>OZ014524.1:380450361-385660816 GCA_963966055.1 Lathyrus aphaca | reverse complement strand
AGGCTGGCACACCAACCCTCATTTCTATGATGGACCGACAAGAGGATTAGTTCCCTCCTCTTAACAATGATATGGGATTTGGCGGAGAAGGAAATTTTTAGGACTTCTTGTTGCTTGTTGAAAAGGTCAAGGCCCTTGAGTGTATATACACTCTTGGGATAAATGTATCTGACATGGGCTTAGTTCTTGGGGTGGTCATCCTTCCCAAATTCCGGCCACCAACTTTTGATAAGTATAAAGGTAACTCCTGCCCCAAAACTCACCTGCAGGCGTTTTACCAAAAGATTGTTGCCCATACTAGGGACGAGAAACTATGGATGTACTATTTCCAGGATAGTCTCTCCGGAGGTTCCTTGGAATGGTATATGAAGTTGGAAAGAAGCTCTGTTCGAAGCTGGAAAGAGTTGGGAGAAGCCTTTCTTAAACAATATCAGTATAACATTGATATGGCGCCTAGTCGCACTCAGCTCCAAAGTTTGACACAGAAAAATTCAAAAAGCTTCAAAGATTACGCACAGAGATGGCGTGAAGTGGCCGCCAGGGTGCAACCGCCTTTGCTAGAAAGAGAAATGGTAGACCTTTTCATGGACACCCTTCCTGGGAATTTCATGGAAAGATTGGTTGGGTGTTCTTCAAATGGTTTTTCAGATATTATCTTGACTGGTGAGAGGATAGAGAGTTGGATTAAGCAGGGAAACATCCAGAATGGTGGTGCTTCAGCTTCCGGTATCAAGAAACCTTTCATGAAGAAGAGGGAAGGAGAGACTGGGGCAGTGTATGCACAGAGAAGCAGACGTAATATAGGTGTTTATCAGCAAGTGGCTCCTATCACTATTTCAGCTCATCCTAATCAACATCAAGTTCAACAACCGCAACAACAGTTCCAACAAGGTTATCAGCAACAGAGAGCTCCCCGTCCCTATTATTCTCAGAAGACCATAGAAAGGAATCTTGAAACTCCACCTATGTCTTACTCACGACTCTTGAAGAATATTTTCCAGCTCCAGATGGTCCAGCTCAGAACTTTTCAACCTCCAAGGTCGGGGCAACTCCCCGAAGGTTATGATACAAACGCCCGATGTGAATTCCATTCCGAAGCCCCCGGTCATACTACAGAAAACTACAAAGCCATGAAGCACGTCGTTCAAGACTTGTTAGATTCCAAAGCGATTAATTTCGCTCCCACTCCGAATGTGATACAAAATCCCATGCCTCCTCACGGAGGTACGGTTGGGGGAGTTGATGAGGAGAGAATCTGAATTTGGTGTGTGATGTCAATGACCTACAAACTCCGTTGAGTACTGTCAAAGCTTGTTTGGCCCAAAAGGGTATCTTTCCAGGTTGTAAGAATGATTGTCCAGATTATGCTAAAGCTCCTGATGGTTGTGAACAATTGAAAAAAGGGATACAGAGTATGATTGATGAAGGGGTCCTGCAGTTTGAAAAAATTGTAAAAGAGAAAGAAGTTTATACGGTGACCATTTTCTATGATCCATCACAAGCTCCTCCTCAAGCCAGAGTGGCACCAATAACTATCACTACCGCAGGGCCAGTGATGTACCAAAGTGATAAGGCCATCCCTTGGCAGTACGGAGGTGAAGTGTATTGCAACAGCCATAAGCAAGATTTGGACACACCTAGTATATCTCTAGTTCAAGTAGAGAATGTTAGAGTAGGAGGTTTTACTAGGAGTGGAAGGTTGTTTGCGCCGGAGACACTGAGAAACAGTGTAATACCACCCAAAGATACTACAAAAGCCCAAGCTAAGGCTAGGGGGAAGCAACTAGTAACTGCTAATGAGCCCACACCTGTGGTTAACCCTGATCTTACATTTGACAAAGAAGCTAAAGAGTTTTTAAGAATCATCAAGAAGGGCGATTATAAAATCGTGGACCATTTGCAACAGACTCCATCAAAGATCTCCACCTTATCTCTGTTAATGTGTTCTGACTCTCACAAAAAAGTGTCGCTCCCCGGATTTCCGTCCTGGTACAAACGCGAAAGTGGCGCGGAAAAGAATAGAGTCGCCAGCCAGGCATTTTTATCCCTGAAGAAAGGGAATGGTAATGCTGCACAAACCAGAAGAAAGAAGAGGAAGGACATAGGTCCTACGAACCAAAGAGACTGAGTTCGGGAGTCGGTTAAGACCTGGGAAGGTATTAGCACCCAAATCGTCCGCCGTACCCGACGGGATCCACGCTTGCAAAAGAAACTAATTCAAAGGGTGAGGGTATGAAAGCTGCAGCAAAAGAAATGAAAATGAAAAGAAACTGGAACTGGAAAAAGAACTGAAATAAGAAAATAAAAAATAAAAATGTAGGGAAAATAAAGATTGTGCTCGAACGGGCCCTACCCCGCTGCCTACGTACCTCATCAGGATAATGAGGATCAGAGACGCCGTAGTTCCCCTAACTAGGGGTGGAAAAGATTGCTTGTGTCTTAAGACTTGAACTTCCTATGTCAATGCTCAGGTGTTGCAGACTCGGACGACGAGTGCGTAACCGTCTTGCAAAATGACAAGTAGGAGCAAGTTCACGTAAGGAGTGAATGAGGTGAGAAAAGAATTCCTGAAGGAAAGACGCTTATTGTTTGTTTGGTGTTTTTTAGAAGCTTTTATGAGTGAAAGTTTGCATAGGTAAGTGTACCTAAGTCTTACTCAATGGGATGTGTACATCTCATATCATCCCGAAATGGAATGCGCAAGAGGCACACCTATCTATGGAGGAAATCCACAAAGCTAGTCCCACAAGTGAAGGCTTAAGCACACTAGCCTATTATCATTATTAAGTATTTTTATGGGTTTTTTTGTTAAGAAGTGTTTTTTAGCTTTTTCTTTGTGAGGTACTCATGCTAAGACCTATCCACCATGAGTGATGACTCACACCTCGCCCTTAAACGGAACGCGTGCAAGTATCTCATAGCAAATTCCCATGTCACATGAAAGTACTCAACCTTTATTAAGTGAATTAGAATTGAGTTTAAAGATGAGAAGATAGAGCACCAAAGGATCTCAAAGGAAAAATTCTAAAGGGGGACTAAAATAATCCTAAGTGTTAACATGCATGGATGTCCTAAGGGTTAGTGAGGTTTCTATCCTAATGAAGAAGGAAGGAAGAAGAGAAGAAGATAGAAGAAGGGATGAGAAAGGCCTAAGCCCAACAACAAAGGGTTAGTTCACATAAACATAAGAGGGAAGATGAGAATTGGAGATGTGGAACTCAATTCCCACATCTCACACTTACCATAGCCCCTGCAAGATTAGTATGCATACAAATGAAACAAAATGAGCAAGATAACATGCTAGCATCACACAATCAAAAGTGAAATGGTATGAACATATGCACAATGCAAATGCAACTTGAAGAAATGAGACACAAAGCTTATGAAACAAAATAATGCAACATGAACATATATGAAAACAAATGCACACTTATGGAATATGCAAAGCAAAATGCACAAAATATGAACACAATGCTCAAGACCAGAACCACAAAAAGATGAAGAATGGCTTAGGAAGCCAAAAAGATGAAGAGAAAAGAGGTACAAGATCAAACAATACCAAAATGGAAGCAAAAGAGACCATAAGATGAAGTTAAAGCACTTAAAGAAGCAAAGGACTTAAAGAAGAAGCAAACCCAAAAATTCAGAAGACACAAGACCTATCCTAGGACCAGGAAGGTACCCACACCCCAAAGGAACCCCAAATGAGAAGAAAAAGAGGGCACAAGTGCCTTTCTAGGCTTATGAGAGACTTAAAGGTTCAAAGGAAGCAAAATGGGACAAGGTTCAAGATAAAATCCACAATAAATCAACCAGCCATCTAAAAAATTCCACAATTGAAACCAAATGATCCTCAAACATGTTATATCAACTAGTCAAAAGTATTTGAGAAGATTCAGAAGTGAACTAAGTCAAATGGAAGCAAGAACACAAGTTAGGGCAGCAAACTTACATCACAAGTTACAAGGCCAAGACTCAAGAAATAAGTTTCTAAGAATCCAGAGAAAAATCACATGAAAAGTACAAGATCTTAAGAGTCCAAAGCAAAACGAATGGGATCAAAACTCAAAATATTTAAACCTATAGAAATTAGACAAGGAAGACTGGTCAAAAAACACTTAAAAAGAAGCTATGTGCAATGGTGAATTAATTCTGGCGCGTGGATCAATAAAAAATATATATAAAAATATGAAAAAATATTAGAGACACAAAAGAAGGTTCATGAATTTTTTGGGATTTTTTAGGTGAATGAAACTATTTTTATATGAATTAAAATGGAACTGAAATAAAAAGAAATTAAAGTTGAAAAAAGAAATAAAGGATTTGAAGGGAGGTGAGAAGAGTAGGTGTTGTGTGTTGGACTTGGATTGGGCTTGGAATAGTGAGGTGTGAATATCACTTGGCTAGGCCTAGTATGCGCTGCTAGTGTATGCTGTTTGTGTGAAACTTAGCTGAAAATAATAGAAATAAGCTGGAAAAAGGAGACGCGCACGATTGATCTAATGGACGTGAGAGACCACCTCATTAAATGAGGTGGCAATTTGCTGCGCTAATACTGGTGAGTGCACGATTGCTACTATGAACATGACCACACGCTGGATTAAAATAAAAACAGAATTATGAAAGGAATGGAAGGGAATTTGAGGGACATGTGGCGCGCTGTGGACGGCTGGATTGAAGATCCAATGGTGGAAACACCTTCTTCTCTAATGAAACCCTAGGTGACATCACAAGACAAATTCCGGTGACCGGAGCTAGGGTTCCGGCACCGGAGACCAAACCAGAAGCAAAAATTAACCAAATAATGCAAACAAATAGTCCAGATCAACTAATTAGACATCACTGAATCCAAATATGACCTTAAAAATAGCTGAATCTCACTGAATTGGCCGGATCGAGCAAAATAAAGTGTCATCATCAAACTTAAAATGCATATAACTCATGATATAATGCACCAAAATCAATTCTACAAAGTGCAGCATGATCAGCAAACAACAAGGAACACAAATCAACCATTCAATTCCATTTCCAGAACATGAAGTTTCAAGCTATACCTGAGATGGAGACCTTGAAATATTGAGCTAGAAAACCAACCAATCCGTGCAAATCACTCCTCTCACTCCTTAGATGCAAAATAAATGCATCTAAGGTCTTGAAATGGTGTGGATCTGAGGTTTCAACACAAGAGGCTTTGAAATGGTAAGCTTCCAATTCTGTGCTTTAAGCTCAAATGAATGGATGATTCTTGATCTATATGACTCACTGATCAAGAATATGGAAGAAGTTTGTGGAGAATGTTAGAGAATTAAGAGATATGAAGCAAAATGCAAAAATGCAAGAAAGTTGAGAATGAGAGAATGAGAGAGAATTCAGATTTGATACAACCCTAATTCTCTTTGTTATGATGTAAGAAAGCAATGTTGAAAGTGTGATAGAAAGTGCACGAAAATCAAATGAGAAAAGTGTGATTTTGCCTCATGTGCACTTGGTGGAATAAGCATGCTATGCTCATGCTATCTTGGGCCTCTCAGCATGTGTGAGTTTCATTTCCCACCCTTGATCCAAATCCATTCATTCCTGGCCCTTAGATTCAAGTGTCACATTTGTTTCATGATTTTTGCAAATAGGCATGTTTTGGAGGGATTTTTTCAAAGTGTATGAAAATGACCAATTCTCTTGAGCAAAAAGCTTCTTATGCAATGTATTTTAAGTTTGAAACAAGTTTGGGCCTGTACCAATTCACAAAAAACAGATTTGAGCCTTCTTGCACTTGGTGCATTTTTTGAAAAGTGAAATTTGGCCTAGATGAGCAAGATTTTCGAATGGCCTAGGGGGAGATTGGAAAATCCAGTGAAAATGTACTTGTACTTTTTGAAAATGGGAGCCCTTACTCTTCAACTTTCATGTTTGACTTTGGTCCATTTGAAGAATTTTTGATCATGTTAAGGCCACTTGAAAATTAGGGCAAAACTTGCAAAATTTGGAAAACTTCAAAAACCAACTTTGTACCATTTTTGCAAAACCCCTCAAATCTCCATGATTCTTGAACTTTAGGCATTCCAAACCTCTTATAACATTGTAAGGACCCCTCTTGGCCAAAAAAATTGGGTTAGACCCCTTGAAATTGTACAGTTGACTTTTTATGGGCTCTGTTGACTTTCTACTTCCTCTTCAAGCAACTGAAGCATTGACTCACTTCCACATGGAATTTTCTCATGAAATTTGACACATAGGATCCTCTTAACATATAGAAGACTTGGCCCACAAGAAATGGCCAAAGTTGTGAGATCTTGGTGCTTGAATCTCAAACCCTAATTTGGGTGCATTGCATAGGAGCTTTGCCTCGTCCTGAGATCTCTGATGATCATGCAATCTTCTAAGCTTTTGTCAATGGACTTGATCTTGTAAATGGAGTGTAGACTCACCATAAGACTTGTATAAACTCATTGGGACCCTTGTCATGGCCTGAAATGCTTCAAGGACCTCCACAGATGACCATATGCTTGATGCTAGGACATGAGGGATGGTATGCTTCATCTTTCCATGATATGAATATGATGAATATGATGTGATATGATGCTTAAAAGGAAGAGGGAAAATTTGGGGTGTTACAGCTGCCCCTATTCAATCATCAGTTAATCTGAAAAGGACAATAGTACGGGCTATCGACCATTCAAGATAAACTGTGGTTGAATACCAAGAAGACTAGAAATTTGCACTCTGACGAAGAATGCAACACTGGGAAATAAACCCAACCAGATGACGCTCTGGGGATAAGAAGGAAAGGAAAAGCAGACGAGCTTCTTCCAAGTTAAAACTGATATCTGGAATAAGAACACGTTGACAAACGAGTCTTCAAACAATCCTGTGACGCCAGGAGCTGGACAGACGAGTCCTCAAACACTTCAAGAACATAAGCTAAGACAGACGAGTCTTCAAACAATCCTGTGACGCCAGGAGCTGGACAGACGAGTCCCCAAACACTGTAAGAACATGAACTAAGACAGACGAGTCTTCAAACAATCCTGTGACGCCAGGAGCTGGACATACGAGTCCTCAAAACACTGCATATAACATGAGACAGACGAGTCTCCTCGGATTTACCTGTTACGCCAGGACCGGTAATGCACTTAAGTCTGTGGGATAGACATGCAATCAAGGTAGACGAACCTTCTTCATATATTATCCGTGGATATATGGTATAAGACAGACGAGTCTTCTTTGAGCAAACCTGTGACGCCAGGTGCAACAACAATAATTGGTGCTTGAGACAGACGAGCCTCCTTTGGATTTACCTGTTACACCAGGACCGGTAGTCATTTTGACATTAATTCCCACTGTCAGGATTTGAAACCTCTTCAATACAGACGAGTATCGGATGATCATCAAGATAACACAGACGAGTGCCATAAGTCAATGATACAAACGAGTATCAGACGATGATCCGAGAAACACATACGAGCGCTTCAGGCAATGATACAGACGAGTATCAGCCACTGGTATAGACGAATACCAGAAATTCAAACACAGACGAGCATTTGAAACAGCAATAGAAGAATATCAGGATAAACAACAAATCCACACATACAGATATAAGCTAGCACAGACGAGTGCTGAGGATGATACAGACGAGTATCCAAGCAAAGCAGATGAGCTTCAAACAGAAACAACACAGACGAGTGCTGGGGATGATGCAGACGAGCAGCAATAAAGCAGTAAAATGTCCCTGCTGGGCAAAACTCCGCTTAGGGATAACACAGACGAGTGTTGAGAAACGCAGACGAGCGGTAGACAAATGCCTGATTGGCAGCAGGAGTTACAACTCTGCAGGGGAGACAAGTCAAGAGGTCTAGATACCTAACTGACTGAGGTGATGAATACCTGACTGTATCATCAACATAACCACAAGTATGGCAGCTTTGCTGGGAAATATTTCATTGACGGAATAAAGACCAGATATGAACTCTGTGGGGACAGGATCATCTTCAGACTCAGCTGGGGAAGATGCTTCAATCATACTCTAACTGGGGAGCATCTGCTGACTCAAGACTCTAAGGGGATATCAGGCTTTCAGTCCCACCTGCCGGGAAGGACTCTTGCTGAGGATAGAATTCTGATAATTCCAATCTCTGGTGATGTCAGGCTTCCAGGTACCTGCTAGGCATACTCCACTGGGGAAGAATGGACTGTTACCTCACTGGGGAAGAAGAAAATGCTTGGGCTACTGCCAAGGCTTGGTTGGAGAAAAATATCTGCTGGAGATGTCAGGCCTTCAGATACCTGCTGGTGGAAAAATCTCTGCTTGGGGAGATACTCTACTGGGGAAGAGTATATTGCTTGGGAGAATGTGACGCCATCCTGCAACCTGCAACAACAGAAAACACAAGTGTGCCCCGGGGATTTACATGGAATTATCTGTTCATCCATCGTCACCCGACAATCAAAGAGGGTTACAGTTTCCCTGCATGTCAGTTTTCTTTTCAAAATTATCACCATGTTTAGATGCAATGCTATTTTTGCTGAAAATTCAGGACATTTTGCAAACAAAAATAAACACACACAGTTGTTTGAATGAATATTCTTTTTATTGAATGGCCTGTGAATAGGCAAAGATTTACATCAGGAAGCAACCACCTGGAAAGAGGTAGCCACTATAAAATTGAGAAAAAAAACTATCCTAATGGCAATGTACACGGCATTCTGAGGAGTTCCATTTCTGCTATGACCTGCATGTCTTCGAGACTCTCCATTCTGCTTTAGCTTTCTGAGAGGATGAAGGGACTGTTTCCTATCCTTCTGATATTGTCAAGTTGTACGAAACGATGATGTGGTTCAGATAACTCGAATCGCAGTTGTTCGCTTATTCCCTTATTTTGCGTGGATCGCCCTTTCGGGTTTTCAATCCACCGGGATACCCTTTTTTGCCTGAGCTGTCCAATGTGGCTTTTCAACTCAGCGGGTGTACCTTTTTTTATTTATTTCCCTAACTTTTGCCCGAGCTTTTTATTCTGTTTTTAGCTCGCCGGGATGCCCTTTTTTTGCCTGGACTATAATTCTGTTTTTGTGTCCAGCGGGTCTCTTTATGCGAAGTATTTTTTAACTGCGTCCGAGTTAATAGGGGACTGGAAGTCATCTCCATCCATAGTGGTGAGCATCAGTGCTCCTCCTGAAAAGACTTTCTTCACTATGAATGGTCCTTCATAGTTCGGGGTCCACTTGCCCCTGTGATCTGAACCTGGAGGAACGATCCTCTTCAACACAAGCTCTCCCATTTGATACTCTCGAGTACGTACTCGTTGGTCGAATGCACGCTTCATTCTCCTTTTATAAAGCTGACCATGACAGATAGCCGCTAATCTCTTTTCCTCAATTAGACATAGTTGATTATAACGAGCACGCACCCATTCAGCCTCATCCAGCTTAACATCCATCATCACTCGCAATGAAGGAATCTCTACTTCAACAGGCAGGACTGCTTCCATGCCATACACCAGAGAGAAGGGAGTTGCCCCTGTTGACGTCCTGACTGACGTTCGGTACCCATGCAAAGCAAATGGTAACATCTCATGCCATTCTTTGTAGGTGACAACCATTTTCTGCACAATCTTCTTGATATTCTTGTTAGCTGCCTCTACCGCACCATTCATCTTTGGTCGGTAAGGAGAAGAATTGTGATGTTGTATCTTGAAGTCCCGACACAAGTCTGCCATCATCTTGTTGTTAAGATTAGAACCATTATCAGTAATGATCCTTTCGGGCACTCCATATCTGCATATGATATCTCTTTTCAGAAATCTTGCCACCACTTGACGAGTGACGTTGGCATAAGATGCTACTTCCACCCATTTGGTAAAGTAATCAATCGCGACCAAGATGAAGCGATGACCATTTGAAGCAGTTGGCTCTATCTTCCCGATCATGTCAATGCCCCACATATAAAAGGGCCAAGGAGATGACATGACGTTGAGCGGACTAGGAGGAACATGCACCTTGTCTGCATATATTTGGCACTTGTGGCACTTACGAGCGAATGAACAACAGTCTGCATCCATTGTCATCCAGTAATACCCTGATCTCAGCAATTTCTTTGCCATAGCATACCCTCCCGCATGGGTACCGAAAGATCCTTCGTGGACTTCCTGCATCAACAGGCTTGCTTCGTGTCTATCGACGCATCTGAGCAAGACCATGTCGAAGTTTCTCTTGTACAAAACCCCATCTGTGTTCAAGAAGAAGCTAGCAGCAAGTCGCCTCAAGGTCTTCTTGTCATTGGAAGATGCCCCAGTTGGGTATTCTTGCTTTTCCAGGAATAACTTGATATCAAAATACCAAGGTTTCTCATCAGACACGGCGTCTACAGAGAAGGCATGAGCTGGAGTGTCAAGCCTGGATATGTCAATTCTAGGCACATGATTCCAACACAAGACTTTAATTGACGAAGAGAGAGTGGCCAATGCATCGGCAAACTGATTTTCATCATGTGGTATGTATTGAAGTTTAACTGTCATGAAGAACGTCAACAGTTTTCTAGCATAATCCCTGTATGGAATTAGATGCTCTTGATGCGTATACCACTTGCCGGTAACTTGGTTGATGACGAGGGCTGAATCTCCGAATATATCGAGGTTCTTAATCCGAAGATTAATTGCCTCCTCTATTCCCATTATACATGCCTCGTATTCCGCTTCATTGTTGGTGCAGCCTGTAAACACCCCAAATTTTCCCTCACTCATTCACACCATGGCTTGTGATCTCTTCATATGCATAAGTTCAATCATAGCATCTCATATTGCATTTTTGATTCACTGCATAGCTTCTAAGTCATCTGCATCTAGGGTTTGTGATCTGAGCAATCCAAGAGCTTCTTGAACCATTCCAAAGGTCTTCAATCACTTCAAAGGGGTCCATGTGTGTTCAAGCATCATATTATATCCTCTCAAAGTCAAGAATGTCAAAAAATCACAAGACCTGGGAAAGGCATGGAAGCAGAGCCAAGTTTAACTGCACAGATGACCTAGAATTAGGGTTTTGGTTTCAAAGGCCATAACTCCAAATTTTTTGGTCATTCTTGTTTCTATTGGTCTCTATATGTTATAAGGATCATGCATATCAAGTTTCATGAAGAAATTCCATGGGGAAGGCATCTAATCAAGAGTTGACTTTCTAAGCAAGACAGTGCAAAATCAGGGCATCTGAGGCCCCCAATGACCCAACCAAAGGGTGTTCTTCATCATTTTGATTATGTATGATATTTATTTGATCATAGAAGATGTTGGAAGTTCACAAAATTGGAGAATTTCAAGTCATTTGCAAAGTTGACTTCTTGGGAAAGTTGACTTGTAATGAAAATTGCCATTTTGGGAAACTTTTTCAAACCTTGATTTTTGATTCAAAAATGCTTCAAATGGAAAAACTTTGGTCATGAAAGTTGTAGAATGGATCATTCCCTTTTCAAAAAGTACAAGAACTTGACCTAATTCATTTTGGATCAAAAGTTATGGCTTGTCAAAGTTGGCTAAAATCACAAAATTTGAAGTTTTCTACCAAAGAGACATTTTGCAAAATGGTTTGTTCAAGTGTTCTAAAGGCCTCAAATGTGTATCATTTCTTCACAACATGATCATATGGCATCTAAAATTCAGAATGGGCCAAGGGATCACTCCTTTTCATGACTTGTGGAACAAGAATCTCAAAAGAAACAAAAGTGAAGCAAGTTGCAAAAACTCACTCAAGTTTGAATCCACTTGCTTGCTGACTCCACAAACAATCCTAGGGCTCTCCACACATCTTGCTGCGCAGGACACCCCATTTGTCCTTGGCTAGCTAGTAGCCCATGCCTCTCTTACACCAATTTGACATTTTGGCAACTTGAGCCATACCAATCACAGCAGTACACATCAACTCATTTGACCAATCCCATTTGTTTATACAAACCAAAAGCAAGCCAAAGCACATAACACACAAGCCTGAAAGCACCAAGAAGACAACACTCTCATTTTTCACCCCATTTTGCAAAAGCTTTCGAAACACTCTCCACAAGCTGCAAACACATAAACAAACTTCACAAACAAACTCAGCATGCTTCACTGATCAAAAAGCACCCATCACCATAGCCTGAAACTCCCTGAATCAAAAACACGATCACCGCCTTCCCTTGAACAGAACTTCTGTAATCTCTCAAACCAGCCATCACAAACTTCTTCCAAGTATCAAGACCTCATCAGGAGCTCAAGAGGAGTGGTTTGCACAAAGAAAGGAGGTCAGAAAGTTGCAAACTGAGAAAGCTCAAGCTCAGGTATCTCAAGAACTTTTTTTTCCAGAAATGAGTTTTTAAGTTCTTAAAATGTTCCTCATGCTTTGCTGATCACTCTGATGTTTTTACTTTTTGAAATGGTTGAGAAATAAGCATGTAATCGTGTTCTGAAACTTTTCTGCCCTAGAAATGTCTTGCTTCGATTTGCCTGATTAATGCATGAAAAATGGTTTTTGTTTGGGGGTTTTGATTTAGTTTCGAATGGGGTTTGATTCTGGGCATTTGGTTTTCATTTTCATGGAGTTTTGAGGATCTTAGCAACTTTCAGGTGAGGGTCTCGCCGGAGAAGACGACCGGAAGTCTTCTCCGGCCACCTGAAAGTGTTTAGGGTTAATCTGTGTAATTAATGTAGTTTGAATGTGGTGCGTTGATCTGTCTGACTTAGTCAACTCCCGCGCGTGTTCAAGGGCCCAGATCCTTTGCTTAGCCCTAATCTCATTTAATTAAATTAATTAATTCAGATTAGTTTAATTAGGTTAGTTTGAATATTAGCCTTTGGATATGGCGCCAGTCAATGCGCGCGTTTCCAAGTTCAAACCTCAGCCATTGATCATGCTTACTTTCATTTAATTTCAGTTTTATTTTCATTTTGATTCATTTATTTTGCTCATTTATTTTAAAATAGTAAAAATCATTCAAAAATTCTGAAAATTTTTATACAACCTTTTATTAATTTTCAGGAACCAAAAACATTTTTATTTTTATTTTTTGCATTAAAAAATATTTTTAAATCATTTAAAAGTTTATTTTTAATTAATTAATGAGAATTAATTAATTAAAAATACTTTTAAGTATTTAAAAATCACAAAAAAATTCATGAAACATTTAAAATCATTTAGAAACATTGTCCAACTCTCAAACCAAATTTCTTTTTGAATCTTGATGTCTTTTGACAATTTTCCATGGAATTAATTTTATTTCAAAGCATTATTTTGATCCAATGTTCAAAAATTCATTTCTGCCTAGTCTTTAAGAGTTGGACTTTGATTCTTTTTGCATTGCATCTTACATATCATGTAGTTTATAGGATTAAATTGGCATGATTTGATCTTGCATTTCCTATTTGTTTGACATTTTTCTTGACAAGGTACCTTAAAACCCTAGCAACCTTAGGAAATTCATAACTTTCACTAGGTTAAGAATTGGATCCCCTCCTTTGGGCAGTGAGTTTTTATAGGTTTAGGGTTCCCTTGGATGCATTTTCAAATTTTATCATGATGTTTGCTTCTGGTTTTGGATTTTGTTTTGTGCATTGATCATAAACCCTAATTTGGGCCTTCCTTTGCATTCATCTTCCATTGGCTTGCACACCATGACTTGCCATGACATTTTGTGCATCCATTTGATTCATAAGACATCTTAGGACATATTAGAATCATGGTTGATCATTGCATCTTTCATTTGCCATGTTGTATGTCATTTGCATTTCATAACGTTTCATGAACATTCATGGTTCAAAGCATGCTTCTATTGCATCCATATGTTTGTATGATCATCCGCATGCCTTGTTTCATGTTTGCATCATCTCTTAGCATCATCAACATCATGTTTTTGCTTCTGACTTTGTCTTGCATCATGCCATTTCATCTCATTTGCATTGCATTTCATTTCTTTCACTAACTTTTCAGGTGGTAAGTCACTTTGAGAAGTGAATTTGCCTTCACTTCTCACAAACTCTTTTCATCTTTCTTATGCATCATGGCTGCATTTTGACTTGTGTTTGAGATTGAGCTTGCTCTTTCTTCTTCTTCTTACTTTCTTTCTTCAAGTGACTTGTCTTCTTAAATGAAGCAAGTTACTTTGCTTCTCTTTGCTCCCTTCATCTGCTTCCTGGTGGTTCCTCTGAAGATCTTTCTTGTAAACCTCACAAACCTTAGGAACAACCAAGCATGACAATAATTAGGGTTTTGATTAGTCCCCCATTTAGTTTACCTTTGTTGTCTCATTGAGTCTTCTCTTCTCATCTCATAATCAGGGACTAAACCCTAAAGGCTTTAAGGCTTTGTGATTAAGCTTATGCCTGCATCCTTCTATTAGGATGGAGTGTATAACTTTAATCCTAAGTGTTAAACCCTTAATGTGTTTAAATCCCTTAATCAATTCACTTAATAAACATCAAGACATCAAGCTTGTAACTTGGGCCTTGCATTAGGGTTCTAATTCTTCCTTAATTGGCTAAGAATGACTAACCCTAATGTTAATGGACAAGTCCCCCTCAAGCTGTCTTACAAACCATAAAACTCACTTCTTCATCATATCATTAAATAAAATCCACTTAACAAAGGCTTTGTTTTGTCATGAGTTTAATCCCTAATCATGGATTAAGTTGAGGAGCTTTCCTCAGCTTAAACATTCTCATCTATTATCCTTCTATTAGGATGGTGTAATGAGTCTGTTTAATCCCTGATTATGGCTTAATCTTTACTTAACACTAAACAAAAACACCAAAAACATCTAAATAATCACAAGTAGGTTAATGATCTTAATCCTACACCATGGTGATTAAGTGTGAGATGCTGACTTCACACTTAAGGTATTCTCATTACCCCTAATCAGAGGGAGGATGTGATGAGTTTACTAGCCCATTGGTTTAGGTTTAAGCTCATTAACTTATGACAAACACAAAAAATCAATAAAAGATTGAAAACACAAAAACAAACAATAATCGTCTCCTACGGGATTCTCTTCTCATCACTTTCACTCATAAACGAGAACTTGCTTCTTCCGTCTAATGCAAGACAGTTTGCACCTGAGCCAGACAGGTCATACACTTGAGCATAGGCAAGCAAGCAGTTCACAGGTCAATTCACCTTTCAGTCTCCTTGGGTCGAACTACGGTGTTCTGACTTCCTCATTGCACGAGAGGATACGTAGGCATAACTTAACTGTTATCGAACAAAAGTCTCTGTATATTCCCCCTCCTTCCAGCATTATTCTTTAAGCCTCATACTCTTGAGCATTTCACTCTTATTCTTACACTGACACCTCTCTTATACACTTCACATTCTTTTACACTGACACTTGCATTCTTTCTAGCTTTGATACACAGATTGCACTGACACTACCCCTTTAAAACACAAATCTTTTAAGCGTGGATCCCGTCGAGTACGGCGGACAATCTGGGTGCTAATACCTTCCCAGGTTGTAACCAACCCCCTTTCTCAGTCTCTCTGGTTCGCAACCGTCTTATCCATATCTTTCTAGGTTTATGCAGCATTACCTTTCCTTCGGGATAAAAATGCCTAGCTGGCGACTCTTCCTTTCTCTTGAGTTCACTCCTGTGTGTTCTCATGTCATCCCTTCGCCGACCGTTCGCGTCTGTACCCTCATTTGAGCCAGTCTCATTTGTCGGGAGCGACAAGCCAAAAGTAATTCTGGCAGCGAAGGGTAAGTGAACACCTTCAGGAGTAATAAGTACAACACCAACTCCACGACCATTGATATTGACTGCCCCATCAAACATCAACTTCCATTTGGATTCAGGGTCTGGCCCCTCCTCCGGAAGTGGTTCCTCATAATCGTTTGCTTTGAGGTACATGATGTCCTCATCAGGGAAGTCAAACTTCATTGGCTGATAATCATCCTCAAGAGGTTGCTGTGCAAGGTAATCCGACAATACACTTCCCTTGATGGCTTTCTGAGAAGTATACTGGATGTCGTATTCAGTTAAAATCATCTGCCACCTAGCAACCCTTCCGGTCAACGTTGGTTTCTCAAAGATGTACTTGACAGGATCCATTTTGGAAATGAGCAATGTGGTATGAGTCAACATTGGGCTGTTTACAACACCACCTGTGAGGATCCTTGTTTTAGAACACCATCTGTGAGGGGGTTGGGCTGTTTAAAGGTTTGCAGGTACCCTTGACCTCAGCATACCCTGATACTTTGTTTTGATTAAGAGTACTCCATTTTGGGACAGTTCTTGTGATTTTAACCCTGGACTTGTGACTCTTTATTTGAGTCCCCCACCTTGGTTACTGGGCTTATGAACCTCCATCTGGACTTCTTAGACATACATGGATTTATACCAAGGCAGTTAATCAGATCCAGCTTGATCACAGACCCTCTGCATATCATTTGCATACATCATCATTGCATCATTTAACATGTGTTTATTTGTTTTTCAGGGTATCCATATTACATTTGGCTTGGTTTTGACCCCTTCATCTGCATATGCCCTTTGTTCATCAGCTACCTACTTCAGTCACCCGCATCACCAGTATCAGCCTGTCAGTGGCCCATCTCCAGTGTTAGCCTCCATCCTCAGCATCTGTCTCAGCTCTTCATCAGCAGACATGGCACCCAAGAAGAGCAACATCTCCTACCATTTCTTTGAGCCTGAGCTGCTGGCATCAGGAAGGTCCAGGCCCTGATTACTCCAGACCATATACCACTATTCAGAGAACATTATGGAGGTATCTTTGATGTGGTTATGGATTTGGACCCTTCCTAGAGGAGTTTGATTCATACTTGCCTACAGTTCTATGATCCCCCTCTGAGGTGCTTCACCTTCCAGAATTTTCAGTTGGGACCCTTGTTGGAAGAGTATTCATCACTGATCGGAGTGCCTGTTAGGGGTGGTGTCCCCTTCAACCCTGAGATGGCTTTTCCCAGTAATGAAGAGGTGGCAAGGGCACTGTATTTGGAACCTATCCTGATTGAGCAGAACATGACAGCAAAGGCTGGAGTCTCTGGTCTACACTTGGATTTCTTGACCTCTCAGGCTATCCTGAAGGCCTCCTTGGGAGAATGGAAGGCAGTCTGTGCATTATTAGCCCTTAGCATATATGGGGTTATATTATTTTCAGATGAGCCTAAGTTTATTAGCAAGAATGAAATCCATCTTTTCATTCTGAGGAACCCAGTGCCCACCTTACTGGGAGATTTCTACTACTCTGTTCACCAAAGGAATGAAAAGCAAAGGGGAAGGTTGGTGAGATGATGTGCTCCCCTATTCCATATCTGGCTGCTCAAGCACTTGCCCAAGACTGATGCATTCCTGAATCCTCACCAACAAAAGAATTGGGCTAGGAGGCTTGTTGCTTTGACCTCAGATGACATCAGGTGGTGCACCCAGAGCACCAAGGGCAGGGACATCATTACTAGTTGTGGGAAGTTCCCCAATGTACCTCTGATAGGAGTAAAGGGTTGCATCAACTACAACCCTCTGCTATTCAAAAGACAACTGGGCTATGCATTGGTCCACCCTCCTAGAGTACAAGATCTAGCTGAGACCCTTTATTGTGAGATCAAGCTTAATCTGGCTATTGTCAGGCAAGCATCCTGGGCTTGGGACAATGTCCAGACTAAAGGGATGGCCATTCTTGGGAGATGCAACAATGTGGCCTCAGCTCAGTATTATGAGTGGTCTCATGCCAGGGCTCAAATTTCTGGGATGCCCTTCACCATTGAGGATGCACCTGGACCATCCACAGCACCACCTCCAGCAACTGTCAGCCTGGAAGAGTTTGAGAAGCTAAAAGAGAGGAATGAGAATTTGTCTGAAGCCCTGAAGAGAACCCTCTGGGAGAGGAGTGATGGTCGTCTGGACATTGAAAGGTTAGAAAAGCTTAAGATGGAGCATCTAGCCAGGATTGAAAAGTCAGAGGACTACATCAAGAAGTCTAGGGCTGGAGAGCAGATTTTGAAGAATGCCTGTAAAGAGGCCCAGTTCCAGAAGGCCGGGACTAATCTCTACCTGAAAGAAAGCCAAGCTAGGTGGGTCAGGATCACTGAAGCTCGCACTCAGGAGGATAAGAGAACCCAGGACAAGATCGAGCAGTTGGAGGCTAATGCAAAGGAGCAACAGGAAGCCCTATTAGCAGCCCAGAGGGAGATCTCAGAATTGAAGCTCAGGGCTGGTGTGAAGAAGTCAAAGGACCAAAGCAGACACAAGAAGCTAACCACTGCTATCACCACCAGGAATCTTCTCATCAGGAACCTCACGGAGCATCCGGCTAATCCTGTGACTGAAGCACTTTTGAAGGAAGTTCAGGAGGATGAGTTTGGTCTTGGTGTCTGACTTTTGCTTGTTGTTGTTTTCATTTCATGTACTTTTCTTTTATGTTGTATTTGTTGACCCCTCAGAGGGCATGTATTGTAAAAAACAAACTAGGTTTGATTAACCATTTGTAATATATTCATTAGTTTGTTTCATCTGAGTTCTTTTTCTCTCAAGCAACATCAAAAGCATCTTCCTCAGGGGTCTGGAAAGGTCAAAACCAAATGCCAAGCCGGATACCTTGGAAACAAATAAGCATACTGCATTGCATACTAACTTTTGTTTTGTTTTGTAGGTTTTTGTTTTGTTTGTTACTAATTCTGTTGTGATTCAGGAACTATTGCTCGACGTCGGGTGTTCCCACTCAACCGTCCACACAGATATCCCACTCGCAACAACCTTCCGGGTATACAAATGGACCAAGTACAGCAGGACCTTACAGAGGTCAGGACTCAAATGGCCAATGAGAGACTGGAGATGAGAAATCAGATGACCCAGTTTATGGAGGTGATGAATGGATTGGCACAGAGCCAAGAAAGATTAAGGGCCTTGGTAGAAAGGCAGACCCAGGAAGAACCCCATCTAGGGACAGGAGGAACAAGCAACAATGAGAGGGTCCAGCCTCATGTTAATCCACCTGTGTATGGGCCTCATCTTCATCCAGAGATCAACATCCCTGCTAATGTGCAAGGGAATGCCACTGCAGGCAGAGTACTACAAGAAGACCCCCAGGAAGATCAATTCACTGTGATGGGAGTTGGGGATGAAGCCTATGACAGAAGGCTAGATGAAATTGCTGAGAAATTGAGATCCCTGGAGTCCCAGAATTCTTTGGGCTTTGATGTTATGGACATGGGTCTAGTGGACGGGGTAAGGATTCCCCATAAGTTTAAACCTCCGTGCTTCGAGAAGTACAACGGAACTTCCTGTCCACGAACCCACTTACAATCCTTTCTGGGGAGGTTGAAAGCATACACCATGGATGAAAAGCTGTGGATGTTTTATTTCGAAGACAGTTTAACTGGAGCCTCAAGGGAGTGGTACTCTCATTTGACCAGAGCAACCATCAGATGCTGGAAGGACCTAGCTGAGGCCTTCATCAGACAGTACCAGTACAACTTGGATATGGCTCCTAACAGGACCCTCCTGATGGGAATGTCTCAATCATCCAGGGAAAGCTTCCGGGAATACGCCCAGAGGTGGAGACAGCTTGCTGCTGCTGTCCAGCCACCCATGTCGGAAAGGGAAATGGCCGACATGTTTATGAACACCCTTCAAGGGACATACATTGATAGGTTAGCTGCCTTCTCTTCCACCAGCTTCGCTGACGTAGTCATAGCTGGAGAAAGAATTGAAAGCCTGTTAAAGATGGGCAAGATTTCTGACAACGGTGCGAGCTCGTCCAGCAACCCTAGAAAGCCTTTTGTGGGCCCAAGAAGAACCGGTGAGACTAATGCTATTCAGGCCAGCAAGGGCAGACCACAATATGTTCATAGGTCAGTGGCAGCAGTCACCATTCCCACTCCAATTCCTCAGCAACCAGCATATCAGCCACAGCAACAACCCCATTACCAGCAACAAACTCAATATCCGCCTCAGAGAAACTACAACAACAACAACAACAATCAACAAAGACCATTTCAACAGAGACCATCTCAGGCCAATAGGGTGATTGATCCAATCCCTATGCCTTATGCCGCTTTACTGCCACAGCTCCTGAAGCTCAACTTGGTTGAGTTAAGGACGTTGGCGCCACCAGATCCTTCCAGTCTGCCAAGAAATTATGACGCCAATGCCAGATGTGCTTTTCACTCCAACGCACCTGGCCACAGTACAGAGAAGTGCAGGGCTCTACAAATGAAAGTACAGGACTTGGTAGATTCTAAAGCTCTAAATTTTGCACCCCCGCCAAATGTTAACAAGAACCCCATGCCCAACCATGGAGGACCAAGAATTAATGCTATTGAGGAAGATAAGCCGTCTTTCTTAATAACCCATGTTGGGCAGATTCGGACACCCCTGGTAGAGATTAAAGCTCAACTCCTAGAATGCCAGATATTCCCCGGGTGTGAGCTCGGGTGTGGTTATTGCAACATTTCGGTAAATGGGTGTGATAACTTGAGAAGCGGCATAGATGGTCTTATCCAGAATGGCTTACTTCAAATCACAACATCAACACCTTCAAATCCAGCAATCTCACTGACAACAGTTTCTGAGTCTCCTACAACTGCAACAACAATTATTCCAAACAATTCTTCAGTTTCATCAACAAATGCTTCAAATATCACTTCAACGAACCAGATATCAACAAACACTCCTTCTACAACATCAGCACCCCTTTATTCAGAATCTTCTTCTACAACACCAGCAAATATCTCAGCAGTCACTATTTATTATGATCCGTCAAGTATTCCTCCGAGCAACAATTTTCAACAACAAGCAGTGGCATCTCCTGCCAGGACACCAGTTACCATCTACTACGATCCACACACTATTGTAACACCCTCCTCCGCTGCAGTCAACCCGGTTACCATCACGGTACCTGGGCCCGTTCCATATGAAAGCAGTAATGCCATTCCTTGGCATTATGGCTCTGACCTGTACTGCAATGGAGAGAAGATCACTCTTGACTCTTCAGCATCTTCTCCACAGATTGATAATGTCGGGGGAGGCGGAGGCTTCACCAGAAGCGGACGCCTTTTTGCCTCGCAATCACAAAGACCTAATGCCGAAGCAGAAGCTGCTGCCAAAGCAAAGGGAAAGAGTGTAATAGTTGAAGAGCCCATTCTCAAAGAAACACAGAAGACATCTTTTGAACAAGATGTAGACGAGTTTATGAGAATTATCAAGAGGAGTGACTACAAAGTGGTGGATCAGCTTCACCAAACTCCCTCAAAAATCTCCATTCTATCCCTGCTGATGTGTTCCGAAGCTCACCGGAATGCATTACTAAAAGTCTTGCACGCAGCATATGTGCCGGAGGAGATCACCGTTAACCAGCTGGAGACCGTGGTAGCAAATATCAATACCAGCCATGGATTGGGTTTTACCAATGCTGATTTGACAACTGAGGGTTGTAACCACAATAAGGCTTTACACATCACTCTAGAATGCAAGGGAGTTGTTCTATCACATGTACTGGTAGACACTGGGTCTTCACTCAATGTCTTACCAAAGAAAGCCTTGGTGAAGCTGGAGTATGATGGCTTGGCATTGCGTCCAAGTAATTTGGTAGTGAGGGCATTTGACGGCTCTAAGAGATCGGTGCTAGGAGAGATTGATCTACCTGTGATGATTGGCCCACAGACGTTTAAAATAACCTTCTATGTGATGGACATTCAGCCGGCCTACAGCTGTTTGTTGGGTAGACCTTGGATCCATGCCGCTGGCGCAGTTACGTCTACCCTTCACCAGAAGTTGAAATTCGAGTGGGAGGGCCAGATCATCACCATTTGTGGTGAAGAAGATATTTTTGTTAGCCACCTGGCTACATACAAATACATTGAGATGGATGGGGAGATCCATGAAACCATGAGCCAGGGATTCGAAGCCCTGAACATTAATGAAGCATCTGCTGTACTTGGGACCTCCATGACATCTTATCAGCAGGCCAGGAAGGTTGTTGAAGAAGGGAATGCCCAAGGCTGGGGAAAGTTGTTGCCTGTAGAGAAGAAAGAGGACAGATTTGGGTTGGGTTACAAACCAACTCAGCAAGATCAATCAGAGGCTGCTAAGGAGCCCAGTTTTGTCAGTGGGGGGATGCTCACCCCTGATGCAGTAAACAACTTGGAAGATGAGTCGGAAGATGAGCGCAACCTGGAGAGCTGGATACGTCCAAGGATCCCGGGGAGCAGTATCTCAAACTGGTCTTCCCAGGAAATTATAAGGGTTACTCCTGCAGAGTAATTATTATTTCCTGTATTTTAAGCATGCATCAAGTCTTGCATCTTGCCCAAGATGACAAGACTCATTTTGTAATCGGGCCATCCGTAATTTTGTGCAAATAGATCAATCAATGAATATCGGACATCTTTTGCAAATGAGTCTTTTCCTTTTCCGCTCACTGTTTTTCGTTTTTCTTTTTGTACAAAAATAAAATGGCAATGTTTTCCAAAATGAAAACTTCATTTCACTTTTTTCTAAACAAGATTAAAATCAATCACTAAAATGAACAATCTAAACCCTTGCAGAGAGTGCCTTTCAGACTGCACCGACAACAGCACAGCTATGGCTTCGTATGACTTTGAAAATCCGATCAATCAAGCCGATGAAAGGGTTGAAGAAGATTTTGAGCTTCCTGAAGAGCTAGCCAGGTTGTTAAGGCAAGAGGAGAAGGCTATCACTCCTCATCAGGAGGAGGTCGAAACAATTAATCTTGGTACAGATGAAGATGTGAAGGAGGTTAAGATCGGGGCCTGCCTACAAGACTCAGTGAAGGAGCAACTGATTGATTTGCTTCGAGAGTATGCAGATGTGTTTGCCTGGTCTTACCAGGATATGCCAGGTTTGGACACCGATATCGTCATGCACAAGCTGCCTTTGAAAGAAGACTGCCCGCCAGTAAAACAGAAGCTGCGCCGTACTCGCCCGGATATGGCAATGAAGATAAAGGAAGAGGTACAAAAGCAGTGGGACGCCGGATTCCTTGCTGTAACTAGCTATCCGACGTGGGTTGCTAATATCGTACCTGTGCCTAAGAAAGACGGCAAAGTAAGAATGTGTGTTGACTACCGGGATCTGAACAGAGCCAGCCCGAAAGATGATTTCCCATTACCTCACATTGATGTATTGGTTGATAATACGGCTCAGTTCTCGGTGTTCTCCTTCATGGACGGATTTTCAGGATACAATCAGATCAAGATGTCACCTGAAGACATGGAGAAGACAACCTTCATCACACCCTGGGGCACGTTCTGTTACAAGGTGATGCCATTCGGACTGAAGAATGCAGGTGCAACATATCAACGGGCTATGGTAACATTATTCCACGATATGATCCATAAAGAAATCGAGTGTTATGTGGATGACATGATTGCCAAGTCCCTCACAGAAGAAGATCACCTGGTAAATCTGTTGAAGCTATTCAAGCGTCTGAGGAAATACCAACTGAAATTTAACCCCAACAAGTGCACATTCGGGGTGCGATCTGGTAAGCTGCTGGGTTTTATTGTAAGCGAGAAAGGGATTGAGGTTGACCCTGATAAAGTCAAAGCCATTCAAGAAATGCCTGCACCAAAGTCTGAGAAAGAAGTTCGGGGGTTCTTAGGTAGATTGAACTACATTTCACGGTTCATATCTCACCTTACAGCAACCTGTGAACCTTTGTTCAAGCTATTAAGAAAAGAACAGACGGTCGGGTGGAACGAAGACTGCCAGAGGCCTTTTGACAAGATCAAGGAGTATTTACAAGAGCCTCCAATCCTTATGCCTCCAGTTGAAGGAAGACCTCTAATAATGTACTTGACAGTATTAGAAGAGTCAATGGGGTCTGTGCTGGGCCAGCATGACGAGTCTGGTCGAAAAGAGTATGCAATTTACTACCTGAGCAAAAAGTTTACCGACTGTGAACAACGTTATTCACTGCTCGAGAAAACTTGCTGTGCTTTAGCGTGGGCTGCTCGCCGACTGAGACAGTATATGTTGACCCACACCACTTTGTTGATATCAAAAATGGACCCAGTTAAGTACATTTTTGAGAAGCCAGCACTCACCGGACGGGTTGCAAGATGGCAAATGATCCTCACACAGTATGACATTCAGTACACATCTCAGAAAGCCATCAAGGGCAGTGTATTGTCTGATTATCTTGCTGAGCAACCTATTGATGATTACCAGCCCATGAGATTTGACTTCCCTGATGAAGACATCATGTTCATAAAAGCAAAAGATCATGAAGAGCCTATTCACACTGAAGGGCCTGACCCGGAAGAAGAATGGACTATGATGTTTGATGGGGATGTTAATATGAATGGTCGTGGTGTTGGTGCAGTGCTCATTACACCTAAGGGAGTTCACATGCCTTTCTCGGCAAAACTCACCTTTAACTGCACTAATAACGAAGCTGAATACGAAGCTTGCATTATGGGTCTCGAGGAAGCCATTGACCTCAGGATCAAAACTTTGACTGTATTCGGCGATTCAGCTCTGGTGGTTAATCAAACCAACGGCAAATGGTACACCCACCAGGATCATCTGATACCTTACAGGGATTATACAAGGAGGCTACTGACTTTCTTTACAACGGTCAAGCTTGAGTATATCCCTCGAGATGAAAATCAGTTTGCAGATGCTCTGGCTACCATTTCATCCATGATCAAAGTTCAAGCTGCCAACTTTGTGCCTCGGATATCAGTGTCCAGACTCGACAGACCAGCATATGTATTTGCAGCAGACGTTGTCAAAAATGATAAGCCTTGGTTCCATGACATTAAGTGCTTCTTGGAGGATCAAACATACCCGCCTGGGGCATCTTCCAATGATAAGAAGACATTAAGAAGGCTAGCTGGTAGTTTCTTCTTGAATACTGATGGTTCCCTGTACAAGAGAAACTTTGATATGGTACTCCTCAGATGCGTTGATAGAACAGAAGCAGACTTGTTGATGCACGAGGTGCACGAAGGATCCTTTGGTACCCATGCGGTAGGGCATGCCATGGCTAAAAAGTTGTTAAGATCAGGTTATTACTGGATCACAATGGATGCCGACTGTTGTGCCTATGCCAGAAAATGCCATAAATGCCAGATTTACGCGGATAAGGTGCATGTGCCTCCCAATCCTTTGAATGTGATGTTTTCACCCTGGCCCTTTGCTATGTGGGGCATTGACATGATTGGCAAGATCGAACCGACTGCTTCAAACGGCCACAGATTCATCTTGGTTGCTATTGACTATTTTACCAAGTGGGTTGAAGCAGCTTCTTATGCAAACGTTACAAGGCAAGTGGTAGCCCGATTTCTGAAGAGAGACATCATCTGTCGATACGGAGTTCCCGAGCGAATCATTACTGATAATGGTTCCAACTTGAATAACAAAATGATGGCAGAACTATGCCGGGACTTCAAGATCCAACACCATAATTCTTCTCCTTACAGGCCAAAGATGAACGGCGCTGTTGAGGAAGCTAACAAGAATGTCAAGAAGATTGTGCAGAAGATGGTAGTCACCTACAAAGACTGGCATGAAATGCTACCATTTGCCTTGCATGGGTACCGCACGTCAATCAGAACATCCACTAGGGTAACACCTTATCAGCTTGTGTATGGTATGGAGGCAGTCCTACCTGTTGAAGTTGAATTACCCTCCCTGCGGGTACTAATGGATGTTAAGCTAAACGAAGCAGAATGGATCCGATCCCGATACGAACAACTGAGTCTGATCGAAGAGAAAAGATTGGCTGCAATCTGTCATGGGCAGCTTTATCAGAAAAGAATGAAGAAAGCCTTCGATCAGAAAGTCAGGCTCCGAGAGTACCAAGTAGGAGATCTTGTGCTGAAAAGACTCCTCCCTCCTCATACAGACCACAGGGGCAAATGGACTCCAAACTATGAAGGACCATTCGTAGTAAAGAAAGTCTTCTCTGGTGGAGCACTCATGCTCAGCACTATGGATGGTGAAGACTTCCCGTCCCCTGTGAATTCAGATGCAGTTAAAAAATACTTCGCATAAAATGACCCGCTGGACATAAAAACATAATGTAAGTCCAGGCAAAAATAGGGCATCCCGGCGAGTCAAAAACAGAATAAAAGACTCGGGCAAAAATAAGGGAAAATAAACAAAAAATGTGTACACCCGCTGAGTTGAAAAGCCGCATTGGACAACTCAGGCAAAAATGGGTATCCCGATGGATTGAAAACCTGAAAGGGCGATCCATGCAAAATAAGGGAATAAGCGAACAACTGCGCTCTGAATTCGTCTGTATCACTTACAACTTGGTAAGCTTCGAAAGGATCAAGCTTCCGTCAGAATCAGCCTTCTTCAGAAAGCAAGGCGAGAAGAACGTCAAAAGTCATACGAGTCATAGCAAAAAGGAAGCTCCTTGAAGCGTCGTCAATATTGCCAACATTTGTTTCTCAATTTGTAACAATCTCCTCATTTTAGGGGATATGTTTCTTTGAATGTATCTTGCCAATTCAGGGCATATGAATTAATAAAATCATATTTTCAGTCATGTCTCGTCTCGTACATTTTATTTTCATTTGCAAAATGTCCGATGTCTTTAAGAAACTGATTGCATAAATACAGATGTTTCTCTTTTAAATAATACGTGCTTGCAGGAAGTATATTTACTCCCAGGAGTGTCTAAACTCCTATGATGGAATCCGGTAAGGGATACCTTGGGATTACTTGTGCGTCCCTCTGTCTTTGCAGGATTGCAGGTATTCAAAAAGTGCAACATGGGGCATGTAAGCTTCATCCCAGCAAGCTGGCAGATCAACACTCACTCAGTCTTAGCACCCAAAGTGTTTTCTCCCCAGCTGAGTTGCCACTTGTTATTTGTCCCCAGCCGAGGTGCCAATCATTCTTCCTCCTCAGCTAAGTACAAAAGCCAGGGGACCATCTCCCCACAGAGTTTCAGCCTCTAGCCAGAAGAGCAACGCATGAGGGAATCACGACAGAGTGACGAAAGCTTCTACAAACCCCAGCTGGGTCCCTCATTACCAAGGATGGGTCTATCAGTGACCTATTTCCCCAAGCAGAGTCATACATGACGGATCTACCAATGATCTCACCCCAGCTGGGATGTCCATTTCAAGCAAGATCAGCCAGAGACCTTCGCAGTAACAGGGATCCGAATCCCGGATCGGTATCTTTTGCATAAACATAGCATTCGCATCATATTCACCCCACAAAGCGTAGCATTCCGTCTAATACGGAGCATTACGGCAAAAATCAAACATATTGCATAATCATAAGCCATGATCTGAATCAAACACTTGTGAATATCAACAATCCATCAATAATATACAGAATGCTCCCCAGATTCCCCAACAAAGAGCTAAAACAGTTGCCTTACACCCGCAAACACCAGTACATACTCCCTGTGGCACCCATCCGTGTCATATCCCCAGTAGAAAGCCAAAGTATCCCCTTTGCACTCACAGATACATATATATATAATTTTCTTGACATCCGTCCGTGTCACCTTCCCCAGCATAATTACCTAAACACTTTGTAAAGCACATACTTGTATATAACTCTCTTAATACTCGTCCGTGTCACTCTCCCCAGCAGTTTAAACACTCAATTATACACCACTCATACTCATTACTCCTGTTTTCACTCATACGCAAATACTCGTTTGTATCTTGTATATATCACTCAAATCCCCGCAGAGTCGACACTAGTCCATGTTCTTTGTTAACCAGTTGGTACTCGTCCGTACCATCATCTCAGAGCATGTGTCAAGCGTTTGTTTCTACCTGATACTCGTCCGTATCATAGTCTTAAGGATGCTCGTCCGCATCTTTAATCCATACACGTGTCAAACACTCTTGTCTTCTTGAATATAGACACTCGTCTGTGTCTACTATTCCCCGGAAGAATCTCCTCAGATTCGACACTCGTCCGTGTTCCTTGTTAACCAGTTGATACTCGTCCGTATCATCATCTCTGAACACGTGTCAGTATTTGTTTCTACTGATACTCGTCCGTATCACGGTCTTAGGGATGCTCGTCCGCATCTTTAAATCTACACACAAACATCCAAACACTTATACCTTTATTTCTTGGATATAAACACTCGTCCGTGTTTACTATTCCCCAGCAGATCGCCAGCAAAGCAAAATTTCTTGTCTATCTGACATTCGTCCTGTGTCATGATAAATCCTGAGAGCATCCGTACCCTGCTAGGTGAGCGTCCTTCACCTCTTGATGATCGTCCTTCATCATGCTCATCCGATGGCCGTCCCCATCGTGGATCTTTTCTATCCGACATTCGTCCTATGTCGTGATTTTTAGCAGCCGTCCCCTTCTAAGGTGATCGTCCTTCACCTTTTGATGATCGTCCTTCATCATTTTATCCGATGGCCGTCCCCATCGTTGATCTTGTTATCTGACATTCGTCCTATGTCATGATAAACCCCGAGAGCAGCCGTCCCCTGCTAGGTGATCGTCCTTCACCTCTTGATGATCGTCCTTCATCATGCCCGTCCGATGGCCGTCCCCATCGTTGACCTTTTATCCGGCATTCGTCCTATGTCGCGATACTTTCGGCAGCCGTACCCTGCCAGGTGATCGTCCTTCACCTTTGATGACCGTCCCTCATCATTATTTCATTTATTCTTTAACCCGATGGCCGTCCCCGTCGTGGTCCCTTTTCCTTTTCCTGATGATCGTCCTTCATCAGTTTAGCTCGATGGCCGTCCCCGTCGTTGCTCGCATTACTTTATGAACCCGATGAACGTACCTCATCATTTACTTTTACGTATTCCCCAGAGAATCTTACATCTTTACTTGATGGCCGTCCCCATCATAATCCCTTTTATCCCCAGCATGTCGGCCGTCCCCGCCATTGCTTTATCTCCCGCACTTTTCCCAGCATGTCGGCCGTCCCCGTCATTGCTCATTCCCCAGCAGTCATCCTCTGCTCGACGGTCGTCCTCCGTCGCCCACACTTTATAATATACTTTATTTTCCTTTACAATCTATATCCCTTTTCTTCTTCATTCTATGAGTGCAAATTTTGGATTGTCTTTGGTATTCAACCACAAGTTATCTTGTTTGCCTGTTAAGCCGTTGCTTACATCCTGCACAGTTAACTCATGTTTGAATAGGGGCAGCTGTAAACACCCCAAATTTGCCCTCACTCATTCACACCATTGCTTGTGATCTCTTCATATGCATAAGTTCAATCATAGCATCTCATATTGCATTTTTGATTCACTGCATAGCTTCTAAGTCATCTGCATCTAGGGTTTGTGATCTGAGCAATCCAAGAGCTTCTTGAACCATTCCAAAGGTCTTCAATCACTTCAAAGGGGTCCATGTGTGTTCAAGCATCATATTATATCCTCTCAAAGTCAAGAATGTCAAAAAATCACAAGACCTGGGAAAGGCATGGAAGCAGAGCCAAGTTTAACTGCACAGATGACCTAGAATTAGGGTTTTGGTTTCAAAGGCCATAACTCCAAATTTTTTGGTCATTATTGTTTCTATTGGTCTCTATATGTTATAAGGATCATGCATATCAAGTTTCATGAAGAAATTCCATGGGGAAGGCATCTAATCAAGAGTTGACTTTCTAAGCAAGACAGTGCAAAATCAGGGCATCTGAGGCCCCCAATGACCCAACCAAAGGGTGTTCTTCATCATTTTGATTATGTATGATATTTATTTGATCATAGAAGATGTTGGAAGTTCACAAAATTGGAGAATTTCAAGTCATTTGCAAAGTTGACTTCTTGGGAAAGTTGACTTGTAATGAAAATTGCCATTTTGGGAAACTTTTTCAAACCTTGCTTTTTGATTCAAAAATGCTTCAAATGGAAAAACTTTGGTCATGAAAGTTGTAGAATGGATCATTCCCTTTTCAAAAAGTACAAGAACTTGACCTAATTCATTTTGGATCAAAAGTTATGGCTTGTCAAAGTTGGCTAAAATCACAAAATTTGAAGTTTTCTACCAAAGAGACATTTTGCAAAATGGTTTGTTCAAGTGTTCTAAAGGCCTCAAATGTGTATCATTTCTTCAAAACATGATCATATGGCATCTAAAATTCAGAATGGGCCAAGGGATCACTCCTTTTCATGACTTGTGGAACAAGAATTCTCAAAAGAAACAAAAGTGAAGCAAGTTGCAAAAACTCACTCAAGTTTGAATCCACTTGCTTGCTGACTCCACAAACAATCCTAGGGCTCTCCACACATCTTGCTGCGCAGGACACCCCATTTGTCCTTGGTTAGCTAGTAGCCCATGCCTCTCTTACACCAATTTGACATTTTGGCAACTTGAGCCATACCAATCACAGCAGTACACATCAACTCATTTGACCAATCCCATTTGTTTATACAAACCAAAAGCAAGCCAAAGCACATAACACACAAGCCTGAAAGCACCAAGAAGACAACACTCTCATTTTTCACCCCATTTTGCAAAAGCTTTCGAAACACTCTCCACAAGCTGCAAACACATAAACAAACTTCACAAACAAACTCAGCATGCTTCACTGATCAAAAAGCACCCATCACCATAGCCTGAAACTCCCTGAATCAAAAACACGATCACCGCCTTCCCTTGAACAGAACTTCTGTAATCTCTCAAACCAGCCATCACAAACTTCTTCCAAGTATCACGACCTCATCAGGAGCTCAAGAGGAGTGGTTTGCACAAAGAAAGGAGGTCAGAAAGTTGCAAACTGAGAAAGCTCAAGCTCAGGTATCTCAAGAACTTTTTTTCCAGAAATGAGTTTTTAAGTTCTTAAAATGTTCCTCATGCTTTGCTGATCACTCTGATGTTTTTACTTTTTGAAATGGTTGAGAAATAAGCATGTAATCGTGTTCTGAAACTTTTCTGCCCTAGAAATGTCTTGCTTCGATTTGCCTGATTAATGCATGAAAAATGGTTTTTGTTTGGGGGTTTTGATTTAGTTTCGAATGGGGTTTGATTCTGGGCATTTGGTTTTCATTTTCATGGAGTTTTGAGGATCTTAGCAACTTTCAGGTGAGGGTCTCGCCGGAGAAGACGACCGGAAGTCTTCTCCGGCCACCTGAAAGTGTTTAGGGCTAATCTGTGTAATTAATGTAGTTTGAATGTGGTGCGTTGATCTGTCTGACTTAGTCAACTCCCGCGCGTGTTCAAGGGCCCAGATCCTTTGCTTAGCCCTAATCTCATTTAATTAAATTAATTAATTAAGATTAGTTTAATTAGGTTAGTTTGAATATCAGCCTTTGGATATGGCGCCAGTCAATGCGCGCGTTTCCAAGTTCAAACCTCAGCCATTGATCATGCTTACTTTCATTTAATTTCAGTTTTATTTTCATTTTGATTCATTTATTTTGCTCATTTATTTTAAAATAGTAAAAATCATTCAAAAATTCTGAAAATTTTTATACAACCTTTTATTAATTTTCAGGAACCAAAAACATTTTTATTTTTATTTTTTGCATTAAAAAATATTTTTAAATCATTTAAAAGTTTATTTTTAATTAATTAATGAGAATTAATTAATTAAAAATACTTTTAAGTATTTAAAAATCACAAAAAAATTCATGAAACATTTAAAATCATTTAGAAACATTGTCCAACTCTCAAACCAAATTTCTTTTTGAATCTTGATGTCTTTTGAAAATTTTCCATGGAATTAATTTTATTTCAAAGCATTATTTTGATCCAATGTTCAAAAATTCATTTCTGCCTAGTCTTTAAGAGTTGGACTTTGATTCTTTTTGCATTGCATCTTACATATCATGTAGTTTATAGGATTAAATTGGCATGATTTGATCTTGCATTTCCTATTTGTTTGACATTTTTCTTGACAAGGTACCTTAAAACCCTAGCAACCTTAGGAAATTCATAACTTTCACTAGGTTAAGAATTGGATCCCCTCCTTTGGGCAGTGAGTTTTTATAGGTTTAGGGTTCCCTTGGATGCATTTTCAAATTTTATCATGATGTTTGCTTCTGGTTTTGGATTTTGTTTTGTGCATTGATCATAAACCCTAATTTGGGCCTTCCTTTGCATCCATCTTCCATTGGCTTGCACACCATGACTTGCCATGACATTTTGTGCATCCATTTGATTCATAAGACATCTTAGGACATATTAGAATCATGGTTGATCATTGCATCTTTCATTTGCCATGTTGTATGTCATTTGCATTTCATAACGTTTCATGAACATTCATGGTTCAAAGCATGCTTCTATTGCATCCATATGTTTGTATGATCATCCGCATGCCTTGTTTCATGTTTGCATCATCTCTTAGCATCATCAACATCATGTTTTTGCTTCTGACTTTGTCTTGCATCATGCCATTTCATCTCATTTGCATTGCATTTCATTTCTTTCACTAACTTTTCAGGTGGTAAGTCACTTTGAGAAGTGAATTTGCCTTCACTTCTCACAAACTCTTTTCATCTTTCTTATGCATCATGGCTGCATTTTGACCTGTGTTTGAGATTGAGCTTGCTCTTTCTTCTTCTTCTTACTTTCTTTCTTCAAGTGACTTGTCTTCTTAAATGAAGCAAGTTACTTTGCTTCTCTTTGCTCCCTTCATCTGCTTCCTGGTGGTTCCTCTGAAGATCTTTCTTGTAAACCTCACAAACCTTAGGAACAACCAAGCATGACAATAATTAGGGTTTTGATTAGTCCCCCATTTAGTTTACCTTTGTTGTCTCATTGAGTCTTCTCTTCTCATCTCATAATCAGGGACTAAACCCTAAAGGCTTTAAGGCTTTGTGATTAAGCTTATGCCTGCATCCTTCTATTAGGATGGAGTGTATAACTTTAATCCTAAGTGTTAAACCCTTAATGTGTTTAAATCCCTTAATCAATTCACTTAATAAACATCAAGACATCAAGCTTGTAACTTGGGCCTTGCATTAGGGTTCTAATTCTTCCTTAATTGGCTAAGAAGGACTAACCCTAATGTTAATGGACAAGTCCCCCTCAAGCTGTCTTACAAACCATAAAACTCACTTCTTCATCATATCATTAAATAAAATCCACTTAACAAAGGCTTTGTTTTGTCATGAGTTTAATCCCTAATCATGGATTAAGTTGAGGAGCTTTCCTCAGCTTAAACATTCTCATCTATTATCCTTCTATTAGGATGGTGTAATGAGTCTGTTTAATCCCTGATTATGGCTTAATCTTTACTTAACACTAAACAAAAACACCAAAAACATCTAAATAATCACAAGTAGGTTAATGATCTTAATCCTACACCATGGTGATTAAGTGTGAGATGCTGACTTCACACTTAAGGTATTCTCATTACCCCTAATCAGAGGGAGGATGTGATGAGTTTACTAGCCCATTGGTTTAGGTTTAAGCTCATTAACTTATGACAAACACAAAAAATCAATAAAAGATTGAAAACACAAAAACAAACAATAATCGTCTCCTACGGGATTCTCTTCTCATCACTTTCACTCATAAACGAGAACTTGCTTCTTCCGTCTAATGCAAGACAGTTTGCACCTGAGCCAGACAGGTCATACACTTGAGCATAGGCAAGCAAGCAGTTCACAGGTCAATTCACCTTTCAGTCTCCTTGGGTCGAACTACGGTGTTCTGACTTCCTCATTGCACGAGAGGATACGTAGGCATAACTTAACTGTTATCGAACAAAAGTCTCTGTATATTCCCCCTCCTTCCAGCATTATTCTTTAAGCCTCATACTCTTGAGCATTTCACTCTTATTCTTACACTGACACCTCTCTTATACACTTCACATTCTTTTACACTGACACTTGCATTCTTTCTAGCTTTGATACACAGATTGCACTGACACTACCCCTTTAAAACACAAATCTTTTAAGCGTGGATCCCGTCGAGTACGGCGGACAATCTGGGTGCTAATACCTTCCCAGGTTGTAACCAACCCCCTTTCTCAGTCTCTCTGGTTCGCAACCGTCTTATCCATATCTTTCTAGGTTTATGCAGCATTACCTTTCCTTCGGGATAAAAATGCCTAGCTGGCGACTCTTCCTTTCTCTTGAGTTCACTCCTGTGTGTTCTCATGTCATCCCTTCGCCGACCGTTCGCGTCTGTACCCTCATTTGAGCCAGTCTCATTTGTCGGGAGCGACAAGCCAAAAGTAATTCTGGCAGCGAAGGGTAAGTGAACACCTTCAGGAGTAATAAGTACAACACCAACTCCACGACCATTGATATTGACTGCCCCATCAAACATCAACTTCCATTTGGATTCAGGGTCTGGCCCCTCCTCCGGAAGTGGTTCCTCATAATCGTTTGCTTTGAGGTACATGATGTCCTCATCAGGGAAGTCAAACTTCATTGGCTGATAATCATCCTCAAGAGGTTGCTGTGCAAGGTAATCCGACAATACACTTCCCTTGATGGCTTTCTGAGAAGTATACTGGATGTCGTATTCAGTTAAAATCATCTGCCACCTAGCAACCCTTCCGGTCAACGTTGGTTTCTCAAAGATGTACTTGACAGGATCCATTTTGGAAATGAGCAATGTGGTATGAGTCAACATTGGGCTGTTTACAACACCACCTGTGAGGATCCTTGTTTTAGAACACCACCTGTGAGGGGGTTGGGCTGTTTAAAGGTTTGCAGGTACCCTTGACCTCAGCATACCCTGATACTTTGTTTTGATTAAGAGTACTCCATTTTGGGACAGTTCTTGTGATTTTAACCCTGGACTTGTGACTCTTTATTTGAGTCCCCCACCTTGGTTACTGGGCTTATGAACCTCCATCTGGACTTCTTAGACATACATGGATTTATACCAAGGCAGTTAATCAAATCCAGCTTGATCACAGACCCTCTGCATATCATTTGCATACATCATCATTGCATCATTTAACATGTGTTTATTTGTTTTTCAGGGTATCCATATTACATTTGGCTTGGTTTTGACCCCTTCATCTGCATAGGCCCTTTGTTCATCAGCTACCTACTTCAGTCACCCGCATCACCAGTATCAGCCTGTCAGTGGCCCATCTCCAGTGTTAGCCTCCATCCTCAGCATCTGTCTCAGCTCTTCATCAGCAGACATGGCACCCAAGAAGAGCAACATCTCCTACCATTTCTTTGAGCCTGAGCTGGCTGGCATCAGGAAGGTCCAGGCCCTGATTACTCCAGACCATATACCACTATTCAGAGAACATTATGGAGGTATCTTTGATGTGGTTATGGATTTGGACCCTTCCTAGAGGAGTTTGATTCATACTTGCCTACAGTTCTATGATCCCCCTCTGAGGTGCTTCACCTTCCAGAATTTTCAGTTGGGACCCTTGTTGGAAGAGTATTCATCACTGATCGGAGTGCCTGTTAGGGGTGGTGTCCCCTTCAACCCTGAGATGGCTTTTCCCAGTAATGAAGAGGTGGCAAGGGCACTGTATTTGGAACCTATCCTGATTGAGCAGAACATGACAGCAAAGGCTGGAGTCTCTGGTCTACACTTGGATTTCTTGACCTCTCAGGCTATCCTGAAGGCCTCCTTGGGAGAATGGAAGGCAGTCTGTGCATTATTAGCCCTTAGCATATATGGGGTTATATTATTTGCAGATGAGCCTAAGTTTATTAGCAAGAATGAAATCCATCTTTTCATTCTGAGGAACCCAGTGCCCACCTTACTGGGAGATTTCTACTACTCTGTTCACCAAAGGAATGAAAAGCAAAGGGGAAGGTTGGTGAGATGATGTGCTCCCCTATTCCATATCTGGCTGCTCAAGCACTTGCCCAAGACTGATGCATTCCTGAATCCTCACCAACAAAAGAATTGGGCTAGGAGGCTTGTTGCTTTGACCTCAGATGACATCAGGTGGTGCACCCAGAGCACCAAGGGCAGGGACATCATTACTAGTTATGGGCAGTTCCCCAATGTACCTCTGATAGGAGTAAAGGGTTGCATCAACTACAACCCTCTGCTATTCAAAAGACAACTGGGCTATGCATTGGTCCACCCTCCTAGAGTACAAGATCTAGCTGAGACCCTTTATTGTGCGATCAAGCTTAATTTGGCTATTGTCAGGCAAGCATCCTGGGCTTGGGACAATGTCCAGACTAAAGGGATGGCCATTCTTGGGAGATGCAACAATGTGGCCTCAGCTCAGTATTATGAGTGGTCTCATGCCAGGGCTCAAATTTCTGGGATGCCCTTCACCATTGAGGATGCACCTGGACCATCCACAGCACCACCTCCAGCAACTGTCAGCCTGGAAGAGTTTGAGAAGCTAAAAGAGAGGAATGAGAATTTGTCTGAAGCCCTGAAGAGAACCCTCTGGGAGAGGAGTGATGGTCGTCTGGACATTGAAAGGTTAGAAAAGCTTAAGGTGGAGCATCTAGCCAGGATTGAAAAGTCAGAGGACTACATCAAGAAGTCCAGGGCTGGAGAGCAGATTTTGAAGAATGCCTGTAAAGAGGCCCAGTTCCAGAAGGCCAGGACTAATCTCTACCTGAAAGAAAGCCAAGCTAGGTGGGTCAGGATCACTGAAGCTCGCACTCAGGAGGATAAGAGAACCCAGGACAAGATCGAGCAGTTGGAGGCTAATGCAAAGGAGCAACAGGAAGCCCTATTAGCAGCCCAGAGGGAGATCTCAGAATTGAAGCTCAGGGCTGGTGTGAAGAAGTCAAAGGACCAAAGCAGACACAAGAAGCTAACCACTGCTATCACCACCAGGAATCTTCTCATCAGGAACCTCACGGAGCATCCGGCTAATCCTGTGACTGAAGCACTTTTGAAGGAAGTTCAGGAGGATGAGTTTGGTCTTGGTGTCTGACTTTTGCTTGTTGTTGTTTTCATTTCATGTACTTTTCTTTTATGTTGTATTTGTTGACCCCTCAGAGGGCATGTATTGTAAAAAACAAACTAGGTTTGATTAACCATTTGTAATATATTCATTAGTTTGTTTCATCTGAGTTCTTTTTCTCTCAAGCAACATCAAAAGCATCTTCCTCAGGGGTCTGGAAAGGTCAAAACCAAATGCCAAGCCGGATACCTTGGAAACAAATAAGCATACTGCATTGCATACTAACTTTTGTTTTGTTTTGTAGGTTTTTGTTTTGTTTGTTACTAATTCTGTTGTGATTCAGGAACTATTGCTCGACGTCGGGTGTTCCCACTCAACCGTCCACACAGATATCCCACTCGCAACAACCTTCCGGGTATACAAATGGACCAAGTACAGCAGGACCTTACAGAGGTCAGGACTCAAATGGCCAATGAGAGACTGGAGATGAGAAATCAGATGACCCAGTTTATGGAGGTGATGAATGGATTGGCACAGAGCCAAGAAAGATTAAGGGCCTTGGTAGAAAGGCAGACCCAGGAAGAACCCCATCTAGGGACAGGAGGAACAAGCAACAATGAGAGGGTCCAGCCTCATGTTAATCCACCTGTGTATGGGCCTCATCTTCATCCAGAGATCAACATCCCTGCTAATGTGCAAGGGAATGCCACTGCAGGCAGAGTACTACAAGAAGACCCCCAGGAAGATCAATTCACTGTGATGGGAGCTGGGGATGAAGCCTATGACAGAAGGCTAGATGAAATTGCTGAGAAATTGAGATCCCCGGAGTCCCAGAATTCTTTGGGCTTTGATGTTATGGACATGGGTCTAGTGGACGGGGTAAGGATTCCCCATAAGTTTAAACCTCCGTGCTTCGAGAAGTACAACGGAACTTCCTGTCCACGAACCCACTTACAATCCTTTCTAGGGAGGTTGAAAGCATACACCATGGATGAAAAGCTGTGGATGTTTTATTTCGAAGACAGTTTAACTGGAGCCTCAAGGGAGTGGTACTCTCATTTGACCAGAGCAACCATCAGATGCTGGAAGGACCTAGCTGAGGCCTTCATCAGACAGTACCAGTACAACTTGGATATGGCTCCTAACAGGACCCTCCTGATGGGAATGTCTCAATCATCCAGGGAAAGCTTCCGGGAATACGCCCAGAGGTGGAGACAGCTTGCTGCTGCTGTCCAACCACCCATGTCGGAAAGGTAAATGGCCGACATGTTTATGAACACCCTTCAAGGGACATACATTGACAGGTTAGCTGCCTTCTCTTCCACCAGCTTCGCTGACGTAGTCATAGCTGGAGAAAGAATTGAAAGCCTGTTAAAGATGGGCAAGATTTCTGACAACGGTGCGAGCTCGTCCAGCAACCCCAGAAAGCCTTTTGTGGGCCCAAGAAGAACCGGTGAGACTAATGCTATTCAGGCCAGCAGGGGCAGACCACAATATGTTCATAGGTCAGTGGCAGCAGTCACCATTCCCACTCCAATTCCTCAGCAACCAGCATATCAGCCACAGCAACAACCCCATTACCAGCAACAAACTCAATATCCGCCTCAGAAAACTACAACAACAACAGCAACAATCAACAAATACCATTTCAACAGAGACCATCTCAGGCCAATAGGGTGATTGATCCAATCCCTATGCCTTATGCCGCTTTACTGCCACAGCTCCTGAAGCTCAACTTGGTTGAGTTAAGGACGTTGGCGCCACCAGATCCTTCCAGTCTGCCAAGAAATTATGACGCCAATGCCAGATGTGCTTTTCACTCCAACGCACCTGGCCACAGTACAGAGAAGTGCAGGGCTCTACAAATGAAAGTACAGGACTTGGTAGATTCTAAAGCTCTAAATTTTGCACCCCCGCCAAATGTTAACAAGAACCCCATGCCCAACCATGGAGGACCAAGAATTAATGCTATTGAGGAAGATAAGCCGTCTTTCTTAATAACCCATGTTGGGCAGATTCGGACACCCCTGGTAGAGATTAAAGCTCAACTCCTAGAATGCCAGATATTCCCCGGGTGTGAGCTCGGGTGTGGTTATTGCAACATTTCGGTAAATGGGTGTGATAACTTGAGAAGCGGCATAGATGGTCTTATCCAGAATGGCTTACTTCAAATCACAACATCAACACCTTCAAATCCAGCAATCTCACTGACAACAGTTTCTGAGTCTCCTACAACTGCAACAACAATTATTCCAAACAATTCTTCAGTTTCATCAACAAATGCTTCAAATATCACTTCAACGAACCAGATATCAACAAACACTCCTTCTACAACATCAGCACCCCTTTATTCAGAATCTTCTTCTACAACACCAGCAAATATCTCAGCAGTCACTATTTATTATGATCCGTCAAGTATTCCTCCGAGCAACAATTTTCAACAACAAGCAGTGGCATCTCCTGCCAGGACACCAGTTACCATCTACTACGATCCACACACTATTGCAACACCCTCCTCCGCTGCAGTCAACCCGGTTACCATCACGGTACCTGGGCCCGTTCCATATGAAAGCAGTAATGCCATTCCTTGGCATTATGGCTCTGACCTGTACTGCAATGGAGAGAAGATCACTCTTGACTCTTCAGCATCTTCTCCACAGATTGATAATGTCGGGGGAGGCGGAGGCTTCACCAGAAGCGGACGCCTTTTTGCCTCGCAATCACAAAGACCTAATGCCGAAGCAGAAGCTGCTGCCAAAGCAAAGGGAAAGAGTGTAATAGTTGAAGATCCCATTCTCAAAGAAACACAGAAGACATCTTTTGAACAAGATGTAGACGAGTTTATGAGAATTATCAAGAGGAGTGACTACAAAGTGGTGGATCAGCTTCACCAAACTCCCTCAAAAATCTCCATTCTATCCCTGCTGATGTGTTCCGAAGCTCACCGGAATGCATTACTAAAAGTCTTGCACGCAGCATATGTGCCGGAGGAGATCACCGTTAACCAGCTGGAGACCGTGGTAGCAAATATCAATACCAGCCATGGATTGGGTTTTACCAATGCTTATTTGACAACTGAGGGTTGTAACCACAATAAGGCTTTACACATCACTCTAGAATGCAAGGGAGCTGTTCTATCACATGTACTGGTAGACACTGGGTCTTCACTCTATGTCTTACCAAAGAAAGCCTTGGTGAAGCTGGAGTATGATGGCTTGGCATTGCGTCCAAGTAATTTGGTAGTGAGGGCATTTGACGGCTCTAAGAGATCGGTGCTAGGAGAGATTGATCTACCTGTGATGATTGGCCCACAGACGTTTAAAATAACCTTCTATGTGATGGACATTCAGCCGGCCTACAGCTGTTTGTTGGGTAGACCTTGGATCCATGCCGCTGGCGCAGTTACGTCTACCCTTCACCAGAAGTTGAAATTCGAGTGGGAGGGCCAGATCATCACCATTTGTGGTGAAGAAGATATTTTTGTTAGCCACCTGGCTAAATACAAATACATTGAGATGGATGGGGAGATCCATGAAACCATGAGCCAGGGATTCGAAGCCCTGAACATTAATGAAGCATCTGCTGTACTTGGGACCTCCATGACATCTTATCAGCAGGCCAGGAAGGTTGTTGAAGAAGGGAATGCCCAAGGCTGGGGCAAGCTGTTGCCTGTAGAGAAGAAAGAGGACAAATTTGGGTTGGGTTACAAACCAACTCAGCAAGATCAATCAGAGGCTGCTAAGGAGCCCAGTTTTGTCAGTGGGGGGATGCTCACCCCTGATGCAGTAAACAACTTGGAAGATGAGTCGGAAGATGAGCGCAACCTGGAGAGCTGGATACGTCCAAGGATCCCGGGGAGCAGTATCTCAAACTGGTCTTCCCAGGAAATTATAAGGGTTACTCCTGCAGAGTAATTATTATTTCCTGTATTTTAAGCATGCATCAAGTCTTGAATCTTGCCCAAGATGACAAGACTCATTTTGTAATCGGGCCATCCGTAATTTTGTGCAAATAGATCAATCAATGAATATCGGACATCTTTTGCAAATGAGTCTTTTCCTTTTCCGCTCACTGTTTTTCGTTTTTCTTTTTGTACAAAAATAAAATGGCAATGTTTTCCAAAATGAAAACTTCATTTCACTTTTTTCTAAATAAGATTAAAATCAATCACTAAAATGAACAATCTAAACCCTTGCAGAGAGTGCCTTTCAGACTGCACCGACAACAGCACAGCTATGGCTTCGTATGACTTTGACAATCCGATCAATCAAGCCGATGAAAGGGTTGAAGAAGATTTTGAGCTTCCTGAAGAGCTAGCCAGGTTGTTAAGGCAAGAGGAGAAGGCTATCACTCCTCATCAGGAGGAGGTCGAAACAATTAATCTTGGTACAGATGAAGATGTGAAGGAGGTTAAGATCGGGGCCTGCCTACAAGACTCAGTGAAGGAGCAACTGATTGATTTGCTTCGAGAGTATGCAGATGTGTTTGCCTGGTCTTACCAGGATATGCCAGGTTTGGACACCGATATCGTCATGCACAAGCTGCCTTTGAAAGAAGACTGCCCGCCAGTAAAACAGAAGCTGCGCCGTACTCGCCCGGATATGGCAATGAAGATAAAGGAAGAGGTACAAAAGCAGTGGGACGCCGGATTCCTTGCTGTAACTAGCTATCCGACGTGGGTTACTAATATCGTACCTGTGCCTAAGAAAGACGGCAAAGTAAGAATGTGTGTTGACTACCGGGATCTGAACAGAGCCAGCCCGAAAGATGATTTCCCATTACCTCACATTGATGTATTGGTTGATAATACGGCTCAGTTCTCGGTGTTCTCCTTCATGGACGGATTTTCAGGATATAATCAGATCAAGATGTCACCTGAAGACATGGAGAAGACAACCTTCATCACACCCTGGGGCACGTTCTGTTACAAGGTGATGCCATTCGGACTGAAGAATGCAGGTGCAACATATCAACGGGCTATGGTAACATTATTCCACGATATGATCCATAAAGAAATCGAGTGTTATGTGGATGACATGATTGCCAAGTCCCTCACAGAAGAAGATCACCTGGTAAATCTGTTGAAGCTATTCAAGCGTCTGAGGAAATACCAACTGAAATTTAACCCCAACAAGTGCACATTCGGGGTGCGATCTGGTAAGCTGCTGGGTTTTATTGTAAGCGAGAAAGGGATTGAGGTTGACCCTGATAAAGTCAAAGCCATTCAAGAAATGCCTGCACCAAAGTCTGAGAAAGAAGTTCGGGGGTTCTTAGGTAGATTGAACTACATTTCACGGTTCATATCTCACCTTACAGCAACCTGTGAACCTTTGTTCAAGCTATTAAGAAAAGAACAGACGGTCGGGTGGAACGAAGACTGCCAGAGGGCTTTTGACAAGATCAAGGAGTATTTACAAGAGCCTCCAATCCTTATGCCTCCAGTTGAAGGAAGACCTCTAATAATGTACTTGACAGTATTAGAAGAGTCAATGGGGTCTGTGCTGGGCCAGCATGACGAGTCTGGTCGAAAAGAGTATGCAATTTACTACCTGAGCAAAAAGTTTACCGACTGTGAACAACGTTATTCACTGCTCGAGAAAACTTGTTGTGCTTTAGCGTGGGCTGCTCGCCGACTGAGACAGTATATGTTGACCCACACCACTTTGTTGATATCAAAAATGGACCCAGTTAAGTACATTTTTGAGAAGCCAGCACTCACCGGACGGGTTGCAAGATGGAAAATGATCCTCACACAGTATGACATTCAGTACACATCTCAGAAAGCCATCAAGGGCAGTGTATTGTCTGATTATCTTGCTGAGCAACCTATTGATGATTACCAGCCCATGAGATTTGACTTCCCTGATGAAGACATCATGTTCATAAAAGCAAAAGATCATGAAGAGCCTATTCACACTGAAGGGCCTGACCCGGAAGAAGAATGGACTATGATGTTTGATGGGGCTGTTAATATGAATGGTCGTGGTGTTGGTGCAGTGCTCATTACACCTAAGGGAGTTCACATGCCTTTCTCGGCAAAACTCACTTTTAACTGCACTAATAACGAAGCTGAATACGAAGCTTGCATTATGGGTCTCGAGGAAGCCATTGACCTCAGGATCAAAACTTTGACTGTATTCGGCGATTCAGCTCTGGTGGTTAATCAAACCAACGGCAAATGGTACACCCACCAGGATCATCTGATACCTTACAGGGATTATACAAGGAGGCTACTGACTTTCTTTACAACGGTCAAGCTTGAGTATATCCCTCGAGATGAAAATCAGTTTGCAGATGCTCTGGCTACCATTTCATCCATGATCAAAGTTCAAGCTGCCAACTTTGTGCCTCGGATATCAGTGTCCAGACTCGACAGACCAGCATATGTATTTGCAGCAGACGTTGTCAAAAATGATAAGCCTTGGTTCCATGACATTAAGTGCTTCTTGGAGGATCAAACATACCCGCCTGGGGCATCTTCCAATGATAAGAAGACATTAAGAAGGCTAGCTGGTAGTTTCTTCTTGAATACTGATGGTTCCCTGTACAAGAGAAACTTTGATATGGTACTCCTTAGATGCGTTGATAGAACAGAAGCAGACTTGTTGATGCACGAGGTGCACGAAGGATCCTTTGGTACCCATGCGGGAGGGCATGCCATGGCTAAAAAGTTGTTAAGATCAGGTTATTACTGGATCACAATGGATGCCGACTGTTGTGCCTACGCCAGAAAATGCCATAAATGCCAGATTTACGCGGATAAGGTGCATGTGCCTCCCAATCCTTTGAATGTGATGTCTTCACCCTGGCCCTTTGCTATGTGGGGCATTGACATGATTGGCAAGATCGAACCGACTGCTTCAAACGGCCACAGATTCATCTTGGTTGCTATTGACTATTTTACCAAGTGGGTTGAAGCAGCTTCTTATGCAAACGTTACAAGGCAAGTGGTAGCCCGATTTCTGAAGAGAGACATCATCTGTCGATACGGAGTTCCCGAGCGAATCATTACTGATAATGGTTCCAACTTGAATAACAAAATGATGGCAGAACTATGCCGGGACTTCAAGATCCAACACCACAATTCTTCTCCTTACAGGCCAAAGATGAACAGCGCTATTGAGGCAGCTAACAAGAATGTCAAGAAGATTGTGCAGAAGATGGTAGTCACCTACAAAGACTGGCATGAAATGCTACCATTTGCCTTGCATGGGTACCGCACGTCAATCAGAACATCCACTAGGGCAACACCTTATCAGCTTGTGTATGGTATGGAGGCAGTCCTACCTGTTGAAGTTGAATTACCCTCCCTGCGGGTACTAATGGATGTTAATCTAAACGAAGCAGAATGGATCCGATCCCGATACGAACAACTGAGTCTGATCGAAGAGAAAAGATTGGCTGCAATCTGTCATGGGCAGCTTTATCAGAAAAGAATGAAGAAAGCCTTCGATCAGAAAGTCAGGCTCCGAGAGTACCAAGTAGGAGATCTTGTGCTGAAAAGACTCCTCCCTCCTCATACAGACCACAGGGGCAAATGGACTCCAAACTATGAAGGACCATTCGTAGTAAAGAAAGTCTTCTCTGGTGGAGCACTCATGCTCAGCACTATGGATGGTGAAGACTTCCCGTCCCCTGTGAATTCAGATGCAGTTAAAAAATACTTCGCATAAAATGACCCGCTGGACATAAAAACAGAATGTAAGTCCAGGCAAAAATAGGGCATCCCGGCGAGTCAAAAACAGAATAAAAGACTCGGGCAAAAATAAGGGAAAATAAACAAAAAATGTGTACACCCGCTGAGTTGAAAAGCCGCATTGGACAACTCAGGCAAAAATGGGTATCCCGATGGATTGAAAACCTGAAAGGGAGATCCATGCAAAATAAGGGAATAAGCGAACAACTGCGCTCTGAATTCGTCTGTATCACTTACAACTTGGTAAGCTTCGAAAGGATCAAGCTTCCGTCAAAATCAGCCTTCTTCAGAAAGCAAGGCGAGAAGAACGTCAAAAGTCATACGAGTCATAGCAAAAAGGAAGCTCCTTGAAGCGTCGTCAACATTGCCAACATTTGTTTCTCAATTTGTAACAATCTCCTCATTTTAGGGGATATGTTTCTTTGAATGTATCTTGCCAATTCAGGGCATATGAATTAATAAAATCAGATTTTCAGTCATGTCTCGTCTCGTACATTTTATTTTCATTTGCAAAATGTCCGATGTCTTTAAGAAACTGATTGCATAAATACAGATGTTTCTCTTTTAAATAATACGTGCTTGCAGGAAGTATATTTACTCCCAGGAGTGTCTAAACTCCTATGATGGAATCCGGTAAGGGATACCTTGGGATTACTTGTGCGTCCCTCTGTCTTTGCAGGATTGCAGGTATTCAAAAAGTGCAACATGGGGCATGTAAGCTTCATCCCAGCAAGCTGGCAGATCAACACTCACTCAGTCTTAGCACCCAAAGTGTTTTCTCCCCAGCTGAGTTGCCACTTGTTATTTTTCCCCAGCCGAGGTGCCAATCATTCTTCCTCCTCAGCTAAGTACAAAAGCCAGGGGACCATCTCCCCACAGAGTTTCAGCCTCTAGCCAGAAGAGCAACGCATGAGGGAATCACGACAGAGTGACGAAAGCTTCTACAAACCCCAGTTGGGTCCCTCATTACCAAGGATGGGTCTATCAGTGACCTATTTCCCCAAGCAGAGTCATACATGACGGATCTACCAATGATCTCACCCCAGCTGGGATGTCCATTTCAAGCAAGATCAGCCAGAGACCTTCGCAGTAACAGGGATCCGAATCCCGGATCGGTATCTTTTGCATAAACATAGCATTCGCATCATATTCACCCCACAAAGCGTAGCATTCCGTCTAATACGGAGCATTACGGCAAAAATCAAACATATTGCATAATCATAAGCCATGATCTGAATCAAACACTTGTGAATATCAACAATCCATCAATAATATACAGAATGCTCCCCAGATTCCCCAGCAAAGAGCTAAAACAGTTGCCTTACACCCGCAAACACCAGTACATACTCCCTGTGGCACCCATCCGTGTCATATCCCCAGTAGAAAGCCAAAGTATCCCCTTTGCACTCACAGATACATATATATATATAATTTTCTTGACATCCGTCCGTGTCACCTTCCCCAGCATAATTACCTAAACACTTTGTAAAGCACATACTTGTATATAACTCTCTTAACACTCGTCCGTGTCACTCTCCCCAGCAGTTTAAACACTCAATTATACACCACTCATACTCATTACTCCTGTTTTCACTCATACGCAAATACTCGTTTGTATCTTGTATATATCACTCAAATCCCCGCAGAGTCGACACTAGTCCATGTTCTTTGTTAACCAGTTGGTACTCGTCCGTACCATCATCTCAGAGCATGTGTCAAGCGTTTGTTTCTACCTGATACTCGTCCGTATCATAGTCTTAAGGATGCTCGTCCGCATCTTTAATCCATACACGTGTCAAACACTCTTGTCTTCTTGAATATAGACACTCGTCTGTGTCTACTATTCCCCGGAAGAATCTCCTCAGATTCGACACTCGTCCGTGTTCCTTGTTAACCAGTTGATACTCGTCCGTATCATCATCTCTGAACACGTGTCAGTATTTGTTTCTACTGATACTCGTCCGTATCACGGTCTTAGGGATGCTCGTCCGCATCTTTAAATCTACACACAAACATCCAAACACTTATACCTTTATTTCTTGGATATAAACACTCGTCCGTGTTTACTATTTCCCAGCAGATCGCCAGCAAAGCAAAATTTCTTGTCTATCTGACATTCGTCCTGTGTCATGATAAATCCTGAGAGCAGCCGTACCCTGCTAGGTGATCGTCCTTCACCTCTTGATGATCGTCCTTCATCATGCTCATCCGATGGCCGTCCCCATCGTGGATCTTTTCTATCCGACATTCGTCCTATGTCGTGATTTTTAGCAGCCGTCCCCTTCTAAGGTGATCGTCCTTCACCTTTTGATGATCGTCCTTCATCATTTTATCCGATGGCCGTCCCCATCGTTGATCTTGTTATCTGACATTCGTCCTATGTCATGATAAACCCCGAGAGCAGCCGTCCCCTGCTAGGTGATCGTCCTTCACCTCTTGATGATCGTCCTTCATCATGCCCGTCCGATGGCCGTCCCCATCGTTGACCTTTTATCCGGCATTCGTCCTATGTCGCGATACTTTCGGCAGCCGTACCCTGCCAGGTGATCGTCCTTCACCTTTGATGACCGTCCCTCATCATTATTTCATTTATTCTTTAACCCGATGGCCGTCCCCGTCGTGGTCCCTTTTCCTTTTCCTGATGATCGTCCTTCATCAGTTTAGCTCGATGGCCGTCCCCGTCGTTGCTCGCATTACTTTATGAACCCGATGACCGTACCTCATCATTTACTTTTACGTATTCCCCAGAGAATCTTACAGCTTTACTTGATGGCCGTCCCCATCATAATCCCTTTTATCCCCAGCATGTCGGCCGTCCCCGCCATTGCTTTATCTCCCGCACTTTTCCCAGCATGTCGGCCGTCCCCGTCATTGCTCATTCCCCAGCAGTCATCCTCTGCTCGACGGTCGTCCTCCGTCGCCCACACTTTATAATATACTTTATTTTCCTTTACAATCTATATCCCTTTTCTTCTTCATTCTATGAGTGCAAATTTTGGATTGTCTTTGGTATTCAACCACAAGTTATCTTGTTTGCCTGTTAAGCCGTTGCTTACATCCTGCACAGTTAACTCATGTTTGAATAGGGGCAGCTGTAAACACCCCAAATTTGCCCTCACTCATTCACACCATTACTTGTGATCTCTTCATATGCATAAGTTCAATCATAGCATCTCATATTGCATTTTTGATTCACTGCATAGCTTCTAAGTCATCTGCATCTAGGGTTTGTGATCTGAGCAATCCAAGAGCTTCTTGAACCATTCCAAAGGTCTTCAATCACTTCAAAGGGGTCCATGTGTGTTCAAGCATCATATTATATCCTCTCAAAGTCAAGAATGTCAAAAAATCACAAGACCTGGGAAAGGCATGGAAGCAGAGCCAAGTTTAACTGCACAGATGACCTAGAATTAGGGTTTTGGTTTCAAAGGCCATAACTCCAAATTTTTTGGTCATTATTGTTTCTATTGGTCTCTATATGTTATAAGGATCATGCATATCAAGTTTCATGAAGAAATTCCATGGGGAAGGCATCTAATCAAGAGTTGACTTTCTAAGCAAGACAGTGCAAAATCAGGGCATCTGAGGCCCCCAATGACCCAACCAAAGGGTGTTCTTCATCATTTTGATTATGTATGATATTTATTTGATCATAGAAGATGTTGGAAGTTCACAAAATTGGAGAATTTCAAGTCATTTGCAAAGTTGACTTCTTGGGAAAGTTGACTTGTAATGAAAATTGCCATTTTGGGAAACTTTTTCAAACCTTGCTTTTTGATTCAAAAATGCTTCAAATGGAAAAACTTTGGTCATGAAAGTTGTAGAATGGATCATTCCCTTTTCAAAAAGTACAAGAACTTGACCTAATTCATTTTGGATCAAAAGTTATGGCTTGTCAAAGTTGGCTAAAATCACAAAATTTGAAGTTTTCTACCAAAGAGACATTTTGCAAAATGGTTTGTTCAAGTGTTCTAAAGGCCTCAAATGTGTATCATTTCTTCACAACATGATCATATGGCATCTAAAATTCAGAATGGGCCAAGGGATCACCCATTTTCATGACTTGTGGAACAAGAATTCTCAAAAGAAACAAAAGTGAAGCAAGTTGCAAAAACTCACTCAAGTTTGAATCCACTTGCTTGCTGACTCCACAAACAATCCTAGGGCTCTCCATACATCTTGCTGCGCAGGACACCCCATTTGTCCTTGGCTATCTAGTAGCCCATGCCTCTCTTACACCAATTTGACATTTTGGCAACTTGAGCCATACCAATCACAGCAGTACACATCAACTCATCTGACCAATCCCATTTGTTTATACAAACCAAAAGCAAGCCAAAGCACATAACACACAAGCCTGAAAGCACCAAGAAGACAACACTCTCATTTTTCACCCCATTTTGCAAAAGCTTTCGAAACACTCTCCACAAGCTGCAAACACATAAACAAACTTCACAAACAAACTCAGCATGCTTCACTGATCAAAAAGCACCCATCACCATAGCCTGAAACTCCCTGAATCAAAAACACGATCACCGCCTTCCCTTGAACAGAACTTCTGTAATCTCTCAAACCAGCCATCACAAACTTCTTCCAAGTATCACGACCTCATCAGGAGCTCAAGAGGAGTGGTTTGCACAAAGAAAGGAGGTCAGAAAGTTGCAAACTGAGAAAGCTCAAGCTCAGGTATCTCAAGAACTTTTTTTCCAGAAATGAGTTTTTAAGTTCTTAAAATGTTCCTCATGCTTTGCTGATCACTCTGATGTTTTTACTTTTTGAAATGGTTGAGAAATAAGCATGTAATCGTGTTCTGAAACTTTTCTGCCCTAGAAATGTCTTGCTTCGATTTGCCTGATTAATGCATGAAAAATGGTTTTTGTTTGGGGGTTTTGATTTAGTTTCGAATGGGGTTTGATTCTGGGCATTTGGTTTTCATTTTCATGGAGTTTTGAGGATCTTAGCAACTTTCAGGTGAGGGTCTCGCCGGAGAAGACGACCGGAAGTCTTCTCCGGCAACCTGAAAGTGTTTAGGGCTAATCTGTGTAATTAATGTAGTTTGAATGTGGTGCGTTGATCTGTCTGACTTAGTCAACTCCCGCGCGTGTTCAAGGGCCCAGATCCTTTGCTTAGCCCTAATCTCATTTAATTAAATTAATTAATTAAGATTAGTTTAATTAGGTTAGTTTGAATATCAGCCTTTGGATATGGCGCCAGTCAATGCGCGCGTTTCCAAGTTCAAACCTCAGCCATTGATCATGCTTACTTTCATTTAATTTCAGTTTTATTTTCATTTTGATTCATTTATTTTGCTCATTTATTTTAAAATAGTAAAAATCATTCAAAAATTCTGAAAATTTTTATACAACCTTTTATTAATTTTCAGGAACCAAAAACATTTTTATTTTTATTTTTTGCATTAAAAAATATTTTTAAATCATTTAAAAGTTTATTTTTAATTAATTAATGAGAATTAATTAATTAAAAATACTTTTAAGTATTTAAAAATCACAAAAAAATTCATGAAACATTTAAAATCATTTAGAAACATTGTCCAACTCTCAAACCAAATTTCTTTTTGAATCTTGATGTCTTTTGAAAATTTTCCATGGAATTAATTTTATTTCAAAGCATTATTTTGATCCAATGTTCAAAAATTCATTTCTGCCTAGTCTTTAAGAGTTGGACTTTGATTCTTTTTGCATTGCATCTTACATATCATGTAGTTTATAGGATTAAATTGGCATGATTTGATCTTGCATTTCCTATTTGTTTGACATTTTTCTTGACAAGGTACCTTAAAACCCTAGCAACCTTAGGAAATTCATAACTTTCACTAGGTTAAGAATTGGATCCCCTCCTTTGGGCAGTGAGTTTTTATAGGTTTAGGGTTCCCTTGGATGCATTTTCAAATTTTATCATGATGTTTGCTTCTGGTTTTGGATTTTGTTTTGTGCATTGATCATAAACCCTAATTTGGGCCTTCCTTTGCATCCATCTTCCATTGGCTTGCACACCATGACTTGCCATGACATTTTGTGCATCCATTTGATTCATAAGACATCTTAGGACATATTAGAATCATGGTTGATCATTGCATCTTTCATTTGCCATGTTGTATGTCATTTGCATTTCATAACGTTTCATGAACATTCATGGTTCAAAGCATGCTTCTATTGCATCCATATGTTTGTATGATCATCCTCATGCCTTGTTTCATGTTTGCATCATCTCTTAGCATCATCAACATCATGTTTTTGCTTCTGACTTTGTCTTGCATCATGCCATTTCATCTCATTTGCATTGCATTTCATTTCTTTCACTAACTTTTCAGGTGGTAAGTCACTTTGAGAAGTGAATTTGCCTTCACTTCTCACAAACTCTTTTCATCTTTCTTATGCATCATGGCTGCATTTTGACTTGTGTTTGAGATTGAGCTTGCTCTTTCTTCTTCTTCTTACTTTCTTTCTTCAAGTGACTTGTCTTCTTAAATGAAGCAAGTTACTTTGCTTCTCTTTGCTCCCTTCATCTGCTTCCTGGTGGTTCCTCTGAAGATCTTTCTTGTAAACCTCACAAACCTTAGGAACAACCAAGCATGACAATAATTAGGGTTTTGATTAGTCCCCCATTTAGTTTACCTTTGTTGTCTCATTGAGTCTTCTCTTCTCATCTCATAATCAGGGACTAAACCCTAAAGGCTTTAAGGCTTTGTGATTAAGCTTATGCCTGCATCCTTCTATTAGGATGGAGTGTATAACTTTAATCCTAAGTGTTAAACCCTTAATGTGTTTAAATCCCTTAATCAATTCACTTAATAAACATCAAGACATCAAGCTTGTAACTTGGGCCTTGCATTAGGGTTCTAATTCTTCCTTAATTGTCTAAGAAGGACTAACCCTAATGTTAATGGACAAGTCCCCCTCAAGCTGTCTTACAAACCATAAAACTCACTTCTTCATCATATCATTAAATAAAATCCACTTAACAAAGGCTTTGTTTTGTCATGAGTTTAATCCCTAATCATGGATTAAGTTGAGGAGCTTTCCTCAGCTTAAACATTCTCATCTATTATCCTTCTATTAGGATGGTGTAATGAGTCTGTTTAATCCCTGATTATGGCTTAATCTTTACTTAACACTAAACAAAAACACCAAAAACATCTAAATAATCACAAGTAGGTTAATGATCTTAATCCTACACCATGGTGATTAAGTGTGAGATGCTGACTTCACACTTAAGGTATTCTCATTACCCCTAATCAGAGGGAGGATGTGATGAGTTTACTAGCCCATTGGTTTAGGTTTAAGCTCATTAACTTATGACAAACACAAAAAATCAATAAAAGATTGAAAACACAAAAACAAACAATAATCGTCTCCTACGGGATTCTCTTCTCATCACTTTCACTCATAAACGAGAACTTGCTTCTTCCGTCTAATGCAAGACAGTTTGCACCTGAGCCAGACAGGTCATACACTTGAGCATAGGCAAGCAAGCAGTTCACAGGTCAATTCACCTTTCAGTCTCCTTGGGTCGAACTACGGTGTTCTGACTTCCTCATTGCACGAGAGGATACGTAGGCATAACTTAACTGTTATCGAACAAAAGTCTCTGTATATTCCCCCTCCTTCCAGCATTATTCTTTAAGCCTCATACTCTTGAGCATTTCACTCTTATTCTTACACTGACACCTCTCTTATACACTTCACATTCTTTTACACTGACACTTGCATTATTTCTAGCTTTGATACACAGATTGCACTGACACTACCCCTTTAAAACACAAATCTTTTAAGCGTGGATCCCGTCGAGTACGGCGGACAATCTGGGTGTTAATACCTTCCCAGGTTGTAACCAACCCCCTTTCTCAGTCTCTCTGGTTCGCAACCGTCTTATCCATATCTTTCTAGGTTTATGCAGCATTACCTTTCCTTCGGGATAAAAATGCCTAGCTGGCGACTCTTCCTTTCTCTTGAGTTCACTCCTGTGTGTTCTCATGTCATCCCTTCGCCGACCGTTCGCGTTTGTACTCTCATTTGAGCCAGTCTCATTTGTCGGGAGCGACAAGCCAAAAGTAATTCTGGCAGCGAAGGGTAAGTGAACACCTTCAGGAGTAATAAGTACAACACCAACTCCACGACCATTGATATTGACTGCCCCATCAAACATCAACTTCCATTTGGATTCAGGGTCTGGCCCCTCCTCCGGAAGTGGTTCCTCATAATCGTTTGCTTTGAGGTACATGATGTCCTCATCAGGGAAGTCAAACTTCATTGACTGATAATCATCCTCAAGAGGTTGCTGTGCAAGGTAATCCGACAATACACTTCCCTTGATGGCTTTCTGAGAAGTATACTGGATGTCGTATTCAGTTAAAATCATCTGCCACCTAGCAACCCTTCCGGTCAACGTTGGTTTCTCAAAGATGTACTTGACAGGATCCATTTTGGAAATGAGCAATGTGGTATGAGTCAACATGTACTGCCTCAGTCGGCGAACATCCCATACCAAAGCGCAGCAAGTTTTCTCGAGCAGTGAGTATCGGGATTCACAGTCGGTAAACGTTTTGCTAAGGTAATAAATGGCGTACTCTTTTCGACCAGACTCGTCATGTTGGCCTAGCACACACCCCATTGACCCTTCTAGCACGGTCAAGTACATGATTAGAGGTCTTCCTTTCACTGGAGGCATTAGAATTGGAGGCTCCTGCAAATATTCTTTTATTTTGTCGAAAGCTCTTTGGCAGTCATTGTTCCACCTGACTGTTTGCTCTTTTCTTAGCAATTTGAATATTGGCTCGCACGTGGCCGTTAGATGAGATATGAACCGAGAAATGTAGTTCAACCTCCCTAAAAACCCGCGCACTTCTTTTTCTGTCTTCGGTGCAGGCATATCTTGAATAGCTTTTACTTTAGCAGGATCTACCTCAATTCCTCTTTGACTAACAATGAAACCCAGCAGTTTCCCAGAACGCACTCCGAAAGTGCACTTGTTTGGATTCAACCTCAGCTTGTACTTGATCAGTCTATCAAATAGCTTCTTCAGGTTGACCAGATGCTCTTCTTCGTCTCGGGACTTTGCAATCATATCGTCCACATAAAACTCAATCTCCTTGTGGATCATGTCATGGAACAATGTGACCATCGCCCATTGATAGGTTGCCCCAGCATTCTTCAAACCAAAGGGCATGACCTTAAAGCAGAATGTACCCCACGGGGTAATGAACGTTGTCTTCTCCATGTCTTCCGGCGCCATGTTTATCTGATTATATCCGGAAAAGCCATCCATGAAGGAGAACACCGAGAATTGAGCAGTATTGTCCACCAACACATCAATGTGTGGCAACGGAAATTCATCTTTTGGGCTTGCTCTATTAAAGTCCCGGTAGTCAACGCACATCCGGACCTTGCCGTCCTTCTTTGGTACAGGTACAATGTTAGCTACCCAAGGTGGGTAACTAGTCACAGCAAGGAAACCGGCATCCCATTGCTTCTGAACCTCCTCTTTGATCTTCATCGCCATGTCAGGGCGAGTTCTTCTCAATTTTTGTTTCACAGGAGGACAGTCCTCTCTAGGAGGTAGCTTATGCATCACGATGTCGATATCTAACCCTGGCATATCTTGATATGACCAAGCAAAGATATCCACATACTCTTTCAGCATGCTGATCAGCTCTTTCTTGACGTGGGCCTGCAGACTGGCCCCTATTTTGATCTCCTTCTTTGCATCTTCACTGCCAATGTTGATGATCTCAATCTCCTCTTGATGAGGCTGAATAACTCGTTCCTCTTGTTTCAACAATCTGACCAATTCTTCAGGGAGGTCACAGTCTTCCTCAACCCCTTCATCAGCTTGTTAGACAGGATTGTCAAAGTCATGCATAGTCATAGCAGGAACGTTATCCGTGGAATCCGGATGATCAACACTGCACAGATGATGTGCTTATTCAGAATCTACTTATTTTGAAAAAGAGACGCTAACACAAAAGCAAAAAGGAAAAACACATTGCCATTTTTATATTTTTTGTGAAAAAGTTAAAAAAAACAAAGAAAGAGAACACAGTTTGTCTGAAAATGTCCTTTTATTTCATAGCAAAATAAGATGCAATACAAAACATGGTGGCCCAATACAATGGATCCAAGCATCTTGGGCAGAATGCTGGATTTGACAATGCAGTATGCTAATAAAAGGAAATAAAATAATTACTCTGAGAGCCAGGTGACTTGAACAATGTCTTTTGCAGACCAATTTGCTAGCTCCTCGCCCGGCGCACACGGGTGGATCCAGTTGTTGTCCCAATCACCGTCACTATCCCCATCTTGGCTTGCTGTACAGATCTGATTGCGGTCGAGCAACCCAACACTTGTAAACGTGATAGCCTTACCACTTGGAGTAGACCCACCAGGCTGTTACCCTAAGCCAAACTTATCATCTTTCTTTTCCAGCTCCAACAGCTTGCCCCAGCCCTGGGCACTGCCTGACTGAACAACCTCTTTTGCTTCCCTGTAGGAATGGATGGATGTACCCTCCTTCTCAATGCTCTTCTCCACAGGAGTCAAGATACTGACGTTGACTGCTTCGAAAGCTTGGCATAAAGTCTCATGGATTTCTCCATCCATCTCTACGTACTTGAATGTCGACAAATGGCTGACGAATATGTCCTCCTCTCCACAAACTGTGATGACCTGGCCGTCAACCACGTATTTAAGCTTCTGATGCAGGGTTGAAGTAACGGCTCCAGCAGCGTGTATCCACGGCCTTCCCAACAAACAGCTATATGCCGGCTGGATATCCATAACGTAGAAAACACTTTTAAATACTTGAGAGCCTATCTCGACAGGCAGCTCAACCTCTCCAAAAACTGATCTTCTCGACCCATCGAAAGCTTTAACAACCAGATCACTTGGTCTCAGGACGATCCCATCCACATTAAGCTTCATCAGTGCCTTCTTCGGAAGCACATTCAGGGAAGAGCCTGTGTCTACAAGAACATGACACAACACGGCACCCTTGCACTCCATAGTGATATGTAGTGCTTTGTTGTGGTTTCTGCCCTCCGACGTGAGGTCCCTGTCTGTAAAGCCTAGGCCATAGCTTGCATTAACACTTCCTACAACAGCTTCAAGTTGGTTGACAGTGATCTCCTGAGGAACATAAGCCATTTGCAGAACTTTTAATAATGCCTCTCGGTGCGCAGAAGAGCACATCAGCAGTGACAAGATGGAAATCTTGGAAGGCGTTTGGTTCAGTTGATCAACCATCTTATAGTCACTCTTTTTGATAATCCGCATGAATTCCTCGACCTCTTTTTCAAACGTACCCTGCCCAGCAACAGGAGTAGTTGAGTCATTAGACATAGCATGCTTTCCTTTGGCTTTGGACGAAGCCTCGGCTTCAGGATCACCTCTCAGCACAGGGGGAGCGAACAAACGACCACTTCGAGTGAAACCCCCAACTCCTCCGACATTCTCTACAGTCGGGTCCACAGCAGCAAATCTGCTCTCAATCTTCTGTCCAGCTACATATACATCCGAGCCATAATGTCAGGGAATGGCTTTATCGTCTGTGTACGGAACAGGCCCAGGTACAGTGATAGTCACGGGACTAATTTGAGGAGCATAGATTGTAACCGGCTCTCTCCTGACAGGCATGTCAGCTTCATCATAGAAAATGGTAATGGTTGACACATCATCAGCCTTATCATTACCAACCTTACTGAACTGTAAGGATCCATCATCAATCAAACCTTGCAAACCCATCTTCAGCTTCTCACATCCATTCTCAGCATTTGAACATTCTTCGCAATCAAAACAGCAGCCAGGAAACACTTGACCATTCAGCAGTCTCTCTTTCACTACCCTCAAAGGAGTTTTCACTTCATCAATACTCAACACCAGACTCAACTTGTCACCACCCTCAACAGCATTGACTCTTGCCCCTCCATGATGCGGCATAGGGTTCGAATTAACATTCGGCGGCGGTGCCAAGTTGATTGCTTTAGAGTCTACAAGATCCTGAACCTTATGATGCAAAGCCCTGCACTTCTCAGTCGAGTGCCCGGGTGCTCCATAGTGGAAAGCGCATCGTGCGTTGACATCATAACCCATTGGAAGCTCTCCAGGAGGTGGTGGTGCCAACGTTCTCAATTGAATCAGGTTCAAATCTAACAGTCTTGGAAGCAAAGCAGCATAAGTCATAGGGATGGCCTCAATCACCCTATTAGCCGGGCGAGTTTGCTTTGGCTGATACGGTCTCTGCTGATAGTTGGTACGGGGTTGTTGTTGTTGTTGTTGTGGAGGAGGAGGTTGCATCTGTTGTACTGGAGCAGAAGGAATTATGACTGCTGCCACATGCTCATAGGGTCTTCTATAACCACGACCCCGGCCTCGGCCAAATACAGCATTTGTCTCGCCCTCTCTTCTTCTAGGAGATCCACTGAAAGCTTTCCTTGCTCCATTCGAGCTACTAGCACTTGGGTCTTGGATCTTCCCCATCTTCAGCAATGTCTCAAATCTTTCTCCCGCAATAACAATATTGTTGAATTTAGTGGCAGAACTGGACGCCAGTCTTTCAAGAAATACACCCTGCAGAGTACCCATAAACATGTCAGCCATTTCGTTCTCTAGCAGCGGCGGTTGAACTCTGGCAGCGAGCTGGCGCCACCTCTAAGTGTATTCTTTGAAACCTTCTTTAGCCGTCTGAGCCATGTGTTGTAACTGCGTGCGGTTCGGAGCCATGTCCATATTATACTGATATTGTCTCACAAAGGCCTCAGCTAGATCTTTCCAACTCTTGATATTAACTCTGCTAAGCTTCATGTACCATTCCAGCGAAGCTCCAACCAAGTTGTCTTGAAAATAATACATCCAGAGTTTCTCATCATCCATGTGAGCAGCGATTCTCCCAACAAATGATTGAAGGTGGGTCTTCGGGCATGTAGTGCCATTATACTTCTCAAAGGTTGGAACTTTGAACTTGTATGGGATCCTGACCCCAGGAACCAAGCCCAAATCTGTTATGTCAAATCCCAAAGAACTCTGGGATTGAATAGCTCTGATTTGCTCAGCCATTTCCTCAAACCTCTTGTTCATCTCAGCTCCTTGACCTTCAGCTTCGTCCAGGAGAGTGAACTGGTCGTCATGATTATCCATTTGAATATTATTCAACCCATCATTGATTATTGTCACCCCGGGCTGAGCAACAGGGATTTCAACCTGACGTGCGCCCGCACCGGTACGATTATCAGCAGCAGCAGCAGCAGTGTTCCTGGGTTGACTGTTCTCTATCATCTCCCGCAGATGCTCTTGGTTCTGACCCATGTCGGCCATCACTGTCATAAAGTTATCCATTCTCAGTCTCAGATCTGCCAAGTCCGCTTGCATCTGGTCCATGGCTCGCTCTCTGTTAATCTTCGTTGGATATCTATGTGCTGCTGGTTGTTCCCGGACTTTACGGGGAGCTATAGTGCCTGAAACACAAAACACGTTAGTAACTGAGACACTACCTGCAAAAACAAACAAGCAGGTTATATGTATGCAATGCAGTTGTTTATGTTTCCAATCCCAGGTCATTCATGCCCCGGTTCCGGTATTTAGCAAAGAAAACCAGATGGGTACTGATCCTCGACTTTCAGAAACCTTCGCGAGAAACCACATTCAAACCACAACAGCAAGCAAACCAAGAAATAATGGAAAAAGCCATAACATAAATCAGCCTATTAGGCAAATAAAACAGAATTCCCCGTAGGGTACAAGTTCTTACAAAGGAAAGACAAACAGCCAGGACTCCTACAACATGCCTGTAGGTAATCCAGATACAAGGAAAACAAACTAAGAAGCAAAACCACTGCCTGAGGACCCAGAACCTCCCTCACTAAACCCCACATCAGACCTGACCTTTTTGACTCCAGCCATCAACTTGAGGTCTTCAATCTCTTTAAGTGCTACTTCGAGAGCTTGTTGACTGTCTGCTAGCTGCTGAGTCTTCTCCCTGCGAATCTTGTGCACTTGCTCCACTTATTTTTTGTAGGCCATCTGAACTTCAAAGAACTCTTCTTTTTCTTTATAGCTCTTCAACTCTTGCTCTCTCTGTCCCTGCAACCATACAATAGAATGACGAGCATCTTTGAGGGTCTTTGAATTCTTCTTGCGTTCGGCTTCTCTTTTGGCTTCCATCATTCCCAACCTGTGGAAGTGTGCTTCTCTGCCAGCAAAATCCTTCTCCTTAGCCTCCAAGGTAGTCTGCATCTTTAGCAACTTCTCTTCAGCTTCAATCTTGGCCCTGTTGGCATGATGGTACAAGCTTACCATCTCAGTATTCTCAACTCTAACTGCATGCAACTGGGCTTCCAACTTCTTCACCTCCTCTAAAGACACAGTATCAATAGACTCAGCAACTGGAGGAACTGGTGGTGAGAATGGTAGCAAAACTCTTCTGGCTCTGTCTTTCAACCAAGCTTCATACTCTGGGAACGTCTGATTGTTGCACTTTCCAAAGCTAGCTATCCCTTCTCCCTTAATGCACTTCCAAGCTCCAGCAACCTTCCTCACTAAGGGCATATTGTCCTTTACTGGGAAGTAGAAAATAGGGGTCAGCTTCAGTTCTTCTGGCACCTCTCTCAAGGCATATCCCAATTGTCTTCATAACAAGATTGGGTTGTAATTGATCCCTCCAGTTACTCCCAATAAAGGTACGCTAAGATAACTCCCACAGCTAGTGATGAAACGTGCACCTTGCAGCCTTTGAGTAATCCACCTGACATCCTTGGCAAGCAACTTTTCCAGCTTCTGAGCCCATACCAAGGTGTGGTCACTAAACTCTCCAGTACTCGGCAGATGCCTCATGAACCACATGTGAAATAACGGAGCGCAGTAACGAACCAAACCTCCCCTCTTCTTCTCAGTCTTGTAGTGCACTGAGTAATACAAATCCCCGAGCAAGGTAGGCACAGGATTCTTCAGCAAAAAGAGATGTATGGAATTCATATCTATGAACTTCTCCAAATCAGCAAACAAGATAATGCCATAGATAGAAAGAGCCAAGATAGCACAGACAGCATCCCATTCTTCCTCGACAACCAACTCTTCCACCTTCTTTACCAGAGCCTCTAAAGAAAATCCAAGTGCACCTCCCTTAATGATGGTCAAAGAATTCACAGCAGAAGTACTCAAATAAAGAGCCTTAGTAATAGCCTCAGGTGCAGGTCTACTCATCTCAGCATTGAAAGGAATCTGGTCTCGGACAGGCACTCCCAAGATCAGAGCATACTCCTCCAGCAAAGGGCCCAACTAAAAATCAGGAAAAGTGAAGCAACGGAGCTGAAGATCATAATACTGAAGCAGGGTATGAATGGCACTCCTCTCAGAAGGATCTAGCTCTACCACCACATCAAGAATACTCCCATAAGCCTTCCTGAATCTCTCCACATGGTTGGGTGTAATCAGCTTTACCATCTTCTTCAACAAGCCAACCTTGGTGTCAAAGAACTTGAAGTGAATATTCTGCTTGCGAGGATCTTCCATCTCTGAAGAGGATACCGGAACCGGAAGCAAAGATATGAACCTGTGAATGAAAACAAAACATGATTAATGATGAAATTATTCAATGCAAATGCAAATGCAAAGACATATGGTCATCCGGAACTGTCTGAACTGGACACTGACAAGGGCCCCTCTGAATAACTGTCAAACTAAGAGTCCTCTGAGTCATATTCTCTGATAGTCACAATTCTCTGATAGAAGATCTCAGGACCACAGTATCAAGAATACCAGAACAAGAACTCCAGAAAACCAGAACTCCAGAACCATAGGACCATAGAACCAAAGATCATAATCATAGGACCACTGAATAAATGAGTGTATGTTGAGGTCAAGGGTTCCTGCAAACCTGTAAACCCCTCCCATTCTCACGGGTGTGCTCCAGGTCAAACATCACAGACTCTCAAAGCCGAATAGCAATAATACTTTTACCATTTCCGAGAAATGGCTCATGACCAAATCAGGGAATCGGTTAGGCATTATGTACTACGCAGGGAGGCCTCAGCTGAGTCCGGGAAAAACAAGCATCCCTTATAAGTCCCCAGCTCCAAGCGCTGAAATCGAGAAACAATAGTACATTCAGCCCGTAGGATACAGTACTAATGTCATACGACCAGATGCTTTGACTGAGTTCCTATAAGAGAACCAGGCCATCCTATGCGAGTCCCCAGTGGACCCTCGGGTGCGAATGGGTTTGCCACAAAATGTGGTCTGCCACTGCCACCACTGGAGAGGGTTGTTTCCACAAAAGTTCTCAATGATCGGTCCCCAGATGCACATAACTATCAAGGTCCTATCCCGAAGTGGAGGAAATCCCCACACAAGATATTTCCAAGACGGTCGCAATCTGGGCGTGAAACACATCGCCACTCATCATGTCACATGTGAGTACAATATGTCCACTCTAATCCTATAGTGCACTCAAGCCGGGTACTTGGCTTATCTCTCAGAAACAGTATCACCCGAGCCCACCAAACAGAAAACCAGTCCAGACAGTCCAGTATGATATACATGATGCGGAAAATAAATATTGAAAACTGTAAACAAGGCTGTAAATAAAGTTGTAAACAACAATAATAAAATACAACAAGCCACAGCAAACAAACATCACCCAATGAAACAGAAACACACAAGCGCTAGGAGAGACTCACAGGGGAACCAGAGACCTCTGGTGTGCAGTCCCCAGCAGAGTCGCCAGCTGCCGCTCCCCGGATTTTCATCCTAGTACAAACGCGAAAGTGGCGCGGAAAAGAATAGAGTCGCCAGCCAGGCATTTTTATCCCTGAAGAAAGGGAATGGTAATGCTGCACAAACCAGAAGAAAGAAGAGGAAGGACACAGGTCCTACGAACCAAAGAGACTGAGTTCGGGAGTCGGTTACGACCTGGGAAGGTATTAGCACCCAGATCGTTCGCCGTACCCGACGGGATCCACGTTTGAAAAGAAACTAATTCAAAGGGTGAGGGTATGAAAGCTGCAGCAAAAGAAATGAAAATGAAAAGAAACTGGAACTGGAAAAAGAACTGAAATAAGAAAATAAAAAATAAAAATGTAGGGAAAATAAAGATTGTGCTCGAACGGGCCCTACCCCGCTGCCTACGTACCTCATCAGGATAATGAGTATCAGAGACGCCGTAGTTCCCCTAACTAGGGGTGGAAAAGATTGCTTGTGTCTTAAGACTTGAACTTCCTATGTCAATGCTCAGGTGTTGTAGACTCGGATGACGAGTGCGTAACCGTCTTGCAAAATGACAAGTAGGAGCAAGTTCACGTAAGGAGTGAATGAGGTGAGAAAATAATTTCCGAAGGAAAGACGCTTATTGTTTGTTTGGTGTTTTTTAGAAGCTTTTATGAGTGAAAGTTTGCATAGGTAAGTGTACCTAAGTCTTACTCAATGGGATGTGTACATCTCACATCATCCCGAAATGGAATGCGCAAGAGGCACACCTATCTATGGAGGAAATCCCCAAAGCTAGTCCCACAAGTGAAGGCTTAAGCACACTGGCCTATTATCATTATTAAGTATTTTTGTGGGTTTTTTGTTAAGAAGTGTTTTTTAGCTTTTTCTTTGTGAGGTACTCGTGCTAAGACCTATCCACCACGAGTGATGACTCACACCTCGCCCCGAAACGGAACGCGTGCAAGTATCTCATAGCAAAGTCCCATGTCACATGAAAGTACTCAACCTTTATTAAGTGAATTAGAATTGAGTTTGAAGATGAGAAGAGAGAGCACCAAAGGATCTCAAAGGAAAAATTCTAAAGGGGGACTAAAATAATCCTAAGTGTTAACATGCATGGATGTCCTAAGGGTTAGTGAGGTTTCTATCCTAATGAAGAAGGAAGGAAGAAGAGAAGAAGATAGAAGAAGGGATGAGAAAGGCCTAATCCCAACAACAAAGGGTTAGTTCACATAAACATAAGAGGGAAGATGAGAATTGGAGATGTGGAACTCAATTCCCACATCTCACACTTACCATAGCCCCTGCAAGATTAGTATGCATACAAATGAAACAAAATGAGCAAGATAACATGCTAGCATCACACAATCAGAAGTGAAATGGTATGAACATATGCACAATGCAAATGCAACTTGAAGAAATGAGACACGAAGCTTATGAAACAAAATAATGCAACATGAACATATATGAAAACAAATGCACACTTATGGAATATGCAAAGCAAAATGCACAAAATATGAACACAATGCTCAAGACCAGAACCACAAAAAGATGAAGAATGGCTTAGGAAGCCAACAAGATGAAGAGAAAAGAGGTACAAGATCAAACAATACCAAAATGGAAGCAAAAGAGACCATAAGATGAAGTTAAAGCACTTAAAGAAGCAAATGACTTAAAGAAGAAGCAAACCCAAAAATTCAGAAGACACAAGACCTATCCTAGGACCAGGAAGGTACCCACACCCCAAAGGAACCCCAAATGAGAAGAAAAAGAGGGCACAAGTGCCTTTCTAGGCTTATGAGAGACTTAAAGGTTCAAAGGAAGCAAAATGGGACAAGGTTCAAGATAAAATCCATAATAAATCAACCAGCCATCTAAAAAATTCCACAATTGAAACCTAATGATCCTCAAACATGTTATATCAACTAGCCAAAAGTATTTGAGAAGATTCAGAAGTGAACTAAGTCAAATGGAAGCAAGAACACAAGTTAGGGCAGCAAACTTACATCACAAGTTACAAGACCAAGACTCAAGAAATAAGTTTCTAAGAATCCAGAGAAAAATCACATGAAAAGTACAAGATCTTAGGAGTCCAAAGCAAAACGAATGGGATCAAAACTCAAAATATTGAAACCTATAGAAATTAGACAAGGCAGACTGGTCAAAAAAGACTTAAAAAGAAGTTATGTGCAATGGTGAATTAATTCTGGCACGTGGATCAATAAAAAAAATATAAAAATATGAAAAAATATTAGAGACAAAAAAGAAGGTTCATGAATTTTTTGGGATTTTTTAGGTGAATGAAACTATTTTTATATGAATTAAAATGGAACTCAAATAAAAAGAAATTAAAGTTGAAAAAAGAAATAAAGGATTTGAAGGGAGGTGAGAAGAGTAGGTGATGTGCGTTGGACTTGGATTGGGCTTGGAATAGTGAGGTGCGAATATCACTTGGCTAGGCCCAGTATGCGCTGCTAGTGTATGCTGTTTGTGTGGAACTTAGCTGAAAATAATAGAATAAGCTGGAAAAAGGAGACGCGCACGATTGATCTAATGGACGTGAGAGACCACCTCATTAAATGAGGTGGCAATTTGCTGCGCTAATACTGGTGAGTGCATGGTTGCTACTATGAACATGACCACACGCTGGATTAAAATAAAAACAGAATTATGAAAGGAATGGAAGGGAATTTGAGGGACATGTGGCGCGCCTCCAATGAAACCCTAGGTGACATCACAAGACAAATTCCGGTGACCGGAGCTAGGGCTCCGGCACCGGAGACCAAACCAGAAGAGCAAAAATTAACCAAATAATGCAAACAAATAGTCCAGATCAACTAATTAGACATCATTGAATCCAAATATGACCTTAAAAATAGCTGAATCTCAATGAATTGGTCGGATCGAGCAAAATAAAGTGTCATCATAAAACTTAAAATGCACATAACTCATGATATAATGCACCAAAATCAATTCTACAAAGTGCAACATGATCAGCAAACAATAAGGAACACAAATCAACCATTCAATTCCATTTCCAGAACATGAAGTTTCAAGCCATACCTGAGATGGAGACCTTGAAATATTGAGCTAGAAAACCAACCAATCCGTGCAAATCACTCCTCTCACTCATTAGATGCAAAATAAATGCATCTAAGGTCTTGAAATGGTGTGGATCTGAGGTTTTAACACAAGAGGCTTTGAAATGGTAAGCTTCCAATTCTGTGCTTTAAGCTCAAATGAATGGATGATTCTTGATCTATATGATTCACTGATCAAGAATATGGAAGAAGTTTGTGGAGAATGTAAGAGAATCAAGAGATATGAAGCAAAATGAAAAAATGCAAGAAAGTTGAGAATGAGAGAATGAGAGAGAATTCAGATCTGATGCAACCCTAATTCTCTTTGTTATGATGTAAGAAAGCAATGTTGAAAGTGTGATAGAAAGTGCACGAAAATCAAATGAGAAAAGTATGATTTTGCCTCATGTGCACTTGGTGGAATAAGCATGCTATGCTCATGCTCTATTGGGCCTCTCAGCATGTGTGAGTTTCATTTCCCACCCTTGATCCAAATCCATTCATTCCTGGCCCTTAGATTCAAGTGTCACATTTGTTTCATGATTTTTGCAAATTGGCATGTTTTGGAGGGATTTTTTCAAAGTGTATGAAAATGACCAATTCTCTTGAGCAAAATGCTTCTTATGCAATGTATTTTAAGTTTGAAACAAGTTTGGGCCTGTACCAATTCACAAAAAACAGATTTGAGCCTTCTTGCACTTGGTGCATTTTTTGAAAAGTGAAGTTTGGCCTAGATGAGCAAGACTTTCGAATGGCCTAGGGGGAGATTGGCAAATCCAGTGAAAATGTACTTGTACTTTTTGAAAATGGGAGCCCTTACTCTTCAACTTTCATGTTTGACTTTGGTCCATTTGAAGAATTTTTGATCATGTTAAGGCCACTTGAAAATTAGGGCAAAACTTGCAAAATTTGGAAAACTTCAAAAACCAACTTTGTACCATTTTTGCAAAACCCCTCAAATCTCCATGATTCTTGAACTTTAGGCATTCCAAACCTCTTATAACATTGTAAGGACCCCTCTTGGCCAAAAAATTTGGGTTAGACCCCTTGAAATTGCACAGTTGACTTTTTATGGGCTCTGTTGACTTTCTGCTTCCTCTGCAAGCAACTGAGGCATTGACTGACTTCCACATAGAAGTTTCTCATGAAATTTGACACATAGGATCCTCTTAGCATATATAATACTTGGCCCAAAAAAATCGCCAAAGTTGTGAGATCTTGGTGCTTGAATCTCAAACCCTAATTTGGGTGCATTGCATAGGAGCTTTGCCTCGTCCTGAGATCTCTGATGATCATGCAATCTTCTGAGCTTTTGTCAATGGACTTGATCTTGTAAATGGAGTGTAGACTCACCATAAGACTTGTATAAACTCATTGGGACCCTTGTCATGGCCTGAAATGCTTCAAGGACCTCCACGGATGACCATATGCTTGATGCTAGGACATGAGGGATGGTATGCTTCATCTTTCCATGATATGATGTTAAGGAAATGATATGAATATGATGAATATGATGTGATATGATGCTTAAAAGGAAGAGGGCAAATTTGGGGTGTTACAAAAAGCTCTCTTGAACATCCTGAATAAAGCCTATGTGCCTTAGGATATCTCAGTGAGCCAATTAGAAACTATGGTGTCCAGTGTCAACGTCAGTCATGGATTGGGTTTTAATGACATGGACCTAATATCTGAGGGTCGTTCCCACAATTGGGAACTGCATATTTCTTTGGAGTGTAAAGGTGCAATGTTATCTCATATGTTGGTGGATACTGGATCATCACTGAATGTTCTTCCCAAGAAGGCATTAATGAAGTTTGATTATGATGGAGTTATTCTGAAGCTCAGTGACTTGGTGGTTCGAGCGTTTGATGGATCAAGAAGATCAGTGTTTGGGGAAGTGGACTTTCCAATCAAGGTGGGCCCGCAAGTCTTCAAAGCCATATGCTATGTAATGGACATCCATCCCGCATATATATGTTTACTGGGGAGGCCCTGGATCCATTCGGCGGGGCAGTATCGTCTACGCTTCATCAAAAACTGGAATTCGTCTAGGAAGGGCAAATCGTAACGGTCTGCGGAGAGGAGGATATATTTATCAGTCATCTGGCTTCATTTAAATATGTAGAGATGGACAGTGAGATATTTGAGACTCTGTGTCAAGCTTTCGAGCCCCTGAAGACTGAACTAGCATCCTCATCAGAAGCTTCTTTCAAAGATTCAAAGAAAGGGGTTTCCATAACCTCCTACAAACAGGCTCTGAAGGTAGTGGAATCAGGAATACAAGAAGGCTGAGGAAAGCCGGTGGAAGTATCAGAAAAGAAGGACATGTTTGGTGTTGGCTACCATCCCGGGCAGTCATCATCTGAACAGAGCGCCAAAGGTCGTCAAGGCCCGTACCTTCACAAGTGCAGGATGGATTGATTATGGGAGTATTAGTGCAGTGCAAGACAACACAGTTGATAGTGATTGTGACTTGGATGAGTGGATCAGACCTTGTGCTCCAGATACTCAGCTCAACAATTGGTCATTTGAAAGGCTAATTTCAGTCACTTCCTTTGAAGATTAATGGTTTTTGTTTTTGTCTTTCCTGTATTCAAGCGCTATGCCTTGCCCGGGGCATAGTAGCTCATTGTAAGGGTTCCATTGTTCATAACACAATACCATGATCATTAATAAAGCTGACATTTTGCATTCATCCATGTTGTTCTTTGTCTTTCATTTTTTGTCTTTGTTTTTCAAAAAGAAAGAAAAGTTTTAAGATGGCAGTGTTTTCATTTTCTCAAACTCTTTCTAAAGCCTTGCATGAATCATCATTCATGCAGATGATCTTCACTGACTCTCATCAATGACGACCCTGCTATGGCTAAGTATGACTTTGACAATCCGATTTACCAAGCCGATGAGGAAGGTGAAGAATACTGCGAACTACCTAAAGAGTTATCCAGATTGCTTAAACAGGAGGAAAAGATGATTCAGCCACATGAAGAGGCCATTGAAGTGATAAACCTGGGTACCGAAGAAGACAAGAAAGAGGTAAAGATCGAGGTTGCATTAGAAGAATCTATCAAGACTCGTCTAATTGCCATGCTTCGAGAATATGTTGATGTCTTCGCCTGGTCTTATCAAGACATGCCTGGTTTAGACACTGATATTGTGGTGCACAAGCTGCCTTTGAGAGAAGACTGCCCACCAATGAAGCAAAAGTTGAGACACACACGCCCTGATATGGCAATCAAAATCAAAGAGGAAGTACATAAGCAATTTGATGTTGGTTTCTTGGTTGTGACCAGTTACCCTCCATGGGTTGCCAATATTGTGTCGGTCCCTAAAAAAGACGGTAAAGTCAGGATTTGTGTAGACTACAGGTATTTGAACCGGGTCATCCCTAAAGATGATTTCCCTCTGCCTCATATAGATGTGCTTGTTGATAATACTGCCCAGTTCTCTGTATTCTCTTTCATGGACGGGTTTTCAGGTTATAACCAGATTAAGATGTCTCCCGATGATATGGAAAAGACTACCTTCATCACGCCTTGGGGCACCTTCTGTTATAAGGTCATGTCATTTGGTCTTAAGAACGCTGGAGCCACTTACCAACGGGCAATGGTGACGCTATTTCACGACATGATTCATCATGAGATTGGGGTCTATGTTGATGATATGATAGCAAAATCCCAAACAGAAGAAGAGCACTTGGTCAATCTAGAAAAGTTGTTTGACAGACTCCGGAAGTTCAGATTGAGGTTAAATCCGAACAAATGCACCTTCGGGATCTGTTCAGGAAAGCTATTGGGTTTCACTGTTAGTGAGCGGGGAATTGAGGTTGACCCGGCCAAGGTAAAAGCCATCCAGGAGATGCCTGAACCAAGAACTGAGAAGCAAGTATGTGGTTTCTTAGGGAGACTAAACTACATTGCACGATTTATCTCACACCTAACTGCCACGTGTGAGCCTATCTTCAAACTTCTGAGAAAGAATTAGGCTAGCAAATGGAATGAAGACTTCCAGCAAGCCTTTGACCGAATCAAGGAATACTTACTAGAACCTCCGATTCTCATGCCTCCAGTGCTAGGAAGACCCTTGATCATGTACCTTACCGTGCTTGAAGGATCAATGGGATGTGTGTTGGGTCAGCAAGACGAGTCTGGTCGAAAAGAGAATGCCATTTATTACCTTATCAAAACGTTTACCGATTGTGAGACACGCTACTCACTACTCGAGAAAACTTGTTGCGCTTTGGCATGGGTTGCTCGCCGACTAAGACAATACATGCTGACTCACACCACTTTCCTAATTTCCAAGATGGATCCTGTAAAGTATATCTTCGAGAAGCTGGCTCTAACAGGAAGGGTAGCCCGATGGCAGATAATTCTAACACAATATGATATCCAGTACACTTCGCAAAAAGCAATCAAAGGGAGTGTATTGTCAGAATACCTGGCTCAGCAGCCAATCGACGATTATCAGCCCATGAGATTCGAGTTTCCGGATGAGGATATCATGTTCCTCAGGTTGAAAGACTGTGAAGAACTACTTCCGGAGGAGGGGCCGGACCCTGAATCCAAATGGAAGTTGATGTTCGAATGAGCTATGAACATAAACGGAAGCGGAGTAGGTGTTGTCATCATCTCACCAAAGGGTGTCAATATGCCATTCGCTGCCCGGCTAACTTTCAAGTGTACGAACAACTAAGCAGAGTATGAAGCTTGCATCATGGGGGTTGAGGAAGCAATTAACTTGCGAATCAAGAACCTCGAGATCTTCGGAGATTCTGCTCTGGTGGTGAACCAAGTCCATGGCAAGTGGTTAGTTCATCAACCTCACTTAGTTCCTTACAGGGATTATACAAGGAGGTTGCTAACTTTCTTTACCAAAGTCAAGCTGAGTTATATTCCACGAGATGAAAATCAGTTTGCTGACGCTCTAGCAACTTTGTCATCCATGATTAAAGTTTTTCAAGAGAATTATGTGCCTCAGATCATGGTCTCTCGTCTCGAAAGACCTGCCTATGTCTTTGCAGTTGACAATAGTGAGGATAACAAACCTTGGTATCATGATATCAAGCAATTCTTGAAGTCTCAAGAGTACCCGACTGGGGCACCAGTAAAGACAAGAAGACTCTCAGAAGGCTAGCAGGTGGATTCTTTTTGAATCAAGATGATGTGATATACAAGCAAAACTTCAACATGGTTCTGCTAAGATGCGTGGATAGACACGAAGCAGACATGTTGATGCAAGAGGTTCATGAAGGCTCATTCGGTACCCATGCTAGAGGACATGCTATGGCAAAGAAACTGTTGAGATCGGGATATTATTGGATCACCATGGAATCCGATTGCTGTAAATATTCCTGCAAATGTCACAAGTGCCAGATTTATGTTGATAAGGTCCATGTACCTCTGAATCCATTGAGTTTCATGTCTTCACCTTGGTCGTTCACCATGTGGGGCATTGATATGATTGGCAAGATTGAGCCAATAACTTCCAACGGTCACCACTTTATCCTGGTTTCAATAGACTATTTTACAAAGTGGGTTGAAGCGGCATCTTATGCCAACGTTACGAAACAAGTGGTAGCCCGGTTTATTAAGAGAGTTGTCATTTGCTGGTATGGAATTCCCGAAAGAATCATCACTGATAATAGTTCTAACCTCAACAACAAGATGATGGCTGACTTGTGTCGGGATTTCAAAATAGAGCATCACAACTCTTCACCATATCGCTCGAAGATGAATGGTGCCATTGAGGAAGTCAACAAGAACATTAAGAAAATCGTGCAGAAGATGGTTGTGACATATAAGGATTGACATGAGATGTTACCATTTGCACTACATGGGTACCGAACGTCTGTGCGTACCTCAACAGGGGCCACCCCGTTCTCATTGGTGTATGGTATGGAAGCGGTCCTACCAATTGAAGTTGAGATCCCCTCGTTGAGGTTAATGATGGACGTTAAGCTAGATGAAGCTGAATGGCTTCGGACCAGGTATAATCAACTGAGCCTCATTCAAGAGAAACATCTAACAGTTGTATGCCATGGACAGTTGTATCAACAGCGGATGAAACAGGCTTTCGACAAGAAAGTACGACCTCAACGGTACATACCAGGAGACCTGGTACTGAAAAGGATATTTCCTCTTCTTAACGATCACAGGGGCAAATGGACACCCAATTATGAAGGACCATTCGTGGTTAAAAAGGTCTTCTCAAGTGGAGCCTTGATGCTAACAACCATGGATGGAGAAGACTTTCATTCCCCTGTCAATGCAGACGGAGTAAGAAAATACTTCGTGTAAAAAGACCCGTTGGATAAAAACAGAATAAATATCCAGGAAAAAATTGGTATCCCAGCGAGCCAAAAATAGAATAAAAGGCTCAGACAAAAATTAGGGAAATATTGAAAAAATGTACACCCGCTGAGTTGAAAAGCCACATCGGACAGCTCAGGCAAAAAGGGGTATCCCGGTGGATTGAAAAACCGAAAGGGCGACCCATGCAAAAGAGGGACTAACACGAACGACTACGATATGTGAAATCCATAATCCATCTGCAACTAAGGTTATTCTAAGGGTTGAAGACCAGTCCAATCACCTTTCTCAAGGGGCACAGCAAGCGGAGAGTCTTGAAGATATACAAGTCATAGCAGGGTCGAAACTTGATGAGATCCATTTTTCACATTGCCAATAAGGTAGTTTGTTTTCCTTTTGGGAGATTTCCTCTTTCCAGGGAATTGCTTCCTGATGTAATGCCTATTCATGGCCGTTTTCCAAATCAATAAAATTCAATTTTAGTCAACTTGTGACTATTTGCTTTTAGTTTTTATTTTTCATCTAGCATTGATTGATTGCAAAAACGTCCAGCAAACTGTGATTTGTATTGTGTTGTGAATATTCAAATGCTTTCTAACTCATGCAGGAGGACATAAACATCTAATACAACTCTAAAAAGGTGATAAGTGGCCGGGATGGTGATTCATACCATAAGCCCGGGGCATACAGGTCCAAACTAACTCTCTATGTTGCAAACACTATCAGTTATGTTTACGTAGGTGCAGGTACAGGAGTTGCTAGTAGAGCTAAAGTGGATTTCCAGGAAGAATATTTCAATAGTTCTTGAACCAGAACAGGTGTCTTCCCGTGTGTCTCCTGTTATCCCCAGTAGAGGTGAAAGTTGAAATCCATCAACAAGGCAACTGAAAGTTGGTGTCCACTTGTTGTACCCCAAAATTTTCCCTCCCACAATCAAAGTAATGTGTCCCTAGAGTTCTCTCAAGGTTCACAAGGTTCACAAAGTTCACAATTGGTCAGAAAGTTTGAGAGTTATCTCAGACAAAGCATCCTTCTAAGCAATGGATCCACAACAAGGGTTTTGAGTATCTGAATTAAATGGACTTATAAGGCCTCAAGTGAGCTTCATAACATCCCACATGTATTCAAGAATCCCCATGTCAAGTTGCAAGGCTTTCCCAATAAGTTTGACCAGTCAAATGATCAGATATGCAAAAATCAATCAAAGTGGTTAAAAAGTCAAACTAAGGTCAACTGTGGTCAAATTAAAGTCAAACTTCAAGATTTTTTGCCAACATCAATATTATGAAGTAAAATTAATCATTTGATCAAGGGTTGATCATTATTCATCAAGGAGATCTCAGATGATCAAGAATCAGGAAGTTTCTAAATTAGGGTTTCATAGTAAAAGTCAACTGAACTTTGACCAACCATAACTTTCACACGTTTCATCAAAAATTTTCCACCCTAAGCTCATTTTGAAGGAAATTGAATTATCTACAACTTTGTGTCTCACAAGCCAAGCCTAAAAATGCTTCATTTGGAAGGTATGAGCTAAAACATTACAGGTCATTTCAAAAGTCAACAAAAAGTCAACTTTTTCCAAAAAGCATAATTTGAAAATGCTAAAAGATATATGGACATGATACCAAATATGTTTGTTAGAGGACTCTTTAAACTTTCCAAAATGTCCAAGAACACCTTCATAGCTTTAAAATTGAGGGATTTATGCCTTGTCAAAGTTGGGAGATTTTCAAGGGGTGTATGAAGAAAATAAGGTCTTAAATCCATTTTTTTCCAAATGGGCCTATCATTTTGAAACCAATCTTAACAATAACATCAAGCACGACCCAATTCAAATAATTTCCGATTTTTATAATTTATTTATAATTTATTTGGATTTTATTCATTAAAATTCATTTTAAATCAAAATAAAATATAAAAATACAAATATTTGATTTGATTCTTCTTCTAGAAGCTCTTAAAGACCATTCAAGTTGATTTAATCTCATCCAATTTCTTGCACACCCAATTTAGAAGCATATAATTTGATTTTTTTCAAATTTAAGATGGAAGATTTCTTCATGATCAAGCAATCAAATCTCATGATTCAAAGTCCATTACTTTTAACCTCATTGCTTCTACTATAAGTACATAACATCACACAAACACAAGCGACGAAAATTCTGCAGCCAAGAACAATAACCAAATTCAAAAATTCATCAAAAAAATGGTAAATCGTTTTTGAACATAGAGGCGTTTCCAAAGCTTTTTCAAGGTTGCATTAGCTTCTCTGGTCATCACTGAACATAAAGCAATCATCAACATCGTCTATAATGCACTAAAACGCATAAACCGTGTTCTTATATTCTTGATTTTTTTTATTTTCGGTTTCTATTATTCACGCATTATTCTTGGCTTTTGATCTTGTTTTGTTTTTTGCAAAGATTCATAGATGGATTCTGGGTGATTACCTTAGAGATTCACGAGCTAATTCGCAAGGCGCCATGGCTAGGGTTTGAGCTTCCGATTTGGGGTTTTGGGATTTGGACGATATAAATAAATTCTAACAATGTGGTTGAATTGTGTTTGACATAAGGATTGTTATAGCATAATCAATTTGTCAAAATTTTACAGGTTTTACGATGATTGAAGAAACATAGGTTCTACTACGAAACCAAATCCGCAAGAAAAATTGCAACTAATTTTGTAGGTAAATTCGCAGGGCACAAGGTTGAAGATGAAGGCCTACGCTCGCAAACCAGAAATTCAAATGCTTCATATATTATGAATGTTGGCTATTATCTCCTCAAGCTAGTGCATGCAGCCCAGTGGCAAGATGTTTGATCTGGTAAGGGGGAGGTCTTGGGATCAAAACCAGGCCTCCCCTATATTTTTGTGCGCCTGTTTTTATTTTTCTTTATATTTTACTTTTTTCTTTTATTTTATTATAATAACTAACTAAAAAAATTCTAATTAATAATTAATTATATAATTAACCCTTAACTAAATCATTTTCTAACCAAATAACAAATAACCTAAATTTTTTTTAACATATTATTTTTCTTACATCAAATTAATATTTCTCTAACAAAATTATTTTCTTAAATTTATTTCAATTAAATTCTTTTTAATAGTTTTGTATATAATCTTTATTACTTATTGTATTTTGTAAATAAAAGCCTAATTGATATCTTTTACTGTTCTAATTAAAACTTCTATTTATTTTTATATTAATTTTGTGTATGATTAATCTATTATATTTTTAATTAAATCATATTTTTCTTAACAATTTTATTCATTATTCTAATTTTTCTTAATTAAACTTCTAACCCTAATTCTCTAATCTTAACCTAATTCTTTTTCAATTTAAACTTTAATCTAATTTTTCACTTTAAATCGTAATTATTATTTCTACAATTTATTTTATTTCTTTTATCTAATCTTATTATTTTTGTTATTATCTTATTTTATTTATTCTTACTTCATTTATTTTATTAGAAAAAAATGTATAGGCTTAATATTATTGTAATTTATTTTCTGCCTATTATATTTTGTATCTGCCCCATAGTCATGTAATAGCTTAGGAATTTTATTTTTTGCTTTTATTTTCGTAAATATAAATTGCGTGGTTAGTAAATAGGGAGTGAGAACTAATTGAATAATAATATGGACTTAGATAATTAATTAAAGGGTTAAATATGTTCTTGGTCCCTACAAATATCTCATTTTTTGAAATAGGTCCCTCTAAATATTTTCTTCAAACATTGGTCCTCCAAAACTTTTTCGTTTCAAAATCTAGTCCCTCCCATTAGTTTGAACTAACGGAGGCTGAGTTGGTAAGCCATGTATGCGTAAGTTAAATTGTTTGCTAGAAAAAATATTAATACATGGCACAATTTAAGTGACATGGAAACTGATGTTGATATATCATATTTTCCATATTCTTTTTATATTTCCTAATTTAAAATAAAATAATTAAAAAAAATCAAATTGTTCTTGTTCTTCCTATATCTTCATCGTGTTCTTCATTGTAGAAAATGTTGAAAAACGAAAAGGATAGGAGGGAGTAAAATTGAAGAAAAAAAATACATTTATGGAATATTATAACAAAATCACAAATCAAGCCTCCTTTCTTATTCAACTTTCCCCTTAACCAACTCATAAATTTGATATAGATGAAGAAATAAAACTCATGTCTCTATGCGGTTCTTGCATGTCGTTGTAGAAAGCGGTTTTCACAACCGTCATCTGAACAATTCCAATTGACAATAAAGAGTTGTGTTACAACCCATTTTCTCTTCAGATCTACACACAAATCCCTCTAATTTTCTCAGATCTGTCATTTGGCTTTCTCCTTAGATCTGTATGCGGGTCCTTACTGATATTGCCATAGAAATGCTTCCCTTATAGATTCTTAGATTTTGATTGCTCCTTTGATTTCTAAAATGTTTGTTAAATATACGTTGTTGCAGTTGCAAGAGAAAGAAAATTAGATTTCAAAATAGTGATGGGGTTTTACTGGAACTTTAGTTTCTTTTATCGCTAAAACATTTGTTGGAAAGGAGGATTTTAATTAGAGAGTTTTCAACAAATGAAGATAAAAAATCAATTTTACAGTTTTGATTTAAAAACATTTGCTTTGATTTAGGAACAAAACTCACTTTTTCAATTCTTAAGCATTTGATAAATATGATGATATTAAAGCTGTTTTTTTTATATATAAAATTTAACAACCTTTGCTTTGATTTTTTGATTTTGGAAGATACGTTACTTTTTTTTATTTTGAAATCTTGCCTTATTTTGTGATTATTTGTGTAACTTTGATTTTTATATATAAATCAAATTTTGTATTTTAATTCAATGTTTATTAGGCCAACTCAGTTTCCATGTCACTTAAATTGTGTCATGTATTAAAAAAAATTCTAGCAAACAATTTAACTTACGCACACATGGCTTGCCAACCCAGCTTCCGTTAGTTCAAACTAACGGGAGGGACTAGATTTCGAAACGGAAAAGTTTTGGAGGACCAATGTTTGAAGAAATTATTTAGAGGGACCTATTTCAAAAATTGAGATATTTGTAGGGACCAAAAACATATTTAACCCTTAATTAAATAAGATAAATATTTGAAATAAATCATTCACACACGTAAGTCGATCTATGATCGCCGTCTGCAATTCCTAGGGTATTCCTCTTGGTTGCCTTCTTTAAATGGTCAAGTCCCTTGAATATAGGGGTGTCTTAAGCAAAGTCCCTTCACGTATAAATCATCAAGTCCCTACATATTTAAATCATCAAGTCCCTACAGATTTAAAAGATCAAGTCCCTTCGAGGTTGCCTACGGAATAATGATCTTGTCCCTTTGAATAAATGATGATAGTCCCTACGAATTGCTAAAGACACCCTTTAAGTTTCCTTCATTGACCATACGATGACCCTACGCCCGTCCCTTAACAAATCCAAGGTAATGACTACTTATTCCTTAATAATAGGGATAGTCTTACCCTTGAAAGGACATATAAGAACATGAATGACTTAGTATAGAGTAGGTACCTCATAGTTACTTCCTCACTCTTCAAAAATAAAAATACTTTTCACACCTCACAATATTTTTAAACATTTTCAAACAAGGCTTTGTATACACCCATACGAGGGCCGTTACAAAGTACTTAGAAAATTCTTCTAATCACACACTTCACATTTTCAAAAAAATTTAAGTGAGCTAAGTAACTAAGACCCCATAGATAACCATGGATATAAAGGGTGCTAACACTTTCCCTTTATATAACCTACCCCCCGAACTCAAGTCTTTTCAAAACAGTCTTTCCTTATCTTTTATGTCCCTTCCTTATGGATAAAATAAAAGCCGGTGGAGACTCTTGATATCCGCAACATTTATAGAAAGTCAGTTCTCCCACCGAGTTACACCACTACAAGCAGAGGTTTCCCTTCCATACAGGGGAAATCCCCAGCAGTACAAGGAGTGTTTGTTCCTCCCCAGTAGGTTTCTTCCTCAGCTAGGTCATACCTCTGGTTCCTAGCCAAGTCAGGAGGTCTTCACTTCCCCATCAGAGTTCAAGAAGAGTCCATCTCCAGCAGGGTCTTGGCTCTCCAATATCAAAGTCCAATTTATTTTTGGCAGTGGCGGCAGTTCAGAGCCGGCGTATCATTAACAACATTCCCCGCAGGGTTGTTTTCTCCTCACAAGGATTAACCAGATCAATGCAGTGATCATCAGTTCTCCCTAGTCAAGCCACCTGGGATACTTGCAGCCTCCTTGTCAGGAGATCTCTTTGCATTTGCATATGCATAATCATCATTACATTTGCATCCTCCAAAGCGTAGCATTTCCATTATCATGAAGCATTACACCATAAATTCAAACATGTGCATGTCAACTTTGGTTAGTTTTGAGGTGTATTACATAAGACCCATAACATTTTTTCAACTTGAAGCACTCCCCATAGTGGATACCAATACCATTTTCCAGGCATCCTTGTCTTTCCAAGTCAATGTTTGTAATTATCTTCGAGTTCCGTTTTGTACAATGGTCTCGTTTTTAAGCCCTGTTTGGTACAACAGGCCCCCATTCCGCGGCTTGTTTCACACAACAGTCGCGTCGCGGGTTCTCTTTTTGTATAACGGTCTTGTTTGCTTGGGCTCTCGTTTATGTACAACAATCTCATTCCATCATCGAGTTCCGTTTTGTACAATGGTCTCGTTTTTAAGCCCTGTTTAGTACAACAGACCCCCATTCCGCAGCTTGTTTCGCACAGCAGTCGCGTCGCAGGTTCTCGTTTTGTACAACGGTCCTGTTTGCCTGGGCTCTCATTTATGTACAAAAATTTCATTCCATCATCGAGTTTCGTTTTGTACAATGGTCTCGTTTTTAAGCCTTGTTTGTACAATAGGCCCCTATTTCGCGTCTTGTTTTGTAAAACAATCGCAGGTTCTCGTTTTGTACAACGGTCCTGTTTGCCTGGGCTCTCGTTTATGTACAACGATCTCGTTCCACCTTGTTCTATTTCCGCTACCTATTCAGAGGTCAAAACCAAAAATAAAGAAGAGAAAAAACAATAATAAATAAAGGCAGGTGACATTTTCCTCATCCATAGAGTTCAAATTTCCAGGTTTTATTCGAGTATTCAATCACTCTATACCTTGAACGTCTAAAAGTCGTTGCAATTATTCGTTCAAGCTTGCAGATGATTGAATAGGGGCAGCTGTAATACCTCAAAATTTTCCCTCTCATTTCCTCAACTTTTTTCATAGCATTTAGCATAAATAAATTCATGAAATAGTAAAAAACATTGCATCATGTGCATCATAACTGAGGCATAGGCATGTGATCTTTGATTGGAGCAATTGAAGACTATACAAAGGCAACCAAGGAGTATCAAAGCTTCTCAACCTTGTGTAAAGGGTTCACAACATCCCACAAGTCTTCACTTGAAGCCACAAGTCATGAAAAGATTTGAAATGATCAAAGGAGGCAAGCAGTGCAACATCTCCTGATGAAAGGGGCCAAATTAGGGTTTCATTTCTACTGGGCTTCTCAATGAAATTTTGATCCAAGGTGGATTCCATTGTATTATATATTATGTCAAGTGCCTAGGGTTCAAATTCATCAATAGAAACATTTTGGAAGAGGTTCAATTGGCCAGATGACTGAAAATAAGGGAATTGGGGAAAAGTCAACCATGCTGAGGAAAAAGTCAACTCATGATTTTTTTTTGAGATTAAAATCATGAAATTAGGGTTACAATGGTCCTGTGGTTCAAATTTGATCAAGAAATTATGGAGGAATCAAGAGAAATCAAGAAAACCAAAACTTACCATTTTTGGAAAATTAGGGTTTCCAAAAATGGCAAGTTTTGGCCATTTTTACAGCAACTTCAAGAGAGGCCTTCTACCAAAATATGAGGGCTATCAAAATTATACCTTGATCCAGTTAAAGAGGACATCTTAAGCTTCAATTCCATAGGTGGAACTCATTCATAGCATCAAAATTGAGTGAGATATGATCATTCAAAGTTGGTGCAAATCAAGGCAAACTAAGGCAAAACCAAGGCAGGCCTTACTTCCTGCGCCCGTGCCAGGCAAGGCATTCCATCAAACAGGTGGTGAGTCATAATTCAAGCTATTTTTCTCCATTTTAAAGGCTTCAAATGAAATTTCTTTGAACTACAATGTTGTTTATTTCCATGTTTCCAACAACTTTGATGTTCAAAGATTTTTCATTTGATCAATGGTTTGAGAGCTATGTGTTGCACCCCAAAATTTGCCCTCCCCTAGTCAAGGCATTGTGTACCAAGGTGTACCAAGAGGTTCACAAGGTTCACAATGTTCATAATGTATCCCAAGAGGTTCACAAAGTTCACAAGGTTCACAATTAGTCAGAAAGCTTGGAAGTTCCCTCGGACAAAGCCTCCTCCTAAGCAATGCACCCTAAACTAGGGTTTTGGATTTCATCAGGCTAAATGGACTTTAAAGTCCTCAAGTTAGCTTCATAACATCCTACACGTCTTCAAGAATCTCTATGTCAAGTTTCAAGGCTTTCCCAAAAGGTTTGCTCAGTCAGATGATCAGATATGCAAAAATTAGTCAAAGTGGTTAAAAAGTCAAATTGAGGTCAACTATGGTCAAATCAAAGTCAAACTTCATGATATTTTGCCAACATCACTTTTATGAAGTAAAATGCATCATTTTATCAAGGTTTTATCATGATTCATCAAGAAGATTTCAGATCATCAAGAATCAGGAGTTTCTAAATTAGGGTTTTCATAGGAAAAGTCAACTGAACTTTGACCAGCCATAACTTTCACATGCTTCATCAAAAATTTCCCATCCAAAGCTCATTTTTAAGGAAATTAAATTCTCTACAACTTTTTGTCTAACAATCCAATCCTAAAAATGCTTCATTTGAAAGGTATGAGCCAAAACATTACAGGTCATTTCAAAAGTCAACAAAAAGTCAACATCTTCCAAATGGCATAATTTGAAAATGGTAAAGGATATGGATATGAGACCAAAAGGGTTTGTTAGAGGACTCTCTAAGATTTATAAAAATTCCAAGAACACCCTCATAGCCTTAAAATTAAGGGATTTTTGCTTTGTCAAAGTTGGGAAATTTTTGGGAGGTATATGAAGCAAATGGGACCTTAAAACCAATATTTTCCAAATGGGCCTACCAAATTGCCACCCAATCTTCATGATAGCCTCAAGCACAACCCAAACCAAGCATTATCTGATTTTTTATTTTTTATTTAGTATTTATTTGAATTTTATTCATTAAAATGCAAATTAAATCAAAATAAAATATAAAAATCAAATATTTGGACATGATTTTGATTCTAGAAGGTCATAAACATCATTTAAGGTTGATTGATCACATCCAAATTCGTGCATGATCAGATTGGCAATGTTAGATTTGATTTTTGGTGATTTTCAAATATTGGTTTTCTTCATGATCAAGCTATCCAAAAGCCCAAAGAATGGATTGATTTTTTGACCTAAATTACTTCCACTATAAGTATGTAACACAAGCCAATGCTCAAGGGACGGAAAAAATAGGATTCATAGGCATTATTCAAACTTCAAAATTTCACAAAGAAAACTCACATTCAGATTTTTATTTGCAGGCTATACCAAGACGTTTTGAAGGTTTTAACATGTTCCTTGAACATCACTGATGCTTTCCCAATCATTTGCATCATTCAAAACATCATTATATGCTTGAACTGAATCGCTTTTCTCCTTGACCTCATCTTATTCGATTTCATTTATTTACATGTTTTTAATGCAATTTGATCTTGTTTTTATGTTTGTATGGACTCATAGATCATTTTTTGGGTTAATCTCTTGAAGTTTCATCGCCTATAGTGTAATCTGCCATAACTAGGGTTTTAAGCTTTAGTTTGGGGCTTCGCGATTTAGCCAATATAAATGACTTTTAATGACATAGATGAATCGTATGAGTCACGGGGAACTCATTGGTGTTACTAATTTGAGGAAATTGTACCTATTGTATAACGTTTGATATTTAAAGGTTTCATATGCAAGAAAATTCGCAGCAAAGTTTGTATGAAAATTCGCAGGAAAATTCGTGGGTCTGGAGGTAGAAGATGAAGTCAGATGGCTCCTGTTGCACCCCAAAATTTTCCCTCCCCAAGACAAGACATTGTGTACTAAGAGGTTCACAGGGTTCACAAGGTTCACAAGACATCTCATGAGGTTCACAAGGTTCACAAAGTTCACAATTAGTCAGAAAGTTTGACAATTCCCTCAGGCAATGCATCCTCCTAAGCAAGGCATCCTAAACTAGGGTTTTGACTTTCATTAGGCTAAATGGACTTCCAAGACTTCAAGTGAGCTTAATTACATCATATATATGTTCAAGAATCCCCATGTCAAGTTTCAATACTTTCCCAAAAGATTTGCTCAGTCAGATGATCAGATAGGTTAAAATCAGTCAAAGTAGTTAAAAAGTCAAACTGAGGTCAACTGTGGTCAAACCAAAGTCAAATTTCATGATTTTTTGCCAACATCAAGTATATGAGGTAAAATTCATCATTTTATCAAGGGTTGATCATGATTCATCAAGGAGATTTCAGATCATCAAGAATCAGGAGTTTCTAAATTAGGGTTTTCACAGGAAAACTCAACTGAACTTTGACCAGCCATAACTTTCACATGCTTCATCAAAAAATTTCCATACAAAGCTCATTTTGAAGGAAATTTAATTCTCTACAACTTTGTGTCTCACAAGCCAAGCCCAAAAATGCTTCATTTGGAAGGTATGAGCTAAGACATTATAGGTCCTTTTAAAAGTCAACAAAAAGTCAACAACTTCCAAAGAGCATAACTTGAGAATGGTAAAAGATATGGACATGAGACCAAAGATTTTGGTTAAAGGACTCTATAAGCTTTCCAAAATGTCCAAGAACACCTTCATAGCATTAAAAATGAAGGATTTTTGCCCTTGCAAAGTTGGGAAATTTTTGAGAGGTTTATGAAGCAAATGGGGTCTTAAAACCATAATTCACCAAATGGGCTTGCTTTTTTATGATCCAAATACTTCCATGACATCATGCACGAAATAAATTTTATTTATTCATAATTTTATTCATTTTATTTTTATTTATTATGATTTTTTATGTTAAAAATCATTTTAAATTAAAATAAAATATAAAATAATGGATATTTGATTTGATTTGGTTTCTAGAAAGTCTTAAGACTTATTTAGACTTGATTGATACAAAAATAATGAAGGACATACCAATATGGCAATGCTAGATCAAGGAAAATCAAATTTTGAGATCACATCTTTTTCAATCTCCCAAAGATCAAAAGTCCACAAATTTGTTAAAGCTCTTGACCTAAATTCATTCACTCATATATAAACAACATAAAGATCAACCCTAGACACGAATTGACAGCCTCCAACACCATATTCAAACTTCACAAAATTGTTCAAAAACTCAAATTCGGTTTCACTATTACAAGGCATTTAAAGGTATTTTAAGAACATGGAGAGGATCCTTGGAAATCACTAAACATATCCCAGCCTTCAAAAGCACCTGAAACATGCTCATATGCCATAACCGAATGCATCTTCATGTTCATATTATGTGTTTTCGATTTCATATATTTAAGCACTATAACTTGAAACTAACCATTGGTTTGTGTTTATTGTGAAGTTTTGAAGCTTTCTGGACAGTTTGATTTGAGTTTCATGGACTAGAATAAAATCCACCATTGTTAGGGTTTTCGGCCTCCTTTAGGGTTTTGCGATTGAGTCAAAATAAATTAATTCTAAGAACATGGAATGATTGTAAATGCCATTAGGAATTCAATGGTATCATTAATTTTGTGAAATTTTACTGTTTGTGTGAAGTTTGAGAATTCGCAGGTTTTGACATCGCAGGAAAGTTCGTGGTAGAATTCGCAGCAAAATACGCAGGTTCAGAGGTAGAAGCAGGTCCCAGGCGCGCGAAAATATAATTTGAAAACTGGGCTTATTTTATTATGAATTTGTTTGCGTTATACTTCAAAAACGAGCGCGTAGCTCAGCTGGTTTTGGACATATGCGTTTGAGGCCAATGACCAGGGTTCGATCCCTTGGTCGTTCATTTTTTTTGCTTAAAAATTCATTTGATTAACAGGTTTATTATATTATTATCATTGTTCGTCCTATAGTCACGCTGCATACGCAACCCAGTTGGTTGAATGCTGATGGTGGATGCTGGGAGACCTGGGTTCGACCCCAGGCTCCAGCAGGTAAGTTTTGTTCTTTTATTTTATTTTATTTTCACTAATTGTTTTATATTTTAATATATATAACTAATTGTATTAATATTATAATTAACATTGTTAATATTATTCAAATTCTTTTTAACAAATAAAAACCAATGATTTTCTTTATTTCAAAATTTATGTTTTTTTTAATATTTGTAAATAAATTAATTAATATTTTAAATATATAAACCCTAATTTTATTTTCTAAAAAATTCTAACCCTAACTTCTAAAAACCCTAATTTTTAAAAAAAAAACCCTAATTTATTATCTTAATTAGTTTGTTTAAATATTAAACTTAATAATTTTCTTTAATGTATATAATTAACTAATTAATCATACTTTATTTTATAAATAATTATTATATGGTTTCTTATTTTATTTTCATCTCAAAAATTATTTAAAATTATTTATTAAAATCTAAAAATGCTTAATTGAATTATATATATATGTTGTATATTATTACTCACCTTTTATTCTTATAATTATTTCATCACTAACCTTTTATATAATTGTTTATTTTATTATATAATTATTATTTAATTTGTTTTTATTATAATGTAACTGTAAAAGCCGTGTAATAGTTGTAGCTCTTATCGTTTATTTATAAATATTATTGCTTTGGTTAGTAAAATAGGGTGTGATAATATGTTTGCTTTAAAATTAATTTAGATCACTAATCATAAGATAAATATTTGAATTTATACACGCACACACGTAAGTCGATCTTTGATCGCCATCTCACTTTTTAAGGTTATCCCTCATGTTGCCTAAATCAAAAGGTCTAGTAAGGTGTCTAAAAAGCAAAGTCCCTTCTCATGAACAAATCATCTAGTCCCTTTAAAGATTATAAGATCAAGTCCCTTCGATGTTGCCTTCGTAAATGATCTTGTCCCTTTCGAATAAAAGATGATAAGTCCCTTTGTATTGCTAAGACACCTTACAGTTGCCTAAACACAGATGACCCTTCACATGTCCCTTAAAACATCCAAGGTAATGACTACCTATTCCTTAATAATAGGGATAGTCTTACCATTGAAAGAACATTCAAGAACAGTAAAGATTTAATCATAGGGTAGGTTCCTCTTAAGTACTTGCTCACTCCTTCAAAAACATTTCATAACACTTCACCTTTTCAAACAATTTTCAAAACAAAGTCTTTATATATATCCATACAAGGATTATTATAAAGTACTTAAGAAAATTTTTAATCACACACTACACTTCTCAAAACAGTTTAAAGTGAGCTAAGTAACTAAGAGCCCATGGATAACCATGGATGTAAAGGGGTCTAACACCTTCCCTTTACATAACCTACCCCCCGAACTCAAAAAATCTTTTAAGGTCTTTCCTGTTCTTTTATGCCCTTTCCTTTGGATAAAATAAAAGTCGGTGGCGACTCTTGCTATCCGCAACATAACTAAAGTCAGTTCTCCCACCGTGTTACAGAACTGGCGAATCTGCTGGGGATTTAATAAAAGAGGGGTACCCTTAGGAATTAGATCACTTAAATTGTTTGTCTTGTTTGCTTTATATTACTTGTTGGGCTTTATGTGTGAAAGATCCTAACCCGGATCTTGTGTACCTTAGGTAAATGGCAATAGACCAAGGAAATTGTACGGCGTATACCGATATGGTTGATCTGGTGGCCATAGTTAGTGTGACTTCTTGGTTGGTGCTTATGTTCCTTAAGTAAAGTTGAGGATAATATGAGGCTGCTATATGTTGTCAATACACTAACTGACTTTTAGAACCCTAGTCATCCCATCTTGGCCTTTAGAAAAGTAGTGAGATAACCGGCTTTGGTGAAGACTGAAGTTGGTTGATACTCGATACTACGCTCATTGAGATCCTAAACTTGGAGGGTTTTGGTTGGCAAGTAAGTTGCCTACTGAACAACCACCCTTATGAAGGGTCAATGATATTGAGATCCCTTAGAACCTGGTTACTTTATAGGACAGGATGAACCAACTAAACTTCAGGGGAGGGTACTTACCTTTAAACCTCATGCAAGCCTTCAAACCTAGGGCTATTGTGTGACTTGTTTGTGTGTGCCACATGTCTTTGATTGAACATAACATCATAGCATCATCATGCATCATAAGCATAGCATTTTCACTAACCATTTCAAGGACCAAAGGATTTATCTTTGTTCTTTGTTGCAGGTCATGGCTTCTGCTCGTAGGAATACTATCCGGATCAACTTTGTAGGAATACCTCCTAAGCTTAAGGAGTTGGTCTCTCAAGTTTCTGAAAACTCCCAGTTCATCAAGAGACATGTTCATCTACTGGATCTAGTCACTTCAGGGTTCAATGAAGATATGATGAGTGTTCTGTTTCAGTTCTTTGATCCTAAGCATCATTGCTTCACATTCCCCGACTATCAGCTGGTTCCTACAATAGAAGAGTTCTCCAAACTTCTGGGTATACCTGTCCTTGATCAGAGACCCTTCACAGGCTTAGAAAAAGAGCCTAAACCTGAAGTCATTGCTGCAGCCCTACATCTGAAGAAGTCAGACATTGTCCTAGAAACAAGGAGTGGAGTTAAGGGTATTCTTGCTAAGGTATTGATGGAGAAAGCTCAAGTGTTCCTGAAGGCTATGAGTTATGATGCTTTTGAGGAGATCTTAGCCCTATTGATCTATGGCTTAGTATTGTTCCCCAATCCAGACCAGTTCATAGATGTTCACGCCATTAACATATTTCTAACTCGTAATCTAGTGCCTACATTGCTTGGAGACATCTTACACTCTCTTCATACCCGTACTATGAAGGCACGAGGAACTCTGATGTGTTGTATACCTTTATTGTCTAGGTGGTTTATTTCTCACCTTCCTCGATCAGTGATGAAGAATGAACAAGGGTTCAGGTGGTCCAAGAGGATCATGTCACTTTCTCATGCAGATATTCATTGGTGCTCTAGGTCTATGGAGAATGTTACTATCATTGACCGTTGTGGGGAGTTCCCTAATGTTCCACTCCTTGGCATAATAGGGGGCATTACTTACAACCCTTCTTTAGCTCTACGTCAGTTTGGTTACGCTCGGAGTGAGGGTCCTCATGACATGCTTATTCAGGGTATTGTGTTCGACTACGACAACGATCTGAAGGTTACCGTCAAAGGTTCATACGAGCATGGGGGAAAGTGAACAAGGTTGACAGCAAGACTCTGGAGCCCAGGTACAATATTCCTATGGAACCTTATCTCAGATGGGTACGAGCACGTGCTCAGACTCTTATGATGCCATATCCTGCCATCCTGCCAGTTACTATGGAGCCTGTTGCTGAAGGAGATACTTCTTATATCATTCTTCACCCAGACATGCCCACTGACATGGAAGAGCTACAAAGGTCCTGGATCCAGTTGAAGGAGCAAAGAGATACTTTTGAGACTCATTACAAAGCAAGTCAAGAAAGAATCCTGGAGATAACAAAACAACTTCACGAGGAGCGGAACCTCAACTCATACCTCAACACAAAGAGGAAACGTCCATGGGAGACTTAAAACCCCATCTTTTGTATTCATTTCATTTTTATTGTAAGCCCAAGAGGCAAACAAATTTATTACTAATAAAAGTTTACTTTTTGGTTGTTTAAACAAATTTAAATCCTGCGGTCCTTGAAAATATTGCATACGCATTTATACACCATATCATTGCATCACAGGTATCTTATCTTCTCGCTGTTTATTTCAGCAGAAATGGCTCTTGAACAGACTGTCAAAGATCTCCAGGCTCAGAATGCACGATTCCAAGAGTTGATTCTGAATTTGTCCAAGGGGCAAGATGCGCTGAAGACACTGTTGGCTAAGAAGACTAAGAAGGCTAGAAGATCAGGAGGCCTTATCAATATGGGGAGAAGTTTCAGAGGACCTGTCAAGACCAAGGAACAAGTTGAAGATTATGAGTCTGAAGAGTCTGAGAAAGAGGGAGGCAGTCTCCATAATACTATGGGGGATTCTGATTCTGAAGCAAATTACTATCATGATCCTAATGAAGATAAGTTCAAGATGCTGGTGGATAGAATGAATGCTATGGAAATGCAAAAGTCTTCTGGGCTGGATTTTGAAGATCTGAGTTTGATATCTGGAGTGGTTATACCCATTGGTTTCAAGGTCCCTGCTTTTGTAGTGTATGATGGTGTCTCGTGTCCCAAGCTGCATCTAAGGTCCCATGTCCGGAGGATTCAACCTCATACTGCTGATAAGAAGTTATGGATCCATTTTTTCCAAGAGACTTTGTCTGTAGGTCAATTGGAATGGTAATATCAACTGGAGAGTGCCAATATTCGTGATTGGAATGATCTTGCTGAGGCCTTCTACAGGCAATACCAATACAATGCTGATTTAGCACCTACTCGCATGCAGCTCCAAAGCATGTCCATGGGTGCTAAGGAGAATTTCAAGGAGTATGCCCAGAAGTGGAGAGACTTGGCTGGTAGAGTTCAACCTCCTTTGACTGACAGGGAGCTAGTGGATATGTTCATGAGTACGTTGAATGGTCCTTTCTATAGTCATCTCATTGGAAGCTCATCATCTGGCTTCACTGAGCTGATAATGACTGGAGAGCGTGTGGAAAGTGGCATAAGAAGTGGCAAGATACAGGTCGGTGCCTCTTCATCAAGTACTGCAAAGAAGCCCCCTAGTGGGAAGAAGGAGTCAAATGTTGTTTATGGTCAACCTGGTCATAATAGGAGTCACCAATCTGTGAGTGCAGTTCACATCTCCAATCTTACTCCTGCAACACCAGAGCCACCATAAAACCATCAACCAAAGCCTAAAAGACAGTTCACTAAGATCAACATGTCACTGGCCCAAGCCTTGCAACACCTGTTGAAAGGAGAACTCATTACTTTGAAGGACCCTCCTCAGAATCCTAATACTTCCTCTCCTCGATACAATCCTAATGCAAGATGTGCTTATCACTCTAATTGTCCGGGACATGATACCAACAACTGCTGGATATTGAAAAACAAGATTTAAGATATGATTGAAGTTGGAGAGATTGAGTTTGACCCTCTTGGGACTCCAAATGTGATTACTGCTCCCATGCCAAATCATGAGAAGACTGTTAATGCCATTGATGAAGTTTCATATATTTCCTCAGTTGCAGATGTGACTACTCCATTATCCATCGTCAAGAAGAAGCTGGTGCAGGCTGGATTCTTTCCAGGTTGCAACGAAGACTGTTTTTATTGTGCTTACAAACCTGATAGCTGCTGGAAGTTGAAGGATGGTATTCAACGCCTCATGGACAATTACACCATATTGTTTGAGAGGACACCTTCTGTGGAAAGTATGGTTGAACATCTAACTCAAGGTGCGAAGGTTGAAGATGTGGACATGGTTGATAAAGTGCCAGTGAGGATTACCTCCAAAGGCCCTGTCAAGATCACTTCCAAGGGACCTATCAAGATTACTGCTGAAGGCTTGGTAAAGACTGTTGCTGAAGTTAGAGTGCCTCCTATGATTATTACTACTCCTGGTCCAGTTCCGTATACTTCTGATAAAGCTATACCCTGGAATTATGGTTCTGATGTTTACATCCATGGTGTTAGGCAGGAACCATTGACTGATACACCTGTTACTAATGATAACCTTGATGTTGATAATATTGCTGGATCTAGTAAGATCACAAGAAGTGGAAGAATTTTCTCTCCTCCGGCTACCTCCAAGAATACAGTAACTATTACCTCTACTGCTGAGACAAATACTGATGCCCGGGGCAAAGGCCCTGTTATTGAACCTGTGCAAGCTGAGGCACCAACTGCTGATAATCTTTCTAAGCAGATGGAAGAAGTGTTGAAAATCATTCGCAAGAGTGATTATGATGTTGTTGACCAATTGGGGCATACTCCCTCCAAAATTTCCATGTTGTCTTTGTTGCGATGTTCTGAGGCTCATGCTAAAGCCTTGATTAAGTTCTTGAAGATGGCTCATGTACCAAATGAGATTTCAGTGGATCAGTTTGAAAACTGTGTTGCACACCTGACTTATGACAATGGGTTAGGTTTTTCTGATGCTGATTTGACTCCTGCCAAAAGAAATCATAACAGAGCTTTACATATCTCTATTGAGTGTAGGGGCACTACCCTGTCTCATGTGTTGATAGACAATGGTTCTTCACTGAATGTACTGCCCAAAGAGGTTCTGAACAAGCTTAGTCCTGAAGATGCTGTGTTGAGACTAAGTAATATAGTGGTGAGGGCCTTTGATGGTTCAAGAAGGGTGGTGCATGGAGAAATAGATCTCCCAATCAAAGTAGGCTCTCAAGTTTTCAATTCAACCTTCTATGTAATGGATATTCGTACTTCGTACTCTTGTTTGCTTGGGCGCCCCTGGATCCATGGGGCAGGTGTTGTGACCTCCACTTTACACCAGAAGTTGAGATACCCAGTAAAGGGAAAGGTTGTCACTGTTTACGGAGAGGAATAATATATGATCAGTCATGTGAATACATTTAAGTATGTTGAAGTGGAAGGTGAATATGTTGAGACTCCTTGTCAGACATTTGAAGTAGTTCCTTGGGTCGTTCCTGCTACTGAAGCACCTCCTATTGTCAAAAGAGTTCCTGTGGTTACCAGAGTACCTCCTACAATGGCCTCCCTCAAAGATGCCATAGTTGTGGTTGAAGAAGGTGGTTGTACTATTTGGGGTCAGCTTCCTGACATTCCTTACAAGTCTGACAAGTTTGGTTTGGGTTTCACTGCAGAGTCCCAGAAGGTTGTTCGTCGTGCTCGTGCTGTTCGTATCACCAATCAAGGGATCATGAAAGATCAAATCAATGTTGTGGGTGACTATAATGAAGACTACAATCTGGATAACTGGATTTTTCCTATTGTGGGTGATGGGCTCAACAATTGGAAGATTGAAGACGTTATTCCTATCTCCTTTAGTCAGGAGTAAGTACTATTACTGTGTTGTTATTTTTAAGTTTGTAATTTTGAACAATTAGACTTCTAAGCCTTGTGCCTTACCCAGGGCACAATGGTATGCTTGTTTCGAGATGTCATTTCATTTGCATACTTCATTCAATAAAAATCAATGGACGTTTCGTTTTCGTAAATATTGTGTTCCTTGTCTTTCTTTTATTTTATTTTTGTTTTATCAGCTATGTGTTCTTACACACACCCACATCACTAAAATGCAGATCCTCATCCACTCTGGATCCTGTTGATAACAGTTCTACTATTGCCAATTATAATTTCGAGAATCCGATCTATCAAGCTGAAGATGGAAAGGAGGATGATTGTGAAGTACCTGTAGAGCTTGCTAGGTTATTACAACAAGAAGAGAAAGCTATACAGCCACATGAAGAGCCAAACGAAGTTATGAATCTGGGAACTGAAGAAAACAGGAAAGAGGTCAAGATAGGGGCTGAATTAGAGGATGGTGTTAAGAGCAGATTGATTCAGATGTTACATGATTATGTGGAGATCTTTGCTTGGTCTTATGAAGATATGCCAGGGTTGGATACAGAAATTGTGGTTCACCGTTTACCGGTAAAAGAAGATTGTCGTCCAAAGAAGCAGAAGGTTCGTCGTATGCGTCCTGAGATGTCAGAGAAGATTAAAGCAGAGGTGATGAAACAGTTTGATGCATGGTTCTTAGCTGTGACTTCTTATCCTCAATGGGTTGCAAATGTAGTACCAGTGCCTAAGAAAGATGGTAAGGTACGTATGTGTGTAGACTACAGGGATTTGAACAAGGCCAGCCCCAAAGATGACTTTCCACTTCCTCATATTGATGTTCTGGTAGACAACACTGCTCAGCACAGGGTATTCTCTTTTATGGATGGTTTCTCAGGTTACAATCAAATCAAGATGGCACCTGAAGATATGGAGAAGACTACATTTGTTACACAGTGGGGAACCTTTTGCTATAAAGTGATGCCATTTGGTTTGAAGAATGCCGGGGCAACATATCAGCGTGCTATGGTGGCTTTGTTTCACGATATGATTCATCATGAGATAGAGGTATATGTGGATGATATGATAGCCAGATCCCAGAATGAAGAGCAACATCTTGATTATCTGCATAAGTTGTTTGAAAGGTTGAAGAAATACAAGTTGAGATTGAACCCAAACAAATGTACTTTTGGAGTAAGATCAGGTAAGCTCCTGGGTTTCATTGTCAGTGGAAAAGGTATTGAAGTAGATCCCGCAAAAGTGAAAGCTTTACAAGAGATGCCAGCTCCCCGTACTGAGAAGGAAGTTAGAGGTTTCTTGGGACAATTGAATTACATTGCAAGATTTATTTCCCAATTAACTGCTACCTGTGAGCCAATCTTCAAGTTGTTGAAGAAAGATCAGGTAATGGAGTGGAATGATGAGTGCCAGACAGCCTTTGATGAAATCAAGAAATATATCCTAGAACCTCCAATTTTGATGCCACCATTTGATGGAAGACCCTTGATTATGTACTTAACAGTGTTAGACAACTCAATGGGGTGTGTATTGGGGCAACATGACGAGTCTGGTCGAAAAGAGCAGGCAATATACTACCTTAGCAAAAAGTTTACCGACTGTGAAACAAGATACTCACTGCTCGAGAAAACTTGTTGCGCTTTGGCATGGGCTGCTCACCGACTAAGACAGTATATGTTGACCCATACTACCTTGTTGATTTCAAAGATGGATCCAATCAAGTACATATTCGAGAAACCTGCTCTCTCCGGACGAATAGCAAGATGGCAAATGATCTTGACGGAATATGACATACAGTATACTACTCAGAAGGCCATTAAGGGTAGTGTGGTAGCTGATCATTTGGCTCATCAGGCAGTGGATGATTATCAGTCAATGAGTTTTGAATTCCCTGATGAAGACATTATGATTATTACCAAAGAACCTGGACAATATGACGGACCTGAACAAGGATCCCGATGGACTATGGTTTTTGATGGAGCTTCTAATGCACTTGGTAATGGTGTTGGTGTTGTGATCAGTTCCCCTGAAGGTTGTCATACCCCGATTACTGCAAGACTTTGTTTCTATTGTACGAATAACATGGCTGAGTATGAGGCATGTATCCTGGGCATCAAAGCTGCCATTGATATGAAGATTCAGTTCCTGGATGTATATGGAGATTCAGCCCTGGTAGTAAGTCAGATCAAAGGAGATTGGGATACCAAGCATGATAATCTCATTCCTTACAGAGAGCATGTGTTGTCATTGATCCCATATTTTGAAGAGATTACCTTTGGACATATTCCACGAAGAGAGAATCAGTTGGCAGATGCATTAGCCACCATGGCTTCTATGTTTGAGATTAGCTGGGATGATGAAGCTCCCAAGATTACTATTGATAGATTTGAAAAGCCTGCATACTGCAATGAGATTGACACTAAAGAAGCAGAAGGGAAGCCTTGGTTCTATGAAGTGAAAAGATATCTTGAAGCTCAGGAGTTCCCTGAAGGGGCATCTGTCAAAGATAAGAAGTTTCTGAGGAGGTTTTCTGCTAAGTTCTTCTTGAGTAATGGCATTTTGTACAAACGCAATCATGATTCAACTTTGCTTCGTTGTGTGGATAAAAAGGAAGCAACAGAGATTATGGAAGACATGCATGATGGGATCTTTGGCACTCATTCTAGTGGTCATACTATGGCAAAGAAGATATTGAGAGCAGATTACTATTGGTCTACCATGGAAGCTGATTGCTATCAACATTCCAGAACATGTAACAAGTGTCAAATCTATGCTGATAAAGTACATATACCTCCAAAAGTGAAAGCTTCAGTTCAGGTATCCATCCTCAAACTTTTTTCCAGAACCTTCATTTTAAGTTTCTAAGTTATTCCTTATGCTTTGCTGATCACCATGATCTATTTTGTTTTGAAAATGGTTGCAAAATGAGCATGTACTGACTGTCTGAAAGTTTCACCATTTTTGTGTTCTTCTTCGAATCTTAAGTTTCAACCATTAGAAATTTGTTTTGAGGGTGGATTCATGTTTAGGGAGAGGAGAGGAGTTGATCTGGAGCTTTAGAGCTCCTGAAATGGCCTAGGGAAGAAGTTGGGTTGAAGGTCTCGCCGGAGAAGACGATCAGAAGTCTTCTCCAGCCACCTGAAACTGATTAGGGTTAATGAAGTGTTTAGGGCTAAGTTTGAATTTGAGCCGTTGGATGGTGATTAGGGTTAGGCAGTGGATGGCTCAGATTAGCTCATTAAGTTTAAATTATGATTAATTAATTATTTAATTAGGTTTAACTCAGTTTGAATTGTGACCCTTAAGATGCGCGCGTGGTCTTCCCTCCAACCCCAGGTTTGAATCTGATCCATTGGATCAGTTGACCAACCTTTAATTCATATTTTTATTTCATTTAAATCCATTTATTTTGAGCAATTTATTTAAAATACTTAGAAAATTCCAAAAATATTTTTCTTCTGCATTTTGATTTCAAATATTTTTTGCATTAAAAAGTCATTTTAAAAATATTTAAATGTTTATTTTAATTAATTAATGGAAATTAATTAATTAAAATACCATTTAGGTTTCTAAAAATTCCAAAAAAAATCAAATTGCATCTTAGTACATTTAGAAACATTATCAAACCATTCATACAAATTTCTTTTTGGTTTTGATCCAACTTTGACATTTTTCTTGAATTTAGGGTTCATAAAAATCCCATTTTTGAACCATAACTTCAAGAATTCTTTTCTGCCTAACCATGAAGGGTTTGACATTGGTTCTTTTTGCATTGATATTCATATGGCATGTAGTATCTAGCATATTTTTGTCACAAATTTATCTTACATTTTCCATTTGATTTGCATTTTTCCTCTTAAGGTACCCTAAAACCCTAGCAAACTTAGAAAAATCACAACTTTCTTTAGGTTAAGAGTTAGACTTTCTCCTTTGGGGTGTGATATCATATGGGGTTAGGGTTCCTTTGAGTTCGTTTGCAATTTTTTATCTTATGATTTGCTTCTGTCTTTGACTTTTGCATCTCATCCTTTCATATAACCCTAATTTTTACATGTTCATTTGCATTCATCTTGCATATGCATCCATACATGAACTTGCCATGACATTTCTTGCATTCATATGGCATCTAAGACATCTTAGGACATATTAGAATCATGCTTGATCATTTCTTCATTCATTTTCCATGATGTGCATTCATTTCATTCCATGAACTTTCAAACTTCAAAGCATGCTTCCTTTGCATTTCATCTCTTGTATGAACATTCATAACACTTGACATGTCTTTGCATCATCCCATAGCTCCATTTGAATCATGTATTTGCTTCTGTTTTTGGTTTTACCTTTGCATATATTTCATTTTCATTTCATTTCTTTCCTTTATGCTAACATTTTCAGGTGGTAAGTAATTTGAGAAGTGAATTTGCCTTCACTTCTCATTTCTCTTCTCATTCTTCATATGCATCATTGCTGCATTTTTCTTTGATTTAGAGTGAGCTTTCTCATTCATGTTCATCATTCACTTTCTTTCTCCAAGTTACTTATCTTCTTCAGTGAAGTAAGTAACTTGTTTCTTCTACTTCTCCTCCTTTCATCTGCTTCTTCCATTGGTGGCTTCCTTGAAGATCTCTTCCAAGCTTTACAAACCATAGGAACATCCAAGCATGACAATAATTAGGGTTTTGATTAGTCCCCCTTTAGCGTTTACCTTTGTGTCTTCTTTGTATCTCTCATCTCATCATTAGAGGCTAAACCTTCAAGGTTTTAAGGCTTTGTGATTAAGGTTATGCATGCATCCTTCTCTTAGGATGGAGTGTATAACTTTAATCCTAAGTGTTAAAACCTTAATTTGTTTAAACCTCTTAATCAATCCATCTTAATAATCACTAAGACATTAACTTGTAACTTGGGCCTTACATTAGGGTTCTAATTCTTTCTTTATTGGTTAAGAAGGACTAACCCTAGTGTTAATGGACAAGTCCTCCTCAAGTTGTCTTACAAACCATAAAACTCACTTCTTATCTCATACTTAAGGTATTCTCATTATCCCTAATCAAAGGGATGATATGATGAGTTTACTAACCCTTGGTTTAGGCTTAATCTCATTAACTTATGACAAACATAAAAAAGCAATAAAAGATTGAAAACACAAAAAACAAACAATAATCGTTTCCTTCAGGATTCTTTTATCATCATCTTCACTCACAAACGAGAACTTGCTTCCTCCGTCTAATGCAAGACAGTTAGCACTCGAGCCAGACGAGTCATACACTTGAGCATAGACAAGCAAGCAGTTCACAGGTCAATTTATCTTTCAGTCTCTTTGAGTCGAACTACGGTGTTCTGACTTCCTCATTGCACGATAGGATACGTAGGCATAACTTAACTATTATCGAACAAAAGTCTTTGTGTCTTCCCCCTCTTTCAGCATTCTCTTTTAAGCCTCATTCTTGAGCATTCCACTTCACTTTCTTGCACTGACACTTGTATATTCTTTTCCAGCTTCTGCACACATATAGCACAGACACTACCCCTTTAAACACAATCTTTTAAGCGTGGATCCCGTCGAGTACGACGGACAATCTGGGTGTTAATACCTTCCCAGGTTGTAACCAACCCCTTTTCTCAGTTTCTCTGGTTCGCAACCGTCATATCCATCCTTTTTCTAGGTTTATGCAACATTACCTTTCCTTCGGGATAAAAATGCCTAGCTGGCGACTCTTTTCACTTCACTTCATTTTCTCCTTTCGCCGACCGTTCGCGCTTGTACCAGGATGCAAATCTTTGGGAGCGACAATAAGTTTTCTAGAAACTCTTCCTGATCAAAACAGACAAACAAAATGCATCCTGTCACTATCCCAAGAGGTCCCCACACCAAATATTTCATAGCAAAATCCTTCTAACGGATTCTTACAGCTCACACCATATGAATTCCTCACACGATTCTCAAATACTCACACGTATGAGCCTTTCAATATCTCCTATAAGAAGGCCAATCATTGGAATAAAACCCTAGACACCGAAATACATAGACCCACACACAGAAACCTTAGTAAAAAACAAAAAGACGGCAGCAAAATTCATCCAAAAAACCTTACAAAATTCGTCCTAAACACTACACTCAAAAAGATCAAAAGAAAACCACAAATCTTCTTATAACCTCACAACGACGTTATAAGCGATATGAGCAAAGACCTACATTTCTACTCTCGCAACAATAATAACAACACCATTTGTAGAAGAAGAATGAGACGAAGCAGACATAAGAGAGACGAAAGAGCGTAAAGGGGTAGACCAAGCGGATGAACATCAAAAACATACCTTGGCCAGGGCTTTTGAAATCGGATTTACTCTGGTCAGGTGATGAAATCTTCTTTTGCTCGTCGTATTTCTGCTCGTATTGATTTCTGATTTCGGATCTTTATTGATTTTGCTTGTTTCCATCTGTGTGTGAGGGTTAGGATTTATATTTGGGAAATAGGGTTTTCTTTGGTTTGATTTAGGATTTCGTTGTATGTTTGACACTGTGATTCGATGCTTAGGCTTATGTGTTGCCTGATTTGTGATTTATTGGTGATGATATACGATGAAGTTTTTGTTTCTTTTGATAAGATGGTGAAGCTGTGTATGGAATACAAGTTGATGAAGCTTTTGCGCTTTATTTTTAGAAGAATGGTTTGTTGTTTTCTTTCTATTTCTTTATGTTTAACGAGAAAAATAAGAAGGTGAGATGAAGGGTCACTTGACCCTAGTGATTTCCTTTGTTGTTTTTATTATAAAAGGTAGCGTTTTTTTAATGGTGAAATTATTGAAAGTTGTAGTCTCATCTTCCCAAGACAAGTGTCTCTTCCATACCTTTGTTTATGGGGTTACGTGTCAGACTTTTTTTTTCTCAAATATTTTTGACCGATGATGGAAACTGCCTAGGTCATTGTGATTGTTATGGAGTGAGTGTGGGTTTCTTCATGGTGTGGACTTGCGCCTCACCCTTGGTTGAGGTCAATACTTTGACCCATCACATATCCTACAGACCATGTTCATTCTGGATGGTCAAGCTTTGACCGAAACCCTATAGCATACACCCTCATTTCCTGCGTTGGGCCTCATTGTTCATGGGCCCGCGTTTTGTGGCTAATGACACCCCTTGTTTCCTGACTATAACTCAACCAAATTCAATTTCTTTTCATTATTTTAATTTTGTTTTGTTTATTGTTTCTAAAAAAATTCATTAGTTAATTATTTTAAATCATTTGTTTTAATATAATTAATTTATTAATTAATTTTATTACATAATTTTATTTAATTAATTAATTAATTAATTTATCTTTTAAACATACAAAAACTAAAAAAAACATTTTCTTAATTAACTTTCTTTTCAAATGTTAATTTCTCTATTACCTTGTGATTAATTTCTCATTCGAATATTTCAAAATACCAAAAAATATTTTTCTCGATTAATTACATCAAATAGTTTCTATTTAATTTGATTAATTAATTTGAGCATGCCTGTGAAGTTCGCCTCGCAAACAAGGGGTCGTGCCGCGACCTGTAGCTTATGCAGAATGGTGGTTTTCTTAAAAATAAGTTTGATGTTTATTTCGTAACTTTTGAATCGGTTATCCGTTTTTAGCGTTCCACATATCGTTTTGAAGCTAAAATTATGTACTTTCTCATGATATCGAAAAAAAATATTATTTTTAACCGATTTTTACCTGACTTTTCCGATTAATCGTAATTACGTGAATTAAGGAATTGTGAAATTTGATTGTGTGTTGTGGCCGTTTGGTAACTTAAATGCGTTGTTCGAACTAAACATGAATGCACGATGATTGTGAAAGATTTGTTGTCGTTTTGCGTAATTGATGCGAATGTATGTAGATTGTATGTGATTGTATAAGATGGATGCATGATTATATTGTGAATATGTATGCATTTCAAGAGTGTTTGAGTCATTTTGTATGTGAAGCATAATGATGTACATTCTTGTGTTGTGGGGTTCTAATGTGAATCTATTGTAACATTGTGTGCCTATGTGAGGTGTTAGAGATGATTTCAATATGATTGTGTGCCCATGTGGGTGTAACACCTCAAATTTGCCCTCTTCATTTTAGGCATCATATCATATCATATCATATTCATCATACACATATCATTTCCTCAGCATCATATCATGGAAAGATGAAGCATAACATCCCTCATGTCCTATCATCAAGCATATGGTCATCTAGGGAGTTCCTTGAAGCATCTCAAGCCATGACAAGGGTCCCAATAAGTTTGTACAAGTTCTATGGTGAGTCTACACTCCATTTACAAGTTCAAGTCCATTCGCAAAAGCTCAGAAGATTGCATGGTCATCAGAGATCTCAGGACAAGTCAAAGCTCCTACACAAGGCACCCAAATTAGGGTTTGTGATTCAAGCACCAAGATCTCACAACCTTGGCCTTTTCTTGTGAGCCAAGTCTTCTATATGTTAAGGGTATCCTATGTGTCAAATTTCATGAGAAAATTCCATGTGGAAGTCAGTCAATGCCTCAGTTGCTTGCAGATGAAGGAAAAAGTCAACAGAGCCCATAAAAAGTCAACTGTGCAATTTCAAGGGGTCTAACCCAAATTTTTTGGCCAAGAGGGGTCCTTAAAATGTTATAAGAGGTTTGGAATGCCTAAAGTTCAAGAATCATGGAGATTTGAAGGGTTTTGCAAAAATGGTACAAAGTTGGTTTTTGAAGTTTTCCAAATTTGGCAACTTTTGCCCTAATTTTCAAGTGGCCTTAACATGATCAAAAATTCTTCAAATGGACCAAAGTCAAACATGAAAGTTGAATAGTAAGGGCTCCCATTTTCAAAAAGTACAAGTACATTTTCACTGGATTCCTGGATCTCCTTGTAGGCCATTCGAAAAAATGCGCATTCTAGGGCAAATTTTGACTTTCCAAAATGACACCAAGTGCAAGAAGGCTCAAACTTGAATTTTGTGACTTGGTACAGGCCCAATCTTGTTTCCAACTTAATATGCATTGCATAAGGACCAATTTTCTCCAAAGAAATGGTCATTTTCGTGCACTTTGAAAAAATCACTCAAAAACATGCAAATTAGCAAAAATCATGAAACAAGTGTGACACTTGAATCTAAGGGCCAGGAATGATTGGGTTTGGATCAAGGGTGGAAAATGAAACTCACACATGCTGAGAGGCCCAAGAGAGCATGAGCATAGCATGCTTATTCCACCAAGTGCAAATTATGCAAAATCACACTTTTCTCATTTCTAATTTGTGCACTTTCTCTCACACTTTCAACATTCATTTGTGAGGTCATAACAAAGAGAATTAGGGTTTGAAAAATCTCAGATCTACTTCATTCTATCATTCTCAACTTTCTTGCAAATTTGCATTTCCTCACATATCTCTCCATTCTTTCACATTCTTCACAAACTTCTTCCATATTCTTGATCAGTGAATCATATAGATCAGGAATCAACCACTCATTTGAGCTTTAAGCATAGAATTAGAAGCTTGCCATTTCAAAGCAACTTGTTGTGAAATCTCAGATCCAGTCCATTTCAAGGCCTTAGGTGCATTTATTTTGCATCTAAGGAGTAAGAGGAGTGATTTGCACGCATTGGTTGGAATTCTAGCTCAATATTTCAAGATCTCCATCTAAGGTATGGCTTGAAATCTCATGTTCTGGAAATGGAATTAAATTGTTGCTTTGTGTTCCATGATGTTTGCTGATGATTCTACACTTTGTAGAATTGATTTTGGTGCATTATATCATAAGTTATGTGCATTTCAAGTTTGATGGACAATCTTTATTTTGCTCGATCCGTCCAATCCATTGAGATTTAGCTGTTTTTGATGCCATATTCTTGTTCAGGAGTGTTGAATTAGTTAATCTGGACTATTTGTTTGCATTATTTGATGGATTTTTGCTTCTGGTTTGGTCTCCGGTGTCGGAGCCCCCGGAATTTGTCTTGTGTTCAACCTAGGGTTTTCTTTGGAGAAGACGCATGACAGCCGTTAGATCTCCCATCCTACGCACGAAACAATGCCACATAGCCCTAAAAATCCTTCCATTTTCTTTATTAATTATGTTTTCCATTTAATGCAGCGTGTTTCATGGCTCATCGTAAGTAGCGTGAGCTCACCAATCATTTGCCAGCTTGATGCCACCTCAATTAATGAGGTTGGCAGCCACAGCCGTAGGATCCATCACGCGAATCTTGTTTTCCAGCTTTTTATTCATTTAATTCATTAATATCCATAATAAGCAGCATGTTCCAGCGCTTTCCCTTGGGCCTTCAGCAAGTATTATTCGCACCCCTGTGTCTTTTGGGCCCATCGAATTTCAACGCACAAGGCCTGCTTCCTACACCTCTCACCAAGTTCTTTTAATTTCTTTTTCATATTTTATTTTCTTTTTATTCAGCTCCATTTCCATTAAATTAAAATAGTTTCATTCACCTAAAAAATCCCAAAAAAATCATTTAGGTTATTTTATGTCTCTATTATTTTGTCATATTTTTATTTTATTTTTTTCCATTATCCATGTGTCTGAAATAATTCATCATCTCACCTAGCTTCTTTTTAAGTCTTCTTTGACCAATCTGCCTTGTACAATTTCCATAGACTTCAATATTTTGAGTTTTAATCCCATTCTTTTTGCTTTGATTTCTTAAGAGATTGACCTTTTCATGTGATTTTTCTATGGATTTTTAAAATCTTATTTCTTGAGTCTTGGTCTTGTAACTTGTGATGTAAGTTTGTAACCCTCACTTGTGTTCTTGCCTCCATTTAACCTAGTTTGCTTCTGGATCTTTTCAAATACTTTTGGCTAGTTGATATAGCATGTTTGAGGATCATTTGGTTTCAATTGTGGAATTTTTAGATGTTTGGTTGATTTGTTTTGAATTTTATCTTGAACCTTGTCCCATTTTGCTTCCTTTGAACCTTTAGCCCTCATATAAGCCTAGAAGGGCACTTGTGCCCATTTATTCTTCTCATTTGGGGTTCCTTTGGGGTGTGGGTACCTTCATGGTCCTAGGATAGGGTTTGTGTCTTCTGAATTTTGGTGTTTTCTTCTTCTTTAAGTCATTTGTTTCCTCAAGTGCTTTCACTTCATCTTATGGTTTCTTTTGCTTCCATTTTGATATTGTTTGGTCTTGTACCTCTTTTCTCTTCATCTTGTTGGCTTCATAAGCCATTCTTCATATTGTTTTGGTTCTGATCTTGGGCTTTGTGTCCATATTTTGTGCATTTTGCATTGCATATTTCATAAGTGTGCATAAGTTCCTATATGTGTTTCATGTTGCATCTTTAGCTTGCATACTTCCTCTCCTCATTTCTTTGAGTTGCATTTGCATTGTGCATATGTGTATGTCATTTCACTTCTGATTGTTTGATGTTAGTATGCCATTTGCTTCATTTTGTTTCATTTGTATGCATACTAACCTTGCAGGGGCTATGGTAAGTGTGAGGTGTGGGAATTGAGTTCCACATCTCCAATTCTCATCTTCTCTCCTTATGTTTATCTTGTACTAACTATTTGTTGTTGGGCTTAGGCCTTTCTCATCTCTTTTTCTATCTTCTTCTCTTCTCCTTTCCTTCTTCATTAGGATAGAAACTTCACTAACCCTTAGGACACCCATGCATGTTAACACTTAGGATTATTTTAGTCCCCCTTTAGAATTTTTCCTTTGAGATCCTTTGGTGCTCTCTCTTCTCATCTTCAAACTCAATTCTAATCCACTTAATAAAGGTTGAATACTTTCATGTGACATGAGACTTTGCTATGAGATGCTTGCACGCGTTCCGTTTCGGGGCGAGGTGTGAGTCATCACTCGTGGTGGATAGGTCTTAGCATGAGTACCTCACAAAGAAAAATCTAAAAAAACACTTCTTAACCAAAAAACCACAAAAATATTTAATAATGGTAATAGGCCAGTATGCTTAAGCCTTCACTTGTGGGACTAGCTTTGGGGATCTCCTCCATAGATAGGTGTGCCTCTTGCGCATTCCATTTCGGGATGATGTGAGATGTACACATCCCATTGAGTAAGTCTTAGGTACACTTACCTATGCAAACTTCCACTCATAAAAGCTTCTAAAAAACACCAAACAAACAATAAGCGTCTCTCCTTCGGGAATTATTTTCTCATCTCCTTCGCTCTGTACGCGAACTTGCTCCTACTTGTCACTTTGCAAGACGGTTACGCACTCGTCGTCCGAGTCTGCAACACCTGAGCAATGGCATAGGCAGTTCAAGCCTTAATTCACAAGCAATTTCCTTTTAGTACCCCTAGTTAGGGGAACTACGACGTCTCTGATCCTCATTATCCTGATGAGGTACGTAGGCAGCGGGGTAGGGCCCGTTCGAGCACAATCTTTATTTTCCCTACATTTTTTCTCTTTGTTCTCTTATTCAGTTCTTTTCCAGCTCCAGTTTTCTTTTCATTTTCATTTCTTTGCTGCAGTATTCATACCCTCACCCTTTGAAACAGTTTTCTTTTGCAAGCATGGATCCCGTCGGGTACGACGGACGATCTGGGTGCTAATACCTTCCCAGGTCGTAACCGACTCCCGAACTCAGTCTCTTTGGTTCGTAGGACCTGTGTCCTTCCTCTTTCTTTCTTCTGGTTTGTGCAGCATTACCATTCCCTTTCTTCGGGATAAAAATGCCTGGCTGGCGACTCTATTCTTTTTCCGCGCCACTTTCGCGTTTGTACCAGGATGGAAATCCGGGGAGCGACAGCTGGCGACTATGCTGGGGACGCACACCAGAGATCTCTGGTTCCCCTGTGAGTCTCTCCAAGCGCTTGTTTGTTGCTGTTTCTTTGGGTGATGTTTGTTTGCTGTGGCTTGTTGTATTTTATTGTTGTTTATTTACAGCTTTATTTACAGTTTTCAGTATTTATTTTCCGCATCATATATCATACTGGACTGTCTGGACTGGTTTTCTGTTTGGTGGGCTCGGGTGATATTGTTTCTGAGAGATAAGCCAAGTACCCGGCTTGAGTGCACTATAGGATTAGAGTGGACATATTGTACTCACATGTGACATGATGAGTGGCGATGTGTTTCACGCCCAGATTGCGACCGTCTTGGAAATATCTTGTGTGTGGATTTCCTCCACTTCGGGATAGGACCTTGATAGTTATGTGCATCTAGGGACCGATCATTGAGAACCTTTGTGGAAACAACCCTCTCTAGTGGTGGCAGTGGCAGACCACATTTTGTGGCAAACCCATTCGCACCCGAGGGTCCACTGGGGACTCGCATAGGATGGCCTGGTTCTCTTATAGGAACTCAGTCAAAGTATCTGGTCGTATGAAATTAGTATTATATCCTACGGGCTGAATGTACTAATGTTTCTCGATTTCAGCGCTTGAAGCTGGGGACTTATAAGGGATGCTTGTTTTTCCCGGACTCAGCTGAGGCCTCCCTGCGTAGTACATAATGCCTAACCAATTCCCTGATTTGGTCATGAGCCATTTCTCGGAAATGGTGAAAGTATTATTACTATTCGGCTTTGAGAGTCCGTGATGTTTGACCCGGAGCACACCTGTGAGAATGGGAGTGGTTTACAGGTTTGTAGGAACCCTTGACCTCAACATACACTCATTTATTCAGTGATCCTATGATTATGATCTTTGGTTCTATGGTCCTATGGTTCTGGAGTTTTGGTTTTCTGGAGTTCTTGTTCTGGTATTCTTGATATTGTGGTCCTGAGATCTTCTATCAGAGAGTTTTGATTATCAAAGAGTATGACTCAGAGGACCCTTAGTTTGACAGTTATTCAGAGGGGCCCTTGTCAGTGTCCAGTTCATACAGTCCCAGATGATCATATGTCTTTGCATTTGCATCTGCATTGCATCATTTCATCATTAATCATGTTTTGTTTTCATTCACAGGTTCATATCTTTGCTTCCGGTTCCGGTATCCTCTTCAGAGATAGAAGATCCTCGCAAGCAGAATATTCACTTCAAGTTCTTTGACACCAAGGTTGGCCTGTTGCAGAAGATGGTAAAGCTAATTACACCCGACCATGTGGAGAGATTCAGGAAGGCTTACGGGAGTATTCTGGATGTGGTGGTAGAGCTAGATCCTTCTGAGAGAAGTGCCATTCATACTCTGCTTCAGTATTATGATCCTCAGCTCCGTTGCTTCACTTTTCCTGATTTTCAGCTAGGTCCTTTGCTAGAGGAGTATACTCTGATCTTAGGAGTGCCTGTTCGAGACCAGGTTCCTTTCAATGCTGAGATGAGCAGACCTGCACCTGAGGCTATTGCTAAGGCTCTTTATTTGAGCACTTCTGTTGTGAATTCTTTGACCATCATTAAGGGAGGTGTACCTGGATTTTCTTTAGAGGCTCTGGTAAAGAAGGTGGAAGAGTTGGCTGTTGAGGAAGAATTGGATGATGTTTGTGCTATCTTGGCTCTTTCTATCTATGCCATCATCTTGTTTGCTGATATGGAGAATTTCATAGATATGAATGCCATACATCTCTTTTTGCTGAAGAATCATGTGCCTACCTTGCTCGGAGATTTGTATTACTCAGTGCACTGCAAGACTGAGAAGAAGAGGGGGGGTTTGTTCGTTGCTGCGCTCCCTTATTTCACATGTGGTTCATGAGGCATCTGCCTAGTACTGGAGTGTTTAGTGACCACACCTTGGTATGGGCTCAGAAGCTGGAAAAGTTGCTTGCCAAGGATGTCAGGTGGATTACTCAAAGGCTGCAAGGTGCACGTTTCATCACTAGCTGTGGGAGTTATCTTAGTGTACCTTTGTTGGGAGTAACTGGAGGGATCAATTACAATCCAATCTTGTTAAGAAGACAATTGGGATATGCCTTGAGAGAGGTACCAGAGGAATTGAAGCTGACCCCTATTTTCTACTTCCCAGTGAAGGACAATATGCCCTTAGTGAGGAAGGTTGCTAGAGCTTGGAAGTGCATTAAGGGAGAAGGGATAGCTAGCTTTGGAAAGTGCAACAATCAGATGTTCTCAGAGTATGAAGCTTGGTTGAAAGACAGAGCCAGAAAGGTTTTGCTGCCATTCTCATCACCAGTTCCTCCAGTTGCTGAGTCCATTGATACTGTGTCTCTAGAGGAGTTCAAGAAGTTGGAAGTCCAGCTGCATGCAGTTAGAGTTGAGAATACCGAGATGGTAAGCCTGTACCATCATGCCAACAGGGCCAAGATTGAAGCTGAAGAGAAGTTGCTGAAGATGCAGATTACCTTGGAGGCTAAAGAGAAAGACTTCGCGGGAAGGGAAGCTCACTTCCACAGATTGGGAATGATGGAAGCCAAAAGAGAAGCTGAACGCAAGAAGAATTCAAAGACTCTCAAGGATGCTCGTCAGTCTATTGTCTGGTTGCAGGGACAGAGAGAGCAAGAGCATAAGAAATATAAAGAAAAAGAAGAGTTCTTTGAAGTGCAGATGGCCTACAAAAAGGAAAAAGTGGAGCAAGTCCACAAGATCCGTAGAGAGAAGACTCAGCAATTAGCAGATAATCAACAAGCCCTCGAAGCAGTGCTTAAAGAGATTGAAGACCTCAAGTTGATGGCTGGAGTCAAGAAGGTTAGGTCTGATGTGGGGCTTAGTGAGGGAGGTTCAGGGTCCTCAGGCAGTGGTTTTGCTTCTTAGTTTGTTTTTCTTGTATCTGGATTACCTACAGACGTGTTGTAGGAGTCCTGGCTGTTGATTTTTCTTTTGTAAGAAACTTGTACCCTATGGGGAATGTTGTTTTATTTGCCTAATAGGCTGATTTATGTTATATCTTTTTCACCATTTCTTGGTGTGCCTGCTGTTATGGTTGGAATGTGGTTTTTCGCGAAGGTTTCTGAAAGTCGAGGATCAGTATCCATCTGGTTTTCTTTGCTAAATACCGGAACCGGGGCATGAATGACCTGGGATTGGAAACATAAACAACTGCATTGCATACATATAACCTGTTTGTTTGTTTTGCAAGTGTTGTCTCAGTTACTAACGTGTTTTGTGTTTCAGGCACTATAGCTCCCCGGAAAGTTCGGGAACAACCAGTAGCACATAGATATCCAACAAAGATCAACCGAGAGCGAGTCATGGACCAGATGCAAGCAGACTTGGCAGATCTGAGACTGAGAATGGATAACTTTATGACAGTGATGGCCGGCATGGGTCAGAACCAAGAGCATCTGCGGGAGATGATAGAGAATAATCAACCCAGGAACAACACTGTTGCTGCTGCTGCTGCTGATAATCGTACTGGTGCGGGCGCACGACAAGTGGAAATCCCTATTGCTCAACCAGGGGTGACAATAATCAATGACGGGTTGAATAATATTCAGATGGATAATCATGACGACCAGTTCACTCTACTTGACGAAGCTGAAGGTCAAGGAGCTGAGATGAACAAGAGGTTTGAGGAAATGGCTGAGCAAATCAGAGCTATTCAGTCCCAGAGCTCTTTGGGATTTGACATAACAGATTTGGGCTTGGTTCCTGGGGTCAGGATCCCATACAAATTCAAAGTTCCAACCTTTGAGAAGTATAATGGCACTGCATGCCCGAAGACCCATCTTCAATCATTTGTTGGGAGAATTGCCGCTCACACGGTGTAAACCCATAATTTCGACAAGATTAAAATTCAGGGTTTAAGGTCATCCTTGTCGAAGGATAGCATCAGGAGGAGAATCCAAGAATTGCTGACAAGGTTTTAAAGCTTCACTGTTTCGACAGAAATAGAAATAATGTTCTGGCAGAATAGTTTGGGGAGTGTGTGACTGAGGGCTTCGACAGAAGAAGTTGTTAATAAAAGATATGGTTTGGCAAGTGCTGAAGAGTTTTTCTCCTTTAAAAGGGTTTCGACAGTTTTGAAGAGTTACAAGGTTTTCGTCACCAAGGGAGAGATTCAAATTCAAAAGGTTGTAACCTTTGGCAGTTGGACACATGGAGGTTTCAGAGAAGAAATTTACATGCAGGCTGACACTTGTCATTTAGTTATAGTTTTTCCGTTCTAAGCAGTTATTTTGTTTGTATATAAATAGGATAGTTTGTGTTTAGAATGTGTGTGTGAAAATTGATACAAAATTCCTGTTTAAAAACTCTAAGTACCCAGTGTGAGAGAAAATGAGTCTAAGATTTGGAACAATGTACGTTTGAACACCAGTTATATTTCAAAGTTATTTAATTTACTTGTTTATGCTTCAAGTTTTTGTCATCTTTAAATTTTATTTACTTTTCTGCAAGTTTACAGCCTTCGACATTTCTTTGTTCTTGTTTAAACTTTTAACTTTATTTCGTCTTTAAGATTCAAACTTTACTTTACTTGCAAAAATCAAAGTCTTAATACTTTGACAATATTGGTAAAATAAACCACAAAACAGTCACCAAATTCTAAGAGTAGTTCGACAGAAACAATGCACATGTATCCCAGGACTTGTATGGTTGGTCCTGCAAGTAACCCAGTTTTCTGAAGAAATTGGTTAACCAGAGGTTGTTCGCCAGAAACCACTGCGAACAAATTGGCACACCCGGTGGGACTAGTGCATTTGATAAAATCTAATAGAAATTCTTAGACAAATTGTTCCTTGCTACGTTGTATGATTCTTAGAAGCGGTAAATTAGCCGTATCCGACGTAGAGAGACCAAAGAGAACAAGAAGAAGAAACATGGCCAACTTGCCAAATACGTCAAACATTCCTGACGAAACAATACCAGTTTCCAACCCTATCCCTTCGTCAGGAGCAATACCAATGTCTGGCCCTGTTTTAGAACAAATTAGGCCTCCTTTGGGAGATTCCATACCAACGGGTTCAGGATCCCAAAATATGCCTAGTTCTTCTACCATGGGACAAGCCAGACCCTTTGGAACCCCTCCCCCTGGAGGAAATACATTCAGGCCATATCTGAATTATTCTCAGCCTTTAAATGGGAGGGAACAACCATATGGAATGCCAACTTCAATGATGGCAAGCCTACATAATTCGTCACCATTATTCTCTGATGCTATGGTTCAAGTGTCATCACCATTGCAGGGATCAGGATATGGTGGAAATGGAAATAGAATGAATCAAATTCCACCAGGTTTCCATATGCCTGCTTTGACAAACCATTCTGCACAAGTAATTCGTCAACAGATGGATGAAAGCAATCATGATATGGTGCAGGCTTTGACACAACAAATGGGAGACGTGTTCAATCCCTTAATACAAAACACTACCCAAACAAACCAAATATTGGCAGAACAGATGGCACGCATTGCTGATTTTTTTGGAGTCCCGCAAGCACAACAAAGAATGCAATTAAACCAGAATCCCGCCAATAGGGTTGTCGAAGAGGAACTCACTATAAACCAAAGGCCCTTAGGGAACCCTCAGGAAAATCCCAGGGGGCAAGAGGTGATAGTCGAACAGCCTAATGTAGAAGAGCCTATTCGACAGGAACCAAGAAGGATAATAGTCCAGAGAAACCAAAATGCTGACGAAGTATTACAGCAGAGAATGCGTTACAATAACATGCCTGTCGAAAATAACATTGCCACCATGGTTGAGAGAATAATGGCACAAAATGGAGTAAACGTAGGATTACAAAGGCCTAGTTATACTTCCCCTTTGTCTGAATTCGTCTTACAACAAGAGTTACCACCAAGGTGGAAAGTCCCCAAATTCACAAAATTCTCAGGGGATACTAGTGAATCCACCATAGAACATGTGGCGCGTTATTTGATAGAGGCAGGAGAGATTGCTAATAATGAGAACTTAAGGATGAAATATTTCCCAAGTTCTTTGACGAAAAATGCTTTCACTTGGTTTACATCACTTCCTGCAACTTCAATCTTTACTTGGACCCAATTAGAGAGATTGTTCCATGAACAATTTTATATGGGACAAACCAAGATAAGTTTGAAAGAGTTGGCAAGTGTCAAAAGAAAATTTTCTGAACCTATAGATGACTATTTGAATATGTTTAGATTATTAAAAGCCAGATGCTTTACGCAAGTGCCGGAACAAGAACTAGTCGAAATGGCTGCAGGGGGTCTAGATTATTCCATAAGGAAAAAACTGGATACCCAGTACTTGAGAGACATGGCACAACTGGCAGACAGAGTGAGGCAAATAGAAAGACTAAAAAATGAAAAATTTAGATCAAATAAAAACAAGAAGGAAAGGGTGGCCTACGTAGGAGTAATTCAAGAAGATGATTATGACGAAAACGAACCAGTCATTTTCGACCAGCAAGAAATTGATCTTGCAGAATTAAAACAAGGCCCTCCATATTCTTGTAAAGTTTTAGCCCCGTCGAATGGAAAAAATCCAGTCGAAGTGGAAAAGAATGACAGGTTCCCTAAAAGAACCTATACATTCGACATCACTAAGTGTGATGAAATATTTGATTTATTAGTCAAAGATGGTCAGTTAATAAAACCAGCAGGCACTAAGGAGCCTCCTATAGACCAACAGAAAAAGAGAGGTTTTTGTAAATACCATAATTTTTTAGGTCATAAAACTTCTCAATGTTACCTTTTCAGGGATCTTGTCCAGAATGCAATCCAAAATGGAAGGCTGAAGTTTGGAGACAAAGGCAAGCAGCAGATGAAGATTGACTCCAATCCCATGCAGATTGTGGAGGCCAATTATGCTGAACCAGAAATGGTAAACGTGGTCGAAATGGAGATCATGGCAGAAGAAAATTTTGAAATGGTAGAAGTTACTGAAAGCTTCGACACCAACTTCACCATGATAGAAGCTGCTGAAGGTTTCGACACCCATGTCAATGTGGTGGAAGAAGGTGATAATTCTGCTGACCAGGCTGAGGCAAAAGAAGTCAAAGTTTCTGAAGACTTCGACAGCGAGAATGCCACTGAAACTACTGAAGCTTTCGACGGAAGAAATGTAGTCAAAGTGGGAAGAAGCTTCGACAAGAAAAATTGTGAAAGAGATGCTGAGCAAGGGGTGATCTGGGACACTTTGGGAGAGTCAAATGGGAAGTTCGACTTCATGGTGAAATATTCAGTACCACCAAGCTCCAAAACAGATGTCAACAAAATCAAACCCACAGGATGGGGAGATTCTTTCAAAAACAATGACGAAGAGGAGGATAGTAAAACCCTCACTGTCCAAAAAGAGGCCACTGAAGGCCTTAACCAAGAGGAAATCAGGCTAGTCGAAAAAATGAACAAATTGAAAATTACAACTGAACAGAGTGCTGGGATTCATATGGTGGAAATCACTCAAAAGGGAGGACCAGACACCAACAAGGGAAAGAAACATCAAGAAAAGCATCAGAAGTTGGTTTACCCAGAAGAGAACGAGAGTCTTGTCGAATTCATCCAGAGGTGTCAAAGGAAAAACGCAGAAGTCATGCTTTGCCCAAGATGCAGTGCTGTGTTCGACAAGAAAGCAGCTGATGACTTAGAAGCAGCAGAAAAGACCCAGAGAAAGAGAAATTGGGGAACAGTCCCACCAACCAGAAATGAAAGATTCGACCCAAGAAGAGGGAAGCATCACAGTCAAGGGGTGGGAGAAAGACGTTTCAACACTTACAAACCATCCAACAGGCCAAATGATGACAAATGGGTTCAGCCTATAAGGGATGCCCAAGGTCAGAAGAGATGGAAGAGTTTTGAAGTAAACAGGGGTCCCTCAATGGAAGTCAAAAAGGAGGCAAAGCCGAAATACGTCTCTGAAAACTACAAAGGGAAGAATCCTATGTCCAGATCCCAATGGAGAAGATTCCAAAGGCAGAAGAAAATTGAAAAGGGAACTGTAGAACACCAAAAGGTTGGGCAGAAGGAAGCTGAATCAAGCAAATGTGTGCAGATTACGAACAAGGGGATGCCCCTGGCAGAAAAAGAAACCTTTCAGGAGAATAGATCTGGTGACACCATAGAGGTGCAGAAAACAAACAACAGAATGCTAGTGGACGAAGAAGTCACAGATGAATTTGGTTCAGAATCAGATGCCTCTTTCGACGTAACTTGCAATGTGGTTTCTGTGCTGCCCAGAGACTTTGACAGGATAATGGAAGTCGAAGACGAAGAGGATGACATGGTAGATGATAGCATAGGCTTGAAGCCTGTATGCTACTACATAATGAATAATGGCTGTGTCGAAGAACAAAATGCTTTCTTCGAAAAGCCAGATGATGCAATGAAGGCTCACTTAAAGCCTCTCTTCATAAAAGGAAAGGTAGAAAATGTGGGTGTCAATAAAATTCTGATAGATGGTGGAGCGGCTGTAAATTTAATTCCTCACTACATGATAAAGAGGATTGGAAAAGATGACTCCGACACTAAGCCCCACAACATGGTGTTGTCCAATTATGAAGGTAAAGTAGGGACAACACTGGGAGTAATACAATTGAACTTGACTGTAGGATCCATCACTAGGCCCACAATGTTTGTGGTGATAGCATCAAAAGCAAATTACAACTTGCTGTTGGGAAGAGAATGGATCCATGGGATCGGGGCTGTGCCATCCTCCATGCATCAAAGAATAGCAATCTGGAGGCCAGATGGGATTGTCGAAAACATTGAAGCAGATCAGAGTTACTTCACAGCTGATGTGAACAATGTCACTAGTCGTAACTTCGACAAGAACCTAGCCCATATAGCACCATGCAATCCTGCTGCTTTCGACCTGACAGCTTCCGACAACGCTTACTGTTCCATGTACATCCATCCTACACATGGTTTCCAGTGGGATAAAGAAATAATTGGGGAAACAAATTACACTTGGGGAACTGCCCATGTCAACCCAACTGGATGGGGGAGTGAATTCAGTGAAAATGACTGAAGTCTCAGCAATGGAAAGGATTTCGGCTTATATAGCCGAAAAACAACTCAGAACGGCCCTTGAGGCTGAAGTTAGAAATATGGCTGTCGAAGCCAGCACTCAGGTTGTCGAAGGACAATATCCTCAAGAAAATATTGAGGAGCAACATACAAATCAGAGTTTTGAAGACTCAAATGGTGAATGGCAGAGTCAAAGACTTGATGCCATTTATGATGACGAACCTTTGGGGTTCGAAAAGGATCCAACCTCAACCAATATGAAAATGGTGGCACAGGACCCTTTAGAGGAGATTAATCTGGGACTGGGGGCAGAAAAAAGGCCCACTTACATCAGTGCCAAGTTGGATCCTCAACTCAGAGTCGAAATAATCCAGCTGCTGAATGAGTTTAAAGACTGCTTCGCCTGGGATTATGACGAAATGCCTGGTTTAGACAGAAGTTTGGTAGAATTGAAGTTGCCAATACTGGAAGGGAAGAAGCCAATAAAGCAGACCCCCAGACGTTTTGCACCTGAGATTCTGTCGAAAATCAAAGAGGAAGTCGAAAGGCTTCTAAAATGCAAATTCATCCGTACAACAAGGTATGTCGAATGGATTGCTAATATTGTTCCTGTGATTAAGAAAAATGGCACATTAAGGGTGTGTATTGATTTTAGAGATCTGAACTCAGCCACCCCTAAGGATGAGTATCCTATGCCAGTAGCAGAAATGCTAGTAGATTCTGCAGCAGGCCATGAGTATTTAAGTATGCTTGATGGCTATTCTGGTTACAACCAGATTTTCATTGCTGAAGAAGACGTTTCAAAAACAGCTTTTCGTTGTCCAGGAGCAATAGGAACATATGAGTGGGTAGTCATGCCCTTTGGTTTGAAAAATGCTGGAGCTACTTACCAAAGGGCTATGAATTCTATTTTTCATGATTTCATCGAAACGTTTATGCAAATTTATATAGATGACATTGTGATTAAATCTGATTCAGGCTTGGACCATATTAACCATCTTCGACAGTCCTTTGAAAGGATGAGGAAGTTTGGTTTGAAAATGAATCCTCTTAAATGTGCTTTTGGTGTGCAGGCAGGGGACTTCTTAGGCTTTGTGGTCCACAAGAAAGGGATTGAAATTAATGAAAACAAAGCTAAAGCAATAATGGAAGCAAAAGCGCCATCGACAAAGAAGGAATTGCAGTCTTTACTAGGGAAAATCAACTTTCTCAGAAGGTTCATCTCCAACCTTAGTGGAAAGACTCAAGCCTTCTCACCTCTGCTTCGACTGAAGAAGGAAGGTTTCACTTGGGGGCAAGAGCAGCAAGATGCCTTCGACAAGATCAAGGGTTATCTGGCAAACCCTCCAGTTTTAATATCTCCTTGTCGAAAAAGAAGCATGAGGCTCTATATATCAGCATCTGACAGAACATTAGGAAGTATGCTTTGTCAAGAAGATGAACATGGCGTCGAAAGAGCCATTTATTATCTCAGCAGAGTCTTGAATGATGCTGAAACTAGATATAGTGTAATAGAGAAATTATGTTTATGTGTATATTTCTCTTGTATAAAATTGAAGCATTATATAAAACCCGTTGATGTACATATATCTTCTCATTTCGACGTAATAAAACATATGTTGTCCAAATCTATTTTACATAGTCGAATTGGAAAATGGGCTTTAGCCTTGACTGAGTATTCCTTAAAATATATGCCTCTAAAAGCTGTTAAAGGGCAAGTAGTTGCTGATTTTATAGCTGACCACTCTATACTTGGAAATGAAACAAACTATGTCGAAAAAGAGCCTTGGAGGTTATATTTCGACGGTTCCAGTCACAAAAATGGAACAGGAGTTGGGGTGTTAATTATTTCTCCCCATAAAGTTCCAACAAAGTTCAAGTACAAAATAGAAGAATTCTGTTCAAATAATGAGGCAGAATATGAAGCCTTAATAGCTGGACTTGAAATCTTGTTGGAACTGGGGGCAACAGAGGTCGAAATAATGGGTGATTCTGAGTTGGTGATTAAACAGTTGACGAAAGAGTACAAATGTGTCAAAGAAAATTTGATCATGTACTTTGTGATAGCCAACAGACTCCTCAAGAGATTCGACAGTGTGGTCTTTAGACACATTCCCAGATTAGAAAATCAGGAAGCAAATGACCTGGCTCAGCTGGCTTCAGGGTATAAAGTGTCGAAGGAAAATCTGATGAAGGTTGTCGAAGTAAGAGGCAAAGTTTTATCCACTAGGCTATCCCCATCTGATTTGGAGACAATAAGGTTGGGATATGGTGATGAAGAAAACTTTGAGATTTTTAATATAGGTGATCTAGAAGTTGGAGATTGGAGAAAACCCATCAAAGATTATTTACAAAATCCAAATCAGACAGTCGAAAGGAAGATAAAGTACAGAGCCATAAGTTATGTGCTTTTTGGAAATGAACTGTTTAAAAAGACTGCAGAAGGAGTTCTACTAAAATGCCTTGGAGAGACTGAAGCTTATATAGCTTTGTCGAATGTACACAGTGGTGCATGTGGTGCCCACCAAGCAGGACATAAAATGAAATGGCTGTTATTTCGACAAGGGATGTATTGGCCAACTATGTTGAAAGACTGTGTCGAATTTGCAAAAGGTTGTCAGGAATGTCAAATCCATGCAGGCGTACCTCATGTGCCAGCAAGTGAGTTACATTCTATTGTAAAGCCTTGGCCATTCAGAGGTTGGGCTTTGGATTTGATTGGTGAAATTCGACCAGCTTCTTCAAAAGGGCAGAAGTACATTTTAGTAGGAGTAGACTATTTCACTAAATGGATTGAAGCCATACCTTTGACAAATGTAGATCAGGAAGCAGTCATAGATTTCATCCAGAAACACATAATGTATAGATTTGGAATACCAGAGACTATAACCACTGATCAAGGATCTGTGTTTACTGGTAGAAATATGCAAGCATTTGCAAGAGAGACAGGTTTTAAGTTGTTGACTTCGACACCCTATTATGCCCAAGCAAATGGCCAGGTCGAAGCAGCTAACAAAGTAGTAATAAACCTGATAAAGAAACATGTGGGGAAAAAACCAAGAAATTGGCATAAGACTTTGGATCAAATCCTTTGGGCTTGTCGAACATCCCCTAAGGAAGCAACTAATTCCACCCCATTTAAATTAACCTATGGACATGATGCAGTATTGCCTGTCGAAATTTGTTTACAGTCAATACGAATTCAAAGACATCATGAGATTCCATCTGAAATTTATTGGAATATGATGATGGATGAATTGGTTGATTTGGACGAAGAAAGGTTGCGTGCTTTAGAATTAATAAGAAGGCAGAAAGAGAGAGTTGAAAAATTTTATAACAAAAAAGTAAAATTCAAAGCCTTTTTAGTAAATGATTTAGTCTGGAAAGTGATCTTGCCCATGGAGAAGAAAGACAGAGTGATGGGAAAATGGTCCCCTAAGTGGGAAGGACCTTTTAAAATTCTAAGAGTTTTTTCCAATGGTGCATACGAAGTCGAAGAAATAGAAAAAGATAGAAGAGTGATGAAAATAAATGGGAAATACTTAAAGAAGTATAGACCAACATTGCAGGAAATAAAAATCATAACAAATTAAAATTGCAAACGAAACTTGTCTTCGCCAAACAAATGGCGTAAAATAGCATTACATATAAAAGTGCTAAAAGAAAAATCCTTAAAAACAAATAAAATTCCTAAGTCCTATTACAAAATCACTGTCGAAGGAATGTGGCTTTAAGCTCGTCGAATTTTTTCTTTTGGAGTTGAATTCGACGCTCACAAAGACTCTTGCTGACAGTCATTTCGTCAAGCTCCCTGTGAAGTTGCTGGGCTGTTTCTGCATTTTGTAGCCCCTTCTGGAGTTCACTGTCTATTGCTTCCTGATTTGGTTTTTGGAGAGAGGCCTGGCGTTCTTTTTCTTGGAGGATTTTTCTTTGGAGATCAGCAATCTGGGCTTGGTAAGCTTGAATATTGTTTTCACAATCAGCAGCAGCTTTGGTGTATTCGTCAGAAAGCTTATTCAGCTCTGAAAGCCTTTCTGTCGAAGAAGCCACTGTGTTCCATGCTGAAACTTGCTCCTCAGACTTGGCTGTGATCTTTTGGGAGAATTCTTTTTGTCGAACCAGATCAGCGCTGACAGAATCAATCAAAGATATCAAATCCATCACCAAATGGCTTTCCTCAGTCGAAGCCTCCAGCAAATTGGCACTTTTTAGGAGTTTCTTCAGATCATATTGAGCAGAAGTATTCTCAGCCAAGACCTCAAACAGATCAACTCCAAGGATCCTGGTCTTGATCTCATCCATGATGACATTGATTGGTTGAAGGTCAGAAGTGGCCCCTGAAGCTGTCGAACCACTGGCAGAGGAATCTTGGAAATTATACCTGGTGTCGAGCAAAGCCTTTAAGTATTCAAAGGGTTTTCTAACCTTCAAGCTCTCAATTTCTTCATGAGATAGACTCGTCGAAGCAGTGCCCAAAGAGGTTTCGACAGGGGCTTTTGATGAAGAGGGAAGGTGTTGAGAGGTTCCTCCAATGCTCAAGTTAACTTCTGGCTGATTTGACAGAGTGACCTCTTCTTCGACAGTTTCTTTGTCAGCCATGGTGGTGTCATTTGGGCCTGGGACTTGTACATCCTGAACAAGGGCATCTTCATTAGTTTCTGGTATGGCAGCTGGTGTTGGAAGTGGTACATCTTGATCTGAAATTATTTTTTCTGCAGTGGGGTCTGGTCGAAAAGGAGATTTGTTGTCGGAAGACTCAGAATCACTGAGGTCGAATTCATCCAAGGTTTGAGGCCCATAGACCCCTGCATCTGGAGTGGCATCACCCTGGAGTCTTTCAGCCAGAGTCCTCTCAGAATTAGAGGGAGCATGCTCTTCTTGGATTGCAGAGGTCTCTTCGACGTCAATAACAACCTAAAAAAAAAAAACATAAAAGAAGAGCTGTAAGATAAAGTTACATTCAGTCAAGGCTGGGGTGGTGTTTGTCGAAATGATTACCTGAGGAATTTCAGTATGGGCACTTGAGTCCCCACTTCTTTCGCTCCTGGAAGGAACTTTGTTGACTGGACTGGCAGGTGGAGTTCGTCTTTGGACCAGAGATCTTTGGGACGCCACTGTTTTAATTCTTAGACCTTTGTTTCTTTTCAAAGGCTGGGGTTCAGGGGATTCGTCCTCAGACTCTTCGACGCTTGTTTCCTTTTCTTCTGGTTTCCTTTTCTTTGCTGGGGTACGAGTTACCTATAAGAGAAAGAGAAGAAGTGTAAGTATAAGAAAATATGAAGTATGCAAATAAAGAGGGATGTTCTGTTTGTGTCGAAACCTTCTTGGCAGTTGCAGGAGACTTTTCGACTGTTTTGGAAGAAGTTCCTTCGCCAGTAGTCTTCCTGACAATTCTAACAGCTGAAAAGGAAAAGTTGCATGAACATTGATATAATAATAAAAGAGTTAGAAGCAAAAAGAAGAATGTAATTTCTTCGACACCTTCAAGAATGGGTTCGTCCACAGTAACATGTTCTATCCCAATATGAAGGTGCCCAGTGAAGTTGTGCAGATGATACTTCGTCGCAACCACGCGTTCGGCAGGTTTTTTGTTGCTTTCACGAAGCAGTTTTAAATGTGATCCACACACAAACCAGTCTGGAAATGGAGGACACAAGGCCACTCCAAATTCTGCAGAAGGGAGTGGAGGGAATTTTGGAGGAAAAGTTGTGAAAGCAAAATCATAGTGTGCATGTGGTGGAAGAGATGTAGGAAACCACAACTTGTTTAATTTCTCTGTGAATTTGAATTTTAAAGATACTGCTGCTTCAGCTATGGTTCGACGAAGATCATCAGGCCTGTAAATAGTTTCAAAATACTTTTGAAACTTTTGAACTTCTTTGATATGTTGATCTGTACCTTTTTTCTTCTTGTCCTGCACAAAGTTAAAAGCAGTTGTCAGAAGAGTAGTGAAAGTGGCTACGTCGAAAAATCTGTTGATGTAGTATTCCTTCCACCAGACGTCGAATTCTTCAGTACAGAGGAAGTTTGGTATAAAGATGGTGGGATAGACCTCCAGAGTTGGGTCGAAAAACTTGTTGTACAGTTCTAAGCATTTGTCGAAATGATGAAGTGAGTTGTAGAAGATGATGGCACCTTTTTTGTGGTAGATAGGCTTCGTCTTTGTTTGAATTAATCCAAACTGCCTAGCTACCAGATTGGGTTGATAAACAATGAGAGATACCTTTGTGTTGTTGAGGCTATGATGAGAAAAGAAGTGTCTGGGCATGAGAAAAGCTTCCCAAATGGAAATGTAGGAATCTTCATCTTTCTGGTTCTCCACTGGTAGTTTTCTAGTAAACCATCTTGGACCTACTTTCCTGTTGGCGAATGGTGCCATTGAAGGAGAAAATTTGTAGCGTTTGGCGAACATCATGATGTAGCCAGTAAATGCTTGTCGAAGGCTTGTATTCTCATCAGTGGGGGTCAGTTGAACCAGCCTAGGCCATTCGACACGTCTTTCTTTGACTGCCTCTTCGACAATTGGCATTTTTATGGGGATGAAATTTTCAAAAGTGGCATTCATCCATAGTTGTAGAAGCCAAAAAGGGCCTGTAAGACTTATGTTACCTTTGTCCTTAAGGGCCTTGAGGTTGCTTACACTTTCACTTAAGGATTCATAGAGGTTGGCCAAAAGTAGCTCACTCAGGCAAAATGCAACTCCATTGTGAAGTTGATTCGCCATAATGATAAAACTTCTGGCTACCTGAAGGGACCTTGTACAGAATACAAATTTGGATAACCACAGGCTAAGGAAGGCAATGTGTTCTATGTCAGAGACTTCTTCATTGTTTCCACCTTGGTAATGGGCTATGAAAACAGAATACCCAGCATACTTTGTGTCGAAGCTTATGGGATCCTTGTTCAAGTGTTCAGGGTTGAATATTTCCCCTAAAGGACTAAGGCCAGTTATGGCTGCTATGTCGAATAAGGTGGGGGTCATCATTCCACAGGGTAAGTGGAAAGTATTATAAGTACTATCCCAAAAGTATAAAGAGGCCAACAGCATGTTTTGGCAGTAACGGGGACCCTCTTTCGACAACTGGATTAAATCATAAATACCAGTTTTCTTCCAAAACTTTTCTTTGGCTTTTTCGACCCTAGTAAGCCATGATAGGTATTCAGAGGGATCTTTTGTCAAAGGGGGACTCCTAAAGATCCTGTTTTGGTTTAGATAAGACAGATCTATTTCTGTCGAAGCCATAAGGACTTCAGGTTCCTTTGATGAGGTTTCGACAGGTTTGGGGTTCTTGTTAGCAGCTATGGGTTTTAAAGCAGAATAGCAGGGGTAAAATTCTTTCAAACGTTTAGAATCAGCAGTAGGATCAAAAATAGGGCCTAACATAGCATGATGAGTTCCAGAAACAGAAAGGGGGATCATTACCTGTGACCTGTAAATGCTTGCCTTTTCCCTTTCATTAGGGGGTTCTGGGAAGTACTGTTGGTGCTGCGTTTGAGTAGGCCCAGATAACACGTGAGCAGGAGGAAGATCCGTGGTCTTCTTTGTCTTCTTTGCACTTTGTCCAGTGGTAGTCTTTGGAGGAGTCATTGATTTGATGAAGATGGTAAAGAAACAGGAGCTTTGAAAGAGTTGGAAATGGAGTTTTCACGCTTGGGTAAGAGAAGAGTTTGAGAAGGTGAAAAGTATGAAATGGTGGTGAAAATGGTATTTATAGAGGATGGAATAAATGAATAATAATAAAAAAAAAGAAAATGAAGAGACTTTTTCAGTTGGGAAAAGGGAAACATGCATGTTAATCCATTGGTGGAGATTGAAAGTGGCGGTTGGTAATGAGCCATGATTTACCTACAATATAGGGTCATGGGAGATTGTGTGAAACGTGGGCTAGATGTGACGTTTCATAAAGTGAAAATCATGGTGTTTCCTTGGGACTCAACAAAAATCACTTTACAATAAATGCAACTGGAAGTCAAAGGTCATTTCGACAGCAAAAGACATTTCTCCTTTGATAGTCGAAAATATCTTTGCTGGGGGGCAATTTGTAAACCCATAATTTCGACAAGATTAAAATTCAGGGTTTAAGGTCATCCTTGTCGAAGGATAGCATCAGGAGGAGAATCCAAGAATTGCTGACAAGGTTTTAAAGCTTCACTGTTTCGACAGAAATAGAAATAATGTTCTGGCAGAATAGTTTGGGGAGTGTGTGACTGAGGGCTTCGACAGAAGAAGTTGTTAATAAAAGATATGGTTTGGCAAGTGCTGAAGAGTTTTTCTCCTTTAAAAGGGTTTCGACAGTTTTGAAGAGTTACAAGGTTTTCGTCACCAAGGGAGAGATTCAAATTCAAAAGGTTGTAACCTTTGGCAGTTGGACACATGGAGGTTTCAGAGAAGAAATTTACATGCAGGCTGACACTTGTCATTTAGTTATAGTTTTTCCGTTCTAAGCAGTTATTTTGTTTGTATATAAATAGGATAGTTTGTGTTTAGAATGTGTGTGTGAAAATTGATACAAAATTCCTGTTTAAAAACTCTAAGTACCCAGTGTGAGAGAAAATGAGTCTAAGATTTGGAACAATGTACGTTTGAACACCAGTTATATTTCAAAGTTATTTAATTTACTTGTTTATGCTTCAAGTTTTTGTCATCTTTAAATTTTATTTACTTTTCTGCAAGTTTACAGCCTTCGACATTTCTTTGTTCTTGTTTAAACTTTTAACTTTATTTCGTCTTTAAGATTCAAACTTTACTTTACTTGCAAAAATCAAAGTCTTAATACTTTGACAATATTGGTAAAATAAACCACAAATCAGTCACCAAATTCTAAGAATAGTTCGACAGAAACAATGCACATGTATCCCAGGACTTGTATGGTTGGTCCTGCAAGTAACCCAGTTTTCTGAAGAAATTGGTTAACCAGAGGTTGTTCGCCAGAAACCACTGCGAACACACGGATGATGAAAAACTCTGGATGTATTATTTTCAAGACAACTTGGTTGGAGCTTCGTTGGAATGGTACATGAAGCTTAGCAGAGTCAATATCAAGAGTTGGAAAGATCTAGCAGAAGCCTTTGTGAGACAATATCAATATAATATGGACATGGCTCCAAACCGCACGCAGTTACAGCACATGGCTCAGACTGCTAAGGAAGGCTTCAAAGAATATTCTCAGAGGTGGCGCCAGCTAGTTGCCAGAGTGTAACCACCGCTGCTAGAAAACGAAATGGCTGACATGTTTATGGGTACTTTGCAGGGTGTGTTTCTTGAAAGACTGGCGTCCAGTTCTGCCACTAAATTCAACGACATTGTTATTGCTGGAGATAGGGTTGAGACCTTGCTGAAGATGGGGAAGATACAAGATCCAAGTGCTAGCAGCTCAAATGGAGCGAGGAAAGCTTTCAGTGGACCTCCTAGGAGAAGAGAGGGTGAGACAAATGATGTATTTGGCCAGGGCCGGGGCCGTGGTTATAGAAGACCTTATGAGCATGTGGCAGCTGTCACAATTCCTTCTTCTCCAGTGCAACAGATGTAACCTCCTCCACAACAACATCATTAGCAACAACAACAACAACGCCGTACCAACTATCAGCAGATACTATATCAGCCAAGGCAAACTCGCCCGGCTAATAGGGTGATTGAAAACATCCCTATGACTTATGCTGCTTTGCTTCCAAGACTGCTGGATTTGAACCTGATTCAACTAAGAACTTTGGCACCACCCCCTCCTGGAGAGCTTCCAATGGGTTATGATGTCAACGCGCGATGCGCTTTCCACTCTGGAGCACCTGGGCACTCGACTGAGAAGTGCAGGGCTTTGCATCACAAGGTTCAAGATCTTATAGATTCCAAAGCAATCAACATTGCGCCACCGCCAAATGTTAATTCGAACCCTATGCCGAATCATGGAGGGGCAAGAGTCAACGCTGTTGAGGGTGGTGACAAATTGAGTCTGGTGTTGAATATTGATGAAGTGAAGACTCCTTTGAGGGTAGTGAAAGAGAGACTGCTGAATGGTCAAGTGTTTCCTGGTTGTTGTTTTGATTGTGAAGACTGTATGAATGCTGAGAATGGCTGTGAGAAGTTGAAGATGGGTTTGCAGGGTTTGATTGATGATGGATCCTTAGAGTTTAGTAAAGTTGGTGATGAAGAAGCTGATGATGTGTCAACAATTACTATTTTCTATGATGAAGCTGACATGCCTGTCAGGGGAGAGCCTGTTACAATCTATGCTCCTCAGATTAGTCCCGTGAATATCACCGTACCTGGGCATGTTCCATACACAGACGATAAAGCCATTCCTTGGCATTATGGCTCAGACGTATATGTAGCTGGACAGAAGATTGAAAGCAAGTACGTTGTTGTGGACCCGATTGTAGAGAATGTCAGAGGAGTTGGGGGTTTCACCAGAAGTGGTCGTTTATTCGCTCCCCCTGTGCTAATAGGGGATCCTGAGGCGGAGGCTTCGTCCAAAGCCAAAGGAAAGCAAGCTGAGAATGATGAGTCAACTACTCCTGTGGCTGGGCAGGGTACATTTGAAAAAGAGGTCGAGGAATTCATGAGGATTATCAAAAAGAGTGACTACAAGGTGGTTGATCAGCTGAACCAAACACCTTCAAAGATTTCCATCTTATCACTGCTGATGTGTTCTCCCGCACACCGAGAGGCCTTACTGAAAGTTCTGCAAATGGCATATGTTCCTCAGGAGATCACTGTCAACCAACTTGAAGCTGTCGTAGGAAGTGTTAATGCTAGCCATGGCCTAGGCTTCACAGACAGAGACCTCACGTCGGAGGGCAGAAACCACAACAAAGCACTACATATCACTATGGAGTGCAAGGGTGCTGTGTTATCTCATGTTCTTGTAGACACAGGCTCTTCCCTGAATGTGCTTCCGAAGAAGGCATTGATGAAGCTAAATGTTGATGGGATAGTCTTGAGACCAAGTGATCTGATTGTCAAGGCTTTTGATGGTTCCAGAAGATCAGTTTTTGGAGAAGTTGAGCTGCCCGTCAAGATAGGCTCTCAAGTCTTCAAAAGTGTTTTCTATGTTATGGACATCCAGCCTGCATATAGCTATTTGTTGGGAAGGCTGTGGATACATGCTGCTGGAGCTGTGACTTCAACCCTGCATCAGAAGCTCAAGTATGTGGTGGACGGCCAGGTCATCACAGTTTGTGGAGAGGAGGACATATTCGTAAGCCACTTGTCGATGTTCAAGTATGTGGAGATGGATGGAGAAATCCATGAAACTTTATGCCAAGCTTTCGAAGCAGTCAACGCCAGCATATTGACTCCTATGGAGAAGAGCATTGAGAAGGAGGGTACATCCATCCATTCCTACAGGGAAGCAAAAGAGGTTGTTCAATCAGGCAGTGCCCAAGGCTGGGGCAAGCTGTTGGAGCTAGAAAAGAAAGATGATAAGTTTGGCTTAGGGTATCAGCCTGGTGGATCTACTCCAAGTGGTAAAGCTACCACGTTTACAAGTGCTGGATTGCTCGACCGCAATCAGATCTGTACAACAAGCCAAGATGGGGATAGTGACGGTGACTGGGACAATTGGATCCACCCGTATGCGCCCGGCGAGGAGCTAACAAATTGGTCTGCAGAAGACATTGTTCAAGTCACCTGGCTCTCAGAGTAATTATTTTGTTTCCTTTTATTAGCATACTGCATTGTCAAATCCAACATTCTGCCCAAGATGCTTGGATCCATTGTATTGGGCCACCATGTTGTGTATTGCATCTTATTTTGCTATGAAATAAAAGGACATTTTCAGACAAATTGTGTTCCCTATCTTTGTTTTTAAACTTTTTCACAAAAAATATAAAAATGGCAATGTGTTTTCCTTTTTGTTTTGTGTTAGCGTCTCTTTTTCAAAATAAGCAGATTCTGAATAAGCACATCATTTGTGCAGTGTTGATCATTCGGATTCCACTGGTAACGTTCCTGCTATGACTATGCATGACTTTGACAATCCAGTCTACCAAGCTGATGAAGGGGTTGAGGAAGACTGTGACCTCCCTGAAGAATTGGTCAGGTTGTTGAAACAAGAGGAACGGGTTATTCAGCCTCATCAAGAAGAGATTGAGATTATCAACATTGGTAGTAAAGATGCAAAGAAGGAAATCAAGATTGGGGCCAGTCTGCAGGCCGACGTCAAGAAAGAGCTGATCAGTATGCTGAAAGAGTATGTGGATATCTTTGCTTGGTCATATCAAGATATGCCAGGGTTGGATACCGACATCGTTATGCATAAGCTACCTCTGAGAGAGGATTGTCCTCCTGTGAAACAGAAATTGAGAAGAACTCGTCCCGACATGGCGATGAAAATTAAAGAGGAGGTTCAGAAGCAATGGGATGCCGGTTTCCTTGTTGTGACTAGTTACCCACCTTGGGTAGCTAACATTGTACCTGTACCAAAAAAGGACGGCAAGGTCCGGATGTGCGTTGACTACCGGGATTTGAATAGAGCGAGCCCAAAAGATGACTTTCAGTTGCCACACATTGACGTGTTGGTAGACAATACTGCTCAATTCTCGGTATTTTCCTTCATGGATGGCTTCTCCGGATATAACCAGATTAAGATGGCGCCGGAAGACATGGAGAAGACAACGTTCATTACCCCGTGGGGTACATTCTGCTATAAGGTCATGCCCTTTGGTTTGAAGAACGCCGGAGCAACTTATCAACGGGCGATGGTCACATTGTTCCATGACATGATACATAAGGAGATTGAGTGTTATGTAGACGATATGATTGCTAAGTCCCGAGACGAAGAAGAGCATCTGGTCAACCTGAAGAAGTTGTTTGATAGACTGATCAAGTACAAGCTGAGGTTGAATCCAAACAAGTGCACTTTCGGAGTGCGTTCCGGGAAACTGCTGGGTTTCATTGTTAGTTAAAGAGGAATTGAGGTAGATCCTGCTAAAGTAAAATCTATTCAAGATATGCCTGCACCGAAGACAGAAAAAGAAGTGCGCGGGTTTTTAGGGAGGTTGAACTACATTTCTCGGTTCATATCTCATCTAACTGCCACGTCCGAACCGATATTCAAATTGCTAAGAAAAGAGCAAACTGTCAGGTGGAACGATGACTGCCAAAGAGCCTTCGACAAAATAAAAGAATATTTGCAGGAGCCTCCAATTCTAATGCCTCCAGTGGAAGGAAGACCATTAATCATGTACTTGACCGTGCTAGAAGGGTCAATGGGGTGTGTTTTAGGCCAACATGACGAGTCTGGTCGAAAAGAGTACGTTATTTATTACCTTAGCAAAAAGTTTACCGACTGTGAGTCACGATACTCACTACTTGAGAAAACTTGTTGCGCTTTGGTATGGGCTGCTCGACGACTGAGGCAGTACATGTTGACGCATACCACACTGTTCATTTCCAAGATGGATCCTGTCAAGTACATCTTTGAGAAACCAGCGTTGACCGGAAGGGTTGCTAGGTGGCAGATGATTTTAACTGAATACGACATCCAGTATACTTCTCAGAAAGCCATCAAGGGAAGTGTAGTGTCGGATTACCTTGCACAGCAACCTCTTGAGGATGATTATCAGCCAATGAAGTTTGATTTCCCTGATGAGGACATCATGTACCTCAAAGCAAACGATTGTAAGGAACCACTTCCGGAGGAGGGGCCAGACCCTGAATCCAAATGGAAGCTGATGTTTTATGGGGCAGTCAATATCAATGGTCGTGGAGTTGGTGTCGTACTCATTACTCTTGAAGGTGTTCACTTACCCTTCGCTGCCAGAATCACTTTTGGCTGCACCAACAATGAAGCGGAATACGAGGCATGTATAATGGGAATAGAGGAGGCAATTAATCTTCGGATTAAGAACCTCGATATATTTGGAGATTCAGCCCTCGTCATTAACCAAGTTACCGGCAAGTGGTATACGCATCAAGAGCATCTAATTCCATACAGGGATTATGCTAGAAAACTGTTGACGTTCTTCACAACAGTTAAACTTCAATACATACCACGTGATGAAAATCAGTTTGCCGACGCATTGGCCACTCTCTCTTTGTCAATTAAAGTCTTGTGTTGGAATTATGTGCCCATAATTGACATATCCAGGCTTGACGCTCCAGCTCATGCCTTCTCTGTAGACGCCGTGTCTGACGAGAAACCTTGGTATTCTGATATCAAGTTATTCCTGGAAAAGCAAGAATACCCAACTGGGGCATCTTCCAATGACAAGAAGACCTTGAGGCGACTTGTTGCTAGCTTCTTCTTGAACACAGATGGGGTTTTGTACAAGAGAAACTTCGACATGGTCTTGCTCAGATGCGTGGATAGACACGAAGCAAGCATGTTAATGCAGGAAGTCCACGAAGGATCTTTCGGTACCCATGCAGGAGGGCATGCTATGGCTAAGAAATTGCTAAGATCAGGGTATTACTGGATGAGAATGGATGCAGACTGTTGTTCATTCGCTCGTAAGTGCCACAAGTGCCAGATATATGCAGACAAAGTGCATGTTCCTCCAAGCCTGCTCAACGTCGTGTCATCTCCTTGGCCCTTTTCTATGTGGGGCATTGACATGATCGGGAAGATAGAGCCTACTGCTTCAAATGGTCATCGCTTCATCCTGGTCGCGATCGATTACTTTACCAAATGGGTGGAAGCAGCATCTTATGCCAACGTCACTCGTCAAGTGGTGGCAAGATTTCTGAAAAGAAATATCATATGCAGATACGGAGTGCCCGACAGGATCATTACTGATAATGGTTCTAATCTCAACAACAAGATGATGGCATACTTGTGTCGGGACTTCAAGATACAGCATCACAATTCTTCTCCTTACCGACCAAAGATGAATGGTGCGGTAGAGGCAGCTAACAAGAATATCAAGAAGATTGTGCAGAAAATGGTTGTCACCTACAAAGATTGGCATGAAATGTTACCGTTTGCGTTGCATGGGTACCGAACGTCAGTCAGGACGTCAACAGGGGCAACTCCCTTCTCTCTGGTGTATGGCATGGAAGCAGTCCTGCTTGTTGAAGTAGAGATTCCTTCATTGCGTGTGATGATGGATGTGAAACTTGATGAGGCTGAATGGGTGCGTGCTCGTTATAATCAGCTATGTCTAATTGAGGAAAAGAGATTAGCGGCTATCTGTCATGGTCAGCTTTATCAGAGGAGAATGAAGCATGCATTCGACCAACGAGTACGTACTCGGGAGTATCAAGTGGGAGAGCTTGTGCTGAAGAGGATCGTTCCTCCAGGTTCAGATCACAGGGGCAAGTGGACCCCAAACTACGAAGGACCATTCATAGTGAAGAAAGTCTTCTCAGGAGGAGCACTGATGCTCACCACTATGGATGGAGATGACTTCCAGTCCCCTGCTAACTCGGACGCAGTTAAAAAATACTTCGCATAAAAAGACCCGCTGGACACAAAAACAGAATTATAGTCCAGGCAAAAAAAGGGCATCCCGGCGAGCTAAAAACAGAATAAAAAGCTCGGGCAAAAGTTAGGGAAAATGAATTTAAAAAAATGTACACCCGCTGAGTTGAAAAGCCACATTGGACAGCTCAGGCAAAAAAGGGTATCCCGGTGGATTGAAAACCCGAAAGGGCGATCCATGCAAAACAAGGGAATAAGCGAATAACTGTGATTCGAGTTATCTGAAACACATCATCGTTTCAAACAACTTGACAATATCAGAAGGATAGGAAACAATCCCCTCATCCCCTCAGAAAGCTAAAGCAGAATGGAGAGTCTCGAAGACATACCGGTCATAGCAGAAATGGAACTCCTTTGAATGCCGTGTACATTGCCATTAGGATAGTTTCTTTTCTCAATTTTACGGTAACTACCTATTTCCAGGTGGTTACTTCCTGATGTAAATCTTTGCCTATTCAGAGGCCATTCAATAAAAAGAATATTCAGTCAAAAAGTTGTGTGTGTTGATGTTTGTTTGCAAAATGTCCTGAATTTTTAGCAAAAATAGCATTGCATCTGAACATGGTGATAATTTTGAAAAGAAAACTGACATGCAGGGAAACTGTAACCCTCTTTGAGTGTCGGGTGACGATGGATGAGCAAATCATTCCATGCAAATCCCCGGGGCACACTTGTGTTTTCTTTTGTTGCAGGTTGCAAGATGGCGTCACACTCTCTCAAGCAATTTACTCTTCTCCAGTAGAGTATCTCCCCAAGCAGAGATTTCTTCTCCCGGCAGGTATCTAAAAGCCTGGCATCTCCAGTAGAGATTTTCTCTAGCTAAGCCTTGGCAGCAGCCCAAGCAGTTTCTTCTTCCCCAGTGGAGTATACCCAGCAGGTATCTGAAAGCCTGACTTTACCAGAATCAGAATTCTATCCTCAGCATGAGCCTTTCCCAGCAAGGGCCTTTCTCAGCCAGAGCTTGGAGTCAGCAGATGCTCTCCCTGGCTAGATTTTTGTTCAAGCAGCTTCCCCAGCCAAGTCTGAAGATGATCCTATCCCCACAGAATTCATATTTGATTTTCACTTCCGTCAGTGAAATATTTCCCAGCGAAGTTGCCATACTGTTGGTTAATTTGATGATACGGTCAGGTATTCATCACCTCAGTCAGAGTTGGGTATTCAGACCTCTTGACTTGTCTTCCCCTGTAGAGTTGTAATTCTCGTGACCAATCAGGCATTTGTCTACCGCTCGTCTGCGCTTTTCAACACTCGTCTGTGTTATCCCTAAGCGGAGTTTTCCCCAGCAGGGACATATTACTGCTTTATTGCTGCTCGTCTGCATCTTTCAACACTCGTCAGTGTTAGCCCTTTGGCATGGCTCGTTTGCTTTCCCCAGCAGTGGTTTATGATTACCTTGATTTTGCTCGTCTGCAATTTCAAGCACTCGTCTGTGTTTGGTTATATCAGCTGCTGTTTGCTCGTCTGCAATTTCACTTCCAACACTCGTCTGTGTTTTGATATGATATTTACTGTTGCTCGTCTGCAATTCTCAACATTCGTCTGTGTTATGATATCTCTTTGCTGTTGCTCGTCTGCAACTGTCCAACACTCGTCTGTGTTTGGTATTGGATCCTTTACTGCACCCGTCTGTGCCTTGATATGTAATTTCAACTGTTGCTCGTCTGCAACTTTCCAGCACTCGTCTGTGTTTGGTATGCCTGATATTTGTGGATACTCGTCTGTATCATTTCCTGCACTCGTCTGTGTTGTTTATCTGTTTAAAGCTCGTCTGCTTTGCTTGGATACTCGTATGTATCAGTCCCAGCACTCGTCTGTGTTAGCCTATATATCTGTATGTGTGGATCTGCTGTTTATCCTGATATTCTTTTGCTCGTCTGTGTTTGAATTTCTGGTATTCGTCTATACCAGTGGCTGATACTCGTCTGTATCATTGCCTGAAGTGCTCGTCTGTGTTTCTTAGATCATCGTCTGATACTCGTCTGTATCATTGACTTATGGCACTCGTATGTGTTCTCTTTATGATCATCCAATACTCGTTTGTATTGAAGAGGTTTAAAATCCTGACAGTGGGAATTAATGTCAAAATGGTTATCGGTCCTGGCGTAACAGGTAAATCCGAAGGAGGCTCGTCTGTCTCAAGCACCATTATTGTTGCTGCACCTGGCGTCACAGGTTTGCTCAAAGAAGACTCGTCTGTCTTATACCATATATCCGCGGATAATATATGAAGAAGGTTTGTCTACCTTGATTGCATGTCTATCCCACTGACTTAAGTGCATTGTCGGTCCTGGTGTAACAGGTAAATCCGAAGGAGGCTCGTCTGTCTCAGGTTATATGCAGTGTTTAAGGACTCGTCTGTCCTGTTCCTGGCGTAACATGATTGTTTGAAGACTCGTCTGTCTCAGTTTATGTTCTTACAGTGTTGGAGAACTCGTATGTCCAGCTCCTGGCGTAACAGGATTGTTTGAAGACTCGTCTGTCTCAGTTTATGTTCTTGCAGTGTTGGAGGACTCGTATGTCCAGCTCCTGGCGTAACAAGATTGTTTGAAGACTCGTTTGTCTCAGTTTATGTTCTTGCAGTGTTGGAGGACTTGTATGTCCAGTTCCTGGCGTCACAGGATTGTTTGAAGACTCGTCTGTCAACATGTTCTTATTCCAGATATCAGTTTCAACTTGGAAGAAGCTCGTCTGCTTTTCTTATCCTTCTTATCCCCAGAGCGTCATCTGGTTGGGTTTATGTCCCAGTGTTGCATTCTTCGTCAGAGTGCAAATTCCTGGTCTTCTTGGTATTCAACCACAGTTTATCTCGAATGGTCGATAGCCCGTACTATCGTCCTTTTCAGATTAACTGATGATTGAATAGGGGCAGCTGTAACACCTCAAATTTGCCCTCTTCATTTTAGGCATCATATCATATTCATCATACTCATATCATTTCCTCAGCATCATATCATGGAAAGATGAAGCATAACATCCCTCATGTCCTAGCATCAAGCATATGGTCATCTAGGGAGTTCCTTGAAGCATCTCAAGCCATGACAAGGGTCCCAATGAGTTTGTGCAAGTTCTATGGTGAGTCTACACTCCATTTACAAGTTCAATTCCATTGGCAAAAGCTCAGAAGATTGCATGATCATCAGAGATCTCAGGACAAGTCAAAGCTCCTACACAAGGCACCCAAATTAGGGTTTGTGATTCAAGCACCAAGATCTCACAACCTTGGCCTTTTCTTGGGATCAAAGTCTTCTATATGTTAAGGGGATCCTATGTGTCAAATTTCATGAGAAAAATCCATGTGGAAGTCAGTTAATGCCTCAATTGCTTGCATATGAAGGAAAAAGTCAACAGAGCCCATAAAAAGTCAACTGTGCAATTTCAAGGGGTCTAACCCAAATTTTTTGGCCAAGAGGGGTCCTTACAATGTTATAATAGGTTTGGAATGCCTAAAGTTCAAGAATCATGGAGATTTGAAGGGTTTTGCAAATATGGTACAAAGTTAGTTTTTGAGGTTTTCCAAATTTGGAAACTTTTGCCCTAATTTTCAAGTGGCCTTAACATGATCAAAAATTCTTCAAATGGACCAAAGTCAATCATGAAAGTTGAAGATTAATGGCTCCCATTTTCAAAAAGTACAAGTACATTTTCACTGGATTCCTGGATCTCCTTGTAGGCCATTCGAAAAAATTGGCATTCTAGGGCAAATTTTGACTTTCCAAAATGACACCAAGTGCAAGAAGGCTCAAACTTGAATTTTGTGACTTGGTACAGGCCCAATCTTGTTTCCAACTTAATATGCATTGCATAAGGACCAATTTTCTCCAAAGAAGTGGTCATTTTCGTGCACTTTGAAAAAATCACTCAAAAACATGCAAATTAGCAAAAATCATGAAACAAGTGTGACACTTGAATCTAAGGGCCAGGAATGATTGGGTTTGGATCAAGGGTGGAAAATGAAACTCACACATGCTGAGAGGACCAAGAGAGCATGAGCATAGCATGCTTATTCCACCAAGTGCAAATTATGCAAAATCACACTTTTCTCATTTCTAATTCGTGCATTTTCTCTCACACTTTCAGCATTCATTTGTGAGGTCATAACAAAGAGAATTAGGGTTTGAAAAATCTCAGATCTACTTCATTCTCTCATTCTCAACTTTCTTGCAAATTTGCATTTCCTCACATATCTCTCCATTCTTTCACATTCTTCACAAACTTCTTCCATATTCTTGATCAGTGAATCATATAGATCAGGAATCAACCACTCATTTGAGCTTTAAGCATAGAATTAGAAGCTTGCCATTTCAAAGCAACTTGTTGTGAAATCTCAGATCCAGTCCATTTCAAGGCCTTAGGTGCATTTATTTTGCATCTAAGGAGTAAGAGGAGTGATTTGCACGCATTGGTTGGAATTCTAGCTCAATATTTCAAGATCTCCATCTAAGGTATGGCTTGAAATCTCATGTTCTGGAAATGGAATTAAATTGTTGCTTTGTGTTCCATGATGTTTGCTGATGATTCTACACTTTGTAGAATTGATTTTGGTGCATTATATCATAAGTTATGTGCATTTCAAGTTTGATGGACAATCTTTATTTTGCTCGATCTGTCCAATCCATTGAGATTTAGCTGTTTTTGATGCCATATTCTTGTTCAGGAGTGTTGAATTAGTTAATCTGGACTATTTGTTTGCATTATTTGATGGATTTTTGCTTCTGGTTTGGTCTCCGGTGCCGGAGCCCCCGGAATTTGTCTTGTGTTCAACCTAGGGTTTTCTTTGGAGAAGACGCATGACAGCCGTTAGATCTCCGATCCTACGCACGAAACAATGCCACATAGCCCTAAAAATCCTTCCATTTTCTTTATTAATTATGTTTTCCATTTAATGCAGCGTGTTTCATGGCTCATCGTAAGTAGCGTGAGCTCACCAATCATTTGCCAGCTTGATGCCACCTCAATTAATGAGGTTGGCAGCCACAGCCGTAGGATCCATCACGCGAATCTTGTTTTCCAGCTTTTTATTCATTTAATTCATTAATATCCATAATAAGCAGCATGTTCCAGCGCTTTCCCTTGGGCCTTCAGCAAGTATTATTCGCACCCCTGTGTCTTTTGGGCCCATCGAATTTCAACGCACAAGGCCTGCTTCCTACACCTCTCACCAAGTTCTTTTAATTTCTTTTTCATATTTTATTTTCTTTTTATTCAGCTCCATTTCCGTTAAATTAAAATAGTTTCATTCACCTAAAAAATCCCAAAAAAATACTTTAGGTTATTTTATGTCTCTATAATTTTGTCATATTTTTATTTTATTTTTTTCCATTATCCACGTGTCTGAAATAATTCATCATCTCACCTAGCTTCTTTTTAAGTCTTCTTTGACCACTCTGCCTTGTACAATTTCCATAGACTTCAATATTTTGAGTTTTAATCCCATTCTTTTTTCTTTGATTTCTTAAGACATTGACCTTTTCATGTGATTTTTCTCTGGATTTTTAGAAGCTTATTTCTTGAGTCTTGGTCTTGTAACTTGTGATGTAAGTTTTTAACCCTCACTTGTGTTCTTGCCTCCATTTAACCTAGTTTGCTTCTGGATCTTTTCAAATACTTTTGGCTAGTTGATATAGCATGTTTGAGGATCATTTGGTTTCAATTGTGGAATTTTTAGATGTTTGGTTGATTTGTTTTGAATTTTATCTTGAACCTTGTCCCATTTTGCTTCCTTTGAACCTTTAGCCCTCATATAAGCCTAGAAGGGCACTTGTGCCCATTTCTTCTTCTCATTTGGGGTTCCTTTGGGGTGTGGGTACCTTCCTGGTCCTAGGATAGGGTTTGTGTCTTCTGAATTTTGGTGTTTGCTTCTTCTTTAAGTCATTTGTTTCCTTAAGTGCTTTCACTTCATCTTATGGTTTCTTTTGCTTCCATTTTGATATTGTTTGGTCTTGTACCTCTTTTATCTTCATCTTGTTGGCTTCCTAAGCCATTCATCATATTTTTTTGGTTCTGATCTTGGGCTTTGTGTCCATATTTTGTGCATTTTGCATTGCATATTTCATAAGTGTGCATAAGTTCCTATATGTGTTTCATGTTGCATCTTTAGCTTGCATACTTCTTCTCCTCATTTCTTTGAGTTGCATTTGCATTGTGCATATATGTATGTCATTTCAATTCTGATTGTTTGATGTTAGCATGCCATTTGCTTCATTTTGTTTCATTTGTATGCATACTAACCTTGCAGGGGCTATGGTAAGTGTGAGGTGTGGGAATTGAGTTCCACATCTCCAATTCTCATCTTCTCTCCTTATGTTTATCATGTACTAACTCTTTGTTGTTGGGCTTAGGCCTTTCTCATCTCTTCTTCTATCTTCTTCTCTTCTCCTTTCCTTCTTCATTAGGATAGAAACTTCACTAACCTTTAGGACACCCATGCATGTTAACACTTAGGATTATTTTAGTCCCCCTTTAGAATTTTTCCTTTGAGATCCTTTGGTGCTCTCTCTTCTCATCTTCAAACTCAATTCTAATCCACTTAATAAAGGTTGAATACTTTCATGTGACATGAGACTTTGCTATGAGATGCTTGCACGCGTTCCGTTTCGGGGCGAGGTGTGAGTCATCACTCGTGGTGGATAGGTCTTAGCATGAGTACCTCACAAAGAAAAAGCTAAAAAAACACTTCTTAACCAAAAAACCACAAAAATATTTAATAATGGTAATAGGCCAGTGTGCTTAAGCCTTCACTTGTGGGACTAGCTTTGGGGATCTCCTCCATAGATAGGTGTGCCTCTTGCGCATTCCATTTCGGGATGATGTGAGATGTACACATCCCATTGAGTAAGACTTAGGTACACTTACCTATGCAAACTTCCACTCATAAAAGCTTCTAAAAAACACCAAACAAATAATAAGCGTCTCTCCTTCGGGAATTCTTTTCTCATCTCCTTCGCTCCGTACGCGAACTTGCTCCTACTTGTCACTTTTCAAGACGGTTACACACTCGTCGTCCGAGTCTGCAACACCTGAGCAATGGCATAGGCAGTTCAAGCCTTAATTCACAAGCAATTTCCTTTTAGTACCCCTAGTTAGGGGAACTACGACGTCTCTGATCCTCATTATCCTGATGAGGTACGTAGGCAGCGGGGTAGGGCCCGTTCGAGCACAATCTTTATTTTCCCTACATTTTTTCTCTTTGTTCTCTTATTCAGTTCTTTTCCAGCTCCAGTTTTCTTTTCATTTTCATTTCTTTGCTGCAGTTTTCATACCCTCACCCTTTGAAACAGTTTTCTTTTGCAAGCGTGGATCCCGTCGGGTACGGCGGACGATCTGGGTGCTAATACCTTCCCAGGTCGTAACCGACTCCCGAACTCAGTCTCTTTGGTTCGTAGGATTTGTGTCCTTCCTCTTTCTTTCTTCTGGTTTGTGCAGCATTACCATTCCCTTTCTTCGGGATAAAAATGCTTGGCTGGCGACTCTATCCTTTTTCCGCGCCACTTTCGCGTTTGTACCAGGATGGAAATCCGGGGAGCGACAGTAGGGTGTGAGCAATCAGATTGTGTGCCTGTGTGGGGTGTGAGCAATCCATAAACATTGTTTGCCTATGTGAGGTGTGAGCAATGGGTGAAATGATCACGAATGATTGTGTGCCCATGTGGGATGTGAGCAATCGAATTGTGTGCCCGTGTGGGGTGTGAACAATCCATAAACATTGTGTGCCCATGTGGGTGTGAGCAATGGGTGAACATTATAGGCCCGACAGGAAGTTACATTGGTAACGAGCGATGGTTCCAATAAGTTCTTGAGTGAACTTGAGATGATTGAGTCAGTACCGCACTGCATTTGCATAGAGTCGTGAGTCAGTCTCTATGATTTGCATTTTGTCATCTTTGTATTTGTGCATTGATAAGTAAACATGAATATGTATGTTTATGTGGAGTGATGGAAATGGAGGAAGTATGCATGATGAATATGCTTGATTTATATATATATATATATATATATATATATATATATATATATATATATATATATATATATATATATATATATATATATGGATATTTATACATTGTGATGTATATGTGTGATTGGAGATGAATTGTGGTGAGAATGTATTAAATGTGTATTTATATGCTAAGATATATAATTATATACATTGTTATTATGATAATATTTATCACATTTCTGTTGTTTTATGATGCTCTATGAGGCATTACAGAGTAGGTATGCTGGAGGTCTTTTTGTGAAGCGTGTCTTCGTTCTTTTGTCAGTCGGCTCTGATATGTAGCACCGGGTAGATAGGGATTTTGGTTGTGATGCCTTTTGTGGTGCATATATATATATATATATATATATATATATATATATATATATATATATATATATATATATATATATATATATATATATATATATATATATATATATATATATATATATATATATATATATCTTGGTGATGAATGTTTATGTAAACATGAATTATGTTGGAGAATCAAACTTAATGATATATATATATATATATATATATATATATATATATATATATATATATATATATATATATATATATATATATATATATATATATATATATATATATATATGTTTGATGTTATTTAATGTTTAGATTTTCCGCTTTTATTATAAATATTGAGAAGTGGGTGCAAGTATTTAGCTACTCCACTATTGCATATCTATTTTTGTGCATGTGTTGGATGTTTTAATTTCATGTATAATGTGACATACCTCTTTTATACTATGTTTCTAATTATACTCTGATGGAATTTTAATATGTACTTAAATGGTTATTTGATTATTTGGGGGTATAGAAAGGGGGTGTTACATTAAGTGGTATCAAATCCAGTGTCGAGTCAGTTGTGTATGTCTTGTTGTTGTGATGGTTGAACTTTTGTTTAATCTTGTTGTTGTCTTTGGAAATAATCAGAATATGGCTGGTAGAAACGACAATGTGATGGTTGCTACTTTGGAAGCAATGGCTAGGGCGGTGCAGGGTGCTCCGAATGCGAATGCTAATGATAAGTTCGGGAAGAATCAACCATTTATCTTCAAAGGAAGATTTGATCCCGATGGTTCTCAAATTTGGTTGAAGGAGGTTGAAAGGATCTTCAGAGTCATGGATTGTGTGGAGGAGAGTAAGGCGAGGCTTGGATCTCACATGCTGATGGAAGAAACCGATGATTGATGGGTCAGTATGCGTCTAGCTCTTGAGATGGAAGATGAAGAGATAACTTGGGATTTATTTCGTATTGAGTTCTTGAGGAAGTATTACCCATATAGTGTGAAAGGGAAGAAGGAGATGGTGTTTCTTGAACTGAAATAAGGTAGTATGTTTGTAGTGGACTATACTGCTAAGTTTGTGGAGTTGGTTCAATTTCATCCTCATTATGCTGCGACTACTGCTGAGTTCTCGAAGTGTATTAAGTATGAGAATAGTTTGCGTCTCGAGATTAAGCAAGCTGTAGGATATCAATGGATAAGAAGGTTTTCGGATCTAACAGAATATTGTAGGATCTTCGAGGAAGATAGCAAGGCTCATTCGACACATTACAAGAGTTTGAATGAGAGGAATAGAAAGAAACAAGCTAGAAGTGGACCTTATATGACACCCATTGATAAGGGTAAGCATAGGGGAAACTTTGATTAGAGATCTGGAGGAGGAGGTTCTGTTAAGTGTTACAAGTGTGGTGAAATGGGTCATAAGTCTTTTGAGTGTGGGAAGAACATAGTGAAATGTTCTAACTGTGGAGGCCTTAGGCATGCTACTACCGATCGTAGAAGGAATGTAGTGAAGTGTTATAATTATGGAGAAGTGGGTCACATTAGTACTAAGTGTACTAAGCCGAAACAAGCTCAAGCGGGTGGAAAGGTGTTTACATTAGCAGGGACGGACACAACTAGTGCGGACCGTTTGATTAAAGGTACATGCTTTATTTATAGTACGCCTTTAGTTGCTATTATTGATATGGGAGCGACTCATTCGTTCATTTCTCATGAGTGTGCTAAGCGTTTGAATTTGTTTATGACTTCTTGGGGTGGTGCGATGGTTATTGAGACTCCTACTTCAGGGTCGGTAACCACGTCTTTGGTGTGTGTAAGTTGTCCTTTGACCATGTATGGTAAATACTTCATCTTGGATTTAGTTTGTTTGCCGTTGGAGGGATTGGACGTAATCTTGGGTATGAACTGAGTGCAATGTAATCGAGTTCATATAGATTGTTATCACAAGTTAGTGAGGTTTCCTTCTTTGGAATATGATGATGAAGACGAGAGTTTCCTATCCACTAAAGAGTTGAAGAAACTTTTAGTGGATGAAGCTCAATTGTTCAGTTTGTTTGCATCATTGTCGGTGAAGAGTGAAGTTGAGCTCAGTGTGTTCCCAATGGTGTGTGATTTTTCAGAAGTGTTTCCGGAGGATATTAAGGATGTAACACCGGAAAGAGAAGTTGAGTTTTCTATTGATCTAGTTTCGGGTACTAGACCGATTTCGATGGCACCGTATCGTATGTCCGCATCAGAGTTGGTAGAATTGAAGAAGCAATTGAATGACCTGTTGGACAAGAGATTTATAAGGCCAAGTGTTTCTCCTTGGGGTGCTCCGGTATTGTTGGTAAAGAAGAAGGATGGGGGTATGCGGTTATGCATTTATTATCGACAATTGAACAAGGTGACAATTAAGAACAAGTATCCGCTTCCAAGGATCGATGATTTGATGGACAATTGGTTGGTGCACGTGTTTTTAGCAAGATTGATTTGAGATCAGGATATCACCAGATTCGTGTGAAAAGAGAGGATATTCAAAAGACGGCTTTTAGGACACGGTATGGTCATTACGAGTATTCCGTGATGCCATTCAGGGTTTCTAATGCGCTGGGTGTGTTTATGGAATATATGAATTGTATTTTCCATGAACAGTTGGATCATTTTGTGGTTGTGTTCATCGATGATATTTTGATTTATTCTAAGTCTCAAGAGGAGCATGAAGAGCATTTAAGGATTGTGTTACAAATTTTGAAAGAGAAACAATTGTATGCTAAGTTGACGAAATGTGAATTTTGGTTGTCAAAAGTAAGTTTTCTTGGACATGTTATTTCCGATGGTGGTATTAGTGTTGATCCATCCAAGATTGATGCGGTGATGCAATGGAAGACTCCTAGATTGGTTGCAGAGATTCGAAGCTTTTTAGGCTTGGCGGGTTATTATCAGAGGTTTATTGAGGGATTTTCGAAGTTGGCACTTCCGTTACCGCAATTGACCTGTAAAGGAAAGGCTTTCTTTTGGGATATTCATTGTGAAAAGAGTTTCATTAAACTAAAGAGAAAGTTGACAACGGCTCCTGTAACACCCTTCTACCCCAAAACATAATATTTAAATAATATCAGAGTAATCATCGAAAAGGGTATTACATATCATCATAAATCAACACAACAGTGTCCTGTCCCGTAACACAGGTTAATCAACATCAAAATATCATAAATCATTTCACAGCGGAATTTAACTTCATAATTCAAAACTTCATAAAATCATTTTCACCATCCTGAATTTAACATCATAAAATGGAAAACATTATCCAGATAACAATATACTGAAAACGGTTTAACAAAAGAAACCCATCCCAGTGTTACATGACACAGAGCAGGATACATAACCCAGAACCACTCCTAAGGAACACTAAAGCATGCTCTGAGACTCATGAATTACTCCTATTGCACTGCAGGACTATTCTTCGACATCTGCAAGTTACCCACGAAAGAGGCAACATTTCCAAGCAGGCAGGGTGAGTAATCATAATATATCATAAACTTACAAGATTATAGAATCATAAATAAATTAGTACACATATCATGACATCGTCAACTACAAAATTCAGCATCAACCACAACACTATCATGAAATCAATCAACACCAACACAGTCATGAAATTCATCCAGAATATGCAATTCTAACATCCTGATATGCAATATGCATGTGGTACCATTTTCATCGTGAGATGGATACATGACCATCAACCCTCCACAAAGGAGCACATCGTAAATCATCGAGACACTTCAATCCACACAATGGGATTGAAGCAAATAAATAGGCCGAAGCCCCATCGTGAATGTTATGAAATGCAATGATGTGCTACATCGAAAAATTCATCAAAACAATTCGCATCATTCATTTCAATCAGCAGAATAACCATCAAATAATCATACATATCATCATGACATTACACCCTGAACACTGGTTCTCTAACCACTCTGACACATCCAAGATTAACATGTACCCGGTAATTTATAAGGGAATTATAAGGTTATTTCACAAATTCATTTATCAAAAACTATTGCATTTTTCTCGTTTCTATTCATCAAAATAAAGTTCAGTTTGTTCTCTTTTCGATGCTTCAAACGGAATGCGAATCGGACTTACGGTTTGAAAGATGAATTTTTAAAGAAATAAAATTTACTATCCCAACAGTGTTAACCGGTTAACCAAAGCGTTAACCGGTTAACGTCTGCGTAATTTCAGAAAAATATACAAAATTTCCAATGGTTAACCGGTTAACCAAAGCGTTAACCGGTTAACGCCTGTTTTCCAGCAGTCCTTTGCTACACAATTGCAGACTGTTCAAATTCCAAAAATTCCCAAACCCCATTACGGATTTCATATCATAACACTCAAAAACCATTCAAAAACATCAATTAAACCTCAACAATATCCAGACAACAATTATACAAACAAATATACATTTATAACTCATTCCAATCGCTCTAATTCATCAAGATTTCTCATAAAACTCAACCTAACTCAAAACCCCAAAAATCCCTAAAACTCATACCATCCTAATCCATTCATATTCCGATTCCTATACATTTATCATAGATTATGAAAACTCCCCATACCTTAGAGAATTTCGCCGCTTTACACTCTTCTCTTGGGTTCTCCACAACCTCCTGACTCTGAGCTTCTCCTTTCTTCAGAGCACTTCTCCAAACACGATAGAAAACAACAAAATGAGAAAACTGATCATATTCTCTTCTTTGGATATATTATCCCAGTTTAGCCTTTTCCCACCTTACCCTCATAATTTCACAAAAGGACCATCTTACCCTTTTCTTTAATATATTTTTAATAATAAAAATAAAATAATATAATAAAACACTATTTATCCTTATTATATAAAAATACTCATTTTCTCCAAAATTCTCTAATTAACCCAAACTCTCCAAATTTTCTAAAATAATTAAATTTAGATTTTCGGGGCGTTACAACTCTCCCCTTCTTAAAGAATTTTCATCCTCGAAAATTACCTGAAGTAAATAGAGTCGGATACGACTCCCTCATCTGATCTTCCCGCTCCCAAGTCCAACTTTCTCCAGCTGGTCCTCCCCACAATACCTTCACCAAAGCAATTTCCTTACCTCGAAGTTGCTTCAATTCTCTACCATCAATCATCACTGGTAAAGCTTCAATCGTCAGATTATCTCTCACCTGAACATCATCTAACTGAATTACATGCGACGGGTCCGGAATGTACTTCTTCAACTGCAATACATGGAATACATCATGTAAATTCGCAAGAGAGGGAGGTAAAGCCACCCGATAGGCCACTTCCCCTATCCTCTGCATAATCTGATACGAACCGATGAAACGTGGAGTGAGCTTTCTAGACTTCAAAGCTCTTCCCACACCAGTCATAGGAGTAACTCTCAAGAACACGTGATCTCCCTCTTGGAACTCAAGTGCTTTCCTTCTCTTATCGTGATAACTCTTTTGACGACTCTGCGACGTTTTCATCCTTTCCTGAATCATTTTTATCTTTTCAGTTGTTTCTTCGACAATCTCTGGCCCAAGCACCAAATTCTCTCCTGACTCATACCAACATAATGGAGTACGACAACCTCTACCATACAACGCCTCATATGGAGCCATCCCGATACTAGCATGAAAATTGTTATTGTACGTAAACTCAACCAACGACAAATGGCTATCCCAAGATCCTCATTGATCTAATACACAAGCTCTCAGCAAATCTTCTAAAGATTGGATTGTTCTTTCCGTCTGACCATCCGTTTGAGGGTGATAAGCAGAACTCATCCTCAACTTAGTACCCAAGGCATCCTGCAAACTCTTCCAAAACCTCGACGTAAACCGCAGATCTCTATCTGATACAATACTTGAAGGAACACCATGCAACTTCACAATTTCCTCAATATAAATCTCAGATAACCTTTGCATGGAATGGTTAATCCTCATCGGCAAGAAATGTGCCGACTTAGTTAACCGGTCGACAACTACCCAAATCGAATCATTACTTCTAGCATTCTTAGGTAACCCAGTCACGAAATCCATGGAAATACTATCCCATTTCCACTCAGGAACATTCAATGGTTGCATCATACCTGAAGGTCTCTGATGTTCTATCTTTGACTTCTGACATGTCAAACAAGCATATACAAATTCAACAATGTCTCTTTTCATACCCGGCCACGAAAACAACCTGCGTAAATCTTGATACATCTTCGTAGCACTAGGATGAAAACTCAGTCAACTCTTGTGCCCCTCTTCTAAAATACTCTTTTTAATTCCTGCAATATCCGAAACACATACTCTATCTCGGAATCTTAAAACTCCCTCTTCATCAACTCGAAAGTCACCTGCATTACCTTGATCAACCAACGTCAATTGATCAACTAATTTCAAGTCAGATTTCTGACCCTTACAAATCTCTTCCAAAATCTCACTGGTCAGCTTTAACATTCCCAAATTCACACTATCAACAGTAGTTTCACACAATAAGCTCATGTCTCTGAATTGCTCGATCATTTCTAATTCTTTCACCATAAGCATTGAAATATGTAACGACTTCCTACTCAAAGCATCAGCCACAACATTTGCCTTACCCGGATGGTAATTCAAATCAAAATCAAAATCTTTCAATAATTCAAGCCACCGCCTCTGTCTCATATTTAACTCTTTCTGATCAAACAAGTATCTTAAACTTTTGTGGTCACTGAATACTTCAAATTTCGACTCAAACAAGTAGTGCCTCCAAATCTTAAGCACAAACACCACAGCTGCTAACTCTAAGTCGTGAGTAGGATAGTTCCTCTCATGAACTCTTAACTGTTTAGAAGCATAAGCAACCACCTTATTATCCTGCATCAAAACTCCACCAAGACCCATCTTGGAAGCATCACAATAAACTACAAATGACTCATCTGGATTTGGTAAGACCAACACTGGCGCGGTCATTAATCTTTTCTTCAGTTCTATGAAACTCTCTTCACAAGAAACATCCCACACATACGCTTGACCCTTCCTAGTCAATTGCGTCAACAGTAAAGCTATCTTAGAAAAACCTTCAATGAACTTACGATAATAACCAGCCAACCCAAGAAAACTACGAATTTCTGTAGCTGACTTCGGAGTATCCCACTGCAATACTGCATCAATCTTTGAAGGATCCACCGAAATTCCACCACTTGAAATTACATGGCCGAGGAAACTCACTTCCCTTAGCCAAAATTCACACTTAGATAATTTAGCAAACAATTTCTTTTCTCTCAACACTTGCAACACAACTCTCAAATGCTCGGCATGTTCCTCTTCTGATTTAGAATATACCAAGATATCATCTATGAAAACCACCACGAACTTATCCAGATACTCATGAAAGATTCTATTCATATATTCCATAAACACACCAGGCACATTAGAAACCCCAAACGGCATTACCGTATACTCATAATGCCCATATCTCGTCCTGAAAGCTGTCTTCGGAATATCATCAGCTTTAACTCGAATCTGATGATAACCAGACCTCAGATCAATTTTACTAAAGACACAAGCACCTACTAGTTGATCCATCAAATCATCGATCCTCGAAAGTGGGTACTTATTCTTGATAGTCACTTTATTCAACTGTCGGTAATCGACACACAATCTCATACTACCATCCTTCTTCTTAACAAGCAACACCGGAGCACCCCAAGGAGAAACACTGGGTCTAATGAACCTCTTCTCTAACAATTCTTCTAATTGTTTCTTCAACTCATTCAACTCTGAAGCCGACATTCTATAAGGAGCTATCGAGACAGGACTCGTACCCGGTACTAAGTCCACAGAAAAATCAATCTCACGTTCCGGTGGTAAATCACTTATATCACCAGGAAACACATCTTGAAATTCACAAACCACAAGCAACTCTGCACTGACAGTCTTATCATCAACTTGCAATGAGGTAGACACTGCAAACATCAAAGCTTCATCTAAAACAAGTTCATCCACTTGCTTAGCAGATAAAAACATCAACTCACCATTCCCGCTCAAATCAGGGAACTGCACTGTCTTACTATAACAGTTAATATGAACATAATTGAATTCCAACCAGTTCATACCAAGGATAACATCGATTTGGTGTAATGGTAGGCACACCAAATCCATCACAAAATTCTTCTCGAAAATTGTCAAAGGACACTTCAAACAAACAAGCATGGTAGTCACAGAACCATTAGCAGGAGTCTCTATTATCATATTACCGTTCATATTAGACAACTTTAAACCCAATCTATTAGCACACTCAAGAGAAATAAATGAATGTGTAGCTCCAGTGTCAATAATAGAAATCAACTCAATATTATTAATAAAACAGGTACCTCTGATCAAGTTGTCCTTCTTTGGAGTTTTTGAACCAGCTAATGCAAAAACTCTTTCAGCATTCTGAGCAGTAGCCGCATTCTTCTTTGGTTTCTGGCATTGGGCGCTGATATGCCCCTGTTCACCACAATTGTAATAGGTTGGGCCCTCATTAGGACAATCACTCATCTTATGCCCAAGCTTGCCACAACGGTAACATTTCATAACTCTGGTGGTACACACATCGGCCTTATGACCTGCCTCTCCACACTTATAACACTTAACAGGTACATTGGCAGCTCCCCTTCTTTGCTTCTTCTCATCAGATGCCTTCTGCTTCCCTCTATCACCAGTAGCTACATAAGGTTTCCCTTTATACTGACTCTTGCCTTTCTTCTCGCTCAGCTGTTTATAGTGAGCTGACCGAGCTTGGCTGTCTTCATCATAAATACGGCTCTTATCCACCAACTCTGCATACTTGCGAATTTGTTGGCATCCAATTCCCTGCTTAATTTCAGGTCTCATCCCATTCTCAAACTTAAGGCACTTGGAAAGTTCAGCATCTGCCCTATTGTAGTGAGGACAAAATTTCACCAGCCTTTCAAATTTGGCAGCTTACTCTGCCACTGTCATGTTTCCTTGCTTCAGCTCAAGGAATTCTATCTCCAACTTACCACAAGCATCTTCCGGAAAATACTTCTTAATGAACTCCGCCTTAAACACAGTCCAAGTCACCACAACAGCCTCATCCTCGAGACGCTGACGAGTATTATCCCACCAGTCTTCAGCTTCCTCTGACAACATATGAGTTCTGAATTGAGCTTTCTGCGCGTCAGCACACGCCATCACTATGAAAATCTTCTCAATTGCCTTGAGCCACTTCTGTGCACTCGCCGGGTCATGAGTTCCTTCAAACACAGGTGGATTATTCCTCTGGAATTTCTCCAATGCACGAAACTCATCATGCGCATTGTTTCGAGAAGCAGTCTGAGCAAGAGCTGCAATAGCATCAGTGATAACGAGAAATCGTATCACATTATTACTATGTTTTTAGTTCGTTTTATCGTACATTGATCCTTTTAACTCCCGATTGTTTCGAGTTTTTATGTCACATTGCAGGTATAACATGTCTAGAACCAAATTATGAGAAAAAGATCAAATGAACCAAATCTAGCATGAAAAGAAAAGGAAGAGATCAATTATGCTAAAGTCTGCATTTTTTGTTACTCTCACGGTCGTCACAACTGACTCATGGCCGTGACACGCCAATTAGAGGTCTCACGACCGTTACTCCAATGTCATGACCGTGACGCGCTTAATTGAAGAAATCTGACCGCTACACCATGTCACGAACGTGACAAGAAAAAGTTATTAAATTTGTTTGAATTTAATTGAGAACGTGCAACGAGTCTTCAGAGACTCCTACTTTCCCTCAACTGCAGCAACACCCAGTACACCACTTCTCCTGGATTCTCTCAAAACAGAACAAATGAAGCCCACACTCCAACTCATTCAACTGCTAAAATCCTCTCCTATAAATACCCAAGGATCAAATGAAAAAGTACAGAGTTTATTATTGAATTTTTATGCGGAAGCTCTGCCGTTTTTTCTTTCAACCCATTTATTTTCCAGCTTTTGTTCTTGCTGTGTTTTTCCTTTAATTTCCAACCCATTTAATAACAATTTCCAACATTAGGAAATTGTTATTTTCAATTAAATTTCTTTAAGCCTCAAAACTTGTTATTTTATTTTATTTCGATTCCGACACTCCAAGCTTGCCGATTTGTGGAAGAAGGAGTCTAAGAATTAAATTGTTCAGGTTTTTGTTTTGCAATTTATATTGAATATATTTATTTATTTATGTTAAGTTTCTATTATTATTATATAATGCATGCTTTAATATTTATTTATTTCATTTTGTATCTGTCTGTTGGTTTAATAAATATGAGTAGCTAAATTAATCGAGTCGGTATGTAATAAACCAAACCAAAACGGATAAATCGAATCTAAGCTAAAAATACTTAAGAACTTATATTCTGGTTGTGGCTTTTTATAATTAAAATCAAGCTTTTTGTTACGAGAGTAAGAGAAGTGAAATAGGTTAGGTCGAGACCACGAGAGTGTGAGATTTTAACCGGATAGCTAAAGTTAGGCATTCGATTTAAATACAGCGAGAGCGCTTTAAAACGAATTAGACTTATTAAGTTTTCAAAAATTATTTTCTAAACACTTATGGGCTAGCGAGAGCAGGCATAGGGCTTTAGGAGTAAGATCTGAGATACGACCACGAGAGTGTGAGTCAAGGGTTTTTAAACTGGTAATCTCTACAGAATTATTTAAGTGAACCATCTTTATAAGCTTAGGCTAGATTGACCCGCATAGGTTAATATAATTACATACCGACCGCCTTCTCATTATTTCCTAAACTAAGTTTAATTCCCGTTTTTAATCCTAAAAAACCATAATCGTGACAAATATCCGCCTTAGCTAAACTAGCAGACCTTCTAGCACTAGAGTGATTACAAAGTCCCTGTGGGTTCGACATCTTTTTATTACTATTGCGATAGGCTGTGCACTTGCAGTTCAAATACCGCTAGACACATTACGTCTTCGCCCCATCAATCAGCGAGAACACGCGAGTTGTTTCCAGCCATTCTGCACAACACTTACCACATCAGAAAAGAATAATCGTTAAATAAATAACGACTTGACAACTGACTAACAACAACAAGACTTGGCCGGACAGACCGACCTGCTCTAATACCACTAATGTAACACCCTTCTACCCCAAAACATAATATTTAAATAATATCATAGTAATCATCGAAAAGGGTATTACATATCATCATAAATCAACACAACAGTGTCCTGTCCCGTAACACGGGTTAATCAACATCAAAATATCATAAATCATTTCACAGCGGAATTTAACTTCATAATTCAAAACTTCATAAAATCATTTTCACCATCCTGAATTTAACATCATAAAATGGAAAACATTATCCAGATAACAATATACTAAAAACGGTTTAACAAAAGAAACCCATCCCAGTGTTACATGACACAGAGCAGGACACATAACCCAGAACCACTCCTAAGGAACACTAAAGCATGCTCAGAGACTCATGAATTACTCCTATTGCACTGCAGGACTATTCTTCGACATCTGCAAGTTACCCACGAAAAAGGCAACATTTCCAAGCAGGCAGGGTGAGTAATCATAATATATCATAAACTTACAAGATTATAGAATCATAAATAAATTAGTACACATATCATGACATCGTCAACTACAAAATTCAGCATCAACCACAACACTATCATGAAATCAATCAACACCAACACAATCATGAAATTCATCCAGAATATGCAATTCTAACATCCTGATATGCAATATGCATGTGGTACCATTTTCATCGTGAGATGGATACATGACCATCAACCCTCCACAAAGGAGCACATCGTAAATCATCGAGACACTTCAATCCACACAATGGGATTGAAGCAAATAAATAGGCCGAAGCCCCATCGTGAATGTTATGAAATGCAATGATGCGCTACATCGAAAAATCCATCAAAACAATTCGCATCATTCATTTCAATCAGCAGAATAACCATCAAATAATCATACATATCATCATGACATTACACCCTGAACACTGGTTCTCTAACCACTCTGACACATCCAAGATTAACCCGTATCCGGTAATTTATAAGGGAATTATAAGGTTATTTCACAAATTCATTTATCAAAAACTATTGCATTTTTCTCGTTTCTATTCATCAAAATAAAGTTCAGTTTGTTCTCTTTCTGACGCTTCAAACGGAATGCGAATCGGACTTACGGTTTGAAAGATATGAATTTTTAAAGAAATAAAATTTACTATCCAACCAGTGTTAACCGGTTAACCAAAGCGTTAACCGATTAACGTCTGCGTAATTTCAGAAAAATATACAAAATTTCCAATGGTTAACCGGTTAACCAAAGCGTTAACCGGTTAACGCCTGTTTTCCAGCAGTCCTTTGCTACACAATTGCAGACTGTTCAAATTCCAAAAATTCCCAAACCCCATTACGGATTTCATATCATAACACTCAAAAACCATTCAAAAACATCAATTAAACCTCAACAACATCCAGACAACAATTATACAAACAAATATACATTTATAACTCATTCCAATCGCTCTAATTCATCAAGATTTCTCATAAAACTCAACCTAACTCAAAACCCCAAAAATCCCTAAAACTCATACCATCCTAATCCATTCATATTCCAATTCCTATACATTTATCATAGATTATGAAAACTCCCCATACCTTAGAGAATTTCGCCGCTTTACACTCTTCTCTTGGGTTCTCCACAACCTCCTGACTCTGAGCTTCTCCTTTCTTCAGAGCACTTCTCCAAACACGATAGAAAACAACAAAATGAGAAAACTGATCATATTCTCTTCTTTGGATATATTATCCCAGTTTAGCCTTTTCCCACCTTACCCTCATAATTTCACAAAAGGACCATCTTACCCTTTTCTTTAATATATTTTTAATAATAAAAATAAAATAATATAATAAAACACTATTTATCCTTATTATATAAAAATACTCATTTTCTCCAAAATTCTCTAATTAACCCAAACTCTCCAAATTTTCTAAAATAATTAAATTTAGATTTTCGGGGCGTTACAACTCTCCCCTTCTTAAAGAATTTTCATCCTCGAAAATTACCTGAAGTAAATAGAGTCGGATACGACTCCCTCATCTGATCTTCCCGCTCCCAAGTCCAACTTTCTCCAGCTGGTCCTCCCCACAATACCTTCACCAAAGCAATTTCCTTACCTCGAAGTTGCTTCAATTCTCTACCATCAATCATCACTGGTAAAGCTTCAATCGTCAGATTATCTCTCACCTGAACATCATCTAACTGAATTACATGCGACGGGTCCGGAATGTACTTCTTCAACTGCAATACATGGAATACATCATGTAAATTCGCAAGAGAGGGAGGTAAAGCCACCCGATAGGCCACTTCCCCTATCCTCTGCATAATCTGATACGAACCGATGAAACGTGGAGTGAGCTTTCTAGACTTCAAAGCTCTTCCCACACCAGTCATAGGAGTAACTCTCAAGAACACGTGATCTCCCTCTTGGAACTCAAGTGCTTTCCTTCTCTTATCGTGATAACTCTTTTGACGACTCTGCGACGTTTTCATCCTTTCCTGAATCATTTTTATCTTTTCAGTTGTTTCTTCGACAATCTCTGGCCCAAGCACCAAATTCTCTCCTGACTCATACCAACATAATGGAGTACGACAACCTCTACCATACAACGCCTCATATAGTGCACTATTAGAGTAGCACTGTCTAGACTAAGGTAACAATTTATTTTCCCTAATCTAATTTACCGAGTGTATGCCAAGTACTCGCTCTCAAGGCGAAGACTTGCAACCTCCAGTCCTTGAATTAGAACGCTTCTTACATTTAAGAAGACGAATATTCGAATACCAACGAAAATACAACATTCCAGATCTTCAAGTTGATCCACCTAAACCAGTTGGAACATCGAAGGACGCAGAAATGGCTGAAGAACCAAATCATCCACTAAAGTATTACGCTAGTCCTTCACAAGCTGAGCCGCATTCCAGCATTGTTGCACCAGCTATCAACCGAAACGATTTCGAATTGAAACCTTCGTTGATATCAGCTGTGCAACAAAACCAATTCGCCAAAAATCCTACCGAGGATCCGAACCTTCATCTTTCGATATTTGTGCAGTACGCAGATATTGTAAAAGTTAATGGAGTTACCCAAGAAGCAATCAGATTACGCCTTTTTCCTTTCTCACTTCGAGACAGAGCGAGAGCCTGACTTCAATCTCTACCCTCGAATTCAGTAACTACGTGGGAGGAACTAAAGAGAGTCTTCTTGACAAGATATTTCCCACCTAGCAAGACAGCTATGCTAAGAGCTCAAATCAACGGATTTAAGCAAAAGGAAAACGAGTCACTTTTCGAAGCTTGGGAACGATACAAAGATATGCTGAGACTTTGTCCACATCACGGATTAGTAGAATGGATGGTCATCCATACTTTCTACAATGGACTCTTGTACAACACAAGAATGACGATTGACGCTGCCGCAGGCGGCACACTAATGGACAAAGAATATAATGATGCTTATGCACTTATCGAGAGTATGGCTCAGAATCATTACCAATGGGGAAGCGAGAGAGTCGCAACTGAGAAACCAACAAAAGGAGGTATGTACGAAGTGAGTAGTATGGACCAAGTCAATGCAAAGTTTGACCAACTTAACCAAAAGATCGACAACTTGGCCATAACACCAACAACCACTGTGGCTGCGGTAACACCTAACTGTGAGTTATGTGGAGTTCCAGGACATGCTGTCCCTGATTGTCAACTATTAGCAGGAATTCCCACAAATCAAGTGAATTATGCACAAGGAAACCCGTACTCAAACACATACAACCCAGGTTGGAAGAATCATCTGAACTTCTCTTATAAGAATAACAATGCTTTATACGCACCAGGTCAAGCACCAGCTACACCACCAGGATATCAAAAGACTGCTCCTAATGTTCCTAGAAAATCAAACCTTGAATTAATGATGGAGAACTTCATAGCTACCCAATCTCAAACAAATAAGGAATTCTTAAACCAAAACATACACACTAGCGAGCAGATTAAGCAATTAGTGAGCAAGGTAGATGTGTTAGCTACACATAACAAAATGCTTGAAACTCAGATTTCACAAGTAGCTCAACAACAAGCACCTACCGCTGCACCAGCTGGAGTATTTCCTGGACAACCCCAACCTAATCCAAAAGGACAGGCCAATGCTGTAATACTAAGAAGTGGCAAGGAACTTGACGGACCTGCCGATCCAAGACTTGACAATCCAGCCATGTGCCAAAAGCAGGATAAGCCGACTGAAAAGGAGAATGAACCAGAAGAAAAGGAAGATAATAATCAAGAGGCAGTGGAGAAAGAGAAGCCTTATGTGCCTCCACCACCTTATAAACCACCAATTCCGTACCCTCAGAGATTAACCAATTCCAAGACGATGGGCCAGTTTAAGAAATTTGTTGAACTTCTGAAACAGTTGAATATTACTATTCCATTTACAAAAGCTATCACTCAAATGCCCTCGTATGCTAAATTTCTAAAGGAAATCTTATCCAATAAGAAGAAGATAGAGGATAACGGAACCGTTACACTTACTGTTGAGTGTAGCGCAATAATTCAAAACAATATGCCTCCTAAGTTAAAAGATCCAGGTAGTTTCTCTATACCCTGTGTAATTGGAAAATTCATCATTGACAAAGCTCTATGCGATTTAGGAGCCAGTATTAGTGTTATGCCCTTAACAATTTGCAAAAGGCTAGACATGGGAGACCTAAGCCCTACTAAAATGTCTGTTCAACTAGCCGACCGCTCTATTAAATATCTTGTAGGCATACTAGAAAATGTCCCAGTACGTATAGGTCAATTCTACATTCCTACTGATTTTATAATCATGGACATCACTGAAGACTCCACTACACCTATCATACTAGGAAGACCATTCTTGGCTACCGCCGGAGCTATTATAGACGTAAAGAAAGGAAAGCTAACCTTTGAAGTAGGTGAAGAGAAAGTTGAATTTATTTTAACACAATTCTTACAATCACCAGCTATAGAGGACACATGCTATTTATTGGATGTCATTGACGAGTGTGTAAGAGAGATGGAAATGAAAGAAACTACTTATTCTGAAATTATGAAAATTCAAATCCCTCCGATTTTCGAAGATGACAATTGGCGTGAACTGTATCAGGATGATAGTCTAAGCGAAAGTTTAGCACTTACACCGGATCCCATGCCAAGTAAGAAGAAACCTACATTAGAGTTAAAAACCTTACCTAAGAACCTAAGATACGAATTCCTAGACACTGAATGTACGCGACCAGTTATAATCAATTCCAGTTTAGGAACGATAGAAACGAAGAAACTTTTAGATGTTTTAAAGAAATACCCAACTGCATTAGGATATAACATATCTGATCTCAAAGGAATATGTCCTTCAATCTGTATGCATTGTATTATGCTAGAAGAAGATTGCAAAACCTCTAGAGAATCTCAAAGAAGAATTAACCCAATCCTTAGCATTGTAGTAAAAGAAGAAGTTAAGAAACTACTAGACGCTAGAATAATATATCCAATCTCTGATAGTCAATGGGTTAGTCCAGTACATGTAGTACCAAAGAAAGGAGGTATCACTGTTGTGAAAAATGCTAAAGGCAAATCGATATCACAAAGAGTAGTGACCGAACATAGAGTGTGCATCGATTATCGAAAACTAAACAAAGCCACTCGAAAAGATCATTTCCCACTACCTTTTATAGATCAAATGTTAGAACGATTAGCCAAACACTCGTATTTCTGTTATCTAGATGGTTACTCAGGATTTTTCCAAATCCCGATTCACCCAGATGATCAAGAGAAGACTATATTCACATGCCCTTATGGAACGTTCGCTTATAGACGAATGCCCTTTGGATTATGTAACGCTCCTGCAACCTTTCAAAGATGTATGATGTCAATCTTCGCAGATTTCATAGATAACATCATGGAAGTGTTCATGGACGACTTCTCAGTATGCGGGAAAAGTTTTGAAGAATGTCTATCAAATTTAGAAATGGTGTTAGAAAGATGTGTAAATGTAAACCTCGTACTTAACTGGGAAAAATGCCATTTTATGGTCAGAGAAGGAATCGTACTAGGACACGTTATATCTGATAAGGGAATTGAAGTTGATAAAGCTAAGATAGAAGTCATAAAAGATCTTCAACCCCCTAAGACCGTTCGAGAAATACGAAGCTTTTTAGGACACGCCGGTTTCTACCGACGATTCATCAAAGATTTCTCGAAAATCACTAAACCTCTTACCGGTTTATTAATGAAAGACGCTGAGTTCATATTCGATAAAGATTGTCTTAAAGCATTCGAAACTCTAAAAACAACCCTCATCACCGCACCAATCATGCAACCACCTGACTGGAGATTACCTTTCAAAATCATGTGCGATGCGAGTGACTATGCTGTAGGCGCAGTTCTAGGACAAAGGAAGGACAAGAAACTTCACGCAATTTACTATGCCAGTAGAACTTTAGATTCTGCTCAATTGAACTACGCCACTACTGAAAAAGAATTGTTAGCAGTTGTCTTTGCGCTTGATAAATTCCGTTCCTACCTAGTAGGAGCAAAAATAATCATCTATACAGACCACGCTGCTATCAGATATCTATTAACCAAGAAAGATGCTAAACCAAGACTCTTGAGATGGATCTTACTCTTACAAGAGTTTGATCTCGAAATCAAAGATAAGAAAGGTACTGAAAATGTCGTAGCGGACCATTTATCTAGAATAAAAGGTATTAAACTCGAACAAGTGCCAATTAACGACGATTTTCCATATGAACAGCTGATAGCACAAATAAGAAACGACCCAACTCAGTTAGACATAAATGAACCAAAAGCCGTGGAAACAATCCAAACAACCGTAGGACTGCCATGGTACGCTGACATTGTCAACTACTTAGCTGCAGGAGCACTTCCACCGGACTTAACCTATCACCAGAAAAATAAATTTTTCCACAATCTCAAGTATTACTATTGGGACGAACCATTATTGTTTAAAAGAGGACCTGACGGAATCTTTCGTCGGTGCATTCCCGAAGAAGAAATAGAAGATGTCATTGCTCATTGTCATTCATATTCTTATGGTGGACATGCAAGCACTTCCAAGACTTGTGCAAAAATCTTACAACCCGGCCTATTTTGGCCTAATCTATGGAAAGATGTCCACATCGCTATTATAAATTGCGATCGGTGTCAACGTACCAGTAACATTTCAAGAAGAGATGAAATGCCTCAAAGAGGAATATTAGAAGTAGAAGTCTTTGACGTTTGGGGAATAGATTTCATGGGACCATTCCCATCATCTTTCGGTAATAAGTACATACTCGTAGCTGTCGATTATGTTTCAAAATGGATCGAGGCTATAGCTTCTCCTACAAATGACACATGAGTAGTAATTAAGCTTTTCAAGAATATAATCTTTCCAAGATTTGGTGTGCCTAGACTTGTCATTAGTGACAGTGGCTCGCATTTCATTTCGAAAATATTTGACAAATTACTATCTAAGTATGGAGTCAGACATCGTGTAGCAACACCATATCATCCACAAACAAGTGGACAGGTCGAAGTCTCGAACAGAGAAATAAAACAAATTCTAGAAAAGACTGTCGCCATATCTAGGAAGGATTGGTCATCTAAACTTAATGAAGCTTTATGGGCTTATAGGACAACCTACAAGACACCCATAGGAACTACACCCTTCAAACTAGTGTATGGGAAGGCTTGTCATCTCCCGGTAGAACTAGAACACAAAGCATATTGGGCGATTAAAACACTCAATATAAACTACAATGCCGCTGGAGAAAAGCGAATCCTCGACATTAATGAATTAGAAGAATTAAGGTTGGACGCATATGAGAATGCTAAGATATATAAAGAAAGAACCAAGTGATGGCACAATAAGTGCCTATCTAGGAAAGAATTTAGTGTGGGAGACGTTGTGCTCCTCTTCAATTCAAGACTTAGGCTTTTTCCTGGAAAACTAAAATCTAGATGGTCAGGACCCTTTGAAATAACTAGAGTGTTCCCGAGCGGAGCAATAGAAATTAAGGGTAGGAATAGTGAACCGTTCACAGTAAACGGACAACGATTAAAACATTACCATAACATTGAAAATAGAGATTATGCGAATAGTTTAAAACTTTTAGAGTTGTCCACTAACTTCCCTGATTAATCTACCCCTAAGCACTACGTCAGGCTTATGACGATAAAAACAGCGCTTAGTGGTAGGCAACCCATTTTATTGTTTTATTTCATTTTTATTATTATTATTAACTTTATTTATGTATTTCTTTCCTTATTTTCTTTATTTTAATTTTCATTTTCTAAATCACTTTTAAATTTACCTTGCTACAGATTTTCTAAAGTCTTTTCTACCTTACCTCTTTCTCCCCTGATTTGTTTCCTCCACTTTAACACTAATTATGGCTAACCAACCAAGAAACTTTATGGAAACCATATTTAGAGGTAGAAACCAAAGAAGGAAATTTGAGGAATTATCACAGAGACAAATGGATTTGACTCTGTATTATGATGAACAAACTATGGAAACTTTAGGTATAAACGATAGCATCCTATACATGTTTAACCAGCTTGGATGGGAGAACGCTCTCATAAAACATAAGTTTGTAACTTACCGCGAGCTCACCCTTGAGTTTTTAAGCTCCTTAGTTTACCTACCTGAGCGCGGATTTGGATTAAGGAAAGGATTTATTAGTTTCCGACTATTCGGTATCGAATATGTCTATAACCATAAGGAACTAGCTGACCTACTAGGATTTCCTAGCGGACCTTTTGCCTTTACTACCACCCAGGTAGAATTAATGGATATTGAGCTAGATTTCTTTTGGGGAACTTTAACCGGAAACTACCACCCTGAGCTGGATAACATGGACAATGATGAAATACACAACCTAGCTATCCGCTATTTTCATAAAATCCTTGCCCACACCTTCTTTGGAAAGGAGGAGAACCTCACTGGAGTATCTAAAGATGAGATATTCATAATGTCTTGTTTGACCGATGGAAAACCCGTAAATGTTGTACCCTTCATAATGCAAACCTTTACCCGCATCCAAGAGGAACCTAATCTACCAATATTGGTAGGAGGCCTAGTCACCATGATCGCTAATGCCCTCGGACTTAGATATCAGTTACACAAGTGCACCCGTTTTGGTACCATTCGCCCTATGAATTTGAACTTCTGCTTTAACCGCCGAATAATAGGAAACATAGGACAACCACCATACGAGTACCTAATTAGAAATGAAATCGTAACCCTGTTCACATTACCGAACCATGCTAAAGTCAGTGTTCACAATAGAGATAATTGGCTTTATGAGCTTACCCCTCCTGACTATCCAACAACACCTGAAACACCACAATCCTACCAAGTTAGGGATGATATGATGACTGATGTAGAGAGTGACCCTGAGACCCCTCCTGGTTACCATGACATCAACCACACTGATGAAGTTATTGAGACCCGTGAAATAAACCAAATGGGATATGCTGACAGCTTAAAGAAAATTTTGACAACTCTTGAAGTATACCAAGATGACATTGATGTTGTTAAGGATTAAGTTAAAAGCATGAGATTGGACATTATAGGCTTAACTGACATAACATGTGAACAATTCTATCATATAAACTCCGCACTTGAAGACTTGAAGAAGCGACTTTGATAATGCTGTAGTAATTCGATTAATCTTACTTTTTGCTTTTTGTTTCTAGTTAGTTTTGAATTTTTGCAACATTTCATAGTTTATTTTTATCACTGTAATTTCTTTCTGTTATGTCAAAAACAAAGTGTTTTCATTTATGCAATTTTCCATTCAATATATTTACATGCTTTCATAATTTACTGATACTTTTAATTGCTGGATATTTTGATGAATGTGCGTGATGAAATCCAATGCTATTATATACTGATCAATTGATATGTGTTATGTTAGAATTAATTATTGAAAGTGATAAGAATTATAATTGGATTGATCTGAGGTAACCATTCTGTGAAATTCCATATTTTGTGAACATCACGGTCGTAACCATCCCCTCACGATCGTAACGAGCAATTTATCGCGTCACGATCGTAACCACCCCCTCACGACCGTGACAATCCTAATTCACGACCTCTGAGTTACAGAGGTCGTTCTTCTTCGCAAACTCCACTTCTTTTTCACAAAATTCTCAAACTGCCCATTACCTTTTCTTCTCCAGTAACCACCCATCAATCATCAATCAATCCCATTACTCCGTTCCACTTCCTCATTTAACCCCAACTCCACATATTCCCTTCACTCCATTATAAACCAATCAATTTCTTCACATTTTCATCACAAAACCTCAAACACATATCTCACGATAAACCTCATTTGCATGCAATGGAAAACATTCAGTTTAGAGAGGGAGAACAAGGAGCAACACAGAGAGAGAAGTTTGAAAGGTTTCAAACCCGAGGCATCCAACCTACTCGATACGTCGACCTCGACTGCCTAAGGGAGTTAGGATTGTTCGACGGAGTGAAGCTACTGCTTGAAAAAGTTGGCTTGTGGGACTTATGCAGTCAACCGCAACCGACATTTGCAAACCTCACTTTGGAGTTTCTAAGTTCTTTTCAATACATCACACCATCCGGATCAACGAACCAACTCACCGGCATCGCAAAATTCTGAATGCTTGGCAGAGAGTTCGAACTAACTCAAACCAGAGTCGCTGAACTGTTAGGCTTCAGTCACGGTGACGGTTCTCACCTTCGTGTGCCCGACAACTTTAATGAAGCAGCTTTCACTTTGTGGCACAACATCACAAACAGCTGTGCTTCCGCCTACCAAAGTCTCAACGCCACTCATATCCATAATCCAGCAATACGGTATTTTCATCGTATCATATGCAACACAATCTTTGCAAGAGAGAGCAACCATAAGCTCAATTCCAAAGAGCTCATATTCTTGCATTGTGCCTTGAATGAAGAATGCATCAACGTCGCTCCGTTCCTTCTGGCCCACATTCAGTCTGTAGCACACAGAGGAGCCACTCCCTTCTACATTGGCGGGATTGTCACTTCCTTAGCCATTCAGTTGAATCTTTGTGACCACCTCTCTCATTTGCCTCATAGAGCACCGGAGCTGCTTACCTTGAACTACTGCAAGTCCGCTCACATGATCTCTCAGCGTGAGGATGGCAGGTTCAACCCTGTGATACAAGGCACTATCTATCATAATATCGTTTTGCCTTGCAGGAACCGCATTGATCCTTCAAACAGAGACAATTGGCTATTTGATTTGCCGGCTTCCACAGGCCATGTTTCAATTGTTGACGAGCAACCTGATGCACCTGTGGACGAGATGCAGAATGCCATGGATGTTGCTGAGCCAGTTCAGGACATACTTGAGTCTTCCACTAGGCAGCCACCTTCAGCTAACATCACCCTTGAAGAAATCCTTCGTGCCATTCATCATCAAAATCAGATGAATGCCGCACTTGAGCGTAGGCAGAAAGAGCAGTACGATGCACTCCTTGCAACTGTTATTAGTAACCAGAAAGCAACAGATGAAAAGCTAGGAGAGATTTTCAGCGAGTTGGAAGCTTTGCGGATGGATGTCACCGCTCTCACCATCACTGGTTCTGATGAGGAAGCCACTCCTACCAAACGCTCCCACACCAGAAGCCGAGGCCGTGGTCGTCAGCAGCATTAGATTATCCTTTTGTTTTTTCTATTCTTGTAATGTATTTCTCCGCTATTATATCACAACATTGAGGACAATGTCTGATATAGTGTGGGAGAGGTACCTTTCCCGTTTTCCATTCATTGTATTTTCCCTTTCCGCATTTTCAATTAAACAAGTAATATTTATGCTATTTCTTAAGTTTCAATTCTTCCCCGCTTTATTTAGCCATACCGAGATTTTTTTACTTTATCTTCGCATTACTCGACATACCTATGAAATCATAGTTAGGAAGTTGAGAAAGATCCAACAAGATCAATACAGTCTTGACACCTTAGACTTCCTACTTAAGCATTCCATTTCGATAATTGTTTTGACTACACCTTAAGTCTTAGTTCTAAAGTAACCCCTAGTAGTTTATACTAGCAGTCAGCACTGTATGGACACAAACCACGTGGGGAGCCGATGAACATAAGTGTTTGATGCCTAATCTATAAACGATCTTTCATATCTCGATGCCATAAAAAAAGAAATTGCACCAAAGTACACGGTCGCATATAAGAGACGAGTAATAAAAGAAGGAGTCCATTGTTGGTTGGTTCAGAGGTACCTGGTTCTGAACTTGGTAGGGCGTGCTACGGCTAGATCCCCCACAACTTCCAATTTGGATAACATGTAAAGGGTTGCCACATTCGTGTACCAGACCCCGTGCTAATAAAGGATCAAAGTCACTAACCGGCTACTCCACTACGTGCGTGCTAAGACAAAGGGCTTAATGTGATTGCGCTAGAACGAAACCGGGTGAAATAAGAACGAAGGACTCTAGGTAGAATCGTAACGCAATTACTGAATTTTTCGCTTAAAGGGAAGTCTACGACTTAGCTTGTTGCTTGTGTCATTAGTGTATCGTTAGTGTTCTATTCTAGTATCGGTTTATCTAACTAAATGACTTCTCGTATGGTATGTTATGTGTATGCGTCTGATGAAAATTGTTCGATCATTTTTCAATTGACTATTTGCTTGAGGACAAGCAAAGGTTTAAGTATGGGGGAGTTTGATAACGAGAAACCGTATCACATTATTACTATGTTTTTAGTCCATTTTATCGTACATTGATCCTTTTAACTCCCGATTGTTTCGATTTTTTATGTCACATTGCAGGTATAACATGTCTAGAGCCAAATTATGAGAAAAAGATCAAATGAACCAAATCTAGCATGAAAAGAAAAGGAAGAGATCAATTCTGCTAAAGTCTGCATTTTTTGTTACTCTCACGGTCGTCACAACTGACTCACGACCGTGACACGCCAATTAGAGGTCTCACGACCGTTACTCCTATGTCACGACCGTGACGCGCTTAATTGAAGAAATCTGACCGTTACACCATGTCACGAATGTGACAAGAAAAAGTTATTAAATTTGTTTGAATTTAATTGAGAACGTGCAACGAGTCTTCAGAGACTCCTACTTTCCCTCAACTGCAGCAACACCCAGTACACCACTTCTCCTGGATTCTCTCAAAACAGAACAAATGAAGCCCACACTCCAACTCATTCAACTGCTAAAATCCTCTCCTATAAATACCCAAGGATCAAATGAAAAAGTACAGAGTTTATTATTGAATTTTTATGCGGAAGCTCTGCCGTTTTTTCTTTCAACCCATTTATTTTCCAGCTTTTGTTCTTGCTGTGTTTTTCCTTTAATTTCCAACCCATTTAATAACAATTTCCAACATTAGGAAATTGTTATTTTCAATTAAATTTCTTTAAGCCTCAAAACTTGTTATTTTATTTTATTTCGATTCCGACACTCCAAGCTTGCCGATTTGTGGAAGAAGGAGTCTAAGAATTAAATTGTTCAGGTTTTTGTTTTGCAATTTATATTGAATATATTTATTTATTTATGTTAAGTTTCTATTATTATTATATAATGCATGCTTTAATATTTATTTATTTCATTTTGTATCTGTCTGTTGGTTTAATAAATATGAGTAGCTAAATTAATCGAGTCGGTATGTAATAAACCAAACCAAAACGGATAAATCGAATCTAAGCTAAAAATACTTAAGAACTTATATTCTGGTTGTGGCTTTTTATAATTAAAATCAAGCTTTTTGTTACGAGAGTAAGAGAAGTGAAATAGGTTAGGTCGAGACCACGAGAGTGTGAGATTTTAACCGGATAGCTAAAGTTAGGCATTCGATTTAAATACAGCGAGAGCGCTTTAAAACGAATTAGACTTATTAAGTTTTCAAAAATTATTTTCTAAACACTTATGGGCTAGCGAGAGCAGGCATAGGACTTTAGGAGTAAGATCTGAGATACGACCACGAGAGTGTGAGTCAAGGGTTTTTAAACTGGTAATCTCTACAGAATTATTTAAGTGAACCATCTTTATAAGCTTAGGCTAGATTGACCCGCATAGGTTAATATAATTACATACCGACCGCCTTCTCATTATTTCCTAAACTAAGTTTAATTCCCGTTTTTAATCCTAAAAAACCATAATCGTGACAAATATCCGCCTTAGCTAAACTAGCAGACCTTCTAGCACTAGAGTGATTACAAAGTCCCTGTGGGTTCGACATCTTTTTATTACTATTGCGATAGGCTGTGCACTTGCAGTTCAAATACCGCTAGACACATTACGTCTTCGCCCCATCAATCAGCGAGAACACGCGAGTTGTTTCCAGCCATTCTGCACAACACTTACCACATCAGAAAAGAATAATCGTTAAATAAATAACGACTTGACAACTGACTAACAACAACAAGACTTGGCCGGACAGACCGACCTGCTCTAATACCACTAATGTAACACCCTTCTACCCCAAAACATAATATTTAAATAATATCATAGTAATCATCGAAAAGGGTATTACATATCATCATAAATCAACACAACAGTGTCCTGTCCCGTAACACGGGTTAATCAACATCAAAATATCATAAATCATTTCACAGCGGAATTTAACTTCATAATTCAAAACTTCATAAAATCATTTTCACCATCCTGAATTTAACATCATAAAATGGAAAACATTATCCAGATAACAATATACTAAAAACGGTTTAACAAAAGAAACCCATCCCAGTGTTACATGACACAGAGCAGGACACATAACCCAGAACCACTCCTAAGGAACACTAAAGCATGCTCAGAGACTCATGAATTACTCCTATTGCACTGCAGGACTATTCTTCGACATCTGCAAGTTACCCACGAAAAAGGCAACATTTCCAAGCAGGCAGGGTGAGTAATCATAATATATCATAAACTTACAAGATTATAGAATCATAAATAAATTAGTACACATATCATGACATCGTCAACTACAAAATTCAGCATCAACCACAACAATATCATGAAATCAATCAACACCAACACAATCATGAAATTCATCCAGAATATGCAATTCTAACATCCTGATATGCAATATGCATGTGGTACCATTTTCATCGTGAGATGGATACATGACCATCAACCCTCCACAAAGGAGCACATCGTAAATCATCGAGACACTTCAATCCACACAATGGGATTGAAGCAAATAAATAGGCCGAAGCCCCATCGTGAATGTTATGAAATGCAATGATGCGCTACATCGAAAAATCCATCAAAACAATTCGCATCATTCATTTCAATCAGCAGAATAACCATCAAATAATCATACATATCATCATGACATTACACCCTGAACACTGGTTCTCTAACCACTCTGACACATCCAAGATTAACCCGTATCCGGTAATTTATAAGGGAATTATAAGGTTATTTCACAAATTCATTTATCAAAAACTATTGCATTTTTCTCGTTTCTATTCATCAAAATAAAGTTCAGTTTGTTCTCTTTCTGACGCTTCAAACGGAATGCGAATCGGACTTACGGTTTGAAAGATATGAATTTTTAAAGAAATAAAATTTACTATCCAACCAGTGTTAACCGGTTAACCAAAGCGTTAACCGGTTAACGCCTGCGTAATTTCAGAAAAATATACAAAATTTCCAATGGTTAACCGGTTAACCAAAGCGTTAACCGGTTAACGCCTGTTTTCCAGCAGTCCTCTGCTACACAATTGCAGACTGTTCAAATTCCAAAAATTCCCAAACCCCATTACAGATTTCATATCATAAAACTCAAAAACCATTCAAAAACATCAATTAAACCTCAACAACATCCAGACAACAATTATACAAACAAATATACATTTATAACTCATTCCAATCGCTCTAATTCATCAAGATTTCTCATAAAACTCAACCTAACTCAAAACCCCAAAAACTCATACCATCCTAACCCATTCATATTCCAATTCCTATACATTTATCATAGATTATGAAAACTCCCCATACCTTAGAGAATTTCGCCGCTTTACACTCTTCTCTTGGGTTCTCCACAACCTCCTGACTCTGAGCTTCTCCTTTCTTCAGAACACTTCTCTAAACACGATAGAAAACAACAAAATGAGAAAACTGATCGTATTCTCTTCTTTGGATATATTATCCCAGTTTAGCCTTTTCCCACCTTACCCTCATAATTTCACAAAAGGACCATCTTACCCTTTTCTTTAATATATTTTTAATAATAAAAATAAAATAGTATAATAAAACACTATTTATCCTTATTATATAAAAATACTCATTTTCTCCAAAATTCTCTAATTAACCCAAACTCTCCAAATTTTCTAAATTAATTAAATAAATGATTAAATAATTAAATTTAGATTTTCGGGGCGTTACAACTCCGATCTTGATTTTGCCAAATCCGACGGAACCATTTGTGGTGTATTGTGATGCTTCATTGTTTGGTTTGGGTGGTGTTTTGATGCAAGATGGAAAATTTGTGGCTTATGATTCAAGACAATTGAGAGTGCATGAAAAGAATTATCCTACGCATGATTTGGAGTTAGCGGCCGTGGTGTTTGTTTTGAAAATTTGGAGGCACTATCTTTATGGTGCAAGATTTGAAGTTTTTAGTGATCACAAGATTTTGAAATATTTATTTGATCAAAAAGAGTTGAAAATGAGACAAAGAAGGTGGTTAGAGCTTTTGAAGGATTATGATTTTGGTTTGAATTACCATCCAGGTAAGGAAAACATGGTGGCCGATGCCTTAAGTCGGAAGTTGTTACATGTGTCCTCATTGATGATGAGAGAATAAGAACTTTTTGAGAATTTTAGAGAATTGAATTTAGTTTGTGAAATGACGCTGAGAAGTGTGAGACTTGGTATGCTACATGTTACGAATGATTTTCTTGCAACTGTATGTGAAAAGCAAAGGTTGGATTTGAAGTTCGTTGATTTGATAATGAATGAGAATGAGGATTTCAAGGTTGAGTGGAAATGGGATAATATATCGATGGATTTTGTTACGGGATTGCCGAATACGCAAAGAGGTCATAATGCTATTTGGGTAATCATTGATAGGCTTACTAAATATGCTCACTTTATTCTAATTGATATTAGTTATCCTTTGGAGAGGTTAGCTGAGATTTATGTTCTTGTGGTTGTGAAGTTACATGGAACTCCTAAGAGTATTGTATCAGATAGAGATCCTAGATTTACATCGAGGTTTTGGGAGAGTTTGCAAAAGGCTTTGGGTTCTATGTTCGGCTTATCATCCGCAAACGAATGGTCAAACCGAGAGAACAATTCAATCGTTGGAGGATTTATTGCGTGCTTGTGTGCTAGAGCAAGGTGGTGCTTGGGATAGTTATTTAGAGTTGATTGAGTTCACCTACAATAACAATTTTCTTCAAGTATAGGCATGACACCATTTTAGGCTTTGTATGGTCGGAGATGTCGAACACCTTTGTGTTGGCATGACACCGCTGAGAGGACGGTAGTTGGACCAGAGATGGTACAACAAACGACGAAGAAAGTGAAGTTTATTCGGGAGAAGATGAAAGCTTCTCAAAGTAGACAAAAAAACTATCATGACAAGAGAAGGAAAGATCTTGAGTTTCAGGAAGGCGACCATGTGTTTTTTAGGGTTACACCAGTTACAGGTGTGGGTCGTGCTTTGAAGTCGAAGAAGTTAACTTCTAGTTTTATTGGTCCGTATCAGATTACTGCACAAGTTGGTGTTGTGGCTTACTGTGTGGCGTTGCCTCTGAATCTTTCGAATTTGCATGATGTGTTCCATATTTCACAACTTCGGAAGTATGTTTCAGATTCGTCACATGTTATTCCTATGGATGAGGTTGAAATGAGAGATAACCTTACAGTTGAAGTTTTACCGATTAAGATTTTAGACTGTGAAGTTAAGAAGCTAAGAGGCAAGGATATTGCGCTTGTGAAAGTAGCGTGGGGAGGCGTTTCAGAAAGCAATATGACTTGGGAATTAGAGAGTGGGATGCGAGAGTCGTATCTAAAGTTGTTTGAATCAGGTAATATTTTCGAGGACGAAAATTTCTAAAGTAGGGGAAAGTTGTAACGCCCCGATTATTTCATTTTTTTGTTGTGTCTTTTATTTAAATTGAGTGATACTTATTTTATTTGTGAAATTGGTATGTTAATATAATATGTTGACATGTTATGTTATTTTTCCGTTTTTGAGAGTTTTCAGGAAAATTAGAATGAAAGGTATTTTAGACATTTCCTAATTGATGATAAGTTAGAAATTTAAGTGGAATTAGAAATTGTGAGAAAATGAATATTTGGGTGGAAAGAAAAGAAATAGAAAGAAAAGATATAATAATAGAGAAGAGAAAGACAAGAGAGATAGAAAGAAAGAGGAAGAGGAAGAAAAGAGGAAAAGCTAAAAAAATCTTCAAGATAACTCCTAGGAATCGAATCAATCGGGTAAGAGTGTGAAATCTTATTATCTTATCAATGTGTATCATTATGTATGTGATTGTTTGAATGTGTTCTTGTTGTGGTTGAGTTTAGAGGTTATGCGTTTTTAGGGTATTTTGTGAGAAATCCTAAAATCGGTGATTTAAACGGTTAAAACTCGATTAAAATGTAGTATGATAGTTAGTATGTGATAACTATCATGTTTGTGTTTTGTTTCCACTGATTTGGTGAAGTTTTGACGGATTTTGGAGGTTTGGGATGATTTTCCCGTAGCTTGTGTTTTGGAACTTCTGCTAAGTTCGCCCCGCGAACTGAGCATGCCTATGAAGTTCGCCTCGCGAATAAGGGGTCGCGCCGCGACCTGTAGCTTATGCAGAATGGTGGTTTTCTAAAAAATAAGTTTGATGTTTATTTTGTAACTTTTGAACCGGTTATCCGTTTTTAGCGTTCCACATATCGTTTTGAAGCTAAAATTATGTACTTTCTCGTGATGTCGAAAAAAATATATTATTTTTAATCAATTTTTACCTGACTTTTCCGATTAATCGTAATTACGTGAATTAAGGAATTATGGAATTTGATTGTATGTTGTGGTTGTTTGGCAACATAAATGCGTTGTTCGAACTAAACATGAATGCATGTTGATTGTGAAAGATTCATTGTCATTTGGCGTAATTGATGCGAATGTATGTAGATTTTATATGATTGTATGAGATGAATGCATGATTATATTGTGAATATGTATTCATTTCAAGAGTGTTTGAGTCATTTTGTATGTGAAGCATAATGATGTACATTCTTGTGTTGTGGGGTTCTAATGTGAATCCTTCGTAACATCGCGTGCCTATGTGAGGTGTGAGCGATGATTTCAACATGATTATGTGTCCATGTGGGGTGTGAGCAATCGAATTGTGTGCCTGTATGGGGTATGAGCAATCCATAAACATTGTGTGCCTATGTGAGGTGTGAGCAATGGGTGAAATGATCACAAATGATTGTGTGCCCATGTGGGGTGTGAGCAATCATATTATGTGCCCGTGTGAGGTGTGAGCAATCCATAAACATTGTGTGCCCATGTGGGATGTGAGCAATGGGTGAACATCGTAGGCCCGACGGGGAGTTACATTGGTAACGAGTGATGGTTCCAATAAGTTCCTGAGTGAACTTGAGATGATTGAGTCGATACCGCATTGCATTTGCATAGAGTCGTGAGTCGGTCTTTATGATTTGCATTTTTTCATCTTTGTATTTGTGCATTGATGAGTAAACATGAATATGTATATTTATGTGGAGTGATGTAAATGAGGGAAGTATGCATGATGAATATGCTTGATTTATATATATATATATATATATATATATATATATATATATATATATATATATATATATATATATATATATGGATATTTATACATTGTGATGTATATGTGTGATTGGAGATGAATTGTGGTGAGAATGTATTTAATGTGTATTTATATGCTAAGATATATAATCATATACATTGTTATTATGATAATATTTCTCACCCTTCTGCTGTTTTATGATGCTCTATGAGGCATTGCAGAGTAGGTATGCTGGATGTCTTTTTGTGAAACGTGTCTTCATTCTTTTGTCGGTCGACTCTGATATGTAGCACCGGGTAGCTAGGGATTTTGGTTGTGATGCCTTTTGTGGTGCATTTGTATATGTATCTTGGTGATGAATGTTTATGTAAACATGAATTATGTTGGTGAATCAGACTTGATGATATATATATATATATATATATATATATATATATATATATATATATATATATATATATATATGTTTGATGTTATTCAATGTTTAGATTTTCCGCTTTTATTCTAAATATTGAAATGTGGGTGCAAGTATTTAGCTACCCCACTGTTGCATATCTATTGTTGAGCAGATGTTGGTTGTTTTAATTTCATGTATAATGTGACATACCTCTTTTATACTATGTTTCTAATTATACTCTGATGGAATTTTAATATGTGCCTAAATGATTATTTGATTATTTGGGGGTATAGAAAGAGGGTGTTACAGATAACTTGAAACAAAAGGCCAAAAATAAACCCAAAAAAGTAAGGAAAATACAAATAAAAATAGAAGCAATAAAATGAAAAGGAAATCTAACCTTAGTTCTGGAGATGAGAGATTAGACAACATGAAATAGAAAGTAAAAAATTGTTTGAACCCTAAACCCAAACAAAACTCTAAATCTAAAATTATAACTTCATGAAGAACAAAATATGAAAACATATGAATGACAATGACACATGTTGAGGAAAGTAGAGGTTCGTGAAGGAGAAGGAACGACAACGTCAGATAACATATTTGAGGGAAGAATCAATGATACTGAAATTTTTTAGTGGGAAAGAAGATGGAAGAGAAGGAGAAACAAATGATGGAGCAAGAGAGAAAGTCAGATTTGAAAATGGGAGATCGAGAGTGTTGGGTTTGTGTTTGAAAAGTGGGTGGGAAATGAAGAAATGTTTAAGCGCATGTTCCCATGTGTTGAACCCTAATTTTTGCACTAAGTTTTCTTTGCATTGTCATCTGCATCTTGCATACAAACACGATCGCACTGGTTGCACGGTTCTTCTCGGGTTAGGTTTATGCCTCGCAGGGGATCACCGTTGTCTTTAATTACTTTATTTGTTTATGTTTACTAACCATTAATCAAAATCCAAAAATATTTTGTATCCTTTTACTAACCTTTTTTTTTCCAGGAAGAGGAACCATGTGAAAATACCAAAAATAGCAGTCCTGCAACTCAAGCGAAATTTCACAGAAAAATTCGAAGTTGATCCGCAAATAATTCAAATTTTTATCTGATTAAGGATTTCCCGAGTTAATTGATTCATTCAAAGGATTTCCAAGGACCATGTGTTTACTTCTTCGACGTACAAGAAGAATCGGGCCAAAACAACCAAGCAACCATGTTTGAATAAAAAATTCAAATTTCAGCTTGATTAACCGGTTAACCAGTGCGGAATTTGAATTTTTTATTCAAATCCAACACCCTTAGATCATTGATTTAATTGGAATATTCTAGATCCATTGGTTTCTGATTTCTCTACATTACTTTGATCATTTCCTACCATAAACCCTCATTAATCACCACTCTTTTCCATTTCCCACCAAAATTCAATTACCAAACCTAAATTCAAATTACCAAAGCAAGCTCCATTCCACAAAATTTTCATACCTAAGGCCTTTAAATAGGACCACAATTTCATTCATTCCACAAGCTTTTGATAGCCACAAAACCTCTTGCAAATTACTCCCCCAACACCAAAATTCTCAAAAGCTCACTTTCTTTCTTTTGAAGTTATCAAGAATTCACATTGAATTCTTGATTAACTTGAGCTAAACCTTCATCCTCTCATTCTTTTGGTCATCAATTTCAGTAGATCTAAGCTTGTGTTGGTCCAATTTGAAGAAGAGCTTTTGGTAATTCATCTTCCTCCATAAACCCATATTCAACATCAACATTCAAGATGTAAATCTTTGGTGCTTTTGTTTCTAGATCCTTTGGATCTTTATTTGTTGTTTGATTGCAGAGATTCTACTGTATTTTGGTTTTAAAATTCGTGCAAATTCAGATCATGATCATCCAATCTTTGAGAAAAGGTTTCAAAATGGATCATGCTGAATTTTCTGCATTTTTCTACTACTGGTACAACGTTAACCGGTTAACCAATTTCAAAACAGTGTAAATTATTCAAAATCTGCTTGCGTTAACCGGTTAACCAATTGATTAACCGGTTAACACAAGTCAGAATGGTGTTTTTGGCTTGTTTTAAGCCTATTTTTGGTTCCTCTTTCTTCTTATTCTTCCTCCTTTTTATTTTTACCTTGGGAAGCACTTTTGGGAGTGATTTCTCCTTAATTTCAACGAACTTTGAGTGTAGATTAGAGTAGTTAATGTTCATTAATTCAAAACTACCTTTAAGTGGATTATTCAATTCATTTAAGGTACTTTGCATTAGTGATACATTTTCATGCTTGAATCCACCAAGAAGAGTGATTGAACTTAAGGATGGAAGAGTACCATAAGTGCGGCTCAATTTGGTATTCACCTTTAGTTTTGTGCGGTATCGCGTACGGATAACGATTTACATATCGTTTATCTCGCATGCATTAGCACTAACATTATGCACCTTAATTGGTGGTGGCCGGCCTCATTTGTAGGGTAATTACTTCGTAAATTACTCGACGATTGCTTAACATAAACCTAAATGTGTCCCGACTTCGGAATAAAAATCTAATTGGGTACTTGCACTTTCGTGGACCAGATATCTTGTTGATCGCGTAATCCCAAAGTGGTTAATCATATTGCATTAAGAATCGAGACTTATGAATTTTTGATGCGTAGGTGCTTTGGGTCTCCCAATCACCTTTCAAATTTCATTGAATTCGATTTGGTTTGCCTTGATTAATCACTATAGTGTAAGATGCTAAACGAATCCGGTTGTCTTCGATTATGGTTACTTTTTTTTCTTCTTTTTGGTTGTGGTTGATTAAGTTCACCATACCATTATTATGTAAATATTATTATACTATTACTACTATTAATATTTTAGATTCTTTCACTTTAATTTCTTTTTGTTACTAACATTTAATTTCTTGCACTTTTATTGCCTTTATCTTATTTTGCTTTATTCATCCATATCATGTTTATTATTTGCTCTTATTATTTGTTGTTGATTTTCTATTTGTCCATTTGGACACTAAAACATTAATAAAGGATTAAACTTCTAAAAGACTTGTGACTTTAATTTGTGGACTTTTGGTTACTATCCTTGGCATTGGAATGGAGATTTTTGGACTTAGATTTTAGGATCCCTTCCCCTTGCTTTGATCTTCATGAAGTTGTATTTAACCTTTATTTGGCCATTTGCTAGCTCATAAGGATGAAACTCTTATGCTCATAATTTGGAATGTCATCAATTTTGGTTAGATCTTTCTTCCCTTATCTCCTTATTTTCTTTTTTAGGATAGTCCCTTCATCTCCTCCCATTCTTTAATTTTCAAAACCTTCTCCCTTTTTCAAAGGATTCCTTCTTTTTATATCATCACCTCTTTAATAAACAAAAACCTTGACTTTTGTCAAGTGACTTTTACCCTTTTTCTTTTCTTTTAAAATCAATGAATCTAATCATGTTGACCTTAATTCAAAAAAATAAAAAGAATCAAACTCATTCAAGTTGTTTTGTGCATTTGTACACTTTTGTTTACTTTCTTTAAAAGAGTGCCGATTATGAGTCATTATTCTTTAGTCGGGTGTAAGTCTCTCAATCTCCATGGTTGTAGTTTGATGAAACGTCTCTTGTCATTTGTGGGGGTTTAGTGGCATACTCGTTGATTTTATCTGAGTTGGCGCCCTCCCCATAATGATGTATGAGTCAATGTCTTCATTCTCATGGTAGATTTGTTTTGTTTGGCTATCCATTTGAAGATGACAAATTCTCTTCACTTAATAAAATGAATTATAACCCACCCTTTTCACTATTTGTACCGCGAACTACGGGGTTTTGATCTCGCATTGCACTTTGTGGGTACGTAGGCATGAGGCGTTAAACCTCTCCAAACACAAAAAAATATTAAAAAATAATTCTTTCTCTCATCTCTTCACTCTCATTTTTGCAAACCATTTTCAAACCAAAAGCATTAAATTTTTCAAAGGGCTCCCGTGGAGTACCACATACATTTTGGGTGCGTAAAATCTTCCCATTGTGTAACCTATCCCCTTACCTGTTTCTCTGTTGTGTTTCTTTAGCTTTTTGCTTTTAGATTCATTAGGTTTTATTCGCTCTTTTTTCCTTCTCCTCTTGAAATAAAAATAAAGCACGGTGACGACTCTGTTTACTTTGAGTTAAGTTAATCAATAGCTTACACTCATGTTTTTACCGCTACATCATGTTCTGATGCATTGGGAAGAAAAGAGTGAAACATCGTATCAAAGTCTGAAATAAAGTAAAAGAAGAATGAATTAGTTATAGCATAAAGTTAAAATGCCGAATTGGTTTGACACTATTCAGTTCCGTTTTGGGTCTAAATAAGGGTTTGTAGTGAAAATCACCCGATTAACTTTTTAATTAGTCCATAATATAATTGAAAATAGTTGGATTTAGACTCAATTTACCTATAATTTTGTGAGGTGACAGGGAAGAAGTTAAATTAATGTTTACCATAACAATAACTATAACTTCTTATATTATAAATATAATAAGTTCTACTAAGAGATCAAAATTTGTGAATTTTTATAAGAAAAAAATTATATTTTTTTATGGAGACTTTCTCCAAACAAATTGGATATCAACCTTTAAAAAAAACAATTTTACTTTTTTCTTATTCCAATTCTAAAGATACGCCACGTAACAAAAAAAAAATTCTTAAATGAAAAAAATCTAAAAATCACACGACTGTGTTGATTCTCCTCAAACCCCAATAAAAAACAAAGGCTTCCACGCTCGTGGCAAAAAGAAACGGCAAAATTCATGGGCTGTGACGGATAAAACCATCACAGACAGTAACAATAACGTGGCCCAATATCTCTAGTGTTGATATACTCATACTAGAGTACTTAATCACAGTCCACAAGCAAAAGAGAAAACCGCTATATTTATCAAAAAATAAAAAACCCGAAGCGCGATAGAACGAAAGCGATTTTCAGTGTTTTTCTGATTTTTTGATAATCGAAAAAAAAACCTCGCCGCTAAAGCGATACATAGTGCGGCAAAATTTTCGGAATGGGGAGTGAAACTAATAATGCTCGCAGTGGAAAGACGGCGGCGATAGACGTTGTTGCGACGGTGAAGGAGATCGTTAACTGTACGGAACAAGAGATCTACGACGTTCTTAAGGACTGTGATATGGACCCTAACCTCGCCGTGGAGAAGCTTCTCGCTCAAGGTTTGTTTGATTCTTTTTGTTTTTCTTTCACTGCCGTTTCTTGATTCGGTTACGTAACTGACGTTTCGTTTTTGCATTGGAGTTTGTTGTTTTTCCTTTTTTTTTCCAACCGTTTGGTGTTTTGTTACAGGGAAGGGAATTTAGTGAAGATGATGAAACTGTTGACTGTTTTTTAGTTTTTGATGATTGTATGTGTGATATTGACGTTTTCTTACTCTTTTCTGAGAGTGGAGAATGAGTTCGTTCTATATGTTTTTGATTTTCCGTTGTTTGTGGTTTATGAATTAGTTTGATGATTTTCTTTATGCAAATTCATTGTGAATATAATTGTAAGTGTATGAGATTTTAATTGTAGATACGTTTCGTGAGGTTAGAAGCAAACGTGAAAAAAGAAAAGAGGTAATTTATTAAGTTATATCAATATTGACATGAGATTAACTTTGAATATGTTATGTAATGATTAATAATGTATATGCATTTTAATATTTAGATGAAGGAGGCGGTGGATTCAAGGACGAGGGGTAATAGTACAGGGTTGAATAGGGGAGGCAAAACTGGCATTGGCAATGATCCTGGTGTTGTGCAAAATGGATTTCATCACGTGGCTTATAAGGGTATTTTCTTTTAAATGTGGAACATTTGATAGTTTCTGTTATAATGACATTGGTTTTTATTATTGCATGACCTTATGCTATTGAATGTGTGTAACATATGTCAGAAAACGGTAAAGCGGTTGACAAGCAAGATGTTGGGTCAGTTTGTGCTTCGGTTACATCTTCCACAACTCATGTTGCGGGGAAAAGTACAAAAGCGTGAGTGTTTTTTTATTATTTATATTTAATTTTGTATGACTTTATGTATAATTTTGCTTTTGATTCTCTGTGGCTTGATGTCAGTTTATTCCATGAGATATTTAATTTGGTGTGACTTTATGTATAATTTTGCTTTTGATTGTCTGTGGCTTGATGTCAGTTTATTCCATGAGATAAGCTATCTGTTGAAAATGTTCCAGTAGTGTTTTTGATGATGATTTTGGTATATGGTATCATTTTGTCAATATTGTCTTTGTCACTTCCTCTGTTTTTGTGCATATCGTGGGTTTTTCCCCCTTGGTAAAGGATATTCACGTGATTGTCATTGTTCATAAGTCCATTATCACAGTGTCGTTGAAAAGTTCAGTGACCCCGTTTGAATCACCAAGGAACTTATGACTGGGGGAATTTGAAGACATAATGGATGTTTAATCATTTCCCTTAATTTAGAAACGATCCTCATCAGCACTGCCTTTCACTATTGTTTGTGTTTAATTTAGAAATTTAAAAATGCTGAGTTGCGATTAGGTTTTCTGCCAGCTACTGCAGCTATGTTTGTTTCACGTTTGACATACAGGTCATGGGTGGTATCTTTTATTGCCATTGGATGTTAGTGACCACAACCAAACAAACACTGTTTTTTGTGTATGAATTAATTGTATTTTGTATAACATAAATAATCAGTGAATAGTATACTAATACCTGATGGGGGGTTTTAATGCAATTGTTAGAGTTGCTATCATCTGTCTCATGTGTCACAAGTTCCAATCATGGAATCAGCCTGTTACAAATGCCAATAAAGGCTGCCTACCTATAGACCTGCATTGGGTCTGACCCTTCAATGGAAACTGCTATGGTGGAATTGGGGTTCCTTTTCTTAATAGTGTTTATTATTTCAGGTTCATATTTGAGATTTTGCCTTGCCAAATTACTATTATGAAATGTGCAAGTATTTTTTCTTTTGCCTGACTTATTGATATCACCATCATTAGAATGTTGTGATTATTTTTGTAAATAAACTGTAAGTATTTACCTCATTTTTCTTTTAAAAATTTGGTGCAGTGATTCTTTATATACTGATAATGGAAGACAGTCATTAGGAACAGGTGTCTCCATGTCAGATACTGCCCAAGTGTCTCCAGCACCTCTACCCTGGTCGGTAGGAGCGAGCAAAGGACATCTTTCAATGGCAGACATTGTAAGAATGGGCACAACATCTCAAGATGCTGTTTCGCATGACCATTGTAATTCCATAGGAGTTTCATCATTATCTGCAAATTCAGAGTCCAGCTTGAGTCTTCCCTGTCAAAATAGTTCTGAGCAACAATGTTTTCATGATGAGTGGCCTGTAATTGAACAGCCAATATCTGGAAACGCACAATCACTAAACATGTATTCTTCATCAAATGCTAATATTCCATTTGAGCTTCCTAATTGGCATGATACTGAAGTAAGTTTACACAGGAACCATATATTAGATTCAGCCCAAGTTTCACGGGAGGAGATTGCCCATGATAATGCTATTTCTGAAAAGATTGAATCTGCTTCTATATCGGACCAAACTGAACTAGGACCACATTCCGACTCTAATTTAAAGAATACTCTTACCTCCGATTTTTCTGGTTCTTATGAACATCGCGAAGGTAACTTGTGACTCAGATTTTAGATTTAGCGGCCTCATTCTTTATTTTTTTGTAAAACAATGATTGCAACATGGTATTACATCTTCTTTGCACTGCATCAATGCGGAAGTGAGATTTAGAAAACCCTACTTCTGTATGGTGTTGGTGTTTGTAAACCATTGTTGCAATGCAACATTTCATGAGTTTTACTTTATAGCTAATGATTATTTGATTTGTACTAACTATACATGACTATGCAAATATGAAGCCATGATCATTGGGATATACATACAGAGAGAACTATAACTAATTGATTATATACTTCTTGAGTTGAAAATACTTGCCGCTCAAAGTAATTTAAAAGTGTTCACATGTTATCATGACAAGTTGCACATGCATATGGAATATACCATGTGTTTCCATATATTTATTTTAGAAAACATTCGTTTTAAACAACGATTGTTATGGCTGATTGTATGAATAGCTGTCATAATTGCATTGCTGCTTGAAAATATTTTGATTTGAACAAGCCGATGGTGGGTGTCACAATGATAACATCATTGTAGCAGAAAATAGAAATAACGAGGATGTTGTGTTGGATGAGTGGTAAGACTAGACATGATAAGATTAAAAATGACTACATTAGAGAGAGAGAGAGAGAGAGTTGGGGTAGCACCTATAGTAAAAAAGATGATGAAAATTAGGCTTAAATGGTTTGAAACATATAGAGATAAGACTAGTGGAGTGTATGCATAATGAGAATAGATAAAATGGAGGGTAGTAACCACTAGAGGTAGAGGAAGACCTATAATAATTGTAAAAGAAGTGCTACAACGAAAACAAATATACATGGCAGTTTTTGGGCTCGTCGCAATGGTAAATATCAGCCGATATTGTAGATTTTTCTGCCATAATCTTCTAGAACGGTACCATAAAACAGCCAGTATGGTGGTAATTCTCTGCCTTGGACTGCCGCCATCTACAGCACTGAGAAACTATTAAGAAAGATCTAGAGATTAATTAGTTAGATAGAAGCATGGCATTTGATAGAACAACATGGAATTTGCCTCACATTGTTGAATAAGACTTTGTTGTTGTTGTTGGGTGTCATAATAATGAATTTTTTAGAAAAAGGAGTTAGTATGCTGATTTAGTTATTTGAGTTATAAGTGATATGCATGACGAGGCAACTAGTTTTTGAATCAATGGAGGGGTAATGAGAATATATCAAGCTTATTCTAAATAAACGTATTCAAAAGAAAGTTGTAGAAACACCCATTTAGATGGTGGATGTGGATTGGAAAGGGGTTGATTGTGTGAGAAGCTCTTAAGTAACTCCAATACATTGAATGTATCAAATGGGATATATGGTCTAGGGAAGTACAAGTATGTTACTTGACGGTACAACTAAATTATAAAATTATAATATATGGTAGGCTGTAATACATCTAAAAATTATAGTGTAAATTAACATAGCCACTTGAAATCAAATGAGAAAAATGGTTTGAATTTGGGATGCATCATACTGAAATGCTACCATTTCTCTAAATAGTGAAATTTATCTACATGTACCCATGTATGTGCCCATGTATGGTAGCTTCAAAACATCATAGTGAAATGCTACCATTTCTCTACATTGGGAAATTCTTAGATGATATCAGAGTCTATCCAAGATCCGTTGGACCACCTATTATTATGTTTCTATGTTGTTGCTATGAGGCCACTAAATTTAAATATCTTTGGTCTGTAATATAAAATGATGGAGAAATATAAGGGGGATATAAACCATCAAATTTAAAATGGGTGGCCGAAATGGAGGAGGGTCTTGGGGGTTTTATGTGACACAAAAGTACTGCTCAAGCTGAAGGGAAAATTTTATTGAACATCGGTAAGACTTGCAATGTGGTATGCGACATAATGTTGGACGATTAAGAATCAACATTATTAGAGAGTGTTGTAGAGATGAGGATCTTGTGTTGGATGTGTGGTAAGACTAGACGAGATAAGATTAGAAATGACAATATTAGAGAGTGTTGTACCATCCTTTCTATCTATAGTAGAATGGATAGAGGAAAATATGCTTAGGTGGTTTGGACATGTAGAGAATATACTTGTAGATTTTGTTGTAAGGAGAGTAGATAAGACGCAAAAGAGTCAAACAACTAGAGGTAGAGAAAGACCTAGAAAAACTATCGAGAAAGATCTCGAGATTAACCAATTTGATAGAAACATGGTATTGGATAAAACATTATGGAGGAATTTGATCCATATAGTCAATCCCACCTAGTGGGATAAAACTTAGTTGTTGTTGTACGAGGCCACTCGAAATTTGACATATGAATGTGTCTTCATTGGTGATTGGGTTAATATTGCTATTTTATGCACATTATTATTATTTTTGTGGAAACTAGACAGAAGTCTTGTCCTTATAAGTTTTATCATGAGAAACCTACAAATATTTAGGTTGCTTTTGGATAAGCGTTGAGAAAACATGTTTTCTATGATATTTTTCTTTTTTCCAAAAGCTATGTAGTTTCTAACTATTGAGAAAGTAAAACTAATTTGGAGCATTTCTAGAGCTTATTTGGGTTTATCTAAGCACAAATAGGTATTTTGTTTTTGCTTATGACAATAGCTTATAAATATGTGTTACTTGAACACAAGCTTTATTAGGTTGTTTACCCAGGTTGTTTACCCAAAGTGCAAAGCAGTTTTATTTTTCAGGTTCTCGCTTTTTGTAAATGATCAATTCTTATAGCATTTTTTATTTTATTTTTATGAAAGCATAAATGATCAAGCAATTCAATATTCACTCAAATTTTATATTTTGCACACTTTTCTTCTTCAGGAGAAGGTCATGAATTGCTATAATTCTAATAAATTCACTAATGATGTCCTTGTAGGTGTGTCATCTGTTACTTTGGATCTTCAGCGGCTAAATATGAAAGAGTCCAACCTAGAAGCGCCATCATCTGACGATATAGTGGTTCTTCCAAATCACTTACAAGCCTTGGCTGCTGAGTGTTCGCATCTGAGTTTTGGCACATACAAGGGTGGCAATAATTCTGCATCTTCTGAGGCTTTCACACCTAATAATCTTTCTAGAGATGGCTTGGAGATGAAATCTGCAACTGTAGAAGGCCCCTTGTCTCAGCTCTTGCTTCCCAGGCATTTTCTTTTCTGTTTCCATCTCTTGATATATTCAGCTTTGTCTCTGGCAACTCAATTTCATGTGTGTTTTTCTTCTATACCAGTTCTCTAAACCTTGGCGATCAGCTTGGGGTTGACATTCTTAGAGGAACACCCGGTGATCAAAACTATGGCCTCCATTCAACTCTTGGGCATGAATACAACACTACAGCATCTATATCAGATCCTAGTTTGCAAAAGTCCCAATGGATGGCTCCATCACTGCCTTTGAAGCAGCCAGGCTTGCAGAGTGGAAACCATTCTTCATTTCCAGGAGAACTGGTGATACTATTGCCTTCCTATCTTGAGTTCTCTATTGATTTTCTAAATGATATTTTGTTAGAACTGGTAATAAAGTAAAGCTTAATTTTACTAAATAATACCTACGATATTACTACCTCCATCCCAAATTAAGTCAGCTTGTAGAAATAAAGTTGTCCCAAATTGCAAGCCACTATACCATCTACTATTTATTGCCTCCTTTATTTCATTTCTGTTAATCTCTCTCTCTCTCTCTCTCTCTCTCACGTGTCATTGATGAAAGACAATTTTATATATTAACACATAGTTTCTCTTTTCCATACAAAATTAACTATATTTCTTAATTGGTGCGAAATGCCCTAAACTATTTATAGTTTGGGATAGATGGAGTATTTTGATGAAATTCCCAGGAAACAAGTGTTACAGGGTCTGAGTTGTATAGAACTGCATTAGGCAATTAAGGGAGGTCGAAACTGCAGGGGAGGCTGTTTCTTCCTTGAAATTTCTAGTGATGACAAGGATCTGAGAGCCAGAGCTATTCTATTTAGTTTAAACTGAATACAAACCTAACTATTTTGGCCCATTCTAATTAGTCAAGTTCGACCCAACTTAATTAGACCCGCACCTTTCACTTTTTTTGAAATCCGACCCACATCTTATATTTGTTTTAATATTTGGAGTCTACTAAGAATATTCTGTAGTCAATGATGTTATCAATTTCGTGATTGTCTGTTTCTAAGAGCGAAGCTCCTACTTGAGAGACTACCCTCCTAACCAACTATCGACAATAATCGTGAATGATTCCCCTGCTCACCACTATCTCCTTTATCATAACATTATCTGATAGAATCACAAGGAAAAATACCCTCACATCTCTAACTAACTATGATTTTCTACCCTAGGTCCCACTTTTTGGCCTTCTAGAATAGAATAAACCTGCCAAATTGTGGACTTTGAGCATTACTTCTGATACTAGACTCAGCCTAGGTGTCCTATCACTACACCAGCCCCTTGAATTATAGACTTTTCCTCAAGTATGAACTTAGGATATTTACTCTCTAAATATACCACCATCCTCCCAACTTAAACCTTCACCGGGAAGTGCTTCCATTGTATTAGGATACAAGGGTTTTGAAGCAGCTGAAGGTGTCTTCGTCCGGGGCTTGAAATGCAAATTTGCCTCTGTCGGCACCTCACCAAAGACAGAGTGATGCAACAAGTGGACCATCCCCATGACTTTGGTGGTGGTGGCAGCATGATCAAGCCACATGCAGCATGAGTCTCCATGGCTACTGAAGTTGCCCTGTTCTGTGACTGGGAGTGGTAGAACCACCGCAAAGGGTCATGTGTCTGGTGGTTCTGGTGGCTTTAGCAACTGTTAGTGGTGCATATACTTACCGGGGCTTGAATGATTGGGATCTTTCTGACCAATCACAAAATCGGCATTTGCTGGTTTTGGCGAAGGTGGTGGCTGGAAGAAAATCAATTGCTTCATTCTTTGCACCACACTCGTCGTCTTCACACTCAATTTGTTATGAACAGTTTTCAACTTTTCTTCTATTGCACTAACAATCCTTTCAAATCGCGCATTAGATTCTTTGATGCGAGCTTCTTCCCCCCCATTTTTGGATGCCTAGATCATCTTCAACACTGAATTGTATTTGTTATTTGGCTTTTCCTCATTCTTCATCTTTACCAACATCTCGGTTTCTTCGCTGACACAGGAGGAATGAACCTCCTCGGAAAGCCATCCTAACATTTGGCAAACTCTGCCAACATCTCATTTTCTTTGCTGACACGAGAGGATGAACCTCCTCGGCAGGACATCCTTACATTTGGCTAACTCCGCCAACATAAATTCATGACATTCCTCCAAAGCTTGAGGTTGGGAATCTTCCATAGTTGCAAGTTACAATTCCCAATGTATCCAATCTCTCTGACATCTCCGATGTCATGAGAGTTGTGCAGCTTGGCTAACTCACAATCGCTTAGAGAATAAAATTAGTATTCATCTTTGAATCAGGGAGAAACTTAAGGAAATATAAACAAAATAAAAACAAAAAATCTTCTATGATAAGGAAAGAATCACAAGTTTCTCCAACAATAATCAGAAGAAAAAAATATACCACCACACCTAACTATAGGGGTGTGCAAAATATCTGGTTGTAAGACCCAAATCCATAACCAAATTCAAATCCGTTTTAAATATCCGGATATAATTGAATGGTTATTAACCGATTTAGTTTTTAATGGTTTTGGCTATTCATTCCTATAATCCGGATATAATTAAATGGTTATTAACCGGTTAAATTTTTTTGGATTCGGTTATAATCCGGTTATTATCCAAAATCCAAAATTTTTAATTTTCAAAATAAAAAATATATATATTTTCTGATTTTTTTTTTTAAAACTGGATTTTAAAAAAAAAACTGGTTATATAACCATAACCAAATTTATAACTGGTTTTATAACCAGTTTTGATTAAAATGTGGTTTTGGTTATAAATCCAAACCATTTATATGGTTTGAAAATGGTTATAGTTTGGTTTCTAAAAATAACCAACCATGCACACCCCTATCTAACTAACTCTGATTCACTCCCCAGAGTTCCTTTGGCCTTCTAGAATAAACCTGCCATATTATGGACTTATTTAGAGTCACTTCTGCTACTGCACTCAGCCCAGGTGTCCTTTCATGTCCGAAAAGAGCTTAAAAAAGGGGCAACTATTAATTGATAAGTTGGTTTATAAGGTTGAGGTTGGTCTAATTAAACAGAAGATGGTGTCACATCACAGCCTATCGGAGCACCCACTGTATTTTCCACACGAAATCTAATAGTGTTTGTTGGACATGCCCTACAATCTTCTTTTGTAAGGACGGGTAAAGGTCCAACCCAAAGCCTTAGAGAACTTGTTGCAAGTCTTGTGGACAAGCTTTTTGTTATTATTGGCAAGAGACTGATTCTCATGATTGTAGCAACTTGTACAAAATTCTACAAGTTAAAATATTATTTCTACTACATTGCATATTCTATGCTTCAAATGCAATCCAGTTATTTTATGTTTATGATTCTTAGCTCCATGTCCTTCATGGTTCAACAACTGTCAAGAATATCAATAGCACTAATTATTAGGTCCAATCTGTCAATAATTTGTTCAGGACACTAATCCCTTGCCCACCTTTAAGCCTCATAGTTGAGATATTGATCTTTATTGCATATATATGCATGAATTCATGACTAAACTTATGCATGAATTCATGACTAAACTGTTTTTGTGAAGTGGTGCATTTATTCTGCTTTTCTGATAAGCATGTAACTTTTTGCAAATAACATACTGTATTCATTTGATAATAATGTATGGTTACATTTTCTTCCTAATGTTTTTTTCTTGCTAATTCTCATCTTGTAAATCTGTTCATTGATGGCTATTTACTCATTCCTACTTTCTTTTAAAGCTTTTTAAATATGACATGATTTTAAGATTTGCTTCTATTTGCCTTCATGCAGCATAATAGTTCAAATGCGGTACCCCAAGATTTGTTGGCATTTCTCATAGCAGAATCGCAACGTTCAAAACACAATGCGGAACCATCCATAAACAATTTCCCCCCCTCCATATCTGGGGTATCCAGGGTACATTCTTTTTTCTACACCTTTTAATTTTGTGATTTTATTTTGCTTGTCTTAATTTCTAGCAACATAATAGAGCTAACTAAACATTTGTTGGAATTGTCAACCAACTAAATTGCGAAGGTATGGGTTATATATAATTACCGGATATGCATGTGGAATACTGTATTTCAAAAATCTAAGGGAAGGGTGCGTACGATAATTTAAATTTTGAAAAATGAAAACAAATGTTTGAATGAGTTTTGTTTTTTTTTGTTTTCAACATCTATTTTATAAATCCATTAAAAAAAACAGTTTTGAAGGAAAAAAATATGTTCGCTAATTTCTTTTTAAAAACCATTTTAAAGATGAGGAAATGAAAAAACTTGTTTAATAGACACATTTGCATTCATAAAGCAAGATGATTCATATACATTCTTTTTACATTTTCAAGTTACACTATTTTAAATTTCCCATTAATGAAAGTTGTACCCATTTTCTTTGTTTTTCTTTCTCTTCCCAATTTTCCAAAGTAAACCCAGAACATCTAAAACATATTTTAGTTTTCCAAACTTATAAATAGAAGGTAGTTTTTAATATCTGTTTTGTGTTTCATTATTTTCAAATTAACAAACTAAAAAATTGTTTTGCAAAACTAAATCAAACAAGCCCTAATAGTATAAAACTATTTTCTTACCATGTGCACTATATATTTTAAATTGGTTAGTGATTTTATTATCTCATTATTACCCTCCTATTGGTGTGACATTGATATCTCAGTTACTTTTGAAATTTGTACAAACTCATTGCAAAGAAATTTGTATTGAGAACACTGGTATCGGTTATGAGGCTTAGAAGTGCAAGGATCACTGCCCTCATCTAAGTTATTGATAAATTGGACCTAATAATTAGTGTCATTGTTCTTGACAGTTGTTTAAACATGCAGGACATAGAACCAGGTACCTTTGCTTTGCATAACAGATCTTTACCTGCCCAGGGTTTTACAGTGCAACCCAATAATCACTTTCAACAATCGCGAGAAGCATATTATGCCCTACCTCAGAATCAGTCATATATGGCCACCATTGATTCACAGAGAGCATTTTCAGACAACACTGCATACAGTGGATCTCATGCAAACGTGAATTACAACAGCCTTCCACAAAATAGAAATGAATTCTACATGAGTAGATTGCATCCATCCACTGTCAGTGATGCACCTGGTTATGGAAATCTCGATTCTTCCTTTTATCGTTCTGGAAGCTTTCAACCTAATGCATCTCTTGGTAATATGAAACCTTCGAGTAACTTGAATGAGATTTTAACTTCTCAATATTATGGTGGACATACCTTGAGCTCTATTCAACCGGTAAGTTTTACTATCCTTTTTTTTTGAACAATAATATTTTCATCTATATGTAGTTATGAATGTGGTGATAATCACTACGGACTTAAAAGTTATCCATTCTAGATCTGTATGTGCCTACTCTGCAAAATCCCAAAAAATAAAGAAGGGATGTCATCTACTCTGAAATCACCCCTAAAAAATTAAAAAAAGGATAGCATCCAACTGTTATTTATGTTCAAATAACAGAACTCAATTGTATGATGGGTGCTTTATCTCAAAGTTTGACCGGTATCATTTTAATGCTCTACATTGTTAAGCCTACTATAATTTTATCAATTGCTTAATTGACTTTATTGTTGATCTTCTCGTCAGCATGATAGCTTTTCTCAACGGGATTATGAGACGAGGTTAAGATCTTCATATGTACCAGAGAAAACCCAATATACCTTCACGGACCAACCGAGTCAGGCTTCCCTGTCACAGTATGCAAGTCATGAATATTCTGATTTCTATCCTTCTTGGAGCCAAATTCCGGAAGAACACAAGCAGTCAGGTAGTGTTCAAGATTTGTTGCCCAGTAAATTGCATCAATTTTGGCCGCATAACCACTAACAGCACAGTCCTGTTTGTTTTTTTCTCCCCCTTTTTTTGTCACTAGGATTTTTAGTAGCAGGTTTAGGTGAAATAGGGTGTTATTACATTTCATTTTGATGTTCGAGCCTTATTCAATTGTACATACTTTAAAGAGAATGAACTCCATGCAGTTGTGGCATTTGCATTTTTATATATTCGATTGGGGGTATTTTTTTGTCACACTTTAGCTAGATTAATGTAGTTTCTCAACAGAATTGCAGTTCTCAAATTACAAGCACAAACTCTTATTAATGAGATTTTGCTAGAATGGGACCCATTCAATTCTCAATTATTTTAACATTGCTTTCCATCATTTTAAACTATATTAACTAGATTTAACGCATTGCATTAAAATTTGTAAACTTATATGCATATATAATATACAAAGCAAAACTTACTTTTGTTTGAAACTGAGTATGAGAGAATGTTTTTTGTTTCTTTTTGTAGGAAGAAAATAGCTGAGTTATAATGACATCATTGGTGTGTAGAAAAGTTTAAAATTTCAAAAGCGTTCTAATAAATAGTGTAGAAAAATTTAGTACTTCAAAAGAGTTCAAAATCTATTTTTGTATGTAATTAAACTAAATCAATTCAATACTTTAAGGGAGTTTACATGTTTACATCCCCTTAGTTCTGGACGACAATAGTATATAATAGAAGGAATTGAAAAAAACATGATAAATATTAACGCGTTGAATCAAAACAACCGTATACAATAAAACCAAATATGATTGATTCTCAATTATGTCACTTAATATCTATTAAACAAAAAATGAAACCAAATGTGATTTAATATTATATTATATTATATTATAAATGGAGTATACAAAAGTATTTAGAAGTATAAATATAAATCCTAATATATAGAAAGTACAAATATAAATGAGAAAATAGGAGATGAACTTGAATATAAACTATGTCATAAATCTTTACAAAAAAATTACTTTTCTTTTTATATATCTTAATTTTTTTCATTGTAATTTATACATACAATTTTTCACACAATAGTGAGTGATATTTGATCATCAACAATTCTTTTTCTCCAAGTCTTGTTAGTTGTGATGAATCTTATGACAAATTCTAATTTTGTCTGACACTAGGGGTTGTATTTGCAATTATTTCGACGTTCAATTAAGAGACAATTGTAAGTGTTATGGTTTTAGGTTAGAATTATGTGTACATAGTGTTGATATATAGTCCGTCTTTTATAGTTAAGCTTTAGAATTTTGAGGTCCTAAAACCTTCTATTTGTTGTAGCTGTCTCATGCAGCTATCTCTGAGGGAAAATATTTAAAGATACTTTAGAATAAGATTCGATGGTCATATTAAGGTTCCATCAGATTTGGTTAGATATAATTTTAGAATAGATCAATCTTTAAGATTATGAATTATTAGAATTAGGGGTGTTTAAAATATACGGTTGTAAGATCCAAATACATAATTAAATTCAATTCATTGAATGATTATTAATCCGTTTTGTTTTTAATGGTTTTTGTTATTCATTCGTATAATCCGAATATAATTAAATAGTTATTAACCGGTTAAATTTTTTTGGATTCAATAATAATCCGGTTATTATCCAAAATCCAAATATTTTAATTTTTAAAATAAAAAATATATATATTTTCTGAATTTTTGTTTTAAAACTGGATTTTTTATTTTAAAAAACCGATTATATAACCATAACCAAATTTATAATTGGTTTTATAACGAGTTTTAATTAAATTGTGATTTTGATTATAAATCTAAATCATTCAAAATGATTATAATTTAATTTTTAAAAATAGCAGACCATCACACCCTTAATTAGAACCTTCTTTGTAGATACCCGTTTTTTTTGGGTTGATGTAACTTGAATTTATCTATTTGATTAAACTATCTTTGGGTGATTGACTTATTTCAATCCAACTATTTTGTGGATCCAATGATCTTGAACCGTTGTTAGGATATGGATATCAACGGCGCCTTATAGGATGGTTAGATAAGTAATGATAATTAAAATATATGAATTGCTGTCAAGTGTCAGGTGTTGTTGGAGCTGGGTGGATTAAACCTTGGTCTAAATCGAAACAATATTCAATCGAAACAAATTAAATGATAATGAAAAAAGGTTCATGGTACAAGGACTAATTATAAACGAGTTTTCACTTTTCGTACACACTCGATGTAACATTTTAAATCCTAAAATTTATATAAAAAATTTAATTAATAATTTAAGGTATCACTAAGACAACCATAAAAAAACTCATCAAAACATTTGATAACAAGCAGTAGAAAATCATAACATAACAATTTCAAATTAAAATTTGCAAATAAAGTATTAAACTTTAAATCACATAATTCGACATTAACTCAAAACATAACAAAAATGCTCCGTTTCCGATTTTACAAGTCAGAGCACTAAAATCACTAAATAGCGATAAAATGATAAGTAAACAAAGAATAGGTCAAATAAGCTACCTTTCACACACAACAACTTTACTCCTGATTATCTGCAAAATGCCCATGGTGAACAATATTAATTAAAAAGGGTAAAATATAAACTTTGATATAAAACAATGTAAAGAATGCAAAGGTAGAAAAACACACAACATATCATTAATTCAATACACAACCAACATCATCACAATCTCACACTCAATCCACAATAATATACATATATGCAATGAGACTCACGATATAACGTGACAATATGCATGTGGTATCAACTCAATATTTGGTTCTCTCGGGAACTCAATCCCCCCTTCTGAACCCATGAGCCCCCTTCTAAGGTCCAAGCCCATCCTTTATGAGTTTGGGACAAGCTACTAGTCCCCTATTCCGAACTAATGTTCTTGCCTTTTTCAACGAAACCACACAATGATACATGTCAATACAAATCAACACAACAACAATATAATGTTCACGACCCCCTTCCGATCATAAACATGCATTGACACACAATAGTAATTCTCCCTTTGTCGCCACAAAAAATACCAGACCGCATCACACACTCGAAAATAAAACAAAATCGCTACTGAATTTTATTTATTCTAAGATAAAGGAAAAATATCAATAAAATCCTAAGGGAAGAGAAACAGGTAATGAAGTAGGTTATGCAAGGGAAAACTATTAGCATCCCTCAAATCCGTTGTACTCAACATAAACCGTTTTAATTGTTCTTTGCGTGAATACGTGTTATTATATGAAGGTTACTTGAGATTGATTTTAATTAGGGGGAAATAAGTTCTTAATTAATGTGCTCGCCAAAATTTCGAAATCCCGTGCCTACGTATTCCCATAGTGCAATGAGAAAATCATAACTCTATAGTTTGTGGGGGTATAAAATAAGTATTTGTTGGTTGTTTTTACTGAACATTGTTAACTTTCGCGTTCCAGAAGTTAAACGTTAATTGTATACTCACGCATGGGAGGTTTAAGCGCTGCTTGTATTACGGTAGAATGAAAATAACATGTCCTTTGAGAAAAGCTTTTGAATGCCCTAAGGCGGAAAAATTGAATTTAATTGGTTATGACTGATTTTAGTCTGAAGACAAATATTCAGATAGGGAGCACTACAACAGTGTTTGAACATTCAAGGAGATAAAATATACATCCTCATCCCTTTTTTTCCTTTCATTATAAAAATTTCCTTGATTCGAATTGCACTAAAGTCTATGAATGAAGGTGAATACTTTGAATAGATGGGTCTTACGTACCGTAGTCAAAGGTATTCAAAATAAAGATAGGAATGCTCCCTCTCATTCTTTTACATTTCTTAAGGCTCATGACACACAATTCACATCATAATTATTAAGTGTTTTGAATTTGTTTTGAGAAAAGAGAATTTTTGGTTTATTAGACATGTGAGAAAATTAAATTCTAATTGGTGCACAAAAAAATAAAATCGAAATCGAAATTAACATGGGGGGTAATGAATGAATTGGTAATGAATAAAAGAAGAAAAAAAAGTAAAAACAGAAACTGGGCCATTTTGGGGTGCAAATAGTAATTAAAATAAGACCCAATGGTCAAAATGACCCACATGAACAATTTCATCTTATTCTTATTTTTTCTTTAGAGATTTGTCTTTAGTGCTGAGAAGCCAACCAGAAAGAGCCACATGACGTGGATTAAATAAAGAAAAAATAAATAGAGCAGGACACATGCCGTTGTCTGGTGCATTATGGGTTGCAACTTCAGTGTTCATCATTTTCTCATGCATTATTGAATTTATTTCGCCAAAATTACCAAATCATATAAACAATATGAAAATTATATATCACTAGACTCATTTTTTCCGCAAGGAATCCAAATATACAATTGAATTTTACAAACAAATCACAAAATTTGAAGAATCGGGTGAAAAAGTGAAGAAAAAAATGTGTCAAGAATTAATCGATTCACATTCGTTATAATGATTCATGAAAAATTAATCATATATTCGGAATCATGATGAGAAATTACTTCTAGTAATGTATTCACATGTTATTAACAATTAAGAATTTAAAAAGTCACCATTTTCAAGTTTATGTGTTCTATGTCAAAGTTGGGTTTTTAGCTCAAAAAAGTGATTATACTAATAAGCTACTTCATGCTCTATTTCTAAACTCTATATTAATGCAATGCCTAATTCAATGCTATGCTAAACTATGTTCTAAATTATGCTATGTTGATTTTTATGCTACTTGAATTTGGTTTTCTTGGTTTAAGGAAAAAAGTACTTATTAAATAATATATTTCATAACAATGGTTTAAATTAATCAATAAGAAGCATTCAACAAATCATGAAAATGGCATGGAAGAAAAGAGATGAAGAATTATCGACGGAGCAGAGGTTTGCTCCGGTTAAAGGTGTTGAAACAAATTTGGTTTATACCATGTATCCTTTAAGGTTTTGATGATAACAAAGTATTTGAAGAGCAATCAAGATTTCTAACTATCTGGTTCATGTGTACATAATTCAGTTTACTTGATGAAACAAGTTCTGTCACGAAAGAAGCTATAGTTCGGTTCTGATCAAGCTTTTGTGAGAAAGTCTGACCCTAAAGATATCTTTTGTATATTTCAGAATAAGAAGCATGCTAACCCTGCCTCTAGAACTAATGGATGACAAATCAAGCTCAGAAATCATGAGACTCAAGAGTAGTTTACATTATCTTCAAAATATTGTGTTGTACTTGTTTCATAGAAGAATTATTTGCACAAAGGCATTGTTCAGAGGCTAATTTATTGGCTAAGAGTTCCAACACCCGCTTTATTGTAAAACAAGATGTGCAAAAATATTTGATTTGAAAATGGTCGTTAGGTTGCTTCAATGACTCTATTTATTCAGCTATAAAATGAGTAGAAGAATAGAAGATTAACCAAGAAAATAACATTGCAACAACTGAAGTATACACATACTTCACACCATTTGTATCAGCTCAAGAGAAGCTAATCCTTTAAGAGTTATTATTCTTGTATATTTTAAGAATCTTAAGTGTTAAAGTGTGTTGTATTATATTTGAACACCTCAGTTTGTTAATAAAATGTTGTTGTAAGTCATTCCTTCTCTAAACAGTTAGTTTAGATAAAGTATCTTGATGTGGGCTTGAGCATTGACGTCTTAGATTTGAGGAATCTGAGCAAGGATGTATTGGACTCTAGGTCTAAGCAAGGAAGTATTGAACCCGAGGGTTTAAGCAAGGAAGTCTTGGATTCGTGGAATCTAAGTAAGCAAGATTTAGGTTGTAGGTATGAGCAAGAGAAATTCTTATACTTGAGGATATAAGCAGTTGTGATCAGTTTGATTATAGTGAAAATATCTAGCGCTACAAGGGGACTGAACTACTCTTAGTTGGAGAGGAACCATCTAACTTTTATGTGTTCTTTGCCTATTTATTTGCTTCTATTATTTATTTGCTACAACTTGTTAATCAGATTCTAAACTTAGCTTCAAAAGTAAAAACAGTTTGGCATACATAATTCAACCCCCTTCTTGTGTATTTTTCTCACTTTCAAAAGGTTTCTAATGGAGTGCCGAAGAGAAACTGGGAAAACTTGAAAGGTAAGCATTTTTCGCCATGCTTCCAGTATTTTTCAAGCTTGATGATCATTTTTTATGGTTAATGAATATAAAAGATGAATATTGAATGTAGATTATTGAGGAATATGTTTGAATCTTGATGAACTTTGGATAATGATAGTGTTTGAATTGTTGAAACTTGATTGATGATCTATTGGAATTGGTTTGTGGCTAAGTTCCACCAAATATAGAACTTCAATGTGAAATTATAAATGATGATGAATATGAACTTTGGTGATGGTGAGGGGGTGAAGAAAAAAAGAATTATGAGATAACTTGAGAAAAAATGGTGTTAAGCCCAAAATTATGAAAAATGACATATTTATATAAGATTTGTAAATTAATGAACTTTGCATTGTGATCCAAGTAAGAGGTTTATCAATGGTTGAAAATTCATTTAAGCCTTAGTTGCAGATAACTAATCTCAACCCTTGGATTTGTTTTTATGAATGGTTAGGATTGAATGAAAATTTTATTGAAAATGGAAATTGGAATTTGTGTTAGTTTGGTAGGATTTGTGTTTGTTTGGTAGTTATGATAGTAAAGGGTTAATTGTGAAATTGAATGATTATGGATGCATTAGAGACAAATGGTATTTTTTTTAAAGTAAAAGTACAAAGTTGGAATGTAAGATAAAAGGTCATTGATGATTATGCATGAAACTTGGAATTTTTGAATGATTTTGCCTCAGATTTTTTTTACCACTTTTGCCTTAAAATTTTGGTGAATTATCCTATGACTTTAAGTGATTTTGAGAAGTAATTTTATGTTGAAAAGAAGCACTTTTGTATGGTGTAAACTCATGGATTAAATTCATATTTTTTGGCATTATCATACCCCAAATCCGTCCTACCTTTTTCACTTTTCTTATACCATGCTTTGGTGTTGATTCATGGGTTGTCTCTAGATGATCATCTGGCCTCTGGCCATGATCATCCAACATTTAGGTCATGGAGGTCTTGTGGTTCTTATTGCGATTGCAGGCTCTTGCAAGGGTGTTTAATTTCAAGTGGAGGTAAAAGGAAGATATACACTCATTCTTATGGTCATGGCATGATTAATTGTCCAAGTTGTATGATTAATTCATTTCAAGCCATGATCAATTGGTTTCAAGTGGTTTTTGAACACAATATAACGAGGCAACGGGACCACACACAATATTCTAATTACAAATAAACAAAAATAAGGGCAGAGTTCAAAAAGTACAAGACATAATAGTTTCAATATTTAGCAAAAAATAACATTTGAGCACAAGAAAGTAAGAAAAAACGTACCATAATAAAATATTCCACAACAAGGTTAAACCTTAATTTTATACTATAAGAACTAAGTTACTCATCAGTAGAAAGGGGAGAAAAGTTCAATAGAGTTAGACACAAACCAAGAAAATTTAAAAGAAACCTAGCCACCATCGTATATTCAAACAGAGAGTCACCAAACAAAAAAACCTAAGGTCCACTATGCCCTTTTCATCCAATAACAATAGAAATTGAAAACACACAAGCATAAAAGGGAGGGAACTAGAATCCAGAAGAGGAAAAGAGGAGGGATCAAGATTTTTACCTTCACCAGATTTTTGAGATCAGAACTACTCTGATATGGGTATGTAATACACTTTTTTAATACATCTTGATCTTTGATTCTTTCTCCCCCATGTTGTTGTTGAGAAATTCCCCATCAATTGCTTAATTTCTTTTCGTTATGACGAATCTAGGGTTTGTCAGTGTTGTGGTTTCAAAGAGTTAGGGTAATAATTGGAGGAAACCGATCCCAAATTTGAGATTAGAGGTTAGATTTTGGTGGGGTAGGGGGAGATTTGAAGTTGGCTGGAGTAGGATGGTGGCGAACACCGTGTGCCACCCTCTTCTCCAACGAGAGGAAAGGGATCCGATGACTCATGTTTTGCCGAGAGAAGAAAGAGTGTTAAGATGAGGGAGAAAGACTTGAAGACAGAGAGAGAGATTCTTGAAAAATGATCGTTGCTTTTTCCTCTTCTTCAGTTTTAATGCGCCATCATCATATTGTTATTGTGTTGGCTTCCCACGCCGGTGACACGTGTCACTGGTCTGTGCCTTGTCATCAAAATCCTGTAGATATTCACTTTCCATCCTTACCATACATGTGCGTTTCCAATCATAGGATCAAAGTGATAATTGACTCTTTGATTAATCCTACGCACCTGATTCCTCCGCAGGTCAACAAATTGACTAAGAGTCCACCATGGACTCTCACTTGGATGCGTGGGCCTTCTGTTTTGGGCCTTTGGTTTTTCCTATCCACACCATTGTTTTCTTCTTCTACATGCCCATTTAGGTTCTAATTTGTTTTCTTTAGGCAAAATACCCAAAATAGTCCCTTAACTCCATCACTGGGTCCAATTTGATCCCTTATCTCTAAAAAGTGACAAAAAAGGTCATTTAATTTTTTAAATTGTACCAAATAGATCCTTTCCGTCCACCACCCCCAAACAGACATTAACTTTTTCATATATGGCAACTGACATGGCATTTGAAGTCTTCTTCCTCCTTTAAACTGAGATTGTTCATCTCCAATTAGTGTCATGCTTTTCTAGGGTTGATGAAAAATTTCCCTTCATCCCCAAATTGATTCAAGCAAAAGCATAGGGTTTGTGGATTTGAGCTGGTCACAAACATGAAATCCAGTGGGTCGATGCCGACACCAGTGATGAAATCAAAACATGGTTATGGTGGGTGTTCTTCGAAGGAAGGATCAAATGTCAACACAAGCACAACTTGGAAACCTATATGTCACTATGGGGATTTAGCTGTTCTTCGTATGGACACAACATTCAAGAACTATGGGAAACATTTTTGGAGATGTCCTAATTTTAAGGTATGTCATATGTATGTTTGTTTAAAAACAGTAGATGTATGTGTGTTTAAAAAAGGTTGATGTTGAAGATGGTATTTTGCAGGGATCAAGCAATGCTGGTTGTGGGTACTTTGGATGGTATTTTGAAGATGTTGGAGATTAGAAGGGGCAATATTTGATGGATAGAATTGAGAAGCTCTCAAAGTCAGTGGAAAAGGGTCAAGTGACTATTGAAGAATATGGGAAACAAATAAGCAATATGGAAAATGACATGAAGAAGCTCATGAAGTTGATAAAATTCTGGAAATTGATGTTGTTCATAGGCCTTGTTGTAGTTGTTTTTAGAATGCTTTAGGATGTTGTTGAATCAATTTGTTCTCACTGTTTTTAGAATGCTTTATGAGGTTGTTGATGTTGTTGAATCAATTTGTTGTCATTGTAGTTGACAGTACCAATTTGACATTTGTAATGGATTATTTGTGATCAATATTACTTGCTATTGTTATGTTGACATTAACATAATGTTAGCATTTGTTATCAGCATTTGTTCTCACTGTAGCATTTATTCTCACTGTTTTTAGAATGCTTTATTATGTTAGCATTTGTTATCAGCCTTATTTGTGATCATAATTGCTAAACATAATTGACATAATTGCTAAACATAATTGACAAAATTACATTGACAGAATTGTTAACATATCCATATGTCTTAACACATAACATAGGCCTTGCCAAAATACCATATGTCTTAATACAACAAAACACATTACTAGTCTAAACAAAATACAGCAGTCCAAACAAAATGCATAAGCCTAAAGTTTCCAAGTCTTGGTTGATCTCTTTGTTGGTGTACTTCTCCTTGTTGTTGGGCCTACAACAGTCTTGGCTGCAATCATCCTGGTGGTTGGGTCTGGGGGCATGAAAGACTTAGTTGGCCTTCTGAAAGATAACTTGCTTGGCCTTCCTTGATCTTGCTTGGCCTTCCTTGAAGCCTGCTGAGATGGCACATGTGCAGCCTGCTGAGATTGAACTTGTGATGGCTGCTGAGATTGTGAAGCCTGCTGAAATTGTGAAGCCTGCTAAGATTGCGCATGTGATGATTTCCAGATAATTTCCTAGAGTTTCTTGTCTGGATATCTTTTTCTGAAATTATTATAAAGATGTATGACACAGAATCTTTGCTCAGCTCCAGGTAGCAACTCATCCATGGCAGGTAATAAACACTTTGTACAACAAAAATAACACAAGTTAGTACAAATAACATAAGTAACTATAAGTAAATATAACTTAGAAAATATAACTTATAAAATATTTACCTTTTGTTGATCAGATATATAAGTGTATGTGAGAAACTTTTCTCTCACACCTAGATCATCAATAAGAACCTAGCTGTTCAAAATAGGTGTAACCTAAATCCTTAAAACAACCTAGCAGTTCAAAATAGCTCCATCTATCACCATCTATTTTCAATTTTGCAATCTCCCCCTTCGTATACACTCAGCTCGTCATCGACAAATGCACCACTGTGGTGAATTGTAAGATTTAGGTACTCACTCATCTCTATTGACACAAATCCCTAATTAAAATCCAATAACCCTAAATCAGTAACTTATCCTGAAAACCCTAAAACATAAAAACCCTAAATCATTAAACTAACTGAAATCGAATAACATTTCAAATTGTAAAATCAAATACATGGTAAACTATGCTTCAGAAATGGTTATGATGCTTCAAGCTTTAATGGTAGCTGGTTATGATGCTTCAAGCTTCAATGGTAGCTGCGCTGCACTAGGGTTCCTTCTTTCTATTTTTACTAAGTTTCGTACATATGACTGAAATTAGTTTGTATACACACCCTTAAGGTAAACACATCCTACATGGCAGATGAGTCACCCAAGCTAAGCTCCACATGTGTATGATACTTGACTTTGACTAACGGTTGGTGACAGAAGGACAAACGTGGTGCAATTTAAAAAATTAAAGGACCTTTTTGTCACTTTTTAGAGATAAGGGACCATATTGGACCCAGTGATGGAGTTAAGGGACCAATTTGGGTATTTTGCCTTTTCTTTATTATAATTTCTTTCTTTTTAATCATTTCATTTTCTTTTAGTTTTTGATTTAATTTTGTTTATTTTTATTTTTTATTTTTTTCATATATTCTAAAAAATCAAAAAATATTTCTTAATTTTAATTATTTTTAAACATTTTTATTTAATACTAATTAATTAAATTAATGATTAATTTTATTAAATATTTAGGTTTAATTTAATTAATTTTATGTTGCTAATTTCATTTATAATATTAAAAACCCAAAAATATGCAATTGTTAACTATTTTAAATATTTATATTTAATATTGATTAATTATATCATTAATTAATCTTATTAAATATTTATATATAATTTGATAGTTTTCTGTTTTGCTTGATTTTATTTTATCTGTGTAATGTTGGGATCACTTTATTTAAACATGTGATCACTTTGAATATAAATATTTGTGTAATGCTGGATTTTGTTTGATAAATATTATCCATTTGCTCCTATGTTTATTACCTATTCAAGGAATAAAGACAACCAACAGATAACCTTTTCCTACTTCAAACTACGAACGCTCTGACTTTCCTATTGTACAAGGGAGTACGTAGGCACAAGGGCCCCAATCCTTGGAGAGCATCCTAATAAAAAATAACCATTTTGTACCTTTTACCTTATAACCAAGAAGCCCAACATTTCTAAGCAAACACTAACGTGCAAACTAACCAAAGGGTTCCCGTTGAGTACAACAAACGTGAGGGCGTGCTAATACCTTCCCTTTACGTAAGCGACTCCCGAATCCGACATTGGTTGCGATGACATTGCCCTATCCTTTTCATCCGTAGGTTTTATCAATTTTTTCCCTTCCCCCCTATGGGAATACATAAATTTTGGTGGCGACTCTGTTAGCCCATCTGTGACCACTCACGAGTATCATATTTTTCGAGGTACGACATATGGCAACTCTGCTGGGGAATAGTTCTCCCCTATGTGACTCAAGCCTAGTTTGGTTCACTTGTGTTTTTATGTTTGCTTTACTTGCATGGATTTTATTTATCTCATTATTATCTATATTTTTTTATCATTATAATCTAGGCAAAATACCCAAATTGGTCCCTTAAGTTTATCTCGGGGTCCAATTTGGTCCCTTAATTCTAAAAAGTTTCAAAATGATCCCTTAAGTTTTTAAATGGTGCCACGTTAGTCCTTGCCGTCAACACCGTTAGTCAAAGTCAATGGGCTTGTACCATTGGCACAAACATGGTGATGATGTGTGGTAATGCATACACCATGTGGATGCCATGTTGGATTGGTAAACTTAAAAAATAAACTCTTAGGTGAAATGTTCAGAATAACTAAGAAGGATATGAAGTAAAGTAGAAGGGTAACCCTATATCAACCATTGTTGCTTGTTAAAGTTGATTCTACTGCAGTTTGAAGGAAACTTTCTTCATTCAAGTCAAAATTGTAGACAACCAGGTATGTCTTCTAGTTTATTAAGTGCAAAATTTTCCTTTTGTTCGTTTTAGGGTTATGAACTTCAATCTGAAATTGTTATTTTTTGTGTGCATCTTCTAAGGACATATGAGGTAGGTTTAAATGACTGTGTATTTGAACATAAAAATCCACCATAGCGGTGAATTTATTGATGAGGAGCTGAGTGTGTACGAAGGAGGTAAGGTTGCTGACTTGAGAATAAATGTTAATAAATGGAGTTATTTTTAACTGTTAGAATGTTTTAAGGAATTATGTTACAAATCTATTGGAAATATATACTATAGGGATCCAACATTTGGGATAAACATGTTGGTTGATGACAAAGGTGCCCTAGAGATTACTGATCTCTATAAGGTGCACCTTAATGTTGACATCTATATTTAACACACACTGTCATAGCCTGATTACTATGATGGTCCTATTGATAAAATAGTAGTAGAGCAAAATGACCTTGTGGATGAGAATGAAGAAGTCCTTGCTGCAATGATTGAGGAAGTAGTTGGTGAGGCTTTAAAGGAATCTGAGGTGATGGAAGGTGAGACTAGTGGTAAGAATAGTGTAAAAAAATCTTTTATGGAAAAATAGGTAGTGGAAACCAATGTAAATATGGATAGTGAACAAGGTGACGATGAGGTTAATGATGATATTAACTCTGATGATAGTGAGGATGAAAGCTTCAATTATGACAATGCAATGGAAATTTCTTTTGATTATGAATCAAATGAGTTTGATGATGATTTGGATGAGGATGAAGTGGATAATTTTATTGACTATGTGAATGAATATGGTGACCAAGAGGGGAACATAAAAAAGGTAAAGAAAAGTGATTGGAAAACAAAGATGATAAAAATGGTAGTGATAATGAATGTGAGGATTTGCAAAGTGGGTGTGATAGTGATGATAATAGTGTAGTGATGAGGAAAAAGAAACCCATGTTCAAGTTACAAAAAGACATGTCCAATTACAAATGGGATGTTGGAATGTATTTTATAACCAAATCTTATTTCAAAGAAGCTATAACTTCATATACAGTGCAATCTGGAAGAAATTTGAGGTACACTAAGAATGACAAGGTTAGGGTGAGGGTTAGATGCAAGGATAGATGTGAGTGGGAAGCTTACTATGAAAAATTACCTAATGAGGATTCTTGGCAACTAAGGAAAATAATAGGAAGTCATAGTTGTAGTAGGGAGTACAATGTCAAGATGATGAGTACTGAATGGTTAAGCAAAAGTCTTCAAAATTCATTGAAAACCAACCAAGATTGAAGCTTAAGGACATAAAGGGAAAAACATAAAAAAAGTGGAATGTAGGGGTCAATAATACTAGGGCCATAAGGGCTAGATTTTCTACAAAAGACATGGTAGATGGTTATTTCCTAGATGTTTATACAAGGATTTATGAATATTGCCATGAGGTATTGAGATCTAACCCATGATCTACTATGAAACTGGATGTTCAACCTATACAAGAGGGTATACCTGATCAAAGGACCTATTTTAGGAGGCTATACATATGATTGGCAGCATGTAAGGATATTTTCAAATTATGCAGACATTTCATTGGTCTTGATGGATGTTTCTTGAAAGGGCTTTGTGGAGGTCAAATCTTGGAAGCCATAGGTTGAGATCCAAATGATCAAATTATCCCAATAGAATTTGGTGTAGTTGAAAGTGAAAATAAGGATAGCTGGACATGATTCTTGGAGTTGCGTATTGATGATCTTGGTGGTAGAGAAAAGTGGCTCACATACACTTTTATATTTGATCAACAAAAGGTATACTTTTTCATGCTGTGTTCAATGTTAATATTTATGTTTAATATTGATATGTTTTTAAAACTGATATGTTTAATATTGATGTGTTGCTAACTAGGGATTATTACCTGCCATGGATGAATTTCTACCTAAAGTTGAGCAAAGGTTTTATGTCAGCATCTCTATAACAATTTCAGAAAAAGATATCATGGTAAGATGCTAAAGAAAATCATTTGGAAGGCAAGAAAGTTAACTTATTAACATAAGTGTGATGCTAATATATTTATGTTGTAGGATGTCTGATGAATATATCTTTGAGGTTATGCATCTTGAAAACCCAACTGACAAATTTACAGTGGACCTTAAGGGGCATAATTGTTCATGTAGAAGATGGGAGCCGACATGCCTTCCTCGTGTTCATGCATTGTCAACCATGAAAAGTAGAAACTATAATATTGATGATTACATTCCTGATTATTATAGAAAATCAAGATACATGGAAGTCTATAAACATGTTATTTTTCCAATTAATGGTTTAAATTTTTGGGTAAGGACTGAATATCAGATATGCAACCACCTGTCTATAGGAAAATGTCTGGAAGGCCAAATAAGAGAAGAAAATTATAGCAAGGTGAGATTGATGGTTCATATGGAAAGATGAGAGAGACTGGTTTGAGAGTTAAGGGTAAAAGATGTAAGAAACCAATCCATAATAAGCTTACTTGCAAGGTCAAACCAACTGGGAAACATGCATCACAACAACCATCTCAAAAACCATGTCAATAACCATTAACATAAGCTTCACAAGGAGTAATTTATGTATCCCAACAACCATTAGGACAATAATCCCAAACATCTTAAGGAATGGCAGCAAAACAACCCTATGTATTAGCACCTCAGGGATCTCAAGGAATGACCAACAAACAACCCACTGCAGCTTCTCAGGGATCTCAAGGAAGGGCCAACAAATAACCCACTGTCTGGCATTTTGTCATGTTGAACCTTTAGTATTTTGTTGACTTATGTAATCTGTTACAAGCTATGACTTGTGTGTTTTGTCTTAGTTTATGTAACCTTCAACACTTTTTTAGTCTAAGAAAAAACTGAGTTGGCATTTTGTTCACTTATGTAATTTTTCACAAGCTATGACTTGTGTGTTTTGGCTATGGCTTAAGTATTTTGGACATATTTTGGCATCAACTATATCAATAACATATTATGGTATCAACTTGTCTATCACATATTTTTTTTTGATAAAAACATAATTTATACAAATTGATACAAACTTGTCGATTCATTTCAACTTCAATTGGTACAAACTTGTATATTCATTTTAATTTCAAATTGATATAAACTATCACAAATTGGTACAAATTGATAAGGAGATAACTTGTATATTAATTTCAATTTCAAATTGATTAAAACTGTCACAAATTGATACAAATTGATAAGGACATAACTTGTCTATTCATTTCAACTTCAAATTGATACAAACTGTCACAAACTGATACAAATTGATAAGGACATTTCCTTTCTATTCATTTCAAATTCAATTTGATACAAACGGATAACAACAACAAACATCTGATACAAAATTTCTACCTACCCTAATGCATTCTAAAAACAAGTACAATAAGACACATAAACAACATCAAATTCCAAATTTTTTCCACTTCATAAGTTTCTTCAATTCACTTTCAAGATTGCTTAGTTGTTTCCCAAATTCTTCATTCACTATTTGAGCATCTGCAACTTCCTTTGAGAGCTTTTCAATTCTATCCATCCAAAACCGTTCCTTCTCATCTCCAACATCTTCATAAAACCAACAAAAATAACCACAACCACTTTGCATTGATCCCTGAAAAATTCATCTCTACAACTCAAATATTTGCAGCAACAACTATTTCAAAAAACAAACATTACATTTACATTAAACATACCCTAAAATTAGGACAACCCCAAATTTTTTTTCCATAGTTCTTAACTGTTATTACCATTCGAAGAATGGCCATGTCACCACAATGACATAAAGGTTTCCAACATGAGCTTTTGTTGACATTTGAACCTTCCTTCAAAGAACACCCACTATCTGTGTATTTTTGTTTCATCAATGGAGAAGACCCACTTGATTTCATGTATGAATCTCAACTTTCCCTAGCCCTAGTCGTTTATGTTAAACAATTTGGGGCTGAATGAACCCTTGAATAGTTAACAAAGAAGATGACCAAAGATGCCAACTCAGCTGACACCTCTGTAGATCTAAATGGATGTTTGAGGGTAGTTGACGGAAAGGACTAATATGGCACCATTTAAAAACTTAAGGGATTACTTTGGAACTTTTTAGAATTAAGGGACCAAATTGAACCCCGAGGTAAACTTAAGGGACCAATTTTGAGTATTTTGCCTATAATCTATTATGTGGTTCCATTGTACCATGGTATTGGATTGATAATACGATTGCAAAACCTTGTGGGAAAGGCTCTATACCCGAGTCTAGAGAAACAAATTAGATAGGATTATGGTTGAGTAATGTAGGCCCGTGAGATTTAGATCTCGTTAGGGTCAACTTGAGAACTTAGATTGTAGTAGATACTTTGAGAACATTGGAGCACGACATGTAGTTTCCGTTAGCACTGATGTTTTTATAAGGATCCACGACTCTAAGGACCTTTGTAGAACCTTTATCCCTTGGCTTACTAGGAACATTGGTCACGTAATGCAGGCCCCTGAGAGGTAGATTGTGAGTGGCATGTACAAATATTGTGCTCATAGTAAATTCTATCGATGAAGTTTACGCCTGACATGTAGTTGCATATGGAGACAAAAAATTGTGTGAATCCATGACTCAGTGTACCTTGTCTAGAACCAAAGTTGATGGTTGCGTAGTGTGGGCCCCTGAGAGGTAGATCTTGAGTGGTCAGCACAAAGATATCATCTAGAATAGATTCCCGTAATGGAGTTGATGTCCAACATGTAGTGGCTGTAGGAGGAGAACATTCACGTGGATCCATGACTCTAGGGTCCTCTTATAAACTCTAGATCCTACCTGGTGAGATCCTTGAGAGGAGAGCAATCAACCTTATTTTCTATCCGTACCTCAGACTTATGAGACCCTGTACTTGAAAAAATACACTATATTGCATTCATTTGCATATCATTACATTTGCATTCATCAAGATGAATTGCATACCATTTCTACCAAAACCAAAAACTCATTCTATCTTTTTTTTCCATTGCCTGCCAGTTGATTTCATGACACACACACACACACACACTAAATCTATGGTAGTTGTAAAGCATTTGAAGTGAGAACAAGAAATGACGAGAAGGAACATAGAAAACTTGAAAGGCTGGTCAAATAAACCAAATTAGAAGCTGTGGTTATGTTAGAGAACAACCTTCAACATTTTGAGGTGGAAAGTGTTGATCCCTCAATAGGTTTCATTGTATCAACCAACCCATTATACACTTTTTTTCCTGCAGATGATCTTCCACAAGTGAACATTCATACTCAATCCCAAATGATACCAATGGCCTATTCTGCAACGGAAAGGCTTCATGCCATTGAGAAGCAAGTTTGAGCTATGGAAATGCATGACATGCGTGGGCTTGATGCTGCTGATATGTGCCTAGTACCAGACTTGGTAATCCCTTTGAATTTTAGATTACCCAAATTTGAGAAGTACACTGGTCTTAGTTTCCCAAAGCACCATTTGGTGATGTTCTGTCGGAAAATGACCTCTTATACCCATGAAGATAAGTTGATGATTCACTATTTTCAAGATAATTTGAGTGAGGCATCGTTGAGCTGGTACATTTCTGCTAGAGAGTAGCCACTTCCAGTCATGGTTGGACCTAGTTAACAGTTTTTTGAATAAGTTAAAGTACAATCTTGACATGTCTTTTGATTGCATGCAATTGTAAGGTTTCTCTCAAGAGAGCAATGAATCCTTCAGAGGCTATGCTCAAAGATAGAGAGAGTTAGATGTTCATGTTCAACCACTACTTTCAGAGAAAGAACTAGTTAACCTTTTCATGGACACCTTGCAAAGTCCATACTTCAAAAGGCTGGTAGGTAGTGTGTCATCATACTTTTCTCACTTCATGTTAATTGGAGAACGCATCGAGAGCGGCCTTAAGAGTGGAAGAATCTGAAACACTGTAAGCATCCAGGATGTAACACCCATATATAACCACATACATCAAAGTATATATATTATACATGAATCCAAGTTTGGATATTGAAATATAATAAGTTCTTAGTCAACACATTACATCCATTAAATGCCCGAATACAAAAGTCTAAACTAAGGCATAATGTATATAAGATGTTCAAAATAAAAAGCTAAGAACTAGATCAACAATGATCTCAAAATAAACTCCATTAGCGGAAGCCATGCCATGCACAAAATATTAACTAGTAAGGATAAGTCAAACGACCTTATCCTTACCCTTATCAGAACTTGTAGTACCTAAACAATAATCAACAATGAGGGATAAGATAAAAAATCTCAGCGAGTCCCTATCTTATGGATTCTCTCAGCTTAACAAGGTTCTAAAATAAAATCCTACTAAAGTCAGAAAGAACTAAGACCTTTAGTTCACAACACTCACACTCATATGGAAACATGTCTTGAGTTTAATAACTCGAAAGTATCACTAATCCAGAAACCACAAAGGCATCCCCTATTCTCGTCCTTTCCTACGTCTAAGAGTCGGCACGAGTCATAGATCCTTGTATTTACTTGGCATACAAAATGGATTTGGATCTAAGGCCTGTTACCTTGAATCCTCACTTCACATGGCCTGTTAACCATCACAAGTTTCTTTACCCGTAGGCTCCATTCTTACTACACGCGGGAATCAAACCTGCCAAGTACTGCATGCGTACATTCCAGAGGAGCCCTTGGCTCATGAACCGACATTCTTAGGGAAATTCGGTTCCGTTACATGATTTCACTCAAATGGGAATGTATGAAATATTCCCAAGGTCACAATGCCTTTTCCACAAATAACACACCCAAACAGGTTCACACATGTTCCATATAGTGTATTCTCACCATTATACCTTTACATGACTAAGATATACATTGTATATCAAAATATTGGGCATCACCATCTAGTTCTAATAACTTCTTAGTCATTCTACTAAGTCCCCACAAGGTAGTGTACAAGGTTTCCTTACTCATCCTAGTCTCTATGCTTTCATATAATTTAATTCCATAAAGCACATAATTCGAACAAACCAAATAAATAATTAAATTCATCGAGAAAAGTAATTATTTTCCACTCCAATCTATAGAATACCATTTTAGCTTCGAATTAATATAAAGTATGCATTAATCGGACACCCGAGTGAAAAGTTATACATTTTAGAAAATATTTTTGGAAATACAACAGTGGTAACCGGTTACTACCAGGTGGGTAACCGGTTACTTGATAAATAGAGGCTAAATGAGAGTTAGAGACACCTTTTGGATAACCGGTTACTTCCGGGAGAGTAACCAATTACCAGTGTAAAATTCTGCGTAAATTCCCAATTTTTCAAAGGTAACCGGTTACTACCAGAAGGGTAACCAACTTATCATGCATAGGCAAAATGCTTGTTGTTTTCATACTGTTTCATTTTCCAATTCAATCAAAACCTCAACACATATTGCAAAAAGTATCAACAGAGGACCCCACATACATAATGATCACATTCAAGCATTTAAGGAGGGGAGGATGTAATACCCTGTATTTTAATAAAATGCTTTGGATAATATTAATTGAATTTAATAGGGTTCCGGTGTGCTCTGAGAGTTTTTAATTAAAATAATTAGAGCAACCGACGAAATTAAATTAATTAATTAGTATTATCTAACTTAGATGTTTTATTAAATATTTGACTCAGAGATATTTTTGGATACTCTCAATTTGGACCATTTAATGTTACTAACTGATAGATATTTGTTATTTGTTATAAAAAGAAAGAAAAGAAGAAAGTTGGTAAGAAGAAGAAGAAGAAAAGAAAGAAAGGAGGAAGAGAAGAGAAAGAAAAGTTGAGAAGAAGAAGAAGAAAACCTAAGAAGAGGTAAAACTTGAATCTTCATCATTCTTCATCAATATTCTTCATCTTCATCAAATTCCTCTTCATTGTCAAGGTGAGTTCTAGTTAGAAGCTATTCTTTTAAGAGTTTTTGATATTTAGAGTTTATGTTAGATTTGATAAAATTATTAAATCATGAAATCTAACGGATAAAATGCTGAAATAATGGGGTTGAATAGTCGGGTTATAAGTAAATTAAACCTACTAAGATTGCTTGGATGATCCATTATGTTTGGATTGAGTTTGGGGGAATTTTGAGTGTTAAAAACGCAGAATTTCAGCTTCTGACTGTCGGTTAACCAGTTAACCATATGCGTTAAATGGTTAACAAGACCTGATACGCCTCTGGAAGTGGATTTTTGACTGGTTAACCTGTTAACCATATAGGTTAACCCGTTAACGCTATAACTTTTGGAAAATATTAATTCATATAAAATTCATAACTTTTTACTCGGGTATCCGATTGAGGAAAAAATTATATCATTAGAAAGCTATGACAATGTACTATCCAATGGTAGAGGAAAATATTAATTTTGAAGTGGAAAATATTTATTTATTTTATGCTGATTAAAAATACTATTTTGATACTTTTGAAAATTAATAACTTCCTCATCGTTTATCCGATTTAACCGTTCCTCATATCGATTTGAAGCTATTAATATGTAATATATTATGAGACCGAAAAATATTATTTTGAACCGACTTTTACCCGACTTTCCTAATTAACTGTAATTATGTTAGTTAGGGAATTGTGGTATTAATTGATCTATGGAATATATTAAATCACGAGGATTGAATGAAAGTAGAGACAATGAGATCATTGTGGGATTAGTTTAATTATGATAATTAAATTAAAATGTTAGATTATATGATTGAGAATTATATAATCGAAGGCATCAAGAATGGAGAAAGAGTGAGGAAACCTTACCATAAACCAATAGTATGACCTAGTAGTGTAACTAGAAATTGTTAGATGGTATTGTTTGTACAATTAATGTTTAAGTATGTTTCTTGGCATGTAATTTTATTGTACTATGATGGTAGTGGCTTGAGATGGGTATTACACTGAGTCCCATGGGAAGCCTTTCCCGATAAAGGATTGAGGTGGGTATTACACTGAGTCCCACGGGAAGCATCGAGTAAGGCTTGAGGTGGGTATTACATTGAGTCCCACGGGAAGCATTGAGTAAGTCTTGAAGTAGGTATTACACTGAGTCCCACGGGAAGCATCAAATGAAGGCTTGAGGTGGGTATTACACTGAGTCCCACGTGAAGCATTGAGTAAGGCATGAGGTGGGTATTACATTGAGTCCCACGGGAAGCATTGAGTAAGGTTTGAGGTGGATATTACACTGAGTCCCACGGGAAGCATTGAGTAAGTCTTGAGGTGGGTATTACACTGAGTACCACAATAAGCATCATATGAAGGCTTGAGGTGGGTATTACATTAAGTCCCACAGGAAGCATTGAGTAAGACTTAAGGTGGGTATTACACTGAGTCCCACGGGAAGCATCAGATGAAGGCTTGAGGTGGGTATTACATTGAGTCCCACGTGAAGTGTCGAAAGCGTTGTATGAACGTTTCCATCTTGTTTTGGTTACTTGTGAGAAGTGACCAAGGACTTGAGTAGTGTTTAGAATTGAACCTTTAGGGCCGAGAGAACTCTAATATAGGGAACTCACTGAGATGTTGATATCTTACCCCACTATTATTGTTGCTTTTCAGGTTTCTTTTGCAGGTTGATTTACAAGTGGAGTTATGCTCGATATGTTTCAAGTGAAGCATAGGTTTAGATTTCCGCTGTGTACTTTTGTATCTTGGTACAATAATGGATATTGTATTTGATCTTAGTATTTTGTTTTAGTATAATTTCCATGTCTCGCACCTTGGTTTGTATTGTTTTTAGAATTAGTCAAGAATGTGAATTATGCTATTAGGCACTTATGATGGTGTCAGTACCAAATAAAATCTTGTATAATGATATTCTAGGTATTTATTATATGAGGCGTTACAATTGGTATCAGAGTAGGTCGTATCCTCGACCTAGCCTTGGAACATCATAAGTAAATCTTTCCTGCCTCCTAAGTGTGTCTTGCCGGCATGAATCTTAATATCATATTATGTAGTATATGGTCTGATCAACCTAATGCTATGTATGTGATAGGTAGAATCATGGTTGTGCGACCACGAGGACTCTGAAGTGTTGTCGTAATTTGTGCTGTGAGAGTAGGATCAAGCCAAGAGATAGCAGAGAGAGCTTTGGTCAGCTCAGTTGGAGTCTTCTTAAGAGATGTACTTCCTATAACACGGAGTTGCTGAGTAGTGTGTTGTTCGAGAAATCCTTTGGAATGGATAGAGTCAGAAAGGTACATATATCTATAGGATGAATGGTTAGTGTATCAAGGAATATGTAAAGTCATTGGTAGATCAGTATTTGGTCACTGATATGGACAAGAATTTTGAGAAATCTTATTCCACGAAAAGAGAAGATGCTTTGTGGAACATGTGACATAAGGTTCGAGAGTGAGTTAATTGTTAGTGTTTCAGTCCTAAGGTCGTGGTGGCATCATAGATGAACGAGAGTACTTCAAGGAATGTATTCGGATAATACCTTACAGATGGATAGAAGTTACAAGTTAAGAATGTTCATTTCTTTTGATAACCTAAAGTCATGGTTACGCGTGAAGAGAAACACAAGGATGTGAGTACACATTTCAAGTAAGACGAGTATACCCCAGACAAAGAGTAGAATATTGGCGTTGTATAACCAGTTATAACTGAGGAGACAAGTTTAGAGTAATACATCAGGATGTTATATTCAGTAAGGGATTAATTCAGAAATGTTAAATTACCCAAAGAAAGGTATGTGATATAGTGTCGGGAAAGAACAAGCTTTAGTTAGTGACATGAGGTGTATTTATTATGGACCAAATAAGCTGTGTTAAGTGTTAGAGTAAGCACCTTGGATTCAGGATAACTCTAGTTAGACATATTATGTTTGGGTATGAGAGGATTACCGCAAAGCGTGAAGTGAACACGGTATGGAAACAGTATTAAAAGTGCATTATGAAAAGTGTTAACGGAATGTATTTCTTGGACGAATGTACAATGGAGTTGTTAAGTTGTTGTTGAAACTAAAGTAAAGGAAGTGTAATCAGTGATGGTTCATCCATTAGGTCACTAGTAGTATGTTTACTATATGTGTGGAATCGTCTGTTGATAATTGTTATAACATTTTGTTGCGATTGGGATGAGTTTGGGAGGTTTAGGTAGCAATGAAAACTAGAATTTTTCTTCTGCATTTGAAGTAATCGGATTACCCTCTGGGTAGTACCCGATTATAGAATTATGTTTCTAAATCTCTTTTAGATACTTGAAGTTCATATTTGAACTGAGTAATCGGTTACCCTCTGGGTAGTAACCGGTTACCACTGTTAAGTTTTGAAAACTTGATTTTTTCTAAGATTCTTACTTTTGACTTGAGTGCCCGATCGAAGCGTTCTCGGTACCGATAGAAAGCTGTGGAGACATTCTATGCAATGGTTAGTAGAGGGTAAGGGAACCCTGATTAATATGTAAGTAGAGATATCTAAGGTCCTTTAGAGGAGTACATTACCCCAGTTTTCAAGTGTAAGGACAACTCTTGTATTTGTGAATGATCGGAATATTTGGAATTTATCTCTAGTGGGATTAAAAATGTCATTATTTTAATTCTAGCCAAGGAATTAAAGAGAGAGGACAAGGTTGTATACTAGACATGATATGTTCATCGTTTTTTACCCAATAAGATTTGTGTGTTGGATTTCATTTGTGGACGAGCCAAATGTTAGCTTGTGGCTAAAAACCCTTTTTGGTGTCGTCATTGTCGTTTCCCTACTAACGTCGTTGTACAAGTGGAATCGAACTATTCCGTTGAGTATTTGTGATGTGAACATAACAAAATGGTAGTTCTACTTTGTTGCTTGTTGGATTATGTAATCTGCATGTTGTGCCCCACTCTATGTTACCTTGAGTTGTAAGAGGTGGGTGAATGTTACACATGCTTAGAAACCACGAGTGAGAATAATCTTGAAAGATAGTGTGGACTGGATTGATAATTTAGAGTTGGATTGTTTGTCAACAAAAATGAACAAGTTTAGTTGTGTTTGACCGTTTGGCCTCAGATAGGTAATCGATCGACACATGACTTTTATGGAGGACTTTAGAGAATCTTGCTTTCTAAACTGTAAGTCCATTTCGGTTTCCGTTCAAAGTGCCAGGGGATAAAGTTTTGAACTTTATTTTGAGCATGATTTGGTAGAAAGTAAATGATCTGAATAATTGGTGTGTCATCATTGCGACTATTGAGGACCTAAATTGCGAAGTTATAAGAGACTCATGAAGTGTTGATCTTCCAGGAAACATTTTAGTATATGTATTATTGTGTGGATAAGATATGAATAATTGGTCATTTCTAGTATTGTTAATTCTTAACATCAAGTTATGGAATCCGTAAGAGTAATACCAGATGTGTGCAGTTGAGCCATACTCAGAGATATGGATTTAAGTTACCCTTCTAGGTAAGAGTGAGAGATGAATGCTCCGAAGTTAAGCATGTAAATTGGATTGTTTAAGGAACGATACCCTTGAGAGAAGCGAGTTTGAACGAGAAGTTTTGTATGGTCTTCAAGGTGAGTATGTGGATATTGTATGCAATAGGCAAGTGTTAATGAAATTCGCAAGTATACTAAGGATGATTTAAGTTTGGTACTAGTGACTCACTAATGATTGTAAGCTCTGTGATATTGATATGTTATTAGTGGAGACCTCGTGTCAATAGAAACCTTGAGTGAACAAAATCATGTGAAGAGGATTGATTTGTATTATAGTAACCATAGTCAGATTCATTAAGCTTAATTGAATGAATTGTTTCGAGTTTAGAATGGATTTGGAAATTGTACCAGTTTTGATCCAATGTTATTATTGTGTGATTGACAAATGGATTATTCTATCCCTGAATGTCTGCAAGTATAGCTTTGTTGGTTGGTGAGAACTCCAATGGATAAGTGTGTTCTCCACAAACTATCAACTACCTAGTGTTGCTTGAGAATTTGTAGTATCTCCACTGTTAGACTTTAAAAATGTAGTGGAAGGAGACATATGAAAGAGTTCAGTCGGACTATTGAGAATCAGAAGAGAATTATTTATAAGTGTTAAAGTATGAAATTTTGTTCTAAGTGTGTTGTCTATAGTAAGATACTGAAAGGATGAAGTGTCAGATGTGAATGGTTACAGTGTATGATGCCGGATCAAGTGGAATTGGTACAGAAGTTGTTTGACAACTTTGAAATGGTTTTAGTAACTGAAGGATTTTAATAAGAGCTTTTGTTGGTAATTGTGCGTAGATAAGATTTCACTAAGATACCTTGTGGAGTTTTGTCGAGTGTTGTTGTCCCGAAATCAAGTGGGAGTGTTATGCTTTATGTTATGAATCAATGGAAGGAATTAGAGTGGTATGCTTCTCCGAAGAGAGATGAACCTAAATGATTCAGTATGAAACAACAAATGAACTGCAGAAACGGTAAGTTAGAAGTTAACCCAATGTTGGCTAAAGCGTATGAGTAAGGACGTGAAGTTTGATTTGTTATGAAACGAAGACTTTAAGCCGCGAATTCAAGATTTAGATTTGAATATGTCAGAGTATGTATCAGAAGTAAGGATAAGCATGGATTTGAGACAGTGTTGTAAACTGTCGTTGTTGTCGAGTAAGGGAAATTCAAGGACGAATTTCAATTTAAGGAGGGGAGGATGTAATACCCCGTATTTTAATAAAATGCTCTGGATAATATTATTTGAATTTAGTAGGGTTCCGGTGTGCTTTGAGAGTTTTCAACTAAAATAATTAGAGCAACTGACGAATTTAAATTAATTCATTAGTATTATCTGACTTAGAGGTTTTATTAAATATTTGACTAGTTAGTGTTACTAATTGATAGATATTTGTTATTTGTTATAAAAAGAAAGAAAAGAAGAAAGTTGGTAAGAAGAAGAAGAAAAGAAAAAAAGGAGGAAGAGAAGAGAAAGAAAAGAAGAGAAGAAGAAGAAAACCTAAGAAGAGGGAAAGCTTGAATCTTCATCAATCTTCATCAATATTCTTCATCTTCATCAAACACCTCTTCATTGTCAAGGTGGGTTCTAGTTAGAAGCTTTTCTTTTAAGAGTTTTTGATGTTTAGAGTTTAGGTTAGATTTGATAAAATTGTTAAATCATGAAATCTAACGGATAAAATGCTGAAATAATCGGGTAGAATAGTCGGGTTATAAGTATATTAAACCTACTAAGATTGCTTGGATGATCCATTATGTTTGGATTGAGTTTGGTGGAGTTTTGAGTGTTAAAAACGCAGAATTTCAGCTTCTGACTGTCGATTAACCGGTTAACCATATGCGTTAACCGGTTAACGGGACCTGATACGCCTCTGGAAGTGGATTTTTGACTAGTTAACCGGTTAACCATATAGGTTAACCCGTTAACACTGTAACTTTTGGAAAATATTAATTCTTAGAAAATTCATAACTGTTTACTATGGTATCCGATTGAGAAAACTTTAAATCATTAGAAAGCTATGACAACATCCTATCTAATGGTAGAGGAAAATATAACTTATGAATTGGAAAATATTTATTTATTTTATGCCGATTAAAAATACTATTTTGATACTTTTGAAAATTCATAACTTCCTCATTCTTTATCTGATTTAACTGTTCCTTATATCAATTTGAAGGTATTAATATGTACTATATTATGAGCCCGAGAAATATTATTTTGAACCGACTTTTACCCGACTTTTATAATTAATCGTAATTATGTTAGTTAGGGAATTGTGGTATTAATCGATCTATGGAATATATATTTAATCACGAGGATTGAATAAAAGTAGAGACAATGAGATCATTTTGGGATTAGTTTAATTGTGATAATTAAATTAAAATGCTATATTATATGATTGAGAATTATATAATCAAAGGCATCAAGAATGGAGAAAGAGTGAGGAAACCTTACCATAAACCAATAGTATGACCTAGTAGTGTAACTAGAAATTGTTAGATGGTATTGTTTGTACAATTAATGTCTAAGTATGTTTCTTGGCATGTAATTTTATTGTACTATGATGGTAGTGGCTTGAGATGGGTATTACACTGAGTCCCATGGGAAGCCTTGCCCGATAAAGGCTTGAGGTGGGTATTACACTGAGTTCCACGGGAAGCATTGAGTAAGGCTTGAGGTGTGTATTACACTGAGTCCCAAGGGAGGCATTGAGTAAGTATTGAGGTGGGTATTACACTGAGTCCCACGTGAAGCATCAGATGAAGGCTTGAGGTGGTTATTACACTAAGTCCCATGGGAATCAATGAGTAAGGCTTGAGGTGGGTATTACACTGAGTCCCACAGGAAGCATTGAGTTAGTCTTGAGGTGGGTATTACACTGAGTCCCATGGGAAGAATCAAATGAAAGCTTGAGGTGGGTATTACACTGAGTCCCACGGGAAGCATTGAGTAAGTCTTGAGGTGGGTATTACATGGAGTCCCACGGGAAGCATCAGGTGAAGGCTCGAGGTGGGTATTACATTGAGTCCCACGGGAAGCATGGTAGTGGCTTGAGATGGGTATTACACTGAGTCCAATGAGAAGCCTTGCACGGTAAACACTTGAGATGGGTATTACATTAAGTCCCACGTGTTATGTCGAGAGCGTTGTATGAACGTTTCTATCTTGTTTTGGTTACTTGTAGAAAATTGACCAAGGACCTGAGTAGTGTTTAAAATTGAACCTTTAGAGCCGAGAGAAATCTAAGATATGGAACTCACTGAGATGTTGATATCTCACCCCACTATTATTTTTGCTTTTCCGGTTTCTTTTGCAGGTTGATTTACAAGTGGAGCTATGCTCGGGATGTTTCAAGTGAAGCATAGATTTAGATTTCCGCTGTGTATTTTTGTATCTTTTTACAATAATGGATATTGTATTTGATCTTAGCATTTTATTTTAGTATAATTTCCATGTCTTGCACCATAGTTTGTATTGTGTTTAGAATTGGTCAAGAATGTGAATTATGCTATTAGGCACTTATGATGGTATCAGTACCAAATAAACTCTTGTATAATGATATTCTGGGTATTTATTATATGAGGCGTTACAATGATGGTATTAGCTCTGATTATAGTGAGGATGAAAGCTTCAATTATGACAATGCAATGGAAATTTCTTTTGATGATGAATCAAATTAGTTTGAAGATGATTTGGATGATGATGAAGTGGATAATTTGATTGACTATATGAAGGAAGATGGTAACAAAGAGGGGAACATAAAAAAGGTAAAGAAAAGTGAGAGGAAAACAAAGATGATAAAAAAGGTTGTGATAATGAATGTGAGGATTTACATAGTGGGTGTGAAAGTGATGATAGTAGTGGAGTGATGAGGAAAAAGTACCCCATGTTTAAGTTACAAAAAGACACGTCCAATTACAAATGGGAGGTATGATTGTATTTTATAACCAAAGTTGATTTCAAAGAAGCTATAACTTCATATACAAAGCAATCTGGAAGAAACTTGAGGTACACTAAGAATGACAAGGTTAGGGTGAGGGTTAGATGCAAGGATGGATGTGAGTGGGAAGCTTACTATGAATAATTACCTAATGAGGATTCTTGGAAACTAAGGAAAATAATAGAAAGTCATAATTGTAGTCTGGAGTACAATGTCAAGATAATGAGTACTGAATGGTTAAGCAAAAGGCTTCAAAATTCATTGAAAACCAACCCAACATTGAAGCTTAAGGATACAAAGGGAAACATAAAAAAAAGTGGAATGTAGGGGTCAATAATACTAGGGCCATAAGGGCTAGATTTGCTACAAGAGACATGGTAAATGGTTATTTCCTAGGTGATTATACAAGGATTTATGAATATTTCCATGAGCTATTGTGATCTAACCCATGATCTACTGTGAAAATGAATGTTCAACCTATACAAGAGGGTATACCTGATCAAAGGACCTATTAGGAGGCTATACATATGCTTGGCAGCATGTAAGGAGAGTTTCAAATTATGCAGACATTTCATTGGTCTTGATGGATGTTTTTTGAGAGGGCTTTGTGGAGGTCAAATCTTGGAAGCCATAGGTTGAGATCCAAATGATCAAATTCTTCCAATAGAATTTGGTGTAGTTGAAAGTGAAAATAAGGATAGTTGGACATGATTCTTGGAGTTGCGTATTGATGATCTTGGTGGTAGAGAAAAGTGCCTCACATACACGTTTATATTTGATCAACAAAAGGTATACTTTTTCCTGTTGTGTTTAATGTTAATATTTATGTTTAATATTGATATGTTTTTAAACTGATATGTTTAATATTTATGTGTTGCTAACTAAGGATTATTACCTGCCATGGATGAATTGCTACCTAAAGTTGAGCAAAGGTTTTGTGTCAGGCATCTCTATAACAATTTCAGAAAAAGATATCATGGTAAAATGCTGAAGGAAATCATTTGGAAGGCAAGAAAGTCAACTTATTAACATAAGTATGATGCTAATATATTTATGTTGTAGGATGTCTGATGAGCATATCTTTGAGGTTATGCATCTTGAAAACCCAATTGGAAAATTTACAGTGGACCGTAAGGGGCATAATTGTTCATATAGAAGATGGGAGCTGACGTGCCTTCCTCGTGTTCATGCATTGTCAGCCATGAAGAGTAGAAACTATAATACTGATGATTACATTCCTGATTATTATAAAAAATCAAGATACATGGAAGTCTATAAACATGTTGTCGCTCCCAAAGATTTTACATCCCGGTGCAGACGTGAACCGTCGGCGATGTTGGAGGTTGAGGTTGAATAGACTCACCAGCTAGGCATTTTTATCCCGAAGGAAAGGTAATGCTGCATAAACCTGGAAGGGTATGGATAAGATGGTTGCGAACCAAAGAAACTGAGAAAGGGGGTTGGTTACGATCTGGGAAGGTATTAGCACCCAGATCATCCGTCGTACTCTACGGGATCCACGCTTACTTGATTGTGTTTTAAAGGGGGTAATGTATATGCTGACTGTGTATAAAAATCTAGGGAGAAAAGAATGCGTGTCAGTGCAAAAGAGAGGGTGAATTCTCAAAACTGAGGCTCATAAAGAAAGCTGAAAGAGGGGGATGACGAAGAGACTTTTGTTTGATAACTGTTAAGTTATGCCTACGCATCCTCTCGTGTAATGAGTAAGTCAGAACACTGTAGTTTGACTCAAAGAGACTGGATAATTTGACTATGAACTGCTTGCTTGCCTATGCTCAAGTGTGTGACTCGTCTGGCTCGAGTGCTAACTGTCTTGCATTAGACGGAAGAAGCGAGTTATCGTTTGTGAATGAGTGTGATGAGAAAAGAATCCCGGAGGAGACGTTTATTGTTTGTTTTTGTGTTTTCATTTTTTTATTGTTTTTGGTGTTTTGTATAGGATTATGAGCTTAAGCCTAAATCAGGGGTTTGTAAACTCATTATATCCTCCCCGATTAGGGATAATGAGCCTACTTAAGTGTGAGATAAGCATCTCAACTTAATTACCATGATGATTTAGGATTAAGATCATTAGCCTACTTGTGATTATTAAGATGTTTTTGGTTTTTGTTTAGTGTTAAGTAATGAGTTTAATCTCTAATCAGGGATTAGTGAACTCATTACACCATCCTAAGAGAAAGATGATAGATGAGAACACTTAAGCTGAGGAAGACTCCTCAACTTAATCCATGGTTAGGGATTAAATTCATTATATAACAAGCCTTTATTAAGTGGATTTTAATAAAAGGGTGAGATTAAGAAGTGGATTTTATGTTTGTAAGACTTATCTTGAGGGGGACTTGTCCATTAAACACTAGGGTCAGTCCCTCTGAACAAAAAGGAAAAGATGGAACCCTAATGTAAGGCCCAAGTTACAAGCTTATGTCTTGATCATTATTAAGTGTTTTGATTAAGAGGTGTAAACAAATTAAAGGTTTAACACTAAGGATTAAAGTTATACACTCCATCCTAAGATAAGGATGCAATCATAACCCTAATTCAAAGTCCTAAAGCTTTAAGTGTTTAGCCTCTGATTATGAGACGAGAAGAGAGACTCAAAGGTAAAAAACTAGGGGGAACTATATACAACCCTAAAAATTATCATGCTTGGATGTTCCTATGGTTTGTGAGGCTTAAAGAGAAGATCTTCAGGAGGCCTCCAAGGAAGAGAAGCAGATGAAAAGAGAAGGAGAAAGAAGAATAGGTTACTTACTTCCTGAAGAAGATAAGTAACCTAAAAGAAAGAAAGTAATAAAGAGAGAACATAAGTGAAGCAAGTTCACTTCAAAGACAAGTAAAGAATGCATATGAAGAGATAAGAAGAAGGTAGGATGTGGAGGTAAATCCACATCCCAAACAACTTACCATAAGCCCCTGAAAGGTTAGTATGAATGCATAAGATGCAAAGCAAAAGTAAATAAATCAAATGTAAGTGCAATGACCAAAACCAAAAGTGTAAACATGATGCAAGTGTGTTATGAGATGATGCAAAATCATGTACAATGCTTATGTATGATCATACAAAGGGTGGGATGCAAAGGAAGCATATTTAGAAGTTTGAAAACACATGGATGTTCATGAAATGTAATGAATGCAAAGCATACCAAATGAATGAAGAAATGATCAATCAATGTTTAAGCATGTCTTAAGATGTCTAAGATGTCATACAAATGCTTGGAATGTCATGGCAAGTTCATATGATGATGATATGCAAAGATGAATGCAAGTAAACATGAGAAATTAGGGTTTTATGAATGTATGAGATGCAAATGACCGAAATAGAAGCATACATCATGATAAAAATTTGAAATTGAAATCAAACAAACCCTAAACACATACAAGATCACTACCCAAAGATGAAGGTCAGAAGCTAAACCTAGAGAAAGTTATGAATTTCCTAAGTTAACTAGGGTTTTTGGGTGATCCTAAAGGAAAAATGCAATGCAAAATTATGATTTAAATAACCTAGATACTAGATGCAATATGTGAAACAATGCAAAAATAATCAAGTTCAAACTCATCATGGTTGATCAGAAGTGATTTTTTCAAGTTAGGGTTAGAAAATAGGAATTTTATGAACCCTAATTCAAAGAAAATTGTGAAAATGTGATCAAACCTAAAAAGAAATTTATATGGTGAGTTTGTAAATGTTTCTAAATGTATGAGAATGCATCATGAATGTTTTGGTGATTTTTAGAAACCTAAATGTATTTTTAATTAATTAAAATCAATTAATTAATTAAATAAAACATTTAAATGATTTAAAAATACTTTTTTAATGCAAAATTAAAATAAAAAATATTTTTGAGTTAAGAAAAATATTAAAGTGAAAATGCAGAAAATGAATTTTTTTAAAGTGTTTTTGCTATTTTAAAATAAATATGGAAACAAATGCAATAAAATGAAAATAAAATGAAATAAAAATGAAAGTAAGCATGATCCATGGTCCAGATTCAAGTGGGGGTTGACTGCGCGCATAGATGTAAGGCTGGGATTCACTCTGGCTAATTAAAATTAATTAATTTAAATAATTAGGATTAGGGTTTAATGAGCACATCCTGGCCATCCACACACGCGGGAAACAAAATCTAATGGCCCAAATTCAAACCTGGATAATTAACCCTAATTAAGCCCTAATGACCCTCAGGTGACCGGAACAGTGTTCCGCTCATCTTCTCCGATCACCCTTTCACCATATCTCTCACAAAACGCCATGAAATCACCTCAAACTCTCCAGAATCAATCATTAAGCAAAATAGAACAAGAATCTAGCAACAAATTTCATTTATTTTGCATCAACAACAAGAATCGAAGCAAAACGGAAAACTGGCAAAAATTTCAGAAGCTAAATACATGCTTATTTTCCACTCATTTTCAAAACCAAACACATCACAATGATCAGTGAAACATGTAGATTGATATTGTAACTTAAAAAACAAGTTCTGGAAAATTTGTTCTTGGATGATACTTGAGATAAAGCTTTCTCAATCTGAACTTTCTGGCCCCTTCTTTTGTGCAAAACCATTCCATTTGACCCCCTGATGCTTCTGAAAGGCTTAGATAGAGTTTATATGAGCTAGTTTGTGAGGTTTAGTTTTGATAACTCAGAAATCATGTTTGTGTTGTGGAGTGTTTCAGGCCATTTCAATGGTTGGTTTGTGTTCTATGATTGATTTTGAGATGATTGGTGGAAGAAATTTTGAGTTTTAGTGGCTGTGCAGTGAGAATCGAAGACTTAAAGGTTTGGAGGATTTTTGTGCAATCTGAATGTTGAGAGGTTTCAGGTTTGTATGTTGTATGAAATGAGTTGCTTGAGGTTTGTATGTGATGTACTGATTGGCCAGAGGAGTTGGTGTGACATAGTTTGATTGGTATGGGCCAAGTTACAAAAAAGTCAATGAATGTATACTTGAGGCATGGCACGGGTCAGAGGTTCTTTGAAGGGGTGTCTTGCCTCAGCTAGTATCAAGGAGGTCCCTTAGATCAGATTACATGAGCTGGAGCACTTGGATCAAAAGATATCATAGGTTTTGCAAATTTCCCTCTTTGAAATTTCTTGAAGTGCAAGGCATGAAATCTTGTGATTCTTGCCATAATTTTGATCAAGGCAAGTTGTGTTATGTTGTTATGATGCTTAGAGGTCAATTAGAGGTCACAAGAGTGCTTAAAACTTGATTTTGCAAAAACCCCTCTTTGGCATGAACTTGAAAATTATAGGATTTTTCCCAACTTTGAAACATCATATCTTGAGTTCTAGGATGAATCAAGAGGAGTTCTTGTACTTTTTGAAAATGGTAAGATCCAATCTACACATTTCATGTTTAAGTATTTTTCATTTGAAGCATTTTTGATCAAGAAAGAGGAGGTTGAAAATCTTTCCCAAAATGGAAAGTTTCCATTACAAGTCATGTCCAAAAATGGAAAGTTTGCAAATGGCTTGAAATTATTCAATCTTGTGAACTTATAATCACTTCTAAGATCAAATAAAGATCATAAAACCTCAAATTGATGAAAATGACCCTTTGGTACCATTGTTGGGGGCCTCAGATGCCCTGATTCTGACTTTTCTTGCACAATATGTTACCAGTTGATCAAATGACTTCCACAATGAATTTCTTCATCAAATTTGATACACATGCTAATTATAACATATTAAGACCATTAGAATCAAGAATGACCAAAAAATTTGAGGTTAAGGGCCTCAAACCCAAAACCCTAATTTTAGGTCATCTGTGCAGGAAACCCTAGCCTGCCTGGACCTCTGTGCAATCCTTTATGATTTTGTAGCTTCAAAGACTTCTTGGAGATATAATATGACCATATACCACTCATGGACCCTCTTGGAAAGCTTCAAGGCCTTTGAGATAGCTCATATCACTTCTTGGATTCATCTGATCATAAACCCTAGCTATGCAACTATGCAGTGAAAATGAACTATGCAATGAAAGATGATATGCTTATGCAATGCTATATGAAAGATCACAAGCCATGGTGTGAGAAAAAGTGAGGGAAAATTTGGGGTGTTTACACATGTTATTTTTCAGTTAATGGTTCAAATCTGTGGGTAAGGACTGAATATCAGATATGCAACCACATGTCTATAGGAATATGTCTGGAATGCCAAAGAAGAGAAGAAACTTAAAGCAAGGTGAGATTGATGGTTCAGATGGAAAGATGAGAAAGACTGGTTTTAAGGTTAAAGGTATCATATGTAAGAAACCAAGCCATAATAAGCTTACTTGCAAGGTCAAACCAACTGGGTAACATACATCACAACAACCATCTCAAAAACCATGTAAATAACCATCAACATAAGATTCACAAGGAGTCATTGATGTATCCCAACAACCATTAGGACAAAAATACCAAGCATCTCATGGAAAGGCAACAAAACAACCCTCTGTATCAGCACCTCAGGGATCTCAAGGAATGACCAACAAACAACCCACTGCAACATCTCAGGGATCTCAAGGAAGGGCCAACAAATAACCCACTGTCTGGAATTTTGTCTTGTTGAACCTTTAGTATTTTGTTGACTTATGTAATCTGTACAAGCTATGACTTATGTTCTTTGGCTTAGTTTATGTAACCTTCAACACTTTTTTACTCTAAGAAAAAACTGAGTTGGCATTTTGTTCACTTATGTAATTTGTCACAAGCTATGGCTTGTGTGTTTTGGCTATGGCTTAAGTATTTTGGACATATTCTGGCATCAATTGTATTAGTAACATATTATGGTATCAACTTGTCTATCACATATTGTTTTGATAAAAACATAATTGATACAAATTGATACAAACTTGTCAATTCATTTCAACTTCAATTAGTACAAACTTGTCTATTCATTTCAATTTCAAATTGATATAAACTATCACAAATTAGTACAAATTGATAAGGACATAACTTGTATATTAATTTCAATTTCAAATTGATACAAACTGTCACAAATTGATACAAATTGATAAGGACATAACTTGTCTATTCATTTCAACTTAAAATTGATACAAACTATCACAAACTGATACAAATTGATAAGGACATAACCTTTCTATTCATTTCAAATTCAATTTGATACAAACGGATAACAACAACAAACACATGATACAAAATTTATACCTACCCTAATTCATTCTAAAAACAAGTACAATAAGACACACAAACAACATCAAATTCCAAATTTTTTTCCACTTCATAAGTTTCTTCAATTCACTTTCAAGATTGCTTAGTTGTTTCCCAAATTATTCATTCACCATTTGAGCTTCTGCAACTTCCTTTGAGAGATTTTCAATTCTATCCATCCAAAACTGCTCCTTCTCATCTCCAACATCTTCATAAAACCAAGAAAAATAACCACAACCAGTTTGCATTGATCCCTGAAAAATTCATATCTACAACTCAAATATTTGCAGCAACAACTGCTTTCAAAGAACAAACATTACATTTACATTAAACATACCTTAAAATTAGGAAAACCCATGTTTTCCATAGTTCTTAACTGTTGTTACCATTTGAAGAATGGCCAAGTCCCCACAATGACATAAAGGTTTCCAACGTGAGCTTTTGTTGACATTTGAACCTTCCTTCAAAGAACACCCACCATCTGTGTATTTTTGTTTCATCAATGGAGAAGCCCCACTTGATTTCATGTCTGAATCTCAACTTGCCCTAGCCCTAGTCATTTGTGTTAAACAATTTGGGGCTGAATGAACCCTTGAATAATTAACGAAGAAGATAACTAAAGATGCCAACTCAACTGCCACCTCTGTAGACCTAAATGGATGTTTGAGGGTAGTTGACGAAAAGGACTCATATGGCACCATTTAAAAACTTAAGGGATCACTTTGGAACTTTTTAGAATTAAGGGACCAAATTGAACCCCGAGGTAAACTTAAGGGACCAATTTTGAGTATTTTTCCTATAATCTATTATATGGTTCCATTGTACCAAGGTATTGGATTGATAGTATGATTGCAAAACCTTGTGGGAAAGTCTCTATACCCGAGTCTAGAGAAAAAAATTAGATAGTATTATGGTTGAGTAATGTAGGCCCGCGAGATTTAGATCTCGTTAGGGTCAACATGAGAACTTCACTTGGAGTAGATATTTTGAGAACATTGGAGCATGACATGTAGTTGCCGTTAGCACTGATGTTTTTATAAGGATCCATGACTCTAAGGACCTTTGTAGAACCTTTATCCCTTGGCCTACTAGGAACAATGGTCGCATAATGCAGGCCCCTGAGAGGTAGATCTTTAGTGGCCGGTACAAAGATCGTGCTCATAGTAAATTCTATCGATGAAGTTAATGCCAAACATATAGTTGTAGTTCGCGACAAAAATTTGTGTGAATCCATGATTTGGTATACCTTGTCTAGAACCAAAGTTGATGGTTGCATAGTGTGGGCCCCTGAGGGGTAGATCTTGAGTGGTCGGTACGAAGATCTCATCTATAATAGATTCCCGTGATGCAGTTGACGCCCAACATGTAGTGGCCGTAGGAGGAGAACATTCACGTGGATCCATGACTCTAGGGTCCTCTTAGAAACTCTAGATCCTACTTGGTGAGATCCTTGTGATTAGAGCAATTAACCTTATTTTCCATACGTACCTCGGACTTATGAGACCCTGTACCCGGAAAAAATACATTATATTGCATTCATTTGCATACCATTACATTTGCATTCATCAACATGCATTGCATACCATTTCTACCAAAACCAAAAACTCATTCTATCTTTTTTTCCATTGCCCGCTAGTTGATTTCCTGACACTCACACTAAATCTATGGTAGTTGTAAAGAATTTGAAGTGAGAACAAGCAATAACGAGAAGGAACATAGAAAACTTGAAAGGCTGGTCAAATAAACCAAATTAGAAGCTGTGGTTATGTTAGAGAACAACCTTCAACATGTTGAGTGTCGTACCTCGAAAAATACGATCCTCACGATGGACGTGGAAAAAATAACAATAGAGTCGCCACCTAATTCTATTTATTCTAACGAGAGAAAAGGAATATATAGACACAACCTAATAAGGATAAGAAATGGTCAACGAAACCACTAATCTAAGTTCGGGAGTCGGTTACGCAAAGAGAATGAATTACCACCCATCACGTCTGTTATACTCAACGGGAACCTCTTAGTCTAATATGCGCTTGAATGTTTATGTCTTCTTCTAATGATTAAGGTTTGCTAAGATCATTTGATAAAGGGAAAATGAGTTTTTTTATTATTATTATTTGCTATGGGGAAATTTTTAGTTTTTTATTAGTGTGCTCGCCAAGGGTTGAAATCCCTGTGCCTACGTATCCCCTTGTGCAATGGGAAAGTCAGAGCTTCGTAGTTCATGGAACTACGGTTTGTTGGTGTTTTTTTAAAGAAATATTATTTAAACTGCTCTCTAACTGCTAAGCATTGGCTTGTCTACTCGCGATAGGAGGCTGAAGCGCTAACTTGTTTGCGAGATAGAAAAAGTTTAAACAATGTTCGTTTATAGAAAAAAGTTTGATCTTGTTTAGTATTTTAAGAAAGAAAGGACGAATGAATCACGTCCCATGGAGTGAGCCTCAGAAGTGATTCATTCAAGAATTCATGGAATGTTAGACTCTAGAACTCAGTTCTTTCGTTATTTGATATGTAATAATTAGGCGTCTTGAACGATGAAAGGTTGAATGAACCACATCCCGTATGGCAAGCCTCAGGAGCATTTCATTCAAGAATTCATGGAATGCTAGACTCCAGAACTCAGTTCTTTCGTTGTTTTGTTATAAGAGACTTGATGAAATCACATATGTTTTGTATTGTGGCGCGTAAAGTCATGCAGACGGCGATCATAAAAATGACCGACTTATGTGTGTGTGAAAGTATACGTCGGAGGTAAGGATTTACTTGGCGTTGGACCAAGAATTTTTTATCTATGAAACAAGTTATTTTAGTGATCACATTCGTTTTGCTTGATAGTTTATATTCAAAATGCGAGAATAAATCACACAAGATCTACCAAAGGGAGTTCATATGCCTTTCTCGGCAAAACTCACCTTTGCATGCCCTAACAATGAAGCTGAGTACGAAGCCTGTATCATGGGTCTTGAGGAAGCCATTGACCTCAGGATCAAGACATCAACTGTATTCGGAGATTCAGCTTTGGTAATCAATCAGACCAACGACAAATGGTACACTAACCAAGAGCATCTAATTCCATACCGCGACTACACGAGGAGACTATTGACTTTCTTCACAACAGTCAAGCTTGAGTACATCCCTCAAGACGAAAATCAGTTCGCCGATGCTCTAGCTACCATTTCATCCATGATCAAGGTTCAGACTGCCGATTATGCGCCTCAAATTTCGGTATCCAGGTTAGAACGACCATCATACGTTTCTCTGTGGACATTGCTAAAGATGACAAGCCTTGGTTCCATGATATCAAATGCTTCTTAGAGGATCAGACATACCCACAAGGGGCATCGTCTAATGATAAGAAGACATTAAGAAGGCTGGCCGATAGTTTCTTCCTTAATGCTGATGGCTCATTATACAAGCGAAACTTTGATATGGTTCTCCTCAGATGTGTTGATAAGAAAGAATCAGACTTGCTGATGCATGAGGTGCATGAATGAGCTTTCGGTACCCATGCTGGAGGACATGCAATGACTAAGAAATTATTAAGATCAGGTTACTACTGGATCACAATGGATGCAAGCTGTTGTGCCTATGCCAGGAAATGTCACAAATGCCAGATCTACACAGATAAAGTGCATGTGCCTCCAAATCCTTTGAACGTAATGTCTTCACCTTGGCCCTTTGCCATGTGGGGCATTGACATGATTGGAAATATTGAACCGACTGCTTCAAACGGCCACAGGTTCATCCTGGTAGCCATTGACTACTTCACCAAATGGGTTGAAGCAGCTTCGTATGCGAATGTCACCAGAAAAGTGGTAGCCATATTCCTGAAAAGAAACATCATCTGTCGATACGGGGTACCCGAGCGAATAATTAATGACAATGGTTCCAATCTGAACAACAAAATGATGGCAGAACTATGTCGGGACTTCAGAATCCAACATCACAACTCTTCTCCTTACAGGCCAAAGATGAATGGTGCTGTTGAAGCAGCTAACAAAAACATCAAGAAGATTGTGCAAAAGATGGTGGTTACTTACAAGGACTGGCATGAAATGCTACCATTTTCCTTGAAAGGGTATCAAACCTCAATCAAAACGTCCACTGGGGCAGCACCTTACCAGCTTGTGTATGGTATGGAGGCAGTCCTACCTGTTGAAGTTGAGTTACCCTCCTTAAGAGTACTGATGGATGTCAAGCTGGATGAAGCAAAATGGGTCTATTCTCGGTATAATCAACTGAATCTGATCGAAGAAAAGAGATTAACTACCATCTTTCATGGACAATTATATTAGAAAAGGATGAAGAAAGCCTTCGATCAGAAAGTCAGACTTCAGGAATACCAAGTGGGAGATCTTGTGCTGAAAAGACTTCTTCCTCCTCATACAGACCACAGGGGCAAGTGGACTCCAAATTACGATGGTCCATTCATAGTAAAGAAGGTTTTCTCTGGTGGAGCACTGATGCTCACTACTATGGATGGTGAAGATTTCTTGTCCCCTGTGAATTCAGATGCAGTTAAAGAATACTTCGCATAATATGACCCGCTGGACATAAAAACAGAATGTAAGTCCAGGAAAAAATAGGGCATCCCGGCGAGTCAAAAACAGAATAAAAGACTCGGGCAAAAATAAGGGAAAAATTAAAAAAATGTACACCCGCTGAGTTGAAAAGCCGCATTGGACAGCTCAAGCAAAAATGGGTATCCCGGTGGATTGAAAACCCGAAAGGGCGATCCACGTAAAATCAGGGAATAAGCGAACAATTGCATTTTGAATTCGTCTGTATCACTTACAACACGGCAAGCTTCGCAAGAGTTAAAGCATCGGTTAGAATCAACCTTCTTCAGAAAGCAAGATGAGAAGAGCGTCAAGGTCATACGGGTCATAGCAAGGAAAGCTCACAGGAGCATCGTCAACATTGCCAGCACTTTTACTTTTCTCAATTTGTAACAATCTCCTCATTTCAGGGGATCTGTTTCTTTGACTGTATTTGCCAATTCAGGGCACCCATATTAATAAAATCAGTTTTTCAGTCACACCTTGTCTTGTGCATTTTCGTTCCGTTTGCAAAATGTCCGATATCCATGATATAATATTTGCATGAAACAAATGAGCCATTCTTAATAAATGCTTGCAGGAAATGTATTTACTCTTAGGAATATCTAACTCCTATGATGGAATCCGGTAGGGGATACCTCGGAATGCTTGTGCGCTTCTTTGTCTTAACAGGTTGCAGGTATTCAATACACAACATGGGGCATGCCAGGCACACTCTCCCCAACATACCTCCTCCCCGAGCAGTATCTGAAATGTTCTTTTTTCCCTAACGGAGTTGTTAAAACCTCCTCATCACCAGCATAATTCTATTCAACAGGAGCATCCCCAGCCGGGATCCCCACAGAGTCCTCTAGGAAGATCGTTCAGTGATCTTCTCTTCCCCAAACAGAGTACCAGGTCTCTCAAAGACAAAAGAACTATCTCCCCGCAGAGTTCCAGCCTCTCCTCAGAAGAACAATGCCTGAAATTCTCACACAACAAAGTGACGGAAGTTTCGTTATCCCCAGCTGGGATTCTCCTTACAGGATAGGTCTATCAATGATCTAGTTCCCCAAGCAGAGCTATATATCTTAACAGATCTACCAAAGATCTCCCCCCAACTAGGATATCTCTCCAAACAGATCAGCCAGAGATCTTCAGAACAGCGGGATACGAGTCCCGAATCGGTTTCTTTTTTCTGCATAATCATAGCATTCACATCATTTTTCCCCACAGAGCGTAGCATTCCGTCTAATACGGAGCAATACGTCAAAAATCAAACATTTGCATGATCACAAGCCAGGTTCGAACCAGTCACCTGCAAATACCACCAGCATTTCATCAGCAATGTATATAAAAGCTCACATACCTTGCAAATAAAAGCCAAAGCGTCCCCTTTGCACTCCCCAACACAAATACCTGTTTATATATACTCTTTCGACACTCATCTGTGTCATATCATTCCCCTGCAGATATAAACCAAAACATCCTCTTTGCATAGCCTTTTGACACTCGTTCGTGTCACCTTTCCCCAACAAGGTGAACACTCGTCCGTGTCTTGCTCATACTTCACCAATACTTATACAGATACTCGTCCGTATCTTGTATATATTATGATTCCCCCCACAGATTCGATACTCGTCCATGTTCTTTGTTAACCAGTTCGTACCCGTCCGTATCATCATCTCTGAACACGCGTCAGCATTTGTTTCTACCGATACTCGTCCGTATCATGGTCTTAAGGATGCTCGTCCGCATCTTTAATCTATACACAATGTCAAAACACCTATACCGTTTCTTCTTAAAACGTAAGCACTCGTTCGTGTTTACCATCCCCCCAGTAAGTCGTCAGCAAAGCAACTTTTTCTTCTATCCGACATTCGTCCTATGTCGTGATACTTTCGGCAGCCGTACCCTGCCAGGTGATCGTCCTTCACCTATGGATGACCGTCCCTCATCCCTTTCTCCAGCGGAGTCTCCATTATTGGAACCCTTTTCTATCCGGCATTCGTCCTATGTCGTGATATTTAGCAGCCGTCCCCTGCTAGGTGATCGTCCTTCACCCTTTGATGACCGTCCCTCATCATTTTTATCTGATGGCCGTCCCCATTGTTGATCTTGTTATCCGACATTCGTCCTATGTCGTGATAAAACCCCGAGAGCAGCTGTACCCTGCCTGGTGATCTTCCTTCACCTCTTTATGATCGTCCTTCATCATGCTTATCCGATGGCCGTCCCCATCGTCGACCTTTTCTATCCGACATTCATCCTATGTCGTGATAAAGAGCAGTCGTCCCCTGCTAGGTGATCGTCTTTCACCTTTGATGACCGTCCCTCATCATTATTTCATTTATTCTTTAAACCGATGGCCGTCCCCATCATTGTTTACATTACTTTGCAAACCTGATGGCCGTCCCCATCATTACCTTTATTTTTAATCCCTAGAGAACCTTGTTACTTTACTTGATGGCCGTCCCCATCATGATCTCCTTATTTCCCCAGCTTGTCGGCCGTCCCCGTCATTGCTTTACTTACCGCTTTATCCCCAGCAGTCTTCTTCTGCTCGATGGTCGTCCTCCATTGCCCGCACTTTATAATCATACTATACCACCTTTTACAATTTATATCCCTTTTCTTCTTCTCCCCAGTGAGTACAAATTTTGGACTGTCTTTGGTATTCAACCACAAGTTACCTTGTTTGACTAATAAGCCAGGCGCTTACACCCTGCACAACTAACTCATGCTTGAATAGGGGCAGCTGTAAACACCCCAAATTTGCCCTCACTCATTTCACCATGGCTTGTGATCTTTCATGATTCATTAGTATAAGCATACCATCTCATATGGCATTTTTGTTTCACTGCATTAGTTCAAGTTCATCTGCATATAGGGTTTGTGATCTGAGCAATCCAAGGATCCATCTGAGCCACTCCAAAGGCCTCAAAGCATTCCAAGAGGGTCCATGTGTGTTCAATCATAATATTATGTCTCTCAAAGGTCAAAGAAGTCAAGAATCACAAGAACTGGCAAGGCATGGAAGCAGAGCTAGGGTTTTCACTACACAGATGACCAAAATTAGGGTTTTGGTTTTAGAGGCCATAACTCCATATTTTTTGTTCATTCTTGTTTCTAATAGCCTCAATATGTTATAAGGATCATATGTACCAAGTTTGATGAAGAAATTCATTGTGGAAGTCATCTGTTCACTGGGTAACTTCTTGAGCAAGTCAGAGCAAAATCAGGGCATCTGAGGCCCCCAACAATGGAACCAAAGGGGTATTTTCATCAAATTGAAGTTATATTATATTTATTTGATCATTGAAGTGCTTGGAAGTTCACAAAATTGAAGAAATTTGAGCTAAACCAAAAGTTGCCAAAATTGGAAATGACTTGTAATGGAATCTTTCCATTTTGGGAGAGTTCTTCAACCCCCTCTTTCTCAACCAAAAATGCTTCAAATGAAAAATTATTGGTCATGAAAGTTGTAGATTGGATCATTCCCTTTTCAAAAAGTACAATAACTTGTCCTAATTCATTATGGAACTCAAGTTATGGCCTTGCAAAGTTGGCAAAAATCCTATAATTTTCACTTTCACACCAAAGAGGATTTTTTGCAAAACCACTTGCTAAGTCATTTTGTGACCTCTAATGCATCTCTAAGCATCATACAAACATGGTACAATGCATTGTGATAAGAATTTCCCAAATAATCACTTGTTTTCATGCCTTGCATCACACGATATTTCAAAAGGGGCAAAGTTGCAAAGTCTTGCAAAACCTATGAAATCTCTCCCTCCAAGCCATCCAGCTGCATAATTTCAATCCCATGGCTCTTCTTGATTCATGATGAGGCCAGACATGCCATGAAACAGCTGCTGCATGAGCCCATACCTCAAGTACACAGGTTGTTGACTTTTTGCAATTGGACCCATACCAATCAGCTGCAGCCACAACAACTCTCTGGCCAATAGAGACATGTTATGTGGACCAAAAGTAAGCCATAACACACGAAACACAAGCCTGAATCATCTCATACACCAAGTTTCACAAAATCACCCTCAACCTTCAAGCTTTCGATTCTCTCTGCTCAGCCACTCAAACCTCAAACAAACTTCACCATTCAACTCACCATCATCAATAGAACCTTTCCCAACCATTAAACAAGCCTGAAACCCCACAAACACAAAACACGATTTCAGTGCAGTTGAGCTGCAATCTCTCAAACTAGCTCATTTCAACTCCTTCCAAGCCTTGCAACATCATCGGTGGATCAAGTGGATGCTATTTACACAAGAGAGAGGTCCAGAAAGTGCCAAACTGAAAAGCTTCATCTCAAGTATACCTCAAGAACAAATTTCCAGAACTTGTTTTTTATGTTATAGAAATGACCTATATGCTTCACTGATCACACTGCACTTGTTGGTTTTGAAAATGGTTACGTATTGAGTATTTCATGGCTGTCTTAAAGTTTTTCCATTTTTGAGTTTTGATTCGTATCTTGTTTATGATGCATTAGAAATTGATTTTGAGAGTTGATTCTTGCTGGGGAAGGTTTGGGGATTTGATCTGGAGCTTTAGAGCTCCTGAAATGGCCTAGGGAAGAAGTTTGTAGTTTGGTCTCGCCGGAGAAGACGACCAGAAGTCTTCTCCGGCCACCTGAGACTAATTAGGGTTTAATCTGCGTAATTAAGGAAGTTTGAATTCTGGCCCTTGGATGATGTCTTCCGCGCGTATTTGGATGGTCCAGATCCCTCATTAACCCTAATCTTTAATTAATTAATTCAATTTAATTTAATTAAGTCAGAATGAATCTCAGCCTTTGATTTGCACGCTGGTCAGTGGTTTTCCCCCCAGTTCAAACCTCAGCCTTTGGATTGTCATACTTTCCCTTTATTTTATTTTTATTTCATTTTCTTTGCATTTTATTTTACATATTTATTAAAAATAGTAAAAATCATTAAAAAATTCTGAAATTTTTTATCAAGTCTTTTATTAATTTTTAGAAACCAAAAATATTTTTATTTTTATTTTTTGCATTTAAAAATCATTTTTAAAATATTTAAATGTTTATTTTAATTAATTAATGGAAATTAATTAATTAAAATACCATTTAGGTTTCTAAAAATCACAAAAAAAATCACATTGCATCTTAAGACATTTAGAAACATTGTCAAACCATTCATACAAATTTATTTTTGGTTTTGAACATACTTTGACATTTTCTTTGAATTTAGGGTTCATGAAATCCCCTTTTTAGAACCCTAACTTTGAAATTTTTTTTCTGCCTAACCATGAAGGGTTTGATAATGGTTCTTTTTGAATTGGTTTCCATATAACATTTAGTTTCTAGGATATTTTTGTAACAAATGTATCTTTCATTTTCAAATTGATTTGAATTTTTCCTTTTAAGGTACCCAAAAACCCTAGTTAACTTAGGAAAATCATAACTTTCTTTAGGTTAAGTGTTAGACCTTCTCCTTTTGGGTGTGATATCATATGGGGTTAGGGTTTGTTTGAGATCATTTGCAAATTTATATCATGTGAATTGCTTCTGTCTTGATCATTTGCATCTCATCCTTTCATGTAATCCTAATTTTGCATCCTTACTTGCATCTTACATTGCATTGCATGAACATATGAACTTGCCATGACATTCTAAGAACTTGTATGCCATCTTAGACATATTAAGACATTGCTTGAACATTGATTGTTCATTTCTTCATACATTGGCCATGCTTTACATCCATTTCATTTCATAAACATCCATGTGTTTTCATGCTTCCCACATCCTTCATTTGCATTCTTTCTCTTGTATGATCATCCATTGCACTTTGTATGTCTTTGCATCATGTCATAGCATCATTTGCATCATGTGATTGCTTCTGGTTTTGGTTTTTGACTTTGCATATGCTTCATTTCATTTCATTTCTTTCCTTATGCTAACATTTTCAGGTGGTAAGTTAACTTGAGAAGTGAATTTGCCTTCACTTCTCATTTCTCTTCATCTTTTTCATATGCATCTTTTCTGCATTTTTATTTGTCTTTGAGTGGGCTTTCCCATTCATGTTCATCTCTCACTTTCTTTCTCTAAGTTACTTATCTTCTTTAGTGAAGTAAGTAACTTGTTTCTTCTGCTTTTCCTTCCTTCCATCTGCTTCTTCCATTGGTGGCTTCTCTGAAGATCTTTCTCAAGCCTCACAAACCATAGGAACATCCAATCATGATAATAATTAGGGTTGTGATTAGTCCCCCTTAGATTTTACCTTTGAGTCTTCTTTGTGTCTCTCTTCTCATCTCATCATTAGAGACTAAAACTTAAAGGTTTTAGGACGTTGGAATTAGGGTTATGCCTGCATCCTTCTTTTTGGATGGAGTGTATAACTTTAATCCTAAGTGTTAAACCCTTAATTTGTTTAAACCTCTTAATCAATATATCTAATAATCACTAAGACATTAACTTGTAACTTGGGCCTTACATTAGGGTTCTAATTCTTCCTTTATGGTTAAGAAGGACTAACCCTAGTGTTTAATGGACAAGTCCCCCTCAAGTTGTCTTACAAACCATAAAACTCACTTCTTAATCTCACTTTTAATTAAAATCCACTTTAATAAAGGCTTGTCATCTAATGATTTTAATCCCTAATCATGGATTAAGTTGAGGTATCTTCCTCAGCTTAAGTGTGCTCATCTATTATCCTTCTATTAGGATGGTGTAATGGGTTCACTAATCCTTGATTATGGCTTAAACTCATTACTTAACACTAAACAAAAAAACCAAAAACATCTAAATAATCACAAGTAGGTTAATGATCTTAATCCTATATCATTGTTGCAATTAAGTTGAGATGCTTATCTCATACTTATAGTATTCTCATTATCCCTAATCAAAGGGAGGATATAATGAGTTTACTAACCCTTGGTTTAGGCTTAAGCTCATTAACTTATGCAAAACACCAAAAACAATAAAAGACTGAAAACACAAAAACAAACAATAATCGTCTCCTTCGGGATTCTTTTCTCATCATCATCACTCACAAACGAGAACTTGCTCCTTCTGTCTAATGCAAGACAATTAGCACTCGAGCCAGATGAGTCATACACTTGAGCATAGACAAGCATGCAGTTCATCAATCATTTTATCTTTCAGTCTCTTTGAGTCGAACTACGATGTTCTGACTTCCTCATTGCACGAGAGGATACGTAGGCATAACTTAAATGTTATCGAACAAACGTCTCTGTGTCTTCCCCCCTCTTTCAGCATTCTCTTTTAAGCCTCATTTCCTGAGCAATTCACACCTTCACTCTTTTGCACTGACACTTGTATATTCTTTCCAGCTTTTGCACACAAATAGCATATACACTACCCCTTTAAACACAATCTTTTAAGCGTGGATCCTGTCGAGTACGACGGACAATCTAGGTGCTAATACCTTCCCAGGTTGTAACCAACCCCCTTTCTCAGTTTCTCTGGTTCGCAACCGTCTTATCCATCCTTTTCTAGGTTTATGCAGCATTACCTTTCCCCCGAGATAAAAATGCCTAGCTGGCGACTCTTTTCAGTTCACTTTCATTTCTCCTTTCGCCGACCGTTCGCGTCTGTACCCTATCTGACCCGGTGTCTTTTCGGGGGAGCGACAATGTGCTGTTGTGTTTATTTACTATTTTCATTTACAGCTTTACTTTACAGCATTTATTTACTGCTTTCAGTATTTAGTTTCCATGCATCATATACTGGACTGTGCTGGTTTCATTTTTTCTGTGGGATGGGATTTGTTACTGTGAGATAAGCCAAATACCCGGCTTGAGTGCTCCTAGGATTTAGAGTGGTTCCACTTTGGCTTCATGGCATCTTGCTATGTTGGTATTAGTGAGTTCCATGCTTTGACTTACGACCTTCTCGGAAATGTAATAATGCCGGAATCTTTCTGGGGCAATACACTACCGTGATAGTTATGTGCAGTTAGGGGACCGATCATTGAGAACCCTTGTGGAAACATCCCTATCTAGTGATGACAGTGGCAGACCACATTCATTGGCAAACCCACTCGCATCCGAGGGCCCACTGGGAACTCACATAGGATGGCCTGGTTCTTTCATAGGAATCCAATTAAAGCAAACTGTTCGTATGATGATAGTATTGTACCCTTCGGGATGAATGTACTATTGTTTCTTGATTCAGTGCTTGAAGCTGGGGACTTATGAGGGATGCTTCTTTCCTTGGACTCAGCTGAGACCTCCCTGAGTAGTACATAATGCCAAACCGATTCCCTAATTTGGTCATGAGCCATTTCTTGGAAATGGTGAATGTATTATTGCTATTAGGCTTTGAGAGTCCATGATGTTGACCCGAGTAGCACACCCGTGAGATTGGGAGGGGTTTACAGGTTTGCAGGAACCCTAAACTTCAATCTACCCATTATACCAGCATACTTCAGTGATATGATCTTGTTCTGTTAATTATGGATTCTGAAATCATGAACTCTTGATCAGAGAGATAATTGTGATGATGTTGTGGCCTTGCACAGACACTTGATTACCTGATTCACTACACAGACACATCACTGATCACATGCCTTGCCTTGCATAACATCATAACATCATTAATAATTTGTGTTCTTTTTATTCTCAGGGTTCATTACCTCCTATTCCTGGTCATATTTGCTGCTTCAACATGGAGATTCCAAGGAAGAGAAATGTCCATTATACTTTCCCACATCCGGAGACAGATGGTATTCAAAAGTTGATTAGCTTGATGGGTGACAAAGTGCTTGATGATTTCAGAAAGGAGTTTGGAAAGATCCTAGACTATGTGAATAAGCCAACCATTGACCAGAGGGATAACTTGCATTCTCTACTGCAGTTCTATGATCCACAACTGAGGATCTTTGTTTTCCCTGTCTACATATTGTCTCCCCTATTAGAAGAGATATCCAGCATCCTCAGAATTCCCATAAAAAATGGTGCTCCTTACTATGGCTTAGAGAAGATGCCTTCATCCAAAGATATAGATGATTCCTTCCATGTGGATTTACCCAAGGTCAGTAGAGGGATGGATGCCACCAAAGGTAAAGGACTTTTCTTGGATTTTCTTATCAAGGAAGCTCAGGATTTGGCATCTGAAAACAAATGGTCAAAGTTCAGCACCTTGCTTGCTTTGATAGTGTATGGGATCAGTTTGTTTCCAGGAGAAAAGGGTTTGATCAACATGGAAGCTATCACTATATTTTCCAGAAGAAATCCAATGCCTACTTTGCTAGGTGACTTTTACTATGGAGTCCACCACAAGAATGAAAAGAGGAAGGGACATGTAAATTGTTGTGCTCCCCTATTTGCTGATTGGTTTGTAAGCCAACTCCCTAAATCAGGGCCTTTCCAGGATTTGAAACAATCTTGGAAGTGGTCCAAAAGATTAATGGGCTTAACCTCAGTTGACATTTCTTGGGGATGCAACAAGGATCTTGTGGGCAAACAAATATTGGTCAGTTATGGTAGCTTCCCAAATGTGCCCTTGATAGGAAGGAAATGTGGGATCAACTACAATCCTATCTTATCCAGGAAACAATTTGGTTATCCTTTAAGAGCTATACCTTTGATTGAATAGATGAGTGAGTCTTTATACTTTCTAGCAGAAGGTAATCTGAAGATGAGCATGCTAGCATCCCAAGCTTGGGAGGTTAGAGTGATGAAGGGGAAGAAAGACTTTGGGAGGGTAGATCCCAAGACTTATGATCCTTTTGCCACCTGGTTGGAAGATCGTGTAGAGACTCTGTTGTTCCCATTCTCTAAGGAAACACCTCTCTACCCTAAGAAGATAGCACCCACAACTTCATTTCCTCTTCAGGAGTATCAAAAGTTGGAAGCCTTGGTTAAACAAAAGTTGAAAATGCAAAACCATAAATTGGAAGAAAGGGCTCATAAAGCTGAAGAAATGGTCAGGCTCAAGCAACAAGACTTTCAAGAGAGGGAGCTCTATTTCAAGAAAAAGGGGTTAGTTGAAACTCACAAGGCGGTCCAGCGCCGGAAAGAGAAGAAAGAGTTGAATGAAGCTAATGAAGCTATCACCATATGGCAAGAGAAGCAGGAAGGCAACTTGAAGAGGCGGAAAGAGCTGGAAGTCAAGTTCAAGTTAGAGATCAAGGGTCTTCAATATTCTTTGGTTGAACAGGGAGAGTTCCTTCAGAAGGCTTATCATCAAGAGAAGAGTCGTCTTCAAGATCTAGCAGAGAGTCAATAAGCAGTAAAGGAAGCTCAGAAAGAGATAAAAAAGTTGAAATTGAGAGCCGGTGTCAAGAGAACCAAGACTGATTCCATTACAAGCCAGGAGAGTGAAAAGGTATTCCTACAACAAATTGAGGAATTGCATGCCTCCTTTGACCTTAGGGATATCTTGATTCAGAAGCTCGTACAGGAACCTACACATCTAGATATAGCTCAGCTGCTGCAAGGTGTCAAGCGCCTTAGTTGGAGGTTACAGGATGTAGATCTTCCTAAGATTTAGTCTTGTATTCATATGACTTGGATTACCCACAGGCTTGTTGTGGGATTCCCCTCTCTCTTGATGTACTTTTTCTCTTTGACATATGAATTTGTACCCTGTGAGGGTTTTCGCTATTCCAATTATCTTCTGATTTACTTGAAGTCTCTGGTTATTATCTGTTGCACAGACACAAAGTAAATGCTACCACTTCATATCTGAATGTCACACAGGATCTTCTTGCAAAGGATATTTTCTCAACACCAGGATGGGAAAGTAGACAAAACCTTGGGGATAAAAGGAACACATTGCATTGCATGCACATCATTTGCATTTTTCTTTTATTTTTTCAGGTTTTCTACAGGTTGCTTAACTTATCTGCGTTTCAGGAAAAGATAGCGAGAGCTGCCAAGACCCGGCATCTCCAACAAAATATCCCGCATCGTTACGCAACACACAACAGCCAGAGGACCGTCATGGATGCTATACAAACTGAGCTTAATGAGTTTCGCACCAGAATAGGGGAATTCATGGTCATGATACAAGGGATGGCATAGGGACAAAAAGATTTGAGAAATGCTATTCAAGGACTCAATCCTCCTCAGACTAACCCTCCTGTACTCACTCCTGAGGTTCAAGTGAATCCTCCCAACACCAACAACGGAGCAGGTGGGTCTCCAGTTCCAAAACCTGGCGCAACAACTTTTATCCCGATGCAGGACCGACAAGAGGATCAATTTCCTCCTTTTAACAATGATATGGGGTTTGGTGGAGATGGAAATTTCCAGGAATTCTTGTTGCTTGCTGAGAAAGTCAAGACCCTCGAGTGTAGAGACACTCTTGGAATAGATGTATCTGACATGGGCTTAGTCCCTGGGGTGGTCATTCCGCACAAGTTCAGGCCACCAACTTTTGACAAGTATAATGGTAGCTCCTGTCCCAAAACTCATCTACATGCGTTCTACCGAAAGATTGCTGCCCATACTAAGGACGAAAAGCTCTGGATGTACTATTTCCAGGATAGTCTATCTGGAGGATCCTTGGAATGGTATATGAAGTTGGAGAGAAGTTCTGTAAGAAGCTGGAAAGAGTTGGGAGAAATTTTTTTGAAACAATATCAATATAACATTGACATGGCGCCTAGTCGCACTCAGCTCCAAAGTTTGACACAGAAAAATTCGGAGAGTTTCAAAGATTACGCACATAGGTGGCGTGAAGTGGCTGCCAGGGTGCAACCACCATTGCTAGAAAGAGAAATTGTAGACCTTTTCCTGGACAACCTTCCTGGGCATTTCATGGAAAGGTTGGATGGATGTTCTTCAAGCGGTTTTTCAGATATTATCTTGGCGGGCGAGAGGATAGAGAGCTGGATTAAACAGGGAATGATCCAGAATGGTGGTGCTTCGACTTCCGATATCAAGAAGCCTTTCTTGAATAAGAGAGAAGGAGAGACTGGGGCAGTGTATGCACAGAGAGGCGGAGGTAATAGAGGTGTCTATCAGCAAGTGGCTCCCGTCACTATCTCAGCTCAGCCTATTCAACATCAAGCTCAACAACCGCAACAACAATGCCCACATGGTTATCAACAGAGGGCTCCCCGTCCCTATTATTCTCAGTAGACCAGAGAGAGGCAGTTTGAAACTCCACCTATGTCCTATTCACAACTTTTGAATAATCTTCTCCAACTCTAGATGGTTCAGCTTAGAACTTTTCAACCTCCGAAGCCGGGGCAACTCCCTGAAGGTTATGATACCGATGCCCGATGTGAATTCCATTCCGGAGCCCCCGGACATACCACAAAAAACTACAAAGCCTTGAAGTATGTAGTCCAAGACCTGTTAGATTCCAAAGCAATTAACTTCGCTCCCACTCCCAATGTGATACAAAACCCCATGCCTCCTCACGGGGGTACTGTTGGGCCAATTGATGACAGAGAGAATATGAATTTGGTATGTGATGTCAATGACCTGCAAACTCCGTTGAGTGCTGTCAAAGCTTGCTTGTCATAGAAGGGTATCTTTCCAGGATGTAAGAAAGGTTATCCAGAATGTGTTAAAGCTCCTGATAGTTATGAAAATTTGAAAAGGGGGATACAAAGCATGATTGATGAAGGGATTTTACAGTTTGACAAAGTTGTAAAAGAAAAGGAAGTTTCTACAGTAACTATTTTCTATGACCCATCTCAAATTCCTCCACAGGCCAGAGTAGCACCGATAACTATCACCACTGCAGGGCCAGTAATGTATCAAAGTGATAAGGCCATTCCTTGGCATTATGGTGGTGAAGTATATTGTAACGGCCAGAAGCAAGATTTGACCACGTCTAGTACGTCTCCAGCTCAAGTAGAAAATGTTGGAGTATGGGGATTTAATAGAAGTAGGAGGTTGTTTGCACCGGAAACACTGAGAAACAATGTGATACCACCCAGGGACACTGCAGAAGCCCAAGCCAGGGCAAGAGGGAAGCAACCAATGACTGCTAATGTGCCCACACCAGTGGTGGACCCAGACATCACATTTGACAAAGAAGCTGAAGAATTTTTGAGAGTCATCAAAAAGAGCGATTATAAGATCGTGGACCATTTGCAACAGACTCCATCAAAGATCTCCATCTTGTCTTTGTTAATGTGTTCTGACTCCCACAGAAAAGCTTTCTTGAACATCCTGAACAAAGCTTTTGTACCTCAGGATATCTTGGTGAACCAATTGGAGATTGTAGTGTCCAGTGTCAACGCCAGTCATGGATTGGGTTTTACTGACATGTGTCTAACGTCTGAGGGTCGTGCTCACAATCGGGCATAACATATTTCCTTGGAGTGTAAAGGTGCAATGCTATCTCATGTATTGGTGGATACCAGATCATCCCTGAATGTTCTTCCCAAGAAGGCATTAATGAAGCTGGATTATGATGGAGTTATTTTGAAGCCCAGTGACCTGGTAGTTCGAGCTTTTGATGGATCAAGAAGATCAGTGTTTGGGGAAGTAGAATTGCCAATCAAAGTGGATCCACAAATCTTCAATGCCACATTCTATGTAATGGACATACAACCTGTATATAGTTATTTGCTGGGGAGACCCTGGATACATTCAGCAGGGGCGGTGTCGTCCACACTTCATCAAAAACTGAAATTCGTCTGGGAAGGGCAAATTGTAACGGTTTGTGGAGAAGAGGATATCTTTATCAGTCATCTGGCTTCATTTAAATATGTAGATATGGACGGTGAGATAGTGGAGACTCCGTGTCAGACTTTTGAGCCCCTGAAGACTGAATTGGCATCTTCATCGGCAGTTTCTTCTGAAGAATCAAAGAAGGGAGTTTCCATAACCTCTTATAAGCAAGCTTTGAAAGTGGTGGAATCAGGAATGCCAGAAGGATGGGGCAGTCCAGTGGAAGTATCAGAACAAAAGGATATGTTTGGTGTTGGCTACCATCCTGGGCAGTCATCATCTGAACAGAGCGCTAGAGGTCGTCAAGGCCCGATTACCTTCACGAGTGCGGGAATGGTGGATTACGGAAGCATCAGTGCCTTGCAGGACGACATAGTTGATAATGACTATGACTTAGATGAGTGGATCAGACCTTCTGATCCAGGGGATCAACTTAGAAATTGGTCGTCTGAAAGGCTTATCTCAGTCACCTCCTTTGAAGAGTAATGGTTTTTGCTTTTGTCTTTCCTGTACTCAAGCACTATGTCTTGCCCGGGGCATAGTAGCTTATTGTAAGGGTTCATTTGTTCCTAACACAATACATAATCATTAATAAAGCTGACGTTTTACATTCATCCATGTTGTTCCTTGTCTTTCATTTTTGTTTTTGTTTTCAAAAAAAAAGAAAAGTTTTAAAAGATGGCAATGTTTTTTCAAACTCCTTCTAAAGCCTTGCATGAATCATCATTCATGCATGTGCTCTTCACCAGACCTTATCAATGACGACCTTGCTATTGATAAGTATGACTTTGACAATCCGATTTACCAAGCCGATGAGGAAGGTGAAGAAGATTGCGAACTACCTGAAGAGTTAGCCATACTGCTTAAACAGGAGAAAAAGATGATTCAACCGCATGAAGAGGCCATTGAAGTGATAAACCTGGGTACCGAAGAGGACAAGAAAGAAATCAAGATCAGGGCTGCATTAAAAGGATATATCAAGACTCGTCTAATCTCCATGCTTCGAGAATATGTTGATATCTTCAGTTGGTCTTACCAAGACATGCCTGGTTTAGATACTGATATTGTGGTACACAAGCTGCCTTTGAGAGAAGACTGTCCGCCGGTGAAACAAACGTTGAGGCGTACACGCCCTGATATGGAAATCAAGATTAAAGAGGAAGTACATAAGCAATTTGATACTGGTTTCTTGGCTGTGACTAGTTATCCTCCATGGTTTGCCAATATTGTGCATGTCCCTAAAATAGATGGTAAAGTCAGGATGTGTGTAGACTACAGGGATTTGAACAGGCTCAACCCTAAAGATGGTTTCCCTCTACCTCATATAGACGTGCTTATTGACAATACTGATCAGTTTTCTGTGTTCTCTTTCATGGACGGGTTTTCAGGTTATAACCAGATTAAGATGTCTCCCGATGATATGGAAAATACTACCTTCATCACGCCTTCGGGCACCTTCTGTTATAAAGTCATGCCGTTTCGTCTGAAGAATGCTAGAGCCACTTACCAACGGGAAATGGTGACGCTATTTCACGACATGATTCATCATGAAATTGAGGTTTATGTTGATGATATGATAGCAAAATCCCAAACAGAAGAAGAGCACTTGGTCGATCTAGCAAAGTTGTTTGACAGACTACGGAAGTTCAGAATGAGGTTGAATCCGAACAAATGTACTTTTGGGGTATGTTCCAGCAAGCTACTGGGCTTCATTGTTAGTGAGCGGGGAATTTTGGTTGACCCGCCCAAAGTAAAGGCTATCCAAGATATTCCTGAGCCAAAGACTGAAAAACAAGTATGTGGCTTCTTAGGGAGGCTAAACTACATTGCACAGTTTATCTCGCACCTAACAGCCACGTGTGAACCCATCTTTAAGCTTCTGAGGAAGAATCAGGCCATCAAATGGAATGAAAACTGCCAACAAGCATTCGAACGAATCAAGGAGTACTTGTTAGAACCTCCAATTCTCATGCCTCCAGTGCTAGGTAGACCCTTAATCATGTATTTTACTATGCTCGAAGGATCGATGGGGTGTGTGCTAAGTCAGCAGGACTAGTGTGGTCGAAAAGAGCATGCCATTTATTACCTTAGCAAAAACTTTACCGATTGTGAGACACACCACTTACTACTCGAGAAAACTTGTTGTGCTTTGGCATGGGCTGCTCGCCGACTAAGACAGTACATGCTAACTCACACCACTTTCCTGATTTCCAAGATGGATCCTGTGAAATATATCTTCGAGAAGCCAGTTATAACAGGAAGGGTAGCCCGATGGCAGATGATTCTAACAGAATATGAAATCCATTACACTTTGCAAAAAGAAATCAAAGGGAGTGTACTGTTAGAATACCTGGCTCAGCAGCCAATTGACGATTATCAACCCATGAAATTTGAGTTTCCGGATGAGGACATCATGTTCCTCATGTCGAAAGACTGTGAAGAACAACTTCTGAAGGAGGGGCCATACCCCGAATCCAAATGGAAGTTGATGTTTAACGGAGCTGTGATCATGAATGGAAGCAGAGTAGGTGCTGTCATTATCTCACCAGAGGGGGTGTCCATATGCCTTTCGCTGCTCAGTTGACTTTCGAATGTACCAACAACGAAGCCGAGTATGAAGCTTGCATTATGGGGGTTGAAGAGGAAATCAACTTGCGAGTCAAGAACCTCGAGATCTTCGGAGATTCTGCTCTGGTGGTAAACCAAGTCAATGGCAAATGGTTAGTTCACCAACCTCACTTGGTTCCTTACAGGGATTATACCAGGAGGCTGTTAACCTTCTTCACCAAGGTCAAGCTGAATTATATTCCCCGAGATGAAAATCAGTTCACTGACGCTCTAGCAACTTTGTCATCCATGATCAAAGTTTATCAAAAGAATTTCGTACCTCAGATCTTGGTCTCTCGCCTCGAAAGACCTGCCTATGTCTTTGCAGTTGACAATGTTGAGGATAGCAAACCTTGGTATCATGATATCAAGCAATTCTTGAAGACTCAAGAGTACCCGACTGGGGCATCCAGTAAAGACAAGAAGACCCTCAGAAGGTTAACAGGTGGTTTCTTCTTGAATCAAGACGGTGTGCTATACAAGCGAAACTTTGACATGGTTCTGCTCAAATGCATGGACAGACACGAAGCAGACCTGTTGATGCAAGAGGTTCATGAAGGCTCCTTCGGTACCCATCCTGGAGGACATGTTATGGCAAAGAAACTATTGAGATCGAGATATTATTGGATCACCATGGAATCCGATTGCTGTAAATATTCCCGCAAATGTCATAAATGCCATATTTACGCCGATAAGGTCCATGTACCGACGAATCCTTTGAGTGTCATGTCTTCACCATGGCCGTTTTCCATGTGGGGCATTGATATGATTGGCAAGATTAAGCCAACCGCTTCCAACGATCACCGCTTCATCCTGGTTGCTATAAACTATTTCACGAAGTGGGTCCAAAGAACGTCTTATGCCAATGTTACTAAACAAGTGGTAGCCCTGTTTATTAAAAGAGACGTTATTTTCCGGTACAGAATTCCCGAAAGAATCATTACTGATAATGGTTCTAACCTCAACAACAAGATGATGGCTGACTTGTGTCGAGATTTCAAAATAGAACATCACAACTCTTCTCCATATCGCCCGAAGACGAATGGCGCCGTCGAGGCGGCCAATAAGAACATTAAGAAGATCATGCAGAAGATGTTTGTGATATACAAAGACTGACATGAAATGCTACCATTTGCGCTACATGGGTACAGAACGTCAGTGTGTACCTCAACAGGGGCAACCCCGTTCTCATTGGTATATGGTATGGAGGCAGTCCTACCAATTGAAGTGGAGAACCCCTCGTTGAGGTTAATGATGGATATTAAGCTAGATGAAGCTGAGTGGCTCCGGTCCGGGTACAATCAACTAAGCCTCATTGAAGAGAAGCGCCTAACAGCTGTATGCCATGGACATTTGTATCAGTGGCGCATGAAACAAGTTTTCGACAAGAAGGTACGGCCTCAAAGGTTCATACTAGGCGATTTGGTGCTGAAAAGGATTCTTCCTCCTCTTAATGAACATAGGGGAAAATGGACACCCAATTATGAAGGACCATTCGTGGTTAAAAAGGTTTTCTCAGGTGGAGCCTTGATGCTAACAACCATGGATGGAGAAGACTTCCATTCCCCTGTCAATGCAGACGCAGTAAGAAAATACTTCGTGTAAAAAGACCCGCTAGATAAAAACAGAATAAAGATCCATGGAAAAAATGGGCATCCCGGCGAGCCAAAAACAGAATAAAAGGCTCGGGAAAAAATTAGGGAAATATCGAAAAAAAATGTACACCCGCTGAGTTGAAAAGCCACATCAGACAACTCAGGCAAAAAAGGGTATCCCGGTGGATTGAAAACCTGAAAGGGCGATCCACGCAAAAGAGGGACTAACACGAACGACTGCGATCTGTGAAATTCGTAATCCATCTGCAACTAAGGTTATTCTAAGGGCTGAAGACCAGTTCAATCACATTTCTCAAGGAGCAGAGCAAGCGGATAGTCTTGAAGATATACGAGTCATAGTCGGGTCGAAAATTGATGAGATCCATTTTTCACATTGCCAATAGGATAGTTTATTTTCCTTTTTGGCTATTTCCTCTTTCCAGGGAATGACTTCTTGATGTAATGCCTATTCATGGCCATGTTCCAAATCAATAAAATTCAATTTTAGTCAACTTGTGACTATTTGCTTCTTGTTTATGTCCAGTAAATTGTGATTTATATTGTGTTATGAACCTTTGAATGCTTTCTAACTCATGCAGAAAGACAAAAACATTTAATACAACTCTAAAAAGGGTGTTAAGTGGCCAGGATGATGATTCATGCTATAAGCCTGGGGCATACAGGTCCAAACTAACTCTCCATGTTGCAGGCACTATCAGTTATGTTTACGCAGGTATAGGTGCATGTGTTGCTAGCAGAGCTAAAGCAGATTTCCAGGAGGAATATTTCAACAACATACTTGAGCATGAACAATTGCCTTCCCGCGTGTCTCCTGTTATCCCTAGTAGAAGTAAAGTTGAAATTTTTCCCCAGCAGTAATGACAGAAGATTAGTATCCTCCCTAAGCAGAGGTTTTCTTTCAACACATGGGCAATCCCCAGCAGTGCAAGGAATGTGTTTCTCCCCAACAGGTTGCTTCCTCAGCAGTGCCATACATCCGGCTCCTCAGCCATGTCAGAAGTGTCTTCACTTCCCCATCAGAGTGCAAGAAGGGTCCATCTCCAGTAGGATCTTGGCTCTCCAATCTCAAAGTCCAATTTATTTTTGGCAATGGCGGCAGCTTAGGGCCGGTGATCATTAACAACATTCCCCGCAGAGTTGTTTCCTCCTCCCCAGGATTAACCATATCAATGCAGTGATCATCATTTCTCCCCAGTCAAGCCATCTGGGATACTTGCAGTCTCCTTGCCAGGAGATCCTTTTGCATTTCATACGTATAATCATCATTGCATTTGCATCCTCCAAAGCGTAGCATTTCCATCATCATGGAGCATTACGCCATAAGTTTAAACATGTGCATACCAGCATGGGCCAGTTTTGAGGTATACCTATAACATTTTCTCAACCAGAAATTCCCTACAAAAGATACTTGCACCATTTGCCAGGCACCTTTGTCTTTCCAAGTCAATGTTTGTCATTTATTCGTGGCTTGATTCACTCAGCAGTCACATGTTAGCCCTGTTTCGCCAACATGCACTTTCTTTGTGGCTTGATTCATTCAGCAGTCACATTGTCGAGTCCCATTCTGCTAATGGTCTCGTTAAGCCCTGTTTCGCCAACAGTCACTTTCTTTGTGGCTTGATTCTCTCAGCAGTCACATTGTCGAGTCCCATTCTGCTAATGGTCTTTTTAAGCCCTGTTTCGCCAACAAGCACTTTCTTTGTGGCTTGATTCGCTCAGCAGTCACATTGTCGAGTCCCATTCCGCTAATGGTCTCGTTAAGCCCTGTTTCACCAACATACACTTTTTTCTGTGGCTTGATCCGCTCAACAGTCACGTGTTAAGCCCTGTTTCTCCAACAAGCACTTTCTTTGTCGCTTGATTCGCTCAGCAGTAACATTGTCGAGTCCCATTCCTCTAATGGTCTCGTTAAGCCCTATTTTGCCCAAAGGAACTTTCTTTGTGGCTTGATTCGCTCAGCAGTCACATTGTCGTGTTCTATTTCGCTAACAGTCTCATTTTTAAGCCATATTTCGCCAACATGCATCCTCTCTGTGGCTTGATTCACTCAGCAGTCACATTGCAGGTTATTGCAATAATTCTATTCCACCTTGTTCTCTTCCCGCTACCTATTCAGAGGTCAAAACAAAAGAAAAAATAAATAAAAGGCAGATGACATTTCTCTTATCCACCGAGTTCAAATTTCCAGGTTTTATTCGAGTATTCAATCACTCCATACCTTGAACGTCTAAAAGCTCTTGCAATTATTCGTTCAGACCTGCAGATGATTGAATAGGGGCAGCTTTAATACCTCAAAATTTTCCCTCTCATTTCCTCAACATTTGCATAGCATTTAGCATACATAAGTGCATGAAATAACTAACAACATTGCATCATGTGTAGCATAGTTGAGGCATAGGTATGTGATCAATGATTGAAGCAACTGAAGGCTATAAAAAGGATATCAAAGGGCCACAAAGCTTCTCAACATTGTGCAAAGGGTTCACAACATCCCACAAGTCCTCATTTGAAGCCAAAAGCAATGGAAAGATTTGGTTTGATCAAAGAAGGCAAGCAGTGCAACATCTCCTGATGAAAAAGGCCAAATTAGAGTTTCACTTCTATTGGGCTTCTGCATGAAGTTGTGATTCAAAGAGGATTCCATTGTCTTATATATGATGACAAGTTCCTAGGGTTCAAATTTCATCCACAAATTCATTTTTTAAGAGGTTCAATTGGCCAGATGACTGAAAATCAGGGATTTGGGGAAATGTCAACTATGTTGAAGAAAAAGTCAACTCCTAACTTTTGAGATCAAAATCATGAAATTAGGGTTACAAAGATCCTATAGTTATAATTTTATCAAGAAATGATGGAGGAATCAAGAGAAATCAAGAAAACCAAAACTTACCATTTTTGGAAAATTAGGGTTTCCAAAAATGGCAAGTTTTTGCCATTTTTGCAGCATCTTTGAGAGAGGCCTTCTCCCAAAATATGAGGGCTATCAAAATTCTACTTTGAGACAATTAAATAGGGAATCTTGAGCTTCAAATCCATAGGTGGAAATCCCTCATAGCATTAAAAATGAGAGAGATATGGTCTTGCAAAGTGGAAGGAAAGTAGGGCAAAATGCAAGGCATGGGCGAGGCAGCCTGCAGGCCTGCACGCGCGCCCTGCCTAGCATTTCATCAAACAGGTGGAGGGTCAAATGTCCAACCATTTTTCTTGGTCAAAAATACTTCAAATCAATTTTTTGTGAACTACAAAGTTATCCCCCTACATGATCCCTACAATATTGATGTTCAACAATTTTTCATTTGAGCAAAGGATTGATAGCTATGAGGGGCTAAAGTGAGAGGGTTGCAACTGATCATGCATGGGCACCATGGGCTCGAGGCAAGGCAATCTGGTAGGCCAATTGTGCAGCTTGGTGACATGCTATTCAATGGTCATTTTGAGATGATTAGAGGTCATCATTCATCATGGTATCAACTTCAAACTTGTTCCACACATTTCCATCTTCACTTTGAGTCCAAGAATCACTTGAATTGATTGCTTGAGATGGAAGAAATCTTCCATTGAAAGTCATGGTTCTCAACTGGTTTTCTTGGGTGAGAAGGCATTGCACCAAGCTGCATTTCAGTTCACTTTCATTGACATTATTCACTACATTCTGATCAAATGCATTGCTCTAAAAAGGATATGATCCCATGGCTACTTCTCCACATCATTGCCATACACAAGCAACATTCAAAATTAGTAAAGCATGATTGCATTACCTTAGCCTCAATCACACTGCATTCTACCATGAGGATCGTGATCACATGTGTATTGGATAAGTAAAGCTTTAAGATCATTGCACAATTGAGCTGTCATCAAGTGTGTGCAAGATCATATTGATTATCATGTACCTCTTGAGTAAGTCAGCAAGGGACATTGACTTCAGTTTTCCATCATTGCTCAGCAAAGCAATTGAGCATCTCATTCCTACCATAACTTCCATGATCACACCATACTGAATTGAGCATCTCATTCCTACCATAACTTCCATGTTCTTCTATCATCATCACTTCTGCTTCAATCTACCTCAATCCATCATCAACATTGTGTTTAGCTTCATCTCCATGGCTTGATCATCTCAAATCATCAAGAATTCTTCACTGCACGATTTTGGAATTTCACTGCATCTTCATCAATACATCAAGAGTTCCAAGTTACAAAGTGTTTATTTCACTCTCATTGCTCAAGATCAAGTGCAAGCATTCATAGGAATCTCATCTCTGTCCTTCTTGCAACAGTTTGAGCATTCTGCAATTCAGGTATGCTATGAGATTACACTTGCTTGAAATGCTTGTTTTCCATTGGTTTCATATTAATTGAAGCTCAATAGGAGCCTTATAACTTCTGGCTATTTGATAGACCTCATACAGGTGTAGATCCAGTTTTAGGTTGATGTTTGTTTGCTTTCGATTTGGTGATTTCATGAGTGATAAATGGATTGTGAGGGTAAATTATTGACCAGTTAAGAGAGGCGAGCATTTCTATGGTTTTAGAATTCATTTTAGGGATGATTTGAGGATGCCCTACCAGAGAGTGATCGGAGAAGATGAACAGAATTCATCTCCCGTCATCAGAACAGTGTAGCCCTAATTTCTCCAACTTTATAACATGACCATTGATCTCATCTGATCCAAGCGCCCATATGTTGCCACCACATTAAAAAATCTGTGACCCTCACATGCCAAAATTTGTGAAGAAACTCTCAGCGTGCTTTTCACACCCCCAATGCAATTTAACTAAGCCTAATCATGTTATTTTTGTTGCTGTATGTACCCCCCAGGCCCAAACCAATTCACTTCATTTTAGTTTCTTTTTACATTTTTATTCCAATTTCGTTTTGCATTTTTAAAAATACCAAAAAGACATAAATAATTCTAAATAAATTCACATATGATCTTCACAATTTTCTCTAATTTTCCATAGTTTTGGATTTTATTTTGGTCCATTATTGAGATCAAAATTAATTTCCATTTTAATTGTTTTATTATTTTCTCATTTTTGACCAACAAATTTGTTCATTTTTGTTCTCATAAACTACTAATGATAAATGTACCATTCCTTTTGCAGCATTTAGATAACTCATTATGCTTTCCCAAAATATTTTTCCCTGGATTTTTAGGTCATGTTTAGGTCCTTTTGAGTCCATTCTTCCACATAGGTTCATATAAACCCTAATTGCATTCTAGTGATTATTTGACCATACAAAATTAGAAGTTTTCATGATATTTTTTGTACACAAGTCATTCTCTGGATTGTGATGTTCAATATTAAATTTCATAATTTTTCTAAGTCATTTGATATTTTTCCCAAGTTGCTTAAGCCCTAAGTCATTTTGCCCCTTTTTGCAAGCTTCCTTTTCTCCATTTGAATAATGCATTCATGCCATTGCTCTAAGGTCTTGATTCTGAGTTTCTGTAGGTCACATTAGAGGTCCTTAAGTGTAGAGTACAATCATTAGGTCTTTGTCTTTTGATTTTAGGGTTTGCTTAAGTCATAAGTTGCCTTTGCCTCCTTTTGACCTAATTCTTCTTCATCCTCCATCTTAACCTTTCAAAACCAATTTTGTGATAATCATTGCATGTTTAAACCACATCTTAACACTTCATCAAGTCCCTGGTTTGTGTATGGAAAAGTCACATCTCATTATTCATGTTTGAGTTTGTAACACGGTGGAAGAACTGACTTTCTATAAATGTTGCGGATAGCAAGAGTCGCCACCGACTTTTATTTTATCCAAGTGGAAAGGACATAAAAGAACAGGAAAAACCTATTTTTAAAAGACTTGTGTTCGGGGGGTAGCTTATATAAAGGGAAGGTGTTAGCACCCTTTATATCCATGGTTATCCATGGGCTCTTAGTTACTTAGCTCACTTTAATTATTTTTGAAAAGTGTAGTGTGTGATTAAATTTTTTTCTTAGTACTATGTAATGATCCTCGTATGGATGTATACAAAGCCTTGTTTTGAAAAATGTTTAAGAAAGTGAGGTGTAAAAAGTATTTTTGAAGAGGTGAGCAAGTAACTAGGAGGTACCTACCCTAAGCTAAGTCATTCAAGTTCTTTTATGTTTCTTCAAGAGTAAGACTATCCCTATTATCAAGGAATAGGTAGTCATTACTTTGGATTTGTTAAGGGACAGACGTAGGGTCATCGTATGGTCAATGAAGGCAACTTAAGAGGTGTCTTTAGCAATTCGTAGGGACTATCATCATTTATTCGAAGGGACAAAATCATTATTCCGTAGGCAACCTCGAAGGGACTTGATCTTTTAATCTGAAGGGACTATGATGATTTTATTCTGTAGGGACTTTGCTTTTTAAGACACCCCCATTTTCGAGGGACTTGACCATTTTAAAAGGCAACCGAGAGGAATACCCTAGGAAGTGCAGATGGTGATCAAAGATCGACTTACGTGTGTGAATGATTTATTTCAAATATTTATCTTATTTAATTAATTATCTAAATTCGATTAATTTCAATTAAGTTATCACTCCCTATTTACTAACCACACATTTAAATAATAATAATTTAAAGGACGGAAAAGTAAATCTAAGCTATTACAAGGCTTTAGGCAGTTACAAAATAATCGAGCGAAAAAATAAATTACAACATACAAACCTATACATTTTTCTAAATAATTTAAAATAAAACAAGAATTAAGCATGAATAAAAATAATAAGGTAAAACTAAATAATAAAGAAAAAATTAAATAAATTAGGGTTAGAGAAAAAATGGATTAAAAATTTTAAGGTTAGTGAAATATTAGGGTTAGAAAAAGATTTTTTTGAAGAAAATTAAAGTTTAAGAAAATTATTAACATGATTATTAATTTACAACGTAGAAAGAAAGAAACTAATAAAATTATAAAGTATTTAATTAATCTAAAAAAAGGTTAATAAGAAAATATAGGTTAAAATTATTAATTTTAATTAAGAAGATGATGTTATTAGAAAAATATTTTAAAAGAAAATTAGATTATTATTCTATTTACAATTTATTTACAAAATTATTATTACAAACAAAAGAATATATTAAAATAAAATTTTTATTAAATAAAAAAATGTTTCTCTCTTTTTAAAGAAATAACTAATTTAAGAAAGAATTATTTTTATGGTTTAAATTTAATAGGTTAGTTAAAAAAAGTTAATAATAAAAGAAAATTTAGAAAATAAGAAAAAAAAATGAGAAAATGATCAAAAAGATAGGACCTGTGAATTGAACCCACGTCTTACCTTAATACCATAACACAAAACCAACAGGGCCAGTGCGCGCTGGTGCTAATGCAATGGGACAAAATCATTATATTTTCAACCTGCAAAACAAAAATAAATTGTAATTTTTTTTGCTGGAACCAAGGATCGAACGCAACCTCCATGTTTATATACGCGCACACACTACCAATGGGCCAAGCATGCCTTGTTGAAATATAACTGTAATGAAAACTATATAATATATGATACAAGTTCAAATTCCAGAAAATGGCGCCATCGTCTTCAACCTCTTGCACCTTGAATTAGCTACGAAAATAGCTATGAATTTGCTACGGAAAGTTCGTAGTTAAACGACCTGGAATTTCAAGAACTTGCAAAATACGCACGATTAGCTTCAATTAGTTATACAAATTGATCACCCATAACCTATACAATTCAATTATATCATCAAAAAGCATTTATATTACATAAAACAAAGAATCCCAATTTAAAGCTTGGAACCCTAAAAATGGCATCTTGCTAAAACGACGTCGAAATTCAAATTGATGCACCCGGAATCAATCTACACATTCAAACAAACAATATTATGCAATCAAAATCAATGTATCATGGGTAAATAAACGAAACCGAAAAATCACAAAAGTGCAATGAATATGAATTCGGTTATGGCGTTTTGAGGCATGAATGGATGTGCTGATGATTGGTTTACGTTCAATGATGTTCAAGGAAGACAATGCAACCTTAAAATTGCCTTGAAAAGTCATACAACTTTGAAACCGAATTTGCAATTTTCTTTGTATTTTTTGACCTTTGATATGTGTTCTTGGCTGCCCAAAATTCCTCCTCAATGTATTGGTGATGTTATGTACTTATAGGTGAATGCATTAGGTCAAAATATTGGGTTTATGGATCACAAAATCTCCTTGCTTGATGGTGAAGAAATCCCTTTCATAATTTGTCCAAAAATCACATCATATTTTACCAAATAGCTTTAGCACGAAATTGGATGATATTCAATCACCTTGAATGTCATTTAAGAGTTTCTAGAAGAAGAATCAAATCAAATATTTGTATTTTCATATTTTATTTTGATTTAAAATGAATTTTAATGAATAAAATCCAAATAAATAATAAATAAATTATAAAAATAAGAATATATTTGAATTGGGTCGTGCTTGATGTTATCATGAAGGTTGGGTTGCAAAATGTTAGGCCCATTTGGAAAAATTTGGTTTTAAGACCTTATTTTCTTCATACACCCCTTGAAAATCTCCCAACTTTGAAAGGGCACTAATCCTTCAATTTTAAGGCTATGAAGATGCTCTTGGACATTTTGGAAAGCTTAAAGAGTCCTATAACAAAACTATTTGGTCTCATGTTCATATCGTTTACCATTTTCAAATTATGCTCTTTGGAAGATGTTGACTTTTTGTTGACTTTTAAAATGACCTGTAATGTTTTAGCTCATAAAGCATTTTTAGGCTTGGCTTGTGAGACACAAAGTTTTAGAGAATTCAATTTACTTCAAAATGAGCTTTGTATGGGAAATTTTTGATGAAGCATGTGAAAGTTATGACTGGTCAAAGTTCAGTTGACTTTTTCTTAGAAAACCCTAATTTAGAAACTCCTGATTCTTGATGATCTGAAACTTCCTTGATGAATCATGATCAACCCTTGATCAAATGATGAATTTTACTTCATAAACTTGATGTTGGCAAAAAAATTGAAGTTTGACTTTAATTTGACCACAGTTGACCTCAGTTTGACTTTTTAACTACTTTTATTGATTTTTTGCATATCGGATCATCTGACTGGGCAAGCTCTTTGGGAAAGCTTTGAAACTTGACATGGAGATTATTGAATACATGTGGGTTGTTATGAAGCTCAATTGAGGCCTTGAAAATCATTTTAACCTGAGGAAACTCAAAACACTAGTTTTGGACACTTTGCTTAGGAGGAGGCCTTGCCTGGGGAAACTTCCACACTTCTTGATCAATTGGGAGTCTTGAGGAACTTATGATCATTTAGAAGAATTGAGAGAGATTTTATTGATTGTGGGAGGGAAAATTTTGGGCTACAACAGAGTTTCTACTTTAAGTTTTACTTCTTTGAAGTTCAATATTCATTCCTTCTTATGTTCACACCATTCCACACAGAGTTTGCATCCCTTTCACTTGAATCTCTTTTCTCCCATATTGTTTTACATCTTAGGAGACTTTGATTAGGTGTTAGCCCCTGGATTTTATATTCACCTTAGGGTTTATACAATTTTAGCCTACTTAACCATTTAGGTTTCTTCATGTAACTTTACCTTAGCTCTTATTAGGGTTTAGCTTCCTTTTAGGGCATAGTTTGAAATTATTCACTCTTATAGCTTTAGAATACTTAAGTTGAGTTTAGCTACTGAATTTTCAAGTTTTCCATCTTATAATTTTCCTTAGGCTTAGGTATTTGTCTTAGGAGTTCACTAATCTTTTCCTTAATTAGTGTGAATTGTTTTGAAAGAGTTACCATGTAATAATTGTTCACTTTTATCAATCATGCTAATATTTGTTTTGTAGGGGGGGAAGATGAGGTAATAAATTAATTCTTATTCTTTTATGTATTTATTTGCGTTGCCTTAGCACCTTGGTGCTTTGTTCATAGGGTTCCCTTTGTTTCTTTAGATTTCAACTTAACTTCCTTAGGAAGTAAGTTGAATTCTAGTTTGCTCTTTCTTCTCCTTAGGTTAGAATACCTCATTAACCATAGGACCACACTTTTTTACATAATGAGATGACTTAGGATTGTGTCTTAGTCCCCCATTAGCTTTGACCTTTACCTCTTGAGTCTTTCTCTTCTCATCTTCAAACAAAATCCAAAAAAATAAGAATCAATAAATGTATGAAAGGATCCCTTATGTATAGCCTTATTCCATGGGCCACTTACATTCATTCCATCTTGGAATGGTGTAGTCTTGTCTAGCATGATGTACAAGTCTTATCAAGGGGTTGTTTCACAAAGAAAAATCTAAAAAAACATTTCTTCACAAAAGCTACAAAAACATCTAATAAGTTCAACAAGCTAGTGAACTTAAACCCTAATCCTAGGAAACAAGTCTTGGATAAATTCTCCTTGCTTGGTGTGCTTGTTCTATTATTCCATCTTGGAATGTAGTAGCAAGTACACATTCCATGGAAAAGAGTTTGAATTCACTTCCTTGTGCCAAATTCATACAAAACCCATAAAAGACAAAAATAAACAATAAGCGACTTTCCTGCGGGAACTTCTTTTCTCACCTCATTCATTTTGAACGTGAAATTGCAACGAATTGTCTCGCATGAAAGATAGTAAACACACTCGTACCAGAAGAGCCTGAAACACCTGAGCATAGACATACGCAGTTCCATCCATAAAAAAACATAAACAAATAGTTCCCGCCTTAGTTAGGCGAACTACGTCGACTCTGATCCTCATTTTCCCGATGAGGTACGTAGGCAGCGGGTAGGGCCCGTTCAAGCACATTCTTTATTTTCCCTACATTTTCCCCATTCTTTCTTTTTGTTCTCTTTTTGTTCCATTTCTCATTTCAGTTCCAGTTCCAGTAGCAGTTCTTTTGTTCAGCATCACTTTATTCTTTTACCCTTTGAAACAGACAAACAAGCGTGGATCCCGTCGGGTACGGCGAACGATCTGGGGTGCTAATACCTCCCAGGTCGTAACCGACTCCCGAACCCAGATCTTTGGTTCGCAAGGCCTCGTCATTTCCTTCTCTCTTAGGTTTGTGCAGCATTACCTTTCCTATTCCTTCGGGATAAAAATGCATGGCTGGCGACTCTACCTTTTCCGCGCCACTTTCGCGTTTGTACTAGGATGAAAATCCCGGGAGCGACACAAACCTCAAAAGATTAAGCTCATCAATGGTACTCATACGCAAGTTTCTATGATATCAAGCAATGTTAGCGAGCGAAAAAATGTTAATGTTGAGAATGCTAATGCAACACACATGTTTGTCTCGAAGTTTTATTTTTTTGAAAAGATATCGCAATAACTTGTGACCGAATCACTAGTTAGGATATGACATTAATTTTTTTTACAAAGTCAACACAAATTTTGAGCATAGCTCATAGGAGTCGGGAAACATTATCTCATTAATATGCTTTAGAAATAAACCCTACTTCAATTAGGACTTTTGAGGGTTGTAGTGTGGTTTGGTTCACGGTTTGTGAAAATAAAGGATAAAGGCTCAAAGTGTATTTGGTACCCACCCATTCTCTATGATGTTCTCCAATCATACGTTTAGATAAATTGACATATACATTCGTCTTGAAGGTGTAGAAGTGAAGATGATGATCCAAGGTTCGCTTGAAATGACAATCATCTTATTTGTTCTTCATGGATATCGGTGACCCTTTGACTTTGGTATGGTGGTCACTAAATCTTATTTGCTTGTTGTAACACGGTGGGAGAACTGACTTGGTGTTTTTGTTTGACAAAAACATGTGCGGATAGCAAGAGTCACCATCGACTTTTATTTTATCCAATAGGAAAAGGTATAAAAGAATATGAAAGACCTTAAAAGATTTTGAGTTCGGGGGGTAGGTTATACAAAGGGAAGGTGTTAGCACCCTTAGTATCCATGGTTATCCATGGGCTCTTAGTTACTTATCTCACTTTAACTTGTTTGAAAAAGGTGTAGTTTGTGTTTAGAAAATTTTCATAATTCTTTCTAATGATCCTCGTATGGATGTATACAAAATATTGAGTTTGACAAGATTTTAAAAGTGGGGTTTGAAAAGAGTTTTTGAAAGTGTGAGCAAGTAATTAAGTGCTACCTACTCAAAGTTGGTCTTTCATGTTTCTTTATTTCCTTTCAAGGGTAAGACTGTCCTTACTATTAAGAAGTAAGTAGTCATTACCTTGGATTTATTAAGGGACGGGAGTAGGGTCATCGTATGGTCAGAGAAAGCAACTTGTAGGGGTGTCTTTAGCAATTTGTAGGGACTATCATCATTTTTTCCGTAGGGTCATCGAGGGACGAGATCATTTATTCTGTAGGCAACTTCGAAGGGACTATGATCTTTTTAACTTTGAAGGGACTTAATGATTTATCTATTGGGACATTTGCTTAAGACACCCCCCACATTCGAGGGACTTGACCATTTATTGAGGCAACCAAGAGGGGAAACCCTTAGGAGGTGCAGATGGTGATCGTAGAACGATCGACTTACGTGTGTGAACATTATTTTTAGTTATTTATCTTATGATTAGTGATCTAAGTCCAATTAATTTTTCCCTTCATTTGCACTCCCTAAATTACTAACCGTGCAATTTAATTTGCAGAAATTTAAAGACAAAAATTTAAAATTCCTACGCTATTACATGACTTCGGGGCAGTTACATAATAATATAGGCGAGAGAAAAAAATTAATTTCATAATAATGCAGCCTATACAATTTTTTTCTAAAAATAAATAAAGCAATTAAAAGAAAAGAAATTATAAAAATAAATAAAAGTTTAAGGTTTTAAAAAAAGGTTTGAAAAAAAAAGGTTTAGAAAAAATTTAGGGTTTAATGAAAAATTAGGGTTTTGAGGCAAAGTCGTCAGGGTTTAGGAAAAAAATCAGGGGAGTTAGTTATGAAAATTTAACTTATATTAAAAGAAAACCTAATTAAGTTAATTTTTTAAGGAAAATAGTTAATTAAAATAAAAAACAAAACATTATTAGATTTATTTAAAGAAAAGGTTAGTGAAGGTAATTAAGTTGGTTTTTGGTTAATTAAAGTAATTATTTAATTAATTGGTTAATTAGAAATAATTTAATAAGAAAATTAGAAAATAAATAAAACAAAAACCAGATTTTGCCAAAATGAGGGAGCAAGGGTTTGAACCCACGCCCCCAGCCTTGAAGCTTCTTCACTCCACAACTGGGCCATGTGTGTATGGTATGACTAAACCTGAAACAAATAATATATAAAATAAAATAGAAACTAAAATGTGTTGTAAAAAAAAATTGCTGGGGACTGGGTTCGAACCCACGCCCTTCCTTGCACATGCATGGCTCTCCAACCACTAAACCAACGCGCGTGTGGTGTTAACTAAGTAAAACAAAAACATTATAAAATAAGTTAGATTTTTGAATTCATGCAGCGCGCCAAAGGTCTTCTTCTACCTCCAGACCTGCAACATTACCTGCGAAATTTGTTACAAGCCTTGCTACAAATTTATTTTTGTAGGAAATCCTGTGTTTTCTCAAACATCACATAACATGTAAAATTAGGCCAAATTAATTGTACCAATCAATCACCCATGACCTGTGCAATTCAACCATATTCTCAAGAGGTCTTTAAATGGCCTAAATAGTGAGGCCCCAATTTCGACCTAAAAATCCTAACAATGGCATATTATGTTCCCTACATTAAAATTCGAATCAAACAAACCCAGAATCCATCCATATCATCATACAAACAAGAAAATATAATCAAAACCGATTAGTTATGCATAAATAGTTGTAATCGAAAAATCAAAAAACAAAGAGAAAACCAGTTCAGGTTATGTATTTTCGGTATGAGTTGATGATGCTTATGATTGGGACATGTTTGAGGGAACTCAAAGATTCAATGGCAACCTTCAAATTGCTTGAAACAAAAAAGCCGAATTTCAAATTTTCTTAATTTTTTTGAAGTTTGAAAGCTCTCTCTTGGTCTAAATTTTCGTCCTCTAATCCTTGTGTTATTGTTACGTATATATAGTGGGGTCATTAGGTCAAGATTTGGGGCTTTTAGAAGATGGATTTGTGTTACTTGTGAATGAAGAAATCACCTTGCCAAATTTGTCCAAAAATCAAATTTAAACATGCTATATTGGTCTTGCACGAATTTGGAAGAGTTCGATCATCTTAATCAAAAAATATTTGATCCAAAAATAAGTCTTAGATCAAATATTTGATTTTTCATAATTTATTTCAATTAAAATTGAATTTTAATGATTAAAATCCAATATAATATAAAATAAATAATAAAAATCAGAATAATTGATCATTGGGTCGTGCATGACCTCATCCTCAAGTTTGGGTTAAAATATTATAGGCCCATTTGGAGAAATTTTGAGTTTAGACCCCTTTTGCTTCATATACCTCCTCAAAATTGTCCAACTTCCACAATGCATAACTCCCTCAATTTTTATTCCATGAAGGTGTTCTAGGACTTTTTAGAAAGCTTAGAGTTTCCTCTAACTTCTCCTTTTGGTCACATGTCCATATCAGTTTTCATTTTTAAATTATGAGCTTTGGAAAAAGTTGACTTTTTGTTGACTTTCAAAAGGAGCTGTAATGTTTTGGCTTATACCTCTCAAATGAAGCATTTTTGGACTTGGCTTGTGAGACACAAAGTTGTAGAGAATTGAATTTCCTTTAAAATGAGCTTTGCATGGGAAATTTTTTATGAAGTATGTGAATGTTATGGCTGGTCAAAGTTCAATTGACTTTTCCTGCACAAAACCCTAATTTAGTAACTCTTGATTCTTGATGATTATGAGGTTTCCTTGATGAATCATGATCAACCCTTAATCAAATGATGAATTTCACCTCATAATATTGATGTTGACCAAAAATCTTGAAGTTTGACTTTATGTTGACCACAGTTGACTTGTTGACCAATTTAACTGATTTTTAAATATCTGAACATCTAACTGACCAAACTTGTATGGAAAGTCTTGAAAATTGATATGAGGATACTTTGAGGTATATGGGATGTCATGAAGTCCACTTGAAGCTTTGGAAATCCATTTTTCCTTGAGAAATTCAAAACCCTAATTTTAGATCCATTGCTTAGGAGGAGGCTTTTCTGATGAAACTTTGAATCCTTTTGAGTAATTGTGAATCTTGTGACTATTAGGAGGCTTCTTGAGAAAAATTGTATTTGAATATGGGAGGGAAAATTTTGGGGTACATCAGCTGCCCCTGTTCAATTTTCTGAAGCCTGAGGAGTTAGATTGACATGTACGCCATTCGTGACTTGAAGGTTGAAGAGGATTGAACACTAAAGCCCAAAAATTTGTACTCGCCGGTGCGCAAAAGTAATAATGCTGGTTGATTGTATTGCGTGAATGGGCTTAGAGATGCCATTCGGAGTATTCAGATATGGGCTTATAGATGCCATCAAAAATATTTGTGGATAGGAGTATCAGAATGTATTTAAGTTTGACTCTATCTGAATGTTGTTACTGCACTAAGTATCAAAATTAGATCTTCGTCTCGACCATCTTTGAACTGTCTCTGTAACATACCTGAGCTAAATATCAGTACTAGATCTTCATGTAAATCGTCTCTGAATTATCTTTGGGGAGAGAGATATCATGTACTAAGTATCAGTACTAGATCTTCGTATAGATCGTCTCTGAACTGTCTCAAGGAAAGAAAAGCATCATGCACTAAGTATCAGCATTAGATCTTCGTTTAGATCGTCTCTGAACTGTCTCAAGGACTTGGTAATGTTTATCTGACTGTAAACTATCCTAAAAAGGAAATATTAGTTTATGTAGGATTGTATGACATGATGTTCTTAATATGAGTGAGGATGTCGTATGCATTATGGATGCGTATGCCATGATATGGTGTAAATGATGTATGTATGAATTATGTAGTTAAAGCGCATGAGTAGCTTTGTATAACAACTGCTGGCTGGGGAAAATAAATCCTGATTCGTTGCTGAGGAATATGAAAACTTCGTTCCCGTCTTGTTTTGGAATATTATACCTAGGATCTTCTGTTTTCAGTTCGTCGCACTTCTTATTGAAGGATTAAATTCCAAAATACCCTGACTGGGGATAAAATAGACGGACATTCCCCTGGGAGACTTATCAGACCAAGTGTCAATTCTTAGGAGGATATCGTGTTTGAGGATCTCGTAGAGTCGGAGGTACAAGAGGCTACTTGGAGTATTTCATTAGAATATATCCGTAAAGATTACTCTGTGGGAATGAACCGACAAAGATTCGTTGGATTCCTACCTCCGATCGTCCTTAGTAAAAGCCATTATTGTATTTTATGCATTTCTGGTGAACATCAATCATATTCTAAAGCATATATACATTCAAACATAATCAAAAGACATTTTCGCTTAAGTAAACATGGAAAAGTAAATCTGAATTCGAAAATAGAATTGTATTAATTTAGAAAGTGGCCTACAAACAGGCAAGTTTGAACAAAGAGACGGAAATCCTAGTAAGAGGAATTCATCGTAGAAAATTTAAAAAGAGTATAAAAACAAGTTCAAAAAGCAATGTGGAAGTGATCGTATTGAGTTTCAACTCTGCTATTGCCATTATCTTCAAGTATCTCATCTCTTGCTGTCGGAAGAGAAACGATTGGACTGATCTGCACCTGTTTGAACTTGATATAGGTAGTACAACTAGTTGAGGTTACATGGGTAATCCAATGAGATATAGTTGTACGCTTTAATCCCTAACTTTTTCTTGGACATCCCTTTTAGGTTTTCAGTCCACCGGGATACCCTTTTTTGCCCAAGCCGCTTTTTCAGGTTTTCGACTTGCTGGGTGTACATATATATATATATATATATATATATATATATATATATATATATATATATATATATATATATATATCCCTAATATTTTCCCAAACCCTTTTGGTTCGCCGGGATGCCATTATTTTTGCCTAGGTTAGTCAACCTAGCGGGTCTCTTTTTATGCGTAGTATTTTTTGACTATGTATGCGTTCACAGGTTACGGGAAATCTTCACCATCCATAGTAGTAAGCATCATAGCGCCTCCAGAAAATACCCTTTTAACTACAAATGGCCCTTCATAGGTGGGAGTCCATTTGCCCATAGGATCATCCTGTGGCAATATGATACGCTTGATTACCAAGTCTCCAGCATGATATACTTGTTGCTTGACCTTCTTATTAAAGTATTTGATCATATGCTTCTGATACATTTGACCATGACAAACAACCACAAGCCTCTTTTCATCAATCAAGTTAATCTGGTCGAGTCGAGTCTAAATCCATTCATCTTCATCTAAGTTTGCATCCTTCATAATTATCAAGGAGGGAATCTGAACTTCAATGGGTAAAATTGCTTCCATACCATAGACTAGAGAGAATGGGGTTGCCCCGGTTGAGGTATGTACTATGGTACGATAACCATGAAGAGCAAATGGTAACATCTCATGCGAATCTTTGTATGTCACTGTCATCTTCTACAAGATCTTCTTAATATTCTTGTTGGCGGCTTCCACTACGCCATTCATCTTCGGTCGATATGGAGAAGAATTGTGATGCTTAATTTTGAACTGCGTGCAAAGTTCAGTAATCATAGTATTGTCTAGATTAGTACCATTATCTGTGATAATCCTTTCAAGGACACCATACCTACATATAAGGTTATGCTTGATGAATCGAGCCACAACATTCTTGGTAACAGAAGCAAACAAGGCTTCCTCTACCCACTTTGTAAAGTAATCAATGGCAACGAGAATGAAACGATGTCCATTGGAAGTGGTAGGTTTGATCTCACCAATCATATCAATTACCCACATGGAAAAATGCCAAGGAACAATTAGAACATTCAACGGAACTGGAGGCACATGTACTTTATCAGCATAGATCTGACACTTATGACAAGTTTTGGAGTACTGATAGTAATCAGCTTCCATGGTAGACCAATGGTAACCTGCTCTCAAAATTTTCTTAGCCATTGTATGCCCACTAGAATGAGTACCAAAGATCCCATCATGCATGTCTTCCATAATTTCTCTTACTTCTTTCTTATCCATACAACGAAGCAAAGTCGAATTGTGATTGCGCTTGTACAAAATTCCATTACTCAGGAAAAACTTGGCAGAAAATCTCCTCAGAAACTTCTTGTCATTGATAGATGCCCCTTCAGGATACTCCTGAGCTTCGAGATATCTTTTTACTTCGTAGAACCAAGGTTTCTCTTCCACTCCCGCAGTATTAACCTTATAACAATATGTTGGCTCATCTAATCGATCAATAGTAATTCTAGGAGCTTCATCATCCCAACTGATTTCAAACATAGATGACATAGTAGCTAATGCATCTGCCAACTGATTCTCTTCTCGGGGAATAAATCCAAAAGTAACCTCTTCAAAGTATGGAATCAAAGACAACACATGCTCTCTATAAGGAGTGAGATTTGGATGCTTTGTGTCCCATTCACCTTTAATCTGACTAACAACTAAAGCAAAATCTCCATATACATTCAAGAATTGAATTCTCATTTCAATGGCAGCCTTGATACCCATGATGCATGCTTCATATTCAGCTATATTGTTGGTACAATCAAAACAAAGTCTAGCAGTAAATGGTGTATAACAACCCTCGGGAGAGATGATCACAACACCAACACCATTACCAAGTGCATTAGAAGCTCCATAAAAAACCATAGTCCATCGGGATCCCTGTTCATGTCCTTCATACGGTATGGGTTCTCTTGTAACAAGCATAATATCTTCATCCAGAAATTCAAAGTTCATAGACTGGTAATCACCCACTGCTTGATGAGCCAAATGATCAGCTACCACACTTCCTTTAATTGCTTTCTGAGTAGTATATTGTATGTAATATTCTGTCAAAATCATTTACCATCTTGCTATTCATCCAGAGAGAGCAGGTTTCTCAAATATGTACTTGATAGGATCCATCTTTGAAATCAATAAAGTGGTATGAGTCAACATATACTGTCTTAGTCGGCGAGAAGTGTCGCTCCCTTGAAAAGACACTAGGTCCCAAGGTGCAGACGCGAACGGTCGGCGAAAAGAGAAAATGATGTTGAATTGAAAAGAGTCGCCAGCTAGGCATTTTTATCCAAAAGGAAAGGTAATGCTGCATAAACCTGGAAAGAGATGGATAAGAAGGTTGCGAACTAGAGAAACTGAGAAAGGGGGTTAGTTACGACCTGGGAAGGTATTAGCACCCAGATCATCCGTCGTACTTGACGGGATCCACACTTACAAGATTGTGTTTGAAAGGGGTAAGTGTATGTGCTATCTGTGTGCAAACGCTAGGGAAAGAAAGTACAGGTGTCAGTGAAAAAGGTGAATTGCTCAGGAACTGAGGCTTAGAAAATAATGTTGAAAGAGGGGGGAGTCATAAAGACTTTTGTTCGATAACTGTTAAGTTATGCCTACGTATCCTCTCGTGCAATGAGGAAGTCAGAACACCGTTGGTCGACTCAAAGATACTGGAAAATAAAATTGACTGTGAACTGCTTGCTTGTTTATGCTCAAGTGTATGACTCGTCTGGCTCGAGTGCTAACTGTCTTGCATTAGATGGAAGAAGCAAGTTCTCGTTTGTGAATGAGTGTGATGATAAAAGAATCTCGGAGGAGACGATTATTGTTTGTTTTTGTGTTTTCAGTTTTTTATTGTTTTGGTGTTTTTGCACAGGATAATGAGCTTAAGCCTAAATCAAGGGCTTGTAGACTCATTATATCCTCCCTGATTAAGGATAATGAGCCTACTTAAGTATGAGATAAGCATCTCAACTTAATTACCATGATGATGTAGGATTAAGATCATTAACCTGCTTGTGATTATTTAGATGGTTTTGGGTTTTTTTGGTGTTAAGTAATGAGTTTAATTTCTAATCAAAGATTAGTGAACTCATTACACCATCCTAATAGAAGGAATGTAGATGAGAACACTTAAGCTGAGGCAGATACCTCAACTTAATCCATGGTTAGGGATTAAATTCATTATATAACAAACCTTTATTAAATGGATTATAATTAAAGGGATGAGATTAAGAAGTGGATTTTATGGCTTGTAAGACAACTTGAGGAGGACTTGTCCATTAAACACTAGGGTTAGTCCCTCTTAACCATAAGGAAGATATAACACCCTAATGTAAGGCCCAAGTTACAAGATAAAGTATTAGTGGTTATTAATGTGTTTTGATTAAAAGGTGTAAACAAATTAAAGGTTTAACACTAAGGATTAGAGTTATACACTCCATCCTAAGATAAAGATGCAGGCATAACCCTAATTCCAAAGTCTTAAAGCTTTAAAAGTTTAGTCTCTGATTATTGAGATGAGAAGAGAGACTCAAAGGTAAAAAATAGGGGGGACTATACAACCCTAAAAGTTATCATTCTTGGATATCCTATGGTTTGTGAGGCTTAAGAGAAAATATGTTCAAGGCCACCAATGGAAGAAGCAGATGAAAAGAGAAGGAAAAAGAAGAATAAGTTACTTACTTCCTGAAGAAGATAAGTAACTTAAAAGAGAGGAAGTAAGAATGAGATAACATAAGTGAAGCAAGTTCACTTAAAAGACAAGTAAGAATGCATATGAATGAGATAAGAAGAGGTGGGAGGTGAAGGCAAATCCACCTCCCAAATTACTTACCAAAGTACCTGAAATGTTAGTATGGATGCATAAGACATAAAGCAAAAGGAAATGAGATGAAATGAGATGCAAATATCAAATTCAGAAGTGTAACACCCCAAATTTTCCCTCTTCATTTTGAGCATCATATCATGTCATATTCATCATACTCATATCATTTTCCTAGCATCATATCATAGAAAGATGAGGCATAACATCCCTCATGTCCTAGCATCAAGCATATGGTCATCTGTGGAGGTCCTTGAAGCATTTCAAGCCATGACAAGGGTCCCAATGAGTTTGTACAAGTCCTATGGTGAGTCTACACTCCATTTACAAGTTCAAGTCCATTGGCAAAATCTCAGAAGATTGCATGATCATCAGAGATCTCAGGACAAGGCAAAGCTCCTATACAAGGCACTCAAATTAGGGTTTGTGATTCAAGCACTAATATCTCACAACTTTGGCCATTTAATTTGGGCAAAGTCTTATATATGTTAAGAGGATCCTAGGTGTCAATTTTCATGAGAAAATTCCATGTGGAAGTCAGACAATGCCTCAGTTGCTTGCAGATGAAGTAAAAAGTCAACTGTGCCCTTAAAAAGTCAACTGTGCAATTTCAAGGGGTCTAACCCAATTTTTTTGGCCAAGAGGGGTCCTTAAAATGTTATAAGAGGTTTTGAATGATCAAATTTCAAGAATCATGGAGATTTGAAGGGTTTTGCAAAAATGGTACAAAGTTGGTTTAAGGAATTTCCAAATTTGGCAACTTTTGCCCTAATTTTCAAATGGCCTTAACATGATCAAAAATTCTTCAAATGGACCAAAGTCAAACATGAAAGTTGAAGAGTAAGGGCTCCCATTTTCAAAAAGTACAAGTACATTTTCATAGGATTTGTAGAACTCCCTATAGGCTCTTCGAAAATGTGTGTATTTTAGGGCAAAATTCACTTTTCAAGTATGGCACCAAATGCAAAATGCTCCAAAACTGAATTGTGTGACTTGGTGTTGGTTCAATTGTGTTTCAAACTTAAAATGCATTGCATTGTGACCAATTTTCTCCAAAGAATTGTTCATTTTCGTGCATAATGAGAAAGTTGCTTACAAAGAGGATCTTTGGCAAAAGTCATGAAATAAGTGTGAGGGCTTGATCTAAAGGCCAGGATTGATTGGATTTGAATCAAGGGTGGTAAATGCCTTGACCTTGTGATGAGAGGCCCAAGAGAGCATGAGCATAGCATGCTTATCTCACATGTTGCACAAAAGGCAAATTCACATAAAACTCATGATGGATTCGTGCATTTCATTTCATTCTTTCAGCATTGCCTTGTGAGGTCACAAAGAGAACAATTAGGGTTTAGCAAGCCTCAGATCTCTCTCATTCTCTCATTCACAAACTTCATGCAACTTTTCATTTTCTCTCTTTTCTCTTCATCCAAGCAAGCAAACTAAAAATAAATTGTGGATATGTGATCTAGGCAAGCTCAGGATCCTTAAACACTCCCTCATTGAAGCTTATTCTCAAGTTTGGCCAGCTTGCCATTTCAGAGCAACTTGCTTAGAAATCTCAGATCCATCTTGTTTCAAGACCTTAGATGCATTTATTTTGCATCTAGGGAGTAAGTGGAGTGATTTGCATGCATTACTTGGTTTTCTAGCTCACTGAATCAGGAACTACACTTCAGGTATGGCTCAAAATCTCATGATCTAAAAATGAAATTAATGATGCATTTTGTGATCCTTGATCTTCACTGATGATGCTGCACTCTTTAGATTTGAAAATGATGCTCTGTAGTGAAAGTTATGTGCATTTCAAGTTTCATGGTCAATGTTGTTTCCTTTCGATCCGTTCAATTCATTAGGATTTAGGTATTTTTAAGCTCATTTTTGGATTCAGTGATGTTCAATTAGTCAATCTGCACCTTTTTATTCATTTATTTGATGGTTTGCGTTTCTGTTGAGGATTCCGGTGCCGCAACCCTAGCTCCGGTCACCGGAAATTGCTTATGTTCATACCTAGGGTTTCCATGAAGAAGATAACCTAGCAGCCGTCAGATTCGCTCATCCAGCGCTCCACAGCCTGCCACGTAGCCCTAGGGCTCTCTCCGTCTCATATTTTTTTTCTTTATTCCATTTAATGCTTTGTGTGGCACAACCCACCGTATCTACCATGCACCAGCCAATCACAACATACCAAACTGCCAACTCAATTAATGAGCCTCTCCCTCACACGCGTTGGATGCATCCAACACTTCCTGATTTTTCCAGCCTTTTTCTTTTATTTCCATTAAATACCACCTTAAATAATATACACCAGCGCAGCTTCTGGGCTTAGTCCCCTAATATTCGCACCCCCCAACCATTTGGGCCCAATTGATTTCAGTGAAGCCTTACTACATACACCTCTCATCCAATTTCCTTTAATTTCTTTTCCATTTTTATTTTCTTTTATTTCAGTTTCAATTTCAATTTATTAAAAATACTTCCCTTCATTAAAAAAATCCCAAAAAAATCATGAGTCTCATTTAATGTCTTTTGTATTTTCTCATATTTTTATTTTATTTTTTTTCCATGTCCACGTGTCCGAATTGAATCATCCTTTAACTTAACTTCTTTTTGAGTCCATTTTGACCACACTGCCTTGTCCATTTTCCATACTCTTCAATATTTTGAATTTTGATCCCATTATTTTTGCTCTGGATTCTTAAGACATTGTAATTTTCATGTGATTTTTCTATGGATTTTTAGAAACTTATTTCTTGAGTCTTAGTCCTTTGACTTGTGATGTATGTTTGTAACCCTAGCTTGTGTTCTTTCCTCCTCTTGACCTAGTTTGCTTCTGAATTCTTTCAAATCCTTTTGGCTAGTTGATATAACATGTTTTAAGGTCATTTGGTTTCAATTGTGGATTTTTTAGATGTTTGGTTGATTTGTTTTGAATTTTACTTTGAAACTTGTCCCATTTTGCTTCCTTTGAACCTTTAGCTCTCATATAAGCCAAGAAGGGCACTTGTGCCAACTTCTTATTCTCATTTGGGGTTCTTTGGGGTGTGGGTACCTTCCTGGTCCTGGGATAGGGTTTGTGTCTTTGGAAATTTTGTGTTTGCTTCTTCTTTAAGTCATTTATTTCCTTAAGTGCTTTCACTTCATCTCATTGTTTCTTTCCCTCCCATTTGGTAATTGTTTGGTCTTGTACCCCTTTTCTCTTCATCTTGCTGGCTTCTTAAGCCCTTGTTCATCTTGTTTTGGTTCTGGTTGTGAGCTTTGAGTCCATGTCTTGTGCATTTTGCTTTGTATCTTTCATAAGTGTGCATTTGTTTTCATATGTGTTTCATGTTGCATCTTTAGCTTGCATACTTCTTCTCTCATTCTTTTAAGTTGCATTTGCATTGTGCATATGTTCATACCATTTCACTTCTGATTGTGTGATGTTAACATGTTATCTTACTTATTGTGTTTCCTTTGTATGCATGATACTAACCTTGCAGGGGCTATGGTAAGTGTGAGGTGTGGAAATTGAGTTCCACATCTCCAATTCTCATCTTCTCTTCTTATTTATTCATTAAGCTAACCATTTGCTTGTTGGGCTTAGGCCTTTCTCATCCCTTCTTCTATCTTCTTCTTCTCTTCTTCTTTCCTTCTTCATTAGGATAGAAACCTCACTAACCCTTAGGACATCCATGCATGTTAACACTTAGGATTATTTTAGTCCCCTTTAGAATTTTTTCCTTTTGAGATCTTTTTGGTTCTTCTTCTCTTCTCATCTCATAACTCTTAAAAAGCATCTTAATAAGTTTTAAGTGATGTCTTGATCCATAGCCTTATCCCATGAGGTATGCTTGTAGTCTTCCCATCTTGGGATAGTACAAGTTTACCTTGTGATGCACAAGTCTGATCAAGGTATCTTCTTCATAAAGAAAAGCATAAAAAAACACTTCTTCATCTGTAAATAACCAAAAAACACTTAATAATTCAACAAGTTAGCGAGCTTAGGCCCTAATCTTTGGTCTCAAGTTTTGGGGATCTTCTCCTTACTTGAGTGTGCTTGTTCTATTATTCCATCTTGGAATGTAGTGACGAGTGCACATTCCATTGGAGAGAGCCTGAGTTCACTTCCTTGTGACACACTCATAAAAGCTTCATAAAAAATACAAACAAACAATAAGCGTCTTTCCTTCGGGAATTCTCTTCTCATCTCATTCACTCCTTACGTGAACTTGCTCCTACTTGTCACTTTGCAAGACGGTTACGCACTCGTCGTCCGAGTCTGCAACACCTGGGCAATGGCATAGGCAGTTCAAGCCTTAATTCACAAGCATTTTCCTTTTAGTACCCCTAGTTAGGGGAACTACGGCGTCTCTGATCCTCATTGTCCTGATGAGGTACGTAGGCAGCGGGGTAGGGCCCGTTCGAGCATAATCTTTATTTTCTCTACATTTTTCTCTTTGTGCTCTTATTCAGTTCTTTTCCAGTTCCAGTTTCTTTTCATTTTCTTTTCTTTGCTGCAGTTTTCATACCCTCACCCTTTGAAATAGTTTCTTTTGCAAGCGTGGATCCCGTCAGGTACAGCGAACGATCTGGGTGCTAATACCTTCCCAGGTCGTAACTGACTCCCGAACTCAGTCTCTTTGGTTCGTAGGACCTGTGTCCTTCCTCTTCTTTCTTCTGGTTTTTGCAGCATTACCATTCCCTTTCTTCGGGATAAAAATGCCTGGCTGGCGACTATTCTTTTTCCGCGCCACTTTCGTGTTTGTACCAGGATGGAAATCCGGGGAGCAACAAGAAGTAAAAATGCAATGTAAATGGCATATGAGATGATGCAAAGTGATACAATATGCATATGAATTATCATACAAAGATGAGATGCAAGGAAGCATGTTTAGAAGCTTGAAAACACATGGATGTTCATGAAATGCAATGGATGCAAAGCATAGCAAATGAATGAAGAAATGATCAAGCAAGGTTCAAGCATGTCTTAATATGTCTAAGATATCATACAAATGCTTGAAATGTCATGGAAAGTTCATATGATGATGATATGCAAAGATGAATGCAAATGAAGATACAAGATTAGGGTTTTAAGGCAACATGAGATGCATATGACCAAAATAGAAGCAATCAACATGATTAAAAATTGAAATCAAGCTCAAATAAACCCTAATCCCATACAAGATCACACCCCAAAGGAGGAAGTCAGAAGCCAATCCTAGTAGAAGTTATGAAATTCCTAAGTTTGCTAGGGTTTTTGGGTGTTTCTTAAGGTAAAATGCCAATCAAATTGAAAATGCAAGATAAAATCATGAGAAAAAATAACCTAGAAACTATATGCAATATGTGAAACAATGCAAGAAGAACCAAGTTCAAACTCATCATGGTTAGGCAGAAATGAATTTTTCAAGTTAGGGTTAGAAAATGTGATTTCTAAGAACCCTAATTCAAAGAAAATTGTGAAATTATGATCAAACCTACAAAGAAATTTGTATGGTGAGTTTGAAAATGTTTCTAAATGTTCAAGGATGCTTCATGATTTTTTTGGTGATTTTTAGAAACCTAAATGCATTTTTAATTAATTAAAATCCATTAATTAATTAAAAATAACATTTAAATATTAAAAAAAATACTTTTTTAATGCAAAAAATAAAAATAAAAATGTTTTTAGGTTAAGAATATTATTTGAAACAAAAATGCAAAGTTTGAGAATTTTTTGATGGTTTTTACTATTTTTAATAAAATGAGTAAAAGAAATTAAAAGAAAATGAATTAAAATGAATAAAATAAAAAGTATGAGGATCTGATGGCCAGGATTCAAACCTAGGGGGGGTGTTGACTGCGCGCGCTATCCTAGGGCTGAGATTCAATCTGAATTAAATAATTAAATAAACCTAATTAAACTAATTAATTATGGATTAGGGCTTTAATGGAGCATCTGAGCCGTCCAACACGCGCGGGAAGCAAGGATCTAAAGGATGAAATTCAAACTAACCCTAAACCCTAATTAAACCCTTAATGACTCTCAGGTGGCCGGAGAAGATCTCCGGTCATCTTCTCCGGCCAGTCCCCTCCCCTGAAATGCTCAAAACACCATAACAATGCACCAAAATCTCCAGAAATGATCATTGAACATCATTAAACATAAATCCAGCAACAAAAATCAAATGTATTCCATCAAATCCATGAATCGAAGCAAAACGGAAAAAACGTACAAAATTTTCAGAAACTAAATACATGCTCATTTTTAACTCATTTTCAAAACCAAACACATCACAATGATCAGTGAAACATGTAGATTGATATTGTAACTTAAAAGGCAAGTTCTGGAAAATTTGTTCTTGAGGATACCTGAGATGAAGCTTTCTTAATCTTGGCTTTTGGACCTCTTTCTTTGTTCAATCCACCTCCAATGAACTCCCTGATGATGTTGCAATGCTTAGAACACGTTTAAACGGCTTGGTTATGAAGGTTCAGTTCTGTTGCACTAAAAATTGTGTTTTTGATTTGTGAGCTTTTAGGCCATTTCAATGGATGGTTTGTGTTCCATATGATGTGTTGAGATGATTGGTGCAAAGAGATGTGAGGTTTGATGGCTGTGCTGAGAGATTCGAAGAATGGAAGTTTTTGGCAAGTTTTGTGAAAACTGATGTGTGGGAGGATTCAGGCCAATGTGTGTTATGGAATGAGTTGCATAAGGTCTCTATATGATGTCTTGATTGGCCAGAGGAGTTGTTGTGGCTCAGTGTGATTGGCATGGGCAATTTGCAAAAAGTCAAAAGTTTTTGTGCCATAGGCATGAGCTAAGTCAGAGCTGGTGTTTGGGGTGTCTTGGCCTCAGCATGATTTGTGGATAGCCCTAGGATCAAAGTTATGCAGCTGGCACAAGTGGATGAAGAGTTTCCAAGGTTTTTGCAAAGTTATGCATCTCGGCCCTTTTGAGATTTCTTGAGAATCAAGCCATTAAAACCATGCAATTTTGGGCCAATTCTGGTGTTTTGAAGTTTCCTTGACATGTTATGTTGCATAGAAGTTGATTAGAGGTCATAAAAAGGCTTGGCAAGTGAAATTGCAAAATTCCCTCTTTGGCATGAACTTGAAAATTATAGGATTTTTGCCAACTTTGAAAGGCCATATCTTGAGTTCTAGGATGAATCAAGACATGTTCTTGTACTTTTTGAAAATGGGAAGTCATAATCTACAACTTTCATGCCCAAGAATTTTTCATTTGAAGCATTTTTGGTCATGAAAGAATAGGTTGAAAATCTTTCCCAAAATGGAATGTTTCCATTACAAGTCATTTCCAAAAATAGCAAGTTTGCATTTGGCTCAAAATTATTCAATCTTGTGAGCTTATAACCACTTATAAGATCAAATAAAGATCATAGAGACTTAAAATGGTGATGATGACCCTTTGGTACCCTTAGGGAGGCCTTAGATGCCCTGATTTTGACTTTTCTTGCTCAAGAAGTTACCCAATGATCAGATGACTTCCACAGTGAATTTCTTCATCAAATTTGGTACACATGATCCTTATAACATATTGAGACTATTAGAAACAAGAATGACCAAAAAATTTGGGATTAAGGCCTCTGAAACCAAAACCCTAATTTTAGGTCATCTGTGTAGGAAATCTTCAGTCTGCCTCTATGCCTTTGCCATGCTTTGTGATCCCTTGACTTTTATGAACTTTGGGGAGCATATTATGATCATGGGACACACATGGACCCTCTTGGAAAGCTTCAAGGACCTTGAGATGGCTCAGATCACTTCTTGGATTCTCTTGATCACAAACCCTAATTGCAACTATGCAGATGATATAAACTATGCAGTGTGAGATGATATTCTTATGCAATGCAAATATGAAAATATCACAAACCAAGGTGTGAGAAAAAGTGAGGGCGTATTTGGGGTGTTTACAAGAAGCCCATTCCAAAGCCCATCAAAAGCTATTTGGCATTCGTCGTTCCATTCCATTACATGATCTTTCTTCAACAATTTGAAGATTGGCTCACAAGTAGCTGTTAATTGGAAAATAAATCTTGAAATGTAGTTCAGGCGTCCCATGAAACCTCTGACTTCTTTCTCAGTACGGGGATCGGGCATTTCTTGTATAACTTTTACCTTTGCAGGGTCAAATTCAATACCTTTACCACTGACAACGAAACCCAACAGTTTACCAGATCTAACTCCAAAGGTATATTTGTTCGGATTTAATATCAATTTGTATTTCTTCAACCTCTCCAACAACTTGTGCAGATGATCAAGATGTTCTTCTTCAGTCCAGGATCTGGCTATCATGTCATCAACATATACCTCTATCTCATGGTGAATCATATCATGTAACAAAGCTACCATAACACGCTGATATGTTGCCCCAGCGTTCTTCAAACCAAATGGCATTACCTTATAACAGAAGGTGCCCCACTGTGTGACAAACGTAGTCTTCTCCATATCTTTAGGTGCCATCTTAATCTGATTGTAACCAGAGAAACCATCCATAAAATAGAATACATTGTGCTGAGCAATGTTGTCTACCAGAACATCAATATGTGGAAGCGGAAAATCATCTTTGAGACTGGCTTTGTTCAAATCCCTGTAATCCACGCACATGCGTACTTTACCATCTTTCTTAGGCACCGATACCGCATTTGCAACCCATTGAGGATAGGAAGTGACAGCTAGGAACCCTGCATCAAATTGTTTCATCACTTCTGCTTTAATCTTTTCTGAGATTTCAAGATGCATACGATGAACTTTCTACTTTATTGGATGACAACCTTCCTTCATTGGTAGACGGTGAACCACAATATCAGTATCAAGCGCTGGCATATCTTCATAAGACCAAGCAAATATTTCCACATAATCATGTAGCATCTGAATCAACCTGTTCTTAACACTGTCTTCTAACTTAGCTCCTATCTTGACCTCTTTCCTATCTTTCTCAGTTCCCAGATTCATAACTTCGATTGGTTCCTCATACGGCTATATAACTTTCTCTTATTGTTGTAGAAACCTAGCAAGCTCTATAGGCACTTCACAATCTTCCTCATTTCCATCCTCGGCTTAATAGATCATATTCTCGAAGTCACAATTGGCAATAGCAAAACTGTTATCAATGGGATCCAAAGTGGATGAGGATCTGCATTTTAGTGACGTGGGTGTGTGTAAGGACACATAGCTTTTTTTGATAAAGGAAAAATAAAAGAAAGACAAAGAGCGCAATATTTACAAAAGAAAAAACGTCCATTGATTTTATTGAATGAAAATATGCAAAGGAAATAACATCCCTAACAAGCATACCATTGTGCCCTGGGAAAGGCACAGGGCTTTAAAAGTTTTATTTGTTCAAATTACAAAATTAAAATTAGAAAAACAAAAATAACATTTACTCCTGACTAAAGGAAATAGGAATAACGTCTTCAGCCTTCCAATTATTGAGCCCACTACCAACTGTAGGAAAGATCCAATTGTCCAGGTTGTAGTCTTCATCAGAATCTTCCACAACATTGACTTGATCCTTCTGAACTCCCTTGTTGGTGATACGAATAGTGTGAGCACGACGAACAACCTTCTGAGATTCTGTAGTAAAACCCAAACCAAATTTGTCAGACTTGTAAGGAATGTCAGGAAGCTGACCCCAAATAGTACAACCACTTTCTTTAACTATAGCTTTAGCATCCTTCAGACTCTAGTAGTAGCAGGAAATGGTTTAGCAGTAGGGACAATCTGAGGAACCACTTCAAATGTTTGGCAAGGAGTCTCAACAAATTCACCCTCCATTTCAACATACTTGAAAGTGTTTACATGACTGACCATATACTCTTATTCATCGTAGACAATGACAATCTTGCTTTTCACTGGATATTTCAACTTCTGGTGTAATTTGGAAGTCACATCACCTGCCCCATGTATCCAAGGGCGCCCAAGTATGCAGTAATAGGAAGAACGAATCTCCATCACATAGAAGGCAAAATCAAAGAATTTGAAATCTACTTTGATTGGAAGATCAACCTCTCTGTGCACCATTCTTCTTGAACCATCAAAGACTCTCACCACCACATTACTGGGCCTTAGCACAACATCTTCAAAGTTAAGTTTGTCCAGAACCTCCTTCGGTAACACATTTAGTGAGGAAACATTATCCACTAAAACATTAGACAGAGTAATGCCCCTACACTCAATGGAGATGTGCAGAGCTCTGTTATGGTTCCTTTTAGCAGGAGTTAGATTAGCATCAGAAAAGCCTAAGCCATTGTCGGTTGTTAAATTAGCAACACATTTTTCAAACTGGTTCACAGAGATTTCATGTGGTACATTAGCATACTTCAAGTTGATAGTACCATTCCAATTGAGCTCCAAATAAACTCTCTTGAAAGAAATGAATCCATAGCTTCCTGTCAGCAGTATGTGGCTGGATCCTTTGGGCATAAGATCTCAAATGAAGCTTGGGACATGACACACCATCATATACCACAAAAGTAGGAACTTTGAAACCAATATAGGGATGACAACTACATAAATCAAACTCATATATTCAAAATCTAATCCAAAAGTCTTCTGTAATTCCATGGCATTCACACGGTCCTCCAATAACTTATATTTCTCATCACCAGTTGAATCATGGTAATAATTCTTCTTGTAATCAGAATTCACAGTAATACCACGTAGAATTTCTTCTTCTTTCGCAGAATCTTCATCTCCAGGGTTTTCAACCTCATCATTTGTCTTGATTGGAGCTTTGAACCTTCTACCCAGATTGATGAAACCAAATGGTTTTCTGGTCTTCTTCTTTTTCTTGGCCAGGAGTGCCTTCAGTTCCTCTTGTCCCTTGGACACGTTCAGGATCATCTCTTGGAATTGGACGTTCTGAGCTTGAAGATCCTTGACATATTGTTCGAGATCCATTTCTGCTGAAATAAACAGCGAGAAGATGAGAAACCTGCTGTGAAAACCTGTCATGCAATGATATGGTATGTAGATGCATATGCAATGTTTTCAAGGACCGCAGGATTTAAATTTGTTAAAAAAACAAAATCAAAAACTCTTATTAGTAGGCTTGAAATAATATTGCCCCTTGGGATTACAAATGAAAGAAAACAAAACTTAGAAAGAAACTAAAACATTTGAGATTTAAGTCTCTCATGGACGTTTCCTCTTGGTGTTGAGATATATGTTGAGATTTCGTTCCTCGTGAAGTTGTTTTGTCAGCTCCAACATTATTTCTTGGCTAACCATGAATTGAGCTTCAAAGGTATTTCTTTGCTCCTTCAGTTGGATCCAGGACTTCTGCAGTTCTTCCAAATCAGTAGGCATATCAGGATGAAGAATGGTATAAGGAACATCTCCTTCAACGATAGGCTCAACAGTCACCGGTAGAACATCAAGATATGGCATCATAAGAGTCTGAGCACGAGACCGCACCCATCTGAGGTAAAGTTCCATAAGAATAGAGTATTTTGGTTCTAGAGTCTTGCTATCAACCTTGTTCACCTTACTCCAAGCTCGTATAAACCTTTGACGGTAACCTTGAAGATCGTTGTCATAATCAAACAAAATACCTTGAATAAGCATGTCATGAGGACCATTACTCCGAGCATAATCAAACTGACATAGTGCTAAAGAAGGATTGTAGGTAATACCCCCTCTTATGCCAAGGAGTGGCACATTTGGGAATTCCCCATAACGGTCAATGATAGTAATATTCTCCATAGATCGGAAACACCAATGAATGTCTGAATGAGAGAGTGACATTATCCTTTTGGACCACCTCAAACTTTGTTCATTCTTCTTCACGGATCGAGGAAGGTGAGAAATAAACCACCTAGATAGTAGAGGTATGAAACACATCAGAGTTCCTCGCGTCTTTGTAGTACGAGTATGAAGAGAGTGTAAGTTATCTCCAAGCAAGGTAGGCACAAGATTGTGAGTCAGAAATATGTTGATGGCGTGTACATCTATGAACTGGTCTGGATTAGGAAACAATACCAAACTATAAATCAGAAAGGCTAAGATCTCCTCAAAAGCATCGTAACTCATAGCATCCAAGAACACCTGAGCCTTCTCCATTAGTACCTTAGCAAGAATACCCTTAACTCCGCTCCTTGTTTCTGGGACAATGTCTGATTTCTTCAAATGTAAGACTGCAACAATGACTTTAGGTTTAGGCTCTTTCTCTAAGCCTGTGAAAGTTTTCTGATCAAGGATAGGTACACCAAGTAGTTTGGAGAATTCTTCCATTTTAGGCACCAGTTGATAATCGGGAAATGTGAAGCAATGATGTTTAGGATTAAAGAGTTGGAACAGGACACTCGTCATGTCTTTATCAAATCCCGAGGTAACCAAGTCAAGTAGATAACCATGCTTCTTGATGAATTGAGAACTTTCAGGAAGTTTGGAGATCAATTCCTTAAGCTTGGAAGTTATCCCTACGAAGTTGATCCGGATAGTGTTCCTACGAGTGGAAGCCATACCTTGCAACAAAGAACAAAGATAAATTCTTTGGTCCTTGAAATGGTTAGTGAGAATGCTATGCTTACGATGTCATGATGTTATGATGTTATGTTCAATCACAAACAAGTGGCACACACAAACAAGTCACACAATAGCCTTAAGTTTAAAGGCTTGCATGAAGTTTATAGGTAAGTACCCTCCCCACTGAAGTTTAGTTGGTTCATCCTGTCTTAGTAAAAGTAACTGGGTTCTAAGGGAACTCAATATCACTGATCCTTCTCAAGGGTTGTTGTTCAGTAAGAAACTGACTTGCCAACCAAAACCACCTAAGATTAGAATCTCAATGAGCGTAGCATCGAGTATTAACCAACTTTAGAATTCACCAAAGCCGACTATCTCACTACTTTCTAAAGGCCAAGATAGGTCTATTAGGGTTCTAAAGGGCAGTTAATTTTAATGACAATGTATGGCAGCCTCATATTATCCTCAACTTACTTAAGGACCATAAGCACCAACCAAGAAGTCACACTAACTGTAGCCACCAGATCAACCATATTGGTATACGTCGTACAATTTCATTGGTCTATTGCTACTTACCTAAGGTACACTAGATCCAGGTTAGGATCTTTCACACAGTAACCCCACAAAAATCCCTTAAAGATAAAGCAAACAAATCAAACAAGTAAGTGATCTAATTCCTAAGGTAACCCCTCTTTTACTTAGTACTCCTCAACAGAGTCGCCAATTCTGTAACACGGTGCGAGAACTGACTTGGTGTTTTTGTTTGACAAAAACATGTGCGGATAGCAAGAGTCGCCACCGACTTTTATTTTATCCAATAGGAAAGGGTATAAAAGAACATTAAAGACCTTAAAATATTTTGAGTTTGGGGGGTAGGTTATACAAAGGGAAGGTGTTAGAACCCTTTGTATCCATGGTTATCCATGGGCTCTTAGTTACTTAGCTTACTTTAACTTGTTTGAAAAAGGTGTAGTGTGTGTTTAGAAAATTTTCATAAGTCTTTGTAATGATCCTCTTATGGATGTATACAATGTCTTGAGTTTGAAAATATTTTAAAAGTGGGGTGTGAAAAGAGTTTTTGAAAGTGTGAGCAAGTAATTAAGTGCTACCTATCCTAAGTTGGTCTTTCATGTTTCTTTATTTCCTTTCAAAGGTAAGAATGTCCTTACTATTAAGAAGTAAGTAGTCATTACCTTGGATTTATTAAGGGACATGCGTAGGGTCATCGTATGGTAAGAGAAAGCAATTTGTAGGGGTGTCTTTAGCAATTCATAGGGACTATCATCATTTTTTCCGTAGGGTCATCGAGGGACGAGATCACTTATTCCATAGGCAACTTCAAAGAGACTATGATCTTTTTAACTTTGAAGGGACTTGATGATTTATCTATAGGGACATTTGCTTAAGACACCCCCACATTCGAGGGACTTGACCATTTATTGAGGCACCCAAGAGGGGAAACCCTTAGGAGGTGCAGATGGTGATCATAGAACGATCGACTTACGTGTGTGAATATTATTTTTAGTTATTTATCTTATGATTAGTGATCTAAGTCCAATTAATTTTTCCATTAATTTTCACTCCCTAAATTACTAACCACGCAATTTAATTTGCAGAAATTTAAAGACATAAATTTAAAATTCCTACGCTATTATATGGCTGCGGGGAATTATATAATAATATAGGCAAGAGAAAAAATAAATTACATAATAATGCAGCCTATAAAATTTTTTCTAAAAATAAATAAACCAATTAAAAGAAAAGAAATTATAAAAATAAATAAAAGTTTAAGGATTTAAAAAAAGGTTTGAAAAAAAAGGTTTAAGGTTTAGAAAAAATTTAGGGTTTAATGAAAAATTAGGGTTTTAAGGCAAAGTCATCAGGGTTTAGGAAAAAAATCAGGGGAGTTAGTTATGAAAATTTAACTTATATTAAAAGAAAACCTAATTAAATTAATTTTTTAAAGAAAATAGTTAAATAAAATAAAAAACAAAACATTATTAAATTTATTTAAAGAAAAGGTTAGTGTTCTCTACGTCAAATTCAACAGATACAGATCAATCCAATCGTTTCTTCTCCGAAGCTGAAGATGAGATAATTGAAGATAATGGCAATAGCAAAGTTGAAACTCAATAGGATTATTTACACATAGCTATTTTTCTTGTAAAAATATCTTTGACGAATTCCTCTTACTAGGATTTCCGTCTTCGTGTTAAAACATGCCTGTTTATAGGCAAATTTCTAAAATAAATAAAATTCCATTTTTTGTATTCAGCTTTACTTTTCCCTCTTTATTCAGCTTTACTTTTCCCCTTTTTACTAAAGCGAAAAATGTCCATTGATTATGTTTGAATGTATATATGCCTTTGAATATGATTGATGTTTACCAGAAATGCATAAAATACAATTATATCATTTACTAAGAACGAAAGGAGGTAGGAATTCAATGAAGCTTCGCCGGTTCATTCCCACAGAGTAATCTTTACGGATATCCTTACGGAATACCTCAAGTAATATCTTACATCTCCAGCTTTACAAAGTCTCCAAGCGGTTTCATATCCTCCAAAGAATTGATACTTAACTACATAGGTCTCCCGGATCTATGTCCATCTCTTTTATCCTCAGTCAGGATATTCAGGAACTTAATCCTTCAATAAGAAGTACGACGAACGAAAACGGGAGTTCCTAAGTATGATATTCTTAAAACAAGACAGGAACGAAGTCTTCATACTCTTCAGCAATGAATTGGGATTTATTTTCCCCAGTTGGCAGTTTTTCTACGAAGCTACTTATATCATTCATACATACATCATATCATATCATATCATATTATACGCATTCTCATAAAATATTATCTTGCAGAATGTTCTATATATCATTATATTTGCATCGAACTAACCTTGTTTTTCAGGTTAATTCTCCAGCAGGTGAACTTCATCAACAATTTACCTTGGTCCGTCGTTTATTCTTCCCAAAGGTTATCTTGTTACCTCGAGCCTTCGTTTATTCTTCCCGAAGGTTATCTCATTTTGGGTCGTCGTTTATTCTTCCCAAAATCCATATTGATACCTTGGGCCGTCGTTTATTCTTCCCAAAGGTTATCTTGTTACCTCGGGCCGTCGTTTATTCTTCCCGAAGGTTATCTCATTTTGGGCTGTCGTTTATTCTTCCCAAAAGCCATATTGATACCTTGGGCCATTGTTTATTCTTTCCAAAGGTTATCTTGTTACCTCGGGCCGTCGTTTATTATTCCCGAAGGTTATCTCATTTTGGGCCGTTAATTATTCTTTCCAAAAGCCATATTGATACCTTGGGCCGTCGTTTATTCTTCCCAAAGGTTATCTTGTTACCTCGGGCCGTCGTTTATTCTTCGCGAAGGTTATCTCATTTTGGTCTGTCGTTTATTCTTCCCAAAAGCCATATTGATACCTGGGGCCGTCGTTTATTCTTCCCAAAGGTTATCTTGTACCTCGGGCCGTCGTTTATTCTTCCCGAAGGTTATCTCATTACCTCGGGCCGTCGTTTATTCTTCCCGAAGGTTATCTCATTTTTGGGTCATCGTATATTCTTCCCAAAAAGCTATCTTCATATTTGGGATTGCTTCCCTCTCAAAGGAACATATCTGAAGACTTTTTCTCCGAATGGCATCTTTAAGCCCAGTCAAGCATCACAACCAACCAACAATATCATTCTGCACACCGGCAAGTGCAAATTTTTGGGCTTTTGTGTTCAATCTTCTTCAACCTTCAAGTCACGAATGGCGTACATGCCAATCTAACTCCTCAGATTTCAGAAAATTGAACAGGGGCAGCTTTTGTACCACAAAATTTCCCTCCCACAATCAAGAAAATATCTCTCAAGACTTCTAAATGATCATAAGGTTCCCAAGATTCCCAATTGATCAAGAAGTGTGGAAGTTTTCCCAAACAATGCCTCCTCCTAAGGAAAGTGTCCAAAACTAGGGTTTTGAGTTTCCTCAGGTTAAAATGATTTTCAAGGCCTCAAGTGAGCTTTATAACATCCCACATGTATTCAAGAATCCCCGTGTCAAGTTTCAAGGCTTTCCCAATAAGTTTGACCAGTCAGATGATCAGATATGCAAAAATCAGTCAAAGTAGTTAAAAAGTCAAATTGAGGTCAACTGTGGTCAAATTGAAGTCAAACTTCAAGATTTTTTTTGCCAAATATCAAGTTTATTAAGTAAAATTCATCATTTTATCAAGGGTTGATTATGATTTATCAAGGGTTGATTATGATTCATCAAGGAAGTTTCAGATCATCAAGAATCAGGAGTTTCTAAATTAGGGTTTTCTTAAGAAAAGTCAACTGAACTTTGACCAGCCATAACTTTCACATGCTTCATCAAAAATTTCCCATCCAAATATCATTTTTAAGGAAATTTAATTCTATACAACTTTGTGTCTCACAAGCCAAGCCTAAAAATGCTTCATTTGGAAGGTATGAGCTAAAACATTACAGGTCATTTCAAAAGTCAACAAAAAGTCAACTTTTTTCCAAAGAGCATAATTTGAAAATGGTAAAATATATGGACATGAGACCAACGAGGTTTGTTAGAGGACTCTTTACGCTTTCTAAAATGTCCAAGAACACCTTCGTAGCCTTAAAATTGAAAGATTTATGCCTTGTCAAAGTTGAGAGATTTTTAAGGGGTGTATGAAGAAAATAAGGGCTTAAATCCAATTTTTTCCAAATGGGCCTATCATTTTGCAACCCAATCTTTATGATAACATCAAGCACGACCCAATTCAAGTATTCTCTGATTTTTATAATTTATTTATTATTTATTTGGATTTTATTCTTTAAAATTCATTTTAAATCAAAATAAAATATAAAAAGTAAATATTTAGATCAAATATTGGTTTGGGAATGAATCTAATATCATTTAAGACTGATTGAAAGGTTCCAATTTCGTGCAAGACCAATTTAGAAAGGTATCATTTGATTTTTTTTCACATTTATGGTCATGGTTTCCTTCACACTCAAGTAATCACAAAAGCCCAATAATCCACTAATTTTTTGACCTAGACTGACTCTATTACATATACACAATGGAACCAATACACAAGGACATGAATTTTGGCAGTCAAGAACACAAAAGCAATTTCAAAATTTTCATCAAAATTCAATTTTTGGTTTTGACAATTTAACCATATTCAAAGGTTTTTATGCACTGCAATTACTTTATTGATGTTTGTTGAACATAACTCAATCATCATACGCATCAAAAACATGCTCATAAGCCGTAACCGAATCAATAATGTTCTTGAGTTTTTGATTTTCGATTCTCTTAATTCATGTGTTGTTTCTTATTTTTGATCTCATATTATTGTTTGTAATGGTGTGGGGATCGTTTATGGGCAAGAATCCTAAAGCTTCATGATCGAATAAGCAAAACACCATAACTAGGGTTTATGGCTTCGAATTAGGGTTTTATGATTTGGCTATTATAAATGGATTCTAATAGTGTAAATGAATTGTACAGGTTATGAGGAGTCCATTGGTGTTATTAATTTGGTTTAATTGTACGTATTATGTGATATTTAAAAATCGCAGGTTTTGGTACGCATGAAAATTCACAGGAAAAAGCATATGAATTTTCGCAGCAAATTCCGCAGGTCAAGAGGATGAAAAAGACCTCTTGGCGCCACCTGAAAATTCAAATTTTGGGTTTAATATTTTTAGAATTATTTGCTATTTTATTTCAGTAAGCATTGGCTGGCCTAGTGGTTCCATGTGCGCACGTGTATTGGCTAGGTCCTGAGTTCAAACCTGGGTGATACCATTCTTTATCTCATTTGTTTTAGATATTCAACATGTTTACTATATAATTATTTGTTGTTATTTATTACCAGACGCACCCCCATGTGGCTTGATGGCAAGGACTTGGCTTGGTAAATGGAAGAGCTGGGGTTCGAATCCTAGTGCCCACCAAAAAAATTTCTTTTTAATTATATTTTGCAGGTTTAATATATTATGGATTGTTGCTGATTTATATCACCAATGCACATGCAACTCAGTTGGTTCTCATCCTCTTCATCCAGGTTAGAGACCTGGGTTCAAACCCCAGGTCCATCCTTTTTCCTTATTTTTTTTTCTTTTCTAATTTTCTTTGATTTTCTTATTTTTTTAAAATAAATTTAATTAATAAAAGTAAATCTTTTTTTTAATAAAATAAAAAACTAAAAAATATACAAATAATATCTTTGTAAATTCATTAAAAAGTGTATATAGCTTTTATTATTTATATATTTTGTAAATAAAATCTAATTGGCTATTTTTTCTAATTGAATAATAATAATTCTAAAATCTTGTATAATTAATTTATAAATAAACCTATTAACTTAATAATTTAATATTTTTCTATAATCTTTATTTATTTTGTAAATACTAACTTAATATTTTATATATATAACTCATTTTATTTTATATTTGGTATTATTAATTTGGTTTTCTTAATTATAATATAAATAAGTAATTTTTTCCTTTTTTTTAATTTATTTGAACTTATACTATCTTAATTAACTTCTAAAAATTATAAGTAACGTAAATTAATTTCTTTTCTTAAAATTCTAATCCTTATTATTATCATTGCTTTATTTTATTTATTATTATTATTATTGCTTATTATCATTGTTTATTTATTATTTTATCATGACTATTATTTTGTATCTGCCCATAAGCCTTGTAATAGTTTAGAATTTTCTTTTCGTTTCTTATTTTTTAATATAAATTGCGTGGTTAGTAAATAGGGTGTGAAAACATACTTGTAATTAAAATTAATTTAGATAATTAACTTTAAAAAAGATAAATATTTAAAAATAAACATTCACACACGTAAGTCGATCTTTGATCGCCATCTGCACTTCCTAGGGTATTCCTCTTGGTTGCCTTTAAATACGGTCAAGTCCCTCGAAAATGGGGTGTCTTAAGCAAAGTCCCTCCATAAATAAATCATCTAGTCCCTCCCAGATTTAAAAGATCAAGTCCATACGATGTTGCCTACGATAATGATCTTGTCTCTTCGGTAAAAGATGATAGTCCCTCCCAGGTTGCTAAAGACACCCTCCAGTTGCCTTCGTTGACCGTACGATGACCCTACGTTTGTCCCTAAATAAAATCCAAGGTAATGACTACCTATTCCTTAATAATAGGGACAACCTTACCCTTGAAAGAACATATAAGAACATGAAAGACTAGCCTAGGGTAGGTACCTCTTAGTTACTTGCTCACATCTTAAAATTACTTTTTACACCTCACTTTCTTAAACATTTTTCAAAACAAGGCTTTGTATACATCCATACGAGGATCATTACAAAGTAATTAGAAAAATTTCTAATCACACACTACACTCTTCAAAAACAATTTAAGTGAGCTAAGTAACTAAGAGCCCATGGATAACCATGGATATAAAGGGTGCTAACACCTTCCCTTTATATAACTTACCCCCCGAACCCAAGTCTTTTAAAATAGGTCTTTCCTGTTCTTTTATGTCCTTTCCACTTGGATAAAATAAAAGTCAGTAGCGACTCTTGCTATCTGCAACATGACTAAAAAGTCAGTTCTCCCACCGTGTTACACTTCTGCACAACAAATTAAAGAGATAAAGTTTCTGAATTAGAACAAACCATATTATAATACTTATAATACATGGTGGAAGAATCATCTTAATTTCTCCTAGAAAGATCAGAATCAACCCCGGTACCAACAACAACAACATGCTCCTCAGAAACCATAATGGGAGATAGCCATTGAAAAGATGGCAACTCACAATATTCAAATCCAAGAAGAGACCCAAAATAATCAAAGGAACACCACAACTTCTATAAAAAATATTAAGGTTCAGGTGGGACAAGTAGCACAACAACTCTCCATGCCAGCTCAAGGAACACTCCCGAGTGCAACAATACCAAATCCAAAAAATCATGAGAATGTTAATGTTGTCACAAAGAGAAGCTCGCAAGTTGTTGAAGAAAAGGAAGAAAGGGTAACAAATGATTATCATTGTATAGAGGTGGATCTAGAAGTGAGAGAAAATAAGAAAGAATCAGAAGAAGCTATACCACACATAAAACCAACAGAAGAGAAAAATAAAGAGGAGGTTAAACCCCAAATCAAGCTACCTTATCCTCCGAGAGTTACGAAGAAGGATCCAAAGGAAAAAGACTTTGAGAATTTATTAACATGTTCAAAAATTTAGAGATCAATGTGCATTTCTTTGAAGCACTCGAGCAAATGCCATCATATAAAAGATTCATGGAAGAGGTAATCAGTAAAAAGAGACCAATGGGAGAGGAGCTGGAAATTTTAACTGAGCAGTGTAGTGAAATATGACAAGGTAGGAGAATCCCCATCAAGCGGAAAGATCCTAGATTTGTAGCAATCCCATTCACTATAAAAGATAAAACTTTCAAGAAGGTCTTAATTGATTCGAGTGCTAGTGTGAGTCTCATGCCATAATCCATTTTTAAAAAGTTGGGTATTGGAAAGGTGAGAGATACATGAACAAATTTAAAATTTGCCGACTACACGACTATTCGGTCATATGGGCTTTTCTAGTTGATTTTGAGATCATGGACATTCCGGAAGATGAAGAGACTCCTATCATTCTTGGTCGACCATTCTTGCTTACTAGTCAATGCAATGTTGATATTGTAAATGGTACTCTAACCTTGAAATCTTTTGATAAGGAAATAACTTTAAAAGTTATGGACACCAAGAAATGAGGTGAAGGTTAATATAATCAATCTTCAGTTGGAATTATCCAAATAGTGGGAGAAAGAAAAAGTTCAAAACCACCTCCGAAAAAGTCTCAAGCATAATCTCTCAGGTTGCAGTATCTCAGTCATCTATGGCACATAGCAAAACTCCAAAGTTCATTCAAGAAGTCAATAAGAGAAAGAAAAAGGAACATCAAGGGAATGATATGGAATTTGGAGGTGGCTTGTGGCACAAAGTAGCTCTTATCTCTAAACCATACCAGTTCGTTGCTATAGAAGGGTGAAACAATAAGGTGTGGAAGCTGAAATACCCCTATAACAATGGGGAGTGTATCGTCGAGCCATGCGACGTTAAAAAAAGCACTACGTGGGAGGCAACCCACAATTTTAATAATTGAGAATTTTCTTTTTGTTTTGTGTTGTTTTGTTTCATTTGTAGGTAATAAACAAGACCTTACTGGTGCAAGCTATGATGCAGTAGTGAGTGTTGCATTACCTTCCACCTCCTCGGTTAGGATCTCTGTGAGTAACCCTTCTCACTCTAGTTCTAACACATTGGGGGTCAATGTTTAGTTCAAGTTTGGGGGGGGGGTGTTTTTGTTTGTTTGTTTTATATTATTGGTTGAAACATACACTTCAAAATTCTCCTCGAATATTGACCGATTTTTTTGTTTGTTTTACGCAAGAGTTTTGATTTCAAAGAGACCAGGAATAGTATATAGAGACAAATGAATGCTTGTTTGAGGGTAGGAAATCCAGAATAATGTGAAAAGGGGTGTGTGTTTGAAAACCTTAGGTTCTCTAAAAAGTGATGCGAGTCTGACGTGTAGATTTGTACCATAGTGCTTAAATCCTGAGAAGTACTCCTTGAGTAGTTTATCTTGATAGTCTAGCATAATCTAGATTCATATGCATGTATGATTGGTTTATAAAATTCTGGTATGACAGACTCAGATGTCGAATATGATGTTGAGACATCATATCTGTTACTTGTTAAACATGGCAAGGTACAAACAACAACATCATACAATTATGATATACCCAATTCTAATTATTCTATGGGATGTTTAGACATCTGATTTGACATTCAGCAAGAATACTGCATAATATATAAAACATAAAAGCAGTAAAGAACACATTCAAATTGTTAACCCATTTCAATGCAAACTCATCTACTCTGGGGGATACCAATCCAGGAAGGAAATCCACTATGTAGTATCAATTCAAGGACCCACAATAAACCACTCAGTTTACAATCCTCTCACTTAATCACTACCAATGCAACTTCTACTTAGTAACTCCTAAGTATGCGAAACCCATCTCACTCTCAACCACCGCAATGATGTCTCATAGTCCCAACTCTCAGTTGTTGATATTGATGACTCTTTGCCTAAACAACAAGGAAAAACAGAAGACACACTTCTATGACAACATCTCAAAGTTGCTTAAAAGCTTCTTCCAAGAATAATACACCTCTTACTTAACATCTTCGAGGTTTACAACGAAACAACCCCGAAGATTACATCTTTTCAGCATACGGTTGTTAAGAACTCAACCCTAATGATATGACTTTTACATCTTTGGCTGGTTACTAAACCTAGGTTACAAGGTTTCTTTTTATAACCTAATCACAACTGGATTTTGGGCCTAAAAATCACAGCAACAACTGCTACAAATATGCAGAAAAATCTGCTACAAAAAGATCTTCAATCTTAACTTCCTAAAATATCTCTATATTTAGAAAGTATATATTCTTCAATATTCTGAACCATGCTGAATCACAACCTTCTAAAAATAGCTCCTGATAAATCTCAATAAAAACACTTAAAGAATATTTCTGAAAACTCATGCAAACAAAAAATTGGACAATTCTGATTTCAGCACCAGATAGAGATGTCATGACATCAGTCTTGACATCCTGCTAAAACAGCAGCACACTTAAACATTCACACCTTCAGTGGTGTTCTATTCATATGTCAAGACATTCTTCATAACATTTTCCCGAGCAACATGTTTTACAAAAATTGCTGCCAACTCAGAACTTACAATCTCCCCCTTTGGCACACTTTTGGCCAAAATATAATTTGATCATACACATCATATTAGAGGAAAATGTAGCAGCAGAAAACATAAGTTAGAACATCTTTATAGGCATATATCAATCACAATTAGTTTTACCAAAATGAATGCCAACAATAAAAGCTACAGAACTATCAGTTTGGAAATAAATGATTGTGGTACCAAATGATGAAAAGGCGGAAAAAGGAAACCAACCCGCTAAGTTGGATAGCCTTCACCCGGTTATTCATCCCAAAGGAGGCTGATCCTCAAACATCATCTAAATAAGGACAATATATAAACTGATTTTTTTTGAAAATTTCATCGGTAATTAAGAGTATCAAATGTTACTTAGTTGGTTCCTAAACAAAAATTCTGGATTATTCTTGTGCATGTGACGATCATTATAAATTCTTATTGCCTTACTTTTATTGTCCAAATAAAATAGGAGGAAAATCGGAAAAAGACTTAAGTACAAAGCATAGTTAGAGAGGTATCCAGAAGGGGAGCTCAGGTTTAAAATGATAATGTGAATACTAGATGAACTACCTTTTGACCAATGTGAACGGAAGTCTCACATATGAGTACTGATATACTTTGCAATTTAGAAAATCCTTTCTTTGTTGCTTGAGGTCAAGCAACAACCTATGTTTGGGGGAGTTTGATCGGTGGTTTTATGCTTTATTTTACTATTAACTTTATTTAATCTTGTTATATATTTAGTTGAGTCTTATTTATGTTTACTGCATTTTATGCTTTGGTTGTGTTTCTTTAATGTTTTTAGGTTCACATAAGCAATCAGGAAGAATCGGAGAAAAAACTAGGAAAAATCGCAAAAATTCGAAAAAGTTTCCTCCATAATCTAGGAAGCCTGACATCGTCGCCTGTGTCAGTTTACACTAGTCGTGTCAGGCAAGCAGCAAAGAGTATGAGAAATCAGAGGACTGACACGGGTGCCTGTGTCAGGAATCCTGGGGACCAAAAATCAACATTTGAAATTACAGAAGGCTGGCACGACCACCCATGTCAGGCTGACATGGCCGTGTCAGCATGTGACGTCGACTTCCTGATTTTTTTCATATTTTTTCTATAGGTTAAGCTATGGGGACGTTTGGGTATTTCAAACCGATCTGAGTGAATTTTTTCTATTTAGATGAGTTTTGAAGAGGAATAAGGGAGATTTTGATGAAGAGAGAATTTTACAATCAATATTCGAGAGATCAAGATTGTTGGAGAGCTGAAGGTTTTCATGAACAACCACAATTGAAGATCAAAAGTCATCCAATTTCTTATAATGTTTAATCTTTGTTTGGTATTTTCTTTAAACCCTATGAGTAGCTAAACCCCCAATGCTAGAGGGTGTCCCTAATTTGACTCTATAATGACATTGGTTTCATGTTTTCAATAATGCATTTCATTTTCCTTAAACAATTTTATCGTTCAATGTTCTTACTGCTTTCTCTATCGGACCAATAAGGATTGATTTATGATTGACAAATAGGTTTGACCACCATTGTTAATGCTTTTGTTCGATAAAAATATAGTAGATATCACCTAGGACTAAGGATACCTTATAGTAACTGATTTTATTAATGATAATACAATTGCTTGCTTTTTATGATAAATTCCTAAGGACTTAGAATTTAGGATAAAAGATCAAAGGTTTTCTCAATAAGGCTTTAGGGGAAAATAAACATAAGAATCAATAATTATTTGTGTTGAACCATGTTACATAAATAAGGATTCACGTTATTACAAATCAAGTCATACACCTTGCTCTGACATGCTTTTCATATATGTCTAAAACCCTATTTTATTATTCTGTTACATTTTATTACAACTCAATTATAATTTTCAAACAAAATCTCAAATTTCCAAGTACTTTTTGTTGAATTGAATTATTACTAGAACTTATATTCATACCCAGTCCTCGAGATCGATACTGGGGATAAACCCTTATTTTAACTACATTAGCGAAAATAATACACTTCATATTTTTCGGATCAAGGGTTAATCCTAACTTATTTTATCTATGTTTTGTTACTATTATTGTTTGTTGTTTGCTTGGGAATTTTCTGTTTTTCAGGGCTTTGTGATCTATGTGTGTTGAGATAAGTCCTAACCTGGACTTGAGAGCTCTTATGTTTAGGTATGTGGTATAGTCAAGAAGGCTTATGGGGAGTTAAGTCCCAACTAAGCTAACTTGAGAAACCACCACTCATTGGAGGCCTTCTTGAAGGTAGTATTTGTTGAACGAGCTGATGTGAAAACATTACTACTTTCAACCTGAGAGCCCGAGAAGTTGAAGACCTTAGAATCCCTTTACCCCACTTGGCCTTGTTAGGATGTAGTCTGATGACTATTTGGATGTCGTTCTGAAATAGTTGATACACAATGCTACACTAAAAAGAGGTTTTCTAGAGAATATTATTGGTTATTGAGTAAGTTAGGAAGTCAATAATATCCAAAATATGGATCAATGCCCTTGAGAACCTTGTTAGAACCTGTTGTACATGTACTTTACCTTTAGTACATACCCTTGTGGTTGGTTCTTCACCCAGATTCCATACTCGTTATCTTGAACCTTGATCTTATTACATGTGATCTGCATCCTTTATTGCATTGCATATCATTTGCATCCTTTGCATGATTCATGCATACATCCAGGTTGTTCAACAACTCATCCCAGTTATCAACCTTTCAGTCATCTATAAGTCGTCAAGCTGATTTCTCATTCCCGATACAAGACTAGAGGTTATATCAGACGCAAAATGTTAGTGTAAGAAGTATATAACACATAGATCAGAATGAAGATTGATGATCTGAAGTCAAGCATGACTAAGCTAAATGAGATGCTCCAAGTATTAATTGCTAGAGGGGAGCCATTTTAGAGGACTGTTATCCAAGAAGTTGTAAATTCTACTGTTGAGCATCTAAACTACCTCATGTTACCACTTCTATGGTTGGTCAAGCATTTAAACCAGTACTTCAAGCTCCTATTTTCATCGAACCTAGGCTTATGGTTCATACTATCTCATCTCCCAATAAGAATCCTCCATTTGAGTATAATGCTGCTAGTGCTCAAGGTGAAGATCTTGAGGATTTTGTTGAACCCGAAGGTGTTCTCGAACAATTTCAGACTTTGGAGAAGAGACTTAGAGCTGTAGAGGGTAATGACTTCTTCAATATTGATGCAAACAACATGTGTCTTGTTTCTAATCTTGTCATGCCTTTAAAATTCAAGACTCATGAGTTTGTAAAATACAAAAGTCATTCATGTCCAAGAGCTCATTTGGTTATGTACTTCAAAAAGATGTCTGCTTACACCAACAATCAGAAGTTGCTCATCCATTATTTTCAAGATAACCTGAGTGGAGCTTAACTAAAGTTCTACATGAACCTTGAACAAAACAACATCCAATGCTTCCAAGATCTTTCTAATTCTTACATGAAGCTATACAAGTACAACCCGGACATGACTCCTGACCGTTGTCAAATCCAGAGCATGACTCAGAATGAGAAGGAATCTTTCAAAGAATATGCTTAAGAGTATAGAGATAGAGATAGAGAGAGAAAGTTAGCTTCTCAAGTTAAACCTCCGCTGGTAGAGAAAGAACTCACTAGGATGTTCATGGACACCTTGGTTCTCTTTTATTAGGAAAAGATGATCCGTAGTGTCTCCTCAAGCTTCACAGATCTGGTGATAATAGGCCAAAGACTTGAAGAAGGGGTCAGGAGTGGCAAAGTGTCCAAAGCTGCTAAATATTCGATTGTTGTGAAGAAACCCTATGGGAATTTACAAGAGAAGAGGGACAATCAAACTAATGTTATATTGGCTAAGGGGAAAAGACCTTGTCGTATACCTCAACATTCAAATCAAGCTTATGTTGCTGGTGTTGCTTCTGTGACTACTGCTCAACCAGCTAGAGCTCCTCAACATCCAGTTGTTAGACAATACCAGAACCGTAATAGGACTCACTATGATCCTATTCCCATGACATACACTGAATTCTATCCTTTTATGGTTCAAAAAGTTGGATGACCTCTAAGGCCTTTCTTCCTCCTTCAAATCCACTTCCACCAGGATTTAGGTCTGACCTCCATTGTGCATTCCATCAAGGTTCCATAAGCCACGACCTGGAAAACTTCTATGCACCGAAGGCTAGGGTACATGATTTTCTCAGAGATAAGATCCTCACCTTTCGTGACACCAATTCTAATGTCAAGGATAATCCTTTGCTAGTGCATGAGAAGTGAAGCTTAAGTTAACTTCAGCAAGTCAGACTACTTCCTAAAGCCAGTGTTTCAGACATGATAACTCATCCTTGTGTACTGTTAGTCACTAGGCCTTGTTTCTTTCTATTTGCATTTTCCTTTAATTGTATTAAACAATTTGCTTTCAAATTCTATTTGTACTTCCAAGATTAATGTGTGGAATCAATATCCTCAACCTCGACTTACGTTTTGATGAAGACAAACCACATTGCAAGAAGGCAAAAATGTTAGATAAATTTCAAAGCAACATGAGCAAAAGAAACGGATGACAACTTGATATGAAGATCATGAGATTTTGAAGGTATAATGGAACTTTCTATCAAATATTTAAGTTCTAGTTGCTCATTTTGAAAACCTCATTTTGCATTGCATGATCATACTTTCTCTCATCTTGAAAATAAATTTTTTACAAGTTTTTATGAATGCAATCGATTGCACCGTTGACAATAATTGATTGCATGCTGGAAAAATGTTTAAGATCCTCTTTTGACTCTGAGTGCAATTGATTGCACCCTCTAGAGCAATCGATTGCTCCTGTGTAAAATTCAATTTTTTAAAATGTTTTGTGTGTGTGTGTGCAGTCGATTGCACACTTACTGCAATCGATTGCTCACTGAACGAATATGAAAAATCATTTTGAAAAATGGCACCTCTTTATTTTAAACTCTTATAAATTTTCTCCAATGAACCATGACAATTGTTCAGGAATTTTTTTTGGAGAATTTCATGTCTTTTCAGAGGGGTGCTTAAGATCTATATATACTTTAACTTTCATATTTATAATCACCTTTTCAAAAATCTTTACAAAACTTTCTTAATCCACATCTTGATCATATCATATTTCACAAAGAATTTTCTGCATACTTTCATAATTTTTTGAACAGAAAATTCTGAGCAACAAGTCTTGAATATTTGTGGATTTTCCATTGAAAGAGAAGATCAATTGAAGATTGATAACATTGTTGTACAACAATCAAACACATTATAAAATTACCAATTATATTTTGTTATTACCCTTGCTTTTAGGATTGTTCAAAGTAAGTGTGTGCATTGAATAAGATTGTTCTTCTTGCACTTTAGTTTACTTATAGGTTAGATAGTAAGCATCACCTATCTTGTGAATAGGATGTACGATCATTCTGACTATAGTTAAATCTCTTTCAATTGAAAGGGGACTGGATACCTTCGGATTATGGAGGGAACCAGGATAATCTCTTGTGTCTTTTACTTTCATCATATTACTTTTTAAAGCACTTAAGATCATACAAGAAAGTGAAATCAGCAATCGGCAAAAAATACTCGAATAATTTTTTCAACACCTAATTCACCCCCCTCTTAGGCGTATCTCTGAGTTACAATTGACATCAGAGAAGGTTTTGGGTAACCTGTTCCTAATCAATTTAGAATGGATTTTGCAACCAACAAAAATGTGTTTAAAGATGATGGTAGTAGCAACAAGCCTCCATTGTTTTGTGTTGAATATTTTGACTTCTGGAAAATACGCACGAAGGCTCATTTAGAAGCACAAGGAGATGAAATATGGGATGCTATTCAGAATGGTCATTTTGATTCTACAACGGTTGTTAATAGCGTTGGAACACCAAAGCCTAAAGGTTCATGGGATGACGATGATAAGAAGAAAGTTCTCTATGACAAAAAGGCAATTAATCTTCTACAAAGTGCACTCATCATGGATGAATTCTTTCGTGTCTCAACATAAACATTGGTAAAAGAAATTTGGAATACTTTTGTGGAAACTCATGAAGGAACCATTGAAGTCAAAAGATCGATACTAAATACATTAAGTCAGGAATACGAGTCATTCAGAATGCAGCAAGGAGAATCAATTCTTGATTTACATAAAAGATTTGTGGACTTGACAAATCACTTAAGAGCACTTAGTATGACATTAACTAACGATGAACTTATTCTTAAAGTGCTTAGAGCTTTGACCAGAGAATGGCAACCCAAAGTGACGACAATATCCTAAAAGAAAAGTCTATCCACAATGACATCCACTACATTGTTCGGAAAATTACAAGAATACGAAATGGAACTTGGGCGATTGGAAAAGAATGAAAATCAAGAAATAGAGTCTAAATGCATTTCACTAAAGATAGATTCTAAAGAGGATGAGAAGGAAGACAATCCGGATGAAGATGAAAATTTTATGCTTCTTGTGAGAAGGTTAGGAAAATATTTTGGTGCTAAAAATAATATTGTAAATTATAAATATATCAGAAGGAAGAAATTTTCAAAGAATAAATAAAAAGAGGCATCAACATCCACACAAGATGTAAAATGTTGTGAGTATGGAAAACCAGGCCATATTAAACCGGATTGTCCTAAACTTTCGAAGAATGATGCCTATACAAGCAAAACGGATTACAAGAAAAACAAAGTTTATGTGGCATGGGAGGATAACGAGATAAGTTCTTCTTCAGACTCAGATAGTGATCAAAGCGCAAATCTAGCATTCATGGCCTCACATCACTCTGACGATGAAGACAATAAGGAATGCTTAAAGACCTCATCTAATCAATGGTATCTTGATAGTGGGTGTTCAAAGCATATGACGGGTCATTTAAGCAAATTTTCATATCTATCTCGTAAGGCCAAAGGATATGTAACCTATGGTGATGAAAATAAAGGAAAGATCCTCGGAGTAGGAACCATTGGTGCACCACCTTTCACAACCATAGAAGATTTCCTTTATGTAGAAGGCCTAAGACATAACCTTATTAGAATAAGCCAATTGTGTGACAAAGGGTTCAAAATCAACTTCACAAAAGATGGATGTTTGATAGAACACGATGTTACTCATGAGGTTTTTTTAAAGGGTACTAGAGTTAACAACATTTTCATGATTTCCCTCGACAATACATCTTTGAAGGTTAAGTGTCTCTTGGCGAACAACAACGACTCTTGGTTATGGCTTAAAAGGTTTGCTCACATTCATATGGAGCATCTGAACAAATTGATAAAATATGACTTGGTTGTTGGTCTTCCAAAGATAAAGTTCATCAAAGATAAGTTATGTGACGCATGTCAAAAAGGGAAACAGAGCAAAATAACTTTCAAATCCAAGAATGTGGTGTCTACAACAAGGCCACTACAATTGCATCACATGGATCTCTTTAGACCATCAAGAACAAAAAGTTTTGGAGGGAATGTTTATGCATTAGTAATTATTGATGACTTTTCTCGATATACATGGACGTTTTTCTTAGTACAGAAAAGCAAAGTCTTTGGCAAAGGAACCTTTTTTCAAAATTCGGAGAGAACTCGGAATCTTGGATGAAAATGTTATTTAATTATAAAGGATCATAAACCATGGTACATGCTATCTTTTCTCTTCTAAAATTGTCATTATATAACATATTTTACATGTTCTAAATGTCATATATTTGTGTGATCAATGTTATATGAGTATGTGAATGTTTAATCCTTTTAAATTTTGATTTTTTTTTTCAATTTTTACTAGTTGGAATTGATTACACACTAACAAAAATCGATTTCTCACTGTATGTATTTCAAAAATTTCTAAATTTTTAAGCATGCAATCGTTTTCACACCTGCTGCAATCGATTGCACCTGGCATTTTTTTTTGTTTTTCTGTGCTGTTATTAGTGTGGTACAATCGATTGCACCCCTGTAGCAATCGATTGCACCTATATGAAATGTGTTTTTTTAATAATTTTTAAGATGGTCCATGGGCTCCTAAAACTGCCAACTACTCCAACAACTCTCCCTTTGACCAATTAATGTCTTGGACCACATATTTACTCATTCTTACACCATTTACCAACAAAATTCATCTTCCCAAAAGATTCATTATTCCATATTGATTACATATCTTCCATTCTTTGACCACACGTTTCCCAACCTTGATTATACATATCCCATCAATTGACCACAATTATTCAAAATTTGAATACTCTTTTCCCACAAAAATTACCTTCACACAAAACCATTATAAATACCACACTACTTCTCTACAATTTCATCATCTCTTCCAAAAACTAACATCTCACCCATAAACCCTAAACAAATTTTCATCAAGTCACTATGTCTACTCGTCCAAATAGAAAGGTGTCTACTCAAGCCAAAGGAAAGACACCAGCATCCTCATCTTTCGAAACTTCACTTATGCTTCAACATCTCTCGGATGATCAACGAGAACAGTTCACAAAGGTTTTCCAGAAAAAGGTTGTGCAAACACCAAAGTATGGTATACTTTCTTCCTTTCTTGAAGAATGTTTTACTTTTCAACAATATTTGATTGATCTTGGCTTAGAACCGTTAATTTCCTCATCTAGAACATACTATCCGAATTTGGTAAGATTATTTTTTCGCAATCTCCAATTTGATAATGGAAAAGTTGTGACATCTGTTTAAGGAAAGACTATTTGTCTTACTTCAAGGATTGTTAGTAGCATATTACAAATTCTAGGTACTTGTGGTTTATTGTATAACGAAGAAGATCCAATTTGGGTGGATTATAACAAAATATAATTTTACCACAACACTGGAAGGATGACGGAGGATGAGTTTCATGCTAAACGGGTCCGATCTTTAAGATGTATACAACCGTCTTGTACTTCTTGGTCAGCAGGAATTTTTGATATTAATGATCTTTTTTTCACTATTTCATGGTATATATAATGTTTCCAAGACCTGTAAATCATCGTATAGTCACTGATTTGGAAATGCAAATTCTACATGCTCTTAAGAAAGGTATCTGTAATACCCCGTATTTTATTTAAAGCTCTGAACAATATTAATTGGTAATAATATTATTCCGGAATACTCTAAGAAATTTTAATGGAACCAAATAGAGTAATCAATGGGATATTATTTTATTAATTGATATTAGCTGACTCAGAGGTTTTATAAAATATCAGATTAAGAGACATTTTTGGATACTCTCTAATTTTTGACCCATTGGTAAAAATATAAGTTTTATATTTTTATATATATAGAAAGAATATGAGAGAAAGAAGAAGTTGGTAAGAAAAATAAGAAAATAAGAAAAGGAGAGGAGAAGAGAAGAAGAAGAGAGAAAACCCCAAAAGCTTCATTTCCTCATTCTCGATCATCCGTCCGTCGAATCCACTCAATCCTTCTGTCAATCTTCACCTCTTGAGGTGGGTTCTTAGTTAGAAACTTTTATCTTTGATTTTGGTTGAGTTTTAGAGATTTTATGGTTAGGGCTAAATTGGAAAATCTAAGAAAAATCGGAAGTTTAACGGTTAAAACTCGATTAAAACTTAACTAAAATACTCATATGATGTTTATGAACACGTTTGATCATGTTTTTCTGCAATGGTTGATGTTTGGGAGAGATTTGGTGTGGGAGAAGTGTTTTCCCGTAAGGTTGGAACTTCCTAAACTGGTGTAGCTCGCTCAACGAGCATACCTCGCTCAGAGAAAGTTCCAGGGCAATTTTCGCTCAGCGAAAAGGAGCTCGCTCAGCGAGACCTGTAGGTTCCAACCTTGGTTTTTATTTCGTAACTTATGATCTAGGTATCCGTTTTTGGCGTTCCACATATTGTTTCGAAGCTAATGATGAAATCTATATTTTGATATCAAGAAATGTTAGTTCCACCCGACTTTTACCCGATTATTCGATTAAAAGGTAACGAAATGTAATTATGGAATTGTGAGTTAAAGATAAGGAATGGTGAGACTTGCGAGATACCTAGGAGTTCGTAGACTAGTAAGAATTGAGGATCGCGCTTGATTGTGTTTCCCTTTGTTAGCTTGAGGTGGGTATTACATTGAGTCCCACAGGAAGTGAGAGTTAGCTTGAGGTGGGTATTACATTGAGTCCCACGGGAAGTAAGAGATAGCTTGAGATGGGTATTACATTGAGTCCCACGGGAAGCGAGAGTTATCTTGAGGTGGGTATTACATTGAGTCCCACGGGAAGCGAGAGTTATCTTGAGGTGGGTATTACATTGAGTCCCACAGGAAGCGAGAGTTAACTTGAGATGGGTATTTCATTGAGTCCCATGAGAAGTATAGGGGTTCATACTTGAGGTGGGTGTTCCACTGAGTCCCACGGGAAGTCTTGTGCGGTGTATTGCTGGGTTGTTCCGTTTGACTTGGTTATTTTGAGAGGAACCTTTCTACTTGTAGAATTGTTATACTTGACCCTTAGAGCCGAGAGAACTCTACGATAGGGAACCCACTGAGATGTTTTATCTCACCCCATGTTGATGTTGTTATTTCAGGTACTTTAGTTTCCGCTAAGGGTAAGGATAAGGCGACTTGATTATCTTTACTAGCTGATGGCTTAGTCTTCCGCTGTGGATTTTTGAGATCTTCGGATCTAGTTCTTAGATATTTTTGTAGTTGAACATCTTGTACTATTTTATAGCCTTGTTTAGTACCTTATGTTGTAGTGGCTATATTTATACAATATGCTGCTAAGAACTTATTTGTATTTCAGTACCAAATTATTAATATTATATATGAAAAATATGTTTTACGTATGTCTTTTGTATATGGGTATTACAGTTGGTATCAGAGCATGTCGTATCCTCGATCTAGCCTAGAGATATTATAAGTTTTTCTTTCCGTTCATACACGTTGACTTGCGATAGGACTAAATGTCATGTTTATGGTATTGAGCCTGATCAACTTAATCTTGTTTTGATGACATTTAGGAAATATGGCTGGTAGATGTGGAACTCGTGCTCAACCCAATGTCACTCCTTCTGGTAGTGATCAAGCAGGTAGTGATGGGAATGCCCATATGTTCCAATTTATGCAGCAGATGCAGCAATAGCAGCACCAATTCATGCAAGAAATGATGCATCAGATGAGTGGGGCCTTCACCCTCACGTGGTTGCTCCTGCAGCAGTGGGAGGAACATTTAGAGACTTCTTCCGCATGAACCCCCAAGAGTTTCATGGCGGATTGGATCCGATTACGGCTCACAAATGGGTGACTAGAGTAGAGAGGATATTCCAAATTGTGATTTGTAGTGAAGAAGACAAGGTGACTTTTGCATCACATTTACTAAAGGGTCCTGGTGCTAGGTGGTGGGAGAGTGCTTCCAATTTGATGATGGTGCAAGGGATTCTGAGGGTATGGCAGCAATTTAAGACAGTTTTTATTGATAAGTATTTCCCGAGTTCCTTGAGGACACAAAAGGAGTTCGAATTTCAACAATTGAGGCAAGGGAGCATGACTGTGGCCAGTTATGTTGAGAAGTTTGAGAACATGGCGGCCTATTCTAGGCCGGCTATGTATGCTCCTGATGAAAGGTGGAAAATTGACCAGTTCTTGTTTGGACTAAGGGCCGAAATCTCGCATAGTGTCTCTCAAAGGGAGTTCACTACCTACTCTGAGATGTTGAGACAATGCTATGTTGCAGAACATAGTTTGATGAAAGTGCAGACAGAAGCAAGTGCCGGAAGGGCGGTTCTAGGAGATAGGGGGATAGCTAGTCAATCTTTTAGGCCAAGGCCTCAACCCTTCAAGGGGAAACAGGTGTCGAGTCCTAGATCCAGTGCTCCTCCTTCTTTCTCCCGATGCCATAAGAATCATTTTGGTAGATGCAATCCGGGTGCCGTGGTTTGTTTCCTTTGTCAGAGAGAAGGACATTTTGCTAGAGATTGTCCCCAGAAGAAGGACCAAGTGCAAGAAAGAGTTTATACTATGGATGCTAGGAAGGCGAAGGGCGACAATTCCTTGATTGTGGGTAATTGTATTGTTAACAATCATCCTTGTCTTGTTTTATTTGATTGTGGAGCTACGTATTCTTTTATATCTTCTAGTTGTGAGAAGCGACTTGGTTGCAACTATTTCCTTTGTCTCCTCCAATGGTGGTTACTACCGCTATGGATGAAACTGTCGAGACGCCGCTTAAGTGTGAGAACTGTATGTTGTCCATGGATGGTAGAATCTTTCAGATTGACTTCATTTGTTTACCCCTTAAGAAAATTGATGTTATCTTGGGAATGGACTGGTTGTCTGCTAATTTTGTATTTATTGGATGTGAAGAAAAGTTGATCCTCATTCCCTCCGTTGAAGCGCCTCCGAAAGATGTTTTGACAACGATCTTAGAAGGTACGGTTGGAATGATAAATTTTCTGTTTGAACAAGAGAAATCTGTTTTGCTTGTCCTTACTAATGAGGAGAGTAATGACCAGCAAGTTTTGAACATTCCGATAGTTTGTGAATTTCCCGATGTCTTTCCTGAAGATGTCACTTGTAACACCCCCTTTCTATACCCCCAAATAATCAATTAAATCATTTAGGCACATGTTAAAAATTTCATCAGAGTATAATTGAACATGGTATAAAAGAGGCATGCCACATTATGCTTGAAATCAAAAACATACAACACATGCTCATTTAAAGATATGCAACGATGGGGTAGTTTTCAACATAGGAAATTTAATCCTTACACTCATATCTCCAATGATATAATTACACAGCGGAAACTAAATCAACAACATCAAACATATATATTTCCATTCATATATATATAAATAAATAAATATATATATATATATATATATATATATATATATATATATATATATATATATATATATATATATATATATATATATATCAACAAGTTGATGCCAATAACAATAATCATGTTTATACAAAACATCCATTCAATAGATACATATACACAATGCATCACAAAAATGGCACTAAGCCAACCTAACTACCCGATGCTACATATCAGAGCCGACCGACCAAAAGATGAAGACGAGCTTCACAAAAATTGTCATCCAGCAACCTACTCTGCAATGCCTCACAGAGCATCATAAAATAGCAGAAGGGTGAGAAACATTATCATAATAACATTGCATATAATTATATATATCTCAACATATAACATACACATAAAACATATTCTCACCACAATTCATACCTCATCACCTATACACATCGCAACGTGTACACACACAATTCAAGCATGTTTATCATGCACCAATTCACTAATTCACATAAACTTACATTATTTATGTTTATTCCTCAATTCTATTCATTCCGCATAAACATACGTCTAGCTATGTTTAATCACACATATACATTACAAATGTATAAATCACATACATATACATATATCAAACATGCATATATACCAACAAGTATGTTTCATCACACATAATATCATCTCAATAATAATCCAAATAAAAATATGCACATTCATGTTTATTTCGGCATATCATAATTAAAATGATAAAATGCAACTCATAGAGACCGACACACGACTCTATGCAGATGCAAATGCGGTACCGACTCAAGATTTCAGCAGGTTCACTCAAGAACCAAATGGAATCATCGCTTGTTACCTAAAGTAACTCCCCGTCAGGCATACGATGTTCCCCATTACTCACAACACAACAATCAAACCCACAATTCCATAATTAACATAATTACGTTTTATCGGAAAAGTCGGGTAAAATTCGGATAAAAATTACTTTTCTTAACATCCTTAATTTCTATACGCTTCTAGCTTTGAATCGATATAAGGATCACTAAAAACGGATACCCGAAACTAAAGCTATGGATTAAAACAAATAACCCCTCAAAAACCTACAGGCTCGCTGAGCGCCCTCTCGCTCGCTAAGCGAGAATCGCCCTGGAACTTTCACTGAGCGAGGGATAGCTCGCTGAGCGGCCACTGCGATTTCCAGAAAAAAAACAGCTGCGAACAATCCACCAAATTGATCCCAAAACTCCTCTAAGCTCATACAAACATGATCAATAACATATTCTAGCTATCATACTACGCCTATAACGATTTCCAACCGATTAATCCATAAATTTCTCACATTTTCTCTCAAACCCTAACTATTCATCTTCTCTAACTTCTACCAAATAAAAACCCACAAAATCTAACACATACATAATTATATACAAGATTAAGATAACAATGTTTATCACCCTTACCCGATTATTTCGTCTACACGGAGCAATCTTGATCAAAATATAGCTTTTTCCAAGTTTTCCTCTTTTCTCTTCTTTTCTCTTCTCTCCTTTTCTTTCTTCTCTTTTTCTTTCTCTTCTTTACTAACTTTCTATTTCACTCTCTCTCACTCTCTTATATTCTTTTCTCTCTATTTCTACAGTTAACTCTATTCTTTCTATTTCTTTCCAACCAAATATCATTTTCTCACAAAAATACCAATTCTACTAATTTCTAACTTATCATTAATTAACAAATACCTAAAATACCCTCCAAACCAATTTTACCCGAAAATTCACAAAACGGTAAAACCTCACAACATAACATATCACATTAATTCCTCAACATAAAGTATCATCATGATAATTTCACACATAGAACGATTATCATACAATTAGAATAAAAGACTCCACAAAAATTGGGAAAATCGAATCAGGGTGTTACAACTCTCCCCCACTTTAGAAATTTTAGTCCTCGAAAATATTACCTTATCCAAACAACTCCGGATACGACTCACACATCCTACTCTCCAATTCCCAAGTCATATTGCCTTCCGCAGCGCCTCCCCACGCCACTTTCATAAGTGCAATATCCTTGCCTCTTAGCTTCTTAATTTCACGATCCAAAATCCTAACTGGCAAAGCTTCCACCGTAAGGTTATCTCTTACTTCAACCTCATCCATAGGAATAACATGTGATGGATGTAACGCCCCGAAAATCTAAATTTAATTATTTAATTATTTATTTAATTAATTTAGAAAATTTGGAGAGTTTGGGTTAATTTGAGAATTTTGGAGAAAATGAGTATTTTTATATAATAAGGATAAATAGTGTTTTATTATACTATTTTATTTTTATTATTAAAAATATGTTAAAGAAAAGGATAAGATGGTACTTTTGTGAAATCATGAGGGTAATATGGGAAAAGGCTAAGCTGGGATATTATAGCCAAGAAAGAGAATACGATCAGTTTCTCATATTTTGTTTTCTATCGTGTTTTGGAAGTGCTCTGAAGAAAGAGGAACTCAGAGTCAGGAGGTTGTGGAGAACCCAAGAGAAGCGTGTAAAGCGGCGAAATTCTCTAAGGTATGGGGAGTTCTCATAATCTATGATAAATGTATAGGAATTGGAATATGAATGGATTAGGACAGTATGAATTTTAGGAGTTTTGGGGTTTTGAGTTAGGTTGAGTTTTAGGAGAAATCTTGATGAATTAGAGTGATTAGAATGAGTTGTAATCATATGTTTGTCTGTATAATTGTTGTCTGGATGTTGTTGAGGTTTAATTGATGTTTTTGAATGGTTTTTGGGTGTTATGCTGTGAAATCCGTAATGGGGTTTGGGGATTTTTGAAATTTTGAACAGTCTGCAATTGTGTAGCAGAAGACTGCTGGAACGCGTGCGTTAACCGGTTAACGTTTTGGTTAACCGGTTAACCATTGGAAATTTTGGGGCATTTTCTGAAAATACGCAGGCGTTAACCGGTTAACACTTTGGTTAACCGGTTAACACTGTTGGGACAGCAAATTTTATTTTCTTTAAAAATTCATATCTTTTAAACCGTAAGTCCGATTCGCATTCCGTTTGAAGCGTCAGAACGAGTACAAAATGAACTTTACTTTGATGAATAGAAACAAGAAAAATGCAACAGTTTTGGTAAATGAATTTGTGAAATAACCTTATAAATTACCGGGTATGGGTTAATTCTTGATGTGTCAGAGTGGTTAGAAAACCAGTGTTCAGGGTGTAATGTCATGATGATATATATGAATATTTGATGGTTGTTTTGCTGATTGAAATGAATGATGCGATTTATTTTGGTGAATTTTCGATGTAGCGCATCATTGCATTTCATAACATTCACGATGGGGCTTCGGCCTATTTATTTGCTTCAATCCCATTGTGTGGATTGAAGTGTCTCGATGATTATGGTGTGCTCCCTTGTGGAGGGTTGATGGTCATGTATACATCTTATGGTGTGCTCCCTTGTGGAGGATTGATGGTCATGTATCCATCTTATGGTGAAAATGGTACCACATGCATATTGCATATCAGGATGTAGAAATGCATATTTTGGATGAATTTCATGACTGTGTTGGTGTTAATTGATTTCCTGATGGTGTTGTGGTTGTTGCTGAATTTTGTAGTTGACGATGTCATGTTATGTGTACTAATTTATTTATGATTCTATATTCTTATAAGTTTATGATATATTATGATTACTCACCCTGCCTGCTTGGAAACGTTGCCTCCTTCGTGGGTAACTTGCAGATGTCGAAGAATAGTCCTGCAGTGCAATAGGAGTAATTCATGAGTCTCGGAGCATGCTTTAGTGTTCCTTAGGAGTGGTTATGGTTTATGTGTCCTGCTCTGTGTCATGTAACACTGGGATGGGTTTTATTCTGTTAACTGTTTCAGTTATGTTATCTTTGGATAAATGTTTTCCTACTTATATGATGTTAAATTCAGGATGGTGAAAATTATACTTATGAGGTTTTGAATTTTGAAGTTAAATTCCGCTGTGAAATGTTTATGATATTTTGATGTTGATTAACCCGTGTTACGGGACAGGACACTGCTGTGTATTTTTGTTGAAAATGTGATACCCTTTTGGACGATTACTCTGATAATATTTAAATATTATGTTTTAGGTAGAAGGGTGTTACATTAGTGGTATCAGAGCAGGTCGGTCTGTCCGGCCAAGTCTTGTTGTTGTCAGTCAGTTGTCAAGTCATTATTTATTTAACGATTATTCTCTTCTGATGTGGTAAGTGTTGTGCAGAATGGCAGGAAACAACTCGCGTGCTCTCGCTGATGCTATTGCAGCTCTTGCTCAGACTGTTGCTCGAAACAATGCGCATGATGAGTTTCGTGCATTGGAGAAGTTCCAGAGGAATAATCCACCTGTGTTTGAAGGAACTCATGACTCGGCGAGCGCACAGAAGTGGCTCAAGGCAATTGAGAATATTTTTAGAGTGATGGTGTGTGCTGACGCGCAGAAGGTTCAATTCGGAACTCATATGTTGTCTGAGGAAGCTGAAGACTGGTGGGATAATACTCGTCAGTGTCTCGAGGATGAAGCTGTTGTGGTGACTTGGACTGTATTTAAGGCGGAGTTCCTTAAGAAGTATTTTCCGGAAGATGCTCGTGGTAAGTTGGAGATAGAATTTCTTGAGCTGAAGCAAGGAAATTTGACTGTGGCAGAGTATGCTGCCAAATTTGAAAGGCTGGTGAAGTTTTGTCCTCACTACAATAGGGAAGATGCTGAACTTTCCAAGTGTCTTAAGTTTGAGAATGGGTTGAGATCTGAAATTAAGCAGGGAATTGGATGCCAACAAATTCGCAAGTATGCATAGTTGGTGGATAAGAGTCGTATTTATGATGAGGACAGTCGAGCTCGGTTAGCTCACTATAAACAGTTGAGCGAGAAGAAAGGCAAGAGTCAGTATAGAGGAAAACCTTATGTAACTACTGGTGATAAGGGGAAGCAGAAGGCATATGATGAGAAGAAGCAAAGTAGGGGAGCTGCTAATGTACCTGTTAAGTGTTACAAGTGTGGAGAGGCAGGTCATAAGGCCGATATGTGTACCACCAGAGTTATGAAATGTTACCGTTGTGGCAAGCTTGGGAATAAGGTGGGTGATTGTCCTAATGAAGGCCCAACCTGTTATAATTGTGGTGATCAGGGGCATATCAGCACCCAATGCCAGAAACCAAAGAAGAATGCTGCTACTACTCAGAATGCTGGAAGAGTGTTTGCATTAGCTGGTTCAGAAGCTCCAAAGAAGGACAACTTGATCAGAGGTACCTGTTTTATTAATAATATTGAGTTGATTGCTATTATTGACACTGGACCTACACATTCATTTATTTCTCTTGAGTGTGCTAATAGATTGGGTTTAAGGTTGTCTAATATGAATGGTAATATGATAATAGAGACTCCTGCTAATGGTTTTGTGACTACCATGCTTGTCTGTTTGAAATGTCCTTTGACAATTTTCGAGAAGAATTTTGTGATGGATTTGGTGTGCCTACCATTACACCAAATCGATGTTATCCTTGGTATGAACTGGTTGGAATTCAATTATGTTCATATTAACTGTTATAGTACAACGGTGCAGTTCCCTGATTTGAGCGGGAATGGTGAGTTGATGTTTTTATCTGCTAAGCAAGTGGATGAGCTTGTTTTAGATGAAGCTTTGATGTTTGCAGTGTCTACCTCATTGCGAGTTGATGATAAGACTGTTAGTGCAGAGTTGCCTGTGGTTTGTGAATTTTAAGATGTGTTTCCTGGTGATATAAGTGATTTACCACCGGAACATGAGATTGATTTTTCTGTGGACTTAGTACCGGGTACGAGTCCTGTCTCGATGGCTCCTTATAGAATGTCGGCTTCAGAGTTGAATGAGTTAAAGAAACAATTAGAAGAATTGTTAGAGAAGAGGTTCATTAGACCCAGTGTTTCTCCTTCGGGTGCTCCGGTGTTGCTTGTTAAGAAGAAGGATGGTAGTATGAGATTGTGTGTCGATTACCGACAGTTGAATAAAGTGACTATCAAGAATAAGTATCCACTTCCGAGGATCGATGATTTGATGGATCAACTAGTAGGTGCTTGTGTCTTTAGTAAAATTGATCTGAGGTCTGGTTATCATCAGATTAGAGTTAAAGCTGAAGATATTCCGAAGACAGCTTTCAGGACGGGGGCATTATGAGTATACGGTGATGCCGTTTGGGGTTTCTAATGCGCCTGGTGTGTTTATGGAATATATGAATAGAATCTTTCATGAGTATCTGGATAAGTTCGTGGTGGTTTTCATAGATGACATCTTGGTATATTCTAAATCAGAAGAGGAACATGCTGAGCATTTGAGAGTTGTGTTGCAAGTGTTGAGAGAAAAGAAATTGTTTGCTAAATTACCTAAGTGTGAATTTTGGCTAAGGGAAGTGAGTTTCCTCGGCCATGTAATTTCAAGTGGTGGAATTTCGGTGGATCCTTCAAAGATTGATGCGGTATTGCAGTGGGATACTCCGAAGTCAGCTACAGAAATTCGTAGTTTTCTTTGGTTGGATGGTTACTATCGTAAGTTCATTGAAGGTTTTTCTAAGATAGATTTACCGTTGACGCAATTGACTAGGAAGGGTCAAGCATATGTGTGGGATGTTGCTTGTGAAGAGAGTTTCATAGAACTGAAGAAAAGATTAACGACCGCGCCAGTGTTGGTCTTACCGAATCCAGATGAGTCCTTTGTAGTTTATTGTGATGCTTCCAAGATGGGTCTTGGTGGAGTTTTGATGTAGGATAATAAGGTGGTTGCTTATGCTTCTAGACAGTTAAGAGTTCATGAGAGGAACTATCCTACTCATGACTTAGAGTTAGCAGCTGTGGTGTTTGTGCTTAAGATTTGGAGGCACTACTTGTTTGGTTCGAAATTTGAAGTATTCAGTGATCACAAAAGTTTAAGGTACTTATTTGATCAGAAAGAGTTAAATATGAGACAGAGGCGGTGGCTTGAATTATTGAAAGATTTTGATTTTGATTTGAATTACCATCCAGGTAAGGCAAATGTTGTGGCTGATGCTTTGAGTAGGAAATCGTTGCATATTTCAATGCTTATGGTGAAAGAATTAGAAATGATCGAACAATTCAGAGATATGAGCTTGTTGTGTGAAACTACTGCTGATAGTGTGAAATTGGGAATGTTAAAGCTGACCAGTGAGATTTTGGAAGAGATTCGTAAAGGTCAGAAATCTGATTTGAAATTAGTCGATCAATTGATGTTGGTTGATCAAGGTAATGCTGGTGACTTTCGAGTCGATGAAGATGGAATTTTAAGATTCCGAGATAGAGTATGTGTGCCGGATATTGCAGGAATTAAAAAGAGTATTTTAGAAGAGGGGCACAAGAGTCGACTGAGTATTCATCCTGGAGCTACGAAGATGTATCAGGATTTACGCAGATTGTTTTGGTGGCCGGGTATGAAAAGAGACATTGCTGAGTTTGTATATGCTTGTTTGACATGTCAGAAGTCAAAGATAGAACATCAGAGACCTTCAAGTATGATGCAACCATTGAATGTTCCTGAGTGGAAGTGGGATAGTATTTCTATGGATTTCGTGACTGGGTTACCTAAGACTGCTAGAGGTAATGATTCGATTTGGGTAATTGTTGATCGGTTAACTAAGTCGGCATATTTCTTGCCAATGAGGATTAACCATTCCATGCAAAGGTTATCTGAGATTTATATTGAGGAAATTGTGAAGTTGCATGGTGTACCTTTAAGTATTGTATCAGATAGAGATCCGCGGTTTACATCGAGGTTTTGGAAGAGTTTACAGGATGCCTTGGGTACTAAGTTGAGGATGAGTTCTGCTTATCACCCTCAAACGGATGGTCAGATGGAAAGAACAATCCAATCTTTAGAAGATTTGTTGAGGGCTTGTGTATTAGATCAAAGAGGGTCTTGGGATAGTCATTTGCCGTTGGTCGAGTTTACGTACAATAACAGTTTTCATGCTAGTATCGGAATGGCTCCATATGAGGCGTTGTATGGTAGACGTTGTCGTACGCCTTTATGTTGGTATGAGTCAGGAGAGAGTTTGGTGCTTGGGCCAGAGATTGTCCAAGAAACAACTGAAAAGATAAAAATGATTCAGGAAAGGATGAAAACGTCGCAGAGTCGTCAAAAGAGTTATCACGATAAAAGAAGGAAAGCACTTGAGTTCCAAGAGGGAGATCATGTGTTCTTAAGAGTTACTCCTATGACTGGTGTGGGAAGAGCTTTGAAGTCTAGAAAGCTCACTCCACGTTTCGTCGGTCCGTATCAGATTATGCAGAGGATAGGGGAAGTGGCCTATCGGGTGGCTTTACCTCCCTCTCTTGCGAATTTACATGATGTATTCCATGTATCACAGTTGAGGAAGTACATTCTGGACCCGTCGCATGTAATTCAGATAGATGATGTTCAGGTGAGAGATAATCTGACGATTGAAGTTGTACCAGTAAGGATTGATGGTAGAGAATTGAAGCGACTTCGAGGTAAGGAAATTGCTTTAGTGAAGGTATTGTGGGGAGGACCAGCTGGAGAAAGTTGGACTTGGGAGCGCGAAGATCAGATGAGGGAGTCGTATCCGACTCTATTTACTTCAGGTAATTTTCGAGGACGAAAATTCTTTAAGTAGGGGAGAGTTGTAACGCCCCGAAAATCTAAATTTAATTATTTAATTATTTATTTAATTAATTTAGAAAATTTGGAGAGTTTGGGTTAATTTGAGAATTTTGGAGAAAATGAGTATTTTTATATAATAAGGATAAATAGTGTTTTATTATACTATTTTATTTTTATTATTAAAAATATGTTAAAGAAAAGGATAAGATGGTACTTTTGTGAAATCATGAGGGTAATATGGGAAAAGGCTAAGCTGGGATATTATAGCCAAGGAAGAGAATACGATCAGTTTCTCATATTTTGTTTTCTATCGTGTTTTGGAAGTGCTCTGAAGAAAGAGGAACTCAGAGTCAGGAGGCTGTGGAGAACCCAAGAGAAGCGTGTAAAGCGGCGAAATTCTCTAAGGTATGGGGAGTTATCATAATCTATGATAAATGTATAGGAATTGAAATATGAATGGATTAGGACGGTATGAATTTTAGGAGTTTTGGGGTTTTGAGTTAGGTTGAGTTTTAGGAGAAATCTTGATGAATTAGAGTGATTAGAATGAGTTGTAATCGTATGTTTGTCTGTATAATTGTTGTCTGGATGTTGTTGAGGTTTAATTGATGTTTTTGAATGGTTTTTGGGTGTTATGATGTGAAATCCGTAATGGGGTTTGGGGATTTTTGAAAATTAGAACAGTCTGCAATTGTGTAGCAGAAGACTGCTGGAACGCGTGCGTTAACCGGTTAACGTTTTGGTTAACCGGTTAACCATTGGAAATTTTGGGGCATTTTCTGAAAATACGCAGGCGTTAACCGGTTAACACTGTTGGGACAGCAAATTTTATTTTCTTTAAAAATTCATATCTTTTAAGCCGTAAGTCCGATTCGCATTCCGTTTGAAGCGTCGGAACGAGTACAAAATGAACTTTACTTTGATGAATAGAAACAAGAAAAATGCAACAGTTTTGGTAAATGAATTTGTGAAATAACCTTATAAATTACCGGGTATGGGTTAATTCTTGATGTGTCAGAGTGGTTAGAAAACCAGTGTTCAGGGTGTAATGTCATGATGATATATATGAATATTTGATGGTTGTTTTGCTGATTGAAATGAATGATGCGATTTATTTTGGTGAATTTTCGATGTAGCGCATCATTGCATTTCATAACATTCACGATGGGGCTTCGGCCTATTTATTTGCTTCAATCCCATTGTGTGGATTGAAGTGTCTCGATGATTATGGTGTGCTCCCTTGTGGAGGGTTGATGGTCATGTATCCATCTTATGGTGTGCTCCCTTGTGGAGGATTGATGGTCATGTATCCATCTTATGGTGAAAATGGTACCACATGCATATTGCATATCAGGATGTAGAATTGCATATTTTGGATGAATTTCATGATTGTGTTGGTGTTAATTGATTTCCTGATGGTGTTGTGGTTGTTGCTGAATTTTGTAGTTGACGATGTCATGTTATGTGTACTAATTTATTTATGATTCTATATTCTTATAAGTTTATGATATATTATGATTACTCACCCCGCCTGCTTGGAAACGTTGCCTCCTTCGTGGGTAACTTGCAGATGTCGAAGAATAGTCCTGCAGTGCAATAGGAGTAATTCATGAGTCTCGGAGCATGCTTTAGTGTTCCTTAGGAGTGGTTCTGGTTTATGTGTCCTGCTCTGTGTCATGTAACACTGGGATGGGTTTTATTCTGTTAACTGTTTCAGTTATGTTATCTTTGGATAAATGTTTTCCTACTTATATGATGTTAAATTCAGGATGGTGAAAATTATACTTATGAGGGTTTGAATTTTGAAGTTAAATTCCGATGTGAAATGTTTATGATATTTTGATGTTGATTAACCCGTGTTACGGGACAGGACACTGCTGTGTATTTTTGTTGAAAATGTGATACCCTTTTGGACGATTACTCTGATAATATTTAAATATTATGTTTTGGGTAGAAGGGTGTTACAATGGATCCGGAACATACTTCCGAAGTTGCGAAACATGGAACACATCATGCAAATTCGAAAGATTCGGAGGCAACGCCACACGGTAAGCCACAACACCCACTCGTGCAGTAATCTGATATGGCCCAATAAAATGAGAAGTCAACTTCTTCGACTTCAAAGCACGACCCACACCTGTAACCGGTGTAACTCTCAAGAACACATGGTCGCCTTCCTGAATCTCAAGATCCTTCATTCTCTTGTCATGATAACTCTTTTGTCTACTTAGAGAAGCTCTCATCTTCTCCAGAATAAACTTTACTTTTTCCGTCGTTTCTTGTACCATCTCCGGTCCAACTACCGGTATTTCCCCGGTTTCATGCCAACACAAAGGTGTTCGACATCTCCGACCATACAAAGCCTCAAATGGTGCCATACCAATACTCGAATGAAAACTGTTATTATAGGTGAACTCAATCAACGCTAAATAACTATCCTAAACACCACCTTGTTCTAACACACAAGCACGCAACAAATCCTCTAACGATTGAATTGTCCTCTCGGTTTGACCGTCCGTTTGTGGATGGTAAGCCGAACTCAATCTTAGCTTAGTTCCCAAAGCCTTTTGCAAAATTTCCCAAAACCTCGATGTAAATCTAGGATCTCTATCTGATACAATACTCTTAGGAACTCCATGCAACTTCACAATCACAGAAACATAAATCTTGGCTAGCTTCTCCAAAGAATAACTATTATCAATCGGAATAAAGTGAGCAGATTTAGTGAGTCTATCGACAATCACCCAAATAGCATTATGACCTCTTTGCGTATTCGGGAAACCCGTAACAAAATCCATCTATATATTATCCCATTTCCATTCCGGAATATCGAATGGTTGCATCAAACCACTAGGCTTCTGATGTTCCACCTTAGACTTCTGACAAGTCAAACACGCATACACAAAATGAGCTACATCTCTCTTCAATCCGGACCACCAAAAGATCTTTTTCAAATCTTGGTACATCTTATTCGCTCCCAGATGTATATTTAAATTACTCCGGTGTCCCTCTTCCAATATCATCTTTTTCAACTCCTCATCATCGGGAATACAAATATGACCATAGAATCTCAAAACTCCACAATTATCAACCTTGAAATCCTCATTCTCATTCATCATTAAATCGACAAATTTCAAATCCAACTTTTGCTTTTCACAAACGGTTGCAAGAAAATCATTTGTAACACGTAGCATACCAAGTCTCACGCTTCTCGGTGTCATCTCGCAAACCAAACTCAAGTCTCTAAAATTCTCTAAAAGTTCCCATTCTCTTATCATCAATGCGGACATATGTAACAACTTACGACTCAAGGCATCGGCCACCATATTCGCCTTACCCGGATGGTAATTCAAACCAAAATCATAATCCTTCAAAAGTTCTAACCATCTCCTTTGTCTCATGTTCAATTCCTTTTGATCGAATAAATACTTTAAACTTTTGTGATCACTAAAAACTTCAAATCTTGCACCATAAAGATAATGCCTCCAAATATTTAGAGCAAAAACCACAGCCGCTAATTCCAAATCATGCGTAGGATAATTCTTTTCATGCAGCCTCAATTGTCTTGAAGTATAAGCCACAACCTTTCCATCTTGCATCAAAACACCGCCTAATCCAAACAATGAAGCATCACAAAACACCATAAATGGTTTCGTCGGATTCGGAAAAATCAAGATCGGAGCCGTTGTTAACCTTCACTTAAGTTCCATAAAACTCTCTTCACAACGAATATCCCAAATGAAAGCTTTTCCTTTACAAGTCAACTGCGTTAACGAAAGTGCCAACTTTAAAAATCCTTCAATAAACCTCCGATAATAACCTGCCAAGCCTAAAAAGCTTCGAATCTCCGTAACCGAACTAGGAACTTCCCATTGCATTACTGCATCAATCTTGGATGGATCAACACTAATACCACCATCGGAAATAACATGCCCAAGAAAACTTACCTTCGACAACCAAAACTTGCACTTTGACAACTTATCATACAATTGTTTCTCTTTCAAAATCTGTAACACAATCCTTAAATGCTCTTCATGCTCCTCTTGAGACTTAGAATAAATCAAAATGTAGTCGATGAACACAACCACAAAACGATCCAACTGTTCATGAAAAATACGATTCATGTATTCCATAAACACACCCGATGCATTAGAAACTCCGAAGGGCATCACAGAATACTCGTAATGACCATACCATGTCCTAAAAGCTATCTTTTGAATATCCTCCTCTTTCACACGATCTGGTGATATCCTGATCTTAAATCAATCTTACTAAAAAAAACGCGCACCAACCAATTGGTCCATCAAATCATCAATCCTCGGAAGCGGATACTTGTTCTTAATTGTCACCTTATTCAACTGTCGATAATCAATACATAACCGCATACTTCCATCCTTCTTCTTTACCAACAATACCGGCGCACCCCAAGGAGAAACACTCGGCCTAACAAACCTCTTATCCAACAAGTCATTCATCTGCTTCTTTAATTCTACCAACTCTGAAGCTGACATACGATACGGTGCCATCGAAATCGGTCTAGTACCCGGAACTAGATCAATAGAAACCTCAACTTCTCTTTCCGGCGGTACATCCTTAATATCATCCAGAAACACTTCTGGAAAATCACACACCATTGGAAACCTACTTATATCCACTTCGTTTTCCACTGACCACAATGCAAACAAACCAAATATTGAACTTCGTCCATTAAAAGTTTCTTCAACTCTTTCGTGGATAGGAAACTCTCTTATTCATCATCATCCTAAGAAGGAAACCTTACAAACTTATGATAGCAATCTATATGAACTCGATTAAATTGCAATCAGTTCATACCCAAGATCACGTCCAAACCCTCCAATGGCAAACAAACTAAATCCATAACAAAATATTTACCATACATGGTCAAAGAACAACTTACACACACCAATGAAGTAGTTACCGACCCTGAAGCAGGAGTCTCAATAACCATCTTAACACCCCAAGCAGACATAAACATATTCAAACGCTTAGTGCACTCAAGAGAAATAAACAAATGAGTCGCTCCCGTATCAATTTAGTAACTAAAGACGTACTATTAATAAAGCATGTACCTTTAATCAAACGGTCTGCACTAGTAGTATCCTTCCCTGCTAATGCAAACACCTTTCCGCCCGCCTGAGCTTGCTTCGGCTTAGTACACTTAGTACTAATGTGACCAACTTCCCCACAATTGAAGCACTTCATAACATTCCTCCTACACTCGGTAGTAGCATGTCCAAGACCTCCACAGTTTGAACATTTCACAATATTCTTCCCACACTCAAAAGACTTGTGGCCTAGATCGCCACACTTGTAACACTTTGAACATTTCACAATATTCTTCCCACACTCAAAAGACTTGTGGCCTAGATCGCCACACTTGTAACACTTAACGGGACCAGAACTCCCTCCACAAGATCTCCTATCGAAGTTTCCCCTATGTTTTCCCTTATCAGCAGGTGTCACATAAGGTCCACTTCTAACTTGTTGCTTCCCTTTACTCTCATTCACACTCTTGTAATGTGTAGAACGAGCTTTGCTATCTTCTTCAAAGATTCTACAACATTCAGTCAAATCTGAAAACCTTCTAATCCTCTGATATCCCACAACTTGCTTAATCTCATGACGCAAACCATTGTCATACTTAATGCACTTAGAAATCTCAGCAGTAGTGTCGCTCCCACCAAATGACACCCGGCCAAGAGGGGTACAGACGCGAACGGTCGGCGAAAGGAGAAAGGAAATGAATAGAGTCGCCAGCTAGGCATTTTTATCCCGAAGGAAAGGTAATGCTGCATAAACCTAGAAAAGATGGATAAGACGGTCGCGAACCAGAGAAACTGAGAAAGGGGGTTGGTTACAACCTGGGAAGGTATTAGCACCCAGATTGTCCGCCGTACTCGACGGGATCCACGCTTAAAAGATTTGTGTTTTAAAGGGATAGTGTCAGTGCAATCTGTGTGTCAAAGCTGGAAAAGAATGAAAGTGTCAGTGTAAAAGGAATGTGAAGTGTATAAGAGAAGTGTCAATGTAAGAACAAGAGTGAAATGCTCAAGACTATGAGGCTCAAAGAATAATGCTGGAAGGAGGGGGAATATACAGAGACTTTTGTTCGATAACTGTTAAGTTATGCCTACGTATCCTCTCGTGCAATGAGGAAGTCAGAACACCGTAGTTCGACTCAAAGATACTGAAAGATAAATTGATTGATGAACTGCTTACTTGTCTATGCTCAAGTGTATGACCTGTCTGGCTCAGGTGCTAACTGTTTTGCATTAGACGGAAGAAGCGAGTTCCCGTTTATGAGTGAAGATGATGAGAAAAGAATCCCGAAGGAGACGATTATTGTTTGTTTTTATGTTTTCAGTCTTTTATTGCTTTTGGAGTTTGTCATAAGATAATGAGCTTAAGCCTAAACCAAAGGGTTAGTAAACTCATCACATCCTCCCTCTGATTAGGGGTAATGAGAATACCTTAAGTGTGAATTAAGCACCTCACACTTAATCACCATGATGTAGGATTAAGGTCATTAACCTACTTGTGATTATTTAGATGTTTTTGGAGTTTTTGTTTGGTGTTAAGTAATGAGTTTAAGCCATAATCAAGGATTTAATGGACTCATTACACCATCCTAATAGAAGGATAATAGATGAGAACATTTAAGCTGAGGAAGGCTCCTCAACTTAATCCATGATTAAGGATTAACATCATGACAAAACAAGGCCTTTATTAAAGTGGATTTTATTTAATGGTAAGATTAAGAAGTGGATTTTATGGTTTGTAAGACAACTTGAGGGGGACTTGTCCATTAACACTAGGGTTAGTCCTTCTTAACCAATTAAGGAAGAATTAGAACCCTAATGCAAGGCCCAAGTTACAAGCTTGATGTCTTAGTGATTTATTAGATGGATTGATTAAAGGATTTAAACACATTAAGGGTTTAACACTTAGGATTAAAGTTATACACTCCATCCTAATAGAAGGATACAGGCACAACCTTAATCACAAAGTCTTAAAACCTTAAGGGTTTAGTCCTTGATTAAGAGATGAGAAGAGAAGACTCAAAGATGACACAAAGGTAAAACTAATGGGGGACTAATCAAACCCTAATTGTGATCATGCTTGGGTGTTCCTAGGGTTTATGAGGCTTGCAAAAGATCTTCAAGAGAAAAACCACCAAGGAAGAAGGAAGATGAAAGGAGGAGAAGCAGAAAGAAGCAGGACAACTTACTTCACTTAAGAAGATAAGTTGCTTGAAGAAAGAAAGTGAGGAGGGAACATGAATGAGCAAGCTCACTCTTATTCACGAATAAATGCAGCAATGATGCATAAGAGAGATGAGAAGAGAAATGAGAAGTGAAGGCAAATTCACTTCTCAAGTTACTTACCACCTAAAAAGTTAGCAAAAAGAAATGAAATGAAAATGAAATGAATGCAAAGGTGAAAGTCAAAACCAGAAGCATGTTCATGATGTTAATGATGCAAAGAGATGACATAAATGCATGTAATGAAATGGAGATGATCATACAAAGGATGAGAATGCAAATGAAGCATATAAGAGGCATGAAAGTTTATGAAAGTTCATGAGGTGCAATGGATGCATAACATGGAAAATGAATGATGCAATGGTCAAACATGATTCTAATATGTCCTAAGATGTCTTATATGTCATGTTGATGCACAAAATGTCATGGAAAGTTCATGTATGCAAGCAAATGGAAGATGGAAGCAAATGTAGGCAAGAAATTAGGGTTTATGCACAAGACACAAAGCAAAATTCAAAATCAGAAGCAAATGACAAGATAAAAAATTGAAAATGGGATCCAAGGAACCCTAACCCTACATAAGTTCACTGCCCAAAGGAGGGGGTCTAACTCTTAACCTAATGGGAGCTATGATTTTCTCAAGTTGGCTAGGGTTTCAAGGCACCTCAAAAGGAAAAATGCACATCAAATTGAAAATGAAAGATAAATTCAAACCAATTTTACCCTAGAAACTACATGATATGAAGAATGCAATGCAAAAACAACCATCATCAAACTCTTCATGGTTAGGCAGAATGGATTTTTCTAAGTTAGAACCAAAATATTGACTTTTAAAAACTTTAATTCCAAAGAAAAATGTCAATATAGGTCAAGAACCAAAAAGAAATTTGTTTGAAAAGTTTGATAATGTTCCTAAATGTATCAAAATGCAATGTGAATTTTTTTGTGATTTTTAAATACCTAAATGCATTTTTAATTAATTAATTTCCATTAACTAATTAAAAATAAACATTTAAATGATTTAAAAATAATTTTTAATGCAAAAAATAAAAATAAAAAATATTTTTGGGTTCTGAAAATTAATAAAAGATTTGATAAAAAATTTCAGAATTTTTTGATGTGTTTTACTATTTTTAAAAATTCGTTGAAATTAAATACAAAACAAATGAAATAAAAATGAATTAAATGAAAAGTAATCAGATCTAAAGGCCTAGATTTGAACTGGGGTGGACAGGATTGACTGCGCGCGCTGACCAACGGCTGGGATTCACTTTAGTTTAATTAACTTAATTATAATTAATTAAATTAATAAAATCAGATTAGGGCTAAGTGAATTGATCTGGGCCGCTCAAAAACTAAGCTAATTCGCATCCAATGGCCACGAAGCAAGCTGGATAATTAATTAGGGTTAGGACCTAATGACTTTCAGGTGACCGGAGAGGAGCTCCGGTCATCTTCTCCGGCGGGTCAAAAACCCTAAATCTCTCTACAAGCCACCCCAACTTAAATTAACTGCCCAGAAATGATCCCCTACCCAAACCCCATTCAAATCACCCTTCAAACATCATTTATGAACCAAGAATGAAGAGAATCGAAGCAAAGTTATTTCACGGGTGAAATTTTAGAAGACCACAAAATACTCAAGTCTTCACCATTTTCAATTCTAAAACCATCAGAGTGATCCCCATGACATGTATTTTCATTTTGTAACAAAAAATCTAAGCTCTGAAAAGTTTTATTTTTGAAGTTACCTGAGATGATGAACTGCAAATGTGTGCTTCCAGAGCCTCTCCTTCATGCAAAAAGTCTCTTCTGATCCTCCTGAAGCTAGTGGGATGCTTCAAAACCCTTGATGTTGGCTGGTTTGAAAGTTCCAGTTCTGGTGTAGCAGAAATGGAGAGTTGAGTATGTGATGTTTCAGGCTGTTTCAATGGTGGATTTTGGTTCTATGGAGGATGTGTGATTCATTGGTGAAAGAAAAATGGAAGTTTGATGGCTGGTTTGAGTGAATCGAAGAAGGGAAGGATTTTGCAAGTTTTGTGAATTCTGGTTGTCTATGTGGTCTGAGCTTGTGTGAGGCTTGTTTTTATGATCCTTATACAAATCCTAAACTATTGGAATGAGTCGGAAGACTTGACATGCACTGTGGGAATGGCATGGGGCAATTGGCCAAAAAGTCAATGTTAGGTGTACTTCAAGCATGGGCCATGGCAGAAGCTACTTTAGGGCTGCTCTAAGTTCAGCTGTCTTCAAGGATGACCATGGGATGAATTAGAATGATCAGAAGTGAATGGATGGTGAGATGTCACATGTTTTGCAATCTTCACAACTTGTTGCATTTTGAGATTTTGGTCATGGACATGTTATATTCCAAACTGAATTCTTGTTGTGAAATGTTACATGATGTTATGGTAATGCTTTGAGATCAGTTAGAGACCAAACAAACCCTTGGGAATCACTTTTGCAAGAATTCTCTCTTTTGAACTTTATGGAAAATGGCTTTATGATACTTGGAATCCAAGGCATGAAAGTGAGAAATTCTTTGGGCAAATCTGAATTATGGGCCATGAATGATGTTTGTGTGATGATTAGAAGTTGATTTGAAGTCATATTTGGTTTTGGCAAGTGTTCTTGCAAGTTTCCTCTTTGGCACAAAAGTGAAAATTAAGTGATTTTGTCCAACTTTGCAAGGCCATAACTTTTGTTCTATGATGAATTAGAATGAGTTCTTGTACTTTTTGAAAATGGGAGGATCCAATCTACAACTTTCATGACCAAAGATTTTTCATTTGAAGCATTTTTGGATCAAAAAGAGGAGGTTGAAAAACTTTCCCAAAATGGCAAGTTTACATTACAAGTCACTTTCCCAAAATGGAAACTTTGCAAATGGCTTGAAATTCTTCAATTTTGTGAACTTCTAACATCTTCTAAGATCAAATAAAGATCATACACATTCAAAATGATGGAGAAAACTCTTTGGTTGGGTGATTGGGGGCCTCAGATGCCCTGATTTTGCACTGACTTGCCCAAGAAGTCATCTTGTGATCAGATGCCTTCCCCATTGAATTTCTTCATGAAAATTGGTATGCCTGATCCTCATATCATATAGAGACCAATAGAAACAAGAATGACCTAAAAATTTGGAGTTATGGCCTCTGAGACCAAAACCCTAATTCTAGGTCATCTGTGCAGTTAAGCCTGACTCTGCTTCCATGCCTTTCTCAGTTCTTGTGATTCTCTGATTTCCTTGACCTTGGGAGAATATAATATGATGCTAGAACATACATGGACCCCCTTGATATGATTGATGACCTTTGGAGTGGTTCAGATGGCTCAGGGATTGCTCAGATCACAAACCCTAGGTGCAGATGACTTTGAACCAATGCAGTGGAGTAAAAATGCAATATGAGATGATATGATTGAACTTATGCAAATGAAAAGATCACAAGCCATGATGTGAACTTAGTGAGGGAAAATTTGGGGTGTTTACAGCTGCCCCTATTCAAGCATGAGTTAGCTGTGCAGGATGTAAGCGACTGCTTAATAGGCAAACAAGATAACTTGTGGTTGAATACCAAAGACAGTCCAGAAATTTGCACTCACTGGGTGAAGAAGAAAAGGGATATAGATTGTAAAAGAAAGTATAATATGATTATAAAGTGCGGGCGATGGAGGACTACCGTCGAGCAGAGGACGACTGCTGGGGATAAAGCGATGACGGGGACGGCCAACATGCTGGGGAAATAAAGATATCATGATGGGGACGACCATCAGATACAGTAACAAAAATCTATGGGGATTAAGGGTTAAGGTAATGATGGGGACGGCCATCAGGTTAATAAAATAAATGAAATAAATGATGAGGTATAGTCATCAAAGGTGAAGGACGATCACCTAGCAGGGGACGACTGCTCTGCTGGGGAGAAGGATAAGGGAAGGTCATCTAAGGTGAAGGACGATCACCTGGCAGGGTACGGCTGCCGAAAATATCACGACATATGACGAATGCCGGATAGGAAAAGGTCGATGATGGTGACGGCCATCGGATAAGCATGATGAAGGACGATCACCTAGCAGGGTACGGCTGCTCTAGGGGTTTATCATGACATAGGACGAATGTCAGATAACAAGATCAACGATGGGGACGGCCATTGGATAAAATGATGAAGGACAATCATCAAAAGGTGAAGGACGATCACCTAGCAGGGGACGGCTGCTAAAATATCACGACATAGGACGAATGTCGGGTAGGAAGGGGTTCTAATGAATAGAGACTCCACTAGGGATGATGAAGGACGATCATCAAAAGGTGAAGGGAGATCACCTAGCAGGGTACGGCTGCCGGAAGGTATCATGACATAGGACGAATGTCAGATAGAAAGGAAATAGCTTATTCGGGATTTGTCGGGGACTCTTCTGGGGAATAGTAGACACAGACGAGTGTCTAAATTCAAGAAGATATAAGTGTTTGACACTGTATATAGATTAAAGATGCGGACGAGCATCCTTAAGACTACGATACGGACGAGTATCGGTAGAAACGAACGCTGACGCATGCTCAGAGATGATGGTATGGACGAGTACCAACCGGTTAACAAAGAACACGGATGAGTGTCGTCTCTGAGGGGAATTAAGGGTATATACAAGATATGGACGAGTATCTGTATGCGTGAAAATAAACATGAATGAGACACAGACGAGTGTTCAACTTACTGGGGAGAGTATGATACGGACGGGTGTCGGAAGAAGTGTACTATAAACAAGTATTCGGTTTACAAAGTTTTTAGGCAACTATGCTGGGGAAGGTGACACGGACGAGTGTCAGGGAATTGTATATGTATGTATCTGTCTGTAGAGAACGTCCGAGTGACTATACTGGGGAATGATGACACGGACGAGTGCAAAAAGGAGCATGTATCGGTATTTGTGAGTGCAAAGAGGATGCTTCGGCTTTCTGCCGGGGAATTTCGGGAAGTATTTTGTATATGGTTGATGGAATGTCAGTATATACAGCTATTTGATTCATATCATGGCTTATGCAATATGTTTGATTTTTGCCGTAATGCTCCGTATTAGACGGAATGCTACGCTCTGGGGGAAAATATGATGCGAATGCTATGATTATGTGAGGATATCGATCCGGGATTCGGATCCCGTTGTCGTGGAGATCTCCGGCTGATCTACTTGAAGTGGATATCCCAGCTGGGGGTGAGATCATTGGTAGATCTGATACGAATGGTTCTGCTCGGGGAAATAAATCACTGATAGACCTATCTTGGTAATGAGGAGCCCAGCTGAGGTCTGTGGAAGCTCCCATCGCTTTGTTGTGAGATCTTCAAACATTGCTCTTCTGGATAGAGGCTGGAGCTCTGCGGGGAGATGGTTCCCTGTTTTTGCACTTGGCTGGGGATGAACGATCACTGAACGATCTTCCTAGTGATTCTGTGGGGACTCTGGCTGGGGATGGGGAGGCTTGACAACTCAGCTGGGGAGAAAGCATTCCAGATGCTACTTAGAGGAGGTATTTGAGTACCTACAAATCCTGTAAAGGCAAAGAAACGTACAAATATCCCGAGGTATCCCTTACTGGATTCCATTATAGGAATTTAGACACTCCTGGAGCGAATATATCACCTGTAAGCATGTAATTTTTTTAGAAAAGACGCATCTGTACTTATGCAATCATTATATTAAGGATATCGGACATTTTTGCAAATAAAAATAAAAATGCACGAGACGAAATGTGACTGAAAATCTGATTTTATTAATTTGCGTGCCCTGAATCGGCAAATACAGTCAAAGAAATAGATCCCCTGGAATGAGGAGATTGTTACAAAATTGAGAAACAAAAAGATGTTGGCAATGTTGACGACGCTTCAGTAAGCTTGCTCTTTGCTATGACTTGTATGACATTGACGTTCTTCTCATCTTGCTTTCTGGAGAAGGCTGATTCTGACCGAAGCTTGAACCTTTCGAAGCTTACCAGGTTGTAAATGATACAGACGAATTCAGAATGCAGTTGTTCGCTTATTCCCTTATTTTGCGTGGATCGCCCTTTCGGGTTTTCAGTCCACCGGGATACCCATTTTTTCCTGAGTTGTCCAATATGGCTTTTCAACTCGGCGGGTGTACATTTTTTTCATTTATTTTCCCTTATTTTTGCCCGAGTCTTTTATTCTGTTTTTGACTCGCCGGGATGCCCTATTTTTGCCTGGACTTACATTCTGTTTTTATGTCCAGCGGGTCATTTTTATGCGAAGTATTTTTTAACTGCATCTGAATTCACAGGGGACGGGAAGTCTTCACCATCCATAGTACTGAGCATCAGTGCTCCACCAGAGAATACTTTCTTTATTATGAACAGACCATCATAATTCGGAGTCCACTTTCCCCTGTTGTCTGTATGAGGAGGAAGGAGTCTTTTCAGCACAAGATCTCCTACTTGGTATTCTCGAAGCCTGACTTTCTGATCGAAGGCTTTCTTCATTCTTTTCTGATACAACTGCCCATGGCAGATTGCAGCTAATCTCTTTTCTTCAATCAGATTCAGTTGTTCGTACCGGGATTGGACCCATTCTGCTTCACTTAGTTTAACATCCATTAGTACCCGTAAGGAGGGTAGTTCAACTTCAACAGGTAGGACTGCCTCCATACCATATACAAGCTGATACGGTGTTGCCCCAGTGGATGTTCTGATTGACGTTCGGTACCCATGCAAGGCAAATGGTAGCATTTCATGCCATTCTTTGTAGGTGACCACCATCTTTTGCACAATCTTCTTAATGTTTTTATTAACTGCCTCAACAGCGCCATTCATCTTTGGCCTGTAAGGAGAAGAATTGTGGTGTTGGATTTTGAAGTCCCGGCATAACTCCGTCATCATCTTATTGTTCAAATTGGAACCATTATCAGTTATGATTCGCTCGGGCACTCCATAACGACAGATGATGTCTCTCTTCAGGAATCTGGCTACCACTTGCCTGGTAACATTTGCATAGGAAGCTGCCTCAACCCACTTGGTGAAATAATCAATGGCTATCAGGATGAATATGTGGCCATTTGAAGCAGTCGGTTCAATCTTGCCAATCATATCAATGCCCCACATGGAAAAGGGCCAGGGTGAAGACATCACATTCAAAGGATTGGGAGGCACATGCACTTTGTCCGCATAAATCTGGCATTTATGACACTTTCTGGCATAGGCACAACAGTCTGCATCCATCGTGATCCAGTAATAGCCTAATCTCAACAACATTTTATCCATTGCATGCCCTCCAGCATGGGTACCAAAAGATCCTTCGTGCACCTCGTGCATCAACAAGTCTGCTTCTGTCTTATCAACACATCTGAGGAGTACCATATCAAAGTTCCTCTTGTACAAAGATCCATCAGTGTTCAGGAAGAAACTACCAGCTAGCCTTCTTAATGTCTTCTTATCATTGGACGATGCCCCAGGTGGGTATGTCTGATCCTCCAAGAAGCATTTGATGTCATGAAACCAAGGCTTATCATCTTTAGCAAGGTCTATTGAGAACACGTATGCTGGTCTGTCAAGTCTGGATACTGAAATTTGAGGCACGAAGTTGGCAGCTTGAACCTTGATCATGGATGAAATGGTAGCCAGAGCATCTGCAAACTGATTTTCATCTCGAGGGATATACTCAAGCTTGACTGTTGTGAAGAAAGTCAATAACCTCCTTGTATAATCCCGATAAGGTATCAGATGATCTTGGTGGGTGTACCATTTGCCGTTGGTTTGATTGATTACCAGAGATGAATCTCCGAACACAGTCAAAGTCTTGATCCTGAGGTCAATGGCTTCCTCGAGACCCATAATACAAGCTTCGTATTCAGCTTCGTTGTTAGTGCAGTTAAAGGTGAGCTTTGCCGAGAAAGGTATGTGAACTCCTTTAGGTGTAATGAGTACTGCACCAACACCACGACCATTCATATTAACAGCCCCGTCAAACATCATAGTCCATTCTTCCTCTGGGTCAGGCCCGTCAGTGTGAATAGGCTCTTCATGATCTTTTGCTTTTATGAACATGATGTCTTCATCAGGGAAGTCAAATCTCATAGGCTGGTAATCATCAATGGGTTGCTCAGCGAGATAATCAGACAATACACTGCCTTTGATAGCCTTTTGAGATGTGTATTGAATGTCATATTCCGTGAGGATCATTTGCCATCTTGCAACCCGTCCGGTAAGTGCTGGCTTCTCAAAAATGTACTTAACCGGATCCATCTTTGAGATCAATAAAGTAGTGTGGGTCAACATATACTGCCTTAGTCGGCGAGCAGCCCACGCTAAAGCACAACAAGTTTTCTCGAGCAGTGAATAACGTTGTTCACAGTCGGTAAACTTTTTGCTTAGGTAGTATATTGAATACTCTTTTTGACCAGACTCGTCATGCTGGACCAACACACACCCCATTGACTCTTCTAATACTGTCAAGTACATGATTAGAGGTCTTCCTTCAACTGGAGGCATAAGGATTGGAGGCTCTTGTAAGTATTCCTTGATTTTGTCAAAAGCCCTTTGGCAGTCTTCGTTCCACCTGACTGTTTGTTCTTTTCTTAACAACTTGAACAGAGGTTCACAGGTTGCAGTAAGATGAGATATGAAACTTGAAATGTAGTTCAATCTACCTAGAAACCCCCGAACTTCTTTTTCTGTCTTCGGTGCAGGCATTTCTTGAATGGCTTTAACTTTGTCAGGGTCAACTTCAATTCCCTTCTCACTTACAATAAAACCCAGCAGCTTACCGGATCGCACCCCGAATGTGCATTTGTTGGGGTTTAACTTCAACTGGTACTTCCTCAGACGCTTGAATAACTTCAGCAGATTCACCAGGTGGTCTTCTTCTGTGAGGGACTTGGCAATCATGTCATCCACATAACATTCAATTTCTTTGTGGATCATGTCGTGGAATAACGTTACCATAGCCCGTTGATAAGTTGCACCCGCATTCTTCAATCCTAATGGCATCACCTTATAACAGAATGTGCCCTAGGGTGTGATGAAAGTGGTCTTCTCCATGTCTTCAGGTGACATTTTAATCTGATTGTATCCAGAAAATCCGTCCATGAAAGAAAATACCGAGAACTGAGCCGTGTTATCCACCAACACATCAATGTGAGGTAATGGGAAATCATCTTTCGGGCTGGCTCTGTTCAGGTCCCGGTAATCCACACACATCCTTACCTTGCCATCTTTCTTAGGCACAGGTACAATATTAGCAACCCACGGCGGATAGCTAGTCACATCAAGGAAACCGGCGTCCTACTGCTTTTGTACCTCTTCCTTTATCTTCATTGCCATATCTGGGCGAGTACGGCGCAGTTTCTGTTTTACTGGCGGACAATCTTCCTTCAGAGGCAGCTTGTGCATGACAATGTCGGTATCCAACCCTGGCATATCCTGATAAGACCAAGCAAAAACATCCACATACTCCCGAAGCATGTCAATCAGTTGTTCTTTTACCGAACCTTGCAGGCAGGCCCCGATCTTAACCTCTTTCACGTCTTCTTCCGTACCAAGATTAGCCGTTTCGACCTCCTCCTGATGAGGAGTGATAACCTTCTCCTCTTGTCTCAACAACCTGGCTAGCTCTTCAGGTAGCTCATAATCTTCTTCAACCCCTTCATCAGCTTGATTAATCGGATTGTCAAAGTCATACGAAGTCATAGCAGTGTCGTTGTCGGTGCAGTCTGGAGGGCACTTTCTGCAAGGGTTTAGACTTGTTCGTTTTAGTGATCAATTTTATCTTGTTTAGAAAAAGTGAAAATGAAGTTATCATTTTGAAAAACATTGCCATTTTATTTTTGTACAAAAAATGAAAAATGAAAAACAGTGAGCGAAAAAGGAAAAGACTCATTTGCAAAAGACGTCCTGATATTCATTAATTGATCTTTGCACAAAATACAAGATGGCCCGATTACAAAATGAGTCTTGACATCTTGGGCAAGATGCAAGACTTGATGCATGCTTTAAAATACAGGAAATAATAATTACTCTACAGGAGTAACCCTTATAATTTCCTGGGAAGACCAGTTTGAGACATGGCTCCCCGGGGTCCTTGGACGTATCCAGCTTTCTAGGTTGCGCTCGTCTTCTGACTCGTCTTCCAAACTATTCACAGCATTTGGGGTGAGCATCCCCCCACTAATAAACTTAGGCTCCTTTGCAGCCTCTTGTTGATCTTGTCGAGTTGGTCTGTAACCCAACCCGAATCGGTTTTCTTTCTTCTCCACGGGCAGCAGCTTGCCCCAGCCTTGGGCAGTACCTTCCTCAACAACCTTTCGGGCTTGCTGATATGATGTGATGGAGGTCCCAAGCACAACAGATGTTTCATTAATATTAAGGGCCTCAAACCCTTGGCTCATGGTTTCATGGATCTCCCCATCCATTTCAATGTATTTGAAAGTAGCCAGCTGGCTAACAAAAATATCCTCCTCCCCACAAATGGTGATGATTTGGCCTTCCCACTCGAATTTTAACTTCTGGTGAAGGGTTGATGTCACGGCGCCAGCGGCGTGTATCCATGGTCTACCCAATAGACAGCTGTAGGCAGGCTGAATATCCATCACAAAGAAGGTCGTTTTGAAGGTCTGTGGGTCAATCAACACAAGCAGATCAATCTCCCCAAGCACTGATCTTTTAGAGCCATCAAATGCTCTCACCACCAAATTACTTAGACGTAATACCAAGCCATCATACTCCAGCTTCACTAAGGCTTTCTTTGGTAGAACATTGAGCGATGACCCAGTGTCCACTAGTACATGAGACAGAACAACACCCTTGCATTCCAAGGTGATATGCAAAGCCTTGTTATGGTTGCGTCCCTCTGTTGTTAAGTCAGCATTGGTAAAGCCCAGTCCATGACTAGTGTTGACATTTGCAACCACAGTTTCTAGCTGATTAACAGTAATCTCCTCCGGCACGTATGTTGCGTGCAGGACTTTCAACAATGCGTTCCTGTGAGCTTCGGAGCACATCAACAGTGATAATATGGAGATTTTGGAGGGTGTTTGGTGAAGCTGGTCCACCACCTTGTAATCACTCCTTTTTATGATTCTCATGAACTCGTCTACATCTTGTTCAAAAGATGTCTTCTGAGTGTCTGTGGCAATTGGCTCTTCAGATACCACACTCTTTCCTTTTGCTTTGGCAGCAGCTTCTGCTTCAACATTAGGTCTTTGTATTTGTGAGGCAAAAAGGCGTCCGCTTCTGGTGAAGCCTCCGCCTCCCCCAACATTATCAACTTGTGGAGAAGAGGTCGATGAATCCAGAGTGATTTTCTCCCCGTTGCAGTAAAGATCAGAGCCATAATGCCAAGGTATGGCACTACTGCTTTCATAAGGAACCGGTCCAGGCACCGTAATGGTGATCGGACTGATTGCTGCAGAGGAAGGTACTGCAATGGTGTGTGGATCATAGTAAATTATGACTGGTGATCTGGCAGGAGGTGCCACGGTTTATTGTTGGAAATTGCTGCTGGGAGGAACATTTGATGGGTCATAGTAGATTGTAACTGTTGAAACATCTTCATTAATTTTTGTTGGCGTTGTAGAAGATTCTATTGACTGGATGGGTGTTGAAGTTGTAGCAGGAATGGTGACCGAACTTGTGTCCGCTGAAGTGATTGATTGAGCAGTTGTTGGAGTTGTAGTGGAATTCGTTGGAACAATGGTTGCTGACGTTGTAGGAGTATCTGGGATTGTTGTTAAAGGAATTGATGGATTTGTAGGCGCCGTTGTCGAAATCTGAAGGATACCATCCTTAATAAGACCCTTTATGCCGCTTCTCAGCCTTTCACACCCATTGACTGCAATATTGCAATACCCACAGCCGAGCTCACACCCGGGGAACACTTGGCATTCTAAAAGCTGGGTTTTGATTTCAACCAAAGGTGTTCGAATTTGTGTAACACTGGTGATCAGGGTGGATGGTTTGTCTTCCTCAATAGCATTAATCCTAGGCCCGTTGTGACTAGGCATTGGATTCCTTGTGACATTTGGAGGAGGTGCAAAGTTGAGAGCTTTTGAGTCTACCAGGTCTTGGACTTTCATTTGTAAGGCCCTACATTTTTCAGTATTGTGACCAGGCGCGTTGGAGTGAAAGGAACACCTGGCGTTGACATCATAGTTCTTTGGGAGATTGAGGGGATCTGGTGGTGCCAACATCCTTAACTCAACCAAGTTAAGCTTCAGGAGCTGTGGCAATAAGGCAGCATAAGGCATAGGGATAGGGTCAATCACCCTATTTGCCTGAGATGGTCTCTGTTGGAAGGGACGCTGCTGTTGGTTGCTATTGTTGTTGTTGTAGGTTCTCTGTTGCGGATATTGAACTTGTTGTTGATATTGTGGTTGTTGTTGTTGAGGATATGCTGATTGCTGAGGAATCGGAGCTGGAATGGTGACTGCTGCTACTGACCGGTGAACATACTGAGGCCTGCCCCTGCTTGTATGAATGGAATTTGTCTCACCAGCTCTTCGGGGTCCCACAAAAGGCTTCCTGGGATTCTTGGATGAACTTGCGCCACTGTCAGAAATTTTGCCCATTTTTAAAAGGCTTTCAATCCTTTCCCCACCTATGACTACGTCAGCAAAACTGGTAGAGGAGAAGGCAGCCAATCTATCAATATAGGTTCCTTGCAAAGTATTCATGAACATGTCAGCCATTTCCCTTTCTGACATGGGTGGTTGGACAGCAGCAGCAAGCTGTCTCCACCTTTGGGCATATTCCCTGAAGCTTTCTTGGGAAGACTGAGACATTCCCATTAGGAGGGTCCTGTTAGGAGCCATGTCCAGATTGTATTGATATTTCCTGATGAAGGCTTCAGCTAAGTCCTTCCAGCATCTAATGGTAGCTCTGGTCAAGTGTGAATACCACTCTCTTGAAGCCCCAGTCAGACTATCTTCAAAGTAGAACATCCACAGCTTTTCGTCCATAGTATAAGCTTTAAGTCTTCCCAGGAAAGACTGCAGGTGAGTTCGTGGACAAGAGGTTCCATTGTATTTCTCAAAGTACGGGGGTTTGAATTTGTGGGGAATTCTCACCCCATCCACTAGCCCCATGTCCATTACATCGAAGCCCAAGGAATTTTGAGACTCCAAAGATCTCAACTTCTCAGCAATTTCATCCAATCTCCTGTCATAGACTTCATCTCCTGCTCCCATAACAGTAAACTGCTCTTCTTGGGGATCCTCTTGCAAGATTCTCCCCCCAGCAGTATTTCCTTGCACATTTCTCGGGATGTTGACTTCCGGATCCAGATGAGGTCCAAATACTGGTGGGTCAATACGAGGCTGGCCCCGCTCATTGTTACTAGTTCCTCCAGTTCCAGGATGAGGTTCCTCGGGAGTTTGTCTTTCCACCAGTTCCCTTAGCCTTTCTTGACTCTGGGCCAAGCCAGTCATCACATCCATGAATTGAGTCATTTGATTTCTCATCTCCACTCTTTCATTAGCCATCTGATTTCTGACCTCAGTCAGATCCTGCTGTACTTGTTCCATTTGAATACCGGGAAGGTTGTTGCGAGTAGGGTACCAGTGCGCGCGGTTGACAGGGAACACTCGGTGACGAGCAATGTTTCCTGGTGTCATAACAAAGTTAGAGACAAAATAATAAACAAAACCTACAAAACAAAGAAAAAGTCAGTATGCAATGCAGTATGCTTATTTGTTTTCCAAGGTATCCGGTTTGTTTCTTGGTTTTGACCTTTCCAGACCTCGAGGAAGATGCTTGATGTTGTTGAGAAGCCCAAATGGAAACAAACTAAAATATATTACAAATGATGAACAATACATAGTCTGTTTTACAACCTATGCCCATGGAGGGTCAAAATATAACAAAAAGAAAAGTACATCAAAGGGAAATAAACAACAAGCAAAGGATCAGACATCCAGTCCAAACTCATCCTCTCTGACCTCCTTCAGGAGTGCCTCAGTCACTGGACCAGCTGGGTGCTCTGTAATGGTCCTAATGAGGAGGTTCCTGGTAGTAATGGCAGTGGTCAGCTTTTTATGCCTGTCCTGGTCCTTTGATCTTTTTAATCCTGCTCTGAGCTTCAACTCCGAAATCTCCTTCTAGGCTGCTAACAAAGCTTCCTGCTGCTTCTTCTCATTGGCCTATAACTGTTCAATCTTGGCTTGAGTCTTCTGATCTTCTTGAGTACGGGCTTCAGTGATCCTGACCCACCTAGCCTGACTCTCTTGCAGATAGAGCTCAGTCCTAGCCTTCTGAATCTTGGCTTCTTTACAGGCATTCTTCAATATTTGTTCCCCAGCTCTTGCTTTCTTGATGTAGTCCTCTGTCTTCTCAATTTTGGCAAGATGCTCCACCCTGAGCTTTTCCAATCTCTCAATGTCCAGACGACCATCACTTCTCTCCCAAAGGGTTTTCTTCAAAGCCTGAGATAGGTTTTCATTCCTTTCCTTCAGCTTCTCAAATTCTTCTAGGCTGACAGTTGCTGCAGGTTGTACTGTGGAGGGTCCAGATATGTCCTCCAAGGTGAAAGGAATTCCAGTAATCTGAGCTCTAGTACAGGACCAGTCATAGTACTGAGTTGTAGCAACATTATTACACCTTCCAAGAATGGCCGTCCCTTTTGTCTGAATGTTGTCCCAAGCCCAGGATGCTTGTCTGACAGCAATTGAATTAGGTTTTACTTCACAATACAGGGTCTCAGCTAAATCTTGCACTCTGGGAGGGTGAACCAAAGCATAGCCCAGTTGTGTCTTAAACATCAAAGGATTGTAGTTGATGCAACCCTTTACTCCTATCAGAGGCACATTTGGGTATTGTCCACAGCTGGTGATAATGTCCTTGCCTTTGGTGCTCTGGGTGCACCATCTGATATCATCTGAAGTCAAGGCAATGAGCCTCTTGGCCCAATTCTTCTGTTGGTGAGGATTCAGGAAGGCATCTGACTTAGGCAGGTGTTTGAGCAGCCAAGTGTAAAATAAAGGAGCACAACATCTCACTAACTTCCCCCTTTGCTTTTCATTCCTCTGATGAATGGAGTAATAGAAATCTCCCAGCAATGTAGGCACTGGGTTCTTCAGAAGAAATATATGGATGGCATTTTTGTTGACAAATTTGGGCTCATTTGCAAACAGTATAGCCCCATATATGCTGAGGGCTAACAATGCACAAACTGCCCTCCACTCTCCCAATGAGGCCTTCAGGATGTCCCGAGAAATCAAGAAGTCCAAGTGTAAACCAGGGATCCCAACTTTTGTTGTCATATTTTGCTCAATCAAAGCAGGCTCCAAGTACATTGCTTTTACTACTTCTCCATTGCTGGGAGCAGTCATCTCTGGGTTGAAGGGGATCCCTCCTCTGATAGGTACTCCAACCAACAAAGAAAATTCTTCCAACAGAGGCCCTAGCTGGAAGTCTGGAAATGTAAAACATCTCAAAGGAGGGTCATAAAACTGCAAGCATGTGTGGATCATGCTCCTCTGAGAAGGGTCCAGGTCCATAACCATATCTAGGATGCCTCCATGATGCTCTCTAAACAGTGGAATATGGTCAGGTGTGATGAGTGACTGGACCTGCCTGATACCAGTCAACACAGGTTTAAAGATATGGTAGGATATGTTGCTCTTCCTGGGATCATGAATGCTGCTGAAGAAGATGAAGGTAGGTGTTGATGAAGATTACAAACTGATGCTGGAAATAAGCCACTGACAGGCTGATGCTGGTGATGATGAAGATAGCTGAAGTAGATAACTGATGAAGCAGAGGTCTTATGCAGAAGAAGGGGTCAAAACCAAACCAGATATAATGTGGATACCCTGAAAAACAAATAAACAAATGTTAAATGATGCAATGATGATTTATGCAAATGATATGCAAGAGTTTGTGATCAAGCTAGATCTGATTATCTGTCTTGATATAGGCCCATGTATGTTCAAAGATCCAGATGAAGGCTCAGAAATCCAGTAACCAGGGTAGGGGTCTCAAATAAAGAGTCACATGTCCAGGGTTAATCACAAGAACTGTCCAAAGTGAAGTATCCTTAAACAGTAGCAGGGTATGATGTAGTCAATGGTTCTTGCAAACCTGTAAACAACCCAACCCCCTCACATGTAGTGTTCTAGAACAAGGATCCTCAGACTTGGATCAATTATAAGAAGTGTAAACACTTCTAACCCGAAGGTACAGTGTTTACAATAATCATAAGAGATCCTCCTCTAATTTACCTCAGCTTCTGAAGGTCATAATAAAGGTCATCCAGACTTAGCAAGCTTCCCAGATAGCCCTAGCACTACGGGAAATCTGTAGCACAGAGTTCTCAAGAAGAAACCTGCATCTGAACCGTGTTTCATATTCCTGCACCAGACCGAAATGGAATGGGAAAGAACATGAACCACTCTAGCCTAGGTGTCACTCAGGTCCCAGGTATAGGACCTCAAACTCTCAATGGAACCCCACCCACCAAAATAAAAGCCAGATCCAGCAATGATAATGACAGTATGAAATATGGAAAACTGTAAAGGAAAGCAATAAATAAAGTTGTACATAAAGCAATAAATAAAGCACATAAATAAACACAAATAGCACATAACACTCCAGTAAACACAAATCAAACAAGCGCTAGGAGGAACCCACAAAAAGAACCAGAAGCCCTGGTTGCAATATAAGGGTCCCCAGCAGAGTCGCCAAGCTGTCGCTCCCACCAAATGACACCCGGCTAAGAGGGGTACAAATGCGAACGGTCGGAGAAAGGAGAAAGGAAATGAATAGAGTCTCCAGCTACGCATTTTTATCCCGAAGGAAAGGTAATGCTGCATAAACCTAGAAAAGATGGATAAGACAGTCGCGAACCAGAGAAACTGAGAAAGGGGGTTGGTTACAACCTGGGAAGGTATTAGCACCCAGATTGTCCGCCGTACTCGACGGGATCCACGCTTAAAAGATTTGTGTTTTAAAGGGATAGTGTCAGTGCAATCTGTGTGTCAAAGCTGGAAAAGAATGCAAGTGTTAGTGTAAAAGGAATGTGAAGTGTATAAGAGAAGTGTCAGTGTAAGAACAAGAGTGAAATGCTCAAGACTATGAGGCTCAAAGAATAATGCTGGAAGGAGGGGGAATATACAGAGACTTTTGTTCGATAACTATTAAGTTATGCCTACGTATCCTCTCGTGCAATGAGGAAGTCAGAACACCGTAGTTCGACTCAAAGAGACTGAAAGATAAATTGATTGATGAACTGCTTACTTGTCTATGCTCAAGTGTATGACCTGTCTGGCTCAGGTGCTAACTGTCTTGCATTAGACGGAAGAAGCGAGTTCCCGTTTATGAGTGAAGATGATGAGAAAAGAATCCCAAAGGAGACGATTATTGTTTGTTTTTGATGTTTTCAGTCTTTTATTGCTTTTGAAGTTTGTCATAAGATAATGAGCTTAAGCCTAAACCAAAGGGTTAGTAAACTCATCACATCCTCCCTCTGATTAGGGGTAAAGAGAATACCTTAAGTGTGAATTAAGCACCTCACACTTAATCACCATGATGTAGGATTAAGGTCATTAACCTACTTGTGATTATTTAGATGTTTTTGGAGTTTTTGTTTGGTGTTAAGTAATGAGTTTAAGCCATAATCAAGGATTTAATGGACTCATTACACCATCCTAATAGAAGGATAATAGATGAGAACATTTAAGCTGAGGAAGGCTCCTCAACTTAATCCATGATTAAGGATTAACTTCATGACAAAACAAGGCCTTTATTAAAGTGGATTTTACTTAATGGTAAGATTAAGAAGTGGATTTTATGGTTTGTGAGACAACTTGAGGGGGACTTGTCCATTAACACTAGGGTTAGTCCTTCTTAACCAATTAAGGAAGAATTACAACCCTAATGCAAGGCCCAAGTTACAAGCTTGATGTCTTAGTGATTTATTAGATGGATTGATTAAAGGATTTAAACACATTAAGGGTTTAACACTTAGGATTAAAGTTATACACTCCATCCTAATAGAAGGATACAGGCACAACCTTAATCACAAAGTCTTAAAACCTTAAGGGTTTAGTCCTTGATTAAGAGATGAGAAGAGAAGACTCAAAGATGACACAAAGGTAAAACTAATGGGGGACTAATCAAACCCTAATTGTGATCATGCTTGGGTGTTCCTAGGGTTTATGAGGCTTGCAAAAGATCTTCAAGAGAAAAACCACCAAGGAAGAAGGAAGATGAAAGGAGGAGAAGCAGAAAGAAGCAGGACAACTTACTTCACTTAAGAAGATAATTTGCTTGAAGAAAGAAAGTGAGGAGGGAACATGAATGAGCAAGCTTACTCTTATTCACAAATAAATGCAGCAATTATGCATAAGAGAGATGAGAAGAGAAATGAGAAGTGAAGGCAAATTCACTTCTCAAGTTACTTACCACCTGAAAAGTTAGCAAAAAGAAATGAAATGAAAATGAAATGAATGCAAAGGTGAAAGTCAAAACCAGAAGCATGTTCATGATGTTAATGATGCAAAGAGATGACATAAATGCATGTAATGAAATGGAGATGATCATACAAAGGATGAGAATGCAAATGAAGCATATAAGAGGCATGAAAGTTTATGAAAGTTCATGAGGTGCAATGGATGCATAACATGGCAAATGAATGATGCAATGGTCAAACATGATTCTAATATATCCTAAGATGTCTTATATGTCATGTTGATGCACAAAATGTCATGGAAAGTTCATGTATGCATGCAAATGGAAGATGGAAGCAAATGTAGGCAAGAAATTAGGGTTTATGCACAAGACACAAAGCAAAATTCAAAATCAGAAGCAAATGACAAGATAAAAAATTGAAAATGGGATCCAAGGAACCCTAACCCTACATAAGTTCACTGCCCAAAGGAGGGGGTCTAACCCTTAACCTAATGGGAGCTATGATTTTCTCAAGTTGGCTAGGGTTTCAAGGCACCTCAAAAGGAAAAATGCACATCAAATTGAAAATGAAAGATAAATTCAAACCAATTTTACCCTAGAAACTACATGATATGAAGAATGCAATGCAAAAGGAACCATCATCAAACTCTTCATGGTTAGGCATAATGGATTTTTCTAAGTTAGAACCAAAATATTGACTTTTAAAAACTTTAATTCCAAAGAAAAATGTCAATATAGGTCAATAACCAAAAAGAAATTTGATTGAAAAGTTTTATAATGTTCCTAAATGTATCAAAATGCAATGTGAATTTTTTTGTGATTTTTAAATACCTAAATGCATTTTTAATTAATTAATTTCCATTAACTAATTAAAAATAAACATTTAAATGATTTAAAAATAATTTTTAATGCAAAAAATAAAAATAAAAAATATTTTTGGGTTCTGAAAATTAATAAAAGATTTGATAAAAAACTTTCAGAATTTTTTGATGTGTTTTACTATTTTTAAAAATTTGTTGAAATTAAATACAAAACAAATGAAATAAAAATGAATTAAATGAAAAGTAATCAGATCTAAAGGCCTAGATTTGAATTGGGGTGGACAGGGTTGACTGCGCGCGCTGACCAACGGCTGGGATTCACTTTAGTTTAATTAACTTAATTATAATTAATTAAATTAATTAAATCAGATTAGGGCTAAGTGAATTGATCTAGGCCGCTCAAAAACTAAGCTAATCCGCATCCAATGGCCACGAAGCAAGCTGGCTAATTAATTAGGGTTAGGACCTAATGACTTTCAGGTGACCAGAGAGGAGCTCCGGTCATCTTCTCCGGCAGGTCAAAAACCCTAAATCTCTCTACAAGCCACCCCAACTTAAATTAACTGCCCAGAAATGATCCCCTACCCAAACCCCATTCAAATCACCCCTCAAACATCATTTATGAACCAAGAATGAAGAGAATCGAAGCAAAGTTATTTCACGGGTGAAATTTCAGAAGACCACAAAATACTCAAATCTTCACCATTTTCAATTCTAAAACCATCAGAGTGATCCCCATGACATGTATTTTCATTTTGTAACAAAAAATCTAAGCTCTGAAAAGTTTTATTTTTGAAGTTACCTGAGATGATGAACTGCAAATGTGTGCTTCCAGAGCCTCTCCTTCGTGCAAAGAGTCTCTTCTGATCCTCCTGAAGCTAGTGGGATGCTTCAAAACCCTTGATGTTGGCTGGTTTGAAAGTTCCAGTTCTGGTGTAGCAGAAATGGAGAGTTGAGTATGTGATGTTTCAGGCTGTTTCAATGGTGGATTTTGGTTCTATGGAGGATGTGTGATTCATTGGTGAAAGAAAAATGGAAGTTTGATGGCTGGTTTGAGAGAATCGAAGAAGGGAAGGATTTTGCAAGTTTTTTGAATTCTGGTTGTCTATGAGGTCTGAGCTTGTGTGAGGCTTGTTTTTATGATCCTTATACAAATCCTAAACTATTGGAATGAGTCAGAAGACTTGACATGCACTGTGGGAATGGCATGGGGCAATTGGCCAAAAAGTCAATTTTAGGTGTACTTCAAGCATGGGCCATGGCAGAAGCTACTTTAGGGCTGCTCTAAGTTCAGTTGTCTTCAAGGATGACCATGGGATGAATTAGAATGATCAGAAGTGAATGGATGGTGAGATGTCACATGTTTTGCAATCTTCACAACTTGTTGCATTTTGAGATTTTGGTCATGGACATGTTATATTCCAAACTGAATTCTTGTTGTGAAATGTTACATGATGTTATGGTAATGCTTTGAGATCAGTTAGAGACCAAACAAACCCTTGGGAATCACTTTTGCAAGAATTCTCTCTTTTGAACTTTATGGAAAATGGCTTTATGATACTTGGAATCCAAGGCATGAAAGTGAGAAATTCTTTGGGCAAATCTGAATTATGGGCCATGAATGATGTTTGTGTGATGATTAGAAGTTGATTTGAAGTCACATTTGGTTTTGGCAAGTGTTTTCGCAAGTTTCCTCTTTGGCACAAAAGTGAAAATTAAGTGATTTTGTCCAACTTTGCAAGGCCATAACTTTTGTTCTATGATGAATTAGAATGAGTTCTTGTACTTTTTGAAAATGGGAGGATCCAATCTACAACTTTCATGACCAAAGATTTTTCATTTGAAGCATTTTTGGATCAAAAAGAGGAGGTTGAAAAACTTTCCCGAAATGGCAAGTTTACATTACAAGTCACTTTCCCAAAATGGCAAGTTTACATTACAAGTCACTTTCCCAAAATGGCAACTTTGCAAATGGCTTGAAATTCTTCAATTTTGTGAACTTCTAACATCTTCTAAGATCAAATAAAGATCATACACATTAAAAATGATGGAGAAAACTCTTTGGTTGGGTGATTGGGGGCCTCAGATGCCCTGATTTTGCACTGACTTGCCCAAGAAGTCATCTTGTGATCAGATGCCTTCCCCATTGAATTTCTTCATGAAAATTGGTATGCTTGATCCTCATATCATATAGAGACCAATAGAAACAAGAATGACCTAAAAATTTGGAGTTATGGCCTCTGAAACCAAAACCCTAATTCTAGGTCATCTGTGCAGTTAAGCCTGGCTCTGCTTCCATGCCTTTCTCAGTTCTTGTGATTCTCTGATTTCCTTGACGTTGGGAGAATATAATATGATGCTAGAACATACATGGACCCCCTTGATATGATTGATGACCTTTGGAGTGGTTCAGATGGCTCAGGGATTGCTCAGATCACAAACCCTAGGTGCATATGACTTTGAACGAATGCAGTGGAGTAAAAATGCAATATGAAATGATATGATTGAACTTATGCAAATGAAAAGATCACAAGCCATGATGTGAACTTAGTGAGGGAAAATTTGGGGTGTTTACAAGTAGCAGCAGCATAATGAGGATGAAACTGAACCAATTCCACAAACTTAGCAGTATAGTCAACCACTGACATAGTACCTTGCTTCAGCTCAAGGAATTCCATCTCCTTCTTTCCCTTCACACTCTCAGGGTAGTACTTCCCTAAGAACTCAGTACGAAAAACTTCCCAAGTTATCTCTTCATCATCCTCCTCAAGATCTTGACTTCTATCGACCCACCAATCATTGGCTTCTTCCTTCAGCATGTGAGAACCAAGCCTCACCTTACTCTCTTCAGCACAGTCCATGACTCTGAAGATTCTTTCAATCTCCTTCAACCAATTCTGAGCACCATCAGGATCAAATCTTCCTTTGAAGACCGGCGGTTGATTCTTTCAGAACTCATCATTAGCATTCACATTCGGCGCTCCCTACACCGCCCTAGCCATTGCTTCCAAAGCAGCAGCCATAGCATTATCGTTTCTACCAGCCATATTCTGATTGATCCCAAAGACAACAACAAGATTAAACAAAAGTTTAATCATAACAACATCAAGACAGACACAACTGACTCAAACACTGGCTCTGATACCACTTAATGTAACACCCCCTTTCTATACCCCCAAATAATCAATTAAATCATTTAGGCACATGTTAAAAATTTCATCAGAGTATAATTGAACATGGTATAAAACAGGCATGCCACATTATGCTTGAAATCAAAAACATACAACATCTGCTCATTTAAAGATATGAAACGACGGGGTAGTTTTCAACATAAGAAATTTAATCCTTACACCCATATCTCCAAAGATATAATTACACAGCGGAAACTAAATCAACAACATCAAACATATATATTTCCATTCATATATATATATATATATATATATATATATATATATCAATAAGTTGATGCCAATAACAATAATCATGTTTATATAAAACATCCATTCAACAGATACATATACACAATGCATCACAAAAATGGCACTAAGCCAACCTAACTACCTGGTGCTACATATCAGAGCCGACCGACCAAAAGATGAAGACGAGCTTCACAAAAATTGCCATCCAGCAACCTACTCTGCAATGCCTCATAGAGCATCATAAAACAGCAGAAGGGTGAGAAACATTATCATAATAACATTGCATATAATTATATATCTCAACATATAACATACACATAAAACATATTCTCACCACAATTCATACCTCATCACCTATACACATCGCAATGTGTACATACACAATTCAAGCATATTTATCATGCACCAATTCACTAATTCACATAAACTTACATTATTTATGTTTATTCCTCAATTCTATTCATTCCGCATAAACATACGTCTAGCTATGTTTAATCACACATATACATTACAAAGGTATAAATCACATACATATACATATATCAAACATGCATATATACCAACAAGTAGGTTTCATCACACATACTATCATCTCCATAATACTCCAAATAAACATATGCACATTCATATTTATTTCTTCATATCATAATTAAAATGATAAAATGCAACTCATAGAGACTGACACACGACTCTATGCAGATGCAAATGCGGTACCGACTCAACATTTCAGCAGGTTCACTCAAGAACCAAATGGAATCATCGCTTGTTACCTAAAGTAACTCCCCGTCGGGCATACGATATTCCCCATTGCTCACACCCCACATGGGCACACAATGTTTATGGATTGCTCACACCCCACACGGGCACACAATCCGATTTCTCACACTCTATACGGGCACACAATCAATGTGAATAAATCACCAATCGCTCACACCCCACATGGGCACACGATGTTTCTGGATTGCTCACACCCCACATGGGCACACAATCCAATCGCTCACACCCCACATGGGCACACGATCTTGTTGTAGTCATTGCTCACACTCCACATGAGCACACGATTCTACAACGGATTCACAAAGAATCCCACAACACAAGAATGCATACATTATGCTTACATGCAAAATGACACACAACATTCTTGAAAATGCATACATATTCACAATATAGTTATGCATTTCATCTCATACAATTAGCATACATTCACATTTAATTCAAGCAATGTATCTACTTGCCAAACGGCCACAACACAACAATCAAACCCACAATTCCATAATTAACATAATTACGTTTTATCAGAAAAGTCGGGTAAAAGTCGGTTAAAAATTACTTTTCTTAGCATCCTTAATTTTTATATGCTTCTAGCTTCGAATCGATATAAGGATCACTAAAAACGGATACCCAAAACTAAAGCTACATATTAAAACACATAACCCCTCAAAAACCTACAGGCTCGCTGAACGCCCTCTCGCTCGCTGAGCGAGAATCGCCCTGGAACTTTCGTTGAGCGAGGGATAGCTCGCTGAGCGACCACTGCGATTTCCAGAAGAAAAAAACATCTGCGAACAGTCCACCAAAATGATCCCAAAACTCCTCTAAGCTCATACAAACACGATCAATAACATATTCTAGCTATCATACTTCGGCTATAACGATTTCCAACCGATTAATCCATAAATTTCTCACATTTTCTCTCAAACCCTAACTATTCATCTTCTCTAACTTCTACCAAATCAAAAACCCACAAAATCTAACATATACATAATTATATACAAGATTAAGATAACAATGTTTATCACCCTTACCCGATTATTTCGTCTACGCGGAGCAATCTTGATCAAAACCTAGCTTTTTCCAAGTTTTCCTCTTTTCTCTTCTTTTCTCTTCTCTCCTTTTCTTTCTTCTCTTTTTCTTTCTCTTCTTTACTAACTTTCTATTTCACTCTCTCTCACTCTCTTATATTCTTTTCTCTCTATTTCTACACTTAACTCTATTCTTTCTATTTCTTTCCAACCAAATATCATTTTCTCACAAAAATACCAATTCTACTAATTTCTAACTTATTATTAATTAACAAATACCTAAAATACCCTCCAAACCTATTTTACCCGAAAATTCACAAAACAGTAAAACCTCACAACATAACATATCATCACATTAATTCCTCAACATAAAGTATCATCATGATAATTTCACACATAGAACAATTATCATACATTTAAAATAAAAGACTCCACAAAAATTGGGAAAATCGAATCGGGGCGTTACATCACATCCTTACCTCCGGTGAGGGAAGTTTAGTTCTCAGTCGACCTGATACCGGGAACGGCTCCTATATCCGTTTCCCCTTATCGGATGGCTCCGCTCGAGTTGAAGGAGTTGAAGGATCAATTGGAGGATTTGATGGAAAAGCATTTTGTAAGGCCTAGTGTTTCACCGTGGGGAGCTCCTATGTTATTGCTAAAGAAGAAAGATGGTGGTATGCGGCTGTGTATCGATTATCGTAAGTTGAACAAGGTCACAATCAAGAATAAATACCCCTTACCAAGGATAGACGACCTTCTAGATCAATTGAAAGGAGCCTGTGTGTTCTCGAAGATTGATCTGAGATCAGGCTATCACCAGATTCGTGTGAAAAGTTCCGATGTTTCGAAGACTGTGTTTAGAACCCGTTACGGTCATTACGAATTCTTAATGATGCATTTCGGTGTGACGAATGCTCCAACTGTTTTTATGGACTACAAGAACCGGATATTTCAGAATTATTTGGATAAATTTGTGGTGATCTTTATCGATGACATTCTTATCTATTCTCGTACTCCGCAAGAGCACGGAGAACATCTAAGGATTGTCCTATCGATACTGCAAGAGAAGAAACTTTTTGCTAAGTTTAGTAAGTGTGAGTTCTGGATGTCAGAAGTCAAGTTCCTTGGACATGTTATATCACAGGGAGGTGTAGCTGTAGACCCGTCCAAGATAGAAGTTATAATTAATTGGGAGAGACCGAAGAATGTTACCGAAGTGAGAAGCTTCCTAGGTTTGGCAGGTTACTACAGAAGGTTTATTAAAGGTTTTTCTCATATGGAATTACCGTTAACTAAGCTCACTAGGAAGGACTTCACTTATGAATGGGATTCCAGTTGTGAGAAAAGTTTCGTATGGTTGAAGGAGAAATTGACAACTGCTCCAGTCTTGATTATTCCCGATCCTAACAAATCTTATGAAGTGTTTTGCGACGCTTCAAAGATGGGTTTAGGAGGTGTTCTCATGCAAGGAGGTCAGGTGGTGGCATATGCTTCCAGACAGTTGAGAGTTCATGAGAAGAAATATCCTACGCATGATTTGGAATTAGCGGCCATGGTATTTACCTTGAAAGTGTGGCGGCACTATTTGTATGGTGTGCGTTTTGAGATGTTTAGTGATCACAAGAGTTTAAAGTACCTCTTTGATCAAAAGGAACTGAATATGAGACAAAGGAGATGGATGGAGTATTTGAAGTATTATGATCTTGAGTTTAAGTATCACCCCGGAAAAGTGAACAAAGTGGCAGGTGCCTTAAGTAGAAAAGTGATTCATAGTGCCGAGTTGATGGTATTGGAGTATGCATTGTTAGAAAAGTTTCGGGATCTTAATCTTCAGTTTGTTTGGACTCTGAATGGTATAATCATGGGAAACTTGAATATTAAATCTACCTTGAGGAATGATATTCAACAAGAACAAGTTTTGGATGAGAAGTTGCAAGGACTGTTACTCCAACCGGGTTTTGTGAGAGCATTAGATGGGATCATCCTATTTAATCAAAGAATTTGCATTCAGGATTATGATGTGTTAAAGAGAAGGATTCTGGAAGAAGCACATAAAGGTTCTTTTACGATACATCTGGGTTCTTCTAAGATGTATCAAGATTTGAAAAGGGAGTATTGGTGGTCCGAGATGAAAAAGGACATTGCGGTATTTGTGTTAGAATGTGCGGTGTGTCAACAAGTGAAGATTGAGCACCAAAGGCCAGGTGGATTGTTACAACCTTTGGACATCCCAATTTGGAAATGGGATAGTATCTCTATGGACTTTGCAGTAGGTTTACCGAGTACTCAGGGTGGCTATGACTCTGTTTGGGTGATTGTGGACCGACTAACAAAATATGCGCATTTCTTAGTCGTGAAGACTACATATAAGACAAGTCAGCTTGCAAGGTTGTTTATTGTTGAAATTGTGAGATTGCACGGTGTCCCGTCCAGTATTGTATCAGATAGGGATCCAAAGTTCACTTCGAGATTTTGGAAGGTGTTCCAACAAGCCATGGATATGAATTTACGCTTGAGTATTTCTAATCATCCTCAAATGGATGGTCAGACAGAACGTACGATTCAAACGATGAAGGATATGTTGAGAGCATGTGTTTTAGAGAGTAAGGGAAGTTGGAAAGAACTTTTGCCGTTGATCGAATTTCCGTACAACAATAGTTACCATGCAAGCATCGGTATGGCTCCGTATGAGGCTTTGTACGGAAGAAGGTGTAGAACACCGCTGTGTTGGTCGGAAGTGGGTGAAGATAGGATCTTAGGACCGGAAATTATTCAAGAGACTACGGAAAAGATTCCTATGATCCAAGAAAAGATTAAGCAAGCCCAAGATCATCAGAAGAGCTATGCTGACAATCGAAGGAGACCTTTGGAATTTGTTGAAGGTGATCATGTATACTTGAAAGTCACTCCGAGGTTGAGGTTGAAAGGACCTTTTAAGTCGCGTAAGTTAAGCCCGAGATACGTAGGACCGTATCAGATTCTAGAAAAGATTGGTGAAGTTGCTTACCGTTTAGCCTTTCCGCCATCTCTATCTGAAATTCATGATGTTTTTCATGTATCTCAACTTCGTAGGTTCATTCCTGATCCTCTTCAGCCTATTCTTCCAGATTCTATCGAGATAGAAGCGGATTTGACCTTCGAGCCCCAACCGAGCCGTATTGTTGGGAGAGAAACCAAAGTGTTAAGAAATAAAGAGATACCGCTTGTTAAGGTGCAATGGGATGAGACACATTCGGGTGATGCTACGTGGGAGTTGGAATCAAAAATGAGGGAATCATATCCTCACATGTTCAGGTAATCCTTTAAATTCATGGATGAATTTTATTTAAGGGGGAGAGGATGTAATACCCCGTATTTTATTTAAAGCTCTGAACAATATTAATTGGTAATAATATTATTCCGGAATACTCTAAGAAATTTTAATGGAACCAAATAAAGTAATCAACAGGATATTATTTTATTAATTGATATTAGCTGACTCAGAGGTTTTATAAAATATCGGATTAAGAGACATATTTGGATACTCTCTAATTTTTGAGCCATTGGTAAAAATATAAGTTTTATATTTTTATATATATAGAAAGAATATGAGAGAAAGAAGAAGTTGGTAAGAAAAAGAAGAAAAGAAGAAAAGGAGAGGAGAAGAGAAAAAGAAGAGAGAAAACCCCAAAAAGCTTTGATTCCTCATTCTCGATCATCCGTCCGTCAAATCTACTCAATCCTTCCGTCAATCTTCACCTCTTGAGGTGGGTTCTTAGTTAGAAACTTTTATCTTTGATTTTGGTTGAGTTTTAGAGATTTTGTGGTTATGGCTAAATTGGAAAATCTAAGAAAAATCGGAAGTTTAACGGTTAAAACTCGATTAAAACTTAACTAAAATACTCATATGATGTTTATGAACACGTTTGATCATGTTTTTCTGCAATGGTTGATGTTTGGGAGAGATTTGGTGTGGGAGAAGTGTTTTCTCGTAAGGCTGGAACTTCCTGAACTGGTGTAGCTCGCTCACCGACCATACCTCGCTCAACGAAAGTTCCAGGGCGATTTTCGCTCAGCGAGACCTGTAGGTTCCAACCTTGGTTTTTTATTTCGTAACTTATGATCCGGGTATCCGTTTTTGGCGTTCCACATATCGTTTTGAAGCTAATGATGAAATCTATATTTTGATTTCAAGAAATGTTAGTTCCACCCGACTTTTACCCGACTATTCAATTAAAAGGTAACAAAACGTAATTATGGAATTGTGAGTTAAAGATAAGGAATGGTGAGACTTGCAAGATACCTAGGAGTTCGTAGACTAGTAAGAATTGAGGATCGCGCTTGATTGTGTTTCCCTTTGTTAGCTTGAGGTGGGTATTACATTGAGTCCCACGGGAAGCGAGAGTTAGCTTGAGGTGGGTATTACATTGAGTCCCACGGGAAGAGAGAGTTAGCTTGAGGTGGGTATTACATTAAGTCCCACGGGAAGCGAGAGTTAGCTTGAGGTGGGTATTACATTGAGTCCCACGGGAAGCGAGAGTTAGCTTGAGGTGGGTATTACATTGAGTCCCACGGGAAGCGAGAGTTAGCTTGAGGTGGGTATTACATTGAGTCCCACGGGAAGCGAGAGTTAGCTTGAGGTGGGTATTACATTGAGTCCCACGGGAAGCGAGAGTTAACTTGAGATGGGTATTTCATTGAGTCCCATGAGATGTCTAGGGGTTCATACTTGAGGTGGGTGTTCCACTAAGTCCCATGGGAAGTCTTGTACGATGTATTGTTGGGTTGTTCCGTTCGACTTGGTTATTTTGAGAGGAACTTTTGTACTCGTAGAATTGTTATACTTGACCCTTAGAGGTGAGAGAACTCTAAGATAGGGAACCCACTGAGATGTTTTATCTCACCCTATGTTGATGTTGTTATTTCAGGTACTTCAGGTTCCGCTAAGGGTAAGGATAAGGTGACTTGATTATCTTTACTAGCTGATGGCATAGTCTTCTGCTGTGGATTTTTGAGATCTTCGGATCTAGTTCTTAGATCTTTTTGTAGTTGAACATCTTGTACTATTGTATAGCCTTGTTTAGTACCTTATGTTGTAGTGGCTATATTTATACAATGTGTTGCTAAGAACTTATTTGTATTTCAGTACCAAATTATTAATATTATATATGAAAAGTATGTTTTACGTATGTCTTTTGTATATGGGTATTACAGTATCACTGTTAATTAGGCATGGTTGGTTCTTGTGCATATGTTATCTTTCAACGAAAAATCCAAATTTCAGCCATATGGTTGGTTTATCAATTGAATTTTGGAACACTTTAAAATTAACTTTGATGGCTTCGATGTATGTCTCATGGATTCCAACTCCAACAAAGTTTCCATCCGGAACATGGATTCAAGAATGGGAGTAAAGTACAACCCGAAAGCTAAGAAAATTATGTACATTAGTGAAGATGTGGTAGTAAATAAAGGTAATGAAGAAGAAAATGAAGATGATGAAAATAATCCTCCTCAACACACTCAAGATGGTCCTAGTAATAAATAATTGATGGATTTTATGACTCAACAATTCAAGAATCTCAACAACACTATCAATGTCCGCTACAATGCCATTGGTGCATCCGTCAACACTAGGATCACAAACTTTCAGGATGGAGTGAACCAACACTTTTCTTACATCTATTCTCATCTCTACATCCCACCTTATGATCAACAAAAGAAGAATGATTTGTCATCATAAAAAAAGGGGAGAATGTGGAATCAAGATTCGCAACCTCAACTTATCTTTTGATGAAGACAAACCACATTGTAAGAAGGCAAAGATGTTAGATAAATTTCAAAGTAACACGAGGAAAAGAAATGAATGACACCTTGATATGAAGATCATGAGCATTTGAAGGTATAATTGAACTTTCTATCAAATATTTAAGTTCTAGTTGCTCATTTTTAAAAATTCATTTTGCATTGCATGATCATACTTTCCCTCATCTTGAAAATAAAATTTTTACAAGTTTTTTTGAGTGCAAACATTGCACCATTGACAATAATCGATTGCATGCAGGAAAAATGTTTAAGATTCACTTCTGACTCTGAGTGCAATCGATTGCACTCTCTAGAGCAATCGATTGCTCCTATGTAAAATTCAAAAAATTTAAATGTTTTGTGTGTGTGCAATCAATTGTACACTTACTGCATTCGATTGCTCACTAAACGAATATGAAAAATCATTTTAAAAAAGGGCACCTCTTCATTATAAACTTTTATAACTTTTCTCCAATGAACCATGGCAATTGTTCATGATTTTTTATGGAGAATTTCATGTCTTTTCAGAGGGGTGCTTAAGATCTATATATACTTTAACTTTCATATTTTATAATCACCTCTTTCAAAAATCTTTACAAAACTTTCTTAATCCACATCTTGATCATATCATATTTCACAAAGAATTTTCTGCATACTTTCATAATTTTTTGAACAGAAAATTATGAGCAGCAAGTCTTGAATATTTGAGGATTTACCATTGAAAGAAAAGATCAATTGAAGATTGATAACATTGTTGTACAACAATCAAACACATTGTAAAATTACCAATTATATTTTGTTATTACCTTGCTTTCAGGATTGTTGAAAGTAAGTGTGTGCATAGAAGAGGATTTTTCTTCTTGCACTTTAGTTTACCTATAGGTTAGATAGTAAGCATCATCAATTGTGTGAATAGGCTATACGATCATTCTGACTATAATGAAATCTCTTTCAATTGAAAGGGGACTAAATGTACCTTCAGATTATGGAGGGAACCAGGCTAATCTCTTGTGTCTTTTACTTTTAGCACTTTACTTTTTCGAGCACTTAAGATCATACAAGAAAGTAAAATCAACAATCGGCAAAAAATACTCGAAGAATTTTTTCAACTCCTAATTCACCCCCCTTTTAGGCGTATCTCTGAGTTTCATAATGAAATGAGCATTGCAATATTTTGATTCAATTAATCTATTATTTGCATATTTATGCTTTCTCTTTCCAAATAATATATATGCTTCAAATTACATAGAGCTTTCTTCAAATTTTAGAACTTCAACTCTTGGTCTTTCTCAACAAAATCAGGGGTCTATCCTACATACACCTCCTCTTCAAGTGGTCCATTCAAAAACACGGACTTGAATCCATTTGGTAGATAAGACAATTGTGGTTATTTGAAATACCAACAACAAGCCTAATGGTTTCAATTCGAGCATCTGGTGCAAAAATATCCTCAAATTCAATGCATTCTCTTTGCGAAAATCCCTTAGCCACCAATATATCCATATGCTTGATTATCTCACCATTGGGATTTTCCTTCACTTTGAACACCCACTTCAAACCAATTACCTTATTCCCTTTTTGTAGATCAAGTAACTCCCAAGTACTATTTTTCTAAATGGATTCCAACTCCTCTTTCATAGTACAAATCCACTTGGGATCACTTAAAGCCTCTTCCGTATTGACAGGTTCAGATTCGTCCATTAGTGAAATCTGAGTGAAATCACCATCATCATTGACCTCATTGTCATGAAACAACTCACAATCTTAGACTCTTTGAGGCAAACCTATTTGCCTTGTTCACCTCCTGAGATTTCCTTTATTATAGGATTGGACGGATTGTTGTTATGTACTTCCCGCTACCTCAAAATATGAAATTTTGCACCTGTAACCAGTTACATAATTCTAGTAACCAGTTATCACCTACATGTAACCGGTTACAGGATTTTGGTAACCGGTTACACCTTGCTGCAACTGCTTCATTTTATCAATTAACACATCCCAAATGATTACGATCCTCCTATTTACAACATCGAATAGTTTTTAACCACCAGTAGAGTGATATCCAAGAAGTATCATCACCTTACCCTTATCATCCAACTTCTTTCTAAGGTGACTCGGAACATGTTGATATGCAATGAAACCAAAGACTCTCAAATGGTTCATATTTGGCTTAAACCCTGACCATGTTTCCTCCAGTGTTACATTTTCTAGCTTCTCTACAGGGCACTTATTCAACAAATAGGTAGTTGTAGATATCACTTCTTCGATAACTGTTTTATCAAGTTCTTATCTTCAACATGCTTCTCACCATGTTCATTATCGATAAATTCTTCCTTTCGGCCACACCATTTTGTTACGGTGTATATGGTGGTACTACCTCATGTAATATCCCTTCTCTATCACAAAACCTCCAAAGTCATTTGAGACATATTCACTTCCACCATAACTCTAATAAAGTTCTGTTGCCAGCTAGCAAATCAAATCTCACACACCACCACTCACAAAATTTCTTGTTATGAAAACTGTACGATTATTCTTTCCACAATGCACATGACTTGCCCAAATATTTTACACAAGCAACGCATAAGGCACAAATTCCTCTCACAAATTCAAGATAATCCCTCTATAAAAAACTGCATTGAAAAAAGTTAAAGTGGAGATCCGAAATAAAAAAGAAAAACAAAACTCTTCATTTTTTTCATCCACCTGCATAAACCGAGTGGTAACCTTCAGTACACAGCAAGAAAAATCACAAACCCAGAAACCGTGAGTTGCGAGTGGGAGCCAAAATCTGAGACGAACCGCACCGTGAGCACGAAAACAAACCGCAACCACCGACAAAAAATGCAGAGCACCACCACCCCCAAAATCCGAACATCACCGAATCATCCTTAATTCTTCAAACAACCCAGAACTCACCTTCATCGTTGTTGAAAACCTCCGAAATCCGTGAACCTAAACCAGAAAACAGTGAAACCGTGCGTACAAACCGACTACTCAAACTTTCATTGAACCTTCTTCCCCCACTTAAATCCGCTCACCATCGCTAACGCGTCCTCCGACAACCAAACGAACACCCGCTGCCACTTGTAAACCGAGCCGTAACCACTTCACCTCCGCCGCCGAAAACCACCGCGAAACTCCACAAAATGCTAACCCGCCGCCGTGAGTGATGAGCGAAATCGCGAGTGGAGAGAGAGAATCATGGTGTGAGATCGTCTTCTTCGTCTTTCTCTGTTTATCATCCTTTTGAGCTTTTTTTCTCTGATTTTTGTTTTTAAGGCTGATGGTTTTGTGTTAAGCATTCGTTGCTTTCAATATGTTGCTTTTTATTATTTTATTTTTTTAATTTCTATTTTCTGACCTAATTATTTGTTATTTCTATCTTGTTTGACCTAGTTCAAAACGGGTTAGGCCCATTATATTTTCTATGCACACTTCACCATACCCAGATCCGCATAATCCCCATATTCCCTTTTTATTTTCAGTTCATTTTTTTTATAAAATGTGAGATCATTCTATTTATTTGAGCTTCATGGTCCAACTATTTTTTTTCATGGCACACCACAGATCCAACTGCTGAACCCCACTTTGTCTCTATTTCTTTTTATTAGTTGTAAAGTGGGCTTGGCCCATCCAAATTTTTTTTTTAAAAAAAAGTATATACCCTGTTTTAACGTCAAACCCCATTTGTTTTATTATTCTCTTATCTTTCTTATTTTTTTTAGATTTCTTGTTTTATTTTAATAAATAGTTAGGTTTATTTTAATCTTTATTGGGGCCAATGATATAAAACAAATTAAATTATCTCCAATTTTTTTAATTGGAGAATTTAATTAATATGAGGCCTATTATTTATTTTATTATATTATTTAATTACAACAAAACAAATTTAATTTATTTTTTATTTTATCATATTATTTTGATTATTCAATGTATTACTAAATTTATTATTAATTTAATTTAATTATTTATTTATAACCTTATTGCAATTTAATTTTTTTACAATTTAATTTAATTCACTTATTTATGTTTCTCACAATTTAATGCTTTAATCGAATCGCAAATTAATGAAAGTTGAGTATCGTGCCTCGCCACCAAATATTTCCAAACGCAAATCATTCGAATATTTTCATAATCAAAATAACGGATAAACTGAATTCTGGAGTCTCGCATTCCTCGAATTCTTGAATGAACACTCCCGAGGCTCGCCCCGCAGGACGTTGTTCATTCGACTTTTCGTGATTAAAATACTTAATTCACGCATCAAATAATGAAAGAATTGAATTCTGGAATCTAGCATTCCTCGAATTCTCGAATAAATTCTCCTGAGGTCCGCCCCTCAGGACGCAGTTTATTTACCCTTTCATTCTAAAAAACCCTAACCAAATCAAAACATCTTTTAAAAGCGAACATTATTTAAATCCTTTCTATCTCGCAAACAAGCTAGTGCTTCAGCCTCCTATCGCGAGCAGACAAGCCAACGCTTAGCGGTAGAATGCGGTTTTAATAACTGTTCATTAAAACAAACCGATCAACCTTAGAACCACGAACTACAAGGCTCTGACTTTCCCATTGCACAAGGGAATACGTAGGCACACGGATCTTACTCCTTGCCGAGAATCCTAGGAACAAAACAACTCATTTCCTTTATTAACCTTATATTAGAATCTTTCGCATTTACTTTTTATTATTCGAAGAAAACAGAAAGCATAAGTCAACATTAGATTGCAAATTAAACTAAGAGGTTCTCGTTGAGTACAACGGTCGTAAGGGGTGCTAATACCTTCCCCTTACGGAATCGACTCCCGAACCTAGAATCTGGTTTCAAAGACCTTGTTCTATCCATTTTTCTAAAAAGGGTTTCTCGATATTTTCCCTTTCCTTAATTGGAATAAAATAAGTTCGGTGGCGACTCTGTTGTTTTAATTTTTATCCGCGGTATCTTTTATCGCGAGGTCGTATTTTTTGAGGTGCGACACATGGCGTCTTCCTCTTCACGCAACTGATCAATCATATCATTCAAACCGACCACAATCCAATTTTTCTGCATTCTTTGAGCAACTGCAACAACTGTCCCACGACAGTTTGCTGCTACAATTCTCTTCCGTGATCATAACTAAAATTCTAATTATGCAAATACTCCAATGTCCTATCTTAATGTTAAGACAATGATTACTGTACTTTAGGAAACAAGGATGAATACTCAACTACTATTTTTGAAGTGATGCAGTATAATTACCAACAAATGTTAAGACATCATGTTGGGACATCTTAGTCAAGAACACAATACAAAAAATTGTAAATTGCAGAATAATAAGAACATGGAATATGTTGACCCAGTTCGGTGTTAACAAACCTACATATATGGGATACAAATCTAGGATGAAGACTTCATTATATCGTAGTATTATCACAATGCTAAAATTCCCCATTTACAACTTTGTCTCCTAATTACTACGCTGATGGACATCTTTATCAAAGCTAAACTCCATCGTTTACAACTCTGATAAGAGAACCTACTTACATCCTTCACAACCTGCGTTACATCTGTCTTCTGCCATCACATAACCTGTCATAGTTTTCTTGACATAAAATTTATCTTGGACTTGCTTAAAAGCTTCATCCAATAACAATACAACAACCATTACCTAAATGCTTTTGGTTGTGTATATGCATATATGTCGTCCTCTATGCATCCCATACTGCATAGGGGAACTACAACCCGAAGAGCCAACGCCTCTCAAAACCTAAACCCTTATTTTACAAAAGAACTAGGTTACAATTTTTACATAAGGAATAATTAACCATAGGTATAAGTCTTCATATATATAGTCTTCTGTCTTGGGGTTTCTATATTTTCTCTTTGATCCAGTCTTTTAGGATTAAAACAAATCCTGGAAATATTTGTTAAGGAATTAAACCTGCTAAAGTAATAGTTCTAGATGTCCTATTAACATGATATGACATCTTCTTCGACATCTTTGACTTCTGCAGTTTTTCTTCACCATTAGGTTTTACCAAAATTATGTCAAACACTATGAGCTTTTTATCTCCCCCTTTTCACAAATTTTTGCTAAAACCTTCTCCCTAAATTCTTCATGCATGTTGGTATGTATGAGAAGGAATTTGAAGCATGTCCCCCCTCAATCCTTTGTCTTCTTTGAAGAATAAATCTTCTTCTTCTAGGCATAAGAGAACTATTAATAAGAAGCGGAGTTCAATTTGGTAACACACACTATACAACAAATGTAACTCAGGTCACAAGATACAACCTGCTTTAGAACTCAGATCACAAGACACAAACACATAAATTTGTAAGTTAAGATGATAAAACATCTTCCTTTTGCACCATTCTTACAATGTCACTGCTTAAATGAACCCAACAACTAGAACACCATTTTCTCCCCCTTTTGAGCCAAAACTTGGCAAAAGTAACCAAGACAGCTCCAAATCCATGAACAACCCATCCGAATTTTGAAATAGGTCATTAAGTACTTCTTTTGAAGGAAAGGAATTATGTGACTAAGAAGTGTCACAACAATCCAATTTATAGCAAGTAATTCTCTTTGAAAGTAACAAACTATCAATCAAAACAATGGTCAATTCAATGAGCAAAAACTCCACTAAAGGCGCACCGTCCAAAATTGTTGATTGTTTCTTCTTTTAAGAGCACCGTCCAAGGAAACCAGTTACATGTAAACATGTTCCAAGAAAATGTCCTGACCTCATGTCAAACAATGTCTTTGCTTCACCTGCCTTTTTGCAAATTTGACAAAACCAAAGCATCTTCACATAAATCTACAGAGAAAAATAAATTCTCCCAGACTTATCAATGAATTCCTGAGCATCCATCAGGTACCATATGTTATGTGTTGTCAAGTCTCTCACAACTTGCAACAATACAATGTCAAGACATCACACTTGACATCTTCATCCCTCCTGGATGGAAAATTATGCTTGACAATTTGTGCTCCCCCCTCTAAGACAATTTATGCCCCCCCTGAGCACCTGCGTATGAATGAATGGAAAACATAAGATACATCTTCAATGTCTTCAAGAGCTCACTCTCTGTCCAGTCACCTACTAAAGCACATTCATTTTGGCACCATTATCCATTATGACAAGAAATAGTAGTCCCTCACACATGTATCTGTGAGGCACATAAGGATCACCATCCCCATAGTAACAAATTGTTGGATTAAGATCAAATTCCCATTGGTCCCCCTCTTTCTGCAACAATCTACATATCTTCAGAACTCCACCCGAGTCTTCATGTAGAGAAATCCAGTTGCTTGAGATAAAATCCAATTTGCATGGAGTGTAACACACTCCCCAAAAGAAATTCCATACCTCTTAGTTTGTTTTCCTCCCATCAGTGGCAGATACTTGACGCATGCTTTAGAAAAGCATGACTTGCTAAATAAGGACAAAGTCCTTCCACAATATTTTGAAAAAAATAGATAGTCACCCAACTCTTCAAAGGCAGTCATTCCTTATCATTCTCCCGTATGATAATCTGAATACTCCTGATCAGTTGCTGATTATCCACATGCAGAATTCCAAGCAATCAATACCTGATCTACTTCAGTCTTCTCTACATTCTCCTTCCAAGGTAGACCTTCTACTTCATCATTCTCCCGTATAACTATGTAGACATTCCTTAGGCAATAATGTAGGTAACAAGCTCCAGAAATAGAGCATAATCATCCTTCACCAAGGATATCCAACCCATATAATGTCCTAACACCAAGTTAGAACATCTTCCACACATCAAGAAAACCTACTCACATCCTTCACAACCTGTGTTGCATCTGTCTTCTGCCATCATGAAACCTGTCATTGTTTTCTTGACCAAGAAGTTATATTTGACTTGCTTCAAATCTTCATCCAAGAACAATACAACAACCATTACCTAAAGGCTTCTGGTTGTGTACATGCTCCTATGTCGTCCTCTCTATGTAACACCCCAATTTTCCCGTTTAATTAAAATGCAATATAACACATAAAATCAGAGTTTAACACATTTAAGTGGAATTCCACATAATAATACCAACAATGAAAATTCAATTATTTCATTAACCTCTACACTAATAAATGAATGAAAATAGTGGAACTCCATAAGTTATTCAAAGTTACGGAAAATTACCAACATCACTAAATATCCACATAAACTCGTGGTCCACAACTTTAAGAAAACTAATAGTGATACGTAAGATTGAAAACAAAATAAACAACAAATAACGAAAATCCCCGTATCCCATGCTACACATTAGAGAGACTCTTAAGACTCGATTAGGAGACACGCACTCCATGTACAACTAGAGTACCTGGATTATCTGTACTTCCAAAGAAGCACAGACATAACAAGAATAACAAATGGGTGAAAACTACATTCAATAATTGATATATAATACTTGTTAAGGGTAGAACCCACACAATCACACCAAATCATCCAAACATGTAATAATAATAATAATTCAATATGACTCAACAATGACACAATGCATGGGGTACCAATACACATGTTGGTTCATTCAATTGAACCTGATAAATCACATACACCTCTACTTGGCAATAATTTATCTCACTATACAAATCAGATACACTCCTCCCGAGCAATGATTCTAACTCACCAAATACACCATGAATGCATGACAATATTTATGCATATAGACACATGTATAGTAATATCACAGATGCATACGACCCTCCTGGTTACACCTGAAATGCATAGTCACCCTAATATGCACCAACACCAATATCCCTGCATTTAATTCATTGACACACCAAAGAAATAATCCAAATTGTATTAATCAACTAAGTACCCAATTATTTTCCTAGATTCCATTTTATTACTCATTCTACGTGTTGACATTAATTACTAGCATCTCTACTAATCCCTTTAAACAAAAAAATAACAAGGAAAAAAATTGGAACCGCATAACAGAAAGAAGCAACAGAAATCCCATGACAGGGCCTCTTGACGGTCGCCATACATCCTTGACGGTTGTCCCTCATCCCTGTCGTTCGTCACACATATCTGAAGTTCGTCATGCGCATGACGTAGTCACCGCTTCCTGCTGGTCGTCATGCTTGTAACGTACTAGAAACTCCCAAAATTCTGCTACTGTTTCTCGCTTACACTAATATTCATTCCTAACAATTATTCTGCATTGATTTTAAGACTATAATCTCACATGATATTCAAGCCTTATAATTACTACATCATTAAATATTCCTAACACCATAGTTTATGATTTCAGTTCACCCTAAAATCAACCCTGTACAACAATATTCATATCACCACAACAACAATATTATGTTTTCCTTTTCACAGTCCCTGACAGTACAACACAATTTTTATAGAATTATCACCCAATTCATACCAGATTAACAATAACACACCAACATCAATTTCAAGATGCACATACAGAACTTACATACATAATTCCTACGAGGATAAGGATTCCTCACTACCCTCTCATGTTATTATCACCCATTAAATAATTCATTCTCCCCCTTACCTCGAAATCGTTCAGAAAATTCCTATGAGCATTGATGATGAAGATTTTCCTTAGCCTCCCTCTTGTTTTTATTCTATGATGTTCTTACATGATAAAAATTTTGTTCTTCTCTTCCCTTTTGTTAACCTCCAAATAGTTCCATATAACACCTATTTATTCGTTATTTTCCTGTACTAACCTACTAACCATATTGATTAAGTCATATTTTTATTTTATTAATTTTATTAATATCAATAATAATAATAATACTAATAATAATAATAACAACAATAATAATAATAACTCTTATAATCTTATTGTTAATTACACCCTCTAATTATCTTTTTATCACACCATTCACTAGTACCTCTAAATCAATCCAAGCACACAAACACCTTTAATCACGTAAATCAAACAAAATAACACTGACGATTAAATAAATTAAAAAGAGGTGTTACAACTTCCCCCCCCCCACTTAATTTATTTTCGTCCTCGAAAATGTACCTGATGAAAACAGTTCTGGATACGACTCTCGCGTCCTACTTTCGAACTCCTAGGTCACCCTTCCTCTAGCAGCTCCTCACCAAGCTACTCTCACCAAATGAATCTCTTTCCCTATGAGTTGTTTCATATTGCGATCCTAGATCCTTATCGACATCGCTTCCACCGTGAGGTTATCTCGAATCTACACCTCATCCCTTTGAATAACATGAGATGGATCTGACACATACTTGCGAAGTTGCGACACATGAAATACGTCATGCAAGTTCGAAAGCTCATGCGGCAACTCCACCCTATATGCGACTGTACACACTCTCTTCATGATCGGATATAGTCCAATAAACTTAGGATCCAACTTTTTCATTTTCAATGCTCGTCCAACACCTGTCATCGGGTTGACTTGCAGAAACACATGGTCACCTTTGTCAAATTCTAATTCTTTTCTCTGAGTGTTATGATAACTCTTCTGTCTACTCTAAGACGCTTTCATATTCTCACGGATCATCTGAATTGTCTTAGTAGTTTGTTGTACAATCTTAGGCCCAAGTACATCATTCTCTCTTGTCTCGTACCAACATAGAGGCGTTCTACACCTCCTACCATACAAAGCTTCGAAAGGTGTCATTCCAATACTAGAATGGTAACTATTTTTGTATGTGAACTCAATCAATGGCAAATAAGTATCCCACATACCACCTTGCTCCAACACACAGGTCCTTAACAAGTCCTCTAATGACTGAATAATCCTTTCCGACTGACCATCCTTCTACGGATGATAAGCCGAACTCAACTTCAACTTAGAACCCAAAGCCTCTTGCAAGCTCTTCCGAAATTCTGAAGTAAGCCTCAGATTTCTATCCAAAACGATACTCGCCGGAACACCATGTAACTTCACAATTACCCTGACATAAATCTCCACTAACTTCGTCAACAGAAAACTCATATTAATTGGTATAAAATGTGCGGATTTTGTAAGCCAATCCACAACAACCCAAATTGCATCAAATCCTCTCGCCGTGTTTGAAAAACCCTTAATGAAGTCCATAGTAATATTGTCCCACTTTCACTCCAGAATCTCCAATGGTTGCATCAGCCCTGAAGGTTTCTGATGCTCCACTTTAGACTTCTGACATGTTAAACATGCATAAACAAATTGGGATATGTCTCTCTTCATGCCAAACCACCAGAACAACTTTTTCAAGTCGATACATTTTCGTAGCTCCCGGATGAATACTCAAGCTACTTTGATGACTTTCCTCTAATATTTCCTTTTTCAATTCAACATTATCCAGCACATAAATTCTGGCCCGAAATCTTAGCACACCAATACTATCCATTTTGAAATCACTATCTGAATTATTTCCACCGGTAGGAATCAAGTCCAGTAGCTTCACATCTAGTCTCTGGTTTTCCTTAATCACCTCATGGAAGTCATTGTTCACCTTCAACACACCCAATTTAACACTCTCACGTGTTGTCTCACAAACCATGCTCAAGTCTCTAAATTGTTCAATCAATTACATTTCTTTCACCATCAATGTCGACATATGAATTGTCTTTCGACTCAATGCATCTGCTACAACATTAGCGTTTCCTGGATGATAACTCAAACTGAAATCATATTCCTTCAAGAATTCTAACCATCTTCTTTGCCTCATATTCAATTCCTTATGATCAAATAAATACTTAAGACTCTTGTGATCACTAAACACCTCGAATGTCGACCCATATAAATAATGCCTCCAAATTTTCAATACAAAAACCACTGCAGCTAATTCCAGATCACGAGTAGGGTAATTCCTCTCATGGGTCCTCAATTGTCGGGAAGCATACGTCACCACTTTACCATCTTGCATTAATACCCTTCCTAGGCCCATCTTAGATGCATCATAGTACACTAGAAACAGTTCACTCGGACTTGGTAAGACTAATACTGGTACTGAAGTTAATTTCTTTTTTAGCTCTTCGAAACTTTCCTCACATGCTTCATCCCAAACAAAAGCTTGAACCTTTCTAGCCAACTGATTCAAAGGTAATGCCAAGTTAGAAAACCCTTTAATGAATCTTCGGTAATAACCTTCCAAACCCAAAAAGCTTCTAATTTTCGTTACTGTCTTCGGAGGTTCCCACTAAATTACTACACTTACTTTAGCAGGATCCACCGCTATACTATCACCAGAAATAACATGTCCCAAGAAACTCATGGTCTTCAACCAAAACTCACACTACGAGAGTTTCACAAACAATTTATTATTTTTTAATACATGCAACGTAATTCTCAAGTGTTCCGCATGTTTCTCCTCAGACTTGGAATAAATCTGGATATCATCAACAAACATCACAACAAATTGATCTAGATAAGAATGGAAAATATGATTCATGTATTCCATAAACACACCCAGCGCATTAGACACTCCGAAAGGCATCACCACATATTCATAATGTCCATAACGAGTTCTGAATGCAGTCTTCTGAATATCATCTTCTTTTACCTGAATCTTATGATAACCCGACCTCAAGTCAATCTTACTGAAAACACGATCCCCAACAAGATGATACATTAAATCATTAATCCTCAGAAGTGGATACTTATTCTTAATGGTCACCTTGTTCAACAATTGGTAATCAATGCACAATCGCATACTACCATCCTTCTTTTCACCAATAACACTGGAGCTCCCTACGGCGACACACTTGGCCTAATAAACTTCTTATCAAGCAACTCCCCGATCTGAGATTTCAATTCTGCCAACTCTTATGTAAACATTATGTACGACGCAATAGAGACATGCCTCGTACCAGGAACAAGATCAATGGTGAACTCAACTTCCTTGTCGGAGGTAACTCTGTAATATCATCAGGAAATACTTTAGGAAATTCGCTCACCACTGGTAACTCTTCAACTTATGTCTCGCTTTCGACAGACAACAAAGAAAACACCACAAACATCTTGGCTTCATTCTCCAACAACGTCCTCAACTCTCTAGTAGATAACGAATCCGCTAGTGCTTCTTCTTCATGAGTAAGAAACAACAACGTCTTCCTAAAGTAATCAATAAAAACTCGGTTGAACTCTAACCAATTCATTCCTAAAATAACATCTAGATTACCGAGTGGCAGAGAAATTAAATCCACTCCGAAATCCCTACCAAAGTAGTTACCAGACACTTCAAGCATACTAAGGAAGTAACCACATAACCAATATATGGGGTTTCAATAGTCATTCTCCGATCTAAAGTAGACGACATAATTCATAATCTCTTCACACAACCCACATATATAAACAAATGGGATGCACCCGTGTTAATAATAACAATCAAAGGAATGTCATTAATGAAACAAGTACCTTTGATGGAACGCTCTTCACTGGTGGATTGGGTTCCCACCAAGGTAAAAACTTTTCCACTGGTCTGAGATTTATTTGGCTTTTCACAATGAGTACTAATGTGACCCTGTTCTCCATAGTTATAATAGGTAGGTATAGTGGCCCTACAGTCTGCTATAACATGACCAGATCATCCACACTTGAATCATTTCTTCACTTCAGTCATACAATCATTAGCATGATGTCCTGTGCCACCACATCTGAAGCACTTTGTGGGATTTGTAACTGCCTCTCCCCCACTTGGCTTCTTGCCAACAATAGCTTTCTATTTTCCTTTCTTAACCGGAGCACTATACGACGTATCCCCAAATATTTGTTTTCACTTCAGATCATTCACAACCTTGTAATGAGCAATCTGAGTCCTGTTATCGTTATAATAAATTATGCTTCTACTCACTAGCTCAAGATAATTTCTGATCATCTGATAAGAAATGCCCTGTTTGATCTCGGGATGCAACCTGTTCTGAAACTTCAAGCACTTCGAATTTATAGCCTCTTTAGTATTGTAATGAGCACAATATTTTACCAACTCTTCAAACCGAGCAGCATATTCATCCACAGTCATGCTACCTTATTTTAGCTCCAAAAATTCCACCTCTCGTGCACTGCAAATGTCTTCTGGAAAATACTTCTCCAAAACCTTAGCCCAAGTAACATTTGTACCTGTAGCCTCCAATCTCTGGAGACTATTATCCCACCAGACTTCAGCTTCTCCTTCCAACATATGAGTACCAAACCTCACCTTCTGAGCCTCACTGCATCCCATGGTCCTAAAGATCTTCTCAACAACCTCTAGCCATTTCTGTGCAACCTTAGGATCAAGAATACCTTCCTCATACATAGGCGGCTTGTTTCTTATGAACTGGTCTAAGTCACAGAACTACGCATCTCCAGTAATTGGGCCAATGTTTACAGCCTGTGTTATAGCTTCCATATCAACAACAAGAGCAACATCATTCCTTCCTGCCATACTGTTCAACAATCAACACAAGGTTAAAACATACAATCTACTCCTATTCTAAGGATAGATTCCACTATAATACTTGGCCAGTTGGACCGACCTGCTATGATACAATTGTAACCCCCCACTTTTCCCGTTTAATAAAAATGCAATATAATACATAAAATCAGAGTTTAACACATTTACATGAAATGCCACATAATAAAACCAACAATGAAAATTCAATTATTTCATTAACCTCTTTACTAATAAATTAATGAAAACATCATAACTCCGTAAGTTATTCAAAGTTATGACAAATTGACAACATCACCAAATATCCACATAAACTCGTGGTCCACAACTTTAAGAAAACTTATAGTGATACATAACGATTCAAAACTAAATAAACAACAAAAAATGAAAATCCTCATATCTCGTGTTATGTATCAGAGCAACTCCTAAGATTCTATCAGGCAACATGCACTCCATATACAACTCAAGTACCTGGATTATCTGTACTTCCAAAGAAGCACAAATATAACAAGAACAGCAAAAGGGTGAGAATTACATTCAATAATTAATAGTATATAATACATGTTAAGGGTAACACTCACACAATCACACCAAATCATCCAAACATTTAATAATAATAATGCAATATGACTCGACAATGACACAATGCATGTGGTGCCAATACACCAGTTGGTTCATTCAATCGAACCCGATAAATCACATACACCTATACTTGGCAATGATTTATCTCACCATATAAATCACATACATTCCTCCTGAGCAATGATTCTTATTCACCAAATACACCAAGAATGCATGACAACATTTATGCATATGGGCACGTGTATAGTAATATCACAGATGCACCAACACCAATATCACTGCATTCAATTCATTAACACAACAAATAAATAATCCAAACTATATTAATCAACTAAGTACCCAATTATTTTCCTAGATTCCATTTTATTACTCATTCTACGTGTTGACATTAATTACTGGCAGTTGTACTAATTCCCTTAAACCAAGAAATAACAAGGAAATAGACTGGAATCGCAGAACAGAAGGAAACATCAAAAATCCCATGACACTGCCTCTTGACAGTCGCTACACATCCTTGATTATCGTCACTCATCCATGTCGGTTGTCACACCTCTCTGACGGTCATCATGCACGTGACGGTAGTCACTACTTCCTGTCGGTCGTCATGCTTGTAATGTCCAAAAACTCCCAGAATTCTGTTACTGTCTCTCGCTTACACTAATATTCATTCCTAAGAATTATTTTGCATTGATTTTAAGATTATAATTTCACATGATATTCTAGCCTTATAATTACTACATCATTAAGTATTCCTAACACCATAATTTATGATTTCATTTCACCCTAAAATCAACCTTGGACACCAATATTCATATCACCACAACAACAATAATATGTTTTCCTTTTTACAATCCATGACAGTAAAACACAATTTTTATAGAATTATCACCCAATTCATACCAGATCAACAATAACACACCAACATCAATTTCAAGATGCACATACAGAACATACATACATAATTCCTACGAGGATAAGGATTCCTCACTACCCTCTCATGTTATTATCACCCATTAAAGAATTCATTCTTCCCCTAACCTCGAAATCGTCAGAAAATTCCTATGAGAAACGATGATGAAGATTTGCCCTAGCCTCCCTCTTGTTCTTCTTCTATGGTGTTCTTACGTGATAAAAATTTTGTTCTTCTCTTCCCTTTTGTTAACTTCCCACTAGTTCCACATAACACCTATTTATTCCTTATTTTCCTCCACTAACCTACTTACCATATTGATTAAGTCATATTTTTATTTTATTAATTATATTAATACCAATAATACTAATAATAATAACTCTTATAATCTTATTGTTAATTACACCCTCTGATTATCCTTTTAATAGACCATTCACTAGTACCTCTAAATCAACCCAAGCACACAAACACCTTTAATCACGTAAATAAAAATAATAATGTTGATGATTAAATAAATTAAAATGAGGTTTTACACTCTGCATCCCATACTGCAAAGGGGAACTACAACCCTAAGAGCCAACGACTCTCAAAACCTAAACCCTTATTTTACAAAAGAGAGCTAGGTTACAATTGTTACATAAGACATAATTAACCCTAGGTCTAAGTCTTCATATATATAGTCTTCTGTCTTGGGCTTTCTATCTTTGTTCCTTGATCCAGTCTTTTAGGAGTAAACCAAATTCTGGAAAGATTTATTACAGAATTAAACATGCTAAAGTAATAATTTAAGATGTCCTATTAACATGATATGACATCTTCTTCGACATCTTTGACTTCTGCAGTTTTTCTTCACCATTAGGTTTTACCAAAATTTTGTCAAACACTAGGAGCTTTCAATAACCAAGATTTTATTCTCTTCATCAAACTCTTGTCTTGCAACCTTGGCTTCATCCCCTTGTGATTCCTTCTTGTTTGCATTACATTCTTTCGCATAATGACCGAACCGTTGACACTTGTAACATTGCTTCTTCCTCTTGTCAAATATCTTTCTTTACCCTCTATAGTTTCCTTGGCTTCATCCCCTTGAGATTCCTTGTTGTTTGCATTACATTCTTTTGCATAATGACCGAACCGTTGACACTTGCATCATTGCTTCTTCCTCTTGTCAAATATCTTTCTTTACCCTCTATAGTTTCCTTGACCACCATGTTTGTTGTAGCTTCTCTCACCCCTTTGGAAAATCGAATTCTTTGAATTTTGAGACTCTTTTCCACCAAAATTCTGAAAATTCACTTTGCATGGTCCATTTTCCTTTCAATCTCTTGTCTTTCTCATTAAATCGAGCTTGCAAAATGACCTCCTCCTTTTCCTTATCGTTGTTCCTCTCTTCCGTCCTCTGCTTATGCGCCTCAAGAGAACTTTGCAACTCCTTGCTCATCGTTGCAAGATCCTTCGAGTCCTCAATCACCATAACTATGTTGTCGAATCTTGGTGTTAAAATAAACAAGATTTTAGCGACAACATACTGCTTCATAATGGTTTCTCCGCATGCCTTCACTTGGTTCACCAACCGAGTGATTCTCGTTGTGAAGTCATTGATTGCCTCCTTCTCTTCATTTGAATTGATTTAAGTTACCGTTTGTGAGCTTGTAACCTCACCACATTCGCTTTATAAACCCATTCATAAACTTTCTCTAAGATCTCTCATTCACAACCACCAACTTTCTCGAAATTGTCGTCATCAACACATTGATGAATTAAGAACAACACTTTGAAATCTTTATTTTTTCTTCATTATGTGATGCTTGTTGTGTCTATGTTGCATTAGCTTGGAAAGGAGTAACACCATTCTTGATCACCTCAAGAACATCTTGGTAGCCAAACAACACCTTCATTTGTTTGCACCATTTATCATAGTTCTTAGCATCAAGGACATGTAAATATGTAGGGATTCTTTCATTGGAGCCCGAATTCATGTTGCACACTAGGTGTTTATGGATCTGAACAAGGCTCTTGATGTCAAATGTTGGAATAAGCAGCCACAAGATTGGTGAAACTAAGTTGAGAAAATTTGGAAGTGGAGAGAGAGAGAGAGAGAGAGAGAGAGAGAGAGAGAGAGAGAGAGAGAGAATTGAGGATGAGAATGTAATATTTCATTGACTATGGTGAGAGTGCATCCTACACACTTATATAGAGATTACACAATGATTGAAATACATTTTGACCAAATACAATAAAAAAAAACTCGAACTTTTAACCGTTTACATCAAAGTGGATAATCAATTACACCTGACATGAATTAATTTTCAAATCAATTATGTCACAGTATTAACCGATTACACCAAATCTAATAACTACTTACGCCTTCGAAAATATATGAATATTTAGAATTAAAACTCAAACTTCAATGAAAATACATAAACATTTAGAATTATACTCAAACTTCAACGCATACTATATTTATTAATGATTTACCAAAGATAATCAAATATATATTAAACTATGTTAATTTATTGTTGAAATTTGATGTGATACTTTTATGTCAATATAACAGAACTCGTGCCACAATTTCTAAAAATAAATTGAATTTTCAAATAATCATGGTACGGGTGGTAAAAATTTATTCCTAATTGTCCATAAAGTTAAAAAGCAATGTGAATTCAATGACTTGTTATACAACATTTTGCTTTAAGCAGGACCATTTCATGAATGTTACCTGAGTTGAGCTTCATCCTTATGGCCACCGTTTTACACAACAAACATGGAATGGAATCACTTAAAGTGCAAAATTTGAAAAAGATGGTACACCAAATAACTATACTAAATAATGAAATCACAGTATTTTCCCTTGACATCAAATTTTTTATGTTCAAATAACCATATTTAAGTAAAGTTTTTACATACTACCAAAAATAAATGCAAAAGATTATTAATAATAAATTATATAAAATTAAAGATGGCAAAATATATTTGACAGTAGAGTATATCTATTTTAAGTATATTTTTTCGCAAGACATATTAATATTTTAAATCCGTATTCGTTAATATTTATTCTGATATACTCTCTCTTCTCAAAATTCTTACGAGATTACACGAAACGGAAACGTCCGCACCTCTATATAAAACAATAATAAATAAAGCATAAAAAAAGAAAGGCAATTAAACACATAAGTACCATCATTACATTGATCACTAACTAAACCCTACACACTCAACTTAAATTCAAAACAATTCCTACTTTTACTTTGTTTTCAACTCTCTTCCCTCCTTTTTGCTCCTTCTATCTATCACTTGCACCCTCATTCACTCCAATCTCACTACCTTGTCAAATCTTTCTCACTCAAACTCCACAATATATATATTTATATAGCACAAAAAACACCTTTTTTCCAAGGACAACTCAATCACCATCTCTAGTTTATGATATCTTCATTTCTCTCTGGCTTCTTCAAAACCAAAACTGCTATAACTTGGGAACCTCATTGAACAATAAACACTGAAGATGGAAAAAAGTATAAACTATTATATACTATTTCTTCTACTCACTCATTTCCTTTCTTCTGGTAATTTTCTCTCTCTTTTTTCAATTTTTCTTTATCTTTTGCATATATTCAATGTTTTTCTCTTTTAACACTAGATTCATCATTGAAAGAAGACAAAACTAACCTATTTCACTTTTTTTTTTCTTTAATAAAGTTTACAGTGATATTACAACTCCAATCACAACAATTCCGAATGTAGTTCAAACATCTCCAACAATTCTGAACCCTAATTCAAATCCAGATACATATTCACCATCAACATCAACATCAAATTCACCAGTTTCTTCAGGTTCAAGTTGGTGCATTGCAAGTCCAAGTTCTTCACAAAGAGCCTTACAAATTGCATTGGATTATGCTTGTGGATATGGTGGTACTGATTGTTCTGCAATTCAAATTGGTGGAAGCTGTTATAACCCTAATTCTGTTCATGATCATGCTTCTTTTGCTTTCAATAAGTACTATCAAAAAAATCCTGTTCCTAATAGTTGCAATTTTGGTGGAACTGCTGTCATCACTAACACAAATCCAAGTAAGGCTCTTACCAATTTCATACTTAGTGTTCTGATTAAGGCCTTAAATTTAATTAGATATACAAGATATACAAGTAATGTACAAAAATCTGACCTAAAATTAGAGGTGGCAACTTAACTTCAAAACAAACTTGTTTCGTCTGTTTTCGGATGCGCGACAAAGTTTTAAATCTGCATCCTCTAATATATTATCATCTAATATGTTATATAGCACCGACTCTTCTAAAAAAAAGTGTTTTATGTCAATGATTGTGTTTAAATTTGACACAGATTTTATTCATTTTTGAAATTATTCCCAATATCTATGTGTGGTGTAGGTTTTGTATTTATGGTATCTATGATTCATAGCTAGTAATATTGCATCCTTGTGGAGGAGTTTTTGGGTTACAATCTGCAGAGACAAGATAGAATAAAATAAAGATTGTACTGTACTGTATCATTGAATAGACTTTGAAAGTGCTTTGTTGATATATATAGAAATTAAAAAAGTGTCATTGAGTGATGGAGAAGTCAAGCTTTTTTCTACTTTATTGGAGGCTGTATCTAAAAACATAGCCTTATATATGTCTTGTTCTAATCAAATGTGTACTCTTTATCAAAATTCATTTTGTCATTTTACTAACTGATGGAGAATTAAACATAGCCTTATATATGCCTTATATAAGTCATTAAGAAAATGAAAAATGAATTATGAATTATGTGTGAGATGATGTAATACAAATCTACAACACATCATTTAAAATTGTCAGCATTTAAATAAAATTGTATTTATTTTATCTGAATTAATTCTTGACTAATTTATGTCGATCATATTTGCATATTTTATAGTCTTTCATCATTTGTATAGGTGACTGAAAACACAATTTAAAATATCCTAATATCTACTTTTATGTACATATATTTTTAACTGTATTTTGGCCATTTAGAAGCTTATATGATTTATTAATATGTGTTTTCAGGTGTTGGGACTTGTCAATATCCATCCACTAGGTGACCATCTTTAACCACATATATTCTTTATACGTTTTTATTTTTCCGTATTTTTCAGTTTTCCTTTTCTCTTTTCATCCACTTTTTAGTCTCTATAAACTATATTATAAAAATCTAATATTTGATATCTAATTTAAATTGCAGTACAAGTTCATCAGTGTTAAACATAACAAACACAAGTGGTGCAAATGTTTTTGGGTACGTGCCTGTCCCAACAAACCCTTCTTCTGCCTCTGTTGGAGCTGCCACTTCAAATACTTTTGCACAAGTTTGCTTCATTCTTTGTGCAATTGCAATTTTAGAAAACAAGTATAAAAATGAGAATATTTTATTTTGATATTTGGTTGGGTTTGTGTGACTCAAAAGCAAATAGGTAGGTACAAGACTTGCAACATAATATACATGATAGATTATTAGTATATAGATTTATAACATACTCTTTTTTCTTATGCTTTGTACTTGTTTATATTGGATTTCCACTTTTTCTTAAGAAATATAACTTTGTAGGAAGAGTGTTATTTTATACACTTTGTATAAATAAATTGTTTTTTGTTTTGTTTTATGTACTGCCTACTATTATTTCTTTTCCCAATGTCCACAAATTGAATGGGAAGTAGGGAATGAAATGGTTTCTTAGGTTCAAGGCAAAGAATCTCACAAAAGAACAAAGGGATAAAAAAGGAATGAAAGTGCTTGAAAGGTTCTCTAATGTATTATTCTTATTCTTTTGGTAAATGAAAGTATGTCCACATCCAAATGTAAAAACCAATCTTTAAAATATTTGAGGCCCATTAACTGATGTTAACCTTAAACTTTCATTATTTTTAATAAATTAATTTGATGATTAATCTATAAATCATGTTAATTTATTTGGAATTTATTTGTCTTTTAAATTACAATTTTGATCTTCTATTTTACCTAATTAACGAAATTAATCATTCTATTTTAAATTCAGACAATTTTGATATTCCTCTCACATTTTTACACTACAAATTAACTAAGTATTAATTTTTAAATAACGTATCACTTGTGAAACTTGATAAATCAACATATACATAAACCATTTGTAGAACATTATATATAAAAATATATATAAATTAAAAAACTGAAAAAAATTGAGAGGAGAAGCAAAATTGATTAAATTTAAAATAGGGAAATAATTTTTGTGAATCAGATAAAATAGGGAATCAAAACTATAATTTAAACTTTAACCTATAATTATAGAAAATTTGAAGAAATTAAAAAAAAAATGTAAACCATCAAAAAGATAAATATAATTCCAATAAAAGCAAGAAAAAACAATTAAAAATTTAAGATCGCACGACGGCGAGAAAAAAAATAGTTTGATTGATTGAATATATTTTATAGGTGATGAGAATGAGATCTAAGCCTCGGGATCATTCATTCGGGATTCCATCGGAATTCTAGATTCCAACTGTCCTTTTCATTTAAGGTTATTAAGAAAATTGTTTAATGGACAACAGACGCTTGATAAGAATCAATTGTTCAAGGACTTACCCATTGTTTGACCCCAACAGCCTTTATTTGTTCAAGTTAATTATTAAGTGTTTTAAGGACGAAAGAAAGAATGAACGGTTAACCCAAAACGCGCGTTTCGGAACTGATCATTAGAGGGTTCCTAGCAAATGCTAGATTCCAATAATCATCTTCTTTTGTATTTTTTTAGAGAAATGTTTTTAATATATTAGTGAAAATGATTTGTGAAATGGTGGAAAATGAATTGTATTTATTTTAAAATGGTTTGAATTTGAAAAGTTGGAATTGATTTGTGAAATTACTTGACTTGACTTGATTTTTAAAAATTGAAACTTGTTTGAAATTGCATATGTGCGAAATGTCAAGTGTGATTATTTATTTACCTATGCAAAGGTCTGAACATGGATAGATATTAAAATGACTAAACACATGAAAAACGATCAAACCATTTGTCAAATAATTTATTAATTAACTGAAATTTAGTCAACTCAAATAAACTTCTAACTAATTAATTAACTACTCAAAATAAGATCAAAGTAAAAAAATGAAATAACAAGTGTAAAAAGAAGTAAGTGATTAATATACTATAACTAGTTATTTTAGAATAAATAAGTAAATATATTTTTATAAGCAAGATGAATTAATAGAGAGAATAAGATTCTTAAAATCTGTTTACATAAAACGAGACAAAATTCTGAAAAGAAAAATTATAAACCAATTGAATATTAAGAAATGAATAACAAAGAAAATTAGTTAAAATCATAAAAGTTACAATTAATATGTGTAATCTTCTCGATGTACGATCTTCTCAAAACCAAAATTTTTATATTCAAAACTGTATAAAAGACGTTCCAAAAATCATTCCGAAAAATAATTTTGTTTTTTAAGAGCCACAAACTCCAATAAGTAACCCTCCAAACTAACCCTTTATTACCACTACTCAATTTCTTTCGTTTTCGGAAACGATACAACCAAAAAACCCTCTTTAATGTTAGAAACTTCATAATCATAAGACAACATTAAAAAAAACAAATTAATTAATTACATCATCATGATTAGTCAAACAAAGATTAAATAATAAAAAACAAAAACGTTAGTAGAAACCTTACATTAAAACCATATTTGTTTATACTAAGGGCAATAAAAATAGTTTGAAAAAATATTGTTCATCTCATTTGTAGTGAATTGATGTCTTTTTTTTTTAAATGAAGGATAATATTAAAAAAGGAAAAAGATGGAACACAAAAAAAAAGAGGGGGACCAAACCAAAACCCTCACAAAAGAGAAACCGAAATTTCAACTAACTAATTAGTGGTAAATCTATAAGCCGACATTTCAAGTCTATTTTGAACAAAAAACTTCCTAATGCCAATAGGAATAGAATAAAAAATGGTTAGGTAGTTACAAGTTAAGCCTACATTAGCCAAAAAATCAGCACAAGAGTTTCCTTCTCAGAAAATATGAGAGACGAAAATCCTTCGATGCGCAAAAAAAGAGATGCAAGTGTTCCACCTTTTCCTGATTTGCCAAGGCACTAAAGAAAAATTACTAAATGCTTGGACGACATTCATCGAGTCCGATTCAAGCCATAAGAAGTTCCAAGCATTATCTCTAGCCAACTCCATGGCTCTAGTAGCAGCGGCGAACTCAGCCAAAGAAGAAGAGAGACCAAAAACCGGTTCAGCGAAAGCTAAAAGAAAGTCTCCAAAAGAATTTCGAAAAATTCCTCCGCAACCTGCAGCATTGAGGTTGAAAGAACCATCACAATTACACTTAATCCAATGAAGATGGGGAGGATGCCAAAGAACTTCAATGATCTTCGGAGCACTCGACGGATTAATACGAATGTTGAACGCTTTTAACACTTGGAAATCATCCATGGAAGAAGAAGAAGCAACCTTCGATTTATGCCCAGTGAGAAAAAGCTGCTGCTGAATTTTCTTGATCGAAAGCTTAAAACAAGGCCGAGTGTCGCGAAATCTACACCAATTTCTAGCTTCCCAAATATAATAAATAGTATAGATGATGCAGGCCTTCAAAACGAGAGCACATTGCTTAGAACTACGACTGTTGCAAACAGAGCACCAATCTTCAAAAGAATTCGGAGGATGTTGAATCCGAGCAGTGGCATAGAACCAAGACCAGATTTTCTTTGCGAAAGAACAATCGAAGAACAAATGTTGAGTATTTTCCTCAGCAGCCAAACAGAAACAACATTGAGAAGCAATAAAACAGCCCCGTAACCGTAATTGATCATCCGTCGGAATCTTGTTAGCCATGAGTCTCCAAGAAATCAAAGCTTTCAAAGGAGGAAAATCCTCACACCAGAAATTAGAAGCCCAAGATTGATTCAAAGAAGGAGCTTTGAAGATATAAGCAAGCTTCAAGTCAAGAATACCAGCATGAGAAAACGGCCACATCGGAGTATCCTCGTAATCAATGTTGTCAATGGAAACACGATAAACCTTATTCTGCAGAGACGGAAACAAAAAGTGCCAATCAACAGGAAGATTCCAAGAACCATTAACAATGAAATCAACCACTTTCGAGAGGGTCGAGATGCCTCTGCTTTGCAAGAAATCAACATCTGTATCGAGTAAAAGCGGAGGACCGCACCAGGAGTCCGACAAAAAATTAAGGCTTTTACCATTCTCCAAGATCCAAGAGATATTAGAGTACATGTTGAACTATTCCGATTTCACCGAAGACCATAAAGAAGAGAAGATATGATACCGAATCGTCCCATAGGATTTTAAAATTCTAGCTATGAGAATACGGGCCCAAGGCTCCAAACTAGTCAAGAGGTCCCAAGCGAGCTTAAGGTTTGACGCCTCGTTCAAAACCAAAATCGACCTAAGACCAAGCCCACCATGAGAAAGAGGAGTGCAAACCTTCTTCCACGATACGTTACCAACTTCCTCTTATTAACATCACCAGACCAAATAAAATTCCGCAAAGCTCTATCGATGTCCCTAAGAAGAGATGTGGGCCAATTGTAACAAGAGATGGAATGAGTGAGCATGCTATGAATTACCGATTTAACCAACAACACCCTACCCTCCATAGAAAGAGCGGAACCTTTCCAAGAACTCAGCTTAGCAATGATTTTATCCGCAATCGGAATAAGATGAGATTTCTTGACTCTGCCTTTAAATATTGGAACGCCAAGGTAGGAGAACGGGAGGGAACCAATAGCGAAACCTATTTTACGAACAATCTGCTCAATACTGCCAACCGAAGCGGAACCGAAAAAAATGAAGGATTTGGAGCTGCTAATTCTTTGACCAGAAGCAACAAAATAGTCTTCGAAAACCTTGATCAAACAGTCAATGTTAGAAGGAATACCTTTACAAAAAACAAAAATGTCATCCACATACATCACATGAGACGGAAAGAAACAATCCTTCGACGATTTAATAAGCTTGAGGTTGCCCAATTCAGCCAGCTTAGAGAGACTTCTGCTAAGCACATCTTGCGCTAAACAAAAAAGCAACGGCGAAAGCGGATCACCTTGCCACACTCCACGAGAACAGTTGAAGAAGTCGTGACTAACACCATTGATAGAAACTGACATATACGCAGAAGCGAGAATACTATAGATCCAATTGCAAAAAATAGTGTTAAAACCAAAGCCCTTTAACACCCTGAGCAAGAACGACCATTCAACCGTATCAAAAGCCTTAGTGATGTCTACCTTCAAAGCTAAATTTCCCCCGAGCGAGTGATAATCCAAGTGGTTTATAACTTCGGACGTGAGGCAAATACAATCTTTTATGGACCTTCCTTGAATAAAGCCTTTTTGCTCCAAGCTAACCAAAGATGGCATGAAAGTAGCTAGCCGATCCGCTAAGATTTTAGTAATAATTTTGAACTTGAAATTCGAAATAGCGATAGGCCTGTAGTCTTCAATTTTGTCAGCAGCATCAGATTTAGGCAGCAGGAAAATAATATTTAAATTATACTTTGGCAAAATCCAACATGTCTTAAAAAATTCCAGAACAACATTTATCACATCCAAATGAATAATGTGCCAATAAGTGTGATAGAAAGAACCACCGAAACCGTCTGGACCGGGAGCGCTAGTCTTGTTGAGATTGAAGACAGCATATTTAATCTCTTCCGTAGAAGGAATCTTGGTTAGAAACGAATTCATATCTGAGTCAACCAAAGAGGGAATAACATCCTCAACAAAGGAGCCGTCGGTCGAGGTACCTGCAAAACAAAAGAGCTTAGAAAAGTAATCGACGACATGAGCAGCTATATCAACTGGATCCTTAATGATCAGGTCATTATGCATCAAATAAGAAATCCTGTTCTTGGCAGCCTTAATCTTAGTGATAGTGTGAAAATACGACGTGTTCCGATCGCCTTCCGCGTGCCATTGAGACCTAGACTTATCAATCCACAACACCTCTTCCCGCGCAAGCAAGGCCTCAAGATCAAACTGAGCTTTAGTCTCCTAACTACGAAGAGAATTATCGTTGCTATCAATAACCAAAAGCTGTTGGATACTGGTAAGATTCTCAACAACAATTCTGATGTTATTTTGAATATTTCCAAACACGTCCCTATTCCATATCTTTAGCTTAACTTTAAGCATCTACAACTTTCTATTAAGGATGAACATAGGACACCCAATGACCGGAACAGACCAACAGTTGGCAATGAAATTCTCATAGTCTTCGTGCATAGTCCACATACGGAGAAATCTGAAACTGGAAGCATGTTTATGGACAACAAAGCTAAAGTCAAACAGGATGGGAAAGTGATCTGATCTGAGCTTAGGAAGGGCCGTGACATTCAACGAGTTGCAGTTGGAGAGCCAACTATTGTTACAAAACACTCTATCAAGTTTCCTCTCTACAAATTGCAAGCCTCGCCTATTGTTGTTCCAAGTAAAGTAAACACCAGCAGTTGGAATGTCAATCAAATTATTGTCGTCAAACCAAAGCTTAAAATCCTGTATATGTGAACCGTTAGGAATACAACTACCATTGTGCTCATGCGAGCCTAAAATGGCATTAAAGTCACCTAAACAGCTCCACGGAATGTTATGAGAAAGCAAAATGTTAGAGAGGCAGGCCCAAAGGTTCCTCTTAGTCAAGTGGCAGGTGGAAGCATAAACAACAGAGAAACCGAAAGTAACAGAGTCATGATCAAAAGTGAAAGAGACTTGTTGGTCTGAAGTGGAAATGACTTTAGGATTTAAAGAGGAAAGGCACAAACAACAAAGACTTGGAAGAAAGTCTCCTCTATCATTACAAGCAAAGATCTTCATATTCAAATTGCCAAAGTAATTATATGGAACATTGTTGAAATCCATCCAAGGTTCCGAAATAAAAACGAAATCTGGTTTCTGAGTTTTAATAATATTTTTTAAAGTCAACTTGTGGGGGAATTGGAAAAACCCCTAACATTCCAAAAAAGGCTCTTCATAGCAAAGGTTGGAATTTAACCACCTCTGAACCGGTAGTGAATTTGGATTTAGCTCTGGTTCTTTGTCTTAGTTACTTCTTTCTGGATTTTGATAAAGCAAGCTGAAATCCCTGCTCTTCACTATGATCTATTAAATCATCATCTTCATGCTCTTGCGCATGTTGGCCCACGAGGCTTTTAAGAAATTTTCTGCTTCTTTTTGTGTAACCACCAAGTCTCCAACATGTCCAGCTACTTGGGTTGCATCCACAAATTCCATGTCCTCAGAGCTTGATTCACTCTGAACCACCAGAGTTTGGTTATGAATTGGATTGTCCACCATAATGTTGGGCAAGCTTGTAGTGTTGTTTTCAACCTGCTGAATATTACCATCATCCATCAGGACCCTAACATCATCTTGCAACATCCCATTGCTTTTAACATTACTAGAATTCCCAACCTCTTTAAAGAGAATCATAGTATTAACCGAACCAGCATTTTTTGACTTGTCTTGGCCATAAAACTTCTTCCTATCAGCCATGGAAATAGGACGATTTCCCTCATCATTGGCCTTGAATTTCCTTCTACAGACCCCCAAAGAATGGCCAATGGTATTACAAAATGAGCAGAATTCAGGCAACTTTTCATACTCAATTTCAAAAAAAAAAAGAAGCAAAACCTATCCTTTCCACCAAAATCTTATAAGTTAACTCCTTTTGGAGGTCAATATCAATAAGAACTCTAACAAAATGCCCAAATGGCCTATGAAAACAAGATTTACTGGAGGAGGAATCAATACAGATCGGCGTACCGAGACTGCTTGCAATGTCGAAAATAATCTTGGGCCTCCAGTATTCTTGAGATAAACCATGAATTTTAATCCAGACCTGAGCAGAAGTGTGACTAACTCTGGAAGGCACGAAATCCTTGGTCCAAGGGAAGAGTTTCAGAATACCAGGACTAAGATTCCACGAACCAGTGGACCTGACAACTTGCACATCTTCAAGGCATGAGAAAGAGAATTCAAAAAAACCTTTCCCAAGAGAAGTGATTCCTCACTTTCCAATCGAATCCCAAAGAGAAACAAGCTTAGATTTGATATTAGCAACCGTCAAAGGAGCAGTCCCTTTTGGCCAAATGATTATTCCATGTAAGTTATGTTTGCAAGATTCAAGCCTTAATTTGTATTCTTCCTCTGAAATTGAAATAGCCAATCGATCTCCTTTAAGACATGGAGCAGGGAGCTGACTAACAGGAATGTTGCAGACATTTGCAACTGCTAATGCAAACGATTTCTGCTTTGAAGATTCTAATGGATTGTTGGATATTTGAGGTTGTTGGACCAAAACAGAGCGGGGTGAAAGCTTAACAGTTGTCTCAGGGAAAAGAAACGCTGGATCCATGGAGATAAAAAGGAAGGGAGAACGAGAAACAATCAAGAAAAACCGATCCTGCAGTGATTCATGATGGTCGCCTCAACCCAGATCTATTTTGTTTTAATCAGAAAGTGATTTAATCATCAATCAGAATTGATGTCTTTGAAATAAAGTATAAATTGTTTCTTTATGATCATTAAACACACAAGGGTTAGGGTTAATGAAGAAAAAAACAAGAACAACAAGGATTGATTATAACTGATATTATTTACTTTCTCTTTGAATCAGATTACAAGTACTCAAGAATAACAAATAATTCTCTCACCCTAACTAGGATTTGCCACATCCCCTTATGATGAGGGACTGGTATATTATTAATAATAAAACCTAACATACTAAACTAATGCGTTTTTTTATAACAATTATCCAATAAAATCTAACTTAAGGTACACGCTAACTTAAACCAATTGGGCTTAACAAACATGCCCAATTCGATATGCTAATAAATCTAGCAATATCGACTAATGCATGTTATAACAATTTCGACCACAACACGTATTATTTCGACAGCAGCATGGAACAAGCATCGACCTCATGCTTAATCCTTGTTGAACCAGAAACTATCCTTCGACCATACTAGAGTTCGATCCAATATCTCACAAATCTCCACCTTGAAATAAACTTTATAACATCAAGAAACAAACTAGTTTTCTTCATGCAGCTTTATCAACTGCATACAATAGAAAAACATGCAATTGAGAAATGTCTTGGTGATCATATCAACAACATTATGATCTATCAAAACCTTCAGCACTTGGACTTCACCATGTTCGATTACCCCTATGTCTAAATTCAATCTCACTTCGATGATCTTGGTTCGCTCATGATTGGCTGAATTCTTCGACAGGTGTATTGCACTTCAACTATCACATTTAACAGTGATAACTCGACCTTGAAGTTTCAATTCCTTTGCCAAACCATCAAGCCACAATGTTTCCTTCACAACTTCAGTTAGGGCGATATATTCCGCTTCAGTAGTTGATAAGGCAACAACCTTCTGAAGTGTTGCTTTCCAACTGATTGTTATGCCAAACATAGTGAACACATATCCATAAATAGATTTTTTGGAATCCATACAACCTGCATAATTAGAGTCGACATATCCTTCGATTGTTGCTTTACTATCTTCACCCAAGGCTTCATCATAAATTACGACTCTGTTCAGAGACCCATTTATGTACCTTCGAATTGACTTTAATTCTTACTAGTGATCCTTTCCATTATTTTCCATGTACTTTCTTACAAGACTTACTACATATGCTATGTCGGATCTAGTACATACCATAGCATACATCAAATAACCTATTATACTTGTTGTCGCGGTGAGAATCGGATACCAAGCTATTAAGTGAGCTTGAATCGCAAAACTATTATGTTCACCACCGACTTTAATTTAATCCAAAGGGAAAAGGGAAAAAGATCGTAAAAACCCTAAATGAGGAGAAACTAGGTTCGGGGGTTGATTATACCTAGGGAAGGTGTTAGCATCCTAAGCATCCGCAGTATCCTACGGGAACCTCTTGTTAATATTTGTATCTTTGTTGTTTATTGCTTGTTAAAATTAAGGGAACCTAAGGTTTTTATTTCTAATGGTGCTCGCACAACATCGCATCGATGCCTACGTATCGGGTATAGAATCAGAGCACTCGTAGTTCTCCTAAGGATTAACGAACACTTGGTTACGCTCAAGGTTCGCGGGGGAGGTAAGTGTTATGGCAAACACTCACGTGACTTTAAGAAAGTCACAAAGAGTTATAAAATAAAATACTAAGGACCTAATGGCTAAGGACCTAAGGATGAGGGACCTAATTGCTAAGGTCAAAATGGTAACTAGGGATGGCTAAACTTCCTATGACATTGAGTCAACTGCAGGAGTCTTTCCCTTTTGGATTGAAATGCAACAACAGAAAATAAATAAAAGAGGGTGCAAGCTCCTAAGTCTAGGCAAAGGTTGCTACTTGCAAAAATAAACTGAATGAAGTGAATAGAAAATGCAAAGACAAAGGCTTAGCAACTGGGCTGTGGCTCGATATATGGATCGAGAATGCTGGGGTGGAAAACAAGCGCGGTACGTCAATTTGCTTAAGTTAGAAAGTTATGCAGTGTAAGGAACTGTGCAGATGGCGATCGTAAACGACCGACTTACATGTGTGAGTGTATGTGAAGTGAAGTTCACTTGGCGTTGGACCAAGGATTATTATTTTTGAAAATTAAAATTAATATGGTGTAAAGTGCGAGAAATAAATAATGAATAATAAATAATAGTGAAATAAATTATGAAATGGAATAAAATAAATTAAATAAATAAATGAATTAAATAGAATAAAAATAAATAAATGCATGGCCTCATATTGGTCACGATTAATCGGAAACGATTTATCGTGACATTTTGTTATATCATCGGCCCCAAAAAGGGAAAATACAATTAAGGATCGAAAAGAAAAAAATGAGTAAAACAAAATAAAATGTATGACTTAAACAAAATTCAATTAAATTAATACCATCAAAAGTCAACCATAATTAAAATAGTAAAAGAACATTAATAATTAAATTAATAATAATAATAATAATAAAAGTAATAATAATAATAATAAAAGTAATAATAATAATAATAATAATAATAATAATATGGAGAAATAAGATAATATTACAAAAAAGTTTTTTTTTAAAAAAGATAACAGAAAAAAGGGTTTGTGTATTTATACTGTGTGAAGAAAAATAGGGGTTCGTGGGGGTATGCGTATGAAGATATATGATTCATGGGTCAAATATAAAATCAATAATAATAATAATAATAAAAACTAAACACATAAATAAGAGAGTGGCTGTCGTTGGATATGTGAGTATAATTCAGATGGATTCATAAGCCCATTATAATAATAATAATAATAAAACACAAAAGAAAACAATCAGGATTTAATTATTATATAAAAAAGATAAAATAAAAGTTTAGAGAAAACAAAAGAAAAATAAAATAAATAAACATAGAAACAAAGAGAAACTGAGTTCTCTTCATAACACAATGCAAACGGAAACAGGGTCTCAAAATCCAAGGTCAGAGCAATGGGAAAAAAAAATCTAACTCAGACAAACCCAACACGAATCCCTCCTCTCTCACGAATTGCTCCACAGATTCTCAAACGGTATGGTTTTCACGCTCGCCTCTCTCACAGGCCCTCACTCAAATCACTCGTCTCTCTCAAGATGGCGCGGCGGATTCATGGGGTTTGTGGTGAAAAGGTCACGGCGGCTGGGGTTTTGAAGGTTGAGCGATGGTTTGTGGCCGGTTTGACGGTGGAAGGAAAGGTCTTGGCTTAGTGATTTGGTCCGCTCACAGTGGTGGTGAGGTGATTGTTTCAAATCGGTTGGTGATTTCGTGGAGAGTGGTTTAAAGGTGAGGGTTGACGGTTTGAGCGGCGGCTGGGCCTGTTGTTGGGTTTCCGATTCAAGTTCCCGGCGGCGTGATGGCTTCGCGGAAGGGCTTGCGGTTGAAGACGGAAGGGTGTTGGCCGGATGGTTTTGGATTTGAAAACGGGTTGAGGTGGTGAGCGGTTGTTAACGGTGGCCTGAGTGGCTTAAGGTGGTGGCTTCGGGTAAAACGGTTTGGTGATGGATGGCGGTTTTGGTTTGCGAAAGGGTTGTTTTACGGTTTACTGTTTTGTTTGGTTTTTGATTGGGATCGAAAAGTTTGCAGAGGTTTTGCTTTGCGGATTCACGATGAAGGCAGTGAATTTTGGATTTTATTTTGTTGTTTACTAATGAAAAAGAAGGTTGAAAAAGTTGTGAAGGCTTTGTTTGAAGGTAAGGATTATGAATGGTTTATTTAGTTTATTGAAAATGGAATAAAACATGGAAATGGTTGATTTTGGTTCGTAATCAAATTTTTGATTCTGGTTTGCAGGTGGTGGCGGATTGTGGTTCGAGGGAAGTTTGTGAATCGGTATGAGTGTTGGGCCGTGAAGAACAGGTTTGCTTTTTCTCTGTTTCGGGCTGATTGTTGTGTTTTTTTCACAGATTTTGATTTGGATTTATTTTTCGATTTGTTTTGGTGGCGGTTTGCAGTTTGGTGAAGACGGTTTAGGGCGTTTGAAGGTCTGGGTTTGCTGGGTCCAGCTTGGTTCGCTCAGTTGCTTGAAGAATTCGAAGGATGGCGGTGGTTCTGTTTTTTTTTAATTTCTCATCTCTCTTTTTTACTGCGTTCTTTGCTTTTGCTGGGTGTTTCACGTTTTCGGTTTGGTGAGTGAGGTGATGATTGCGTCTGAGTTTTTTTGCGGTTTTGTTTCAGGTTCGTCTGGCTTTGTTTGAATGAGAACAGGTTGCAGGTTGGTTCGAAGGTGAGTAGAGGATAATGGTTCGGTTGTTGTTTGATGGCGGCGGGTGAGGTAACGGTGGCTAAAGATTGAAGATGGTTTGTGGAGTAGAAGGAGGTGACAGTGGTTGTAAAAGGATTATGTGAATGTGCATTTGTTTTGAAGGATGAAGGTGGGGGATGGTTTTATGCAGGAGAGATTCTGAGTTTGTAGATGAGGGATAAGGGCGGTTGGCTTGTGCGTGGTGGTTCCGTGTTTGTGTAAAAGTTAGGGTGGAATGGTGTTGTTATGGTTCCGAGTTTTGATAGTTTTGTTGTTGTTTAGTGATGCAGAGGATTGAAGTTTTTCGGTTTCGGCTTGGTGATTTGAGTTCATGAATCTCTGTTTGTGTTTATGTGATGGCTGGTTGGCGTCGCGGTTTTCCCGGTGACGAAAAGGGTTTGAAGGATTGACGGAAGGGATGGTTGTGCTTTCAGTGGGTTGCGTTTATGGTTTCGGTGAAGCTGATGATGTTTTATGTATTTGTTCTATGAAGGGTGGTGAAGGTTTTGCTTGTTTGAGTTTATTTGCAGGTGAGTGATGGTGTTAGTGATTCAAAGGCTTGGCTATGGTGGAGCTTTTGCGGGTGGGACTATTTCTGGTTTGGTAACGGGTGCTTGGCTTGTGAATGATTGTTGGTTGTTATGTTGCTAGACTTTTATTGTGCTGCTGGGTCTGTTATGGTTCTAAGTTTTTTTTTGAAATTTTTTTTATGAAGTTTTACTTTGTTTGTGTGCAGGTTAGAATTTGAAATAAAGCTAAAAAAAACTAACTACGAACAAAAGGCTGAAAAGAAAGGAAGGAAAAAAAAAGAGAGCATTACCGACCCGAACGTTATCGGGGTGAAGAATCCTCAAATGTAAGTTTGCTACTGCTGGTGTTGTTATTGCTGAGATCTTTGTGCTCTCTCTTTTCTCCTCCTCTTCTTTTTGTACTGTTTCTGTTTGAAAGTTGGGGCTGTTTGGGGTTGTGTTGAGGGCTCTTCTTGTGTTGTTTCAAGGCTTGTAACAGAGTGCTGAGTTTTGTGGCTGAGGGCTGTGTTTTCAGTGTGTTTTGAGAGCTGTTTTGGGACTGTTTGTAGTGTAGTTATGCTGAACTTTTTTGGTTGATTTCTCTAATATAACAGTGTGTTTATATGGTTGTTTTGGTGTTGTTTGAGTGCTGAATTCTGATTTTTTTTGTACCATGAAACTTGTAGGTGAAGGGTGTCTTGAGAGAGGAGACACATGCTGAATTTTGCAGCAGTGGGTGGAGAAGTTGAGCAGGGAGCAGGCCTGTTTGTGTGCTGTGGGGCTGATTGTGCTGCTGCATTTTGTAGTCTTGTGCTGAATTTCTTTGTACAATTTTCTTTCTTTTTTTTTCTTCTATGTAATTGTAACAAAACAATATATTTGGAATAAAAATTGGTTATTTATACTATGGCTATGATTTATACTTGACACTTAATATTTGAAATGAAAACTTTAAATTAGAATCTAAATATAAACTTAAATTAAAAGTGAATTAAAAAAGAAATTAAACTTAAAATTGAAAAATACTTAGAAACTAAATAATCACACTTGGAATTAAAATTAACTTAGGATTAAAGAAATAAGTTTGGAATTTAGAAAATAAATACATGAATTAGAAATTGACATTAAATTTAAAAGTAACAACTTGAAAAATGAAATAAAATTTAAAAAAATTGAAGAATAGAAAAATAAATAAAAAACTTGAAAATGAAATAAAATTAATTTATAGATGAGAACTTGAAGATGAAAAGAAATAACAAATAAGTTTAGAAAAAAAATTTGAAAGTTGAACTAAAAATTAGAAATAGAAATTAAAATAAAATTTTAACATAGGAACTTACAAATAGAAACGAAAATGGAAATTAAAAATTAAAAAATACGAAAATGAATTAAAAAGTCATAAATAAGAAAAAAGAAATTAAATTAAAAATGGAAGCTCACAGGTAAAAAGAAATTAAGAAATTATAAATAGCTAGAAAATGAGAAGAAAGTAACGGAAAATAAATCGGGAAACTCCCTGCTAAATGTGATGAATGTATGATGCGAGCAGTTAGGGGTAAAATTTGGGGTGTGACAGTTGCCCCTATTTAAATAACTTTACCAGATGGCGTGAATGACGATAGGCACTCATGAGATCATGGTGAAAGGTATTTAAATACAGAAATAACCGGAAATTTTGCCCCTAAATGCAATGTTATGCTGGACTACAAATCTATCTAAATCTGCAACTCTTATGCAATGAAATGATGATTATGGTATGAATGATAAGAATGAGAATAAAACGACGACCACAAGCCAAAACTCACTGGGGATGACATACACTGGGGACGACAGACACTGGGGATGAATAAACGAAAACGGGAAATATTCAAAGTGATAAATCAACAGGTTCAAGTGTAACTGTCGACACTAAGAATAACAGAAGACAGGAACGAACAGAAATCCAAAGCATTGGATCAACGAACACAGACAAAACAAAATAAAATTCGAAGTGACTGCGCAGTGGCTCAATGCGACCAACTGACACTAAGAATAAGACAAGACAAGGAAATAAATCGAAGTGGTAGATCAAAGGCTCCATGCGACCAAATTGACTTGAGAAATAAAAGAAAACAACAACACATTCGAAGTGAATGCGCAGCGGCTCGATGCGACCAACCGACACTAAGAATACAATAAAATAAACATTCAAAGTGAATGTGCAGCGGCTTTATGCGACCAACTATCACTGGAAATAATAAACATACTATTCAAAGTGAATGCGCAGCGGCTCGATGCGACCAACTGACACTAAGAATACAACAAGCTAAACATCCAAAAAGAATGTGCAGTGGCTCGATGCGACCAACTGTCATTAAGAATGATGAATCATAATATTCAAAGTGAATGCGCAGCGGCTCGATGCGACCAACTGACACTAAGAAATACAAGCTTATTCAAGGTGAATGCGCAGCGGCTCGATGCGACCAACTGTCACTAAAAATGATAATCATAATATTCGAAGTGAATGCGCAGCGGCTCGATGCGACCAACTGACACTAAGAATACAACAAACTAGACATCCAAAAAGAATGTGCAGTGGCTCAATGCGACCAACTGTCATTGGAAAATAGAAACGACACAATATTCAAAGTGAATGCGCAGCGGCTCGATGCGACCAACTGACACCATGAATAGCAACAAAAATATTCGAAGTGAATGCGCAGCGGCTCGATGCGACCAACTGACACTAGGAATACTACAAAATAAACATTCAGAGTGAATGCACAGCGGCTCGATGCGACCAACTGTCACTGAGAATGACAACAAGCTTATTCAAGGTGAATGCGCAGCGGCTCAATGCGACCAACTAACACCATGAATAACAATCGAAAATAAACATCCAAAGTGAATGCACAGCGGCTCGATGCGACCAACTGTCACTGAGAATGACAACAAGCTTATTCAAGGTGAATGCGCAGCGGCTCAATGCGACCAACTGACACCATGAATAACAACAAAAATACTCGAAGTGGAAGCACAATAGGTTCGAAACCTATTGACACTAAAAAATAAAGCCAAGATACACTCAAAGTGAATGCGCAACAAGTTAAAAAACCGGTTGACACTAAGAATGATAAAGACAAAGTAGTCAAAGTATTCAAAATGGTAAATTAGCAGGTTCAAATGTAACTGCCGACACCGAGGATAAGGAAGGAAATCACGGTGATTTAGTAGCGGCTCTATGCGACCAGCTAACATTGGGGATAGAATGGAGATCACCCAAAGATGAATCAACGACTCTAAGCGATCGGCTAACGCAAAGAAGTAAACAACAAAATATGTTGGAGTCTTCAAATAAAATAAGACATCCAACCTCTGGAAATTCCTTCAGGAACCATCAGGAGAAAGGGTACAAGTATATGCCAAAATCAGATGGACCTGGATTTTAAGCAAAAGGTTTCAGGACCTGCTTGAAAGATTTGTGCCAATGACAATTGGACTTCAAGGAGACATTGGTGGTCATAAAGACAAAAGCCAAACAGAAATAGAAGTCCACAGGGGACACCAGCAATTACTGGGGACAAAAGCAAATGGTAAAACACTTCGGGTACCAACAACAATGAATTCTCAAATTGAACACTAATGATATCTGGACTCGAGATAGACAGACGACAACTGGGGAAAGACAAATGCTAATGTCAAATGCGCATGATTGAGCATGATGCGAATGATCATGATATGCAAATGTTGACTCTAAAGAGACAAAGAGTTTTAACAAGACTCAAAGAGGAGTAGGCTCTCAACACCAATACTCAGATGAGCAACATAAAAAACACTGGGGAGATGTCTTCGAATTTTGGAAATCATGCTCGGTCCAAGGATCCATCCAAAAAGTGTTATCAGTTTTGAACTTCTATGGAGATTTCTGTAATAATAGTATAAAAGTGTTGTTGCAAACCAGGACTTCTTGGGGAAACAGAAGGTTCTTTTTTTTTCCAATTTTCCAAAGTCAAAGAAACTTAAAAGTTTTCCAGTGTGTTTTCAAAAAACATTTTCTAAAAAAACTTGTCGTTTTCAGAGTTAAATTGTAATCAAGTGATGGCATTTTGCATAACAAAAGAAAATAAGGAGCTGAACAACAAAATTCATAGGCAAAGTTTGTATTTTATTCAAGAATGGTAGCTTGCCAATGGCAAAAACTCCATGGGAAATTACAATTTGAAAATGGCAATGGGGAAGGGTCTACATTGAATCCAACGACCACTACAATCCCTAATAACTAAGACTGCCCGACACCTTGCTTCCGACGAGAGCAATTGGATCGATCTTCCAGTATGATTCTTCAGTAATGGTAAACACCATCTGACACAGTCAAATGCCTTTGTCCCTAACTTTTGCCTGGATCGCCCTTTCGGGTTTTCAATCCACCGGGACGCTCTTTTTTGCCTAAGCCGCCCTTTCGGGTTTTCAACTTAGCGAGCTCTTATTTTTCATTTTTATCCCTAACTTTTGCCTGGATCTCCTTCATAGGTTTTGATCCACCGGGATACCCATTTTTGCCTAGGTCGCCATTTCTGGTTTTCGACCTATCGGGTTTTATTTAGGCATAATATTTTTTGACTGCATCAGAATTCACCGGGTGTTTCAGCTGTTCACCATCCATAGTTGTAAGGATTAAGGAACCTCCGGAGAATGCCACCTTCACAACATATGGGCCTTCATAGTTAGGACTCCATTTTCCACGCATGTCTTTGTGGACTGGCAAGATTTTCTTGAGTACAAGATCTCCTTCTTTGAATTCTCGGAGACAGACTTTCTTGTCGAATGCTCTCTTGATGCGCTTCTGGTACAACTGGCCATGACACATGGCGGTCATTCTCTTCTCATCAATGAGGTTCAGTTGGTCAAACCTGCTCTGGACCCACTCAGCTTCCTCCAGTTTGGTTTCCATCAAGATTCTCAAAGAGGGTATCTCTACTTCAATTGGGAGAACTGCATCCATCCCATACACCAGAGAGAAAGGGGTTGCCCCTGTTGAAGTGCAAACTGATGTTCTGTATCCGTGTAAAGCATATGGTAACATCTCGTGCCAATCTTTGTAAGTTTTTACCATCTTCTGCAGAATCTTTTTGATGTTCTTGTTTGCAGCTTCAACAGCTCCATTCATCTTCGAACGATACGGAGAAGAGTTATGATGTTCAATCTTGAATGTCTCACACAACTCTTTCATTGTTTTGTTGTTCAAATTGGTCCCATTATCTGTGATGATTCGGCTTGGGATTCCATAACGGCAGATAATTTGATTCTTGATGAAGCGGGCAACCACTTGCTTTGTCACATTGGCGTAGGAAGCTGCTTCTACCCATTTGGTGAAATAATCAATTGCAACCAAGATAAATCGGTGACCATTGGAAGCTTTAGGCTCAATTGCCCCTATCATGTCAATGCCCCACATTGAGAAAGGCCAAGGCGATGACAGAACATTCAAAAGTGTTGGAGGCACGTGCACCTTGTCGGCATAAATCTGGCATTTATGACACTTCCTGGCATACTTGAAACAATCTGATTCCATGGTCAACCAGAAGTATCCAGCTCTCAAAATCTTCCTGGACATGGCATGTCCATTGGCATGTGTTCCAAACGATCCTTCATGGATTTCCCTGATCAATAAGTCTGCTTCACGTTTGTCCACACATCTGAGCAGAACCATATCATGATTCCTCTTGTAAAGCACATTGTTGCTGAGGAAGAATTTGGACGCCAATCTTCTTAAAGTCTTCTTGTCTAGATTTGTTGCATCAGCTGGGTATTCCTGATTCTGCAAATAGTTCTTGATGTCGTAGAACCACGATTTCTCATCAGTTTCCTCCTCGACCAGTAGACAGTAGGCGTGTGCAGTTCTTCGCTCGATTGTAATGAGTGGAGCTTCATTAAGAAATCTGACTTGAAACATAGAGGCCAACATTTCTAAGGCATCTGCAATTTGATTCTCTGCCCTTGGAACATGATGGAAAGTTACTTCGTCAAAGTATTTGATCAATTCCACAATGTGGCCACGGTATGGGATCAACTTCTCATCACGGGTCTCCCATTCACCTTTGACTTGGTATATTACCAAAGCTGAGTCTCCATATACATCAAGGATCTTGATTCTGGTATCAATTGTAGCTTCGATACCCAAAACACATGCTTCATACTCTGCGATGTTGTTTGTACATTCAAAACATAATCTGGCTGTGAAAGGAGTATAACCACCACCAGGATTCATCAAAACAACTCCTACACCATGCCCCATGTAGTTGGAGGAACCATCAAACATCATCTTCCAACGAGAACCTGGCTCAGGACCTTCATCTGGACCTGGAACTTCACAGTCCTTTATCAGCATAATGTCTTCGTCCGGGAAATCGAATTTCAAAGGTTCATAATCTTCGACAGGATGATCAGCAAGGTATTCAGATAAAACACTGCCTTTGATAGACTTTTGGGTTACATATTGGATGTCGTATTCGGATAACAACATGTGCCAACGGGCGAGTCTTCCAGTCAAAGCAGGCTTCTCAAAGATGTACTTTATTGGATCCATTTTCGAGATCAACAAAGTAGTGTGACAAATCATATACTGCCTGAGGCGTCTAGCAGCCCATGCCAAAGCACAACAAGTCTTCTCTAAGAGTGAATATCTGCTTTCACAGTCTGTGAACTTCTTGCTTAAGTAATAAATGGCATGCTCCTTACGACCAGTTTCGTCTTGTTGGCCTAATACGCAACCCATAGATCCCTCAAGTACAATGAGATACATGAAAAGAGGCTTCCCTAGAGTAGGTGGGATCAAGATAGGAGGTTCCTGTAGATAAACCTTAATCTTCTCAAATACCAGTTGACAATCAGGACTCCACTCAATTGCTTGATTCTTCCGGAGTAACTTGAATAAAGGCTCACAAGTAGCAGTCATGTTGGAGATGAATCTGGAGATGTAGTTCAGTCTTCCGAGGAAACCCCTGACTTGCTTTTCTGTCTTGGGAGCTGGCATCTCTTGAATTGCTCTAACCTTATCTGGATCTACTTCAATTCCTTGCTGACTAACAATAAAACCAAGTAACTTTCCTGATCGGACACCAAAAGTACACTTAGCTGGATTCAGTCGCAGTTGGAACTTTCTGAGACGCTCAAATAACTTCAAGAGATGATTCAAATGATCCTCCTCACTCTGTGATTTGGCAATCATATCATCCACATAGACTTCTATCTCTTTATGCATCATATCATGGAAAAGGGTGACCATTGCCCTCTGATAAGTGGCTCCTGCATTTCTGAGACCGAATGGCATAACTTTGTAACAATAAGTGCCCCATGGTGTGATGAATGTAGTCTTTTCCATATCGTCAGGATCCATTTTGATCTGGTTGTATCCTGAAAACCCATCCATGAAGGAGAAAACAACAAATTTAGCAGTGTTGTCAACCAAAGTATCAATATGCGGAAGGGGGAAATCGTCCTTCGGACTAGCTTTGTTCAAATCTCTATAGTCCACACACATTCTGACTTTGCCATCCTTTTTAGGGACTGGCACAATATTAGCTACCCACTCGGGGTACTTTGCAACCGCGAGGAATCCAGCATCAAACTGTCTTTTGACCTCTTCTCGAATCTTCAGAGCCATGTCTGGTCTTGTTCTTCGAAGCTTTTGCTTTACAGGAGGACAATCTGGTCGAAGAGGTAACTTGTGGACCACTATATCTGTGTCTAAGCCGGGCATATCCTGATATGACCATGCAAACACATCTACATACTCTCTGAGAAGCTTGACCAATCTTTCTCTGATATCTACCCCAAGTGTTGTACCAATCTTGACTTCCTTCTGGTCTTCATCAATGCCAAGATTTATGGTCTCTACCTGCTCCTTATGTGGCTGAAGATCTGTGTGCTCATTCTCAACTAATCTTGCCAGTTCTTCGGGAATGTCGCAATCTTCCTCACTTTCATCTTCCGCTTGGTAGATGGGCGAATCAAAGTTAGGAGAGAATGTGGAGTCATTGGATTCAACAGGGTTTTCGTTTATTCTGCATATGATAATGATTTGCTTTTATTAAAAGTGGAAAATAGAGAAATGCAAGAGAAAAAGTTTTTTATTGGTTTTGAAAGATTGCCATCTTCTTTTAAAAGTGAAAAGAGAGAAAAACAGTAAATGATCAAAATAAGAGTTTAACAAAATGCCTTCATTGATAATAACTTTAAAAATGAGAAGGGGCCCTACAAAATACTCCTATAGCCTTGGGCAGAGCTAGGGAACTTGAAAACATTGAAAAAACAACAAATTACTTTGACAATGGAAAAAACTCTGGGATCTCGACTGCCTCCCAATTGTCCAAGGCTTCTTCACACTGATACACCAGATGATTCACATCTTCATCTTCAGAAACTCCATCAATTGCATTGACCTGATAACCAGCACTGGAAAACACCTCTTGAATGGTCTTCGGACGTCCTTTAACGGAGTTTGACGCTCCTTCCTTCACATGAGTTGGTTTGTAACCCAACCCGCAACGATCTAGCTTCTGTTTGACTTCGATGACATCACCCCAACCTTCATAGCTTCTTTCTTCAATGGTGGAAATGGTACTCTTCAGCGATGCAAAAGATGGGATACCCTTCCCTTTTGGTTCCTCTACTTCCAAAAGGACAGCATTGGCTATCTCAAGAGCTTGGAAAGAAGTTTCCAAAGCATCTTCATCAGCCTCAATATAGCTAAAGGATGAAAGGTTGCTAACCATGAGATCTTCTTCCCCAGACACAGTTACCAGCTTGTTATCGACCACAAACTTCATCTTTTGATGTAGGGTAGAAGTGACTGCCCCAGCGGCATGGATCCAAGGTCTTCCCAGCAAGCAGCTGTAATTAGGATTGATGTCCATAACCTGGAAAGTGATTTTGAAGACCTGTGGCCCAATCAAGATTGGTAGGTCTACTTCCCCAATAACGGTTCTCCTTGACCCATCAAAAGCTTTCACAATCAGTGCACTGGGCATCATCTCTGCCCCTTGATAAGATAACTTAGCAAGTGTTCTTTTCGGCAAAACATTCAGTGAAGATCCTGTATCCACAAGAACTCTTGCTAAATTATCCTCTTGACATTTCACAGATATGTGGAGAGCACGGTTATGGTCCAAACCCTCCTTTGGAAGATCCTCCATACTGAAGCTGAGATTGTTACACGCAGTGATATTGGCAATGACCCCATCAAACTGATTCACAGTTATATCATGTGTAACATGGGCTTGGGCTAGTAATTTCTGAAGCGCACTTCGATGAGCCGGAGAATGCATAAGAAGTGATAGGATTGATATTTTGGAAGGCGTTTGATGCAGCTGATCAATAACCTTATAATCACTCTTCTTAATGATTCTGAGAAATTCTGCATCCTCTTCTCCCAAGACTACCTCTTTATCCTTGTTGGCAACAGCTGGAATGACTTCTTTAGGTGGAGCCGTATTGACTTGCTGAGTATAAATACGACCACTGCGAGTCAAACGACCTGCACCCGCTATGTCAGCATTTGCAACTTTCGAACCTTCCTTTTGACTAGCTTTACCAATCTTCTGATGAACTTTCCCTGTATCATATTTCCATGGAACTGCTTTAGTGTCTTCATAGCGGAAAGAGTTAATCCTTTGTTCAAATCTTGGCTCAGGTGTATTGAAAATTGGCACCACAGATTCTGGAGTATTGAAGATAGGTTGAACTCCTGAAGATTCAGGCAGGTTGAACACTGGCACCCAAGTAGAATTAGATTCAGGCAAGTTGAAAATGGGTTCAATCACTGCCACTTCATTCCTCCTCATATGACCACTTACTTGTAAGACACCTTCATCAATCAAATCTTGAACATCTTTTAAGATCAGTTCACATCCCCTTGGACTATCAACACAACCTTCACAATTCTCATGACAACTCTTCAGTATACCCGCACCCACTAATTTTGCATGGAAGTCTCGAAGCGGGGTCTTGATCTCTGTGGCGTTGAAAATCAATCCTTCTTCAGACTCGTCAACAATAGCATTTATGGACCCATGCTTGGGTAAAGGATTATCTTTGACATTCGGACCAGTATTCCCAAATGACAGAATGTTCTTCTCCATCAAATCTTTCACTATGTACTTCAAAGCATAACAACCCTCCAAATCGTGCCCCGGGGCACCTTCATGGAATAAACAGTGAGCATTTGGGTTGTAATTTGGTGGGAGAGGATTTGGTGGAGGACCCAAAGGCCTTGGAGTAACCAAACCTTTCTTCAGCAGTGAAGGATATAACTCAGTATAAGTTATAGGGATTCGAGGATTAGGAGGCCTTCCACCTGGTCTTCTATTCTGAGAATTGGGATTTGGATGAGGAGCTGGAGTCCTCTGCTGGTAGGCTGAAGCATTGGGTGCTTGTTGATAGCCTGGATTGTTGAGTATTGGTTGATAAGGTTGAATCATTGGAGCCGCTTGTTGATACATCGGTACTGCTTTAGTTGGCCGATACATGGGGACTTGTGGATTAAATGATGGTTGGACCGCCGCTACATAAGGATGTTGGGCATACTGTTGTTGATGAGCATACTGCCGTTGAGCCATAGGTGAAGGTCTCTGCCAAAGTGGATTTCTTCTTTGACCTGTCATTATGGCATTCTCTCACCCTCTTTCTTCTTGTGGAAGTTATTGGTAAATTTCTGGCCAATATTTCCACTACCATTGCTAGAACTGCCAGATGCACCACTCATCTTTCCACTCTTCAAACCGAGTTCTACCTTGATCCCCACAGCCACTAAGTCAGAGAAACTAGCAGTTATACTTCCCACCATTCTCTCATAGAATTCTGGTCGCACAGTGTCAACAAACCAGTCAGCTAATTCTTTTTCAGTCAATGGGGGCTCTACTTGAGAAGCGGTCCCTCTCCACCTTTGAGCATATTCCTTAAATGATTCAGAATCTTTTTGTGACATACTCAACAGTTGCCTCCTATCGGGAGCAAGGTCCATGTTGTACTTGTATTGCTGGATGAAAGCATCTGCCAAGTCTTGGAAACTGCGAATCTTCGACTGGTCAAGCGTCAAATACCATTTGGAGGAGATTCCCTTCAGACTGTCCTGGAAACAGTGGATCATTAACTTATCATTGTCCACCTGAGCAGCCATTCTTCGATAGTACATCAGGAGATGGTTCTTAGGACAAGTTGCACCCTCATACATATCAAACGTGGGTATCTTGAACTTTGGAGGTATTACCAATCCAGACACCAGACACATTTCTCTAGCAGCAGCACCAAAGATCTGGTCACCTTCAATCGCTCTTAACCTTTTTTCAAGGGTATCAAAATTCTCTTGCATCTTCACGTGTTTCTCATCTCCGTTTTCAGACATATCTGGCGCTTCATACCCCTGATGGTCATTGAAGTACGGTTGAGCACGGGTGTGCATAATGTCTGGTGTAAAATTAGCAACTGCATGATTTTCTTCATTAGTCACAGGAACAGTTTGTTGAGCAGCAAATACATGAGGAGGAGGCACAAAACCTTGGAAAGGAAATGCCATGCCCTGAGAAGGAGGTGCAAAACTTTGAGAAGCTAAACCTTGGGACGGAGGGAAGAAACCCTGAGCAGCAAGTCCTTGGGAAGAAGGAATAAAACTTTGAGTAGCAAAACCTTGTGAAGGAGGGAAGAAACCCTGAGCAGCAAGTCCTTGGGAAGAAGGAATAAAACTTTGAGAAGCAAACCCTTGTGGAGGAGGAACGAAACCCTGAGCAGCAAATCCTGAAGAAGAGGGAATAATACTCTGAGAAGCAAAACCTTGAGAAGGAGGGAAAAAACCAGGAGGAAACCCAAAAGGAGACCAGGTCACAGGGGTAGTGACTGATGATGTAGGCTCGGTCGTTGCAGTGACAATTTCAGTCATTGCAGTGACAATTTCTGACACCACAGTCTGTTGGGTATCCAACTTCGCTCGAATGACTTGCAACATTTCCATCATCTGACCCATATCTCCACGAATATCAGTAAGCTCTTCGTTAACTCTGTCCATCTCTAGATCTCTTTTAGCCATCCTCTTTCTGGCTTGAGCTCGAGTGTAGTATTTGCGTGAGAGCCTCAGTGTGAAAGCTGAATTGAGAGCAGATGACGGGAATGAGTTTTATATGAAAAAGATGCAAATGAAATGCCAAATGTATGAATGCAATGCGAAAAATTAAATTTTATTCAAGGAACTTAAGAAACAATTTGCAAATACCAAGGAACACATAATAATCAAAAGGATATGATTTCATTAAATTCAAAAAGTGATACGAAGTCTTGAGTACACCTTCAAAAATCCCAAACAAAGCTTAATAAAAACAAAGACAAAGTCCTAAGGAGATTCTCCTAAGAGCCTCAAGTTGAGCTTCTCGATTTGTGCCTTCATCTGAGTCCTTTCAAGCATAAGTTGATCCACGATCGACTTCCAAGAAGTGTCCCCTTGAGTGCTGGAGGAAAATAAATCCTCTTGTGCTTTCCTTTTCTTGCTGGAGAGCTCTTCTTCTTCCTTCATCTTCAGTTGTCTTCTAAGTTCCTCATTCTCACTGCTGATGATCTGATGTCGATTCTTCCATGCATTCTTCTCTCGAATCTCTTTCTCCAAATCAATCTTCAGCTTCTCTGCATCATCCATAAAGACCAGAATGGGTTTCTTGAAGGTCATAGGATCCTGGCGAGGGTAAGGCATCTTCAGACTGATTGCCCTATCTCGTACCCATTGGAGATAGGGTTCCATAGAAACACAATTCGGCTTTCCCAAGCTACTCCTCCCCTTCCTATGGATGTACTTCCAAGCTTGCATAATCTGTTTCTTGAGCTCTGGTTCTTCGTCATCCTTAAAGAAAATTCCTTCCACTTCAACACTCTTAGGCTTGTCCTTCAACGGATACCCGAGTTGGCGGCGAGCCAAAACCGGATTATAGATGATTCCTCCCTTAGTGCCAAGAAGAGGCACATTAGCAAAATCACCACAGCTATCAATAATCAATGCTCCATCATAAACACGATTGTACCAACTAATGTCAGAGTGGGTAAGAGACATGATCCTTTGTGACCACCACAAACCATCCTTAAGGTTCCAAAATGAAGATGACTTAGGCAAGTGCGAAATAAACCACTCGTACAACAATGATACACAACAAGTAATCATCCCTCCCTTATGGTGATTCCTCAGATGGATGGAATGGTAAGTGTCTCCGAGCAAAGTAGGGACCGGGTTCTTCTTCAGAAAGATCTTGATGGCGTTCAGGTCGACAAAGTCTTCAAAGTTTGGGAAAAGCAGCACTCCATATATCAGCAGAATAAAAGTCGCCTCAAAAGCTTTCATATCCTTCACATCAACAAAATTCTTGGCCTTTTCTATCAGAAACTTTGTAGGGAATCCAAAAATCTTTCCTTTATAGGTCATATTTGCCTTGACCTCAGGAACACTCAAATATGTCGCCTTTGCAATCTCTGCTTCTTCAGGGTCCTTCTCTAGAACAGGGAATGGAAACTCATCCTTAACACGTGATCCCACCAGAACTGAATACTCTTCCAAAGTAGGCGCCAATTGGTAATCAGGGAACGTAAAACAGTGGTAGAGAGGATCATAAAACTGGAGCATCACAGAGAGCAGCCTTCCATCCCAATCAGTCTTAAGCAAAGCTAAAAGTCTCCTATGCTTCTCCATGAAGGCTTCTTGATCCAGAACCAAACCTCTTAATTTCCTTAGGTCTTCAAGTTTGGGAGTTTTGAATGTGTACTTGACAGTCTTTCTTCTTCCAAAATCCATGATGATACCTATGATATTTGCAAAAATAGAGTTTCCGAGTTCCTTGAATAAATGGGTAAAAATGATGCTTCATGATGCGTAAATGCAACAAACACAAACAAGGCTTACGTTCAAAGCTTGCATGAGGTCAAAGGTTCAACCCTCCCAAAAGGTATGTACTATGAGTTTATTTGTACCTGTACAACGGGTTCTAAAGTTCCCAGAATCATTGTCCCATCTTTCGGATATTACCGACTTCCCAACTCAACTTGGTAATCAGTAATATTCTCAAGAGAGTCTCATCCGAGTGCAGTATCGCGTATCAACTATTTTGGATTTGCATCCTCATAATCATCGCACTACATCCCTAAAAAGGCCAAGTGGGGGTAAATGTTCTACGGTCCTCAGCATTAATGGCTCTCAAGTCGAATATAGTAATGTTTTCACGACTGAACTCGATCAACAAAACTACATCCGAGGAGGCCTCCGCTGAGTGGTGGTGTCTCAAGTCAACTTGGTCGGGACTCAACTCCCTACAAGCCTTCTTGAATATACCACCGTCCTATCTTATCTTGCACTCGAGTCCGGGTTAGGACTTATCTCACCACACATGGAACACCCAACAAAAATCCCAAATAATAACAAGCAATACAACAACAAATATACAAATATACAAGGTGGGCTTAACCCTCAAAAATAGAATCCCCAGTGAAGTCGCCATTTCTGTCGCGGTGAGAATCGGATACCAAGCTATTAAGTGAGCTTGAATCGCAAAACTATTATGTTCACCACCGACTTTAATTTAATCCAAAGGGAAAAGGGAAAAAGATCGTAAAAACCCTAAATGAGGAGAAACTAGGTTCGGGGGTTGATTATACCTAGGGAAGGTGTTAGCATCCTAAGCATCCGCAGTATCCTACGGGAACCTCTTGTTAATATTTGTATCTTTGTTGTTTATTGCTTGTTAAAATTAAGGGAACCTAAGGTTTTTATTTCTAATGGTGCTCGCACAACATCGCATCGATGCCTACGTATCGGGTATAGAATCAGAGCACTCGTAGTTCTCCTAAGGATTAACGAACACTTGGTTACGCTCAAGGTTCGCGGGGGAGGTAAGTGTTATGGCAAACACTCACGTGACTTTAAGAAAGTCACAAAGAGTTATAAAATAAAATACTAAGGACCTAATGGCTAAGGACCTAAGGATGAGGGACCTAATTGCTAAGGTCAAAATGGTAACTAGGGATGGCTAAACTTCCTATGACATTGAGTCAACTGCAGGAGTCTTTCCCTTTTGGATTGAAATGCAAAAACAGAAAATAAATAAAAGAGGGTGCAAGCTCCTAAGTCTAGGCAAAGGTTGCTACTTGCAAAAATAAACTGAATGAAGTGAATAGAAAATGCAAAGACAAAGGCTTAGCAACAGGGCTGTGGCTCGATATATGGATCGAGAATGCTGGGGTGGAAAACAAGCGCGGTACGTCAATTTGCTTAAGTTAGAAAGTTGTGCAGTGTAAGGAACTGTGCAGATGGCGATCGTAAACGACCGACTTACATGTGTGAGTGTATGTGAAGTGAAGTTCACTTGGCGTTGGACCAAGGATTATTATTTTTGAAAATTAAAATTAATATGGTGTAAAGTGCGAGAAATAAATAATGAATAATAAATAATAGTGAAATAAATTATGAAATGGAATAAAATAAATTAAATAAATAAATGAATTAAATAGAATAAAAATAAATAAATGCATGGCCTCATATTGGTCACGATTAATCGGAAACGATTTATCGTGACATTTTGTTATATCATCGGCCCCAAAAAGGGAAAATACAATTAAGGATCGAAAAGAAAAAAATGAGTAAAACAAAATAAAATGTATGACTTAAACAAAATTCAATTAAATTAATACCATCAAAAGTCAACCATAATTAAAATAGTAAAAGAACATTAATAATTAAATTAATAATAATAATAATAATAATAAAAGTAATAATAATAATAATAATAATAATAATAATAATAATAATAATATGGAGAAATAAGATAATATTACAAAAAAGTTTTTTTTTAAAAAAAGATAACAGAAAAAAGGGTTTGTGTATTTATACTGTGTGAAGAAAAATAGGGGTTCGTGGGGGTATGCGTATGAAGATATATGATTCATGGGTCAAATATAAAATCAATAATAATAATAATAATAATAAAAACTAAACACATAAATAAGAGAGTGGCTGTCGTTGGATATGTGAGTATAATTCAGATGGATTCATAAGCCCATTATAATAATAATAATAATAAAACACAAAAGAAAACAATCAGGATTTAATTATTATATAAAAAAGACAAAATAAAAGTTTAGAGAAAACAAAAGAAAAATAAAATAAATAAACATAGAAACAAAGAGAAACTGAGTTCTCTTCATAACACAATGCAAACGGAAACAGGGTCTCAAAATCCAAGGTCAGAGCAATGGGAAAAAAAAAATCTAACTCAGACAAACCCAACACGAATCCCTCCTCTCTCACGAATTGCTCCACAGATTCTCAAACGGTATGGTTTTCACGCTCGCCTCTCTCACAGGCCCTCACTCAAATCACTCGTCTCTCTCAAGATGGCGCGGCGGATTCATGGGGTTTGTGGTGAAAAGGTCACGGCGGCTGGGGTTTTGAAGGTTGAGCGATGGTTTGTGGCCGGTTTGACGGTGGAAGGAAGGGTCTTGGCTTAGTGATTTGGTCCGCTCACAGTGGTGGTGAGGTGATTGTTTCAAATCGATTGGTGATTTCGTGGAGAGTGGTTTAAAGGTGAGGGTTGACGGTTTGAGCGGCGGCTGGGCCTGTTGTTGGGTTTCCGATTCAAGTTCCCGGCGGCGTGATGGCTTCGCGGAAGGGCTTGCGGTTGAAGACGGAAGGGTGTTGTCCGGATGGTTTTGGATTTGAAAACGGGTTGAGGTGGTGAGCGGTTGTTAACGGTGGCCTGAGTGGCTTAAGGTGGTGGCTTCGGGTAAAACGGTTTGGTGATGGATGGCGGTTTTGGTTTGCGAAAGGGTTGTTTTACGGTTTACTGTTTTGTTTGGTTTTTGATTGGGATCGAAAAGTTTGCAGAGGTTTTGCTTTGCGGATTCACGATGAAGGCAGTGAATTTTGGATTTTATTTTGTTGTTTACTAATGAAAAAGAAGGTTGAAAAAGTTGTGAAGGCTTTGTTTGAAGGTAAGGATTATGAATGGTTTATTTCGTTTATTGAAAATGGAATAAAACATGGAAATGGTTGATTTTGGTTCGTAATCAAGTTTTTGATTCTGGTTTGCAGGTGGTGGCGGATTGTGGTTCGAGGGAAGTTTGTGAATCGGTATGAGTGTTGGGCCGTGAAGAACAGGTTTGCTTTTTCTCTGTTTCGGGCTGATTGTTGTGTTTTTTTCACAGATTTTGCTTTGGATTTATTTTTCGATTTGTTTTGGTGGCGGTTTGCAGTTTGGTGAAGACGGTTTAGGGCGTTTGAAGGTCTGGGTTTGCTGGGTCCAGCTTGGTTCGCTCAGTTGCTTGAAGAATTCGAAGGATGACGGTGGTTCTGTTTTTTTTAATTTCTCATCTCTCTTTTTTACTGCGTTCTTTGCTTTTGCTGGGTGTTTCACGTTTTCGGTTTGGTGAGTGAGGTGATGATTGCGTCTGAGTTTTTTTGCGGTTTTGTTTCAGGTTCGTCTGGCTTTGTTTGAATGAGAACAGGTTGCAGGTTGGTTCGAAGGTGAGTAGAGGATAATGGTTCGGTTGTTGTTTGATGGCGGCGGGTGAGGTAACGGTGGCTAAAGATTGAAGATGGTTTGTGGAGTAGAAGGAGGTGACAGTGGTTGTAAAAGGGTTATGTGAATGTGCATTTGTTTTGAAGGATGAAGGTGGGGGATGGTTTTATGCAGGAGAGATTTTGAGTTTGTAGATGAGGGATAAGGGCGGTTGGCTTGTGCGTGGTGGTTCCGTGTTTGTGTAAAAGTTAGGGTGGAATGGTGTTGTTATGGTTCCGAGTTTTGATAGTTTTGTTGTTGTTTAGTGATGCAGAGGATTGAAGTTTTTCGGTTTCGGCTTGGTGATTTGAGTTCATGAATCTCTGTTTGTGTTTATGTGATGGCTGGTTGGCGTCGCGGTTTTCCCGGTGACGAAAAGGGTTTGAAGGATTGACGGAAGGGATGGTTGTGCTTTCAGTGGGTTGCGTTTATGGTTTCGGTGAAGCTGATGATGTTTTATGTATTTGTTCTATGAAGGGTGGTGAAGGTTTTGCTTGTTTGAGTTTATTTGCAGGTGAGTGATGGTGTTAGTGATTCAAAGGCTTGGCTATGGTGGAGCTTTTGCGGGTGGGACTATTTCTGGTTTGGTAATGGGTGCTTGGCTTGTGAATGATTGTTGGTTGTTATGTTGCTAGACTTTTATTGTGCTGCTGGGTCTGTTATGGTTCTAAGTTTTTTTTTGAAAATTTTTTTATGAAGTTTTACTTTGTTTGTGTGCAGGTTAGAATTTGAAATAAAGCTAAAAAAAACTAACTACGAACAAAAGGCTGAAAAGAAAGGAAGGAAAAAAAAGAGAGCATTACCGACCCGAACGTTATCGGGGTGAAGAATCCTCAAATGTAAGTTTGCTACTGCTGGTGTTGTTATTGCTGAGATCTTTGTGCTCTCTCTTTTCTCCTCCTCTTCTTTTTGTACTGTTTCTGTTTGAAAGTTGGGGCTGTTTGGGGTTGTGTTGAGGGCTCTTCTTGTGTTGTTTCAAGGCTTGTAACAGAGTGCTGAGTTTTGTGGCTGAGGGCTGTGTTTTCAGTGTGTTTTGAGAGCTGTTTTGGGACTGTTTGTAGTGTAGTTATGCTGAACTTTTTAGGTTGATTTCTCTAATATAACAGTGTGTTTATATGGTTGTTTTGGTGTTGTTTGAGTGCTGAATTCTGATTTTTTTTGTACCATGAAACTTGTAGGCGAAGGGTGTCTTGAGAGAGGAGACACATGCTGAATTTTGCAGCAGTGGGTGGAGAAGTGGAGCAGGGAGCAGGCCTGTTTGTGTGCTGTGGGGCTGATTGTGCTGCTGCATTTTGTAGTCTTGTGCTGAATTTCTTTGTACAATTTTCTTTCTTTTTTTTTCTTCTATGTAATTGTAACAAAACAATATATTTGGAATAAAAATTGGTTATTTATACTATGGCTATGATTTATACTTGACACTTAATATTTGAAATGAAAACTTTAAATTAGAATCTAAATATAAACTTAAATTAAAAGTGAATTAAAAAAGAAATTAAACTTAAAATTGAAAAATACTTAGAAACTAAATAATCACACTTGGAATTAAAATTAACTTAGGATTAAAGAAATAAGTTTGGAATTTAGAAAATAAATACATGAATTAGAAATTGACATTAAATTTAAAAGTAACAACTTGAAAAATGAAATAAAATTTAAAAAAATTGAAGAATAGAAAAATAAATAAAAAACTTGAAAATGAAATAAAATTAATTTATAGATGAGAACTTGAAGATGAAAAGAAATAACAAATAAGTTTAGAAAAAAAATTTGAAAGTTGAACTAAAAATTAGAAATAGAAATTAAAATAAAATTTTAACATAGGAACTTACAAATAGAAACGAAAATGGAAATTAAAAATTAAAAAATACGAAAATGAATTAAAAAGTCATAAATAAGAAAAAAGAAATTAAATTAAAAATGGAAGCTCACAGGTAAAAAGAAATTAAGAAATTATAAATAGCTAGAAAATGAGAAGAAAGTAACGGAAAATAAATCGGGAAACTCCCTGCTAAATGTGATGAATGTATGATGCGAGCAGTTAGGGGTAAAATTTGGGGTGTGACACTTGTATATGGAATCCTATTCATATAAGCTCTTTCAACATCAGTATTGGAACACCGATCTATACTTAACTTGAATTGAGGGTTTTTTGGAGTCACAACAGGCTTTGAATTCGACATATTAAACTTTTCAAGAATCTTCCACATGTATGCCTCTTGAGATAAGCATAATTTCGAATGCTTTCTTCTCTTCGGATGTCAATCCCAAGAATCCTGGACGCAACTCCCAGATCCTTCACGTCGAACTTATTAAGTTCAACATTCACCCTCATTATATCTTCAATATTATGAGTTGCTATTATAACATCATCCACATAAAGCAACAAAATAATAAAAGAATTACCAGGTCAAAATAAGAAGTAAACATATTGGTCGAACTGACTTCTAATGAAACTTATGCATGCCATGAACTTGTCAAATATCATATTCCACCGTCGAAGAGATTGTTTTAGTCCATATAAAGATCTCTTTAGTTTGCACATATAATCTTCCTTCCCCTTTTTGACATATCCTTCAGTTTTCCTCATCAAGATTGTTTCATCTAGATCACCATACAAGAACACAATCTTCACACCCATCTGTTCTAGTTCAAGGTCGAATTGTGCCACTATGGCAAGCAACATTTGAATGGACATATGCTTCACAACTGAAGGTAACACATCATTGAGGTTGACACCTTCTTTCTGAGTGAAACTCCTTGCGACCAATCTTGCCTTGTATCTCTTTGACGCTACTCCTTCGATTCCTTCCTTAACTTGTAAAATCCACTTACAACTGACTAACCTGGATCCAGTTGGTTTTTTTTGATTAGTTTCCATGTGTTGTTTTCATGAAGAAATTTCATCTCCTCATCCATGGCCTTCAACCACTCATTCTTATTTCGACTCCTCATAACTTCCTGAAAGCTCTCGAGGTTTGACTAAAATTTGGTAAAACATTGATATGAAAAAGATAAAGAAATCTGCTCAAGATTAAAGAAATTAAATAACATGTCTTAACAATATGTCAGGACATCTTTTTAATATAACAGGTTTTATCACTTAACAAATTTGTCAAAGATTTGGTGCAAATTTGTAGAGTGGATCAAGGAGAAAAGATAGAAAGCCAACAACAGAAGACTATATAAGGAGACTTAGACCTAGGGTTAAAATAACCTTTGTAACTTTTGTATCACTTGTAACTTTGTAACCTAAATACTTTGTAAAATAAGGGTTTAAGGTTTGATATTCGTTGGCTTTCTTTGGAGTTAGAAGTTTATCCTCTGCAGTATAGGATGCATGGTAGAAGGAAGAGGTACAAGGGGCACAACCAGAAGAATTTAGGTATTGGTTTGTGTGATGTTCTTGGACAAAGCTTTGAATAAAGTGCATGATAAGAAACCATGACAGGTTCTGGAGATTGTAACACCCCATTTCTACTCGACGATTATGTAGAAAATCAGAGTATTAAAGTTCAACCAAATAGTACACAAACAGGATGCTACATTTTAACCTTATAAAAACTTCAGTTAATTTCATGAAAATTGATACATAACACTTTTGGTTCGTAAGAAACTATAAACAATAACTTTTATTCATTTAAAAAACCAAATTCAACTTTTACAACTACAAACAGATTTTCAAATTATTCAACTAAACATGGTATAACATGTTATTCAACTTAAAAACAACTTAGTAACAACATAATCATACTGAAACAACTTAAAAATAACAACAAGACAAATAAACATCCAATCCCCGAGTTTTACGTATCAGAGCACCGACACCGACTCAAACTAATAAAGGTAATCATCTTCCTTCTAGCTACCAGCACGTTACCAACATTGGGGTAACATTCAAACATAAGGGGTGAGATATCGATAATTATAAACGACATATGATAAACAATACTTAGATAAGGATCATAAATAATTCACCACTTCACAACATCAACAACAAAACAATGACTTAACAATCATCTACCTTTTATCAACTTATTTTACTACTGTCGTACCTCGAAAAATACGATCTTCCCACGATGGACGCGAAAAACAAACAAACAACAGAGTCACCACCTAATTCTATTTGTTCTAACGAGAGAAAAGGAAGATATAAACACAACCTAATAAGGATAAGAAATGATCAACGAAACCAAATTCTAAGTTCGGGAGTCGGTTACGTAAGAGGAAGTTATTAGCACCCCTCACGTCCATTGTACTCAACGGGAACCTCTAAGTTTAATTTGTGGTTGAATGTTAACTTATGTCTCTGTCTTCTTCAAATGGTAAAAAGTTTGCTAAGATTGTTTGTAAAGGGAAGTGAGTGTTTTTTAATATTATTATTTGTTATGGAGAAATGAGAAGTTTTTTTTTTTTTTACATTCAAGGTATAAGAGGATTAAATATCAGAATACCTAGAATTTTAACCAAATGTGGATGAGATGCAATGTTAATGAATGCATGAATGATTGAGTTATGCGGGGAATAATGCCACATGAAACAAGCCAACAAGAGAGAATTTCACCATGGGAAAGGTTTGAGAACACTGAGGAATAAATAAAATCTGAGAAATACAAGATATTATGGAAATCCGTCAAGGTGACAAAGAGTATCCAATAATAATTGGAAAGAGAGGAAACAAATTTGAAGGAAAAACCAGAAAATCAATTGGATTGATGGAGTCATATCTGAAAGAGCAATCAGATAGTCACGAAGGAAAGTTCTGGAAAATCAATCAGAACAAAAGACGTATCCAGAAAAAAATCGGAAGCAAAGTCATATCTGGAAGAGCAATCAGATAGACACGAAAGAAAAATTATGGAAAATCGATCAGAACAAAAGACATATCCAGAAAAACATCGGAAGCAAAGTCATATCTGGAAGATCAATCAGATAGACACGAGAGAAAGTTATGGAAAATCAATCAGAACAAAAGACACATCCAGAGAAACATTGGAAGCAAAGTCATATCTGGAAGATCAATCAGATAGACACAAAAGGGAGTTCTGGAAACTTAATAAGAACAAAAGACATATCCGGAAAAACATCGGAAGCAAAGTCATATCTGGAAGAGCAATCAGATAGACACAAAAGGGAGTTATGGAAAACCAATCAGAACAAAAGACATATCCGGAAGAACATCGGAAGTAAAGTCATATCTGGAAGAGCAATCAGATAGACACAAAAGGGAGTTCTGGAAACTCAATCAGAACATAGGATATACTGGGCATAATGAAACGAAACCAGGGAGGTATTCCAAATGATAAATCAACAGGTTCAAGTGTAACTGTTGATACTAAGAATAACAACGAAATGAACAACATCTGGTCATAGCTTAGGTTGAAAAGTCAGACATACCAAAGAGTTGCATTTGACAGACAAACATATATGTTTTGATGAGTGCCAAGTGAGTTGGACTTTTGAAGCAAGGTAAATGTTGACAACAACATGACCTAAGAAAATGCATAAAAGGATAAAACACTCTGTTATGCATATTATATGAACTTGTTATGATGTATGATCAAATGCATGTAGTTCAGACGCTGACAACATGGCTTGACTCTTTTGTGGAGTGGACAAGACTGGAAAACTGATTCTTCAACACTGTGAGATCACTGTTTTTCTTCTCGGGGACTAAGGATGCTGATGTTGAACACGCCTCTGCCACACTAATAAATTGTACCAAGTTAATGATCCTTGGAGACTGGATGGAGAGCTGCTTAGGTATTCTTCCTATGAATTTCCCCAGATAAGATGACTGTTATAGACAAACTGATCATTGTTTCAGCTTTACTGATTCTAAACGACTAGTTTATGGTGCACTAGAAAGCTTGTCCCAGTATGAGTCTTGTAAATTCTTCTGGATGAACCAACTCTGAGATGTGATTGCACTGAACAAACAACCTTGAACTGATTCTCAACATGATCTGGAAGGAACTTGCCCATGATAGGATCACCAGCCAAGTTCTTAACTGTTTGAAAATTCCTTGCCAGAAAAGATAGTTTGCGAACAAAACATTTATACAATCATGGTAATTTAAAATAAAATGCATCTTTTGAAATCAAAATCATTGTTGGAAGAAAAGAAAATGAAATCACTAGTCAAAATACGGTGGTTTATGACATTCAAAGTGAAAGGTAAAGTGAAGATATGTACAAAATAAAATGACTTGCAAAGTGTCGCTCCCAAAAGATGAGACTGGGCTCAAATGAGGCACAGACGCGAACGGTCGGAGAAAAGAGGGTGTGAGAACACACAGGAGTGAACTCACAGGAAAAGAAAAGAGTCGCCAGCTAGGCATTTTTATCCCGGAGGAAAGGCAGTGCTGCATAGACCTAGAAAAATATGGATAAGACGGTTGCGAACCAGAGAGACTGAGAAAGGGGGTTGGTTACAACCTGGGAAGGTATTAGCACCCAGATTGTCCGTCGTACTCGACGGGATCCACGCTTAAAAGATTTGTGTTTTAAAGGGGTAGTGTCAGTGCAATCTGTGTATAAAAAAAGCTGGAAAAAAGAAGAAGTACAGGTGTCTGTGTAAAAGAAGTGTAAAGTGTAATATATATAGTGTCAGTGTAATAACAGGAATAAGGTGCTCAAGATCATGAGGCTAAAAGAATGATGCTGGAAAGAGGGGGAATATACAGAGACTTTTGTTCGATAACTGTTAAGTTATGCCTACGTATCCTCTCGTGCAATGAGGAAGTCAGAACACCGTAGTTTGACCCAAAGAGACTGAAAGGTGGATTGACTTGTGAACTGCTTACTTGTCTATGCTCAAGTGTATGACCTGTCTGGCTCAGATGCTAACTGTCTTGCATTAAACGGAAGAAGCGAGTTCTCGTTTGTGAGTGAATGAGATGAGAAAAGAATCCCGGAGGAGTCGATTATTGTCTGTTTTTGTATTTTCAGTCTTTTATTGTTTTTGAAAGTTTGTCATAAGTTAATGAGCTTAAGCCTAAACCAATGGGTTAGTAAACTCATCACATCTTCCCTCTGATTAGGGGTAATGAGAATACCTTAAGTGTGAAGTCAGCTTCTCACACTTAATCACCTTTGATGCAGGATTAAGATCATTAACCTACTTGTGATTATTTAGATGTTTTTGTTGTTTTTGTTTAGTGTTAAGTAATGAGGTTAAGCCATAATCAGGGATTAAACAGACTCATTACACCATCCTAATAGAAGGATAATAGATGAGAGTGTTTAAGCTGAGGAAAGCTCCTCAACTTAATCCATGATTAGGGATTAACTTCATGACAAAACAAAACCTTTATTAAATGGATTTTAATTAATGATAATATGATGAAGTGAGTTTTAGGGTTTGTAAGTCAACTTGAGGGGGACTTGTCCATTAACACTAGGGTTAGTCCTTCTTAACCAGTTAAGGAAGAATTAGAACCCTAATGCAAGGCCCAAGTTACAAGCTTGATGTCTTGATGATTATAAAGTGGATTGATTAAAGGAGTTAAACACATTAAGGGTTTAACACTTAGGATTAAAGTTATACACTCCATCCTAATAGAAGGATGCAGGTATAAGCTTAATCACAAAGCCTCAAAACCTTTAGGGTTTAGTCCCTGATTATGAGGTGAGAAGAGAAGACTCAATGAGACACAAAGGTAAAATCTAAATGGGGGACTAATGAAAACCCTAATTATTGTCATGCTTGGTTGTTCCTAAGGTTTGTGAGGTTTACAAGAGAAATCTTCAGAGGAACCACCAGGAAGCAGATGAAAGGAGCAAAGAGAAGCAAAGTAACTTGCTTCATTTAAGAAGATAAGTCACTTGAGGAAAGAAAGTGAGATGAACAAGAATGAGCAAGCTCAATCCAATACACACACAAAAATTCAGCAATGATGCATAAGATAGATGAAAAGAAATTGTGAGAAGTGAAGGCAAATTCACTTCTCAAGGAGCTTACCACCTGAAAAGTTAATGAAAGAAATGCAATGTAATGCAAAATGAGGTGAAATGATATGATGCAAACCAAAACCAGAAGCATGAGTATGATGATAATGATGCTATGAGATAATTCAAACATGAAACAAGGCATGGGGATGATCATATGAACATATGAGTGCAAGAGAAACATGCTTAGAACCATGAACATACATGAAAAGTTATGGAATGCAAATGGCATACAACATGGAAAATGAAAGATGCAATGACCAAACATGCTTCTAATATGTCTTAAGATGTCTAATGAATCAAATGGATGCACAAAATGCTATGGCAAGTCATGGTATGCAAGCAAATGCAAGATGAATGCAAAAGGAAGCCCAAATTAGGGTTTATGGTCAATGCACAAAACAAAAACCAAAACCAGAAGCAAACATCAAGATAAAAAATTGAAAATGCATTCAAGGGAACCCTAAACCTATACAAACTCACTGCCCAAAGGAGGGGGTCCAATTCTTAACCTAGTGAAAGTTATGAATTTCCTAAGATTGCTAGGGTTTTAAGGTACCTTGTCAAGAAAAATGCCAAACAAATAGGAAATGAAAAATCAAATCATGCCAATTTAATCCTATAGACTACATGCTATACAAGATGCAATGCAAAAAGAATCAAAGTCCAACTCTTAAAGGCTAGGCAGAAATGAATTTTCAAAGTTAGGATCAAAACAATGCCTTAAAATGAAATTAATTCCATGAAAAATTGTCAAAAGACATCAAGATCAAAAAAGAAATTTGGTTTGAGGGTTGGACAATGTTTCTAAATGATTTTAAAGGTTTCATGAATTTTTTGGTGTTTTTTAAATACCTAAAAGTATTTTTAATTAATTAATTCTCATTAATTAATTAAAAATAAACTTTTAAATGATTTAAAAATATTTTTTAATGCAAAAAATAAAAATAAAAATGTTTTTGGTTTCTGAAAATTAATAAAAGGTTGTATAAAAATTTTCAGAATTTTTGAAAATGTTTTACTATTTTTAATAAAATGAAGAAAACAAATCAAATAAAATGAAAAATAAAATGAAATAAAACTGAAAATGAGAAAGTCAGCAAGATCAATGGCCAGTATTCAAACTCACACGCGCGGGAGTGGACTTGGCGCGCATCTGGACGGCCAAAATTCAAATTCACGCAATTAAGACTAAACCCTAATTAATTAGCCCTAATGACTCTCAGGCGACCAGAACACTGTTCCGGTCGTCTTCTCCGGCAAGCCCCTCTTTCAAACTCTCTCAAATCTTCACTAAATCATGTCAAACTCTCCAGATCAACTAAACTAACCTCCCTAAACAACAATCCAGCAACAAATTCCATTTATTTCAACTCAAAATCAAAATACGAATCAAACATCAAAAACTGCCAAAATTTCAGAAACACAATACAACCTCATTTCTCAATCTTTTTCAAAAGTAAAAGGCTCAGTGAACTCAGGGAAGCATGCTTTATCATTTAGAAACAAGAAATAAAGGTTCTGGAAAAATGAAAATCCATGGCTACCTGAATCGAAGCTTTGATTTCTGGCACTTTATGGCTGGTTTCTTGCTTCCAATCACCTCCAATGGACCTCCTGAGAAGCTTTCAATGCTTGTTTGAAGTTTACAATGGTTGGTTTGAAAGATAGCTGAAGTTCTGCTCAAAGGGGGAGAGAAGTCGTATCTTGGTTTCTGGGAGTTTCAGGCTATGGTGATGGGTGGTTTGTGACCAGTGAAGTATGCTGAGTTGATTTGTGAAGTTGGTTTGTGTGTTTGCAGCTTGTGGAGAGTGTTTCGAAAGCTTTTGCAAAATGGGGTGAAAATGAGAGAGCTCAGTTCTTGGTGCTTTCAGGCTTGTGTTCTCTGTGCTTTGGCTTGCTTTTTGTTTGTATAAACTAATGGGATTGGTCATATGAGTTGATGTGTGCTTTTGTGATTGGTATGGCTCAAGTTGCCAAAATGTCAAAGTTGTGTAAGAGAGGCATGGGCTACTAGCTAGCCAAGGACAGATGGGGTGTCCTGCGCAGCAAGATGTGTGGAGAGCCATAGGATTGGTTGTGAAGTCAGCAAGCAAGTGGATTCACACTTGAGTGAGTTTTTGCAACTTGCTTCACTTTTGTTTCCTTTGAGAAATCTTGCTCCATAAGTCATGAAAATGAGTGATCCCTTGGCCCATTCTGAATTTTAGATGTTATAAGATCATGTTGTGAAGAAATGATACACATTTGAGGCCTTTAGAACACTTGAACAAACCATTTTGCAAAATGTCTCTTTGGTAAAAAACTTCAAATTTTGTGATTTTAGCCAACTTTGACAAGCCATAACTTTTGATCCAAAATGAATTAGATCATGTTCTTGTACTTTTTGAAAAGGGAATGATCCATTCTACAACTTTCATGACCAAAGTTTTTCCATTTGAAGCATTTTTGGATCAAAAAGCAAGGGTTGAAAAAGTTTCCTAAAATGGCAATTTCATTAAAAGTCAAACTTTCCCAAAAAGTCAACTTTGCAAATGACTTGAAATTCTTCAATTTTGTGAACTTCCAACACCTTCCATGATCAAATAAAGATCATAAATAATCAAAATGATGATGAACACCCTTTGGTTGGGTCATTGGGGACCTCAGATGCCCTGATTTTACACTAGCTTGCTTAGAAAGTCAACCCTTGATCAAATGACTTCCCCATTGAATTTCTTCATGAAAATTGATATGCATGCTACCTATACCATATAGAGACCAATAGAAATAAGAATGACCAAAAAATTTGGAGTTATGGCCTCTGAAACCAAAACCCTAATTTTAGGTCATCTGTGCAGTCAAACCTGGCTCTGCTTCCATACCATTCTCAGTTCTTGTGATTCTTTGACATTCTTGACTTTGAAAGGATATAATATGATGCTTGAACATACATGGACCCCTTTGAATTGTTTGATGACCTTTGGAGTGGCTCAAGAAGCTCTTGGATTGCTCAGATCACAAACCCTAGGTGCAGATGACTTTGAATCTATGCAGTGAATCAAAAATGTGATATGAGATGCTATGATTGAGTTTATGCATATGAGGAGATCACAAGCCATAGTGTGAATGGGTGAGGGCAAATTTGGGGTGTTTACAGCTGCCCCTATTCAAACATGAGTTAGCTGTGCAGGATGTAAGTGACGGCTTATCAGGCAAACAAGATAACTTGTTGTTGAATACCAAAGACAGTCCAAAATTTGCACTCACAGAATGAAGAAGAAAAGGGATATAGATTGTAAAGGAGAATAAAGTATAGGATAAAGTGTGGGCGACGGAGAACGACCGTCGAGCAGAGGACGACTGCTGGGAAATGAGCAATGACGGGGACGACCGACATGCTGGGAAAAGTGCGGGAAATAAAGCAATGACGGGGACGACTGACAAGCTGGGGATAAAAGGGGTTATGATGGGGACGGCCATCAAGTAAAGCTATAAAATTCCCTGGGGATTAATGAAAAATGATGGGGACGGCCATCAAGTTCATAAAGTAATGTATGCAACGATGGGGACGGCCATCGGGCTAAACTGATGAAGGATGATCATCAGGAGAAGAAAAAGGGACCACGACGGGGACGGCCATCGGGTTAAAGAATAAATGAAATAATGATGAGGGACGGTCATCAAAGGTGATGGACGATCACCTGGCAGGGTACGGCTGCCGAAAATATCACGGCATAGGACGAATGCCGGATAAAAGGTCAACGATGGGGATGGCCATCGGATGAGCATGATGAAGGACGATCATCAAGAGGTGAAGGACGATCACCCAGCAGGGGACGGCTGCTCTCAGGGTTTATCATGACATAGGACGAATGTCAGATAACAATATCAACGATGGGGACGGCCATCGGATAAAATGATGAAGGACGATCATCAAAAGGTGAAGGACGATCACCTAGCAGGGGACGGCTGCCAAATATCACGACATAGGACGAATGTCGGATAGAAAAGGTCGACGATGGGGACGGCCATCGGATGAGCATGATGAAGGACGATCATCAAGAGGTGAAGGACGATCACCTAGCAGGGGACGACTGCCAAATATCACGACATAGGACGAATGTCGGATAGAAAAGGTCGATGATGGGGACGGCCATCGGATGAGCATGATGAAGGACGATCATCAAGAGGTGAAGGACGATCACCTAGCAGGGGACGGCTGCCAAATATCACGACATAGGACGAATGTCGGATAGAAAAGGTCGACGATGGGGACGGCCATCGGATGAGCATGATGAAGGACGATCATCAAGAGGTGAAGGACGATCACCTAGCAGGGGACGGCTGCTCTCAAGGTTTATCATGACACAGGACGAGTGTCAGATAGAAAGGTAATTTTGCTTTGTTGGCGATCTACTGGGGAATAGTAAACACGGACGAGTGTTTATATCCAAGAAATAACGGGTATAAGTGTTTTGACGTTTATGTATAGATTAAAGATGCGGACGAGCATCCTTAAGACTACGATACGGACGAGTATCGGGTAGAAACAAATACTGACACATGTTCAGAGATGATGATACGGACGAGTACCAACTGGTTAACAAAGAACATGGACTAATGTCGAATCTGAGATGATATAAGTGGTGTATACAAGACACAGGCGAGTATCTGTATAAGTATGAGTGGTGTATAGACAGGTATTTAAACTGTTAGGGAGAGTGACACGGACGAGTGTCGAAAGGAGAGAAGTATAATATAAACAAATATCTGATATACAAAGTGTTAGGTTATTGTGCTGGGGAAAGTGACATGGACGGATGTCAAGGAATTGTATATATATGTATACGTGAGTGCAAAGAGGATGCTTCGGCTTTCCGCTGGGGATATGACACGGACGGGTGCCAAGGAGGTGTATACTGGTGGTTGTGGGTGTAAGGCAACTGCTTTAGCTCTTTGCTGGGGAATCTTGGGAGCATTCTGTATATTATTGATATTCACAAGTGTTTGATTCAGAAAAATGGCTTATGATTATGCAACATGTTTGATTTTTGCCGTAATGCTCCGTATTAGACGGAATGCTACGCTTTGCGGGGGTGAATATGATGCAAATGCCATGTTTATGCAAAAGATACCGATCCGGGATTCGGATCCCATTGCTGCGAAGATTTCTGGTTGATCTGTTTGAAATGGGCATCCCAGCTGGGGATGAGATCATTGGTAGATCTGATGAGATGTATTTGCTTGGGGAAATAGGTCATTGATAGACCCATCCGTGGTAATGAGGGACCCAGCTGGGGTTTGTAGAAGCTTTCGTCACTCTGTTGTGATTCCTTCATGTGTTGCTTCTTCTGGATAGAGGCTGAAACTCTGTGGGGAGAGGGTTCCCAGGCCTTACACCTGATGGGATGAAGCTTTCATGCCCCATGCTGCGCTTTGCATTCCTGCAATCCTGCAAAGATAGAAACGTACAAGTAATCCCGAGGTATCTCTTACGAGATTCCATCATAGGAGTCCAGACACTCCCAGGAGTATATTTCCTGCAAGCACGCATTCTTTAGGAAGGAAACATCTGTGTTTATGCAATCAGCATCTCTAAAGACATCAGACATTTTGCAAATGAAAATAAAATGTACAAGACGAGACATGACTGAAAATCTGATTTTATTAATTTATATGCCCTGAATTGGCAAGATACAGTCAAAGAAACAAATCCCCTGAAATGAGAAGATTGTTACAAATTGAGAAACAAAATGTTGGCAATGTTGACGACGCTTCAAGGAGCTTCCCTTTCGCTATGACTCGTATGACTTTTGACGTTCTTCTCGTCTTGCTTTCTGAAGAAGGCTGATTCTGAGAGAAGCTTGATCTTTTCGAAGTTTACCAAGTTGTAGGTGATACAGACGAATTCAGAGTGCAGTTGTCCGCTTATTCCCTTATTTTGCATGGATCGCCCTTTCGGGTTTTCAATCCATCGGGATACCCATTTTTGCCTGAGTTGTCCAATGCGGCTTTTCAACTCAGCGGGTGTACATTTTTTTGTTCATTTTTCCCTTATTTTTGCCCGAGTCTTTTATTCTGTTTTTGACTCGCCGGGATGCCCTATTTTTGCCTGGACTTACATTCTGTTTTTATGTCCAGCGGGTCATTTTTATGCGAAGTATTTTTTAACTGCATCTGAATTCACAGGGGACGGAAAGTTTTCACCATCCATAGTGTTGAGCATCAGTGCTCCACCCGAGAAAACTTTCTTTACTACAAATGGCCCTTCATAATTTGGAGTCCACTTGCCCCTGTGGTATGTATGAGGAGGGAGGATTCTCTTCAGCACGAGATCTCCTACTTGATACTCTCGGTGTCTGACTTTCTGGTCGAAGGCTCTTTTCATTCTTTTCTGATACAACTGCCCGACAGATTGCAGCCAATCTTTTCTCTTCGATCAGACTTAGTTGCTCGTATCGGGATCGGACCCATTCTGCTTCGTTCAGCTTAACATCCATCAGTACCCGTAAGGAGGGTAATTCAACTTCAACAGGTAGGACTGCCTCCATGCCATATACAAGCTGATACGGTGTTGCCCCAGTGGATGTTCTGATTGACGTGCGGTACCCATGCAAGGCAAACGGTAGCATTTCGTGCCAGTCTTTGTAGGTGACTACCATCTTCTGCACAATCTTTTTAATATTCTTGTTAGCTGCCTCAACAGCGCCGTTCATCTTTGGCCTGTAAGGAGAAGAATTGTGGTGTTGGATCTTGAAGTCCCGGCATAGCTCTGCCATCATTTTGTTGTTTATATTGGAACCATTATCAGTAATGATTCGCTCGGGAACTCCGTATCGACAGATGATATCTCTCTTCAGAAATCTGGCTACCACTTGTCTTGTAACGTTTGCGTAGGAAGCTGCTTAGACCCACTTGGTGAAATAGTCAATGGCAACCAGGATGAATCTGTGGCCATTCGAAGCAGTCGGCTCAATCTTGCCAATCATATCAATGCCCCACATAGCAAAGGGCCAGGGTGACGACATCACATTCAAAGGATTGGGAGGCACATGCACCTTATCCGCATAAATCTGGCATTTATGGCATTTTCTGGCGTAGGCACAACAGTCGGCATCCATTGTGATCCAGTAATAGCCCGATCTTAGCAATTTCTTGGCCATAGCATGCCCTCCTGCATGGGTACCAAAGGATCCTTCGTGCACCTCGTGCATCAACAAGTCTGCTTCTGTTCTGTCAACGCATCTGAGGAGTACCATATCAAAGTTTCTCTTGTACAGGGAACCATCAGTGTTCAGAAAGAAACTACCAGCAAGCCTTCTCAAAGTCTTCTTATCATTGGAAGATGCCCCAGGTGGGTATGTTTGATCCTCCAAGAAGCACTTAATGTCATGGAACCATGGCTTATCATCTTTGACAACATCTTCTGCGAACACATATGCTGGTCTGTCAAGTCTGGACACTGAAATTTGAGGTACGAAGTTGGCAGCTTGAACTTTGATCATGGATGAAATGGTAGCCAGAGCATCTGCAAACTGATTCTCGTCCCGGGGGATATACTCAAGCTTGACTGTTGTGAATAAAGTTAATAACCTCCTTGTATAATCCCTGTAAGGTATCAGATGATCTTGGTGTGTGTACCATTTTCCGTTGGTTTGATTAACTACCAGAGCTGAATCTCCGAATACAGTCAAAGTTTTGATCTTGAGGTCAATGGCTTCCTCAAGACCCATAATGCAAGCTTCGTATTCAGCTTCGTTGTTAGTGCAGTTAAAGGTGAGTTTTGCCGAGAAAGGCATGTGAACTCCCTTAGGTGTAATAAGTACTACACCAACACCACGCCCATTCATGTTAACAGCCCCATCAAACATCATAATCCATTCTTCTTCCGGGTCGGGCCCTTCAGTGTGAACAGGCTCTTCATGATCTTTTGCTTTTATGAACATGATGTCTTCATCAGGGAAGTCAAATCTCATGGGCTGGTAATCATCAATGGGTTGCTCAGCTAGATAGTCAGACAATACACTGCCCTTGATGGCTTTCTGAGATGTGTACTGAATGTCATATTCTGTGAGGATCATTTGCCATCTTGCAACCCGTCCGGTAAGTGCTGGCTTCTCAAAAATGTACTTAACTGGGTCCATCTTCGAGATCAATAAAGTGGTGTGGGTCAACATATACTGTCTCAGTCGGCGAGCAGCCCACGCTAAAGCACAACAAGATTTCTCGAGCAGTGAATAACGTTGTTCACAGTCGGTAAACTTTTTGCTTAGGTAGTAAATTGCATACTCTTTTCGACCGGACTCGTCATGCTGGCCCAGCACACACCCCATTGACTCTTCTAATACTGTCAAGAACATTATCAGAGGTCTTCCTTCAACTGGAGGCATAAGGATTGGAGGTTCTTGTAAGTATTCCTTGATCTTGTCAAAAGCCCTTTGGCAGTCTTCATTCCACCTGACCGTTTGTTCTTTTCTTAACAGTTTGAACAATGGTTCACAGGTTGCTTTAAGGTGAGATATGAACCGTGAAATGTAGTTCAATCGTCCTAAGAACCCTCGAACTTCTTTTTCTGACTTCGGTGCAGGCATTTCTTGAATGGCTTTGACTTTATCAGGGTCAACCTCAATCCCTTTCTCACTTACAATGAAACCCAGCAGCTTACCAGATCGCACCCCGAATGTGCACTTGTTGGGGTTCAGCTTCAGTTGGTACTTTCTCAGACGCTTGAACAGTTTCAGCAGATTTACCAAGTGGTCTTCTTCGGTGAGGGACTTGGCAATCATGTCATCCACATAACATTCGATTTCTTTATGGATCATATTGTGGAATAATGTTACCATAGCCCGTTGATATGTTGCACCAGCATTCTTCAGTCCGAATGGCATCACCTTGTAACAGAACGTGCCCCAGGGTGTGATGAAGGTTGTCTTCTCCATGTCTTCAGGTGACATCTTAATCTGATTGTATCCTGAAAATCCGTCCATGAAGGAGAACACTGAGAACTGAGCCGTATTATCCACCAATACGTCAATGTGAGGTAAAGGGAAGTCATCTTTTGGGCTGGCTCTGTTCAGATCCCGGTAGTCAACACACATTCTCACTTTGCCGTCTTTCTTAGGCACAGGTACTATATTAGCAACCCACGGTGGATAGCTAGTCACAGCAAGGAACCCGGTGTCCCACTGCTTTTGTACCTCTTCTTTGATCTTCATTGCCATGTCTGGGCGAGTACGACGCAGTTTCTGTTTAACTGGTGGGCTATCTTCTCTTAAAGGCAGCTTGTGCATGACGATATCGGTGTCCAACCCTGGCATATCCTGATAAGACCAAGCAAACACATGCACATACTCCTGAAGCAGGTCAATCAGTTGTCTCTTCACCGATTCTTGTAAGCAGGCCCCGATTTTAACTTCTTTCACATCTTCATCTGTACCAAGATTAATCGTTTCGACCTCCTCCTGATGAGGAGTGATAACCTTTTCCTCTTGTCTCAACAACCTGGCTAGCTCTTCAGGAAGCTCATACTCTTCTTCAACCCCTTCATCAGCTTGATTGATTGGATTGTCAAAGTCATACGATGTCATAGCCGTGCTGTTGTCGGTGCGGTCTGGAAGGCACTCTCTGCAAGGGTTCAGTTTGTTCATTTTAGTGATTGATTTTAATCTTGTTTAGAAAAGTGAAATAAAGTTGTCATTTTGAAAACATTGCCATTTATTTTTTGTACAAAAAGAAAAATGGAAAAACAGTGAACGGAAAAGAAAAAGACTCATTTGCAAAAGATGTCTGATTATCATTGATTGATCTATTTGCACAAAATTACAGATGGCCCGATTACAAAATGAGTCTTGCCATCTTGGGCAAGATGCAAGACTTGATGCATGCTTTAAAAATACAGGAAATAATAATTACTCTGCAGGAGTAACCCTTATAATTTCCTGGGAAGACCAGTTTGAGATACGGCTCCCCGGGATCCTTGGACGTATCCAGCTCTCCAGGTTGCGCTCATCTTCCGACTCATCTTCCAAGTTGTTCACTGCATCTAGGGCGAGCATCCCCCCACTGACAAAACTGGGCTTCTTAGCAGCCTCTGCTTGATCTTGTTGAGTTGGTCTGTAACCCAACCCAAATCTATCCTCCTTCTTCTCTACAGGCAGCAACTTGCCCCAGCCTTGGGCAGTCCCTTCTTCAACAACCTTCCGGGCTTGCTGATAAGATGTCATTGAGGTTCCAGGTATAGTGGATGCTTCATTTATGTTCAAGGCCTCAAACCCTTGACTCATAGTTTCATGGATCTCCCCATCCATCTCAATGTATTTGTATGTAGCCAGATGGCTGACAAAGATATCTTCCTCTCCACAAATAGTAACGACTTGGCCCTCCCACTCGAATTTTAACTTCTGGTGAAGGGTTGAGGTCACGGCGCCAACGACGTGTATCCATGGTCTACCCAATAGACAGCTGTAGGCAGGTTGTATATCCATCACGAAGAAGGTCGTTTTGAAAGTCTGTGGGCCAATCATTATAGGCAACTCAATTTCCCCCAGAACTGATCTCTTAGAACCGTCAAAGGCTCTCACTACCAAGTTGCTGGGACATAATGCCAATCCTTCATACTCCAGCTTTACAAGGGCTTTCTTAGGTAGGACATTGAGGGATGACCCTGTGTCCACCAGTACATGAGAAAGAACTGCACCCTTACACTCCAAGGTAATGTGCAAAGCCTTGTTGTGATTGCGACCTTCCGTTGTCAAATCAGTGTTGGTAAATCCTAGTCCATGACTAGCGTTGACATTTACAACTACAGCTTCCAACTGATTGACGGTAATCTCCTCTGGCACATAAGCTGTGTGCAAGACTTTTAGTAGTGCGTTCCGATGAGCCTCGGAGCACATTAGCAATGATAGAATGGAGATTTTGGAAGGTGTCTGGTGAAGCTGGTCCACTATCTTGTAATCACTTTTCTTGATGATTCTCATGAATTCATCAACCTCTTGATCAAAAGGGGTTTTTAAAGCTTCTTTAACAATTTGTTCTTCTTGCACCATGCTCTTCCCTTTTGCCTTGGCAGCAGCTTCTGCTTCAGCAATGGGTCTTGGAATTTGCGGGGCAAAGAGACGTCCGCTTCGAGTGAAGCCTCCACTTCCCCCCATGTTGTCTATTTGTGGTGAATAAGTTGATGATTCCAGAGTGATTTTCTGTCCTTCGCAGTATAGATCGGAGCCGTAATGCCAAGGGATGGCATTATTGCTTTCATAAGGAACTGGCCCAGGCACTGTGATAGTGACTGGACTGATAGCAGCTGCAGAAGGGACCATGATAGTATGTGGATCATAGTATATTGTAACTGGTGCTCTGATAGGAGTGGCATTTTGTGAGTTGTAGGCAGAATCATTTGCAGGATCATAATAAATTGTAACCGTTGAGACACTTTCATTGTTTGTTGTTGATGTTGTAGGAGGCACTGTCGACTGGATGGATGTTGAAGTTGTAGAAGAGATAGTTGTTGATATTTGGTCCGTTGAAATGACAGATGAAGCATTTGTTGATGAAACTGAAGAATTGTTTGGAATAATTGTTGTTGCAGTTGTAGGAGACTCGGGAACTGTTGTTAGAGAGATTGCTGGATTTGAAGGTATTGATGTTGTGATTTGAAGTAGGCCACTCTGGATGAGACCATTTATGCCGCTTCTCAGGTTATCACACCCATTTACCGAAATGTTGCAATAAGCACATCCTAGCTCACACCCGGGGAACATTTGACATTCAAGGAGTTGAGCTTTAATCTCTACCAGGGGTGTCCGAATCTGCCCCACACTGGTTATCAAGTAAGACGGCTTATCTTCTTCAATAGCATTGATTCTGGGTCCACCGTGGTTGGGCATAGGGTTCTTACTGACATTTGGTGGGGGTGCAAAGTTTAGATCTTTGGAATCCACTAGATCCTGTACTTTCATGTGCAAAGCTCTGCACTTCTCTGTACTGTGGCCAGGTGCATTTGAGTGAAAAGCACATCTGGCGCTGGCGTCATAATTTCTGGGCAGACTGGCAGGATCTGGAGGTGCCAATGTCCTTAGCTCAACCAGGTTGAGTTTCAGGAGTTGTGGCAACAATGCGGCATAAGGCATAGGGATCAGATCAATCACCCTATTGGCCTGAGATGGTCTCTGTTGAAACGGTCTTTGCTGATTGTTGTTGCTGGTGTTGTTGTTGTTATAATTTCTATGAGGTGGATACTGAGCTTATTGCTGGTAGTGGGATTGTTGCTGTGGTTGATATGCTGGTTGTGGATGAATTGGAGCGGGAATGGTGACAGCTGCCACTGACCTATGAACATACTGGGGTCTGCCCCTGCTGGTATGGATGGCATTAGTCTCACCAGTTCTCCTTGGACCTACAAAAGGCTTTCTTGGGTTGCTGGACGAGCTTGCACCGTTGTCGGAAATCTTACCCATCTTTAGAAGGCTCTCAATTCTTTCTCCAGCTATGACTACATCCACGAAGCTGGTGGAAGAAAAGGAAGCTAGCCTATCAATGTATGTCCCTTGGAGGGTGTTCATAAACATGTCGGCCATCTCCCTTTCCGACATGGGTGGCTGGACAGCAGCAGCAAGCTGTCTCCACCTCTGGGCGTACTCCCGGAAGCTTTCTCTAGATGACTGGGACATTCCCATCAGGAGGGTCCTGTTGGGAACCATATCCAAGTTGTACTGGTATTGTCTAATGAAGGCCTCAGCCAGGTCCTTCCAGCATCTGATGGTTGCTCTGGTCAAATGAGAGTACCATTCCCTTGAGGCCCCTGTTAAGCTATCTTCAAAATAAAACATCCATAGCTTTTCGTCCATGGTATATGCCTTCAGCCTCCCCAGAAAGGATTGTAAATGGGTTCGGGGACAGGAAGTTCCGTTGTACTTCTCGAAGCACGGAGGTTTAAACTTGTGGGGAATCCTTACCCCGTCCACTAAACCCATGTCCATAACATCAAAGCCCAAGGAATTCTGGGACTCCAAGGATCTCAATTTTTCAGCAATTTCATCTAGCCTTCTGTCATAGGCTTCATCCCCGGCTCCCATCACAGTGAATTGATCTTCTTGGGGGTCTTCTTGTAGTACTCTGCCTGTAGTAGCATTCCCTTGCACATTAGCAGGGATGTTGATCTCTGGGTGAAGGTGAGGGCCATACACAAGTGGGTTGACATGAGGCTGTACCCTCTCATTGTTGCTTGTTCCACCAGTCCCTAGATGGGGGTCTTCCTGAGTCTGCCTCTCTACCAATGCTCTTAGTCTTTCTTGGCTCTGTGCCAATCCATTCATCACCTCCATAAACTGGGTCATCTGATTCCTCATTTCCAGTCTCTCATTGGCCATTTGAGCCCTGACCTCTGTAAGGTCTTGTTGTACCTGGTCCATCTGTATACCCGGAAGGTTGTTGCGGGTAGGATATCTGTGTGGACGGTTGAGTGGGAACACCCGACGTCGAGCAATAGTTCCTAAATCACAACAGAGTTAGTAACAAAAAACAAAACAAAACCTACAAAACAAAACAAGAGGTTATTATGAAATGCAGTATGCTTATTTGTCTCCAAGGTATCCGGCTTGGCACTTGGTTTTGACCTTTCCAGACCCCTGAGGAAGATGCCTTTGATGTTGTTTGAAAGAACTCAGATAAAACAAACTAATAAATATATTACAAAAGTGAATGATACATAGTTTGTTTTTTTACAATACATGCCCTCTGAGGGGTCAAAATACAACATAAAAAGGAAAAGTACAATGAAATGAAAGCAACAACAAGCAAAAGTTAGACACCAAGACCAAACTCATCCTCTTGAACTTCCTTTAGAAGTGCCTCAGTTACCGGATCAGCCGGACGCTCCGTGAGGTTCCTGATGAGAAGATTCCTGGTGGCAACAGCAGTAGTTAGCTTCTTGTGTCTGCTCTGGTCCTTTGACCTCTTCACACCAGCCCTAATCTTCAACTCTGAGATCTCCCTCTGGGCTGCTAATAGGGCTTCCTGTTGTTCCTTTGCATTAGCCTCCAACTGCTCAATCTTGTCCTGAGTCCTCTTATCTTCCTGGGTGCGAGCTTCAGTGATTCTGACCCACCTAGCTTGACTTTCCTTCAGATAGAGATCAGTCCTAGCCTTCTGGAACTGGGCCTCTTTACAGGCATTCTTCAAAATCTGTTCTCCAGCCATTGACTTCTTGATGTAGTCCTCTGACTTCTCAATCCTGGCTAGATGCTCCACCTTAAGCTTTTCCAACCTTTCAATGTCCATCCGACCATCACTCCTCTCCCAGAGGGTCTTCTGCAGAGCTTGAGTCAAATTCTCATTCCTCTCTTTCAGTTTCTCAAACTCTTCCAAGCTGACAGTGGCTGGTGGTGGTGCTGTGGATGGCCCAGGTACATCCTCAATGGTGAAGGGCATCCCAGAAATTTGAGCCCTGGCATGAGACCACTCATAGTACTGAGCTGAGGCCACATTGTTGCATCTCCCAAGAATAGCCATCCCTTTGGTCTGGACATTGTCCCAAGCCCAGGATGCTTGCCTGACAATAGCCAAATTAGGCTTGATCTCACAATAAAGGGTCTCAGCTAGATCTTGTACTCTAGGGGGGTGGACCAATGCATAGCCCAGTTGTCTTTTGAATAGCAGAGGGTTGTAATTGATGCAACCCTTCACTCCTATCAGGGGTACATTGGGGAACTGCCCACAACTAGTGATGATGTCCCTGCCTTTGATGCTCTGAGTGCACCACCTGATGTCAGCTGAGGTTAAAGCAATGAGTCTTCTAGCCCAATTCTTTTGCTGGTGAGGATTCAAGAATGCATCAGTCTTGGACAAGTGCTTGAGCAGCCAGGTGTGGAACAGGGGAGCACAACATCTCACCAATCTTCCTCTTTGCTTTTCATTCCTTTGGTGGACAGAGTGGTAGAAATCTCCCAGTAAGGTGGGCACTGTGTTCCTCAGAATGAAAAGATGGATTGCATTTTTGCTAATAAACTTAGGCTCATCTGCAAATAAGATAACCCCATATATGCTAAGGGCTAATAATGCACAGACTGCCTTCCATTCTCCCAAGGAGGCTTTCAGGGTAGCCTGAGAAGTTAAGAAATCCAAGTGTAGACCAGGAATTCCAGCCTTTGCTGTCATGTTCTGCTCAATCAGAGAGGGTTCTAGATACAATGCCCTTGCCACCTCTTCATTGCTAGGAAAAGCCATCTCAGGGTTGAAGGGGACTCCACCCCTGATAGGTACACCAATCAGTGATGAATACTCCTCCAACAAGGGTCCCAACTGAAAATCCTGGAAGGTGAAGCACCTCAGAGGGGGATCATAGAACTGCAGGCAAGTATGAATCAAGCTCCTCTGGGAAGGGTCCAAATCCATAACCACATCAAGGATGCCTCCATAATGTTCTCTGAATAGTGGTACATGGTCTGGAGTAATAAGGGCCTGGATCTTCCTGATGCCAGCCAGCTCAGGCTCAAAGAAATGGTAGGAGATGTTGCTTTTCTTGGGTGCCATATTGCTGAAGAAGAGCTGAAACAGATGCTGATGATGATGACTGATACTAGAAGATGGGCCACTGATAGGCTGAGACTGGTGATGTAGGTGACTGAAGCAGGTGGCTGATGAGGATAGCTGAAGCAGATACTGATGGAGATAGGCCTATACAGATAAAAGGGGTCAAAACCAAGCCAAAATACAGTATGGATACCCTGAAAAACAAATAAGCAAATGTTAAATGATGCAATGATGATGTATGCAAATGATATGCAAGGGTTTGTGATCAGGCTGGATCTGAATACTGCTTTGATATAGGTCCATGTATGTTCAAGAAATCCAGATGGAGGTTCATAAATCCAGTAATCAAGGTGGGGGACTCAAATAAAGAGTCACATGTCCAGGGTTAAAAATCACAAGAACTGTCCCAAAATGGAGTACTCTTAATCAAAACAAAGTAACAGGGTATGTTGGGGTCAAGGGTACCTGCAAACCTGTAAACAGCCCAACCCCCTCACAGGTGGTGTTCTAAAACAAAGATCCTCAGACTTGGATCAGTTATGAGAAGTGTAAACACTTCTATCCCGGAGGTGCAGTGTTTACAATAACCATAAAAGATCCTCCTCTAATTCACCTCAGTTTCTGAAGGTCAATAATAAAGGTCATCTAGACTTAGCAGGCTTCCCAGATAGCCCTAGCACTACAGGAAATTTGTAGCACAGAGTTCTCAAGAAGAAACCCATATTTGAACCGTGTTTCATATTCCCGCACCAGACCGAAATGGAATGGGAAAGAACATGAACCACTCTAGCCTAGGTGTCACTCAGGTCCCAGGTATAGGACCTTAACTCTCAATAGAACCCCACCCACCAAAGCAACAAAACTAGATCCATCCAAAGCAGTATGACAGTATGATATATGTAAAGCTGTAAAGAAAGCAATAAACAAAACTGTACATAAAGCAATAACATAAATACATAAACACACATAACACCCCAGTAAACACAAATCAAACAAGCGCTAGGAGGAACCCACAACAAGAACCAGAAGCCCTGGTTACAGTATAAGGTTTCCCCAGCAGAGTCGCCAAGCTGTCGCTCCCAAAAGATGAGACTGAGCTCAAATGAGGCACAAACGCGAACGGTCGGCGAAAAGAGGGTGTGAGAACACACAGGAGTGAACTCACAGGAAAAAAAAAGAGTCGCCAGCTAGGAATTTTTATCCCGGAGGAAAGGCAATGCTGCATAGACCTAGAAAAAGATGGATAAGACGGTTGCGAACCAGAGAGACTGAGAAAGGGGGTTGGTTACAACCTGGGAAGGTATTAGCACCCAGATTGTCCGTCGTACTCGACGGGATCCACGCTTAAAAGATTTGTGTTTTAAAGGGGTAGTGTCAGTGCAATCTGTGTATAAAAAAAGCTAGAAAAAAAAGAAGTACAGGTGTCTGTGTAAAAGAAGTGTAAAGTGTAATATATACAGTGTCAGTGTAATAACAGGAATAAGGTGCTCAAGATCATGAGGCTAAAAGAATGATGCTGGAAAGAGGGGGAATATACAGAGACTTTTGTTCGATAACTGTTAAGTTATGCCTACGTATCCTCTCGTGCAATGAGGAAGTCAGAACACCGTAGTTCGACCCAAAGAGACTGAAAGGTGGATTGACTTGTGAACTGCTTACTTGTCTATGCTCAAGTGTATGACCTGTTTGGCTCAGATGCTAACTGTCTTGCATTAAACGGAAGAAGCGAGTTCTCGTTTGTGAGTGAATGAGATGAGAAAAGAATCCCGGAGGAGTCGATTATTGTCTGTTTTTGTATTTTCAGTCTTTTATTGTTTTTGAAAGTTTGTCATAAGTTAATGAGCTTAAGCCTAAACCAATGGGTTAGTAAACTCATCACATCTTCCCTCTGATTAGGGGTAATGAGAATACCCTAAGTGTGAAGTCAGCTTCTCACACTTAATCACCTTTGATGCAGGATTAAGATCATTAACCTACTTGTGATTATTTAGATGTTTTTGTTGTTTTTGTTTAGTGTTAAGTAATGAGGTTAAGCCATAATCAGGGATTAAACAGACTCATTACACCATCCTAATAGAAGCATAATAGATGAGAGTGTTTAAGCTGAGGAAAGCTCCTCAACTTAATCCATGATTAGGGATTAACTTCATGACAAAACAAAACCTTTATTAAATGGATTTTAATTAATGATAAGATGATGAAGTGAGTTTTAGGGTTTGTAAGACAACTTGAGGGGGACTTGTCCATTAACACTAGGGTTAGTCCTTCTTAACCAGTTAAGGAAGAATTAGAACCCTAATGCAAGGCCCAAGTTACAAGCTTGATGTCTTGATGATTATAAAGTGGATTGATTAAAGGAGTTAAACACATTAAGGGTTTAACACTTAGGATTAAAGTTATACACTCCATCCTAATAGAAGGATGCAGGTATAAGCTTAATCACAAAGCCTCAAAACCTTTAGGGTTTAGTCCCTGATTATGAGGTGAGAAGAGAAGACTCAATGAGACACAAAGGTAAAATCTAAATGGGGGACTAATGAAAACCCTAATTATTGTCATGCTTGGTTGTTCCTAAGGTTTGTGAGGTTTACAAGAGAAATCTTCAGAGGAACCACCAGGAAGCAGATGAAAGGAGCAAAGAGAAGCAAAGTAACTTGCTTCATTTAAGAAGACAAGTCACTTGAGGAAAGAAAGTGAGATGAACAAGAATGAGCAAGCTCAATCCAATACACACACAAAAATTCAGCAATGATGCATAAGATAGATGAAAAGAAATTGTGAGAAGTGAAGGCAAATTCACTTCTCAAGGAGCTTACCACCTGAAAAGTTAATGAAAGAAATGCAATGTAATGCAAAATGAGGTGAAATGATATGATGCAAACCAAAACCAGAAGCATGAGTATGATGATAATGATGCTATGATATGATGCAAACATGAAACAAGGCATGGGGATGATCATATGAACATATGAGTGCAAGAGAAACATGCTTAGAACCATGAACATACATGAAAAGTTATGGAATGAAAATGGCATACAACATGGCAAATGAAATATGCAATGATCAAACATGCTTCTAATATGTCTTAAGATGTCTAATGAATCAAATGGATGCACAAAATGCTATGGCAAGTCATGGTATGCAAGCAAATGCAAGATGAATGCAAAAGGAAGCCCAAATTAGGGTTTATGGTCAATGCACAAAACAAAAACCAAAACCAGAAGCAAACATCAAGATAAAAAATTGAAAATGCATTCAAGGGAACCCTAAACCTATACAAACTCACTGCCCAAAGGAGGGGGTCCAATTCTTAACCTAGTGAAAGTTATGAATTTCCTAAGATTGCTAGGGTTTTAAGGTACCTTGTCAAGAAAAATGCCAAACAAATAGGAAATGCAAAATTAAATCATGCCAATTTAATCCTATAGACTACATGCTATACAAGATGCAATGCAAAAAGAATCAAAGTCCAACTCTTAAAGGCTAGGCAGAAATGAATTTTCAAAGTTAGGATCAAAACAATGCCTTAAAATGAAATTAATTCCATGAAAAATTTTCAAAAGACATCAAGATCAAAAAAGAAATTTGGTTTGAGGGTTGGACAATGTTTCTAAATGATTTTAAAGGTTTCATGAATTTTTTGGTGTTTTTTAAATACCTAAAAGTATTTTTAATTAATTAATTCTCATTAATTAATTAAAAATAAACTTTTAAATGATTTAAAAATATTTTTTAATGCAAAAAATAAAAATAAAAATGTTTTTGGTTTCTGAAAAATTAATAAAAGGTTGTATAAAAATTTTCAGAATTTTTGAAAATGTTTTACTATTTTTAATAAAATGAAGAAAACAAATCAAATAAAAGGAAAAATAAAATGAAATAAAACTGAAAATGAGAAAGTCAGCAAGATCAATGGCCAGTATTTCAAACTCACACGCGCGGGAGTGGACTTGGCGCGCATCTGGACTGCCAAAATTCAAATTCACGCAATTAAGACTAAACCCTAATTAATTAGCCCTAATGACTCTCAAGCGACCGGAACACTGTTCCGGTCGTCTTCTCCGGCAAGCCCCTCTTTCAAACTCTCTCAAATCTTCACTAAATCATGTCAAACTCTCCAGATCAACTAAACTAACCTCCCTAAACAACAATCCAGCAACAAATTCCATTTATTTCAACTCAAAATCAAAATACGAATCAAACATCAAAAACTGCCAAAATTTCAGAAACACAATACAACCTCATTTCTCAATCTTTTTCAAAAGTAAAAGGCTCAGTGAACTCAGGGAAACATGCTTTATCATTTAGAAACAAGAAATAAAGGTTCTGGAAAAATGAAAATCCATGGCTACCTGAATCAAAGCTTTGATTTCTGGCACTTTATGGCTGGTTTCTTGCTTCCAATCACCTCCAATGGACCTCCTGAGAAGCTTTCAATGCTTGTTTGAAGTTTACAATGATTGGTTTGAAAGATAGCTGAAGTTCTGCTCAAAGGGGGAGAGAAGTCGTATCTTGGTTTCTGGGAGTTTCAGGCTATGGTGATGGGTGGTTTGTGACCAGTGAAGTATGCTGAGTTGATTTGTGAAGTTGGTTTGTGTGTTTGCAGCTTGTGGAGAGTGTTTCGAAAGCTTTTGCAAAATGGGGTGAAAATGAGAGAGCTCAGTTCTTGGTGCTTTCAGGCTTGTGTTCTCTGTGCTTTGGCTTGCTTTTTGTTTGTATAAACTAATGGGATTGGTCATATGAGTTGATGTGTGCTTTTGTGATTGGTATGGCTCAAGTTGCCAAAATGTCAAAGTTGTGTAAGAGAGGCATGGGCTACTAGCTAGCCAAGGACAGATGGGGTGTCCTGCGCAGCAAGATGTGTGGAGAGCCATAGGATTGGTTGTGAAGTCAGCAAGCAAGTGGATTCACACTTGAGTGAGTTTTTGCAACTTGCTTCACTTTTGTTTCCTTTGAGAAATCTTGCTCCATAAGTCATGAAAATGAGTGATCCCTTGGCCCATTCTGAATTTTAGATGTTATAAGATCATGTTGTGAAGAAATGATACACATTTGAGGCCTTTAGAACACTTGAACAAACCATTTTGCAAAATGTCTCTTTGGTAAAAAACTTCAAATTTTGTGATTTTAGCCAACTTTGACAAGCCATAACTTTTGATCCAAAATGAATTAGATCATGTTCTTGTACTTTTTGAAAAGGGAATGATCCATTCTACAACTTTCATGACCAAAGTTTTTCCATTTGAAGCATTTTTGGATCAAAAAGCAAGGGTTGAAAAAGTTTCCTAAAATGGCAATTTCATTAAAAGTCAAACTTTCCCAAAAAGTCAACTTTGCAAATGACTTGAAATTCTTCAATTTTGTGAACTTACAACACCTTCCATGATCAAATAAAGATCATACATAATCAAAATGATGATGAACACCCTTTGGTTGGGTCATTGGGGGCCTCAGATGCCCTGATTTTACACTGGCTTGCTTAGAAAGTCAACCCTTGATCAGATGACTTCCCCATTGAATTTCTTCATGAAAATTGATATGCATGCTCCCTATACCATATAGAGACCAATAGAAACAAGAATGACCAAAAAATTTGGAGTTATGGCCTCTGAAACCAAAACCCTAATTTTAGGTCATCTGTGCAGTCAAACCTGGCTCTGCTTCCATACCATTCTCAGTTCTTGTGATTCTTTGACATTCTTGACTTTGAAAGGATATAATATGATGCTTGAACATACATGGACCCCTTTTAATTTTTTGATGACCTTTGGAGTGGCTCAAGAAGCTCTTGGATTGCTCAGATCACAAACCCTAGGTGCAGATGACTTTGAATCTATGCAGTGAATCAAAAATGTGATATGAGATGCTATGATTGAGTTTATGCATATGAGGAGATCACAAGCCATGGTGTGAATGGGTGAGGGCAAATTTGGGGTGTTTACACAAAGATCTTTTTGGAGTCAGTTTACATAACCTTACTGTAGTATGCTTTCAAAATAAACTTTTCCTCAATTAGGTCTTTTAAGGGTTGTATCATGGTATGGTTCACGGTTTATGAAACAAAGGATAAAGGATCAAAATTGTGTTGTACCCACCCCTTCTTCGTGATGATCTGCAGTCCTACGCTCAGTTAAATCTACAAAAATTCGCCTTGACAATGTATGGGTAAAGATGATTGATTTGAGGTTCATTGGAAATGGCAATCATTTTATTTGGTTTGATGGATATTGGTAGTGACCCATTGGTTCTAGACATGGTGGTCACTAAATCTTGCTTTGCTTGAAATTGAGGATTTGAGGGTCTCTTTTGCTTGATTTTCTATTTTGAACTAATCCCTATGTTTTGCCTAAGTCTTTCTTTGGGTGTTCGACTTAGCGGGAATTTTCCCCCATTTTTTTTTGTATTTCTTCTTATTTTTTTGTATTTTTCTGAAATATTGAAAGCTATAACTGTCAAATCATTGGTTGTAATGAATCATCTTGTAATTTGAATGTATAGTCAAAATAACTGAACAACTACCCTGCCTCAGGTTAAGCATAAGGGTTTAGATATGAAAGAAACTCCTACTTCTAGGCTCGAATTGGTGAACTAGGGATTAACTCCTTATCTCTCCAGTGTTTGGGAATTGAAATAATGCATGTACATCATTGACAAAATTTTATCGGAAAGCACACTACAACAATTATGGGTATTTGTTTTCATCATCCTCATTCAAACATTTTCATAATCAAAAGTTTTGAACAAAAGATATATTTTTGAAACGGAAATACATAAATAAACAAATTAATTGAACTCAAAAGATTGCAAATGCTCATTTAATTAATCAAAGAAATAAAAACATAATTGAAAGCAAATTGTTCAGACAAATACAAGGAAAATGAAAACATAAAGGAAACAATGGCCAAGTGGCTAATAAGTAAATAAAGATAAGTTGTCATGTTTTGAAACACTGACTCTAGGGAGAACTGGCTGAAGTTGATTGATGCTTCAAGTTGCATGCCCTGGAAAAGGATTGTCTTTGACATTAGGATTGATATCATGAAAGGAGAGGATCTTGTCTCTGATCAAATCTCTAACCCTGGCCTTCAGTGCATAACAACTTTCCAAATCATGGCATGCCATACCTTCATGAAATGCGCAATGGAGGTCAGGTCGGAATCCACATGGAAGAGGATTTGGCATAGGAGGAGGAGACTTAGTAGTGATCAAACCCTTTGCAAGCAATCCAAGATACAATTATGTGTATGACATAGGAATAGGATCAAAATAAGTCCTATCATGATTCTGAGTTTGTCCAATAGTCGGACGTTGAGGAGCTCTAGTTGGTTGAGTAATAACCAAAGGAGCAAAAAAAACAACATAAGCTTGATTATCACGTTGAGCCCTGTATAGAGGTCTTATATCCATAGCCAAGACAACATTTGTATGATCTTCCTTCTTCCTTTGGAAATTTCCAAAAGGTTTCCTAGCAGCATTGGAAGAATCAACAACAACTTTGGATACTTTACCATTCTTGATTCCTTCTTCAAGCCTCTGTCCAATGGTTACGAAATCAGAGAAATTGGAAGAAACACTTCCGATCATCTTTTCCCAATAGAAGGGAGCCAAGGTATCCATAAACATTCCAGTTAATTCTTTCTCAGCTATAAGAGGTTCAACCTGAGATGCCAACTCTCTCCAACGTTGAGCATACTCCTTGAAGGATTCTCTCTCCTTCTGAGATATATTCTGCAATTGACGGAAGTCAGGTGCCATGTCCAAATTATACTTGTACTACTTTACGAAAGAATCACCCAAATCTATCCAACTTTGGATATGGCTCTTTTCCAATCTCATGTACCACTGCAGTGAGGCTCCTCTTAATCTGTCCTGGAAATAGTGGATAAGCATTTTTTCGTTCTTGGCATAGGAAGCCATCTTTCGGAAGTACATCGTCAAATGGCTTCTTGGACAACCGTTTCCTTTGTACTTCTTGAATTTTGGTGTTTTGAACTCGGCAGGAACGATGAGATTGGATACCAAACACATATCACTTGCATCAACATTGAAGAAGTCATTACCCTCTACAGCCCTTAATCGCTTGTCAATAGCTCAATATTTCTCACGACAAACTTCAGGTTCAACATAATCTTCAAGATCATCACCCTGAGCACTAGCAGCATTGTACTCATAGGGAATTTGGCCAGTATGAATCACAGGTCTGGATTAAGTGAAAATAGGAACTTGAAAAGCGGGTCTGGACGCCTGACTGACCACAGAAGTAGTAACGTGAGGTGGAGAGTGGTTGTGTGGTTAACCAAACTCTGGCCAAGTTGAGGGTGGTAACTAGACAGGCTGGGGCTCAATAACAACATTTTCAAGCTCCTGGATCACAGTCCTTTGAGGTGGCTCTCCTTTAGCAATCAAAACTTGAAGCATCTCAATCAGCTTTGTCATGTTTGTCTTGATATACTCAATTTCCATTCGAATCTCAGCATTGTGAACCTCTTGTTCTGACATCCTGCGTCTACGGTAAGCCCGGGTTCTGTATCGACTACGAAGCTTCAGTTTGACGGTTGACAGATGACTGAAAGACAAAGACAACTTGAATGAACTGACGAACAACCTAGATGTATGAATTAATGCAAATGGTATGCAATGCCATGCAATGTAGGTAAGGCTGAGATCCATAATAACATAAGTATCGCAAAACACCTTAATAGGTAGGCCCTAAGAAGTAAGTTCTAGATTCTTTACTCATAAAAACCACTCACAGGATAGTCTCTACGGCGGTGGTATTAGGATACTCAAGGTCACGGACGTTTATCGTACTAAACGTCCTACAACAAGCTAGATGCATTATGACGATAATAACGATAAGGTCTACCTTGAGTGGAGTTCTCATGCTAGGCTCACAAAGGGGAGAGCCCTCAGAGACTAACACTACGAAACTACCAATATTGAAACTTGTTCTAGGAGTGGGTCCCAGAGTCACAGCCCTTTCATGAATCAAGTCATGCGACAGGCTAGTTGCGTTACGACAAGATCTACGGATAGGTCTACTCTATGGGGGAGCTTTCATGCTAGGTTTTCAAGAAGCGAGTCCTTGGAGACTAACACTAATTACTTCCAAATATAAACTTAGGTGTTCCATTTTCTTTTTCCAAAACTCATGTATAGAGCTATATTTGTGATATCATCCCAAAATCCAACAAGAAAATATGAACTTATATAATAAAAGAGAGAGAAATAAAATAACCAAAAAATAAGCAATCGTAACAACTATAGCAAATATAAAGAAGACAAAGAAAACAAAGAAATATTCAAATGCAAAGTTAACTAAGTTAGGCTCGACTCTCTTATGCATAAGGCATTTTTCCCAGCAGAGTCGCCAACTATCGTACCTCGAAAAATACGATTACTCGTGGTGGACGCGGAAAAAACAAACAACAGATTCGCCACCTAATTTTATTTATTCTAACGAGAGAAAAGGAAGATATAGACACAACCTAATAAGGATATGAAATGGTCAACGGAACCAAAATCTAAGTTCGGGAGTCGGTTACGAAAAGGGAAGGTATGAAGCACCCCTCACGTCCGTTGTACTCAACGGGAACCTCTTATTTTAATTTGCGATTGAATGTTAACTTATGTCTTCGTCTTCTTCTAATTTTCTAAGATTGTTTGTGAAAGGGAAAATGATTGTTTTTAGTTATTATTATTTGTTATGGAGAAAATGGTTAGTTTTTTATTAGGGTGGTTTATGACGGAGAAATAGTTAATTTTTTTATTAGTATGCTCGCCAAGGGTTAAAATTCTCGTGCCTACGTATTCCCTTGTGCAATGGGAATGTCAAAGCTTTGTAGTTCGTGCAACTACAGTTTGTTGGTGTTTTTTAATGAATAAATATTTAAACCGCTTTCTAACTGCTAAGCGTTGGCTTATCTGCTCGCGATAGGAGGCTGAAGCGCTAGCTTGTCTGCGAGATAGAAAGAGTTTAAACAATGTTCGTTTAGAGAAAAGGTTTGATCTTGTTTAGTATTTTAAGAATGAAAGGGAGAATGAATCACGTCCCGTGGGGCGAGCCTCAGGAATGATTCATTCAAGAACCCATGAAATGCTAGACTCCATAATTCAGTTCTTTCGTTATTTGATATGTAATAATTAGGTGTCTTGAAAGACGAAAGGGCGAATGAACCACGTCCCGTGGGGCGAGCCTCAAGAATGATTCATTCAAGAACCCATGGAATGCTAGACTATAGAATTCAGTTCTTTCGTTGTTTGATTAAGAAAAATGTTTTGGAGTTTGAAAATTGTAAAATGAGGAAAAATTAATGATTGATAAACAAAAATGTCCTAAGGTTGAATTAAGGTTTAGATAAATGCCAAAGTAATTATTTATAAAAACGAAAATGACATAAAGTCAACCAATAGATTTTTCCCTTGAAATAATGCAAGCGAACAAAAGCGGAAGACATATACACACGTTAAAACATCATGGATCCGTCAAGAACCACATCGGGTCAAAATAAAAATCAAAACGAAATTGAAAAGTAAAGACACGTCTTTTTTGCATTTTTAGTTTATCAACAACTAAACAAAATTACAACTAAACTTAAAAACTAAATTTAAATAACTTACTAAACAATAATATTTTTTTTTTAATTTTTAAGTGTTAATCACATATATACTTTACTTCTAAGAATACTAAATAAATTAAACAAAATTATATTTTGAAATGAAGAAACTAAAGTCAATCTAATAACTTAAACTAATAAGGAAATTTTTAAATAATTTAAATAGATAACAAGCTAAAATAAATAAATTAAAAAAGCTAGTAAAATAAAAATGAAAGAGAAATAAATAAACATAGATATTTATCATAAACTAATCTATACTAACACTATAACAACAATAAAATATTATCACATAAAAAAATTCCATTTTTACAACATAGCTTCACAAACTAAAATATAAATAAATAAATGATGAATGATACTCACAAACTCCAAAGCTAGAAAAGGTTGAGCTTGTTATATAGAAGAAAATGAAGGTGTTTTGATGGAGGTTGTTGTTGTGGTGAAAATGGTGAATGTTTATGGGTATTGTGTAAGTAAAAAAAAAAGAATTTTGACTTTGAAAAATATGTAATGAATGTGCTAGATTTTGAGAATTTAAGTGTAATATTGTTAGTCTCAAATGAGAGAAAGAGAGATTTTATTTATAGTGTGAATGAGGTAAGAGTGTTGATGTGGCAATCCATGTGACTTAATGAGAATGATTTTTGGTCATTGATCATTCCAAGTTGGCAATCCATGTGAAGTGTTTGTACTACATTGTAGTGGACCCCACTTGCCATTTTTCCTTTTTTTGAACATGAAGAAAAACAAAAGAAAAGTAGTAATAATAATAATAAATAATAATAATAAAACTAATAATAATAATAATAATAATAATAATAATAATAATAATAATAATAAAATTGAAAATGGTTAGTAAAAAAAATTATATTGAATTAAATAAATTGAAGTTAAACTAAATAAATTGAAATTGAAATTAAACTAAATTTAATATAAAATTTAATTAAAATATAAATTAAAACCGAAATTAAACTAAGATTAATTCTAAATAAACTAAAATAATTATCTAAATAGAAATCATAAAAATCAAGAAATGATATGGAATGATAAAAATCAGTTAAAAATGCATGATTAATGATCAATGAAATGTTTATGGAAAAATGATGGACTTATGATTAATTTTCAATACTGTGATAAAAATGTGTCAGATGAATGAAAACTACTATTATATACATCATCATTTTCTACATAAACCACATAGTCATATATTCAACAAGAACTACTTAATCAGCCTAATCAACGTAATTCACTTAATCAACTTGAAAACAACATAACAACTTACCAACTTGAACGACATAAACAACTTGTCGCTCTCGGGATTTTCATCCTAGTACAAACTCGAAAGTGGCGCGGAAAAGGTAGAGTCGCCAACCAGACATTTTTATCCCGAATGAATGGGAAATGTAATGTTGCACAAACCTAAGGAAGAAGGAAAGGACGAGGCCTTGCGAACCAAAGATCTGGGTTCGGGAGTCGGTTACGACCTGGGAAGGTATTAGCACCCCAGACCGTCCGCCGTACCCAACGGGATCCACACTTGCTTGTTTTGTTTCAAAGGGTGAGATATAAGATGTTGCTGCCGAATGAAAGAATTTCTAACTAGAACTGAAACCGAAATGAGAAAGGTGTTGCACCCTAATTTTTGCCCTAAGTTTTCTTTGCATTTTCATATGCATTTTGCATACAAACAAGATCGCCCTGGTTGCACGGTTCTTCTCGGGTTAGGTTTATGCCTTGCAGGGGATCACCGTTGTCTTTAATTACTTTATTTGTTTATGTTTACTAACCATTAATCAAAATCCAAAAATATATTGTTTCCTTTTGCTAACCTTTTTCAGGAAGAGGAACCATGTGAAAATGCCAAAAATAGCAGTCCTGCAGCTCGAGTAAATTTCACAGACAAAAGTCGAAGTTGGTCCGCAAATAATTCAAATTTTTATCTGATCAAGGATTTCCCAAGTTAATTGATTCATTCAAAGGATTTCCAAGGTCCATGTGTTTATTTCTTCGACGCACAAAAAGAATCGGGCCGAAACAACTAAGCAACCATGTTTGAATAAAAAAAATTAAAATTTCAGCTTGGTTAACCGGTAAACCAAATGGTTAAACGGTTAACCAGTGTGAAATTTGAATTTTTTATTCAAATTCAGCACCCTTAGATCTTTGATTTAATTGGAATATTCTAGATCCATTGGTTTCTGATTTCTCTACATCACTTTGATCATTTCCTACCATAAACCCTCATTAATCACCACTCCATTCCATTTCCCACCAAAATTCCAATTACCAAACCTAAATTCAAATTACCAAAGCAAGCTCCATCCCAACAAATTTCCATACCTAAGGCCTTTAAATAGGACCACAATTTCACATTCCATAAGCTTTTGATAGCCACAAAACCTCTTGCAAATTACTTCCCCAACACCAAAATTCTCAAAAGCTCACTTTCTTTCTTTTGAAGTTATCAAGAATTCACATTGAATTCTTGATTAACTTGAGCTAAACCTTCATCCTTTTATTCCTTTTATCATCAATTTCAGTAGATCTAAGCTTGTGTTGGTCCAATTTGAAGAAAAGCTTTTGGTAATTCATCTTCCTCCATAAACCCATATTCACCATCAACATTCAAGATCTAGATCCTTGGTGCCTTTGTTTCTAGATCCTTTGGATCTTTATTTGTTGTTTGATTGCAGGGATTCCACTGTATTTTGGTTTTAGAATTCGTGCAAATTCAGATCATGATCATCCAATGTTTGAGAAAAGGTTTCAAAATGGATCATGCTGAATTTTCTGCATTTTTCAGCTTCTGGTACAACGTTAATCGGTTAACCATCTTCAAAACAATGCAGATTATTCAAAATCTGCTTGCGTTAACCGGTTAACCAATTGGTTAACCGGTTAACACAAGACAGAATGGTGGTTTTGGCTTGTTTCAAGCCCCTTTTTGGTTCCTCTTTCTTCTTCTTCTTCTTCCTCCTTTTTATTTTTACCTTGGGAAGCACTTTTGGGAGTGATTTCTCCTTAATTTCAATGATCTTTTGGTGTAGATTAGAGTAGTTAATGTTCATTAATTCAAAACTACCTTTAAGTGGATTATTCAATTCATTTAAGGTACTTTGCATTAGTGATACATTTTCATGCTTGAATCCACCAAGATGAGGGATTGAACTTAAGGATGGAAGAATACCATAAATGCGGCTCAATTTGGTATTCACTTTTAGTTTTGTACGGTATCGCGTCCGGATAACGATTTACATATCGTTTATCTCGCATGCATTAGCACTAACATTATGCACCTTAATTGGTGGTGGCCGGCCTCATTTGTAGGGTAATTACTTCGTAAATTACTCGGCGATTGCTTAACATAGACTTAAATGTGTCCCCACTTCGGAATAAAAATCTAATTGGATACTTGCACTTTCGTGGACCGGATCTCTTGTTGATCGCGTAATCCCAAAGTGGTTAATCATATTGCATTAAGAATCGAGACTTATGAATGTTTGCTGCGTAGGTGCTTTGGGTATCCCAATCACCTTTCAAATTTCATTGAATTCGGTTCGGTTTGCCTTGATTAATCGCTATAGTGTAAGATGCTAAGAGGATTCGGTTGCCTTTCGGTTTTGGTTACTTTTTTTTGGTTGTGGTTGATTAAGTTCATCATACCATTATTATGTAAATATTATTATACTATTACTACTATTAATATTTTAGATTATTGCACTTTAATTTCTTTTTCTTACTAACATTTAATTTCTTGCACTTTTATTGCCTTTATTCTATTTTTCTTTATTCATCCATATCATGTTTATTATTTATTCTTATTACTTTAATTGTTGATTTTCCTTTTGTCCATTTGGATACCAAAAAAAAACATTAATAAGGGATTATACTTTTAAGAGACTTATGACATTAATTTGTGGACTTTTGGTTACTATCCTTGGCATTGGAATGGAGATTTTTGGACTTAGATTTTAGGATCATTTCCACTTGCTTTGATCTTCATGAAGTTGGATTTAGCCTTTATTTGGCCATTTGCTAGCTCATAAGGATGAAACTCTTATGCTCATAATTTGGAATGTCATCAAGCTTGGTTAGATCTTTCCTCCCTTATCTTCTTATTTTCTTTTTTTAGGATAGTCCATTCATCTCCTCCCATTCTTTAATTTTCAAAACCTTCTCCCTTTTTCAAAGGATTCCTTCTTTTTAAATCATCACCTCTTTAATAAAAAAAAACCTTGAATTTTTTCAAGTGGCTTTTACTCTTTTTCTTTTCTTTTAAAATCAATGAATCTAATCATGTTTACCTTAATTAAAAAAAATCAAATTCATTCAATTTGTTTTGTGCATTTGTGCACTTTTGTTTATTTTCTTTTAAAGAGTGTCGATTATGAGTCATTATTCTTTAGTCGGGTGCAAGTCTCTCAATCTCCATGGTTGTAGTTTGATGTAATTGAGTCTCTTGTCATTTGTGGGGGTTTAGTGGCATACTCGTCGATTTTATCCGAGTTGGCGCCCTCCCCATAATGATATATGAGTCCATGCCTTCATTCTCATGGTAGATTTGTTTGGCTATCCACTTGAAGATGACAAATTCTCTTCAATTAATAAAATCAATCATAACCCACCTTTTTCACTATTTGTACCATGAACTACGGGGTTTTGATCTCGCATTGCACTTTGTGGGTACGTAGGCATGAGGCGTTAAACCTCTCAAAACACAAAAATATAAAAAAATAATTCTTTCTCTCACCTCCCCACTCTCATTTTTACAAACAATTTTCAAACCAAAAGTAGTAAATTTTTCAAAGGGCTCCCGTGGAGTACCACAGACATTTTTGGTGCGTAAAACCTTCCCATTGTGTAACATATCCCCTTACCTGTTTATCTATTGTGTTTCTTTAGCTTTTTGCTTTTAGATTCATTAGGATTTATTCGCTCTTTTTTCCTTTTCCTCTTGGAATAAAATAAAAGCGCGGTGGCAACTCTGTTTACTTTGAGTTAAGTTAACTAATAACTTACACTCATGTTTTTACTGCTACAGAAAAGTGGCGACTCTGCTGGGGAGTAATCTCTAAGTGGATTCATACTACTTTGGTTTATTTACTGCTTTGGTTTGATTATTTGTTATTTGTTTGTTCTGTTTCAGTTTTGGTGATCCTCTGTGAGTGAGATAGATTCTAACCCGGATCTGAGTTGAACTTATTATAGGACGACAATATTCGAAGCGATAAGAGATGGAGTAGTCCAAAGCTATATCAATTTGACAATCTCCACTCGGTTAGGCTCTCTTGGATTATCAATGTCATGATGAGTAATCATACATGGCATTATTTTCCGACCTTGAGTTGATCATACTGAGGACCGTAGAACTCTTAACCCATCCAAGCCAATTTAGGAACGTAATACGAAAATTATCTGGGTGTAAACCTAAGGTGGTTGTCACGCGATACTACACTCGGACGAGGTCTATTTTAAGAATGTTATCGGTTGGGGAGTAATCCAACGTACCGATAATATTCTAAAGATGGATGTTAACTCCGGGCACCTCTGTTAGCACCCTTTTGGTTTTCTGCAGGTACAATGAAGACAAAACCTTAGTACTTACCTGTGTGGGTTGGTGTTCTATTACCTTGACTTCATGCTCGTGACTCGGAACCTAGACCTATGTGCTTTGTGTGATCTTGTTTGTGGTAGTTGCATACATGCCATCATACATTCATGAACATTGTTTTTGAGATTTCAAGGGACTTATAAGGAACTTTTGCAAAATTTCAGATGTCTATGGTTATGAATTTTGAAAGGAGGAACACAAAGAAGTACACCTTCAAGAATCCTAATATAGTAGAGTTGAGAAAGCTAGGAGCATTGGTGGTTGATACCCAGGAGTTCCGGAAGTGTTATGGAAAGCTCTTGTTTATTTTGGATACCGATGTACAAGAGGGGATTCTCCCTACCTTAGCTCAGTTTTATGATTCATTGCATCATTGTTTCACCTTTCCAGATTATCAGCTTGTGCCGACCTTAGAGGAGTACTCTCATTGGATGGGTTTACCTATTTTGGACAAGGTATTTCTTTTTAGTAGTTTAGAGAAGGAGCTTACGACCAAAGTCATCGCCAAAGCCCTTTTTCTCAAGGAGTCCGATCTTAATGGGAAGTTTCTTCCAAAAGGGAGTGTCCGTGGTATTAATGCTAAGTTCTTGATGGGGAAAGCTTCTACTTCACTTACTTAGGGTCATAAGGATGCATTTGAGGATATTCTTGCTTTGCTCACTTATGGGATTGTCATGTTTCCTAACTTAGATAGTATTGTGGATGAGAATGCCATTCAGATTTTCTTGAAGAAGAATCCGGTACCTACTTTGCTTGGAGACATGTATCATGCCTTTCATTATAGAACCTCCAAAGGTGATGGAGAGATTGTGTGTTGTGCGCCTCTTCTCTATAGGTGGTTTATTTCTCACCTACCAAAGTCCGACGTCTTCAAGGATAATAGAGAGAAGCGAAGATGGTCTCAAAGGATTATGTCTCTTTCTCATAAGTATATGACTTTGTATTGTTCCCATTATGATACTAGAGTGCTTATTGACAGTTGTGGAGAGTTTCCTAACGTACCTCTTCTTGGTACATGTGGGGGAATTAGTTACAACCCTATTCTTGCTAGGCGACAGTTGGGATATTGTTTGAAGGACATACCAAACAACCTTTCCTTATCCCGTTTCTTCTTTCTTAATGGTGCAGATCATGTAGAAATGAAGAAAATGATTGCTCATTCTTGGGATGCGGTTCATTGGTAAGAGAAGAGTCAATTGGGAAGACAACACCTTGCTCCCTCCAAGTGTTACATCCAGTGGGTTCGATCTAGGGCTTCTGAGCTCAAGATGCCTTATCCACCCGAGGAGCCTTTGTTTCCTATACTACCATTGTCTGCTTTTCTTCCTCCTATTGATGAGAAGGTTGCTCTTCAAGAAGAGTTGGACAAGATGAAGAAAGATAAAGAAGAATGGCTACTTGAGAAGACGACGATGCAAGAGCAACTGAAGGAGAAGGATGATCTCATTGAGTTACTTGAGCGGCGTGTTACGAAGATGCCAAGAGAGGATTTATTTTCCTCTAGTAATCCATCTACCATTCCTCCTACATCTGGCGCTTGGAAGGCCATTGTTGACCAGTTGGTAAAGGATAAGGAAGACATGGAGAATCGGTATAAGAAAGAGATTAAGAGGATTCGCATGAAGTACCAGCCAGGATTCGAATCTTCTTCGGATGTGATCCCCTAGGCCTAGTTTACTTTTTCTCTCATGTATTAGGATTGTTGAGGCTTGTACTTCACTTGTAATCCTTACTTTGATTTTAATGAGCATGAGTTTTTAAGTACTTCAAAAAGTGTTTCTTTATAAATATTGCAAGTTTTCTTATAGTCCTTTGAAATCTTTGCATTTGCATACGCATACCATGCATCATACCCGCATTTGTCTTGCTTTTTGAGTGTTGTCCAGGGATCTTATGTTGTTTCTTGGTCTTCATTCAGTTCTCTTGTCAAGTTGACTCACAAAGTTGATACTCAGGCTAATCGGAAGAAGATGTCGGAAACCTTACAACAAGAGAATCACGAGCTACGCGAGGAGGTTACATATCTGAGGGAAAGCTTGGAAAGAGTTACTGCCATGATGGAAAGCCTGGTGGCTGCTCAGAATCAACCCTCTCCTCATAATTCTCCCGTTCAGAATATAATCATCTCTGAGATTGTTACTGCATCAATTCCTGCTGAAATTGTTCTTTCTCCTTGCTATCGCATGCCTGCTAGTTCACCGTGGGGCATGCCGATTGATTTCATTCCTGCTGGTTATCCTCCTTCTCCTCCTGAGACTGTTGTATTTAATACTCTTCCACCAGTGATGACTACTGCACCGCCTGTGATGCACACTATTCCGCACCATGATGAGGTGATTTACCATGCTGAGCCCAGTGAAGGTGCGGGTGTGATTGAAAGACTTGATGATTTTCAAGGTCGTTTTGCTGAGATACAAAAGGAGATGAGAGCCTTAAAGCATAAGGATTTGTTCGAAAAAGATGCTTATGATCTTTATTTGGTCCCTAATGTCAAAGTTCCGTACAAGTTCAGGTTGCCTGAGTTCGAGAAGTATAAAGGAAACACTTGTCCTCTTAGTCATTTGACTATGTATGCTAGGAAGATGTCTGCTCAGACAGACAATGATCAGCTGCTGATTCATTATTTCCAGGATAGTTTAACTGGTGCAACCATGAGATGTTACATGAGTTTGGACAATAGCCAAATAAAGACTTTCGATGATTTGGGAGAGGCTTTTGTTAGGAAATACAAGTATAATGTTGATATGGCACCAGATAGAGATCAGCTCTGTGCTATGTCCCAGAAGGACAAAGAGACTTTCAAAGAATATGCGCAGAGATGGCGCAAGCTAGCCGCTCATATTGTTCCTCCTCTAGAAGAGAAAGAGATGACAAATATCTTCTTGAAGACTTTAGATTCTTTCTACTATGAGAAGATGATAGCAAGTTCTCCTTCTAATTTCACTGAAATGGTGAGTATGGGGATGCGTTTAGAAGAAGGTGTTCGTGAGGGATGGTTGAGCCAAGAGAGTGTAAACACCCAAAATTTTCCCTCACCCATTTCACCATGGCTTGTGATATTTTCACTTGCATAAGTTCAACCATATCACATCATGTTGCATTTTTGGTTCACTGCATTGGCTCAAATTCATCTGCATCTAGGGTTTGTGATCTAAGAAAACCAAGGGTCATCTGAGCCACTCCAAAGGTCTTCAATCATCTCAAGAGGGTCCATGTATGTTCAAGTATCATATTATATCCTCCCAAGATCAAGGAAGTCAGAAAATCACAAGAACTGAGAAAGGCATGGAAGCAGAGCTAAGCTTAACTGCACAAATGACCTAAAATTAGGGTTTTGGTTTAAGAGGCCATAACTCCAAATTTTTTGGTCATTATTTTTCCTATTGGTCTCTATATGTTATAAGGATCCTACACACCAATTTTCATGGAGAGATTCAATGGGAAAGGCATCTGATCAATGGATGACTTCTTGAGCAAGTCAGTGCAAAATCAGGGCATCTGAGGCCCCAATCATCCAACCAAAGGGTCTTCTCCATCATTGTAGGTGTACATGATCTTTATTTAATCTTATAAGAGGTTAGAAGTTCACAAAATTGAAGAATTTCAAGCCATTTGCAAAGTTGCCATTTTGGGAAAGTGACTTGTAATGCAAAATTGCCATTTTAGGAATGTTTTTCAACCTCCTCTTTTGATTCAAAAATACTTCAAATGGAAAATTTTTTGGTCATGAAAGTTGTAGATTGGATCATTCCCTTTTCAAAAAGTACAAGAACTTGATCTAATTCATCCTAGAACTCAAATTATGGCCTTGCAAAGTTGGGAAAAATCACTAAATCTTCACTTATGCACCAAAGAGGGAAATTTGCAAAAGCTCATGCCAAGCCAATTTGTGACCCCTAATTAACTTCTAAGAATTACACAAACATGATACATGACCTAAAACTCAGAGTTGCCCAAAGAATCACTCATTTTCATGCCTTGATCATCAAGAATTCTCAAAGGGGCCAAAACCTTCACAAATTGCAAAATGCCCCAAAAATCTCCATCCACTTGTGCCAGCTCATCAAATCAGTCTCCATGGACATCCCTAAAGCCAGCTGACTCGAGCCATGCTTCACAGCTAGCCTGCCATGAGCCCATGCTTCTACTTCCAACTTTCTTGACTTTATGCAATTTGAGCCATGCCAATCAAACTGAGCCACAACAACTCTTCTGACTAATTACAACTTCACATACATGCCTCAAGGGTTACATTTCATAACTTCTTGGAACTCAGATCATCACACACACTCAGTTCTCAAAAATTTGCCTCAAACTTGTCCTCTTCGAAACTCATAGCTCAGTCATCAAAACTCAAAACTTTTTCCACCATTCATCTCCATATTCACCACTGATCATTTCCCACCCTTCATTTTGCCTTGAAAGCCCCCAAATCAAAAACACGATTTTCATTTCCCTTGACCTGAGCTCTACTGAACTTCACATAGAGGCCATATAAACTCCAACCAAGCTTTGCAAACTCTTCAGGGGGATCATTGGGGGTGATTTGAAGCAAAGAACTGGTCAGAAAGCTCCAAAGCTGAAAGCTCCAGTTCAGGTATCACCAAGAACATTTTTTCCAGAAATTGATTTTTATGCCATAGACATGTTGCTTATGCTTCACTGATCACACTGCACTTGTTGGTTTTGAAAATGGTTGAGTATTAAGCCTGAACCGTGCCTCTGAAAGTTTGACCTAAAAAACTTGTTTGATTCGATTCTTGTTTATGTTGAAATATAAATGAGTTTTTGTGCTTGATTCTTGCTTAGGGTTGCTAGAAGGTCTGATTTGGAGTTTTAAAGGGTTTAAAATTTCCTAGAGAAGAAGTTAGGAATTTGGTTGATCGGAGAAGATGACCAGAACCACTGTTCCGGTCATCAGAAGTGAATTAGGGTTAAACGTGATTAGGGCTTAGTTTGAACATAGGCCCTTGATTTCACTTTCCCGCGCGCATCCAACTTCCCAGATTCATCATTAAAACCATAAAACCTGTTTAATTAGCTCTAATTGAGTTTAAGGAATTCAAATCTCCAGAACTGATCCTGGCCTTCCATTTACGCGCGCGGTCTTTCCCTCCACCCTAACTTTGAATTTGGACCACTAGATTAGTTGACTTCCCATTTAAATTGATTTTTATTTCATTTTTATTGCATTTTCTTTCTCATTTATTTTAAAATATCAAAATGCATCCAAAAAAATTCATTTTTTGCATCATGACTTTAAATATTTTTCTCATTCTGAAAATAATTTTTATTTTATTTTTTGCATAAATTTGTATTTTTTAAAATATTTAAATGTTTATTTTAATTAATTAATGAAAATTAATTAATTAAAATACCATTTAAGTTTCTAAAAATCACCCAAAAAATCACATTGCATCTTGACACATTTAGAGACATTATCAAACCATTCATACAAATTTCTTTTTGGTTCTTGATCCATGTTGACAATTTCTTTGAATTTAGGGTTCTTAAAAATCAACATTTTTAACCCTAACTTAGAAAAATCTTTTCTGCCTAACCATGAAGGGTTTGATAATGATTCTTTTTGCATTGCATTTCACATATCATGTAAATTCTAGGATAAAATTGTCATGAATTTATCTTTCATTCTTATTTTGTTTTGCATTTTTCCTTTTGAGGTACCTTAAAACCCTAGCAAACTTAGAAAATTCATAACTTCCATTAGGTTAAGAGTTAGGTCTCCTCCTTTGGGGTGTGATATCATGTAAGGTTAGGGTCCTTTTGATGGCATTTTCAATTTTTTTTATCTTGCCATTTGCTTCTGATTTTGAATTTTGCATCTCATGTTGTATATAAACCCCAATTTGCATCTTCATTTGCATCCATCTTACATAATCTTGCATACATGAACTTTCCATGACATTTTGTGCATCCACATGGCATATAAGACATCTTAGGACATATTGAAATCATGTTTGATCATTGCATCATCCATTTGCCATGCTTTTGCTTTCATTTCATGTCATATGTATTCATGAACTTTCATGCTTCTTACATGTCTCATCTCTTGTATGAACATTCATATCACTTGGCATGCTTTCATACCATCTCATAACATCATTTGCATCATGAATATGTTTCTGACTTTGGGTTTTATCTTTGCATTTCATTTCATTTCATTTTCATTCCATTTCATTTCTTTTTGCCAACTTTTCAGGTGGTAAGTGTTTGAGAAGTGAATTTGCCTTCACTTCTCATTATCTCTTCTCATCTCTTTTATGCATCATTGCTGCATTTTATCTTTGTATTAGAGTGAGCTTGCTCATTCATGCTCCTTCCTCTCTCTCTCTCTCTTTCTTCAAGCAACTTATCTTCTTAAGTGAAGTAAGTTGTCTTGCTTCTTTCTGATTCTCCTTCCTTCATCCTGCTTCTTCCTTGGTGGCTTTTCTCTTGAAGATCTTCTTGCAAGCTTCATAAACCCTAGGAACACCCAAGCATGTAGGGTTTGATTAGTCCCCCATTAGTTTCTACCTTTGTGTCATCTTTGTGTCTTCTCTTCTCATCTCTTAATCAAGGACTAAACCTTAAAGGTTTTAAGGCTTTGTGATTAAGCTTATGCCGACATCCTTCTATTAGGATGGAGTGTATAAATTTAATCCTAAGTGTTAAGCCCTTAATGTGTTTAAATCCTTTAATCAATCCATCTAATAATCACTAAGACATCAAGCTTGTAACTTGGGCCTTGCATTAGGGTTCTAATCCTTCCTTAAATGGTTAAGAAGGACTAACCCTAGTCTTAATGGACAAGTCCCCCTCTAGTTGTCTTACAAACCATAAAATCCATTTCTTAACCTTATCATTAACTAAAATACACTTAAATAAAGGCCTTGTTATGTCATGAGGTTAATCCCTAATCATGGATTAAGTTGAGGAGCCTTTCTCAGCTTAAATGTTCCCATCTATTATCCTTCTATTAGGATGGTGTAATGGGACCATTGAATCTTTGATTATGGCTTAAACTCATTACTTAACACTAAACAAAAACTCCAAAAAAAACATCTAAATAAATACAAGTAGGTTAATGATCTTAATCCTACATCATGGTGATTAAGTGTGAGGTGCTTACTTCATACTTAAGGTATTCTCATTACCCCTAATCAGAGGGAGGATGTGATGAGTTTACTAACCCTTGGTTTAGGCCTAAGCTCATTTTCTTTTGAAAAACCCCAAAAAGTAATAAAAGACTGAAAACACCAAAAACAAACAATAATCGTCTCCTTCGGGATTCTTTTCTCACCATAATCATTCACAAACGGGGACTTTCTTCTTCCGTCTAATGCAAGACAGTTAGCACCTGAGCCAGACAGGTCATACACTTGAGCATAGACAAGTAAGCAGTTCATCAGTTAATTTATCTTTCAGTCTCTTTAAGTCGAACTACGGTGTTCTGACTTCCTCATTGCACGAGAGGATACGTAGGCATAACTTAACAGTTATCGAACAAAAGTCTCTGTGTCTTCCCCCCTCTTCCAGCATGATTTTTTAAGCCTCATTCCTTAGCATTTCACTTCACATTTCTTTTACTCTGACACTTGCATTCTTTTCCAGCTTTTGCACATAATATAGCACTGACACTACCCCTTTAAACACAAACTTTCAAGCGTGGATCCCGTCGAGTACGGTGGACAATCTTGGTGCTAATACCTTCCCAGGTTGTAATCAACCCCCTTTCTCAGTTTCTCTGGTTCGCGACCGTCTTGTCCATCTTTTCCAGGTTTATGCAGCATTACCTTTTCTTCGGGATAAAAATGCCTAGCTGGAGACTCTTTTCAGTTCATTTCATTTTCTCCTTTCGCCGACCGTTCGCGTTTGTACCTCTCTTGGCCATGTGTCATTTGGTGGGAGCGACAGCTTGGCGACTCTGCTGGGGACCCTTATATTGCAACCAGGGCTTCTGGTTCTTTTGGTGGGTTCTTCCTAGCGCTTGTTTGATTTGTGTTTACTGGGGTGTTATGTGCTATTTGTGTTTATTTATTTTGCTTTATTTATTGCTTTATGTACAACTTTATTTATTGCTTTCTTTACAGTTATGCATATTTCATAATGTCATTGCTGGATCTGGTTTTCTTTGGTGGGTGGGGTTCCATTGAAAGTTTAAGGTCCTATACCTGGGACCTGAGTGACACCTAGGCTAGAGTGGTTCATGTTCTTTCCCATTCCATTTCGGTCTGGTGCGGGAATATAAAACATGGTTCAGATGTGGGTTTCTTCTTGAGAACTCTGTGCTACAGATTTCTTGTAGTACTAGGGCTATCTGGGAAGCCTGCTAAATCTGGATGACCTTTTATTATGACCTTCAGAAACTGAGGTGAATTAGAGGAGGATCTTTTATGGTTATTGTAAACATTGTACCTCCGGGTTAGAAGTGTTTACACTTCTCATAACTGATCCAAGTCTGAAGATCCTTGTTCTAGAACACTACCTGTGAGGGGGTTGGGTTGTTTACAGGTTTGCAGGAACCCTTGGCCACATCATATCCTGTTACTGTTTTGTTTAAGAGTACTCCACTTTGGACAGTCCTTGTGATTAACCCTGGACATGTGACTCTTTATTTGAGTCCCCCTCCCTGGTTACTGGATTTCTAAGCCTCCATCTGGACTTTTGAACATACATGGGCCTTATATCAAGACAGATAATCAGATCCAGCTTGATCACAAACCCTTGCATATCATTTGCATATATCATCATTGCATCATTTGACATTTGTTTATTTGCTTTTCAGGGTATCCACTTCATTGTATCTTGGTTTTAGTTTTGACCCCTTATTCTGCATAGACCTCTACTTCAGCTGTCTTCATCAGTTATCTGCTTCAGTCATCTCCATCCTCACCAGCATCAGCCTGTCATAGATTTACTTCCAGCATCAGTCTGTGATCTTCATCGGCATTTGTCTTCAGCTTCTTCAGCAGCACTCATGGCTACTCCCAGGAAGAGCAACATATTTTACCACTTTTTTGAGCCTGTGTTGATTGGTATCAGGCAGGTCCAGTCACTCATCACACCTGACCACATCCCCCTGTTTAGAGAGCACTATGGGGGTATCTTGGATATGGTTATGGACCTTGATCCTTCTCAGAGGAGTATGATCCACACATGCTTGCAGTTTTATGACCCTCCATTGAGATGTTTCACCTTTCCAGACTTTCAGTTAGGGCCTCTGCTGGAAGAGGTTTCTTTGTTGCTTGGAGTACCTATCAGAGGGGGAATCCCCTTCAACCCAGAGATGACTGCTCCCAGAAGTGAAGAGATAGCAAGGGCATTGTACTTGGAGCCTGCCCTTATTGAGCAAAGTATGACAACAAAAGCTGGGATTCCTGGTTTGCATTTTGACTTCTTGATTTCTCAGGCCATCCTGAAGGCTTCATTGGGAGAGTGGAAGGCAGTCTATGCACTCTTAGCCCTCAAAATATATGGGGCTATACTGTTTGCAGATGAGCCTAAATTTGTCAGCAAGAATGCCATCCATTTGTTTCTTCTGAAGAACCCAGTACCTACACTACTAGGAGATTTTTATTATTCCATCCATCAGAGGAATGAGAAACAAAGGGGGAAGCTGGTAAGATGTTGTACTCCTTTGTTCTACTCCTGGCTACTCAGACACCTGCCTAAATCAGATGCTTTCTTGAACCCACACCAGCAGAAGAATTGGGCCAAGAGGTTCATTGCCTTGACTTCAGATGATATCAGATGGTGCACCCAAAGCACCAAGGGCAAGGATATTATCACTAGCTGTGGACAATACCCAAATGTGCCTCTGATAGGAGTAAAGGGTTACATCAATTACAATCCTCTACTATTTAAGAGACAATTGGGTTATGCCTTGGTTCACCCTCCTAGAGGACAGGATTTAGCTGAAACCCTGTATTGTGAAGTGCAACCTAATTCAGCTGTTGTCAGACAAGCATCCTGGGCTTGGGACAACATCCAGACAAAAGGGATAGCTATTCTTAGAAGATGCAACAATGTTGCTTCAGCTCAGTACTCAGACTGGTCCCGTACTAGAGCTCAAATTACCAGGATTCCTTTCACCTTAGAAGACACACCTGGACCATCCACAGTACAGCTTACAACAATAGTTAGCCTGGAGGAATTTGAAAAGTTGAAGGAAAGGAATGAGCAGCTATCTCAAGCCTTGAAGAAGACTATTTGGGAAAGAAGTGATGGTCGCCTGGACATTGAGAGATTGGAGAAGCTCAGGGTTGAGCACCTTGCCAAAATTGAAAAGACAGAAGACTACATAAGGAAAGCAAGGGCTGGGGAACATATATTGAAGAATGCATGTAAAGAGGCCAAGATTCAGAAAGCTAGGGCTGAGCACTATCTGCAAGAGAGCCAGGCTAGGTGGGTCAGGATCACCGAAGCCCGTACACAAGAAGACCAGAAGACTCAAGCCAAGATTGAACAGCTAGAGGCTAATGAGAAGAAGCAGCAAGAAGCTTTGTTGGCAGCTCAGAAGGAGATCTTAGAATTGAAGCTTAGAGCAGGGTTGAAAAGATCAAAAGACCAGGATAGGCACAAGAGGCTAACTACTGCTATTGCTACCAGGAACCTCCTCATTAGGACCATTACAGAGCACCCAGCCGGCCCAGTGACTGAGGCACTCCTGAAGGAGGTCAGAGAAGATGAGTTTGGATTGGATGTTTGATTCTTCTTTGCTTGTTGTTCTTTCCTTTTGATATACTTTTCCTTTTGTTGTATTTTGACCCTCCATGGGCATGTATTGTAAAAACAGACTATGTATGCTTCATCTTTTGTAATATATTTTAGTTTGTTTTCATTTGGGTTTTCTCTCAACAACATCAAGTATCTTCCTCGAGGTCTGGAAAGGTCAAAACCAAGAACCAAACCGGATACCTTGGAAAACAAATAAGCATACTGCATTGCATACTAACTTTGTTTTGTTTTGTAGGTTTTTTTTGTTATTATTCTTGTTTCTAACTTTGTTGTGAACTTAGGAAACATTGCTCGTCGCCGAGTGTTCCCTGTCAACCGCACGCACTGATACCCGACTCGTAACAACCTTCTCGGCATTCAAATGGAGCAAGTACAACAGGACCTAAATGAGGTCAGAAATCAGATGGCAAATGAGAGAGTAGAAATGAGAAACCAGATGTCTCAATTCATGGCTATCATGACTAGCTTAGCCCAGAGCCAAGAAAGACTGAGAGAACTGGTAGAAAGACAGACACCTGAGGAACCTCATCTTGGAACAGGGGGAACCAGCAACAATGAACGGGGGAAACCTCGTATTGACCCACCAGAATATGGACCCCATCTGAATCCAGAAGTTAACATCCCGAGAAATGTTCAAGGTAATACTGCTGGGGGCAGAATCTTGCAAGAGGATCCCCAAGAAGAACAGTTTACTGTTATAGGGGCTGGAGATGAGGTATATGATAGAAGATTGGATGAGATTGCCGAAAAGTTAAGATCTTTGGAATCTCAGAATTCTTTGGGCTTCGACGTGATGGACATGGGACTAGTAGATGGGGTGAGAATTCCCCACAAATTCAAACCCCCATGCTTTGAGAAGTATAATGGTACCTCCTGTCTACTTTGAGGACAGTCTAACTGGAGCTTCGAGAGAATGGTATTCGCATTTGACTAGGGCCACCATAAGATGTTGGAAAGATCTGGCCGAGGCTTTCATTCGGCAATATCAGTACAACCTGGACATGGCTCCCAATAGAACTCTTCTAATGGGCATGTCTCAGTCTTCTAGAGAGAGCTTTCGGGATTATGCTCAGAGGTTGAGACAGCTTGCTGCTGCTGTCCAACCACCCATGTCAGAAAGGGAAATGGCTGACATGTTCATGAACACATTGCATGGGACTTATATTGATAGACTTGCTGCTTTCTCCTCTACCAGTTTTGCTGATGTGGTTATAGCTGGTGAGAGAATTGAGAGTCTCTTGAAGATGGGAAAAATCTCCGACAACGGTGCAAGTTCCTCCAGCAACCCTAGAAAACCCTTTGCAGGACCCCGAAGGACGGGTGAAACTAATGCCATCCATACAGGCAGGGGCAGGCCCCAGTATTCTCACAGGTCAGTAGCAGCTGTTACCATCCCAGCTCCAGTTCCACAACAACCATTGTTTCCTCAACAACAACAACAACATCACTATCAGCAACCATCTTATTTCCCGCAACAGAGAACCTACAACAACAACAATAGAAACCAACACAGCGTCCCTTCCAACAGAGATCATCTCAGGCAAATAGGGTGATTGACCCTATCCCTATGCCTTATGCTGCCTTATTGCCACAACTCCTAAAGCTTAACTTGGTGGAGTTAAGGACGTTGGCACCACCAGATCCTCTCAATCTCCCAAAGAATTATGATGTCAACGCCAGGTGTGCCTTCCACTCCAACGCACCTGGTCACAATACTGAGAAATGTAGGGCCTTACAGATGAAGGTACAAGATCTAGTCGATTCTAAAGCTCTCAATTTTGCACCTCTTCCGAATGTTAACAAAAATCCTATGCCTAACCATGGTGGGCCTAGGATTAATGCCATTGAAGAGGACCAACCATCTACATTGATTGATAATGTTACACAGATTCAAACACCATTGGCTGAAGTCAAAGTTCAACTTTTGAAATGCCAAGTGTTCCCAGGCTGTGGGGCCTGCTGTGAATTGTGTAAAGCAGCTACTAATGGTTGTGAGAAGCTAAGGATTGACATAAATGGCCTTATCCAAGATGGAATTTTGCAAATTACTTCAACAACTCCTGCAACAACTCTTATCTCCACAACAATGGAATCTCCTACAACATCAACAAACATTCCTTCAGAAACAACAGATTCTCCTACAACAGCAACAACAATCATTCCTACTGATTCATCAACATCACCAGCAATTACTCCGTCCATCACTTCAACAAGTCAAAATTCAATAACTGTTTCTTCTACAACATCAGCATCCATTTTATTGACAGAATCTTTAACAACGCCGGCAAAAATTAATGAAGATGTCTCATTAGTTACAATTCTACTATGACCCATCAAATGTTCCTCCCAGCAGTAATTTCCAACAACAAACTGTGGCAACTCCTGCCAGATCACCAGTCACGATTTACTATGATCCACACACCATTACAGCACCTCCCTCTGCAGCAATCAGCCCAGTTACCATTACGGTACCCGGGCCTGTTCCTTATGAAAGCAACAATGCCATACCTTGGCACTACGGCTCTGATCTCTACTGCAATGGGGAGAAAATCACTCTGGATTCATCAACCTCTTCACCACAAATTGATAATGTTGGGGGAGGCGGAGGCTTCACCAGAAGCGGACGCCTTTTTGCCTCACAAACACAAAAACCTAATGCTGAAGCAGAAGCTGCTGCTAAGGCAAAAGGAAAGAATGTGGTATCTGAAGAACCAACTGCCAAACACACTCAGAAGACATATTTTAAACAAGATGTAGATGAGTTCATGAGAATCATAAAAAGGAGTGATTACAAGGTGGTGGACCAGCTTCAGCAAACACCCTCCAAAATCTCTATATTATCACTATTTATGTGCTCCAAAGCTCACAGGAACGCATTGTTGAAAGTCCTGCACGCAGCATACGTGCCGGAGGAGATTACTGTTAATCAGCTAGAAACTGTGGTTGCAAATGTCAACACCAGTCATGGAATGGGCTTTACCAATGCTGACTTAACAACGGAGGGACGCAACCATAACAAGGCTTTGCATATCACCTTGGAATGTAAGGGTGCTGTTATGTCTCATGTACTGGTGGACACTGGGTCGTCACTCAATGTTCTACCAAAGAATGCCTTAGTGAAGCTGGAGTATGATGGTTTGGCATTGCGTCCGAGTAATTTGGTGGTGAGAGCATTTGATGGCTCTAAAAGATCAGTGCTTGGGGAGATTGATCTGCCTGTGTTGATTGGCCCGCAGACCTTTAAAACTACCTTCTTTGTGATGGACATACAGCCGGCCTACAACTGTCTTTTGGATAGACCTTGGATCCACGCCGCTGGCGCTGTTACGTCTACCCTTCACCAGAAGTTAAAATTCGAGTGGGAAGGCCAAATCATCACCATCTGTGGGGAGGAGGACATCTTTGTTAGCCAGCTGGCTACGTACAAGTACATAGAAATGGATGGGGAGATCCATGAGACCATGAGTCAAGGGTTTGAGGCCCTTAATATTAATGAAGCATCTGCTGTGTCTGGGACTTCTATCACATCATATCAACAAGCCCGAAAGGTTGTTGAGGAGGGTACCGCTCAAGGCTGGGGCAAGCTGCTGCCAGTTGAAAAGAAAGAATTCCGATTCGGGTTGGGTTACAGACCAACTCGACAAGATCAACCAGAGGCTGCAACGGAGCCCAAGTTTGTCAGCGGGGGAATGCTAACCCCGGATTCTGTAAACAGTTTGGAAGATGGGGAAGAAGACGAACGCAACCTGGAAAACTGGATACGTCCAAGGATCCCGGGGAACCAAGTCTCAAACTGGTCTTCCTAGGAAATTATAAGAGTTACTCTGGAAGAGTAATTGTTATTTCCTGTCTTTAAGCATGCATCAAGTCCTGCATCTTGCCCAAGATGTCAGGGCTCATTTTGTAATCTTGCCATCTTGTATTTTGTGCAAACGATCAATTAATGAATATAGGGACATCTTTTGCAAATGAGTCTCTTTTTTCCCGCTCACTATTTTTCATTTTTTATTTTTTGTACAAAAATAAAATGGAAATATTTTTCAAAATAATAACTTCATTTTCACTTTTTTTAAACAAGATAAAATTGATCACTAAAATGAACAAATCTAAACCCTTGCAAAGAGTGCCCTCCAGACTGCAACGACAACGACACATCTATGACTTCGTATGACTTTGACAATCCGATTAATCAAGTCGATGAAGGGGTTGAAGAATATTATGAGCTACCTGAAGAACTAGCTAGGTTGTTAATACAAGAGGAGAAGGTTATAACTCCTCATCAGGAGGAAGTTGAGACGGTTAATCTTGGTACAGAAGAAGACTTGAAAGAAGTGAAAATCGGGGCCCGTCTGCAAGATTCAGTGAAAGAACAACTTATTGACATGCTTCGGGAGTATGTGGATGTTTTTGCTTGGTCTTATCAAGATATGCCAGGATTGGACACTGACATTGTTATGCACAAGCTGCCTCTAAAAGAAGACTGTCCTCCAGTAAAACAGAAGCTGCGCCGTACTCACTTGGATAAGGCAATGAAAATAAAGGAAGAGGTACAAAAACAGTGGGACGCCGGTTTCCTTGCTGTAACTAGTTACCCTCCGTGGGTTGCCAACATTTTACCTGTGCCTAAGAAGGACGACAAAGTAAGGATGTGTGTGGATTACCGGGATCTGAACAGAGCCAGCCCGAAAGATGACTTCCCATTACCTCACATTGATGTATTGGTCGACAACACGTCTCAGTTCTCGGTGTTCTCCTTCATGGATGGATTTTCACAATATAATCAGATCAAGATGTCACCTGAAGACATGGAGAAGACAACTTTCATCACACCCTGGGGCACATTCTGTTATAAGGTGATGCCATTCGGACTGAAGAATGCTGGTGCCACTTATCAACGGACTATGGTGACATTATTCCACGACATGATCCACAAAGAAATTGAATGTTATGTGGACGACATGATTGCCAAGTCCCTTACAGAAGAAGACCACCTGGTAAATCTGTTGAAACTATTCAAGCGTTTGAGGAAGTACCAATTGAAGCTAAACCCCAACAAATGCACATTCGGGGTGCGATCCGGTAAGCTGCTAGGATTTATTGTAAGTGAAAAAGGGATTGAAGTTGACCCTGATAAAGTCAAAGCCATCCAGGAGATGCCTGCACCAAAGACTGAAAAGGAAGTTCGAGGGTTTCTAGGTAGATTGAACTACATTTCAAGGTTCATATCTCACCTTACTGCAACCTGTGAGCCCTTGTTCAAGTTGTTAAGAAAAGAACAAACGGTCAGGTGGAATGAAGACTGCCAAAGGGCTTTTGACAAAATCAAGGAATACTTACAAGAGCCTCCAATTCTTATGCCTCCAGTTGAAGGAAGACCTCTAATAATGTACTTGACAGTATTAGAAGAGTCAATGGGGTGTGTGTTGGGCCAGCATGACGAGTCTGGTCGAAAAGATTATGCAATATACTACCTAAGCAAAAAGTTTACTGACTGTGAACAACGTTATTCACTGCTCGAGAAAACTTGTTGTGCTTTAGCGTGGGCTGCTCGCCGACTAAGGCAGTATATGTTGACCCACACTACCTTATTGATCTCAAATATGGACCAAGTTAAGTACATATTCGAGAAGCCAACACTTACCGGACGGGTTGCAAGATGGCAAATGATTCTCATAGAATACGACATTCAGTACACATCTCAAAAAGCTATCAAAGGAAGTGTATTGTCTGATTACCTTGCTGAGCAACCCATTGATGATTACTGATAACGAGAAAATGTATCGATTATATTGCTAAGTTTCATTACCGTTTTATCGCATAATCGTCGTTTTAACACCCGATTCCTCGAGTTTTCCTTACCATTTTGCAGGTACATCGTATACAGAGCTAAATCATGAGCCAAGAGCAAAAGGAACGAAAACAACCATAAAAAGATGAAGAAATGAAGAAACCTGCATATTTTGTTGCACTCACGGTCGTCACCTAGTTGTCACGACCGTGACACCCCAAAAGGAGCAATCACGACCGTGACATATCACTCACGACCGTGACACTTAAAATTCAAGGGACACGAACGTGATGCCCTTGTCACGACCGTGACAAGGGAAAAATAGGTTATTTGACCCAGACTTGGTCACAAACGCTACGTGCACATGATCTGCCTATTTTCCAGCCACCATCCTATATCCACGTTCCTGTATTCTCTCAACTGCTCCTATGAGGCCCATGCAACAAGTTCAACCACAAGCCCATTAAATGTTCTATAAATAACTTAAATTTTATGAACAATTTACAGAGTATTATTTTATCAATTTCTTGCGGAAGCTCTGCCGAATTATTTTACAACCTTATTTTTGTTTCAGCATTATTTTCATTGTTCTATTTTTATTGTATCCAAACCCAACCTATAACAATTTCCAACATCAGGAAATTGTTATAAAATTTACTTGTTTCAAAACCTTCAGAATTTTTATTTTTTTTCCGATTCCACCAATTACTCCGAGCTTTCCGGTCTGTGGAAGAAGGAGTCTGCTATTTTATTGTTAACCAGGTTTATTTTAATTTGCAATTTTATATTTATGTTGAATATTTATTTTTCTGCCATGAATATTTCGTTTATTGTTTCTCTGCCTCTGTCTGGTTCAACAAAAATGAGTAGCTAATTACCTTAGGGCGGTATGTAATTAAAACAAACTAAATCGGTAAAATCAACTATAGGCTTAAAATAATTAATAACTTAGTATTCTGGCTGATACTTTTTATTTAAAATCGACCTTTTTGTTACGAGAGTAAGGGAAGTGTATTAGGTTAGGTCAAGACCACGAGAGTGTGAGATTTTAACCAGATAGCTAAAGTTAGGCATTTAAATTAAACACAGCGAGAGCGCTTTAAGATAAATTAGAATTACTAAGTTTCCAAAAATTATCTCTAAATACTTATGGGCTAGCGAGAGCAGGCATAGGGCTTTAGGGATAAGATCTGAGATAAGACCACGAGAGTGTGAGTTAAGGGTATTTAAACTGGTAACCTCTACAGAATAATTAAGTGAACACCTTTATAAGCCTAGGTTAGATTGACCCGCCTAAGTTAGCATAATTACATACCGACCGCCTGAGTATTATTTTATTAAAACTTAAATTTAATTCCCGCTTTTAATCTTTAAAAACAACAAAAAATCGTGACAACCCTTCGCCTTAGCTAAACTAGAAGTTCATCTAGCACTAAGTAACCATAGAGTCCCTGTGGATCGATAATCTTAAATATTACTTCGATAGGCTGTGCACTTGCAGTTAAGATACCGCTAGACACATAATTAGACACGTCTTTAGCCCATCAAGTTTTTGGCGCCGTTGCTGGGGACCTTAATTTAGTTACTAGTGCACTTTAGGTAGCATTGTCTAGACTAAGGTAACAACTATTTTATTTTCTTAATCTAAATTTCCGAGTGTATGCCAAGTACTCGCTCTCAAGGCGAAGACTTGCAACCTCTAATCCCAGAATCGGAACGCTTCTTACACGTAAGAAGACGGATATTCGATTACGAACAAAGTTACAATATTCCAGATCTTCAATTAGATCCGCCTAAACCAGTCGTAACATCAAAGGACACAGAGATGGCTGAAGAACAGAATCACCCACTCAAGTATTACGCAAGTCCTTCGCAAGCTGAACCGCATTCAAGCATTGCCGCACCGGCTATCAACCGAAATGATTTCGAACTAAAACCTTCGTTGATATCAGCCGTGCAACAAAATCAATTCGCCGGAAATCCTACCGAGGATCCGAACCTTCATCTTTCGATCTTTGTGCAATACGCAGATACCGTAAAAGCCAATGGAGTTACCCAAGAAGCTATTAGACTACGTTTGTTTCCTTTTTCACTTCGAGACAGAGCGAGAGCCTGGCTTCAATCTCTGCCTTCGAACTCAGTAACTACGTGGGAGGAACTAAAGAGAGTTTTCTTGACCAGATATTTTCCACCTAGCAAGACAGCTATGCTGAGAGCTCAGATCAACGGATTTAAGCAAAGGGAAAGCGAATCACTATTCGAAGCTTGGGAACGCTATAAGGATCTGCTGAGACTTTGTCCACATCACGGATTAGTAGAATGGATGGTCATCCATACCTTATATAATGGACTCTTGTACAATACAAGAATGACAATTGACGCTGCCGCGGGCGGTGCATTGATGGACAAAGAATATAATGATGCTTATGCACTTATCGAAAGTATGGCGCAAAACCATTACCAATGGGGAAGCGAGAGAGTCGCAACTGAGAAACCAACAAAAGGAGGTATGTACGAAGTGAGTAGTATGGACCAAGTCAATGCAAAGTTTGACCAACTAAGCCAAAAGATCGACAACTTGGCCATAACACCAACAGCCACCGTGGCTGCAGTAACACCTAGCTGTGAGTTATGTGGAGTTCCAGGACATGAAGTTTCTGATTGTCAATTATTGACAGGAATTCCCACAGATCAAGTGAATTATGCTCAAGGAAACCCATACTCAAACACATACAATCCAGGTTGGAAGAATCATCTGAACTTCTCCTATAAGAATAACAATGCTTTATACGCACCAGGTCAAGCACCAGCTACACCACCAGGATATCAAAAGACTGCTCCTAATGTCCCTAGAAAATCGAACCTTGAGTTGATGATGGAGAACTTTATAGCTAACCAATCTCAAACAAACAAGGACTTCTTAAACCAAAACATTCACACTAGTGAGCAGATTAAGCAATTAGTGAGCAAAGTAGATGCATTAGCTACACATAACAAAATGCTTGAAACTCAGATTTCACAAGTAGCTCAACAACAAGCACCTACTGCTGCACCAGCTGGAGTATTTCCTGGACAACCTCAACCTAATCCGAAAGGACATGCCAATGCCGTAATATTAAGAAGTGGCAAGGAACTTGACGGACCTACCGATCCAAGACTTGACAATCCAGCCATGTACCAAAAACCGGATAAACCGATTGAAACGGTGAATGATCCAGAAGAAAAGGAAGATGATAATCAGGAGGCAGTGGAGAAAGAAAAGCCTTATGTGCCTCCACCACCCTATAAACCACCAATTCCGTACCCTCAGAGATTAACCAATTCCAAGACGACGGGTCAGTTTAAGAAATTTGTCGAACTTCTGAAACAGTTGAATATTACTATTCCATTTACAGAAGCTATCACTCAAATACCCTCGTACGCTAAGTTTTTAAAAGAAATCTTATCCAATAAGAAAAATATAGAGGATAACGGAACAGTTACACTTACTGCTGAGTGTAGCGCCATAATTCAGAATAATATGCCTCCTAAGCTAAAAGATCCAGGAAGTTTCTCTATACCCTGTGTAATAGGAAAATTCGTCATTGACAAAGCTCTATGCGATTTAGGAGCCAGTATCAGTGTTATGCCCTTAACGATTTGCAAAAGGCTAGACATGGGAGACCTAAGACCAACTAAAATGTCTGTTCAACTAGCCGATCGCTCAGTTAAATATCCTGTAGGCATACTAGAAAACGTCCCAGTACGTATAGGACAATTCTACATCCCTACTGATTTTATAATCATAGACATCTCTGAAGACTCCACTACACCTATCATACTAGGAAGACCATTCTTAGCTACCGCCGGAGCTATAATAGACGTAAAAAGAGGAAAGCTAACCTTTGAAGTAGGTGAAGAGAAAGTTGAATTTATCTTAACACAATTCTTACAATCACCAGCTATAGAGGATACCTGCTATCTATTGGACGTAATTGACGAATGTGTAAGAGAAATGGAACTGAAAGAAACTACCTATTCTGAAATCATGAAAATTCAAATCCCTCCGATTTTCGAAGATGATAATTGGCGTAAACCATATCAGGATGATAGTCTAAGCGAAAGTTTAGCACTTACACCGGATCCCATGCCAAGTAAAGATAAACCTACATTAGGATTAAAAACTTTACCTAATAACCTAAGGTACGAATTCTTAGACATTGAATGTAAAAGACTAGTTATAATAAATTCCAGTTTAGGAACTATAGAAACAAAGAAACTTTTAGATGTCTTGAAGAAATATCCAACTGCATTAGGATATAACATATCTGATCTCAAAGGAATATGCCCTTCAATCTGTATGCATCGTATTCTGCTAGAAGAAGATTGCAAAACCTCCAGAGAATCTCAAAGAAGAATTAACCCAATCCTTAGCACTGTAGTGAAAGAAGAAGTTAAGAAACTACTAGATGCCGGAATAATATATCCAATCTCTGATAGTAAATGGGTTAGTCCAGTACATGTAGTGCCAAAGAAAGGAGGTATCACTGTTGTGAAAAACGCTCAAGGCGAATCGATATCGCAAAGAGTAGTGACGGGACATAGAGTGTGCATAGACTATCGTAAACTAAACAAAGCCACTCGAAAAGATCATTTCCCACTACCTTTTATAGATCAAATGTTAGAACGATTAGCCAAGCATTCATACTTCTGTTATCTTGACGGTTACTCAGGATTTTTCCAAATCCCTATCCATCCAGATGTTCAAGAGAAGACTACATTCACATGCCCATATGGAACGTTCGCTTATAGACGAATGCCCTTTGGATTATGCAACGCACCTGCAACCTTTCAAAGATGTATGATGTCAATCTTCGCAGATTTTATAGACAACATCATGGAAGTGTTCATGGATGACTTCTCTGTATGCGGGCAAAGTTTTGAAGGATGCCTATCAAATTTAGAAATGGTGTTAGAAAGATGTGTAAAAGTAAACCTCGTGCTTAACTGGGAGAAATGTCATTTTATGGTCAGAGAAGGAATCGTATTAGGCCACGTTATATCCGAAAAGGGAATTGAAGTAGATAAAGCTAAGATAGAAGTCATAAAAGATCTTCAACCCCCTAAAACCATTCGAGAAATACGAAGCTTTTTAGGACACGCCGGTTTCTACCGAAGATTCATCAAAGATTTCTCGAAAATCACTAAACCTCTTACTGGTTTATTAATGGAAGATGCTGAGTTCATATTCAATGAAGATTGTCTTAAAGCATTCGAAACTCTAAAAACAACCCTCATCACCGCACCAATCATGCAACCCCTTGACTGGAGATTACCTTTCGAAATCATGTGTGATTCGAGTGACTATGCTGTAGGCGCAGTTCTAGGCCAGAGGAAGGAAAAGAAACTTCATGCGATTTACTATGCCAGTAGAACCTTAGATTCTGCTCAGATGAACTACGCCACTACTGAAAAAGAATTGTTAGCAGTTGTCTTTGCGCTTGACAAATTCCGTTCTTACCTAGTAGGAGCGAAAATAATCGTTTACACAGACCATGCTGCTATCCGATATCTATTAACTAAGAAAGATGCTAAACCGAGACTCTTGAGATGGATTTTACTCTTACAAGAGTTTGATCTTGAAATAAAAGATAAGAAAGGTACTAAAAACGTCGTAGCGGACCATTTATCTAGAATAGAAGGTATTAAACCCGAACAAGTGCCGATTAACGATGATTTTCCGTATGAACAGCTGATAGCACAAATAGGAAGCGACCCAGTTCAGTTAGACTTAAATGAACCAGAACCCGTGGAAACAATCCAGACAACTGTAGGACTGCCATGGTACGCTGACATTGTTAACTACCTAGCCGCAGAAGCTCTTCCACCTGATTTAACCTATCAGCAGAAAAAGAAATTCTTTCACAATCTAAAACATTATTATTGGGATGAACCATTATTGTTCAAAAGAGGACCCGATGGAATCTTTCGTCGATGTATTCCCGAAGAAGAAATAGAAGATGTCATTGCTCAATGCCATTCATCTCCTTATGGTGGACATGCAAGTACTTCCAAGACTTGTGCAAAAATCTTGCAAGCCGGCCTATTCTGGCCTAATCTATGGAAGGATGTCCACATCGCTGTTATAAATTGCGATCGGTGTCAACGCACCGGCAATATTTCAAGAAGAGATGAAATGCCTCAAAAAGGAATATTAGAAGTAGAAATCTTTGACGTCTGGGGAATAGATTTCATGGGACCATTCCCATCATCTTTCGGTAACAATTACATACTCGTAGATGTTGATTATGTTTCGAAATGGATTGAAGCTATAGCTTCTCCTACAAACGATACACGAGTAGTAATAAAGCTTTTCAAAAATATAATCTTTCCCAGATTTGGTGTGCCTAGACTCATCATAAGTGACGGTGGCTCGCAATTCATTTCAAAAATCTTTGACAAATTACTATCTAAGTATGGAGTAAGACACCGTGTGGCAACACCATATCACCCACAAACAAGTGGACAAGTCGAAGTCTCAAACAGAGAAATCAAACAAATCTTAGAAAAGACTGTCGCCATATCTCGGAAAGATTGGTCATCTAAACTTAATGTAGCTTTATGGGCTTATAGGACCGCTTACAAGACACCCATAGGTACTACACCTTTCAAACTAGTTTATGGAAAATCTTGTCACCTCCCGGTAGAACTAGAACACAAAGCTTATTGGGCGATCAAAACTCTCAATATAAACTATAATGCTGCAGGAGAAAAGCGAATCCTAGACATTAACGAATTAGAAGAATTAAGGCTAGATGCTTATGAGAATGCTAAGATATATAAAGAAAGAACTAAGCGATGGCATGATAAACGCCTATCTAGGAAAGAATTTAGTGTGGGAGACGTTGTACTCCTTTTTAATTCAAGACTTAGGCTCTTTCCTGGAAAACTAAAATCTAGATGGTCAGGACCCTTTGAAATAAATAAAGTGTTCCCGAGTGGAGCAATAGAAATTAAGGGTAGGAATAGTGAACCATTCATAGTAAACGGACAACGTTTAAAACATTATCATAAAGTTGAAAATATAGATTATGCAAATAGTCTAAGGCTTTTAGAGTTGTCCACTAATTCCCCTGATTAATCTACACCTAAGCATTACGTCAGGCTTTTGACGATAAAAACAGCGCTTAGTGGGAGGCAACCCATTTACTCATTTAATTATTTAAATCATTTTTATCATTCTATTATTTTTGTCATTTATCGTTTTATTCTTCATTTAATTGTTTTGTCATTTTATAGTTTTATTTCAATCTTATTATTATTGCCTTTAATTTATGCATTTTATTTTATTATTTTTCCTTATTTTAATTTTGAATCACTTTTACAGATTTTCTAAAAGTCTTTTCCACTTTCCTTCTCCCCCTGATTTGTTTCCTCCATATTTGCACTGACCATGGCTAACCAACCGATAAACCATATGGAAACCAAATTTAGAGGTAAGAACCAAAGAATGAAATTTGAAGAGTTATCACAGAGGCCAATGGATTTGACCCTGTACCCGGATGATCTGACTATGGAAACCCTAGGTATACATGATAGCATCCTGTACTTGTTTAACCGACTTGGATGGGAGAATGCACTAATTCAACATAAGTTTGTGACTTACCGCGAGCTCACCCTTGAGTTCCTTAGCTCCTTAGTTTACCTACCCAAGCGCGGTTTTGGATTCAGGAAAGGATTTATCAGTTTCCGCCTATTTGGAATAGAATATGACTTTAACCATAAAGAACTAGCTGACTTATTTGGATTCCCTAGTGGACCCTTTGCTTTTACTACCACACAGGTAGAATTGATGGACATTGAGCTGGATTTCTTTTGGGGAACATTAACCGGAAACTACCACCCTGAACCAAATAGCATGAACAATGATGAGATACATAACCCTACTCTCCGTTACTTCCATAAGATCCTTGCCCACACCTTCTTTGGAAAAGAAGAAAACATTACCGGAGTATCTAAAGATGAGATATTCATTATGTCATGCTTCACTAATGTCGCTCCCACCAAATGAAGCTGGGTCAAATGGGGTACAGACGCGAACGGTCGGCGAAAGGAGGGTGTGAGAACACACAGGAGTGAACTCACAGGGAATGAAAGAGTCGCCAGCTAGGCATTTTTATCCCGGAGGAAAGGCAATGCTGCATAGACCTAGAAAGATATGGATAAGACGGTTGCGAACCAGAGAGACTGAGAAAGGGGGTTGGTTACAACCTGGGAAGGTATTAGCACCCAGATTGTCCGCCGTACTCGACGGGATCCACGCTTAAAAGATTTGTGTTTTAAAGGGGTAGTGTCAGTGCAATTTGTGTATAAAAGAGCTGGAAGAAAGATGTACATGTGTCAGTGTAAGAGAAATGTAAAGTGTAATATATACAGTGTCAGTGTAAGGACAAGAGTGAAATGCTCATGATAATGAGGCTAAGAATAATGCTGGAAGGAGGGGGAATATACAGAGACTTTTGTTCGATAACTGTTAAGTTATGCCTACGTATCCTCTCGTGCAATGAGGAAGTCAGAACACCGTAGTTCGACCCAAAGAGACTGAAAGATGAATTGACTTGTGAACTGCTTGCTTGTCTATGCTCAAGTGTAAGACCTGTCTGGCTCAGGTGCAAACTGTCTTGCATTAGACGGAAGAAGCGAGTTCCCGCTTATGAGTGAATGACATGAGAGAAGAATCCCGGAGGAGACGATTATTGTTTGTTTTTTGAGTTTTCAGTCTTTTATTGCCTTTTGAAGTTTGTCATAAGTTAATGAGCTTAAGCCTAAACCAATGGGTTAGTAAACTCATCACATCTTCCCTCTGATTAGGGGTAATGAGAATGCCTTAAGTGCGAAGTCAGATTCTCACACTTAAACACCATGGTGTAGGATTAAGATCATTAACCTACTTATGATTATTTAGATGTTTTTATTGTTTTTGTTTAGTGTTGAGTAATGAGATTAAGCCATAATCAGGGATTAAACAGACTCATTACACCATCCTAATAGAAGGATAATAGATGAGAATGTTTAAGCTGAGGAAAGCTCCTCAACTTAATCCATGATTAGGGATTAAACTCATGACAAAACAAAGCCTTTAATTAAGTGGATTTTATTTAATGTTGAGATGATGAAGTGATTTTTAGGGTTTGTAAGACAACTTGAGGGGGACTTGTCCATTAACACTAGGGTTAGTCCTTCTTAACCAGTTAAGGAAGAATTAGAACCCTAATGCAAGGCCCAAGTCACAAGTGTGATGTCTTGATGATTATTAAGTGAATTGATTAAGGGATTTAAACACATTAAGGGTTTAACACTTAGGATTAAAGTTATACACTCCATCCTAATAGAAGGATGCAGCCATAAACTTAATCACAAAGCCTTAAAGCCTTTAGGGTTTAGTCCTTGATTATGAGGTGAGAAGAGAAGACTCAATGAGACGCAAATGTAAAATCTAAAAGGGGGACTAATCAAAACCCTAATCATTGTCATGCTTGGTTGTTCCTAAGGTTTGTGAAGTTTAACAATAGAAATCTTCAAAGGAACCACCAGGAAGCAGATGAAAGGAGCAAGGAGAAGCAAAGTAACTTGCTTCATTTAAGAAGACAAGTCACTTGAAGAAAGAAAGTAAGAAGAAAAAGAATGAGCAAGCTCAAACTCAAACACATAACAAAATGCAGCATGGATGCATAAGAGAGATGAAAAGGAAATGTAAGAAGTGAAGGCAAATTCACTTCTCAAAGTTACTTACCACCTGAAAAGTTAGTAAAGGAATGCAATGTAATGCAAAATGAGATGAAATGACATGGTGTGAATCAAAACCAGAAGCACATTCATGATGTTAATGATGCTATGAGATGATGCAAACATGAAACAAAGCATGGGGATGATCATACAAGCTTATGGATGCAAATGAAACAAGTTAAGAACCATGAACATACATGAAAAGTTATGAAATGCAAATGGCATACAACATGGCAAATGCAAGATGTAATGATCAAACATGCTTTCAATATGTCTTAAGATGTCTAATGAACCAAATAGATGCATAAAATGCTATGGCAAGACATGTATGCAAGAAAATGCAGGGTGTATGCAAATGGAAGCTCAAATTAGGGTTTATGATCAATGCATCAAACAAAAACAAAAATCTGAAGCAAACATCAAGATAAAAAATTGAAAATGCACTCAAAGGAACCCTAATCCTATACAAACTCACTGCCCAAAGGAGAGGTTCCAACTCTTAACCTAATTAGGGTTATGAATTTCCTAAAATTTCTAGGGTTTTAGGGTACCTTAACAAGAAAAATGCCAAACAAATGGAAAATGAAAGATCAAATCATGCCAATTTAATCTCACAAACTACATGATATGCAAAACACAATGCAAAAAGAATCAAAGTCTAACTCTCAAGGGCTAGGCAGAAATGATTTTTTGAACAATGGATCAAAATAATGCCTTGAAATGATTTTAATTCCATGAAAAATTCTCAAAAGGCATCAAGATCAAAAAAGAAATTTGGTTTGAGGGTCGGACAATGTTTCTAAATGATTTTAAATGTTTCATGAATTTTTTGGTGATTTTTAAATACCTAAAAGCATTTTTAATTAATTAATTCTCATTAATTAATTAAAAATAAACTTTTAAATGATTTAAAAATATTTTTTAATGCAAAAATAAAAAATAAAAATATTTTTGGTTTCTGAAATTAAATAAAAGTTTGTATAAAAAATTTCAGAATTTTTAAGATTGTTTTGCTATTTTAAATAAATATGAGAAAACAAATGAAATAAAATGTAAAATAAAATGAAATTAAACTGAAAAAAGAAAAGTATGCGCATCTAAGGGCCCAGATTCAAATTCACACGCGCGGGAGTGGACCTGGCGCGCATCTGGATGACCCATATTCAAATTTCGCTAATTAAAGATTAAACCCTAATCCATGCCCTAATCACTCTCAGGCGACCGGAACACTGTTCCGGTCGTCTTCTCCGGCTAGGTCATCTCTCAATCTCTCTCAATACGCCATGAAATCATGCCAAACTCTCCAGATCAACTAAACTAACATCCCTAAACAACAACCCAGCAACAAAATCCATTTATTTCAACACAAAATCAAGATACGAATCAAACATCAAAAACTGCCAAAATTTCAGAAACACAATACAACCTCATTTCTCAATCTTTTTCAAAAGTAACAAGTTCAGTGAACTCAGGGAAGCATGCTTTGACATTTAGAAACAAGAAATAGAGGATCTGGAAAAATGAAATGCCATAGCTACCTGAATCGAAGCTTTCAAACCAGGAGCTTCTGGGCCAGTTTCTTGCTTCTAAACAGCTCCAATGACCTTCCCAAAGTGTTTGCCAGGCTTGTTTGAAGTTTATTTGGGCTGGTTTGAGAGTTTGCTTGAGTTCTGTTCAAAGGGGGGCAGAAATCGTATCCTTGATTCAGTGGCTTTCAGGCTGTTTTAAGGGTTGGTTTGTGTTCAATGAAGCATGATGAGATTGTTTGTGAAGTTGGTTTGGGTGTTTGAGGCTTGTGCTGAGAGTTTTGAAGGCTCTTGCAAATGGAGGGGAAAATGAGGATGTTGAGTTATGGAGTGTTTCAGGCTTGTGTTGTAGTTGCTTTGGCTTGCTTTTTCTTTGTATAAACAATTGCCATTGGTCAGATGAAGTGATGTGTGCTTTATTGATTTGTATGGGTCCTTTTGCCAAAATGTCAAAGTTGGTGTAAGAGAAGTATGGGCTACTTTCTAGCCAAGGACAAAGGGTGTGTCCTGCGCAGCATGATGAGGGGAGATGCCTAGGGTGGCTCAGCAGGCTAGCAAGCAAGTGGGTTGTGTCTTATGATGAGTTTTGCAACTTGCCTTGCCTTTGGTTCTTTATGAAATATCTTGATCCATAAGTCATAAAACATGTGATTCTTTGGGTGCAATCTGACTTTTAGGACTTGTGTGATCATGTGGTGAAGTTTAGAAATGCATTTGATGACTTAATTTGCCTTGAGAAGTGAATTTGCAACTTTGCCTCTTTGGTGGAAACTTTGAAATTTTGTGATTTTTGCTAACTTTGACAAGCCATAACTTTTGATCCAAAATGAATTAGGTCATGTTCTTGTACTTTTTGAAAAGGGAATGATCCATTCTACAACTTTAATGACCAAAGTTTTTCCATTTGAAGCTTTGTTGAATCAAAAAGTAAGGGTTGAAAAAGTTGCCTAAAATGACAATTTCATTAAAAGTCAAACTTGCCCAAAAAGTCAACTTTGCAAAAGACTTGAAAATCTCCAATTTTGTGAACTTCCAACAACTTTTATGATCAAATAAAGATCATATACAATCAAAATGATGAAGAACACCCTTTGTTTGGGTCATTGAGGGCCTCAGATGCCCTGATTTTGCACTGACTTGCTTGAAAAGTCAACCCTTGATCAGATGACTTCCCCATGGAATTTCTTCATGAAAATTGATATGCATACTCCCTATACCATATAGAGACCAATAGAAACAAGAATGACCAAAAAAATTGGAGTTATGGCCTCTGAAACCAAAACCCTAATTCTAGGTCATCTGTGCAGTCAAACCTGGCTCTGCTTCCATACCATTTTCAGTTCTTGTGATTCTTTGACATTCTTGACTTTGAGAGGATATAATATGATACTTGAACACACATGGACCCCTTTGAAGTGATAGATGACCTTTGGAGTGGCTCAAGAAGCTCTTGGATTGCTCAGATCACAAACCCTAGATGCAGATGACCTAGAACCAATGCAGGGAATCAAAATGTGCAATATGAGATGGTATGATTGAGTTTATGTATATGAAATGATCACAAGCCATGGTGTGAATGGGTGAGGGCAAATTTGGGGTGTTTATAGCTGCCCCTATTCAAACTTGAGTTAGCTGTGCAGGATGTAAGCAACGGCTTAACAGGCAAACGAGATAACTTGTGGTTGAATACCAAAGACAGTCCAAAATTTGCACTCACAGAATGAAGAAGAAAAGGGATATAGATTGTAAAGGAAAATAAAGTATATTGTAAAGTGTGGGCGACGGAGGACGACCGTTGAGCAGAGGACGACTGCCGAGCAGAGGACGACTGCTGGGTAAAGAGCAATGACGGGGACGACCGACATGCTGAAAAGTGCAGAAAATAAAACAATGACGGGGACGACCGACATGCTGGGGATAAAAAGAATTATGATGGGGACGGCCATCAAGATAAAGTTGTAAGATTCTCTGGGGATAAAATGAAACATGACGGGGAAGGCAATCAAGTTCATAAAATAAAGCAACCAACGATGGGGACGGCCATCGGGTTAAAAAGAAAAGGGACCACGACGGGGACGGCCATCGGGTTAAAGAATAAATGAAATAAACAGATGATGAGGTACGATCATCAAAGGTGAAGGACGATCACCTAGCAGGGGACGGCTGCTCTGTTGGGGATAAGATGAGGGACGGTCATCTAAGGTGGAGGACGACCACCTGGCAGGGTACGGCTGCCAAAAGTATCGCGACATAGGACGAATGCCGGATAAAAGGTCAACGATGGGGACGGTCATCGAATGAGCATGATGGAGGACGACCATCAAGAGGTGGAGGACGACCACCTAGCAGGGGATGGCTGCTCTCACGGTTTATCATGACATAGGACGAATGTCAGATAACCAAGATCAACAATGGGGACGGCCATTGGATAGAATGATGAAGGAAGATCATCAAAAAGGTGAAGGACGATCACCTAGCAGGGGACGGCTGCTAAAAATCACGACATAGGACGAATGTCGGATAAGAGAATCGACGATGGGGACGGCCATCGGACGAGCATGATGAAGGACGATCATCAAAAAGGTGGAGGACGACCACCTAGCAGGGTACGGCTGCTCTCAGGGTTTATCATGACACAGGACGAATGTCAGATAAAAAGAAAACTTGCTTTGTTGGCGATCTACTGGGGAATAGTAAACACGGACGAGTGTTTATATCCAAGAAACAAAAGGTATAAGTGTTTAGATGTTTGTGTATAGATTAAGGATGCGGACGAGCATCCCTAAGACTACGATACGGACGAGTATCAGGTAGAAACAAATACTGACACGTGTTCAGAGATGATGATACGGACGAGTATCAACTGGTTAACAGAGAACACGCGCGAGTGTTGAATCTGAAGGGACTCTTCTGGGGAATGGTAGACACAGACGAGTATCTATATTCAAGAAGACAAGAGTGTTTGACACAGTGTATGGATTAAAGATGCGGACGAGCATCCTTAAGACTATGATACGGACGAGTATCAGGTAGAAACAAACGCTTGACGCATGTTCTGAGATGATGATACGGACGAGTACCATCTGGTTAACAAAGAACACGGACGAGTGTCGAATCTGTGGGGATATAAATGGTGTATATAAGATACGGACGAGTATCTATATAAGTATGACTGGTGTACAGATGAGTATTCAAACTGCTGGGGAGAGTGACACGGACGAGTGTCAAAAGGAGGAGAGTATAGTATAAACAAGTATCTGGTATACAAAGTGTTTATGTTGTCGTGCTGGGGAAAGTGACATGGACGGATGTCAAGGAAATGTATATATGTATCTGTGAGTGTAAAGGGAATTCTTTGGCTTTCTGCTGGGGGTATAACACAGACGGGTGTCACGAGTAGTATATACTGGTGTTTGGGAAAATGTGAGGCAACTGCTTTTGCTGGGGAATCTGGGGAGCTTTCTGTATATTGTTGGATTGTTATTATTCACAAGTGTTTGATTCGGACCATGGTTTATGATTATGCTGTATGTTTGACTTTTGCCGTAATGCTCCATATTGGACGGAATGCTACGCTTTATGGGTGAATATGATGCGAATGCCATGATTATGCAAAGATACCAAATCGGGATCTGAATCCCGTTGCTGTGAAGACCTCTGGCCGATCTGCTTGAAATGGACATCCCAGCTGGGGATGAAATCATTGGTAGATCTGATGAGATGCATCTGCTTGGGGAAGTGGGTCAATGATAGACCTATTCCAGTAAATGAGAGACCCAGCTGGGGTTTGTAGAAGCTTTCGTCACTCTGTTGTGATTTCTTCATGCGTTGCTCTTCTGAATAGAGGCTGGAACTCTTGTGGGGAGGTGGTTCCCTGGCTTTTGTGCTTGGCTGAGGAAGAATGATTGGAAACTCGGCTGGGAGAAGTAGTAAGTGGTAACTCAGCTGGGGAGAAAACACTTCGGGTGCTAAGACTGAGTGTTGACTTGCCAGCTTGCTGGGATGAAGCTTACATGCCCCACGTCGCGCTTCGGATACCTGCAATCCTGCAAAGATAGAGAAACATACAAGTAATCCCGAGGTATCCTTTGCTGGATTCCGTCATAGGAGTTAGACACTTCTGAGAGTAAGTATATTCCCTGCAAGCACGTGTTTTATTTTCTTTATTTTTAAAGATAAGCATCTGTATTCATGCAATCAGTTTTTCTTAAGACATCAGACATTCTTTGCAAGTAAAAATGTACAAGACGAAACATGGCTGAAAAATCTGATTTTATTAATTCATGTGCCCTGAATCGGCAAGATACATCACAGAAACATATCCCCTGAAATGAGGAGATTGTTACAAATTGAGAAACAAAATGTTGGCAATGTTGTCGACGCTTTAAGGAGCTTCCCCGTTGCTATGACTCGTATGACATTTGACGTTCTTCTCGTCTTGCTTTCTGAAGAAGGCTGATTCTGAAAGAGGCTTGATCCTTTTGAAGCTCGCCAAGTTGTAAATGATGCAGACGAATTCAGAATGCAGTTGTTCGCTTATTCCCTTATTTTGCATGGACCGCCCTTTCAGGTTTTCAATCCATCGGGATACCCATTTTTGCCTGAGTTGTCCAATGCGGCTTTTCAACTCAGCGGGTGTACACATTTTTTTTGTTTATTTCCCTTATTTTTGCCCGAGTCTTTTTTTCTGTTTTTTGACTCGCCGGGATGCCCTATTTTTGCCTGGACTTACATTCTGTTTTTGTGTCCAGCGGGTCATTTTTATGCGAAGTATTTTTTAACTGCATCTGAATTCACGGGGGACGGGAAGTCTTCACCATCCATGGTGCTGAGCATCAGTGCTCCACCAGAGAAAACTTTCTTTACCACGAATGGTCCTTCATAGTTCGGAGTCCATTTGCCCCTGTGGTCTGTATAAGGAGGGAGGATCCTTTTTAGCACAAGATCTCCTACTTGGTACTCTCGGTGCCTGACTTTCTGATCGAAGGCTTTCTTCATTCTTTTCTGATACAACTGCCCATGACAGATTGCAGCCAATCTTTTCTCTTCAATTAGACTCAGTTGTTCGTATCGGGATCGGACCCACTATGCTTCGTTCAGTTTAACATCCATCAGTACCCGCAGGGAGGGTAATTCAACTTCCACCGGTAGGACTGCTTCCATACCATACACAAGCTGATACGGTGTTGCCCCAGTGGATGTTCTGATTGACGTGTGGTACCCATGCAAGGCAAACAGTAGCATTTCATGACAATCTTTGTACGTAACTACCATCTTCTGCACAATCTTCTTGATATTCTTATTAGCTGCCTCAACAGCGCCGTTCATCTTTGGCCTGTAAGGAGAAGAATTGTGGTGTTGGATCTTGAAGTCCCGGCATAGCTCAGCCATCATTTTGTTGTTTAAGTTAGAACCATTATCAGTAATGATTCACTCGGGAACTCCGTATCGACAAATGATATCTCTCTTCAGAAATCTGGCTACCACTTGTCTTGTAACGTTTGCATACGAAGCTGCTTCAACCCACTTGGTGAAATAGTCAATGGCGACCAGGATGAACCTGTGACCATTTGAAGCAGTTGGCTCGATCTTGCCAATCATGTCAATGCCCCACATGGCGAAGGGCCAGGGTGAAGACATTATATTCAAAGGATTGGGAGGCACATGCACTTTATCCGCGTAAATCTGGCATTTATGGCATTTTCTGGCGTAGGCACAACAGTCAGCATCCATTGTGATCCATTAATAACCTGATCTTAGGAACTTCTTGGCCATGGCATGCCCTCCCGCATGGGTACCAAAGGATCCTTCATGCACCTCGTGCATTAACAAGTCTGCTTCTGTTCTGTCAACGCATCTGAGGAGTACCATATCAAAGTTTCTCTTGTACAAAGAACCATCAGTGTTCAGGAAGAAACTACCAGCTAGCCTTCTTAATGTCTTCTTATCATTGGAAGATGCCCCAGATGGGTATGTTTGATCCTCCAAGAAGCACTTAATATCATGGAACCAAGGCTTATCATCTTTGACAATGTCTGCTGCAAATACATATGCTGGTCTGTCAAGTCTGGACACTGAGATCTGAGGTACAAAGTTGGCAGCTTGCACTTTGATCATGGATGAAATAGTAGCCAGAGCATCTGCAAACTGATTCTCGTCCCGAGGGATATACTCAAGCTTGACTATTGTAAAGAAAGTCAATAACCTCCTTGTATAATCCCTGTAAGGTATCAGATGATCCTGGTGCGTATACCATTTGCCGTTGGTTTGATTAACTACCAGAGCTGAATCTCCGAATACAGTCAATGTCTTGATCCTGAGGTCAATGGCTTCCTCAAGACCCATAATGCAAGCTTCGTATTCAGCTTCGTTGTTAGTGCAGTTGAAGGTGAGTTTTGCCGAGAAAGGCATGTGAACTCCCTTAGGTGTAATGAGTACTGCACCAACACCACGACCGTTCATGTTAACAGCCCCATCAAACATCATAGTCCATTCTTCTTCCGGGTCAGGCCCTTCAGTGTGAATAGGCTCTTCGTGATCTTTCGCTTTTATGAACATGATGTCTTCATCAGGGAAGTCAAATTTCATAGGCTGGTAGTCATCAATAGGTTGCTCAGCAAGATATTCAGACAATACACTGCCCTTGATAGCTTTCTGAGAAGTGTATTGGATGTCATATTCTGTGAGGATCATTTGCCATCTGGCAACCCGTCCGGTAAGTGCTGGCTTCTCAAAAATATACTTGACTGGGTCCATCTTTGAGATCAATAAAGTAGTGTGGGTCAACATATACTGTCTCAGTCGGCGAGCAGCCCACGCTAAAGCACAACAAGTTTTCTCGAGCAGTGAATAACGCTGTTCACAGTCGGTAAACTTTTTGCTTAGGTAGTAAATTGCATACTCTTTTCGACCAGACTCGTCATGCTGGCCCAGCACACACCCCATTGAATCTTCTAATACTGTCAAGTACATTATCAGAGGTCTTCCTTCAACTGGAGGCATAAGGATTGGAGGCTCTTGTAAGTATTCCTTGATCTTGTCAAAAGCCCTTTGGCAGTCTTCATTCCACCTGACCGTTTGTTCTTTTCTTAGCAATTTGAACAAGGGTTCGCAGGTTGCTGTGAGGTGAGATATAAACCTTGAAATGTAGTTCAATCTACCTAAGAACCCTCGAACTTCTTTTTCCGACTTTGGTGCAGGAATTTCTTGAATGGCTTTGACTTTATCGGGGTCAACTTCAATCCCTTTCTCGCTCACAATAAAACCCAGCAGCTTACCAGATCGCACCCCGAATGTGCACTTGTTGGGGTTCAACTTCAGTTGGTACTTCCTCAGACGCTTGAATAGCTTCAGCAGATTTACCAGGTGGTCTTCTTCTGTGAGGGACTTGGAAATCATGTCATCCACATAAAACTCGATTTCTTTATGGATCATATCGTGGAATAATGTTACCATAGCCCGTTGATATGTTGCACCAGCATTCTTCAGTCCGAATGGCATCACCTTGTAACAGAACGTGCCCCAGGGTGTGATGAAAGTTGTCTTCTCCATGTCTTCAGGTGACATCTTGATCTGATTGTATCCTGAAAATCCGTCCATGAAGGAGAATACCGAGAACTGAGCTGTGTTATCCACCAATACATCAATGTGAGGTAATGGGAAGTCATCTTTCGGGCTGGCTCTGTTTAGATCCCGGTAGTCAACACACATTCTTACTTTGTCGTCCTTCTTAGGCACAGGCACAATATTAGCAACCCACGGCGGATAGCCAGTTACAGCAAGGAACCCGGCGTCCCACTGCTTTTGTACCTCTTCTATGATCTTCATTGCCATGTCTGGGCGAGTACGGCGCAGTTTCTGTTTAACCGGTGGGCATTCTTCTCTTAAAGGCAGCTTGTGCATAACAATGTCGGTGTCCAACCCTGGCATATCTTGATAAGACCAAGCAAACACATCCACATATTCCTGAAGCAGGTCAATCAGTTGTCTCTTCACTGAGTCTTGTAAGCAGGCCCCGATTTTAACTTCTTTCACATCTTCATTTGTACCAAGATTAATCGTTTCTACCTCCTCCTGATGAGGAGTGATAATCTTCTCCTCTTGTCTCAACAATCTGGCTAGCTCTTCAGGGAGCTCGTAATCTTCTTCAACCCCTTCATCAACTTGATTGATTGGATTGTCAAAGTCATACGAAGTCATAGCCGTGCTGTTGTCGGTGCGGTCCGGAAGGCACTCTCTGCAAGGGTTCAGTTTGTTTATTTTAGTGATTGATTTTAATCTTGTTTTAGAAAAGTGAAATAAAGTTGTCATTTTAAAAACATTGCCATTTATTTTTTTGTACAAAAAGAAAAATGGAAAAACAGTGAGCGGAAAAGAAAAAGACTCATTTACAAAAGATGTCTGATATTTCATTGATTAATCTTGTTGCACAAAAATTACAGATGGCCCGATTACAAAATGAGTCTTGTCATCTTGGGCAAGATGCAAGACTTGATGCATGCTAAAAATATACAGGAAATAATAATTACTCTGCAGGAGTAACTCTTATAATTTCCTGGGAAGACCAGTTTGAGATACTGCTCCCCGGGATCTTTGGACGTATCCAACTCTCCAGGTTGCGGTCATCTTCCGACTCATCTTCCAAGTTGTTGACAGCTTCAGGGGCGAGCATCCCCCCACTAACAAAGTTGGGCTCCTTAGCAGCCTCTGCTTGATCTTGTTGAGTTGGTTTGTAACCCAACCCAAATCTATCCTCTTTCTTCTCTACAGGCAACAACTTGCCCCAGCCTTGGGCAGTCCCTTCTTCAACAACCTTCCGGGCTTGTTGATAAGATTTCATTGAGGTTCCAGGTACAGCAGATGTTTCATTTATGTTCAAGGCCTCAAACCCTTGACTCATCGTTTCATGGATCTCCCCATCCATTTCAATGTATTTGTATGTAGCCAGATGGCTGACAAAAATATCTTCCTCTCCACAAATAGTAACGACCTGGCCCTCCCACTCGAATTTTAACTTCTGGTGAAGGGTAGACGTAACTGCGCCAGCGGCATGAATCCATGGTCTACCCAACAAACAGCTGTAGGCAGGCTGAATGTCCATCACGTAGAAGGTCGTTTTGAAAGTTTGTGGGCCAATCGTTATATGCAACTCAATTTCTCCCAGAACTGATCTGTTAGAGCCGTCAAAGGCTCTCACTACCAAGTTACTGGGACGTAATGCCAATCCTTCATATTCCAGCGGCACAAGGTCCTTTTTGGGTAAGACATTGAGGGATGATCCTGTGTCTACCAGCACATGGGAAAGAACTGCACCCTTACACTCCATGGTAATGTGCAAAGCCTTGTTATGATTGCGGCCTTCCGTAGTCAAATCAGTGTTGGTAAATCCCAGTCCATTACTAGCATTAACATTTCCAACCACAGCTTCCAACTGATTGACTGTAATCTCCTTTGGCACATAAGCTGCGTGCAAGACTTTTAGTAATGCATTCCGATGAGCCTCGGAGCACATAAGCAATGATAGAATGGAAATCTTGGAAGGCGTCTGGTGAAGCTGGTCCACTATCCTATAATCACTTTTCTTGATGATTCTCATGAATTCATCAACTTCTTGATCAAAAGGTGTTCTCAAAGCTTCTTTAACAGCTTGCTCTTCTTGCACCGTGCTCTTCCCTTTTGCCTTGGCAGCAGCTTCTGCTTCGGCACTGGGTCTTGGAATTTGCGGGGCAAAGAGACGTCCGCTTCGAGTGAAGCCTCCGCCTCCTCCCACATTGTCTATTTGTGGTGAAGAAGTTGATGATTCCAAAGTGATCTTCTGTCCTTCGCAGTATAGATCAGAGCCGTAATGCCAAGGGATGGCATTACTGCTTTCATAAGGTACTGGCCCAGGCACTGTGATAGTGACTGGACTGATGGCAGCTGCAGAAGGGACTATGATAGTCTGTGGATCATAGTATATTGTGACCGGTGCTCTGGTGGCATTTTGTGAGTTGTAGGCAGAATCATTTTCAGGATCATAATAGATTATAACTGTTGAGACGCTTTCATTGTTTGCTGTTGATGTTGTAGGAGACACTGTTGGATGGATGGGTGTTGTTGTTGTAGGAGGTTCTGAATGAAGGGGTGCTGAAGTTGTAGAAGGGATGTTTGCTGATATTTGGTCCGTTGAAGTAACAGATGAAGCATTTGTTGATGAGATTGAAGAGTTGTTTGGAACAATGGTTGTTGCAGTTGTAGAAGACTCGGGAACTGTTGTTAAGGAGATTGCTGGATTGGTAGGTATTGATGTTGTGATTTGAAGCAGGCCACTCTGGATGAGACCATCTATGCCTTCTCTCAAGTTATCACACCCATTCACTGAAATGTTGCAATAAGCACATCCTAGCTCACATCCCGGGAACTTTTGACATTCAAGGAGTTGAGCTTTAATCTCCACCAAGGGTGTCCGAATCTGACCCACACTGGTTATCAAATAAGACGGCTTGTCTTCTTCAATAGCGTTGATTCTGGGTCCTCCGTGGTGTGGCATAGGGTTCTTGTTAACATTTGGTGGTGGTGCAAAGTTTAGAGCTTTAGAGTCTACCAGGTCTTGTACCTTCATGTGCAAGGCTCTGCACTTCTCTGTACTGTGGCCAGGTGCATTGGAATGAAAAGCACATCTGGCGCTGGCGTCATAATTTCTGGGCAGACTGGCAGGATCTGGAGGTGCCAATGTCCTTAGCTCAACCAGGTTGAGTTTCAGGAGTTGTGGCAATAATGTGGCATAAGGCATAGGGATCGGATCGATCACCCTATTGGCCTGAGAAGGTCTCTGTTGAAATGGTCTTTGCTGATTGTTGTTGCTGGTGTTGTTGTAGTTTCTCTGAGGAGGATACTGAGTTTGTTGCTGATAATTTTGTTGTTGTGGTTGATAAGCAGGTTGTGGATGAACTGGAGCGGGAATGGTGACTGCCGCCACAGACCTATGAACATATTGGGGTCTGGCCCTACTTGCATGGATAGCATTGGTCTCACCAGTTCTTCTTGGGCCCACAAAAGGCTTTCTTGTGTTGCTGGACGAGCTGGCACCATTGTCAGAAATTTTGCCCATCTTTAATAGGCTCTCGATTCTTTCTCCAGCTATAACGACATCTGCAAAGCTGGTAGAAGAAAAGGCAGCTAGCCTATCAATGTATGTCCCCTGGAGGGTATTCATAAACATATCAGCCATCTCCCTCTCTAACATGGGAGGCTGGACAGCAGCAGCAAGCTGTCTCCACCTCTGGGCGTACTCCCGGAAGCTTTCTCTGGATGTTTGTGACATTCCCATCAGGAGGGTCCTGTTGGGAGCCATATCCAAATTATACTGGTATTGTCTAATGAAGGCCTCTGCCAAGTCCTTCCAACATCTGATGGTCGCTCTAGTCAGATGAGAGTACCATTCCCTTGAAGCTCCCGTTAAGCTATCCTCAAAATAAAACATCCATAGCTTTTCGTCCATGGTATATGCCTTTAGCCTCCCCAGAAAGGATTGCAAGTGGGTCCGTGGACAGGAAGTCCCGTTGTACTTCTCAAAGCACGGTGGTTTAAATTTGTGGGGAATCCTGACCCCGTCCACTAAGCCCATGTCCATAACATCAAAACCCAAGGAGTTTTGAGACTCCAAGGACCTTAATTTTTCAGCAATTTCATCTAGCCTTCTGTCATAGGCCTCGTCCCCAGCTCCCATTACTGTGAACTGATCTTCCTGGGGGTCTTCTTGCAGCACTCTACCTGTGGTAGCATTCCCTTAAACATTAGCAGGGATGTTGATCTCTGGATGAAGGTGGGGTCCAAATACAGGTGGGTTGATATGAGGCTGCACCCTCTCATTGTTGCTTGTCCCACCAGTCCCTAGATGGGGGTCTTCCTGATTCTGCCTCTCTACCAGTGCTCTTAATCTCTCTTAGCTTTGAGCCATATTATTCATCACCTCCATAAATTGTGTCATCTGATTCCTCATTTCCAATCTCTCATTGGCCATTTGGTTCCTGACCTCTGTAAGGTCCTGTTGTACCTGGTCCATCTGTATACCCGGAAGGTTGTTGCGGGTGGGATATCTGTGTGGACGGTTGAGTGGGAACACCCGACGTCGAGCAATAGTTCCTGAGATCACAACAGAGTTAGTAACAATAACAAAACAAACCTACAAAACAAACAAAGGTTAGTATGCAATGCAGTATGCTTATTTGTTTCCAAGGTATCCGGCTTGGCACTTGGTTTTGACCTTTCCAGACCCTTGAAGATGCTGTTGATGTTGCTTGAAGAATTCAGATAGAACAAACTGATACATATATTACAAAAAGTAAATGATACATAGTTTGTTTCTTACAAATCATGCCCTCTGAGGGGTCAAAATACAACATAAGAAAATAAAAGTACATGAAATGAAAGCAACAACAAGCAAAAGTCAGACACCAAGACCAAACTCATCCTCCTGAACTTCCTTTAGAAGTGCTTCAGTCACAGGATCGGCTGGATGCTCTGTGAGGTTCCTGATAAGGAGATTCCTGGTAGCAACAGCTGCAGCTAGCTTCTTGTGTTGACTCTGGTCTTTTGACCTTTTCACACCAGCTTTAATCTTCAACTCTGAGATCTCTCTCTGGGCTGCTAGCAGGGTTTCCTGTTGCTCCTTGGCACTAGCCTCCAGCTGCTCAATCTTGTCCTGAGTCCTTTTATCTTCCAGAGTACGAGCTTCGGTGATCCTGACCCACCTAGCTTGACTCTCCTTCAGATACAAATCAGTCCTGGCCTTCTGGAACTGAGCCTCCTTGCAGGCATTCTTCAAGATCTGCTCTCCATCCCTTGACTTCTTGATATAGTCCTCTGACTTCTCAATCCTAGCTAGATGCTCCACCTTTAGCTTTTCTAACCTCTCAATGTCCAGTCGACCATCACTCCTCTCCCAGAGGGTCTTCTGTAGAGCCTGAGTCAGCTTCTCATTTCTCTCTTTCAGTTTCTCAAACTCCTCTAAACTGACAGTGACAGGAGGTGGTGCTGAGGATGGCCCAGGTATATCTTCCATGGTGAAGGGCATCCCAAAAAATTGAGCCCTGACATGGGACCACTCATAGTACTGTGTTGAGGCCACATTGTTGCATCTTCCCAGAATGGCCATTCCCTTGGTTTGGACATTGTCCCAAGCCCAGGCTGCTTGTCTGACAATAGCCAGATTAGGCTTAATCTCACAGTAAAGAGTCTCAGCCAAGTCTTGTGCCTTAGGAGTGTGGACCAATGCATAGCCCAGTTGTCTTTTGAATAGCAGAGGGTTGTAGTTGATGCAACCCTTTACTCCTATCAGGGGTACATTGGGAAACTGCCCACAACTGGTAATGATGTCCCTGCCTTTTGTGCTTTGAGTGCACCACCTGATATCAGCTGAGGTCAAAGCAGTGAGTCTTCTAGCCCAGTTCCTCTGCTGGTGAGGATTCAAGAATGCATCAGTCTTTGGCAAATGTTTGAGCAGCCAAGTATGGAACAAAGGAGCACAGCACCTCACTAATATTCCCCTTTGCTTTTCATTCCTTTGGTGAACAGAGTAGTAGAGATCTCCCAGTAAGGTGGGCACTGGGTTCCTCAGGATGAAAAGATGGATTGCACTCTTGCTAACAAACTTAGGCTCATCTGCAAAAAGTATGACCCCATATATGCTAAGGGCCAACAAAGCACAGACTGCCTTCCACTCTCCCAAAGAAGCCTTCAGGGTAGCCTGAGAGGTCAAGAAATCCAGATGTAGACCAGAGATTCCAGCTTTGGTAGTCATATTCTGCCCAATCAGAACTGGCTCCAGATACAAGGCCTTTGCCACCTCTTCATTACTAGGAAAAGCCATCTCAGGGTTAAAGGGGACTCCACCCCTGATAGGTACACCAACCAATGATGAATACTCCTCTAATAAAGGCCCCAACTGAAAATCCTGAAAGGTGAAGCACCTCAGAGGGGGATCATAGAACTGCAGGCAAGTATGAATCAGGCTCCTCTGTGAAGGGTCCAAATCCATAACCACATCAAGTATGCCTCCATAGTGTTCTCTGAATAGTGGTATATGGTCTGGAGTAATCAGGGTCTGGATCTTCCTGATGTTAGCCAACTCAGGTTCAAAGAAATGGTAGGAGATATTGCTTTTCTTGGGTGCCATGTTGCTGAAGAAGATGCTGAGAATAACACTGAAGATGGGCCACTGGCAGGCTGAGACTGGTGGTGTAGGTGACTGAAGCAGGTAACTGATAGCTGAGGTAGATACTGATGAAGATAGGTCTATGCTGATGAAGGGGTCAAAACCAAGCCAAAATAGGATGGATACCCTGAAAAACAAATAAGCAAATGTTAAAATGATGCAATAATGATGTATGCAAATGATATGCAAGGGTTTGTGACTGAGCTGGATCTGATCAAGTGCTCTGATATAAGTCCAGGTGTGTTCAAGAAATCCAGATGGAGGTTCATAAGTCCAGTAACCAAGGTGGGGGACTCAAATAAAGAGTCACATGTCCAGGTTTAAAAATCACAAGAACTGTTCCAACATGGAGTACTCTTAGTCAAAACAAAGTAACAGGGTATGCTGAGGCCAAGGGTACCTGCAAACCTATAAACAACCCAACCCCCTCACAGGTGATGTTCTAAAACAAGGATCCTCAGACTTGGATCAGTTATGAGAAGTGTAAACACTTGTAACCCGGAGGTACAGTGTTTACAATAACCATAAAAGATCCTCCTCTAATTCACCTCAGTTTCTGAAGGTCAATACTACAGGTCATCCAGACTTAGCAGGCTTCCTAGATAGCCCTAGCACTACAGGAAATCCGTAGCACAGAGTTCTCAAGAAGAAACCCATATCTGAACCGTGTTTCATATTCCCGCACCAGACCGAAATGGAATGGGAAAGAACATGAACCACTCTAGCCTAGGTGTCACTCAGGTCCCAGGTATAGGACCTCAACTCTCAATAAAACACCCACCCACCAATGCAACAAAAACAGATCCAGCCAGCACAGTATGACAATATGATATATGTAAAGCTATAAAGAAAGCAATAAAACAACTGTACATAAAGCAAAAATAAAACAAATATACAAACACAGATAGCACATAAAACCCCAGTAAACACAAATCAAACAAGCGCTAGGAGGAACCCACAAAAAGAACCAGAAGCCCTGGTTACAGTATAAGGGTCCCCAGCAGAGTCGCCAAGCTGTCGCTCCCACCAAATGAAGCCGGGTCAAATGGGGTACAGACGCGAACGGTCGGCGAAAGGAGGGTGTGAGAACACACAGGAGTGAACTCACAGGGAATGAAAGAGTCGCCAGCTAGGCATTTTTATCCCGGAGGAAAGGCAATGCTGCATAGACCTAGAAAGATATGGATAAGACGGTTGCGAACCAGAGAGACTGAGAAAGGGGGTTGGTTACAACCTGGGAAGGTATTAGCACCCAGATTGTCCGCCGTACTCGACGGGATCCACGCTTAAAAGATTTGTGTTTTAAAGGGGTAGTGTCAGTGCAATTTGTGTATAAAAGAGCTGGAAGAAAGATGTACAGGTATCAGTGTAAGAGAAGTGTAAAGTGTAATATATACAGTGTCAGTGTAAGGACAAGAGTGAAATGCTGATTATAATGAGGCTAAGAATAATGTTGGAAGGAGGGGGAATATACAGAGACTTTTGTTCGATAACTGTTAAGTTATGCCTACGTATCCTCTCGTGCAATGAGGAAGTCAGAACACCGTAGTTCGACCCAAAGAGACTGAAAGATGAATTGACTTGTGAACTGCTTACTTGTCTATGCTCAAGTGTAAGACTTGTCTGGCTCAGGTGCAAACTGTCTTACATTAGACGGAAGAAGCGAGTTCCCGCTTATGAGTGAATGAGATGAGAGAAGAATCCCGGAGGAGACGATTATTGTTTGTTTTTTGAGTTTTCAGTCTTTTATTGCCTTTTGAAGTTTGTCATAAGTTAATGAGCTTAAGCCTAAACCAATGGGTTAGTAAACTCATCACATCTTCCCTCTGATTAGGGGTAATGAGAATGCCTTAAGTGTGAAGTCAGATTCTCACACTTAAACACCATGGTGTAGGATTAAGATCATTAACCTACTTATGATTATTTAGATGTTTTTGTTGTTTTTGTTTAGTGTTGAGTAATGAGATTAAGCCATAATCAGGGATTAAACAGACTCATTACACCATCCTAATAGAAGGATAATAGATGAGAATGTTTAAGCTGAGGAAAGCTCCTCAACTTAATCCATGATTAGGGATTAAACTCATGACAAAACAAAGCCTTTAATTAAGTGGATTTTATTTAATGTTGAGATGATGAAGTGATTTTTAGGGTTTGTAAGACAACTTGAGGGGGACTTGTCCATTAACACTAGGGTTAGTCCTTCTTAACCAGTTAAGGAAGAATTAGAACCCTAATGCAAGGCCCAAGTCACAAGTGTGATGTCTTGATGATTATTAAGTGAATTGATTAAGGGATTTAAACACATTAAGGGTTTAACACTTAGGATTAAAGTTATACACTCCATCCTAATAGAAGGATGCAGGCATAAACTTAATCACAAAGCCTTAAAGCCTTTAGGGTTTAGTCCTTGATTATGAGGTGAGAAGAGAAGACTCAATGAGACGCAAATGTAAAATCTAAAAGGGGGACTAATCAAAACCCTAATCATTGTCATGCTTGGTTGTTCCTAAGGTTTGTGAAGTTTAACAAGAGAAATCTTCAAAGGAACCACCAGGAAGCAGATGAAAGGAGCAAGGAGAAGCAAAGTAACTTGCTTCATTTAAGAAGACAAGTCACTTGAAGAAAGAAAGTAAGAAGAAAAAGAATGAGCAAGCTCAAACTCAAACACATAACAAAATGCAGCATGGATGCATAAGAGAGATGAAAAGGAAATGTAAGAAGTGAAGGAAAATTCACTTCTCAAAGTTACTTACCACCTGAAAAGTTAGTAAAGGAATGCAATACAATGCAAAATGAGATGAAATGACATGGTGTGAATCAAAACCAGAAGCACATTCATGATGTTAATGATGCTATGAGATGATGCAAACATGAAACAAAGCATGGGGAAAATCATACAAGCTTATGGATGCAAATGAAACAAGTTAAGAACCATGAACATACATGAAAAGTTATGAAATGCAAATGGCATACAACATGGCAAATGCAAGATGTAATGATCAAACATGCTTTCAATATGTCTTAAAATGTCTAATGAACCAAATGGATGCATAAAATGCTATGGCAAGACATGGTATGCAAGCAAATGCAGGGTGTATGCAAATGGAAGCTCAAATTAGGGTTTATGATCAATGCATCAAACAAAAACCAAAATCAGAAGCAAACATCAAGATAAAAAATTGAAAATGCACTCAAAGGAACCCTAATCCTATACAAACTCACTGCCCAAAGGAGAGGTTCCAACTCTTAACCTAATTAGGGTTATGAATTTCCTAAAATTTCTAGGGTTTTAGGGTACCTTAACAAGAAAAATGCCAAACAAATGGAAAATGAAAGATCAAATCATGCCAATTTAATCTCACAAACTACATGATATGCAAAACACAATGCAAAAAGAATCAAAGTCTAACTCTCAAGGGCTAGGCAGAAATGATTTTTTGAACAATGGATCAAAATAATGCCTTGAAATGATTTTAATTCCATGAAAAATTCTCAAAAGGCATCAAGATCAGAAAAGAAATTTGGTTTGAGGGTTGGACAATGTTTCTAAATGATTTTAAATGTTTCATGAATATTTTGGTGATTTTTAAATACCTAAAAGCATTTTTAATTAATTAATTCTCATTAATTAATTAAAAATAAACTTTTAAATGATTTAAAAATATTTTTTAATGCAAAAATAAAAAATAAAAATATTTTTGGTTTCTGAAATTAAATAAAAGTTTGTATAAAAAATTTCAGAATTTTTAAGATTGTTTTGCTATTTTAAATAAATATGAGAAAACAAATGAAATAAAATGTAAAATAAAATGAAATTAAACTGAAAAAAGAAAAGTATGCGCATCTAAGGGCCCCGATTCAAATTCACACGTGCGGGAGTGGACCTGGCGCGCATCTGGACGGCCCATATTCAAATTTCGCTAATTAAAGATTAAACCCTAATCCATGCCCTAATCACTCTCAGGCGACCGAAACACTGTTCCGGTCGTCTTCTCCGGCTAGGTCATCTCTCAATCTCTCTCAATACGCCATGAAATCATGCCAAACTCTCCAGATCAACTAAACTAACATCCCTAAACAACAATCCAGCAACAAAATCCATTTATTTCAACACAAAATCAAGATACGAATCAAACATCAAAAACTGCCAAAATTTCAGAAACACAATACAATCTCATTTCTCAATCTTTTTCAAAAGTAACAAGTTCAGTGAACTCAGGGAAGCATGCTTTAACATTTAGAAACAAGAAATAGAGGATCTGGAAAAATGAAATGCCATAGCTACCTGAATCGAAGCTTTCAAACCAGGAGCTTCTGGGCCAGTTTCTTGCTTCTAAACAGCTCCAATGACCTTCCCAAAGTGTTTGCCAGGCTTGTTTGAAGTTTATTTGGGCTGGTTTGAGAGTTTGCTTGAGTTCTGTTCAAAGGGGGGCAGAAATCGTATCCTTGATTCAGTGGCTTTCAGGCTGTTTTAAGGGTTGGTTTGTGTTCAATGAAGCATGATGAGATTGTTTGTGAAGTTGGTTTGGGTGTTTGAGGCTTGTGCTGAGAGTTTCGAAGGCTCTTGCAAATGGAGGGGAAAATGAGGATGCTGAGTTATGGAGTGTTTCAGGCTTGTGTTGTAGTTGCTTTGGCTTGCTTTTTCTTTGTATAAACAATTGCCATTGGTCAGATGAAGTGATGTGTGCTTTATTGATTGGTATGGGTCCTTTTGCCAAAATGTCAAAGTTGGTGTAAGAGAAGTATGGGCTACTTTCTAGCCAAGGACAAAGGGTGTGTCCTGCGCAGCATGATGAGGGGAGATGCCTAGGGTGGCTCAGCAGGCTAGCAAGAAAGTGGGTTGTGTCTTATGATGAGTTTTGCAACTTGCCTTGCCTTTGGTTCTTTATGAAATATCTTGATCCATAAGTCATAAAACATGTGATTCTTTGGGTGCAATCTGACTTTTAGGACTTGTGTGATCATGTGGTGAAGTTTAGAAATGCATTTGATGACTTAATTTGCCTTGAGAAGTGAATTTTCAACTTTGCCTCTTTGGTGGAAACTTTGAAATTTTGTGATTTTTGCTAACTTTGACAAGCCATAACTTTTGATCCAAAATGAATTAGGTCATGTTCTTGTACTTTTTGAAAAGGGAATGATCCATTCTACAACTTTAATGACCAAAGTTTTTCCATTTGAAGCTTTTTTGAATCAAAAAGTAAGGGTTGAAAAAGTTGCCTAAAATGACAATTTCATTAAAAGTCAAACTTGCCCAAAAAGTCAACTTTGCAAAAGACTTGAAAATCTCCAATTTTGTGAACTTCCAACAACTTTTATGATCAAATAAAGATCATATACAATCAAAATGATGAAGAACACCCTTTGGTTGGGTCATTGAGGGCCTCAGATACCCTGATTTTGCACTGACTTGCTTGAAAAGTCAACCCTTGATCAGATGACTTCCCCATGGAATTTCTTCATGAAAATTGATATGCATACTCCCTATACCATATAGAGACCAATAGAAACAAGAATGACCAAAAAAATTGGAGTTATGGCCTCTGAAACCAAAACCCTAATTCTAGGTCATCTGTGTAGTCAAACCTGGCTCTGCTTCCATACCATTTTCAGTTCTTGTGATTCTTTGACATTCTTGACTTTGAGAGTATATAATATGATACTTGAACACACATGGACCCCTTTGAAGTGATTGATGACCTTTGGAGTGGCTCAAGAAGCTCTTGGATTGCTCAGATCACAAACCCTAGATGCAGATGACCTAGAACCAATGCAGGGAATCAAAATGTGCAATATGAGATGGTATGATTGAGTTTATGTATATGAAATGATCACAAGCCATGGTGTGGATGGGTGAGGGCAAATTTGGGGTGTTTACAACTAATGGACAGCCTGTTAATGGTTTACCTTTCATGATGCAAACCTTCACCGGAATCCAAGAAGAACCTGAATTACCTATATTAGTAGGAGGTCTTGTAACCATGATTGCTGATGCCTTAGGACTTAGATACCAATTGCACAGGTGCAACCGTTTAGGTACCATCCGTCCTATGAATCTTAACTTTTGCTTTAATCGCCATATCATAAGGAATTTAGGACATCCACCTTTCGAGTACCTAATCCGGAATGAGGTAGTAACCTTGTTCACACTACCATACCATGCTAGAGTAAGTGTTCACAATAAGGATAACTGGCTTTATGAGTTAACCCCACCTGACTATCCATCTACTCCTGAAACACCTCAGTCTTACAAGATAAAAGATGATATAATGACTGATGTCGAAAGTGACCCTGAGACACCTCCTGGTTACCATGACATTGACCACACTGATGAAGTGATTGAAACCCCTGAAGTGAATCAAGTAGATTATGCTAACAACTTACAGAATATCATGAACACTCTTGAAGCTTACCAAACTGACATAAATACTGTTAAGGATGAGATTAAGAGCATGCGATTGGACATTATAGGTCTAACTGACATAACCTGTGAACAATTCTATCACTTGAACTCCGCAATCGAAGATTTGAAGAAACACTTTTGAAAATGCTATAAGTGATCTAGTTTATTTTACTCATTGTTTTCGTTTCTAGTTAGATTTACTTTTCGCAAACAATTTCATACCGTATTTTCATTAATGTAATTTCATTTCAATTACCATATGCAATGCACTTCTAGTTTACAAATTTTTCCATTTTAATCAATTTATATGTTTTCATTCTATATACTGTTATGCTTGAATTGATTCATATTTTATAAAATCTCTCGTGCCATGCAAGTTTACAAAGTACTACGTTGAAATTATTTATTATTTGGTGTTCATATTTAATATGAGTGAGAAGTGATCAAAAATTATAATATAAAGTATATGAAGCGTGAGAGATAATGCTTTTTGGAAATTATTCAACGAAATCAACTCTCACGGTCGTCACACCCCCCTAACGATCGTGACGTGCTAATTTAGCGTGTCACGACCGTCATCTCCTTGTCACGACCGTGACAACCCTAAATATAGGATTCGTGAGAAACAGAACTGTTTCTTTTCGAAACCTCTTCTTCTTCTTCCTCCATAACTTTCAAAACCACCCATTATCTCCCCCAACTTCCGTAACCTCCCATTACCAAATTAAAACTCATTAACCTCTCCACTATCACCACACCTATCACATTCTCACCTTCCAATATTTATCCGAACCATTATTTCTCTCATTTTATCACTTTTTCACAAAATCCAAAATCCTCATCTCTCACTCTAGTTCTTGCATGCAATGGATGCTATACAATTTAGAGAGGGTGAGAATGGAGAAAACCTGAGAGAAAGATTCATCCGATTCCAGAACCGCGGTGTGCAACCTACGCGTTATATCGACACTGAATGTTTAAGAGAGTTGGGAATGCTCAACAGTGTCAAGAACCTGCTTAAGAAGGTTAATTTGTGGGTTCTATGCAGTCAGCCTCAGCCCACATTCGAGTTTCTGACATTGGAATTCCTAAGCTCGTTCCATTATATCACCGGTACCGGTTCTCAGAGTCAACTTACCGGCGTTGCTAAATTCAGATTGTTTGGCCGGGAGTTCGAACTTTTGCAAACAAGGATAGCCGAGTTGCTAGGCTTCGCTCACGGGAATGAAGCTCACCTCCGCGTGCCTGACAATTTCAGTGAAACCGCTTTCACTTTATGGCACGACATAACCAACACCCGTGCCTCAGCCTTTCAGAGCCTTAATGCTACACACATCCACAACCCGGCAATCAGATATTTTCACCGCATCATTTGCAACACCAGCTTTGCACGAGAGAGTAACCATAAGCTCAACTCCAAGGAACTTCTGTTCTTGCACTGCGCTCTAAATGACGAGCCAATCAATGCTGCCCCGTTCATGCTTTCTCACATCCAGGCCATTGCGCAAAGAGGCTCCACCCCATTTTTCATAGGCGGCATTGTCACCACCCTCGCCATTGAGTTAGGGCTTGGTGACTTGGTCACCAATTTGCCTCGCATAGCCGCATAATTCCTCGCCAAGAACTATTGCAGGTCCGCTCACTTGATTGCACAGAGAGAGGATGGCAGGTATAGCCCTGTTATCCACGGCACTGTTTATCACCACATCATTCTGTCGTCCCGTGACCGCATCGACCCGTCCAGCCGAGCCAACTGGCTCTTTGTTTTACCAGATGCTGCCGGCCACGCCCCCATTCATGATGATCAGGCCGATCCTCCAGCGGATGAGATGTAGGACGCCATGGATGCAGCTGAGCCTGTCCAGGACATTCCAGAGACATCTACCCGACAGCCTCCTGCACAGGATTATACCCTTGAGGAAGTCCTCCGTGCGATTCATCAGCAGAACCAGATGAACGCCGCACTGGAGCGAAGGCAGAAGGAGCAGCATGATGCTTTACTCCGCATTATTGCAACCAACCAGGCAGCTACTGATACAAAGCTCGGAGAAATTTTCAGCGAGCTAGAGGCTTTACGCATTGACATAACTGTTGTTACCGGTACCGGTTCTGATCCTGAAGCAACCCCCACCAGACGCTCCCGCACCAGAAGCCGAGCCCGCGGTCCTCAGCAGCCTTAGTTTTAGTTTTTGCTTATGTTTTTCATTTTCATAGTTTGTATTGTACTTTTACCGCTATTATATCACAACATTGAGGACAATGTCTGATATAGTGTGGGAGAGGTACCTTCCATTTTCCGCATTTTCCCTTTTCGCATTTTTCCATTCCGTTGTATTTCCATTCCGTTGTATTTCTTTTCGTAAGTTAATGAAACGAGCAATTTTTGTGCTATTTCTTTAGTTTCGAACTTTCCCCGTTTATTTAGCCATACCAAAAAAATCTTTAATTATTCGCATTACCCGACTTACCTACGGAATCGTAATTAGGAAGCTGAGAACGATTCAACAAGACCAATACAATCTTGACACCTTTGACTTCCCACTTAAGCGATTCCATTCCGATTATCGTTACAAGTACACCTTAAGTTTCAGTTCAAAAGTAACCCCTAGTAGTTTATACTAGCAGTCAGCACCGTCTGAACACAAACCACGTGGGGAGCCGATGAATATAAGCGTTTGATGCCTAATCAATAATGATCCTTCATATCTCAATGCAAATGAAAAGAAATTGCACCAAAGTACACGGTCGCATATAAGAAACGAGAAATATGAGAAGGAGTCCATTGCGGGTTGGTTCAGAGGTACTGGTTCTGAACTTGGTAGGGCGTGCTACGGCTCGATCCCCCACAACCTCCAAATCGGATAATATATGTAGGGTTACCGCACTCGTGTACCAGACCCCGTGCTTAAAAAGGATCAAAGTCGCTAACCGGCTACTCCACTACGTGCGTGCTAAGGCAAAGGGCTTAATGTGATTACGCTAGAATGAAACCGGGCAAAATAAGATCGAAAAACTCTAGGTGAAATCGTAAAGAAATTACCGATTGTTTCGTTTAACGGGAAGTCGACGACTTAGCTTGTTGCTTGTGTCATTAGTGTATCGTTAGTGTTTTATCATTACCGGTTTATCCGACAAAACGATCCCTCGTACGGTTTGTTATGTGTATGCGTCGATAAAAACTTGTCCGACGATTTTCAACCGACTATTTGCTTGAGGACAAGCAAAGGTTTAAGTTTGGGGAAGTTTGATAACGAGAAAATGTATCGATTATATTTCTAAGTTTCATTACCGTTTTATCGCATAATCGTCGTTTTAACACCCGATTCCTCGAGTTTTCCTTACCATTTTGAAGGTACATCGTATACAGAGCTAAATCATGAGCCAAGAGCAAAAGGAACGAAAACAACCATAAAAAGATGAAGAAATGAAGAAACCTGCAAAACCTGCATATTTTGTTGCACTCACGGTCGTCACCTAGTTGTCACGACCGTGACACCCCAAAAGGAGCAATCACGACCGTGACATATCACTCACGACCGTGACACTTAAAATTCAAGGGACACGAACGTGATGCCCTTGTCACGACCGTGACAAGGGAAAAATAGGTTATTTGACCCAGACTTGGTCACAAACGCTACGTGCACATGATCTGCCTATTTTCCAGCCACCATCCTATATCCACGTTCCTGTATTCTCTCAACTGCTCCTACGAGGCCCATGCAACAATTTCAACCACAAGCCCATTAAATGTTCTATAAATAGCTTAAATTTTATGAACAATTTACAGAGTATTATTTTATCAATTTCTTGCAAAAGCTCTGTCGAATTATTTTACAACCTTATTTTTGTTTCAGCATTATTTTCATTGTTCTATTTTTATTGTATCCAAACCCAACCTATAACAATTTCCAACATCAGGAAATTGTTATAAAATTTACTTGTTTCAAAACCTTCAGAATTTTTATTTTTTTTCCGATTCCGCCAATTACTCCGAGCTTTCCGGTCTGTGGAAGAAGGAGTCTGCCATTTTATTGTTAACCAGGTTTATTTTAATTTGCAATTTTATATTTATGTTGAATATTTATTTTTCTGCCATGAATATTTCGTTTATTGTTTCTCTGCCTCTGTCTGGTTCAACAAAAATGAGTAGCTAATTACCTTAGGGCGGTATGTAATTAAAACAAACTAAATCGGTAAAATCAACTATAGGCTTAAAATAATTAATAACTTAGTATTCTGGCTGATACTTTTTATTTAAAATCGATCTTTTTGTTACGAGAGTAAGGGAAGTGTATTAGGTTAGGTCAAGACCACGAGAGTGTGAGATTTTAACCAGATAGCTAAAGTTAGGCATTTAAATTAAACACAGCGAGAGCGCTTTAAGATAAATTAGAATTACTAAGTTTCCAAAAATTATCTCTAAACACTTATGGGCTAGCGAGAGCAGGCATATGGCTTTAGGGATAAGATCTGAGATAAGACCACGAGAGTGTGAGTTAAGGGTATTTAAACTGGTAACCTCTACAGAATAATTAAGTGAACACCTTTATAAGCCTAGGTTAGATTGACCCGCCTAAGTTAGCATAATTACATACCGACCGCCTCAGTATTATTTTATTAAAACTTAAATTTAATTCCCGCTTTTAATCTTTAAAAACAACAAAAAATCGTGACAACCCTTCGCCTTAGCTAAACTAGAAGTTCATCGAGCACTAAGTAACCATAGAGTCCCTGTGGATCGATAATCTTAAATATTACTTCGATAGGCTGTGCACTTGCAGTTAAGATACCGCTAGACACATAATTAGACACGTCTTTAGCCCATCAATTACCAGCCTATGAGATTTGACTTCCCTGATGAAGACATCATGTTCATAAAAGCAAAAGATCATGAAGAGCCTATTCACACTGAAGGGCCTGAACTAGAAGAAGAATGGACTATGATGTTTGATAGGGCTGTTAATATGAATGGTCGTGGTGTTGGTGCAGTACTCATTACGCCTAAAGGAGTTCACATGCCTTTCTCGGCAAAACTCACCTTTAACTGCACTAACAATGAAGCTGAATATGAAGCCTGTATCATGGGTCTTAAGGAAGCCATTGACCTCAGGATCAAGACTTTAACTATATTCGGAGATTCAGCTCTGGTAATCAATCAAACCAATGGCAAATGGTACACTCACCAGGAACATCTGATACCTTACCGGGATTATACAAGGAGGTTACTCACATTCTTCACAACAGTCAAGCTTGAGTATATCCCTCGAGATGAAAATCAGTTTGAAGATGCTCTGGCTACCATTTCATCCATGATCAAAGTTCAAGCTGCCAACTTTGTGCCTCGGATTTCAGTGTCCAGGCTTGACAGACCAGCATATGTATTCTCAGCAGACCTTGCTAAAGATGATAAGCCTTGGTTCTATGACATCAAATGCTTCTTGGAGGATCAAACATACCCACCTGGGGCATCATCCAATGACAAGAATACATTAAGAAGGCTAGCTGGTAGTTTCTTCCTTAATCCTGACGGTTCATTGTACAAAATAAACTTTGATATGGTACTTCTCAGATGTGTGGATAAGGCAGAGGCAGACTTGTTGATGCACGAGGTGCATGAAGGATCTTTCGGTACCTATGCTGGAGGACATTCCATGGCTAAGAAGTTGTTAAGATCAGGCTACTACTGGATCACAATGGATGCAGACTATTGTGCTTATGCCAGAAAGTGCCACAAATGCCAGATTTATGCGGATAAAGTGCATGTGCCTCCGAATCCTTTGAATGTGATGTCTTCACCTTGGCCCTTTGCCATGTGGGGCATTGATATGATTGGCAAGATTGAACCGACTGCTTCAAATGGCCACAGGTTCATCCTGGTAGCCATTGACTATTTTACCAAGTGGGTTGAAGCAGCTTCATATTCAAACGTCACCAGGCAAGTAGTGGCCCGTTTCCTGAAGAGGGACATCATCTGTCGGTATGGAGTGCCCGAACGAATATTACTGATAATGGTTCCAACTTAAATAACAAAATGATGGCAGAACTGTGCCGGGACTTCAAGATCCAACATCACAACTCTTCTCCTTACAGGCCAAAGATGAATGGCGCTGTTGAGGCAGCTAACAAGAATATCAAGAAAATTGTGCAAAAGATGGTGGTCACCTACAAAGACTGGCATGAAATGCAACCATTTGCCTTGCATGGGTACCATACATCAATCAGAACATCCACTGGGGCAACACCGTACCAGCTTGTGTATGGTATAGAGGCAGTCCTACCTGTTGAAGTTAAATTACCCTCCTTGCGGGTACTGATGGATGTCAAATTGAATGAAGCAGAATGGGTCTGATCCCGATACGAACAACTGAATCTGATCGAAGAAAAAAGATTAGCTGCAATCTGTCATGGGAAGCTGTATCAGAAGAGAATTAAGAAAGCCTTCAATCAGAAAGTCAGGCTTCAGGAATACCAAGTAGGAGATCTAGTGCTGAAAAGACTCCTTCCTCCTTATACAGACCACGGGGGCAAGTGGACTCCGAATTACGATGGTCCGTTCATAGTAAAGAAAGCCTTCTCTGGTGGAGCACTGATGCTCAGTACTATGGATGGTGAAGATTTCCTGTCCCCTGTGAATTCAGATGCAGTTAAAAAATACTTCGCATAAAATGACCCGCTGGACATAAAAACAGAATGTAAGTCCAGGCAAAAATAGGGCATCCCGGCGAGTCAAAAACAGAATAAAAGACTCGGGCAAAATTAAGGGAAAATAAATAAAGAATGTACACCCGCTGAGTTGAAAAGCCGCATTGGACAGCTCGGGTTAAAATGGGTATCCCGGTGGATTGAAAACCCGAAAGGGCGATCCACGCAAAATAAGGGAATAAGCGAACAACTGCATTTTGAATTCGTCTGTATCACTTACAACTTGGCAAGTTTCGAAAGGTCCAAGTATCGGTCAGAATCAGCCTTCTTCAGAAAGCAAGATGAGAAGAACGTCAATGTCATACGAGTCATAGCAAAAGGAAAGCACATTGAAGCGTCATCAACATTGCCATCACCTTTTTGTTTCTCAATTTGTAACAATCTCCTCATTTCAGGGGATTTGTTTCTTTGACTGTATTTGCCAATTCAGGGCACCCAAATTAATAAAATCAGATTTTCAGTCACATTCCGTCTCACTTCATTTGCAAAAACAAAATGTCTGATATCCTTAATATATTGATTACATAAATACAGATGCGTCTTTTCTAAAATTATATGCTTGTAGGCAATATATTTACTCCCGGGAGTGTCTAAACTCCTATGATGGAATCCAGTAGGGGATACCTCGGGGTACTTGTGCGTTTCTTTGTCATAATAGGATTGCAGGTATTCAAAGTGTAACATGGGGCATTAAAGCTTCTCCCCAGCAAGCTGTCAAATCATTATTTCCTCAGCGCATCTACCAAATGGCACCAGAGATGCTCTCTCCCCATTGGAGCTGTTAGACACCACTTCTCCAGCACTTTCTCTAAAGCAGCATCAGAAGGGGCTCATTTCCCCAACTGAGTTCACCATCCTCAGAAGATTCCCCACAAAAATCACTAGGAAGATCGTTCAGTGATCATTCCTCCCCAGCCAAGTGTTAGACAGGGAACCATCTCCCCGCAGAGCTTTAGCCTCTATCCAGAAGAGCAATGTCTGAAAATCTCACAACGAAGTGACGGAAGCTTCCACAGACCCCAGCTGGGCTCCTCATCATCAAGATAGGTCTATCAGTGACTTGTTTCCCCAAGCAGAATCATCTGTAACATATCTACCAATGATCTCATCCCCAACTGGGATTTTCTTTCAAAGCAGACTAGTCGGAGATCTCCACAGCAGTGGGATCCGAATCCCGGATCGGTATCTTTTTGCATAATCATGGCATTTGCATCATAAATCACCTCAGAGCGTAGCATTCCGTCTAATAAGGAGCATTACGGCAAAAATCAAACATATTGCATAATTACCAGCCATGTTTTGAATCAAGCACCTGTATATACCAACATTCCATCAGTAATATATACAAAGACTCACAGTACCAGAAGAAAGCCAAAGCACCCCCTTCGCACTCACAAATACATATTAATATATACTCTTTTCGACACCCGTCCGTGTCATCCCACTGCAGATATAAATACACTCCTTGGACACTCGCCCGTGTCACCATTCCTCAGCATGGTTGCCTAAATACTTACTGAAAATCAAACACTTGTTTATAATACACTTCTTCCAACACCCGTCTGTGTCATCTTATCCCCACAGATCTTTAAAATATCTTTTACACTCATAAGTTCATAGCTTACACACTTTCCCTTATGATACTCATCTGTGTCATATTCTTCCCAGCATGTTGAACACTCGTTTGTGTCTCACTCATACTTACTCTTTACCCATACAGATACTCATCTGTATCTTGTATACACCAGTTATCTTTTCCCAGATTTAACACTCGTCCGTGTTCTTTGTTAACCAGTTGGTACTCGTCCGTATCATCATCTCTGAACATGCGTCAGCGTTTGTTTCTACCAATACTCGTCCGTATCATAGTCTTAAGGATGCTCGTCCGCATCTTTAATCTATACACGACGTCAAACACTTGTACCTTTCCTTTCTTGAATGTAGACACTCGTCTATATCTACCATTCCCCAGAAGAGTTCCCAGCAAAATTCCTAGTAAAAGGCAAAATTTCCTTTCTATCTGACATTCGTCCTATGTCATGATATTTCCGGCAGCCGTACCCTGCCAGGTGATCGTCCTTCATCATTTCCCCAGCGGAGTCTCCATTATTGGAACCCTTTGTTATCCGACATTCGTCCTATGTCATGATATTTTAGCAGCCGTCCCCTGCTAGGTGATCGTCCTTCACCTCTTGATGATCGTCCTTCATCATTTTATCCGATGTCCGTCCCCATCGTTGATCTTGTTGTCTGACATTCGTCCTATGTCATGATGAACCCTGAAGAGCAGTCGTACCCTGCTAGGTGATCGTCCTTCACCTCTTGATGATCGTCCTTCATCATGCTTATCCGATGGCCGTCCCCATCATCGACCTTTTCTATCCGGCATTCGTCCTATGTCGTGATACTTTCGGCAACCGTACCTTGCCAGGTGATCGTCCTTCACCTTGGATGATCGTCCCTCATCCTTATCCCCAATAGAGCAGCCGTCCCTTGCAAGGTGATCGTCCTTCACCTTTGATGACCGTCCCTCATCATTTATTTCTTCAACCCGATGGTTGTCCCCATCATTGACTTTACTGTTAATCCCCAGAAAATCTTGTTTCTTTGATATTTCCCCAGCATGTCGGCCATCCCCGTCATTGCTTTATCCCCGGCAGTCGTCCTCTGCTCGACGGTCATCCTCCGTCACCTGCACTTTATAAACATTTTTTACTCCCTTTTACAATATATATCCATTCTCTTCTTCATAACCAGTGAGTGCAAATTTTGGACTGTCTTTGGTATTCAACCACAAGTTATCTTGTTTGCCTGTTAAGCCGTCGCTAACATCCTGCACAGCTAACTCATGTTTGAATAGGGGCAGCTGTAAACACCCCAAATTTTCCCTCACCCATTTCACCATGGCTTGTGATCTTTTCACTTGCATAAGTTCAACCATATCACATCATGTTGCATTTTTGGTTCACTACATTGGCTCAAATTCATCTGCATCTAGGGTTTGTGATCTGAGCAAACCAAGGGTCATCTGAGCCACTCCAAAGGTCTTCAATCATCTCAATAGGGTCCATGTATGTTCAAGTATCATATTATATCCTCCCAAGATCAAGGAATTCAGAAAATCACAAGAACTGAGAAAGGCATGGAAGCAGAGCCAAGCTTAACTGCACAAATGACTTAAAATTAGGGTTTTGGTTTCAGAGGCCATAACTCAAATTTTTTTGGTCATTCTTGTTCCTATTGGTCTCTATATGTTATAAAGATCCTACGCACCAATTTTCATGGAGAGATTCAATGGGGGAAGGCATCTGATCAATAGATGACTTCTTGAGCAAGTCAGTGCAAAGTTGCCATTTTGGGAAAGTGACTTGTAATGCAAAATTGCCATTTTAGGAAAGTTTTTCAACCTCCTCTTTTGATTCAAAAATACTTCAAATGGAAAATTTTTTGGTAATGAAAGTTGTAGATTGGATCATTCCCTTTTCAAAACGTACAAGAACTTGATCTAATTCATCCTAGAACTCAAATTATGGCCTTGCAAAGTTGGGAAAAATCACTAAATTTTCACTTATGCACCAAAGAGGGAAATTTGCAAAAGCTCATGCCAAGCCAATTTGTGACCCCTAATTAACTTCTAAGCATTACACAAACATGATACATGACCTAAAACTCAGAGTTGCCCAAAGAATCACTCATTTTCATGCCTTGATCATCAAGAATTCTCAAAGGGGCCAAAACCTTCACAAATTGCAAAATGCCCCAAAACTCTCCATCCACTTGTGCCAGCTCATCAAATCAGTCTCCATGGACATCCCTAAAGCCAGCTGACTCGAGCCATGCTTCACAGCTAGCCTGCCATGAGCCCATGCTTCTACTTCCAACTTTCTTGACTTTATGCAATTTGAGCCATGCCAATAAAACTGAGCCACAACAACTCTTCTGACTAATTACAACTTCACATACATGCCTCAAGGGTTACATTTCATAACTTCTTGGAACTCAGATCATCACACACACTCAGTTCTCAAAAATTGGCCTCAAACTTGTCCTCTTCGAAACTCATAGCTCAGTCATCAAAACTCAAAACTTTTTCCACCATTCATCTCCATATTCACCACTGATCATTTCCTACCCTTCATTTTGCCTTGAAAGCCCCCAAATCAAAAACACGATTTTCATTTCCCTTGACCTGAGCTCCACTGAACTTCACGTAGAGGCTATAAAAACTCCAACCAAGCTTTGCAAACTCTTCAGGGGGATCATTAGGGGTGATTTGAAGCAAAGAACTGGTCAGAAAGCTCCAAAGGTGAAAGCTCCAGTTCAGGTATCACCAAGAACATTTTTTCCAGAAATTGATTTTTATGCCATAGAAATGTTGCTTATGCTTCACTGATCACACTGCACTTGTTGGTTTTGAAAATGGTTGAGTATTAAGCCTGAACCGTGCCTCTGAAAGTTTGACCTAAAAAACTTGTTTGATTCGATTCTTGTTTATGTTGAAATATAAATGAGTTTTTGTGCTTGATTCTTGCTTAGGGTTGCTAGAAGGTCTGATCTGGAGTTTTAGAGGGTTTAAAATTGCCTAGAGAAGAAGTTAGGAATTTTGTTGATCGGAGAAGATGACCGGAACCACTGTTCCGGTCATCAGAAGTGAATTAGGGTTAAACGCGATTAGGGCTTAGTTTGAACATAGGCCGTTGATTTCACTTTCCCGCGCGCATCCAACATCCCAGATTCATCATTAAAACCACAAAACCTGTTTAATTAGCCCTAATTGAGTTTAAGGAATTCAAATCTCCAGAACTGATCCTGGCCTTCCATTTACGCGCGCGGTCTTTCCTTCCACCCTAGCTTTGAATTTGGACCACTGGATTAGTTGACTTCCCATTTAAATTGATTTTTATTTCATTTTTATTGCATTTTCTTTCTCATTTATTTTAAAATATCAAAATGCATCCAAAAAAATTCATGTTTTGCATCATGACTTTAAATATTTTTCTCATTCTGAAAATAATTTTTATTTTATTTTTTTGCATAAATTTGTATTTTTTAAAATATTTAAATGTTTATTTTAATTAATTAATGAAAATTAATTAATTAAAATACCATTTAAGTTTCTAAAAATCACCCAAAAAATCACATAGCATCTTGACACATTTAGAGACATTATCAAACCATTCATACAAATTTCTTTTTGGTTCTTGATCCATGTTGACAATTTCTTTGAATTTAGGATTCTTAAAAATCAACATTTTTAACCCTAACTTAGAAAAATCTTTTCTGCCTAACCATGAAGGGTTTGATAATGATTCTTTTTGCATTGCATTCCACATATCATGTAAATTCTAGGATAAAATTGGCATGAATTTATCTTTCATTCCTAATTTGTTTTGCATTTTTCCTTTTGAGGTACCTTAAAACCCTAGCAAACTTAGAAAATTCATAACTTCCATTAGGTTAAGAGTTAGGTCTCCTCCTTTGGGGTGTGATATCATGTAGGGTTAGGGTCCTTTTGATGGCATTTTAAATTTTTTTATCTTGCCATTTGCTTCTGATTTTGAATTTTGCATCTCATGTTGTATATAAACCCCAATTTGCATCTTCATTTGCATCCATCTTACATAAGCTTGCATACATGAACTTTCCATGACATTTTGTGCATCCACATGGCATATAAGACATCTTAGGACATATTTAAATCATGTTTGATCATTGCATCATCCATTTGCCATGCTTTTACTTTCATTTCATGTCATATGTATTCATGAACTTTCATGATTCTTACATGTATCATTTGCATTCTCATATCTTGTATGAACATTCATATCACTTGGCATGCTTTCATACCATCTCATAACATCATTTGCATCATGAATATGTTTCTGACTTTGGGTTTTATCTTTGCATTTCATTTCATTTCATTTTCATTCCATTTCATTTCTTTTTGCCAACTTTTCAGGTGGTAAGTGTTTGATAAGTGAATTTACCTTCACTTCTCATAATCTCTTCTCATCTCTTTTATGCATCATTGCTGCATTTTATCTTTGTATTAGAGTGAGCTTGCTCATTCATGCTCCTTCCTCTCTCTCTTTCTTCAAGCAACTTATCTTCTTAAGTGAAGTAAGTTGTCTTGCTTCTTTCTGATTCTCCTTCCTTCATCCTGCTTCTTCCTTGGTGGCTTTTCTCTTGAAGATCTTCTTGCAAGCTTCATAAACCCTAGGAACACCCAAGCATGATCATAATTAGGGTTTGATTATTCCCCCCCATTAGTTTCTACCTTTGTGTCATCTTTGTGCCTTCTCTTCTCATCTCTTAATCAAGGACTAAACCTTAAAGGTTTTAAGGCTTTGTGATTAAGCTTATGCCGACATCCTTCTATTAGGATGGAGTGTATAACTTTAATCCTAATTGTTAAGCCCTTAATGTGTTTAAATCCTTTAATGAATCCATCTAATAATCACTAAGACATCAAGCTTGTAACTTGGGCCTTGCATTAGGGTTCTAATTCTTCCTTAAATGGTTAAGAAGGACTAACCCTAGTGTTAATGGACAAGTCCCCCTCAAGTTGTCTTACAAACCATAAAATCCATTTCTTAACCTTATCATTAACTAAAATCCACTTAAATAAAGGCCTTGTTATGTCATGAGGTTAATCCCTAATCATGGATTAAGTTGAGGAGCCTTTCTCATCTTAAATGTTCCCATCTATTATCCTTCTATTAGGATGGTGTAATGGGTCCATTGAATCTTTGATTATGGCTTAAAATCATTACTTAACGCTAAACAAAAACTCCAAAAAAAACATCTAAATAAATACAAGTAGGTTAATGATCTTAATCCTACATCATGGTGATTAAGTGTGAGGTGCTTACTTCATACTTAAGGTATTCTCATTACCCATAATCAGAGGGAGGATGTGATGAGTTTGCTAACCCTTGGTTTAGGCTTATGCTCATTTTCTTATGACAAACCCCAAAAAGTAATAAAATAATGAAAACACCAAAAACAAACAATAATCGTCTCCTTCGGGATTCTTTTCTCACCATACTCATTCACAAACGGGGACTTGCTTCTTCCGTCTAATGCAAGACAGTTAGCACCTGAGCCAGACAGGTCATACACTTAAGCATAGACAAGTAAGCAGTTCATCAGTTAATTTATCTTTCAGTCTCTTTGAGTCGAACTACGGTGTTCTGACTTCCTCATTGCACGAGAGGATACGTAGGCATAACTTAACAGTTATCGAACAAAAGTCTCTGTGTCTTCCCCCCTCTTCCAGCATGTTTTTTTAAGCCTCATTCCTGAGCATTTCACTTCACATTTCTTTTACACTGACACTTGCATTCTTTTCCAGCTTTTGCACACAATATAGCAATGACACTACCCCTTTAAACACAAACTTTCAAGCGTGGATCCCGTCGAGTACGGCGGACAATCTGGGTGCTAATACCTTCCCAGGTTGTAACCAACCCCCTTTCTCAGTTTCTCTGGTTCGCGACCGTCTTGTCCATCTTTTCCAGGTTTATGCAGCATTACCTTTCCTTCGGGATAAAAATGCCTAGCTGGCGACTCTTTTCAGTTCATTTCATTTTCTCCTTTCGCCGACCGTTCGCGTCTGTACCCCTCTTGGCCATGTGTCATTTGGTGGGAGCGACAGAGATTAGTGCAGGCTCGAGCTCTAGGAGGTTCAACTTTGGTAAAAATAAAGAAGGTGAGACTAATGTGGTGTCTCTTGAAAGTTACAGAAGACCTCATAGTCGTGAGAATCGTCATCAGCAGCATGTAGCTTCTGTAACCCCGGTGAGTAATGTGACTCCAACTGTGCCAACAACTCCAAAGTACCAGTCTCGTTATCAACAACCTTTTGTGCAACATAGTGGTAATCAACAGGTTCATGCTAAGCCGAGTTTCGACCCTATTCCAATGTTGTATACAGATTTTCTTCCATCTCTTATTACAAAGAATCTTGTGCAAACACGTTCTCCACCTCCAGTTCCATAGACTATCCCATGGTGGTATAAGCCAGAGGCTCATTGTGCTTTTCATCAAGGTGCCACGGGGCACGATGTTGAGAACTATTATCCCTTGAAGTTTGAAGTGCAAAAATTGATAAGGAGCAATGTTCTGTCCTTCAATGATGTTAATCCAAATGTGAAGACAAATCTGCTTCCGAAGCATGGTAATACGTCTGTGAATATGGTTGATGGTTGTCCTGGTTTGTTCAAGATTTATGAGGTCCGCCATATTCGAAGGTCTTTGGTTGAGATGCATGCTTTCTTAAGTGAATATCATGATATTGATCACGATTATGCTGGTTGTTGCATTTGCTCAGTGAATCCTCGTGGTTGCGTGATTGATAAGAGAGGCATTCAAAAGATGATGGATGATAAGTTGATTGAAGTGACATCAAAAAGAGATGAGTATGAAAATGAAGTGAACGTTATTGTGCCTCAGTTCAATATTCCTGAAAAGGTTGTTCCTGAGAAGGTGGTTATTTATTTTGATAGCCGCAAATATGTTGTTACTCCCTTGGTGATCAATTTGCCTGGTCCAATGCCATATGAGTCTGATAAAGCTGTTCCGTATCGGTATAATGCTACGATGATAGAAAATGGTAAGGAAGTTCCTATTCCTTCTCCAAGGTCTGTGGTTAGCATTGCTGATGTGACAAAGGTTACACGAAGTGGTAGAGTTTATGCTTCAGATCCTTTGAAGAGAGTTGAAGATACAAGTGCGAGTAAACAAATTATGGATGTTGTTGCACGATCAGACCAATTTGGTGATAGTGAAGATGAGGTGTTAAAATTGATAAAGAAGAGCGAGTACAACATTACTGAGAAGTTGTTGCATACTCTGTCAAAAATATCAGTTTTATCACTCTTGATGTGCTCTGAGGCTCATAGGCAGTCTTTGTAGAAGATTCTTAATCAAGATTATGTTGACCATGATGTGACTGTTGATCAATTTGATAGTATTGTGGCTAATATCACATCGTGCAATAATTTGAGTTTCTGTGATGATGATTTGCCTGAAGAAGGAAGGAACCATAATTTGGCTCTGCATATTTCAGTGAATTGTCAGGAAGATGTTATGTCTAAAGTGCTGGTTGATACTTGGTCTTCTCTGAATGTGATGCCGAAGTCGACTTTGTCAAGGCTTGCGTACCAAGGTGCTCCCATGAGACATAGTGGGATTATTGTGAAAGCTTTTGAGGGATTGAAGAAAACTGTGATTGGTGAAGTTGATCTTCCTATTCTGATTGGACCGTTTATATTCCAAATTACTTTTCAAGTAATGGATATACGTCCCGCTTACAGTTTTCTCCTTGGAAGACCCTGGATTCATGAGGCAGGAGCTGTGACATCTACTCTCCATCAGAAGCTGAAATTTGTGAAAGATGGGAAATTAGTGACTATTGGCGGTGAACAGGCGATGCTTGTGAGCAATTTGTCATCTTTCTCCTATATTGATGCTGAAGAGGAGGTGGGAACTTCATTCCAGGCTCTTTCTATTGTTGATAATGCTGCTAAGAATAATGTCATGCCTATGTCTTCTCTCAAGGATGCTCTGCGTGTACTCGAAACTGGTCAATCTGACGGTTGGGGATGAGTTATTGATGCTGTTGACAACAAAGAAGGATTCGGTATTGGTTTTGCACCAGGTGTGGCTCTCAATAACCCGAAGACTATTCAGGAAGGATTTCAAAGTGCTGGGTTTATCAACGATCATTCTGCTGATGCCATCATTGAAGATGATGAAGATGAAGAAATGCCTAACTTTGTTACATACGAAAAGATTTGCAAGAACTGGATTGCTGTTGATGTTCCTTCTATTGTTCATGCTTCAAAGTAATTTGTTTTGTTTTCTTTCAAAACTCCTTTCACTTTTCCCAAAGTGAAAGTGATGTTTTTTAGGATTTGTTTCAAATTTTATCATCATCAATAAAATGTTATTTTGTTATATCCATATGTGTTTTTTCCTTTTTGCTTTATTATGAAAAATGGTAACATAAAAAACCCAAAATAAAAACAATCATTGTTTAACTGCATAATGTTTGCACTTTTTTTCATACTCTAAAATAAAAATAAAATCATTGTGCAGATTGATTAATAAACCCATTGAAAACAATGATCTTATGCCCACTCCCAACTTTAAATTCCCTGTGTTTGAAGCTGAAGAAGAGGATGTTGAAGAGATTCCTGATGAAATTTCTCGGTTGCTTGAGCACGAGGAGAAGGTTATTCAGCCTCATGGATAGTCTATAGAAATGGTCAACTTGGGTTCTGAAGATGATAAGAAATAAGTCAAAGTTGGAGCATTGCTTGGTCCTGATGTTAAGAAGAGGATTGTAGAGCTTCTTAGAGAATATGTTGATGTGTTTTCTTGGTCTTATCAAGACATGCCAGGTCTTGATACTGATATTGTTGAGCATAGATTGCCATTGAAGCCGAATGTCCACCTGTGAAGCAAAAGTTGAGAAGAACTCATCCTGATATGGCAGTAAAGATCAGAGAGGAGGTTCAAAAGCAGATTGATGCAGGTTTTCTTGTGATATCTAATTATCCTCAATGGGTGGCCAATATTGTGCCTGTTCCAAAGAAAGACGAAAAAGTCCGAATGTGTGTTGATTACAGAGATTTGAATAAAGCCAGTCCAAAAGATGATTTTTCATTGCCACACATTGATGTATTGGTAGATAATACGGCTCAGTTTGATGTGTTCTCTTTTATGGACGGATTTTCCGGTTGTAATCAAATAAAGATGGCACTCGAGGACATGGAAAAGACCATATTTATTACACCATGGGGAACATTCTGCTACAGAGTGATGCCCTTTGGATTGAAGAATGCTGGTGCGACATACCAAAGAGCCATGACCACACTTTTCCATGATATGATGCACAAAGAAATTGAGGTATATGTTGATGATATGATCGCTAAGTCGAGGACTGAAGAGGATCATGTTGAACATTTGCTGAAGTTGTTTCAGAGGTTAAGGAAGTTTAAGCTTCGTTTGAATCCGAGCAAGCGCACATTTGATGTACGTTCTGGAAAGTTGTTAGGTTTCATTGTCAGCCAAATAGGCATTGAAGTTGATCCTGATAAAGTGAAAGCTATTCGGGAAATGCCTGCTCTAAGAACTGAAAAGAAAGTAAGAGGATTCTTGGGCCGTTTGAATTATATTTCGAGGTTTATCTCTCACATGACTGCCACATGTGCTTCGATCTTCAAGTTGCTTAGAAAAGACAAAGGTTGTGTCTGGACAAATGATTGTCAGAAGGCTTTTGAAAGTATCAAAGAATATCTGCTTGAACCTCCTATCTTGTCTCCTCCGGTGGAAGGTAGACCGTTGATCATGTACTTGACTGTGTTGGAAGATTCAATGGGTTGTGTGCTTGGTCAGCAAGATGAATCTAGAAGAAAAGAATATGCAATCTACTACTTGAGTAATAAATTCACTGATTGTGAGTCTCGGTATTCCATGCTTGAAAAAACGTGTTGTGCCTTAGCTTGGGCTGCAAAGCGTCTTCGCCAGTATATGCAGAATCATACAACCGGGTTGATCTCTAAAATGGATTCGATCAAGTATATATTTGAAAAGCCTGCTTTGACTAGGAGGATTGCTCGTTGGCAAATGTTGTTGTCAGAATATGATATTGAGTACCGAGCTCAAAAAGCTATAAAAGGTAGTATCTTGGCTGACCATTTGGCACATCAACCAATTGATGATTACCAGCCTATCATGTTTGATTTCCCAGATGAAGATGTGATGTATTTAAAAATGAAATATTGTGATGAACCTTTGATTGAGGAAGGGCCGGAGCCTGGATCTCGATGGGGTTTAGTTTTTGATGGTGCTGTGAATGCAAGCAGAAGAGGAATTGGGGCAATGATCATTACTCCCCATGGTTCACATATTCCTCTTGCTGCGAGGTTGACTTTTCCTTGTACCAATAATGAAGCTGAGTATGAAGCCTGTATTATGGGTCTTGAGGAAGCTATTAATCTGAGGATTAAGCATCTTGATATGTATGGAGATTCTGCCTTGGTAATCAATCAGATCAAGGGTAATTGGGTAACTCATTAGCCCCACTTGATCCCTTATAGAGATTATGCCAGGAGGATATCAACTTTCTTCACTAAAGTTGAGTTTCATTATGTGCCTCGTGATGAAAATCAGATGGCAGATACTTTGGCAAGTATAGCTTCTATGATAAAGGTGCACCAGTGGAATGATGTTCCCCTGATAAGGGTGATGCGACTTGAAAGACCAGCTCATGTGTTTGCAATTGAAGAGGTCCATGATAACAAGCCTTGGTATCATGATATTAAATGTTTTCTTCAGATTCAGGAATACCCACTTGGGGCATCCGATAAAGATAAGAGGACTTTGAGGAGATTGACAGGCAATTTCTTCCTGAATGGGAATGTGCTTTATAAGAGGAATTTTGACATGGTCTTGCTTAGATGCGTGGATAGACACGAAGTAGACATGTTGATGAAAGAAATTTATGAAGGATCTTTTGGTACTCATGCTAATGGGCATGCAATGGCTAAAAATATGTTGAGATCAGGTTACTATTGGCTGACAATGGAATATGATTGTTGCAAGTATGTGAAAAGTGCCATTAGTGCCAAGTGTATGCTGATAAGATTCATATGCCACCAACTCATCTCAATGTGATTTCTTCCCCATGGCCTTTCTATATGTGGGGAATTGATATGATTGGTATGATTGAACCCAAGACTTCGAATGGACATCGTTTTATTCTTGTGGCAATTGATTACTTCACTAAGTGGGTGGAAGCGGCATCGTATGCTAATGTGACCAAGCAAGTTGTGGTTCATTTTATCAAGAATAACATTATCTGCAGATACGGTGTTCCGAATAGAATCATTACTGATAATGGTTCAAATTTGAATAATAAGATGATGAAAAAGCTTTGTGAAGAATTCTAGATTCAACACCATAATTATTCTCCTTATAGACCGAAGATGAATGGGGCTGTTGAAGCTGCGAATAAGAACATTAAGAAGATTATTCAGAAGATGGTTGTGACATACAAGGACTGGCATGAGATATTCCCTTTCGCTTTGCATGGGTATCATACATTTGTCCGCACTTCAACAGGGGCAACCCCTTTCTCACTTGTTTATGGTATAGAAGCAGTGCTCCCCATCGAAGTTGAGATCCCATCAATAAGAGTTCTGATGGAAGCCAAGTTGGCTGAGGATGAATGGTGTCAGAGTAGATTTGGCCAGTTGAATTTGATTGAGGAAAAGAGAATAACAACTTTGTGTCATGGTCGGTTATACCAGCAAAGAATGAAGAAAGCTTTTAACAAGAAGGTTAAACCTCGTGTATTCAGAGAAGGCGACCTCGTGCTCAAAAAGATCCAGTCTTTCATTACAGATTCTCGGGGCAAGTGGACTCCGAACTATGATGGCCCATATGTTGTCAAGAAAGCCTTCTTTGGCGGTTCATTAATTCTCGCGACTATGGATGGTGAGGAGATCACTCGTCCTGTGAATGCGGATGCAGTCAAGAAATACTTCGCCTAAAAAATAAAAGAACAGCTCACTAAGTTGAAAACCTGAAAGGGCGGCTTAGGAAAAAATGAGCGTCTCGATGGATTGAAAACCCGAAAGGGCGGTCCAGGCAAAAATTAGAGACAAAAACATAAATAATTATCCCGGTAGATTGAAAACCCGAAAGGGCAATCTAGGCAAAAGTTAGGGATCATGGCAAGTAACTGCGTCGACAAATTGGATCACTTGTAACGACCGAGGATTTCAGAGTCTATCCTTCAGAAGAAATGCCCATCAAAGATTCCTATTCACTAATCTTTGACTGAAGTTTCATACACAGTGGAATTCAAAGTTGATAGGGAGAATAGTGATCATTATATTACAATGTAGTCCTTTTCCATGTATTTACCATTTTTCAAACTTGTAATGATATATGGAGTCCCGCCATTTGCTGACTACCATTCTATCAATAAATTTGAGCTTTTATCCAATCGTTTGAAACTCTTTATATTGTTTCTGTTTACAAAATTTCAATTTATTGTTGATGATGATTTTTGAAACAAATTTAATAAATTTAGTCTTTGAAGATTATAAAAACATTTTCTCTTGATTTGTGAACAAAGAAAGGATATCAATAGTGATTCCAGGGATGATAAAGTCCGGATGTGTGTAACATGTCTCTCCCAAAGCAGGGTTTGATCCGTTTGTGTCCTTAAGGAATTTTTGATTGGTCCTGGCATGTCAATGTTTTGTTCCACAGCAACCAGCATGAGCAAAGATTGTAAATACTCTTAATTCTGTTCCTTTCCCTCAGAAGAGTTGTTGGAAGATATATCCTAGAAAATCCCCAACTGAGTTTTGATATCTTCCTCAACAGTTTACCCTTGACTTGTAAAGTCTTGGAAGCCTCCGGCCAAGTCTTTGCTCCTTAGCATAAGTTGGTTGCATCCCTCAATAGAAGTATTGGTATATCAATCATTTTAGAGGTTTTCTTTCACCTGTTGGTGATTATTGATTTAAAATCCCTCGTAATTGTGATTTGCTATGATGTTAACTTCTGGTATCCCCCCCCCCCCCCGTGGGTCGAAAAGTCCAAACGTTCAGTAATGTAAGATCTTCATAGATCCCCAGTAAGCCTGTGTGTGATGATTTCCAGCAGATCTCTATTTTTGATCTTTGGTAAGTTTTGCACTCTTTCCCTAAGCAGAGCAGGAGTAGCGTAACTCCTTCCCCAAGCAGAGTGAGAGTGGTATAATTCTTTCCCCAAATGGAGCAGAAATAGTATGATGGTTGTTCCTGCAAGAATTTGTTTAAGAACATTTCTGTCCCCAACATGGATTGTGGAAGTTCTTCCCATCCTCGGCAGATCATTACCTTTCCTCAGTAGGTTGGTATCCCTATGCATAGTTGATGATTGATGTTTGATACTCCAGTAGGCTATGCTTTATTTGCATCACTGGTAGATCTTTACTTCGTCTCCTCATCCAGATTTATGAAGATATTCGTCCCCATCAGAGTTTAACAGGGACATGTCCCTCCTTCCCTAGAGTATGGAAGATTTTGAGTTGTTGAGATATCTCCGACATGTTATCCTCTCAGAGTGGAATTTTCTGACGTTATCCTTTTATGGATTCTTGAAGATTACTTTGTGGACTGGATCCCTAACAGTTGTTTTCCCCAGTCTAAGTTATGCCTTGTTGTAGGATTTTATTCCTTTGATGTTTTTTTGATATTCCCCTGCAGGATTTCGAATCGAATCTCCAGCATGGTCCCCAACCTTGTTGCCCTGATTAGTCGAGTATCCGGTTGTTATGGTGTTTATGTCACCCGTTGCTTATCTTTATGTCTGTTTTTCTAACATATTCATACGCATGAGCATAGAATCTTTTGCTTGCATTCTTGCATTTATCTTTGTTCCCCGCTCTTTGGTGTGATTTTTCCTCACAGAGTGTGTGTGTAGTTTTCCTCTCAAGTTTAGAGTGTCAACCCTTAAGCAGAAAATGTTTATCCTTTCTATTTCCCCACTGAGTTTGTTTCTCGTGGATGATTTTGATTCAGTTTCCTCCCCAGTTTATTATCTGGATGGAAATTCCCCAGTTGAGATATTTCCTCCTCGGGATGAGTCTTGTTTGACCGTTTCTCTTCAATTTGTTCTTGGATTGAATTTTGGCCCCCTTTGTGAGTAATGTTTGCTTTGGAATGAAGCTATCATTGTTTGATAGTGGGCAATATTTTTCTCCAGCTTGAGTATATTACTTTGGAATTAAACTATCAATTTTTTGATAGTGGGTAATATTATCAAATTAATCAAGCTCTTTTGCTTGTACTCCTACCCAGTAAATTCGGTAGTCGAGAGTTCTTCTTTCTACCCAGTTAAAAGGTAATAGAAGTTCTTTCCCTTTATTATGATCCTACCCAGTAAATCAGGTAGTTGAGGTTTTTCTACCCAGTAAAAGGTAGTGGAGGTTATCCCTCTTTGTTTTTCTCCTATCCAGTAAATCGATAGTCAAGTTCCTTGTTTTCCTACCCAGTAAACCGGTAGTTGATGATTCTGTTCCGACTCGGTACTCCTCCATTTTTGGACTCGAATACTTTGATTGGTTATTGTTCCCTGGAAAAGTGTTTACTCTTTCCCATTGAACCATGTTACCTTGATTGTATCATATTTTCTTTTCCCCCATGTGAGTCGGTTATCCAGTGATTTTTTCCAGGTAACTCTTTTGGTGTCTTTTGTTTTCCCCGGCGATGTCGCTCCCACCAAATGAGGCTAAGTCAAATGGGGTACAGACGCGAACGGTCGGTGAAAGGAGAGAACACACAAGGGTGAACTGGAAAGAAAAGAGTCGCCAGCTAGGCATTTTTATCCCGAAGGAAAGGTAATGCTGCATAAACCTAGAAGAAGATGGATAAGACGGTCGCGAACCAGAGAAGCTGAGAAAGGGGGTTGGTTACAACCTGGGAAGGTATTAGCACCCAGATTGTCCGCCGTACTCGACGGGATCCACGCTTGAAAGATTTGTGTATAAAGGGGTAGTGTCAGTGCAATCTGTGTGTCAAAGCTGGAAAGAATACAAGTGTCAGTGCTAAAAGAAAGTGAAGTGAAATATGAGAAGTGTCAGTGCTAGAACAATGGGTGCAAAGCTCAAGATAATGAGGCTAAATGAATAATGCTGGAAGGAGGGGAATATACAGAGACTTTTGTTCGATAACTGTTAAGTTATGCCTACGTATCCACTCGTGCAATGAGGAAGTCAGAACACCGTAGTTCGACTCAAAGAGACTGAAAGATAAATTGACTGATGAACTGCCTGTTTATCTATGCTCAAGTGTATGACCTGTCTGGCTCAGGTGCAAACTGTCTTGCATTAGACGGAAGAAGCGAGTTCTCGTTTGTGAGTGAATGGGGTGAGAAAAGAATCCCGGAGGAGACGATTATTGTTTGTTTTTGTGTTTTCAATCTTTTATTTCCTTTTTTTGAATTTTTCATAAGTTAATGAGCTTAAGCCTAAACCAAGGGTTAGTAAACTCATCACATCTTCCCTCTGATTAGTGGTAATGAGAATACTTTAGGTATGAAGTAAGCACCTCACACTTAATCACCATGATGTAGGATTAAGATCATTAACCTACTTGTAATTATTTAGATGTTTTTGGAGTTTTTGTTTAGTGTTAAGTAATGAGTTTAAGCCAAAATCAAAGATTTAATGGACCCATTACACAATCCTAATAGAAGGATAATAGACGAGAACATTTAAGCTGAGAAAGGCTCCTCAGCTTAATCCATGATTAGGGATTAACCTCATGACAAAACAAAATCTTTATTAAAGTAGATTTTAGTTAATGATATGGTTAATAAGTGAATTTTATGGTCTGTAAGATAACTTGAGGGGGACTTGTCCATTAACACTAGGGTTAGTCCTTCTTAACCAATTAAGGAAGAATTAGAACCCTGATGCAAGGCCCAAGTTACAAGCTTGATGTCTTAGTGATTTATTAGATGGATTAATTAAAGGAGTTAAACACATTAAGGGTTTAACACTTAGGATTTAAAGTTATTCACTCCATTCTAATAGAAGGATGCAGGCATAACCCTAATCACAAAGCCTTAAAACCTTTAAGGTTTAGTCCTTGATTAAGAGATGAGAAGAGAAGACACAAAGATGACACAAAGGTAAAACTAATGGGGGACTAATCAAGCCCTAATTATGATCATTCTTGGTTGTTCCTAGGGTTTATAAGGCTTGCAAAAGATCTTCAAGAGAAAAGCCACCATGGAAGAAGCAGGATGGAAATAAAGAGAAGCAAAGAGAAGCAAGACAACTTGCTTCACTTAAGAAGACAAGTTGTTTGGAGAAAGAAAGAGGGGAGGGAGCATGAATGAGCAAGCTCACTCTAATACAAAAGTAAAATGCAGCAATGATGCATAAGAGAGATGAGAAGAGGTTATGAGAAGTGAAGGCAAATTCACTTCTCAATGACTTACCACCTGAAAAGTTAGCAACAAGGAATGAAATGAAATGAAAATGAGATGAAATGAAAAGATAAAAAAACAAAGTCAGAAGCATATCCATGATGCAAATGATGCTATGGGATGATGCAAACACAAGACAAGAGTTGTGGATGATCATACAAGGATGAGGATGCCAATGAAGCATGTTTTGAACCTTAAAAGTTCATGAAAACTTATGAAATGCAATGGAGGCATAACATGGAAAATGGATGAAGAAATGACTTATCATGATTCTAATGTGTCCTAATATGTCTTAGGAATCATGTGAATGCACAAAATGTCATGGCAAGTTCATGTATGCAAGCATATGGAAGATGGATGCAAATGAAGACAAAAATTAGGGTTTATACATAACATGCAATACAAAAATCAAAACCAGAAGCAAATGACATGATAAAAAATTGAAAATGGAATCAAAGGAACCCTAACCCTACACAAGTTCACTGCCCAAAGGAGGAGACCTAACTCTTAACCTAATGGAAGTTATGATTTTCTCAAGTTAGCTTGGGTTTTAAGGCACTTCAAAAGGGAAAATGCACAACAAATTGAAAATGAAAGATAATTCAAACCAATTTTATCCTAGAAACTACATGATATGAGGAATGCAATGCAAAAAGAATCATCATCAAACTCCTCATGGTTAGGCAGAAAGGAATTTTTTAAGTTAGGGCAAAAATATTGACTTTTAAGAACCCTAATTCCAAAGAAAAATGTCAAAATAGGTCAAGAACCAAAAAGAAATTTGTGTGAAGAGTTTGATAATGTTTCTAAATGTATCAAGATGCAATGTGATTTTTTTGGTGATTTTTAGAAACTTAAATGCTATTTTAATTAATTAATTCTCATTAAATAATTAAAATAAACCTTTAAATATTTTAAAAATACAAAATTTATGCAAAAAATAAAATAAAAATTATTTTCAGAATGAGAAAAATATTTTAAGCCATGGTGCAAAAAATAAAATTTTTTAGAAGTGTTTTACTATTTTTAATAAAATGTGCAAGAAAAATGAATTAAAATGAAAATAAAATTGAATTAAAAGGAAAGTAATCAGATCCAAAGGCCTGAATTCAAAGTTACAAGGAAATGGTTGACCGGCGCGCGTTTTAAGGGCTGGGATTTGTCCTGAGTTAATTAACCTAATTAATTAATTTAATGATGGATTAGGGTTTAATCAAGCAATCTGGAACGTCCATACGCGTGGTAAACACAAGATCCGAAGGTCACAATTCAAACTTGGCTTAATTACAGGATTAAGGCATAACCACTTTCAGGTGACCGGAAGAGTGTTTCGGTCATCTTCTCCGAAGAGCCAAGACCCTATCTCTCTCCCTAAGCATCTAAAACATGATTTCTCTGCCCAGAAATGAATCCCACGCATCACTAAACCTAAATCCCCAAACAAAAACCATTTATCACTCATCAAAAGGGCAAATCGAAACAAGAAATTTTTAGGTCAGAAACTTTCAGGCACTCCATACATACTCAATATCCCACCATTTTAAAAAGTAAATATATCATAATCATCAGCACAACATAAGGATTCGATTAAGAACTTAAAAATGAGGTTCTGAGAAAAACGTTATTGAGCTATACCTAATATGGAACCTCCTGATTCTGGGCTTTCTGGCCTTCCCTTTGCTGCAAGTCCACCTCTTTGAACCCCTTGATGATGAAATGAAGCTTAGAATGAGTTTGTATGGCCTGGTTTGAAGGTTTTGGTTCTGGTGTAGCAGATTTGGAGGGTTGTGTATATGGTGTTTCAGGCTGTTTCAGTGCTTGGTTCTTGATCCATGGATGGTATATGACTTATTGGTGAAGAAAAATTTGAGGTTTGATGGCTGTATCAAGAGTTTCGAAGGGATGAAGAAAAATGCAGTTTTTTATGTATCCTTGCTTATGGGAGGATGCTGGCTTGTGTGTGTGCATCTTTCAAGTCCTTGAGGTCCACAAATGAGGTTCTGATTGGGCAGAGGGTTGGTAATGTCACAGTTTGATTGGTATGGGCAAAGATGCAAAAAGTCATGACTTTGTGTACTTGAGGTATGGCTCGGGTCAGAGGAGAATTAGGGGCATGGCTGGGCTCAGCATGGATCAAGGAAGGCCCTTAGATTGCTTTTGTGTAGCTGTAATGGCTAGGGCAAGTGGTAGCATGGCTCTTGCAACTTTTCCCTCTTTGGAAATCTTTGTGAATCAAGGCAAAGAAACCTAAAAACTCTTGGGCAAATTGCAGCCAAATGGACCATATGAAGTTGTCATGATGTTTTGAGATCATTTAACAACTAAATCAAACATTAGAAATTCCTTTTGCAAAAATTCCAATCTTGAAGATTCATGAGAAATGCCTTATGGTGACTTGTAATTCAAGGCATGAAAATGGGAAATCTCTTGGGCAATTCTGAATTTTGGACCATGTATGATGTTTGTGCAATGTTTAGAAGTTAATTAGAGATCACATTTGGCTTTGGCAAGTATTTTTGCAAATTTCCTCTTTGGCACAAAAGTGAAAATTAAGTGATTTTTCCCAACTTTGCAAGGCCATAACTTTAGTTCTAAAATGAATTAGGTCAAGTTATTGTACTTTTTGAAAATGGGAGGATCCAATCTACAACTTTCATGACCAAGAATTTTTCATTTGAAGCATTTTTGAATCAAAAAGAGGAGGTTGAAAAACTTTCCCAAAATGGCAAGTTTACATTACAAGTCACTTTCCCAAAATGGCAACTTTGCAAATGGCTTGAAATTCTTCAATTTTGTGAAATTCTAACTTCTTCTAAGATCAAATAAAGATCATATACACCCAAAATGATGGAGAAGACCCTTTGGGTGGATGGTTGGGGGCCTTAGATGCCCTGATTTTGCACTGACTTGCTCAAGAAGTCATTTATTGATCAGATGCCTTCCCTATTGAATTCCTTCATGAAAATTGGTATGCATGATCCTCATATCATATAGAGACCAATAGAAACAAGAATGACCAAATTTTTTGGAGTTATGGCCTCTGAAACCAAAACCCTAATTTTAGGTCATTTGTGCAGTTAAACTTGGCTCTGCTTCCATGACTTTCTCAGTTCTTGTGATTTTCTGACTTTCTTGATCTTGGGAGGATATAATATGATTCTTGAACATACATGGACCCTCTTGAGATGATTGGAGACCCTTGGGGTGGCTCAGATAGCTCAAGGATGGCTCAGGTCACAAACCTTAGATGCAGATGACTTTGAACCAATGTAGTGAAGCAAAAATGCACTATGAGATGATATGATTGAACTTATGCAATATGAAAAGATCACAAGCCATGGTGAAATAAGTGAGGGAAAATTTGGGGTGTTTACAGGCGAATATTTCTTTTGTGTCCCCAAGCTTTTGCTTTCCTCTGGTGGTTATATGTTCCCCACAGAGATCTTGGGTTTGCATATCATATTCATATCATATCATGTTTTCTTAGGAAAAAAAATTGGTTTTCTGTATTTAAGTCTCTCCCATCTTGCAGAGACAAAGATGTCAATCTTCATATCTTCAGATTGAAGAAACCTAAAAAGGGGCAGCTGTTGCACCCTAATTTTTTTCCCTAAGTTTTCTTTGCATTTTCATCTGCATCTTGCATACAAACAAGATCGCCCTGGTTGCACGGTTCTTCTCGGGTTAGGTTTATGCCTTGCAGGGGATCACCGTTGTCTTTAATTACTTTATTTGTTTATGTTTACTAACCATTAATCAAAATCCAAAAATATTTTGTTTCCTTTTGCTAACCTTCTTCAGGAAGAGGAACCATGTGAAAATGCCAAAAATAGCAGTCCTGTAGCTCGAGTAAATTTCACAGGCAAAAGTCGAAGTTGATCCGCAAATAATTCAAATTTTTATCTGATCAAGGATTTCCCAAGTTAATTGATTCATTCAAAGGATTTCCAAGGTTCATGTGTTTATTTCTTCGACGCACAAAAAGAATTGGGACGAAGCAACCAAGCAACCATGTTTGAATAAAAAAAATTCAAATTTCAGCTTGGTTAACCGATTAACCAAATGGTTAACCGGTTAACCAGTGCGAAATTTGAATTTTTTATTCAAATTCAGCACCCTTAGATCTTTGATTTAATTGGAATATTCTAGATCCATTGGTTTCTGATTTCTCTACATCACTTTGATCATTTCCTACCATAAAACTTCATTAATCACCACTCCTTTCCATTTCCCACCAAAATTCCAATTACCAAACCTAAATTCAAATTACCAAAGCAAGCTTCATCCCACCAAATTTCCATACCTAAGGCCTTTAAATAAGACCAAAATTTCATTCATTCCATAAGCTTTTGATAGCCACAAAACCTCTTGCAAATTATTTCCGCAACACCAAAATTCTCAAAAGCTCACTTTCTTTCTTTTGAAGTTATCTAGAATTCACATTGAATTCTTGATTAACTTGAGCTAAACCTTCATCCTTTCATTCCTTTTCTCATCAATTTCAATAGATCTAAGCTTTTGTTGGTCCAATTTGAAGAAAAGCTTTTGGTAATTCATCTTCCTCCATAAACCCATATTCACCATCAACATTCAAGATGTAGATCCTTGGTGCCTTTGTTTCTAGATCCTTTGGATCTTTATTTGTTGTTTGATTGCAGGGATTCCACTGTATTTTGGTTTTAAAATTCATGCAAATTCAGATCATGATCATCCAATGTTTGAGAAAAGGTTTTAAAATGGATCATGCTGAATTTTCTGCATTTTTCAGCTTCTGGTACATCGTTAACCGGTTAACCATTTGGTTAATCGGTTAACCATTTGGTTAACCGGTTAACCATCTTCAAAACAGTGCAGATTATTCAAAATCTGCTTGCGTTAACCGGTTAACCAATTGGTTAACCGGTTAACACAAGACAAAATGGTGTTTTTGGCTTGTTTCAAGCCCCTTTTAGGTTCCTCTTTCTTCTTCTTCTTCCTCCTTTTTATTTTTACCTTGGGAAGCACTTTTGGGAGTGATTTCTCCTTAATTTCAATGAACTTTGGGTGTAGATTAGAGTAGTTAATATTCATTAATTTAAAACTACCTTTAAGTGGATTATTCAATTCATTTAAGGTACTTTGCATTAGTGATACATTTTCATGCTTGAATCCACCAAGATGAGTGATTGAACTTAAGGATGGAAGAATACCATAAGTGCGGCTCAATTTGGTATTCACCTTTAGTTTTGTGTGATATCGCGCCCGGATAACGATTTACATATCATTTATCTCGCATGCATTAACACTAACATTATGCACCTTAATTGGTGGTGGCCGGCCTCATTTGTAGGGTAATTACTTTGTAAATTACTCGTCGATTGCTTAACATAGACCTAAATGTGTCCCGACATCGGAATAAAAATCTAATGGGATACTTGCACTTTCATGGTCCGGATCTCTTGTTGATCGCGTAATCCCAAAGTGGTTAATCATATTGCATTAATAATTGAGACTTATAAATGTTTGATGCGTAGGTGCTTTGGGTTTCCCAATCTCCTTTCAAATTTCATTGAATTCGGTTAGGTTTGCCTTGATTAATCACTATAGTGTAAGATGCTAAGCGGATCCGGTTGCCTTTCGGTTTTGGTTACTTTTTTTTGTTGTGGTTGATTAAGTTCATCATACCATTATTATGTAAATATTATTATACTATTACTACTATTAATATTTTAGATTCTTTCACTTTAACTTCTTTTTCTTACTAACATTTAATTTCTTGCACTTTGTCGCTCCCACCAAATGACACCTGGTCAAATAGGGTACAGACGCGAACGGTCGGCAAAAAGAGAAACGAATAGAGAACACACAGGAGTGAACTCAGAAAAGAAAGAGTTGCCAGCTAGGCATTTTTATCCCGGAGGAAAGGTAATGCTGCATAGACCTAGAAAGATATGGATAAGACGGTTGCGAACCAGAGAGACTGAGAAAGGGGGTTGGTTACAACCTGGGAAGGTATTAGCACCCAGATTGTCCGTTGTACTCGACGGGATCCACGCTTAAAAGATTTGTGTTTTAAAGGGGTAGTGTCAGTGCAATTTGTGTATAAAGAGAGCTGGAAAAAGACGTACAGGTGTCTGTGTAAAAGAAGTGAAGTGTGTAAATGTACAGTGTCAGTGTAGGAACAAGAATAAGATGCTCAAGACTATGAGGCTTAAAGAATGATACTGGAAAGAGAGAGAATATACAGATACTTTTGTTCGATAACTGTTAAGTTATGCCTACGTATCCTCTCGTGCAATGAGGAAGTCAGAACACCGTAGTTCGACTCAAAGAGACTGAAAGATAAATTGACTTGTGAACTGCTTACTTGCCTATGCTCAAGTGTATGACCTGTCTGGCTCAGGTGCAAACTGTCTTGCATTAGACGAAAGAAGCTAGTTCTCGTTTGTGAGTGAATGAGATGAGAAAAGAATCCCGGAGGAGACGATTATTGTTTGTTTTTGTGTTTTTAGTCTTTTATTACTTTTGAAGTTTGTCATATGTTAATGAGCTTAAGCCTAAACCAATGGATTTAGTAAACTCATCACATCTTCCCTCTGATTAGGGGTAATGAGAGTACCTTAAGTGTGAAGTCAGCTTCTCACACTTAATCACCCTGATGTAGGATTAAGATCATTAACCTACTTGTGATTATTTAGATGTTTTTGGTGTTTTTGTTTAGGTTTAAGTAATGAGGTTAAGCCATAATCAAGGATTAAACAGACTCATTACACCATCCTAATAAAAGGATAATAGATGAGAATGTTTAAGCTGAGGAAGGCTCCTCAACTTAATCCATGATTAAGGATTAAACTCATGACAAAACAAAGCCTTTATTAAGTGGATTTTAGTTAATGATAAGATGAAGAAGTGATTTTTATGGTTTGTAAGACAACTTGAGGGGGACTTGTCCATTAACACTAGGGTTAGTCCTTCTTAACCAGTTAAGGAAGAATTAGAACCCTAATGCAAGGCCCAAGTTACAAGCTTGATGTCTTGATGATTATTAGATGGATTGATTAAAGGAGTTAAACACATTAAGGGTTTAACACTTAGGATTAAAGTTATACACTCCATCCTAATAGAAGGATGCAGGCATAATCTTAATCACAAAGCCTTAAAGCCTTTATGGTTTAGTCCCTGATTATGAGATGAGAAGAGAAGACTCAATGAGACACAAAGGTGAAATCTAAATGGGGGACTAATCAGAACCCTAATCATTGTCATGCTTGGTTGTTCCTAAGGTTTGTGAGGTTTACAAGAAAGTTCTTGAGAGGAACCTCCAGGAAGCAGATGAAAGGAGCAAAGAGAAACAAAGTAACTTGCTTCATTTAAGAAGTCAAGTCACTTGAAGACAGAAGGTAAGAAGAAGAAGAATGAGCAAACTCAATCTCAAGCACAAGACAAAATGCAGTAATGATGCATAAGAGAGATGAAAAGAGATTGTGAGAAGTGAAGGCAAATTCACTTCTCAAAGTTACTTACCACCTGAAAAGTTAGTGAAAGAAATGTAATGCAATGCAAAATGAGATGAAATGGTATGATACAAACCAAAACCAGAAACATGAGTATGATGTTAATGATGCTATGAGATGATGCAAAAATGAAACAAGGCATGAGGATGATCATACAAACATGTGGATGCAAGAGAAGCATGCTTAGAATCATGGACATACATGGAAAGTTATCAAATGCAAATGACATACAACATGGCAAATGAAAGATGCAATGATCAAACATGATTCTAATATGTCCTAAGATGTATTATGAATCAAATGGATGCACAAAATGTCATGGCAAGTCATGGTATGCAAACAAATGGAAGATGGATGCAAATGAAAGCCCAAATTAGGGTTTATGATCAATGCACAAAACAAAAATCAAAACCAGAAGCAAACATCATGATAAAAAATTGAAAATGCATTCAAAGGAACCCTAAACCTATACAAACTCACTGCCCAAAGGAGGGGTTCTAACTCTTAACCTAAAGAGGGTTATGAATTTCTTAAGATTGCTAGGGTTTTAAGGTACCTTGTCAAGAAAAATGCCAAACAAATAGGAAATGCAAGATCAATTCATGCCAATTTAATCCTATAAACTACATGCTAAACATGATGCAATGCAAAAAGAATCAAGGTCCAACTCTTAAAGGCTAGGCAGAAATGAATTTTTGAAGATTGGATCAAAATAATGCCTTGAAATGAAATTAATTCCATGGAAAATTGTCAAAAGACATCAAGATCAAAAAAGAAATTTGGTTTGAGAGTTGGACAATGTTTCTAAATGATTTTAAATGTTTCGTGAATTTCTTTGTGATTTTTAAATACCTAAAAGTATTTTTAATTAATTAATTCTCTTTAATCAATTAAAAATAATCTTTTAAATGATTTAAAAATATTCTTTAATGCAAAAAAAAAAAAAAAATATTTTTGGTTTCTGAAAATTAATAAAAAACTTGAATAAAAAATTTTCAGAATTTTTTGATGATTTTTACTATTTTAAATAAAATGTAGAAAACAAATGAAATAAAAAAGAAAATAAAATGAATTAAATGAAAAGTATGCGCATCCAAGGGACAGCATTCAAACTCAGGGAGGAGGGAAAGACTGCGCGCCAGATCCAAGGGTTGACATTCAAACTGGCTGATATTGATTAATTAATTTAATTAAGTGAGATTAGGGCTAAGTGGCAAATCTGGACCACACACGCGCGCGGGAAGTTGACTAAGTCAAACAGATCAACGCTCCACATTCAAACTCTCATAATTACACAGATTAACCCTAATTAATTTCAGGTGGCCGGAGAAGACTTCCGGTCGTCTTCTCCGGCCAGACCCTCACCTGAAAGTTGCTAACTTTCTCAAAACGCCATGAAAATGAAATCTAATTGCCCAGAATCCATCCCCACTCAACACTGAATCAAAACCCCCAAACAAAAATCATTTTTCATCCATTAATCATGCAAATCGAAGCAAAACACATTTAGGGCAGAAAAGTTTCAGAGCAATCATACATCCTAGTTTCTCAACCATTTTCAAAAATAATCATATCCCCATGATCAGGGGAGCACATAGAATCATTTAGGAACTTAAAATGGAGTTTCTGGAAAAAAGTTTGAGATGGCTACCTGAGATGGAAACTCCTGGTCCTGAGCTTTCTGGCCTTTCCTTTGCTGCAAGTCCACTCCTTTGAACCCCCTGATGATGAAATGAGGCTTAGAAAGCTTTGAGGATGGCTGGTTTGAGAGATGGCAGAAGTTCTGTTCAAGGGAGGGTGGAAATCGTATCTTGGTTTCTGAGGGTTTCAGGCTATGGTGATGGGTGGTTTTTGATCAGTGAAGCATGCTGAGTTTGTTTGTGAAGTTTGTTTGTGTGTTTACAGCTTGTGGAGAGTGTTTCGAATGAAAATGCAAGTTGGAGCAAAAAGTGATAACTATGGCTTGGGTGTGTTTCATCTTGAAGTGAGTGGTGTGTTATGCTGGCTTTGGTCCATGTATCAAAAGGGGATAGGTCAGAGAGTTGTTGGTGGCCTATGGTGATTGGTATGGGTCTTTGGCCAAAATGTCAACTTGATTTGTACTTGAGGTATGGGCAATGGTACAACTTGCTTTGGCTCAGCTTGAATCAAGGAATGCTATGAAAAAGGTCTAGAGGCAATGCAGCAAGTGGTTTGTAATTTGTGATAGGTTTTGCAAGTTGGTTCATGTTTGGTTCCTTTGGGATTTCTTGAGTTTCAAGGGATCAAAGTGCAAAGTTCTTTGGCCCATTCTGAATTTTAGAGGTCATGTGATCATGTTGTGAAGAAATGGTACACATTTGAGGCCTTTAGAACACTTGATCATACCATTTTGCAAAATGCCTCTTTGGTAGAAAACTTCAAACTTTGTGATTTTAGCCAACTTTGACAAGCCATAACTTTTGATCCAAGATGAATTAGGTCATGTTCTTGTACTTTTTGAAAAGGGAATGATCCACTCTATAACTTTCATGACCAAAGTTTTTCCATTTGAAGCATTTTTTAATCAAAAAGTAAAGGTTGAAAAAGTTTCCCAAAATGGCAATTTTCAATAAAAGTCAACTTTTCCCAAAAAGTCAACTTTGCAAATGACTTGAAATTCTTCAATTTTGTGAACTTCCAACATCTTCTATGATCAAATAAAGATCATACACAATCAAAATGATGAAGAACTCCCTTTGGTTGGGTCATTGAGGGCCTCAGATGCCCTGATTTTACACTGACTTGCTTAAAAAGTCAACTCTTGATCAGATGACTTCCCCATGGAATTTCTTCATGAAAATTGATATGCATTCTCCCTATACCATATAGAGACCAATAGAAACAATAATGAACAAAAAAATGGAGTTATGTCCTCTGAAACCAAAACCCTAATTCTAGGTCATCTGTGCAGTTAAACCTGGCTCTGCTTCAATGCCATTCTCAGTTCTTGTGATTTTTGACATTCTTGACTTTGAGAGGATATAATATGATGCTTGAACATACATGGACCCCTTTGAAGTGATTGATGACCTTTGGAGTGGCTCAAGAAGCTCTTGGATTGCTCAGATCACAAACCCTATATGCAGATGACTTTGAACCAATGCAATGAATCAAAAATGTGATATGAGATGCTATGATTGAGTTTATGCATATGAGGAGATCACAAGCCATGGTGTGAATGGGTGAGTGCAAATTTGGGGTGTTTACAACTGCCCCTATTCAAGCATGAGTTAGCTGTGTAGAATGTAAGCAACGGCTTAACAGGCAAACAGGATAACTTGTGGTTGAATACCAAAGACAGCCCAAAATTTGCACTCACAAAATGAAGAAGAAAAGGGATATAGATTGTAAAAGAAAATAAAGTATATCATAAAGTATAGGCGACGGAGGACGACCGTCGAGTAGAGGACGACTGCTGGGGAAAGGGCAATGACGGGGACAGCCGACACGCTGGGAAAAGTGCGAGAAATAGAGCAATGACGGGGACGGCCGACAAGCTGGGGATAAAAGGGATTATGATGGGGACGGCCATCAAGTAAAGCTATACGACTCTCTGGGGATTAATGAAAAATGATGGGGACGGCCATCAGGTTCATAAAGTAATGTAAACAACGATGGGGACGACCATCGGGCTAAATTGATGAAGGATGATCATCAGGAAAAGGAAAAGGGACCACGACGGGGACGGCCATCGGGTTAAAGAATAAATGAAATAATGATGAGGGACGGTCATCAAAGGTGAAGGACGATCACCTGGCAGGGTACGGCTGCCGAAAATATCGCGACATAGGACGAATGCCGGATAAAAGGTCGACGATGGGGACGGCCATCGGATGAGCATGATGAAGGATGATCATCAAGAGGTGAAGGACGATCACCTAGCAGGGGACGGCTGCTCTCAGGGTTTATCATGACATAGGACGAATGTCAGATAGAAAAGAAATTTTGCTTTGCTGGCGATCTACTGGGGAATAGTAAACACGGACGAGTGTTTATATCCAAGAAATAAAGGTATAAGTGTTTTGACGCTGTGTATAAATTAAAGATGCGGATGAGCATCCCTAAGACTACGATACAGACGAGTATCGGGTAGAAACAAATACTGACACATGTTCAGAGATGATGATACGGACGAGTACCAACTGGTGAACAAAGAACACGGACGAGTGCTGAATCTGAGGGGACTCTTCTGGGGAAGAGTAGACACAGACGAGTGTCTAGATTCAAGAAGACAAGAGTGTTTGACACGTGTATGGATTAAAGATGCGGACGAGCATCCTTAAGACTATGATACGGACGAGTATCAGGTAGAAACAAACGCTTGACGCATGTCCTGAGATGATGGTACAGACGAGTACCAACTGGTTAACAAAGAACATGGACTAGTGTCGAATCTGAGATGATATAAGTGGTGTATAGAAGATGCAGACGAGCATCCGTATAAGCAAGATAAGAGTAATAAGTATGAGTGGTGTATAGACGGGTATTTAACCTGCTGGGGAGAGTGACACGGACAAGTGTCAAAAGGTATATTATAAACAAATATATGCTTTACAAAGTGTTTAGGTAGTTATGCTGAGGAAAGTGACACGGACGGGTGTCAAGAAAATTATATATATATATAAGCATCTGTGAGTGCAAAGGGGACGCTTTGGCTTTCTTCTGGGGATATGACACGGACGGGTGCCACAAGGAGGTATTTGTTTTGTGAGAGAAATGTTTGGGCTCTCTGCCGGGGAATCTGGGGAGCGTTCTGTATATGGTTGATGGATTGTCATTATTCACAAGTGTTTGATTCAGAACATGGCTTATGATTATGCAATATGTTTGATTTTTGCCGTAATGCTCCGTTTTAGACGGAATGCTACGCTTTGTGAGGGCGAATATAATGCGAATGCTATGATTATGCAAAGATAACGATCCGGGATTCGGATCCCGTTGCTGTGAAGATTTCTGGTCGATCTGTTTGAAGTGGACATCCCAGCTGGGGATGAGATCATTGGTAGATCTGATGAGATGTATCTGCTTGGGGAAGTAGGTCACTGATAGACCCGTCCTTGGTAATGAGGAAACCCAACCGGGGTTTGTAGAAGCCTTCGTCACTCTATTGTGATTCCTTCGTGCATTGCTCTTCTGGATAGAGGCTGAAACTCTGTGGGGAAGTGGTTCCCTGGCGTTTATACTCGGCTGAGGAGGAAGAATGATTGGCACCTCGGCTGGGGAGCAATAACAAGTGGCAATTCAGCTGGGGAGAACACTTCGGGTGCTAAGACTGAGTGAGTGTTGATTTGCCAGCTTGCTGGGATGAAGCTTACATGCCCCATGTTGCGCTTTAAATACATGCAATCCTGCAAAGACAGAGGGACGCACAAGTAATCCCGAGGTATCCTTTACTGGATCCCATCATGAGAGTTCAGACACTCCCGGGAATAAGTATATTTCCTGCAAGCACGTAGTTTCAGAAAGACGCATCTGCATTTATGCAATCGATATATTAATGACATCGGACATTTTTGCAATAAAAGAGTACGAGACAACGTGTGACTAAAAATCTGATTTTATTGATTCATGTGCCCTGAATTGGCAAGATACAATCAAAGAAACATATCCCCTAAAATGAGGAGATTGTTACAAATTGAGAAACAAAATGCTGGCAATGTTGACGACGCTTCAAGGAGCTTCCCTTTTGCTATGACTCGTATGACATTTGACATTCTTCTCGTCTTGCTTTCTGAAGAAGGCTGATTCCGAAAGAGGCTTGATCCTTTCGAGGTTTACCAAGTTGTAAATGATACAGACGAATTCAGAATGCAGTTGTTCGCTTATTCCCTTATTTTGCAAGGACCGCCCTTTCGGGTTTTCGATCCATCGGGATACCCATTTTTGCCCGAGTTGTCCAATGCGGCTTTTCAACTCAGCGGGTGTACACATTTTTTATTTATTTTCCCTTATTTTTGCTCAAGTCTTTTATTCTGTTTTTGACTCGCCGGGATGCCCTATTTTTGCCTGGACTTACATTCTGTTTTTATGTCCAGCGGGTCATTTTTATGCGAAGTATTTTTTAACTGCATCTGAATTCACAGGGGACGGGAAGTCTTCACCATCCATAGTGCTGAGCATGAGTGCTCCGCCAGAGAAAACTTTCTTTACTACAAATGGCCCTTCATAGTTCGGAGTCCATTTGTCCCTGTGGTCGGTATGAGGAGGGAGGATTCTTTTCATCACAAGATCTCCTACTTGGTACTCTCGGTGCCTGACTTTCTGATCGAAGGCTTTCTTCATTCTTCCCTGATACAACTGCCCATGACAGATTGCAGCCAATCTCTTCTCTTCAATCAGACTCAGTTGTTCGTATCGGGATCGGACCCATTCTGCTTCGTTCAGCTTAACATCCATCAGTACCCGTAGGGAGGGTAATTCAACTTCAATAGGTAGGACTGCCTCCATACCATACACAAGCTGATACGGTGTTTCCCCCGTGGATGTTCTGATTGACGTGCGGTACCCATGCAAGGCAAACGGTAGCATTTCATGCCAGTCTTTATAAGTGACTACCATCTTCTGCACAATCTTCTTGATATTCTTATTAGCTGCCTCAACAGCGCCGTTCATCTTTGTCCTGTAAGGAGAAGAATTGTGGTGTTGGATCCTGAAGTCCCGGCACAGCTCTGCCATCATTTTGTTGTTTAAGTTGGAACCATTGTCAGTAATGATTCGCTCGGGGACTCCGTACCGACAGATGATATCTCTCTTCAGAAATCTGGCTACCACTTGTCTTGTAACATTTGCATAGGAAGCTGCTTCGACCCACTTGGTGAAATAGTCAATGGCAACCAGGATGAATCTGTGGCCATTTGAAGCAGTCGGTTCAATCTTGCCAATCATATCAATGCCCCACATAGCAAAGGGCCAGGGTGAAGACATCACATTCAAAGGATTGGGAGGCACATGCACCTTATCCGCATAAATCTGGCATTTATGGCATTTTCTGGCGTAGACACAACAGTCGGCATCCATTGTGATCCAGTAATAACCTGATCTTAGCAACTTCTTGGCCATTGCATGTCCTCCAGCATGGGTACCAAAGGATCCTTCGTGCACCTCGTGCATCAACAAGTCTGCCTCTGTTCTATCAACGCATCTGAGGAGTACCATTTCAAAGTTTCTCTTGTACAGGGAACCATCAGTGTTCAGAAAGAAACTACCGGAAAGCCTTCTTAAAGTCTTCTTATCATTGGAAGATGCCCCAGGTGGGTATGTTTGATCCTCCAAGAAGCACTTAATGTCATGGAACCAAGGCTTATCATCCTTAACAACATCTGCTGCGAACACATATGTTGGTCTGTCAAGTCTGGACACTGAAATTTGAGGTACAAAGTTGGCAGCTTGAACTTTGATCATGGATGAAATGGTTGCCAGAGCATCTGCAAACTGATTCTCGTCTCGGGGAATATACTCAAGCTTGACCGTTGTGAAGAAGGTCAATAACCTCCTTGTATAATCCCGATAAGCTATCAGATGATCCTGGTGTGTGTACCATTTTCCGTTGGTTTGATTAACTACCAGAGCTGAATCTCCGAACACAGTCAAAGTCTTGATCCTGAGGTCAATGGCTTCCTCAAGACCCATAATGCAAGCTTCGTATTCAGCTTCGTTGTTAGTGCAGTTGAAAGTGAGTTTCGCCGAGAAAGGCATGTGAACTCTTTTAGGTGTAATGAGTACTGCACCAATACCACGACCATTCATGTTAACAGCCCCATCAAACATCATAGTCCATTCTTCTTCCGGGTCAGGCCCTTCAGTGTGAGCAGGCTCTTCATGATCTTTTGCTTTTATGAACATGATGTCTTCATCAGGGAAGTCAAATCTCATAGGCTGGTAATCATCAATAGGTTGCTCAGCAAGATATTCAGACAATACACTGCCTTTGATGGCTTTCTGAGATGTGTACTGAATGTCATATTCTGTGAGGATCATTTGCCATCTTGCAACCCGTCCGGTAAGTGCTGGCTTCTCAAAAATGTACTTAACTGGGTCCATCTTTGAGATCAGCAAAGTAGTGTGGGTCAACATATACTGCCTTAGTCGGCGAGCAGTCCACGCTAAAGCACAGCAAGTTTTCTCGAGCAGTGAATAACGTTGTTCACAGTCGGTAAACTTTTTGCTCAGGTAGTATATTGCATACTCTTTTCGACCAGACTCGTCATGCTGGCCCAGCACACACCCCATCGACTCTTCTAATACTGTCAAGTACATTATCAGAGGTCTTCCTTCAACTGGAGGCATAAGGATTGGAGGTTCTTGCAAGTACTCCTTGATCTTGTCAAAAGCCCTCTGGCAGTCTTCGTTCCACCTGACCGTCTGTTCTTTCCTTAACAGCTTGAACAAGGGTTCACAGGTTGCTGTAAGGTGAGATATGAACCTTGAAATGTAGTTCAATCTACCTAGAAACCCTCGAACTTCTTTCTCAGTTTTCGGTGCAGGCATTTCTTGAATGGCTTTGACTTTATCAGGGTCAACTTCAATCCCTTTCTCGCTTACAATAAATCCCAGCAGCTTACCAGATCGCACCCCGAATGTGCACTTGTTGGGGTTCAATTTCAGTTGGTACTTCCTCAGACGCTTGAATAACTTCAGCAGATTCACCAGGTGGTCTTCTTCTGTGAGGGACTTGGCAATCATGTCATCCACATAACACTCGATTTCTTTATGGATCATGTCGTGGAATAATGTTACCATAGCCCGTTGATAGGTTGCACCCGCATTCTTCAGTCCGAATGGCATCACCTTATAACAGAACGTGCCCCAGGGTGTGATGAAAGTCGTCTTCTCCATGTCTTCAGGTGACATTTTGATCTGATTGTATCCTGAAAATCCGTCCATGAAGGAGAACACTGAGAACTGAGCCGTATTATCCACCAATACATCAATGTGAGGTAAAGGGAAATCATCTTTCGGACTGGCTCTGTTCAGATCCCGGTAGTCAACACACATTCTCACTTTGCCGTCTTTCTTAGGCACAGGTACTATATTAGCGACCCACGGCGGATAGCTAGTTACAGCAAGGAAACCGGCGTCCCACTGTTTTTGTACCTCTTCCTTTATCTTCATTGCCATGTCCGGGCGAGTACGGCGTAGCTTCAGTTTAACTGGTGGGCAGTCTTCTCTTAAAGGCAACTTGTGCATGACAATATTGGTGTCCAACCCTGGCATATCCTGGTAAGACCAAGCAAACACATCTGCATACTCTCGAAGCAAATCAATCAGTTGTTCTTTCACTGAGTTTTGTAGGCAGACCCCGATCTTAACCTCTTTCACGTCTTCATCAGTACCAAGATTAATCGTTTCGACCTCCTCCTGATGAGGAGTGATAACCTTCTCCTCTTGCCTTAACAACCTGGCTAGCTCTTCAGGAAGCTCATAATCTTCTTCAACCCCTTCATTAGCTTGATTGATTGGATTGTCAAAGTCATACGATGTCATAGCAGTGTTGTTGTCGGTGCAGTCTGAAAGGCACTCTCTGCAAGGGTTTAGATTGTTCGTTTTAGTGATCGATTTTAATCTTGTTTAGAAAAAAGTGAAATGAAGTTATTATTTTGAAAACATTGCCATTTTATTTTTGTACAAAAAGAAAAATGGAAAAACAGTGAGCGAAAAAGAAAAAGACTCATTTGCAAAAGATGTCCGATATTCATTGATTGATCTGTTTGCACAAAAATTACAAAGATGGCCCGATTACAAAATGAGTCTTGACATCTTGGGAAAGATGCAAGACTTGATGCATGCTTAAAAGATACAGGAAATAATAATTACTCTGCAGGAGTAACCCTTATAATTTCCTGGGAAGACCAGTTTGAGATATGGCTCCCCGGGATCCTTGGACGTATCCAGCTCTCCAGGTTGCGCTCCTCTTCCGACTCATCTTCCAAGTTGTTTACAGCATCAGGGGTGAGCATCCCCCCACTGACAAAACTGGGCTTCTTAGCAGCCTCTGATTGATCTTGTTGAGTTGGTTTGTAACCCAACCCAAATCTGTCCTCTTTCTTTTCCACGGGCAACAACTTGCCCCAACCTTGGGCAGTCCCTTCCTCAACAACCTTCCTGGCTTGCTGATAAGATGTTATGGAGGTTCCAAGTACAGCAGATGCTTCATTTATGTTCAGGGCTTCAAATCCCTGGCTCATGGTTTCATGGATCTCCCCATCCATCTCAATATATTTGTATGTAGCCAGATGGCTAACAAAAATATCTTCTTCACCACAAATGGTGATGATCTGGCCCTCCCACTCGAATTTCAGCTTCTGGTGAAGGGTAGACGTAACTGCGCCAGCGGCATGGATCCAAGGTCTACCCAACAAACAGCTGTAGGTCGGCTGAATGTCCATCACGTAGAAGGTAATTTTAAAAGTCTGCGGGCCAATCATCACAGGCAGATCAATCTCACCTAGCACTGATCTCTTAGAGCCATCAAATGCTCTTACCACCAAATTACTTGGACGTAATGCCAAGCCATCATATTCCAGCTTCACCAGGGCTTTCTTTGGTAAAACATTGAGTGAAGACCCAATGTCTACCAGTACATGTGATAGGACAACACCCTTGCATTCCAGGGTGATGTGCAAAGCCTTGTTGTGGTTACAACCCTCATTCGTTAAATCAGCATTGGTAAAACCCAATCCATGGCTGGTATTGACATTCGCTACCACGGTCTCCAGCTGATTAACGGTGATCTCCTCTGGCACATATGCTGCGTGCAAAACTTTTAGTAATGCATTCCGGTGAGCTTCGGAACACATCAGCAGGGATAAAATGGAGATTTTTGAGGGAGTTTGGTGAAGCTGATCCACCACCTTGTAATCACTCCTCTTGATAATTCTCATAAACTCGTCTACATCTTGTTCAAAAGATGTCTTCTGTGTTTCCTTGAGAATGGGTTCTTTAGATATTACACTATTTCCCTTTGCTTTGGCAGCAGCTTCTGCTTCGGCATTAGGTCTTTGTGATTGCGAGGCAAAAAGGCGTCCGCTTCTGGTGAAGCCTCCGCCTCCCCCGACATTATCAATCTGTGGAGAAGAGGTTGAAGAGTCAAGAGTGATTTTCTCCCCATTGCAGTACAGGTCAGAGCCATAATGCCAAGGGATGGCATTAGTGCTTTCATATGGAACGGGCCCAGGTACTGTGATGGTAACCGGGATGACTGCAGCAGAGGAGGGTGTTGAAATAGTGTGTGGATCGTAGTAGATGGTAACTGGTGACCTGGCAGGAGATGCCATTATTTGTTGTTGAAAATTATTGTTCGGAGGAATACTTGACGGATCATAATAAATAGTGACTGCTGAGATATTTGCTGGTGTTGTAGGAGAAGATTCTGAATAGAGGGGTGCTGATGTTGTAGAAGTAATGTTTGTTGATATCTGGTTTGCTGAAGTGATAGGTGAAGCATTTGTTGATGAGAACGAAGAATTGTTTGGAATAATTGTTGTTGCAGTTGTAGGAGACTCAGGAACTGTTGTCAGAGAGATTGCTGGATTTGAAGGTGTTGATGTTGTGATTTGAAGTAGACCACTCTGGATAAGACTATTTATGCCGCTTCTCAAGTTATCACACCCATTTACCGAAATGTTGCAATAACCGCACCCGAGCTCACACCCCGGGAACATCTGGCATTCAAGGAGTTGAGCTTTAATCTCTACCAGGGGTGTCTGAATCTGCCCAACACTGGTTATTAAGAAAGACGGCTTATCTTCCTCAATAGCATTAATTCTGGGTCCTCCGTGGTTGGGCATGGGGTTCTTGTTGACATTTGGCGGGGGTGCAAAATTTAGAGCTTTAGAGTCTACCAGGTCTTGTACCTTCATTTGTAGAGCCCTACACTTCTCTGTACTATGGCCAGGTGCATTAGAGTGAAAAGCACATCTGGCATTGGCGTCATAATTTCTTGGCAGACTGGAAGGATCTGGTGGTGCCAACGTCCTTAACTCAACCAAATTGAGCTTCAGGAGCTGTGGCAGTAAAGCGGCATAAGGCATAGGGATTGGATCAATCACCCTATTGGCCTGAGAGGGTCTCTGTTGAAACCGTCTTTGTTGATTGTTGCTGTTGTTGTTGTTGTAGTTTCTCTGAGGTGGATATTGAACTTGTTGCTGATAGTGGGGTTGTTGTTGTGGTTGATATGCTGGTTGCTGAGGAATTGGAGCGGGAATAGTGACAGCTGCCACTGACCTATGAACATATTGAGGTCTGCCCCTGTTGGCCTAAATAGCATTAGTCTCACCGGTTCTCCTTGGACCTACAAAAGGTTTTCTGGGATTGTTGGACGAGCTCGCACCGTTGTCAGAAATCTTGCCCATCTTTAATAGGCTCTCAATTTTTTCTCCAGCTATGACTACGTCAGCGAAGCTGGTGGAAGAAAAGGCAGCTAGCCTGTCAATGTAAGTCCCTTGGAGGGTGTTCATGAACATGTCAGCCATTTCCCTCTCCGACATAAGTGGCTGGACAGCAGCAGCAAGCTGTCTCCATCTCTGGGCGTATTCCCGGAAGCTTTCCCGTGATGATTGAGACATTCCCATCAGGAGGGTCCTGTTAGGAGCCATATCCAAGTTGTACTGGTATTGTCTAATGAAGGCCTCAGCCAGGTCCTTCCAGCATCTGATGGTTGCTCTGGTTAAATGAGAGTACCATTCCCTTGAAGCTCCTGTTAAACTGTCTTCAAAATAAAACATCCATAGCTTCTCATCCATGGTGTATGCCTTCATCCTCCCCAGAAAGGATTGTAAGTGGGTTCGTGGACAGGAAGTTCCGTTGTACTTCTCGAAGCACGAAGGTTTAAACTTGTGGGGAATCCTTACCCCGTCCACTAGACCCATGTCCATGACATCAAAGCCCAGGGAATTTTGAGACTCCAGGGATCTCAATTTTTCAGCAATTTCATCTAGCCTTCTGTCATAGGCTTCATCCCCAACTCCCATCACAGTGAATTGATCCTCTTGGGGGTCTTCTTGTAATACTCTGCCTGTAGTGGAATTCCCTTGTACATTAGCAGGGATGTTGATCTCTGGATGAAGGTGGGGTCCATACACAGGTGGATTAACATGAGGCTGGACTCTCTCATTGTTGCTCGTTCCTCCAGTCCCTAAATGGGGTTCTTCCTGGGTCTGCCTTTCTACTAATGCCCTTAATCTTTCTTGGCTTTGAGCCAAACCATTCATCACCTCCATGAACTGGGTCATCTGGTTTCTCATTTCTAACCTCTCATTGGCCATTTGAGCCCTGACCTCTGTAAGATCCTGCTGTACTTGGTCCATTTGTATACCCGGAAGGTTGTTGCGGGTAGGATATCTGTGCGGACGGTTGAGTGGGAACACCCGACGTCGAGCAATAGTTCCTGAACCACAACAGAGTTAGTAACAAAAACAAAACAAAACCTACAAAACAAGACAAAAGTTAGTATGCAATGCAGTATGCTTATTTATTTCCAAGGTATCCGACTTGGCATTTGGTTTTGACCTTTCCAGACCCTTGAGGAAGGTGCTTTGATGTTGCTTTGAAATAACTCAGATGAAACAAACTAAATGAATATATTACAAATGGTTAACCATACATAGTTTGTTTTTTACAATACATGCCCTCTGAGGGGTCAAAAATACAACATAAAAGAGTACATGAAATGAAAGCAACAACAAACAAAAGTCAGACACCAAGACCAAACTCATCCTCCTGAACTTCCTTCAGAAGTGCTTCAGTTACAGGGTCAGCTGGATGCTCTGTGAGGTTCCTGATAAGAAGATTCCTGGTTGTGATAGCAGTGTTTAACTTCTTATGTCTGCTTTGGTCCTTTGACCTCTTCACACCAGCCCTAAGCTTCAATTCTGAGATCTCCTTCTGGGCTGCTAGCAGGGCTTCCTGTTGCTCCTTTGCATTAGCCTCCAACTGCTCAATCTTGTCCTGAGTTCTCTTATCTTCCTGAGTGCGAACTTCAGTGATTCTGACCCACCTAGCTTGACTTTCTTTCAGATAGAGATCAGTCCTAGCCTTCTAGAACTGGGCCTCTTTACAGGCATTATTCAGAATCTGCTCCCCAGCCCTTGACTTCTTGATGTAGTCCTCTGACTTCTCAATCCTGGCTAGATGCTCCACCTTAAGCTTTTCCAACCTTTCAATGTCCAGACGACCATCACTCCTCTCCCAGAGGGTTTTCTGCAGAGCTTGAGTTAGATTCTCATTCCTCTCTTTTAGTTTCTTAAACTCTTCCAGGCTGACAGTGGCTGGAGGAGGTGCTGTGGATGGTCCAGGTGCATCCTCAATGGTGAAGGGCATCCCAGAAATTTGAGCCCTGGCATGAGACCACGCATAGTACTGAGCTGAGGCCACATTGTTGCATCTCCCAAGAATGGCCATCCCTTTGGTCTGGACATTGTCCCAAGCCCAGGATGCTTGCCTGACAACAGCTAGATTAGGCTTAATCTCACAATAAAGGGTTTCAGCCAAGTCTTGTGCTCTAGGAGGGTGGACCAATGCATAGCCCAATTATCTTTTGAATAGCAGAGGGTTGTAGTTGATGCAACCCTTCACTCCTATCAGAGGTACATTGGGGAACTGCCCACAACTAGTAATGATGTCCCTGCCTTTGGTGCTCTGGGTGCACCACCTGATGTCATCTGAGGTCAAAGCAACAAGCCTCCTAGCCCAATTCTTTTGTTGGTGAGGATTCAAGAATGCATCAGTCTTGGGCAAGTGTTTGAGCAGCCAGGTATGGAACAGGGGAGCACAACATCTCACCAATCTTCCTCTTTGCCTTTCATTCCTTTGATGAATAGAGTAGTAGAAATATCCCAGTAAGGTGGGCACTGGGTTCCTCAGAATGAAAAGGTGAATGGCATTCTTGCTAATAAACTTAGGCTCATCTGCAAAAAGTATAACCCCATATATGCTGAGGGCTAACAGTGCACAGACTGCCTTCCATTCTCCCAAGGAGGCCTTCAGAATAGCCTGAGAGGTTAAGAAATCCAAGTGCAAACCAGAGATTCCAGCCTTGGTTGTCATGTTCTGCTCAATCAGAATAGGTTCCAGATACAGTGCCTTTGCCACTTCTTCATTGTTGGGAAAAACCATTTCTGGGTTGAAGGGGATACCACCCCTGACGGGTACTCCAACCAGTGATGAATACTCCTCTAATAAAGGCCCCAACTGAAAATCCTGGAAATTAAAACACCTCAAAGGAGGATCATAGAACTGTAGGCAAGTGTGAATCAAGCTCCTCTGAGAAGGGTCCAAATCCATAACCACATCAAGAATGCCTCCAAAATGTTCTCTGAATAGTGGTATATGGTCTGGAGTAATAAGGGCCTGGACCTTCCTGATGCCAGTCAGCTCAGGCTCAAAGAAATGGTATGAGATATTGCTTTTCTTGGGTGCCATGTCTGCTGATGAAGAGCTGAGACAGATGCTGATGATGATGACTGATACCAGAAGATGGGCCACTGACAGGTTGATGCTGGTGATGCAGGTGACTGAAGCAGGTAGCTGATGAATGTAGCTGAAGAAGGTAGCTGAAGCAGATAGCTGGTGAGCAAGGGCTTATACAGATGAAGGGGTCAAAACCAAGCCAAAATATAATATGGATACCCTGAAAAACAAATAAGCCAATGTTAAATGATGCAATGATGATGTATGCAAATGATATGCAAGGGTTTGTGATAAGGCTGGATCTGATCAACTGCCTTGATATAAGTCCATGTATGTCTAAGAAGTCCAGATGGAGGTTCATAAGTCCAGTAACCAAGGTGGGGGACTCAAATAAAGAGTCACATGTCCAGGGTTAAAATCACAAGAACTGTCCCAAAATGGAGTATTCTTAATCAAAACAAAGTAACAGGGCATGCTGAGGTCAAGGGTACCTGCAAACCTGTAAACAGCCCAACCCCCTCACAGGTGGTGTTCTAAAACAAAGATCCTCAGACTTGGATCAGTTATGAGAAGTGTAAACACTTCTAACCCGGAGGTACAGTGTTTACAATAACCATAAAAGATCCTCCTCTAATTCACCTCAGTTTCTGAAGGTCAATACTAAGGGTCATCCAGACTTAGCAGGCTTCCCAGATAGCCCTAGCACTACAGGAGATCTGTAGCACAGAGTTCTCAAGAAGAAACCCATATCTGAACCGTGTTTCATATTCCCGCACCAGACCGAAATGGAATGGGAAAGAACATGAACCACTCTAGCCTAGGTGTCACCCAGGTCCCAGGTATAGGACCTTAACTCTCAGTAGAACCCCACCCACCAAGACAAAACCAGATCCAGCCAAACACAGTACGACAGTATGATGTATATAAAGCTATATAAGAAAGAAATAAAACAACTGTACATAAAGCAATAAACAAAACAAATATACAAACACAAATAGCACATAACACCCCAGTAAACACAAATCAAACAAGCGCTAGGAGGAACCCACAAAAAGAACCAGAAGCCCTGGTTACAGTATAAGGGTCCCCAGCAGAGTCGCCAAGCTGTCGCTCCCACCAAATGACACCTGGTCAAATAGGGTACAGACGCGAATGGTCGGCGAAAAGAGAAACGAATAGAGAACACACAGGAGTGAACTCAGAAAAGAAAGAGTCGCCAGCTAGGCATTTTTATCCCGGAGGAAAGGTAATGCTGCATAGACCTAGAAAGATATGGATAAGACGGTTGCGAACCAGAGAGACTGAGAAAGGGGGTTGGTTACAACCTGGGAAGGTATTAGCACCCAGATTGTTCGTCGTACTCGACGGGATCCACGCTTAAAAGATTTGTGTTTTAAAGGGGTAGTGTCAGTGCAATTTGTGTATAAAGAGAGCTAGAAAAAGACGTACAGGTGTCTGTGTAAAAGAAGTGAAGTGTGTAAATGTACAGTGTCAGTGTAGGAACAGGAATAAGATGCTCAAGACTATGAGGCTTAAAGAATGATGCTGGAAAGAGAGGGAATATACAGAGACTTTTGTTCGATAACTGTTAAGTTATGCCTATGTATCCTCTCGTGCAATGAGGAAGTCAGAACACCGTAGTTCGACTCAAAGAGACTGAAAGATAAATTGACTTGTGAACTGCTTACTTGCCTATGCTCAAGTGTATGACCTGTCTGGCTCAGGTGCAAACTGTCTTGCATTAGACGGAAGAAGCTAGTTCTCGTTTGTGAGTGAATGAGATGAGAAAAGAATCTCGGAGGAGACGATTATTGTTTGTTTTTGTGTTTTTAGTCTTTTATTACTTTTGAAGTTTGTCATATGTTAATGAGCTTAAGCCTAAACCAATGGATTTAGTAAACTCATCACATCTTCCCTCTGATTAGGGGTAATGAGAGTACCTTAAGTGTGAAGTCAGCTTCTCACACTTAATCACCCTGATGTAGGATTAAGATCATTAACCTACTTGTGATTATTTAGATGTTTTTGGTGTTTTTGTTTAGTGTTAAGTAATGAGGTTAAGCCATAATCAAGGATTAAACAGACTCATTACACCATCCTAATAGAAGGATAATAGATGAGAATGTTTAAGCTGAGGAAGGCTCCTCAACTTAATCCATGATTAGGGATTAAACTCATTACAAAACAAAGCCTTTATTAAGTGGATTTTAGTTAATGATAAGATGAAGAAGTGATTTTTATGGTTTGTAAGACAACTTGAGGGGGACTTGTCCATTAACACTAGGGTTAGTCCTTCTTAACCAGTTAAGGAAGAATTAGAACCCTAATGCAAGGCCCAAGTTACAAGCTTGATGTCTTGATGATTATTAGATGGATTGATTAAAGGAGTTAAACAAATTAAGGGTTTAACACTTAGGATTAAAGTTATACACTCCATCCTAATAGAAGGATGCAGGCATAAGCTTAATCACAAAGCCTTAAAGCCTTTATGGTTTAGTCCCTGATTATGAGATGAGAAGAGAAGACTCAATGAGACACAAAGGTGAAATCTAAATGGGGGACTAATCAGAACCCTAATCATTGTCATGCTTGGTTGTTCCTAAGGTTTGTGAGGTTTACAAGAAAGATCTTCAGAGGAACCTCCAGGAAGCAGGTGAAAGGAGCAAAGAGAAACAAAGTAACTTGCTTCATTTAAGAAGTCAAGTCACTTGAAGACAGAAGGTAAGAAGAAGAAGAATGAGCAAACTCAATCTCAAGCACAAGACAAAATGCAGCAATGATGCATAAGAGAGATGAAAAGAGATTGTGAGAAGTGAAGGCAAATTCACTTCTCAAAGTTACTTACCACTTGAAAAGTTAGTGAAAGAAATGTAATGCAATGCAAAATGAGATGAAATGGTATGATACAAACCAAAACCAGAAGCATGAGTATGATGTTAATGATGTTATGAGATGATGCAAAAATGAAACAAGGCATGAGGATGATCATACAAACATGTGGATGCAAGAGAAGCATGCTTAGAATCATGGACATACATGGAAAGTTATCAAATGCAAATGACATACAACATGGCAAATGAAAGATGCAATGATCAAACATGATTCTAATATGTCCTAAGATGTATTATGAATCAAATGGATGTACAAAATGTCATGGCAAGTCATGGTATGCAAACAAATGGAAGATGGATGCAAATGAAAGCCCAAATTAGGGTTTATGATCAATGCACAAAACAAAAATCAAAACCAGAAGCAAACATCATGATAAAAAATTGAAAATGCATTCAAAGGAACCCTAAACCTATACAAACTCACTGCCCAAAGGAGGGGTTCTAACTCTTAACCTAAAGAGGGTTATGAATTTCTTAAGATTGCTAGGGTTTTAAGGTACCTTGTCAAGAAAAATGCCAAACAAATAGGAAATGCAAGATCAATTCATGCCAATTTAATCCTATAAACTACATGCTAAACATGATGCAATGCAAAAAGAATCAAGGTCCAACACTTAAAGGCTAGGCAGAAATGAATTTTTGAAGATTGGATCAAAATAATGCCTTGAAATGAAATTAATTCCATGGAAAATTGTCAAAAGACATCAAGATCAAAAAAGAAATTTGGTTTGAGAGTTGGACAATGTTTCTAAATGATTTTAAATGTTTCATGAATTTCTTTGTGATTTTTAAATACCTAAAAGTATTTTTAATTAATTAATTCTCATTAATCAATTAAAAATAATCTTTTAAATGATTTAAAAATATTCTTTAATGCAAAAAATAAAAATAAAAATATTTTTTGTTTCTGAAAATTAATAAAAAACTTGAATAAAAAAATTTCAGAATTTTTTGATGATTTTTACTATTTTAAATAAAATGTAGAAAACAAATGAAATAAAAAAGAAAATTAAATGAATTAAATGAAAAGTATGCGCATCCAAGGGACAGCATTCAAACTCAGGGAGGAGGGAAAGACTGCGCGCCAGATCCAAGGGTTGACATTCAAACTGGCTGATATTGATTAATTAATTTAATTAAGTGAGATTAGGGCTAAGTGGCAAATCTGGACCACATACGCGCGCGGGAAGTTGACTAAGTCAAACAGATCAACGCTCCACATTCAAACTCTCATAATTACACAGATTAACCCTAATTAATTTCAGGTGGCCGGAGAAGACTTTCGGTCGTCTTCTCCGGCCAGACCCTCACCTGAAAGTTGCTAACTTTCTCAAAACGCCATGAAAATGAAATCTAATTGCCCAGAATCCATCCCCACTCAACACTGAATCAAAACCCCCAAACAAAAATCATTTTTCATCCATTAATCATGCAAATCGAAGCAAAACACATTTAGGGCAGAAAAGTTTCAGAGCAATCATACATCCTAGTTTCTCAACCATTTTCAAAAATAATCATATCCCCATGATCAGGGGAGCACATAGAATCATTTAGGAACTTAAAATGGAGTTTCTGGAAAAAAGTTTGAGATGGCTACCTGAGATGGAAACTCCTGGTCCTGAGCTTTCTGGCCTTTCCTTTGCTGCAAGTCCACTCCTTTGAACCCCCTGATGATGAAATGAGGCTTAGAAAGCTTTGAGGATGGCTGGTTTGAGAGATGGCAGAAGTTCTGTTCAAGGGAGGGTGGAAATCGTATCTTGGTTTCTGAGGGTTTCAGGCTATGGTGATGGGTGGTTTTTGATCAGTGAAGCATGCTGAGTTTGTTTGTGAAGTTTGTTTGTGTGTTTGCAGCTTGTGGAGAGTGTTTCGAATGAAAATGCAAGTTGGAGCAAAAAGTGATAACTATGGCTTGGGTGTGTTTCAGCTTGAAGTGAGTGGTGTGTTATGCTGGCTTTGGTCCATGTATCAAAAGGGGATAGGTCAGAGAGTTGTTGGTGGCCTATGGTGATTGGTATGGGTCTTTGGCCAAAATGTCAACTTGATTTGTACTTGAGGTATGGGCAATGGTACAACTTGCTTTTTGGCTTGCTTTGGCTCAGCTTGAATCAAGGAATGCTATGAAAAAGGTCTAGAGGCAATACAGCAAGTGGTTTGTAATTTGTGATAGGTTTTGCAAGTTGGTTCATGTTTGGTTCCTTTGGGATTTCTTGAGTTTCAAGGCATCAAAGTGCAAAGTTCTTTGGCCCATTCTGAATTTTAGAGGTCATGTGATCATGTTGTGAAGAAATGGTACACATTTGAGGCCTTTAGAACACTTGATCATACCATTTTGCAAAATGCCTCTTTGGTAGAAAACTTCAAACTTTGTGATTTTAGCCAACTTTGACAAGCCATAACTTTTGATCCAAGATGAATTAGGTCATGTTATTGTACTTTTTGAAAATGGAATGATCCATTCTATAACTTTCATGACCAAAGTTTTTCCATTTGAAGCATTTTTGAATCAAAAAGTAAAGGTTGAAAAAGTTTCCCAAAATGGCAATTTTCAATAAAAGTCAACTTTTCCCAAAAAGTCAACTTTGCAAATGACTTGAAATTCTTCAATTTTGTGAACTTCCAACATCTTCTATGATCAAATAAAGATCATACACAATCAAAATGATGAAGAACTCCCTTTGGTTGGGTCATTGAGGGCCTCAGATGCCCTGATTTTACACTAACTTGCTCAAAAAGTCAACTCTTGATCAGATGACTTCCCCATGGAATTTCTTCATGAAAATTGATATGCATGCTCCCTATACCATATAGAGACCAATAGAAACAAGAATGACCAAAAAAATGGAGTTATGGCCTTTGAAACCAAAACCCTAATTCTAGGTCATCTGTGTAGTTAAACCTGGCTCTGCTTCCATGCCATTCTCAGTTCTTGTGATTTTTGACATTCTTGACTTTGAGAGGATATAATATGATGCTTGAACATACATGGACCCCTTTTAAGTGATTGATGACCTTTGGAGTGGCTCAAGAAGCTCTTGGATTGCTCAGATCACAAACCCTAGATGCAGATGACTTTGAACCAATGCAATGAATCAAAAATGTGATATGAGATGCTATGATTGAGTTTATGCATATGAGGAGATCACAAGCCATGGTGTGAATGGGTGAGGGCAAATTTGGGGTGTTTACACACTTTTATTGCCTTTATTCTATTTTGCTTTATTCATCCATATCATGTTTATTATTTTTTCTTATTACTTTAATTGTTGATTTTCCTTTTGTCCATTTGGATACCAAAAAAAACATTAATAAAGGATTAAACTTCTAAAAGACTTGTGACATTAATTTGTGGACTTTTGGTTACTATCCTTGACTTTGGAATGGAGTTTTTTGGACTTAGATTTTAGGATCCCTTCCCCTTGCTTTGATCTTCATGAAGTTGGATTTAGCCTTTATTTGGCCATTTGCTAGCTCATAAGGATGGAACTCTAATGCTCATAATTTGGAATGTCATTAAGCTTGGTTAGATATTTCCTCCCTTATCTTCTTATTTACTTTTTTTAGGATAGTCCCTTCATCTCCTCCCATTCTTTAATTTTCAAAACCTTCTCCCTTTTTCAAAGGATTCCTTCTTTTTAAATCATCACCTCTTTAATAAACAAAAACCTTGACTTTTGTCAAGTGGCTTTTACTCTTTTTCTTTTCTTTTAAAATCAATGAATCTAATCATGTTGACCTTAATTCAAAAAAAAAAAAAGAATCAAACTCATTCAATTTGTTTTGTGTCTTTGTGCACTATTGTTTATTTTCTTTTAAAGAGTGCCGATTATGAGTCATTATTCTTTAGTCGGGTGCAAGTCTCTCAATCTCCATGGTTGTAGTTTGATGTAATTGAGTCTCTTGTCATTTGTGGGGGTTTAGTGGCATACTCGTCGATTTTATCCGAGTTGGCGCCCTCCTCATAATGATGTATGAGTCCATGCCTTCATTCTCATGGTAGATTTGTTTGGCTATCCACTTGAAGATGACAAATTCTCTTCACTTAATAAAATCAATCATAACCCACCCTTTTCACTATTTGTACCTCGAACTACAGGGTTTTGATACCGCATTGCACTTTGTGGGTACGTAGGCATGAGGCGTTAAACCTCTCCAAACACAAAAATATAAAAAAAATAATTCTTTCTCTCACCTCCCCACTCTCATTTTTACAAACAATTTTCAAACCAAAAGTAGTAAATTTTTCAAAAGGCTCCTGTGGAGTACCACAGACATTTTGGGTGCGTAAAACCTTCCCATTGTGTAACATATCCCCTTACCTGTTTCTCTGTTGTGTTTCTTTAGCTTTTTGCTTTTAGATTCATTAGGATTTATTCGCTCTTTTTTCCTTTTCCTCTTGGAATAAAATAAAAGCGCGGTGGCGACTCTGTTTACTTTGAGTTAAGTTAACTAATAGCTTACACTCATGTTTTTACCGCTACAAAAGGTAATTGGAAAAGAAAATGGAAAGAAAGGGGGAAATGTAGGGAAGATAAAGAATGTGCTCGAACGGGTCCTACCCCGTTTCCTTCGTACCTAATCGGGAAAATGAGGATCAGAGTCGACGTAGTTCGCCTAACTAAGGCGGGAACTATTTGTTTGTGTTTTTTATGCGCTAGAACTGCGTATGTCTATGCTCAGGTGTTGCAGGCTCGCCTTGTACGAATGCATTTACTGTCTTGTAAATGAGACAAGTTGTCGCAAGTTTGCGTTGAGAGTGAATGGGATGAGATGAGAGTTCCCGCAGGAAAGTCGCTTATTGTTTGTTGTTTGCTTTTTAAGATTTTTTATAAATTTGGAACAAGGAAGTGAATTCAAACTCTTTTCCATGGAATGTGTACTTGCTACTACATTCCAAGATGGAATAGTAGAACAAGCACACCAAGTAAGGAGAATTTATCCAAGACTTGTTTCCAAGGATTAGGGTCTAAGTTCACTAGCTTGTTGAACTTATTACATGTTTTTGTACCTTTTGAAGAAATATCTTTTATGTTTTCTTTGTGAAGATAGTCTCATGATTATGAGTGCCCCATGGAATAAGGCTATACACAAGATACCACTCCAACCATTTATTAAGTCTTTTGGATTTTGCTTTAAAGATGAGAGAAGAAGACTCAAGTTGCAAAAGGACAAACTAAGGGGGAATAAGACACAATCCTAAGTAGTTTATTGCATGGGATGTCCTATGGTTTGTGTGGTTTTCTAATCCTAATGAGAAAAGATACTTAGAACTCAACTTACTTCCTAAGGAAGACAAATTGCTTCTAAGAGAACAAAAGGGAAAGCATATGATCAAAGCATAAGGTGTTAAGGAAAACACAATTAAAATACATAATATTTGAGAATGAAGTAATACTTACCTCAATCTTCCCCCTTACATAACAAATGTTAGCATGATGAAGCATTTTGAACAACTCCAGCATGGTAAAATTCAAAGAAGAAATCACACTAGCTAATAAAGGTACTAATGTACTTCTAAGCCTAAAGATCAAGCTCTAAGGTATCTTACATTCTAACTAACTTCTAAGGGAAGGATCTAAGTCAAATCAAAAAGATCTAAAGTTATGAAGTAAACTAAACTCAAACTATACCCTAAAGTATCACTAAACCCTAATGAAAGCTAAGGAGAAGTTATAAGGGAAATTTAAGTACCTAAACATGGTAAAAATGCCTAATGTCAAGGGTGAATGTAAATTCCAGAACCTAACACTAAATGAAAGTGTTTAAGGACATTAAATAAAATGGGAAAGAAGAGATTCAAATCATAGAGATTCAAACATACGATTTAAAGATGAAAGAATGAACATGGAAACGTGGTTTTCAAAGTAAGAAAAATGACTTAGGAAGAAAAACCAAACATGACCAAACAATTTTGAACTTCCCATACAAAAACCAGGGGCTTAGGTGAAGAGTTAAAATAGAAATTGGATTCACAAAGTATTCACAAATGAAGTGGTGAGAGATTCATTATGGTTAAGGACCAAAAATTATGGTTTAAGACCTTAAGATGACAAATGGTACCAAAAGGGATACAAAGACTCAAAGCTTAAAATAAACAAATGGACATGATCCTAAAACATTTATTAGATACACATCAAAGACATTACAAGGCTAACATGATTATAAAATGAATTTTGAAAGGTTAAGGTGGAGGAAGAAGAGAAATTAGGTCAAATGGGGATATATGTGACTTAAGGTTCAAGTAACCCTCAAAATCAAAAGGTGATGACCTAAGAGGAGTGCATTACACTTAAGGACCTATAACATGACTTACAAGACTCAAAATGAAGACCTCAAAGGGATGGCATGAATGCCTTACTCAAAGGCGATGGCAAGAAGTAGAAGGAATGGCCAAAAATACGACTTATGATGTAAGACACTTAGAAAAATATCAAATAACCTTGAAAAAATTATGAAATTTTATATCTAAGATCACAATCCAGAAGATGATTCATGTCTATAAAATCTCACAAAGATTCACATTTTTACCTAGTCAAATAAATGCTTGAATTGAATTAGGGTTCATAGGGATCAATGCAAAATAAATGACTCAAAAGGATACCAAACATGACCTAAAATTCAAGACATAAATATTTTTGGGAAGTTTAATGAGTTCTCTAGATAGGGCAAAAGGAATGAACATTATATCAATTATGGTTTAAGAGAACAAAACTACACAAAATGTTTGGTCAAGAAATAAGAAAATGTGGAAGAAATTAATTGCAAAATTAATTCTAAACCAAAAATAAAATAAAAGTAGAAACAAAAAATGTGGAAACTTAGAGAAAATGTTAAGGATTATGTGTGAATTTATTTAGGATTTTTGGTATTTTATAAAATTGAAAATGGAAATGAAAATAAAAGGAGAAATAAAAATAAAAGAAATAAAATGGACTGGGCCTGGGGGGTGTGAAGAGTGACAAAATTGAACTGAATTGATCTTAATACGCGCGCAGGGGGTGTCAAAAGAAGCTGACGAATTTTGTTCACAAAAAAGCATGTGACAGTCATGTTATTTTTAATGTGTTGGCGCTATCCTGAGTGTTGAATCAAAATAATCAGACGATCACGACTTAATTCTCAATTAAACCTAGGGTTACTATTCCGTCACCGGAGAAGAGTTTCGGCCATCTTCTCCGGTGACCTGTTTCTAGGGCTTGGACCAAATCTCCATTAAAATGAAATGTTAGGCCATGGATATATTCGTCTCCTCACACTAATCACAAATCTAACCTTAGTTTTCACCTAGGGTTCATGTACGGCACAAATCGAAGCCAAACAATTACCTGAAAATCTGAATCTAAGCTTCTAATAAGCCTATCAACTAGCCATATACCACATTTCTTTTATTATCCTCATATCAACACAAATCAATCAAAAAACATTGAAATTGAGCAAGATGTATTGAGTGACAAACCTGAAATCCAGTGGTGCTCAAAGTTACAGAAATCCAGAGAGGAGGTTTATATGACTTCCTTGATTGATCCTGGATGTGGCTGGAGTGAAATAAACACTTTATGCTTGAAGAATATTGCTAAATCAGATCTAGTGCAAAAAAGTGCATAGATGAATTCTTGATGATTCAAGCTATGAACTTCATGGATCCAATGCCAAATATGATGTTGATGATGGTTTGATGAAGATTGAGATTGAATTGATGAAGTTTGAGTTGATTCAATTCAAAATGCAATTGAAACTCAAGGAGATGCAGAGATTGATCTTTGAAGTTTTAAGCCACTTAATCCATGGAAATGGTGTGTGCAGTGATGAATTGATGAAGCTTGGATCAAGGTTGATGAAGATGAAGCTTCCTCGAAGCAAAATGCAGAAGCAATGTTAGAGATAATTTGATGATTTTTGATGTGATTCTGAGCAAAAAATGAAGTGTGTGTCCAATGATGAGGGAGATGAAGGCTTATATAACTTGGGTTAAGCCCTTAACCAGATCAGTTAACAGTTAGAAGTTGAGTTAACTGAGTCAAGTTGGTTAGAGGTGAGTTGGAATTAGTTATGGTGAGTTTTGGAGTGAGTTGCATTGAGTTGAAGCAAGTGATGCTATGCTGGATTGAAGAGCTCGAGCTTGATCATGTGCAATGTGGAAAACACTTGTTATGGTGAGGTAAAATGAAATGTAATGAGGCTGACCTGATCAAGCAATGCAACATGTTTAATCTCATTCACTTGGCTTGAACTTGAATGGTGATGCATGACAAGTTAGGTGAACCAGCAGCCATGAGATCGTATCCACTCCAAGGCAAAGCATTATGACCATGACCTGTTGAATGGTGCAAATAAGAGGAGATGAATTGAAGTTTGTTGCATAATGCAAAGCCTTATCATACAAGAAAAATAAGTTTGATGCCATGCTCTTCCATGGAAGCTTTGTTCATGCTCCAGCAACCAATGATAATGATTCTTATACTCAATTTGAAGATGACATTTCCTACAACAAGTTTGATGTTTGGTACATGAAGTAACAATGCCCCTAAGTACCTCAAATGTGTCTTTGAAGTCAAGGCAATGTGACTGCATCTTTGGCATGCTCAACCTTTTCTTGCCCTGTGTCGCTCCCTGGATTTCCATCCTGGTACAAACACGAAAGTGGCACGGAAAAGAATAAAGTCGCCAGCCAGGCATTTTTATCCCGAAGGAACGGGAATGGTAATGCTGCACAAACCAGAAGAAAGAAGAGGAAGGACACGGGTCCTGCGAACCAAAGAGACTGAGCTCGGGAGTCGGTTACGACTTAGGAAGGTATTAGCACCCAGATTGTCCGCCGTACCCGACGGGATCCACGCTTGCAAAGAAAACTGTTTCAAAGGGTGAGGGTATGAAAGCTGCTGCAAAGAAAATGAAATGAACTGGAAAGAAACTGAGAATAGGAACAAAGAGAAAAAATGTAGGGAAAATAAAGATTGTGCTCGAACGGGCCCTACCCTGCTGCCTACGTACCTCATCAGGACAATGAGGATCAGAGACGCCGTAGTTCCCCTAACTAGGGGTAGAAAAGAAATTGCTTGTGAGTTAAGGCTTGAACTGCCTATGCCAATGCTCAGGTGTTGCAGACTCGGACGACAAGTGCGTAACCGTCTTGCAGAATGACAAGTAAGAGCAAGTTCGCGTACGGAGCGAAGGAGATGAGAAAAGAATTCCCGAAGGAAAGACGCTTATTGTTTGTTTGTGTTTTTTATGAAGCTTTTTATGAGTGTGTCACAAGGAAGTGAACTCAAGCTCTTTTCCATGGAGTGTGCACTCGTCACTACATTCCAAGATGGAATAATAGAACAAGCACACTCAAGTAAGGAGAAGATCCCCAAAACATGAATCCAGAGATTAGGGCCTAAGCTCACTAACTCATTAACTTATTAAGTGTTTTTGGTATTTATAGTGAAGAAGTGTTTTTTTATGATTTTCTTGGTGAAGATGATATCTTGATCAGACTTGTGCATCACAAGATAAGCTTGTACTATCCCAAGATGGGAAGACTACAAGTACCTCATGGGATAAGGATATTGCTCAAGGTATCACTTCAAACTTTATTAAGTGTTTTCTTTAAGGTTATGAGATGAGAAGAGAAGAAGAACCAAAGGATCACAAAGGTAAAACATCTAATGGGGGACTAAAGAATCCTAAATGTTGTCATGCATGGGTATCCTAAGGTTAGTGTGGTTTTCTATCCTAAAGAAGAAGGAAAGAAAAAGAGAAGAAGAAAAAAGAAGAAGAGGGATGGGGAGAGATGAGTAAGGCCTAAGCCCAACAATCAAAGGTTAGCACAAATAAGAATAAGAAGAGAAGATATAAGATTTGGAGATGTGAGAATCACATCCACACCTCTCACTTACCATAGCCCCTGAAAAGGTCAGCAACACAAGCATACAAGTGAAACAAAATGAACTTAATGACATGCCAACATCATACAAACAGAAGTGAAGTCTTATATGCAAATGCTCAATGCAAATGCAAGCCATAAGAATGAGAAAAGAAGCATACAAGTTGATATGAAACACATGGCACGGCAAAGCAAACTTAATGAGATGCAAAGAAAAATGCACAAAACATGAACTCAAGGCACAAGACCAGAACCAAATCAAGTCAAAGAAGAGCTTAAGAAGCAAGAGTAGTGAGGATAAGAGAAGCACAAAGCTAAACAATCACTTATGGGAAAGGAAGAAGCAAATAAGTGAGGTGAGTGCACATAATAAAGAAAGAACTTAAAAGGTAAGCCAATTACAAAGTTCCCAAGACACAAACCCTAAACCAAGATCATAATGATACCCATACCCCAAAGAGACCCCAAATGAGAAGAAGAAGTTGGCACAAGTGCCCTTCTAGGCTAATGAGAGAGCTTATGATCAAAAGGAAGAAAAATGGGACAAGCTATGAACCAAAATTCAAAACAAATCAACAATGCATCCAAAAATTCCACAACTTAGGACAAATGATCTTCAAACATGATATAACAAGATGCCAAAAGGGTTGGAAGAAATTCAGAAGCTATGCAAGTCAAAAGAAGGCTTAAACATGAACTAGGGTTAGGAAACTTCTCTTACAAGTCAAGGATCAAAACCAAATGAGTAAGTTTCTAAAATTCAGGACAAAAATCACACATAAACTACATCCTCTTATGAATCCATAGCAAAAAGAACCAACAACAAACTCAAAAGGATGATCACTATGGAAATTAGACAAGGCAGGATGCTCAAAAAGGAATAAAAAAATAATTAATTACAAGAGGAAATTAATTGACACGTGGATATTAAAAATAAAAGGAAAAGAAAAATATGGAAAATTAAAGAAAACTCAACTTGACTTCCCTGAATGATTTCAGAATTTTTAGACACTTGGAAGTATTTTTAATAATTGAAAAGCAAAATGAAATAAAAGAAATAAAAAGAAAAAGAAAATAAAATGAGAAAGAAGGACTGGGGTGCGAATAGAAGAGGATTTAGTTCAAATGACTTGGGCCCAGAAAGTAGGGGGTGTGAATAGAAGTGGGAGGCCCGCCCAATCTGCGCCAGTTCACAATATGAGGGTGGAAAATCAGAGGAAAATAATGAAAAAAACAATAGCCAACAGATTAAACCAACGCATCTTATGAGTCCTTCATTAATTGACGTGTCCATTTGGTTGGATCAGGAGTGAGGGAGCACGCAGGTTATCATGTGGTGAATAACATGAGGAATATTCAGAAACAAAATTATGAAAGAAAGGCACGTGAATGGGAGGTTGTCTCACTTAATGAGGTGGCACACACACACGCGTTGAGATGGAAGATCCAATGGTGGAGAGGTCTTCTTCAACCTCAGAAACCCTAACACAAGCTTTCCAGAATTCGGTGACCAGAGCTAGGGCTCCGGCACCGGAAAATTCACAATATGAACAAAACACCATAAAAATGAATAAGAAACTCCAGATCAAGCAAACACACTACCCTGAGTTCAAAAATAACCATGAAAAGTTCAATATATCAATGCATCCTCTGGATCGTGAACAAACAGCTTGGACCATAAAAATTCAAATTCAAATATCTAGCTCAATAGTGCATCAAATTAAAAACCAAAACAAGCAGAGTGATCAGTGAACATCAAGGATCAGAATGCACACAACCAATTTCATTTTCAGATCTGAAGATTCAGAGGCTTACCTGAGATTGAAGTTCTTGAGAAAGCTTGTTAGAAGCTAAGATAAAGAAGCCAATCCACTCCAAATGCACTCTATTTGCAAAATAAATGAAACTAGAGTCTTGAATCTTGCTGGATCTTGGATTTTGAAGCCAACTGCCCTGAAATGGCAAGGTTATGATTCTTGAGAGATAGCTTGCACAATGGTGAGATTTATGATCCTGAGCTCTCAAGGATGAAGGATCTGTGATTTGTTTTGGAAGAGAGCAAATGTGTGAAGAGATTCGAGAGAAAATGCAAGTGGTGAAAAAACTTGGAAGCTGAGCAATGAGAGAGAACTGAACCACTCTAAAACCATAATTCTCTTTTATATGATGTCATGAAGAAATGCTGAAGAGGTGAGATGATTTGCACGTGTGAATGAAAAGTGTGAGTGATTTTGCAATTTTGGGCAATTTGGTGTGATCTCATGAAATCCTCATGTCTTACCTTGCCTCTTGCCCATGTGCACTCTAAATCTGACCCTTAATCTCAAACCAAAAGAATCCTGGCCCTTGGATGAAGATGTCACACAATTTTCATGTTCATGCATTTTTTGCACTTATGAAGTGAAATTCTTATCTTGCACGAATTTGGTGCATTTCCTTGAGCAAAGTGAGCCAAATGCATTGTATTTTAATGTTGAAACATTATTTGGTATGTACCAATACACAAAAATGAGATTCATGACTTTTGGCTCTTGGTGCATAAGTGAAAATCAACTTTTTGCCCTAATTTGATGAAATTTTCGAGGGGCATATATCCTTAAACATGAAGGCTATGAAAAAGTACTTGTAATTTTTGAAAATGGGAGGTCTTAATCTCCAACTTTCATGTTTGACTTTGGTCCATTTGAAGAATTTTTCATTAAGTTATGCTCACTTGAATTTTAGGGCAAAAACTTGCCAAAAATGGCATTTTCCATAACCAACTTTGCACCAATTTTGCAAAACACCTCAAAACCTCATGATTCTTGATCTTTGAACTTTCCAAACCTCTTTTAACAATATAAGAACATCCCTTGGCTAGAAAAAATGGATTGGACCCCTTGAAATCACACAGTTGACTTTTTTAAGGCACAGTTGACCATTTTCTTCATCTGCAAGCAACTGAAGAAATGCTTGACTTCCACAAGGAATTTTCTCACCAAATTTGGTACCTAGGATCCTCTTAACATATGAAAGAATTTGCCCAAATGAAATGGTCAAAGTTTTGAGGTTTTCATGCTTGAATCTCAAACCCTAGTTAAGGACCATTGTGTAAGAGCTTTGCCTTAGCCTAGATTCCCTGGTTATCTTCCAACCTTCTGAGCTTTTGTAACAGAACTTGAGCTTGTAAATGAAATGTAGACTCCTCCTAGGACTTGTACAAAACCATTGGGCCCCTTGTCATGGCTTGTGATGCTTCAAAAACCTCCACAGATGATCATATGCCCAATGCTAGGTCATGAGAAATGTTATGCCTCATCTTTCCATGCTAGGATGCCAAGAATATGATGCGTTCATGATGAATATGATGTGATATGATGCTTAAAATGAAGAGGGAAAATTTGGGGTGTTACAGCTGCCCCTATTCAAACAACTGTTAATCTGAAAAGGACGGTAGCACGAGCTATCGACCGTTCAAGATGAACTGTGGTTGAATACCGAGAAGACTTGAAATTTGCACTCTGAAGAAGAATGAAAAACTGGGAAATAAACCCAACCAAATGACGCTTTGGTGACTGAAGTGGAAATAAAGCATACGAGCTTCTTCCAAGTTGAAACTGTTATCTGGGATCAGAATACTTTGACATACGAGTCTTCTTCGAACAATCCTGTTACGCCAGGAACTGGACACACAAGTCCTCAAACACTTTGCAAGACATATGACTTGAGACAGACGAATCTCCTTCGGATATACATGTTATGCCAGGACCGGGCTGAACTAAAGTCTGTGGGATAGACATGCATAAACAAGGTAGACGAACCCTCTTCATATATTATCCGTGGATATATGGTATAAGACAGACGAGTCTTCTTCGAGCAAACCTGTTACCCCAGGTGCAACATTAATAATTGGTGCTTGAGACAGACGAGCCTCCTTCGGATAATCCTGTTACGCCAGGACCGGTAACCATTTTGACATTTATTCCCACAGTCAGGATTTTAAACCTCTTCAATACAGACGAGTATTGGATGATCATCAAGATAACACCGACGAGTGCCATAAGTCAATGATACAGACGAGTATCAGACGATGAACTAAGAAACACAGACGAGCGCTTCAGGAGATGATACAAACTTGTATCAGCCACTGGTACAGACGAATACCGGGAATTCAAACACAGACAAGCATTTGAAGTAGCAATACAGACGAGTACCAGGATAATCAGCAAATCCACGCATATAGATATAAGCTAACACAGACGAGTGTTAGAGATGATACAGACAAGTATCCAAATAATGCAGACGAGCTTCAAGCAGATAATAAACACAGACGAGTGCTGGAAATTGCAGAAGAGCAATATAAATATTAGATATCAAACACAAACGAGTGCTGGAAAGTGCAGACGAGCAACCACAAATATTACATATCAAACACGGACGAGTGTTGGAAATTGCAGACGAGCAATCACAAAGTGATAACACATACGAGTGCAGACGAGCAACAACAAATATCAAACATAGATGAGTGTTAGAAATTGCAGACGAGCAACATCACAGTAATCAGGGGTCACTGCTGGGGGAAGCAAACGAGCAATAACAAAATGATAACACAGACAAGTGTCGAGAGATGCAGACGAGCAACAATAAAGCACGAACACAGACGAGCGCTGGAAAGGTGCAGACGAGCAACAAACAAATGCCTGATTGGCCACAAGAGTCACAACTCTGTAGGGGAAAAACAAATCGAGAGGCCCTGACACCTACCTCTAACTGGGGTGATGAATATCTGTCTGTATCATCATATTAACCAAAAGAATGGCGACTTCGCTGGGGAATATTTCACTGATGGGAGTGAAAATCAAATATTAACCTTGTGGGGATATCAGGCATTCAGCTTCCTGCTGGTCATACTCCACTGGGGAATCATAAACTGCTTGGGCTACCTACCAAGGCTCAGCTGGGGAAAGATTCTGCTTGGGAGAATGTGACGCCATCCTGTAACCTGCAACAACAGAAAACACAAGTGTGCCCCGGGGACTTACATGGTATGTTCTCTTCATCCATCGTCACCCGACACTCAAAGAGGGTTTCAAATGTTTCCCTGCAATGTCATTTTTCTTTAAAATTATCACCATGTTTTAAATGCAATGCTATATTTTTGCCAAAAATTCAGGACATTTTGCAAACAAAAATAAACACAACACAACTTTTTGACTGAATATTCTTTTATTGAAAGGCCTCTGAATAGGCAAAGATTTTACATCAGGAAGCAACCACCTAGAAAGAGGTAGCCACCATAAAATTGAGAAAATAAACTATCCTAATGGCAATGGGCACGACATCCCAATGAGTTCCAATTCTTCTATGACCAGCACGTCTTCAAAACTCTCCATTCTTGCCTTTGCTTTCTGAGAAGATGAGGGGACTGATTCCTATCCTTCTGATATTGTCAGGCTGTACGAAACGATGATTTGGTTCAGATTACTCGGATCGCAGTTGTTCGCTTATTCCCTTGTTTTGCGTGGATCGCCCTTTCGGGTTATCAATCCACCGGGATACCCTTTTTTGCCTGAGCTGTCCAATGTGGCTTTTCAACTCAGCGGGTGTACATTTTTTTTTATTTTCCCTAACTTTTTCCCGAGCTTTTTATTCTGTTTTTAGCTCGTCGGGATGCCCTTTTTTTGCCTGGACTTTAATTCTGTTTTTGTGTCCAGTGGGTCTTTTTATGCGAAGTATTTTTTAACTGCGTCCGAGTTAACAGGGGACTGGAAGTCATCTCCATCCATAGTGGTGAGCATCAGTGCTCCACCTGAGAAAACTTTCTTCACTATGAATGCTCCTTCGTAGTTTGGGGTCCACTTGCCCCTGTGATCTTAACCTAGAGGAACAATCCTCTTGAGCACGAGCTCTCCCACTTGATATTCCCGAGTACGTACTCGTTGGTCGAATGCTCTCTCCTCTGATAAAGCCGACCATGACAGATAGCCGCTAATCTCTTTTCCTCAATTAGACATAGCTGATTGTAACGAGCACGCACCCATTCAGCCTCATCAAGCTTCACATCCATCATCACACGCAATGAAGGGATCTCTACTTCAACAGGAAGGACTGCTTCCATACCATATACCAGAGAGAAGGGAGTTTCCCCGGTTGACGTCCTGATTGACGTTCGGTACCCATGCAGTGCAAATGGTAACATCTCATGCCAATCTTTGTAAGTGACAACCATCTTTTGCACAATCTTCTTGATATTCTTGTTTGTTGCCTCTACCGCACCATTCATCTTTGGTCGGTAAGGAGAAGAATTGTGATGCTGTATTTTGAAGTCCCGACACAACTCTGCCATTATCTTGTTGTTGAGATTAGAGCCATTGTCAGTAATGATCCTTTTGGGCACTCCGTATCTGTAAATGATGTCTCTCTTCAAAAATCTGGCAACCACTTGACGAGTGAAGTTGGCATAAGACGCTGCTTCAACCCACTTTGTGAAGTAATCAATCGCGACCAAGATGAAGCGATGACCATTTGAAGCAGTAGGCTCTATCTTTCCGATCATGTCAATGCCCCACATAGAAAAGGGCCAAGGAGATGACATGACATTGAGCGGGCTTGGAGGAACATGCACCTTGTCTGCATAAATCTGACACTTGTGGCACTTACGACCGAATGAACAACAGTCTGCATCCATTGTCATCCAGTAATACCCCGATCTCAATAATTTCTTAGCCATAGCATGCCCTCCTGCATGGGTACCGAAAGATCCCTCGTGGACTTCCTGCATTAACAAGCTTGCTTCGTGTCTATCCACGCATCTGAGCAAGACCATGTCAAAGTTTCTCTTGTACAAAACTCCGTCTGTATTCAAGAAGAAACTAGCAGCAAGTCGCCTTAAGGTCTTCTTGTCATTGGAAGATGCCCCAGCTGGGTATTCTTGCTTTTCTAGGAAGAGCTTGATATCAAAATACCAAGGTTTCTCGTCAGACACTGCGTCTACAGAGAAAGCATGAGCTGGAGCGTCAAGCCTGGAAATATCAATTCTGGGCACATGATTCCAACACAAGACTTTGATAGACCAAGAAAGAGTGGCTAATGCATTGGCAAACTGATTTTCATCACGTGGTATGTACTGAAGCTTAACTGTCGTGAAGAACGTCAACAGTTTTCTGGCATAATCCCTGTAAGGAATTAGATGCTCTTGATGCGTATACCACTTGCCGGTAACCTGGTTAATGACGAGGGCTGAATCTCCGAATATATCGAGGGTCTTAATCCGAAGATTAATTTCCTCCTCTATTCCCATTATGCATGCCTCGTATTCCGCTTCATTATTGGTGCAGCCAAATGTAATTCTGGCAGCGAAGGGAAAGTGAACACCTTCGGGAGTAATAAGAACGACACCAACTCCACGTCCATTGATATTGACTGCCCCATCAAACATCAACTTCCATTTGGATTCAGGGTCTGGCTACTCCGGAAGTGGTTCCTCGCAATCGTTTGCTTTGAGGTACATGATGTCCTCATCAGGGAAATCAAACTTCATTGGCTGATAATCATCTTCAAGAGGTTGCTGTGCAAGGTAATCTAACAATACACTTCCCTTGATGGCTTTCTGAGAAGTATATTGGATGTGATATTCAATCAAAATCATTTGCCACCTAGCAACCCTTCCGGTTAACGTTGGTTTCTCAAAGATGTACTTGACAGGATCCATTTTTGAAATTAGCAGTGGGGTATGAGTCAACATGTACTGCCTCAGTCGGCGAGCAGCCCATACCAAAGCACAACAAGTTTTCTCGAGCAGTGAGTAACGGGATTCACAGTCGGTAAACTTTTTGCTAAGGTAATAAATAGCGTACTCTTTTCGAACAGACTCGTCATGTTGGCCTAGAACACACCCCATTGACCCTTCTAGCACAGTCAAGTACATGATTAAAGGTCTTCCTTCAACTGGAGGCATTAGAATTAGAGGCTCCTGCAAATATTCTTTTATCTTGTCAAACGCTCTTTGGCAGTCTTCATTCCACCTGACCGTTTGCTCTTTTCTTAGCAATTTGAATATTGGTTCGCACGTGGCAGTTAGATGAGATATGAACCGAGAAATGTAGTTCAACCTCCCTAAAAACCCGCACACTTCTTTTTCTGTTCTCGGTGCAGGCATATCTTGAATTGCTTTTACTTTTGCAGGATCTACCTCAATTCCTTTCTGACTAACAATGAAACCCAGCAGTTTCCCGGAACGCACTCCGAAAGTGCACTTGTTTGGGTTCAACCTCAGTTTGTATTTTATCAGTCTATCAAACAGCTTCTTGAGATTGACCAGATGCTCTTCTTTGTCTCGGGACTTTGCAATCATATCGTCCACATAGCATTCTATCTCCTTGTGTATCATATCGTGGAATAATGTGACCATCGCCCGCTGATAAGTTGCCCCGGCGTTCTTCAAACCAAAGGGCATGACCTTATAGCAGAATGTACCCCACGGGGTAATGAACGTTGTTTTCTCCATGTCTTCCGGTGCCATCTTAATCTGATTATATCCGGAGAAGCCATCCATGAAGGAAAATACCGAGAATTGAGCAGTATTGTCTACCAACACATCAATATGAGGTAACGGAAAGTCATCTTTTGGTCTTGCTCTATTCAAATCCCGGTAGTCAACGCACATCCGGACCTTGCCGTCCTTCTTTGGTACAGGTACAATGTTAGCTACCCAAGGTGGGTAACTAGTCACGGCAAGGAAACCGACATCCCATTGCTTCTGAACCTCCTCTTTGATCTTCATCGCCATGTCAGGAAGAGTTCTTCTCAACTTCTATTTCACAGGAGGACAGTCTTCTCTCAATGGTAGCTTATGCACAACGATGTCGGTATCCAACCCTGGCATATCTTGATACGACCAGGCAAAGATATCCACATACTCACGCAGCATACCAATCAACTCTTTCTTTACTTCGGCCTGCAGACTGGCCCCAATCTTGATCTCTTTCTTCACATCTTCAGTGCCGATGTTGATGATCTCAATTTCTTCCTGATGAGGCTGAATAACCCGTTCCTCTTATTTCAACAATCTAACCAACTCTTCAGGGAGTTCACAGTCTTCCTCAACCCCTTCATCAGCTTGGTAGACAGGATTGTCAAAGTCATGCGTGGTCATAGCAAGAACGTTATCAATGGAATCCGGATGATCAACACTGCACAGATGATGTGCTTATTTCAAAATCTGCTTATTTTGCAAAAGAGACGCAAACACAAAAACAAAAAGGAAAAACACATTGCCATTTTTATATTTTTTGTGAAAAATTTAAAACAAAGAAAGAGAACACAATTTGTCTGAAAATGTCCTTTATTTCATGGTAAAATAAGTGCATAACAAACATGGTGTCCCATACAATGGATCCTAGCATCTTGGGCAGAATGCTGGATTTGACAATGCAGCATGATAAGAAAAGGAAACAAATAAATTACTCTGAGTGCCAGGTAACTTGGACAATGTCTTCAGCAGACCAGTTCTTCAGCTCCTCTCTGGGCGCACACGGATGAATCCAGTTGTCCCAGTCACCATCACTGTCTCCCTCTTGGCTTGTCACACAGATTTGGTTATGGTCGAGCATCCCAGCACTTATAAAAGTAATGGCTTTACCACTTGGAGACCAATCAGATCTACTAGGCTGATAACCCAAACCAAACTTGTCGTCTTTCTTTTCCAATTCCAGCAACTTGCCCCAGCCTTGGGCGCTTCCTGACTGAACCACCTCCTTTGCCTGCTTGTAGGAATGAATAGAGGTACCTTCTTTCTCACTGCTCTTCTCTACAGGAGTCAAAATGCTGACATTAACGACTTCGAAGGCCTGACACAGAGTCTCATGGATCTCTCCGTCCATCTCTACATATTTGAAAGTTGATAAGTGGCTTACAAAGATGTCTTCCTCTCCGTATACTGTGATTACTTGGCCATCAACCACATATTTGAGCTTTTGATGTAGGGTGGAAGTTACAGCTCCGGAAGCATGAATCCATGGGCGTCCCAACAAGCAGCTGTATGCGGGCTGAATGTCCATGAAGGTAAAAGGTGCTTTTGAATACTTGAGAACCTATTTTCACATGTAACTCGACTTCTCCAAACACTGATCTTCTGGACCCATCAAAGGCTTTAACTATCAAATCACTGGGTCTTAGGAGAATACCATCAACATTGAGCTTCATTAATACTTTCTTCGGAAGTACATTAAGAGAAGAGCCTGTGCCAACAAGGACATGCGACAACACAACACCCTTGCACTCCATAGTAATATGTAGTGCTTTGTTATGGTTACGGCCCTCTGACGTAATGTCCCTGTCTGTAAAGCCCAGCCTGTGGGTTGCATTCACACTGCCCACTACAGCTTCCAGTTGATTAACAGTTATTTCTTGAGGAACATAGGCCATATGTAGCACCTTCAGCAAGGCTTCTCTATGTGCCGGAGAATACATAAGCAAAGACAAAATGGATATCTTGGATGGCGTCTGGTTCAACTGTTCGACCACCTTATAATCACTCTTTTAATTATGCGCATAAATTCCTCGACCTCCTTCTCAAAGGTACCCTGTCCAGCAGCAGGAGTTGTTGTCTCATCAGTCACAGTTTACTTTCCTTTAGCCTTTTCTGAAGCCTCAGCCTCAGGATCTCCTCTCAGAACCGGGGGAGCAAATAGATAGCCACTTCTCGTAAAACATCCAACCCCTCCGACATTCACTACAGTCGGGTCAACAACAACTGACTTGCTCTCAACTTTCTGTCCTTCCACGTACACATCTGATCCGTAATTCCAGGGGATGGCCTAATAATCTATGTAAGGAACAGGCCCAGGCACAGTGATAGTCACAGGACTTACTTCAGGAGCATAAATGGTCACAGGTTCTCTTCTGGCAGGCATCTCAGCCGGATCATAGAAAATGGTTATAGTGGACACATCATCAGCTTCATTATCAACTTTGTCAAACTGCAATGACCCTTCATCAATCAGATTCTGTAACCCCATCTCAGGTCTTCACACCCATTCTCTGAATTCATACACTTCTCACAATCAGAACTGCATCCCTGAAACACTTGACTTTTTAGTAGCCTCTCCTTCACTACTAACAGCGGAGTCTTCACTTCTTCTATACTCAGAATCAGACTTAACTTCTCACCACTTTCAACAGCATTTATTCTAGCCCCTCCATGATTCGGAATAGGGTTTGAAGTAACATTCGGCGGTGGTGCGAAGTTAATCGCCTTGGAGTCTATCAGATCTTGAACTTTGTGATGTAGCGCCCTGCACTTCTCAGTTGAGTGCCCGGGTGCCCCTGATTGGAAAGCGCGTCTAGCATTAACACCGTGCCCCACTGGAAGCTCTCCAGGTGGTGGTGGTGCCAAATTTCTCAGTTGTATCAAATTCAGGTCCAGCAATCTTGGTAGCAAAGCAGCATATGTCATGGGAATTGCTTCAAGCACCCTATTAGCCGGGCGAGTCTGCCTTGGCTGATAAGGTCTTTGCTGATAGTTGTTACGTTGTGGCTGCTGTTGTTGCTGTTGTTGTTGAGGTTGTACCTGCTGCACAGGGATGGAAGGAATTGTGACAGCTGCCACTTGCTCGTATGACCTTCTATATCCTCGGCCCCGTCCTCGGCCTAACACAACATTGGTCTCACCTTCCCTCCTTCTCGGGGGTCTGCTGAAAGCTTTTCTTACTCCATTAGAACTGCTCGCACTTGTATTCTGAATCTTCCCCATCTTTAATAAAGTCTCTACCCTCTCTCCAGCAATTACTATATCATTGAATTTGGTAGCCGAACAAGACGCCGATCTTTCAATAAACACACCTTGCAATGTCCCCATAAACATATCAGCCATCTCATTCTCCAGTAGTGGTGGTTGCACTCTGGCAGCGAGCTGACGCCACCTCTGAGCATATTCTTTGAAACTCTCCTTAGCAGTTTGAGACATGTGTTGCAATTGAGTGCGATTTGGAGCCATGTCCAAATTATACTGGTATTGCCTCACGAAAGCCTTTGCCAGGTCCTTCCAGCTCTTAATGTTGACTCTGCTTGGCTTCATATACCATTCCAAGGAGGCCCCAACCAGGTTGTCCTGGAAATAGTACATCCATAGCTTTTCATCATCAGTGTGGGCAGCAATCCTTCCTACAAAGGACTGAAGATGAGTCTTTGGACACGCCGTGCCGTTGTATTTCTCAAAAGTTGGGACCTTGAACTTGTAAGGAATTCTAACCCCTGGAACCAAGCCTAGGGCAGTAATGTCGAACCCCAGAGAGTTCTGAGATTGAATAGCCCTGATCTGTTCTGCCATTTCCTCAAACTTCTTGTTCATTTCAGCCCCCTGGCCTTCAGTTTCGTCCAACAGAGTGAACTGTTCGTCTTGACCGTCCATCTTTACATTGTTCAGTCCATCATTGATTATGGTAACCCCTGGCTGTGTTACAGGGATTTCAATCTGACGGGCGCCCGCACCGTTATGATTACCTCCATCAGCAGTACCGTTGTTCCTGGCTTGACTATTTTCAATCAACTCACGCAGACGTTCTTGATTTTGACCCATGCCTGCCATCAAGGTCATAAAATTGTCCATCCTCAGTCTCAAGTCAGCTAAGTCAGCTTGCATTTGATCCATGTCTCTTTCTCTGTTGACCTTTGTTGGATACCTGTGTGCGACTGACTATTCTCGAACCTTCCTGGGAGCTATAATGCCTGAGATAACAAGAACATTAGAAACTGAAGCACCACCTACAAAACAAACAAACACGTCATATGCATGCAATGTAACTGCTCATGTTCCCAAGTTCTAAGCATTTGCATGCCCCCAGTTCTGGCATTTACTCCAGACAGCCACTTTCAGTATTAACTTTCAGACTTTCTCTTTTGAAGAGTGTTCAGACATTAGCAATATCAGACAAACGACCCTTGCATATTCAGAAATGATAATTTTCACATTAACACTGTATATCATGGACAAACCACTGCCGGCCAAAAGTTAGAGCACAAACAGAAATATTCCCTGAAGGGTTACAAGCCATTACATGAATAAAAGACAAAAATAAAAAAAGCAAGACTCCTACAACAAGTCTGTAGGTAGTCTGAAAAATAAACTAAACTAAGGACCCAGGCTCTTCTGCAGCCACCTCTGCTCTGCTCTTCTTGACACCTGCTCTCAGCTTGAGCTCTTCAATCTCCTTCCGTGCCTCCTACAAGGCTAATTGGCTCTGGGTCAACTGCTGAGTCTTTTCCCTCCGAATGTTGTGGACTTGCTCCACCTCTTCCTTCTTATAGGCCATTTGCACTTCGAAAAACTCTTCTTTTTCTTTGAACTTCTTTTGCTCTTCCTCCCTTTGGCCTTGCAACCAAACAATGGATTGACGAGCTTCCTTGAGAGTCTTCAAAGTCCTTTTGCGTTCAGCTTCTCTTTTTGCCTCCATCAGACCCATCCTGTGAAAGTGAGCTTCCCTTCCAGCAAAGTCTTTCTCTTTAGCTTCCAAGGAGGCTTGGATCTTCTGCAGCTTTCCCTCTGCTTCATTTTTGGCCCTGTTGGCAAGATGATATAGGCTTACCATTTCAGCATTCTCTACTCGAACTTCATGCGGATGAGCTTCCAACTTCTTGTACTCTTCAAGGGAGACAGTACTCTGGCTTGGCACTTCTCTGGGATAAAGTGGAGCTTCTACTGAGAAAGACATGAGAACTTCTTCTACATGTTTTTGCAACCATGCAGCAAAAGGTGGATACGTCTTGGGATCTACTCTGCCAAAGTCTTTCTTACCCTTCCTTATCATGTGAGCCCAAGCTTGAACTGCTTGTAAAACTAACTCCTTGTTTCCTTCCACAGGAAAATACAAAGACTCAGCAAACTCTTCCATCTGTGGAGGATCTCTCAAAGGGTAACCAAATTGCTTCCTGGCTAATGTTTGATGATAACTGATCACACCTTTCCTTCCCAGCAAAGGCACTCCAGCAAACCTTCCACAACTAACTAGCAACTCTTTTCCTAGCAGATCTCTGTCATATCCCCAGGCAATATCTTCAGCAGTTAACCCCATCAACCTTCTTGATCATCTCCATTCATCCGTCATCTCCTTGAAGGCTCCTGATTTTGGCAATTGTCTGGCAAACCACTCAGCAAACAAAGAAGCACAGCAGGCCACACTACAAGAAAATTAGCAAATTACGACGGTTCATTTTGGCAGATTACGACGGTTAGAACGGTTGCAATTTCTAAGTTACGACGGTTTCTGAACTGTCGCAGAATCGTGCGTCGCGAGGCCATATAGCGACGGGTGTGAAAACCGTCATGCAAACCGCCGTTATATCTACGACAGATATTTAACTGACGTAAACTCTATTTTGTGACGGTTTCCAACCGTCTTAAATTGCTTATTGATTTTTGTTTTAATTGTTGATTACGACGGTTAAAACTGTCGTAATTATCCATTTGACATATGATTATATGGCTTTTTGCGACGTTTATAACTGTCGTAATTAACATAATTTTTTTTATTATGACGGTTATAACCGTCGTAACATTTGTTTGATTCATGTTTATAACATTGATTGCGACGGTTATAACTGTCGTAACTTTCCTAATGATTTTATTTTTATTATTGATTACAACGGTTACCAACCGTCGTAATTTTGTTTATAATATTTTTTATTTTAATTATTATCTATTAAAATATTTTTAAATATAATATTATTTTTTGAATATTATTTATTTTCTTTAAATTATTTTTACAAAAATATTTTTATTTTTGGTATTATTAAATTCAATCATAGAAATATTTTTAAATTATCTTTAAATTATTTTGTTTATATGATTTTCTATATTACTTTTTAATGTAGTAAAATTAAATCCAATCATAGAAATGAAATATCTATAATCACTTTTTAACGTAGTAAAATTAAATCCAATCATAGAAATGAAATGTCTATAATCATAATCATGTTATATCATAATAATGTAATATCCATAAAACATGTAATATCCATAAAACATGTAATATCCTAATCTTATAATAATAAGCATCATAATACCAAAAATACATTAAAAAAATTCATAAGAACCATCAACAGGTAGCTAAAAAAGTATATAGAAAAACATCAAAGTCTAATTTGTCCTTCCTGATGATCCATTTTCTGCAATTCGGTAGCTAGACTCAAAAGAACGTCTACCATCAACAGGTGACTCCAATCCCTGAAAATAAAATATTAAACTTAGAAGAATGTCTTCCACTAGAATGAATTATCAATCTTTAACTTATATATTTTAAAGATAATAATAGATTTCATGAAAATCATACCCGTGTTCCACTAGAATTTTGCATTTGCATTAAGAATTCAATTTCTTTTGTCCTAGCAATGTCCTTTTCCTTTAAGAATGTGATTGCCTCCAACAATTCATCAATTTTTGAATTTTTTTCTTTAAGCACATTAATTTCTTTTTGCATTTCCTTTATTTTTTCATTTTCTTCAAAAGAAGAAGACGATCTCGTAGATCCATTAATCTGAGATGGTGTAACTCCAAGTCCCATACTACGAACATATCCAGGATGTTCTTTTCCAAATACTTTCTGAAATGCCTCATTTTCAGACACGGAATCCTTAATTGCGGCTTGTAATTTTTCCTGCATGTGCAAAAGAGCAAATTAAACTATTGTTTATATAACAAGAATCATGATGCAATAAACTTAATATCTTAAAAATATTATTAGATAAAAAATTGGTTATTATAATAACTTAATAGTAAAAGTAGTATGTAATCAATATTAATTTAGGAGGTAACTACATGATCAGACAATGATATAGACCTGCAATCAACATTATGCCATATATATTTCGTAAGTGAATATAACTCTCATGTTTAATGTTGTTACATGGAGAAACTATGTTATGCACCATCAATAGTGACACACATTTATTCCTCAAATTTTTAATATAAAAATTTGATTTGATTCAATAGTAATAAAACAATTAACATAACATTTATTTCTCAATTTTTTATACATTTCAAACACATCTCAGCTAACCAGTTTTCAGACAGGTTCTCCCCATCTCTAAGAGTTTCCAAAATGTTTGATTTTTTCTCAAACATTAAGGAGACTAACAAATATTTTAAAATAATTAACTTGTACTTACATTATTGTTGTATGCATGTTCATTGACAAAAGAACCGTCTGATTTTTTATGAGAAATTGCATACATTTCACTTCTACTGTATGATCGTCCATCTCTAGATTCCTAATATTAAGAACAAATATTAATTATTTATATTATCAAAAAATACAATAAAAAATATATAGATTTAGACATACCAACTCATGTTGCTTCCTTGCAAGCGACTTAGATCCAAGTGTATGCGGAATCTTCAATTTTCCTCTATTTTGGGCATTTTGTTTTGCTATTTTCTACATTGGTAACCAAAAAAACATGTATTAAAAATATAGGGATAAGATACAATTCATTACTTATGTATTAAAAATAAAATTATACGGGTAAAACACTAATATTACCTGTGTCTTTTCTTTCCGCCTATATTGAACAAAAACAGCCCATTCTTTTTCATCAATGCCTTTGCATTTTGGATAATTTTTAAGATTTTCCTCCAAAGTGAGATCCCATCTATAAAATCTTTGAAACAATTGACAACGACCTTCCTTCCATTTCTTTGCAGCAGAAGCAAGTATGTATGTTTTGTCACGCCCATCGTCAACATTAAAATGGAGCTAACCATAAGAATAAAAATAGGTTAATAAAGAAAATGATAATCACCATAAAATTAATTTACAAAATATGTATTTTTTATTAATGATACCTTTATCTTTGAATCATAAAACGATTCTTTTCTATCCATTGGAATATCCCTCCAACAATCAAACATTATGGGAAAGTCTTTAAGCATTCTAACAAGTGTACCCAAATATCCGGCTAACAAACCAGCAGCCGATCCTACTGCACGATGAGCCTTATCCCAATCAAGTATTATCCATGTTCCATCAGACTCTGATTTCGCAACCAAATCTTTCACACATAAACGTGTGTTTGAAATATAACCCTCTTCATCTATCACATAAAAAAGTAAATATCTTTAGATTCAAATGTCTACCTATTGTTGTTTGGTATATAACAAATTTAGTCACAAAATAATGAAAGAAACAAGTTACACAGAAGATGGAAAATCATTCCACTAAAATAAAAGTACACCAAACCGCCATGATAATTGTTAATTTCATAATTCATGTAAAACATTTATATGTGGAAACTAAACATAAAGTATTTATATGTTGATAATCACCTGCAACAAAAATAATATTATGCATTTCAAGTAATCATGTTATGAATGTCTTACAAAGATGTTAGAAACTAAACATAAAATAATATTATGCATTTCAAGTAACCTTGTTTGATATATACCAAGCAACAATAAATATTTGATTTGAATAGCAATTAACCTTAAATTACTTACTAATAATATTTACATCCCAATACTCAGAACTAGCCACTCGAACAACATCTTTAGTCCCTTCTTTGACCACAACACATTCAACCTCGTCTCCTACCATAACATTTTCAGTCTCATCTCCAACCATAACATTTTCAGTCTCATCTTCTACCACAACATCTTCATCCTCATCTTCTAACACAACATCTTCAATTGTAGTTTGGATTGCCGAAGGGGTTGTTGTAGTTTGGATTGATGGGGGGTTATTGTAGTTTGGATTGGTGGTGGGGTAGTTGTAGTTTGAATTGGTGGTGGGGTTGTTGTAGTTTGGATTGGTGGTGGGGTTGTTGTAGTTTGGATTGGAGGAGAGGTTATTGATGATTTTTGAGTTGTCGTTGAACGTAGGCGCTTCTTGTTTACTTCAAGCTCTCCAGGTTGTACAAACCTCGGACGGCCCTTCACAGAATAATTAAAATGCATCAATGAAACAGTTTATAATTATTATATGATGCATAGCAGTTTGAAAGCATATCAATTTATAAACAGTTTAAAAAACAAATAACTAACCGGTTTAAAGAACAAATTTGTTTAAGATGGGGACCAATTTTCAAATACATTCAAATATTGGGACCAATACTTTCAAATATGAAAATTTATTACTAACCGATGATGGTTTTGAAGAAGAAGAAGATGATTTGTAAAGGTATTGAGAGAGTTTAGTAAGATTGAGAGCCTGCATCTTTTTCTGATTCTCTTCAATTGTTTTGCGGCGAATATCCTCATATGATGAACTCATGATTTGACAACACACTTCAACTGCATGTATAGGTGATAAACAAGTCAGTAAACTAAAATATGAATTATGACTACAACTTTAATATTTAATATATATATATATATATATATATATATATATATATATATATAACATAAACAAAAATAGAAACATAAATTATGAATACAAATTTAGAGTAATAATGTCATATGTTGGTACTTCATTTTTATAATGATGAATGAAAATAAAAAGTAAGAATCTAATACATTAATTAGGATAAGAAAAAAAAACATAAGTCTCACACGAGTTACAAACAAGCTATACTTCTTATAAATAAAAAACTATATCTTAATTATTGTCATCATTTTCCGCTGAAGTTCCTGGATCATCATTAGAAAACATCAATTCCAAATTTTTTGTTGGATATGGCTCAATGGGTGTCATAATTTCATCATTTCCACCTATCTCATACAAGTCTCTTGGCTTCAAATGAACCGGTATGCTCCATCCTTGTTCGCTCTCATCATCCACATAAAAAACCATTTGAGCTTCTGACGCTTGAATGTATGGTTCATTATCTTCATGTTCCCGAGTATGTAGCAGTCTTGCAAAGTTTATAGAGGTAAAACCCAACTTATCTTTCTTAATGCCTCTTGGATTTGTAGTATTAGCCCATTCACATTTAAACATGGGTACTGTGAAGCCATCATAGGAAAGCACAATAATATATGTCAATCTTCCATAGTAAGGGACCCCTCCAAATCTCATTTGGGTATCACTATTACTTGAATAACTTTGTGTCCCAAACATGCCAAAAACTCCATTGTTTTGAGTTTTTAAATGATTGTCTCGTTCCAACGTTCGAAACTTGAACCCATTGACATTGAACGCGGTAAACCTTTTAACTTTATCATAAGGGCCATGAGCAAGACTAATCAGAACATCTTTATCTGGTCCATCAATTTTGTCAAGATTGTTGCAAATCTATACATGATACAACATTCAATTAGTATTGTTATTATTAAAAACCAATTCAATACAAACATCTATATTTGTACAAAAACTCACACGATTGCAGAACCAATGAGCAAACTCTCTATGAACCTTCTTGTCTATCTCAACAGCACTTGTTTGACCGCGCCTCATTTGTTTCTGAGTAATACTTCGGAACTGCCTATTTGGTTATTCGATATTAGATTTAAAAAAAATCCTAATACTGAAGATGAAACTACTTAAATGGAATAAACCTACTTACTTCAGATAGTCTTCAACTATTGGACAATTTGTTAAAACGTGTCTATGAGCCTGCAACTTTTCAATTGTTGTTAAGGTGTAATAGGAAGATCCACCCACGGGTTTTCCAACTCTAGGAAATAATTTTGTTACACGTGAATTTGTTTGCATATCACCAATAGGGTCATCATCTACACGTCCAAGTTGATTCCATCTAGTCTCAATGTTGTCTAGATATCTTGAACAAAATGTAAGAATCTCTTCGAAACGGTACCCTTCTGCAATAGACCCTTCTGGTTTTGCCTTATTACGTACATACGATTTAAGTTTTCCCAAGTACCTATTATTGAACCACAATAGTATCGGTTATAAAAATCCACTTTCTAAGTTAATATCATTACAACAAAATCATATAGTTTACCTTTCAATAGGATACATCCACCGATAATGAACAGGACCTCCAACTTTAACTTCTTCAACAAGGTGAACAACCAAGTGAACCATAATAGTGAAGAACGAGGGAGGAAATAACATTTCCATGTGGCATAAAGTAAGGACAATTTGGTTTTGCAATTTTTCCAAGTCTTCAATTTTCAATACCTTACTACATATTTGTCTAAAGAATGAGCACAACTCAATCAATACTGCTGAAATCTCATGAGGTAATGTTGTGCAAATAGCTAATGGTAGAAGTTGTTCCATTAATATATGACAATCATGACTCTTCATCATTCCATTCACCTTGAGATTTACCAAGTCAATGCATCTAGAAATGTTGCTTGAATAACCATCAGGCACCCTAATATTCTTTAAAATTGTTAAAAAATTCCTTTTATCTTTACCCGTTAGACTAAAGGCTGAAGGAGAAATTCTACCATTTTCATCGGGCCAAAGATCATGTCTTATGCCCATATTTTGAAGGTCTTCTATAGCTTTAAAATGGTCTTTACTCTTTTGCCTATCATTTAGCAAAGTAAATATGACATTATCGCACACATTTTTCTCAATATGCATCGGATCAAGATTATGGCGCAGAAGATTATCCTTCCAATATGGAAGTTCAAAAAATATGCTTTTCTTTTTCCATTGTTGAGGATGAGCTTGTGTAGGATCACATTGTGAACTATCACCTTCTACAGGTTGTCCCTCACGTGTTCTTTTTACCGATTTTTCTTTCACTGGCTTTTTACCAAAGATGACTTCAATATATTTAACCTGTTCAAAAACTTCATGTCCAGATAATGTTCTCGGTGGACTACGCATTTCTTGTTCACCATTAAAGCGGATCCTGTTCAATCTAAATTTGTGTCTACAATCAAGGAAACAACGACGACCCATAAAACACCACTTATGGCTGGCTTTAAGACGGATAGATGCAGTTTGAAAGTTACACGATGGACAAGCAAGTCCTGTGTATGTGTTCCATCCAGAAAGTGCACCCAAACCTGGAAAGTCACTAATCGTCCACATCAGATTTGCATGCAACTTGAACATCTCTTTCTTGAAAGAATCGTATGTATCCACACCATTTGTCCATAACTCCTTCAGCTCTTTGACTAAGGGTTGTAAGTAGACATCAATATTATTTCCTGGTGCTTCTTTACCGGGAATTATCATTGAAATTATAAATGTTGTCTGCTTCATGCAAACCCATGGAGGAGTGTTATATGGAATGAGAACAACTGGCCAAATACTATTATTTGTACTCATCACACCAAAAGGATTAAAACCATCACTAGCCAATGCAAGACGCACATTTCGCGGATCTGATGAAAACCAAGTATGTGTCAAGTCAAATTTATTCCAAGCTTCTGAATCTCTAGGATGCCTCAACATTCCATCATTGGTAGTATCTGTTGCATGCCATCTCATATCCTCGGCTGTCTTTGATGACAAAAATAATCTCTATAATCGAGGTTTTAATGGAAAATAACGAAGAACCTTGGCAGGAATTTTCTTCTTTTTCTTGTTAAGGACGGTTTTGTAATAACTATCGTGATAACCGTCGCAATCCAGTCTCGAACTGTCGTGACAACCGTTGTTATCCAGGAAAAAGGACAGTTTAGTGATAACTGTTGCAAAAAATCTATGACGGTTGACTCTAACTATCGTGGCAACCGTCGCAACCTAGGAATAAGGACGGTTTTATGATAACTGTCGCAACTCAAGGGTCGTAAATCTCTTTTTTTCTTGTAGTGCCACTGGTGCACCCCTACCTTTCTCATTCTTGTAATGAACACTGTAATAGAAATCACCCAACAGAGTTGGCACAGGATTGCCTTTTGCAAAGATAGAGATCACCTCCAAGCTTACAAATTCCTTCTCTCGTGGGAACAAGCTAGACCCATACACCATCAAAGCCAGCAAAGCACCAAAGTCACCCCAACTACCCTCTTTAGCATATTTCTCTGCCTCTGGTATGAGCACACTCCAAGAGATTCCTTTGCCTTCACTATCCTTCAGAGCCTTCTTGATTGTAGCAGCTGGCAAATGACAAACTTTGGCTATGTCTTCTTCCTTAAGCACCACCTCAGACCCATAGAAAGGCAAGGTCTCTCTGACTGGAACATTCAGAATGCTGGAAATCTCCTCCAAGGTGGGAGCCAAGATGTAATCTGGAAACACAAAGCAACGCAGCAGGGGATCATAAAACTGCAACAAGGTATGCAAACTGTCCTTCTGGTCTTCAGTGGGCTTGTCCACATACTTCAATATCTGGCCATATCTTTTCCTGAAATTTCCCAAGACTTGGTCATTCATTAGACCTGTTAATTTCTGAACACTTCTAACTTCAGGTTGAAGAAAAGTATAGTGAACATTCTTTTTCCTTGTAACTCTTCTGATTTCTGCCATCTGGAGATAGGATTTACCAGAACTGGGAGCTGATTAAGAACAATGACCTGCAAAATGGAAACATAAAAAGTTAATGCAAGAATGATGCAAATGCAGATGCAATGCAGGCATATGATCAATCTGGGACCATCTGGATACTGAACACTGAACACAAGGACCCTCTGATCAACTGCAAACCAAAATCCTCTGAGTCACAACTCTCTGATAGAAGATCTCAGAACCAGAGTACCAAGAAAACCAGAACACCAGAACCATAGGACCATAAGACTAGAAATCATAATAAGGACCACTGATAATGAAGGTATGTAGAGGCCAAGGGTACCTGCAAACCTGTAAACCCCTCCCAATCTCAGTGGTATGCTCCGGGTCAGACATCACGGACTCTCAAAGCTGAATAGCAATAATACTTTCACCATTTCCGAGAAATGGCTCATGCCCAAATTAGGGAATCAGTTTGGCATTATATACTACGCAGGGAGGCCTCAGCTGAGTCCGGGAAACAAGGTCATCCTATGTGAGTCCCAGGTGGGCCCTCGGATGCGAATGGGATTGCCAAAAAATGTGGTCTGCCACTGCCATCACTAAAGAGGGATGTTTCCACAAGGTTCTCAATGATCGGTCCCCAGCTGCACATAACTGTCAAGGTTATGAAATGAGAGAGGAAGATCCCCAAATCAAGACATTTCCAAGACAGTCGCAAATCTGGGCGTGGAACTCACTACTACCCCCATGACAAGATCTCATGAGGCCAAAGTGGAACCACCCTAAGTCCTAAGGTGCACTCGAGCCGTGGTAATGAGCTCATCTATCCGAAACAGTATCACACAAACCCACCAAATAGAAAATCCAGTCCAGACAGTCCAGTATATAATATGATGCAGAAAATAAAGACTGAAAACTGTAAATAAAGTTGTAAATAAAGTTGTAAATAAACAACAGTAAAATACAACACACAACAGCAAACAGTCAACACCCAAAGAAACAGAAACAAGCAAGCGCTAGAAGAGACTCACAGGGGAACCAGAGATACTCTGGTTATGAGGTCCCCAGCAGAGTCGCCAGCTGTCGCTCCCTGGATTTCCATCCTGGTACAAACGCGAAAGTGGCGCAGAAACGAATAGAGTCACCAGCCAGGCATTTTTATCCCGAAGGAACGGGAATGGTAATGCTGCACAAACCAGAAGAAAGAAGAGGAAGGACACGGGTCCTGCGAACCAAAGATACTGAGCTCGGGAGTCAGTTACGACCTGGGAAGGTATTAGCACCCAGATTGTCTGTCGTACCCGACGGGATCCACGCTTGCAAAGAAAACTGTTTCAAAGGGTGAGGGTATGAAAGCTGCTACAAAGAAAATGAAATGAATTGGAAAGAAACTGAGAAAAGGAACAAAGAGAAAAAATGTAGGGAAAATAAAGATTATGCTCGAACGGGCCCTACCCCGCTGCCTACGTACCTCATCAGGACAATGAGGATCAGAGACGCCGTAATTCCCCTAACTAGGGGTAGAAAAGAAATTGCTTGTGAATTAAGGCTTGAACTGCCTATGCCAATGCTCAGGTGTTGCAGACTCGGACGACGAGTGCGTAACCGTCTTGCAGAATGACAAGTAGGAGCAAGTTCGCGTACAAAGTGAAGGAGATGAGAAAAGAATTCCCGAAGGAAAGACGCTTATTGTTTTTTTGTGTTTTTTATGAAGCTTTTTATGAGTGTGTCATAAGGAAGTTAACTCAAGCTCTTTTCCATGGAGTGTGCACTTGTCACTACATTCCAAGATAGAATAATAGAACAAGCACACTCAAGTAAGGAGAAGATCCCCAAAACTTGAATCTAGAGATTAGGGCCTAAGCTCACTAACTCATTAACTTATTAAGTGTTTTTGGTATTTACAGTGAAGAAGTGCTTTTTTATGATTTTCTTGGTGAAGATGATATCTTGATCAGACTTGTGCATCACAAGATAAGCTTGTACTATCCCAAGATGGGAAGACTACAAGTACCTCATGGTATAAGGCTATTGCTCAAGGTATTACTTCAAACTTTATTAAGTGTTTTCTTTAAGGTTATGAGATGAGAAGAGAAGAAGAACCAAAGGATCACAAAGGTAAAACATCTAATGGGGGACTAAAGAATCCTAAATGTTGTCATGCATGGGTATCCTAAGGTTAGTGTGGTTTTCTATCCTAAAGAAGAAGGAAAGAAAAAGAGAAGAAGAAGAAAGAAGAAGAGGGATGGGGAGAGATGAGTAAGGCCTAAGCCCAACAATCAAAGGTTAGCACAAATAAGAATAAGAAGAGAAGATATAAGATTTGGAGATGTGAGAATCACATCCACACCTCTCACTTACCATAGCCCCTGAAAAGGTCAGCAACACAAGCATACAAGTGAAACAAAATGAACTTAATGACATGCCAACATCATACAAACAGAAGTGAAGTCTTATATGCAAATGTTCAATGCAAATGCAAGCCATAAGAATGAGAAAAGAAGCATACAAGTTGATATGAAACACATGGCAAGGCAAAGCAAACTTAATGAGATCCCTGAGATCAAAAGAGGCATGCAACTCCTCAATTTGCTGTAGGAACACCTTCTCACTCTCTTTGCTTGTACTTGACATAGTCTAGGTCTTCTTAACATCAGCGTGAAGCTTTAACTCCTCTATCTCTTTCTGAGCATCCTCCACTTCCTGTTGACTCTTTGCCACATCTTGAAGATAACTCTTCTCTTGGTGGTGGGCCTTTTGAAGTAGCTCTCCTTTCTCATCTAAGGAATCCTGAAGACCTTTGATCTCTAACTTGTATTTGGCCTCCAACTCTTTTTGTTTCTTCAAGATATCTTCCCATTTCTCCTGCCACAAGGTTATAGCCTCATTAGCTTCATTCAAATCTTTCTTATCTTTTCAGCATTGGATCGCCTTGTGAGTTTCTGCTAATCCTCTTTTATTGAAATAAAGTTCTCTCTCCTGGAAGTCTTGCTGCTTGAGCCTGACCATTTCTCCAGCCTGGTGAGTCCTCTCTTCCAACTTCTGATTTTGAATCTTCAACCTCTGGCATGAGTTATTGGCCTCTTAATTCTCCATTCTGAGTTGCTTAACCAAGGCCTCCAATTTCCAATAGTCTTTGAGAGATACTGAATCCAAGGGTAATCCCTCCTTAGGGTACAAAGGGGATTCCATAGAGAATGGGAGAAGTAAAACTTCTACACGATCTTTCAACCATGTGGCAAAAGGATCATATGTTTTTGGGTCCACCTTCCCAAAATATTTCTTTCCTTTCTTTGTCCTAACATCCAAGCTTGGGCTACCTGTACACACAACTCCATATTTCCTTCTGTTGAGAAATACAATGACTCAACTACCTCCTCAGCTGATGGTGGAACTTTCAGAGGGTAACCAAATTGTTTTCTTGATAATGAAGGATTGTAGTTTATCCCCCATTTTCTTCCCAGCAAGGGTACATTAGGGAAAGTGCCACAGCTAGCAATAACCTCCTTTCCTATCAAATCCCTATTGCATCCTCAAGATATGTTGTCTGAGGTTAAGCCCATCAATCGTTTGGACCACTTCCAAGCTTGTTTTAAGTCTTGGAAAGGTCCTGATTTTGGGAGTTGCCTTACAAACCAATCAGCAAACAAGGGGCACATCAGTTCACATGTCCTTTTCTTTTTTCATTCCTGTAATGGACCCCATAGTAGAAATCACAAAGCAATGTAGGTACTGGGTTTTTCTTGACAAAGATGGCGATAGCCTCGATGCTGATTAATCATTTCTCTCATGGGAAAAAGCTTATCCCATATACCATCATAGCTAGTAAGGCTCTGAAATCTACTCATTTGTTTCCCAATGCCATAACTTGAGCTTCTGTGATGAGAAACTCCAAAGAAATCCCCTTACCATGGCTGGCTTCTAGCCCTATCTTGAATCTGAGCATACTCAAGTGACAAGCATCAGTAATGTCTTCATAAGGAGGGGTCCTCTCTGAATCATAATAAGGCATACCTTCTCTGATGGGAACATTTAGGATGCTGGAGACCTCTTCCAAGGTAGGTGCTAAAATGTAGTCTGGAAAAACAAAGACTTGTAACTATGGGTCATAGAATTACAACAAGGAATGCAGGTTATCCCTTTGATCAACTGTTGGCTTATTCACATATTCCATAATCTTTCCATACTCTCTTTTGAAGTCGTCCAGAACTTTATCATTCATTAAGCTGATCAACTTCTGAATACCCTTTATCTCTGGTTGAGGGAAAGTATAGTGAACATTCTTCTTCCTTAGAGTCTCCATCTTGAAGCAGCAATGTGACCGAGAATCAGAAGTAATATGAACCCTAAGAATAAAAAGAACACATATGATTAATGATGTCATGATGCTTATGCAAGGCAAGGCATGTGATCAGTGATGTGTCTGTGTAGTGTCAATCAGATAAAGAAGTGTCTGTGCCTGGTCACAACATCACCACATCAAAACAAACATCTCTCTGATCAGAGGTTCAAATCTCAGAATCAATGTATAAGAGAACATATCACAATACTGAAGCATACTGGCACAATGGGTGTGTTGAAGGTTAAGGTTCATGAAATCCTTTAAACCCCTCCCAATCTCACGGGTGTGCTACTCGGGTCAACATCACGGACTCTCAAAGCCGAGCAACAATAATACATTCACCATCTCCGATAAATGGCTCATGACCAAATTAGGGAACCTGTTTGGAATTATGTACTACCCATGGAGGTCTCCGCTGAGTCCAAGGAAACAAGCATCCCTCAAAAGTCCCCAGCTTCAAGCACTGAATCGAGGAACAATAGTACATGCAACCCTTGGGATATATTACTATCGTCATACAAACAATTTGCTTTAACTGGATTCCTATGAGAGAACCAGACCATCCTATGCGAGTTCCCAGTGGGCCCTCGGATGCGAGTGGGTTTACCAACAAATGTGGTATGCCACTGTCATCACTGGAGAGGGATGTTTCCACCAATGTTCTCAATGATCGGTCCCCTGACTGCACATAACTATCAAGGTTCTGTATTTCCCCAGAAAGATTCTTGTATCAATACATTTCTAAGAAGGTTGCAAGTCTGGGTGTGGAACTCACTACTACCAACATAGCAAGATGCCATGAAGCCAAAGTGGAACCACTCTAAGTCCTAAGGTGCACTCGAGCCCCGGTTATGAGCTCATCTCATAGTAACAAATACCACCCCACAAAAAAAAATGAAACCAGCACAGACAATATATATGATGTATGTGAAAATAAATACTGAAAGCAATAAATAAACGTTGTAAAGTAAAAACTGTAAATGAAAACAATAAATAAACTATCAACAACATACATGTAAACACCCAAAGAAACGAAAACAAACAGGCGCTAGGATTGACTCAACAAGGGAAACCAGAGATTCTGTGTTGTTTTTTCCCAGCAGAGTCTCCAGCTATCGCTCCCGGGATTTTCATCCTAGTACAAACGCGAAAGTGGCGCGTTAAAGGTAGAGTCGCCAACCAGGAATTTTATCCCGAATGAATGGGAAAGGTAATGCTGCACAAACCTAAGGAAGAATGAAAGGACGAGGCCTTGCGAACCAAAGATCTGGGTTCGGGAGTCGGTTACGACCTGGAAAGGTATTAGCACCCAGACCGTCCGCCGTACCCGACAGGATCCACGGTTGCTTGTTTTGTGTCAAAGGATGAGATATAAGATGCTGCTGTTGAATGAAAATATTTATAACTAGAACTGGAACCGAAGTGAGAAAGGTAATTGGAAAAGAAAATGGAAAGAAAGGGGGAAATATAGGTAAAATAAAGAATGTGCTCGAACGGGCCCTACCCCGCTGCCTTCGTACCTCATCGGGAAAATGAGGATCAGAGTCGACGTAGTTCGCCTAACTAAGGCGGGAACTATTTGTTTGTGTTTTTTATGCGCTGGAACTGCGTATGTCTATGCTCAGGTGTTTCAGGTTCGCCTTGTACGAATGCATTTACCATCTTGCAAATGAGACAAGTTGTCGCAAGTTTGCGTTGAGAGTGAATGAGATGAGATGAGAGTTCCCGCAGGAAAGTCGCTTATTGTTTGTTGTTTGCTTTTTAAGATTTTTTATAAATTTGGCACAAGGAAGTGAATTCAAACTCTTTTCCATGGAATGTGTACTTGTTACTACATTCCAAGATGGAATAGTAGAACAAGCACACCAAGTAAGGAAAATTTATCCAAGACTTGTTTCCAAGGATTAGGGTCTAAGTTCACTAGCTTGTTGAACTTATTACATGATTTTGTACCTTTTGAAGAAATGTATTTTATGTTTTCTTTGTGAAGATAGTCTCATGATTAAACTTGTGCATCATGCTATACAAGCCCAGACTATTCCAAGATGGAATGAATATGAGTGCCCCATGGAATAAGGCTATACACAAGATACCACTCCAAGCATTTATTAAGTCTTTTGGATTTTGCTTTAAAGATGAGAGAAGAAGACTCAAGTTGCAAAAGGACAAACTAAGGGGGAATAAGACACAATCCTAAGTAGTTTATTACATGGGATGTCCTATGGTTTGTGTGGTTTTCTAACCCTAATGAGAGGAGTGCATTACACTTAAGGACCTATAACATGACTTACAAGACTCAAAATGAAGACCTCAAAGGGATGGCATGAATGCCTTACTCAAAGGGGATGGCAAGAAGTGGAAGGAATGGCCAAATATATGACTTATGATGTAAGACACTTAGAAAAATATCAAATAACCTTGAAAAAATTATGAAATTTAATATCTAAGATCACAATCCAGAAGATGATTCATGTCTATAAAATCTCACAAAGATTCACATTTTTACCTAGTCAAATAAATGCTTGATTTGAATTAGGGTTCATAGGGATCAATGCAAAATAAATGACTCAAAAGGATACCAAACATGACCTAAAATTCAAGACATAAATATTTTTGGGAAGTTTAATGAGTTCTCTAGATAGGGCAAAAGGAATGAACATTATATCAATTATGGTTTAAGAGAACAAAACTACACAGAATGTTTGGTCAAGAAATAAGAAAATGTGGAAGAAATTAATTGCAAAATTAATTCTAAACCAAAAATAAAATAAAAGTAGAAACAAAAAATGTGGAAACTTAGAGAAAATGTTAAGGATTATGTGTGAATTTATTTAGGATTTTTGGTATTTTATAAAATTGAAAATGGAAATGAAAATAAAAGGAGAAATAAAAATAAAAGAAATAAAATGGACTGGGCCTGGGGGGTGTGAAGAGTGACAAAATTGAACTGAATTGATCTTAATACGCGCGCAGGGGGTGTCAAAAGAAGCTGACGAATTTTGTTCACAAAAAAGCATGTAACAGGCATGTTATTTTTAATGTGTTGGTGATATCCTGAGTGTTGAATCAAAATAATCAGACGATCACGACTTAATTCTCAATTAAACCTAGGGTTACTATTCCGTCACCGGAGAAGAGTTTCAGCCATCTTCTCCGGTGACCTGTTTCTAGGGCTTGGACCAAATCTCCATTAAAATGAAATGTTAGGCCATGGATATATTCGTCTCCTCACACTAATCACAAATCTAACCTTAGTTTTCACCTAGGGTTCATGTACTGCACAAATCGAAGCCAAACAATTACCTGAAAATCTGAATCTAAGCTTCTAATAAGCCTATCAACTAGCCAGATACCACATTTCTTTTATTAACCTCATATCAACACAAATCAATCAAAAAACATTGAAATTGAGCAAGATGTATTGAGTGACAAACCTGAAATGCAGTGGTGCTCAAAGTTACAGAAATCAAGAGAGGAGGTTTATATGACTTCCTTGATTGATCCTGGATGTGGCTGGAGTGAAATAAACACTATATGCTTGAAGAATCTTTCTAAATTAGATCTAGTGCAAAAAAGTGCAGAGATGAATTCTTGATGATTCAAGCTATGAACTTCATGGATCCAATGCCAAATATGATGTTGATGATGGTTTGATGAAGATTGAGATTGAATTGATGAAGTTTGAGTTGATTCGATTCAAAATGCAATTGAAACTCAAGGAGATGCAGAGATTGATATTTGAAGTTTTAAGCCACTTAATCCATGGAAATGGTGTGTGGAGTGATGAATTGATGAAGCTTTGATGTGATTCTGAGCAAAAAATGAAGTGTGTGTCCAATGATGAGGGAGATGAAGGCTTATATAACTTGGGTTAAGCCCTTAACCAGATCAGTTAACAGTTAGAAGTTGAGTTAACTGAGTCAAGTTGGTTAGAAGTGAGTTGGAATTAGTTATGGTGAGTTTTGGAGTGAGTTGCATTGAGTTGAAGCAAGTGATGCTATGCTGGATTGAAGAGCTCGAGCTTGATCATGTGCAATGTGGAACACACTTATTATGGTGAGGTAAAATGAAATGTAATGAGGATGACCTGATCAAGCAATGCAACATTTTTAATCTCATTCACTTGGCTTGAACTTGAATGGTGATGCATGACAAGTTAGGTGAACCAGCAGCCATGAGATCGTATCCACTCCAAGGCAAAGCATTATGACCAATACCTGTTGAATGGTGCAAATAAGAGGAGATGAATTGAAGTTTGTTGCATAATGCAAAGCCTTATCATACAAGAAAAATAAGTTTGATGCCATTCTCTTCCATGGAAGCTTTGTTCATGCTCCAGCAACCAATGATAATGGTTCTTATACTCAATTTGAAGATGACATTGCCTACAACAAGTTTGATGTTTGGTACATGAAGTAACAATGCCCCTAAATACCTCAAATGTGTCTTTGAAGTCAAGGCAATGTGACTGCATCTTTGGCATGCTCAACCTTGTCTTGCCCTGTGTCGCTCCCTGGATTTCCATCCTGGTACAAATGCGAAAGTGGCGCGGAAAAGAATAGAGTCGCCAGCCAGGCATTTTTATCCCGAATTAACGGGAATGGTAATGCTGCACAAACCAGAAGAAAGAAGAGGAAGGACACGGGTCCTGCGAACCAAAGAGACTGAGCTCGGGAGTCGGTTACGACCTAGGAAGGTATTAGCACCCAGATTGGCCGCCGTACCCGACGGGATCGACGCTTGCAAAGAAAACTGTTTCAAAGGGTGAGGGTATGAAAGCTGATGCAAAGAAAATGAAATGAACTGGAAAGAAACTGAGAAAAGGAACAAAGAGAAAAAATGTAGGGAAAATAAAGATTGTGCTCGAACGGGCCCTACCCTGCTGCCTACGTACCTCATCAGGACAATGAGGATCAGAGACGCCGTAGTTCCCCTAACTAGGGGTAGAAAAGAAATTGCTTGTGAATTAAGGCTTGAACTGCCTATGCCAATGCTCAGGTGTTGAAGACTCGGATGATGAGTGCGTAACCGTCTTGCAGAATGACAAGTAGGAGCAAGTTCGCTTATTGTTTGTTTGTGTTTTTTATGAAGCTTTTTATGAGTGTGTCACAAGGAAGTGAACTCAAGCTCTTTTCCATGGAGTGTGCACTTGTCACTACATTCCAAGATGAAATAATAGAACAAGCACACTCAAGTAAGGAGAAGATCCCCAAAACTTGAATCCAGAGATTAGGGCCTAAGCTCACTAACTCATTAACTTATTAAGTGTTTTTGGTATTTACAGTGAAGTAGTGTTTTTTTATGATTTTCTTGATGAAGATGATATCTTGATCAGACTTGTGCATCACAAGATAAGCTTGTACTATCCCAAGATGGGAAGACTACAAGTACCTCATGGGATAAGGCTATTGCTCAAGGTATCACTTCAAACTTTATTAAGTGTTTTCTTTAAGGTTATGAGATGAGAAGAGAAGAAGAACCAAAGGATCACAAAGGTAAAACATCTAATGGGGGACTAAAGAATCCTAAATAATGTCATGCATGGGTATCCTAAGGTTAGTGTGGTTTTCTATCCTAAAGAAGAAGGAAAGAAAAAGAGAAGAAGAAATAAGAAGAGGGATGGGGAGAGATGAGTAAGGCCTAAGCCCAACAATCAAAGGTTAGCACAAATAAGAATAAGAAGAGAAGATATAAGATTTGGAGATGTGAGAATCACATCCACACCTCTCACTTACCATAGCCCCTGAAAAAGGTCAGCAACACAAGCATACAAGTGAAACAAAATGAACTTAATGACATGCCAACATCATACAAACAGAAGTGAAGTCTTATATGCAAATGCTCAATGCAAATGCAAGCCATAAGAATGAGAAAAGAAGCATACAAGTTGATATGAAACACATGGCAAGGCAAAGCAAACTTAATGAGATGCAAAGCAAAATGCACAAAACATGAACTCAAGGCACACGACCAGAACCAAATCAAGTCAAAGAAGAGCTTAAGAAGCAAGAGAGGTGAGTAGAAGAGAAGCACAAAGCTAAACAATCACTTATGGGAAAGGAAGAAGCAAAGAAGTGAGGTGAGTGCACATAATAAAGAAAGAACTTAAAAGGTAAGCCAATTACAAAGTTCCCAAGACACAAACCCTAAACCAAGATCAGAATGATACCCCTACCCCAAAGAGACCCCAAATGAGAAGAAGAAGTTGGCACAAGTGCCCTTCTAGGCTAATGAGAGAGCTTATGATCAAAAGGAAGCAAAATAGGACAAGCTATGAACCACAATTCAAAACAAATCAACAATGCATCCAAAAATTCCACAACTTAGGAAAAATGATCTTCAAACATGATATAACAAGATGCCAAAAGGGTTGGAAGAAATTCAGAAGCTATCCAAGTCAAAAGAAGGCTTAAACATGAACTAGGGTTAGGAAACTTCTCTTACAAGTCAAGGATCAAAACAAAATGAATAAGTTTCTAAAAATCAGGAAAAAAATCACACATGAACTACATCCTCTTATGAATCCAGAGAAAAAAGAACCAACAAGAAACTCAAAAGGATGATCACTATGGAAATTAGACAAGGCAGGATGCTCAAAAAGGAATAAAAAATGAATTAATTACAAGAGGAAATTAATTGACACGTGGATATTAAAAATAAAAGGAAAAGAAAAATATGGAAAATTAAAGAAAACTCAACTTAACTTCCCTGAATTATTTCAGAATTTTTAGACACTTAGAAGTATTTTTAATAATTGAAAAGCAAAATGAAATAAAAGAAATAAAAAGAAAAAGAAAATAAAATGAGAAAGAAGGACTGGGGTGCGAATAGAAGAGGATTTAGTTCAAATGACTTGGGCCCAGAAAGCAGGGGGTGTGAATAGAAGTGGGAGGCCCGCCCAATCTGCGCCAGTTCACAATATGAGGGTGGAAAATCAGAGGAAAATAATGAAAAAACAATAGCCAACAGATTAAACCAACGCATCTTATGAGTCCTTCATTAATTGACGTGTCCATTTGGTTGGATCAGGAGTGAGGGAGCACGCAGGTTATCATGTGGTGAATAACATGAGGAATATTCAGAAACAAAATTATGAAAGAAAGGCACGTGAATGGGAGGCTATCTCACTTAATGAGGTGGCACACACACACGCGTTGAGATGGAAGATCCAATAGTGGAGAGGTCTTCTTCAACCTCAGAAACCCTAACACAAGCTTTCCAGAATCCGGTGACCGGAGCTAGGGCTCCGGCACCGGAAAATTCACAATATGAATAAAACACCATAAAAATGAATAAGAAGCTCTAGATCAAGCAAACACACTACCCTGAGTTCAAAAATAACCATGAAAAGTTCAATAGATCAATGCATCCTCTGGATCGTGAACAAACAGCTTGGACCATAAAAATTCAAATTCAAATATCTAGCTCAATAGTGCATCAAATTCAAAACCAAAACAAGCAGAGTGATCAGTGAACATCAAGGATCAGAATGCACACAACCAATTTCATTTTCAGATCTGAAGATTCAAAGGCTTACCTGAGATTGCAGTTCTTGAGAAAGCTTGTTAGAAGCTAAGATAAAGAAGCCAATCCAATCCAAATGCACTCTAGTTGCAAAATAAATGCAACTAGAGTCTTGAATCTTGATGGATCTTGGATTTTGCAGCCAACTGCCCTGAAATTGCAAGGATATGATTCTTGAGAGATAGCTTGCACAATGGTGAGATTTATGATCCTGAGCTCTCAAGGATGAAGGATCTGTGATTTGTTTTGGAAGAGAGCAAGTGTGTGAAGAGATTCTAGAGAAAATGCAAGTGGTGCAATAACTTGGAAGCTAAGAAATGAGAGAGAAATGAACCACTCTAAAACCCTAATTCTCTTTTATATGATGTCATGAAGAAATGCTGAAGAGGTGAGATGATTTGCACTTGTGAATGAAAAGTGTGAGTGATTTTGCAATTTTGGCCAATTTGGTATGATCTCATGAAATATTCATGCCTTCCCTTGACTCTTGCCCATGTGTACTCTAAATCTGACCCTTAATCTCAAACCAAAAGAATCCTGGCCCTTGGATGAAGATGTCACACAATTTTCATGCTCATGCATTTTTTGCACTTATGAAGTGAAATTCTTATCTTGCACAAATTTGGTGCATTTCCTTGATCAAAGTGAGCCAAATGCATTGTATTTTAATGTTGCAACATTATTTGGTATGTACCAATACAAAAAAATGAGATTCATGACTTTTGGCTCTTGGTGCATAAGTGAAAATCAACTTTTTGCCCTAATTTGATGAAATTTTCTAGGGGCATATATCCTTAACCATGAAGGCTATGAAAAAGTACTTGTAATTTTTGAAAATGGGAGGTCTTAATCTCAAACTTTCATGTTTTACTTTGGTCCATTTGAAGAATTTTTCATTAAGTTATGCTCACTTGAATTTTAGGGCAAAAACTTGCCAAAAATGGCATTTTCCATAACCAACTTTGCACCAATTTTGCAAAACACCTCAAAACCTCATGATTTTTGATCTTTGAACTTGCCAAACCTCTTTTAACAATATAAGAACATCCCTTGGCTAGAAAAAATGGATTGGACCCCTTGAAATCACACAGTTGACTTTTTTAAGGCACAGTTGACCAGTTTCTTCATCTGCAAGCAACTGAAGAAATGCTTGACTTCCACAAGGAATTTTCTCACCAAATTTGGTACCTAGGATCCTCTTAACATATGAAAGACTTTTACCAAATGAAATGTTCAAAGTTTTGAGGTTTTCATGCTTGAATCTCAAACCCTAGTTAAGGACCATTGTGTAGGAGCTTTGCCTTAGCCTGGATTCCCTGGTTATCTTCCAACCTTCTGAGCTTTTGTAACAGAACTTGAGCTTGTAAATGCAATGTAGACTCCTAATAGAACTTGTACAAAACCATTGGGCCCCTTGTCATGACTTGTGATGCTTCAAAATCCTCCACAAATGATCATATGCCCAATGTTAGGTCATGAGAAATGTTATGCCTCATTTTTCCATGCTAGGATGCCAAGAATATGATGTGTTCATGATGAATATGATGTGATATGATGCTTAAAATGAAGAGGGAAAATTTGGGGTGTTACACCCTTTGCCACATTTCCATGGTGGATCAGAGTGAAGAACCATACTTTTCCTCTTTATATCTCTCAAACCATTGCCCATATGAAAAATCTTTGAACATCAAAGTTGTAGAGGACATGCTAATGAACAACTTTGAAGTTCAAAGAAAATTCATTTTAATCCTTTTTTATGGAGTCAAATGGCTTGACATGTTGCCCAACACCTGTTTGATGAAATTCCTGGCCTGGCAGGCTGCCAGGCTGCCTCGCCCATGGCATGATTCTTGCCTTGTTTTGTTCAATCTTTGTATGACCCTATCTCTCTCAATTTTGATGTTATGGATGAGTTCCACATATTTATTTTAAGCTTGATATGTCCTATTTAATTGGCTCAAGTTAGAATTTTTATTATCTTTTTATTTTGGGAGAAGGCCTCTCTTGAAGAGGCTGCAAAAAATGGCCAAAACTTGCCATTTTTGGAAACCCTAATTTTCCAAAAATGGTAAGTTTTGGTTTTCTTGATTCTTCATAATTCTTCCATCATTTCTTGATCAAATTTGAACCATATGATCCTTGTAACCCTAATTTCATGATTTTGATCTCAAAAAGTTAGGAGTTGACTTTTTACTCAACCTAGTTGACTTTTCCCAAATTCCTTAATTTTCAATCAACTAATCTATTGAAGCCCTTCCAAAATTATTCCATGGAAGAAATTTCAACGCTAGATACTTGACATAATGTAGAAAACTATGAAATCATGTTTGGATTAAATTTTTACTGAGAAGCCCAATTAACTGGAAACCCTAATTTGGCCCTTTTTCATCAGGAGATGTTGCACAACTTGCATCCTTTGATCAATTCACTTCTTTTTAAGACATGTGGCCTCAAATAAAGACTTGTGGGATTTTGTGAACCCTTTTCACAAGGCTGAAAAGCTTTGTAACCCTTTGGTTTTCTTTATATGGCCTTCAATTGCTTCAATCACTAATCACAAACCTATACCTCAGCTATGATGAATATGATGCAATGTTTTTGGTTGTAAGATGAATTTGAGAGGGAAAACTTTGGGGTATTACACAACTTATCAACTTGAACAACATAAACAACATAACCAACATAAATAATGCAACACAAATGCGACTCAACTATGCAAATGCATGTGGTACCTTTGGAGTAAAACTCCCAACTTAAAATATACCAGGTTATCGAGGTATCTACAAGGAATAAGCCTTCAACTTAATAATTTTGCCAATTTATCGAGGCATCAAGGCATAAGCCTTCAACTTTCAACTTAGTACCAATCCAGGCCAACATGGTGTGAGCAAAGGCTCCGACATATTATGTGTAAACACCCCAAATTTGCCCTCACTTTTTCTCACACCATGGATTTGTGATCTTTCATTTTTGAATTAGCATAAGCATACCATCTCATATTGCATATTTGTTTCACTGCATAGTTCCATTTTCATCTGCATCTAGGGTTTGTGATCTGAGCAATCCAAGAATCAATCTGAGCCATCCCAATGGTCTTGAAGCTTTACAAGAGGGTCCATGTGTGTTCTATAATCATAATATTCTCCCCAAAGTTCATGAAAGTCAAAGAATCAAAAAAATTGGCAAAGGCATGGAAGCAGAGCTAGGGTTTTCCTACACAAATGACCAAAATTAGGGTTTTGGTTTCAGAGGCCTTAACTCCAAATTTTTTGGTAATTTTTAATTCTAATGTTCTTAATATGTTATAAGGATCATGTGTACCAAGTTTTATGAAGAAATTAATTATGGAAGTCATTTGATCATTGGGTAACTTCTTGAGCAAGTTAAGTCAAAATCAGGGCATCTGAGGCCCCCAACAATGGAACCAAATGATCATTTTCATCAAATTGAGGTTTTATGATCTTTATTTGATCTTACAAGTGGTTTGAAGTTCACAAGATTGAAGAATTTTGAGCCAAATGCAAACGTGCTATTTTTGGAAATGACTTGTAATGGAAACTTTCCATTTTGGGAAATATTTTCAACCTCCTCTTTCATGACCAAAAATGCTTCAAATGAAAAATTCTTGGACATGAAAGTTGTAGATTAGGTCTTTCCTTTTTCAAAAAGTACAAGAACATGTCTTGATTCATCCTAGAACTCAAGATATGGCCTTTCAAAGTTGGCAAAAATCACATAATTTTCAAGTTCATGTCAAAGAGGGATTTTTGCATATTGGCATTTCAAGCTTCTAAGTGACCTCTAATGTGCACAAACACTTCATAACATGTCAATACAACTTGCCTAAACCAGAATTGGCCCAAGAATTTGGCATTTTCATGGCTTGATTCACAAGAAATTTCAAAGTGGCCAATATGCATAAACATTGAAATCTCTTCATCCAAGCATCACAACTCACTTCTATTGATCCAAGGGCTCCCCAGAAACTCAGTTGAAGCCAATACACCCTTTAGATCTCCTCTTCCATGGCCCATACTCTCAAGGACACATATTTGACTTTTTGGAAAAAACTCCCATACTCTTGGAATAGTGTTTTGCAGCCATTCAGAACCTACTCCATATTATATTCAAACAATATGGGAGAGATAAGAAGAAGGTTTGAAGCCTGAAACCAGCAACAACATCAGATTCACAAAAATATGCATAAGACTTGTTCTCTTTGAAACACCCTCAAAACTCAACAAAATCCAGAAATTCTTTCACCAACAAATCACTTTTCATCCATAGAATAAAACGCAACCCTTAGAATGGCCTAAATCACTACACACACAAACCTCCATTTCTGCTAAACCAGAACCACACACCATAAAACAACCACTCTCAAAGCTTTTCAAGCCTTCCACTAGCATCAGGAGGATCAAAGGAAGCTTTTTGCATAAAGGAGAGGCCCTGAAAGCTCACATTTGCAGTTCATCAGCTCGGGTAACCTCAAGAACAAAATCTTTCAGAGCTTAAATTTCTTGTTATAAAATGAAAGTATATGTTATGGGGATCACACTGATGCTTTTAGAATTGAAAATAGTCAAGAAATGAGCATGTTACGAGCTTCTGAAATTTTGTCCAGATTTTTGTTCTTCTTCGATTCTCCATGTTTGTGTGTTATAAATCATGTTTGAAGGTTGATTTGAGTTTAGTTTGAGTAGAGGATCATTTCTAGGCAACTAATTTGGGGTGGGGTGGCCTGTAGAGAGACTTAGGGTTTTTGTGTCGCCGGAGAAGATGATCGGAGGGGAGAAAGTGATTAGCCCTAATTAGGGTTTAATCTCCAGATGTGTTGTGGACCCTTGGATTGTGATTAGTTTAGGAGAATGGATGGACCAGATTGATTCATTAAGTTAATATCTGATTAATTAAAATAAAATATGATTAATTAGCCAGGATTGATCCAAGCCCTTGAAACGCGCGCGCAATCTTCCCTTGTTTAAATCTTGACCTTCAGATTAGATTACTTTCATTTATTCTGTTTTTAATTCCATTTTATTTTATTTCTTTTGCATAATTTATTTAAAATAGTTAAAAACATCACAAAAATATTTCCTTTTGCAATTTAGATCCAAATATTTTTCTCAACCCAAAAATGATTTTTATTTTATTTTTTGAATTAAAAAAGTATTTTTAAAATATTTAAATATTATTTTTAATTAATTAATGGGTTTTAATTAATTAAAAATACATTTAGGTTTCTAAAATTCACCAAAAAAATCATGAATCATTCCAATACATTTAGAAACATTTTCAAACTCTTAATACAAATTTTCTTTTAGGTTTGATCATAATTTCACAATTTTCTTTGAATTAGGGTTCTTTAAAATCACATTTTCTAACCCTAATTTTGAAAAATTCATTTCTGCCTAACCATGAAGAGTTTGAACTTGATTCTGTTTGCATTGTTTCACATATTGCATGTAGTTTCTAGGTTATTTTCCTTATGAATTTATCTTTCATTTTCAAATTGATTTGCATTTTCCTTTGAGAATCACCCAAAAACCCTAGCAAACTTAGAAAAATCATAAATTTCAATAGGATTAGCTTCCGACTTTCTCCTTTGGGGTGTGACCTTATATGGGATTAGGGTTTAATTGAGCTTGATTTCAATTTTTTATCATGTTGTATGCTTCTGTTTTGTTCATTTGCATCCATATGTTCATAAAACCCTAATTTCTCATGTTCATTTGCATTCACTTTGCATATTCATCATAATGTGAACTTGCCATGACATTTCAAGCATTGATATGTCATCTTAGACATCTTAGTACATGTTAGAACATTGCTTGATCTTTTCTTCATTCATTTTCCATGACTTGCATTCATTTCATTTCATAAACATCCATGTGTTTTCAAGCTTCCAAGGATGCTTTCATGACATCTCATCTTTGTATGATCATTCATATGCACATTCTATGACTTTTCATAATCTCATATGCCATTTGCATTGCATAATTACTTCTGATTTTGGTCTTTTCATCAAAATTCAACTCATTTCTTCATGCTTTATGTCTTATGCATTCATACTAACACTTTCAGGTACCTTTGGTAAGTTGTTTAGGGAGGTGGATTTGCCTTAACCTCCCACCTCTCTTATCTTATTCATATGCATTATTACATGTCTTTGAAGTGAATCTAATTCACTTATGTTCCATCCTTCTCACTTTATTTCTTTCAAGTTACTTATCTTCTTCAGGAAGTAAGTAACTTGTTCTTCCCTCCTTCTCTTTTCATCTACTTCTTCCATTGGTGGCCTTGAAGATCTTTTCTCTTAAGCCTAACAAACCATAGGACATCAAAGCATGATAAATTTTAGGGTTTTGTATAGTCCCCCTTAGTCTTTTACCTTTGAGTCTCCTTGAGTCTCTCTTCTCATCTCAATAATCAGAGACTAAACTCTTAAAGTTTTAGGATTTTGGAATTAGGGTCATGCATGCATCCTTCTCTTAGGATGGAGTGTATAACTTTAATCCTAAGTGTTAAAACTTTAATTTGTTTAAACCTCTTAATTAAATCACATTAATATTCACTAAGACTTTATCTTGTAACTTGGGCCTTACATTAGGGTTTTATCTCTTCCATATGGTTAAGAGCGACTAACCTTAGTGTTTAATGGAAAAGTCCCCCTCAAGTTGTCTTACAAACTTAAAATCTACTTCTTAATCTCATCCCTTAATTAAAACCCACTTAATAAAGGCTTGTTATATAATGAATTTAATCCTTAACCATGGATTAAGTTGAGGTATCTTCCTCAGCTTAAGTGTTCTCATCTATTATCCTTCTATTAGGATGGTGTAATGAGTTCACTAATATGTGATTAGAGATTAAACTCATTACTTAACACTAAACAAAAATCCAAAAACATCTAAATAATCACAAGTAGGTTAATGATCTTAATCCTACATCATTAAGGTAATTAAGTTGAGATACTTATCTCATACTTAAGTATGCTCATTATCCCTAATCAGGGAGGATATAATGAGTTTACAAGCCCTTGATTTAGGCTTAAGCTCATTAACTTATGAAAAACACCAAAAATAATAACAAAACTGAAAACAAAAAATCTAACAATAATCGTCTCCTTCGGGATTTTTTTCTCATCACACTCATTCAGAAACGAGAACTTGCTTCTTCCGTCTAATGCGAAACAGTTAGCACTCGAGCCAGACGAGTCATACACTTGAGCATAGACAAGCAAGCAGTTCACAGTCAATTTATCTTTTAGTCTCTTTGAGTCGAACTACGGTGTTCTGACTTCCTCATTGCACGAGAGGATACGTAGGCATAACTTAATTGTTATCGAACAAAATTCTATGTTTCTTCCCCCTCTTTCAGCATTCTTTCTAAGCTTCAGTTCCTGAGCAATCCACCCTTTTGCACTGACACCTTAACATTCATTCTTTAGCTTTTGCACACAGATAGCACACACACTACCCCTTTAAACACAATCTTGTAAGCGTGGATCCCGTCGAGTACGACGGACAATCTGGGTGCTAATACCTTCCCCGGTTGTAACCAACCCCCTTTATCAGTTTCTCTGGTTCACAACCGTCTTATCCATCTCTTTCTAGGTTTATGCATCATTACCTTTCCTTCGGGATAAAAATGCCTAGTTGGCGAATCTATACAATTCACCTTTCATTTTCTCTTTTTGCCGATCATTCGAATCTGCACCATGGGACCCTGGTGTCTTTTGGGGGGAGCGACAACTTGGCGACTATGCTGGGGACTCTATCTTGCAACCAGGGCTTCTGGTTCTTTTTGTGGGTTTCTCCTAGCGCTTGTTAGATTTGTGTTTATGGGGGTGTTATATGCTACATGTGCTTTTTATTTACTACTTTATTTATTGCTTTCTGTACAACTTTATTTATTGCTTTCATTTACTATTTTATTGCATTCTATATTACTGTCATCATATCATTGTGCTGGATCTTTTGTTTGCCTTGGTGGGAGGGATATTCAGTGAGTAAGGTTCCATATCGGGAGCCTGAGTGACACATAGGATATAATGGCTTCATATTCTTTCCCATTCCATTTCGGTCTGGTGCGGGAATATGAAACACGGTTCAGACATGGGTTTCTTCTTGAGAACTCTGTGCTACTGATTTCCTGTAGTACTAGGGCTATCTGGGAAGCCTGCTAAGTCTGGATGACCTTTAGATGACCTTCAGCATCTGAGGTGAAATAGAGGAGGGTCCTTTATGATTAATGTAAACACTGTACCTCCGGGTTAGAAGTGTTTACACTTCTCATAATTGATCCAAGTCTGAGGATCCTTGTTCTAGAACAATACCTGTGAGGGGGTTAGGATGTTTACAGGTTTGCAGGAACCCCTGGCCTCATCATACCCTGTTACTGATATTGTTAAGGTTACACTATTTTGGACTGTTCTTATACTTGTGAGTCTTTATTTGAGTCCCCCACCTGGTTACTGGTTCTCTAAGCCTTCATCTGGACTTATGAACACACATGGACCTTATCAAGGCAGATAACAAATTCAGAACTTGATCACAAACCCTTGCATATCATTCTGCATACATCATTTTGCATCATTTTAACATTTGTCTATTTGTTTTACAAGGTATCCACATCTTATTTGGTTTTGGTTTTGACTATTCATCTGCTTCAACCATCTTCACCAGCTATCTTCATCAGAGATTCTCTCCAATACCCTCATCAGTTGTCTTCATCGGCACTTCTCCTCAGTTATCATCATCAGCATTCATTATCAATATGGACCTGTAAACACCCCAAATTTTACCTCACTAAGTTCACACCATGGCTTATGATCTTTTCATTTGCATAAGTTCAATCATATCACATCATGTTGCATTTTTGCTTCACTGCACTGGTTCAAAGTCATTTGCATCTAGGGTTTGTGACCTGAGCAATCCAAGATCCATCTGAGCCACTCCAAAGGTCTCCAATCATCTCAAGAGGGTCCATGTATGTTCAATCATCATATTATATCCTCCCAAGATCAAGGAAGTCAGAAAAGCACAAGAACTTGCAAGGCATGGAAGCAGAGCCAGCTTTAACTACATAGATGACCTAAAATTAGGGTTTTGGTTTCAGAGGCCATAACTCCAAATTTTTTGGTCATTCTTATTTCTATTGGTCTCAATATGATATAAGGATCATGCATACCAAGTTTGATGAAGGAATTCATTGTGGAAGTCATCTGATCACTGGGTAACTTCTTGAGCAAGTCAGAGCCAAATCAGGGCATCTGAGGCCCCCCAACATGGAACCAAAGTGGATTTTTCATCCATATGAAGTAATATGGTCTTTATTTGATCATTGAAGTGCTTAGAAGTTCACAAATTTGAAGAAAAGTGGGCTAAACCAAAAGTTGCCAAATATGGAAATGACTTGTAATGTAAACTTTCCATTTTGGGAAAGTTTTTCAACCCCCTCTTTCTTAACCAAAAATGCTTCAAATGAAAAATTATTGGTCATGAAAGTTGTATATTGGATCATTCCCTTTTCAAAAAGTACAAGAACAAAATCTAATTCATTTTGGAACTCAAGTTATGGCTTTCCAAAGTTGGCAAAAATCACATAATTTCATGTTTCATGCCAAAGAGGGATTTTTGCAAAACCTCATGCCAAGCTATTTTATTACTTCAAATGGACTTCTACACATCATAACATCATAGTAAAATGCCTAAAACTCAGAATTTCCCAAAGAATTTCACATTTCCATGACTTGTACATGAAGAAATCAAGAAAGGGCCAAACTTTGCCAAAATTGCAAAACCCCCCCACAACTTCCCACAAGCTTGCCAAATTGCCTCAAACTGATTTCTATGGACCTCCTTGAATCAAGCTGCGCCAGACACCCCCTTGTCCTTGGCCTGAAACAACCCATACCTCAAAGGACACATAACTTTGACTTTTTGCAAAACAAGCCATACCAATCAGCATAGCCCACACCAACTCCACAGGCCTATCACAGCTTGATACATGGACCAATACAAGCCGTTTGACACAAGAGCACAGCCAGAATCATCAGCATCACCATAGTTCACAAAAAAAAACCCTCTTTGCATTTTCTATCGAATCTCACAACTCAACCATTCATTCTTCAAACCAACACCACCATTCATCTCAGCTTCACTCACTGATCATTTCCCACCCTTCATTTTGCCCTAAAAGCCATCATACACAAAACACGATTTTCTCCCCCTTTGAACTGAACTTCATCAAACTTCAAAAGGAGATCACAAACACTTCAGCAAAGCATTCCAGATGCATAAGGGGGTCAAGAGGAGGGGAAAGCACCAAAGGAGAGCCCAAATAGTGCCATTTTCGAAAGCTCCATTACAGGTAACTTCAAGAACCAATTTTCCAGAAGTTTGATTTTAGGTTATAGAATTGTTCCTCATGTTATGCTGGTCATGCTGATGCTTTTCTTTTTGAAAATGGTTGAGTTTTAAGGATTTTATGAACCTCTGAAACTTTGCCCGTGAAATGTGTTTTGATTCGATTTGCATGATTCACGAAAAATAAATGAGTTTTGTTGTGTGGTTTGTGTTTAGTTATGTTCAAGGATTGATTCTGGAGAGTTTAGAGAGTTTTAGTGGCGTTTTGAGAGAGATTGAGTGAGAGAGTTGTCGGAGAAGATGACCGGAACACTGTTCCGGTCATTTGAAAGTAATTAGGGTTCAGATTAGGGTTTAATTACGTAATTAGGGCAAGTTTGAATATCAGCCGTCCAGATGCGCGCGTGGTCTTTCCCCCCTTTCCAGATTTGAATTTCAGCCCTTAGATCAGCATATTTTTCCTTTTATTAATTTTTATTTCATTTGTTTCCATTTAATTTGCAAAAAATTTTAAAAATAGAAAAAAGCATAAAAAAATTCTGAAATTTTTTATCCAACCTTTAATTAATTTTCAGAACCCAAATATATTTTTATTTTTATTTTTTGCATTAAAAAATTATTTTTAAATTATTTAAATGTTATTTTTAATTAGTTAATAAGAATTAATTAATTAAAAATACATTTAGGTATTTAAAAATCACAAAAAAATTCAGAGAGCATTTTCAAACATTTACAAACATTTACAAACTCACCACACAAATTTCTTTTTGGTTTTGATCATACTTTGACATTTTTCAATTGAATTAGGGTTCTTAAACTTGAATATTTTTAACCCTAACTTCAAAAATTCATAACTTTTGAACCAAAGTGAGTTTGTGAATGATTCTTTTTGCATTGTGCTATGCATGGTTTCAAGCATCTAAAAACATTTTTGTTTCATTTTTATAATGCATTTTCAATTTGTTTGGCATTTTACCTTTAGGATCACCCTTAAAACCCTAGAAACTTAGAAAAATTATAAGTCCTTCTAGGTTAAGCTTCTGACCTCCTTCTTTGGTTAGTAATTTAGTATAGGTTTAGGGTTCCTTTGATTTCATTTTTAATTTTTTATCTTATGTTTTTCTTCTGTTTTTGAATTGTGCATCTCACATGATCATATAACCCTAATTTGCATCTTCATTTGCACCCATCTTGTATAAACTTGCATACATGAACTTGCCATGACATTTTGTGCATCCACATGACATATAAGACATCTTAGGACACATTAGAATCATGTTTGATCATTGCATCTTCCATTTGCCATGTTATGCTTTCATTTCATTCCATGTGCATTCATAAACTTTCATGCTTCCTTTATGCTTCATTTGCATTCCCATCATTTGTATGATCATCTTCATCTCATGACATACATTTATATCATCTCTTTGCATCATTAGCATCATGAACATGATTTTGGTTTTCGTTTTCATCTTGGCATCTCATCCCATTTTCATTTCATTTCATTTCCTTTTGCTAACTTTTCAGGTGGTAAGTGCTTGAGAAGTGAATTTGCCTTCACTTCTCACAATCTCTTCTCATCTCTCTTATGCAATCATTGCTGCATTTTGCTTTTGTATTAGAGTGAGCTTGCTCATTCATGTTCTCTACTCACTTTCTTTCTTAAAGCAACTTATCTTCTTAAGTGAAGTAAGTTGTCTTGCTTATTCCTGCTTCTCCTCCTTCCATCTTTCTTCTTCCTTGGTGGCTCTTCCTGAAGATCTTCTTGCAAGCCTCATAAACCCTAGGAATACCCAAGCATGATAAAAATTAGGGTTTTATTAGTCCCCCATTAATTTTACCTTTGTGTCATCTTTGTGTCTTCTCTTCTCATCTCATAATCAAGGACTAAACCCTTAAGATTTTAAGACTTTGTGATTAAGGTTATGCCTGTATCCTTCTATTAGGATGGAGTGTATAAATTTAATCCTAAGTGTTAAACCCTTGATGTGTTTAATTCCTTTAATCAATCCACTTAATAATCACTAAGACATCAAGCTTGTAACTTGGGCCTTGCATTAGGGTTCTAATTCTTCCTTAATTGGTTAAGAAGGACTAACCCTAGTGTTAATGGACAAGTCCCCCTCAAGTTGTCTTACAATCATAAAAATTCACTTCTTAATCTTACCATTAACTAAAATCCACTTTAATAAAGCCTTTGTTTTGTCATGAGGTTAATCCCTAATCATGGATTAAGTTGGGGTATCTTCCTCAGCTTAAATGTTCTCATCTATTATCCTTCTATTAGGATGGTGTAATGGGTCCATTAAATCTTTGATTATGGATTAAAATCATTACTTAACACTAAACAAATACTCCAAAAAAATATAAATAAAGGCAAGTAGGTTAATGATCTTAATCCTACATCATGGTGATTAAGTGTGAGGTGTTTACTTCACACTTAAGGTATTCTCATTACCCCTAATCAGAGGGAGGATGTGATGAGTTTACTAACCTTTGGTTTAGGCTTAAGCTCATTTTCTTATGACAAACTCCAAAAAGAAATAAAAGATGTAAAATACCAAAAACAAACAATAATCGTTTCCTCCAGGATTCTTTTCTCATCTCATTCACTCATAAACGAGAATTTTCTTCTTTCGTCTAATGCAAGACAGTTTGCACCTGAGCCAGACAGGTCATACACTTGAGCATAGACAAGTAAGCAGTTCATAAGTCAATTTATCTTTCAGTCTCTTTGAGTCGAACTACGGTGTTCTGACTTCCTCATTGCACGAGAGGATACGTAGGCATAACTTAACTGTTATCGAATAAAAGTCTCTATATATTCCCTCCTCTTCCAGCTTTTTTCTTTTAAGCCTCATAGTCTTGAGCTTTACACTATTTCCTTACACTGACACTACCCCTTTAAACACAAACTTTCAAGCGTGGATCCCGTCGAGTACGACGGACAATCTGGGTGCTAATACCTTCCCAGGTTGTAACCAACCCCCTTTCTCAGTTTCTCTGGTTCGCAACCGTCTTATCCATATTTTTTCCAGGTTTATGCAGCATTACCTTTCCTTCGGGATAAACATGCCTAGCTGGCAACTCTTTTCACCTTCATTTCATGTTCTCTCCTTTCGCCGACCGTTCGCGTCTGTACCCCTTCTGGTCGGGTGTCATTTGGTGGGAGCGACAGGACCCATCCAGGAAGAGCAACATTACTTATCATTTCTTTGAGCCCTCTCTAGAAGGCATCAGGCAGATTCAGACACTCATCACTCCTGGTCATGTCCCTTTATTCAGGGAACATTATGGTAGTATTATGGACATGATCATGGACTTGGATGCATCACAGAGGAGCATGATTCACACTTGCCTTCAGTTCTATGACCCTCCTCTCAGATGCTTCAATTTCCCAGACTTTCAGTTGGGTCCTTTGTTAGAAGAATATTCCATGTTGGTGGGTGTCCCCATCAGGAAGGGGATTCCTTTCAACCCTGAGATGATTGCTACCAGGAATGAGGATATAGATAAGGCTCTATATTTGGAGACCACCATCATTGATCAGAATATGACCACTAAGGCTGGAATCCCAGGCCTCCATTTGGACTTCTTGATTACTCAGGCCAACATTCATGCTACAGCAGGGAAGTGGGACACTGTTTGTGCTCTCTTGGCCCTTAGCATATATGGTATCATCTTGTTTGTAGACGAGCCCAAATTTGTAAGCAAGAGTGCTATCCATCTTTTCCTGCTGAAGAATCCAGTTCCTACCTTGCTCGGGGATTTCTACTACTCAGTGCATCAAAGGAATGAGAAGCATTGGGGAAGATTAGTCAGATGTTGTGCACCTCACTTCTACTGTTGGTTATTGAGACACTTGCCAAAGTCAGAAGCTTTCTTGAATCCTCATCAGTCAAGAAATTGGGCTAAGAGAATGATTGCTCTCACTTTAGAAGACATCAGGTGGTGCACTTAGAGCACCAAGGGCAGAGACATAATCACTAGCTGTGGACAGTATCCCAATGTACCTCTGATTGGAGTAAAGGGTTGCATCAACTATAATACTTTGCTTTTCAAAAGGCAATTAGGGTATGCCTTGGTACATCCACCAAGAGAGCAGGACTTATCAGAAACCCTTTACTGTGACATTCAACATAACCATGCCATTGCCCGACAAGCAACCTGGGCTTGGGATAATATTCAGACAAAAGGGACTGCCATTCTTGGTAAGTGCAACAACATAGCTTCAGCTCAGTATATTGATTGGTCTCGTATTAGAGGACAAATCACCTGCATGCCTTTCACCCTAGAGGATGTGCCTGGACCATCAGCAGTAGAGCATGTAGCTACAATCAGTTTAGAGGAGTTTGAGAAGTTGAAAGAGAGGAATGCTCAGTTGTCTGAAGCTCTAAAGAAGACCCTCTGGGAGAGGAATGATATTCGTCTGTACAATGAAAGGTTAGAGAAGCTCCGGATCAAGCATATGACCAAGATTGAGAAGACAAATGATTACATCAGAAGAGCCCGAGCTAGGGAGTTGGTATTGAAGAATGATTGCAAGGAAGCCAAGATTCAGAAGGCCATAGCTGAGCACTACTTGGAAGAGAGTCAGGCTAGATGGATCAGAATTACTGAGGCTCGTTCACAGGAAGATCAGAAGACACATGCTAAGATAGGGTAGCTGGAAGCTAATGAGAAAAAGAATCAGGAAGCTTTGTTAGTAGCACAAAAGGAAATCTCTGAGTTGAAACTCCGGGCAGGGTTGAAGAGATCAAAAGACCAAGACAAGTACAAGAAGTTGACAAATGCTATTGCCACCAGGAACCTTCTTATCAGGACCATCACGGAGCATCCAGTTGGACCAGTGACTGATTCTCTCCTGAAGGAAGTCAAAGAGGATGATTATAGGTTGGATGTTTGATTTCTTTGTATTTGTAATTCATTTTGTTTGTACTTTTGTTGATTTTGTTGTATTTTGACCCATCATGGGGACTTGTTTGTAATCATGAACTATGTATCTTTACATTTTGTAATATATGGTTTGTGTGTTATTCTGTGGGCTTCATTTTGTTTCAACATCATCATTCCTCGAGGTCTGGAAGGTCAAAACTAAAGAACCAAACCGGATACCCTTGGAAGACAAATAGACATACTGCATTGCATACTAACTTCATTCTTTATTTTGTAGGTATTTTTGTTGTTGTTTCTCACTTTGTTGTGGTTTCAGGAAACATTGCTCGTAGGAGGGTCTTCCCCATCAACAGAGTTCACTGGTATCCTACAAGAAACAACCTCCGAGCTTACAGATGGACCAGGTTCAACAAGATTTGATTGACGTAAGAACCCAGATGGCTAATGAAAGAACTGAAATGAGGGCTCAGATGAACCAGTTCATGGCAGTAATGACTGGGTTGGCCCAAAGCCAAGAAAGATTATGAGAGTTGGTTGAGCGGAAAACTCCTGAAGAAAATCACCCAGGTACAGGGGGTACCAGCAACAATGATCATGTACAGCCTCGTACTGATCCCCCGAAGTTTGGACCTCATCTTAACCCTGAAATTAATGCTATCAGTAATACCCATGGTAATACTGGAGGGCGTGCCTTGCAAGAGGACCCTCAGGAGGAACAATTCACAATATTTGGAGCAGGAGATGAAGTCTATAATCGTCGGCTGGACGAGATAGCAGAAAAGTTGAGATCTCTGGAGTCTCAAAACTCTTTAGGGTTTGATGTTATGGATATGGGGCTGGTTGAGGGAGTTAGAATTCCTCACAAATTCAAACCTCCCTGCTTCGAAAGATATAATGGAACATCTTGCTCTCACACCCATATTCAATCCTTTTTGGGAAGATTGAAGGCTTACACTATGAATGAAAAGCTATGGATGTTCTATTTTGAAGATAGCTTGACCGAGGCATCCCGTGAGTGGTACTCTCATCTGACTAGGTCAACAATCAGAAATTGGAAAGATTTGGCCGAGGCTTTCATACACCAATACCAATATAATCTAGACATGGCTCCTAAGAGAACCCTTCTAATGGGTATGTCACAGTCCTCCAGGGAAAGCTTCAGAGAGTATGCTCAGAGATGGAGACAATTAGCTGCTGCTGTTCAACCTCCAATGTCAGAAAGATAAATGGAAGATATGTTTATGAACACCCTACAGGGGACATACATTGATAGGTTGGCTGCTTTCTCTTCCATTAGCTTCGCAGATGTGGTCATAGCTGGAGAAAGGATTGAGAGTTTGTTAAAAATGGGTAAGATTTCTGATAATGGCGCCAGTTCAAGCAGCACAAGGAAACCATTTGCAGGGCCTCGCAGGTCGGGTGAAACAAACTCAATACACATGGGCAGAGGAAGGCCCCAGTATATGCCAAGATCAATTACCGCCGTCACAATTCCTACTCCACCACCTCAACAATAATACACTCCACAATCACATCATTTCCCTCAACAACATTTCCCTCAACAAAGGTCCTATAACAACAACAACAACCAACAACAACGTCCTTTCCAACAAAGACCATCTCAAGTCTACAGGGTAATTGATCATATACCAATTACTTATGCCACTTTGTTACCACAACTTCTGAAGCTTAATCTTGTTGAACTAAGGACTCTGGCTCCACCAGATCCTCAGAACCTTCCACAGAATTACGACGTCAATGCCAAATGTGCCTTCCATTCTAATGCACCTGGCCATACCACATAAAAGTGCAGAGCTTTGCACATGAAGGTCCAGGATCTAGTTGATTCAAAGGCTTTAAATTTTTCACCACCTCCCAACGTCACAAAGAATCCTATGCCTAGCCACGGTGGGCCCAGGATAAATGGAATTGAGGAGGATCAACCAGTGAATCTAATTGAAGATACTGCAAGCATTCAAACACCTTTGGCAGAGGTTAAGCTCAGCTTTTAAAATGCCAGGTGTTCCCAGGTTGTGAGGCATGCTGTGAATCTTGCAAAGTTTCCACCAATGGTTGTGCAAGTTTAAAAAGTGGCATCAATGGCCTTATCAAAAAAGGTATCCTGCAGATAACATCAACGGTTTCTACAACAACAAACACTCCTCCTACAACTTCAAAAATAGATATTCCGACAAACTCATCTACAAAGTCAACAATCATCTCTTCCACCACTTCAACAAATATTATTTCAACTGCATCCGCTTCTACAACTACAACAACCATTAATAATGACATCTCCACAGTCACCATATACTACGACCCGACAATGGTCCCCGATTCCAACAATTTTCAGCAATAATCTCAACAACAACCCAGCTTCAATCTTTTACCACCACCACCAGTTAGAACTCCTGTCACCATATATTATGATCCACAGACGATAACAGTTCCCACCTCCGCTGCAGTCAGTCCAGTCACCATCACGGTACCTGGACCCATTCCATATGAAAAAGATAATGTTGTGCCATGGCTCTATGGTTCAGACCTCTACTGCAATGGGGAGAAAGTCGTTCTTGACTCTTCAACTCATACACCACAGGTCGATAATGTCAGGGGAGGCGGAGGCTTCACTCGAAAAGGACGTCTCTTCGCGTCACAAATTCCAAGGGTTAACACTGAGGTAGAGGCTGCTGCCAAAGTTAAAGGCAAAAATGTGGTGCCTGAAGAACCAACTTTGAAAGAAGCTCATAAAACATCCTTTGATCAGGATGTGGATGAATTTATGAGAATAATCAAGAGAAGCGATTACAAGGTTGTGGATCAGATCCACCAGACTCCTTCCAAGATCTCCATTTTATCATTGCTATTGTGTTTCGAAGTTCATCGAGATGCATTACTTAAACTCCTGCACGCAACATACGTGCCTGAGGAGATCACGGTAAATCAGATAGAGACAGTGGTTTCCAATGTTAATACTAGTCATGGACTAGGCTTCACCAACGCTGATTTGACTACGGAAGGTCATCACCATAACAAAGATTTACACATCACTCAAGAGTGTAAAGGGGTTGTGCTTTCATATGTTCTAGTTGACACTGGGTCTTCACTCAATGTCTTGCCAAAGAAAGCCCTTGTTAAGCTTGAATATGATGGTATAGCTCTCCGACCAAGCAATCTGGTGGCTAGAGCTTTTGATGGTTCCAAGAGGTTTGTTCTTGGAGAAGTGGATCTTCATGTGATAATTGGCCCGCAGGTCTTTCAAACTACTTTCTACGTGATGGACATTCAGCCGACCTACAGTTGTTTGTTGGGTCGACCATGGATTCACGCCGCTGGTGCAGTTACGTCGACCCTTCACCAGAAATTAAAATACGAGTGGGAAGGGCAAATTATCACAATCTGTGGTGAAGAGGATATTTTTGTAAGCCATCTGGCTACCTACAAATACATTGAGATGGATGGTGAAATCCACGAGACCATGAGCCAAGGTTTCGAAGCACTGAACGTCAATGAGGCGACAACTGAAGTATTTGCTGCATCCCAGGAGGATAGGATGGGTACTTCAATTGTCTCCTACCAACAAGCTCGGAAGGTTGTTGAAGATGGAAACGCCCAAGGCTGGGGCAAGCTACTACCTGTGGAGAAGAAGGAGGACATATTCGGTTTGGGTTACAAACCATTCCGACAAGATCAAGCAGAGGTTGCTAAAGAGCCCAAGTTCGTGAGTGGGGGGATGCTAACCCCAGATGCTATCAATAACGTGGAAGACGAGGCTGAAAGCGACCTCAACCTGGAAAGCTGGATTCGTCCAAGGATCCCGGGCCAACAAGTCCTTAACTGGTCTTCCCAAGATATTATAAGAGTTACTCATGCAGAGTAATTATTATTTCCTGCTTTTAGCATGCATCAAGTCCTGCATCTTTCCCAAGGTGTTAGGACTCATTTTGTAATAGGGCCATATTTGTATTTTGTGCAAATAGAATATCAATGAACAATGGACATCTTTTGCAAACAATTTTCTTCTTCGCTCACTGTCTTTTCATTTTTGTTATTTTTCGCACAAAATAATAAAATGGCAATGTTTTAAAAATAAATAACTTCATTTTTCTGAACAAGATTAAAATTGATCACTAAAAAGAACAAATCTCAACCCTTGCAGAGATAATCCTCCAGAATGCACCGACAACATAACTGCTATGACCTTGTATGACTTTGATAGTCCAATTAATCAAGCAAATGAAAGGGTTGATGAAGACTTTGAGTTGCCTAAAGAGTTAGCAAGGTTGTTGAGGCAAGAAGAGAAAGTGATTACTCCTCATCAGGAGGAAATTGAAACTATTAATCTTGGTATCGAGGAAGATTTGAAAGAAGTGAAGATTGGGGCCAGTCTGCAAGCTCCAGTAAAAGAATAACTTATCGGTATGCTTCGGGAATATGTCGACGTCTTTGCTTGGTCCTATCAAGATATGCCAGGTCTAGATACGGATATTGTCATGCACATGCTACCATTGAAAGAAGACAGCCCTTCGGTTAAACAGAAGTTGCGTCGCACTCGCCCGGATATCGCCATGAAAATCAAGGAAGAAGTACAAAAGCAGTGGGACGACGGTTTCCTTGCTATAACTAGTTACCCGCCGTGGGTTGCTAACATTGTACTCGTGCCTAAGAAGGATGGCTAGGTGCGTATGTGTGTGGATTACCGGGACTAGAACAAAGCTAGCCCGAAGGATGATTTCCCATTACCTCACATTGATGTATTGATGGACAACACAACTCAGTTCTCGGTATTTTCTTTCATGGACGGATTTTCTAGATACAATCAGATCAAGATGTCACCCGAAGACATGGAGAAAACAACCTTCATCACACCTTGGGGCACATTCTGTTACAAGGTAATGCCGTTTGGATTGAAGAACGCCGGTGCGACTTATCAACGCGCTATGGTAACATTATTCCACGATATGATCCACAAAGAAATCGAATGTTATGTGGATGATATGATTGCCAAGTCCCATACTGAAGAAGATCATCTGGTAAATCTGCTGAAGTTGTTTAAGCGTCTGAGGAAATATCATCTGAAGTTGAACCCCAACAAATGCACATTCGGGGTACGTTCTGGTAAGCTGCTGGGATTCATTGTAAGCGAAAATGGGATTGAGGTTGATCCCGACAAAGTCAAAGCTATTCAGGAAATCCCTGCACTGCAACCTGTGAACCCCTGTTCAAGTTGTTAAGGAAAGAACAAACAGTCAGGTGGAACGATGATTGTCAGAGAGCTTTTGACAAGATCAAGGAGTACCTACAAGAACCTCTAATTATCATGCCTCTAATTGAAGGAAAAGCTCTGATAATGTACCTTACAGTATTAGAAGGGTCAATAGGGTGTGTGTTGGGCCAGCATGACAAGTCTGGTCGAAAAGAGTATGCAATATACTACCTAAGCAAAAAGTTTACTGATTGTGAACAACGTTATTCACTGCTCGAGAAAACTTGTGCTTTAGCGTGGGCTGCTCGCCGACTAAGACAGTATATGCTGACTCACACTACCTTGTTGATCTCAAAGATGGACCCCGTCAAGTACATATTTGAGAAGCCAACACTTACTGGAAGGGTTGCAAGGTGGCAAATGATTCTAACAGAATATGACATTCAGTACACTTCTCAAAAAGCCATCAAGGGCAGTGTATTGTCTGACTATCTGGCTGAGCAGCCCATTGATGATTACGAGCCCATGAGATTTGATTTCCCGGATGACGACATCATGTTCTTGAAAGCAAAAGATTTTGAAGAGCTTGTTCACACTAAAGGGCCTGACCCAGAAGAAGCATGGGCTTTGATGTTTTACGGGGCTGTCAATATGAATGGTCGTGGAGTTGGTGCAATTATCATTACACCTAAAAGAGTTCATATGCCTTTCTCGGAAAAACTCACCTTTGCCTGCACTAACAACGATGCAGATTACGAAGCTTGTATCATGGGTCTTGAGGAAGCCATTGACCTCAGGATCAAAACCTTGAATGTATTCGGAGATTCAGCTTTGGTAATTAATCAGACCAACGACAAATGGTACACTCACCAGGAGCATCTGATTCCATACCGTGATTATACGAGGAGATTATTAACTTTCTTCACAATAGTCAAACTTGAATACATCCCTCGAGATGAGAATCTGTTTGCAGACGCTTTAGCTACCATTTCCTCCATGATCAAAGTTCAAGCTACCAATTATGTGCCTCGGATTTTGGTATCTAAACTGGACCGACCGTTATATGTTTTCTCTGTGGACACTGCTAGTGATGACAAGCCTTGGTTCCATGACATCAAATGCTTCTTGGAGAATCAGACATACCCATCTGGGGCATCCTCCAATGATAAGAAGACATTAAGAAGGTTGGCCGGCAGTTTCTTCCTCAATGCTGATGGTTCATTACACAAGCGAAACTTTGACATGGTCCTGCTCAGATGTGTTGACAGGAAGGAAGCAAACCTGCTAATGCACGAAGTACACGAAGGTTCTTTCGGCACCCATGTCGGGGGATATGCAATGGCAAAGAAATTGTTAAGATCAGGTTACTGCTGGATCACAATGGATGCAGATTGTTGTGCCTATGCCAAAAAATGCCACAAATGCCAGATCTACACAGATAAAGTGCATGTGCCTCCAAATCCTTTGAACGTGATGTCTTCACCTTGGACCTTTGCCATGTGGGGCATTGATATGATTGGAAAGATCGAACCGACTGCTTCAAATGGCCACAGATTCATCATGGTAGCCATTGATTACTTCACCAAATGGGTTCAAACTGACTGCTTCAAATGGCCACAGATTCATCCTGGTAGCCATTGATTACTTCACCAAATGGGTTGAAGCAGCTTCGTATGCAAACGTCACCAGACAAGTGGTAGCCAGATTTCTAAAAAGAGGCATCATCTGTCGATATGGAGTTCCCGAGAAAATCATTACTGATAATGGTTCCAATTTAAACAACAAAATGATGGCAGAACTTTCCCGGGACTTCAAAATTCAACATCACAACTCTTCTCATTACAGGACAAAGATGAATGGTGTTGTTGAGGATGCTTACAAGAACATCAAGAAGATTGTGCAGAAGATGGTAGTTACCTACAAAGACTGGCATGAGATGCTACCATTTGCCTTGCATGGGTACTAAACCTCAATCAGAACATCTACTGGGGCAACACCTTATCAGCTTGTGTATGGTATGGAAGTTGTCCTACCTGTTGAAGTTGAGCTACCCTCCTTACGGGTGATGATGGATGTGAAACTGGATGAAGCAGAATGGGTCCGGTCTCGGTACAACCAACTGAATATGATCGAAGAGAAAAGATTAGCTTCCATCTCTCATGGGCAGTTATATCAGAAGCGAATGAAGAAAGCCTTCGATCAGAAAGTCAGACCTCGGGAATACCAAGTGGGAGAGCTTGTTCTGAAGAGAATCATTCCTCCTCATACAGACCACAAGGGCAAGTGGACGCCAAACTATGAAGGTCCCTACGTAATAACCAAATTCTTCTCAGGTGGAGCACTGATGCTCGCAACCATGGATGGTGAAGACTTCCCGTCTCTTGTGAATTCAGATGCAGTTAAAAAATACTTCGCATAAAATGACCCGCTGGATATAAAAACAGAGTGTAAGTCCAGGCAAAAATAGGGCATCCCGGCGAGTCAAAAACATAATAAAAGACTCGGGCAAAAATAAGGGAAAAATCAAAAAAATGTGTACACCCGCTAAGTTGAAAATCCGCATTGGACATCTCAGGAAAAAATGGGTATCCCAGTGGATTGAAAACCCGAAAGGGCGATCCACACAAAATCAAGGAATAAGCGAACAACTGCATTCTAAATTCTTTTGTATCACTCACAACATGGCAAGCTTCGAAAGGACAAAGCATCGGTCAGAATCAGCCTTCTTCAGAAAGCAAGATAAGAAGAACGTCAAGTTCATACAGGTCATAGAAAAGGAAGCTCGCTGGAGCGTCATCTTCAACATTGCCAACACTTTTTATTTTCTCAATTTACAGCAATCTCCTCATTTCAGGGGATTCACTTCTTTGACTGTACTTGCCAAATTCAGGGCACACAAATTAATAAAATTAGAGTTTCCAGTCACACTTTGTTTTGTACATTTTTTTCGTTTGCAAAATGTCCAATGTTCATAATACAACTCTTGCATAAAAAAAATAAGCCATTTTTTTAAATAAATGCTTGCAGGAAATATATTACTTTCAGGTAAATCTAACTCCTATGACGGAATCCGGTTAAGGGTACCTCAAGACACTTGTGTGTTTCCTTTGTCTTAACAGGTTGTAGGTACTCGAGACAAATAATCATTCGCAACATGGGGCTTATCAAGCATTACATCCCCAGCACACTACTTCCTAGAAGTTATCTCCTCCCTGAGCAAGATCTCCCAAGAAAGGCCTGACAACTCTTCCACAACAAAGTGGTCAAAGAAACTTCTATTCCCCACCAGAGATGCCATATTTTTCTCACCCTCAACAGAGTTGGTGGAATTGATTCCCCACAGAGTTGCCTCCCCCAGTAGAGCAGTACCTGAAGCATATCCCCATCGTAGTTGCTAAAACTTTCTCCCTCCATACAGATCTATTAATGATCTATTTCCCCAAGCAGAGTTCTCCCTCCAGACAGATCTATCAATGATCTATTTCCCCAAGCAGATTTCTCCCTCCGGGCAGATATATCGTTGATCTCTTCCCCCAGCTGGGTTATCCCTCCAAGCAGATCAGCCAGAGATCTTTATCCCTGCAGGATCCGAGTCTCGGATCAGTTTCATTTGCATAATCATAGCATTCGCATCATATTCACCAAAATAAGCGTAGCATTCCGTCGAATACTGAGCATTACGGCAAAAATCAAACATTTGCATGATCATAAGCCAGGTTCGAGCCAGTCACCTACGAATACCATCACCACTTTATACAAAACTCATATCCCCTGTAGATAAAAGTCAAAGCATCCCCTTTGCACTCTCAAAACAAAGATGCCTGTTTATATTTATGCATGCTCTTTTCGACACTCGTCCGTGTCATCCTATCCCCCGCAGGATGCCAGAATACCTTCTGCACTCTCAAATACAGATATTTGTTCATAATTTGTATGTTTCCTTTTTGACACTCGTCTGTGTCATACTTCCCCAGAAAGTCAAACACTCGTCCGTATCCCTTGCCAAATCTTTCGACACTCGTCCGTGTCTTGCACATACTTCACCAGCAGATCATACTTGTACATACTTATACAGAAGTCTTTGATACTTGTCCGTATCTGGTATATATCACCTCCTCAGCAGATTCAACACTCGTCTGTGTCCCTTAACCGATTGATACTCGTCCGTATCATCATCCTTAAACACGTATCATCATTTGTTTCTACCGATACTCGTCCGTATTGTGGTTCTAAGGATGCTCGTCCGCATCTTTAATCTATACACACTGTCAAACACTTATATCTTTTACCTTGAAAGCGTAAGCACTCGTCCGTGTTTACCATTCCCCAGTAAACCGCCAACAAAACAAATTTCTTTTATCCGACATTCGTCATATGTCGTGATACTTTCGGCAGTCGTCCCCTGCCAGGTGATCGTCCTTCACCTTTGGATGACCGTCCCTCATCCTTTTCCCTAGTGTAATCTCAATTATTGGAACCTTCTATCCGACATTCGTCCTGTGTCGTGATATTTTTAGCAGCCGTCCCCTGCTAGGTGATCGTCCTTCCCCTTTTGATGATCGTCCCTCATCGTTTATCCGATGGCCGTCCCCATCGTTGATTTTTGTTATTCGACATTCGTCTTATGTCGTGATAATCCCCGAGAGCAGTCGTACCCTACTAGGTGATCGTCCTTCACCTCTTGATGTTCGTCCTTCATCATTCTTATCCGATGGTCGTCCCCATCGTTGATATTTTTCTATCCGACATTCGTCCTATGTCGTGATATTTTCAGCAGCCGCCCCCTGCTAGGTGATCGTCCTTCACCTTTGATGACTGTCCCTCATCATTATTTCATTTATTCTTTAACCCGATGGCCGTCCCCATCGTTGTTTACTTTACTTTCCAAGCCTGATGGCCATCCCCATCTATGCTTGTCTAAATCCCCAGAGAATTTTATTTTCCTTACCCGATGGTCGTCCCCGTCGTGGTCTCTTTATTTCCCAAGCTTGTCGGCCGTCCCCCTCATTGCTTAACTTACCATTTTATCCCCGACAGTCGTCCTCTACTCCATGGTCGTCCTCCATCGCTTTCATTTGATAATCATACTATACTACCTTTCAAAATTTATATCCCTTTTCTTCTTCTCCCCTGTGAGTGCAAATTTCATACTGTCTTTGGTATTCAACCACAAGTTATCTTGTTTGTCTGTTAAGCTAGGCGCTTACACCCTGCACAGCTAACTCATGTTTGCATAGGGGCAGCTGTAAACACCCCAAATTTTCCCTCACTTTTTCTCACACCATGGCTTTGTGATCTTTCATTTTTGCATTAGCATAAGCATACCATCTCATATTGCATATTTGTTTCACTGCATAGTTCCATTTTCATCTACATCTAGGGTTTGTGATCTGAGCAATCCAAGAATCAATATGAGCCATAACAATGGTCTTGAAGCTTTCCAAGAGGGTCCATGTGTGTTCTATAATCATAATATGCTCCCCAAAGTTCATGAAAGTCAAAGAATCACAAACATTGGCAAAGGCATGGAAGTAGAGCTAGGGTTTTCCTGCACAAATGACCAAAATTAGGGTTTTGGTTTCAGAGGCTTTAACTCCAAATTTATTGGTCATTTTTGTTTCTAATGTTCTTAATATGTTATAAGGATCATGTGTACCAAGTTTAATGAAGAAATTCATTGTGGAAGTCATCTGATCATTGGGTAACTTCTTGAGCAAGTTAAGTCAAAATCAGGGCATCTGAGGCCCCCAACAATGGAACCAAAGGATCATTTTCATCAAATTGAGGTTCTATGATCTTTATTTGATCTTAGAAGTGGTTGGAAGTTCACAATATTGAATAATTTTGAGCCAAATGAAAACTTCTTATTTTTGGAAATGACTTGTAATGGAAACTTTCCATTTTGGGAAAGATTTTCAACCTCCTCTTTCATGACCAAAAATGCTTCAAATGAAAAATTCTTGGACATGAAAGTTGTAGATTAGGTCTTTCCCTCTTCAAAAAGTACAAGAACATGTCTTGATTTATCCTGGAACTCAAGATATGGCCTTTCAAAGTTGGCAAAATCACATAATTTTCAAGTTCATGTCAAAGAGGGATTTTTGCATATTGGCATTTCAAGCTTCTAAGTGACCTCTAATGTGCACAAACACTTCATAACATGTCAATACAACTTTCCTAAACCAGATTTGGCCCAAGAATTTGGCATTTTCATGGCTTGATTCACAAGAAATTTCAAAGTGGCCAATATGCATAAACATTGAAATCTCTTCATCCAAGCATTACAGCTCACTTCTAATGATCCAAGGGCTCCCCACAAACTCAGCTGAAGCCAAATACACCCTTTAGATCTCCTCTGCCATAGCCCATACTCTCAAGTACACATATTTGACTTTTTGGCAAAAACTCCCATACTCTTGGAATAGTGTTTTGCAGCCATTCAGAACCTACTCCATATTATATTCAAACAATATGGGAGAGATAAGAAGAAGGATTGGAGCCTGAAACCAACAACAACATTAGATTCACAAAAATATGCACAAGACTTGTTCTCTTCGAAACACCCTCAAAACTTAACAAAATCCAGAAATTCTTTCACCAACAAATCACTCTTCATCCGTAGAATAAAACCCAACCCTTGGAATGGCCTGAATCACTACACACACAAACCTCCATTTCTGCTAAACCAGAATCACACACCATAAACCAGCCACTCTCAAAGCTTTTCAAGCCTTCCACTAGCATCAGGAGGATCAAAGGAAGCTTTTTGCACAAAGGAGAGGCCCTGAAAGCTCACATTTGCAGTTCATCAACTCAGGTAACCTCAAGAACAAAATCTTTCAGAGCTTAAATTTCTTGTTATAAAATGAAAGTATATGTTATGGGGATCACACTGATGCTTTTAGAATTGAAAATAGTCAAGAAATGAGCATGTTACGAGCTTCTGAAATTTTGTCCAGATTTTTGTTCTTCTTCGACTCTCCATGTTTGTGTGTTATAAATCATGTTTGAAGGTTGATTTGAGTTTAGTTTGAGTAGAGGATCACTTATGGGCAACTAATTTGGGGTGGGGTGGCCTGTAGAGAGACTTAGGGTTTTTGTGTCGCCGGAGAAGATGACTGGAGCTCCCCTCCGGTCTCCTGAAAGTGATTAGCCCTAATTAGGGTTTAATCTCCAAATGCGTTATGGACCTTTGGATTGTGATTAGTTTAGGAGAATGGATGGACCATATTGATACATTAAGTTAATTTCTGATTAATTAAAATAAAATATGATTAATTAGCCAGGATTGATCCAAGCCCTTGAAACGCGCGCGCAGTCTTCCCTTGTTTAAATCCTGACCTTCTAATTAGATTACTTTCATTTATTCTGTTTTTAATTCCATTTTATTTTATTTCTTTTGCATAATTTATTTAAAATAGTTAAAAACATCACAAAAATATTTCCTTTTGCATTGATCATAATTTCACAATTTTCTTTGAATTAGGGTTCTTTAAAATCACATTTTATAACCCTAATTTTGAAAATTTCATTTCTGCCTAACCATGAAGAGTTTGAACTTGATTCTTTTTGCATTGTTTCACATATTTCATGTAATTTCTAGGTTATTTTCCTTATGAATTTATCTTGAATTTTCAAATTGATTTGCCTTTTCCTTTGAGAATCACCCAAAAACCCTAGCAAACTTAGAAAAATCATAACTTTCAATAGGATTAGCTTCTGACTTTTTCCTTTGGGGTGTGACCTAATATGGGATTAGGGTTTGATTGAGCTTGATTTCAATTTTTTATCATGTTGTATGCTTCTTTTTTGTTCATTTGCATCTCATATGTTCATAAAACCCTAATTTCTCATGTTCATTTGCATTCACTTTGCATATTCATCATCATGTGAACTTGCCATGACATTTCAAGCATTCATATGTCATCTTAGACATCTTAGGACATGTTAGAACATTGCTTGATCTTTTCTTCATTAATTTGCCATAACTTGCATTCATTTCATTTCATAAGCATCCATGTGTTTTCAAGCTTCCAAACATGCTTTCATGACATCTCATCTTTGTATGATCATTCATATGCACATTGTATGACTTTGCATCATATCATATGCCATTTTCATTGCATAATCACTTCTTATTTTGGTCTTTGCATCTCAATTCAACTCATTTCTTCATGCTTTATGTCTTATGCATTCATACTAACACTTTCAGGTACCTTTGGTAAGTTGTTTAGGGAGGTGGATTTGCCTTCACCTCCCACCTCTTTTATCTCATTCATATGCATTCTTACATGTCTTTTAAGTGAATATAATTCACTTATGTTCCATCCTTCTCACTTTCTTTCTTTCAAGTTACTTATCTTCTTCAGGAAGTAAGTAACTTGTTTTATCTCCTTCTCTTTTCATCTGCTTCTTCCATTGGTGGCCTTGAAGATCTTTTCTCTTAATCCTAACAAACCATAGGACATCAAAGCATGATAAAATTTAGGGTTGTGCATAGTCCCCCTTAGTCTTTTACCTTTGAGTCTCCTTGAGTCTCTCTTCTCATATCAATAATCAGAGACTAAACTCTTAAAGTTTTAGGACTTTGGAATTAGGGTCATGCATGCATCCTTCTCTTAGGATGGAGTGTATAACTTTAATCCTAAGTGTTAAACCTTTAATTTGTTTAAACCTCTTAATCAAATCACATTAATAATCACTAAGACTTTATCTTGTAACTTGGGCCTTACATTAGGATTCTATCTCTTCCATATGGTTAAGAGGGACTAACCTTAGTGTTTAATGGACAAGTCCCCCTCAAGTTGTCTTACAAACTTAAAATCCACTTCTTAATCTCATCCCTTAATTAAAATCCACTTGATAAAGGCTTGTTATATAATGAATTTAATCCCTAACCATGGATTAAGTTGAGGTATCTTCCTCAGCTTAAGTGTTCTCATCTATTATCCTTCTATTAGGATGGTGTAATGAGTTCACTAATATGTGATTAGAGATTAAACTCATTACTTAACACTAAACAAAAACCCAAAAACATCTAAATAATCACAAGTAGTTTAATGATCTTAATCCTACATCATTAAGGTAATTAAGTTGAGATTCTTATCTCATACTTAAGTGTTAATGCTATTATTTTATGATTGGCATTATGTTTGGTAAAACTAATATGGCTGGAAAATGTTGAATAAGAAGTTCCATATGTTAAATTAACATGGTATAGATTCTGGAAGAACATGTCAAACATGATGTCCTGACATGGTGGCACAGATAAATGTGGTTATAATAATTGGAAGATGTCAAAGAAGATGTTGAAACATCTGCAAATGTCATGACAGAATTACTGTCACAGACAGATGTCAAAGAAGATGTTGAAACATCTGCAAATGTCATGACAGAATTACTGTCATATGTTACGGACAGATGTCAAAGAAGATTTTGAAACATCTGCAAATGTCATGACAGAATTACTGTCATATGTTACAGACAGATGTCAAAGAAAATGTTGAAACATCTGCAACTGTCATGACAACATTACTGTCATGTGTTACATATAGATATCAAACAAGAAGTGTTGAACTTAGTTCAGGATGTCACATCAGATGTTGTGACATTATCAAACAGAGTATAAGTAAATGAACTTAATTCAGGATGTCACACCAGATGTTGTGACATTGTATCAGTTAATGAAGTAAGTTCAGTTTACAGGATGTCACACCAGATGTTGTGACATTGTATCAGTAAATGAAGAAAGTTCAGTTTTCAGGATGTCACACCAGATGTTGTGACATCTCAAACCTGCTACCAGAATTAATTAATGCTTAACAGAACTGAGTAAATTCAGGGGAATTTATCTGGAATTAATTGGAAAGAGATAAGCAATACAAGGCGCATCTTTAGGGAGATTAGTTATCTGAATTCAGTATAACAGAATAACTAACTCACCTTGAATCAAGGAGGTAACAAACTAACTAACCCTAATTCAAGGTGATGACGGTGAGATTTATCAGATCTGAATTATGCAGAATATTCTACAAAATATTCTGATATCACAGGTGGAATTACTTTTTAAAGATGCAGAATATTCTGGAGATATTATGCAATCATATGTGGCGCTGATTTAAAGGGTGCTGATTTAGAAGATCTTAAAGACTCAATTTAAATTGAAGACAAATATTGAAAAATATAGAGTTTCTATATTTAGAGATATTTTAGGAGTTTTTAGATTTGAAGATCTTTTGGTATATTTGTAGCAGATTTTTTCTGCATATTTGTAGCAGCTATTGTTGTGATTGTTTAGGCCCAAAATATAGTTGGGAATAGGTTATAAAAGAAACCCTGTAACCTAGTTTAGAATCAATCCAATCAACCGAAAATGTAAACATTATTAGGATTGTGTTCTGGTGGCAGCCGTGCGTAACAAGTAACTCTATTATGGCTGTTTCACCTGTGATTCTCGAAGCTTATAAGCAAGAGAAGTATTGTACTTAACTGAAGCTGCTAAGCAAGGTTAAGTTGTTGTCATGGAAGCATGGATTATATTTGTGAATTGTTGTAGGTATGAAGTCGTCAATATCAGCAACTGAGAGTTGAGAACTGTGAGACATCACTGAGGTGATTGGAAGTGAGGATGAATTTCTCATATTTAGGAGTTCCTAAGTAGAAGTTGCATTGGTAGTGATTAAGTGAGAAGACTGTAAACTGTAGGTGTTTGCTGAGAAGTCTTTGAATTAATACTACATAGTGGATTTCCTTCCTGGCTTGGTAGCCCCCAGAGTAGATTGATTTGATCGAACTGGGTTAATAATTCTGTTGTGTTCTTTATATCTTTTCTATTTTATGTTTTATACAGTACCTGAACTGAATGTCCTATCAGATGTCACAACATCCTGAAGTATGTTTGACTTTGATATATCAGAATTATTTAAGTACTGATATGTATGCCTTACCATGTTTATAAGTAACAGATAAGATGTCTCAACATCATATTCGACATCTGAGTCTGTCATACCAGAATTTCAATTGGTATCAGAGCAGGCATCCTGGTCTGTTTCTGGATGAGATCTAAGGGGGATACTTTCTGGTTCATGGTAAAGGAAGAAGGATGATATAATGAAAAGCTGTTGGAACTTGAGAGGTTCATATTGGCGTTTGAATGGTCCCTAGAAGTGGAGGATGGACTATTCATCATATGGTGTATATTGAACCAGTCTGGTGTTATCAGGGCTGGAAATTTGCTGGTGAATTGCTGTGTAGCTATGATGTCAGACAGAATGTCCTGACATCGTGTTTCAATATTTTTTGGAGGATCCTACTGTGAAGGAGTTTATTTATCTCCAAGGAATTGCTCTATTATGTATGATGTGTCTGATTGTTTGATAGTGGTTCCCCAATACTTCATACAAAGGCTGTTGTAAAGCTTCAGTTCATAATGTCAAGTTTGATGTTCTATCATGTGATTACAGAACTGGAGAACACTTAGTTCAGAATGTTGTGTTTCTTGATGAGAGATTCCTGGTGAAAGAAGAGGTTGGAGCCAAAGCAAAAGAGTATAACTATCAAATCTTTCATGCGAGAGTGAAGATCTTGATAAGTTATCTCTTAAGCTTATTTATGGTGACCTAATTAGGATATTCTTCCTGGTTATGGTGTCCAATGTAGTTTAGGTATAGCTGAAGATAATTTCTCTTGTGAAGATACATGTTTCTGATTGTCTAAATCATGAACTGAAGGAAGTTTCATCAAGAAAGAAGCTGAGTTGATATGCCAATCCTAATGGCTTGACACCACACTACACATCAACAGTTTATGGTAAATGTTGAGTCAAAGACCTAAAAGATTGTGTTTTTTTTAAGGATCTCTGAAGCTATGAAGTTGAATACTCTTTGAGATGCTACTGACTATTGTATGTGTGCAAAGTATCTTTCATAATGTTATAGCACTTCAGTTGGAGCTGATTGAAGAAAAGATAGTAATCTTGAAAGCAATAATGTTTCAGAACCAAGCTTAGTTTTGTGTTTCAGAAGAAGGAAACTGGTGTGATATCCTGCTAACATGATGGATGCTTTGGGTTCTAGACAAATGTGTGATGATCACATATGTTTGGAACCTACTCCTAACCTGGAAGAGGAGGCATTTATGCTACATGTTGAAGACTTAGATAATGACTCTGACACAGAGATCATTGCTTCTGTGGACCCTAGCATAGCCAAAAAGCTTAGGGCTAGAAAGGAAAAGAAGATTGCAGGACATTCAACTCCTGAAAAGAAGCATCCTACTCCAAAGAAAGACAAGGCCAACGTGGTATTTGGTCTTACTAAACAATGGAGCAAGGTGAATACCCAAAAGAGGAAAGCTGTAACTCCACCAGATTCAGATGTTGAAGAGGATGTTCCAACATCCCAACCAAAGAAGAAACCAGCACCCTCAAGGTCCACCTCTGCTGTTCCAGAAGCTCCTCTGGACAATGTTTCATTCCATCATGTGTCAAGTGTGAGCAGATGGAAATTTGTATACCAAAGAAGGGTAGCACTTGAAAGAGAGCTGGGCAGCAGTGCACTTGAGTGCACTGAGGTAATTGACCTAATTTCTTCTGCTGGTTTATTCAAAACAGTATCAAACTTTTCACCTTGCTATGAGCTGCTAGTCAAGGAATTCATTGTCAACCTACAAGAGGACTGTGCTGATGGTAAATCAGATGAATTCAGAAAAGTCTATGTAAGAGGGAGATGTGTGGAATTCTCTCCTAGGGTTATCAACCATTATCTAGGGAGAGAATATGATGGACCTAATGAGCTGGGTAAGACAGACAACCAGGTGTGCAAGGTCATTACTGCCAATCAAGTCAAAACTTGGCCAGTCAAGGGCAAACTTTCTGTTAGCTTGCTAACAAGGAAGTATGCAATGCTGCATAGGATTGGCACTGTAAATTGGGTCCCTACCAACCATACTTCTTCAATAGCAACTGGATTGGGCAGATTCATATATGTTGTGGGCACCCAAACAAAGCTGGACTTTGGGGCTTACATCTTTGATCAAACCCTAAAGCATGCAGGAACATCAGCAACAAATCTTCCCATTGCTTTTCCCTCTCTGCTATGTGGAATCATACTCAACCAGTATCCAGGTATCCTCACTGAGAAGGATTCAGTCTGCAAAAGAGAAAGTCCTCTGGCCTTCCATTACAAACTTTTCTTGAGCCATCATGCTGCTGATGTTGAAGCTCCCACTGGGACATCTGGTGGACCTTCAAAAGCAAAGACTCCCATATCCAAAGCTGCCTTGATTGCAGATCTAAAGAACACTTGCAAAGAGCTGGATGCCAGGAAGAAAAAGCTTGAGGAAGTAATTCAAAGGCTGGAGCTGGAAGAGGTTGCTCAGAATGCTGATGAATCTGAAGATGAAGAAGCTTCTAAATGTATCTACAAATGTGTGTGATAAATGCATGACTTTGGTCATGATTAAAGCTAGCAATGTGACCAACAATTGCTAGAAGCAAGGGAAGAATGTCAGATTGGGAAGTCTGATCAGAATGGTTGTTGAACTGGTAGTCTCTTCCACTACTAGTCATGGATAGTGGCAGTATGAACCCTTTGTAGCAAGCAAACTAAGAGCATCTGTTTTGGAATATAAAATCAAGTGTGGATATTTATCAGTTGTGCTCTTTGTATGTTCATCAGGGGTGTGAAGTTGAGAATTAGTGGAGTTTATGCTCAGCTGGAGTATTGTTTATCCATGACATGAGGAGATCTTGCTAATCTTATCTGGAGTTAACCTTAAAATCCTTCAAAATGAAAAGATCAGATTGTGTAGAACTATCTGATAAGGTATTATACAAGGATTTAAGATCAATTTTTGTTTGTGGAGTTCACAAATATTTGATTGATTATCCTTGTGATTCAAGATTGGTGATGTTCAAAAAGATGTTGGAACATCTTATCATCAGAGTTTGTGTAGAATCATGGGAGAGGTATTGCATAAGCTGTAGCATTGGATTCAGTCTTGTGTGACAGGAGTTATGTATTTCTAGAAAGTTTCTTGGCAAGAACTGGTCTGGATATTGTTGATTCTGAAGATGGAGATGAAAGACCATGAACATATCATAATCTTGATGACTACTTGGATTGGTTTATTTCTGATCTAGGTGTAGTCCAGAATGCTCATCATGGAGTTAAGATAGGTGGCATCCTTGGTATAGTTATGAGGTGTAGTTCTTAACTATTCTTTCTGAATAATCAGACAGTGGCAGGTTTGAAGACTTTGGAGAAACATTGGAAGTTTATCATCAATATGTGTTATCGGTAGGAATTTCTGCAAAACCAATAGAATGGAGGTTGTTTACTCAAACTTGATGGATAAATCAAGTCTATGAGAGCATGGAACTCTTGTTCTATAAAGAAAGGAGGTTCTTTCAAGTGGCAGAAGAAGGACCTGAATTTAACAGATGGATGTGGGCTAATAATGTTTAAACATCTAGTTCAACATCAGAGTCTAATTGGTGAAGTGACACATAAATTAAGATAGAATGATCTATAGGGATTGAATGCTTCATAAGGCCTTTTATCTTGACAGCTTGGTGAAGATCAACTTTATTGATCAGGATATCTTTGGAAGATTTATTATAAACGTGAAGAAGACAAAAGTGGCAATTGGCTTTTTCATATGAGGATTCATAAAGGAGGTTATCAAAATGTGGTAATTGGTTGATCTTTAAAGTGGATTCGAAGAATCAAGATAATCGGAGTGTGGCAGCTGGTTGTTATTGAGGATTGTCTTGGAACAAATTGCTCTTGGGCAGAGGAGTGATGAGTTGAAGACTCAAGAGGATTTATTTTTCTTGAAGGTGGATGAGAGTTTATCACTCTTTATGGATTTCTGATTCTAACTGATGGCACAGTGTAGTTGAAGATTTTCAGTTCTTGGATTACTATGCTATAGTAAGTCCAGTTGGTGGAGCACATCTAGGATCATGGAGATAAGGTCTTGGTGTATGAAAAATGTTCTAACTAAGTGTTAGTACATTATCTAGGGTGTTTATCTACATGGTTTTTATTATTAGACTACCTAATCATATGGGAGAATGATGAAGTAGATGATCTATATTGGAAGAAACATGTAGAAGAGACTGAAGTATATCAGGTATTGATTGCTTGGAAGTTTGTTTGTGGACATTCATTCTAATGTCATAATTAGTTTGGATGTGTTTTATCTGGATTGTATGGCCTTTGGTGTGTAAAGGCTTAGTGTCAAGAACCTGTGTGCTAGAAGATGTTCATCTTGTGTAGTCTGTGGTAACTACAAACCCAGAAAGGAATCAGGTATGCTTTGGTACAAGAAGTGACTGTGTTCAATTGGGAATTGAACAGAGGGTGAGCTCTTGAAGACATGAAGATGCGTCTTATGTTTTCCTTTCATCAATGTACAGAGAAGCATGGAGTATCCTAGACAGGGGGAGTGTGTTACAAGTATGTGCACCTGATTTAGTGGAGTTAAGGGGGAGTAATACCTTAACCAGATAAGGAGTATCCTAGGAGTCTAGAAGGCTATATTATATAAAGCTGCTCTCTGCACTTTATATTTGATTCTTGAGGAATTGTGAAGCTTGTGTGTGTTTCAAGCTTATGGAGATTATATACCTCTATGTTTATTATCGTACCTTTGTCTTTTTATGGCTAAAAAAGGGGAGAAGTAATAGTGTGAGGTCTGATATGAAGATGTGATGTTAAGGAACTTCTACATAAGGTACTACTACACCTGTACGTAAATTAGTTTTAGCCAAAATAAGCCAAAGGGGGAGATTGTTAATGCTATTATTTTATGATTGGCATTATGTTTGGTAAAACTAATATGGCTGGAAAATGTTGAATAAGAAGTTCCATATGTTAAATTAACATGGTATAGATTCTGGAAGAACATGTCAAACATGATGTCCTGACATGGTGGCACAGATAAATGTGGTTATAATAATTGGAAGATGTCAAAGAAGATGTTGAAACATCTGCAAATGTCATGACAGAATTACTATCACAGACAGATGTCAAAGAAGATGTTGAAACATCTGCAAATGTCATGACAGAATTACTATCATATGTTACGGACAGATGTCAAAGAAGATGTTGAAACATCTGCAAATGTCATGACAACATTACTGTCATGTGTTACATATAGATATCAAACAAGAAGTGTTGAACTTAGTTCAAGATGTCACATCAGATGTTGTGACATTATCAAACAGAGTATAAGTAAATGAACTTAATTCAGGATGTCACACCAGATGTTGTGACATTGTATCAGTTAATGAATTAAGTTCAGTTTACAGGATGTCACACCAGATGTTGTGACATTGTATCAGTAAATGAAGAAAGTTCAGTTTTCAGGATGTCACACCAGATGTTGTGACATCTCAAACCTGCTACCAGAATTAATTAATGCTTAACAGAACTGAGTAAATTCAGGGGAATTTATCTGGAATTAATTGGAAAGAGATAAGCAATACAAGGCGCATCTTTAGGGAGATTAGTTATCTGAATTCAGTATAATAGAATAACTAACTCACCTTGAATCAAGGAGGTAACTAACTAACTAACCCTAATTCAAGGTGATGATAGTGGGATTTATCAGATCTGAATTATGCAGAATATTCTACAAAATATTCTGATATCACAGGTGGAATTACTTTTTAAAGATGCAGAATATTCTGGAGATATTATGCAATCATATGTGGCGCTGATTTAAAGGGTGCTGATTTAGAAGATCTTAAAGACTCAATTTAAATTGAAGACAAATATTGAAAAATATAGAGTTTCTATATTTAGAGATATTTTAGGAGTTTTTAGATTTGAAGATCTTTTGGTATATTTGTAGCAGATTTTTTCTGCATATTTGTAGCAGCTATTGTTGTGATTGTTTAGGCCCAAAATCTAGTTGGGAATAGGTTATAAAAGAAACCCTGTAACCTAGTTTAGAATCAACCCAATCAACCGAAAATGTAAACATTATTAGGGTTGTGTTCTGGTGGCAGCCGTGCGTAACAAGTAACTCTTTTATGGCTGTTTCACCTGTGATTCTCGAAGCTTGTAAGCAAGAGAAGTATTGTACTTAACTGAAGCTGCTAAGCAAGGTTAAGTTGTTGTCATGGAAGCATGGATTATATTTGTGAATTTTTGTAGGTATGAAGTCGTCAATATCAGTAACTGAGAGTTGAGAACTGTGAGACATCACTGAGGTGATTGGAAGTGAGGATGAGTTTCTCATATTTAGGAGTTCCTAAGTAGAAGTTGCATTGGTAGTGATTAAGTGAGAAGACTGTAAACTGTAGGTGTTTGCTGAGAAGTCTTTGAATTAATACTACATAGTGGATTTCCTTCCTGGCTTGGTAGCCCCCAGAGTAGATTTATTTGATCGAACTGGGTTAACAATTCTGCTGTGTTCTTTATATCTTTTCTATTTTATGTTTTATACAGTACCTGAACTGAATGTCCTATCAGATGTCACAACATCCTGAAGTATGTTTGACTTTGATATATCAGAATTATTTAAGTACTGATATGTATGCCTTACCATGTTTATAAGTAACAGATAAGATGTCTCAACATCATATTCTACATCTGAGTCTGTCATACCAGAATTTCATTAAGTATGCTCATTGTCGCTCCCAAAGATTTGCATCTCGGTACAAGCACGAACGGTCGACTAAAGGAGAAATGAAATGAAAAAGAATAGAGTCACTAGCTAGGAATTTTTATCCCGAAGGAAAGGTAATGATGCATAAACCTAGAAAGATATGGATAAGACGGTTGCGAACCAGAGAGACTGAGAAAGGGGGTTGGTTACAACCTGGGAACGTATTAACACCTAGATTGTCCTTCGTACTCGACGGGATCCACGCTTAAAAGATTGTGTTTAAAGGGGTAGTGTATGTGCTATCTGTTTTCAAAAGCTGGAAAAGAATATACAAGTGTCAGTGCAAAAGGTGAATGCTCAGGAACTAAGGATTAAAAAGAAAGCTTAAAGAGAGGGAAGACAAAGAGACTTTTGTTCGATAACTGTTAAGTTATGCCTACATATCCTCGCGTGCAATGAGGAAGTCAGAACACCGTAGTTCGACTCAAAGATACTGAAAGATAAATTGATTGTGAACTGCTTACTTGCCTATGCTCAAGTGTATGACTCGTCTGGCTCAAGTGCTAACTGTCTTGCATTAGACGGAAGAAGCAAGTTCTCCTTTGTGAGTGAGTGTGATGAGAAACGAATTCCGAAGGAGACGATTATTGTTTGTTTTGGTGTTTTCAGTTTTGTTATTGTTTTGGTGTTTTGCATAAGTTAATGAGCTTAAGCCTAAATCAAAGGTTTGTAAGCTCATTATATCCTCCCTGATTAGGGATAATGACCTACTTAAGTATGAGATAAGCATCTCAACTTAATTACCATGATGATGTAGGATTAAGATCAATAACCTACTTGTGATTATTTAGATGTTTTTGGGTTTTTGTTTAGTGTTAAGTAATGAGTTTAATCTCTAATCACAAATTAGTGAACTCATTACACCATCCTAATAGAAGGATAATAGATGAGAACACTTAAGCTGAGGAAGATACCTCAACTTAATCCATGGTTAGGGATTAAATTCATTATATAACAAGCCTTTATTAAGTGGATTTTAATTAAAGGGTGAGCTTAAGGAATGGATTTTATGGTTTGTAAGACAACTTGAGGGGGACTTGTCCATTAAACACTAGGGTTAGTCCTTCTTAACCATAAGGGAAGAATTAGAACCCTAATGTAAGGCCCAAGATACAAGATAAAGTCTTAGTAATTATTAAGATGATTTGATTAAGAGGTTTAAACAAATTAAAGGTTTAACTCTTAGGATTAAAGTTATACACTCCATCCTAAGAGAAGGATGCAGGCATAACCCTAATTCCAAAGTCCCAAAACTTTAAGAGTTTAGTCTCTGATTATGAAGATGAGAAGAGAGACTCAAGGAGACTCAAAGGTAAAAACTAAGGGGGACTAATCATAACCCTAATTATAATCATTCTTGGATGTTCCTATGGTTTATGAGGTTTGAGAAAGAAGTCTTCAAGAAAGCCACCAAGGAGAAGCAAGATAGGAAAGAGATGAGATGAGAAGAGAAAGAAAGGAAGAGAAACACAAGTGAGAAAGCTCACTCAAGGACAAGTAAAAATGCAGAAATGATGCCATATGAAGGTATGAGAAGAGGTGGGAGGTGAAGGCAAATCCACCTCCCAAACAACTTACCATTAACCTGAAAAGTTAGCACAAGATGCATAAGGAAAGAAATGAAATAAAACAATGCATATGCAAGGGCAAAGACCAAGACAAGAAGCATACACATGATGTAAATGATGCTATGATATGATGCAAAGACATACAAGATGCATATGTGAGATCATACAAGAGAATGAATGCAAATGAAGCATGTAGGAAGCATGTAAACACATGGATGTTTATGAAATGAAATGGATACAAAGCATAGCAAATGTATGGATAAATGATCAAGAAATGTTCAAGCAATGTCTTAAGATGTCTAAGATGGCATACAAATGCTTAGAATGGCATGACAAGTTCATATGTTCATGCCATGCAGTGTAAGATGCAAGTAAAGATGCAAAATTAGGGTTACATGGAAGGATGAGATGCAAATGGTCACAACAGAAGCATATGACATGATAAAAAATTGCAAATTAGCTCAAAAAAACCCTAATCCCATATGATATCACACCCCAAAGGAGAAGGTCTAACTCTTAACCTATTGAAAGTTATGATTTTTCTAAGTTTGCTAGGGTTTTTGGGTGCTTCAAAAGGAAAAATGCAAATCAAATTGAAAATGCAAGATAAATTCATGCCAAAAATATCCTAGATACTACATGATATGTGTAAATCAATTCAAAAAGAATCATCTTCAAACCCTTCATGGTTAGGCAAAAATGATTTTTCAAAGGTTAGTGTTTAAAACTGTGATTTTATGAACCCTAAATTCAAAGAAAATTGTCAAGTTATGATCAAAACCAAAAAAGAAATTTGTATGAAGGGTGTGAAAATGTTTCTAAATGTGTTAAGATGCAACATGATTGTTTTGGTAATTTTTAGAAACCTAAATGCTATTTTAATTAATTAATTTCCATTAATTAATTAAAATAAACATTTAAATATTTTAAAAATACTTTTTAAATGCAAAAAATAAAATAAAAATTATTTTTGGGTAAAGAAAAATATTTAAAGCTAAAATGCAGAAAATGAGATTTTTAAAATGATTTTTGATATTTTAAATAAATTAAACAAAAGAAATGCAATAAAATGAAATAAAAATAATTAAAATGGGAAGTATGCAAATCCAGTGGCTGAAATTCAAACAAATTTGGTGGGAATTGACCATGCACGTAAATGAATGGTCAGGATGCAATCTGGAATTTTCAAATTAATTAATCCTAATTAATTTAATTAATCAGGATTAGGGTTAAGTGAGTGAATCATGACCATCCACACACGCGGTAAGACAAAATCCAAGGGTGGAGATTCAAAGTTGCTGCTAAACCCTAATTAAGACCCTAAGCATTCTCAGGCGATCGGAGCAAGCTCCGGTCGTCTTCTCCGGCCAGACTCTCACTCTATCTCTCTCAAAACGCCATGAAAATCTACCTAAATCTCCGGAAACACTCATTAAACATCACTGAACAAGAATCCACACACAAAATTCATTTATTTTTCATCAAAATCATGAATCAAGGAAAAACAGAAAACTTGGCAAAAATTTCAGAAGCACGATACATCCTCAAAACTCAACCATTTTCAAAACAAATTACATCACCATAATCAGAGAGACATGTAGAATCATTTAGGAACTTAAAAACAAGTTTCTGGAAAAAAGTTTGAAGATGGCTACCTGAGCTGGAGCTTTCACTTTTGGGGTTTTCTGACCTCTTTCTTTGTGCAATCAACCTCCAATGGCTTCCCTTGAGTGAATGGAAGGCTTAGAACAAGCTTGCAATGGCTGGTTTGAGAGATTGCACCTCAGTTGCACCAAAATCGTGTTTCTGATTCTAGGGGTTTTAGGTCTTGGCAATGGTTGGGAAATGATCTGGAGGATGTATGGAGATGATTGGTGAAGTTTGTTTGAAGTTTTGATGCTTGAGCAGGGAGAATCTAATAAGAGATGTTTTGAGGGATTTTTGGTATTCTTGAGCTTGGGTCCGTTTTAGGCTAATGTGTTGTGTGTTTTGTATTTCATAAGGTTTGCATATGATGTCTTGATTGGTCAGAGAGTGGGTGGTGGCCTTGCTTGATTGGTATGGGGTGATTTGAAAAAAGTCAAGCTTAGGTGTACTTCAAGTATGGGCACGGGTCAGAGCTGGATATGGGCATGTCTGGCCTCAGCTGAGATCAAGGAAAGCTTATGTAGGGTTTGTATGAGTTTTGCATATTTTCCCTCTTTGATGTATCTTGTGATTCAAGGCATGAAATAATCCAATTCTTGGGCCAATTCTGAGTTTTTGAAGTTGCTTGATCATTTTATGAAGTATTTGGGCACATTAGAAGTCATTAGAAGCCTTGACAAGTGGTTTTGCAAAAATCCCTCTTTGGTGCATTCTTGAAAATTATAGGATTTTTGCCAACTTTGAAGGATCATAACTTGAGTTCCATAATGAATCAAGACATGTTCTTATAATTTTTGAAAAGGGAAAGACCTAATCTACAACTTTCATGACCAAGAATTTTTCATTTGAAGCATTTTTGATCAAGAAAGAGGAGGTTGAAAAACTTTCCCAAAATGGAAAGTTTCCATTACAAGTCATTTCCATTTTTGGCAACTTTTCAAATGGCTCAAAATTCTTCAATCTTGTGAACTTCCAACCTCTTACAAGATCAAATAAAGATCATAGAACTTCAATTTTATGAAATAACCCCTTTGGTTCCATTGTTGGGGGGCCTCAGATGCCCTGATCTTGACTTAACTTGCTCAAGAAGTTACCTAGTGAACAAATGACTTCCACAATGAATTTCTTCATCAAACTTGGTACACATGATCCTTATAACATCTTAAGAACATTAGAAACAATAATGGCCCAAAAATTTGGTGTTAAGGCCTCTGAAACCAAAACCCTAATTTTGGTCATCTGTGTAGTGAAACCCTAGCTCTGCTTCCATGCCTTTGCCATTTCTTGTGATTTCTTGACTTCCATGAATCTTGAGGAGCATAATATGATGGTAGAACACACATGAACCCTATTATAAGGCTTTGAGTCCTTTGGGATGGCTCAGATGGACTTCTTGGATTGCTCAGATCACAAACCCTAGATGCAGATGAACTTGAACTATGCAGATGAAACAAATATGCAATATGTGGTAGTATGCTTATGCTTATGCAAAAATGAAATATCACAAGCCATGGTGTGATAAAGAGTGAGGGAAATTTTGGGGTGGTTACACTCATTATCCCTAATCAGGGAGGATATAATGAGTTTACAAGCGCTTGATTTAGGCTTAAGCTCATTAACTTATGCAAAACACGAAAAACAATAACAAAACTGAAAACACAAAAACAAACAATAATCGTCTCCTTCGGGATTCTTTTCTCATCACACTCATTCACAAACGAGAACTTGCTTCTTCCGTCTAATGCAAGACAGTTAGCACTCGAACCAGACGAGTCATACACTTGAGCATAGACAAGCAAGCAGTTCACAGTCAATTTATCTTTCAGTCTCTTTGAGTCAAACTACGGTGTTCTGACTTCCTCATTGCACGAGAGGATACATAGGCATAACTTAATTGTTATCGAACAAAATTCTATGTGTCTTCCCCCTCTTTCAGCATTCTTTATAAGCCTTAGTTCCTAAGCAATCCACCCTTTTGCACTGACACTTGTACATTCATTCTTTAGCTTTTGCACACAGATAGCACACACACTACCCCTTTAAACACAATCTTGTAAGCGTGGATCCCGTCGAGTACGACGGACAATCTGGGTGATAATACCTTCCCAGGTTGTAACCAACCACCTTTCTCAATTTCTCTGGTTTGCAACTGTCTTATCCATCTCTTTCTAGGTTTATGCAACATTACCTTTCCTTCGGGATAAAAATGCCTAGCTGGCGACTCTATTCAATTCACCTTTCATTTTCTCTTTTCGCCGACCGTTCGCGTCTGCACCCTGGGACCCTGGTGTCTTTTCGGGGGAGCGACAATATGTAAATGTCCTATATGGCATACACGACTTTACAACACAAACAACCCAACAACATCAAACAACACAACCAACTTATACGACTTGAACAACTTAAATCAATGTTGGCTATTAAGCCTCCAACTTGAACAACATAACAACTTCGACAACACAGAATAACTTAAACAACTTGAGCAACATAACGGCATCAACAAGAAACACAAACAACTTATACGATGCGAACAACATAAATTCAACATTGGCTTGTAAGGCCTCCCACATAATTGACTTAGAACATTCTGTAAACCGAAACGACTTACTAACTCAACCAGTACCTGCAACTCAACTTTACAACATATTTTCAACAAAACAATGCAACAAATATCAACTATTTAACTACCCGACTTACCCCGACAATTTAGTCTAAACCGACTAAAACAACATTGTTTTTAACATTCTGCTATTATTACAAGTTTATTATAAAATCTGCCAATTTTTGTTTTCTGCCAAATTATATCTGTCATGAAAATATATGCTTACTATCTGTTTTCTGCTAAATTCCTGAAACTGCCTCTTTCTGTCAAAAATCTTATTTCTCAGTGTTACTTATTAAAACTGTTTAGTTCGTGTTTCAATTGTTCCTGAATCCTTATTTCTAAATACCAATTCTTGATTCTTACTAAAATGTTATTTCATGAAATTAGTATAGTATAGTTATAACTAATAAACATAATATAAGACTTTTGGAAATCATTTAAATAAAGTATTGTATAATCAAAATTCACACTCCCCTTAAATCACAGGGTGGCTTGCGCCACCCTTCATTCATGGCTACATGTGGCTTGCGCCACATTCAAACTTTGTGGTGGCCATCATAAAGTGGCTCCCTCCACTTAAGCACTTGGCTTGCGCCATGGTTCTGGGAGCAATTGGCTCCCACTACGCGTTTTCCAATCTACGGTTTCTTCTGCTATCGTCCATAATTCCATATTTTTCCTAAATTCATACGACACAACAACACAAATAAAATCAACCATTTACAAAACAGTTTATTCACGACTTATTTTCAACAACAATTTCCCAATTTCACATAATAAATTTACAACTTATTTTCAACAGTTAATCCATAATTTCATAGAATCAATCAACAAAATTAACACAACCAGAATGATTTATGTTCAACATATAATCAACAATTATAAACGACTTATAATCAACAATTGAACAATAATTTTACACAGAACAATCATCGAAATAACAAGTTACTGATTTTCATACACAACATCAACATTAACAAAAACACAACATATACAACCACCCAAGCCTAGTATTATATATCAAACCCGATTATAAAGATCGAACCATACCCTTACCTTAATCGATGGCCGCTCGAATCTCTGATCAACTTTCCAACCTTTTGTCTCTAGACTCTTTCCTCTCCTATTTCATCCACGGAGATTAGAAATATGAACATGCTGCCATTGAGTTCCTATCTTGACCAAAATTCAGCCTTCATCACATCAATCCCGTAACTACTATTTGACTAATTTCCAGCATGAACTTTCAAACTTCAAATTCATTTTTCTCCTTCAATACCAAACTTATTGACACGAAATTATATATCAAATTGAAGGGAATTTCATAAGTTTTTCAGAAATTCTAGAATTGCTTTAATTAGAATTACGAGTAAAACGTTATCACCTGTTTAGTATAGGTTTTACCGTAAATGCGAAAAAAGAGATATGATCATGAGTTATTCTTTCTCCTTCTTTGCTCCCAAGCTATTTTCTCTACTCTAAAACCCTTATTCTTCTCTAATACTTTTTCCTTTGTAACTTCCACGTTCCACTTCCTCCTCTTACTAATATTTTCCTTGACCAGTTCATTTTTTTTATTAACAAAAATTCCAATATAACAATAATGGGCCTAAGTCTTATACCCCTTTAATTGCTAATTCCGACGCAATCCAATGACATCAACCAACACACTCCAAAAATCAATAATATCACTTCTAATATTATTTCCTCGACTTTCCGACTTAATATTTCGACTTAACGACTTAACATAAAATCAACCGAATAATAATTTACGACTAACTACTTACTCCCGACTTAATAGATTAACTTCTGATTATCAACCAAATGGTCCAAACGGTCCAATCAACATCTCCAACAATACCCGTAGAAAATTCCATAACATCTTCCACAACTTATATCAACTTAATTAATTTAATTCAACTTAAACCAATTTATAATCGTCAACGTAATATTCTGATATTTCGGAAATTCAACTTGAATCAACTCAAATGCACAAATCAACGTGAATCAACACAACATACTACAATTATATTTAATTAAATAATTAATTAAATAAACGGGGGTTACAACTCTCCCACATTTAGAATATTTTCGTCCTCGAAAATTTATTTGATTCAACTACCCCAACTACTTATTCCATCCGACTAATCAACTTTCATCTCTGAAGGCAACCCACGTATACTACAAATAATAATTTGCAACTTTAATGGCAACAACAACACGAACATCCTCAAGTGATGCACTTGATAACTATCAACACAACACGACATGTAACCAAATTACAAATTCACCGGTTTAAGGACTCGAACATAATAACATATAAACACACAACTTAAATACAACAATAATACAACTAAGCTACCAACATCTTAGTCATTCACCTAAGAACAACTGCACTACACGTTTGTTGCGCACTCTGATTACTTGCAATTGACCAAGTTTACCAAGTTTAACTCCGACTTACAATCATCAAAATTGACATATCAACAAGACCTTCGACTTAACTCTTCGGAATTTGGTTCCAATGGGTATTCTAACTCTTGTAGTTACCGACTACATCCAACTTAGACCCATAAGGCCACAACTTTGTACGCTTAACACAACTACAACCGCAACTACTTCCAAATCTTGGATAAGATATACCTCTACTTCCCAATTATCCTTAACACAACTACAATTTTACCATCTTTTAATAACACGTCCTTCGAATATCATCTTAAACACACAACATCATTGCAACAACATAAGGTACACGGGTCCAACAAATTTCCAAAAGATAACTCATATTCTTCTCTTCCAACTAATTCAACATTCCCAATCCTCGATTCTTACTCATACCGACACAACCCTTCATAAATTCTTATTCGAATCAACACAACCAAACAACATTTCTTGTTTTAATCAAAATAACGCACTTTAATAAACCAAATCATAATTCCACTTCTTCTAATACTTACAACTCAACTCTATTTGACATCCTTGTCAAATCATGGTCTTACATTTCCATATACTTCCCTCTTGAATTATTTCAAGAAAACTTCAAGTCTCATGTCGCTTAATTCATCACCAAAACAACACTCCAATTATCCAGAGTTCAACTATGAGTTTCCTCATTACTATTTAATCCAAATGCAACTTCATGCTATCATCTTCAAATCCAACTAATACTGTCATATAATAACTTTCATCGACAAAATAAACAATACTTAAGCACTCAACTTGACTTCAACCAATTCAACGTACATACTATACTATTTGGCATGACACATCCATCCATCAATTATGATTCTGTCTACTATCAACAATAGATTAAGGGTGATCAGTTCCTCAATTTGTCAATAGACAGCCGAAAATCATATTGGTGGCATAAATCATCATTACCCAACACATTAGCGTACCTCAAGTTGTGCCCAAAGTTTGTAAGCATAATGCTCTGCCAACTCTCTCAGGCTCACCAACGTCTTCTTAGTTTCCTTAATTCCGACTTTGTCAATTATACCAAATCCTCCAAAATCCAACACACAATCTCTTATACACGATCATAGAACAACACAACTTTAATTATCCTCCTAACACTGGAGTCGCCACAACATCAAGCATAATCCAATTCGGTTCGCTTCCAACTACAACTTTCCTCCAAGTTAAATTTTTTAACTAAGCAAACATCAATTTTCTTACCAATATTACCATCATCTAACATCGGCACTTTAATCGTCTTCATTCAACATAAATCGCATCTCTATGCATTCTCTGATTACCTTCGCATTCCTTCTAATACCAACATTTTATTCTTTTCAACATTTTCATCTTTCCAAATTTTCAGCAATAAACGCTCAACTTCGAACTGCATTATCTCTTCTAATAAAGACCTCCAAGTCACAAAATTATATTCCAAAATAAAGAGAATTTTGTGCAGATTCCATAACTTCTAAAATTTCTTGAATTCAACTCATGAGTAAAACGTTATCCTCCTTGCAATGGGACTGGTTCAGAATTCCCGTAAGCAGAATTTTTCAAAAAATCAGCAGTAGACCCAACTATTCAAATGCACTTATCTCCCTCTTCATAAACCTCCCAAAGGAAAATCTTAAATTCAAACTGTAGGAAATTTTGTAAGCTTTCCAAGAAGTCCAGAACCGCTTCAATCCGAATCATGAGCAAAACATTATGCCACTTCTCGTGAAAGTTGCTCCAAGATTGCAAAAACCGGAATTTTGAGATTGGTGAATATAAATTCCACCTCTCTCCCTTTACTTCCAAGGTCTATAAAATATATTTGCTTTGCATCCAACTATAAAAATTACTCGACTTTAATCCAACTATACTCAAGGCATATTAATCTACCAACTTGATCAATCAACTTATCATTTCCTTTGGGATAATTCCTTATTCTTCAACAACTCACCATCCATAATCTACGCACATATCAAACTCGACCGATACGAATTCAGGATTCCATACTCTCTTTGGTACGCCATAATATCGCTTCAACACCTTTCACTCTTACAATCAACCTTAGCTTTGAACCATCTTCTACATTCCAACAACAGTCCAGAAGACAAGCTCTCCCCCACTTAATTCCAAACTAACACCTGCAGACAACTATTAGAAACCAACAAACAAGTGTCGATAGTGTTTTGCACACATATCACGCACTAGGGAATAAATGACATTAACAAAATTGGCCAGACAGACCGACCTTCTCTGATACCACTAATGTAACACCCCATTTCTACTCGACGATTATATAGAAAATCAGAGTATTAAAGTTCAACCAAATAGTACACAAACAGGATGTTACATTTTCAACTTATAAAAACTTCAGTTAATTTCATGAAAATTGATACATAACACTTTCGGTTCGTAAGAAACTATAAACAATAACTTTTATTCATTTAAAAAACCATATTCAACTTTTACAACTAAGCAGCAAATTTTCAAATTATTCAACTAAACATGGTATAACATGTTATTCAACTAAAAAACAACTTAGTAACTACATAATCATACTGAAACAACTTAAAAATAACAACAAGACAACTAAGCGTCCAATCCCCGAGTGTTATGTATCAGAGCACCGACACCGACTCGAACTAATGAAGGTAATCATCTTCCTTCATGCTACCTGCATGTTACCAACATAGGGGTAACATTCAAATAGAAGGTGTGAAATATCGATAATTATAAACGACATATGATAAACAATACTTAGATAAGGATCATAAATAATTCACCACTTCACAACATTAACAACAAAACACCGACTTAACAATCATCCACCTTTTATCAACTTATTTTACTACTATTATATCCATCAACATTTTCTACAAAACACACATAGTCATATATTCAACAAGAACTACTTAATCAGCCTAATCAACATAATTCACTTAATAAACTTGAAAACAACATAACAACTTACCAACTTGAATGACATAAACAATTTATCAACTTGAACAACATAAACAACATAACCAACATAAATAATGCAAAACAAATGTGACTCAACTATGCAAATTCATGAGGTACCATTGGAGTAAAACTCCCAACTTAAAATATACCAGGTAATCGAGGTATCTGCAAAGCATAAGCCTTCAACTTAATAATTTTGCCAATTTACCGAGGCATCAAGGCATAAACCTTCAACTTTTAACTTTGTGTCAATCCATGCCAACATGGTGTGAGCAAAGGCTGAGACATAATATTCAAATGTCCTATATGGCATACACGACTTTACAACACAAACAACATAACAACATCAAACAACACAACCAACTTATACAACTTAAACAACTTAAATTAACGTTGGCTATTAAGCCTCCAACTTGAACAACATAACAACTTCGATAACACAGAATAACTTAAACAACTTGAGCAACTTAACGACATCAACAAGAAACACAAACAAATTATACGACGGGAACAACATAAATTCAACATCTGATTGTAAGGCCTCCCACATAATCGACTTAGAACGTTCCGTAAACCGGAATGACTTACCAACTCAACCAGTACCTGCAACTCGACTTTACAATATATTTTCAATAAAACAACGCAACACAAATAAACTATTTAACTACCCGACTTACCCCGACAATTTCGTTAAATTCCGGGAAACAATGTTTTTCACCTATTTCGGCTAAACTGACTAAAATAACATTGTTTTTAACATTATGCTATTATTACAAGTTTATTATAAAATCTGCCAATTTCTGTTTTCTGCCAAATTATATATATCATGGAAATATATGCTTACTATATGTTTTCTATTAAATTCCTGAAACTGCCTCTTTCTGTCAAAAATCCTATTTCTCAGTGTTACTTATCAAAACTATTTAGTTCGTGTTTCAATTGTTCCTGAATCCTTATTTCTCAATACCGATTCTTGATTCTTATTAAAATGTTATTTCATGAAATTAGTATATTATAGTTATAAGTAATAAACATAATATAAGACTTTTGGAAATCATTTAAATAAAGTAATGTATAATCAAAATTCACACCCCCCTTAAATCACAGGGTGGCTTGCGCCACCCTTCATTCATGGTTACATGTGGCTTGCGCCACATTCAAACTTTGTGGTGGCCATCATAAAGTGGCTCTCGCCACTTAAGCACCTGGCTTGCACCATGGTGATTGGAGCAAGTGGCTCCCACTACACGTTTTCCAATCTACAGTTTCTTCTGCTATCGTCCCTAACTCCATATTTTTCTGAAATTCATACTGCAAAACAACATAAATAAAATCAACCATTTACAGAACAGTTTATTCACGACTTATTTTCAACAACAGTTTCTCAATTTCACATAATCAATTTACAAATTATTTTCAATAGTTAATCCATAATTTCATAGAATCATTCAACAAAATTAACACAACCAAAATGATTTATGATCAACATATAATCAACAATTATAAACGACTTATAATCAACAATCGAACAATAATTTTACACAGAACAATCATCGAAATAACAAGTTACTGATTTTCATACACAACATCAACATTAACAAAAACACAGCATATACAACCACCCAAGCCTAGAATTATTTATCAAACCCGGTTATAAAGATCGAACCCCCACCCTTACCTTAATCGATGGCCGCTCGAATCTCCGATCGACTTTCCAACCCTTTTCCTCTATGACTTTTTTCCTCTCCTCTTTCATCAATGGAGATTAGAAATACGAACATGCTGCCATTGAGTTCCTATCTTGACCAAAATTCAGTTTCCATCATCATCAATCCTGTAACTACTATTTGACCAATTTCCAGCATGAACTTTCAAACTTCAAATGTGTTTTTCTCCTTCAATACCGAACATATTGACAAGAAATCATATATCAAATTGAAGGGAATTTCATAAGCTTTCCAGAAATTGAAGAATTGCTTTAATCAGAATTACGAGTGAAAAGTTATCACCGGTTTAGTAGAGGTTGTACCGTAAATGCGAAAATGGAGATATGATCATGAGTTATTCTTTCTCCTTCTTTGCTCCCAAGCTATTTTCTCTCCTCTAAAATCCTTATTCTTCTCTAAAACTTTTTCCTTTGTAACTTCCACATTCCACTTCCTCCTCTTACTGATATTTTCCTTGACCAATTCTTTTATTTTTTTCTTTTTATTAAAAAAATAATAATAATCCAATATAACAATAATGGGCCTAAGTCTTATACCTTTTTAATTGCTAATTCCGACGCAATCTAATCCAATTAACCAACATGCTCCAAAAATCAATAATATCACTTCTAATATTATTTCCTCGATTTTCCGAATTAATATTCCGACTTAACGACTTAACATAAAATCAATCGAATAAGAATTTGCGACTAACTACTTACTCCCTTCTTAATAGATTAACTTCTGATTATCAACCAAATGGTCCAAACGATCCAATCAACATCTCCAACAATACCCGGAGAAAATTCCATAACGTATTCCATAACTTATATCAACTTAATTAATTTAATTCGACTTAAACTAATTTATAATCATCAACATAATATTCCGATATTTCGGAAATTCAACTTGAATCAACTTAAATGCACAAATCATCGCGACTCAACACAACATACTACAATTATATTTAATTAAATAATTAATTAAATAAACGAGCGTTACAGAGATCACCAGAAGACAGAGTCATCACAAGTGGTGATGAAAGATTTGAGAATGAGTCTCATATCAAAGGTTGTAAATGACTAGAGTATAACCTTAGATAAAGATGTTCATTGAAGGTAATGATTAGGATAACGTTGTAAACCGTGAGTTTAACTTTAGGTTAATACTTCAAGGTAGTGAAGTCTTCATCCTGGATAGGTATCCTCTAGATATAGGTTTTTTAACACAGGTGTGTGTCAACATATTCTATTATCGCTCCTGGGATTTTCATCCTAGTACAAACACGAAAGTGACGCGGAAAAGGTAGAGTCGTCAGCCATGCATTTTTATTCCAAATGAATGGGAAAGGTAATGTTGTACAAACCTGAGGAAGAAGGAAAGGACAAGGTCCTGCGAACCAAAGATCTGGGTTTGGGAGTCGGTTACAATCTGGGAAAGTGTTAGCACCCCATACCGTCATCCGTACCCGACATGATCCACGATTGTTAGTCTGTTTCAAAGGCTAAAAAATAAGATGTTGCTTGAACAAAAGTAACTGCTAACTGGAACTGGAATGAGATATAATTGGAAAAAAAGAACGAAAAGGAACGGGAAAAATGTAGGAAAAATAAAGAGTGTGCTCGAACGGGCCCTACCCCGCTGCCTACATACCTCATCGGGAAAATGAGGATCAGAGTCGACGTAGTTCGCCTAACTAAGGCGGGAACTATTTGTGTTTTTTATGCGTTGGAACTGCTTATGTCTATGCTCATGTGTTGCAGGATCGCCTTGAACGAGTGTGTGTTACCGTCTTGCATAAGAGACAAGTCGTCGCAAGTTCGTGTTGAGAGTGAGGGAGATGAGAAAAGAACTTCTTGAAGGAAAAGACGATTCTTCTTTGTTGTTCTGGTTTTTAGAGAATTGTTTTTTGTTTATTATTTGTGAACCTTCTCATACTAAGACTTGTTCATCGTGGTAGATAAATTATACCTCGTCCCAAGGAAAGATGTGCATAAGTAACCCACAACAAAGTCTCGTGTCATACAAGAAGATCAACCTTTATTAAGTATTTTTTTAGCTTTTCTTTGTAGATGAGAAAGAGAAAGCAAAACAAACCAAACGCTAAAAGTCTAAGGAAACGACTAATGTCCTAGTGTTATCATGCATGGAAGAACCTAGATTAGTGTAGTTTCTATCCTAAAGAAAAGGAAAAGAGAAACAAATGGCACATAGAATACAACTTAATTCTTAACGAAGTTAAGTTGATTCTAACAAGGGAATTAGCATGAAGTTGTGAGAAAACCTAACAACACAAGTATGAAAGGTAAATCAAAATGCAAATTAAATGAATAAAGAAGTAAAAGGAATAAGTTGTGGAGAACTTACCTTAACATCCCTACAAAAAAAGGTTAGTGTTGCATATTATTTAAAATAATAAGGCAAACAAAGTACCAATTAATTCCTAATGCGCCTAGGACCTAAACTAGACTCAATCTTAAGTCAAAAGGACTAAAAATAATGCCAAGAAAAATTCAGCAGCCTACCACAGCTCCTAAATGCACAAACAACAATGAAATGCGATGCACAATGTACACAGATTTTTACAGCTCACAATCAGCATGCAAAACAGGTGTAAAAAGTCTGAAAATGCAATAATCAACATACATTTTACAGCTATTGCATAAAAAACAGCTACGAAATGCAAAAGGCAGATTTGGTTATTTTCATTTTTTATGCACAAAACCAATGGTAGATGCACAATTAACATGGAAAAATGCAACATGAACATGGATAAATGAACATGATGATTTGAACATGACTATGAATAATGTGTGATTATGGAAGGATGTACCAAATGGCAATATGTAACAAGCATGCTTTTCAAGTATGGCACGTAAACACATGGATATGGATTATGAACACATATAAAAAATTAACACAATGCCTCATGCAACTTAATGCTAAAGTCAGAATTGAATTAATATGTAAATATGATCAAAATGAAAATAAAAATGCAAGAACATGTACATTTACGATTAGGTATTTTCAAGAATGCAACATACAATTTGTGATGCAATGAAGCGTACGAGCTAACGAAACATGCAAGGGATGCAAAACAGAATGTAGCATAATCATTTACATGCTAAATGATGCATTAAACATGGCAAAAATAGGACCTCAATCACTTTATGGACTATTGAACAAATAAGCACAAAATATGCGAAGGGAACGGAAACAATGTTGAAACGACTCGAAACGATGGAACGAGATACCAAAAGTGGTCTTAAAAATTCCCTAAAATCATGATCTATCACTACATGAATGATCAAGACACAATGCAATGCAGACATAAAAAGAAACAAAGCATTTTCCTCTTTTTCAACAGCGTTAACCGGTTAACGCTATAGGTTAATCGGTTAACGCCCCAAAATTTTCAAATCCATGGCATTTTTAACGTGTTAACCGGTTAACCAAATGCGCTAACCGGTTAACACTGAACAGAAAGGTGAAAAAAGCTGAGAAATAAGAACTTATGGTCATGAACTCACCTCTAACAACCCCTAACACATACATGAACATGTTAACATGAATTTCTTACTTAATATGAAGTATTCTAACAACTATTAGGACATAGATTATGCTACGAATCTAGCTTCTAGCAATCGAAATGCATATATCGAAATCAAAACAAAATTGAACGATAAAACGCAAACGCAACTAATAAACATGCGAAGAATGCCGTTACGACGAGATGAAGAGAATAAGTTAAAGCAAAAGCGGTTTTAGATCACCAACCTACAAAGCGGAGGATTGCTTCAGTGAGTGTTGTGATGAATCGGAATGCAAACGAAGAAGAAAATCGAAGATCCGCGAATGTAAAATAAATGTGATTCGATCTTGATGCTTCTTAATTAATTACTTCCAATGCTGCAAATCACTTCAAAAACAGAAGCACTTCTTCAATTAAGCTCCAATGTTGATGATTGATGAAGGCTTAGCTTCTAGTTCTTCAAATTTCAATGAAGAATTTGAAGAACTTCTATGAAAAAGCTCTTGGTGAAAGGTGAAAAAGTGGGAGAATTGAGAGAGAAATGAGATATTGAAGATGAAAATGGTGAAAATGAGGTCCCCTCCCTTTGCTTTGGAATGATTAGGGTTTATATAGTGTGTAGGTTTGGCATGAAACTAGGTTGGGAGCTTGGTTGGGCATTAGGTTAGGTATGAAGCTAGGGTTGGAGTTAGTTAGGGTTAGTTGGAGTTCTTGAATATTTCTTGGAATATTCCTTGGAATATCCTAGAAGGGTCTAGAATGTGGTAGACACTTCTAGTGAATGGAGTGAAAAATGTTAAGTGAGGCCAAAGTAAAATGTGAGGGCAAAGTGAAATTAGAGGGAAAGGCACAAACTGATTTTTGAACATATTTCCCAAAATCCGCACCCGTTAACCGGTTAACCAAATGCGTTAACCGGTTAATGGAAGTAAAATTTGAATTCTTCCATTCTTTGGATGCACTTCATGGAATTGGCTTGGATTTTTTTTTAGTGTTATTTTATTCCCCTTGAGCTCCAATACTTGATAAGCTTTACCCAATCACACACCTCATGCACATGCAAATGCTCATGCTTTATTATTTTTATTATTTTTCAATGTGATGCGATGCTCGAACGATCATGCAAAATGACGAAGCATAAACCACTTGAGGTTGACAATAAATTAAGAGGGCAACTTTTAGGGTATTACAGCTGCCCCTATTCAATCATCGGCAGACCTAAATGGATGATAGCAATGGCTTTCAGACCTTTGAGGTATGGAGTGATTGAATACCCGAATAAACCGGAAAGTTTGTACTCTGTGGGAATGAAAAGGTGATTGGAAAGAATGCCATTCTTGGATGACAAGACACACCGTGAGTAGGTCATAAAAGAGATCATCATAACTTGGTTGACGGCTCAAGGATCTGAAACTGAACAAGTATCCATCCTGCGTGGGAGATAAAGACCTAAAAACGATACTATCATAACGTGGATGATAACTCAAACAAACGAGACTGATCGTGGCGGAATCGACAAGAATTTATCTCGCGCGGGAGATAAAACCCTGAAAAGAGACTATCATAACGTGGACGATAGCTCGAACAAACGAGACCGATTGTGGCGGAATCGACAAGGATTTATCCCGCGTGGGAGATAAAACCCTGAAAAGAGACTATCTTAACGTGGATGATAGCTCAAACAAACGAGACCGATCATGGTGGAATCAACAAGGATTTATCCTGTGTGGGAGATAAAACCCTGAAAAGAGACTATCATGACATGGATGATAACTCAACTGACGAGATTGATCGTGGCGGAATCGACAAGAACTTATCCCGTGTGGGAGATAAAACCCTGAAAAGAGACTATCATAACATGGATAACAACTCAACTGAGGATAACAAGAATTTACTCGTAGAAACAATAATGAGCAAGAATGAACACGACACTCTTTGTGGGGATATCTCAATCTGATTGAAGAAATAATGTTTCGGGCTTCCGTGTGAGGTACCCAAAAATGGATTATGCTTCATGTGCATATGTTTGAATTTTTCTATGACGTAATGCTCCATAATGATGGAAATGATATGCGTTTGAGGATGCAAATGTAATGATGATTACTACATGCAAATGCAAGGGATCTCCTGATGAGGAGATAACATGTATCCTTGATGGCTTCTCTGGGGAAGAAGCAATCACTGCATTGATTATGGTGAGTCCCTGTGTGGAAGAGCAAATCTGCTGGGAATAAGCAACTCTGCAAGGATATAGTGTTAAAGATCCACTGTCTCTATCGCCATTAACAAAAATAAATTGGAATTTGAATTGGAGACCCAAGACCCCGTTGAGGATGAACTTGATTTGGAAGGTACGCTACCCGCTGAACTCCGTTGGGAAAATGATAACCTTCTGACTCGGCTTGGGAGAAGGACGTCTTGGTAATCTGCTAAGGAAGAAACCCTTAGGTGTGATATCTTCTTCTTGGGAAAGAGATCTTATGGGGACTCCTCAAGTACCCTTCTGCTCGGGGAAGAGATGCCAATGAAGGTTGGACATTGTTCGATGAACCTGCTGGGAAAAAGGTAGTCGTTGCTGGGTAGAGAAGAGAATTTGAGCTCTTCTATATCCTGCCTCTGTTGGGGAATGATGAATTCTCCCGCGCTGCTGGAAATAAAAAAACTCTTATTGGGGAATATTCCTTTTGTTGAAGGAGGGCTCTCTGCTTGGGGAGAATGCTTCCTTCTTCACAATTATAACTCTACTGGGGATAATGGAGAATACCGCTGGGAGACATTTCCTGCTGACGCTGAGAGTCTTGAGTCATCCCTGGCTAGGGATAAGGCTTCTCGTTTAGGATATAAGGCTTCTCGTGTTGGGGAAGCCTTTTCGTTTCCATACCTGCTAGGGAGGAGCAGACTCAACTGAGAATATTTCCTGATGGAAATAAGAGTTTGATCACCTCTTGCTAGGAGTGAGAGGTAGAAGTGGAAGGCTTCGTCCACTAGGGGATAGGATACTGATACTCCCTTGCTTGGGAAGTATCATTCTCTTCGTTGTTTCTATGTTAGAGAGGCGATAATTTGATGAGACTTGTTAAGGGTCATGCTTCATAATCTTATGAGGAAAAGGCTTCTTGAAGCTCTGTGTTGGCGATGGCTTTGCTGGCGACACCTGTACCTGCATGTTAATGAACACAACTGATAGTACCTGGGAAATAGATGGTTAGTTTTGCCTTCATGCCCCAGGGTCATGGTCTGAATCCATCCCAGTCACTCAACACGTCAAATACGTATCAAATGTTTTTAATCTCTTGCACGAGTTATAAGGCATTCATGCATTCACAAAGCTATATTTATCATAATTTGTTGGACGTTTTTGCAATCAACCAGCAATAGATAAAAAACAAAAACTTGTGGGGAAAAATTTAACTGAAATTATGCTTTTATTGATTGAAGAAGGGCCATGAATAGGCATTACACGGGAAGCAATCCCTAGAAAGAGGAAATTGCACAAAAGGAGATTAAACTATCCTAATGGCAATATGAAAACAAAGTCTCATCAAGCTCCAACCCGGCTATGACTTGTATGTCTTCACGATTTTCCACTCACTTCGCTTTTTAGAAAAATGATTGAATTAATCTTCAAACCTTGGGTCTCCTTTGATTGCAAATGACGTATCACAGATCTCTCAGATCGCAGTGGTTCGCTTTAGTCCCTCTTTTATGTGGATCGCCCTTTCAGGTTTTCAATCCACCGGGATACCCTTTCTTTCCTAAGTTGTCCAGTGTGGCTTTTCAACGTAGAGGGTGTACATTTTTTACGATATTTCCCAAATTTTTGCCCGATTCTTTTATTCTGTTTTTGGCTCGCCGGGATGCCCTTTTTATGCCTTAACCTTTATTCTGTTTTTGTCCAGCGGGTCTTTTACACGAATTATTTTCTCACTGCGTCTACATTGACAGGGGATTGGGAGTCTTCGCCATCCATGTTCGTTAGCATCAAGGCTCCGCCCGAGAAGACCTTTTTGACCACAAAGGGACCTTCATAGTTGGGCTTCCACTTGCCTCTGTGATCATTGTTAGGAGGAAGAATCCTTTTCAGCACTAGATCGCCTGGTATGTACCGTTGAGGCCATACTTTCCTGTCGAAAGCCTATTTCATTCGCTACTGATACAACTTCCCATGGCATACAGCTGCAAGGCGTTTCTCTTCAATGAGGCTCAACTTCGTTAAGCTTGACGTCCATCATTATTCTCAGCGAGGGGATCTCGACTTCAATTGGTAGGACTGCCTCCATACCGTATACAAGTGAGAATGGGGTTGCCCCAGTCGAAGTACACACTGACATCCGGTACCCATGCAGTGCAAACTGTAGCATCTCGTGCCAATCTTTGTATGTCACAACCATCTTCTGCACAATCTTCTTTATATTCTTATTGGCCGCCTCGACAATGCTATTCATCTTCGGGCGATATGGCAATGAGTTGTGATGCTCGATCTTGAAATCCCGGCACAATTCTACCATCATCTTATTGTTAAGGTTGAAACCATTATCAGTAATGATTCTCTCGGGAATTCCATACCGGCAGATGATACCCTTTTTGATGAATCGGGCAACCATTTGTTTCATGACATTGGCATAAGATGTCGCTTCAACCCACTTCGTGAAGTAGTCGATGGCAACTAGGATGAAGCGGTGACTGTTGGAAGATGTTGGCTATATCTTGCCAATCATTTCGATTCCCCACATGGCGAAGGTCCATGGTGAAGACATAACACTCAGTGGATTTGGAGGTACATGAACCTTGTTGGCGTAAATTTGGCACTTATGGCACTTGTGGGAGTATTTGCAGCAATCATATTCCATGGTGATCCAATAATACCATGACCTGAGAAGTTTATTTTCCATAGCATGCCCTCCAACATGGGTATTGAAGGAGCCTTCATGAACTTCTTGCATCAACAGGTTTGCTTCGTGTCTATCCACACATCTGAGTAGGACCATGTCGAAGTTCCGTTTGTAGAGCATATCATCTTGATTTAAGAAGAACCTGCCTGCCAGCCTCCTGAGGGTCTTCTTGTCTTTGCTTGATGCCCTTGCCGGTTATTCCTGAGACTTCAAGAATTGCTTGATATCATGATACAAGGTTTGCTATCCTCGACACCGTCAACTACGAAGACATATGCTGGCCTTTCGAGACGAGAGACATCGATTCGAGGCACATAGTTCTCTTGATGCACCTTGATCATGGAAGAAAAGGTTGCCAGAGCATCAAAAAATGTATTCTCATCCCGAGGTATATAATGTAGCTTGACTTTAGTGAAGAAAGTCATCAACCTCTTGGTATAGTCCCTATAAGGAGTCAAATGAGGTTTATGAACCAACCATTTTCCGTTGACGTGGTTTATGACCAGAGTAGAATTTCCAAAGATCTCGAGTTTTTTTATTCTCAAGTTGATTGCTTCTTCGATCTCCATTATGCGGGCTTCGTACTCAGCTTCATTGTTAGTGCATTTGAATGTCAGTCGGGCAGTGAAGGGCATATGGATCCCTTCTGGCGAGATAATAACAACACCAACTCCACTACTATTCATGTTCACGGCTCCGTCAAACATCAGACTCCATTTGGATTCAGGGTCTGGCCCCTCCTCCGAGAGTGGTTCTTCGCAGTGTTTTGACTTGAGGAACATGATGTCCTCATTCGGAAACTCGAACTTCATCGACTAGTAATCATCAATTGGATGTTCGGCCAGATAATCTGACAATACACTTCCTTTAATTGCTTTTTGTGAAGTGTATTGGATATCATATTCCGTTATAATCATTTTCCATCGGGCTACTCTTCCGGTTAGAGCTGGCTTTTCGAAGTTGTACTTTACATGATCCATCTTGGAAATCAATAGTGTGGTGTGAGTCAGCATGTACTGTCTTAGTTGGTGAGCAACCTATGCCAAAGCGCAACAAGTTTTCTCAAGCAGTGATTAACGTGTCTCACAATCGGTAAACTTTTTGCTAAGGTAATAGATTGCATGCTCTTTTCGACCATACTCGTCCTGCTGACCCATCACACAACCCATTGATCCCTCAAGTACAGTGAGGTACATGATTAGAGGTCTCCCCGATACTGGAGGCATGAGAATCAGAGGCTCTTGCAAGTAATCCTTGATTCTATCAAAAGCTTGTTGGCAGTCATCACTCCATTCGATGGCCTGATTCTTCCTCAGAAGCTTAAAAATAGGTTCGTATGTGGCTGTTAGGCGTGGGACGAACCTTGAAATTTAGTTCAACCTCCATAAGAAGCCGCATACCTCTTTCTCGGTTTTTGGCTCAGGCATCTCTTGAATTGCCTTTACTTTTGCAGGGTCAACCTCGATTCCCCTTTCGCTGACTATAAAGCCCAGTAGCTTTCTGGAACGCACCCTGAATGTGCATTTGTTCGAATTCAACCTCAGTATGAACTTCCGAAGCCTGTCAAAAAGCTTGGCTAAGTTGACTATATACTCTTCTTCTGTTTGTGACTTTGCTATCATGTCATCAACGTAGACCTCAATCTTGTGATGAATCATGTCACGAAATAGCGACACCATTGACCGTTGGTATGTAGCTCCAGCATTTTTCAAACCAAACGACATCACTTTATAACAGAAGGTGCCCCATGGGGTAATAAATGTAGTCTTTTCCATGTCCTCCGGTGACATTTTGATATGGTTGTAGCCTAAGAAGCCATCCATGAGGAGAATATAGAAAATTAGACAGTGTTGTCAACTAGCACATCAATGTGCGACAACGGGAAGTCGTCTTTGGGGCTTTCCCGATTCGAATCCCTGTAGTCCACACACATTCTGACCTTACCATCCTTTTTGGGAACTGGCACAATATTTGCAACCCCCGATGGATAACTGGTCACAGCAAAGAATCTGACATCAAACTGCTTTTAAACCTATTCTTTGATTTTGATGGCCATGTTAGGACGCGTCCGTCTCAACTTCTGCTTGACCGGCGGGCTGTCCTCCTTGAGAGGCAGCCTATGCACTACAATGTTGGTATCCAACTCGGGCATGTCTTGGTAGGACCAAGCGAAGACATCGAAATACTCTTGAAGCATGGAGATCAAGTGGATCTTGACAGTCTCTTCTAGTGCGGCCCCGATCTTGACCTCTTTTATGTCTTGCTATGTACCCAAGTTTACCACCTCGATGGCTTCCTCGTGTGGTTGAATCATCTTCTCGTCTTGCTTGAGCAGTATGGCTAGCTCTTTGGGAAGTTCAAAATCTTCTTCACCTCCCTCGTCAGCTAGGTAAATCAGATTGTCAAAGTCATACTGAGCCATAGCAAGGTCATCGTTGATGATACCCGATAAGGAGCATCTGCATGAATGTTGATTCATGCTAGATTTTAGAAAGGGTGTGAGACACGGAAAACATTGCCATTTATTTTTGAAAACAAAATGAAAATGAAAGACAGGGAACATCATGATTGAATGCAAAAATGTCAACTTTATTGATTATTATGATATTGTATTATGAATAATGAGCCCTTACAATGAGCTGATATGCCCCAGGCAAGGCATAAAGCTTGAATACATGAGAGTAAAAAACATAAAACCATTACTCTTCAAGCTGAGTGACAGAGATGACTGTTTCGGCCGACCAGTTGTTGAGTCGCGTTCCTAGAACACAAGGCCTTATCCATTCCTCTAATTTGCATTCACTATCGATTGTTTCTTCCTGCGCGGTACAAACATTACTGGGGTCAAACCATCCTGCACTGTTGAAGGTAATTGGGCCTTTCCGACCTCTAGCACATTTCCCTGGTGTTGACTGACCAGGCTGATAGCCAACTCCGAACATGTCTTTCTTCTATAGGACTTCAATCACTTTGCCCCAACCTTCCTTGGCAAGTGAATCTACCACCTCTAGGGCTTGTTTATAGGAGGCTATAGATGCTCCTCTCTTCGGGTCTTCCGATACAACAACTGGCGATGATGCATTCTCAGATTTGATGCGCTCAAACGCTTGGCAGGGAGTCTCGATGATTTCTCCATCCATTTCCACGTATTTGAACGAGGCTAGGTGGTTGAGGATAATGTCTTCTTCTTCGCATACAGTCACAATCTGCCCTTCCCAGACAAATTAGAGCTTTTGATGAAGGGTAGAAGATATTGCTCCTGCTGAATGTATCCACGGCCGCCCCAACAAGCAACTATAGGCCGACTGGATATCCATCACGTAAAAAGTAGCATTGAGGACCTATGGTCCCACCTTGATCGGTAGCTCCACCTCTCCGTACACTGACCTCCTGAGCCATCAAATTCCCGTACGCCCAAGTCACTTGGCCTCAACAAAACCCCATCATAATTCAGCTTCATGAGGGCTTTCTTGGAAAGTACATTCAATGACGACCTTGTTTCCACCAGCACATGAGAAAGCACGACCCCTTTGCATTCCATGGAAATGTGAAAGGTGCGGTTGTGACTGCGACCTTCAGATGTTAGGTCCATATCCGTGAATCCTAAGCCAAGAGTAGAATTTACACTCGACACCACTGTCTCCAATTGATTTACGGATATATCCTATGGCACATACTTTTGTTCAGGATCTTCAATAGGGCTTTCCTATGTGAATCCGAACACATCAATAAGGATAAGATCGAGATCTTAGAGGGAGTCTACTGTAAGTGATCGACGATCTTGTAATCACTTTTCTTGATAATCCTTAGGAAATCTTCCACATCTTTATCAAAAGTAATGTCAGGATCCATCACCGGCGTGGGTGCATCATTAGTCATGGGCTGCTTGCCCTTGGTTTTAGCCTAAGCCTCAGCATTGTGTCTCAACGGTACCACATTTCTTCTCAGTGTTTCAAGAGCAAACAGTCTGCCACTTCTGGTGAACCCTCCGACCCCAACATTCTCAATTTGGTGCGGAGATGAACTGGATGTAGCCAGGTTTTGTTTCTGACGATTTTAATAAACTTCTCCCCCGTAGTTCCAAGGGATCGCTTTATCACTCTGATAAGGAACTGGTCCAGAAGTTGTAATGGTTATTGGATCCACCCTTGCAGGTTCGGGAACTTGTGCCAGATTGTAGAAAATTGTCATAGTTGACACCTCATCTTCTCTAGAAATCTTATCAAACTGTATGCTTCCTTCATCCATCATCTTCTATATACCCGACCTCATTCGAGCACAACCATCAATGGATTTGAAACAGCCAGGGAAATTCTCTTCACAACCTAGAAAGATGCTCTTCTCAGCCAAGCAAGCTTTTACAACCAACAATAAAGTTTTCAGGTCCTTGACATCGGATACCAGGTTCAAACATTCATCGCTATCAATAGCCCCAATAGTCCTTCCATCATCAGGTATGGGATTTTGTATCACATTTGGAGTTGGAGCGAAGTTAATCGCTTTAGAGTCTATTAGGTCTTGGACGACATGCTTTAGAGCCTGGTAGTTCTTGGTACTATGACCAGGAGCCTCAGAGTGGAACTCACAACGGGCATTAGCATCGTAGCCTACTGGGAGCTGACCCGATTTCGGAGGCTGCATGGTTCTCAACTAGACTATCTGGAGTTGAAAGATATTTTGCAGTAGCTGGTAATACGACATTGGAGGCGCCTAAAAATGCCTATCCTTTGCTCTGGGAGGATAGTAAGGACAGGAAGCTCTCTGTTGTTAATGACCTGCTGGCGCTGCTGTTGAAGTTGTTGAACCTGTTGATGGTTAGTAGGAGCAGTAATGGTAACGGAAGCTGTATAAGCATTTCGATTCCCTCTCTTCTTCTGAGCATAAAGAACCCCAACTTCTCCTTCCCTTCTTTTTACGAAAGGCTTCTTAACTCCGGAGATTGACGCTCCGCTGTCCTGAATTTTTCCTTGTTTCATCCAACTTTCTATTCTTTCACCTGTCAGAATGATATCAGAAAATCCGCTGGAGGAACAACCAACCAATCTCTCCATGAAGTGCCCCGGGAGGGTGTCCATGAAGAGATCGTCCATTTCTCTTTCCAGCAAGGACGGTTAGACTCTATCAACAACCTCGCGCCATCTCTGCGCATAGTCTTTGAAACTCTCCGAATTCTTTTGAGACAAGCTCTGAAGTTGAGTCTAGCTAGGAGCCATGTCGATGTTATACTGATACTGCTTGAGAAAGGCTTCCCCAAGCTCCTTCCAGTTACGGACAAAGTTCTTCTCAAACTTCATATACCACTCCAGTGTGCCCCCAGACAGGTTACCCTGGAAGTAATACATTCAAAGCTTCTCTTCTTTGGTATGCGCATCAAATTTGTGATAGAAGGCCTGCTGGTGAGTTTTGGGGCAGGAGTTGCCGTTATACTTGTCGAAAGTTGGTGGTCAGAATTTTGGAGGGATAATCACCCCTGAAACCAAGCCCATATCGAAGACATCGATTCCAAAAGTATCCTTGCATTCCAGTGCGCGTACCTTCTCAACCAGCATCTGGAAATCCTGATTGTTAGTTCCTGTACCGAACCCTGTATCTTCATTGAGCAGAGTGAATTGATCCTCCTGTCGGTCTGTTACGCGAACAGGAATTGGACCACCGCCTTCAGGAGTAGGAGGCCTATTCTCCGTAGGTGGAATGATAGTGTTGTTGATCGGATTGCCTTGGGCATCCAAGGTGACCACTAGAGGATCAGTTTAAGGGGGATTAAGCATATTCATAGACGTCCTCATCTCTTGCTGCCCCTGAACTATACCTTGCATCACTGCCATGAACTCCCTCATCTGAGTGTGAAGCTCGTTCAGATCGGTTTGTATTGTATTCATGACTTGCCTATGATTTCGGTGAGTAGCGTACTGGTGTGTATAAAGATCGTGCCTGAGAGGACGAGTCTTGGTGGCTCTCACAATCCTTCCTGAATAAACAGATAAGTTAAGGAACTCGGATAACCTGCAAAAGAAAAAAAGAATGCAAATACTATGAATGCATGCAATGCTCTTTCTTATCATTCTCAAGGTTTTCTACATTCCCAATTCCAAATTTTAAGAATTTAAATTGCCTTTTCAGATAATGGGGGAAAGAAGACCCCACATGCTGTGCAGATAAGATTATAGTTATGGTGAACTGGTGCTTAATACCATGTGTCAGAGCAAGAGATAACAACAAAGATTCAAACCAAATCACTCATATCATAAACTGAAATCTGAATAACAAGAATCCCCGAAGGGTGCCAATTCATACATGAAGAAAATAGTAAAGCAAAGCAAATAAAAGTAAAGAGGAATCCCACAACAGGCCTATGGGTAATCCCAGACACAAGAGCAAAAGAATAAACCATAGGGAGCTCCATGTCTTGCAGTCTCCAGCTAAGACGATTGACGGCCTAGAACAGCTGGGTAATGTCCGGATGATTCGGCTCCTGGATGAGCTTCTGGATGAGAATGTCTCTCAAGTCAAAAGAAGCATGCATCTCATTGATCTGTTGTAGGAATACTTTCTCTTTTTCTTTGCTAGGACTCAGCTCAGTCTTGAGCTTCTTAACATCAGCCCAAAGCTTCAGTTCTTCTAGCTCCTTCTGGATGTTGTCCATCTTCTAAAGGTGGTCTCTTCGTTGCTCATGGGCTTTCTAAAGCTGATCTCATTGCTCAGCCAAAGAATCTTGAAGGCCTTTGATCTTGAGCTTGTACTAGATATATGCCTCTCTCTGTTCTCTCAGATGGTTTTCCCACTTCTCTTGCCAAAGGGTCACTGTTTCGTCAGCTTCATCAAAGGCTTTCTTATCCTTTTGGCGCTGAACTGTCTTGTGGATCTCAGTCAAACCTCTCTTCCTGAAGTAGAGCTCTCATCCTTCGAAGTTTTGCTGCTTGAATCTGACCATCTCTTCAGCTTGATAAGCTCTCTCTTCTAGCTTCTAGTTATGAATCTTCAGCTTTTTATGGGAATTATTAGCCTCCTGATTTTCATCCTTGAGTTGCTTGACCAACATTTCTAACTTTTGCTAGTCTTCCAAAGGTACAATTGCATGAGGCGGAGCTGGTGCAGAGAAAGGGATTAGAGATACCTGAGCTTTCTCCCTTATCCAAGCTTCAAACTCGGGAAACATCTGGTTGTTGCTTCTACCCAAGCATGTTATTCCTTTCCTTCTGGTCAATTTCCAAGATCCCACGACTTTCCTAACCAACGGGAGATTATCCTTTGTCGAGAAATAGAAAGTCTAGTGTAACTCTGATTCATCGGGGACCTCTTTCAGAGTGTACCCCAATTTTCTTCTTAAGAGAATGGGGTTGTAGTTGATACCCCACTAATACCCCTAATAAAGGCACATTGAGATAGTTTCCGCATCTAGTGATGAAGTTCTTCCCTTCCAGTCTCAAAGTGAACCATCTAATGTCTCTGGAAGATAACGTACTCAGTTTCTGGGCCCAAACAACATTGGGATCAGTGAATACCTCAGTGGTATGTAAATGCCTCATAAGCCACATGTAAAAGAGAAGGGCATAACATTTAACTAAGCCACCCCGTCTTTTCTCATTCTTGTAATGCACTGAATAATAGAGGTCACCCAGGAGAGTGGGTATCAGATTCTTCAGTACAAACAGATGAATGGCGTTGATATCCACGAACTTTTCCATATCAGCATACAGGATGATCCCATATATGGACAATGCTAGGATGGCACAAACTAAATCCCACTGATTTGTCACAACAAGCTCTCTAGCTCTTCTAACCAGAAACTCTAGAGAGAAACCAAGCACTCCAGATTTGGTAGCAATCATATTGTTAGATACTTCAGATGAGCTCAAATAAAGAGCTTTGGCGATGTCAAAATGAGTTGGTCTGGTCATCTCCGAGTTGAAAGGTGTCTGATCTTGAATTGGCACTCCCAGAATCTCAGCATACTCTTCAAGTAGAGGGCCTAACTGGAAGTTGTGAAAGGTGAAGCACCTAAGTCGTGGGTCATAGTACTTTAGTAAGGTATGAATGGCGCTTCTTTGAGAACTTTCCAGATTGAACACCAAATCTAGAATATCACCATATTTCTCTTTAAAGTATCCCAAATGACCCAGGGTAATAATAGCCACCGCCTGGTTGAGCATATCGACTTTGGTTTCGAAGAATTTGTTATGCACAATTCTTTTTCTAACATCTCCCATTCTGAAGTAGTAATGACCGGGAATCGAGAATAGTATGAACCCTGAGAATGAAAAAGAACATAATGATTAATGATGTCATGATACTTATGCAATTCAAGGCATGTGACTAGAGGCGTTTCTGTGATGTGTCAAGCATATAATCATGTGTCTGTGCCAGGTCACAATCACAATAACAATAACAATTCCTCTGAATAGGAATCCCAAGTCTCGGAACCAAGGAACCAAAGGATTAGATCACAATGCTGAACAATATTGGAAAAGCGGGTATGTTGGAAGTTTCAGGGTTCCTGCAAACCTGTAAACCCCTCCCATCTCACAGGTGTGCTACTCGAATCAACATCACGGACTCTCAAAGCCGAATAGCAATAATACGTTCACCATCTCCGAGAAATGTCTCATGACCAAATCAGGGAATCGGTTTGGCATTATGTACTACTCAAGGAGTTCTCAGCTAAGTCCAAGGAAACAAGCATCCCTCATAAGTCCCCATCTTCAAGAACTGAATCGAGAAACAATAGTATATTCAGCCATTGGGATACAGTACTATCGTCATACGAACAATTTTGCTTTAATTGAATTCCTATGAGAGAACCAGGCCATCCTATACGAGTTCCTAGTGGACCCTCGGATGCGAGTGTGTTTGCCAACAAATGTGGTCTGCCACTGCCATCAGTGGAGAGGGGTGTTTCCACAAAGATCCTCAATGATCGGTCCCCAACTGCACATAACTATCAAGGTCGTACCCTGAAGTGAGGCAAATCCCCCACACAAGATATTTCCAAGATGGTCGCAACCTGGGTGTGGAACACATCACCACTCATCATGTAACCATGCGAGCACAACGTGTCCATGCTAATCCTATGTTGCACTCAAGTCGGGTGTTTGGCTTATCTTACAGTAACTCCCATCCCACAAAAAAATGGAAACCAACACAATCCAGACAGTCTAGTATATATGATGCATGTGAAAATAAATATTGAAAGTAGTAAATAAATGTTGTAAAGTAAAAAAACTGTAAATGAAAAACAGTAAATAAACACACAGCAACACACACTTAAACACCCAATGAAACGAAAAGAAACAGGTGCTAAGATTGACTCTCAAAGGGGAAACCAGAGATTCTGGGTTCGATCCCCAGCAGATTCTCCAATTGCCGCTCTCGGGATTTTCATCCTAGTACAAACATGAAAGTGGTTCAATTGGCCAGATGACTGAAAATCAAAGAATTGGGGAAAAGTCAACCATGCTGAGGAAAAAGTCAACTTCTGACTTTTTGAGATCAAAATCATGAAATTAGGGTTACAAGGATCCTATGGTTCAAGTTTGATCAAGAAATGATGTAGGATTCAAGAGAAATCAAGAAAACCAAAACTTACCATTTTTGGAAAATTAAGGTTTCCAAAAATGGCAAGTTTTGGCCATTTTTGCAGCCACTTCAAGAGAGGCCTTCTCCCAAAATACAAGGGCTATCAAAATTCTACCTTGAGCCAATTAAAGAGGGCATCTTAAGCTTCAAATACATAGGTGGAACTCACTCATAGAATTAAAATTGAGAGAGATATGATCTTGCAAAGATTGGGCAAAACAAGGCAAGAGGCAGGGCATGCCTTGCAGCCTGCGTGCGCCCTGCCTAGCATTCCATCAAATAGGTGGTGTGCAAAAAGGAAAGCTATTCTTCTCCATTTTAAAGGCCTCAAATGAAATTTATTTGAACTACAAAGTTGTCTATTGCCATGTTTCCAATAACTTTGATGTTCAAAGATTTTTCATTTGATCAAGGGATTAAGAGTCATTGAGAGGATAAGTGTGGATCCTCAAATTGAAAATTCACAAGGAATCTTGAGAGGCCAAGGGAAGGAAATGCAGGCCCATGATGCAACATGGTGACATGATGTTCAAAGGTGTATTTGAGATACTTAGAGGTCTCATTCCATGATTGATTAAACTGCAAGCTTGTTTATATGCAATCTCCACTTCAAATTGAGCACAAGAAGTATTCCAATTAATGGCTTGTTCATGAAGTAACAGCCAAGGGAAGATCCATGCTTGCTATCTGTTTTCTTGCATCTTAAGCTAGTGCATTGACTGTGTATACCAGTTTGATTCAAGTTGTACAGGTCTTGTGTTACGATGCATTGCTTGAGAGGCAAGGTAGCCTAAGTCACATGAGCACCATAAGTTCAATGCACCCTATCACGGAGTTGAGGTCCATTGCATACTTGCTGCAAACATGATCAAATCACTTCAGCTTGTATAATAGTCCACCTCACCATAAATATCATGAGCTTGCTTGCATTGGATCTATTTGCATCAAGCTATACTTGCCTCAGCAGACATAATGTATTCCTTATAAGCAGACTACAATTGTGTGGTGGCTTGATCATAATAATTACCATGGGAAACAAGCAAGAGAACTTGCATTGTAGTGTTGTATCATTGATCTACCTAGCCTCATTGTACCTCATTAAATCTCACCACAACAAGACAATGTAGTAGTACATGAGATCCGATTCAAGAAATGGAAGGTTCTAGGGTTCAGCTTTTATCACCAACTTTCATTCCATTTAACTAACTTGACTCAACTCCAACTGAATCAACTCAGTTAACCAGGGTTTTAACCCTGGTTCTAACTGTTAACTGAGGGTTAAGCTCATTATATAAGACAATCTCCAATTAAATTGCAGCTTCACACTTTCATTTTGCTCGAATCACATCCAAAAATCCGCTGGATTTTCTCTACATATTAAAGAATCCTTATGCATTCTTGCTCTCCATTCTTTATCTTCTTCATTGATCATCATCATCCTCACTTCTGAACACCATTGCCATGGTTGCATTCATCTAAATCCTTCACATTGCACCACTACAAATCACTCAACGCTGTTGAGATCTTCACTTATATTCATCAATCCAGCATCAAGAATCATTATATCAACTTCATCTTCATCAAAGATATGAACTCCATGGATCAAGGAGCTTGAAGGCATCAAGATACAATCTCTGCATCACTTCTGCATTTTTCAAACTACATCAAGTTTCACCTTCATTTGAGTGTTTATTTCACTCAATCAAGCATCAAGAGCAATAGTCAAGCACATTGGAATCAAGTTCTCTGATTTTCTTCAACTTTTGACTCCTCTGCAAACAGGTTTCATCTCTATTCTTAATTGCGTGATTTCATTGTTATTTTGTTTATTTTGTGTTGCTTGAAGCTTGCTAGAAGAATTGAATACTCTGGCTAGTTGATATGCATACTAGATGCCTAGTTTCAGTTTTAGGGCAAAAATTTGTAGGCTTCGATTTGATCATTTTGTGTGTGATAAGAGAAATCTAAGGCTAGGTTATGGATCAGCTCAATGAGGCGAAGGTTTCTGTGCATTTAGATTTCATTTTCATGGTGATTAGTGTTTGCCCTAGGTGAAGAGTGATCGAAGAAGATGAACAGAGACTAGCTCCGGCCATCTGAACAGTAGCCCTAGTTTTAATTGCCAGAACATAACACAATCATTGATCCCAGTTTCATCCAACGCACACAAGCATGCCAACGCATTAATGACCATATGCAAGTCACATGTTCAAATTTGTGAAAGAAAATCTCAAATTCTTAATAGCACCCCAGCGCGTTTATTTTAGGCCCAACTTAGTTTAATTTGTTGATGTTAGCACCCCTAGGCCCAATCAATTAATTCAGTCTAATTCTTTATATTTCTTTTTTTCTCATTTTATTTCATTTTTTCGTTTTTGATTTTTAAAAATATCAAAACACCATCAAAATTTCTAGATTAATTCACATGAGATTCTTATATTTTTCCTCAAATTTCCATAATTTTTGTCCTCATTTTTCTTTTATTTTTAGGGCAGAATTAATTTCCCAATTAATTAATTTCCTATTTTTTCCATTTCTGACCAATCCATTTGTTCATTTTTGTTCTCCTAAACCATAAAAGATCAATTGTTCATTCTTCTTGAATTAGTCATAGGACTTCCTAAACTTCCCAAAAATATTTTCATTTTGATTTTTAGGTCATTATAAGTCATGTTTTGGTCCCTTCCTTTCACATATATACACATAAACCCTAATTCACTTCCACATTTCATTTGGCCACTCAAAAATACTAATTTTTGTGAGATATTCTGGATATAAGTTACCCTCTGAATTTTTTAATAGATTGTCAAGTTTCATAATTTTTCATGATCATTTGTATTTTTTCTAGGTTGTTTAGGTCATAATTCATATTTTTGATCCTTTCTTCACTTCCTTTGATCCCATTAGAATAAGGCATTTATGCCATTACCTTGAGGTCTTAAGTTTGAGTCTTATAGGTCCCATGAAATTTCCCCAAGTGTTTAGTACCCTCATTAGGTTTTCATCTTTGAATTTTAGGGTTATCTTGGGTTATAAGTCACTTATGCCTTACTTTAACCTAATTCCACTTCTTCTTTCACATTAACCATCTCAAATTGCATTTGTACATAAGCTAACTTCATAATATATTTGTTTTGTGTCTCATAAATGTGTTGCGATCATTTCCATATGTTCATCTCAAGTTTAGAGCCTTTTGCATTCTTTTGAACTTCATTTGTCATCTAAAAGGCCTTAAAAACCCTAATTTGGAAACCTAGCCTTATGATACCTCCTACCACTTCATTTGTGAATCTTTTCCAAATCTAATTTCCATTCTAACTTGTTGTCAAGCCTCTGGTTTTTGTATGGGGGTGTCAAGTCCCATTGGTCATTTTTTATGTTTTTTTTCTAAGTCATTTGTTTCACTTCTAAAACCATGTTTCTATTTGCATTCTTCCACCTTTCAATCTTATGTTTGAATATCTTTGACTTGAATATCTTCTTTCTCATATGATCTAACCTCATCTGTCACATCCATATAGTGTTAAGTTCTGTATGTTTCACTTAACTTTGATTTTAGGAGATTTTAGTATGCTAAACACTCAGGTTTCCCTTTTAACTTCATCCTTAGGTTTCATTAGGGTTTAGTAACATTTTAGGGCATAGTTTGACTTTAATTCACATAATACCTTTAGATACTTTTAATATGATTTAGCTACTGGCTTTTGGAGTGTGTTACCTTATAGGATACCTTAGACTTAGGTATTAGCCTTAGAAGTTCACTAACACCTTTCTTAAGCTAGTGTGAGTTCTTAATTGAAGTTTGTCATGTTATATTTGTTCAAATTACTTCATCATGCTAACATTTGTTTTGTAGGGGGAGATGAGGTAATAATTCTTCATTCCTATTTCATATGCATTTTAGTGTATTTGTCTTAGCACTTGGTGCTTTGTTCATAGGAGTCCCTTTGTTCTTTAGATACTTAACTTCCTTAGGAAATAAGTTGAACTCTAACTTGCTCTTCTTTTCCTTAGGTTTAGAATACCTCATAAACCATAGAATCACCTTTTGTACATAATAAGATAACTTAGAGTTGTGTCTTAGTCCCCCATTATCTTTGACCTTTTGCCTTTTGAGTCTTCTTCTCTCATCTCCAAACAAAATAAAAAAACACTTAATAAATGCATGAAATAATCTCTTGTGTATAGCCTTATTCCATGGGGCACTTACATTCATTCCATTTTGGAATAGTGTGGGCTTGTCTAGAATGATGTACAAGTCTGATCAAGAGATTATTTTCACAAAGAAAATCTAAAGGATACTCCTTCAAAAGCTACAAAAACATCTAATAAAGTTCAACAAGCTAGTGAACTTAGACCCTAATCCTTGGAAACAAGTCTTGGATAAATTCTCCTTACTTGGTGTGCTTGTTCTATTATTCCATCTTGGAATGTAGTAGCAAGTACACATTCTATGGAAAAGAGTTTAAATTCACTTCCTTGTGCCAAATTCATACAAAACTCTTAAAAAGCAATCAATAAACAATAAGTGACCTTCCTGCGGGAACTTCTCTTCTCACCTCATTCATTCTCAGCGCGAACTTGCGACAACTTGTCTCGCATGCAAGACGGTAAACGCACTCGTGCCAGACGAGCCTGCAACACCTGAGCATAGACATACACAGTTCCAGTTATAAAAAACACAAACAAATAGTTCCCGCCTTAATTAGACGAACTACATCGACTCTGATCCTCATTTTCCCGATGAGGTATGTAGGCAGCGGGGTAGGGCCCGTTCGAGCACATTCTTTATTTACCTACATTTTCCCCCCTTCCTTTCTTTCTTTTCGTTCCCTTTCTCATTTCCATTCACATTCCAGTTAGCAGTTCTTTTGTTCAGCAGCATTCTTATTTCTCACCCTTTGAAACAAGCAAACAAGTGTGGATCCCGTCGGGTACGACGGACGATTTGAGGTGCTAATACCTTCCCAAGTCGTAACCGACTCCCGAACCCAGATATTTGGTTCGCAGAACCTTGTTCTTTTCTTTTTCTTTCAGGTTTGTGCAACATTACCTTTCCCGTTCCTTCGGGATAAAAATGTATGGCTGGTGACTCTACCTTTTCCGCGCCACTTTCGCGTTAGTACTAGGATGAAAATCCCGGGAGCGACAGCTGGCGACTTTGCTGGGGATCGAACCCAGAATCTCTGGTTTCCCTCGTAGAGTCAATCCTAGCACTTGTCTGTTTTAGTTTCTTTGGGTGTTTATGTGTGTGATGTTGTGTGTTTATTTATTGTTTTCATTTACAGTTTACTTTACAGCATTTATTTACTGCTTTCAGTATTTATTTTCACATGCATCATATAATGGACTGTGCTGGTTTAATTTTTTATGTGGGATGGGGTTTGTTACTGTGAGATGAGCTCGTAACCGAGGATTGAGTGCACCTTAGTACTTAGAGTGGTTCCACTTTGGCTTCATGGCATCTTGCTATGTTGGTAGTAGTGAGTTCCACACCTTGAATTGCGACCTTCTCGGAAGTGTATTGATACCGGAATCTTTCTGGGGCAATACACAACCTTGATTGTTATGTGGAGTCAGGGGACCGATTATTGAGAACCTTTATGGAAACATACCTCTCTAGTGAAGATAGTGGCAGACCACATTTGTTGGCAAACCCACTTGCATCCGAGGGCCCACCGGGAACTCGTACAGGATGGCCTGGTTCTCTCATAGGAATCCAGTTAAAGAAAATTGTTCGTATGAAGATAGTATTGTACCCTTCGGGATGAATGTACTATTGTTTCTCGATTCAGTGCTTGAAGTTGGGTACTTATGAGGGATATTTGTTTCCTTGGACTCAGCTGAGACCTCCATGAGTAGTACATAATGCCAAACCGATTCCCTGATTTGGTCATGAGCCATTTCTAGGAAATGGTGAACGTATTATTTCTATTCGGCTTTGAGAGTCCGTGATGTTGACCCAAGTAGCACACCTGTGAGATTGGGAGGGGTTTACAGGATTGCAGGAACCTTAACCTTCAACACACCCATTGTACCAGCATGCTTCAGTATTGTGATATGTTCTGTTACACTTGGATTCTGAGATTTGAACCTCTGATCAAAGATGTTTGTGGTGATGTTGTGACCCTGCACATACACTTGATTATATGATTGACACTACACAGACACATCACTGATCACATGCCTTGCCTTGCATAAGCATCATAACATCATTAATCATATGTGTTATTTTTATTCTCAGGGTTCATATTACTTCCGATTACCGGTCACATTGCTGCTTCAAGATGGAAACTCCAAGGAAGAAGAATGTCCACTATACTTTCCCACAGCCAGAGACAAAGGGTATTCAGAAGTTGATCATCTTGATGAGTGGCAAAGTTCTTGATGACTTCAAAAGAGAGTTTGGGAAGATTATGGATTATGTGAATAAGGCAACAATATATCAAAGGGATAGCATGCATTCCTTGTTGCAATTCTATGATCCACATCTATGAATCTTTGTTTTCCCATATTACATCTTGGTACCCACATTGGAAGAGGTCTCTAGTATCCTGAATATTCCTATTAGAGAAGGTATGCCTTATTATGCTTCAGAGAGGAGCCCTCCTTATGAAGACATTATTGCTGCTTGTCACTTGAGTATGCTCAGATTCAATATGGGGCTAGAAGCCAGCCAGGGTAAGGGGATTTCTTTGGAATTTCTCATCACAGAGGCTCATGTTATGGCATCAGGAAACAAAAGGGCAAATTTCAGAGCATTACTAGCTATGATTTGTATGGGATAAGCTTATTCCCAGGAGAGAAAGGATTAATCAGCATAGAGGCTATCACCATCTTTGTCAAAAGAAACCTTGTGCCTACATTGCTGGGTGATTTCTACTATGGGATTCATTACAGGAATGAAAAGAGAAAGGGACATGTGAACTGTTGTGCTCCCTTGTTTGCTGACTTGTTTGTAAGGCAACTCCCAAAATCAAGACCTTTCCAAGATTTGAAACAATCTTGGAAGTGGTCCAAAAGATTGATGGGCTTAACCTCATATGACATTGCTTGGGGATGCAACAGGGATCTTGTAGGCAAAGAAATCATGGTCAGTTGTGGTAGCTTCCCCAATGTGCCCTTGATAGGAAAGAAAGGTGGAATCAACTACAATCCTATATTGTCCAGAAAACAATTTGGTTATCCTTTGAGAGCTGTACCATTGATTAAAGAGATATGTGAGTCACTATACTTCCCAGCAGAAGGTAATCTGAAGATGAGCTTACTAGCACCCCAAGCTTGGGAAGTCAGAATGATGAAGGGAAAGAAGGGTTTTAGGAGAGTAGATCCAAAGACTTATGATCCTTTTTCCACCTGGTTGGAAGATCGTGTAGAGACTTTATTGCTCCCATTCTCTAAGGAACCACCTCTCTACCCCAAAGAAGTAGTCCCCATAAGTTCATTTCCTCTTCAGGAGTATCAGAAATTGGAGGCCTTGATTAAGAAACTCAGGATGGAGAATCAAGATGCCAACAACTCATGCTAGAAGTTGAAGATTCAAAACAAGAAATTGGAAGAAAGGGCTCACCAAGCTGAGGAAATGGTCAGGCTCAAGCAATAGGACTTTCAGGAGAGAAAGCTTTATTTCAGAAAAAGGGGATTAGCTTAAACTCACAAGGCGGTCCAGCGCCGAAAAGATAATAAAGAATTGAATGAAGCAAATGAAACTATAACCTTGTGGCAAGAGAAGTGGGAAGACAACTTGAAGAGGTAGAAAGAGCAGGAAGCCAGGTACAAGTTAGAGATTAAAGACCTTCAAGGTTCTTTAGCTGAGCAAGGAGAGATCCTTCAGAAGGCTCACCACCAAGAGAAGAGTCATCTTCAAGGTATAGCAGAGAGTCAACAGGCAGTGAATGATGCTCAAAGAGAGATAGAAGAGTTGAAGCTGAGAGCTGATGTCAAGAAGACTAAGACTGGGTCAATTGCAAACAAGGAGAGTGAGAAGGTGCTTCTACAACAAATTGAGGAGTTGCATGCCTCTTTTGACCTTAGGGATATCCTGATTCAAAAGCTCATACAGGATCCAAACCATCAAGATATAGCCCAGTTGCTTCAAGGTGTCAAGCACCTTAGTTGGAGGTTGCAGGATGTAGATCTTACCAGGCTTTAGCCTTGTATTCATATGATTTGGATTACCCACGGGCCTATTGTGGGATTCATCTCTTATCGCTGCCCATACTAGGGACGAGAAGCTTTGGATGTACTATTTCCAGGACAGTCTCTCAGGAGGCTCCTTGGAATGGTATATGAAGTTGGAGAGAAGCTTTGTTCGAAGATGGAAAGAGTTGGGGGAAGCTTTTCTTAAATAATATCAATATAACATTGATATGGCGCCTAGTCGCACTCAGATCCAAAGTTTGTTACAGAAAAATTCAGAGAGCTTCAAAGGTTATACCCAGAGGTGGCCACCAGGGTACAACCACCATTGTTAGAAAGAGAGATGGTAGACCTTTTCATGGACACCCTTACAGGGAATTTCATGGAAAGGTTAGTTGGGTGTTCTTCAAGCGGTTTTTCAGACATTATCTTAACTGGTGAGAGGATAGAGAGCTGGATTAAGCAGGGAAAGATCCAAAATGGTCGTGCTTCAGCTTCCGGTATCAAGAAACCTTTTGTGAAGAATATGGATGGAGAAACGGGAGATGTGTATGCACAGAGAAGTGGAGGCAATAGAGGTGTTTATCAGCAAGTGGCTCTTGTTACTATTTCAGCTCAGCCTAATCAACAGCAAGTTCAACAACCACAACAGCAACGACAACATGGTTATCAGCAACAGAGGGCTCCTCGTCCCTATTATTCTCAAAAGACTAAAGAAAGGCAGTTTGACCCTCTACCTATGTCTTACTCACAACTCTTGCAGAATCTTCTCCAACTCCAAATGGTCCAGCTCATAACTTTACAACCTCTGAGGCTGGGGCAAATCCCCAAAGGTTATGATACAAACGCCCGATGCGAATTCCATTCTGGAGCCCCCGGTCATACTACAGAGAACTGTAAGGCCCTGAAGCATGTTGTTTAGGATTTAATAGAGTCCAAAGTGATTAATTTCGCTCCTACTCCGAATGTGATACAAAACCCCATGCCTTCTCATGGAGGTACAGTTGGGGCGATTGATGACGGAGAGAATTTGAATTTGGTGCATGATGTCAATAACCTATAAACTCCGTTGAGTACTGTCAAAAGTTGATTGGCACGGAAGGGTATCTTTCCGAGTTGTAAGAATGATTGTCCGGATTGTGCTGAGGCTCCTGATGGTTGTGAGAAATTGAGAATAGGGGTACAAATCATGATTGATGAAGGGATCCTGCAGTTTGATAGAGTTGCAAAAGAAAAGGAAGTTTCTATGGTGACCATTTTCTACAATCCAGCACAAGCTTCTCCTCAAGCCAGAGTGGTACCAATAACTATTACTACTGCAGGGCCTATGATGTATCGAAGTGAAAAGTCTAACACGGTCGGAGAACTGACTTTAGTTATGTTGCGGATAGCAAGAGTCGCCACTGACTTTTATTTTATCCAAAGGAAATGCATAAAAGAACAAGAAAGACCTTTTAAAAGATTTTTGGGTCCGGGGGGTAGGTTATGTAAAGGGAAGGTGTTAGCACCCTTTACATCCATGGTTATCCATGGGCTCTTAGTTACTTAGCTCACTTTAAAATGTTTTTGAAATGTGTAGTGTGTGAATAGAAATTTTCTTAAATGTTTATAATGATCCATGTACGGATGCGTATAAACCTTTGTTTTGAAAATTGTTTGAAATGTGTGAAGTGTTTGAAATTGTTTTGAAGAGTGAGCAAGTATCTAAGAGGAACCTACCCTAAGTTTTAAGTCTTTTCTGTTCTTGAATCCTTTAAATGGTAAGACTATCCCTATTATTAAGGAATAGGTAGTCATTACCTTGGATGTGAGGGACAAGTGAAGGGTCATCTGTTATTTAGGCAACTGTGGGGTGTATAAGCAATTCGAAGGGACTATCATCTTTATTCGAAAGGGACAAGATCATTACGAAGGCAACATTCGAAAGGGACTTGATCTTTTATCTGTTAAGGGACTAGATGATGTGAAATTAGGGACTTTGCTTTATACACCCTACTTGACCTTTTTTGTAATAGGCAACATGAGAGGTATCCCTAAGGAAGTGAGATGGCGATCAAAGATCGACTTACGTGTGTGAGTGTACAATTTTAATATTTATCTTTTAAATTAATGACCTAAATTAATTTTAAGTATACAAACATGTTACACTCCCTATTTTACTAACCATAGCATAAAATATGAATAATAAACATTATTACTAAAATATTACATCCAGGAACAATTACATAATAACAATTAAAGCAAATTAAATATAAGCAAAATAATAAATAATAATAATAATTGGGTTAGTGAAAAAAAATAATAATAAAAATAATACAAAGTCAAATGGGGTTAGTAATAATAAAATATCATATAAACATGATTAATAATATTAACATAATAATTAAAAAAATCAATTTTTATAAACAATTATTATTTAAGATTAATAAGAAATATGAACAATTATACTAATTATTATAAAATTTTAAGTTATAGGCAAATTATAAAAATTAAATTAATTATGAACATATTATGAAAATAGAATTATAATTATAAAATTAAATTAGCAATTTTTAACTATTTCTAAACATATATTAAAATTATTGATATACAAAAATTAAATTATAAATAAGTTATAGAATATATGCATATTATGAAAATAAGATTAACTATAATTATATTTACAAAATTTAAATTATAAACAAATTATAAAATATGTACACATGATTAAATAATAAACTGAAAATTATAATAGAAGAAAATTAGGGTTTATGAAATTTAATTAAAGTTTTTTTACAAAATATTTTAGATTTTAGAAAATTAGGGTTTATATACATATTTTTAGAATAATAAAATAACTATATACATAATTTAATAATATTAATAATTTACAAATAAATAAATAAGTTTTTATTATAAAATTAAAATTAAAAGAATGAATGCTAAAATAATATATACATCCTATTTATTATTTTGAATTTGTTTTAAAATAGAAAATTAATTAAATAATCAAAAATTAAAGAAAAAGATGAAAAAAATAGAAACCTGCTTGGGCTGGGGTTTGAACCCAGTCCCTAAGCTTTCAAACTCCAGGACTAGCCTTCCATCCACTGGGCCACGCATGCGTTGGCGTTAGAAGCAAGGGACTAATCCCTTTTGTTCACTACCTGGAAAAAATCATGAACAAATAATGCAAAACAAATACACAAAAGGCCTGGGGGGGAATTTGTACCCAGGACCTTTAAGCAATACGCAGGCAAACTTTCCATCCAGCCGGGAGGGCACTACTGGTAATATGTTCACAACAACACATAATATATTAAGTACAACAATTAAAAGATAAAAATAGAAAAAAAACCACTGCAGCCAGGTTTCGAACCAGGGTCCTCAAACAACACACGCACGTTTCTTACCACCAGGCCAACGCTGCACTTGTGAACAAAAAACAGAAACAATTGAATAAAATATTATGAATAATATTTGAATTTTCAAAACGCGCGCGCTGGCTTCATCTTCTTCCTTGGATTTTCACAGGTTTTCCTGCGAAATTTCCTGGGAAATTTCCTACGATTTCTCCTGCGTTCAAAACCTGCATTTTTCAAACCATACACAACCAGTACAATTTATCAAATTAAGGACATCCTTAAACTCCTTGTGACCTATACAATTCAATTATGTCATCAAAATTCATTTATATTATTTGAATCGAAGAACCCTAATTTGAAGCTTTAAACCCTAAGTATGGTGTTTTCATGATTCGGCCATAATCCTTCACCAAACTGTCCAGAAACCATCTATAGTCAACAACAAACATCAAGACATCTTTAAAATTCATTATAAACAAGTGAATGCAGTGAATCGAAAAAAAATATATGAATAACATGTATGTTTCGGTTCATGCATTATAGGGTGTCTTGGATGCAAATGAGCATTGGTACATGATCAATGAAGTCTAAGGATCATTCTCATGTCCTTAAAATACCTTAACAAACCTTGTAATATGGAAACCGAATTTGAGTTTTTGTGAGATTTTTGAAAATTGCAACTTACTCTTGGAGGCCAGAATTTCGTCCCCAGTGTATTGCTTCATGTTGTATACTTATAGTGGACTGAATTAGGTCAAGAAATTTTGGATTTGTGGGCTTCTTTGGATGCCTTGAGTGTGAAGGAATTCCATTGTCATAAATGTCACAAAAATCAAATATTTTCTTGTTGGTTTGGTCTTGCACGAATTTGTAAAGTATCAATCATCTTTAAAGGTCAAATATTTGATCCCAAAGCAAAGATTGGATTCAAATATTTAATTTTTATATTTTATTTTAATTTAAATGATATTTTAATGAATAAAACTCAAATAAATATAAAATAAAAAATAAAAATTCAGAAAACAAGTGGGTTGGGTCGTGCTTGGTGTTTTCATAAAGATGGGATGGCAATTTGGTGGGCTCATTTAGCAAAAATTTGATTTTAGGCCTTATTTGCTTCATAAACTTCCCTAAAATTTCCCAACTTTGCAAGGGCACAACTCCTTCAATTTTAATGCTATGAGGGTGTTCTTGGACATTTTGGAAAGCTTGAAGAGTCCTCTAACCAACCCCACTGGTTTCATGTCCATATCATTTACCATTCTCAAGTTATGCCCTTTTGAAGTTGTTGACTTTTTGTTGACTTTCAAAAGGACCTATAATGTCTTAGCTCATACCTTCCAAATGAAGCATTTTTGGGCTTGGCTTGTGAGACACAAAGTTGTAGAGAATTCAATTTACTTCAAAATGAGCTTTGGATGGAAAATTGGTGATGAAGCATGTGAAAGTTATGGCTGGTCAAAGTTCAGTTGACTTTTCCTAAGGAAACCCTAATTTAGAAACTCCTGATTCTTGATGATCTGAAACCTCCTTGATGAATCATGATCAACCCTTGATCAAATGATGAATTTTACTTCATATACTTGATGTTGGCAAAAAATCATGAAGTTTGACTTTGGTTTGACCACAGTTGACCTCAGTTTGACTTTTTAACTACTTTGACTGATTTTGACTTATCTGATCATTTGACTGAGCAAACCTTTGTGAAAAGTCTTGAAACTTGTCATGGGGATTCTTAGACACATATAAGATGTTATGAAGCTCACTTGAAGTCTTGGAAGTCCATTTAGCCTGATTAAAGTCAAAACCCTAGTTTTGGATGCACTGCTTAGGAGGATGCATTGTCTGAGGGAATTGTCAAACTTTCTGACTATTTGTGAACTTTGTGAACCTTGTGAACCATCATAAGATGTCTTGTGAACCTTGTGAACCTCATGGGAGGTCTTGTGAATCTTGTGAACCTTGTGAGCCTCATAAAGTTTCTTGTAAACTTCATGAACCTCATGAAAGGTCTTGTGAACCTTGTGAACCTTCTTAGCACACAAAGTCTTGTATTGTGAGGGCAAATTTTGGGGTGCAACAGCTGCCCCTGTTCAAGTTTTTGAAACCTGAGGGGTTAGATTGGTATGTTTGCCAGTCGTGACCTGGAAGGTTGAAGGGGATTGAACACAAAAGCCCAAAAATTTGCACTCACCGGTGCGTAGAGTGATACTGATGACTAGTTGAATATGCTTGAGTGGGCTTAAAAGATGCCACTTGGAGAAACATTCTTCAGATACATTTCTTGGAGGATAAAGCAGTCCAAAATATGAAGATATAATGATAGCTTTCAGGAAGATAAACAACGTCCTGAGGTATAAGAAGCTTTCAGGAGGATAAACAACGTCCTGAGGAAATGATAACTTTTGGGAAGATAAACAACGGCCCAATAGTCATAATATGCTTTCAGGAGTATAAACAACGTCCCGAGGTAATAATATGCTTTCAGGAGGATAAACACGTCCTGAGGTAGTGGTATGCTTTCAGAAGGATAAACAACATTCTGAGGAAATGATATGCTTTCAGGAGGATAAACAACGTCCTGAGGTATAAGTATAACTTTTTGGGAGGATAAACAATGACCCAATAGTCGTGATATGCTTTCAGGAGGATAAACAACGTCCTGAGGAAATGATAACTTTTGGGAAGATAAACAACAGCCCAATAGTCATAATATGCTTTCAGGAGTATAAACAACGTCCCGAGGTAATAATATGCTTTCAGGAGGATAAACAACGTCCTGAGGTAATAATATGCTTTCAGGAGGATAAACAACGTCCTGAGGTAATGGTATGCTTTCAGAAGGATAAACAACATTCTGAGGTATAAGTATAACTTTTGGGAGGATAAACAACGTCCCAATAATTATGATATGCTTTCAGGAGGATAAACAACGTCCTGAGGAAGTGGTAACCTTTGGGAAGATAAACAACGGCCCAAGGTAATGATATGCTTTCAGGAGGATAAACAACATCCTGAGGAAATGATATGCTTTTGGGAAGATAAACAACGGCCCAAGGTGATGATATGCTTTCAGGAGGATAAACAACGTCCTGAGGTAATGGTAATAACTTTCAGGAAGATAAACAACGTCCCGAGGTAGAGGTATGCTTTCAGAAGGATAAACAACGTTCTGAGGTGATGATATGCTTTCAGAAGGATAAACAACATTCTGAGGTATAAGTATAACTTTTGGGAGGATAAACAACGGCCCAATAGTCATGATATGCTTTCAGGAGGATAACAACGTCCTGAGGGAAAGATAGCTTTCAGGAGGATAACAACGTCCTGAGGGAATGATAGCTTTCAGGAGGATAACAACGTCCTGAGGGAATGATAGCTTTCAGGAGGATAACAACGTCCTGAGGGAATGATAGCTTTCAGGAGGATAAACAACGTCCTGAGGTAGTGATGTAACCTTTGGGAAGATAAACAATGGCCCAATAGTCACAAATTGTTGATGAAGTCTGTTGGAGAATTAACCTGAAAAACAAGATTATAACATTCTGTATGATAATATTAGCTTATGCATTATGTATGCATGTATAATATGATGCACTTAAGTAATGTATTATGTATATATGTGTATGTATGTTATGATGTAAATGATGTATGTATGAATCATGTAACTTGAAGCATCTGGATATCTTCGTATAACAACTGCTGGCCAGGGAAAATAAATCCCAATTCGTTGCTGGAGAATATGAGGAACTCGTTCTCGTCTTGTATGATAATATAGTATATATAACCTCCCGTCTTCGTTGGATAATAAGGTATATCTAACCTCCCGTCTTCGTTTGATAGTAGGGTATACATAACCTCCCGTCTTCGTTCGCCGTACTCTATTGGAAGAATAAATTCCCGACTATCCGTATGAGGATAAAAGAGATGGATATAAATTCCAAGGGAGATGTGACTTTATGAAGATGGATTTGTCCTACTGGGGATTTGTAGCTGTCTTGTGGGGATGAACCGGCGAAGCTTCGTTGAATTCGTTCCCTCGTTCGTCCTTAGTAAATACTATTACTGCATTTTCATGCATTTCTGGTAAACATCAATCATATTAAGCATCTATGCATTTCTGGTAAACATCAATCATATTAAGCATCTATGCATTTCTGGTAAACATCAATCATATTCAAAAGCATACATACATTCAAACACAACCAATGGACGTTTTTCGCTTTAGTAAAAGAGGAAAAGTAATCCTGAATAAAGAGGGAAAAGTAAAGCTGAACTCGAAAACAGAATCGTTTCAACTTTGAGAGTGTACAACCAATTGGATTTAGAGCTCCTGAGATTCTTAACTTTCCTGAATACCTTCCCAGAAATCCTCATAGCTGGATCTGAAGACATGATACTGACACCATCTGATACTACTGGCGTAGACAATTAATTTCCACAATGGCTTCTGCTGCGAATCAAGGTAATACAATGAGATAGACCATATACACTCCAGGTATTAGATTTGAAAAGAGAGCATTTCCCCTTGGTTGAGGATGAATTGTCTCATAATGGAAGTATCTGAATGGAGCTACTTCAAGAGAAATAAGCAGAATGCCCCACAATAATATGCCCCTGACATCATGAACTTCGTAATGTTACCCTTGTTAATTCAAATATATGAGGAGAGCTGCCACTGGCTATCAAGCACTGTTGAATCTGGACCTAATTGCCCCAAATGAATTGAACAGTAAGTTGGTATGCCCCTTGACTGGGAAACAGTGACTATGCCCCTGGCATTATGAACTTTGCAATGTTACCCTCGGTAATTTAGACAGATGTGGAGATCTGCCCCTGGATACTTAAACATAACTGAATCCTGTCCTGATTGCCCCACATGAGTTAGGCAGTATCATGGCTTGCCCCCTTGATTGGGAGATAATGACTATGCCCCTTTGTATACATGGACTTTGATCCAGGAAGCAACTTTGTTCATCGGAAGGACTTTGGTTCATTGAACATTCATCCTGTAAGTTTCTCCATTTGTCAAACACTCAGGTATATGCAAACAAATATATTCAAAAATGCAAGGCTTATGTCTGTCTTGAAGTTTTGAAAAAAGAGTTATTTTAGAAAAACAATTTTTGTGAAAACTGTGATATTAACTCAAGTTTTATAATAAGCCCTAAAGGAGTCAGGATACCTTTTTGTAGCAGTACGCTTTCGAACTAACCATGCTTCAGTTAGGACTTTTAAAGGGTTATAACGTGGCCTGGTTCATGGTTTAAGAAACAAAGGATAAAGGCTCAAATTTATTTGTACCCAACCCATTCTCCATGATGTTCTTCAGTCCTATACTCAGTTAACTTATGCATTGAGGCTCAAATGAGTTTGGAATTGTAACACTGACATTTGTGATGGTTCAGAAACCCAAAATTTATTTGAACATTCAGTCATCTTTCTTTGTTGAGGATTCATAGTGACCTCCTTTTCTTTTTCTTTTGACTTTATTATCCCTTCTTTTTGCCTGAACTGCTTATTTCAAGGTTACAGTCAGCGGGATGTCTTAATGTTTTACTAAGTCTCCTTCATAGGTTTTGACTTAGCAAGACTGTTCTTTTGCTGGATATTGACTGTCAGGTTTAATGGTTATAGAGAACCATCATTAGTTGTGTACAACACAGATAATTAGCATATTTGAGTTAACCGAGTAACTACCCTACCCCGGGTTATGAATAAGGGTTTTAATTTGTGCGAGAATAAAAACTCCTACTTCATAGGCTCAAAAGGGTTGACTAGGGATTAACTTTCTTATATCTCCACTGTTTAGGAATTGAAACAATGCATGTACATCGTCAGCATAGTCTGTTCAAAAGCATACTGCCTAATATTATGGTATTGTTTTCGTCATCCTCCCTCTACAGGCTTATAGCTTTATCAGGAGTTAAATATCACAAAATAAAAATATGAAGCATAGTTCAAAATATAGTGAAACGAATGGATTAATTCAAGACAAACATATGCAATGCATTAATGAAAACAAAATTTTAACATAATAGTAAGTGTTTAAACAAAACAAAAGAAATTACAAATGAAAGCTCAAATGTTGTCCCATCTAGTTGGCTGAATGTCTTCAATTGCAATCTGTGAACTTGGAGGAGCAGTATACTTCACCATGAAATCAAATTTGTCACTTGGATATCCCAAGGTGCCCCATATCTCAACAGGAATAGGTGGTCTTCCTTTCTTGCTACTTTGGGCAACTTGTCTTGCAGCTTCGATGTTTGATGGACAATAGTAGAATTCAATTTGACCTTCTGGAGTAATCTCTAGGATTCCTTCGTCAATCAGGTCTTAAATCTTTTTCTTCAATGTCCAACAACTATTAGTATCATGTCCAGGACTGTCGGAGTGATACCCACACCTTGCCTTGGGATTATAGCAAGGAGAGGAAGTTTTAGGATTTTGAGGAGGATTTTTCAAGGAAATTAGCTTCATCTCCAACAAGCATTGCAGAACTTGTGACATTGGAGTGCTGAATTTGATAAATTGTCTTCTACATCCCTTGTGTTGAGGTGGATTAACTTTACCATGTCTTTTTTCTTTAACTGAAGAACAATCAGTGGTAACTGGTTTCTTACCTTCTTTTATCCTCATCTTCCTTTCAACCAAATCATCTTGTTTTAACGGAGGTTGATTGACAATTAGATTCCTGACTCCATTACTTTGATGTTTTTGGACAAAGGTTCTCAGCTCTTCTTTCCCCTGAGCTAAACTTTGGATAAGAGCCACCTGGCCATTCATCTGGATCCTTATTTCTGTTATCTCAGCTTGCAATTGTTCCAACTGACCATCCTTGTTGTCCTCAGGACTCTTCTTCTTAGCTAGCAGTGTCTTCAACTCATCTTGTCCCTTGGACAAGTTCAGAATCAACTCTTGGAATCGGGCATTCTGAGCCTGGAGATCTTTGACTGTCTGTTCAAGATCCATTTCTGCTGAAATAAACAGCGAGAAGATAAGATACCTGTACATAAGAAACCTATGATGCAATGATATGGAGTATAAATGCATATGCAATGTTTTCAAGGACCGCAGGATTTAAATTTGTTTAAACAACCAAAAAGTAAACTTTTATTAGTGATAAATTTGTTTTCCCCTTGGGCTTACAAAGAATGGGGTTTTAAGTCTCTCATGGACGTTTCCTCTTTGTGTTGAGGTATGAGTTGAGATTCTGTTCCTCGTGAAGTTGCTTTGTTAGTTCCAGGATTCTTTCTTGGCTTGCTTTGTAATGAGCCTCGAAGGTATCCCTTTGCTCCTTCAACTGGATCCAGGACCTCTGTAAGTCTTCCATGTCAGTGGGCATGTCTGGGTGAAGGATGGTATAAGAAGTATCTCCTTCAGCAACAGGTTCCATGGTAACTGGCAGGATAGCAGGATATGGCATCATGAGAGTCTGAGCACGAGATCGCACCCATCTGAGATAAGCTTCCATAGGAATAGTGTACTTAGGCTCCAGAGTCTTGCTGTCAACCTTGTTTACTTTTCCCCATGCTCGTATGAATCTCTGACGGTAACCTTGAAGATCTTTGTCGTAGTCGAACACAATGCCCTGAATCAACATGTCATGTGGGCCATCGCTCCGAGCGTAACCAAACTGTCGTAAAGCTAGAGAGGGGTTGTAGGTGATGCCTCCTCTTATGCCTAGAAGTGGCACATTAGGAAACTCCCCACAACGGTCAATGATAGTAACATTATCCATAGATCTGGAGCACCAATGAATATCTGAATGCGAGAGTGACATGATCCTTTTGGACCACCTGAACCCTTGCTAATTCTTCATTGCTGAGCGAGGAAGGTGAGAAATAAACCACCTGGACAACAAAGGTATGCAACACATCAAAGTTCCTCTTGCCTTTGTTGTACGAGTATGAAGAGAATGTAGGATGTCTCCAAGCAATGTAGGCACTGGATTGTGACTCAGGAATATGTTGATGGCATGAACGTCTATGAACTGATCTGGATTGGGGAACAACACTAAGCCATAAATCAATAAGGCTAAGATTTCCTCAAAAGCATCATGACTCATAGCCTTCAAGAACACTTGAGCCTTCTCTATCAACACCTTGGCAAGAATACCCTTAACTCCGCTTCTCGTTTCTAGAACAATGTTAGACTTCTTCAGATGTAGAGCTGCAGCAATAACCTCAGGTTTAAGCTCTTTTTCCAAGCCTGTAAATGGTTTCTGATCAAGAACAGGTATGCCCAAAAGTTTGGAGAATTCCTCCATGGTAGGAACCAGCTGGTAGTCAGGGAATGTGAAGCAATGATGCTTAGGATCAAAGAACTGAAACAGAACACTCATCATGTCTTCATTGATCCCTGAAGTGACTAGATCCAATAGGTGACCATGTCTCTTGATGAACTGGGAGTGATCAGACACTTGAGAAACCAACTCTTTAAGCTTATCAGGTATGCCTACAAAGTTGACCCTGATAGTGTTTCTACGAACATAAATCATGACCAGCAACAAAGAACAAAGATAAATTCTTTGGTCCTTGAAATGGTTAGTGAAAATGCTATGCTTATGATGCATGATGATGTCATGATGTTATGCTCAATCACAAACATGTGGCACACACAAACAAGTCACACCATAGCCCTAGGTTTAAAGGCTTGCATGAGGTTTAAAGGTAAGTAACTTCCCCTGAAGTTAGTTGGTTCATCCTGTCCTACAAAAGTAACCAGGTTCTAAGGGATCTCAATATCATCGATCCTTCACAAGGGTGGTTGTTCAGTAGGCAACTTACTTGCCAACCAAAACCCTCCAAGTTTAAGATCTCAATGAGTGTAGTATCGAGTATCAACCAACTTCAGTCTTCACCAAAGCCGGTTATCTCACTACTTTCTAAAGGCCAAGATGGGATAACTAGGGTTCTAAAAGTTAGTTAGTGCATTGACAACATATGGCAGCCTCATATTATCATCAACTTGACTTAAGGAACATAAGCACCAACCAAGAAGTCACACTAACTATGGCCACCATATCAACCATATCGGTATACGCCGTACAGTTTCCTTGGTCTATTGCCATTTACCTAAGGTACACTAGATCCGGGTTAGGATCTTTCACACATAAGAGCACCCAACAGATAAGTATAAAGCAAACAAGGCAAACAATTTCAAAGTGATTTAATTCCTAAGGGTACCCCTCTTTTATTAAATCCCCAGCAGAGTCGCCAGTTCTGTAACACGGTGTGAGAACTGACTTTAGTTATGTTGCGGATAGCAAGAGTCGCCACCGACTTTTATTTTATCCAAAGGAAAGGCATAAAAGAACAGGAAAGACCTTTTAAAAGATTTTTGGGTCCGGGGGGTAGGTTATGTAAAGGGAAGGTGTTAGCACCCTTTACATCCATGGTTATCCATGGGCTTTTAGTTACTTAGCTCACTTTAAAATGTTTTTGAAATGTGTAGTGTGTGAATAGAAATTTTCTTAAATGTTTATAATGATCCATGTACGGATGCGTATAAACCTTTGTTTTGAAAATTGTTTGAAATGTGTGAAGTGTTTGAAATTGTTTTGAAGAGTGAGCAAGTATCTAAGAGGAACCTACCCTAAGTTTTAAGTCTTTTCTGTTCTTGAATCCTTTAAATGGTAAGACTATCCCTATTATTAAAGAATAAGTAGTCATTACCTTGGATGTGAGGGACAAGTGAAGGGTCATCTGTTATTTAGGCAACTGTGGGGTGTATAAGCAATTCGAAGGGACTATCATCTTTATTCGAAAGGGACAAGATCATTACGAAGGCAACATTCGAAAGGGACTTGATCTTTTATCTGTTAAGGGACTAGATGATGTGAAATTAGGGACTTTGCTTTATACACCCTACTTGACTTTTTTTGTAATAGGCAACATGAGAGGTATCCCTAAGGAAGTGAGATGGCGATCAAAGATCGACTTACGTGTGTGAGTGTACAATTTTAATATTTATCTTTTAAATTAATGACCTAAATTAATTTTAAGTATACAAACATGTTACACTCCCTATTTTACTAACCATAGCATAAAATATGAATAATAAACATTATTACTAAAATATTACATCCAGGAACAATTACATAATAACAATTAAAGCAAATTAAATATAAGCAAAATAATAAATAATAATAATAATTGGGTTAGTGAAAAAAAAATAATAAAAATAATACAAAGTCAAATGGGGTTAGTAATAATAAAATATCATATAAACATGATTAATAATATTAACATAATAATTTAAAAAATCAATTTTTATAAAAAATTATTATTTAAGATTAATAAGAAATATGAACAATTATACTAATTATTATAAAATTTTAAGTTATAGGCAAATTATAAAAATTAAATTAATTATGAACATATTATGAAAATAGAATTATAATTATAAAATTAAATTAGCAATTTTTAACTATTTCTAAACATATATTAAAATTATTGATATACAAAAATTAAATTATAAATAAGTTATAGAATATATGCATATTATGAAAATAAGATTAACTATAATTATATTTACAAAATTTAAATTATAAACAAATTATAAAATATGTACACATGATTAAATAATAAACTGAAAATTATAATAGAAGAAAATTAGGGTTTATGAAATTTAATTAAAGTTTTTTTACAAAATATTTTAGATTTTAGAAAATTAGGGTTTATATACATATTTTTAGAATAATAAAATAACTATATACATAATTTAATAATATTAATAATTTACAAATAAATAAATAAGTTTTTATTATAAAATTAAAATTAAAAGAATGAATGCTAAAATAATATATACATCCTATTTATTATTTTGAATTTGTTTTAAAATAGAAAATTAATTAAATAATCAAAAATTAAAGAAAAAGATGAAAAAAATAGAAACCTGCTTGGGCTGGGGTTTGAACCCAGTCCCTAAGCTTTCAAACTCCAGGACTAGCCTTCCATCCACTGGGCCACGCATGCGTTGGCGTTAGAAGCAAGGGACTAATCCCTTTTGTTCACTACCTGGAAAAAATCATGAACAAATAATGCAAAACAAATACACAAAAGGCCTGGGGGGAATTCGTACCCAGGACCTTTAAGCAATACGCAGGCAAACTTTCCATCCAGCCGGGAGGGCGCTACTGGTAATATGTTCACAACAACACATAATATATTAAGTACAATAATTAAAAGATAAAAATAGAAAAAAAAACAACTGCAGCCAGGTTTCGAACCAGGGTCCTCAAACAACACACGCACGTTTCTTACCACCAGGCCAACGCTGCACTTGTGAACAAAAAACAGAAACAATTGAATAAAATATTATGAATAATATTTGAATTTTCAAAACGCGCGCGCTGGCTTTATCTTCTTCCTTGGATTTTCGCAGGTTTTCCTGCGAAATTTCCTGGGAAATTTCCTACGATTTCTCCTGCGTTCAAAATCTGCGTTTTTCAAACCATACACAACCAGTACAATTTTATCAAATTAAGGACATCCTTAAACTCCTTGTGACCTGTACAATTCAATTATGTCATCAAAATTCATTTATATTATGTGAATCGAAGAACCCTAATTTGAAGCTTTAAACCCTAAGTATGGTGTTTTCATGATTCGGCCATAATCCTTCACCAAACTGTCCAGAAACCATCTATAGTCAACAACAAACATCAAGACATCTTTAAAATTCATTATAAACAAGTGAATGCAGTGAATCGAAAAAAAATATATGAAGAACATGTATGTTTCGGTTCATGCATTATAGGGTGTCTTGGATGCAAATGAGCATTGGTACATGATCAATGAAGTCTAAGGATCATTCTCATGTCCTTAAAATACCTTAACAAACCTTGTAATATGGAAACCGAATTTGAGTTTTTGTGAGATTTTTTAAAATTGCAACTTACTCTTGGAGGCCAGAATTTCGTCCCCAGTGTATTGCTTCATGTTGTATACTTATAGTGGACTGAATTAGGTCAAGAAATTTTGGATTTGTGGGCTTCTTTGGATGCCTTGAGTGTGAAGGAATTCCATTGTCATAAATGTCACAAAAATCAAATATTTTCTTGTTGGTTTGGTCTTGCACGAATTTGTAAAGTATCAATCATCTTTAAAGGTCAAATATTTGATCCCAAAGCAAAGATTGGATTCAAATATTTAATTTTTATATTTTATTTTAATTTAAATGATATTTTAATGAATAAAACTCAAATAAATATAAAATAAAAAATAAAAATTCAGAAAACAAGTGGGTTGGGTCGTGCTTGGTGTTTTCATAAAGATGGGATGGCAATTTGGTGGGCTCATTTAGAAAAAATTTGATTTTAGGCCTTATTTGCTTCATAAACTTCCCTAAAATTTCCCAACTTTGCAAGGGCACAAATCCTTCAATTTTAATGATATGAGGGTGTTCTTGGACATTTTGTAAATCTTGAAGAGTCCTCTAACCAACCCCACTGGTTTCATGTCCATATCATTTACCATTCTCAAGTTATGCCCTTTTGAAGTTGTTGACTTTTTGTTGACTTTCAAAAGGACCTATAATGTCTTAGCTCATACCTTCCAAATGAAGCATTTTTGGGCTTGGCTTGTGAGACACAAATTTGTAGAGAAATAAATTTCCTTCAAAATGAGCTTTGGATGGAAAATTGGTGATGAAGCATGTGAAAGTTATGGCTGGTCAAAGTTCAGTTGACTTTTCCTGAGGAAACCCTAATTTAGAAACTCCTGATTCTTGATGATCTGAAACCTCCTTGATGAATCATGATCAACCCTTGATAAAATGATGAATTTTAATTCATATACTTGATGTTGGAAAAAAATCATGAAGTTTGACTTTGGTTTGACCACAGTTGACCTCAGTTTGACTTTTTAACTGCTTTGACTGATTTTGACTTATCTGATCATTTGACTGAGCAAACCTTTGTGAAAAGTCTTGAAACTTGTCATGGGGATTCTTAGACATATATAAGATGTTATGAAGCTCACTTGAAGTCTTGGAAGTCCATTTAGCCTGATTAAAGTCAAAACCCTAGTTTTGGATGCATTGCTTAGGAGGATGCATTGTCTGAGGGAATTGTCAAACTTTCTGACTATTTGTGAACTTTGTGAACCTTGTGAACCATCATAAGATGTCTTGTGAACCTTGTGAACCTCATGGGAGTTCTTGTGAATCTTGTGAACCTTGTGAGCCTCATAAAGTGTCTTGTAAACTTCATGAACCTAATGAAAGGTCTTGTGAACCTTGTGAACCTTGTGAACCTTCTTAGCACACAAAGTCTTGTATTGTGAGGGCAAATTTTGGGGTGCAACAATAAGGCCATCCCATGGAATTACGGAGGTGAAGTGTATTGCAATCGCTAGAAGCAAGACTTGGCCACAACTAGTATATCTCCATCTCAGGTAGAGAATGTTGGAGTAGGAGGTTTTACTAGGAGTGTAAATTGTTTGCGCCTGAGACGCTCAGAAATAGTATAATGCCACCTAGAGATACTGCTGAGGCCCAAGCTAAGGCTAGGGGAAAACAACCAGTAACCGCTAATGAGCCCACGCTCATGGTTGACCCTGACATTACATTTAACAAAGAAGCATAAGAGTTTTTAAGAATCATCAAAAAGAGCGATTATAAAATTGTGGACCACTTGCAACGGACTCCATCAAAGATATCCATCTTGTCTCTGTTAATGTGTTCTGACTCTCACAGAAAAGCTCTCTTAAACATCCTGAACAAAGCCTATGTACCTCAGGATATCTCAGTGAACCAACTAGAAACTGTAGTGTCCAGTGTGAACGCCAGTCATGGACTGGGTTTTACTGACATGGACCTGACATCTAAGGGTCGCTCCCACAATCGGGCACTACATATTTCTTTGGAGTGTAAGGGTGCAATGTTATCCCATGTGTTGGTGGACACAGGGTCATCACTGAATGTTCTTCCCAAGAAGGCATTTTAATGAAATTGGATTACGACAAAGTTATTCCGAAGCCTAGAGACTTGGTGGTTCGAGTGTTTGATGGATCGAGAAGATCAATATTTGTGGAAGTGGACTTACCAATCAAGGTAGGTCCACAAGTCTTCAATACCACATTCTATGTAATGGACATACAACCTGCATACAATTGTTTACTAGGGAGGCCCTGGATCCACTCGGCAGGGGCAGTATCATATAAGCTTCATCAGAAATTGAAATTCTTCTGGGAAGGGAAAATTGTAATGGTCTGTGGAGAGGAGGATATCTCTATTAGTTATCTGGATTCATTTAAATATGTAGAGATGGACGGTGAGATTGTTGAGACTCTGTGTCAAGCTTTCAAGCCCTTGAAAACTGAACTAGCATCCTCATCAGCAGCTTCTTTAGAAGAGTCAAAGAAAGGAGTTTCCATAGCTTCTTACAAATAGGCTCTAAATGTGGTAGAGTCAGGAATCCGAGAAGGCCGGGGCAAGCCGGTGGAAGTATCAGAAAAGAAGGACATGTTTGGTGTTGGCTACCAGCCTGGGCAGTCATCATCTGAACAGAACGCCAGAGGTCGACAAGGCCCGATTACCTTCACAAGTGCAGGATAGGTTGACTATGGAAGTATTAGTGCAGTGCAAGATGACACAGTTGATAGTGATTGGGACTTGGACGAGTGGATTAGACCTTATGTTCCAGAAATGCAGCTCAAGAATTGGTCATCAGAAAGGCTCATTTTTGTCTCTTCCTTTAAAGAGTAATGGTTTTTATTTTTGTCTTTCCTGTATTCAAGCGATGTGCCTTGCCCAGGGCATAGTAGCTCATTCTAAGGGTTCCATTATTCATAACATAATACCATGATCATTCATAAAGCGAATGTTTTACATTCATCCATGTTGTTCTTTGGCTTTCTTTTTTTGCTTTTGTTTTAAAAAGGAAAGAAAAGTTTTAAAATGGCAATGTTTTCATTTCTTAAACTCTTTCTAAAGCCTTGCATGAATCATCATTCATGCAGATGCTCTTCACCGGGTCTCATCAATGACGACCCTACTATGGCTAAGTATGACTTTGATAATCCGATTTACCAAGCCGATGAGGAAGGTGAAGAAGATTGTGAACTACCTGAAGAGTTAGCCAGATTTCTTAAACAAGAGGAAAAAATGATTCAACCACATGAAGTGGTTATTGAGGTGATAAACCTGGGTACCGAAGAAGACAAGAAAGAGGTAAAGATCAGGGTTGCGTTAGAAGAATCTATCAAGACTCGTCTAATTTCCATGCTTCGAGAATATGTCGATGTCTTCGCCTGGTCTTACCAAGACATGCCTAGTTTAGACACAGATATCGTGGTGCACAAGCTGCCTTTGAGAGAAGACTGCCCACCAGTGAAGCAAAAGTTGAGACGCACACGCCCTGATATGGCAATCAAAATCAAAGAGGAAGTGCATAAATAATTTGATGTTGGTTTCTTAGCAGTGACTAGTTACCCTTCGTGGGTTGCCAATATTATGTCGGTCCCTAAAAAAGATGGTAAAGTCAGAATGTGTGTAGACTACAGGGACTTGAATCGGGCCAACCCTAAAGATGATTTCCCTCTACCTCATATAGATGTGCTAGTTGACAACACTGCTCAGTTTTATGTATTCTCTTTCATGGACGGGTTTTCAGGTTATAGCCAGATTAAAATGTCTCCTGATGATATGGAAAAGACTACCTTCATTACACCTTGGGGCACCTTCTGTTATAAAGTCATGTCATTTGGTCTTAATAATGCTGAAGCCACTTACCAACGGGAAATGGTGACGCTATTTCACGACATGATTCATCGTGAGATTGAGGTCTATGTTGATGATATGTTAACAAAGTCCCAAACAGAAGAAGAGCATCTAGTCAATCTAGCCAAGTTGTTTGACAGACTCCGGAAGTTCAGATTAAGGTTGAATCTGAACAAATTCACCTTTGGGGTACGTTCCGGCAGGCTACTGTCGCTCCCGAGATTTTCATCCTAGTACAAACGTGAAAGTGGCGCGAAAAAGGTAGAGTCGCCAGCCAGGCATTTTTATCCCGAAAGAATGGGAAAGGTAATGCTGCACAAACCTGAGGAAGAAGGAAAGGACAAGGTCCTGCGAACCAAAGATCTGGGTTCGGGAGTCAGTTACGACCTGGGAAGGTATTAGCACCCCAGATCGTCTGTCGTACCCGACGGGATCCACGCTTGTTTGTTTTCTTTAAAGGGTGAGAAAATAAAGTGCTGCTGAATAAAACTGCTACTGGAACGAGAATGGAAATGAGAAAGAAATAAGAAAAGAGAAAGAACAGAAGGGGAAAATGTAGGGAAAATAAAGAATGTGCTCGAACGGGCCCTACCCCGCTGCCTACGTACCTCATCAGGATAATGAGGATCAGAGTCGACATAGTTCGCCTAACTAAGGCGGGAACTATTTGTTTGTTTTTTATGGCTTGAACTGCGTATGTCTATGCCCAGGTGTTGCAGGCTCGTCTGGTATGAGTGCGTTTACCGTCTTGCATGCGAGACAAGTCGTCACAAGTTCGCGTTTAGAGTGAATGAGATGAGAAAAGAAGTTCCCGCAGGATAGTCGCTTGTTATTTGTTTTTTTCTTTTATGAGAAATTTTTTGATTTTGTTTGTGAACATTCTCAAACTAAGACTTATCCATCGCGGTAAGTACTTACACCTCGCCCCGAAACAGGACACGTATAAGCACTCCGCAACAAAGTCTCGTGTCGTACAAGAACGTTTGATTTTTATTAAGTGTTTTATTATTTTTCTTTATGAGAAGAGAAAGAAGGACTCAAGTTGCAAAAGGCAAAATCTAAGGGACTAAGACTCAATCCTAACTTTGTTTAATTATTCACAAGTGATCCTAACGGTTTGTGTGGTTTCTAAACCTAATAAAGAAAGGAACTAGAAACTACTAGAATTCAACTTACTTCCTAAGGAAGTTAAGTTGATTCTAAAACAAAGGGGAGACCTATACAAGTGAAAAAACTTCAAATAATATGGCAAGGCATTAAAATGGACATAAGAAATAAATTCTAAAAATGCACATTTAAAGGTATAAAGGCAAAAAGTAAGCCTAAACTTATTCTAAGTTCATTTATTATGAATTCTAAGCCTAAGTCCTACAACTAAGGGAGTTATCTAATATTGTCATTCTAAAAATTAGAAATTAAACTAGGCTAAGTCATTGTTAAATCCTAAGATTAAACCTTAGCAAACTAGCCCTTAATGGATCTTAATATTCTAACCTAAACTAATTGAATTTTACATGTAAAAGGCCTAAAAATTAATACACTAAAAATATAAAAAGTCCTGGAAAAATTATGGAATTAATTTTATAGGGTCCTAAAACTGATTATTACATTGTGCTAAAAAATATCCTAAAAATTCAGAAGTTAACTATGTTTAAAAATCACTTAAGTCTACTTAAGGATTAACTATAATTTTTCATGGATTAAGCTAACAAAACAGGGGATAAAATGGCCTAAACATTCTACCAAAATTATTCTAGGTCTTATTATTAGTCCTCTAACCATGGAAAAACGAATGGGTCAAAAATCTTATTGGAAGTTGACAAAATAAAATGAACAAAATCATGTACAGTTAAAAGAAATTCAATAAAAGCTAATTAAAAGAAAAATCAGAATTAAATCGAAAATAAGCAAAATTCAAAAAATAAAAATGCCAAAAATTTCTAATTGGAATTATTAAGCTACTTAATTTTTTGTGGAATTTTATGATGAATTTTACTATTTTTAATTGAATTATTCCTAAACTATATCTAACTAAAATTAAAATCTAAAAGAAAATAGGGAGAGGGTTTATTAAGTAATTTTTTATAGTTATTTTTCAACATGGGCTAGATGGGGGAGTGCGAATAGCAAGGGATAAGGCCCAATTCTGTGCAGGCCCTTGAGGGTGTATATGGTGAGTTATCGGTCAATTATGTTGACTAAATGAGGACTGTCTGATCTAGGGTTTCTTATCTTATGGACCACAACGCGCAGGATCATAAGAATCTAAGGTGGACAACACACATACAAACCATCTCCAGAAGGGCCAACCGGACGGTGACACGTGTCACCGCCGGCGTGGCTGAGAATCACCAAAATACCCAATCTTATATCTTGGGAAACGAAAATAATTAAAATTCTTAATGGATTAATTGGCATTAACATGACTTCTATTATTGTTTATTCCCATTAATAATCCATTAATCTCATAACATTTTTTTTATCCTCAAGAAAATCCTTTAATTCCCATTAACTTAACCTAATTACTTCTTCCTTAAATTAAAAATTAACAAATCAAAAAATTATACAAATGCTGAAGAACAAACATAAAACCCTAAAAGACTTCTTCCTCTCGCCGCCGAAATTCCCACACCTCCTTCTTCTCCTTCATTAGCCACCGTCCATCACTTCGCCTCTCCTCAAACCACCTATAATAAAAGCCACCCGAGCCCAATGAACACTAACAACCGAAACCCTAAAATCCCATTCGTCTTCCTCCTCCTCGCAAACACGCCGCCATCTTGAGTAACCAAAAGCCACCGGCGAACAAACGTCCTCTTCCTATAATCTCAACGGAATCTAAACCTAAATCAACATCCTGAATCGCACCAACTTACAACATGACCTCTATCGTACGAAACCTAAATCGCCGAGCTCGTAACACGGAAAGCGTCTACAACGCAAGAACCTCGATGGTAGATCGTACCTTGCAATTTCGTCGGTGTTGATTGATGAACAAGGAGGCCGATGATGCGCGAGGTTGAAGATTTGATGAAGATGGTGCAAGGACCCAATCGATGCCGAAGACGATCGACGAAGATGGATCGACGAAGACGTAACTCTGAGAATGGATGCACGTTCTTGAATTTGCGCAGATTCGACGAAGGTACGACACTCTTGATTGCAACTTCGTTCTATTTTCACTGCGTGTTGTTTATTGATTTTTGATATTTGCGTTTCACTTTCTTTCACAGGTCACTGATGCAGGTGCGATAACATTGAGATATCCATGATTGGGAGAGGTTGAAGTAGGATGATGAAGGTTATGAAAATCGGAAATGGAAGAGGGATCAGGGATGATTGAAGAAGAGTGGTGGAGGAATCTAAAACGATGTGAAGAGTCAAGGTTAAAATCGATGCAGAAACGAAAATGAAAAGGGATTGGGAGAGTGAAGATTGGAGAAATTAGGGAAGAATAAGAAGATTGAAGGAGAAGAGGGTTATGGAAAACAGAAGAAAAAAGATGTGAAGGAAGATGGCTCTGATTTATAAGGGATGAATCCAAGAGGATTCTAGAACTTTTTCAGGTAATTTCAGTTATCTTTCAGTTGTGAAGTTGGTTAGAATTTTGTTAGGTTGTTGGAATTTCGTAACTGAAATTTGTATTGTGTGAAACTTTTCCTGAGTTTTTGTTTGAAGCTGTGTAACTGATACTTGGTATTGACCTTCTGTTGGATATTGATTGTCGAATCCTCCTTTTTTTGTTTTAGTAGTTTTTATTGGGAGCGACAGACTCGTGTTATTGATGGGCGAACGAATCAGGTTCATAGTTGCGAGCTTGTTGCGGTGTTGAAACTTTATTGAAGGTATTGATATTATGCAGAGTTTTGAAGGGAGATGCTGAAGAAGCATGAAATATTTTATCTGGTATGATTAGCTCCGACTCTGACTTCCTTCTCTTTCCCTGTGTCAGAACTCTCACTATGTGTTTTCTTTCTCCGTTCTGCGTGTATGTATTGTGATTTCTGCGTTCTTACGAGATTTATCGCGTTACTGTTGAACTCTAACTTGATTCTGAATCTGCGATTCGTTTCTAGCAGGATTATTGACTCAGTATATTAAACTCTAATGGTGATGAAAATACATATGAAGGTTGAGATGCAAAGATATCATAAATGATGCTGAAAAATGATGAAGAAGATTGCATAGTATTATTGATGATTGAAGGAGATTATTCATTGTTGAAGATTTTTGATGAATGGCCTGAGATTGATTGTTGAGAATGTTGAAGTTGGAGATTCATGAAGTTTTTTGGGTGGTGATTGCCACTGATTCTTTTTTTTTTGTATTTTTTCATTGTATTTGTAACAGCTTTCTCAGCTAATTTCATGCCGAAGTTTTCTATGAGTTTTTTGTAATGTATTTCTGTTATAATCTATTTTTTCAAGGAGATAACTCTATTTAGTGAACTCAATTTTTGGAAAACTCATCTGATTTTTCCATTGTTGTTGGGCAGCCCTGGTACCAATCCCTCTAAGCCATGGCAATGTGAATCACCGTTACGGCAAAACAAGATTAACGACTTCCGACGGATGATCCAAATGCATCCATAATTTGGTCTTGGCAAACTTAGCACTTTAGGGATTTTAGTACCAACTTGCTTTACATCTTGTAATGCAGTCCTTATGAATTCTGGATGCCTTTAAATGATCATGAGTGGAAGATGTTCGAATGAATTTGACTTCTGAAACATTGGAAATTTTCCTCTTTTTAATAAACCTTTACTTTGATGGAACTCGGACAATGTAGAAATTTCATAAAGACCATAAATGAACTTGAATAAACTTGTATAATTGTAACTTGAAACCTTGAATGAATCTTGACTTCATATGTCAAACAACCTCTAACCTCTTTCGAGCCCATGGATTCCAATTAATTTCCAAAGGAATAAACTCAATCCAATTTTAACGCCAAATGACCTTGGCTCCTCTATCAATTAATCAAACAAAATCCAAAGCAACCCTTGATCAAAATAAATCCCATAGGTATAACATCATGATTTGAAAGGATATCTACACCTCCGTATCTCTTGTCATGATTTGTGCCTTGCAATTCACTAACCTGATGGCCAATGATCTTAAAACAAATGACTTAAAGGAAACCTTGAAGATGAATAGTCATACAGATTCTCTCTGGATATGAAAAATCCAAATCACCATAAAGCAACCGACCCCATGCCTTAGGAAACCCCATGAAATGCATGATTATGAAGGTTATGACCTGACAGAATGTGCAGATGAAATGTGAAGCATAAGCCAATTAAGGTAATAAAAATAAGGGCATATTTTGAGGTATTACAGCTACTGGGTTTCATTGTTAGTGAGCGGGGAATCGAGGTTGATCCAGCCAAAGTAAAAGCCATCCAGGAGATGCCTGAACCAAGAACTGAGAAGCAAAAACGTGGTTTCTTAGGGAGACTAAACTACATTGCACGGTTTATCTCGCACCTAACAGCCACGTGTGAGCCTATCTTCAAGCTGCTGAGAAAGAATCAGGCTATCAAATGGAATGAAGACTTCCAGCAAGCCTTTGACTGAATCAAGGAGTACTTGTTAGAACCTCTGATTCTCATGCCTCTAGTGCAACGGAGACCCTTAATCATGTACCTTACCGTACTCGAAGGATCAATGGGATGTGTGCTGGTTCAGCAGGGCGAGTCCGGTCGAAAAAAGCACGCCATTTATTACTTTAGCAAAAAGATTACCGATTGTGAGACACGCTACTCACTACTCGAGAAAACTTGTTGCGCTTTGGCATGGGCTGCTTGCTGACTGAGACAGTACATGCTGATTCACACCACTCTCCTAATTTCTAAGATGGATCCTGTAAAGTATATCTTCGAGAAGCCGGCTCTAACAGGAAGGGTAGCCCGATGGTAGATGATTCTAACGGAGTATGATATCCGGTACACTTCACAAAAAGCAATCAAAGGGAGTATATTGTCAGAATACTTGGCTCAGCAGCCAATTGAAGATTATCAGCCTATGAGATTCGAGTTTCCGGATGAGTACATCATGTTCCTCAAGTCGAAAGACTGTGAAGAACAACTTCCGGGGGGAGGGGCCAGACCCTGAATCCAAATGGAAGTTGATGTTTGACGGAGTCGTGAACGTAAACGGAAGTGGAGTAGGTGTTGTCATTATCTCACCAGAGGGTGTCCATATGCCTTTCGTTGCTCGGCTAACATTCAAATGTACCAACAACAAAGTTGAGTATGAAGCTTGTATCATAGGGGTTGAGGAGGCAAACAACTTGAGAATCAAGAACCTCGAGATCTTCGGAGATTCCGCTCTGGTGGTGAACCAAGTCAATGGCAAGTGGTTAGTTCATAAACCTCACTTAGTTCCTTACAGGGATTATACCAGAAGGTTGCTGACCTTCTTCACCAAAGTCAAGCTGAGTTATATTCCACGAGATGAAAATCAGTTCACTGATAATCTAGCAACTTTATCATCCATGATTAAAGTTTGTCAAGAGAATTGTGTGCCTCGAATCATGGTCTCTCGTCTTGAAAGACCTGCTTATGTGTTTGCAGTTGACAGTGCTGATGATAAACCTTGGTATCATGATATCAATCAATTCTTAAAGTCTCAAGAGTACCCGACTGGGGCATCCAATAAAGACAGGAAGACTCTCAGAAGGCTAGCAGGTGGATTCTTTTGGAATCAAGATGATGTGTTATACAAGCAAAACTTTGACATGGTTCTGCTCAGATGTGTGGATAGACACGAAGTAGACCTGTTGATGCCAGAGGTTCATGAAGGCTCCTTGGGTACCCATGTTGGAGGGCATGCTATGGCGAAGAAGTTGTTAAGATCGGGATATTATTGGATCACCATGGAATCCGATTGCTGTAAATATTCCCGCAAATGCCACAAGTGCCATATCTATGCTGATAAGGTCCATGTATCTCCAAATCCATTGAGTGTTATGTCTTCACCTTGGTTGTTCGCTATGCGGGGCATTGATATGATTGGCAAGATTGAGCCAACAACTTCCAACGGTCATCGCTTCATCCTGGTTGCTATAGACTATTTCACAAAGTGGGTCGAAGCGGCGTTTTATGCCAATGTTACAAGACAAGTGGTAGCCCGGTTTATCAAAAGAGATATCATTTGCCGGTATGGAATTACCGAAAGAATTGTTATTGATAATGGTTCTAACCTCAATAACAAGATGATGGCCGACTTGGGTCGGGATTTCAAAATAGAGCATCACAACTCTTCACCATATCTCCCGAAGATGAACGGCGCCGTCGAGGCGGCCAACAAGAACATTAAGAAAATTGTGCAGAAGATGGTTGTGACATATAAAGATTGGCATGAGATGCTACCATTTGTGCTACATGAGTACCGAACGTCTATGCTTACCTCAACAGGGGCAACCCCGTTCTCATTGGTGTATGGTATGGAGGCAGTCCTACAAGTCGAAGTTGAGATCCCTTCGTTGAGAATAATGATGGACGTTAAGCTAGATGAAGCTGAATGACTCCGATCCAGGTATAATCAACTTAGCCTCATTGAAGAGAAACACCTAACAGCTGTATGCCATGGACAGTTGTATCAACGGCGGATGAAACAGAATTTCGACAAGAAAGTACGGCCTCAACGGTACATACCAGGCGACCTGGTGTTGAAAAGGATTCTTCCTCCTCTCAACGATTACAGGGGCAAGTGGACACCCAATTATGAAGGTCCATTCGTGGTTAAAAAGATCTTCTCAGGCGGATCCTTGATGCTAAAACCATGGATGGCGAAGACTTCCATTCCCCTGTCAATGCAGAAAGAAAATACTTCGTTTAAAAAGACCCGCTGGATAAAAATAGAATAAAGATCCAGGAAAAAATGGGCATCCCGGTGAGCCAAAAACAGAATTAAAGGCTCGGGAAAAAGTAAGGGAAATATCGACAAAATGTACACCCGCTGAGTTGAAAAGCCACATCGGACAACTCAGGCAAAAAAGGGTATCCCGGTGGATTGAAAACCCAAAAGGGCGATCCGCGCAAAAGATGGACTAACACGAACGACTACGATCTGCAAAATTTGTAATCCATCTGCAACTAAGGTTATTCCAAGGGTTGAAGACCATTCCAATCACCTTTCTCAAGGGGCAGAGCAAGCGGATAGTCTTGAAGATATACAAGTCATAGCCGGGTCGAAACTTAATGAGATTCATTTCTCACATTGCCAATATGATAATTTGTTTTCATTTTGGGCGATTTCCTCTTTCCAGGGGATTTCTTCCGGATGTAATGCCTATTCATGGCCGTTTTCCAAATCAATAAAATTCAATTTCAGTCAAACTTGTGACTATTTGCTTTTGTTTTTGTCTAACATTGATTGATTGCAAAAACGTCCAGCAAATTGTGATTTAAAATTTTGGTATGAACATTTGAATGCTTTCTATTTCATGCAGGAAGATAGGAACATTTGATATGACTCTAAAAAAGGGATTAAGTGACCAGGATGATGATTCATACCTTAAGCCTGGGGTATATAGGTACAAACTAACTCTCCATGTTACAGGCACTATTAGTTGTGTTTATGCAGGTGCAGGTACAGGCGTTGCTAGTAGAGCTAAAGTGATCTTCCAGGAGGAATATCTCTACAATATGCTTGAACAAGAACAGGTGTCTTCCCGTGTGTCTCATGTTATCCCCAGTAAAAGTGAAAGTTGAAATCTCCCTCGGCAAGGAAACAGAAGACGAGTGTCCTTCCTAAGCAGAGCCTTCCCTCCAATACATGGGCTATTCCCCAGCAGTACAAGGAGTGTCTTTCCTCCCCAGCAGGTTGCTTCCTTTGTAGTTCCATACATTTGGTTCCCCAGCCAAGTCAGACAGTTTCACTTCCCCAACGGAGTTCAACGGGTAGCGTACCTAGCAAGAAGAGTCCATCTCCAGCAAGGTCTTGGCTCTCCAATCTCAAAGTCCAATTTATTTTTGGCAGTGGCGGCAGTTCAGAGCTGGTGTATCATTAACAACATTTCCCGCAAAGTTGTTTTCTCCTCACAAGGATTAACCAGATCAATGCAGTGATCATCATTTCTCCCCGGTCAAACCACCTGGGATACTTGCAGTCTCCTCATCAGGAGATCTCTTTGAATTCACATATGCATAATCATCATTGCATTTGCATCCTCCAACGCGTATTATTTCCATCATCATGGAGCATTACGCCATAAATCCAAGCATGTGCATGCCAGCATGGGCCAGTTTTGAGGTATATTACATAAGACCTGGAACATTTTCCAACCTGAAGTACTCCTCACAGAGGATACCAATACCATTTTCCAGGCATCCTTGTCTTCTCAAGTCAATGTTCATCACCCCTTTCGCGTCTTGTTTGGTGCATCAGTCGTGTCACAGGTTCTCGTTTGGTACAACGGTCCTGTTTGCATGGGCTCTCGTTTATGTACAACGATCCCGTTCCATCTTGTCATATTTCCATTGTGTTTCTGGTTATCGACTGAGGTTGGTATACCATTGCGTCTCCATTCGAGGATGGTTTTGTGTTAGATCTAAGGATCTCTTGGGAGTTGTCATTCGAGGATGGCATTTTATTCTTCAAGTCCTTTTGAGGTTGGTCTTGTTATTGTGGCTATCATTCGAGGATGATAGACCATTTTGAGCTTATTGATTGAGGTCAGTTTGTCTCTTTTGCAAAGTCTATCTGAGGTCAATCTTTTTGTTTCTGGTTATCGACTGAGGCTGGTATACCATTACGTCTCCATTCGAGGATGGTTTCGTGTTAGATCTGAGGATCTCTTGGGAGTTGTCATTCGAGGATGGCATTCTCTTCTTCAAGTCCTTCTGAGGTTGGTCTTGTTGTTGTGGCTATCATTCGAGTTGTGGCTATCATTCGAGGATGATAGATCATTTTGAGCTTATTGATTGAGGTCAGTTTGTCTCTTTTTGCAAAGTTTGTCTCAGACCAGTCTTTGTGTTTTTGGTTATCGACTGAGGCCGTTATACCATTGCATCTCCATTCGAGGATGGTTTCGTGTTAGATCTGAGGATCTTTTGTGAGTTGTCATTCGAGGATGACATTCTCTTCTTCAAGTCCTTCTGAGGTTTGTCTTGTTGTTGTGGCTATCATTCGAGGATGATAGACCATTTTGAGCTTATTGATTGAGGTCAGTTTGTCTCTTTTGCAAAGTCTGTCTGAGGTTAGTCTTTGTGTTTTTGGTTATCGACTGAGGCCGATATACCATTGCGCTTCCATTCGAGGATGGTTTCTCGTTTGATCAGAAAATCACATTTTGAGTTGTCATCCAAGAATGACATTCTTCCCAACATATTTTATTTCCCACAGAGTTCACATTTCCAGGTTTTATTCGAGTATTCAATCACTCCATACCTTGAACGTCTAAAAGCCAGTGCGATTATTCGTTCAGGCTTGTAGATGATTGAATAGGGGCAGCTGTAATACCTCAAAATATTCCCTCTCATTTTCTCCATATTTTGCATAGCATTTAGCATAAACAAATTCATGAAATAGTCAAAAACATTGCATCATGTTCATCATAGCTGAGGCATAGGCAGGTGATCATTGATTGAAGCACTTGAAGGCTATACAGAGACAACCAAGGAGCCACAAAGCTTCTCAACCTTGTGCAAATGGTTCACAACATCCCACAAGTCTTCATTTGAAGCCACAAGTCATGAAGAGAATTGAATTGATCAAAGGAGGCAAGCAGTGCAACCTCTCCTAATGAGAAGGGGCCAAATTAGGGTTTCCATTCTGCTGGGCTTCTCAGTGAAATTTTGATCCAAAGTTGATTCTGTTGTCTTGTATGTGATGTCAAGTGCCTAACGTTCAAATTTCATCCATAGAAACATTTTGGAAGTGGTTCAATTGGCCAGATGACTGAAAATAAAAAATTTGAGGAAAAGTCAACCATGCTGAGGAAAAAGTCAACTCCTGACTTTTTGAGATCAAAATAATGAAATTAGGGTTACAAGGATCCTATGGTTCAAGTTTGATCAAGAAATGATGGAGGATTCAAAAGAAATCAAGAAAACCAAAACTTACCATTTTTGGAAAATTAGGGTTTCCAAAAATGGCAAGTTTTGGCCATTTTTGCAGCCACTTTAAGAGAGGCCTTCTCCCAAAATATAAGGGCTATCAAAATTCTACCTTGAGCCAATTAAAGAGGGAATCTTAAGCTTCAAATCCATAGGTATAACTCACTCATAGCATTAAAATTGAGAGAGATATGATCTTGCAAAGATTGGGCAAATCAAGGCAAAACAAGGCAAGAGGTAGGGCATGCCTTGCAGCCTGCGCGCGCGCCTTGCCTAGCATTCCATCAAAAAGGTGGTGTGCAAAAAGGCAAGATATTTTTCTCCATTTTAAAGGCCTCAAATGAAATTTCTTTGAACTGCAAAGTTGTTTATTGCCATGTTTCCAAAAACTTTGATGTTCAGGGATTTTTCATTTGATAAAGGGATTAAGAGTTATGGAAAGGCAAAGTGTGGATCCTCAAACTGAAAATTCACAAGGCATCTTGCCAGGCCAGGGGCAGGCAATGCAGGCCTATGATGCAGCATGGTGACATGATGTTTAAAGGTGTATTTGAGATACTTAGAGGTCTCATTCCATGATTGATTGAACTGCAAGCTTGTTGTATGCAATCTCCACTTCAAATTGAGCACAAGAAGTATTCCAATTGATGGCTTGTTCATGAAGTAATAGCCAAGGGAATATCCATGATTGCTATTTGTTTTCTTGCATCTTAAGCTAGTGCATTGACTATGTATACCAGTTTGATTCAAGTTGTACATGTCTTGTGTTATGATGCATTGCTTGAGAGGCAAGGTAGCCTAAGTCACATGAGCACCATAAGTTCAATGCACCCTAGCACGGAGTTGAGGGCCATTTCATACTTGCTGCAAACATGATCAAATCACTTCATCTTGTATCACAGTCCACCTTACCATAAAGATCATGAGCTTGCTTGCATTGGATCTATTTGCATCAAACTATACTTGCCTCAGCAGACATAATGCATTCCTCATAAGCAGACTACAATTGTGTGGTGGCTTGATCATAACAATTACCATGGGAACCAAGCAAGAGAACTTGAATTGTAGTGTTGTTTCATTGATCTACCTAGCCTCATTATACCTCATTACAACTCACCACAACAAGCCTATGCAGTAGTACAAGAGATCAGATTCGAGCAATGGAAGGTTCTAGGGTTCAGCTTGCATAACCAACTTGCATTCCATTTAACTAACTTGACTCAGCTCCAACTGAATCAACTCAGTTAACTAGGGTTTTAACCCTGGTTCTAACTATTAATAGAGGGTTAAGCTCATTATATAAGCCAATCTCCAATTGAATTGCAGCTTCCCACTTTCATTTTGCTCGAATCACATCCAAAAATCCTCTGAATTTTCTCTGCATATTGAAGAATCCTTCTTCATTCTTGCTCTCCATTATTCATCTTCTTCATTGATCATCATCATCCTCACTTCTGAACACCATTTCCATGGCTGCATTCATCTAAATCCTTCACATTGCACCCTTTCAAATCATTGCAAGCTGCTGAGATCTTCACTCATATTCATCAATCCAGCATCAAGCATCATTCAATCAACTTCATCTTCATCAAAGATATGAACTCCATGGATCAAGGAACTTGAAGGCATCAAGATACAATCTCTGCATCACTTTTGCATTTTTCAAGCTACATCAAGTTTCACCTCCATTTGAGTGTTTATTTCACTCAATCAAGCATCAAGAGCAATAGTCAAGCACATCGGAATCAAGTTCTCTAGTTTTCTTCAACTTTTGATTCCTCTGCAAACAGGTTTCATCTTTGTTCTTAATTGCGTGATTTCATTGTTATTTTGTTTGTTTTGTGTTGCTTTAAGCTTGCTAGAAGCATTGCATACTCTGGCTAGTTGATATGCATACTAGATGCCTAGTTTCAGTTTTAGGGAAAGAATTTTTTGGCTTCGATTTGATCATTGTGTGTGTGATAAGGGAAATCTAAGGCTAGGTTCTGGACCAGCTCAATAAGGCGAAGGTTTCTGTGCATTTAGATTTCATTGTCATGGTGATTTGTGTCTGCCCTAGGTGAAGAGTGATCGGAGAAGATGACCGGAGACTAGCTCCGGCCATCAGAACAGTAGCCCTAGTTTTAATTTCCAGAACATAACACAGCCATTGATCCCAGTTTCATCCAACGCACACAAGCATGCCAACACATTAATGACCATATGCAAGTCACGTGTTCAAATTTGTGAAATAAAATCTCAGATTCTTAATAGCACCCCTGGCGCGTTTGTTTTAGGCCCAACTTAGTTCAATTTATTGATGTTAGCACCCCCAGGCCTAATCAATTAATTCAGTCTAATTATTTCTATTTCTTTTCTTCTCATTTAATTTCATTTTTTCGTTTTTTATTTATAAAAATATCAAAACACCATCAAAAATTCCAGATTAATTCATATGAAATTCTCATATTTTTCCTCAATTTTCCATAATTTTTGTCCTCATTTTTCTTTTATTTTGAAGGTAAAATTAATTTCCCAATTAATTAATTTCATATTTTTTCCATTTCTGACCATAAAAGATCCATTTCCATCAAAAATTCCAGATTAATTTCATATGAGATTCTCAGATTAATCCATTTGTTCATTTTTGTTCTTCTAAACCATAAAAGATTAATTGTTAATTCTTCTTGCATTAGTCAGAGGACTTCCTAAACTTCCCAAAAATATTTTCATTTTGATTTTTAGGTCATTATAAGTCATGCTTTGGTCCCTTCCTTTCACATATATACACATAAACCCTAATTCACTTCCACACTTCATTTGGCCACTCAAAAATAAGAATTTTTGTGAGATATTCTGGATATAAGTCACCCTCTGGATTTTGTATTAGATTGTCAAGTTTCAGAATTTTTCATGATCATTTGGTATTTTTTCTAGGTTGTTTAGTTCATAATTCATATTTTTGATCCTTTCTTCATTTCCTTTGATCCCATTAGAATAAGGCATTTATGCCATTACCTTGAGGTCTTAAGTTTGAGTCTTTTAGGTCCCATGGAATTTCCCCAAGTGTTTAGTACCCTCATTAGGTTTTCATCTTTTATTTTTAGGGTTATCTTGGGTTATAAGTCACATATGTCTTACTTTAACCTAATTCCACTTATTCTTTCACATTAACCATCTCAAATTGCATATGTACATAAGCTAACTTCATAATATCTTTGTTTTGTGTCTCATAAATGTGTTGTGATCACTTCCATATGTTCATCTCAAGTTTAGAGCCTTTTTCATTCTTTTGAACTTCATTTGTCATCTAAAAGGCCTTAAAACCCCTAATTTGGAAACCTAGCCTTAGGATACCTCCTACCAATTCATTTGTGAATCTTTTCCAAATCTAATTTCTATTCTAACTTGTTGTCAAGCCCCTGGTTTTTGTATAGGGAGGTCAAGTCCCTTTGGTCATTTTTTATGTTTTTTTTCTAAGTCATTTGTTTCACTTCTAAAACCATGTTTCTATGTGCATTCTTCCACCTTTCAATCTTATGTTTGAATATCTTTGACTTGAATATCTTCTTTCTCATATGATCTAACCTCATTACTCACTTCCATATAGTTTTAAGTTATGGATTTTTCACTTACCTTTGATTTTAGGAGATTTTAGTATGCTAAATACTCAGGTTTCCCTTTTAACTTCATCCTTAGGTTTCATTAGGGTTTAGTAACATTTTAGGGCATAGTTTGACTTTAATTCACTTAATCCCTTTAGATACTTTTAATATGATTTAGCTACTGACTTTTGGAGTGTGTTACCTTATAGGATACCTTAGACTTAGGTATTAGCCTTAAAAGTTCACTAACACCTTTCTTAAGCTAGTGTGAGTTCTTAATTGAAGTTTGCCATGTTATATTTGTTCAAATTACTTCATCATGATAACATTTGTTTTGTAGGGGGGAGATGAGGTAATCATTCTTCATTCCTATTTTTTATGCATTTTAGTGTATTTTCCTTAGCACTTGGTTTTTTGTTCATAGGATTCCCTTTGTTCTTTAGATACAACTTAACTTCCTTAGGAAGTAAGTTGAACTCTAACTTGCTCTTCTTTTCCTTAGGTTTAGAATACCTCATAAACCATAGGATCACCTTTTTTACATAATAAGATAACTTAGGGTTGTGTCTTAGTCCCCCATTAGCTTTGACCTTTTTCCTTTTGAGTCTTCTTCTCTCATCTCCAAACAAAATTAAAAAAAAAAACACTTAATAAATGCATGAAAGAATCTCTTGTGTATAGCCTTATTCCATGGGGCACTTACATTCATTCCATTTTGGAATAGTGTGGGCTTGTCTAGTATGATGTACAAGTCTAATCAAGATATTATTTTCACAAAGAAAATCTAAAAGATACTCCTTCAAAAGCTACAAAAACATCTAATAAAGTTCAACAAGCTAGTGAACTTAGACCTTAATCCTTGGAAACAAGTCTTGGATAAACTCTCCTTACTTGGTGTGCTTGTTCTATTATTCCATCTTGGAATGTAGTAGTAAGTAAACATTCCATGGAAAAGAGTTTGAATTCACTTCATTGTGCCAAATTCATACAAAAATCTTAAAAAGCAATCAACAAACAATTAGTGACTTTCCTGCGGGAACTTCTCTTCTCACCTCAGTCATTCTCAGCACGAACTTGCGACGACTTATCTCGTATGAAAGACGGTAAACGCACTCGTACCCGACGAGTCTGTAACAGCTGAGCATAGACATACGCAGTTCCAGTTATTAAAAACACAAACAAATAGTTCCCGCCTTAATTAGGCGAACTACGTCGACTCTGATCCTCATTTTCTCGATGAGGTACGTAGGCAGCGGGGTAGGGCCCGTTCGAGCACATTCTTTATTTTCCCTACATTTTCCCCCTTCCTTTCTTTCTTTTCGTTCCCTTTCTCATTTCCATTCTCATTCCAGTTAGCAGTTCTTTTGTTCAGCAGCATTCTTATTTCTCACCCTTTGAAACAAGCAAACAAGCGTGGATCTCGTCGGGTACGGCAGATGATTTGAGGTGCTAATACCTTCCCAGATCGTAACCGACTCCCGAACCCAGATCTTTGGTTCGCAGGACCTTGTCCTTTCCTTTTTTCTCTCAGGTTTGTGCAGCATTACCTTTCCCGTTCCTTCGGGATAAAAATGTCTGGCTGACGACTCTACCTTTTCCGCGCCACTTTCGCGTTTGTACTAGGATGAAAATCTCGGGAGCGACAATTGTAATATTTTATCATGTCATATTAATATTTTAAAATTAAATGTGTGACTTGGTGGGATAGGTATGTAATTATTTTGTGAGATATTGGAACAAATTCTAAGGTTAACATGTTGTCGAAGTCCACTCACATGCTGCTGTTTAATTGGGTCTTGTGTTATGGATTCAATTGTTTAAGTTAGCTTATACCCTAAGTTAGCTTGTAATGGGTAATTTTTAAAAAAACCCATTAGGTTAATATGTTAGTTTTCTTATAAATAGCATACTAGTCTCTCATATTTTGAAGAAGGGAAAATAGGAAGATAAAACCCTAATTCAATAGTGAGAGGGGTTATTTGTTATTCTTATATACTTGTAATCTTATTGACATAGAAAGGAAAGAATAACAATTTATAACCAATCTTTGTTGTTATATTTGGTTACCCTAAACCCTAACAATTGTAGGTTTCCTAACTGATCAAGGAACCAATTATACTTTGTTTCTAAGGTATACGTTCACAAAAAATTGGTGAGGTGAGCATGGAGAAGATGCCTTCAACAAAGTATAGGATTAAAAAGTTCACCGGAGTGAACAATTTCGGTATGTGGAACTTGAAGATGAAAGCCCTACTTGTTCAATAGGGTTGTTTAGAAGCGTTGAAGGGAGAGACGACCATGAATGTTGCATTGAAGGCAATTGAAAAGATGACCATGATTGAGAAAGCACACAATGCAATATTGTTAAGCCTTGGTGATAAGGTCCTTCTACATGTATCGAAGGAGACAACAATGTCAGGGTTATGGTTGAAACTTGAAGGTTTATACATGACCAAATCGTTGGTGAATCGACTCTACCTGAAGCAAGCCTTGTATTCATTCAAGATGAGTAAAGACAAAGTGTTGGCTAAGCAGTTGGATTATGTTCAACAAGCTGATTCTTGATCTTGAAAATATTGATGTGAAGATCGACGATGAAGATCAAGCGTTGTTGTTGTTATGCTTTTTTCCTAGAACACATGCTCACTTCAAAGAAACCCTCTTGTATGGAAGAGAGTCCCTGGCCTTTGAAGATGTTCAATATGCCTTATACTCTAAGGACTTGAACAGATGAAAGGAGCATAAACCTTCGACGGTTGGTGAAGGTTTGGTCGTTAAGGCGAAATTCTTGTGAAAGGATGGTAAGTTCGACAAGAAGAAGGGAAAAAGTCAGCAGAAGTCTTATAGTGGTGAAACATCTGGTGTTCGATGCTATCATTGTAAGAAGGAGGGTCACATTCAAAAGGTGTGCCCTGAATTCCTGAAAGATCATGATGGTAAGGATAATGGAAACGCTGCCATTTTTCAAGATGATTTCGAATCATTTGATGTTCTTGTGGTTTCAAGCGGCGACTCAAGAAAAGAGTGGATTATGGATTCAGGTTGCACTTGGAACATGACTCCTAACAAAGATTTGTTCGATGAGCTATGTTATCAAGATGGTGGATCGGTGTTACTAGGAAACAACAAAGCTTGCAGGTATTGGATCTGTAAGATTCAAGCTTCATGATGAATCGGTTATTGATTGAAGTTAGGTGTGTACCTGACTTGAAGAGAAACATATTCTAAGAGTCATGAAGGGGTCGAAGGAAGTCTTGAGAGGCGTGAAGAAACAAGGCTTGTATACCCTTGAGGCTGAAGTTGTAAGTGGTTCGACAAATGTTGCATCCACGAAACTGTTATCGAAGACAAAATTATGGCACATGAGATTGGGCCATGTAAGCGCGAGAGACCTAGTCGAACATGGGAAAAAAACCTGCTAGGTGGTGACAAAGTCGAGAAGTTGGGGTTTTGTGAACCTTGTGTATTTGGTACATCCTATAGGCTGAAGTTTAACAAAGGTAAACAAAGAACACACGGATCCCTTGATTACATCCATATTGATGTTTGGGGGCCTGCAAGGAATCCTTCACATTCAAGTGCAAGGTATTTTCTATCCATAGTTGATGATTATTCCAGAAAATTATGGGTATTCATTCAGAAGACAAAGGATGAAACTTTTGAGAATTTCAAGAGTTGGAAGGTTCTGGTCGATACTCAAACTGGCAGAAAGGTCAAGAGGTTGAGAACTGATAATGGCCTTGAATTATGCAATGAAGCTTTCGACAGTTACTGTGTTGAGTCTGGGATTTCAAGGCATAAGAATGTAGAAAGTACTCCTCGGTAAAATGGTCTAGCTGAGAGATTTAATTGAACAATCCTCGAAAGGGTTATATGCATGTTGGTTAGTGCTGAATTGAAGAAGGTGTTTTGGGTTGAGGCTGTTTAGATAGCAACATATATGATAAATAAATGTCCTTCGACTATGTTAGATATGAAGACACTTGAAGAAGTTTGGTTGGGACATCCACCAGATCTCGACAAACTAAGAGTATTTGGCTATGTAGCCTATGCTCACATTAGGTAAGACAAAGTCGAACCTAGAGCTCTGAAATGCATGTTCATGGGATACCCTGAAGGAGTCAAAGCTTATAGGCTATGGTGCCTAGAGCCAGGTCACAAGAGGAGTATCACCAGTTGGGATGTAGTTTTCAATGAAGTTGAGATGGTTTTCAAGAAAACTGGTGATGTTGTCGAAGAGCTGGAACAAGGAGAAATTCCTGTTGAGGTGGAGCATAGTGATACTGAATTGCATGACCCAGATGGAATCAAAGAACAAGCAGAAGCTGCTGTTGAAGATGAGGAGACTGATAATGACTACTTGCTTGTAAGAGATAGGTCAAGAAGAGTCATCAAGCCACCTCAAAGATTTGGGTATGCAGATTTTATAGCTTATGCCTTAATCTCTACAAGTGAGGTTCTGGATGAAAAACCTAGAGACTATAAGGAAGTTATGAGGAGTCGAAGTAAAACTGAATGGATGAAGGCCATAGATGATGAAATGAAGTCTCTTCATGATAACAACACATGGGAACTAACCGAGAAGCATACTAGAGCCAGGTTAGTCAGCTATAAATGGATTTTCAAAGTTAAGGAAGGAATCGAAGGAGTGGAATCGAAGAGATACAAGGAAATGTTGGTTGTAAGGGGATTCACTCAGAAAGAAGGTTTCTACTTCAATGATGTATTCTCTCCTATTGTGAAACACATGTCTATTTGAATGTTGTTTGCCATGGTGGCATAGTTTGACCTTGAACTGGAACAAATGGATGTGAAGATTACGTTCTTGTATGGTGTTCTTGATGAAACAATCTCGATAGGGCAACCTGAAGGGTATGTCGAAGAGGGGAAATAAGAGTATGTGTGAAAACTGAAGAGATCTTTATATGGGTTGAAACAATCTCCTCGACAGTGGAATAGGAGATTCGACAAGTTCATGGCACGCATAAGTTTCATCAGAAGTCAGTTTGACCACTGTGTTTATTCCAGATTTCGATCGGGTGATTCATTTGTTATTTTGTTGCTTTATATTGATGATATTCTAATAGCAAGCAACAATGTCGAAGATGTAAAGAGGGTGAAGGCTGAACTCAATAAGGAGTTCGATATGAAGGATCTAGGAGTTGCGTCCAGGATTATTGGGATTGACATTCTGAGAGATAGAAATCAATCGAGATTATGCTTATCTCAAGAGGCATACTTGAAGAAGATTCTTGATAAGTTTTGTATGTCAAATTCAAATCCTGTTGTGACTCCAACAAACCATCAATTCAAGCTGAGTATAGATCAGTGTCCCAATACTAATGTCGAAAGAGCTTATATGAATAACATTCCATATGATAATCCAGTAGGTTTCTTTGATGTATGATATGGTTTGTACTAGACCCGACATAACATATGCAGTAAGTCTTATAAGCAGGTACATGTCGAATCTTGGAAAGGCTCATTGGCAAGCATTGAAGTGGATTCTAAGGTACATAAATGGGTCTCTGAATAGAGTCCTAATTTATGGTGGAGCCTTGGGTGAAGATAGTAAAGCAGCAATTGAAGGATATGTTGACTCTGATTATGCAGGTTGTATGGATTCCAAAAAATCTATTTCTTGATATGTTTTCACTATGTTTGGCACATCAATTAGTTGGAAAGCAACACTTCAGAAGGTTGTTGCCTTATCAACCACTGAAGCGGAATATGCCGCTCTAACTGAAGCTGTAAAGGAATCATTGTGGCTTGAAGGTTTTGCAAAGGAGATGAAACTTCAAGGTCGAGGTATCACTGTTAAATGTGATAGTCAAAGTGCAATACACATGTCGAAGAACTCAACCTATCATGAGCGAACCAAGCACATTAGTGTGAGGTTGCATTTCATCAGATGGGTAATCGAGCGTGGAGAAGTCCAAGTGCTGAAGGTTTGGACAAATCATAATGCTGCTGATATGATCACCAAGACGTTGCCCAGTTGCAAATTTTTCCACTGTATGTAGTTGATAAACCTGCATGAAGAAAGCTAGTTTTGTTTTCTTGTTGTTATAGAGTTTGTTCCAAGGTGTGGATTTGTGAGATATTGGAACAAATTCTAGGGTTAGCATGCCGTCGAAGTCCGCTCACGTGCTGCTGTTTAATTGGACCTTGTGTTATGGATCCAATTGTTTAAGTTAGCTTGTACCCTAAGTTAGCTTGTAATGGATAATTGTTAAAAAAAAAACCATTAGATTAATGTGTTAGTTTTCTTATAACTAACATACTAGTCTCTCATATTTTGAAGAAGACAAAATAAGAAGATAAAACCCTAATTCAATGGTGAGAGAAGTTATTTGTTATTCTTGTATACTTGTAATCTTGTCGAAAGAGAAAAGAAAGAATAACAGTTTATAATCAATCTTTGTTGTTATCTTTGGTTACCCTAAACCCTAACCCTTGTCGATTTTCTAATAGATCAAGGATTCAATTATACTTTATTTTTAAGATATCCAATTCACATCATAATTGATACAAATATTTTATATTATTCGTGCATATTTTTTTTCTCATGTTTTAACATTTAGTCTGTAAAATGAACATCGTTCAAGAGTTTATTATTAAAATTTCTACTAATATGTATTTACTATTAAAACACATATTTCCACAACTTAATTTAAATTTATAGTAGATTGAATGATTATCAGACAAGACACGAATGTCGCTAGGAATGGTCAATGTCATGTCCTAAGACACCCATTTATATACCCCACTTTCGCGCGAACCACATACTGTGTTGCCTCATTATAATCAACAACAACTTATAGGAGATTAATAATAAAAGTTTTTTTTTCTCTCGAAAAAATAGACTTTTTCATACAATGTTTAATTACTTCTTTTTTTTAACATACACGGTATATAAGATAGTAGGAAGAAAACAATTTTTTTCCTTCATATTTTCAAGGTTGTTATATTTTTAATTATTAAGGATAGAGAGTGCTCATGTCATCGTATATACAAATATAAACATATACATAGTTAGTTGAAACAACATGGCCAACAACATTTTCCATAAATAAGAAAACAACAACATAGCTAACACATTGCTCTATTATTAAAACAACACAATTATATATCATCTTCACTTTCATAAATTTCCATGTCCCTTCCTTTTATTATATTCTACTTCATTTTCTTCAAGATCAATGGATAAGAACAACAATTTTCTCCTCCAACCACTTCTACCTCATTTCAATCCTTCCTCTCATAAAAACAACCAACACACCAATCACAACACAAACAACAACATCATTCACCGAATCCTCTTTTTTCTCTTTGTAGCATTAATCTCAATATGGGCAAACTATGAAGCATCAAAGACTTTTGACATATACATAGTAAACGACACCAAAGAATCTCCTGCCGGACGTCGTTTCACTCTTTTCTACATCTCAAACGACAAAGCCGCACGTATAGTTCTCAACACAAGTTCCTTTGTAGAACAAATTCTGTACCCTAATAGCAACCATGATAATGTCAAGAATAAAAAGAACATAAAGAGTGTCACTCTTCGCCTTGTTCGTCGAAATCTCAATACAACCACCACAGTCACCACCGCTGCCGTCAGAGATAATAATAAAAACTATATAATTGAGATTAATCCTATGTTACTTGAAGATGAAAGTTTCAACAAAATGGTGATAGTGGGTGAAATTCAACGTGCCATGGCTAGAGTTTGGCTTTGGGATGGAAGATCTAAGGCTCCACCTAGGCTTCTCGATGGCATGGCGGAGTATGTTGCGGAGTTAGCCGGGTTCCATCGTGAGAGGCTCTCCGGTGGAGAAGGAGAGTTGCCGGAATGTGAAGTTGGTGGGGTTTTTTGTCATGTTGCATGTTTGTTGAATTATTGTGGAAAATATGAGAAGGGGTTTATCCGACGGTTGAATGAAGCTTTGAGAGACACGTGGCATGATCGTGTGGTGGAAGATTTGTTGGGATTGAAAGACACCAAGCTATGTGGATTGTATAATGCTTCTTATCGGTAGCAAGTTGCATTTTTTTTCTCAAATAGTTTATTCTTTAATTATTTTCAATTTGTTGTTTAAAATTGTTATTGAAAACGATAGATTTAATATTTTTTTTGGTATAAGATAGATTTAATTATTTGAATTGAATAATGTGGGTTAGTTAGTTGAGTTGGCAAACACACTATTAATTGGGTTGGAGTCATCTATGTTTGATGCAATGCGATCACATGAAATTAACGTGAGGCATGTGCAATTATGTGATTACATTTTGCTTTTATCTTATAAGCTATTTTCAGTTTACTTTATATAATAAAAAAAAAACTCATGAAATAAATCAATATGATAAAAAATTATTAAATTTACTAGTAAAAAAATAATTTTTTGAAAATTATTACAGAATCGGAACTAGAAATAGTCAGAAATCAAATAGAACTGAATTCTAGTGCGATGACACTACAATGAAATTTTTTTTATATCTTTATTGAAAAATGGACTTTACTTCAATTTCATATGCGAGATATAGAAAGCAGTCATAAAACGTTGTCACTTTTCACCTCAGGTAAAGTTCTATCAAAGAGAAAATTATGTTAACTATTAGAACAAATATCTTCGGTGACACAATATTACCATGATTATTTTTCCACCGTTGTTATATAACATTTTGTAGGCGCGTGTTTTTTTATCAAGAAACTTTTCATCACAATTCCTTTAAGAAATCGTGGTCATAGAGTTTGGATGACAAGCTTCGAGCCCCAACATAAATATTTTTCTTTTTTTTTTTTCCAATAAAAATTAGCGCGTGTCCCTTTTTCATTTATTGTTATTTGAAAAGCGAAAGTATAACAACCACAATTGTTTAGTTCAACTGTGTTTATATGTTCTATATTTTAGAACGGTTGAATCTTGTAGCCATTGTGAAATATTTTCCCATAAAATTAAAACATTACATGTACTTCATTTCGTTCATAACACACAAGGATGCACTAGCGAACGAGACGATAGCGATAACAGAATATTCACCATCTTCATTCATTTTTGAAAACGAATATCATTTTTGGAAATGAAATCATCATCCTCTTCGAATTACGTACCAATCTGTCTCTCTGACGTTTTTGAATTTTTATGTTCTTCGTAAGGGTTATTTACCGTTATCTCTCTCTAACGCTTATAAATGTTAATGTTCTTTGCTTGGATGTTATGTGCATTGATATTGTCATGTGTATTGTTCATGTTTTATTTAGATTTTGTGAATATGCTTTAGGTTTTTGTGTTGGATATGTTTATGTTTTATTCATACATTATGACGCTTCTGAATATGTTTATGTTTTGGTGCTGCCATGTTCATGTTTTATACAGTCATTGTCATATGCATATAATCATATTAGGTCTGGTGTTTTGGTTTTGGTTTTTGATGTTGTTTGTGTTTCATTAGGTTTTCATTCACATTATTCTTTTGATATAAGTTTCAAATTTTGTTATGGATCGTAGTTTGATTAAAGTCAATAGATTAGGTCTTGTGTATGAGAAAGGAGCTCTTGAATTCCTTGAAATTACCGGAAAAAAACATTCCTGACAATAATAGTATCTTTTATTGTCCTTTTTATTTTTTGCGGGAATATTAAGAAACAGTCAAAGAAATAAATATTACATCACATATGTTGTGATAGAATATGTCAAAATTATACAACATGGACATGGCATGGAGAAGTTGATAATAATCAAAATGTGACATCACAGATGGATGGAGATTATGATGATCGACTAGAAGATATGATTTGTGATATTAGAGAGTTGTCTTATATGGAAGCACATATTTATGATATGTTATGTATCAACAAAGATGTGCCTTTCTATAAGGGGTTTACCAATTTTACACGATTGTCTCCGTTTTTAAAATTGTTTGATCTGATGGCAAAATGTGAGTGTTCGGATAAAAGATGATGTTATGAGGTCAAGAAGTTGTTGTGTCAAATGGGTTTGGAATATGTCAAAATACATGCATGCCCTAACAATTGCATATTATACAAGAAAGAGTGTGAAAATTTGGATTAATATCCATGATATGGTGAGTCGCACTACAAGTTGAAGAACAACAATGGTAATGACAATGAAAATGTTAGTAAGAAGCGTCCATTAATCCACGATATGGTGAGTAGCACTACAATTTGAAGAACAACAATGGTAATGACAATGAAAATGTTAGTAAGAAGCGTCCACCTGTAAAGGTGTTATGGTACTTGCCAATAGTTTTGAGGTTAAAGAGACTTTTGCTAGTGTGAATGACGTAAAGAATATTACAAGGCACGCATATGAAAGAAAATGTGAAGGAAACATTCGCCATGTAGATGATTCCTTGCAATGGAAGAAAAATGATTCATTATTTTGGATTTCGTCCTTGAGCAAAGAAACCTTAGTCTCGGACTTTCCACAGATGGAATGAACCCCTTTGGTAATATGAGAACTAACCATTCTTTGTGGCTTGTTCTTCTCACGATTTATAACCTATTTCCTTGGTTGTGCGTGAAGCACAAGTATATGACATTAAGTATGATGATTTTTGGAACAAGACAACCTGTAAATGACATAGATGTTTATCTAAGTCCATTAACTGATGATTTAAGACTTTTGTGGGATAAAGGTGTTGATGTTGATAATGCATATTTTGGTGAAAAGTTTAATATGTGTGCAATGTTATTTTGCTCAATCAAAAACTTTCCTACATATGATAATTTAGCTTGATATAGTGTCAAAGGACATAAAATGTGTCATATATATGAATCTGGTACCTATTTTGACCAACTTGAGTTTGGAAAAAAAGATTGTTTACCTTAGACATCAGAACATTCTAAAATCCAATCATCCTTATTATAGATCGCGAAAGGCTTTTAACGAGAGCATGAGTTTGAAAGCACTATAAAACCTTTAATCGGTGATGAATTTTATCAACGACAAGTGTAACATCCTAAATAATCCCACGCGTAATATAAATAAAATCAGAGTATGAAACTACAAAACCTCATTTAGGATGTCACAAACAACAAAAACCTGCTCAAGTATATGATATGCAACACATCACTTTTAAAATTATTCAACAACAATGATAATAATAAAAGATCTATAAACTTCATTTTTATTAAAACGAAGGAAACATCAACTAATATTTATTACATCATAATCATAATATTCAATTCAATAAATAACTAAAATTAAGAGATATTTAAAATCTCAAGAAAAAATAGCATAAGAAAAACATATTGTTCCATGACCCCAATGTTACATATCAGAGCAGACGCCAAACTAAGAGAATAAACGGAAGACTTCATCTTCCCCTCACAAAGGAGCTCATACTACGGATTATCTGTGTGTTATCCACGTGGAGGCAACATTCAAACATAAGGGGTGAGATATCATAATTATATATAAGAAAGCATGATAAAAAGTAAGAAACAAATTATCACATGCTCATCACTCATTCCACACATCAACGACAACACCCAACATACAGCTACAACATTCATCATACAAGTATAACATATAACAACAACATCTAACATGTTACTACAACATTCAAACACAACAATAGATGAAAGAAATATGCAATGCAATGAGACTCACAACCAGACTCAATGCATATGGTACAATTTGCTTCCTATTTTAGAACCCGGTCCCTTTTTCATGATCATAATTCCCGTCGGAATTTCCATTAAATTCGCTCACACCCTACATGGTCACACGGCATTCGTGATCACTCACACCCACACGGGAACACGCTCACGTCAACAACAACAACAACAACTCAATTCTATATTTTAGAATCTGGATAAGGTGTTCACACCCCCACATGGGCATACGACTTATCTCATAACTCATGCCAATTATGAAATGCATGACAATAACAACGTACAACCATAACATTTTGCATGCTGACTGCCGCACCTAGAAAAATGATGATACGACCTCGCGATAAAAGACCGCAAAAAAATTGTTCGAACATAGTCGCCATCAAACTTATTTTATTCCAAAAAAGAGGAAAGGGAAAATATCGAGAAACCTTTTGAAAAAATGGATATAACGTGGTCTTTGAAATCAGATTCTAGGTTCAGGAGTTGATTCCGTAAGGGGGAGGTATTAGCACACCTTACGTCCGTTGTACTCAACGAGAACCTCTTAGTTTGATTTGTGATTTAATGTTAACGAATATCATTTTTCTTCTTTGAATAAAATAAATGGAAAGTAAATGCGAACGATTCTAATCTAAAGTTAGTTACTAAAGGGGAAATGGGTGTTTATGTTCCTAGGGTGCTCGACAAGGAGTAAGATCTATGTGCCTATGTATTCCCTCGTGCAATGAGAAAGTCAGAGCCTCGTAGTTCGTGGTTCTATGATTGGTTAATTGTTCGTTTTAATAGGTGTCAATTGCTCACACCCGAGATAGATGCCTCGTGTCTAAACAATTGAAGAAAAGCATCAGAGATCCAACACTTGTCTTTTCATCTTATTTCGATAGTTGTTAGGTGTTTTATTACCTAATACTGCTTGAAGTTGGATCAAGGGTTTGGATCTAAATAGACGTTTTGGTTTTTTAGGTTTGATAGTGATGCACAAGGCACTCGACTTACGGGTGAATGCAAATGGAGGTTTATTATTTAGTGCTTAGGTGGATCCGATTCCTAGTCCCTAGGGGTGCTCTTAGAAATACGAAACCATAACCAAATGAAATATGCAAGTGTGTGAGTGAAATCACTTGGCGTTGGACCAAGGGTTTGCAAATGAAGTGAAATCGATAAATGCGGAAAAGTAAATTGAGTACAAAGTAAATGAGAGTGGGGTACAAAATAAGTTACACGAGACTGCACGAAATAAAATGGTTCATTGTATTTACCCAAGAGGAAGCGTGTGTGAAGTCTCCTAAGTTATACGGAGCCGTTGGAGCTCGAAATTTAATCAAAGGCATCGAAATGTAGCTCTTTAACTACCTTAGAACTGATTCAATGTTAGAATTGTTCTATGAGAAGTTGAGCATCAATTTATGTTTGAAATGCAAAAATAAAATAAAATAAACTAAATAAAATAAAATGGTCTCATCATTTAATCGATATTTCAAGTCGGCTTGCGACGAATCTCAAGATATTTAGATGTTCATCGACCATAAAATAAGATAAAGCTATAAAATAAAATAAACTAAATTATTTTGAATTTCCAAAAGGGAAATAAAGTGGTCTCATCATTTAATTGAGATTTCAAGTCGGCTTGCGACGAATCTCAATATCTAGATGTTCATCGACCATAAATCAAAAATAAAAAATACAATAAAACTAAACTAAATTGGCCTCATATTGATCAAACTTGACTGATTTAATGAAATCGAACATATTTGACATTGTATATCATCTGCCCCATAAATAAAACGAGAGAGTACTAAGAGAAAATAATGGATTAAGAAACTATTTAGTTAAAAATTAAAACTAAACATCAATTGCGAATTAACAATCTTAATTAAAATAAGAAAATAACATAATGATAAAAAAACGAAAAAAGTTAACACAATGAAAGGGGGTTGCGCCAGAATCTAGGAGGTATTGGATGTATGCAATAGTAAATTGGATGGGCTTAGAGCCAAAGAAAACACAACCAAAAAACACTTCTCATTATCATAAAAAAATCAAAATAAAAACGGGGGGTCGCTGAATCTATGGGTTTGTAGATAGCAAGACCATGGGGTGTGCATGACAAACCAATCTGATCCAAATAAAGTCTCAAAGCCCAAAACAATAATAATAGGGTTTCAATGAAAATAAATGATCTATAACATAAGCCATTTCTCTAATTTTAAAATGAATAAAACAATGAAAATAACAAAGCACAAGTAGGTTCAAAACAACTCAGAACCTACCCTATTTCAAAATCAAACTGAATCGGTGGCCATTCTCACGATGGAAACTCCGAATCTCTCTCTCTCTCTCTCTCTCTCTCTCTCTCTCAGGGCACAATGATCTCTCTCTCACGATTCGCGGTTCTCGATTACCTCAATGAATCTCTCAGCTTTGCTCGGTGGTTTCTGTGTGTTCTTTCAAATCAGTTTCGATGTATCTTCAGGTTTTTGCGTTTTTCGGATTCTGTTTGGTACTGAGTTTTCGTCAATTTCTCGTCTCACTCATGGCTTTTTGGATTTCTCTGATTTGGCTCGATTTGTTCAATGTTTCTCAACCTTCTTTCATCTCTGTTTTCGGATTTTGTTTTGTGTTTTTTCGGTTTCTTTAATTTTTTGGTTTTGGTATGGTTGTTGAAGAAAGGTTGAGCAAAAGGTGGAGGATGGCGATGAATCGATTTTGGGTTCTGTTATTGTTGAAGAAGTTTTGTGGGATGAAAGGTTGAGTGAAGAAAAAAAGGTTGGTGATTGAAATGGAATTTGTTTTGTGTTTTGGTTGAAATTTATTTTGAAGCTTGACTCTGTTTTTGCAGGGTTTGTTTAAGGTCCTCCAAGCTTGAGGTTTGAGTGAATGAGTGTTTGTTTTATAAAGGGGATTATATGAGGGTAAAATGGGAATTTAAGATGAATTTTGGATAGGGATTGATAAGGATTGAGCTAGAATTTTATAGGCTGGAATTTGAAAGTTTGTTGCGTGTTGTTGTCTATGGGATTGCATTTCTGATTATGGAGGAAGATCATGTGTGTAATGAGAGTGGTGTTGCGTTGAGTCTTTGTTGATGCAAAATTTGTATTTCTTTTCTCATTGGAGGATGGGGTGGGGGTGATAAGGATGTGTAGGTGTGTGGTCTTATGGAATTGCTGAAATTGTATGCTGCAGTGGAAGAATCGTTAGATGCTGGTGGCTTATGTTGTGATTAGATGGTGGTGATGGAATGGTGAGATGCGTGTTTGGAAATAGTGGGGGGCTGCGGATGTTGAATATTTTCGTTGTGTATTTTGGTTGTGGTAGCAACTGAGTAATTGGAAAAAAGAATGGAAAAAAGTGGATTAATAATAATAATAAGAAGAAGAATAATAATAAAAATAAAACATAATAATAATAATAATATAAAAAAATGTTGGTTTTAGAAAATATGGATGAAAATTGATAAAATTGAAAAATGATAAAATTGAAGGTGGACAAAAAAAATGGATGAATCGCCACCACACCAAATTACACTGATTTTTCAACAGCACAAACACAACCTGACAAACCATGTAAACCCTAACTCAGCCGACTAAAATGACACTTTTTTTTAATTTTCTGAATAAAGGTTAGAAGAAAATAAAATGGTATATATGTATGACAAATTTGGGGTATGACAATGACTCACCACCATTGTCAACGTACACTACTAATACTAGCCACCAAGCATAAAATATATGTTATGCAATTCTATAACATTATTATGCAATCACAACAATCCACAACAAAAACATTTAAAATTATGTATCACACCACACAACCCCTACCAGACAACATCATATAAATAGTATCAACACTTAGCATTTATACGATAATATCACCTCATGTTTTAAGTAACAACATAAACACAACATCGTAGTATCAACAATCCACCATGTATATTATCAAACTCATCATGTTATAATCAATAACGATAACACAACATCACAACAACACAACATCATGGTATCACAACACATAATCGAGTTTAACAAATCATTATAACTAACATACAAGCATATCCATCTTAACACAACCCCAATTATAGCCACTATTCATCATATAAATAGTACACGAACTCGGCATTTAAATGAACATAGCACACCATATGGCAATGTATTGTTAATATACATCATAAGAAACACAACACAAAAGTACGTAACATTTTACACAGCCATGCAGTAATTAAATCAACTACTACCAAAAAACAATTTTTATTGCAAATAATATCGCGCTAGCTGTCTAACACTTCAAAAGACACCTAAAACGGACTCACGGTTTGAAAGTTATGAATTTTTGAAGTTCTTACAAAATTTTTGCCACATCGATGTAACGGGTTACATCAATCCATGTAACCGATTACATCACCCAAAATGCCCAAAACATGATTTTGATGTAAAGGGTTACATCAATCCATATAACCGATTACATCACTAACAGAAGCACTTTTCTACATAATTTCCACACCAGAACTTATTTTTAAGTTGTTTAAAAACCAGTTTTCCTATAATTTGTCCAAAAACACTTTTCAAGGAAAATACATTTTCAAAGGTTTAAAAATTCAAGTTTTCCTTTTCAAAATCATTCATAACATTTATTCTGACTCTGACACGCGAACAAGCAAACAACAAACACATTCACATGATACACTTCTTAATCACACAATTTCACAACAACAATTACCGCAAAACACAATGCTAACAACAATCACTACAATAACATCAACACATAACATGAAATTCAATCATAATTTCATAATTCACATAATCCTTCATTAAGGACAAGAATAGAGAAGAAAACACAAACCATACATGTTATGATCTACCAACCATTCATCATGTAATCCTTTAGATAATTAGAACTTTACCTTTACCTTAGAGTTCTTGCACAATTATTCTTCTACCTCAACAATGGAAGCCTCTTCCCCTAGCTCTTCCTTTCCCTAGATTTCTTCTCAACTTTTCTCCCAAAAACACGATCTGATAGTTTTCTCCTCATTTCCCTTCTTTCTTATATTATTGTATTGTTTATTTAATCCAACTAATTAAAATTATAACAATAATAATAAACTTAAATATTTATTTAAATACTAATCACCTCCTATTATTTAATTAAATAAATAATAACTAATTTAAATAATTGGTTTTACTCTCCACGCCACCAAGTTCTACACAAATGCTCTCACACTCCTACTACACCTTAAAGTCTATAATTCTAAGGTCACTACCTCATACTAAGGGCAATACAAACACAACCAAAACACACATAATCACATACATATACACAACATTGTATAATTTTAATTACGAAAGATAATTAAAATAAATCGGGCTGTTACAACAATAACACCTTAATGTTGTCTTTGGAAAGAGAAAAGACGGTTCCGTTGAGATGAATATTTGGAAAAAAGATCAATGTTCTTTGATCTTCCATATTGGTCTAGACTTGATGAAAGACATTCTCTTGATGTGATGCATGTGGAGAAAAAAGTGTGTGACATTTTGATAGGAATATTTAAAAAAAAATTTAGGCAAGACTAAAGATAATAAAAATTCTCGTTTAGATATGGTGGAGATGGGAATAAGACAACAGTTGGCTCCAAAGATAGAGGAAAAATATCTTATTTTCCTCCGACATGTCACACCTTATCTAAAAAGGAAAAGAAAAGTTGTTACGAGTATTTGCATGATGTCAAATTTCCCCAAGATTACTCCTTACACATCAAGACACTTGTATCAATGAAAGATCTCAAGTTAGTTGGCTTAAAATCTCATGATTTCATGTCTTGATGCAACAACTTCTACCAGTGGCATCCTTCCGAAAAATTTAAGAGTAATTATAACTAGATTGTGCTAATTCTTCAATGCAATATGTAATAAAGTTCTTTATTTTAAAAAATTAGATGAATTAGAAGATTAGGTTGCAATAATATTGTGTCAATTGGAGATGTATTTTCCTCCTTCATTTTTTGACATTATGGTTCACTTACTTGTTCATCTAGTTAGAGAAATCAGACATTGTGGTCCAGTTTATTTAAGGTGGATGCATCCTATAGAGTGATACATGAAGATATTTAAAGGATATACAGAGAATCTCACCGACTGGAAGCTTCGATCGTTGAAAGTCCAAAGTCTCATCATGCTAACATATTTGATGGTTGATGTAATCAAGGTTTAAATGTTTATTAAATGGTTTGAGATATAGTAATTCAAACACATTTCTATATTTTGAATAATCTTAGTGTAATTAAACTTTACATAGCTGCTCACAAAAAAGTTATAAAGAAAAAATATCCCCGAATGAATGACAAGTTGTTGTTGACCCAACATAATAAGGAATTCATAGGTTGGTTTAATATGAAGATTTTTATTGGTGATTGTGCATTTGAGAAAAATAAATGGTTAATATACATGCCAAACTTTACTGTGATAGCTTGGACGACATACGACATCTCTAATTATTCCTTTTACACAAAAGAAAAAGATGATCATAGTAAAATTCCAAATATCGGGGTTATGATTGAGGTCGAATTCATGTATTTCTCTAGTTCAAAAGATAAGAATCCAATTTTGGCAACTTTCGCATTTTATGGTTTCATTAAGGAGATTTTGGATATTGATTATGTTACTTTCAAAGTGACTTTATTTAAATGAAAGTGGGTTCCCAATAACAGTGGTGTACAAATTGATGAGTTAGGATTCACACGGGTTGACATTGGAAAGGAAACTTATAATACCAAACCATTCATCACGGCTTCTTAAGAAAAAAATATTTTTTTATGTGACAAACCTATGGACTTTTCAAGGAGATGATCAATTGTTATCAAAGAAAAACACATTCCTCCTAGTGATGATGAAAGTTTTGATATTCCTTTCACTCCTTATGCAACACAAGTTCCTAATTCATATGAAAATGTTGATAGAGATGAAGTACATATTATTCGTAACGATCATCAAGAATGCATATGGGAAAATTAAAAAGTAAGTATTTTATATTTTTCAATCATAATTTATTGTATGTTATAATTACTAATGATGTTATTTTCTAACAACTAATATTATTTGAAGTTATATGTGTTTAAAGTCAAGACACCAAGACAACAAGATAGTATTATTTGTTGTAATGATGTGTACATTGTAAATGTATGAAAAGTACACAAGTAAAAGGGGTTGAATTGTGTTTCGCTTTTCTTTAAGTTAACTTCTGATCAAAGATACAAAATCAGAACTAATATTCAAATTCTATTTAATTCATTTGGAAGCGGATACAAAATAGAATGCACATGCTTATCCTACCTTTCAATACAAGATATTTATTTCAGGTTCTGTTTAATTCATTTGACACCATCTCTAACCTTTCAATACCGATGTTCAGATTCTATTTAATTCATTTGACACCATCTTCTACCTATCAATACAAGATATTTATTTTAGAATACACATGCTTCTCTACACATGTATCATGCACTAATATCAGCTTCAAAGACTTGATCAATGAAGATTATCTGACATTAGGTCCTGGTAATTGTCGCTCCCGATAAATGAGAATGGCTCAAATAAAGGTACACACACGAACGGTCGGCGAAAGAGGGATGAGAACACACAGGAGTGAACTCAAGAGAAAGAAAGAGTCGCCAGCTAGGCATTTTTATCCCGAGGGAAAGGTAATGCTGCATAGACCTAAGAAAAGACATGGATAAGACGGTTGCGAACCGGAGAGACTGAGAAAGGGGGTTGGTTACAACCTGGGAAGGTATTAGCACCCAGATTGTCCGTCGTACTCGACAGGATCCACGCTTAAAAGACTTGTGTTTTAAAGGGGTAGTGTCAGTGAAATCTGTGTATCAAAGCTGGAAAAGAATGCAAGTGTCAGTGTAAAAGAGTGTGAAGTGTATAAATGAAGTGTCAGTGTAAGAAGTGAATGGAATGCTCAAGATCATGAGGCTTAAAGAATAAAGCTAGAAAGAGGGGGAATGTACAGAGACTTTTGTTCGATAACTGTTAAGTTATGCCTACGTATCCTCTCGTGCAATGAGGAAGTCAGAACACCGTAGTTCGACCCAAAGAGACTGAAAGATAAAGACTTGTGAACTGCTTACTTGTCTATGCTCAAGTGTATGACCTGTCTGGCTCAGGTGCAAACTGTCTTGCATTAGACGGAAGAAGCAAATTCTCGGTTATGAGTGAAGATGATGAGAAAAGAATCCCGGAGGAGACGATTATTGTTTGTTTTTTAGTTTTCAGTCTTTTATTGCTTTTGTAAGTTTGTCATAAATTAATGAGCTTAAGCCTAAACCAATGGATTTAGTAAACTCATCACATCTTCCCTCTGATTAGGGGTAATGAGAATGCCTTAAGTGTGAAGTCAGCTTCTCACACTTAATCACCATGGTGTAGGATTAAGATCATTAACCTACTTGCGATTATTTAGATGTTTTTGGTGTTTTTGTTTAGTGTTAAGTAATGAGATTAAGCCATAATCAGGGATTAAACAGACTCATTACACCATCTTAATAGAAGGATAATAGATGAGAATGTTTAAGCTGAGGAAAGCTCCTCAACTTAATCCATGATTAGGGATTAAACTCATGACAAAACAAAGCCTTTGTTAAGTGGATTTTATTTAATGATATGATGAAGAAGTAAGTTTTATGGTTTGTAAGACAACTTGAGGGGGACTTGTCCATTAACATTAGGGTTAGTCCTTCTTAACCAATTAAGGAAGAAATAGAACCCTAATGCAAGGCCCAAGTTACAAGCTTGATGTCTTGATGATTATTAAGTGAATTGATTAAGGGATTTAAACACATTAAGGGTTTAACACTTAGGATTAAAGTTATACACTCCATCCTAATAGAAGGATGCAGGCATAAGCTTAATCACAAAGCCTTAAAGCCTTTAGGGTTTAGTCCCTGATTATGAGATGAGAAGAGAAGACTCAAAGAGACACAAAGGGTAAAATCTAAATGGGGGACTAATCAAACCCTAATTATTATCATGCTTGGTTGTTTCTAAGGTTTGTGAGGTTTACAAGAGACATCTTCAGAGAAACCACCAGGAAGCAGATGAAAGGAACAAAGAGAAGCAAAACAACTTGCTTCACTTAAGAAGTCAAGTTGCTTGAGAAAAGAAAGTAAAAGATGAAGAAGAATGAGCAAGCTCAATCTCAAACACAAGACAAAATGCAGCAATGATGCATAAGAGGGATGAAAAGAAATTGTGAGAAGTGAAGGCAAATTCACTTCTCAAAGTTACTTACCACCTGAAAAGTTAGTGAAAGGAATGCAATACAATGCCAAATGAGATGAAATGGGATGATGCAAACCAAAACCAGAAGCATGAGTATGATGCTAATGATGCTATGAGATGATGTAAACATGAAACAAAGCATGAGGATGATCATACAAACACATGGATGCAAGAGAAGCATGCTTAGAAACATGAACATACATGAAAAGTTATGGAATGCAAATGACATACAACATGGCAAATGGAAGAAGCAATGATCAAACATGATTCTAAGATGTCCTAAGATGTATTATGAATCAAATGGATGCACAAAATGTCATGGCAAGTCATAGTATGCAAGCAAATGGGAGATGGATGCAAATGAAAGCCCAAATTAGGGTTTATGATCAATGCACAAAACAAAAATCAAAACCAGAGGCAAACATCAAGATAAAAAATTGAAAATTCACTCCAAGGAACCCTAAACCTATACAAACTCACTGCCCAAAGGAGGGGTTCTAACTCTTAACCTAATGAGGGTTATGAATTTCTTAAGATTGCTAGGGTTTTAAGGTACCTTGTCAAGAAAAATGTCAAACAAAAAGGAAATGCAAGATCAATTCATGCCAATTTAATCCTATAAACTACATGCTAAACAAGATGCAATGCAAAAAGAATCAAGGTTCAACTCTTAAAGGCTAGGCAAAAATGAATTTTTGAAGATTGAATCAAAATAATGCCTTAAAATGAAATTAATTCCATGGAAAATTGTCAAAAGACATCAAGATCAAAAAAGAAATTTGGTTTAAGAGTTGTACAATGCTTCTAAATGATTTTAAATGTTTCATGAATTTTTTTGTGATTTTTAAATACCTAAAAGTATTTTTAATTAATTAATTCTCATTAATTAATTAAAAATAAACTTTTAAATGATTTAAAAATAAATTTTAATGCAAAAAATAAAAATAAAAATGTTTTTGGTTTCTAAAAATTAATAAAAGCTTTGATAAAAATTTTCAGAATTTTTCAAAGTGTTTTGCTATTTTAAATTAATTATAGAAAACAAATGAAATAAAAAGAAAATAAAATGAATTTAAACTGAAAAAATATGAAAGTCAGCAAGATCAAGGGCTGAGGTTTGAACTCACACGCGCGCGAATTGACCTGGCGCGCATCTGGACGGCCAGCATTCAAATTTGCTAATTATGATTAGTGCCCTAATGACTTTCAGATGACCGGAACAGTGGTTCCGGTCATCTTCTCCGACGAGCCAAATCCCTAACTCTCTCTACACGCAATAAAAATGAAATCTAATTGCCCAGAATCCATCCCCATTCAACACTGAATCAAAACCCCCAAACAAACATCATTTTTTCATCATGAATCAAACAAATCGAAACAAAACATTTTTAGGGCAAAAAGTTTCAGACAGCTCATACATGTTCAATATTCCACCATTTTCATTTTTAAACACATCATGATGATCGGGATATCATATAGAATCAGTTTATAACAAGTAAAATGAGTTCTGGAAAATTTGTTCTTGGTGAATACCTGAGCTGAAGTCCTTCGAACAAGAGCTTTCTGACCCTTTCTCTTATGCAAACTCACTCCTTTGACCCTCCTGAACTCAATGGGATGCTTCACAACTCTTGTTGATGGCTGGTTTGAGAGATGGCAGAATTTCTGTTCAAGGGAAGGTGGTGATCGCGTTTTTGATTCAGTGAGTTTCAGGCTATGGTGATGGGTGCTTTTTGATCAGTGAGGTATGCTGAGTTTGTTTGTGAAGTTTATTTGTGTGTTTGCAGCTTGTGGAGAGTGTTTCGAATGCTTTTGCAAAATGGGGTGGAAAATGAGAGAGCTGTGTTCTTGATGCTTTCAGGCTTGTGTTGTGTGTGAAATGGCTTGCTTTTGGTTTGTATAAACAAGTGTGATAGGTCAGATGAGTTGATGTGTATTGCTGTGATTGGTATGGCTCAAGTTGCCAAAATGTCAAATTTGTGTAAGAGAGGTATGGGTTGCTAGCTAGCCAAGGACAAATGGGGTGTCCTGCGCAGCAAGATGTGTGGAGAGCCCTAGGATTGTTTGTGAAGTCAGCAAGCAAGTGGATTCAAACTTGAGTGAGTTTTTGCAACTTGCCTCACTTTTGCTTCTTTTGAAATTTCTTGCTCCATAAGTCATGAAAATGAATGATCCCTTGGCCCATTCTGATTTTTAGGTCTTGGTACATGCTTGTGTGAAGATTAGAAGTTTATTTGATAGCTCAATTTGCCTTGGCAAGTGAATTTGCAACTTTGCCTCTTTGGTAGAAAACTTCAAATTTTGTGATTTTTGCCAACTTTGACAAGCCATAACTTTTGATAAAAAATGAATTAGGTCAAGTTCTTGTACTTTTTGAAAAGGGAATGATCCATTCTACCACTTTCATGACCAAAGTTTTTCCATTTGAAGCATTTTTGAATCAAAAAGCAAGGGTTGAAAAAGTTTCCCAAAATGGCAATTTTCAATATAAGTCAACTTTCCCAAAAAGTCAACTTTGCAAATGACTTGAAATTCTCCAATTTTGTGAACTTATAACATCTTCTATGATCAAATAAAGATCATACACAATCAAAATGATGATGAACACCCTTTGGTTGGGTCATTGGGGGCCTCATATGCCCTGATTTTGCACTGGCTTGCCCAGAAAGTCAACTCTTGATCAGATGACTTCCCCATGGAATTTCTTCATGAAAATTGATATGAATGTTCCCTATACCATATAGAGACCAATAGAAACAAGAATGACCAAAAAAATTGGATTTATGGCCTCTGAAACCAAAACCCTAATTCTAAGTCATCTGTGCAGTCAAACCTGGCTCTTCTTCCATACCATTCTCAGTTCTTGTGATTTTTTGACATTCTTGACTTTGAGAGGATTTAATATGATGCTTGAACATACATGGACCCCTTTGTAGTGATTGGTGACCTTTGGAGTGGCTCAAATGGCTCTTGGATTGCTCAGATCACAAACCCTAGATGCAGATGACTTTGAAACAATGCAGTGAATCAAAAATGTGGTATGAGATGCTATGATTGGATTTATGCATATGAAATGACCACAAGCCATGGTGTGAATGGGTGAGGGAAAATTTGGGGTGTTTACAGCTGCCCCTATTCAAACATGAGTTAGCTGTGCAGGATGTAAGCGACGGCTTATCTGGCAAACAAGATAACTTGTGGTTGAATACCAAAGACAGTCCAAAATTTGCACTCACAGAATGAAGAAGAAAAGGGATATAGATTGTAAAGCAAAATAAAGTATAATATAAAGTGCGGGCGACAGAGGACGATCGTCGAGCAGAGGACGACTGCTGGGGAAAGGGAAATGACGGGGACGGCCGACATGCTGGAAAAATGCGGGAAATAAAGCAATGACGGGGATGACCGACATGCTGGGGATATAAGAGATTATGATGGGGACGGCCATCAAGTAAAGCTGTAAGATTCTCTGGGGAATATGTAAAAGTAAATGATGAGGTACGGTCATCAGGTTCATAAAGTAATGCAAACAACGATGGGGACGGCCATCGGGCTAAACTGATGAAGGACGATCATCAGGGAAAGGAAAAGGGACCACGACGGGGACGGCCATCGGGTTAAAGAATAAATGAAATAATGATGAGGGACGGTCATCAAAGGTGAAGGACGATCACCTAGCAGGGGACGGCTGCTCTGTTGGGGACAAGATGAGGGACGGTCATCTAAGGTGAAGGACGATCACCTGGCAGGGTACGACTGCCGAAAGTATCGCGACATAGGACGAATGCCGGATAAAAAGTCAACGATGGGGACGGCCATCGGACGAGCATGATGAAGGACGATCATCAAGAGGTGAAGGACGATCACCTAGCAGGGGACGGCTGCTCTCGAGGTTTATCATGACATAGGACGAATGTCAGATAACAAAATCAACGATGGGGACGGCCATCGGATAAAATGACGAAGGACAATCATCAAAAGGTGAAGGACGATCACCTAGCAGGGGACGACTGCTAAATATCACGACACAGGACGAATGTCGGATAGAAAAGGTCAACGATGGGGACGGCCATCGGATGAGCGTGATGAAGGACGATCATCAAGAGGTGAAGGACGATCACCTAGCAGGGTACGGCTGCTCTCAGGGCTTATCATGACACAGGACGAATGTCAGATAGAAAAGAAATTTTGCTTTGCTGGCGACCTACTGGGGAATGGTAAACACGGACGAGTGTTTATTTCCAAGAAATAAAAGGTATAAGTGTTTGGTGTTGTGTATAGATTAAAGATGCGGACGAGCATCCCTAAGACTACGATACGGACGAGTATCGGGTAGAAACAAATACTGACACGTGTTCAGAGATGATGATACGGACGAGTATCAACAGTTTAACAAGGAACACGGACGAGTGTTGATTCTGAGGGTACTCTTCTGGGGAAAAGTAGACACAGACGAGTGTCTAATACTCGAGAAGACATGAGTGTTTGGCACAGTGTATGGATTAAAGATGCGGACGAGCATCCTTAAGACTATGATACGGACGAGTATCAGGTAGAAACAAACGCTTGACGCATGTTCTGAGATGATGGTACGGACGAGCACCAACTGGTTAACAAAGAACACGGACGAGTGTCGAATCTGAGAGGATATAAGTGGTGTATATAAGATACGGACGAGTATCTGTATAAGTGAAATAAGAGTAATAAGTATGAGTGGTGTATAGTTGAGTGTTTAACCTGCTGGGGAGAGTGACACGGACGAGTGTCAAGAAAAAATATATATATGTATCTGCGGGTGCAAAGGGGACGCTTTGGCTTTCTACTGGGGATATGACACGGACGGGTGCCACAAGGAGTATGTACTGGTGTTTGTGGGTGTAAGGCAACTGCTTTAGCTCTTTGCTAGGGAATCTGGGGAGCATTCTGTATATTGCCGATGGATTGTCATTATTCACAAGTGTTTGATTCAGACCATGATTTATGTTTATGCAACATGTTTGATTTTTGCCGTAATGCTCCGTGTTAGACGGAATGCTACACTTTGTGGGGTGAATATGATGCGAATGCTATGATTATGCAAAAGAAACCGATCCAGGATTCGGGTCCCGTTGCTGCGAAGATCTCTGGCCGATCTATTTGAAGTGGACATCCCAGCTGGGGATGAGATCATTGAGATGTATCTGCTTGGAGGAATAGGTCACTGATAGACCCATTCTTGGTGATAAGGGACCCAGCTGGGGTTTGTAGAAGCTTTCTTCACTCTGTTGTGATTCCTTCGTGCGTCGCGCTTCTGGATAAAGGCTGAAGCTTTGTGGGGAGATGGTTTCCCGGCCTTACACCTGACTGTGGAGGAATAGTAAATGGTAACTCGGCTGGGGAGAAAGCACTTCGGGTGCTAGTGCTAATTTGTCAGCTTGCTGGGATGAAGCTTTCATGCCCCATGTTGTGCTTTGAATGCCTGCAATCCTGAAAAGATAGAGAAACGCACAAGTAATCCCGAGGTATCCCTTACCGGATTCCATCATAGGAGTTTAGACACGCCTGGGAGTAAGTATATTTCCTGCAAGCACACATTCTTTAAAAGAGAAACCATCTGCATCTATGCAATCAGTATCTTATAGACATCAGACATTTTGCAAATGAAAATAAAATGTACGAGACGAGACATGACTGAAAATCTGATTTTATTAATTCATATGCCCTGAATTGGCAAGATACAGTCAAAGAAACATATCCCCTAAAATGAGGAGATTGTTACAAATTGAGAAACAAAAATGTTGGCAATGTTGACGACGCTTCAAGGAGCTTCCCTTTTGCTATGACTCGTATGACATTTGACACTCTTCTCGTCTTACTTTCTGAAGAAGGCTGATTCTGAAAGAGGCTTGATCCTTTCGAAGCTTACCAAGTTGTAAGTGATACAAACGAATTCTGAATGCAGTTGTCCGCTTATTCCCTTATTTTGCATGGATCGCCCTTTCGGGTTTTCAATCCATCGGGATACCCATTTTTGCCTGAGTTGTCCAATGTGGCTTTTCAACTCAACGGGTGTGCATTTTTTATATTTATTTTCCCTTATTTTTGCCCGAGTCTTTTATTCTGTTTTTGACTCGCCGGGATGCCCTATTTTTGCCTGTACTTTCATTCTGTTTTTATGTCCAGCGGGTCATTTTATGCGAAGTATTTTTTAACTGCATCTGAATTCACAGGGGACGGGAAGTCTTCACCATCCATGGTGCTGAGCATCAGTGCTCCACCAGAGAAAACTTTCTTTACTACGAATGGTCCTTCATAGTTCGGAGTCCACTTGCCCCTGTGGTCTGTATGAGGAGGGAGGATTCTTTTCAGCACAAGATCTCCTACTTGGTACTCTCGGAACCTAACTTTCTGATCGAAGGCTTTCTTCATTCTTTTCTGATACAACTGCCCATGACAGATTGCAGCCAATCTTTTCTCTTCGATCAGACACAGTTGTTCGTATCGGGATCGGACCCATTCTGCTTCGTTTAGCTTAACATCCATCAGTACCCGCAGGGAGGGTAATTCAACTTCAACAGGTAGGACCGCTTCCATACCATACACAAGCTGATACGGTGTTGCCCTAGTGGATGTTCTGATTGACGTACGGTACCCATGCAAGGCAAATGGTAGCATTTCATGCCAGTCTTTGTAGGTGACTACCATCTTCTGCACAATCTTCTTGATGTTCTTGTTAGCTGCCTCAACAACGCCGTTCATCTTTGGCCTGTAAGGAGAAGAATTGTGGTGTTGGATCTTGAAGTCCCGACATAGCTCTGCCATCATTTTGTTGTTCAAGTTGGAACCATTATCAGTAATGATTCGCTCGGGAACTCCGTACCGACAGATGATATCCTTCTTTAGAAATCGGGCTACCACTTGCCTTGTAACATTTGCATAGGAAGCTGCCTCAACCCACTTGGTAAAATAGTCAATGGCTACCAAGATGAATCTATGGCCGTTTGAAGCAGTCGGTTCAATCTTTCCAATCATGTCAATGCCCCACATAGCAAAGGGCCAGGGTGAAGACATCACATTCAGAGGATTGGGAGGCACATGCACCTTATCCGCATAGATCTGGCATCTATGGCATTTTCTGGCATAGGCACAACAGTCGGCATCCATTGTGATCCAGTAATAGCCTGATCTTAGCAATTTCTTAGCCATGGCATGCCCTCCTGCATGGGTACCAAAGGATCCTTCATGCACCTCGTGCATCAACAAGTCTGCTTCTGTTCTATCGACGCATCTGAGGAGTACCATATCAAAGTTTCTCTTGTATAGGGAGCCATCAGTGTTCAGAAAGAAACTACCAGCAAGCCTTCTTAGAGTCTTCTTATCATTGGAAGATGCCCCAGGTGGGTATGTTTGATCCTCTAAGGAGCACTTAATGTCATGGAACCAAGGCTTATCATCCTTTACAGCGTCTGCTGCAAATACATACGCTGGTCTGTCAAGTCTGGACACTGAAATCCGAGGTACAAAGTTGGAAGCTTGAACTTTGATCATGGATGAAATAGTAGCCAGAGCATCTGCAAATTGATTCTCGTCCCGGGGAATATACTCAAGCTTGACCGCTGTAAAGAAAGTCAATAACCTCCTTGTATAATCCCTATAAGGTATCAAATGATCCTGGTGGGTATACCATTTGCCGTTGGTTTGATTAACTACCAAAGCTGAATCTCCGAATACAGTCAATGTTTTGATCCTGAGGTCAATGGCTTCCTCAAGACCCATAATGCAAGCTTCGTATTCAGCCTCGTTGTTAGTGCAGTTGAAGGTGAGTTTTGCCGAGAAAGGCATGTGAACTCCCTTAGGTGTAATGAGTACTGCACCAACACCACGACCATTCATATTAACAGCCCCATCAAACATCATAATCCATTCTTCTTCCGGGTCAGGCCCTTTAGTGTGAATAGGCTCTTCATGATCTTTTGCCTTTATGAACATGATGTCTTCATCAGGGAAGTCAAATCTCATAGGCTGGTAATCATCAATAGGTTGCTCAGCAAGATAATCAGACAATACACTGCCCTTGATGGCTTTCTGAGATGTGTACTGGATGTCATATTCTGTGAGGATCATTTGCCATCTTGCAACCCGTCCGGTAAGCGCTGGCTTCTCAAAAATGTACTTAACTGGGTCCATCTTGGAGATCAATAAAGTAGTGTGGGTCAACATATACTGTCTCAGTCGGCGAGCAGCCCATGCTAAAGCACAGCAAGTTTTCTCGAGCAGTGAATAACGTTGTTCACAGTTGGTAAACTTTTTGCTCAGGTAGTAAATTGCATACTCTTTTCGACCAGACTCGTCATGCTGGCCCAGCACACACCCCATTGACTCTTCTAATACTGTTAAGTACATTATCAGAGGTCTTCCTTCAACTGGAGGCATGAGGATTGGAGGTTCTTGCAAGTATTCCTTGATCTTGTCAAAAGCCCTCTGGCAGTCTTCGTTCCACCTGACCGTCTGTTCTTTTCTTAACAGCTTGAACAAAGGTTCACAGGTTGCAGTAAGGTGAGATATGAACCTGGAAATGTAGTTCAATCTACCTAGAAACCCTCGAACTTCTTTTTCTGACTTCGGTGCAGGCATTTCTTGAATGGCTTTGACTTTATCAGGGTCAACTTCAATCCCTTTCTCGCTTACAATGAATCCCAGCAGCTTACCAGATCGCACCCCGAATGTGCATTTGTTGGGGTTCAACTTCAGTTGGTACTTCCTCAGGCGCTTGAATAGTTTCAGCAGATTTACCAGGTGGTCTTCTTCTGTGAGGGACATGGCAATCATGTCATCCACATAACATTCGATTTCTTTATGGATCATATCGTGGAATAATGTTACCATAGCCCGTTTATACGTTGCACCTGCATTCTTCAGTCCGAATGGCATCACCTTATAGCAGAACGTGCCCCAGGGTGTGATGAAAGTTGTATTCTCCATGTCTTCAGGTGACATCTTGATCTGATTGTATCCTGAAAATCCGTCCATGAAGGAGAACACCGAGAACTGAGCCGTATTGTCAACCAGTACATCAATGTGAGGTAATGGAAAATCATCTTTCGGGCTGGCTCTGTTCAGATCCCGGTAGTCAACACACATTCTCACTTTGCCGTCTTTCTTAGGCACAGGTACAATATTAGCAACCCACGGTGGATAGCTAGTTACAGCAAGGAACCCGGCGTCCCACTGTTTTTGTACCTCTTCCTTTATCTTCATTGCCATATCTGGGCGAGTACGGCGCAGCTTCTGTTTTACTGGCGGGCAGTCTTCTTTTAACGGCAGCTTGTGCATGACGATATCGGTGTCCAACCCTGGCATATCCTGGTAAGACCAAGCAAACACATCCACATACTCCCGAAGCATGTCAATAAGTTGCTCTTTCACTGAATCTTGTAGGCAGGCCCCGATCTTAACCTCTTTCACGTCTTCTTCCGTACCAAGATTAATCGTTTCAACCTCCTCCTGATGAGGAGTGATAACCTTCTCTTCTTGCCTTAACAGCCTGGCTAGCTCTTTAGGAAGCTCATAATCTTCTTCAACCCCTTCATCAGCTTGATTGATTGGATTGTCAAAGTCATACGAAGTCATAGCTGTGTTGTTGTCGGTGCAGTCTGGAAGGCACTCTCTGCAAGGGTTTAGATTGTTCATTTTAGTGATTGATTTTAATCTTGTTTAGAAAGAGTGAAATGAAGTTTATCATTTTGGAAAACATTGCCATTTTATTTTTGTACAAAAAGAAAAATGAAAAACAGTGAGCAGAAAAGAAAAAGACTCATTTGCAAAAGACGTCTGATATTCATTGATTGATCTGTTTGCACAAAATTACAAGATGGCCCGATTACAAAATGGGTCTTGTCATCTTGGGCAAGATGCAAGACTTGATGCATGCTTAAAATATACAGGAAATAATAATTACTCTGCAGGAGTAACCCTTATAATTTCCTGGGAAGACCAGTTTGAGATACGGCTCCCCGGGATCCTTGGACGTATCCAGCTCTCCAGGTTGCGCTCATCTTCCGACTCATCTTCCAAGTTGTTTACTGCATCTGGGGTGAGCATCCCCCCACTGACAAAACTGGGCTTCTTAGCAGCCTCTGATTGATCTTGTTGAGTTGGTTTGTAACCCAACCCGAATCTGTCCTCCTTCTTTTCCACAGGCAACAACTTGCCCCAGCCTTGGGCGGTCCCCTCTTCAACAACCTTCCTGGCTTGCTGATAAGATGTCATGGAAGTCCCAAGTATAGCAGATGCTTCATTAATGTTTAGGTCTTCAAATCCCTGGCTCATGGTTTCATGGATCTCCCCATCCATCTCAATATATTTGTAGGTAGCCAGGTGACTAACAAAAATATCCTCTTCACCACAGATGGTGATGATCTGGCCCTCCCACTCGAATTTCAGCTTCTGGTGAAGGGTAGACGTAACTGCGCCAGCGGCATGAATCCAAGGTCTACCCAACAAACAGCTGTAGGCCGGCTGAATGTCCATCACATAGAAGGTAATTTTAAACGTCTGTGGGCCAATCATCACTGGCAGATCAATCTCTCCTAGCACTGATCTCTTAGAGCCGTCAAATGCTCTCACCACTAAGTTACTTGGACGCAATGCCAAGCCATCATACTCTAACTTCACCAAGGCTTTCTTTGGTAAGACATTGAGTGAAGACCCAGTGTCTACCAGTACATGTGATAGAACAACACCCTTGCATTCAAGAGTGATGTGTAAAGCCTTATTGTGATTACATCCCTCAGTCGTTAAATCAGCATTGGTAAAACCCAATCCATGGCTGGTATTGACATTTGCTACCACGGTCTCCAGTTGATTAACGGTGATCTCCTCTGGCACATATGCTGCGTGCAAGACTTTTAGTAATGCATTCCGGTGAGCTTCGGAACACATCAGTAGGGATAAAATGGAGATTTTTGAGGGAGTTTGGTGAAGCTGATCCACCACTTTGTAGTCACTCCTCTTGATAATTCTCATAAACTCGTCTATATCTTGTTCAAAAGATGTCTTTTGTGTTTCCTTGAGAATGGGTTCTTCAACTATTACACTTTTTCCCTTTGCTTTGGTGGCAGCTTCAGCTTCAGCATTAGGTCTTTGTGATTGCGAGGCAAAAAGGCGTCCGCTTCTGGTGAAGCCTCCGCCTCCCCCGACATTATCAATCTGTGGAGAAGATGTTGAAGAGTCAAGAGTGATCCTCTCCCCATTGCAGTAAAGGTCAGAGCCATAATGCCAAGGGATGGCATTACTGCTTTCATATGGAACAGGCCCAGGTACCGTGATGGTAACCGGGCTGACTGCAGCAGAGGAAGGTGTTGAAATAGTGTGTGGATCGTAGTAGATGGTGATCGGTGTCCTGGCAGGAGATGCCACTGCTTGTTGTTGAAAATTGTTGTTCGGAGGAATACTTGACGGATCATAAGAAATAGTGACTGCTGAGATATTTGCTGGTGTTGTAGGAGAAGATTCTGAATAGAGGGGTGCTGAGATATCTGGCTTGTTGAAGTGATATTTGAAGCATTTGTTGATGAAACTGAAGAATTGTTTGGAATAATTGTTGTTGCAGTTGTAGGAGACTCAGGAACTGTTGTCAGAGAGTTTGCTGGATTTGAAGGTGTTGATGTTGTGATTTGAAGTAGGCCACTCTGGATAAGACCATCTATGCTGCTTCTCAAGTTATCACACCCATTTACCGAAATGTTGCAATAACCGCACCCGAGCTCACACCCGGGGAATATCTGGCATTCTAGGAGTTGGGCTTTAATCTCTACCAGGGGTGTCCGGATCTGCCCAACACTGGTTATTAAGAAAGACGGCTTATCTTCCTCAATAGCATTAATTCTCGGTCCTCCGTGGATGGGCATAGGGTTTTTGTTAACATTTGGCGGGGGTGCAAAGTTTAGAGCTTTAGAATCTACCAGGTCTTGTACCTTCATCTGTAAAGCTCTGCACTTCTCTGTACTGTGGCCAGGTGCATTGGAGTGAAAGGCACATCTGGCGTTGGCGTCATAATTTCTTGGCAGACTGGAAGGATCTGGTGGTGCCAATGTCCTTAACTCAACCAAGTTGAGCTTCAGAAGCTGTGGCAATAAAGCGGCATAAGGCATAGGGATTGGATCAATCACCCTATTGGCCTGAGATGGTCTCTGTTGAAATGGTCTTTGTTGATTGTTGCTGTTGTTGTTGTTGTAGTTTCTCTGAGGCGGATATTGAACTTGTTGCTGGTAATGGGGTTGTTGCTGTTGTTGATATGCTGGTTGCTGAGGAATTGGGGCGGGAATAGTAACTGCTGCCACTGACCTATGAACATACTGTGGTCGGCCCCTGCTGGCCTGAATAGCATTAGTCTCTCCGGTTCTTCTTGGACCCACAAAAGGTTTTCTGGGGTTGTTGGACGAGCTCGCACCATTGTCAAAAATCTTACCCATTTTTAACAGGCTTTCAATTCTTTCTCCAGCTATGACTACGTCAGCGAAGCTGGTGGAAGAAAAGGCAGCTAGCCTGTCAATGTATGTCCCTTGAAGGGTGTTCATAAACATGTCGGCCATTTCCCTTTCCGACATGAGTGGCTGGACAGCAGCAGCAAGCTGTCTCCACCTTTGGGCGTACTCCCGGAAGCTTTCCCTGGATGATTGAGACATTCCCATCAGGAGGGTCCTATTAGGAGCCATATCCAAGTTGTATTGGTATTGTCTGATAAAGGCCTCAGCCAGGTCCTTCCAGCATCTGATGGTTGCTCTAGTCAAGTGAGAGTACCATTCCCTTGAAGCCCCTGTTAAGCTATCTTCAAAATAAAACATCCATAGCTTTTCATCCATGGTGTATACCTTCAGCCTCCCCAGAAAGGATTGTAAGTGGGTTCGTGGACAGGAAGTTCCGTTGTACTTCTCGAAGCACGGAGGTTTAAACTTGTGGGGAATCCTTACCCCGTCCACTAGACCCATGTCCATAACATCAAAGCCCAGGGAATTCTGAGACTCCAAGGATCTCAATTTCTCAGTAATTTCATCTAGCCTTCTGTCATAAGCTTCATCCCCAGCTCCCATCACAGTGAATTGATCCTCCTGGGGGTCTTCTTGTAATACTCTGCCTGCAGTGGCATTCCTTTTCACATTAGCAGGGATGTTGATCTCTGGATGAAGGTGAGGCCCATACACAGGGGGATTAACATGGGGCTGAACCCTCTCATTGTTGCTCGTTCCCCCAGTCCCTAGATGGGGTTCCTCATGGGTCTTCCTTTCTACCAACGCCCTTAATCTTTCTTGGCTCTGTGCCAATCCATTCATCACCTCCATAAACTGGGTCATCTGATTCCTCATCTCCAGTCTCTCATTGTCCATTTGGGTCCTGACCTCTGTAAGGTCCTGCTGTACTTGGTCCATTTGTATACCCGGAAGGTTGTTGCGAGTGGGATATCTGTGTGGACGGTTGAGTGGGAACACCCGACGTCGAGCAATAGTTCCTGAATCACAACAGAGTTAGTAACAAACAAAACAAAAACCTACAAAACAAAACAAAAGTTAGTATGCAATGCAGTATGCTTATTTGTTTCCAAGGTATCCGGCTTGGCACTTGGTTTTGACCTTTCCAGACCCCTGAGGAAGGTGCTTTGATGTTGCTCGAGAGAAAAAGAACTCAGATGAAACAAACTAATGAATATATTACAAGTGGTGAATCATTCATAGTTTGTTTTTTTACAAAACATGCCCTCTGAGGGGTCAAAATACAACATAAAAAAGAAAAGTACATGAAATGAAAGCAACAACAAGCAAAAGTCAGACACCAAGACCAAACTCATCCTCCCTAACTTCCTTCAGAAGTGCTTCAGTCACAGGGTCAACTGGATGCTCTGTGAGGTTCCTGATGAGAAGATTCCTGGTGGCAATGGCAGTGGTTAGCTTCTTGTGTCTGCCCTGGTCCTTTGACCTCTTCACACCAGCCCTAAGTTTTAATTCTGAGATCTCCCTATGGGCTGCTAGCAAGGCTTCCTGTTGCTCCTTTGCATTAGCCTCCAACTGTTCAATCTTGTCCTGGGTTCTCTTATCCTCCTGAGTGCGAGCTTCGGTGATCCTGACCCACCTAGCTTGGCTTTCCTTCAGATAGAGGTCAGTCCTAGCCTTCTGATACTGGGCCTCTTTACAGGCATTCTTCAAAATCTGTTCCCCAGCCCTTGACTTCTTGATGTAGTCCTCTGACTTTTCAATCTTGGCTAGATGCTCCACCTTAAGCTTTTCTAACCTTTCAATGTCCAGACGACCATCACTCCTCTCCCAGAGGGTTCTCTTCAGGGCTTCAGACAAATTCTCATTCCTCTCTTTTAGCTTCTCAAACTCCTCTAGGCTGACAGTGGTTGGAGGTGGTGCTGTGGATGGCCCAGGTACATCCTCAATGGTGAAGGGCATCCCAGAAATTTGAGCCCTGGCATGGGACCACTCATAATACTGAGCTGAGGCCACATTGTTGCATCTCCCAAGAATAGCCATCCCTTTGGTCTGGACATTGTCCCAAGCCCAGGATGCTTGCCTGACAATAACCAGATTAGGCTTAACCTCACAATAAAGGGTCTCAGCTATATCTTGTACTCTAGGAGGGTGGACCAATGCATAGCCCAATTGTCTTTTGAATAACAGAGGGTTGTAGTTGATGCAACCCTTCACTCCTATCAGAGGTACATTGGGGAACTGCCCACAACTAGTAATGATATCCCTGCCCTTGGTGCTCTGGGTGCACCACCTGATGTCATCTGAGGTCAAAGCAACAAGCCTCCTAGCCCAATTCTTCTGTTGGTGAGGATTTAAGAATGCATCAGTCTTGGGCAGGTGTTTGAGCAACCAGGTATGGAACAAGGGAGCACAGCATCTCACCAACCTCCCTCTTTGCTTTTCATTCCTTTGGTGAACAGAGTAGTAGAAATCTCCCAGTAAGGTGGGCACTGGGTTCCTCAGGATGAAAAGATGGATTGCATTCTTGCTAATAAACCTAGGCTCATCTGCAAATAATATAACCCCATATATGCTGAGGGATAATAATGCACAGACTGCCTTCCATTCTCCCAAGGATGCCTTCAGAATAGCCTGAGAGGTCAAGAAATCCAAGTGCAGACCAGAGATTCCAGCCTTTGCTGTCATGTTCTGCTCAATCAGAATGGGTTCCAGATATAATGCCTTTGCCACTTCTTCATTACTGGGAAAAGCTATCTCAGGGTTGAAGGGGACACCACCCCTGACAGGTACACCAATCAGTGATGAATACTCTTCCAGCAAGGGCCCCAACTGAAAATTCTGAAAAGTGAAGCACCTCAGAGGGGGATCATAGAACTGCAGGCAAGTATGAATCAAGCTCCTCTGGGAAGGGTCCAAATCCATAACCACATCAAGGATGCCTCCATAATGTTCTCTGAATAGTGGTATATGGTCATGAGTAATAAGGGCCTGGACCTTCCTGATGCCAGCCAGCTCAGGCTCAAAGAAATGATAGGAGATGTTGCTCTTTTTGGGTGCCATGTCTGCTGCTGAAGAGCTGAGACTGATGCCGATGATGATGACTAACACTGGAGATGGGCCACTGACAGGCTGATACTGGTTATGCAGGTGACTGAAGCAGGTAGCTGATGAAAGTAGCTGAAACAGATAGCTGGTGAACAAAAGGCCTATGCAGATGAAGGGGTCAAAACCAAGCCAAATGTAATATGGATACCCTGAAAAACAAATAAACACATGTTAAATGATGCAATGATGATGTATGCAAATGATATGCAAAGGGTTTGCGATCAAGATGGATCTGATTAACTGCCTTGGTATAAGTCCAAATAGGTTCAAGAAATCCAGATAGAGGTTCATAAGTCTAGTAACCAAGGTGGGGGACTCAAATAAAGAGTTACATGTCCAGGGTTAAAATCACAAGAACTGTCCCAAAATGGAGTACTCTTAATCAAAACAAAGTAACAGGGTATGCTGAGGTCAAGGGTACCTGCAAACCTGTAAACAACCCAACCCCCTCACAGGTGGTGCTCTAAAGCAAAGATCCTCAGACTTGGATCAGTTATGAGAAGTGTAAACACTTCTAACCCGGAGGTACAGTGTTTACAATAACCATAAAAGATCCTCCTCTAATTCACCTCAGTTTCTGAAGGTCATAGTAAAGGTCATCCAGACTTAGCAGGCTTCCCAGATAGCCCTAGCACTACAGGAGATCCGTAGCACAGAGTTCTCAAGAAGAAACCCATATCTGAACCGTGTTTCATATTCCCGCACCAGACCGAAATGGAATGGGAAAGAACATGAACCACTCTAGCCTAGGTGTCACTCAGGTCCCAGGTATAGGACCTTAAACTCTCAATAGAACACCCACCCACCAAAGCAACAACACCAGATCCAGCCAGAACAATATGACAGTATGATGTATATAAAGTTGTAAAGAAAGCAGTAAACAAACTGTACATAAAGCAATAAATAAAACAAATATACAAACACAAATAGCACATAACACCCCAGTAAACACAAATCAAACAAGCGCTAGGAGGAACCCACAAAAAGAACCAGAAGCCCTGGTTACAATATAAGGGTCCCCAGCAGAGTCGCCAAGCTGTCGCTCCCGATAAATGAGAATGGCTCAAATAAAGGTACAGACGCAAATGGTCGGCGAAAGAGGGATGAGAACACACAGGAGTGAACTCAAGAGAAAGAAAGAGTCGCCAGCTAGGCATTTTTATCCCGAGGGAAAGGTAATGCTGCATAGACCTAAGAAAAGACATGGATAAGACGGTTGCGAACCGGAGAGACTGAGAAAGGGGGTTGGTTACAACCTGGGAAGGTATTAGCACCCAGATTGTCCGTCGTACTCGACGGGATCCACGCTTAAAAGACTTGTGTTTTAAAGGGGTAGTGTCAGTGCAATCTGTGTATCAAAGCTGGAAAAGAATGCAAGTGTCAGTGTAAAAGAGTGTGAAGTGTATAAATGAAGTGTCAGTGTAAGAAGTGAATGGAATGCTCAAGATCATGAGGCTTAAAGAATAAAGCTAGAAAGATGGGGAATGTACAGAGACTTTTGTTCGATAACTGTTAAGTTATGCCTACGTATCCTCTCGTGCAATGAGGAAGTCAAAACACCGTAGTTCGACCCAAAGAGACTGAAAGATAAAGACTTGTGAACTGCTTACTTGTCTATGCTCAAGTGTATGACCTGTCTGGCTCAGGTGCAAACTGTCTTGCATTAGACGGAAGAAGCAAATTCTCGGTTATGAGTGAAGATGATGAGAAAAGAATCCCGGAGGAGACGATTATTGTTTGTTTTTGAGTTTTCAGTCTTTTATTGCTTTTGTAAGTTTGTCATAAATTAATGAGCTTAAGCCTAAACCAATGGATTTAGTAAACTCATCACATCTTCCCTCTGATTAGGGGTAATGAGAATGCCTTAAGTGTGAAGTCAGCTTCTCACACTTAATCACCATGGTGTAGGATTAAGATCATTAACCTACTTGCAATTATTTAGATGTTTTTGGTGTTTTTGTTTAGTGTTAAGTAATGAGATTAAGCCATAATCAGGGATTAAACAGACTCATTACACCATCTTAATAGAAGGATAATAGATGAGAATGTTTAAGCTGAGGAAAGCTCCTCAACTTAATCCATGATTAGGGATTAAACTCATGACAAAATAAAGCCTTTGTTAAGTGGATTTTATTTAATGATATGATGAAGAAGTGAGTTTTATGGTTTGTAAGACAACTTGAGGGGGACTTGTCCATTAACATTAGGGTTAGTCCTTCTTAACCAATTAAGGAAGAAATAGAACCCTAATGCAAGGCCCAAGTTACAAGCTTGATGTCTTGATGATTATTAAGTGAATTGATTAAGGGATTTAAACACATTAAGGGTTTAACACTTAGGATTAAAGTTATACACTCCATCCTAATAGAAGGATGCAGGCATAAGCTTAATCACAAAGCCTTAAAGCCTTTAGGGTTTAGTCCCTGATTATGAGATGAGAAGAGAAGACTCAAAGAGACACAAAGGGTAAAATCTAAATGGGGGACTAATCAAACCCTAATTATTATCATGCTTGGTTGTTTCTAAGGTTTGTGAGGTTTACAAGAGACATCTTCAGAGAAACCACCAGGAAGCAGATGAAAGGAACAAAGAGAAGCAAAACAACTTGCTTCACTTAAGAAGTCAAGTTGCTTGAGAAAAGAAAGTAAAAGATGAAGAAGAATGAGCAAGCTCAATCTCAAACACAAGACAAAATGCAGCAATGATGCATAAGAGGGATGAAAAGAAATTGTGAGAAGTGAAGGCAAATTCACTTCTCAAAGTTACTTACCACCTGAAAAGTTAGTGAAAGGAATGCAATACAATGCCAAATGAGATGAAATGGGATGATGCAAACCAAAACCAGAAGCATGAGTATGATGCTAATGATGCTATGAGATGATGTAAACATGAAACAAAGCATGAGGATGATCATACAAACACATGGATGCAAGAGAAGCATGCTTAGAAACATGAACATACATGAAAAGTTATGGAATGCAAATGACATACAACATGGCAAATGGAAGAAGCAATGATCAAACATGATTCTAATATGTCCTAAGATGTATTATGAATCAAATGGATGCAAAAAATGTCATGGAAAGTCATAGTATGCAAGCAAATGGGAGATGAATGCAAATGAAAGCCCAAATTAGGGTTTATGATCAATGCACAAAACAAAAATCAAAACCAGAGGCAAACATCAAGATAAAAAATTGAAAATGCACTCCAAGGAACCCTAAACCTATACAAACTCACTGCCCAAAGGAGGGGTTCTAACTCTTAACCTAATGAGGGTTATGAATTTCTTAAGATTGCTAGGGTTTTAAGGTACCTTGTCAAGAAAAATGTCAAACAAAAAGGAAATGCAAGATCAATTCATGCCAATTTAATCCTATAAACTACATGCTAAACAAGATGCAATGCAAAAAGAATCAAGGTCCAACTCTTAAAGGCTAGGCAGAAATGAATTTTTGAAGATTGAATCAAAATAATGCCTTAAAATGAAATTAATTCCATGGAAAATTGTCAAAAGACATCAAGATCAAAAAAGAAATTTGGTTTAAGAGTTGGACAATGCTTCTAAATGATTTTAAATGTTTCATGAATTTTTTTGTGATTTTTAAATACCTAAAAGTATTTTTAATTAATTAATTCTCATTAATTAATTAAAAATAAACTTTTAAAAGATTTAAAAATAAATTTTAATGCAAAAAATAAAAATAAAAATGTTTTTGGTTTCTAAAAATTAATAAAAGCTTTGATAAAAATTTTCAGAATTTTTCAAAGTGTTTTGCTATTTTAAATTAATTATAGAAAACAAATGAAATAAAAAGAAAATAAAATGAATTTAAACTGAAAAAATATGAAAGTCAGCAAGATCAAGGGCTGAGGTTTGAACTCACACGCGCACGAATTGACCTGGCGCGCATCTGGACGGCCAGCATTCAAATTTGCTAATTATGATTAGTGCCCTAATTAAATGCCCTAATGACTTTCAGATGACCGGAACAGTGGTTCCAGTCATCTTCTCCGACGAGCCAAATCCCTAACTCTCTCTACACGCAATAAAAATGAAATCTAATTGCCCAGAATCCATCCCCATTCAACACTGAATCAAAACCCCCAAACAAACATCATTTTTTCATCATGAATCAAACAAATCGAAACAAAACATTTTTAGGGCAAAAAGTTTCAGACAGCTCATACATGTTCAATATTCCACCATTTTCATTTTTAAACACATCATGATGATCAGGATATCATATAGAATCAGTTTATAACAAGTAAAATGAGTTCTGGAAAATTTGTTCTTGGTGAATACCTGAGCTGAAGTCCTTCGAATAGGAGCTTTCTGACCCTTTCTCTTATGCAAACTCACTCCTTTGACCCTCCTGAACTCAATGGGATGCTTCACAACTCTTGTTGATGGCTGGTTTGAGAGATGGCAGAAGTTCTTTTCAAGGGAAGGTGGTGATCGCGTTTTTGATTCAGTGAGTTTCAGGCTATGGTGATGGGTGCTTTTTGATCAGTGAGGTATGCTGAGTTTGTTTGTGAAGTTTATTTGTGTGTTTGCAGCTTGTGGAGAGTGTTTCGAATGCTTTTGCAAAATGGGGTGGAAAATGAGAGAGCTGTGTTCTTGATGCTTTCAGGCTTGTGTTGTGTGTGAAATGGCTTGCTTTTGGTTTGTATAAACAAGTGTGATAGGTCAGATGAGTTGATGTGTACTGTTGTGATTGGTATGGCTCAAGTTGCCAAAATGTCAAATTTGTGTAAGAGAGGTATGGGTTGCTAGCTAGCCAAGGACAAATGGGGTGTCCTGCACAGCAAGATGTGTGGAGAGCCCTAGGATTGTTTGTGAAGTCAGCAAGCAAGTGGATTCAAACTTGAGTGAGTTTTTGCAACTTGCCTCACTTTTGCTTCTTTTGAAATTTCTTGCTCCATAAGTCATGAAAATGAATGATCCCTTGGCCCATTCTGATTTTTAGGTCTTGGTACATGCTTGTGTGAAGATTAGAAGTTTATTTGATAGCTCAATTTGCCTTGGCAAGTGAATTTGCAACTTTGCCTCTTTGGTAGAAAACTTCAAATTTTGTGATTTTTGCCAACTTTGACAAGCCATAACTTTTGATCAAAAATGAACTAGGTCAAGTTCTTGTTCTTTTTGAAAAGGGAATGATCCATTCTACCACTTTCATGACCAAAGTTTTTCCATTTGAAGCATTTTTGAATCAAAAAGCAAGGGTTGAAAAAGTTTCCCAAAATGGCAATTTTCAATATAAGTCAACTTTCCCAAAAAGTCAACTTTGCAAATGACTTGAAATTCTCCAATTTTGTGAACTTCTAACATCTTCTATGATCAAATAAAGATCATACAGAATCAAAATGATGATGAACACCCTTTGGTTGGGTCATTGGGGGCCTCATATGCCCTGATTTTGCACTGGCTTGCCCAGAAAGTCAACTCTTGATCAGATGACTTCCCCATGGAATTTCTTCATGAAAATTGATATGCATGTTCCCTATACCATATAGAGACCAATAGAAACAAGAATGACCAAAAAAATTGGAGTTATGGCCTCTGAAACCAAAACCATAATTCTAAGTCATCTGTGCAGTCAAACCTGGCTCTACTTCCATACCATTCTCAGTTCTTGTGATTTTTTGACATTCTTGACTTTGAGAGGATTTAATATGATGCTTGAACATACATGGACCCCTTTGTAGTGATTGGTGACCTTTGGAGTGGCTCAAATGGCTCTTGGATTGCTCAGATCACAAACCCTAGATGCATATGACTTTGAAACAATGCAGTGAATCAAAAATGTGGTATGAGATGCTATGATTGGATTTATGCATATGAAATGACCACAAGCCATGGTGTGAATGGGTGAGGGCAAATTTGGGGTGTTTACAGTAATGTATCTTCTTGTTCTCAGATTTTCAATCAGTTAGAAATACAAGTATTTAAGAAGCTCTTGAGTTAACTCATCAATCAACAGAAGGCACAATCCATTTAGCTAGTGAGGAAGTTCTTTTGATAAGAGACATAAGTTCCTTATTATTAGTCCTTCCAAGAAACTTAAGCTTTATAGAAAGTATGATCTGTTGAATAAACTTTCATCACCAAGCTCTATTTCTTTTCTTTGAAGACTTCAAGACAAACCTTAAGATCACAGTAAATCCAAGAAGTGAACTACTTGAAAAACTATCACTTCAGATTTCAGTCAAAAATATTTATAAGATTTCCATCATTTAAATCCAGTAGAATAACCCTTTGGATATGGTAGGGAAATCCTTAAAATATTTTCCACGTGGTATCTGATTCCTTCTTGAAGAAGAAATATACTTTTCATATTGGATTATTAATTGCACCAATGTTAAATGTTAAGCACAAACCATGCTCTGATACCAATTGAAGGTGTGAAAATTATTCAATAAGGGGGATTGAATTGTATTTCAATTTTATTTAAATTAACTTCTGATCAAAGATACAGAATTTGAACTGATGTTCATATCTTGTTTAATTCATTTGACAACGGATACAAAACAAAAGTAAAGCATATAATCAACAGAAGTCACCAAATATTTATCCTTGTTCCTCCCTTAAATGAGAGTAGGCCATTCCCCTTGATCCACAATATATTTTCATTATAATCACTTATACTTCTGCACAAGTCTTTTACAATTGCTCAGACCCACAGTCTGAGACTTCCCTTGCTTAGAGCACATGTCTAAGACTTACCTTTGCTCAAGCCATATGATCCAAGCCTCTTTATTCAAGATCATCTAGATGAGATTTACCTTTGCTTAGAGAACATGTCTAAGACTGCCCGTGTATAGACTACCTATCCATGGATGATTGCTCATCCTCTTACCGAGCCTCCTTCTCCACTGGTCATCCAGACTGAGACTTAACCTGCCCTGGCCACACCCAAGACTTCTTGCTCAATCAGACAAGCTGAATAATACTTTCATAACTCAAGCACTTAAGTAATGAGACTTACGTGGCTTAATCATCTTGGCTCAAGACTTGTTTCTTGAATCTCAATAAGACAAGACTTCTGCTTAATCACATATCAAGAGACTTAATATAAACTACTAAAGGCCCAACAAAATAGAGAACAATGCATACATGATACAAGTATCAGAGGTACTGGAAATCACCATAACAAAGACCTAAATCTCTTAAGATTTCTAAGATATTCATTAGTAAGAAATATTAAGGATTTTAAAATTATAATTACCTATAAAATTTCTGCACATTACAATAAGTTGATAATTGCTTGATATTTCTACTTCTTCACGTCTAAAAACCTTGTTGAAAATCCAAGCTTTGAATCTTCAGCATATTTATCGAAATCTGCAGAAACTAGTCGTTAAGAAGATAACTTGACCAAGTGACTTTGCTTTTCCTCCATAGTATAAGAGCCCTTGAAGATGGATACTATGTAGATTCTGAATCTAGTGGGTAACACGTCTAACCTTTGAATATTCAAAAGGATTTGTACTAATAGAGTCATTGAGAGCAATCATTCATAGGACAATTAAGCTTTTCTTGAATCTTGCATAAAGTAGATTCTAGCTGACATGCTGATAACACAATACAACCTATTTTACAGTAGTACAAACAACCAAAGCTTTACCACCAACTCTGAATGGTACCAAAAGCTAATATACAATAACCAAGGGTAATCACTTGTCTAAATTCTGAGACCTTCAGTTCAGAGCATACGTTCAACCACACTAGTAATTGTTCTTCAGATTCTGCCACCAGAAGATAGCAATGAAGAAAATATTAAGTATGTTCATGTAGAATTGATTCCAATTATTTATGTACAATGATGTAGAATCTGCAATAAATAAAACACTCATCAAATAGAGCATTATTGTTTCAATACTTTGTTATCATTAAAACTAAAGAGAATTAAGTTAAAAACATATATTTTTCTAAAATATCCCCATTTTTGATGATGACAAACAAAAGTATTTAAAGCACAATGTTAGGAATTTTAATTTCTTTGCAACAACAGAGTATGATTTTTGTAAGCTCCCCTAAGTCTGATAGTTCACATTTGAGTTTTCTGACTCATCATTAAGAACTACTTTTCAAGAAAAAATAAATTAGTTTTCTTAGTAACATCAGAGTCTGGGGTTTGTGAGCTCCCCCTTAATCAAACAGTTCCAAGGTTGAGGTTTGTACGCTCCCTATTAGTTCCATATTTAAGAAAACTCAAATAAATACATTTTAACTTCCTTTGGCAATAACAGAATACGAGGTTTGTAAGCTCCTTCTGAGTCTTATAGAATAAGGTAGAGGTTTTCAAGCTCTTACGTATCACTATGTACAGGAAAGTAAAAATATGTTTCCCATTTAAACTTCTTTAGAAACACCAGAATATGAGGTTTGTAAGCGTCTTCTGGGTCTGATAAGTAAAGTCAGAGGTTTGTAAGCTCAACCTTTGATTTATGTACAAGAAAGTTAAAATTATGTGTCTGGGCATGTAATCAAAAAAAAAAAGAAAAAAAGAAATGACCAATATGTACAACTGAATGAGTATTTAATGGGTTTTGTTCCCACTTAAATACTTATTATTCCCTCCCCCCTTTTGTCACATAAAAAAGACTAAAAAAGTAATAACAAAATAACAAAATATAAAAGAAGAAAGAGAGAAAAAAGAAACTACTCAATTAATGAAATACAAAACATCATTACTGGATCAATTTCCAAAGAGGAAGACCAACCAAGTAATATGATTAATTATAGTTTCTACAATGCACACATTTAAACCTTAGTGGTATATACACTTCCAAGAATCAAGCAAGGATTAATGATCATCTTTTAGTATTCACGAAAGTCGTTATAAAAATCCAGCCTCACAATCTCTTTTCATTAACAACTTCTCATTGATATGGAATCCTCGGCTGAGAGTCGTATTTCCTCTATGGTAACAGAAGTGACTGAGAGCTCTACCAACTCCGAGGGTCAGCCCTTTTAGTTGCAAGTAATTACTGAATCTTCAACTAATGAGCCCCTTCCTCCACCATCTCTTCCTTTAGACGAGGCTACGTCTGTAGAATCTGAATAACCTTCAGAAAAAGATTCTTCTTATTGTGTTCTGAAGCCTTAGAAGAAGAAGAAGAAGAAGAAGAAGAGAAGAATCAAGAAATTTGACTACTCCATCCCAGAACCAAAAGAAGAAGAGGAACATTTTGATATAGAGGACGAGGAGGTTGATTATGGCAACAATGGGAGACACTTCTATAGAGATGCCATGGCTAGGGATTTAATCTAAACTTAGGATATCTTGTATTATTTTGTTGTAATCCTCTATTTTGACTGATCAATGTAAAAAGTTTATTTACTTTAAACTGATTTTTGTCTACATGCATGTTTTTCCAGTAATTAACTCTTACGATATTCTAAAAAACATTAACTAAATAAAACGACACAAAATTGACAGTTAGAAACTGATTAAACATAAACTTATAGCTATTAAAAGAATCTTAAATAGGTCAGACTATTAGATACAATAATCAAGAGTTATCATTAAAGTATTGATAAGATTTAACTAACATTTAAATAATATTAAACATAGAATAGTGTATTCAACACGTATATAAAAAGGACTCAAGTAAGCCTTATTTCATAATCACTTAATCCCTAGAACACCAAGATGTATAACTAGAAGAAAATTTGGGTTCCAAAGAGAGATTTCAGAAAGGCAGCAATACTGAATGCAACAACTCAATCAAATAAAGACAAAGAAGCATCTAAAGAATCTGCAGATAAGCAGACGACTTCAGAAGCACTACCCTCTTCAGCATTCTTTGTGAAAACACACAGAAGAAAGAGCTCTTCCAGGTCCAGACGCAGACAACAACTGAAAAAAGTGGCCTTAGAGTTTGACAAGGAAGAATAACAAGATTTCTTAGATACTCTTGATATGTCAGATGATCCTAGGGAGTTCCTTAGGGAAAATCCAACAAAATATAGAATCTAATATTTCTTGTAATTTTTCCTTTCAAATTAATGAAAATAGTGCATTCAAAGAGTTCTGTTGTCCTATTCCTTTAAGAAAAATCTTTTGAATAACATAAAATGAATATTCAATAGTTAAAACCTGAACACAAGCATAAACTAACAAAGAATTAATAAGAAGCTTTATTCATTAATTTCAACAAAGATACAAAGCATAACTAAGCAAAATCCTAGCATCATAATCTTTCATAGATAACTTTAAAGTTGTCTCTCCAAATCTTGGATGAACTAGCCTCAGATCTTTTGTTAACCCGTTGCTAAACAAGTAATTCAGAAATCACTCATCCATAAGGAATGGAGAAAGTATTTCCCTCTTGAAAAGAAGAAAAAGACTTCTTCAAATAATCAAACATAACTTGAGGTAGATCAATCTTCAAATCAATTGAGAAGAAGAAGCAAATCTTATTATATAGGGTCCACAAGGTCTAGATCTTTATCCTTAAGAAGTAAGTTTGAGTTTAGAATCTGACTCCAAACAACAGCTTCAGGAAGAAGATTTGATACCTCTGATGCTTTGGAAGGATCTACAAAGATACGCCAAGTTGGAAGATAGTAGTCCCACACAAGAGTTCCTTTAATATCACCAATCTCTTCACAATTGATTATATTAGCAATCTCTTTAGCATATACTATAATAGAAACGGCAATTACTCTAGCCAAAATAACAAACTATCAATTTAGCTCTTTAATGGGAGCATTAACCCAAAACTCTTTCAGAAGACTTGGATTAGTGAAACCACAAAGCATCTCAAAGTAGCCCTCTCATTCTTGTTCAAACACAGTCTTCCAGAAGTGAAACCAATCTTAAGAAACTCATCAAAATCCACAAACTTTTCATTGATGATAACCACCTGATTCGAAGGAGAATTGGTTGAGGTACTCATCTCTTGTTTGGTTAGTTCAGCACACAACCAAGAATAACGAAAAGAAAAGAATAGAAGAAAAGAAGAATAAAACAAAGAATTGAACATGAATCTTAAAAGAATAAGAATCCTGTCAGAAAAGGACACAATGATGTTTCACAAAATAGGGAATAGTAATAGAAACTATCAAAGGAGAAAATATCATTACCCAAGGGTTCTTATCCAGTAAATGTCTTAATTCCACAAGACAAGTTTCAACTATATGAAAATTTAAGTACAACAAAGATTTGCAAGAAATGTTTTACTTAAACTGTTATATCAAAAATAGTGAATCTTCTTAAGAACCTTAGAACCTAAAAACATTCATAACCGATCTACTATCAGAATCTAAATTGCTTTAGATTTAGACAGAGATATCATTTGTCAGTCATATGTCTCTAAGATTCTATTTAGAACTAGAAATTCATCTTGAAACAAGAGTCATAAGTAATAGATGAATATTGAATTGCCTTCAAAACTTCTGACAAGATACAGTATTAATACACATAGTGAGAAAATTGTTTCCATAAATATGATCATCATCTGGTTTGATAAAACATTCCACATAGATAGATACAATAAAGTTTCTTTTTAAATACTTTTGAAGATATTCTTCTCAGAAGAGCTTCTCTAGAAATCTAACAGAAACTTTGTATTTGTTTCCATGCAAGTGCTTTATTGAATCAATATTCAGACTTTGTTTTCTCTGGCCAAACTCGATTCAATATTCATACTTGACCAATAGAGTCTGAATATAGCTTTGAGTGGATTCTGGTTCAATGTTTGTCTAACCATTTATTCCACTACTCACACCAAACTCAGTACCACTAGTACTTGAATCTGGGTTATTGGCTCTTCTTCCAGCAAAAGTTGTAAGCAACCTTTAGGGATATGACTCTACTTCTTTCCTTAAAACCAACAACAAATACATCATGATACTCATATTTCTATAAGATCACACATGTATGTACAAACATACTCATTCTTTCCTTATGCCTTAGTCTAATCAGCATCATCACAAGTAATTCCAGAGTATGAGTCTAGAATAAAAGGTGATGAGAACATAATCTAGTTTTAAGAAAAGTTACTAATCTCATTGTCTAAGATCAAATATTTTGACTATGAAATTATTAACAAGCTCAAGAACAAATAGTGTTAGCTATTAGACTTTGTCACAAAGAAAATCAAAGTATTTTATTAGTAGATCTGATAGAACCTCAAATAGAGATTGAAGACTTCTCATAGAAATTTCTATTTCAATAAATTTCTTTATTATCCTCAATCAAGAAGCAAATGAAGTTTTTAGATATTATCTTGAAGAGCAAACTCCACATTATCAAGTATCTCAAAGTAAGATAGGTTTGACACCATCTCTTACCTTTCAATACAAGATATTTATTTCAGAATACACATGTTTCTCTAAAAATGTATCCTACACAAATATCGGCTTCAAAGACTTGATCAATGAAGAGTATCTGACATTAGATCCTGGTAGTGTATCTTCTTGTTCTAAGATTTTCAATCAGTTCGAAATACACGTATTTCACAATCTCTTGAGTTAACTCATAAATCAACAGAAGACACAATCCATTCAACTAGTAAGGAAGTTCTTTTGATAAGATACATAAGTTCTTTATCATTAGTTCTTCCAAGAAACTTAAGCTTTATAGATAGTATGATCTGTTTAATAGACTTTCATCACCTAACTCCATTTATTTTTTTGAAGACTTCAAGGAAAACCTTTAGATCATAGTAAATCCAAGCAGTAAACTACTTGAAATACTTTCACTTCAGATTTAAGTGAAGAAGTATCCTCTGAGAATTTTCTTGAAGTGTCTGGATGAAGTATAATTATTCAAGCTTCCTGAAACTGATCTCATCAAATAAGATCACAAGATTTCAAAGATAGTTGTTGTACCCCAAAATTTTCCCTCCCATATTCAAGATAATGTGTCTCAAGAGGTCTCCTAATAGTCACAAGATTCACAATTGCTCAAAAGGATTCAAGGTTTCATCAGACAAAGCCTCCTCCTAAGCAATGGATCAAGGGTTTTGAGTTTCACAAATAAAATTGGAATTATAAAAGCCTCAAGTGGACTTCATTATATCCCACGTACCTCAAAGAATCCTCATGTCAAGTTTCAAGGCTTTCCCCACAAGTTTGGTTAGTTAGGTGCTCAGATAATCAAAAATCAGTTAACTTGGTCAAAAATTCAATTGTGGTCAACATAAAGTCAAACTTCAAGATTTTTTATTGACATCAATATTATGAGGTGAAATTCATCATTTGATCAAGGTTTGATCATGATTCATCAAGGAAGCCTCGAAATCATCAAGAATCAAGAGTTACTAAATTAGGGTTTTGTGCAGGAAACATCAATTGTACTTTGACCAGCCATAACTTTCACATACTTTATCAAAAATTTCCCATCCAAAGCTCATATTGAAGTAAATTCAATTCTCTACAACTTTGTGTCTCACAAGCCAAGTCCAAAAATGCATCATTTAAGAGATATGAGCCAAGACATTAAAGGTCCTTTTAAAAGTCAACAAAAAGTCAACTTTTTCCAAAGTTCATAACTTAAAAATGGAAGATCAAATAGACATGGTACCAAAAGGAGTAGTTAGAGGACACTCTAAGATTTCCAAAAATTCATAGAACACATACATGGGATAAAAATTGAGGGAGTTATGCATTGTTGAAGTTGGGCCACTTTGAGGAGGTGTATGAAGCAAAAATGACCAAAACTCAAGTTTCTTCCAAATGGGCCCATATTTTTCCAAACCAAACTCAATTATAAGATTATGCACGACCCATAGATCATAATATTTGATATTTGATATTTATTTTATATTATATTGGATTTATTTCATTTAAATTCAATTTTAATTTAGATAAATATTGAAAATCAAATATTTGTTCTTAGGTCTATTTTGGGATCAAATATTTGATGTTTATGATGATTGTAAGTGTCCAAATTCGTGCAAGACCAAAAGAGTGTGATTTAATCTAATATTTTTGGACCAAAATAGAAATCACCTATCTTCACCTTCAAGAAATCTCAAATCCATCCACAAAGGCCCAAATGTTTTACCTATTTCACCCATCTATAAATACTTATCATCTCCACAAGTCAAGAGAAGGAAATTTTTGATCAAAGAGAGCATACAAAACTTAAAAAAAAACTCAAGAGTAAGTTAGATTCGGTTTTAGGGTTGCAACCATTCTCAAGAAGGTTTCTCGAGCAGTGAATAACGTTGTTCACAGTCGGTAAACGTTTTGCTTAGGTAGTATATTGCATAATCTATTCGACCAGACTCGTCATGCTGGCCCAACACACACCCCCATTGATCCTTCTAATATTGTCAGGTACATTATTAGAGGTCTTCCTTCAATTGGAGGCATAAGAATTGGAGGTTCTTGTAGGTACTCCTTGATCTCGTCAAAAGCCTTCTGACAATCTTCGTTCCACCTAAGTGTTTGTTCTTTTCTTAAAAATTTGAATAAGGGCTCACAGGTTGCAGTAAGATGAGATATGAACCTTGATATGTAGTTCAATCTTCCTTAGAACCCCCGAACTTCCTTTTCAGTCCTAGGTACAGGCATCTCCTGAATGGCTTTGACTTTGTCAGGGTCAACTTCAATTCCCTTTTCACTTACGATAAATTCAGCAACTTACCGGAACGTACCCCGAATGTGCATTTGTTGGGGTTTAGCTTCAGCTGATACTTTCTCAGACGCTTGAACAACTTCAGCAGATTTACCAGATGGTCTTCTTCAGTAAGGGACTTGGCAATCATGTCATCCACAAAACATTCAATTTCTTTGTGGATCATGTCGTGGAATAACGTTACCATAGCCCGTTGATAAGTCGCACCAGCATTCTTTAGTCCAAAAGGCATTACCTTGTAACAAAATGTGCCCCAAGGTGTGATGAAGGTTGTTTTCTCCATGTCTTCGGGTGACATCTTGATATAATTATACCCAGAAAATCCATCCATGAAAGAAACCACCGAGAACTGAGTTGTGTTGTCGACCAATACATCAATGTGAGGTAATGGGAAATCTTCCTTCGGGCTAGCTATATTTAGATCCCGGTAATCTACACACATACGTACTTTTCCATCCTTCTTAGGCACTGGTACAATGTTAGCGACCCACGGTGGGTAACTAGTTATAGCCAGGAAATCGGCGTCCCACTGTTTTTGTACTTCTTCCTTAATCTTCATGGCCATATCTGGATGAGTACGACGTAGCTTTTTCTTCACTGGAGGGCAATCTTCCTTTAATGGCAGCTTGTGCATAATAATATCCGTATCTAGACCTGGCATGTCTTGATAGGACCAAGCGAAGACGTCGACGTATTCTCGAAGCATGTCAATGAGCTGTTCTTTTACTGAAGCCTGCTGACTAGCCCCAATCTTCACTTCTTTCAAATCCTCTTCGGTACCAAGATTAACTGTTTCAACCTCCTCCTGATGAGGAGTGATCACTTTCTCTTCTTGCCTCAACAACCTGGCTAACTCTTCAGGTAACTCATAGTCTTCTTCAACCCCTTCATCGGCTTGATTAATTGGATTATCGAAGTCATACAAGGTCATATCAGTACTGTTGTCAGTGCAATCTGGAGGATACTCTCTGCAAGGGTTTAGATTGGTTCGATTTAGTGATCAATTTTAATCTTGTTTAGAAAAGTGTAAAATGAAGTTATTATTTTGAAAACATTGCCATTTTATTGTTTGGTACAAAAGTGAAAAATGAAAAGACAGTGAGCGAAAAAGAGACTTGTTTGCAAAAGATGTCCGATATTCATTGATAATCCATTTGCACAAAATTAAAATATGGCCCAATTACAAAATGAGTCCTGACACCTTGGGCAAGATGCAGGACTTGATGCATACTAAAAAAGGAAAGAAATAATAATTACTCTACAGGAGTAACCCTTATAATTTCCTGGGAAGACCAGTTAAGGACTTGGTGACCCGAGATCCTTGGACGTATCTAGTTCTCCAGGTTGAGGTCGCTTTCCACCTCGTCTCCCACATTGTTAACAACATCTGGGGTGAGCATCCCCCCACTAATGAACTTGGGCTCTTTAGCAGCCTCTGCTTGATCTTGTTGGAATGGTTTGTAACCCAAACCGAATTTGTCCTCCTTCTTCTCCACCGGTAGCAGCTTGCCCCAAACTTGGGCATTTCCATCTTCAACAACCTTCCAGGCTTTCTGATAGGAGACAATTGAAGTACCCATCCTATCCTCCTGAGATGCAGCCAATACTTCAGTCGTCGCCTCATTGACGTTCAGTGCTTCGAACCTTTGGCTCATAGTTTCATGGATTTCACCATCCATCTCAATGTATTTGTATGTAGCCAGATGGCTAACAAAGATGTCCTCTTCACTACAGATGGTGATAATCTGTCCTTCCCACTCGTATTTCAATTTCTGGTGAAGGGTCGACGTAACTGCGCCAGCAGCGTGAATCCATGGTCGACCCAACAAACAGATGTAGGCCGACTGTATGTCCATCACATAGAAAGTAGTCTGAAAGACCTATGGACCGATTATCATCGACAGCTCCACCTCTCCAAGAACAAACCTCTTGGAGCCATAAAAAGCCCTGACCACCAGATTTCTTGGTCAGAGAGCTATACCATTATATTCGAGCTTGACAAGAGCTTTCTTCGACAGGACATTGAGTGAGGACCCAATGTCAACAAGAACATGAGAGAGCACAACTCCTTTACACTCCAGGTGATGTGCAAAGCTTTGTTGTGGTGACGTCCTTCCGTTGTTAAGTTAACATTAGTGAAACCTAGCCCATGGCTAGTATTAACATTGGACACTACTGTCTCAAGCTGATTCATTGTGATCTCCTCTAGCACGTAGGCAGCGTGCAAGACTTTGAGTAGTGCATCCCGATGAGCTTCGGAACACAACAGCAGGGATACGATGGAGATCTTGGAAGGGGTCTGGTGGAGCTGATCCACAACTTTGTAGTCACTTCTTTTAATTATCCTCATAAATTCATCAACATCCTGATCAAAGGATGATTTATGAGTTTCTTTTGGTGAAGATTCTTCAGGTGCCACACTTTTACCTTTGGCAGTAGCCTCTGCCTCAGTACTAGTTCTTAGAGCTTGTGACGCGAAGAGGCGTCTGCTTAGGGTGAAGCCTCTTCCTCCCCCGACATTATCCACTTGTGAGGTATGGACTGAAGAATCGAGAAGGACTTTTTTTCCGTTGCAGTAAAGGTCTGCACCATAATGCCATGGTACAATATTGTCTTTATCATATGGAATAGGCCCTGGTACCATGATGGTGACTGGACTAACTACAGCAGAGGTTGGAACCGTTATTGTATGTGGATCATAGAAGATGGTGACATGACTTCTGGTTGATGTTGGTGGTGATGAATTGAAGCTTTGTGGTTGCTAAAACCGTTGCTGAGATTGTTGTTGATAATTGTTGGAATCCGGAATCGTTGCAGGGTCATAATAGATTGTAACTGTGGAGACGTCGTTGTTGGTGGTTGTTGTAGTTGTAGAAGCTGATGAGATGGAACTATTTTTTGTTGAAGTGATGAAAGAAGTGGTTGCTGACTTTGTAGACGAGTCTGTAGGAACAATTGTCTTTGTAGTTGTAGGAGAATCATTTGTTGTTAAAAAAGGAGTTGCTGGTGTTGTAGAAGCTGTTGTGGTTATTTGCAGAATGCCTTCTTTAATCAAGCCATTGATGCCATTCCTCAAGCTTGCATACCCATTCACGGAAACCTTGCAAGATTCACAACAGGCCTCACAACCTGGAAACACTTGGCATTTCAAAAGCTGAGCTTTAACCTCTTTCAGAGGTGTCTGAATACTCGCAGTATCTTCAATTAAACTCATGGGTGAGCCCTCCTCTATTGCATTAATCCTTGGCCCACCATGGCTGGGCATAGAATTCTTCGTGACATTGGGAGGTGGTGCAAAATTCAGGGCCTTTGAATCTACCAGATCCTGAACCTTCATATGCAGAGCCCTTCACTTTTCAGGGCCTTTAGGAGTTGTGGCAGCAATGTGGCATATGGAATTGGAATAGGGCCAATCACCCTGTTGATCTGAGATGGCCGATGCTGAAAAGGGCGTTGTTGTTGGTTGTTGTTATTGTTGTTGTAGGATCTCTGTTGAGGAAACTGTGATTGTTGAGGAAAGTGCTGTGGTTGTTGAGTATACTGAGGAGGTGAAGCAGGAATAGTGACAGTGGCAACTGATCTTGGCAGATACTGGGGTCTACCTCTTCCCACATGTACAGAGTTTGTTTCACCGGATCTGCGGGGCCCTGCAAATGGCTTCCTTGCACTGCTTGAACCGGCACCGTTGTCGGAAATCTTTCCCATCTTTAGTAAGCTCTCAATTCTTTCCCCAGCTATCACCACGTCTATAAAGCTGGTAGAAGAAAATGCAGCCAACCTGTCAATATAAGTACCCTGGAGAGTGTTCATGAACATATCTGCCATTTCCCTTTCTGACATCGGGGGTTGAACAGCAACAGCTAGTTGCCTCCATGTTTGGGCGTACTCTCTAAAACTTTCTCGGGAAGACTGTGACATTCCCATCAGAAGGGTTCTGTTTGGAGCCATGTCCAGATTATACTGATATTGACGGATGAAAGCTTCTGCCAAGTCTTTCCAATTTCTAACTGTGGCCCTGGTCAAGTGAGATTACCATTCCCGGGATACCCCTGTCAAGCTATCCTCAAAGTAAAACATCCACAGTTTCTCATCCATGGTGTAGGCTTTCAATCTCCCCAGGAAAGACTGAAGATGGGTACGTGGGCAGGATGTGCCATTGTATCTTTCAAAACAAGGAGGTTTGAACTTATGAGGAATTCTAACCCCCTCCACTAATCCCATGTCCATGACATCAAAACCCAGAGAGTTTTGGGATTCAAGAGACCTTAGCTTTTCTGCTATTTCATCCAACCGACGATCGTAAACTTCGTCTCTAGCCCCAACCACAGTAAACTGTTCTTCCTGAGGGTCTTCCTGCAAGGCCCTCCCTCCAGGGTTACCTTGGGTGTTTCTTATAGCATTGATTTATGGGTTTAGATGAGGTCCAAACTCTGGTGGATCAGTACGAGGCTGTACGTGATCGTTGTTACTGGTACCCCCTATACCTGGATGATTTTCCTGGGGAGTTTGCCGCTCGACTAACTCTCTCAGTCTCTCCTGGCTCTGAGCGAAACCAGTCATCACTGCCATAAATTGATTCATTTGGGCCCTCATCTATGTCCTTTCATTGGCCATTTGTGCTCTCACTTCAGTCAAGTCTTGTTGAACCTGATCCATTTGTAATCCCGGAAGGTTGTTTCTTGTCGGATACCGGTGCACTCTATTGACGGGGAACACTCTTCTACGAGCAATGTTTCCTGAAACCACAACAAAGTGAGAAACAACAACAAAACAAAAACCTACAAAACAAAGAAAAGATGTTAGTATGCAATGCAGGATGCTTATTTGTCTTCCAAGGGTATCCGGTTTGGTTCTTTGGTTTTAACCTTTCCAGACTTCGAGGAAATGATGATGTTGCAGAGAGATAAAACCCACAGAATAATACAAACCATATATTACAAAAATGTGAAGATACATAGTTTGATTACAACAAAGTTCCCATGGTGGGTTAAGATACAACAAAAAAATCAAAAGTACAAACAAAAGGAGGTACAAATACAAAGAAATCAAACATCCAGCCCAAAGTCATCCTATATGACTTCCTTCAGGAGAGCCTCAGTCATTGGACCTACTGGGTGCTCTGTAATGGTCCTGATGAGGAGGTTCCTGGTGGTAATGGCACTGGTCAACTTCTTGTGCTTATCCTGGTCCTTTGACCTCTTCAACCCCGCCCAGAGCTTCAACTCAGAGATCTCCTTCTGTGCTGCTAACAAAGCTGCCTGATTCTTCTTCTCACTAGCCTCCAGCTGCTCTATCCTAGCTTGGGTTCTCTGATCTTCTTGTGCACGGGCCTCAGTGATCCTGATCCACCTAGCCTGACTTTCCTCTAAGTAATGTTCAGCTCTGGCCTTCTGAGTCTTAGCTTCCTTGCAAACATTCTTCAGCACTAACTCTCCTGCTCTAGCCTTTCTGATGTAGTCATCAGTCTTCTCAATCTTGGTCAAGTGCTCAATCTGGAGCCTCTCTAACCTTTCATTATCTAGACAGTTGTCGTTCCTCTCCCAGAGGGTCTTCTTCAAAGCTTCAGAGAGTTGAGTATTCCTTTCCTTCAATTTCTCAAACTCCTCTAAACTGACAGTAGTTGCAGGCTCAACTGCTGATGGTCTAGGTACATTCTCTAAGGTGAATGGCATCCGGGTAATTTGTCCCCTGACACGAGACCAATCAAGATACTGAGCTGAGGCTATGTTGTTGCACTTGCCAAGGATAGCTGTCCCCTTAGTCTGAATGTTGTCCCAGGCCCAAGCTTCCTGTCTGACAATGGCAAGGTTGTGCTGGATGTCACAATAGAGGGTTTCTGTCAAATCTTGCCCTCTTGGGGGATGTACCAAAGCATACCCTAATTGCCTCTTGAAAAGCAAAGGGTTTTAGTTGATGCAACCTTTTACTCCAATCAAGGGTACATTGGGGTACTGCCCACAGCTAGTAATGATATCTCTGCCCTTGGTGCTCTGAGTGCACCATCTGATGTCTTCTGATGTAAGGGCAATCATTCTCTTGGCCCAGTTCCTTGGCTGATAAGGATTCAAGAAAGTGTCCGACTTCGAAAAGTGCCTTAACAACCAACAGTAGAAGAGGAGTGCACATCATCTGACCAATCTTCCCCTTTGTTTCTCATTCCTTTGGTGCACTGAGTAGTAAAAGTCTCCAACAATGTAGGAACTGGGTTCCTTAATAGGAAGAGGTGAATAGCACTCTTGCTTACAAACTTTGGCTCGTCTGCAAACAAGATAACTCCATATATGCTGAGGGCTAGGGGAACACAAACAGTTTCCCACTTCCCTGTTGCAGCATGCAGGATGCCCTGAGTAACCAAGAAATCCAAGTGTAGGCCTGGGATCCCAGCCTTGGTGGTCATGCTCTGGTCAATGAGGGTGGGCTCCAAGTGCAAAGCCTTAGCTATATCTTCATTCTTGGGAGCAACCATCTCAGGGTTGAAAGGAATCCCTCTCCTGATAGGGACACCTAACAACATGGAGAACTCTTCCATCAATGGTCCTAACTGAAAATCTGGAAAAGTGAAGCATCTGAGAGGAGGGTTATAGAGCTGTAGACATGTATGAATCATGCTCCTCTGGGATGCATCCAGGTCCATGATCATGTCCATAATGCCAACATAATGTTCCCTGAATAAAAGGACATGATCAGGAGAGATGAGAGACTGGATCTGTCTGATGCCTGTCAGAGTGGGCTCAAAGAAGTGGTATGTGATGTTGCTCTTCCTGGTAGTGTCCATGCTGACAATGGATGCTGGTGAAGAAAACTAAGGAGAAACACTGATGAAGGTAACTGCTGAAAACTGATGAAGATAACTGGAGAAGGTGCTGAAGAAGAGTCTCTGATGAAGACAACTAGAGAAGGTGCTGAAGAAGAGTCTCTGATGAAGACAACTGGAGAAGGTGCTGAAGAAGCGTCTCTGATGAAGACAACTGGTGAAGAGAGCTGAAGGAATTTGAGCAGCAGAACAGGTCAAAACCAAACCAAAAACAACATGTGGATACCTTGTAAAAAAATAGACAAATGTTAAATGATGCAAAATGATGTATGCATAATGATATGCAAAAGGGTTTGTGATCAAGTGCTAGATCTGTTATCTGCCTTGATTGGGTCCATGTGTGTTCATAAGTCCGGATGAAGGCTTAGAAAACCAGTAACCAGGTGGGGGACTCAAATAAAGAGTCACAAGTCCAGGGTTTCACAAGAACAGTCCAAAATGATACAACCTTAACAAAAATAGTAACAAGGTATGATGAGGCCAAGGGTTCCTGCAAACCTATAAACATCCCAACCCCCTCACATGTATTGTTCTAGAACAAGGATCCTCAGACTTGGATCAGTTATGAGAAGTGTAAACACTTCTTACCCGGAGGTACAGTGTTTACACTAATCATAAAGGACCCTCCTCTAATTCACCTCAGATGCTGAAGGTCATAAAAAAGGTCATCCATACTTAGCAGGCTTCCCAGATAGCCCTAGTACTACAGGAAATCCGTAGCACAGAGTTCTCAAGAAGAAACCCATGTCTGAACCGTGTTTCATATTCCCGCACCAGACCGAAATGGAATGGGAAAGAATATGAAGCCACTATATCCTATGTGTCACTCAGGTCCCTGGTATGGAACCTTACTCACTCAAAGTCCCTCCCACCAAAGGAAACAACAGATCCAGCACAGATGATGATAATAGTATGAAATGCATAAAACTATAAATGAAAGTAATAAATAAAGCTGTGCAGAAAGCAATAAATAAAGCAATAAACAATAAGCACAAGTAGCACATAACACCCCCATAAACATAAAATTAAACTAGCGCTAGGAGAAACCCACAAAAAGAACCAGAAGCCCTGGTTACAAGATAGATCCCCAGCAGAGTCGCCAAGTTGTCGCTCCCCCGAAAAGACACCGGGTCAGACAGGGTATAGACGCGAACGGTCGGCGAAAAGGGGAATGAAATGAAGATGAATAGAGTCGCTAGCTAGGCATTTTTATCCCGAAGGAAAGGTAATGCTGCATAAACCTAGCAAGATATGGATAAGACGGTTGCGAACCAGAGAAACTGAGAAAGGGGGTTGGTTACAACCTGGGAAGGTATTAGCACCCAGATTGTCTGTCGTACTCGACGGGATCCACGCTTAAATATTGTGTTTAAAAGGGGTCGGTGTATGTGCTATCTGTGTTCAAAAGCTGGAAAAGAATATACAAGTGTCAGTGCAAAAGGTGAATGCTCAGGAACTGAGGCTTAAAAGAGAATGCTGAAAGAGGGGGAAGACAAAGATACTTTTGTTCGATAACCGTTAAGGTATGCCTACGTATCCTCGTGTGCAATGAGGAAGTCAGAACACCGTAGTTCGACTCAAAGAGACTGAAAGATAAATTGACTGTGAACTGCTTGCTTGCCTATGCTCAAGTGTATGACTCGTCTCGCTCGAGTGCTAACTATCTTGCATTAAACGGAAGAAGCAAGCTCTTTTATTATGAATGAGTGTGATGAGAAAAGAATCCCGAAGGAGAAAATTATGGTTTGTTTTTTTGTTTTCAGTTTTGTTATTGGTTTTTGGTGTTTTGCATAAGTTAATGAGCTTAAGCCTAAATCATGGGCTTGTAAACTCATTATATCCTCCCTGATTAGGGATAATGAGAATACTTAAGTATGAGATAAGCATCTCAACTTAATTGCCATGATGATGTAGGATTAAGATCATTAACCTACTTGTGATTATTTAGATGTATTTTTGGATTTTTGTCTAGTGTTAAGTAATGAGTTTAATCTCTAATCACAAATTAGTGAACTCATTACACCATCCTAATAGAAGGATAATAGATGAGCACACTTAAGTTGAGGAAGATACCTCAACTTAATCCATGGTTAGGGATTAAATTCATTATATAACAAGCCTTTATTAAATGGATTTTAATTAAGGGATAAGATTAAGAAGTGAATTTTATGGTTTGTAAGACAACTTGAGGGGGACTTGTCCATTAAACACTAGGGTTAGTCCTTCTTAACCATAAGGAAGAATTAGAACCCTAATGTAAGGCCCAAGTTACAAGATAACGTCTTAGTGATTATTAGATGATTTTATTAAGAGGTTTAAACAAATTAAAAGTTTAACACTTAGGATTAAAGTTATACACTCCATCCTAATAGAAGGATACATGCATAACCCTAATTCCAAAGTCCTATAACTTTAAGAGTTTAGTCTCTGATTGTTGAGATGAGAAGAGAGACTCAAAGGTAAAAAGCTAAGGGGGACTAATCACAACCCTAATTATTATCATGCTTGGTTGTTCCTATGGTTTGTAAGGCTTGAGAAAGACCTTCAAGGAAGCCACCAATGGAAGAAGCAGATGAAAGGAGGATGAAGCAGGAGAATAAGTTACTTACTTCATTGAAGAAGATAAATAACTTAAAGAAATAAAGTGAGAGAAATGGAACACAAGTGAACAAGTTAACTTAAAAGACAAACAAAATGCAAATGAAAGAGATAAAGAGAAGTGAGAAGTGAAGGCAAATCCACTTCTCAAAGTAACTTACCACCTAAAAATGTTAGCATGAATGCAGAAAGTATAAAGGATAAAGAAATGAAATGAAATGAGATGCAATGAGATGAAATGACCAAATTCAGAAGTGTTTATGCAATGTTAATGTCATGTGAGATGATGCAAAGGCATACAATATGCATATGAATGATCATACAAGAATGAGATGTCATGTAATCATGCTTTGAAGTTTGAAAACACATGAAAGTTAATGAAATGAAATGAATGCAAATCATGGAAAATGAATGAAGAAATGATCAAGCATGGTTCTAACATGTCCTAAGATGTCTAAGATGACTTATGAATGCAAGAAATGTCATGGCAAGTTCATGTAAGGATGCATATGCAAGATGAATGCAAATGAACACATAAAATTAGGGTTACATGGAAGTATGAGATGCAAATGAATAAAACAGAAGCATATGACATGATAAAAAATTGAAACCAAGTTCAAACAAACCCTAATGTCATACTAGGTCACACCCCAAAGGAGAAGGTCAAAAGCCTAACCAATCACAAGTTATGAATTTCCTAAGTTTCTAGGGTTTTTTGGGTGATTCAAAAGGAAAAATGCAAATCAATTTGAAAATGCAAGATAAATTTATGAGATAAATTACCTATAAACTACATTCAATATTTAACACAATGCAAAAAGAATCATCTTCAAACTCTTCTTGGTTAGGCAGAAATGATTTTTTAAAGTTAGGGTTCAAAAATAAGATTTTAATGACCCTTAATTCAAAGAAAATTCACAAACTATGATCAAACCTAAAAATAAATTTGTGTGAAGAGTTTGAAAATGTTTCTAAATGCATTGAGATGATTCATGATTTTTTTGGTGATTTTTAGAAACCTAAATGTATTTTTAATTAATTAAAAGACTTTAATTAATTAAAAATAACATTTAAATATTTTAAAAATACTTTTTTAATGCAAAAAATAAAATAAAAATCATTTTCAGGTTAAGAAAAATATTTAAAACAGAAATGAAAAGTTTCATATTTTTTGGATGCTTTTTGCTATTTTTAATTAATTATGCAAAAGAAATGAATAAAAATGAAAATAAAATAAAATAAATGGAAAGTAAATGCATCTGAGGGCCAGGATTCAAACAAAAAGGGAGGGAGTTGACTGGCGCGTGATTGTGTGGTCAGGATCTGATATGGCAAATTTATTAATTAATCCTAATTAATTAACCTAATTAACTGATTAGGGTTTTAACAAGGCATTTGGGCCCTTCATCCACGCGCGAAAATCAAATCCTACGGTCCAAATTTAAACTGAGGTCTAAACCCTAATTAGAGCCCTAATGACTCTCAGGTGGCCGGAGAAGACCTCTGGTCATCTTCTCCGGCCAGACTCCTCCCCTGAATCTCTCAAAACACCATAACAATGCACCAAAATCTCCATAAATGATCCTTAAACAACATTAAACACGAATCAAACCTCAAAAATAATTTATCACTCAAGAACATCATGATTCGAAGCAAAACAGAAAAACGCATACAACTTTCAGAAGCTTAATACATGCTCATTTTTAACTCATTTTCAAAACAAAATACATCACAATGATCAGTGAGACATAGAGATTGATATTGTAACTTAAATGGCAAGTTCTGGAAAATTTGTTCTTGAGGATACCTGAGATGAAGCTTTTCAGTTTGGAGCTTTCTGACCTCTTCTCTTGTGCAAAACCACTCATATGATCTCCCTTGTGCTTCTGAAAGGCTTAGAGCAAGTTTATTTTGGCTGGTTTGAGAGGTTTGGTTCTGATAACTCAGAAATCGTGTTTGTGTTGTGGGGTGTTTTAGGCCATTGTAATGGTTGCTTTGTGATCCTTATGATGTGTATGATTGAATGGTGCAAAGAGTTTTGAGGTTTGATGGTTGTGCTGAGAGATTCGAAGATATGAAAGTTTTGGGGATTTTTATGAAACTCAGCTTGTGGAAAGTTTCAGGCTTGTGTGTAATGTGAAATGAGGTCCATAAGGTTAGTATAGGCCAATGAGAGTGTTCAGAAAGTGGGTGGTGGCATAGTGTGATTGGTATAGGAGCTTTTGCAAAAAGTCAAGATTTTGTACTTTGAGGTATGAGCATGGTGCAGGTCTGATTTCTTGGGGTGTCTGGCCTCAACTGACTTTGTGGAGAGCCATGGAATCAGATTGCATAAGCTGGCACAAGTGGATGAAAAGTTTCATACCATTTTGTAATTCTTGAATGTTTTGGCCCTTTTTGATTTCTTGAAGTTCAAGTCATGAAAATGCATGGTTCAAAACACAATTCTGATTTTTAGAGGCCCCATTGACATATTGTGAAGTATTTGTGCCTATTAGAAGTCATTAGAATGCTTGAATATGCCAATTTGCAAAATCCCTCTTTGACATGAAACTTGAAATTTTAGGATTTTTGCCAACTTTGAAAGGCCATATCTTGAGTTCTAGGATGAATCAAGACATGTTCTTGTACTTTTTGAAAAGGTAAAGACCTAATATACAACTTTCATGACCAAGAATTTTTCATTTGAAGCATTTTTGGTTGAGAAAGAGGAGGTTGAAAAACTTTCCCAAAATGGAAAGTTTCCATTACAAGTCATTTCCATTTTTGGCAAGTTTGCAAATGGCTCAAAATTATTCAATATTGTGAACTTCTAACCTCTTATAAGATCAAATGAAGATCATAAAAATTCAATTTGATGAAAATACCCCTTTGGTTGCATTGTTGGGGGCCTCAGATGCCCTGATTTTGACTTAACTTGCTCAAGAAGTTACCCAGTGAACAGATGACTTCCATAATGAATTTCTTCATCAAACTTGGTACACATGATCCTTATAACATCTTAAGAACATTAGAAACAAGAATGACCCAAAAATTTGGTGTTAAGGCCTCTAAAACCAAAACCCTAATTTTGGTCATCTGTGTAGTGAAAACCCTAGTGTTGCTTCCATGCCTTGCCAGTTCTTGTTATCCTTTGACTTTCATGAACTTTGAGGAGCATAATATGATGATATAACACACATGGACCACCTTGGAAAGCTTTAAGACCTTTGGGATGGCTCAGATGGAATCTTGGATTGCTCAGATCACAAACCCTAGATGCAGATGACCTTGAACTATGCAGTGAAACAAAAATGCAATATGAGGTTCAATGCTTATGCTTATGCAAAGAATGAAAGATCATAAGCCATGGTGTGATATGAGTGAGGGAAAATTTGGGGTTTTTACAAATGCGTTCATCGGTATCCAACAAAAAGAAACCGAGTGAGAATGGCTGAACGAATGCAAAATGATCTCAATGAGCTCCGATAGAGGATGGATCAGTTCATGGAAATGATGACTGGCATGGCCCAAAACCAGGAGCATCTCAGGGTGATGGTTGAGAAACCCTGGGAAAATGATAATAATGATAATACCGGAACATCGACTGAGAATGTGGATCCTAACGCTGCCCGTAACGGAGAGCCAAATCCCAACAGGACTACAGCCTGTAATGTGGTTTTAGAAGACACACAGGAAGACCAGTTCACTCTACTGGATTCTGATATGGGTAATATGAATGAGGTCAACAATCTAAGGTATGAAGAGCTGGCAGAGAAGATTAAGGCCATGGAATGTCAGAATTCCCTGGGCATCGATGTAACCAGTCTTGGGTTAGTTCCAGGAGTCAGATTCCCTCCCAAGTTCAAGGTGCCATCATTTGACAAGTACAATGGCAGCACGTGCCCTAGAACTCACATTCATGCATACTTTGGAAGAATCTCGGCTCACACTGATGACGAGAAACTTTGGATGCATTTCTTCCAAGATAGTCTATCTGGAGTTTCATTGAGCTGGTACATGAAGCTGAGCAAGGTCTCTAACCGATGCTGGAAAGATTTAGCTTAAGCTTTTCTCAAGCAGTATCAATACAATATTGATATGGCTCCAAACCGCACTCAGTTGCAGAATTTATCTCAAGGACCCAAGGAAAGTTTTAAGCAGTATGCTCAGAGGTGGTGTGAGTTGGCCGCACAGGTTCAACCTCCATTGCTCGATCAGGAAATGGTAGACATGTTTATGGGCACCTTGCAAGGTGCATACTTGGATCGTCTGGCCGCTTGCCCGTCCATCGATTTTGCTGATATTGTCATCGCTGGAGAAAGGATAGAAAATTTCCTAAAATTGGGGAAGATCCAGGATGCAAGCAGTGCTAGTTCTTCTGGTGTGAAAAAACCTTTTAGCAATGGCCAAAGACGAAGAGAAGGCGAGACCAATGCTATGTATAAGGGCTTAGACAGAGGTTGTTCTCAAGGTTACCACCAAACAGCTGCAATAACTATTACGCCACAGGTTCAACAACCTCAAGGTTAACAATATCAAGCACAGAGACCAAATCAGGAAAGAACAAGAGCGAGGAACCACATAGTTGATCCCATCCCATGCCTATATGTTGTATTGCTTCCAGAGCTGCTAAAGTTGAACATGGTCGAGCTTCGTACCATGAGAGCTCCTTCTCCTGATAATCTACCTCCAAGTTTTTGCTCCATTCCAAGTTTTTTCTCCATTCCAAGTTTTTGCTCTTGCTGCATTTTCATTCGAATCTCTTCATCCATACACTCATTCACCAAACAAACCTCAGATTCTTCATCCTAGAGCTTTATAGGTCATAGATCAACCATTGTTTTGAGCTATAGACAAGATTTTGCACCAGTTAAATTCTAGATCAGATGCTTGCAAAGTGCTAGATCCAAGTTGTTTAAGAGTCCATTTCACATTTATTTTGTGAATAGAAGTTACTGGAAGATCATCTGGAGCTGTTGATTGGTTTTCTTGGAGGTTTGAAGGTTCTGCAAGCTCAGGTATGCTTCACAATTCATCATTCTGGATTTGAATTTTCTTGTGTGCATTGTGCTCCTTATGTTGTCCTGAACGTGTCGATATGATTAGATTTTGAAATAGTGAAGAAATGAGCATGAACTGTGGATCTGATTTTTTTAGATTCAAACTTATCCTCTTCGGTTTGGCTTGTGTATGATAAATTAATGCTTTTTGATGTTGGATTTGAGTTCTATGTAGTTTAAGGATCATTTTGATAACTGGATCATGGAATTTGGTGACGTTTTGATGTTCTGCAAGTTTTGGTTGGCCGGAGAAGATGACTGGCGCTTCTTCGGTCGATAGGGTTTATAATTAGGGTTTTAGTTTTCCAGTTTTAATCCTGGCCGTTGGATCTAGATTAATTAGGTTAATTGCGTTTTATTATTTTAATTAATCAGGTTTATTATAACTTTAAAACGTGACCTTAGGATTTCATTTAATTAGGAAGATTAATTCATGGCCTTTGGATCTGAGGACTGTTAGGTCTTGCTGACTCATGCTTGGGACCTTTGATTGCATTGACTTTGTTTGTGAGCCTTTGGATATGCATACTTTAATATTTTTGGTTGATTGTGCTGACCTTGGGCTTAACTTGCTCTTGGCACCCCCTGTACGCCTGGCCCATTTGATTTGAACTATGAGGACCTACTTACTGCACCCCTCATCATTTGTCTTTTATTTTATTTTTCATTTTATTTGCATTTTGATTTTAAATTTTTAAAAATAGTTAGAAGTTCTCAAAAATTCCAAATTAATTCATGATAATCCATTTTAGTTTTCTTTAATTTTTCATATTTTTATTTTTTCATTTATTTTTATTTTCCACGTAGGAATTAATTTCCCCTTTTATTAATTGTTTTTTATTCATTTTAATACATGCTGACTTGTAGAATTTATATCTTGATCATCAATTTGAATTTTGACTTGGTTATTTTTGCATTTGATTCATATTAAAATTTAGTTTATGGATGATTTTTCTTCTGATTTTTAGAAGCTTGTGTGAATATTTTTGCTAGTTGACTTGTGTGTGAAGTGTCAAAACCCTAATGAGTGTTCTTGAGGTCCGTTGACCTAGTTGCCTATTGATTCTGACTTTGGCTTTTTGACATGATGACATCACTTGATTAATGAATACTTGTGTTTATTTTTATAATTTTTGCATGAGTTTGTGTTTTGATTTGAATTTTCATATGAGATTGCCTTAATTTTGCTTCTTCTTGTTGGCATGCTTAGTTCTTAGGCTAGGAGGGCACTTATGCCAACTCCTATAGGTTGTTTAGGGTCCTTTTTTGTATGAGGTTTTATCCCTGGTCCTATTTTAGGGTGTGTACTTTGAGATTTTTCTTTGTTGCTTACCTTTAAAGTTTCTCACAATTGTAATGCATGTTCACCTCACATCCTTTGTTCATCCCTTCTCTTCAATGCTTATGATGGAGTTTGTGTGCTTTTTCCCATGCTTGGTCTTGTTTCTTAGGCACATTCTAACATGTTTAGGCTCCTGGTTTTCAAGTGATGTGGTTGTTTTGATTGGATGATCATTTGTTTGTTCTTGCACTTATGCACATGTCCACTTCACTTCTCCTTTTTGTGATGTCCATGATTGAACTTGTATGATATTTACCTTGGGCTCTTGTGTTGTGTATTCTTATTATTTTAATGATAAGGTTCTGACCTTGTGTTGCTTGGGGTTTTGTCTAACTTGTGGGGTCTTTTGTGTTTCATTTGAGTTTTGCTTTCTTCATAGGAGTTTGTGAAGCTTGGTGATGGTTTGTATGCTTTACCTCCTGCTTGGTTTGTCTTAGTGGTTTGTCTTAGTTCATTAAATGGTTGATTTCACTTCTAGTTATGATGATTTAGTATGATCTTTTTTTCATTTGTATCTCATTTGATTTCACTTGTCTTTGTCTTACCATTTGTTTATGCTACTAACCATTTCAGGGGCTCATGGTAGGTGAAGTGTGGATGTCATCCACATTCCATTTCTTCATCTCTTCTTTATCTTTGCTTTCTATTTTGTAATTGTTGATGTACCTTGTGCCATCTTGTGCTTTCTTCTCTCTTCTTCCTTTAGAAGCAACTTATCTCCTTTAGAGGAGTAAGTTGTTCTCTAATTCTTTCTTCCTCTCCTCTTCTTCTCTTCCTTTTTCTTAGGATAGAGTTCAAACCACATTAACCATAGGACTCCCATGCATGATAACTTTAGGATTAGATTTCCCGTTTAGTTTTTACCTTTAAGATCCTTTGTGGTTCTCTCTCTTCTCATCTTCATACAAAAACATAAAAAACATTAATAATAGTTGAGGTGACATCTCCCTTTTGTCACTCTCTCAAAGAAAATCATAAAAAACATTTCTTCACTGTAATCCACCAAAAATACTTAATAATACGAACAAGTTAGTGAATTTAAATCCTAATATTAGGAAACATGTTTGAGGATCTTCTTCATTCTTGATGGACTTGTTACTCATTCTATCTTGGGATGTGGTAATAAGGACATGTCCTTAGAAAAGGCTTTACCTTCACTTCCTTGTGCCACACTCTCTAAAAGACTCATAAAAACACAAACAAACAATAAGCGTCTCTCCTTCGGTATTTCTTTTCTCATCTCCTTCGCTCCGTACGCGAACTTGCTCCTACTTGTCATTTTGCAAGACGGTTACGCACTCATCGTCCGAGCATACAAATCCTGAGCATTGACATAGGTAGTTCAAGCCTTAATTCACAAGCAATCCTTTTCACCCCTAGTTAGGGGAACTGCGACGACTCTGATCCTCATGTCCAGTGAGGTATGTAGCCAGTGGGGTAGGGCCCGTTCGAGCACAATCTTTATTTTCCCTACATTTTTCCTTTTCATTTCTTTTTTCAGTTCCCTTTCTTTCCTTATCCATTCAGTTCCCTTTCTTTGCAGCATCTTTCATTTCTTCACCCTTTGAAACAGTTTCTTTGCAAGCGTGGATCCTGTCGGGTACGGTGGACGATCTGGGGTGCCAATACCTTCCAGGGTCGTAACCGACTCCCGAGCTCAGATTCTTTGGTTCGCAGGACTCGTGTCCTTCCTTTTCTTTCTTCTGGTTTGTGCAGCATTACCATTCCCGTTCCTTCGGGATAAAAATGCATGGCTGGCGACTCTACCTCTTTTCCGTGCCACTTTCGCGTTTGGATCAGGATGGAAATCCAGGGAGCGACAACTGGTGATTCTGCTGGGGACTTCCTAACCAGAGAATCTCTGGTTCCCTTGAGAGTCTCTCCTAGCGCTTGTGTGTTTCTGTTTCGTTGGGTGTTGATTGTTTGTTGCTGCCTGTGTATTTTACTGTTATTTTATTTACAGTTTTCAGTATTTATTTTCATGCATCATTTTTTATTACTGGACTGTTTGGACTGGTTTTCTGTTTGGTGGGACCTGGGTGTTACTTGTGTATGGTGAGATGAGACTAGCCAAATACCTGGCTTGAGAGTTCACCATAGGATTTAGCGTGTACAATCACTTTGGCCCTATGTCATCTTTTCATAGGGGTATTAGTGCGTTCACACCCAGATTCACGACCTTCTTGGAAATGTCTTGATATAGGGATCTTCCCTACTTCATTACACAACCTTGATAGTCATGTGCGGCTGGGGACCGATCATTGAGAACCTTGTGGAAGCATCCCTCTCCAATGGTGACAGTGGCAGACCACATTTTGTGGCAAACCCATTCGCACCCGAGGGCCCACTTGGAACTTGCATAGGATGGCCTGGATCTCTTATAGGAACTCAGTCAAAAGCATCTGGTTGTATGACAATAGTACTGTATCCTACGGGCTGAATGTACTATTGTTTCTCGATTTCAGCGCTCGAAGCTGGGGACTCATAAGGGATGCTTGTTTTTCCCGGACTCAGCTGAGGCCTCCCTGAGTAGTACATAATGCCAAACTGATTCCCTGATTTGGTCATGAGCCATTTCTCAGAAATGGTGAAAGTATTATTGCTATTAGGCTTTGAGAGTCCGTGATGTTTGACCCAGAGCACACTAGTGAGATTGGGAGGGGTTTACAGGTTTGCAGGAACCCATTTAACCTCATCATACCCACTTCCAGTACAGTTGTATGTATTGATTTGATATTTTGACCTATGGAGTTCTTGATCTAGATGGTTTGGTAGTTTGATTTGAGGATATTTGTGACTCATTCAAGGGTATATGGGCTATTATTCAGAGGACTTATAGTTTGTGATCACTTGACTCTTGTAGACAACATCCAGACAGTTCCAAATTGATCATACTTGCCTTGCATTTGCATTTGCATCATATCATAGCATCCTTAACATCTTAGTGTTTTCATTTTTCAGGTTACATTTGCACACCTTGTTCTGGTATTTGTTAATCTCTCATATCCAAATGGCAAACATCATCACAACTCTCCAAAAGAATAATGCACATTACACATTTCCACAACCAGAGGTGAAGAAACTACACCAGCTGAAGGGACTGATGAATGATAAGATTCTAGGAGATTTCAGGGCTAGGTTTGGGCAGATTCTCAGGTACATGGACAAGCCAACAAAAGACCAAAGGGATAGCATTAACACTCTACTTCAGTTCTATGATGCTCCATTGCGCTGTTTTGTGTTCCCAGATTATGTCCTAGCACCTACACTGGAAGAAATTTCTAGTTTGCTGCATGTTCCCCTTAGTGGAAGACAACCTTACTACAACTCAGGGAGAGTACTCCAGGCAGAGGATATTGCTCAAAGGTGTCACTTTCCTTTAAGAAAAGTAGAGCAGAGCTTGAGGAGTAGCAAAGGGAAGGGGTTGTCTTGCAATATGCTGATTCAGGAAGCTTTGGTATATGCTCAAGATGATCAATGGACACAGTTCAGTGTACTCTTAGCTTTGATGGTCTATGGAATTAGTCTCTTCCCTAGTGATCAAGGGATGGTAAGTCTGGAGGCTGTTGCCATTTTCTTCAGAAGGAATCCCACACCTACATTGTTAGATAACTTTTATTATGGGGTTCACTACAGGTATGAGAAGAAGGGAGGTCATGTAAGTTGTTGTGTGCCTCTGTTTGCTGACTGGTTTGCTAGGCAAATGCCTAAAGTGGGACCCTTTAAGGATTTGAAGGGAGAATGGAAATGGTCCCGAAGATTGATGGGATTGACTGCAAGTGATATAAGCTGGGGGTATGATAGGGATGTGTTAGGAAAGGAAATGATTGTAAAGTGTAACTGGTTTCCTAATGTTCCTTTGATTGGTAGGAAGGGGATGATCAATTATAATCCAGTTTTGGCTAGAAGGCAATTTGGATATCCTCTGAGAGAGTCCCCCTCTGATGAAGATGTGAGAGAGTCCTTGTATCTTCCTATTGAGGGGAATATTGACATGGTCATCCAGGTATTCCAAGCTTGGGATATCAGGACTCAAAAAGGAAAAAAAAGAGTTTGGAAGGGTAGACCCCAATATGTATGAGCCTTTTGCATCACGGTTAAAGAAGCGTGTCAAGATTACTTTATTGCCTTTTTCTTTGGAGCTTCCTCTCTATCCAAAGGAAGTAATTTGACAGATCCCTGTAGCACCAAGCACTGTTCCTTTAGAAGACTATCAAAGTCTTGAGGATCAGTTGAAATAGTTGAAGTTGGAACATACATAAATGGTTAGCTTGCATCATCAGTTAGCACTCTCTAAGTTGACTATAGAAGAGAAGCTGCACAAGGTACAGGTAGAACAGGAGGCTAAGGACAAAGAGTTAGCAGAAAGGGAGGCTTACTTCCAAAGAAGAGGGTTGATGGACATCAAGAGAGAAGAACTATTCAAGAAAAATAAGAAGGATCTCAGGGATGCTAGGAAATCTCTTACTTGGGTGTATGGTCAAAGAGAGCAAGATCAAGCAGAGTACAAGAAGAAAGAAGAGATGTTCAAGCTGCAGATTGTTGCTCAAGGAGAAGAGTTAGAACAGGCTTACAGGAGGCAACATGAGGTGTCTCAACAGCTACACGAGGCTCTTGAAGAGGTAGCAGATCTCAGAAGAAGAGCAGATGTGAAGAGAAATCGAGTAGAGATGGGGGAAGATCCAGAGTCTTCTTTTAGCTTGGAGTTCTAGTTTTTCTTTGTATTTCTGATCACCTATAGAATTGTTGTAGGGATCCATTTTGATTACTGTTTTTTTTTGTGCTATGTAAGACTTTAAACCCTACGGGGATGTTGTTTGTGCCTTAGGGCCTTTATCTTATTGCATCTTTCTTTTGTCAAAATTCCTCGAGCTGTATGTTTCTTCTTCATAGCTTGGTTGTGGAAATGGTGTGGAAAATAGTGAAAGAGAGGATCATAACAGGTTGACTCCTAAGGCCATCTGGATTCCTCATGAGATACCAGAACAAGGGGAAATAAGGGCTTGATGATGAAAACATGAAGATTGCATTGCATATAACGTGTTTGTTGTTTTTTAGGTAGTTCATCAGTTTTCTAATGTTTATATCAATTTCAGGCACTATAGCTCCTAGGAAGGTTCAGAGACAGCCAACGGTGCACAGATACCCTACAAAGGTGAACAGAGAGAGAAATGGATCATATGCAAGCAGATCTGGCTGACCTAAGGACAAGAATGGACAACTTCATGACCCTCATGGATGGGATGGATCAAACTCAAGAGCGCCTGCGTGAAATGGTAGAAAACAATCAAGTCAGGAATAATGGGACAGCAGAGGGAGGTAATCGCAACGGGGCTGGAGCCCATAACGTTGAAATCCCTGTGGTGCAACCAGGGGTCACTATTGTCAATGATGGAGTGAATAATCTGCAGATGGATGGGCAGGATGAACAATTCACTTTGCTGGATGAGTCAGAAGGACAAGGAGTTGACATGAATAGAAGGTTCAAAGAAATGGCTGAGCAGATTCGTGCTATTCAATCTCAGAGTTCTCTAGGGTTTGACATCACTGATCTGGGCTTGGTGCCAGGTGTAAACACCCCAAATTTGCCCTCACCCATTTCACCATGGCTTGTGATCTTTTCATTTGCATAAGTTCAATCATATCATATCATGTTGCATTCTTGCTTCACTGCATTGGTTCAAAGTCATCTGCATCTAGGGCTTGTGATCTGAGTAATCCATGAGCTATCTAAGCCACTCCAAAGGTCATCAATCATCTCAAGAGGATCCATGTATGTTCAATCATCATATCATATCCTCCAAAGATCAAGAAAGCCAAAGAATCACAAGAACTGGCAAGGCATGGAAGCAGGGCCAGGTTTAACTACACAAATGACCTAAAATTAGGGTTTTGGTTTCAGACGCCATAACTCCAATTTTTTTGGTCATTCTTGTTTCTATTGGTCTCTATATGTTATAAGGATCATGAATACCAATTTTGGTGGAAAAATTCACTATGGAAGTCATCTGATCACTGGGTAGCTTCTTGAGCAAGTCAGAGCCAAATCAAGGCATCTGAGGCCCCCAAACATGGAGCCCAAATGTATTTTTCATCAAAATGAAGTTAAATGGTCTTTATTTGATCATTTAAGTACTTGGAAGTTCACAAATTTGAAGAAAAGTGGGCTACACCAAAAGTTGCCAAATATGGAAATGACTTGTAATGTAAATTTTCCATTTTGGGAAAGTTTTTCAACCTCCTCTTTCTCAATCAAAAATGCTTCAAATGAAAAATTCTTGGTCATGAAAGTTGTAGATTGGATCATTCCCTTTTCAAAAAGTACAAGAACAAGACCTAATTCATTTTGGAACTCAAGTTATGGCTTTCCAAAGTTGGCAAAAATTACATAATTTCAAGTTTCATGTCAAAGAGGGATTTTTGCAAAACCTTATGCCAAGCAAATTTTTGACCTCAAAGTGACTTCTAATCATCATACAAACTTAATGAAATGCCTAAAAGTCATATTTGTGCCAAGAATTCCCAAGTTTCATGACTTGTGCATGAAGAAATCAAGAAAGGGCCAAACTTCATGAAATTTGCAAAACCCCCCACAAACTTCAATCCACTTGCTAATTGGCCTCAATCTGAATTCCATGGTTGCCCTTGAATCAAGATGCACAGGACATGCCTTTGTCCTTGGCCTGAATTTGCCCATACCTTAAAGGACACCTAACCTTGACTTTTTGCAAAATGAACCATACCAATCAGCATAGGCCACCAACAACTCTCTGACCTATCAAGACTTGATACATGGACCAAATACAAGCCATTTCATACAACAAGCAAGCCAGAATCCTCCCACAACTTAGCAACCACAAAAACTCCCTCTTATGCATTTCTCTTCGAAACAGATCACACAAGCTACAAACCTTCAAACAAACTTCATAGAACAACTCACCATCAACCCCTGATCATTTCCCACCCATCATTTTGCCCTGAAAACCACCATATCAAAAATACAATTTCTCTCCCCCTTTGAACTGAACTGCATCAATCTCACAAACCAGCCATAAAAAACTTCATCCAAGCATTGCAAACTCCTCAGGAAGTTCATTAAAGGCATCTTGGACCAAAGAAGCAGCCAAAAAGCTCCAGGGTTGAAAGCTTCACCTCAGGTAGCCATGCGAATTCATTTTTCCATAAGCTGTATTTTAAGTTCTTAAATGGTTAAGTGTGATCCCCTGAGCATGATGAACTTTGAATTATTGAAAATAGTTGAGAATTGAGGATGTATGGTCTGTCTGAAAGTTTTGCAATTTTTGTTCTTTGATTCGAATCTTGTTTATGGCTGAAAAGAAATGAAGTTTGAGGGTGGGGTTGCGTTTAGAATGGAGAGAGGAAGCAATCTGGAGCTTTAGAGCTCCAGAAATGGCCTAGGGAGTGAGTTGCGAAATTTTCAGGGGAGAGGTGGCCGGAGAAGATGACCGGAGGTCATTTTCGGCCACCTGAAAGTGATTAGGTTAATTGATTAGGGTTAGGGTTTGTTTTGAACGTGGGCCGTTGGATGAGCATACCCGCGCGTGTTTGAGTGGTAAGGATTGAATCATTAGTTTTAATTATAGGATTAATATTTAATTAAATCAGTTTAAGCAAGTTTGAACCTGGGCCGTCCAGATGCGCGCCCGGTCAACCCTTTCAAGCCCAGATTGCATCCCCACCACCCATTCAGCATACTTCCCATTTTATTATTTTTATTTCACATTTTTCTCATTTAATTTGTGCATTTTATTAAAAATAGTAAAAAGACTTCAAAAATTCTGAAAATTTTTATTCAAGCTTTTATTAATTTTCAGAACCCAAAAATAATTTTATTTTTATTTTTTGCATAAAAAATTATTTTTAAATCATTTAAATGATTATTTTTAATTAGTTAATGAGAATTAATTAATTAAAAATACATTTAAGCATTTAAAAATCCCAAAAAAATTCAGAGAGCCTTTTCAAACATTTAGAAACATTTACAAACTCACAACACAAATTTCTTTTTGGTTTTGATCACACTTTGACAATTTTCATTTGAATTAGGGTTCTTAAATTTGAATATTTTTAACCCTAACTTAAAAAATCCATAACTTTTGATCCAAGTTGAGTTTGTGAATGGTTCTTTTTGAATTGTGCTATGCATACTTTCAAGCATCTAAAAAAAATTTGTTTCATTTTTATAATGCATTTTCAATTTGTTTGGCATTTTCCCTTTAGGATCACCCTTAAAACCTTAGAAACTTAGGAAAATCATAAGTCCTTCTAGGTTTAGCTTCTGACCTTCCCCTTTGGGCAGTGAACTTGTATAGGTTTAGGGTCCCTTTAATTCCATTTTCAACTTTTTATCTTACCATTTGCTTCTGATTTTGAATTTTGCATCTCATATGATCATATAACCCTAATTTGCATCTTCATTTGCATCCATCTTACATAAGCTTGCATATATGAACCTGCCATGACATTTTGTACATTCATATGACATATAAGACATCTTAGAACACATTAGAATCTTGTTTGATCATTGCATCATCCATTTGCCTTGTTTTTCTTTCATTTGATGTCATATACCTTCATGAACTTTCATGCTCCTTACATGTCTCATTTGCATTCCCATCCTTTGTATGATCATCCCCATCTCATGACATACACTTATGATATCTCTTTGCATCATTAGCATCATGAACATGCTTCTGACTTTGGCTTGCATCCTTGCATTTCATTTCATTTTCATTTCTTTTCATTTCCTTTTGCTAACTTTTCAGGTGGTAAGTGTTTGAGAAGTGAATTTGCCTTCACTTCTCACAATCTCCTCTCATCCTTCTTATGCATCATTGCTGCATTTTACTTGTGTATTAAAGTGAGCTTGTTCATTCATGTTCCCTCCTCACCCTCTTTCTTCAAGCAACTTATCTTCTTAAGTGAAGTAAGTTGTCTTGCTTCCTCCTTGCTTCTTTCCTTGGTGGCTTTTCCTTGAAGAACTTCTTGCAAGCCTCATAAACCCTAGGAACACCCAAGCATGATCATAATTAGGGTTTGATTAGTCCCCCATTAGTTTTACCTTTGTGTCATCTTTGAGTCTTCTCTTCTCATCTCTTAATCAAGGACTAAACCTTAAAGGTTTTAAGGCTTTGTGATTAGGGTTATGCCTGCATCCTTCTATTAGGATGGGGTGTATAACTTTAATCCTAAGTGTTAAACCCTTGATGTGTTTAAATCCTTTAATCAATTCATCTAATAATCACTAAGACATCAAGCTTGTAACTTGGGCCTTGCATTAGGGTTCTAATTCTTCCTTAATTGGTTAAGAAGGACTAACCCTAGTGTTAATGGACAAGTCCCCCTCAAGTTGCCTTACAAATCATAAAATCCACTTCTTAATCTTACCATTAACTAAAAATCCATTTAATAAAGGTTTTGTTTTGTCATGAGGTTAATCCTTAATCATGGATTAGTTGAGGAGCCTTCCTCAGCTTAAATGTTCCCATCTATTATCCTTCTATTAGGATGGTGTAATGGGTCCATTAAATCTTTGATTATGGCTTAAACTCATTACTTAACACTAAACAAAAACTCCAAAAAACATATAAATAAATGCAAGTAGGTTAATGATCTTAATCCTACATCATGGTGATTAAGTGTGAGGTGTTTACTTCATACTTAAGGTATTCTCATTACCCCTAATCAAAGGGAAGATGTGATGAGTTTACTAACCTTTGGTTTAGGCTTAAGCTCATTTTCTTATGACAAAATCCAAAAACAATAAAAGACTGAAAATGCCAAAAACAAACAATAATCGTCTCCTTCGGGATTCTTTTCTCATCATCTTCACTCATAAACGAGAACTTGCTTCTCCCGTCTAATGCAAGACAGTTTGCACCTGAGCTAGACAAGTCATACACTTGAGCATAGACAAGCAAGCAGTTCATCAATCAATATATTTTCCAGTCTCTTTGAGTCGAACTACGGTGTTCTGACTTCCTCATTGCACGAGAGGATACGTAGGCATAACTTAACAGTTATCGAACAAAAGTCTCTATATATTATCCCCCCTCTTCCAGCATTATTCTTTAAGCCTCATAGTCTTGAGCTTTGGACTCTTTCCTTACACTGACACTTCTCCACTTCATTTCACATTTCTTTTGCATTGATACTTGCATTCTTTTCCAGCCTTTGCACGCAAAATAGCACTGACACTACCCCTTTTAGCACAAATCTTTCAAGCGTGGATCCCGTCGAGTACGACGGACAACCTGGGTGCTAATACCTTCCCAGGTTGTAACCAACCCCCTTTCTCATTTCTGGTTCGCGACCGTCTTATCCACCTTCTTTCTAGGTTTATGCAGCATTACCTTTCCTTCGGGATAAAAATGCCTAGCTGGCGACTCTTTTTAGTTCACCCTTGTGTTCTACTCCTTCGCCGACCGTTCGCGTCTGTACCCCTCTTGGCCACGTGTCATCAGGTGGGAGCGACACCAGGGGTGAGAATTCCCTACATGTTAAAGGTTCCCACTTTTGATAAGTATAACGGCACAGCCTGCCCAAAACTCACCTCCAGTCTTTTGTGGGAAGGATTGCTGCACATACAGACGATGAGAAGCTGTGGATGTATTCATTCCAGGATAGTCTTGTAGGAGCTTCTTTGGAATGGTACATGAAGTTGAGCAGGGTCAATATTCGAAGCTGGAAGGATTTAGCTGAGGCATTTGTGAAACAGTATCAGTATAATTTGGATATGGCTCCAAATCATACCCAGTTGAAGACAATGTCTCAGAGTGCAAGAGAAGGGTTTAAAGAGTATGCCCAGAGGTGGCGTCAGCTTGCTGCTCGAGTGCAACCTCCCTTGTTGGAAAATGAAATGGCAAACATGTTCATGGGAACACTGCAGGGCGTGTTTATTGAGAGACTGGCATCTTGTTCAGCAACAAAGTTTAATGACATCGTGATAGCTGGAGAGATGGTTGGAACTCTTTTGAAGATGGGGAAAATTCAAGGCACTGGAGTAGGTAGCTCAAGTGGTGTCCGAAACGCTTTTAATGGACCTCCAAGAAGAAGGGAAGGAGAAACTAATGTTGTGTACGATTGAGACCGGGGCCGTGGATACAGAGGATCTTACGAGCAAGTTGCAACTGTCACCATTCCATCAGGTCCTGTGCAACAAATCCAACAACCACAACAACAACAACAACCACAACGCAATAACTATCAGCAAATACCCTATCAGCAGAGACAAGCTCGTCCAGCTAACAGGGTGCTTGAGGCCATCCCCATGACGTACACGACACTGCTTCAGAGGTTGTTAGAGTTGAACTTGGTTCAGTTGAGGACATTCACACCACCACCACCTGGAGAGATTCCAGTAGGGTATAATGTTAACGCAAGATGCGCCTTTCACTCAGGTGCTCCTGGGAATTCAACGGAGAAGTGTGGGGCATTGCAGCATAAGGTCCAAGACTTGATTGACTCAAAGGCAATTAACTTTGCACCGCCTCCAAATGTTATATCAAACCCTATTCCAAATCATGGAGGGGCCAGAATAAATGCCGTTGATAGGGGTGAGAGGCTAAACTTAATCTTGAATGTGAATGAAGTGAAGACTTCGTTGCTAGTCGTGAAAGATAGATTGCTGAAAGGGAAGTGTTGCACCCCAAAATTTGCCCTCTATTTTTAACTCTAACCGACTTTTTTGTTTCGCATTCATTTGCATCATATTCAAAGCATAACATTTTTTTCCGTATTAATATTAGCCGGAATAATTTCTCGGAATTTACAGACGGATTGGTCAAATTAATTTTCAATTGTGCCAAAAATCAGTAAACGGAAAAATGTCGCATATAAATTTGCAAATATCAGTACTATTAATCTGCGGTTCAAGTAGATTAACCTGACATGCTAAAAATATTTTTACGACTATTTTTGTCGTATGTTGATCAGTCTGAGCAGTTTAAATGGTCATAATTTTTATTTCAAAAGCCGACCAAACGCTGTATTTTTCCGAGTCATTTATTTCGCGCTGATTATTTTGATGTGTTCATTTTATTTTTTCGAGCACTTTGGCGTCCGACTTTTATTTTTTGAGTTCGTTTATTTTTTTACATTGGGTCTAGAATAAATAAATAAGATTATTAGTTTTTATTTTAATTTTAACTATCATAACTAAACTTTATTTAATTTTTTAAATAAATATTTTAGTGGGTCTCAAAATAAACACTTAGGCCATTATTGTTAACCGCATTATTGTTAACCCTAATTGGTTACTATATATACAAATTATATATTTAGATCTGCACAGATAACTAACCTCCCTGATTTTATTCGCCTCAAACCCTATATTTTTCTCTAAAACCCTATATTTTTCACTAAACCCTATAACTTTTTTTCCTAAACCCTGACAATTTCGCCACAAACTCTAAATTTCAAACCTTAAAACTTATAAACTTTAACCGTGTTATTTCCTCTAAACCATAAACCTTTTCTTAAACCTTAACAAACATGTTGTTATTTCTTATTTTCGCTCATGTTTATGTTATTCATACACTGTAATTGCTTCGCCCTTGTAATATTTTAAGTTTTAACTCGTAATATTTTCAGTTTTATTTTTCGCCATCTTTATTATGTAATTTCCCTGAAGCCATGTAATAGTGTAGGAGTTTTAATTTCTGCCTTTTTATTTCTGTCTTTTAAATTCTGTAAATATTTAAATTGCGTGGTTAGTAATTTAGGGAGTGCAAAGAATAACTGAAAAATAATTTGGACTTAGATAGCTAATCATAAGATAAATATTTGAAATTGAAATTCACACACGTAATTCGATCTTTGATCGCCATCTAGCACTTCCTAGGGTATTCCTCTTGGTTGCCTTAAAATAATAATGGTCAAGTCCCTTGAATATAGGGTTGTCTTAAGCTAAGTCCCTTCACGTATAAAATCATCAAGTCCCTATAAATTTAAAAGATCAAGTCTCTTCGACGTTGCCTACGGAATAATGATCTTGTCCCTTCGAATAAATGATGATAGTCCCTACGAATTGCTAAAGACATCCCTTAAGTTGCCTTCTATGACCATACGATGACCCTACGCTTGTCCCTTAACAAAGCCAAGGTAATGACTACCTACTCCTTAATAGTAGGGACAGTCTTACCCTTTGAAAGAACATAAAAGAATAAGAAAGACTTAATCTAGGGTAGGTATCTCGTAGTTACTTGCTCACACCTTCAAAATTACTTTTACACCTCACAATTTCTAAACTAGGCTTTGTATACACCCATACGAGGGTCATTAAAAAGTACTTAAAGAAATTTTTCTAATCACACACTACACTTTCCCTTTTTCAAACAATTAAAGTGAGCTAAGTAACTAAGAGCCCATGGATAACCATGGATATAAAGGGTGCTAACACCTTCCCTTTATATAACCTACCCCCCGAACCCAAGTCTTTTAAAATAGGTATTTCCTGTTCTTTTATGTCCCTTCTTTATGGATAAAATAAAAGTCGGTGGCGACTCTGGCTATCCGCAACATTTATAGAAAGTCGGTTCTCCCACCGTGTTACAGGCAGGTATTCCCAGGGTGTGATTATGACTGTGAGGTTTGCTTGAATTCGGTTAATGGTTGTGGGGATTTGAAAGCTGGGCTTCAATGTTTGATTGACGAGGGGTCGCTACAGTTTGACAGAGTTGACGATAAGTAAGTTAAGGATAATATGGGGCTGCCATATGTTGTCAATACACTAACTGACTTTTAGAACCCTAGTTATCCCATCTTGGCCTTTAGAAAGTAGTGATATAGCCGGCTTTGGTGAATACTGAAGTTGGTTGATACTCGATGCTACACTCATTGAGATCCTAAACTTTGAGGGTTTTGGTTGGAAAGTAAGTTGCCTACTGAACAACCACCCTTGGGAAGGATCAGTGATATTGAGATCCCTTAGAACCTGGTTACTTTTGTAGGACAGGATGAACCAACTAACTTCAGGGGAAGGTACTTACCTTTAAACCTCATGCAAGCCTTCAAACCTAGGGCTATTGTGTGACTTGTTTGTGTGTGCCACATGTTTGTTATTGAGCATAACATCATGACATCATGACATCATAAGCATAACATTTTCACTAACCATTTCAAGGACCAAAGGATTTATCTTTGTTCTTTGTTGCAGGTCATGGCTTCTGCTCGTAGGAATACTATCCAGATCAACTTTGTAGGGATACCTCCTAAGCTTAAGGAATTGGTCTCTCAAATTTCTGAAAACTCCCAATTCATCAAGAGGCATGGTCACCTACTGGATCTAGTCACTTCAAGGTTCAATGAAGACATGATGAGTGTCCTATTTCAGTTCTTTGATCCTAAACATCATTGTTTCACATTCCCCGATTATCAGCTGGTTCCTACAATGGAAGAGTTCTCCAAGCTTCTGGGTATACCTATCCTTGCTCAGAGACCCTTCACAGGCTTAGAGAAGGAGCCCAAACCTGAAGTCATTGTTGCAGCCTTACATTTAAAGAAATCAGACATTGTCCTAGAAACGAGAAGTGGAGTTAAGGGTATCCTTGCTAAGGTATTGATGGAGAAAGCTCAAGTGTTCCTGAAGGCTATGAGTTATGATGCTTTTGAGGAGATATTGGCCTTACTAATCTATGGTCTAGTGTTGTTCCCTAATCCAGACCAGTTCATAGACGTACACGCCATCAACATATTTTTGACTCATAATCCAGTGCCTACATTACTTAGAGATATATTACACTCTCTCCATACCCGTACTACGAAAGCACGAGGAACTCTGATGTGTTGCATACCTTTGTTGTCCAGGTGGTTTATTTCTCACCTTTCTCGATCAGTGAAGAAGAATGAACAAGGGTTCAGGTGGTCCAAGAGGATTATGTCACTTTCTCATTCAGATATTCATTGGTGCTCTCGATCTATGGAGAATGTTACTATCATTGACCGTTGTGGGGAGTTCCCTAATGTGCCACTCCTTGGCATAAGAGGGGGCATTACCTACAATCCTTCTTTAGCTCTACTTCAGTTTGGTTATGCTCGGAGTGCTGGTCCCCATGACATGCTTATTCAGGGTATTGTGTTCGACTACGACAACGATCTGCAAGGTTACCGGCAAAGGTTTATACGAGCTTGGGGTAAGGTGAACAAGGTTGATAGCAAGACTCTGGAACCAAAGTACTCCATTCCTATGGAACCTTATCTCAGATGGGTGCGAGCACATGCTCAGACTCTTATGATGCCATATCCTGCCATCCTTCCAGTTACCATGGAACCTGTTGCTGAAGGAGATACTCCTTATATCATCCTTCATCCAGACATGCCCAATGACATGGAAGAGTTACAGAGGTCCTGGATCCAGTTGAAGGAGCAAAGGGATACTTTTGAGACTCATTTCAAAGCTAGTCAAGAAAGAATCATGAAGCTGACACGACAACTTCACGAGGAGCGGAATCTCAACTCATACCTCAACACAAAAAGGAAACGTCCATGGGAGACTTAAAACCCCATCTTTGTATTCATTTCATTTTTGTTGTAAGCCCAAGAGGAAAACAAGTTTATTGATTACTAATAAAAGTTTACTTTCTGGTTGTTTGAACAAATTTAAATCCTGCGGTCCTTGAAAACATTGCATATGCATTTACATACCATATCCTTGCATCACAGGTTTCTTATGAACAGGTATCTTATCTTCTCGCTGTTTATTTCAGCAGAAATGGATCTTGAACAGACTGTCAAGGATCTCCAGGCTCAGAATGCACAATTTCAAGAGCTAATCCTGAACTTGTCCAAGGGACAAGATGAGTTGATGGCACTGCTGGCTAAGAAGAAGAAGAAGACTAGAAAATCAGGGGGTCTCATCAACTTGGGTAGAAGATTCAGAGGTCCTATCAAGATAAAGGAAGAGGTTGAGGATTCTGAGTCTGAGAATTCTGAGAAAGAGGGAGGTAGTCTTCATGATACGGTGGGAGATTTTGATTCTGAGGCAAACTATTATCATGATCCTGCTAGTGAGGAGAAGTACAAGATGCTGGTAGACAGAATGAATGCTATGGAACTACAAAAATCTTCTGGGCTTGATTTTGAAGATTTGAGTTTAGTTTCTGGAGTGGTTATACCTATTGGTTTCAAGGTTCCTGTTTTTGTGGTGTATGATGGGGTTTCATGTCCTAAACTGCATTTAAGGTTCTATGTCCGGAGGATTCAACCACATACTGCTGATAAGAAACTGTGGATTCATTTCTTCCAAGAGAGTTTATCTGGAGCTCAATTGGAATGGTACTATCAACTTGAAAGTGTTAATATTCGTGATTGGAATGATCTTGCTAAGGCCTTCTATAGGCAATACCAATATAATGCTGATTTAGCACCAACTCACATGCAGCTCCAAGGCATGTCTATGGGTGCTAAGGAGAGTTTCAAAGAGTATGCCCAGAAATGGAGAGACCTGGCTGGCAGAGTTCAACCTCCTCTGACTGACAGGGAAATTGTGGATATGTTTATGAGTACGTTGAAAGGTCCTTTCTATAGTCACCTCATATGAAGCTCATCATCTGGCTTCACCGAGCTAATAATGACTGGAGAACGTGTGGAAAGTGGAATAAGGAGTGGTAAGATACAGGTGTGTGCCTCTCCATCAAGCACTTATAAGAAGCCCCCTAGTGGAAAGAAGGAATCTAATGTTGTGTACGGTCAACATAATCGTAACAGGAGTCACCAATCTGTGGGAGCAGTTTACATCTCCAACCCTGCTCCTACAGCACCATAGCAACAACAAAACAATCAACAGAAGCCTAGAAGACAGTTCACCAAGATCAACTCGTCACTGGCCCAAGCCTTGCAACACATGTTGAAAGGGGAACTAATTACTTTGAGGGATCCTCCTCAGAATCCTAATACATCCTCTCCTCGATACAATCCTAATGCAAGATGTGCATATCATTCTAATAGTCCGGGACATGACACCAACAACTGCTGGGTATTGAAAAATAAGATTCAAGACATGATTGAAGCTGGAGAAATTGAATTTGACGTTCCTGGGACTCCAAATGTGATCACTGCTCCTATGCCTAATCATGAGAAGACTGTTAATGCTATTGATGAAGTTTCCTATGTTTCCTCAGTAGCTGACCTGACTACACCATTATCCATTATCAAGAAGAAGTTGGTGCAGGTTGGGTTCTTTCCAGGTTGCAATGAAGACTGTTTTTACTGTGCCTATAAACCTGATAGTTGCTGGAAGTTGAAGGATGGCATTCAACGCCTCATGGAAAATTACACTATATTGTTTGAGAGGACTCCTTCTGTTGAAAGTATGTGTGAACATCTGACTCGAAGCACGAAGCTTGAAGATGTAGCTATGGTTGATAGAGTACCAGTAAAGATTACCTCCAAAGGCCCTATCAGGATCACCTCTAAGGGTCCTGTCAGGATTACTGCTGAAGGCCCTGTGAAGACTGTTGTTGAAGCTAGAGTGGTTTCAATGATCATTACCACTCCTGTTCCTGTTCCTTATACCTCTGATAAAGCTATACCCTGGAATTATGGTTCTGATGTTTATATCCATGGTGTCAAACAAGAACCTTTGACTGATGCACCTATTTCTGATACTAGTCTTGATGTTGACAATATTGCTGGATCTAGTAAGATCACTAGAAGTGGAAGAGTCTTCTCCCCTCAAAATACCTCTAAAAGTGCAGTTGCTCCAACTCATACTTCCATTGCTGGGCCAAGTACTGATGCCCGGGGCAAGGGTCCTGTAATTGAACCTGTGCAAGCTGAGGCACCAAATGCTGAAAATCTTTCTAAACAGATGGAAGAAGTATTGAAGATCATTCACAAAAGTGATTATGATATTGTTGACCAGTTAGGGCATACTCCCTCCAAAATCTCCATGTTATCTTTGCTGCTGTGTTCGGAGGCCCATGCTAAAGCTTTAATCAAGTTCTTAAAGACTGCTCATGTACCAAATGAAATTTCTGTGGATCAATTTGAGAATTGTGTTGCACATCTGACTAGTGATAATGGTTTGGGCTTTTCTGATGCTGATCTGACTCCTACCAAGAGGAATCATAATAGAGCTCTGCATATCTCCATTGAATTTAGGGGCACTACCTTGTCTCATGTGTTGGTGGACAATGGTTCTTCATTAAATGTGCTCCCTAAAGAGGTTCTGGACAAGCTCAGTCCTGAAGATGTTGTGTTAAGACCAAGTGATGTAGTGGTGAGGGCCTTTGATGGTTCAAGAAGAGTGGTACATGGAGAAGTAGACCTTCCAATCAAAGTAGGCTCTCAAGTCTTCAATTATACTTTCTATGTGATGGATATTCGTCCTGCGTATTCTTGTTTGCTTGGGCGCCCATGGATCCATGGGGCAGGTGCTGTGACTTCCACCTTGCATCAGAAGTTGAAATATCCGGTGAAAAATAAAATTGTCACTGTCTATGGTGAAGAGGAGTACATGGTTACACTACAAGAAAATTAGCAAATTACGACGGTTATTTTGGCAGGTTACGACGGTTAAAACAGTCGTAATTTGTAAATCACGACGGTTTCAACACTGTCACAGAAAGGTGCGTCGCAAGGCTGTATCGCGTCGGTTGTCAAAACCGCCACACCAACCGTCATTATCTCTTACGACGGATAGGGAACAGACTTAATCTCCACATTGCGACGGTTACAACCATCGTAACTTCCCATTTGTTTTTTTATTATTAATTACGACGGTTCCAACCGTCGTAATTTTCGGTTCCACAGGAATATCCGCATGTAAATCTGTGGGAAATTTCCTTTCCACATGTAAATTCGCAGGTAATTTATTTTTAAAATTAAAAAAAATATTGTTTGTAGAAATATACACAAAATGGGGCAGAAAATAACATATTCTTCATTCATCTAAACATATATATCATATTACATGTATAAAAACACCATTTCACTTTATATATTAGAAGGTTATCATATTACAATTACATTTAGATAATGAATCAACAGAATTTTATCATGCTCTTCCAAGGGTGGTTTGCACTACCAATCAACAAAATTTTATCATGCTCCACCACTATCGAAATTTGACCAAAGCTAATCACTGAAATCCGACCATTCTAAGCAGTAAGCATCAGTCTCCCCATATCCAAGATGTTTTGGCCAACCAGAATTTGCAATCACCATTCCCATTAATGTTATAATCAAGATTTCCAAGAATTATTTTTCAAAAGCAGAATCACTTATGGACATACCTTGCTTGACATTTGGCAACTTAATCTCCTGCACAAAAACATATTGGTTAATTCACTTATTATACAACTTATAGGAGCTAAGTCTCGTCCAGATCATAAACAAAAGATGCACTCCAGCAACTAATTTTCTATGGAACGTACACGCTCAATCTGCTATGTTGTACTAAATGTAATGGTTAAAACACATCACTAGAACATAATGTAGAAATATTATTCGGTTTTTATATTGGATCTAAACTTATCCTTGTAGAAACGACTTGTAGATCGAATAATGTCTCCCATTTAGAAAGTCATTATCAGGTTTTATCTCATTCAATGTGAGATTCATAAGGCATACCTCTTAGAACCGCACAAAACTATTTATCGAAAAATTGATTTTTCTAATTTCAAGCATGTGCGGATGAATGTTGCTTTAATTATATAGATTATGACTTAAATAAAGGAAACAGTACAAACCAACCTCATAAAGTACAATATCTTCTCCAGGATCATAACCAGCCATTTCATTTAGCCTTGTTAAGATTTTTGATGGCTTGTCGGTACCCTTCACAAAGAGTCTTCCAACATAGCTGACATTACAAGGAAACAAATCATGTGTCAATCTAGGTTGTACACATAAAATATGCAAAAATATTTCAATGAATCTCAAAGAGAAAACATTTTCATCCTTTTTGACTAAATCACATAGTTATTATAAAAAAAAAATTAAAGTAATTTGTAATAATGTTTAGAATACTCTACTACTCTCTCGAATCGTTTCAAATATTGATCGTGCTTGACTATGCCAATAAGACCAAGTTATCCAATTATGCTTCAACTTAATTAACACTTGTTCACATGAAAGCACAACATCATTGCTATGGTAAGCATCTCTTGATGCATACAATTTGCATTACTTTTGCCTAAAGCAGCGCTAACAATTGAAGCATCATATTCTTATTCTCAAAGTGTAATAAAAGCTACCACAATCCCTTAATTTATCATCTATATAATTTTGAAGAATTTAAACACAAAAATCCAATAAAATCCCTTTATCTCTATTTAGGAATATCCATGTTGAGAAAGCAATCACAAAACAAATTCAATCATGAATACTCCAAAAACTATGTGTTATACATTATCAAATCAATCTACATAATCTTATTCACATGTGCTTATTTTCTAACCATTGGATGAGCGAAATATATGTTCAATAATGGCAACTTTATGAGTAACTTTGTGTGAGATTACTTTACCAACATATGTTGTTGAAGATATTCTAAAAGTAAGTATCACTTTCTTTTCCAATACATTCACCACTATGGACTCAATTTCTCCTGGAAAATGAAAGATTTGAGAGCATTGTATTAGAAGCTAACAAAAAAATTATATATCAAAACATCGTCACAACTCACAAGTTATAACAATATTCATCAAAATTGAAAGCATTACTAATTAATTAGTTAGAAAAGTGAAGTTGTCTACAATGGTCAATTTGTTCTACATCAAGTAATTAATAACAATAGTTTTGGTTTACAAAAATAAAAATAAATGTAGTTTAAGTAAATATTAGAATTAGAAGATTAACTAAAACCAATCAACAATTTCCTAGAGTATTAACTAAAACCAATCAATAATTTCACAATCATGTTCAAAACATTTAGCTATACAATACATTCTATCATTTCAACAAAAATTAAAGGATAACTTAACATGAATGAACTTTAACAAACAAGCTTACCATTCATTTTTGTAATAATGTCAGAAACTCTCTTCTGGTAGTTCTCACATTTCATATCAGCTGAAAGAACAACCTCTTGTACCTATTCTCACAGTTCATTATGAAAAATCATAATCACCTTCAAAACTCAAAATAAACTACTAAAGGTTCAACTCAAAGCTGTATACATACCGGTGACAAAGACAAAGACTCCAAAGATGCAAGACTAGAAAGAGGAAAACTCTTTGACACTTTTACACCAGCTGCTTCCTTCTGCATGAAACCCAAAGAAAATCTGAATGGTATATTCCATGCAACCCAAGATAATTAGAAAGTAACAAACTTAGTACAACAAAAACATTTGTGGTGTAGTGCATTAATGTCTCATTTGAAGTCTACACAAATACAATTTTCTCTTATTGAGATGCTCCATTGGTATTTTTATGTTGGTTTTCAAATGGAAAAAAAGTTATAGCATAAAACTATAAACTCGTCATCAATTATCAACAATCCAATGTCAAAAGTAATACAGACCTCCATAGAAGAATCACTTTTGAATCAAGATCCTTCTCAATTTCTCTGAATTCTAAGAGGTTGACGTTGGATGACTGTTGAAGAGAAGCTACGTATAACTGAACATATCATTGCCGACACTGACAATGATGTCTAATTTGGTCCCATGACAAACGATAACTGATTTAACACGGAAAGTGTAAAATCAATTTAAATACAGGATTTAACAACAATACAAAATCCATATGAGTGGGAGACTTCTAAGCTCTAATACATATTCTCATTAAAAGGTCATTTATTTATTCCAACAAAACAATAATTTATTACCATATCTTCAGCTGCTGGAGTCTAGCCTGGGCAGCATACTGCCACCAAAGATAAGGAGCTTGTGAGATGGAAACTGTAGATCGTAAACGAGAAACTTTCATATATGTCTTGTATCTTGAAACAACTTCCAAGAGTTTTATCCAATCATGATACTGAGCCTAGAGTTCAGACAGGAACAAGTAAAACAAATAGCATTTTCAAGGAGACACAAATAACCGTTGAGTGACAAAGTAAGAATTCAAAATTAATATTCTTAGTACTTGTAATTTGTACAATAACTCAAAATATCAATTGGATATCCGACATGATATCAAAACAAGTTAGGACCTAAGACAAGCATTGTGGTCAAATTGAAGTATCCAAGATTTTTGACCTTTCACATTGAAGCATCTATATAATCTATTTCCACTTGAAAGCAGTATAAGTACTCTAAACTAAAATATTTTGTAGCATTTACCATGATATTTTTTGTATTGTAATAACCTGCTTATTTTGGGCCACATTACCCTACTTTCTTTTTTGCATTAATGATAATAAGTTGTCTGCACTTTCAGTATTGAACTCTACAGAAAGTTTATTATTCTCTCTACTATTAATACTTCCAAAGAACTAATCTATGAGGGTAAGTAAAATGATTCATAAAGGGAATTATAAGCTAAAACCCAACAAATCCAAAGGCACATAATCAAGTTAATTCCTTACTAAATCACAAACAGATACTACCACCACATGATGTTTCCTCATCATAATAAAATTGGTAACTATGCAGAAAAGTTGAGAAAAATAAACATAATACACAACCACTTTCTAGAAACAAAAATGTCACTCCATATCTAGTTATTCATGTGGAACATATACTGAAAACTATCAAACCATTTTCAGTTGGGACATGAGTTAGGAAATCTACCTAATTTGAAACTAATTAACATAGCCACAAAATTGAAAATATAAATTCAAAATTTAAAATCTACCTAGGTTGAGATGGTTGAGCTTTTGAAGTAAGAGTTGAAGCCATAACTGATACTCTAGATTATTTAAGCATCCAATTTCTGGAGGAAGATATCTACCTTAAAAACAGGGGAAATTGTAAGACAATAATTATCGAGACAAGACTTCAAATTAATTTAGAGTTAAATGGATTTATATTGTTTACGAAATTTCCCAAAAATTGAATTAGCGATGCCTAGAAAACCTCAAATGGAAGCGTAATCGTTAACCTGAAATGCATTATGGAGTACGGCCACAGTTTCAGGTAGTAACGATGGTCGTGATTTAGGGAAATCATCGTTGTCCATGATAGATAGGGCTTTACTAAGTTGGGATTAGATTTTGGGAGTAGCTACGAGCATGAGAGAAGCGGTTATGGTTTTGATATGTTCCTTCTCAGAATCAAGGATCAAACTTTCTTCTAATGCCCATCAGAGACGGAGGTTATTTTTGAAGTTGACGACGGAGGATTGACAGATCTGCTCGTCGACGACTTCTTCGATGACAAGACAGAGTACGATAAGGCCAAAGTTGGGATGGTTGGCTGATTCATCTAGGAAGGATTTTGCATGGTGGCAAGGCTCTGTTACCGGAGAGAGAGTGTCGAGGAAGCATTCAGAGGGGAGTTAATGAGTTTGAAGATTTCGTTCCATAGGGTTCGTGAGAAAGTGATTTTCATAGAGTTTGAAGGTTTATGTTTTTTTTAATTAAAAAAGAAATTACAAAAAGAGCACTTTAGTTAAAAACTTAATAAGAACCTTTGGTTACAAAAATTTTAATTCATAGAGTTTGAAGGTTTATGTTGTTTTTTAATAAAAAATTAAAAAGAGAACATTTGGTTAAAAACATAATAAGGACAATTTTGTGATAACTGTCGTGACAACCGTCGTAGTCCAATCTCTAATTGTCATGACAACCGTCGCAATCCAGTAAGAATGACAGTTTTGTGATAACTGTCGTAAAAAATCTACGACAGTTGACCATAACTGTCGTGACAACCGTCGCAATCCAGGAATTAGGACAGTTTTATGATAACTGTCGCAACTCAAGTGTCGTAAATCTCATTTTTTCTTGTAGTGTTAGCCATGTGAATAATTTCAAATATGTAGAAATAGAGGGTGAAATGGTTGAAACTCCATGTCAAACATTCGAAATTGTTCCTTGCTCTGCTCTTATTCCTCAGTATGTCCCTGCTTCTGTGGTTACTAAAATACCTCCTGCAATGGCCTCCCTCAAAGATGCTAAGGCAGTGGTTGCAAAAGGTGGTTCTGCTATTTGGGGTCAGCTTCCCAGCATCCCTTACAAGTCTGACAAGTTTGGTTTGGGTTTTACTACAGAATCTCAGAAGACTGTTCGTCGTGCTCGTGTTGTTCGTATCACTAATCAAGGGTTCATAAGAGATCAAATCAATGATGTGGGTGACTGTAATGAAGACTACAACCTGGATGATTGGATATTTCCTACCATGGGTGATGGGCTCAACAATTGGAAGACTGAAGACGTTATTCCTATCTCCTTTAGTCAGGAGTAAATACTATTACTATGTTTTGTTTTAAGTTTGTAATTTCGAACAATAAAACCTTTTAAGCCTTGTGTCTTACCCGGGGCACAATGGTATGCTTGTTTCGGGATGTCATTTCATTTGCATACTTCATTCAATAAAATCAATGGACGTTTCGTTTTCATAAATATTGTGCTCCTTGTCTTTTCTTTTTATTTTCTGTTTTATCAGCTATGTGTTCTTACACACACCCACATCACTAAAATGCAGATCCTCATCCACTCTGGATCCTATTGATAACAGTTCTACTATTGCCAATTATAAATTCGATAATCCGATCTATCAAGATGAAGATGGAAAGGAGGAATATTGTGAAGTACCTGTAGAGCTTACTAGGTTGTTACAACAAGAAGAGAAAGTTATACAGCCACATGAAGAGCCAATCGAAGTTGTGAATCTGGGAACGGAAGAAAACAGGAAAGAGGTCAAGATAGAAGCTGAATTAGAAGATGGTGTTAAGAACAGATTGATCCAGATGTTACGTGATTAAGTGGAGATCTTTGCTTGGTATTATGAAGATATGCCAGGGTTGGATACAGACATTGTGGTTCACCGTTTACCAGTAAAAGAAGATTGTCGTCCAAAGAAGCAGAAGGTTCGTCACATGCGTCCTGAAATGTCAGAAAAGATTAAAGCAGAGGTGATGAAACATTTTGATGCATGGTTCTTAGCTGTGACTTCTTATCCTCAATGGGTTGCAAATGTGGTACCAGTTCCTAAGAAGGATGGTAAGGTACGTATGTGTGTAGATTACAGGGATTTGAATAAGGCCAGTCCTAAAGATGACTTTCCACTTCCTCATATTGATGTTTTGGTAGACAATACTGCTCAGCATAAGGTATTCTCTTTCATGGATGGTTTCTCTGGTTACAATCAGATTAAGATGGCACCTTAAGATATGGAGAAGACTACATTTGTTACACAATGGGGCACTTTCTGTTATAAGGTGATGCCATTTGGTTTGAAGAACGTCGGGGCAACATATCAGTGTGCTATGGTGGCTTTGTTTCACGATATGATCCATCATGAGATAGAGGTATATGTGGATGATATGATAGCCAGGTCCCAGAATGAAGAACAACACCTTGATCATCTACATAGGCTGTTTGAAAGGTTGAAGAAATACAAGCTGAGATTGAATCCAAATAAGTGTACTTTTGGGGTTAGGTCTGGTAAACTCCTGGGTTTCATTATCAGTGGAAAAGGTATTGAAGTGGATCCTGCAAAAGTAAAAGCTATACAAGAGATGCCTGCTCCCCGAACTGAAAAGGAAGTTAGAGGTTTCTTGGGACGACTGAATTACATTGCAAGGTTTATTTCCCAGCTAACTGCTACCTGTGAGCCAATCTTCAAGTTGTTGAAAAAAGATCAGGTAATGGAATGGAATGACGAGTGCCAGACAGCCTTTTATGAAATAATAAGATATCTCTTAGAACCTCCAATTTTGATGCTACCAGTTGATGGAAAAACCTTGATTATGTACTTAATAGTATTAGACAACTCAATGGAGTGTGTGTTGGGGCAACATGACGAGTCTGGTCGAAAAGAGCAGGCAATATACTACCTTAGCAAAACGTTTACTGACTGTGAAACCAGGTACTCACTGCTCGAGAAAACTTATTGTGCTTTGGCATGGGCTGCTCGCCGACTAAGACAGTATATGTTGACTCATACTACCTGTTGATTTCAAAGATGGATCCAATCAAGTACATATTCGAGAAACTTGCTCTCTCTGGACGAATAGCAAGATGGAAAATGATCTTAACAAAATATGATATACAGTACACTACTTAGAAGGCCATTAAAGGTAGTGTAGTAGCTGATCATTTAGCTCATCAAGCGGTGGATGATTATCAGTCAATGAATTTTGAGTTCCCAGATGAAGACATCATGATTATTACTAAAGAACCTGGACAATATGACGGACCTGAACAAGGATCCCGATGGACTATGGTTTTTGATGGAGCTTCTAATGCGCTTGGTAATGGTGTTGGTGTTGTGATCATTTCCCCTGAAGGTTGTCATACCCCAATTACTGCAAGACTTTGTTTCTATTGTACCAATAACATGGCTGAGTATGAGGCATGTATCATGGGTATCAAAACTGCCATTGAGATGAAGATTCAGTTCCTGGACGTATATGGGGATTCATCCCTGGTAGTTAGTCAGATTAAAGGAGATTGGGATACCAAGCATGAAAATCTCATTCCTTACAGAGAGGATGTGTTGTCCTTGATCCCATATTTTGAAGAGATTACCTTTGGACATATTCCACGAGGAGAGAATCAGTTGGCAGACGCACTAGCCACCATGGCATCTATGTTTGAGATTAGTTGGGATGATGAAGCTCCCAAGATCACTATTGATAGATTTGAGAAGCTTGCATACTGCAATGAGATTGATACTGAAGGGGGAAAGGAATGACCTTGGTTCTATGAAGTGAAAAGATATCTTGAAGCCCAGGAATTCCCCGAAGGGGAATCTGTCAAAGATAAGAAGTTTCTGAGGAGGTTTTCTGCTAAGTTCTTCTTGAGTAATGGAATTTTGTACAAGCGCAATTATGATTTGACTTTGCTTCGTTGTGTGGATAAGAAGGAAGCAACAGAGATTATGGAAGACATGCATGATGGGATCTTTGGCACTCATTCTAGTGGTCATACCATGGCAAAGAAGATATTGAGAGCAGGTTACTATTGGTCTACCATGGAAGCTGACTGCTATCAACATTCCAAAACAAGTCACAAGTGTCAGATTTATGCTGATAAGGTGCACGTACCTCCAGTTCCATTGAATGTGTTAACTGCTCCTTGGCCTTTTGCCATGTGGGGCATTGATATGATTGGTGAGATCAAGCCTACTTCTTCTAATGGGCATCGTTTCATCCTGGTTGCCATTGATTACTTTACAAAGTGGGCGGAGGCAGCCTCATTTGCATCTGTTACCAAGAATGTTGTGGCTCGATTCATTAAGAATAATCTTATATGTAGGTATGGCATCCCTGAAAGGATTATCACAGACAATGGCTCTAATCTGAACAACACCATGATTATTGATCTCTGCACGAAGTTCAAGATTAAACATCACAACTCTTCTCTGTATCGTCCAAAAATGAATAGGGCAGTAGAAGCTGCTAATAAGAACATCAAGAAGATTCTACAGAAGATGACTGTTACGTATAAGGATTGGCATGAGATGTTACCATTTGCTCTTCATGGTTATCTTACTACAATACGTACTTCAACGGGGGCAACCCCATTCTCCTTAGTCTATGGTATGGAAGCAGTTTTACCCATTGAAGTTTAGATCCCCTCCTTAAGAATCATGAAGGATGCAGGCTTGGATGAAGATGAGTGGATTCAGACTCGACTTGACCAGATAAATTTGATTGATGAGAAAAGGCTGGCAGCTGTTTTTCACGGTCAGATGTACCAGAAACGAATGATCAAAGCTTTTAATAAGAACGCTAAGCAAAAGGTATATCAGGCTGGTGACTTGGTAATCAAGCGTATCATATTACCACAAGGTGATCCTAGGGGAAAGTGGACTCCTACATATGAAGGACCATTTGTAATCAAGAGGGTATTCTCAGGAGGTGCCATGATGCTTACTACCATGAACGGTGAAGATTTCCCACAGCCTGCGAACGCAGACATAGTTAAAAAATACTACGCATAAAAAGAGACTTGCTAGGTTGACTGGCCTAGGCAAAAATAAGGGCATCCCGGCGAACCAAAAGGGTTCAGGCAAAAATTAGGGATATATATATATAAAAAAATGTACACCCGGCAAGTCGAAAACTTGAAAGGGCGGCTTGAGCAAAAAAGTGTATCCCGGTGGATTGAAAACCTGAAAAGGCAATCCAGGCAAAAGTTAGGGATTAAAGCGTATGATTATGTCTCGTTGGATCACCCATGTAACTCCAACTATTGGTGCTACCTAAATCAAGTTCAAACAGATAAAGTTCAATCCAATCGTTTCCATCTCAACAGCAAAGGATGAGATACTTGAAGATAATGGCAATAGTGGAATTGAAACTCAATAGGATTATTTCTCACATAGTTGTTTTCTTTGTTTTGTAAAACTTTTACGTCGAATTCCTCTTACTAGGATTTCTGTTTCCTTGTACAAACTTGCTTATGTATAGGCTATTTTCTAAAATAAATAAAATCTCGTCTTTGAATCCAAATTTACTTTTACCCTGTTTACCTAAACGACAACGTCCATTGGTTATGTTTGAATGTGTGTATGCTTTTGAATATGATTGATGTTTACCAGAAATGCATAAAATGTCGTAATAGTATTTACTAAGGACGAACAAGAGTAGGAATTCAACGAAGCTTCGCCGGTTCATCCCCACAGAATAATCACAAATCCCCAGCAGAGTAATCTTTATAAGATATTTCAAGTCACATCTCCTCTCGGATTTATGTACATCTCTTTTATCCTCAGTCAGGATACTCAGGAACTTATTCCTTCAATAAAAAGAATGACGAACAAAGACGGGAGGTTATAAGTACCATACTATCAAACAAGACGGGAACGAAGTCCTCATGCTCCTCAACAACGAACTGGGATTTATTTTCCCCAGCCAGCAGTTGTTATATAGAGAAACCCAGATACTTCAGGCTACATGATTTATACATACATCATTAACATCATATCATAGCATACGCATCCATAATCCATATGACATTCTTACTTAAGAGCATCATACCATATATGCATGCATTAAATAATCTTGCATAAACTAACCTTTCCTTTTCAGGATAGTTGCAGGCAGATAAACACTATTAAACAATTCAGAGATAATCGCCACGAAGATTCATTTCTGATGATCAATACAAGTTATCCTAGAGATGGCACATAAATGGTCTATACGAAGACCTAGTGTTCAATCCAGGATATTACCAGAAGAAATTCAGGAGTAATCTCCACGAAGATTTAATCATGATGCTCAAGTTGTCCTTGGAAGGGTACGTAAATGATCTATACGAAGATCTAGTGCTTTATCCAGGATATTTCCAGAGGAGATAATCGTTACGAAGATTTATTTCTGATGGTCAACTATCTTTGGGATAGTGTGTAAATGATCTATACGAAGATCTAGCACTTAATCCAAGAGATTCTTTCAGAAGAAGTTCAAGGATAATCGCCACGAAGATTTAATCCTGATATTCTTTTTGTCCTTGGGAAGGTATGTAAATGGTCTATACGAAGATCTATTACCTAATCTGGGATATTTCCAGAAGAGATAATCGCTACGAAGATTTATTTCTAATGGTTAATTCAACAGTTTATCTTTGGGATGGTACATAAATGATCGATACGAAGATCTTGTACTTAGCCCAAGATATTACCAAAAGCAATTCAGAAAAGATCCCCACGAAGATTGGATTCTGATGCTTAAATTAAAGTATGTTCCTAAAGATGGTTCAGAGCCGATCTATACGAAGATCTAAGTACTGACACCTAATGAAGAATATTCTTTTCCCCCAGAGATAATGCAGAGACGATCTATACGAAGATCTAGTGCTGACATTCAACTCAAACCATGTTACAGAAATGATTCAGAGATGGCCTATACGAAGACCTAGTACTGATATCCAGTGACAACATAAAGATACTATCACCTCCTGATATTATGGATGGCATCTATAAGCCCATCTCCAGTTCCTCTGAGTGGCATCTTTAAGCCCATTCCAGCATATACAACCAATCAGCAGTGTTACTTTATGCACCGGCGAGTGCAAATTTTTGGGTTTTTGTGTTCAATCCCCTTCAACCTTCCAAGTCACGAATGGCAAACAGGCCAATCTAACTCCTCAGGTTTCAGAAAATTGAACAAGGGCAGCTGTTGCACCCCAAAATTTGCCCTCTATTTTTAACTCTAACCGACTTTTTTGTTTCGCATTCATTTGCATCATATTCAAAGCATGACATTTTTTCCGTATTAATATTAGCCGGAATAATTTCTCGAAATTTACAGACGGACTGGTCAAATTAATTTTCAATTGTGCCAAAAATCAGTAAACGGAAAAATGTCGCATTTAAATTTGCAAATATCAGTACTATTAATCTGCGGTTCAAGTATATTAACCTGAAATGCTAAAAATATTTTTACGACTATTTTTGTCGTATGTTGATCAGTCTGAGCAGTTTAAACGGTCATAATTTTTATTTCAAAATTCGACCAAACGCTGTATTTTTCTGAGTCATTTATTTCGCGCTGATTATTTTGATGTGTTCATTTTATTTTTTCGAGCACTTTGGCGTCCAACTTTTATTTTTTGAGTCCGTTTATTTTTTTACATTGGGTCTAGAATAAATAAATAGGATTATTAGTTTTTATTTTAATTTTAACTATCATAACTAAACTTTATTTAATTTTTTAAATAAATATTTTAGTGGGTCTCAAAATAAACACTTAGGCCCATTATTGTTAACCCTAATTGGTTACTATATATACAAATTATGTGTTGCTGCTAGAAAAAAAAACAAGACAAAAACCGAGAAAAAGAAAAAAAGGAGAAAAGTAGACGGGGAAGCGGCGCCGCTATTCATCGCTATATTTTCAATCGTTTGGTACGTGTTCTTACCACTATTGTTTTACTAACTTTGTATAATATTTCATATAACATTTCACTAACTTTGTATATGCATGGTTCACTGGTTATTCTAGATTGATCATATAATATTTCACATAATATTTTATATAAGCTCATATCATCATGTTTTACTGGTTATAGGCATCGTTTTGTTTTTTTTTATATATAGATACACATACTGTTTCACGTTGTTGTTGTTAATTTTTCTTAGTTTTTTATTTATCATATTAATATAATATTAATATATTTATAATATTAAGATAACACATAATATATAATATATTGTTAGTACATAAAATAGTGACTATTTCATTAAATATATTTTCTTAATTTATTTATTTTTACAATTTTGTGGATTATTCAGATCGGATCGTGTCGATACGCTGTTTGTACATTGGTATGCATGATGCGTGACACTTGTATTGATCCGATCTAGTTGCGATGATCGCAATTTTTGCGTTAGCAACGTCGTTTTTTTTAATTCATTTTTTTAAATATATTTAGATCTGCACAGATAACTAACCTCCCTGATTTTATTTGCCTCAAACCCTATATTTTTCTCTAAAACCCTATATTTTTCACTAAACCCTAAAACTTTTTTTCCTAAACCCTGACAATTTCGCCACAAACTCTAAATTTCAAACCTTAAAACTTTTTTATAAACTTTAACCGTGTTATTTCCTCTAAACCATAAACCTTTTCTTAAACCTTAACAAACATGTTGTTATTTCTTATTTTCGCTCATGTTTATGTTATTCATACACTGTAATTGCTTCGCCCTTGTAATATTTTAAGTTTTAACTCGTAATATTTTTAGTTTTATTTTTCGCCATCTTTATTATGTAATTGCCCTGAAGCCATGTAATAGTGTAGGAGTTTTAATTTCTTCCTTTTAATTTCTGTCTTTTAAATTCTGTAAATATTTAAATTGCGTGGTTAGTAATTTAGGGAGTGCAAAGAATAATTGAAAAATAATTTGGACTTAGATCGCTAATCATAAGATAAATATTTGAAATTGATATTCACACACGTAAGTCGATCTTTGATCGCCATCTTGCACTTCCTAGGGTATTCCTCTTGGTTGCCTTAAAATAATAATGGTCAAGTCCCTCGAATATAGGGTTGTCTTAAGCAAAGTCCCTTCACGTATAAAATTATCAAGTTCCTATAAATTTAAAAGATCAAGTCCCTTCGAGGTTGCCTACGGAATAATGATCTTGTCCCTTCGAATAAATGATGATAGTCCCTACGAATTGCTAAAGACATCCCTTAAGTTGCCTTCTATGACCATACGATGACCCTATGCTTGTCCCTTAACAAATCCAAGGTAATGACTACCTACTCCTTAATAGTAGGGACAGTCTTACCCTTTGAAAGAACATAAAAGAATAAGAAAGACTTAATCTAGGGTAGGTATCTCGTAGTTACTTGCTCACACCTTCAAAATTACTTTTACACCTCACAATTTCTAAACTAGGCTTTGTATACACCCATACGAGGGTCATTACAAAGTACTTAAAGAAATTTTTCTAATCACACACTACACTTTCCCTTTTTCAAACAATGAAAGTGAGCTAAGTAACTAAGTGCCCATGGATAACCATGGATATAAAGGGTGCTAACACCTTCCCTTTATATAACCTACCCCTTGAACCCAAGTCTTTTAAAATAGGTCTTTCCTGTTCTTTTATGTCCTTTCCTTATGGATAAAATAAAAGTCGGTGGAGACTCTTGCTATCCGCAACATTTATAGAAAGTCGGTTCTCCCACCGTGTTACAGGCAGGTATTCCCAGGGTGTGATTATGACTGTGAGGTTTGTTTGAATTCGGTTAATGGTTGTGGGGATTTGAAAGCTGGGCTTCAATGTTTGATTGACGAGGGGTCGCTACAGTTTGACAGAGTTGACGATAAAAGTAATTGTGTGTCTACCATAACAATTTATTTTGATCCTGCTGAGTTTCCTGTCCGGAGAGAACCTGTGACTATCTATGTTCTAGAGGTGAGTCATGTTACCATTACTGTTCCGGGACCAGTCCGTTATGCTGATGAAAAGGCCATTCCCTGGCACTATTGCTCAGACGTGTATGTAGATGGTCAGAAGGTGGAGAGTAAAACAGTGACAATTGACCTGACTGTTGTGAATGTCGGAGGAGTTGGTGGATTTACAAGGAGTGGGCGTCTCTTTGCTCCTCAATCTCTTAGAGGTGATCCCGAAGCTGAAGCGGCTACAAAAGCTAAGGGTAAACAAATAGTAACTAAAGAGGTAATAACTCCTGCTCCTAGTCAAGGCACTTTTGAAAAAGAAGTTGAAGAATTCATGAGAATAATTAAGAAAAGCGACTATAAAGTGGTTGAACAGCTGAATCAAACTCCGTCCAAGATATCTATTATGTCATTGTTAATGTGTTCTCAGGCTCACCGGGAGGCCCTGCTAAATTTTTTAAAAATGGCATATGTACCACAGGAGATAACTGTTAACCAGTTGGAGGTTGTGGTAGCCGATGTGAATGCCAGCCATGGGTTGGGATTCACAAATAGAGATCTCACTTCTGAATGACGCAATCACAACAAGGCCCTACACATCACCATGGAGTGTATGGGTGCGGTTCTATCACATGTCTTGGTAGACACAGGTTCTTCTCTCAATGTGCTTCCTAAGAAGGACCTAATGAAGTTGAATGTTGAGGGTATTGTCTTACGACCCAATGATTTGATTGTAAACGCCTTTGACGGGTCCTGGAGGTCTGTGTTCGGGGACGTGGAACTACCTGTAAAGATTGGGTTTCAGATATTAAAGAGTACTTTCTATGTTATGGATATTCAACCCGCTTATAGCTGTCTGCTAGGACGTCCTTGGATTCATGCTACTAGCGCAGTAACATCCACGCTGCATCAGAAGTTGAAGTATGTGGTAGATGGCCTGGTTGTTACTGTATGTGGAGAAGAAGATATTTTCGTGAGTCATCTATCGACTTTCAAGTACGTGGAAATGGACGGGGAGATTCATGAAACAATTTTCCAGGCTTTTGAGACGGTTAATATTAGTACTTTGTCTCCAGTGGCTACTATCCAGAGCAATGGAAAGGAAGTGACTCCTATTTACTCATTCAAGCAAGATAAAGAAGTAGTCCAATCCGGAAATGCACAGGGCTGGGGCAAGTTGTTGGAGATGGAAAAGAAGGATGACAAGTTTGGTCTTGGTTATCAACCTGGTGGGTCCAACTGGACTCAGGGTAGTAAGTCCATAACGTTCACAAGTGCTGGAATGCTCGATTACAACAACATTTGTGCATGAAATGAAGATGGGGATAATGACTGCGACTTGGATAGCTGGATTCACCCATGTGCACCTGGGGAGGAGCTCCGGAACTGGTCGGCTGAAGATTTTGTTCAAGTTACTTGGCAGTCAATGTAATTTTCTTTGTTTCCATTTTATCATACTGCATGTCAAATCCTGCACTCTGCCCAAGGTGCATGGATCCATCTGTAGGGCCACCTTGCTTTTAATGCATTTACTTTTCCATGAAATAAAAGACATTTTCAAGCAAATTGTGTTCTCTTTCTTTCGTTTTAAATTTTTTCACAGAAATAAAATGGCAATGTTTTTTGTTTTCCTGTGCTTCTATGTGTTTGTGTCTCCTTTGAAAAAACCCTGATTCTGAAATAAGCACATCATTTGTGCAGTGTTGATCATTCGGATTCCTGTGATAACGTTCCTGCTATGACTATGCATGACTTCGACAATCCTATCTACCAAGCTGAGGAATGGGTTGAGGAAGACTGTGAACTCCTGGAATAATTGGCTAGGTTGTTGAAACAGGAGGAAAGGGTTATTCAGCCTCACCAGGAAGAAGTAGAGATAGTCAACATCGGGACTGAGGATGTAAAGAAAGAGATACAAATTGGGGCTAATCTGCAAGCCGAGGTAAAGAAGGAATTGATTGGTATGCTACGTGAATATGTGGATATTTTCGCCTGGTCGTATCAAGATATGCCGGGACTAGATACTGACATTGTTGTACACAAGCTACCACTAAGAGAAAATTGTCCTCCGGTAAAACAAAAGTTGAGAAGAACTCGCCCTGACATGGCAATGAAGATCAAGGAGGAAGTTCAAAAACAGTGGGATGTCGGGTTCCTTGCTGTAACTAGTTACCCACCTTGGGTAGCTAACATTGTGCTTGTACCAAAGAAAGTCGGCAAGGTCCGGATGTGCGTCGATTATCGGGATCTGAACAGAGTGAGTCCCAAGGATGATTTTCCCTTATCTCACATTGATGTGTTGGTAGATAACACCGCTCATTTTTCGGTATTTTCTTTCATGGATGGCTTCTCCGGATACAATCAGATTAAGATGGCACCGAAAGACATGGAGAAAACGACGTTCATCACCCCATGGGGTACATTCTGTTATAAGGTTATGCCCTTTGGGTTGAAAAATGCAGGGGCAACGTATCAACGGGCTATGGTAACATTGTTCCACAATATGATACACAAAGAAATTGAATGTTATGTGGACGATATGATTTCCAAGTCCCGGGATGAAGAGGAACATTTGGTCAATCTCATATAGCTGTTTGATAGGTTGATAAAGTACAAAATGAGGTTGAATCCAAACAAGTGCACTTTCGGAGTGCGGTCCGGTAAATTGCTGGGTTTCATTGTTAGCCATAGAGGAATTGAGGTAGATCCTGCAAAAGTAAAAGCAATACAAGAAATGCCTGCACCAAAAACAGAAAAAGAAGTGAGTGGGTTTTTAGGGAGGTTGAACTACATTTCTCGGTTTATATCTCATCTAACTGCCACGTGCGAGCCAATATTCAAATTATTGAGAAAAAAACAAACGGTCAGGTGGAATAAGGACTGTCAAAGAGCCTTTGAAAAGATAAAAGAATATTTGCAGGAGCCTCCAATTCTAATGCCTCCAGTTCCAGGACGGCCACTTATCATGTACTTGACTGTGTTAGAAGGGCCGATGGGGTGTGTGCTAGGCCAACATGACGAGTCTGGTCGAAAAGAGCATGCAATTTACTACCTTAGCAAAAAGTTACCGACTGTGAATCCCGTTATTCATTGCTCGAGAAAACTTTGGCATGGGCTGCTCGCCGACTAAGACAGTACATGTTGACCCACACCACATTGCTAATCTCAAAAATGGACCCTGTCAAGTATATTTTCGAGAAACCAGCATTAACCAGAAGGGTTGCAAGGTGGAAAATGATCTTAATAGAGTATGACATACAATATACTTCCCAGAAAGCCATCAAAGGAAGCGTATTGTCAGATTATCTTGCACAGCAACCACTGGAGGATGACTATCAGCCAATGAAGTTTGATTTCCCCGACGAGGACATCATGTACCTCAAGGCAAAAGATTGTGAGGAACCACTTCTGGAGGAGGGGCCAGACCCTGAATCCCAATGGAAGTTGATGTTTGATGGGGCAGTCAATATCAACGGACGTGGAGTTGGTGTTGTTCTTATCACTCCTGAAGGTGTTCATTTTCCCTTCGCTGCCAGAATCAGTTTTTCCTGTACCAACAATGAAGCGGAGTATGAGGCGTGCATAATGGGAATAGAGGAGGCTATTAATCTTCGGATTAAAACCCTCGATATATTCGAGAATTCAGCCCTCGTTATTAACCAGATTATCGACAAGTGGTTTACACATCAAGAACACTTAATTCCTTATAGGGATTATGCCAGAAGACTGTTGACGTTCTTCACAACATTTAAGCTGCAATATATACCACGAGATGAGAACCAAATCGCTGATGCATTGGCTACTCTTTCTTCGTCCATCAAAGTCCTGTGTTGGAACTATGTGCCCCGGATTGACATTTCCAGGCTTGACACACCATCTTATGCTTTCTCCGTAAACGCAATGTCCGGTGAGAAACCTTGGTATTTTGATATCAAGCTTTTCCTAGAAAACAAGAATACCTGGCTGGGGCATCATCCAACGACAAGAAGACCTTGAGACGACTTACTGCTAGTTTCTTCTTGAACGCAGACGGAGTTCTGTATAAGAGGAACTTTGACATGGTCGTGCTCAGATGCGTGGATAGACACGAAGCAGGCCTATTAATGCAGGAAGTCCACGAGGGATCCTTTGGTACCCATGTAGGAGGGCATGCAATGGCTAAGAAGTTGTTGAGATCAGGGTATTATTGGTTAACAATGGATGCAGATTGTTTTTCATACGCCCGTAAGTGCCACAAGTTCCAGATATACGCAGACAAGGTGCATGTTCCTCCTAGCCCGCTCAATGTCATGTCATCTCCTTGGCCCTTTTCTATGTGGGGCATTGATATGATCAGGAAAATAGAGCCTACTACTTCAAACGGTCATCGTTTCATCTTGGTTGCGATTGATTACTTCACCAAATGGGTTGAAGCAGCATCTTATGCCAATGTCACTCGTCAAGTGGTAGCCAGATTTCTAAAAAGAGACATCATTTACAGATATGGAGTGCCCGAGCGAATCATTAATGATAATGGTTCCAATTTGAACAACAAGATGATGGCATAACTGTGTCGGGACTTTCAGATTTAGCATCACAACTCTTCTCCTTACCGACCAAAGATGAATGGTGCGGTAGAGGCAGCTAATAAAAACATTAAGAAGATTGTACAGAATATGGTTGTCACTTACAAAGATTGGAATGAGATGTTATCATTTGCGCTGCATGGGTACCAAATGTCAGTCAGGACGTCAACCGGGGCAACTCCGTTCTCCTTAGTGTATGGCATGGAGGCAGTCTTGCCTGTTGAGGTAGAAATTCCTTCTTTACGTATGATGATGGATGTAAAGCTGGATGAGGCTGAGTTTGTACGTGCTCGATATAATCAGTTGTGTCTAATTGAGGAAAAGAGATTAGCGGCTATCTGTCATGGTCAGCTTTATTAGAAGAGAATGAAATGAGCTTTCGACCAACGAGTACATACTCGAGAGTATCAAGTAAGCGAGCTTGTACTCAAGAGGATTATTCCTCCTGGTTCAGATCACAGGGGTAAGTGGACCCCAAACTACGAAGGCCCATTCATAGTAAAGAAAGTTTTCTCAGGTGGAGCAATAATGCTCGCTACTATGGATGGAGAAGATTTCAAGTCTCCTGTTAACTCAGACGCAGTTAAAAAATACTTCGCATAAAAAGACCCGCTGGACACAAAAAAAGAATTAAAGTCCAGGCAAGAAAAGGGCATCCCGGCGAGCTAAAAACAGAAAAAAAAGCTCGGGAAAAAGTTAGGGAAAATAAAAAAAAAACGTACACCCGCTGAGTTGAAAATCCACATCGGACAGCTCAGGCAAAAAAGGGTATTCCGGTGGATTGAAAACCCGAAAGGGCGTTCCACGCAAAATAAGGGAATAAGAGAACAACTTCGATCCGGGTAATCTGAACCAAATCACCGTTTCAGACAATTTGACAATACTAGAAGGGTAGGAATCAGTCCTCTCTTCTTCTTCAGAAAGCGAATGAAATAGCAGAAAGTCTTGAAGGCATGTTGGTCATAGCAGGAAGGAAACTCATTGGAAGCCATGTACATTGCCATTAGGATAGTTTCTTTTCTCAATTTTTACGGTAGCTACCTCTTTCCAGGTGGATGCTTCCTGATGTAAAACTTTTCCCATGTTGAGGCCACTCAATAAATGAATATTCAGTCAAAGAACTATGTTGTGTTTGTTTACTTTGTTTGCAAAAATTTCCTGAATTTTTGGCAAAAAGAACATTGCATGTGAAATAGGGTGATTTTCCAAAATAATGACATTGCAGGGAAACATTTAAAACCATCTTTGAGTGTCGGGAGACAATAGATGAGTAGATCATACTATGCAAGTCCCCGGGGCACATGTGTGTATACTGTAGTTGCAGGTTTTGCAGGGTGGTGTCGTATATCCCCAAGAAGAGAAGGTTCCCCCAACTAAGTCAGATCAGATTGGAATGGATCCCCAGCCGAATTTCATGGCTAATTGAAGAGCTTTTATACCCAAGCAGATTATATTGCCACAGGTATGCCCAACAGGCATCTGAATGCCTAATTTCCCCACAGAGTTCATGATTGTGATTTACACCCACCATTGAAATATTCCCCAGAGAAATCGCCATTTTTATTTTTGGTCAACGTGATGATACAAACAGTTATTCATCCCTCTAACCAGAGTTAAGTGTCAAAGCCTCTTGACATGGTTCTCCCCTACAGAGTTGTGATTCTTGTTGCCATTCAGGCATTTGTTTGATGCTCGTATGTGTAAACACCCCAAATTTTCCCTCACCCATTCACACCATTGCTTGTGATCATTTCATATGCATAAATCCAATCATAGTATCTCATACCACATTTTTTATTCACTGCATTGCTTCTAAGTCATTTGCATCTAGGGTTTGTGATCTGAGCTATCCCTGAGCCACATGAGCCACTCCAAAGGTCATCAAATCACTTCAAAGGGGTCCATTTATGTTCAAACATCATATTGTATCCCCAAAAAGTCAATAAAGTCAAAGAATCACAAGAACTGAGGATGGCATGGAAGCAGAGCCAGGTTTAACTGCACAGATGACCTAGAATTAGGGTTTTGGTTTCAGAGGCCATAACTCCAATTTTTTTGGTCATTCTTGTCTCTATTGGTCTCTATATGGTATAGGGATCATGCATATCAATTTTCATGAAGAAATTCCATGGGGAAGTCATCTGATCAAGAGTTGACTTCTTGACCAAGCCAGTGTAAAATCAGGGCATCTGAGGCCCCCAATGACCCAACCAAAGGGTGTTCATCATCATTTTGATTGTGTATGATCTTTATTTGATCATATAAGATGTTAGAGGTTCACAAAATTGAAGAATTTCAAGCCATTTGCAAAGTTGACTTTTTGGGAAAGTGACTTGTAATGGAAACTTGCCATTTTGGGAGACTTTTTCAACCCTTGCTTTTTGATTCAAAAATGCCTCAAATGAGAAAACTTTGGTCATGAAAGTTGTATAATGGATCATTCCCTTTTCAAAAAGTACAAGAACTCATTCTAATTCATTTTGAGTCAAAAGTTATGGCTTGTCAAAGTTGGGAAAAATCACTTAATTTCAAGTTATGTACCAAAGAGGCATTTTGCAAAATGATGTGATCAAGCATTCTAAAGACTTCAAATGTGCACAAACTCATTAAAACATACTCACATGACCTCTAAAGATCAGAATTGGCCCAAGAATATTGCATTTTTATGCCTTGAACCTCATGAATTTCCCAAGTGGCCAAACTTTAGGAAAATTGCAAAACATCTCATAAGCTTTGATCCACTTGCTGATTTGCCTCAATCCCAATTCCATGGACATCCTGCATCTCAGCTGAGCCAAGACAAGCCAAAAAGCTAGTTGTACCATTGCCCATACCTCAAGGACAAGTCAAGTTGACATTTTGGCAACTTGCCCATACCAATCACAACAGGCCACCAACAACTCTCTGCCCAATCCAGACTTTACAAACACACTCCAAGGATTCATTTTCATAACACACACAATCCTGAAACCTCTCATAAGCCTTAGTTCAAGAAACTCACCTCTTATGCATTTTCCTTCGAATCTGATCACACAAGCATCAAACATCAAAGCAAACTTCACCAAATCACTCACCATGATCCTCTGATCATTTCCCAACCATTGTTTTGGCCTGAAACCTCCCACATCACAAATACGATTTTCACACTCCCTTGGCCTGAGCTTCTGCCAAATCTCTCTAGAGGCCATATAAACTCCAGCTAAGTGTCAAAAGCTTCAAAGGGGGATCATTGGAGCTTGTTTGAACCAAAGAAGCAGCCAGAAAGTCCCTGTTTCGAAAGCTCAATCTCAGGTAACATGATGAACAAATTTTCCAGAACTTTGATTTCTTGTTAGAATGTTGTTCTATATGTTTCCCTGATCATAGGGATCTATTTATTTTTGAAAATGAGCCAGAAACAAGCATGTTATGATGTTCTGAAAGTTTGCCCGTAAAAATGTTTTTGCTTTTTTCCTTTGATTCACGAAGAATAAATGTTGTTTGTGTTAGGGTTTATGTTTAAGTGATGTTCATAGTTTGATTCTGGAGAGTTTTGTGAGGTTTTGATGCGTATTGAGAGAGATTGAGATTTTGGCTTGCCGGAGAAGATGACCGGAACACTGTTCCGGTCATCTGAAAGTGATTAGGGCACAGGATTAGGGTTTAATCATAATTAGTGAGATTTGAATTCTGGCCGTTCATTCGCGCGCGCAGTCAATTCCCGCCCCCTGACTTTGAATCTGGACCTTTGGATTGTTTGACTTTCCTATTTTCTCATTAAAATCATTTTAAATTCATTTTCTTTTGATTTATTTTTCCCGAATTAATTAAAATAGCAAAAAATGTTTAAAAATTATGAAAATTTTTGTCAAGGTTTTCATTATTTTTCAGAACACAAAAATATTTAAAAGTTTATTTTTAATTAGTTAATGGAAATTAATTAATTAAAAATACTTTTAGGTATTTAAAAATCACAAAAAAAATTCACATAGCATTTAGAAACATTTAGAAACATTGTCCAACTCTCAAACCAAATTTCTTTTTTGTTCTTGATGCCTTTTGATCATTTTCATTGGAATTAATTTCATTTTTAGGCAATATTTTGTTTCAAACTTCAAAAATTCATTTCTGCCTAACCATTGGGAGTTGGATGGTGATTCTTTTGGCATTGCATCTTGCATAGCATGTAGTTTATAGGATAAAATTGGTTTGATTTGATCTTGCATTTTCAATTTGTTTGGCATTTTTCTTGGTAAGGTACCCCAAAACCCTAGCAATCTTAGGAAATTCATAACTTTCAATAGGTTAAGAGTTGGACCCCCTGCTTTGGGCAGTGAGTTTGTGTAGGTCTAGGGTACCCTTGATAGCATTTTCAAATTTTTATCATGTCTCTTGCTTCTGGTTTTGGATTTTGCTTTGTGTGTTGATCATAAACCCTAATTCATGCCTTCCTTTGCATCCATCTTCCATTTGCTTGCATGCCATGACTTGCCATGACATTTTTGTGCATCCACATGATTCATAAAGCATCTTAGGACAAATTAGAAGCATGTTTGATCATTGCATCTTTCATTTGCCATGTTATATGTCCATTGCATTTCATGACTTTTCATGAACATCCATGGTTCAATGCATGCTTCATATGCATCCTTATGCTTGATTGATCATTCTCATCTCTTGTCATGTGTTTGTATCATCTCTTAGCATCATTGACATCATACTTATGCTTCTGGTTTTGGTTTGCATCATGACATTGCATCTCATTTGCATTGCATTTCATTTCTTTCACTAACTTTTCAGGTGGTAAGTTACTTTGAGAAGTGAATTTGCCTTCACTTCTCATAATTTCTTTTCATCTCTTTCTTGCATCATTGTTGCATTTTACCTTGTGTATTGGAGTGAGCTTGCTCATTCATGCTCTCTCTCTTTTTTTCTTCAAGCAACTTGTCTTCTTAAGTGAAGCAAGTTGTCTTGTTTCTCTCTGCTTCTTTCTCCTTTTACCTGCTTCTCTCCTTGGTGGCTCTTTGAAGATTCTTTCTCTCTCAAGCTTCATAAACCCTAGGATAACCAAGCATGATAACAATTAGGGTTTGATTAGTCCCCCATTTAGCTTTTACCTTTGTGTCATCTTTGAGTCTTCTCTTCTCACCTCATAATCAAGGACTAAACCCTAAAGGTTTTAAGGCTTTGTGATTAAGCTTATGCCTGCATCCTTCTATTAGGATGGAGTGTATAACTTTAATCCTAAGTGTTAAACCCTTAATGTGTTTAACTCCTTTAATCAACCCACTTAACAATCATCAAGACATCAAGCTTGTAACTTGGGCCTTGCATTAGGGTTCTAATTCTTCCTTAATTGGTTAAGAAGGACTAACCCTAGTGTTAATGGAAAAGTCCCCCTCAAGTTGTCTTACAAACCATAAAAGTCACTTCTGCATCTTACCATTAACTAAAATCCACCTAATAAAGACTTTGTTTTGTCATGAGGTTAATCCCTAATCATGGATCAAGTTAAGGAGCTTTTCTCAGCTTAAATGTTCTCATCTATTATCCTTCTATTAGGATGGTGTAATGAGTCCATTAGATCCCTGATTATGGCTTAAACTCATTACTTAACACTAAACAAAAACAACAAAATCATCTAAATAATCACAACTAGGTTAATGATCTTACTCCTATACCATGGTGATTGAGTGTGAGATGCTGACTTCACACTTAAGGTATTCTCATTACCCCTAATCAGAGGGAGGATGTGATGAGTTTACTAACCCATTGGTTTAGGCTTAAGCTCATTAACTTATGACACATTTCCAAAAGCAATAAAAGATTGAAAACACAAAAACAAACAATAATCGTCTCCTCCGGGATTCTTTTCTCATCTCACTCACTCACAAACGAGAACTTGCTTCTTCCGTCTAATGCAAGACAGTTTGCACCTGAGCCAGACAGGTCATACACTTGAGCATAGACCAGCAAGCAGTTCACAGGTCAATTTATCTTTCAGTCTCTTTGGGTCGAACTACGGTGTTCTGACTTCCTCATTGCACGAGAGGATACGTAGGCATAACTTAACAGTTATCGAACAAAAGTCTTTGTATATTCCCTCCTCTTCTAGCATTATTATTTTTAAGCCTCATAGTCTTGAGCATTTCACTCTTGTCCTTGCACTGACACTTCTCTTATGCACTTCACACTTCTTTACACCGACACTTGCATTCTTTCCAGCTTTGATACAAAAATTACACTGACACTACCCCTTTAAAACACAAATCTTTTAAGTGTGGATCCCGTCGAGTACGGCGGACAATCTGGGTGCTAATACCTTCCCAAGTTGTAACCAACCCCCTTTCTCAGTCTCTCTGGTTCGCGACCGTCTTATCCGTATCTTTCTAGGTCTATGCAGCATTACCTTTCCTTCGGGATAAAAATGCCTAGCTGGCGACTCTATTCATTCTCTCTTTTCGCCGACCATTCGCGTCTGTACCCCTTCTGACACGAGGTGTCATTTGGTGGGAGCAACAGCTTGGCGACTCTGCTGGGGACACTTATATTGCAACCAGGGCTTCTGGTTCTTTTTGTGGGTTCCTCCTAGCGCTTGTTTGATTTGTGTTTACTGGGGTGTTATATGCTAATTGTGTTTGTATATTTGCTTTATTTACTGCTTTATGTACTGTTATTTATTGCTTTCTTTACAAGCTTTACATATCATACTGTCATACTGTCATCTGGCTGGACCTGGTTTTTGTTTTGGTGGGTGGGGTTCTACTGAGAGTTTGAGGTCCTATACCTGGGACCTGAGTGACACCTAGGCTAGAGTGGTTCATGTTCTTTCCCATTCCATTTCGGTCTGGTGCGGGAATATGAAACACGGTTCAGATGTGGGTTTCTTCTTGAGAACTCTGTGCTACAGATTTCCTGTAGTGCTAGGGCTATCTGGGAAGCCTGCTAAGTCTGGATGACCTTTATTATGACCTTCAGAAACTGAGGTGAATTAGAGGAGGATCTTTTATGGTTATTGTAAACACTGTACCTCCGGGTTAGAAGTGTTTACACTTCTCATAACTGATCCAAGTCTGAGGATCCTTGTTTTAGAACATCACCTGTGAGGGGGTGGGGCTGTTTACAGGTTTGCAGGAACCCTTGGCCACATCATACCCAGTTACTTGTTGTGTTTAATAATGCTTCACTTTGGACAGTTCTTGTGATTTAACCCTGGACATGTGACTCTTTATTTGAGTCCCCCACCTTGGTTACTGGACTTCTAGACCTCCATTTGGACTTCTTAAACATACATGGACCTTTATATCAATACAAATAATCAGATCCAGCTTGATCACAAACCCTTGCATATCATTTGCATACTCATCATTTGCATCATTTAACATTTGTTTATTTGTTTTTCAGGGTATCCACATTACATCTGGCTTGGTTTTGACCCCTTCATCTGCATAGACCTTTGTTTCATCAACTATCTGCTTCAGCTATCTTCATCAGTTGCTTACTTCAGCTACCTCCATCATCATCACCATCCCATCAGTGGTTCATCTCCAGTATCAGTCATCATCATCAGCATCTGTTTTCAGCTCCTCATCAGCAGTCATGGCACCCAAGAAGAGCAACATTTCATACCATTTCTTTGAGCCTGTGCTGGCTGGAATCAGGCAGGTCCAGGCACTTATCACTCCAGACCATATCCCATTATTCAGAGAGCATTATGGAGGCATCCTTGATATGGTTATGGACCTAGACCCTTCTCAGAGGAGTTTGATCCACACTTGCCTACAGTTTTATGACCCTCCTTTGAGATGCTTCACTTTCCAGAACTTTCAGTTGGGACCTTTGCTGGAGGAGTTCTCATCATTGATTGGAGTGCCTGTCAGGGGTGATATCCCCTTCAACCCAGAGATGACTTCTCCCAGCAATGGAGAAGTGGCAAAAGCACTGTACCTGGAACCTATTTTGATTGAGCAGAACATGACAACAAAGGCTGGAATCCTTGGCCTACACTTAGACTTTCTGACTTCTCAGGCCATCCTGAAGGCCTCCTTGGGGGAATGGAGGGCAGTTTGTGCATTGTTAGCCCTCAGTATATATGGGGTTATACTATTTGCAGATGAGCCCAAGTTTATCAGCAAGAATGCCATTCATCTCTTCCTTTTGAGGAACCCAGTACCCACCTTGCTGGGAGATTTCTATTATTCTGTTCATCAAAGAAATGAGAAGCAAAGAGGAATGTTGGTGAGATGCTGTGCTCCTCTATTTCATACCTGGCTGCTCAAACACTTGCCCAGGACTGATGCCTTCCTGAATCCTCACCAACAGAAGAATTGGGCTAAGAGACTTATTGCTTTGACTTCAGATGACATCAGGTGGTGCACCCAGAGCACCAAAGGCAGGGACATAATTACTAGCTGTGGGAAGTTCCCCAATGTACCTCTGATAGGAGTGAAGGGTTGCATCAACTACAACCCTTTGCTGTTTAAGAGACAGTTGGGCTATGCTTTGGTCCACCCTCCTAGAGTGCAAGACTTGGCTGAAACCCTGTATTGTGAGATAAAACCTAATCTAGCTGTTGTCAGACAAGCATCCTGGGCTTGGGACAACATCCAGACCAAGGGGATGGCCATTCTTGGAAGGTGCAACAATGTGGCTTCAGCTCAGTATTATGAATGGTCTCATGCTAGGGCTCAAATTTCTGGGATGCCTTTCACCATTGAGGATGCACCTGGATCATCCACAGTGCCACCTCCAGCCACTGTTAGCCTGGAAGAATTTGAGAAGCTGAAGGAGAGGAATGAGAATCTGTCTCAAGCTCTGAAGAAGACCCTCTGGGAGAGGAGTGATGGTCGTTTAGACATTGAGAGGTTGGAAAAGCTTAAGGTGGAGCATCTAGCCAGGATTGAGAAAGCAGAGGACTACATCAAGAAATCAAGAGCTGGAGAGCAAATTTTGAAGAATGCCTGCAAAGAGGCCCAGTTTCAGAAGGCTAGGACTGATCTCTATCTGAAAGAAAGTCAAGATAGGTGGGTCAGAATCACTGAAGCTCGCACTCAAGAGGATAAGAGAACTCAGGCCAGGATTGAGCAGTTAGAGGCCATTGAGAAGAAACAACAGGAGGCTCTGCTAGCAGCCCAAAAGGAGATTTCAGAATTGAAGATTAGGGCTGGTGTGAAGAGGTCAAAGGACCAGGACAGGCACAAGAAGCTGACCACTGCTATTGCCACCAGGAATCTTCTTATCAGAAACATTACAGAGCATCCGGCTGGTCCTGTAACTGAAGCACTTTTGAAGGAGGTTAAGGAGGATGGGTTTGGATTAGATGTTTGACTTCTTTGCTTGTTGTTATTTCCATTTCATGTACTTTTCTTTTTATGTTGTATTTTGACCCCTCAGGGGCATGTGTTGTAAAAAACAAACTATGTATGATCCACCATTTTGTAATGTATTTGTTAGTTTGTTTCATTTGAGTTTCTTTTCCCAAGCAACATCAAAGCATCTTCCTCAGGGACGGGAAAGGTCAAAACCAAGAGCCAAGACGGATACCTTGGAAAATAAATAAGCATACTGCATTGCATACTAACTTTTGTTTTATTTTGTAGGTTTTTATTTTGTTTGTTACTAACTCTGTTGTGCTTCAGGAATTATTGCTCGCCGTCGGGTGTTCCCTCTCAACCGTCCGCACAGGTATCCTACTCGCAACAATCTTCCTGGTATCCAAATGGACCAAGTACAGCAAGATCTGACAGAGGTCAGAACTCAGATGGCTAACGAAAGGCTGGAGATGAGAAACCAAATGACCCAATTCATGGAAGTAATGAATGGCTTGGCCCAAAGTCAAGAAAGGTTGAGGGCATTGGTAGAAAGACAAACCCCGGAAGAACCCCATCTGGGAACTGGAGGAACAAGTAACAATGAGAGGGGTCAGCCTCATGTTAACCCACCAGTATATGGGCCTCATCTACATCCGGAAGTCAACATCCCGACTAATGTGCAAGGAAATACTACTGGGGGGAGGATTTTACAAGAAGACCCCCAAGAGGAGCAATTCACTGTCATGGGAGCTGGGGATGAAGTCTATGATAGGAGGTTTGATTAAATTGCTGAGAAGTTGAGATCTCTGGAGTCTCAAAATTCCCTAGGATTTGATGTCATGGATATGGGGTTAGTGGATGGGGTAAGGATTCCCCACAAGTTTAAAACCCCGTGCTTCGAGAAGTATAATGGAACTTCCTGTCCACGAACTCACTTACAGTCCTTTCTGGGAAGACTTAAGGCATACACCATGGATGAAAAACTGTGGATGTTCTATTTTGAAGATAGTTTGACTGGGGCTTCAAGGGAGTGGTACTCACACCTAACCAGAGCTACTATCAGATGCTGGAAAGACCTAGTTGAAGCCTTCATCAGACAATACCAATACAATCTGGACATGGCTCCTAACAGGACCCTTTTTATGGGAATGTCTCAATCCTCCAGGGAAAGCTTCAGGGAATATGCCCAGAGGTGGAGACAGCTTGCTGCTGCTGTCCAGCCACCCATGTCGGAAAGAGAAATGGCCGACATGTTTATGAATACTCTGCAAGGAACATATATTGATAGGCTAGCTGCCTTTTCTTCCACCAGCTTCGCAGACGTGGTTATAGCTGGAGAAAGAATTGAAAGCCTTCTGAAGATGGGTAAGATTTCTGATAACGGTGCAAGTTCGTCCAGTAATCCCAGGAAGCCTTTTGTGGGACCTAGAAGAACAGGTGAGACAAATGCCATTCATGCCAGCAGGGGCAGACCTCAGTATGTCCACAGATCAGTAGCAGCTGTCACTATTCCAGCTCCGATTCCTCAGCAACCAACATATCAACAACAACAACAACCACTTTATCAACAGCAAGTTCAGTATCCGCCACAAAGAGCCCACAACAACAACAACAGCAGTCAACAACAAAGACCTTTTCAGCAAAGACCACCACAGGAAAATAGGGTGATTGACCCTATCCCTATGCCTTATGCTGCCTTGTTGCCACAACTCCTGAAGCTCAACTTGGTTGAGTTAAGGACATTGGCACCTCCAGATCCTTCCAATATTCCAAGAAATTACGATGCCAATGCCAGATGTGCTTTCCACTCCAATGCACCTGGTCACAATACTGAGAAATGCAGGGCTTTACAAATGAAAGTACAGGATCTGGTGGATTCCAAAGCCCTCAATTTTTCACCCCCGCCAAATGTCAACAAGAATCCCATGCCCAATCATAGAGGACCAAGAATTAACGCCATTGAGGAAGACAAGCCATCTTTCTTAATCACCAGTGTTGGGCAGATTCAGACACCTCTGGTAGAAATTAAAGCTCAGCTCTTAGAATGCCAGATGTTCCCCGGGTGTGAGCTCGGTTGTGGTTATTGCAACATTTCGGTCAACGGGTGTGATAACTTGAGAAGTGGCATAGATGGTCTCATCAAAAATGGTATACTTCAGATCACAACAACGGCGCCTACAAATCCAGCAATCCCTTTGACAACAATTCCTGACTCTTCTACAACTGCAACAACAATCATTCCGACCAATTCATCAATATCATCAACAATGGCTCCATCCATCACTTCAGCAAATCAAATGTCGTCAACCATTCCTTCTACAACATCAGCACCCATTTATTCAGTCGGATCTTCTACAACGCCAACAGAAATTGATGAAGATATCTCAGCAGTCACCATCTACTATAATCCGTCAAATGTTCCTCCAAACAACAACTTTCAATAACAAACAGTGGCATCTCCTGCCAGGTCACCAGTCACCATCTACTACGATCCGCACACCATTTCAGTACCTTCCTCTGCTGCAGTCAATCCAGTTACCATCACGGTGCCTGGACCAGTTCCATATGAAAGCAGTAATGCCATCCCTTGGCATTATGGCTCTGACCTTTACTGCAACGGAAAGAAGATCACTTTGGATTCTTCAACCTCTTCTCCACAAATTGATAATGTTGGGGGAGGCGGAGGCTTCACCAGAAGCGGACGCCTGTTTGCCTCACAAACTCAGAGACCTAATGTTGAAGCAGAAGCTGCTTCCAAGGCAAAGGGAAAGAGTGTGGTATTTGAGGAGCCGGCTATCAAAGAAACTCAGAAGACATCTTTTGAACAAGATGTAGACGAGTTTATGAGAATCATAAGGAGAAGTGATTACAAGGTGGTGGATCAGCTTCACCAAACTCCCTCAAAGATCTCCATATTATCCCTGCTGATGTGTTCTGAAGCTCACAGGGATGCATTACTGAAAGTCTTACACGCAGCATACGTGCCAGAAGAGATCACTGTTAATCAGATGGAAACCGTGGTAGCAAATGTCAACACCAGTCATGGACTGGGCTTTACCAACGCTGACTTAACAACTGAGGGACGTAACCACAACAAGGCTTTACACATCACTCTAGAATGCAAGGGTGCTGTTTTATCCCATGTACTGGTGGACACTGGGTCTTCACTCAATGTTCTACCAAAGAAAGCCTTGGTGAAGCTGGAGTATGATGGCTTGGCACTGCGTCCAAGTAATTTAGTGGTGAGAGCATTTGATGGCTCTAAAAGATCAGTGCTTGGAGAGATTGATCTGCCTGTGATGATTGGCCCGCAGACTTTTAAAATTACCTTCTATGTGATGGACATTCAGCCGGCCTACAGCTGTTTGTTGGGTAGACCCTGGATCCATGCCGCTGGCGCTGTTACGTCTACCCTTCACCAGAAGCTGAAATTCGAGTGGGAAGGCCAGATCATCACCATCTGTGGTGAAGAAGACATCTTTGTTAGCCATCTGGCTACGTATAAGTATATTGAGATGGATGGAGAGATCCATGAAACTATGAGCCAGGGGTTTGAGGCCCTGAACATTAATGAAGCATCTGCTGTACTGGGAACCTCCATGACATCTTATCAGCAAGCCAGGAAGGTTGTTGAAGAGGGTACTGCCCAGGGCTGGGGCAAGCTGCTACCTGTGGAGAAGAAGGAGGACAGATTTGGGTTGGGTTACAAACCAACTCAACAAGATCAATCAAAGGCTGCCAAGAAGCCCAATTTTGTCAGCGGGGGGATGCTCACCCCGGATGCAGTGAACAACTTGGAAGATGAGTCGGAAGATGAGCGCAACCTGGAGAGCTGGATACGTCCAAGGACCCCGGGGAGCCATATCTCAAACTGGTCTTCCCAGGAAATTATAAGGGTTACTCCTGCAGAGTAATTATTATTTCCTGTATATTTTAAGCATCCATCAAGTCTTGCATCTTGCCCAAGATGTCAAGACTCATTTTGTAATCGGGCCATCTTGTAATTTTGTGCAAACAGATCAATCAATGAATATCTGACATCTTTTGCAAATGAGTCTTTTTCTTTTCCGCTCACTGTTTTTTTCATTTTTCTTTTTGTACAAAAATAAAATGGCAATGTTTTCAAAATGATAACTTTATTTCACTTTTTCTAAACAAAGATTAAAATCGATCACTAAAATGAACAATCTAAACCCTTGCAGAGAGTGCCTTTCAGACTGCACCGACAACAACACAGCTATGACTTCGTATGACTTTGACAATCCAATCAATCAAGCTGATGAAGGGGTTGAAGAAGATTATAAGCTTCCTGAAGAGCTAGCCAGGTTGTTAAGGCAAGAGGAGAAGGTTATTACTCCTTATCAGGAGGAGGTCGAGGCGGTTAATCTTGGTACGGAAGAAGATGTGAAAGAAGTTAAGATCGGGGCCTGCCTACAAGATTCTGTGAAAGGGCAACTGATTAATATGCTTCGGGAGTATGTGGATGTCTTTGCTTGGTCTTATCAGGATATGCCAGGGTTGGACACCGATATTGTTATGCACAAGCTGCCTTTAAAAGAAGATTGCCCACCGGTTAAACAGAAGTTGCGCCGTACCCGCCCGGATATGGCAATGAAGATAAAGGAAGAGGTACATAAGCAGTGGGACGTCGGGTTCCTTGCTGTAACTAGCTATCCACCGTGGGTTGCTAATATTGTACCTGTGCCTAAGAAATATGGCAAGGTAAGGATGTGTGTGGACTATCGGGATTTGAATAGGGCCAACCCGAAAGATGACTTCCCACTACCTCACATTGATGTATTGGTTGATAATATGGCTCAGTTCTCGGTGTTCTCTTTCATGGACGGATTTTCAGGATACAATCAGATCAAGATGTCACCTGAAGACATGGAGAAGACAACCTTCATCACACCCTGGGGCACGTTCTGTTACAAAGTGATGCCATTCGGACTAAAGAATGCTGGTGCAACTTATCAACGGGCTATGGTGACATTATTCCACGACATGATCCATAAAGAAATTGAATGTTATGTCGATGACATGATTGCCAAGTCCCTCACAGAAGAAGACCACCTGGTAAATCTGTTGAAGTTGTTCAAGCGTCTGAGGAAGTACCAACTGAAGCTGAACCCCAACAAATGTACATTCGGGGTACGATCTGGTAAGCTGCTGGGATTTATTGTAAGTGAGAAAGGGATTGAAGTTGACCCTGATAAAGTCAAAGCCATTCATGAAATGCCTGCACCGAAGACTGAGAAAGAAGTTCGGGGTTTCCTAGGTAGATTGAACTACATTTCAAGGTTCATATCTCACCTTACAGCAACCTGTGAGCCTTTGTTCAAGCTGTTAAAAAAAGAACAAACGGTCAGGTGGAACGAAGACTGCCAAAGGGCTTTTGACAAAATCAAGGAGTACTTGCAAGAACCTCCAATCGTCATGCCTCCAGTTGAAGGAAGACCTCTAATCATGTACTTGACAGTATTAGAAGAGTCAATGGGGTGTGTGTTGGGCCAGCATGACGAGTCTGGTCGAAAAGAGTATGCAATATACTACCTAAGCAAAAAGTTTACCGACTGTGAACAACGTTATTCACTGCTCGAGAAAACTTGCTGTGGTTTAGCATGGGCTGCTCGCCGACTAAGGCAGTATATGTTGACCCACACTACCTTGTTGATCTCGAAGATGGACCCCGTTAAGTACATTTTTGAGAAGCCAGCACTTACCGGACGGGTTGTAAGATGGAAAATGATCCTCACAGAGTATGACATTCAGTACACATCTCAGAAAGCCATCAAAGGCAGTGTATTGTCGGATTACCTTGCTGAGCAACCCATTGATGATTACCAGCCTATGAGATTTGACTTCCCCGATGAAGACATCATGTTCATAAAAGCAAAAGATCATGAAGAGCCTATTCACACTGAAGGGCCTGACCCAGAAGAAGAATGGACTATGATGTTTGATGGGGCTGTTAATATGAATGGTCGTGGTGTTGGTGCAGTACTCATCACACCTAAAGGAGTTCACATGCCTTTCTCGGAAAAACTCACTTTTAACTGCACTAACAACGAAGCTGAATACGAAGCTTGTATTATGGGTCTTGAGGAAGCCATTGACCTCAGGATCAAAACTTTGACCGTGTTCGGAGATTCAGCTCTGGTAATTAATCAAACCAACGACAAATGGTACACACACCAAGATCATCTGATACCCTACAGGGATTATACAAGGAGGTTATTGACTTTCTTTACAACGGTCAAGCTTGAGTATATCCCTCGAGATGAGAATCAATTTGCAGATGCTCTGGCTACCATTTCATCCATGATCAAAGTTCAAACTGCCAACTTTGTACCCCGGATTTCAGTATCCAGACTTGACAGACCAGCATATGTATTTGCAGCAGACATTGTAAAAGATGATAAGCCTTGGTTCCATAACATTAAGTGCTTCTTGGAGGATCAAACATACCCACCTGGGGCATCTTCCAATGACAAGAAGACTTTAAGAAGGCTTGCTGGTAGTTTCTTTCTGAATGCTGACGGTTCCCTGTACAAGAGAAACTTTGATATGGTACTCCTCAGATGCGTTGATAAAGCAGAAGCAGACTTGTTAATGCACGAAGTGCACGAAGGATCCTTTGGTACCCATGCAGGAGGGCATGCCATGGCTAAAAAGTTGCTAAGATCAGGTTATTACTGGATCACAATGGATGCCGACTGTTGTGCCTATGCCAGGAAGTGCCATAAATGCCAGATTTACGCGGATAAAGTGCATGTGCCTCCGAATCCTTTGAATGTGATGTCTTCACCCTGGCCCTTTGCCATGTGGGGCATTGATATGATTGGCAAGATTGAACCGACTGCTTCAAATGGCCACAGATTCATCCTGGTAGCCATTGACTATTTTACCAAGTGGGTTGAAGCAGCTTCCTATGCAAATGTTACAAGGCAAGTGGTAGCCCGATTTCTGAAGAGAGACATCATCTGCCAGTATGGAGTTCCCGAGCGAATCATTACTGATAATGGTTCCAACTTAAACAACAAAATGATGGCAGAGCTATGCCGGGACTTCAAGATCCAACACCACAATTCTTCTCCTTACAGGCCAAAGATGAATGGCGCTGTTGAAGCAGCTAATAAGAACATTAAGAAGATTGTGCAGAAGATGGTAGTCACCTATAAAGACTGGCATGAGATGCTACCGTTTTCCTTGCATGGGTACCATACATCAATCAGAACATCCACTGGGGCAACACCGTATCAGCTTGTGTATGGTATGGAGGCAGTCCTACCTGTTGAAGTTGAATTACCCTCCCTGCAGGTACTGATGGATGTTAAGCTGAACGAAGCCGAGTGGGTCCGATCCCGATACGAGCAACTGAGTCTGATCGAAGAGAAGAGATTGGCTGCAATCTGTCATGGGCAGCTATATCAGAAAATAATGAAGAAAGCCTTTGATCAGAAAGTCAGGCTCCGAGAGTACCAAGTAGGAGATCTTGTGCTGAAAAGACTCCTCCCTCCTCATACAGACCACAGGGGCAAGTGGACTCCAAACTATGAAGGACCATTCATAGTAAAGAAAGTTTTCTCCGGTGGAGCACTGATGCTCAGTACTATGGATAGCGAAGACTTTCCGTCCCCTGTAAATTCAGATGCAGTTAAAAAATACTTCGCATAAAAACGACCCGCTGGACATAAAACAGAATGTAAGTCCAGGCAAAAATAGGGCATCCCGGCGAGTCAAAAACAGAATAAAAGACTCGGGCAAAAATAAGGGAAAATAAACAAAAAATGTACACCCGCTGAGTTGAAAAGCCACATTGGACAACTCAGGCAAAAAAGGGTATCCCGATGGATTGAAAACCCGAAAGGGCAATCCATGCAAAATAAGGGAATAAGCAAACAACTGTACTCTGAATTCATCTGTATCACTTACAACTTGGTAAGCTTCAAAAGGATCAAGCTTCTTTCAGAATCAGCCTTCTTCAGAAAGCAAGATAAGAAGAACGTCAAATGTCATACGAGTCATAGCAAAGGAAAGCTCCCTGAAGCGTCATCAACATTGCCAATACCTTTTATTTCTCAATTTGTAACAATCTCCTCATTTTAGGGGATTTGTTCCTTTGACTGTATTCGCCAATTCAGGGCACATGAATTAATGAAATCAGATTTTTCAGTCATGTCTCGTCTCGTATATTTTATTTTCATTTGCAAGAATGTCCGATGTCTTTGAGATACTGATTGCATAAATACAAATGCTTTTCTTCTAAAAAATGTGCGCGCAGGAAATATACTTACTCCCGGGAGTGCCTAAACCCTATGATGGAATCCGGTAAGGGATACCTCGGGATTACCTGTGCATTTCTCTGTCTTTTCAGGATTGCAGGTGTTCAAAGCACAACATGGGGCATGAAAACTCCATCCCAGCAATCTGACAAATCACCATCTACTCAATCTTAGCACCAGAGGTGCTCTTTCCCCAGCTGTGTGGCCATTTGTTACTTCCTCCTCGGCCAAGTACAAAAACCAGGGAACCATCTCCCCACAGAGTTTCAGTCTCCATCCAGAAGAGCAACGCCTGAAGATCTCACAACAGAGTGACGAAAGCTTCTACAAACCCCAGTTGGGTCCCTCATTACCAGACAGGTCTATCAGTGACCTGTGTCCCCAAGAAGAGTCCCATATATCAGATCTACCAAAGATCTCATCCCCAGCTGGGATGTCTACTTCAAGCAGATCAGCCAGAGATCTTCGCAGCAACGGGATCCGAATCCCGGATCGGCACCTTTGCATAATCATAGCATTCACATCATATTCTCCCCGCAGAGCGTAGCATTCCGTCTAATACGGAGCATTACGGCAAAAATCAAACATATTGCATAATCATAAGCCACGTTCTGAATCAAACACTTGTAAATACTGGCAATCCAGCAACGATATACAGAAAACTCCCCAAATTCCCCGGCAGAAAGCCAAGGCATTTACCCTACACTCATAAATACAAATACACACTCTTTTGGCACCCGTCCGTGTCATAATTCCCCAGTAAGGTCGCCCGAGCATTCTTTACAAACGGACACTTATATATTACAGATACTTCTTGACACCCACCCGTGTCGTATCCCCAGTAGAAAGCCAAAGCATCCTCTTTGCATTCACATATATATATACGGATTCCCTGACACCCGTCCATGTCACCTTCCCCAATACAGCTACCTAAATACTTTGTAAATCATACACTTGTCTATATTACACTTTCTTCTTTTGACACTCGTCCGTAAGTAAAACACTCATGTACACCACTCGTACTTATTACCCCTGTTTCACTCATACAGATACTCGTTCGTATCTTGTATATACCACTTATACATCCTCAGATTCGACACTCGTCCGTGTTCTTTGTTAACCAGTTGGTACTCGTCTGTATCATCATCTTCGAACACGCGTCAGCGTTTGTTTCTACCTGATACTCGTCCGTATCATAGTCTTAAGGATGCTCGTCCGCATTTTTAATCCATACACGTGTCAAACACTTATGTCTTCTTGAATTTAGACACTCGTCTGTGTCTACTTTTCCCCAGAAGAGTCACCACAGAATCGATACTCGTCCGTGTTCTTTGTTAACTAGTTGGTACTCGTCCGTATCATCATCTCTGAACATGTGTCAGCATTTGTTTCTACCTGATACTCGTCCGTATCATTGTCCTAAGGATGCTCGTCCGCGTCTTTAGTCTATACACAGTGCCAAACACTCATGCTTCTCATTTCTTGGATGTAGACGCTCGTCCGTGTTTACTTGTCCCAGCAACTTCCAGTGAATTATTTTCCTTTCTATCTGACATTCGTCCTATGTCGTGATACCCTTTCGGCAGCCGTACCCTGCCGGGTGATCGTCCTTCACCTTTGGATGACCGTCCCTCATCCTTTCCCCAGCGGAGTCTCCATTATTGGAACCCTTTTCTATCCGGCATTCGTCCTATGTCGCAATTTTTTAGCAGCCGTCCCCTGCTAAGTGATCGTCCTTCACCTCTTGATAATCGTCCTTCATTATTGTATCCGATGGTCGTCCCCATCATTGATCTTGTTATCTGACTTCGTCCTATGTCATGATACCTCGAGAGCAGTCGTACCCTGCTAGGTGATCGTCCTTCACCTCCTGATGATCGTCCTTCATCATGCTTATCCGATGGCCGCCCCCATCGTCGACCTTGTTATCCGACATTCGTCCTATGTCGTGGTACTTTCGGCAACCGTACCTTGCCCGGTGATCGTCCTTCACCTTAAATGATCGTCCCTCATCTTATCCCCAACAGAGCAGCCGTCCCCTGCTAGGTGATCGTCCTTCACCTTTGACGACCGTACCTCATCATTTATTTTTACCTCTGTTCCCCCAGAGAGTCTTGTAGCTTTACTTGATGGCCGTCCCCATCATAATCTCTTATCCCCAGCTTGTCGGTCGTCCCCGTCATTGCTCTTTCCCCAGCATTCGTCCCCTGCTCGACGGTCGTCCTCCGTCGCCCGCACTTTATAATATACTTTATTTTTCCTTTACAATCTATATCCCTTTTCTTCTTCATTTTGTGAGCGCAAATTTTGGACTGTCTTTGGTATTCAACCACAAGTTATCTTGTTTAGATGATAAGCCATTGCTTACATCCCGCACAGCTAACTCATGCTTGAATAGGGGCAGCTGTAAACACCCCAAATTTTCCCTCACCCATTCACACCATGGCTTGTGATCATTTCATATGCATAAATCCAATCATAGTATCTCATACCACATTTTTTATTCACTGCATTGCTTCTAAGTCATCTGCATCTAGGGTTTGTGATCTGAGCTATCCCTGACCCACATGAGCCACTCCAAAGGTCATCAAATCACTTCAAAGGGGTCCATGTATGTTCAAACATCATATTGTATCCCCACAAAGTCAAGAAAGTCAAAGAATCACAAGAACTGAGGATGGCATGGAAGCAGAGCCAGGTTTAACTGCACAGATGACCTAGAATTAGGGTTTTGGTTTCAGAGGCCATAACTCCAATTTTTTTGGTCATTCTTGTCTCTATTGGTCTCTATATGGTATAGGGATCATGCATATCAATTTTCATGAATAAATTCCATGGGGAAGTCATCTGATCAAGAGTTGACTTCTTGAGCAAGCCAGTGTAAAATCAGGGCATCTGAGGCCCCCAATGACCCAACCAAAGGGTGTTCATCATCATTTTGATTGTGTATGATCTTTATTTGATCATAGAAGATGTTAGAGGTTCACAAAATTGAAGAATTTCAAGCCATTTGCAAAGTTGACTTTTTGGGAAAGTGACTTGTAATGGAAACTTGCCATTTTGGGAGACTTTTTCAACCCTTGCTTTTTGATTCAAAAATGCCTCAAATGAGAAAACTTTGGTCATGAAAGTTGTAGAATGGATCATTCCCTTTTCAAAAATTACAAGAACTCATTCTAATTCATTTTGAGTCAAAAGTTATGGCTTGTCAAAGATGGGAAAAATCACTTAATTTCAAGTTATGTACCAAAGAGGCATTTTGCAAAATGATGTGATCAAGCATTCTAAAGACTTCAAATGTGCACAAACTCATTACAACATACTCACATGACCTCTAAAGATCAGAATTGGCCCAAGAATATTGCATTTTTATGCCTTGAACCTCATGAATTTCCCAAGTGGCCAAACTTTAGGAAAATTGCAAAACATCTCATAAGCTTTGATCCACTTGCTGATTTGCCTCAATCCCAATTCCATGGACATCCTTAATCTCAGCTGAGCCAAGACAAGCCAAAAAGCTAGCTGTACCATTGCCCATACCTCAAGGACAAGTCAAGTTGACATTTTGGCAACTTGCCCATACCAATCACAACAGGCCACCAACAACTCTCTGCCCAATCCAGACTTTACAAACACACTCCAATGATTCATTTTCATAACACACACAAGCCTGAAGCCTCTCATAAGCCTTAGTTCAAGAAACTCACCTCTTATGCATTTTCCTTCGAATCTGATCACACAAGCATCAAACATCAAAGCAAACTTCACCAAATCACTCACCATGATCCTCTGATCATTTCCCAACCATTGTTTTGGCCTGAAACCTCCCACATCACAAATAAGATTTTCACACTCCCTTGGCCTGAGCTTCTGCCAACTCTCTCTAGAGGCCATATAAACTCCAGCTAAGTGTCAAAAGCTTCAAAGGGGGATCATTGGAGCTTGTTTGAACCAAAGAAGCAGCCAGAAAGTCCCTGTTTCGAAAGCTCAATCTCAGGTAACATGATGAACAAATTTTCCAGAACTTTGATTTCTTGTTAGAATGTTGTTCTATATGTTGCCCTGATCATGGGGATCTATTTATTTTTGAAAATGAGCCAGAAACAAGCATGTTATGATGTTCTGAAAGTTTGCCCGTAAAAATGTTTTTGCTTGTTTCCTTTGATTCACGAAGAATAAATGTTGTTTGTGTTAGGGTTTATGTTTAAGTGATGTTCATAGTTTGATTCTGGAGAGTTTTGTGAGGTTTTGATGCGTATTGAGAGAGATTGAGATTTTGGCTTGCCGAAGAAGATGACCGGAACACTGTTCCGGTCATCTGAAAGTGATTAGGGCACAAGATTAGGGTTTAATCATAATTAGTGAGATTTGAATTTTGGCCGTTCATTCGCGCGCGCAGTCAATTCCCGCCCCCTGACTTTGAATTTGGACCTTTGGATTGTTTGACTTTCCTATTTTCTCATTAAAATCATTTTAAATTCATTTTCTTTTGATTTATTTTTCCCGAATTAATTAAAATAGCAAAAAATGTTTAAAAATTATGAAAATTTTTGTCAAGGTTTTCATTATTTTTCAGAACACAAAAATATTTTTATTTTTATTTTTTGCATTAAAAATTATTTTTAAATCATTTAAAAGTTTATTTTTAATTAGTTAATGGAAATTAATTAATTAAAAATACTTTTAGGTATTTAAAAATCACAAAAAAAAATCACATAGCATTTAGAAACATTGTCCAACTCTCAAACCAAATTTCTTTTTTGTTCTTGATGCCTTTTGATCATTTTCATTGGAATTAATTTCATTTTTAGGCAATATTTTGTTTCAAACTTCAAAAATTCATTTCTGCCTAACCATTGGGAGTTGGATGGTGATTCTTTTGGCATTGCATCTTGCATAGCATGTAGTTTATAGGATAAAATTGGTTTGATTTGATCTTGCATTTTCAATTTGTTTGGCATTTTTCTTGGTAAGGTACCCCAAAACCCTAGCAATCTTAGGAAATTCATAACTTTCAATAGGTTAAGAGTTGGACCCCCTCCTTTGGGCAGTGAGTTTGTGTAGGTCTAGGGTACCCTTGATAGCATTTTCAAATTTTTATCATGTCTCTTGCTTCTGGTTTTGGATTTTTCTTTGTGTGTTGATCATAAACCCTAATTCATGCCTTCCTTTGCATCCATCTTCCATTTGCTTGCATGCCATGACTTGCCATGACATTTTTGTGCATCCACATGATTCATAAAGCATCTTAGGACAAATTAGAAGCATGTTTGATCATTGCATCTTTCATTTGCCATGTTATATGTCCATTGCATTTCATGACTTTGCATGAACATCCATGGTTCAATGCATGCTTCATATGCATCCATATGCTTGATTGATCATTCTCATCTCTTGTCATGTGTTTGTATCATCTCTTAGCATCATTGACATCATACTTATGCTTCTGGTTTTGGTTTGCATCATGACATTGCATCTCATTTGCATTGCATTTCATTTCTTTCACTAACTTTTCAGGTGGTAAGTTACTTTGAGAAGTGAATTTGCCTTCACTTCTCATAATTTCTTTTCATCTCTTTCTTGCATCATTGCTACATCTTACCTTGTGTATTGGAGTGAGCTTGCTCATTCATGCTCTCTCTCTTTTTTCCTTCAAGCAACTTGTCTTCTTAAGTGAAGCAAGTTGTCTTGTTTCTCTCTACTTCTTTCTCCTTTCACCTGCTTCTCTCCTTGGTGGCTCTTTGAAGATTCTTTCTCTCTCAAGCTTCATAAACCCTAGGATAACCAAGCATGATAACAATTAGGGTTTGATTAGTCCCCCATTTAGCTTTTACCTTTGTGTCATCTTTGAGTCTTCTCTTCTCACCTCATAATCAAGGACTAAACCCTAAATGTTTTAAGGCTTTGTGATTAAGCTTATGCCTGCATCCTTCTATTAGGATGGAGTGTATAACTTTAATCATAAGTGTTAAACCCTTAATGTGTTTAACTCCTTTAATCAACCCACTTAACAATCATCAAGACATCAAGCTTGTAACTTGGGCCTTGCATTAGGGTTCTAATTCTTCCTTAATTGGTTAAGAAGGACTAACCCTAGTGTTAATGGACAAGTCCCCCTCAAGTTGTCTTACAAACCCTAAAAGTCACTTCGGCATCTTACCATTAACTAAAATCCACCTAATAAAGACTTTGTTTTGTCATGAGGTTAATCCCTAATCATGGATCAAGTTAAGGAGCTTTTCTTAGCTTAAATGTTCTCATCTATTATCCTTCTATTAGGATGGTGTAATGAGTCCATTAGATCCCTGATTATGGCTTAAACTCATTACTTAACACTAAACAAAAACAAAAAAAACATCTAAATAATCACAAGTAGGTTAATGATCTTACTCCTATACCATGGTGATTGAGTGTGAGATGCTGACTTCACACTTAAGGTATTCTCATTACCCCTAATCAGAGGGAGGATGTGATGATTTTACTAACCCATTGGTTTAGGCTTAAGCTCATTAACTTATGACACATTTCCAAAAGCAATAAAAGATTGAAAACACAAAAACAAACAATAATCGTCTCCTCCGGGATTCTTTTCTCATCTCACTCACTCACAAACGAGAACTTGCTTCTTCCGTCTAATGCAAGACAGTTTGCACCTGAGCCAGACAGGTCATACACTTGAGCATAGACCAGCAAGCAGTTCACAGGTCAATTTATCTTTCAGTCTCTTTGGGTCGAACTACGGTGTTCTGACTTCCTCATTGCACGAGAGGATACGTAGGCATAACTTAACAGTTATCGAACAAAAGTCTCTGTATATTCCCTCCTCTTCTAGCATTATTATTTTTAAGCCTCATAGTCTTGAGCATTTCACTCTTGTTCTTGCACTGACACTTCTCTTATACACTTCACACTTCTTTACACCGACACTTGCATTCTTTCAGCTTTGATACACAAATTACACTGACACTACCCCTTTAAAACACAAATCTTTTAAGCGTGGATCCCGTCGAGTACGGCGGACAATTTGGGTGCTAATACCTTCCCAAGTTGTAACCAACCCCCTTTCTCAGTCTCTCTGGTTCGCGACCGTCTTATCCGTATCTTTCTAGGTCTATGCAGCATTACCTTTCCTTCGGGATAAAAATGCCTAGCTGGCGACTCTATTCATTCTCTCTTTTCGCCGACCGTTCGCGTCTGTACCCCTTCTGACCCGAGGTGTCATTTGGTGGGAGCGACAGTATGCACTCCTCATCACTCGTTTGTGTTTGATATTTTCTTGTTGCTCGTCTGCATTCCCCAGCGCTCGTCTGTGTTTCTTATCTGTTTGAAGCTCATTTGCATTGTTTGGATACTCGTCTGTATCATCCCTCACACTCGTCTGTGTTAGCTTATATCCATATGTGTTGATTTGATAATCACTATGGTACTCGTCTGTAGTGCCACTCCAATTGCTCGTCTGTGTTGGATTTCTGGTACTCGTCTGTATTGCTATTCCAATTGCTCGTCTGTGTTGGATTTCTGGTACTCATCTGCATCAAGGTTTGATATGCGTATGTATCTTCGCCTGAAGCGCTCGTCTGCATTTCTTAGATCATCGACTGATATTCGTTTGTATCATTAACTTATGGAACTCGTCTATGCTCTCTTGATGATCATCCAATACTCGTCTGTGTTGAAGAGGTTTGAAGTCCTGATGGTGGGATTAAATGTCAATATGGTTACCGGTCCTGGCGTAATAGGGTTATCCAAAGGAGGTTCGTCTGTCTCAAGAACCACATATCTACGCAAGATTTGTGAAGAGGGTTCGTCCAATCCTAATGTTGCCCCTGGCGTAACAGGTCATTTGAAGAAGACTCGTTTGTCTTAGACCATATATCTACGAAGGATATATGAAGAGGGTTCGTCTATCCTGAATATGCATGTCTATCCCACAGACTTAAGTGCATCACCGGTCCTGGCGTAACGGGTTATCCGAGGGAGATTTCGTTTGTCTCAAGTCATATATTTTTGTAAAATGTATGAAGAGGGCTCGTAAGTCCATTATTGGCGTAACAGGTTTAATTGAAGAAGACTCGTCCATCCAAGTTTTCTTATCCAGTGTAATAGTTCAATTTGGAAGAAACTCGTCTGCTTTGCCGTCACTTCAGTTATCCAGAGTGTTATTTGGTTGGGTTTATTTCCCATGGTCTGCATTCTCTAGCAGAGTGCAAATTTCAGGTTCCTTGGTATTCAACCACAGTTTATCTTGACGGCCGATAGCCCGTGCTATCGTCCTTTTCAAATTAACAGTTGCTTGAATAGGGGCAGATGTAACACCCCAAATTTGCCCTCTTGTTTCTAGCATCATCTTCATGTCATAATCATCATAAGCATGGCATATTTTTAGCATCTTTGCATATAAAAATGAAGCATAACATTCTCATGTCCTCACCTTATGCCTTATTCAAGCTCAAGATTCTTTACAAGAGCCCAAGGGTTTGGGAGGTTATTAGATGATCCAAGGAAGGGCAAACTCCTATACAAATGATTCTCAAATTAGGGTTTCTTGTTAAGAAAGTATTCTTTGTGACTTTGGCCATTTCATGTGGTCAAAGTCCTTCATGTGATGTGAAAATGCTATGGATGAAATTTGGTGAGAAAATTCATTGAGGAAGGCAGTTATTTCATCAGTTGCTTGCACAAGAAGAAATTGGTCAAACTGATTATTTGAAAAGTCAACCGTGGCAATTCAAGGGTTCCAATCCCATTTTTCAAGCCAAGGGATGTCCTTAAGGTTATACAAGAGGTTTGACAAAGTCAAAGATCAAGAATCAAGAGGTTTTGAGAGACTTTCCATTTTTGGCATGTGACTTGTAATAGAAGTTACTATTTTTGGCAAGTTTTGCCCTAATCTTCAAGCCATTCTTTCATGACCAAAGTAATCTCATGGAATTTTCTTGAACATGAAAGTTGTAGGATATTGTCTCCCATTTCTAAAAAGTACAAGAACTTGATCATAGCCCTCATGGTTTGAAAGTTATGGCCATTGTAAGTTCACTTATTTTTAGGGTTTACCTTAAAATTCAAGTTTCCACCAATGAGCAAAAACTCATGTATCTCATTTGTGAACCATCCTATATGAAAATTCAGATCACTACATCACCATACATGTCATGAGAAAGGATTGGCTCAAGGAAAAACATGGAAATCGTGCATGGTATGCATGGTATCATTCCATGTGCAAATTATGCATAAGCATGAAAACTCATAACACAAGCTGATCCAAGGGCCAAGGTTGATTCATTTGTGATCAGCAAAGAAGAAGTGATCAAGATGTGCAAGGCATAAGGGCAAGGCACGAGTAAATCATTCCATTACACACTTGATGCATTTTTGCATTTTCAAATCAACCACACTCCTCTCACGTGCATTGCCTCTCATTTCTCTTGGAGTGAATTTGGACACAAAATAAAAGCCAGTTAGGGTTTCATTTCAGGGGGAATCATCACCATTTTGGTCCATTCCAAGTTTTTGCTCTTGCACCATTTTCATTTGAATCTCTTCATCCATACACTCATTCACCAAACAAACCTCAGATTCTTCATCCTTGAGCTTCATAGGTCATAGATCAACCATTGTTTTGAGCTATAGACAAGATTTCGCACCAGTTCAATTCTAGATCAGATGCTTGCAAAGTGCTAGATCCAAGCTGTTTAAGAGTCCATTTCACATTTATTTTGTGAATAAAAGTTACTGGAAGATCATTTGGAGCTGTTGATTGGTTTTCTTGGAGGTTTGAAGGTTCTGCAAGCTCAGGTATGCATCACAATTCATCATTCTGGATTTGAATTTTCTTGTGTGTATTGTGCTCCTTATGTTGTCCTGGACGTGTGGATATGATTAGATTTTGAAATAGTGAAGAAATGAGCAAGAACTGTGGATCTGATTTTTTAGATTCAAACTTATCCTCTTCGATTTGGATTGTGTATGATAGATTAATGCTTTTTGATGTTGTATTTGAGTTATATGTAGTTTAAGGATCATTTTGATAACTGGATCATGGAATTTGGTGAAGTTTTGATGTTCTGCAAATTTTGGTTGACCGGAGAAGATGACAGGCGCTTCTCCAGCCAATAGGGTTTATAATTAGGGTTTTAGTTTTCCGGTTTTAATCCTAGTCGTTGGATCTAGATTAATTAGGTTAATTGTGTTTTATTATTTTAATTAATCAGGTTTATTATAAATTTAAAACGTGACCTTAGGATTTTATTTAATTAGAAAGACTAATGTAGACACCCTAAATTTGCCCTCTGGCTTTTCTATCTTTGTCAGCTTTTCGTTTTGCATTCATACGCATTTTGCATACCATTTGCATTGGTTCCTGAGACATGGGGTCAACATCATCAGAAGAATCAGGGTTCCACGTCCTTTTGTGCGGATTATCAAAAGAATTCAAGTTCTTGGCTATGCAGCCATCAATGGCATCATCTTAGGATCATGTCACTAAATTAGGGTTTATTTCCCTAAATTAGTGATCTTCAGGGATTTCATGTTTGCAAGGACTATTCACCGTTGCATCTAGCCCATCATCATACTATTCTCGTCTTCTCAGCATCTCAAGCTATCTTCTTTCTCAACAACATTGGTTTCATTCCAAGCGTGTTTATTCAATTATGGTCCAATTCAGATGGATGTTTGACCCGATCTTGGTCAAACTATCAGGAGTTTGCTTCAGCTGCGAGTTATCTGTCTTAGTGGTCTCTTTTCTTAGGGAATGTGCGTCCAAAGACAAACAGTATGCTGTGCGAAATTTATCAAGTTGTGATTCGTAAGAAATCTTGGGCCAGATTGCCTGTTCATCTTTCCATGAGTGGTTTATCTGTGGATTTTATTTTCTTCAATATGGGTTAAATAATCAGATAAAAATTTCAAAGAGATCTTGATGACCGTTATTTCAGTGGCATTTGGTTTAGTGGTGCAAGAAATTTATTTTTATCAGAGTTATTGAAAGAAGTTCGAATGTGATTGTTGGATTAAATTCAGTCAAGATGTATGATGAGAGATCATTCAAGTTCAATACCCATTACCCATTTTTTTAATTTCAAAAGTCCATTTGTACAAATACCATATCTCGAATTCATAGTTCAGTGTTCAAATTCATTCTCATTCAATTCACATATCCAAATTTATCTTTAACCCATTGGTCTTTTTTTAGTTTGATGTAAACTACATAATTCATATTCCATGTTTTTCTTTATTTATTTTTCTTCCATTTATTAACATCTATTTTTCAATCAATTTCTAAACCCTTTTCTTTCAAATAACCCTCGTTACTATCATTGTCCAATGTCCACAATAAATCAAATTCTTTTTATACTCAAGCTTATTCACCTTATAGGCCCATCATACAATGTATATTACAAAGATTGCAACAAAAAAAGAAGAGAAAGCATTTTGTGCAATTCCTTTTTTTTTCCAGCCGACTGCACATCACTGCATTCCTAAAGTGTCTCATGTTGGCCCCACAGAAGGAAGCAACAACAATGCAACGTTGTCCTGGCCACACGCGAAAAATCATGCACTCTTCTGCAAGCATCACGCACAACAAATACACTCACACGGATTACACACTACACGCTTTTTACACTGGCTAGCACGCCTACACCAATTCGTGACCCCACCACACAATACGTATTCTGCATCAAAAAAAAAACACTCACCAAACAAACTGCATTTCATCACCTCATCACTACACAACTATGATCCATTTTTCTAAAGACATAACCCCAAATCTCAACACACCTTTTCATCAGCAACCAACCACAACCAATTCTCTCTGCTCACACCTTCCAAAGCCGCATAAACCATCACTAAGTCGCCTTGCCAAAACCTCCTCCCTCATCAATCTCACCGCAACAACCCTCCATATCACGAATCAAACCTACACCATTTTCACCACTCTTCATACTCTACTCGCACCTACATCACAGAGCAACAACCCGAGCCTCAAACCAGCTCAACCACCCTTTTCAAACCAAAAGAAACAGAACTCAGATCGGAACCAAAAACGGAAAGAAAGAGACGAAGAGGAGATCGAGTTTGAAAGAAAGATTTTACATCGAAAACTCACCATTACTCAGAGATCGTGTGAGACGAACAGGATCAACTCAGACGCGTTGGTGTCGTTGGTATTTCGGCGGAAAACTTCTCGGGAGAAAGAAAACGTAACTGACCCAGAGAGAGGTGAGTCTCATTTGAGACGAAAAGTTTGAACCGGTGAGGAGACGACGATCGAGACGGAGAGACAAAGACGCGATCTGAGACGGAAGAAGGAGAGAGAACAAGCTACAGTGTAGGAGCCGCCATCAATCGTCGAAGAAGAACAACAAGGCCACCGTTGAATGGCCAATCGGATGAAGAGCCCGACGAGATGCTTGGTGTTGGCGGCGATGGCATGTTCGGTTTCATTGTGATGAACAGTAGTGATTTCTTTTATATTTTATTTCGGGAAGGAGAAGAAGTGGAGAAAGATCGTTTGTGTTGTTGCTGTTGGCAGACTTTTTTTGTCTTTCATTAATTTTTGTTTATGTTATTATATTTTTGTTTAACCTAATTTTTTTCCATTCATTTTTCTTAATATTGTCTTTGGGCTCAACTTCTTTCTTCAAGACCACCGGTGTTTTCTGTTGGCACTACTAGGTATCGTAATGCACGCTGCGATCAACAACATGGACTGGGCTTAGGCCCATTGAATTTCCTCTCAGCATCGTTTAGTCCAGCGCAAAAGCCCCCTCTCATGTCTATTTTATTATTTTTGTTTGTCTTTATATATTAATTAGGTTTTTCTATTAATTTTTGTTTATTAATTAGTTCATTAATATTTCTTAAGAATTAAATTTAGGAGTAAATTAGTTTTTTTATTTCAATTTTGCTAACCTTGTTCATATTTTTTTAAAAAAGTTTAGATTTTAATTAATAGGATTGTGTTTAATTTGGTTTAAGTTTTTAGGTTTAGTTTAGATTAATATTAGAACTTTGATATAGTTTATTATTAATTTTAACTTAAATTTGATTTTAATTTTGATTTAGTCCGATTTAATTTGATTTATTAGAATTGTGCTTAATCTTGGTTCTAGTTTACGCTTGATATTTTGTAGGTCCATTGTTCAAATTCGATGATGAGGGATAAAGCATGGAAATGACCTTGTGACTATTTGTTTTTCATAATCTTGTTCGGGCAAGTGGAATTTTTGGATGCAAATTGTTTAGACTTTGGTTTTGTACAGACTAATTCGTTGTCTTAATTCTGGATGTGGGAAGCTCATATTCGACCTTGGTCCGATATCCTGATAATGGACACTTGTGCTTGACTGTTGAAATTATTCTGGACTTGACATTTCTTTTTGCGCTTATTGAAGAGGCAACGGACTTTCTCTGTTAGGTAACACTGAGGCCTGATTTTGCTTATTACATGCTGCTGCATCTGGAAGTCCTACTGGTGTAGGCTCTGTTTGTGCATTGTCCAATTAATCCATTTCGCATTCTTATCTCCTTATCTTATTTCTATTTCATGCAATTCATCTCCTTCATCTTATCTTTTTCCTCATCTTATTCTATTCGTTCTTAACTTGAGGTGTGCTTAGGCCACCATGGTGCTGCTCCTTTCATCTTCTTCTTTTCTTCTCCTTCATTAGGATAGTGAGCCTCACTAACCTAGGATCATCCGAGCATGTGAATATTAGGATTAGACTTTTCCCATTAGCTTTTTACCTTTATGATCCTTTTGGTTCTTCTTCTCTTCTCATCTCATAACCATAAAAAACATCTTAATAAGTTTGAAGTGTTACCTTGGTCCATAGCCTTATCCCATGAGGTATGCTTGTAGTCTTCCCATCTTGGGATAGTACAAGTTTACCTTGTGATGCACAAGTCTGATCAAGGTATCTTTTTCACCAAGAAAAGCATAAAAAACACTTCTTCATCTGTAAATACCAAAAACACTTAATAATTTAACAAGTTAGTGAGCTTAGGCCCTAATCTTTGGTTTCAAGTTTTGGGGATCTTCTCCTTACTTGAGTGTGCTTATTCTATTATTCCATCTTGGAATGTAGTGACAAGTGCACATTCCATGGAAAAGAGCTTGAGTTCACATCCTTGTGACACACTCACAAAAGCTTCTAAAAAACACAAACAAACAATAAGCGTCTTTCCTTCGGGAATTCTTTTCTCATCTCCTTCGCTTCGTACGCGAACTTTCTCCTACTTGCCACTTTGCAAGACGGTTACGCACTTGTCGTCCGAGCCTGCAACACCTGAGCATTGACATAGGCAGTTCAAGCCTTAAGACACAAGCAATCTTTTCCACCCCTAGTTAGGGGAACTACGGCGTCTCTGATCCTCATTATCCTGATGAGGTACGTAGGCAGCGGGGTAGGGCCCGTTCGAGCACAATCTTTATTTTCCCTACATTTTTTCCTTTTCTTTTCTTTTTTCAGTTCCCTTTTATTTTCTTTTTATCCAGTTCATTTCCTTTTCTTCGCAGCAACTTTCATACCCTCACCCTTTGAAATAGTTTCTTTTGCAAGCGTGGATCCCGTCGGGTACGGCGGACGATCTGGGTGCTAATACCTTCCCAGGTCGTAACCGACTCCCGAACTCAGTCTCTTTGGTTCGCAGGACTTGTGTCCTTCCTCTTCTTTCTTCTGGTTTGTGCAGCATTACCATTCCCGTTCTTTCGGGATAAAAATGCCTAGCTGGCGACTCTATTCTTTTCCGCGCCACTTTCGCGTTTGTACCAGGATGGAAATCCGGGGAGCGACAGCTGGCGACTCTGCTGGGGAGTGCACACCAGAGATCTCTGGTTCCCCTGTGAGTCTCTCCTAGCGCTTGTGTGTTTCTGTTTCTTTGGGTGATGTTTGTTTGTTGTGACTTGTTGTATGTTATTGTTGTTTATTTACAACTTTATTTACAGTTTTCAATATTTATTTTCTGCATCATGTATATATACTGGACTGTCTGGACTGGTTTTCTATTTGGTGGGATGGGTGTTACTTGTTCTTGAGAGATGAGCCAAGTACCCGGCTCGAGTGCACCTTAGGACTTAGAGTGGTTCCACTTTGGCCTCATGAGATCTTGTCATGGGGGTAGTAGTGAGTTCCACACCCAGGTTGCGATTGTCTTGGAAATGTCTTGATTTGGGGATCTTCCTCTCTCATTATATAACCTTGACAGTTATGTGCAGCTGGGGACCGATCATTGAGAACCTTGTGGAAACATCCTTCTTTAGTGATGACAGTGGCAGACCACATTTTGTGGCAAACCCATTCGCATCCGAGGGCCCACTTGGGACTTACATAGGATGACCTTGTTTCTCGGACTCAGCCGAGGCCTCCCTACGTAGTACATAATGCCAAACCGATTCCCTGATCTGGTCATGAGCCATTTCTCGGAAATAGTAAAAGTATTATTGCTATTCGGCTTTGAGAGTCCGTGATGTTTGACCCGGAGCACACCCGTGATATTGGGAGGGGTATACAGGTTTGCAGGAACCCTCAACCTCAACATACCCTCATTACCAGGACAGTCTTATTGTTTTGATCCGGTCACTATGATCCTGAAGTTCTTGATCCTTCGGTTTTCGGTTACTATTTTGGGTTATTATATAGAGATCTTGTGGTTACAAACACTCGATTATTGGCAGTATTCCAGGCTCCAGGCAGTTTCCAGCATTGATCCCATGTCTTTGCATCTTGTGCATCATCATACTGCATTTTGCATTTGCATTTGCATTGCATATCCTTCCTCCAGAAAGCTCATCCATCCTATTTTGTCTATGACCAGCCAGCTGATTTCCCGGTACTCAGTTTTGAACAAGTGGTAATTGTTGGAAGACGACATAGTGTTTTAAGCTAGACTGAGCAGTGTCATGAGGTAAAAGGTCAGTTTGGAAGTCGTTAGTAGCTATGTCAGAGAACAACCGTCAAAATGTTGAGTTTCCACCTGGTTTCACTTCAATGACCAATCCTTTGTATGGTCTATCTCCTGATGAGGATCTTCCACAAGTGAACAACCTTACTCAAGCTCAGCTTGCACAGACCCCGATCGTGAATCAGAGTGTACCTGAACCATCTGTTATCCGAGGTGGACCTTCATCTTCTTTTGATTCTACAGATTATCAGAGTTTCGCTTTCCCTATGCCGAACTTCCAAGGGGAAATCCCTCTTGTGAAAACCAAGGATCCACAAACTATTGATCCTACTGAAAGGTTTCGTGTGTTGGATGAGCAACTCAAAGCCTTAATAGATCCTGATGCCTTTGGTTTTGATGCTCTAAACTTGTGTTTGGTGCCTGGTCTTGTCATTCCTCCAGATTTCAAAACTCCGAAGTTTGAGAAATACACTGGTGTCAGTTTCCCGAAGCGTCATTTGGTGATGTTCTGCATAAAAATGACTTCTTACGCCCGCAACGATGAGCTGATGATTCACTGTTTTCAGGACAGTTTAAGCGGTGCATCCTTAAGTTGGTATATGGATTTGGAAAGCAGTCGTATTTGGTCGTCGAATGATTTATCCAGAGCTTTCGTAAAGCAATACCAGTACAATGTGGACATGGCGCCCAGTCGCACGCACTTGCAGAGCCTATCTCAGAGGAGTGGTGAATCTTTCAGAGAATATGCACATCGGTGGAGAGAATTGGTAGCCCAAGTGCAACCACCACCTTCAGACAGAGAATTAGTTGACCTATTCGTGAGCATGTTACAAGGTTCGTACTTGGAAAGAATGAGTAGCATTGGGACTTCAAGTTTCTTTGATTTGATGATAGTTGGAGTACGCATCGAGAGTCTGCTCAAAAGTGGAAAGATCCAAGACTTTTCGAACATCCCAGCTAGTGAAGATGAATCTGTTGGTAGCTCCCAAGGGGAAGAAAGGTATGACGTCAGTGCAGTCGTGGCCAATATCGAATATTCTGGACCAACATCTTCTTAGAGATCATCTTTTCCTAGGTCTGCTTACTCTTACGGACAACAGGCGATGCTCAGAGCACCATATCAGAAACCCTGGACTCCTCCTCGTCCAAATCTGCAAGCTCATGGTCGAAGACCTCAGAATCGACTTCAAAGCCAACCTAGGCCTCGCAACAATCTGGAAGAAGGAACGCTCCTCTTCATCCAGTACCCATGGCGTACAGTGAACTATTGCCACATCTAATTCAGAGCTCATTGGTGGTTCCTAAGCCTCTCAAGCCATTGCCAGAGCCGTACCCTCCAGGGTACAATCCTCATGAGCAGTGTGGGTATCATGGTGGATCAATTGGGCATTCAACCGAAGATTGTAAAGCTTTTCAAGCCAAAGTCCAACAGTTGATCGACAAAGGGTACATATCCTTTCCAGAAGGAAGCTTGGTTGTGCACGTCAACCTCTCACCTGATTGAGTTCAAAGACTTCGGAGAAGCGTCTCCTGATTTCAGTGGCTCAGACAAGAATATGTCATCAGAGTTGGTGATCATTGTATCCTTTTTATCATTTGCATTTGTAGTTTCTTTCCTGTTAGCAGCTACTTGTCTTTTAAGCATTGTTGTTTTGAATGGTAATGTTAATGTAGTGATCTTGCATTTTCGAATCAATTATGTCGGATTCGCTCATTTTTCTTTACTTGCATTGAAAAAAAACAAAAAAAATTGCATCCATTTACCTCCCATTTATTTCACTGTTGTTTAGCAGGTTTGAGGGAGGATGATGACAACTAGATACCCATAATTGTTGAAGGTATGCTTTCAGAGTAGAACCTGCTGACGATGTACAGGCATTGCTTCAATTCCCAAACACCAGAGATATAAGGGAGATAGACCCTCGTCAACCTCTTTGAGCCTTGAAGTAGGAGTTTCTTTTCTAAACGAGAAAAACCTCACATCCAACCCGGGGCAGGGTAGTTATCAGTTAATTTGACCGAGCGTTCAAATTTCCAAAGGAGTGAGCATCCGATGATCGATTACCTTTTCTTCAGTACACCTCAAGATGTCAAGAGATGTGAAACCACAATGGTTATCCCTCACCAACAAAGGAATGAGGCAGTCAACCCTTTCAGCAAGTCATGACAAGCCAGTGTCACACGATTTGTTCAAAAAAAATCATCAGAAAAACGAGAAATAAAGCCCGCTAAGTCGGAAAAAAAAAGTGAAAACAAATGACTTAGGCAAAAGCTAGGGCATCCCGCTGGACTTCAAAATCGAAAAATTCAAAAAAAGGATTCGGTCCAGGCAAAAATTAAAAAAAATATATATCAAAAAGAAAAAGTTCCATAAGAACAAAGTCGTGTGACCAGACACAAAGTCAGAAGGGGTGACTGATACTCCAAGAAACTTCACGGGTGCGTAAACAGTCAACGTCATTGGTTCCTCAACCATTACAAAGCCCTTCCGAGAGGCGAGCGCTCAGGCCAAATTAGATGAGTATAGGACTGGAGAACATCAAGGAGAATGGGTGGGCACAAATAAACTTTGAGCCATGAATCTTTCTTTCTAAACCGTGAACCAGACCATGTTATAACCCTTGAAAGTCCTAATTGAATCAGGTTCAATTCTGAAAGCATACTACGACAAGGTTGCGTAAACTGACTCCTAAGATTTTCCGATTCAGCACTACGTTTGGACTAATCGTCCATTCGTCACACACTGTCACAACATTCAAATAAATAAATTTTCAAACTTGCATGTGCACTGCATTAAAATTACCATTTGTAAATGAGCATTTTTAATTGCAAGTCAGCCTGTGTCACCAGGGAAGTTCCTACAAAGAACAATCAGAGGGAACTTGATCAGTCAACAGTGATGACCAAAATCAAGAGCATATTGTAGGCCTATGAATCAGGGGCATGTTATCCAGTGGTTTCGTCAGCCAAGGAATTTGTCAGTATAAAGCAAGCTCCATAGCTTCAGTTGATTGAGGAACATCTTTCAAAGTCAGTTGTACAGAGCTGAATCTACCAAACAGGGGCGGGACACCCTGATTTTCTATGGACCAAGGATGAATTATTCCAATGCTCATTCAGAATGAGTCAAGTCGTTTCCATGCTCATACCGGGGCAGGAAACTTCCAGAGTTCACTAGGTGCAATTCTCCTCGAGGACATTTAAGTCTGCTATTCCAAGAATTAGATGATCAATGACAGTCTGTTCAGAGACTCACCCAACAGGAGAAACTTTAGCTACGCAGAGCAAGTTATATCAGTAATCTCAGAGTTCAAGAGGAGTATCGGGAAATCGTGTTACCCACCCTCGCCTTTGTCACCCTTATCATAGGAAGCCTTGTCACTAAGACCTCTCTTCCCATCCTTGGGAGTTTTTCTAGCTTTTCATAAGCATCGCATAAATCATTTGCATACGTTATCATGTCGCTTTGCTCGAGCATGTAGAGCATACGCATCATCAATGCATTGGGCATCCTACCCCCACAACATCAATCTCACACCCAGAGGGCCTCATAACCCAAACTTCTTGACCGTTCAAAGTCCATTTCTCGTCTGGAAAACCTTTTCAAAGTCCACTTCTCATTTGGCAAGCAAACTTAAAGTCCAGTTCTCGTCTGGCAAACCAAATTCAAATACCAGTTCTCGTCTGGTAGGCGAATCATTTAACCAGTTCTCGTTTGGTCACCTTTTCATTTAACCTGTTGAACGCCAGTTCTCGTCTGGTAGTCATTCTTTTTCAGAGTCAATTCCCGTTTGACAATGAACCCCGAGGAGTCAGTTCTCGTCTGACGACTTATTCTTTGCCCATCAATTCTCGTCTGTTGGCCTACCTTTTTATCCGGTTCTCGTTTGGTAATCCACCTTCAAAGTCCAATTGCTTGGCAACCAAAAAAATAAAATTATACCAAAAATATCTATTAACCTGGCCTTGCACCCAACCATCCGTGTTTCATATCTTTAGCATCATGAGCATACGTCTACATCTTGCATCGTTTGCATTGAATTTTCATTCCGCATGGTTTCTGTTCTCTCTCTGGTGTGGGGCAGAATTGTTACAAGACGCAATCTGGGGCAGTTATCTCAAGATCTTTTGAATTTCTGCGAGAGTTTGAAGACACTGGGGCAATTCTGAATGCCAGGTCTTCTGTAAAATCCTCTGAAGACAATATTTTTCATAGATGATGCAATCTGAGGCATTTTGAAGAGTAAAGGAATGCTTGTGAACTCTTGATAATCAGTATGCAACATTTGAGCTCAGAAGCTTGAAACACTGTGTTAATTCTCAGGGAATATCTGGTATTTATTTTACCAGCAGGGCATTAGAAGTTTATTTCTTCCCCAAGCCGAGAATTTTTCTATCAGCCGACAAGGTTTCCTCATGAGGAGTTGATTATTCGTGTTCAGCCAAGGTCCAATTTTCATTGACATATCTTTTAAACACAGCCTTCATGCTATACTTGGGGCATATTTTGGCTTATTTTGATTCTCCAGCAACGTCTCTCCTCAGCAGAATGTTGCCAAAAAAAAATTCTCAACCATACCAGAAGGTTGACATCCCCAGCTGATTTAGAACAGACGATATCCCCAGCAGAACTCCAAGGCTATTTGAATTGTTCTTATCCCCAAGTGGAGTTATCTTTCCACAGTGAAGTAATCCCAGTAGGCAGCTGAAGCCCTTACTTCCCCACAGAGTTAGAATTGTCAGAATTCTCTCCCCAGCTAAGGAATTGTCAAGCATCTTCCCCAGTCGAGTCTGAAGATGATCTTTCCCCACAGAGTTCATATTGGGATTCACTCCCATCATTGAAATATTCCTCAGAGAAGTTGCCAATATATTTTTGGTCAATTTGATGATACAGACGGGTATTCATCACCTCAGTCAGAGTTAGGTGTCAAGGCCTTTCAACTTGTCTTCCCCTATAGAGTTGTAACTCTTATGGCCAATCAGGCACTTGTTTGTTGCTCGTCTGCATCTCCCCAGCACTCGTCTTTGCTTGTACTTTATTGTTGCTCGTCTGCATCTTTCAACACTCGTCTGTGTTATCACTTTGGTATTGCTCGTTTGCCCTCCCCAGCAGTGGTCCGTGATTACCTTGATATTGCTCGTCTGCATTTGCCAACACTCGTCTGTGTGCGATCTTTGCTGTTTGAAATACTCGTCTGTGTTTGATATTTGATGATTGTTGTTGCTTGTCTGCAACTTCCCAATATTCGTCTGTGTTGGAGGTTTGGTGATCTTTGTCGTTGCTCGTCTACAACTTCCTGGCACTCGTCTGTGTTTGATATCTAATACTGTTTGTTGCTCGTCTGCAACTTCCTAACACTCGTCTGTGTTTAGTTATATCTTTGTTATTGCTCGTCCGCAATTCTTAACACCCGTCTGTGTTGTGATATCTCATATGTTGTTGTTCGTCTGCAACTTCCATCACTCGTCTGTGTTTAGTATTGGATCCTTTGCTGCACTTGTCTGTGCCTTGATATGTAATTTCAATTGCTGCTCGTCTGCAACTTTCCAGCACTCGTCTGTGTTTGGTATGCCTGATATTCGTGGATACTCGTCTTTATCATTTCCAGCACTCGTCTGTGTTGATTATATGTTTGAAGCTCGTCTGATTTGCTTGGATACTCGTCTGTATCATCCCCAACACTCGTCTGTGTTATGCCTATATTTGTATGTGAGGATTTGCTGTTTATCCTGATATTCTTCTATTGCTACTTCAAATGCTCGTCTGTGTTTGGATTTCTGGTATTCGTCTATACCAGTGGCTGATATTCGTCTGTATCATTTCCTGAAGCACTCGTCTGTGTTTCTCAGATCATCGTCTGATACTCGTCTGTATCATTGACTTTTGGCACTCGTCTGTGTTATCTTGATGATCATCCAATACTCATCTGTATTGAAGAGGTTTAAAATCCTGACAGTGGGATTAAACGTCAAAATGGTTACCGGTCCTGGCGTAACAGGTAAATCCGAAGGAGGCTCGTCTGTCTCAGGCACCAATTATTATTGTTGCACCTGGCGTAACAGGTTTGCTCAGAAGACTCGTCTGTCTTATACCATATATCCACGGATAATATATGAAGAAGGTTCGTCTACCTTGATTATGCATGTCTATCCCACAAACTTAAATGCATCTCGGTTCTGGCGTAACAGGTATATCCGAAGGAGATTCGTCCATCTCAAATCATAGGTTCTTGAAAAGTGTTTTAGGACTCGTATGTCCAGCTCCTGGCGTCACAGGATTGTTTGAAGACTCGTCTGTCAATGTGTTCTTATTCCAGATAACGGTTTCAACTTGGAAGAAGCTCACCTGCTTTCTTTCCACTTCATTCACCAAAGCGTCATTTGGTTGGGTTTATTTCCCATTTCTGCATTCTCCTGCAGAGTGCAAATTTTCAGGGTCTTTTTGGTATTCAATCACTGTTTATCTCGAACGTCTAATAACCGTTGCTTTCATCCTTTTCGGATTAACAGCTGATTGAATAGGGGCAGCTGTAGACACCCTAAATTTGCCCTCTGGCTTTTCTATCTTTGTCAGCTTTTCGTTTTGCATCCATACGCATTTTGCATACCATTTGCATTGGTTCCTGAGACATGGGGTCAACATCATCAGAAGAATCAGGGTTCCACGTCCTTATGTGCGGATTATCAAAAGAATTCAAGTTCTTGGCTATGCAGCCATCAATGGCATCATCTTAGGATCATGTCACTAAATTAGGGTTTATTTCCCTAAATTAGTGATCTTCAGGGATTTCATGTTTGCAAGGACTATTCACCGTTGCATCTAGCCCATCATCATACTATTCTCATCTTCTCAGCATCTCAAGCTATCTTCTTTCTCAACAACATTGGTTTCATTACAAGCGTGTTTATTCAGTTACGATCCAATTCAGATGGATGTTTGACCCGATCCTGGTCAAACTATCAGGAGTTTGCTTCAGTTGCGAGTTATCTGTCTTAGTGGTCTCTTTTCTCAGGGAATGTGCGTCCAAAGACAAAATGTTCTGTGCGAAATTTATCAAGTTGTGATTCGTAAGAAATCTTGGGCCAGATTGTCTGTTCATCTTTCCATTAGTGGTATATCTGTGGATTTTATTTTCTTCAATATGGGTTAAATAATCAGATAAAAATTTCAAAGAGATCTTGATGACCGTTATTTCGGTGGCATTTGGTTTAGTGGTGCAGGAAATTTATTTTTATCAGAGTTATTGAAAGAAGTTCGAATGTGATTGTTGGATTAAATTCAGTCAAGATGTATGATGAGAGATCATTCAAGTTCAATACCCATTACCCTTTTTTTAATTTCAAAAGTCCATTTGTACAAATACCATATCTCGAATTCATAGTTCAGTGTTCAAATTCATTCTCATTCAATTCACATATCCAAATTTATCTTTAACCCATTGGTCTTTTTTTAGTTTGATGTAAACTACATAATTCATATTCCATGTTTTTCTTTATTTATTTTTCTTCCATTTATTAACATCTATTTTTCAATCAATTTCTAAACCCTTTTCTTTCAAATAACCCTCGTTACTATCATTGTCCAATGTCCACAATAAATCAAATTCTTTTTATACTCAAGCTTATTCACCTTATAGGCCCATCATACAATGTATATTACAAAGATTGCAACAAAAAAGAAGAGAAAGCATTTTGTGCAATTCCTTTTTTTTTCCAGCCGATTGCACATCACTGCATTCCTAAAGTGTCTCATGCTGGCCCCACAGAAGGAAGCAACAACAACGCAACGTTGTCCTGGCCACTCGCGAAAAATCACACACTCTTCTGCAAGCATCACGCACAACAAATACACTCACACGGATTACACACTACACGCTTTTCACACTGGCCAGGACGCCTACACCAATTCGTGACCCCACTACACAATACGTATTCTGCATAAAAAAAAAACACTCACCACAACAAATTGCATTTCATCACCTCATCACTACACAACTTTGATCCATTTTTCTAAAGACATAACCCCAAATCTCAAAACACCTTTTCATCAGCAACCAACCGCAACCAATTCTCTCTGTTCACACCTTCCAAAGCCGCATAAACCATCACTAAGCCGCCTTGCCAAAACCTCCTCCCTCATCAATCTCACCGCAACAACCCTCCATATCACGAATCAAACCTCCACCATTTTCACCACTCTTCATACTCTACTCGCACCTACATCACAGAGCAACAACCCGAGCCTCAAACCAGCTCAACCACCCTTTTCAAACCAAAAGAAACAGAACTCATATCGGAACCAAAAACGGAAAGAAAGAGACAAAGAGGAGATCGAGTTTGAAAGAAAGATTTTACACCGAAAACTCACCATTACTCAGAGATCGTGTGAGATGAAGAGGATCAACTCAGACGCGTTGGTGTCGTTGGTATTTTGGCGGAAACCTTCTCGGGAGAAAGAAAACGCGACTGACCCAGAGAGAGGTGAGTCTCATTTGAGACGAAAAGTTTGAACCGGTAAGGAGACGACGATCGAGACGGAGAGACAAAGATGCAATCTGAGACGGAAGAAGGATAGAGAACAAGCTACAGTGTAGGAGCCGCCATCAATCGTCGAAGAAGAAGAACAAGGCCGCCGTTGAATGGCCAATCGGATGAAGAGCCTGACGAGAAGCTTGGTGTTGGCGGAGATGGCACGTTCGGTTTCATTATGATGAACAGTAGTGATTTCTTTTATATTTTATTTCGGGAAGGAGAAGAAGTGGAGAGAAGATCGTTTGTGTTGTTGCTGTTGGCAGACTTTTTTTGTCTTTCATTAATTTTTGTTTATGTTATTATATTTTTGTTTAACCTACTTTTTTTCCATTCATTTTTCTTAATATTGTCTTTGGGCTCAACTTCTTTCTTCAAGACCACCGGTGTTTTCTGTTGGCACTACTAGGTACCGTAATGCACCCTGCGATCAGCAACATCGACTGGGCTTAGACCCATTGAATTTCCTCTCAGCATCGTTTAGTCCAGCGCACAGGCCCCCTCTCATGTCTATTTTATTATTTTTGTTTGTCTTTATATATTAATTAGGTTTTTATATTAATTTTTGTTTATTAATTAGTTCATTAATATTTCTTAAGAATTAGATTTAGGAGTAAATTAGTTTTTTTATTTCAATTTTGCTAACCTTGTTCATATTTTTTTTTTAAAAGTTTAGATTTTAATTAATAGGATTGTGTTTAATTTGGTTTAAGTCTTTAGGTTTAGTTTAGATTAATATTAGAACTTTGATATAGTTTATTATTAATTTTAACTTAAATTTGATTTTAATATTGATTTAGTCCGATTTAATTTGATTTCTTAGAATTGTGCTTAATCTTGGTTCTAGTTTACGCTTGATATTTTGTAGGTCCATTGTTCAAATTCGATGATGAGGGATAAAGCGTGGAAATGACCTTGTGACTATTTGTTTTTCATAATCTTGTTCGGGCAAGTGGAATTTTTGGATGCAAATTGTTTAGACTTTGGTTTTGTACAGACTAATTCTTGGTCTTAATTCTGGATGTGGGAAGCTCATATTCGACCTTGGTCCGATATCCTGATAATGGACACTTGTGCTTGACTGTTGAAATTATTCTGGACTTGAGATTTCTTTTTGCGCTTATTGAAGAGGCAACAAAGTTTCTCCGTTAGGTAACACTGAGGCCTGATTTTGCTTATTACATGTTGCTGCATCTGGAAGTCCTACTGGTGTAGGCTCTGTTTGTGCATTGTCCAATTAATCCATTTCGCATTCTTATCTCCTTATCTTATTTCTATTTCATGCAATTCATCTCCTTCATCTTATCTTTTTCCTCATCTTATTTTATTTGTTCTTAACTTGAGGTGTGCTTAGGCCACCATGGTGCTGCTCCTTTCATCTTCTTCTTTTCTTCTCCTTCATTAGGATAGTGAGCCTCACTAACCTAGGACCATCCGAGCATGTGAATATTAGTATTAGACTTTTCCCGTTAGCTTTTTACCTTTATGATCCTTTTGGTTCTTCTTCTCTTCTCATCTCATAACCATAAAAAACATCTTAATAAGTTTGAAGTGTTACCTTGGTCCATAGCCTTATCCCATGAGGTATGCTTGTAGTATTCCCATCTTGGGATAGTACAAGTTTACCTTGTGATGCACAAGTCTGATCAAGGTATCTTCTTCACCAAGAAAAGCATAAAAAACACTTCTTCATCTGTAAATACCAAAAACACTTAATAATTTAACAAGTTAGTGAGCTTAGGCCCTAATCTTTGGTTTCAAGTTTTGGGGATCTTCTCCTTACTTGAGTGTGCTTATTCTATTATTCCATCTTGGAATGTAGTGACAAGTGCACATTCCATGGAAAAGAGCTTGAGTTCACATCCTTGTGACACACTCATAAAAGATTCTAAAAAACACAAACAAACAATAAGCGTCTTTCCTTCGGGAATTCTTTTCTCATCTCCTTCGCTCCGTACGCGAACTTGCTCCTACTTGTCACTTTGCAAGACAGTTACGCACTCGTCGTCCGAGCCTGCAACACCTGAGCATTGACATAGGTAGTTCAAGCCTTAAGACACAAGCAATCTTTTCCACCCCTAGTTAGGGGAACTACGGCGTCTCTGATCCTCATTATCCTGATGAGGTACGTAGGCAGCGGGGTAGGGCCCGTTCGAGCACAATCTTTATTTTCCCTACATTTTTTCCTTTTCTTTTCTTTTTTCAGTTCCCTTTTATTTTCTTTTTATCCAGTTCAGTTCCTTTTCTTCGCAGCAACTTTCATACCCTCCCCCTTTGAAATAGTTTCTTTTGCAAGCGTGGATCCCGTCGGGTACGGCGGACGATCTGGGTGCTAATACCTTCCCAGGTCGTAACCGACCCCCGAACTCAGTCTCTTTGGTTCGCAGGACCCGTGTCCTTCCTCTTCTTTCTTCTGGTTTGTGCAGCATTACCATTCCCGTTCTTTCGGGATAAAAATGTCTGGCTGGCAACTCTATTCTTTTCCGCGCCACTTTTGCGTTTGTAACAGGATGGAAATCCGGAGAGCGACAACTAATTCATGGCCTTTGGATCTGAAGACTGTTAGGTCTTGCTGACTCATGCTTGGGACCTTTGATTGCATTGACTTTGTTTGTGAGCCTTTGGATATGCATACTTTAATATTTTTGGTTGATTGTGCTGACCTTGGGCTTGACTTGCTCTTGGCACCCCCTGTACGCCTGGCCCATTTGATTTGAACTATGAGGACCTACTTACTGCACCCCTCATCATTTGTCTTTTATATTATTTTTCATTTTATTTGCATTTTGATTTTAATTTTTTAAAAATAGTTAGAAGTTCTCAAAAATTCCAAAATAATTCATGATAATCCTGTTTAGTTTTCTTTAGTTTTTGATATTTTTATTTTTTCATTTATTTTTATTTTCCACGTAGGAATTAATTTCCCCTTTTATTAATTGTTTTTTTATTGATTTTAATACATGCTGACTTGTAGAATTTATATCTTGATCATCAATTTGAATTTTGACTTGGTTCTTTTTGCATTTTATTCATATTAAAATGTAGTTTGTGGATGATTTTTCTTCTGATTTTTAGAAGCTTGTGTGAATATTTTTGCTAGTTGACTTTTCTGTGAAGTGTCAAAACCCTAATGAGTGTTCTTGAGGTCCTTTGACCTAGTTGTCTATTGATTATGACTTTGGATTTTTGACATGATGACATCACTTGATTAATTATTACTTGTGTTTATTTTCATAATATTTGTATGAGTTTGTGTTTTGATTTGAATTGAATTTTCATATGAGATTGCGTTAATTTTTCTTCTTCTTGTTGGCATGCTTAGTTCTTAGGCTAGGAGGGCACTTGTGCCAACTCCTATAGGTTGTTTAGGGTCCTTTTTTGTATGAGGTTTGATCCCTGGTCCTATTTTAGGGTGTGTGCTTTGAGATTTTTCTTTGTTGCTTACCTTTAAAGTTTCTCACAATTGTAATGCATGTTCACCTCACATCCTTTGTTCATCCCTTCTCTTTAATTCTTATGATGGAGTTTGTGTGCTTTTTCCCATGCTTGGTCTTGTTTCTTAGGCACATTCTAACATGTTTAGGCTCCTGGTTTTCAAGTGATGTGGTTGTTTTGATTGGATGATCATTTGTTTGTTCTTGCACTTATGCACATGTCCACTTCACTTCTCCTTTTTGTGATGTCCATGATTGAACTTGTATGATATTTAACTTGGGCTCTTGTGTTGTGTATGGTCATTCTTGTAATTATAAGGTTTTGACCTTGTGTTGCTTGGGGTTTTGTCTAACTTGTGGGGTCTTTTGTGTTTCATTTGAGTTTTGCTTTCTTCATAGGAGTTTGTGAAGCTTGGTGATGGTTTGTATGCTTTACCTCCTGCTTGGTTTGTCTTAGTGCATTAAATGGTTGCTTTCACTTATGGTTATGATGATTTAGTATGATCTTTTGTTCATTTGTATCTCATTTGATTTCACTTGTCTTTGTCTTACCATTTTTTTATGCTACTAACCATTTCAGGGGCTCATGGTAGGTGAAGTGTGGAAGTCATCCACATTCCATTTATTCATCTCTTCTTTATCTTTTCTTTCTATTTTGTAATTGTTGATGTACCTTGTACCATCTTGTGCTTTCTTCTCTCTTCTTCCTTTAGAAGCAACTTATCTCCTTTAGAGGAGTAAGTTGTTCTCTAATCCTTTCTTCCTCTCCTCTTCTTCTCTTCCTTTTTCTTAGGATATAGTTCAAACCACATTAACCATAGGACTCCCATGCATGATAACTTTAGGATTAGATTTCCCCTTTAGTTTTTACCTTTAAGATCCTTTGTGGTTCTCTCTCTTCTCACCTTCATACAAAAACATAAAAAAACATTAATAATAGTTGAGGTGACATCTCCCTTTTGTCACTCTCTCAAAGAAAATCATAAAAAACATTTCTTCACTGTAATCCACCAAAAATACTTAATAATACGAACAAGTTAGTGAATTTAAATCCTAATCTTAGGAAACAAGTTTGAGGATCTTCTTCATTCTTGATGGACTTGTTACTCATTCTATCTTGGGATGTGGTAATAAGGACATGTCCTTAGAAAAGGCTTTAACTTCACTTCCTTGTGCCACACTCTCTAAAATACTCATAAAAAACACAAACAAATAATAAGCGTCTCTCCTTCGGGATTTCTTTTCTCATCTCCTTCGCTCCGTACGCGAACTTGCTCCTACTTGTCATTTTGCAAGACGGTTACACACTCGTTGTCCGAGCCTGCAACACCTGAGCATTGACATAGGTAGTTCAAGCCTAAATTCACAAGAAATCCTTTCCACCCCTAGTTAGGGGAACTACGGCGACTCTGATCCTCATGTTTAGTGAGGTACGTAGGCAGCGGGGTAGGGCCCGTTCGAGCACAATCTTTATTTTCCCTACATTTTTCCTTTTCATTTCTTTTTTCAGTTCCCTTTCTTTCCTTATCCAGTTCAGTTCCTTTTCTTTGTAGTAGCTTTCATTTCTTCACCCTTTGAAACAGTTTCTTTGCAAGCGTGGATCCCGTCGGGTACAACGGACGATCTGGGGTGCTAATACCTTCCCAGGTCTTAACCGACTCCCGAGCTCAGATTCTTTGGTTCGCAGGACTCGTGTCCTTCCTTTTCTTTCTTCTGGTTTGTGCAGCATTACCATTCCCGTTCCTTCGAGATAAAATGCCTGGCTGGCGACTCTACCTCTTTTCTGCGCCACTTTCGCGTTTGTACCAGGATGGAAATCCAGGGAGCGACAAGAAGCATGCTATTGCAAGGAAATAGTGTGAAGTTGAGTTAGCTCGGTATGCGAGGTTCGAGTTTGCTACTAGAGGCTCTTCCAGGGAACATATTGACACTAGAAGGCAACTGGATCAAAAGACCTTGATGTTTGAGAACATGAAAAAGAGGCATGCTTCTTACATGATCAAAAGAGAGGAACAAGATAAAATTCAAGCTGAGGAGATCGTGAGTAAGCTAAATGAGAAAGATGAAGAGATGGCCGATAAGTTGAGAGAAAAGGATGCAGAACTTGCTAAAGCCCGAGAGGAAGCTGCTTATTACAAGCGAATGATGAGCTACTATCAGAAGAAGCTGAAGAGGGTTGAGGACAACCAGGTGCAGACGAAGGAATTGGTAGAAGTTCCAAAGGTCGAACCGATCGTTGACTCAGATTTAGATAGAGGATCGCATTGACAAAGACATCTTTCTGTTTGCTTGTATGTTGTGGGATTACCATCAAGACTGTTGATGGAATCTTTTTATCATTTCACTTCTGTTTAAGGTCCATGTTTTGTGTGTTTTATATCAACAAGTGCTTATCATTAAAAGATCTCGTTACTATCATTCTGTGTGCTCTCGCTTTGTGATCACCAACACATCTGGCACGTTTGCAAAACATGTTGGTCTTCATATTCTTGGAATTGTTTGGCACGTATGCTACCACACACACACACACCTTATATTATCAACACTGCTTGTTATTTGCAGCAAAAAGAGCTTATGTCTTCATCAAACCCACAAAACGGGAATCAGGGGATGGAATTCCCTAAGAATGAATAGACATGCCATAAGAATTCATTTCCTGCATATCATATTCTTGTGTTTTTGTAGGTTACCCAGACTTTCTAACTTATCCAACTACAGGCAATATAGCTGGTTAACGCATTCACCGATATCCGACTAAAAGAAACCAAGTAAGGATGGCTGAATGAATGCAGACTGATCTCAATGAGCTCTGACAGAGGATGGATCAGTTCATGGAAATGATGACTGGCATGGCCCAGAACCAGGAACGTCTCAGGCTGATGGTTGAGCAGCCCCATGGGAATGCTAATACTGGAACACCGACTGAGAATGTGGATCATAACACTGCCCGTAACAGAGAGCCTAATCCAAATAGGACCACAACACGTAATGCGGGTTTAGAAGACACACAAGAGGACCATTTCACTCTACTCGATGCTGATATGGGTAACATGAATGAGATTAATGACCGCAGGTATGAAGAGCTGGCAGAGAAGATCAAGGCCATGGAGTGTCAGAATTCCCTAGGCATCGATGTAACCAGTCTTGGGTTAGTGCCAGGAGTCAGAATCCCTCCCAAGTTCAAGGCGCCATCATTCGACAAGTACAATAGTAGCACGTGCCCTAGGACTCACATTCACGCGTACTTTGGAAGAGTCTCGGCTGACACTGATGACGAGAAGCTTTGGATGAATTTCTTCCAAGATAGCTTATTTGGGGCTTCATTGAGCTGGTACATGAAGCTAAGCCGGGTCTCTATTCGAAGCTGGAAGATTTAGTTGAAGCTTTTCTCAACCAGTATCAATATAATATTGATATGGCTCCAAACCGCACTCAGTTGTAGAACTTGTCTCAAGGACCTAAGGAGAGTTTTAAGCAGTATGCCCAGAGGTGGCGTGAGCTTGCCGCACAGGTTCAACCTCCATTGATGGATCGCGAAATGGTCGACATGTTTATGGGCACCTTGCAAGGTATTTAATTGGATCGTCTGGCCGCCTACCCGTCCATTGGTTTTTCAGATATCGTCATTGCTGGAGAAAGAATAGAAAATTTTCTGAAATTGGGAAAGATTCAGGATGCAAGCAGTGTTACTTCTTCTGGTGTGAAAAAGCCTTTTAGCTATGGTCAAATACGAAGAGAATGTGAGACAAATGTTGTGTATAGAGGCCGGGACAGAGGTCATTCTCAAGGATACTACCAAGCAGTTGCAGTGACTATTACTCCACAGGTTCAACGATATCCTCAAGGTCAGCAACAACAGGCACAAAGACCATTTCAGGAAAGAACGAGAGCGAGGAATCCCAGACTCGATCCTATCCCATGTCCATATGTTGTATTGCTTCCAGAGCTGCTGAAGTTGAACATGATTGAGCTTCGTACCATGAGAGCTCCTTCTCCTGACAATCTACCTCCGAATTTTGATGCAAATGCCAGATGCGAGTTCAATTCGGGTGCCCAAGGGCACAATATTGAGAAGTGTTGGGCTTTCCAGAACAAGGTACAGGACTTAATTGACTCTAAGGCAATCAATTTTGCTCCTCGGCCAAATCACGGTGGAGTCAGAACGAATAAGGATGTCGTTGTTGTTTTACCAGATGGTCCGCATTAAGCTGAAGTCTTCAGATTAATCACCCAGATTTGCAAGGGTATTCGCAGAAGAAATAAAGCCAGCAGTATTCAAATACTCTCAGTGATGGCATTTATGTGTCTGCCTTTCTTCATTGTTCGTTTTCATCCCTATTGAGGAGAACTACGACACTCTGATTCTTCATTGGTCATAGGTCAATGGAGATACGTAGGCAGAAGATCGTCAGGTCTTTCCGAGCAACCTTATGGGGAAACTTTACTCCCCAGCTTTACCCTTTCCTTCAGACGTCTCGTGTCAGAGTCAGAATAACTAGAAGAAAAGGTATGATTTCCATGGTTGGGTATACGGCCGCAATTTGAAGATTACAAATCTGTGAAAGAGTTATTGATCACTGAAAGTATCCAAGACTGATAGGTCCAGACGGAGTCAAGCCTCCTCAACTACGATAATATTCAGTTTCTTTACTGCATTTCCATCTGTAGTTCCTTTTATATGCTAAACATTTGTTTACATGTATGAAATTTGTTTGCTTTTGAATGCTAGAAATAATAAAAACTCACATGTTTTTCTTGATTCACTTATAATTTTGCATGTGTACATCGCAAATACCAATCGTCGAGCTTAAACTCTATGAAGGAGAATGACGAAACAAAAACGCAAAATCTCTAATTGTGTGCTCTCGAGTAAGGCCCTATTGACGATGTACAAGCTTTGTTTCAAATCCCTAAACACTGGAGATATAAGGAAGATAGACCCTTGCTAACCCCTTTGATCCTTGAAGTAGGAGTTTCTTTTCGCATGAAAAAACCCTCACATGTAACCCCGGGGTAGGGTAGATATCAGCTAGTCGGAACAAGCGTTCAGGCTTTCATAAAGAAATGTATTTGAGGATCCATTACATTCCACTATTTTAATCAAGAGGTCCAAAGACCAGAAACCACAATGGTTATCCAAGTCAAACGGTCCAAAGATTGAAAACCACAATGGTTATCTTTCGTCGACCAAAGAATGAGGCAGTCACAACCCTCACAAAGCAATCAAGACAAACAGTGTCACACGACTTGTTCAAAAAGCAAAAAAAGAGGAAATGAAAAAGCCTGCTAAGTCGAAACTTGAAAATAAGCGACTTAGGCAAAAGTTAGGGCATCCCACTGGACTTCACAATCAAAGATTCACAAGAATTAGTCCAGGCAAAAGTTAGGGATAAGCAAAAGAATGAAAGACGAAAAATGCAAAGAGGATTACATAAGAAAGATCCTTAAGCAAGAACAAAGTTGCGTGGCATAGACACGAAAGACAAAGGGGTGACTGACTCTCAACAATAACCTGATTAGTGATTGAACCGATAGCGGTAATGGTTCCTTAGCCAACACGTAACCTTATGAAAAGTGATTGCTTGTGAAAATTAGTTGAACATAGGAATGGAGAACATCACGAAGAGTGGGTGGGCACAAATAAACTTCGAGCATATATCCTTTGTTTCTATAACCGTGAACCAGGCCACGATACAACCCTTCAAAGTCCTAACTGAAATAAGGTTAATTTGAGAGTGTACTACTACGAGATAGCGTTCCTGACTCCTATGAGTTGTGCTAAAATGATCCTTGTTGGTATTGCATGTACATACTTTCATTTCTTCAAAAAAAATAATGTCGTATCTTAAACCAGTGATTCGCTCACAAAGGTTTGCGACCCCTTTTCAAAAACTTCAAGATTAACATGTGTGTTGCATTATAATTTTCATTCTAAGAATAAACATTTTTTGCTTGCATATATTTGTTGGCATCATAAAAGGTTCACATGTGGAAATTCAGTCCAGAAGCTTAAACTTGCCAAGTTGAGAAGTCTAAAACTTCTGAAAAGACAGTCACGTCGAGGTGCACTTTTCCGAGAAAGCTACATTGAGTCAATACTTTCCCAACCATTCATGTTAAGAGCTAGCCAACCCAGGGCAATTACGTCGAGCAATATTTTCTAAATGCATCCAAATAGGGGCAATCACTTCGAGATTCAAATCTCTCCAAGAGCAAATATTAGTCAGTCAAGGGAAAAACTATTCAAATACTCGTACTGGGGCAAGCCACCCCAATGGCACGAGAATTCATTCTATCCCGAAGACAAACTATTGGAATGACCTATCCAGAGTTTAGAGTACCAACACAACTAAACTCCTGAAGAGTTTCTATGTCACCCTTTGCATAACTCTTATTGATTGAGTCCATCACTCATCTAGCGGTCGCTCGTCAAGCCAGTTATCTCGTTCAGCGCTTCCGACAGCTCCAAGCTCATCTGCATTGACAATGGTTACCTCCTCAGCAAAGTTATTACACCAATTTATGCAGTCATTACAATACTTAAGAGTTTAAAGACACTAAGTCTTTTGTAAAATCCTCTTAGGTAAAGTCCAGGAAAAAGAAAGGGATCCCCAACACGAAATGACTTGAAATCTTTCCTCTTCAGCAGGACGTGCCGATTTTGTTATCCCTAGCAGACGGGTGGAATTTATCCCCAGTAAAGTTGCCAAAAAATTTCTTCAGCAGGTTTCCTTGACCTTGTTTCCTCGACATATCTAAGAGGTTCAGAAGATTCAGGTAGACTGAGAGTTCTCCTCAGCAGAGGATTGGGCAAAACCTTTCCCCTGCTAAGTCGGAAAGTCGTCGATCTCCCAATAGTCTTATGGGTGAGATTCGGTCCCTAGTGGTTGTGGTGGCCTCAAGAAGGTTCCGCAAATCTAAAGTCCAATTTATTTTTGGCAAAGGTGATAATTCGGGACAGATGAATTATTCACACTCTTCTCCAACAGAGATGTTATCCCCACAGGGCTTCTTGAGATCGAATCCGCGATCATTGTGTTTCCCCACAGAGTCAACAGGGACTTATTATTTCTGCATCAGGAACTCCCTTCGCACTTGCGTCATTTCATTGACATGTTCAAAACCTAGCATCCCCAGTGTCATGGGGCATCATGTCGTGCATTTCAACATATTTCTACCCAGCATAATCCAAGTTTGATATCTCGCAAAAGTCCAGCCACAGACTGGCCAAAGTCCACCCGTAGTGTGGCAAAGTTCTAAAGTCCCCCGCAGTGGGCAAAAGTCTCCCGTAGCGAGCAGAAGTCTCCCGTAGTGAGCAAAAGTCTCCCGCAGTGAGCAAAAGTCTCCCGCAGTGAGCAAAAAGTCCAGCCGCAGACTGGCTAAAGTCCATCTTCAGGTGGCAAATTTCTAAAGTCTCCCGCAGTGAGCGAAAGTCCAGCCGCAAACTGGCCAAAGTCCATCTTCAGGTGGCAAATTTCTAAAGTCTCCCATAGTGAGCAAAAGCCTCCCGTAGTGAGCAAAATTCTCCTGTAGTGAGCAGCAACCCCCGTAGTGTGGCAAGATTTCCAAAGTCCACCCGCAGTGTGGCAAATTATCCAAAGTCCACCCGCAGTGTGGTGAAGTATCTGAAGTCCAACCGCAGATTGGCAAACGGCTGTCCTCAGGGTGGCAAATCGTATTGTGAAGTCCAACCGCAGATTGGCAAAAGACCACTCGCAGTGTGGCGAAGTATCTTAAAATTCGATCGCAAATTGTTGAAAGTCCACCCGCAGTGTGGTAAGTCGTTAGTCGTCTGACTCCATCCGATAATACACCATTAAAGCATTGTTGCAGCCTATCAAAGTCCACCTCTAGCGTGGCAAGTCAGTATTCTCCTGACATCATTCAAAAGGCATCCTATGTTTACTATTCTCCCCATCATAATTATCTCCAAGCAGAGTTCATTCAGTTGATTTTATTTCCCTTTTCTTCTACCACAAAGTGCAAATTTTCTGGTTGTTTCTGGTATTCAATCCCTGCATACCTCAAATGTCTGAAAGAATCTGCTATCATCCATTCACGTCCATAGTGATTGAATAGGGGCAGCTGTAACACCCCAAAATTTTCCCTCATATTTATTACCATATAGTTGGCTTACGCTTCGCATTCACATGCATCTTCCATTAGGTCATCTATAAAATGTCATGAGGTCATTAGGCATAGGCTTGTTACTTGGGTCAGAAGCTTGAAGAATCAGGGTTTTTGCATTTTCTTGTGATTTATCCCTTTGGCAAGCATGGTTCAATGGAAAATACAAAGATCAGGGGTTATGATTTGTCTCCTATGCGTATGTTTATCAGGTGGATTCTCAAGATTTGGCCATCATAACAATCAAGGGTATTATTCTTCAATAATCACCATCAACATTTGATTAAGGTTTATTTCCCTGACCATTTGGCCATCAAAAGTTTCCTTATGAAGTATGGCACTAGGGCATCTTGTCACTCAATGGATTCCATCATTGTGTGATTTTTGTTGGTTATCATGAAAGTTCGATGCGAATTAGAGTGTGGAATTGAAGATATGGATTTTAAATAATTTGGCTTGGGTTTATAGATTCAAACGAAGCTAGAAGTGTTCATGTGGTTTGTTTTAAGTTCAAGTTTTCGAGGAAAAATAACGCTTCGTTTTTTTCAACCCATGTTCATATTCGATCCATAGACCAATACCCGATTCATATTTGATTTGAATATCATTCCATGTTCATTTCCAAAGTCCAATTAACCTTTTTGTTTAACTTTTCAATCCAACAACCAAATAAACCAAAATCATATTCCTAGGCCCAAATTCAACTTTATCCCAATTACCATAACTTTGTTTATCCACATAAAACCATTTTCATATCCATTGTCCAAACAATTTTAAACCATATCCCTACATCCATTGCCATCCATGTCAAAGTCCACTTTAATGCAAGATATCAAATTAAAGTCTTAATATAAAAACATATTCATTTTCCCATATTTGAATTCAAAACCGGTGCTCCATGCCATGTTAAATCGTTAATTTCCTTCACATTTTAAAACCAAATTCAAATCATTATCCAAATATGCTATGTCCTTTTGTGTACCATTTTCATATCCACGTCATAAAGCATTTAAAACGAAATCTTTTTTTTTTAAGTATGCAAGTCAGTTTCAATTCCAAGAAAAAAATTCAGTTACAGCAAAAGGGAGAACAAACAGAAAAATACAAAAAAAAAGTTTCTAATTGAATCTTAACAAACTTTCAATGAATAAAAAAAGGGGGAGCTCCCTCTCTCTCAAAACTCAGGATCAGTGGTAGGAGAATTCCACTGCAAAAATAGTTGGAAATCTTCAATCGAATCTTGATGGATAAACAACCACTTTCAATCAGTTTCAAGATGATCTTCAAAAAGGGGAACCTTGATCTTCAATCAATTTCGGAAATTCTTCTTCAATCCACATTTTCATCCTCTTCAACGATATCTTTCGGAACTTCGGCAGCTTCGCAATTCCAGAACTTCATCCTTGATGCTTATATGTTGGAGTTTCCTAATCCTTCCAATGATCTATTCAAGGCATAACATAAATTCAGATCCATAATGAGCACAAAATCCTGCAAGTTTGAGTTAGTTCCAAAGTTAATTCGTGGTTTCATCAATACAAAGTTCAAAGCTGAAAAGAACAAAACGTTCGAATAGGGAGACCTGAACATGGAAGGATGCAGGACATCATGGTCATTAAAAATAGAAAACGAGAAGCTCTCACCGATAATCACTCAGAATTCCTAATAGCAGCATAACCAATACTAACTGAAGTTAACCAGTTCATAACTGAAACTAACTCAAAAAAATTCATAACAGAAAGATAACAAACCTCTAACTGAATCTAAACAAACTTCTAACCGAAAGAACTTCCAGAAGCTTCAGATTGATTTGTATATAAATCTGGATTCATTCACTCATGAGTTTCTGTTTTTTGGGAACTCATAGCTCTCCTCTTCACCACGTTTTTACCATCCCACCATTTTCTTCCTTCATCTTCTTCATTCTAATTCCGTGATTCCACACCATTCTTCATACATCTTTATCTTCCATTCTCTTATCTTCATCCTTTTCTGCATCGATCTCCCCAATCTACTTCTTCTTCTTAAACTCTCAATCCTCAATAAACTTCAACCACAACATCTCCATCGATCGACGTTGAGTATCACATCAACGGACTTCATCTCCATCGTTTATCATCGACAACGATTCTGCAAGATCAAAGAAAACAGAATCCGCAATCAAACAATAACCTAGAAGCAGATGTGAACAAGTTCAAGAAGAGGTCGAAAATTCAAAAGGAGCTGCGAATCGGAATATCTTACCTGAAGCTCACATCGTCGCCGCCGCTTTCACTTTATAGGTAAACTCTCCCAACGCGATTTCGTTTAAGCACTGATAGAGGTTGTTCTTTCTCTTTTGAATTGGTAATTTGAGGTATGGGTCGGAACACGAAGAACTAGGTGAATATAAGTCGAGAGTGACGAGATGGTGATAAACGAAGGTTGTTTGAGGCGGACCACGGGATCGATGGGAGAATGGAGGTCCGACGGTAGTAGCGGCGGCGCTAGGGTTTTTGAAAGGTGAAGAAGATGAAATGTTCATGTAAGGGGGAGAAGCTGCAACGTTGAGAGAAAGGTTGGGAGAAGGGGCCTAGGGTTCTTGTATTCCTCAGGCGTTTCATTTTATTTCATTGTGTTTTTTTTGTTCTTATAATTTTAATTGGTTAAAATGCATTAGAAGATTAATAGGGAAAAGATTAATAAAATATTAATAGGTATTAAGAGCATTAATCCATCTTTATTCCATTTAACCCTGCCGTTTTCGTTTCCCAAAGGATAAGTGATAAGATTATGAAGATTCTTTGAGTTTCAACCATATCGGCTGTCGCTCCCACTAAGTGACACAGGTCAAATAGGGTACAGACGCGAACGGTCGGTGAAAGGAGAAGATGAAATGAACTGAAAAGAGTCGCCAGCTAGGCATTTTTATCCCGAAGGAAAGGTAATGCTGCATAAACCTAGAAAGATATGGATAAGACGGTTGTGAACCAGAGAAACTGAGAAAGGGGGTTGGTTACAACCTGGGAAGGTATTAGCACCCAGATTGTCCGCCGTACTCGACGGGATCCACGCTTGAAAGTTTGTGTTTAAAGGGGTAGTTTCAGTGCTATCTGTGTGCAAAAGCTGGAAAAGAATGCATGTGTCAGTGTAAAAGGGTGAAGTGAAGTGAAAATGCTAAGGACTGAGGCTTAAAAGAATAATGCTGGAAGAGGGGGGTAGAGACAAAGACTTTTGTTCGATAACAGTTAAGTTATGCCTACGTATCCTCTCGTGAAATGAGGAAGTCAGAACACCGTAGTTCGACTCAAAGAGACTGAAAGATAAATTGACTGATGAACTGCTTGCTTGTCTATGCTCAAGTGTATGACCTGTCTAGCTCAGGTGCTAACTGTCTTGCATTAGACGGAATAAGAGAGTTCTCGTTTATGAGTGAATGAGGTGAGAAAAGAATCCCGGAGGAGACGATTATTGTTTGTTTTTGGTATTTTCAATCTTTCATTGCTTTTTTTTGTTTGTCGTAAGTTAATGAGCTTAAGCCTAAACAAAGGGTTAGTAAACTCATCATATCCTCCCTCTGATTAGGGATGATGAGAATACCTTAAGTATGAGGTAAACACCTCAAACTTAATTACCATGATGTAGGATTAAGATCATTAACCTACTTGTGATTATTTAGATGTTTTTGGAGTTTTTGTTTAGTGTTAAGTAATGAGTTTAAGCCATAATCAAGGATTTAATGGACCCATTACACCATCCTAATAGAAGGATAATAGATGAGCACATTTAAGCTGAGGAAGATACCTCAACTTAATCCATGATTAGGGATTAACCTCATGACAAAACAAACCTTTATTAAAGTGGATTTTAGTTAATGGTAAGATTAAGAAGTGAATTTTATGGTTTGTAAGACAACTTGAGGGGGACTTGTCCATTAACACTAGGGTTAGTCCTTCTTAACCAATTAAGGAAGAATTAGAACCCTAAGGCAAGACCCAAGTTACAAGCTATTGTCTTAGTGATTATTAAGATGGATTGACTAAGAGGTTTAAACAAATTAAGGGTTTAACACTTAGGGTTAAAGTTATACACTTCATCCTAAGAGAAGGATGCAGACATAATCTTAATCACAAAGCCTTAAAACCTTAAAGGTTTAGTCTCTGATTATGAGATGAGAAGAGAGACACAAAGAAGACACCAAGGTAAAAATAAAGGGGGACTAATCAAAACCCTAATTATTGTCATGCTTGGGTGTTCCTATGGTTTGTGAGGCTTACAAGAGATCTTCAGAGAAGCCACCAAGGGAAGAAGCAGATGAAAGGAGGAGAAGTAGAAGAAACAAGTTAACTTACTTCACTGAAGAAGATAAGTTACTTGAAGAAAGAAAGTGAATAATTAACATGAATGAGCAAGCTCACTCTAAAGCAAAAAAAAATGCAGCAATGATGCATAAGAAAGAGATGAAGGGAAATGAGAAGTGAAGGCAAATTCACTTCTCAAAGTACTTACCACCTGAAATGGTTAGTGATGGGCTAACGACGTGTCTAATTATGTGTCTAGCGGTATCTTAACTGCAAGTGCACAGCCTATCGAAGTAATATTTAAGATTATCGATCCACAGGGACTCTATGGTTACTTAGTGCTAGATGAACTTCTAGTTTAGCTAAGGTGGAGGGTTGTCACGATTTTTTGTTGTTTTTAAAGATTAAAGGCGGAATTAAATTTAAGTTTTAATAAAATAATACTAAGGCGGTCGGTATGTAATTATACTAACTTAGGCGGATCAATCTAACCTAGGCTTATAAAGGTGTTCACTTAAACTATTCTGTAGAGGTTACCAGTTTAAATACCCTCAACTCACACTCTCGTGGTCTTATCTCAGATCTTACCCCTAAAGCCATATGCCTGCTCTCGCTAGCCCATAAGTGTTTAGAGATAATTTTTGGAAACTTAGTAATCCTAATTTATTTTAAAGCGCTCTCGCTGTGTTTAATTTAAATGCCTAACTTTAGCTATCTGGTTAAAATCTCACACTCTCGTGGTCTTGACCTAACCTAATACTCTTTCCTTACTCTCGTAACGAAAAGGTCGATTTTAAATAAAAAGTATCAGCCAGAATGTTAAGTTATTAATTATTTTAAGCCTATGGTTAATTTTTACCGATTAAGTTTGTTTTAACTACATACCGCCCTAAGGTAATTAGCTATTCATTTTTGTTGAACCAGACAGAGGCAGAGACACAATAAACAAAATATTCATGGCAGAAAAATAAATAAACAACATAGATATTAAATTGCAAATAATAATAAAAACCTGGTTAACAATAAAATGGCAGACTCCTTCTTCCACAGACCGGAAAGCTCGGAGTAATTGGAGGAAATCGAAAATAAAATAAAATTTTGAAGGTTTAGAAACAAGTAATTTTTATAACAATTTCCTGATGTTGGAAATTGTTATAGGTTGGGTTTGGATACAATGAAAATAGAATACTGAAAATAATGCTGAAATAAAAGGGTTGTAAAATAAATCGGCAGAGCTTCCGCAGGAAATTGATAGAAAAAATGCTCTGTCAATTGTTCAACTGAATTATGCTATTTATAGAACAATTAATGGGCTTGAAATTTGGACTTGTTGCATTGGGCCTTGTTGAAGCAGCTGAGAAAATATAGGAACGTGGCTAAAAAATAGGCAGACCTTCTTCACGTAATGTTTTGACGTGGTCTCAGTCAAATAACCTACTTTTTCACTTGTCACGGTCGTGACAAGGTCTTCACGTCCGTGTCCCTTGCATTTTAAGTGTCACGGTCGTGACAATGTCATCACGGTCGTGATTGCTTCTTTTGGGGTGTCACGGTCGTGACACCTAGGTGACGACCGTGAGTGCAACAAATTATGCAGGTTTTGCAGGTTTCTTCATTTCTTCATCTTTTTATGGTTGTTTTTGTTCCTTTTGCTCTTAATTCATGATTTAGCTCCATATATGATGTACCTGCAAAATAGTAAGAAAAACTCGAGGAATCGGGTGTTAAAACGATGATTATGCGATAAAACGGTAATGAAACTTAGCAATATAATCGATACATTTTCTCGTTATCAAACTTCCCCAAACTTAAACCTTTGCTTGTCCTCAAGCAAATAGTCGGTTGAAAATCGTCGGACAAGTTTTTATTGACGCATACACATAACAAACCGTACGAGGGATCGTTTTGTCGGATAAACCGGTACCTTGATAGAACACTAACGATACACTAATGACACAAGCAACAAGCTATGTCGTCGACTTCCCGTTAATCGAAACAATCAGAAATTTCTTTACGATTTCACCTAGAGTTTTTCAATCTTATTTCGCCCGGTTTCATTCTAGCGCAATCACATTAAGCCCTTTGCCTTAGCACGCACGTAGTGGAGTAGCCGGTTAGCGACTTTGATCCTTTTTAAGCACGGGGTCTGGTACACGAGTGCGGTAACCCTACATATATTATCCGATTTGGAGGTTGTGGGGGATCGAGCCGTAGCACGCCCTACCATGTTCAGAACCAGTACCTCTGAACCAACCCGCAATGGACTCCTTCTCATATTTCTCGTTTCTTATATGCGACCGTGTACTTTGGTGCAATTTCTTTTCATTTGCATCGAGATATGAAGGATCATTATTGATTAGGCATCAAACGCTTATATTCATCGGCTCCCCACGTGGTTTGTGTTCAGACGGTGCTGACTGCTAGTATAAACTACTAGGGGTTACTTTTGAACTGAAACTTAAGGTGTACTCGTAATGATAATCGGAATGGAAATCGCTTAAGTGGGAAGTCAAAGGTGTCAAGATTGTATTGGTCTTGTTGAATCGTTCTCAGCTTCCTAATTACGATTCCGTAGGTAAGTCGGGTAATGCGAATAATTAAAGTTTTTTTTTCTGGTATGGCTAAATAAACGGGGAAAGTTCGAAGCTAAAGAAAATATCACAAAGATTTGCTCGTTTCATTAACTTGCGAAAAGAAATACAATGGAATGGAAAAATGCGAAAAGGAAAAATGCGGAAATGAAAGGTACCTCTCCCACACTATATCAGACATTGTCCTCAATGTTGTGATATAATAGCGGTAAAAGTACAGTTCAGACTACAAAAACGAAAAACAAACATAAGTAAAACGAAAACTAAGGCTGCTTAGGGCCGCGGGCTCGGCTTGTGGTGTGGGAGCGTCTGGTAGGAGTCGCTTTAGGATCAGAACCGGTACCGGTAACAGCAGTGATGTCAATGCGTAAGGCTTCTAGCTCGCTGAAAATTTCTCCAAACTTCTCATTAGTAGCTTCCTGGTTTGCTGCAATAGTGCGGAGTAAAGCATCATACTGCTCCTTCTGCCTTCGCTCCAGTGCGGCGTTCATCTGGTTCTGCTGATGAATCGCGCGGAGGACGTCCTCAAGAGTGAAATCCTGTGCAGGAGGCTGTCGGGTAGATGTCTCTGGAATGTCCTGGACAGGCTCAGCTGCATCCATATCGTCTTGCATCTCATCCGCTGGAGGATCGGCATGATCATCATGAATGGGGGCATGGCCGACAGCATCTGGTAAAACAAAGAGCCAGTTGGCTCGACTGGATGGGTCGATGCGGTCACGGGACGGCAGAATGATATGGTGATAAACGGTGCCGTGGATAACAGGGCTATACCTGCCATCCTCTCGCTGCGCAATCAGGTGAGCGGACCTGCAATAGCTCTTGGTGAGGAATTCTGTGGCTATGCCAGGCAAATTGTCGAGCAAGTCACGAAGCCTTAACTGAAAGGCGAGGGCGGAGACAATGCCGCCAATGAAAAATGGGGTGGAGCCTCTTTGCGCAATGGCCTGGATGTGAGAAAGCATGAACGGGGCAGCGTTGATTGGCTCGTCATTTAGAGCGCAGTGCAAGAACAGAAGCTCCTTGGAGTTGAGCTTATGGTTAATCTCTCGTGCAAAGATGGTGTTGCAAATGACTCGGTGGAAATATCGGATTGCCGGGTTGTGGATGTGTGTAGCATTGAGGCTTTGGAAGGCTGAGGCATGGGTATTGGTTATGTCGTGCCATAAAGTGAAAGCGGTTTCACTAAAATTATCCGGCACGCGGAGGTGAGCTTCATTCCTGTGAGAGAAGCCTAGCAACTCGGCTATCCTTGTTTGCGAAAGTTCAAACTCCCGGCCAAACAATATGAATTTAGCAACGCCGGTAAGCTGACTCTGAGAACCGGTACCGGTGATGTAACAGAACGAGCTTAGGAACTCCAGTGTCAGCAACTCGAATGTGGGCTGAGGCTGACTGCATAGAACCCACAGATTAACCGTCTTAAGCAGGTTCTTGACACTGTTGAGCATTCCGAGCTCTCTCAAACATTCAGTGTCGATATAACGCGTAGGTTACACACCGCGGTTCTGGAATCGGATAAATCTTTCTCTCTGGGTTTCTCCAGCATCACCCTCTCTGAATTGAATAGCATCCATTGCATGCAAGAACTATAGTGAGAGATGAGGATTTTGGATTTTTGTGAAAAAGTGATAAAATGAGAGAAATAATGGTTCGGATAAATATTGGAAGGTGAGAATGTGATAGGTGTGGTGATAATGGGGAGGTTAATGAGTTTTAATTTGGTAATGGGAGGTTACGGAAGTTGTGGAGAAAATGGGTGGTTTTTGGAAGTTATGGAGGAGGAAGAAGAAGAGGTTTCGAAAAGAAACAGTTCTGTTTCTCACGAATCCTATATTTAGGGTTGTCACGGTCGTGACAGGGAGATGACGGTCGTGACACGCTAAATTAGCACGTCACGATCGTTAGGGGGGCGTGACGACCGTGAGAGTTTGTTTCGTTGAATAATTTCCAGAAAACACTATCTCTTACGCTTCATATACTTTATAATAATTTATTTTTTTCACTTCTCACTCAATATTACATTTAAACACCATATGATAAATATTTTCAATATAGCACTTGTATATTTGCACTGCACGAGAGATTTTTATAGAATATGAATAAATTCAAGCATAACAGTACATAGAATGAAAATATATAAATTGATTAAAATGGAAAAATTTTGGGAACTAGAAGTGCATTGCATATGGTAATTGAAATGAAATTACATAAATGAAAATACGGTACGAAATTGTTTGCGAAAAGTAAATCTAACTAGAAACGAAAACAATGAGAAAAATAAACTAGATCACTTATAGCATTTTCAAAAGTGTTTCTTCAAATCTTCGATTGCGGAGTTCAAGTGATAGAATTGTTCACAGGTTATGTCAGTCAAACCTATAATGTCCAATCGCATGCTCTTAATTTCATCCTTGAATGAATTTATATCAGTTTGGTAAGCTTTAAGAGTGTTCATGATATTCTGTAAGTTGTTAGCATAATCTCCTTGATTCACTTCAGGGGTTTCAATAACTTCGTCAGTGCGGTCAATGTCATGGTAACCAGGAGGTGTCTCAGGGTCAGTTTCGACATCGGTCTTTATATCATCTTTTATCTTGTAAGACTGAGGTGTTTCAGGAGTAGATGGATAATCAGGTGGGGTTAACTCATAAAGCCAGTTATCCTTATTGTGAACACTTACTCTAGCATGGTTTGGTAGTGTGAACAGGGTTACTACCTCATTCCGGATTAAGTACTCGAAAGGTGGATGTCCTAAATTCCTTATTATATGGCGATTAAAGCAAAAGTTAAGATTCATAGGACGGATGGTACCTAAACGGTTGCACCTGTGCAATTGGTATCTAAGTCCTAAGGCATCAGCAATCATGGTTACAAGACCTCCTACTAATATAGGTAATTCAGGTTCTTCTTGGATACGGGTGAAGGTTTGCATCATGAAAGGTACACCATTAACAGGCTGTCCATTAGTGAAACATGACATAATGAATATCTCATCTTTAGAGACTCCGGTAATGTTTTCTTCTTTTCCAAAGAAGGTATGGGCAAGGATCTTATGGAAGTAACGGAGAGCTGGGTTATGGATTTCATCATTGTTCATGCTATTTGGTTCAGGGTGGTAGTTTCCGGTTAAAGTTCCCCAAAAGAAATCTAGCTCAATGTCCATCAATTCTACCTGTGTGGTAGTAAAAGCAAAGGGTCCACTAGGGAATCCTAATAAGTCAGCTAGTTCTTTATGGTTAAAGTCATATTCTATTCCAAATAGGCGGAAACTGATAAATCCTTTCCTAAATCCAAAACCGCGCTCGGGTAGGTAAACTAAGGAGCTAAGGAACTCAAGGGTGAGCTCGCGGTAAGTCACAAACGTATGTTGAATCCGTGCATTCTCCCATCCAAGTCGGTTAAACAAGTACAGGATGCTATCATGTATACCTAGGGTTTCCATAGTCAGATCATCCGGGTACAGGGTCAAATCCATTTGCCTCTGTGATAACTCTTCAAATTTCATTCTTTGGTTCCTACCTCTAAATTTGGTTTCCATATGGTTAATCGGTTGGTTAGCCATGGTCAGTGCAAATATGGAGGAAACAAATCAGGGGGAGAAGGAAAGTGGAAAAGACTTTTAGAAAATCTGTAAAAGTGATTTAAGATTAAAATAAAGAAAAATAAGGAAATGAAATGCATAATTTAAAGGCAATAATAGTAATAATGAAATAAAGCTATAAAATGACAAAACAGATGAATAATAAAACGATAAATGACAAAATAATAGATTGATAAAAATGAATTAAATGATTAAATGAGTGAATGGGTTGCCTCCCACTAAGCGTTGTTTTTATCGTCAAAAGCCTGACGTAATGCTTAGGTGTAGATTAATCAGGGGAATTAGTGGACAACTCTAAAAGCCTTAGACTATTTGCATAATCTCTATTTTCAACTTTATGATAATGTTTTAAACGTTGTCCGTTTACTATGAATGGTTCACTATTCCTACCCTTAATTTCTATTGCTCCACTCGGGAACACTTTATTTATTTCAAAGGGTCCTGACCATCTAGATTTTAATTTTCCAGGAAAGAGCCTAAGTCTTGAGTTAAAAAGGAGTACAACGTCTCCCACACTAAATTCTTTCCTAGATAGGCGTTTATCATGCCATCGCTTAGTTCTTTCTTTATATATCTTAGCATTCTCATAAGCATCTAGCCTTAATTCTTCTAATTCGTTAATGTCTAGGATTCGCTTTTCTCCTGCAGCATTATAGTTTATATTGAGAGTTTTGATCGCCCAATAGGCTTTGTGTTCTAGTTCTACCGGGAGATGACAAGATTTTCCATAAACTAATGTTAAAGGTGTAGTACCTATGGGTGTCTTGTAAGCGGTCCTATAAGCCCATAAAGCTTCATTAAGTTTAGATGACCAATCTTTCCGAGATATGGCGACAGTCTTTTCTAAGATTTGTTTGATCTCTCTGTTTGAGACTTCGACTTGTCCACTTGTTTGTGGGTGATATGGTGTTGCCACACGGTGTCTTACTCCATACTTAGATAGTAATTTGTCAAAGATTTTTGAAATGAAGTGCGAGCCACCGTCACTTATGACGAGTCTAGGCACACCAAATCTGGGAAAGATTATATTTTTGAAAAGCTTTATTACTACTCGTGTATCGTTTGTAGGAGAAGCTATAGCTTCAATCCATTTCGAAACATAATCAACAGCTACGAGTATGTAATTGTTACCGAAAGATGATGGGAATGGTCCCATGAAATCTATTCCCCAGACGTCAAAGATTTCTACTTCTAATATTCCTTTTTGAGGCATTTCATCTCTTCTTGAAATATTGCCGGTGCGTTGACACCGATCGCAATTTATAACAGCGATGTGGACATCTTTCCATAGATTAGGCCAGAATAAGCCGGCTTGTAAGATTTTTTCACAAGTCTTGGAAGTGCTTGCATGTCCACCATAAGGAGATGAATGGCATTGAGCAATGACATCTTCTATTTCTTCTTTGGGAATACATCGACGAAAGATTCCATCGGGTCCTCTTTTGAACAATAATGGTTCATCCCAATAGTAATTTTTTAGATTGTGAAAGAATTTCTTTTTCTGCTGATAGGTTAAATCAGGTGGAAGAGCTCCTGCAGCTAGGTAGTTGACAATGTCAGCGTACCATGGCAGTCCTACAGTTGTCTGGATTGTTTCCACGGGTTCTGGTTCATTTAAGTCTAACTGAACTGGGTCGCTTCCTATTTGTGCTATCAGCTGTTCATACGGAAAATCATCGTTAATCGGCACTTGTTCGGGTTTAATACCTTCTAATCTAGATAAATGGTCCGCTACGACGTTTTCAGTACCTTTCTTATCTTTTATTTCGAGATTAAACTCTTGTAAGAGTAAAATCCATCTCAAGAGTCTTGGTTTAGCATCTTTCTTAGTTAATAGATATCGGATAGCAGCATGGTCTGTGTAAACGATTATTTTCGCTCCTACTAGGTAAGAACGGAATTTGTCAAGCGCAAAGACAACTGCTAACAATTCTTTTTCAGTAGTGGCGTAGTTCATCTGAGCAGAATCCAAGGTTCTACTGGCATAGTAAATCGCATGAAGTTTCTTTTCCTTCCTCTGGCCTAGAACTGCGCCTACAGCATAGTCACTCGCATCGCACATGATTTCGAAAGGTAATCTCCAGTCAGGGGGTTGCATGATTGGTGCGGTGATGAGGGCTGTTTTTAGAGTTTCGAATGCTTTAAGACAATCTTCATTGAATATGAACTCAGCATCTTTCATTAATAAACCAGTAAGAGGTTTAGTGATTTTCGAGAAATCTTTGATGAATCGTCGGTAAAAACCGGCGTGTCCTAAAAAGCTTCGTATTTCTCGAATGGTTTTAGGGGGTTGAAGATCTTTTATGACTTCTATCTTAGCTTTATCTACTTCAATTCCCTTGTCGGATATTACGTGACCTAATACGATTCCTTCTCTGACCATAAAATGACATTTTTCCCAGTTAAGCACGAGGTTTACTTTTACACATCTTTCTAACACCATTTCTAAATTTGATAGGCATCCTTCAAAACTTTGCCCGCATACAGAGAAGTCGTCCATGAACACTTCCATGATGTTGTCTATAAAATCTGCGAAGATTGACATCATACATCTTTGAAAGGTTGCAGGAGCGTTGCATAATCCAAAGGGCATTCGTCTATAAGCGAACGTTCCATATGGGCATGTGAATGTAGTCTTCTCTTGATCATCTGGATGGATAGGGATTTGGAAAAATCCTGAGTAACCGTCAAGATAACAGAAGTATGAATGCTTGGCTAATCGTTCTAACATTTGATCTATAAAAGGTAGTGGGAAATGATCTTTTCGAGTGGCTTTGTTTAGTTTACGATAGTCTATGCACACTCTATGTCTCGTTACTACTCTTTGCGATATCGATTCGCCTTGAGCGTTTTTCACAACAGTGATACCTCCTTTCTTTGGCACTACATGTACTGGACTAACCCATTCACTATCAGAGATTGGATATATTATTCCGGCATCTAGAAGTTTCTTAACTTCTTCTTTTACTACAGTGCTAAGGATTGGGTTAATTCTTCTTTGAGATTCTCTGGAGGTTCTGCAATCTTCTTCTAGCAGAATACGATGCATACAGACTGAAGGGCATATCCCTTTGAGATCAGATATGTTATATCCTAATGCAGTTGGATATTTCTTCAAGACATCTAAAAGTTTCTTTGTTTCTATATTTCCTAAACTGGAGTTTATTATAACTGGTCTTTTACATTCAATGTCTAAGAATTCGTACCTTAGGTTATTAGGTAAAGTTTTTAATCCTAATGTAGGTTTATCTTTACTTGGCATGGGATCCGGTGTAAATGCTAAACTTTCGCTTAGACTATCATCCTGATATGGTTTACGCCAATTATCATCTTCGAAAATTGGAGGGATTTGAATTTTCATTATTTCAGAATAGGTAGTTTCTTTCAGTTCCATTTCTCTTACACATTCGTCAATTACGTCCAATAGATAGCAGGTATCCTCTATAGCTGGTGATTGTAAGAATTGTGTTAAAATAAATTCAACTTTCTCTTCACCTACTTCAAAGGTTAGCTTTCCTCTTTTTACGTCTATTATAGCTCCGGAGGTAGCTAAGAATGGTCTTCCTAGTATGATAGGTGTAGTGGAGTCTTCAGAGATGTCCATGATTATAAAATCAGTAGGGATGTAGAATTGTCCTATACGTATTGGGACGTTTTCTAGTATGCCTACAGGATATTTAACTGAGCGATCGGCTAGTTGAACAGACATTTTAGTTGGTCTTAGGTCTCCCATGTCTAGCCTTTTGCAAATCGTTAAGGGCATAACACTGATACTGGCTCCTAAATCGCATAGAGCTTTGTCAATGACGAATTTTCCTATTACACAGGGTATAGAGAAACTTCCTGGATCTTTTAGCTTAGGAGGCATATTATTCTGAATTATGGCGCTACACTCAGCAGTAAGTGTAACTGTTCCGTTATCCTCTATCTTTTTCTTATTAGATAAGATTTCTTTTAAAAACTTAGCGTACGAGGGTATTTGGGTGATAGCTTCTGTAAACGGAATAGTAATATTCAACTGTTTCAGAAGTTCGACAAATTTCTTAAATTGACCCGTCGTCTTGGAATTGGTTAATCTCTGAGGGTACGGAATTGGTGGTTTATAGGGTGGTGGAGGCACATAAGGCTTTTCTTTCTCCACTACCTCTTGATTATCATCTTCCTTTTCTTCTGGATCATTCACCACTTCAGTCGGTTTATCCGGTTTTTGGTACATGGCTGGATTGTCAAGTCTTGGATCGGTAGGTCCGTCAAGTTCCTTGCCACTTCTTAATATTACGGCATTGGCATGTCCTTTCGGATTAGGTTGAGGTTGTCCAGGAAATACTCCAGCTGGTGCAGCGGTAGGTGCTTGTTGTTGAGCTACTTGTGAAATCTGAGTTATAAGCATTTTGTTATGTGTAGCTAATGCATCTACTTTGCTCACTAATTGTTTAATCTGCTCACTAGTATGTATGTTTTGGTTTAAGAAGTCCTTGTTTGTTTGAGATTGGTTAGCTATAAATTTCTCCATCATCAACTCAAGGTTCGATTTTCTAGGGACATTAGGAGCAGTCTTTTGATATCCTGGTGGCGTAGCTGGTGCTTGACCTGGTGCGTATAAAGCATTGTTATTCTTATAGGAGAAGTTCGGATGATTTTTCCAACCTGGGTTGTATGTGTTTGAGTATGGGTTTCCTTGAGCATAATTCACTTGATCTGTGGGAATTCCTGTCAATAGTTGACAATCAGAAACTTCGTGTCCTGGAACTCCACATAACTCACAGTTAGGTGTTACTGCAGCCACGGTGGCTGTTGGTGTTATGGCCAAGTTGTCGATCTTTTGGCTTAGTTGGTCAAACTTTGCATTGACTTGGTCCATACTACTCACTTCGTACATACCTCCTTTTGTTGGTTTCTCAGTTGCGACTCTCTCGCTTCCCCAGAGGTAATGGTTTTGAGCCATACTTTCGATAAGTGCATAAGCATCATTATATTCTTTGTCCATCAATGCACCGCCCGCGGAAGCGTCAATTGTCATTCTTGTATTGTACAAGAGTCCATTATAGAAGGTATGGATGACCATCCATTCTACTAATCCGTGATGTGGACAAAGTCTCAGCAAATCCTTATAGCGTTCCCAAGCTTCGAATAGTGATTCGTTTTCCCTTTGCTTAAATCCGTTGATCTGAGCTCTCAGCATAGCTGTCTTACTAGGTGGAAAATATCTGGTCAAGAAAACTCTCTTTAGTTCCTCCCACGTAGTTACTGAGTTCGAAGGCAGAGATTGAAGCCAAGCTCTTGCTCTGTCTCGAAGTGAAAAAGGAAACAAACGTAGTCTAATAGCTTCTTGGGTAACTCCATTGGCTTTTACGGTATCTGCGTATTGCACAAAGATCGAAAGATGAAGGTTCGGATCCTCAGTAGGATTTCCGGCGAATTGATTTTATTGCACGGCTGATATCAACGAAGGTTTTAGTTCGAAATCGTTTCGGTTGATAGCCGGTGCGGCAATGCTTGAATGCGGTTCAGCTTGCGAAGGACTGGCGTAATACTTGAGTGGGTGATTCTGTTCTTCAGCCATCTCTGCGTCCTTTGATGTTACGACTGGTTTAGGCGGATCTAATTGAAGATCTGGAATATTGAAATTTTGTTCGTAATCGAATATCCGTCTTCTTACGTGTAAGAAGCGTTCCGATTCTGGGATTAGAGGTTGCAAGTCTTCGCCTTTAGGGCGAGTACTTGGCATACACTCAGAAATTAAATTAAATAAATTAAATAGTTGATACCTTAGTCTAGACAATGCTACCTAAAGTGCACTAGTAACTAAATTAAGGTCCCCGGCAACGGCGCCAAAAACTTGATGGGCTAAAGACGTGTCTAATTATGTGTCTAGCGGTATCTTAACTGCAAGTGCACAGCCTATCAAAGTAATATTTAAGATTATCGATCCACAGGGACTCTATGGTTACTTAGTGCTAGATGAACTTCTAGTTTAGCTAAGGTGGAGGGTTGTCACGATTTTTTGTTGTTTTTAAAGATTAAAGGCGGAATTAAATTTAAGTTTTAATAAAATAATACTAAGGCGGTCGGTATGTAATTATACTAACTTAGGCGGATCAATCTAACCTAGGCTTATAAAGGTGTTCACTTAAACTATTCTGTAGAGGTTACTAGTTTAAATACCCTCAACTCACACTCTCGTGGTCTTATCTCAGATCTTACCCCTAAAGCCCTATGCCTGCTCTCGCTAGCCCATAAGTGTTTAGAGATAATTTTTGGAAACTTAGTAATCCTAATTTATTTTAAAGCGCTCTCGCTGTGTTTAATTTAAATGCCTAACTTTAGCTATCTGGTTAAAATCTCACACTCTCGTGGTCTTGACCTAACCTAATACTCTTTCCTTACTCTCGTAACGAAAAGGTCGATTTTAAATAAAAAGTATCAGCCAGAATGTTAAGTTATTAATTATTTTAAGCCTATGGTTAATTTTTACCGATTAAGTTTGTTTTAACTACATACCGCCCTAAGGTAATTAGCTATTCATTTTTGTTGAACCAGACAGAGGCAGAGAAACAATAAACAAAATATTCATGGCAGAAAAATAAATAAACAACATAGATATTAAATTGCAAATAATAATAAAAACCTGGTTAACAATAAAATGGCAGACTCCTTCTTCCACAGACCGGAAAGCTCGGAGTAATTGGCGGAAATCGAAAATAAAATAAAATTCTGAAGGTTTAGAAACAAGTAATTTTTATAACAATTTCCTGATGTTGGAAATTGTTATAGGTTGGGTTTGGATACAATGAAAATAGAATACTGAAAATAATGCTGAAATAAAAGGGTTGTAAAATAAATCGGCAGAGCTTCCGCAGGAAATTGATAGAAAAAATGCTCTGTCAATTGTTCAACTGAATTATGCTATTTATAGAACAATTAATGGGCTTGAAATTTGGACTTGTTGCATTGGGCCTTGTTGAAGCAGCTGAGAAAATATAGGAACGTGGCTAAAAAATAGGCAGACCTTCTTCACGTAATGTTTTGACGTGGTCTCAGTCAAATAACCTACTTTTTCACTTGTCACGGTCGTGACAAGGTCTTCACGTCCGTGTCCCTTGCATTTTAAGTGTCACGGTCGTGACAATGTCATCACGGTCGTGATTGCTTCTTTTGGGGTGTCACGGTCGTGACACCTAGGTGACGACCGTGAGTGCAACAAATTATGCAGGTTTTGCAGGTTTCTTCATTTCTTCATCTTTTTATGGTTGTTTTTGTTCCTTTTGCTCTTAATTCATGATTTAGCTCCATATATGATGTACCTGCAAAATAGTAAGAAAAACTCGAGGAATCGGGTGTTAAAACAATGATTATGCGATAAAACGGTAATGAAACTTAGCAATATAATCGATACATTTTCTCGTTATCAAACTTCCCCAAACTTAAACCTTTGCTTGTCCTCAAGCAAATAGTTGGTTGAAAATCGTCGGACAAGTTTTTATTGACGCATACACATAACAAACCGTACGAGGGATCGTTTTGTCGGATAAACCGGTACCTTGATAGAACACTAACGATACACTAATGACACAAGCAACAAGCTATGTCGTCGACTTCCCGTTAATCGAAACAATCAGAAATTTCTTTACGATTTCACCTAGAGTTTTTCAATCTTATTTCGCCCGGTTTCATTCTAGCGCAATCACATTAAGCCCTTTGCCTTAGCACGCACGTAGTGGAGTAGCCGGTTAGCGACTTTGATCCTTTTTAAGCACGGGGTCTGGTACACGAGTGCGGTAACCCTACATATATTATCCGATTTGGAGGTTGTGGGGGATCGAGCCGTAGCACGCCCTACCATGTTCAGAACCAGTACCTCTGAACCAACCCGCAATGGACTCCTTCTCATATTTCTCGTTTCTTATATGCGACCGTGTACTTTGGTGCAATTTCTTTTCATTTGCATCGAGATATGAAGGATCATTATTGATTAGGCATCAAACGCTTATATTCATCGGCTCCCCACGTGGTTTGTGTTCAGACGGTGCTGACTGCTAGTATAAACTACTAGGGGTTACTTTTAAACTTAAACTTAAGGTGTACTCGTAATGATAATCGGAATGGAAATCGCTTAAGTGGGAAGTCAAAGGTGTCAAGATTGTATTGGTCTTGTTGAATCGTTCTCAGCTTCCTAATTACGATTCCGTAGGTAAGTCGGGTAATGCGAATAATTAAAGTTTTTTTTTCTGGTATGGCTAAATAAACGGGGAAAGTTCGAAGCTAAAGAAAATATCACAAAGATTTGCTCGTTTCATTAACTTGCGAAAAGAAATACAATGGAATGGAAAAATGCGGAAAAGAAAAATATTTGAATCAAAAATGCAAAAGGAAAATATTTTTGGAATTTTCTAACTATTTTTAATTAATTATGACAAACAAATAAGAAAAAAAGAAATAAAAATGTGAATTAATGAAAGTATGCAAATCTGATGGTCTGGATTGAACCTGGGGGAAACTGGCTTGACCTGGCGCGCATCTGGACGGTCTAGGTTCAAACTTATTAAAACCTAATTAATTAATTAATTAAACAGGATTTAAATTTAATGAAATGATCTGAGCCTTTCAAAAACGCGTTAACCCTAAGATCCAATGGCCAAGATTCAAACTCAGCCTAATTACTCAGCTAACCCTAATTATGCCCTAAGCACTTTCAGGTGACCGGAACAGTGTTCCGGTCATCTTCTCCGGCCACTCAAACTTGCTAACTCTCTCAATTCGTAAAATAAACTCACCAAACTCTCCAAAAATGATCCCTAACTCATTCTAAACAAGATTCAGCCAACAAAAATCATTTATTTCACATGAACATCAAGATTCGAAGCAAAACGGAAAATTACACAGAAATTTCAGAAGCTTCATACATGCTTAATATTCAATCTTTTTCAAAACCAAAAGGTGCAGTGTGATCAGTGAAGCATGGGGAACAATCTAAGAACTTAAAATTTCATTTCTGGAAAATTTGTTCTTGAGGTTACCTGAAGTGAAGCTTTCTCAGTTTGAAGCTTCTGAACCTCCTCTCTTGTGCAAACTTGCTCCAATGATCCTCCTGGTGATGCTTTGATGCTTGAAGGAAGTTTTTAATGGCTGGTTTGAGAGCTTTCACTCTTGCTGGTCAGAAATCGTGTTTTGGCTATGGGTGCTTTGAGGCTTGTTTGAAGGGTGGGAAATGGTCCTCTTGTGATGCTGAGTTGTTTGGTGAAAAAAGTTTGAAGATTGAGTGAGTGTGCTGTGTGTTTCGAAGGCTTTTGCAAAATGGAGTGATTTTGGAAACTTGGAGAATCTGAGGTTTCAGGCTGGCTTGTTGTGTGTTATGGCTTGGGTTTGATCCACATAACAAGTTGTGATAGGTCAGAGAAGTGGTTGTGGCCTATGGTGATTGGCATGGGTGTTTTTGCACAAAGTCAATAAAGTTTGTACTTGAGGTATGGGCTGGTTCAGAGGTGGTACAAGGGCATGTCTGGCCTCAGCTTTGATCAAGGAGAGCCATAGAATTGGTTTTGTTGTGATGCAGCAAGTTTGTGAAAGGTTGTGTATCATTTTGCAATTTTATGAAGTTTTGGCCCTTTTGAGATTTCTTGATGGGCAAGGCATGAAAAATTGAGATTCTTGGGCAAATTCTGAGTTTAAGGAAATGCACTATGTTTGTATGATGCTTAGAAGTGTGTTTGAAGTCACAAAATATCTTGGCAAGTGGTTTTGCAAAAAATCCTCTTTGGTGCATTCTTGAAAATTATAGGATTTTTGCCAACTTTGAAAGATCATAACTTGAGTTCCATAATGAATTAGAACTTGTTCTTGTACTTTTTGAAAATGGAATGATCCAATCTACAACTTTCATGACCAACAATTTTTCATTTGAAGCATTTTTGGTTGAGAAAGAGGAGGTTGAAAAACTTTCCCAAAATGGAAAGTTTACATTACAAGTCATTTCCATTTTTGGAAACTTTTGGTTTAGCTCACTTTTCTTCAATTTTGGGAACTTCCAAGCACTTCAATGATCAAATAAAGATCATATAACTTCAATTTGATGAAAAATCCACTTTGGTTCCATTGTTGGGGGCCTCAGATGCCCTGATTTTGCTCTGACTTGCTCAAGAAGTTACCCAATGAACATATGACTTCCACAATGAATTTCTTCATCAAACTTGGTATACATGATCCTTATAACATATTGAGACTATTAGAAACAAGAATGACCAAAAAATTTGGAGTTATGGCCTTTGAAACCAAAACCCTAAAATTTCAGGTCATCTGTGAAGTGAAACCCTAACTCAGCTTCCATGCCTTGCCAGTTCTTGTGATTCTTTGACTTCCTTGATCTTTGAGGGATCTAAAATGATGATAGAACATACATGGACCCTCCTGGAATGATTGGAAGCCTTTGGGGTGGCTCAGATGAATCCTTGGATTGCTCAGATCACAAACCCTAGATGCAGATGAACTTGAACTATGCAGATGAAACAAAAATGCAATGTGAGATGATATGCTTAAACTAATGCAGTGATGAAAGATCACAAGCCATGGTGTGAACTTAGTGAGGGAAAATTTGGGGTGTTTACAACTGCCCCTATTCAAGCATGAGTTTGCTGTGCAGGATGTAAGCGCTTGGCTTAACAGACAAACAAGATAACCTGTGGTTGAATACCAAAGACAGTCCAAAATTTGCACTCACTGGGGAGAAGAAGAAAAGGGATATAAATTGTAAAAGAAAGTATAGCATGATTATGAAGGAGATGGAGGATGACCATCGAGCAAAGGACGACTGTTGGGGATAAAGCAATGACGGGGACGACCGACATGCTGGGGAAATAAAGAGACCACGACGGGGACGGCCATCGGGTAAAGAAATAGGGTTCTCTGGGGACAAAGCAAAGGTAATGATGGGGACGGCCATCAGGTTCATAAAGTAATGTAAACCACGATGGGGACGACCATCGGGCTAAACTGATGAAGGATGATCATCAGGAAAAGGAAAAGGGACCACGACGGGGACGACCATCGGGTTAAAGAATAAATGAAATAAATGATGAGGGACGGTCATCAAAGGTGAAGGATGATCACCTAGCAGGGGACGGTTGCTCTTTATCATGACATAGGACGAATGCTAGATAGAAAAAAGGTCGACGATGGGGACGGCCATCGGATAAGCATGATGAAGGACGATCATCAAGAGGTGAAGGACGATCACCTAGCAGGGGACAGCTGCTCTTGGGGTTTATCATGACATAGGACGAATGTCAGATAACAAAGATCAACGATGGGGACGACCATCAGATAAAAGTGATGAAGGACGATCATCAAAAAGGTGAAGGACGATCACCTAGCAAGGAACGGCTGCTCTATATCACGACATAGGACGAATGTCGGATAGAAAAGGGTTCCAATAATGGAGACTCCGCTGGGGAAAAGATGAGGGACGGTCATCTAAAGGTGAAGGACGATCACCTGGCAGGGTGTAAACACCCCAAATTTTCCCTCACTAAGTTCACACCATGGCTTGTGATCTTTCATATTTGCATTAGTTTAAACATACCATCTCATATTGCATTTTTGTTTCACTGCATTAGTTCAAGTTCATCTGCATCTAGGGTTTATGATCTAAGCAATCCAAGATTCATCTGAGCCAATCCAAAGGTCTTCAATCATTCCAAGGGGGTCCATGTATGTTCAATCATCATATTTTATCCTCCAAAGATCAAGGAAGTCAGAGAATCACAAGAACTGGCAAAGCATGGAAGCAGAGCTAGGGTTTAACTGCACAAATGACCTGAAATTAGGGTTTTGGTTTCAGAGGCTATAACTCCAATTTTTTTGGTCATTCTTGTTTCTATTGGTCTCAATATGTTATAAGGATCATGTGTACCAAGTTTTATGAAGAAATTCATTGTGGAAGTCATCTGATCACTGGGTAACTTCTTGAGCAAGTTAGAGCAAAATCAGGGCATCTGAGGCCCCTACCCATGGAACCAAAGTGGATTTTTCATCAAATTGAAGTTATATGATCTTTATTTGATCATTGAAGTGCTTGGAAGTTCAAAAAATTGAAGTAAAGTGAGCTAAACCAAAAGTTGCCAAAAATGGAAATGACTTGTAATGTAAACTTTCCATTTTGGGAAAGTTTTTCAACCTCCTCTTTCTCAACCAAAAATGCTTCAAATGAAAAATTGTTGGTCATGAAAGTTGTAGATTGGATCATTCCCTTTTCAAAAATTACAAGAACAAGATCTAATTCATTTTGGAACTCAAGATATGGCTTGTCAAAGTTGGCAAAAATCCCATAATTTTCAAGAATGCACCAAAAGGGATTCTTTGCAAAACCACAAGCCAAGGATTTTTGTGACTTCAAACACACTACAATGTATCATAACATCATAGTGCATTGCCTTTAGATCAGAATTGCCCAAAGAATTGCAAGATTACATGCCTTGAACATCAAGATTTCTCAAAAGGGCCAAAACTTCACATATTTGCAAAAGGTCCCATAACTTTGATTCAACTTGCTGAATTACCTCCAAATGGATTCTATGGACATCCTTGATCTCAGCTGCACATGGACATGCCAAAAAGCCAGCTGCATCCTTTCCCATACCTCAAGTACACAAGTTGGTGACTTTATGCAAATTCACCCATACCAATCACAACAGTCCACCACCCACTCTCTGCCCAATCCAGACACTACAAGCATGCCCTAAGGATCATTTTTCATAAGACACACAAGCTGAAACCTCCAAGACCTCAGCATTGCCAAAAACACCCCCTTTTGCATTTTCCTTCGAATCTCCCAGATCACTTACTCAAACTCAAAACCAATTCCACCATTCATCTCTAAATGACTCACTAATCACAAACCAACCATCAAAACAGCCAAAAACACCCCATACACAAAACAAGATTTCTGACCAGCAAGAGTTCCAGCTCTCAAACCAGCCACTCTCAAGGTCTTCCAAGCATCAAAGCTTCTTCAGGAAGGTCATTGGAGTCAGCTTGCACAAGAGAAGCAGCCTGAAAGCTCCAAACTGAGGAAGCTCAAGCTCAGGTAACTTCTTCAAACATTTTTCCAGAAGTGTTATTTTAAGTGTTTAGATTGATCTTCATGCTTTGCTGATAACCATGATGTGTTTATTTTTAAGAATGGTTGAGAAATGAGCCTGTATGCATGTTCTGAAAGTTTCACCATTTTTTATCTTTTCTTCGAATCATGAGTTTTAGTGAGAATAAATGTGATTTGAGGGTAGATTTGAGTTTAGGGGAGTGAGGGGAGTTAATCTGGAGCTTTAGAACCCCAGAAATAACTTAGGGAAGAAGTTAGAAATTTTCAGGTGAGGGGGTCACCGGAGAAGACGACCGGAGCTCTTCTCCGGTGACCTGAAAGTCATTAATGTTTTAATTAGGTTTAGGGTTTCATTTGAATTATGGCCGTAGGATTTAGCTTCCTTGCGCGTTTGAATGGCCCAAATGCTGTCATTAAACCCTAATTTATTTAATTAATTTAATTAACTGAAATTAGCTAAGTTTGAATTTCGTCCCTTGGATCTGGCGCGCAGTCAACCAAGCATTTCCCAGAATCAATGTGGTCCCTTAGATTTGCATACTTCTGTTATTTCTAATTTTTATTTCATTTTTCTCATTTAATTTTGCATGATTTATTTAAAATAGGTAGAAAATCCCAAAAATATTTTTATTCTGCATTTTTATTTCAAATAATTTTCTTAACCCAAAAATATTTTTATTTTTAATTTTTGCATTAAAAAACCATTTTTTAAACATTTAAATGTTTATTTTAATTAATTAATGGAAATTAATTAATTAAAATATCATTTAGGTTTCTAAAAAATCCCAAAAAAAATCATATTGCATCTTTAAACATTTAGAGACATTGTCATACCATCCACACAAATTTCTTTTTGGTTTTAAGCCATCTTTGATAATTTTCTTGAATTTAGGGTTCATAAAATTCACATTTTAGAACCCTAACTTCAAGAATTATTTTCTGCCCAACCAAGAATGGTATGACAATGGTTATTTTTGCATTGATCTTCATTTGACATGTAGTTTCTAGCATAATTTTTTCACAAATTTCTTCTGCCTTTTTGAATTGATTTGCATTTTTTCCCTTTTGGTACCTTAAAACCCTAGATAACTTAGAAAAATCATAACTTTCATTAGGTTAAGAGTTATGTCTTCTCCTTTGGGGTGTGATATCATATGGGGTTAGGGTTATTTTGATTGCATTTTCAATTTTTTATCTTGTCATTTGCTTCTGTTTTTGGTTTTTTCATCTCATGTTGCATGAAAACCCTAATTTCTCATCTTCCTTTGCATACATCTTGCATATGCTTGCATTCATGAACTTGCCATGACATTTTATGCATTCACATGACATATAAGACATCATAGGACACCTTAGAATCATGTTTGATCATTGCTTCATCCATTTTCCATGTTATGCATTCATTACATTCCATGAGCATTCATGAACTTTCATGCTTCATTTGCATCCTCATTACTGTATGACCTTTCACAACTCTTGACATACATTTGCATCATCTCTTTGCATAATTAACATCATAAATATGCTTCTGGTTTTGGTTTGCACCTTTGCATTCATTTCATTTTCATTTCATCTCATTTCCTTATGCTAACGTTTCAGGTGGTAAGTATTTGAGAAGTGAATTTGCCTTCACTTCTCACAATCTCTTCTCATCTCTTCTTTTATGCATTCTTGCTGCATTTTGTGTTTGTCTTAGAGTGAGCTTGCTCATTCATGTTCTCCATTCACTTTCTTTCTTCAAGTGACTTATCTTCTTAAGTGAAGTAAGTTAACTTGCATCTTCTGCTTCTCCTCCTTCTATCTTGCTTCTTCATTGGTGGCTATTATGGAAGATCTCTTGCAAGCCTCATAAACCCTAGGAACACCCAAGCATGATCACAATTAGGGTTTGATTAGTCCCCCATTAGTTTTACCTTTGTGTCATCTTTTGTGTCTCTCTTCTCACCTCTTAATCAGGGACTAAACCTTTAAGGTTTTAAGGCTTTGTGATTAAGGTTATGCCTGCATCCTTCTCTTAGGATGGAGTGTATAACTTTAATCCTAAGTGTTAAACCCTTAATGTGTTTAAATCCTTTAATCAATTCATCTTAATAATCACTAAGACATTAAGCTTGTGACTTGGGCCTTGCATTAGGGTTCTAATTCTTCCTTAATTGGTTAAGAAGGACTAACCCTAGTGTTAATGTACAAGTCCCCCTCAATTTTGTCTTACAAATCATAAAATCCACTTCTTAATCTTACCATTAACTAAAATCCACTTTAATAAAGGTTTTGTTTTGTCATGAGGTTAATCCCTAATCATGGATTAAGTTGATGAGCCTTCCTCAGCTTAAATGTTCTCATCTATTATCCTTCTATTAGGATGGTGTAATGGGTCCATTAAATCCTTGATTATGGCTTAAACTCATTACTTAACACTAAACAAAAATACCAAAAACATCTAAATAAATGCAAGTAGGTTATTGATCTTAATCCTACATCATGGTGATTAAGTGTGAGGTGTTTACTTCATACTTAAGGTATTCTCATTACCCCTAATCAGAGGGAAGATGTGATGAGTTTACTAACTCTTGGTTTAGGCTTAAGCTCATTTTCTTATGATAAACACCAAAAAGCAATAAAAGATTGAAAACACAAAAACAAACAATAATCGTCTCCTTCGGGATTCTTTTCTCACCTCATTCACTCATAAACGAGAACTCGCTTCTTCTGTCTAATGCAAGACAATTTTCACCTGAGCCAGACAGGTCATACACTTGAGCATAGACAAGTAAGCAGTTCACAAGTCAATTTATCTTTCAGTCTCTTTGAGTCGAACTACGATGTTCTGACTTCCTCATTGCACGAGAGGATACGTAGGCATAACTTAATTGTTATCGAACAAAAGTCTCTGTCTCTCCCCCCCCCCCTCTTCCAGCATTATTCTTTAAGCCTCAGTCCTGAGCAATTCACTTCACACTTCTTTTGTACTGACACTTGTATTCTTTCCCAGCTTTTGCACACAGAATAGCACTGACACTACCTCTTTAAACACAAACTTTCAAGCGTGGATCCCGTCGAGTACGACGGACAATCTGGGTGCTAATACCTTCCCAGGTTGTAACCAACCCCCTTTCTCAGTTTCTCTTGTTCGAGACTGTCTTATCCATATCTTTCTAGGTCTATGCAGCATTACCTTTCCTTCGGGATAAAAATGCCTAGTTGGCGACTCTTTTCAGTTCATCTTCATGTTCTCCTTTCTCCAATCGTTCGCGTCTGTACCCTATCTGACCTGGTTGTCTTTTCGGGGGAGCGACATAGGGTACGGCTATCGAAAACATCACGACATAGGACGAACGTTGGATAGAAGAAAAGTTACTTTTTACTGGGGAATGGTAAACACGGACGAGTGCTTACGCTAAAAAATAAAAGGTATAAGTGTTTGACGTTGTGTATAGATTAAAGATGTGGACGAGCATCCTTAAGACTTATGATACGGACGAGTATCGGTAGAAACAAACACTGACGCATGCTCAGAGATGATGGTACGGACAAGTACCAACTGGTTAACAAAAAACACGGACGAGTGTCGAATTTGTGGGGAATAAGGGTATACAAGATACGGACGAGTATCTGTATAAGTAAAACAAGTATTGTGAAGTATGAGCAAGACACGGACGAGTGTTTAACTTGCTGGGGAACAGTTTGACACGGACGGGTGTATTAGTTATGAGTGTAAAAAGGTATTCTGGAAACCTGTGGGGATAGGATGACACGAACGGGTGTCAATGAAAGTGTATTATAAACAAGTGTTTGGTTTGCAACAAACGTTTGGGCAACTGTGCTGGGGAGTGGTGACACGGACGGGTGTCAAGAGAGTATATAGATATATTTGCAGGGGAATGAAATGACACGGACGAGTGTCGAAAAGGTGTATATGAACATGTATCTGTGAGTGCAAAGGGGATGCTTTGGCTTTCTGTTGGGGAAATTGAGACGACACGGACGAGTGTCGAAAAGAACATGTTATGGACAAGTATCTATTTTTGAGAGTGCAAAAGGGACGCTTTGGATTTTATGTGCAAGGGATGTATTTTGTATATTGCTGATGAGGTACTGTTGGTATTTACAGGTGATTGGCTCGAACCTGGCTTGTGATCATGCAATATGTTTGACTTTTGCCGTAATTCTCCGTATTAGACGGAATGCTACGCTTTGTGGGGAAATATGATGCAAATTCTATGATTATGCAAAAGAAACCAATCCGGGATTCGGATCCCGCCGCTGCGAAGATCTCTGGCTGATCTGCTTGGAATGAGATATCCCAGCTGGGGGGGGAGATCTTTGGTAGATCTATTAAGATATATAGCTCTTCTTGGGGAACTAGATCATTGATAGACCTATCCTGTAAGGAGAAACCCAACTGGGGAGAAAGAAGCTTTCGTCACTTTGTTGTGTAAGAGTTTCAGGCATTACTCTTCTGGGTAGAGGTTAGAACTCTGTGGGGAGATGGTTCCCTTCATCTTTGAGAGACCTGGCACTCTGTTGGGGAAGGAAAAGACCATTGAACGATCTTCCTAGAGGACTCTATGGGGATCCTTGCTAGGGATGAGGAGGCTTTGGCAACTCTGTTGGAAAAAAGCATTTCCAGATGCTGCTTGGAGGAGGTGTACTGGGGAAGTGATGCTTGGCATGCCCCATGTTGCGTATTTAGAATACCTGCAACCTGTTAAGACAAAGAAACACACAAGTGTCCCGAGGTATCCTTACCGGATTCTGTCATAGGAGTTAGATATTCCTGAGAGTAAACATATTTCCTGTAAGCATAAGGGCTCATTTGTTTTATGCAAATATTATCATGGATACTGGACATTTTGCAAACGAAACAAAAATGTACGAAACGAGGTGTGACTGAAATCTGATTTTATTAATATGGGTGCCCTGAATTGGCAAATACAGTCAAAGGAACAAATCTCCTGGAATGAGGATATTGTTACAAATTGAGAAAAATAAAGGTGCTGGCAATGTTGACGACGCTCCGTTGAGCTTCCCTTGCTATGACCCGTATGACCTTGACGTTCTTCTCATCTTGCTTTCTGAAAAAGGTTAATTTTGACCGATGCTTTAACCTTTCGAAGTTTGCCGTGTTGTAAGTGATACAGACAAATTCAGAATGTAGTTGTTCGCTTATTCCCTTATTTTGCGTGGATCGCCCTTTCGGGTTTTCAACCCACCAGGATACCCATTTTTGCCTAAGCTGTCCAATGCGACTTTTCAACTCAGCGGGTGTACATTTTTTTGATTTTCCCTTATTTTTGCCCGAGTCTTTTATTCTGTTTTTGACTCACCGGGATGACCTATTTTTGCCTGGACTTACATTCTGTTTTTATGTCCAGCGGGTCATTTTATGCGAAGTATTTTTTAACTGTATCTGAATTCACAAGGGATAAGAAATCTTCACCATCCATAGTAGTGAGCATCAGTGCTCCCCCGGAGAAAACCTTCTTTACTATGAATGGACCATCGTAGTTCAAAGTCCACTTGCCCATGTGGTCTGTATGAGGAGGAAGGAGTCTTTTCAGCACAAGATCTCCCAATTGGTATTCCCGAAGCCTGACTTTCTGATCGAAGGCTTTCTTCATTCTTTTCTGATATAACTGCCCATGACAGATTGCAGCTAACCTCTTTTCTTCGATCAGATTCAGTTGATTGTACCGAGAACGGACCCATTCTGCTTCATTCAACTTGACATCCATCAGTACCCGTAAGGAGGGTAATTCAACTTCAACAGGTAGGACTGCCTCCATACCATACACAAGCTGATACGGTGTTGCCCTAGTGGACGTTCTGATTGAGGTTCGGTACCCATGTGTAGAACCCCAAATTTGCCCTCTTCATTTTAAGCATCATAATACACCATTTGCATCATAAGCATATCATATATATAGCATTATAGCATAGAAAAATAAAGCATGACAAGCATCAAGCCCTAGCATGAGGCATATGGCCATCTGGGGAGGTGTTGAAGGCCATTTAAGCCAAGACAATGGTTCCAATGGATTTGTGGGAGGCCTATTATGAGTCTAGACTCCTTTGGCAAGGCCAAGTTCACTTGCAAAAGCTCAGAAGATTGTTTAATCATCACAAGTTTCAAGACAATGCAAGGCTCCTAAGCAGTGCAACCAAATTAGGGTTTTGGTTTCAAGGGCCTTAACCTCATAATTTTGGCCAACTCTTTTGGGCAATGTTTTCTATATGATAAGAGGTTCCTACATGTCAATTTTCATGGAAAAATTCCAAGTGGAAGTCAGTCTTTGCCTCAGTTACTTGCATATGAAGCAGAAAGTCAACTGGGCCCAGAAAAAGTCAACTGTGCCATTCCAAAGGGTCCAACCCAATTTTTTTGGCAAAATGAGGTCTATTCAATGTTATAAGATATTTGGTAAGCTTAAAGTACAAGAATTTTGGTGGTTTGAGGGGTTTTGGCAAAAGTGCACAAAGTTGGTTATGGAAAAGTTACTATTTTTGGCCATTTTGACCCAAAACTTCACAAGGCCTTAACTTGATCAAAAAATATTCAAATGGACCAAAGGTAAACATGAAAGTTGGAGAGTAAGGGCTGCCATTTTTAAAAAGTACAAGAGCATTTTCTGGAGATTCCTATATTTTCCTATAGGTCCCTCGAAAAAATGGGCTTTCTAGGGCAATTTTCAAAAGTTCAAGGCCAAGCCATTTGCACAAAGGCTCAAAAGTGGATAGTTTGCTATGCTATGTCCAAAGTAAGTTTACACAATCAAAATTCATCTCATTTAGGTCATTTGGCTCAAAGAAAAGAGGCAAAATTCGTGCACATGAAAAAGTTCCATAAAACTTGCATTTTACACTTGGATTTGCATAAGGCATGACAATTGTGTGATAGCTTACATCCAAGGGCTGAAATTGCTTGCTGTGAATCATGGGTGGGATGGTGAATGCACATGCAAGAGAGGCCAGCAAATCATGAGCTTGGCATGCTTATGGTACACTTGGGCCAAAATTGCATTTTCACAAAAATCAGCTCTTTCTCACGTGCATTTGTTCTAACCCTTTTGCATTGCCATATATATTCCATAACAATCAGAATTAGGGTTAGAGGCAGCCAGAATACACACCCATTCTCCCATTCTCATCTCTTATGCAAAATTTCTCATTCTCCACAAACTCTTGCTACAAGAATCCATTCACAAAACTCTTGCTGGATTCTTAATCCTCATCACTCATAGATCATTTCCATACCATTTGTTTGGATTATTCTTCAAGAATCATCCATTTCCCATTCCTTGTGCACATTTTCATTTTGTGCCATAACTCTTGATCTAGGCAAGCTTTCTTCAATCCAAGACCATATTCATACTCCTCTCACCTCAAGGATCATTAAGCACCCATGGATCTAGAATTATAGTGAAGTTTGTTCAAGTGGCCATTTGAGAAGCTTTGAAGCACAAGGAAGCACATTGCTGGATTTACAAGCTTGCAAAGCCTTAGATGCATTTATTTTGCATCTAAGGGGATAAGGAGATCATTTGCCATCATTTTATACCATTCTTGACTTCAAATTTTGGACAACACCTCAGGTACACTCAAATTTCGAATCTCATAGAAATGTGTTTGGTTGTGTGTTTTAGAATCCTCATGTTGTGCTGGTTACAATGCTCTTTGTAGTTTGTGAAATGGTTGAGTATTTACAAAGTTATGTTGATTTAAAGTTTCATGGACAATTTTAATTTCATTCATATCTTGAGTTTCTTTGAGTTTTAATCCAATCCAAGCATGTATTCTTGTTTAATGATGTTAGATTATGTATTCTGGAGAGTTTCATGGCTTGCCGCGGCTTGTTTTGAATTTTCGTGTGGATAAGGTTAGGGTTAGGGTTTGTTTCATTAATGGTGGTGAGAGTTTAGGGTTTTTCTCATGAAGAAGAAGGTGCAGCAGCCCCCCAGCGCTATCTGCACCCCCCCATGCGCGGCCCATTGAGTTTTCTAACTAGCATGTTTGCTCCTTGCACCCCCTTGGCCCATTTGCTTTATTTTCATTTTTTTTTCTTTACCAATTTATTCCATTTGCTTTTAATTCATTTAAAATATTTCTTTAACTCTAAAAAATCCAAAAAAATTCATATGCACTCCTTGATTCATCTAGTTTTTTATCATGATTTTTCCAGATTTTTATTTTTATCCCACGTGGCCAAATAAATTTAACATTGAGCATTGCTTTCTTGTGGACTCTCATAGACCAATCTGCCTTGTCCAATTTCTATTTTTCTCATCCTTTAAGCTATGAACCCCATTCTTTTTGCATTAAAACCCTAAGACACTCTACTATCTTCATGATTTATCTTGGATTTTTCACAAATTTTCTTGCTGGACTTTGCTTGAGTTACTTGTGCCTTAAGTTTCAAAACCCTAAATGATAATACCTTGCATCCTTGAGCTTCATTGACCTAGTTTGGTGCTGTATTTTTGCAAACCCTTTTGGATTCTCATTTCTTTGTGTTTGGAGAGTACTTTTCTGTTTGGGTAGAATTTATAAGTGCTTGGATCTTTTTTTTGGGTATTTTCTTCCTCACCTTGCCTTGTTTTGCATTCTTTGAGTCTTCTAGTCTCTTTTAAGTTTAGAAGGGCACTTGTGACAACTTCTCTTCATCTTTTGGGGTCCTTTAGAGGTCTATGGTTGCTCCTGGTCTTATGATAGGGTTTTAATCTCTTTGAGTCTTGGTGTTGGGTCTCTTTTATGTGCCTTATTTCTTTAAGTGTTAAGCATGCCTTCATTGCACTTGTTTCACTTCCAATCATCTCAATATGATCTTGTGTTGCTTTGCTTATCATCTTGTGAACTCTTTTCCATGCCTATATGCTTGTGTAACTTCTGACTTGTTGGTTCATGCCTTGATTTTATGTTGATACACTAACCTTGCAGGGGCTATGGTAAGTTTGAGATGTGGGAATTGAGTTCTACATCTCCATTTCTCATCTCTCCTCATATTGTTTATATGGACTAACATTTTCTTGTTGGGCTTAGGCCTTTCTCATCTCTCCTCTTATCTTCTTCTTCTTCTCTTGAGATCTTTTCTAGGTTAGAAAGACCTCACAAACCCTAGGAACTCCATGCATGCTAACTTAGGATAGAAACTTCCCCCTAGTTTTCCCTTTTGCTCCTTTGGTTCTCTTTCTTTTCTCATCTCATAATCATAAAAAACACTTTAATAAGTTTGAAGTGATGTCTTGATCCATAAAAAACACTTTAATATGCTTGTAGTCTTCCCATCTTGGGATAGTACATAAAAAACACTTTAATATGCTTGTAGTCTTCCCATCTTGGGATAGTACATGTTTACCTTGTGATGCACAAGTCTGATCAAGGTATCTTCTTCATAAAGAAAAGCATAAAAAATACTTCTTCATCTGTAAATAACTCAAAACACTTAATAATTAAGCAAGTTAGTGAGCCTAGGCCCTAATCTGTGGGTTCAAGTTTTGGGGATCTTCTCCTTACTTGTAGTGTCAAGTGCACATTCCATGGAAAAGAGTTTGAGTTCACTTCCTTGTGACACACTCATAAAAGCTTCATAAAAAACACAAACAAACAATAAGCGTCTTTCCTTCGGTAATTCTTTTCTCATCTCCTTCGCTCCGTACGCGAACTTTCTCCTACTTGTCATCTTGCAAGACGGTAACGCACTCGTCGCCCGAGCCTGCAACACCTGAGCATTGACATAGGCAGTTCAAGCCTTTAATTCACAAGAAATTTTCCTTTGTTACCCCTAGTTAGGGGAACTACGGCGTCTCTGATCCTCATTATCCCGATGAGGTACGTAGGCAGCGGGGTAGGGCCCGTTCGAGCACAATCTTTATTTTCCCTACATTTTTTCTCTTTGTTCCTTATTTCAGTTCTTTTCTCAGATTCATTTCCAGTCCATTTCTTTTCTTTTGCTGCAGCTTTCATACCCTCACCCCTTTGAAACAGTTTCTTTGCAAGCGTGGATCCCGTCGGGTACGGCGGACGATCTGGGTGCTAATACCTTCCCAGGTCGTAACCGACTCCCGAACTCAGCCTCTTTGGTTCGCAGGACTTGTGTCCTTCCTCTTTCTTTCTTCTGGTTTGTGCAGCATTACCATTCCCTCTCTTCGGGATAAAAATGCCTGGCTGGCGACTTTATTCTTTTTCCGCGCCACTTTCGCGTTTGTACCAGGATGGAAATCCGGGGAGCAACACCATGCAAGGAAAATGGTAGCATCTCATGCCAGTCTTTGTAAGTAACCACCATCTTCTGCACAATCTTCTTGATGTTTTTATTAGCCGCCTCAACAGCGCCATTCATCTTTGGCCTGTAAGGAGAAGAGTTATGATGTTGAATTTTGAAGTCCCGGCACAGTTCTGCCATCATTTTGTTGTTCAAATTGGAACCATTATTAGTAATGATTCGTTTGAGTACTCCATATCGACAGATGATGTCTCTTTTCAGGAATCTGGCTACCACTTGTCTGGTGACGTTTGCATACGAAGCTGCTTCGACCCATTTGGTGAAGTAATCAATGGCTACCAGGATGAATCTGTGGCCATTTGAAGCAGTCGGTTCGATCTTTCTGATCATGTCAATGCCCCACATGGAAAAGGGCCAAGGTGAAGACATCACGTTCAAAGGATTTGGAGGCACATGCACTTTGTCTGCATAGATCTGGCATTTGTGGCACTTTCTGGCATAGGCACAATAGTCCGCGTCCATTGTGATCCAGTAGTAACCTGACCTTAACAATTTCTTAGCCATTGCATGCCCTCCAGCATGGGTACCGAAGGATCCTTCATGCACCTCATGCATCAGCAAGTCTGCTTCTTTCTTGTCAACACATCTGAGAAGCACCATGTCAAAGTTTCTCTTGTATAATGAACCATTAGCATTAAGGAAGAAACTACCAGCCAGCCTTCTTAATGTCTTCTTATCATTGGATGATGCCCCAGGTGGGTATGTTTGATCCTCTAAGAAGCATTTGATGTCATGGAACCAAGTCTTGTCATCTTTAGCAATGTCCACAAAGAATACGTATGTTGGTCGGTCAAGTCTGGATACCGAAATCCGAGGCACATAATTGGCAGTCTGAACCTTGATCATGGAGGAAATGGTAGCTAAAGCATCTGCGACCTGATTTTCGTCTCGAGGGATGTACTCAAGTTTGATTGTTGTGAAGAAAGTAAATAATCTCCTCGTATAGTCACGGTATGGGACCAGATGCTCTTGGTGAGTGTACCATTTGCCATTGGTCTGATTGATTACCGGAGCTGAATCCCCGAATACAGTTAAAGTCTTGATCCTGAGGTCAATGGCTTCCTCAAGACCCATGATACAGGCTTCGTATTCAGCTTCGTTATTAGTGCATGCAAAGGTGAGTTTTGCCGAGAAAGGCATATGAACTCCTTTAGGTGTAATGAGCATTGCACCAACTCCACGTCCATTCATATTGACAGCCCCATCAAACATCATTGTCCATTCTTCTTCTGGGTCAGGCCCTTCAGTGTGAACAGGCTCTTCATGATCTTTTGCTTTTAGGAACATGACGTCCTCATCAGGGAATTCAAATCTCATTGGTTGGTAATCATCAATGGGTTGCTCAGCTAGATAGTCAGACAGTACACTGCCTTTGATGGCCTTTTGAGATGTCTACTGAATGTCATACTCTGTCAGAATCATTTGCCATCTTGCAACCCTTCCGTTAAGCGCTGGCTTCTCAAATATGTACTTGACTGGATCCATCTTTGAAATCAGCAAGGTAGTGTGAGTCAACATATACTGTCTTAGTCGGCGAGCAGCCCACGCTAAAGCACAGCAAGTTTTCTCGAGCAGTGAATAACGTTTTTCACAGTCGGTAAACTTTTTGCTTAGGTAGTATATTGCATACTCTTTTCGACCAGACTCGTCATGCTGGCCCAACACACACCCTATTGATCCTTCTAAAACTGTCAGGTACATTATTAGAGGTATTCCTTCAACTGGAGGCATACGAATTGGAGGTTCTTGTAGGTACTCCTTGATTTTGTCAAAAGCTTTCTGACAATCTTCGTTCCACCTGACCGTTTGTTCCTTTCTTAACAATTTGAACAAAGGTTCACAAGTTGCAGTAAGGTGAGATATCAACCTTGAAATGTAGTTCAATCTACCTAAGAACCCCCGAACTTCCTTTTCGGTCCTAGGTGCAGGCATCTCCTGAATGGCTTTGACTTTGTCAGGATCAACTTCAATTCCTATTTCACTTACAATAAATCCTAGAAACTTACCGGAACGTACCCCGAATGTGCATTTGTTGGGGTTTAGCTTCAGTTGATACTTTCTCAGACACTTGAACAACTTCAGCAGATTTACCAGATGATCTTCTTCAGTGAGGGACTTGGCAATCATGTCATCCACGTAACATTCAATTTCTTTGTGGATCATATCGTGGAATAATGTTACCATAGCCCGTTGATAAGTGGCACCGGCATTCTTCAGTCCAAAAGGCATTACCTTGTAACAAAATGTGCCCCAAGGTGTGATGAAAGTAGTCTTCTCCATGTCTTTGGGTGACATCCTAATCTGATTATACCCGGAAAATCCATCCATGAAAGAAAACACCGAGAACTGAGTTGTGTTGTCGACCAATACATCAATGTGAGGTAAAGGGAAGTCATCTTTCGGGCTAGCTCTATTCAGATCCTGGTAATCTACACACATCCGTACTTTGCCATCCTTCTTAGGCACTAGTACAATATTAGCAACCCACGGCGGGTAACTACTTACAGCAAGGAAACCGGCGTCCCAGTGTTATTGTACCTCTTCTTTAATCTTCATTGCCATATCAGGACGAGTACGGCGTAGCTTCTGTTTCACTGGAGGGCAATCTTCTTTCAAAGGCAGCTTGTGCATAACAATGTCGGTATCCATACCTGGCATGTCTTGATAGGACCAAGCAAAGACGTCGATGTATTCTCGAAACATGTTAATGAGCTGTTCCTTTACTGAATCTTGCAGACTGGCCCCAATCTTCACTTCTTTCAAATCCTCTTCGGTACCAAGATTAATTGTTTCAACCTCCTCCTGATGAGGAGTGATCACCTTCTCTTCTTGCCTCAACAACCTGGCTAACTCTTCTGGTAACTCATAGTCTTCTTCAACCCCTTCATCAGCTTGATTAATCGGATTGTCGAAGTCATACAAGGTCATAGCAGTGTTGTTGTCGGTGCAATCTGGAGGATAGTCTCTGCAAGGGTTGAGATTTGTTCGTTTTAGTGATCAATTTTAATCTTGTTTAGAAAAAGTGAAAATGAAGTTATTTATTTTGAAAACATTGCCGTTTTATTGTTTTGTACAAAAGTGAAAAATGAAAAGACAGTGAGCGGAAAAAGAGACTCGTTTGCAAAAGATGTCCGATATTCATTGATTAATCATTTGCACAAAATTACAATATGGCCCTATTACAAAATGAGTCCTGACACCTTGGGCAAGATGCAGGACTTGATGCATGCTAAAAAGACAGGAAATAATAATTACTCTGCAGGAGTAACCCTTATAATTTCCTGGGAAGACCAGTTAAGGACTGGGTTCCCCGGGATCCTTGGACGTATCCAGCTCTCCAGGTTGCGGTCGCTTTCCTCCTCGTCTTCCAGATTGTTCACAGCATATGGGGTGAGCATCCCCCCACTGACAAATTTGGGCTCCTTGGCAGCCTCTGATTGATCTTGTCGGATTGGTCTGTAACCCAATCCAAATCTGTCTTCCTTCTTTTCCACTGGCAGCAGCCTGCCCCAGCCTTGAGCAGTACCTTCTTCAACAACCTTCCGTCTTGCTGATAAGAGATGATTGAAGTCCCCATCCTATCCTCCTGAGATGCAGCCAAAACTCCAATAGCCTCATTAACATTCAGGGCCTTAAACCCTTGGCTCATCGTCTCATGGATTTCACCATCTATCTCAATATATTTATATGTAGCCAGATGGCTAACAAATATGTCTTCCTCATCACAGATGGTGATAATTTGTCCTTCCCATTTGTACTTCAGTTTCTGGTGAATGGTCGACGTTATTGCGCCTGCGGCGTGAATCCAGGGTCGACCTAGCAAACAGCTATATGCCGGCTGTATGTCCATAACATAGAAAATGGTCTTGAAGACTTGTGGACCGATTATCACTGGTAATTCCACTTTTCCCAGAACATATCTTTTAGAGCCATCAAAATCCCAGACCACAAGGTTACTTGGCCGGAGAGCTATCCCATCATACTCTAGCTTGACAAGGGCTCTCTTGGGTAAGACATTGAGTGAGGACCCAGTGTCTACAAGTACATGAGATAAGACAGCTCCTTTGCACTCCAAGGTTATATGCAAGGCTTTGTTATGGAGACGTCCTTCTGAAGTTAAATCAACATCAGTGAACCCTAGCCCATGGCTAGTATTGACATTTGATACCACTGTTTCCAGCTAATTTACAGTGATCTCTTCTGGCACGTAGGCAGCGTGCAGAACTTTGAGAAGTGCATCCCGATGGGCTTCGGAACACAACAATAGTGATAGAATTGAGATCTTTGAAGGAGTCTGGTGGAGCTGGTCCACAACTTTATATTCACTTCTTTTAATGATTCTCATAAACTCATCCACGTCTTGATCGAAAGATGACTTATGAGTTTCTTTGGGTGCAGATTCTTCTAGTATCACACTCTTCCCCTTGGCTCTGGCAATAGCCTCTGCCTTAGTGTTGGTTCTAGGGACTTGTGATGCAAAGAGACGTCCGCTTCGGGTGAAGCCTCCGCCTCCCCCAACATTATCCACTTGGGGAGTGAGAATTGGAGAATCAAGAAGGACTTTCTCTCCATTGCAGTATAGATCAGCACCATAATGCCATGGTATAGCACTGTCTTTGTCATATGGAATCGGCCTGGGCACCGTGATAGTGACTGGGCTTACTGCTGTAGTTGTTGGGACTACAATGGTATGTGGATCATAAAAGATTGTTACAGGACTTCTGGTGGATGTTGGTGAAGGTGAATTGAAGCTTTGTTGAGACTGTTGTTGATTTTGCTGAAAGTTGTTGGAACTCGGGACCGTTGTCGGGTCATAATAGATGGTGACAGTGGAAACATCATTGTTAGTTGTTGAAGTTGTAGTAGCCGGTGCAAATGAATTGTTGTATGTTGAAGTGGTGGATGGAATGATTGCTGAAGTTGTAGCTGAATCGGTTGGAACAATAGTTGTTGCAGTTGTAGAAGAAACACTTGGACAGATGGTTGTTGCATTTGTAGGAGAAACACTTGTTGTTGACAAAATAGTTGTTGGTGTTGTAGAAGCTGTGGTTGTAATTTGTAGAATGCCCTCATTAATCAAATCACTGATGCCTTTCCTCAAGCTGGCACACCCATTCTCAGAAAGTTTGCATAATTCGCAGCAGGCCTCACAACCTGGAAACACTTGGCACTTTAAAAGTTGGGCTTTGACCTCTACCAGAGGTGTTTGAATACATGCAATGTCTTCTACTAAACTCAGGGTTGAACCATCCTCAACAGCATTAATCCTTGGCCCACTGTGGCTTGGCATAGGATTCTTCATCACATTTGGAGGAGGTACAAAGTTCAGGGCTTTTGATTCTACCAGATCCTGAACCTTCATATGCAGGGTTCTGCATTTTTCTGTGGAATGACCAGGTGCGTTAGAGTGAAAAGCACACCTAGCATTAACATCATAGTTCCTTGGAAGGTTTTGAGGATCAGGTGGAGCCAATGTCCTCAACTCAACCAGATTGAGCTTTAGGAGTTGTGGCAGCCGGGTTGCATATGGCATAGGAATGAGGTCAATCACCCGGTTGACTTGAGATGGTCGTTGTTGAAATGGGCGTTATTGTTGATTGTTGTTGTTATTGTATGATCTCTGTTGTGGAAAATGTTGTTGTTGTGGAAAGTGTTGTGGTGGTTGAACATACTGAGGAGGTGGAGCAGGGATAATAACAGCAGCAACTGTTCTGGGTAAGTATTAAGGTCTCCCTCTTCCCATGTGCACAGAGTTTGTTTCACCAGCTTTACGGGGCCCAGCAAATGGTTTTCTTGTACTGCTTGAACTGGCACCGTTATCTGAGATCTTTCCCATCTTCAAAAGACTCTCAATTCTCTCACCAGCTATAACTACATCAGCAAAACTGGTGGAAGAGAAAGCAGCAAGTCTGTCAATGTAGGTCCCCTGAAGAGTATTCATGAACATGTCTGCCATTTCTCTTTCAGACATGGGTGGTTGAACTGCAACAGCAAGTTGCCTCCACCTTTGGGCATATTCCCTGAAGCTTTCACGGGAAGATTGAGACATTCCTATCAAGAGGGTCCTGTTTATAGCCATGTCCAAGTTGTACTGATACTGACGGATAAAAGCTTCAGCCAAGTCCTTCCAGTTTCTTACCGTGGCTCTAGTCAGGTGGGAATACCATTCTCGGGATGCCCCAGTTAGACTGTCCTCGAAGTAAAACATCCACAGCTTTTCTTCCATGGTGTATGCTTTTAACCTTCCTAAGAATGACTGAAGGTGGGTGCGTGGGCAGGATGTGCCATTATACCTTTCAAAACACGGGGGTATGAACTTGTGAGGAATTCTCATCCCTTCCACCAGTCCCATGTCCATTACATCAAAGCCTAGGGAATTCTGGGATTCAAGAGACCTCAGCTTGTCAGCAATCTCATCCAGCCTACGGTCATAAACTTCATCCCCAGCTCCAACAACTGTAAACTGCTCTTCTTGAGGATCTTCTTGCAAGATCCTACCTCCATCAGTGTTACCTTGAGTATTCCTTATGACATTAACTTCTGGGTTTAGATAAGGCCCAAACTCTGGTGGATCAATGTGAGGCTGCCCGTGATCGTTGTTACTGGTACCTCCTGTACCTGGATGGTGTTCTTCAGGAGTCTGCCTTTCCACCAGCTCCCTTAGCCTTTCCTGACTTTGAGCTAAGCCAATCATCACTGTCATAAATTGGTTCATTTGATTCCTCATCTCAACCCTCTCATTTGCCATTTGGGTCCTCACTTCATTCAAGTCTTGCTGTACTTGATCCATCTGAATTCCCGGAAGGTTTTTTCTTGTCGGGTACCGGTGTATTCTGTTGACATGGAACACTCTTCTACGAGCAATGTTTCCTAAAACCACAACAAAGTGAGAAACAACAATAAAACAAAAACCTACAAAACAAGGAAAATGTTAGTATGTAATGTTGTATGCTTATTTGTCTTCCAAGGGTATCTGGTTTGGTTCTTTGGTTTTGACCTTTCTAGACCTCGAGGAAATGTTGATGATGTTGATAGATAAAGCCCACCATAAATAATACAAACTGATATATTACAAAGTGGTGAAAATACATAGTTTGATTACAATACATCCCCGTGGTGGGTCAAAATACAACAACAAAAGAAAAGTACAACAAAAGAAATAAATACAAGCAAAAGGATTAGACATCCAATCCAAAGTCATCCTCCCTAACTTCCTTCAGGAGGGCCTCAGTTACTGGACCTACTGGATGCTCTGTGATAGTCCTGATGAGGAGGTTCCTGGTAGAAATGGCAATGGTCAACCTCTTATGCTTATCTTGATCCTTTGACCTCTTCAACCCCGCCCGGAGTTTCAATTCAGATATCTCTCTCTGAGCTGCCAACAAAGCCTCCTGATGCTTCATCTCACTGGCCTCCAACTGTTCTATCTTAGCCTGAGTCCTTTGGTCTTCTTGTGCACGGGCTTCAGTGATCCTGATCCACCTAGCCTGGCTCTCCTCAAGATAATGCTCTGACCTAGCCTTCTGAGTCTTTGCTTCCTTACAAGCATTCTTCAGTACTAACTCCCATGCTCTTGCCTTCCCGATGTAGTCATCTGTTTTCTCAATCTTGGTCAGATGCTCAATCCTGAGTCTTTCCAATCTCTCATTATCTAGACGAATGTCATTTCTCTCCCAGAGAGTCTTCTTCAAGGCTTCAGCTAGCTGAGTATTCCTCTCTTTCAACTTTTCAAACTCTTCCAAACTAACAGTAGCTGTAGGTTATACTATAGAAGGTCCAGGTATATATTCTGGAGTGAATGGCATCCGGGTGATCTGAGCTCTGGTACGGGACCAATCAGAATACTGTGCTGAAGCAATGTTGTTGCACTTGCCAAGGATGGTTGTTCCTTTGGTCTGAATGTTATCCCAAGCCCATGCAGCTTGTCTTACAACAGCAGAGTTAGGTTGGATCTCACAGTAAAGAGTTTCAGCCAAATCTTGTCCTTTGGGAGGATGAACCAAAACATATCCCAATTGTCTCTTTAACAGTAAAGGGATGTAGTTGATGCAACCTTTCACTCCTATCAAAGGCACATTGGGATACTGCCCACAGCTGGTAATGATGTCCTTGCCTTTGGTGCTCTGAGTGCACCACCTGATGTCATCTGATGTCAAGGCAATTAATCTCTTAGCCCAATTCTTCTGCTGATGGGGGTTCAAAAAGGCATCTGATTTTGGCAAGTGTCTTAGCAGCCAAGAGTAATACAGGGGAGCACAACATCTGACCAGTCTTCCTCTTTGCTTTTCATTCCTCTGGTGAACTGAGTAGTAGAAGTCTCCTAGCAATGTAGGAACAGGGTTCCTCAATAAGAACAGGTGGATGGCATTCTTACTCACAAACTTCGGCTCGTCTGCAAAAAGGATAACCCCATATATACTGAGGGCTAAAAGTGCACAGACAGCCTTCCATTCTCCTACTACAGCCTTCAGGGTAGCCTGGGATATCAGGAAGTCTAGGTGGAGGCCTGGAACCCCAACTTTGGTTGTCATGTTCTGCTCAATGAGGGCAGGCTCCAAATGCAATGCCCTGGCTATGTCTTCATTTTTGGGAGCAACCATCTCTGGGTTGAAAGGAATCCATCTTCTGATAGGAACTCCTAACAACAAGGAAAACTATTCTAGCAAAGGCCCCAACTGGAAATCAGGGAAGGTGAAGCATCTGAGTGGAGGATCATACAACTGCAAGCAAGTATGGATCATGCTCCTCTGAGATGCATCTAGATCCATGACCATGTCCAATATGCCCCCATAATGCTCTCTGAATAGTGGGATATGGTCAGGTGTAATGAGGGACTGGACTTGCCTGATGCCAGTCAGGGTGGGCTCAAAGAAGTGGTATGTGATGTTGCTCTTTCTTGAAGTGTCCATGAGTGTTGATGCAGAGGCTGAGAATAACTGCTGATGAAGGTCACTGAATGAGATGCTGGAGGTAAGTCTCTGACAAACTGATGAGGGTGCTGGAGAAGATAACTGAAGCAGTCTGAGCAGCAGAAGGGGTCAAAACCAAACCAAATATAACAAGATGGATACCCTGTAAAACAAATAAGCAAATGTTAAATGATGCAAAAATGATGTATGCAAATGATATGCAAAGGGTTTGTGATCAAGAGCTAGATCTGTTTATCTGCCTTGGTAAAAGTCCATGTATGTTCATAAGTCCGGATGGAGGCTTAGAAATCTCGTAACCGGGTGGGGGACTCAAATAAAGAGTCACAAGTCCGGGGTAATCACAAGAACTGTCCAAAGTGGTGCATTCTTAAAACAAAACAGTAACAGGGTATGATGTGGCCAAGGGTTCCTGCAAAACCTGTAAACAACCCAATCCCCTCACATGTAATGTTCTAGAACAAGGATCCTCAGACTTGGATCAGTTATGAGAAGTGTAAACACTTCTAACCCGGAGGTACAATGTTTGCAATTACCATAAAAGATCCTCCTCTAATTCACCTCAGATGTTGAAGGTCATAAAAAGCTCATCCAGACTTAGAAGGCTTCCCAGATAGCCCTAGTACTACAGGAAATCCGTAGCACAGAGTTCTCAAGAAGAAACCCACGTCTGAACCGTGTTTCATATTCCCGCACTAGACCGAAATGGAATGGGAAAGAATATGAAGCCACTCTAGCCTATGTGTCACTCAGGTCCCAGGTATAGGACCTTAATCACTCAATGAAACCCCACCCACCAAGGAAAACCAGATCCAGCATAATGATAATGACAGTATGAAAATGCATAAGACTGTAAATGAAAGCAATAAATAAAGTTGTACATAAAGCAATAAATAAAGCAAATAAACAAGCACAAGTAGCACATAACACCCCCGTAAACACAAATCAAACAAGCGCTAGGAGGAACCCACAAAAAGAACCAGAAGCCCTGGTTGCAATATAAGGGTCCCTAGTAGAGTCGCCAAGTTGTCGCTCCCGCTAAGTGACACAGGTCAGATAGGGTACAGACGCGAACGGTCGGCGAAAGGAGAAGATGAAATGAACTAAAAAGAGTCGCCAGCTAGGCATTTTTATCCCGAAGGAAAGGTAATGCTGCATAAACCTAGAAAGATATGGATAAGACGGTTGCGAACCAGAGAAACTGAGAAAGGGGGTTGGTTACAACCTAGGAAGGTATTAGCACCCAGATTGTCCGCCGTACTCGATGGGATCCACGCTTGAAAGTTTGTGTTTAAAGGGGTAGTGTCAGTGCTATCTGTGTGCAAAAGCTGGAAAAGAATGCAAGTGTCAGTGTAAAAGGGTGAAGTGAAGTGAAAATGCTCAGGACTGAGGCTTAAAAGAATAATGCTGGAAGAGGGGGGAAGAGACAGAGACTTTTGTTCGATAATAGTTAAGTTATGCCTACGTATCCTCTCGTGCAATGAGGAAGTCAGAACACCGTTGTTCGACTCAAAGAGACTGAAAGATAAATTGACTGATGAACTGCTTGCTTGTCTATGCTCAAGTGTATGACCTGTCTGGCTCAGGTGCTAACTGTCTTGCATTAGACGGAAGAAGAGAGTTCTCGTTTATGAGTGAATGAGGTGAGAAAAGAATCCCGGAGGAGACGATTATTGTTTGTTTTTGGTATTTTCAATCTTTTATTGCTTTTTTTTTGTCGTAAGTTAATGAGCTTAAGCCTAAACCAAGGGTTAGTAAACTCATCATATCCTCCCTCTGATTAGGGATGATGAGAATACCTTAAGTATGAGGTAAACACCTCAAACTTAATTACCATGATGCAGGATTAAGATCATTAACCTACTTGTGATTATTTAGATGTTTTTGGAGTTTTTGTTTAGTGTTAAGTAATGAGTTTAAGCCATAATCAAGGATTTAATGGACCCATTACATCATCCTAATAGAAGGATAATAGATGAGCACATTTAAGCTGAGGAAGATACCTCAACTTAATCCATGATTAGGGATTAACCTCATGAAAAAACAAACCTTTATTAAAGTGGATTTTAGTTAATGGTAAGATTAAGAAGTGAATTTTATGGTTTGTAAGACAACTTGAGGGGGACTTGTCCATTAACACTAGGGTTAGTCCTTCTTAACCAATTAAGGAAGAATTAGAACCCTAAGGCAAGGCCCAAGTTACAAGCTATTGTCTTAGTGATTATTAAGATGGATTGACTAAGAGGTTTAAACAAATTAAGGGTTTAACACTTATGGTTAAAGTTATACACTCCATCCTAAGAGAATGATGTAGGCATAATCTTAATCACAAAGCCTTAAAACCTTAAAGGTTTAGTCTCTGATTATGAGATGAGAAGAGAGACACAAAGAAGACACCAAGGTAAAACTAAAGGGGGGTTAATTAAAACCCTAATTATTGTCATGCTTGGGTGTTCCTATGGTTTGTGAGGCTTTCAAGAGATCTTCAGAGAAGCCACCAAGGGAAGAAGCAGATGAAAGGGGGAGAAGCAGAAGAAACAAGTTAACTTACTTCACTGAAGAAGATAAGTTACTTGAAGAAAGAAAGTGAATAATGAACATGAATGAGCAAGCTCACTCTAAAGCAAAAGAAAATGCAGCAGTGATGTATAAGAAAGAGATGAAGGGAAATGAGAAGTGAAGTCAAATTCACTTCTCAAAGTACTTACCACCTGAAATGGTTAGCATAAAGGAAAGAAATGAAATAAAAATGAAATGTATGCAAGGATGCAAACCAAAACCAGAAGCATAAAAATGATGTAAATTATGCTAAGAGATGATGCAAAGGCATGTCAAATGCTATGGATGATCATACAAGAGATGAGAATGCAAATGAAACATGTAAGAAGCATGAAAGCACATGAAAGTTCATGGAATGAAATGAATGCATATTATGGAAAATGAATGAAGAAATGATCAAGCATGATTCTAATGTGTCCTATGATGTGTGATATGACATGTGAATGTATGAAATGTCATGGCAAGTTCATGTGTGGATGCAAATGCAAGATGTATGCAAATGAACATGAGAAATTAGGGTTTTATGACAACATGAGATGCAAAAGTCAAAATCAGAAGCAAAACATAAGATAAAAAATTGCAAATAATTCTAGATACTACATGTCATATGAAGATCAATGCAAAAAGAATCTATGTCATACCATTCATGGTTAGGCAGAAAAGAATTCTTGAAGTTAGGGTTCAAAAATAGGAATTTTATGAACCCTAAATTCAAGAAAAATGTCAAGATTGATTCAAAACCAAAAAGAAATTGTATTAATGGTTTGACAATGTTTCTAAATGTCCTAAGATGCAATGTGAATTTTTTTGGGATTTTTAGAAACCTAAATGGTATTTTAATTAATTAATTTCCATTAATTAATTAAAATAAACATTTAAATGTTTTAAAAATGATTTTTTAATGCAAAAAATAAAAATAAAAATGTTTTCTGGTTGAGAAAAATATTTGAATCAAAAATGCAAAAGGAAAATATTTTTGGAATTTTCTGACTATTTTTAATTAATTATGCAAAACAAATAAGAAAAAAAGAAATAAAAATGTGAATTAATGAAAGTATGCAAATCTGATGGTCTGGATTGAACCTGGGGGAAACTGGCTTGACCTGGCGCGCATCTGGACGGTCTAGGTTCAAACTTATTAAAACCTAATTAGTTAATTAATTAAACAGGATTTAAATTTAACGAAATGATCCGAGCCTTTCAAAAACGCGCTAACCCTAAGATCCAATGGCCAAGATTCAAACTCAGTCTAATTACTCAACTAACCCTAATTATGCCCTAAGCACTTTCAGGTGACCGGAACAGTGTTCCGGTCATCTTCTCCGACCACTCAAACTTGCTAACTCTCTCAATTCGTAAAATAAACTCACCAAACTCTCCAAAAATGATCCCTAACTCATTCTAAACAAGATTCATCCAACAAAAATCATTTATTTCACATGAACATCAAGATTCGAATCAAAACAGAAAATTACACAGAAATTTCAGAAGCTTCATACATGCTTAATATTCAATCTTTTTCAAAACCAAAAGGTGCAGTGTGATCAGTGAAGCATGGGGAACAATCTAAGAACTTAAAATTTCATTTCTGGAAAATTTGTTCTTGAGGTTACCTGAAGTGAAGCTTTCTCAGTTTGAAGCTTCTGAACCTCCTCTCTTGTGCAAACTTGCTCCAATGATCCTCCTGGTGATGCTTTGATGCTTGGAGGAAGTTTTTAATGGCTGGTTTGAGAGCTTTCACTCTTGTTGGTCAGAAATCGTGTTTTGACTATGGGTGCTTTGAGGCTTGTTTGAAGGGTGGGAAATGGTCCTCTTGTGATGCTGAGTTGTTTGGTGAAAAAAGTTTGAAGATTGAGTGAGTGTGCTGTGTGTTTCGAAGGCTTTTGCAAAATGGAGTGATTTTGGAAACTTGGGCAATCTGAGGTTTCAGGCTGGCTTGTTGTGTGTTATGGCTTGGGTTTGATCCACATAACAAGTTGTGATAGGTCAGAGAAGTGGTTGTGGCCTATGGTGATTGGTATGGGTGTTTTTGCACAAAGTCAATAAAGTTTATACTTGAGGTATGGGCTGGTTCAGATGTGGTACAAGGGCATGTCTGGCCTCAACTTTGATCAAGGAGAGCCATAGAATTGGTTTTGTGGTGATGCAGTAAGTTTGTGAAAGGTTGTGTATCATTTTGCAATTTTATGAAGTTTTGGCCCTTTTGAGATTTCTTGATGGGAAAGGCATGAAAACTTGAGATTCTTGGGCCAATTCTGAGTTTAAGGCAATGCACTATGTTTGTATGATGCTTAGAAGTGTGTTTGAAGTCACAAAATAGCTTGGCAAGTGGTTTTGCAAAAAATCCTCTTTGGTGCATTCTTGAAAATTATAGGCTTTTTGCCAACTTTGAAAGATCATAACTTGAGTTCCATAATGAATTAGAACTTGTTTTGTACTTTTTGAAAATGGAATGATCCAATCTACAACTTTCATGACCAAAAATTTTTCATTTGAAGCATTTTTGGTTGAGAAAGAGGAGGTTGAAAAACTTTCCCAAAATGGAAAGTTTACATTACAAGTCATTTCCATTTTTGGCAACTTTTGGTTTAGCTCACTTTTCTTCAAGGATGCAGCTGGCTTTTTGGCATGTCCATGTGCAGCTGAGATCAAGGATGTCCATAGAATCCATTTGGAGGTAATTCAGCAAGTTGAATCAAAGTTATGGGACCTTTTGCAAATATGTGAAGTTTTGGCCCTTTTGAGAAATCTTGATGTTCAAGGCATGTAATCTTGCAATTCTTTGGGCAATTCTGATCTAAAGGCAATGCACTATGATGTTATGATACATTGTAGTGTGTTTGAAGTCACAAAAATCCTTGGCTAGTGGTTTTGCAAAGAATCCCTTTTGGTGCATTCTTGAAAATTATGGGATTTTTGCCAACTTTGACAAGCCATATCTTGAGTTCCAAAATGAATTAGATCTTGTTCTTGTAATTTTTGAAAAGGGAATGATCCAATCTACAATTTTTCATTTGAAGCATTTTTGGTTGAGAAAGAGGAGGTTGAAAAACTTTCCCAAAATGGAAAGTTTACATTACAAGTCATTTCCATTTTTGGCAACTTTTGGTTTAGCTCACTTTCCTTCAATTTTTTGAACTTCCAAGCACTTCAATGATCAAATAAAGATCATATAACTTCAATTTGATGAAAAATCCACTTTGGTTCCATTATTGGGGGCCTCAGATGCCCTGATTTTGCTCTGACTTGCTCAAGAAGTTACCCAATGAACAGATGACTTCCACAATGAATTTCTTCATCAAACTTGGTATACATGATCCTTATAACATATTGAGACTATTAGAAACAAGAATGACCAAAAAATTTGGAGTTATGGCCTCTGAAACCAAAACCCTAATTTCAGGTCATCTGTGTAGTGAAACCCTAGCTCAGTTTCCATGCCTTGCCAGTTCTTGTGATTCTTTGACTTCCTTGATCTTTGAGGGATATAAAATGATGATAGAACATACATGGACCCTCCTGGATTGATTGGAAGCCTTTGGGATGGCTCATATGAATCCTTGGATTGCTCAGATCACAAACCCTAGATGCAGATGAACTTGAACTATGCAGATGAAACAAAAATGCAATGTGAGATGATATGCTTAAACTAATGCAGTGATGAAAGATCACAAGCCATGGTATGAACTTAGTGAGGGCAAATTTGGGGTGTTCATACCGGCGGTGACACTTGTCACCGTCCGGTAGGCTTTCTTTTCCTTTTTCAAGCCGATCCTGCGCGTGCTAGCCTACTTTAGTCACTGTGATCCTTCATTTCTTGACCATCTGATGCGAGGACTAATTTGGTCCATGGATCGCACGGTCCATGAGAGGTCAGATTGTTGACCGAACTCCATGACATGCTCCTCCTCTTTATGTGCGTTTTGGGCCTAGCTTTTTTCTATCAACACTTCTCAGTGCAAGCCCAATTGTCTATTTAACTGAAAATTACTGCATGTACACCCCCTTTCATATTTCTAGTTCTTTTTCATTTTTGTTTAGATATAGTTTGATTTTAATCCATAAAAAATAGTAAAACACTCAATAAATTTCCATGAAAATTACAGTAGGATCCTAATTCAATTTAGAACTTTTCTATATTTTTACTTTCTGAATTTTGTCATTTTTCAATTTAATTTTGATTTTCCATTTAATTAGTGTTATATTGATTTCTTTCATAAACACTTTATTTTGTACATTTTATTTCTCCCACTTCCTGTATGATTTTTGTCCCATTCATTTTTCTATGATTAGAGGACTAATAGTAGAACCTAGAATGATTTTTGTTATATTTTTAGGCCATTTTATCCACTGTTTTGGTAGTGCTGTTTGTGTAAAATTGTGATTGAATCTTAGATAGATTTAAGTGACCATTTGATATAGTTAAGTTATGAATTTTTAGGAGATTTTTTAACACAATATTATAGTAAGGGTAGGGACCCTAGGGAATTAATTTCATATTTTTTCCAGGACTTTTACTATTTCTTAGTTTATTGATTTCATTCAACTTTTTCATTGTAAATTCATCTAGTTTAGCTTAGGATTTTATGGTGCATTAGGACATAGATTAATTAGGCTTGATCTTAGGATATTAGGAAGCCTTAGTTTGGTTTAGCCACTGATTTTAGAATGTTGGTATCATGCGAAATCCTTTAGTTTTAGGACTTAGGCTTAGAAACCGTTCAAGTGCGTTTCCATGAAGCGATTAACCATTATTTCGGTTTTATGCCTTATATGCTTTAGAAATTCTTGCAACTTGTTTTTATCTTAATTCATTTTCGACATATTGTTGCATATGCATCTTCATTTCATTTACTAACATCTTATTTTTGTGCAAGGTATTTTTTCGAGGATTCACTTATGGACTTGGATTATTTTTATTATGCCTCGATTTTTTTGTGGTTTGTACTTTGTGATGTAGCTTAGAACCTTTTATGCTTGTATAGTTCTCATAATTAGGCTAGAAAAGATAAAACGAATCGCTAGAAAACCAAATCTCAAAAATAAAATAAAGAAGTACTCGATCCAACGTCGAGTAAAGTTTCAAACAAATAAATGAAGTTTCATGTGACTTTAGGATCCCTCGATTACCATCGCTCCACTCCATTAAACCAAAAAAAGCAAGCCTTATATGTTGCACACCATAAGTTGTGCGTCTCAGCACCATGCAATCGACCCACCCAATCCATTGTTTCATCTCATTTACGATTCATACACGCTTTCACCCACCCTGACATAGGAGGGCCGTATTATTCGTTATTGTACTCACATTTCTAGTCTAATATCCTCTTAGGTAGTTTTAATCTTTCATGCTTCACTAACCATAGGTCACCATTAAACTCAATTAAACTAGGGTTGTGTCTTAGTCCCCCTTAGTTTTTTTTTCCTTTCTCCACTTGAGTCTCACTTCTCATCTTAAAGAAAAATCAAAATACTTAATAAAGGAAAATGTGTACAATGCGCCACGAGCCTTAAGCTATACGGGAAATGACTAGTGAAGGTCTCCTTCACTCTTCTAGGATACTTTACAAACGTTCCATTGGGGGCGATCTTGGAAAGTATTCGCTCTTGTATCATAGTCTTTAGTGTTGTACATACAAATAAACACAAACTCAAATTACTTCTTCTAAAAGACAATAAACCAATACATCACGTCTTTTCTTCTCATCTCATACTCCTTGTGGATGAATGCGACTTGCCTCAATAGTTCGAACAGCGATACGGTAAACACCCTCGAGTCAGATCCGGTAACACCTGAGCTAGAGCTATGGCAACGTCATCCTAAAAAACACAAACAAGTGCCCGCCTTAGTTAGACGAACTACGGCGACTCTGATCCTCATTTTCCTGATGAGGTACGTAGGCAGCGGGGTAGGGCCCGTTCGAGCACATTCTTTATTTTCCCTACATTTTCCCCTTTCTTTCCATCTTTCTTTCCAATTCCTCTTACTCTCTTCAGCATAGTCCATGACTCTGAATATTCTTTCAATCTCATTCAACCAATTCTGAGCACCATCGGGATCAAATCTTCCCTTGAAGACCGGTGGTTGATTCTTCCTGAATTCATCATTAGCATTCACATTCGGCCCTCCCTGCACCGCCCTAGCCATTGCTTCCAAAGCAACAACCATTGCATTGTCATTTCTACCAGCCATATTTTGATTATTCCCAAAGACAACAACAAGACTAAATAAAAGTTCAATCATCACAACAACAAGACATACACAACTGACTTGAACACTGGCTCTGATACCACTTAATGTAACACCCCCTTTCTATACCCCCAAATAATCAATTGAATCATTTAAGCACACATAAAAAAATTTCATCAGAGTATACTTAAAACATGGTATAAAAGAGGCATGACACATTATGCTTGAAATTAAAACATACAACACCTTCTCATTCAAAGATATTCAACAAACGGGGTAACTTGCAACAAAAGGATTCATCATTACACCCATATTCAAGAAATTGAAATAACAGTGGAAACTAAACATTAAACAACATCAAACTTATATATTTATATATATATATATATATATATATATATATATATATATATATATATATATATATATATATATATATCATCAAGTTTGATTCACCAAATATATCATGTTTACATAAAACATTCATCGCCAAAATACATGTACAAAATGTATCACAAAAAGAAATCAAGCCGACCCTAGCTACCCGATGCTACATATCAAAGTCGGCCGACCAAAAGAACGAAGACAAGCTTCACAAAAGACCTCCAGCAACCTACTCTGCAATGCCTCGTAGAGCATCATAAAACAGCAAAAGGGTGAGAAATGTCATCATAATAACAATGCATATAATTATATATCTCAACATAAAAATACACATATACATTTCTCACCACAATTTATTTTTCATCACACATATACATCAAAATGTATATATATATATATATATATATATATATATATATATATATATATATATATATATATATATATATATTCATACTAGCATATTCATCATGCACAATCCACATAAACACGTATATATATTCATGTTTATCCACCAATATCAATCACTCCGCATAAACATACATTATTCATGTTTATTCACCAACATCAATATTAGATGATAAATGCAAATCATAGAGACCGACTCACGACTCTATGCAGATGCAAATGCGATGCGATACCGACTCAATCATCTCAAGTTCACTCAGGAACTATTGGAACCATCGCTCGTTACCTAAAGTAACTCCCCATCGGGCATACGATGTTCACCCATTGCTCACACCCCACATGGGCACACAATGTTTATGGATTGCTCACACCCCACACGAGCACACAATCTGAATGCTCACACCCCACACGGGCACACAATCATTTGTGAATAAATCACCCATTGCTCACATCCCACATGGGCACACAATGTTTATGGATTGCTCACACCCCACACGGGCACACAATCCGATTGCTCACACTCCACACGGGTACACAATCACTTGTGAATAAATCACTCATTTCTCACACCCCACACGGGCATACAATGTTTAAGGATTGCTCACACCCCACACGGGTACACAATCATGTTGTAATCATCACTCACACCCCACACGGGAACACGATGTTACAACAGATTCACAAAGAATCCCACAACACAAGAATGCATAAATTATGCTTCACATGCAAAATGACACACAACATTCTTGAAAATGTATGCATATTGACAATATAATTATGCATTCATCTCATACAATCACAAACAAACCATGTACGGTCGCATTAATTACGCCAAACGGCAACGAATCTTCACAATCAATCATGCATTCGTATTCACTCAAGCAATGCATTCATTTTCCAAACGGCCACAATCTTAGAATCAATCCCACAATTTTATAATTAACTTAATTACATTTTATCGGAAAAGTCGGTTAAAAGTCGGCTAAAAATTACATATTTTAGCTTCATTAATTTATACACGTTTTAGTTTCGAAACGATATAAAGAACACTAAAAACGGATAACTAAAACTCAAGTTATAAACCAAAGGAAACACCAAAACCAAAACTCTCAGGCTCGCTGAGCGACCTGCTTGCTGAGCGACCTGCTCGCTCGCTGAGCGAGGAAATCTCTTGAAAACTCGCTGAGCGAGGGGTTGCTCGCTGAGCGAAAACTGCAATTTTAGAACCTCTCAGCTGCACAACAGTCCTCACAGACACTCCCAAAACTCCAAGAAACTTCCATAAATATGATCAATAACATATATCCAACACAATACTTCGATTATAACAAGTTCTAATCGATTAATCTACCATTTTCTTAGTTTTTCATCAAAACCCTAAAACCTAACATTCTCTAAACTCTTCCAAAACAAAAACCCAATCATTCTAACACATACACAATCATATACAATGTTAAGATAACAATATGTCACACCCTTACGCGATTGTTTCGATTCCTAGGAGCAATCTTGAAGAAATCCAAGCTTTTCCTCTTTTCTCCTTTTTTCTCTTCTCTTCCTTTTCTTTCTCTTCTATTTCTTTCTATTCTCTCTTTTCTTTCTCTTTCTCACAACTTATAACTTCTCTCTATTTTCTATTCTTTCCACCCAATATTCATTTCCTCACAAAAATATAATTCTATCTAATTTCTAACTTATCACTAATTAGTAAATGTCTAAAATACCCTTCAATCTCATTTTACCCGAAAATTCTTAAAAACGGAAAAATAATATCTCACAACAATATAACACATAAACATACCAATTTCACAATTGAAACAATTATCATTCAATTTAAATAAGGGACTCAACAAAAATGGGAAATAATCGAATCGGGGCGTTACAAAAAGTACTGTTATATTTCTAAATTATTTGACTTTTTTTAGCAGATCCAAGGTGGATTCCCTATAATTTTTTTGGTACCTAATTTTTCATATTTTTCCAACATCACATAGACCATATTTAGGTCGCAATTTTACATATCACATAGACCACATTTAGGTCGCTATTTTCATATTTTTCTAACCAATCTAATTTCATTGCACCAAATATCTAGCATACATATATATATATATATATATATATATATATATATATATATATATATATATATATATATATATATATTCTTCAAAATTAACAATTTATTACACACAAGTGTACTAAATTATGAGGTTTACAAGATGGACTACTACAACAACAAAAAACACAAAAATATCCAACAATTTATAAGTTATTTCCCACACTTGAATTACCAACTTAAAGATAAAGCTTAATCTTTATATAACACAAAGAAACATGTTGCCCAACGGAGTCGCAAATCATACAAATCATCTTCTGTTAATTCTTTTGGGTCATCAAATACCTACAAAACGTAAATAACAATATAGAGTTATCCTTTGAAAATTCACATCAAGTTGCAAAATGCAAAGTAAATAACAAAGTAAAGTTATTTATATTACCTTCAACCAATCCTTTGTTATCTTGGTAGAGACAATACCAAACATATTTTTCATCACATAGTACCCACAATCATTAGAGTTATTTTGTTTCCTTGTCTACAAATGAATGACATTATTAGTGAATACTTATATGAAAAAATGAATATATATATATATATATATATATATATATATATATATATATATATATATATATATATATATATATATATATATATATAATTATAATTTACACCCACACTTACATTGGGTCGAAGCCATGTAACCTTTTTTCTATTGCCACGTGCCACTTGATGTAACCCTAAAACACTAATTTAAAAGAAAAAATTCATATAAAGCCACATAAAATATGTAATTATTTTTGTAAGAAATTATGTATATAAAATGTAGTGAACATAAAAGATAAACTTACAGTGCAACAAGTTTCGTCATGGTTTGATTAAGTTGCTGATGAAGTGAACAAAAGACGACCACTGTATTGTCTTTTGGACAAATGATTATTAATTTCCAATGATTTCTGTACGAGTGTGTGGAAACACAAAAGTCACAATTTCATATTACCAAAATTGAAATATCCATGTAACCAAAGTTAAAAAATAGAAAACACAATTTTATAAAAAAGAAAGTTTTTTACATTTTTAACTAAATGAGTCGACTCATTAAAGAAATAGGTTGACTCATTAATTCTAAAAAATAAGTGTGTTTCTTTCATGTCTGAATAGGTTGTCTGGGACCAATTAACAGGTCGACTCATTTATGGGATTTTCACAAAGTGAGTTGACTCATTTATATAAGAGGTCAGCTCGTTAATTTTCCATTTTTCCTACGTTGCCTCAGGTCTCAACAGGTCGACTGACATGAGTGAGTGAGTCGACTCACTCTGAATGAGGCGCCAAATTATCATTTTCTTTTATCCCCTGTGTCATTTTCTCACTCATTCATTAAGCCAAGTAAATCATATAAATACCGTTTAGTCTCATTTTTCCAAGTTAACAAGAAAAGTGAAATAGATACGCATATTATCTCATCATCTTCATCCTCTCTTACATCCATCAATAATCACACATAAACATTTTTGTTGATCAAAGTGTGTGATTTGAGGTGATAAAGTTCAAACATAGGAATTGTAAATTCAGTTTGGGTTGAGTGAAGTGTGGGTTTTTCTTCAATAAAACCTTGAGGTTTTCTCCTCAAAGATCGTGAGGATTTGGGGGGTTTTATATGTGACACCCTTTCTACCCCATCACTAATTTAACATAATTAAATCAGAGTAAACTCATAAAGGGTATCACATTCTTCAAAAACAAACAAATTAAACCTCATTGTAAGCCATGTCCCATAACACGGGTTATAAACTCATTTAATATCAAATTTATAGTTCAACATTTACGTAGCGGGAAAAAAAAGCATCACTTTTCACCTTTAATTAAAAGAAAGTTTCATAATTTAATCCAAAACGTCATTAAATCTCAAATAGTCAACCAACACTTAAATCAATTAAACCATATAAACTCAAAGTTCTCTAGCGATCACATCCCGATGTTACAAGACACAGAGTAGTACTTCACACCTAACTAAACAACAACGACACACTAACTCGAAGCTATATCACGCACCGAGCTAACCTTGAGTATCTGCAGGATGGCATAATAGACCATCACAAAAGGCAGGCAGTAAAACAGAAATAATCATCAATACAGCCCATATTCATCATGGTATCATCAAACATATCATATAACATCATTATTTATCATCAAATTCATCAAAAAGCATTATCATATAGCAAATTCATCAATAAAACCCCATAACACTAAGACTCTCCCTCAAAACCCCAAATATTATCTATACATTACAATACCGAACGAAATTACTCCTCATACCTTAGGTTCCGTGAATTCTTCCGATAACTTCTCCCAAAATCTCAAGCATTCAACCTCTAGATTTTTCTTCAGAGCTCTCCTTCTCTTCTCCAAAAGTATGATCGTTCCAAATAATTGTATTATCCAAACTTTACCCTCTTAGTCAATTTTACCCTTAGGACCTCATTAGACTTTTCCCATCTTACCTTCACTAATATTCTACCAAAAGACCTCAATACCCCCAACTTCTTATTATCCTTATTTTATTTAATTAATCTCAAATAATTAAATAATGTCACACTATTACTAAATTAATATTATCAAAATATTAATCTAAACCATCACAACATCAAGAAATCCTCAAAATTCATAACAAATACATCAAATAAATCAAAATCAACTTTGGGGTGTTACAACTCTCCCCCACTTAAGAATTTTCGTCCTAAAAAATGTACCTGAATTAAATAACGTCGGATACGATTCCTTCATCTGGTCTTCATGTTCCCAAGTCCAACTATCACAACTGGTCCGCCCCACAATACCTTCACTAAGGCAATATCCTTGCCTCTTAATCGCTTCATCTCCATACCATCTACCCGTACTGGCGAAACTCCCACAGTTAAATTATCTCTTACTCGGACATCATCCATCTGAATCACATGCGACAGATCTAAAATGTACTTCCTCAGCTGTGACACATGAAACAAATCATGTAAATTCGCAAGCGACGGTGGTAATGCAATCCGATATGCTACCTCCCCGACCCTTTGCGAAATATGATACGGTTCAATGAAATACGGAGTGAGCTTTCTAGACTTCAAAGCTCGCCCGACACCTATCATTGATGTAACCCTCAAGAACACATGATCTCCCTCTTGAAATTCAAGTGCTCTCCTCCTCTTATCACGATAACTCTTATGACGACTTTGCGAAGTCTTCATTCTTTCTTGAATCATCTTAATCTTCTCAGTCGTCTGTTGCACAATCTCAGGTCCGAGTACAACACTCTCGCCTGATGCATACCAACACAATGGAATCCTACACCGTCTCTCATACAATGCTTCATACGGAGCCATACCAATGCTCGCATGAAAACTATTGTTATAAGTAAACTCAATCAGCGGTAAATGACTATCCTACCCACCTCATAGTCCAACACATAAGCGCTCAGCAAGTCCTCTAAAGATTGGATAGTCCGTTCTGTCTGACCGTCCGTCTGTGGATGATAAGTAGAACCCATCCTTAACTTGGTTCACAAAGCATCTTGTAAACTCTTCCAAAATCTTGACGTATACCGCAAATTTCTATCTGACACGATACTCGAAGGTATCTCATGCAACTTCATGATCTCATAAATATACATTTTTCTAGTTTCAACATGGAGTGATTAATCTTCATCGGTAAGAAATGCGCCGACTTAGTTAATCGATCAACAATCACCCAAATGGAATCATTCTCCTTCATCGTCTTCGGCAAACCTGTCACAAAATCCATAGAAATGCTAACCCATTTCCATTCCGGAATACTCAACGGTTGCATCATACCTAAAGGCTTTTGATGCTTAACCTTCGATTTCTAGAAAACCAAACAAGCATACACAAACTCTGCAACATCTCTCTTCATACATGGCCACCAAAACAATTTCTGTAAGTCATGATACATCTTCGTAGCACCAGGATGAATACTCAACCTACTTCGATGTCCTTCTTCTAGAATACTCTTCTTCAACTCTGAAATGTCAGGAACACACACACGATCTTGAAACCTCATCATACCATTTTCATCAATTCAGAACTCTCCTTTGTTGCCTTGGTTAATCAAAGTCATTTGATCAACCAACTTCAAATCTGATTGTTGTCCTACTCGGATCTCTTCCACAATGCCATTAGTCAATTTCAGCATACCCAGTTTCACACTCTCAGATGTTGTCTCACACAACAAACTCATGTCTCTGAACTGCTCAATCATCTCAAGTTATTTCACCATCATCATCGACATATGCAAGGTCTTCCTACTCAAAGCATCATCAACCATGTTAGCCTTACCAGGGTGGTAACTCAAATCAAAATCAAAGTCTTTCAACATCTTTAACCATCTCCTCCGTCTCATGTTAGTTCCTTCTAATCAAACAAGTATTTCAAACTCTTATGATCGCTGAACACCTAAAATCTAGACCCAAAAAGATAGTGTCTTCAAATCTTTAACACGAAAACTACGACTGCCAATTCTAAGTCATGGGTAGGATAGTTTCTCTCATGAACACATAGTTGTCTAGAAGCATAGGCAACTACTTGACCATTCTGCATTAACACACCACCAAAACCCATCTTTGAAGCATCACAATATACTACAAAAGATTCATTTGGATTAGGAAAAATCAATACTAGAGCAGTCGTCAACCTCTTCTTTAATTCAAAAAAAAATCTTCTCGCATGCAACATCCCACACATAAGCCTGGCCCTTTCGAGTCAATTGAGTCAGAGGCAATGCCAACTTAGAAAAACCTTCTATAAACTTTCGGTAATAACCGGTCAAACCCATAAAACTTCTGACCTCAGTAGCAGACTTCGGAGTATCCCACTTTAACACAGCATCAAACTTCAAAGGATCCACTGCAATTCCACCACTAGAAATCACATGTCCAAGGAAACTCACTTCCTACAATCAGAACTCGCACTTCGACAACTTAGCATATAGCTTCTTCTCTCTCAACACTGTAATACAATCCTCAGATGCCTTTCATGCTCTTCTTCTGACTTTGAATAAATTAGGATGTCATCAATAAAAACCACCACAAACTTATCAAAATACTCATGAAAGATTCGATTCATATACTCCATGAATACACCATGTGTATTGGATACACCAAAAGGCATCGCAGTGTATTCATAGTGACCATACCTCATTCTGAAAATTGACTTCGGAATATCATCTGCCTTTACTCGGATCTGATGATAACCCGATCTAAAGCTGAGATTGATTGAGTGCAAATCCATCCCATCCTGCACACTTTCAATTTAATTGTAGCCTTGTTTTGGGAGATTTAAAATTTAAGTTGTTTTTCTTATTTGATTTTCTAAAGATAGCAATTTTGGATGAGATGAAGAATGTATCATTCTAGAGGATAATCAATGTTGAAATTTATTTTCCAACCCACCTGAGAGAGTTGTTTTTTGTTTTTTTCGTTTTGTTTTGATGTAGGTGATGTTATTCTATAAAATGACTTGATGTTCTTCCATTGGATGTGATTTTTTGCGGTTGTTGACGCCTCATCAGAAAGAAAGTGAAGATACAAGTATAGACATTGTAAATATATCCACACTTAATCATGTAAAATGATGTTTATAAGTTTATATTAAAGGAGACTTCATAATTCACTAGAGGCATACTGTTATTCTCATCTTTGCCAGCCACGTTAGTAGGTTGATCAGTCGTAGCAATGCTTGTGTTATTACAAAGTAGCACATCTCTACTCATAACACCAAAATTGTTTAGGCCGATCTCAAATGTATTTGTTGCTGAAGTTGTGTACAACTTTATTGTTCTTATTTTTATAACTTTTTGTGTGTCTAATTGTCTCTTGGTTGTTAGAGTTCATATAGTGTCAATTTGATGTTTCAATTTCTGTGATGGACAGGTGAGGGTGCTGCGAATGGAAGATGCAGATATATGAATGTCTTTGCAGATATATTAATTTCCTGTCACAAATTTTATTATTAAGACAATGCAGATTCCACTCACAAATGTCAGTGGTTATTTAAATTGTGTTTAAATTCCTTCGATTATAGCTCAAAATATGTGTATGATTGTGATCTTTGTGGGTTGAGTTTTGAGAAATTATCTTGTTGGGATGGAATTGGAGACTGATATTTCTTGAAGTGGTTGCGAAGAGCATAATTGTACCAGGGAAATAAATTAAGTAACTTTGGTATAGATCTAGGTTTCTGATTTTTTAAATGATGGTAAATAGAAGAAACTTTACTGTTGCCTACTTAGCAAGAGAAATAACATGTTTCTCTTACTCTTTTCTTGCTTAGGTGGGAGACATATCAATTTCCTAACGTGAAGATATCTAAATTGATATCTCTAGTTGTTTTATTTCAATTGATATCTATAATTTTGAAATATACGTGGGGGAACTCGTTCTATGATTTTATTCTGATAGAAGTATTTAATGGTCATGGACTCATGGTGTAAAAGGAAAAATAATTGGGCGTAATATTGGGCCAAGTGGTCATGAAATGTTTTGTTACATATGTTGTAGAAAGTAACATATGGTCTGGTTTTGTTGTGTCCATAGATTCTATGTGATTCTGTTATATGATAGAGATATAAAATAGGCAGTTGGATGATTTGTGATTTTTTGGTAATTCAATTGGGAGAGAATATCTCTCTCGTAGGAGTCTCTGACTATGTATTAATCATTCCTTTGTTGTAGAACCTTTGAAGACGTCTTTTTCATTGAATAGTAAACTGCTTCATTGTTCCGAGTTTGTGATTTCTATCACATTTAACATAGTTTGGACAGAGCATGCATGTACATTGGAAAAGGAAATATCACATTTAACAGAATTATGTGACACCTCATTAATAATCTTAAGTAAGTTATGAATCTCTTTTTTCTTCCTATACTAATCTACTGGAGTATATATTAATAATGATTGTTGAATTTGTTTCTTTTAAATTTGATATAGCACTGAGTTGTAACTACTTTCTTATTCTATTAGATTATTTGGGATGCTATTTATGTGCTCTTGAACACATGTGGCCTGAACTGGCCTGGCTCATTTGAGAATCTGAGGCAGAGAGGTGGAGATTTAGCAAAGGAAATCCGATACAAGGCCCACACGAATTAGGAGCAAATTCAAATGGATGGAGAATTATGAATTGAATTAATTATTATTATTATTAATTTATGCTCAACTTACTAGTTATTGTAACGGGTCTAGTCTTTTTTATTTGGTCTTTGACCATTAGGGTTTTGCTTGTATTTAAACTAAATTGTCTTTGGACAAGAGGCAAGTAATGAATCAAGAATTTATTTTCAATTTTATTCTAGTTTTGTGTTGTCTTTTGTTAGAACCCTAGATCTAGAATATAGTTGTGGAAAACTTCTTATCAATTTGGTGCTTTCATCTTTTGTATTCATGGCCTCTCTCAAACCCCCAAATCATAGAGAGATCATTGAGGAAGCTGTCCAAACAACAAACACTCGTCTTGATCTTGCAATGAGTGAAAACCAACAGATCATGGATGAGAGATTTGATAAAACAAATTCTGATTTGGAGCTTATTCAATCTCGTATGGATAGCGAAAAACAAGTTTCTGATTCAAGATATGAAAATACTGTTGGATTGCTCACTAAACTCACCACTAAACAAGAACAGCAGCCAAAAACTACTATTCATCGGACTGGTACTGTTCACGGGTCCGGTACTGTTCACGGCGTTGGCACTATTAACGTCGTTGATATTGTTCACGCCTCCAACACTTTTACTCCGGTTACCGTTCATACTGCAGCAAGTTCAGGTATTACTCACTCTTCTCTCATGTTCACCACCCACCTTAACCCTAATTTCATTAATCCAATTCCCCCCAAATGTAGAATGCTTATACCAACCCTATCTACTCCATAACTCACTCTAGTACCCTAGCTTCACCCTCACATACAACAACACCAATCAGACCCACCCCCACCTACATACCCAGATTTTTTACCTCTCTATTTCCCACATAATCCAGCACACTTCAGCCCACCCCAATCATGCTATGTCAATGTATCAACCTCTTTCTTTTTCCCAAATCCCACATTCCACCCCTTTACCACCTTTTCGCACCCCCAAACTCGAATTAGCTATGTTTGATGGATCTAACCCATTGGAATGGTTGTTTCAAGCTGAACAATACTTTGATTTTTATCAATTACCTCCTAAAAATAGATTGTCTATGATGTCTTTTTATATGAAAGGTGATGCTTTATGTTGGTATAATGGATGTATCAAAGTCATTTTTTAATTGATTGGCATTCTTTCACCAAGGCTTGGGAACTACGATTTGGCCCATCTACATATGCTAATCACCAGGATGAATTGTTTAAATTAAAGTAAATAGGATTTGTTATGGAGTATCAAGCTGCATTTGAAAAATTAGGAACTCAAGTTGTTGGTATCTCTCAAGATGCCATATTAAATTGTTTTATTTTCGGTTTAGTCCCAGATATCCAAAATGAAATCGCTATACATAAACCAATTTCGATTTCACAAGCTATTGGGTTAGCTAAGCTGATTGAGTCTAAGATTAAGGATTCCAAACCCAAGTTCCAAAAACCCTTTACAAGTCCTTTCTCTAAATCCACTATTGCCCTGCCAATAGTATGTATTCCTCCAACCACCCAAAAAAACCCAGCACCATACCAACCTCCGAAACTGCCCATTTGAAAGCTTTCTAATGCTCAGCTCCAAGAACGTCGTGCTCAAGGCTTGTGTTTCAATTGTGATGAGAAATTTATTCCTGACCATAAGCGTACTTTAGGAAAATTTCTCTAGTTAATGGAGGATGAGGAGGACAACTCTAGCTCTAATGACTCAACTGTCATAGTTGATGAACATTCAAACAATTCAGAGGCTAGCGATATTTATTTCCAACTTTCTCCCCAAGCTTCCAGTGGCCATTTTTCTCCAAAGACTTTGAAATTTAATGGTTTAGTTAATGGTCTTACTGTTACTGCCCTTATTGACACGGGTAGTACACATAATATCCTACAACCCCGCATTGCCCAACACCTTAAAATTTCAACTAAGCCAATCCCAAATTTTTCAGTCATGGTTGGCAACGGATCCACATTATCATGCACAGGCCTTTGCCCTCAAGTTCCTATTACCTTACGAAACAACCTCTTCCATATTCCTTTCCATTTGTTACCTATTGAGGGAGCTGATGTTGTACTAGGTATGGAATGGCTAAGAACACTTGGTCCTATTATGGCTGATTTTCAATTCCAAAGATCTCTTTCACTTATCATAACAATGAGATTATCATCACCGAGGACCCCAAATCACTTCCACAACCCTCTTCCTATAACCAATTGTTCCACTTTTTACATACAGATTCCATTTCCTCCCTTCATCTCTTGCTATACAAACCTCCACCGAAAATCAAAATAATTCCAACCATCTTGACTCACTCCCAAAATCTCTACCACACGGCTTACCTTCCTCAAGATTCCATGACCACAAAATTCCAATTCTCCCTAATACTGCTCAAATCAATGTGAAACCCTAGAGATACCCACATTCTCAAAAAGAATCTATGACTACAGTCATTCAAGATATGCTTCAAGAAGGCATAATAAAACCCAATAACAGTCCTTATTCCTCACTTGTCCTCTTAGTTCGGAAAAAAGACGGCTCTTGGCGTTTTTATGTTGATTATAGAGCCTTAAATGTTGTAACAATTCCCGACCGCTTTCGCATACCAACAATTGATGAACTTTTAGATGAGTTGGGTTCTGCAACTATATTCTCTAAGATTGACCTACGATCTGGTTACCACCAAATCCGGGTTAAAACCGAAGACACTCACAAAACTGCATTCAGAATGTTTGACGGGCACTATGAGTTTCTAGTTATGCCTTTTGGCCTTACTAATGCTCCTAGTTCTTTTCAATCAGCGATGGATTATTTGTTACGACCATACCTACGTCGGTTTGTTCTTGTTTTCCTTGATGATATTTTAATTGACCGCTCTTGCATTTCTGATCATACAGATAATTTGAAGTTGATTTTAGACTTACTGTTATCTAATAATTTTTTTGCAAAACTATCCAAGTGTGTTTTTGTTGTTACTTCTGTTGATTACCTAGGTCATATTATTTCAAGTGATGGTGTAACCCCAGATCCGACAAAAATTCAAGCAATAATTGAATGGCCGCAGCCACGTTCGCTCACGCAACTCAGGGGCTTTTTAGGCCTCACCGGATTTTATCGTCAATTTGTTTGACATTACACCTCACTCGCCGCTCCTCTCACCGATTTATTGTGTTCCACTAAATTAGTTTGGTCTACATCAGCAAAACAAGCATTTATATCATTAAAAAACAGATGACAGAAACTCCTGTCTTGTGTCTTCCGGATTTCTCCAAACTCTTTGTCTTAGAGACCAATGCTTCAGTAGTGGCAATTGGTGTCGTCCTCACTCAGCAAGGCCACCATCTTGCATTCTTCATCAAAAACCTCTGCAACAGGCTTCAAGCTTCCTCTGTGTACGTCCGAGAAATGTATGCAATCACTGAATCTGTAAAGAAATGGCGTCAATATTTAATCGGAAGACATTTTCACATCTATACAGATCAGAAAAGTTTGAAGAATATTTTAGATCAAACTATTCAGACTCCTGAACAACAAAAATGTGCAGCTAAACTACAAGGTTTTCAATTTGAAATTTTCTACAAACCTGGAAAGTCAAATCAAGTCGTTGATGCTTTAAGTTGTATCCAAGAAACCGTCCAGTGTTTTTCTTCTCACTATCCTCTTCAATACCAATTCTGGTCTCCCAATTGAAGCACTTCTACAAAACAGAGGAAAAGGGTCGAGTCCCCATGAACAATATCACATCAGATCCAGCTTCACAACCCTTATTTCAAATTCATGAGAAACTGTTGTATTACAAAAATAAGATCTACATACCTCCGGTTGACGAGTTGCAACAACAGATTCTCCATGAATTTCATACCAGACCAGTTCCCAGTCATTCAGGCCTCCAACCAACACTGGCTCGTCTATCATATTCCTTCCTCTGGCCCAGAGTTTACAGAGATACAAAGAACTTTGTGCCTCAATGCATTATATTCCAACAAAACAAAAATATTACAACAAAGAAACAGGGTCTGATTCAACCTTTACCTATACTACACTCGTATGGGAAGAGTTAACCATGGATTTCATAACGCAATTACCGATGTCATATGGCCACACCACAGACTGGGTGATTTGCGACTACCTCACAAAATATTGTCACTTTATTGCTCTGTCAACCAAGTTTTCCGCCAAATACCTTGCCTTACACTTCTCTGTTGAGATCTGTCGGTTGCATGGCATGCCCAAGTCTATCATCTTAGACCGTGATCCCATATTCTTTAGTACCTTCTGGAAAGAACTCTTCAAAGAACAAGGTACATCCTTGAAGTACAACATTGTGTATCACCCTGGAAGATAAGGACAAACAGAGGTTGTCAATCTTTGTCTTGAAGCTTATCTCAGGTGTTTTACAAGCGAACAGCCCAAACATTGGTTCAAATATCTATATTCAGCTGAGTTTTGGCACAATATCTCTTTCCATAGCTCATTGGGTATGACGCCATTTGAAGCTCTTTATGGCAGAGCACCTTCGGCCTTACCTCAATACATCACGGGTTCGTCCTTAGTGTCTGAAGTGGATACCTCCCTCCGTCAACGCGATGAAATCTTGAAAACATTGAAACATAACTTGAGTCAGAGTTACAAAAAGATGGAAAATCAAGCCAACAAAAAAAGTCAAACTTGTACCTTTGAAGTCGATGATATGGTCTTGCTTCGCCTTCAACTGTACCGGTAATCATCTGTTCAAAGCCGTTCATCTCAGAAACTTGCAAAACGATACTTTGGTCCTTTCAAAGTCTTGCAACGGATCGTAAAAGTGGCGTACAAACTCAAACTCCCTTACTCTTCAAAGATACATCCGGTTTTCCATGTTTCGTGACTCAGATCCTTCATCGATACCGACCTTTCATCGTACACCATTTCGATTCCTCTTGAGTATGCAGCTCCAGATGAAATACCCATGGATTCATCACTTACTGAGACCACCATGTAACACCCCAAATCTACCCGGCAGAAAATCATAATTCAGAGTTTCAAAACTTTCAACAACAAAACAGGATGCTACATTTTTCAACTTTAACAAATTCATTTAATTTCGCAAACATCGATACATAACACTTTCAATCAGGATGAAACCATAACGTCAACTCTCTTATTCATTTCTTTAAAATAAAGCAACTTTTACAAATAGACAGCGGATTCACAATATTCAACTTTGCATCAGTTAACATCTTATTCAACCTATCAACTTGGTAATAACACACTTCGCATTGAAACAACTTAACTCAACAACAACATAATATAATAACAAAACAACTAAGCGTTCATCCCCCCGAGTGTTACGTATCAGAGCGACGACACCAACTTGATTACGAAAGTAAGCAACTCTAAACTGGAATACCTGCATGTTACCAATCAAGGTAACATTCAACAACAGAAAGGGGTGAGATATCGAACCATATAAACAAGAGTATGCTAATTAATACGCTAGATAGAATCATACAATTTTCACACTATCCACAACAACGTCTTACTAAACACCCCAAACAACCAACATATTTTATCATCTTAATTCACACATCAACATAATCAATTCCAACTATAACCTTAACATACACACCTTCATCAACTTTGACGAACGTTTACAACATATTCAACTCCTTCAATATCAGCATAATCGACATTACAAACATAAATATATAAACAACTCAGGCAACATAATCCTATAATCAACTCATCCATCATAATAATATAATCAACTTGGCAACATAATCAACTTATCCAACATAATAATATAATCAACTTAGCAACATAATCAACTTGTCCAACATAATAATATAATCAACTTAACATGAACCACTTACTCGACATAATCAACTTAAACCACATAATACACTTAAGTATACATAAACAACTTATTCAACTTGAGCAACATACACAACTTTATCAATGTAAGCAACAAGAACAACATTATCAACTCGGCAACATAAACAACACAAACAACATAATTAATGCGACACGGAATGTGACTCGACTGTGCATATGCATGTGGTACCATTGGAGTTACACTCCCAACTTAAAATATACCAGGTTATCGAGGTATCTTCAAGGCATAAGCCTTCAACTTAATAAAACTGCTAATCCAGGCCAACGTGGTGAGCATCCGCTCCAACTTAGAAATGCAATAGATGCCATGAGACCAACAACGCAACACACAAACCATGAACAACTCAAACAACATACCACAACAACATAACAACTTAAATTCAACATGATTCAACCCTGGTCATAGGCCCACAACTTTCAAAGTTGGTCATACGACCTACAACTTTAACATCAACATTGGTCTTATGACCTACAACTTTAATTTCAACGTTGGTCCTTAGACCTTCAACTTAAAAATGCCCATTAATTGGGACAAAGCGACACATTCAACATACAAGAAAATCCACATATTCAACACATATTTACCAAAATAAACCGACTAAAATTACCTACTAAATATTACTAACCACCTCTTCAATTTTCATTAAATTTCAGACAACTAATTTTTCCACTTAAATTCACTCGGTCAACTAAACTATCACCGTTTCACATATTACAACTTCAACTAGTCATCCTCACTGCACATCTGTTATATTCCACTTACGGATATCCACCTTTTTCTGCTATTAAATTATACTGTCGATAAACTAAACCTTGCTGCAAAATCACCTCTTCCTGTTAACTTCATACTCTGTTAAAATGCTCAAAACCTGCTAAACTCATTTTCTGCATTCTCTGCTACTAGATCGCTATTGTTACTTCTAAACTCCACCGTAGTGTTTTCAATTCATCTACATATTATTCTCGTTAATAATTTACTAGTAATTATTTATTAATCCTTACTAGTAATTATTTATTAATCCATTCCTTGCCACATATTTCTAATTTAATTAAATTTCCCACTCACTAATTCATATTAACCCAAGTGGCCCTCACCCCTCATGCACATGGCATGCGCCATAAAAATTGAATGGCTTATGCCATGAATTACACGGCCTGTGCCATGGATTTCACGGCTTGGGCCATGGATTATTTCATTTTTATTATTATTATCTTGGTCTAAGCATTTAATAAATTATCACAAAATAATACTTAATAAAATTATTATATTTTCTACACTTATAATTAATAAAAGAAAACAAAGTTCTCCACCCTGCAAAGGGATGACCTGTGCCATCCCCGTCTTCCCTTTGCATGGCTTGCGCCATGACTTAGTGGCAAAGGGTATGGCCTGCGCCATCCCCACCCTTCTACTGCATGGCTTGCGCCATGATTTGTCTCTCACATGGGTGGCCTGCGCCACCCTTCCTTTGCTAATGGGTGGCCTGCGTCGCCCTCTGCCTAGGGGTTCCGCCCCCATATTCCATTGTTTTTCTTCAGAATCCACAAATCAAAACAATTTCTCAACGATTAATCCAGTCACAATCATACAAATTCAATTAATTCAATTATCATAAAATTATGTTCTTTACGACAAATCAACACAACACAATCAACACGAAATTAACATCCGACAGTATAGAAATTATAAAATCCCAATCCTGCATAATAATTATCATAATCCCGATTATAGAGTTCGAACCCCACCTTTACCTTAATCGGTGGCCGTTTCGAATCTCCTATTGATTTTCCGATTTGGTTTCCGACGGAGACTTCTCGTAACCGCTTTCTCCACTTTTCCTCGTTCTCCGATTTTATTCGTTCTAACTTTTCTCAACTTCTATTGATTCCAACTTCCCCTCTTGACTTATTTTCCTCTTTATTTTTCTTTTTATTATAATTATTATTATAATAATTCAATCTTAATTGGGCTTTCTAATCCGCACCCCCACGACTTCTACTATCCACGCCACAACTAGGCCCACTTAAATAAATATTCTCATAATTCCATAATATTAATTCGAATATTATTTCTCCCGACTAATCACCGACTATCAAATAAATCGCCCAAACTACCAAATCAACATAATCAACTATAAACGCAAAATATTCAATATTATCATCTACAACTTAAATCATCTTGTTTAATAAATTCAACTTGAATCAACTTATAAACATCAACGAAATATTTCGATATTTCGGAAATCAACTTAAATCAACTTCAAATACACAAAACATCGCAAATTAATACAACGCAATATAATTATATTTAATTAAATAAACGGGCGTTACACACCACACTTTCGGATTTGCATGCAACACACCACCCTCAAGAGCTTGTTTCGCCGGCGGTCAAAGATGTTGTTCAACACAGATATGGCACAACCAACACGATGCACACCATAGAAAAAGGTTTACAAAAAGCATTAGAGGAGAACTATGTTGGGTTCAAAAGTGCAGAGATGAATATGAAAGAGTTAGAAAAAAATATGGTTGTGAATGAAAAATGTGAGAGAAGTGAAAAACTTAGAGGAAAATTATGATAAGTTTAAGCGTGTAGAGCAACAAATGGGAAAGCTAAAGCAAAGTACTGATGAGAAGGACCAAAGCAAACCACTCTCTGACTTAGCATCTTCCAACGGCTATCCTCTCTCCTCTCAAACTCCATTAGATTCTCTTGGGCCCCCCAATCTTCAATCTGAACCGTTGCACAATACCCAACGAGATAAATTCACAACTCCTCACATATTTTCTCATAAGGTTACTTTTTCCAACTCAGAAGCGTGGGAATCTATGCTTGGAAAACCAGTTGTACCGCACTCTTCTCCACCCTTTCCAGTTGTTACACATGCAACACCTTTTTCCTATCATCCACCACCTTTTTCGCGTATGACTCCCTCTTGCCACAAGAATTTACCACCTATTCAAGCTCCTGCATGTGTTAAGGGGCCAAAAACATGGGCCACTTGTTTCAAATGCCCCAAAATTCTTCATACCCCCATTCTTGAGGACATGAATGTTTTTGGGCCGGTGAGTAATGATACAAGGCCCACACGAATTAGAAGCAAATCCAAATGGATAGAGAATTATGAATTGAATTAATTATTATTATTATTAATTTATGTTCTCTTTACTAGTTATTGTAATGAGCCTAACCCTTTTTATTTGGTCTTTGATCCATTAGGGTTTTGCTTGTATTTATACTAAATTGTCTTTGGACAAGAGGCAAGTAATGAATCAAGAACTTATTTTCAATTTTATTCTAGTTTTGTGTTGTTTTTTGTTAGAACCCTAGATCTAGAATATAATTGCAGAAAACTTATCAAAATCCAACAGATCATCAATTTAGAATATAAAAAATATCTTATAACACTTCAAAATATAAAATACCTAAAATAAATATAATTTATAGATATTACATTATTTATTTTTTTATACATTGATATAATTGTTTACACTTTAGTTATATAGTAGTTAAAGTTTGACCTTACAACTTTGAGTCCTTAATGTATGGAATTAGTATCTCACAATAAAATGCTCAATAGTACCACTAATTAGTTTATTATTTTATTTTGATTAAATAGTAAAGTTGTCATAATTTGAGAACTTATGAATTTTCATAGACACTTTTCTTATGGCTTTGTGTTTCTGATCTAATTATAGATATTATGGTGTTATGTGCATTATAAATTGCCACATAATTATCTATTACGATGTTTGTACGTTAGACTAAATTCGGTATATTGGTGCTATCAGAAATCAATTAGCATTAACTAACCTGTTTTATGCATGCTACATTTTGAAATCATTAGTTGTGCTGATGTAACACTAGAGCACCTTTCATGTTTCACTCAAATATAGATAATTAATTCTCTTTAAACATTATTAACTTTAAATTCTTTATGGATATTTGTTGGTGTACAAGATGAATGATAAAAAGAGAATATTCTATTAATGAGAATGACGGCTACAATGATTGTTACAATGATTGAGTGACATCCCTAGTCTATTTATAGGCTAAAACTAGGGTTCCAAAAAATACACAAAAATATTAAAATATTCTCTAACAAACTTAATGACTAATAAATATAAATTATTTATTTCTAATACCATCCCTTAATTTATATTTCTTCAAAAACTAACTACACCAATTACATCCCTTAAGCAGAGAAATTGATCAGTCTTGGTGGCCTTCGTCAGAACATCTGTCAGCTGCTTCTAGGTGCTACAGTGCTCAACTTTCAGCACTCCACTTTGAACCTGATTTCTCAGAAAATGATATTTGGTCTCAATATGATTGCTTCTCTCATGCAACACTGGGTTTCTGGCAAGATTGATTGCAGACTTGTTCTCAATCATCAGCTTCAGAGGTTTGTTTACTTTGATCTTCAGATCCTGCAGCAAATTCAGAATCCACACAACTTGACATGCAGTAACAACACCTACAATATATTCTATTTCACAGGTTGACAATGCAACAATAGGTTGCTTCTTGGAACACCAAGGAATAGGACCTCCCAGAAATTTGAACAAGTACCCACAAGTACTTCTTCTGTCAACTATGTCTCCATACCAATCTGAATCTGAATAGCTCAAAAGTTCTGATTTAATCTTTCTTCCAGAAGGGAATAACACTCCATACTTCAGAGTTCCTTTGATATACCTCAGAATCCTGACAGCAGCTTGGTAATGAGACCACTTGGGTTTACTCATGAATCTGCTAACCATTCCAACTGCGTAGAAAATGTCAGGTATGGTATTACACAAATACCTCATAAAACCAACCAACTGTTTGAAGGTTGTAGCATCCACATCCTTACCATCAGAATCAGAATCTAGTTTCTGATTTGTGTCAGCAGGTGTGATAGCAGTCTTATAATTCTGCAGCTTAAATCTCTTCAGAGGATCAAGTTCATACTTCTGCTGATGCAAAATGATACCTTTCTTAGAATATGTGAACTTCATCCCTAGAAAGTATGTAATTTTGCCGAGATCAGTAATCTCAAACTCATTCATCAGTACATTCTTGAACTTGGTTATCTCTTATTCAGAACTTCCTATCAGTAGTATGTCATCAACATACAAACATACCAGAATCATATTGCCTCTAGAAGTATGATGAACATAAACACCGTACTCCATCTCACATTTATGGAAACCATGTTCCTTGAAAAATGAATCAATCTTCTAATTCCAAGATCTGGGCGCTTGCTTCAATCCATACAGAGCTTTATGTAATCTGTACACCATCCCTTTCTGATTCCTTTAAAAAAATCCAGGAGGTTGTGACACATACACCTCTTCATGTAATGGAAAATTCAGAAATGCGGATTTCACATATAAATGCATTAGAGGTCAATTCCTGTTAGCAGCTATTGCAATCACCAATCTGTTTGTTTCATGTCTTGCTATAGGTGCAAACACCTCAGAATAATCAAGCCCAGGTTTCTGCATAAATCCTCTTGCTACTAACTTCGCTTTGTGTTTTCCAATTGATCCATCTGGATTTAGCTTTTTCTTAAAAACCCATCTGACGCTGATAGCTTTCTTATCCTTTGGAAGTTTTGTCAGCTTCCAAGTCTTGTTTCTCTCTATAGCATCAAGTTCTTCTTTCATGGCCTTCAGCCAGACTTTCTGCTTAAGAGCCTCTTCCGTACTCACGGGTTCAGAGTCTACTAACATGGCATAATGAATAACTTCTCCTTCAGAATCAACTTCAGTGTCTTTTAGCATGTCAAACTCTACAAACCTTCTCGGAATTCTTCTGATTCTTTGTGGCCTCTGACCTTGTTCAGAATCTCCTTCGGATGTTTGAACCTCAGAAGTTTCTCCTTCATAAGGTTAAATTCCTCCAGAGCCTTGATCATCTTTAGAGTCTGGCATATTCCCAAAGTCTGAATTATCACCAGTGTCTGGGTCATCAGAATCACCTTCATCTTCTGAGTCTTATTCAGAATCAGAATCATCATCGGAGTTAGAATCATTATCAGAATTCACTCCAGCTTCATAAATTCTTAGTTATGAGCTTTCTTCAGAAGTTCTCACATCAGAGCTCGATTGAGATTTTTCCCAATTCCAAACTTATGATTCCTTCACAATTACGTCTCTATTGAATTCAACTTTATTAGTTTATGGACAATAAAGCTTGTACGCACATATTATGTGGCACCCCACTAGTATTATCACTTTGCTTCTATCATCCAATTTCTGTCTTCTAGCTTCTGGAACATGTTTGTAACATACATAACCAAAAACCTTCAGATGACTGACACTTTATTTATCTCCAGTCCACTTCTGAATAGGAACTATTTCTTTCAGCTTCTTCGTTGGACATTTGTTGAGTATATATGCTGCAGTGGCAACAACTTCTCCCCACAAGTTCTGAGGAAGCTTCTATTCCTTCAGCGTGCTTCTCGTCATATCAAACAAAGTAGGATTTCTTATTTCAGCAAGACCATTGTGTTGAGGAGTATAGGGAGCAGTAACCTTATGATCAATTCCATTCTCTTCATAGAACTTCTGGAACTCTTTGGAGTTATACTCACCTCCACCATCGGTTCTGAGAATCTTCAGAGTCTGACCACTCTGATTCTGAACCTTCAATCTGAACTTCTTGAATTCAGCAAACACATTGTGTTTAAATTTAATGAGGGATATCCACGTCATTCTAGTGAACTCTTCAACAAATGATACAAAGTATTTGTTCCCCCCAATCGATGCTACTGGAAATGGACCACACACATCAGAATGTACTACTCCTAAGGCATGTTTGGTTCTTGAAGCTACTTCAGACGTAAATGGAAATCTTGGTTGCTTTCCTTCCATACACACGCTGCATGATATATCAGGCTTCTTGATTGTAGGAATTCCATATACCAGCTTCTTTGAATTCAGATGCCCTTAACTTTTGAAATTCAGATGACCAAATCTTATGTGCCATAACTCATTTTCCTTCACAACACTTGTTGCATTAAGAAATTCTGAGTCTGCAGTTCTGACATTCACTTTGAATGTTCTGTTTCTTCCTTGTTCTGACTCCATAATCAACTTCTGATTGTAGTCATACAACTTTAGAAGATTGTCCTTCATGGTTTCGTACCTCGAAAAATACGATCCTCGCGATGGACGCGGAAAAAACAATAGAGTTGCCACCTAATTCTATTTATTCTAACGAGAGAAAAGGAAGATATAGACACAACCTAATAAGAATATGAAATGGTCAACGAAACCAAATTCTAAGTTCGGGAGTCGGTTATGCAAGGGGAAGGTATTAGCACCCCTCACGTCCGTTGTACTCAACAGGAACCTCTTAGTCTAACTATGCAATTAAATGTTGATTTATGTCTTTGTCTTCTAAATGGTTTGCTAAAATGTTTGTTCTAAGGGAAATGAATATTTTAATATTATTATTATTATGGAGAAAAGGTTAAATGTTTTATTATTGTGCTCGTGAAGGATTAAAATCCCTGTGCCTACGTATTCCCTTGTGCAATGGAAAAGTCAGAGCTTCGTAGTTCGTGCAACTACGGGTTGTTGGTGTTTTTTAAGGAACGATTGTTTAAAACGCTCTCTAACTGCTAAATGTTGGCTTATCTGCTCGCAATAAGAGGCTGATGCGCTAGCTTGTCTGCAAGATAGAAAGAGTTTAAACAATGTTCGTTTAGAGAAAGGTTTGATCTTGTTTAGTATTTTAAGAATGAAAGGGAGAACGAATCACGTCCCGTGGGACGGGCCTCAGGAATGATCCACTCAAGAACCCGTGGAATTCTAGACTCCAGAATTCAGTTCTTTCATTATTTGATATTTAATAATTAAGTGTCTTGAAATACAAGAGGGCGAATGAACCACGTCCCATGGGGCGGGCCTCGGGAATGATTCATTCAAGAATTATGTGGAATGCTAGACTCCAGAATTCAGTTCTCTCGTTGTTTTATTGGAAAATGATTTGAGTATTTGTTGGTTATGTTTTAAGTGTTTTGAAAGAAAGAGACAAGTCGTCATCCTTGAGGGAGATATCTCACTTATTCCACCACAAACATTTAAGGGAGAAAATAGAAGATGGAAGAAGCTTTAAACTTGGATATATAATCAACAAGTGATTGCCACATTCTTCCTTGAGAGGAATTGTTTGAGAAAATTGATTTGTTTGTGGGAATAGGGGAAATCTTTCCTATGGAGATGAATCATGGCTCATCTTTTCGAGGAAGTTAAATGTTTTAAGTGTTTTAAGTACGAAAGAGTGAATGAACCACGTCCCCTGGGGCGAGCCTCAGGAATGATCCACTCAAGAACTATGTGGAATGCTAGACTCCAGAATTCAGTTTTTTCGTATTTTTAATTATAAGAGATTTGATAAAATCGCATAAGTTTTGTATTGTGGCGTGTAAAGTCGTGCAGATGGCGATCATAAAAATGACCGACTTACGTGTTTGCGAAGTGTAAACGTATTTTAAAAATGTTTACTTGGCGTTGGACCAAGAAATTAAATTATATTTGAATCGATTATTTTTATTGTACGCGTTCATTTTATTTCGACAAAATATAGTTGTAATGTGAGAACAACATTCAAGTTGATACATTTCGTACATCAACATCATATAATTAAATATTGAGCGAGGACAGCGATTATCAAACGCATACATGTAGGATCAAGCGCTTACCACTGCACTAAAAGCAATTGTTGTTAGTGAAGGCGCAACTTTATTTCCTTATAGTATAGAGTCTTTCAAGGGGCTGCGCCTATTAAGCGCCATGGGTTGGGATGTTAATCCCATCGAATCCCTAAGGGTGACGCTGAATTAATAAATCCAACAATCTCCCCCCCAGTGTCAGCCGGGGGGATTCGAACCCATGACCTGGCTCTGATAGCACTTGTAGGATCAAGCGCTTACCACTGCACTAAAAGCAATTGCTGTTAGTGAAGGCGCAACTTTATTTCCTTATAGTATAGAGTCTTTCAAGGGGCTGCGCCTATTAAGCGCCATGGGTTGGGATGTTAAGCCCATCGAATCCCTAAGGGTGACGCTGAATTAATAAATCCAACAATACAAACATTCATCACATAAGCGAAATCGAGCAAAACGTGTTTAGTTAATTAACTAAATTAAATAGGAATATTTAAAAAATAATTAACAAATTTATTAATCAAGTTAAATAACCTTATTTAAAAGAAATAATTAATTAATATAAATATCTTTGATTTTATGTTTTAAAAGAAACTATATCAATAATCCAATAATTAAATGAAAATTAAAAAAAAAATATTTAAAAAACAAATGGGCCAAATTTAAAGTCAGACAGGGGGTGTATCCAGAAATCCGTTAGGCCCGGCTAGCATTCAGCCCAAGACGCTGGTGAAGAAGTCCACAATGGACTCACAATCAACCAGTTGACTGCAGGAAGAAAAAAGGACCATCAGATTACCCAGTTTGATCTGGTCTACTTATCCAAAGGTAGTTAAACGCAGGAACACGGTAGCACAACAACATGAGCAAACATAGGATTAAAGGAAAGGTTATTGATGAAACGGTGACAAGTGTGTGTCGGAGACACTTGTCACATTCTTTCTCGACCACCCCACAACGATAAAAAAAATAAAGAAATGAATACACTACAAAAAAAAGTTGAGTTTCAAACCTCCTTTCCAATCCTCTTCTCTTTCCTCTCAACGCATCTCTCTCAAATTTCATTTGCTTCAACTCAACTTAGTTGGGTTTCTCTTTTCAGAAAAGAAACACACCAACATCGTATCATTGTCATCATCGCAAGATGTCAAACAAAAATTTACATAAACATGAAACCCTAACCCCCCAAATCGTTATCCATAAGCGATTACATCATACAAGCATGGTGAAAATTGAAGCATAAAGGAGAATAATCGAAACGAGAAAACTACAAATGGAAAAAAAAATCGAAAGTACCAAAGAACTACCGAAAAGAAGAGCTTCAAAGTCGACGGTGAGTCTTTTGCTTTTCGTAACTTCCGTTTGCTCTTCTTCTCCTTTTATCAGTTCTTCTGTTTCTCCACTTTTTGTTGCTGCCTGTTGTTCTGTTGCTCGGTTGTGGTTGTTCTTTGTTCTCGTATGAGGCTTCATTTTTCAGTTCTTAGGGTTTGGTGGCTGCCGAAAAAGTATCCTAAAGGCTCTTGTTTTTTTTTTAATCTTGGTTGTTATATTTTGTTTTGTGACAATATGGTTTTTCTTCTTTGCTGGTTGTGTTCTTGTTTGTGATGGTTTTTTATGGTTCTTGTGGCTAGGTCTTGGTGTCTTTATTAAGTGAAGATTTGTGTTGATTGTAGCAGGCTTGGGAGAATTCATGAAAGGGTTAATATGATGGAGGAGCTGATTGAATGAAGGAAAATGTTCGTGGAAGGGCTTCTGTGAAAGGTTTAATGATTTTTCTGTGTATGATGGATTCTCTGTGATTTTTGTGTTCTGCTAAGTTTCTTGTTTTTGATAGCTTATGCGGCTAGGCTCTTGTTCCTTCCCCCCTTTGTGTATTGTGAATAGTATGGTTTTATATGACAGGTTTAGGGTTAGAATTTGAAATCCGAAAACTTGTTGAAGAAGTGTAGTGAATCCATCCGTTGAGAACATGTTTTGATTTGTTGAGTAATGTGATGACAGTCTGAAACCGCAGCAGGCCTGCTGGTGTTATTCTTGTTTGTTTGTGAAAAGTGGTGGGGGAAGAGCAGTCTGCATTTTGCCGGTCTGCTATTGTTTTTCATCTGTTTGTGTGAGTGGAAACGGTGGTCCCCTGCTTATGTTATACTGTCTTTGACTATTTTTGTGGAATTCCTTTCGACATTGGAATGTTAATGTGATGCATATGCTATACATTAAATAATAGTAAGTAGAATGATAAATTTGAATTTTGAGAATTTTGAAATGACTTGAATTAGTGAAACTTGAATTGAAATGAGCACGTATATGTATGTAACATGTTTATGATTGTGATGAAATGATAAGTGAATGAATTGCTTGTGGTGTTCATGATATGAATAAATTTAACATGAATGAATAATAATCTTTGTTTTTTTATTTTATTTTATATTTTCATGTATATTGGGAATGAAAATGGTGTGAAGAGAAAATGACATTGGAGGATGGATACTCTTCGAAGACAAGTTCAAGTCTTGTTCACTCCCATTTTACAATTGAACTCCTCGATTTGGTGCTCTTGATTTGTAGCCTAAGTTGTAGGATTAGCAAGAACTTGTAAAATTTGTATCAAACACTTGAATTTCATGTAATTCTATCACTCTTTTATATCTTGTAATGGACTTGTTCCTCAAATGTAACTTGTACTCTTTGTCATGGCTTTGTAGAAAAAAATTCTAACTTGACATTAAACTTGAGAATTTTATTTTTTTTGACAAAAATTGGTACAGGAAACAAGATTTCATTGAAAATGAAATTTGAAATGAGTTAAAATTTTGTGGTTTGAAACAAACCCTTTTTCCTTAGGAATTTGGAATGAGTTTTGGAATTGACATTGAATTTAGAAAGAGTTTTGAAAAGGTGGTTTTGAATATAAATTGATATGAGAATATTTATGAATAGAAAATGAATGTCTCAATTCTAATATTTTAGATGTAATTATGGACTTAAACTTATAAATGAAAATTGGATTGAACTTGAATGGACATGAAATTTTAACTTGCTAGGAAAGAAATTCGAAATTAACTTACAATTTGAAATAGAATTTGGAAGGAAAATTGTATCTAGAATTTGAAATTGAAAACTTGGAAAATAAATTGAAGATTATGAACTAAAATTTGGAAAAGAAAATGTGACTTGAAATGGAAGTTTAAGAAATTAAAAGAGAAAACTTGAAACTTTGAACTAACACTTAAACTTAAAAATGATTTATAAACTTGAAATTTGGATATGGAAATAGGATTGACAATTGAAATGAATGGAAGCTTAGAAATTTAATTAAAAATAAAAATAAAAATTGACTTGAAAATTTGAAGTAGAAATTGAAATTAAATTTAGAATAGTAACTTGGAAATGAATTGCAAATTAAAAAAGAAAATTAAATTAAATTTAGAGATAGAAACCTAAAAATGAATTGAAAATTAAAAATAGAAATTGAAATTAAGTTTAGAAAAACTTAAAAATGAATTGAAAATTGGAAATAATTTTGCAATTAGACTAACAATACCCAAAAGTGAAACCCTAGTCGTACAATTCACGGGAACAAACTTCTGAAATATGTTGCAAATCAAAAATGCTCTAAAATGCACCAAGTATGTAAATGATGAGATGAATGCATGATACGAAAAGTTAGGGGTAAAATTTGGGGTGTGACACATGGTAACTGAAAAACTTTTCTCAATTAGTTGCCCCACACTCATCAGATTGCTTCTTATGCCAGGTACATACCACACTTTCTGAATCAATGTTGTTTTCCCATTGTCCAGAATAACTCTGACATTTCCCATACCTTCAGCGTTAAGATATTTGTCATCAGGACATCTGATCTTTGTCCTCTTTTCAGAGTCAAAATCAACCAGCCATTTCTTATTTCTAGTAAGATGATTTGAGAAGTCAGTGTCCATATACCACCAGTCTGTCAAATTCGTATCATCGGATTCAGAAGCCATCAGTAGCATAGATTCGTCATCAGAATTGCTGCCTATATTTGCTTCTTCTGACTATATTTGCTTCTTCTGACTTCCTCTCTTTGTTTGACTAACAATCTTTAGCAAAGTGACCAAACTTCTTGCAACATTAACATTGGATCTTCTTGTCATACCTCTCTTTTCCCTTCTGAGCATTCTTTTTCCTATCAGAAGTTGAAGTTTATGACTTCTAACCACCATCAGATCTTCTCTTGGTTTCTAATCAAGACTGCTTCTGATGCCTCTTATCAGAAACTGCTTTCAGAGCCTGTTGTTCTAATTCCCTTTCAGAAGTTCTCTCAACCAAACGTAATTCTTGTGCTTCTTGATTGCTTTGCAGCTCTTCAATTCTCATGGTGCTCAGATCTTTAGAATGTTCTATTGTTACCATAATGTAATCGAACTGGTGGGTAAGGGGTCTCAATACATTCTCAATGATTACTTGTTCAGAAAAAGTTTCTCCACACACCTTCATCTCATTAGTGATTAGAATCACTCTGGAGATGTATTCAGAAACATTCTCATTGTTCTTCATGTTGAGATTCTCATATTGCTTTCTGAGAGACTGAAGCTTCACTTTTTTCACTGATGCGTCACCACCGTGACTTCTGACCAGTGTGTCCCACGCAGCCTTTGCAGTTGTTGAATCTGCAATCTTCTCAAACACATTTGCATCCATGCACTGATGAATGTAGAACAATGCTTTCTGATCTTTCTTCCTTGTATCTTTCTGCGCGTTCCTTTGTTCCTCTGTTGCATCTGCTGCTACCAAAACGTAACCATCAGTGACAAGATCTAGAACATCTTGAGCACCGAACAATACACGCATCTGAATCATCTAACAAGTCCAGTTTTTGCCGTCAAATACTGTAAGCTTGGTGTTCATTCCACCGTTTCTGTTCATCATCTTCTACCTTGTACAATACACTCATATCTCACCACACAGTGTTTCTCAACCCACGGAATCAAAGAGTATGATTCTGATCAGATTTTCGTTCAAGATTCAACGTGAATCCAAGAACCAAAATCAATCACACAAACCTCACTTTTTCACCCGTGTTTCCCAAGAATCTGAACCGGAGCTCTAGATACCAATTGTTGGTGTACAAGATGAATAATGAAAAGAGAATATTCTATTAATGAGAATGACGGCTACAATGATTGTTACAATGATTGAGTGACATCCCTAGTCTATTTATAGGCTAAAACTAGGGTTACAAAAAACACACAAAAATACTAAAATACCATCTAACAAACTTAATGACTAATAAATATAAATTATTTATTTCTATTAATGTTTATCATTTATTATTTTATTTGCTTTAAAGGGGATATGCACGTTTTATTTATTAAATTTATTTTATATTATTTAAGGATGTTAAATTCTTAACCATTGTGATTCATGGAGACATTTGGATTAGTTAAATTGTTGTTGAATTTATTCTAGTTTTATTTATTAAATTTATTTTATATTATTTAAGGATGTTAAATTCTTAACCATTGTGATTCATGGAGACATTTGGATTAGTTAAATTGTTGTTGAATTTATTCTAGTTATAAATGGATAGATTGGTATGACCGAACAATATTGTCTATGTATGGATATGTGAAAACAGGTTTTAAAAGCAGGTTTTTAAATGGGTTTTATAGATTTGATCATAAATTTACATATCTAGCATCGACTTAAATTGACACTAAACAAACACATGCAACAAGTTAGCGTTGCTGCTGACCGACATTTTTAACACGTGTAAAAAATAAACGCCAGCCAAGGCTCACACTAAATAGTTATATAGTAAGAAATGTCACAAAGGGCTGACACTAAAAAATACGTACGACTCAATAGTGTCAACTAAAGTTGACGCTAATAAAAAACATGTTTGTACACTAGCGTCAATTTTTGTATATTAGCATCTCTTTAGTGTTCCATCCATCCGACACTATGGTAGCGTCGGCTAGACACTACGCTTTGCTTCTAACTTTGAGGCGTCCTCCCCTAAATCGACGTTAGGCCGACACTAAAAGCTGTTAGCGTTGGATTTTGTACATGTGTCTGATATTTAAAATACTAATTAGAAACATAAACAATAAAACATAGAGAAAATCCTAGTCATCCACTCAACAGGGAGATACATATCAACTCATTTTAATGACATGAATTAGATAACTAAGTAAGAACACTATGATGAAGTATTGAATCGAACTTTCAAATTTGATATATCATTCCTCAAAACAAAATGTAATAAACATCAACTGTATACATTCATCCAACAATATCAGGGTTCTTTTGCACCTCATTCTTTATATATACTACATTACTTTTACACTTTTTTATATGTATATACATAACAACACTCATTTTCTTTCACCCTTTTAGTATAACATAATACACACCTTGAATATAAAACATCAAACACCATAATTTTCACTTCTTTTCTTTAACAAAACCTTCATTCCCAGCCAACATCATATACTTATCCCTCCTTGTAATATTAGTACACTCAAATCCCAAACTCTCACCCAACTTTCTTTGTATATAATTAGCCACTTCATAAGGAGATTTCCCACCAGCACAAGTGAACTCTTTTGGAACCTTTTCAAGAACTTCAATATTATAACAAGGGCATGGATTCATCAAAAAGAGAAAAGAGTCCAAACACTTGAATCCACTAGCTGTAGTTCCATAAAACAAACTCACATTAGCATTCATAGCCACAGGCACAATCTCATCAGCAAGTTCAGCAAAGAGTGAACTAAACCTTAACAAATAAGGCTCCCTACAAGTTGTTCCTTCAGGACACACAACCAAGTCACCTTCACTAAGTAACCTTTGCATTGTTTCTCTATCTTTTTCTCTATCCCTTGTCAAACTCATTGTTTTAATAGGAGACATAATCTCTGAGACTTTGCTTAAGCTATAAGTTACAGCTGTCAAAGGCTTTCTCAAACTCATGCTAAGAAAAACAGGATCTAACAATGTCCTATGTGTGCAAACATAAAGAACACCTTTATTAGCAACACTTTTTGTAGTGTTACTAATATTATTATTGCCTTTGAGATTTATTAGTATGCCACTAAATGAAACCAATGCAAGTCCATATTTGGAGTAAACAGTTATACCAAGAAGTAATCTATATATTGATAGTGGAATTCCAAATGGAAGCCACATGAACATGTAGAGAGTTGATGAAGGTGTAGGGAAAAATGCTAGTCTTCCATCATGGAATATTAATGGTTTTGGATATTTTTCTCTTGGCATGATTGAGTTTGGACATATTTCATTGCTCACCACGTAAGCTTCCTGTCATTATCATAATTGCTGGAGTTAGATGAGAATTAAGATGGAATAATTTATTTATTTATAGAAAGAATAAGGAGATAATAATGGAATAATTAATAAGAAAATGAAATTGTAGTTGTACAATTTATTGTAATAACGTAGTTAGTTAGTTGTTATATGTTATATGGTGTCAAGTATAATCAATTTGGCAAACATCAAACATCAGAAACGTATAGTTGTCGATACAAAATGTGGAACAAACTATTAGTTGAGACTAAGCTATCAACTTCATATCTAAAATATATGAGATCTTGCAATTTTGTAGATATTTGAAAATCTATTATACTCGAAAAAACTTAGTAGTAAATACTAAATTAACTTATTTGATATATTTTGAATATTATTTAGACTTAATTACATTGATATCTCTATTTTATTTCTTTCAGGAAATTAATCTACTTATTTTAAACTCAAATAATTTATTCTTATATTTTTAAATCTATCATGCAGTCTTTTAATAACATGTAATTTAATTTATTTATTTATTTTTAATTATATGAAAATATATGTTACATTTCACGATTAACACATGATTTACAAATAAATATAACATCGATTATGAATGTAAAAATATTAAAATAAATTAAAACTATTTGAATTTAAAATACAAGAATTAACTTTATAAATTAACTAAAATATGAAACTAAAACACTAATTAAAGTCGTTAGTCGGAATAAATTTATTTTTTGGGGCTTGTGAGTACAAATGCTATGGTGCACTAATGTTTGCACATGTATTTGTACATTATGGATATTGAACTATCAGTTTCGTTAATATTCATATTTTTAGTATAAATAAATAAACAAATAAGTCAATTATAAAATATTAGTCGAGACTAAGCTATCAATATTATATTATTGTTTATCAAATAAAATATTATTTTATTTTGAATTTTTAATACTTATTTTTTTTTACAAAACTTTTGTTGTAAATAAAACAAACAAATATTTATATTAAAATGTATAATAGTTCTATAATAATATTTTTAATAAATTAATAAATATATATACTTGTATACTGTTATATAATACATTTTAGAACTATCATACATTTTAATATAAATATTTGGTTGCTGGATGGAGTAAAAGCATATTTATGTCCCCGCCGCAGCATTTGCAATGCTCTTAGGAAATTCCTGGTTTTGTTGAGTGATTTGGCTCCTGTTAACAATAAAACTGATTCAGTTTCTACTGAAGAAAATGCAGCTTTCTCGGTTTGTTCTTGTTACCGGATGCTCCATGTGCATCGCATCCCATACGGTCCTAGCAATAGATATGATAATGCTATTGCTTTGATATGGAAGGCGGCAGCACCAATGAAAATAAAATCTTTCGGATGGAGGTGTTTGACAAACAAACTTCCGACAAAAACAGTACTTTCTTCAAGAGGTATTGTTTTTCCTTCCTCGGAATTAAATTGTAATTTCTGCCATTTGCATTCGGAAACAATCAATCATCTTTTTCGAGAATGCGAAGTGACTACCTTGGTTTTGGCGAACAGAGGATTGGTTGGTGGGGAGAAGTTTATGTATTAAGGAGAGTTTTGTTAAATGACACTCCGCTTGTAAGAGGAAAAGAATTAAGATGGGAAGATAATGATTAGTTTGGTTGGTTTTTTGTTGGACCTTGTTGATTTATAGGAACGAATTAATTTTCAGAAAACTCGGGATGAAATATTTTGGATATAGTGTGGAAAGTGAAGTTTCATATTTGGCAATGGACGTTCCTAAGAATTTTTTTTTTATCCAATTATAATCTATACGAATCGACAAAGCTTCTTTATACTATTTGTCTTAATTATAATAGGTTAGAAATTTTCTTCTTTGATCGAGCTTGGATAGCCTTCCATTTTGTATCATGTGCGAGTATATTTTGTGCTCTTTATTAATATACAACTTGCTTAAAAAAAATTCACATTTATTTTATTTATTTTAGTAAATGTTTTTTTGTGTTTATATCTGTATCTAGGTTATTGGGGGGCTTTTCCTTTATCTGTTGTTAATATTTCTTTCATATCTGAATTAAATTATCATTATTATTTTTAGAAAAAAAATTTAAAAACTTAATATTTACAAATAACTCCAAAAAGTTGTTGGTTTTCTCAATTCCCCCAATTTTGTTATTACTAATGAAAAATGGAAAAGTGAAACAAATTTAAAAGTCGCTAAGGGTATAATAAGGAATTTGCTAAATATGTCGGGATACGAAGATGAATGTATGGTATAATAAGTGTTGATGCCAAACAATAACAGACATCAATACTTGGTCATGAACTCTTTCTCTAACTCGAACTTTAAGTAGAAGTGATAATAATTTTAATTTCTAAATTAAAAATCATTTTATATTTATAGGACAAAAATATCATGTTTTATGTTAAATCAACTCCATCAAGAGTCGTGCAGAAACATTAATTTGTCAAAACATGGATATAAACTTGTGACATCTGTTTAAGAATGAAATTTCGACCAATAAAGTATTGGATAAAAATAAAAAATAACAGAAGAGTTACATAAAAAAGAAGTAGCTAGCATGAGACATACCTTACAACAAGAGATAAAATGATGATCATCGACACATGAACTTCCAATCCCTAAATCAGGTTTCCTATCTCCAAAATAATCCATGAAAGCCCACTCCTTAACAACCAAACCATCCTTACAAACCAAACCAGTGAAATAACATCCTAAACTATCCAACTCTGTCGCAACAACATCATCACCATTCAAATATTCTTTCACAAACGCTTCCACCATAACTCTAGGCACACATGTGAAGAAAACCCTACAGCCTACCGAAACCAAAACCTCATAAGCCTTAAGATCAAGATTCTCCATGTAAAACTTTGGTAAAACAACCCTAGCAACCATTTCCATGTCCTTTACTTTAAGTCCACAAAAAGTGATGAAGATCATGACTTTAAGCTTATGTTCATAGCTTAAAAACCATAATAATGGACAAGAACATAGTAGTAGAAAAGCTCTTAGAATGCTACCACCTTCAAAGGCAACTAGCATGAAATAAGGAAAGAAGGAATGGTTCCTTAAGAGTACACTATGAATGTCACAAACAAGTGTTTGTGATTTTCTATCTTTTAAATCACAGTTCATGATAGTAGGAAAAGTTGAAGGTTGGTGAAGTGCTTTAGATGAAAGATCAAAGAAATTGAAACCATAAGTTCCCATTTTCTTTGCAGTTTGATAACATGATTTAACAATATAGTAGCATAACCATTGTGTGAGGCTTAAAAGTACTAAAAGAAAAACCATCTTGAAGCTTATCTCACTATTACTTTTTTTTGTGATTCTTGAGATTGAGATACTGACACTAGGCAAAGGTTTGTAATGAAAAGGTAGACACTCTCACTCTCTCTCTCTTTATATATATATATATATATATATATATATATATATATATATATATATATATATATATATATATATATATATATATATATATATATATATATATATATATATATATACTCTCTCTATTAGTACTTTTAAGCCTCACACAATGGTGTGCATTAATTGACACACCTTTTATAGGTAAATACATACACTACTTGCATTAATTAACTATACCTTTTATAGTTTCTTATATAAAACATAATAAAGAAAATTAAATTTAGTTTTGGAGTTGATGTGATCCATTTTATCATTTTTATTATGTAAATTTATTTATCATTTTTTATAATTTATTTTAATTTGTGTTTGTTTTTGAATTTTTATTATTAATTAATTTTTTTTTTTTATGTTAACATATCTCTACAAAAAATAATAGGAACTCGAGAGTTAGGATCGGGATTGGGGATGGAGATGTATCCCCGCCTTGCCGGATATCATTTAAATCACTAATAATCTCCTTCCTAACTCATACACATTATTAGCAAAAAAAGATTAATTTATAATCAACTTTTTAATTTTCAATGTTGCTCCTTCTGTGGAATAAAATAAAAGGGTCCTAACTTCCACGTTGCTCCATTTGTAGAATAAAAAAAAAAGTCCTATTGACATGTTTCTAATATTTAAAGGAGACAATTTCATAACTTCATTGCATGCGATACAAAATTGGATAATATATCTTTAATCAGTTCATTAATGTCATTTTATTTTATTATATTTAATTATTTATTTAATAATTTAAATTTTATATGTTTTTAATGTAATATAATCTAATTTGCTCTATAGATAATTTTACCCAGTTTTTTGAGGTGGGTAGATAAGAATTCACCGTATTTAAATTGGTACAAATTTGCTAAGTGTGTTTTGGAGGTCAAAATATCATTTCTTGATTATGTATAGGATCATACTAAAGCATATATGGTCATACTAATACACACTCATGTAGGTGTGCATTAACAGCATACACCTTAATATATTTTTGTATAGGTTTCATCATTTTTTAGTGGAACCCACATTAGAAAGAAGAAAAAAAATAGAAAGAATATATCAAAGGAAAAAAATAGAAAATAGGATTTCCCTAAAAAATACCCCTTAAAAAACTTAATGAACAAGAATCTCTAAAATTGAAAAAAAAAATGAAAAACTAAATATTTTTTGTATTATTATTTTTTATAAAGAAAATAAGAATATTTTTAAAATAAATTATTTAACTATCTAATTAAAAATAAATAAACTAGATGATTATTTCAACTAAAAAATTAAAATAGAATGATTATAACGAGAGAAAAAGTCGAGCATTAAAGTTGTCAAAAAAATAAAACAAATGCATCAAATGATCAGCAAAAAATACACGTATTGGAAAAATATAGTGTTTGGTCAAATTTTGAAATAAATAGACCGGTTAAAAGGCTCAGCTGATCAAAGTGCGACTGAAAAAATTGTCAAAAAATTAAAACGAGCACATCAGGTTAAGCTATGCGAAATGTAGATTAATATAACTAATGTCTGCAAGCTCGATTTTGAAACTCTGTCTACTGATATTATGCACAATTGACTTTTAGTTTGACCGAATCGACTGTAAATCCAACAAATCTATGCCGACTGATAATTTTGGTATTGAAATTCTGGTATCATATATGAGATGTCGAAGGAGATGTCACGACATTAATATCTGAACAATGATTAAAATATGAATAAGTTAAATTAAGCAGTAAACAATTGTAAAAGACACAAGCAATTGTTAACCCAGTTCGATGCAAACACACCTACGTCTAGAGGCTACCAAGCCAGGAAGGAAATCCAGTAATCAGAATTAGTTTGAAGATTTACAGTAAACAATCTCCAGTTATAATCTTCTCACCTAATCTCTACCTGTGAGATTTCTATCTAAGACACTCTTAGATAATAGACACCTTTAACTCCCCCTCAATCACAAGCAGTGATAATTACAAAAAATTACAAGAAAGAAGAACATTCTTCAAATGCAATACTTGATCTTGCTTAGAAGCTCCAATCAAGAACAATACACTTTTGCTTAAAAGCTTAGAGTAAACAACTTACAACTCAATAAACTCAGTTCAATTCAAACATCTAGGTGATGTGTGAATGGCTCACAATTAACAAAAACAATAGACACAACCCTAATTCGTGAACACACAACTTTCAATTTCTATTCTCTCCATCTGTAATTAGGGTTAACACCTCTTTAAATACATAATAATCTTCATGGGCTTGGGCTATGGAAACACACAGATTTGATCTTCAAATCTTCTTTAAACAAAATACATGAAAAAGGAAACAATTGATTCTTCCAGAAACGTGATAGTCTGCTCTAATATTACCACCAATTATTGTACAACCAATCACTCAACATAAACACACAAAAGATTATGAAATAACCATGCAATAGATAACTCATAACATTATGAACAAAATATTATTTCATCACATGTTAGAACACCAGGCTTGACATCATGAACAGACTACCGCAACAACACATAAAACACTTGCATAATGCTTAACACACATGTCAAGACATCAGTTATAAATCATGAGGTAATAACTTTTTTTACCAAAATTCCTATCAACCATAGAACTAACAAAATTCCCCTTTGGAAAATTTTGGCTAAAATAATATTAGAGCACAAAACTACACAAACACGGCCAATCAGAGAACATCATAGCGGTAGAAAACACAAACAACCAAGAAACGTTTAAACATTTAGAACTCCCCCTCAAGCCACAGAGCCACACAACATATGTCAGGATCAGATGTCAGGATCAACTACTCCCTCTCAAACTAGAACCAACATGCATCAAATATCAGAACAATCATCTCTCCCCCTTTTTAGCCATAATTAATCAAACTACACTAAGGAGAACAAGTAAAAAGGGCAAGTAGAAATAAAACCAAGTACCATAAAATCCATCTGAGTCAAGAGTAACAACAAATATTACAACCCAAGCACATAAAGTGTCAAAAGAAGAAAAATAGAGTAAAAAAAGATCATCAGTCAAACAAGAACACCAACAGCATCAATTGTCTTCACTAGAAGTAGAAGTCCCAACATCATCACTAGTGGCAGATTAAGAATCCCCTTCTTCACCACCAACATCAGATTCAGACTTGTTACCATCACCATCATTGTCTTCAGCCTTTTCAACAGAAGTTTGATCATCACCAGCTTCTTCTTTTTCACCACTAACTTCAATGTTATTCCCTTCAGTTTGTTGAAAAATTTTGATCATTTTTTCCATTTCCATTTTTCTTTCAGTACTGATACGAATAACATTACCCAACTCCCTATAGGTCTTCTTAAGAGCATCTATGACTCCATTCTTGGTTGTGGGTTTCTTCTCCTCAAATGTCATAACAATGTCTGAGACATGTCTACCAGCAAACAATTTGTAATGGACAAACAACACATATTCTCTTTTACTTGCCACATTAGTACTTGTAAGTATACAAGGATACTGATCCAGAATTATGCCACAAATCAAGGATGGAAAGGCAATAGCCATTTTTATAGCTCTAGTGATTTCATGTTTCACAGTTTATTTAAAAATATAGCTCCCATAATCAAACTTGGCTTTTGTACCTACAACAAAAATGAACTTTCCCAGGCCAACAACAATAGTGGAGGTATGATTAGTTCGGACCCAATTAGAAGCACCAATCCTATGAAGGATGTCATATTTCACACTAAGAAAACCAACAGATAGTTTTTCTTTCAAAGGTCAGGCAAGGACTTGATTGGCAGTTATCACCTTATACACTTGATTATATGTTACCTCAAGCTTACTTTTCCTTTCTTCCACTTCTCCCAAGATATTTCTTGATAACATCAGCAGAGAAGTCAACACACTTTCCTCTCACAACAACTTTTCTAAAATCCACACTCCTTCTGTCAGCAATATTAGTGAGCATGTTCACGATAAATTCCTTGATCAACACTTCATAGCACTTAGGAAAATCTGACACAGTCTTCAATAAACCAATAATAGTAATTAAATACATCACCTCTTTGATTTCAAAGGCATTATTTCCTAGCTCTCTCTCCAAAGCCACTTTTCTTTGGTACACAAATTTCCACTTCTTCACATTATCAATAGTATGAAATGAGATATTGTCCAAGGGTGCCTCAGGAACCTTGACAAAATATTTCTTGATCAGGGATATCTTTGCATGTGTGATGTCTTGAACATCATCATCATCATCATTATCATCTTCCTCAGACTCAGATTGTGTCCTAACCTTTCTCTTTCTGGTAGAGATACAAACTTTGGACAAATATCTAGAGGGTCCAATCATAGTTTTCTTCTTTGCACTCCTAGAGGGAGTGTTCTCAATAATAACTTTGCCTTATCTAGACTTCAACCTTTTGGCAATACTAGGAGTTACATTGACAATCAACTCATCATCAGAGGGTACATCATCTAGATCAACAACATCTTCAGTCTTTTTCTCACTGGGACCAACAACCTTCTTCTTATTAGAACGACCAATGTCTATAACAGCCTCAGTTTTTTTCTTTTTCAATCACAAAGTCAGCCAACTTGTGCAGGTTCTCAACATCATGATTCTTCTTAAAGTAAGAGGAATCAACAATATTTTTACTGGAATGATCAGTCTCAGAAGGTGTAGTAGCAACCATTTGAGACAGAGGAGTTGATATACCATGTACATTACGTCCTTCAGACAAGATCCTAGTAACAAGACGTCTAATGGTCCTATCCACATAAATGCTACCTTCTTTGTAATTATATTCTGAAGACAAATCATGAGAAGTTTCAGAAGCATTACCTTTGGATGAGCTTTTAGGAACCATCACATCAGTTTCAATACAAGGAGCCATTGCAAGGGGAGCAACGTCCAAAACATCATCAAAGGAAATTCTCATTGGATGATTCTTAGCCCTTAAAGGAGACACAAACGATTTGGAAGGAGAGGGGTTCTGTTGTTGAGACATCGTGAAGTGGTTAGGAGTGAAATTAGTAGAGTCACACAGAGGAATTTTGGAGTATGGAATATGAAAGAGCAGTTGGAATGAGAAGCAGTGGTATTAGGGTAGCGTGTGGCAGAAACACATAGAGAATCTTGACATGATTGCTCTTGATAGTGGTGCAATATTTATTGAAAACATAAGAAAAGTTTAAAGACATTTCCATACAATATTAATTGACTTTTTAATTTTTCAAAATAGAAAGAACCCTTAATGCTCTTTTCAAACGCTGTTAATTACTATAATCCCTCATAAATGCAAATTTCCAATTTACCCCTCAAATTTTCAAATTGATTAGCCTCCAATGCTTTAGTACAAATGTCAGCCAACTGTTGCTTTGTAGGCATATGTTCTAAGGAAATCACCTTGTCTTTTACAAGCTCTCTTATAATGTGATGATGAATATCAATGTGCTTGGTTCTACTGTGTTGAATGAGATTATTTGAAATGTTTATAGCACTCAAGTTATCACAATATAATGTCATGACATCCTGTATGACATTATATTCTATTAGCATGTGTTTCATCCAAACCAGTTGAGAACAGCTGCTTCCAGCTACTATATACTCAACTTCAACAGTAGACAGAGAAACACAATTTTGCTTCTTACTAAACCAAGAAATAAGGTTGTTCCCCAAAAAGAAATATCATAATTTTTCCTCCTAAGTACAATGATATTTCTATCATCAACAGTGTAACACCCTAATTTTTGCCCCTAAGTTTATGTTTGCTTTTGCATCATTTGCATACAAACAAGATCACACACTGGTTCCTAGGTCCTTTTTGGTTGCAGGTTTATGCCTCACAGGGGATCACCATTTCTTTTATGTGTTTTTATTTGTTTATTTTTACTAACCTATAATTAAAATCCAAAAATATTTTGTTTTCTTTTACTAACATTTTCAGGGGAAATACAAGTGAAAAATACCAAAAATAGCAGTATCGCAACTCAAATGAACTTCACAGATAAAATTCGAAGTTGATTCGCAAATAATTCAAATTTATATGATCAAGGATTTCCTAAATTAATTGGTTTATTCAAGGAATTCCAAGGTTCATGTGTTTATTTCCATGCCTATTTCGACAAGCAAAAGAATCGAGCCGAAATAACCAAGCAATCAAAAGAGAACAAAAAATTCAAATTTTGACTTGGTTAATCGGTTAACCAATGTGTTAACCGGTTAACCAGGGCGAAATTTGAATAATTTGTTCAAATTCAGCACACCCTAGCCCTTGATCTCACTTGAAATATTCTAGATCACTCCACTTTTATTCCTCTACATTACTTTGATCATTTCCCACCATATATATATATATATATATATATATATATATATATATATATATATATATATATATATATATATATATATATATATATATATATATATATATATATATATATATATATATATATATATATATATATATATATATATATACCTTCACTAATCACCACTCTTTTATGAATTTCCCTCCAAATTTGAATTCCAAGCCTAATTTTGATTTTTCAAAGCAAGTTCCATTCCACCAAATTCCTATACCTAAAGTATTTAAATAGCACCCTCATTTCATTCATTTAACAAGCTTTTGATAGCCAAAAATCTTTTGCAAAATATCTTCCCAAACCACAAAATTCACCAAAGCTCTTTTTCTTCTTTTGAAAGTTATCAAGAATTTGCATTGAATTCTTGAATAAATTTGAGCTAAACCTTCATCCTTTTCATTTTTCTTCATCAATTTTAGTAGATCAAGCTTGCCAGTGGAGTAATTTGAAGTTTGTTCTTGGTAATTCATCTTCCTCCATTGTTACACCTTCATCGCCATCATTCAAGATGTATATCTTTGGTGTTATTGGTTGTTGATCCTTTGGATCATAAATTATTGTTTGATTGCAGGGATTTCATTATCTTACACTTTAAAATTCGTGCCAATTCAGTTCATGATCATAAGGTGCTTGAAAATTGTTTTAAAAGAGGATCATGCTGAATTTTGGCTAATCTTCTGCTTCTTGTTCAGTGTTAATCGGTTAACCATTTGCAGTGTAAAATGGTTAATCGGTTAACCTGTGTATTATTGCGCAAAAAATCAAAATTTCGATGTGTTAACCGGTTAATCAATTGGTTAACCGATTAACATTGTTCCATAATCAATTTTTCACTTGTTTTTTACTTGTTTTTTGTTCTTTTTGCTTCTTCTTCTCCCTTCTTCTTATTTTTACCTTGGGAGCATTTTTTAGACTAATTTCTCTTTAAATTCAATGTACTTTGGGTGTAGACTAGAGTAGTTAATATTCATTAGTTCAAATCTACCTCTAAGTGAATTATTTATTCACTATAGGTACTTTGCATTAGTGATATATTTTCATAATTGCATCCACCAAAATGAATGATTGAACTTAAAGATGAAAGAATACCATAAGTGTAACTCAATTTAGTATTCATCTTTATATTCATGCGACATTGTATTCGGATAGCAATTTACATATTGTTTATCTCACATGTATTAGCACTAATAGCGTTAACCTTAATTGGTTTTGGTCGGCCTCATTTGTAGGGTAATTACTCTGTAAATTACTCGGAGATTTCTTAACATAGACTTAAATATGTCCCTACTTCGAAATAAAAATCCAATTGGATACTTGCACTTTCGTGGACCGCACCTCGTGTTGGTCGCGTAATCCTAAGGTTTTTAATCACTTGCGTTAGATCCACGACTTTTGAAGCTTGATTCATAGTTGCTTTAGGTATCCCAATCTTCTTTCGAGTTTCATCGAATTTGGGTCTAATCGCATCGGTTAATCACCATAGTTTAAGATACTAAGCGGAATCATTTTCCTTTTTTTTTTTGCACTAAGTGCTTGGTTACTTCTTTTGGTTGTGGATGATTAAGTTCACCATACCACTATTATGTACATAGTATTATTATACTACTATATTACTATTTTAATTTCCCTCTTGCACCTTATCCTCTTTAATTTTCTTCTTTCTCTCTTATCTCCTTTACTTTTATTATGTTTTATCATTCATTATCATGTTTATGTTTATGTTTATATCCTTGTGTTTTTTTCCTTTCGTCCTCTTGGATACAAAAATATTAATAAAGGATTAAACCTCTAAAAAACTTGTGATCTTAATCTTGGACTATGGTTACTATCATTAGCATTGGAATTGGAGTGTTAGACTTATATTCTAAGATATCTTCCCTTTGCTTTGATCATCATGGAGTTGATACTCTAGCCTTTATTTGGCCATTTGCTAGCTTATTCCTTTAAGTATGGAACTCTTTTGCGTATGCTTGGAAGATATCAAGTTGGTTAGATCTTTCCTCCTTTATCTCTTTTATTTTCTTTTTTAGGATAACCTCTTCATCTCCTCCTCTTCTTCAATTTTCAAAACTTCCCTCTTTTTCAAAGGATTCTTGTTTTAAAAAACCTTCACCTTCTTAAAATAAATGTCAATAAACTTAATTATGTTGACTTCAATTCAAAAATTAAAAATAATCAAACTCATTCAAGTGGTTGTGTACCTTTATGCACCTTTTTTTTTGTTTTCTTTGCAATTTTAGACTATGAGTCATTATTCTCTATTCGGGTGCATGTCTCTCATATCTCCATGGTTGTAGTTTGATGTAATTGAGTATTTGTCATTCGTGGGGGTTTAGTGGCATACTCATCGATTTTATCCAAGTTGACGCCCTCCCCATAATGATGAATGAGTCCATGCCCTAATTCTCATGATATATTTGTGAGGCTATCCACTTGAAAATGACAAATTATCTTCACTTAATAAAATCAATCAAAACCAACAAATTTTCACTATTTGTACCACGAACTACGAGGTTTTGATCTTACATTGCACATTGTGAGTACGTAGGCATGAGGTGGTAAAATTCTCCAAACACAATAACATTAAAAATTAATTCTTTTCTCATCTCCCCTATTCTCATTTAAACAAATAATTTTCAAACCAAAAGCAATAAATTTTTCAAAAGGCTCCCGTGGAGCACCACAAACATTTTGGGTGCTTAAAACCTTCTCATTTTGTAACCTACCCCCTTACTCTTTCTATGCTTGTTTCTTTTAGCTTTTTTGCTTTTAGATTCATTAGGATTTATTCTTCTTTTTTCCTTTTCATTTTGGAATAAAATAAAAGCGCAGTGGCGACTCTGTTTACTTCGATTTAAGTTAATTGATATCTTACACTCATGATTTCCCCACTACAGAAAAGTTGCGACTTTGCTGGGGAGTGATAACACTGAATAACACTACATATATGACTCGGTTTCACATGTTTATGAGGAATTTTATTGCTATTTTCTTATGCCATGATTGCTTTTTGTTTTGTTTTCATGTTTCTAGTATATCCAGAGCTCATCATGCATAATTGAAGAAAAACGAGCAGAGAAACCAATTTTTGAATTAAGTATAATGGGTTTAGTTAATTATTTAAGATTAAATAAAATAAAAGGAATTAGAGGATAAGGGTAATATGGTCTTTTGGTGGAGGATTAGTGAGGGTATTATGGAGAAAGTCTATTAAGGTCTTAGGGGCAAGAGTGATAAAAGAGTAAAGTTGGGTTTTGTACGATTATTGGGAACGATCGCACTTTTGGGAGAAATGAGAAGAGCTCTGAAGAGGAAAATCTAGGGCTTGAAGGTTGGAGAGATTTTCGAGAAGATTATCGAAACGATTACGGAACCTAAGGTATGGGGAGTATTTTCCATTTGGTATTGTAATATGTGAATAAAATTTGGTGGTTTGAGGTATAGTTTTAGGGTATAGGGTTTTGATTGATGAATTGGTTATTGATGATGATTTTGTGATGATTTTGATGAATATAATGATGTTAGATGATGTATATGATGTTATTATGAGTAATGTTGATGTTGATTATGTTTTTGTTGTTATGCTGATGCCAAATGTTGATTTTTATGAGTGAAATCGTAGAAGGACGTTTCTGAAAATCGCAGAAAATCTGCAGAAATCGCGAAGCTCGCTTAGTGAGCAAGTCAAAATTTGGAAAATCCAGAACCCGAGAGCTGGTCGCTTAGCGAGACCTGGAATGTTTGGAAAAATTGTTTTTTTTATTCATAAAAATGTTTTCTCGATGTAGTTTATGTCATACGCTGCTATGATGTTGTAGAGTTGTTGTATGATGTATTTTTAGAGGCTATATGAGTAGGATTAATGATTAAATGATATGATGACTTAAATGATTACTTGGAGTTATGAAGTATGATTACATGATGTAGAGGTATAATGTTAAATGATTATGTAGTATGATGTTAAATGAGTATGTAGTATGATGTTATATAAGTATGTAGTATGATGTTCGATGAGTATATAGTATGATGGTATGAGTGAGTATGTGAAATGATGATTGATGATGAATGCGGATGCAATTTTTATGATTTTTTGAGGATGATGTGTGTATATTGTGTCTTGCATTCATGGCATTGATTTATAAGGGGACTTTGGTCCATTGGTAGCTTCAATCCCATTGTGCAGATTGAAGTAATTTGATGTTATGATGTGCTCCCTTAATGGAGGGTTGATGGCCCAGTGTCCATCCATGAGGATGTTTCGTTACCACATGCATATTAAGAGGTTGCATTTCATTATAAATGACATAGCATGATTTGCATTGAGTTTGTGTATTGATGTGATGTATTTGGCATTGTGTATAAATGAGTTTTTTGATGATTGATGTTGTGATGTGATGTAATTGACGTTGTGTATATGATGAGGGTTTGTGATGAGTGATTCCGTTTTTGTAGTCCCTGTTTATAAATTTTCATTTATATATTACTTTATTGAATGTGAATTTACTCACCATTCCTGCCTTTTGTGATGGTCTATTATGCCATCCTGCAGATAATCAAGGTTAGCTCGGTGCGTGTTAGCTCGGAGTTAGTGAGTTTACTATGTTGGTTAGAAGTGGAGTCTTGTTCTGTGTCTAGTAACATTCAGTATATGGTTTCGCTTGAGTTATTTGTTTATTTGAATTAAGAAGTTGTGTTCTTTTGATTACTTTTGATTTTACTGACGTTTTGGATTAAATTATGAAGTTCCTTTATTCAAGATGAGAATGAGGTTTTGTTTTCAGCTGCCAAGTTTTAGAAAAAGGATTTTATGATTAATCATGATATTATAACCCGTGTTATGGGACATGACTCAATATGATTTTTTATGTTGTTTTGAGTTATTATGAAGAATGTGATATCCTTTCATGAGTTTTACTTTGATATTTGTTTAAAATTTATCGTAATTGTGATGGGTTAGAAAAGGTGTTACATTAGTGGTATCAGAGCAGGTCGGTCTTTCCAGTCGTTTCATGTCATTGTCAGTCGTGTCGATTATTGCATTTGAGTGTTTTGAGGTTGGGTTGTTTTCTGATGTTGTTGGTGATTTGTAGAATGGCTTCGAATCGTGCTCTTGCGGATGCGGTAGCTGCAGTTTCTAAAGCTACGACACATAACAATGTTCATGATGAATTTCATGTCTTGAGGGTATTTCATAGGAATAATTCGCCTAAGTTTGAGGGTACTCATGAACCAGAGAATACGCATAAGTGGTTGAAGGCGATTGAGAAGATTTTCAGGACTATGGCATTATCCGATATGCAGAAGGTGTAGTTTGGCACCCATATGCTGAATGAAGAGGACGCAGATTGGTGGGATAATACCCGTCAGAGATTGGAAGGATTTGGGGCTGCGATAACTTGGAATGTATTCAGGAGGGAATTTATGAGTAAGTACTTCCCTGGAGATGCTCGTGGCAAGAAATAGGTTGAATTCCTAGAGCTGAAGCAAGGGAACATGACAGTGGCAGATTATGCTGCCAAGTTTGAGAGGTTATTGAAGTTTTGTCCTCACTACAACCGTGATAATTCTGAGTTGTCTAAGTGCTTGAAGTTTGATAATGGACCGAGACCAAAAATCAAGAAAGCGATTGGGTGTCAGCAGATCCGCATGTATGTTGATCTTGTGGATAAGAGTAGAATCTATGATGAGGATAGTCGAGCTCGATATGCTCACTATAAGAAGGTGAATGAGAAGAAAGACAAGGGTTAGTTTCAAGGGATAACTTATGCAACTCCAAATGACAAAGGGAAGCTAAAGGTTAATTAAGGGAAGAAGCCAAGTGTGGGAGCGAGTTCTACTCCTCTTAAGTGCTATAAGTGTTGTGAAGCGGGTCAAAAATTTGATGTGTGCACTACTACTGTGATAAGATGCTACAAATTTGGTAAGAGGGGTCACATGAATGGCGAGTTTCCGAATGCTAGAACAACTTGTTTCAATTGTGGGGAAGAAGGACATATCAGTACTCAGTGTCAGAAACTGAAGAAGGTTGCTACTGTAGCTCAAACTACTAGTAGAGTGTTCGCTTTGAGTGGCTCAGATGCTCAAAAGAAAGATAACTTGATTATAGGTACTTGTTTTATTAATGATGTTGAGTTGGTTACTATAATTGATACTGGCACTACTCATTCGTTTATTTCGATTGAGTGAGCGACCAGGTTGAATTTTCCTTTGACTGTTATAAATGGTAATATGTTGATTGAGATACCTGCTGACAGTTCAGTTACGACTAACCGTGTGTGTTTGAAATGTCCATTGACCATTTATGGTAAGGATTTCTTGATGGATTTGATGTGTTTACCTTTTCGCCATATGGATGTTGTGCTGGGAAATAACTGGTTGGAGTTCAACTTTGTGCATATCAATTGTTATGCAAAGACGGTGGAGTTCCCAGAGTTTGGCGATAATAGGGAAGTGATGTTTTTATCCCGAAGCAAGTGGATGAATTGCTAGGGGAAGAAGCTCATATGTTTTCCTTGTTTGTGGCATTACAAGTTGACCGTGAACAAGTGAGTGTTGAATTACCTGTTGTCAGAGAATTTCTTGATGTGTTTCCGGATGACATTAGTGATTTTCCTCCAAAGCGTGAAGTATAGTTTACTGTGGATTTGGTACCAGGTACTAGTCTAGTGTCGATGGCTCCTTATCAGATGTCAGCTTCAGAATTGAGTGAGTTCAAGAAACAACTTGAAGAAATTCTTGAGAAGAAATTTATTCGTCCAAGTGTTTCTCTGTGGGGGGCTCCTGTGTTATTGGTTAAGAAAAAGGATGGTAGCATGAGGTTGTGTGTCGATTATCGGCAATTGAATAAGGTGACTATCAAGAATAAATATCCACTTCCGAGGATTAATGATTTGATGTATCAGTTGGTGAGAGCTTGCATGTTAAGCAAGATTGATTTGAGGTCGGGTTATCATCAGATTCAAGTTAAATCAGATGATATTCCGAAGACAACTTTCTGGATGAGGTATGGTCACTAGGAATATATTGTGATGTATTTTGGTGTATCCAATGCACCTGGTGTATTCATGGAGTATATGAATTGGACTTTTCATGAGTATTTGGATAAGTTTGTTGTGGTTTTTATTGATGACACCCTAATTTATTCGAAGTCATAAGAAGAACATGAAGGAAATTTGAGGATTGTATTACAAGTGTTAAGAGATAAGAAACTTTATGCTAAGTTGTCGAAGTGAGAGTTCTGTTTGAAGGAAGTGAGTTTCCTTGGCCATGTGATTTCTAGTGATTTCAGTGGATCCTTCGAAGATTAATGTTGTGTTGAATTGGGATACTACAAAGTCTGCTACTGAGATTAGAAGTTTCCTTGGTTTGGATGGTTATTACCGAAAGTTTATAAAGCGTTTTTCTAAGTTGGCATTGCCTCTGACTTAGTTGACTCGAAAGGGTCAGGCTTATGTGTGGGATGTGGCACGCGAGAACAGTTTTATGGAATTGAAGAAGAGGTTAACGACTGCTCCAATTTTGATTTTGCCGAATCCAAATGAATCTTTTGTGGTGTATTGTGATGCTTTGAAGATGGGCCTTGGTGGTATGTTGATGCAGAATGGCCAGGTAGTTGCCTATGCTTCTAGACAACTACGTGTTCATGAGAGGAACTATCCTACCCATGACTTAGAGTTAGAGGTTGCGGTATTCGTGTTAAAGATTTAGAGACACTATTTGTTTGGATCGAGGTTTGAGGTGTTCAGCGATGATAAGAGTTTGAAATACTTGTTTGATAAAAAAGAACTAAACATGAGGCAGAAAAGATGGTTAGAGATGTTGAAAGACTTTGATTTTGATTTAGTTACCACCCTGGTAAGGCTAACTTGGTTGCAGATGCTTTAAGTAGAAAGGCTTTGAATATGTCGATGTTGATGGTAAAAGAACTTGAGATGATTGAGCAATTCAGAGACATGAGTTTGTTGTGTGAAACTACATCTAAAAGTGTGAAGCTGGGTATGCTGAAATTGACGAATGATATTATGGAAGAGATCCGTTTAGGACAATAATCATACTTGAAGTTGGTTGATCAAATGAGTTTGTGTATGCTTATTTGGTTTTCCAGAAATCTAAGGTGGAACATCAAAATCCTTTAGGTGTGATGCAACCGTTGAGTATTCTAGAATGGAAATAGGATAGAATTTCTATGGATTTTGTGACAGGTTTGCCGAAGACGGTGAATGGAAATGATTCCATTTGGGTGATTGTTGATCGATTAACTAAGTCGGTGCATTTCTTACAGATGAAGATTAATCATTCCTTGTCAATGCTAGTAGAGATGTATATTGATGAGATATGTAAGGTACATGGGATACCTTCGAGTATCGTATCAGATAGAGATCTACGGTTTACATCGAGGTTTTGGAAGAGTCTACAAGATGCTCTGGGAACCAAGTTAAGGATGAGATCTGCTTATCATCTGTAGACGGACGGTCAGACAGAACGAATTATCCAATATTTAGAGGACTTGCTAAGGGCTTGTGTGTTGGATTATGGAGGTATGTGGCATAGTCATTTTGTCGTTAATTGAGTTTACTTATAACAATAGTTTTCATGCGAGCATTGGTATGGCTCTGTATGAAGCATTATATGGGACGCGATGTAGGACTCCATTGTATTGGTATGATTCAGGAGAGAGTGTTATGCTCGGACCTGAGATTGTGCAAGAGACGATTGAAAATATTAAGATGATTCAAGAGAGAATGAAGACTTCACAAAGTTGTTAGAAGAGTTATTATGATAAGAGGAGGAAAGCACTGGAATTCCAAGAGGGAGATCATGTGTTCTTGAGAGTCACTCCAGTGATTGGTGTCGGGCGAGCTTTGAACTCCAGAAAGCTCACTCTGCGTTTCATTGGACCGTATCGGATTTCTTAGAGGGTCGAAGAGGCGGCATATCGGATTTCATTATCACTGTCACTTGAGAATTTGCATGATGTGTTTCATGTGTCACAGCTGAGGAAGTATATTATAGAACCATCGCATGTGATTCAGATGGATGATGTTCGAGTAATATATTACTTAACTATGGAAGTGTTGTCAGTACGGATAGATGGTAGAGAGATGAAGTGATTAAGAGGTAAAGAGATTTCCTTGGTAAAGGTATTGTGGGGTGGACCAGCTGGTGATAATTGGACTTGGGAACAAGAGTATCAGATGAAGGAATGGTATCCGATGTTGTTTGCTTCAGGTACTTTTTCGAGGAAGAAAATTCTTAAGTGGGGGAGAGTTGTAACACCCCGAAGTTGATTCTGATTTATTTGATACATTTCTTGTGAATTTTGATTATATATGATGTTATTTGATGTTTAGTGGAGTTTTGAGGGTGACTTAATATTTTATTAATATTAGAATATTAAGTATATTGGATTTAGTTAATTATATAAGATTAAATAAAATAAAATAAGAGGAATTAGAGGATAAGGGTAAGGTGGTCTTTTGGTTGAGGATTAGTGAGGGTATTATGGAGAAGGTCTATTGAGGTCTTAGGGGAAAGTGTGATAAAAGAGTAAAGTTGAGTTTTGTACGATCATTGGGAACGATTGCACTTTTTGGGAGAAAGGAGAAGAGCTATGAAGAGGAAAAGCTAGGGCTTGAAGGTTGGAGAGATTTTCGAGAAGATTATCGAAAAGATTACAGAACCTAAGGTATGGGGAGTATTTTCCGTTTGGTATTGTAATGTGTGAATAAAATTTGGGGTTTTGAGGTATAGTTTTAGGGTATAGGGTTTTGATTGATGAATTGGTTATTGATGATGATTTTGTGATGATTTTGATGAATATAATGGTTTTGATTACGGAACCTAAGGTATGGGGAGTTGTAACATGGTGGGAGAACTGACTTGGGCGTTTTTGTTTCCAAAAACTATGTTGCGGATAGCAAGAGTCGCCACCGACTTTTATTTTATCCAAAAAAGAAATGAATAAAAGAACAGGAAAGACCTTTGAAAAAGATTTGAGTTCGGGGGGTAAGTTATACAAAGGGAGGTGTTAGTAGCCTTTGTATCCATGGTTATCCATGGGCTCTTAACTACTTAGCTCACTTTAATTTTGTTTGAAAATAGTGTAGTGTGTGATTAGAAAATATTTTCATAAGTCTTTAACTTTGCAATGATCCTCATATGGATGTATACAAAGCATTTAGTTTTGAAAATGTTTGAAAAGTGGGGTGTAAAGAGTGTTTTGAAAAGAAGTGCGCAAGTACTTAAGAACTACTTACCCTAAGTTTGTATGGTCTTTCTTGTTATTTATTTCCTTTAAGGGTAGGATTGTCCTTACTATTAGTGAGTAAGTAGTTTTTACCTTGGATGTTTAAAGGGACGGGCGTAGGGTCATCGTATGGTCATAGAAGGCAACTCTGTAGGGGTATCTTAGTAATTCGAAGGGATGATCATCATTTTCATAGGGTCATCGAGGGACGAGATCATTTATTCGTAGGAAACTCGAATGGACTATGATCTTTTATCTTGAAGGGACTTAATGGTATTGTTCATAGGCTACTTTACTAAGGTACCCCCACGTTTGAAGGATTTGACCATGTTTTTTGTAAGGCAACCGAGGAAACCCTAGGAGGTGCAGATGGAAATCGTAAAACAATCGACTTACGTGTGTAAATATTGATTTCAGATATTTTATCTTGTGAATTAGGGCTAACTAACAATTTATTTTTAGTCTTGCCATACAATCCTATTAAGCATACATCTAACAGTTTATAGTGCTGAAAAATAAAACCCTAGTTTAAACTATTACATGGCTTTGGGAGAGATATATAAATAAAACCTGACAGAAAATGTAAAGTGCGAAAAATAAACCTAAACTATTACAAGGCTTTAGCAGTTACATTATCTTTAGAAATTTTAAAATAATCGAAACAAAAATATCGGAAGAATATTGAGTCTTTGAGATGAGAGGAGGATATGTTTTTTATCATGCTATTAGAAGAATAAAAAAAATAAATAGAGTCAGATAAAATCACTACAGATTTTAAAATAATGGAAAATAAGAAAAGCGATTAAAATAAAATCTAAAAAATATTAAAATGATGCTAAAAATCTAATAAAATCAAATAAAGAGTGCACAAATTTTTTCAGATTTTTTTGAAAATATGGAAATAGAAAATAAATCAAATAAAATCAAAACAGTAGCACTTACCTGACTTACCTGTCAGACTGGAGTTCTTATCACTACTGCAGCCTTCAAAGTATCGGCGGAAACAAATTACAGCAGATTAACCAACAGTTTAGTTCTCCATGGTTCCCTAAACTTCAATTTGATCGCCCAGATAGCTTGCTCACATCATACAAAACACAAATATACAAAGATATTAGATGTATCATGAGTATAAATATGAAATTGAAAAATTGAAAAAAAAACAAAAAAGCAAATTCAGTTATGGCGTTTTATGAGGTTTTGGAGCAATGTGATGATTGGTACGCCTTTAGAAGAGTTTAAGGAATGTTCTTGGACCTTCAAACCTCCTTGAGAATGGCTGCAACCCTAAAACTAAATCCAAATTACTCTTGAGTTTTTTGAAGTTTTGTATGCTCTCTTTGATAAAAAAACTTGTCCCCTTGACTTGTGAAGATGATAAGTATTTATAGAGGGTGTAATTTAGGTCAGATTTTGTGCTTTTGTGATGGATTGAGAGGTTACTTGAGGATGAAGAAAAGTTGTTTCCAATTTGTTCAAAAAATTAGATGAAATCATACTCTTTTGGTCTTGCATGAATTTGGACACTTACAATCATCATAGACATAAAATATTTGATCTCAAAATAGACCTAGGATCAAATATTTGATAGCGAGCAATGTGTCTCTCTTAGCGAGACCTGGAATGTTTATGATTTTTTTATTCAGAAAAATGTTTTCTCGATGTGGTTTATGTCGTATGCTTCTATGATGTTGTAGAGTTGTTGTATGATGTGTTTTTAGAGGCTATATGAGTAGGATTAGTGATTAAATGATGTATGATGACTTAAATGATTACTTGAAGTTATGAAGTATGAGTATGTAGTATGATGTTAGATGAGTATGTAGTATGATGCCAAATGAGTATATAATATGGTGGTATGAGTGAGTATGTGAAATGATGATTGATGATGAATGCAGATGCAATTTTTATGATGTTTTGAGTTGTTTGTTTATTTGAATTAAAAAGTTATGTTCTTTTGATTACTTTTGATTTTGCTGACATTTTGGATTAAATTATGAAGTTCCTTTATTAAAGATGAGAATGAGAGTTTGTTTTCCGCTTCCAAGTTTTAGAAAAATACGTTTATGATTAATCATGATTTTATAACCCGTGTTACGGGACAAGACTCAATATGATGTTTTATGTTGTTTTGAGTTATTATGAAGAATGTGATATCCTTTCATGTGTTTTACTCTGATGTTTGTTTAAATTGTATCATAATTGTGATGGGGTAGAAAGGGTGTTACAGCGGGCGCCACCTTTGTATTTTGTTTTCCCTCCCAAAAGGAGTTGGGTGAACTATAGTCTTTCCATTTCATTTCCCTTGGCTACAAATAGAGTAGATCATTGTTCATTTCTCTTCTTCCAAGATTAGTTACAACTTAGGCATTATATTATGCAGTTTGTAAGTGATAATCCTTTCATATCGAAGAGTTATCACACTATCGATCGAGTTTGTAATCTAGTTTAGATCACTTTGGTAGAAGTTAACCCTTCCACCATTTCCATTTCCAGTTGTGTTTATTTCCAGTGATACCTGATTCAAATCCTTCGATTTGGAGCGAGTTTCTATTTTATTGCATTTGTGTTTTAATTCGTTTATTTTATCGCAATTGCCTTTACTTTATTTATTTCTCACACTCGCTTTACTTTATTTATTTTTCGCACTCGCTTTTAACTTACTTTTAACATGATCCATTTTAATATGTTCATTTACATTTCCATGTCTAGCTAAATTTTAAAGGTTAGAATGTAAGAATCATGGTAAAATAATATTTCACATAATGTATTTATAGGAATGCTTAGGGGCTATTTTGGGTTTTAACACAAGTTTTATGTACTTTATATTTTTTTGGGTAAGATGAAAAGCCGTCCAACCTTTGATTAAACTTTGTTAGTTTTAATTGTTCAAAGGAATTGAAAGCGCTTTGTCCAGTTAAGTAGGAGTTTAATATTATAGAAAAACGATTTTAAAACTATTTTGGGACGCATTTATGAATTTAGAGTGTGGTTCGCATGAACCTCTATTGATTAAAAGTTCTAAATCAAAATACTTTTCAACTGAGTCAAGAAACTATATTTCTTAAAAATAGGTTTATTACTTTAACTCAATGTGCGCCTTTTTATAAGTGACAATAAGAGGGTTTAATTAAGGGATAAACTCGATTCTGCATACGCGAAAGCGACAGTTCCCATTAAGTTAGGTCTTTTTATAAGTAGAGAACATTGCCCCATAAGTAATTCTATTTACAATAATTTGAAGTATTATTAAATCGTGTGAATAACATTTAAGCCTGGTGTTTTCATTTGAATTTACATCTTCGTACTTTATTTTCATTGTATACTCCTTACTCCCGTTTTTTATTTGCCTTAGATAAACATCGTAACAATATATACCGATAGATTGACGTTTGGTCTCTCTGGGATCGATAATATTTTGTATTACTTTGACGTGATTCGTATACTTGCAAAAACACCACATCAAGTTTTTGGCGTCGTTGCCAGGGACCAACTACATCAAATTTCGTACCTTGTTGTTACACCGTCTAGACTAAGGCTTAACTAGATGGTCAATGTGAAGAGCTCATAGCACCAGTAGCTTACTAGATCCTTTAGTTGAACCCTTACATGGTTAGATTCCCTTCCAACCAATTCTATAACAACCTGGGAAGACCTTAGAAGAGTGTTCCTTGCCAGATATTTCCCCCCGAGTAAGACTGTTGTTCTTCAGAACCAAATAACTAGATTTACCCAAAACCAGGGTGAATCACTCTTTGAAGCTTGGGAGACATATAAAGACATATTAAGAACATGTCCACACCATGGCCTAAAACAATGGTTGATTATTCATACCTTTTATAATAGAATCCATTATAACACTAAAATGACCATCGACGCTGCCACTGGCGGTGCTCTGATGAATAAACCTCACCTTGAAGCTTGCGTTCTCATTGAAGATATGGCCCAAAACCATAATCAATGGGGAACAAAGCAAGAAATAGTGGAAGAGAAAGTAGCCCAAGGAGGAATACATGAGATAAGTTTTATAGACATGATGCAAGCCAAAATGGATGCTTTAGCTCCTAAAGTTGAACATATGTGTACAAACCAAGCCATTGCAGCAGCAGTCGTGTCGGAATGTGAACTATGTGGAACCAAAGGACACTAATCAGCAGAATGCAATCTGTTAAATGAAACTAACTCAGACCAAGTCAACTATGCCCAAGGAAACCCATCTTCAAACACTTATAACCCTGGATGGAGGAATCACCCAAACTTTTCGTACAAAAATAATAACCATATCCAAAACCCTGCACCTACGAGACCACCAGTATTTTAAGCCCAGAGACAAAACCAATCTATGCAAGTTGTGCTACCAAAATTGAGCCTTGAGAAAATTGTGGAAAATTTCATCTCGGCTCAGTCTCAGCAAAATAAAGAATTCCTAAACCAGAACATTCATGTAAACGAAATGATTACCCAATTAGGAAACAAGGTTGACCAAATACTAACACATAATAAGATGCTTGAAACTCAGATCACTCAGGTAGCTCTAAAACAAGCACCCCAAACCATATCTGGAGGATAATTCCCTGGACAACCTCAATAAAACCCTCGAGGACAAGCAAATGCCATTACCTTACAAAGTGGGACCGCTTACGATGAACCACCTAACCTTGCATCGTGTGAACCCAAAACTTCTAAGAAATGTATAGTACATACGAACGAAGTAGAGGGACCAGAGGAATCTGAAAAACAGAAAGATCAAGATAGGGGAGAAGTTGTAGATAAAACTTATGTACCACCCCAACTATACAAATCACCAATACCATATCCGAAAAGACTCAAACAAACCAAAATCAATGACCAATTTCAGAAATTCATCAAAGTTATTGAGAAACTTCGTGTGGAGATTCCTTTCACTAAAGCCATCACTCAGATACCATCTTATGCAAAATTACTCAAAGACATCCTTACCAACAAACATAGACTTGACGATCTAAAACCCTTGGAATGCAATTTCATTTCCGAGAATAAACTTGCCACAAAGGAAAAAGAGCATGGAATTTTTTCCATACCTTGTATTTTGGTGAGTTATGTCATCGATAAAGCTTTTCTAGACTTAGGAGCTAGTGTGAGCTTAATGCCTCTGGCAGTGTGTGAGAGGTTAAAACTAGGATAACTGAAACCTACTAAGATGTTCCTTTAATTAGTCGATAGATCTGTCAAATATCCAGTAGTCATATTAGAAGACGTCCCAGTCAAGATTTGTCAGTTGTTTATCCCTACTGATTTTGTTGTCATTGACATTAAAGAAGATGACGAGATCCCAATTCTCCTAGGTAGGTGTAACACCCTAAAATTTGCCCTCATATTTATTACTAACATCAAGTACCTTATGTTTCACGTCTCCATTAGATCATATAACTTTGCATTCATTAATTTGCATTAGGGTCTTGAGACGTGGGATCAAAGCATTCTTTTATGATATGGATTCTTGATATTCAGAGGTTACTTATTTGGCTATTACACTCAAGGTTAAGATAAATACTGGACACCCAACATCATAAGTATTTCCTTATTGAAGTATCAAGTTGATATTCTTCAGGGTTTTCTCTAGGGTATCAGGTGTTTAAGATTTCATCATGGATTTAATTGATAAAAATATGGACTAGGGTTTTGTTCTTCAACAAATTCATCTCTTCATCAATAAGTGAAAAAATCAAGGTTTATGGTAAGGGTTTAACTCTCATATAGGGTCATCAAATTAATCTTCAAGTGCTTGGTTGCACATTAAGAGCTCATCCTCATTAACGCTTTGGTCTCAGTTAACATCTTCTTGTTAGGGTTTATTTCCCCAATAAAATGGTGGGAATTTTCAAGGATCTATGTGTATACATGACCAATAAGGTTTTTTTTTCAATGATGCTTCATTATGCAACAACAAAAAAAGGCTACATGGGCGTCTAATAACCTTTCTTCGTCAAAGAAATTCATGTGTTGCTTAAACTTCAAGATATACGACCATGGTTTTCATGCAAAAGAAGAATGTTGTATATTTGACACAAAGCTCCTCACTAAACCATTTGGATTTAATTATGGCATAAGTTTTCCTTGGATTTCACCAAATGTTCCAAACTAAAGTCTAAGTTTATGGTTTAGCGCATAAAATGTTAGATTAATAAAGGAGGTAAGGCATTCAAAAACTCGAAGAGATCAAAACATGATGATGCATTCAAAAGCTTAGGAAGCAAGGTTTGTTTATCATTCAAGAGAAAAAGGTATTAATCAAAATTTTGAGGTTCACGTTCATCTTGAAAGAGGGAGTCACACGGAGTATTTGAACTTTAGCATTGAACTCAAAAATGTTACAAAGAGGTCATTGCATTGCCATCATAAGCCACTGTCAATTTTCAAGTCACCATTACAAAATAACATTCAAAACTACATTTTCATTCAATTTCAATTACCATTACAATATCTTAATAAACCAAAGTTAGCCATCAACCATTTGTCCTAAATTCTACACTTTATTCATTATCTACAAGAATCTTTATGGTTTTAATTCCTTGACCCAAACCCCCATGAGCAAGTTAAACCATTCTCTAGAGCGATAGCTATTTTTATCCAAAACTCTAAATTATTTCAAAATCATTATACAAAACCTACATCCAAATTGCAAAATCTAATCATCTCAAAGGTACAAGCCAATGTTCAAAATGCAAGACCAAGCTAAAAACAATGAACAACAGGAACATGTATACCAAGCAGATATATAGCATTCATTGCTAGCATTGCTAAATGTAAAACAACAACTATGGTCTGTATACTGCTAGGCCCAACAATTGGTGCACCACCATGGCATTCTACCAAATTCAACATCCTAGCATGATGTTTCTTAATACTTGTGTTATTGGAATGTTGTCCCTGCTCGCATCGGCTTCTTGGATAGTGCAATCATTTCTTCACACACAACCAATAATGATCCAATCCAACTCTCTCCATGATGCCATCACTCACTGTAATTTTCCTTACCACCAACACCATTTACTTCAACTCAGAAGATGGACATTAAGGGATAGCTTGCTCAACTTGCACGTATCATCGAAACAATTTTTCAAACCCGTGCAAAACCCAATACAAGTCACAAAACAAGGTTTAAGCTAACAAGTAATCACTCCCAAAACACTTTAAGTGTAGCTAATTATTTCATAAGAACATCCTTTGTTCATTCTAACATAACTAGATGATTTACACTAACATTCTTCTAAAAAAAGGTTACAAGCATACCTAATGGTTCTCATGGCACAAAAGGGACTTTCGCACAAGTTGCAAGGCTATGATTGGACAGTGATTCAATGAGGAGTTACGAACTTTCCTGAGCACGGGAGGGGATATTTTTTTGAAGTTGCAGACTGTCTTCAAGTTCCCATAGATCATGATTCCCAATCTCAAGACGAGGTAGCAGCAGTATATCTCGACAAACCGTCACACGCCCGAAGTTGTCTTGGTTTTGAGCTCAAAACTGCACATGACAGAGTTAACATAACTTAGTCCTATTTGTTTCTAATACACATCTAAAATCAATACAAAGTGTTAAAGCATACAATACATTGTTAAACTCTCCAACTAACAATTAACTAGCTCAAACCAAAAAGTTGGCTAACAGAATATCCTAACCAATTCTCCTAATCTAACTGTCATAGCCAAAACCACTTAATTAACTTCCCATAATAGAAATCTTAACAAATCCATAACAAAACTAAATAGAGAATCAATTACAAACCTTAATACTTCTAACAAACTCTTACAAATTCATAACAGAAATCTAAGTGAATTTACCTGGAAATTCCAATTTAAACCCTCAATATCTTCTTCTTTAAAAAGAATCTTTGCTGCAATTTCTGGAGGCTCTCTCACATTTTTCATTTTTCTCTAATCTTAATTTCCTCTCTTCAATCTCACACCACAACCTTCATCTTTAATATCACTCTTCTTCATTACTGAATCATTCTGCAATCACTCTTCCACCATTTCCGTTTTGCTCAGCTTCATCAATCTCGCTCAGCTTCATCATGCATCAACACAACTCTTCAGGTAAGAGACCCCGAAGGAAATCTCGAAGAACGGAGCTTTCGGAGCATGAAAAACAAGTAGATTGGAGAAGTATAGAGGCCTGACACGGCCCCCATGTTGCTCAACACAGCCCGTGTCAGAGAGATACCTTGGAAGAGGTTTTGAGGAAGAAACAGGGAGCTGACACGACCCCCATGTCAGCACACCTGGGCAAGGGGATTTTTGCGCAATAAAAGAAGGCGTGACATGGCTAGTGTCAGGAGGGCTGGAGACAAGAATTTTTGTTATTTTGCTGCACTCTCTGATTTACTTATCCGTAGGGCAGTTTGGGTATTCTTAATTGTAATTTGGGATATGAGGTTATTTTAAGTTAGGTATAGGAAAGAAAACATTATTTTTGGTTTTGACAAACAAAGGTGGATATAGAGTTTATGCCTGTGGGTATTCTGGGAGAACAAAGATCATCGATTCACTGAAGCAATTGAGATCAAAGTCATCCTTAACCTTCTGTAATGTCTATCTTATATCTTTTCTTTGTTTTTGTCTTGATTAAGAACATGAGTGGCTAAACCCCCCATTGCTAGGGTGGTGGTCCTAAATTGCGATGTATTGATTTGAGTTCAAATATTTTATGAGATTATGTTTTTTTCCTTTAAATTTTTTATTTTGCAACGATCTTAATGTTTATTCGTATTAGAAAATAGAATTCGATTTACAGTTAGGTTTAGGTCTGAAAAACCAACATAATGATTTTGCAAAATAATATTACAGTATATATTGCCTAGGTATGGGGATACCCCATAGTAACTAGTTAAATTTGTCAGAACTATTGCTTGATGTTTTTCTGTGGCAACTAAGGAATTAGTGCTTAGGAAAAATATCAAAGGGTTTTTCGTTAAGGAATTAAGGAAAACTAATATTGAGATTTGGTAAAATATTAAGGTTTGAGGCATGTCTCTTAAAATGACTCTTTCAGGTCCTTACAGAGCAATTCATCCACTTCCCTAGCATTGTTCTTATTATTACTATAAACTTTAATTTTCCTGTTTTACATTATAAAGCAATTTTCTTAGTTTTTAAAACCAATTTAAAAACTCAAAGGTATTTTTGTTCCTTTGAATTGTAAAAACATTGTTAGTTCCTACGCAGTCCTCGGGATCGATACTCGGGAACATTTCCCTTATCACTACATCGGTAAAAATATTACACTTGCTATTTTTTCGATCAAATTTTTGGCGCCATTGCCGGGGACTGCCAAATTAATTGTATTTTTATAATTCAAAAGAAATTGTTTTGCTCTACAACTAAAATTTTAATTCTTATTTTTATGTTATTTTGTGATTATTACTAATTTTTGTCTAACTTTGTATGCGAGGTAAGACCTTAAATAAGTTTCCTTTTGACGCAGAACTAGAGAGATCATTGAATGCAAGACCCAAAACGAAAGACTGGCAGCGTCAAGATCAGGCCCTATAACTTTGTTTCAAGAAAAAGAGAAAGTAGTTTCTGTTCACTCAGAGCATATTGACATCGGTGCAGAATCTGAACCGGAAACCGTTACTATGGTTGAAGATCAACCACCAACTGAAAGACTCTTGGGAGACTATGTGTCGCTCCCTGGATTTCCGTCCTGGTACAAACATGAAAGTGGCGTGGAGAAAGTAGAGTCGCCAGCCAAACATTTTTATCCCGAAGGAAGGGTAATGCTGCACAAACCCGAAAAGAAAGGAAAGGACAAGGTCCTGTGAACCAAAGAGACTGAGTTCGGGAGTCGGTTACAAACTGGGAAGATATTAGCACCCCAGATCATCCTCCGTACCCAAAGAGATCCACACTTTCAAAGAAACTATTGCAAAAGAAAAAGAATGAAGCTACTGCAAAAGAAAAGGAACTAGATCTGGCTAAAAGAAATGAAAGGGGGAAAATGTAGGGAAAATAAAAGAGTACTTGAATGGGCCCTACCCCACTTCCTACGTACCTCATCGGGAAAATGAGGATCAGAGTCGACGTAATTCCCCTAATTAGGGAGGAAAGTTGCTTGTGTTTTAAAATTTTGAACTACTTATGTCAATGCTCAGGTGTTGCAGGCTCGTCTGGAGAGAGTGTGTTACCGTCTTGCAAAGAGACAAGTAGGAGCAAGTTCTTACGTTATGAATGAGTGAGATGAGAAAATAAATCCCGAAGGAAAGACGATTATTTTTTGTTTGTGGTTTTTAGAAGCTTTTATTAGTGTTTGACACAAGAAAGTGAATTCAAGTCCTTTTCCATGGAATGTTTACTCATTACTATATTCTAAGATGGAATGAGGAACAAGCACACCCAAGTAAAGAGAATACCCCCAAGACTTGGTTCCAGAGATTAGGACCTAAGCTCACTAACTCATTGAATTTATTAAGTGTTTTTGTGATTTGAGATGAATAAGTGTTTTTTAGTTTTTCTTTGTGAGTAGGATCTCATGATTAGACTTGTGCATCATGCTAGACAAGTTTGCACTATCCAAAGATGGGATGAATACAAATGCCCCATGGAATAAGTTCGTACACACAAGAGTACCTCAACCATTATTAAGTGTTTTTTAGGTTTTTGTTTGAAGATGATCTAAACCTCAAAGTCTTAATATCCTTGACAAGAGAATAGCAACTGAAAGTGACAACTATCTCGGAAAAGAAGAGTCTCTCAACGATGACATCCGCATCTCTATATGGAAAACTTCAAGAACATGAGTTGGAACTTGGAAGGCTTGAGAAACATGAAAGTCAAGAAAAGAAGTCCAAAGGAATTTCCTTGAAGGTTGAATCAAAAGACGATAAAGATTATGAGACATCGGAAGATGAGAATTTCATGCTTCTTGTGAGAAAACTTGGTAAGTTTTTCAATAAAAATAAAAATTCCTTTTACACTAAAAAGAATAGACATTTCAGGAAAAAGGAAGCAACCACATCAATGCAAGATGTTACTTGTTATGAATGTGGAAAGCAAGGTCACATAAAACCAGATTGCCTGAAAATTGCAAAGAAAGGAGGATTCAAAGGCAAGAAGGAGGCCAAGAACAAGAAGTCAAACATTGCTTGGGAAGATAATGAGATAAGTTCTTCATCGGAAACGAAAAGCGATAAATGTGAAAATATGGCTCTAATGGCTTCACATCACTCCGATGACGAAAAAGATGAGGTTAGTAGTAATTTTTTTGTTTATGATGATGATGCACAAGATGATATTGATGAATTGTTAAAAGAATGCAATATTTTGTATAAAACTATATCATCCCAAAAGAAACTAATTTCATCCCTAGAAGAAAAGAACATTGCTTTGGAAAAATATGTTGAAAATGAAAAACAAAAATTGATGGATGAAAAACAAAATCTTGCTTGTAAGAATTGTGAATCTTTCTTTTTTCAAATTGTTCAACTTAAAAGAGTTATCAAAGGCAACACACTAATGCTTGTTATGTTCGTAACATTGGTATTGCAAAAGGGAATTATATGTGGATTGAAAAGGGTACTAACTATCAAGGACCCAAAGCAATTTGGGTACCTAACAAAAATTAATTTTGTTTTGTAGGTATGCTTGAAGTCAACATCCAATCAATGGTATCTTGATAGAAGATGTTCAAAGCATATGACAGGCGATATCAACAAATTTTCACATCTATCTCTAAAGGCCAAAGGATGTGTAACATATGGTGATGACAATAAAGTAAATATTCTTGTAATAGGAAGCGTTGGAGCACAACCGTTTACAATCATCGATAATGTGCTTTACGTGGAAGGCCTAAGACATAACCTACTTAGCATAAGTCAATTGTGTGACAAAGCATTTCGAATCAACTTTACAAAGGAAAAATGCCTAATCGATCATGAAGTCACACATGATGTCTTGCTAAAAGGTACAAGAATTAATAAGATTTTTATGATTTCTTTTTACAACACTTCCTTGAAGGTAAAATGCTTATTGGCGAACAACAACGAGGCTTGGCTATGGCATAAAAGATTTGCTCACATTCACATGGAGCACTTGAACAAGTTGATAAAGCATGACCTAGTTGTTGGTATTCCAAAGATAAAATTCATCAAGGATAAATTATGTGAAGCATACCAAAAGGGGAAGAATACCAAGACATCTTTCAAATCCAAGAAAGTGGTGTCCACATCTAGGACACTACAATTGTTGCATATGGATCTTTTTGGTCCATCAAGAACGAAAAGCTTCGGAGGTAATGTTTACGCTTTAGTTATTGTTGATGATTTCTCTAGATATACATGGACATTGTTTCTAGTGAAGAAAAGTGACGCTTTCAAAGCTTTCAAGAAGTATGCGAAACAAATACAAAAAGAGAAGTCCCTCACAATAGCCTCCATTAGAAGCGACCATGGTGGAGAATTCTAAAACGCTTCTTTTGAAGAATTTTTCAAAGAGCACGAAATCTCTCACAACTTCTCCGCACCAAGAACTCCTCAACAAAACGGTGTCGTTGAAAGGAAGAATATGTCGTTGGTAGAACTTGCAAGAATGATGCTTAGTGGCTCAAATCTTCCAAAATATTTTTGGGCGGATGCGGTAAGCACAACATGTTTCGTAAGAAACCGTGTCAACATTCGGCCAATTCTCAAAAAGACTCCGTATGAGTTGTTCAAAGGAAGGAAACCCAATATATCATTCTTCCATATTTTCAGGTGCAAGTGTTTTATTCTCAACAATGACAAGGACAATCTTGGTAAGTTTGATGATAAATTCGACGTAGGTATCTTTCTTGGTCACTCCCTCTCTAGTAAAGCATTTAGAATTTTTAATAAAAGAACTTTATTTATTGAAGAATCTATTCATGTATGTTTTGATGAAACTAACCCCTCAAAAGAGGATAATATTCTTGTTGATGATGTTGATGATGATGATGATATAATATATATGTCACAACCACAAAAGGATGTTGTCGTACCTCGAAAAAATACGATCCTCGCGATGGGACGCGGAAAGAAACAACAGAGTCGCCACCTAATTCTATTTATTCTACAGGAGAAAAAGGAGATATAGATACAACCTAAAGGAAGGATAAGAAATGATTTACGAAACCAAATTCTAAGTTCGGGAGTCGGCTACGCAAGAGGAAGGTATTAGCACCCCTCACGTCCGTTGTACTCAACGGGAACCTCTTAGCTAACTATGCGATTAAATGTTGATTAATGTCTTTGTCTTCTAAATGGTTATTAATATGTTTGTTTTAAAGAAAAGAAATTAAAGTTTTTTTAAATTATTATTAAGACGGAGAAAAGGTTAAAGTTTTTTATTATTGTGACGGAAAAAGATTGAAAATTTTTAATAGACGGAAAAAGATTGAAATTTTTTAATAGAGTGACAGAAAAAGATTGAATTTTTTTTAATAGGGTGCTCGCGAAGGATTAAAATTACTGTGCCTACGTATTCCCATGTGCAATGGAAAAGTCAGAGCTTCGTAGTTCATGCAACTACGGTTTGTGATTTTTAAATTGAACGATTGTTTAAAACGCATTCTACTGCTAAGCGTTGGCTTATACTCGCGGCGGAGGCTGAAGCGCTAGCTGTTTGGGAGATAGAAAGATTTAAACAATGTTCGTTTAGATAAAATGTTTGACCTTTATTAAGGTATTTTAAACGAAAGGGCGAATGAACCACGTCGCGTGGGGATATCCCAAGAGTATTTGCATTCCAGAACGTGCAGAGTGCTAGACTCCGGAGCTCTGTTCTTTCATTGATTAATTATGAAAATGATTTGAATTGGTTGGTAAGTTTTAGATTGTTTTTAAGTATGAAAGAGCGAATGAATCACGTCGCGTGGGGCTAGCCCAAGAGCGAATCATTCTAGAACGTGCGGAATGATAGACTTCGGAGCTCTATTTTTTCGTATTTAAATTTATATGATTAAGATATTTTGATATACGAAAGGCGAATGAGCTACGTCGCGTGGGGCTAGCCCAGGAGCGATCCATTCCAAAACGTGTGGAGTGCTAGACTCCGGAGTTCTGTTTTTAGTATTTAAAATTTATAAAATAAGTTGGATATTTTGTTTTTTAGACGTTTTAGAAATTAATACTTTTAATAATGGAGGAGTAAATGAAACACTACGCGCGGGGCTAGCCCGGGTGTGGTTCATTAAAGACCCGCAGAATGCTAGATTTTGAAGCTCAGTTCCTTGTTAATTAATTGCGACTCGATAAAGATCGTGCAGATGGCGATTGCATGGTGATCACCTTACGTGTGTGAAGTGTAGACGAGATGAATTTACTTGGTGTTGGACCAAGAAATTTGTTTATTATTTTAAAAATGATTTATCCTTAAGACCGTGCTTATTATTTTTACTTTAACAAATCACGATCGGAATGTGGCGCTGTTCGCAGTGGTTTCTGGCGAACAACCTCTGGTTAACCAATTCCTTCAGAAAACTGGGTTACGTGCAGGACCAACCAAACAAGTCCTGGGATACATGTGCATTATTTCTGTCGAAATCCTCTTCATCTTCGACTTCCATTATCCTGTCATAATCTCTGGGCAGCACAGAAACCATATTGCAAGTTACGTCGAAAGAGGCTTCTGATTCTGAACTAAATTCATCTGTGACCTCTTCGTCTACTGGCATTCTGTTGTTTGTTTTCTGCATCTCTGTGGTGTCACTAGATCTATTCTTCTGAAGGGTTTCTTTTTCTGCCAGAGGTGTCCCCTTGTTTGTAATCTGGACACATTTGCTTGATTCAGCTTCCTTTTGCCCAACCCTTTGGTGTTCTACAGCTTCCTTTTCAATTTTCTTCTGCCTTTGGAATCTCCTCCATTGGGATCTGGACATAGGATTTTTCCCTTTGTAGTTTTCAGAGACATATTTTGGCCTTGCCTCTTTTTTAACTTCCATTGAAGGACCCCTGTTCACTTCAAAACTCTTCCATCTCTTCTGACCTTGGGCATCCCTTATAGGCTGAACCCATTTGTCATCATTTGGCCTGTTGGATGGTTTGTAGGTGTTGAAACGTCTTTCCCCCACCCCTTGACTGTGATGCTTCCCTCTTCTTGGGTCGAATCTTTCGTTTCTGGTTGGTGTGGCTGTTCCCCAATTTCTTTTTCTCTGGGGCTTTTCTGCTGCTTCTAAGTCATCAGCTGCTTTCCTGTCGAACACAACACTGCATCTTGGACAAAGCATGACTTCTGCATTCTTCCTTTGACACCTCTGGATGAATTCGACAAGACTCTCGTTCTCTTCTGGGTAAACCAGCTTCTGATGCTTCTCTTGACGTTTCTTTCCCTTGTTGGTGTCTGGTCCTCCCTTTTGAGTGATTTCCACCATATGAATCCCAGCACTTTGTTCATTTGTAATTTTTAATTTGTTCATTTTTTCGACTAGCATCATTTCCTCTGGGATGTTCTCCTTTGACTGATTCACATTGTCTTTTGGGTGTAAGCCCTTATAGATGTATTTGCAGCAATGTGCAACCCTTTCGACAGGATGTTCTTCAGTTCTGGTGGTACCACTGTTTATTGGTCCGACAGTAAGGGGATTGTCATCAGTCCCTGTTGTCTTGACCTCATCTTGATCAAGGCCCTCAGTGGCCTCTTTTTGGACAGTGAGGGTTTCGTTATCCTCTTCTTCGTCATTGTTTTTGAAAGAATCTCCCCATCCTGTGGGTTTGATTTTGTTTATATCTGTTTTGGAGCTTGGTGGTGCTGAATATTTCACCATGAAATCGAACTTCCCATTTGACTCTCCCAAAGTGTCCCAGATCACCCCTTGCTCAGCATCTCTTTCATAGTTTTTCTTGTCGAAGCTTCCTCCCACTTTGACTGTATTTCTTCCGTCGAAACCTTCAGTAGTTTCAATGGCATTCTCATTGTTGAAGTCTTCAGAAACTTTGACTTCTTTTTCCTCAGCTTGGTCAGTAGAATTGTCACCTTCTTCCACCACATTGACATGGGTGTCGAAACCCTCAGCAGCTTCTATCATGGTGAAGTTGGTGTCGAAGCCTTCAGTAACTTCTACCATTTCACAATTTTCTTCTGCCATGATCTCCATTTCGACCACGTTTACCATTTCTGGTTCAGCATAATTGGCCTCCACAACCTGCATGGGATTGGAGTCAATCTTCATCTGCTGCTTGCCTTTGTCTCCAAACTTCAGCCTTCCATTTTGGATTGCATTCTGGACAAGATCCCTGAAAAGGTAACATTGAGAAGTTTTATGACCCAAGAAATTATGGTATTTACAAAAACCTCTCTTTTTCTGTTGGTCTACAGGAGGCTCTTTAGTGCCTGCTGGTTTTATTAACTGACCATCTTTGACTAATAAATCAAATATCTCATCACACTTGGTGATGTCGAATGTATAGGTTCTTTTAGGGAACCTGTCATTCTTTTCCACTTCGACTGGATTTTTTCCATTCGACGGGGCTAAAACTTTACAAGAATATGGAGGGCCTTGTTTTAATTCTGCAAGATCAATTTCTTGCTGGTCGAAAATGACTGGTTCGTTTTCATCATAATCATCTTCTTGAACTATTCCTACATAGGCCACTCTTTCCTTCTTGTTTTTATTTGATCTAAATTTCTCATTTTTTAGTCTTTCTATTTGCCTCACTCTGTCTGCCAGTTGTGCCATGTCTCTCAAATATTGGGTATCCAGTTTTTTCCTTATGGAATAATCTAGACCCCCTGCAGCCATTTCGACTAGTTCTTGTTCCGGCACTTGCGTAAAGCATCTGGCTTTTAATAATCTAAACCTATTCAAATAGTCATCTATAGGTTCAGAAAATTTTCTTTTGACACTTGCCAACTCTTTCAAACTTATCTTGGTTTGTCCCATATAAAATTGTTCATGGAACAATCTCTCTAATTGGGTCCAAGTAAAAATTGAAGTTGCAGGAAGTGATGTAAACCAAGTGAAAGCATTTTTTGTCAAAGAACTTGGGAAATATTTCATCCTTAAGTTCTCATTATTGGCAATCTCTCCTGCCTCTATCAAATAACGTGCCACGTGTTCTATGGTGGACTCACTAGTATCCCCTGAGAATTTTGTAAATTTGGGGACTTTCCACCTTGGTGGTAACTCTTGTTGTAAGACAAATTCAGACAAGGGGGAAGTATAACTAGGCCTTTGTAATCCTACGTTTACTCCGTTTTGCGCCATTATTCTCTCAACCATGGTGGCAATATTATTTTCGACAGGCATGTTATTGTAACGCATTCTCTGCTGTAATACTTCGTCAGCATTTTGGTTTCTCTGGACTATTATCCTTCTTGGTTCCTGTCGAATAGGCTCCTCTACATTAGGCTGTTCAACTACCACTTCTTGGCCCCTGGGATTTTCATGAGGGTTCCCCAATGGCCTTTGGTTTATAGTGAGTTCCTCTTCGACAGCCCTATTGGCAGGATTCTGATTTAATTGCATTCTTTGTTGCGCTTGCGGGACTCCAAAAAAGTCAGCAATGCGTGCCATTTGTTCTGCCAATATTTGGTTTGTTTGGGTAGTGTTTTGTATTAAGGGATTGAATACTTCTCCCATTTGTTGTGTCAAAGCCTGCACCATATCATGATTGCTTTCATCCATCTGTTGACGAATTACTTGTGCAGAATGGTTTGTCATAGCGGGCATATGGAAACCTGGCGGAATTTGATTCATTCTGTTTCCATTTCCAACATATCCTGATCCCTGCAATGGTGATGACACTTGAACCATAGCATCAGAGAATAATGGTGACGAATTATGTAGGCTTGCCATCATTGAAGTTGGCATTCCATACGGTTGTTCCCTCCCAGTCAAAGGCTGAGAATAATTCAGATATGGCCTGAATGTATTTCCTCCAGGGGAGGGGTTCCAAGGGGTCTGGCTTGTCCCATGGTGGAAGAACTAGGCACATTTTGGGATCCTGAACCCGTTGGTATGGAATCTCCCAAAGGAGGCCTAATTTGTTCTAAAACAGGGCCAGACACTGGTATTGTTCCTGACGAAGGGATAGGGTTGGAAACTGGTATTGTTTCGTCAGGAATGTTTGAAGTATTTGGAAAGTTAGCCATGTTTCTTCTTCTTGTTCTCTTTGGTCTCTCTACGTCGGTTTGGCTAGTTTACCGCTTCTAAGAATCATACAACGTAGCAAGGAACAATTTGTCTAAGAAGTTCTTTATTAGATAATTGTCTAATGCACTAGTCCCACCGGGTGTGCCAATTTGTTCGCAGTGGTTTCTGGCGAACAACCTCTGGTTAACCAATTCCTTCAGAAAACTGGGTTACGTGCAGGACCAACCAAACAAGTCCTGGGATACATGTGCATTATTTCTGTCGAAATCCTCTTAGAATTGGTGATTGATTTATGGTTTGTTTTGTCAGATAATGTCAAAGTATTAAGAACTTTGATTTTTAAAGTAAAGTAAATTTTAAGTTAAAAATGAAGTAAAGTTAAAAGTTTTGAACAAGAAAAAGAATAAATGTCGAAGGCTAAATTTGCAGAAAAGTAAATAAAGTTTAAAAATGACATAAACTTGAAGAATGAACAAGTAATTTAAATAACTTTGAAATATAAATGGTGTTCAAACGTACATGGTTCCAAATATCAGACTCATTTTCTCTCACACTGGGTACTTAGAGTTTTTACAGGAATTTTGTATCAATTTTCACACACCTATTCTAAACACAAACTATCCTATTTATATACAAACAAAATAACTGCTTAGAACGGAAAAACTATAACTAAATGACAAGTGTCAGCCTGCATGTAATTTTCTTCTCTAAAACTTCCATGTGTCCAACTGCCAAAGGTTACAACCTTTTGAATTTGAATTCCTTTCTTTGGTGACGAAACCTTGCACCTCTTCAATCTGTCGAAACCTTTTAAAGAAGAAACAGCCTTTTCAGCATCTGCCAAACCCTGTCTTTTGTCAAAACCTTCTTTTGACGCAACGTCGAAAGACAACTTTCTTCTGTCGAAACGCTCAGCTACAAAAATCCTCCAACCTATTCTGCCAGAACAACTATGCCCCTTTCTGTCGAAAAAGTGGAGTTTTAAACTTGTGAGCAATTCTTGAATTCTCTCCCTTTTGTTATTCTTCGACAAAGATGACCTCAAACCCTTAATTTCAGTCTTGTCGAAATTATGGGTTTACAGGCGCATCATGAGCACTCAACCAAGCAGTAAATGATAAATTAGTAAACCCTGAAGAATAGCCGTATTAGGAGTAAACAAACTCTAAAAAAGGAAGTTTAGCAAGACCAACCAAGAAGTATCTAAATTCTATAAAAAACTTAATCCTACTTTATCTATTTAAAAAAAATGATATCTTAAAAAAGAACCAAACTATTTTCTAATGAAAATATCTATTTAGTTTTTTAATTAGTTCCTTAACCTACAAACTTTTTGTTTAATTTAAGAGAAAAAAACAAAAAGAAACGTAACTAGACCAAGAAAGAAAAAAAAAGCGGACACCTCACATCATCCATAAGCCCCTTCTTTTTGATCCCATTTTAATTAGTTACTAAAAAGAAACTAAGCTAACAACTTCCATCAAAAAAAGAGAAAAGACTCGGTTTTCTATAACAGGTTTTATCTTTATATCCCTATGATACTTTATTGGTTAAAACAAAGAAATTAAAATGTCGAATGAGTTTTCCAACGACTCTAGCAAGTCTCTGACTTACTCACACTAACACCACTAACCACATTAAGAGATACAAAAGAAAATGAAAAAAATGAAAAGTAAATGGGTGTATATTATATAGATAAATATATATAACAACATAGAACCAGTTATTTGTCACGTGAGTTCGGTCCATACATGCACAAGCTGCTTAGAAGCTACTTAGAAATTTAAGAAAGAAAAAGAACTCAATGTTATATGAAGCAAAACGTGATGTGACTGGCACATTGAGAAATGTGTGTTTGGTATATTCATAAATAATTGTTACTTCCCAAAAACATTATGAAAGAAAATGCCTGACATTTAGATATGTGCTACATTGAAAATTAAACCAAAGACCAACTAGCATTAAGACCTATACACCCTTTATTTACCTTTTAAAAAAAAAAGCAAGTAGCATTTTATTGACTCAATAAAAAGTATAAAAAAAAGAGAGAAACGCAAACACTCAGGTCATCTCCCATTCTCATCTAGTATTCTTTTTCTCTTATTTCAACAAACTCCTTCACCATGGTGCTCATAAAGAAAAACTATCAACCAAATCGCGTGCATAAATATAAATATAGCATGGGAGAAAAGGATAACACACATAAAATGGACCAACAACAATCAAATAATGAGAAATTTCATCCCCAAATAAAAAAAAACCTAGTTCTATCATGTCTCCGCGGAAACAAACAATCATCAGAGAGTTTCGAATAAAAAAACATGGGGAATCCAAGATATGAAGTAAAAAGGATTTAAAGAGGAGAATAGGTACCAAATCGGAGCTAGTCTGATGCTTATATTTCCGGCGAAGTAAGTTACTTGTTTTGTTCTGAACTCACGGCGGCGGTTTTGGTCTTTTTTACGATGATGGAAAGGGGGTGGCGGGCCGTTTGAAGGTTTTGAGCGATGCAGGTTGTCGGTGGAGAGCGATTCGCGGTGGTGCGTCGGATTTGGTTATGGTGTTGGTGCGGAAAGATCGATTAAGGTGGTGGACCGTTTTAAGGTATTATCGTTTGCTGGTTTTCTCCTTCTTATAAAAAAATAGAGTTTCAAAAATCTTCCTTCCTCCTTTTTTTTCTGAGTTTCGGAAATCCCTTTTTATAGTACAAATTAGGGTTTGCTCTTTGAAAATCTGAATTAAAAAACTTGTTGAAGTGGTTTTTGTTTATCAGCAATTTTGTTTGATATTGGTGTCCAGTCCTTTTCAAAATGCCATTTTTGTTGCTTTTATTTTCTGCTAATATGAGGCTGAGATCAGGTATGTTTTACACTGATTTGAAGCTTTTTGACGGTCAAATTTCTTACTTTTACTATCTCATTTTTGGTTTGCTCATTTGTGTATAAGCTTGGGTCAAAGCTTTTCTGCAGGTCCTTGGAAGGATACATTGCTGTTGACGTATGGAAACGCAGAAGAAATGCAAGTTATTGGGACCCGTCAACTTGTGCCTTTTTTCAGATTCTACTGTAAATATGTTTGCTTTTGCATCATTTGCATACAAACAAGATCACACACTGGTTTCTAGGTCCTTTTTGGTTGCAGATTTATGCTTCACAGGGGAATACCATTTATTTTATGTGTTTTTATTTGTTTATGTTTACTAACCTATAATTAAAATCCAAAAATATTTTGTTTTCTTTTACTAACATTTTCAAGAGAAATACAAGTGAAAATGCCAAAAATAGCAGTTCCGCAGCTCAAATGAACTTCACAGATAAAATTCGAAGTTGATTCGCAAATAATTCAAATTTATATGGTCAAGGATTTCCTAAATTAATTAGTTTATTCAAGGAATTCCAAGGTTCATGTGTTTATTTCCATGCCTTTTTCGACAAGCAAAAGAATCGAGCCGAAATAACCAAGCAATCAAAAGAGAACAAAAAATTCAAATTTTGACTTGGTTAATCGGTTAACCAATGTGTTAACTGGTTAACCAGGGCGAAATTTGAATAATTTGTTCAAATTCAGCACACCCTAGCCCTTGATCTCACTTGAAATATTCTAGATCCACTCCACTTTTATTCCTCAACATTACTTTGATCATTTCCCACCATATATATATATATATATATATATATATATATATATATATATATATATATATACCTTCACTAATCACCACTCTTTTATGAATTTCCCTCCAAATTTGAATTCCAAGCCTAATTTTGATTTTCCAAAGCAAGTTCCATTCCATCAAATTCCTATACCTAAAGTATTTAAATAGCACCCTCATTTCATTCATTTAACAAGCTTTTGATAGCCAAAAATCTCTTGCAAAATATCTTCCCAAACCACAAAATTCACCAAAGCTCATTTTCTTCTTTTGAAAGTTATCAAGAATTTGCATTGAATTCTTGAATAAATTTGAGCTAAAACTTCATCCTTTTCATTTTTCTTCATCAATTTTAGTAGATCAAGCTTTCTAGTGGAGTAATTTGAAGTTTGTTCTTGGTAATTCATATTCCTCCATTGTTACACCTTCATCGCCATCATTCAAGATGTATATCTTTGGTGCTATTGGTTGTTGATCCTTTGGATCATAAATTATTGTTTGATTGCAGGGATCTCATTGTTTTACACTTTAAAATTTGTGCCAATTCAGTTCATGATCATAAGGTGCTTGAAAATTGTTTTAAAAGAGGATCATGCTGAATTTTGGCCAATTTTCTGCTTCTGGTTCAATGTTAATCGGTTAACCATTTGCAGTGTAAAATGGATAATCTGTTAACCTGTGTATTATTGCGCAAAAAATCAAAATTTCAACGTGTTAACCAGTTAATCAATTGGTTAACCGATTAACACTGTTCCATAATCAATTTTTCACTTATTTTTTGTTCTTTTTGCTTCTTCTTCTCCCTTCTTCTTATTTTTAAATTCAATGGACTTTGGGTGTAGACTAGAGTAGTTAATATTCATTAGTTCAAATCTACCTCTAAGTGAATTATTTATTCACTTTAGGTACTTTGCATTAGTGATATATTTTCATACTTGCATCCACCAAAATGAATGATTGAACTTAAAGATGAAAGAATACCATAAGTGTAACTCAATTTAGTATTCATCTTTATATTCATGCGACATTGTATTCGGATAACGATTTACATATCGTTTATCTCACATGTATTAACACTAATAGCGTTAACCTTAATTGGTTTTGGCCGGCCTCATTTGTAGGGTAATTACTCTGTAAATTACTCGGCGATTTCTTAACATAGACTTAAATGTGTCCCTACTTCGAAATAAAAATCCAATTGGATACTTGCACTTTCGTGGACCGCACCTCGTGTTGGTCGCGTAATCCTAAGGTTTTTAATCACTTGCGTTAGATCCACGACTTTTGAAGCTTGATTCATAGTTGCTTTGGGTATCCCAATCTTCTTTCAAGTTTCATCGAAAATTTGGGTCTAATCGCATCGGTTAATCACCATAGTTTAAGATACTAAGCGGAATCATTTTCCTTTTTTATTTTGGCACTAAGTGCTTGGTTACATCTTTTGGTTGTGGATGATTAAGTTCACCATACCACTATTATGCACATAGTATTATTATACTACTATATTACTATTTTAATTTCCCTCTTGCACCTTATCCTCTTTAATTTTCTTCTCGCTCCCTTATCTCCTTTACTTTTATTATTTTTTATCATTCATTATCATGTTTATGTTTATGTTTATATCCTTGTGTTTTTTTTCCTTTCGTCCTCTTGGATACAAAAATATTAATAAAGGATTAAACCTCTAAAAAACTTCTGATCTTGATCTTGGACTATGGTTACTATCATTAGCATTGGAATTGGAGTGTTGGACTTATATTCTAAGATACCTTCCCTTTGCTTTGATCATCATGGAGTTGATACTCTAGCCTTTATTTAGCCATTTGCTAGCTTATTCCTTTAAGGCTGGAACTCTTTTGCGTATGCTTGGAAGACATCAAGTTGGTTAGATCTTTCCTCCTTTATCTCTTTTATTTTCTTTTTTAGGATAACCTCTTCATCTCCTCCTCTTCTTTGATTTTTAAAACTTCCCTCTTTTTCAAAGGATTCTTGTTTTAAAAAACCTTCACCTTTTTAATAAATAAAACATTGACTTTTTTGTAAAGCGTCTTTTACGTCTTCTTTTCTTAAAATAAATGTCAATAAACTTAATCATTTTGACTTCAATTCAAAAATTAAAAAGAATCAAATTCATTCAAGTGGTTTTGTACCTTTGTGCACATTTTTTTTGTTTTCTTTGCAATTTTAGACTATGAGTCATTATTCTATAGTTGGGTGCAAGTCTCTCATATCTCCATGGTTGTAGTTTGATGTAATTGAGTAGTTGTCATTCGTGGGGGTTTAGTGGCATACTCATCGATTTTATCCAAGTTGACGCCCTCCCCATAATGATGTATGATTCCATGCCCTCATTCTCATGGTAGATTTGTGAGTCTATACATTTGAAAATGACAAATTATCTTCACTTAATAAAATCAATCAAAACCAACAATTTTTCACTATTTATACCACGAACTACGGGGTTTTGATCTTACATTGCACATTGTGAGTACGTAGGCATGAGGTGGTAAACTTCTCCAAACACAATAACATTAAAAATGAATTCTTTTCTCATCCCCCCATTCTCATTTAAACAAATCATTTTCAAACCAAAAGCAATAAATTTTTCAAAAGGCTCCCGTGGGGCACCACAAACATTTTGGGTGCTTAAAACCTTCTCATTTTGTAACCTACCCCCTTACTCTTTCTCTGCTTGTTTCTTTTAGTTTTTTTCCTTTTAGATTCATTAGGATTTATTCTTCTTTTTTCCTTTTCATTTTGGAATAAAATAAAAGTGCAGTGGTGACTCTGTTTACTTTGATTTAAGTTAATTGATAGCTTACACTCATGATTTCCCCACTACAGAAAAGTTGCGACTTTGCTAGGGAGCGATAACACTAAATAGCACTACATATTTGACTCAGATTGCACATGTTTATGAGGACTTTTATTGCTATTTTCTTATGCCATGATTGCTTTTTGTTTTGTTTTCAGGTTTCTAGTATATCCAGAGCTCCTCATGCATAATTGAAGAAAAACGAGCAGAAAAACCAATTTTTGAGCAAAGTGTTCACATGGAATCCACCATGGCGGACGCCACTGGGTAGGCAAAAAGACGGAGTATTTCAAATTGATGATAACTATCACATTCTCCACTATCTTCCTCCTCTAGTTCATATAGCGGGCGCCATGAGAGGGTGGCAGGTGTAACACCCCAAAGTTGATTCTGATTTATTTGATGTGTTTCTTATGAATTTTGATGATATATGATGTTATTTGATGTTTAGTGGAGTTTTGAGAGTGACTTAATATTTTATTAATATTAGAACATTATGTATAATGGGTTTAGTTAATTATTTAAGATTAAATAAAATAAAAGGAATTAGAGGATAAGGGTAATATGGTCTTTTGGTGGAGGATTAGTGAAGGTATTATGGAGAAAGTATATTAAGGTCTTAGGGGCAAGAGTGACATAAGAGTAAAGTTGGGTTTTGTACGATTATTGGGAACGATCGCACTTTTGGGAGAAACAAGAAGAGCTCTGAAGAGGAAAATCTAGGGCTTGAAGGTTGGAGAGATTTTCGAGAAGATTATCGAAAAGATTACGGAACCTAAGGTATGGGGAGTATTTTCCGTTTGGTATTGTAATGTGTGAATAAAATTTGGTGTTTTGAGGTATAGTTTTAAGGTATAGGGTTTTGATTGATGAATTGGTTATTGATGATGATTTTGATGAATATAATGATGTTAGATGATGTATATGATGTTATTATGAGTAATGTTGATGTTGATTATGTTTTATTTGTTATGCTGATGCCAAATGTGGATTTTTATGAGTGAAATCGCAAAAGGACGGTTCTGAAAATCGCAGAAAATCTGCAGAAATCGCGAAGCTCGCTTAGCGAGCAAGTCAAAATTTGGAAAATCCAGAACCCGAGAGCTGGTCTCTTAGCGAGCAAGGTGTCTCGCTTAGCGAGACCTGGAATGTTTGGAAAAATGATTTTTTTTATTCATAAAAATGTTTTCTTGATGTGGTTTATGTCGTACGTTGCTATGATGTTGCAGAGTTGTTGTATGATGTATTTTTAGAGGCTATATGAGTAGGATTAATGATTAAATGATGTATGATGACTTAAATGATTACTTGGAGTTATGAAGTATGATTACATGATGTAGAGGTATAATGTTAAATGATTATGTAGTATGATGTTAAATGAGTATGTAGTATGATGTTAGATAAGTATGTAGTATGATGTTAGGTGAGTATGTAGTATGATGGTATGAGTGAGTATGTGAAATGATGATTGATGATGAATGCAGATGCAATTTTTATGATGTTTTAAGGATGATGTGTGTATATTGTGTCTTGCATTCATGGCATTGATTTATAAGGGGACTTTGGTCCATTGTTAGCTTCAATCCCATTGTGCGGATTGAAGTGATTTGATGTTATGATGTGCTCCCTCAATGGAGGGTTGATGGCCCAGTGTCCATCCATGAGGATGTTTCGTTACCACATGCATATTAAGAGGTTGCATTTCATTCTAAATGACATAGCATGATTTGCATTGAGTTTGTGTATTGGTGTGATGTATTTGGTGTTGTGTATAAATGAGTTTTTTTATTATTGATGTTGTGATGTGATGTAATTGACGTTGTGTATATGATGAGGGTTTGTGATGAGTGATTCCATTTTGTAGTCCATGTTTATAAATTTTCATTTCTATATTACTTTATTGAATGTGAATTTACTCACCATGCCTGCCTTTTATGATGGTCTATTATGCCATCCTGCAGATAATCAAAGTTAGCTCGGTGAGTGTTAGCTCGGAGTTAGTGAGTTTACTGTGTTGGTTAGAAGTGGAGTCCCGTTTCCGTGTCCAGTAACATTCAGGATAAGGTTTCGCTTGAGTTGTTTGTTTATTTGAATTAAGAAGTTGTGTTCTTTTGATTACTTTTGATTTTACTGACGTTTTGGATTAAATTATGAAGTTCCTTTATTAAAGATGAGAATGAGGTTTTGTTTTCAGCTGCCAAGTTTTAGAAAAAGGCGTTTATGATTAATCATGATATTATAACCCGTGTTATGGGACAGGACTCAATATGATGTTTTATGTTGTTTTGAGTTATTATGAAGAATTTGATATCCTTTCATGAGTTTTACTCTGATATTTGTTTAAAATTTATCGTAATTGTGATGGGGTAGAAAAGGTGTTACATTAGTGGTATCAGAGCAGGTCGGTCTTTCCAGTCATTTCATGTCATTGTCAGTCGTGTCGATTATTGCATTTGAGTGTTTTGAGGTTGGGTTGTTTTCTGATTTTGTTGGTGATTTGTAGAATGGCTTCGAATCGTGCTCTTGCGGATGCAGTAGCTGCAGTTTCTAAAGCTACGACACATAACAATGTTCGTGATGAATTTCATGCCTTGAGGGTATTTCAGAGGAATAATTCGCCTAAGTTTGAGGGTACTCATGAACCAGAGAATACGCATAAGATGTTGAAGGCGATTGAGAAGATTTTCAGGACTATGGCATTATCCGATATGCAGAAGGTGCAGTTTGGCACCCATATGCTGAATGAAGAGGACGAGGATTGGTGGGATAATAACCGTCATAGATTGGAAGGATTTGGGGCTGCGATAACTTGGAATGTATTCAGGAGGGAATTTATGAGTAAGTACTTCCCTGGAGATGCTCGTGGCAAGAAATAGGTTGAGTTCCTAGAGCTGAAGTAAGGGAACATGACGGTGGCAGAGTATGCTGCCAAGTTTGAGAGGTTATTGAAGTTTTGTCCTCACTACAACCGTGATAATTCTGAGTTGTCTAAGTGCTTGAAGTTTGATAATGGACCGAGACCAAAAATCAAGAAAGCGATTGGGTGTCAGCAGATCCGCATGTATGTTGATCTTGTGGATAAGAGTAGAATCTATGATGAGGATAGTCGAGCTCGATATGCTCACTATAAGAAGGTGAATGAGAAGAAAGACAAGGGTTAGTTTCAAGGGATAACTTATGCAACTCCAAATGACAAAGGGAAGCTGAAGGTTAATTAAGGGAAGAATCCAAGTGGGGGAGCGGGTTCTACTCCTCTCAAGTGCTATACGTGTGGTGAAGCGGGTCAAAAATTTGATGTGTGCACTACTACTGTGATAAGATGCTACAAATTTGGTAAGAGAGGTCACATGAATGGCGAGTTTCCGAATGCTAGAACAACTTGTTTCAATTGTGGGGAAGAAGGACATATCAGTACTCAGTGTCAGAAACCGAAGAAGGTTGCTACTGTAGCTTAAACTACTAGTAGAGTGTTCGCTTTGAGTGGCTCAGATGCTCAAAAGAAAGATAACTTGATTATAGGTACTTGTTTTATTAATGATGTTGAGTTGGTTGCTATAATTGATATTGGCGTTACTCATTCGTTTATTTCGATTGAGTGAGCGACCAGATTGAATTTTCCTTTGACTGTTATAAATGGTAATATGTTGATTGAGATACCTGCTGACAGTTCAGTTACGACTAACCGTGTGTGTTTGACATGTACATTGACCATTTATGGTAAGGATTTCTTGATGGATTTGGTGTGTTTACCTTTACGCCATATGGATGTTGTGCTGGGAAATAACTGGTTGGAGTTCAACTTTGTGCATATCAATTGTTATGCAAAGACGGTGGAGTTCCCAGAGATTGGCGATAATGGGGAAATGATGTTTTTATCCCGAAGCAAGTGGATGAATTGCTAGGGGAAGAAACTCATATGTTTTCCTTGTTTGTGGCATTACAAGTTGACCGTGAACAAGCACTATGCCAAACAAGACCTTAGACAACGCTTTTTTTAGCCTTAGACAGCGCTTTAAAGCGCTGTCTAAACCTCCGCTGCTAAAGGTTTAGATAGCGCTTTTTTAAATCTCAAAAGCGTTGTCTAAGAGCTGTCTAAGGTACCCTTAGACAGCGCTTTTAGGAATACCTTAGACAGCGCTTTTGAAAAAGTGCTTTCTAAGCCCCTTCTATTTTAATTTTTTTAGGTATACCTTAGACAGCGCTTTTCAAAAGCGCTGTCTAAGCCCCCCCCTAGACAGCGCTTGGGCCAAAAGCGCTTTCTAAGCCCCTCCTTTTTTAATTTTTTTAGGTATACCTTAGACAACGCTTTTCAAAAGCGCTGTCTAAGCCCCCCCCTTAGACAACGCTTTTGCCAAAAGCGCTTTCTAAGCCCCCCCTTAGACAACGCTTTTGCCAAAAGCGCTGTCTAAGGTATACGAAAATTTTTGCAGCTTTTGTTTTAAACCACATTTTTTCTAGGTTTATAAACCAGAATTTCTACCTGTTTTCAACCAAATTTTGGCAGACAAATATCACATTTTATATATGCCATTTCAAACCCTTTTGGCCTTTTTTCTACCAATTTTTGGCTAACAAATATATATATACCAATTCAAACCAATTTTGCCTTAAATGTATCAAAATATATACAAATTTATGTACACATTTACAAGTGATTACATATACTACAAATGTACAATATAATTACACAAATTTATGTACAAAGTTACAAGTCATGTACAATATACTACAAATTTACAAGTCATTACTTAAAACATTGAGCTCTATCATGAATTGACACCATTCCTCTTTGATTTCGTCCACTTGATCCTTTGTATAAAATGCACACTTGAATTCATCAAAGTACTACATAATAATATAACATAGTTTGAATTAATTTCAACTATTTAATTATATGAGATATGTGTAAATATAAAAATAACTCATAAGTTAGAAATACATACATCAGTGGGAATCTCTAATCGGCCCAAAACAAGAGTATCTCGCATAAACCTCAACATGAAATACCTGCAATCTATTTGATTACGTTGTTGAGGACACTACATATGAAAAAAAAATATGGATTATAAATCCTAAGTTTTATCAAGTGTCATCACTAATATAATAAAAAATGTGATAATTAAAAATATACCACCACTTGAATCTATGTAATGGAGTTGGCGCCCCTCCTTGAGGTTTGGATATCCCGTTGGGCCTGAAAAGCTTGTAGGATGCTAATAAAATAAAAATGAAGCAATTAGAACAATTCACATAAACTAAGAAAATTTTTGAACATTCTCACTTACGTATCAATTATGACCTTCATATCCGGGTATGTTGTCCAATCATTTCCTAACGAGTCAAGATAATACACGATTTCTCGAATAGGATTGATTGCGAGCAACAACCAATGTCCACTGTAATGATTAAGCAAATGTTAGATGTTAACTTGGAAAAAAAATATAATAGATGAATTTAGAATGAAATTCTAACCCGGTATTAAACGGTATAAAAAACAACTTCTCCGCATCTTTATTGTCCATGAGGATCCGAAGAACGTACTCCGTCACGGTATCCAGTCTACTTAAGATTAAACTTAAGTTGACGGTCGCGGGTGCTAAGAATCCGAATGACACGTCCAAACCATTGGGGCGCATCAATTTGTCATACAAAAACCTAATATAAAAACATCATTAATATTACACACCTCTTTTGAAACATAAAGTAAACCGGATTAACATAAAGTAAACATCATTAACATAACTTGTTCAATTAATAAAACAAAGTAGACCGGATTTACCTAATATATGTATTGACAATGCTGACTGTTGCACCCCAAAATTTTCCCTCACAATACAAGAACTTTGTGTGCTAAGAAGGTTCACAAGGTTCACAAGATTCACAATGCTTATAAAACCTTTCATGAGGTTCATGAAGTCTACAAGTTACTTCTTGAAGGTTCACAAGGTTCACAAGTTTCTCAACATTTACAAGACCTTTCATGAGGTTCATGAAGTCTACAAGTCACTTTATGAAGGTTCACAAGGTTCACAAGTTTCTCAATGTTTATATAACCTTTCATGAGGTTCAAGAAGTCTACAAGTTATTTCTTGAAGGTTCACAAGGTTCACAAGATTCACAATGTTTACATAACCTTTCATGAGGTTCATGAAGTCCATAAGTCACTTCATGAGGTTCACAAGGTTCACAAGCCTCACAATACCTCCCATGAGGTTCACAAGACATTTTATGATGGTTCACAAGGTTCACAAAGTTCACAATGGGTCAGAAGAGTTGACAATTCCCTCAGACAATGCACCTCCTAAGCAGTGCATCCAAAACTAGGGTTTTGACTTTAATCAGGCTAAATGGACTTCCAATACCTCAAGTGAGCTTCATAACATCTTATATGTATATAAGGACCCCCATGACAAGTTTCAAGACTTTTCTCAAAAGTTTGCTCAGTCAGATGATCAGATAAGTCAAAATCAGTCAATGCAGTCAGAAAGTCAAACTGAGGTCAACTGTGGTCAAACCAAAGTCAAACTTCATGATTTTTTGCCAACATCAAGTATATGAAGTAAAATTCATCATTTGATCAAGGTTTGATCATGATTCATCAAGGAGATTCCAGATCATCAAGAATCAGGAGTTTCTAAATTAGGGTTTCCTCAGTAAAGTCAACTGAACTTTGACCAGCCATAACTTTCACATACTTCATCACCAAGTCTCCACCCAAAGCTCATTTTGAAGGAAATTTAATTCTATACAACTTTGATCTTGCAAGTTAAGCCCAAAAATGCTTCATTTGGAAGATATGAGCTGAGACATTATAGGTCATTTCAAAAGTCAACAAAAAGTCAACAACTTCAAAAGGGCATAAATTGAGATTGGTAAATGATATGGACCTGAAACCAATGGGGTTGTTTAGAGGACTCTTCAAGCTTTCCAAAATGTCCAAGAACACCCTCATACCTTTAAAATTGAGGGAGATATGCCCTTGCAAAGTTGGGAAATTTTGTGATGATTTATATTGAAAATGGGGATCCAAAAGCATTTCTCTCCAAATGGGCTGGCCAAATTATGACCCAACCCATACAATAACATCATGCATGAAATTTCCATAATATTTTCATAATTTTTATTTTATTTAATTAATTTATTATGATTTTTTATACTTAAAATCATTTTAAATTTAAATAAAATATTAAATATGAAGATTTAATTTTGTGATTGATTCTAGAAGGTCATAAAATCAGTATGGAATAAGTTGATACAAGAGTTATATGGAATGGCTTGAAATAGAAAGCATTGGTACAAAAATATTGAACTTTCAAAGCATGATCAATCTCAATCTTTTTTAAATCAAATCATTCACATAACCAATCAATGTTTTGACCTAGAATCATTCACATATAAGTACTGATCATAACCCTAGCCCTCATTCACGATTTTTGCAGCCTCAAAGGTAAGTTTCATAGCTCAAAAATTCAAGCCAAAACACCAATTCGGATTCTTTAATCCAGGGCACTAGAAGGTAAAATAAGAACATGGAGAGCTTCATTGGACATCCTTGATCATAAACCATCACTCACATTCATCCAAATCATGCCATAATGCCTCACCCGAATTCAATTTGTTCTTGAATATAACTTTTTCGATTGCATTAATTTGTTGTGTTTCAATGAAATTTGCTTGGCTAATGTTGTTTGTTATGTGATATAGATCGTTTCTGGACAGGAAAATCAAAGAAACCGTGGCTAATTCATAAAATGCCATTGTTAGGGTTTGGACTTAGGTTTAGGGATTTTTGATTTAGGGAACATAAATAGATTCTAAAGACATAGAACGAATCGTGTGAATGTCAGAATCATGTTGCTGTGTTTGATTTTGTGAAACTGTATGGTTTTGTTGGCCTTTGGTTTTTGTAGGTTTTGCTGGAAGTTTGTTTTCGCAGGAAAATTCATAGAGAATTTCGTAGCTAAAATCGAAGGACAGGAGGTTGAAGATGAAGGCTTTGGCGCGCTGCTGGAAATTTGAAAATCGTTCATAATATTTTATTAAATCGTTTCCATGTTTAATCACCAAAACAGGTTTGGTCCAGTGGTAAGAGGAGTGCGTGTATGACCTGATGGCATGAGTTCGAATCTCGCCTCCAGCAAGTTTTTTTTTGATATTTTTCATTTAAGATGTGTTTTTAATATATTATTATTCGTAGTTGTTTAGTCATCAGGTAGGCTCTCCCAGCCAGGCGGTAACGTATGCATGCTTGTAATCAAAAGGTCCTGGGTTCGATTCGCACCCCAGGCCTTTTTGGTTTTACTATTTTTTTCTGATTTTTCAAGATAAAGCAAAAAACCAAGAGGTGTTCATTGTTGTTGCATTACTGGTGCGCAGCTCAGTTGGCAAATCTCTTCATTATCCAGGTTAGGGACCTGGGTTCAAATCCCAGGTCCAGTTTTTTGATTTTTCTTATTTTCTTTTAGATTTCCTATTTTCTATATTATATTATAATATGTTTCTAAATTATAAAACTGCAAATATTATTTTCTTCTAAATTATAAGGTACATATGTTTTGTTCTAAAATTCTAAAAAATGATTGTCATTATTATATATTTATAAAATGTATCTAGGTACCATTTAATTAGTTTTTGTATATTATAAATTAGAAAAAAAACCCTAAAAAATATTTTCTAAACAATAACCCTAATTTTGTGAAAACCTAATTTTATTTTCTTAATTATTTTTACTTTCTAATTCTTTACATAATTATAATATATATTTATTTAGTATAATTCTTATAAATATAATAATTGGTAGAAATTAAGTTTTGTAAACATGATTAATTTTTTGTGAATATGATACTTAAAATTTATTTTCTTAATATAATGTATAAATATTTTTTTTTTAATAATTGTTGATATATATTTAGAAATAATTAAATTTTGTAATGATTAAAATTTATAATTATATTATGTTTAAAAATTTTATATTATAGTAATTATTTAATTATTCATGTTTCTAAATAAATGCTTATATATTAAAATCCTATTTTGTGTTTATTATTCTAATCATGTCATTATAATATTTTTTATTTAATTATATTTATTTTAATTATTGTTACTAACCATATTATTATTTATTATTTTTGTTTATTATTATCTTATATTTTATATTATTATTTCTCTAACCTTGTTTATTTTTCTAATTATTATTATTTCACTAACTTTATTTATTTTTAATATTTTTACCAACCTTATTCTTAATTATATTTATCACTAACCCCTATTTATTTATTTACTGTTTATTTATTATCTTTGCTTATTTATTTATATTTTGCTAATTATTTATTTTTGCTATTTATTTTAATTTGCTTATTATAATTATTATGTAATTGCTTCCCGGATGTAAATTTTGTAATATTTAATTATTTAATTTTTATGCTATGGTTAGTAATTTAGGGAGTGTAAACATGTATTCAACTTAAAAATAAATTTAGCTCATTTTAATTAAAGATAATTAATATTAAACACTCACACACGTAAGTCGATTTTTAATCGCCATCTCACATTTCTAAGGTTATCCCTCAATGTTGCCTAAATCATAAGGTCAAGTGGGGTGTATAAAGCAAGTCCCTTAAAAGAAAAAATCATCAAGTCCCTAATGGTTGCCTTTACAAATCAAGTCCCTTCGAATAATGATGATAGTCCCTCCTATATGCTTAATACACCCCACAGTTGCCTTCAAAACAGATGTCCCTCATATGTCCCTTACATCCAAGGTAATGACTACCTACTCCTTAATAGTGGGGATAGTCTTACCAATTAAAGGATAAAGAACAAGAAAGACTTAAAATTTTAGGGTAGGTTCCTCTTATGTACTTGCTCACTTCAAAAAACTTTTCAAACTCTTCACAATTTCAAACAAATTTTCAAAAACAAGTTTTTACGCATCTGTACATGGATCATTATCAACTATTATGAAAATTTTTCTATTCACACACTACACTTTCAAAAACAATTCAAAAGTGAGCTAAGTAACTAAGAGCCCATGGATAACCATGGATGTAAAGGGTGCTAACACCTTCCCTTTACATAACCTACCCCCCGGACCCGAAAATATCTCTTAAGGTCTTTCCTGTTCTTTTATACCCTTTCCTTTTGGATAAAATAAAAGTCGGTGGCGACTCTTGCTATCCGCAACATAACTAAAGTCAGTTCTCCCACCGTGTTACAGAACTGGCGACTCTGCTGGGGATTTAATATAAAAGAGGGGTACCCTTAGGAATTAGATCACTTTAAATTGTTTGCCTTGTTTGCTTTATATTATCTTGTTGGGGTGCTCTTATGTGTGAAAGGTCCTAACCCGGATCTAGTGTACCTTAGGTAAATGGCAATAGACCAAGGAAACTGTACGACGTATATCGATACGGTTGATCTGGTGGCCATAGTTAGTGCGACTTCTTGGTTGGTGCTTATGTTCCTTAAGTCAAGTTGAGGATAATATGAGGCTGCCATATGTTGTCAATGCACTAACTAACTTTTAGAACCCTAGTTAACTCATCTTGGCCTTTAGAAAGTAGTGAGGTAACCGGCTTTGGTGCAGACTGAAGTTGGTTGACACTCGATACTACACTCATTGAGATCTTAAACTTGGAGGGTTTTGGTTGGCAAGTAAGTTGCCTTCTGATCAACCACCCTTGTGAAGGATCAATGATATTGAGATCCCTTAGAACCTGGTTACTTTTTTAGGACAGGATGAACCATCTAACTTCAGGGGAGGGTACCTACCTTAAACCTCATGCAAGCCTTTAAACCTAGGGCTATGGTGTGACTTGTTTGTGTGTGCCACATGTTTGTGATTGAGCATAACATCATGACATCATCATGCATCATAAGCATAGCATTTTCACTAACCATTTCAAGGACCAAAGGATTTATCTTTGTTCTTTGTTGCAGGTCATGGCTTCTGCTCGTAGAAACACTATCAGGATCAACTTTGTGGGCATACCTGCTAAGCTTAAAGAGTTGGTTTCTCAAGTGTCTGATCATTCCCAGTTCATCAAGAGACATGGTCACCTATTGGATCTAGTCACTTCAGGGTTCAATGAAGACATGATGAGTGTCCTGTTTCAGTTCTTTGACCCTAAGCACCATTGCTTTACATTCCCTGATTATCAGCTGGTTCCAACCATGGAGGAGTTCTCTAAACTTCTGGGTATACCTGTTCTTGATCAAAGACCCTTCACAGGCTTGGAGAAGGAGCTTAAACCAGAGGTCATTGCTGCAGCCCTACATCTGAAGAAGTCTGACATTGTTCTAGAAACGAGAAGTGGAGTCAAGGGTATTCTTGCCAAGGTGCTAATGGATAAGGCTCAAATGTTCTTGAAGGCCATGAGCTATGATGATTTTGAGGAGATCTTAGCCTTGCTGATATATGGCTTAGTATTGTTCCCCAATCCAGATCAGTTCATAGATGTTCATGCCATCAACATTTTCCTGAGTCACAATCCAGTGCCTACATTGCTTGGAGACATCCTGCATTCTCTTCACACCCGTACTACAAGGGCAAGAGGAACTTTGATGTGCTGCATACCTTTGCTATCTAGGTGGTTTATTTCTCACCTTCCTTGCTCAGTAATGAAGAATGAGCAAGGGTTCAGATGGTCCAAGAGGATCATGTCACTTTCTCACTCAGATATCCATTGGTGCTCCAGATCTATGGAGAATGTCACCATCATTGACCGTTGTGGGGAGTTTCCTAATGTGCCACTTCTAGGCATAAGAGGAGGCATCACTTACAACCCCTCTCTAGCTTTACGACAGTTTGGTTACGCCCGGAGCGATGGTCCACATGACATGTTGATTCAAGGCATTGTGTTTGATTATGACAACGATCTTCAGGGTTACCGTCAGAGATTCATACGAGCTTGGGGAAAGGTAAACAGGATTGACAGCAAGACACTAGAGCCTAAGTACACTATTCCTATGGAGGCTTATCTCAGATGGGTACGATCTCGTGCTCAGACTCTCATGATGCCATATCCTGCCGTCCTACCAGTTACCATGGAACCTGTTGCTGAAGGAGACACAGCTTATACCATCCTTCACCTAGACATGCCTACTGATATGGAAGACTTGCAGAGATCATGGATCCAACTGAAAGAGCAAAGGGATACTTTCGAGGCTCATTACAAAGCAAGCCAAGAAAGAATCTTGGAACTAACAAAGCAACTTCACGAGGAACGGAACCTCAACTCATACCTCAACACAAAGAGGAAACGTCCATGGGAGACTTAAAACCCCATCTTTTGTACCTATTTTATTTCATTTTTTGTAAAGCCCAAGAGGCAAAACAAAGTTATTACTAATAAAAGTTTACTTTCGTGTTTGTTTAAGCAAATTTAAAATCCTGCGGTCCTTGAAAACATTGCATATGCATTCACATATCATTTCATTGCATCACAGGTTTATAATTGCGCACAGGTTTCTCATCTTCTCGCTGTTTATTTCAGCAATGGCTCTTGAACAATCAGTTAAGGATCTCCAGGCACAAAATGCACAGTTTCAAGAGCTGATCCTGAACCTGTCCAAGGGGCAAGATGAATTGAAGGCACTGCTGGCCAAGAAGACTAAGAAGGCTAGAAGGTCTGCTGGGTTGATCAACATGGGAAGAAGGTTCAAAGGTCTTGCCAAGACCAAAGAACCAGCTGAAGACTATGAATCTGAAGAATCTGAGCAAGAGGTAGGCAGTCTCCACCATACAATGGGGGACTCTGATTCTGAGGCTAACTACTACCATGAGCCTAATGAAGACAAATTCAAGATGCTGGTGGATAGGATGGATGCTATGGAATTGCAGAAATCATCTGGGATGGATTTTGAGGATTTGAGTTTGATATCTGGGGTAGTCATACCCATTGGTTTCAAGGTTCCTACCTTTGTTGTTTATGATGGGGTCTCTTGTCCCAAGCTGCATCTGAGGTCTTATGTCAGAAGAATTCAACCCCACACTGCTGATAAGAAGTTGTGGATCCATTTCTTTCAAGAAAGCTTATCTGGAGCTCAGTTAGAGTGGTATTATCAGTTGGAAAGTGTCAACATCAGAGACTGGAACGATCTTGCTGAAGCTTTCTATAAGCAGTACCAATACAATGCTGACTTAGCCCCCACTCGCATGCAGCTTCAGAGCATGTCTATGGGTGCCAAAGAGAGTTTTAAAGAGTATGCCCAGAAGTGGAGAGATTTAGCTGGAAGAGTTCAACCCCCTTTGACTGATAGGGAGCTGGTTGATATGTTCATGTGTACACTGAATGGTCCATTCTACAGTCATCTCATTGGAAGCTCATCATCTGGCTTCACTGAGTTGATCATGACAGGAGAGCGAGTAGAGAATGGTATAAAGAATGGTAAGATCCAAGTGGGTGCTTCCTCATCAGGTGCTGCAAAGAAGCCTCCCACTGGGAAGAAAGAATCCAATGCTGTTTATGGTCAACCTGATCGTAACAGAAGGCATCAGTCTGTTAGTGCAGTGCATATTTCAAATCCAACTCCTGCAACAACAGAGCAGCCACAGGGCAACCAACAGAGGGCTAGAAGGCAGTTCACGAAGATCAACATGTCAATGGCTCAGGCATTGCAACACTTGTTGAAGGCTGAACTCATTACCTTGAAAGAGGCTCCTCAAAATCCTAATGTTACCTCTCCCAGGTACAATCCCAATGCAAGGTGTGCATACCATTCAAACTGTCAGGGACATGATACTAATAACTGCTGGATCTTGAAGAATAAAATTCAGGATATGATCGATGCTGGAGAAATTGAGTTTGATCCTCCAGGTACTCCCAATGTGATTACTGCTCCAATGCCAAATCATGAGAAGACTGTCAATGTTATTGATGAAGATCTACATGTCTATTCAGTTATGGAGTTGAACACACCATTGTCTGTTATCAAAAAGAGGTTAGTACAAGCTGGGATCTTTCCAGGTTGTCGCGAAGATTGTTTGTATTGTACTTATAAGCCGGATAGTTGCTTCATATTGAGAGATGGAATTCAACGTCTCATGGATAAGTATACTATAGTGTTTGAGAGGACTCCGTCGTCTGTAGAAAGTATGGTGGATCATCTGACTCAAGGTAGGAAGATTGAAGAGGTTGACATGGTTGACAAAGTACCAATAAGAATCACTTCAAAAGGTCCCATTAAAATCACTCATCAGGGTCCAATCAAGATTACTGCTGAAGGTCCTGTGAAAGTTGTTGCTGAAGCCAGAGTAGCTCCTGTGGTCATTACTACTCCTGGTCCTATCCCATATACGTCTGACAAAGCTGTACCTTGGCACTATGGGTCTGATGTTTACATCCATGGTGTTAAGCAAGAGCCTGTAGCTGATGTGCCTGTTGACATTGATAATATTGCTGGATCTAGCAAGATCACTCGTAGTGGAAGAGTCTTCTCTCCTCCAGTTGCTTCTAAGAATGCAGTTGCTCCTGCTGCTACTTCCACCACTGATGCTCGGGGCAAGGGTCCTGTTATCGAGCCTGTATCTACTGATGTGCCAGCTGCTGATGATCTCTCTAAGCAGATGGAAGAAGTATTGAAAATCATTCGCAAGAGTGATTATGACATTGTTGATCAGTTGGGGCATACTCCCTCGAAGATTTCTATGCTGTCCTTGTTGTTATGTTCTGAGGCTCATGCAAAGTCCTTGATCAAGTTTCTGAAGACTGCTCATGTACCCAGTGCAATTTTTGTTGACCAATTTGAGAACTGTGTTGCCCACCTGACCTATGACAATGGGTTAGGATTTTCTGATGCTGATTTGACCCCTGCCAAGAGGGATCATAACAGGGCCTTGCATGTTTCAATTGAATGCAGGGGCACTACCCTGTCACATGTGCTGATAGACAATGGTTCCTCTCTAAATGTGTTGCCTAAGGAAGTCCTGAACAAGTTGAGTCCTGAAGATGCTGTGCTGAAGCCCAATAATATTGTGGTAAAGGCTTTTGATGGTTCTAGAAGAGTAGTACATGAGGAAATTGATCTTCCAATCAAAGTTGGCTCCCAGGTGTTTACTGCTACATTTTTTGTGATGGATATTCGTCCTTCGTACTCTTGTCTGCTTGGTCGTCCCTGGATCCATGGGGCAGGTGCTGTAACCTCTACATTGCACCAAAAGTTGAGATATCTGGTAGATGGAAAGGTTGTTACTGTCTATGGAGAAGAAGAATACTTTGTCAGCCATGTGAATACCTTCAAGTATCTGGAAATGGAAGGTGAATACATCGAGACTCCGTGTCAGACGTTTGAAGTGGTTCCCTGGGTTGTTAATGATTACGTAGCTCCTCCTGCTGTGAAGAAAGTTCCTGTGGTCACCAGAAAGCCTCCAACAATGGCAATGGCCTCCCTCAATGATGCTAGAGCTGTAGTGGATGAAGGTGGTTGTACTATTTGGGGTCAGCTTCCTGATATTCCATACAAGTCTGACAAGTTTGGTTTGGGTTTCACTGCAGAATCCCAGAAGGTTGTTCGTCGTGCTCGTGCTGCCCGTATCACTAATCAAGGGGTTGTGAAGGACCAGATTAATGCTGTGGGAGATCAAGATGAAAACTATAACTTGGATGCATGGATTTTTCCTACTGTGGGTGCTGGACTCAATAATTGGAAAGCTGAAGATGTTATCCCTATCTCCTTTAGTCAGGAGTAAATACTATTACTGTGTTGTTTGTTAAATTTGTAATTTCTTGAACAATAAAACTTTCAAGCCATGTGCCTTACCCGGGGCACAATGGTGTGCTTGTTACGGGCTGTCATTTCATTTGCATACTTCATTCAATAAAATCAGTGGACGTTTCGTTTTCGTAAATATTGTGTTCCTTGTCTTTCTTTTCTTTTATTTTTGTTTTATCAGCTATGTGTTCTTACACACACCCACATCACTAAAATGCAGATCCTCATCCACTCTGGATCCTGTTGATAACAGTTCTACTATTGCCAATTATAATTTCGAGAATCCGATCTATCAAACTGAAGACGGAAATGAGGACGATTGTGAAATACCTGTAGAGCTTGCTAGGTTGCTACAACAAGAAGAGAAAGCTATACAGCCACATGAAGAGCCAGTCGAAGTTGTGAATCTGGGAACTGAAGAAAACAGAAAAGAGGTCAAGATAGGGGCTGACTTAGAGGACAGTGTCAAGAGCAGGTTGATTCAGATGTTACGTGACTATGTGGAGATCTTTGCTTGGTCTTATGAAGATATGCCAGGGTTGGATACAGACATTGTGGTTCACCGTTTGCCAGTGAAAGAAGATTGTCGTCCAAAGAAGCAGAAGGTTCGTCGTATGCGTCCTGAAATGTCAGAAAAGATCAAAGCAGAGGTAATGAAACAATTCAATGCAGGGTTCTTAGCAGTGACTTCTTATCCTCAGTGGGTTGCAAATGTGGTACCAGTTCCTAAGAAAGATGGTAAGGTACGTATGTGTGTGGACTACAGAGATTTGAACAAGGCTAGCCCCAAAGATGACTTTCCACTTCCTCATATTGATATTCTGGTAGACAACACTGCTCAGCATAAGGTATTCTCTTTTATGGATGGTTTCTCTGGTTACAATCAAATCAAGATGGCACCTGAAGATATGGAGAAGACAACATTTGTTACACAGTGGGGCACCTTTTGCTATAAAGTGATGCCATTTGGTTTGAAGAATGCAGGGGAAACATATCAGCGTGCTATGGTGGCTTTGTTTCACGATATGATTCATCATGAGATAGAGGTATATGTGGATGATATGATAGCCAGGTCCCAGAATGAAGAGCAACATCTTGATCATCTGCATAAGTTGTTTGAGAGGTTGAAGAAATACAAGTTGAGATTGAACCCAAACAAGTGTACTTTTGGAGTTAGATCTGGTAAACTCCTGGGTTTTATTGTCAGTGGAAAAGGTATTGAAGTGGATCCTGCAAAAGTGAAAGCTATACGAGAAATGCCAGCTCCCAGTACGGAGAAGGAGGTTAGAGGTTTCTTGGGACGATTAAATTACATTGCAAGATTTATTTCCCAATTAACTACCATCTGTGAGCCAATCTTCAAGTTGTTGAAGAAAGATCAGGTAATGGAGTGGAATGATGAGTGCCAGACTGCATTTGATGAAATCAAGAAGTATCTGCTAGAACCACCAATTTTGATGCCACCAGTTGATGGAAGACCCTTGATTATGTACTTAACAGTGTTAGACAACTCAATGGGGTGTGTGTTGGGGCAACATGACGAGTCTGGTCGAAAAGAGCAGGCAATATACTACCTTAGCAAAAAGTTTACCGACTGTAAAACAAGATACTCACTGCTCGAGAAGACTTGCTGCGCTTTGGCATGGGCTGCTCGCCGACTAAGACAGTATATGTTGACCCATACTACCTTGTTGATTTCAAAGATGGATCCAATCAAGTACATATTTGAGAAACCTGCTCTCTCCGGAAGAATTGCAAGATGGCAAATGATCTTGACAGAGTATGACATACAGTACACTACTCAGAAGGCCATCAAAGGAAGTGTTGTTGCTGATCATTTGGCTCATCAAGCAGTGGATGATTACCAGTCAATGAGTTTTGAGTTTCCTGATGAAGACATTATGATTATTACCAAAGAACCTGGACAATATGACGGACCTGAACAAGGATCCCGATGGACTATGGTTTTTGATGGTGCCTCTAATGCACTTGGTAATGGTGTTGGTGTTGTGATTAGTTCCCCTGAAGGTTGTCATACCCCGATTACTGCCAGACTTTGTTTCTATTGTACCAATAACATGGCTGAGTATGAGGCATGTATCCTGGGTATTAAAGCTGCTATTGATATGAAGATTCAGTTCCTTGATGTGTATGGAGATTCAGCCCTGGTAGTTAGTCAGATCAAAGGAGATTGGGATACTAAGCATGATAACCTCATCCCTTACAGAGAGCACGTGTTGTCTTTGATCCCACATTTCAGAGAGATTACTTTTGAACATATGCCACGAAGAGAGAATCAGTTGGCAGATGCATTAGCTACCATGGCATCTATGTTTGAGATCAGTTGGGATGATGAAGCTCCCAAGATTACTATTGATAGATTTGAAAAGCCTGCATATTGCAATGAGATTGACACTGAAGGGGTAGAAGAGAAGCCTTGGTTCTATGAAGTGAAAAGATATCTTGAAGCTCAGGAGTTCCCTGAAGGGGCATCTGTCAAAGATAGGAAGTTTCTGAGGAGGTTCTCTGCTAAGTTCTTTTTGAGTAATGGCACTTTGTACAAACGCAATCATGATTCAACTTTGCTTCGTTGTGTGGATAAGAAGGAAGCAATTGAGATTATGGAAGATATGCATGAGGGGATTTTTGGTACTCATTCTAGTGGTCATACTATGGCAAAGAAAATATTGAGAGCGGGTTACTATTGGTCTACCATGGAAGCTGACTGCTATCAACACTCCAGAACATGTCACAAATGTCAAATCTATGCTGACAAAGTCCATGTACCTCCATCACCTTTGAATGTGTTGACTGCTCCTTGGCCCTTTGCCATGTGGGGCATTGATATGATTGGTGAGATCAAGCCTACTGCTTCTAATGGGCATCGTTTCATCCTGGTTGCTATTGATTACTTCACAAAGTGGGTGGAGGCAGCTTCATTTGCATCTGTTACCAAGAATGTTGTGGCTCGGTTCATTAAGAATAATCTCATATGTAGGTATGGCATCCCTGAAAGGATTATCACTGACAATGGCTCTAATCTGAACAACACTATGATTACTGATCTCTGCACGCAGTTCAAGATTAAGCATCACAACTCTTCTCCGTATCGTCCAAAGATGAATGGGGCAGTTGCAGCTGCTAATAAGAACATTAAGAAGATTGTACAAAAGATGACTGTTACTTACAAGGATTGGCATGAGATGTTACCATTTGCTCTTCATGGTTATCGTACTACAATACGAACTTCAACAGGGGCAACCCCATTCTCCTTGGTCTATGGTATGGAAGCAGTTCTGCCCATTGAAGTTCAGATTCCTTCCTTGAGAATTATGAGGGATGCAGGCTTGGATGAAGATGAGTGGATTCAGACTCGACTGGACCAGTTAAATTTGATTGATGAGAAGAGGCTAGCAGCAGTTTGTCATGGCCAGATGTACCAGAAACGAATGATCAAAGCTTTTAACAAGAAGGTTAAGCCAAAGGTATATCAGGCTGGTGACTTGGTAATCAAGCGTATCATATTACCATAGGGTGATCCTAGGGGCAAGTGGACTCCAACATATGAAGGACCATTTGTAGTCAAGACAGTGTTCTCAGGAGGTGCCATGATACTGACTACAATGGATGGTGAAGACTTCCCACAGCCTGTAAATGCAGACATAGTTAAAAAATACTACGCATAAAAAGAGACCCGCTAGGTTGACAGGCCTAGGCAAAAATAAGGGCATCCCGGCAAACCAAAAGGGTTTGGGCAAAAATTAGGGATATATATAAAAAGATGTACACCCGGCAAGTCGAAAACCTGAAAAGGCGGCTTGGGCAAAAAAGGGTATCCCGGTGGATTGAAAACCTGAAAGGGCAATCCAGGCAAAAGTTAGGGATTAAAGCGTATGACTATGTCTCGTTTGGATCACCCATGAAACTACAACCAGTTGTACTACTTACTCAAGCTCGAACAGACAAAGCTCAATCCAATCGTTTTCGTCTCAACAGCAGAAGATGAGATACTTGAAGATAATGGCAATAGTAGAATTGAAACTCAATAGGATTGTTTCCCATGTAGCTGCTTCTCTTTTATAAAACTTTATGACAAAATCCTCTTACTAGGGTTTATGTCTCCTTGTACAAACTTACCCGTGTATGGGTCACTTTTTGATATAAATAAATTCCATCTTTTGAATCCAGATTTACTTTTACCCTATTTACATAAGCGAAACGTCCATTGGTTGTGTTTGAATGTATGTATGCTTTTGAATATGATTAATGTTTACCAAAAAGGCATGAATGCTTAATATGATTGATGTTTACCAGAAATGCATGAAAATGCAGTAATAGTATTTACTAAGGACGAACGAGGGAAGGATTTCAACGAAGCTTCACCGGTTTATCTTTACAGAAAACTACAAGACCCTCAGTAGGACGAATCCATCTTCACAAAGTCTCATCTCCCCTGGAATTTATATCCATCTCTTTTATCCTCATACGGATATACGGGAATTTACTTTCCAATAAGGGTACGACGAACGAAGACGGAGGTGATATCTACCCTACTATCAGACGAAGACGGGAGGTTATGTATACCTTACTATCCCCAACATACGGGAGGTTACATATACCTTACTATCCCCGGCAGACGGGAGGTTATATATACCTTGTTATCCCCAGCAGACGGGAGGTTATATATACCTTGCTATCCCCAGCATACGGGAGGTTATCTATACCCTGTTATCCCCGGCAGACGGGAGGTTATATATACCTTGTTATCCCCAGCAGACGGGAGGTTATATATACCTTGCTATCCCCAGCATACGGGAGGTTATCTATACCCTGTTATCCCCAGCAGACGTAAGGTTATGTATAATATATTCTTCAACAACGAATCGGGATTTATTTTCCCTGGCCAGCAGTTGTTATACGAAGATATCCAGGCGCTTCCGGCAGTATCATATCATACATACACCATTTACATCATACCATAACATACATATACATGAGTGCATAATACATTACCTAAGTGCATCATATTATACATGCATACATAATGCATAAACTAATATTATTATACAGAATGTTACCTTGTTTTCAGGGTAATTATCCAACAAACAAACTTATGATCATCAGGACTGCTCTATCCTCTTGAAAGCTTATAATCTCATCAGGACTGCTCAATCCTCTTGAAGACATGCTGTTACATCAGGATTACTCCAGTCTCCTGAAAGCATATCATTGATATCATCAGGATTGCTCAATCCTCCTGAAGACATGCTGTTACATCAGGATTACTCCAGTCTCCTGAAAGCATATCATATTATTACCACAGGATTACTCCAGTCTCCTGACAGCTTTTATTACATCAGGATTGCTTCACCCTCCTGAAATCATATCATTACCTCAGGATTACTCCAGTCTCCTGACAGCTATCATCATTACTTCTGGACTGCTTCATCCTCCAAGACTTTTTCAGAAGAACAAATCCTGACGTTCTTTTGATCATTAAGAGCAAATCCTGACGCTCTTTTAACCCATTGTTCAAGACATCTTTCAGAAGAACTAATCCTGACGTTCTTTTGATCCTCAAGAGCAAATCCTGACGCTCTTTTGGCCACTTGTTCAAGACATCTTACTCAGAAGAACAAATCCTGACGTTCTTTTGATCCTTAAGAACAAATCCTGACGTTCTTTTGGCCCTTGGAGAATAGGCAAATGGTCTGTATAAAGATCCATTCCCTAATCCAAAATATTTCCAACTCAAAATCATGTTGCATAAATGATTCAGAGACAGCCTATACAAAGACCTAGTACTGATGTCAGTATCAACATAAAGACATCATCATGTTCTGATGGCATCTCTAAGCCCATCACCAGTTCTTCCTGATGGCAGCTCTAAGCTCATCCCCAGTTCTTCCAAGTGGCATATTTAAGCCCACTCAATCATATTCAACTAGCCATGCACTGGTGAGTGCAAATTTTTGGGCTTTTGTGTTCAATCCCCTTCAACCTTCCAGGTCACGACTGGCAAACATACCAATCTAACCCCTCAGGTTTCAGAAAATTGAACAGGGGCAGCTGTTGCACCCCAAAATTTTCCCTCACAATACAAGAACTTTGTGTGCTAAGAAGGTTCACAAGGTTCACAAGATTCACAATGCTTATAAAACCTTTCATGAGGTTCATGAAGTCTACAAGTTACTTCTTGAAGGTTCACAAGGTTCACAAGTTTCTCAACATTTACAAGACCTTTCATGAGGTTCATGAAGTATACAAGTCACTTTATGAAGGTTCACAAGGTTCACAAGTTTCTCAATGTTTATATAACCTTTCATGAGGTTCAAGAAGTCTACAAGTTATTTCTTGAAGGTTCACAAGGTTCACAAGATTCACAATGTTTACATAACCTTTCATAAGGTTCATGAAGTCCATAAGTCACTTCATGAGGTTCACAAGCCTCACAATACCTCCCATGAGGTTCACAAGACATTTTATGATGGTTCACAAGGTTCACAAAGTTCACAATGGGTCAGAAGAGTTGACAATTCCCTCAGACAATGCACCTCCTAAGCAGTGCATCCAAAACTAGGGTTTTGACTTTAATCAGGCTAAATGGACTTCCAATACCTCAAGTGAGCTTCATAACATCTTATATGTATATAAGAACCCCCATGATAGGTTTCAAGACTTTTCTCAAAAGTTTGCTCAGTCAGATGATCAGATAAGTCAAAATCAGTCAATGCAGTCAGAAAGTCAAACTGAGGTCAACTGTGGTCAAACCAAAGTCAAACTTCATGATTTTTTGCCAAAATCAAGTATATGAAGTAAAATTCATCATTTGATCAAGGGTTGATCATGATTCATCAAGGAGATTCCAGATCATCAAGAATCAGGAGTTTCTAAATTAGGGTTTCCTTAGTAAAAGTCAACTGAACTTTGACCAGCCATAACTTTCACATACTTCATCACCAAGTCTCCACCCAAATCTCATTTTGAAGGAAATTGAATTATCTACAACTTTGATCTTGCAAGTTAAGCCCAAAAATGCTTCATTTGGAAGATATGAGCTGAGACATTATAGGTCATTTCAAAAGTCAACAAAAAGTCAACAACTTCAAAAGGGCATAAATTGAGATTGGTAAATGATATGGACCTGAAACCAATGGGGTTGTTTAGAGGACTCTTCAAGATTTCCAAAATGTCCAAGAACACCCTCATACCTTTAAAATTGAGGGAGATATGCCCTTGCAAAGTTGGGAAATTTTGTGATGATTTATATTGAAAATGGGGATCCAAAAGCATTTCTCTCCAAATGGGCTGGCCAAATTATGACCCAACCCATACAATAACATCATGCACGAAATTTCCATAATATTTTCATAATTTTTATTTTATTTAATTAATTTATTATGATTTTTTATACTTAAAATCATTTTAAATTTAAATAAAATATTAAATATGAAGATTTAATTTTGTGATTGATTCTAGAAGGTCATAAAATCAGTATGGAATAAGTTGATACAAGAGTTATATGGAATGGCTTGAAATAGAAAGCATTGGTACAAAAATATTGAACTTTCAAAGCATGATCAATCTCAATCTTTTTTAAATCAAATCATTCACATAACCAATCAATGTTTTGACCTAGAATCATTCACATATAAGTACTGATCATAACCCTAGCCCTCATTCACGATTTTTGCAGCCTCAAAGGTAAGTTTCATAGCTCAAAAATTCAAGCCAAAACACCAATTCGGATTCTTCAATCCAGGGCACTAGAAGGTAAAATAAGAACATGGAGAGCTTCATTGGACATCCTTGATCATAAACCATCACTCACATTCATCCAAATCATGCCATAATGCCTCACCCGAATTCAATTTGTTCTTGAATATAACTTTTTCGATTGCATTAATTTGTTGTGTTTCAATGAAATTTGCTTGGCTAATGTTGTTTGTTATGTGATATAGATCGTTTCTGGACAGGAAAATCAAAGAAACCGTGGCTAATTCATAAAATGCCATTGTTAGGGTTTGGACTTAGGTTTAGGGATTTTTGATTTAGGGAACATAAATAGATTCTAAAGACATAGAACGAATCGTGTGAATGTCAGAATCATGTTGCTGTGTTTGATTTTGTGAAACTGTATGGTTTTGTTGGCCTTTGGTTTTTGTAGGTTTTGCTGGAAGTTTGTTTTCGCAGGAAAATTCATAGAGAATTTCGCAGCTAAAATCGAAGGACAGGAGGTTGAAGATGAAGGCTTTGGCGCGCTGCTGGAAATTTGAAAATCGTTCATAATATTTTATTAAATCGTTTCCATGTTTAATCACCAAAACAGGTTTGGTCCAGTGGTAAGAGGAGTGCGTGTATGACCTGATGGCATGAGTTCGAATCTCGCCTCCAGCAAGTTTTTTTTGATATTTTTCATTTAAGATGCGTTTTTAATATATTATTATTCGTAGTTGTTTAGTCATCAGGTAGGCTCTCCCAGCCAGGCGGTAACGTATGCATGCTTGTAATCAAAAGGTCCTGGGTTCGATTCGCACCCCAGGCCTTTTTGGTTTTACTATTTTTTTCTGATTTTTCAAGATAAAGCACAAAACCAAGAGGTGTTCATTGTTGTTGCATTACTGGTGCGCAGCTCAGTTGGCAAATCTCTTCATTATCCAGGTTAGGGACCTGGGTTCAAATCCCAGGTCCAGTTTTTTGATTTTTCTTATTTTCTTTTAGATTTCCTATTTTCTATATTATATTATAATATGTTTCTAAATTATAAAACTGCAAATATTATTTTCTTCTAAATTATAAGGTACATATGTTTTGTTCTAAAATTCTAAAAAATGATTGTTATTATTATATATTTATAAAATGTATATAGGTACCATTTAATTAGTTTTTGTATATTATAAATTAGAAAAAAAACCCTAAAAAACATTTTCTAAACAAAAACCCTAATTTTGTGAAAACCTAATTTTATTTTCTTAATTATTTTTACTTTCTAATTCTTTACATAATTATAATATATATTTATTTAGTATAATTCTTATAAATATAATAATTGGTAGAAATTAAGTTTTGTAAACATGATTAATTTTTTGTGAATATGATACTTAAAAATTATTTTCTTCATATAATGTATAAATATTTTTTTTTTAATAATTGTTGATATATATTTAGAAATAATTAAATTTTGTAATGATTAAAATTTATAATTATATTATGTTTAAAAATTTTATATTATAGTAATTATTTAATTATTCATGTTTCTAAATAAATGCTTATATATTAAAATCCTATTTTGTGTTTATTATTCTAATCATGTCATTATAATATTTTTTATTTAATTATATTTATTTTAATTATTGTTACTAACCATATTATTATTTATTATTTTTGTTTATTATTATCTTATATTTTATATTATTATTTCTCTAACCTTGTTTATTTTTCTAATTATTATTATTTCACTAACTTTATTTATTTTTAATATTTTTACCAACCTTATTCTTAATTATATTTATCACTAACCCCTATTTATTTATTTACTGTTTATTTATTATCTTTGCTTATTTATTTATATTTTGCTAATTATTTATTTTTGCTATTTATTTTAATTTGCTTATTATAATTATTATGTAATTGCTTCCCGGATGTAAATTTTGTAATATTTAATTATTTAATTTTTATGCTATGGTTAGTAATTTAGGGAGTGTAAACATGTATTCAACTTAAAAATAAATTTAGCTCATTTTAATTAAAGATAATTAATATTAAACACTCACACACGTAAGTCGAGTTTTAATCGCCATCTCACATTTCTAAGGTTATCCCTCAATGTTGCCTAAATCATAAGGTCAAGTGGGGTGTATAAAGCAAGTCCCTTAAAAGAAAAAATCATCAAGTCCCTAATGGTTGCCTTTACAAATCAAGTCCCTTCGAATAATGATGATAGTCCCTCCTATATGCTTAATACACCCCACAGTTGCCTTCAAAACAGATGTCCCTCATATGTCCCTTACATCCAAGGTAATGACTACCTACTCCTTAATAGTGGGGATAGTCTTACCAATTAAAGGATAAAGAACAAGAAAGACTTAAAATTTTAGGGTAGGTTCCTCTTATGTACTTGCTCACTTCAAAAAACTTTTCAAACTCTTCACAATTTCAAACAAATTTTCAAAAACAAGTTTTTACGCATCTGTACATGGATCATTATCAACTATTATGAAAAATTTTCTATTCACACACTACACTTTCAAAAACAATTCAAAAGTGAGCTAAGTAACTAAGAGCCCATGGATAACCATGGATGTAAAGGGTGCTAACACCTTCCCTTTACATAACCTACCCCCCGGACCCGAAAATATCTCTTAAGGTCTTTCCTGTTCTTTTATACCCTTTCCTTTTGGATAAAATAAAAGTCGGTGGCGACTCTTGCTATCCGCAACATAACTAAAGTCAGTTCTCCCACCGTGTTACACTGACGCCGATTTCTTCATGACCAAAAACGTGCATGAAGTCTTCATTACCAATCATTTGGTCGTAATCAAAGCCGAAAATCTCTACCTCCATATGTACAGTCCGAACACCTCCGGTCAGTATATCGGTCATCTCTAGAAATGTCCTGAGGCACGACCTATACTTGGTGGTAGGTTTTTTTCCTAGCTATGGTCTTCTTAGCACCAGCACTTTTTACCCGTGCGGAGGCGTTGCTAACCTCCTATTTTTGTTGTGCGGAGGCATTGCTAACCTCATTTTCTTGAAGCTACATGTCATATAAATAGTTAGATCAAATTAAGAATGTAACAACTTCCATGAATATATGTCATATAATTGTATATTACCTCTTTTCTTGAAACCACGGACTCGGTATGCCGCAGAATCGCATTATCTTTTGATTTGGATTTTGTGGGAGTCTATTTAACATAACCAAGGAAAATATGTACGTAAAATGCGCGTAAAAACTTTGAATATACACATTAAAGTTAACATAAGTTTTAGGCATACCTCATATCCTACGCATATGAGGTTTGTCGGCCATGCAACAAACAAACCTACTGCTTCGTGCACCGTTGTTGCATCCGAATCATCGTTAGGATATGGTAATGATGCATTCGGCTCATGTGGTATGTGAGATACTTTGAAGACAATGTGGGTTCATTCCATCAGTAGATAATGCCAATCGAAGGTTTCTTGCTTATGATCCAAACTCAGGATAATCATTATCAATCTTCGACCACTGTGGTGAATCAGCCGGATGCCGATACTTTCCATCAATAATTCTGTCATCTGCATGCCAAGTAAGATGTCTTGCATCGGTTTCACTACAAAACATGCGCCTAAATCTCTGAATTATCGGAAAATACCATAAGACTTTTGCGGGAGATAATCTTTTCTTATATCGAGACAAACCGCATTTAGGGCACTCAGTTAACGTTGCATATTCGTTACGAAACAAAATGCAATCGTTAGGACAAGCATGTATCTTATCATAGCTCATGCCAATAGAGCACAACATTTTTTTGCCTCATAGGTTCAATTAGGAAGAACATTATCATCCGGTAGCATTTCTCTCATAAGGGCCAACAACTCTGTGAAACTTTTATCCGACCATCCATTGCCCGCCTTTAAGTTGTACAACTTTAATACCGCAGAAAGTCTTGAGAATTTAGTGCAACCTTTGTACAACGGTTTCTCTGCATCACTTACCATCCTCTCAAACATTTCAGGACAATCATGAAGATCTTCTTCCAGTGCTTCTACAATCTCTTCAACTCGATCACAATTGTATGTTTCCGTGTCTTTGTCGTATGAAGCATAGGTCGTATTACTTTTTCCACTCGATTCAACATTCTCGTTAATTTTCTCACCATGAAATATCCAACACTGATAACTTTGATCAATTCCATGCCTCAGCAAATGCGATTTCAATCCATGTGCGTCAACCTTACCAATATAACAACAACGCAAGCAAGGACAATGCATTCGTCTGGGGTTTTCAGCGTGTTGAACAACATACTTAACGAATTCCGCAACCCCACTCTCGTACTCTTTGGTCATTCGATCGGCACAGATCCATGTTTTATCCATGGTTTTCCTACTTATTAAGGTAAACAATCAATCCAGACGAAAATACATAACTAAGGTAGTATCTTTGAATATCCTAACAATTTTAAAGTTCAATTCATTTTAAACTTCAATAACATATACATAACCAATGTTAATATAAACTTCAATAACGTATCCGATACGCCGATATACCAACTTTAATTACCTCATCACTTTCATTTTTTATATTACAAGAATCAAACTTTTTCTATTACAATATACCTATAACTATACCTATAACACGTTAATTTTTCTATAACTAACTTTAATTTTCTATTAGAATATACCTATAACTATACCTATAACTATACTTATAAACATTTTCTATTACAAACATTTTTGTATTACAACATTTTTCAAGGAAGAAACTTTTCTATTACAACATTATTACTTATCAAACATAACAACTTTAATTACCTCATCACTTTCATTTTTTCTATTACAAGAATCAAACTTTTTCTTCCATTACTTTTCTCTTATAAACATTATTCTATTATAAACATTTTTCTATTATCAACATTATTACTTATCAAACATAACAACAACAATGTACCTTATGAATCACAACAACTTAAACAAAGGATAATACACTAAACTCAGTTTTTATGAATCAAAACAACAATGTACCTTCTAAACTCAATGTACCTTATGAATCAAAACAACTAAAACAAAGGATAATACACTAAACTCAGTTTTTATGAATCAAAACAACAATGTACCTTCTAAACTCAATTTTTATGAATCAAAACAACTTAAACAACAATAATACACTAAACTCAGATTTTATGAATCAAAACAACTAAAACAAAGGATAATACACTAAACTCAGTTTTTATGAATTAAAACAACAATGTACCTTCTAAACTCAATTTTTATGAATCAAAACAACTTAAACAAGAATAATACACTAAACAGTAGAAATGAAAAATGAAGAAAGGTAGAACATACCGGAAGAATGAAGAACAGTAGAAAGAAAAACGAAGTCAACACCCAAATGTACGATTCTTCAAACACGTTCAATGATTGAAACTGAAGGATGACAGTGTATTCAAGTTCGCTGTAATGGGTTTCACTGTTAGGGTTTGTTCGCAGGAGGGAAAACAAAAGAACAGAGAACGAAAATAGAAGTCTGAAATTTTATTTTAATTAGACCTTAGACAGCGCTTTTGTGGAAAGCGCTTTCTAAGGTATGCCTTAGACAGCGCTTTCCAAAAGCGCTTTCTAAACCCCCCCCCCCCTTAGACAGCGCTTTTGGTTTTAATTTTTTTTTTAATTTAAAGACTTTAAACAGCGCTTTATCAAAAGCGCTGGCTAAGGTCTATATTTAAAAGCGCTTTCTAAAAGCGTTGTCTAAGGGGGGGTCTTAGACAGCGCTTTTAGAAAGCGCTGTCTAAGACCCCCCCCCCCCCTTAGACAGCGCTTTCATTATTTTTTTGGAACATTTTCCATGTTTTATTTTAATTTTAACCTTAGACAGCGCTTTCTTTTAAAAGCGTTGTCTAAGATGCGCTGGTCATTTTTGGCGTAGTGAAGTGAGTGTTGAATTACCTGTTGTCAGAGAATTTCTTGATGTGTTTCCGGATGACATTAGTGATTTTCCTCCAAAGCGTGAAGTATAGTTTACTGTGGATTTGGTACTAGGTACTAGTCTAGTGTCGATGGCTCCTTATCAGATGTCAGCTTCAGAATTGAGTGAGTTCAAGAAACAACTTGAAGAAATTCTTGAGAAGAAATTTATTCGTCCGAGTGTTTCTCTGTGGGGGGCTCCTGTGTTATTGGTTAAGAAAAAGGATGGTAGCATGAGGTTGTGTGTCGATTATCGGCAATTGAATAAGGTGACTATCAAGAATAAATATCCACTTCCGAGGATTAATGATTTGATGTATCAGTTGGTGAGAGCTTGCATGTTAAGCAAGATTGATTTGAGGTCGGGTTATCATCAGATTCAAGTTAAATCAGATGATATTCCGAAGACAGCTTTCTGGATGAGGTATGGTCACTATGAATATACTGTGATGTATTTTGGTGTATCCAATGCACCTGGTGTATTCATGGAGTATATGAATTGGACTTTTCATGAGTATTTGGATAAGTTTGTTGTGGTTTTTATTGATGACATCCTAATTTATTCGAAGTCATAAGAAGAACATGAATGACATTTGAGGATTGTATTACAAGTGTTAAGAGAGAAGAAACTTTATGCTAAGTTGTCGAAGTGTGAGTTCAGTTTGAAGGAAGTGAGTTTCCTTGGCCATGTGATTTCTAGTGGTGGGATTTCAGTGGATCCTTCGAAGATTAATGTTGTGTTGAATTGGGATACTTCAAAGTCTGCTACTGAGATTAGAAGTTTCCTTGGTTTGGACGGTTATTACCGAAAGTTTATAAAGCATTTTTCTAAGTTGGCATTGCCTCTGACTTAGTTGACTCGAAAGGGTCAGGCTTATGTTTGGGATGTAGCATGCAAGAAGAGTTTTATGGAATTGAAGAAGAGGTTAACGAATGCTCCAGTTTTGATTTTTCCGAATCCAAATGAATATTTTGCGGTGTATTGTGATGCTTTGAAGATGGGCCTTGGTGGTATGTTGATGCAGAATGGCCAGGTAGTTGCCTATGCTTCTAGACAACTACGTGTTCATGAGAGGAACTATCCTACCCATGAATTAGAGTTAGTGGCTTTGGTATTCGTATTAAAGATTTAGAGACACTATTTATTTGGATCGAGGTTTAAGGTGTTCATCGATGATAAGAGTTTGAAATACTTGTTTGATAAAAAAGAACTAAACATGAGGCAGAAAAGATGGTTAGAGATGTTGAAAGACTTTGATTTTGATTTAGTTACCACCCTGGTAAGGCTAACTTGGTTGCAGATGCTTTAAGTAGAAAGGCTTTGAATATGTCGATGTTGATGGTAAAAGAACTTGAGATGATTGAGCAATTCAGAGACATGAGTTTGTTGTGTGAAACTACATCTAAAAGTGTGAAGCTGGGTATGCTGAAATTGACGAATGATATTATGGAAGAGATCCGTTTAGGACAACAATCATACTTGAAGTTGGTTGATCAAATGAGTTTGTGTATGCTTATTTGGTTTTCCAGAAATCAAAGGCGGAACATCAAAATCCTTTAGGTGTGATGCAACCGTTGAGTATTCTAGAATGGAAATAGGATAGAATTTCTATGGATTTTGTGACAGGTTTGCCGAAGACGGTGAAGGGAAATGATTCCATTTGGGTGATTGTTGATCGATTAACTAAGTCGGTGCATTTCTTACTGATGAAGATTAATCATTCCTTGTCAAAGCTAGTAGAGATGTATATTGATGAGATTTGTAAGTTACATGGGATACCTTCGAGTATCGTATCAGATAGAGATTTACGATTTACATCGAGGTTTTGGAAGAGTCTACAAGATGCTCTGGGAACCAAGTTAAGGATGAGTTCTTCTTATCATTTATAGACGGACGGTCAGACAGAACGAATTATCCAATATTTAGAGGACTTGCTAAGGGCTTGTGTGTTGGATTATGGAGGTATGTGGCATAGTCATTTTGTCGTTAATTGAGTTTACTTATAACAATAGTTTTCATGCGAGCATTGGTATGGCTCTGTATGAAGCATTATATGGGAGGCGATGTAGGACTCCATTGTATTGGTATGATTCAGGAGAGAGTACTATGCTCGGACCTGAGATTGTTCAAGAGACGATTGAAAATATTAAGATGATTCAAGAGAGAATGAAGACTTCACAAAGTTGTTAGAAGAGTTATTATGATAAGAGGAGGAAAGCACTGGAATTCCAAGAGGGAGATCATGTGTTCTTGAGAGTCACTCCATTGATTGGTGTTGGGCGAGCTTTAAAATCCAGAAAGCTCACTCTGCGTTTCATTGGACCGTATCAGATTTCTTAGAGGGTCGAAGAGGCGGCATATCGGATTTCATTACCACTGTCACTTGCGAATTTTCATGATGTGTTTCATGTGTCACAGCTGAGGAAGTATATTATAGATCCATCGCATGTGATTCAGATGGATGATGTTTGAGTAATATATTACTTAACTATGGAAGTGTCACCAGTATGGATAGATGGTAGAGAGATGAAGTGATTAAGAGGTAAAGAGATTTCCTTGGTGAAGGTATTGTGGGGTGGACCAGCTGGTGATAGTTGGACTTGGGAACAAGAGTATCAGATGAAGGAATGGTATCCGATGTTGTTTGCTTCAGGTACATTTTCGAGGACGAAAATTCTTAAGTGGGGGAGAGTTGTAACACCCCAAAGTTGATTCTGATTTATTTGATAAGTTTCTTGTGAATTTTGATTATATATGATGTTATTTGATGTTTAGTGGAGTTTTGAGGGTGACTTAATATTTTATTAATATTAGAATATTAAGTATAGTGGATTTAGTTAATTATATAAGATTAAATAAAATAAAATAAGAGGAATTAGAGGATAAGGGAAAGGTGGTCTTTTGGTTGAGGATTAGTGAGGGTATTATGGAGAAAGTCTATTGAGGTCTTAGGGGAAAGAGTGACAAAGGAGTAAAGTTGAGTTTTGTATGATCATTGGGAACGATTGCACTTTTGGGAGAAAGGAGAAGAGTTATGAAGAGGAAAATCTAGGGCTTGAAGGTTGGAGAGATTTTCGAGAAGATTATCGAAAAGATTACAGAACCTAAGGTATGGGGAGTATTTTCTGTTTGGTATTGTAATGTGTGAATAAAATTTGGGATTTTGAGGTATAATTTTAGGGTATAGGGTTTTGATTGATGAATTGGTTATTGATGATGATTTTGTGATGATTTTGATGAATATAATGGTTTTGATTACGGAACCTAAGGTATGAGGAGTTGTAACATGGATGGAGAACTGACTTGGGCGTTTTTGTTTCCAAAAACTATGTTGCGGATAGAAAGAGTCGCCACCGACTTTTATTTTATCCAAAAAAGAAAGGAATAAAAGAATAGGAAAGACCTTTGAAAAAGATTTGAGTTTGGGGGGTAAGTTATACAAAGGGAGGTGTTAGCACCCTTTGTATCCATGGTTATCCATGGGCTCTTAACTACTTAGCTCACTTTACTTTTGTTTGAAAATAGTGTAGTGTGTGATTAGAAAATATTTTCATAAGTCTTTAACTTTGCAATGATCCTCATATGGATGTATACAAAGCATTTAGTTTTGAAAATGTTTAAAAAGTGGGGTGTAAAGAGTGTTTTGAAAAGAAGTGCGCAAGTACTTAAGAACTACTTACCCTAAGTTTGTAAGGTCTTTCTTGTTATTTATTTCCTTTAAGGGTAGGATTGTCCTTACTATTAGTGAGTAAGTTGTTTTTACCTTGGATGTTTAAAGGGACGGGTGTAGGGTCATCGTATGGTCATAGAAGGCAAATCTGTAGGGGTATCTTAGTAATTCGAAGGGATGATCATCATTTTCATAGGGTAATCGAGGGACGAGATCATTTATTCATAGGCAACTCGAATGGACTATGATATTTTATCTTGAAGGGACTTGATGGTATTGTTCATAGGCTACTTTACTAATGTACCCCCACGTTTGAGGGACTTGGCCATGTTTTTTGTAAGGTAACCAAGAGAGGAAACCCTAGGAGGTGCAGATGGAAATCGTAAAACAATCGACTTACGTGTGTGAATATTGATTTCAGATATTTTATCTTGTGAATTAGGGCTAACTAACGATTGATTTTAGTCTTGCTATACAATCCCAATAAGCATACATCTAACAGTTTATAGTGCTGAAAAATAAAACCCTAGTTTAAACTATTACATGGCTTTGGGAGAGATATATAAACAAAACCTGAAGAAAATGTAAAGTGCGAAAAATAAACCTAAACTATTACAAGGCTTTAGCAGTTACATTATCTTTAGAAATTGTAAAATAATCGAAACAAAAATATCAGAATAATATTGAGTCTTTGAGATGAGAGGAGGATATGTTTTTTATCATGCTATTAGAAGAATAAAAAAATTAACAGAGTCAGATAAAATCACTGCAGATTTTAAAATAATGGAAAATAAGAAAAGCGATTAAAATAAAATCTAAAAAATATTAAAAAGATGCTAAAAATCTAATAAAATCAAATAAAGAGTGCACAAATTTTTTCAGATTTTTTTGAAAATATGGAAATAGAAAATAAATCAAATAAAATCAAAACAATAGCACTTACCTGACTTACCTGTCAGACTGGAATTCTTATCACTACTGCAGCCTTCAAAGTATCGGCGGAAACAGATTACAGCAAATTAACCAATAGTTTAGTTCTCCATGGTGCCCTAAACTTCAATTCGATCGCCCAAATAGCTTGCTCACATCATACAAAACACAAATATACAAAGATATTAGATGTATCCTGCATATAAATATGAAATCGAAAAATTGGAAAAAAAAACAAAAAAGCAAATTTAGTTATGGCGTTTTATGAGGTTTTGGAGCAATGTGATGATTGGTACGCCTTCAGAAGAGTCTAAGGAATGTTCTTGGACCTTCAAACCTCCTTGAGAATGGCTGCAACCCTAAAACTAAATCCAAATTACTCTTGAGTTTTTTGAAGTTTTGTATGCTCTCTTTGATTAAAAAAAATTTCCCCTTGACTTGTGAAGATGATAAGTATTTATAGAGGGTGTAATTTAGGTCAGATTTTGGGCTTTTGTGATGGATTGAGAGGTTACTTGAGGATGAAGAAAAGTTGTTTCCAATTCGGTCAAAAAATTAGATGAAATCATACTCTTTTGGTCTTGCATGAATTTGGACACTTACAATCATCATAGACATAAAATATTTGATCTCAAAATAGACCTAGGATCAAATATTTGATAGCAAGCAAGGTGTCTCTCTTAGCGAGACCTGGAATGTTTGGAAAAATGATTTTTTTATTCAGAAAAATGTTTTCTCGATGTGGTTTATGTCGTATGCTGCTATGATGTTGTAGAGTTGTTGTATGATGTGTTTTTAAAGGCTATATGAGTAGGATTAGTGATTAAATGATGTATGATGACTTAAATGATTACTTGAAGTTATGAAGTATGATTACATGATGTAGATGTATGATGTTAAATGAGAATGTAGTATGATGTTAGATAAGTATGTAATATCATGATAGATGAGTATGTAGTATGATGCCAAATGAGTATATAATATGGTGGTATGAGTGAGTATGTGAAATGATGATTGATGATGAATGCAGATGCAATTTTTATGATGTTTTGAGTTGTTTGTTTATTTGAATTAAAAAGTTATGTTCTTTTGATTACTTTTGATTTTACTGACATTTTGGATTAAATTATGAAGTTCCTTTATTAAAGATGAGAATGAGGGTTTGTTTTCCGCTTCCAAGTTTTAGAAAAATACATTTATGATTAATCATGATTTTATAACCCGTGTTATGGGACAAGACTCAATATGATGTTTTATGTTGTTTTGAGTTATTATGAAGAATGTGATATCCTTTCATGTGTTCTACTCTGATGTTTGTTTAAATTGTATCATAATTGTGATGGGGTAGAAAGGGTGTTACAGCGGGCGCCACCTTTGTATTTCGTTTTCCCTCCCAAAAGGAGTTGGGGGGAACTATAGTCTTTCCATTTCATTTCCCTTGGCTACAAATAGAGTAGATCATTGTTCATTTCTCTTCTTCCAAGATTAGTTACAACATAGGCATTATATTATGCAGTTTGTAAGTGATAATCCCTTCATATCGAAGAGTTATCACACTATTGATCGAGTTTGTAATCTAGTTTAGATCACTTTGGTAGAAGTTAACCCTTCCACCATTTCCATTTCTAGGTGTGTTTATTTCCAGTGGTACCTGATTCAAATCCTTCGATTTGGAGCGAGTTTCTATTTTATTGCATTTGTGTTTTACTTCGTTTATTTTATCGCAATTGCCTTTACTTTATTTATTTCTCACACTCGCTTTACTTTATTTATTTTTCGCACTCGCTTTTAACTTACTTTTAACATGATCCATTTTAATATGTTCATTTATATTTCCATGTCTAGCTAAATTTTAAAGGTTAGAATGTAAGAATCATGGTAAAATAATATTTCACATAATGTATTTATAGGAATGCTTAGGGGCTCTTTTGGGTTTTAACATAAGTTTTATGTACTTTATATTTTTTTGGGTAAGATCGAAAGTCGTCCAACCTTTAATTAAACTTGGTTAGTTTTAATTGTTTAAAGGAATTGAAAGCGCTTTGTCCAGTTAAGTAGGAGTTTAATATTATAGAAAAACGATTTTAAAACTATTTTGGGACGCATTTATGGATTTAGACTGGTTCACATAAACCTCTATTGATTAAAAGTTCCAAATCAAAATACTTTTCAACTGAGTCAAGAAACTATATTTCTTAAAAATAGGTTTATTACTTTAACTCAATGTGCGCCTTTTTATAAGTGACAATAAGAGGGTTTAATTAAGGGATAAACTCGATTCTGCATACGCGAAAGCGACAGTTCCCATTAAGTTAGGTATTTTCATATGTAGAGAACATTGCCCCATAAGTAATTCTATTTACAATAATTTGAAGTATTATTAAATCGTGTGAATAACATTCAAGCCTGGTGTTTTCATTTGAATTTACATCTTTGTACTTTATTTTCATTGTATACTCTTTACTCCCATTTTTTATTTGCCTTAGATAAACATCGTAACAAAAAATACCGATAGATTGACGTTTGGTCTCTCTGGGATCGATAATATTTTGTATTACTTTGACGTGATTCGTATACTTGCAAAAACACCACATCAAGTTTTTGGCGCTGTTGCCAGGGACCAACTACGTCAAATTTCGTACCCTGTTGTTACACCGTCTATACTAAGGCTTAACTAGATGGTCAATGTGAAGAGCTCATAGCACCAATAGCTTACTAGATCCTTTAGTGGAACCCAAATGTTAGGCTCGCGCACGTCTCCTACTTCGTAAAATTAAGAAAGCTATGGTCGAAGATCGTAACCAAAGACCCCTTAAGTATTTCGCCCAACCATAAGATGAGGAACCCAGTTCTAGTATAGTAAACCCTACTATTCCTGCCAATAATTTCGAACTGAAACCCTCTCTATTACAATTAGTACAACAAAACTAATTTGTGGGACTCCCTTAAAAGAACCCAAATCAACACCTAAAAGTATTTATACAATTAACAGATACTTTTAAAACCAACGATGAAACTCTTGAGGCGATTTATCTAAGACTATTTCCTTTCTCCCTTAGAGATAAAGCCCTTACATGGTTAGATTCCCTTCCAACCAATTCTATAACAACCTGGGAAGACCTTAGAAGAGTGTTCCTTGCCAGATATTTTCCCCCAAGTAAGACTGTTGTTCTTCGGAACCAAATAACTAGATTTACCCAAAACCAGGGTGAATCACTCTTTGATGCTTGGGAGATATATAAAGACCTATTAAGAACATGTCCACACCATGGCCTACAACAATGGTTGATTATTCATACCTTCTATAATGGAATCCATTATAACACTAAAATGACCATCGACGTTGCCACTGGCGGTGCTCTGATGAATAAACCTCACCTTGAAGCTTGCGTTCTCATTGAAGATATGGCCCAAAACCATAATCAATGGGGAACAAAGCAAGAAATAGTGGAAGAGAAAGTAGCCCAAGGAGGAATACATGAGATAAGTTTTATAGACATGATGCAAGCCAAAATGGATGTTTTAGCTCCTAAAGTTGAACATATGTGTACAAACCAAGCCACTGCAGCAGCAGTCGCGTCGGAATGTGAACTATGTGGAACCAAAGGACACTAATCAGCAGAATGCAATCTGTTAAATGAAACTAACTCAGACCAAGTCAACTATGCCCAAGGAAACCCATCGTCAAACACTTATAACCCTGGATGGAGGAATCACCCAAACTTTTCGTACAAAAATAATAACCCTATCCAAAACCCTGCACCTACGAGACCACCAGTATTTTAAGTCCAGAGACAAAACCAATCTATGCAAGTTGTGCTATCAAAATCGAGCCTTGAGAAAATTGTGGAAAATTTCATCTCGGATCAGTCTTAGCAAAATAAAGAATTCCTAAACCAGAACATTCATGTAAACGAAATGATTACCCAATTAGGAAACAAGGTTGACCAAATACTTACACATAATAAGATGCTTGAAACTCAGATCACTCAGGTAGCTCTAAAACAAGCACCCCAAACCACATCTGGAGGACAATTCCCTGGAAAACCTCAATAAAACCCTCGAGGACAAGCAAATGCCATTACCTTACAAAGTGGGACCACTTACGATGAACCACCTAACCTTGCATCATGTGAACCCAAAACTTCTAAGAAATGTATAGTACATACGGACGAAGTAGAGGGACCAGAGGAATCTGAAAAATAGAAAGATCAAGATAGGGGAGAAGTTGTAGATAAAACTTATGTACCACCCCAACTATACAAACCACCAATACCATATCCGCAAAGACTCAAACAAACCAAAATCAATGACCAATTTCAGAAATTCATCAAAGTTATTGAGAAACTTCGTGTGGATATTCCTTTCACTAAAGCCATCACTCAGATACCATCTTATTCAAAATTAATCAAAGACATCCTTACCAACAAACGTAGACTTGATGATCCAAAACCCTTAGAATGCAATTTCATTTCCGAGAATAAACTTGCCACAAAGGAAAAAGATCCTGGAATTTTTTCCATACCTTGTATTTTGGTGAGTTATGTCATCGATAAAGCTTTTCTAGACTTAGGAGCTAGTGTGAGCTTAATGCTTCTGGCAGTGTGTGAGAGGTTAAAACTAGGATAACCGAAACCTACTAAGATGTCCCTTTAATTAGTCGATAGATCTGTCAAATATCCAATAGGCATATTAGAAGACGTCCCAGTCAAGATCTGTCAGTTGTTTATCCCTACTGATTTTGTTGTCATTGACCTTAAAGAAGATGACGAGATCCCAATTCTCCTAGGTAGGTGTAACACCCTAAAATTTGCCCTCATATTTATTACTAACATCAAGTACCTTATGTTTCACGTCTCCATTAGATCATATAACTTTGCATTCATTAATTTGCATTAGGGTCTTGAGACGTGGGATCAAAGCATTCTTTTATGATATGGATTCTTGATATTCAGAGGTTACTTATTTGGCTATTACACTTAAGGTTAAGATAAATACTGGACACCTAACATCATAAGTATTTCCTTATTGAAGTATCAAGTTTATATTCTTCAGGGTTTTCTCTAGGGTATCAGGTGTTTAAGATTTCATCATGGATTTAATTGATAAAAATATGGACTGGGGTTTTGTTCTTCAACGAATTCATCTCTTCATCAATAAGTGAAAGAATCAAGGTTTATGGTAAGGGTTTAACTCTCATATAGGGTCATCAAATTAATCTTCAAGTGCTTGGTTGCACATTAAGAGCTCATCCTCCTTAACACTTTGGTCTCAATTAACATCTTCTTGTTAGGGTTTATTTCCCCAATAAAATGGTGGGAATTTTCAAGGATCTATGTGTATACATGACCAATAAGGGTTTTTTTCAACGATGCTTCATTATGCAACAACAAAAAAAGGCTACATGGGCGTCTAATAACCTTTCTTCGTCAAAGAAATTCATTTGTTGCTTAAACTTCAAGATATACGACCATGGTTTTCATGCAAAAGAAGAATGTTGTATATTTGACACAAAGCTCCTCACTAAACAATTTGGATTTAATTATGGCATAAGTTTTCCTTGAATTTCACCAAATGTTCCAAACTAAAGTCTAAGTTTATGGTTTAGCGCATAAAATGTTAGAGTAATAAAGGAGGTAAGGCATTCAAAAACTCGAAGAGATCAAAACATGATGATGCATTCAAAAGCTTAGGAAGCAAGGTTCGTTTATCATTCAAGAGAAAAAGGTATTAATCAAAATTTTGAGGTTCACGTTCATCTTGAAAGAGGGAGTCACACGGAGTATTTGAACTTTAGCATTGAACTCAAAAATGTTACAAAGAGGTCATTGCATTGCCATCATAAGCCATTGTCAATTTTCAAGTCACCATTACAAAATAACATTCAAAACTACATTTTCATTCAATTTCAATTACCATTACAATATCTTAATAAACCAAAGTTAGCCATCAACCACTTATCCTAAATTATACACTTTATTCATTATCTTCAAGAATCTTCATGGTTTTAATTCCTTGACCCAAACCCCCATGAGCAAGTTAAACCATTCTCTAGAGCGATAGCTATTTTTATCCAAAACTCTAAATTATTTCAAAATCATTATACAAAACCTAAATCCAAATTGCAAAATCTAATCATCTCAAAGGTACAAGCCAATGTTCAAAATGCAAGACCAAGCTAAAAACAATGAACAACAGGAACATGTATACCAAGCAGATATCTAGCGTTCATTGCTAGCATTGCTGAATGTAAAACAGCAACTATGGTCTGTATACTGCTAGGCCAAACAATTGGTGCACCACCATGGCATTCTACCAAATTCAACATCCTAGCATGATGTTTCTTAATACTTGTGTTATTGGAATGTTTTCCCTTCTCGCATCGGCTTCTTGGATAGTGCAATCATTTCTTCACACACAACCAACAATGATCCAATCCGACTCTCTCCATGATGCCATCACTCAATGTAATTTGCCTTACCACCAACAACATTTACTTCAACTCAGAATATGGACATTAAGGGATAACTTGCTCAACTCGCACGTATCATCGAAACAATTTGTCAAACCCGTGCAAAACCCAATACAAGTCACAAAACAAGGTTTAAGCTAACAAGTAATCACTCCCAAAACACTTTAAGTGTAGCTAATTATTTCATAAGAACATCCTTTGTTCATTCTAACATAACTAGATGATTTACACTAACATTCTTCTAAAAAAAGGTTACAATCATACCTAATGGTTCTCATGGCACAAAAGAGACTTTCGCACAAGTTGCAAGGCTATGACAGGACAGTGATTCAATAAGGAGTTACGAACTTTCCTGAGCACGGGAGGGGATATTTTTTCGAAGTTGCAGACTGTTTTCAAGTTCCCATAGATCATGATTCCCAATCTCAAGACGAGGTAGCAGCAGTATATCTCGACAAACCGTCACACGCCCGAAGTTGTCTTGGTTTTGAGCTCAAAACTGCACATGACAGAGTTAACATAACTTAGTCCTATTTTTTCTAATACACATCTAAAATCAATACAAAGTGTTAAAGCATACAATACATTGTTAAACTCTCCAACTAACAATTAACTAGCTCAAACCAAAAAGTTATCTAACAGAATATCCTAACCGATTCTCCTAATCTAACTGTCATAGCCAAAACCACTTAATTAACTTCCCATAATAGAAATCTTAACAAATCCATAACAAAACTAAATAGAGAATCAATTACAAACCTCAATACTTCTAACAAACTCTAACAAATTTATAACAGAAATCTAACAGAATTTACCTGGAAATTCCAATTTAAACCCTCAAGATCTTCTTCTATAAAAAGCATCTTTGCTGCAATTTCTGGAGGCTCTCTCATATTTTTCGTTTTTCTCTAATCTTAATTTCCTCTCTTCAATATTACACCACAACCTTCATCTTTAATATCACTCTTCTTCATTACTGAATTATTCTGCAATCACTCTTCCACCATTTCCGTTTTGCTCAGCTTCATCAATCTCACTCAGCTTCATCATGCATCAACACAACTCTTCAGGTAAGAAACCCAGAAGGAAAGCTCAAAGAATGGAGCTTTCGGAGCATGGAAAACAAGTAGATTGGAGAAGTACAGAAGCCTGACACGGCTCCCGTGTTGCTCAACACGACCCGTGTCAGAGAGATACATTGGAAGAGGTTTTAAGGAAGAAATTGGGAGCTGACACGACCCCCATGTCAGCACACCTGGGCAAGGGGATTTTGGCGCAATAAAAGAAGGCCTGACACGGCCAGTGTCAGGAGGGCTGGAGACAAGAATTTTTGTTATTTTGCTGCACTCTCTGATTTACTTATCTGTAGGGCAGTTTGGGTATTCTGCATTGTAATTTGGGATATGAGGTTATTTTAAGTTAGGTATAGGAAAGAAAACATTATTTTTGGTTTTGACAAACAAAAGTGGATATAAAGTTTATGCCTGCGGGAATTCTGGGAGAACAAAGATCATAGATTCACTGAAGCAATTGAGATCAAAGTCATCCTTAACCTTTTGTAATGTCTATCTTATATCTTTTCTTTGTTTTTGTCTTGATTAAGAACATGAGTGGCTAAACCCCCCATTGCTTGGGTGGTGGTCCTGAATTGCGATGTATTGATTTGAGTTCGAATATTTTATGAGATTATGCTTTTTTTCCTTTAAATATTTTATTTTGCAACGATCTTAATGCTTATTCATATTAGAAAATAGAAATCGATTTACAGTTAGGTTTAGGTCTAAAAAACCAACATAACGCTTTTGCAAAATAATATTACGGTAGATATTGCCTAGGAATGGGGATACCCCATAGTAACTAGTTAAATTTGTCAGAACTATTGCTTGATGTTTTTCTGTGGCAACTAAGGAATTAGTGCTTAGGAAAAATATCAAAGGGTTTTTCGTTAAGGAATTAAGGAAAACTAATATTGAGATTTGGTAAAATATTAAGGTTTGAGGCATGTCTCTTAAAATGACTCTTTCAGGTCCTTACAGAGCAATTCATCCACTTCTCTAGCATTGTTCTTATTATTACTATAAACTTTAATTTTCCTGTTTTACTTTATAAAGCAATTTTCTTAGTTTTTAAAACCAATTTAAAAACCCCCAAGGTATTTTTGTTCCTTTGAATTGTAAAAACATTGTTAGTTCCTACGCAGTCCTCGGGATCGATACTCGGGAACATTTCCCTCATCACTACATCGGTAAAAATATTACACTTGCTATTTTTTCGATCAAATGTTTGGCGCCGTTGCCGGGGACTGCCAAATTAATTGTATTTTTATAATTCAAAAGAAATTTTTTTGCTCTACAACTAAAATTTTAATTCTTATTTTTATGTTATTTTTCTGTTATTTTGTGATTATTACTAATTTTTGTCTAACTTTGTATGCGAGGTAAGACCTCAAATAAGTTTCCTTTTAACGCAGAACCAGAGAGATCACTGAACGCAAGACCTAAAATGAAAGACTGGCAGCGTCAAGATCAGGCCCTATAACTTTGTTTCAAGAAAAAGAGAAAGTAGTTTCTGTTCACTCAGAGCATACTGACATCGGTGCAAAATCTGAACCGAAAACCGTTACTATGGTTGAAGATCAACCATCAACTGAAAGACTCTTGGGAGACTATGTGTCGCTCCCTGGATTTCTAACCTGGTACAAACACGAAAGTGGCGCGGAGAAAGTAGAGTCACCAGCCAGACATTTTTATCCTGAAGGAATGGTAATGCTGCACAAACCCGGAAAGAAAGGAAAGGAAAAGGTCATGTGAACCAAAGAGACTGAGTTCGGGAGTCGGTTACAAACTGGGAAGATATTAGCACCCCAGTTCATCCTCCGTACCCGAAGAGATCCACACTTGCAAAGAAACTATTGCAAAAGAAAAAGAATGAAGCTACTGCAAAAGAAAAGGAACTAGATCTGGCTAAAAGAAATGAAAGGGGGAAAATGTAGGGAAAATAAAAGAGTACTCGAATGGGCCCTACCCCACTTCCTACGTACCTCATCGGGAAAATGAGGATCAGAGTCGACGTAATTCCCCTAATTAGGGAGGAAAGTTGCTTGTGTTTTAAAAGTTTGAACTACTTATGTCAATGCTCAGGTGTTGCAGGCTCGTTTGGAGAGAGTGCGTTACCGTCTTGCAAAGAGACAAGTAGGAGCAAGTTCTTATGTTATGAATGAGTGAGATGAGAAAATAAATCCCGAAGGAAAGACGATTATTTTTTGTTTGTGGTTTTTAGAAGCTTTTATTAGTGTTTGGCACAAGAAAGTGAATTCAAGTCCTTTTCCATGGAATATGTACTCATTACTATATTCTAAGATGGAATGAGGAACAAGCACACCCAAGTAAGGAGAAGACCCCCAAGACTTGGTTCCAGAGATTAGGACCTAAGCTCACTAACTCATTGAATTTATTAAGTGTTTTTGTGATTTGAGATGAATAAGTGTTTTTTAGTTTTTCTTTGTGAGTATGATCTCATGATTAGACTTGTGCATCATGCTAGACAAGTTTGCACTATCCAAAGATGGGATGAATACAAATACCCCATAGAATAAGTTCGTACACACAAGAGTACCTCAACCATTATTAAGTGTTTTTTAGGTTTTTGTTTGAAGATGATATAAACCTCAAAGTCTTAATATCCTTGACAAGAGAATGGCAACTGAAAGTGACAACTATCTCGGAAAAGAAGAGTCTCTCAACGATGACATCCGCATCTCTATATGGCAAACTTCAAGAAAATGAGTTGAAACTTGGAAGGCTTGAGAAACATGAAAGTCAAGAAAAGAAGTCCAAAGGAATTGCCTTGAAGGTTGAATCAAAAGACGATAAAGATTATGAGACATCGGAAGATGAGAATTTCATGCTTCTTGTGAAAAAACTTGGTAAGTTTTTCAATAAAAATAAAAATTCCTTTTATACTAAAAAGAATAGACATTTCAGGAAAAAGGAAGCAACCACATCAATGCAAGATATTACTTGTTATGAATGTGGAAAGCAAGTTCACGTAAAACCGGATTGCCCGAAAATTGCAAAGAAAGGAGGATTCAAAGGCAAGAAGGAGGCCAAGAACAAGAAGTCATACATTGCTTGGGAAGATAATGAGATAAGTTCTTCATCAGAATCAAAAAGCGATAAATGTGCAAATATGGCTCTAATGGCTTTACATCACTCCGATGACGAAAAAGATGAGGTTAGTAGTAATTTTTTTGTTTATGATGATGATGCACAATATGCTATTGATGAATTGTTAAAAGAATGCAAAATTTTGTATAAAACTATATCATCCCAAATGAAACTAATTTCATCCCTAGAAGAAAAGAACATTTCTTTGGAAAAATATGTTGAAAATGAAAAACAAAAATTGATGGATGAAAAACAAAATCTTGCTTGTAAGAATTGTGAATCTTTCTCTTTTCAAATTGTTCAACTTAAAAGAGTTATTGAAAAATATGAAAAAGGTCAAATTGGCTTGGAAGAAATCCTTAGACCCCAAAGATATTCTAATGAAAAGAGTGGATTAGGATATTCTAAGTTTTCTAAACCAAGCACCAATGAAACCATTTTTGTTAAAGCTAGTGAGCAAATTTCTAAAGAGAAAGTAAACAATTCTAAAATTGTGCATCAAAATCCTAAAAAGAAAAGGGTTGTTAAGAAAAAAGTGTATATTCCTAGATATAGAAGTAATTTCCAACCAACTTGTTTTTATTGTGGAATCAAAGGCAACACACTAATGCTTGTTATGTTCGTAACATTGGTATTGCAAATGGGAATTATATGTGGATTGAAAAGGGTACTAACTATCAAGGACCCAAAGCAATTTGGGTACCTAACAAAACTTAATTTCGTTTTGTAGGTATGCTTGAAGTCAACATCCAATCAATGGTATCTTGATAGAAGATGTTAAAAGCATATGACATGCGATATCAACAAATTTTCACATCTATCTCTAAAGGCCAAAGGATGTGTAACATATGGTGATGACAATAAAGTAAATATTCTTGGAATAGGAGCCGTTGGAGCACAACCGTTTACAATCATCAAAGATGTCCTTTACGTGGAAGGCCTAAGACATAACCTACTTAGCATAAGTCAATTGTGTGACAAAGCATTTCGAATCAACTTTACAAAGGAAAAATGCCTAATCGATCATGAAGTCACACATGATGTCTTGCTAAAAGGTACAAGAATTAATAATATTTTTATGATTTCTTTTTACAACACTTCCTTGAAGGTAAAATGCTTATTGGCGAACAACAACGAGGCTTGGCTATGGCATAAAAGATTTGCTCACATTCACATGGAGCACTTGAACAAGTTGATAAAGCATGACCTAGTTGTTGGTCTTCCAAAGATAAAATTCATCAAGGATAAATTATGTGAAGCATACCAAAAGGGGAAGAAAACCAAGACATATTTCAAATCCAAGAAAGTGGTGTCCACATCAAGGCCACTACAATTGTTGCATATGGATCTTTTTGGTCCATCAAGAACGAAAAGCTTCGGAGGTAATGTTTACGCTTTAGTTATTGTTGATGATTTCTCTAGATATACATGGACATTGTTTTTAGTGAAGAAAAGTGACGCTTTCAAAGCTTTCAAGAAGTATGCGAAACAAATACAAAAAGAGAAGTCCCTCACAATAGCCTCCATTAGAAGCGACCATGGTGGAGAATTCTAAAACGCTTCTTTTGAAGAATTTTTCAAAGAGCACGAAATCTCTCACAACTTCTCCGCACCAAGAACTCCTCAACAAAACGGTGTCGTTGAAAGGAAGAATAGGTCGTTGGTAGAACTTGCAAGAATGATAATTAGAGACTCAAATCTTCCAAAATATTTTTGGGCGGATGCGGTAAGCACAACTTGTTTCGTAAGCAACCGTGTCAACATTCGGCCAATTCTCAAAAAGACTCCGTATGAGTTGTTCAAAGGAAGGAAACCCAATATATAATTCTTCCATATTTTCGGGTGTAAGTGTTTTATTCTCAACAATGACAAGGACAATCTTGGTAAGTTTGATGAGAAATCCGACGAAGGTATCTTTGTTGGTCACTCCCTCTCTAGTAAAGCATTTAGAATTTTTAATAAAAGAACTTTATCTATTGAAGAATCTATTCATGTATCTTTTGATGAAACTAACCCCTCGAAAGAGGATAATATTCTTGTTGATGATGATGATGATGATATAATATATATGTCACAACCACAAAAGGATGTTGTCGTACCTCAAAAAAATATGATCCTCACGATGGGACGCAGAAAGAAACAACAGAGTCGCCACCTAATTCTATTTATTTTACAGGAGAAAAAGGAGATATAGATACAACCTAAAGGAAGAATAAGAAATGGTTTACGAAACCAAATTCTAAGTTCGGGAGTCGGCTACGCAAGGGGAAGGTATTAGCACCCCTCACGTCCGTTGTACTCAACGGGAACCGCTTAGCTAACTATGTGATTAAATGTTGGTTAATGTCTTTGTCTTCTAAATGATTATTAATATGTTTGTTTTAAAGAAAGGAAATTATAGTTTTTTTAAATTATTATTAAGACGGAGAAAAGGTTAAAGTTTTTTATTATTATGACGGAAAAAGATTGAAAATTTTTAATAGAGTGATGGAAAAAGATTGAAATTTTTTAATAGAGTGACGGAAAAAGATTGAATTTTTTTTAATAGGGTGCTCGCGAAGGATTAAAATTCTGGTGCCTACGTATTCCCTTATGCAATGGGAAAGTCAGAGCTTCGTAGTTCGTGTGACTACGGTTTGTGATTTTTAAATTGAACGATTGTTTAAAACGTATTCTACTGCTAAGCGTTGGCTTATACTCGCGGCGGAGGCTGAAGCGCTAGCTGTTTGTAAGATAGAAAGATTTAAACAATGTTCGTTTAGATAAAATGTTTGGCCTTTATTAAGGTATTTTAAACGAAAGGGCGAATGAACCACGTCGCGTGGGGCTAGCCTAGGAGTGATTGCATTCCATAATGTGCGGAGTGCTAGACTCCGGAGCTCTGTTCTTTCATTAATTAATTATGAAAATGATTTGAATTGGTTGGTAAGTTTTAGATTGTTTTTAAGTATGAAAGAGCAAATGAATCACGTCGTGTGGGGCTAGCCTAGGAGCGATTCATTCTAGAACGTGTGGAATGCTAGACTCGGGAGCTCTATTTTTTCGTATTTAAATTTATATGATTAAGATATTTTGATATAAGAAAGGCGAATGAACCACATCGCGTGGGGCTAGGCCAGGAACGATCCATTCCAGAACTGCGGAGTGCTAGACTCCGGAGCTCTGTTTTTTGTATTTAAAATTTATAAAATAAGTTGGATATTTTATTTTTTAGACGTTTTAGAAATTAATACTTTTAATAATGGAAGAGTAAATGAAACACTACGCGTGGGGCTACCCCAGGCGTGGTTCATTAAAGACCCGCAGAATGCTAGATTCTGAAGCTCAGTTCCTTGTTAATTAATTGCGACGCGATAAAGATCGTGCAGATGGAGATTGCATGGTGATCGGCTTATGTGTGTGAAGTGTAGACGAGATGAATTTACTTGGTGTTGGACCAAGAAATTTGTTTATTATTTTAAAAATGATTTATCCTTAAGATCGTGCTTATTATTTTTACTTTAACAAATCACGGTCGGAATGTGGCGCATCATGAGCACTCAACCAAGCAGTAAACGATAAATTAGTAAACCCGAAAGAATAGCCCTATTAGGAGTAAACAAACTCTAAAAAAGGAAGTTTAGCAAGACCAACCAAGAAGTATCTAAATTCTATAAAAAAACTTAATCCTACTTTATCTATTTAAAAAAAATGATATCTTGAAAAAGAACCAAACTATTTTCTAATGAAAATATCTATTTAGTTTTTTAATTAGTTCCTTAACCTACAGCCTTTTTGTTTAATTTAAGAGAAAAAAACAAAAAGAAACGTAACTAGACCAAGAAAGAAAAAAAAAGCTGACACCTCACATAATCCATAAGCCCCTTCTTTTTTATCCCATTTTAATTAGTTACTAAAAAGAAACTAAGCTAACAACTTCCATCAAAAAAAGAGAAAAGACTCGGTTTTCTATAACAGGTTTTATCTTTATATCCCTATGATACTTTATTGGTTAAAACAAAGAAATTAAATTGCCGAATGAGTTTTCCAACGACTCTAGCAAGTCTCTGACTTACTCACACTAACACCACTAACCACATTAAGAGATACAAAAGAAAAGGAAAAAAATGAAAAGTAAATGGGTGTATATTATATAGATAAATATATATAACAACATAGAACCAGTTATTTGTCACGTGAGTTCGGTCCATACATGCATAACCTGCTTAGAAGCTACTTAGAAATTTAAGAAAGAAAAAGAACTCAATGCTATATGAAGCAAAACGTGATGTGACCGGCACATGGAGAAATGTGTGTTTGGTATATTCATAAATAATTGTTACTTCCCAAAAACTTTATGAAAGAAAATGCCTGACATTTAGACATGTGCTGCATTGAAAATTAAACCAAAGACCAACTAGCATTAAGACCTATACACCCTTTATTTACCTTTTAAAAAAAAAGCAAGTAGCATTTTATTGACTCAAAAAAAGTAAAAAAAAAAGAGAAACGCAAACACTCAGGTCATCTCCCATTCTCATCTAGTATTGTTTTTCTCTTATTTCATCAAACTCCTTCACCATGGTGCTCATAAAGGAAAACTATCAACCAAATCGCATGCATAAATATAAATATAGCATGGGAGAAAAGGATAACACACATAAAATGGACCAACAACAATCAAATAATGAGAGATTTCATCCCCAAATAAAAAAAACCTAGTTCTATCATGTCTCCGCGGAAACAAACAATCATCAAAGAGTTTCGAATAAAAAAACATGGGGAATCCAAGATATGGAGTAAAAAAGCTTTAAAGAGGAGAATAGGTACCAAATCGGAGCTAGTCTGATGCTTATATTTCCGGCGAAGTAAGTTACTTGTGTTGTTCTGAACTCACGGCGGCGGTTTTGGTCTTTTTTGCGATGATGGAAAGGGGGTGGCGGACCGTTTGAAGGTTTTGAGCGATGCAGGTTGTCGGTGGAGAGCGATTCACGGTGGTGCGTCGGATTTGGTTATGGTGTTGGTGCAGAAAGATCGATTAAGGCGGTGGACCGTTTTAAGGTATTATCGTTTGCTGGTTTTCTCCTTCTTATAAAAAAATAGAGTTTCAAAAATCTTCCTTCCTCCTTTTTTTTTATGAGTTTCGGAAATCCCTTTTTATAGTACAAATTAGGGTTTGCTCTTTGAAAATTTGAATTAAAAAACTTGTTGAAGTGGTTTTTGTTTATCAGGAATTTTGTTTGATATTGGTGTCCAGTCCTTTTCAAAATGCCATTTTTGTTGCTTTTATTTTTTGCTAATATGAGGCTGAGATCAGGTATGTTTTACACTGATTTGAAGCTTTTTGACGGTCAAATTTCTTACTTTTACTATCTCATTTTTGGTTTGCTCATTTGTGTATAAGCTTGGGTCAAAGCTTTTCTGCAGGTCCTTGGAAGAATACATTGCTGTTGACGTATGGAAACGCAGAAGAAATGCAAGTTATTGGGACCCGTCAACTTGTGCCTTTTTTCAGATTCTACTGTAAATATGTTTGCTTTTGCATCATTTGCATACAAACAAGATCACACACTGGTTTCTAGGTCCTTTTGGGTTGCAGATTTATGCTTCACAGGGGAATACCATTTATTTTATGTGTTTTTATTTGTTTATGTTTACTAACCTATAATTAAAATCCAAAAATATTTTGTTTTCTTTTATTAACATTTTCAAGGGAAATACAAGTGAAAATGCCAAAAATAGCAGTTCCGCAGCTCAAATGAACTTCACAGATAAAATTCGAAGTTGATTCGCAAATAATTCAAATTTATATGGTCAAGGATTTCCTAAATTAATTAGTTTATTCAAGGAATTCCAAGGTTCATGTGTTTATTTCCATGCCTTTTTCGACAAGCAAAAGAATCGAGCCGAAATAACCAAGCAATCAAAAGAGAACAAAAAATTCAAATTTTGACTTGGTTAATCGGTTAACCAATGTGTTAACTGGTTAACCAGGGCGAAATTTGAATAATTTGTTCAAATTCAGCACACCCTAGCCCTTGATCTCACTTGAAATATTCTAGATCCACTCCACTTTTATTCCTCAACATTACTTTGATCATTTCCCACCATATATTTATATATATATATATATATATATATATATATATATATATATATATATATATATATATATATACCTTCACTAATCACCACTCTTTTATGAATTTCCCTCCAAATTTGAATTCCAAGCCTAATTTTGATTTTCCAAAGCAAGTTTCATTCCATCAAATTCCTATACCTAAAGTATTTAAATAGCACCCTCATTTCATTCATTTAACAAGCTTTTGATAGCCAAAAATCTCTTGCAAAATATCTTCCCAAACCACAAAATTCACCAAAGCTCATTTTCTTCTTTTGAAAGTTATCAAGAATTTGCATTGAATTCTTGAATAAATTTGAGCTAAAACTTCATCCTTTTCATTTTTCTTCATCAATTTTAGTAGATCAAGCTTTCTAGTGGAGTAATTTGAAGTTTGTTCTTGGTAATTCATATTCCTCCATTGTTACACCTTCATCGCCATCATTCAAGATGTATATCTTTGGTGCTATTGGTTGTTGATCCTTTGGATAATAAATTATTGTTTGATTGCAGGGATCTCATTGTTTTACACTTTAAAATTTGTGCCAATTCAGTTCATGATCATAAGGTGCTTGAAAATTGTTTTAAAAGAGGATCATGCTGAATTTTGGCCAATTTTCTGCTTCTGGTTCAATGTTAATCGGTTAACCATTTGCAGTGTAAAATGGATAATCTGTTAACCTGTGTATTATTGTGCAAAAAATCAAAATTTCAACGTGTTAACCAGTTAATCAATTGGTTAACCGATTAACACTGTTCCATAATCAATTTTTCACTTATTTTTGACTTATTTTTTGTTCTTTTTGCTTCTTCTTCTCCCTTCTTCTTATTTTTAAATTCAATGGACTTTGGGTGTAGACTAGAGTAGTTAATATTCATTAGTTCAAATCTACCTCTAAGTGAATTATTTATTCACTTTAGGTACTTTGCATTAGTGATATATTTTCATACTTGCATCCACCAAAATGAATGATTGAACTTAAAGATGAAAGAATACCATAAGTGTAACTCAATTTAGTATTCATCTTTATATTCATGCGACATTGTATTCGGATAACGATTTACATATCGTTTATCTCACATGTATTAACACTAATAGCGTTAACCTTAATTGGTTTTGGCCGGCCTCATTTGTAGGGTAATTACTCTGTAAATTACTCGGCGATTTCTTAACATAGACTTAAATGTGTCCCTACTTCGAAATAAAAATCCAATTGGATACTTGCACTTTCGTGGACCGCACCTCGTGTTGGTCGCGTAATCCTAATGTTTTTAATCACTTGCGTTAGATCCACGACTTTTGAAGCTTGATTCATAGTTGCTTTGGGTATCCCAATCTTCTTTCAAGTTTCATCGAAAATTTGGGTCTAATCGCATCGGTTAATCACCATAGTTTAAGATACTAAGCGGAATCATTTTCCTTTTTTATTTTGGCACTAAGTGCTTGGTTACTTCTTTTGGTTGTGGATGATTAAGTTCACCATACCACTATTATGCACATAGTATTATTATACTACTATATTACTATTTTAATTTCCCTCTTGCACCTTATCCTCTTTAATTTTCTTCTTGCTCCCTTATCTCCTTTACTTTTATTATTTTTTATCATTCATTATCATGTTTATGTTTATGTTTATATCCTTGTGTTTTTTTTCCTTTCGTCCTCTTGGATACAAAAATATTAATAAAGGATTAAACCTCTAAAAAACTTCTGATCTTGATCTTGGACTATGGTTACTATCATTAGCATTGGAATTGGAGTGTTGGACTTATATTCTAAGATACCTTCCCTTTGCTTTGATCATCATGGAGTTGATACTCTAGCCTTTATTTGGCCATTTGCTAGCTTATTCCTTTAAGGCTGGAACTCTTTTGCGTATGCTTGGAAGACATCAAGTTGGTTAGATCTTTCCTCCTTTATCTCTTTTATTTTCTTTTTTAGGATAACCTCTTCATCTCCTCCTCTTCTTTGATTTTTAAAACTTCCCTCTTTTTCAAAGGATTATTGTTTTAAAAAACCTTCACCTTTTTAATAAATAAAACATTGACTTTTTTGTAAAGCGTCTTTTACGTCTTCTTTTCTTAAAATAAATGTCAATAAACTTAATCATTTTGACTTCAATTCAAAAATTAAAAAGAATCAAATTCATTCAAGTGGTTTTGTACCTTTGTGCACATTTTTTTTGTTTTCTTTGCAATTTTAGACTATGAGTCATTATTCTCTAGTTGGGTGCAAGTCTCTCATATCTCCATGGTTGTAGTTTGATGTAATTGAGTAGTTGTTATTCGTGGGGGTTTAGTGGCATACTCATCGATTTTATCCAAGTTGACGCCCTCCCCATAATGATGTATGATTCCATGCCCTCATTCTCATGGTAGATTTGTGAGTCTATACATTTGAAAATGACAAATTATCTTCACTTAATAAAATCAATCAAAACCAACAATTTTTCACTATTTATACCACGAACTACGGGGTTTTGATCTTACATTGCACATTGTGAGTACGTAGGCATGAGGTGGTAAACTTCTCCAAACACAATAACATTAAAAATGAATTCTTTTCTCATCCCCCCATTCTCATTTAAACAAATCATTTTCAAACCAAAAGCAATAAATTTTTCAAAAGGCTCCCGTGGGGCACCACAAACATTTTGGGTGCTTAAAACCTTCTCATTTTGTAACCTACCTCCTTACTCTTTCTCTGCTTGTTTCTTTTAGTTTTTTTCCTTTTAGATTCATTAGGATTTATTCTTCTTTTTTCCTTTTCATTTTGGAATAAAATAAAAGTGCAGTGGTGACTCTGTTTACTTTGATTTAAGTTAATTGATAGCTTACACTCATGATTTCCCCACTACAGAAAAGTTGCGACTTTGCTAGGGAGCGATAACACTAAATAGCACTACATATTTGACTCAGATTGCACATGTTTATGAGGACTTTTATTGCTATTTTCTTATGCCATGATTGCTTTTTGTTTTGTTTTCAGGTTTCTAGTATATCCAGAGCTCCTCATGCATAATTGAAGAAAAACGAGCAGAAAAACCAATTTTTGAGCAAAGTGTTCACATGGAATCCACCATGGCGGACGCCACTGGGTAGGCAAAAAGACGGAGTATTTCAAATTGATGATAACTATCACATTCTCCACTATCTTCCTCCTCTAGTTCATATAGCGGGCGCCATGAGAGGGTGGCAGGTGTAACACCCCAAAGTTGATTCTGATTTATTTGATGTGTTTCTTATGAATTTTGATGATATATGATGTTATTTGATGTTTAGTGGAGTTTTGAGAGTGACTTAATATTTTATTAATATTAGAACATTATGTATAATGGGTTTAGTTAATTATTTAAGATTAAATAAAATAAAAGGAATTAGAGGATAAGGGTAATATGGTCTTTTGGTGGAGGATTAGTGAAGGTATTATAGAGAAAGTATATTAAGGTCTTAGGGGCAAGAGTGACATAAGAGTAAAGTTGGGTTTTGTACGATTATTGGGAACGATCGCACTTTTGGGAGAAACAAGAAGAGCTCTGAAGAGGAAAATCTAGGGCTTGAAGGTTGGAGAGATTTTCGAGAAGATTATCGAAAAGATTACGGAACCTAAGGTATGGGGAGTATTTTCCGTTTGGTATTGTAATGTGTGAATAAAATTTGGTGTTTTGAGGTATAGTTTTAAGGTATAGGGTTTTGATTGATGAATTGGTTATTGATGATGATTTTGATGAATATAATGATGTTAGATGATGTATATGATGTTATTATGAGTAATGTTGATGTTGATTAATATGGATTTTTATGAGTGAAATCGCAAAAGGACGGTTCTGAAAATCGCAGAAAATCTGCAGAAATCGCGAAGCTCGCTTAGCGAGCAAGTCAAAATTTGGAAAATCCAGAACCCGAGAGCTGGTCTCTTAGCGAGCAAGGTGTCTCGCTTAGCGAGACCTGGAATGTTTGGAAAAATGATTTTTTTTATTCATAAAAATGTTTTCTTGATGTGGTTTATGTCGTACGTTGCTATGATGTTGCAGAGTTGTTGTATGATGTATTTTTAGAGGCTATATGAGTAGGATTAATGATTAAATGATGTATGATGACTTAAATGATTACTTGGAGTTATGAAGTATGATTACATGATGTAGAGGTATAATGTTAAATGATTATGTAGTATGATGTTAAATGAGTATGTAGTATGATGTTAGATAAGTATGTAGTATGATGTTAGGTGAGTATGTAGTATGATGGTATGAGTGAGTATGTGAAATGATGATTGATGATGAATGCAGATGCAATTTTTATGATGTTTTAAGGATGATGTGTGTATATTGTGTCTTGCATTCATGGCATTGATTTATAAGGGGACTTTGGTCCATTGTTAGCTTCAATCCCATTGTGCGGATTGAAGTGATTTGATGTTATGATGTGCTCCCTCAATGGAGGGTTGATGGCCCAGTGTCCATCCATGAGGATGTTTCGTTACCACATGCATATTAAGAGGTTGCATTTCATTCTAAATGACATAGCATGATTTGCATTGAGTTTGTGTATTGGTGTGATGTATTTGGTGTTGTGTATAAATGAGTTTTTTTATTATTGATGTTGTGATGTGATGTAATTGACGTTGTGTATATGATGAGGGTTTGTGATGAGTGATTCCGTTTTTGTAGTCCATGTTTATAAATTTTCATTTCTATATTACTTTATTGAATGTGAATTTACTCACCATGCCTGCCTTTTATGATGGTCTATTATGCCATCCTGCAGATAATCAAAGTTAGCTCGGTGAGTGTTAGCTCGGAGTTAGTGAGTTTACTGTGTTGGTTAGAAGTGGAGTCTCGTTTCCGTGTCCAGTAACATTCAGGATAAGGTTTCGCTTGAGTTGTTTGTTTATTTGAATTAAGAAGTTGTGTTCTTTTGATTACTTTTGATTTTACTGACGTTTTGGATTAAATTATGAAGTTCCTTTATTAAAGATGAGAATGAGGTTTTGTTTTCAGCTGCCAAGTTTTAGAAAAAGGCGTTTATGATTAATCATGATATTATAACCCGTGTTATGGGACAGGACTCAATATGATGTTTTATGTTGTTTTGAGTTATTATGAAGAATTTGATATCCTTTCATGAGTTTTACTCTGATATTTGTTTAAAATTTATCGTAATTGTGATGGGGTAGAAAAGGTGTTACATTAGTGGTATCAGAGCAGGTCGGTCTTTCCAGTCGTTTCATGTCATTGTCAGTCGTGTCGATTATTGCATTTGAGTGTTTTGAGGTTGGGTTGTTTTCTGATTTTGTTGGTGATTTGTAGAATGGCTTCGAATCGTGCTCTTGCGGATGCGGTAGCTGCAGTTTCTAAAGCTACGACACATAACAATGTTCGTGATGAATTTCATGCCTTGAGGGTATTTCAGAGGAATAATTCGCCTAAGTTTGAGGGTACTCATGAACCAGAGAATACGCATAAGATGTTGAAGGCGATTGAGAAGATTTTCAGGACTATGGCATTATCCGATATGCAGAAGGTGCAGTTTGGCACCCATATGCTGAATGAAGAGGACGAGGATTGGTGGGATAATAACCGTCAGAGATTGGAAGGATTTGGGGCTGCGATAACTTGGAATGTATTCAGGAGGGAATTTATGAGTAAGTACTTCCCTGGAGATGCTCGTGGCAAAAAATAGGTTGAGTTCCTAGAGCTGAAGTAAGGGAACATGACGGTGGCAGAGTATGCTGCCAAGTTTGAGAGGTTATTGAAGTTTTGTCCTCACTACAACCGTGATAATTCTGAGTTGTCTAAGTGCTTGAAGTTTGATAATGGACCGAGACCAAAAATCAAGAAAGCGATTGGGTGTCAGCAGATCCGCATGTATGTTGATCTTGTGGATAAGAGTAGAATCTATGATGAGGATAGTCGAGCTCGATATGCTCACTATAAGAAGGTGAATGAGAAGAAAGACAAGGGTTAGTTTCAAGGGATAACTTATGCAACTCCAAATGACAAAGGGAAGCTGAAGGTTAATTAAGGGAAGAAGCCAAGTGGGGGAGCGGGTTCTACTCCTCTCAAGTGCTATACGTGTGGTGAAGCGGGTCAAAAATTTGATGTGTGCACTACTACTGTGATAAGATGCTACAAATTTGGTAAGAGAGGTCACATGAATGGCGAGTTTCCGAATGCTAGAACAACTTGTTTCAATTGTGGGGAAGAAGGACATATCAGTACTCAGTGTCAGAAACCGAAGAAGGTTGCTACTGTAGCTTAAACTACTAGTAGAGTGTTCGCTTTGAGTGGCTCAGATGCTCAAAAGAAAGATAACTTGATTATAGGTACTTGTTTTATTAATGATGTTGAGTTGGTTGCTATAATTGATATTGGCGTTACTCATTCGTTTATTTCGATTGAGTGAGCGACCAGATTGAATTTTCCTTTGACTGTTATAAATGGTAATATGTTGATTGAGATGCCTGCTGACAGTTCAGTTACGACTAACCGTGTGTGTTTGACATGTACATTGACCATTTATGGTAAGGATTTCTTGATGGATTTGGTGTGTTTACCTTTACGCCATATGGATGTTGTGCTGGGAAATAACTGGTTGGAGTTCAACTTTGTGCATATCAATTGTTATGCAAAGACGGTGGAGTTCCCAGAGATTGGCGATAATGGGGAAATGATGTTTTTATCCCGAAGCAAGTGGATGAATTGCTAAGGGAAGAAGCTCATATGTTTTCCTTGTTTGTGGCATTACAAGTTGACCGTGAACAAGCACTATGCCAAACAAGACCTTAGACAGCGCTTTTTTTAGCCTTAGACAGCGCTTTAAAGCGCTGTCTAAACCTCCGCTGCTAAAGGTTTAGATAGCGCTTTTTTAAATCTCAAAAGCGTTGTCTAAGAGCTGTCTAAGGTACCCTTAGACAGCGCTTTTAGGAATACCTTAGACAGCGCTTTTGAAAAAGTGCTTTCTAAGCCCCTCCTATTTTAATTTTTTTAGGTATACCTTAGACAGCGCTTTTCAAAAGCGCTGTCTAAGCCCCCCCCTAGACAGCGCTTGGGCCAAAAGCGCTTTCTAAGCCCCTCCTTTTTTAATTTTTTTAGGTATACCTTAGACAACGCTTTTCAAAAGCGCTGTCTAAGTCCCCCCCCCCCCCCCCCCCCCCCGTAGACAACGCTTTTGCCAAAAGCGCTTTCTAAGCCCCCCCTTAGACAGCGCTTTTGCCAAAAGCGCTGTCTAAGGTATACGAACATTTTTGCAGCTTTTGTTTTAAACCACATTTTTTCTAGGTTTATAAACCATAATTTCTACCTGTTTTCAACCAAATTTTGGCAGACAAATATCACATTTTATATATGCCATTTCAAACCCTTTTGGCCTTTTTTCTACCAATTTTTGGCTAACAAATATATATATACCAATTCAAACCAATTTTGCCTTAAATGTATCAAAATATATACAAATTTATGTACACATTTACAAGTGATTACATATACTACAAATGTACAATATAATTACACAAATTTATGTACAAAGTTACAAGTCATGTACAATATACTACAAATTTACAAGTCATTACTTAAAACATTGAGCTCTATCATGAATTGACACCATTCCTCTTTGATTTCGTCCACTTGATCCTTTGTATAAAATGCACACTTGAATTCATCAAAGTACTACATAATAATATAACATAGTTTGAATTAATTTCAACTATTTAATTATATGAGATATGTGTAAATATAAAAATAACTCATAAGTTAGAAATACATACATCGGTGGGAATCTCTAATCGGCCCAAAACAAGAGTATCTCGCATAAACCTCAACATGAAATACCTGCAATCTATTTGATTACGTTGTTGAGGACACTACATATGAAAAAAAAATATGGATTATAAATCCTAAGTTTTATCAAGTGTCATCACTAATATAATAAAAAATGTGATAATTAAAAATATACCACCACTTGAATCTATGTAATGGAGTTGGCGCCCCTCCTTGAGGTTTGGATATCCCGTTGGGCCTGAAAAGCTTGTAGGATGCTAATAAAATAAAAATGAAGCAATTAGAACAATTCACATAAACTAAGAAAAATTTTGAACATTCTCACTTACGTATCAATTATGACCTTCATATCCGGGTATGTTGTCCAATCATTTCCTAACGAGTCAAGATAATACACGATTTCTCGAATAGGATTGATTGCGAGCAACAACCAATGTCCACTGTAATGATTAAGCAAATGTTAGATGTTAACTTGGAAAAAAATTATAATAGATGAATTTAGAATGAAATTCTAACCCGGTATTAAACGGTATAAAAAACAACTTCTCCGCATCTTTATTGTCCATGAGGATCCGAAGAACGTACTCCGTCATGGTATCCGGTCTACTTAAGATTAAACTTAAGTTGACGGTCGCGGGTGCTAAGAATCCGAATGACACGTCCAAACCATTGGGGCGCATCAATTTGTCATACAAAAACCTAATATAAAAACATCATTAATATTACACACCTCTTTTGAAACATAAAGTAAACCGGATTAACATAAAGTAAACATCATTAACATAACTTGTTCAATTAATAAAACAAAGTAGACCGGATTTACCTAATATATGTATTGACAATGCTGACTGTTGCACCCCAAAATTTGCCCTCACAATACAAGAACTTTGTGTGCTAAGAAGGTTCACAAGTTTCACAAGATTCACAATGCTTATAAAACCTTTCATGAGGTTCATGAAGTCTACAAGTTACTTCTTGAAGGTTCACAAGGTTCACAAGTTTCTCAACATTTACAAGACCTTTCATGAGGTTCATGAAGTCTACAAGTCACTTTATGAAGGTTCACAAGGTTCACAAGTTTCTCAATGTTTATATAACCTTTCATGAGGTTCAAGAAGTCTACAAGTTATTTCTTGAAGGTTCACAAGGTTCACAAGATTCACAATGTTTACATAACCTTTCATGAGGTTCATGAAGTCCATAAGTCACTTCATGAGGTTCACAAGGTTCACAAGCCTCACAATACCTCCCATGAGGTTCACAAGACATTTTATGATGGTTCACAAGGTTCACAAAGTTCACAATGGGTCAGAAGAGTTGACAATTCCCTCAGACAATGCACCTCCTAAGCAGTGCATCCAAAACTAGGGTTTTGACTTTAATCAGGCTAAATGGACTTCCAATACCTCAAGTGAGCTTCATAACATCTTATATGTATATAAGAACCCCCATGACAAGTTTCAAGACTTTTCTCAAAAGTTTGCTCAGTCAGATGATCAGATAAGTCAAAATCAGTCAATGCAGTCAGAAAGTCAAACTGAGGTCAACTGTGGTCAAACCAAAGTCAAACTTCATGATTTTTTGCCAACATCAAGTATATTAAGTAAAATTCATCATTTGATCAAGGGTTGATCATGATTCATCAAGGAGATTCCAGATCATCAAGAATCAGGAGTTTCTAAATTAGGGTTTCCTTAGTAAAAGTCAACTGAACTTTGACCAGCCATAACTTTCACATACTTCATCACCAAGTCTCCACCCAAAGCTCATTTTGAAGGAAATTGAATTATCTACAACTTTGATCTTGCAAGTTAAGCCCAAAAATGCTTCATTTGGAAGATATGAGCTGAGACATTATAGGTCATTTCAAAAGTCAACAAAAAGTCAACAACTTCAAAAGGGCATAAATTGAGATTGGTAAATGATATGGACCTGAAACCAATGGGGTTATTTAGAGGACTCTTCAAGCTTTCCAAAATGTCCAAGAACACACTCATACCTTTAAAATTGAGGGAGATATGCCCTTGCAAAGTTGGGAAATTTTGTGATGATTTATATTGAAAATGGGGATCCAAAAGCATTTCTCTCCAAATGGGCTGGCCAAATTATGACCCAACCCATACAATAACATCATGCACGAAATTTCCATAATATTTTCATAAATTTTATTTTATTTAATTAATTTATTATGATTTTTTATACTTAAAATCATTTTAAATTTAAATAAAATATTAAATATGAAGATTTAATTTTGTGATTGATTCTAGAAGGTCATAAAATCAGTATGGAATAAGTTGATACAAGAGTTATATGGAATGGCTTGAAATAGAAAGCATTGGTACAAAATTATTGAACTTTCAAAGCATGATCAATCTCAATCTTTTTAAATCAAATCATTCACATAACCAATCAATGTTTTGACCTAGAATCATTCACATATAAGTACTGATCATAACCCTAGCCCTCATTCACGATTTTTGCAGCCTCAAAGGTAAGTTTCATAGCTCAAAAATTCAAGCCAAAACACCAATTCGGATTCTTCAATCCAGGGCACTAGAAGGTAAAATAAGAACATGGAGAGCTTCATTGGACATCCTTGATCATAAACCATCACTCACATTCATCCAAATCATGCCATAATGCCTCACCCGAATTCAATTTGTTCTTGAATATAACTTTTTCGATTGCATTAATTTGTTGTGTTTCAATGAAATTTGCTTGGCTAATGTTGTTTGTTATGTGATATAGATCGTTTCTGGACAGGAAAATCAAAGAAACCGTGGCTAATTCATAAAATGCCATTGTTAGGGTTTGGACTTAGGTTTAGGGATTTTTGATTTAGGGAACATAAATAGATTCTAAAGACATAGAACGAATCGTGTGAATGTCAGAATCATGTTGCTGTGTTTGATTTTGTGAAACTGTATGGTTTTGTTGGCCTTTGGTTTTTGTAGGTTTTGCTGGAAGTTTGTTTTCGCAGGAAAATTCATAGAGAATTTCGCAGCTAAAATCGAAGGACAGGAGGTTGAAGATGAAGGCTTTGGCGCGCTGCTGGAAATTTGAAAATCGTTCATAATATTTTATTAAATCGTTTCCATGTTTAATCACCAAAACAGGTTTGGTCCAGTGGTAAGAGGAATGCGTGTATGACCTGATGGCATGAGTTCGAATCTCGCCTCCAGCAAGTTTTTTTTTGATATTTTTCATTTAAGATGCGTTTTTAATATATTATTATTCGTAGTTGTTTAGTCATCAGGTAGGCTCTCCCAGCCAGGCGGTAACGTATGCATGCTTGTAATCAAAAGGTCCTGGGTTCGATTCGCACCCCAGGCCTTTTTGGTTTTACTATTTTTTTCTGATTTTTCAAGATAAAGCACAAAACCAAGAGGTGTTCATTGTTGTTGCATTACTGGTGCGCAGCTCAGTTGGCAAATCTCTTCATTATCCAGGTTAGGGACCTGGGTTCAAATCCCAGGTCCAGTTTTTTGATTTTTCTTATTTTCTTTTAGATTTCCTATTTTCTATATTATATTATAATATGTTTCTAAATTATAAAACTGCAAATATTATTTTCTTCTAAATTATAAGGTACATATGTTTTGTTCTAAAATTCTAAAAAATGATTGTTATTATTATATATTTATAAAATGTATATAGGTACCATTTAATTAGTTTTTGTATATTATAAATTAGAAAAAAAACCCTAAAAAATATTTTCTAAACAAAAACCCTAATTTTGTGAAAACCTAATTTTATTTTCTTAATTATTTTTACTTTCTAATTCTTTACATAATTATAATATATATTTATTTAGTATAATTCTTATAAATATAATAATTGGTAGAAATTAAGTTTTGTAAACATGATTAATTTTTTGTGAATATGATACTTAAAATTTATTTTCTTCATATAATGTATAAATATTTTTTTTTTTAATAATTGTTGATATATATTTAGAAATAATTAAATTTTGTAATGATTAAAATTTATAATTATATTATGTTTAAAAATTTTATATTATAGTAATTATTTAATTATTCATGTTTCTAAATAAATGCTTATATATTAAAATCCTATTTTGTGTTTATTATTCTAATCATGTCATTATAATATTTTTTATTTAATTATATTTATTTTAATTATTGTTACTAACCATATTATTATTTATTATTTTTGTTTATTATTATCTTATATTTTATATTATTATTTCTCTAACCTTGTTTATTTTTCTAATTATTATTATTTCACTAACTTTATTTATTTTTAATATTTTTACCAACCTTATTCTTAATTATATTTATCACTAACCCCTATTTATTTATTTACTGTTTATTTATTATCTTTGCTTATTTATTTATATTTTGCTAATTATTTATTTTTGCTATTTATTTTAAGTTGCTTATTATAATTATTATGTAATTGCTTCCCGGATGTAAATTTTGTAATATTTAATTATTTAATTTTTATGCTATGGTTAGTAATTTAGGGAGTGTAAACATGTATTCAACTTAAAAATAAATTTAGCTCATTTTAATTAAAGATAATTAATATTAAACACTCACACACGTAAGTCGATTTTTAATCGCCATCTCACATTTCTAAGGTTATCCCTCAATGTTGCCTAAATCATAAGGTCAAGTGGGGTGTATAAAGCAAGTCCCTTAAAAGAAAAAATCATCAAGTCCCTAATGGTTGCCTTTACAAATCAAGTCCCTTCGAATAATGATGATAGTCCCTCCTATATGCTTAATACACCCCACAGTTGCCTTCAAAACAGATGTCCCTCATATGTCCCTTACATCCAAGGTAATGACTACCTACTCCTTAATAGTGGAGATAGTCTTACCAATTAAAGGATAAAGAACAAGAAAGACTTAAAATTTTAGGGTAGGTTCCTCTTATGTACTTGCTCACTTCAAAAAACTTTTCAAACTCTTCACAATTTCAAACAAATTTTCAAAAACAAGTTTTTACGCATCTGTACATGGATCATTATCAACTATTATGAAAATTTTTCTATTCACACACTACACTTTCAAAAACAATTCAAAAGTGAGCTAAGTAACTAAGAGCCCATGGATAACCATGGATGTAAAGGGTGCTAACACCTTCCCTTTACATAACCTACCCCCCGGACCCGAAAATATCTCTTAAGGTCTTTCCTGTTCTTTTATACCCTTTCCTTTTGGATAAAATAAAAGTCGGTGGCTGTAACACGGTGGGAGAACTGACTTTAGTTATGTTGCGGATAGCAAGAGTCGCCACCGACTTTTATTTTATCCATAAGGAAAGGTTATAAAAGAACAGGAAAGACCTTAGAGAATATTTTGGGTCCGGGGGGTAGGTTATGAAAAGGGAAGGTATTAGCATCATTTTCATCCATGGTTATCCATGGGCTCTTAGGTACTTAAGCTCACTTTAAATTGTTTTGAAAGTGTAGTGTGTGAATAACAAAAAATTTCAGAATAGTTTAATAATAATCCGTGTATGGATGTGTAAAAAAATTTGTTTGAACATTTGTTTGAAAATTTGTTTAAGTGTGAAAAAGTTTTGAAGTGAGCAAGTATCTAGGAGTGACCTACCCTAATGTTTAAGGTCTTTCTTATTCTTTATTCTTTCCTTTAGTAAGACTATCCCTACTATAATGGAGTAGGTAGTCCTTACTTTGGATGTTAAGGGACATGTGAGGGACAATTTGATTTTTTAAGGCAATGGTGAGGTGTAATAAGCATATTAAGGGACTATCATCATTTTTCGAAAGGGACTCGATTCGTATAGGCAACATAAGGGACTTTGATGATTTTTACTCTAGGGACTTGCTTTTATACACCCCACTTAACCATTATTCGTAGGCAACGAGAGGGATACCCTTAGAAAGTGAGACGGCGATTAAAATCGACTTACGTGTGTGAAGTGTTTAATTTAATTATCTTATTAAAAATTATCTAAATTTATCTTAAATAACAAACATATTAACACTCCCTAATTACTAACCATGGCAATAATAATTAAAATAATTACAAAATTACAACCGGGAAACAATTACAAAATTTGTAGTAATAATAAATAAAATAGCAAATTAAATAATAAATAATAAATAATAATAAAGGGGTTAGTAAATAACAATAAATAAAATTAGCAAAAATAATAATAGTAAACATAATTAAATTATAAATGGGTTAGTGATAAAAATAAATAATTTAAAATTAATAAAGCAAAATAATATGATTAGTAAGATAATAATAAGAATAATTAGAATAAAGTTAGAAACATAAAAATAAATATTAACATGGTTAGTAACAAAAATTAATTAAAAGGTTAATAAAATTATAATAAGCAAAAATTAATAACAATATAATTAATAGTAATAATATAAACCAAAAATAAAAAAAATTTACATGCATAATTTTTTTAATTCATATACTAATTATTAGATTATTCTTAAATGTATTATAATTACGAAATTATTATAAACATATATTCATATTTATATACATATTATAAGAAAAAGATGGATTTTAAATATCATATTAAAATTTTAATTCTATTAGTTATTATATTTACAAATTATTTTTAATTATATACAAAATATATAAATTAGACTATTTCTAAACATTAAAAGAAAATTAACTTAAATTACAAATACAAAATTGACAAATTATAATTATATTAGGAATTAATAATAAAAAAAAAACAGAATTAAATGTTATTTAGAAAAATATTTTAAGATTGGAAAATTAGGTTTTTATATTTTTTAGGGTTTAAGAATTAGGGTTTATATATATATACAAAAATTCGTTTTTAATAACCACATAACATTATTTTAATTAATATAAACTATACGAATGAAATTAAAATTAAAGGAAATCAAAAGTTTTTTTATAGAAAAATTGTTTTAAGTGTAATTTAGACCATATAATATACACACATGTTTTATAATAATAATGTATTAATTATTTAAATTATTAGAATTAAATTAGTAAACAAAAAGAAATAAAAGAGAGAAAAAGAACCTGGTGGGATTCGATCCCAGGTTTCCACCCTTGCTAGCAACAACAAGACCACTGGACCATCCAGACGCAAGTGAAAGAAGAAGGAATCCAATTTGTTTTGTGCTTTGATCTTGCAAATTCTGGAAAAAATAAAAAGAACAAAAGGCCTGGGGTGGTTTCGTACCCAGGACCTTAAGGATAAACGCGCGCATGCTTAACCACCTGGCTGGGAGAGCCCTTCTGATAATACATCAACCACAATATAATATATGTAATACGTAATAATTAAAATGGTAAAACAAACAAAAGTGATGGAACCAGGATTTGAACCCAGGTTCATAAACAACCTACGCGCACAAGCACCTTTCCACCAGGCCAAACAACATCATCTGAAATAATATGAAAATAAAATCATAAAATATTATGTTAATATTTTAAATTTCCAGATGCGCGCCACCTGCATCTTCTTCCTCAAGATACCTGCGGTTTTTGCTATGAATTTATCTATGAAATTTCCTGCGAAATTCAAAATACAAGAACCTACGAAAATTGGATTATCACTAAAGCAGTAAAATTTCTCAAAATTAATGACTGTTTCATGATCCCCAGAGTTCACTTGGTTGTTCTATGTCCTTATAATTTGTTTATATTAGGTTTAATGTAAAGCCCTCATCTTATGGCCGAAACCCTAACCATGGTGACTTCTCCAACCTGCATCGAAACTTCAATTAAACCATCCAGAATCAATCAAGAGCTTCATACAAACACAAAACAATGATCACAAGACATTAAAATCCACTCAATATGCAAAATCGAAAAATTGAAATATGATGAACATTATGAATTCGGGTTGTGCCATATATGGTGTTTCAGATGCGAATGATCATTGGGAATGATTCAATGATGTCTCAGAAACATGTTTCAACCTTCAAATTGGTTCAAAAAGGCTTGAATGGAGAAATCCGATTTTTGAGTTTGTGATGAATTTTGACAACTTGAACTTACTCTTGGAGGCTGGAATCCGTGAATGAGCATTAGGTTTGTGTTAAGTATATATAGGTGATTGATTTAGGTCAGAAACAAGGCTTGGTTATGTGAAAATTTGGATCAAAAAGTATTGAAAAAGATCAAGTGTTCAAAGTCAAATATTTGGTCATAAGGTCTTGCTATTTTGGGAGGGATCTCATGATTTCCTTCTCTTTTGACTCCAATCACACTTTATGATTTTCTAGATTCAATCACAAAAATATCTTTTCATGTTTAATATTTTTTTTAAATTTAAAATGATTTAAAATGTAATAAATCATAATAAATTAATAAAATAAAATAAAAAAAATATGAAAATATCATGATAATTTCGTGCAAACCATTATGAAGTGGATTGGGTCATAATTTGAGTGGCCCATTTGAAAAGAAATGATTTTGAACCTCCCTTTTCAACATAAACCATCACAAAATTTCTTAACTTTGCAAAGGCACATCTCCCTCACTTTTAAAGGTATGAGGGTGTTCTTGGACTTTTTGGAAAGCTTGAAGAGTCCTCTAAACAACCCCATTGGTTTCAGGTCCATATCATTTACCAATCTCAAGTTATGCCCTTTTGAAGTTGTTGACTTTTTGTTGACTTTTGAAATGACCTATAATGTCTTAGATCATATCTTTCAAATGAAGCATTTCTAGGCTTAACCTTAAACATCAAAGTTGTAGAGAATCCAATTTCCTTCAAAATGAGCTTTGGATGGAGACTTGGTGATGAAGTATGTGAAAGTTATGCCTGATCAAAGTTCAGTTGACTTTTACTGAGGAAACCCTAATTTAGAAACTCCTGATTAGTGATGATCTGGAATCTCCTTGATGAATCATGATCAACCCTTGATCAAATGATGAATTTTACTTCATATACTTGATGTTGGCAAAAAATCATGAAGTTTGACCTTGGTTTGACCAAAGTTGACCTCAGTTTGACTTTTTAACTGCATTGACTGATTTTGACCTATCTGATCATCTGACTGAGCAAACTTTTGAGAAAAGTCTTGAAACTTGACATGGGGGTTCTTACACACATATAAGATGTTATGAAACTCACTTGAGGTATTGGAAGTCCATTTAGCCTGATTAAAGTCAAAACCCTAGTTTTGGATGCATTGCTTAGGAGGTGCATTGTTTGGGGGAATTGTCAACTTCTTTGACCAATTGTGAACTTTGTGAACCTTGTGAACCTTCATAAAATGTCTTGGGATACTCATGGGAAGTATTGTGAAGCTTGTGAACCTTGTGAACCTCATGAAGTGGCTTGGTAGACCTCATGATCCTCAGGGAAGCTTTGTAATCATTGTGAATCTTGTGAACCTTGTGAACCTTCAAGAAGTGACTTGTAGACTTCATGAACCTCATGAAAGGTCTTGTAAGTGTTGAGAAGCTTGTGAACCTTGTGAACCTTCATAAAGTAACTTGTAGACTTCATGAACTTCAAGAAAGGCATTGAAAGCATTATGGAACTTGTGAACCTTGTGAACCTTCATAAAGTAGCTTGTGGACTTTATGAACTTCATGAAAGGTTATGCAAGTGTTGGAGAACTTGTGAACCTTGTGAACTTTCTTAGAACACAAAGTCTTGTATTGTGAGGGCAAATTTTGGGGTGCAACAGCTGCCCCTGTTCAATTTTCTGAAACCTGAGGGGTTAGATTGGTATATTTGCCAGTCGTAACCTGGAAGGTTGAAGGGGATTGAACACAAAAGCCCAAAAATTTGCACTCACCAGTGCATAGAGTGATATTGATGGTTGGTTGAACATGATTGAGTGGGCTTAAAGATGCCACTAGGGGAAAGTTCTTCAGCAGTATAATGAGAACTGTCAGGAGTCTGGAGTAATATTGATGTAGCAGTATGTCTTCATGAGGATAGAGCAATGGATAGCTCTAAAGCAGTCTTGAAGAAGTAATATGCCTTCAGGAGGATAAAGCAATGGATAGCTCTAAAGCAGTCTTGAAGATATGATTTCAGGAGGATAGAGCAATGGATAGCTCTAAAGCAGTCTTGAAATAATAATGTAATTGTCTTCAGGAGGATAGAGCAATGGATAGCTCTAAAGCAGTCTTGAAGATATGATTTCAGGAGGATAGAGCAATGGATAGCTCTAAAGCAGTCTTGAAATAATAATGTGATTTGTCTTCAGGAGGATAGAGCAATCAATAATGATAACTCTAAAGCAGTCTTGAAGTACTGATTTCAGGAGGATAGAGCCATCAATAATGACAACTCCAATGCAGTCTTGAAATAATAATGTGATTTGTCTTCAGGAGGATAGAGCAATCAATAATGATAACTCTAAAGCAGTCTTGAAGTAATAATGTGATTTGTCTTCAGGAGGATAGAGCAAATAATGATAACTCTAAAGCAGTCTTGAAGTACTGAGAAGTTATCAGGAGGATAAAGTAACCCTGAGGTGACAATAAAGCAGTCCCAATAGTAATAAGAAGCTCATCAGGAGGATAGAGTAACCCTGAGGTTACAATAAAGCAGTCCTGAAGATCATAAGTTTGTTTGTTAACCTGAAACAAGGTAGCATTCTGTATGATAATATTAGTTTATGCTTTATGTATGCATGTATGTCATGATGCACTTAGGTAATGTACTATGTATCTATGGATATGTATGTTATGGTATGATGTGAATGATGTATGTATGATATGATACTGCCAGAAGTGTCTGGATATCTTTGTACAACAACTGCTGGCCAGGGAAAATAAATCCCGATCCGTTGCTGAAGCACATATAACCCTCCGTCTGCTGAGGATAACAGGGTATAGATAACCTCCCGTATGCTGGGGATAGTAAGGTATATATAACCTCCCGTTGTTGGGGATGGTAAGGTATAGATATAACATCCCATTGTTGGGGATGGTAAGGTATATATAACCTTCGTCTTCGTTTGATAGTATAACATAACATCCCGTCTTCGTTCGTCGTACCCTTATTGGAAAGTAATTTCCCGAATATCCGTATGAGGATAAAAGAGATGGATATAAATTCCAGGGGAGATGAAACTTTAGGAAGATGGATTTGTCCTGCTGAGGGCTTTGTAACTGTATTGTAAAGATGAACCGGCGAAGCTTCGTTGAGATCTTTCCTTCGTTCGTCTTTAGTAAATACCATTACTGCATTTTCATGCATTTCTGGTAAACATCAATCATATTCAAAAGCATGATACACTCAAACATAACCAATGGACGTTTTGCTTAGGGTAAAAGTAAATCTGGATTCAGAGGGAAAAGTAAGGCTGAACTTGAAAACAGAATTATTTCAACTTCGAAAGCGTATAACCAATTGGATTTAGAGCTCCTGAAATCCATAACTTTCCTGAATACCTTCCCAGAAATCTTCATAACCGGATCTGAAGACATGATACTGACACCATCTGATACTACTGGCATAGACAATTAATTCCCACAATGACTTTTGTTGAGAATTCCAAATCAAGGTAGAGGAATGTGTCTTCAGGTTGTAATGGACCATGTGCTCTCCGGATACCAGATTTGAAAAGAAAGCATTGCCCCTTGGTTGAGGATGAATCGTCCCATAATGGAAGTATCTGTAATGAGCTACCTCAAGAGAAACAAGCAGAATGCCCCATAAGCACATGCCCCTGGCATTGTGAACTCTGTCATGTCACCTTTGGTAATTCACCTGTATGGGGAAAAATGCCCCTGGCTATATGAACTTTGTAATGTTACTCTTGGCACTTCAGATAGATGAGAAAATCTGCCTCTGGCTGCTTAAACATGGTTGAATCTTGTCCTGATTGCCCCAAATGAATTAGGCAGTATCATGGCCTGCCCCCCTGGATTGGGAGGTAATGACTATGCCCCTTTGTATACATGGACTTTGATCCAAGAAGCAACTTTGTTTATTGGAAGGACTTTGGTTCATTGAACGTTCATCCTGTAAGCTTCTCTATTTGTCAAACATTCAGGTATATGCAAACAAATATATTCAAAAATGCAATGCCTATGTCTGTCTTGAAAAAAAAAATTTTTTTTTTTTTTTTTTGAAAAACTGTTTATTTTTTTTTCTTGAAAACTGCGATATTAACTCAAATTTTATGACAAGCCCTAAAGGAGTCAGGATACCTTTTGTAGCAGTACGCTTTCGAACTAACCATGCTTCAGTTAGGACTTTTAAAGGGTTATAACGTGGCCTGGTTCATGGTTTAAGAAACAAAGGATAAAGGCTCAAATTTTATTTGTACCCAACCCAATCTCCATGATGTTCTTCAGTCCTATGCTCAGTTAACTCATGCGTTGAAGTTCCATAGCAGTTTGGAGTTGTAACACTGATATTTGTGATGGTTCAGAAACCCAAAACTTATTTGAACATTCAGTCATCTTTCTTTATTGAGGATTTATAGTGACCTTTTCTTCTTTTTTCTTTTAACTTTATTATCCCTTCTTTTTGCCTGAACTGCTTATTTCAAGGTTACAGTCAGCGGGATGTCTTGATGTTTTACTAAGTCTCCTTCATAGGTTTTGACTTAGTGAATTGTTCTTTTGCTGGATATTGACTGTCAGGTTTCATGATTACAGAGAACCATCATTAGTTGTGTACAACACAAGCAATTGGCATATTTGAGTCAACTGAGTAACTACCCTGCCCCAGGTTATGAATAAGGGTTTTAATTTGTACGAGAATAAAAACTCCTACTTCATAGGCTCAAAAGGGCTGACTAGGGATTAACTTCCTTATATCTCCACTGTTTAGGAATTGAAACAATGCCTGTACATCGTCAGCATAGTCTGTTCAAAAGCATACTGCATAAGATTATGGTATTGTTTTCGTCATCCTCCCTCTACAGGCTTATAGCTTTATCAGGAGTTAAATATCACAAGATAGAAATAAGAAGCATAATTCAAAGCATAGTGGAACGAATGGATTAGTTCAAGACAAACATACGCAATGCATTAATGAAGACAAAAGTTTAACATAATAATAAGTGTTCAAACAAATAAAAGAAATTACAAATGAAAATTCAAATGTTGTCCCATCCAGTTGGCTGAATGTCCTCAATTGCAATCTGTGAACTTTGAGGAGCAGTATACTTCACCATGAAATCAAATTTTCCACTTGGATGCCCCAAGGTGCCCCATATCTCAACAGGCATAGGTATTCTTCCTTTCTTGTTACTTTGGGCAACTCGTCTTGCAGCTTCGGTGTTTGATGGACGATAGTAGAACTCAACTTGACCTTCTGGAGTAACCTCTAGGATTCCTTCATCAATCAGGTCTTGAATCTTTTCCTTCAATGCCCAACAGTTATTTGTATCATGTCCAGGACTGTTGGAGTGGTACTCACACCTTGCCCTGGGATTATAGAGAGGAGAGGAAGTTTTAGGATTTTTAGGAGACTTTTCCAAGGAAACCAGCTTCATCTCCAACAGGTATTGCAAAACTTGTGACATTGGAGTGCTGAACTTGATAAACTGCCTTCTACCTTTCTGGTGTTGAGGTGGATTAACCTTATCAGGTCTTTCTTCTTCAATCGAGGAACAATCAATGGCAACCTGTCTCTTACCCTCTTTTATCCTCATCCTTCTTTTAAGGAAATCAGCTTGTCTTAATGGAGTTTTACTGACAATTAGATCCCCGACTTTATCACTTTGAAATTTTTGGATGAAGGTCATCAGCTCTTCTTGCCCCTGAGCTAAACTTTGAATAAGAGCCACCTGGTCATTCATCTGGGTCCTCATTCCTGTCATCTCAGCTTGTAGTTGTTTCAGCTGATCATCCTTATTGTCCTCAGGATTCTTCTTCTTAGCCAGCAGTGTCTTCAATTCATCCTGCCCCTTGGTTAGGTTCAGGATCAGCTCTCGGAACTGTACATTCTGTGCCTGAAGATCCTTAACTGATTGTTCAAGAGCCATTGCTGAAATAAACAGCGAGAAGATGAGAAACCTGTGCACAATTATAAACCTGTGATGCAATGAAATGATATGGGAATGCATATGCAATGTTTTCAAGGACCGCAGGATTTAAATTTGCTTAAACAAACAAGAAAGTAACTTTTATTAGTAATAACTTGTTTTGCCTTTTAGGCTTACAAAAATGGAAATGAAATAAGTACAAAAGATGGGGTTTTAAGTCTCCCATGGACGTTTCCTCTTTGTGTTGAGGTATGAATTGAGGTTTCGTTCCTCGTGAAGCTGCTTTGTTAGCTCTAGGATCCTTGCTTGGCTTGTTTTGTAATGAGCCTCGAAAGTATCCCTTTGCTCTTTCAGTTGGATCCATGATCTCTGCAAGTCTTCCATATCAGTAGGCATGTCTGGGTGAAGGATGGTATAAGCTGTGTCTCCTTCAGCAACAGGTTCCATGGTAACTGGTAGGACGGCAGGATATGGCATCATGAGTGTCTGAGCACGAGATCGTACCCATCTGAGATAAGCCTCCATAGGAATAATGTACTTAGGCTCCAGTGTCTTACTGTCAATCCTGTTTACCTTTCCCCAAGCTCGTATGAATCTCTGACGGTAACCCTGAAGATCGTTGTCGTAATCAAACACAATGCCCTGAATCAACATGTCATGTGGACCATCACTTCGGGCGTAACCAAACTGTCGTAAAGCTAGAGATGGGTTGCAGGTGATGCCTCCTCTTATGCCTAGAAGTGGCACATTAGGAAACTCCCCACAACGGTCAATGATAGTGACATTCTCCATAGATCTGGAGCACCAATGGATGTCTGAGTGAGAAAGTGACATGATCCTCTTGGACCATCTGAACCCTTGCTCATTCTTCATTACTGAGCGAGGAAGGTGAGAAATAAACCACCTAGAAAGTAAAGGTATGCAGCACATCAAAGTTCCTCTTGCCCTTATAGTACGGGTATGAAGAGAATGTAGGATATCTCCAAGCAATGTAGGCACTGGATTGTGACTCAGGAAAATGTTGATGGCATGAACATCTATGAACTGATCTGGATTGGGGAACAATACTAAGCCATATATCAGCAAGTCTAAGATCTCCTCAAAAGCATCATAGCTCATGGCCTTCAAGAACATTTGAGCTTTATCCATTAATACCTTGGCAAGAATACCCTTAACTCCACTTCTCGTCTCTAGAACAATGTCAGACTTCTTCAGATGTAGGGCTGCAGCAATAACCTCTGGTTTAAGTTCTTTCTCCAAACCTGTGAAGGGTCTTTGATCAAGAACAGGTATACCCAGAAGTTTGGAGAACTCCTCCATGGTTGGAACCAACTGGTAGTCGGGGAATGTGAAGCAATGGTGCTTAGGGTCAAAGAACTGAAACAGCACACTCATCATGTCCTCACTGAACCCTGAAGTGACCAGATCCAATAGATGACCATGTCTCTTGTTGAATCGGGAGTGATCAGACACTTGAGAAACCAACTCTTTAAGCTTGGGAGGTATCCCCACAAAGTTGATCCTGATGGTGTTTCTACGAGCAGAAGCCATGACCTGCAACAAAGAACAAAGATAAATCCCTTGGTCCTTGAAATGGTTAGGGAAAATGGTATGCTTATGATGCATGATGATGTCATGATGTTATGCTCAATCACAAACATGTGGCACACACAAACAAGTCACACCATAGCCCTAGGTTTAAAGGCTTGCATGAGGTTTAAGGTAAGTACCCTCCCCTGAAGTTAGATGGTTCATCCTGTCCTACAAAAGTAACCAGGTTCTAAGGGATCTCAATATCATTGATCCTTCACAAGGGTGGTTGTTCAGAAGGCAACTTACTTGCCAACCAAAACCCTCCAAGTTTAAGATCTCAATGAGTGTAGTATCGAGTGTCAACCAACTTCAGTCTGCACTAAAGCCGGCTACCTCACTACTTTCTAAAGGCCAAGATGAGTTAACTAGGGTTCTAAAAGTCAGTTAGTGCATTGACAACATATGGCAGCCTCAATATTATCCTCAACTTGACTTAAGGAATATAAGCACCAACCAAGAAGTCGCACTAACTATGGCCACCAGATCAACCGTATCGATATACGTCGTACAGTTTCCTTGGTCTATTGCCATTTACCTAAGGTACACTAGATCCGGGTTAGGACCTTTCACACATAAGAGCACCCCCAACAAGTAATATAAAACAAACAAGGCAAACAATTTAAAGTGATCTTAATTCCTAAGGGTACCCCTCTTAAATTTAAATCCCCAGCAGAGTCGCCAGTTCTGTAACACGGTGGGAGAACTGACTTTAGTTATGTTGCGGATAGCAAGAGTCGCCACCGACTTTTATTTTATCCATAAGGAAAGGTTATAAAAGAACAGGAAAGACCTTAGAGAATATTTTGGGTCCGGGGGGTAGGTTATGAAAAGGGAAGGTATTAGCATCATTTTCATCCATGGTTATCCATGGGCTCTTAGGTACTTAAGCTCACTTTAAATTGTTTTGAAAGTGTAGTGTGTGAATAACAAAAAATTTCAGAATAGTTTAATAATAATCCGTGTATGGATGTGTAAAAAAATTTGTTTGAACATTTGTTTGAAAATTTGTTTAAGTGTGAAAAAGTTTTGAAGTGAGCAAGTATCTAGGAGTGACCTACCCTAATGTTTAAGGTCTTTCTTATTCTTTATTCTTTCCTTTAGTAAGACTATCCCTACTATAATGGAGTAGGTAGTCCTTACTTTGGATGTTAAGGGACATGTGAGGGACAATTTGATTTTTTAAGGCAATGGTGAGGTGTAATAAGCATATTAAGGGACTATCATCATTTTTCGAAAGGGACTCGATTCGTATAGGCAACATAAGGGACTTTGATGATTTTTACTCTAGGGACTTGCTTTTATACACCCCACTTAACCATTATTCGTAGGCAACGAGAGGGATACCCTTAGAAAGTGAGACGGCGATTAAAATCGACTTACGTGTGTGAAGTGTTTAATTTAATTATCTTATTAAAAATTATCTAAATTTATCTTAAATAACAAACATATTAACACTCCCTAATTACTAACCATGGCAATAATAATTAAAATAATTACAAAATTACAACCGGGAAACAATTACAAAATTTGTAGTAATAATAAATAAAATAGCAAATTAAATAATAAATAATAAATAATAATAAAGGGGTTAGTAAATAACAATAAATAAAATTAGCAAAAATAATAATAGTAAACATAATTAAATTATAAATGGGTTAGTGATAAAAATAAATAATTTAAAATTAATAAAGCAAAATAATATGATTAGTAAGATAATAATAAGAATAATTAGAATAAAGTTAGAAACATAAAAATAAATATTAACATGGTTAGTAACAAAAATTAATTAAAAGGTTAATAAAATTATAATAAGCAAAAATTAATAACAATATAATTAATAGTAATAATATAAACCAAAAATAAAAAAAATTTACATGCATAATTTTTTTAATTCATATACTAATTATTAGATTATTCTTAAATGTATTATAATTACGAAATTATTATAAACATATATTCATATTTATATACATATTATAAGAAAAAGATGGATTTTAAATATCATATTAAAATTTTAATTCTATTAGTTATTATATTTACAAATTATTTTTAATTATATACAAAATATATAAATTAGACTATTTCTAAACATTAAAAGAAAATTAACTTAAATTACAAATACAAAATTGACAAATTATAATTATATTAGGAATTAATAATAAAAAAAAAACAGAATTAAATGTTATTTAGAAAAATATTTTAAGATTGGAAAATTAGGTTTTTATATTTTTTAGGGTTTAAGAATTAGGGTTTATATATATATACAAAAATTCGTTTTTAATAACCACATAACATTATTTTAATTAATATAAACTATACGAATGAAATTAAAATTAAAGGAAATCAAAAGTTTTTTTATAGAAAAATTGTTTTAAGTGTAATTTAGACCATATAATATACACACATGTTTTATAATAATAATGTATTAATTATTTAAATTATTAGAATTAAATTAGTAAACAAAAAGAAATAAAAGAGAGAAAAAGAACCTGGTGGGATTCGATCCCAGGTTTCCACCCTTGCTAGCAACAACAAGACCACTGGACCATCCAGACGCAAGTGAAAGAAGAAGGAATCCAATTTGTTTTGTGCTTTGATCTTGCAAATTCTGGAAAAAATAAAAAGAACAAAAGGCCTGGGGTGGTTTCGTACCCAGGACCTTAAGGATAAACGCGCGCATGCTTAACCACCTGGCTGGGAGAGCCCTTCTGATAATACATCAACCACAATATAATATATGTAATACGTAATAATTAAAATGGTAAAACAAACAAAAGTGATGGAACCAGGATTTGAACCCAGGTTCATAAACAACCTACGCGCACAAGCACCTTTCCACCAGGCCAAACAACATCATCTGAAATAATATGAAAATAAAATCATAAAATATTATGTTAATATTTTAAATTTCCAGATGCGCGCCACCTGCATCTTCTTCCTCAAGATACCTGCGGTTTTTGCTATGAATTTATCTATGAAATTTCCTGCGAAATTCAAAATACAAGAACCTACGAAAATTGGATTATCACTAAAGCAGTAAAATTTCTCAAAATTAATGACTGTTTCATGATCCCCAGAGTTCACTTGGTTGTTCTATGTCCTTATAATTTGTTTATATTAGGTTTAATGTAAAGCCCTCATCTTATGGCCGAAACCCTAACCATGGTGACTTCTCCAACCTGCATCGAAACTTCAATTAAACCATCCAGAATCAATCAAGAGCTTCATACAAACACAAAACAATGATCACAAGACATTAAAATCCACTCAATATGCAAAATCGAAAAATTGAAATATGATGAACATTATGAATTCGGGTTGTGCCATATATGGTGTTTCAGATGCGAATGATCATTGGGAATGATTCAATGATGTCTCAGAAACATGTTTCAACCTTCAAATTGGTTCAAAAAGGCTTGAATGGAGAAATCCGATTTTTGAGTTTGTGATGAATTTTGACAACTTGAACTTACTCTTGGAGGCTGGAATCCGTGAATGAGCATTAGGTTTGTGTTAAGTATATATAGGTGATTGATTTAGGTCAGAAACAAGGCTTGGTTATGTGAAAATTTGGATCAAAAAGTATTGAAAAAGATCAAGTGTTCAAAGTCAAATATTTGGTCATAAGGTCTTGCTATTTTGGGAGGGATCTCATGATTTCCTTCTCTTTTGACTCCAATCACACTTTATGATTTTCTAGATTCAATCACAAAAATATCTTTTCATGTTTAATATTTTTTTTAAATTTAAAATGATTTAAAATGTAATAAATCATAATAAATTAATAAAATAAAATAAAAAAAATATGAAAATATCATGATAATTTCGTGCAAACCATTATGAAGTGGATTGGGTCATAATTTGAGTGGCCCATTTGAAAAGAAATGATTTTGAACCTCCCTTTTCAACATAAACCATCACAAAATTTCTTAACTTTGCAAAGGCACATCTCCCTCACTTTTAAAGGTATGAGGGTGTTCTTGGACTTTTTGGAAAGCTTGAAGAGTCCTCTAAACAACCCCATTGGTTTCAGGTCCATATCATTTACCAATCTCAAGTTATGCCCTTTTGAAGTTGTTGACTTTTTGTTGACTTTTGAAATGACCTATAATGTCTTAGATCATATCTTTCAAATGAAGCATTTCTAGGCTTAACCTTAAACATCAAAGTTGTAGAGAATCCAATTTCCTTCAAAATGAGCTTTGGATGGAGACTTGGTGATGAAGTATGTGAAAGTTATGCCTGATCAAAGTTCAGTTGACTTTTACTGAGGAAACCCTAATTTAGAAACTCCTGATTAGTGATGATCTGGAATCTCCTTGATGAATCATGATCAACCCTTGATCAAATGATGAATTTTACTTCATATACTTGATGTTGGCAAAAAATCATGAAGTTTGACCTTGGTTTGACCAAAGTTGACCTCAGTTTGACTTTTTAACTGCATTGACTGATTTTGACCTATCTGATCATCTGACTGAGCAAACTTTTGAGAAAAGTCTTGAAACTTGACATGGGGGTTCTTACACACATATAAGATGTTATGAAACTCACTTGAGGTATTGGAAGTCCATTTAGCCTGATTAAAGTCAAAACCCTAGTTTTGGATGCATTGCTTAGGAGGTGCATTGTTTGGGGGAATTGTCAACTTCTTTGACCAATTGTGAACTTTGTGAACCTTGTGAACCTTCATAAAATGTCTTGGGATACTCATGGGAAGTATTGTGAAGCTTGTGAACCTTGTGAACCTCATGAAGTGGCTTGGTAGACCTCATGATCCTCAGGGAAGCTTTGTAATCATTGTGAATCTTGTGAACCTTGTGAACCTTCAAGAAGTGACTTGTAGACTTCATGAACCTCATGAAAGGTCTTGTAAGTGTTGAGAAGCTTGTGAACCTTGTGAACCTTCATAAAGTAACTTGTAGACTTCATGAACTTCAAGAAAGGCATTGAAAGCATTATGGAACTTGTGAACCTTGTGAACCTTCATAAAGTAGCTTGTGGACTTTATGAACTTCATGAAAGGTTATGCAAGTGTTGGAGAACTTGTGAACCTTGTGAACTTTCTTAGAACACAAAGTCTTGTATTGTGAGGGCAAATTTTGGGGTGCAACAGTGGCGACTCTTGCTATCCGCAACATAACTAAAGTCAGTTCTCCCACCGTGTTACAGAACTGGCGACTCTGCTGGGGATTTAATATAAAAGAGGGGTACCCTTAGGAATTAGATCACTTTAAATTGTTTGCCTTGTTTTCTTTATATTATCTTGTTGGGGTGCTCTTATGTGTGAAAGGTCCTAACCCGGATCTAGTGTACCTTAGGTAAATGGCAATAGACCAAGGAAACTGTACGACGTATATCGATACGGTTGATCTGGTGGCCATAGTTAGTGCGACTTCTTGGTTGGTGCTTATGTTCCTTAAGTCAAGTTGAGGATAATATGAGGCTGCCATATGTTGTCAATGCACTAACTAACTTTTAGAACCCTAGTTAACTCATCTTGGCCTTTAGAAAGTAGTGAGGTAACCGGCTTTGGTGCAGACTGAAGTTGGTTGACACTCGATACTACACTCATTGAGATCTTAAACTTGGAGGGTTTTGGTTGGCAAGTAAGTTGCCTTCTGATCAACCACCCTTGTGAAGGATCAATGATATTGAGATCCCTTAGAACCTGGTTACTTTTTTAGGACAGGATGAACCATCTAACTTCAGGGGAGGGTACCTACCTTAAACCTCATGCAAGCCTTTAAACCTAGGGCTATGGTGTGACTTGTTTGTGTGTGCCACATGTTTGTGATTGAGCATAACATCATGACATCATCATGCATCATAAGCATAGCATTTTCACTAACCATTTCAAGGACCAAAGGATTTATCTTTGTTCTTTGTTGCAGGTCATGGCTTCTGCTCGTAGAAACACTATCAGGATCAACTTTGTGGGCATACCTGCTAAGCTTAAAGAGTTGGTTTCTCAAGTGTCTGATCATTCCCAGTTCATCAAGAGACATGGTCACCTATTGGATCTAGTCACTTCAGGGTTCAATGAAGACATGATGAGTGTCCTGTTTCAGTTCTTTGACCCTAAGCACCATTGCTTTACATTCCCTGATTATCAGCTGGTTCCAACCATGGAGGAGTTCTCTAAACTTCTGGGTATACCTGTTCTTGATCAAAGACCCTTCACAGGCTTGGAGAAGGAGCTTAAACCAGAGGTCATTGCTGCAGCCCTACATCTGAAGAAGTCTGACATTGTTCTAGAAACGAGAAGTGGAGTCAAGGGTATTCTTGCCAAGGTGCTAATGGATAAGGCTCAAATGTTCTTGAAGGCCATGAGCTATGATGCTTTTGAGGAGATCTTAGCCTTGCTGATATATGACTTAGTATTGTTCCCCAATCCAGATCAGTTCATAGATGTTCATGCCATCAACATTTTCCTGAGTCACAATCCAGTGCCTACATTGCTTGGAGACATCCTGCATTCTCTTCACACCCGTACTACAAGGGCAAGAGGAACTTTGATGTGCTGCATACCTTTGCTATCTAGGTGGTTTATTTCTCACCTTCCTCGCTCAGTAATGAAGAATGAGCAAGGGTTCAGATGGTCCAAGAGGATCATGTCACTTTCTCACTCAGATATCCATTGGTGCTCCAGATCTATGGAGAATGTCACCATCATTGACCGTTGTGGGGAGTTTCCTAATGTGCCACTTCTAGGCATAAGAGGAGGCATCACTTACAACCCCTCTCTAGCTTTACGACAGTTTGGTTACGCCCGGAGCGATGGTCCACATGACATGTTGATTCAAGGCATTGTGTTTGATTATGACAACGATCTTCAGGGTTACCGTCAGAGATTCATACGAGCTTGGGGAAAGGTAAACAGGATTGACAGCAAGACACTGGAGCCTAAGTACACTATTCCTATGGAGGCTTATCTCAGATGGGTACGATCTCGTGCTCAGACTCTCATGATGCCATATCCTGCCGTCCTACCAGTTACCATGGAACCTGTTGCTGAAGGAGACACAGCTTATACCATCCTTCACCCAGACATGCCTACTGATATGGAAGACTTGCAGAGATCATGGATCCAACTGAAAGAGCAAAGGGATACTTTCGAGGCTCATTACAAAGCAAGCCAAGAAAGAATCTTGGAACTAACAAAGCAACTTCACGAGGAACGGAACCTCAACTCATACCTCAACACAAAGAGGAAACGTCCATGGGAGACTTAAAACCCCATCTTTTGTACCTATTTTATTTCAATTTTTGTAAAGCCCAAGAGGCAAAACAAAGTTATTACTAATAAAAGTTTACTTTCGTGTTTGTTTAAGCAAATTTAAAATCCTGCGGTCCTTGAAAACATTGCATATGCATTCACATATCATTTCATTGCATCACAGGTTTATAATTGCGCACAGGTTTCTCATCTTCTCGCTGTTTATTTCAGCAATGGCTCTTGAACAATCAGTTAAGGATCTCCAGGCACAAAATGCACAGTTTCAAGAGCTGATCCTGAACCTGTCCAAGGGGCAAGATGAATTGAAGGCACTGCTGGCCAAGAAGACTAAGAAGGCTAGAAGGTCTGCTGGGTTGATCAACATGGGAAGAAGGTTCAAAGGTCTTGCCAAGACCAAAGAACCAGCTGAAGACTATGAATCTGAAGAATCTGAGCAAGAGGTAGGCAGTCTCCACCATACAATGGGGGACTCTGATTCTGAGGCTAACTACTACCATGAGCCTAATGAAGACAAATTCAAGATGCTGGTGGATAGGATGGATGCTATGGAATTGCAGAAATCATCTGGGCTGGATTTTGAGGATTTGAGTTTGATATCTGGGGTAGTCATACCCATTGGTTTCAAGGTTCCTACCTTTGTTGTTTATGATGGGGTCTCTTGTCCCAAGCTGCATCTGAGGTCTTATGTCAGAAGAATTCAACCCCACACTGCTGATAAGAAGTTGTGGATCCATTTCTTTCAAGAAAGCTTATATGGAGCTCAGTTAGAGTGGTATTATCAGTTGGAAAGTGTCAACATCAGAGACTGGAACGATCTTGCTGAAGCTTTCTATAAGCAGTACCAATACAATGCTGACTTAGCCCCCACTCGCATGCAGCTTCAGAGCATGTCTATGGGTGCCAAAGAGAGTTTTAAAGAGTATGCCCAGAAGTGGAGAGATTTAGCTGGAAGAGTTCAACCCCCTTTGACTGATAGGGAGCTGGTTGATATGTTCATGTGTACACTGAATGGTCCATTCTACAGTCATCTCATTGGAAGCTCATCATCTGGCTTCACTGAGTTGATCATGACAGGAGAGCGAGTAGAGAATGGTATAAAGAATGGTAAGATCCAAGTGGGTGCTTCCTCATCAGGTGCTGCAAAGAAGCCTCCCACTGGGAAGAAAGAATCCAATGCTGTTTATGGTCAACCTGATCGTAACAGAAGGCATCAGTCTGTTAGTGCAGTGCATATTTCAAATCCAACTCCTGCAACAACAGAGCAGCCACAGGGCAACCAACAGAGGGCTAGAAGGCAGTTCACGAAGATCAACATGTCAATGGCTCAGGCATTGCAACACTTGTTGAAGGCTGAACTCATTACCTTGAAAGAGGCTCCTCAAAATCCTAATGTTACCTCTCCCAGGTACAATCCCAATGCAAGGTGTGCATACCATTCAAACTGTCAGGGACATGATACTAATAACTGCTGGATCTTGAAGAATAAAATTCAGGATATGATCGATGCTGGAGAAATTGAGTTTGATCCTCCAGGTACTCCCAATGTGATTACTGCTCCAATGCCAAATCATGAGAAGACTGTCAATGTTATTGATGAAGATCTACATGTCTATTCAGTTATGGAGTTGAACACACCATTGTCTGTTATCAAAAAGAGGTTAGTACAAGCTGGGATCTTTCCAGGTTGTCGCGAAGATTGTTTGTATTGTACTTATAAGCCGGATAGTTGCTTCATATTGAGAGATGGAATTCAACGTCTCATGGATAAGTATACTATAGTGTTTGAGAGGACTCCGTCGTCTGTAGAAAGTATGGTGGATCATCTGACTCAAGGTAGGAAGATTGAAGAGGTTGACATGGTTGACAAAGTACCAATAAGAATCACTTCAAAAGGTCCCATTAAAATCACTCATCAGGGTCCAATCAAGATTACTGCTGAAGGTCCTGTGAAAGTTGTTGCTGAAGCCAGAGTAGCTCCTGTGGTCATTACTACTCCTGGTCCTATCCCATATACGTCTGACAAAGCTGTACCTTGGCACTATGGGTCTGATGTTTACATCCATGGTGTTAAGCAAGAGCCTGTAGCTGATGTGCCTGTTGACATTGATAATATTGCTGGATCTAGCAAGATCACTCGTAGTGGAAGAGTCTTCTCTCCTCCAGTTGCTTCTAAGAATGCAGTTGCTCCTGCTGCTACTTCCACCACTGATGCTCGGGGCAAGGGTCCTGTTATCGAGCCTGTATCTACTGATGTGCCAGCTGCTGATGATCTCTCTAAGCAGATGGAAGAAGTATTGAAAATCATTCGCAAGAGTGATTATGACATTGTTGATCAGTTGGGGCATACTCCCTCGAAGATTTCTATGCTGTCCTTGTTGTTATGTTCTGAGGCTCATGCAAAGTCCTTGATCAAGTTTCTGAAGACTGCTCATGTACCCAGTGCAATTTTTGTTGACCAATTTGAGAACTGTGTTGCCCACCTGACCTATGACAATGGGTTAGGATTTTCTGATGCTGATTTGACCCCTGCCAAGAGGGATCATAACAGGGCCTTGCATGTTTCAATTGAATGCAGGGGCACTACCCTGTCACATGTGCTGATAGACAATGGTTCCTCTCTAAATGTGTTGCCTAAGGAAGTCCTGAACAAGTTGAGTCCTGAAGATGCTGTGCTGAAGCCCAGTAATATTGTGGTAAAGGCTTTTGATGGTTCTAGAAGAGTAGTACATGGGGAAATTGATCTTCCAATCAAAGTTGGCTCCCAGGTGTTTACTGCTACATTTTTTGTGATGGATATTCGTCCTTCGTACTCTTGTCTGCTTGGTCGTCCCTGGATCCATGGGGCAGGTGCTGTAACCTCTACATTGCACCAAAAGTTGAGATATCCGGTAGATGGAAAGGTTGTTACTGTCTATGGAGAAGAAGAATACTTTGTCAGCCATGTGAATACCTTCAAGTATCTGGAAATGGAAGGTGAATACATCGAGACTCCGTGTCAGACGTTTGAAGTGGTTCCCTGGGTTGTTAATGATTACGTAGCTCCTCCTGCTGTGAAGAAAGTTCCTGTGGTCACCAGAAAGCCTCCAACAATGGCAATGGCCTCCCTCAATGATGCTAGAGCTGTGGTGGATGAAGGTGGTTGTACTATTTGGGGTCAGCTTCCTGATATTCCATACAAGTCTGACAAGTTTGGTTTGGGTTTCACTGCAGAATCCCAGAAGGCTGTTCGTCGTGCTCGTGCTGCCCGTATCACTAATCAAGGGGTTGTGAAGGACCAGATTAATGTTGTGGGAGATCAAGATGAAAACTATAACTTGGATGCATGGATTTTTCCTACTGTGGGTGCTGGACTCAATAATTGGAAAGCTGAAGATGTTATCCCTATCTCCTTTAGTCAGGAGTAAATACTATTACTGTGTTGTTTGTTAAATTTGTAATTTCTTGAACAATAAAACTTTCAAGCCATGTGCCTTACCCGGGGCACAATGGTGTGCTTGTTACAGGCTGTCATTTCATTTGCATACTTCATTCAATAAAATCAGTGGACGTTTCGTTTTCGTAAATATTGTGTTCCTTGTCTTTCTTTTCTTTTCTTTTTGTTTTATCAGCTATGTGTTCTTACACACACCCACATCACTAAAATGCAGATCCTCATCCACTCTGGATCCTGTTGATAACAGTTCTACTATTGCCAATTATAATTTCGAGAATCCGATCTATCAAACTGAAGACGGAAATGAGGACGATTGTGAAATACCTGTAGAGCTTGCTAGGTTGCTACAACAAGAAGAGAAAGCTATACAGCCACATGAAGAGCCAGTCGAAGTTGTGAATCTGGGAACTGAAGAAAACAGAAAAGAGGTCAAGATAGGGGCTGACTTAGAGGACAGTGTCAAGAGCAGGTTGATTCAGATGTTACGTGACTATGTGGAGATCTTTGCTTGGTCTTATGAAGATATGCCAGGGTTGGATACAGACATTGTGGTTCACCGTTTGCCAGTGAAAGAAGATTGTCGTCCAAAGAAGCAGAAGGTTCGTCGTATGCGTCCTGAAATGTCAAAAAAGATCAAAGCAGAGGTAATGAAACAGTTCAATGCAGGGTTCTTAGCAGTGACTTCTTATCCTCAGTGGGTTGCAAATGTGGTACCAGTTCCTAAGAAAGATGGTAAGGTACGTATGTGTGTTGACTACAGAGATTTGAACAAGGCTAGCCCCAAAGATGACTTTGCACTTCCTCATATTGATATTCTGGTAGACAACACTGCTCAGCATAAGGTATTCTCTTTTATGGATGGTTTCTCTGGTTACAATCAAATCAAGATGGCACCTGAAGATATGGAGAAGACAACATTTGTGACACAGTGGGGCACCTTTTGCTATAAGGTAATGCCATTTGGTTTGAAGAATGCAGGGGCAACATATCAGCGTGCTATGGTGGCTTTGTTTCATGATATGATTCATCATGAGATAGAGGTATATGTGGATGATATGATAGCCAGGTCTCAGAATGAAGAACAACATCTTGATCATCTGCACAAGTTGTTTGAGAGGTTGAAGAAATACAAGTTGAGATTGAATCCAAACAAGTGTACTTTTGGAGTTAGATCTGGTAAACTCCTGGGTTTTATTGTCAGTGGAAAAGGTATTGAAGTGGATCCTGCAAAAGTGAAAGCTATACGAGAAATGCCAGCTCCCAGTACGGAGAAGGAGGTTAGAGGTTTCTTGGGACGATTAAATTACATTGCAAGATTTATTTCCCAATTAACTACCATCTGTGAGCCAATCTTCAAGTTGTTGAAGAAAGATCAGGTAATGGAGTGGAATGATGAGTGCCAGACTGCATTTGATGAAATCAAGAAGTATCTGCTAGAACCACCAATTTTGATGCCACCAGTTGATGGAAGACCCTTGATTATGTACTTAACAGTGTTAGACAACTCAATGGGGTGTGTGTTGGGGCAACATGACGAGTCTGGTCGAAAAGAGCAGGCAATATACTACCTTAGCAAAAAGTTTACCGACTGTGAAACAAGATACTCACTGCTCGAGAAGACTTGCTGCGCTTTGGCATGGGCTGCTCGCCGACTAAGACAGTATATGTTGACCCATACTACCTTGTTGATTTCAAATATGGATCCAATCAAGTACATATTTGAGAAACCTGCTCTCTCCGGAAGAATTGCAAGATGGCAAATGATCTTGACAGAGTATGACATACAGTACACTACTCAGAAGGCCATCAAAGGAAGTGTTGTTGCTGATCATTTGGCTCATCAAGCAGTGGATGATTACCAGTCAATGAGTTTTGAGTTTCCTGATGAAGACATTATGATTATTACCAAAGAACCTGGACAATATGACGGACCTGAACAAGGATCCCGATGGACTATGGTTTTTGATGGTGCCTCTAATGCACTTGGTAATGGTGTTGGTGTTGTGATTAGTTCCCCTGAAGGTTGTCATACCCCGATTACTACCAGACTTTGTTTCTATTGTACCAATAACATGGCTGAGTATGAGGCATGTATCCTGGGTATTAAAGCTGTTATTGATATGAAGATTCAGTTCCTTGATGTGTATGGAGATTCAGCCCTGGTAGTTAGTCAGATCAAAGGAGATTGGGATACTAAGCATGATAACCTCATCCCTTACAGAGAGCACGTGTTGTCTTTGATCCCACATTTCAGAGAGATTACTTTTGAACATATTCCACGAAGAGAGAATCAGTTGGCAGATGCATTAGCTACCATGGCATCTATGTTTGAGATCAGTTGGGATGATGAAGCTCCCAAGATTACTATTGATAGATTTGAAAAGCCTGCATATTGCAATGAGATTGACACTGAAGGGGTAGAAGAGAAGCCTTGGTTCTATGAAGTTAAAAGATATCTTGAAGCTCAGGAGTTCCCTGAAGGGGCATCTGTCAAAGATAGGAAGTTTCTGAGGAGGTTCTCTGCTAAGTTCTTTTTGAGTAATGGCACTTTGTACAAACGCAATCATGATTCAACTTTGCTTCGTTGTGTGGATAAGAAGGAAGCAATTGAGATTATGGAAGATATGCATGAGGGGATTTTTGATACTCATTCTAGTGGTCATACTATGGCAAAGAAAATATTGAGAGCGGGTTACTATTGGTCTACCATGGAAGCTGACTGCTATCAACACTCCAGAACATGTCACAAATGTCAAATCTATGCTGACAAAGTCCATGTACCTCCATCACCTTTGAATGTGTTGACTGCTCCTTGGCCCTTTGCCATGTGGGGCATTGATATGATTGGTGAGATCAAGCCTACTGCTTCTAATGGGCATCGTTTCATCCTGGTTGCTATTGATTACTTCACAAAGTGGGTGGAGGCAGCTTCATTTGCATATGTTACCAAGAATGTTGTGGCTCGGTTCATTAAGAATAATATCATATGTAGGTATGGCATCCCTGAAAGGATTATCACTGACAATGGCTCTAATCTGAACAACACTATGATTACTGATCTCTGCACGCAGTTCAAGATTAAGCATCACAACTCTTCTCCGTATCGTCCAAAGATGAATGGGGCAGTTGAAGCTGCTAATAAGAACATTAAGAAGATTGTACAAAAGATGACTGTTACTTACAAGGATTGGCATGAGATGTTACCATTTGCTCTTCATGGTTATCGTACTACAATACGAACTTCAACAGGGGCAACCCCATTCTCCTTGGTCTATGGTATGGAAGCAGTTCAGCCCATTGAAGTTCAGATTCCTTCCTTGAGAATTATGAGGGATGCAGGCTTGGATGAAGATGAGTGGATTCAGACTCGACTGGACCAGTTAAATTTGATTGATGAGAAGAGGCTAGCAGCAGTTTGTCATGGCCAGATGTACCAGAAACGAATGATCAAAGCTTTTAACAAGAAGGTTAAGCCAAAGGTATATCAGGCTGGTGACTTGGTAATCAAGCGTATCATATTACCACAGGGTGATCCTAGGGGCAAGTGGACTCCAACATATGAAGGACCATTTGTAGTCAAGACAGTGTTCTCAGGAGGTGCCATGATACTGACTACAATGGATGGTGAAGACTTCCCACAACCTGTAAATGCAGACATAGTTAAAAAATACTACGCATAAAAAGAGACCCGCTAGGTTGACAGGCCTAGGCAAAAATAAGGGCATCCCGGCAAACCAAAAGGGTTTGGGCAAAAATTAGGGATATATATAAAAAGATGTACACCCGGCAAGTCGAAAACCTGAAAAGGCGGCTTGGGCAAAAAAGGGTATCCCGGTGGATTGAAAACCTGAAAGGGCAATCCAGGCAAAAGTTAGGGATTAAAGCGTATGACTATGTCTCGTTTGGATCACCCATGAAACTACAACCAGTTGTACTACTTACTCAAGCTCGAACAGACAAAGCTCAATCCAATCGTTTTCGTCTCAACAGCAGAAGATGAGATACTTGAAGATAATGGCAATAGTAGAATTGAAACTCAATAGGATTGTTTCCCACGTAGCTGCTTCTCTTTTATAAAACTTTATGACAAAATCCTCTTACTAGGGTTTATGTCTCCTTGTACAAACTTACCCGTGTATGGGTCACTTTTTGATATAAATAAATTCCATCTTTTGAATCCAGATTTACTTTTACCCTATTTACATAAGCGAAACGTCCATTGGTTGTGTTTGAATGTATGTATGCTTTTGAATATGATTAATGTTTACCAAAAAGGCATGAATGCTTAATATGATTGATGTTTACCAGAAATGCATGAAAATGCAGTAATAGTATTTACTAAGGACGAACGAGGGAAGGATTTCAACGAAGCTTCACCGGTTTATCTTTACAGAAAACTACAAGACCCTCAGTAGGACGAATCCATCTTCACAAAGTCTCATCTCCCCTAGAATTTATATCCATCTCTTTTATCCTCATACGGATATACGGGAATTTACTTTCCAATAAGGGTACGACGAACGAAGACGGAGGTGATATCTACCCTACTATCAGACGAAGACGGGAGGTTATGTATACCTTACTATCCCCAGCATACGGGAGGTTACATATACCTTACTATCCCCGGCAGACGGGAGGTTATATATACCTTGTTATCCCCAGCAGACGGGAGGTTATATATACCTTGCTATCCCCAGCATACGGGAGGTTATCTATACCCTGTTATCCCCGGCAGACGGGAGGTTATATATACCTTGTTATCCCCAGCAGACGGGAGGTTATATATACCTTGCTATCCCCAGCATACGGGAGGTTATCTATACCCTGTTATCCCCAGTAGACGTAAGGTTATGTATAATATATTCTTCAACAACGAATCGGGATTTATTTTCCCTGGCCAGCAGTTGTTATACGAAGATATCCAGGCGCTTCCGGCAGTATCATATCATACATACACCATTTACATCATACCATAACATACATATACATGAGTGCATAATACATTACCTAAGTGCATCATATTATACATGCATACATAATGCATAAACTAATATTATTATACAGAATGTTACCTTGTTTTCAGGGTAATTATCCAACAAACAAACTTATGATCATCAGGACTGCTCTATCCTCCTGAAAGCTTATAATCTCATCAGGACTGCTCAATCCTCTTGAAGACATGCTGTTACATCAGGATTACTCCAGTCTCCTGAAAGCATATCATTGATATCATCAGGATTGCTCAATCCTCCTGAAGACATGCTGTTACATCAGGATTACTCCAGTCTCCTGAAAGCATATCATATTATTACCACAGGATTACTCCAGTCTCCTGACAACTTTTATTACATCACAATTGCTTCACCCTCCTGAAATCATATCATTACCTCAGGATTACTCCAGTCTCCTAACAGCTATCATCATTACTTCTGGACTGCTTCATCCTCCAAGACTTTTTCAGAAGAACAAATCCTGACGTTCTTTTGATCATTAAGAGCAAATCCTGACGCTCTTTTAACCCATTGTTCAAGACATCTTTCAGAAGAACTAATCCTGACGTTCTTTTGATCCTCAAGAGCAAATCCTGACGCTCTTTTGGCCACTTGTTCAAGACATCTTACTCAGAAGAACAAATCCTGACGTTCTTTTGATCCTTAAGAACAAATCCTGACGTTCTTTTGGCCCTTGGAGAATAGGCAAATGGTCTGTATAAAGATCCATTCCCTAATCCAAAATATTTCCAACTCAAAATCATGTTGCATAAATGATTCAGAGACGGCCTATACAAAGACCTAGTACTGATGTCAGTATCAACATAAAGACATCATCATGTTCTGATGGCATCTCTAAGCCCATCACCAGTTCTTCCTGATGGCAGCTCTAAGCTCATCCCCAGTTCTTCCAAGTGGCATCTTTAAGCCCACTCAATCATATTCAACTAGCCATGCACTGGTGAGTGCAAATTTTTGGGCTTTTGTGTTCAATCCCCTTCAACCTTCCAGGTCACGACTGGCAAACATACCAATCTAACCCCTCAGGTTTCAGAAAATTGAACAGGGGCAGCTGTTGCACCCCAAAATTTGCCCTCACAATACAAGAACTTTGTGTGCTAAGAAGGTTCACAAGGTTCACAAGATTCACAATGCTTATAAAACCTTTCATGAGGTTCATGAAGTCTACAAGTTACTTCTTGAAGGTTCACAAGGTTCACAAGTTTCTCAACATTTACAAGACCTTTCATGAGGTTCATGAAGTCTACAAGTCACTTTATGAAGGTTCACAAGGTTCACAAGTTTCTCAATGTTTATATAACCTTTCATGAGGTTCAAGAAGTCTACAAGTTATTTCTTGAAGGTTCACAAGGTTCACAAGATTCACAATGTTTACATAACCTTTCATGAGGTTCATGAAGTCCATAAGTCACTTCATGAGGTTCACAAGGTTCACAAGCCTCACAATACCTCCCATGAGGTTCACAAGACATTTTATGATGGTTCACAAAGTTCACAATGGGTCAGAAGAGTTGACAATTCCCTCAGACAATGCACCTCCTAAGCAGTGCATCCAAAACTAGGGTTTTGACTTTAATCAGGCTAAATGGACTTCCAATACCTCAAGTGAGCTTCATAACATCTTATATGTATATAAGGACCCCCATGACAAGTTTCAAGACTTTTCTCAAAAGTTTGCTCAGTCAGATGATCAGATAAGTCAAAATCAGTCAATGCAGTCAGAAAGTCAAACTGAGGTCAACTGTGGTCAAACCAAAGTCAAACTTCATGATTTTTTGCCAACATCAAGTATATGAAGTAAAATTCATCATTTGATCAAGGGTTGATCATGATTCATCAAGGAGATTCCAGATCATCAAGAATCAGGAGTTTCTAAATTAGGGTTTCCTCAGTAAAAGTCAACTGAACTTTGACCAGCCATAACTTTCACATACTTCATCACCAAGTCTCCACCCAAAGCTCATTTTGAAGGAAATTGAATTCTATACAACTTTGATCTTGCAAGTTAAGCCCAAAAATGCTTCATTTGGAAGATATGAGCTGAGACATTATAGGTCATTTCAAAAGTCAACAAAAAGTCAACAACTTCAAAAGGGCATAAATTGATATTGGTAAATGATATGGACCTGAAACCAATGGGGTTGTTTAGAGGACTCTTCAAGCTTTCCAAAATGTCCAAGAACACCCTCATACCTTTAAAATTGAGGGAGATATGCCCTTGCAAAGTTGGGAAATTTTGTGATGATTTATATTGAAAATGGGGATCCAAAAGCATTTCTCTCCAAATGGGCTGGCCAAATTATGACCCAACCCATACAATAACATCATGCACGAAATTTCCATAATATTTTCATAATTTTTATTTTATTTAATTAATTTATTATGATTTTTTATACTTAAAATCATTTTAAATTTAAATAAAATATTAAATATGAAGATTTAATTTTGTGATTGATTCTAGAAGGTCATAAAATCAGTATGGAATAAGTTGATACAAGAGTTATATGGAATGGCTTGAAATAGAAAGCATTGGTACAAAAATATTGAACTTTCAAAGCATGATCAATCTCAATCTTTTTTAAATCAAATCATTCACATAACCAATCAATGTTTTGACCTAGAATCATTCACATATAAGTACTGATCATAACCCTAGCCCTCATTCACGATTTTTGCAGCCTCAAAGGTAAGTTTCATAGCTCAAAAATTCAAGCCAAAACACCAATTCGGATTCTTCAATCCAGGGCACTAGAAGGTAAAATAAGAACATGGAGAGCTTCATTGGACATCCTTGATCATAAACCATCACTCACATTCATCCAAATCATGCCATAATGCCTCACCCGAATTCAATTTGTTCTTGAATATAACTTTTTCGATTGCATTAATTTGTTGTGTTTCAATGAAATTTGCTTGGCTAATGTTGTTTGTTATGTGATATAGATCGTTTCTGGACAGGAAAATCAAAGAAACCGTGGCTAATTCATAAAATGCCATTGTTAGGGTTTGGACTTAGGTTTAGGGATTTTTTATTTAGGGAACATAAATAGATTCTAAAGACATAGAACGAATCGTGTGAATGTCAGAATCATGTTGCTGTGTTTGATTTTGTGAAACTGTATGGTTTTGTTGGCCTTTGGTTTTTGTAGGTTTTGCTGGAAGTTTGTTTTCGCAGGAAAATTCATAGAGAATTTCGCAGCTAAAATCGAAGGACAGGAGGTTGAAGATGAAGGCTTTGGCGCGCTGCTGGAAATTTGAAAATCGTTCATAATATTTTATTAAATCGTTTCCATGTTTAATCACCAAAACAGGTTTGGTCCAGTGGTAAGAGGAGTGCGTGTATGACCTGATGGCATGAGTTCGAATCTCGCCTCCAGCAAGTTTTTTTTTGATATTTTTCATTTAAGATGCGTTTTTAATATATTATTATTCGTAGTTGTTTAGTCATCAGGTAGGCTCTCCCAGCCAGGCGGTAACGTATGCATGCTTGTAATCAAAAGGTCCTGGGTTCGATTCGCACCCCAGGCCTTTTTGGTTTTACTATTTTTTTCTGATTTTTCAAGATAAAGCACAAAACCAAGAGGTGTTCATTGTTGTTGCATTACTGGTGCGCAGCTCAGTTGGCAAATCTCTTCATTATCCAGGTTAGGGACCTGGGTTCAAATCCCAGGTCCAGTTTTTTGATTTTTCTTATTTTCTTTTAGATTTCCTATTTTCTATATTATATTATAATATGTTTCTAAATTATAAAACTGCAAATATTATTTTCTTCTAAATTATAAGGTACATATGTTTTGTTCTAAAATTCTAAAAAATGATTGTTATTATTATATATTTATAAAATGTATATAGGTACCATTTAATTAGTTTTTGTATATTATAAATTAGAAAAAAAACCCTAAAAAATATTTTCTAAACAAAAACCCTAATTTTGTGAAAACCTAATTTTATTTTCTTAATTATTTTTACTTTCTAATTCTTTACATAATTATAATATATATTTATTTAGTATAATTCTTATAAATATAATAATTGGTAGAAATTAAGTTTTGTAAACATGATTAATTTTTTGTGAATATGATACTTAAAATTTATTTTCTTCATATAATGTATAAATATTTTTTTTTTAATAATTGTTGATATATATTTAGAAATAATTAAATTTTGTAATGATTAAAATTTATAATTATATTATGTTTAAAAATTTTATATTATAGTAATTATTTAATTATTCATGTTTCTAAATAAATGCTTATATATTAAAATCCTATTTTGTGTTTATTATTCTAATCATGTCATTATAATATTTTTTATTTAATTATATTTATTTTAATTATTGTTACTAACCATATTATTATTTATTATTTTTGTTTATTATTATCTTATATTTTATATTATTATTTCTCTAACCTTGTTTATTTTTCTAATTATTATTATTTCACTAACTTTATTTATTTTTAATATTTTTACCAACCTTATTCTTAATTATATTTATCACTAACCCCTATTTATTTATTTACTGTTTATTTATTATCTTTGCTTATTTATTTATATTTTGCTAATTATTTATTTTTGCTATTTATTTTAAGTTGCTTATTATAATTATTATGTAATTGCTTCCCGGATGTAAATTTTGTAATATTTAATTATTTAATTTTTATGCTATGGTTAGTAATTTAGGGAGTGTAAACATGTATTCAACTTAAAAATAAATTTAGCTCATTTTAATTAAAGATAATTAATATTAAACACTCACACACGTAAGTCGATTTTTAATCGCCATCTCACATTTCTAAGGTTATCCCTCAATGTTGCCTAAATCATAAGGTCAAGTGGGGTGTATAAAGCAAGTCCCTTAAAAGAAAAAATCATCAAGTCCCTAATGGTTGCCTTTACAAATCAAGTCCCTTCGAATAATGATGATAGTCCCTCCTATATGCTTAATACACCCCACAGTTGCCTTCAAAACAGATGTCCCTCATATGTCCCTTACATCCAAGGTAATGACTACCTACTCCTTAATAGTGGGGATAGTCTTACCAATTAAAGGATAAAGAACAAGAAAGACTTAAAATTTTAGGGTAGGTTCCTCTTATGTACTTGCTCACTTCAAAAAACTTTTCAAACTCTTCACAATTTCAAACAAATTTTCAAAAACAAGTTTTTACGCATCTGTACATGGATCATTATCAACTATTATGAAAATTTTTCTATTCACACACTACACTTTCAAAAACAATTCAAAAGTGAGCTAAGTAACTAAGAGCCCATAGATAACCATGGATGTAAAGGGTGCTAACACCTTCCCTTTACATAACCTACCCCCCGGACCCGAAAATATCTCTTAAGGTCTTTCCTGTTCTTTTATACCCTTTCCTTTTGGATAAAATAAAAGTCAGTGGCGACTCTTGCTATCCGCAACATAACTAAAGTCAGTTCTCCCACCGTGTTACACTGACGCCGATTTCTTCACGACCAAAAACGTGCATGAAGTCTTCATTACCAATCATTTGGTCGTAATCAAAGCCGAAAATCCCTACCTCCATATGTACAGTCCGAACACCTCCGGTCAGTATATCGGTCATCTCTAGAAATGTCCTGAGGCACGACCTATACTTGGTGGTAGGTTTTTTCCTAGCTATGGTCTTCTTAGCACCAGCACTTTTTACCCGTGCGGAGGCGTTGCTAACCTCCTATTTTTGTTGTGCGGAGGCATTGCTAACCTCATTTTCTTGAAGCTACATGTCATATAAATAGTTAGATCAAATTAAGAATGTAACAACTTCCATGAATATATGTCATATAATTGTATATTACCTCTTTTCTTGAAACCACGGACTCGGTATGCCGCAGAATCGCATTATCTTTTGATTTGGATTTTGTGGGAGTCTATTTAACATAACCAAGGAAAATATGTACGTAAAATGCGCGTAAAAACTTTGAATATACACATTAAAGTTAACATAAGTTTTAGGCATACCTCATATCCTACGCATATGAGGTTTGTCGGCCATGCAACAAACAAACCTACTGCTTCGTGCACCGTTGTTGCATCCGAATCATCGTTAGGATATGGTAATGATGCATTCGGCTCATGTGGTATGTGAGATACTTTGAAGACAATGTGGGTTCATTCCATCAGTAGATAATGCCAATCGAAGGTTTCTTGCTTATGATCCAAACTCAGGATAATCATTATCAATCTTCGACCACTGTGGTGAATCAGCCGGATGCCGATACTTTCCATCAATAATTCTGTCATCTGCATGCCAAGTAAGATGTCTTGCATCGGTTTCACTACAAAACATGCGCCTAAATCTCTGAATTATCGGAAAATACCATAAGACTTTTGCGGGAGATAATCTTTTCTTATATCGAGACAAACCGCATTTAGGGCACTCAGTTAACGTTGCATATTCGTTACGAAACAAAATGCAATCGTTAGGACAAGCATGTATCTTATCATAGCTCATGCCAATAGAGCACAACATTTTTTTGCCTCATAGGTTCAATTAGGAAGAACATTATCATCCGGTAGCATTTCTCTCATAAGGGCCAACAACTCTGTGAAACTTTTATCCGACCATCCATTGCCCGCCTTTAAGTTGTACAACTTTAATACCGCAGAAAGTCTTGAGAATTTAGTGCAACCTTTGTACAACGGTTTCTCTGCATCACTTACCATCCTATCAAACATTTCAGGACAATCATCAAGATCTTCTTCCAGTGCTTCTACAATCTCTTCAACTCGATCACAATTGTATGTTTCCGTGTCTTTGTCGTATGAAGCATAGGTCGTATTACTTTTTCCACTCGATTCAACATTCTCGTTAATTTTCTCACCATGAAATATCCAACACTGATAACTTTGATCAATTCCATGCCTCAGCAAATGCGATTTCAATCCATGTGCGTCAACCTTACCAATATAACAACAACGCAAGCAAGGACAATGCATTCGTCTGGGGTTTTCAGCGTGTTGAACAGCATACTTAACGAATTCCGCAACCCCACTCTCGTACTCTTTGGTCATTCGATCGGCACAGATCCATGTTTTATCCATGGTTTTCCTACTTATTAAGGTAAACAATCAATCCAGACGAAAATACATAACTAAGGTAGTATCTTTGAATATCCTAACAATTTTAAAGTTCAATTCATTTTAAACTTCAATAACATATACATAACCAATGTTAATATAAACTTCAATAACGTATCCGATACGCCGATATACCAACTTTAATTACCTCATCACTTTCATTTTTTATATTACAAGAATCAAACTTTTTCTATTACAATATACCTATAACTATACCTATAACACGTTAATTTTTCTATAACTACCTTTAATTTTCTATTAGAATATACCTATAACTATACTTATAAACATTTTCTATTACAAACATTTTTGTATTACAACATTTTTCAAGGAAGAAACTTTTCTATTACAACATTATTACTTATCAAACATAACAACTTTAATTACCTCATCACTTTCATTTTTTCTATTACAAGAATCAAACTTTTTCTTCCATTACTTTTCTCTTATAAACATTATTCTATTATAAACATTTTTCTATTATCAACATTATTACTTATCAAACATAACAACAACAATGTACCTTATGAATCACAACAACTTAAACAAAGGATAATACACTAAACTCAGTTTTTATGAATCAAAACAACAATGTACCTTCTAAACTCAATGTACCTTATGAATCAAAACAACTAAAACAAAGGATAATACACTAAACTCAGTTTTTATGAATCAAAACAACAATGTACCTTCTAAACTCAATTTTTATGAATCAAAACAACTTAAACAACAATAATACACTAAACTCAGATTTTATGAATCAAAACAACTAAAACAAAGGATAATACACTAAACTCAGTTTTTATGAATTAAAACAACAATGTACCTTCTAAACTCAATTTTTATGAATCAAAACAACTTAAACAAGAATAATACACTAAACAGTAGAAATGAAAAATGAAGAAATGTAGAACATACCGCAAGAATGAAGAACAGTAGAAAGAAAAACGAAGTCAACACCCAAATGTACGATTCTTCAAACACGTTCAATGATTGAAACTGAAGGATGACAGTGTATTCAAGTTCGCTGTAATGGGTTTCGCTGTTAGGGTTTGTTCGCAGGAGGGAAAACAAAAGAACAGAGAACGAAAATAGAAGTCTGAAATTTTATTTTAATTAGACCTTAGACAGCGCTTTTGTGGAAAGCGCTTTCTAAGGTATGCCTTAGACAGCGCTTTCCAAAAGCGCTTTCTAAACCCCCCCCCCCCCCTTAGACAGCGCTTTTGGTTTTAAATTTTTTTTTAATTTAAAGACTTTAAACAGCGCTTTATCAAAAGCGCTGGCTAAGGTCTATATTTAAAAGCGCTTTCTAAAAGCGTTGTCTAAGGGGGGGGGGGGGGTCTTAGACAGCGCTTTTAGAAAGCGCTGTCTAAGACCCCCCCCCCCCCCTTAGACAGCGCTTTCATTATTTTTTTGGAACATTTTCCATGTTTTATTTTAATTTTAACCTTAGACAGCGCTTTCTTTTAAAAGCGTTGTCTAAGATGCGCTGTTAAAAGTCATTTTTGGCGTAGTGAAGTGAGTGTTGAATTACCTGTTGTCAGAGAATTTCTTGATGTGTTTCCGGATGACATTAGTGATTTTCCTCCAAAGCGTGAAGTATAGTTTACTGTGGATTTGGTACTAGGTACTAGTCTAGTGTCGATGGCTCCTTATCAGATGTCAGCTTCAGAATTGAGTGAGTTCAAGAAACAACTTGAAGAAATTCTTGAGAAGAAATTTATTCGTCCGAGTGTTTCTCTATGGGGGGCTCCTGTGTTATTGGTTAAGAAAAAGGATGGTAGCATGAGGTTGTGTGTCGATTATCGGCAATTGAATAAGGTGACTATCAAGAATAAATATCCACTTCCGAGGATTAATGATTTGATGTATCAGTTGGTGAGAGCTTGCATGTTAAGCAAGATTGATTTGAGGTCGGGTTATCATCAGATTCAAGTTAAATCAGATGATATTCCGAAGACAGCTTTCTGGATGAGGTATGGTCACTATGAATATACTGTGATGTATTTTGATGTATCCAATGCACCTGGTGTATTCATGGAGTATATGAATTGGACTTTTCATGAGTATTTGGATAAGTTTGTTGTGGTTTTTATTGATGACATCCTAATTTATTCGAAGTCATAAGAAGAACATGAATGACATTTGAGGATTGTATTACAAGTGTTAAGAGAGAAGAAACTTTATGCTAAGTTGTCGAAGTGTGAGTTCAGTTTGAAGGAAGTGAGTTTCCTTGGCCATGTGATTTCTAGTGGTGGGATTTCAGTGGATCCTTCGAAGATTAATGTTGTGTTGAATTGGGATACTTCAAAGTCTGCTACTGAGATTAGAAGTTTCCTTGGTTTGGACGGTTATTACCGAAAGTTTATAAAGCATTTTTCTAAGTTGGCATTGCCTCTGACTTAGTTGACTCGAAAGGGTCAGGCTTATGTTTGGGATGTAGCATGCAAGAAGAGTTTTATGGAATTGAAGAAGAGGTTAACGAATGCTCCAGTTTTGATTTTTCCGAATCCAAATGAATATTTTGCGGTGTATTGTGATGCTTTGAAGATGGGCCTTGGTGGTATGTTGATGCAGAATGGCCAGGTAGTTGCCTATGCTTCTAGACAACTACGTGTTCATGAGAGGAACTATCCTACCCATGAATTAGAGTTAGTGGCTTTGGTATTCGTATTAAAGATTTAGAGACACTATTTATTTGGATCGAGGTTTGAGGTGTTCAGCGATGATAAGAGTTTGAAATACTTGTTTGATAAAAAAGAACTAAACATGAGGCAGAAAAGATGGTTAGAGATGTTGAAAGACTTTGATTTTGATTTAGTTACCACCCTGGTAAGGCTAACTTGGTTGCAGATGCTTTAAGTAGAAAGGCTTTGAATATGTCGATGTTGATGGTAAAAGAACTTGAGATGATTGAGCAATTCAGAGACATGAGTTTGTTGTGTGAAACTACATCTAAAAGTGTGAAGCTGGGTATGCTGAAATTGACGAATGATATTATGGAAGAGATCCGTTTAGGACAACAATCATACTTGAAGTTGGTTGATCAAATGAGTTTGTGTATGCTTATTTGGTTTTCCAGAAATCGAAGGCGGAACATCAAAATCCTTTAGGTGTGATGCAACCGTTGAGTATTCTAGAATGGAAATAGGATAGAATTTCTATGGATTTTGTGACAGGTTTGCCGAAGACGGTGAAGGGAAATGATTCCATTTGGGTGATCGTTGATCGATTAACTAAGTCGGTGCATTTCTTACTGATGAAGATTAATCATTCCTTGTCAAAGCTAGTAGAGATGTATATTGATGAGATTTGTAAGTTACATGGGATACCTTCAAGTATCGTATCAGATAGAGATTTACGGTTTACATCGAGGTTTTGGAAGAGTCTACAAGATGCTCTGGGAACCAAGTTAAGGATGAGTTCTTCTTATCATTTATAGACGGACGGTCAGACAGAACGAATTATCCAATATTTAGAGGACTTGCTAAGGGCTTGTGTGTTGGATTATGGAGGTATGTGGCATAGTCATTTTGTCGTTAATTATGTTTACTTATAACAATAGTTTTCATGCGAGCATTGGTATGGCTCTGTATGAAGCATTATATGGGAGGCGATGTAGGACTCCATTGTATTGGTATGATTCAGGAGAGAGTGCTATGCTCGGACCTGAGATTGTGCAAGAGACGATTGAAAATATTAAGATGATTCAAGAGAGAATGAAGACTTCACAAAGTTGTTAGAAGAGTTATTATGATAAGAGGAGGAAAGCACTGGAATTCCAAGAGGGAGATCATGTGTTCTTGAGAGTCACTCCATTGATTGGTGTTGGGCGAGCTTTAAAATCCAGAAAGCTCACTCTGCGTTTCATTGGACCGTATCAGATTTCTTAGAGGGTCGAAGAGGCGGAATATCGGATTTCATTACCACTGTCACTTGCGAATTTTCATGATGTGTTTCATGTGTCACAGCTGAGGAAGTATATTATAGATCCATCGCATGTGATTCAGATGGATGATGTTTGAGTAATATATTACTTAACTATGGAAGTGTCGCCAGTATGGATAGATGGTAGAGAGATGAAGTGATTAAGAGGTAAAGAGATTTCCTTGGTGAAGGTATTGTGGGGTGGACCAGCTGGTGATAGTTGGACTTGGGAACAAGAGTATCAGATGAAGGAATGGTATCCGATGTTGTTTGCTTCAGGTACATTTTCGAGGACGAAAATTCTTAAGTGGGGGAGAGTTGTAACACCCCAAAGTTGATTCTGATTTATTTGATAAGTTTCTTGTGAATTTTGATTATATATGATGTTATTTGATGTTTAGTGGAGTTTTGAGGGTGACTTAATATTTTATTAATATTAGAATATTAAGTATAGTGGATTTAGTTAATTATATAAGATTAAATAAAATAAAATAAGAGGAATTAGAGGATAAGGGAAAGGTGGTCTTTTGGTTAAGGATTAGTGAGGGTATTATGGAGAAAGTCTATTGAGGTCTTAGGGGAAAGAGTGACAAAGGAGTAAAGTTGAGTTTTGTACGATCATTGGGAACGATTGCACTTTTGGGAGAAAGGAGAAGAGTTATGAAGAGGAAAAGCTAGGGCTTGAAGGTTGGAGAGATTTTCGAGAAGATTATCGAAAAGATTACAGAACCTAAGGTATGGGGAGTATTTTCTGTTTGGTATTGTAATGTGTGAATAAAATTTGGGATTTTGAGGTATAATTTTAGGGTATAGGGTTTTGATTGATGAATTGGTTATTGATGATGATTTTGTGATGATTTTGATGAATATAATGGTTTTGATTACGGAACCTAAGGTATGAGGAGTTGTAACATGGATGGAGAACTGACTTGGGCGTTTTTGTTTCCAAAAACTATGTTGCAGATAGAAAGAGTCGCCACCGACTTTTATTTTATCCAAAAAAGAAAGGAATAAAAGAATAGGAAAGACCTTTGAAAAAGATTTGAGTTTGGGGGGTAAGTTATACAAAGGGAGGTGTTAGCACCCTTTGTATCCATGGTTATCCATGGGCTCTTAACTACTTAGCTCACTTTACTTTTGTTTGAAAATAGTGTAGTGTGTGATTAGAAAATATTTTCATAAGTCTTTAACTTTGCAATGATCCTCATATGGATGTATACAAAGCATTTAGTTTTGAAAATGTTTACAAAGTGGGGTGTAAAGAGTGTTTTGAAAAGAAGTGCGCAAGTACTTAAGAACTACTTACCCTAAGTTTGTAAGGTCTTTCTTGTTATTTATTTCCTTTAAGGGTAGGATTGTCCTTACTATTAGTGAGTAAGTTGTTTTTTACCTTGGATGTTTAAAGGGACGGGTGTAGGGTCATCGTATGGTCATAGAAGGCAACTCTGTAGGGGTATCTTAGTAATTCGAAGGGATGATCATCATTTTCATAGGGTAATCGAGGGACGAGATCATTTATTCATAGGCAACTCGAATGGACTATGATCTTTTATCTTGAAGGGACTTGATGGTATTGTTCATAGGCTACTTTACTAATGTACCCCCACGTTTGAGGGACTTGGCCATGTTTTTTGTAAGGTAACCAAGAGAGGAAACCCTAGGAGGTGCAGATGGAAATCGTAAAACAATCGACTTACGTGTGTGAATATTGATTTCAGATATTTTATCTTGTGAATTAGGGATAACTAACGATTGATTTTAGTCTTGCTATACAATCCCAATAAGCATACATCTAACAGTTTATAGTGCTGAAAAATAAAACCCTAGTTTAAACTATTACATGGCTTTGGGAGAGATATATAAACAAAACCTGAAGAAAATGTAAAGTGCGAAAAATAAACCTAAACTATTACAAGGCTTTAGCAGTTACATTATCTTTAGAAATTGTAAAATAATCGAAACAAAAATATCAGAAGAATATTGAGTCTTTGAGATGAGAGGAGGATATGTTTTTTATCATGATATTAGAAGAATAAAAAAATTAACAGAGTCAGATAAAATCACTGCAGATTTTAAAATAATGGAAAATAAGAAAAGCGATTAAAATAAAATCTAAAAAATATTAAAACGATGCTAAAAATCTAATAAAATCAAATAAAGAGTGCACAAATTTTTTTCAGATTTTTTTGAAAATATGGAAATAGAAAATAAATCAAATAAAATCAAAACAATAGCACTTACCTGACTTACCTGTCAGACTGGAATTCTTATCACTACTGCAGCCTTCAAAGTATCGGCGGAAACAGATTACAGCAAATTAACCAATAGTTTAGTTCTCCATGGTGCCCTAAACTTCAATTCGATCGCCCAAATAGCTTGCTCACATCATACAAAACACAAATATACAAAGATATTAGATGTATCATGCATATAAATATGAAATCGAAAAATTGGAAAAAAAAAACAAAAAAGCAAATTTAGTTATGGCGTTTTATGAGGTTTTGGAGCAATGTGATGATTGGTACGCCATCAGAAGAGTCTAAGGAATGTTCTTGGACCTTCAAACCTCCTTGAGAATGGCTGCAACCCTAAAACTAAATCCAAATTACTCTTGAGTTTTTTGAAGTTTTGTATGCTCTCTTTGATTAAAAAAAATTTCCCCTTGACTTGTGAAGATGATAAGTATTTATAGAGGGTGTAATTTAGGTCAGATTTTGGGCTTTTGTGATGGATTGAGAGGTTACTTGAGGATGAAGAAAAGTTGTTTCCAATTCGGTCAAAAAATTAGATGAAATCATACTCTTTTGGTCTTGCATGAATTTGGACACTTACAATTATCATAGACATAAAATATTTGATCTCAAAATAGACCTAGGATCAAATATTTGATAGCGAGCAAGGTGTCTCTCTTAGCGAGACCTGGAATGTTTGGAAAAATGATTTTTTTATTCAGAAAAATGTTTTCTCGATGTGGTTTATGTCGTATGCTGCTATGATGTTGTAGAGTTGTTGTATGATGTGTTTTTAAAGGCTATATGAGTAGGATTAGTGATTAAATGATGTATGATGACTTAAATGATTACTTGAAGTTATGAAGTATGATTACATGATGTAGATGTATGATGTTAAATGAGAATGTAGTATGATGTTAGATAAGTATGTAATATCATGATAGATGAGTATGTAGTATGATGCCAAATGAGTATATAATATGGTGGTATGAGTGAGTATGTGAAATGATGATTGATGATGAATGCAGATGCAATTTTTATGATGTTTTGAGTTGTTTGTTTATTTGAATTAAAAAGTTATGTTCTTTTGATTACTTTTGATTTTACTGACATTTTGGATTAAATTATGAAGTTCCTTTATTAAAGATGAGAATGAGGGTTTGTTTTCCGCTTCCAAGTTTTAGAAAAATACATTTATGATTAATCATGATTTTATAACCCGTGTTATGGGACAAGACTCAATATGATGTTTTATGTTGTTTTGAGTTATTATGAAGAATGTGATATCCTTTCATGTGTTCTACTCTGATGTTTGTTTAAATTGTATCATAATTGTGATGGGGTAGAAAGGGTGTTACAGCGGGCGCCACCTTTGTATTTCGTTTTCCCTCCCAAAAGGAGTTGGGGGGAACTATAGTCTTTCCATTTCATTTCCCTTGGCTACAAATAGAGTAGATCATTGTTCATTTCTCTTCTTCCAAGATTAGTTACAACATAGGCATTATATTATGCAGTTTGTAAGTGATAATCCCTTCATATCGAAGAGTTATCACACTATTGATCGAGTTTGTAATCTAGTTTAGATCACTTTGGTAGAAGTTAACCCTTCCACCATTTCCATTTCTAGGTGTGTTTATTTCCAGTGGTACCTGATTCAAATCCTTCGATTTGGAGCGAGTTTCTATTTTATTGCATTTGTGTTTTACTTCGTTTATTTTATCGCAATTGCCTTTACTTTATTTATTTCTCACACTCGCTTTACTTTATTTATTTTTCGCACTCGCTTTTAACTTACTTTTAACATGATCCATTTTAATATGTTCATTTATATTTCCATGTCTAGCTAAATTTTAAAGGTTAGAATGTAAGAATCATGGTAAAATAATATTTCACATAATGTATTTATAGGAATGCTTAGGGGCTCTTTTGGGTTTTAACATAAGTTTTATGTACTTTATATTTTTTTGGGTAAGATCGAAAGTCGTCCAACCTTTAATTAAACTTGGTTAGTTTTAATTGTTTAAAGGAATTGAAAGCGCTTTGTCCAGTTAAGTAGGAGTTTAATATTATAGAAAAACGATTTTAAAACTATTTTGGGACGCATTTATGGATTTAGACTGGTTCACATAAACCTCTATTGATTAAAAGTTCCAAATCAAAATACTTTTCAACTGAGTCAAGAAACTATATTTCTTAAAAATAGGTTTATTACTTTAACTCAATGTGCGCCTTTTTATAAGTGACAATAAGAGGGTTTAATTAAGGGATAAACTCGATTCTGCATACGCGAAAGCGACAGTTCCCATTAAGTTAGGTATTTTCATATGTAGAGAACATTGCCCCATAAGTAATTCTATTTACAATAATTTGAAGTATTATTAAATCGTGTGAATAACATTCAAGCCTGGTGTTTTCATTTGAATTTACATCTTTGTACTTTATTTTCATTGTATACTCTTTACTCCCATTTTTTATTTGCCTTAGATAAACATCGTAACAAAAAATACCGATAGATTGACGTTTGGTCTCTCTGGGATCGATAATATTTTGTATTACTTTGACGTGATTCGTATACTTGCAAAAACACCACATCAAGTTTTTGGCGCTGTTGCCAGGGACCAACTACGTCAAATTTCGTACCCTGTTGTTACACCGTCTATACTAAGGCTTAACTAGATGGTCAATGTGAAGAGCTCATAGCACCAATAGCTTACTAGATCCTTTAGTGGAACCCAAATGTTAGGCTCGCGCACGTCTCCTACTTCGTAAAATTAAGAAAGCTATGGTCGAAGATCGTAACCAAAGACCCCTTAAGTATTTCGCCCAACCATAAGATGAGGAACCCAGTTCTAGTATAGTAAACCCTACTATTCCTGCCAATAATTTCGAACTGAAACCCTCTCTATTACAATTAGTACAACAAAACTAATTTGTGGGACTCCCTTAAAAGAACCCAAATCAACACCTAAAAGTATTTATACAATTAACAGATACTTTTAAAACCAACGATGAAACTCTTGAGGCGATTTATCTAAGACTATTTCCTTTCTCCCTTAGAGATAAAGCCCTTACATAGTTAGATTCCCTTCCAACCAATTCTATAACAACCTGGGAAGACCTTAGAAGAGTGTTCCTTGCCAGATATTTTCCCCCAAGTAAGACTGTTGTTCTTCGGAACCAAATAACTAGATTTACCCAAAACCAGGGTGAATCACTCTTTGATGCTTGGGAGATATATAAAGACCTATTAAGAACATGTCCACACCATGGCCTACAACAATGGTTGATTATTCATACCTTCTATAATGGAATCCATTATAACACTAAAATGACCATCGACGTTGCCACTGGCGGTGCTCTGATGAATAAACCTCACCTTGAAGCTTGCGTTCTCATTGAAGATATGGCCCAAAACCATAATCAATGGGGAACAAAGCAAGAAATAGTGGAAGAGAAAGTAGCCCAAGGAGGAATACATGAGATAAGTTTTATAGACATGATGCAAGCCAAAATGGATGTTTTAGCTCCTAAAGTTGAACATATGTGTACAAACCAAGCCACTGCAGCAGCAGTCGCGTCGGAATGTGAACTATGTGGAACCAAAGGACACTAATCAGCAGAATGCAATCTGTTAAATGAAACTAACTCAGACCAAGTCAACTATGCCCAAGGAAACCCATCGTCAAACACTTATAACCCTGGATGGAGGAATCACCCAAACTTTTCGTACAAAAATAATAACCCTATCCAAAACCCTGCACCTACGAGACCACCAGTATTTTAAGTCCAGAGACAAAACCAATCTATGCAAGTTGTGCTATCAAAATCGAGCCTTGAGAAAATTGTGGAAAATTTCATCTCGGATCAGTCTTAGCAAAATAAAGAATTCCTAAACCAGAACATTCATGTAAACGAAATGATTACCCAATTAGGAAACAAGGTTGACCAAATACTTACACATAATAAGATGCTTGAAACTCAGATCACTCAGGTAGCTCTAAAACAAGCACCCCAAACCACATCTGGAGGACAATTCCCTGGAAAACCTCAATAAAACCCTCGAGGACAAGCAAATGCCATTACCTTACAAAGTGGGACCACTTACGATGAACCACCTAACCTTGCATCATGTGAACCCAAAACTTCTAAGAAATGTATAGTACATACGGACGAAGTAGAGGGACCAGAGGAATCTGAAAAATAGAAAGATCAAGATAGGGGAGAAGTTGTAGATAAAACTTATGTACCACCCCAACTATACAAACCACCAATACCATATCCGCAAAGACTCAAACAAACCAAAATCAATGACCAATTTCAGAAATTCATCAAAGTTATTGAGAAACTTCGTGTGGAGATTCCTTTCACTAAAGCCATCACTCAGATACCATCTTATTCAAAATTAATCAAAGACATCCTTACCAACAAACGTAGACTTGATGATCCAAAACCCTTAGAATGCAATTTCATTTCCGAGAATAAACTTGCCACAAAGGAAAAAGATCCTAGAATTTTTTCCATACCTTGTATTTTGGTGAGTTATGTCATCGATAAAGCTTTTCTAGACTTAGGAGCTAGTGTGAGCTTAATGCTTCTGGCAGTGTGTGAGAGGTTAAAACTAGGATAACCGAAACCTACTAAGATGTCCCTTTAATTAGTCGATAGATCTGTCAAATATCCAGTAGGCATATTAGAAGACGTCCCAGTCAAGATCTGTCAGTTGTTTATCCCTACTGATTTTGTTGTCATTGACCTTAAAGAAGATGACGAGATCCCAATTCTCCTAGGTAGGTGTAACACCCTAAAATTTGCCCTCATATTTATTACTAACATCAAGTACCTTATGTTTCACGTCTCCATTAGATCATATAACTTTGCATTCATTAATTTGCATTAGGGTCTTGAGACGTGGGATCAAAGCATTCTTTTATGATATGGATTCTTGATATTCAGAGGTTACTTATTTGGCTATTACACTTAAGGTTAAGATAAATACTGGACACCTAACATCATAAGTATTTCCTTATTGAAGTATCAAGTTTATATTCTTCAGGGTTTTCTCTAGGGTATCAGGTGTTTAAGATTTCATCATGGATTTAATTGATAAAAATATGGACTGGGGTTTTGTTCTTCAACGAATTCATCTCTTCATCAATAAGTGAAAGAATCAAGGTTTATGGTAAGGGTTTAACTCTCATATAGGGTCATCAAATTAATCTTCAAGTGCTTGGTTGCACATTAAGAGCTCATCCTCCTTAACACTTTGGTCTCAGTTAACATCTTCTTGTTAGGGTTTATTTCCCCAATAAAATGGTGGGAATTTTCAAGGATCTATGTGTATACATGACCAATAAGGGTTTTGTTCAACGATGCTTCATTATGCAACAACAAAAAAAGGCTACATGGGCGTCTAATAACCTTTCTTCGTCAAAGAAATTCATTTGTTGCTTAAACTTCAAGATATACGACCATGGTTTTCATGCAAAAGAAGAATGTTGTATATTTGACACAAAGCTCCTCACTAAACCATTTGGATTTAATTATGGCATAAGTTTTCCTTGAATTTCACCAAATGTTCCAAACTAAAGTCTAAGTTTATGGTTTAGCGCATAAAATGTTAGAGTAATAAAGGAGGTAAGGCATTCAAAAACTCGAAGAGATCAAAACATGATGATGCATTCAAAAGCTTAGGAAGCAAGGTTCGTTTATCATTCAAGAGAAAAAGGTATTAATCAAAATTTTGAGGTTCACGTTCATCTTGAAAGAGGGAGTCACACGGAGTATTTGAACTTTAGCATTGAACTCAAAAATGTTACAAAGAGGTCATTGCATTGCCATCATAAGCCATTGTCAATTTTCAAGTCACCATTACAAAATAACATTCAAAACTACATTTTCATTCAATTTCAATTACCATTACAATATCTTAATAAACCAAAGTTAGCCATCAACCACTTATCCTAAATTATACACTTTATTCATTATCTTCAAGAATCTTCATGGTTTTAATTCCTTGACCCAAACCCCCATGAGCAAGTTAAACCATTCTCTAGAGCGATAGCTATTTTTATCCAAAACTCTAAATTATTTCAAAATCATTATACAAAACCTACATCCAAATTGCAAAATCTAATCATCTCAAAGGTACAAGCCAATGTTCAAAATTCAAGACCAAGCTAAAAACAATGAACAACAGGAACATGTATACCAAGCAGATATCTAGCGTTCATTGCTAGCATTGCTGAATGTAAAACAACAACTATGGTCTGTATACTGCTAGGCCAAACAATTGGTGCACCACCATGGCATTCTACCAAATTCAACATCCTAGCACGATGTTTCTTAATACTTGTGTTATTGGAATGTTTTCCCTTCTCGCATCGGCTTCTTGGATAGTGCAATCATTTCTTCACACACAACCAACAATGATCCAATCCGACTCTCTCCATGATGCCATCACTCAATGTAATTTGCCTTACCACCAACAACATTTACTTCAACTCAGAATATGGACATTAAGGGATAACTTGCTCAACTCGCACGTATCATCGAAACAATTTGTCAAACCCGTGCAAAACCCAATACAAGTCACAAAACAAGGTTTAAGCTAACAAGTAATCACTCCCAAAACACTTTAAGTGTAGCTAATTATTTCATAAGAACATCCTTTGTTCATTCTAACATAACTAGATGATTTACACTAACATTCTTCTAAAAAAAGGTTACAATCATACCTAATGGTTCTCATGGCACAAAAGAGACTTTCGCACAAGTTGCAAGGCTATGACAGGACAGTGATTCAATAAGGAGTTACGAACTTTCCTGAGCACGGGAGGGGATATTTTTTCGAAGTTGCAGACTGTTTTCAAGTTCCCATAGATCATGATTCCCAATCTCAAGACGAGGTAGCAGCAGTATATCTCGACAACCCGTCACACACCCGAAGTTGTCTTGGTTTTGAGCTCAAAACTGCACATGACAGAGTTAACATAACTTAGTCCTATTTGTTTCTAATACACATCTAAAATCAATACAAAGTGTTAAAGCATACAATACATTGTTAAACTCTCCAACTAACAATTAACTAGCTCAAACCAAAAAGTTATCTAACAGAATATCCTAACCGATTCTCCTAATCTAACTGTCATAGCCAAAACCACTTAATTAACTTCCCATAATAGAAATCTTAACAAATCCATAACAAAACTAAATAGAGAATCAATTACAAACCTCAATACTTCTAACAAACTCTAACAAATTTATAACAGAAATCTAACAGAATTTACCTGGAAATTCCAATTTAAACCCTCAAGATCTTCTTCTATAAAAAGCATCTTTGCTGCAATTTCTGGAGGCTCTCTCATATTTTTAGTTTTTCTCTAATCTTAATTTCCTCTCTTCAATATTACACCACAACCTTCATCTTTAATATCACTCTTCTTCATTACTGAATTATTCTGCAATCACTCTTCCACCATTTCCGTTTTGCTCAGCTTCATCAATCTCACTCAGCTTCATCATGCATCAACACAACTCTTCAGGTAAGAAACCCAGAAGGAAAGCTCAAAGAATGGAGCTTTCGGAGCATGGAAAACAAGTAGATTGGAGAAGTACAGAAGCCTGACACGGCTCCCGTGTTGCTCAACACGACCCGTGTCAGAGAGATACCTTGGAAGAGGTTTTAAGGAAGAAATTGGGAGCTGACACGACCCCCATGTCAGCACACCTGGGCAAGGGGATTTTGGCGCAATAAAAGAAGGCCTGACACGGCCAGTGTCAGGAGGGCTGGAGACAAGAATTTTTGTTATTTTGCTGCACTCTCTGATTTACTTATCTGTAGGGCAGTTTGGGTATTCTGCATTGTAATTTGGGATATGAGGTTATTTTAAGTTAGGTATAGGAAAGAAAACATTATTTTTGGTTTTGACAAACAAAAGTGGATATAAAGTTTATGCCTGCGGGAATTCTGGGAGAACAAAGATCATAGATTCACTGAAGCAATTGAGATCAAAGTCATCCTTAACCTTTTGTAATGTCTATCTTATATCTTTTCTTTGTTTTTGTCTTGATTAAGAACATGAGTGGCTAAACCCCCCATTGCTTGGGTGGTGGTCCTGAATTGCGATGTATTGATTTGAGTTCGAATATTTTATGAGATTATGCTTTTTTTCCTTTAAATATTTTATTTTGCAACGATCTTAATGCTTATTCATATTAGAAAATAGAAATCGATTTACAGTTAGGTTTAGGTCTAAAAAACCAACATAACGCTTTTGCAAAATAATATTACGGTAGATATTGCCTAGGAATGGGGATACCCCATAGTAACTAGTTAAATTTGTCAGAACTATTGCTTGATGTTTTTCTGTGGCAACTAAGGAATTAGTGCTTAGGAAAAATATCAAAGGGTTTTTCGTTAAGGAATTAAGGAAAACTAATATTGAGATTTGGTAAAATATTAAGGTTTGAGGCATGTCTCTTAAAATGACTCTTTCAGGTCCTTACAGAGCAATTCATCCACTTCTCTAGCATTGTTCTTATTATTACTATAAACTTTAATTTTCCTGTTTTACTTTATAAAGCAATTTTCTTAGTTTTTAAAACCAATTTAAAAACCCCCAAGGTATTTTTGTTCCTTTGAATTGTAAAAACATTGTTAGTTCCTACGCAGTCCTCGGGATCGATACTCGGGAACATTTCCCTCATCACTACATCGGTAAAAATATTACACTTTCTATTTTTTCGATCAAATGTTTGGCGCCGTTGCCGGGGACTGCCAAATTAATTGTATTTTTATAATTCAAAAGAAATTTTTTTGCTCTACAACTAAAATTTTAATTCTTATTTTTATGTTATTTTTCTGTTATTTTGTGATTATTACTAATTTTTGTCTAACTTTGTATGCGAGGTAAGACCTCAAATAAGTTTCCTTTTAACGCAGAACCAGAGAGATCATTGAACGCAAGACCTAAAATGAAAGACTGGCAGCGTCAAGATCAGGCCCTATAACTTTGTTTCAAGAAAAAGAGAAAGTAGTTTCTGTTCACTCAGAGCATACTGACATCGGTGCCGAATCTGAACCGAAAACCGTTACTATGGTTGAAGATCAACCATCAACTGAAAGACTCTTGGGAGACTATGTGTCGCTCCCTGGATTTCTAACCTGGTACAAACACGAAAGTGGCGCGGAGAAAGTAGAGTCACCAGCCAGACATTTTTATCCTGAAGGAATGGTAATGCTGCACAAACCCGGAAAGAAAGGAAAGGAAAAGGTCATGTGAACCAAAGAGACTGAGTTCGGGAGTCGGTTACAAACTGGGAAGATATTAGCACCCCAGTTCATCCTCCGTACCCGAAGAGATCCACACTTGCAAAGAAACTATTGCAAAAGAAAAAGAATGAAGCTACTGCAAAAGAAAAGGAACTAGATCTGGCTAAAAGAAATGAAAGGGGGAAAATGTAGGGAAAATAAAAGAGTACTCGAATGGGCCCTACCCCACTTCCTACGTACCTCATCGGGAAAATGAGGATCAGAGTCGACGTAATTCCCCTAATTAGGGAGGAAAGTTGCTTGTGTTTTAAAAGTTTGAACTACTTATGTCAATGCTCAGGTGTTGCAGGCTCGTTTGGAGAGAGTGCGTTACCGTCTTGCAAAGAGACAAGTAGGAGCAAGTTCTTATGTTATGAATGAGTGAGATGAGAAAATAAATCCCGAAGGAAAGACGATTATTTTTGGTTTGTGGTTTTTAGAAGCTTTTATTAGTGTTTGGCACAAGAAAGTGAATTCAAGTCCTTTTCCATGGAATATGTACTCATTACTATATTCTAAGATGGAATGAGGAACAAGCACACCCAAGTAAGGAGAAGACCCCCAAGACTTGGTTCCAGAGATTAGGACCTAAGCTCACTAACTCATTGAATTTATTAAGTGTTTTTGTGATTTGAGATGAATAAGTGTTTTTTAGTTTTTCTTTGTGAGTATGATCTCATGATTAGACTTGTGCATCATGCTAGACAAGTTTGCACTATCCAAAGATGGGATGAATACAAATACCCCATAGAATAAGTTCGTACACACAAGAGTACCTCAACCATTATTAAGTGTTTTTTAGGTTTTTGTTTGAAGATGATATAAACCTCAAAGTCTTAATATCCTTGACAAGAGAATGGCAACTGAAAGTGACAACTATCTCGGAAAAGAAGAGTCTCTCAACGATGACATCCGCATCTCTATATGGCAAACTTCAAGAAAATGAGTTGAAACTTGGAAGGCTTGAGAAACATGAAAGTCAAGAAAAGAAGTCCAAAGGAATTGCCTTGAAGGTTGAATCAAAAGACGATAAAGATTATGAGACATCGGAAGATGAGAATTTCATGCTTCTTGTGAAAAAACTTGGTAAGTTTTTCAATAAAAATAAAAATTCCTTTTATACTAAAAAGAATAGACATTTCAGGAAAAAGGAAGCAACCACATCAATGCAAGATATTACTTGTTATGAATGTGGAAAGCAAGTTCACGTAAAACCGGATTGCCCGAAAATTGCAAAGAAAGGAGGATTCAAAGGCAAGAAGGAGGCCAAGAACAAGAAGTCATACATTGCTTGGGAAGATAATGAGATAAGTTCTTCATCAGAATCAAAAAGCGATAAATGTGCAAATATGGCTCTAATGGCTTTACATCACTCCGATGACGAAAAAGATGAGGTTAGTAGTAATTTTTTTGTTTATGATGATGATGCACAATATGCTATTGATGAATTGTTAAAAGAATGCAAAATTTTGTATAAAACTATATCATCCCAAATGAAACTAATTTCATCCCTAGAAGAAAAGAACATTGCTTTGGAAAAATATGTTGAAAATGAAAAACAAAAATTGATGGATGAAAAACAAAATCTTGCTTGTAAGAATTGTGAATCTTTCTCTTTTCAAATTGTTCAACTTAAAAGAGTTATTGAAAAATATGAAAAAGGTCAAATTGGCTTGGAAGAAATCCTTAGACCCCAAAGATATTCTAATGAAAAGAGTGGATTAGGATATTCTAAGTTTTCTAAACCAAGCACCAATGAAACCATTTTTGTTAAAGCTAGTGAGCAAATTTCTAAAGAGAAAGTAAACAATTCTAAAATTGTGCATCAAAATCCTAAAAAGAAAAGGGTTGTTAAGAAAAAAGTGTATATTCCTAGATATAGAAGTAATTTCCAACCAACTTGTTTTTATTGTGGAATCAAAGGCAACACACTAATGCTTGTTATGTTCGTAACATTGGTATTGCAAATGGGAATTATATGTGGATTGAAAAGGGTACTAACTATCAAGGACCCAAAGCAATTTGGGTACCTAACAAAACTTAATTTCGTTTTGTAGGTATGCTTGAAGTCAACATCCAATCAATGGTATCTTGATAGAAGATGTTAAAAGCATATGACATGCGATATCAACAAATTTTCACATCTATCTCTAAAGGCCAAAGGATGTGTAACATATGGTGATGACAATAAAGTAAATATTCTTGGAATAGGAGCCGTTGGAGCACAACCGTTTACAATCATCAAAGATGTCCTTTACGTGGAAGGCCTAAGACATAACCTACTTAGCATAAGTCAATTGTGTGACAAAGCATTTCGAATCAACTTTACAAAGGACAAATGCCTAATCGATCATGAAGTCACACATGATGTCTTGCTAAAAGGTACAAGAATTAATAATATTTTTATGATTTCTTTTTACAACACTTCCTTGAAGGTAAAATGCTTATTGGCGAACAACAACGAGGCTTGGCTATGGCATAAAAGATTTGCTCACATTCACATGGAGCACTTGAACAAGTTGATAAAGCATGACCTAGTTGTTGGTCTTCCAAAGATAAAATTCATCAAGGATAAATTATGTGAAGCATACCAAAAGGGGAAGAAAACCAAGACATCTTTCAAATCCAAGAAAGTGGTGTCCACATCAAGGCCACTACAATTGTTGCATATGGATCTTTTTGGTCCATCAAGAACGAAAAGCTTCGGAGGTAATGTTTACGCTTTAGTTATTGTTGATGATTTCTCTAGATATACATGGACATTGTTTTTAGTGAAGAAAAGTGACGCTTTCAAAGCTTTCAAGAAGTATGCGAAACAAATACAAAAAGAGAAGTCCCTCACAATAGCCTCCATTAGAAGCGACCATGGTGGAGAATTCTAAAACGCTTCTTTTGAAGAATTTTTCAAAGAGCACGAAATCTCTCACAACTTCTCCGCACCAAGAACTCCTCAACAAAACGGTGTCGTTGAAAGGAAGAATAGGTCGTTGGTAGAACTTGCAAGAATGATAATTAGAGACTCAAATCTTCCAAAATATTTTTGGGCGGATGCGGTAAGCACAACTTGTTTCGTAAGCAACCGTGTCAACATTCGCCAATTCTCAAAAAGACTCCGTATGAGTTGTTCAAAGGAAGGAAACCCAATATATAATTCTTCCATATTTTCGGGTGTAAGTGTTTTATTCTCAACAATGACAAGGACAATCTTGGTAAGTTTGATGAGAAATCCGACGAAGGTATCTTTGTTGGTCACTCCCTCTCTAGTAAAGCATTTAGAATTTTTAATAAAAGAACTTTATCTATTGAAGAATTTATTCATGTATCTTTTGATGAAACTAACCCCTCGAAAGAGGATAATATTCTTGTTGATGATGATGATGATGATATAATATATATGTCACAACCACAAAAGGATGTTGTCGTACCTCAAAAAAATATGATCCTCACGATGGGACGCAGAAAGAAACAACAGAGTCGCCACCTAATTCTATTTATTTTACAGGAGAAAAGGGAGATATAGATACAACCTAAAGGAAGAATAAGAAATGGTTTACGAAACCAAATTCTAAGTTCGGGAGTCGGCTATGCAAGGGGAAGGTATTAGCACCCCTCACGTCCGTTGTACTCAACGGGAACCTCTTAGCTAACTATGTGATTAAATGTTGGTTAATGTCTTTGTCTTCTAAATGGTTATTAATATGTTTGTTTTAAAGAAAGGAAATTATAGTTTTTTTAAATTATTATTAAGACGGAGAAAAGGTTAAAGTTTTTTATTATTATGACGGAAAAAGATTGAAATTTTTTAATAGAGTGATGGAAAAAGATTGAAATTTTTTAATAGAGTGACGGAAAAAGATTGAATTTTTTTTAATAGGGTGCTCGCGAAGGATTAAAATTCTGGTGCCTACGTATTCCCTTATGCAATGGGAAAGTCAGAGCTTCGTAGTTCGTGTGACTACGGTTTGTGATTTTTAAATTGAACGATTGTTTAAAACGTATTCTACTGCTAAGCGTTGGCTTATACTCGCGGCGGAGGCTGAAGCGCTAGCTGTTTGTAAGATAGAAAGATTTAAACAATGTTCGTTTAGATAAAATGTTTGGCCTTTATTAAGGTATTTTAAACGAAAGGGCGAATGAACCACGTCGCGTGGGGCTAGCCTAGGAGTGATTGCATTCCAGAATGTGCGGAGTGCTAGACTCCGGAGCTCTGTTCTTTCATTAATTAATTATGAAAATGATTTGAATTGGTTGGTAAGTTTTAGATTGTTTTTAAGTATGAAAGAGCAAATGAATCACGTCGTGTGGGGCTAGCCTAGGAGCGATTCATTCTAGAACGTGTGGAATGCTAGACTCGGGAGCTCTATTTTTTCGTATTTAAATTTATATGATTAAGATATTTTGATATAAGAAAGGCGAATGAACCACATCGCGTGGGGCTAGGCCAGGAACGATCCATTCCAGAACTGCGGAGTGCTAGACTCCGGAGCTCTGTTTTTTGTATTTAAAATTTATAAAATAAGTTGGATATTTTATTTTTTAGACGTTTTAGAAATTAATACTTTTAATAATGGAAGAGTAAATGAAACACTACGCGTGGGGCTACCCCAGGCGTGGTTCATTAAAGACCCGCAGAATGCTAGATTATGAAGCTCAGTTCCTTGTTAATTAATTGCGACGCGATAAAGATCGTGCAGATGGCGATTGCATGGTGATCGGCTTATGTGTGTGAAGTGTAGACGAGATGAATTTACTTGGTGTTGGACCAAGAAATTTGTTTATTATTTTAAAAATGATTTATCCTTAAGATCGTGCTTATTATTTTTACTTTAACAAATCACGGTCGGAATGTGGCGCATCATGAGCACTCAACCAAGCAGTAAACGATAAATTAGTAAACCCGAAAGAATAGCCCTATTAGGAGTAAACAAACTCTAAAAAAGGAAGTTTAGCAAGACCAACCAAGAAGTATCTAAATTCTATAAAAAAAGTTAATCCTACTTTATCTATTTAAAAAAAATGATATCTTGAAAAAGAACCAAACTATTTTCTAATGAAAATATCTATTTAGTTTTTTAATTAGTTCCTTAACCTACAGCCTTTTTGTTTAATTTAAGAGAAAAAAACAAAAAGAAACGTAACTAGACCAAGAAAGAAAGAAAAAAGCTGACACCTCACATAATCCATAAGCCCCTTCTTTTTTATCCCATTTTAATTAGTTACTAAAAAGAAACTAAGCTAACAACTTCCATCAAAAAAAGAGAAAAGACTCGGTTTTCTATAACAGGTTTTATCTTTATATCCCTATGATACTTTATTGGTTAAAACAAAGAAATTAAATTGCCGAATGAGTTTTCCAACGACTCTAGCAAGTCTCTGACTTACTCACACTAACACCACTAACCACATTAAGAGATACAAAAGAAAAGGAAAAAATGAAAAGTAAATGGGTGTATATTATATAGATAAATATATATAACAACATAGAACCAGTTATTTGTCACGTGAGTTCGGTCCATACATGCATAAGCTGCTTAGAAGCTACTTAGAAATTTAAGAAAGAAAAAGAACTCAATGCTATATGAAGCAAAACGTGATGTGACCGGCACATGGAGAAATGTGTGTTTGGTATATTCATAAATAATTGTTACTTCCCAAAAACTTTATGAAAGAAAATGCCTGACATTTAGACATGTGCTGCATTGAATATTAAACCAAAGACCAACTAGCATTAAGACCTATACACCCTTTATTTACCTTTTAAAAAAAAGCAAGTAGCATTTTATTGACTCAAAAAAAGTAAAAAAAAAAAGAGAAACGCAAACACTCAGGTCATCTCCCATTCTCATCTAGTATTCTTTTTCTCTTATTTCAAGAAACTCCTTCATCATGGTGCTCATAAAGGAAAACTATCAACCAAATCGCATGCATAAATATAAATATAGCATGGGAGAAAAGGATAACACACATAAAATGGACCAACAACAATCAAATAATGAGAGATTTCATCCCCAAATAAAAAAAACCTAGTTCTATCATGTCTCCGCGGAAACAAACAATCATCAAAGAGTTTCGAATAAAAAAACATGGGGAATCCAAGATATGGAGTAAAAAAGCTTTAAAGAGGAGAATAGGTACCAAATCGGAGCTAGTCTGATGCTTATATTTCCGGCGAAGTAAGTTACTTGTGTTGTTCTGAACTCACGGCGGCGGTTTTGGTCTTTTTTGCGATGATGGAAAGGGGGTGGCGGACCGTTTGAAGGTTTTGAGCGATGCAGGTTGTCGGTGGAGAGCGATTCACGGTGGTGCGTCGGATTTGGTTATGGTGTTGGTGCAGAAAGATCGATTAAGGTGGTGGACCATTTTAAGGTATTATCGTTTGCTGGTTTTCTCCTTCTTATAAAAAAATAGAGTTTCAAAAATCTTCCTTCCTCCTTTTTTTTATGAGTTTCGGAAATCCCTTTTTATAGTACAAATTAGGGTTTGCTCTTTGAAAATTTGAATTAAAAAACTTGTTGAAGTGGTTTTTGTTTATCAGGAATTTTGTTTGATATTGGTGTCCAGTCCTTTTCAAAATGCCATTTTTGTTGCTTTTATTTTCTGCTAATATGAGGCTGAGATCAGGTATGTTTTACACTGATTTGAAGCTTTTTGACGGTCAAATTTCTTACTTTTACTATCTCATTTTTGGTTTGCTCATTTGTGTATAAGCTTGGGTCAAAGCTTTTCTGCAGGTCCTTGGAAGGATACATTGTTGTTGACGTATGGAAACACAGAAAAAATGCAAGTTATTGGGACCCGTCAACTTGTGCCTTTTTTCAGATTCTACTGTAAATATTTTTTAAGACAGAAAAAGAAATAAAAAGAACAAAGGGTATTGTATTTGTTAAGAATTTGACAATATTGAATTTCTGTCAATAACAATAGTAGTAAAATAAATAGTAATAACTAAAAAAAACAAGGTATAAGAAACAAACAAGATCCTAAAAATTAAATTCTAAATACAAATTAATTGAAATAATAATTATACTAACTAAAACTAATCTAATTAACATATTCTGATTGAAATATTCTAAACTTAAGAATAAATAAAATCAAAACTAAAACTAGAAATAATTTGAGTAAACAAAAAAATGAACTATCCCTTATTTTTAAAGTATGTAAATTAATTCTAAAATTATCCTAAATTAATCTAAACTCCTATTTTTTTTAGAATTTTGAATAATAAAAGAAATAGGAAGTTAACAAAAAAAGACAAACGGTAAATAAAATTGAACCAAAAGACGTATAAATTAAAAATTCTAAAGATTTTTAAAAAATAAAAATAAAATAATATGTGAAGAATAATTAAACTAAAACAATGGGACAAACAATCTAAACAAATTCTAAAAAAAATGGAGTGATAGAAATCAAATAATAAAATAAAAAAAAATTAATAACTAATGGACTACTTAACTGTCTATTGATACTGCGATAAAAGTACGCTAGAGAAATGAAGTTTTTTTTTAAAAAAAGTATGGTCAAAATTTAGAGTATGAAAGTTGCCCCTATTTAATCATCTTGAACCTGAATGTATGAAACAACGTTTTTTTGGACATTCGAGGTAGAAGAGGATTAAATATTAAAATATCTAAAATTTTGACCAAATTCAGATGAAATGCAATAACATGCAATATTATGAATTTATGAGAGACTCTTTTTTTGTTTTGCTGGGGATATGACGTGCGAGATGCCATGAACCCTAGCATGCTGATTTTTAATGATGAATATGATGCATATGGTATGCGGGAAATGATAAAGATAAATTGTAATGGTGATCCACAAAAACGAAATTGAGGGTGAAGACTCTCACTAGGGATAACCATATGCTGGGGACAGAGAGACGAAAACAGGAAGTATTCAAAGTGATAGATCAACAGGTTCAAGTTTAACTGCTGGCACTAAGAATAACAACCAATGGGAAACAAAAACAGAAATCCAGAGCATAAGATTAACAAACAGATTGACACTTTAGGATAGCAAGAAAATAGTTCAAAGTAAAATGTAATGGCTTAACGTGACCAACTGACACTATGAACAAGAATAGACTATCTGAGACGATGAGTTAGCAAGTTTAATGGTGACTGCTGGGGATCCCAATACAGCGACTTGGTAATTGAGAAAAACGTTGAAATGACATCGACTCGGCAATCAGGAAAACAAAACTCAACACGACGATTAAGGAAATGAATAACAGACATCGACACGGCGGTCAGGAATAAAATTCAACACGACGGTCGAAGAAATAAATAATAGTTATTGACACGGAGGTCCGGAAAATGAAAATAACAGACATCGACAACGGCGGTCAGGAAATAAAATAGCATACATCGACACGGCAGTCGGAAAAAAAAAACAGCCATCGACACGGCGGTCGGGAAAACGAAAATAATAGACATCGACAATGGCGGTCGGGAAATAAAATAGCAGACATCGACACGGCAGTCGGAAAAAAATAAAATAACAGACATTGACACGGCGGTCGGGAAATAAAATAGCAGACATCGATACAGCGGTCGGAAAATAAAATAGCAAACATCGACACGGCAGTCGGAAAAAATAAAATAATTGACATTGACACGGCGGTCGGGAAATAAAATAGCAGACATCGACACAGCGGTCGGAAAAAAAAATAACAGACATTGATACGGCGGTCGGGAAAGAAATTAACAGACATCGACACAGCGGTCGGGAAATAAAAATTCAACACGGCGGTTGGCGAAATAAATAACTGACATCGACACGGCAGTCGGGAAAATGAAATAACAGTTATCGACATGGTGGTCGGGAAAACAAAAATAACAGACATCGACAACGGCGGTAGGGAAATAAAATAGCTGAGATCGACACGGCGGTCGGAAAAATAAAATAACAGACATCGACACGGCGGTCGGGAAAATGAAACAACAGACATCGACACAGCGGTCGGAAAATAAAATAGCAGACATCGACCCGGCAGTCGGAAAAAATAAAATAACAGACATTGACACGGCGGTCGGGAAATAAAATAGCAGACATCGACACAACGGTCGGAAAATAAAATAACAGACATCGACACAGCGGTCGGGAAAGCAATTACCAGACATCGACACCGCGGTCGGGAAATAAAAATTCAACACGGCGGTTGGCGAAATAAATAACTGACATCGACACGGCGGTCGGGAAAATGAAATAACAGTTATCGACATGGCGGTCGGGAAAACGAAAATAACAGACATCGACAATGGCGGTCGGGAAATAAAATAGCAGACATCGGCACGGGGGTCGGAAAAATAAAATAACAGACATCGACACGGCGGTCGGGAAAATGAAATAATAGTCATCGACACGGCGGTCGGGAAATAAAATAACAGGCGTTGACACGGCGGTCGGGAAAACAAAACTCAACACGGCGGTTGAAGAAATAAATAACAGTCATCGACGCAGCGGTCGGGAAAAAATGAAATATACAATCATCGACACGGCGGTCGGGAAAAAATGAAACTCAACGCAGCGGTTGAAGAAATAAATAACAGGCGTCGACATGGCGGTCGGGAGAAAAATGAAACATCTAATCCCAAGTGATAAATCAACAGGTTCAAGTGTAACTGTTGATACCGAGGATAAAGAAAACGAAAATAGTGTTTAGGCAGTGGCTCTGTGCAACCAACTGATACTGGGAGTATAATGCGAAGCATTTAAAGATAAATTCAACGACTCTAAGCGACCAGCTGGAAAATAAGAATAAATGTTGGAGTTTTCAATGAGATAAATGACCAACCTCTAGAAATTCCTTAAATGAAGAGTTCAAAGAAGGACTTCAGGAACTGTCAGGAAAACACGGATGCGTGTTGAACTAAACGGCCTTAGATCTTAAGCAAACAGCTTAAAGGATTTATGCTAATGATAATTGGGCTTAAAGGGAATATTGATGGTGCTAAAGTACATATCAAGGAGGGCCTCTGCAAGGGATACCAGTGTTACTGGGAAAAATACCTTGGTTAACCACACTTCAGGGTACCAACGATAATGGATTCAAAATGAAAACTGACAGTAATCTGGACCTGGAGTCAGACAGACGACAACTGGGGAAGGACAAATGATTATGTCAAATGCGTATGATTGAGCATGATGCGAATGATCATGATGTGAAAATGCTGACTCTAAGGAGACATAGAGTTTTGACAAAGCAGGGGAGAGTAAGATCTCAACGCCAATACTTAGACGAGGAATATGAAAGATGCTAGGGAGATGTCTTCAAACGTGGAAATCGATGTTTGGTCTAAGGATCCATCCAAGAGTGCTACCATCTTCTAATCCTTTATGGGGATTTATGTAATAATGTCATGAGAGTGTTGCTGCAAGCCAGCGGGTTTTTCGAGAAGACAAAAGATTTTTCAATCTTTCTACAGTCAAAGAAACTTGAATGTTTTCCAGTACGTTTTCAAAAAACTATTTCTAAAATTTTTATCATTTTCAGAGTTAAATTGTAATTCAGTAAAGACATTCTGCATAACAAAGAAAATAAGAAGACAAAGTTTAAAGGCAAAGATTGTATTTCATTCAATAATGGTAGCTTGCCAATAGCAAAAGCTCCATGGGAAATTACAATTTGAAAATGGCAAAGGGGAAAGGTCTACATTGAATCCAACGACCACTATAATCCCTAATAACTAAGATCGCCCAACACCTTGCTTTTGACAAGAGAAACTGGATTGGTCTTCAAGTAATGATCTTCAGTAATGTAAGCATCATCGGATACAATCAAATGCCTTTGTCCCTAATTTTTGCCTGGACCGCCCTTTCGGGTTTTCAATCCACCGGGACGCTCTTTTTTGCCTAAGTCGCCCTTTCGGGTTTTCAACTTAGCGAGCTCTTATTTTTTTGTTTTTATCCCTAACTTTTTCATGGATCTCCTTCATAGGTTATGATCCACTGGGATACCCATTTTTTCCTAGGTCGCCATTTCTGGTTTTCGACCTATCGGGTTCTATTTAGGCATAATATTTTTTGACTGCATCAAAATTCACCGGGTGTTTCAGTTGTTCACCATCCATAGTTGTGAGGATTAGGGAACCTCCGGAGAATGCCACCTTCACAACATACGGGCCTTCATAGTTAGGACTCCACTTTCCACGCATGTCTTTGTGGAATGGCAAGATTTTCTTAAGTACTAGGTCTCCTTCTTTGAATTCTCGGAGACAGACATTCTTATCAAATGCTCTCTTGATGCGCTTCTGGTACAATTGGCCATGGCACATGGCGGTCATTCTCTTCTCATCAATGAGGTTCAGTTGATCATATCTGTTCTGGACCCACTCAGCTTCTTTCAGTTTGGTTTCCATCAAGATCCTCAAAGATGGTATCTCTACTTCGATATGGAAAACTGCATTTATCCCATACACCAAAGAGAACGGGGTTTCCCCTCTTGAAGTACGAACTGATATTTTGTATCCGTGTAAGGAATATGGTAACATCTTATGCCAGTCTTTGTAAGTCTTCACCATCTTTTGCAGAATCTTCTTGATGTTCTTGTTCGCGGCTTCAACAGCTCCATTCATCTTCGGACGGTAAGGAAAAGAGTTATGGTGTTCAATCTTGAATGTCTCACACAACTCTTTCATCGTCTTGTTGTTCAAATTGGTCCCATTATCTGTAATGATTCGGCTTGGTATCCCATAACGGTATATAATTTGGTTCTTGATGAAGCGGGCGACCACTTGCTTTGTCACATTGGCGTAGGAAGCTGCTTCTACCCACTTGGTAAAGTAATCGATTGCCACCAAGATAAACCGATGAACATTGGAAGATTTAGGCTCAATTTCCCCTATCATGTCAATGCCCCACATTGAGAAAGTCCAGGGTGATGATAGATCATTCAAAAGGGTCGGAGGTACATGCACTTTGTCGGCATAAATCTGGCATTTATGACACTTCCTGGAATATTTGAAACAATCTGATTCCATGGTCAACCAAAAATAACCAGCTCTCAAGATCTTCCTAGACATGGCATGTCCATTGGCATGTGTTCCAAATGATCCTTCATGGATTTCTATGATCAGTAAGCCTGCTTCGCGCTTGTCCACACATCTGAGCAGAACCATATCATGATTTCTCTTGTAAAGTACATTGTTGCTAAGGAAATATTTGGACGCCAATCTTCTCAGAGTCTTATTGTCTAGAGTTGTTGTGTCCGCTGGGTACTCTTGATTTTGCAAGTAGTTCTTGATGTCATAGAACCAAGGTTTCTCATCAGTTTCTTCTTCGACCAGTAGACAGTAGGCTGGTGTAGTTTTTTGCTCGATTGTAATGAGTGGAGCTTCATTAAGAAATATGACTTGAAACATAGAGGCCAACATAGCTAAAGCGTCTTCAATTTGATTCTCTGCCCTTGGAACGTGATGGAAAGTGACTTCATCAAAGTATTTGATTAATTCCACAATGTAGGCACGGTACAGGATCAACTTCTCGTCACGGGTCTCCCATTCACCTTTGACTTGGTAGATTACCAAAGTTGAGTCTCCATATACTTCAAGGATCTTGATTCTGGTATCAATTGTATCTTCGATACCCAAAACACATGCTTCATACTCTGTAATGTTGTTTGTACATTCAAAACATAATCTGGCTGTGAAGGGAGTATAACCACCATCAGGATTCATCAAAACAACTCCCACACCATGCCCCGTGTAATTAGAGGAACCATCAAACATCATCTTCCAACGAGAACCTGGCTCGGGACCTTCATATGGACCTGGAACTTCACAGTCCTTTATCAACATGATGTCCTCGTCTGGGAAATCGAATTTCAAAGGTTCATAATCTTCAACAGGGTGATCAGCAAGGTAGTCAGACAAAACAATTCCTTTGATAGACTTCTGGGTTACATACTGGATGTCATATTCGGATAACAACATGTGCCAACAGGCAAGTCTTCCAGTCAAAGCGGGCTTCTCGAAAATGTACTTTATTGGATCCATCTTTGAGATCAACAAAGTAGTGTGACAAATCATATACTGCCTGAGGCATCTGGCAGCCTATGCCAAAGCACAACAAGTCTTCTCTAAAAGTGAATATCTGCTTTCACAATCTGTAAACTTCTTTCTTAAGTAATAAATGGCATGTTCCTTACGACCAGTTTCGTCCTGTTGGCCTAATACGCAACCCATAGATCCCTCAAGTACAGTCAGATACATGAAGAGAGGCTTACTTGGAGTAGGTGGGATCAAGATAGGAGGTTCATGTAGGTAAACCTTAATCTTCTCAAAAGCCTGTTGACAATCAGAATTCCACTCAATTACTTGATCCTTTCGGAGCAACTTGAACAAAGGCTCACATGTAGCAGTCATGTTGGAGATGAATCTGGAGATGTAGTTTAATCTTCCGAGGAAACCTCTGACTTGCTTTTCTGTTTTTGGAGCTGGCATCTCTTGAATTTCTCTGACCTTGTCCGGATTTACTTCAATTCCTTGCTGACTAACAATAAAACCAAGTAACTTTCCTGATCGGACACCAAAGGTACACTTAGCTGGATTCAGACGCAGTTGGAACTTTCTGAGGCACTCAAATAACTTCAGGAGATGATTCAAATGATCCTCCTCACTTTGTGATTTGGCAATGATATCATCCACGTAAACTTCTATCTCTTTATGCATCATATCATGGAAAAGGGTGATCATTGCCCTCTGATAAATGGCTCCTGCATTTCTGAGACCAAATGGCATAACCTTGTAACAATAAGTTCCCTATGGTGTGATGAAGGTGGTCTTTTCCATGTCATCAGGATCCATCTTGATCTGGTTATATCCTGAAAATCCATCCATGAAGGAGAAAACAGCAAACTTGGCAGTGTTGTCAACCAAAGTATCAATATGCGGAAGAGGGAAATCGTCCTTTGGACTGGCTTTGTTCAAATCCCTATAGTCTACGCACAATCTAACCTTGCCATCCTTTTTGGGGACTGGCACGATATTAGCTACCCACTCAGGGTACTTCGCAACTGCGAGGAATCCAGCATCAAACTGTCTTTTGACCTCTTCTCGAATCTTCAGAGCCATGTCCAGTCTCGTTCTTCGAAGCCTTTACTTTACTGGAGGACAATCTAGTTGAAGAGGCAACTTGTGGACCACTATGGTTGTGTCTAAACCGGCCATATCCTGATACGACCATGCAAACACATCCACATACTCTTTGAGAAGCTTGACCAATCTTTCTCTAACGTCTTCCCCAAGTGTTGTACCAATCTTGACTTCCTTCTTGTCTTCATCGGTGCCAAGGTTGATGGTCTCTACCTGCTCTTTATGTGGCTGAAGATATGTGTACTCATACTCAATCAATCTTTCCAGTTCTTCGGGAACATCACAATCTTCCTCACTTTCATCTCCCGCTTGATAGACGGGCGAATCAAATTTAAGAGAGAATACAGAGTCATCGGATTCAATAGGGTTTTCATTTGTTCTGCATATGGGAATGATTTGCTTTTATTAAAAGTGAAAATAAAAATATGCAAGAAACTTTTTATTGGTTTTGAAAGATTTCCATTTTCTTTTTAAAGGTGAAAAGAGGAAAATAGTAAATAAAACAAAGTAAGAATTTAACAAAAAGCCTTCATTGATTGAATAACTTAAAAATGAGAAGAGGCCATACAAAATGATCCCATAGCCTTGGGCAGAGCTAGGGAACTTTGAAAACACTTAAAGAAAACAATAAATTACTTTGACAGTGGAAAAAATTCTGGGATCTCAACTGCCTCCCAATTGCTCAAAGTTGTTTCACACTGATGAACCAAATGATCCACATCTTCATTTTCAGCATCCCCATTAATTGCATTGATCTGATAGTCGACACTAGAAAACACCTCTTGAATGGTCTTTGGATGTCCTTTAACGGAGGTTGATGCTCCTTCCTTCACATGAGTTGGTTTGTAACCCAGCTCGTAGCAATCTAGCTTCTGTTTGACTTCAATGACATTACCCCAACCTTCGTGGCTTCCTTCTTCAATAGTGGAAATGGTACTCTTCAGCGACGCAAAAGATGGAATACCCTTTCCCTTTGGCTCCTCTACTTCCATAAGGACAACATTGGCTATCTCCAGAGCTTAGAAAGCAGTTTCCAAAGAATCTTTATCAGCCTCAATATAGCTAAAGGAAGAAAGGTTGCTGACCATGAGATTTTCTTCACCAGACACAGTTACCAGCTTATTATCGACCACAAACTTCATCTTCTGGTGTAAGGTAGAAGTGACTGCCCCAGCGGCATGAATCCAAGGTCTTCCCAGCAAACAACTGTAATTAGGGTTAATGTCCATAACCTGGAAAGTGATTTTGAACACTTGTGGTCCGATCAAGATTGGTAAGTCTACTTCTCCAATAACAATCCTCCTTGACCCATCAAAAGCTTTCACAATCAGTGCATTGGGGCTCATCTCTGCCCCTTGATAAGATAACTTAGCAAGTGTTCTTTTCGGAAAAATATTCAATGAAGATCCTGTATCCACAAGAACTCTTGCTAGAGTATCCTCTTGGCACTTCCCAGATATATGGAGATTATTACATGTAGTAATATTGGCAATGACACCATCAAACTGATTCACAGTTATATCATGTGTAACATGAGCTTATGCTATCAATTTCTGGAGAGCACCTCGATGGGCCGGCGAATGCATAAGAAGTGATAAGATAGATATTTTGGAAGGAGTTTGATGTAGCTGATCAATAACCTTATAATCACTCTTCTTAATGATTCTGAGAAATTCCGCATCCTCTTCTTCCAAGACCAAACCTTTATCCTTGTTGGCAACAACGGGAAAGACTTCTTTATGTGGAATGGGTGGAACTGTATTGACTTGCTGAGTGTAAACGCGACCACTGCGAGTTAATCGACTGGCACCTGCTATGTCAGCACTTGCCACCTTTAAACTTTCCTTCTAACCATCCTGTTCAAACTTCTGATGAACTCCACCTGTATCATACTTCCATGGAACTGCTTTGGTATATTCATAAAGGAAAGGGTTACTTCTTTGCTCCATCCTCAGTTCGGGCATATTGAAAATGGGCACCACCGGTTCTGGCATATTGAAGATGGGTTGAACTCTTGGGGATTCTAGCATGTTAAACACTGGTGCCATGGTAGAATCAGATTCAGGAAAGTTGAAGATGGGTTCAATCATTGCCACCTCATTCCTTTTCACACGACCGCTTACTTGCAAAACACCAAGATTAATCAAACTTTGAACGTCTCTCAAGACCAGTTCACACCCCTTTGGATTATCAGCGCAAACTTCACACTTCTTATGACAGTTCTTCAGCATACCACCTCTACTAACTTCGCATGGAAGTCTCTAAGCGGGGTTTTGATCTATGTGGCGTCGAAAATCAAATCTTCGTCAGACTCATCAACAATGGCATTTATGGACCCGTGTTTGGGTAGAGGATTATCTTTAACATTTGGACCAGTATTTCCGAACGACATAATGTTTTTATCCATCAAATCCTTCACAGCATACCTCAAAGCAATACAATTTTCCAAATCGTACCCTGGAGCACCTTCATGGAATAAACAGCGGGCGCTTGAGTTGTAACTTGGTGGGAGCGGATCTGGTGGAGGACCCAAAGGCCTTGGAGTGACCAAACCTCTCTTCAGTAGTGAGGGATATAATTTAGTATAGGTCATAGGGATCCGAGGATTAGGAGGCCTTCCTCCCGGTCTTCTATTCTGAAAGTTGGAACTTGGATGAGGAGCTGGAGTCCTCTACTGGTAGGCTGAAGCATTGGGTGCTTGTTGATAGCCTAGATTGTTGAGCATTGGTTGATAGGCTGGAACCATTGGAACCTCTTTTTGATACATCGGTACTGCTTGAGTTGGCCGATACATTGGAACTTGTTGATTATACGATGGTTGAACTGCCGCTACATATGGATGTTAAATGTACTGTGGTGGATAGGCATACTGCTATTGAACCACATGTGGAGGCCTCTGCCAAAGCTGATTTCTCCTTTAACTTGTCATCACTGAATTTGTCTCGCCTTCTTTCGTTTTGTGGAAATTTCTGGTAAACTTCTTAACATTGTTCCCACTACTGTTGCTGGAGCTGCTGGATGCACCACTCATCTTACCATTCTTCAGACCGAGTTCAACCTTGACTCCCAAAGCCACAAGATCAGAGAAGCTAGTAGTTATGTTTCCCACCATCCTTTCAAAGAATTATGGTCGTACAGTGTCAACAAACCAGTCAGCTAATTCTCTCTCAGTCAACGGGGGGTCTAATTGAGAAGCGGTCCCTCTCCACCTTTGAGCATATTCTTTAAAAGATTCGGAATCTTTCTGGGACATACTCAGCAGCTGCCTCCTATCGGGAGCAAGGTCCATATTGTACTTGTATTTTTGGATGAAAGCATCCGTCAAATCTTGGAAACAACGGATCTTTGACTGATCTAGAATTAGATACCACTTTGAGGAAATTCCTTTCAGACTATCCTGGAAGCAATGGATCATTAGTTTGTCATTGTCAACTTGCGCTGCCATTCTTCGATAGTACATTAAAATATGGCTCTTAGGACATGTTTTGCCTTCATACATATCAAAGGTGGGTGTCTTGAACTTGGGAGGTATCACTAGTCCAGACAAAGGGCACATTTCTCTGGCAGCAACACCAAAGATCTGGTCACGTTCAATTTCCCTTAATCTCTTTTCAAGGGTGTCAAAATTCTCTTGCATCTTCTCATGTTTCTCATTACCATTTTCAGACATATCTGGCACATCGTACACCTGAGGATCGTTAAAGTATGGTTGGACATGGGTGTGCACAATATCTGGTGTAAAATTAGTGACCAATTGGTTCTCTTCAGTAGTCAAAGGGATGGTTTGCTGAGTGGTAAATCCTTGAGGGGGATGCACAAAACCTTGGGAAGGAAATGCAAACCCTTGAGAAGGAGGCACGAAACCTTGAGAAACAAAGCCTTGGGAAGGAGGGAAGAATCCCTGAGCAGTAAATCCTTGGGAAGGAGGAATAAACCCTTGAGAGACAAATCCCTGGGAAGGAGGTATAAAACCTTGAGCAGCGAAACCTTGGGGAGGAGGTACAAACCCATGAGGAAGCCCAAAAGGAGGCCAAGTTACAGGGGTAGTGACTGATGATGTAGGCTCAGTCGTTGCAGTGACAATCTCAGAAACCACAGTCTGTTGGGTATCCATCTTTGCTCGAATGACTTGCAACATTTCCATAATATGGCCCACATTTCCACGAAGATCAGTGAGCTCCTCATTAACTTTGTCCATTTTTGGGTCTCTGTCAGCCATCTTCTTCTTGGCCTGAGCTCGAGTGGAGTATTTGCGTGAGATCCTCAGTGTGACAGCTAGAAAGGAGGTGACAGGAATGAGTTTTTGACAAAATGCAAATGCGGAGATGCACTCATGAGTAGAAAAATGCAAATGCTTCAAGGGACTTAAGAAGTTCTTGCAAAACATCAGAATGGACAATACTTTCTTATTATTAATTTTTTTCCTCAAGAAGTAATAAACTGAAGCCCTTTCATGGTAAAGAAATTATGATGTTTGCAACAAACATTTCTTTGTTCCTCGAAGCTCTTTTTAAAATGATGCATATGATGCTGAGATGCAAAGATGCAGGGATGCAAGGATACAAGGTGTCACAAGTGAATCTGGAACCTTCTTAATAGGTGGGCTGTAGGAGATTGGTTCTACGTTTCTCTGCCCATAAATCCCACTCACAGGATGGTTTCTATAGTGATGGTTTTAAGAAACTCAAGGTCACAGACGTTTATCATACTAACGTCCCGCCGCAAGCTAGCTGCATTGTGACGATAATAACGATAAGGTATACTTTGAGTGGAGTTCTCATGCTAGGCTGATAAAGGGGCGAGCCCTCAGAGCCTAACATTACACAACTACCAAAATTGAAACAGGTCCTAGGGGGTCCCAGAATCACAACCCTTTCGTGAATCAGGTCACGCGACAGGCTAGATGCGTTGCGACAAGATCTACGAAAAGTCCAACTATCTGGGGGAGCTTTCATGCTAGGCATGCAAGGAGCGAGTCCTTGGAGACTAACACTAATAACATCCAATTCAAACTTAGGTGTTCTCTCTTCTTTTTTCACAACTCAGATTTTACTTGCAAAGTGACCCCAAAGATCCCACAGTCAAATATAATAAGTAATAAAGAAGGCGAATAAAAGAAAAAATAAACAAGACATGAATAGCAAAGATAGAGAAGACAAAAGACAAAATCAAACAGATAAACACACAAAGATAAGTTAGGCTCGACCCTCTCTAGCATGAAGCTAGTCCCCAGCAGAGTCGCCAAGTTGTCGTACCTCGAAAAAATACGATCCTCGCGATGGGACGCGAAAAGAAACAACAGAGTCGTCACCTAATTCTATTTATTCTACAGGAGAAAAGGGAGATATAGATACAACCTAAAGGAAGGATAAGAAATGGTTTACGAAACCAAATTCTAAGTTCGTGAGTCGGCTACACAATGGGAAGATATTAGCACCCCTCACGTCCGTTGTACTCAACGGGAACCTCTTAGCTAACTATGCGATTAAATGTTGATTAAAATCTTTGTCTTCTAAATGGTTATTAATATGTTTGTTTTAAAGAAAGGAAATTAAAGTTTTTTTAAATTATTATTAAGACGGAGAAAAGGTTAAAGTTTTTGATTATTGTGACAGAAAAAGATTGAATTTTTTTAATAGAGTGACGGAAAAAGATTGAAATTTTTTAATAGAGTGACAGAAAAAGATTGAATTTTTTTTAATAGGATGCTCGAGAAAGATTAAAATCCTTGTGCCTACGTATTCCCTTGTGCAATGGGAAAGTCAGAGCTTTGTAGTTCATGCGACTACGGTTTGTGATTTTTAAATTGAACGACTGTTTAAAACGCATTCTACTACTAAGCGTTGGCTTCTACTCGCGACGGAGGCTGAAGCGCTAACTGTTTGCAAGATAGAAAGATTTAAACAATGTTCATTTAGATAAAATGTTTGACCTTTATTAAGGTATTTTAAACGAAAGGGCGAATGAACCACGTCGTGTGGGGCTAGCCTAGGAGTGATTGCATTCCAGAACGTGCAGAGTGCTAGACTCCGGAGCTCTGTTCTTTCATTGATTAATTATGAAAATGATTTGAATTGGTTGGTAAGTTTTAGATTGTTTTTAATACAAAAGGCGAATGAACCACGTCGCGTGGGGATAGCCCAAGAGCGATCCATTCCAGAATATGCGGAGTGCTAGACTCCGGAGCTCTGTTTTTCGTATTTAAAATTTATAAAATAAGTTGGATATTTTGTTTTGTAGACGTTTTAGAAATAAATACTTTTAATAATGGAGGAGTAAATGAAACACTACGCTTGGGGCTAGCCCAGGTGTGGTTCATTAAAGACCCGCGGAATGCTAGATTCCGAAGCTCAGTTCCTTGTTAATTAATTGTGACGCGATAAAGATCGTGCAGATGGCGATAGCATGGTGATTGGCTTACGTGTGTGAAGTGTAGACGAGATGAATTTACTTGGTGTTGGACCAAGAAATTTGTTTATTATTTTAAAAATGATTTATCCTTAAGATCGTGCTTATTATTTTTACTTTAACAAATCACGGTCGGAATGTGGCGCATCATGAGCCCTCAACCAAGCAGTAAACGATAAATTAGTAAACCCGAAAGAATAACCCTATTAGGAGTAAACAAACTCTAAAAAAGGAAGTTTAGCAAGACCAACCAAGAAGTATCTAAATTCTATAAAAAAAACTTATCCTACTTTATCTATTTAAAAAAATGATATCTTAAAAAAGAACCAAACTATTTTCTAATGAAAATATCTATTTAGTTTTTTAATTAGTTCCTTAACCTACAGCCTTTTTGTTTAATTTAAGAGAAAAAACAAAAAGAAACGTAACTAGACCAAGAAAGAAAGAAAACAGCGGACACCTCACATCATCCATAAGCCCCTTCTTTTTTATCCCATTTTAATTAGTTACTAAAAAGAAACTAAGCTAACAACTTCCATCAAAAAAAGAGAAAAGACTCGGTTTTCTATAACAGGTTTTATTTTTATATCCCTATGATACTTTATTGGTTAAAACAAAGAAATTAAATTGTCGAATGAGTTTTCCAACAACTCTAGCAAGTCTCTGACTTACTCACACTAACACCACTAACCACATTAAGAGATACAAAAGAAAAGGAAAAAAATGAAAAGTAAATGGGTGTATATTATATAGATAAATATATATAACAACATAGAACCAGTTATTTGTCACGTGAGTTCGGTCCATACATGCACAAGCTGCTTAGAAGCTACTTAGAAATTTAACAAAGAAAAAGAACTCAATGCTATATGAAGCAAAACGTGATGCGACCGGCACATGGAGAAATGTGTGTTTGGTATATTCATAAATAATCGTTACTTCCCAAAAACTTTATGAAAGAAAATGCCTGACATTTAGATATGTGCTGCATTGAAAATTAAATCAAAGACCAACTAGCATTAAGACCTATACACCCTTTATTTACCTTTTAAAAAAAAGCAAGTAGCATTTTATAGACTCAAAAAAAGTATAAAAAAAAAGAGAAACTCAAACACTCAGGTCATCTCCCATTCTCATCTAGTATTCTTTTTCTCTTATTTCAACAAACTCCTTCAACATGGTGCTCATAAAGGACAACTATCAACCAAATCGCATGCATACATATAAATATAGCATGGGAGAAAAGGATAACACACATAAAATGGACCAGCAACAATCAAATAATGAGATATTTCATCCCCAAATAAAAAAAAAACCTAGTTCTATCATGTCTCCGCGGAAACAAACAATCATCAGAGAGTTTCGAATAAAAAAACATGGGGAATCCAAGATATAAAGTAAAAAGGATTTAAAGAGGAGAATAGGTACCAAATCGGAGCTAGTCTGATGCTTATATTTCCGACGATGTAAGTTACTTGTGTTGTTCTGAACTCACGGCGGCAGTTTTGGTCGTTTTTGCGATGATAGAAAGGGGATGGCGGACCGTTTGAAGGTTTTGAGCGATGCAGGTTGTCGGTGGAGAGCGATTCACGGTGGTGCGTCGGATTTGGTTATGGTGTTGGTGCGGAACGATCGATTAAGGTGGTGGACCGTTTTAAGGTATTATCGTTTGCTGGTTTTCTCCTTCTTATAAAAAAATAGAGTTTCAAAAATCTTCCTTCCTCTTTTTTTTTCTGAGTTTCGGAAATCCCATTTTATAGTACAAATTAGGGTTTGCTCTTTGAAAATCTGAATTAAAAAACTTGTTGAAGTGGTTTTTGTTTATCAACAATTTTGTTTGATATTGGTGTCTAGTCCTTTTCAAAATGCCATTTTTGTTGCTTTTGTTTTCTGCTAATATGAGGCTGAGATCAGGTATGTTTTACACTGATTTGAAGCTTTTTGACGGTCAAATTTCTTACTTTTACTATCTCATTTTTGGTTTGCTCATTTGTGTATAAGCTTGGGTCAAAGCTTTTCTGCAGGTCCTTGGAAGGATACATTGTTGTTGACGTATGGAAACACAAAAGAAATGCAAGTTATTGGGACCCGTCAACTTGTGCCTTTTTTCAGATTCTACTGTAAATATATTTTAAGACAGAAAAAGAAATAAAAAGAAAAAAGGGTATTGTATTTGTTAAGAATTTGACAATATTGAATTTCTGTCAATAACAATAGTAGTAAAATAAATAGTAATAACTAAAAAGAACAAGGTATAAGAAACAAACAAGATCCTAAAAATTAAATTCTAAATATAAATTAATTGAAATAATAATTATACTAACTAAAACTAATCTAATTAAAATATTCTGATTGAAATATTCTAAACTTAAGAATAAATAAAATCAAAACTAAAACTAGAAATAATTTAAGTAAACAAAAAAAATGAACTATCCCTTCTTTTTAAAGTATATAAATTAATTCTAAAATTATCCTAAATTAATCTAAACTCCTATTTTTTTAGAATTTTGAATAATAAAAGAAATAGGAAGTTAACAAAAAAAGACAAACGGTAAATAAAATTGAACCAAAAGAGGTATAAATTAAAAATTCTAAAGATTTAAAAAATAAATAAATAAATAACTTGTGAAGAATAATTAAACTAAAACAATGGGACAAACAATCTAAACAAATTCTAAAAAAAATGGAGTGATAGAAATCAAATAATAAAATATAAAAAATTAATAACTAATGGACTACTTAACTGTCTATCGATACTGCGATAAAAATACGCTAGAGAAATGAAATTTTTTTTAAAAAAGTATGATCAAAATTTAGGGTATGACTGATGTTTCAAATTATCAACCAAAATCACAAGAAGATGACTCACAATTCATTGAAGAACATCATGATCTACCGAAAGAATTGAGGACTCATAGAGATCACTCGATCGATAAAGTTATTGGTGATATTAGCCAAGGTGTAGCAACACGACTAAATCTCAAGGATGCTTGTCTCGACATGGCTTTTGTGTCTCAAATCGAACCAACCAAAGTCGATGAAGCCTTAGGCGACGATCAATGGATAGTAGCAATGCAAGAAGAACTAAACCAATTCGAAAGAAATCAAGTTTGGAGTTGTAAACACCCTAAATTTTCCCTCACCCATTCACACCATGGATTGTGATCATTTTCATAAGCATAAACTCAATTATACCATCTCATATCACATTTTTGATTCACTGCATTGGTTCAAAGTCATCTGCATCTAGGGTTTGTGATCTGAGCAATCCAAGAGCTTCTTGAGCCACTCCAAAGGTCATCAATCACTTCAAAGGGGTCTATGTGTGTTCAAGCATCATATTATATCCTCTCAAAGTCAAGAATGTCAAAGAATCACAAGAACTGAGAATGGTATGGATGCAGAGCCAGGTTTAACTGCACAGATGACCTAGAATTAGGGTTTTGGTTTCAAAGGCCATAACTCCAATTTTTTTGGTCATTCTTGTTTCCATTGGTCTCTATATGGTATAGGGAGTATGCATATCAATTTTCATGAAGAAATTCCATGGGGAAGTCATCTGATCAAGAGTTGACTTTTCAAGCAAGTCAGTGCAAAATCAGGGCATCTGAGGCCCCCAATGACCCAACCAAGGGGTGTTCTTCATCATTTTGATTGTATATGATCTTTATTTGATCATGGAAGATGTTGGAAGTTTACAAAATTGAAGAATTTCAAGTCTTTTACAAAGTTGACTTTTTGGGCAAGTTTGACTTTTAATGAAATTGTCATTTTAGGCAACTTTTTCAACCTTTACTTTTTGATTCAAAAAAGCTTCAAATGGAAAAACTTTGGTCATGAAAGTTGTATAATGGATCATTCCCTTTTCAAAAAGTACAAGAACATGACCTAATTCATTTTGGATCAAAAGTTATGGCTTGTCAAAGTTGGCAAAAATCACAAAATTTCAAGTTATCTACCAAAGAGGCAAAATGAAAATTCACTTGTCAAGACAAATTGGGCTGTCAAATGCACTTCTAATCTTCACAACATGATCACACAACACTTAAAAATCAGAATGGGCCAAGAAATTTCTCACTTTTGTGGCTTATGGATCAAGATATTTCACAAAGATCAAAGGCAAGGCAAGTTGCAAAACTCATCATAAGACACAACCCACTTGCTTGCTAGCCTGCTGAGCCACCCTAGGCATCTCCCCTCATCATGCTGCGCAGGACACACCCTTTGTCCTTGGCTAGAAAGTAGCCCATACCTCTCTTACACAACTTTGACATTTTGGCAAAAGGACCCATACCAATCAATAAAGCACACATCACATCTTCTGACCAATCCCAATTGTTTATACAAATCAAATGCAAGCCAAACATAACAAGAAGCAAGCCTGAAACGCCCCATAACTCAGCATTCTCATTTTCCACCTCTTGTGCAAGAGCTTTCGAAACTCATCACACAAGTCACAAACACACAAACTAACTTCACAGATCAACTTAACACATCTTCCTGGTCACAAAGCACCCATCACCATTGCCTTAAACTCCCAGAATCACAAACACGATCACCACCTGCCATTGAACAAAACTCAAGAGAACTCTCAAACCAGCCATTGCAAACTTCAAACAAACATTGCAAGCTTCTCAGGAGGATCATTGGAGTGCATTTGAGCCAAAGAAACAGCCAGAAAGCTCCTGAATCGAAAGCTTCAGTTCAGGTAGTCAACTCAAAACTTTTTTCCAGAAACATGTTTTTAAGTTCTTAATAGTTTTTATGCACTCTCCTGATCACGAATATGTGCTTACTTTTGAAAATGGTTGAGAAACCAGGATGTATGCATTGTCTGAAATTTTTGCCCTAAAAAATGTTTGATTCGATTCTCTCTGTTTCTGAATGATAAATGTTGTTTGATTGAGGGGTTTGATTCGTTTTTGAGTGGGGATGATTTCTGGGTAGTTAAATTTTGTTTTGGATGCGTGTAGAGAGAGTTGGAGATTTGAGATGGCCGGAGAAGACGACCGGAACAGTGTTCCGGTCGCCTGAAAGTCATTAGGGCAAGATTAGGGCTTAATCATTTAATTAGCAAATTTGAATCTCAGCCCTTGGATGTGGCGCCAAGTCTCTTCCCACGCGTGTGAGTTCAAACCATGGCCCTTGGATGTGTTGACTTTTCCATTTTCAGATTAAATTCATTTTTATTTTTCATATTAATTCATTTCTTTTCTCCATTTTATTAAAAATAGCAAAAATTATTCAAAAATTCTGAAAATTTTGATACACACTTTTATTAATTTTCAGAAACCAAAAACATTTTATTTTTATTTTTTGCATTAAAAAATATTTTTTAAATCATTTGAAAGTTTATTTTTAATTAATTAATGAGAATTAATTAATTAAAAATACTTTTAGGTATTTAAAAATCACCAAAAAATTCATGAGACCTTCATAATCATTTAGAAACATTGTCCAACCCTCAAACCAAATTTCTTTTTTGATCTTGATGTCTTTTGAGAATTTTTCATGGAATTAAAATCATTTCAAGGCATTATTTTGATCCAAACTTCAAAAAATCATTTCTGCCTAACTATTGAGAGTTGGACTTTGATTCTTTTTGCATTGCATTTAGTTTAGCATGTAGTTTGTGAGATTAAATTGGCATGATTTGATCTTTCATTTTCAATTTGTTTGGCATTTTTCGTGTTAAGGAACCCTAAAACCCTAGAAATCTTAGAAAATTCATAACCCTAACTAGGTTAAGAGTTGGAACCCCTCCTTTGGGCAGTGAGTTTGTATAGGATTAGTTTTCCTTTGAATGCATTTTCAATTTTTTATCTTGATGTTTGCTTCTGTTTTTGGTTTTTGTTTGATGCATTGATCATAAACCCTAATTTGGGCTTCCTTTTGCATACATCTTGCATTTGCTTGCATAACATGACTTGCCATAGCATTTTGTGCATCCATTTGATTCATTAGACATCTTAAGACATATTAGAAGTATGTTTGATCATTGCATCTTGTATTTGTCATGTTGTATGTCATTTACATCTCATAACTTTTCATGTGTGTTCATGGTTCTAAACTTGCTCCATTTGCATCCATTTGTTCATGTGATCATCCCCATGCTTTGTTTCATGTTTGCATCATCTCATAGCATCATTATCATCTCATATATGCTTCTGGTTTTGGTTTGCATCATGCCATTCCATCTCATTTTGCATTGCATTGCATTTCTTTCACTAACTTTTCAGGTGGTGAGTTACTTTGAGAAGTGAATTTGCCTTCACTTCGCACAATCTCTTTTCATCTCTCTTATGCATCATTGCTGCATTTTGTCTTGTGTTTGAGATTGAGCTTGCTCTTTCTTCTTCTTCTTACTTTCTTTCCTCAAGTGACTTGTCTTCTTGAATGAAGCAAGCTACTTTGCTTCTCCTGATCCTTTCATCTGCTTCCTGGTGGTTCCATTGAAGATTTCTCTTGGTAACCTCACAAACCTTAGGAACAACCAAGCATGACAATGATTAGGGTTTTGATTAGTCTCCCCACTTAGTTTTACCTTTGTGTCTCTTTGAGTCTTCTCTTCTCATCTCATAATCAGGGACTAAACCCTAAAGGCTTCAAGGCTTTGTGATTAAGCTTATGCCTGCATCCTTCTATTAGGATGGAGTGTATAACTTTAATCCTAAGTGTTAAACCCTTAATGTGTTTAAATCCTTTAATCAATTCACTTAATAATCATCAAGACATCAAGCTTGTAACTTGGGCCTTGCATTAGGGTTCTAATTCTTCCTTAACTGGTTAAGAAGGACTAACCATAGTGTTAATGGACAAGTCCCCCTCAAGTTGTCTTACAAACCCTAAAAAACACTTCATCATCATATCATTAAATAAAATCCACTTAATAAAGACTTTGTTTTGTCATGAGTTTAATCCCTAATCATGGATTAAGTTGAGGAGCTTTCCTCAGCTTAAACACTCTCATCTATTATCCTTCTATTAGGATGGTGTAATGGGTCTGTTTAATCCTTGATTATGGCTTAATCTCATTACTTAACACTAAACAAAAACAACAAAAACATCTAAATAATCACAAGTGGGTTAATGATCTTAATCCTACATCAAAGGTGATTAAGTGTGAGAATCTGACTTCACACTTAAGGTATTCTCATTACCCCTAATCAGAGGGAAGATGTGATGAGTTTACTAACCCATTGGTTTAGGCTTAAGCTCATTAACTTATGACAAACTTCAAAAAGCAATAAAAGACTGAAAACACAAAAACAGACAATAATCGTCTCCTCCGGGATTCTTTTCTCATCACACTCACTCACAAACGAGAACTTGCTTCTTCCGTCTAATGCAAGATAGTTTGCACCTGAGCCAGACAGGTCATACACTTGAGCATTGACAAGTAAGCAGTTCACAGGTCAATTCATCTTTCAGTCTCTTTGGGTCGAACTACGGTGTTCTGACTTCCTCATTGCACGAGAGGATACGTAGGCATAACTTAACATTTATCGAACAAAAGTCTATGTATATTCCCCCTCCTTCCAGCATTATTCTTAGCCTCATTATCATGAGCATTTCACTCTTGTTCCTACACTGACACATCATTCATACACTTCACACTTCTTTTACACTGACACCTGTATATCCTTTTCCAGCTCTTTTGTACACAGATTGCACTGACACTACCCCTTTAAAACACAAATCTTTTAAGCGTGGATCCCGTCGAGTACGGAGGACAATCTGGGTGCTAATACCTTCCCAGGTTGTAACCAACCCCCTTTCTCAGTCTCTTTGGTTCGCAACCGTCTTATCCATATCTTTCTAGGTCTATGCAGCATTGCCTTTCCTCCGGGATAAAAATGCCTAGCTGGCGACTCTTTTCATTCCCTGTGAGTTCACTCCTGTGTGTTCTCACATCCTCCTCTCGCCGACCGCACTACGCCAAAACTGCTTTTTAACAGCGCATCTTAGACAGCGCTTTTAAGAGAAAGCGCTGTCCAAGTTTAAAATTTAAAAAAAACACGGAAAATGTTCCAAAAAAATAATGAAAGCGTTGTCTAAGGGGGGGTCTTAGACAGCGCTTTTAGAAAGCGCTGTCTAAGACCCCCCCTTAGACAGCGCTTATAGAAAGCGCTTTTAAATATTCACCTTAGTCAGCGCTTTTGATAAAGCGCTGTCTAAAGCTTTTAAATTTAAAAATAAAATAAAACCATAAGCGCTGTCTAAGGGGGGGTTTAGAAAGCGCTTTTGAAAAGCGCTGTCTAAGGCATACCTTAGAAAGCGCTTTTCCCAAAAGCGCTGTCTAAGGTCTTATTAAAATTAAAATTCAGACTTCTATTTTCGTTCTCTGTTCTTTCTGTTTTCCCTCCTAACAGCGAAAGCGAACCCTAACAGCGAAATCGTTCGTTCTTGAAAGTGTTTCAGCCATTGATTGTGCTTCATTTCTTCACTTTTTCACTGCATTTGAAGAATCGGTTTCATTGCTTCTTCATTCATTCACCGCCGTTGAAAGAATCGGGTTCATTGCTTCAGTTCTTCGTTACAGGTTTCAGTTCTTCAGTTCTGCGTTTCATTTCATTTGTTTGACGAATCGTTCCTGGTATAATCACATTACGGTATGTGTTTGACGAATCGTTCCTGATATAATTGCTTTTTTTTTCTGGTTGTGGTTGGTTATGGAAAAATCATTTTTTCTGTTCTACGTTTCAGGTTTCATTTCTTCAGTTCTTCGTTTCATTTCTGTAAGTAACTTGTTAGTTTACATTTCGGGTTTAATTGCCATCGCTATATATGTTTTCAGAACAAAGTTCAGGCTGATGTAATGTTTTTTTATGTTTCTAGTTACTATTTTGAATGTAACTTGTATGCACCCTTTATGCAGGTGTTTATTGTGTTCTCTGTATTAGCTTCTCTGCTGTTTGAGGTTTTTGCTGTAGCATTTTTAAAAGGTATTCTTCTTAGTACTGGTCTTTATAATGCCTTTCACCTCTTAACTTTGATCAATCTTTTTATATGCTTTTTATTTTATTGTGATAGATTTTTGTCTATACATACATTTAGTTGTACATATCATTTATGTTCTGTTAGTGTTGCAAATTTTCTTGGTATCATCTTATGATATTTTCTTTATGTCTTTTTTGTTTTCAAATGCTGATTTTGTGAGGAACCCATATGGGGGATAAATGGTTATATGTATATGTGGAACTTCCCTTTAAATGAAATGTTAATATCGATACAACTTCGAACTTTTAAAGAGGGAAAAATCTTGGTCACAAAACAAGATTTCAAAGAAAGGGTGAAGATTTACTTTCACAGCTTGGTAGTTGGAGGCCATAGGATTTTATTGCACTTAGATAGGCTATTCACTAGAATGGAGGGCTAATATTACACCTTGTATCCTAGGATTCAGGAGTCTGGGGTAAGTGAAAGATCAAAGAGAATAGACAGTTGCAAGGTAGTTGGACTAGATATTTTATTTATACCTGAGACATAGATTGGACGAGGAGAAGACTGTATAAGATTACTCACATCTAATTATTGTTTAGTGAAATTGATGTCTAAGATGATTTATGACGAGCGAGGTAGAAATACTTTTATCCATATCTTATGAAGTTGACTTCCAAACTAAGAAAATTATAATGAATTTATCTCATGTTCTGTATTATGAAGTTGTGTAAAAGGGTAATTAGTAGAGATTATGACAAGATACGCTACAGAATCTTAATTTGGTTTTATACCGTGGAGGTTGACCACAAGAACAATTTACTTATCGTGAAGAGTGATAGAGATATTGGACAAATAAAAAAGACTTATTGGTAACAAGTTAAAAAATGCCATTAATTTTTCTATTATTTGAATATTTTAACTAATATATTTAAATTTTATTTATCATTAATTGAGTGTTCTTTTAAATAAGTAGGAAAACCATGGATAAAACATGGATCTGTGCCGATCGAATGACCAAAGAGTACGAGAGTGGGGTTGCGGAATTCGTTAAGTATGCTGTTCAACACGCTGAAAACCCCAGACGAATGCATTGTCTTTGCTTGCATTGTTGTTATATTGGTAAGGTTGACGCACATGGATTGAAATCGCATTTGCTGAGGCATGGAATTGATCAAAGTTATCAGTGTTGGATATTTCATGGTGAGGAAATTAACGGGAATGTTGAATCGAGTGGAAAAAGAAATACGACCTATGCTTCATACGACAAAGACACGGAAACATATGATTGTGATCGAGTTGAAGAGATTGTAGAAGCACTGGAAGAAGATCTTCATGATTGTCCTGAAATGTTTGAGAGGATGGTAAGCGATGCAGAGAAACCGTTGTACAAAGGTTGCACTAAATTCTCAAGACTTTCTGCGGTATTAAAGTTGTACAACTTAAAGGCGGGCAATGGATGGTCGGATAAAAGTTTCACAGAGTTGTTGGCCCTTATGAGAGAAATGCTACCGGATGATAATGTTCTTCCTAATCGAACCTATGAGGCAAAAAAAAATGTTGTGCTCTATTGGCATGAGCTATGATAAGATACATGCTTGTCCTAACGATTGCATTTTGTTTCGTAACGAATATGCAACGTTAACTGAGTGCCCCAAATGCGGTTTGTCTCGATATAAGAAAAGATTATCTCCCGCAAAAGTCTTATGGTATTTTCCGATAATTCCGAGATTTAGGCGCATGTTTCGTAGTGAAACCGATGCAAGACATCTTACTTGGCATGCAGATGAAAGAATCACCGATGGAAAGTATCGGCATCCGGCTGATTCACCACAGTGGTCGAAGATTGATAATGATTATCCTGAGTTTGGATCAGAAGCAAGAAACCTTCGATTGGCATTATCTACTGATGGAATGAACCCACATGGTCTTCAAAGTATTTCACATACCACATGGCCTGTGATTCTTATGATTTATAACCTACCTCTGTGGCTATGTATGAAGCGTAAGTACATGATGTTATCTATGTTAATCTCTGGGCCTAAACAACCAGGTAATGACATAGACGTATACTTGACACCTCTGATCGAAGATTTAAAGATTTTGTGGGAGAACGGTGTGGAGGTTTATGATGGATATAGGAAAGAAAGTTTCAATTTGAGGGCGATGTTGTTTGGCACAATTAATGATTTTCCAGCATACGGGAATCTATCTGGGTATAGCATTAAAGGTCAACGTGCGTGTCCTGTTTGTGAAGACGGAACCGATACGATCCGATTGGAACTTTGCCAGAAGAATGTGTTTCTCGGTCATCGTAGATTCTTACATTCTAAACATCACTACCGTGGGTGGAGAAAAGCATTCAATGGAGACACCGAACATCGTAGAGCTCCACCCGCATTGTCAGGTGAACAAGTTTTTGAAAAGGTGAAAGATGTGCGTACTGAGTTTGGCAAGCCTTTTGCACATAAGATTGTGAAAGGTGGGTGGAAGAAAAGGTCGATATTTTTTGAATTGCCATATTGGAAGTCTTTGTACGTGAGACATTTTCTCGATGTTATGCATTTTGGAGTTATTGAGCACATTTGGGTGTTTGATTACGAGAAGTTTCAGATTCCCATCTTTGGTTGCAAGTGGGTGAATAGTAGTGGCATACGAATGGATAAGTCTGGATTTTTGCAAGTTGATCTTACTAGGGTGGGGTACAAAGATGAACCTTTTATTCTAGCATCTCAGGCTAAACAAGTGTTCTATGTGAATGACCCGAAGAGTACAAAATGGTCTATAGTGCTTTTCTCTAACAAAGTGACTGATGATAGCGGTGTCGATCAATGTGATATTGATGTTGAGAATGAGTCATGCATTAGACGGAATGAGTTGAATAGAAATGATGAAGTTGAGGATCTTATACCGGATGAGTCATATATAAGAAACGATCATAATGAGGGAATTTGGATCAATTCATCCGTATGCATTGCTAAGAAACAAGTGATTAATATTCCAACAAAGAAAAGAAAGAGATGTTAGTGACTTAGGTAAATTATCCATGGTTTCTTTATTTTATTTTTTCGATTGTTTTGATTATAAGTTATATGTGATAATGCATGATTTCCTTATTTTTTTGTTTTCAATTACTTTGATTATAAGTTATATATGATAATGCATGATTTCTTTATTTTTTTGTTTTCAATTGCTTTGATTATAAGTTATATTTGATATTTGATGGTTTCCTTGGTTTATTACAGGTTAGACATGGCTGATGACCAACCTGAGGAAGTTCCTAAAAAAGTATCCGCGGAAGAAGAAATTCGAAGAGGCATCACAGTAATGAGAAGGGTGGTCCAAGGAAGATCTCGAGGCATCATACTAGATGTCTATTGGAGCACCCAGGGACAGCTTATAGAACCTAATGGGCATACCTTAACTAGTTTTATTGGTGCACTAGTAAGGAATGAAATTCCCATTACATGTGATGATTGGAGAAACAAAGAGCTGAAAGAGTCCAAAGATAAAATTTGGAGTGAGATAAAGGTATAATTATGTTTTTTCAATTACCGATACTAACTATCAATCTGTATGTTTTTCTTAGCGATGTTTTAACATCGAAGAAGAAAGAAGAGGCTTTTGTATGAAATTGGCCGGAAAGCTTCTAAGAGGGTTTCGGACATTTTTATCATCCAAGTTCCTTAAGGATGCGGATGGTAATTTTGTGGATGCGGAGCTTCCCAAAAAATATGAAAGTTTGATATCGGCTGAAGAATGGGAAGCTTTCAAATCCAAAAGACAAGACCCGGTTTTTCAAAGAATAAGTGCTACAAATCGGGAAAGAGCATCAAGTCCCGCATATCCGTACCGAAAAGGACGTGTCGGATATGGACGTTTAGAACAATCCATGGTAAGTATTTTTAAATTGCGATAACAAATTTGTTCATCATATATTAGTTTTATCTGATCAAATTGTATGACTTAATGTGTAGCTGCAGAAGGAGGAAAGTTCAGAAACTTCTCTTCCTGCACATGTTTTGTGGAAGGAAGCCCGTGTGGGCAAATCTGGAGTTCCTCAAGAAGAAGTTTTACACGTATACCAGAAATGTGTAAGTATAACATTTTTTCATTAATTGAATAACATTTTTATAGACAAATATTTGACAAGTGTACGGTATTCATCTGATTTTTCAGGAGGAGCTATCTCAGTCTTTATCTCCCGATGATACTAGGAGCATACTTGGTCGGGCATTAGATGTCCCTGAGTACTCTGGTCGGGTGAGGGGTAAGGGATTTGGAGTCACTCCGACCTCCATGAGTATTAAAAAAGGAAAGGCTCCTAGTAATCGGGAGCTTCATGCAAGAATGGAAGCCATGCAAGCTGAGCTTGATGCATTGAGGAGAGAAAGAGAGGCTAGCGCCTCAACAGTATACAGAGATGCTTCGGACAAAGACAGCATCAACTGTACCTTTCAGCCGAACATTCCAGAGGTAATTACATATAATTGTCTTAAATTGAACTATTTTCTTAAATTATGTATTTGACATATATACACATTAACGATTTCTTGTTATTATTGGTTTTAGGGCATTTCCCATTGTCAGCTGTATTTGTCGTCACCATACTATCGGATGGTTGGCAAGGGAAAAGTGCATAACGTTAGCGGAGTATTACTCCACACTAGAGAGCTCCCTGCTGGATGTTTGAAGGTATCAGTTGATATTGCAGTTGAGCCGAATGCAGCATTACCATATCCTAGCGATGATTCGGATGCAACAACGGTGCACGAAGCAGTAGGTTCGTTTGTTGCATGGCCGACAAACCTCATATGCGTAGGATATGAGGTATGATTAAAACTTATGTTAACTTTCCTTGGTATATTCAAAGTTTAAAATTTATGCTTAAAATTTTACTTACATATTTTCCTATGTTAAATAGACTCCCACACAATCCAAATCAAAAGAAACTGCGATTCCACGGCATACCGAGTCCACGGTTTCAAGAAAAGAGGTAATATACAATTATATGACATATATTCATGGAAGTTGTTACATTCTTAATTTGATCTAACTATTTATATGACATGTAGGTTCAAGAAAATGAGGCTAGCAATGCCTCCGCACAACAAAAAAAGGAGGTTAGCAACGCCTCCGCACGGGTACAAAGTTCTGGTGCTAAGAAGTCCGTAGCTAGGAAAAAACCTACCACCAAGTATAGGTCGTGCCTCAGGACATTTCTAGAGATGACCGATATACCGACCGGAGGTGTTCGGACTATACCTATGGAGGTAGGGATTTTCGGCTTTGATTACGAACAAATGATTGGTAATGAGGACTTCATGCAAGTTTTTGGTCGTGAAGAAATCGGCGTCAACGTTGTCAATACATATGTTAGGTAAATTCGGACTACTTTGTTTTATTAATTAAACAACTTATTTTAATGATGTTTACTTTATGTTAATGATGTTTTTATATTAGGTTTTTGTATGACAAATTGATGCGCCCCAATGGTTTGGACGTGTCATTCGGATTCTTAGCACCCGCGACCGTCAACTTAGGTTTAATGATAAGTAGACCGGATACCGTGACGGAGTACGTTCTTCGGATCCTCGTGGAGAATAAAAATGCGGAGAAGTTGTTTTTTGTACCGTTTAATACCGGGTTAGCATTTCATTCTAAATTCATCTATTATAATTATTTTCCAAGTTACCATCTAACATTTGCCTAATCATTACAGTGGACATTGGTTGTTGCTCGCAATCAATCCTATCCGAGAAATTGTGTATTATCTTGACTCGTTAGGAAATGATTGGACAACATACCCGGTTATGAAGGACCTAATTGACACGTAAGTGAGAATGTTCAAAAATTTTCTTAGTTTATGTGAATTGTTCTAATTGCTTCATTTTTATTTTATTAGCGTCCTACAAGCTTTTCGTGCCCAACGAGTTATCCAGACCTCAAGGAGGGGCGCCAACTCCATTTCATGGATTAAAGTGGCGGTATATTTTTAATTACCGCGTTTTTTATTATATTAGTGATGACTACACTTGATAAAACTTAGGATTTATAATTCATATTTTTTTTCATATGTAGTGTCCTCTTCAACGTAATCAAATAGATTGCGGGTATTTCATGTTGAGGTTTATGCGAGATACTCTCATGTTGGGCCGATTAGAGATTCCCACCGATGTATGTATTTCTAACTTATGAGTTATTTTTATATTTACACATATCTCATATAATTAAATAGTTGGAATTAATTCAAAATATGTTATATTATTATGTAGTACTTTGATAAATTCAAGTGTGCATCTTATACAAAGGATCAAGTGGACGAAATCAAAGAGGAGTGGTGTCAATACATGATAGAGCTCAAAGTGTGTAATTAATGTGTACATTTGTAGTAGTATATGTAATGACTTATAAATGTAAACATAAATTTGTATATATTTTGATACATTTATGGAAAATTTGGTTTGAATTGGTTAGCCAAATTTTGGTAAAAAAAGGCCAAAATGGCATATATAAAATGTGATAATTGACTGCAAAAATCTGGTTGAAAACAGGTACCAATTCTGGTTTATAAACCTGGAAAAAATGTGGTTACAAACAAATCCTACAAAAAATTTCGTATACCTTAGACAGCGCTTTTGCCAAAAGCGCTGTCTAAGGGGGGGATTAGAAAGCGCTTTAGGCAAAAGCGCTGTCTAAGGGGGGGACTTAGACAGCGCTTTTGGCCAAAGCGCTGTCTAAGGTATACCTACAAAAATTAAAATATGAGGGGCTTAGACAGCGCTTTTGTCCAAAGCGCTGTCTAAGGTATACCTAAAAAAATTAAAATAGGAGGGGCTTAGACAGCGCTTTTGAAAAGCGCTGTCTAAGGTGTACCTAAAAAATTTAAATTAAGAGGGTCTTTTAAAGCGCTTTTGGCCAAAGCGCTGTCTAAGGGTGGGGGATTAGACAGCGCTTTTAACATTTTTAAAAGCGCTGTCTAAACCTTTAGCAGCGGTGGTTTAGACAGCGCTTTAAAGCGCTGTCTAAGGCTAAAAAAAGCGCTGTCTAAGGTCTTATTTGTTGTAGTGCCGTTTGCGTCTGTACCCCTCTTGGCCCTGTGAGGTGTCATTTGGTGGGAGCGACAGCTTGGCGACTCTGCTGGGGACCCTTATACTGTAACCAGGGCTTCTGGTTCTTTTTGTGGGTTCCTCCTAGCGCTTGTTTGACTTGTGTTTACTGGGGTGTTATATGCTATTTGTGCTTGTATTTGTATTTATTTTTGCTTTATGTACAGTTTGTTTACTGCTTTCTTTATAACTTTACATATATCATACTGTCATATTGTGCTGGCTGGATCTGTTTTGCTGCTTTGGTGGGTGGGGTTTCTATTGAGAATTGAGGTCCTATACCTGAGACCTGAGTGACACCTAGGCTAGAGTGGTTCATGTTCTTTCCCATTCCATTTTGGTCTGGTGCGGGAATATGAAACATGGTTCAGATATGGGTTTCTTCTTGAGAACTCTGTGCTGCAGATTTCCTATAGTGCTAGGGCTATCTGGGAAGCCTGCTAAGTCTGGATGACCTTCAGTATTGACCTTCAGAAACTGAGGTGAATTAGAGGAGGATCTTTTATGGTTATTGTAAACACTGTACCTCCGGGTTGGAAGTGTTTACACTTCTCATAACTGATCCAAGTCTGAGGATCCTTGTTTTAGAACACTACTTGTGAGGGGGTTGGGCTGTTTACAGGTTTGCAGGTACCCTTGACCTCAGCATACCCTGTTACTTTGCTTTGATTAAGAGTACTCCATTTTGGAACTGTTCTTGTGATTTTAACCCTGGACATGTGACTCTTTATTTGAGTCCCCCACCTTGGTTACTGGACTTATGAACCTCCATCTGGATTTCTTGAATATACATGGACCTATATCAGAGCACTTGATCAGATCCAGCTCAGTCACAAACCCTTGCATATCATTTGCATACATCATCATTGCATCATTTTAACATTTGCTTATTTGTTTTTCAGGGTATCCATACTTTATTTTGGCTTGGTTTTGACCCCATCATCAGCATAGACCTATCCTCATCAGTATCTACTTCAGCTATCAGCTACCTGCTTCAGTCACCAGTCTCAGCCTGTCAGTGGCCCATCATCAGTATCATTCTCCATCATCAGCACCTGTCTCAACTCTTCTTCAACAACATGGCACCCAAGAATAGTAATATCTCCTACCATTTCTTTGAGCCTGAGTTGGCTAACATCAGGAAGATTCAGACCCTGATTACTCCAGACCATATACCACTATTCAGAGAACACTATGGAGGCATACTTGATGTGGTTATGGATTTGGACCCTTCACAGAGGAGCTTGATTCATACTTTCCTGCAGTTCTATGATCCCCCTCTGAGGTGCTTCACCTTTCAGGATTTTCAGTTGGGACCTTTATTAGAGGAGTATTCATCATTGGTTGGTGTACCTATCAGGGGTGGAGTCCCCTTCAACCCTGAGATGGCTTTTCCCAGTAATGAAGAGATAGCAAAGGCATTACATCTGGAACCAGCTCTGATTGGGCAGAATATGACTACCAAGGCTGGAATCTCTGGTCTACATTTAGATTTCTTGACCTCTCAGGCTATTCTGAAGGCCTCCTTGGGGGAGTGGAAGGCAGTCTGTGCATTATTAGCCCTTAGCATATATGGGGTTATTTTATTTGCAGATGAGCCTAAGTTTGTTAGCAAGAATGCAATCCATCTTTTTATCCTGAGGAACCCAATGCCCACCTTACTGGGAGATTTCTACTACTCTGTTCACCAAAGGAATGAAAAGCAAAGAGGAAGATTGGTGAGATGCTGTGCTCCCCTGTTCCATACCTGGCTGCTCAAGCACTTACCCAAGACTGATGCATTTTTGAATCCTCATCAGCAGAGGAACTGGGCTAGAAGACTCACTGCTTTAACTGCAGCTGATATCAGGTGGTGCACTCAAAGCACAAAAGGCAGGGACATCATTACCAGTTGTGGGCAGTTTCCCAATGTACCCTTGATAGGAGTAAAGTGTTGCATCAACTACAACCCTCTGCTATTCAAAAGACAACTGGGCTATGCATTGGTCCACACTCCTAAGGCATAAGACTTGGTTGAGACCCTTTACTGTGAGAATAAGCCTAATCTGGCTATTGTCAGGCAAGCATCTTGGGCTTGGGACAATGTCCAGACTAAAGGAGTAACCATTCTGGGAAGATGCAACAATGTGGCCTCAGCACAGTACTATGAGTGGTCCCATGCCAGGGCTCAAATTTCTGGGATGCCCTTCACCATGGAAGATATACCAGGACCCTCCACAGCACCACCTCCTGCCATTGTCAGCTTAGAGGAGTTTGAGAATTTGAAAGAGAGAAATGAGAAGTTGACTCAGGCTCTACAGAAGACCCTCTGGGAGAGGAGTGATGGTCGCTTGGACATTGAAAGGTTAGAAAAGCTGAAGGTGGAGCATCTGGCCAGAATTGAGAAGTCAGAGGACTACATTAAGAAGTCCAGGGCTGGAGAGCAGATCTTGAAGAATGCCTGCAAGGAGGCTCAGTTCCAAAAAGCCAGGACTGATTTATATCTGAAAGAGAGTCAAGCCAGGTGGGTCAGGATCACCGAAGCTCGTACTCTGGAAGATAAGAGGACTCAGGACAAGATTGAGCAGTTGGAGGCTAGTGCAAAGGAGCAACAAGAAGCCCTGCTGGCAGCCCAGAGAGAGATCTCAGAAATCTCCTTATCAGGAATCTCACAGAGCATCCAGCTGATCCTGTGACTGAAGCACTTCTCAAGGAAGTTCAGGAGGATGAGTTTGGTCTTGGAGTCTGACTTTTTCTTGTTGTTGCTTTCATTTCATGTACTTTTCTTTTCTTATGTTGTATTTTGACCCCTCAGAGGGCATGTATTGTAAAGAAACAAACTATGTATCATTTACATTTTGTAATATATGTGTTGGTTTGTTTTATCTGAGTTTCTTTCAATCAACATCACAAGCATCTTCCTCAAGGGTCTGGAAAGGTCGAAACCAAGTGCCAAGCCGGATACCTTGGAAACAAATAAGCATACTGCATTGCATGCTAACCTTTGTTTGTTTTGTAGGTTTGTTTTGTTTTTGTTACTAACTCTGTTGTGACTTCAGGAACTATTGCTCGACGTCGGGTGTTCCCACTCAACCGTCCACACAGATATCCAACCCGTAACAACCTTCCGGGTATACAGATGGACCAGGTACAACAGGACCTTACAGAGGTCAGGAACCAAATGGCCAATGAGAGATTGGAAATGAGGAATCAGATGACACAATTTATGGAGGTGATGAATGGATTGGCACAGAGCCAAGAGAGATTAAGAGCCTTGGTAGAGAGGCAGACTCAGGAAGATCCCCATCTAGGGACTGGTGGGACAAGCAACAATTAGAGGGTTCAGCCTCATATCAACCCACCTGTATTTGGACCCCACCTTCATCCGGAGATCAACATCCCTGCTAATGTACAAGGGAATGCTACTACAGGCAGAGTATTGCAAGAAGACCCCCAGGAAGATCAGTTCACATTGATGGGAGCTGGGGATGAGGCCTATGACAGAAGGCTGGATGAAATTGCTGAAAAATTAAGATCCTTGGAGTCTCAAAACTCCTTGGGTTTTGATGTTATGGACATGGGCTTAGTGGACGGGGTCAGGATTCCCCACAAATTTAAACCACCGTGCTTTGAGAAGTACAACGGGACTTCCTGTCCACGGACCCACTTGCAATCCTTTCTGGGGAGGCTGAAGGCATATACCATGGACGGAAAGCTGTGGATGTTTTATTTCGAAGACAGTTTAACAGGAGCCTCAAGGGAATGGTACTCTCATTTGACCAGAGCAACCATCAGGTGTTGGAAGGACTTGGCTGAGGCCTTCATTAGACAATACCAGTATAATTTGGATATGGCACCCAACAGGACCCTCCTGATGGGAATGTCACAGTCATCCAGGGAAAGCTTCCGGGAGTACGCCCAGAGGTGGAGACAGCTGGCTGCTGTTGTCCAGCCACCTATGTCAGAGAGGGAGATGGCAGATATGTTTATGAACACCCTCCAAGGGACATACATTGATAGGCTAGCTGCCTTTTCTTCTACCAGCTTTGCAGATGTCGTTATAGCTGGAGAAAGAATTGAGAGCCTATTAAAAATGGGCAAAATTTCTGACAACGGTGCCAGCTCATCCAGCAACACAAGGAAGCCTTTTGTGGGCCCAAGAAGAACTGGTGAGACCAATGCTATCCATACCAGCAGAGGCAGACCCCAATATGTTCATAGGTCTGTGGCAGCAGTCACCATTCCCGCTCCAATTCATCCACAACCAGCTTATCAACCACAGCAACAAAATTATCAGCAACACACTCAGTATCCTCCTCAGAGAAACTACAACAACACCAACAACAACAATCAGCAAAGACCATTTCAACAGAGACCGTCTCAGGCCAATAGGGTGATCGATCCGATCCCTATGCCTTATGCCACATTATTACCACAACTCCTAAAACTCAACCTGGTTGAGCTAAGGACGTTGGCACCTCCAGATCCTGCCAGTCTACCCAGAAATTATGACGCCGGCGCCAGATGTGCTTTTCATTCAAATGCACCTGGCCATAGTACAGAGAAGTGCAGAGCCTTGCACATGAAGGTACATGACTTGGTAGATTCTAAGGCTCTAAACTTTGCACCACCACCAAATGTTAACAAGAACCCTATGCCGAACCATGGTGGCCCCAGAATCAATGCTATTGAAGAAGACAAGCCGTCTTACTTAATAACCAGTGTGGGTCAGATTCGGACACCCTTGGTAGAGATCAAAGCTCAACTCCTTGAATGTCAAATGTTCCCTGGATGCGAGCTAGGGTGTGCTTATTGCAACATTTCAGTGAATGGATGTGATAACTTGAGAGATGGCATAGATGGTCTCATCGAGAGTGGCCTACTTCAAATCACAACATCAATACCTACCAATCCAGCAATCTCCTTAACAACAGTTCCCGAGTCTTCTACAACTGCAACAACCATTGTTCCAAGCAACTTTTCAGTTTCATCAATAAATGCTTCATCTGTTACTTCAACGGACCAAATATCAGCAAACATCCCTTCTACAACTTCAGCACCCCTTCATTCAGAATCTCCTACAACAACAACACCCATCCAGTCAACAATGTCTCCTACAATATCAATAGCAAATAATGAAGATGTCTCAACGGTTACAATTTATTATGATCCTGAAAATGATTCTGCCTACAACTCACAAAGCGCCACTCCTATCAGAGCACCAGTCACAATATACTATGATCCACATACTATCATGGTCCCTTCTGCAGCTGCTATCAGTCCAGTCACTATCACAGTGCCTGGGCCAGTACCTTATGAAAGCAGTAATGCCATCCCTTGGCATTACGACTCTGATCTATACTGCGAAGGACAGAAAATCACTCTCGAATCATCAACTTCTTCACCACAAATAGACAATGTGGGAGGAGGCGGAGGCTTCACTCGAAGCGGACGTCTCTTTGCCCCGCAAATTCCAAGACCCAGTGCCGAAGCAGAAGCTGCTGCCAAGGCAAAAGGGAAGAGCCTGGTGCAAGAAGAGCAAATTGTTAAGGAAGCTTTGAAAACACCTTTCGATCAAGAGGTTGATGAATTCATGAGAATCATCAAGAAAAGTGATTACAAGATAGTGGACCAGCTTCACCAGACGCCTTCTAAGATCTCCATTCTATCATTGTTAATGTGCTCCGAGGCTCACCGGAACGCACTACTAAAAGTCTTGCACACAGCTTATGTGCCGGAAGAGATCACAGTCAATCAGTTGGAAGCTGTGGTTGGAAATGTTAATGCTAGTAATGGACTAGGATTTACCAACACTGATTTGACTACGGAAGGCCGCAACCATAACAAGGCTTTGCACATTACCATGGAGTGTAAGGACGCAGTTCTTTCCCATGTGCTGGTAGATACAGGATCATCCCTCAATGTCTTACCTAAAAAAGCCCTTGTGAAGCTGGAGTATGAAGGATTGGCATTACATCCCAGTAACTTGGTAGTGAGAGCCTTTGACGGTTCCAAGAGATCAGTTTTGGGAGAAATTGAGTTGCCTATAACGATTGGCCCACAAACTTTCAAAACGACCTTCTACGTGATGGACATTCAGCCTGCCTACAGCTGTTTGTTGGGTAGACCATGGATTCATGCCGCTGGCGCAGTTACATCTACCCTTCACCAGAAGTTAAAATTCGAGTGGGAGGGCCAAGTCCTTACTATTTGTGGAGAGGAAGATATTTTTGTTAGCCACCTGGCTACATACAAATACATTGAGATGGATGGGGAGATCCACGAAACGATGAGTCAAGGGTTCGAGGCCTTGAACATAAATGAAACATCTGCTGTACCTGGAACCTCAATGACATCTTATCAACAAGCCCGGAAGGTTGTTGAAGAAGGGACTACCCAAGGCTGGGGCAAGCTGTTACCTGTGGAGAAGAAAGAGGATAGATTTGGGTTGGGTTACAAACCAACTCAACAAGATCAAACAGAGGCTGCTGAGAAGCCCAACTTTGTTAGTGGGGGGATGCTCACCCCTGATGCTGTCAACAATTTGGAAGACGAGGATGAAAGCGACTGCAACCTGGAGAGTTGGATACGTCCAAAGATCCCGGGGAGAAGTATCTCAAACTGGTCTTCCCAGGAAATTATAAGAGTTACTCCTGCAGAGTAATTATTATTTCCTATATTTTTATAGCATGCATCAAGTCTTGCATCTTGCCCAAGATGACAAGACTCATTTTGTAATCGGGCCATCTGTAATTTTTGTGCAACAAGATTAATCAATGAAATATCAGACATCTTTTGCAAATGAGTCTTTTCCTTTTCCGCTCACTGTTTTTCCATTTTTCTTTTTGTACAAAAAATAAATGGCAATGTTTTCAAAATGACAACTTTATTTCACTTTTCTAAACAAGATTAAAATCAATCACTAAAATGAACAAACTGAACCCTTGCAGAGAGTGCCTTCCAGACTGCACCGACAACAGCACGGCTATGACTTCGTATGACTTTGACAATCCAATCAATCAAGCTGATGAAGGGGTTGAAGAAGATTACGAGCTTCCTGAAGAGCTAGCCAGATTGTTGAGACAAGAGGAAAGGGTTATCACTCCTCATCAGGAGGAGGTCGAAACGATTAATCTTGGTACAGATGAAGACGTGAAAGAAGTTAAAATCGGGGCCTGCCTACAAGACTCAGTGAAGAGACAACTGATTGACCTGCTTCAAGAATATGTGGATGTGTTTGCTTGGTCTTATCAAGATATGCCAGGGTTGGACACCGACATTGTTATGCACAAGCTGCCTTTAAAAGAAGACTGCCCACCGGTTAAACAGAAATTGCGCCGCACTCGCCCAGACATGGCAATGAAAATCAAAGAAGAGGTACAAAAGCAGTGGGACGCCGGGTTCCTTGCTGTGACTAGCTATCCACCATGGGTTGCTAATATTGTGCCTGTGCCTAAGAAAGACGGCAAAGTAAGGATATATGTTGACTACCGGGATCTGAACAGAGCCAGCCCGAAAGATGATTTCCCATTACCTCACATTGATGTATTGGTGGATAATACGGCTCAGTTCTCGGTATTCTCCTTCATGGACGGATTTTCAGGATACAATCAGATCAAGATGTCACCTGAAGACATGGAGAAGACAACCTTCATCACACCCTGGGGCATGTTCTGTTACAAGGTGATGCCATTCGGACTGAAGAATGCTGGTGCAACATATCAACGGGCTATGGTGACACTATTCCACGATATGATCCATAAAGAAATCGAGTGTTATGTGGATGATATGATTGCCAAGTCCCTCACTGAAGAAGACCACCTGGTAAATCTGCTAAAGCTATTCAAGCGTTTGAGGAAGTACCAACTGAAGTTGAACCCCAACAAGTGCACGTTCGGGGTGCGATCTGGTAAGCTGCTGGGTTATATTGTGAGCGAGAAAGGGATTGAAGTTGACCCTGATAAAGTCAAAGCCATTCAAGAAATGCCTGCATCGAAGTCAGAAAAAGAAGTTCGAGGGTTCTTGGGGAGATTGAACTACATTTCACGGTTCATATCTCACCTCACAGCAACCTGTGAACCTTTGTTCAAACTGCTAAGAAAAGAACAAACGGTCAGGTGGAACGAAGACTGCCAAAAGGCTTTTGACAAGATCAAAGAATACTTGCAAGAACCACCAATCCTTATGCCTCCAGTTGAAGGAAGACCTCTGATCATGTACTTGACAGTATTAGAAGAGTCGATGGGGTGTGTGTTGGGCCAGCATGACGAGTCTGGTCGAAAAGAGTATGCAATATACTACCTAAGCAAAAAGTTTACCGACTGTGAACAACGTTATTCACTGCTCGAGAAAACTTGTTGTGCTTTAGCGTGGGCTGCTCGCCGACTGAGACAGTATATGTTGACCCATACCACTTTATTAATATCAAAAATGGACCCAGTTAAGTACATATTTGAGAAGCCAGCACTTACCGGACGGGTTGCAAGATGGCAAATGATCCTCACAGAATATGACATCCAGTACACATCTCAGAAAGCCATCAAGGGCAGTGTATTGTCTGAATATCTTGCTGAGCAACCCATCGATGATTACCAGCCTATGAGATTTGACTTCCCTGATGAAGACATCATGTTCATAAAAGCAAAAGATCATGAAGAGCCTGTTCACACTGAAGGGCCTGACCCGGAGGAAGAATGGACTATGATGTTTGATGGGGCTGTTAATACGAATGGTCGTGGTGTTGGTGCAATACTCATTACACCTAAAGGAGTTCACATGCCTTTCTCGGCAAAACTCACTTTCAACTGCACTAACAACGAAGCTGAATACGAAGCTTGCATTATGGGTCTTGAGGAAGCCATTGACCTCAGGATCAAGACATTGACTGTATTCGGAGATTCAGCTCTGGTAATCAATCAAACCAACGACAAATGGTACACCCACCAGGATCATCTGATACCTTACCGGGATTATACAAGAAGGTTATTGACTTTCTTCACAACAGTCAAGCTTGAGTATATCCCTCGAGACGAGAATCAATTTGCAGATGCTCTTGCCACCATTTCATCCATGATCAAAGTTCAAGCTGCCAACTTTGCACCTCAGATTTCAGTGTCCAGACTTGACAGACCAGCATATGTGTTCGCAGCAGATGTTGTCAAGGATGATAAGCCTTGGTTCCATGACATTAAGTGCTTCTTGGAGGATCAAATATACCCACCTGGGGCCTCTTCCAATGATAAGAAGACTTTAAGAAGGCTTGCTGGTAGTTTCTTCCTGAACACTGATGGTTCCCTATACAAGAGAAACTTTGATATGGTACTCCTCAGATGCGTCGACAGGACAGAAGCAGATTTGTTAATGCATGAAGTGCACGAAGGATCCTTTGGTACTCATGCGGGAGGGCATGCCATGGCTAAAAAGTTGCTAAGATCAGGTTATTATTGGATCACAATGGATGTCGACTGTTGTGCATACGCCAGAAAATGCCATAAATGCCAGATTTATGCGGATAAGGTGCATGTGCCTCCCAATCCTTTAAATGTGATGTCTTCACCCTAGCCCTTTGCTATGTGGGGCATCGATATGATTGGCAAGATCGAGCCGACTGCTTCAAATGGCCACAGATTCATCCTGGTTGCCATTGACTATTTCACCAAGTGGGTCGAAGCAACTTCCTATGCAAATGTTACAAGGCAAGTGGTAGCCAGATTTCTGAAGAGGGATATCATTTGTCGATACGGAGTTCCCGAGCTGATCATTACTGATAATGGTTCCAACTTGAATAATAAAATGATGGCAGAGCTATGCCGGGACTTCAAGATCCAACACCACAATTCTTCTCCTTACAGGCCAAAGATGAATGGCGCTGTCGAGGCAGCAAATAAAAATATCAAGAAGATTGTGCAGAAGATGGTAGTCACCTACAAAGACTGGCATGAAATGCTACCATTTGCCTTGCATGGGTACCGCACGTCAATCAGAACATCCACTGGGGCAACACCGTATCAGCTTGTGTATGGTATGAAAGCAGTCCTACCAGTTGAAGTTGAATTACCTTCCCTACGGGTACTGATAGATGTTAAGCTAAACGAAGCAGAATGGGTCCGGTCCCGATACGAACAACTGAGTCTGATTGAAGAGAAGAGATTGGCTGCAATCTGTCATGGGCAGCTGTATCAGAGAAGAATGAAGAAAGCCTTCGATCAGAAAGTCAGACACCGAGAGTACCAAGTAGGGGATCTTGTGCTGAAGAGAATCCTCCCTCCGCATACAGACCACAGGGGCAAGTGGACTCCGAATTATGAAGGACCATTTGTAGTAAAGAAAGTTTTCTCAGGTGGAGCACTGATGCTCAGTACTATGGATGGTGAAGACTTCCCGTCCCCTGTGAATTCAGATGCAGTTAAAAAATACTTCGCATAAAAAGACCCGCTGGACACAAAAACAGAATGTAAGTCCAGGCAAAAATAGGGCATCCCGGCGAGTCAAAAACAGAATAAAAGACTCGGGCAAAAATAAGGGAAAATAAGCAAAAAAATGTGTACACCCGCTGAGTTGAAAAGCCGCATTGGACAACTCAGGCAAAAATGGGTATCCCGATGGATTGAAAACCCGAAAGGGCGATCCATGCAAAATAAGGGAATAAGCGAACAACTGCACTCTGAATTCGTCTGTATCACTTACAACTTGGTAAGCCTCGAAAGGATCAAGCCTCTTTCAGAATCAGCCTTCTTCAAAAAGCAAGATGAGAAGAACGTCAAAAGTCATACGAGTCATAGCAAAAGGGGAAGCTCCTTGAAGCGTCGACGACATTGCCAGCCTTTTGTTTCTCATTTTGTAACAATCTCCTCATTTCAGGGGATTTGTTTCTTTGACTGTATCTTGCCAATTCAGGGCACACGAATTAATAAAATAAAATCAGATTTTTAGTCATGTTTTCGTCTTGTACATTTTATTTGCAAAAATGTCTGATGTCTTAAGAAAAACTGATTGCATGAATACAGATGCTTATCTTCAAAAATAATAATACATGCTTGCAGGGAATATATTTACTCTCAGAAGTGTCTAAATTCCTGTGATGAAATCCAGTAAAGGATACCTCGGGATTACTTGTGCGTCTCTCTATCTTTGCAGGATTGCAGGTATCCGAAACGCAACTTGGGGCATGAAAGCTTCACCCCAACAAGCTGACAAATCAACGCTCAGTCTTAGCACCCAAAGTGTTTTCTCCCCAGCCGAGTTTCCACTTGCTATTTCTCCCCAGCTGAGGTGCCAACCATTCTTCCTCCTCAGCTAAGTACAAAAGCCAGGGAACCATCTCCCCACAGAGTTTCAACCTCTATCCAGAAGAGCAGCGCATGAAGGGATCACAACAGAGTGAAGAAAGCTTCTACAAACCCCAGCTGGGTCCCTCATTATCAGGATGGGTCTATCAGTGACCTATCCCCCCAAGCAGATATCATCTCATCAGATTTACCAATGGTCTCATCCCCAGCTGGGATGTCCATCTCAAACCAGATTGGCCAGAGATCTTCGCAGCAACGGGATCCGAATCCTGGATTGGTATCCTTGCATAATCATGGCATTCACATCATATTCACCCACAAAGCGTAGCATTCCGTCTAATGCGGAGCATTACGGCAAAAGTCAAACATATTGCATAATCATGAGCCATGTTCTGAATCAACACTTGTGAATAATAACAATCCATCAATATACAGAAAGCTCCCCAGATTCCCCAGCAAACACAGTTTCCTTACACTCCCAAACACCAGTATATACTCCTTGTGGCACCCGCCCATGTCATATCCCCAGCAGAAAGCCAAAGACATCCTCTTTGCACTCACACATACTTATGTAACTTTCTTGACACCCGTCCGTGTCACTTTCTCCAGCACAGTAACATAAACACTTTGTATATCAGATATTTGTTTATACTATACTTTTCTCCTTTTGACACTCGTCTGTGTCACTCTCCCCCAACAGTTAAATACTCATCTATACACCACTCATACTTATGCAGATACTCGTCCGTATCTTGTATACACCATTTATATCCCCGCAGATTCAGCACTAGTCCGTGTTCTTTGTTAACCAGTTGGTACTCGTCCGTATCATCATCTCAGAACATGTGTCAAGCGTTTGTTTCTACCTGATACTCGTTCGTATCATAGTCTTAAGGATGCTCGTCCGCGTCTTTAATCCATACACTGTGTCAAACACTTTTGTCTTCTTGAATATAGACACTCGTCCGTGTCTACTATTCCCCAGAAGAGTCCCCTCAGATTCGACACTCATCCATGTTCTCTGTTAACCAGTTGATACTCGTCCATATCATCGTCTCTGAAGACGTGTCAGTATTTGTTTCTACTCGATACTCGTCCGTATCGTAGTCTTAAGGATGCTCGTCTGCGTCTTTAATCTATACACAACGTCAAAACACTTGCACTTTTATTTCTTGGATATAAACACTCGTCCGTGTTTACCATTTCCCAGTAAATCGCCAACAAAGCAATTTTCCTTTTATCTGACATTCGTCCTATGTCATGATAAACCCTGAGAGCAGCCGTCCCCTGCTAGGTGGTCGTCCTCCACCTCTTGATGATCGTCCTTCATCATGCTCATCCGATGGCCGTCCCCATCGTTGATCTTCTATCCGACATTCGTCCTATGTCGTGATTTTTAGCAGCCGTCCCCTGCTAGGTGGTCGTCCTCCACCTTTTGATGATCGTCCTTCATCATTTTATCCAATGGCCGTCCCCATTGTTGATTTTGGTTATCTGGCATTCGTCCTATGTCATGATAAACCTTGAGAGCAGCCGTCCCCTGCTAGGTGGTCGTCCTCCACCTCTTGATGGTCGTCCTCCATCATGCTCATCTGATGGCCGTCCCCATCGTTGACCTTTTATCCGGCATTCTTCCTATGTCGCGATATTTTCAGCAGCCGTACCCTGCCAGGTGATCGTCCTTCACCTTAGATGACCGTCCCTCATCTTATACCCAACAGAGCAGCCGTCCCCTTCTAGGTGATCGTCCTTCACCTTTGATGACCGTACCTCATCATCTGTTTATTTCATTCATTCTTTAACCCGATGGCCGTCCCCGTCGTGGTCCCTTTTCCTTTTTTCCTGATGATCGTCCTTCATCAGTTTAGCCCGATGGCCGTCCCCATCGTTGGTTACTTTACTTTATGAACTTGATGGCCGTCCCCATTATTTTTTCATTAATCTCCGGAGAATCTTGCAGCTTTACTTGATGGCCGTCCCCATCATGATTCTTTTGTCCCCAGCATGTCGGCCGTCCCCGTCATTGCTTTATTTTCTGCTTTTCCAGCATGTCGGCCGTCCCCGTCATTGCTCTTTACCCAGCAGTCGTCCTCTGCTCGACGGTCGTCCTCCGTCGCCCACACTTTACAATATACTTTATTTTCCTTTACAATCTATATCCCTTTTCTTCTTCATTTCTGTGAGTGCAAATTTTGGACCGTCTTTGGTATTCAACCACAAGTTATCTTGTTTGCCTGTTAAGCCGTTGCTTACAACCTGCACAGCTAACTCATGTTTGAATAGGGGCAGCTGTAAACACCCCAAATTTACCCTCACCCATTCACACCATGGCTTGTGATCATTTTCATAAGCATAAACTCAATTATACCATCTCATATCACATTTTTGATTCACTGCATTGGTTCAAAGTCATCTGCATCTAGGGTTTGTGATCTGAGCAATCCAAGAGATTCTTGAGCCACTCCAAAGGTCATCAATCACTTCAAAGGGGTCTATGTGTGTTCAAGCGTCATATTATATCCTCTCAAAGTCAAGAATGTCAAAGAATCACAAGAACTGAGAATGGTATGGATGCAGAGCCAGGTTTAACTGCACAGATGACCTAGAATTAGGGTTTTGGTTTCAAAGGCCATAACTCCAATTTTTTGGTCATTCTTGTTTCCATTGGTCTCTATATGGTATAGGGAGTATGCATATCAATTTTCATGAAGAAATTCCATGGGGAAGTCATCTGATCAAGAGTTGACTTTTCAAGCAAGTCAGTGCAAAATCAGGGCATCTGAGGCCCCCAATGACCCAACCAAGGGGTGTTCTTCATCATTTTGATTGTATATGATCTTTATTTGATCATGGAAGATGTTGTAAGTTTACAAAATTGAAGAATTTCAAGTCTTTTGCAAAGTTGACTTTTTGGGCAAGTTTGACTTTTAATGAAATTGTCATTTTAGGCAACTTTTTCAACATTTACTTTTTTATTCAAAGAAGCTTCAAATGGAAAAACTTTGGTCATGAAAGTTGTAGAATGGATCATTCCCTTTTCAAAAAGTACAAGAACATGACCTAATTCATTTTGGATCAAAAGTTATGGCTTGTCAAAGTTGGCAAAAATCACAAAATTTCAAGTTATCTACCAAAGAGGCAAAATGCAAATTCACTTGTCAAGACAAATTGGGCTGTCAAATGCACTTCTAATCTTCTAAACATGATAACACAACACTTAAAAATCAGAATGGGCCAAGAAATTTCTCACTTTTGTGGCTTATGGATCAAGATATTTCACAAAGATCAAAGGCAAGGCAAGTTGCAAAACTCATCATAAGACACAACCCACTTGCTTGCTAGCCTGCTGAGCCACCCTAGGCATCTCCCCTCATCATGCTGCGCAGGACACACCCTTTGTCCTTGGCTAGAAAGTATCCCATACCTCTCTTACACAACTTTGACATTTTGGCAAAAGGACCCATACCAATCAATAAAGCACACATCACATCTTCTGACCAATCCCAATTGTTTATACAAATCAAATGCAAGCCAAACATAACAAGAAGCAAGCCTGAAACGCCCCATAACTCAGCATTCTCATTTTCCACCTCTTGTGCAAGAGCTTTCGAAACTCATCACACAAGTCACAAACACACAAACTAACTTCACAGATCAACTCAACACATCTTCCTGGTCACAAAGCACCCATCACCATTGCCTTAAACTCCCAGAATCACAAACACGATCACCACCTGCCATTGAACAGAACTCAAGAGAACTCTCAAACCAGCCATTGCAAACTTCAAACAAACATTGCAAGCTTCTCAGGAGGATCATTGGAGTGCATTTGAGCCAAAGAAACAGCCAGAAAGCTCCTGAATCGAAAGCTTCAGTTCAGGTAGTCAACTCAAAACTTTTTTCCAAAAACATGTTTTTAAGTTCTTAATAGCTTCTATGCACTCTCCTGATCACGAATATGTGCTTACTTTTGAAAATGGTTGAGAAACCAGGATGTATGCATTGTCTGAAATTTTTGCCCTAAAAAATGTTTGATTCGATTCTCTCTGTTTCTGAATGATAAATGTTGTTTGATTGAGGGGTTTGATTCGTTTTTGAGTGGGGATGATTTATGGGTAGTTAGATTTTGTTTTGGATGCGTGTAGAGAGAGTTGGAGATTTGAGATAGCCGGAGAAGACGACCGGAACAGTGTTCCGGTCGCCCGAAAGTCATTAGGGCAAGATTAGGGCTTAATCATTTAATTAGCAAATTTGAATCTCAGCCCTTGGATGTGGCGCCAAGTCTCTTCCCGCGCGTGTGAGTTCAAACCATGGCCCTTGGATGTGTTGACTTTTCCATTTTCAGATTAAATTCATTTTTATTTTTCATATTAATTCATTTCTTTTCTCCATTTTATTAAAAATAGCAAAAATTATTCAAAAATTCTGAAAATTTTTATACACACTTTTATTAATTTTCAGAAACCAAAAACATTTTATTATTATTTTTTGCATTAAAAAATATTTTTTAAATCATTTGAAAGTTTATTTTTAATTAATTAATGAGAATTAATTAATTAAAAATACTTTTAGGTATTTAAAAATCACCAAAAAATTCATGAGACCTTCATAATCATTTAGAAACATTGTCCAACCCTCAAACCAAATTTCTTTTTTGATCTTGATGTCTTTTGAGAATTTTTCATGGAATTAAAATCATTTCAAGGCATTATTTTGATCCAAACTTCAAAAAATCATTTCTGCCTAACCATTGAGAGTTGGACTTTGATTCTTTTCGCATTGCATTTTGTTTAGCATGTAGTTTGTGAGATTAAATTGGCATGATTTGATCTTTCATTTTCAATTTGTTTGGCATTTTTCGTGTTAAGGAACCCTAAAACCCTAGAAATCTTAGAAAATTCATAACCCTAACTAGGTTAAGAGTTGGAACCCCTCCTTTGGGCAGTGAGTTTGTATAGGATTAGTTTTCCTTTGAATGCATTTTCAATTTTTTATCTTGATGCTTGCTTCTGTTTTTGGTTTTTGTTTGATGCATTGATCATAAACCCTAATTTGGGCTTCCTTTTGCATACATCTTGCATTTTCTTGCATAACATGACTTGCCATAGCATTTTGTGCATCCATTTGATTCATTAGACATCTTAAGACATATTAGAAGTATGTTTGATCATTGCATCTTGTATTTGTCATGTTGTATGTCATTTACATCTCATAACTTTTCATGTGTGTTCATGGTTCTAAACTTGCTCCATTTGCATCCATTTGTTCATGTGATCATCCCCATGCTTTGTTTCATGTTTGCATCATCTCATAGCATCATTATAATCTCATATATGCTTCTGGTTTTGGTTTGCATCATGCCATTCCATCTCATTTTGCATTGCATTGCATTTCTTTCACTAACTTTTCAGGTGGTGAGTTACTTTGAGAAGTGAATTTGCCTTCACTTCTCACAATCTCTTTTCATCTCTCTTATGCATCATTGCTGCATTTTGTCTTGTGTTTGAGATTGAGCTTGCTCTTTCTTCTTCTTCTTACTTTCTTTCCTCAAGTGACTTGTCTTCTTGAATGAAGCAAGCTACTTTGCTTCTCCTGATCCTTTCATCTGCTTCCTGGTGGTTCCATTGAAGATTTCTCTTGGTAACCTCACAAACCTTAGGAACAACCAAGCATGACAATGATTAGGGTTTTGATTAGTCTCCCCACTTAGTTTTACCTTTGTGTCTCTTTGAGTCTTCTCTTCTCATCTCATAATCAGGGACTAAACCCTAAAGGCTTCAAGGCTTTGTGATTAAGCTTATGCCTGCATCCTTCTATTAGGATGGAGTGTATAACTTTAATCCTAAGTGTTAAACCCTTAATGTGTTTAAATACTTTAATCAATTCACTTAATAATCATCAATACATCAAGCTTGTAACTTGGGCCTTGCATTAGGGTTCTAATTCTTCCTTAACTGGTTAAGAAGGACTAACCCTGGTGTTAATGGACAAGTCCCCCTCAAGTTGTCTTACAAACCCTAAAAAACACTTCATCATCATATCATTAAATAAAATCCACTTAATAAAGACTTTGTTTTGTCATGAGTTTAATCCCTAATCATGGATTAAGTTGAGGAGCTTTCCTCAGCTTAAACACTCTCATCTATTATCCTTCTATTAGGATGGTGTAATGGGTCTGTTTAATCCTTGATTATGGCTTAATCTCATTACTTAACACTAAACAAAAACAACAAAAACATCTAAATAATCACAAGTGGGTTAATGATCTTAATCCTACATCAAAGGTGATTAAGTGTGAGAATCTGACTTCACACTTAAGGTATTCTCATTACCCCTAATCAGAGGGAAGATGTGATGAGTTTACTAACCCATTGGTTTAGGCTTAAGCTCATTAACTTATGACAAACTTCAAAAAGCAATAAAAGACTGAAAACACAAAAACAGACAATAATCGTCTCCTCCGGGATTCTTTTCTCATCACACTCACTCACAAACGAGAATTTGCTTCTTCCGTCTAATGCAAGACAGTTTGCACCTGAGCCAGACAGGTCATACACTTGAGCATTGACAAGTAAGCAGTTCACAGGTCAATTCATCTTTCAGTCTCTTTGGGTCGAACTACGGTGTTCTGACTTACTCATTGCACGAGAGGATACGTGGGCATAACTTAACAGTTATCGAACAAAAGTCTCTGTATATTCCCCCTCCTTCCAGCATTATTCTTAGCCTCATTATCATGAGCATTTCACTCTTGTTCCTACACTGACACATCATTCATACACTTCACACTTCTTTTACACTGACACCTGTATATCCTTTTCCAGCTCTTTTGTACACAGATTGCACTGACACTACCCCTTTAAAACACAAATCTTTTAAGCGTGGATCCCGTCGAGTACGGCGGACAATCTGGGTGCTAATACCTTCCCAGGTTGTAACCAACCCCCTTTCTCAGTCTCTCTGGTTCGCAACCGTCTTATCCATATCTTTCTAGGTCTATGCAGCATTGCCTTTCCTCAGGGATAAAAATGCCTAGCTGGTGACTCTTTTCATTCCCTGTGAGTTCACTCCTGTGTGTTCTCACATCCTCCTCTCGCCGACCGTTCGCGTCTGTACCCCTCTTGGCCCTATGAGGTGTCATTTGGTGGGAGCGACAGGAGTATCGTACCAAGACCGAACAACAAACACATCATATGAACAAGATGGGTGTTCAAGAACAAACTTGATGAGAATGGAATCATAGTTCGAAACAAAGCAAGATTGGTCGCACAAGGATACAACCAAGAGGAAGGAATCGATTTTGATGAAATGTTCGCTCCGGTAGCAAGGTTAGAAGCTATACGATTATTACTTGCTTATGTTTGTTCAATGAATTTTCCGTTATTCCAGATGGATGTCAAAAGCTCTTTCCTGAATGGCTACACCAATGAAGAAGTCTATGTCAAACAACGTTCGGGCTTTGAAGACTTCAAGAATCCCTCACATGTTTACAAGTTGAAGAAAGCCCTTTATGGCTTAAAGCAAGCAGCAAGGGCATGGTATGACCGCCTCAGCCACTTTCTTTGTGAAAAGGGATTTGTAAAAGGAAAGGTTGACAAGACATTATTCATAAAGAAGATAAAAGGTAACACCTTATTGGTTCAATTCTATGTTGACGACATCATCTTCGATTCAACGAACAAGGAACTTTGTGAAGAGTTTTCACTAATGATGCAAGGAGAATTCGAGATGTCCATGATGGGAAAAATGAACTATTTTCTTGGACTACAAATCAAGAAAACAAAGGATGGCATCTTCACCAACCAATCACATAGATATCTGGCACCATTTCCTTCGTGATCATGTGCTTAATGGAGATGTAGACGTTACCTTCGTTGATACTCATCATCAACTTGCCGATATCTTCACAAAACCATTGGCTAAAGAGCAATTCTTCAAAATTCGGTGAGAACTTGGTATTCTAAATGAAGGTGACATCTAAACATATCTAAAAATTACTTGTTATATGGTAGAGTATCATGAAAAATGCTTTCTTTCACTTTATTCTCATAAAATGCTAGCACTCACTTTTTGCCGGTTTCCGTTTTTCTCACTTTCGTATGCCCGAAACTTGTTAGTTTCAAAATATTTTTTGATCAGAAGTTGAGTCATAGTATGTGCTAACACTTTGTGAAAACTTTTAATCAAGACTTTTCCCCATTTTCTCTAGAATAAGCTGCTGGATTTTTAAAATTTTTGAAATTTTTTGTGCGTTAACCGGTTAACGCATATGGTTAACCGGTTAAAACTGTTCGAACTTATATTATGAACTTAAAAAACAATGATGTTTTGGTTTATTTTATTTTAATATGAATGTATGCATTTTTATGTACAATGCATGTGCTTTTATGTCTCTTCCCAACATTCCATAAACTCTTCTTCTACCTTTGACTCCCTTTAATCATCTTTATCATTATCCTCCAACTTTCAACCACTCTTAAACCCATTAACTCTCCATTAAAGCTCCACTCATCTAAAGTCTTTATAAACCATATCCACAAACCTCATTCTCCACACACAACCCCCAAATCCGAAAATTATCCAAACCCTAGAAAAACTTCATCTTTCTTCATGGCTCCACAAAGGAAGGGAAAGTAATCAGTGTTAGAAGATGTCAGTGCTGAAGAAACTCAAATGGAAACAACCAAGAAGAGGAGGATTTATTTCAAAGTAAGAGTTTGACATCTCCTAAAGGGTAAATATGTTAATCTCAAATCATTTACATCTCTAACTTTTACTTTTCCGGATTTGTTGAAATATCAAAAGATAGATGATTTTGTTGCTGATAATGGAAAGTGTTACCCGGATTTGGTCAAATCCTTCATGAACTTTTTTACTCTTAAATTGGATAATCATGGAAAACACAAGCTTAATACTATTGTTAGGAATTATGTGATTGAGGAGGATTTAGCTACTCTTGCAGCCTCTCTTCAGATTCCTTATTCTGGTGTTTTTCTCCAAAAAGGTGTAAACCACACTGATGGTATTTGGGCAAAGTATGATAAAATGGACTAATACTACAAGATTTACAAGTTTCCAAAAGAAGTGGTAGTGTCGGGACATCGTACATCCCGTGTGTTGTGTTATACGAAAAATCTGTCGGTTGATGACCGTATGCTCCATTATGTCATATGTTATGTACTACTGCCCAAGGACTCAAACCAATCACAAATCAACGACTTGGAGATGCAGGTGATGTTTATAATCAAGAATAAAATCAAGGTGAATTGGCTCCTAACCATGATGTCTCACCTCCAACAACAACTCACTCTCTCGAGAAGGCTCCCTTATGCTTGACTCATTTCAAGAATTTTGGAATTGACTGATTTGGAAATAGGAAGGGAACCCTTCATTTCTATGAAGACGACCGCCAATGAAATCAATGAAGTGACTATAATGAAGAACACCGACATCGTCAAGTGAAACGATGGTTCTTTCAAATATGACGACGGGTCTTCTGCTTCCCCTTACCCTATTCCGGAAGGCGGTATCACGAATGAGTTTCTCTACACAACCATGATGACCCAACACCGCGAAACCACCCATGCCATCAATAGCCTCCACAAACTCGTTTTGAGTTCCCGCAACCAAATCGAGGAAGATGATGAGGGTGATGCAGATAATGAAGAGAGGAAGAAGCAAGTAAGGACATGTCGGGAGATGAATAAAAATCACCTGTTTTGCTGTTATGTCTTATGTTCTTTTGCTCTAGTTAGTTTAAAATTATGTTTTTAAGTCCTAATATACTTAGGAAATTTTAGATCTCTCAAGTTTCCGTACTATGTCTCATTTCAATTCCCTTATGTACTATGTTTCATTTAAATTGAATTATGTTTTATGTTAGTATGCATGTTATTGAATATTGCTTGCTTGTTTGTTATAATTGTTTATACCTCTTCATTTTTGCTAATGACAAAGGGGGAGAAGGGTTGTTTCTCTAACATCTTTCTTGCAGAATTATGTTCATGTCTCTGAAATTTAGGGGGAGTTCGTGAACTTAGGGGGAGAATCAAGTTTGGAGAAACTTCTATCAAAGCAATCTCACAATGTTGGTTGTCATCATCAAAAAGGGGGAGAATGTAGAAGAATGCCTCAATCACAAGTATTTTGATGAAGAAAACAAGTCTCTATGCATTTCATAACTGCAAAAAGATAAGAGCTTCCAATGATATCAAGCAACAAGGACATGATCTATCAAAGGCATTGGAATAATTTGATCAAGCTTCATTTGCAAATTCTTAAAGTTTCAAGATTTGGACATTTCTAAAGGTATATCAAAACTCACTTTAGAATTGGTATACAAATGTTCAAAAATCATTCTTTACATTATCATGTTGTAGAACATGATCTGTTTCAAATTGGTTTAACACTTTTAAAAATCATGTTTTCTGGTTTTTTAATAGTGTTAACCGGTTAACCCATTTGTTTAACCGGTTAACGGGCCTAGATTTCAAATTCTTAGTTAACGTTTGAATGAGTTAACTAGTTAACCCATTTGGTTAACCGGTTAACACTGAAGAAATTTCTAAAAATTGGCCTCTTTTCATAGAAAATTATTTTGAATTCTCATACCTTTTGATTTCTTTTTATGTACAAAATGATACCTCTTTGAATAGGTGTCTTACAATTTATGAATTCTGGAAATTTCAAATTACAAAACACCTCTAAGAATTTTCATAAACTCATTATCAATCACTCTCTTATAATCTTTCAATTTTTGATAAAAGTGTTCATATACTTTTCAGAGAAGAAACCTTTATACTTTTCACTTCATATTTGTTTCATCTCATCTCATTTTAAAAAAGTGAACACTTGTATAAATTCTTGAGTGACTTTTGATTTAAGGAGAAGATCAATCAAAGAAGATTGATATCACAACTTTCATCATATTATCAAACTTTGTCAAGAGTTTTCTATATTGTATTCTTGTTATCCAGGATTGTTGGATACAAGGTTTTGTGTTGTTAAGAGGATTGTTTTCAACACTTGGTTTGTATAGTTTTTAGATAGTAAGCTTCACCAGGTTTTGGTGTGATAGGCTTGTACGTTTCTAAAACTATAATAAAATCTCTTACGAGTCGTAAGGGGACTGGAGTACTCTCGATCTGTGAGGGGAACCAGTATAAATTCCTGGTGTCTTTTACCTTTCCGCATTTACTGCTTTCATAACTTAGAACTTTAGACGAAAAAATTCAAACACCGATAAAATACCGAAAAATTATCTAAGAACCTAATTCACCCCCCTCTTAGGCTCTTTTTGAACTTACAAAACTCTATGAGGAAATAGCCATCTTCAGACTTGGCTGGGGAGATGCTTGGTAATACCCTTGTTGAGGAAAGAATTCTAACAATTCTAACTCTATGGGGAAGCAAGGCCTTTAGGTGCTTGCTAGGAATGCTTTACTGTGAAAAAATGACTCCGTTTGGGAATGAGAACTGTTCAACTGATCTTGAAGTTCTGTTGGGGCATTCTACCATGCTCTGACTCAACTGGGGAAGGTTCCTTCTTGAACTCTACTAGGGATGCTAGGGATCATCCTTCACCTGGGAGATAAGAGTTGTAAGGCATCTCTCGCTGGGGAGAAGACTCTGCTTGGGGAGTGTCATCTGGTGACATCTTTCTCTTCATACTGCTTGCTGGGAATGCTTTACTGTGAAACAATGACTCCGCTTGGGAATGAGAATTGTTCAACTGATCTTGAAGTTCTGCTGGGGAATTCTACCCTGCTCTGACTCAGCTGGGAAAGGTTCCTTCTTGAACTCTACTGAGGATGTTGCAGATCATCCTTCTGATGGGAGATAAAAGTTTTAAGGAATCTCTCGCTGGGGAGAAGACTCTGCTTTGGGAGTGTCATATGGTGACATCTTTCTCTTCATGCTTGTAAAACCTGCAACAACAAAGTTTGTACATGTATGCCCCGGGGAACTATATGGTATGAGTCAACCATCCGATGTTGCTCCACATTCAAAGTGATTTTAAATGTTTTCCCCTTTTGCATGTTATTTGTAAAGCCACCTCGTTTAAATGCAATGTTCTTTTATAAAAAATTCAGGATATTTTTTCAAACACAACAAGTAAAATAAAACAAGGGCAAAGCTTTTTGACTGAATAATTCTTTTATTAATGGGCCTGCGAATAGGAAAAGATACATCAGGAAGCAACCATATGGAAAGAGGTGATCACTATAAATTGAGAAAATAAACTATCCTAATGGCAATATGAACGACATTCCACTGAGGTTCAATTTTTCTATGACCAGTATTTCTTCAAGATTACTCCCATTTGAACTTTCTTTCTGAAGAGGATGATTTGACTGATTCATATCCCTTAGAGATAGTTAGGTTCAATGAGACAACGATGTAGTACAGATAACTCAGATCACAGTCATTCACTTGTTCCCTCTTTTGCATGGACCGCCCTTTCAGGTTTTCAATCCACCGAGATACCCTTTTTTTCCTGAGTTGTTCAATGCGGATTTTCAACTCACTAGGTGTACATTTTTTTATCTATATCCCTAACTTTTTCTCGAGCCTTTTATTCTGTTTTTGGCTCGCCGGGATGCACATTTTATGCTTGGACTTTTAATTCTGTTTTTTGTCTAGCGGGTCTTTTTATGCGAAGTATTTTTTAATTGTGTCAGAGTCGACAGGAGACTGAAAGTCTTCACCATCCATGGTTGTAAGCATTAAAGCTCTGCCTGAGAAAACTTTCTTAACCACGAATGAACCTTCATAATTTGGCGTCCACTTGTCCCCGTGATCTGTACCTGGAGGAAGGATTCTTTTGAGTACAAGTTCACCAACTTGATACTCTCAAGGACATACTCTCTGATCAAATGCCTTTTTCATCCGTCTCTGATACAACTGACCATGGCAGACAACTGCAAGCCTCTTCTATTTGATTAGACACAACTGATTATACCTGGAACGCACCCATTCAGCCTCATCAAGCTTGACGTCCATCATTACCCTCAAGGAGGGGGTCTCAACTTCAACAGGTAGGACAACTTCCATACCATACACAAGTGAGAACGGTGTTTCCCCGGTAGACGTCCTGACTGGCGTTCAGTACCCATACAAAGCAAATGGTAGCATCTCATCACAATCTTTATAAGTGACAACCATCTTCTGCACAATCTTCTTGATGTTCTTCTTAGCTGCCTCGACCGCTCCATTCATCTTTGGCCGGTAAGGAAAAGAATTGTGATGTTGTATTTTAAAGTCCCGACACAACTCAACGATCATCTTGTTATTCAGATTAGAACCATTATCAGTAATGATTCTTTTGGGCACTTCATATCTGCATACAATGTCTCTTTTCAGAAATTTGGCCACCACTTGCTTTGTGACGTTGGCATAAGACGCTGCTTCGACCCATTTGGTGAAGTAATCGATTGCGACAAATATGAAACGATGGCCATTCGAAGCAGTAGGCTCGATCTTCCTGATCATGTCAATGCCCCACATAGAAAATGGCCAAGGAGATGACATGATGTTCAGTGGGCTCGGAGGCACATGCATTTTATCTACATAAATATGGCACTTGTGGCATCTTCGGGCGTATGAACAACAATCTGCATCCATTGTTAACCAGTAATACCCCGATCTCAATAATTTCTGTCATTGCATGTCCTCCGTCATGGGTACCAAAAGATCCCTCGTGGACTTCTTGCATCAACATGACTGCTTCCTGCTTATCCACACATCTAAGCAAGACCATGTCAAAGTTTCTCTTATACAACACGCCATCTGCATTTAAGAAGAAACTTGTATCAAGTCATCTCAAAGTCTTTTTGTCGTTGGAAGATGCCCCAGCTGGGTATTTCTTTCTCTTCAAGAAGCATTTAATGTCATGATACCACAGCTTATCATCGGATACTGCATCATCAATGAACACATATCCTGGTATATCAATCTGTGATATGTCATTCTTAGGGACATAGTTCCAATGCAGCACTTTGATAGTTGAGGAGAGTGTAGCCAACGCATCGGCGAACTGATTCTCGGCACGTGGTACATATTGGAGCTTTACTGTTATGAAGAACGTCAACAGTCTTCTCGCATAATCCTGATACAGAATTAAGTGAGGTTGATGTGTATACCATTCGCTGGTAATCTGGTTACTTACGAGAGCTAAATCTCCAAATATATCAAGGGTTTTGATCCTTAGATTAATAGCCTCCTCTATTACCATGATACAAGCTTCGTATTCCATTTCATTGTTGGTTCAACCAAAGGTTATTCTGGAAGCAAAGGGATAATGGACACCTTAAGGAGTAATAAGTACAACACCAACTCCGTGCCCATTCATACTAACGCCCCCATCAAACATCATACTCCATTTGGATTTAGGGTTTGGCTCCTCCTCCGGAGTGGTTCCTTGCAATATTTAGCTTTGAGGTACATGATGTCCTCATCAAGGAAATCAAAATGCATGGGTTGATAATCCTGAAGAGGTTGTTGTGCAAGATCATCTGACAGAACACTTCCTTTGATGGCTTCCTGTGAAGTGTACTGAATGTCGTATTCATTTAGCACCATATGCCAACGTGCAACCTTTTCGGCCAATGCTGGTTTCTCAAAGATATACTTGATAGTATCCATCTTTGAAATGAGAAGAGTTGTGTGGGTCAACATATATTGTCTTAGTCGGTGAGAAGCCCATGCCAAAGCGCAACAAGTTTTCTCGAGCAGTGAGTATCTTGTCTCACAGTTGGTAAATTTTTTGCTAAGTGTAAACACCCCAAATTTGCCCTCACCCATTCACACCATGGCTTGTGATCTTTCTCATATGCATAAACACAATCATGTCATCTCACATCTCATTTTTTATCCACTGCATAGTTTCTAAGGCATCTGCACCTAGGGTTTGTGATCTGAGCAACCTCAAAGCATCTGGAGCCATTCCAAAGGCCACCAATCAACTCAAAGGGGTCCATGTGTGTTCTTACATCATAGTCTATCTCCTCAAAGTCAAAAATGCAGAGGAATCACAAGAACTAGGGTTTGAGTGGATGCAGGGCCAGCTTGAACTACACAGTTGACTGAAGATTAGGGTTTTGGTTTCAGAGGCCATAACCCCAAATTTTTTGGTCATTCTTGTTTCCATTGATCTATATATGGTATAGGGAGTATGCATATCAATTTTCATGAAGAAATTCCATGGGGAAGTCATCTGATCAAGAGTTGACTTTTCAGACAAGTCAGTGCAAAATCAGGGCATCTGAGGCCCCCAATGGCCCAACCAATGGTTGATCTTCATCATTTTGAGTGTGTATGGTCTTTATTTGATCATGGAAGAAGATTGAAGTCCATAAAAATCAAGAATTTAGGGTTTTTGCAAATGTTGACTTTTTGGGCATAGTTGACTTTTCAAGAATGCATCATTTTAGGTCATTTTTTCAAGCCATGATTTTGGATCCAAAAATGCTTCAAATGGAAAAACTTTGGTCATGAAAGTTGTAGATCTCATCTTTCCCTTTTCAAAAAGTACAAGAACATGATCAAACTCTTCTTGGATCAAAAGTTATGGCAATGCAAAGTTGGCAAAAATCATTGTTTTTCAAGTTAGGCACCAAAGGGAAACTTTGCAAAAACTTGAACTAATGCATATTGTGACCTCTAATCCACTCCAAACCAGCATGTAAGCATTCTCTAAGTCCTAAAAATCAGATTCGAACCAAGTTTGCCTATGGTTTCATGTTTGGTTATGCAAAAGATCACATGTGAAACATAAGCTAACCAAGTTGCAAAAACTCATGATCACCTCTCACCAACTTGATGCATTGGCTGCTGAGCTTTGCTAGGCCTCTCCCTCACCTTTGCTGCGCCAGCCATGCCTTGTACTTGCCTAGACCTTGCCCATGCCCTATCTTACACAAAGTTGACCTTTTATGCAAAAGCAAACTTACCTATCATAGCAGGCCATGTCACATCACAAAGCCAATCAGATTTGTTTATGTGTACAACTTGCAAGCTAAACATATCACAAGCCAAGACTGAAAGACACACATTCATCACATTGACAAAAACACTCCCAACTGCATAAGCTTTCGAATTCCTTCACACAGCAAGCAAGCAAAAAAACTCTCTTCACCATTCATCTCACCTCACTTCATAGATAAGAAACCATCCAAAGCACAAGCTTGAAACAGCCTGAAAACTCCATTACCATTCTTCACTCTCATTCTGCAGATTCATTCGAATCTCCTTCCATAAGCCACAAACAACCAAACAAACCTTGCAAAGCTTCTCTACACATCCTCTGGACCTCAAACCATCATCCACCATGGCCTGAATCCTCCAGAATCACCATAGCCATTGTTGACTAAGCTTGAAGCAGGAGCTTTCGAAACTCACTATCCAGCCAACTTAAACTCACTTTGAGCATTCAAGCATCTTTGGGGGATCAAGTGGAGCAGCTTACATCAAAGGAAGTGGCCAGAAAGTTCCTAAACTGAAAGCTTCAAATCTCAGGTAGCTCGAAAATAATTTTTCCAGAAATCATTTTTATTGTTACAAACCTGTTCTTTGTGTTGTCCTGATCATCCTGGTGCCATTAGTTTATGAAATGGTTGTGTTTTGAGCATTTAATTGAACTCTGAAGCTTGCGTGACCTAAAACTTTTTCTCTTCGATTCAGTTGATTTAGAGAAAATAAATTTGTTTTAGGTTAGGGGTTTGGTTCGTGAGGATGAGAGGAGCATTTCCCTGGTCTTAGATTTCATTTTTGTTACGTTTTTAGGAAGTTTGAAATTTTCAGGTGAGCTTCTGGCCGGAGAAGACGACCGGAAGTCTTCTCCGGCCACCTGAAAGTCATTTGTGCCCTAATCACAATTAATGCCAGTTTGAATTTTGGCCGTAGATAGTCTTTGACTCGTTGACTTCCCTCCAGTTTCGATGGCCCAGATGCGTTTGATTAGCCCTAATCATTTTCATTTAGTTAATTAATTCGTAATTAAACTAATTTAATCAGAGCCAACCTGGACCCTTAGATCACGCGCCAGTCAACAGATTTGAATCCTGGGCTCATCTCAGCCATTCGTTCCTTTGACTTTTTAATTTATTCATTTTAATTCATTTCTTTTTCATTTGTTTTGTACAATTAATTTAAGATAGTAAAAAATTCATAAAAATTATGAAACTTTTTCTTAAGAGTTTCAATAATTTTTATGACACAAAAATATTTTTATTTTATTTTTTATCATTAAAAAAGTATTTTTAAATATTTAAAAGAATATTTTTAATTGATTAATGGGAATTAATTAATTAAAAATACTTTTAGGTATTTAAAAATTACAAAAAAATTCATGAAATGTTCTAAGACATTTAGAAACATTGTCCAACCTTCAAACCAAATTTCTTTTTTGATCTTGATGCATTTTAAGAATTTTTCATGGAATTAAATCATTTTTTATGCATTATTTTGATCACAAGTTTAAAAATTCATTTCTGCCTATTGGTGAAGGTTGAGACATTGATTCTTCTTGCATTGTTTTCCATTTTGCATGTATTTTCAAGGATAAAAAGGCCATGATTTGATCTTGCATTTCCTAATTGATTGGCATTTCTTTTGTTAAGAACCCTAAAAAACCCTAATAACTTGCAAAAAATCATAACTTGAGTTTGGTTGAGAGTTGAGAGCTCCCCTTTGGGCAGTGGTTCATCATAGGCCTAGGGTTTCCTTGGGTATCATTTTCCATTTTTACTTTAGGGTTTTGCTTCTGTTTTTGGTTTGTGTTTGATGTTTGATCCATGAACCCTAATCTGGGCTCTCATTTGCATCCCTCTTGCATCTCCTTGCATAACATGACTTGTCTTTGCATTTTGTGCATTCTTATGATTCATTTGACATCTCAAGACATGTAGAAAGCATCATTGATCATTGCATCTCATATTTGCCTTGTCATTTGTCTTGTATGCTTCATAACTTTTCATGTTTGTTCATGCTCCTTAGCTTGCATCATTTGCATCCACAATCTTGTATGAACATCCCCATTGTGCTGCCTCATGTTTGTAGCATCTCATAGCATCATTATCATCATCAACATGCTTCTGATTTTGTCTAGCACCATGTCATTTCATTTCATTTGGCATTGCATTGCATTTCTTTCTAACATTTCAGGTGGTAAGTAACTTGAGAAGTGGATTTGCCTTCACTTCTCATAACTTCTCTTTTCATCTCTCTTGCATCCATTGCTGCATTCTTATATGTGTTTGAGTTTGAGCTTGCTCATTCTTCTTCCTCCCACTTTCTTTCTTCAAGTGACTTGACTTCTTGAATGAAGCAAGTCACTTTGCTTCTCTTGATCCTGTTCATCTGCTTCCTGGTGGCTCCTCTGAAGATTGTTCTTGAAAACCTCACACACCTTAGGATCAACCAAGCATGACAATGAATTAGGGTTTTGATTAGTCCCCCCATAGTTTTACCTTTGTGTCTCTCTTTGAGTCTCCTCTTCTCACCTCATAATCAGGGACTAAACCCTAAAGGCTTTAATACTTTGTGATTAAGCTTATGCCTGCATCCTTCTCTTAGGATGGAGTGTATAACTTTAATCCTAAGTGTTAAACCCTTAAGGTGTTTAAATCTCTTAATCAATTAACCTAATAAATATCAAGACATTACACTTGTAACTTGGGCCTTGCATTAGGGTTCTAATTCTTCCTTAAGTGGTTAAGAAGGACTAACCCTAGTGTTAATGGACAAGTCCCCCTCAAGTTGTCTTACAAACCATAAAAAACACTTCATCATCATACCATTAAATAAAATCCACTTAACCAAAGGCTTGTTTTGTCATGGGTTTAATCCCTAATCATGGATTAAGTTGAGGAGTTTTCCTCAGCTTAAACATTCTCATCTATTATCCTTCTTTTAGGATGGTGTAATGAGTCTGTTTAATCCTTGATTATGGCTTAACCTCATTACTCAACACTAAACAAAAACACCAAAAAACATCTAAATAATCACAAGTAGGTTAATGATCTTAATCCTACACCGAAGGTGATTAAGTGTGAGAATCTGACTTCACACTTAAGGTAATTCTCATTACCCCTAATCAGAGGGAAGATGTGATGAGTTTACTAACCCATTGGTTTAGACTTAAGCTCATTATCTTATGACAAAATCCAAAAAGAAATAAAAGACTGAAAACTCAGGAAACAAACAATAATCGTCTCCTTCGGGATTCTTTTCTCATCATCTTCACTCACAAGCGAGAACTTGCTTCTTCCGTCTAATGCAAGACAGTTAGCACCTGAGCCAGACAGGTCATACACTTGAGCATAGGCAAGTAAGCAATTCACAAGTCAATTCATCCTTTCAGTCTCTTTGGGTCGAACTACGGTGTTCTGACTTCCTCATTGCACGAGAGGATACGTAGGCATAACTTAACGGTTATCGAACAAAAGTCTCTGTATATTCCCCCTCTTTCCAGCTTTATTCTTTAAGCCTCATGATCTTGAGCACTTCACTCTTGTTCCTACACTGACACTATACATTTATACACTTCACACTTAGTTTGCACTGACACCTGTACATTCTCTTCCAGCTATTTTATACACAAATTGCACTGACACTACCCCTTTAAAACACAAATCTTCTAAGCGTGGATCCCGTCGAGTACGGCGGACAATCTGGGTGCTAATACCTTCCCAGGTTGTAACCAACCCCCTTTCTCAGTCTCTCTGGTTCGCAAACCGTCTTATCCATCTTTTTCTAGGCTTATGCAGCATTGCCTTTCCTCCGGGATAAAAATGCCTAGCTGGCGACTCTATTCATCTCCAGTGAGTTCACGGCTGTGTGTTCTCACTGTTCCCTTCGCCGACCGTTCGCGCTTGTACCGGGATGCAAATCTTTGGGAGCGACAGCTTGGCGACTCTGCTGGGGACCCTTATACTGCAACCAGAGCTTCTGGTTCTTTTTGTGGGTTCCTCCTAGCGCTTGTTGGATTTGTGTTTACTGGGGTGTTATGTGCTTGTTTGTGCTTGTATTTATTTTTGTTTATTGCTTTATGTACAGTTGATTTATTGCTCTCTTTATAGCTTTATATTTTTCATACTGTCATACTGTGCTGGCTGGATCTGGTTTTTCTTTGGTGGGTGGGTGATTCATTGAGAGTTAAGGTCCTATACCTGGGACCTGAATGACACCTAGGCTAGAGTGAATCATATTCTTTCCCATTCCATTTCGGTCTGGTGCGGGAATATGAAACACGGTTCAGACATGGGTTTCTTCTTGAGAACTCTGTGTTGCAGATTTCCTGCAATGCTAGGGCTATCTGGGAAGCCTGCTAAGTCTGGATGACCTTTTAGTTTTGACCTTCAGAAACTGAGGTGAATTAGAGGAGGAATTGTTATGGTTATTGTAAACACTGTACCCTCGGGTTAGAAGTGTTTACACTTCTCATAACTGATCCAAGTCTGAGGATCCTTGCTCTAGATCACCACCTGTGAGGGGGTTGGGCTGTTTACAGGTTTGCAGGTACCTTGACCTCAGAATACCCTGTTACTTTGACTTTGTTAAGAGTACTCCATGTTGGATAGTTCTTGTGATTCTAAAACCCTGGACGTGTGGCTCTTTATTTGAGTCCCCTACCCTGGTTACTGGATTTATAGATCTCCATCTGGAATTCTTGAACACACATGGATCTATACCAAGGCAGTGAATCAGATCCAGCTCAGTCACAAACCCTTGCATATCATTTGCATACATACTCATTGCATCATATTAACATGTGCTTATTTGTGTTTCAGGGTATCCACCTTCATCTGGTTTTGGTTTTGACCCCATCTGCAGTATTGACCTGTCTCCACCAGCACTTGCTTCAGTTTGTCAGCTATACTTCAGTTACTTGCACTAGCCAGCCAGTGGCCCACTCCTCAGCATCTTCATCAGCACTTATCCTACTCAGTCCTCAGCATCATGGCTCCAAAGAAAAGCAACATCACTTATCATTTCTTCCAACCAGACTTGTCAGACATCAGGAGGATCCAAACCCTGATCACCCCAGATCACATTCCTTTGTTCAGGGAGCATTATGGAGATATACTGGACATGGTCATGAATCTGGACCCATCTCAGAGGAGCCTCATCCACACCTGCATTCAGTTTTATGATCCTCCATTGAGATGTTTCACCTTTCAAGACTTTCAGTTGGGTCCACTTTTGGAAGAATACTCATATTTGGTTGGTTTGCCTATCAAAAGAGAAATCCCATTCAACCCTGAAATGGTCTTTCCCAGCAATGGAGAGATAGCAAAAGCTTTGCACCTGGAACCTGTATTGATTGAACAGCATATGACCTCTAAAGCTGGGATCCCTGGATTTCATCTAGACTTCCTGATTTCTCAAGCTAGTTTGAAGGCCTCCTTGGGGGAGTGGAAAGCTGTTTGTGCTCTGTTGGCCTTAAGTGTATATGGAATTGTGTTGTTTGCAGATGAGCCCCGATTCATCAGCAAGAGTGCAATACACTTGTTCATCCTGAAGAACCCAGTGCCAACTTTACTGGGTGATCTCTATTACTCAGTACATCAGAGAAATGAAAAGCAGAGGGGAAGATTAGTGAGGATTTGTGCTCCATTATTCCATACTTGGCTCCTCAGGCATCTACCCAGGACAGATGCATTTCTCAATCCTCATCAGCAAAGCAACTGGGCTAAGAGACTCACTACTCTCACTTCAGCAGACATCAGATGGTGTACTCAGAGCACCAAGGGCAGAGATATGATCACCAGCTGTGGGCACTTTCCCAATGTGCCTTTGATAGGAGTTAAGGGAAGTATCAACTACAACCCTCTGCTGTTCAGGAGACAATTGGGCTATGCACTGGTTCATACTCCTAGGGAGCAAGATTTGGTTGAGACCCTCTACTGTGAGAACAAGATTAGTTTGACTGCTGTTAGGCAGGCTGCCTGGGCCTGGGATCATGTTCAGACTAAGGGAATCACCATTCTGGGGAAGTGCAATAATGTGGCATCAGTCCAATATTATGAGTGGTCCCATGCTAGGGCCCAATTCTATGGAATGCCCTTTACCATAGAAGACATGCCTGAGTCATCTTCAGCACCACCCCCTGCCGCTATCAGTTTGGAGGAGTTTGAAAGCTTGAAGGAAAGAAATGAGAAGTTAACCCAGGCTTTGCAGAAGACCCTCCGGGAGAGGAGTGAAGGTGTGAGGGAAATTGAAAGGTTGGAGAAATTGAGGGTAGAACACTTGACTAAGATTGAGAAGTCTGGAGATTATATCAACAAGTCCAAGGCTGGTGAACAGATTCTGAAGAATGCTTGTAAAGAAGCCCAGTTCCAAAGAGCAAGAACAGACTTGTATTTGAAAGAGAGTCAGGCCAGGTGGGTCCGGATCACTGAGGCCCGTACTCTAGAAGACAAGAGAGTCCAAGACAAGATGGAGCAGATGGAAAAAGCCCTGGCAGCAGCCCAGGAGGAGATATCAGAGCTGAAAATCAAAGCAGGATTGAAGAGATCTAAGGACCAAAGTCAGAGCAAGAAGTTGACTGCAGCAGTTGCAACAAGAAACCTTCTCATCAGAAGTCTCGCGGAGCATCCGGTTGATCCTGTGACCGAAGCACTTCTCAAGGAAGTTCGTGAGGATGAGTTCGGCCTTGGAGTTTGATCATTTGCTTGTTGTTGATCCTTTTTCCATGTACTTTTACCTTTTTGTGATGTATTTTGACCCCTTGAGGGCTTGTGTTGTAAAATGAACAAGTTGTATTATTGCGCCTTTGTAATGTATTTATGTTGGGGTTCACATCAAAAGCAACTTCAACAGCATCATCTTCAAGGGTCTGGAAGGGTCAAAACTGAAGGCCAAACCGGATACCTTGAGAACAAATAAGCATAACTGCATTGCATGCTAACCTTTTATTTGTTTTGTAGGGTTTTGTTTTGTTGTTGCTAACCTCTGTTGTGAATCTCAGGAATTATTGCTCGCCGCCGGGTATTTCCTCTCAACAGGCCACACAGGTACCCAACTAGAAACAACCTTCCGGGAATTCAGATGGATCAGATGCAGCAGGACCTTACGGAGGTCAGAAACCAGATGGCGAACGAAAGGTTAGAGATGAGAACGCAGATGACGCAGTTCATGGAAGTTATGAACAACATGGCTCAGAGCCAGGAGAGACTAAGGGCCATGGTGGAGAGGCAAAATCAAGAGGAGCCTCATGTAGGAACTGCGGGCACCAGTAATAATGAAAGGGTGCAACCACATGTTACCCCCCCTGTGTTTGGTCCACATCTACATCCTGAGGTTAACATCCCTGCAAATGTTCAAGGAACAGCCACTGCAGCCAGAGTACTTCAAGAAGATCCTCAGGAGGACCAGTATACAGTAATGGGTGCCGGAGAGGAAACTTATGATAGACGGTTGGAAGAAATAGCTGAGAAGTTGAGATCACTGGAGTCTCAAAATTCTTTGGGGTTCGACGTCATGGACATGGGTCTGGTAGAAGGGGTCAGGATTCCCCACAAGTTTAAGCCTCCATGTTTCGAAAAGTATAATGGGACTTCATGCCCCCGGACTCATTTGCAATCATTTCTGGGAAGGCTGAAGGCCTATACAATGGATGAGAAATTGTGGATGTTCTATTTTGAAGATAGCTTGACTGGAGCATCAAGGGAATGGTATTCCCATCTGACAAGGGCAACTATTAGATGCTGGAAGGACCTGGCAGAGGCCTTCATCAGACAGTATCAGTATAATCTAGATATGGCACCCAACAGGACCCTCCTAATGGGAATGTCACAGTCTTCAAGGGAGAGCTTCAGAGAATACGCTCAGAGATGGAGGCAATTGGCTGCTGCCGTTCAACCACCAATGTCTGAGAGAGAAATGGCAGACATGTTTATGAACACTCTTCAGGGAACCTATATTGACAGGTTAACTGCTTTCTCTTCCACCAGCTTCGCAGATGTTGTTATAGCCGGGGAGAGAATTGAAAGCCTGTTAAAAATGGGAAAGATCTCAGACAACGGTGCAAGCTCGTCCAGTAGTACAAGAAAGCCTTTTGCAGGCCCAAGAAGAACTGGAGAGACCAATGCCATTCACACCAACAGGGGTAGGCCCCAATATGTTCAAAGGTCAATAGCAGCAGTCACTATCCCTGCTCCAGCTCATCCACAGCCAGTCTATCAACCTCCTCAACAAAACTTCCAACAACAACCTCAGTATCAGCAGAATCAGTATCCTCCAAGGAACTTCAACAACAACTCCAACAACAACAATCAACAGAGGCCATTCCAACAGAGACCCTCTCAAGCTAACAGAGTGATCGATCCGATCCCAATGCCGTATGCTGCCTTGCTGCCACAACTTCTGAAACTCAACCTAGTTGAGCTAAGAACGTTGGCACCTCCGGATCCCAACAGTCTACCAAGGAACTATGACTCCAATGCTAGGTGTGCTTTTCATTCCAACGCACCTGGTCACAGTACAGAAAAATGCAGGGCTCTGCATATGAAGGTACAAGACTTGGTAGACTCCAAGGCTCTGAATTTTGCACCTCCGCCCAATGTCAATAAAAACCCAATGCCAAACCATGGTGGTCCCCGAATTAATGCTATTGGAGAAGACCAACCGTCTTATTTGATAACTAGTGTGGATCAGATCAGGACACCATTGGTGGAAATCAAAGCTCAGCTCCGTGAAAACAATATATTTCCAGGGTGTGAACTAGGGTGCCCATACTGCAATATTTCATGGAATGGTTGTGAAGACTTAAGGAATGGCATTGACAGCCTTATTCAGAGTGGCTTGCTACAGATCACTACATCATTTCCGACAAATCCGGCAACTTCATCAACAACGGTTTCAGACCCTCCTACAACTGCAGCAACTATTGTTCCCGACAATTCATCAGCAACATCAGCAAGTACTTCACCTGTCCTCCCAAATGATCAGTTTTCAACAGTTTCTCCTGCTACAACTTCAGCTTCATTCCATTTCGACTCTCCATCAACAACAACAACAGTTCTTCCAACAGAACCTTTTACAACACCAGCAATCAATCATGAAGATGTCTCTACCGTCACCATATTCTACGATCCTGAAAATAATTCCGCCTACCATTCGGGAGGTGCTGCTCCCGCCAGGGCACCAGTTACAATCTTTTATGATCCACAAACAATAACAGTCCCTTCAGCAGCAGCAATCAGTCCAGTCACTGTCACGGTGCCTGGACCAGTACCATATGAAAGCAATAGGGCCATCCCTTGGCACTATGGCTCTGACGTGTACTGTGAAGGGAAAAGAATCACTCTTGAGACAACAGCGCCTGCACCACAAGTGGATAATGTGGGCGGAGGCGGAGGCTTCACTCGAAGCGGACGTCTCTTTGCTTCACAAGTTCAAAGACCTACTGCCGAAGCAGAAGCTGCTGCCAAGGCAAAAGGAAAAGGCCCGGTACAGGAAGATCCAGCTGCCAAAGAAACCCTGAAGACTCCATTTGATCAGGAAGTTGATGAGTTTATGCGGATCATCAAAAAGAGCGATTACAAAGTTGTGGATCAGCTTCACCAGACTCCATCCAAAATCTCCATCCTCTCACTGCTTATGTGCTCCGAAGCCCATCGGAATGCACTACTTAAAGTCCTGCACGCAGCTTACGTGCCTGAGGAGATTACTGTCAACCAATTGGAAACCGTGGTTGGAAATGTTACTGCTAGCAATGGGCTAGGGTTTACCAATTCTGACTTGACAGCGGATGGCCGCAACCACAACAAAGCCTTGCACATAACCCTGGAATGCAAAGGAGCTGTCCTTTCTCATGTGCTGGTGGACACAGGTTCTTCCCTGAATGTCTTACCAAAGAAGGCCCTGGTGAAGCTTGAATATGATGGATTGGCATTGAGACCCAGCAACCTGGTAGTAAGAGCCTTTGATGGTTCTAAGAGATCGGTTCTGGGAGAGATTGAGCTGCCTGTGACAATTGGCCCGCAGACCTTTAAAACTATCTTTTATGTGATGGACATTCAGCCCGCCTACAGCTGTTTGTTGGGTAGACCCTGGATTCACGCCGCTGGCGCAATAACGTCTACCCTTCACCAAAAGTTAAAATTTGAGTGGGAAGGCCAAGTTGTCACAATCTGTGGAGAGGAGGACATTTTTGTCAGCCACCTGGCAACCTATAAGTACATTGAAATGGATGGAGAGATCCATGAAACAATGAGCCAGGGGTTTGAAGCTTTGAATGTGAATGAAGCATCTGCTGTATCTGGTACTCCAATGTCATCTTACCAACAAGCCCGGAAGGTTGTTGAAGAAGGAACTGCCCTAGGCTGGGGCAAGGTCTTAGCTGTGGAGGAGAAGAAGGACAAGTTTGGGTTGGGTTACAGACCAACTCAACATCAAGCAAAGGCTGCTGCAGAGCCTGGTTTTGTCAGTGGGGGGATGCTCACCCCTGATGCTATCAACTGTCTGGAAGACGAGCTGGAAGAGGAGCGCAATCTGGAGAATTGGATTCGTCCGAAGGTTCCGGGGAGCAGTGTCTCGAACTGGTCTTCCCAGGGAATTATAAGAGTTACTCATGCAGAGTAATTATTATTTCCTGTATTTTTTATAGCATGCATCCAAGTCTTGCATCTTGCCCAAGATGACAAGACTCATTTTGTAACCAGGGCCATCTGTACTTTTGTGCAAACAAGATTAAATTAATGAAGTATCAGACATCTTTTTGCAAACGAGTCTTTTTCTTTTATGCTCACTGTTTTTCCATTTTTCTTTTTGTACAAAAAATAAATGGCGGTGTTTTCAAAATGATAACTTCATTTCACTTTTTCTAAAGCAAGATTAAAATCAATCACTAAAATGAGCAACTTAACCCTTGCAGAGTGTGCCTTCCAGACAGCACCGACAACAGCACGGCTATGACATCGTATGACTTTGACAATCCGATCAATCAAGCTGATGAAGGGGTTGATGAAGAATATGAGCTTCCTGAAGAGCTAGCCAGGTTGTTAAGACAAGAGGAAAAGGTCATTACTCCTCACCAGGAGGAGGTTGAAGTGATTAATCTTGGTACAAACGAAGACGTGAAAGAAGTTAGAATCGGGGCCTACCTGCAAGACTCAGTGAAGAGACAGCTGATAGATCTGCTTCAAGAGTATGTTGATGTGTTTGCTTGGTCGTATCAGGACATGCCAGGGTTGGATACCGATATAGTTGTGCACAAGCTGCCTTTGAAGGAAGAATGCCCACCGGTCAAACAGAAGCTGCGCCGAACTCGCCCAGACATGGCTATGAAAATCAAGGAAGAGGTACAAAAGCAGTGGGACGCCGGGTTCCTTGCTGTGACTAGCTATCCGCCGTGGGTTGCTAACATAGTACCTGTGCCTAAGAAGGACGGCAAAGTAAGAATGTGTGTTGACTACCGGGATCTGAACAGAGCCAGCCCGAAAGATGACTTCCCATTACCTCACATCGATGTATTGGTTGATAACACGGCTCAGTTCTCGGTATTCTCCTTCATGGACGGATTTTCAGGATACAATCAGATCAAGATGTCACCTGAAGACATGGAGAAGACAACATTCATTACACCTTGGGGCACGTTCTGTTACAAAGTGATGCCATTCGGACTGAAGAATGCTGGTGCCACATATCAACGGGCTATGGTGACATTATTCCATGATATGATCCACAAGGAAATAGAATGCTATGTGGATGATATGATCGCCAAGTCCCTTACAGAGGAAGATCACCTGGTAAATCTGCTCAAGTTATTCAAGCGTCTGAGGAAATACCAATTGAAGCTGAACCCCAACAAATGCACATTCGGGGTGCGATCCGGTAAGCTGCTGGGCTTTATTGTAAGCGAGAAGGGGATTGAGGTTGACCCAGATAAAGTCAAGGCTATACAAGAAATGCCTGCACCTAAAACTGAGAAAGAAGTTCGAGGGTTCTTAGGTCGATTGAACTACATTTCAAGGTTCATATCTCACCTCACGGCAACCTGTGAACCCTTGTTCAAGCTGCTAAGAAAGGAACAAACGGTCAGGTGGAACGAAGACTGCCAAAAGGCTTTTGACAAGATCAAGGAATATCTGCAAGAACCTCCAATCCTTATGCCTCCAGTTGAAGGAAGACCTTTGATCATGTACTTGACAGTATTAGAAGAGTCAATGGGGTGTGTGCTGGGCCAGCATGACGAGTCTGGTCGAAAAGAGTATGCAATATACTACCTAAGCAAAAAGTTTACCGACTGTGAACAGCGTTATTCACTGCTCGAGAAAACTTGTTGTGCTTTAGCGTGGGCTGCTCGCCGACTAAGACAGTATATGTTGACCCACACTACCTTATTAATCTCAAAAATGGATCCAGTTAAGTACATATTTGAGAAGCCAGCTCTTACCGGACGGGTTGCAAGATGGCAGATGATTCTCATAGAATACGACATACAGTACACGTCTCAGAAAGCCATCAAGGGCAGTGTACTATCTGAATATCTTGCTGAGCAACCCATTGATGACTACCAGCCAATGAGATTTGACTTCCCTGATGAAGACATCATGTTCATTAAAGCAAAAGATCACGAAGAGCCTATTCACACTGAAGGGCCCGACCCGGAAGAAGAATGGACTATGATGTTTGATGGGGCTGTTAACATGAACGGTCGTGGTGTTGGTGCAGTACTCATTACACCTAAAGGAGTTCACATGCCTTTCTCGGCAAAACTCACTTTCAACTGCACTAACAACGAAGCTGAATACGAAGCTTGCATTATGGGTCTTGAGGAAGCCATTGACCTCAGGATCAAAACATTGACCGTATTCGGAGATTCAGCTCTGGTAGTCAATCAAACCAACGGGAAATGGTATACACACCAAGATCATCTGATACCTTACAGGGATTATACAAGAAGGTTACTGACTTTCTTCACAACAGTCAAGCTTGAGTATATCCCTCGGGACGAGAATCAGTTTGCAGATGCCTTGGCTACCATTTCATCCATGATCAAAGTTCAAACGGCCAACTTTGTACCTCAGATTTCAGTGTCTAGACTTGACAGACCGGCATATGTATTTGCAGCAGATGTTGTAAAAGATGATAAGCCTTGGTTCCATGACATTAAGTGCTTCTTGGAGGATCAGACATACCCGCCTGGGGCATCTCCCAATGATAAGAAGACTTTAAGAAGGCTTGCTGGAAGTTTCTTCCTGAATGCTGATGGGTCTTTATACAAGAGGAATTTTGACATGGTACTCCTCAGATGTGTTGACAAGACGGAAGCAGATTTCTTGATGCATGAAGTGCACGAAGGATCTTTTGGTACCCATGCTGGAGGGCATGCCATGGCTAAAAAGTTGTTAAGATCAGGCTATTACTGGATCGCAATGGATGCAGACTGTTGTGCCTACGCCAGGAAATGCCATAAATGCCAGATCTACGCAGACAAGGTGCATGTGCCTCCTAATCCTTTGAACATCATGTCTTCACCATGGCCCTTTGCTATGTGGGGCATTGATATGATTGGCAAGATTGAGCCAACTGCTTCAAACGGCCACAGATTCATCCTGGTCGCCATCGACTATTTCACCAAGTGGGTTGAAGCAGCCTCATATGCAAACGTTACAAGACAAGTGGTAGCCAGATTTCTGAAGAGAGATATTATCTGTCGGTATGGAGTGCCCGAGCGAATCATTACTGATAATGGTTCCAACTTGAACAACAAAATGATGGCAGAGCTGTGCCGGGATTTCAAGATCCAACATCACAATTCTTCTCCTTACAGGCCAAAGATGAACGGCGCTGTCGAGGCGGCAAATAAGAACATTAAGAAGATTGTGCAGAAGATGGTAATCACATACAAAGACTGGCACGAAATGTTACCATTTGCCTTGCATGGGTATCGCACATCAATCAGAACGTCCACTGGGGCAACACCGTATCAGCTTGTATATGGTATGGAAGCAGTCCTACCTGTTGAAGTTGAATTACCCTCTCTACGGGTATTGATGGATGTTAAACTGAGTGAAGCAGAATGGGTTCGGTCCCGATACGAACAACTGAGTCTGATTGAAGAGAAGAGATTGGCTGCAATCTGCCATGGGCAGTTATATCAGAAGAGAATGAAGAAAGCCTTCGATCAGAAAGTCAAGCACCGAGAGTACCAAGTAGGAGATCTTGTGCTGAAGAGAATCCTTCCTCCTCATACAGACCACAGGGGCAAATGGACTCCGAATTATGAAGGACCATTCGTTGTAAAGAAAGTTTTCTCTGGTGGAGCACTGATGCTCAGCACCATGGACGGTGAAGATTTCCCATCCCCTGTGAATTCAGATGCAGTTAAAAAATACTTCGCATAAAATGACCCGCTGGACATAAAAACAGAATGTAAGTCCAGGCAAAAATAGGGCATCCCGGCGAGTCAAAAACAGAATAAAAGACTCGGGCAAAAGTAAGGGAAATAAATAAAAAAAAAACGTACACCCGCTGAGTTGAAAAGCCGCATTGGACAGCTCAGGCAAAAAATGGGTATCCCGATGGATTGAAAACCCGAAAGGGCGATCCATGCAAAATAAGGGAATAAGCGAACAACTGCATTCTGAATTCGTCTGTATCACCTACAACTTGGTAAGCTTCCAAAGGATCAAGCTTCGATCAGAATCAACTCTCTCCAGAAAGCAAGACGAGAAGAACGTCATTGTCATACGAGTCATAGCAGGAGAGGAAGCTCCTCAAAGCGTCGTCAACGCCGCCAGCACTTTATTTCTCAATTTGTAACAATCTCCTCATTTCAGGAGATGTGTTTCTTTGACTGTATTTTGCCAATTCAGGGCACGTGAATTAATAAAATCAGATTTTCGGTCATGTTTCGTTTTTACATTTATGTTTTGCAAAGAGTTGTCTGATATCTCTAAGAAAAAATAATACAATTGCATAAGTACAGATGCCTTTCTCTAAAAATAAGAAGAAAAAAACACATGCTTACAGGGAATATACTTACTCTCGAAAGTACTTATCTCCTATGACGGAACCCAGTAAGGGATACCTCGGGACCTTTTGTACGTTCCATTATCTTTGCAGGATTGCAGGTATCCAGAACGCAACCTGGGGCATGCAAGTTACGTTTTAGCAAGCTGGCAAATCATTATCAACTTGGTCTATCTCCCACATGGCATTAGAAGGTGCCCATTTCCCCAGCGGAGCTGCCAAATCAGCATACACTCAATCTCAGCATCCGAAATGCTCCATTTCCCCAGCTGAGTTGCTCCCCATTGCTTTCCCCAGCTGAGTTGCTCCCCATTCCCCCAGCAAGGTTGCCAAATCAACTAACAGGTTTAACACTCAGGATGTTTCCTCCCCAGCTGAGTTGCCTCTTGTTTGCTCTCCCCAGCTGAGTTGACTCTCATAATTCCCCAGCCGAGTTGCCTTGTCATCCTCAGTTGAATACAGAAATCAGGGAATCATCTCCCCACAGAGCTTCAGCCTCTATCCAGAAGAGCAACGCATGAAGAGATCACAACAGAGTACAGAAGCTTCTACAAACCCCAGCTGGGTCCCGTATTACAAGGATATGTCAACCGGTGACATATATCCCCAAGCAGATACATCATTAGATCTACCAATGATCTCATCCCCAGCTGGGACGTCCACTTCGAGCAGATCGACCAGAGATCTTCGCGGCAACGGGATCCGAATCCCGTATCTGTGCCCCTTTACATAATCATGGCATCCGCATCATATTCACCCCCCAGAGCGTAGCATTCCGTCTAATACGGAGCATTACGACAAAAATCAAATACATAGCATAATCATAAGTCATGTTGTGAATTAAACGCTTGTGAATACAGATTACTTTCCCCCAGAATCCCCTTCAGAGTCCCAGCAAAAGCAGTTGCCTCACATTCACAAACACCCGTATATACACCTTTTGGCACCCGTCCGTGTCATCTTTCCCCACAGGTCGCCTGAATACACTCTACAAACAAATCACCCTCATTACAGATACATTCTGGCACCCGTCCGTGTCAAATCACCAGCAAAAAGCCAAAGACATCCTTTTTGCACTCACAAATACTCGTATATACACCCTTTTTGACACCCGTCCGTGTCATATCCCCAGCGCAGTCGCCTAGACTTGGTATAGCAGATACTTGTTCATATTATACTTTTCTCTCTTGACACTCGTCCGTGTCACTCTCCCCAGCAATTAAAACACTCATCTATACAAAACAATACTCACTACTCATGGTACGCTTATACAGATACTCGTCCGTATCTTGTATACGTCACCACTCATGTCCCCGCAGATTCGGCAGTAGTCCTTGTTCTCTGTTAACCAGTTGGTACTCGTCCGTACTATCATCTCAGAACATTGCGTCTAGTGTTTGTTTCTACATGATACTCGTCCGTATCATAGTCTTAGGGATGCTCGTCCGCATCTTTAATCCGTACACCGTGTCAAACACTTATGCTTTCTTGGATATAGATACTCGTCCGTGTCTACTTTTCCCCAGAAGAGTCCTTTCAGATGCAACACTCGTCCGTGTTCTTTGTTAACCAGTTGATACTCGTCCGTATCATCATCTCTGAGCATGTGTCAGTTTGTTTCTACGTGATACTCGTCCGTATCATAGTCTTAGGGATGCTCGTCCGCATCCTTAATCTATACACAATACCAAACACTTATACCTTTTATTTCTTGGATGTAAGCGCTCGTCCGTGTTTACTATCTCCCCAGTAGATTGCCAACAAATTTTCCTTTTTATCTAACACTCGTCCTGTGTTATGATACCTTTGAGAGCAGCCGTACCCTGCTGAGTGGTCGTCCTCCACTTCTTGATGGTCGTCCTCCATCATGCTCATCCGATGGCCGTCCCCATCATTGTTTTTAGCAGCCGTCCCCTGCTAGGTGGTCGTCCTCCACCTTTTGATGATCGTCCTTCATCACTTTATCCAATGGCCGTCCCCATTGTTGATTTTGGTTATCTGACATTCGTCCTATGTCATGAGAAACCTCGAGAGCAGCCGTCCCCTGCTGAGTGGTCGTCCTCCACTTCTTGATGGTCGTCCTCCATCTTGCTCGTCCGATGGCCGTCCCCATCGTTATCCTTTTCTATCCGATGGCCGTCCCTATCGTTGATATTTTCGGCAGCCGTACCCTGCCAGGTGGTCGTCCTCCACCTTTGATGGCCGTCCCCATCATATTTTCTTTCCCCACAGAGCAGCCGTCCCCTGCTAGGTGATCGTCCTTCACCTTTGATGGCCGTACCCCATCATCTGTTATTTCATTCATTCTTTAACCCGATGGCCGTCCCCGTCGTGGTCCCTTTTCCTTTTTAGCCCGATGGCCGTCCCCATCGTTGGTTACTTTACCCTTATGAACTTGATGGCCGTCCCCGTCATGTTTCATTAATCCTCAGAATTTTGCAGCTTTATCTTGATGGCCGTCCCCATCATGATATTTTATTTTCCCCAGCTAGTCGGCCGTCCCCGTCTTAGCTCTACCTTTTATCCCCAGCATGTCGGCCGTCCCCGTCATTGCTTTATACACTTTACCGGTATGTCGGCCGTCCCCGTCATTGCTTTATACACTTTACCAGCATGTCGGCCGTCCCCGTCATCGCTTTGCTTCACATACCTCCTTACCCAGCAGTCGTCCTCTGCTCGACGGTCGTCCTCTGTCGCCCATACTTTACAATATACTTTATTTTGCCTTTACAATCTATACCCCTTTTCTTCTTCATTCTGTGAGTGCAAATTTTGGACTGTCTTTGGTATTCAACCACAAGTTATCTTGTTTGGTCTGTTAAGCCGTCGCTTACATCCTGCACAGCTAACTCATGTTTGAATAGGGGCAGCTGTAAACACCCCAAATTTGCCCTCACCCATTCACACCATGGCTTGTGATCTTTCTCATATGCATAAACACAATCATGTCATCTCACATCTCATTTTTTATCCACTGCATAGTTTCTAAGGCATCTGCACCTAGGGTTTGTGATCTGAGCAACCTCAAAGCATCTGGAGCCATTCCAAAGGCCACCAATCAACTCAAAGGGGTCCATGTGTGTTCTTACATCATAGTCTATCTCCTCAAAGTCAAAAATGCAGAGGAATCACAAGAACTAGGGTTTGAGTGGATGCAGGGCCAGCTTGAACTACACAGTTGACTGAAGATTAGGGTTTTGGTTTCAGAGGCCATAACCCCAAATTTTTTGGTCATTCTTGTTTCCATTGATCTCTATATGGTATAGGGAGTATGCATATCAATTTTCATGAAGAAATTCCATGGGGAAGTCATCTGATCAAGAGTTGACTTTTCAGACAAGTCAGTGCAAAATCAGGGCATCTGAGGCCCCCAATGGCCCAACCAATGGTTGATCTTCATCATTTTGAGTGTGTATGGTCTTTATTTGATCATGGAAGAAGATTGAAGTCCATAAAAATCAAGAATTTAGGGTTTTTGCAAATGTTGACTTTTTGGGCATAGTTGACTTTTCAAGAATGCATCATTTTAGGTCATTTTTTCAAGCCATGATTTTGGATCCAAAAATGCTTCAAATGGAAAAACTTTGGTCATGAAAGTTGTAGATCTCATCTTTCCCTTTTCAAAAAGTACAAGAACATGATCAAACTCTTCTTGGATCAAAAGTTATGGCAATGCAAAGTTGGCAAAAATCATTGTTTTTCAAGTTAGGCACCAAAGGGAAACTTTGCAAAAACTTGAACTAATGCATATTGTGACCTCTAATCCACTCCAAACCAGCATGTAAGCATTCTCTAAGTCCTAAAAATCAGATTCGAACCAAGTTTGCCTATGGTTTCATGTTTGGTTATGCAAAAGATCACATGTGAAACATAAGCTAACCAAGTTGCAAAAACTCATGATCACCTCTCACCAACTTGATGCATTGGCTGCTGAGCTTTGCTAGGCCTCTCCCTCACCTTTGCTGCGCCAGCCATGCCTTGTACTTGCCTAGACCTTGCCCATGCCCTATCTTACACAAAGTTGACCTTTTATGCAAAAGCAAACTTACCTATCATAGCAGGCCATGTCACATCACAAAGCCAATCAGATTTGTTTATGTGTACAACTTGCAAGCTAAACATATCACAAGCCAAGACTGAAAGACACACATTCATCACATTGACAAAAACACTCCCAACTGCATAAGCTTTCGAATTCCTTCACACAGCAAGCAAGCAAAAAAACTCTCTTCACCATTCATCTCACCTCACTTCATAGATAAGAAACCATCCAAAGCACAAGCTTGAAACAGCCTGAAAACTCCATTACCATTCTTCACTCTCATTCTGCAGATTCATTCGAATCTCCTTCCATAAGCCACAAACAACCAAACAAACCTTGCAAAGCTTCTCTACACATCCTCTGGACCTCAAACCATCATCCACCATGGCCTGAATCCTCCAGAATCACCATAGCCATTGTTGACTAAGCTTGAAGCAGGAGCTTTCGAAACTCACTATCCAGCCAACTTAAACTCACTTTGAGCATTCAAGCATCTTTGGGGGATCAAGTGGAGCAGCTTACATCAAAGGAAGTGGCCAGAAAGTTCCTAAACTGAAAGCTTCAAATCTCAGGTAGCTCGAAAATAATTTTTCCAGAAATCATTTTTATTGTTACAAACCTGTTCTTTGTGTTGTCCTGATCATCCTGGTGCCATTAGTTTATGAAATGGTTGTGTTTTGAGCATTTAATTGAACTCTGAAGCTTGCGTGACCTAAAACTTTTTCTCTTCGATTCAGTTGATTTAGAGAAAATAAATTTGTTTTAGGTTAGGGGTTTGGTTCGTGAGGATGAGAGGAGCATTTCCCTGGTCTTAGATTTCATTTTTGTTACGTTTTTAGGAAGTTTGAAATTTTCAGGTGAGCTTCTGGCCGGAGAAGACGACCGGAAGTCTTCTCCGGCCACCTGAAAGTCATTTGTGCCCTAATCACAATTAATGCCAGTTTGAATTTTGGCCGTAGATAGTCTTTGACTCGTTGACTTCCCTCCAGTTTCGATGGCCCAGATGCGTTTGATTAGCCCTAATCATTTTCATTTAGTTAATTAATTCGTAATTAAACTAATTTAATCAGAGCCAACCTGGACCCTTAGATCACGCGCCAGTCAACAGATTTGAATCCTGGGCTCATCTCAGCCATTCGTTCCTTTGACTTTTTAATTTATTCATTTTAATTCATTTCTTTTTCATTTGTTTTGTACAATTAATTTAAGATAGTAAAAAATTCATAAAAATTATGAAACTTTTTCTTAAGAGTTTCAATAATTTTTATGACACAAAAATATTTTTATTTTATTTTTTATCATTAAAAAAGTATTTTTAAATATTTAAAAGAATATTTTTAATTGATTAATGGGAATTAATTAATTAAAAATACTTTTAGGTATTTAAAAATTACAAAAAAATTCATGAAATGTTCTAAGACATTTAGAAACATTGTCCAACCTTCAAACCAAATTTCTTTTTTGATCTTGATGCATTTTAAGAATTTTTCATGGAATTAAATCATTTTTTATGCATTATTTTGATCACAAGTTTAAAAATTCATTTCTGCCTATTGGTGAAGGTTGAGACATTGATTCTTCTTGCATTGTTTTCCATTTTGCATGTATTTTCAAGGATAAAAAGGCCATGATTTGATCTTGCATTTCCTAATTGATTGGCATTTCTTTTGTTAAGAACCCTAAAAAACCCTAATAACTTGCAAAAAATCATAACTTGAGTTTGGTTGAGAGTTGAGAGCTCCCCTTTGGGCAGTGGTTCATCATAGGCCTAGGGTTTCCTTGGGTATCATTTTCCATTTTTACTTTAGGGTTTTGCTTCTGTTTTTGGTTTGTGTTTGATGTTTGATCCATGAACCCTAATCTGGGCTCTCATTTGCATCCCTCTTGCATCTCCTTGCATAACATGACTTGTCTTTGCATTTTGTGCATTCTTATGATTCATTTGACATCTCAAGACATGTAGAAAGCATCATTGATCATTGCATCTCATATTTGCCTTGTCATTTGTCTTGTATGCTTCATAACTTTTCATGTTTGTTCATGCTCCTTAGCTTGCATCATTTGCATCCACAATCTTGTATGAACATCCCCATTGTGCTGCCTCATGTTTGTAGCATCTCATAGCATCATTATCATCATCAACATGCTTCTGATTTTGTCTAGCACCATGTCATTTCATTTCATTTGGCATTGCATTGCATTTCTTTCTAACATTTCAGGTGGTAAGTAACTTGAGAAGTGGATTTGCCTTCACTTCTCATAACTTCTCTTTTCATCTCTCTTGCATCCATTGCTGCATTCTTATATGTGTTTGAGTTTGAGCTTGCTCATTCTTCTTCCTCCCACTTTCTTTCTTCAAGTGACTTGACTTCTTGAATGAAGCAAGTCACTTTGCTTCTCTTGATCCTGTTCATCTGCTTCCTGGTGGCTCCTCTGAAGATTGTTCTTGAAAACCTCACACACCTTAGGATCAACCAAGCATGACAATGAATTAGGGTTTTGATTAGTCCCCCCATAGTTTTACCTTTGTGTCTCTCTTTGAGTCTCCTCTTCTCACCTCATAATCAGGGACTAAACCCTAAAGGCTTTAATACTTTGTGATTAAGCTTATGCCTGCATCCTTCTCTTAGGATGGAGTGTATAACTTTAATCCTAAGTGTTAAACCCTTAAGGTGTTTAAATCTCTTAATCAATTCACCTAATAAATATCAAGACATTACACTTGTAACTTGGGCCTTGCATTAGGGTTCTAATTCTTCCTTAAGTGGTTAAGAAGGACTAACCCTAGTGTTAATGGACAAGTCCCCCTCAAGTTGTCTTACAAACCATAAAAAACACTTCATCATCATACCATTAAATAAAATCCACTTAACCAAAGGCTTGTTTTGTCATGGGTTTAATCCCTAATCATGGATTAAGTTGAGGAGTTTTCCTCAGCTTAAACATTCTCATCTATTATCCTTCTTTTAGGATGGTGTAATGAGTCTGTTTAATCCTTGATTATGGCTTAACCTCATTACTCAACACTAAACAAAAACACCAAAAAACATCTAAATAATCACAAGTAGGTTAATGATCTTAATCCTACACCGAAGGTGATTAAGTGTGAGAATCTGACTTCACACTTAAGGTAATTCTCATTACCCCTAATCAGAGGGAAGATGTGATGAGTTTACTAACCCATTGGTTTAGACTTAAGCTCATTATCTTATGACAAAATCCAAAAAGAAATAAAAGACTGAAAACTCAGGAAACAAACAATAATCGTCTCCTTCGGGATTCTTTTCTCATCATCTTCACTCACAAGCGAGAACTTGCTTCTTCCGTCTAATGCAAGACAGTTAGCACCTGAGCCAGACAGGTCATACACTTGAGCATAGGCAAGTAAGCAATTCACAAGTCAATTCATCCTTTCAGTCTCTTTGGGTCGAACTACGGTGTTCTGACTTCCTCATTGCACGAGAGGATACGTAGGCATAACTTAACGGTTATCGAACAAAAGTCTCTGTATATTCCCCCTCTTTCCAGCTTTATTCTTTAAGCCTCATGATCTTGAGCACTTCACTCTTGTTCCTACACTGACACTATACATTTATACACTTCACACTTAGTTTGCACTGACACCTATACATTCTCTTCCAGCTATTTTATACACAAATTGCACTGACACTACCCCTTTAAAACACAAATCTTCTAAGTGTGGATCCCGTCGAGTACGGCGGACAATCTGGGTGCTAATACCTTCCCAGGTTGTAACCAACCCCCTTTCTCAGTCTCTCTGGTTCGCAAACCGTCTTATCTATCTTTTTCTAGGCTTATGCAGCATTGCCTTTCCTCCGGGATAAAAATGCCTAGCTGGCGACTCTATTCATCTCCAGTGAGTTCACGGCTGTGTGTTCTCACTGTTCCCTTCGCCGACCGTTCGCGCTTGTACCGGGATGCAAATCTTTGGGAGCGACACTAAGGTAATAGATTGACATGCTCTTTTCGACCAGACTCGTCATGTTGGCCTAGAACACACCCCATAAATCCTTCAAGCACTGTTAGGTACATGATGAGCGACCTCCCTAGAACTGGAGGCATTAGATAGGAGGTTCCTGCAAATACTCTTTAATTTTCTCAAAAGCCCTTTGGCAATCGTCATTCCACCTGACCTCCTGTTCTTTTCTTAGCAGCTTGAAAATTGGTTCACGGGTGGCTGTGAGGTGAGATATGAACCTTGCAATGTAGTTCAATCTACCTAGGAAGCCACATACTTCTTTTTCTATTCGCGGTTCATGCATATCTTGTATAACCTTTACTTTAGCAGGGTCAACCTCTATCCCTCTTTGGCTCACGACGAAACCCAGCAATTTCCCGGAACGCACTCTGAAAGTGCACTTGTTCGGATTCAATCTCAAATGAAACTTTGTCAGTCTCTCAAATAGCTTTTTGAGATTAACCAGATGTTCCTCTTCTGTTCGAGACTTGGAAATCCTGTCATCCACATAACACTCTATCTCCTTATGAATCATGTCGTGGAATAATGTTACCATAGCCCGTTGGTACGTTGCCCCGACATTCTTCAATCCAAAAGGAATCACTTTGTAACAGAAAGTACCCCCAAGGGGTAATGAACGTTGTTTTCTCCATGTCTTACGACGGCATCTTTATCTGACTATACTCGGAGAAGCCATCCATGAAAGAAAATACCGAGAATTGAGTCGTGTTGTCAACTAATACATCAATGTGAGGTAATGGAAGTCATCTTTCAGGCTCGCTCTATTAAGGTCTCGGTAGTCAATGCACATCCGGACTTTGCCGTCCTTCTTTGGCACTGGTACATTGTTAGCTACCCAAGGTGGGTAACTAGTTACAACAAGGAACCCGACGTCCCAGTGCTTCTGAACTTCCTCTTTGATCTTCATGGCCATGTCAGGACGAGTTCTTCAAAGCTTTTGTTTGACCGGAGGACAGTCCTCTCTCAATGGTAGCTTATGCATCACAATGTCAGTATTTAAACCTGACATATCCTAATATGACCAAGCAAAGATATCTACATACTCTCGCAGCATACCAATCAGTTTATCCTTACATTGGCTTGCAGCCCAGCCCCAATCTTGATCTCCTTTTTCACGTCATCAGACCCAAGGTTGATAACTTCAATTTCCTCCTGATGAGGCTGAATAACCCTTTCCTCTTGTCTCAATAACCTGGATAATTCTTCGGGGAGTTCACAGTCTTCCTCAACCCTTTCACCAACTTGGTAGATAGGATTATCAAAATCATACTCAATCATAGAAGAATTGTTATCAATGGAGTATGGGTGATTAATTCTGCACAAGTGATGTGCTTATTTTAGAGTTCAGTTTTACGAAAAAGATAAAACAAAATAAAACATTGCCATTTTATTTTTTTTGTGAAAAAGTTTAAAAATGAAAGAAAGTGAACACTGTTGGATTTATTAATTCAGCGTCACCCTTAGGGATTCGATGGGCTTAACATCCCAACCCATGGCGCTTAATCGGCGCAGCCCCTTGAGGGCTCTATACTATAAGGAAATAAAGTTGCGCCTTCACTAACAGCAATTGCTTTTAGTGTAGTGGTAAGTGCTTGATCCTACAAGTGGTATCAGAGCAAGGTCATGGGTTAGAATCCCCCCGGATGACATTGGGGGGAGATTGTTGGATTTATTAATTCAACATCACCCTTAGGGATTCGATGGGCTTAACATCCCAACCCATGGCGCTTAATAGGCGCAACCCCTTGAGGGCTCTATACTATAAGGAAATAAAGTTGCGCCTTCACTAACAGCAATTGCTTTTAGTGTAGTGGTAAGCACTTGATCCTACAAACACAGTTTTGAGTGAAAATGTCATTTATTCATGGTAAATTAACATTGCAAACAATACAAGGTGGTCTTACAAATGGATCCATGTACCTTGGGCAGAGTGTAGGATTTGACATACGTATGAAATGAAGAAAACAAAGAAAATTACTCTGGTTGGAAAGTAACTTAGAAGTTATCCTCCGCGAACCAGTTCTTCAGCTCTTCTCCAGGGACACACAGATGCACCCAGTTATCTAGGTCGCCGTCACTGTCAGCGTCTTCTCGACAGCAACACATACTTGATTTGGATCGATAACGCCTCCACTCGAGAAGCTTATTAATCCTTTGCTCTTTAATACCTCTGGTTGGCCTGGTAGATAACCTATTCCAAACTTATCCTCCTTCCTGTCCACTTCAACAACTTTTCCCAACCCTGGGCATTTCCTGCTTGTACCACCTCTAAAGCTTGTCTGTATCAAGCTATGGATGTTCCCACCTTTTCAATGCACCTGCCCCTTGGGCTGGCAGAAGCTTCATGAATATTGACAGTCTCAAATGCCTGACATAAAGTCTCGTGGATCTCCCCGTGCATCTCAACATATTTAAAGGTCGACAGGTGGCTCACGAAGATGTCTTCCTCCCCGCACACGGTAACAACCTGTCCATCCACTACGTACTTTAGTATCTGGTGAAGCGTGGATGTCACAACGCCAGAAACGTGAATCCAAGGCCTACCGAGAAGACAATTGTAAGCAGGTTTTATGTCCATGACATAGAAAGTACTTTTGAAGACCTGGGACCCAATCTTTACAGGTAGCTCAACCTCCCCGAAAACTGATCTCTTAGAGCCATCAAACGCTCTCACCACTAAGTCACTTGGTCGTAGGAAAATTCTGTCAACATCTGTAAACACCCCAAATTTTCCCTCACTCTTTCTCACACCATGGCTTGTGATCTTTCATTTTTGTTTTAACATAAGCATTACATCTCATATAGCATGTTTGTTATACTGCATAGTCCAATTTCATCTGCATCTAGGGTTTGTGGTCTGAGCAATCCAAGAATCAATCTGAGCCATCCCAATGGTCTTGAAGATATCCGAGAGGGTCCATGTGTGTTCTATGATCATATTATGCTCCCCAAAGTTCATGAAAGTCAAGATATCACAAGAAATGGCAGAGGCATGGAAGCAGAGCTAAGGTTTTCACTACACAGATGACCAAAATTAGGGTTTTGGTTTCAGAGGCCTTAACTCCAAATTTTTGGGTCATTCTTGTTTCTAATGTTCTTAATATGTTATAAGGATCATGTGTACCAAGTTTGATGAAGAAACTCATTGTGGAAGTCATTTGTTCATTGGGTAACTTCCTGAGCAAGTTAAGTCAAAATTAGGGCATCTGAGGCCCCCAACCATGGAACCAAAGGGGTATTTTCATCAAATTGAAGTTCTATGATCTTTATTTTATCTTAGAAGTGGTTAGAAGTTCACAAGATTGAAGAATTGTGAGCCAATTGCAAACTTGCCATTTTTGGAAATGACTTGAAATGCAAACTTTCCATTTTGGGAAAGATTTTCAACCTCCTCTTTCATGACCAAAAATGCTTCAAATGAAAAATTCTTGGGCATGAAAGTTGTAAATTAGGTCTTTCCATTTTCAAAAAGTATAAGAACATGTCTTGATTCATCCTAGAACTCAATATATGGCCTTTCAAAGTTGGCAAAAATCCTATAATTTCAAGTTTCATGTCAAAGAGGGATTTTGCATTTTGGCATGTTCAAGCATTCTAATGATCTCTAATGTGCACAAACACTTCACAACATGTCAAATAAACTTCAAAAGATCAGAATTGGCCTTTGAATCTAGGGTTTTCATGGCTTGTGATCCAAGAAACATCAAAGAGGGAAAGTTGCAAAATCTATGCAATCTCATGATCCAAGCCTTCCAGCACATCAAATTCAATCCCATGGTCCTCCATGAACCAAGTTTAGGCTAGACACCCCTCCAAACAACCTCTGACCCGTGATATGCTTCAAGTACACATCACCTTGACTTTTTGCAACTTGGCACATACCAATCAAGTTGTGCCACCACCCACTTTCTGAGCAATCCCATTGGTTTATGCAAACATCATGGATCACAAACAACATAACACACAAGCCTAAAATCTCTCATACACTCAGATTGGAAAAAACCTCAAGAAACCTTCATCTCTTCGAATTTCATAGCACAACCACTCAAACTTCAAATTTTCTTCACCATTCAACTCAGCATCACCTAAGAATCATTTCCCACCCATCACCATAGCTTGAAACACTCTCAAACTCAAACACGATTTCTCACTCCTCAGAACTGAAACTCACAAAGGAGGCCATCTAAACTCCATTCAAGTTTTCCAGAAGCGTCAGAGGGATCATTGGAGGCATTTTGCACAAAGGAAGAGGTCAGAAAGCTCCAGATTGCAAAGCTTCAACTCAGGTAGCCTTGATGAACTTTTTTTCCAGAATTCCTTTTTTTAAGTTTCTAAATGATTTTGTATGCTTCATTGATCATTGTGATGTGTTTATTTTCGAAAATGGTTGAGAGATGAGTATGTATGCTTGTTCTGAAACTTTTTTCGTTTTGATGTTCTTGTTCGAATCTTGTTAATGATGAGTGATAAATGATTTTTTGGGGCTGGATTAATGTTTAGGGTAGTTAGTGGAATGATTCTGGAGGTTTTGGGGGCTTGGGGTGGCGTTTTGAGCAAACTCGGGTGATAGGTTGGCCGGAGAAGATGACCGGAGCTTAGCTCCGGTCACCTGAGATTAATTAGGGCTAATTACGGTTAGTTTTCCAGATTGATTGTGGGCCTTTGGATCTTGATTAGCTTAACGCGTGAGTGGCCAGGATTAGTTCATTAAGTTAATTTCAGATTAATTAAAATAAAACTCAATTAATTAGTCAGGAATGATCTGGACCATTGGTCAGCGCGCGCAGTCAACCCCATCCCCTAGGTTTAAATCTCAGCCATTGGATACGCATACTTCTCATTTTATTGCATTTTTATTTCATTTATTTTCATTTCTTTTGTACAATTATTTTAAAATATCAAAAATCATCACAAAAATATGAAACTTTGCATTCTGACTTTAAATATTTTTCTTAATCCAAAAATAATTTTTATTTTATTTTTTGCATTAAAAAAAGTATTTTTAAAATATTTAAATTTTATTTTTAATTAATTAAAGTATTTTAATTAATTAAAAATACATTTAGGTTTCTAAAAATCACCAAAATAATCATGAATCATTCCAATGCATTTAGAAATATTTTCAAACTCTTCACACAAATTTCTTTTTAGGTTTGATCATAGTTTGCCAATTTTATTTGAATTAAGGGTCATTAAAACCACATTTTTAAACCCTAACTTTGAAAAATCATTTCTGCCTAACCAAGAAGAGTTTGAACTTGATTCTTTTTGCATTGTGTTACATATTGGATGTAGTTTATAGGTCATTTTCCTCATGAATTTATCTTTCATTTTCAATTTGATTTGCATTTTTCCTTTTGAATCACCCAAAAACCCTAGAAAAATTAGGAAAATCATAACTTTTGATAGGTTAGGCTTTTGACCTTCTCCTTTGGGGTGTGACCTAATATGGGATTAGGGTTTGATTAAGCTTGATTTCAAATTTTTATCATGTCATTTGCTTCTGTTTTATCCATTTGCATCTCACATGTCCATAAAACCCTAATTTCTCATGTTCATTTGCATTCACCTTGCATATGCCTCATTACATGAACTTGCCATGACATTTAATGCATTCATATGTCATCTTAGACATCTTAGGACATGTTAGAACCTTGATTTATCATTTATTCATTCATTTTCCATTGTTTTGCATTCTTTTCATTTCATGACCTTTCATGTATTTTCAAACTTCAAAGCATGCTTTCATAACATCTCATCTTTGTATGAACATTCATGTGCATCTTGTATGACATTGCATCATCTCATGTGACATTTACATGACATGAGCACTTCTGACTTTGATCATTGCATCTCATTTCAATTCATTTCTTCATGCTTTATACTTTATGCAGTCATGCTAACCCTTTCAGGTTTTGGTAAGTTATTTTGGGAGGTGGATTTGCCTTCACCTCTCACTTATTCTTATCTCTTTCATATGCATCATATTTGTCTTTGAAGTGAATTTGATTCACTTGTGTTCCATCTCTCACTTTCTTCCTTTAAGTTACTTAACTTCTTAGGAAGTAAGTAACTTATTATTCTGCTTCCTCCTCCTTTCATCTGCTTCTTCCATTGGTGGCTTCCTTGAAGATCTTTCTCTAAGCCTCATAAACCATAGGATATCCAAGCATGATAATAATTAGGGTTGTGATTAGTCGCCCTTAAATTTTTACCTTTGAGTCTCCTTGAGTCTCTCTTCTCATCTCAATAATCAGAGACTAAACTCTTAAAGTTTTAGGACTTTGGAATTAGGGTTATGTCTGCATCCTTCTCTTAGGATGGAGTGTATAACTTTAATCCTAAGTGTTAAACCTTTAATTTGTTTAAACCTCTTAATTAAATCACTTAATAATCATCAAGACTTTATCTTGTAACTTGGGCCTTACATTAGGGTTCTAATTCTTCCTTATGGTTAAGAAGGACTAACCCTAGTGTTTAATGGACAAGTCCCCCTCAAGTTGTCTTACAAACTTAAAATCCACTTCTTAATCTTACCCTTTAATTAAAATCCATTTAATAAAGTCTTTGTTATATAATGAATTTAATTCCTAACCATGGATTAAGTTGAGGTATCTTCCTCAGCTTAAGTGTGCTCATCTATTATCCTTCTATTAGGATGGTGTAATGAGTTCACTAATCTGTGATTAGAGATTAAACTCATTACTTAACACTAAACAAAAACCCAAAAACACCTAAATAATCACAAGTAGGTTAATGATCTTAATACTACATCATCATGGCAATTAAGTTGAGATGCTTATCTCATACTTAAGTAGGCTCATTATCCCTAAGCAGGGAGGATATAATGAGTTTACAAGCCCTTGATTTAGGCTTAAGCTCATTAACTTATGCAAAACACCAAAAACAATAACAAAACTGAAAACACAAAAACAAACAATAATCGTCTCCTTTGGGATTCTTTTCTTATCACATTCACTCACAAATGAGAATATGCTTCTTCCGTCTAATGCAAGACAGATAGCACTCGAGCCAGACGAGTCATACACTTGAGCATAGGCAAGTTAACAGTTCACAGTCAATTTATTTTCAGTCTCTTTGAGTCAAACTACGGTGTTCTGACTTCCTCATTGCACGAGAGGATACGTAGGCATAACTTAATGGTTATCGAACAAAATTCTCTTTGTCTTCCCCCTCTTTCAGCATTCTTTCTAAAGCCTCAGTTCCTGAGCAATTCACCCTTTACACTGACACTTGTACATTCATTCTTTAGCTTTTGCACACAGATAGCACATACACTTACCCCTTTAAACACAATCTTGTAAGCGTGGATCCCGTCGAGTACGACGGACAATCTGGGTGCTAATACCTTCCCAGGTTGTAACCAACCCCCTTTCTCAGTTTCTCTGGTTCGCAACCGTCTTATCCATATTTTCCCAGGTTTATGCAGCATTACCTTTCCTTCGGGATAAAAAGGCCTAGCTAGCGACTCTATTCACATCACTTTCATTTTCTCTCTTCGCCGATCGTTCACGTCTGTACCTCGGGGACCCTGGTGTCTTTTCGGGGGAGCGACAACATCAAGTTTCATCAAAGCCTTCTTAGGCAACACATTTAGGGAAGATCCAGTGTCCACCAACACATGAGATAGTATACCCCCTTACACTCTATGGTAATGCGTAAGGCTTTGTTGTGATTACGTCCTTCGGAGGCCAGAACTTTGTCAGTGAAACCCAACCCATGAATGGCGTTCACATTAGCAACCACTGCCTCCAATTGATTCAATGTAATCTCTTGAGGGACGTAGGGCATCTGTAGGACTTTTAGGAGCGCCTCCCAATGCGCCTAGGAACACATCAGCAAAGATAATATCGAGAACTTCAACGGTGTCTGATTCAAATGCTCTACTACCTTGTAGTCACTTTCTTTATAATGCGCATGAAATCTTCTACTTCCTTCTCGAAAGTGCTCTATTCAGTGGCAGGAGTCACCACCTCCCCGGTCGCTACCTGTTTTCCTTTTGGACGGGCTGCAACCTCAGCCTCTGTATTAGTTCTTAGTGTTTGGGGAGAAAATAGCCACCCACTTTTGGTAAATCCACCAAGGCCTCCCACATTTTAAATACTAGAACCAACCTCTATTTGGGGTTTCTCCTCAACCTTTTGCCCTTGTACATACATATCTACGTCGCAGTGCCACAGAACAGCCTTTTCATTCTCGTAAGGAATAGGGCCAGGAACGGTGATCGTCATAGGGCTCACTTCCTGAGGTATATGGATAGTGACAGGTTCCGGTCTGGGTGGCACCGGAATGTCAGCTGTAGTGAAGTATATGGTGATTGTAGAAACAATGTCTCTTTCGTTGTTTACTTTGTCAAATTATAAGGATCCTTCATCTATCAAACTCTGAATCACTGCCTTCAATCTGTCGCAGCCATTTACACAATTCAAGCAGTCTTCACAATCATTTCCACAACCTGGGAACACTTGTCCCTTCAGCAAACGACTCTTCACGACCATCAATGGTGTATGCACCTCATTCACATCTGTAATCATATTCAGTTCACTTCTATCTTCTATTGCGTTCACTCTTGCACCACCAGTGTGGTTCGGCATTGGGTTGTTAGTAACATTTGGAGGTGGTAAGAAGTTAATGGCCTTCGAGTCAATCAGATCATGTACCTTCAACTGTAAAGCTCTGCATTTCTCAGTCGTGTGCCCTGGAGCATCCGAGTGAAATGCGGAACGTGCATTCACATCATATCCCGAAGGAGGATTTCCTATGAGTGGTGCCAACATTCTGAGTTGCACCATATTCAAATCTAGAAGCCTTTGTAGTAGAGCAATGTAAGTCATTGGAATAGGTTCAATCACTCGGTCAGCCTGTCTGGGGCGATGAAATTGTCTCTATTGGTTGCCATGCTGAGGACATTGTTGTTATTGTTGCAGATCCGACCTTGTAGGTATGGTAACAGATGATACCTGAGCATAATGATTTGAATGGCCACGGCCTCTACCTCTGTCGTAAACAGTGTTTGTCTTCCCCTCTCTCCTTCTTTGGGGACCGACAAATGGCTTTCTCGCTCCAGACGAGCTGCTTGAACTCACATCTTGGATCTTTCCCAACTTCAACAAATTCTCCACCCTCTCACCAAAAATCATCAAGTCTGTGAACTTTGTGGCAGAACACGAAGCCAAACACTCAATGAAAACACCTTGAAACGTCCCTATAAACATGTCATCCATCTCGTGGTCCAATAATGGAGGTTGGACCCAGCAGCAAGCTGACGCAAGCGCTGGGCGTACTCTTTAAAGCTCTTTTTTGACATTTGAGACATGCTCTGCAGTTGAGTGCGATTGGGAGCCATGTCCATGTTGTATTGATACTTCTTGACAAAAGCCTCAGCTAGCTCCTTCCAATTTCTAACAGACGCACGGCTAAGCTTCATGTACCATTCCTGGGACGCCCCAGTGAGTCTATCCTGGAAGTAGTACATCCAGAGTTTCTCGTTGTCGATATATGCTTCAATTCTCCCCACATACACTTGGAGGTGCGTCTTTGGACATGTGGAGCCATTATACTTGTCAAATGTGGAAGGGTTGAACTTGTGAGGAATTATGACCCCGGGGACAAGGCCCAAATCAGATACATCAAAACCCAAAGTATTTTGAGACTCTATTGAACGTATCTTCTTTGCCATCTCCTCAAAATGAAGATTGACTTCAGCATTTTGACCGTCCACTTCTTCCAGAATAGTAAATTGGTCCTCCTGACCATCCATAAGAATATTGCAAGCATGATCCCCAACCGGACCACCAGCATTAGTATTAAGGACAAGAATAGGTTCTGGAGTGCCACCAGTGTTGCCGTGAGTGCCTGTACCTCTACCCATTTTGTTTCCCTCTTGAGAAACTTGGGTTCTTTCAACCATTTCTCTCAGCCTTTCCTGATTCTGGCTCATCCCAATCATGAGAGTCATGAACGGGTCCATTCTTGTTTTCAATTCAGCCAAATCAGCTTGCATTTGGTCCATGGTCCTTTCCCTGTTTTCTTTAGTCGAATATCGGTGAATCCTAATTGTAGCTATATTTCCTAAAAAATATGAGACATTTGAAACTTGGAATTTGTACCTACAAAACAGATAAAAGGTTATATGCATGCTACACAGATGCTTTGTGTTTCATTCTCTAGGCCTTTTTATGCCCCAGTTCCGGTATTCAATAAAGAAATCCATATGGCTTTAGGATCCTGACTTGAGAAGAAACCTCTGCATGAAGCTCAAATACAGATAGCCGGAGTAACTCGGTGTCAGTGCATACAAGAATCAACAAGTTGAAAAGGACTGTATTAATATAAATGAGCCTATAAGTGGTTTAGAGAAGGAGCTTACGACCAAAGTCATTGCCAAAGTCCTTTTTCTCAAGGAGTCCGATCTTAATGGGAAGTTTCTTCCAAAAGGGAGTGTCTGTGGTATTAATGCCAAATTCTTAATGGGGAAAGCTTCTACTTCTCTTACTTTGGGTCATAAGGATGCATTTGAGGCTATTCTTGCTTTGCTTATTTATGGGATTGTTTTGTTTCCTAACTTAGATGGTATTGTGGACGAGAGTGCCATTCATATTTTCTTGAAGAGAAATACGGTACCTACTTTTCTTGGAGACATGTATCATGCATTTCATTATAGGACCTCCAAAGGTGATGGAGAGATTGTGTGTTGTGCACCTCTTCTCTAGGTGGTTTATTTTGCACCTACCAAAGTTCGATGTCTTCAAGGATAATAGAGAGAAGCGAAGATGGTCTCAAAGGATTATGTCTCTTTCTCATAAGGATATGACTTGGTATTGTTCCTATTATGATACTGGAGTTCTTATTGATAGTTGTGGAGAGTTTCCTAATGTACCTCTTCTTGGTACACGTGGGGGAATTAGTTACAACCCTATTCTTGCTAGACAACAGTTGGGATATTGTTTGAAGGACATACCAAATAACCTTTCCTTATCCAGTTTATTCTTTCTTAATGGTGCAGATCATGTAGAGATGAAGAAAAGGATTGCTCATTCTTGGCATGCGGTTCATCGGAAAGAGAAGGGTCAATTGGGAAGACAACACCTTGCTCCCTCCGAGTGTTACATCCAGTGGGTTCGATCTAGGGCTTCCAAGCTCAAGATTCCTTATCCACCCGAGGAGCCTTTATTTCCTATACTACCATTGTCTACTTTTCTTCCTCCCGTTGATGAAAAGGTTGCTCTTCAAGAAGAGTTGGACAAGATGAAGAAAGAGAAAGAAGAATGGCTACTTGAGAAGACGACGATGCAAGAGCAACTGAAGGAGAAGGATGATCTCATTGAGTTACTTGAGCGGCGTGTTACGAAGAGGCCAAAAGAGGATTTATTTTCCTCTAGTACTCCATCTACCATTCCTCCTACATCCGGCGCTTGGAAGGCCATTGTTGACCAGTTGGTGAAGGATAAAGAAGACATGGAGAATTGGTACAAGAAAGAGATTAAGAGGATTCGCATGAAGTACCAGTCGGGATTTGGATCTTCTTCATATATGATCCCCTAGGCCTAATTTACTTTTCTCTCATGTATTAGGATTATTGAGATTTGTACTTCACTTGTAATCCTTACTTTGATTTTGAAATTCTGGGATCAGGTACGTGATGTCGAATGAGATGTTTAAACACTTGAAGACTTAAACAAAACTTAAAGTGCAGGTAAATTAAACAACACAGGAAATTGTTAACCCAGTTCAATGTATCACCACACTTACATCTGGGGGCTACCAAGCCAGGAAGGAAATCCAATATAAGTAATATTAATTCTGGACTTAAACCACTCAGTTTAATTCCTCACTTAATATCTACCCAAGGCAATTTCTACCTAAGACACAACTTAGATATGAGTACCAACTCACTCCCCCTCAATAACATAGTGATATGTTACAATGTTTAATAAAATTGAAGTCACACTTCAAACAAAACAGCTTGATTTTACTTCACAGTTTCAATCAAGACACAATACACTTTTTGCTTAAAAGCTCATAAAGTGATACACATATACAACCTGCTATTAAAACACAAACACCCTATTTAGTCTTCTTAATTTCGTACTCTATTATGAGAGTTTCTGTTGCTTAAATAGATGCTTGGATTTTGGGCTTTCTGTAGGTTATCCAATCCTGATACGCATGTTGTCATCACCTTGAATTAGGGTTTGTTACTTCCTTAATTCTAGGTGAGTCAGTTCTTCTGTTATACTGAAATCATATAACCATTCTCCCTACAGATGCCCCTTCTACTGTTTTATCCATTCACAATTAATTCCAGATAAATTCCCTGAATTTACTCAGTTCTGTTAAGCATTATTTAATTCTGGTAGCAGGTTTGAGATGTCACAACATCTGGTGTGACATCCTGAAAACTGAACTTACTTCATTAACTTATACAATGTCACAACATCTGGTGTGACATCCTGAATTAAGTTCATTAACTTATACTCTGTTTGATAATGTCACAACATCTGGTGTGACATCCTGAACTAAGTTTAACACTTCTTGTTGGTCAAAAATTCTGCCAATTCTAAACATCTACAAACTCCCCCTTTGGCTAATTTTTGGCTAACACAATCTTCTGGTTTTATCAGAGTGCAGCAGAGTTTCATTTATCAGAGTGCATCAGTTCTTTTCTGTTGAGTCATGTGTGAGTTTACTCCCCCTCAAACCTGTATGTGTTCTGACTTGTTCAACAGAAATTTTTCATTAAAAACAACTTAGTTCAGAAGCAGACATTAAACAGACAAAAGGCATTTTTTATTAATCAGTAAGCTGCAGCAGACATTGTTGTTGTTCAATTCTCTTCTCCCCCTTGTTAGGCATAAATTAGGGCTAAATTTTACATAGTCAGAGAGAAATACAAAATTACAAAACCAAAATACAATGCTGAAGCAGACAGTACACATTCCTCACACACATTTTTCACTCAGAATCTTCATATTCAGTATCTTCCTCTTCTTCAGATTCATCATCAGAGTCAGCAGCCTTCTGAGCACTCTCTTCCATTTCCAGCCTTTGAATAATTTCCTCAAGCTTTTGCTTCCTGGCATCCAGCTCTTTGCAGGTGTTCTTCAGTTCAGCAATCAAAGCAGCTTTGGATATGGGAGTCTTTGCTTTTGAAGGTCCAGCAGATGTCCCAGTGGGAGCTTCAACATTAGCATCATGATGGCTCAAGAAAAGTTTGTAATGGAAGGCCAGAGGACTTTATCTTTTGCAGATTGAATCCTTCTCAGTGAGGATACCTGGATACTGACTGATGATGATTCCACATAGCAGAGATGGAAAGGCAATAGGAAGCTTTGTTGCTGATGTTCCTGCATGCTTCAGTGTTTGATCAAATATGTATGCCCCAAAGTCCAGCTTTGTTTGGGTGCCCACAGCATAAATGAATTTGCCCAATCCAGTAGCTATTGAAGAGGTATGATTGGTAGGGACCCGGTTTACAGTACCAATCCTATGCAGCATTGCATACTTCCTTGTTAGCAAGCTAACTGAAAGTTTGCCCTTGACTGGCCAAGTCTTGACCTGATTGGCAGTGATGACCTTGCAAATCTGGTTGTCAGTCTTCCCCAGCTCATTAGGTCCATCAGATTCTCTCCCTAGGTAATGATTGATAACCCTAGGAGAGAATTCCACACATCTCCCTCTTACATAGACTTTTCTGAATTCATCTGACTTACCATCAGCACAGTCCTCTTGAAGGTTGACAATGAACTCCTTGACTAGCAGCTCATAGCAGGGTGAAAAATTTGACACTGTTTTAAATAAACCAGCAGAAGATATTAGGTCTATTACCTCAGTGCACTCAAGTGCATTGCTGCCCAGCTCTCTTTCAAGTGTCACCCTTCTTTGGTATACATATTTCCATCTGCTCACACTTGACACATGATGGAAAGAAACATTGTCCAGAGGAGCTTCTGGAACAGCAGAGGTAGACCTTGAAGGTGCTGGTTTCTTCTTTGGTTGGGATGTTGGGACATCCTCTTCAACATCTGAATCTGGTGGAGTTACAGCTTTCCTCTTTTGTGTATTCACCTTGCTCCATTGTTTAGTGGGTCCAAATACCACTTTGGCCTTATCTTTCTTTGGAGTAGGTTGTTTCTTTTCAAGAGTTGCATGTCCTGCAGTCTTCTTTTCCTTCCTAGCCCTAAGCCTTTTGGCTATTCTAGGGTCCACAGATGCAATGATCTCTGTGTCAGAGTCACCATCTGTGGCTTCAACAGGAGGAGGTTGAGAAGTCTCCTCTTTAGCAGGTGGATCAACAAAAGCTTGGTCATCAGTGGCTTCATCATCATCATCAGTTGAGGCCTTGTGCTGGTCCTCAGATGTTTCAACATCTATTGGAACATCCTGTTGAACAGGAGTGTCCTCTTCAGCTTGATTGGGTTGTTCTTCTTGTGGAGCTGGCATGGTGTTCATGGGAACATATATACCACTCACAACTCTTTGCTCATACAGAATCCTATTCTTAATAGAAGCATCCACATATTCAGAAGCTTTGGGGGTGGTGTTTGAGGATGAAGGAACCCCTTTGCTTTTGTTGAACACAGGTTCCTTTGCTCTTCTCACATTTGGAGTTCTAGGCTTTTGAGCAAGAGGAACACTTCCTCTGATTTCATCCATGGGAGTAGTATCCATTGGAACCATGGAGATTGGGGTTGCATGCACAACATCTTCTTGGTTGAGATTTTCATCCATGATGTTAGGGTTTTGATGTTGAGACATTTTCGAATGTGGTGAAGGAAGAGTTTAGGGTTGATTGATTTTGATGAGCTCAGAAAAACAGCTTAAGCATGCAAATGATTTTGAGAGGATAGTGAGGAGATGAAGAGCTGAGAGCAAGCTGAAGCTTTTATAAAATCCGTTACTTGGAGAATTTTAAGGAGTGGAATACACAGAGTTTTTGACCAGACTGGTGTTGCCATCTAGTGATCATGCCACACGATGTCATAGGACATGTTGGCACTTCTCCATAACTGCTATATTTCACATAAGCAGATTCCCAATTTACCCCTTAGGTTTTCAAATTGGGTAGCATCCAAAGCTTTAGTAAATATATCAACCAATTGTAGATATGTGGCTACATGTTCTAATGAGATCACCTTCTCTTCCACAAGATCTCTGATGAAATGATGCCTGATATCAATGTGCTTTGTCCTGCTGTGTTGGATAGGATTCTTTGATATGTTAATAGCACTTAAGTTGTCACAGTACAATGTCATGACATCTTGTGGGACTTTGTATTCTGTGAGCATTTGCTTCATCCAAACCAACTGTGAACAACTGCTACCAGCTGTAATATATTCAGCTTCAGCAGTGGATAAGGATACACAATTTTGTTTCTTACTGAACCAAGAAATCAAATTGTTTCCTAGAAAGAAGCATCCTCCTGATGTGCTCTTTCTATCATCAGCACTTCCAGCCCAATCAGCATCACAAAAGCCAGTGAGAATTGGTTCACATCCATGGGAGTACATGATGCCATAGTCACAATTACCATTGACATATTTCAGAATTCTCTTAACCTGGTTTAGATGGCTAACTTTTGGATCAGCTTGATATCTTGCACATACACCTACTGCAAAGGCTATATCTGGTCTGCTAGCAGTCAGATATAATAGGCTTTCAATCATACTTCTGTATAAGCTTTGGTCCACCTTTTCACCCTTGTCATCCTTTGTCAGCTTTAAATGAGTGGGGGCAGGTGTTCTTTTGTGACTTGCACTGTCCATCCCAAACTTCTTGACAGTGTTCTTTGCATACTTGCTTTGGGATATGAACATGGAGTCTTCCATCTGCTTGATTTGCAGTCCAAGAAAGTAGGTTAGTTCTCCTACTAGGCTCATCTCAAATTCAGATTCCATTTGAGTGACAAAATGTTTAACCATCCTGTCTGACATCCCACCAAAGACTATGTCATCTACATATATTTGAGCAATCATGACATTTCCTTCTTCATCCTTCACAAACAAGGTTTTGTCTATTCCACCTTTCCTGTATCCTTGTTTTGTGAGAAAAGTAGTCAGCCTTTCATACCATGCTCTTGGAGCTTGCTTCAGACCATAAAGATCCTTCCTTAGTTTGTATACATGATCTGGACAGTTTGGATCAACAAATCCCTTAGGCTGCTCTACATATACCTCCTCATTAAGATATCCATTTAGAAAGGCACTTTTCACATCCATTTGAAATAGCTTGAACTTCAGGATACAAGCAATTCCTAAAAGTAGTTTGATTGATTCAAGCCTTGCTATTGGTGCAAAAGTTTCATCAAAGTCTACTCCCTCAATTTGTGTGTATCCTTGAGCTACAAGTCTAGCCTTGTTCTTTGTAACAACTCCCTGCTCATTTGACTTGTTCTTATACACCTATTTAGTGCCAATCACATTTATGTCATCAGGTCTAGGAACAAGATCCCACACTTCATTCCTTGTGAACTGACCTAATTCTTCTTGCATATCACAAATCCAGTACTCATCATTAAGAGCTTCCTTGATGTTTTTAGGTTCTATTTTTGAAACAAAACAAGAACCTGAAATCACCTCTCTTGATCTAGTGCTTACACCACTATTGGGATCACCAATTATCAAATATTTGGGATGATCCTTCTGGATTCTGATGGAGGGAGGTTTGCTGAATTGTTCTGTCCTTGCCTCAGTTTGAGTGAAGTCAGGATGATCACTCTTTATTTCAGCTTCAGTCTGACTGTCAGCAGATGTTCCAACATCATCTGCAACATCTGTAGGGGCATCATCAATTATCACATTTATGGACTCCATTATAACCTTGGTTCTGGAGTTAAATACTCTATAGGCTCTGCTATTTATGGAGTATCCAAGGAAAATCCCTTCATCACTTTTAGGATCCATCTTTCTTCTTTGCTCCCTATCAGCCAGAATGTAACAATTACTTCCAAACACATGGAAGTACTTAACTGTAGGTTTTCTGCCCTTCCAGACTTCATAGATGGTGGACAAGGTTCCTTTCCTTAGAGTGACTCTATTATGAATGTAACAAGCTGTGTTCATAGCTTCAGCCCAGAAGTACAATGGTAACTTTTTAGCATGAATCATAGCTCTTGATGATTCTTGGATAGTTCTGTTCTTCCTCTCAACAATCCCATTCTGTTGAGGGGTGATAGGAGAAGAATACTCATGATTGATTCCCTTTGAAGAACAGAAATCTGAGAATTTTTTATTCTCAAATTCCTTTCCATGGTCACTCCTTATTCTGACTACACAGCTTGCTTTTTCTCTTTGTATTCTTTGGCACAAATCTTTGAATACATCAAACACATCAGACTTTTCTTTGATAAAATTTATCCATGTATATCTTGAAAAGTCATCAACAACTACATAGGCATACCTTTTTCCCCAAGGCTCTCAACCTGCATTGGTCCCATAAGATCCATATGCAATAATTCCAAAACTTTGGAAGTTGTCAGATGTTGGAGCTTTGGATGGGACATCTTGGTTTGCTTGCCTATTTGACATTCACCACATACTTTTCCTTCATCAATCTTCAGTTTTGGAATACCTCTTACAGCTTCCATAGATATGATTTTCTTTATTCCTCTGAGATGAAGATGACCCAGTCTTTGGTGCCATAGCTTCACTTCTTCTTCTTTGGCTAAGGAGCAAGTTGAAGTGAGACTGAAATCTTGAGGTTCCCACATATAACAGTTGTCTTTAGATCTGGCTCCTCTCATGACAACCTTCTGTTCTTTATTAGACACTATGCATTCAGTTTTGGTAAAGTTTACACTATAACCTTGATCACATAATTGACTTATGCTGATCAAGTTAGCAGTCAATCCTTTTACCAGCAGCACATCATCTAGTCTTGGTACATCTGGACAGTCCAAGGTCCCAACTCCCTTGATTTCTCCTTTAGCTCCATCTCCAAAGGTTACATATCTGGATGAATGTGACTTTAAGTCTACCAGCAGATTCTTCAATCCAGTCATGTGCCTTGAGCATCCACTGTCAAAGTACCAGTCTTTTTTAGCTGATACTCTTAGAGATGTATGAGCTATATATGCAACACTCTTCTTTGACCATTTTTGCTTGTAGTGAGGTTTCCTTTGATGCCTCTGCCCTGTGTAGTGTCCATTTTTAGAGCTCCAAGGTTGTTTGTTGAACTTGTTCTTGGGCATGTAGATTTGATCAGCATGAAGACTAGCTTTAAGTACCCATACTTTCTTGATGACCTCTGTCTTCTGTTTAGGGGGTTGCTGATATCTTTGATTTTGATGTCCATGCAGCACTTTCTTGGTAACCTTTATCTTCTGCTTAGGGGGTTGCTGATACATCTGATTTGGATATCCATGCAACTTGTAGCAATGAGGTTTGATGTGACCAAACCTTCCACAATGATGACATCTCCATCTTTGATACTTCTTTTTCATCATGTTCTTTTCATGATGTTGGGACATCTTGTTTGACTTTATGGGATTTGAAGTAGTTTTGCTGGTGCTAGACTCAACCTTTTGAGCTTTGTTAAATCCCAGTCCAGTTCTATCCCCTGAATGCTTATTGTTGTTGAGAATGACATCCAGTGTGTTTGAGTTACTGTTCAGCATTATAATAGATTTGGACATATGTTCCAATTTGGAGTTGAGAAGACTTACTTCACTTTTCAAAGTGTCAATGATTTCTAGATTACTTGTCTTTTCAACCTTTAATGCCTCAATCTGCTTCTTCTGTTTTATATTCTCCATGCATACTTCAGTGCTCCTTTTACACAACTCTTTGTATGATTCTTCTAGCTCTTCAAAAGTCAGCTCCTCATCACTGGATCCACTTTCAGATTCACATACTCCAGCTAGAGCAGTGATGTGCTTTGCTGATTCTTCTTATGAATCACATCCTGAGTCTTCATCAGACCAGGTCACAGAGAGACCTTTCTTCTGCTTCTTTAGATAGGTAGGGCATTCATTTCTGATGTGTCCATATCCTTCACATCCATGACATTTAATCCCTTTTTCTTGATTGGTCTTGTCATCATAATTTGACCTTCTATTAGCATCATAAGGTCTTTTATTCTCAGAAGAGTTTGAGTTTCTTCCACTTGGTCTGGACCTGCCATCCATTCTTCTGAGAATCTTGTTGAATTGTCTTCCAAGCATAGCAATTATTTCTGATAAATTTTCTTCAGGGTCTGCTTCATTATTTTCTTCTTCTTTATCAGTATTTGACACCAAGGCTATGCTTTTGTTCTTCTTTACAATTGTGTCATTCATTCCCATCTCAAATGTTTGAAGGGAACCAATGAGCTCTTCAACCTTCATTGTGCATATGTCTTGAGCTTCTTCTATTGCTGTAACCTTCATGTCAAATCTTTTTGGTAAAGATCTGAGAATCTTTCTTACCAGCTTTTCATCACTCATTTTCTCTCCCAAAGCACCAGAAGTATTAGCTATTACCAAGATGTTCATGTAAAACTCATGAATTATCTCATCTTCCTTCATTCTCAAGTTTTCAAACTTGGTGGTGAGAAGTTAAAGTCTTGACATCTTCACCTTTGATGTTCCTTCATGAGTTGTTTTGAGAGTGTCCCAAACATCTTTGGCCAGCTCACAGTGATGCACAAGTCTGAATATGTTCCTATCAATGCCATTGAATAAGGCATTTAAGGCCTTGGAATTACCAAGTGCTGAATCTTCTTCCTCCTTGCTCCATTCTACTTCTGGTTTCAACACTTTTGCCCCATCCTTGTTGTCTTGTACAGGGTGCTCCCATCCTTTGTTGACTGCTTTCCAAGCCCTGCTATCAAGTGATTTTAAGAATGCTACCATTCTTGGCTTCCAGTAGTCATAGTTGGATCCATCCAATATAGGTGGTCTATTTACAGATCCTACATCTCTGTCCATGTTCCCAAAATTTACAGTCCCTAGATCTCACCCAGTTAAACAGGCAAGGTGCCTGCTCTGATGCCAATTGAAATTCTGGGATCAGGTACGTGATGTCGAATGAGATGTTTAAACACTTGAAGACTTAAACAAAACTTAAAGTGCAGGTAAATTAAACAACACAGGAAATTGTTAACCCAGTTCAGTGTATCACCACACTTACATTTGGGGGCTACCAAGCCAGGAAGGAAATCCAATATAAGTAATATTAATTCTGGACTTAAACCACTCAGTTTAATTCCTCACTTAATATCTACCCAAGGCAATTTCTACCTAAGACACAACTTAGATATGAGTACCAACTCACTCCCCCTCAATCACACAGTGATATGTTACAATGTTTAATAAAATTGAAGTTTTAACAGTCCGGGCCCCTCGCAAGGCAATCCCGGCACTTCCACCTCACGATCTTCTCTACCCCCCTCACTAGTAGAGTTTTTGCCTTCCGTGGGAATCGAACCCTGTACCCTGGGGTTCAAGTACTTGTTCAATCCATTCCCACTACCAATTGAGCTACTAGCTCAAGTGGTAGTGGGAATGGATCGAACAAGTACTTGAACCCCAGGGTACAGGGTTCGATTCCCACGGAAGGCAAAAACTCTAATAGTGAGGGGGGTAGAGAAGATCGTGAGGTGGAAGTGTCGGGATTGCCTTGCGAGGGGCCCGAACTGTTACAAAAAAAAGGCGCCTTTTTTTGTAACAACCCGGGCCCCTCGCAAGGCAATCCCGACACTTCCACCTCACGATCTTCTCTACCCCCCTCACTAGTAGAGTTTTTTCCTTCCGTGGGAATCGAACCCTATACCCTGGGGTTTAAGTACTTGTTCAATCCATTCCCACTACCAATTGAGCTACTAGCTCAAGTGGTAGTGGGAATGGATTGAGCATGTACTTGAACCCTATGGTACAGGGTTCGATTCCCACGGAAGGCAAAAACTCTACTAGTGAGGGGAGTAGAGAAGATCGTGAGGTGGCAGAGCCGGGATTGCCTTGAGAGGGGCCCGGGCTGTTACAGAAGTCACACTTCAAACAAAACAGCTTGATTTTACTTCACAGTTTCAATCAAGACACAATACATTTTTTGCTTAAAAGCTCATAAAGTGATACACATATACAACCTGCTATTAAAACACAAACACCCTATTTAGTCTTCTTAATTTCGTACTCTATTCTGAGAGTTTCTGTTGCTTAAATATATGCTTGGATTTTGGGCTTTCTGTAGGTTATCCAATCCTTATACGCATGTTGTCATCACCTTGAATTAGGGTTTGTTACTTCCTTGATTCTAGGTGAGTCAGTTCTTCTGTTATACTGAAATCATATAACCATTCTCCCTACAGATGCGCCTTCTACTGTTTTATCCATTCACAATTAATTCCAAATAAATTCCCTGAATTTACTCAGTTCTGTTAAGAATTATTTAATTCTGGTAGTAGGTTTGAGATGTCACAACATCTGGTGTGACATCCTGAAAACTGAACTTACTTCATTAACTTATACAATGTCACAACATCTGGTGTGACATCCTGAATTAAGTTCATTAACTTATACTCTGTTTGATAATGTCACAACATCTGGTGTGACATCCTGAACTAAGTTCAACACTTCTTGTTGGTCAAAAATTATGCCAATTCTAAACATCTACAGATTTTAATGAGAATGAGTTTTTAATTACTTCAAAAAGTGTTTCTTTATAAATATTGTAATTTATCTTATAGTCCTTTGAAATATTTGAATTTGCATTTGCATACCATGCATCATGCCTGCATTGGTCTTTCTTTTTTAGGGTTGTACAAGGATCTTATGTTGTTTCTTGGTCTTTATTCAGTTCTCCTGTCAAGCTGACTCACGAAGTTGATACTCGATCTAATCGGAAGAAGATGTCGAAAGCCTTACAACAAGAGAATCGCGAGCTGCGCGAGGAAGTTGCATATTTGAAGGATAGCTTGGAAAGGGTTACTGCTATGATGGAAAGCTTGGTGGCTGCTCAGAATCAGCCACCCCATTCTCCGGTACAACATACAGTCATCTCTGAGATTGCCACTGCATCGATTCCTATTGAAACTGTTATTTCTCCTTGCTACCGCATGCCTCCTGGTAAGCCGTGGGGCATGCTAGCTAATTTCACTCCTGCTGGTTATCATCCTTCTCCTCCTGAGACTGCTGCATTTACTACTCTTTAGCCAGTGATGACTACTGCACCGCCTGTGATGCACACTACTTCGCACCATGATGAAGTGATTTACCATGCTAAGCCCAGTGAAGGCGTTGGTGTGACTGAAAGACTTGATGATTTTCAAGGTCGTTTTGTTTAGTTACAGAGAGAGATGAGAGCCTTGAAGCACAAATATTTGTTTGGTAAAGATGCTTATGATATCTGTTTGGTCCCTAATGTCAAGGTTCCGTACAAGTTCAGGCTGTCTGAGTTCGAGAAATATAAAGGCAACACTTGCCCTCTGAGTCATCTGACTATGTATGTTAGGAAGATGTCTGCTCAGACAGACAATGATCAGTTGTTGATTCATTATTTCCAAGATAGTTTGACTGGTGCAGCCATGAGATGGTACATGAGTTTGGATAGCAGCCAAATCAATACTTTCAATGATTTGGGAGAGGCTTTTGTTAGGCAATACAAGTATAATGTTGATATGGCATCAAACAGAGATCAACTCTGTGCTATGTCCCAGAAGGACAAAGAAAATTTCAAAGAATATGCGCAGAGATGGCGCGAGCTAGCAGCTCATATTGTTCCAACTCTAAAAGAGAAAGAGATGACGAAGATCTTTTTGAAGACTTTAGGTTCTTTCTACTATGAGAAGATGATAGCAAGTGCTCCTTCTGATTTCACTGAAATGGTGAGTATGGGGATGCGACTAGAAGAAGGTGTCCGTGAGGGATGGTTGAACAAATAGAGTAGTAATGGCTCGAGTTCTAAGAGGTTCAACTTCGGTAAGAAGAAAGAAGGTGAGACTAATGTAGTGTCCCGTGAAAATTATAGAAGACCTCGTGGCCGTGAGAATCGTCATCATCAGCATGTAGCTTCTGTAACTCCGATGATTAATGTGACTCCAACTGTGTCGGTAGCTCCAAAGTATCAGTCTCGTTATCAACAACCTTCTGTGCAACAGAGTCGTAATCAACAGGTTTGTGCTAAGCCGAATTTTGATCCCATTCCAATGTTGTATGCAGATTTGCTTCCATCTTTGATTGCAAAGAATCTTGTGCAAACACGTTCTCCGCCTTCGGTCCCAGAGTCTATCCCATGGTGGTATAAGCCAGAAGCTCATTGTGCTTTTCATCAAGGTGCCCCGGGGCACGATGTTGAGAATTTTTATCCATTAAAGTTTGAAGTGTAGAAATTGATAAGGAGCAATGTTCTGTCTTTCAATGATGTTAATCCAAATGTGAAGACAAATCCGCTTCCGAAGCATGGTAATATGTCTGTGAACATGGTTGATGGTTGTCCTGGTTTGTTCAAGATTTATGAGATCTGTCATATTCGAAGGTATTTGGTTGAGATACATGCTTTCTTAAGTGAATATCATAATATTGATCACGATTATGCTGGTTGTTGCATTTGTTCGGTGAACCCTCATGGTTGCGTGATTGTTAAGAGCGACATTCAAAAGATGATGGATGACAAGTTGATTGAAGTGACAATAAAAAGAGATGAGTATGACAACGAAGTGAATGTTATTGTGCCTCAGTTCAATATGCCTGAGAAGGTTGATCCTGAGAAGGTGGTTATTTCTTTTGATAGACGCAAAAATGTTGTTACTCCATTGGTGATCAATTTGCCCGGTCCAATGCCCTATGAGTCTGATAAAGCTGTTCCATATCGATATAATGCTACGATGATAGAAAATGGTAAGGAAGTTCTTATTCCTTCTCCAAAGTCTGTGGTTAGCATTGATGATGTGACGAAAGTTACTCAAAGTGGTAGAGTTTATGCTTCGGATCCTCCGAAAAGCGCTGAAGATACAAATGCAAGTAAATAGATTATGGATGGTGTTGCCCGATCAGGTTAACCTGGTGATTCCATTTTGAAAGATAATTAAGATGAGGTGTTAAAACTAATAAAGAAAAGCAAGTACAACGTTACTGAGAAGTTGTTGCATACTCCGTCGAAGATATCAGTTTTATCACTCTTGATGTGCTTTGAGGCTCATAGGCAATCTTTACAGAAAATTCTTGATCAAACTTATGTTGACCACGATGTGACTATTGATCAGTTTGATAGTATTGTGGCTAATATCACATCATGCAACAATTTGAGTTTCTGTGATGATGACTTTCCTGAAGAAGGAAGGAACCATAATTTGGCTCTGCATATTTCAGTGAATTGTCAGGAAGATGCTATGTCTAAAGTATTAGTTGATATTGGGTCTTCTCTGAATGTGATACCGAAGTCGACTTTGTCAAGGCTTGCATACCAAGGTGCTCCCATGAGGCATAGTGGGATTATCGTGAAAGCTTTTGATGGATCGAAGAAGCCTGTGATTGGTGAATATGATCTTCCTATTTTGATTGGACCATTTATATTCCAGATTACTTTTCAGGTAATGGATATACATCCCGCTTACAGTTGTCTCCTTGGAAGATCCTGGATTCACGAGGCAGGAGCTGTGACATCTACTCTCCATCAGAAGCTAAAGTTTGTGAAAGATGGGAAATTAGTGACTATTGACGGTGAACAGGCGATGCTAGTAAGCAATTTGTCATCTTTCTCTTATATTGATGTTGAAGAAGAGGTGGGAACTTCATTCCAGGATCTTTTTGTTGTTAATAATGTTGCTAAGAAGAATGTTATGCCTATGTCTTCTCTCAAGGATGCTCTTCGTGTGCTTGAAACTGGTCATTCTGATGGTTGGGGACGAGTTATTGATGGTGTTGCCAACAAAGAAGGATTTGGTATTGGTTTTGCACCAGGTGTGGCTCTCAATGACCCGAAGACTATTCAGGAAGGATTCCGAAGTGTTGGGTTTATCAACGATCATTCTGCTGCTGCCATCATTGAAGATGATGAAGATGAAGAAATGCCTAACCTTTTTACACATGGAATGATTTGAAAGAACTAGATTGCTGTTTGTCGCTCCCTGGATTTCCATCCTGGTACAAATGCGAAAGTGGCGCGGAAAGAGGTAGAGTCGCCAGCCAGGCATTTTTATCCCGAAGGAATGGGAATGGTAATGCTGCACAAACCAGAAGAATAGAAAAGGAAGGACACAGGTCCTGCGAACCAAAGAATCTGGGTTCGGGAGTCGGTTATGACCTGGGAAGGTATCAGCACCCCAGATCGTCCTCCGTACCCGATGGGATCCACGCTTGCAAAGAAACTGTTTCAAAGGGTGAAGAAATAAAAGCTGCTGCAAAAGAAAGGGATTTGGATCTGGAAAAAGAATTGAGAAAGAAAACAAAGAGGAAAAATGTAGGGAAAATAAAAGAGTGTGCTCGAATGGGTCCTACCCCGCTGCCTACGTACCTCATCTTGACAATGAGGATCAGAGTCGCCGTAGTTCTGCTAACTAGGGGTGGAAAAGATTGCTTGTGTCTTAAGGCTTGAACTGCCTATGTCAATGCTCATGTGTTGCAGGCTCGAACGACGAGTGCGTTACCGTCTTGCAAAATGACAAGTAGGAGCAAGTTCGCACGTAAAGAGTGAAGGAGATGAGAAAAGAAGTCCTGAAGGAGAGACTCGTATTGTTTGTTTGTGTTTTTTAGAAGTATTTTAGGAGTGTGGCACAAGAGAGTGAGATTAAACTCTTTTCCATGGAATGTGTACTTGCTACTACATTCCAAGATGGAATAATAGAGCAAGCACACCAAGTAAGCAGAATTTATCCAAGACTTGTTTCCAAGGGCAATGACCTAAGCTCACTAACTTGTTGAAATTATTAAGTATCTTAGTGATTAGGTGAAGAAGTATTTTTTAGGGATTTTCTTGATGAAGATGACCTCATGATCAGACTTGTGCATCATGCTAGACAAGTGTACTATTCCAAGATGGAATGAATACATATGCCTCATGGAATAAGGTTATTGCACAAGAAGTCACTTCTTTCTTTATTAATGTTTTTTATGTTTTTGTTTTGAGATGAGAAGAGAAAGAAACAAAAGAGGATATTAAAGGTAAAATTATAATGGGGAAAGCCTAATCCTAATATTAGCATGCTTGGATAATCCTAGGTTAGTAAGGCTTCAACTATCCTAAAGAAGAAGGAAAGAAGAAAAAGAAAGAGGAGAAGAAAAAGGCTAGAATACAACTTACTCCTCCAATGGAGATAAGTTTCTTTCTAAAGGGGAAGAGAGAAGTTGAATCACAATATGGAATAAGGCACATCAACAATCACAAAATAGAAGGCAAAGTAAGAGAGGAGATGAAGAATTGAAATGTGGATAACATACACATTCACTTACCATGAGCCCCTGAAATGGTTAGAACTAAACAAGATCAAGTGAGGCATAAACAAGCAAATGATCAATTCCCCACACCACAACCAAAAGTGATTCACCTCATTTACATACTAAAATACCTCAACAAAGCCAAAGAGAAAGTAGAGCAAACATGGCATTTCAAGGCAACATGAACTACTTATGAAAGAGGAAAGCATACATGAGATTATACACATCATTCAAACCCAACAAGCATCATACATCTCAATACCAGAATCATATCATGTTAATAATGTGCCTAAACAATAAAGAAAATCATGGGAAGAAACATACAAACTTCAAGCAATATCAACACAAGCATGAGAAGTGGAGTGAGCATTAAGTGTAAGTAGAAACAAATACAAATAAATTCAAAGAATAAGCATCATCTAAATACCAGGGACCTAATCATTTTAAAATGTGCCTAAGAAGCATGAACAATCATGGGGAAGAAGCATACACATCATGGAGGGCAAATGAACAAAGAAGGTGAGGTGACATTGCATACATTTGTGAGAGACTTCAAAGACCAATAACACAAAACTTTCCAAAGCACAAACACCAATCAAGGACCAGGGATCTATCCTCATACCAAAATAGCTCTAAACATCCTATAGGAGTTGGCACAAGTGCCCTCCTAGCCTAAGAACTAAGCACGTGACAAGAAAAGGAAAAAACTTGGGCAAGCACATATGAAAATTCAAATCAAATCAAAACTTCATTCAAAAATTCTACAATTAAGCACAAATGTTCATTAATCATGTGATAACATCATACCAAAAGAGCAAGATCAGAATCAAAAGCAAACTATGTCAAAGGACCTCATGAACACAAACTAGGGTTTTGAAACTTCATGCTCAAGTAACATATCAAACATATTCATAGACGCTTTTAAAAATCAGAGGAAAAATCAACAATAAACTACATCTCATTATGAACTAGATTAAAAAAGAACCAACTCAAAGCTCAAATTAATGATCAAGATAGAAAATCCACAAGTCAGCATGCATTTAAAATGAATTAAAAACAATTAATAAAAGTAAGAATTAATTTCTACGTGGGAAATAAAAATAAATGAAAAATGAAAATATCAAAAATTAGAGAAAATTCAAAGAAACAAACATGATTTATTTTGTGATTTTATGAAGCCTATTACTATTTTTAAAAATTAAAAATCAAACTGAAAACCAAATAAATAAAAATTAAAAGAAACTAAGCCAGGGGTGCATTTAGTAGGGAGACACGGTTTAAAAACATTGGGCCTGGTAAAGAGGTGGGTGCGAAGAGCAACATAAGGCCCAAAGTATCCAGCGCATTCTCATAAAGCTTATGGTGAAAATTCAGTTATTCAGAAGAAATAATGGACCATCAGATCAAATGAGCACACAAGATTAGGTCAATATCACAAATAAGTCAACAAATCCACATTAGCTTGTGTAGGTGCATTCCATTTATGGTGTAGTGTCACACAAATGGATTAATTCAGAAACAAAATATAAACATGAACACACGTGCCAGGGATGAGGAATTTTAATGCGCTGGCATTCTGTGAGCCGTTTAGATCAAACATCCAAGGGCTATAGAGTTATCTTCTTCAAATTTGAATCCAAACAAGTTTCCAGAATCCGGCGACCGGAGCACTAGCTCCGGTGCCGGAAAACTCATAAGCATAAACTAAACATCACAGAAATGAATAAAATGCTCCAGAATAACTAATTAAAACACGTAGATCTCAAATATGACATTAGATTTCCAAATAGATCAACACACGAGGCAAATCGAACAAGAAAAAAATTCACGGATCAAACTTTAATTCAACCATACAGTCTTAATATCCATCCATTTTCAAAACAAATCACATCAATATGTTCAGTAAAGCAAGTAGATTATTTCTCACACAAGAAATCAAGGATTCAGATCTATGAATTGGAAGCTCACCTGAAACTTGCAGAGTATGAATTAGGTCAAGAGAAGCCTCCAACTGCTACAGATCAAAACCTTTGAACCTCTCCTTGTAAAATAAATACAAGAGAGAGCTTGAAAACCTCTGGATCTTGGAACTCGAAAGTAATTTCACTTGAATAGTGATGAAGTAAATCCTGACTTGCAGCTTAAACCAATGATATATTCTTGCTCCTCATGTCTCTAGGGTTATGAATATACAAAGAAATTTGTAAATGAGTGAGAGGATTGAGAGATTCGAAGGAGAGAAGGTATGGTGCAAAAACTTGTATATGTTAAAATTGTGATGGCCCTCAGTGAAATAAAACCCTAGTTGGCTTAAATATAGTGACTAAAAACTCTAGGGCAAGAATGAGATCAGATGCACATGGGAAGTGAGTGGGAGGATTCAATTTGCAAATTGGCAAAAATTGTGTGATGGAGTGACTTGTGCGTGCTCCCCCTCTCTCATGCACATGCTCAGCCTCAAATCCACTCATTAATGCTAACTGAATCAATCTCAGCCCTTGGATGTGAGTTTACTAAGCTTGGGACGATGTTTTGCATCTTTGCACTTTGTGTTAGTCACCCTTCCTCATGCACGAATTCCCTTGTTTCTCTTGAGCCAAATTACCTTAAGGCAATGCAATGTAATGGTATAACCTTATTTTGCTCATAGAACGGCTTGTAATCAAGATATGAGACCTTTTGCACTTTGGTAGAAAGTTGCTTTTTAAGTAAAACCCTAAAACCAAGTGAATTTTGATTGGCCATAACTTTTAAACCATGAAGGATATGATCATGTTCTTGTACTTTTTAAAAATGGGAGAGCTTACTCTACAACTTTCATGTTCAAAGAAATTCCATTTGAAGTCATTTTGGTCATGAAAGAATGCTTTGAAGATTAGGGGGAGCACGCACAAGTCACTCCATCACACAACTTTCATGTTCAAAGAAATTCCATTTGAAGTCATTTTGGAAAGTTAGTTACATGCCATATTTCCAAAAATAGAAAGCCTTGCAAAAACCCTAGATTCTTGACTTTTGACTTTGCCAAACCTCTTTTATGACCTTAAGAACATCCCTTGGCTTGAAAAATAGGATTGGAACCCTTGCATTGTCACAGTTGACTTTTCAAATAATCAGTTTGACCAATTTCTTCTTATGCAAGCAACTGATGAACTGACTGCCTTCCTCAATGAGTTTTCTCACCAAATTTCATCCATTGAATTCACATATCATATGGATGACTTTTCCCACATGAAATGGTCAAAGTCACAAAGAATTATTGCTGAAAAATGAAACCCTAATTTGAATGTCAATTGTGTAGGAGCTTGCCCTTTCTTGGATCATCTGATGATCTTCAAACCTTCTGAGCTCTTGCAAAGGATCTTGAGCTTGTATATACCATGTAGACACTTCATGGGACTTGGAAAAGGTCACTTGTCTTCTTATCTTGACTTTTGAGGCTTCAAAGGCACCAATGATTGATCATATGCCCAATGTTAGTACATGCAAATGATATGCTTCAACTTTCTATGCAAAAATGCTAAGGACATGACATGCTTATGATGATTATCATATGATGATGATGCTAGAAAGAAGAGGGCAAATTTGGGGTGTTACATTGTTGATGTTCCTTCTATTGTTCATACTTCAAAGTAATTTTTTATTATTTTCTTTCAAAAATCCTTTCACTCTGCTCAAGGTGAAAGCGATGTTTGTCGGGCTTTGTTTCAAATTTTATCATAATCAATAAAATGTTATTTTGTTATCTCCATATGTGTTTTTCCTTTTTTTATTTATCTTGAAAAATGGTAACATAAAAAACCCAAAAAAAATAATCAATATTATCTGCATGGTGTTTGCACTTTTGTTCATACTCTAAAATAAAAATAAAATCATTATGCAGATTGATTGATAAACCCATTGAAAACAATGATCCTATGACTATTCCCAACTTTGAATTTCCTGTGTTTGAAGCTGAGGAAGAAGATGTTGAAGAGATTCCTGATGAGATTTCTCAGTTACTTGAGCATGGGGAGAAGGTTATTCAGCCTCATGGTGAGTCTACAGAATTGGTCAACTTGGGTTCTGAAGATGATAAGAAAGAAGTCGAGATTGGAGCATTGTTTGGTCCTGATGTTAAAAAAAGGATTGTAGAGCTTCTTAGAGAGTATGTTGATGTGTTTGCTTGGTCTTATCAAGACATGTCAGGTCTTGATACTGATATTGTGGAGCATAGATTGCCACTGAAGCCTGAATGTCCACCTGTGAAGCAAAAGTTGAAAAGAACTCATCCTGATATGGCAGTAAAGATCAAAGAGGAGGTTCAAAAGCAGATTGATGCAGGTTTTCTTGTGACATCTAATTATCCTTAATGGGTGGCCAATATTGTGCCTGTTCCAAAGAAAGACGGAAAAGTCCGAATGTGTGTTGATTACAGAGATTTGAATAAAGCCAGTCCAAAAGATGATTTTCCATTGCCACACATTGATGTGTTGGTAGATAATACGGCTAAGTTTGATGTGTTATCCTTTATGGATGTATTTTCCAGTTATAATCAAATAAAGATGGCACCCGAGGACATGGAAAAGACCACATTTATTACACCATGGGGGACTGTAACACGGTGGGAGAACTGACTTTAGTTATGTTGCAGATAGCAAGAGTCGCCACCGACTTTTATTTTATCCAAAGGAAAGGCATAAAAGAACAGGAAAGACCTTTTAAAAGACTTTTGGGTCCGGGGGTGGTTATGTAAAGGGAAGGTGTTAGCACCCTTTACATCCATGGTTATCCATGGGCTCTTAGTTACTTAGCTCACTTTAAAATGTTTTTGAAATGTGAAGTGTGTGAATAGAAATTTTCTTAAGTATTTTATAATGATCCATGTACGGATATATATAAAACCTTTGTTTTTGAAAATTGTTTGAAATATATGAAGTATTTGAATGTTTTGAAGAGTGAGCAAGTATCTAAGAGGAACCTACCCTAAATTAAGTCTTTTCTGTTCTTGAATCCTTTAAATGGTAAGACTATCCCTATTATTAAGGAATAGGTAGTCATTACCTTGGATGTGTGAGGGACAAGTGAAGGGACAATTGTGATTAGGCAACTGTGGGGTGTATAAGCAATTTGAAGGGACTTATCATCTTTATTTCGAAAGGGACAAGATCATTACGAAGGCAACATTCGAAGGGACTTGATCTTTTTATCTGTTTAAGGGACTAGATGATATAGGATGAGGGACTTTGCTTTATACACCATACTTGACCTTTTGTTTAGGCAACTTGAGAGGTAACCCTTAAGAAGTGAGATGGCGATCCAAGATCGACTTACGTGTGTGAGTGTACCAATTTAAATATTTATCTTGAGATTTAATGATCTAATTTCAATTTTTAAATACAAATATATTTCACTCCCTATTTTACTAACCATAGCATTTAAAATAAATAATAAGAATTACTACTACAAATATTACATAAGGGATACAATTACATAATAATAATAATTAAGATAAATTAAATAAATAAGCAAAATAAATAATAATGAATAATTGGGTTAGTAACAATAATAATAATGAAAATCATATAATAAATAAATAGGGTTAGTAATAACAAAAATTAATAAGAATAAAATCAAGAAATTAACATAATAATGAATAATAAATTAAAAAGTGCAATTTTTAATAGATATTTATTTTTTAAGATTTTTAAGAAGAAAAATAAACAATTCATATTATATATTAATTATTATAAGGATTTAAATTATATATACATGTTATAAAAATAAAGGTTAATTATGATAAAATAAACATATTATAAAAATAAATTATATTTACAAAATTAAATTAGGAGTTTTTAATTATTTTAAGCATACACTAAAATTATTTACATGCAAGAATTATATTAAATAATTATAAACAAATTATAAAAATATGTACATAATTAAAGTTTACAAATAAATAAATTAAAAGTTATAATTAAATTTTATATAAAAGAAAATTAGGGTTTGATTATTTTAGAAAAAATACATTAGGATTTATTTATTAATTAAAATATAAACAAGAATTATGAAATTAAAATAAACAAATAAATTAATATTTACAATTAGGGTTTACAAAAATAATTAAGTTTTACCAAAATATTTTTAGGGTTTTAGAAAATATTAGGTTAACATGAATAATTTAGGGTTTATATGTTTAGGAAAATAAATTAGGATTAATTGTCTAATATAAATTAATTATACAAAATTATACAATATTAACAATACATAAAAATAATATTAAATAATTTTTACTAATAAGATTTAATTTTGAAAAGATGAATTTTAAATTATGGAAAAGAAAATAGTATAAACATTTTATTCCTATCATTTAAATTTATTTAATTATAATATAAACTAATTAAATAGAAAACAAGAAAAAATGAAAAAAAGGAACTTACCTGGACTGGGATTCGAACTCAGTCCCTGAGCTTTCACCCTCAAGACCAACACACCAACCACTGGGCTACGCACGCGCAGGTGAGAATGAGGGAACTTCATATTGTTTTATTTTAAATCCTGTGAAAATCATAACAAAACAAACAAAAGCACAAAAAGGGCCTGGGGGGGATTCGAACCCAGGACCCTCACACAACACGCAAGCACTCTTACCATCCAGCCAGAAGGGCGCATCTGATTATACAATCACTACCATTAATAATATATTAAGTCTAATAATTAAAGGAACTTTTAAATAAAAAGAACCTGACCAAGGAATCGAACCCTGGCCCTCTACCATCACACACCAACGTCAAAACCAACCGAGCCAAGCGCTCAATGTGAAACATAATCAGAAACCAAACATTATATTTTAAGTTATTTTTTTGAATTAATTTTTCGCGCCAGATGGTCTTCATCTTCAACCTTGGTACCTGCAGATTTAGCTGCAAAATTACCTAGGAACTTTCCTGCGAATTTCTTAATATAGGAAACCTACGAAATTGGAACACCATCAAAACAGTACAATTTCATTAAATTAATAGTGCAAACAAGGTCCAGAGGTTGTTTAGAATTGATCCACGGTTTTAGAATTCGTTTATATTCATTCAAACGCAAAACCCTAATTTGAAGGTCAAGAACCCTAAAATGGCATCACACGATTCGGCCATGGTTTCTTCAATTAAACCGTCCAGAATTCATCACAAACCTTCATTGAACACTAATAAACAAACAAAATCCATTAAAACAGGTAAATGATCATGAATGAAAAAATCACAAAAACATGAAAAGTTGGATTCGGGTTCATCAATTCTTGAGGTTTGAGATGCATATGGCTATTGCTACATGATCAGGGATGTTCAAGGAAGGGATTGATGTCTTTATTTCACCTGAAAAACCACAAAAAGTCAGAAACCGAATTTCAAATTTTGATGAAATTTGAACTTATGAAACTTATCCTTGAGGCAGAAAATTCGTCCTTGTGCATTGTGTTAGGTTTGTATACTTATAGTTGAGTGAAGCTAGGTCAAAAAATTGGATCATTGTTTGGACTTTTTGATTTTTTGAAGATTGAAAAAGATTATGACTTAAATTTCATATATTTTTGAATGAGACCTTTCTATCTTAAGACAATCATCATCAATTGTATATCAATTTAATCCAATTCATGTTTATGACCTTCTAGAATCAAAATATATTTTAAATTTTCATATTTGATATTTTATTTAAATTTAAAATGATTTTTAATATAAAAAATCATAATAAATAAAATAAATAAAATAAAATTATGAAAATATCAAATAAATTTCGTGCATGATGTCATGGAACACCTTGGGTCACCAAAAGTTCAGCCCATTTGGAAGAATTTGGTTTTAAGACCCTATTTTCTTCATAAACCACCCAAAAATTTCCCAACTTTGCAAAGGCACATATCCTTCAATTTTAATGCTATGAGGGTGTTCTTGGACATTTTGGAAATCTTAAAGAGTCCTCTAACCAACCCCATTGGTTTCATGTCCATATCATTTACCATTCTCAAGTTATTCCCTTTTGAAGTTGTTGACTTTTTGTTGACTTTCAAAAGGACCTATAATGTCTTAGCTCATACCTTCCAAATGAAGCATTTTTGGGCTTGGCTTGTGAGACAAAAAGTAGTAGATAATCCAATTTCCTTCAAAATGAGCTTTGGATGGGAAACATTTGATGAATCATGTGAAAGTTATGGCTGGTCAAAGTTCAGTTGACTTTTCCTATGAAAACCCTAATTTAGAAACTCCTGATTCTTGATGATCTGAAATCTCCTTGATGAATCATGATCAACCCTTGATCAAATGATGAAATTTACTTCATATACTTGATGTTGGCAAAAAATCATGAAGTTTGACTTTGGTTTGACCACAGTTGACCTCAGTTTGACTTTTTAACTACTTTGACTGATTTTGACTTATCTGATCATCTGACTGAGCAAACCTTTGGGAAAAGTCTTGAAACTTGTCATGGGGATTCTTAAACACGTATAATATGTTATGAAGCTCACTTGAAGCCTTGGATGTTCATTTATCCTGATTAAAGTCAAAACCCTAGTTTTACATGTCCTGCTTAGGAGGATGTATTGTCTGAGGGAATTGTCAAATCTTCTGACTAATTGTGAACTTTGTGAACCTTGTGAACATCATAAGATGTCTTGTGAACCTTGTAAGATGTCTTGTGAACCTTGTGACCTTCATGAGAGGTCTTGTGAACCTTGTGAACTTCATGAGAGGTCTTGTGAACCTTGTGAACCTCATGAGAGGTCTTGTAAAGCTTGTGATCCTCATGGGAGGTCTTGTAAAGCTTGTGATCCTCATGGGAGGTCTTGTAAAGCTTGTGACCCTTGTGAACCTTGTGAACCTCTTAGCACACAAAGTCTTGTATTGTGAGGGCAAATTTTGGGGTGCAACAGCTGCCCCTGTTCAATTTTCTAAAACCTGAGGGGTTAGATTGGTATATGTGTCAGTCGTGACCTGGAAGGTTGAAGGGGATTGAACACAAAAGCCCAAAAATTTGCACTCACCGGTGCGTAGAGTGATACTGATGACTAGTTGTATATGCTTGAGTGGGCTTAAAGATGCCACTTGGATAAAAGTTCTTCAAATATATTTCTTGGAGAATAAAGTAGTCCAAAATATGAAGATACAACTTTTGGGAAGATAAACAATGGCCCAAAGTAATGATTGCTTTCAGGAGGATAAACAACGTCCTGAGGTATAAAGGTAACCTTTGGGAAGATAAAAAACGGCCCAAGGTCATGATAGCTTTCAGGGGGATAAACAACGTCCTGAGGTATGATGATAGCTTTCAGGAGGATAAACAACGTCCTGAGGTATAAACACAACTTTTGGGAGGATAAACAACGGCCCAATAGTCATGATATGGCTTTTGAGAAGATGAACGACGTCTCAAGATAGCCTTCGGGAAGATAAACGACGTCCCATGATAATGAGGTGACCTTTGGGAAGATAAACAACGGCCCAAGGTCATGATAACTTTCAGGAGGATAAACAACGTCCTGAGGTATGATGATAGCTTTCATGAGGATAAACAACGTCCTGAGGTATAAACATAACTTTTGGGAGGATAAACAACGGCCCAATAGTCATGATATGGCTTTTGAGAAGATGAACGACGTCTCAAGATAGCCTTCGGGAAGATAAACGACGACCCATGATAATAAGGTAACCTTTGGGAAGATAAACAACGGCCCAAGGTCATGATAGCTTTCAGGAGGATAAACAACGTCCTGAGGTATGATGATGGCTTTCAGGAGGATAAACAACGTCCTGAGGTATAAACATAACTTTTGGGAGGATAAACAACGGCCCAATAGTCATGATAGCTTTCAGGAGGATAAACAACATCCTGAGGTAATGAAATAACCTTTGGGAAGATAAACAACGGCCCAAGGTAACAAATTGTTGATGGAGTTTTCCTGCTGGAGAATTAATCTGAAAAACAGGATTATAACATTCTGCACGATAATATTAGTTTATGCATTATGTATGCATGTATAGTATGATGCACTTAAGTAAACGTATTATGTACTATGTATATGCTATGGTATGATATAAATGATGTATGTATGCATCATGCAGCCTGAAGCATCCGGGTATCTTCGTATAACAACTGCTGGCCAGGGAAAATAAATCCCGTTTTGTTGCTGAAGAATATGAGGAACTCGTTTTGTTTGATAATATAGTGAAGAATATGAGGAACTCATTCCCGTCTCGTTTGATAATATAGTACTCATAACTTCCCATCTTCGTTTGATAGTATGGTATTCATAACCTCCCGTCTTCGTTCGTCGTACTCCTATTGAAGGAATAAATTCCCGACTATCCGTCTGAGGATAAAAGAGATGGATATAAATTCCAGGGGAGATGTGGCTCGAAGTATTTATGAAGATGGATTTGCCCTACTGGGGGACTTGTAGTTGTCTGGTGGGGATGAACCGGCGAAGCTTCGTTGAATTCCTTCCCTCGTTCGTCCTTAGTAAATACTATTACTGCATTTTTATGCATTTCTGGTAAACATCAATCATATTCAAAAGCACACATACATTCAAACACAACCAATGGACGTTTTTCGCTTTAGTAAAAGAGAAAAAGTAATCCTGAATAAAGAGGGAAAAGTAAAGTTGAACTCGAAAACAAAATCGTTTCAACTTTGAGAGTGTATAACCAATTGGATTTAGAGCTCCTGAGATTCTTAACTTTCCTGAATACCTTCCCAGAAATCCTCATAGCTGGATCTGAAGACATGATACTGACATCATCTGATACTACTGGCGTGGACAATTAATTTCCACAATGGCTTATGCTGAGAATCCAATATCAAGGTAATACAATGAGAGGAACGTCTCTTCAAATTGTGATGGACCATATACGCTCCGGGTATTAGATTTGAAAAGAAAGCATTGCCCCTTGGTTAAGGATGAATTGTCTCATAATGGAAGTATCTGAAGGTAGTTACCTCAAGAGAAATAAGCAGAACGCCCCATAATAATATGCCCCTGACATCATGAACTTCGTAATGTTACCCTTGGTAATTCAAATACATGAGGAAAGCTGCCCCTGGCTATTAAGCACTGTTGAATCTGGACCTGATTGCCCCGAATGAATTGAACAGTAACTTGGTATGCCCCCTTGATTGGGAAACAGTGACTATGCCCCTAGCATTATGAACTCTGTAATGTTACCCTTGGTAACTTAGATAGATGAGGAGATCTTCCCCTGGCTACTTAAACATAGTTGAATCCTGTCTTGATTGCCCCAAATGGGTTAGGAAGTATCATAGCCTGCCCCCTTGATTGGGAGATAATGACTATGCCCCTTTGTATACATGGACTTTGATCCAGGAAGCAACTTTGTTTATCGGAAGGACTTTGGTTTATTGAACATTCATCCTGTAAGTTTCTCTGTTTATCGAACATTCAGGTATATGCAAACAAATATATTCAAAAATGCAATGCTTATGTCTGTCTTGAAATTTTGAAAAAGAGTTATTTTAGAAAAACAATTTTTGTGAAAACTGTGATATTAACTCAAGTTTTATAATAAGCCCTAAAGGAGTCAGGATACCTTTTTGTGGCAGTACGCTTTCGAACTAACCATGCTTCAGTTAGGACTTTTAAAGGGTTGTAATGTGGCCTGGTTCACGGTTTAAGAAACAAAGGATAAAGGCTCAAATTTTATTTGTACCCAACCCAATCTCCATGATGTTCTTCAGTCCTATGCTCAGTTAACTTATGCATTGAGGCTCAAATGAGTTTAGAACTGTAACACTGACATTTGTGATGGTTCAGAAACCAAAAATTTATTTGAACATTCAGTCATCTTTCTTTGTTGAGGATCTATAGTGACCTTTTTTTTCTTTTGACTTTGTTATATCTTCTTTTTGCCTGAACTGTTTGTTTCAAAATTACAGTCAGCGGAATTTCTCAATTTTTTTACTAAGTCTCCTTCATAGGTTTTGACTTAGTGGGTTTTTCTTTTGCTGGATATTGACTGTCAGGTTTAATGATTACAGAGAACCATCATTAGTTGTGTACAACACAAATAATTGGCATATTTGAGTTAACCGAGTAACTACCCTGCCTCGGGTAATGAATAAGGGTTTTAATTTGTGCGAGAATGAAAACTCCTACTTCATAGGCTCAAAAGGATTGACTAGGGATTAAATTCCTTATATCTCCACTGTTTAGGAATTGAAACAATGCCTGTACATCGTCAGCATAGTCTATTCAAAAGCATAATGCATAAGATTATTGTATTATTTTTGTCATCCTCCCTCTACAGGCTTATAGCTTTATCAGGAGTTAAATATCACAAAAAAGAAATATGAAGCATAGTTCAAAATATAGTGAAACGAATGGATTAATTCAAGACAAACATATGCAATGCATTAATGAAAACAAAAGTTTAACATAATAGTAAGTGTTTAAACAAACAAAAGAAATTACAAATGAAAGTTCAAATGTTGTCCCATCCAGTTGGCTGAATGTCTTCAATTGCAATCTGTGAACTTTCAGGAGCAATATATTTCACCATGAAATCAAATTTACTATTTGGGTGTCCCAAGGTGCCCCATATCTCAACAGGAATAGGTAGGCTTCCTTTCTTGCTACCCTGGGCAATTTGTCTTGCAGCTTCGGTGTTTGATGGACGATAGTAGAATTCAACTTGACCTTCTGGAGTAACCTCTAGGATTCCTTCGTCAATCAGGTCTTGAATATTTTTCTTCAATGCCCAACAGTTATTAGTATCATGTCCAGGACTGTTGGAGTGATACTGACACCTTGCCTTGGAATTATAGTGAGGAGAGGCAGTATTAGGATTTTGAGGAGGACTTTTCAAAGAAATTAGTTTCATCTCCAACAAGCATTGCAGAACTTGTGACATTGGAGTGCTGAACTTGATAAACTGCCTTCTACATTCCTTGTGTTGCGGTGGATTAACCTTATCAGGTCTTTCTTCTTCAACTGAAGAACAATCAATGGCAACCTGCCTCTTACCTTCTTTTATCCTCATCTTCCTTTCAACCAAATCAGCTTGTTTTAATGGGGGTTGACTAACACTTAGATTCCTAACTTCATTACTTTGAAATTTATGGACAAAGGTTCTTAGCTCTTCCTGCCCCTGAGCTAAACTTTGAATAAGAGCCACCTAGTCATTCATATGGGTCCTTATTTCTGTCATCTCAGCTTGTAGTTGTTCCAGCTGATCATCCTTGTTGTCCTCAGGATTCTTCTTCTTATCCAGCAATGTCTTCAACTCATCTTGTCCCTTGGACAAGTTCAGAATCATCTCTTGGAATTGTGCATTCTGAGCCTGTAGATCTTTGATAGTCTGTTCAAGAGCCATTTCTGCTGAAATAAACAGCGAGAAGATAAGATACTTGTACATAAGAAACCTGTGATGCAATGATATGGTATGTAAATGCGTATGCAATGTTTTCAAGGACCGCAGGATTTAAATTTGTTTAAACAAACGGAAATAAAAACTTTTATTAGTAAATGTTAAAATTATTTTGCCCCTTGGGCTTACAATGAAGGGAAATAAGTACAAAACTGGGGTTTTAAGTCTCCCATGGACGTTTCCTCTTTGTATGGAGGTATGTGTTGAGGTTCCGCTCCTCGTGAAGTTGTTTTGTCAGCTCCAGGATTCTCTCTTGACTAGCTTTGAAATGAGTCTCAAAAGTATCCCTTTGCTCCTTCAACTGGATCCAGGACCTCTGCAATTCTTCCATGTCAGTGGGCATGTCTGGATGAAGAATGATGTAGGAAGTATCTCCTTCAGCAACAGGCTCCATGGTAACTGGCAGGATAGCAGGATATGGCATCATAAGAGTCTGAGCACGAGATCGCACCCATCTAAGGTAAGGTTCCATAGGAATGGAGTACTTTGGTTTCAGAGTCTTGCTGTCAACCTTGTTCACTTTACCTCAAACTCGTATAAACCTTTGATGGTAACCCTGAAGATTGTTGTCGTAGTCGAACACAATACCCTGAATAAGCATGTCATGAGGATCATTACTCCGAGCATAACCAAATTGACGTAGAGCTAAGGAAGGATTGTAGGTAATGCCCCTCTTATGCCAAGGAGTGGCACATTAGGGAACTCCCCACAACGGTCAATGATAGTAGCATTTTCCATAGATATAGAGCACATGTGAATATCTGAATGAGAAAGTGACATGATCCTCTTGGACCACCTGAATCATTGTTCATTCTTCATCACTGATCGAGGAAGGTGAGAAATAAACCACCTAGATAACAAAGGTATGCAGCACATCAGAGTTCCTCGTGCCTTCGTAGTACGGGTATGAAGAGAATGTAGGATGTCTCCAAGCAATGTAGGCACTGGATTATGAGTCAGAAATTTGTTGATGGCATGTACATCTATGAACTGGTCTGGATTGGGGAACAACACTAAGCCATAGATCAATAGGGTTAAGATCTCCTCAAAAGAATCATATCTCATAGCTTTCAGGAACGCTTGAGCTTTCTCCATCAATACCTTAGCAAGAATACCCTTAACTCCACTCCTTGTTTCTAAGACAATGTCTGATTTCTTTAAATGTAGGGCTGCAGCAATGACTTCAGGTTTAGGTTCTTTTTCTAATCCCGTGAAGGGTTTCTGATCAAGGATAGGTATACCCAGTAGTTTAGAGAACTCTTCCATTGTAGGAACCAGTTGATAGTCGGGGAATGTGAAGTAATGGTGCTTAGGATCAAAGAACTGAAACAGAACACTCATCATGTCTTCATTGAACCCTGAAGTGACTAGATCCAATAGGTGACCATGTCTCTTGATGAACTGAGAGTTTTCAGAAACTTGGGAAACCAATTCTTTAAGCTTAGGAGGTATCCCTACAAAGTTGATCCGGATAGTATTCCTACGAGCAAAAGCTATGACCTGCAACAAAGAACAAAGATAAATCCTTTGGTCCTTGAAATGGTTAGTGAAAATGCTATGCTTATGATGCATGATGATGTTATGATGTTATGCTCAATCACAAACATGTGGTACACACAAACAAGTCACACAATAGCCCTTAGGTTTGAAGGCTTGCATGAGGTTTAAAGGTAAGTACCCTCCCCTGAAGTTTAGTTGGTTCATCCTATCCTATAAAGTAACCAGGTTCTAAGGGATCTCAATATCATTGATCCTTCACAAGGGTGGTTGTTCAGTAGGCAACTTACTTGCCAACCAAAACCCTCCAAGTTTAGGATCTCAATGAGTGTAGTATCGAGTATCAACCAACTTCAGTCTTCACCAAAGCCGGTTATCTCACTACTTTCTAAAGGCCAAGATGGGATAACTAGGATTCTAAAAGTTAGTTAGTGTATTGACAACATATGGCAGCCTCATATTATCCTCAACTTGACTTAAGGAACATAAGAACCAACCAAGAAGTCACACTAACTATGGCCACCAGATCAACCATATCGGTATACGCCGTACAGTTTCCTTGGTCTATTGTCATTTACCTAAGGTACACTAGATCCGGGTTAGGATCTTTCACACATAAGAGCACCCAACAGATAAGTATAAAGCAAACAAAGCAAACAAAGTTAAAATGATCTAATTCCTAAGGGTACCCCTCTTTTACAAATCCCCAGCAGAGTCGCCAGTTCTGTAACACGGTGGGAGAACTGACTTTAGTTATGTTGCGGATAGCAAGAGTCGCCACCGACTTTTATTTTATCCAAAGGAAAGGCATAAAAGAACAGGAAAGACCTTTTAAAAGATTTTTGGGTTCGGGGGGTAGGTTATGTAAAGGGAAGGTGTTAGCACCCTTTACATCCATGGTTATCCATGGGCTCTTAGTTACTTAGCTCACTTTAAAATGTTTTTGAAATGTGAAGTGTGTGAATAGAAATTTTCTTAAGTATTTTATAATGATCCATGTACGGATATATATAAAACCTTTGTTTTTGAAAATTGTTTAAAATGTAAGAAGTATTTGAAATGTTTTGAAGAGTGAGCAAGTATCTAAGAGGAACCTACCCTAAATTAAGTCTTTTCTGTTCTTGAATCCTTTAAATGGTAAGACTATCCCTATTATTAAGGAATAGGTAGTCATTACCTTGGATGTGTGAGGGACAAGTGAAGGGACAATTGTGATTAGGCAACTGTGGGGTGTATAAGCAATTTGAAGGGACTTATCATCTTTATTCGAAAGGGACAAGATCATTACGAAGGCAATATTCGAAGGGACTTGATCTTTTTATCTGTTTAAGGGACTAGATGATATAGGATGAGGGACTTTGCTTTATACACCCTACTTGACCTTTTGTTTAGGCAACTTGAGAGGTAACCCTTAAAAAGTGAGATGGCGATCCAAGATCGACTTACGTGTGTGAGTGTACCAATTTAAATATTTATCTTGAGATTTAATGATCTAATTTCAATTTTTAAATACAAATATATTTCACTCCCTATTTTACTAACCATAGCATTTAAAATAAATAATAAGAATTACTACTACAAATATTACATAAGGGATACAATTACATAATAATAATAATTAAGATAAATTAAATAAATAAGCAAAATAAATAATAATGAATAATTGGGTTAGTAACAATAATAATAATGAAAATCATATAATAAATAAATAGGGTTAGTAATAACAAAAATTAATAAGAATAAAATCAAGAAATTAACATAATAATGAATAATAAATTAAAAAGTGCAATTTTTAATAGATATTTATTTTTTAAGATTTTTAAGAAGAAAAATAAACAATTCATATTATATATTAATTATTATAAGGATTTAAATTATATATACATGTTATAAAAATAAAGGTTAATTATGATAACATAAACATATTATAAAAATAAATTATATTTACAAAATTAAATTAGGAGTTTTTAATTACTTTAAGCATACACTAAAATTATTTATATGCAAGAATTATATTAAATAATTATAAACAAATTATAAAAATATGTACATAATTAAAGTTTACAAATAAATAAATTAAAAGTTATAATTAAATTTTATATAAAAGAAAATTAGGGTTTGATTATTTTAGAAAAAATACATTAGGATTTATTTATTAATTAAAATATAAACAAGAATTATGAAATTAAAATAAACAAATAAATTAATATTTACAATTAGGGTTTACAAAAATAATTAAGTTTTACCAAAATATTTTTAGGGTTTTAGAAAATATTAGGTTAACATGAATAATTTAGGGTTTATATGTTTAGGAAAATAAATTAGGATTAATTGTCTAATATAAATTAATTATACAAAATTATACAATATTAACAATACATAAAAATAATATTAAATAATTTTTACTAATAAGATTTAATTTTGAAAAGATGAATTTTAAATTATGGAAAAGAAAATAGTATAAACATTTTATTCCTATCATTTAAATTTATTTAATTATAATATAAACTAATTAAATAGAAAACAAGAAAAATGAAAAAAAGGAACTTACCTGGACTGGGATTCGAACCCAGTCCCCTGAGCTTTCACCCTCAAGACCAACACACCAACCACTGGGCTACGCACGCGCAGGTGAGAATGAGGGAACTTCATATTGTTTTATTTTAAATCCTGTGAAAATCATAACAAAACAAACAAAAGCACAAAAAGGGCCTGGGGGGGATTCGAACCCAGGACCCTCACACAACACGCAAGCACTCTTACCATCCAGCCAGAATGGCGCATCTGATTATACAATCACTACCATTAATAATATATTAAGTCTAATAATTAAATGAACTTTTAAATAAAAAGAATCTGACCAAGGAATCGAACTCTGGCCCTCTACCATCACACACCAACGTCAAAACCAATTGAGCCAAGCGCTCAATGTGAAACATAATCAGAAACCAAACATTATATTTTAAGTTATTTTTTTGAATTAATTTTTCGCGCCAGATGGTCTTCATCTTCAACCTTGGTACCTGCGGATTTAGCTGCAAAATTACCTAGGAACTTTCCTGCGAATTTCTTAATACAGGAAACCTACGAAATTGGAACACCATCAAAACAGTACAATTTCATTAAATTAATAGTGCAAACAAGGTCCAGAGGTTGTTTAGAATTGATCCACAGTTTTAGAATTCGTTTATATTCATTCAAACGCAAAACCCTAATTTGAAGGTCAAGAACCCTAAAATGGCATCACACGATTCGGCCATGGTTTCTTCAATTAAACCGTCCAGAATTCATCACAAACCTTCATTGAACACTAATAAACAAACAAAATCCATTAATAACAGGTAAATGATCATGAACGAAAAAATCACAAAAACATGAAAAGTTGGATTCAGGTTCATCAATTCTTGAGGTTTGAGATGCATATGGCTATTGCTACATGATCAGGGATGTTCAAGGAAGGGATTGATGTCTTTATTTCACCTGAAAAACCACAAAAAGTCAGAAATCGAATTTCAAATTTTGATGAACTTTGAACTTATGAAACTTATCCTTGAGGCAGAAAATTCGTCCTTGTGCATTGTGTTAGGTTTGTATACTTATAGTTGAGTGAAGCTAGGTCAAAAAATTGGATCATTGTTTGGACTTTTTTATTTTTTGAAGATTGAAAAAGATTATGACTTAAATTTCATATATTTTTGAATGAGACCTTTCTATCTTAAGACAATCATCATCAATTGTATATCAATTTAATCCAATTCATGTTTATGACCTTCTAGAATCAAAATATATTTTAAATTTTCATATTTGATATTTTATTTAAATTTAAAATGATTTTTAATATAAAAAATCATAATAAATAAAATAAATAAAATAAAATTATGAAAATATCAAATAAATTTCGTGCATGATGTCATGGAACACCTTGGGTCACCAAAAGTTCAGCCCATTTGGAAGAATTTAGTTTTAAGACCCTATTTTCTTCATAAACCACCTAAAAATTTCCCAACTTTGCAAAGGTAAATATCCTTCAATTTTAATGCTATGAGGGTGTTTTTGGACATTTTGGAAAGCTTAAAGAGTCCTCTAACCAACCCCATTGGTTTCATGTCCATATCATTTACCATTCTCAAGTTATGCCCTTTTGAAGTTGTTGACTTTTTGTTGACTTTCAAAAGGACCTATAATGTCTTAGCTCATACCTTCCAAATGAAGCATTTTTGGGCTTGGCTTGTGAGACACAAAGTTGTAGAGAATCCAATTTCCTTCAAAATGAGCTTTGGATGGGAAAAATTTGATGAATCATGTGAAAGTTATGGCTGGTCAAAGTTCAGTTGACTTTTCCTATGAAAACCCTAATTTAGAAACTCCTGATTCTTGATGATCTGAAATCTCCTTGATGAATCATGATCAACCCTTGATCAAATGATGAACTTTACTTCATATACTTGATGTTGGCAAAAAATCATGAAGTTTGACTTTGGTTTGACCACAGTTGACCTCAGTTTGACTTTTTAACTGCTTTGACTGATTTTGACTTATTTGATCATCTGACTGAGCAAACCTTTGGAAAAAGTCTTGAAACTTGTCATGGGGATTATTAAACACATATAATATGTTATGAAGCTCACTTGAAGCCTTGGATGTTCATTTATCCTGATTAAAGTCAAAACCCTAGTTTTACATGTCCTGCTTAGGAGGATGTATTGTCTGAGGGAATTGTCAAATCTTCTGACTAATTGTGAACTTTGTGAACCTTGTGAACATCATAAGATGTCTTTTGAACCTTGTAAGATGTCTTGTGAACCTTGTGAACTTCATGAGAGGTCTTGTGAACCCTGTGAACTTCATGAGAGGTCTTGTGAACCTTGTGAACCTCATGAGAGGTCTTGTAAAGCTTGTGATCCTCATGGGAGGTCTTGTAAAGCTTGTGATCCTCATGGGAGGTCTTGTAAAGCTTGTGACCCTTGTGAACCTTGTGAACCTCTTAGCACACAAAGTCTTGTATTGTGAGGGCAAATTTTGGGGTGCAACAGGGACATTCTGCTACAAAGTGATGCCCTTTGGATTGAAGAATACTGGTGCGACATACCAAAGAGTTATAACCACACTTTTCCATGATATGATGCACAAAGAAATTAAGGTATATATTGATGATATGATCGCTAAGTCGAGGACTAAAGAGGATCATGTTGAACATTTACTGAAGTTATTTCAGAGGTTAAGGAAGTTTAAACTTCATTTGAATCCGAACAAGTGCACGTTTGGTGTATGTTCTGGAAAATTGTTAGGTTTCATTGCCAGCCAAAGAGGCATTGAAGTTGATCCTGATAAAGTGAAAGTTATTCAGAAAATGCCTGATCCAAGAACTGAAAAGCAAGTAAGAGGATTCTTGGGCCGTTTAAATTATATTTCGAGGTTTATATCTCACATGACTGCCACATGTGCTCCGATCTTCAAGTTGCTTCGAAAAGACCAAGGTTGTGTCTGGACAGATGATTGTCAGAAAGCGTTTGAAAGTATCAAAGAATCTCTGCTTAAACCTCCTATCTTGTATCCTCTAGTGGTGTAATACCTCAAAATTTGCCCTCTCATTTCCTCAACATTTTGCATAGCATTTAGCATACATAAATTCATAAAATAACCAAAAAAATTGCATCATGTGTAGCATAGCTGAGGCATAGGTATGTGGTCAATGATTGGAGCAACAGAGGGCTATATAAAGACAATCAAAGGTCCACAAAGCTTCTCAACATTGTACAAAGGGTCCATAACATCCCACAAGTTCTCATTTGAAGCCACAAGTCATGGAAAGATTTGGTTTGATCAAGGAAGGCAAGCAGTGTAACACCTCCTGATGAAAAAGGCCAAATTAGGGTTTCATTTCTACTGGGCTTCTGCAAGAAGTTTTGATTCAAAGAGGATTCCATTGTCTTATATATGATGAAAAGTGCCTAGGGTTCAAATTTTATCCATAAATTCATTTTGGAAGAGGTTCAATTGGCCAGATGATTGAAAATTAGGGATTTGGGGAAAAGTCAACCATGCTGAAGAAAAAGTCAATTCTTGACTTTTTTGAGATCAAAATCATGAAGTTACGGTTACAAGGATCCTATGGTTCAAATTTGATCAAGAAATGATGGAGGAATCAAGAGAAATCAAGAAAACCAAATTTACCATTTTTGGAAAATTAGGGTTTCCAAAAATGGCAAGTTTTGGCCATTTTTGCAGCATCTTTGAGAGAGGCCTCCTCCCAAAATATGACGGATATCAAAATTATACTTTGAGCCAATTAAAAAGGGTATCTTGATGTAGAACCCCAAATTTTCCCTCTTCATTTTAAGCATCATAATACACCATTTTGCATCATAAGCATATCATATATATATATATATATATATATATAGCATTATAGCATAGAAAAATAAAGCATGACAAGCATCAAGCCCTAGCATGAGGCATATGGCCATCTGGGGAGGTGTTGAAGGCCATTTAAGCCAAGACAAGGGTTCCAATGGATTTGTGAGAGGCCTATGATGAGTCTAGACTCCTTTGGCAAGGCCAAGTTCACTTGCAAAAGCTCAGAAGATTGCTTAATCATCACAAGTTTCAAGACAAAGAAAGGCTCCTAGGCAGTGCGACCAAATTAGGGTTTTGGTTTCAAGGGCCTTAACCTCATAATTTTGGCCAACTCTTTTGGGCAATTTCTTCTATATGATAAGAGGTTCCTACATGTCAATTTTTATGGAAATATTCCAAGTGGAAGTCAGTCTTTGCCTCAGTTACTTGCAGATGAAGCAAAAAGTCAACTGGGCCCAGAAAAAGTCAACTGTGTCATTCCAAAGGGTCCAACCCAACTTTTTTGGCCAAATGAGGTCTATTCAATGTTATAAGATGTTTGGTGAGCTCAAAGTACAAGAATTTTGGTGGTTTGAGGGGTTTTGGCAAAAGTGCACAAAGTTGGTTATGGAAAAGTTACTATTTTTGGCCATTTTGACCTAAAACTTCACAAGGCCTTAACTTGATCAAAAAATCTTCAAATGGACCCAAAGTAAACATGAAAGTTGGAGAGTAAGGGCTTCCATTTTTAAAAAGTACAAGATCATTTTCTGGAGACTCCTAGATTTTTCTAAAAGCCCCTCGAAAAAGTGAGTATTTTAGGGCAAATTTCCAAGTTTCAAGGCCAAGCCATTTGCACAAAGGCTCAAAAGTGGATAGTTTGCTATGCTATGTCCAAAGTAAGTTTACACAATCAAAATGCATCACATTTAGGTCATTTGGCTCAAAGAAAAGTGGCAAAATTCGTGCACATGAAAAAGTTCCATAAAACTTGCATTTTACACTTGAATTTGCATAAGGCATGACAATTGTATGATAGCTTACATCCAAGGGATGAAGTTGTTTGCTGGGAATCATTGGTGGGATGGTGAATGCACATGCAAGAGATGCCAGCAAATCATGAGCTTGGCATGCTTATGGCACACTTGGGCCAAAATTGCATTTTCACAAAAATCAGCTCTCTCTCACGTGCATTTGTTCTAACCCTTTTGCATTGCCATATATATTCCATAACAATCAGAATTAGGGTTAAAGGCAGCCAGAATACATACTCATTCTCTCATTCTCATCTTTTATGCAAAATTGCTCATTCTCCACAAACTCTTGCTACAAGAATCCATTCACAAAACTCTTGCTGGATTCTTAATCCTCATCACTCATAGATCATTTCCATACCATTTGTTTGGATTATTCTTCAAGAATCATCCATTTCCCATTCCTTGTGCACATTTGCATTTTGTGCCATAACTCTTGATCTAGGCAAGCTTTCTTCAATCCAAGATCATATTCATACTCCTCTCACCTCAAGGATCATTAAGCACCCATGGATCTAGATTTATAGTGAAGTTTGTTCAAGTGGCCATTTGAGAAGCTTTGAAGCACAAGGAAGCACATTGCTGGATTTACAAGTTTGCAAAGTCTTAGATGCATTTATTTTGCATCTAAGGGGATAAGGAGATCATTTGCCATCATTTTACACCATTCTTGACTTCAAATTTTGGACAACATCTTAGGTACACTCAAATTTCGAATCTCATATAAATGTGTTTGGTTGTGTGTTTTAGAATCCTCATGTTGTGCTGGTTACAATAATCTTTGTAGTTTGTGAAATGGTTGAGTATTCACAAAGTTATGGTGATTTAAAGTTTCATGGACAATTTTATTTTCATTCATATCTTGAGTTTCTTTGAGTTTTAATTCAATCCAAGCATGTATTTTTGTTTAGTGATGTTTGATTATGTATTCTGGAGAGTTTCATGGCCGGCCGTGGCTTAGTTTGGATTTTCATGAAGCTAGGGTTTAGGGTTAGGGTTTTGTTCATTAATGGTGGTGAGAATTTTAGGGTTTCTTCATGAAGAAGAAGGGGCTGCATATTCAGCGCTATCGGCACCCCCCCATGCGCGGCCCATTGAATTTTCCAACTAGCATGTTTGCTCCTTGCACCCCCTTTGGCCCATTTGCTTTATTTTCATTTTTTTTCTTTACCAATTCATTCCATTTGCTTTTAATTCATTTAAAATATTTATTTAACTCTAAAAAATCCAAAAAAAAAATCATATGCACTCCTTGATTCATCTAGTTTTTTATCATATTTTTTCCAGATTTTTATTTTCATCCCACGTGGCCCAAATAAATTCAACATTGAGCATTGCTTTCTTGTGGACTCTCATAGACCAATCTGCCTTGTCCAATGTCTATTTTTCTCATCCTTTAAGCTATGAACCCCATTCTTTTTGCATTCAAATCCTAAGACACTCTACTATCTTCATGATTTATCTTGGATTTTCCACAAATTTCCTTGCTGGACTTTGCTTGAGTTACTTGTGCCTTAATTTTCAAAACCCTAAATGGTGATACCTTGCATCCTTGAGCTTCATTGACCTAGTTTGGTGCTGTATTTTTGCAAACCCTTTTGAATTCTCATTTCCTTGTGTTTGGAGAGTGCTTTGCTGGTTAGGTAGAATTTTTAAGTGCTTGGATATTTTTCTTGGGTATTTTCTTCCTCACCTTGCCTTGTTTTGCATCATTTGAGTCTTATAGTCTCTTTTAAGTTTAGAAGGGCACTTGTGCCAACTTCTCTTCATCTTTTGGGGTCCTTTAGAGGTTTATGGTTGCTCCTGGTCTTAGGATAGGGTTTGAGTCTCCTTGAGTTTTGGTGTTGGGTCTCTTTTATGTGCTTTATTTCTTTAAGTGTTAAGCATGCCTTCATTGCACTTGTTTCACTTCTAATCATCTCAATGTGATCTTATGTTGCTTTGCTTATCATCTTTTGAGCTCATTGCCATGCCTATATGCTTGAGTAGCTTCTGACTTGTTGGTTTATGCCTTGATTTTATGTTATTACACTAATCTTGCAGGGGCTATGGTAAGGTTGAGATGTGGGAATTGAGTTCCACATCTCCATTTCTCATCTCCTCTCTTATTGTTTATATGGACTAACACCTTCTTGTTGGGCTTAGGCCTTTCTCATCTCTCCTCTTATATTCTTCTTCTTCTCTTGAGATCCTTTTTAGGTTAGAAAAACCTCACAAACCCTAGGAACTCCATGCATGCTAACTTAGGATAGAAACTTCCCCCTAGTTTTTTCCTTTTTGCTCCTTTGGTTCTCTTTCTCTTCTCATCTCATAATCATTAAAAAAACACTTTAATAAATTTGAAGTGATGCATTGATCCATAGCCTTATTCCATGAGGTATGCTTGTAGTCTTCCCATCTTGGGATAGTACAAGTTTACCTTGTGATGCACAAGTCTGATCAAGGTATCTCCTTCATAAAGAAAAGCATAAAAAACACTTCTTCATTTGTAAATAACCAAAAAAAAACACTTAATAATTAAGCAAGTTAGTGAGCCTAGGCCCTGATCTGTGGGTTCAAGTTTTGGGGATCTTCTCCTTACTTGAGTGTGCTTGTTCTATTATTCCATCTTGGAATGTAGTGACAAGTGCACATTCCATTGATGAGAGCTTGAGTTCACTTCCTTGTGACACACTCATAAAAGCTTCATAAAAAACACAAACAAACAATAAGCGTCTTTCCTTCGGGAATTCTTTTCTCACCTCATTCGCTCCGTCCGCGAACTTGCTCCTACTTGTCATTTTGCAAGACAGTAACGCACTCGTCATCCGAGCCTGCAACACCTGAGCAATGGCATAGGCAGTTCAAGCCTTAATTCACAAACAATTTCCTTTTAGTACCCCTAGTTAGGGGAACTACGGCGTCTCTGATCCTCATTATCCTGATGAGGTACGTAGGCAGCGGGGTAGGGCCCGTTCGAGCACAATCTTTATTTTCCCTACATTTTTCCTTTGTTTTCTTATTTCAGTTCTTTTCCAGTTTCTTTCCATTTTCTTTTCTTTTGCTGCAGTTTTCATTCCCTCACACTTTGAAACATTTCTTTTTGCAAGCGTGGATCCCGTCGGGTACGGCGGACGATCTGTGTGCTAATACCTTCCCAGGTCGTAACCGACTCCCGAACTCAGTCTCTTTGGTTCGCAAGACCTGTGTCCTTCCTCCACTTTCTTCTGGTTTGTGCAGCATTACCATTCCCTTTCTTCGGGATAAAAATGCCTGGCTGGTGACTCTATTCTTTTCCGCGCCACTTTCGCGTTTGTACCAGGATGGAAATCCAGGGAGCGACGGCTTGGCGACTCTGCTGGGGACTGCACACCAGATGATCTCTGGTTCCCCTGTGAGTCTCTCCTAGCGCTTGTTTGTTTCTTTTTCATTGGGTGATGTTTGTTTGATGTGGCTTGTTGTATGTTATGGTTGTTTATTTACAGCTTTATTTACAGCATTATTTATAGTTTTCAGTCTTTATTTACTGCATCATGTATATACTGGACTGTCTGGACTGGTTTTCTTTGGTGGGATGGGTGTTACTTGTTCTTGAGAGATATGAGCCAAGTACCCGGCTCGAGTGCACCATAGGACTTAGAGTGGTTTCACTTTGGCCTCATGAGATCTTGTCATGGGGGTAGTAGTGAGTTCCACACCCAGGTTGCGATTGTCTTGGAAATGTCTTGATTTGGGGATCTTCCTCTCTCATTTCATAACCCTGACAGTTATGTGCAGCTGGGGACCGATCATTGAGAACCTTGTGGAAACATCCCTCTTTAGTGATGACAGTGGCATCCCACATTTTGTGGCAAACCCATTCGCATCCGAGGGCCCACTTGGGGATCGCATAGGATGACCTTGTTTCCCGGACTCAGCTTAGGCCTCCCTGCGTAGTATATAATGCAAACCGATTCCCTGATTTGGTCATGAGCCATTTCTCGGAGATGGTGACAGTATTATTGCTATGTGGCTTTGAGAGTCTGTGATGTCTGACCCGGAGCCTTTTACCCGCGAGATTGGGGGGGTTGTTTACAGGTGTGCAGGAACCCATGACCTCAACATACACTCATCTGTTCAGTGGTTCTTGTTACGATCTTTGGTCCTGTGATTATGATCCATGGTTCTATGATTCTATGGTTCCGAAGTTATGGTTCTGGAATTCTGGATTTCTTGATACTGTGATTCTGAGATCTTCTACCAGAGAGTTGTGATTATCATAGGGTGTGACTCAGTAAACTTTTGGGTTTGCCAGTTATTCAGAGGGGCCCTTGTCAGTGTTCCAGTTCAGATGGTCCCAGTTGGTCATATGCTTGCATTGCATTACATTTGCATCATTCTTTGCATTAACTGTTTATGTTTCCCATTTTTCAGGTCATTGCTCACGTCTGTTCCCAATTCAGGTATTCTTATCTCCATGGCAGAAATCAGAAGAGATCCGAGAAAAAAGAATGTGCATTATACATTTCTTCAGCCGGAAGTTAAAAGTGTTCAGAGGTTGGCAGGTTTGATGAACGATCAAGTCTTAGGTAATTTCAAGAAAAGATATGGCCAGATACTGAAGTTTGTGGACAAGCCTACTGCAGACCAAAAGGACAGCTTGCATACTTTGTTGCAATTTTATGATCCCCTGCTGCGTTGCTTTGTTTTTCCAGGTTACATCTTAGCTCCGACATTGGAAGAGATCTCCAGCATGCTGAGTGTTCCGATCAGAGAGACATTGCCATTCTACGGGTCAAAGGTTGTGCTCAGAGATGAAGACATAGCTAAGGTTTGTGGGTTGCCAGTTGTTTCAGTCAGAAAGGCTTTGCAAGAGAGTGAAGGCAGGGGTCTACCCTGGAGTGTGCTTATCCCAGAGGCTGAGAAGTATGCTACAGAGGCTAAGTGGAATGACTTTGGGGCTTTGCTTGCATTGATGGTATATGGGTCTAGCCTGTTTCCTGGAGAGAAAGAATTTGTCAACTTAGAGGTGATCTCAATCTTTGCAAAAGGCAATCCAGTGCCTACTTTATTGGGTGACTTTTATTTTAGTGTCCATTACAGAAACGAGAAAGGTAGAGGTGGTCCAGTGGTCTGCTGTGCTCCTTTGTTTGCTGAATGGTTTACTAGACAGTTGCCTAAGTCAGGTGCCTTTAAGGATATACGAGACGAATGGAGATGGTCCAGAAGATTAATGGGGTTGACTGAAGAAGACATTACTTGGGGTTATGACAGGGATTTTCTAGGAAAGGAGTTGATGGTCAGTTGCGGAAGGTTTGCTGGAGTACCTTTGCTGGGAAGGAAAGGCGTCATCAGTTACTACCCAACATTATCCAGAAAGCAGTTTGGCTACCCTTTGAAAGATCCTCCTCAGATGGAAATGTTTGCTGAATCTTTGTATTTTCCTGCTGGCGGAAACAAAGAGTTGGTTCAACAAGCAGTCCAATCCTGGGCTCACAGGATAAAAAAGGGGAAGAAAGACTTCGGCCGAGTTGATCCCAAGACATATCCACCATATGCTGAATGGTTACAAAGACATATCGAGTCAGTTCTCATGCCTTTTTTAGTCGAGGCTCCACTTTATCCCCGAGAGGTACCAAGTCAGAGCAGTACGGTTTCCTTGGAGGAGTACAAGAAGCTAGAAGCTCAACTGCATGAAGTCAGAGTAGAGAATATTGAGATGGTAAGCCTATACCACCAGGCCAATAGAGCCAAGAAGGAAGCTGAAGACAAGCTGCAGAAGCTCCAAGCCTCTCTAGAAGACAAAGAGAAGGATTTTTCCGGTAGAGAAGCCCATTTTCATAGATTGGGTATGATGGAAGCTCAAAGAGAAGCTAAGCGCAAGGAGACTTTAAAGACTCTCAGAAGTGCTCGTCAGTCCATTGTTTGGTTGCAAGGCCAAAGAAATGAAGAGCAAAAGAAATTCAAAGAGAAGGAAGAGTTCTTTGAAGTTCAGATGGATTTCAAGAAGGAGGAAGTGGAGCAAGTCCATGCCATCCGGAGAGAGAAGACCCAACAGCTAGCCCAAAGCCAATTAGCTCTGGAGGAAGCAAGGAAAGAGATCGAAGAGCTCAAGCTGAGAGCGGGTGTCAAGAAAAGCAGGGCAGAGGTGGCAGATTCTGGGTCCTTGGCTTAGTTGTTTATTGTTCAGGCTACCTACAGGCTTGTTGTGGGAGTCTTGCTTTTATTTCTTTTTGTCTTTATGTACTGACATGTAACCCTTCGGGGAATATTTCTGGTTGTATTCTGACTTTTAGCCTACAGTGGTTTGTTCACGTTCAGTATTAATGTGCAAATTACCATTTTGAATGCGCAAGACTCGTTTGTCTGGATACTGCTAATGTTTGAACACTTATCAAAAGAAAGTTTGAAAGCTAAGCACTGAAAATGATTGTCCGAGATAGATGCCAGAACTGGGACATGCCAAATGCTTAATATTGGGAACATGAACAGTTACATTGCATTGCATATAACCTGTTTGTTTGTTTTGCAGGTGTTGTCTCAGTTACTAACGTGTTTTGTGATCTTAGGCACTATAGCTCCTCGTAAAGTTCGAGGACAACCAGCAATACACAGATATCCAACCAAGATTAACAGAGAACGAGTCATGGACCAGTTACAAGCGGACTTGACAGATCTGAGACAAAGGATGGATAATTTTATGACACAAATGGCTAGCATGGGGCAGAACCAAGAGCGTCTGCGGGAGATGGTTGAGAATCAGAACAGGAACACTGCGAATGCTGCTACTGCTGACAATCATACCGGTGCGGGCGCACGTCAGGTTGAACCTCCTGTTACACAGCCAGGAGTGACAATAATCAATGATGGATTGCGCAACCTTCAGATGGACAATCATGACGACCAGTTCACTCTACTTGATGAAACTGAAGGTCAAGGAGCAGAGATGAACAAGAGGTTCGAAGAGATGGCTGAGCAAATCAAAGCTATTCAGTCCCAAAGCTCTTTGGGATTTGACATAACCGACTTGGGCTTGGTTCCTGGGGTCAGGATCCCGTATAAGTTCAAAGTTCCAACCTTTGAGAAGTATGATGGCACTACTTGCCCGAAGACCCATCTGCAATCATTTGTCGGGAGAATTGCCGCTCATACAGATGATGAGAAACTTTGGATGTATTATTTTCAGGATAGCTTGGTGGGAGCTTCTCTTGAATGGTACATGAAGCTCAATAGGGTCAGTATCAAGAGTTGGAAGGATTTAGCTGAAGCCTTTGTGAGGCTGTATCAATATAACATGGACATGGCTCCGAAACGCACGCAGTTGCAGCACATGGCTCAGGAGGCAAAAGAAAGTTTCAAAGAATATGCCCAGAGGTGGCGCCAGCTAGCTGCCAGGGTGCAACCACCCCTCTTAGAGGATGAAATGGCCGACATGTTTATGGGCACTCTCCAAGGTGTTTTTCTAGAGAGGTTGGCATCTAGCTCGGCCACCAAGTTCAATGATATAGTGATTGCTGGAGAGAGAGTTGAGACTCTGTTAAAGACGGGGAAGATTCAGGACCCTAATACTGCTGGTAGCTCTGGGGGAGCGAGGAAAGCCTTTGGCGGACCTCCTAGAAGAAGAGAAGGGGAAGCTAACGCAGTATATGGACGAGGCAGAGGCAGAGGCAGAGGTTATAGACGAGAATACAATCAGATAGCTGCAGTCACAATTCCCACTGCACCAATTCAACCAGATCAACAGGCTCTACAACAGCCTCAACAACAACAGCAGCGCAACTATCAACAGAGACCGTATCAACAGAGGCAGTCACGCCAAGCTGATAGGGTTTTTGATGTAATCCCAATGACTTACACAGCTTTACTCCAGAGATTGTTGGAACTGAACTTAATTCAATTGAAGACCTTGGCCCCACCTACTGGAACTCTTCCTCCAGGTTACGACGCCAATGTTCGATGTGCTTTCCATTCTGGGGCACCCGGGCACTCAACGGAGAAGTGCAGGGCTTTGCACTATAAAGTTCAGGAATTGATCGACTCCAAAGCAATAAATTTTGCGCCGCCTCCGAATGTCACGACTAACCCTATCCCTAATCATGGGGGAGCCAGGGTTAATGCTATTGAGATGGAGGAGAGGTTGAACTTGGTGGAGAAGGTTGAAGAAGTGAAGACCTCCTTGTTGCTGGTCAAGGAGAGATTGTTGAAGGGTCAGGTTTTCCCGGGTTGTGGGCTTGATTGCGAAGACTGTGCTGAGTCGAAGAATGGTTGTGACAGATTGAAGACTGGTTTACAGAGACTGATGGATGATGGGCTGTTACAGTTCAACAGGGTTGATAAGAGGACTGATGAAGTGTCAACGGTGACCATATACTATGATCCTGCTGAAATGCCAGCGCGAAGAGAGCCGGTTACTATTTATGTCCCGGAAGTAAGTCCCGTCACCATCACGGTGCCTGGGCCTATTCCATATTCAGATGAGAAGGCTATTCCGTGGCATTACGGATCAGAAGTGTATGTCGGAGGACAGAAAGTGGAAGATAGGGCAGTAACCATGGACCCAGCTGTGGTGAATGTTGGGGGAAGTGGAGGTTTCACGAGGAGTGGTCGCTTATTCGCTCCCCAGACTTTGAGAGGAGACACTGATGCTGAGGCTTCTGCTAAAGCCAAAGGGAAGCAAATAGCAACTGACGATAATGCCACTCCCGCTACTGGTCAAAGTACTTTCGAGAAGGAAATGGAGGAGTTCATGAGGATTATTAAGAGGAGCGACTACAAGGTAGTCGAGCAGCTAAATCAAACTCCCTCCAAAATCTCTATCTTGTCACTGCTGATGTGCTCACCAGCTCATAGAGAAGCCCTTCTGAAGGTGTTGCAGATGGCGTATGTTCCTTAGGAGATTACCGTGAATCAGTTAGAAGCCGTGGTGGGAAGTGTGAATGCGAGCCATGGTCTGGGCTTTACTGATAGGGACCTTACTACTGAAGGGAGGAATCATAACAAGGTTCTCCACATCACAATTGAATGCAAAGGGGTTGTGTTGTCTCATGTCCTGGTTGATACTGGGTCATCTCTTAATGTCTTGCCGAAGAAGGCGTTAATGAAACTCAATGTGGAAGGGGTTGTTTTGAGGCCAAGTGATTTGGTGGTGAAGGCTTTCGACGGTTCTCGGAGGTCTGTCTTTGGAGAGGTTGAGTTGCCAATCAAGGTTGGGTCGCAAGTGTTTAAAAGCACGTTCTATGTGATGGACACCCAACCTGCTTATAGCTGTCTACTTGGTCGACCATGGATTCATGCCGCAGGGGTTGTGACGTCAACCTTGCACCAGAAGCTCAAGTACGTAGCGGATGGTCAAGTTGTGACTGTGTGCGGTGAAGAGGACATATTTGTGAGCCATCTATCTACATTCAAATACGTGGAGATGGATGGTGAAATTCATGAAACCCTGTGTCAGGCATTCAAAGTAGTGAATGTTAGTTCCCTGTCTCCTCTGAGTAAAGCTGGAGATAAAGAAGGTACGTCTATTACCTCCTACAAGCAGGCCAAGGAGGTTGTGCAATCAGGCAGTGCCCAGGGCTGGGGCAGACTACTGGAGCTGGAAAAGAAGGAAGACAAGTTTGGGCTTGGGTATCAGCCTGATGGGCTCGTCCGTTCATCAGACAACAAGACCATTACCTTTACTAGTGCTGGGTTGCTAGACCGCAACCATATCTGTGCTACCAGTGAAGACGGAGATAGCGAGTGCGATCTGGATAATTGGATCCGCCCGTGTGCACCGGGAGAGGAGCTACCCAATTGGTCTACGGAAGACATCGTCGAAGTCACCTGGATCACAAAGTAATTGTTTATTTGTCATTTTTCTACATACTGCATGTCAAATCCTGTACTCTGCCCAAGGTACAAGGATCCATTGTATGGGCCTCCATGTTTTGAAAGCATTTATTTGTCATAAATAAAGGACATTTTTCAATCAAATCGTTCCTTTTCTTTCAATTTTAATTTTTTGCACAAATAAAGAAAATGGCAATGTGTTTTTCTTTCTTGTTTTTGGTGTGCGTTTTCTCTAAGCAGATTCTGAATGAGCACATCACTTGTGCAGTGTCGATCAACCGGATTCCATTGACAACTCTCCTGCTATGACTGAGCATAACTTCGACAATCCAATCTACCAAGCTGATGAAGAGGTTGAGGAAGATTATGAACTCCCTGAAGAGCTGGTCAGGTTGTTGAAGCAAGAGGAAAGAGCTATTCAGCCTCATCAGGAGGAAATCGAGGTTATCAACATCGGCACAGAAGAGGTTAAGAAGGAAATCAAGATAGGTGCCAACCTGCAGACTGAAGTTAAGAAGGGGTTGATTGAAATGTTGCGTGAATATGTTGACATCTTTGCCTGGTCATATCAGGACATGCCAGGGTTGGATACAGACATAGTTGTGCATCGACTACCGTTAAAAGAAGACTGTCCTCCTGTTAAGCAAAAACTGAGAAGAACTCGCCCCGACATGGCGATGAAGATCAAAGAGGAGGTACAGAAACAGTGGGACGCCGGGTTCCTTGTCGTGACTAGTTACCCACCTTGGGTAGCTAACATCGTTCCAGTGCCAAAGAAAGACGGCAAAGTGAGGATGTGTGTAGATTACCGGGACCTGAACAGAGCCATCCCGAAAGATGATTTCCCTTTACCTCACATTGATGTATTGGTCGACAATACGGCTCAGTTCTCGGTGTTCTCCTTCATGGATGGATTTTCAGGATACAATCAGATCAAAATGTCACCTGAAGACATGGAGAAGACAACTTTCATCACACCCTGGGGCACATTCTGTTATAAGGTGATGCCATTCGGCCTGAAGAATGCTGGTGCTACTTATCAACGGGCTATGGTAACATTATTCCATGACATGATCCATAAAGAAATCGAATGTTATGTGGATGACATGATTGCCAAGTCCCTCACAGAAGAAGACCACCTGGTAAATCTGTTGAAGTTATTCAAGCGTCTGAGGAAGTACCAATTGAGGCTAAACCCCAACAAATGCATATTCGGGGTACGATCTGGTAAGCTGCTGGGATTTATTGTAAGTGAGAAAGGGATCGAAGTTGACCCAGTCAAAGTTAAAGCCATTCAAGAAATGCCTGCACCAAAAACTGAGAAAGAAGTTCGAGGGTTCCTATGTAGATTGAACTACATTTCAAGGTTCATATCTCATCTTACAGCAACCTGCAAGCCCTTGTTCAAGCTATTAAGAAAAGAACAAACGGTCAGGTGGAACGAAGACTGCCAGAGGGCTTTTGAAAAAATCAAGGAATACTTACAGGAGCCTCCGATCCTTATGCCTCCAGTTGAAGGAAGGCCTCTGATCATGTACTTGACGGTATTAGAAAAGTCAATGGGGTGTGTGTTGGGCCAGCATGACGAGTCTGGTCGAAAAGAGTATGCAATATACTACCTAAGCAAAAAGTTTACCGACTGTGAACAACGTTATTCACTCCTCGAGAAAACTTGTTGTGCTTTAGCGTGGGCTGCTCGCCGACTGAGGCAGTATATGTTGACCCACACTACCTTATTGTTCTCAAAGATGGACCCGGTTAAATACATTTTTGAGAAGCCAGCACTTACCGGACGGGTTGCAAGATGGCAAATGATTCTCATAGAGTACGATATTCAATACACTTCTCAGAAAGCTATCAAAGGCAGTGTATTGTCTGATTATCTCGCTGAGCAACCCATTGATGATTACCAGCCTATGAGATTTGACTTCCCTGATGAAGACATCATGTTCATGAAAGCAAAAGATCATGAAGAGCCTGTTCACACTGAAGGGCCTGACCCAGAAGAAGAATGGACTATGATGTTTGATGGGGCTGTTAATATGAATGGTCGTGGTGTTGGTGCAGTACTTATTCCGCCTAAGGGAGTTCACATGCCTTTCTCGGCAAAACTCACCTTTAACTGCACTAACAACGAAGCTGAATACGAAGCTTGTATTATGGGTATTGAGGAAGCCATTGACCTCAGGATCAAGACTTTGACTGTGTTCGGAGATTCGGCTCTGGTAATTAATCAAACCAACGGCAAATGGTACACGCACCAAGATCATCTGATACCTTATCGGGACTACACAAGGAGGTTGTTGACTTTCTTCACAACAGTCAAGCTTGAGTATATCCCTCGAGACGAAAATCAGTTTGCAGATGCTCTGGCTACCATTTCATCCATGATCAAAGTGCAAGCTGCCAACTTTGTGCCTCAAATTGCAGTATCCAGACTTGACAGGCCAGCATATGTGTGCTCAACAGACATTGTCAAAGATGATAAGCCCTGGTACCATGACATCAAATGCTTCTTGGAGGATCAAACATACCCACCTGAGGCATCTTCCAATGATAAGAAGACATTAAGAAGGTTAACCGGTAGTTTCTTCCTGAACACTGATGGTTCCCTGTATAAGAGAAACTTTGATATGATACTTCTCAGATGCATTGATAGGGCAAAAGCAGACTTGTTGATGCACGAGGTGCACGAAGGATCCTTTGGTACCCATGCTGGAGGGCATGCAATGGCTAAAAAGTTGATGAGATCAGGCTATTACTGGATCACAATGGATGCAGACTGTTGTGCCTATGCCAGAAAATGTCATAAATGCCAGATTTATGCAGATAAAGTGCATGTGCCTCCCAATCCTCTGAATGTGATGTCTTCACCCTGGCCCTTTTCCATGTGGGGCATTGATATGATTGGCAAGATTGAACCAACGGCTTCAAACGGCCACAGATTCATCCTGGTTGCTATTGACTATTTTACCAAGTGGGTTGAAGCGGCATCTTATGCCAATGTTACTCGCCAGGTGGTAGCAAAATTCCTGAAAAGAGATATCATATGCAGATATGGAGTGCCCGAGCGAATCATTACTGATAATGGTTCTAATCTGAACAACAAGATGATGGCAGAACTGTGCCGGGACTTCAAAATCCAGCATCACAATTCCTCTCCTTACCGACCAAAGATGAATGGTGCGGTAGAGGCAGCTAACAAGAATATCAAGAGGATTATACAGAAGATGGTTATCACCTATAAAGATTGGCATGAGATGCTGCCGTTTGCGTTACATGGATACCGGACGTCAGTCAGGACGTCAACTGGGGCAACACCCTTTTCTTTAGTCTACGGCATGGAGGCAGTCTTGCCTGTTGAAGTGGAAATCCCTTCACTGCGGGTGCTGATGGATGTCAAGCTTGATGAGGCTGAGTGGGTACGTGCTCGATACGATCAACTATGCCTAATTGAGGAAAAGAGATTAGCAGTTATCTGTCATAGCCAGCTTTATCAAAGGAGAATGAAGCGAGCCTTCGATCAACGAGTACGTACTCGGGAGTACCAGGTAGGCGAGCTTGTACTCAAGAGGATCATTCCTCCCAGTTCAGATCACAGGGGCAAGTGGACCCCAAATTATGAAGGACCATTCATAGTGAAGAAAGTATTCTCAGGCGGAGCACTGATGCTCACCACTATGGATGGCGAAAACTTCCAATACCCTGTTAACTCGGACGCAGTTAAAAAATACTTCGCATAAAAGACCCGCTGGACGCAAAAACAGAATTATAGTCCAGGCAAAAAAAGGGCATCCCGGCGAGCTAAAAACAGAATAAAAGCTCGGGCAAAAATTAGGGAAAAATTAAAAAAAATGTACACCCGCTGAGTTGAAAAGCCACATCGGACAACTCAGGCAAAAAAGGGTAGCCCGGTGGATTGAAAACCCGAAAGGGCGATCCACGCAAAATCATGGAATAAGCGAACAACTGCGCTCCGGTTTATCTGTACCACATCACCGCTTCAAACAGCTTGACCATATCAGAAGGGTAGAGATCAGCTCCCCTCATTCTCTTCAGGAGGCCGAAGACGGAACGGAAAGTCTTGAGGATATGCCAGTCATAGCAGGAAGGAAACTCTTTGGAATGCCGCGCCATTGCCATTAGGATAGTTTCTTTTCTCAATTTTACAGTAGCTACCTCTTTCTAGGTGGTTATTTCCTGATGTAAAATTTTGCCTATTTCAGAGGCCAATCAATAAAAAGAATATTCAGTCAAACACCGTGTTATGTTTATTTTGTTTACAAGAATGTCCTGAATTTTTGACAAATAACATTGCATGCGAAACATGTTGCTTTTCAAACTGATAAAAATGACATTGCATAAACACTTAACATCGCTTTGAGTGTCAGGTGACGGCAGATGAATAGATCAGGCCGTACCAATCTTGGTGCATATGTGTGTATTCTGTTATTGCAGGATTTGTAGGTTATCACCGTATCCCCAAGCAGCAGAGGGTTATTCTCTAAGTAGAGGTATTTCCCCGACAGAGCGCCTGTCTACAAGTGACTTATTCTCAGCAGGTATCTGAACACCTGCACTCCCCAGAGGTTGGGTCAATCCCCAGCAGGAGTTGGTAGAAGTCTCCCATCCTCAGTGGATTTGTCAGAAGTTTATTATCCGCAACGGAATCGCTAGAAGTTCTCCTTGCCCAGCGGAATTGCAGGTAACTTCATTTCCCCACAGAGTCATCGGGATTCTCATTTCCAAGGGATTTCCCCAGCAGAGCAAGAAGAAATTCTCCCCAGTGGAGTCAGAGCAGGAAGATCAGATCCTCAGCAGATGTTCAAAGCAGTTAAACAAAGTATACCTCACGCAGAGTCGTCTTTCTTCTAGTGAAAGCCTCTCCAGCAAGCATCAGGTTGCCAACACTTCATTTCCATCAGAGTTAAAAGATTTGAGTCCCCAGCAGGTTGTCGGAATCTTCTCCCACAGGTCGCCAGGACTTCATTCCCCAGCCAGAGTGGAATTGTCTACTTCCCCAACATGATCAGCCTTTGTCTGTGTTGATGCTATTCAGTGTTCGTTCGCACTCTTAGACACTTATCTGATGATTCAGTTTGCTCATCCGTAGTCTCCAGAAGAATTAGCACCTTGTGGCACTCGTCTGTGCACTTTCCCCCAGTAGAGTCTATATCTACTAGCACTCGTCTGTGCTCGCATCTTTATTTGATGCTGATCCTCTTTCAGCACTCGTCCGTGCCTTTTCCTCAGCAGATCCCTCTTTATTTGAGGTATTCCTCAGCACTCGTCTGTGCTAGCATCTTTACTTGATGACCGTCCGCAGCTCTCGGCACTCGTCCGTGCTTATTAGTTCTTTAAAGTTTTTCCCTAGTGAAGTTGCTTGTACTCATCGGTGCGCGCATCTTCATTTGGTGCTCGTCCGCATCCCTGCAACACTCGTCCGTGCATTTCTCGATTCCTCTTTATTTGAGGCTTATCCCCAAGAAAGTCGCCAGTACTCGTCCGTACTCGCATCTTTATTTGATGCTCGACCGCATCTCTTAGCACTTGTACGTGCTTGTTACTCCTTTGAAGATTGCTCGTCCGCATCCTTCGACACTCATTCGTGCCTATTACCTATCTAGTGCTCGTCTGCACGCCCCGACACTCGTCCGTGTTTGGTATTTTCTTTTGAAGATCGTCTGGAATAAGCTGATACTCGTCCGTATCAATATCAGAAGCACTCGTCCATGTTTCTCGGATCATCGTCCGGTACTCGTCCGTATCGTCGACTTATGACACTCGTCCGTGTTTCTTTGATGATCATTCCAATGCTCGTCCGTATTGAAGAGGTTGAAAATCCTGACGGTGGGATTAAGACGTCAAAACCATTCCCGGAACCTGCGTAAGGGTTATCCGAAGAAGACTCGTCCGTCTTATTCCACTTATCTGCGTAAGGATTCGTGAAGAGGTTGAAAACCCTGGCGGTGGGATTAAAACGTCAAAACCATTTCCGGAACCTGCGTAAGGGTTATCCGAAGAAGACTCGTCCGTCTTATTCCACTTATCTACGTAAGGATTCGTGAAGAGGATTCGTCCATCCTAGTTGCATGTCTATCCCACAGACTTATATGCATTCCCGGAGCCTGCGTAAGGGTTATCTGAAGAAGACTCGTCCGTCTTATTCCACTTATCTGCGTAAGGATTCGTGAAGAGGATTCGTCTATCCTAGTTGCATGTCTATCCCACAGACTTATATGCATTCCCGGAACCTGCGTAAGGGTTATCCGAAGAAGACTCGTCCGTCTTATTCCACTTATCTGCGTAAGGATTGGTGAAGGAGATTCGTCTATCTCAGGTTACTTTGAAGATTCTTAAGGGCTCGTCCGCTCTATGCACCTGGCGTCACAGGTCATTCGAAGACTCGTCCGTTTCATGATTCATCAGAACCTTTGGTTTCATTGGAAGGAGCTCGTCTGATCATCTCTCAGCTCAGTGGCAATGTCATTGGATTGGGTTTATTTCCCATTTCTTGTTTTCTGCATTAGAGTGCAAATTTCCGTTTTTCTTGGGTATTCAGCCACAGTTTATCTTGAACGGCCGAAAGCGGAAGCAATCGTCCTTTTCAGATCAACAGTTGCTTGAATAGGGGCAGCTGTAGAACCCCAAATTTGCCCTCTTCATTTTAAGCATCATAATACACCATTTTGCATCATAAGCATATCATATATATAGCATTATAGCATAGAAAAATAAAGCATGACAAGCATCAAGCCCTAGCATGAGGCATATGGCCATCTGGGGAGGTGTTGAAGGCCATTTAAGCCAAGACAAGGGTTCCAATGGATTTGTGAGAGGCCTATGATGAGTCTAGACTCCTTTGGCAAGGCCAAGTTCACTTGCAAAAGCTCAGAAGATTGCTTAATCATCACAAGTTTCAAGACAAAGAAAGGCTCCTAGGCAGTGCGACCAAATTAGGGCTTTGGTTTCAAGGGCCTTAACCTCATAATTTTGGCCAACTATTTTGGGCAATGTCTTCTATATTATAAGAGGTTCCTACATGTCAATTTTCATGGAAAAATTCCAAGTGGAAGTCAGTCTTTGCCTCAGTTACTTGCAGATGAAGCAGAAAGTCAACTGGGCCCAGAAAAAGTCAACTGTGTCATTTCAAAGGGTCCAACCCAACTTTTTTGGCCAAATGAGGTCTATTCAATGTTATAATATGTTTGGTGAGCTCAAAGTACAAGAATTTTGGTGGTTTGAGGGGTTTTGGCAAAAGTGCACAAAGTTGGTTATGGAAAAGTTACTATTTTTGGCCATTTTGACCTAAAACTTCACAAGGGCTTAACTTGATCAAAAAATCTTCAAATGGACCCAAAGTAAACATGAAAGTTGGAGAGTAAGGGCTGCCATTTTTAAAAAGTACAAGAGCATTTTCTGGAGATTCCTAGATTTTTCTAAAAGCCCCTCGAAAAAGTGAGTATTTTAGGGCAAATTTTCAAGTTTCAAGGCCAAGCCATTTGCACAAAGGCTCAAAAGTGGATAGTTTGCTATGCTATTCCAAAGTAAGTTTACACAATCAAAATGCATCACATTTAGGTCATTTGGCTCAAAGAAAAGTGGCAAAATTCGTGCACATGAAAAAGTTCCATAAAACTTGCATTTTACACTTGAATTTGCATAAGGCATGACAATTGTGTGATAGCTTACATCCAAGGGCTGAAGTTGTTTGCTGGGAATCATTGGTGGGATGGTGAATGCACATGCAAGAGAGGACAGCAAATCATGAGCTTGGCATGCTTATGGCACACTTGGGCCAAAATTGCATTTTCACAAAAATCAGCTCTCTCTCACGTGCATTTGTTCTAACCCTTTTGCATTGCCATATATATTCCATAACAATCAGAATTAGGGTTAGAGGCAGCCAGAATACACACTCATTCTCTCATTCTCATCTTTTATGCAAAATTTCTCATTCTCCACAAACTCTTGCTACAAGAATCCATTCACAAAACTCTTGCTGGATTCTTAATCCTCATCACTCATAGATCATTTCCATACCATTTGTTTGGATTATTCTTCAAGAATCATCCATTTCCCATTCCTTGTGCACATTTGCATTTTGTGCCATAACTCTTGATCTAGGCAAGCTTTCTTCAATCCAAGACCATATTCATACTCCTCTCACCTCAAGGATCATTAAGCACCCATGGATCTAGATTTATAGTGAAGTTTGTTCAAGTGGCCATTTGAGAAGCTTTGAAGCACAAGGAAGCACATTGCTGGATTTACAAGTTTGCAAAGCCTTAGATGCATTTATTTTGCATCTAAGGGGATAAGGAGATCATTTGCCATCATTTTACACCATTCTTGACTTCAAATTTTGGACAACATCTTAGGTACACTCAAATTTCGAATCTCATATAAATGTGTTTGGTTGTGTGTTTTAGAATCCTCATGTTGTGCTGGTTACAACGCTCTTTGTAGTTTGTGAAATGGTTGAGTATTCACCAAGTTATGGTGATTTAAAGTTTCATGGACAATTTTATTTTCATTCATATCTTGAGTTTCTTTGAGTTTTAATTCAATCCAAGCATGTATTTGTGTTTAGTGATGTTTGATTATGTATTCTGGAGAGTTTCATGGTCGGTCGTGGCTTAGTTTGGATTTTCATGAAGCTAGGGTTTAGGGTTAGGGTTTTGTTCATTAATGGTGGTGAGAATTTTAGGTTTTCTTTATGAAGAAGAAGGGTCTGCATATTCAGCACTATCGGCACCCCCCCATGCGCGGCCCATTGAATTTTCCAACTAGCATGTTTGCTCCTTGCACCCCCTTTGGCCCATTTGCTTTATTTTCATTTTTTTTCTTTACCAATTCATTCCATTTGCTTTTAATTCATTTAAAATATTTATTTAACTCTAAAAAATCCAAAAAAATTCATATGCACTCCTTGATTCATCTAGTTTTTTATCATATTTTTTCCAGATTTTTATTTTCATCCAACGTGGCCCAAATAAATTCAACATTGAGCATTGCTTTCTTGTGGACTCTCATAGACCAATCTGCCTTGTCCAATTTCTATTTTTCTCATCATTTAAGATATGAACCCCATTCTTTTTGCATTCAAATCCTAAGACACTCTACTATCTTCATGATTTATCTTGGATTTTTCACAAATTTCCTTGCTGGACTTTGCTTGAGTTACTTGTGCCTTAATTTTCAAAACCCTAAATGGTGATACCTTGCATCCTTGAGCTTCATTAACCTAGTTTGGTGCTGTATTTTTGCAAAGCCTTTTGGATTCTCATTTCCTTGTGTTTGTAGAGTGCTTTGCTGGTTAGGTAGAATTTTTAAGTGCTTGGATCTTTTTCTTGGGTATTTTCTTCCTCACCTTGCCTTGTTTTGCATCATTTGAGTCTTATAGTCTCTTTTAAGTTTAGAAGGGCACTTGTGCCAACTTCTCTTCATCTTTTGGGGTCCTTTAGAGGTCTATGGTTGCTCCTGGTCTTAGGATAGGGTTTGAGTCTCCTTGAGTCTTGGTGTTGGGTCTCTTTTATGTGCTTTATTTCTTTAAGTGTTAAGCATGCCTTCATTGCACTTGTTTCACTTCTAATCATCTCAATGTGATCTTATGTTGCTTTGCTTATCATCTTGTGAGCTCATTTCCATGCCTATATGCTTGAGTATCTTCTGACTTGTTGGTTTATGCCTTGATTTTATGTTATTACACTAATCTTGCAGGGGCTATGGTAAGGTTGAGATGTGGGAATTGAGTTCCACATCTCCATTTCTCATCTCCTCTCTTATTATTTATATGGACTAACACCTTATTGTTGGGTTTAGGCCTTTCTCATCTCTCCTCTTATATTCTTCTTCTTCTCTTGAGATCCTTTTTAGGTTAGAAAAACCTCACAAACCCTAGGAACTCCATGCATGCTAACTTAGGATAGAAACTTCCCCCTAGTTTTTTCCTTTTTGCTCCTTTGGTTCTCTTTCTCTTCTCATCTCATAATCATAAAAAAAACACTTTAATAAATTTGAAGTGATGCATTGATCCATAGCCTTATTCCATGAGGTATGCTTGTAGTCTTCCCATCTTGGGATAGTACAAGTTTACCTTGTGATGCACAAGTCTGATCAAGGTATCTCCTTCATAAAGAAAAGCATAAAAAACACTTCTTCATTTGTAAATAACAAAAAAAACACTTAATAATTAAGCAAGTTAGTGAGCCTAGGCCATGATCTGTGGGTTCAAGTTTTGGGGATCTTCTCCTTACTTGAGTGTGCTTGTTCTATTATTCCATCTTGGAATGTAGTGACAAGTGCACATTCCATTGATGAGAGCTTGAGTTCACTTCCTTGTGACACACTCATAAAAGCTTCATAAAAAACACAAACAAACAATAAGCGTCTTTCCTTCGGGAATTCTTTTCTCACCTCATTCGCTCCGTCCGCAAACTTGCTCCTACTTGTCATTTTGCAAGACGGTAACGCACTCGTCGTTCGAGCCTGCAACACCTGAGCAATGGCATAGGCAGTTCAAGCCTTAATTCACAAACAATTTCCTTTTAGTACCCCTAGTTAGGGGAACTACGGCGTCTCTGATCCTCATTATCCTGATGAGGTACGTAGGCAGCGAGGTAGGGCTCGTTCGAGCACAATCTTTATTTTCCCTACATTTTTCCTTTGTTTTCTTATTTCAGTTCTTTTCCAGTTTCTTTTCTTTTGCTGCAGTTTTCATTCCCTCACCCTTTGAAACATTTCTTTTTGCAAGCGTGGATCCCGTCGGGTACGGCGGACGATCTGGGTGCTAATACCTTCCCAGGTCGTAACCGACTCCCGAACTCAGTCTCTTTGGTTCGCAGGACCTGTGTCCTTCCTCTTCTTTCTTCTAGTTTGTGCAGCATTACCATTCCCTTTCTTCGGGATAAAAATGCCTGGCTGGCGACTCTATTCTTTTCCGCGCCACTTTCGCGTTTGTACCAGGATGGAAATCCGGGGAGCGACACTTGAGCTTCAAATCCATAGGTGGAACTCCTCCATAGCATCAAAAATGAGTGAGATATGATCTTGGCAAGTTGAAATAATTCAAGGCCCAAGGCAAGTCATGGGCAGGGCAAATGCAGGCCAACGCGCGCGCCCTGCAAGGCATATCATCAAACAGGTGGAGGGTCATATCTCAAGCCATTTTTCTTGGTCAAAAATGCTTCAAATCAATTTTTGGTGAACTACAAAGTTGTTCCCCTATATGATTGCTACAACTTTCATTTTCAACAATTTTTCATCTGATCAAAGGATTGAGAGTTATGGGTGGCTAAAAGGAGAGGGTTGCAACTGGTCAGGCCTAGGGCATCATGGTGCATGGCAAGGCAATGTGTGCAGGTAAGCTATGCAGCATCAAGGCATGATCGTCAAAGGCATTTTTGAGTCATCTAGAAACCATATTTCATTTTGGAATGAACATCAAACATGTTTTATGAAGCATTCCCTTCAATTGAGTACAAGAATCTTTATTATTGGTAGCTTGTTCATGAAGTTACATATCTTGGAAGATCCATATGTGCAAAATGTTTTCTTGTGTGGTAAGGCAGTGCAATTGGTGTGCATTCCAATTCAATCAATTTGTAAGCATCATTCCATCATGACATTATTCACAAAGTTCATTTAAAGAGTGCATTATCACATGACTGCATGATCATCATAATTTCAATGCATCTCTTTTCCCAATTCAAGCTAAGTAACCAGTTTCAACCATGATCAAGCATGCTGTACAATTTGATCAGGTTAGCTCCATTGCATTCCACTTATCCTTACCATAATTGGCATGCTCTTCTTCACATAGAATCCAACTCGAGCACTAGAAGCTTCCAGAATTCCAGTTGGCATAACCAATCTAACTAACTTGACTCACTCTCAACTGAATCAACTCGGTTAACCATGGTTTGAACCATGGTTATAACTGTTAACTGAGGTTTGAGAACTCTATAAAAGCATGAGATCAATGCACATTCAGGGTTGGCTTCACATTATGCTCGAATCACACCAAAATCCTCAAAACCCTGCCTTGCATTCTCTCTACAAAAAGAACTACAACATTGACAGAACAAGCTTCAACTTCCATTGAAGATACTCAACCTTCATCAGTTCATCATTATCTTCAACATGAGCTTCATTTCCATGGGGCACGCAAGTGAATTTTCCAAGTTGCATCAGATTCAACCTCTGCAAATTGGCAAGAATTCCATTCATTATAAGTCAAAATATTGCACTTGTCATCAATTCATCATCAACATCTTATTTGGCACGATTTCCATGGATCTGACAGCTTGAAACTCCAGGGATTTATCTCTGCACTTACTTGCACCAGATCCAGTTTCGACCAAATTCTTCAAGCACATAGTGTTTATCTCACTCTGCAAGCATTCAAGATCAAGTATAGAGCATATCTGGATCCTCATCTCTGGTTTTCTTCAACAAACTGAATCACTACATTTCCAGGTTCCATCTTAAATCTCAGTTGCACAATCTCTTCTTTTTCTTGCTTGATTGGTGCCGTTTGAAGCTTGTTAGAAGCACATTGATATCTGGCTAGTTGATAGACACATTAGGTGTGTAGATGCAATTTTCAGGTTGTTTTTGTTTGATTCAATTTGCACATTTTAAGAACCCTAAGGAAAAAATAAAGCTATATTGTTGATCAGTGATGAGAGGCGACCGAAGAAGATGACCGGAGGTCACTTCCGGTCACCTGAACAGTAACCCTAGGCCGGAGCTTTCTTTATAACATAGCTGTTAGATGAAACAAATCCAAGGGTTCTCCATCTGCCAGCGAATAAATGAAACTCGTGCCCAGCACATGACCAAAAGTCTTCACAAATTTCTGTTGACCTTTGACCTCATATTGGCACCCCCTTCACAATTCACCTAAGCCCAGTCATGTTCATTTCTTCACTAAATGCACCCCCCAGGCCCAATGTCTTTTGTCTCATTTTATTTTCTTTTCATATATTATTACAATTTCGTTTCTTATTTTAAATATACCAAAAAGCATTAAAAAATTCCAATTAAATTCATTTAAGATCTTTATAATTTTATTTAATTTTCCAGATTTTTAGATTTTATTTTTATTCAATTTTTAGATCAGAATTAATTTTCACTTTAATTGTTTTCCTATTTTCTCATTTTTGACCAATAAACTTGTCCATTTTATTTCTCCCAAACCATATAGGATAATTGTACCATTCTTTTTGTGTTATCTAAATAACTCCTTTAATTCTTTTAAAAGATTTTTCTCTAGATTTTTAGGTCTTTGTTTGGGTCTTTTTAAGTTCATTTTCCCACATTAGTCACATAAACCCTTATTGCACTCTAAGGATTCTTTTACCACTCAAAATTGGGACTTTTCATGAGATTTTTTGTACTTATGTCAAACTCTGGGTTGTGAGGTTCAATGTTAAGTTTCATAATTTTTCTAGGTCATTTAGTATTTTTCCCAAGGTACTTAAGTCCTATGTCCCTTTTGGCCCCTTTTAGAAGTTTCTTTCATCTCCATTTGAATAAGGCATTCATGCCATTGATCTAAGGTTTTGATTTTGGTTCTTGTAGATCATATTGGAGGTCCTTAAGTGTATAATACAATCATTAGGTCTTTATCTTTTGATTTTAGGGTTTGCTTGAATCATAAGTGTCTTTTGCCTTCCTTTTGATCTATTTCTTCTTCATCTCCCATCTTAACCTCTCAAAACCTATTTTGTGATAATCCTTGCATGTTTAAACCTCATTAAAACATTCCATTAAGTCCCTGGTCTTTATATGGGGATTTCAATTCCTCTTATCCATATTTGAGTCTTACTTTAAATTTTTCTTCCTTTTGAAGTTTCATATGCATTCCTTCTTATGTTCACACTATTTCTCATATAGTTTGCATCTTTTTCACTTGGATCTCTTCATCCCTTGTAGTATGACCTCATATAAGACTTTAATGAGATGTTAACCCCTGGATTTTCTATTCACCTTAGGGTTTATACCTTTTTAGATTACTTAATCCTTTAGGTTTCTTCATGTAACTTTACCTTAGATCTTGATAAGGTTTAGCTTACTTTTAGGGCATAGTTTGAAGTTGTCCACTCTTGTAGCCTTAGAACACTTAGGATAAGTTTAGATACTGACTTTTTAGGTTTTTCATCTTATAAGTTGCCTTAGGCTTAGGTAGTTGTCTTAGGATTTCACTAATCACTTCCTTAGATAGTGTGAATTGTTTGTGAATATTTACCATGTAATAAATGATCATTTTTATTCATCATGCTAATATTTGTTTTGTAGGGGAAAGATGAGGTAATCACTTCATTCCTTATCTTTTATGCATCTAGTTGTTTTGCCTTAGCACCTTTGTGCTTTGTTCATAGGTTCCCATTTCTCTCTTTAGATTCAACTTAACTTCCTTAGTAAGTAAGTTGAATTCTAACTTGTTCTTTCTTCTTCTTAGGATAGAATACCTCATTAACCATAGGACCACACTTATACATAATAAGATGACTTAGGGTTGTGTCTTAGTCCCCCGTTAGCTTTGACCTTCTTCCTCTTGAGTCTTTCTCTTCTCATCTTCAAACAAAAATCCAAAAAGACTTAATAAATGCATGAAAGGATTCCTTGTGTATAGCCTTATTCCATGGGGCACTTGCATTCATTCCATCTTGGAATGGTATAGGCTTGTCTATCATGATGTACAAGTCTTATCAAGGGTTGTTTCACAAAAAAAATCTAAAAGACACTTCTTCATAAAAGCTACAAAAACATGTAATAAGTTCAACAAGCTAGTGAACTTAAACCCTAATTCATGGAAACAAGTCTTGGATAAATTCTCCTTGCTTGGTGTGCTTGTTCTATTATTCCATCTTGGAATGTAGTAGCAAGTACACATTCTCTAGAAAAGAGTTTGAATTCACTTCCTTGTGCCAAATTCATACAAAACTCTTAAAAAGCAAACAACAAACAATAAGCGACTTTCCTACGAGAACTTTTTTTCTCACCTCATTCACTCTCAACGTGAACTCGCGACGACTTGTCTCGCATGCAAGACGGTAAACACACTCGTACCAGACGAGCCTGCAACACCTGAGTATCGACATATGCAGTTCCAGCCATAAAAAATACAAACAAAGTTCCCGCTTGGTTAGGGGAACTACGTCGACTCTGATCCTCATTTTCCCGATAAGGTACGTAAGCAGTGGGGTAGGGCCCATTCGAGCACATTCTTTATTTTCCCTACATTTTCCCCATTCTTTCTTTTCATTATCTTTTCCAGTTCCCATTCTCTTTTTAGTTCCAGTTCCAGTAACTGTCATTTGTTCAGCATCACTCTTATTTATTACCCTTTGAAACAAACAAACAAGCGTGGATCCCGTCGGGTATGGCGGACGGTCTGGGGTGATAATACCTTCCCAGGTCGTAACCGACTCTCGAACCCAGATCTTTGGTTCGCAGGACCTTGTCCTTTCCTTCTTCCTCAGGTTTGTGCAGCATTAACTTTCCCGTTCCTTCGGGATAAAAATGCCTGGCTGGCGACTCTACCTTTTTCATGCCACTTTCGCGTTTGTACTAGGATTAAAATCCCGGGAGCGACAGCTGGCGACTCTGCTGGGGAACGAACCCAGAATATCTGGTTTCCCTTGTAGAGTCAATCCTAGAGCCTGTTTGTTTTGTTTCTTTGGGTGTTTATATGTGTGTGCTGCTGTGCTTATTTACTATTTTCGTTTACAGTTTACTTTACAGCTTTATTTACTGATTTGAGTATGCATTTTCACATGCATCATGTATTGGACTGTGCTGGTTTCATTTTTTCTGTGGGATGAGCTTTGTTACTGTGAGATAAGGAAAATACCCGGCTTGAGTGCACCTAGGATTTAGAGTGGTTCCACTTTGGCTTCATGGCGTCTTGTTATATTGGTATTAGTGAGTTCCACTTCTTGACTTGCGACCTTCTCGGAAATGTATTGATGCCGGAATCTTTCTGGGGCAATACCCTACCTTGATAGTTATGTGCAGTCAAGGGACCGATCATTGAGAACCCTTGTGGAAACATCCCTCTCCAGTGATGACAGTGGTAGACCACATTTGTTGGCAAACCCACTCGCATCCAAGGGCCCACCGGGGACTCGCATAGGATGGTCTGGTTCTCTCATAGGAATCCAGTTAAAGAAAACTATTTGTATGATGATAGTATTGTACCCTTCGGGATGAATGTACTATTGTTTCTCGATTCAGTGCTTGAAGCTAGGGACTTATGAAGGATGCTTGTTTTTCCGGACTCAGCTGAGACCTCCCTAAGTAGTACATAATGCCAAACCGATTCCCTGATTTGGTCATGAGCCATTTCTCGGAAATGGTGAACGTATTATTGCTATTCGGCTTTGAGAGTCCGTGATGTTTGACCCGAGTAGCACACCCGTGAGATGGGGAAGGGTTTTACAGGTTTGCAGGAACCCTAAATCTTCAACATACCCATTATTCCAGCACACTTCAGTGATATGATCTTGTTCTATTAATTATGGATCCAGAAATCATGAACTCCTGATCAGAGATACTTGTGATGCTGTTATGGCCTTGCACAGACACCTGATTACCTGATTCACTACACAGACACATCACTAATCACATGCCTTTCCTTGCATAACATTATAACATCATTAATCATTTTGTGTTCTTTTTATTCTCAGGGTTCATTACCTCCTATTCCTGGTCATATTTGCTGCTTCAACATGGAGATTCCAAGGAAGAGAAATGTTCATTATACGTTCCCACATCCAGAGACAGATGGTATTCAGAAGTTAATTAGCTTGATGGATGACAAAGTGCTTGATGATTTCAGAAAGGAGTTTGGAAAGATCCTAGACTATGTGAACAAGCCAACCATTGACCAGAGGGATAGTTTGCATTCTCTAATGCAGTTCTATGATCCATAGTTGAGGGTCTTTGTTTTCCCTGACTACATCCTGGCTCCCACATTAGAAGAGATATCCAGCATCCTCAGAATTCCCATAAAAAATGGTGCTCCTTACTATGGCTTAGAGAAGATGCCTTCATCCAAAGAAATAAATGACTCTTTTCTTCTGGACTTATCCAAGGTTAGCAGAGGATTGGATGCCACCAAAGGTAAAGGACTTTTCTTAGATTTTCTTATCAAGGAAGCTCAGGATCTGGCATCTGAAAACAAATGGGCTAAGTTCAGTACTTTGCTTGCTTTGATAGTGTATGGGACCAGTTTGTTTCCAGGAGAAAAGGGTTTGGTCAACATGGAAGCCATCACTATATTTGCCCGAAGAAATCCAATGCCTACTTTGCTAGGTGACTTTTACTATGGAGTTCACCACAGGAATGAAAAGAGGAAGGGACATGTAAATTTTTGTGCTCCCCTATTTGTTGAATGGTTTGTAAGGCAACTCCCTAAATCAGGACCTTTCCAGGATTTAAAACAATCTTGGAAGTGGTCCAAAAGATTAATGGGCTTAAGCTCAGCTGACATTGCTTGGGGATGCAACAGGGATCTTGTGGGCAAAGAAATCTTGGTCAGTTGTGGTAGCTTCCCAAATGTGCCCTTGATAGGAGGGAAAAGTGGGATTAGCTACAATCCTATCTTATCCAGGAAACAATTTGGTTACCCTTTAAGAGTTGTACCTTTGATTGAGGAGACAAATAAGTCTTTATACTTTCCAGTAGAAGGAAATCTCAAGATGAGCATACTAGCATCCCAAGCTTGGGAGGTTAGAGTGATGAAAGGGAAGAAAGACTTTGGGAGAGTAGATCCCAATACTTATGATCCTTTTGCCAGCTGGTTGGAAGATCGTGTAGAGACTTTGTTGCTCCCATTCTCTAAAGAAACACCTCTCTACCCTAAGGAGGTAGCACCCATAACTTCAGTGCCTCTTCAGGAATATCAAAAATTGGAAGCATTGGTTCAGCAACTCAGGTTGGAGAATCAAGAAGCCTACAATTCATGCCAGAAATTGAAGATGCAAAACCAAAAATTGGAGGAAAGAGCTCACAAAGCTGAAGAAATGGCCAGGCTCAAGCAACAAGACTTTCAAGATAGAGATCTCTACTTCAAGAAAAGGGGATTAGCCTAAACTCACAAGGCAGACCAGCATCGGAAGGAGAAGAAAGATTTCAATGAAGCTAATGAGGCTGTCACCTTATGGAAAGAGAAGTGGGAAGACAACTTGAGGAAGTAGAAAGAGCTGGAAGTCGAGCACAAGCTAGAAATCAAGAGTCTTCAAGATTCTTTGGATGGACAGAGAGATCTCTTTCAGAAGGCTTATCATCAAGAGAAGAGTCGTCTCCAAAGTCTAGCAGAAAGCCAACAAGCAGTAGAGGAAGCTCAAAAAGAAATAGAAGATTTGAAATTGAAAGCTGATGTCAAGAGAACCAAGACTGATTCTATTACAAGCCCGGAAAGTGAAAAGGTGTTCCTACAACAAATTGAGGAATTGCATGCCTCCTTTGACCTTAGGGATATCCTAATTCAGAAGCTTGTGCAGGAACCTACGCATCCAGATATAGCTCAGCTGTGGCAAGGTGTCAAGCGCCTTAGTTGGAGGTTACAGGATGTAGATCTTCCTAAGCTTTAGTCTTGTATTCACATGACTGAGATTACCCACAGGCTTGTTGTGGGAATCCCCCCTCTCTTGATGTACTTTTTCTTTTTGACATATGAATTTGTACTGTGAGGATTTTTGTTATTCCAATTATCTTCTGATTTACCTGAAGTCTCTGGTTATTATATGTTGCACGGACACAAAATAAATGCCACCACTTCAAATTTGAATGTCACACAGGATTTTCTTGCAAAGGATATTTCCTCAACACCAGAATGGGAAAGTAAATGGAATCTTGAGGATAAAAGGAACACATTGCATAGCATACACATCATTTGCATTTCTTCTTTATTTTTGTAGGTTTTCTACAGGTTTCTTAACTTATTTTCATTTTAGGCAAAGATTGCGAGAGCTGCCAAGACCCGGCATCTCCGACAAAATATCCTGCATCATTATGCAACTTGCAATAACCAGAGGACAGTCATGGATGCTATGCAAACTGAGCTTAATGAGTTCCTCACCAGAATGGGGGAGTTCATGGTCATGATGCAAGGGATGGCTCAGGGACAACAAGATTTAAGAAATGCAATTCAGGGGCTAAACCCTCCTCAGACTAATCCTCATGTAACCACTCCTGAAGTATAGGTGATTCCTCCCAACACCAAAAATGGCCCAGGTGGACCTCAAGTTCCAGAACCTGGAACAACAACCTTCATCCCGGTACAAGACAGACAGGAGGATCAGTTCCCTCCTTTTAACAATGATACGGGGTTTGGCAGAGAAGGAAATCTTTAGGACTTCTTGATTCTTGCTGAGAAAGTCAAAGCCCTCGAGTGTAGAGACACTCTTGGGATAGATGTGTCTGACATGGGCCTAGTCCCTGGGGTGGTTATTCCTCACAAGTTCAGGCCACCAACTTTTGAAAAGTATAATGGTAGCTCCTATCCTAAAACTCATCTACAGGCGTTCTACCGAAAGATTGCTTCCCATACCAGGGACGAGAAACTCTGGATGTACTATTTCCAAGATAGTCTCTCCGGAGGATCCTTGGAATGGTATATGAAGTTAGAGAGAAGTTCTGTGAGAAGCTGGAAGGAATTGGGAGAAGCATTCCATAAGCAATATCAGTATAACATTGACATGGTGCCCAGTCGCACTCAACTCCAGAGTCTGACTCAGAAGAACTCTGAGAGCTTCAAAGATTACGCACAGAGGTGACGTGAAGTGGCCGCCAGAGTGCAACCGCATTTACTAGAAAGAGAAATGGTAGACCTTTTCCTAGACACCCTCCCTGGGCATTTCATGGAAAGATTGGCTGGATGTTCCTCAAGCAGATTTTCAGATATTATCTTGACTGGCGAGAGGATAGAAAGCTGGACCAAGCAGGGGAAGATTCGGAATGGGGGCGCTTCAACTTCTAGTGTCAAGAAACCCTTCCTGAAGAGGAGAGAAGGAGAGACTGGGGCAGTGTATGCACAGAGAGGCGGAGGTAACAGAGGTGTTTATCAGCAAGTGGCCCCTATCACTATCTCAGCTCAACCTGTTCAATAGCAAGTCCAACAACCACAGCAACAACGCCAACATGGGTATCAACAGAGAGCTCCTCGTCCATATTATCCCCTGAAGACCAGAGAAATACATCTTGAAACTCCACCTATGTCTTACTCATAGCTTTTGAAGAATCTCCCCCAGCTCCAAATGGTCCAACTCAAAACTCTACAACCTCCAAGGTCGGCCCAACTCCCCGAAGGTTATGATACAAACGCCCGATGCGAATTCCATTCCGGAGCCCCCGGTCATACTACAGAAAACTGCAAAGCTCTGAAAAATGTTGTTCAAGACCTGTTAGATTCTAAAGCGATTAATTTCGCTCCAACTCCTAATGTGATACAGAACCCCATGCCTCCTCACGAGGGTACAGTTGGGGCAATTGACGATGGGGAGAATCTAAACTTGGTGTGTGATATCAACGAACTGCAAACTCCGTTGAGTGCTGTCAAAGTTTGCTTGTCACAGAGGGGTGTTTTTCCAGGTTGTGAAAATGATTTTCTAGGGTGTGTTGAAGCTCCATATGGTGTTGAGCAGTTAAAAAAGGGGATCCATACCATGATTAATGAAGGGTTTTTACAGTTTGAAAAAGTTGTGAAAGAAAGAGAAGTCTCTATAGTAACCATTTTCTATGACCCGTCTCAAGTTCCTCCGCAAGCCAGAATAGCACCGGTAACTATCACCACTGCAGGGCCAGTAATGTATCAAAGTGATAAGGCCATTCCTTGGAATTATGGTGATGAGGTATATTGTAACGACCAGAAGCAAGAATTGGCCACTTCAAGCACGTCTCTAGCTCAAGTAGAAAATGTTGGAGTAGGAGGCTTTACTAGAAGTGGAAGGTTATTTGCGCCGGAAACACTAAGAAATAGTGTGATACCACCCAGGGACACTGCAGAAGCCCATGCTATGGAAAGGGGGAAGTAGCCAGTGATTGTCAATGAGCCCACACCAGTGATTGATCCAGAAATTATGTTTGATAAAGAAGCTGAAGAATTTTTGAGAATAATCAAAAAGAGCGATTACAAGATTGTGGACCATTTGCAGCAGACTCCATCAAAGATTTCCATCTTGTCTTTGATAATGTGTTCCGACTCCCACAGGAAAGCTCTCTTGAATATCCTAAACAAAGCTTGTGTTCCTCAGGATATCTCGGTGAACCAATTAGAAACGGTGGTATCCAGTGTCAATGCCAGTCATGGATTGGGTTATACAGACATGGATTTAACATCTGAAGGTCGTGATCATAATCGGGCACTGCATATCTCTTTAGAGTGTAAAGGTGCAGTGTTATCTCACGTGTTGGTAGATATCGGATCATCGCTGAATGTTCTTCCCAAGAAGGCATTGATGAAGTTGGATTATGATGGAATAGTTCTGAAGCCCAACGACCTGGTGGTTAGAGCATTTGATGGATCGAGGAGATCAGTGTTTAGGGAGGTGGATTTACCAATCAAAGTAGGTCCACAAATCTTCAATACCACATTCTATGTGATGGATATACATCCTGCATATAGTTGTTTACTGGGGAGGCCCTGGATACATTCAGCAGGGGTAGTGTCATCCACACTTCATCAGAAACTGAAATTCGTCTGGAAGGGCCAAATTGTAATAGTTTGTGGGGAAGAGGATATCTTCATCAGTCATTTGGATTCATTCAAATATGTGGAGATGGATGGTGATATAGTTGAGACTCCATGTCAGGATTTTAGATTCTATCCCTGTAGTAACCGAGGATTTCAGATTATATCCCTCAAAAGAATTGCCCATCACAGATTCTTATTCACTCATCCTTGACTAAAGTTTCGGACACAGTGGAGTTCAAAGTTGATAGGGAGAATAGTGATCATTGTATTTCAATGTAGCCCTTTTCCACGTATTTGCTATTTTTCAAACTTGTAATGATCCATGGAGTCATGTCATTTGCTGACTACCATTCTATCAATGAATTTGAGCTTTTATCCAATTGTTTGCAATTCTTTACATTGTTTCTGTTTACAAAATTTCAATTTATTGTTGATGATGATTTTTAAAACAAATTTAATAAATTTAAACTTTGAAGATGATAAAAACATTTTTCTTTTGATATGTGAACAAATAAAGGATATCAATAGTGACTTCAGGGATGGTAAGGTCTGGATGTGTGTAACTTGTCTCTCCCAAAGCAGGGTTTGATCCGATTGTGTCCTTATGGAATTCCTGAATAGTCTTGGCATTTTGATGTTAATAATGTTGTGCTCCACCAGCATGAACGGAGATTGTAAATGCTCCTTGTTCTGATTCCTTCCATAGAAGAGTTGTTGGAAGGGATATCCTAGAAAATCCCCAGCTGAGTTTGGATCTTTTCATCAGCAGTTTACCTTTGACTTGAGAAGTATTGGGAATTCTCAGCCGAGTTCTTGTTCCTCAGCTTGATTTGATTGCATCCCTTTGCAGAAGTATTGATATAGCAGTCAATTTAGAGGTTTTCTTTCACCTATTAGTGGGTATTGATTTAAAATCCCTCGTAACTGTGATTTGCTATGATGTTAACTTCTAGTATCCCCACATGGGTCGAAAAGTCCAAACTTTCAGTGATGAATGATCTCCATAGATCCCCAGTAGGTATGTGTGTGATGGTTTCCAGTAGATTTATATTTTTTGATCTTTAGCAAGTTTTACACTCTTTCCCCAAGCAGAGCAAGAGTGGCATAACTTCTACCCCAAGCAGAGTAAGAGTGGCATGACTCTTTCCCCGAATGGAGCAGGAATAATATGATGATTATTCCCTACAGGAGTTTGATTAAGAACATTTATGTCCCATCAAGGATCGTGGAAGTCTTCCCTATCCCTGACAGATCACTACCTTTCCTCAGTAGGGTGGTATCCCTATGCAGAGTTGATGTTTAAAACTCTAGTAGGCTATGATGTATTTGCATCACTGGTAGATCTTTACCTTATTTCCCCAAACAGAACTTTGAAGAAATTTGTCCCCATCAGAGTTTAACAGGATCATTTCCCACTTCCCCCAGAGTATGGAAGATTTTGTGTTGTTGAGGTATTCCGACATGCTTTCCTCTCAGAGTGGAATTTCTGGTGTTATCCTTTTATGGATTCTTGAAGAGTGCTTTTTGGATTGGATCCCTAGCAGTTGTTTTCCCCAGTCTGAGTTATTCCTTGTAGCAGGATATTATCCCTTTGATGACTTTTGATATTCCTCTGCAGGATTTCGAATCGAATCTCCAGCATATTTCCTGGCCTTGTTGCCCTGATTAGTCGAGTATCTGGTTGTTGTGGTGTTTACGTCACCCTGTTGCTTATCCTTATGTCTGTTTTGTCAGCATAGTCATACGCATATCCATACGCATAAGCATAGCATCTTTTGCTTGCATTCCTGCGCTTATCTTTGTTCCCCACTCTTTGGTGTGATCTTTCCCCATAGAGTGTGTGTGTTGTCTTCCTCTCAAGTTTAGAGTGTCGACCCTTAAGCAAAAAGTGTTTACCCTTTCTAATTCCCCACTGAGTTTGTTTCTCGTGGATGTTTTTGATTCAGTTTCCTCCCTAGTTTTTTATCCGGATGGAATTTCCCTAGTTGAGATATTTCCTCCTCGGGATGAGTCTTGTTTGACCGTTTCTCTCCAACTTGTTCTTGGATTGAACTTTGGTCCTTTTGGCGAGTTAATATTTGCTTTGGAATTAAGCTATCAGTGTTTGATAGTGGGCAATATTTTCCCCAGCTTGAGTATATTACTTTGGAATTAAGCTATCAATTATTCGATAGTGGGTAATATTACTAAATTAATCAAGCTCTTTTGCTTTTGCTCCTACCCAGTAAATCCTAGTCGAGAGTTCTTCTTTCAACCCAGTAAAAGGTAATAAAAGTTGTTTCCCTTTGCTTATACTCCTACCCAGTAAATCCGATAGTTGAGAATTTTTTTCTACCAAGTAAACAGGTAGTGGAGGTTATCCCTCTTTGTTTCACTCCTATCCAGTAAATCGATAGTTGAGTCCATCATCTTCCTATCTTCTACCCAGTAAACCGGTAGTTGGTGATTCTTTTCCAATTTGGTATTCCTCCATCTTTGGGCTCGAATACTTTGATTGTTGATTATTCCCTGGCAGAGTGTTTACTCCCCCTCGGTGAATCTTTTACCTTGATTATATCATTGAACTTCTCCCCATGTAGAGTCAGCTATCTAGTGATTTATTTTCCTGGTAACTATTTTGGTGTCTTTTGTTTTCCCTGGAGGGATTTTTCTTCTGTGTCCCCAAGCTTTTGTTTTCCTCTAGTGGTCGTGTTTTCCCCACAGAGATCTTGGGTTTGCATATCATATTCATATCATATCATGTTCTCTTAGGAAAAAAATTTGGGTTTTCTGTATTTAAGTCTCTCCCATCTTGCAGAGACGAAGATGTCAAGCTTCATATCTTCAGACTGAAGAAACTTAAATAGGGGCAGTTGTTGCACCCTAATTTTTTCCCAAATTTTTCTTTGCATTTTCATATACATCTTGCATACAAACAAGATCGCACTAGTTGCTCGGGTCTTCTCGGGTTAGGTTTATGCCTCACAAGGGATCACCGTTGTCTTTAATTTTTATTTGTTTATGTTTTCTAACCATTAATCAAAATCAAAAAATATTTTGTTTCCTTTTACTAACCTTTTTTCAGGAAGAGGAACCGTTGAAATGCCAAAAATAGCAGTCCTGTAGCTCGAGCGAAATTTCACAGACAAAAGTCGAAGTTGATCCGCTAATAATTCAAATTTATCTGATCGAGGATTTCCCAAATTAATGGACTCATTCAAAGGATTTCCAAGGTTCATGTGCTTATTTCCATGCCTTCTTCGACGTACAAGAAGAATCGGGTCACAGCAACCAAGCAACCTCATTTGAATAAAATATTCAAATTTTGGCTTGGTTAACCGGTTAACCAGTGCGAAATTTGAATATTTTATTCAAATTCAGCACCCTTAGATCATTGATTTAATTGGAATATTCTAGATCCATTGGTTTCTGATTTCTCTACATCACTTTGATCATTTCCTACCATAAACCCTCACTAATCACCACTCTTTTCCATTTCCCACCAAAATTGCAATTACCAAGCCTAATTTTAATTACCAAAGCAAGCTCTATTCCACCAAATTCCCATACCTAAACTCTTTAAGTAGAACCATAATTTCATTCATTCACGAAGCTTTTGAGAGCCACAAAACCTCTTGCAAAATACTCCCTCAACACCAAAATTCTCCAAAGCTCACTTTCTTTCTTTTGAAGTTATCAAGAATTCACATTGAATTATTGACTAACTTGAGCTAAACCTTCATCCTTTCCTTCTTTTGTTCATCAATTTCAGTAGATCTAAGTTTACTTTGGTCCAATTTGAAGAAGAGCTTTTGGTAATTCATCTTTCTCCATAAACCCATATTCACCATCAACATTCAGGATGTAGCTCTTTGGTGCCTTTGTTTCTAGATCCTTTGGATCTTTATTTGTTGTTTGATTGCAGAGATTCCACTGTATTTTGGTTTTAAAGTTCGTGCAAATTCATATCATGATCATCAAATGTTTGAGAAAAGGTTTCAAAATGGATCATGCTGAATTTTCTGCATTTTTCTGCTTCTGGTACAATGTTAACCGGTTAACCATTTGGTTAACCGATTAACCAGTTTTAAAACTGTGCAGATTTTACCTGCGTTAACCGGTTAACCAATTGGTTAACCGGTTAACCAATTGGTTAACCGGTTAACCAATTGGTTAACCGGTTAACGTAAATCAGAATGGTGTTTTTGGCTTATCTCAAGCCCTTTTTGGTTCCTCTTTCTTCTTCTTCTTCTTCTTCTTCTTCTTCCTCCTTTTTATTTTTACCTTGGGAAGTACTTTTGGGAGTAATTTCTCCTTAATGTCAATGAACTTTGGGTGTAGATTAGAGTAGTTAATGTTCATTAATTCAAAACTACCTTTAAGTGGATTATTCAATTCATTTAAGGTACTTTGCGATAGTGATACAATTTCATGCTTGAATCCACCGAGATGAGTGATTGAACTTAAGGATGGAAGAATACCATGAGTGCGGCTCAATTTGGTATTCACCTTTAGTTTTGTGCAGTATCGCGTCCGGATAACGATTTACATATCGTTTATCTTGCATGCATTAACACTAACATTATACACCTTAATTGGTGGTGGCCGGCCTCATTTGTAGGGTAGTTACTTCGTAAATTACTCGGCGGTTGCTTAACATAGACCTAAATGTGTCCTGACTTCAGAATAAAAATCTAATTGGGTACTTGCACTTTCATGGACCAGATCTCTTGTTGATCGCGTAATCCCAAAGTGGTTAATCATATTTCATTAAGAATCGAGACTTATGAATGCTAGATGCGTAGGTGCTTTGGGTCTCCCAATTGCCTTTCAAATTTCATTGAATTCAGTTCGGCTTGCCTTGATTAATCGCTATAGTGTAAGATGCTAAATGGATCTGGTTGCCTTTTGATTTTGGTTACTCTTTTGGTTGTGGTTGATTAAGTTCACCATACCACTCTTATTATTATTATTAATATTTTAGATTCTTGCATTTTTATTTCTTTTGCTACTAACATTTAATTTCTTGCACTTTTATTGCTTTTATTCTATTTTGATTTATTATGCTTTATTCATCCATATCATGTTTATTATTTGCTCTTATTTTGTTGTTATTTTTCATTTGTCCATTTTGGACACAAAAACATTAATAAAGGATTGAACCTCTAAAAAACTTGTGACTTCAATTTGTGGACTATTGATTACTATCATTGGCATTGGAATGGAGATTTTGGACTTTTAGGATCCCGCTCCCTTGCTTTGATTTTCATGAAGTTGGAATTTGCCTTTATTTGGCCATTTTGCTAGCTTATAAGGATGGAACTCTTATGCTCATAATTTGGAATGTCATCAAGCTTGGTTAGATTTTTCTTCCCTCATCTCCTTATTTTCTTTTTTAGGATAGTCCCTTCATCTCCTCCCATTCTTTAATTTTCAAAATCATCTCCCTTTTTCAAAGGATTCCTTCTTTTTAAATCATCACCTCTTTAATAAACAAAACCTTGACTTTTGTCAAGTAGCTTTTACTCTTTTTTCCTTTCTTTTAAAATCAATGAATCTAATCATGTTGACCTTAATTCAAAAAATAAAAAGAATCAAACTCATTCAAGTTGTTTTGTGCCTTTGTGCAGTTTTGTATTTTCTTTTAAAGAGTGCCGATTATGAGTCATTATTCTTTAGTCGGGTGCAAGTCTCTCAATCTCCATGGTTGTAGTTTGATGTAATTGAGTCTCTTGTCATTTGTGGGGGTTTAGTGGCATACTCATTGATTTTATCCGAGTTGGCGCCCTCCTTATAATGATGTATGAGTCCATGCCTTCATTCTCATGGTAGTTTGTTTGGCCATCCACTTGAAGATGACAAATTCTCTTCACTTAATAAAATCAATTACAACCAACCCTTTTCACTATTTGTACCACAAACTACGGGGTTTTGATCTTGCATTGCACTTTGTAGGTATGTAGGCATGAGGTGGTAAACCTCTCCAAACACAAAAACATTAAAAAATAATTCTTTCATTCCCCCACTCTCATTTAACAAACCTCTTTCAAACCAAAAGCAGTCAATTTTTCAAAGGGCTCCCGTGGAGTACCACAAACATTTTGGGTGCATAAAACCTTCCCATTTTGTAACCTATCCCCTTACCCAGTTCTTTGCTTGTTTCTTTTAGCTCTTTTTGCTTTTAGATTCATTAGGATTTATTCGCTATTTTTTCCTTTCCATTCGGAATAAAAATAAAGCGCGGTGGCGACTCTGTTTACTTTGAGTTAAGTTAACCAATAGCTTACACTCATGATTTTACCACTACAGTCCCATACACCATCAAGGCTAGCAAGGCACTGAAATCTATCCACCTGTTTTCTAGAGCATAAACATGAGCTTATGCAAGGAGCAAATCCCAATGGATCCCTTTACCTTTAATGAATCTCAAGCCTCCATTGACCTTAACCAATGACAGGTGACAAACTCTGGGTATCTCTTCCTCCGGAAGAACTCTCTCTGAAACATAATAAGGAAGGTTGTCTCTGATAGGAACTTTCAGGATACTGGATATTTCTTCTAAAGTTGGAACCAAGATATAATCCGAGAACACGAAATATCACAAAGGAGGATCATATAATTGTAACAAGGTATGAAGGTTATCTTTATGCTCAATGGTAGGCTTGTCCACATAACACAAGATCTACACATACTTATTTCTGAAATCTTCTAAGACCCGGTCATTCATTAAACCAATCAGCTTCTGAATACCCTTGACTACTGGTTATGGAAAAGTGTAGTGGATGTTGTTCTTCCTGGGAACCTCTTTGTCTTCTGCCATCTGGATAAGGATAATACAGACAACTACCCGAACTGGGTACAAATGCAGATGAAGACCTGAGAAAATGAAAACACAAAAGGTTAATGATGATATGATATGATGCAATATAATGTAGGGCGTGTGATTAATGTCTGGAACTGTATGGATACTGAACAACGGAGCAAAGAACCAAGTGATCTGAAACCCAAAGATCCTCTGAATAATGACTCAAAAACAAAGATCAAGGACTCCATAACCATAATAATCGGATCAAATCATAAAACACATTGATAACCAGGGTATGTTGAGGTTAAGGGTTCTTGCAAACCTGTAAACCCCTCCCAATTTCACGGGTGTGCTCCGGGTTAAACATCACAGACTCTATAAGCCGAATAGCAATAATATGTTCACCATCTCTGACAAATGGCTCATGACCAAATCAGTGAATCAGTTAAGCATTATATACTACTCAGGGAGGCCTCAACGTGAGTCCGAGAAAAACAAGCATCCATTATAAGTTCCCAACTTCAAGTGCTGAAATCGAGAAACAATAGTACATTTATCCCTCGGGATACAGTACTATCGTCATACGACTAGATGCTTTAAATGAGTTCCTATAAGAGAACCAGACCATCGTATGCGAGTTCCCAGTGGAACCTCGGGTGCGAATGGGTTTGCCACAAAATATGGTCTGCCACTGTCACCACTGGAGAGGGATGTTTCCACAAAGGTTCTCAACGATCTCTCCCCAGATGTACATAACTATCGAGGTCGTGTAATGAAGTAGGGAAGACCCCTATATCAAGACATTTCCAAGACGGTCGCAAGTCTGGGTGTGGAACTCACTACTACCCGTATGACAAGATATCATGAAGCAAAAGTGACTGTCTATGTTGAGTCCTAGGGTGCACTCATACCTTGGTACTAGGCTCATCTCACAGTAACAGTAACCCCCGACACACCAAAAGAAAACCAGCACAGTCGAGACAGTCCAGTATAATATGATGCATAAAAATAAAATACTGAAAGCGATAAATAAAATTGTAAAGTAAAACTATAAATAAAGAACAGTAAACTAAACACACAACAACAAACAATCAAACACCCAACGAAACAGAAACAAACAAGCACTAGGAGTGATTCTCAAGGGAAACTAGAGATTCTGGATTCGATCCCCACCAGAGTCGCCAGCTGTCACTCCCTGGATTTTCATCCTGGTACAAACGCTAAAGTGGCGCGGAGAAGGTAGAGTTTCCAACCAGGTATTTTTATCCTGAAGGAAGGGTAATGTTGCACAAACCCGGAAAGAAAGGAAATGACAAGGTCCTGTGAACCAAAGAGACTGAGTTCGGGAGTCAGTTACAAACTGGGAAGGTATTAGCACCCTAGATCATCCGCCGTACCCGACGGGATCCACACTTGCAAAGAAACTGTTGCAAAAGAAAAACAAATGAAGCTACTACAAAAGAAAAGGAACTGGATCTTGTTAAAAGAAATGAAAGGGGGGAAATGTATGGAAAACAAAAGAGTGCTTGAATGGGCCCTACCCAACTGCCTACGTACCTCATCGAGAAAATGAGGATCAGAGTCGAAGTAGCTCCCCTAACTAGGGAGGAATGTTGCTTGTGTTTTAAAATCTTGAACTGCTTATGTCAATGCTCAGGTGTTGCAGGTTCGTCTAGCACGAGTGCGTTACCGTCTTGCAAAGAGACAGGTAGGAGCAAGTTCTTACGTTATGAATGAGTGAGATGAGAAAAGAAATCCCGAAGGAGAGACAATTATTCTTTGTTTGTGGCTTTTAGAAGCTTTTATTAGTGTTTGGCACAAGAAAGTGAATTCAAGTCCTTTTCCATGGAATGTATACTCATTACTACATTCCAAGATGGAATGAGGAACAAGCACACCCAAGTAAGGAGAAGACCCCCAAGACTTGGTTCCAGAGATTAGGGCCTAAGCTCACTAACTCATTAAATTTATTAAGTTTTTTCGTGATTTGAGATGAAGAAGTGTTTTTTTAGTTTTTCTTTGTGAGGATGATCTCATGATTAGACCTGTGCATCATGCTAGACAAGTTTTCACTATCCCAAGATGGGATGAATACAAATTCCCCATGGAGTAAGTTCATGCATACAAGAGTACCTCAACCATTATTAAGTGTTTTTTAGGGTTTTGTTTGAAGATGAGAAGGAGAGAGCACCAAAAGGATCTCAAAGGTAAAACTAAAGGGGAATAACAATCCTAAATGTTATCATGCATGGGAATACTAGGTTAGCGTGGTTTGAATTCTATCCTAAGGAAGGAGAAGGAAAGAAGAAAAGAAAGAAGAATAAGAAAAGATAAAATGATTCAACTTACTTCTTAAAAGAAGATAAGTTGATCCTAAAGGGGTATGAAGAAGAAGTTAAAAATTGATGGCCCAAGCCCATCACAAACACAAGTAAGAGAATGTAAAAGAAGTTGAGATGTGGAAGCATCATCCACACCTCTCAAGCTTACCAAGGCCCCTGAAAAGTTAGAAGTATTCACATAAAAGCAAGAGAAATTCAAACAAGTCCAAGACATGAAAGAACAAAGGTCTAAACATCAAAACCCACACAAGTCAGAACCTAATAGTCACAAAATACCTCTAATGTTATTCATGCAAACTCAACCAAAAAGTCATGGGAGAAGTCCCACAAACATCTAAAAAGTTACCAAAGAAGAAGTAAGATGGAAGTAAGTGAACAAGTAAGGCAGACAAGTCAAAGTTCAACAAGTAAGGTCAAAGTAAGAAGCTAAACATCTTAAACATGTTCCTAAACAAAGGATTCAAGCATCACTCAAACATATAGGCACATATCCAAGCAATTAGAGAAGATAGGGGAAGAAGTGAAGTGAAGTGAATCATGACTCATACTTGTGAAAGATGTGACTTGGTGCACAAGGTAAGCTCAATACAAAGGAAATGAATGATCACATATCAAAACCATAAGTCATACAACATGTTAACAAGCCTTAAACAAGTCCTCATATGATGGCACAAGGGCCTTCCTAAGTAAGCAAGCAAGTCATGGTCAGAACATTCACAAATTATACAATTCAAGGTTCAAGCATCAAAGAAATACTAAACATGCTTAAAAAATTATGATATTAAGCAACAAAGGACATCAAATATGTATAAACATGAAGCAAAAGTTACAAGCAAAGAATCAGAACCAAAGGAACTCAAACAATTAAGCAAAAAAAGCTAGGGTTTCATTTACTTAAGCATAAAGCAACAACTTGAAACTCAACCAAACAAGGCCTAAAAATCAGCACAAAAATATTTAATATACCTCAACATGTTATCGACACAATGCAAAAAGAACCAGGGTCACAAATATTATAGAACTTAAGTTATAAAATCAACAAGCTAAGGTGCTCATTATATAAGAAAATTAAAAGGAAAATAAAGGGAAATTTAATTAGAGGATTAAAATAAAATAGAAAATAGAAAATAAAATTTCTAAAATTTTTATAAACTAATAAAGAACATTTGTGGATTTTTTTTGGTATTTTTGAAAACCTAAAATTGATTTTTAAAATTAAAAAGGAAATGGGAAGAAAGAAAATAAAATTTGAATTAAAAACAAAACAAGAGGGGTGTAGTCAGAAACCCAAAACGGTTCATTATGGAAACAGGCCCAAAAGGAGGGTGCAAAAAGGAAATGAGGCCCAACGTATACAAGAGTCAGGGTCAACCATAGTCAAAGTAGTTCAATCCTATGTTCCAGAAACATTTTCACAAAGTAATCTAATCCTAAGATCAGCGTGCAATCAAATAAAATAAAAGTATGTGGATCTAACACGCGTGAGAGAGTCAAACAAAAAGGTACACAAATCCAAAGGTCCTCAATAGTCAACACAAAGTCCTAACATCTAACCCACCTTAGTAATAGTCAAACAAGCCAGTCAATAAAATGAAGGGTTTAGATCTAAGGACCATCAGCCTTAACATGTATTGGCAAAAAAATATATAAAATGAAAATAAAAGCCACAAGCCAAGCATGTGAGATTTTTATTCACTGTCAACATCACATTCGTTCAACCAAACCAAATCAATGCTCAGGATTCAAACTGGGTGAAATGAAAACCCTAGTTACAGTCATCGGCCGGAGAAGAATCTGGTTGTCTTCTTCGGCCAAGCTCCGGTGACCAAACCCTAAATCTCCACCAAAACAAGAATATCCAGCTATCAAAATGATCATGAAGTCACAAGCAATATAGATCCAGTCTTAATTTTCACTTATCACAAATACACAAACCATATCGAAGAAGAAAATTTTAGGTTCAAAAATTTCAGATCCACCGCATGTTCATGCTACACGTCCATTTCACACAAAAAATAGATCAGGTTAATCATCACAACATGAGGAACATAATGCACACATTTAAATCAAGAACTATGATGATGAATTCAGAAGCTCACTTGAGATTGAAGCTTTTCAAAAATGTCAAGAAAACCTCTAAAAAAGTGCAGATCCACTCCTCTTAAGCTCTATTTGCAAAATAAATGCAAATAGAGGCTTGAAGTAGGCTGGATCTTGAGATTCAAGATGAAGCACCTCAAATTAGAAAACCTTGCAATTTTGCACTAACACTTGAGATGATGGTTGATCTTTGTTCCTTAAGCTTCACTGAGGATGAAGATGTAAATAAATGGGACAATGGACTCAAGGAGAAAGAGATTCTAAGAAAAATGCAAAAGGAGCAAAAACTTTGAATCTGAGAGTGAGGAGTGCATGAGGTGCTGAGAATTGAATGTTTGGCTTATATATCAAGGGCTTATGAGGCTGATTAGGGTTTATCAAGTGTGAGGACCTAGAAATAAAATATTGGGATGAAAATGCAAATTTGCATAATTGTGCACATGTGGTCATTTGCCTGTGCATTCTTCACACCAAGTGCATGATCACTCTTCATTTACTTCACTAATTTCCCTTGGATCAATCTTAGGGCCTGAAATACTTTGGACAATGATTTTGAATGAACATGCAATTTTGCATAATGGTTTGTAACTCATGTACATGGCACGAATTTGGATGATTCCTTGGGCAAAAATGTTTGTCATGGACTGCATTTCGTATGGTAGTGAGAATTGATCCATTATAAGTCATGAGAAACCAATTTGAACCTTTTTGCAAATGGTATAAAACTTGAACTTTTGAAAATCCCTAAAAACAAAACAACTTCCATCAAACATAACTTTTGATCCATGAAGGCTATGAAAGAGTTCTTGTGCCTTTTGGAAATGGGAGAACAAACTCTACAACTTTGATGTTTATGAAAAATTCATTTGAAGCTTCCTTGATCATGAAAGGATTGGTTGAAGTTAGGGCAAAAATTGCCTAAAATAGAAAGTTTCATTATAGGTCACTTTCCAATTTTAGTAACTTTCCCCAAACTCTTGATTCTTGACTTTTAAGATCATTCATGCCATTTCTTGACCAAATCAAAGTCCATAGACTTGAAAATCATGATTGGAACCCTAAAAATCCATTGGTTGACTTTTCTTCTGCACAATTGACCTCTTTCTTCCAGTACAAGTAACTGAGCAATTGCCTGACTTTCTTAATGAATCTTTGAAACAAATTTCATCCTTAGGCCTTTTATACCATATATAAGCCTTTGACCAAAAGAATTGGTCAAATCTATGAGGATAGACTGCTATGAGGAAAAACCCTAATTAGGATTTCCTTGTGTAGGAGGAAGTTGCACTAATGAACTTCTGATGAACCACACCCCTTCTAGGGTTCTGAGGATTATTTTGAGATTGTATAAGATATAAGGATCCCTTGTAGGCTTCTTGCAAGATCCCTTGGCTCTTATCTTGACTTTGGAGAATCATAACTTGATGGATGACTGATCACATGTGTAACACAGTGAGAGAACTGACTTTTAGTAATGTTGCGGATAGCAAGAGTCGTCACCGAATTTTATTTTATCCATAAGGAAGAGACATAAAAGAACATGAAAGACCGTTTTGAAAAGACTTGGGTTCGGGGGGTAGGTTATATAAAGGGAAGGTGTTAGCACCCTTTATATCCATGGTTATCCATGAGCTCTTAGTTACTTAGCTCACTTAAATGTTTTTGAAAAGTGTAGTGTGTGTGATTAGAAATTTTCTAAGTACTTTGTAATGATCCTCGTATGGATGTATACAAAGCCTTGTTTTGAAAAATGTTTAAGAAAAGTGAGGTGTGAAAAGTAGTTTTAAAGTGTGAGTAAGTAACTAGGAGGTACCTACCCTAAGCTAAGTCATTCAAGTTCTTTTATGTTTCTTCAAGAGTAAGACTATCCCTATTATCAAGGAATAGGTAGTCATTACTTTAGATTTGATTAAGGGATGAGCGTAGGGTCATCGTATGGTCAATGAAGGCAACATGTAAGGGTGTCTTTAGCAATTCGTAGGGACTATCATCATTTACCGAAGGGATAAGATCACTATATCGTAGGCAACCTCGTAGGGACTTGATCTTTTAATATGAAGGGACTATGATGATTTATACGTGAATGGACTTTGCTTAAGACACCCCTATATTCGAGGGACTTGACCATATTAAAAGGCAATCAAGAGGAATATCCTAGGAAGTGCAGATGGCGATCAAAGATCGACTTACGTGTGTGAATGTTTATTTTTAAATATTTATCTTTTATAAAGTTAATTATCTAAATTAATTTTAATTACAAGTATGTTTTCACACCCTATTTACTAACCACACAATTTATATTAAAAAAATAAGAAGCGAAAAGAAAATTCTAAACTATTACAAAGCTTATGGGCAGATACAAAATAATCAGATAAAAAACAATAATAATAGATATAATAAAATAATAAATAAACAATGGTAATAAAGCAAATAATAATAAATATAATAAAGCAATGATAATAATAAGGATTAGAATTAAAAAAAAATTTAAGTTAATTATAATTGTTAGAAGTTAATTAAAAAAAGATTGTTAAGAATTAGTTAAAACTTAATTAATCTATTTACAAAATTATAAAAGAAAAAATTTAATGTTGAGTTAAAACAAAAGTCACACTAAAGAAGCTCAAGACCTTATTAGGGGAGAGGTAGTTCATTTGATTTATAAACATAAAATACAATCCATATCAACAATTTTAAAAAAATATTTTCTATTATATACATTTATAAATTGATAACTTTTAAATAAAAACTCAATCTTATTTGTGAAATATATTTCGTTTAAAAGAATTTTATCTTTAATGAAAAAAGTAAAAAATTATATATATTTTAAAAAATGGTTATTTAATAAAAACATTGATCTTTCTAAAAAAACATATTTTTATGAAAAAATATTATTTTTTCAAATATATTTTATTTTTCAAAAAAAGAAATTTTGAAAAAGATACTTCTACTTTTTTTTATTAGATAAAAATTATTTTGTATATTCATTAAATAATAGTATATCTAAATTTTATATGAGAAATACTAACGACTATCCTAAAATACTGATTAAGAGTATAGAAAATATATTTTATTTAAAAATTATTTAATGTATTGAAAATTAAAACAATTAATTTTTTTAAAAAATAAAAAATAATTTTTTTTAAGTAGTTTATATTTAATACAATGTTTTTTTATTTAAAACTTTTAAAAAATAATCCTATAATATTCGATGAATCTTAAATATATATATTTTTTATTTTTTAAAAAGACTTTGACTATGAGAACTTTTGTCTAAGAAACTCTTAACTCAAGTGCGATTAATCTTGCACGGTTTCGCAGCAACAATCGAAACGGGGCATGAAATTGTCACGTGACAGCACTCTAGTTGACTAATAACGTTATCCAATTATAACCCGACCCGACCCGACCCGACCCGACCCGACCCGACCCGATACCTTGTTCGAAACTCTCCAAAACCCAAAACCCTTTTCCTTTTGTTTTCATTATTATATTCTCTTCTCTCAATATTCTACTCTTTCTTCCGCTTTTTCTCTACGCCTTCCCTTTTCTTCGGTAAGATACAGAGAGAGCGAGAACAGTAGAATGTCAATGGTGAAGTCTCCAAAGAAACATGTTAATCTTTTCTTTTCGCTTGACTGTGAACAACTTGCCAACAAAGTTGCTGCTCATTCACACAGTAACATCACTCTCCAAAATATCAATTGGAGGTACTTCCCCTCTCTCTCTCTGCTCTATCAGTTTCGGTTTATTTTATTTTGCTTTTAGTTACGTCTCTTTTATGCTAAGGTTCTGCTACTTACGGCTAATAGATTTCTGTACATGGTCTTATACATTCTTTAGGTTATAAAGTTTATACCTTTTTGTAAATTTTAAACTGATCAGATGCAGGGGCTCACCCTTTACCTTTAAAGGGTGAATCCCAACCATCAGACTACTTGACCAAAAAACAAAACACATGTTTGGTTCGCTTAGAATGCTTGCGGCGTTTTACTTGTATTTCTTTTGAAGTTTGGTTTAGTTTCGAGCCCCGCGTTGGGTTCGCTGCATTGCAGCTTTTATACCATTTCTTTTGCAATTTGGTTTCGAGCCCCGTGCTGGGTTCCTTAGATTGTGTTTTTGTGTGTACGTATCTGCTTCACACTAGGCTATTTATTGGATTTATGTTCAGGTTGTTTTTTAAATACTACCACTTTTGATTTTCATTTGTTGGGTCAGATTTATGTCTCTCGGTTTTTTTTTGTATTTTCTTTTTTATTTATGATATTTTCCTTTTGCCTAAAAAAAATTAATCTATCCTGTCATGATGAATCTTCTTCAAATTATTTTTTCATTCCAAATGCTTGGTTTGGTTAGTTATTTATGGTTTAGTGTTGGATAGTAATTTATTTTGAGGGTTTTAGTTTAGGATGTTTGCGGCCTCAGAGATTAAAAAATTGGAAGTTCTTATTACAGAACATTTGAGTTTACTGAATGGTCAGGTTTAAATATTTAAGAAGATCAAGCATCACAATATGCACAAAATTCCATTGCTTTTTAGTATATCTATTGGAAGATTTAAGAGTGCTTTTTAGTATATACTTTTGACAAAATTGATAATGGATGTGTTTTTATGATTATCCAGGTCTTTTGCCGACGGGTTTCCGAATATATTTATAAATAATGCAGAAGAGCTCCGGGGTCAACATGTTGCCTTTTTGGCATCATTCAGCTCTCCGGCTCAAGTCTTTGAACAACTGTCTGTCATATATGCACTCCCTCGTCTATTTGTTGCTTCGTTCACATTGGTTTTGCCTTTCTTCCCAACTGGATCATTTGAGCGCATGGAAGAAGAAGGTGATGTAGCAACTGCTTTCACCCTTGCAAGGATGTTGTCAAACATTCCGATTTCAAGAGGTGGCCCAACTAGTTTAGTCATATATGACATTCATGCTTTGCAGGTTTGTGTTTTTAATGCATTCAAAGGAAGTTCTGTTCTACGCTATGCTTTGTGGGGGTATCATTTAAGGTTCTTATGAATTGCTATTGAATATATTTGTATTGCTCTCGTTTAATTTGACTTACATAGCATACTCGTGAACATTTCTCTTTTAACATTCTGACTTAAACTCTTAAGTGATGATGACTTCTTTTAAGAAACTTATTGAGTATTAGGAGCATGCTTAGGGTATCTACTTGATCTTTTAACAGTGTGCTATAGTTTTTTTCATTACTTATGATTTGAAATCACGCAGGAGAGGTTTTATTTCGGAGATGAGGTTTTGCCATTGTTTGAGACTGGTATTCCTCTTCTAAAGCAACGTCTGGAACAACTTCCTGATGCTGATAATGTATGTATTATGCATTTCTTCGAACCATAAATGTCAAAACATAGCGTGTTTTCTACATTTCATGTAAATCCACACACTTGCAATTCTCATTTTTGATAGTCCGAGTTTTTTATTGTTATTATCAGGTAGTTATTGCATTTCCGGATGACGGTGCATGGAAGCGATTCCACAAGTTGTTCGACAATTATTCAGTGGTTGGTCTCCAATAAGGATCTCTGTATTTAATTTATATTTTATTTCTTTATAGTTGTCTGAATTTTCAGAGTGGCAGGTTGTATGTACAAAGGTACGTGAAGGTGACAAGCGGATAGTTCGGCTCAAGGAAGGCCATGTCTCTGGTCATCATGTTGTGATTGTTGATGATTTGGTCCAATCTGGAGGCACCCTAATTGAGTGTCAGGTGAATTATTAATTTCTTAATCATAAAACGTGTATACATTATCAAAAAGGTTTTGTATATCTTTGAAGATTACAGTTGTGTTTACCAAGCAAAAATGCAACTCAACATTTCTCTCTCTTTTCCCTCAGAAAGTTTTGGCTGCCAATGGTGCAGCAAAAGTGAGTGCCTACGTCACACACGGTGTGTTCCCTAACCAATCGTGGTTGCGGTTCACTCATAAAGATGGTTAGTGCTCTCTTAATTCTCAACATCTTCTATGCCGCTATATTTTCATTTCATATATTTGAATGTTATATCGATTTTATCTGTTTATTGCAGAAGCCTCGGAGAAAGCATTTGCCTACTTTTGGATCACAGATTCATGCCCAGTTACTGTCAAAGCTCTAGCAAATCAAGCTCCTTTTGAAGTACTGAGTCTTGCAGGGTCAATTGCTAATGCCCTTCAAATTTGAAGCTAAAAATTGAGCTTTGTGAATAAAGGGGTTCTCTTGTACAACATTTCTGAGTTAAACATTATTACCATATTATCCTTTCACTCATTCTGTGCCTTGCTTTGAGCTTAGCACACTGAAACTTGTGAATTAAATTTCTGACATTCTGGACCCTATCTTATTGAGCTATGTTGAGTATTAACTATTGTGCTAGAAATTTGAATGTAAAATCATGTTAACTTTCCAGAGATCATGTCATGGCTTTGTCGCATAAACGTATCGAGTTTTAGTAAGGATCACTCATTCATGTAAGATATAAATAAACCAGTACTTGTAAAGAACACCAACTTTTTTTGTTTCATGAATTAAATTTGCACACCTATAAGATCACCTATACAGTAGTTATCACTTCTAGACCATATAATACTGATCTAACAACTGGTTATTCATTCTCTAGCATCTCATCTGAATCACCCTTTGAGCTCTTAAAAAAATCACCCGAGTAAGATCCATCCTGTTGACGGATGATAAAATTCAAATTGCTGGATGGAAACTGTTCCTAGATGGTCACAGAAAGAAACAGTCAGACAAACCCCTGAATGTTAGGTGAATAAATTCTTCTACTACATACAAGAAATCGAACCAGCTAATAACTACCTGATCAATAGTTTTTAGGCCTTGTGAACGAAAGAGGATTGGCCAACCGCACTTATCCTTGTCGATCAGGCCTGAATTCTGAAAATGCTTCACAAGTTCAGCCTTTCCTTGAATCTGTGCATATGCCAGGGTAGTAACTTTGTTGCTATTATACCTGTAATCCCATTTGTTCTCATGAAAAGCCTGCATAAATTTTCAAAAACTAGCATTTAAAATACCCTTAAAAGAATAATTCTACTTATATTTCTTGCATGACAAGCTATGAACTTGAAAATCGAAATATACAGAGAAAAAAAGTATAACAACCTGATAAAACGGGATCACAAGTTTTGCAGAGAGCATATTTATGAATGCATAGCCCAAATTACACTTTTTCTGCAAGCAAAAACAGACATTAATAAATAAGTAAACCTTGAAATACCAAACAAAGTCATAATCAATCCGTAATCGAAAAGATCTATAGCATACTTTTAAGTCAATTGGCAAGTATAGGAAATCGTAAATCCCCTTGTGATCTTTCTCAATTACAGAAAGCAGCATCTTTGAAGTGCACCTTAAAAACAATTTGGAAACCCTATAAGTCATCAAGAAATTCATCAAGAAACTTATCAAGATGTTGCATGGTCTTACATGTAAGGAATATTTTTCATGATTAAGAAAGTCCTTGTTTCTTCACCACTGATGATTTTGTAAAGATCAATCTCGTACTGTTGGTTCTTGCTCTCAAGAGCAGCAGCTTGATGGAACGGCAATGCTGGACTAGGAGTTCGATAAGCGCAAACATTCCCATCATTTCTGCTATATACATTCCCAAATACAACTGGTATAGGCATGAGAGAAGCATTGGTGTAGCTGTATGTAAAACTCGGCGTATTAGGATTGTGCAGGATGCCATGGAAAGAAGTGTAAGGAGCCACATAGGTTTCATTAACCCTATAAGAACTTGGTGGCTGCTTCTCTTTTTCATTCTTTGTGTTAACAGAAGCACATATCTCAGATGATGGCAATTCCACACTCTTCTGCACCGTCATAGAACATGGCGGTGGCTGCTCCTCCTTTTCATTCTTTGTGTCAGCAGCACATATCTCAGATGATGGCAATTTCACATTCTTTCTGACAGCAGCATATAATTCAAATGGAGTTTTGATATTGTTAAGTTTGGCAGGTATTTCTTTGATGCGATCTGCTTCAAATTTCAACTCTATCAACCGTTTTCCATGTTCCACGGCCATATTCTCCATGGTGCTAACTATGTTTTCTATTGTTTGGTATCGGGATAATTACTAAGCAAGAAAGGAAAAGAAAAGATACTATTCACTACACTGATCGAATTCTGTTACATGTATGGGAATGAGGCAACAAAACAACCTAACAGAATTACTAACAGAAAAACTAAACTAACTAACTAAACAGAAACACCAAACAGCCTAAAACCCTCTAAATCTTTTAAAAGCTGATATTTTGATTTATTAATGGCATCCCCATTGCATTTGGCTTCATTTTCATGTATGCACCAGCTGTCATCGATCAGATCAATAACGACCGTGTTTCGTTAAGCCAGCTAAGTTGGTAACTATGTAGGGACCTCAGATACTAAGACGCAAGTTCGAACCCGCGACATCCCACTTGTTCACCTTTAAATGGTGAATTCCAGCCACTAAGCTACTTGACCAAAAAAATAAAATAATCAATAACAACCATGAGTGACAAGTTTATGATTTCAAATAGTTTGTACCTAAGTTTCGACTGTTCTTTAAACTTTATAATTAGGTTCTAGAATTTAGAGGCCCTAGAATCGTTTTTAGGAAACATGTCTCGGGAGACATATATCATAGGATCCTACATATTCTTGTTATTTGTTCTATAGGGATCGATCTCCCTTAATTTGACGTATCTCTAGAGAGTGTCCTTTTTGAAGTCTGTCCTATTTTCTAAGATTTAAGTAATTTGTTTTTTCGAGGATTGAGCCATGGCCTAAACAGGAACAATAAACCCCAACACCAAGTCTAGACCGATGAACCTAGGTAATGACTTTCTTTAAGACTCTCCAAGTCATAACAGATTTCCTTGGATGGTGGTAGTAGTTATGACCATAGCGGGATCTGGTGAGGTTTTTTCATAAGGAGGTCATACGCTACATGCCATAGACATTACAATTTTACTCCTTTGTATTAAATAAATTCCAAGGTTTTATGAGAAATCGCAGTCATTGTTGTCTCGAACCATTGCTAGTGAGTAATGAGACTCGCCATTACTACAAAACACACAAACAACAATGTCAGACTTACAATGAATCCATTTACACCATTATAATAGGTTAAAAAATTCGCGCCCAATCAATAGTTGGATGTATAAACAATAATTTAATGACGGTTGACTTTAAACACCGTAGTAATAAATGAAATGTAGCAAGTTTCGATTCTCCGCGACTACATTTTTTCCATTTTTTAGAGTACATTAAGCGTGGGTCACTTAAGTCCATTATTTAAAAAATAATTTGTAAATGATTTTACCACAGTTAAATTAAGCAACCGTTACTAATAAATTAAAGCAAAATTTATTTTGTATTTCTTTCATAAGACGCCCTAATCGAACAAGTGAGCCAGGGACGACAACAACGACGTAATCTTTACCCTCTTCGTATCCATTCATTTGGAGCTCAAGTCAGTATGAGAGTACATGTTTCATATGCTTTAGGTTTAGCATGAGAGTACATCTTCATTCATTTTTTCTTTGTTCATATTGTGTATGAATATGCTTAAGTTTTTGGATTAGATTTTGGTGTGTCATTCACATTATTATACATGTATAAATTTCAGAAGTTGTAATGGATCGTAGTTGGATGAAAGCCAATAGATTATGTCCGGTTTATGAGAACAGAGTTCGTGAATTCCTTGAATATGCTGATAAACATCTTCCCGACAATAATGGTATCTTTTATTGTTCTTGTGTTGTTTGCATGAATATCAAAAAAGGTTCAAATAAAGAAATATGTCATCACCTTTGTTGTGATGGTATATATCAAAATTATATAATATGGAAGTGGCTTGATGAGGTAGATAAATAGGAAAGTCGGACGTCACAAAGTCAAAGAATAGATGGAGATGAATATATGAAAGATCAACTAGAGGATATGTTCCGTGATATTGGAGAATCTTCTTTTAAGACTGCTCATATTTGTGATACTTTATGTAGTGATAAAGACACCCCTTTATATACGGGATGCACAAATATTACACGATTGTTGGCAGTGTTAAAGTTATTTAATCTGAAGGCCAAAAATGGTTGGTCAGATAAAAGTTTCATGAAATTATTTGAATTGCTACAACAAATGTTACCAGAAGATAACAAATTGTCGGATCGTTGCTATGAGGCCAAGAAGATATTGTATGCAATGGGTCTGAAGTATATCAAAATACATGTTTTCCCTAATGATTGCATATTATACCGAAAAAATTATTAAGACATGTATCAATGTCCAAAATATGGTGTGTCGCTCCCGGGATTTTCATCCTAGTACAAACGCGAAAGTGGCGCAGAAAAGGTAAAGTCGCCAGCCAGACATTTTTATCCCGAAAGAATGGGAAAGGTAATGTTGCACAAACCTGAGGAAGAAGGAAAGGACAAGGCCTTGCGAACCAAAGATCTGAGTTCTGGAGTCGGTTACGAACTGGGAAGGTATTAGCACCCCAGATCGTCCGTCGTACCCGACGGGATCCACGCTTGCTTGTTTGTTTCAAAGGGTGAGAAATAAGAATGCTGCTGAATAAGAACTGCTAACTGGATTGGGAATGAGAAAGGAATAAGAGAAGAGAATAAAAAGAAAGGATTGGGAAATGTAGGGAAAATAAAGAATGTGCTCGAACGGGCCCTACCCCGCTGCCTACGTACCTCATCGGGATAATGAGGATCAAAGTTGACGTAGTTCGCCTAACTAAGGCGGGAACTATTTGTTTGTGTTTTTTACAGCTGGAACTGCGTATGTCTATGCTCAGGTGTTGCAGGCTCGTCTGGTACGAGTGCGTTTACCGTCTTGCACGTGTGACAAGTCGTCGCGAGTTCGCGTTGTGAGTGAATGAGATGAGAAGAGAAGTTCCCGCAAGATAGTCGCTTGTTATTTGTTTTTTTTTTGTCTTTTATGAGAAGTGTTTTGAATTTGTTTGTGAACGGTCTTGTACTAAGACCTATCCATCGCGGTGAGTATTTATACCTCGCCCCGAAACAGGACGCATATAAACACTCCGCAACAAAGTCTCGTGTCGTACAAGAAAGTTCGATTTTTATTAAGTGTTTTATTGCTTTTCTTTATGAGATGAGAAAGAATGACTCAAGTTGGAAAAGGGACAAACTAAGGGGACTAAGACACAACCCTAAGTTAATTTTCATATACAAGAGAGGTCCTATGGTTAATGAGGTATTCTAATCCTAAGAAAGAGAAGGAAAAGAAGAAAAAAAAGAGTTAGAAACTAACTTACTTCCTAAGGAAGTTAAGTTGTCTCTAAGGAAAGGGAAAGCCTAAAAGCAAAGCACAAAGTGCTAAGACAAACACAATTAAAATGCATAAGATATAGGAATGAAGTGAGGCTTACCTCAATCTTCCCCCCTACAAAACAAAAGTTAGCATGACAATGCATATTGAAAGTAAAATCAAAGCATGAAAGCGATTAAGTACCATAAACGTCCTAGAATGGAACTAGGGTTCAAAATAAGACCTATGTCTAAAGGTGAACGTACCTAAAGGTTACATGACTTCTAAAGTCAGTAGCTACATGATATAGGTCCCTAGGTGTGCTAGGGTACCTCACAAATTCAAACTATGTCAAACTATGTACAAAAAGTTCACCTAAGTTCACCTAAATGCAAATTAGAGTTTATGGATGAAGTATGAATGCGTATGGCTTACAAGCATGAATTAGTACATGAAATGAACATCAAAATCAGTAGTGAATGCTCATGAATATGTGTGAATGAATATACAATCATGGATGCAATGGTTTAGGCATATGGAGCAATGAGAAGAAGATATGAGAAGAAACGAACAAAAATCGCATAAGATCGCACATGATGAAAGTTAAGGAAGAATGGCATGTGAATATGCATGAAATGATTATGGTTCAGTAGCATACAAGGTATGAGATTCAATTATAATGCATGAATAGGCATTAATGATTTCCACATAATTCAAGTTAACAATTAGAGGAGAAGAGAAGCTAGTTTATGTTAAAGTTAATTCACATAAGTATGCACTTTAAAGCACCAAAACAAACCAAATGAGTATGGTTCAAAAAATGACCTATGACTGGAATTAAATACATACAAATGACCTATAATCAAATCTTAAAAGCTACCAAAAAGTTCCTCAATCAAATGGCATGAATGCCTTCTTAACACTTAGGTTATGCGACACATAAACACATGAATCAACCTAGGATCTAGGTGACATGGAAAAATAGCAAAAAGCCTTTAAAAATTATGAAATTAAATCCCTGGAATGATATAGTGATTATCTCACATGGTCTAAAAGGATTCCACAAAATTATGCACCAAAGTGCCAAAACAATTCCTTGATTAGCAAGGTAGCAATGAATGATCACCCAAAAACAACTCCACAAAGTGGATCAAAAAGGGCACTAAAAATTATGGAATAAAATTCCTAAGGAGCATCAAAATGTCACAAATTACAGTGATTAATCACACACAAAAAATAGGTTTCATACCTATGGAGAAAAATCGATTTCGGTCCCTTATGCCAAAACCTTCCTTTTTGGGACAGCTTGTGATCTAAAATCCAAATAAAATATTGAAACCACCCAAATCTGGAAACAAAAAATATGACAAATTAATTAAGAGGAAGAAGATCACTCATGAATTTTTCCAGAATTTTATCACACCTAAAACTATTTTTAATAATTGCGACGAAACGGGCAAAAACGATATTTTAAGGGAAAGTGAAAGGAATCGAATTCTCTAATCCGTAACCTAATCCCTAAACTCCGAAATCGACACATATCAATATATATCACAAATAAATCCAATGCCTCAGGTGGGAGGGCTCAATATGCACCTTAAGTTACATGATCCTAAGTCGCATACAACTAGAATGGTGCATTAAAGTAGAGAATCGAGATTACTTACTTGGTCGAAGTGCCGATTCTTTCACATAAAAGAAATCCAAAAAAAAACTTCAAGCCAAGCCTTGTAATCTTCCATGAGAAAAATAAATGCTCATCTTCCATAATTGCTTTGTGAATATCCCCCATAATCGAAACAAAAACAACGGCACAAAATATCATTTGAATCCAAAGGTATCCCACAAATAAAGTGGAATACCAACCAAACAACCGTCGTTAAGATCTTTGCGAGAACCTTGCATGAACTCAACAAACGCATTAGAAACCAAAAAGAGGTGCAACCGGAAGTTGCACCTATGCCTCACAACTCCAAATCAAGTAGAAATATGAATATACGAGTCATGGACATGCATTGAAATTTACGTTTCAAAACGGGGCAACACTTATGCTCTAACATAAACAACATGCAAACTCAAACCGGAATCGAACAAATTTACATGCAATGAATGACAAATGATCAACAAACATATATACAAGTCAAAACAAGATCAATACATCAAAATCGCACCAAACCGAACTTAAAAAGCCTTAAAACGAAAAAACGCGTCAAAAATCACCGACTCGGAATTGAACGAAAATTGCATGGTAACTTGCAAACGTGCCAACGGATTCAAATATGCAATCGGTTTTTGAAAATTCCGCTTGGAAGTGGTACTTTTTGGCCGATTTTATCGGCTGGCAGTAGCGAAATAGCCGGAAAAAAATTGTCCGAAATCGACTAAAAAGTTTACCAATGGCTCCAGAATAATCAACAAAGTCAATTTACACTATTCACATTCGCGAAAACGCGCTATGGTTAGGAAGTTATGACCAAAACGCACTTATCGACACGCGACATATGAACAACATCAACAATTAAGCTTCAATCTATCCTATTCCGAATTTACACAATGAAACAAACATGAATTCAAAAGTCAAGCACTTCAATCAATATCAAGTCATAATAATTAGCTCTCTTAGGAATTTTGTCAAACACCTAACATTCACCGATTATTCTATGTCAACTTTACCAAGTCTTTTCAATCATGCACCACAACAATTATTAGGATAAATTAATCAAGAATCAATCAATAATAAATTTATGAATCAATGCACATAATTTCACAAGATTAATTCAACTTCAAAATTCAATTCAAGAAACAATTCAACAATTATTCATGAATTAAAGTTTAAGAAGCTTACCGAATGAAGAATCGACGAAGAAATTGCGAATCCGAAGGAAGTGAGACGCGATCATGAACGGAGGAGAGGCCGCGCGGCTACCGGTGGCGGAAGATGGTGGTCTTATGGTGGTGAAGTTGACCGGAGGTAGTGGTTCGTGGCGGCTCGGCTACCGGAAGCTTGATCGGAATTGTTGTGTTCTTGAGTTCTTGATGAAGTTGTTGTTGTGTTTTTGAGAAAGAATTGAGAGAATGAACTTTGATCCTTTAGAGAGAGTTTGTGAGAGTTTTTTGGTGTTTGTCAATTATGATTGAAGTTATGACAAATTGTGGGTCAAGAGAATATATAGTGGAGTGTAAAATGAAAGGCAAAAGGTAGAATTTCGGCTTAAGTGAAAATAACAATATCTTCGGCAAGAAATTTTGACTCTGAGCCTTCCACAACATCGTCCGTCTCTGAATCAAGGTTGCAACGCAAAAAGAATGGATGTCATACAATTAAAATCGAGTGCGATCGATACGTTTAAGCTGCAAGACATCACTGAATAAGTTGTTTTTTCGGCTTATTTGGTGTCCGCTACTCGAAAATGTGACAAGGCCAACCTCTTTGGAGCATAATCTCGACTCGACTTTGTCATCAAAGTTGTAGATCTATGAGTCAGTGACCTGGTGTTAAAATCTAAGCTCATCCGGACAAACGACGAGAGAGATATGAATTTTCTCGTGAAACCACTTTCAGCATTTTTCTTCGGTTCAGCACTTCAGTTTTGTGAAATAAACCAAAACGACAATCTTTGGAGCACCGTTCGATCTCACTTTTGTATTTGAAATTGAAGAGGATAAAATTTGTGAACCAACGCTTCAAGAATGGATGATATCCGATGAAAATTGACCGAGTTATGAATTTTACAAAATCTGACAGACAGTGCACTGCATCAAAGAACCTTACTGGTAATTCGCATTTTCGAGATCCTTCCGCTCGGACCTAACCCAAACTGAATTCACATAATGAAGATAACATCTAAACGGAATTTTAGGCACCGAAACGACATCAATTCGATAAACGATCCAAGAGTTATGAATTTTTTAGTGTTCAAAACTCACCGGTTCAGCACTGTTTTTCACTATGTCGACTCTAAAGACTCGCACATTCTGAGATCTTCTTCAAAGAATTAGTTCTCGGCCAAAACCCAAAAGTTGGAAAGGATATCAAGATGGAACTTTTGGCATATGAATCTCTCAGACATGTTGATCCAATAAGAAGTTACAAACTCTTGAATACCGCTAGTACAGTTAATCGGCGAAACCGAAATTTCAGAAACAAATAAATCCCGCCATTTTCCTTGATGAATTGGCCTCCGAGCCGAACACAAAAGTTGTAGAAAATAATGAAACGGTCTAAACTATTGAGTTTCAAGCCAAAATGAGTTTCCGAGCATAAGTTACAACTTTTGCAAACTGCACCATAAAACTGATATTCAGCTTAAACTCCTCTGAATCAACCGAGAACTTTTGGCTTCTTCTGAGATTATTGTGCACATGCCGCATGAAGAAATAAAGGCCAGTCGCAACCTGTGAAAGCTCAAATGGAGATGTATGTTCATGTATGTTTATGATGCAATTGTGATCTAAATACAATGCAATGTATGAAAGGATATGCTAAATGGCATTGAGAGGGCAAATTTTGAGGTATTACAACTGCCCCTATTCAATCATCTGCAGACCTGAATGAATAATTGCAACAGCTTTTAGACGTTCAAGGTGTGGAGTGATTGAATAATAGAATAAAACCTGAAAATTTGCACACTGAGGGTAATGGAAATGCCATCTGCCCATTTATGTATTTATATATTTTTTGTTTTGACCTCTGAATAGGTAGCGAAAATAGAACCAGGTGGAAATATGCTGGGAAGAATGCCATCCTCGAATGACCACTCACACGGGATCCTCGGATCCAGTACTAAAACCCTCCTTGAATAGAAACACAATGGTATACCGGCCGCAGGCGATAACCATCAACAACAAAGACTGACCTCGGACAAACTTTGCAAACGAGACAAACTGACCTCAGTCAATAAACTCAAAAAAATGAACTACTATCCTCGGATAATAGCAACAATAAAACAAATAAGACCAATCGCAGAAGGACTTGAAGAAAAGAAATGCCATCCTCGAATGACAAATCAAAAGATCCTCGGATCTAACACGAAACCATCCTCGAATGGAGACGCAGAGGTATACCGGCCGCAGGCGGTAACCAGAAACAAAGAAAATAGGACAAGATGGAACGGGATCATTGTACATAAACGAGAGCCCAAGCAAACAGGACCATTGTACAAAACGGGAACCTGCAACGCGACTGTTGGGTAGGACCAAGTCACAGAAGATGCCTGTTATCGAAACAAGACTTAACGCAACATCAACCGATTTGCGACTCAGATAAGATCAACCGATCTAACACGGAGATGGTATCAACCGATCCACCCCGAAAAGCGAGAATGTAATATCATCCGATTTACAGCTCGAAGAGAAATGATATCAACCGACTCATGACTCAAATAAGATCAATCGATCTAATATGGAAATGGTATCAACCGATCCATTATCATCGCACTGAGACGAGATCAAAAGGAACAGGATCATTGTACTTAAATGATAACCTGAGACGCGATCGTTGTACTTAAACGGAGACGCGAAAAATGAGACTGTTGTACTAAAACAAGGCTCAAAGACGAGGCCATTGTACTTAAATGGAGACTCGAAAGGAACGGGATCGTTGTACTTAAACGAGAGCCCAAGACGCGACCGTTGTACTGAAACGGAGACGCGAACAAATGAGACTGTTGTACTGAAACAAGACTCAAAGACGAGGCCATTGTACTTAAATGGAGACTCGAAAGGAATGAGATCGTTGTACTTAAACGAGAGCCCAAGACGCGACCGTTGTACTGAAACGGAGACGCGAAAAAATGAGACTGTTGTACTGAAACAAGACTCAAAGACGAGGCCATTGTACTTAAATGGAGACTCGAAAGGAACGGGATCGTTGTACTTAAACGAGAGCCCAAGACGCGACCATTGTACTGAAACGGAGACGCGAAAAAAATGAGACTGTTGTACTGAAACAAGACTCAACTGGGGACAACAACAAGACTTGGTAGAAGTAACCACCTTGGGAAACGAAGTTGCATTCTGTGGGGAACACTTCAATCTGATTGGAGATGTAACGGGTCTTATGTGATATACCTCAAAACTGGCCCATGCTGGTATGCATATGTTTGAATTTATGGCGTAATGCTCCATGACGATGGAAATGCTATGCTTTGGAGGATGCAAATGTGATGATGATGCAAATGACAATGCAAAGGAGATCTCCTGATAAGGAGACTGCAGGTATCCCAGATAACTTGGCTGGGGAGAAACGATGATCACTGCATTGATCTGGTTTGTCCTGATGAGGGGGAAACAACTCTGCGGGGAAAATTGTTAATAATTCACTGGCTCTGAATAGCCGCCACTGCCAAAAATAAATTGGACTTTGAGATTGGAGCGCCAAGACCCTGTTGGAGATGGACCCTTCTTGAACTCTGGTGGGGAACCAAAGGCATGATACTGCTGGGGAGGCAAAACACTCCTTATACTGCTGAGAATTGCCCCTGTCTGAAGGGAAACTTCTGCTTGGGGATGATACCCACTCTCTGCTACCTTATTGAGAGATTTCAACTTCCACCTCTACTGGGGATGATGGAGGATGTCAATGATAAAGCTTCCCGCTGAAGATAAGAGCTCAAGTTGCCACTTGCTGGGGATAAGAGATAAATCCTCTCATGTTGGGAATGAGAGATGTTAGGCGTCTCATGCTGGTGATGAGAGACGATGATACCCTTCTTCTCAAGAAATAACCTCCCATGAGACTTGCTAAGGAATCTTGATCGATGAAGTCCGCAGATGAAACAACTCTTGCAGTACTGTGCCGACACTGGCCTTGCCCCTAGCCCCGGGTTGATAGGTTGTCAACTAATCATGAGTGAACAATGGTTCTTTGAAATTTTCAACTCGCCTCAGATTAAGGTCTGTCAGAAGTAAATGTCTCAAAAGGATTTTACAGAAAACATGGCATATGAAATGCCTTAGTGTCTTCAAACTCTTGGAGAGATTCGTTGGATCTCGAAATAACTGCCCCAGACTTCATGGTCTGTGCAAGAATTTTCCTCGCGAGGATTCATGAAAAACCTCATATCACTGTGAGATATTCTGCTCCATTATTTTGAACTCTGGATAGGTGCCTCTGATTAACCGTCTTCAGGAGAAAGTACTTCCCATGCTCTTGGGATGGCCTGCCCCAGTATGAGCCTCGAAGTGATCACCTCTGACGGACTGTGCTTTGAAGAAAACACCTATGCCAATCGTTCTTTGAGAGATTGGATCTCGAAGTGATTGCCCCAGTTTGGATGAAATTTGAATAATGCCTCCGCCTGATGGCTCTTTGAGAGATTTGTATCTCGAAGGGATTGCCCCAGCTTGGCTGAACTTTGAAGAGATTGCTCGCCATGATTTCACCAGATTAGTTGGCTCTTACCACGACTGTCGGGAAAGTCCCTACTCAATGGAGTCTTCTTGAAAAGTGCACCTCGATAGATTGTCCTTTGGAAGTTTTAGACTTCTCAACTTGGCAAGATTAAGCTTCTGGACTGAAGTTTCATGTGTGAATTTTTATGATGCCCAACAAATATATGCAAGCAGTAAATGTTTATTCTAAGGATGAAAATTCTAATGCAACACACATGTTAATCTTGAAGTTTTACTGAAAAAGATGTCACAAACCTTTATGAGCGAATCACTGGTTAAGATACGACATTAATTTTTTTGAATAATAGAAAGCATGCACATGCAACACCAACAAAGATCTTTCAACACCACTCATAGGAGTCAGGAACGCGATCTTGTGGTAGTACGCTCTCAAAAATAACCCTGTTTCAGTTAGGACTTCTGAAGGTTGTATTGTGGCCTGGTTCACGGTTATAAAAACAAAATGATATAGGCTCGAAGTTTATTGGTACCCGCCCCTCTTCATGATGTTCTTCATTCCTATATTCAGCTAGCTTTCACAAGTGCTCACCTCTCAAAAAAAGGGTTGTGTGATGGTTGAGGAACCAATTACACTAACGGTTTAAGCACCAATCAAGTTGTCATTTGGAGTCAGTCACCCCTCTTATCTTTGGTGTCTATGCCACACGACTCTGTACTTGTTCAAGGATCTTTCTGGTGTAATCCTTTTCGTCTTTCGCCTTTGCATTATTTGATTATCCCTAACTTTTGCCTGGACTGATTCTTGTGAATCTTTGATTGTGAAGTCCAGCGGGATGCCCTAATTTTTGCCTAAGTCGCTTGTTTTCAAGTTTCGACTTAGCGGGCTTTCTCATTCATTTTTTTTTTCAATTCTTCTTTTTTTTTTGAACAAATCGTGTGACACTGTTTGTCTTGATTGCTTTGAAAGGGTCGTGACTGTCCCACTTCTTGGTTGTTGAGGGATAACCATTGTGGTCTCCGGTCTTTGGACCTCTTGATTGGGATAACCATTGTGGTTCCTGGTCATTGGACCTCTTGATTTGGTACAACGAAAGGTAATGGATCCTCAGATTTGCACTCCTTTTTGAAATTTGAATGCTCGGTCAAACTAACTGATGCCTACCCTGCCCCTGGGTTAAGTGCGAGGGTTTTTTCATGCAAAAAGAAACTCCTACTTCAAGGCTCAAATGGGTTGGCGAGGGTCTATCTCCCTTATATCTCCGGTGTTTAGGACTTGAAACAATGCCTGTACATCGTCAACAGGGTCTTTCTCAAAAGCACACAATTAGAGATTTTTGCGTTTTCATTTCGTCGTCCTCCCTGATAGAGTTTAATCACAACAGTTGGTATTTGTAACACGGTGGGAGAACTGACTTTAAGTTATGTTGCGGATAGCAAGAGTCGCCACCGACTTTTATTTTATCCAAAAGGAAAGGGTATAAAAGAACAGGAAAGACCTTAAGAGATATTTTTGGGTCCGGGGGGTAGGTTATGTAAAGGGAAGGTGTTAGCACCCCTTACATCCATGGTTATCCATGGGCTCTTAGTTACTTAGCTCACTTTTGAATTGTTTTTGAAAGTGTAGTGTGTGAATAAGAAAATTTTCAGAATAGTTAATAATAATCCATATACGGATGTGTAAAAACTTGTTTTTGAAAATTTGTTTGAAATTGTGAAGAGTTTGAAAAGTTTTTGAAGTGAGCAAGTACATAAGAGGAACCTACCCTAAAGTTTAAAGTCTTTCTTGTTCTTTATCCTTTCATTGGTAAGACTATCCCTACTATTAAGGAGTAGGTAGTCATTACCTTGGATGTAAGGGACATGTGAGAGACATTCTGTTTTATGAAGGCAACTGTGGGGGTGTAATAAGCATACTGGAGGGACTATCATCATTATTCGAAGGGACTCGATTCGTATAGGCAACCATGAGGGACTTGATGATTTTCTTTTTAAAGGGACTTGCTTTATACACCCCACTTGACCATTATTCGTAGGCAACTTGAGGGATAACCTTAGAAAGTGAGACGGCGATTAAAATCGACTTACGTGTGTGAGGTGTTTAATTTAATTATCTTATGATTAAAGTGATCTAAGTTAATTTTTAAATTGAATACATGTTTTGCACTCCCTAATTACTAACCATAGCAACAATTAAATATTTAAAATATTTACAAAATTACACCAAGGAAGCAGTTACATAATTATAAGCAAAATAAAATAGCAAAAATATAAATATATAGTAAAATAAATATAATAAGCAAAAATAGTGAACAAGTAAATAAAATTGGGGTTAGTGATAAATAATAATATTAAATAATAAGCATAAAGTTAGTAATTAATAAAATAAGAGAGGTTAGTAAATAATAAAAATTAGTGAAATAATAATAATATATAAAATTAATAAAGCAAAAATAAATAATATGGTTAGTAATAACAATAATAAATAAAATTAACCAAAATATTATAAGAATAAGAGATTAACAATTTTTAATATAAACAATTATATTTAGAAAGAAATATGAACAAACAATTATTTTTATTTACAAGTTATTAAGTTATTTTTAAATATATTATAACTACAAAATTTAATTATTTCTAAAAAAAGTTATAAAAGGTATTCACATATTATATAAAGAGAAAAATAAGTTATAAGTATATTTACAAGATTTAATTTTTATTGATTCAATTATTAAAAAGAAATGATTTAAATTATAAACATAGTGTAAAATATATTTACATATTATATGAAGAAAAGAGTTTATAATTATATTTAAAAAAAAAAAATTATATATATGATAATTATGATAAGAATTAGAAAATAAAAATCATTTTGGAAAATAGAATTAAGTTTTATTTAGAAAATATTTTTAAGGTTTGTGAAAATTAGGATTTGTTTAGATACAAAATTATTTTTACTAATATAATAAAAGGAATAATTTTTAAATTAAGAACATATGATTTTTTTTATTAGGAACTATTATTTTATAGAATTATTTTATTATACAATTATTAGTAAAACCTAAACTAATTACACAAAAATAAAATAAAAGAAAATAGCAAAACAAACCTGGCTGGGATTTGAACCCAGGAGGCTTTGCTCACAACATCTATGCTCTACCACTGGGCCAGGCGCTGGTTGGTGCAAGAAGAATTGCCTCCAAATAATTTTGTTCTTTCAAACCAATAATCAGCAAAATAAATGAAAAACAAAAGGCCCGGGGGAGGATTGAACCCAGGACCTTATGTATACGAGTATGCGCGCGTTACCACCCGGCTGGAAGAGCCCATCTGATTATTGAATGGCAAGAAGCTATAATATATTCAATCTCCTTTTATCCTGAAATATAGAAATAAAATGAACAAAAGCCAGGGATCGAACCCCTGCCCTTTTGCTTCACACGCCTAAGACCATGCCTTCAACCATTGGGACAACTCAGTTGTTGTGATAATAAACAGCAAACAGTCAATAAAATATTATACAAATAATTTGAATTTGAATACGCGCGGGAACTGATCTTCTTCTTCCCTGAGACCTACAATTTTAGCTGCGAATTTATCTATGAGTTTTCCTGCGAAAATGAATTTCCAGCAAAACCTACAAAAATCAAACAATGGCAAAACAGTTCGGTTTCACAAAATTAATCAGTCCATTAAGTTTCTAATGAGTTTTCCAATCACCCCACGTCCTTAGAATTCATTTATATGGGCTGGATTGAAGAACCCTAATTGGAGTCATAAACCCTAAAAATGGTGGATCGTGTTTCAGGCTATGGAACTTCACCAAATTGTCCAGATTACATCTATGATCATCAACAAACAAGATTACATAAGCAAAAATCAGTAATATGCAGTGAATCATTAGAATCGAAAAAAAAATATTCAAGACAAAGTTTGATTCGGGTTGGCCAATATGAGATGATATTGATGCATATGATTGATGCTTTACAATCAGTGATGTCCAGGGAAGCTAGCCATGTCCTTATTTTACCTTCTAGTGCCCTGGATTGAAGAATCCGAATATGACTTTTGCTTGAATTTTTTGAACAATGGAGCTTACCTTTGGCTGCTGGAATTCGTCTCCTCAGGCTAGGGTTGTGTTTGATACTTATATGTGAGTGAATTAGGTCAGAAATATGGACTAGTTGTGTGGAGATTTGGATCCAAAAAGATTGAAAAAGATCATAGTTTAAAGTTCAAATATTTGATCATGAAGGCTTACTATCTTTGGATAAATCACATGATTTCTTTCTCTTTCAACTTCAATCACCAATTAAGAATTTCTAGAAGCATTATCTTCCTCCAAAAATAGATTTTCATATTTTATATTTATTTAAAATGATTTTTATGAATTAAATCAATAATAAATAAAAATAAAATAATAAAAATGCTGAATTTTGGTCAATTGGGTCGTGCATAATGATATGAGGTGGATTGGATCACAACTTAGCAAGCCCATTTGGAAAGAATTACTTTTAGGCCTCCATTTTCAACATAAACCATCTCAAAATTTCCCAACTTTGCAAGGGCACATCTCCCTCAATTTTAAAGGTATGAGGGTGTTCTTGGACTTTTTGGAAAGCTTGAAGAGTCCTCTAAACAACCCCATTGGTTTCAGGTCCATATCCTTTACCAATCTCAAGTTATGCCCTTTTGAAGTTGTTGACTTTTTGTTGACTTTTGAAATGACCTATAATGTTTTAGATCACATCTTCCAAATGAAGCATTTTTGAGCTTAACTTGCAACATCAAAGTTGTAGAGAATTCAATTTCCTTCAAAATGAGCTTTGGATGGAAACTTGGTGATGAAGTATGTGAAAGTTATGGCTGGTCAAAGTTCAGTTGACTTTTACTGAGGAAACCCTAATTTAGAAACTCCTGATTATTGATGATCTGGAATCTCCTTGATGAATCATGATCAACCCTTGATCAAATGATGAATTTTACTTCATATACTTGATGTTGGCAAAAAATCATGAAGTTTGACTTTGGTTTGACCACAGTTGACCTCAGTTTGACTTTTTAACTTCATTGACTGATTTTGACTTATCTGATCATCTGACTGAGCAAACTTTTGAGAAAAGTCTTGAAACTTGACATGGGGGTTCTTATATACATATAAGATGTTATGAAGCTCACTTGAGGTATTGGAAATCCATTTAGCCTGATTAAAGTCAAAACCCTAGTTTTGGATGCACTGCTTAGGAGGTGCATTGTTTGAGGGAATTGTCAACTTTTCTGACCAATTGTGAACTTTGTGAACCTTGTGAATCTTCATAAAGTGTCTTGTGATACTCATGGGAGGTATTGTGAAGCTTGTGAACCTTGTGAACCTCATGAAGTGGCTTTGTAGACCTCATAAACCTCAGGAAAGCTTTGTAATCATTGTGAATCTTGTGAACCTTGTGAACCTTCAAGAAGTAACTTGTGGACTTCATGAATCTCATGAAAGGTATTGTAAATGTTGAGAAACTTGTGAACCTTGTGAACCTTCAAGAAGTGACTTGTAGACTTCATGAACCTCATGAAAGGTCTTGAAAGCATTGTGGGACTTGTGAACCTTGTGAACCTTCATAAAGTAACTTGTAGACTTCATGAACCTCATGAAAGGCCTTGTAAGTGTTGGGAAACTTGTGAACCTTGTGAACCTTCTTAGAACACAGGGTCTTGTATTGTGAGGGCAAATTTTGGGGTGCAACAGCTGCCCCTGTTCAATTTTCTGAAACCTGAGGGGTTAGATTGGTATATTTGCCAGTCGTGACCTGGAAGGTTGAAGGGGATTGAACACAAAAGCCCAAAAATTTGCACTCACCAGTGCATAGAGTGACATTGATGGTTGATTGAATATGATTGAGTGGGCTTAAAGATGCCACTAGGGGAAAGTTTTTCAGATATATTTCTTGGAAGATAAAGCAGTCCAAAATATGGAGGTATAATGAAAGCTGTCAGGAGTCTGGAGCAGTCCTGAGGTATTGATGATATGCTTTCAGGATACTGGAGTAATCCTGATGTAACAGCATGTCTTCATGAGGATAGAGCAATCAATAATGATAACCCTAAAGCAGTCTTGAAGTAATAATATGACTTCAGGAGGATAGAGCAATCAATAGCTCTAAAGCAATCTTGAAGTAATAAGATGATTTCAGGAGGATAGAGCAATCGACAATGATAACTCTAAAGCAGTCTTGAAATAATGATATGACTTCAGGAGGATAGAGCAATCAATAATGATAACTCTAAAGCAGTCTTGAAGTCATGAGAAGTTATCAGGAGGATAAAGTAACCCTGAGGTGACGATAAAGCAGTCCCAAAGTAATAAGAAGCTTATCAGGAGGATAAAGTAACCCTGAGGTTACGATAAAGCAGTCCCAAAGTAATAAGAAGCTTATCAGGAGGATAAAGTAACCCTGAGGTTACGATAAAGCAGTCCCAAAGTAATAAGAAGCTTATCAGGAGGATAAAGTAACCCTGAGGTTACGATAAAGCAGTCCCAAAGTAATAAGAAGCTTATCAGGAGGATAAAGTAACCCTGAGGTGACAATAAAGCAGTCCTGAAGATCATAAGTTTGTTTGTTGGATAATTAACCTGAAACAAGGTAGCCTTTGTATAATGATATTAGTTTATGCATTATGTATGCATGTATGATATGATGCACTTAAGTAATGTACTATGTGTCTATGGATATGTATGCTATGGTATGATGTAAATGATGTATGTATGATATGATACTGCCGGAAGCGTCTGGATATCTTCGTATAACAACTGCTGGCCAGGGAAAATAAATCCCGATTCGTTGTTGAAGAATATATAACCCTCCGTCTGCTGGGGGATAACAGGGTATAGATAACCTCCCGTATGCTGGGGATAGTAAGGTATAGATAACCTCCCGTATGCTGGGGATAGTAGGGTATATATAACCTTCGTCTTCGTTTTGATAGTAGGATAAGTATAATATCCCGTCTTCGTTCGTCGTACTCTTATTGGAAAGTAATTTCCCGAATATCCGTATGAGGATAAAAGAGATGGATATAAATTCCAGGGGAGATAAGACTTTATGAAGATGGATTTGTCCTACTGAGAGTTTGTAACTGTCTTGTAAAGGTGAACCGGCGAAGCTTCGTTGGAATCCTTCCCTCGTTCGTCCTTAGTAAATACTATTACTGCATTTTCATGCATTTCTGGTAAACATCAATCATATTAAAAGCACACATGCATTTTTGGTAAACATCAATCATATTCAAAAGCATACATACATTCAAACACAACCAATGGACGTTTCGCTTATGTAAATAGGGTAAAAGTAAATCTGGATTCAAAAGATGGAATTTATTTATATCAAGAAGTGACCCATACACGGGTAAGTTTGTACAAGGAAACATAAATCCTAGTAAGAGGATTTTGCCATAAAATTTTACAAAATAAAGAAAATCAGCTATGTGGGAAACAGTCCTATTGAGTTTCAATCCTACTATTGCCCTTCAAGTATCTCATCTTCTTGCTGTTGAGACGGAAATGATTGGATTGAGCTTTATCTGTTCGAGCTTGAGTAAGTAGTACAACTGGTTGCAGTTTCATGGGTGATCCAAACGAGACATAGTCATACGCTTTAATCCCTAACTTTTGCCTGGATTGCCCTTTCAGGTTTTCAATCCACCGGGATACCCTTTTTTGCCCAAGCCGCCTTTTCAGGTTTTCGACTTGCCGGGTGTACATCTTTTCATATATATCCCTAATTTTTGCCCAAACCCTTTTGGTTTGCCGGGATGCCCTTATTTTTGCCTAGGCCTGTCAACCTAGCGGGTCTCTTTTTATGCGTAGTATTTTTTAACTATGTCTGCGTTTACAGGCTGTGGGAAGTCTTCACCATCCATTGTAGTCAGTATCATGGCACCTCCTGAGAACACTGTCTTGACTACAAATGGTCCTTCATATGTTGGAGTCCACTTGCCCCTAGGATCACCCTGTGGTAATATGATACGCTTGATTACCAAGTCACCAGCCTGATATACCTTTGGCTTAACCTTCTTGTTAAAAGCTTTGATCATTCGTTTTTGGTACATCTGGCCATGACAAACTGCTGCTAGCCTCTTCTCATCAATCAAATTTATCGGGTCAAGTCGAGTCTGAATCCACTCATCTTCATCCAAGCCTGCATCCTTCATAATTCTCAAGGAGGGAATCTGAACTTCAATGGGCAGAACTGCTTCCATACCATAGACTAAGGAGAATGAGGTTGCCCCTGTTGAGGTACGTATTGTGGTACGATAACCATGAAGAGCAAATGGTAACATCTCATGCCAATCCTTGTAAGTAACAGTCATCTTCTGTACAATTCTCTTAATGTTCTTATTGGCAGCTTCAACTGCCCCATTCATCTTTGGACGATACGGAGAAGAGTTGTGATGCTTAATCTTGAACTGCGTGCAGAGATTAGTAATCATAGTGTTGTTCAGATTAGAGCCATTGTCAGTGATAATCCTTTCAGGGATGCCATACCTACATATGAGATTATTCTTAATGAACCGAGCCACAACATTCTTGGTAACAGATGCAAATGAAGCTGCCTCTACCCACTTCGTAAAGTAATCAATAGCAACCAGGATGAAACGATGCCCATTAGAAGCAGTAGGCTTGATCTCACCAATCATATCAATGCCCCACATGGCAAAGGGCCAAGGAGCAGTCAACACATTCAATGGTGATGGAGGTACATGAACTTTATCAGCATAGATTTGACACTTGTGACAAGTTCTGGAGTGTTGATAGCAATCAGCTTCCATGGTAGACCAATAGTAACCTGCTCTCAATATCTTCTTTGCCATAGTATGACCACTAGAATGAGTGCCAAAGGTCCCATCATGCATCTCTTCCATAATCTCAGTTGCTTCCTTCTTATCCACACAACGAAGCATAGTTGAATCATGATTGCGCTTATACAGAATGCCATTACTTAGAAAGAACTTAGCAGAAAACCTTCTCAGGAACTTCCTATCTTTGATAGATGCCCCTTCAGGGAATTCCTGAGCTTCAAGATATCTTTTCACTTCATAGAACCAAGGCTTCTCCTCTGCCCCTTCAGTGTCAATCTCATTGCAGTATGCAGGCTTTTCAAATCTATCAATAGTAATCTTGGGAGCTTCCTCATCCCAACTGATCTCAAACATAGATGCCATGGTGGCCAATGCATCTGCCAACTGATTCTCTCTTCGTGGAATATGTCCAAAGGTAATTTCTTTGAAATGCGGGATTAAAAACAACACATGCTCTCTGTAAGGAATGAGATTGTCATGCTTGGTATCCCAATCTCCTTTAATCTGACTCACTACCAGGGCTGAATCTCCATACACATCAAGGGACTGAATCTTCATGTCAATAGCAACTTTAATACCCATGATACATGCCTCATACTCAGCCATGTTATTGGTACAATAGAAACAAAGTCTGGCAGTAATCGGGGTATGACAACCTTCAGGGGAACTAATTACAACACCAACACCATTACCATGTGCATTAGAGGCACCATCAAAAACCATAGTCCATCGGGATCCTTGCTCAGGTCCGTCATATTGTCCAGGTTCTTTGGTAACAGTCATAATGTCTTCATCAGGGAACTCAAAATTCATTGACTGATAATCATCCACTGCTTGATGAGCCAAATGATCAGCAACAACACTTCCCTTAATGGCCTTCTGAGTAGTATACTGTATATCATATTCTGTCAAGATCATTTGCCATCTTGCAATTCTTCCGGAGAGAGCAGGTTTCTCAAATATGTACTTGATTGGATCCATCTTTGAAATCAACAAAGTAGTATGGGTCAACATATACTGTCTTAGTCGGCGAGCAGCCCATGCCAAAGCGCAGCAAGTTTTCTCGAGCAGTGAGTATCTTGTTTCACAGTCGGTAAACTTTTTGCTAAGGTAGTATATTGCCTGCTCTTTTCGACCAGACTCGTCATGTTGCCCCAACACACACCCCATTGAGTTGTCTAACACTGTTAAGTACATAATCAAGGGTCTTTCATCAACCGGTGGCATCAAAATTGGAGGTTCTAAAAGATATCTCTTGATTTCATCAAAGGCAGTCTGGCACTCATCATTCCATTCCATCACCTGATCTTTCTTCAACAACTTGAAGATTGGCTCACAGATGGTAGTTAATTGGGAAATAAATCTTGCAATGTAGTTCAATCGTCCCAAGAAACCTCTAACCTCCTTCTTAGTACGGGGAGCTGGCATCTCTCGTATAGCTTTCACTTTTGCAGGATTTACTTCAATACCTTTGCCACTGACAATGAAACCCAGGAGTTTACCAGACCTAACTCCAAAAGTACACTTGTTTGGGTTCAACCTCAACTTGTATTTCTTCAACCTCTCAAACAACTTGTGCAGATGATCAAGATGTTGCTCTTCATTCTGAGACCTGGCTATCATATCATCCACATATACCTCTATCTCATGATGGATCATATCATGAAACAAAGCCACCATAGCACGCTGATATGTTGCCCCTGCATTCTTCAAACCAAATGGCATTACCTTATAGCAAAAGGTGCCCCACTGTGTCACAAATGTTGTCTTCTCCATATCTTCAGGTGCCATCTTGATTTGATTGTAACCAGAGAAACCATCCATAAAAGAGAATACCTTATGCTGAGCAGTGTTGTCTACCAGAATATCAATATGAGGAAGTGGAAAGTCATCTTTGGGGCTAGCCTTGTTCAAATCTCTGTAGTCTACACACATACGCACCTTACCATCTTTCTTAGGAACTGTTACCACATTTGCAACCCACTGAGGATAAGAAGTCACTGCCAAGAACCCTGCATTGAACTGTTTCATTACCTCTGCCTTGATCTTTTCTGACATTTCAGGACGCATACGACGAACCTTCTGCTTCTTTGGACGACAATCTTCTTTCACTGGTAAACGGTGAACCACAATGTCTGTATCCAACCCTGGCATATCTTCATAAGACCAAGCAAAGATCTCCACATAGTCACGTAACATCTGAATCAACCTGCTCTTGACACTGTCCTCTAAATCAGCCCCTATCTTGACCTCTTTTCTGTTTTCTTCAGTTCCCAGATTCACAACTTCGACTGGCTCTTCATGTGGCTGTATAGCTTTCTCTTCTTGTTGTAACAACCTAGCAAGCTCTACAGGTATTTCACAATCGTCCTCATTTCCGTCTTCAGTTTGATAGATCGGATTCTCGAAATTATAATTGGCAATAGTAGAACTGTTATCAACAGGATCCAGAGTGGATGAGGATCTGCATTTTAGTGATGTGGGTGTGTGTAAGAACACATAGCTGATAAAGCAAAAATAAAAGAAAAAGAAAGACAAGGAACACAATATTTACTAAAACGAAACGTCCACTGATTTTATTGAATGAAGTATGCAAATGAAATGACAGCCCGTAACAAGCACACCATTGTGCCCCGGGTAAGGCACATGGCTTAAAGAGTTTTATTGTTCAAGAAATTACAAACTTAAAAGCAACAACACAGTAATAGTATTTACTCCTGACTAAAGGAGATAGGGATAACATCTTCAGCTTTCCAATTATTGAGTCCAGCACCCGTAGTAGGAAAAATCCATGCATCCAAATTGTAGTCTTCATCATAGTCTCCCACAGCATTGATAACCCCTTGATTGGTGATACGAGCAGCACGAGCACGACGAACAGCCTTCTGGGACTCTGCAGTGAAACCCAAACCAAACTTGTCAGACTTGTATGGAATATCAGGAAGCTGACCCCAAATAGTACAACCACCTTCATCCACCACAGCTCTAGCATCATTGAGGGAGGCCATTGCCATTGTTGGAGGTTTTCTGATGACCACAGGAACTTTCTTCACAGCAGGAGGGGCTACACAATCATTAACAACCCAGGGAACCACTTCAAATGACTGACACGGAGTCTCAATGTATTCACCTTCCACTTCCAGATACTTGAAAGTATTTACATGGCTGACAAAGTATTCTTCCTCTCCAAAGACAGTAACAACTTTTCCATTCACCGGATATCTCAACTTTTGGTGCAATGTAGAGGTCACAGCACCTGCCCCATGGATCCAGGGACGACCAAGCAGACAAGAGTACGAAGGACGAATATCCATCACATAAAATGTAGCAGTAAAAACCTGGGAGCCAACTTTGATTGGAAGATCAATTTCCCCATGTACCACTCTTCTAGAACCATCAAAAGCTTTTACCACAATATTACTGGGCTTCAGCACAGCATCTTCAGGACTCAACTTATTCAGGACTTCCTTGGGCAACACATTCAGAGAGGAACCATTATCTATTAGCACATGTGACAGGGTAGTGCCCCTGCATTCAATTGAAATATGCAAGGCCCTGTTATGATCCCTCTTGGCAGGGGTCAAATCAGCATCAGAGAATCCTAACCCATTATCATAGGTCAGGTGAGCAACACAATTCTCAAATTGATCAACAGAAATTGCACTGGGCACATGAGCAGACTTCAGAAACTTGATCAAGGACTTGGCATGAGCTTCAGAACACAGCAACAAGGACAGCATAGAAATCTTTGAGGGAGTATGCCCCAATTGATCAACAATGTCATAATCACTCTTACGAATGATTTTCAATACTTCTTCCATCTGCTTAGAGAGATCATCAGCAGCTGGCACATCAGTAGGTACAGGCTCAATAACAGGACCCTTGCCCCGAGCATCAGTGGTGGAAGTAGCAATAGGAGTAACTGCACTCTTAGAAGCGACTGGAGGAGAGAAAACTCTTCCACTACGAGTGATCTTGCTAGATCCAGCAATATTATCAATGTCAACAGGCACATCAGGTAGAGGCTCCTGCTTGACACCATGGATGTAAACATCAGACCCATAATGCCAAGGCACAGCTTTGTCAGATGTATAGGGAATAGAACCAGGAGTAGTAATGACCACAGGAGCTACTCTGGCTTCAGCAACAACTTTCACAGGACCTTCAGCAGTAATCTTGATTGGACCCTGATGAGAGATTTTAATGGGCTTCTTTGAAGTGATTCTTACCGGTACTTTGTCAACCATGTCAATCTCTTCAATCTTCTTACCCCGAGTCAGATGATCCAACATACTTTCTACAGATGCTGGTCTTCTTTCAAACACTATGGTATACTTATCCATGAGACGTTGAATACCATCTCTCAAAATGAAGCAACTATCCGGCTTATAGGTACAATACAGACAATCTTCACGACAACCTGGAAAGATCCCAGCTTGTACTAACCTCTTTTTGATAACAGACAATGGTGTGCTCAACTCCATAACTGAATAGACATGCAGGTCTTCATCAATGGCATTGACAGTCTTCTCATGATTTGGCATTGGTGCTGTAATCACATTTGGAGTACCCGGAGGGTCAAACTCAATCTCTCCAGCATCAATCATATCTTGAATTTTGTTCTTCAAGACCCAGCAGTTATTAGTATCATGTCCTGGACAGTTTGAATGATATGCACATCGTGCATTGGGATTGTACTTGGGAGAGGTAACATTGGGATTCTGAGGAGCCTCCCTCTGGGTAATAAGTTCAGCCTTCAACAAGTGTTGCAATGCCTGAGCCATTGACATGTTGATCTTCGTGAACTGTCTTCTAGCCCTCTGTTGGTTGCCTTGAGGCTGCTCTGTTGTTGCAGGAGTTGGATTTGAAATGTGAACTGCACTAACAGACTGATGCCTTCTGTTACGATCAGGTTGACCATAAACAACATTGGATTCTTTCTTCCCAGTGGGAGGCTTCTTTGCAGCACCTGATGAAGAAGTGCCCACTTGGATCTTACCACTCTTGATACCATTCTCTACCCGCTCTCCTGTCATGATCAACTCAGTGAAGCCAGATGATGAGCTTCCAATGAGATGACTGTAAAACGGACCATTCAGTGTACACATGAACATATCAACCAATTCCCTATCAGTCAAAGGGGGTTGAACTCTTCCAGCTAAATCTCTCCATTTTTGAGCATACTCCTTAAAGCTTTCTTTGGCACCCATGGACATGCTCTGAAGCTGCATGCGAGTGGGGGCTAAGTCAGCATTGTATTGATACTGCTTATAGAAAGCTTCAGCAAGATCATTCCAATCTCTGATGTTGACACTCTCCAACTGATAATACCACTCCAGCTGAGCTCCAGATAAGCTTTCTTGAAAGAAATGGATCCACAACTTCTTATCAGCAGTGTGAGGTTGAATTCTTCTGACATAAGACCTCAAGTGCAGCTTGGGACAAGAGACCCCATCATAAACAACAAAGGTAGGAACCTTGAAACCAATGGGTATCACAACCCCAGATATCAGACTCAAATCCTCAAAATCCAGCCCAGATGATTTCTGCAACTCCATAGCATCCATTCTATCCACCAGCATCTTGAATTTGTCTTCATTAGGCTCATGGTAGTAATTAGCCTCAGAATCAGAGTCCCCCATTGTATGGTGGAGACTGCCTACCTCTTGCTCAGATTCCTCAGATTCATAGTCCTCAGCTGGTTCCTTGGTCTTGGCAAGACCTTTGAACCTTCTTCCCATGTTGATCAAACCAGCAGACCTTCTAGTCTTCTTAGTCTTCTTGGCTAGCAGTGTCTTCAATTCATCTTGCCCCTTGGACAGGTTCAAGATCAGCTCTTGGAACTGTGCATTCTGTGCCTGAATATCCTTAACTGATTGTTCAAGAGCCATTGCTGAAATAAACAGCGAGAAGATGAGAAACCTGTGCACAATTATAAACCTGTGATGCAATGAAATGATATGGGAATGTATATGCAATGTTTTCAAGGACCGCAGGATTTAAATTTGCTTAAACAAACAAGAAAGTAACTTTTTATTAGTAATAACTTGTTTTGCCTTTTAGGCTTACAAAAAATGAAATGAAATAAGTACAAAAGGTGGGGTTTTAAGTCTCCCATGGACGTTTCCTCTTTGTGTTGAGGTATGAGTTGAGGTTTCGTTCCTCGTGAAGTTGCTTTGTTAGCTCTAGGATTCTTGCTTGGCTTGCTTTGTAATGAGCCTCAAAAGTATCCCTTTGCTCCTTCAGTTGGATCCATGATCTCTGCAAGTCTTCCTTATCAGTAGGCATATCTGGGTGAAGGATGGTATAAGCTGTGTCTCCTTCAGCAACAGGTTCCATGGTAACTAGTAGGACGGCAGGATATGGCATCATGAGTGTCTGAGCACGAGATCGTACCCATCTGAGATAAGCCTCCATAGGAATAGTGTATTTAGGCTCCAGTGTCTTGCTGTCAACCTTGTTTACTTTTCCCCAAGCTCGTATGACTCTCTGACGGTAACCCTGAAGATCGTTGTCGTAATCAAACACAATGCCCTGAATCAACATGTCATGTGGACCATCACTTAGGGCGTAACCAAACTGTCGTAAAGCTAGAGAGGGGTTGTAGGTGATGCCTCCCCTTATGCCTAGAAGTGGCACATTAGGAAACTCCCCACAACGGTCAATGATAGTGACATTCTCCATAGATCTGGAGCACCAATGGATATCTGAGTGAGAAAGTGACATGATCCTTTTGGACCATCTGAACCCTTGCTCATTCTTCATTACTGAGCGAGGAAGGTGAGAAATAAACCACCTAGATAGCAAAGGTATGCAGCATATCAAAGTTCCCCTTGCCCTTGTAGTACGGGTGTGAAGAGAATGTAGGATGTCTCCAAGCAATGTAGGCACTGGATTGTGACTCAGGAAAATGTTGATGGCATGAACATCTATGAACTGATCTGGATTGGGGAACAATACTAAGCCGTATATCAGCAAGGCTAAGATTTCCTCAAAAGCATCATGACTCATGGCCTTCAAGAACATTTGAGCCTTCTCTATCAACACCTTAGCTAGAACACCCTTAACTCCACTTCTCGTTTCTAGAACAATATCAGACTTCTTCAGATGTAGAGCTGCAGCAATAACCTCTGGTTTAAGTTCCTTCTCCAGACCTGTGAAGGGTCTTTGATCAAGAACAGGTATACCCAGAAGTTTAGAGAACTCCTCCATGGTTGGAACCAGCTGGTAGTCGGGGAATGTAAAGCAGTGGTGCTTAGGGTCAAAGAACTGAAACAGGACACTCATCATGTCTTCACTGAACCCTGAAGTGACTAGATCCAATAGGTGACCATGTCTCTTGATGAACCGGGAGTGATCAGACACCTGAGAGACCAACTCTTTAAGCTTGGGAGGTATCCCCACAAAGTTGATCCTGATGGTGTTTCTACGAGCTGAAGCCATGACCTGCAACAAAGAACAAAGATAAATCCTTTGGTCCTTGAAATGGTTAGGGAAAATGATATGCTTATGATGCATGATGATGTCATGATGTTATGCTTAATCACAAACATGTGGCACACACAAACAAGTTACACCATAGCCCTAGGTTTAAAGGCTTGCATGAGGTTCAAAGGTAAGTACCCTCCCCTGAAGTTAGATGGTTCATCCTGTCCTACAAAGTAACCAGGTTCTAAGGGATCTCAATATCATTGATCCTTCACAAGGGTGGTTGTTCAGAAGGCAACTTACTTGCCAACCAAAACCCTCCAAGTTTAAGATCTCAATGAGCGTAGTATCGAGTGTCAACCAACTTCAGTCTGCACCAAAGCCGGTTACCTCACTACTTTCTAAAAGCCAAGATGAGTTAACTAGGGTTCTAAAAGTTAGTTAATGCATTGACAACATATGGCAGCCTCATATTATCCTCAACTTGACTTAAGGAACATAAGCACCAACCAAGAAGTCGCACTAACTATGGCCACCAGATCAACCGTATCGATATACGTCGTACAGTTTCCTTGGTCTATTGCCATTTACCTAAGGTACAATAGATCCGGGTTAGGACCTTTCACACATAAGAGCACCCCAACAAGATAATATAAAGCACACAAGGTAAACAATTTAAAGTGATCTTAATTCCTAAGGGTACCCCTCTTTAATTTATATCCCCAGCAGAGTCGCCAGTTCTGTAACACGGTGGGAGAACTGACTTTAAGTTATGTTGCGGATAGCAAGAGTCGCCACCGACTTTTATTTTATCCAAAAGGAAAGGGTATAAAAGAACAGGAAAGACCTTAAGAGATATTTTTGGGTCCGGGGGGTAGGTTATGTAAAGGGAAGGTGTTAGCACCCCTTACATCCATGGTTATCCATGGGCTCTTAGTTACTTAGCTCACTTTTGAATTGTTTTTGAAAGTGTAGTGTGTGAATAAGAAAATTTTCAGAATAGTTAATAATAATCCATATACGGATGTGTAAAAACTTGTTTTTGAAAATTTGTTTGAAATTGTGAAGAGTTTGAAAAGTTTTTGAAGTGAGCAAGTACATAAGAGGAACCTACCCTAAAGTTTAAAGTCTTTCTTGTTCTTTATCCTTTCATTGGTAAGACTATCCCTACTATTAAGGAGTAGGTAGTCATTACCTTGGATGTAAGGGACATGTGAGGGACATTCTGTTTTATAAAGGCAACTGTGGGGGTGTAATAAGCATACTGGAGGGACTATCATCATTATTCGAAGGGACTCGATTCGTATAGGCAACCATGAGGGACTTGATGATTTTCTTTTTAAAGGGACTTGCTTTATACACCCCACTTGACCATTATTCGTAGGCAACTTGAGGGATAACCTTAGAAAGTGAGACGGCGATTAAAATCGACTTACGTGTGTGAGGTGTTTAATTTAATTATCTTATGATTAAAGTGATCTAAGTTAATTTTTAAATTGAATACATGTTTTGCACTCCCTAATTACTAACCATAGCAACAATTAAATATTTAAAATATTTACAAAATTACACCAAGGAAGCAGTTACATAATTATAAGCAAAATAAAATAGCAAAAATATAAATATATAGTAAAATAAATATAATAAGCAAAAATAGTGAACAAGTAAATAAAATTGGGGTTAGTGATAAATAATAATATTAAATAATAAGCATAAAGTTAGTAATTAATAAAATAAGAGAGGTTAGTAAATAATAAAAATTAGTGAAATAATAATAATATATAAAATTAATAAAGCAAAAATAAATAATATGGTTAGTAATAACAATAATAAATAAAATTAACCAAAATATTATAAGAATAAGAGATTAACAATTTTTAATATAAACAATTATATTTAGAAAGAAATATGAACAAACAATTATTTTTATTTACAAGTTATTAAGTTATTTTTAAATATATTATAACTACAAAATTTAATTATTTCTAAAAAAAGTTATAAAAGGTATTCACATATTATATAAAGAGAAAAATAAGTTATAAGTATATTTACAAGATTTAATTTTTATTGATTCAATTATTAAAAAGAAATGATTTAAATTATAAACATAGTGTAAAATATATTTACATATTATATGAAGAAAAGAGTTTATAATTATATTTAAAAAAAAAAATTATATATATGATAATTATGATAAGAATTAGAAAATAAAAATCATTTTGGAAAATAGAATTAAGTTTTATTTAGAAAATATTTTTAAGGTTTGTGAAAATTAGGATTTGTTTAGATACAAAATTATTTTTACTAATATAATAAAAGGAATAATTTTTAAATTAAGAACATATGATTTTTTTTATTAGGAACTATTATTTTATAGAATTATTTTATTATACAATTATTAGTAAAACCTAAACTAATTACACAAAAATAAAATAAAAGAAAATAGCAAAACAAACCTGGCTGGGATTTGAACCCAGGAGGCTTTGCTCACAACATCTATGCTCTACCACTGGGCCAGGCGCTGGTTGGTGCAAGAAGAATTGCCTCCAAATAATTTTGTTCTTTCAAACCAATAATCAGCAAAATAAATGAAAAACAAAAGGCCTGGGGGAGGATTGAACCCAGGACCTTATGTATACGAGTATGCGCGCGTTACCACCCGACTGGAAGAGCCCATCTGATTATTGAATGGCAAGAAGCTATAATATATTCAATCTCCTTTTATCCTGAAAAATAGAAATAAAATGAACAAAAGCCAGGGATCGAACCCCTGCCCTTTTGCCTCACACGCCTAAGACCATGCCTTCAACCACTGGGACAACTCAGTTGTTGTGATAATAAACAGCAAACAGTCAATAAAATATTATACAAATAATTTGAATTTGAATACGCGCGGGAACTGATCTTCTTCTTCCCTGAGACCTACAATTTTAGCTGCGAATTTATCTATGAGTTTTCCTGCGAAAATGAATTTCCAACAAAACCTACAAAAATCAAACAATGGCAAAACAGTTCGGTTTCACAAAATTAATCAGTCCATTAAGTTTCTAATGAGTTTTCCAATCACCCCACTGTCGCTCCCGGGATTTTCATCCTAGTACAAACGCGAAAGTGGCGCGGAAAGGTTAGAGTCGCCAGCCAGACATTTTTATCCCGAATGAATGGGAAAGGTAATGTTGCACAAACCTAAGGAAGAAGGAAAGGACAAGGCCTTGCGAACCAAAGATCTGAGTTCGGGAGTCGGTTACGATCTGGGAAGGTATTAGCACCCCAGATCGTCCGTCGTACCCGACGGGATCCACGCTTGCTTGTTTGTTTCAAAGGGTGAGAAATAAGAATGCTGCTGAATAAAACCGCTAACTGGAATGGAAATGAGAAATGAACTGAAATAAGAACATGAGAATGGAAAGAAAAGGGGAAATGTAGGGAAAGTAAAGAATGTGCTCGAACGGGCCCTACCCCGCTGCCTACGTACCTCATCGGGATAATGAGGATCAGAGTCGACGTAGTTCGCCTAACTAAGGCGGGAACTATTTGTTTGTGTTTTTTACAGCTGGAACTGCGTATGTCTATGCTCAGGTGTTGCAGGCTCATCTGGTACGAGTGCGTTTACCGTCTTGCAAATGAGACAAGTCGTCGCGAGTTCGCGTTGTGAGTGAATGAGATGAGAAAGAGAAGTTCCCGCAGGATAGTCGCTTGTTATTTGTTTTTGTCTTTTAAAAGAAATGTTTTGAATTTTGTTTGTGAACTGTCTTGTACTAAGACCTATCCATCGCGGTGAGTATTTACACCTCGCCCCGAAACAGGACGCGTATAAACACTCCGCAACAAAGTCTCGTGTCGTACAAGATTGTTCGGTTTTTATTAAGTGTTTTATTGCTTTTCTTTTCAAGATGAGAAAGAATGACTCAAGTTGCAAAAAGGACAAACTAAGGGGACTAAGACACAACCCTAAGTTAGTTATCATATACAAAAGGGAGATCCTATGGTTAATAAGGTATTCTAATCCTAAGAAAGAAGAGGAAAAGAAGAAAAAGAGTTAGAAACTAACTTACTTCCTAAGGAAGTTAAGTTGTCTCTAAAGAAAGGGAAATCCTAAAATCAAAGCACAAAGTGCTAAAGCAAACACAATTAAAATTCATAAGAGATAGGAATGAAGTAATGCTTACCTCAATCTTCCCCCCTACAAAACAAAGGTTAGCATGACAATGCATATTGAAAGTAAAATCAAAGCATGAAAGCAATTAAGTACCATAAACGTCCTAGAATGGAACTAGGGTTAAAAATAAGACCTAAGTCTAAAGGTGAAGGTACCTAAAGGTTACATGACTTCTAAAGTCAGTAGCTACATGTTATAGGTCCCTAAGTATGCTAGGATACCTCACAAGATCAAACTATGTCAAACTATGTACAAAAAGTTCACATAAATTCACCTAAATGCAAGTTAGGGTTTATGGATGAAGTATGAATGCATATGGATTACAAGCATGAATTAATACATGAAATGAACATCAAAGTCAGTAGTGAATGCTTATGAAGATGGATTAATGAATATACAATCATGGATGCAATGGATTAGGCATATGGAGCAAGGAGAAGAATACATGAGAAGAAACGAACAAAAATCACATAAGATCTCAAATGATGCAAACTAAGGAAGAATGACATGTAAATATGAATGCCATGATTATGGGTCAGTAGCATACAAGGTATGAGATGCACTTAGAATGCATGGATAGGCATTAATGATTTCTACATAATTCAAGTTATTATTTAGAAGAGAAGAGAATCCATTTTAGGTTAAAGTATGTCCAAATAATTATGCACTTTGAATCACAAAACAAACCAAATGAGTATGGTTCAAAAAAGTGACCTATGACTGGAATTAAAGGCATACAAATGACATATAATCAACTCCTAAAAGCTACCAAAAATCCCCTCAAGAAAATGGCATGAATGCCTTCTTAACGTTCAAGTTATGCGACACATAAACACATGAATCAACCTATGATCTAGGTGACATGGAAAAATAACAAAAAGGATTTAAAAATTATGAAATTAAATCCCTGGAATGATATAGTGATTATCTCACATGGTCCAAAAGGATTCCACAAAATTATGCACCAAAGTGCCAAAACAATTCCTTGATTAACAAGGTAACAAAGCATGGTTATCGAAAAACAACTCCACAAAGTGGATCAAAAAGGGCACTAAAAATTATGAAAAAAATGCCTAATGAGCATCAAAATGTCACAAATTACAGTGATTAATCATATACAAAAAATAGGTTTCATACCTATGGGGAAAAATTGATTTTGGTCCCTTATGTCAAAATTCTCTATTTTGGGATAGCTCATGATCTAAAATCCAAATTAATTATTAAAACCACCCAAATCTGGAAACAAAAAATATGACAAATTAATTAAGAGGATCAGGATCACTCATGAATTTTTCCAGAATTTTATCACATCTAAAACTATTTTTAATAATTGCGATGAAACGGGCAAAAAAGTGGATTTTAAGGGAAAGTGAAAGGAATCGAATTCTCTAATCCGTAACCTAATCCCTAAACTCCGAAATCGACACATATCAATATATATCACAAATAAATCCAATGCCTCAGGTGGGAGGGCTCAGTATGCACCTTAAGTTATATGATCCTAAGTCGCATACAACTAGAATGATGCATTAAAGTAGAGAATCGAGGTTACTTACTTGGTCGAAGTGCCGATTCTTTCACATAAAAGAAATCCAAAAAAACTTCAAGCCAAGCCTTGTGATCTCCCATGATCAAAATAAATGCTCATCTTCCATAATTTCTTTGTGAAGATTCCCCATAATCGAAACAAAAACAACGGCACAAAATATCATTTGAATCCAAAGGTATCCCACAAATAAAGTGGAATACCAACCAAACGACCGTCGTTAAGATCTTTGCGAGAACCTTGCATGAACTCAACAAACGCATTAGAAACCAAAAAGAGGTGCAACCGAAAGTTGCACCTATGCCTCACAACTCCAAATCAAGTAGAAATATGAATATACGAGTCATGGACATGCATTGAAATTTACGTTTCAAAACGGGGCAACACTTATGCACTAATATAAACAACATGCAAACTCAAACCGGAATCGAACAAATTCACATGCAATGAATGGAAAATGATCAACAAACAAGTACAAGTCAAAACAAGACCAATGCATCAAAACCGCACCAAACCGAACATAAAAAGCCTTGAAACGGAAAAACGTGTCAAAAATCACCGACTCGGAATTGAACGAAAATCGCATGGTAACTTGCAAACGTGCCAACGGATTCAAATATGCAATCGGATTTTGAAAATTCCGCTCGGAAGTGATACTTTTTGGCCGATTTCGTCGGCTGGCAGTAGTGAAATAGTCGGAAAAAATTGTCCGAAATCGACTAAAAAGTTCACCAATGGCTCCGGAATAATCAACAAAGTCAATTTACACTATTCACATTCGCGAAAACGCGCTACGATTAGGAAGTTATGACCAAAACATATTCTCGACACGCGACACATGAACAACATCAACAATTAAGCCTCAACCTATCCTATTTCAAATTTGCACATTGAAACAAACATGAATTTAAAAGTCAAGCACTTCAATCAATATCAAGTCATAATAATTAGCTCTCTTAGGAATTTTGTCAAACACCTAACATTCACCGATTATTCTATGTCAACTTTACCAAGCATTTTCAATCATGCACCACAACAATTATTAGGATAAATTAATCAAGAATCAATCAATAATCAAATCATGAATCAATGCACATAATCTCCACAAGATTAATTCAACTTCAAAATTCAATTCAAGAAACAATTCAACAATTATTCATGAATTAAAGTTTAAGAAGCTTACCGAATGAAGAATCGACGAAGAAATTGCGAATCCGAAGGAAGTGAGACGCGATCATGAACGGAGGAGAAGAGGAGAGGTCGTGCGGCTGCCGGTGGCGGAAGATGGTGGTCTTACGGTGGTGAAGTTGACCGGAGGTGGTGGTTCGTGGCGGCTCGGCTACCGGAAGCTTGATCGGAATTGTTGTGTTCTTGAGTTCTTGATGAAGTTGTTGTTGTGTTCTTGAGAAAGAATTGAGAGAATGAACTTTGATCCTTTAGAGAGAGTTTGTGAGAGTTTTTTGGTGTTTGTAAATTATGATTGAAGTTATGAGACAAATTGTGGGTCAAAAGAATATATAGTGGAGTGTAAAATGAAAGGCAAAAGGTAGAATTTCGGCTTAAGTGAAAATAACAATATCTTCGGCACGAAATTTCGACTCTGAGCCTTCCACAACATCGTCCGCCTCTGAATCACGGTTGCAATGCAAAAATAACGAACGTCATACGATCAAAATCGAGTGCGATCGATACGTTTAAGCTGCAAGACGTCACTAAATAAGTTGTTTTTTCGGCTTATTTGTTGTTCGCAACTCGAAAATGTGACGAGGTCAACCTCTTCGGAGCATAATCTCGACTCGACTTTGTCAGCAAAGTTGTAGATCTATGAGTCAGTGACCTGGTGTTAAAATCTAAGCTCAACCGGACAAACGACGAGGGAGATATGAATTTTCTCGTGAAACCACTTTCAGCCTTTTTCTTCGGTTCAGCACTTCAGTTTTGTGAAATAAACCAAAACGATAATCTTTGGAGCACCGTTCAAACTCGTATTTGTATTTGAACTTGAAGAGGATAAAATTTTTGAACCAACGCTTTAAGAACGGGTGCAATCCGATGAAAATTGACCGAGTTATGAATTTTACAAAATCTGACAGACAATGCAGTGCATCAAAGAACCTTATTGGTAATTCGCATTTTCGAGATCCTTCCGCTTGGACCTAACCCAAACTGAATTCACATAATGAAGATAACATCTAAACAGAATTTTAGGCACCAAAACAACATCAATTCGATGAACGAGCCAAGAGTTATGAATTTTTTAGTGTTCAAAACTCACCGGTTCAGCACTGTTTTTCACTATGTCGACTCTAAAGACTCGCACATTTTGAGATCTTCTTCAAAGAATTAGTTCTCGGCCAAAACCCAAAAGTTAGAAAGGATATCAAGACATAACTTTTGGCATATGAATCTCTCAGACATGTTGACCTAATCAGAAGTTACGAACTCTTGAATACCGCTAGCACAGTTAATCGGCGAAACCGAAATTTCAAAAACAAATAATTCCCGCCATTTTCCTTGATGAATTGGCCTCCGAGCCAAACACAAAAGTTGTAGAGAATACCGAAATAGTCTAAACTATTGAGTTTCAAGCCAAAATGAGTTTCCGAGCATAAGTTACAATTTTTGCAAACTGCACCATAAAACTGATATTCTGCTTAAACTCCTTTGAATCAGCCGAGAACTTTTGGTTTCTTCTAAGATTCTTATACACGTTCCGCATGAAAAAATAAAGGCCAGTCGCAACCTGTGAAAGCTCAAATGGAGATGTATATTCATGTATGTTTATGATGCAATTGTGATCTAAATGCAATGCAATGTATGAAAGGATATGCTAAATGGCATGAAAATGAGAGGGCAAATTTTGGGGTGTTACAGATGCCCCTATTCAATCATCTGCAGACCTGAACGGATAATTGCAACAGCTTTTAGACGTTCAAGGTATGGAGTGATTGAATACTCGAATAAAACCTGAAAATTTGCACACTGAGGGCAACAGAAATGCCATCTGCCCATTTATTTATTTACATTTTTTTGTTTTATTTTGACCTCTGAATAGGTAGCAAAAATAAAACCAGAAGGAAATATGCTGAGAAGAATGCCATCCTCGAATGACAACTCATACGGGATCCTCAGATCTAACACGAAACCATCCTCGAATGGAGACGCAAAGGTATACCGGCCGCAGGCGGTAACCAGAAACAAAGAAAATAGGACAAGATGGAACGGGATCGTTGTACTTAAACGAGGGCCCAAGCAAACAGGATCATTGTACTTAAATGATAATCTGAGACGCGATCGTTGTACAAAAACGGAGACGCGAAAAATGAGACTGTTGTACTAAAACAAGGCTCAAAGACGAGGCCATTGTACTTAAATGGAGACTCGAAAGGAATGGGATCATTGTACTTAAATGATAACCCGAGACGTGACCGTTGTACTGAAACGGAGACGCGAAAAAATGAGACTGTTGTACTAAAACAAGGCTCAAAGACGAGGCCATTGTACTTAAATGGAGGCTCGAAATGAACGGGATCGTTGTACTTAAACGAGAGCCCAAGACGCGACCGTTGTACTGAAACGGAGACACGAAAAAATGAGACTGTTGTACTAAAACAAGGCTCAAAGACGAGGCCATTGTACTTAAATGGAGGCTCGAAAGGAACGGGATCGTTGTACTTAAACGAGAACCCAAGACGCGACCGTTGTACTAAAACGGAGACGCGAAAAAATGAGACTGTTGTACTAAAACAAGGCTCAAAGACGAGGCCATTGTACTTAAATGGAGGCTCGAAAGGAACGGGATCGTTGTACTTAAACGAGAGCCCAAGACGCGACCGTTGTACTGAAACGGAGACGCAAAAAAAAAATGAGACTGTTGTACTGAAACAAGACTCAAAGACGAGGCCATTGTACTTAAATGGAGACTCGAAAGGAATAGGATCATTGTACTTAAACGAGAGCCCAAGACGCGACCGTTGTACTGAAACGGAGACGCAAAAAAAATGAGACTGTTGTACTGAAATAAGACTCAAAGACGAGGCCATTGTACTTAAATGGAGACTCGAAAGGAATGGGATCATTGTACTTAAACGAGAGCCCATGACGCGACCGTTGTACTGAAACGGAGACGCGTAAAAAATGAGACTGTTGTACTGAAACAAGACTCAATTGGGGATAACAACAAGACTTGGTAGAAGTATCCACCCTGGGAAATGAAGTTGCATTCTGTGGGGAACACTTCAATCTAATTGGAGATGTAACGGGTCTTATGTAATACCTCAAAACTGGCCCATGCTGGTATGCATATGTTTGGATTTACGGCGTAATGCTCCATGATGATGGAAATGCTACGCTTTAGAAGATGCAGACGCAATGATGATTATGCGAATGACAATGCAAAAAAGATCTCCTGATAAGGAGACTGCAGGTAATTCCAGATAACTTGGCTGGGAAGAAACGATGATCACTGCATTGATCTGGCTCATCCTGATGAGGAGGAAACAACTCTGCGGGGAAAGTTGTTAATAATTCACTGGCTCTGAATAGCCGCCACTGCCAAAAATAAATTGGACTTTGAGATTGGAGCGCCAAGACCCTGCTGGAGGTGGACCCTTCTTGAACTCTGATGGGGGAAGTGAGGACTTCCTAGGAACCAAAGGCATGACACTGCTGAGGCAACAACTGCTGGGGAGGCAAGACACTCCTTATACTGCCGAGACTTGCCCCTGTCTGAAAAGAGACTTCTGCTTGGGGATTGCACCCACTCTTTGCTACCTTGCTGGGTGAAATTTCAACTTTCACATGGCTGGGGATGATTGGAAATACCCTGAGAGATACTTGTTTCTGTTCAAACAAAAAGGAATGCCCCTCCTGTATGATAGTCTTTAACTCTGTTAGCAACAACAGTACCTGTACCTGTATGAACACAATCGATAGTACCTGCAACATAGAGAATTAGTTTGGGACCTGCTTGCCCCAGGCTCATAGCATGAATCATTGTCTAGGTATCTCAGCACCCTTTCAAAGTTGTATTAAATGTTTCTATTCTCCTGCACGAGTTAGAAAAGCATTCAAATGTTCATAACACAATGCAAGTTACCATTTGCTAGACGTTTTCACAATCCATCAATGTTAGATGAAAAAGTAAAAAACAAAAAGTTAAAATGGTCAATTGACTGAAGTTGAATTTTTATTGATTTTGAAAGGTGGCCCTGAATAGGCAATACAAAGGAAGCGGTTCCCTGAAATGAGGGAACAACTAAAAGAAAAACAAACTACCCTATTGGCAATGTGAAAAATGAATCTCATCAAATATCAACCCGGTTATGACTCGTATGTCTTCAAGACGTTCCGCTCTCTTGCCTCCTGAGAAAAGTAAGTGAACTGATCTTCAACCCTTAGGATAGCCTCAACTGTAGGTAGGTCATGGATCTCGCAGATCGCAGTCGTTCGTGTTAATCCCTCTTTTGCGTGGATCGCCCTTTCGGGTTTTCAATCCACCGGGATACCCTTTTTTGCCTGAGTTGTCCGATGTGGCTTTTCAACTCAGCGGGTGTACATTTTTTCAAAATTTCCCTAACTTTTGCCCAAGCCTTTTATTCTGTTTTTGGCTCGCCGGGATGCCCATTTTTGCCTGGATCTTTATTCTGTTTTTATCCAGCGGGTCCTTTTTACACGAAGTATTTTCTTACTGCGTCTGCGTTGACAGGGGATGGAAAGTCTTCTCCGTCCATGGTTGTCAGCATTAAGGCTCCGCCTGAGAAAACCTTTTTAACCACGAACGGTCCTTCATAGTTGGGTGTCCACTTGCCCCTGTGATCGTTGAGAGGAGGAAGAATCCTTTTCAGCACTAAATCTCCTGGTATGTACCTCTGTGGTCGCACTTTCTTGTCAAAAGCTTGCTTCATTCGTCGCTGATACAACTGTCCATGGCATACAGCTGCTAGGCGCTTCTCTTCAATGAGACTCAATTGATTATATCTGGATCGGAGCCACTCAGCTTCATCTAGCTTAATGTCCATCATCAACCTCAGCGAGGGAATTTCTACTTCGATTGGTAGGACTGCCTCCATACCATACACCAATGAGAATGGAGTTGCCCCAGTTGAAGTGCGTACTGATGTTCTGTATCCATGCAACGCGAATGGTAACATCTCGTGCCAATCTTTGTACGTCACAACCATCTTCTGAACAATCTTCTTGATGTTTTTATTAGCCGCCTCGACGGCGCCATTCATCTTCGGACGATATGGAGAAGAGTTGTGGTGTTCTATTTTGAAGTCTCGACACAAGTCAGCCATCATCCTGTTGTTGAGGTTAGAACCATTATCTGTAATGATCCTTTCAGGGACTCCATACCGGCAGATGATGTCCCGCTTAATAAATCGAGCAACCACTTGTTTAGTGACATTGGTGTAGGAAGCTGCTTCAACCCACTTCGTGAAATAATCAATAGCAACTAGGATGAAGCGATGCCCATTAGAAGCTGTTGGCTCAATCTTTCCAATCATATCGATGCCCCACATAGCGAACGGCCATGGTGAAGACATGACACTCAACGGATTCGGAGGCACATGGACCTTGTCGGCATAAATTTGACACTTATGGCATTTGCGGGAATATTTACAACAATCAGATTCCATGGTAATCCAATAGTATCCCGATCTCAACAATTTCTTGGCCATGGCATGTCCTCCAGCATGGGTACCAAAGGAGCCTTCATGAACCTCCTGCATTAACAGGTCTGCCTCGTGTCTGTCGACACACCTGAGCAGTACCATGTCAAAGTTCCGTTTGTACAACACACCATCTTGATTCAAGAAGAAACCTCCCGCCAGTCTTCTAAGAGTTTTCTTATCTTTACTGGATGCCCCAGCCGGGTATTCTTGAGCCTTCAGGAATTGTTTGATGTCGTGGTACCAAGGCTTGTCATCTTCATCATTACCAACTGCGAAGACATAAGCCGGTCTTTCAAGACGAGAGATCAAGATTCGAGGCACGAAATTCTCTCGGCATACTTTAATCATGGATGATAAAGTTGCGAGAGCATCGGCGAACTGGTTTTCGTCTCTAGGAACATAGCTCAGCTTTACTTTGGTAAAAAAGGTTAACAGCCTCCTGACGTAATCTCGGTAAGGAATCAAACGAGCTTGATGAACTAGCCATTTGCCATTGACCTGATTTACCACCAAAGCAGAATCTCCGAAGATCTCAAGGTTCTTGACTCGCAAGTCTATTGCCTCTTCGATCCCCATGATGCAAGCTTCATACTCTGCCTCGTTGTTAGTACACTCGAAGGTCAACCGAGCAGCGAGAGGTGTGTGGACTCCTTCTGGGGAGATAATAACAGCACCCACTCCACTCCCATTCATGTTCACAGCTCCGTCAAACATCAACTTCCATCTGGATTCAGGGTCAGGCCCCTCCTCCGGAAGTGGTTCTTCATGGTCTTTCGACTTGAGGAACATGATGTCCTCATCCGGAAACTCAAATCTCATGGGTAAATAATCATCAATCGGCTGCTGGGCCAAGTATTCTGACAACACACTCCCCTTGATAGCTTTTTGCGAAGTGTATTGTATGTCATACTCCGTGAGTATCATCTGCCAACGGGCCACTCTTCCTGTCAAAGCCGGCTTCTCAAAGATGTACTTTACAGGATCCATCTTGGAAATTAGGAGAGTAGTATGAGTCAGCATGTACTGTCTTAGCCGGCGAGCAGCCCATGCCAAAGCGCAGCAAGTTTTCTCGAGTAGTGAGTATCACGTCTCACAATCGGTAAACTTTTTGCTAAGGTAATAAATGGCATGCTCTTTTCGACCAGACTCGTCCTGCTGACCCAGCACACATCCCATCGATCCTCCCAGCACAGTAAGATACATAATCAGAGGCCTTCCTGGCACTGGAGGCATAAGAATTGGTGGTTCCAACAAGTATTCTTTGATTCGGTCGAAGGCCCGCTGACAGTCTTCGTTCCATTTAATGGTCTGATTCTTCCTCAGAAGCTTGAAAATGGGCTCGCACGTGGCCGTCAGGTGAGAAATAAACCGTGCAATATAGTTTAATCTCCCCAAGAAACCACGCACTTGCTTTTCAGTCTTTGGCTCAGGCATTTCCTGGATTGCTTTCACTTTGGCCGGATCGACCTCAATTCCTCGTTCACTAACAATGAAGCCGAGCAACTTGCCAGAACGAACCCCGAAGGTGCATTTATTCGGATTTAACCTCAGTCTGAACTTTCGAAGCCTGTCAAACAATTTTGCTAGGTTGATCAAGTGTTCTTCTTCCGTCTGGGACTTTGCTATCATGTCATCAACATAAACCTCAATTTCATGATGGATCATGTCGTGAAACAACGTCACCATTGCCCGTTGGTAGGTAGCTCCTGCATTCTTTAAACCAAACGGCATGACCTTGTAACAAAAGGTGCCCCAAGGAGTGATGAAAGTTGTCTTTTCCATATCCTCGGGAGCCATCTTGATTTGATTATAGCCTGAGAATCCATCCATGAAGGAGAACACGGAAAACTGAGCAGTATTATCGACAAGTACATCTATGTGAGGTAGAGGGAAATCATCTTTGGGTCTAGCCCTATTCAAATCCCTGTAATCCACACACATTCTGACCTTGCCATCTTTCTTAGGAACCGGCACAATGTTAGCAACCCATGGAGGATAACTAGTCACGGCCAAAAAGCCAGCATCAAACTGTTTTTGCACTTCTTCTTTTATTTTGATTGCCATGTCTGGACGTGTGCGCCTCAACTTCTGCTTTACCGGAGGACAACCTTCTCTGAGAGGTAGCTTGTGTACCACAATGTCAGTGTCTAAACCAGGCATATCTTGGTAGGACCATGCGAAGACGTCAACGTATTCTCGAAGCATAGCCATCAAACGAGCCTTGACAGATTCTTCTAATGCAGATCCGATCTTGACTTCTTTCTTGTCCTCTTCAGTACCCAGGTTTATCACTTCAACATCTTCCTCATGCGGCTGAATCATCTTCTCCTCCTGTTTGAGCAGTCTAGCCAATTCTTCGGGTAAATCACAATCCTCTTCACCTTCCTCATCGGCTTGATAAATTGGATTGTCGAAGTCATACTTAGCCATAACAGGGTCGTCATTGATAAGATCCGGTGACGAGCACCTGCATGAATGATGATTCATGCAAGGCTTTAGCAACAACTTGAGAAAACGAGAAACATTGCCACTTTAAAAACTTTTCTTTCTTTTTGAAAAACAAAAGTAAAAAAACGAAGGACTGAGAACAACATGAAATGAATGTGAAACGTCAATTTTATTTATGATTGTGTTAATGAACAAATGAACCCTTACAAAGAGCCACTATGCCCCGGGCAAGACATAGTGCTTTAATACAGGAAAACAGAAACAAAAATCATTACTCTTCAAAAGATGTTACTGAAATGAGCTTTTCCGACGTCCAGTTGCTAAGTTGAGCTCCTGGGATGGCAGGCCTAATCCATTCATCCAAGTCACAGTCACTATCAACAGCTTCATCCTGCACTGCGCTGATATTTCCGTAGTCTATCACTCCTGCACTTGTGAAAGTGACCGGGCTCTGACAACCTTTTGCACTTGTTTCAGACGAAGATCCTTCAGGGTGATAACCAATCCCGAACATGTCCTTCTTCTCTGGCAATTCGACTGGGCTGCCCCAACCTTCTCGCACTCCAGATTCTACTAATTCACGCGCTTGTTTATAAGAGGCTATAGAAACCCCCTTCTTCGGCACCTCAGGAGAAGTTGCTACGGCGGATGCTTGCTCGGACTTCAAAGGCTCAAAAGCTTGACATGGGGTTTCGACTATTTCGCCATCCATCTCCACATATTTAAATGAGGCTAGATGACTGACGAAGATATCCTCTTCCCCGCTAACTGTCACAACTTGACCTTCCCAGACGAACTTTAATTTCTGATGAAGTGTAGAAGAAACCGCTCCTGCCGAGTGTATCCAGGGCCTTCCAAGTAAATAACTATATGCCGGCTGGATATCCATCACGTAAAACGTGGTATTGAAGATTTGTGGACCTACCTTGATAGGTAACTCCACCTCTCCAAATACCGATCTTCTTGATCCATCGAATGCTCGGACTACTAAATCACTGGGCTTTAGCACCACTCCATCATAGTCCAGCTTCATCAATGCCTTCTTAGGCAAGACATTCAGAGATGAACCAGTATCCACCAGCACATGGGAGAGCACTGCACCCTTGCATTCCAGAGAAATATGCAATGCCCGATTGTGAGCACGCCCATCAGAAGTTAAGTCCAAGTCCGTGAAACCCAATCCATGACTGGCATTAACACTGGACACCACCGTTTCTAGCTGGTTTACGGAAATATCCTGAGGCACGTATGCCTTGTTCAGAATATTTAAAAGGGCCTTCCTGTGAGAGTCCGAACACATGAGTAATGATAAGATGGAGATCTTTGACGGCGTCTGCTGCAAATGATCTACAATCTTATAGTCACTCTTCTTGATGATCCTCAAGAATTCTTCGGCTTCTTTATCAAAGGTGAGATCTGGATCAGCTGATGGAGTTGGATCATCGGCAACTACTGGTTGCTTTCCCCTGGCTCTAGCTTGGGCTTCGGCAGTATCCCTGGGTGGTATCACATTGCTTCTCAGTGCTTCAGGCGCAAACAATCTTCCACTTCGAGTAAAACCCCCTACTCCAACATTCTCTACTTGAGCTGGGGTTATACTAGTCGTGGCCAATTCTTGCCTCTGGCCATTGTAATACACTTCACCACCATAATTCCAAGGAACAGCTCTGTCACTTTGGTACATTATAGGTCCAGCAGTAGTAATGGTTATTGGTGCCACTCTAGCACGCGAAGGAACTTGGGATGGATCATAAAAGATAGTCACCGTAGATACTTCACTCTCTTTCACAATCTTATCAAATTGTAGCACTCCTTCATCAATCATACCTTGAATTCCGGCCTTCAATCTTTTACAACCGTTGGTAGCCTTTGTACATTCTGAACAAACATCCTCGCATCCGGGGAAAATGCCTTTCTTCAACAAGCAAACCTTGATAGCAACCAATGAAGTCTGCAAGTCATCTACATCATCCACCAAATTCAATTTCTCTCCTTCACCAATTGCGCCAACCGTGCCCCTGTGAAGAGGCATGGGATTTTCCAGCACATTAGGAGAGGGAGCGAAATTGATCGCTTTAGAATCCAACAAGTCCTGAACAACATGCTTCAACGCTTTACAATTCTCAGTACTATGGCCGGGAGCTCCAGAATGAAACTCGCATCTAGCATTCGAATCATAACCTTCAGGAATTTGGCCTGGCCTCGGAGGTTGCAAGGTACGGAGCTGAATCATTTGAAGCTGCAGGAGATTCTTCAACAGTTGGGAGTAAGACATTGGTGGAGCTTCAATATGTCTATCCTTCACCCTCTGGGAGTAGTACGGACGAGGGGGTCTTGGCTGATACCCCTGTGAGCGTTGCGGCTGTGGAGGCTGAATCCGTTGTTGAACTGGAGGAGTTGAAATAGTGACGGGGGCCACTTGCTGATAATATCCTTGGTGCATCATTCCTCTCTGCGCGTATACTGCTCCTGTTTCTCCTTCCCTCCTTTTCACAAAGGGTTTCTTGATGCCAGATACTGAAGCGTTTCCATTTTGAATCTTCCCCTGTTTGAGCCAGCTTTCGATTCTTTCTCCAGTCAGGATAATGTCCGAAAAACCACTTGAGGAACAACCAGCCAACCTTTCCATGAAATGCCCTGGGAGGGTATTCAGGAAAAGATCAACCATCTCTCTTTCCAATAAAGGTGGTTGCACTCGGGCGGCCACCTCACGCCACCTCTGTGCATAGTCTTTGAAGCTCTCCGAACTCCTCTGTGTCAAGCTTTGAAGCTGAGTACGGCTGGGTGCCATGTCAATGTTGTATTGATATTGTCTGAGGAAAGCCTCTCCCAAATCCTTCCAACTTCTAATAGAGCTCCTTTCCAACTTCATGTACCACTCCAAGGACCCTCCAGAAAGGCTATCCTGGAAATAGTACATCCATAGTTTCTCGTCTCGCGTGTGGGCCGCAATCTTCCTGTAGAAAGCCTGTAGGTGAGTTTTCGGGCAAGAGTTGCCGTTGTATTTATCGAATGCTGGTGGCCTGAACTTGTGTGGAATGACCACCCCAGGTACTAAACCCATATCTGACACGTCAATCCCCAAAGTATCTTTGCACTCTAAGGCCTTGACCTTCTCTGCAAGCACCAAGAAGTCGTTGAGATTTCCGTCACCGCCGAAACCCATATCATTGTTGAAGTACTGGAATTGGTCTTCCTGTCTGTCCTGCACAGGAACATACGTAGCCATAGCTGGATCTGGAACATGAGGTCCACCTGTACCGTTGTTAGTATTGGGAGGACCCCCTTGTCCACCGGAAGTAGTTGCCTGAGCATTAGTGTTAGGAGGAGTTAACCCTTGAATTGCATTTCTCAGCTCCTGCTGCCCCTGGGCCATCCCCTGCATCAGAGTCACAAATTCTGCCATCTTGGTACGGACATCGTTGAGTTCTGTCTGCATGGCGTCCATTGCTGTTCTTTGATTACTGCGGGTCGCGTACCGATGAGGAATATTTTGTCGAATGTACCGGGTCTTGGCGGCCCTCGCAATCTTTGCCTGATGAACACAGATAAATTAGACATCTCGAAGAAAACCTGCAAAGACAAAGACAAAATGCAAATGATGTGTATGCAATGCAATGTGTTCCTTTTATTCCCGAGTATTTTCCTGTGTCCGGTCCTGGCATTAAGAAGATAAGAATTGGGAAGAAGACCCAAATAATATTCAGACATAATGACGGCTGTGAAGAATGGGTGCTCACTACCCAGTGTCGGTGCAAATAACGAACAAGAAATCCGGAACAAATCAATCATATAAACTGGAGTTTGAAAATACAAAGTCCCCGAAGGGTGCCAATCATAATAACAAAAGTACATCACATATAAGGAATCCCACAACAAGCCTGTGGGTAATACAAGTACAACAATATGAAATTAAACACTAGGGAACTCTATATCTTTCAATCTCCAGCTAAGGCATTTGACACTCTGGAACAGTTGAATCACATCTGGATGACTGGGCTCCTGGATGAGCTTCTGAATGAGGAGGTCCCTCGTATCAGAAGAAGCGTGTAACTCCTCGATCTGCTGTAGAAATGTTGCTTCACTCTCCTTGCTTTGACTCGACTCGGCTTTCGACCTTTTCACATCAGCTTTCAACTTCAAGTCTTCAATCTCCTTTTGAGCTTCCTTCAGCGCCTGCTGACTCTCTGTTACGCGCCGGATACGATCCTCCTCTTGATAATAAGCTTTCCTGAGAAGTTCTTTCTGCCCGTCTAAAGAATCCTGAAGGCTTTTGACTTCCTGTTTGTGCTTGGCGTCTAACTCCTTTTGTTTCTTCAGATTTTCGTCCCATTTCTCCTGCCATAAAGTAACAGCTTCATTGGCTTCACTAAGATCTTTCTTTTCTCTTCGGCGCTGGGCCGTCTTATGAGTCTCAGCTAAACCCTTCTTTCGGAAGTAGAGCTCTCTATCTTCAAAATCCTTCTGCTTAAGACGGACTATCTCCTCGGCTTGCACAGCTCTATCTTTCAATTGACGGTTCTGGATCATCAGCGCTTGACAAGAATTAAGAGCCTCTTGATTTTCAACCCTCAGTTGCTTAACCAAAGCTTCTAACTTCTGATATTCCTCCAAGGGCACCGTAGTAGGTGGTGGTAACGGTGCAGAGAAAGGGATTAAAGTCACTTGAGCTTTTTCTCTTACCCACGCTTCAAACTCGGGAAACATTTGGTTGTTGCTCCTGCCCAAACGATCTATACCCTTCTTAATAACCGTTTTCCAAGCACCTGCAGCCTCCCGCACCAATGGGAGATTATCCTTCATAGGAAAATAGAAAGTCTGATCCAACTCTGAATCCTTGGGAACATTCTTCAAAGCGTACCCTAATTGTCTTCTCAAGAGTATGGGGTTGTAGTTAATGCAACCTGCTACTCCTAAGAGGGGAACATTAGGATACTTTCCGCAACTGGAGATGAGCTCTTTCCCTTTTAACCTCAAAGTGAACCATCTGATGTCTTTGGTAGTCAACGTGTTGAGCTTCTGCGACCAGATTACTTTGGGATCCGTGAACACTCCAGCAATAGGGATGTGCCTCATAAACCAAGTGTAGAACAACTGAGCACAACATCTAACCAAACCACCTCGTCTCTTCTCATTCCTATAATGCATTGAATAATACAAGTCACCTAGGAGAGTAGGTATCGGATTCTTCAACACAAACAAATGAATTGCATTTATGTCCACAAACTTGTCCATATCAGCAAACAAAACTATCCCATACACAGATAATGCCAAGATAGCGCAAACTGAATCCCACTGCTTTTCCACGGCACACTCTTCAGCTTTTCTGACCAGAAACTCTAAGGGAAAACCAAGCACCCCGGCCTTGGTGGAAACCAGATTAGCAGATACTTCTGATGGGCTCAAATAAAGAGCCTTAGCAATGTCGGTGTGAGTTGGTCTTGTCATCTCTGAATTGAATGGAACCTGATCTTGAATCGGTAGTCTTAGAATCTCAACATACTCTTCTAGCAACGGACCTAGCTGGAAATCCGGAAATGTGAAACACCGGAGTCTAGGATCATAGTACTGTAGCAAAGTATGAATGGCACTCTTCTGCGAACTATCCAAGCTGAAAACCATATCCAAAATATCACCATATTGCTGTTTGAAGAAATCCAAGTGACCTGGGGTAATGAGAGACACCATCTGCTTGAGCAAGTCCACTTTGGTATCAAAAAACTTGTAGAAAATATTCTTCTTTCTGACGTCTTCCATTCTGAAGCAAAGATATGACCAGGAACCGGGAATAATGCAAACCCTGAGAATAAAAGAAACACAAATGATTAATGATGGTATGATGTTTATGCAAGGCAAGGCATGTGATCAGTGAAGTGTCTGTGATGTGCCAATCATATAATCAGGTGTCGGTGCATGGTCTCAAAATCCAGGTATCACAATAATCATCCCTCTGATCTGGGGTCCATAACTTAAGAACAGAAATCCAGATCACAAAACTGAACCAAAGGCAAAGTGGGTATGCTGAAGGTACCAGGGTTCCTGCAAACCTGTAAACCCCTCCCAATCTCACGGGTGTGCTACTCGGGTCAACATCACGGACTCTCAAAGCCGAATAGCAATAATACGTTCACCATCTCCGAGAAATGGCTCATGACCAAATCAGGGAATCGGTTTGGTATTATATACTACGCAGGGAGGTCTCAGTTGAGTCCGGAAAAAACAAGCATCCCTCACAAGTCTCCAGCTTCAAGCACTGAATCGAGAAACAATAGTACATTCATCCCGAAGGGTACAATACTATCGTCATACGAACAGTTTGCCTTAACTGAATTCCTATGAGAGAACCAGGCCATCCTATGCGAGTTCCCAATGGACCCTCGGATGCGAGTGGGTTTGCCAACAAATGTGGTCTGCCACTGTCATCACTGGAGAGGGGTGTTCCCATTAAGGTCCTCGAAGATCGGTCACCAGATGCACATAACTATCAAGGTCGTACCCTGAAGTGAGGTAATCCCCACACAGAATAGTTCCAAGACGGTCGCAATCTGGGTGTGGAACACATCGCCACCCATCATGGTGAGATACCATAAGAGTACAATGTCTGTCCACGCTAATCCTATGGTGCACTCAAGCCGGGTATTTGGCTTATCTCACAGTAACTCCCACCCACAGAAAAAATGAAAACCAGCACAGCCAGACAGTCCAGTATAATATGATGCATGGAAAATAAAATACTGAAAGCGGTAAATAAATGCGATAAAGTAAAGCTGTAAATAAAACTGTAAATGAAAACAGTAAAGCTAAACTAAAGAACTCAGCAACAAACACATATACACCCAAAGAACAAAACCAAACAGGCGCTAGGATTGACTCTACAAGGGAAACCGGAAGAATCAGGTTATATCCCCAGCAGAGTCGCCAACTGTCGCTCCCGGGATTTTCATCCTAGTACAAACGCGAAAGTGGCGCGGAAAGGTTAGAGTCGCCAGCCAGACATTTTTATCCCGAATGAATGGGAAAGGTAATGTTGCACAAACCTAAGGAAGAAGGAAAGGACAAGGCCTTGCGAACCAAAGATCTGAGTTCGGGAGTCGGTTACGATCTGGGAAGGTATTAGCACCCCAGATCGTCCGTCGTACCCGACGGGATCCACGCTTGCTTGTTTGTTTCAAAGGGTGAGAAATAAGAATGCTGCTGAATAAAACCGCTAACTGGAATGGAAATGAGAAATGAACTGAAATAAGAACATGAGAATGGAAAGAAAAGGGGAAATGTAGGGAAAGTAAAGAATGTGCTCGAACGGGCCCTACCCCGCTGCCTACGTACCTCATCGGGATAATGAGGATCAGAGTCGACGTAGTTCGCCTAACTAAGGCGGGAACTATTTGTTTGTGTTTTTTACAGCTGGAACTGCGTATGTCTATGCTCAGGTGTTGCAGGCTCATCTGGTACGAGTGCGTTTACCGTCTTGCAAATGAGACAAGTCGTCGCGAGTTCGCGTTGTGAGTGAATGAGATGAGAAAGAGAAGTTCCCGCAGGATAGTCGCTTGTTATTTGTTTTTGTCTTTTAAAAGAAGTGTTTTGAATTTTGTTTGTGAACTGTCGTGTACTAAGACCTATCCATCGCAGTGAGTATTTACACCTCGCCCCGAAACAGGACGCGTATAAACACTCCGCAACAAAGTCTCGTGTCGTACAAGATTGTTCGGTTTTTATTAAGTGTTTTATTGCTTTTCTTTTCAAGATGAGAAAGAATGACTCAAGTTGCAAAAAGGACAAACTAAGGGGACTAAGACACAACCCTAAGTTAGTTATCATATACAAAAGGGAGATCCTATGGTTAATAAGGTATTCTAATCCTAAGAAAGAAGAGGAAAAGAAGAAAAAGAGTTAGAAACTAACTTACTTCCTAAGGAAGTTAAGTTGTCTCTAAAGAAAGGGAAATCCTAAAATCAAAGCACAAAGTGCTAAAGCAAACACAATTAAAATTCATAAGAGATAGGAATGAAGTAATGCTTACCTCAATCTTCCCCCCTACAAAACAAAGGTTAGCATGACAATGCATATTGAAAGTAAAATCAAAGCATGAAAGCAATTAAGTACCATAAACGTCCTAGAATGGAACTAGGGTTAAAAATAAGACCTAAGTCTAAAGGTGAAGGTACCTAAAGGTTACATGACTTCTAAAGTCAGTAGCTACATGTTATAGGTCCCTAAGTATGCTAGGATACCTCACAAGATCAAACTATGTCAAACTATGTACAAAAAGTTCACATAAATTCACCTAAATGCAAGTTAGGGTTTATGGATGAAGTATGAATGCATATGGATTACAAGCATGAATTAATACATGAAATGAACATCAAAGTCAGTAGTGAATGCTTATGAAGATGGATTAATGAATATACAATCATGGATGCAATGGATTAGGCATATGGAGCAAGGAGAAGAATACATGAGAAGAAACGAACAAAAATCACATAAGATCTCAAATGATGCAAACTAAGGAAGAATGACATGTAAATATGAATGCCATGATTATGGGTCAGTAGCATACAAGGTATGAGATGCACTTAGAATGCATGGATAGGCATTAATGATTTCTACATAATTCAAGTTATTATTTAGAAGAGAAGAGAATCCATTTTAGGTTAAAGTATGTCCAAATAATTATGCACTTTGAATCACAAAACAAACCAAATGAGTATGGTTCAAAAAAGTGACCTATGACTGGAATTAAAGGCATACAAATGACATATAATCAACTCCTAAAAGCTACCAAAAATCCCCTCAAGAAAATGGCATGAATGCCTTCTTAACGTTCAAGTTATGCGACACATAAACACATGAATCAACCTATGATCTAGGTGACATGGAAAAATAGCAAAAAGGATTTAAAAATTATGAAATTAAATCCCTGGAATGATATAGTGATTATCTCACATGGTCCAAAAGGATTCCACAAAATTATGCACCAAAGTGCCAAAACAATTCCTTGATTAACAAGGTAACAAAGCATGGTTATCGAAAAACAACTCCACAAAGTGGATCAAAAAGGACACTAAAAATTATGAAAAAAATGCCTAATGAGCATCAAAATGTCACAAATTACAGTGATTAATCATATACAAAAAATAGGTTTCACACCTATGGGGAAAAATTGATTTTGGTCCCTTATGTCAAAATTCTCTATTTTGGGATAGCTCATGATCTAAAATCCAAATTAATTATTAAAACCACCCAAATCTGGAAACAAAAAATATGACAAATTAATTAAGAGGATGAGGATCACTCATGAATTTTTCCAGAATTTTATCACATCTAAAACTATTTTTAATAATTGCGATGAAACGGGCAAAAAAGTGGATTTTAAGGGAAAGTGAAAGGAATCGAATTCTCTAATCCGTAACCTAATCCCTAAACTCCGAAATCGACACATATCAATATATATCACAAATAAATCCAATGCCTCAGGTGGGAGGGCTCAGTATGCACCTTAAGTTATATGATCCTAAGTCGCATACAACTAGAATGATGCATTAAAGTAGAGAATCGAGATTACTTACTTGGTCGAAGTGCCGATTCTTTCACATAAAAGAAATCCAAAAAAACTTCAAGCCAAGCCTTGTAATCTCCCATGATCAAAATAAATGCTCATCTTCCATAATTGCTTTGTGAAGATTCCTCATAATCGAAACAAAAACAACGGCACAAAATATCATTTGAATCCAAAGGTATCCCACAAATAAAGTGGAATACCAACCAAACGACCGTCGTTAAGATCTTTGCGAGAACCTTGCATGAACTCAACAAACGCATTAGAAACCAAAAAGAGGTGCAACCGAAAGTTGCACCTATGCCTCACAACTCCAAATCAAGTAGAAATATGAATATACGAGTCATGAACATGCATTGAAATTTACGTTTCAAAACGGGGCAACACTTATGCACTAATATAAACAACATGCAAACTCAAACCGGAATCGAACAAATTCACATGCAATGAATGGAAAATGATCAACAAACATAAGTACAAGTCAAAACAAGACCAATGCATCAAAACCGCACCAAACCGAACATAAAAAGCCTTGAAACGGAAAAACGTGTCAAAAATCACCGACTCGGAATTGAACGAAAATCGCATGGTAACTTGCAAACGTGCCAACGGATTCAAATATGCAATCGGATTTTGAAAATTCCGCTCGGAAGTGATACTTTTTGGCCGATTTCGTCGGCTGGCAGTAGTGAAATAGTCGGAAAAAATTGTCCGAAATCGACTAAAAAGTTCACCAATGGCTCCGGAATAATCAACAAAGTCAATTTACACTATTCACATTCGCGAAAACGCGCTACGGTTAGGAAGTTATGACCAAAACATATTCTCGACACGCGACACATGAACAACATCAACAATTAAGCCTCAACCTATCCTATTTCAAATTTGCACATTGAAACAAACATGAATTTAAAAGTCAAGCACTTCAATCAATATCAAGTCATAATAATTAGCTCTCTTAGGAATTTTGTCAAACACCTAACATTCACCGATTATTCTATGTCAACTTTACCAAGCATTTTCAATCATGCACCACAACAATTATTAGGATAAATTAATCAAGAATCAATCAATAATCAAATCATGAATCAATGCACATAATCTCCACAAGATTAATTCAACTTCAAAATTCAATTCAAGAAACAATTCAACAATTATTCATGAATTAAAGTTTAAGAAGCTTACCGAATGAAGAATCGACGAAGAAATTGCGAATCCGAAGGAAGTGAGACGCGATCATGAACGGAGGAGAAGAGGAGAGGTCGTGCGGCTGCCGGTGGCGGAAGATGGTGGTCTTACGGTGGTGAAGTTGACCGGAGGTGGTGGTTCGTGGCGGCTCGGCTACCGGAAGCTTGATCGGAATTGTTGTGTTCTTGAGTTCTTGATGAAGTTGTTGTTGTGTTCTTGAGAAAGAATTGAGAGAATGAACTTTGATCCTTTAGAGAGAGTTTGTGAGAGTTTTTTGGTGTTTGTAAATTATGATTGAAGTTATGAGACAAATTGTGGGTCAAAAGAATATATAGTGGAGTGTAAAATGAAAGGCAAAAGGTAGAATTTCGGCTTAAGTGAAAATAACAATATCTTCGGCACGAAATTTCGACTCTGAGCCTTCCACAACATCGTCCGCCTCTGAATCACGGTTGCAATGCAAAAATAACGAACGTCATACGATCAAAATCGAGTGCGATCGATACGTTTAAGCTGCAAGACGTCACTAAATAAGTTGTTTTTTCGGCTTATTTGGTGTTCGCAACTCGAAAATGTGACGAGGTCAACCTCTTCGGAGCATAATCTCGACTCGACTTTGTCAGCAAAGTTGTAGATCTATGAGTCAGTGACCTGGTGTTAAAATCTAAGCTCAACCGGACAAACGACGAGGGAGATATGAATTTTCTCGTGAAACCACTTTCAGCCTTTTTCTTCGGTTCAGCACTTCAGTTTTGTGAAATAAACCAAAACGATAATCTTTGGAGCACCGTTCAAACTCGTATTTGTATTTGAACTTGAAGAGGATAAAATTTTTGAACCAACGCTTTAAGAACGGGTGCAATCCGATGAAAATTGACCGAGTTATGAATTTTACAAAATCTGACAGACAATGCAGTGCATCAAAGAACCTTATTGGTAATTCGCATTTTCGAGATCCTTCCGCTTGGACCTAACCCAAACTGAATTCACATAATGAAGATAACATCTAAACAGAATTTTAGGCACCAAAACAACATCAATTCGATGAACGAGCCAAGAGTTATGAATTTTTTAGTGTTCAAAACTCACCGGTTCAGCACTGTTTTTCACTATGTCGACTCTAAAGACTCGCACATTTTGAGATCTTCTTCAAAGAATTAGTTCTCGGCCAAAACCCAAAAGTTAGAAAGGATATCAAGACATAACTTTTGGCATATGAATCTCTCAGACATGTTGACCTAATCAGAAGTTACGAACTCTTGAATACCGCTAGCACAGTTAATCGGCGAAACCGAAATTTCAAAAACAAATAATTCCCGCCATTTTCCTTGATGAATTGGCCTCCGAGCCAAACACAAAAGTTGTAGAGAATACCGAAATAGTCTAAACTATTGAGTTTCAAGCCAAAATGAGTTTCCGAGCATAAGTTACAATTTTTGCAAACTGCACCATAAAACTGATATTCTGCTTAAACTCCTTTGAATCAGCCGAGAACTTTTGGTTTCTTCTAAGATTCTTATACACGTTCCGCATGAAAAAATAAAGGCCAGTCGCAACCTGTGAAAGCTCAAATGGAGATGTATATTCATGTATGTTTATGATGCAATTGTGATCTAAATGCAATGCAATGTATGAAAGGATATGCTAAATGGCATGAAAATGAGAGGGCAAATTTTGGGGTGTTACACCCACGTCCTTAGAATTCATTTATATGGGCTGGATTGAAGAACCCTAATTGGAGTCATAAACCCTAAAAATGGTGGATCGTGTTTCAGGCTATGGAACTTCACCAAATTGTCCAGATTCCATCTATGATCGTCAACAAACAAGATTACATAAGCAAAAATCAGTAATATGCAGTGAATCATTAGAATCGAAAAAAAAATATTCAAGACAAAGTTTGATTCGGGTTGGCCAATATGAGATGATATTGATGCATATGATTGATGCTTTACAATCAGTGATGTCCAGGGAAGCTAGCCATGTCCTTATTTTACCTTCTAGTGCCCTGGATTGAAGAATCCGAATATGACTTTTGCTTGAATTTTTTGAACAATGGAGCTTACCTTTGGCTGCTGGAATTCGTCTCCTCAGGCTAGGGTTGTGTTTGATACTTATATGTGAGTGAATTAGGTCAGAAATATGGACTAGTTGTGTGGAGATTTGGATCCAAAAAGATTGAAAAAGATCATAGTTTAAAGTTCAAATATTTGATCATGAAGGCTTACTATCTTTGGATAAATCACATGATTTCTTTCTCTTTCAACTTCAATCACCAATTAAGAATTTCTAGAAGCATTATCTTCCTCCAAAAATAGATTTTCATATTTTATATTTATTTAAAATGATTTTTATGAATTAAATCAATAATAAATAAAAATAAAATAATAAAAATGCTGAATTTTGGTCAATTGGGTCGTGCATAATGATATGAGGTGGATTGGATCACAACTTAGCAAGCCCATTTGGAAAGAATTACTTTTAGGCCTCCATTTTCAACATAAACCATCTCAAAATTTCCCAACTTTGCAAGGGCACATCTCCCTCAATTTTAAAGGTATGAGGGTGTTCTTGGACTTTTTGGAAAGCTTGAAGAGTCCTCTAAACAACCCCATTGGTTTCAGGTCCATATCCTTTACCAATCTCAAGTTATGCCCTTTTGAAGTTGTTGACTTTTTGTTGACTTTTGAAATGACCTATAATGTTTTAGATCACATCTTCCAAATGAAGCATTTTTGAGCTTAACTTGCAACATCAAAGTTGTAGAGAATTCAATTTCCTTCAAAATGAGCTTTGGATGGAAACTTGGTGATGAAGTATGTGAAAGTTATGGCTGGTCAAAGTTCAGTTGACTTTTACTGAGGAAACCCTAATTTAGAAACTCCTGATTATTGATGATCTGGAATCTCCTTGATGAATCATGATCAACCCTTGATCAAATGATGAATTTTACTTCATATACTTGATGTTGGCAAAAAATCATGAAGTTTGACTTTGGTTTGACCACAGTTGACCTCAGTTTGACTTTTTAACTGCATTGACTGATTTTGACTTATCTGATCATCTGACTGAGCAAACTTTTGAGAAAAGTCTTGAAACTTGACATGGGGGTTCTTATATACATATAAGATGTTATGAAGCTCACTTGAGGTATTGGAAATCCATTTAGCCTGATTAAAGTCAAAACCCTAGTTTTGGATGCACTGCTTAGGAGGTGCATTGTTTGAGGGAATTGTCAACTTTTCTGACCAATTGTGAACTTTGTGAACCTTGTGAATCTTCATAAAGTGTCTTGTGATACTCATGGGAGGTATTGTGAAGCTTGTGAACCTTGTGAACCTCATGAAGTGGCTTTGTAGACCTCATAAACCTCAGGAAAGCTTTGTAATCATTGTGAATCTTGTGAACCTTGTGAACCTTCAAGAAGTAACTTGTGGACTTCATGAATCTCATGAAAGGTCTTGTAAATGTTGAGAAACTTGTGAACCTTGTGAACCTTCAAGAAGTGACTTGTAGACTTCATGAACCTCATGAAAGGTCTTGAAAGCATTGTGGGACTTGTGAACCTTGTGAACCTTCATAAAGTAACTTGTAGACTTCATGAACCTCATGAAAGGCCTTGTAAGTGTTGGGAAACTTGTGAACCTTGTGAACCTTCTTAGAACACAGGGTCTTGTATTGTGAGGGCAAATTTTGGGGTGCAACAGTATTGCAATGCACATACACAAAATCATGAGTGAATACGAATGGATTACTTCAAGAGAAACATGTGCATTTTATTATGGTTATCATTCAAAAACAAATAAGTTTCATGCATGCATACAAATGTTTAAACAAACAATATAAACTACAAATGAAAATGCAGTAAAGAAGCTGAACATTGCCATCATTGAGGAGACTTGACTCCGTCTGGACTTATTGCTCTCGGAGACTTTCAGCAGTCAGTAGTCTGGATGTTTACTCAATCAAATTCGCGACCTTGTTTTTACCTTTGCCTCTGAAAGACTTGCAATCTTCAATTAAAAGGCCAGGTGCCCCAGAATGGTAATCATACTTGGCATTGAAACCCCAAAGGAAGCTTTGTCGGAGACGATCCTGATGCAGTTAGCTCAACCACTCCAAATATGCATAAATGAGGAAACTTATTGCACGTACGTCATCAGAATATGATCAAACTTCTTCTCAAGTTGTTTGGGCCTTTACCCGTATGCTCTGCCCGCTAGACTCTCTTGGGAAGCTGAAATTGGATGCCGACAAATGACGTTTGGAGGGAAGAGGTTGATAAATGAAGTTGATAAATAAAGTTTCTCGGAAAGATCTTGCACGATCTCCTGCCTACGTATCTCCATTGACCAATGGAGAATCAGAGCAGCGTAGTTCCCCTCACTAGGGATGAAAATAGCTTCATTTCCTTGACACCATATTCAGGATTTCCATAACTGGCTTATCTGAGTCTTCATCTGGTTGACTTCCTCTTTCAACAGTTTCTGATTCTGAAATAAAGTTTACACCTCTGTCCTGAATGGCCTCAGCTGGGTCTTCCTTCGATTACCTCCGCCCGGAATTGCTCCAAATATATACCTTGATGAATGTGATTCAAGTTGTCCATTCTGATGAGAAATCAAGTCAAGAAAAGAATCTGTCTCTGAACACCTGTCAAGAATGCAAGGATGTATGCAAATGCCATGTTCAATTATTTCTGAGGAATCTATCTGCTTTGATTCAAGTTTTGATACAGAAAAATCCAACAACATGATTCAGATATGTGATCCACAGAAATAATTAAACATGTGTGCAAAAATGCTATGATGTCATGTATGCAACAGGCATGTGATCAATGATCTGATGCTGGTGCCGATGTTGAGCAATGAGTCAAGTGTCTGAATAGAACCATAATAGTAGCACCATCTCTGTATAGAACCCCATAACTGAGAACCTAATAACTGTAGAACTGGATCACATAATAGAACAATCACTGATGGCGTTGAAGTTGAACAACGAGCCAAGTGTCTGTGGATAGTCATAATAACAGTCACAATATCAGGGTCACCATGGTAATCACAGTAACAATCTCTCTGAATAGAAATCCCGGATCTCAGAATCAAAGAACCATATAGCACCAGATAATATCATAAAACAACACTGGCAAAGCGGGTATGTTGAAGTTTAGGGTCCCTGCAAACCTGTAAACCCTTCCCAATCTCACGGGTGTGCTACTCGGGTCAACATCACGGACTCTCAAAGCCGAATAGCAATAATACGTTCACCATTTCCGAGAAATGGCTCATGACCAAATCAGGGAATCGGTTTGGCATTATGTACTACTCAGGGAGGTCTCAATTGAGTCCGGAAAAACAAGCATCCCCCCACAAGTTTCCAGCTTCAAGCACTGAGTCGAGAAACAATAGTACATTTGATAACGAGAAAACGTATCGATTATATTGCTAGGTTTCATTAACGTTTTATCGAATAATCGTCGTTTTAACACTCGATTTCTCGAGTTTTTCTTACCATTTTGCAGGTACACCATTATGTGGAGCTAAATCATGAACTAAGACAAAAAGGAACAAAATCGATCATAAAAAGAGGAAGAAATGAAGCTTCCTGCAAAACTGCATATTTTGCAGCAGTCACGACCGTCACAAGGGTGTCACGACCGTGACACCCCAAAATGAAGCATCACGACCGTAAGAGAAGTGTCACGACCGTGACACTTAAAAACCACAAGTTACGAACGTGAAGACCTTGTCACGACCGTGACAAGGATTAAATTAGGTTTTTGACTAAGACTACGTCAAGGCATTACGTGAAGACCACTTCTCCTATTTTGTTGCCACGTACCTGCACTCCTTCCACAAATTTAGCAAGGCCCATTTCAACTGAAGCCCAAAAATCCAGCCCAATTGAAGTTCTATAAATAGCACCAAGTTCATGAAGAATGTACAGAGCATTTTTCTATTCAATTTCCTGCGGAAGCTCTGCCGAACTGGTTTACGACCCGTTTTTATTTCAGCATTAATTTTAGTTTTTTCATTCTTATTGTATCCAAACCCAATCTATAACAATTTCCAACATCAGGAAATTGTTATAAAAATCACTTGTTTCTAAACCTTCAGATTTTTGCTTTATTTTCGATTTCCGCCAATTACTCCGAGCTTTCCGGTCTGTGGAAGAAGGAGTCTGCCATTTTATTGTTAACCAGGTTTTTATTATTTGCAATTTAATATTATGTTATTTATTTATTTTTCTGCCATGAATATTTTGTTTACTGTTTCTCTGCCTCTGTCTGGTTCAACAAAAATGAGTAGCTAAACACCTTAGGGCGGTATGTAGTTAGAACAAACTTAACCGGTAAAATATAACCGTAGGCTAAAAATATTAATCACTTAACATTCTGGCTGACACTTTTTAAGTAAAAAGACCTTTTCGTTACGAGAGTAAGAAAAGATATTAGGTTAGGTCAAGACCACGAGAGTGTGAGGTTTTAACCAGATAGCTAAAGTTAGGCATTTAAATTAAACACAGCGAGAGCGCTTTAAGATAAATTAGAATTACTTAGTTTCCAAAAATTACCTCTAAACACTTATGGGCTAGCGAGAGCAGGCATAGGGCTTTAGAGATAAGATCTGATATAAGACCACGAGAGTGTGAGTTGAGGGTATTTAAACTAGTAATCTCTACCGAATAGATTAAGTGAACACCTTAAATAAGCCTAGGTTAGATTGACCCACCTAAGTTAGTATAACTACATACCGACCGTCTTAAAACTACTTAATTAAAGTTTAAATTTTACTCCGCCTTTAATAGTCTTAAAAACCAACAAAAAAAATCGTGACAACCATTCGCCTTAGCTAAACTAGAAGTTCATCTAGCTCTAGGTAACCATAGAATCCCTGTGGATCGATAATCTTAAATATTACTTCGATAGGCTGTGCACTTGCAGTAAGATACCGCTAGACGCATAAGTAGACACGTCTTTAGCCCATCAAGTTTTTGGCGCCGTTGCCGGGGATTCCTTAATTTAGTTACTAGTGCATTTAGGTAGCATTGTCTAGACTAAGGTATCAACTATTTAATTTAATTTAATTTCCGAGTGTATGCCAAGTACTCGCTCTAAAAGCGAAGACTTGCAACCTCTAATCCCTGAATCGGAACGCTTCTTACACGTAAGAAGACGTATATTCGATTACGAAAATAATTACAACATTCCAGATCTTCAATTAGATCCGCCTAAACCAGTCGTAACATCAAAGGACGCAGAGATGGCTGAAGAACAGAATCATCCACTCAAGTATTACGCCAGTCCTTCGCAAGCTGAACCGCATTCAAGCATTGCAGCGCCGGCTATCAACCGAAACGATTTCGAACTAAAACCTTCGTTGATATCAGCCGTGCAACAAAATCAATTCGCCGGAAATCCTACCGAGGATCCGAATCTTCATCTTTCGATCTTTGTGCAATATGCCGATACCGTAAAAGCCAATGGAGTTACCCAAGAAGCTATTAGATTACGTTTATTTCCTTTTTCGCTTCGAGACAGAGCAAGAGCTTGGCTTCAATCTCTGCCTTCGAACTCAGTAACTACGTGGGAGGAACTAAAGAGAGTTTTCCTAAACAGGTATTTTCCACCCAGCAAGACAGCTATGCTGAGAGCTCAGATCAACGGATTTAAGCAAAGAGAAAGTGAATCATTATTCGAAGCTTGGGAACGCTATAAGGATCTGCTGAGACTTTGTCCACATCATGGATTAATAGAATGGATGGTCATCCATACCTTCTATAATGGACTCTTGTACAATACAAGAATGACAATTGACGCTGCCGCGGGCGGTGCATTGATGGATAAAGAATATAATGATGCCTATGCACTTATCGAAAGTATGGCTCAAAATCATTACCTCTGGGGAAGCGAAAGAGTCGCAACTGAGAAACCAACAAAGGGAGGTATGTATGAAGTAAGTAGTATGGACCAAGTCAATGCGAAGTTTGACCAACTAAGCCAAAAGATCGACAACTTGGCCATAACACCAACAGCCAACGTGGCTGCAGTAACACCTAACTGTGAGTTATGTGGAGTTTCAGGACACGAAGTTTCTGATTGTCAACTATTGACAGGAACTCCCACTGATCAAGTGAATTATGCTCAAGGAAACCCTTACTCAAATACATATAACCCAGGTTGGAAGAATCATCCGAACTTCTCCTATAAGAATAACAATGCTTTATACGCACCAGGTCAAGCACCAGCTACATCACCAGGATATCAAAAGACTGCTCCTAATGTCCCTAGAAAATCGAACCTTGAATTGATGATGGAGAACTTCATAGCTAACCAATCTCAAACAAACAAGGACTTCTTAAACCAAAACATTCACACTAATGAGCAGATCAAACAATTAGTGAGCAAAGTAGATGCATTAGCTACACATAACAAAATGCTAGAAACTCAGATTTCACAAGTAGCTCAACAACAAGCACCTACTGCTGCACCAGCTGGAGTATTCCCTGGACAACCTCAACCTAATCCGAAAGGACATGCTAACGCTGTGATATTAAGAAGTGGCAAGGAACTTGACGGACCTACCGATCCAAGACTTGACAATCCAGCCATGTACCAACAACCGGATAAACCGACTGAAATGGTGAATGATCCAGAAGAAAAGGAAGATGACAATCAAGAGGTAGTGGAGAAAGAACAACCTTATGTGCCTCCACCACCCTATAAACCACCAATTCCGTACCCTCAAAGATTAATAAATTCCAAGACGACGGGTCAATTTAAGAAATTTGTTGAACTTCTAAAACAGTTGAATATTACTATTCCGTTTACAGAAGCAATCACTCAAATACCCTCGTATGCTAAGTTTTTAAAAGAAATCTTATCCAATAAGAAAAAGATAGAGGATAACGGAACAGTTACACTTACTGCCGAGTGTAGCGCAATAATTCAGAATAAAATGCCTCCTAAGCTAAAAGATCCAGGAAGTTTCTCTATACCCTGTGTAATAGGAAAATTCGTCATTGACAAAACTCTATGCGATTTAGGAGCCAGTATCAGTGTTATGCCCTTAACAATATGCAAAAGGCTAGACATGGGTGACCTAAGACCAACTAAAATGTCAGTTCAACTAGCCGATCGCTCTGTCAAATATCCTGTAGGCATACTAGAAAACGTCCCAGTACGTATAGGACAATTCTATATCCCTACTGATTTTATAATCATGGACATCTCTGAGGACTCCACTACACCTATCATACTAGGAAGACCATTCTTAGCTACCGCCGGAGCTATAATAGATGTAAAAAGAGGAAAGCTAACCTTTGAATTGGGTGAAGAGAAAGTTGAATTTATTCTAACACAATTCTTACAATCACCAGCTATAGAGGATACATGCTATCTATTGGACGTAATTGACGAATGTGTAAGAGAAATGGAACTGAAAGAGACCACTTATTCTGAAATTATGAAAATTCAAATCCCTCCAATTTTCAAAGATGATAATTGGCGTAAACCATATCAGGACGATAGTCTAAGCGAAAGTTTAGCACTTACACCGGATCCTATGCCAAGTAAAGAAAAACCTACATTAGGATTAAAAACTTTACCTCATAACCTAAGGTACGAATTCTTAGACGTTGAATGTAAAAGACCAGTTATAGTAAATTCCAGTTTAGGAACTATAGAAACAAAGAAACTTTTAGATGTTTTGAAGAAATATCCGACTGCATTAGGATATAACATATCTGATCTCAAAGGAATATGTCCTTCAGTTTGTATGCATCGTATTCTGCTAGAAGAAGATTGCAGAACCTCCAGAGAATCTCAAAGAAGAATTAACCCAACCCTTAGCACTGTAGTAAAAGAAGAAGTTAAAAAATTACTAGATGCCGGAATAATATATCCAATCTCTGATAGTGAATGGGTTAGTCCAATACATGTAGTGCCAAAGAAAGGAGGTATCACTGTTGTGAAGAACGCTCAAGGCGAATCAATATCTCAAAGAGTAGTGACGGGATATAGAGTATGCATAGATTATCGTAAACTAAACAAAGCCACTCGAAAAGATCATTTCCCGCTACCTTTTATAGATCAAATGTTAGAACGATTAGCCAAGCATTCGTACTTCTGTTATCTTGACGGTTACTCAGGATTTTTCCAAATCCCTATCCATCCAGATGATCAAGAGAAGACTACATTCACATGCCCTTATGGAACGTTCGCCTATAGACGAATGCCCTTTGGATTATGCAACGCTCCTGCAACCTTTCAAAGATGTATGATGTCAATCTTCACAGATTTTATAGACAACATCATGGAAGTGTTCATGGAAGACTTCTCTGTATGCGGGCAAAGTTTTGAAGGATGTTTATCAAACTTAGAAATGGTATTAGAAAGATGTGTAAAAGTAAACCTCGTGCTTAACTGGGAGAAATGTCATTTTATGGTCAACGAAGGAATCGTATTAGGTCATGTAATATCAGACAAGGGAATTGAAGTTGATAAAGCTAAGATTGAAGTAATAAAAGATCTTCAACCCCCTAAAATCGTTCGAGAAATACGAAGCTTTTTAGGACACGCCGGTTTCTACCGACGATTCATCAAAGATTTCTCGAAAATTACTAAACCTCTTACTGGTTTATTAATGAAAGACGCTGAGTTCATATTCAACGAAGATTGTCTTAAAGCATTCGAAACTCTAAAAACAGCCCTCATCACCGCACCAATCATGCAACCCCCTGACTGGAGATTACCTTTTGAAATCATGTGCGATGCGAGTGACTATGCTGTAGGCGCAGTTCTAGGCCAGAGAAAGGAAAAGAAACTTCATGCGATCTACTATGCCAGTAGAACCTTGGATTCTGCCCAGATGAACTACGCCACTACCGAAAAAGAATTGTTAGCAGTTGTCTTTGCGCTTGACAAATTCCGTTCTTACTTAGTAGGAGCGAAAATAATCATTTACACAGACCATGCTGCTATCCGATATCTATTAACAAAGAAAGATGCTAAACCGAGACTCTTGAGATGGATTTTACTCTTACAAGAGTTTGACTTAGAAATAAAAGATAAGAAAGGTACTGAGAACGTCGTAGCGGACCATTTATCTAGAATAGAAGGTATTAAACCCGAACAAGTGCCGATTAACGATGATTTTCCGTATGAACAGCTGATAGCACAATTAGGAAGTGACCTAGCTCAGTTAGATATAAATGAACCAGAATCCGTGGAAACAATCCAGACAACTGTAGGACTGCCATGGTACGCTGACATTGTCAATTACCTAGCCGCAGGAGCTCTTCCACCCGATCTAACCTATCAGCAGAAAAATAAATTCTTTCATAATCTGAAACATTACTATTGGGATGAACCATTATTGTTCAAAAGAGGACCAGATGGAATCTTTCGCCGATGTATTCCCGAAGAAGAAATAGAAGATGTCATTGCTCAATGCCATTCATCTCCTTATGGTGGACATGCAAGCACTTCCAAAACTTGTGCAAAAATCTTGCAAACCGGCTTATTCTGGCCTAATCTATGGAAGGATGTCCACATCGCTGTTATAAATTGCGATCGGTGTCAACGCACTGGCAATATTTCAAGAAGAGATGAAATGCCTCAAAAAGGAATATTAGAAGTAGAAATCTTTGACGTATGGGGAATAGATTTCATGGGACCATTCCCATCATCTTTCGGTAATAATTACATACTCGTAGCTGTTGATTATGTTTCGAAATGGATTGAAGCCATAGCTTCTCCTACAAACGATACACGAGTAGTAATAAAGCTTTTTAAAAATATAATCTTTCCCAGATTTGGTGTGCCCAGACTCGTCATAAGTGACGGTGGCTCGCACTTCATCTCAAAAATATTTGACAAATTACTATCTAAGTATGGAGTAAGACACCGTGTGGCTACACCATATCACCCACAAACAAGTGGACAAGTCGAAGTCTCAAACAGAGAAATTAAACAAATCTTAGAAAAGACTGTCGCCATATCTCGGAAAGATTGGTCATCTAAACTTAATGAAGCTTTATGGGCTTATAGGACCGCTTACAAGACACCCATAGGTACTACACCTTTCAAACTCGTTTATGGAAAATCTTGTCACCTACCAGTAGAACTAGAACACAAAGCTTATTGGGCGATTAGAACTCTCAATATAAACTATAATGCTGCAGGAGAAAAGCGAATCCTAGACATTAACGAATTAGAAGAATTAAGGCTAGATGCTTATGAGAATGCTAAAATATATAAAGAAAGAACTAAGCGATGGCATGATAAATGCCTATCTAGGAAATAATTTAGTGTGGGAGACGTTGTACTCCTCTTTAATTCAAGACTTAGGCTCTTTCCTGGAAAATTAAAATCTAGATGGTCAGGACCCTTTGAAATAATTAAAGTATTCCCGAGTGGAGCAATAGAAATTAAGGGTAGGAATAGTGAACCATTCATAGTAAACGGACAACGTTTAAAACATTATCATAAAGTTGAAAATCGAGATTATGCGAATAATCTAAAGCTTTTAGAGTTGTCCACTAATTCCCCTGATTAATCTAAACTTAAGCATTACGTCAGACTTTAGACGATAAAAACAGCGCTTAGTGGGAGGCAACCCATTTACTTATCAAACTATTTAAATTAGTCTCTTTATCATTTTTATAGTTTTACTATTTGTTTAATTGTTTTGTCATTTTATAGTTATTTTACTATTATTGCCATTACATTATGCATTTCATTTTCTTATATTTATTTTAAATCACTTTTTACAGATTTTCTAAAAGTCTTTTCCACTTTCCTTCTTCTCCTGATTTGTTTCCTCCATATTTGCACTGACCATGGCTAACCAACCAATTAACCATATGGAAACCAAATTTAGAGGTAGGAACCAAAGAATGAAATTTGAAGAGTTATCACAGAGGCAAATGGATTTGACCCTTTACCCGAATGATCGGACTATGGAAACCTTAGGAATACATGATAGCATTATGTACTTGCTTAACCGAATCGGATGGGAGAATTCAATGATCCAACATAAGTTTGTGACTTACCGCGAGCTCACCCTTGAGTTCCTTAGCTCGTTAATTTACTTACCTGAGCGCGGTTTTGGATTTAGGAAAGGATTTATTAGTTTTCGCCTGTTTGGAATAGAATATGATTTTAACCATAAAGAACTAGCTGACTTGTTAGGATTCCCTAGTGGACCATTTGCTTTTACTACCACACAGGTAGAATTGATGGATATTGAGCTAGATTTCTTTTGGGGAACTTTAACCAGAAACTACCACCCTGAACCAAATGGCATGAATAATGATGAGATCCATAATCCTGCTCTCCGTTACTTCCATAAATTCCTTGCCCACACATTCTTTGGAAAAGAAGAAAACATTACCGGAGTTTCTAAAGATGAAATATTTATTATGTCATGTTTCACTCTTGGACAGCCTGTTAATGGTGTACCTTTCATGATGCAAACCTTCACCCGTATCCAAGAAGAACCTGAATTACCTATCTTAGTAGGAGGTCTTGTAACCATGATTGCTGATGCTTTAGGACTTAGGTACCAATTGCACAGGTGCAACCGTTTAGGTAACATACGTCCTATGGATCTTAACTTCTGCTTTAATAGACATATCATAAGGAATTTAGGACATCCACCTTTTGAGTACCTAATCCGGAACGAGGTAGTAACCCTGTTCACATTGCCTAACCATGCTAAAGTAAGTGTTCACAATAAGGATAACTGGCTTTATGAGTTAAACCCACCTGATTATCCACCCACTCCTGAAACACCTCAGTCTTACAAGATAAAAGATGATACAATGACCGATGTCGAAACTGACCCTGAGACGCCTCCTGGTTACCATGACATTGGCCACACTGAAGAAGTTTATGAAACCCCTGAAGTGAATCAAGGAGATTATGCTAACAACTTGCAAAACATCATGAACACTCTCAATGCTTACCAAACTGACATTAACCTATTTAAAGAAGACATTAAGAGCATGCGATTGGATATTATAGGATTGACTGACATAACATGCGAACAGTTCTATCACTTGAATTCCGCCATCGAAGACTTGAAGAAGCGCTTTTGATAATGTTATAAGTGATTTAGTTTATTTTTTTCATTGTTTTCGTTTCTAGTTAGATTTAATTTTCGCACCAATTTCTTACCGCAAATTTCCGTTTATGTAACTTCATTTTCAATTACATTATGCAATGCATCTTTAATTCCAAAAATTCTCCATTTTTAGCAATTTATGTACTTTTAATTTTATGTCCTGTTATGCTTGCATTTATTCATTATATATACAAATCTCTCATGCCTTGCAAGCTATTGAAGTACTGTGTTGAAACTATATACTATATGGTGTTTATAATTTATTATGAGTGTTAGTGAAGAAAATGCATTAATATAGAACATGTGAAATAAGAGAGAAAGTGTTTTTCTGGAAATTATTTAACGTAGCAAGCCTCACGGTCGTCACTGCCCCATAACGATCGTGACGCGCTCTTTTTGAGTCTCACGATCGTCGTACCCCTGTCACGACCGTGACGACCCTTATACCAGAAATCGTGAGAAACAGAACTGTTTCTCTTCGTGCCTCTTCTTCTTCTTCTCCATAACTTCCTAAAAAACTACCCATCTTCTCCATAACCTCCGTAACACCCTATTTACCATCTTTAATCTCATTAACCACCCATTATCACAACCTACTACATTCTCACTCTCCATTATTTATCCCGAATCAATATTTCTCCCATTTTACCATTTTTTCACAAAAACTTCAAAATTCTTCATTCCTCACTCTAAGCTCTTGCATGCAATGGATACTATCACTTTTAGAGAAGGTGATGCTGGAGAAACTCAGAGAGAACGATTTCTCCGCTTCCAAAGCCGCGGTGTGCAACCTACGCGTTACATTGACACTGTGTGTTTGAGGGAACTCGGAATGCTGGCCAGTGTTACGAACCTGCTTCGCAAAGTCGGGCTCTGGGACCTCTGCAGTCAACCTCAGCCAACCTTCGAACTTCTGACACTGGAGTTCTTAAGTTCATTCAGTTACATCACCGGCACCGGTTCTCTGAGTCAGCTCACTGGTTTCGCAAAATTCAGATTGCATGGCCAAGAGTTCAACCTTTCGCAAGACAGGATCGTCGAGTTATTAGGCTCCGATCACGGAACTGAGGCTCACCGTCGCGTGCCCGATAATTTTAGTGAACAAGCTTTCACTCTATGGCACGACTTAACAAACACCCGTGCATCCGCCTTCCAAAGCCTCAACGCTACGCACATTCACAATCCGGCCATCCGCTACTTCCACCGAGTCATTTGCAACACCATCTTCGCTCGAGAAAGCAACCATAAGCTCAACTCAAAGGAGCTTCTATTCTTGCATTGTGCTCTTAATGACGAGCCGATCAATGCTGCCCCTTTCATGCTTTACCACATCCAGGCTATTGCGCACAGAGGATCCACTCCGTTCTTCATTGGCGGCATTGTCACCACCCTGGCCATTCAGTTGGGGCTTGGTGACTTGGTCGCAGATCAGCCTCATCTAGCCGCCGAATACCTCACCAAGAGTTATTGCAGGTCCGCTCACCTGATTGCACAGCGAGAGGATGGCAGGTACAACCCTGTTGTCCATGGCACCGTATTTCATCATATCATTCTGCCGTCCCGCGACCGCATCGACCCATCCAGCCGAGCCAACTGGCTCTTTGTTCTACCTGATGCTGCTGACCACGCTCCTATCCATGATCAGGCAGACCTCCCTGCGGATGAGATGCAGGACGCTATGGATGCAGGTGAGCCTGTCCAGGATATACCAGAGACATCTACCCGACAGCCTCCTACACAGGACATCACACTTGAGGAAGTCCTCCGTGCGATTCATCAGCAGAACCAGATGAATGCCGCACTGGAGCGTAGGCATAAGGAGCAGTACGATGCTTTGCTCGACACTATTGCAGCAAACCAGGAAGCTACTAATGAGAGGTTTAACGAGATTTTCGGCGAGTTAGACGCCTTGCGTATCGACATCACTGGGACCACCAGCACCGGTTCTGATCCTGAAGCGACTCCTTCCAGACGCCGCTCCCGTACCAGAAGCCGACCCCGCGGTCCTCAGCAGCCATAGTTTTAGTTTTTCTTCTGTTTGTTTTTAGTTTTTGTCGTTTGTACTGTACTTTAACCGCATTTATATCACAACATTGAGGACAATGTCTGATATAGTGTGGGAGAGGTACCTTTCATTTCCGTATTTTTCCCTTTCGCATTTTTCCATTTCGTTGTATTTTCAATTCCATTGTATTTCCCTTTAGCAAGTTAATGAAGCGTGCAAAATCTTTATGATATTTTCTTTAGTTTCGAATTTTCCCGCTTACTTAGCCATAACCGAAATTTTTTTAATTATTCGCATTACCCGACTTACCTACGAAATCGTAAATAGGAAGCTGAGAACGATTAAACAAGACCAATACAATCTTGACACCTTTGACTTCCTACTTAAGCGATTCTATCCCGATTACCATTACGAGTACACTTTTAGTTTCAGTTCAAAAGTAACCCCGAGTAGTTTATACTAGCAGTCAGCACCGTCTGAACACAAACCACGTGGGGAGCCGATGAATATAAGCGTTTGATGCCTAATCAATAATGATCCTTCATATCTCGACGCAAAATGAGAAGAAATTGCACCAAAGTACACGGTCGCATACAAGAAACGAGAAATATGAGAAGGAGTCCATTGCGGGTTGGTTCAGAGGTACTGGTTCTGAACTCGGTAGGGCGTGCTACGGCTCGATCCCCCACAACCTCCAAATCGGATACAAAATGTAGGGTTACCACACTCGTGTACCAGACCCCGTGCTTAAAAAAAAAGGATCAAAGTCGCTAACCGGCTACTCCACTACGTGCGTGCTAAGGCAAATGGCTTAATGTGATTGCGCTAGAATGAAACCGGGCGAAATAAGATCGAAAAACTTTAGGTGAAATCGTAAAGTAATTGCCGATTGGCTCATTTAACGGGAAGTCGACGACATAGCTTGTTGCTTGCGTCATTAGTGTATCGGTAGTGTTCTATCAAAGTATCGGATTATCCGACAAAACGATCCCTCGTTTGATTTGTTATGAGTATATGTGAATAGCATCTTGTCCGCCGATTTTCAACCGACTATTTGCTTGAGGACAAGCAAAGGTTTAAGTTTGGGGAAGTTTGATAACGAGAAAACGTATCGATTATATTGCTAGGTTTCATTAACGTTTTATCGAATAATCGTCGTTTTAACACTCGATTTCTCGAGTTTTTCTTACCATTTTGCAGGTACACCATTATGTGGATCTAAATCATGAACTAAGACAAAAAGGAACAAAATCGATCATAAAAAGAGGAAGAAATGAAGCTTCCTGCAAAACTGCATATTTTGCAGCAGTCACGACCGTCACAAGGGTGTCACGACCGTGACACCCCAAAATGAAGCATCACGACCGTAAGAGAAGTGTCACGACCGTGACACTTAAAAACCACAAGTTACGAACGTGAAGACCTTGTCACGACCGTGACAAGGATTAAATTAGGTTTTTGACTAAGACTACGTCAAGGCATTACGTGAAGACCACTTCTCCTATTTTGTTGCCACGTACCTGCACTCCTTCCACAAATTAGCAAGGCCCATTTCAACTGAAGCCCAAAAATCCAGCCCAATTGAAGTTCTATAAATAGCACCAAGTTCATGAAGAATGTACAGAGCATTTTTCTATTCAATTTCCTGCGGAAGCTCTGCCGAACTGGTTTACGACTCGTTTTTATTTCAGCATTAATTTTAGTTTTTTCATTCTTATTGTACCCAATCTATAACAATTTCCAACATCAGGAAATTGTTATAAAAATCACTTGTTTCTAAACCTTCAGATTTTTGCTTTATTTTCGATTTCCGCCAATTACTCCGAGCTTTCCGGTCTGTGGAAGAAGGAGTCTGCCATTTTATTGTTAACCAGGTTTTTATTATTTGCAATTTAATATTATGTTATTTATTTATTTTTCTGCCATGAATATTTTGTTTACTGTTTCTCTGCCTCTGTCTGGTTCAACAAAAATGAGTAGCTAAACACCTTAGGGCGGTATGTAGTTAGAACAAACTTAACCGGTAAAATATAACCGTAGGCTAAAAATATTAATCACTTAACATTCTGGCTGACACTTTTTAAGTAAAAAGACCTTTTCGTTACGAGAGTAAGAAAAGATATTAGGTTAGGTCAAGACCACGAGAGTGTGAGGTTTTAACCAGATAGCTAAAGTTAGGCATTTAAATTAAACACAGCGAGAGCGCTTTAAGATAAATTAGAATTACTTAGTTTCCAAAAATTACCTCTAAACACTTATGGGCTAGCGAGAGCAGGCATAGGGCTTTAGAGATAAGATCTGATATAAGACCACGAGAGTGTGAGTTGAGGGTATTTAAACTAGTAATCTCTACCGAATAGATTAAGTGAACACCTTAAATAAGTCTAGGTTAGATTGACCCACCTAAGTTAGTATAACTACATACCGACCGTCTTAAAACTACTTAATTAAAGTTTAAATTTTACTCCGCCTTTAATAGTCTTAAAAACCAACAAAAAAAATCGTGACAACCATTCGCCTTAGCTAAACTAGAAGTTCATCTAGCACTAGGTAACCATAGAATCTCTGTGGATCGATAATCTTAAATATTACTTCGATAGGCTGTGCACTTGCAGTAAGATACCGCTAGACGCATAAGTAGACACGTCTTTAGCCCATCAACATTCATCCCGAAGGGTACAATACTATCGTCATACGATCAGTTTGCTTTAACTGAATTCCTATGAGAGAACCAGGCCATCCTATGCGAGTTCCCAATGGACCCTCGGATGCAAGTGGGTTTGCCAACAAATGTGGTCTGCCACTGTCATCACTGGAGAGGGGTGTTCCCATTAAGGTCCTAGAAGATCGGTCACCAGATGCACATAACTATCAAGGTTGTACCCTGAAGGGGAGATGAACCTCCACACAGAATAGTCCCGAGACAGTCGCAATCTGGGTGTGGAACACATCACCACTCATCATGTAACCATGCGAGCACAACGTGTCCACGCTAATCCTATAGTGCACTCAAGCCGGGTAGTTGGCTTATCTCACAGTAACTCCCAACCCACAGAAAAAATGAAAACCAGCATAGCCAGATAGTCCAGTATAATATGATGTACGGAAAATAAAATACTGAAAGCGGTAAATAAATACGGTAAAGTAAAGCTGTAAAGAACTGTAAATAAAAACAGTAAAGCTAAACTAAAGCACACAACAACAAACAAATAAACACCCAGAGAAACAAAACCAAACAGGCGCTAGGATTGACTCTACAAGGGAAACCGGAAGAATCAGGTTCGTCCCCAGCAGAGTCGCCAGCTGTCGCTCCCAGGATTTTCATCCTAGTACAAACGCGAAAGTGGCGCAGAAAAGGTAGAGTCGCCAGCCAGACATTTTTATCCCGAAAGAATGGGAAAGGTAATGTTGCACAAACCTGAGGAAGAAGGAAAGGACAAGGCCTTGCGAACCAAAGATCTGAGTTCTGGAGTCGGTTACGAACTGGGAAGGTATTAGCACCCCAGATCGTCTGTCGTACCCGACGGGATCTACGCTTGCTTGTTTGTTTCAAAGGGTGAGAAATAAGAATGCTGCTGAATAAGAACTGCTAACTGGATTGGGAATGAGAAAGGAATAAGAGAAGAGAATAAAAAGAAAGGATTGGGAAATGTAGGGAAAATAAAGAATGTGCTCGAACGGGCCCTACCCCGCTGCCTACGTACCTCATCGGGATAATGAGGATCAGAGTTGACGTAGTTCGCCTAACTAAGGCGAGAACTATTTGTTTGTGTTTTTTACAGCTGGAACTGCGTATGTCTATGCTCAGGTGTTGCAGGCTCGTCTGGTACGAGTGCGTTTACCGTCTTGCACGTGTGACAAGTCGTCGCGAGTTCGCGTTGTGAGTGAATGAGATGAGAAGAGAAGTTCCCGCAAGATAGTCGCTTGTTATTTGTTTTTTTTTTGTCTTTTATGAGAAGTGTTTTGAATTTGTTTGTGAACGGTCTTGTACTAAGACCTATCCATCGCGGTGAGTATTTATACCTCGCCCCGAAACAGGACGCATATAAACACTCCGCAACAAAGTCTCGTGTCGTACAAGAAAGTTCGATTTTTATTAAGTGTTTTATTGCTTTTCTTTATGAGATGAGAAAGAATGACTCAAGTTGGAAAAGGGACAAACTAAGGGGACTAAGACACAACCCTAAGTTAATTGTCATATACAAGAGAGGTCCTATGGTTAATGAGGTATTCTAATCCTAAGAAAGAGAAGGAAAAGAAGAAAAAAAAGAGTTAGAAACTAACTTACTTCCTAAGGAAGTTAAGTTGTCTCTAAGGAAAGGGAAAGCCTAAAAGCAAAGCACAAAGTGCTAAGACAAACACAATTAAAATGCATAAGATATAGGAATGAAGTGAGGCTTACCTCAATCTTCCCCCCTACAAAACAAAAGTTAGCATGACAATGCATATTGAAAGTAAAATCAAAGCATGAAAGCGATTAAGTACCATAAACGTCCTAGAATGGAACTAGGGTTCAAAATAAGACCTATGTCTAAAGGTGAACGTACCTAAAGGTTACATGACTTCTAAAGTCAGTAGCTACATGATATAGGTCCCTAGGTGTGCCAGGGTACCTCACAAATTCAAACTATGTCAAACTATGTACAAAAAGTTCACCTAAGTTCACCTAAATGCAAATTAGAGTTTATGGATGAAGTATGAATGCGTATGGCTTACAAGCATGAATTAGTACATGAAATGAACATCAAAATCAGTAGTGAATGCTCATGAATATGTGTGAATTAATATACAATCATGGATGCAATGGTTTAGGCATATGGAGCAATGAGAAGAAGATATGAGAAGAAACGAACAAAAATCGCATAAGATCGCACATGATGAAAGTTAAGGAAAAATGGCATGTGAATATGCATGAAATGATTATGGTTCAGTAGCATACAAGGTATGAGATTCAATTAGAATACATGAATAGGCATTAATGATTTCCACATAATTCAAGTTAACAATTAGAGGAGAAGAGAAGCTAGTTTATGTTAAAGTTAATTCACATAAGTATGCACTTTAAAGCACCAAAACAAACCAAATGAGTATGGTTCAAAAAATGACCTATGACTGGAATTAAAGACATACAAATGACCTATAATCAAATCCTAAAAGCTACCAAAAAGTTCCTCAATCAAATGGCATGAATGCCTTCTTAACACTTAGGTTATGCGACACATAAACACATGAATCAACCTAGGATCTAGGTGACATGGAAAAATAGAAAAAAGCCTTTAAAAATTATGAAATTAAATCCCTGGAATGATAGTGATTATCTCACATGGTCTAAAAGGATTCCACAAAATTATGCACCAAAGTGCCAAAACAATTCCTTGATTAGCAAGGTAGCAATGAATGATCACTCAAAAACAACTCCACAAAGTGGATCAAAAAGGGCACTAAAAATTATGGAATAAAATTCCTAAGGAGCATCAAAATGTCACAAATTACAGTGATTAATCACACACAAAAAATAGGTTTCATACCTATGGATAAAAATCGATTTCGGTCCCTTATGCCAAAACCTTCCTTTTTGGGACAGCTTGTGATCTAAAATCCAAATAAAATATTGAAACCACCCAAATCTGGAAAAAAAAAATATGACAAATTAATTAAGAGGAAGAAGATCACTCATGAATTTTTCCAGAATTTTATCACACCTAAAACTATTTTTAATAATTGCGACGAAACGGGCAAAAACGATATTTTAAGGGAAAGTGAAAGGAATCGAATTCTCTAATCCGTAACCTAATCCCTAAACTCCGAAATCGACACATATCAATATATATCACAAAGAAATCCAATGCCTCAGGTGGGAGGGCTCAATATGCACCTTAAGTTACATGATCCTAAGTCGCATACAACTAGAATGGTGCATTAAAGTAGAGAATCGAGATTACTTACTTGGTCGAAGTGCCGATTCTTTCACATAAAAGAAATCCAAAAAAAAACTTCAAGCCAAGCCTTGTAATCTCCCATGAGAAAAATAAATGCTCATCTTCCATAATTGCTTTGTGAATATCCCCCATAATCGAAACAAAAACAACGGCACAAAATATCATTTGAATCCAAAGGTATCCCACAAATAAAGTGGAATACCAACCAAACAACCGTCGTTAAGATCTTTGCGAGAACCTTGCATGAACTCAACAAACGCATTAGAAACCAAAAAGAGGTGCAACCGGAAGTTGCACCTATGCCTCACAACTCCAAATCAAGTAGAAATATGAATATACGAGTCATGGACATGCATTGAAATTTACGTTTCAAAACGGGGCAACACTTATGCTCTAACATAAACAACATGCAAACTCAAACCGGAATCGAACAAATTTACATGCAATGAATGACAAATGATCAACAAACATATATACAAGTCAAAACAAGATCAATACATCAAAATCGCACCAAACCAAACTTAAAAAGCCTTAAAACGAAAAAACGCGTCAAAAATCACCGACTCGGAATTGAACGAAAATCGCATGGTAACTTGCAAACGTGCCAACGGATTCAAATATGCAATCGGTTTTTGAAAATTCCGCTTGGAAGTGGTACTTTTTGGCCGATTTTATCGGCTGGCAGTAGCGAAATAGCCGGAAAAAAATTGTCCGAAATCGACTAAAAAGTTTACCAATGGCTCCAGAATAATCAACAAAGTCAATTTACACTATTCACATTCGCGAAAACGCGCTTCGGTTATGAAGTTATGACCAAAACGCACTTATCGACACGCGACATATGAACAACATCAACAATTAAGCTTCAATCTATCCTATTCCGAATTTACACAATGAAACAAACATGAATTCAAAAGTCAAGCACTTCAATCAATATCAAGTCATAATAATTAGCTCTCTTAGGAATTTTGTCAAACACCTAACATTCACCGATTATTCTATGTCAACTTTACCAAGTCTTTTCAATCATGCACCACAACAATTATTAGGATAAATTAATCAAGAATCAATCAATAATAAATTTATGAATCAATGCACATAATTTCACAAGATTAATTCAACTTCAAAATTCAATTCAAGAAACAATTCAACAATTATTCATGAATTAAAGTTTAAGAAGCTTACCGAATGAAGAATCGACGAAGAAATTATGAATCCGAAGGAAGTGAGACGCGATCATGAACGGAGGAGAGGCCGCGCGGCTACCGGTGGCGGAAGATGGTGGTCTTACGGTGGTGAAGTTGACCGGAGGTGGTGGTTCGTGGCGGCTCGGCTACCGGAAGCTTGATCGGAATTGTTGTGTTCTTGAGTTCTTGATGAAGTTGTTGTTGTGTTCTTGAGAAAGAATTGAGAGAATGAACTTTGATCCTTTAGAGAGAGTTTGTGAGAGTTTTTTGGTGTTTGTCAATTATGATTGAAGTTATGAAAAATTGTGGGTCAAGAGAATATATAGTGGAGTGTAAAATGAAAGGCAAAAGGTAGAATTTCGGCTTAAGTGAAAATAACAATATCTTCGGCAAGAAATTTTGACTCTGAGCCTTCCACAACATCGTCCGTCTCTGAATCAAGGTTGCAACGCAAAAAGAATGGATGTCATACAATTAAAATCGAGTGCGATCGATACGTTTAAGCTGCAAGACATCACTGAATAAGTTGTTTTTTCGGCTTATTTGGTGTCCGCTACTCGAAAATGTGACAAGGCCAACCTCTTTGGAGCATAATCTCGACTTGACTTTGTCATCAAAGTTGTAGATCTATGAGTCAGTGACCTAGTGTTAAAATCTAAGCTCAACCGGACAAACGACGAGGGAGATATGATTTTTCTCGTGAAACCACTTTCAGCATTTTTCTTCGGTTCAGCACTTCAGTTTTGTGAAATAAACCAAAACGACAATCTTTGGAGCACCGTTCGATCTCACTTTTGTATTTGAAATTGAAGAGGATAAAATTTGTGAACCAACGCTTCAAGAATGGATGATATCCGATGAAAATTGACCGAGTTATGAATTTTACAAAATCTGACAGACAGTGCACTGCATCAAAGAACCTTACTGGTAATTCGCATTTTCGAGATCCTTCCGCTCGGACCTAACCCAAACTGAATTCACATAATGAAGATAACATCTAAACGGAATTTTAGGCACCGAAACAACATCAATTCGATAAACGATCCAAGAGTTATGAATTTTTTAGTGTTCAAAACTCACCGGTTCAGCACTGTTTTTCACTATGTCGACTCTAAAGACTCGCACATTCTGAGATCTTCTTCAAAGAATTAGTTCTCGGCCAAAACCCAAAAGTTGGAAAGGATATCAAGATGGAACTTTTGGCATATGAATCTCTCAGACATGTTGATCCAATAAGAAGTTACAAACTCTTGAATACCGCTAGTACAGTTAATCGGCGAAACCGAAATTTCAGAAACAAATAAATCCCGCCATTTTCCTTGATGAATTGGCCTCCGAGCCGAACACAAAAGTTGTAGAAAATAATGAAACGGTCTAAACTATTGAGTTTCAAGCCAAAATGAGTTTCCGAGCATAAGTTACAACTTTTGCAAACTGCACCATAAAACTGATATTCAGCTTAAACTCCTCTGAATCAACCGAGAACTTTTGGCTTCTTCTGAGATTATTGTGCACATGCCGCATGAAGAAATAAAGGTCAGTCGCAACCTGTGAAAGCTCAAATGGAGATGTATGTTCATGTATGTTTATGATGCAATTGTGATCTAAATGCAATGCAATGTATGAAAGGATATGCTAAATGGCATTGAGAGGGCAAATTTTGAGGTATTACAACAAGTAGAAAGCCAACAATGGCGATGATAATGACTATGACAATGTTAGTAGGAAGCATCCTCCTGCTAAAATTTTATGGTACTTGCCAATAATTTCACGATTAAAGAGACTTTTTGCAAATTTGAATGACGCAAAAAATCTTAGATGGCATGCATATGAAAGGACTCGCGATGGAAACATTTGCCATGTATCTAATTCATTGTAATGGAATAAAATTGATTTGGTGTTTCCGAATTTCAGAGTTGAGCCAAGAAACCTTAGGCTTGGGTTTGCCACCGATGGAATGAACCCCTTTGGTAATCCGAGCACTAATCATACTTCGTGACACGTTCTTCTCATTATTTACAACCTATCTCATTGGTTGTGCATGAAGCGCAAGTATATACGGTTAAGTATGGCGATTTCTGGACCAAGACAACCTGATAATGACATATATGTTTATCTAAGTCCATTAATTGATTATTTACGACTCTTGTGGGATGAAGGCGTTAAATTTGATGATGCATATTCAGGGGAAACATTTAAGATGCGTGTAATGTTATTTTGTACAATCAACGATTTTTCGGCTTACGGTAAATTGGTTGGATACAATGTCAAAGGACATAGAGTGTGTCTTATATGTGAAGATGATACTTGTTATCACCAAATTGAGTTTGGAAAAAAGACTGTTTATCTTGGAAATAAAAAATTTCTAAAATCGGGTCATCCTTATCGTAGATTGCGAAAGACTTTTAATGGAGAACAAAAGTTTGATGAGGCTCCTGACCCTTTAACCGGGAAATAAGTTTATCAACGGCAGGAACATATTAATGTTGTCTTTGGTAAGAGAGAAAAAGAAAAAGAGGTAGTTGCGAAAAATATATGGAAAAGAGGTCCATCTTCTTTGATCTTCCATATTGGTCAAGTCTTGATGTTAGACATTTTCTTGATGTGATACACGTGGAGAAAAATATGTGTGATAGTTTGATTGAAACACTTCTAAACATTCCAGGCAAGATTAAAGATAGTAAGACTTCCCGTCTTGATATGGAGAAGATGGGTATACAAAAACAAGTTTTCTATGTTACCGATCCATCAGACATATCAGGGAAATGGTCAAACATTCTCCAAGGAAAACACATTCCTCTTAGTGATGAAAGTCTTGATATTTCGTCCATACCTTCTTACATAACACAAGTTCTTACCTCATATGATGAAGTTGATGGAGATGTCGTGCATGTTATACGACTCGATCGTGAAGAAGGCATATGAGAAAATTAACAAGTACATAATTTATTATTTATTCATAATATATTCATTGTATGTTATAATTTATAATTATTTTTACTAAAAATTATAGTTATTTGAAATCATAGGTATTTAGAGTCAAGACACCAAGAGACAAGAAACCAATACACCAAGTTACAATTATATGAAGTTATGTAACGTGTGTAAACTGTGTAACACCCAAATTACCCTACGGAATTATTTATAAAATCAGAGTAAAATTCTCATTAAAAACTATTTGAGTGCCATAATTCAACTTCAAACCCACGCTTGGCTCAATGATACGTTTATAAGAAAAAATATTCAACAAGCAGCGGAAAATATTTTAAAAGAGACTCCACATCGTCGTTCAATCACAAAATGTTTTCTTTTGAAACAAGTAAATAAAACAATTTTCCAACGTCCTCCCGACACCCAAAGCGACGTTTTAAAGCCGACATCCTAAAGACGTGAAGTGCACCTACTTCACTGACCACCACTCGACTTATCCTGCTCACCTGCACGTTACCAACATAAGGGTAACATTCAAATATAAGAGATGAGATAATTACATCACAAAAGAGCAATATATAAGAACTAGCAAGTATCATAATTAGACACCACTTCTCATCTACTACCATACAATCACATCATATATGCAACAACATCATACACACCAACATCATAAATGACGACTACATCGTACACACCAACATAAAATAAAACAACAACAATCATGTAACACCCATATATAAAAGACATACATAAAGCATATTTTTCATATATAAATCTTTAAGTTTGGTACTTGTCACTCCCGAAGATTTGCATCCCGGTACAAGCGCGAACGATCGGCGAAGAGAGATGATGAAGGTGAAGTGAATAGAGTCGCCAGCTAGGCATTTTTATCCCGAAGGAAAGGTAATGCTGCATAAACCTAGAAAAGATGGATAATATGGTTGCGAACCAGAGAAACTGAGAAAGGGGGTTAGTTACAACCTGGGAAGGTATTAGCACCCAGATTGTCCGTTGTACTCGACGGGATCCACGCTTAAAAGATTGTGTTTAAAGGGGTAGGTGTATGTGCTATCTGTGTGCAAAAGATGGAAAAGAATATACAAGTGTCAGTGCAAAAGATGAATGCTCAGGATTGAGGCTTTTAAAAGAGAATGCTGAAAGAGGGGGAAGACACAGAGACTTTTGTTCGATAACAGTTAAGTTATGCCTACGTATCCTCTCGTGCAATGAGGAAGTCAGAATACCGTAGTTCGACTCAAAGAGACTGAAAGATGAATTGTCTGTGTACTGCTTGCTTGTCAATGCTCAAGTGTATGACTCGTCTGGCTCGAGTGCTAACTGTCTTGCATTAGACGGAAGAAGCAAGTTCTCGCTTATGAATGAGTGTGATGAGAAAAGAATCCCGAAGGAGACGTTTATTTTTTGTTTTTGGTGTTTTGAGTTTTTTATTGTTTTTGGTGTTTTGCATAAGTTGATGAGCTTAAGCCTAAATCAAGGGCTTGTAAACTCATTATATCCTCCCTTGATTAGGAATAATGAGAATACTTAAGTATGAGACAAGCACCTCAACTTAATTACCATGATGATATAGGATTAAGATCATTAACCTATTTGTGATTAATTAGATGTTTTTGGGTTTTTGTTTAGTGTTAAGTAATGAGTTTAATCTCTAATCACAGATTAGTGAACTCATTACACCATCCTAATAGAAGGATAATAGATGAGAACACTTAAGCTGAGGAAGATACCTCAACTTAATCCATGGTTAGGGATTAAATTCATTATATAACAAAGCCTTTATTAAGTGGATTGCAATTAAGGGTGAGATTAAGAAGTGGATTTTATGATTTGTAAGACAATTTGAGGGGGACTTGTCCATTAAACACTAGGGTTAGTCCTTCTTAACCAATAAAGGAAGAATTAGAACCCTAATGTAAGGCCCAAGTTACAAGATGAAGTCTTAGTGATTATTAATATGATTTGATTAGGAGGTTTAAACAAATTAAAGGTTTAACACTTAGGATTAAAGTTATACACTCCATCCTATTAGAAGGATACAAGCATAACCCTAATTCCAAAGGATTATTAAGATGATTGTTCTTTGGATGCCTACCCAGTAAATTGGTAGTCATTAACCTTCCTACCCAGTAAATCGGTAGATGTTAGTCTCTCTACCCAGTAAATCGGTAGCAGATGATTGTTCTTTTAGTGTCTACCCAGTAAATCGGTAGTCATTACCCTTCCTAACCAGTAAATCGGTAGTTATTAATCTCTCTACTCAGTAAATCAGTAGCAGACGATTTTTCTTTGATGCCTACCCAGTAAATTGGTAGTCATTACCCTTCCTACCCAGTAAATCAGTAGTTGTTAGTATCTCTACTCAGTAAATCGATAGCAGATGATTGTTTCTTTTGGTGTCTACCCAGTAAATCGGTAGTCGTTTTAACCTTCCTACACAGTAAATTGGTAGTTGTTAATTTTTCTACCCAGTAAATTGGTAGTCATTATCTTTCCTACCTAGTAAATCGGTAGTCAGTAGTCTCTCTACCCAGTAAATCAGTAGTTGATGATTCTTTCCTAATTCAGTATTCCTCCATCTATTGGACATGAATACTTTGTTTGGTTGATGTTCCCCCGACAGAGTTTTACTCTTCCATGTTGAGTTTTATAATTCCCCGAGTTGAGTCAGCTATCTAGTGATTTATTTTCCTGGTAAACTCTTTTGTTGTCTGTTGTTTTTCCCCAACGAGATTTTTTTCTGTGTTCCCAAGCTTTTGCTTTCCTCTGGTGGTCATGTTCTCCCTATAAAGATGTTGGGTTTGCATACCATATCATATCATGATCTCTTAAGCCAAAAATTGGATTTTTCTATATTTAAGTCTCTCCCATCTTGTAGAAGCGTAGATGTCAATCTTCATATCTTCAGATTGAAGAAACTTAAATAGGGGCAACTGTAGCACCCTAATTTTTTCCCTAAGATTTCTTTGCATTTCATCTGCATCTTGCATACAAACAAGTTTGCACCGTTTTCTCGGTTCTTCTCGGGTGTAGGTTTATGCCTCACAAGGGATCACAATTGCTTTTGTGTGTTTTTATTTACTAACCATTAATTAAAATCCAAAAAATATTTTGTTTTCTTTTATTAACATTTTCAGGGGAAGAGCAGGTGAAAATGCCAAAAATAGCAGGCCCGCAGCTCGAATAAATTTCACAGATAAAAAGTCGAAGTTGATCCGCAAACAATTCAAATTTATTTGATCACGGATTCTCCAAGTCTTAATTGATTTATTCAAGGAATTCCAAGGTTCGTGTGTTTATTTCCATGCCTTCTTCGACGCGCAAAAAGAATCGAGCTCAGAGCCAATACAATTCAGTCAACATGGCATTTTTGAAGGTTTTGCATTGTGCAATCGATTGCACCTTTAGTCCAATCGATTGCACCATGTGTTTTTTTTGCCCAGAAATTGCAATTTTCAGTAGTGCAATCGATTTCACCCATGTGCAATTGGATTACACGAGTGCGAATTTGGCCAAAATCAGCATTTTTCAAGTTTTGGAGTATTTGACACCAATTTTATCATTTGAGAATATTCTAGACCACTTCACTTTTAATTTCCTACATCATTTTGATCATTTTCTACCATAAACCCTCACTAATCCCCACTCTTTTTATAATTCCCTCCAAATTTGAATTTCCAATCCTAATTTTGAATTTCCAAAGCAAGCTTCATTCCACCAAATTCTCATACCTAAACTCTTTAAATAGAGGATTCATTTCATTCATTTTTCAAGCTTTTGATAGCCAAAAAATCCCTTGCAAAATATATTCCCAAACCATAAATTCACTAAAGCTCTTCTTCTTTTGAAAGTTATCAAGAATTCACATTGAATTCTTGATTAATATTGAGCTAAACCTTCATCCTTTTCATTTTTTTCATCAATTTTAGTAGATCAAGCTTGCTAGTGGAGTAATTTGAAGTTTGTTCTTGGTAATTCATCTTCCTCCATTGTTACCCATTCATCTTCATCATCAAGAATGTAAATCTTGATTGATTCTTGTTGTTTGACCTTTGGATCTTGCAATTGTATTCTTATTGGTGTTATTTGCTATTGATTTAGTGGAAATTCGTGCTCAATTGAATCTATGGTCATAAGGTGTTTGAAGGAATGATTGAGCATGAATTTTGACATTTAAATGGTGATTTTTAAAACTGAACAACATGCAATCGATTTGCATCTTGTGCAAATTGATTTGCACTGCCTTTTTCTTCACAATTTTTTGCTAATTTTGCCTTGTGCAATCGATTTGCATCCTCTGCAAATCGATTTGCACTGTGTTTTTTTAACCTAGATTTGAATTTTTGCACTATGCAATCGATTTGCACACTGGTGCAATCTATTTGAACATGCCTGAAACTGATTTCTTGCCTTGTTTTGGGTTTTTTTCCCCTCCTCTTCCACCCTCTTCCACCCTTTTTCCCTCTCTTCTTATTTTTACCTTGGGAGACATTTTTGGGACTGATTTTTCTTTAAATTCAATGGACTTTGAGTGTAGATTAGAGTGGTTAATATTCATTAGTCAAAATCTACCTCTAAGTGAATTATTTAATTCACTTTAGGTACTTTGCATTAGTGAGATATTTTCATACTTGAATCAACCAAAATGAGTGATTGAACTTAAAGGTGAAAGAATACCATAAGTGTAACTCAATTTGGTATTCATCTTTATTTTTGTGCGGCATTGCATTCAGATGGCGATTTACATATCGTTTATCTCGCATGTATTAGCACTAATATCGTTAACCTTAATTGATTTTGGCCGACCTCATTTGTTGGATAATTACTTTGTAAATTACTCGGCGATTGCTTAACATAAACCTAAATGTGTCCCGAATTTGGAATAAAAATCCAAATGGATACTTTCAATTTCGTGGTATCGTATATCGGTGTAAAATAGACCTCGAGTTCCTTTTTTAACCAAGATCCGCCACAGATCTACCACCGTGATATCGTATATCGGTGTAAAATCGACGAAATCGCCGCCCCCATCTGGTCACATTCCTGCAACACCAACAATCTTTGGTCAAAACAAAAGAGAATAAGAAAATATCATTTTCAAAAAATAAATAAGGCACAAAACACATAGAGAAGACAAAGAAACACGAGGAAGAATGAGAAAGAAGATGAAGAAAGTGGAGGAAGAAAGAGAGAGTAGAAGGAAAAAAACACACACAAAGAGAGAGAGTGAGAGAGAGAGAGAAATATTGTTGGAGTGAGAGTGACAAAAGAAAAAGTTGCTTTCAATCTGCATAGTTGTAAAAGTTCTACATGAGAGAGAATAATATTTAGTTGCATTTGATACCCAAAAAGTTGTAGAAATTTATAAATAAATAGTTTGTTTTGAACCAATCAATGTAAACAATGGATATCATAGGCAAAAATGGAAGGTAAAAGCAAACTATATGGTTCAAAATGATAGTTTGATTGCAAAAAGTAAATTTTTGACATAAATTACCCCTAAATTGATGACATGACATAAAAAGAGATAAGGGTATACATATGTTTTCCAGAACAACAAATTTTTTTATATTACAATATTACAAAATAAAAAAATTACAAATAATTGAGAGAGTGACACATCATATACATTTAATGTTAAAACTCTAATATTGCTTCAAGCATGTAATTAGTTCGTAATACCCTTGTGATTAAGTTAAAATATGAATTGGATCAGAAGGGTAAAATAGATTTTTAGTGAGGATTGTTTTTAATAGTTAGATATTAGACTCTGACACGGTAATACTAGTGTCACAACAATACTAGTAATAATTAAAAAATTTAAATTAAATTAAATATAATCATAAATATCAATATAAGTGTTTGATACTAACATGGACACAAACACGTCTATTTTTAGAGATGTCGATGCCGATGCTACATAGATATTAAGTGATTTGACACACCACTTAGGCACTTAATATATTAAGCATGTTCTCAATGTCACATGTACACTCGATCACAAAAAAAATTCCATGTGACATGTCACATTAACTTTTATTAACGAACGTTGACACGAGGTATCAAAAATTTGGACGGTAATTGTTATCCTCTCCGCCTTATGATAAATGTATTATTTTAGCTCTGCACGACTCTTAAGAAAATAATTAGATATTTTGATTTTAATGATAAAATTAATATCTTTTACTAAAACACCCTTATTTATTATAGTTAGTGGAGTAATTGAAAAACATGAAAGTTAATAAATAGGGATAAAATTGTGGAAAAAATAATATATGTTGTATTGGTATTCTAAAGAGACGTTTATTTTGAGACATAGAAAAAATGCAAATGAGACATTTTTTATAAGACGGATGGAGTAAGAGATTAAAAAAAAAATAGAAATTAAAGGTCAATTTGTTTTAGCTTCAAAATATAATAAGTTTTTTTTTAAATTTATTTTTTATAAATTAAAAGACTAATTTTGACACACTATAATATAAACATACATTATTGAAGATTATAACATATTTAAAATCAGAGTTTTTTTTTAAAGTTGTATTTCAAAAATAATTTTTATGGAAATTTATTTGATATAGTTTCAAAATTAAGTGAATTTTTTTCAAATTTTAATATAAGTTTTTTTTCGATAAAATGATAAAATATCTAAAATAATATTTTAAGAATAATTATTCAAACCAAATTTTCATTTGAAAGTTTTTTTTTATAAATTTATTTACACCAAAATATATTACACTATCAAAATCATTAAAAAAATCATTAAAAAAAATTGTAAAAACAAACCGATCTTAAAAGTAAAATAGTCCATATTTAAGGAGACAAAAGATATTTAATCTAAAGTTAAGGAGACTAAAAAGATATTTAATCTAAAGTTAAAATACAACAAAAGAAAAAGGATAATTTGGGGTTTTTACAAATTTCCCATTCTCCCTTCTTGTGCAAGTATACTCTTTGGAAGTTACCCACAATTATGCTACTCTACCACTTAGCCATTACAATATACAATCACAAACAACTATTTCTCAAAAGAAGAAAAATAACTGAGCATTCTTGTGAGTTTAGCTTCAACCCCATCACAATTTCTCCTCAAAGTTTTGAGCTTTTTGAAGATTATTGTCATATCTATCATGAATGAAAATACTATCATGGATGTGAGGGAAGATTTCATGGTTTCACCAGCTGGTGACAGTGAACCAACTTTCAGAACAGCCCATTTTCTAAAACCAATTTCAAACTCCATTCATGAGGCACCTTTTGGTTTTAAGCCATCATCATCATCATCATCTTGTTCCGTGTTTGATCCAAAGGAATGGCCTTTAAAATTCCATTTCAGTGGGTGGCGCCAACCACCAGATAAATGGTGTTACTGGGTTGATGAGCTTAAACCATTGTATGAATCAGTATGGAAGGAAGCTGGAATATTTGAAGCTATAATGAGCTCTAAGTGCTGCATGCATAAAAATCAAAACTTGCTGCATGGGGTTGTGGAGAAATGGTGTTGTGAGACAAATACATTTGTGTTTCCATTTGGTGAGGCAACAATCACTTTGGAGGATGTCATGGTTTTGGGAGGTTACCCTATCATCGGTCTTCCGGTTTTCGCCAAAGTTAAAGACCAAGAAATGAGAGAGGTGGAGAAGAAACTGATACTTGCAAGACGGAAACCTTGGCAGATTAGTAAAGCTAAGGCTACCACAACGATATGGATGGATATTTTCCTTGATTCAGGTAGTGAAATTGAACATGAAGCGTTTCTTGTTACTTGGTTGTCGATTTTTGTTTTACCTCACAATAATTTAGTGAATCAATCTTTGTTTCCTATTGCTATTCATCTTGCTAGAGGGAATCCGATTGCGTTGGCCCCAGCGGTTTTAGCAGGCATATATAAGGATTTATCTTTGTTTAAGAAAACAATAGTTGATTTGTCTAAGCATGCTGCCCGAGGTGATAAATTTCCTTTAGAAGTTACTTTTCAATCACCCTTTTATTTGGTTCAAATTTGGGTGTGGGAGAGGTTCAAAAATTTACAACCGCAACCCGTGTTGATCAACCATGAAGACCCTTTATTATGTAGGTGGCATAAGGTACTGGCCTTGAAAATTGACGATGTTAAGTTGGCATTGGACTCTGCTGTCGATGATTTTCTTTGGCGTCCATATGGTAAATATGCTGATAAGTGTGGAATGTTTTATCCAGATGATGAAACTTGGATTCCATTTTCGAAAGAGTTGGACATAGCAATGCTCTCATTTGCTATATGCTTGAGAGTTTCGGAGCTGGTTGGATTTGACTCTATAGAGCAGTATCTGCCACATAGAGTTGCTATGCAATTTGGAGTAGATCAAGACATTCCAAGTTATGTGTCGAGATTGAATGAGACCAAAGAGGTTTCTTGGAAAAACTATCGCAGGCTCATAACTGATAAAAGTTTGTATTTTCCACCAAGGTTTTTTGAGGCAGATGTTACCATGCGTTATGAAAGGTGGTGGAAGGAATCGGTATTGAGTCAAGGTGATTTTATCAAGAAAATTGTGCAGAAGAAGAGAAGTTCAAGTTCAAGAAAACAAAGATCTTGTGTAGAGAAACTTATCAGAAGTTCTAATGAAGTTGGTGTTCCACCTGGATTTCCTCCGAATCTTGTGGATTGTCTTAATTTTGGAAATTTTTGTTATGAGCCTACTTCTGAAAATTCTACCCGTGATTGTGTGAAATCCGATGAAAATATTGACTCTCCTTCTGTATCTCCTGAGGATTGTAAGCCTGTGTTGAAAGAGTACAAACGTGCTGGCATAATTCACGAGTCTGACGACTATTTAATCAGCCAATGTTCTTCAGACTCTTTGGGAGATTCTGAACAGATATTGCCACTGAAAAGGACAATTTCAAATGATATAATTGAGCTTTCAATCGGTAGTTTGGAAGAAGATTTTGAAGATGAAAATGGTAGCAAAAGATTTTGTATCAGAAAAAAAGTCTCTCCGTACAACTATGAAACTGTCGCGCAACAAGATTGTTGGTTTCACTCTGATACGGCTGCTCAAGCAGAAGCTAAAGAAACAGTTGAAGAACGAGATTGTTGGTTTCTCTCTGATACAGCTGCTCAAGCAGAAGCTAAGGAAACGGTTGAAGAAAAAGACGATGAAGTTATTGTTTATTTAAGAGAGCAAAACTTGAAGAATCAAGAGGGACTCGCGCGTATCGCAGGACAACAGGAAGAGATATTACGGTTAATGGCTTTGAGTGAGAAGAGAGATCAAGAGTTGAGGCAACTACTCATTAGTGCTCTAAGGAATCAACAACCACCACCACCACCATCATCTTAAAACAGTATATTAGTTTTAAACTTTCTTTACCAAACTCATGGTGTTTTTGCAAGTACTATAGTGTTACTGCAGTAGTAGTATGTTTTTCAGTGCATTATTATGTTTCTAATCAACATGTGAGTACCTTTCATGTTTAAGAGTAGAAGAACTGTTCCATGCCCGAAAAATCTGGAAGTTATATATACTTATTTGTAGAGTTTTATCCATGAAAATTGATGAACAAGGTGATTGGAGTTACAAGACATGAGTAGTGAATCCACAACCTAAGTCTCTCTTGCATAAAGATTTCTACAGTGTGTAAGATGAAGTTATAGCTTTGAATCCCTTGCAAGTCATGGATAGAGAAAGTATAGCTTATATAGGAAGAAAAAGGATAATAGTAAAGATGTAATCTAGTTTTTTTGGTTGAACTTAACTATGCTTTGATATGATGTTTGTTGGAAGAACAAAGTTTATGTTTGGCAGAAAAGACAGAGAATATGGTTTGTTTGAGGTAGATGGTGTGACAGATGATTTTTTATTTTAAAATTGTGACTTCATAGAAATTGTGTGACACACACACTAACATAATTTCTTGTCTTAGCCACGTCTTGAAGTGTTACATAGCAAAATACTCAAATTAGTCATTTAATTCCACCATTGGGTTCAATTTGATCCCTTATATCTAAAATGTGACAAAAAGGTCCTTTAATTTTTTTAAATGTCTCAAATAGATCATTTCTGTCAACCACCCCCAAACGGACGTTTACTTTATCATATGTGGCAGCTGACATGGCATTTGAAGTCTTCTTCCTACTTTATATTGAGTTCGTTCATCCACAATTAGTTTCATGTGAATCTAGGGTTGTTGAAAAAATTCACTTCATCCCCAATTTGATTCAAGCAAAATCATAGGGTTTGTGGATTCGAGCTGGTCACAAACATGAAATCCAGTGGGTGGACGCCAGTGATGAAAGCAAAACACAGTTATGGTGGGTGTTCTTCGAAGGAAGGATCAAATGTCAACACAAGCACAACTTGGAAACCTATATGTCACTGTGGGGATTTAGATGTTCTTCGTATGGCCGCAACATGCAAGAACTATGGGAAACATTTTTGGGGATGTTCTAATTTTAAGGTATGTTATATGTATGTTTGTTTAAAAACAGTTGATGTATGTGTGTTTAAAAAAAGTTGATGTTGAAGATGGTATTTTGCATGAATCAAGCAATGCTGGTTGTGGGTACTTTGGATGATATTTTGAAGATGTTGGAGATGAGAAGGAGCAATATTTGATGGATAGAATTGAGAAGCTCTCAAAGGCAGTGACATAAGCTCAATTGACTATTGAAGAATATGGGAAACAAATAAGTAGTGTGGAAAATGAAATGAAGAATCTGATGAAGTTGATAAAATTCTGGAAATTGATGTTGTTCATAGGCCTCATTGTAGTTGTTTTTAGAATGCTTTAGGATGTTGTTTATCAATTTGTTCTCATTGTAGTTGACAGTACCGGTTTGACATTTGTAATGGAGAATTTGTTATCAATATTACTTGCATATGTTATGTTGACAGTAATTTGTTATCAATATTACTTGCATTTGTTATGTTGACAGTAACATAATATTAACACAATACCATTTGCTATGACTTGTTATCAGTACCATAATATTATTTGCATTTGTTATGTTGACAGAATTGACAAAATAACATTGACATAATTGCTCAACATAATTGACAAAATTACATTGACAGAATGGCTCAACAAAGGCCTAATCCAAAAACCATATGTCTTAACACAAGTCATTGACAGAATTGCTCAACATATCCAAATAACACAAGTCATATGTCTTAACCATAACATAGGCCTAATAAAATAATCATATGTATTAACACATAACATAGGCCTAAACAAAATACTATATGTCTTAATACAACATTACACATTACTAGCCTAAACAAAATACAACAGTCTAAACAAAATACATATGCCTAAAGTTTCCAAGTCTTGGTTGATCTCTTGGTTGGTGTTGTTCTCCTTGTTGTTGGACCTACATCAGTCTTGGCTGCACTCATCCTAGTGGTTGGGCTTGGGGGTATGAAAGGCTTAGTTGGCCTTCTTAAAGATAACTTGCTTGGCCTTCCTTGTGATCCTGATGTAGAAGTATCTTGCTTGGATTTTCCTTGAGATTTCTACCTTGAAGCTTGCTGAGTTTGCACTTGTGAACCCTGTTGATCTTGCACTTGTGAAGCCTGCTGAGATTGAACTTTGCAGCCTGCTGATCTTGCACTTGTGAATCCTGCTGATCTTGCACTGGTGCTGCCTGCTGAGATTGCACATGTGATGGTTGTTGAACAAATGCTTTTGATGCTTATGATACCTGCTGACTGTTGTGGTCCTTGCAAGTCAGTTTATTATGATTCAAAGCATCCTCTTCCATCCTTGGAGTTGTCTCTCAAAGGCTCACTATTATTCACCTCAGCATTAACTTCCTCAAGCATTGCAGCAAGAACTTTTTCAGTTTCATCCTCTTCCATCACTTCTTCTTCTACTTCATCAATTGGACCATCATAAAAATCATGTTGTGACAATATGTATGTGATGTATATGTCAAACCTAAGGTGCATCCTATACAAATCAGTAATCTCTAGGGCTCCTTTCTCATCAACCAAAGTGTTCATCCCAAGTTGTGGATCCTTATAGTAAATTTTCCCAATACAGGTGTAACCTAAATCCTTAAAATAACCTAACAGTTCAAAATAGCTCCATCTATCAACATCTATTTCCAATTTTGCAATCTCCCCCTTCGTATACACTCAGTTCGTCATCGACAAATTCACCACTGTGGTGGATTGTAAGATTCAGATACTCAGTCATCTCTACCAACACAAATCCCTAATTGATTTGATACTGTGAAATCCAAATAACCCTAACTCAGAAACTTATCCTAAAAACCCTAAAACACAAAAACCCTAAATCATTAAACTAAGTGAAATCGAATAACATTTCCATTTGTAAAATCGAATTACGTACCTGGTAAACTATGTTTCAGAACTGGTTCCTTTGCTTCAAGCTTCCATAGTTGTTGCACTAGAGTTCCTTCTTTTTACCGCCTTTCGTATAATGACTTTTCCCTTACTAAAATCACTTCCTTAAGGTAAACACATCCTACATGGCATATGAGTCACCAAAGTTCAGCACCACGTGTGTAAAATAGTTGACTTTGACTAACGGTAGGTAACAGAAGGACAAACGTGCAACCATTTAAAAAATTAAAGGACCTTTTTGCCACTTTTTATAGATAAGGGACCAAATTGGACCCAGTGGTGGAGTTAAGGGACCAATTTGGGTATTTTGCCTAAATAAATTTAAAGAAAAAAATGTACTTTTTTGGTACCCATGAATTCAAGTTGGATATCTTTATCTTTAGAGGACATAGTAAGAAAAGAATGAATTAATTTTAAAACAAAATAATAAAATGATATGACATTGAATCATAGTATTTGATTGGTTGACGATACTGATATCCAACCAATTTTAAAGGTAGTGGAGTGTTTAAAAAAAGTCTAAAAGAACATTAAATAGTTAGGTTAGTTGTAGATGGACGTTTGATTGGTTGACGGTATTGGTATCCAACCAATTTAAAAGGTAGCAGAGTGTTTAAAAAAAAACCTAAAAGAACATTAAATGGCCAGGTTAGTTGTAGATGAAAGCCGACATTCTATTTTTTCGCATTTAAAAAATGAATTTCAATCATTATATTATTTTAAAACAATAATAATAAACTAATTTTATTGGGAAAAAAATTAAAAACCAAAATATATTTAATTTTTTTTTCATATATCAACCATATATGATTGTATGGTATTTCTGCTAATGCTAAAGGCAATATGTAACGCCCCGATTATTTATTTAATTATTTAATCTAAATAATTGGAATTGTGGTGTATTGTGTGTTGTGTGAAGTGTGTGATATGACATGGTTTTAATGTGTCAAAAACTTGGCATGTTTCGAAAGCTTGACAGGTTCAAAATGAAAAATGGAAGGATTGACATTTTTGGAAAAACATACTGAATGAGCCGACTCAAATTCATCAATGAGCTGATTCATTCAGTGTTAAATTGATGACAAATGCACGGGTCCAAACAGGCTTCCTGATGCATCATTTTGGTCGACTCACAAATGTGGATGAGTCGACTCACAACCCTTTATGAGCTGATTCATTCAAGTGTAAAATGGTGGCAAACGCACGGGTCCAAACAGGGTGCCTGGGGCATGATTTTGGTCGACTCATGAGCATGGATGAGCCGACTCAAAATCCCTCATGAGTTGACTCATCAAGAAGTGTTTCCTTCTCATTTTCCACGGGTCTCAACAGGCTGCCTCTCTGTTGATTTTGGTCGACTCATCTGTAAGTTTGAGCCGACTCATTTAATGATTTGAGTCGGCTCATTACTGAGCTGACTCATTTTTTCATTTATTTTTTCGTCTCTTATGATTCATTTTCTCTAACCAATATAAATAGCTGCTTAATTTCTTTTGAGAAGTTTCAACAAGGAAAGTGAAATATATACACATAGCTCTCTTCATCTTCTTCATTCTTGCATCAATCAAACAATTACACACAACAATCTTTGTTCGATCTTGGTGTACATTTTGAAGATAACGTTCAATTGTGAATCAGAATTTCAGATTGGGTTTAGAGTGTGTGGGTTTTCCTTGGAAAAATCTGTAGGGTTTTATCCTCCAAGATAATTGAAGATTTGGGGGTTTTGCACACATTGATCGGTCGTAGATTCAGCCGAGTGAGGTATATTGAAGATCAAGTGGATCGTTCTCTCATATCACGGTAGACGGAGGATTGTGAAGGTCTTTGTGGGTTCACAAGTGTGGGAGAAACTCAGCCGTGCTCAAAGTTTGAAGAATCGTGTATTCTTGCAATAAGGGAGCAATTAATCGGAGGCTTTCTCGACACGCGTGGAAGACTTGATTCTACTTTGGATCAAGGGACAAGAAGAAGATTTGACAGCACATTCAACGTGGTTTGGTTTGTTGGTTAATTCATTTCTATTCTTGTAAAACAATTGCGAGTTAATAAAATTGCCCAATTCAATTTCGAATTGGGGGCAAAGTACTTCGAGCGAGGACGACGAAGGAACTGCCTCAACAAATTCCTTGTGTTCTTATTATTTCTCGCATTTTAATTTTGTTCATATTGATATTCTGTTAATTAGAGTGAGTAAAATTCTGCACTAGTTGATACAACAAAATTGCCTTTGGAGTGTGCACTCTAAGTGTTTGATAAAAAGCTCAATCACACAAAATCAATATCTTTGTGTTTGATTTCTTCTCCAATCATCGTTAAGATTAGTTTTATCAAGTGCTGAATATTCAAGTGTATCATTTGTGAAATATTAATTCATCTAGTCATCATTTCATTCCAATTGAGTTTTACGCATATCCGATCTCCGGTGACTTCAAATTTGAACTAGACGATTTTCCGGGAAACTTCCGCTATTCTCTTTCAACTTAATTTTGAAAAGATAAATTTTAAAAAGGGATCTATTCAACCCCCCTTCTAGATCTGCGCTATCGTCTAACAAGTGGTATCAAGAGCATCAGTTCATCTAGTGCTTCACATACAACTTATTGGAAAATGGACAACGATCCAATGGGGGCGTACAATAGAGCTCCAGTTTTTACCAGAGAAAACTATAGTCACTAGAAAGATTGTATGCGTATCCATATCAACTCTGTTGATAGAAAAATTTGGAAAGTTATCCAAGAAGGCCCTTTTTAAATAACCATGGCCGGACCGAATATTGTCCAAATTGAGAAACCGGAAGCACAATGGGATGATAATGATGAAAAGAAATATAGCTACGATTGGAAAGCTCGAAACATATTTATAGCTTCCTTGGGAGCTGATGAATATTTTCGAGTTTCTCATCACACATCGACTAAAGCTATGTGGGAAGCCTTACAAGTTGCCCATGAAGGAACCAATGATGTTAAGCTTGCTCGAATTAATACTCTACAACAAGAGTTTGATCGTTTTCACATGAGCCAAGGGGAAACCGTTGGTGAAATGGGAAAATGATTTTCTCACTTGACAAATCGATTAAATGCTCTTGGTAAAACTACTCCTAATGATGTTGCAACTAACAAGATTTTGAGATGTCTTACTAGGGAATGGTTGCCAAAAGTTACAACAATTAAAGAAGCCAATGACGTAAGAACTTTGGATCTAACGACTCTCATTGGAAAACTACAAGAGCATGAACAAGAGCTCTTAAACTTAAATGAGCATGAAGACAAAGAAAAGAAAGAAAAGATCGAGAAAAATAAAGATCATGAGAAGAAGAAGAAGTCTATTGCATTAAAAGCTTCTTCCTCAAAATCCTCCATAAATAAAGATAGTGGGAGTGATACGAGTGATGATGAAGACGAATCAAATGAAGATATGGGCTTATTCGTAAGAAGATACAATCGGTATCTCAAAAAGAATGAGATTTCTCATTCGGAAAAGCGTCTCATCAACTATCGAAGAAAATCTAACCCTTCCAAGCAAGAGTATGTTAAAAGTACTAAAGGCAAGATATCTTGTTATAACTATGGAAAACCGGGACATTACAAACTAGATTGCCCTATGTTAAAGAAAGACAAGGCAAAAGACAAATATCAAAGAAAAGGCAACAAGGCTATAAGAGCATATATTGCTTGGGAAAGCAATAGTGAGTCGTCTAGCAAAGATACCTCAAGCGATGAGGAAGAGAGAGTAAATCTTTGCCTCATGGCTCATAAGAAAGGCAAGAAAGAGGTAAGACATGCTAAATATGATTATGCTGAAAAATTGTCTTATAATGATTTGCTTAGTACGTTTAATATTCTCCATCAAGAAGCTAAAGAAGCTTTCAAGCGCATTGCATCCGATAAAAGAATTTTTGCACATTTAGAAAGCAAGGTTTCGGATAGTGAAAATGCTATGAAAGCTCTTAAGGCATCAATGGTAAAATCTATTGTAGAAGACGAATGAGAATGGCACAACTTTCATGGTTATGAAACATGTTGGATTTGGCAAAAGGAAGTTAAAACTCTTCAAGCCAAACTAGACAAGTTATCACAACCAAAAATGACATTTACTATTGATCATTCAAACTGTAGGGAATCAATGAATAATCCATATCAAAAATATACCTATGTTGTGAAGGATCAAAATAGTCAATGCAAACCAAAACCATTCTCGAAATGTCACTATTGTTGCAAGGAAGGTCATATAATTGTCAAATGTCATTTTCGGAGATACTTGGTCCCAAAAGGCATTTGTCAATGGTTGCCTAAAAGCAACAAAATTTTCACTCACACTCTAGGACCCAATGAAAATTGGGTACCTTTCTCTCTTGTCTAATCATACAGGTGGAGTGTCTTGAGACTATGGAGAAACGGTGGTTTCTTGATAGTGGATGCTCAAGACATATGACAGGTGATATTTCCCTATTCTATGACTTTGTGGCTAAGAAGAAGGGCTTTGTTACCTATGGTGATAACAACAAGGGAGCTATACTCGGTAAAGGTAGTGTAGGTAATCCCTCTTCTACATCTATCTCTAATGTCCTTTTAGTTGAGGGTCTTAAACATATCCTTGTTAGAATTAGTCAATTATGTGATAAGGGTTATAATGTCTCTTTCTCTAAAGAAGGATGCATAATTGAACACAATGACAACAAAAAGGATGTGTTTAAAGGCCTGAGGGTTAATAATGTTTATATGCTTGATTTGAATTCGATGACCTTGAGTAATCCTAAATGTCTTATCTCCAAAAGTGAAGAATCTTGGCTTTGGCATAAACGTTTAACTTATATCAACTTTGACTTGCTAAATAAGGTTGTGTCCAAAAACTTAGTAGTCGGTTTTCCTAACATAAAGTTCACTAGAGATCATCTTTGTGATGCTTGCCAAATGGGTAAGAAAACTAAGATATCTTTTAAATCAAAAAATCTAGTCTCTACTTCTAGACCTCTTGAACTTCTACACATGGATATTTTTGGTCCTTCTAGAATCAAAAGTATAGGAGGGAACTATTATGGTTTTGTTATTGTTGACGACTACTCTCGATTTTGTTGGACAATCTTCTTAGCTAGTAAAAGTGATACCTTTTCGGCCTTTGAAACATTTGCCAAATTATCTCAAAATAAACTTGGCACAAACATTGTAACTATTAGAAGTGACCATGGAGGTGAGTTTGAAAATAATCTCTTTGAAAATTTTTGTGAAAATTATGGCATGTATCATAACTTCTCCGCTCCTAGAACACCACAACAAAATGGTGTTGTGGAATGTAAAAATCGTGTGTTGGAGGAATTGGGAAGAACTATGATTAATGATAGCGGTCTTCCTAAATATTTTTGGACCGATGCTATTAGCACCGCTTGCTATGTTTTGAATAGGATCACTATTCGACCTATTCTAAACAAAACTCCCTATGAACTATTAAAGGGAAGAAAGCCTAATGTTTCACATCTTCATGTTTTTGGTTGCAAATGCTTTGTGCTTAATAATGGAAAAGAAAATCTTGGTAAATTTGACTCAAAGGCGGATGAAGGCATCTTCCTTGGATACTCTAATTCAAGCAAAGCATATAGAATATTCAATAAAAGGTTTCTTATAGTCAAAGAATCTGTACATGCATCTTTTGATGAAGCTTATCCAAATGTTGTCGAAAAAGGTAGTGGTGTTATTGGTGCAGGTGCCTCCTCTAGTGAGATTTTTAAAGACATTGATGTTTCTCGTGTTGAACCCTTTCCGGATGTTTTAATAAGGAGCCGGTTGATGTGTCTAGTCTCAAAGATGAAGGTCAAGCATCCCTTCAAAATGATCTACCATTGGAATGGAAGACATCAAAAGATCATCCTATCTATAACATCATTGGTGATATCTCAAAGGGTGTCATTACTAGATTAAGGCTAAGTAACTTTTGTTTTTATCATGCCTTCATATCTCAAATTGAGCCTAAGAATGCCAAAGAAGCCTTACTTGATGAAAATTGGTTCCTAGCTATGCAAGAGGAACTAAATCAATTTAAAAGAAATGAGGTTTGGGACCTTGTTCCACCTCCATTAAATCATCGATAGCGCGGATCTAGAAGGGGGGTTGAATAGATCCCTTTTTAAAATTTATCTTTTCAAAATTAAGTTGAAAGAGAATAGCGGAAGTTTCCCGGAAAATCGTCTAGTTCAAATTTGAAGTCACCGGAGATCGGATATGCGTAAACCTCAATTGGAATGAAGATTGGTTTTCCTTTGTTTAGTTATTTAAGAAATGCATGTGGCTACTTAACTAATTATTTTATGTTTTTCTTTTGAATTATCGCTGCAAGCATACTTTTTTGAGTTGTATCTTGAAGTTGTATGTAACACTCAGAATTATTTTTATATTTAATTACTCTGAATTTAAATTATAATTCGTGGGGGGTATTTTGGGTGTTACAAAGTGGTATCAGAGCAGGTCGGTACGTCCGGTCAGGTTGCATAGTTGTGTTGTTGTCTAGTATGCGACATGTGTGTGAGAACATTGTCAGTACTTGTTTTGTTTTCCATTGCAGGTTGGTAATGAAACAAGTGAGGGAGAAGCGTTTGTTTCTCTTGGATATTCTCGGTGTTGAGATATGGGATATCGTGTCGCTGTAAGAAGGAGTGTTGCATGGACTGTTCAACTATTTATAGAATGTTATTACCCTCGAAGGGAGGTAGTCAGGTGTCCTTGTTGTTCGCTTCCTTGTGAAGGGAGGGAGGCAATATTTTAGGCCAGTTGCGAGCTGGTGATGTGTGGAGTATCCTAACATGTTTCCTTAGGAGGTACACAATTGTCTTTAAGTTGGAACAATGCGATGTTATTCTTGGGACGAATGGATGTAATTAAACTGTGTGTTTGCCAATCGAGTGTATTGTGTTGTTGAATGCTATTATGACTTGGTGAGGATGGTTTATGCCACATCATGATTGTCAGATGTATATCAACAAATTGAGGAACTAATCACCCTTAATCTCTTATTGATAACAAACGAGATCATGTTGGATGGAATAGACGTGACTTACAAAGATAGGATAGCATGTAAAATGAATGGTATAGATTTAAGCCAATTGCTTGCAGAATGTTTGGATTAGTCTATGAAAGTTCCTATATTTGGAGGTGAGACAAATTTAGGGATATGAGGTTTTCCATGGGTGCAAATATAGTGTTATGAGAATTAGAAATAAGGTCACAACAATGAGCTATTAGTTGTGTGTGAATTTCAGAGTTGTTTCAGAAGAAGGTATCAGATGTTTTGTTAGGAGAGGGAGATGGAATTCTATTTTAGTCTCATTCCTGGTACTGGATTCTAGGGTATCGTACGAGATGTCGGTGTGATAGAAAAGAGTAGTCAGAGGATTTAATAAAAGGGAAATTGTGAAATCAAGAGTGTCGCCTTGGAGAATTTCGGTATGATTAGTGAAGAAGAGAATGATGGCCTGGGGTTGTGTGTTGGTCAGTGAGTAGTATGGAAGTTCACAATTGTGTTCGGGATAACTTGGATTTTGAAGCGTGATGGATCACAATTGGGTTGAAGTTCCCTGATGGTATTAGTGTGGTTATGAGGCGAAGAATGAGTATGAAGTTTGATAATTAGAATGGGCAACCGTTAAACTATGTGGAACTGTAATGGTAAGATAGAAGCATGGTTATATACCTTAGATTGATAAGACGAATATAGAATGTAAAATATGCAACCATTGTCTTGTATGGAATTCATGAATCGAAAATCCGTGGGACATAAGATTTGAAGCATTAGAAAGGTGACCCCATGGGGGAGTAAATATAAGGTGTGGAGTGTTTGAAAATTGGAATATAGGTATTGAAGGAAATAAATTTGTATGATAAGTTGTCGAAGAGTGATTTTTGGTTGGTATGGGTGAATTTGCGTGGTTATGTCAAGTCAAATGAAGGTATTGTTGTAAATCCACAAGAGAGGACATAGTCCTACAATGAGGAAGCTCTAAAGTAGGTAAAGAGATTAAGATATTTTGGCTACGGGATTTGGAAGGTATTTCTCAAGTTAGAAATTTCGTTATCTCAGTTAACTTGCGAAAAATAAGTTGTATGTTTGGGATGTTTGTCATAAGGGGAGTTTAGAGAACTGGAGTAGAAGTCGGCTATGGTTCCATTTTGATTCGGTCTAATCCTAATACACCGCTTGTGGAGTATTGAGATTTGTGGGTGACGATTTTTGGTGGGGTGTGAATACAAGATGGTAAAGTTATAGTTTCTGCTTTATGACAATAGAGGATTCAAGAGGGGATCCATCCTGCTCAAGATCTGGATTTGGTTGCAGAAGTGAGAGTGTTGAATGATTAGGGAATATGTTTTATGAACCTATATTTGGAGTGTTTAATAATCAAAAAAGTATATGATGATTGTTTGGTATAAAGGAATAGAGTATGAGAAGACAAGGAGCATTGAAATTCCTTGAGTTAAGTCGAAAGTCTTTTCATGTGTATGATCTAGTGGTTAGAGATAGTAGGAATTGAGTTAGCAGTTCAGAGCTTTGTGTCTGGTATGAGAGAAAACCCAATGGGGAGAAAGGTTGGGTATACTAAATGTGAATAAGGATGTCTGGTGATTGATAGAAAGTGTCATAAGTTGGATGTGAACTTGGTGTATTTGATAGTTACAAGTAATTAGAGTGCGCAGCGGGAGCGCGAGATAGTACAGTTTGTTCATATGAGTATGACTTGTAACAATTCGAAGGTTGACGTTAGAATTTACGGGAATAATGAGACCATTGGATGTTCCAATATGGAAGTGAGATGGAGAAAATTTTAATTTCTAATCTTATACTACTAGGTAGATGGGTGTGTTAGCTACGTGTTCGACTAGTAAATCGTAGAATGGTTGTTTTGAAGTCATTTGATAACGAAGTTGGTAGTTTAGTTATGGTGATGTCGTATTATGTATTTTGGTGTTCTTATCTTTGTTGTTGCCTGTTGCCTATGATGATGGTTCAGGTGTGTGAAGCTAATTCCTATGATGGGGAATTAGGGAGGTGTTACCTAAGATAATGGTAACTATTGTGTTGTGTCCGGTTTAAGAGTGAGCTTGTGTGTTTGTAACAAGATTATTTTGTGTCTTGAGTTTGTAGTAGAGTGACTTGCATGAGAATTGCGCATTGTTGTGGTTTTCGTCAATAATTTGTACCGTTGTTTGCACTATTCATGGTATCGTTTTCCATGGCGTAGTAGTTAACTATTGGATCCAAAGACGTATTAGGGGTAGTTAGTATCCGGTGAATTTTCAAGGACGAAAATACTCTAAGTGGGGGAGAGTTGTAACGTCCCGATTATTTATTTAATTATTTAATCTAAATAATTGGAATTTTGGTGTATTGTGTGTTGCGTGAAGTTGGTAGTGTGTTGAGGGAAGAATTATATTTTAATAATTTATAAATAATTTATATGATATTAAATAAATATTGGAAATATGAAGAGAACGGGTAGAATGAGACTTGAATACACACTCCATTGAATGAGATTTGAATACACTCTTCTATGAAAACCCTCAAATAAAAGCTTCTAAAAAACTTCAAACAAACAATAAACGTATTTCCTTCAGGAATTATCTTCTCATCTACCTCATTCTAAAAGAAAGAAATTGCTTCTACTTGTCATTTGCAAGACGATATGCACTCAAGCCAGACGAGTCAGAAACCTGAGCATAGGCATAAGCAGTTCAAACCCTAAAAACACAAGCAAGTTGTGTCAGTCTTATTGAGTCGAACTACGATGTTCGTAATTTCCTATTGTAAACACCCAAAATTTGCCCTCACTAAGTTCACACCATGGCTTGTGATCTTTAATATTTGCATTAGTTTAATCATACCATTTCATGTTGCATTTTTGCTTCACTGCATTAGTTCAAGTTCATCTGCATCTAGGGTTTGTGATTTTGAGCCATCTAAGATCCTTCTGAGCCACTCCAAAGGCCATCAATAATTTCAAGAGGGTCCATGTATGTTTGTAAACACCCCAAATTTGCCCTCACCCATTCAAATCATGGCTTGTGATATTTTCATATGCATAAGTTCAATCATAGCATCTCATATTGAATTTTTGATTCACTGCATTGGTTCAAAGTCATCTGCATCTAGAGTTTGTGATCTGAGCTATCCCAGAGCCACTTGAGCCACTCCAAAGGTCATCAATCACTTCAAAGGGGTCCATGTATGTTCAAGCATCATATTATATCCTCTCAAAGTCAAGAAAGTCAAAAAATCACAAGAACTGAGATTGGCATGGAAGCAGAGCCAGGGTTGACTGCACATATGACCTAGAATTAGGGTTTTGGTTTCAAAGGCCATAACTCCAAATTTTTTGGTCATTATTGTTTATATTGGTCTCTATATGGTATAGGGATCATTCATATCAATTTTCATGAAGAAATTCCATGGGGAAGGCATCTGATCAAGAGTTGACTTTTTGAGCAAGTCAGTGCAAAATCAGGGCATCTGAGGCCCCCAATGACCCAACCAAGGGGTGTTCTTCATCATTTTGATTGTGTATGATCTTTATTTGATCATAGAAGATGTTGGAAGTTCACAAAATTTAAGAATTTCAAGCCATTTGCAAAGTTGACCTTTTGGGAAAATGATTTGTAATGGAAACTTGCCATTTTGGGAAACTTTTTCAACCCTTGCTTTTTGATTCAAAAATGCTTCAAATGGGAAAACTTTGGTCATGAAAGTTGTATAATGGATCATTCCCTTTTCAAAAAGTACAAGAACTTGTTCTAATTCATTTTGGATCAAAAGTTATGGCTTGTCAAAGTTGGGAAAAATCACATAATTTCAAGTTTTCTACCAAAGAGGCAAAGTTGCAAAACCACTTGCCAATACAAATTGTGCTATCAAATGGACTTCTAATCTTCATACAAACATAAACCAAGGCCTAAGGATCAGATTGCATCAAAAGTTTACTCATTTTCATGGCTTGTGGATCAAGAAATGTCAAAAGGGCCAAAGATGAACAAAGTTGCAAAACCTCATTCAAACCCTAATCCATGTGCTGGCTGGCTTCAAAACTGATCCTATGGTTCTCCTCACTTCTTGCTGCGCAGGACACCCCTCTTGTCCTTGGCTAGCCATGAGCCCATACCTCTCTTACACAAAGCTTGACTTTTTTGCAAAAGACCCATACCAATCACAATAGGGCACAACCACTCTTCTGACCTACCCAAGATTGATAAGTGGACCAAATACATCACAACACAACAGACAACTCATGCTGAAGCTCTCCCCAAGCCATAGTTCAAGAAACTCACCCATTATGCATTTTTCTTCGAATCACACAGCACAAGCTTCAAACACAAAAACAAACTTCACCATTGATCTCAACATGACTCACTGATCACAAACCAACCATTGAAACAGCCTAAAACTCACTGAAACCAAAACACGATTTCCTTCCCCCCTTGAACAGAACTCTGCCAATCTCCCAAACAAGCCACTTTCAAAGCATTCTAAGCTCCATTCCATCATCAGGAGGATCAAAGGAGAAGGTTTGTGCAAAGCTTGAGACCAGGAAGCTTGGAATCAGAGGAACCCCAGCTCAGGTAACCATCCAAAACATTTTTCCAGAACTTCATTTACTTGTTATAAATTGATTCTACATGTTATCCTGATCATCATGATGTGTTTAAAAATGAAAATGGTGGAGTATTGAGTATGTATGAGTTGCCTGAAACTTTCTGCCCTAAATTTGTTTTGCTTCGATTTGCATGATTGATGAATGAAAAATGGTTTTTGTTTGGGGGTTTTGATTCAGTGATGAGTGGGGTTTGATTCTGGGCAGAGAGATTTCATTTTTATGGAGTTTGGAGAGAGTTAGAAAAATGGCTCGTCGGAGAAGACGACCGGAACCACTGTTCCGGCCGTCTGAAAGTCATTAGCCCTAATTTTGTCATTAAATGAAGTTTGAATGTGGAGCGTAGATTAGGCTGACTAAGTCAATTCCCCGCGCGTTTCAATGGCCCAGATTCCTCACTTAACCCTAATCTCATTTATTTAAATTAATTAATTAAGATTAGTCAGTTTGAATTTCAACCACTGGATCACGCGCGCAGTCAACTCCCGCGTCTCAACTTTGAATACCAGCCTTAGGATCAGTTGACTTCTCATTTTATTCTATTTTATTTCATTTAATTTCATTTCTTTTGTACATTTATTTAAAAATAGCAAAACATTTTGAAAAATTCTGAAAATTTTTATCAAGCATTTTATTAATTTCCAGAAACCAAAAATATTTTTATTTTTATTTTTTGCATTAAAAATTATTTTTAAATCATTTAAAAGATTATTTTTAATTAGTTAATGAAAATTAATTAATTAAAAATACTTTTAGGTATTTAAAAATCACAAAAAAATTCATGTAACATTTAAAAACATTTAGAAACATTGTCCAACTCCCAAACCAAATTTATTTTTTGTTCTTGATGCCTTTTGATTATTTTCTTTTGAATTAAATCCATTTCAAGGCATTGTTTTGATTCAAACTTCAAAAATTCATTTCTGCTTAACCATTGAGATTTGGACAATGATTCTTTTTGCATTGCATCTTGCATAACATGTAGTTTATAGGATTAAATTGGCATGAATTGATCTTGCATTTCCCATTTGTTTGGCCTTTTTCTTGACAAGGTACCTTAAAACCCTAGCAATCTTAGGAAGTTCATAACCCTCACTAGGTTAAGAGTTGGATCCCCTCTGGGCAGTGAGTTTGTCTAGGTTTAGGGTTCCTTTGAATGCATTTTCAAATTTTTATCATGATGTTTGCTTCTGGTCTTGAATTTTGTTTTGTGCATTGATCATGAACCCTAATTTGGGCCTTCCTTTGCATCCATTTCTCATTTGCTTGCATAACATGACTTGCCATGACATTTTGTGCATCCATTTGGTTCATAACACATCTTAGGACATGTTAGAATCATGTGTGATCATTGCATCTTTCATTTGCCATATTGTATGTCATTTGCATTTCATAACATTTCATGAACATTCATGGTCCCAAGCATGCTTCTTTTGCATCCATATGTTTGAAAGATCATTCTCATGCCTTGTTTCATGTTTGCATCATCTCATAGCATCATTAGCACCATGCTTATGCTTCTGGTTTTGGTTTGCATCATGCCATTTCATCTCATTTGCATTGCATTTCATTCCTTTCACTAACTTTTCAGGTGGTAAGTTACTTTGAGAAGTGAATTTGCCTTCACTTCTCACAATCTCTTTTAATCTCTCTTATGCATCATTGCTGCATTTTGTCTTGTGCTTGAGATTGAGCTTGCTCATTCTTCTTCATCTTACTTTCTTTCTTTAAGTGACTTGTCTTCTTAAATGAAGCAAGTTACTTTGCTTTCCTTTGCTCCTTTCATCTGCTTCCTGGTGGTTTCTCTGAAGATCTCTCTTGTAAACCTCACAAACCTTAGGAACAACCAAGCATGATAATAATTAGGGTTTGATTAGTCCCCCATTTAGCTTTTACCTTTGTGTCATCATTGAGTCTTCTTTTCTCATCTCATAATCAAGGACTAAACCCTAAAGGTTTTAAGGCTTTGTGATTAAGCTTATGCCTGCATCATTCTATTAGGATGGAGTGTATAACTTTAATCCTAAGTGTTAAACCCTTAATGTGTTTAAATCCTTTAATCAACTCACTTAATAATCATCAAGACATCAAGCTTGTAACTTGGGCCTTGCATTAGGGTTCTAATTCTTCCTTAATTGGTTAAGAAGGACTAACCCTAGTGTTAATGGACAAGTCCCCCTCAAGTTGTCTTACAAACTATAAAAACTCACTTCTTCATCTTATAATTAACTAAAATCCATCTAATAAAGGCTTTTTTTTGTCATGAGGTTAATCCATAGTCATGGATTAAGTTGAGGAGTCTTCCTCAGCTTAAACATTCTCATCTATCATCCTTCTATTAGGATGGTGTAATGAGTCTGTTTAATCCCTGATTATGGCTTAAACTCATTACTTAACACTAAACAAAAACAACAAAAACATCTAAATAATCACAAGTAGGTTAATGATCTTAATCCTACACCAGGGTGATTAAGTGTGAGATGCTTACTTCACACTTAAGGTATTCTCATTACCCCTAATCAGAGGGAGGATGTGATGAGTTTACTAACCCATTGGTTTAGGCTCAAGCTCATTAACTTATGACAAACTTCAAAAGGCAATAAAAGATTGAAAACACAAAAACAAACAATAATCGTCTCCTCCGGGATTCTTTTCTCACCTCATTCACTCACAAACGAGAACTTGCTTCTTCCGTCTAATGCAAGACAGTTTGCACCTGAGCCAGACAGGTCATACACTTGAGCATAGACAAGCAAGCAGTTCACAGGTCAATTCACCTTTCAGTCTCTTTGGGTTGAACTACGGTGTTCTGACTTCCTCATTGCACGAGAGGATACGTAGGCATAACTTAACAGTTATCGAACAAAAGTCTCTGTATATTCCCCCTCCTTCCAGCTTCATTCTTTAAACCTCATAGTCTTGAGCTTCATACTCTTGTTCTCACACTGACACTTCTCTCATACACCTCACACTTCTTTTACACTGACACTTGCATTCTTTCCAGTTATGATACACAGATTGCACTGACACTACCCCTTTAAAACACAAATATTTTAAGCGTGGATCCCGTCGAGTACGGCGGACAATCTGGGTGCTAATACCTTCCCAGGTTGTAACCAACCCCCTTTCTCAGTCTCTCTGGTTCGCGACCGTCTTATCTTTCTAGGTTTATGCAGCATTACCTTTCCTTCGGGATAAAAATGCCTAGCTGGCGACTCTATTCATTTTCTCTTTTCGCCGACCGTTCGCGTCTGTACCCCTCTTGGCCCCGTGTCATTTGGTGGGAGCGACAGCTTGGCGACTCTGCTGGGGATCCTTATACTGTAACCAGGGCTTCTGGTTCTTTTTGTGGGTTCCTCCTAGCGCTTGTTTGATTTGTGTTTACTGGGGTGTTATGTGCTATATGTGTTTATGTCTTTATTTTACTGCTTTATGTACAATTATTTATTGCTTTCTTTACAGCTTTATATATCATACTGTCATACTGTTATCTGGCTGGATCTGGTTTTTGTCTTGGTGGGTGGGGTTCCATTGAGAGTTTAAGGTCCTATACCTGGGACCTGAGTGACACCTAGGCTAGAGTGGTTCATGTTCTTTCCCATTCCATTTCGGTCTGGTGCGGGAATATGAAACACGGTTCAGATGTGGGTTTCTTCTTGAGAACTCTGTGCTACAGATTTCCTGTAGTGCTAGGGCTATCTGGGAAGCCTGCTAAGTCTGGATGACCTTTATTATTGACCTTCAGAAACTGAGGTGAATTAGAGGAGGATCTTTTATGGTTATTGTAAACACTGTACCTCCGGGTTGGAAGTGTTTACACTTCTCATAACTGATCCAAGTCTGAGGATCCTTGTTTTAGAACACTGCCTGTGAGAGGGTTGGGCTGTTTACAGGTTTGCAGGAACCCTTGACCACATCATACCTTGTTTCTTGTTTTGTTTAAGAGTACCTCACCTTGGACAGTTCTTGTGATTTAACCCTGGACATGTGACTCTTTATTTGAGTCCCCCACCTTGGTTACTGGACTTCTAGACCTTCATCTGGACTTCTTAAACATACATGGGCCTTTATATCAAGACAGTTATCAGATCCGGCTTGATCACAAACCCTTGCATATCATTTGCATACTCATCATTTGCATTATTTAACATATGTTTATTTGTTTTTCAGGGTATCCATATTACATCTGGCTTGGTTTTGACCCCTTCATCTGCATAGACCTTTATCTGCTTCAGCTATCCTCATCAGCTATCTGCTTCAGTTGTCTTCATCAGTCGCCTGCTTCAGCTGCTTTTATCACCAGTCTCAGCCTATTAGTGGTTCATCTCCAGTATCAGTCTTCATCATCAGCATCTGTTTTCAGCTCTTCATCAGCAGTCATGGCACCCAAGAAGAGCAACATCTCATATCATTTCTTTGAGCCTGTGCTGACTGGCATCAGACAGGTCCAGGCACTTATCACTCCAGACCACATACCACTATTCAGAGAGCATTATGGAGGCATTCTTGATTTGGTTATGGACTTGGACCCTTCTCAGAGGAGTTTGATTCACACTTGCCTACAGTTCTATGATCCTCCTTTGAGATGCTTCACTTTCCAGAATTTTCAGCTAGGACCTTTGTTGGAGGAGTTCTCATCTTTAATTGGAGTACCTGTCAGGGGTGGTGTCCCCTTCAACCCTGAGATGACTTCTCCCAGCAATGGAGAAGTGGCAAAGGCACTGCATTTGGAACCTATCCTGATTGAGCAGAACATGACAACAAAGGCTGGAATTCCTGGCCTACACTTGGATTTCTTGACTTCTCAGGCCCTCCTGAAGGCCTCCTTGGGAGAATGGAAGGCAGTTTGTGCATTGTTAGCCCTCAGTATATATGGGGTTATACTTTTTGCAGATGAGCCCAAGTTTATCAGCAAGAATGCTATTCATCTCTTCCTTTTAGGGAACCCAGTACCCACCCTGCTGGGAGATTTCTATTATTTTGTTCACCAAAGGAATGAGAAGCAGAGAGGGAGATTGGTGAGATGCTGTGCTCCTCTATTCCATACCTGGCTGCTCAAACACTTACCCAAGACTGATGCCTTCCTGAACCCTCACCAACAGAAGAATTGGGACAGAAGTCTTATTGCTCTGACCTCAGGTGACATCAGGTGGTGCACCCAGAGCACCAAAGGCAGGGACATAATTACTAGCTGTGGGCAGTTCCCCAATGTACCTCTAGTGGGAGTGAAGGGTTGCATCAACTACAATCCTTTGCTATTTAAAAGACAATTGGGCTATGCTTTGGTTCACCCTCCTAGAGTGCAAGACTTGGCTGAAACCCTGTATTGTGAGATAAAGCCTAATCTAGCTGTTGTCAGACAAGCATCCTGGGCTTGGGACAACATCCAGACAAAGGGGATGGCCATTCTTGGGATATGCAACAATATGGCCTCATCTCAGTATTATGAATGGTCCCATGCTAGAGCTCAGATTTCTGGGATGCCTTTCACTATTGAAGATGCACCTGGACCATCCACAGTACCACCTCCACCCACTGTCAGCTTGGAAGAATTTGAGGAGCTGAAGGAAAGGAATGAGAACCTGTCTCAAGATCTGAAGAAGATCCTCTAGGAGAGGAGTGATGGTCGTATAGACATTGAGAGGTTGGAGAAGCTTAGAGTGGAGCATATGGCTAAGATTGAGAAAGCAGAAGACTACATCAAGAAATCAAGAGCTGGAGAGCAAATATTGAAGAATGCCTGTAAAGAGGCCCAGTTTCAGAAGGCTAGAACTGATCTCTATCTAGAGGAAAGTCAAGCTAGGTGGGTCAGGATCACTGAAGCTCGCACTCAGGAGGATAAGAGAACTCAAGCTAGGATTGAGCAGTTGGAGGCTAATGAGAAGAAACAACAGGAGGCTTTGCTGGCAGCCCAGAAGGAGATTTCAGAATTAAAGCTTAGGGCTGGTGTAAAGAGGTCAAAGGACCATGATAGGCACAAGAAGCTAACCACTGCTATTGCCACCAGAAACCTTCTTATCAGGAACATCACAGAGCATCCGGCTGGTCCTGTAACTGAAGCACTTCTGAAGGAGGTTAAGGAGGATGAGTTTGGCTTAGATGTTTGACTTATTTGCTTGTTGTTATTCCCATTTCATGTACTTTTCTTTTATGTTGTATTTTGACCCTTCAGGGGCATGTGTTGTAAAAACAGACTATGTATTATTCACCATTTGTAATGTATTTGTCAGTTTGTTTCACTGAGTTTTCTTTATCTCAAGCAACATCAAAGCATCTTCCTCGGGGTCTGGAAAGGTCAAAACCAAGAGCCAAGCCGGATACCTCGGAAACAAATAAGCATACTGCATTGCATACTAACCTTTTGTTTTGTTTTGCAGGTTTTTTGTTTTATTGTTACTAACTCTGTTGTGATTCAGGAATTATTGCTCGCCGTCGGGTGTTCCCTCTCAACCATCCGCACAGATATCCTACTCGCAACAACCTTCCTGGTATCCAGATGGACCAAGTACAGCAAGATTTGACAGAGGTCAGAACTCAGATGGCTAATGAAAGGCTGGAGATGAGAAACCAAATGACCCAGTTCATGGAAGTAATGAATGGCTTGGCTCAAAGTCAAGAAAGATTGAGGGCATTGGTAGAAAGACAAACCCCGGAAGAACCTCCCCTGGGAACTGGAGGAACAAGTAACAATGAAAGGGGACAACCTCATGTTAACCCACCAGTATGTGGGCCTCATCTACACCCGGAAGTTAACATCCCGGGTAATGTGCAAGGAAATACTACTGGAGGAAGGATCTTACAGGAAGACCCCCAGGAAGAACAATTCACTGTGATGGGATCTGGGGATGAAGTTTATGATAGGAGGTTTGATGAAATTGCTGAGAAGTTGAGATCTCTGGAGTCTCAAAACTCCCTAGGCTTTGATGTCATGGACATGGGGTTGGTGGATGGGGTAAGGATTCCCCACAAGTTTAAACCCCCGTGCTTTGAGAAGTACAATGGAACTTCCTGTCCACGAACTCACTTGCAGTCTTTTCTGGGAAGACTTAAGGCATACACCATGGATGAAAAACTGTGGATGTTTTACTTTGAAGATAGTTTGACTGGGGCTTCAAGAGAGTGGTACTCTCACTTGACCAGGGCTACCACCAGATGCTGGAAGGACCTAGATGAGGCTTTCATCAGATAGTACCAATACAATCTAGACATGGCTCCTAACAGAACCTTTCTGATGGGAATGTCTCAATCCTCCAGAGAAAGCTTCAGGGAATATGCCCAGAGGTGGAGACAGCTTGCTGCTGCTGTCCAGCCACCCATGTCGGAAACGGAAATGGCCGACATGTTCATGAACACTCTACAAGGAACATATATTGATAGGCTAGCTGCCTTTTCTTCCACCAGCTTCGCTGACGTAGTTATAGCCGGGGAAAGAATTGAAAGCCTTCTAAAGATGGGCAAGATTTCTGATAATGGTGCAAGTTCGTCAAGTAATCCCAGGAAGCCTTTTGTGGGACCTAGAAGAGCTGGTGAGACAAATGCCATTTATGCCAACAGGGGCAGACCTCAGCATGTCCACAGGTCAGTAGTAGCTGTAACTATTCCAGCTCCAATTCCTCAGCAACCAGCATATCGACCACAACAACAACCACACTATCAACAGCAAGTTCAGTATCCGCCACAAAGAACCTACAACAACAACAGCAGCAATCAACAGCAAAGACCCTTTCAGCAAAGACCATCACAGGCAAATAGGGTGATTGACCCTATCCCTATGCCTTATGCTGCCTTGTTGCCACAACTCTTGAAGTTCAACTTGGTTGAGTTAAGGACATTGGCACCTCCAGATCCTTCCAATCTTCCAAGAAACTACGATGTCAACGCCAGATGTGCTTTTCACTCCAATGCACCTGGCCACCATACTGAGAAATGCAGGGCTTTACAAATGAAAGTGCAAGATTTGGTAGATTCTAAAGCCCTTAACTTTGCACCCACGCCAAATGTCAACAAGAATCCCATGCCCAATCATGGAGGACCAAGAATTAATGCCATTGAGGAAGACAAGCCATCTTTCTTAATCACCAGTGTTAGGCAGATTCGGACACCTCTGGTAGAAATTAAAGCTCAGCTCCTAGAATGCCAGATGTTCCCCGGGTGTGAGCTCGGTTGTGGTTATTGCAACATTTCGGTCAACGGGTGTGATAACTTGAGAAGCGGCATAGATGGTCTTATCAAAAGTGGTATACTTCAGATCACAACATCAGCACCTACAAATCCAACAATCCCTTTGGCAACAATTCCTGACTCTTCTACAACTGCAACAACAATCATTCCGACCAATTCATCAATATCATCAACAATGGCTCCGTCCATCACGTCAGCAAATCAGATATCAACAACCATTTCTTCTACAACATCAGCACCCATTTATTCAACAGAATCTTCTACAACGCCAACAGAAAATAATGAAGATATCTCAGCAGTCACCATCTACTATGATCCATCATTTGTTCCTCCACACAACAACTTTCAACAACAAGCAGTGGCATCTCCTGCCAGACCACCAGTCACCATCTACTATGATCCGCACACCATTTCAGTACCCTCCTCTGCTGCAGTCAGTCCAGTTACCATCACGGTGCCTGGACCAGTTTCATATGAAAGCAGTAATGCCATCCCCTGGAATTATGGCTCTGACCTCTACTGCAACGGGGAGAAAATCACTTTGGATTCTTCAATCTCTTCTCCACAGATTGATAATGTTGGGGGAGGCGGAGGCTTCACCAAAAGCGGACGCCTTTTTGCCTCGCAAACTCAAAGACCTAATGCCGAAGCAGAAGCTGCTGCCAAGGCAAAGGGAAAGAGTGTGGTATTTGAAGAGCCGGCTGTCAAAGAAACTCAGAAGACATCTTTTGAGCAAGATGTAGACGAGTTTATGAGAATCATAAAGAGAAGTGATTACAAAGTGGTAGATCAGCTTCACCAAACTCCCTCAAAGATCTCCATATTATCCCTGTTGATGTGTTCTGAAGCTCACAGGAACGCATTACTGAAAGTCTTGCACGCAGCATACGTGCCAGAGGAGATCACTGTTAATCAGCTAGGAACTGTGGTGGCAAATGTCAACACCAGTCATGGACTGGGCTTTACCAATGCTGACTTAACAACTGAGGGACGTAACCACAACAAGGCTTTACACATCACTCTAGAATGCAAGGGTGTTGTTCTATCTCATGTACTGGTGGACACTGGGTCTTCACTCAATGTTCTACCAAAGAAAGCCTTAGTGAAGCTGGAGTATGATGGCTTGGCACTGCGTCCAAGTAATTTAGTGGTGAGAGCATTCGATGGCTCTAAAAGATCAGTGCTTGGGGAGATTGATCTGCCTGTGATGATTGGCCCGCAGACCTTCAAGATTACCTTCTATGTGATGGACATTCAGCCGGCCTACAGCTGTTTGTTGGGTAGACCTTGGATCCATGCCGTTGGCGCAGTTATGTCTACCCTTCACCAGAAGCTGAAATTCGAGTGGGAAGGCCAAATCATCACCATCTGTGGTGAAGAGGACATCTTTGTTAGCCACCTGGCTACGTATAAGTACATTGAAATGGATGGAGAAATCCATGAAACAATGAGCCAGGGGTTTGAGGCCCTGAACATTAATGAAGCATCTGCTGTACTGGGAACCTCCATGACATCTTATCAGCAAGCCAGGAAGGTTGTTGAAGAGGGTACTGCCCAAGGCTGGGGCAAGCTGCTACCTGTGGAGAAGAAGGAGGACAGATTTGGGTTGGGTTACAAACCAACTCAACAAGATCAATCGGAGGCTGCTAAGAAGCCCAATTTTGTCAGCGGGGGAATGCTCACCCCGGATGCAGTGAACAACTTGGAAGATGAGTCGGAAGATGAACGCAACCAGGAGAGCTGGATACATCCAAGGATCCCGGGGAGCCGTATCTCAAACTGGTCTTCCCAGGAAATTATAAGGGTTACTCCTGCAGAGTAATTATTATTTCCTGTATATTTTAAGCATGCATCAAGTCTTGCATCTTGCCCAAGATGACAAGACTCATTTTGTAATCGGGCCATCTTGTAGTTTTGTGCAAACGGATCAATCAATGAATATCGGACATCTTTTGCAAATGAGTCTTTTTTCTTTTCCGCTCACTGTTTTCATTTTTCTTTTTGTACAAAAATAAAATGGCAATGTTTTCAAAATGACAACTTTATTTCACTTTTCTAAAACAAGATTAAAATCAATCACTAAAATGAACAATCTAAACCCTTGCAGAGAGTGCCTGTCAGACTGCACCGACAACAGCACAGCTATGACTTCGTATGACTTTGACAATCCAATCAATCAAGCTGATGAAGGGGTTGAAGAAGATTATGAGCTTCCTGAAGAGCTAGCCAGGTTGTTAAGGCAGGAGGAGAAGGTTATCACTCCTCACCAGGAGGATGTCGAAACGGTTAATCTTAGTACAGAAGAAGATGTGAAAGAAGTCAAGATTGGGGCTTGCCTACAAGATTCAGTAAAGGGACAATTGATTGACTTGCTTCGTGAATATGCGGATGTCTTTGCTTGGTCTTATCAAGATATGCCAGGGTTGGACACCGATATTGTCATGCACAAGCTGCCTTTAAGAGAAGACTGCCCGCCAGTAAAACAGAAACTGCGCAGTACTCGCCCAGATATGGCAATGAAAATCAAAGAAGAGGTACAAAAGCAGTGGGACGCCGGGTTCCTTGCTGTGACTAGCTATCCGCCATGGGTTGCTAACATTGTATCGGTGCCTAAGAAAGACGGCAAAGTGATAATGTGTGTGGACTACCGGGATCTGAACAGAGCCAGTCCGAAAGATGACTTCCCTTTACCTCACATTGATGTATTGGTTGATAATACGGCTCAGTTCTCGGTGTTCTCCTTCATGGACGGATTTTCAGGATACAATCAGATCAAAATGTCACTTGAAGACATGGAGAAGGCAACTTTCATCACACCCCGGGGCACGTTCTGTTACAAGGTGATGCCATTCGGACTGAAGAATGCTGGTGCAACGTATCAACGGGCTATGGTAACATTATTCCATGACATGATCCATAAAGAAATCGAATGTTATGTGGATGACATGATTGCCAAGTCCCTCACAGAAGAAGACCACCTGGTAAATCTGTTGAAGCTATTCAAGCGTCTGAGGAAGTACCAACTGAAGCTGAACCCCAATAAGTGCACATTCGGGGTGCGTTCTGGTAAGTTGCTGGGATTTATTGTGAGTGAGAAAGGGATTGAAGTTGACCCTGATAAAGTCAAAGCCATTCAAGAAATGCCTGCACCGAAGACAGAAAAAGAAGTTCGGGGGTTCCTAGGTAGACTGAACTACATTTCACGGTTCATATCTCACCTTACAGCAACCTGTGAACCTTTGTTCAAGCTGCTAAGAAAAGAACAAACGGTCAGGTGGAATGAAGACTGCCAGAAGGCTTTTGACAAAATCAAGGAGTACTTGTAAGAACCTCCAATCCTTATGCCTCCAGTTGAAGGAAGACCTCTGATAATGTACTTGACAGTATTAGAAGAGTCAATGGGGTGTGTGTTGGGCCAGCATGACGAGTCTGGTCGAAAAGAGTATGCAATATACTACCTAAGCAAAAAGTTTACCGACTGTGAACAACGTTATTCACTACTCGAGAAAACTTGCTGTGTTTTAGCGTGGGCTGCTCGCCGACTGAGACATTATATGTTGACCCACACTACTTTATTGATTTCAAAGATGGACCCAGTTAAGTACTTATTTGAGAAGCCCGCACTCACCGGACGGGTTGCGAGATGGCAAATGATCCTCACGGAATATGACATTCAGTACACATCTCAGAAAGCCATCAAGGGCAGTGTATTGTCTGATTATCTTGCTGAGCAACCCATTGATGATTACCAGCCTATGAGATTTGACTTCCCTGATGAAGACATCATGTTCATAAAAGCAAAAGATCATGAAGAGCCTGTTCATACTGAAGGGCCTGACCCAGAAGAAGAATGGACTATGATGTTTGATGGGGCTGTTAATATGAATGGTCGTGGTGTTGGTGCGGTACTCATTACACCTAAGGGAGTTCACATGCCTTTCTCGGCAAAACTCACCTTTAACTGCACTAACAACGAAGCTGAATATGAAGCTTGCATTATGGGTCTTGAGGAAGCCATTGACCTCAGGATCAAAACCTTGACTGTGTTCGGAGATTCAGCTTTGGTAATCAATCAAACCAATGGCAAATGGTACACACACCAAGATCATCTGATACCTTATCGGGACTATACAAGAAGGTTGCTGACTTTCTTCACAACAGTCAAGCTCGAGTATATCCCTCGGGATGAGAATCAGTTCGCAGATGCTCTTGCTACCATTTCATCCATGATCAAAGTTCAAGCTGCCAACTTTGTACCTCGAATTGCAGTATCCAGGCTTGACAGACCAGCATATGTATTTGCAGCAGACATTGTCAAAGATGATAAGCCTTGGTTCCATGACATTAAATGCTTCTTGGAGGATCAAACATACCCACCTGGGGCATCTTCCAATGATAAGAAGACTTTAAGAAGGCTTGCTGGTAGTTTCTTCTTGAATACTGATGGTTCCCTATACAAGAGAAACTTTGATATGGTACTTCTCAGATGCGTCGATAGAACAGAAGCAGACTTGTTAATGCACGAGGTGCACGAAGGATCCTTTGGTACCCATGCAGGAGGGCATGCAATGGCAAAGAAGTTGCTAAGATCAGGCTATTACTGGATCACAATGGATGCCGACTGTTGTGCTTATGCCAGAAAGTGTCATAAATGCCAGATTTATGCGGATAAAGTGCATGTGCCTCCCAATCCTTTGAATGTGATGTCTTCACCTTGGCCCTTTGCCATGCGGGGCATTGATATGATTGGCAAGATTGAACCGACTGCTTCAAATGGCCATAGATTCATCCTGGTAGCCATTGACTACTTTACCAAGTGGGTTGAAGCAGCTTCCTATGCAAATGTTACAAGGCAAGTGGTAGCCCGATTTCTGAAGAGAGATATCATTTGTCGGTATGGAGTGCCCGAGCGAATCATTACTGATAATGGTTCCAACTTGAACAACAAAATGATGGCAGAACTGTGCCGGGACTTCAAGATCCAACACCACAATTCTTCTCCTTACAGGCCAAAAATGAATGGCGCTGTTGAGGCAGCTAACAAGAATATCAAGAAGATTGTGCAGAAGATGGTAGTCACTTACAAAGACTGGCATGAAATGCTACCATTTGCCTTGCATGGTTACCGTACATCAATCAGAACGTCCACTAGAGCAACACCGTATCAACTTGTGTATGGTATGGAGGCAGTCCTACCCATTGAAGTTGAATTACCCTCCTTACGGGTATTAATGGACGTTAAGTTGAACAAAGCAGAGTGGGTCCGATCCCGATACGAGCAACTGAATCTGATTGAAGAAAAGAGGTTAGCTGCAATCTGTCACGGGCAGTTATATCAGAAAAGGATGAAGAAAGCCTTCGATCAGAAAGTCAGGCTCCGAGAGTACCAAGTGGGAGATCTTGTGCTGAAAAGATTCCTCCCTCCTCATACAGACCACAGGGGCAAATGGACTCCGAATTATGAAGGGCCATTTGTAGTAAAGAAAGTTTTCTCTGGTGGAGCACTCATGCTCAGTACTATGGATGGTGAAGACTTCCCGTCCCCTGTGAATTCAGATGCAGTTAAAAAATACTTCGCATAAAAGTGACCCGCTGGACACAAAAAAATAGAATGTAAGTCCAGGCAAAAATAGGGCATCCCGGCGAGTCAAAAACAGAATAAAAGACTCGGGCAAAAATAAGGGAAAATAAATAAAAAAATGTACACCCGCTGAGTTGAAAAGCCGCATTGGACAACTCAGGCAAAAATGGGTATCCCGATGGATCGAAAACCCGAAAGGGCGATCCATGAAAAATAAGGGAATACGCGAACAACTGCATTCTGAATTCGTCTGTATCACTTACAACTTGGTAAGCTTCGAAAGGATCAAGCCTCTTTCAGAATCAGCCTTCTTCAGAAAGCAAGATGAGAAGAACGTCAGATGTCATACGAATCATAGCAAAAGGGGAGCTCCTTGAAGCGTTGCCAACATTGCCAACATCTTTTGTTTCTCAATTTGTAACAATCTCCTCATTTTAGGGGATCTGTTTCCTTGACTGTATCTTGCCAATTCAGGGCACATGAATTAATAAAATCAGATTTTCAGTCACACATTGACTCGCACTCTTTTATTTGCAAAAAAAAAAAAAATGTCCGATGTCTCTAAGATACTAATTGCATAAATACAAATGCTTCTCTTCTAAAAAACACGTGCTTGCAGGAAGTATACTTACTCCCAGGAGTGTCAAACTCCTATGATGGAATCCGGTAAGGGATACCTCGGGATTACTTGTGCATTTCTCTATGTCTTTTCAGGATTGCGGGTATTCAAAACACGACATGGGGCATGAAAGCTTCGCCCCAACAAGCTGGCAAATCATTATCTACTCAATCTTAACACTGGAGGTACTTTCTCCCCAGCCGAGTCACCATCCATTATTCCTCCTCAGCCAAGTACGAAAGCCAGGGAACCATCTCCCCACATGGTGTCAGCCTCTACCTAGAAGAACAACGCACGAAGGAATCACAACAGAGTGAAGAAAGCTTCTACAAACCCCCAACTGGGTCCCTTATTACCAAGATAGGTTCACCAATGACCTATTCCCAAAGCAAAGTCACGCTAATAGATCTACCAATGATCTCATCCCCAGCTGGGATGTCCACTTCAAGCAGATCAGCCAGAGATCTTCGCAGCAACGGGATCCGAGTCCCGGATCGTTATCTTTGCATAATCATAGCATTCACATCATTATTCTCCCCACAAAGCGTAGCATTCCGTCTAATACGGAGCATTACGGCAAAAATCAAACATATTACACAATCATAAGCCGTGGTCTGAATCAAACACTTGTAAATACTGACAATCCATCAACGGTATACAAAATATTCCCCAAGATTCCCCGACAGAAAGCTAAGGCATTTGCCTTACACTCATAAATACAAATGAACACTCTTTTTTTGGCACCCGTCCGTGTCATGATTCCCCAGTGAAGTCGCAAAAAAAAAAACATTCCTAGCAAATACAATCGAGACATGATAGTAAAATTCTTGGAGAACCATTGCGTGGTTGAAAACGCTAAAGACCGAGAAAATGGAATAGAAAACACTTTCCCCTTTGAATTTGTCTACTTACCGATAGATTTCCGAACTGGGCTGAACAAAAGATATGCCTTTGTAAATTTCACCAAGGCTAGTGCAGCTTGCTCAGAATGTTATCATTTCTGCAGAAAATCTGAAGCCAGGCAGTCTTATGTTTCAGCAGGCAATTCTGATTCACTTTCTAAGCGGCTTTGCTGCTAAAAAAGGCAACGAAGGATTTGGGATACTATCTTGCTGTGGCAACACTGGCTAAAATGAAAGAGGAGATTTTATTCGGGTCATATTTCGCACTCTGATATGTAGTTATGTTTTCGCATAGCCAAACACTAGTATTGGGTATCATGATGAATGCAGACATTTTGTTGCAGAATTCCATGCACGTGCCGTTGCGCCCCGAAAATGCACCGAAAGGCTTCCGCCTGAATCATCATCAATAACATATCCTTCTTGACACCCGTCCGTGTCATATCCCTAGCAGAAAGCCAAAGCGTCCTCTTTGCACTCACAGATACATAAATCCATAACAGATTCCCTGACACCCGTCCGTGTCACTTTCCCCAGCATAGTTACTTGAATGCTTTGGAAATTATATACTTGTTTATAGTATACTTTTTCCGACACTCGTCCGTGTCAAACTCTCCCCAGCAAGTTAAAAACTCATCTGTACACCACTCATACTTATTACTCCTGTTTCACTCATACAAATGCTCGTCCGTATCTTGTATACACCACTCATCCCTTTGCAGATTCAACACTCGTCCGTGTTCTTTGTTAACCCGTTGGTACTCGTCCGTATCATCATCTCAGAACATGCGTCAAGCGTTTGTTTCTACCTGATACTTGTCCGTATCATAGTCTTAAGGATGCTCGTCCGCATCTTTAATCCATACACGTGTCAAACACTTATGTCTTCTTGAATTTAGACACTCGTCCGTGTTTACTATTCCCCAGAAGAGTCCCCCCCCAGAATCAACACGCGTCCGTGTTCCTTATTAACCAGTTGATACTCGTCCGTATCATCATCTCTGAACAAGTGTCAGTATTTGTTTTTACTCGATACTCGTCCGTATCGTAGTCTTAGGGATGCTCGTCTGCATCTTTAATCTATACACAACGACAAAACACTTATACCTTTTATTTCTTGGATGTAAACACTCGTCCGTGTTTACTATTCCCCAGTAGGTCACCAGCAAAGCAACCCTTTTCTATCTGACATTCGACAGCCGTACCCTTCCAGGTGATCGTCCTTCACCTTTGGATGACCATCCCTCATCCTTTCCCCAGCGGATTCTCCATTTTTTTTTGGAACCCCTTTTTATCCGGCATTCGTCCTATGTCGTGATTTTTAGCAGCCGTACCCTGCTAGGTGATCGTCCTTTACCTTTTGATGATCGTCCTTCATCATTTTATCCGATGGCCGTCCCCATCGTTGATCTTGTTATCTGACATTCGTCCTATGTCATGATAAACCTTGAGAGCAGCCGTCCCCTGCTAGGTGATCGTCCTTCACCTCTTGATGATCGTCCTTCATCATGCTCATCCGATGGCCGTCCCCATCGTCGACCTTTTATCCGGCATTCGTCCTATGTCGCGATACTTTCGGCAGCCGTACCCTGCCAGGTGATCGTCCTTCACCTTAGATGACCGTCCCTCATCTTGTCCCCATCAGAGCAGCCGTCCCCTGTTAGGTGATCGTCCTTCACCTTTGATGACCGTCCCTCATCATTATTTCATTTATTCTTTAACCCGATGGTCGTCCCCGTCGTGGTCCCCTTTTCTTTTCCTGATGATCGTCCTTCATCAGTTTAGCCCGATGGTCGTCCCCATCGTTGTTTGCATTACTTTATGAACCCGATGACCGTACCTCATCATTTATTTTTACCTATAATCCCCAGAGAATCTTATAGCTTTACATGATAGCCGTCCCCATCATAATCTCCTATATCCCCCAGCTAGTCGGCCGTCCCCGAATTTGTAAACACCCCAAATTTTCCCTCACCCATTCACATCATGGCTTGTGATATTTTCATATGCATAATTTCAATCATAGCATCTCATATTGAATTTTTGATTCACTGCATTGGTTCAAAGTCATCTGCATCTAGGGTTTGTGATCTGAGTTATCCCAGAGCCACTTGAGCCACTCCAAAGGTCATCAATCACTTCAAAGGGGTCCATGTATGTTCAAGCATCATATTATATCCTCTCAAAGTCAAGAAAGTCAAAAAATCACAAGAACTGAGATTGGCATGGAAGCAGAGCCAGGGTTGACTGCACAGATGACCTAGAATTAGGGTTTTGGTTTCAAAGGCCATAACTCCAAATTTTTTGGTCATTCTTGTTTATATTGGTCTCTATATGGTATAGGGATCATGCATATCAATTTTCATGAAGAAATTCCATGGGGAAGGCATCTGATCAAGAGTTGACTTTTTGAGCAAGTCAGTGCAAAATCAGGGCATCTAAGGTCCCCAATGACCCAACCAAGGGGTGTTCTTCATCATTTTGATTGTGTATGATCTTTATTTGATCATAGAAGATGTTGGAAGTTCACAAAATTGAAGAATTTCAAGCCATTTGCAAAGTTGACCTTTTGGGAAAATGATTTGTAATGGAAACTTGCCATTTTGGGAAACTTTTTCAACCCTTGCTTTTTGATTCAAAAATGCTTCAAATGGGAAAACTTTGGTCATGAAAGTTGTAGAATGAATCATTCCCTTTTCAAAAAGTACAAGAACTTGTTCTAATTCATTTTGGATCAAAAGTTATGGCTTGTCAAAGTTGGGAAAAATCACATAATTTCAAGTTTTCTACCAAAGAGGCAAAGTTGCAAAACCACTTGCCAATACAAATTGTGCTATCAAATGGACTTCTAATCTTCATACAAACATAAACCAAGGCCTAAGGATCATATTGCATCAAAAGTTTACTCATTTTCATGGCTTGTGGATCAAGAAATGTCAAAAGGGCCAAAGATGAACAAAGTTGCAAAACCTCATTCAAACCCTAATCCATGTGCTGGCTGGCTTCAAAACTGATCCTATGGTTCTCCTCACTTCTTGCTGCGCAGGACACCCCTCTTGTCCTTGGCTAGCCATGAGCCCATACGTCTCTTACACAAAGCTTGACTTTTTTGCAAAAGACCCATACCAATCACAATAGGGCACAACCACTCTTCTGACCTACCCAAGATTGATAAGTGGACCAAATACATCACAACACAACAGACAACTCATGATGAAGCTCTCCCCAAGCCATAGTTCAAGAAACTCACCCCTTATGCATTTTGCTTCGAATCACACAGCACAAGCTTCAAACACAAAAACAAACTTCACCATTGATCTCAACATGACTCACTGATCACAAACCAACCATTGAAACAGCCTGAAACTCACTGAAACCAAAACACGATTTCCTTCCCCCCTTGAACAGAACTCTGCCAATCTCCCAAACTAGCCACTTTCAAAGCATTCTAAGCTCCATTCCATCATCAGGAGGATCAAAGGAGAAGGTTTGTGCAAAGCTTGAGGCCAGGAAGCTTGGAATCAGAGGAACCCAAGCTCAGGTAACCATCCAAAACATTTTTCTAGAACTTCATTTACTTGTTATAAATTGATTCTACATGTTATCCTGATCATCATGATGTGTTTAAAAATGAAAATGGTGGAGTATTGAGTATGTATGAGTTGTCTGAAACTTTCTGACCTAAATTTGTTTTGCTTCGATTTGCATGATTGATGAATGAAAAATGATTTTTGTTTGGGGGTTTTGATTCAATGATGAGTGGGGTTTGATTCTGGGCAGAGAGATTTCATTTTTATGGAGTTTGGAGAGAGTTAGAAAAATGGCTCGTCGGAGAAGACGACCGGAACCACTGTTCCGGCCGTCTGAAAGTCATTAGCCATAATTTTGTCATTAAATGAAGTTTGAATGTGGAGCGTAGATTAGGCTGACTAAGTCAATTCCCCGCGCGTTTCAATGGCCCAGATTCCTCACTTAACCCTAATCTCATTTATTTAAATTAATTAATTAAGATTAGTTAGTTTGAATTTCAACCACTGGATCACGCGCGCAGTCAACTCCCGCGTCTCAACTTTGAATACCAGCCTTAGGATCAGTTGACTTCTCATTTTATTCTATTTTATTTCATTTAATTTCATTTCTTTTGTACATTTATTTAAAAATAGCAAAACACTTTGAAAAATTCTGAAAATTTTTATCAAGCATTTTATTAATTTCCAGAAACCAAAAATATTTTTATTTTTATTTTTTGCATTAAAAATTATTTTTAAATCATTTAAAAGATTATTTTTAATTAGTTAATGAAAATTAATTAATTAAAAATACTTTTAGGTATTTAAAAATCACAAAAATTCATGTAACATTTAAAAACATTTAGAAACATTGTCCAACTCCCAAACCAAATTTATTTTTTGTTCTTGATGCCTTTTGATTATTTTCTTTTGAATTAAATCCATTTCAAGGCATTATTTTGATTCAAACTTCAAAAATTCATTTCTGCTTAACCATTGAGAGTTGGACAATGATTCTTTTTGCATTGCATCTTGCATAACATGTAGTTTATAGGATTAAATTGGCATGAATTGATCTTGCATTTCCCATTTGTTTGGCCTTTTTCTTGACAAGGTACCTTAAAACCCTAGCAATCTTAGGAAGTTCATAACCCTCACTAGGTTAAGAGTTGGATCCCCTCCTTTGGGCAGTGAGTTTGTCTAGGTTTAGGGTTCCTTTGAATGCATTTTCAAATTTTTATCATGATGTTTGCTTCTGGTCTTGAATTTTGTTTTGTGCATTGATCATGAACCCTAATTTGGGCCTTCCTTTGCATCCATTTCTCATTTGCTTGCATAACATGACTTGCCATGACATTTTGTGCATCCATTTGGTTCATAACACATCTTAGGACATGTTAGAATCATGTGTGATCATTGCATCTTTCATTTTCCATATTGTATGTCATTTGCATTTCATAACTTTTCATGAACATTCATGGTCCCAAGCATGCTTCTTTTGCATCCATATGTTTGAAAGATCATTCTCATGCCTTGTTTCATGTTTGCATCATCTCATAGCATCATTAGCACCATGCTTATGCTTCTGGTTTTGGTTTGCATCATGCCATTTCATCTCATTTGCATTGCATTTCATTCCTTTCACTAACTTTTCAGGTGGTAAGTTACTTTGAGAAGTGAATTTGCCTTCACTTCTCACAATCTCTTTTCATCTCTCTTATGCATCATTGCTGCATTTTGTCTTGTGCTTGAGATTGAGCTTGCTCATTCTTCTTCATCTTACTTTCTTTCTTTAAGTGACTTGTCTTCTTAAATGAAGCAAGTTACTTTGCTTTCCTTTGCTCCTTTCATCTGCTTCCTGGTGGTTTCTCTGAAGATCTCTCTTGTAAACCTCACAAACCTTAGGAACAACCAAGCATGATAATAATTAGGGTTTGATTAGTCCCCCATTTAGCTTTTACCTTTGTGTCATCATTGAGTCTTCTTTTCTCATCTCATAATCAAGGACTAAACCCTAAAGGTTTTAAGGCTTTGTGATTAAGCTTATGCCTGCATCATTCTATTAGGATGGAGTGTATAACTTTAATCCTAAGTGTTAAACCCTTAATGTGTTTAAATCCTTTAATCAACTCACTTAATAATCATCAAGACATCAAGCTTGTAACTTGGGCCTTACATTAGGGTTCTAATTCTTCCTTAATTGGTTAAGAAGGACTAACCCTAGTGTTAATGGACAAGTCCCCCTCAAGTTGTCTTACAAACTATAAAAACTCACTTCTTCATCTTATCATTAACTAAAATCCATCTAATAAAGGCTTTTTTTTGTCATGAGGTTAATCCCTAATCATGGATTAAGTTGAGGAGTCTTCCTCAGCTTAAACATTCTCATCTATCATCCTTCTATTAGGATGGTGTAATGAGTCTGTTTAATCCCTGATTATGGCTTAAACTCATTACTTAACACTAAACAAAAACAACAAAACATCTAAATAATCACAAGTAGGTTAATGATCTTAATCCTACACCAGGGTGATTAAGTGTGAGATGCTGACTTCACACTTAAGGTATTCCCATTACCCCTAATCAGAGGGAGGATGTGATGAGTTTACTAACCCATTGGTTTAGGCTCAAGCTCATTAACTTATGACAAACTTCAAAAGGCAATAAAAGATTGAAAACACAAAAACAAACAATAATCGTCTCCTCCGGGATTCTTTTCTCACCTCATTCACTCACAAAAGAGAACTTGCTTCTTCCGTCTAATGCAAGACAGTTTGCACCTGAGCCAGACAGGTCATACACTTGAGCATAGACAAGCAAGCAGTTCACAGGTCAATTCACCTTTCAGTCTCTTTGGGTTGAACTACGGTGTTCTGACTTCCTCATTGCACGAGAGGATACATAGGCATAACTTAACAGTTATCGAACAAAAGTCTCTGTATATTCCCCCTCCTTCCAGCTTCATTCTTTAAGCCTCATAGTCTTGAGCTTCATACTCTTGTTCTTACACTGACACTTCTCTCATACACCTCACACTTCTTTTACACTGACACTTGCATTCTTTCCAGTTATGATACACAGATTGCACTAACACTACCCCTTTAAAACACAAATCTTTTAAGCGTGGATCCCGTCGAGTACGGCGGACAATCTGGGTGCTAATACCTTCCTAGGTTGTAACCAACCCCCTTTCTCAGTCTCTCTGGTTCGCGACCGTCTTATCCATATCTTTCTAGGTTTATGCAGCATTACCTTTCCTTCGGGATAAAAATGCCTAGCTGGCGACTCTATTCATTTTCTCTTTTCGCCGACCGTTCGCGTCTGTACCCCTCTTGGCCCCGTGTCATTTGGTGGGAGCGACAATGTTCAATCATCATATTTTATCCTCCAAAGATCAAGGAAGTCAAAGAATCATAAGAACTGGCAAAGCATGGAAGCAGAGCTAGGGTTTAACTACACAGATGACCGGAAATTAGGGTTTTGGTTTCAGAGGCCATAACTCCATTTTTTTGGTCATTCTTGTTTCTAATGGTCTCAATATGTTATAAGGATCATGTGTACCAAGTTTGATGAAGAAATTCATTGTGGAAGTCATCTGTTCACTGGGTAACTTCTTGAGCAAGTCAGAGCAAAATCAGGGCATCTGAGGCCCCCATCCATGGAACCAAAGTGGATTTTTCATCAAATTGAAGTTGTATGGTCTTTATTTGATCCATGAAGTGTTTATAAGTTCACAAATTTGAAGAAAAGTAAGCTAAACCAAAAGTTGCCAAAAATGGAAATGACTTGTAATGTAAACTTTCCATTTTGGGAAAGTTTTTCAACCTCCTCTTTCTCAACCAAAAATGCTTCAAATGAAAAATTATTGGTCATGAAAGTTGTAGATTGGATCATTACCTTTTCAAAAAGTACAATAACAAGATCTAATTCATTTTGGAACTCAAGTTATGGCTTGTCAAAGTTGGCACAAATCACATAAATTTCAAGAATGTACCAAAGAGGGATTTTTGCAAAACCTCTTGCCAAGTTATTTTGTGACTTCAAACACACTTCTAAGCATCATACAAACATTTTGCAATGTCTAAAACTCAGAATTGCCCAAAGAATCTCAAGTTTTCATGCCTTGCCCATGAAGAAATCTCAAAAGGGCCAAACTTTGTCAAAATTGCAAAACATCCCATAACTTATTTCCCACATGCTGAATTGCCTCAAGATTGATTCTATGGTCATCCTTGATCTCAGATGCACATGGACATGCCAAAAAGCCAGCTGCATTCTTGCCCATACCTCAAGTACAACCAACCTTGACTTTTTGCAAATCACCCCATACCAATCAGCATAGCCCACACCAACTCCACAGACCTATCACAACTTGATATGTGGACTTTATGCAAGCCATAACACACAAGAACACAGCCTGAAACCTCAGCATTCTCAAGTTCACAAAAATCACCCCTCTTGCATTTTCCTTCGAAATACAAAGCACACTTGCTCAATCTTCAAACAAACACCATCATTCATTTCCAAATCAATCACTGATCACAAACCACCCACCAAAACAGCCAAGAACACACCACAAGCAAAACACGATTTTCTGACTAGTGGAGTACAAACTCACAAACTAGCCATCCTCAAAGCTCTCCAAGCATCAAAGCTTCTTCAGGGAGGTCATTGGAGACATTTTGCACCAAGGAAGCAGCCAGAAAGCTCCATCTCAGGTAGCCATTCAAATTAATTTTTCTAGAACCTTTATTTTATGTTACTAAATGATTAAGCATGTTCCCCTGAGTTCACTGAACTTTGTTGTTTTCTTCTAATCTTGATTTTGGGTGAAAAGAAATGAAGTTTGAGGGTGGATTTAGATTCAGGGGGATGAGGGGAGTTGATCTGGAGCTTTAGAGCTCCAGAAATAACCTAGAAGTGAGGTTTTGGTTTTGCTCAGGGGAGGTGTGGCCAGAGAAGACGACCGGAGGTCTTTTCCGGCCACCTGAAAGTGATTAATGGCTAATTAGGGTTAGGGTTTCTGTTTGAATGAGGGCCCTTGGATTTATCATTCCCGCGTGAGATGAGTGGCTGAGATTAGTTCATTAACTTAATCTCTGGATTAATTAAATATTTAATTAGGTTTAGTAAAATTTGAATATGGGCCATTGGATGTGGCTCCAGGTCAATCCCTTTAAACCCAGAATCAATCCAGGCCATCCATTATGCATACTTCTCATTTATTTTATTTTTAATTCAATTTTTCTTATTTATTTTGTACGAATTATTTAAAATAGTTAGAAAATGTCAAAAAAAAATTTATTCAGCATTTTAATTCCAAATAATTTTCTCAACCCAAAAATATTTTTATTTTTATTTTTTGCATTAAAAAATCATTTTTTATACATTTAAATGTTTATTTTAAATAATTAGTGCAAATTAATTAATTAAAATATCATTTAGGTTTCTAAAAAATCCCAAAAAATTCATATTGCATCTTTAAACATTTAGAGACATTTTCATACCATCCACACAAATTTCTTTTTGGTTTTGAATCATTTAGATATTTTTTCTTTGAATTTAGGGTTCATAAATCCCATTTTTGAACCCTAACTTCAAGAATTATTTTCTGCCTAACCATGAATGGTATGACATTGATTCTTTTTGCATTGATCTTCATTTGAAGTGTATTTTCTAACATAATTTTGTCATAAATTTCTTCTTCCTTTTTGAATTGATTGGTATTTTTTCCCTTTAGGTACCTTAAAACCCTAGAAAACTTAGAAAAATCATAAGTCCCTTAGGGTTAAGAGTTAGGTCTCCTCCTTTGAGGTGTGATATCATGTGGGGTTAGGGTTATTTTGATTGCATTTTCAATTTTTTATCTTGTCATTTGCTTCTGCTTTTGAGTTTTGCATCTCATGTTGCATGAAAACCCTAATTTTTCACCTTCCTTTGCATACATCTTTCATAAGCATTCATATAAGAACTTGCCATGATATTTTATGCATCCACATGACTTCTAAGACATCTTAGGACACATTAGAATCATGTTTGATCATTGCATCATCTATTTGCCATGTTATGCATTCATTTCATTTCATGTGCATTCATAAACTTTCATTCTCTTTTCATGCTTCATTTGCATCCTCATTACTTGTATGATCATTCACACCTCTTGACATACATATGTGCCATTTCTTAGCATAATTTTCATCATGATTGTGCTTCTGGTTTTGGTTTGCATCCTTGCATTCATTTCATTTTCATTTCCTTTTACTAACTTTTCAGGTGCTAAGTTACTTTGAGAAGTGAATTTGCCTTCACTTCTCACAACCTCTTCTCATTTCTCTTATGCATTCATTGCTGCATTTTGTATTTGAATTAGAGGGAGCTTTCTCATTCATGTTCCTTCTTCACCTTCTTTCTTCAAGCAACTTATCTTCTTAAGTGAAGTAAGTTGACTTGCTTCTTCTGCTTCTCCTCCTTTCATCTGCTTCTTCCTTGGTGGTTCTTCTTGAAGATCTCTTGCAAGCCTCATAAACCCTAGGAACACCTAAGAATGATAACAATTAGGGTTTTATTAGTCCCCCCATTAGTTTTACCTTTGTGTCATCTTTTGTGTCTTCCCTTCTCATCTCATAATCAGGGACTAAACCTTCAAGGTTTCAAGGCTTTGTGATTAGGGTTATGCCTGTATCCTTCTCTTAGGATGTAGTGTATAACTTTAATTCTAAGTGTTAAACCCTTAATGTGTTTAAATCCTCTTAATCAATCCATCTAATAAACATTAAGACATCAAGCTTGTAACTTGGGCCTTGCATTAAGGTTCTAATTCTTCCTTAATTAGTTAAGAAGGACTAACCCTAGTGTTAATGGACAAGTCCCCCTCAAGTTGTCTTACAAACCATAAAATTCACTTCTTAATCTTACCATTAACTAAAATCCACTCTAATAAAGACTTTGTTTTGTCATGAGGTTAATCCCTAATCATGGATTAAGTTGAGGTATCTTCCTCAGCTTAAATGTTCTCATCTATTATCCTTCTATTAGGATGGTGTAATGGGTCCATTAAATCCTTGATTAGGGCTTAAACTCATTACTTAACACTAAATAAAAACTCCAAAAACATCTAAATAATTGTAAGTAGGTTAATGATCTTAATTCTACATCATGGTGATTAAGTGTGAGGTGTTTACTTCATACTTAAGGTATTCTCATTACCCCTAATCAGAGGGAAGATGTGATGAGTTTACTAACCCTTGGTTTAGGCTTAAGCTCATTAACTTATGACAAACACAAAAAGCAATAAAAGATTAAAAATACCAAAATCAAGCAATAATCGTCTCCTCCAGGATTCTTTTCTCACCTCATTCACTCAAAAACGAGAACTCGCTTCTTCCGTCTAATGCAAGACAGTTAGCACCTGAGCCAGACAGGTCATACACTTGAGCATAGACAAGCAGGCAGTTCACAAGTCAATTTATTTTTCAGTCTCTTTCAGTCGAACTACGGTGTTCTGACTTCCTCATTGCACGAGAGGATACGTAGGCATAACTTAACAGTTATCGAACAAAAGTCTCTGTCTCTTTTCCCCCTCTTCTAGCATTATTCTTTAAGCCTCATTGTCTTGAGCATCACACTCTTTTCTTACACTGACACTCCTTTTCTTCACTTCACACTTCTTTTGCACTGACACTTGTATTCTTTTCCAGCTTTTGCACTCAGAATAGCACTGACACTACCCCTTTAAGCACAAATCTTACAAGCGTGGATCCCGTCGAGTACGGCGGAAAATCTGGGTGTTAATACCTTCCCAGGTTGTAACCAACCCCCTTTCTCAGATTCTCTGGTTCACGACCGTCTTGTCCATATCTTTCCAAGTTTATGCAGCATTACCTTTCCTTCGGGATAAAAATGCCTAGATGGCGACTCTTTTCAGTTCATCTTCATGTTCTCTCTCTCGCCGACCGTTCGCGTCTGTACCCCTCTTGGCCCAAGTGTTATTTGGTGGGAGCGACAGCTTGGCGACTCTGCTGGGGACCCTTTTACTGCAACCAGGGCTTCTGGTTCTTTTTGTGGGTTCCTCCTAGCGCTTGTTTGATTTGTGTTTACTGGGGTGTTATGTGCTATTTGTGTTTATTTATTTTGCTTTATTTATTGCTTTATGTACAACTTTATTTATGGCTTTCTTTTACAGTCTTATGCATATTTCATACTGTCATTATCACTGTGCTGGATCTGGTTTTCTTTGGTGGGTGGGGTTTCATTGAGAGATTAAGGTCCTATACCTGGGACCTGAGTGACACCTAGGCTAGAGTGGTTCATATTCTTTCCCATTCCATTTCGGTCTGGTGCGGGAATATGAAACACGATTCAGATGTGGGTTTCTTCTTGAGAACTCTGTGCTACAGATTTCCTGTAGTGCTAGGGCTATCTGGGAAGCCTGCTAAGTCTGGATGACCTTTATTTTGACTTTCAGAATCTGGGGTGAATTAGAGGAGGATCCTTTATGGTTATTGTAAACATTGTACCTCCGGGTTAGAAGTGTTTACACTTCTCATAACCGATCCAAGTCTGAGGATCCTTGTTCTAGAACATTACATGTGAGGGGGTTGGGTTGTTTACAGGTTTGCAAGAACCTTTGACCACATCATACCCTGTTACTGTATTGTTTAAGAATACCTTACTTTGGATAGTTCTTGTGATTACCCCGGACTTGTGACTCTTTATTTGAGTCCCCCACCCTGGTTACTGGATTTCTGAGCCTCCATCTGGACCTTTGAACATATATGGACTTTATACCAAGATAGATAATCAGATCCAGCTCTTGATCACAAACCCTTGCATATCATTTGCATATATCATCATTGCATCATTTAACATTTGTTTATTTGTTTTTCAGGGTATCCATCATATCATACTTGGTTTGGTTTTGACCCCTTCTATTGTTTAGACCTCTGCTTCAGCTATCTCCTTCAGCACCTCCTTCAGTCTGTCAGAGACTCACCTACATCAGTCTGTCAGAGACTTATCTCCAGCATTTCAGTCTGTGATCTTCATCAGCATTTGTCTTCAGCCTCTTCATCAGCACTCATGGATGTTCCAAGGAAAAGCAACATATCTTATCACTTCTTTGAGCCCTCTCTGACTTGTATCAGGCAGGTCCAGTCTCTTATCACACCTGACCACATCCCACCGTTAAAAGAGCACTATGGGGGTATTTTGGACATGGTTATGGATCTTGATTCTTCTCAGAGAAGCATGATCCACACATGCTTGCAGTTCTATGACCCCCCACTCAGATGCTTCACTTTTCCAGACTTCCAGATGGGGCCTCTACTGGAAGAGTTTTCCTTATTGATTGGAGTACCTATCAGAGGAGGGATCCCCTTCAACCCAGAGATGACTGCTCCCAGAAGTGAAGAAATAACTAGGGCATTGTACTTGGAGCCTCCCCTTATTGAGAAAAATATAACAACAAAAGCTGGGATTCCTGGTTAACATCTGGACTTCTTGATTTCTCAAGCCATCCTAAAGGATGCAGTGGGAGAATGGAGGGCAGTCTGTGCACTTTTAGCCCTCAGCATATATGGGGCTATATTGTTTGCAGATGAGCCTAAATTTGTAAGTAAGAATGCCATCCACTTGTTTCTGCTGAGGAACCCAGTGCCTACATTGTTAGGAGATTTTTACTACTCCATCCATCAGAGAAATGAAAAGAAAAGGGGGAAGTTGGTCAGATGCTGTGCTCCCTTGTTCTACTCTTGGCTACTCAGACACCTGCCTAAATCAGATGCTTTCTTGAACCCACACCAGCAAAAGAATTGGGCCAAGAGGTTCATTTCCTTAACATCAGATGATATCAGATGGTGCACCCAAAACACTAAAGGCAAGGATATTATTACCAGTTGTGGGCAATACCCTAATGTGCCTATGATAGGAGTAAAAGGTTGCATCAACTACAACCCTTTGCTGTTTAAGAGACAATTGGGATATGCCTTAGTTCACCCTCCCAGAAGACAGGATTTAGCTGAGACCCTATATTGTGAAGTGCAACCTAATTCAGTTGTTGTCAAGCAAGCTGTTTGGGCTTGGGACAACATCCATACCAAAGGGACAACCATCATTGGAAGGTGTAACAATGTTGCTTCAGCTCAGTACTCTGACTAGTCCCGTACTAGAGCTCAGATCACCAGGATGCCTTTCACCTTGGAAGACACACCTGGATCATCTACAGTACATCCTGCAGGAACTGTTAGCCTGGAGGAATTTGAAAAGCTGAAAGAGAGGAATAATCAGCTATCTGAGGCCCTGAAGAAGACTCTTTGGGAAAGAAATGACAGTCGCCTGGACATTGAGAGATTGGAAAGACTCAAGACTGAGCATCTTACCAAGATTGAAAGGACAGATGACTACATAAAGAAAGCAAGAGCCGGGGAACAGATATTGAAGAATGCCTACAAGGAGGCCAAGATTCAGAAAGCTAGGGCTGAGCATTACCTGGAGGAGAGCCAGGCTAGGTGGATCAGGATCACCGAAGCCCGTGCACAAGAAGACCAGAGGACTCAGGCCAAGATTGAGCAGCTGGAGGCCAATGAGAAGAAGCAGCAGGAAGCTTTGTTGGCAGCTCAGAAGGAGATATCAGAATTGAAGCTCCGAGCGGGGTTAAAGAGATCAAAGGATCAGGACAGGCATAAGAAGCTGACTAATGCCATTGCTACCAGGAACCTCCTCATTAGGACCATTACAGAGCACCCAGCTGGTCCAGTGACTGAGGCCCTCCTAAAGGAAGTCAGAGAAGATGACTTCGGATTGGATGTATGATTCCTCTTTGCTTGTATTTCTCTTTTTTGATGTACTTTTTCTTTTGATTGTTGTATTTCTGACCCACCATGGGTGTGTATTGTAAACAGACTATGTATTTTCATTCATGTTGTAATATATCAGTTTGTTTCATTGGGCTTCTTCTCTCAACATCATCAAGCATCTCCTCGAGGTTTGGAAAGGTCAAAACCAAGAACCAAACCGGATACCTTGGAAAACAAATAAGCATATTGCATTGCATACTAACATTTTCTTTGTTTTGTAGGTTTTTGTTTATTATTTTGTTTCTCACTTTGTTGTGGTTTCAGGAAACATTGCTCGTCGCAGAGTGTTCCCTGTCAACCGTGCACACCGGTCCCCAACGCGTAACAACCTTCCAGGCATTCAGATGGATCAGGTACAACAGGACCTGAATGAAGTAAGAAATCAAATGGCAAACGAGAAGGTTGAGATGAGAAACCAAATGTCCCAGTTTATGGCTGTGATGACTGGCTTAGCCCAGAGCCGGGAGAGGCTGAGAGAGCTAGTGGAAAGGCAGACACCTGAAGAGCCCCACCTTGGAACAGGAGGAACCAGCAATAATGAACGAGGGCATCCCCGTATCGACCCACCTGAGTTTGGGCCCCATTTGAATCCAGATGTTAATGGCACAAGGAATGTTCTAGGTAATACTGCTGGGGGCAGAATCCTGCAAGAGGATCCCCAAGAAGAACAGTTCACAGTTATTGGGGCAGGAGATGAGGTGTCTGATAGAAGACTGGATGAGATTGCTGAAAAGCTGAGGTCTTTGGAATCCTAGAATTCTTTAGGCTTTGATGTAATGGATATGGGGTTGGTAGATGGGGTGAGGATTCCCCACAAATTCAAACCCCCTTGCTTTGAGAAATATAATGGTACCTCTTTCCCGCATACTCATCTGCAATATTTCTTAGGAAGACTCGAGGCTTATACCATGGACGAGAAGTTATGGATGTTCTATTTTGAGGACAACCTGACTGGAGCTTCAAGAGAATGATATTCGCACCTGACAAGGGCCACTATAAGATGTTGGAAAGATTTGGCCGAGGCCTTTATCCGTCAGTACCAGTACAACCTAGACATGGCCCCATATAGAACTCTTCTAATGGGCATGTCTTAGTCCTCAAGGGAGAGCTTTCGGGATTATGCCCAAAGATGGAGACAACTTGTTGCTGCTGTCTAGCCACCCATGTCAGAAAGGGAGATGGCTGACATGTTTATGAACACCTTGTAGGGAACTTATATTGATAGACTTGCTGCTTTCTCTTCCACCAGTTTTGCCGATGTAGTTATAGCTGGTGAGAGAATTGAGAGTCTTTTGAAGATGGGCAAAATCTCTGACAATGGCACAAGTTCCTCCAACAACCCCAGAAAACCTTTTGTAGGACCCCGTAGGGCGGGTGAAACAAATGCTATCCATGCAAGCAGGGGCAGGCCCCAATATTCTCACAGATCCATAGCAGCCGTTACTATCCCGGCTCCAGTTCCACAACAACCATTATATCCTCAACAAAAACAACAACAAAACTATCAACAACAATCTCATTTTCCACAACAAAGAACGTACAACAATAACAACAACAACCAACAGCAGCGCCCCTTTCAACTTAGGCCATCTCAGGCAAATAGGGTGATTGAACCCATCCCTATGCCTTATACTGCTCTACTGCCACAACTTCTGAAGCTTAACCTGGTTGAGTTAAGAACGTTGGCTCCACCAGACCCTCTCAATCTCCCAAAGAATTATGATGCCAATGCTAGGTGTGCTTTCCACTCTAACGCACCTGGTCACAATACTGAGAAGTGTAGAGCCTTGCAAATGAAGGTTCAAGATCTGGTCGACTCCAAAGCTCTCAATTTCGCACCTCCTCCGAATGTAAACAGAAATCCTATGCCTAATAATGGTGGGCCCAAGATTAATGCCATAGAGGAAGATCAACCATCTGCACTGATTGACAATGTTGCACAGATTCAAACACCGTTGGCGGAAGTCAAAACTCAACTCTTAAGATGCCAAGTGTTCCCGGGATGTGAGGCCTGTTGCGAATCGTGCAAAGCTGCTATTAATGGTTGTGAGAAGCTAAGGTTTGTCATAGATGACCTCATCAGAGATGGAATTTTGCAGATTACCACAATGGCTCCTTCAACAACTTTTTCTTCAGCAACAATGGATTCTCCTACAACATCAACAATCCTTTCTTCAGCAACAATAGATCCTCCTACAACAGCAACAACTATCATTCCCACTGATTCATCCACAACTCTAGCAGTTACTCCATCCATTATTTCAACAAATCAGATTTCAGCAACATTTACTTCTACAACATCAACGCCCATCTTATCAACGAAATCGCCTACAACACAAGCAAGCACTAATGAAGATGTCTCAACGGTCACGATCTATTATGACCCGACAAATGTTCATCCAAACAACAATTTCCAACAACAAACTGCAACACCTACTGTCAGATCTCCAGTCACAATCTACTACGACCCGCATACCATCACAGTTCCTTCCGCTGCAGCAATCAGTCTGGTCACTATCACGGTGCCTGGACCTGTTCCTTATGAAAGCAATAATGCCATACCTTGGCACTATGGCTCTGATCTCTACTGCGACGGAAAGAAAATCACTCTAGATTCATCAACCTCTTCACCACAAGTTGACAATGTTGGGGGGGGGAGGCTTCACCAGAAGCAGACACCTTTTTGCCTCACAAACACCAAGGCCCAATGCTGAAGCAGAAGCTGATGCTAAGGCAAAAGGGAAGAATGCGGTACTTGAAGATCCAACTGTCAAAGAAACTCTGAAGACGTCTTTTGAACAAGAAGTGGACGAGTTCATGAGAATAATAAAAAAGAGTGATTACAAAGTGGTGGACCAGCTTCATCAGACACCCTCCAAAATCTCTATATTATCATTGTTATTGTGTTCCGAAGCCCATAGGAATGCACTGTTGAGAGTCCTGCACGCAACATATGTGTCAGAAGATATTACGGTTAATCACTTGGAAACGGTGGTTGCGAATGTTAATACCAATCATGGACTGGGCTTCACAAATGCTGATTTAACAACGGAGGGACGCAACCATAACAAGGCTTTACATATCACCTTAGAATGCAAAGGTGATGTTCTTTCTCATGTGCTGGTAGACACTGGGTCTTCACTCAATATCATCCCAAAGAAAGCCTTGGTGAAGCTGGAGTATGATGGTTTGGCTTTACGTCCAAGTAACTTGGTGGTGAGAGCATTTGATGGCTCTAAGAGATCAGTGCTTAGAGAGATTGATTTACCTGTGTTGATTGGACCACAGACCTTTAAAACTACCTTCTTCATGATGGACATATAGCCGGCCTACAACTGTCTGTTGGGTAGACCCTGGATTCATGCCGCTGGCGCCGTTACATCTACCCTTCACCAAAAGTTAAAATTTGAGTGGGAAAGCCAGATCATCACAATCTGCGGGGAGGAAGACATCTTCGTTAGCCAGCTGGCTACTTACAAGTATATAGAGATGGATGGGGAGATCCATGAGACTATGAGTCAGGGGTTTGAGGCCCTTAACATCAATGAAGAAACTGCTGTATCTGGAACTTCCATCACTTCGTATCAACAGGCCCGAAAGGTTGTTGAGGAGGGTACCGCTCAAGGCTGGGGCAAGCTGCTGCCAGTAGAAAAGAAAGAAGAAAGATTCGGGTTGGGTTACAGACCAACTCGACAAGATCAATCAGAGGCTGCAACAGAGCCCAAATTTGTCAGCGGGGGAATGCTAACCCCGGATGCTGTGAATAGTCTGGAAGACGAGGAAGAAGACGAACGCAACCTGGAAAACTAGATATGTCCAAGGATCCCGGGGAACCAAGTCTCAAACTTGTCTTCCCAGGAAATTATAAGAGTTACTCCTGCAGAGTAATTATTATTTCCTATCTTTAAGCATGCATCAAGTCCTGCATCTTGCCCAAGATGTCAGGGCTCATTTTGTAATCGGGCCATCTTATATTTTGTGCAAACGATCAATTAATGAATATCAGGACATCTTTTGCAAATGAGTCTCTTTTTTCCCGCTCATTGTTTTTCATTTTTCATTTTTTGTACAAAAATAAAATGACAATGTTTTTCAAAATAATAACTTCATTTTCACTTTTTCTAAACAAAATAAAACTGATCACTAAAATGAACAAATTTAAACCCTTGCAGAGAATGCCCTCCAGACTGCACCGACAATGACACTGCTATGACTTCGTATGACTTTGACAATCCGATTAATCAAGCCGATGAAGGGGTTGAAGAAGATTATGAGCTACCCGAAGAACTAGCCAGGTTATTAAGGCAAGAGGAGAAGGTTATCACTCCTCATCAGGAGGAAGTTGAGACGGTTAATCTTGGTACCAAAGAAGACTTGAAAGAAGTGAAGATCGGGGCCCGTCTGCAAGATTCAGTGAAAGAACAACTTATTGACATGCTGCAAGAGTACGTTGATGTCTTTGCTTGGTCTTATCAGGATATGCCAGGTCTGGATACCGACATTGTTATGCACAAGCTGCCTCTAAAGGAAGACTGTCCTCTAGTAAAACAAAAGTTGCGTCGTACCCGTCCGGATATGGCCATGAAGATAAAAGAAGAGGTACAAAAACAGTGGGACGCCGGTTTCCTTGCTATAACCAGTTACCCGCCGTGGGTTGATAACATTGTACCTGTGCCTAAGAAAGATGGCAAGGTACAGATGTGTGTGGATTACCGGGATCTGAACAGAGCTAGCCCGAAAGATGACTTCCCATTACCTCACATTGATGTATTGGTCGACAATATGGCTCAATTCTCGGTGTTCTCCTTCATGGATGGATTTTTAGGATATAATCAGATCAAGATGTCACCTGAAGACATGGAGAAGACAACTTTCATCACACCCTAGGGCACATTCTGTTACAAGGTAATGTCGTTCGGACTGAAGAATGCTGGTGCCAATTATCAAAGGGCTATGGTGACATTATTCCACGACATGATCCACAAAGAAATTGAATGTTATGTGGATGACATGATTGCCAAGTCCCTCACAGAAGAAGACCACCTGGTAAATCTGTTGAAGATATTCAAACGTCTGAGAAAGTACCAATTGAAGCTAAACCCCAACAAATGCACATTTGGGGTACGGTCCGGTAAGCTGCTGGGATTTATCGTAAGTGAAAAAGGAATTGAGTTGACCCTGACAAAGTCAAAGCCATTCAGGAGATGCATGCACCAAAGACTGAAAAAGAAGTTTCGGGGTTTCTAGGTAGATTGAACTACATTTCAAGGTTCATATCTCATTTACAGCAACCTGTGAGCCCCTTTTCAAATTGCTAAGAAAAGAACAAACGGTCAGTTGGAATGAAGACTGCCAGAGGGCTTTTGACAAAATCAAGGAATACTTACAAGAACCTCCAATTCTTATGCCTCCAGTTGAAGGAAGACCTCTAATAATGTACTTGACCGTATTAGAAGAGTCAATGGGGTGTGTGCTAGGCCAGCATGACGAGTCTGGTCGAAAAGAGTATGCAATATACTACCTAAGCAAAAGGTTTACCGACTATGAACAATGTTATTCACTGCTCGAGAAAACTTGCTGTGCTTTAGCGTGGGTTGCTTGCTGACTAAGGCAGTATATGTTGACCCACACTACCTTGTTGATCTCGAAGATGGATCGATTCAAGTACATATTTGAGAAGCCAACACTTACCGGAATGGTTGCAAGATGGAAAATGATTCTAACAGAATATGACATTCAGTACACATCTCAAAAAGCCATCAAAGGCAACGTATTGTCTGACTATCTAGCTGAGCAACCCATTGATGATTACCAGCCTATGCGATTTGACTTCCCTGATGAAGACATCATGTTCCTAAAAGCAAAAGATCATGAAGAGCCTGTTCACACTGAAGGGCCTGACCCAAAAGAAGAATGGACAACAATGTTTGATGGGGCTGTTAATATGAATAGTCGTGGAGTTGGTGCAATACTCATTACACCTAAAGGAGTTCACATGCCTTTCTCGGCAAAACTCACTTTTAACTGCACTAACAACGAAGCTGAATACAAAGCCTGCATCATGGGTCTTGAGGAAGCCATTGACCTCAGGATCAAGACGTTAACAGTATTCGGAGATTTAGCTTTGGTAATCAATCAGACCAACGATAAATGGTACACTCACCAGGAGCATCTGATTCCATACCGAGACTACACGAGGAGATTACTGACTTTCTTCACTACAGTCAAACTTGAGTATATTCCTCGAGATGAAAATCATTTTGCAAATGCTCTGGCTACCATTTCCTCCATGATCAAAGTTCAAGCTGCCAACTTTATGCCTCGGATTTCAGTGTCCAGACTTGACAGACCAGTATTCTCAGTAGACATTGCTAAAGATGATAAGCCTAGGTTCTATGACATCAAATGCTTCTTAGAGGATCAAACATACCCATCTGGGGCATCATCCAATGATAAGAAGACATTAAGAAGACTAGCTGGTAGTTTCTTCCTGAATGCTGATGGTTCATTGTACAAGAGAAACTTTAACATGGTACTTCTCAGATGTGTTGATAAGAAAGAAGCAAACTTGCTGATGCACAAGGTGCATGAAGGATCTTTTGGTACCCATGCTGGAGGGCATGCAATGGCTAAGAAATTTCTAAGATCAGGTTACTACTGGATCACAATGGATACAGACTGTTGTGCCTATGCCAGAAAGTGCCACAAATGCCAGATTTATGCGGACAAAGTGCATGTGCCTCCGAATCCTTTGAATGTGATGTCTTCACCCTGGCCTTTCGCCATGTGGGGCATTGATATGATTGGAAAAGTCGAACCGACTGCTTCAAATGGCCACAAATTCATCCTGGTAGCCATTGACTATTTTACCAAGTGGGTTGAAGTAGCTTCGTATGCAAATGTCACCAGGCAGGTGGTAGCCCGATTCCTAAAGAGAGACATCATTTGTCGGTATGGAGTGCCCGAGCGAATCATTACTGATAATGGTTCCAATTTGAACAACAAGATTATGGCAAAACTGTGTCGGGACTTCAAAATCCAACACCACAATTCTTCTCCTTACAGGCCAAAGATGAATGGCGCTGTTGAGGCGGCTAACAAGAATATCAAGAAGATTGTGCAGAAGATGGTGGTTACTTACAAAGACTGGCATGAAATGCTACCATTTGCCTTGCATGGGTACCGTACCTCGATCAGAACATCCACTGGGGCAACACCGTATCAGCTTGTGTATGGTATGGAGGCAGTCCTACCTGTTGAAGTCGAATTACCCTCTTTACGGGTACTGATGGATGTCAAGTTGAACGAAGCAGAATGGGTCCGATCCTGATACAATCAACTGAATCTGATCGAAGAAAAGAGATTAGCTATAATCTGTCATGGGCAGTTATATCAGAAGAGAATGAAGAAAGCCTTCGATCAGACAGTCAGACTTCGAGAATACCAAGTAGGAGATCTTGTACTGAAGAGACTTCTTCCTCCTCATACAGACCACAGGGGCAAGTGGACTCCGAATTACGATGGTCCATTCATAGTGAAAAAGGTTTTCTCTGGTGGAGCACTGATGCTCACTACTATGGATGGTGAAGATTTCTTATCCCCTGTGAATTCAGATGCAGTTAAAAAATACTTCACATAAAGTGACCCGCTGGACATAAAAAACAGAATGTAAGTCCAGGCAAAAATAGGGCATCCCGGCGAGTCAAAAATAGAATAAAAGACTCGGGCAAAAATAAGGGAAAATAAAAAAAATGTACACCCGCTGAGTTGAAAAGCCACATTGGACAGCTCAGGCAAAAATGGGTATCCCGGTGGATCGAAAACCCGAAAGGGCGATCCACGCAAAATAAGGGAATAAGCAAACAACTGCATTCTGAATTTGTCTGTATCACTTACAACATGGCAAACTTCGAAAGGTTAAAGCATCAGTCAGAATCAACTTTCTTCAGAAAGCAAGATGAGAAGAACGTCAAAGGTCATACGAGTCATAGCAAAAGGGAAGCTCACTAAAGCGTCGTCAACATTGCCAACACCTTTTTGTTTCCCAATTTTGTAACAATCTCCTCATTTCAGGGGATTTGTTTCCTTGACTATATTTGCCAATTCAGGGCACCCGAATTAATAAAATCAGATTTTCGGTCGCACTCCGTCTTGTACATTTTATTTCATTTGCAAAAATATCCGATATCCTTGATATAATAGTTGTATAAAAACAGATTGTGCCTTTCTAATCACATGCTTGCAGGAAATATATTACTTACTCCCGGGAGTGTCTAAATTCCTATGATGGAATCCAGTAAGGGATGCCTCGGGGTACTTGTGCGTTTCTTTGTTATAACAGGGTTGCAGGTATTCAGAGCACAACAGGGGGCATGAAAGTTTTACCCCAGCTTAGTTGCCAAATCATTATTTCCTCAGCACACCCTCCAAACAGCACCGGAAGGGCTTTCTCCCCATCAGAGTTGCCAGACATCATTTATCCAACACATTTTCTTCAGAGCAGCATCAGAAGGTGCTCACATCCCCAGCTGAGTTGTCAGATATCATCATCCTCAACAGGATCCCCATAGAAGTCTCTAGGAGGGTCGTTCAGTGATCTTTCCTCCTCCAACAGAGTACTAGACAGGGGACCATCATCCCACAGAGCTCCAACCTCTCCCAAATGAGCAATGTCTGAATTTCCCGCACAAAAAAGTGACGAAAGCTTTCACACCCCCAGCTGGGCTCCTCATTACTAAGATAGGTCTATCAATGACTTATTTCCCCAAGCAGAGCCGTACATCTTATCAGATCCACCAATGATCTCCTTCCCAGCTGGGGTATCCTTCCAGGAAGATCAGTCAGATCTCTTCTCAAGCAGTGGGATCCCAATCCCGAATCGGTATCTTTTGCATAATCATAACATTTACATCATAATTCCCCTCAGAGCGTAGCATTCCGTCTAATACGGAGCATTACGGCAAAAAAATCAAACATATTGCATAATCACAAGTCAGGTTTTGAATCAGTCACCTGTAAATGCCAACAGTACCTCCTCAGCAGTATACAAAATACATCCCTTGCACATAAAATCCAAAGCGTCCCCTTTGCATTCTCAAAATACATATACATGCTCCTTTTGACACTCGTCTGTGTCATCTTTCCCCAGTAAAGTCGCTAGAACACTTTCTATAAACAGTTGCTTATACACAATATGTCTTTCCTGATGCTCGTCCGTGTCATCTCACATATCCCCACAGAAAGCCAAAGAGCGTCCCCTTTGCACTCACGAATACATGTTCATGTACACTTTTTCGACACTCATCCGTGTCATATCATTCCCCTGCAGATATAACCCACAAATATCCTTTTGAATGCAGAAAACTTCCATACTCTTGCTGACACCCGTCCGTGTCACCATTTCCCCAGCACGGTTACCCAAACACTTATTACAATACACTCTCATTGTTACCCATATGTGTCATCCTACCCCCACGGGTTGCCAGAATACCTTTTTTCATAACTTATACGTTTCCTCTTATGTCACCCGTCTGTGTCATACTCTCCCCAGTAAGGTGAACACTCGTCTGTGACTTACCAATACTTAGTTTTACTCATACAGATACTCGTCCGTATCTTGTATACGCACTTATTTCCCCTTAGATTCAACACTCGTCCGTGTTCTTTGTTAACCAGTTGGTACTCGTCTGTACCATCATCTCTGAACATGTGTCAGCGTTTGTTTCTACCGATACGCGTCTGTATCATAGTCTTAAGGATGCTCATCCGCATCTTTAATCTATACAAAGTGTCAAACACTTGTACCTTTCATTTCTTGGATGTAAACACTCGTCCGTGTTTATTATTATTCCCCAGCAAAGTCCCCAGCAAAGCTTCTTTTCTATCTGACATTCGTCCTATGTCATGATACTTTCGGCAGCCGTACCCTGCCAGGTGATTGTCCTTCACCTTTGGATGACCGTCCCTCATCCTTCTCACAGTGGAGTCTCCATTATTGGAACCTTTTTATATCCGGCATTCGTCCTATGTCGTGATATTTAGCAGCCGTCCACTGCTAGGTGATCGTCCATCACCTTCTTGATGATCGTCCTTCATCATTTTATCTGATGGTCGTCCCCATCGTTGATCTTGTTATCTGACATTCGTCCTATGTCATGATAAACCCCGAGAGCAGCCGTACTCTGCTAGGTGATCGTCTTTCACCTCTTGATGATCGTCCTTCATCATACTTATCCGATGGCCGTCCCTATCGTCGACCTTTTCTACCCGACATTCGTCCTATGTCGTGGTAAAGAGTAGTCGTCCCCTGCTAGGTGATCGTCCTTCACCTTTGATGACCGTCCCTCATCATTATTTCATTTAGTCTTTGAACCGATGGCCGTCCCCATCGTTGTTCACCTTACTTTGCAAACCTGATGGTCGTCCCTATCATTGCCTTTACTTTAATCCCCAGAGAATCGTACTTCTTTACCTGATGGCCGTCCCCATCATGATTTCTTTATTTCCCCAGCATGTCGGCCGTCCCCGTCATTGCTTTATCCCCAGCAGTCTTCCTCTGCTCGATGGTCGTCCTCCACCGCCCATTTTGATAAACATACTATACTTTCTTTTACAATCTATATCCCTTTTTCTTCTTCTCCTCAGTGAGTGAAAATTTTGGACTGTCTTTGGTATTCAACCACAAGTTATCTTGTTTGTCTGTTAAGCCAGGCGCATACATCCTGCACAGCTAACTCATGCTTGAATAGGGGCAGCTGTAAACACCCCAAATTTTCCTTCACTAAGTTCACACCATGGCTTGTGATCTTTCATATTTGCATTAGTTTAATCATACCATTTCATGTTGCATTTTTGCTTCACTGCATTAGTTCAAGTTCATCTGCATCTAGGGTTTGTGATTTTGAGCCATCTAAGATCCTTCTGAGCCACTCCAAAGGCCATCAATCATTTCAAGAGGGTCCATGTATGTTCAATCATCATATTTTATCCTCCAAAGATTAAGGAAGTCAAAGAATTACAAGAACTGGCAAAGCATGGAAGCAGAGCTAGGGTTTAACTGCACAGATGACCTGAAATTAGGGTTTTGGTTTCAGAGGCCATAACTCCATTTTTTTGGTCATTATTGTTTCTAATGGTCTCAATATGTTATAAGGATCATGTGTACCAAGTTTGATGAAGAAATTCATTGTGGAAGTCATCTGTTCACTGGGTAACTTCTTGAGCAAGTCAGAGCAAAATCAGGGCATCTGAGGCCCCCATCCATGGAACCAAAGTGGATTTTTCATCAAATTGAAGTTGTATGGTCTTTATTTGATCCATGAAGTGTTTAGAAGTTCACAAATTTGAAGAAAAGTAAGCTAAACCAAAAGTTGCCAAAAATGGAAATGACTTGTAATGTAAACTTTCCATTTTGGGAAAGTTTTTCAACCTCCTCTTTCTCAACCAAATATGCTTCAAATGAAAAATTATTGGTCATGAAAGTTGTAGATTGGATCATTCCCTTTTCAAAAAGTACAAGAGTAAGATCTAATTCATTTTGGAACTCAAGTTATGGCTTTTCAAAGTTGGCAAAAATCACATAAATTTCAAGAATGTACCAAAGAGGGATTTTTGCAAAACCTCTTGCCAAGTTATTTTGTGACTTCAAATACACTTCTAAGCATCATACAAACATTGTTCAATGTCTAAAACTCAGAATTTCCCAAAGAATCTCAAGTTTTCATGCCTTGCCCATGAAGAAATCTCAAAAGGGCCAAACTTTGTCAAAATTGCAAAACATCCCATAACTTATTTCCCACATGCTGAATTGCCTCAAGATTGATTCTATGGTCATCCTTGATCTCAGCTGCACATGGACATGCCAAAACGCCAGCTGCATTCTTGCCCATACCTCAAGTACAACCAACCTTGACTTGTTGCAAATCACCCCATACCAATCAGCATATCCCACACCAACTCCACAGACCTATCACAACTTGATATGTGGACTTTATGCAAGCCATAACACACAAGAACACAGTCTGAAACCTCAACATTCTCAAGTTCACAAAAATCACCCCTCTTGCATTTTCCTTCGAAATACAAAGCACACTTGCTCAATCTTCAAACAAACACCACCATTCATTTCCAAATCAATCACTGATCACAAACCACCCACCAAAACAGCCAAGAACACACCACAAGCAAAACACGATTTTCTGACTAGTGGAGTACAAACTCACAAACCAGCCATCCTCAAAGCTCTCCAAGCATCAAAGCTTCTTCAGGGAGGTCATTGGAGACATTTTGCACCAAGGAAGTAGCCAGAAAGCTCCAGGGTTGAAAGCTCCATCTCAGGTAGCCATTCGAATTAATTTTTCTAGAACCTTTATTTTATGTTACTAAATGATTAAGCATGTTCCCCTAAGTACACTGAACTTTGTATTTTTGAAAATGGTGGAGAGATGAGTATTTACCGAGCTTCTGAAATTTGTGCCATTTTTGTTGTTTTCTTCGAATCTTGATTTTGGGTGAAAAGAAATGAAGTTTGAGGGTGGATTTAGATTCAGGGGGATGATGGGAGTTGATCTGGAGCTTTAGAGCTCCAGAAATAACCTAGAAGTGAGGTTTTGCTTAGGGGAGGTGTGGCCGGAGAAGACGACCGAAGGTATTTTCCGGCCACCTGAAAGTGATTAATGGCTAATTAGGGTTAGGGTTTCTGTTTGAATGAGGGCCCTTGGATTTATCCTTCCCGCGTGAGATGAGTGGCTGAGATTAGTTCATTAACTTAATCTCTGGATTAATTAAATATTTAATTAGGTTTAGTAAAATTTGAATATGGGCCATTGGATGTGGCGCCAGGTCAATACCTTTAAACCCAGAATCAATCCAGGCCATCCATTTTGCATACTTCTCATTTATTTTGTACGAATTATTTAAAATAGTTAGAAAATCTCAAAAATATTTTTATTCAGCATTTTAATTCCAAATAATTTTCTCAATCCAAAAATATTTTTATTTTTATTTTTTGCATAAAAAAATCATTTTTTAGACATTTAAATGTTTATTTTAATTAATTAGTGAAAATTAATTAATTAAAATATCATTTAGGTTTCTAAAAAATCCCAAAAAATTCATATTGCATCTTTAAACATTTAAAGACATTGTCATACCATCCACACAAATTTCATTTTGGTTTTGAATCATTTTGACATTTTTTCTTTGAATTTAGGGTTCATAAAATCCCATTTTTGAACCCTAACTTCAAGAATTATTTTCTGCCTAACCATGAATGGTATGACATTGATTCTTTTTGCATTGATCTTCATTTGAAGTGCATTTTCTAACATAATTTTGTCATAAATTTCTTCTGCCTTTTTGAATTGATTGGCATTTTTTCCCTTTAGGTCTCCTCCTTTGGGGTGTGATATCATGTGGGGTTAGAGTTCTTTTGATTGCATTTTCAATTTTTTATCTTGTCATTTGCTTCTGTTTTTGAGTTTTGCATCTCATGTTGCATGAAAACCCTAATTTTTCACCTTCCTTTGCATACATCTTGCATAAGCATTCATATAAGAACTTGCCATGACATTTTATGCATCCACGTGACTTCTAAGACATCTTAGGACACATTAGAATCATGTTTGATAATTGCATCATCCATTTTCCATGTTATGCATTCATTTCATTTCATGTGCATTCATAAACTTTCATGCTCTTTTCATGTTTCATTTGCATCCTCATTACTTGTATGATCATTCACATCTCTTGACATACATATGTGACATCTCTTAGCATCATTTGCATCATGATTGTGCTTTTGGTTTTGGTTTGCATCCTTGCATTCATTTCATTTCATTTCCTCTTACTAACTTTTCAGGTGGTAAGTTACTTTGAGAAGTGAATTTGCCTTCACTTCTCACAACCTCTTCTCATTTCTCTTATGCATTCATTGCTGCATTTTGTATTTGAATTAGAGTGAGCTTGCTCATTCATGTTCCTTCTTCACCTTCTTTCTTCAAGCAACTTATCATCTTAAGTTAAGTAAGTTGACTTGCTTCTTCTGCTTCTCCTCCTTTCATCTGCTTCTTCCTTGGTGGTTCTTCTTGAAGATCTCTTGCAAGCCTCATAAACCCTAGGAACACCTAAGCATGATAACAATTAGGGTTTGATTAGTCCCCCATTAATTTTACCTTTGTGTCATCTTTTGTGTCTTCCCTTCTCATCTCATAATCAGGGACTACACCTTCAAGGTTTCAAGGCTTTGTGATTAGGTTTATGCCTATATCCTTCTCTTAGGATGAAGTGTATAACTTTAATTCTAAGTGTTAAACCCTTAATGTGTTTAAATACTCTTAATCAATCCATCTAATAAACATTAAGACATCAAGCTTGTAACTTGGGCCTTGCATTACGGTTCTAATTCTTCCTTAATTGGTTAAGAAGGACTAACCCTAGTGTTAATGGACAAGTTCCCCTCAAGTTGTCTTACAAACCATAAAATTCACTTATTAATCTTACCATTAACTAAAATCCACTCTAATAAAGGCTTTGTTTTGTCATGAGGTTAATCCCTAATCATGGATTAAGTTGAGGTATCTTCCTCAGCTTAAATGTTCTCATTTATTATCCTTCTATTAGGATGGTGTAATGGGTCCATTAAATCCTTGATTATGGCTTAAACTCATTACTTAACACTAAACAAAAACTCCAAAAACATCTAAATAATTGTAAGTAGGTTAATGATCTTAGTTCTACATCATAGTGATTAAGTGTGAGGTGTTTACCTCATACTTAAGGTATTCTCATTACCCCTAATTAGAAGGAAGATGTGATGAGTTTACTAACCCTTGGTTTAGGCTTAAGCTCATTAACTTATGACAAACACAAAAAGCAATAAAAGATTAAAATACCAAAAACAAGCAATAATCGTCTCCTCCGGGATTCTTTTCTCACCTCATTCACTCACAAACGAGAACTCGCTTCTTCCGTCTAATGCAAGACAGTTAGCACCTGAGCCAGACAGGTTATACACTTGAGTATAGACAAGCAGGCAGTTCACAAGTCAATTTATCTTTCAGTCTCTTTGAGTCAAACTATGGTGTTCTGACTTCCTTATTGCACGAGAGGATACGTAGGCATAACTTAACAGTTATCGAACAAAAGTCTCTGTCTCTTTTCCCCCTCTTCTAGCATTATTCTTTAAGCCTCATTGTCTTGAGCATCACACTCTTTTCTTACACTGACACTCCTTTTCTTCACTTCACACTTCTTTTGCACTGACACTTGTATTCTTTTCTAGCTTTTGCACTCAGAATAGCACTGACACTACCCCTTTAAGCACAAATCTTACAAGCGTGGATCCCGTCGAGTACGGCAGACAATCTGGGTGCTATACCTTCCCAGGTTGTAACCAACCCCCTTTCTCAGTTTCTCTGGTTCGCGACCGTCTTGTCCATATCTTTCCAGGTTTATGCAGCATTACCTTTCCTTTGGGATAAAATTACCTAGCTGGCGACTCTTTTCAGTTCATCTTCATGTTCTCTCTCTCGCCGACCATTCGCGTCTGTACCCCTCTTGGCCCAGGTGTCATTTGGTGGGAGCGACACCTATTGCATAAAGGGAATACATAGGCACAAGCGACGACGCTTGGCGAACATAATCCTTCAGTCTCTTTCCTCGTTCTTCTTGCCATTTCATCTCCTTATCCTTTTATCACATTCTTCCTTATTTCTTTTCAGTCTTTTCTAGTAGCAGTTGCTGCAGTAGAAGATACCCTCACTCTTTGAAACAGTGCTAACAAGCGTGGATCCCGTTGGGTACGACAGACAATCTGGGTGTTAATACCTTCCCTTTCGTAACCGACTCCCTTACCATTTCTCTTTGGTTCGCGAGACCTCGCTTTCTCCTTCTTCCAGGTTTGTGCAGCATTGCCCTTCCTTCAGGATAAAAATGATTGGCTAGCGAATCTTCCTTTTCTGTGCTACTTTCACATCTGTACCATGATGGAAATCTCGGGAGCAACCGCTGGAGACTCCACTGGGGAACCTGTTTTCCCCTATGCGAGTCAATCCTAGCGCTTGTCTGTTTCTGTTTCTTTGGGTGTTTATCGGTTTGCTGCTGAGTGCTTTAGTTTAGCTTTACTTTTTTATTTGCAGTTTATTTCTTTACTTTATTTACTACTTTCCACATTTACATTTCATGTTGTCGCACCTCAAAAATATGACCTCGCGATAAAAAAATATACCGCGGATAAAAATTAAAACAACAGAGTCGCCACCGAACTTATTTTATTCAAATTAAGGAAAAGGAAAATATCGAGAAACCCTTTAAAAACACGGATGGATAGAACAAGGTCTTTGAAACCAGATTCTAGGTTCGGGAGTCGATTCCGTAAGGGGAAGGTATTATCACCCCTTACGTCCGTTGTACTCAACGGGAACCTCTTAGTTTAACTTGCGATCTAATGTTGACTTATGCTTTCTATTTTCTTCGAATAATAAAGTAAATACGAACGATTCTAATATAAGGTTAATTGGGAAAATGGGTTGTTTGATTCCTAGGGTGCTCGGCAAGGAGTAAAATTCGTGTGCCTACGTATTCCCTTGTGCAATAGGAAAGTCAGAGCTTCGTAGTTCGTGGTACTAAGGTTGGTTGATTGATTTGTTTTAGCGAACGATTATTTAAACCGCATTCTAACTGCTAAGCGTTGGCTTGTCTGCTCGCGATAGAAGGCGGAAGCGCTAGCTTGTTTGCGAGATAGAAAGGTGATGATGGATTCTCACTTGGTTTCTCGCGTTTTCCTCTTCACTTTTTTCGCGTTTGGTGTTTTTCGGTGGTGGCTTCGACGGTGCTTGCTCGCGGACTTTGGCGGCCGACGGATTCTGCTTTCGGTGTGTTTTTTGGGGTTTTCCGGTTCAGATTCGAGGCGGTGGTGAGGTAGTGGTTCAAATCGGTTTTGGGGTTTCGTGGGTCAATGGAGGAGGTGAATCGTGTTGTTGGTTTGCATTTACATATGGTGGCGTTCTGTTTCGATTTCAGATTAAAGATTTCTCAAACTCGTCTCAGACTTTCGCTCAGATTCGCGGATTGCTTGTGGATTGGTTTTAGGTTCGTTTCTGGGCTTATGATCGGTGAGTTTTGTGCAGTTATTTTTGGTGGGTGGTGATTTTCAATTTTCACGATTCTTTCTTATTCTTCTGTTTTTGGTTTTGCTAGTTTGTGTGATGATTTTATTTATGGTGATGAAAGGTTGAGGTTTGATGAAGGATGGAGCTCTATTTATGGTTTGTGTGAAAAACGTTGCAGGTTGTATTTTGAAGCTTGGTTCTGTTATGAATTTTGCAGAATTTTTTTGTGCTTTCCAAGCTTGTATTTGTAGTATGAGAAGCTGGTTTTTATAGAGAGGGTTGGAGGGTAAAATTGAGAAGTTTGAGGATAAAGATTGAGGAATATTTTGTGAGATTTGGTTGTTATAATGAAGGTGTGAGTGGAAATGTTGTTGAGAAGATGATGTTGTTGATGTTGTACCAGATTCTGTGCGATTGGAATAAAGACTATGGACCCAATTTTTGTGTGGAAAAAAAACGTGAATTTAAAAAAAATTGCAGCTGGTTTGTGGGGCCAAATTGGTGGCAACTGCAGCTTGTACCGATAAAAAAAAATTAACATTGTGGTAAAAATGGTTTTATGAATAATAATAATAATAATAATAATAATAATAATAAAAATAAAAAGTAATAGGAGAATAGTAATAATAAAATGATAACTAAATAAACAAAGCAACATAAAATATATATGTTTTGATTTTGTGTAAAAGAAAATGATAAATGGACTTTAGACAATGAACATAATGGATTAAAAATAAATAATAAATAAATAAATAAGTAATGGTTGTAGAAATAATAAAAATAAAAGAAAAGATAATTTGATGGATATGGACACGAAATGTGATATTTGAATAAAAAGTCTCCACACAATGTATTGATGATTTTTTAGCCCTGCACACACACATTTGACAAACTCGAACTGACCCGATTTTTTCGCACAGAATAAAATGAAATGTTTTTGTTTTTTTTTTGAAATACTGTTTTGACAGTAAAATTAAATGATGCGGGTAGGACAAATTTGGGGTATAACAGTTGCCCCTATCGATTATGTTCATTGTCTAAAGTCCATTTATCATAAGATAATTAGATACTAACAGACTCCGAATTTTTCAGAAAAGAAAGAAATTATGAAAATAGCAGATGATTAAAATTGGAAATGATGGGTGACATAGTAAAAAAAACAAGCTGACAAAATAAATCATTTATCACCGACGGATGATAAAGCGAGTGGCTGACAATAAAATCACTTATCACCAAAAGGATGATAAGGCGAGTGGCTGAAAATAAAATCACTTATCACCAAAAGATGATAAGGAAAATGACTGAAAATAAAATTACTTATCACCAGAGGATGATAAGGCAAATGACTGAAAATAAAATCACTTATCACCAGAGGATGATAAGGCAAATGACTGAAAATAAAATCACTTATCACCAGAAGATGATAAGGAAAATGACTGAAAAATAAAATCACTTATCACCAGAAGATGATAAGGCAAATGACTGAAAATAAAATCACTTATCACCAGAGGATGATAAGGCAAATGACTGAAAATAAAATCACTTATCACCAGAAGATGATAAGGCAAATGACTGAAAATAAAATCACTTATCACCAGAGGATGATAAGGCAAATGACTGAAAATAAAATCACTTATCACTGAAGGATGATAAGGCAAATGACTGAAAAATAAAATCACTTATCACCGAAGGATGATAAGGAAAATAAATGAAAATAAAATCACTTATACCGAAGGATGATAAGGCTAATGACTGAAAATAAAATCACTTATCACCAGAGGATGATAAGGCAAATGACTGAAAATAAAATCATTTATCACTGAAGGATGATAAGGCAAATGACTGAAAATAAAATCACTTATCACCGAAGGATGATAAGGCAAATGACTGAAAATATAATCACTTATCACCGAAGGATGATAAGGCAAATTACTGAAAATAAAATCACTTATCACCGAAGGATGATAGGGCAAATGACTGAAAATAAAATCACTTATCACCGAAGGATGATAAGGCAAATGACTAAAAATAAAATCACTTATCACCGAAGAATGATAAGGCAAATGACTGAAAATAAAATCACTTATCACCGAAGGATGATAAGGAAAATGACTGAAAATAAAATCACTTATCACCAAAGGATGATAAGGCAAATGACTGAAAATAAAATCACTTATCACCGAAGGATGATAAGGCAGGTGAAATTTAAAAAAAGACTCCTGTCACTAAAGGGAAAATCGAGTGGCTGGAAATTAAAACAGTTGAAGAGAAAAGATTCAATGGGGAACGACCACTGAATCTACCGAGGAAGATGCCTGGAATCTTCAATTGATCCTGGATCCTGACTTATGCACGAATGCTTGATTTTTTGAAATGGTGTTCCATAATGATGAAACTGTTGGGAATATAAAAAGTCTGATTTATTTATGTATGCAAATGATGCACGTGTTGCAAATGATTGATGTAAATGATGCGTATGACGTTGATGATGCATAATAATGCATATGAGCGATTGAAAGGTGCCAGTTTGGTGGACTTTTGGTCTGGTAGTTGCCAATAATGATTGGACTTTGGGTGGGTGGAGGGTTTGATTCCCCGACACTCGATCTACGACGATGTATGGCCAGAGGATTGATCTGAATGCTCCAAGTTCAGTCAGTTGCTGATGAGCGTAGCGACTTAATTGACACATGAAAACTGATTTTGCTTTGAATGATTGCCAACGTCCAGCAAAATCTGCTTGTTTACCTGGGGATAAGAGATATAAGGATTTGCTCCTTGTTTGCTTGCCCCGGTCTGTAGGGTATTGGAGAGAATTCTGGTGGGGAAAATTTGAGAGTGACCATGACATGATCTGCCCCAGTGTCTGGATTTGGTAGGTGTCTGCCCCTGATTGAGCCTTTGAAAGTGATCTTGCCCCTGATTGAGCTGTTAAGAATGATTTTGCCCCTGATTAATGGACTTTGAGATAAATTTCCCCTGATTGGGTTGTTGAAGATGCTTTTCCCCTGATTGGACTGTTGAGGTAGTCTTGATTCATGTTGGCACCAATGAAGTTCAAATTTCTCTTTTGATTGCCCCTTGTTGGGATTGCACTGATGTCAAGCACTGAATTGCAATTAAATTGTTCATACACAAATGGTAGTGTTAATGTAACGTTCATGCGAGTTTTGAAAAAGTCAATTTATTTGAATTCCATGATAGTGTGACGAATGGACCATTGGTTCAAATGTGGTGCTGATTTAGAAAGTGCGTAAAAGATGCAGCAAGAATAATGTGCAAACGAGATTGAAGATTAGCAAATATATGGGAGTCAGTTTACGCAACCTTGTTGGTAGCATGCTTTCAGAATAAACCGTGCCTCAATTAGGACTTTCGAGGGTTGTAACGTGGTCTGGTTAATGGTTTGAGAAATAAAGGATACAAGGCTCAAAGTTTTATTTGTACCCAACCCTTCTTAGTAGTGTTCTCCAATCCTACGTTTAGTTAACTCTACACCTGCATTTGTTTTCAACATTGCAAGAGTGAAGATTAAGCTCTAAGGTTCGCTCGAAAATGGCAGTCATCTATTTTGTTGGTGACCATTTGATTCTTGATTTGGTGGTCACTGATATTTGCTTCGCTTTTGCTGAGGATCTAAGTTCCTCTTTTTGATTTGTTCTTTCTTTTGTTTCATTTTTTCGACTAAGTCTCCCTTCGGGTGCTCAACTTAGCGGTTTTTCTTTTCTATATTTTTTTTTGTATTTTGTTGAATGTTGTGACTGCCAAGTCATTTGTTGATGGTCCTCTGACGGGATGTCTCATCTTGCGATTTGAAGGTGTAGTCAGGTTAACTGAACAACTACCCTGCCCCGGGTTAAATGTAAGGGTTTGTATCTGAAAGAAACTCCTACTCCTAGGCTCGAAGTGGTTGACTAGGGATTAAATCCTTATTTCTCCAGTATTTGGGGATTTGAAAAAAAAATGCATGTACATCCTTGACGAGATTTTATCCGAAAGCATACCGCAACAGTTATGGGTATTTCGTTTTCATCATCCTCCCTCAAATATTTGCTAAAGTGAAGTGAGGGAAATATTTTTGTGATTTTTGTGATAGATGATAAATAATGAGCGAATGCGAATAGACTGATTCAAAACATGCATAAACATAATATTAACAAAACTAAGTACAAATGAGAATGTTTAGAGCAAATGATACTTAAGCAAACAATACAAAATAACAAGAATGCGAAAATGATAAATGGTGATCAGTGATCTTTAGTCGTAGTTTTCAAGCCGTTTTCGTTGTTCTTTGCGTATACTTTCGTTTGTTTGAAGTATTTCTTTCACGCTTTCGTCGTAGTTTTCTTAATGTAGCATACAAGTCTAGTTTTAGTCTTTTTATCAATTTTTATCTTTGGTATGTGTTATGTGGTTGTTTTGTTGATGTGTTTTCAGGTCAGCATCTAATCGGTTGTTCGAAGCCTTCGCAAAGATGATCCGAGTGTTAAAAAAACAGCAAAATAGGGATATCAGAAGCACAACACGGGTGCCAGTGTTGCATAACACGGCCCGTGTTGTGAAGGCTTTTGAAGAGGAAGTCTGGGGATAAAAAGGAGCAAACCAGAGATATGACACGGGTGCCCGTGTTGTACAATATGGCCCGTGTCATGGCCTTTGAAGGAAAGAAGCTTTTGAGAAGACTCAGTGGCACAACACGGGTGCCTGTGTTGCACAACACGGCCCGTGTTGTGAAAACCAGAAAAAAATCCTGCTATTTGTACGATGCTACGATATTTTCAGAGGCCATTCTGGACATTTCACGGAGTATTTTGAAGACTGATATATTAGATGATTAAGACTGAGATTGGGACTTTACTTTTGATTTGGGGGATTTTGGGATTTGACGATAGGAAGAGAAGAAGGATTGATCAAGAGCGGAAGCGATTGACGATCCAACCGATCCAACGTTAATTGTAATGTCTCTATATTATTGCTCAGTTTTTATTTTTGTTATGAACATGAGTGGCTAAACCCCCCAATGCCAGGGGGTGTCCCTGATTTGCTTTATGTAATGACATTTTGAATTCTTAATCTTTGAGATTATGCGTTTAAACCTGTTTCTTTATTTTATGCAACGTTCTTAATGCTTTATCTTTTTGGAAAATTGGATAATTGATAGTAGTTAGGATTTGGTTTAACCAACCATCCTAACTTTGTTGCGTAATTTTTATCACGGTAAATATTACCGAGGAATTGGAATATCCTGTGAAAACCATTTTTATGTCAGAATTATTGCTTGATATTCTTCCTTGGCCATTGAGGAATTAAGGTCGAGGAAGAATACCAAAGGTTTTTCTCTAAAGGAATTTTGGAAAAACAATATTGAACATAGGAAAGATAATGTTTGAAGCATGTCTCTGTAAAATCGAGAAATTATTAAGTCATTGCATTGCAAATTATACACCGTCCCTGGCATTATTCTCATATTCGTGCAACTTCTGTTTTTGTTTACGTTTTAGTAATTTTAATTCTATTTCATCGAAAAACAAACTATCAACCAAAACTTTTGTCCAGTTGAAATCTATTCATTAAAACTTATTTCGGTACGCAGTCCTTGAGATCGATATTTGGGATAACTCCCTTCTATTAATACATCGGTAAAAATAGTACACTTGCTAATTTTCCGTTCAAGTTTTTGGCACCGTTGTCGGGGACTGTCAAAGATCTAAGTTGTCTTGTATTATTTCAATTGGAATTTTGTTGCTCTGCGACTAAAATTTTATTGTTTTCTCTGTTTATTATTTTAGTGTTATTGAAATTTTGTTATCTAACTTGTGTCTAACTGTTTATGCGAGGTCAGGCCTCAGCTAAATTTTCTTTTGACACAGAACCAGAAAGAGCTTTGCACGAGAGACGCCGCAAGGCAAGAGTTGATAGATTGGCTGAAACTGGTTCAATTGTCCCGAATCAGGAAACGGAGGACGACATATCTGTGCACTCTGAGCATAGTGACTCAGACTCAGACAGAGAGACTGATCCAGGATTTGATAACATGGAAGTGAATCAACCTGTTGCAGAGAGACTTTTAGGGGACTATGGAGGGGAAAATGCTCAACCTAACAGGATGACTATTGTTAATCAACCGGTGAATGTAGCACACTTTCAGTTGCATCCATCCACTATCCTCCAGTTAGAGAGCAAGCCTTTCTCCAGAAGAATCAATGAGGATGCAAATAAGCATCTTCAGAGATTCCTCACCACCACCACTTCTTTGAAGATCGAAGGTCATTCATAGGAGGCAAAAAGACTTGTGATGTTTCCATTCACACTTACCGATGATGCAGAAGAGTGGTTCTACTCTCTTCCAGCGGCGAGTATCACAACATGGCAAGAAATGGAAACAACGTTCCTTAATGAATATTTTCCTGCTTCAGTGTTCATCCGGAAGAGATATGATATAGTCAATTTTAAACAAAAAGAGGGTGAATCACTTGGAGATGCGTATAAAAGATTCAAAAGGTGTTTGACCGCGTGTCCTACTCATAATATGGACATGACCGAGCAGATGCAAAACTTTGTGAATGGGTTGCGACTCAAGACAAAACAGCTTATTGATACCGCTGCAGGTGGCTCAACAAACTTCTCAACAGCCACTGGTATCAAAAGAATCATAGAAGCCATTGCTGCCAATGAACACCTTGAATTATATGATTGCACAGTGAGTCAACCAGATGGGAAAATTGATTTAAAGCTGACAGAGCAGGTTGTGAAAATGGAAGATCAAATTGCTGTAGAAGTTGAAAGAAGGTTAAAGAAGATGAATCTTGGCACACAAACAGTAGCTCAGGTGGAACCTGTTCAAGCTGTGATTTGTGAGATCTGTTGTGGACCACACTTCACCATGCACTATTTGGCAACTCAAGAATAGGTTGAACAAATTAATATGTTGAGGCAGAACAATCCGTATGCCAACACGTATAATCCGGGGTGGAAAAATCACCCCAATTTCTCTTGGAAAGATCAACAAGGGAACATCCAAAAATCGGTTCAAGGCCAACAACAATATCAGCCCCAACAGCAACAATATCAGCCCCATCAACAACAATATCAGCCACCAGTTCCAAGAAAAGCTGATTGGGAAATTGCCATTGAAAAGATGGCAGCTCACAATTCTCAATTCCAAGAAGAAATGAGGAGTAACTTCAAGAATACTGGAGCCTCCATCAAGAACCTTGAAGTGAAAATGAGCCAAATTTCCCAACATCTCGCCATTCCCCAAACTCCAGGGACTCTTCCAAGTGCTACTGTAACAAATCCAAGAGATAATCACAAAGTCAATGCAGTCACAACACGAAGAGGTAAAGCAATTGAAGAGGTGAAAGAAAATTTTGAGAGTGAAAATCAAATGATTGAAGTGGAACTGGAAATAAAAGAGAATGAAGATGTTGATAAAGAAAAAGAAGTTACCCCAGCACTGGAAATCAAAGAAAAAGCGGTTGAACCGAAACCGGTGATCAAACTTCCGTATCCAACAAGAAACAAAAAGAAAGGACAGCAAGAAAAGAATTTTGAGAAATTCCTTGAGTTGTTCAAGAAGCTGGAGCTGAATATTCCATTACTTGAAGCACTTGAGCAAATGCCCACTTATGCCAAATTCATGAAAGATATCATTGCTAAAAAGAGGACCATGGGAGCTGAACCTATTATTCTAACCAAAACTTGTAGTGCTATTTTGCAGGGACTAAAGATTACGGTGAAGAAAAAAGATAGAGGAGCTGTCACCATTTCATGCACCATCGGTGACCGGTCATTCAAGAGAGCTCTCATTAATTTGGGAGCGAGCATCAGTTTAATGCCTTTATCCATCTACAAAAAGTTGGGTATTGGTGTTGTTCAAGATACTCAGATGACTCTCCAGTTCGCGGACCATTCTGTGAAGCGGCCATATGGAGTTGTCCATGATGTCCTGGTTAGAGTGGACAAATTTGTGTTTCCGGTTGACTTTGTGATCCTTGAAATGCCTGAAGATGAAGAAATTCCTTTAATTTTGGGAAGACCTTTCTTAGAAACCGGGAGAGTTATGATAGATATGGAAGGGGAACACTCACTTTGAAAGTTTACGATGAAGAGTTGAAAATTGATGTTAGGAACACTTTGAAGTATAAAGATGATGTGGGCACTAGTAGGAACATACAAGTGTTAGAACAAGTGGAAGCTGGTGAACATTTAGAGAGTGTATCCCAATTGCCTCTAGAAAGGGTACTGAGTATGTCTATTTTTGAAGATGATAAGGAAGTCGAAAGTAGTGATATGGAGGTGGTAGCTATGCTTGAAACTCAACCTATCCTGAAAAGAGTTAGAATGCACCGGTGGGAAGAGTTAAGACAACCTATAATGGTTGATGAAGGTGAAGACAAGCCAAAGATATCAGAATTGAAGCAACTACCCGAGAATCTCAAATATGTCTTTCTCGACACTGAGGAAAAATGTCCCGCTATTATTAGCGCTAATTTGAAAAGTGTGCAAGAGGACAAGTTAATTGGAGTTCTCAAGAAATTTAAGGGAGCAATTGGGTGGAAGATTGAAGACCTTAAAGGTATAAGTCCTACGGTGTGCATGCACAAAATACTAATGGAAGAAGATCACAAACCGGTCGTGCATCCCCAAAGGAGATTGAACCTGGTGATGAAAGAGGTAGTGCGAAAAGAAGTTGTTAAGCTATTGGATGTGGAATTGATCTATCCTATATCCGATAGTGCTTGGGTGAGTCCGGTACATGTGGTACCCAAAAAGGAAGGAACAACAGTTATAACTAATGAAAAAAATGAGTTGATTCCTACTAGAACTGTTACTGGATGGAGAGTTTGCATTGATTATAGAAGATTGAACTTGGCTACAAGAAAAGACCATTTTCCGTTGCCATTCATTGACCAAATGTTGGAAAGACTAGCGGGACATGATTACTATTGTTTTTTAGATGGTTACTCCGAATACAATCAAATTGCTGTTGCACCGGAAGACCAAGAGAAGACGGCGTTTACATGTTCCTATGGCATTTTTGCTTATAGAAGGATTCCATTTGGGCTATGTAATGCCCCCGCTACATTCCAAAGATGCATGATGTCCATTTTTGCTGACATGTTAGAAAAGCACATGGAAGTGTTCATGGATGATTTCTCCGTGTTCGGATCCTCATTTGATCACTGTTTATTTAACCTTTCACTTGTTTTGCAGCGATGTCAAGAAAGTAATTTAATCTTGAACTGGGAAAAATGTCATTTCATGGTGCGAGAAGGCATTGTTCTTGGTCACAAGATCTCACAAAAAGGGATCGAAGTTGATCAAGCGAAAGTGGAAGTGATCTCGAAGCTACCACCACCGATTAATGAGAAAGGTATAAGAAGCTTCTTAGGACATGCGGGTTTTTACCGCAGGTTCATAAGAGACTTCTCGAAGATAGCTAAACCTTTAACTACTCTGTTGGTTAAAGATAAGGCTTTTGTGTTCGATAAGGAGTGCACCGATGCTTTTGAAACACTTAAAAAAGAATTAGTGTCGGCACCTATTGTTATCGCTCCCGATTGGTCCCTACCCTTTGAAATTATGTGCGATGCTAGTGATATTGCGGTAGGGGCTGTTCTTGGATAGTGAAGAGGAAAATTGCTTCATGTGATTTATTATGCTAGTCACGTTTTGAACCCCGCACAGATAAATTATGCAACTACCGAGAAGGAGTTGCTAGCTGTTGTGTATGCCTTCGATAAATTCAGGCAATATCTGTAGGGTTCAAAAGTGATTGTTTACACTGACCATGCTGCTTTGAAATATCTTTTTGCTAAGAAGGATTCAAAGCCCAGGCTCTTGAGGTGGATTTTGCTTCTCCAGGAGTTCGATGTCGAGATCCACGACAAGAAAGGGTGTGAGAACACTGTTGCGGACCATCTTTCTCGGATGTCACCAATTGAGGAGACTGAAGAGAAGCACCCAATAAAGGATGAGTTTGTTGACGAACACATCCTAGCTGTTATTGGAGTGCCTTGGTTTGCAGATTATGCAAACTACCTTGTTGGCGGTATTATACCTGACGATTTTGATTCTAACAAAAGGAAAAAGTTTGTTCATGACTGCAGGTTTTACTTATGGGACGATCTATTTCTCTACAAAAAAGGGGTGGATGGCCTAGTCAAAAGGTGTGTACCCGACGAAGAGCAAAAAGATGTGCTGAAAGCATGTCACGACTCCGAATACGGTGGACACTTCAGTGGTGATAGGACAACAGCTAAAGTCCTTCAATCCGGGCTATACTGGCCATCTTTATTTAAGGATGCTCAAGAGTTAGTGAAGGAGTGTGACAGATGTCAGAGGACTGGGAATATATCAAAAAGAAATCAGATGCCCCAAAACTCTATGCTAGAGGTTGAGTTATTCGATGTATGGGGGATAAACTTCATGGGGCCGTTTCCACCGTCATTCGGAAAGAACTATATTTTGGTTGCGGTGGACTATGTTTCCAAATGGGTAGAGGCTGTTGCATTGCCTACCAACGATGCGAAGGTTGTGGTGAGATTCCTGAAAGAGAATATTTTTGCAAGGTTTGGTGTTCCGAGAGCATTGATAAGAGACAAAGGAACGCATTTCCTTAATCACCTCATGGAGAAGCTTCTGCAAAAGTATAATGTGAAACACCGGATAGCTACTCCATACCACCCTCAAACAAGCGGCCAAGTAGAGGTGTCAAATAGACAACTAAAACAAATTCTGGAAAAAACAGTGAATTCATCTCGAAAGGATTGGTCGATTAAGTTGGATGATGCTTTATGGGCGTATCAAACGACTTTCAAAACGCCTATCGGTATGTCACCATATCAACTGGTATACGGAAAGGCGTGTCACCTACCATTGGAACTTGAACACAAGGAGTTTTGGGCGTCTAAGTATCTTAATATGGATTTGTCAAAAGCTGGGAGTTCTCGGATTCTTCAACTTCATGAGTTAGAAGAATTCAGGAATCGGGCGTACGAGAATGCTAAGGTTTACAAAGAGCAAACAAAAAAATGGCATGATAAGAGGATTCAAAGAAAAGAGTTTTGGGAAGGACAACTGGTCCTCTTGTACAATTCAAGGTTGAAGCTATTTCCAGGAAAATAACGGTCTAAATGGTCGGGACCTTTTGTAGTTCACAAGGTATTTCCTCATGGAGCGGTCGAAATTAAAAATCAGACCAATGGAGATATTTTCAAGGTGAATGGGCAGAGATTAAAGCCCTACTTCAGAGGCCAAACTATTGGTGATGTGAATTTCATTCGTCTTACTCAGTAGGACGACGGACCGTCGAGCCATGCGACGTTAAACAAAATGTTACATGGGAGGCAACCCACGATTTTTCTCATTCTTACTTTTGTTTGTTTCAGTTTTTGTAGGTTGTGCGTTTTTGTAAATCACAGATTCTGCTAAGGAAAGAGGGAAGTTGGATAGTCGAGCAAGAAAAATCAAGAAAGACTGAAAAAGTGGAAAATCAGGGCCCTGACACGGGTGCCCGTGTCCCATGACACGACCCGTGTCAGGAGGATGGAATTTAACTGAATTTTTTGAGGAATGTAGGGGTGCAACACGGATGCCCGTGTTGTGCAACACGATCCGTGTTGCAAAGTCTGAGAATCCCTTGGTTTTTGATTTGTTTTTGAGAAATACAGGGGTGCAACACGGGTGCCCGTGTTGTGCAACACGGCCCGTGTTGCAAAGCCTGATAACCCACCTGTTGTTTATTCGTTTTTTGGAAATACAGGGGCCTGACACGGGTGCCCGTGTTGCGCAACACGGCCCGTGTCAGGAGTGCGGGCAGTTTCTTTCAAAAAATTTCAACTTCCACACATTTTTAATGACATGGGGCCCACGATTTAATTCTCTTAACTTATCATTACTAGCCTCATTACCACATATTTCTCCTAATAATTCATCTTCTACAACCCTCATCCTCTAAAAACCCTTAACCTCCATTTTTCTTCTTCACAAAAGCTTCCATTTCTCCAACACCCACTCACTAAAACACCATACTTCCTTCACAAAAAGTGTTCTCCTCGTCTCCATTGTCACTTCTACGGTGACTGATTTCACTAATTCCTCTGTCAAATTTTGTGTCTATTTGTGCAGGTAATAACAATGCCTCCTCGTAGAGATACTGGAAAGAATGTGGTTGAGTCGTCTCGCCCCCGTAAGCGAGCGCACCGCATGCCTAATGCCCACGACATTTTATTCGAGAATCCGAAGCACCAAGTCAAATACTCTAAGTTGGTAAGACGTAAGTTGATACCGGCTAGATATATGTGTAATGAGACTCTCAAAAACCTAGGGCTGAAATTTGAGGTACATAGGATGTTTCACAATATTGGTATGCTGAATTTTATGTTATATCAAGTGCCGACTTTCGAGCGCATAACATTGAAATTTTTGAGTTCTTTGCAATTTCAGCTTAAGCACAGGTGGACTGGGTCGGATACAGAGTACTACGGTACTTTGAAGTTTCGCCTTTTTGACACTGATCACGTGTTATCGGTTGTTGGATTGGGAAGATGTTAGATCTTCCAATCTATGGGCCTGGTGCACCGCCCAGTACATTTGTTGCAGGAGAATTCTGGAGGGACATTACCGACAGTACTAACTATGTCGCATCTGCGGCGAAGGCTTCGGGGATTCATAACCCGTGCTTTAGGTATGCTCAGAAGGGGTTGGCTTATACCATTTTCTGCCGAGGTGATAGCACTGGAGTAGCTACGCAAAGAGAGCTGTACTTTCTCTATGGTATGGCTAATAATGAACTGATTAATGTAGCGGCCTTCGCAGCAGATCACCTCAAGCGGGTAGCCAATGCCGCTTCTGGTGAGATCTCTGTAGGAGGAATGATAACGCAGATAGCTGACAAACTTGGTTATGGTCAGAGGTTGCTTGAAGTACCTTCAGTGGTAGGTAAGAACAAAATTGATTTAGACACCCTCACCAACCAAGGTATGATTAAGAGCTTTCATAATTACTACTCTGTGCTTACCCGTAACCGGCATTTGATATCTTTGCCTGCTCCCAATTTGATTACCATTGACAATAAAGCTAATTGGTTGTATGAGAACCCCTGTAGGGCGGAAACGAGCAGTTTGATGAATTCTTTTCAGGTGAGGATGATGAGGGGTACCAAGCTGAGGAGGTCCCTGTACAAACTTCCGGCGGCTCATCAAATCAGGAGACCGGTCAGTGGAGCTTGACCAAGGAAGAATGGGATGAGATGATAAGAGAGAAGACCCGGGAAGGGGACCTCATTGATGAGTTGCATGAGTGGATGCAGCAGATGAGGCTGCATGGCTTTCCCCCGCCTCAGTGATGTTTGTGAGTTCCCTCCGACATTGGTTCTTCAACAGTGTGGACACTGTTGAGTTCAAGTGTGGGGGGGATTTAGTTTTCATGTTTTTCTTTTGTTTTGTTTTTATCTGTTTTTATTTCTAGTAGTGTCGGCTTGAAAATTATGGTTATAAGTTATTTGAAAAAAAACACCCCTGAATTGACCTGTTAATTGTGTGTTGTTGCGAGTGAATAATGAGAAAGTATATAGGATTGAGTGAAAAGAAACCCGATGAGGAAAATGGAAAATTTTTTATGTTTAGGTACAACACGAACACACTGAGTCTCCTGAATTAGGAACGAGTCTGACGTGTAGATTCGTGCCATGGTACTTTGATCTGAGAAGTAAACCCGAAGTAGTTTCTACTGACATATCTGGCTTGATCTATAATAATTGTGTGTGCAGAGTTGATCAAAAAGAGAAAAAGGCATGAAGGCACCGGAAAAAAAATGAATAAAAACATTAGAACGATCGATCCTTCTAAGTTGGGTAGCCCTCACCCGGTTATTCAACCTAATGGCGGTTGAACATAAATGTTTCCCTTAAGGGACAAAGAGATAACGGTGCCAATAAAAGAAAAAAAAAGGGATCAATTTTGTACACACGGTGAAAATCATAAGAAGCCTTAAAAAGGATTGTCCGAATGAAAAGGGTGGAAAATCGAAACAGAAGACCTAAGCCCGAAGCATAGTCGGAGAGGTAACCGAAAAGGAGATTCAGGTCCGGGGTTTACCGCGGTTTAGTGTTTGTGTGATACCTTTGCAAAGAGAGAAGTACCAAAATAACTTGTTGGGTGACTTGGAACAAAAACCCACGTATGAGTATAGTAATTCATATCGCTAGTGTTGAATGAGTTGACAGTGTTTAAATGTGTAAATGCAAGATCTTTGCTTGAGGTCAAGCAAAAGTTCAAGTTCGGGGGAGTTTGATCAGTGATCTTTAGTTGTAGTTTTCAAGCCGTTTTCGTTGTTCTTTGCGTATACTTTCGTTTGTTTGAAGTATGTATTTCACGCTTTCGTCGTAGTTTTCTTAATGTAGCATGCAATTCTAGTTTTAGTCTTTTTATCAATTTTTATCTTTGGTATGTGTTATGTGGTTGTTTTGTTGATGTGTTTTCAAGTCAACATCTAATTGGTTGTTCGAAGCCTTCGCAAAGATGATCCGAGTGTTAAAAAACAGCAAAATAGGGATATCAGAAGCACAACACAGGTGCTAGTGTTGCACAACACGACCCGTGTTGTGAAGGCTTTTGAAGAGGAAGTCTGGGGATAAAAAGGAGCAAACCAGAGGTATGACACGGGTGCCCGTGTTGTACAACATGGCCCGTGTCATGGCCTCTGAAGGAAAGAAGCTTTTGAGAAGACTCAGTGGCACAACACGGGTGCCCGTGTTGCACAACACGGCCCGTGTTGTGAAAACCAGAAAAAAAAATCCTGCTATTTGTACGACGCTGCGATATTTTCAGAGGGCATTCTGGACATTTCACGGAGTATTTTGAAGACTGATATATTAGAAGATTAAGACTGAGATTGGGACTTTACTTTTGATTTGGGGGATTTTGGGATTTGACGATAGGAGGAGAAGAAGGATTGATCAAGAGCGGAAGCGATTGACGATCCAACCAATCCAACGTTAATTGTAATGTCTCTATATTATTGCTCAGTTTTTATTTTTGTTATGAACATGAGTGGCTAAACCCCCCAATGCCAGGGGGTGTCCCTGATTTGCTTTATGTAATGACATTTTGAATTCTTAATCTTTGAGATTATGCGTTTAAACCTGTTTCTTTATTTTATGCAACGTTCTTAATGCTTTATCTTTTTGGAAAATTGGATAATTGATAGTAGTTAGGATTTGGTCTGACCAACCATCCTAACTTTGTTGCGGAATTTTTATCACAGTAAATATTACCGAGGAATTGGAATATCCTGTGAAAACCATTTTTATGTCAGAATTATTGCTTGATATTCTTCCTTGGCCATTGAGGAATTAAGGTCGAGGAAGAATACCAAAGGTTTTTCTCTAAAGGAATTTTGGAAAAACAATATTGAACATAGGAAAGATAATGTTTGAAGCATGTCTCTGTAAAATCGATAAATTATTAAGTCATTGCATTGCAAATTATACACCGTCCCTGGCATTATTCTCATATTCGTGCAACTTCTGTTTTTGTTTATGTTTTAGTAATTTTAATTCTATTTCATCGAAAAACAAACTATCAACCAAAACTTTTGTCCAATTGAAATCTATTCATTAAAACTTATTTCGGTACGCAGTCCTTGAGATCGATATTTTGGATAACTCCCTTCTATTACTACATCGGTAAAAAAAGTACACTTGCTAATTTTCCGATCAAATGGCAACGACTGCTTTTATTTGAGGAATGAACTTCTCTTGATTGAATGCTTCAAAGTTGGAGACTACTCAGCTTGGTCTTCAACAACCCCTTCAAAAGTTTTCACTTGCTGGCACCGTGCAGAGGCATCTAATTGTTCTGGACATTTGGATTTCTCGGAGTGAAGGTGAGATCCTTAGAGTTGAACATATCTTGAACTTTGTGCTGAAGGCATGGCAATTCTCGATTGTGTGACCTGAAGCGCCTTTGTGATACTCACAGCGTGCATTGGCATCATAGTTCCGGGCGTTACTAGCCTGAGGTGGCATATCTTTCAAAGTAAGAGATCCTTTTGCCATCAGCCCATTAAAGATTTCGGAATATGACATAGGCAGGGGATCAATGTGACTATCAGATCCTCTTTGTTGATATGATGGGCGTTGTTGAGGAACGCGTTGTTGTTGTTGACCAGGCCGTTGTGGGTAGGCCGGTTTCTGGTATGGATTGGGTGCAAATTACGCAGCAGCGACCATAGGATATGGACGTGGTTGATAAGCCATCTGAGGCGGAAATGGAGCTTGAATGGCCTGGTGATAAGGCATTGGAGGAATTGGCTGATGAGGCATATGAGCGTAATGCAGCAGCAACATATGGGTACTGATAGTAGGGAATTGGAGTAGGTGCACTCTGTTGTGGATTCCCACTTGCAGCAGAAATGGCATTTGTTTCACCCTTTTTATATCCCGTTGAAAGGCTTCTTGGCTCTAGTTTGGCTGCTAGAACCTCCTTGAATCTTTCCATTTTTCATACCCTCTTCAATTCTTTCTCCGACGATTACCATGTCTGAAAATCCAGAAGATACACTGCTGATCAACTTTTCGTAGTATTGCCCTTGTAAGGTACCCATGAAGATATCGATCAATTCACGGTCAACCAAAGGTGGATGAACTCTGGCAGCTAGCTCCCTCCAGCGTTGTGCGTACTCTTTGAATGATTCGCTTTGCTTTTGAGCCATACTCTGAAGTTGAGTGCGATTTGGAGCTAAGTCAATGTTGTACTTGTACTGCTTTTTGAATGCATCAGATAGATCAAGCCAAGTACGCACATTATTGCGCTCAAGTTGCATGTACCATTCTAGAGACACTCCAGACAGGCTGTCTTGGAAGCAATGGATCATGAGTCTGTCATCTTTGGCATGAGCGGCCATTTTTCTGCAGTACATTCTCAAATGGAGTTCAGGACAACTGAGGCCTTTGTATTTTTCGAATTCAGGTAGTTTGAACTTAGCAGGGATCATAACATCTAGAACTAAGCACATATCTGAGGCACTCAGAGAAGTTGAATTGTGTCCTTCCATGATTCAGAGTTTTTCAGCTAACTCGCGACACATTTTCATAGCTTCGGATTCTTGGACAGCATGAGGATTGGTGATTGGAACAGCAATATGCATCTCATACTCAACTTGATGATCCTATTATGCATGAGGAAACTGGACTTGAGTTGGAATAGGTTGAGCTTAAGGAATAACACCAACAGTAACACCAGAGGTAGGTATTGGTTGGGAAGTGACCTCTTCAACAGCAGGAGTGAAGCCTGGAGGCAAACCATAAACCAAAGGATTTGGAATTGGAACTGAAGGCATTGCGCGCGAGGCAGATCCTTGCACTAGAGCATTGTTCATTGCGGCAGCATCTTCGCGACGTTCTTCCATCCTAGCCAAAGCTTGTATGGTCTCATAAATCTGGTCAATCTTGTTCTTGACCGAGTCAATCTCTTCCCTCATAACAGCTTGCTCTTCTTGAATCACGTCCATCAGTCTTCTAGTGTTGGCTCTAGTTAGATACGGGCGTCTAGCACGATACGGGCGTCGGGAAACCAGCTTGATTTACTGAAGATGGAGGAACAGGGAATGAGTTTTCAGCTTTGGAATGAAAAGCAAGATAAACAATAAATGCAAATGAAATGAATATGCGTATGGATGCAATGCAAGATCCAGGATCACGAATATAATCTGCTATGAGGTTAACCATAGTAACGAATAAATAACCGGTATCTCTTGATAAAAGTAACCTTAACAGGTAGGCTCTTATAGGATTGTGCTAAGTTCTTTACCCGTAAAACCACTCACATGATAGTTTCTACGGTTATGGATAAGATACTCAAGGTCACGGACGCTGATCGTACTAATGTCCTGCCACAGGCTAGCTGTATTATGACGATAATAACGATAGGGTCTACCTTGAGTGGAGTTCTCAGGTTAGCCGTATGAGGAGCGGGTCCTCGGAGACTAACACTACACAACTACCAACATTGAAACTGGTTCTAAAAGTGGTCCCAGAGTCACAGCCCTTTCACGAATCAAGTCATGCGACAGGCTAGCTGTGTTATGATGAGATCTACGAATAGGTCTACTCTCTAGGGGGGAGATTTCATGCTAGGCTTGCAAGGAGCGAGTCCTTGGAGACTAACACTAATAACTTCCAAATCTAAACTAGGTGTTCCCTCTTCTTTTCGAAAACTCAGATGTCGACCCAGGATCCAACAAACAGGTATGATAATGATCATAATAAGAAGAGCGAATAAACAAGCATAAATAAAAAAAGTGTGAAGAAAACAGATAAGCAAAGTCGACATTGATCGCAAAGTAAACTAAGTTAGGCTTGACTAAATGTATGTCCCCAGCAGAGTCGCCAGCTGTCGCACCTCAAAAAATACGACCCCGCGATAAAAAAAATATACCGAGGATAAAAATTAAAACAACAGAGTCGCCACCGAACTTATTTTATTCCAATTAAGAAAAAGGAAAATATCGAGAAACCCTTTGAAAAAACGGATGGATAGAACAAGGTCTTTGAAACCAGATTCTAGGTTCGGGAGTCGATTCCGTAAGGGGAAGGTATTAGCACCTCTTACGTCCGTTGTACTCAACGGGAACCTCTTAGTTTAACTTGCGATCTAATGTTGACTTATGCTTTCTGTTTTCTTCGAATAATAAAGTAAATACGAACGATTCTAATATAAGGTTAATGGGGAAAATGGGTTGTTTGATTCCTAGGGTGCTCGGCAAGGAGTAAAATCCGTGTGCCTACGTATTCCCTTGTGCAATGGGAAAGTCAGAGCTTCATAGTTCGTGGTACTAAGGTTGGTTAGTTGATTTGTTTTAGCGAATGATTATTTAAACCGCATTCTAACTGCTAAGCGTTGGCTTGTCTGCTCGCGATAGGAGGCGGAAGCGCTAGCTTGTTTGCGAGATAGAAAGGATTTAGACTATGTTCATTTGAAAAAATGTTTGATTCGATTAGTGTTTTAGGAACGAAAGGGCGAATGAACCACATCCCATGGGGCGAGCCTCAGGAGCGTTCATTCAAAAATTCGAGGAATGCTAGACTCCAGAATTTAATTCTTTCGTAATTTGATGTCGATTAAATGTTTTAATTACGGAAAGTCGAATGAACAACATCCCACGGGGTGAGCCTCGGGAGCGTTCATTCAAGAATTTGAGAAATGCGAGACTCCAGAATTCAGTTTTTTCGTTATTTAAATATAAAAAATATTTGAATATTCGAGTTTAGAAGTGGTTTGATGGCGAGGCGCAGTGCACTCGACTTACATGGGTTTGCGAATCGATTAAGGTGATAAAATGCGAAAAAAATAAATTAGCGGTAACTATTCGGAGGCGTTGGACCTTTTGTTCGGACGCGTCGAAATATGGTTCGTTTACTTCCTTAGAGCCGGTTAAAATTTGGAACCGTTCTATGAGGAGTCGAATCGTTTATTTAAAATGCGATAAAATCAATAACTGAATTAACTTGAATTGAAAATGCGGAAATTAAATTGGAATAAAATTAGATACAAATAATAAGTAAATTGTATAATGTAGAAAATAATCGGAATAAATATAATAAATAAAAGCGAAATTAGATTAAATAGACAAAATAGAAAATTAATGACAAATAAAGTAAATCTAACTACTTTGGCCTCATATTGATCGATTTTTGCCGATTTAACGAAATCGGACTAAAATAGACCGTTTAACATATCATCGGCCCTTTAATAATAAGAAAAACAAAATAGTAATAAAATAAAATAAGGAAACAAAAAGAGAGTGCAACGGATCAGACAATGGTGTATCTAAAACAGATCCAAAGTGCTAAGAACATTTTACAAACAACATTTAAGTCATAAAAAAATAGAAAACCAAAATAAATAAATATGAGGGATGGGGGAAACTATCGGTCATAGTGTGTATATCATGATCTAACATACCATGGGTTTCAAGCCCAACAACAAACCCAACTAGGTATTAACAAATAAATAAAATAAAAAAACTGGAATGAATATTTAATAGAAACAATAAAACCTTTTTAAACGAAACAGAATACGATGCTTTCTTCTCAAAAACAGAAACTCAGATAAGAACAAATAAAAAAAGAAAATGAAAACCAACCCTTGGAATATTCACGGAGGCCGAAGGTACTCCCTCTCAGACTGGTTCGCTCACACACGATCTCTTGCTCAACTCGCGCTCAACTCGGACCTGCGTTCTCGGCTTCACAACTCACGGCGGTAATGATGGCTTCTCACTCGGTTTCTCGCGATTTCCTCTTCACTTTTTCGCGTTTGGTGTTTTTTGGTGGTGGCTTCGGCGGTGCTTGCTCGCGGACTGCGGCGGCCAACGGATTCTGCTTTCGGTGTGTTTTTTTGGGGTTTTCCGGTTCAGATTCGAGGCGGTGGTGAGGTAGTGGTTCAAATCGGTTTTGGAATTTCGTGGGTCAATGGAGGAGGTGAATCGTGTTGTTGGTTTACAGTCACATATGGTGGCGTTCTGTTTCGATTTCAGATTAAAGATTTCTCAAACTCGTCTCAGACTTTCGCTCAGATTCGCGGATTGCTTGTGGATTGGTTTCAGGTTCGTTTCTGGGCTTATAATCGGTGAGTTTCGTGCGGGTTTTTTTGGTGGGTGGTGATTTTCAATTTTCACGATTCTTTCTTATTCTTCTGTTTTTGGTTTTGCTAGTTTGTGTGATGATTTTATTTATGGTGATGAAAGGTTGAGGTTTGATGAAGGATGGAGCTCTGTTTATGGTTTGTGTGAAAAAAGTTGCAGGTTGTATTTTGAAGCTTGGTTCTGTTATGAATTTTGCAGAATTTGTTTGTGCTTTCCAAGCTTGGATTTGTAGTATGAGAAGCTGGTTTTTATAGAGAGGGTTATAGGGTAAAATTGAGAAGTTTGAGGATAAAGATTGAGGAATATTTTGTGAGATTTGGTTGTTATAATGAAGGTGTGAGTGGAAATGTTGTTGAGAAGATGATGTTGTTGATGTTGTACCAGATTCTGTGCATTTGGAATAAAGACTATGGACCCAATTTTTGTGTGGAAAAAAAACGTGAATTTAAAAAAAAATTGCAATGGTTTGTGGGGCCAAATTGGTGGCAACTGCAGCTTGTACCGATAAAAAAAAATTAACATTGTGGTAAAAATGGTTTTATGAATAATAATAATAATAATAATAATAATAATAATAATAATAATAATAATAATAATAATAAAAATAAAAATAAAAAGTAATAGGAGAATAGTAATAATAAAATGATAACTAAATAAACAAAGCAACATAAAATATATATTTTTTGATTTTGTGTAAAAGAAAATGATAAATGGACTTTAGACAATGAACTTAATGGATTAAAAATAAATAATAAATAAATAAATAAGTAATGGTTGTAGAAATAATAAAAATAAAAGAAAAGATAATTTGATGGATATGGACACGAAATGTGATATTTGAATAAAAAGTCTCCTCACAATGCATTGATTTTTTTTAGCCCTGCACACACACATTTGACAAACTCGAACTGACCCGATTTTTTCGCACATAATAAAATGATATGTTTTTGGTATTTTTTGAAATACTGTTTTGACAGTAAAATAAAATGATGCGGGTAGGACAAATTTGGGGTATGACACATGCATCATTATGTTGGACTGTCTGGTTTTCTTGGTGGGATGGGAGTTACTGTGAGACGAGCCCAATACACAAGCTAAAGTGCACCATAGACTTTAGCATGGATAGTCACTTTGCTTTCATGATATCTTGTCATGCGAGTAGTAGTGAGTTCCACACCCGGATTACGACCTTCTTGGAAATGTTCTATTATATGGGTCTTCCCTATTCCAGGATACAACCTTGATAGTTATGTGCATCTGGGGACCGATCACTGAGGACCTTTGTGGAAAAATCCCTCTCTGGTGGTGAGAGTGGCATACCACATTTGTTGGCAAACCCTCTTGCACCTGAGGGCCCACTGGGAACTCGCATAGGATGGCCTAGTTCTCTCATAAGAATTCAGTCAAAATACTCCTCGTTTGGCGATAGTATTGTACCCTTCAAGATGAATTTACTATTTCTTCTCGATCTCAATGCTTTAATTTTGGGACTTATAGGAGATGCTTGTTTGTAGGAATCAGTGCAGACCTCCTCGAATAGTGTATAATGTCAAACCGGAAATGATGACCGTATTATCGCTTCTCGACCTGGGAGTCAGAAAAGCTGACCCTTAGCATTACTAGTCAGATGGGGGGATTGTTTAAAGGTTTGAAGGAACCTTGACCTTCTACATACCCACTTCATCTGTATGTTCTATGGGCAGTGATTTGGTTCTATACGGTTTATGGTCCTCAGCTTGGATTTTGTACAGAGATATTATAATGGCTCTACACAGACACTTGGCTTATTGTTCAACACTTACACCAGACACATGTCACTGATCACATGCCATGCATTACATCATACCATCATTAACCATTTGTGTTTTTCTTTCTCAGGTTAATATCCAGTGTTCCCAATTCTAGAAGTATTTTGTATTTTATTCCAGATGGCTGAAAGTGGTCCCAGAAAGAACAATGTGCATTCTACTTTCCTGAGACATGAAACCAAATATATCCGAGAGTTGATTGGCCTAATGGACGACAAAGTGTTAGACAACTTCAGGAAGAAGTATTGGTTGATTATGAGTTATGTGGATAAAGTTACTCTAGAGCAACATGATGGTTTCCATACACTTCTTCAATTCTATGATCCTCAGCTGAGATGTTTTGTTTTCACTTATTACATTCTGATGCCTACCCTGGAAGAACTTGTCAGCATCTTGAGGGTTCCCATCAAGGAAAGTCTTCCTTTCTACAGTTCTACGAGAGTTCCTCCGAGCGCAGACATTGACAAAGCAACTCACTTGAGCCTGGCTCTGATTGATGACAATATTAAAGAGAAAAGGGAAAGTAAAGGGTTTCAATTGGAGTTTTTTATCTCTAAAGCTAGAAGATATGCTGAGAAGCAAGAGTGGGTGTCCTTCAGTGCAGTCCTGGATTTGGTTGTGTATGGGATTAACTTGTTCCCGAACGAGAAGGATTTTGTGAGTATGGATGTTCTAGCCATCTTTGTTAAGAGGAATACTATTCCAACTTTGTTGGGAGATTTTTGCTATGATGTCCATTACTAGAATGAGAAAAAGTGTGGCGGATTGGTATCTTGTTGTGCATCCTTCTTCTATACTTTGTTTGATTGTCACCTTCCGAAGACATGACCCTTTATGGAACTCAAAGGTACTGTTAAGTGGTCCAAGAGATTGATGGGTTTGACTAATGCTGATATTACTTGGTGCTATAATAAAGACATGGTTGGAATGGAGCTTCTTACTAGTTGTGGTAATTTCCCTAATGTGCCTTTGCTCAGAAGAAAAAGGGAATTAATTACAACTCGGTGTTGGCCATAAAACAATTTAGATACCCATTGAAGACACGTCCAAAGGAAGAAGAGGTAGTAGAGTCCTTGTACTTTCCAACTAAAGGAAATGAAGAAAGATCTATTCAGATTTCTCAGGCTTAGGCTGTCAAAATTCAGAAAGGAAAGAAGGTATTTGGGAAGATAGATCCTAAGACATACTCACCTTATGCTGACTGGTTTAGGCATCATGTAGAGGTTATGCTTCTTACATTTTCAGTGGAGCCACCTCTGTATCCTAAAATGGTTTAGCCACAAACCACCGTGCCTATTGAAGAATACCACAATACAGAATCCTTACTCCATAAAGTCAGAATTGAAAATGCTGAAATCAATGGTCTTTATCAACACTTGGTCCATCCTAATCTAGCGTTAGAAGAGAAAGTTCACTTTTCTCAGAAGGCTATGGGAGACAAACAGAAAGAGTTTGAAGAAAGAGAGCGTTATTTTCGGAAGAAGGGTCTAGCTTAGAATAGCAAGGCTAGTGAGCGGTGAAGGATTAAAAATTCTTTAGCTGAAGCAAACAAAGTTATTACCCTTTGGCATGAACAATGGGAGACCAATCAGAGGTAACAAAAGAAGAAAGAAAAAGAGTACAAGCTAAAGATTGAAGGTTTGCAAGGCTAGGTGGAGAGTCATAATGAAGAGCTTCAAAGGGCCCATGAACAATGTCGAGAATATCTTCAAAGGCTTGAACAGAATCAGGGATTTATGGAGGATGCTCAATGGGAGATTGATGAACTCAAGATTTGGGCCGAGACTAAGAGGGTTAGGTCAGAGCCAAGTTCTAGTAGGGCGGACAAAGAAGTGTTTCATCAGCAAATTAGTTCTTTGCACACGTCTTTTGATCAAAGAGACCTCCTTATCTAGAGACTGATCGAGGACCCTTGACACCCGGATGTTGCTCAGTTGTTTGAAGTTGTCAAGCAATTTAGTTGGAGATTGAAAGATGTAGAGTTTTGTAGGACTTGATTTCTTGATGTACTTGATTACTCACAAGCTTGTTGTGGGAATCATTGTTTTATTTTTTTCTGAATGTTAAATGTTGTAAGACTTTTAACCCTCTGGGGAATCTTTTGTTGTTTTATGATATTATTTATGTCATTGGGTTTTGCTTAGTATTCTGAATTGTTGTCCATGCACTGAAACTTGTTCTATACTCGGCTTCATCAAGGAAATCATATTTGAGCCATGTGCGGTTGTTTCTTCTCAAAAGTCAGATCCCAAAGAACCATTTGTATTTCTCTGTTCTTAGTGAATACCAGAATCGGGACACAAATGACCTTGATAACGGAAATCACAACATTTGCATAACACGCATATTAAATTTCTTTGCTTTTTGCAGGTACAAGTACATATTTCTGATTTATCTTCTGTTTCAGGCATTATAGCTGTTAGACGGGTTCATTAATATTCGACAAAAGAAAACAGACTCGGGATAATGGATCAGATGCAAGCTGAATTGGTCGAGTTGAGAAACATGATGGACCAGTTCACGACGCTCATGACTGGTATGGCTCAGAATCATGAAAGGCTTTGGTTAGTGGTCGAGCAGATAGAGGAAACTTCAGAAGGTAACCAAGGAAATCAGGGAGATCCAAATGGTACTCCTACTCCACGAGGCAACCCACAGGTTATCCCTATTGTGAATGCAATTAGAGCTCCGGGCAGAGAGAATGATTTTAATGCTAGTTATGCTCATCATGGAGAGATGGATGGACGGGAGGATCAATTTACCTTGATTGATGGGGATATGGATGCTCAAAATATTGTGATGAACAACTGATTTGAGGAAATGGTTGAGAAGATCCAATCCATTGAATCTCATAATACTTTAGGCTTTGATGTTTCTGACTTGATATTCTCCTTATCCTTCATGGGAGCTCAGTTCTCGATATTCTCCATCATGGATGGTTTCTCCGGATACAATCAGATTAAGATGGCACCAGAAGACATGGAGAAGACAATGTTCATTACCTCGTGGGGCACCTTCTGTTATAAGGTGATGTCTTTTGGTTTGAAGAACGTCAGGGCTACGTATCAGCGATCTATAGTAACATTATTCTATGATATGATTCATCCATAGATTGAATGTTATGTGGGTGATATGATTGCCAAGTCAAGAACAAAACAAGAACATCTGGTTAATCTGAAAAAGTTGTTTGAAAGGTTGAGAAAGTTTTGATTGAGGCTGAATCTGAACAAATGCACTTTCAGAGTGTTATCCGGTAAATTGTTAAGTTTTATTGTGAGCCAAAAAGGAATCGAGGTTGATCATGCCAAAGTGAAATCTATACAAGATATGCCGGTACCGAAAACAGAAAAAGAAGTATATGGTTTCCTGGGTAGATTTAACTACATTGCAAGGTTCATATCTCACCTCACAGCCACATGTATACACCCCAAATTTGCCCTCACCCATTCACACCATGGCTTGTGATCATTTTCATAAGCATAAACTCAATCATACCATCTCATATCACATTTTTGATTCACTGCATTGGTTCAAAGTCATCTGCATCTAGGGTTTGTGATCTGAGCAATCCAAGAGCTTCTTGAGCCACTCCAAAGGTCATCAATCACTTCAAAGGGGTCTATGTGTGTTCAAGCATCATATTATATCCTCTCAAAGTCAAGAATGTCAAAGAATCACAAGAACTGAGAATGGTATGGATGCAGAGCCAGGTTTAACTGCACAGATGACCTAGAATTAGGGTTTTGGTTTCAAAGGCCATAACTCCAATTTTTTGGTCATTCTTGTTTCTATTGGTCTCTATATGGTATAGGAAGTATGCATATCAATTTTCATGAAGAAATTCCATGGGGAAGTCATCTGATCAAGAGTTGACTTTTCAAGCAAGCCAGTGCAAAATCAGGGCATCTGAGGCCCTCAATGACCCAACCAAAGGGTGTTCTTCATCATTTTGATTGTATATGATCTTTATTTGATCATAGAAGAAGTTGGAAGTTCACAAAATTCAAGAATTTCAAGTCTTTTGCAAAGTTGACTTTTTGGGCAAGTTTGACTTTTAATGAAATTGCCATTTTAGGCAACTTTTTCAACCTTTACTTTTTGATTCAAAAAAGCTTCAAATGGAAAAACTTTGGTCATGAAAGTTGTAGAATGGATCATTCCCTCTTCAAAAAGTACAAGAACATGACCTAATTCATTTTGGATCAAAAGTTATGGCTTGTCAAAGTTGGCAAAAATCACAAAATTTCAAAGTTTCCACCAAAGAGGCAAAGTTGCAAATTTACTTCTCAAGGCAAATTCAGTCATCAAATGGACTTCTAAACTTCACAACATGATCATGCAAGACCTAAAAATCAGAATGGGCCAAGAAACTTCTCACTTTTGTGGCCTATGGATCAAGATTTTTCATAAGAATCAAAGGCAAGGCAAGTTGCAAAACTCATCATAAGACATAGCCCACTTGCTTGCTAGCTTGCTGAACCATCCTAGGCCTTTCCCCACATCATGCTGCGCAGAACACACTTTTGTACTTGGCTAGAAAGTAGCCCATACTTCTCTTACACCAACTTTGACATTTTGGCAAAAGGACCCATACCTATCACAAAAGCACACATCACATCTTCTGACCAATCCCAATAGTTTATACAAGCCAAAAGCAAGCCAAAGCAACAAAAAACACAAGCCTGAAACACACCACAACTCAGCATTCCCATTTTCACCTTCATTTGCAAGAGCCTTCGAAACAGCCAGTACAAGTCACAAACACACAAACTAACTTCACAGATCAACTCAACACACCTTCCTGGTCACAAAGCACCCTTCACCATAGCCTAAAACTCAGAGAATCAAAAACACGATCCCCACCTGCCATTGAACAGAACTCAAGCAAACTATCAAACCAGCCATTGCAAACTTCAAACCAACATTGCAAGCTTCTTAGGAGGATCAGTGGAGTGGATTTGAGCCAAAGAAACAGCCAGAAAGCTCCTGAATCGAAAGCTGCAGTTCAGGTAGTCAACTCAAAACTTTTTTCCAGAAGCATGTTTTTAAGTTCTTAATAGCTTCTATGCACTCTCCTGATCATGAATATGTGCTTACTTTTGAAAATGGTTGAGAAACCAGGATGTATGCACTGTCTGAAACTTTTGCCCTAAAAAATGTTTGATTCGATTCTCTCTGTTTTTGAATGATAAATGTTGTTTGATTGAGGGGTTTGATTCGTTTTTGAATAGGGAAGAGTTCTGGGCAGTTAGATTTCATTTTCATTGCGTGTAGAGTGAGTTAGTGTTTTGGGCTTGCCGGAGAAGATGACCGGAACCACTGTTCCGATCATCTGAAAGTAATTAGGGCTGGATTAGGGCTTAATCATTAATTAGCGAATTTTGAATATAGGTCGTCCAGATGCGCGCCAGGTCCACTCCCGCGCGTGTGAATTTAAATCTGGGCCCTTAGATGCGCATACTTTTCCTTTTTTCAGTTTAATTCATTTTATTTTTCATTTAATTGCATTTCTTTTCTCCATTTATTTTAAAATAGTAAAACCTTTTCAAAAATTCTGAAAATTTTTATACATACTTTTATTAATTTTCAAAAACCAAAAACATTTTTATTTTTATTTTTTTGCATTAAAAAATATTTTTAAATCATTTAAAAATTTATTTTTAATTGATTAATGAGAATTAATTAATTAAAAATACTTTTAGGTATTTAAAAATCACCAAAAAATTCATGAAACCTTCATAATCATTTAGAAACATTGTCCAACCCTCAAAACAAATTTATTTTTTGATCTTGATATCTTTTGAGAATTTTTCATGGAATTAAAATCATTTCAAGGCATTATTTTGATCCAAACTTCAAAAAATCATTTCTGCCTAACCATTGAGGGTTGGACTTTGATTCTTTTTGCATTGAATTTTGTTTAGCATGTAGTTTGTGAGATTAAATTGGCATGATTTGATCTTTCATTTTCAATTTGTTTGGCATTTTTCTTGTTAAGGTACCCTAAAACCCCAGAAAACTTAGGAAATTCATAACTTACATTAGGTTAAGAGTTAGAACCCCTCCTTTGGGAAGTGAGTTTGTATAGGTTTAGGGTTCCTTTGAATGCATTTTCAATTTTTTATCTTGATGTTTGCTTCTGGTTTTGGTTTTTATTTGATGCATTGATCATAAACCCTAATTTGGGCTTCCTTTTGCATTCATCTTGCATTTGCTTGCATAACATGACTTGCCATGACATTTTATGAATTCATTTGATTCATTAGACATCTTGGGATATGTTGGAAGCATGTTTGATCATTGCATCATGTATTTGCCATGTTGTATGTCATTTGCATCTCATAACTTTTCATGTGTGTCCATGGTTCTAAACTTGCTTCATTTGCATCCATAAGTTTGTATGATCATCCCCATGCTTTGTTTCATGTTTGCATAATCTCATAGCATCATTATCATCTCATACATGCTTCTGGTTTTGGTTTGCATCATGCCATTTCATTCCATTTTTGCATTGCATTGCATTCCTTTCACTAACTTTTCAGGTGGTAAGCAACTTTGAGAAGTGAATTTGCCTTCACTTCTCACAATTTCTTTTCATCTCTCTTATGCATCATTGCTGCATTTTACTTTGTGTTTGAGATTGAGCTTTCTCTTTCTTCTTCTTCTTACTTTCTTTCTTCAAGTGACTTGACTTCTTAAGTGAAGCAAGTTATTTTGCTTCTCCTGATCCTTTCATCTGCTTCTTGGTGATTCCATTGAAGATTTCTCTTGTTAACCTTACAAACCTTAGGAACAACCAAGCATGACAATGATTAGGGTTTTGATTAGTCCCCCACTTAGTTTTACCTTTGTGTCTCTTTGAGTCTTCTCTTCTCACCTCATAATCAGGGACTAAACCCTAAAGGCTTTAAGGCTTTGAGATTAAGCTTATGCCTGCATCCTTCTATTAGGATGGAGTGTATAACTTTAATCCTAAGTGTTAAACCCTTAATGTGTTTAAATCCTTTAATCAATTCACTCAATAATTATCAAGACATCAAGCTTGTAACTTGGGCCTTGCATTAGGGTTCTAATTCTTCCTTAACTGGTTAAGAAGGACTAACCCTAGTGTTAATGGACAAGTCCCCCTCAAGTTGTCTTACAAACCCTAAAAAACACTTCATCATCTTATCATTAACTAAAATCCACTTAATAAAGGCTTTGTTTTGTCATGATTTTAATCCCTAATCATGGATTAAGTTGAGGAGCCTTCCTCAGCTTAAACATTCTCATCTATTATCCTTCTATTAGGATGGTGTAATGGGTGTGTTTAGTCCCTGATTATGGCTTAACCTCATTACCTAACACTAAACAAAAACCACAAAAACATCTAAATAATCACAAGTAGGTTAATGATCTTAATCCTACACCAAAGGTGATTAAGTGTGAGAAGCTGACTTCACACTTAAGGTATTCTCATTACCCCTAATCAGAGGGAGGATGTGATGAGTTTACTAAACTCATTGGTTTAGGCTTAAGCTCATTAACTTATGACAAATTCAAAAGCAATAAAAGACTGAAAATGCAAAAAACAAACAACAATTGTCTCCTCCGGGATTCTTTTCTCATCATCTTCATTCACAAACGAGAACTCGCTTCTTTCGTCTAATGCAAGACAGTTTGCATCTGTGCCAGACAGATCATACACTTGAGCATAGGCAAGCAAGCAGTTCACAGGTCAATTCATCTTTCAGTCTCTTTGGGTCGAACTACGGTGTTCTGACTTCCTCATTGCACGAGAGGATACGTAGGCATAACTTAACAATTATCGAACAAAAGTCTCTGTATATTCCCCCTCCTTCAAGCATCATTCTTTAAGCCTCATAGTCATGAGCAATCCATTCTTTTTACACTGACACCTGTACATCTTTTTCCAGCTATTTTATACACAGATTGCACTGACACTACCCCTTTAAAACACAAATCTTTTAAGCGTGCATCCCGTCGAGTACGACGGACAATCTGGGTGCTAATACCTTCCCAGGTTGTAACCAACCCCCTTTCTCAGTCTCTCTGGTTCGCAACCGTCTTATCCATCTTTTTCTAGGTCTATGCAGCATTGCCTTTCCTCCGGGATAAAAATGCTTAGCTGGCGACTCTTTTCATTCCCTGTGAGTTCACTCCTGTGTGTTCTCACATCATCCCTTCGCCGACCGTTTGCGCCTGTACCTTATTTTAGCCCAGTCTCATCTTTTGGGAGCGAAAGCTTGGCGACTCTGCTGGGGACCCTTATACTGCAACCAGGGCTTCTGGTTCTTTTCGTGGGTTCCTCCTAGCGCTTGTTTGATTTGTGTTTACTGGGGTGTTATGTGCTATTTGTGCTTGTACATTTATTTTGTTTATTGCTATATGTACAGTTGTTTTACTGCTTTCTTTATAGCTTTACATATATCATACTGTCATACTGTCTGGCTGGATCTGGTTTGCTGCTTTGGTGGGTGGGGTTCTATTGAGAGTTGAGGTCCTATACCTGGGACCTGAGTGACACCTAGGCTAGAGTGGTTCATGTTATTTCCCATTCCATTTCGGTCTGGTGCGGGAATATGAAACACGGTTCAGATATGGGTTTCTTCTTGAGAACTCTGTGCTACAGATTTCCTGTAGTGTTAGGGCTATCTGGGAAGCCTACTAAGTCTGGATGACCTTTTTATGACCTTCAGAAACTGAGGAGAATTAGAGGAGGATTTTTTATGGTTATTGTAAACACTGTACCTCCGGGTTAGAAGTGTTTACACTTCTCATAACTGATCCAAGTCCGAGGATCTTTGTTTTAGAACACCACCTGTGAGAGGGTTGGGCTGTTTACAGGTTTGCAGGTACCCTTGACCTCAGCATACCCTGTTACTTTGTTTTGATTAAGAGTACTCCATGTTGGAACAGTTCTTGTGATTTTTAACCCTGGACATGTGACTCTTTATTTGAGTCCCCCACCTTGGTTACTGGACTTAAAAGCCTCCATCTGGATTTCTTGAACATACATGGACCTATATTAGAACACTTGATCAGATCCAGCTCAGTCACAAACCCTTGCATATCATTTGCATACATCATCATTGCATCATTTTAACATTTGCTTATTTGTTTTTCAGGGTATCCATACTTTATTTTTGGCTTGGTTTTGACCCCATCATCAGCATAGACCCATCTTCATCAGTATCTACTTCAGCTATCAGCTACCTACTTCAGTCACCTGCACCAGCCTGTCAGTGGCCCATTTTCAGTGTTATTCTCAGCATCTGTCTCAGCTCCTCTTCAGCAACATGACACCTAAGAAGAGTAATATCTCCTACCATTTCTTTCAGCCTGAGCTAGTTGACATCAGGAAGATTCAGACCTTGATTACTCCAGATCATATACCACTATTCAGAGAACATTATGGAGGCATACTTGATGTGGTTATGGATTTGGACCCTTCACAGAGGAGCTTGATTCATACTTGCCTGCAGTTCTATGACCCCCCTCTGAGGTGATTTACCTTTCAGGATTTTCAGTTGGGACCTTTATTAGAGGAGTATTCATCATTGGTTGGTGTACCTATCAGGGGTGGAGTCCCCTTCAACCCTGAGATGGCTTTTCCCAGTAATGAAGAGATAGCAAAGGCATTACATCTGGAACCAGTTCTGATTGGGCAGAATATGACTACCAAGACTGGAATCTCTGGTCTACATTTGGATTTCTTGACTTCTCAGGCCATCCTGAAGGCCTCCTTGGGAGAGTGGAAGGCAGTCTGTGCTTTATTGGCCCTTAGCATATATGGGGTCATTTTATTTGCAGATGAGCCTAAGTTTGTTAGCAAGAATGCAATCCATCTTTTTATCCTGAGGAACCCAGTGCCCACCTTACTGGGAGATTTCTACTACTCTGTCCACCAAAGGAATGAAAAGCAGAGAGGAAGATTGGTGAGGTGCTGTGCTCCCCTTTTCCATACCTGGTTGCTCAGACACTTGCCCAAGACTGATGCATTTTTGAACCCTCACCAGCAGAGGAACTGGGCCAGAAGACTCACTGCTTTAACTGCAGTTGATATCAGGTGGTGCACTCAAAGCACAAAAGGCAGGGACATCATTACCAGTTGTGGGCAGTTTCCCAATGTACCCCTGATAGGAGTTAAGGGTTGCATCAACTATAACCCTCTGCTATTCAAAAGACAACTGGGCTATGCATTGGTCCACATTCCTAAGGCACAAGACTTGGCTGAGACTCTTTACTGTGAGAATAAGCCTAATCTGGCCATTGTCAGGCAAGCATCCTGGGCTTGGGACAATGTCCAGACTAAAGGGGTAACCATTCTGGGAAGATGCAACAATGTGGCCTCAGCACAGTACTACGAGTGGTCCCATGCCAGGGCTCAATTTTCTGGGATGCCCTTCACCATGGAAGATATCCCTGGGCCATCCACAGCACCACCTCCTGCCACTGTCAGCTTAGAGGAGTTTGAGAATTTGAAAGAGAGAAATGAGAAGTTGACTCAGGCTCTACAGAAGACCCTCTGGGAGAGGAGTGATGGTCGACTGGACATTGAAAGGTTAGAAAAGCTAAAGGTGGAGCATCTGGCTAGGATTGAAAAGTCAGAGGATTACATTAAGAAATCGAGGGTTGGAGAGCAGATCTTGAAGAATGCCTGCAAGGAGGCTCAGTTCCAAAAGGCCAGGACTGATTTGTATCTGAAAGAGAGTCAAGCCAGGTGGGTCAGGATCACCGAAGCTCGTACTCTAGAAGATAAGAGGACTCAGGACAAGATTGAGCAGTTGGAGGCTAGTGCAAAGGAGCAGCAGGAAGCCCTGCTAGCAGCCTAGAGAGAGATCTCAGAGTTAAAGATTAGAGCTGGTGTGAAGAGGTCAAAGGACCAAAGTCAACACAAGAAGCTAACTGCAGCTGTTACTACCAGGAATCTTCTCATCAGGAATCTTACAGAGCGTCCGGCTGATCCTGTGACTGAAGCACTTCTCAAGGAAGTTCAGGAGGATGAGTTTGGTCTTGGTGTCTGACTTTTGCTTGTTGTTGCTTTCATTTCATGTACTTTTCTTTTCTTATGTTGTATTTTGACCCCTCGGAGGGCATGTATTGTAAAAAAACAAATTATGTATCATTTACTTTTTGTAATATATGTATCAGTTTATTCGATCAGAGTTTCTTTCAAGCAACATCACAAGCATCTTCCTCAAGGGTCTGGAAAGGTCAAAACCAAGTGCCAAGCCGGATACCTTGGAAACAAATAAGCATACTGCATTGCATGCTAACCTTTGTTTGTTTTGTAGGTTTGTTTGGTTTTTTGTTACTAACTCTGTTGTGATCTCAGGAACTATTGCTTGACGTCGGGTGTTCCCACTCAACCGTCCACACAGATATCCAACCCGCAATAACCTTCCGGGTATACAGATGGACCAGGTACAACAGGACCTTACAGAGGTCAGGAACCAAATGGCCAACGAGAGGTTGGAAATGAGGAATCAGATGACACAATTTATGGAGGTGATGAATGGATTGGCACAGAGCCAAGAGAGATTAAGAGCCTTGGTAGAGAGGCAGACTCAGGAAGATCCCCATCTAGGGACTGGTGGGACAAGCAACAATGAGAGGGTTCAGCCTCATATCAACCCACCTGTATTTGGACCCCACCTTCATCCGGAGATCAACATCCCTGATAATGTACAAGGAAATGCTACTACAGGTAGAGTGCTGCAAGAAGACCCCTAGGAAGATCAGTTCACAGTGATGGGAGCTGGGGATGAGGCCTATGACAGAAGGCTGGATGAAATTGCTGAAAAATTAAGGTCCTTGGAGTCTCAAAACTCCTTAGGTTTTGATGTTATGGACATGGGCTTAGTGGACGGGGTCAGGATTCCCCATAAATTTAAACCACCGTGCTTTGAGAAGTACAACGGGACTTCCTGCCCACGGACCCACTTGCAATCCTTTCTGGGGAGGTTGAAGGCGTACACCATGGACGAAAAGCTGTGGATGTTTTATTTCGAAGACAGTTTAACTGGAGCTTCAAGGGAATGGTACTCCCATTTGACTAGAGCAACCATTAGGTGCTGGAAGGACTTGGCTGAGGCCTTCATTAGACAATACCAGTATAATTTGGATATGGCACCCAACAGGACCCTCCTGATGGGGATGTCACAGTCATCCAGGGAAAGCTTCCGGGAGTACGCCCAGAGGTGGAGACAGCTAGCTGCTGCTGTCCAGCCACCCATGTCAGAGAGGGAGATGGCTGATATGTTTATGAACACCCTCCAAGGGACGTACATTGATAGGCTAGCTGCTTTTTCTTCTACCAGCTTTGCGGATGTCGTTATAGCTGGAGAAAGAATTGAGAGCCTATTAAAGATGGGCAAAATTTCTGACAACGGTGCCAGCTCATCCAGCAACACAAGGAAGCCTTTTGTGGGCCCAAGAAGAACTGGTGAGACCAATGCTATCCATACTAGCAGGGGCAGACCCCAATATGTTCATAGGTCTGTGGCAGCAGTCACCATTCCCGCTTCAGTTCATCCACAACCAGCTTATCAACCACAGCAACAAAATTATCAGCAACACACTCAGTATCCTCCTCAGAGAAACTACAACAACACCAACAACAATCAGCAAAGACCATTTCAACAGAGACCGTCTCAGGCCAATAGGGTGATCGATCCGATCCCTATGCCTTATGCCACATTATTGCCACAACTCCTAAAACTCAACCTGGTTGAGCTAAGGACGTTGGCACCTCCAGATCCTGCCAGTTTACCCAGAAATTATGACGCCAACGCCAGATGTGCTTTTCATTCGAATGCACCTGGCCATAGTACAGAGAAGTGCAGAGCTTTGCACATGAAGGTACAGGACTTGGTAGATTCTAAGGCTCTAAACTTTGCACCACCACCGAATGTTAACAAGAACCCAATGCCAAACCATGGTGGCCCCAGAATCAATGCTATTGAAGAAGACAAGCCGTCTTACTTGATAACCAGTGTGGGTCAGATTCGGACACCCTTGGTAGAGATCAAAGCTCAACTCCTTGAATGTCAAATGTTCACTGGATGCGAGCTAGGGTGTGCTTATTGCAACATTTCAGTGAATGGATGTGATGACTTGAGAGATGGCATAGATGGTCTCATCCAGAGTGGCCTGCTTAAAATCACAACATCAATACCTACCAATCCAGCAATCTCCTTAACAACAGTTCCCGAGTCTTCTACAACTGCAACAACCATTGTTCCAAATAACTCTTCAATCTCATCAACGAATGTTTCATCTGTTGCTTCAACGGACCAAATATCAGCAAACATCCCTTCTACAACTTCAGCACCCCTTCATTCAGAATCTCCTACAACAACAACACCCATCCAGTCAACAGTGTCTCCTACAAACAATGAAAGCATCTCAACAGTTACAATTTATTATGATCCTGAAAATGATTCTGCCTACAACTCACAAAATGCCACTCCTGTCAGAGCACCGGTTACAATATACTATGATCCACATACTATCATGGTCCCTTCTACAGCTGCTATCAGTCCAGTCACTATCACAGTGCCTGGGCCAGTACCTTATGAAAGCAGTAATGCCATCCCTTGGCATTACGGCTCTGATCTATACTGCGAAGGACAGAAAATCACTCTCGAATCATCAACTTCTTCACCACAAATAGATAATGTGGGGGGAGGCGGAGGCTTCACTCGAAGTGGACGTCTCTTTGCCCCGCAAATTCAAAGACCCAGTGCCGAAGCAGAAGCTGCTGCTAAGGCAAAAGGGAAGAGCATGGTGCAAGAAGAGCAAATTGTTAAGGAAGCTTTGAAAACACCTTTTGATCAAGAAGTTGATGAATTCATGAGAATCATCAAGAAAAGTGATTACAAGATAGTTGACCAGCTTCACCAGACGCCTTCTAATATCTCCATTCTATCGTTGTTAATGTGCTCTGAGGCTCATCGGAACGCACTACTAAAAGTCTTGCACGCAGCTTATGTGCCAGAAGAGATCACCGTCAATCAGTTGGAAGCTGTGGTTGGAAATGTTAACGCTAGTCATGGACTAGGATTTACCAACACTGATTTGACTACGGAAGGCCGCAACCACAACAAGGCTTTGCACATTACCATGGAATGTAAGGGTGCAGTTCTTTCCCATGTGCTGGTAGACACAGGATCATCCCTCAATGTCTTACCTAAAAAAGCCCTTGTGAAGCTGGAGTATGAAGGATTGGCGTTGCGTCCCAGCAACTTGGTAGTAAGAGCCTTTGACGGTTCTAAGAGATCAGTTCTGGGAGAAATTGAGTTGCCTATAACGATTGGCCCACAAACTTTCAAAACGACCTTCTACGTGATGGACATTCAGCCTGCCTACAGCTGTTTGTTGGGTAGACCATGGATTCATGCCGCTGGCGCAGTTACGTCTACCCTTCACCAGAAGTTAAAATTCGAATGGGAGGGCCAAGTCGTTACTATTTGTGGAGAGGAAGATATCTTTGTAAGCCATCTGGCTACATACAAATACATTGAGATGGATGGGGAGATCCACGAAACGATGAGTCAAGGGTTTGAGGCCTTGAACATAAATGAAACATCTGCTGTACCTGGAACCTCAATGACATCATATCAACAAGCCCGGAAGGTTGTTGAAGAAGGGACTGCCCAAGGCTGGGGCAAGTTGCTGCCCGTAGAGAAGAAGGAGGATAGATTTGGGTTGGGTTACAAACCAACTCAACAAGATCAAGCGGAGGCTGCTAAGAAGCCCAACTTTGTTAGTGGGGGATGCTCACCCCTGATGCTGTCAACAATTTGGAAGACGAGGACGAAAGCGACCGCAACCTGGAGAGTTGGATACGTCCAAAGATCCCGGGGAGCAGTATCTCAAACTGGTCTTCCCAGGAAATTATAAGAGTTACTCCTGCAGAGTAATTATTATTTCCTGTATTTTTATAGCATGCATCAAGTCTTGCATCTTTCCCAAGATGACAAGACTCTTTTTGTAATCGGGCCATCTGTAATTTTTGTGCAACAAGATTAATCAAAGAAATATCAGACATCTTTTGCAAATGAGTCTTTTCCTTTTCCGCTCACTGTTTTTCCATTTTTCTTTTTGTACAAAAATAAATGGCAATGTTTTCAAAATGACAACTTTATTTCACTTTTCTAAACAAGATTAAAATCAATCACTAAAATGAACAAACTGAACCCTTGCAGAGAGTGCCTTCCAGACTGCACCGACAACAGCACGGCTATGACTTCGTATGACTTTGACAATCCAATCAATCAAGCTGATGAAGGGGTTGAAGAAGATTATGAGCTTCCTGAAGAGCTAGCCAGGTTGTTGAGACAAGAGGAAAGGGTTATCACTCCTTATCAGGAGGAGGTAGAGACGATCAATCTTGGTACAGATGAAGACGTGAAAGAAGTTAAAATCGGGGCCTGCTTACAAGACTCAGTGAAGAGACAACTGATTGACCTGCTTCAAGAGTATGTGGACGTGTTTGCTTGGTCTTATCAGGATATGCCAGGGTTGGACACCGACATTGTTGTGCACAAGCTGCCTTTAAAAGAAGACTGCCCACCGGTTAAACAGAAATTGCACCGCACTCGCCCAGACATGGAAATGAAGATCAAAGAAGAGGTGCAAAGGCAGTGGGACGCCGGGTTCCTTGCTGTAACTAGCTATCCACCGTGGGTTGCTAATATTGTGCCTGTGCCTAAGAAGGACGGCAAAGTAAGGATGTGTGTTGACTACCGGGATCTGAACAGAGCCAGCCCGAAAGATGATTTCCCATTACCTCACGTTGATGTATTGGTGGATAATACGGCTCAGTTCTCGGTATTCTCCTTCATGGACGGATTTTCAGGATACAACCAGATCAAGATGTCACCTGAAGACATGGAGAAGACAACCTTCATCACACCCTAGGGCACATTCTGCTACAAGGTAATGCCATTTGGACTGAAGAATGCTGGTGCAACGTATCAACGGGCTATGGTAACATTATTCCACGACATGATCCATAATGAAATCGAATGTTACGTGGATGACATGATTGCCAAGTCCCTCACTGAAGAAGACCACCTGGTAAATCTGCTGAAGCTATTCAAGCGTCTGAGGAAGTACCAACTGAAGTTGAACCCCAACAAGTGCACATTCGGGGTGCGATCTGGTAAGCTGCTGGGTTTTATTGTGAGCGAGAAAGGGATTGAAGTTGACCCTGATAAAGTCAAAGCCATTCAAGAAATGCCTGCACCGAGGTCTGAAAAAGAAGTTCGAGGGTTCTTAGGTCGATTGAACTACATCTCAAGGTTCATATCTCACCTTACAGCGACCTGTGAACCTTTGTTCAAATTGTTGAGAAAAGAACAGACGGTCAGGTGGAACGAAGACTGCCAGAAGGCTTTTGACAAGATCAAAGAATACTTACAAGAGCCTCCAATCCTCATGCCTCCAGTTGAAGGAAGACCTCTGATCATGTACTTGACAGTATTAGAAGAGTCGATGGGGTGTGTGTTGGGCCAGCATGACGAGTCTGGTCGAAAAGAGTATGCGATATACTACCTAAGCAAAAAGTTTACCGACTGTGAACAACGTTATTCACTGCTCGAGAAAACTTGCTGTGCTTAAGCGTGGGCTGCTCGCCGACTGAGGCAGTATATGTTGACCCACACTACTTTATTGATCTCCAAAATGGACCCAGTTAAGTACATATTCGAGAAGCCAGCGCTTACCGGACGGGTTGCAAGATGGCAAATGATCCTCACGGAATATGACATCCAATACACATCTCAGAAAGCCATCAAGGGCAGTGTATTGTCTGAATATCTTGCTGAGCAACCCATTGATGATTACCAGCCTATGATATTTGACTTCCCTGATGAAGACATCATGTTCATAAAAGCAAAAGATCATGAAGAACCTATTCACACTGAAGGGCCTAACCCGGAAGAAGAATGGACTATGATGTTTGATGGGGCTGTTAATACGAATGGTCGTGGTGTTGGTGCAGTACTCATTACACCTAAAGGAGTTCACATGCCTTTCTCGGCAAAACTCACTTTCAACTGCACTAACAACGAAGTTGAATACGAAGCTTGCATTATGGGTCTTGAGGAAGCCATTGACCTCAGGATCAAGACATTGACTGTATTCGGAGATTCAGCTCTGGTAATCAATCAAACCAACGGCAAATGGTATACACACCAAGATCATCTGATACCTTACAAGGATTATACAAGGAGGTTATTGACTTTCTTTACAACAGTCAAGCTTGAGTATATCCCTCGGGACGAAAATCAGTTTGCAGATGCTCTGGCTACCATTTCATCCATGATCGAAGTTCAAGCTGCCAACTTTGTACCTCAAATCTCAGTGTCCTGACTTGACAGACCAGCATATGTATTCGCAGCAGATGTTGTCAAGGATGATAAGCCTTGGTTCTATGACATTAAGTGCTTCTTGGAGGATCAGACATACCCACCTGGGGCATCTTCCAATGATAAGAAGACTTTGAGAAGGCTTGCTGGTAGTTTCTTCCTGAACACTGATGGTTCCCTATACAAGAGGAACTTTGATATGGTACTCCTCAGATGCGTCGACAGGACAGAAGCAGATTTGCTAATGCATGAAGTGCACGAAGGATCCTTTGGTACCCATGCGGGAGGACATGCCATGGCTAAAAAGTTGCTAAGATCAGGTTATTATTGGATCACAATGGATGCCGACTGTTGTGCCTATGCCAGAAAATGCCATAAATGCCAGATTTATGCGGATAAGGTGCATGTGCCTCCCAATCCTTTGAATGTGATGTCTTCACCCTGGCCCTTTGCTATGTGGGGCATCGACATGATTGGCAAGATTGAACCGACTGCTTCGAATGGCCACAGATTCATCCTGGTTGCCATTGACTATTTCACCAAGTGGGTCGAAGCAACTTCCTATGCAAATGTTACCAGGCAAGTGGTAGCCAGATTTCTGAAGAGGGATATCATCTGTCAGGATGGAGTGCCCGAGCGAATCATTTTTGACAATGGTTCCAACTTGAATAACAAAATGATGGCAGAGCTATGCCGGGACTTCAAGATCCAACATCACAATTCTTCTCCTTACAGGCCAAAGATGAATGGCGCTGTTGAGGCAGCAAATAAGAATATCAAGAAGATTGTGCAGAAGATGGTAGTCACCTACAAAGACTGGCATGAAATGCTACCGTTTGCCTTGCATGGGTACCGCACGTCAATCAGAACATCCACTGGAGCAACACCGTATCAGCTCGTGTATGGTATGGAAGCAGTCCTACCTGTTGAAGTTGAATTACCCTCCCTACGGGTATTGATGGATGTAAAGCTGAACGAAGCAGAATGGGTCCGGTTCCGATACGAACAACTGAGTCTGATTGAAGAGAAGAGATTGGCTGCAATCTGTCATGGGCTGTTGTATCAGAAAAGAATGAAGAGAGCTTTCGATCAGAAAGTCAGGCACCGAGAGTACCAAGTAGGGGATCTTGTGCTGAAAAGAATCCTCCCTCCGCATACAGACCACAGGGGCAAGTGGACTCCGAATTATGAAGGACCATTCGTAGTGAAGAAAGTTTTCTCTGGTGGAGCACTGATGCTCAGCACTATGGATGGTGAAGATTTCCCGTCCCATGTGAATTCAGATGCAGTTAAAAAATACTTCGCATAAAAAGACCCGCTGGACATAAAAACAGAATGTAAGTCCAGGCAAAAATAGGGCATCCCGGCGAGTCAAAAACAGAATAAAAGACTCGGGCAAAAATAAGGGAAAATAAACAAAAAAAAAGTACACCCGCTAAGTTGAAAAGCCGCATCGGACAACTCAGGCAAAAATGGGTATCCCGATGGATTGAAAACCCGAAAGGGCGATCCATGCAAAATAAGGGAATAAGCGAACAACTGCATTCTGAATTCGTCTGTATCACCTATAACTTGGTAAGCTTCGAAAGGATCAAGCTTCTTTCAGAATCAGCCTTCTTCAGAAAGCAAGACGAGAAGAACGTCAAATGTCATACGAGTCATAGAAAAGGGAAGCTCCTTGAAGCGTCGCCGACATTGCCAGCACCTTTTTGTTTCTCAATTTATAACAATCTCCTCATTTTAGGAGATTTGTTTCTTTGACTGTATCTTGCCTATTCAGGGCACATGAATTAATAAAAGCAGATTTTCAGTCATGTTTCGTCTTGTACATTTTTTTATTTGCAAAAATGTCTGATGTCTTTAAAATACTGATTGCATAAATACAGATGCTTTTCTTCTTCTAAAAAATACGTGCTTGCAGGGAATATACTTACTCTCAGAAGTGTCTAACTCCTATGACGGAATCCAGTAAAGGATACCTCGGGATTACTTGTGCGTTTCCCTATCTTTGCAGGATCGCAGGTATCCAAAACGCAACTTGGGGCATGTAAGCTTCATCTCAGCAAGCTGGCAAATCAACACTCACTCAAAGTGTTTTCTCCCCAGCTGAGTTGCCACTTGTTACTTCTCCCCGCCGAGGTGCCAATCATTCTTCCTCCTCAGCCAAGTACAAAAGCCAGGGAACCACTTCCCCACAGAGCTTCAGCCTCTATCCAGAAGAGCAGCGCATGAAGGAATCACAACAGAGTGAAGAAAGCTTCTGCAAACCCCAGCTGGGTCCCTCATTATCAGGATGGGTCTATCAGTGACCTATTCCCCCAAGCAGATATCATCTCATCAGATCTACCAATGATCTCATCCCCAGCTGGGATGTCCATTTCAAGCAGATCGGCCAGAGATCTTCAGGGCAACGGGATCCGAATCCCGGTTTGGTATCTTTGCATAATCATAGCATTCGCATCATATTCACCCACAAAGCGTAGCATTCCGTCTAATACGGAGCATTACGGCAAAAGTCAAACATGTAGCATAATCATAAGCCATGTTCTGAATCAAACACTTGTGAATAATAACAATCCATCAATATACAGAATACCCCCAAATTCCCCAACGGAGAGCTAAAGCTAAAGCAGTTGCCTTACATTCACAAACATCAGCATATACTCCTTTTGGCACCCGTCCGTGTCATATCCCCAGCAGAAAACCAAAGACATCCCCTTTGCACTCTCAGATGCATATATATATATAACTTTCTTGACATCCGTCTGTGTCACTTTCCCCAGCACAGTAACATAAACACTTTGTACATCAGATACTTGCTTATACTATACGTCTTCTCCTTTTGACACTTGTCCGTGTCACTCTCACCAGCAGATTAAACACTCATCTATACACTTATACAGATACTCGTCCGTATCTTGTATACACCATTTATATCCCCGCAGATTCGACACTCGTCCGTGTTCTTTGTTAACCAGTTGGTACTCGTCCGTACCATCATCTTAGAACATACGTCAAGCGTTTGTTTCTACCTGATACTCGTCCGTATCATAGTCTTAAGGATGCTCGTCCGCATCTTTAATCCATACACTGTGTCAAACACTCTTGCCTTCTTGAATATAGACACTCGTCTGTGTCTACTATTCCCCAGAAGGGTCCCTTCAGATTCAACACTCGTCTGTGTTCCTTGTTAACCAGTTGATACTCGTCCGTATCATCATCTCTGAACATGCGTCAAGTATTTGTTTCTACCCGATACTCATCCGTATCGTAGATTTAGGGATGCTCGTCCGCATCTTTAATCTATACACAACGTCTAAACACTTATACCTTTTGTTTCTTGGATATAAACACTCGTCCGTGTTTACTATACCCCAGTAAATCGCCAACAAAGCAATTTTATTTTTATCTGACATTCGTCCTATGTCATGATAAACCCTGAGAGCAGCCGTACCCTGCTAGGTGGTCGTCTTCCACCTCTTGATGATCGTCCTTCATCATGCTCGTCCGATGGCCGTCCCCATCATTAACCTTCTATCCGACATTCGTCCTATGTCGTGATATTTAGCAGCCGTCCCCTGCTAGGTGGTCGTCCTCCACCTTTTGATGATCGTCCTTCATCATTTTATCCAATGGCCGTCCCCATTGTTGATCTATGGTTATCTGACATTCGTCCTATGTCATGATAAACCTTGAGAGCAGCCGTCCCCTGCTAGGTAGTCGTCCTCCACCTCTTGATGGTCGTCCTCCATCATGCTCATCCGATGGTCGTCCCCATCGTTGACCTTTTATCCGGCATTCGTCCTATGTCGCGATATTTTCGGCAGCCGTACCCTGCCAGGTGGTCGTCCTCCACCTTAGATGACCGTCCCTCATCTTATCCCCAACAGAGCAGCCGTCCCCTGCTAGGTGATCGTCCTTCACCTTTGATGACCGTCCCTCATCATCTGTTTATTTTATTTATTCTTTAACCCGATGGCCGTCCCCGTCGTGGTCCCTTTTCCTTTTTTCCTGATGATCGTCCTTCATCAGTTTAGCCCGATGGCCGTCCCCATCGTTGGTTACTTTACTTTATGAACTTGATGGTCGTCCCCATCATTTTTTCATTAATCTCCAGAGAATTTTACAGCTTTACTTGATGGCCGTCCCTATCATAATTCTTTTTATCCCCAGCGTGTCGGTCGTCCCCGTCATTGCTTCATTTCCCGCACTTTTCCCAGCATGTCGGCCGTCCCCGTCATTGCTCTTTACCCAGCAGTCGTCCTCTGCTCGACGGTCGTCCTCCGTCGCCCATACTTTACAATATACTTTATTTCTTTTACAATCTATATCCCTTTTCTTCTTCATTCTGTGAGTGCAAATTTTGGACTGTCTTTGGTATTCAACCACAAGTTATCTTGTTTGCCTGTTGAGTCGTTGCTTACATCCTGCACAGCTAACTCATGTTTGAATAGGGGCAGCTGTAAACACCCCAAATTTTCCCTCACCCATTAACACCATGGCTTGTGATCATTTTCATAAGCATAAACTCAATCATACCATCTCATATCACATTTTTGATTCACTGCATTGGTTCAAAGTCATATGCATCTAGGGTTTGTGATCTGAGCAATCCAAGAGCTTCTTGAGCCACTCCAAAGGTCATCAATCACTTCAAAGGGGTTTATGTGTGTTCAAGCATCATATTATATCCTCTCAAAGTCAAGAATGTCAAAGAATCACAAGAACTGAGAATGGTATGGATGCAGAGCCAGGTTTAACTGCACAGATGACCTAGAATTAGGGTTTTGGTTTCAAAGGCCATAACTACAATTTTTTTGGTCATTCTTGTTTCTATTGGTCTCTATATGGTATAGGGAGTATGCATATCAATTTTCATGAAGAAATTCCATGGGGAAGTCATCTGATCAAGAGTTGATTTTTAAAGCAAGCCAATGCAAAATCAGGGCATCTGAGGCCCTCAATGACCCAACCAAAGGGTGTTCTTCATTATTTTGATTGTATATGATCTTTATTTGATCATAGAAGAAGTTGGAAGTTCACAAAATTCAAGAATTTCAAGTCTTTTGCAAATTTGACTTTTTGGGCAAGTTTGACTTTTAATGAAATTGCCATTTTAGGCAACTTTTTCAACCTTTACTTTTTGATTCAAAAAAGCTTCAAATGGAAAAACTTTGGTCATGAAAGTTGTAGAATGGATCATTCCCTCTTCAAAAAGTACAAGAACATGACCTAATTCATTTTGGATCAAAAGTTATGGCTTGTCAAAGTTGGCAAAAATCACAAAATTTCAAAGTTTCCACCAAAGAGGCAAAGTTGCAAATTTACATCTCAAGGCAAATTCAGTCATCAAATGGACTTCTAAACTTCACAACATGATCATGCAAGACCTAAAAATCAGAATGGGCCAAGAAACTTCTCACTTTTGTGGCCTATGGATCAAGATTTTTCATAAGAATCAAAGGCAAGGCAAGTTGCAAAACTCATCATAAGACATAGCCCACTTGCTTGCTAGCTTGCTGAACCATCCTAGGCCTTTCCCCACATCATGCTGCGCAGAACACACTTTTGTACTTGGCTAGAAAGTAGCCCATACTTCTCTTACACCAACTTTGACATTTTGGCAAAAGGACCCATACCTATCACAAAAGCACACATCACATCTTCTGACCAATCCCAATAGTTTATACAAGCCAAAAGCAAGCCAAAGCAACAAAAAACACAAGCCTGAAACACACCACAACTCAGCATTCCCATTTTCACCTTCATTTGCAAGAGCCTTCGAAACAGCCAGTACAAGTCACAAACACACAAACTAACTTCACAGATCAACTCAACACACCTTCCTGGTCACAAAGCACCCTTCACCATAGCCTAAAACTCAGAGAATCAAAAACACGATCCCCACCTGCCATTGAACAGAACTCAAGCAAACTATCAAACCAACCATTGCAAACTTCAAACCAACATTGCAAGCTTCTTAGGAGGATCAGTGGAGTGGATTTGAGCCAAAGAAACAGCCAGAAAGCTCCTGAATCGAAAGCTGCAGTTCAGGTAGTCAACTCAAAACTTTTTTCCAGAAGCATGTTTTTAAGTTCTTAATAGCTTCTATGCACTCTCCTGATCATGAATATGTGCTTACTTTTGAAAATGGTTGAGAAACCAGGATGTATGCACTGTCTGAAACTTTTGCCCTAAAAAATGTTTGATTCGATTCTCTCTGTTTTTGAATGATAAATGTTGTTTGATTGAGGGATTTGATTCGTTTTTGAATGGGGAAGAGTTCTGGGCAGTTAGATTTCATTTTCATTGCGTGTAGAGTGAGTTAGTGTTTTGGGCTTGCCGGAGAAGATGACCGGAACCACTGTTCCGGTCATCTGAAAGTAATTAGGGCTGGATTAGGGCTTAATCATTAATTAGCGAATTTTGAATATAGGCCGTCCAGATGCGCGCCAGGTCCACTCCCGCGCGTGTGAATTTAAATCTGGGCCCTTAGATGCGCATACTTTTCCTTTTTTCAGTTTAATTCATTTTATTTTTCATTTAATTGCATTTCTTTTCTCCATTTATTTTAAAATAGTAAAACCTTTTCAAAAATTCTGAAAATTTTTATACATACTTTTATTAATTTTCAGAAACCAAAAACATTTTTATTTTTATTTTTTTGCATTAAAAAATATTTTTAAATCATTTAAAAGTTTATTTTTAATTGATTAATGAGAATTAATTAATTAAAAATACTTTTAGGTATTTAAAAATCACCAAAAAATTCATGAAACCTTCATAATCATTTAGAAACATTGTCCAACCCTCAAAACAAATTTCTTTTTTGATCTTGATATCTTTTGAGAATTTTTCATGGAATTAAAATCATTTCAAGGCATTATTTTGATCCAAACTTCAAAAAATCATTTCTGCCTAACCATTGAGGGTTGGACTTTGATTCTTTTTGCATTGCATTTTGTTTAGCATGTAGTTTATGAGATTAAATTGGCATGATTTGATCTTTCATTTTCAATTTGTTTGGCATTTTTCTTGTTAAGGTACACTAAAACCCTAGAAAACTTAGGAAATTCATAACTTACATTAGGTTAAGACTTAGAACCCCTCCTTTGGGCAGTGAGTTTGTATAGGTTTAGGGTTCCTTTGAATGCATTTTCAATTTTTTATCTTGATATTTGCTTCTGGTTTTGGTTTTTATTTGATGCATTGATCATAAACCCTAATTTGGGCTTCCTTTTGCATTCATCTTGCATTTGCTTGCATAACATGACTTGCCATGACATTTTATGCATTCATTTGATTCATTAGACATCTTGGGATATGTTGGAAGCATTTTTGATCATTGCATCATGTATTTGCCATGTTGTATGTCATTTGCATCTCATAACTTTTCATGTGTGTCCATGGTTCTAAACTTGCTTCATTTGCATCCATAAGTTTGTATGATCATCCCCATGATTTGTTTCATGTTTGCATTATCTCATAGCATCATTATCATCTCATACATGCTTCTGGTTTTGGTTTGCATCATGCCATTTCATTCCATTTTTGCATTGCATTGCATTCCTTTCACTAACTTTTCAGGTGGTAAGCAACTTTGAGAAGTGAATTTGCCTTCACTTCTCACAATTTCTTTTCATCTCTCTTATGCATCATTGCTGCATTTTACTTTGTGTTTGAGATTAAGCTTGCTCTTTCTTCTTCTTCTTACTTTCTTTCTTCAAGTGACTTGACTTCTTAAGTGAAGCAAGTTACTTTGCTTCTCCTGATCCTTTCATCTACTTCTTGGTGATTCCATTGAAGATTTCTCTTGTTAACCTTACAAACCTTAGGAACAACCAAGCATGACAATGATTAGGGTTTTGATTAGTCCCCCACTTAGTTTTACCTTTGTGTCTCTTTGAGTCTTCTCTTCTCACCTCATAATCAGGGACTAAACCCTAAAGGCTTTAAGGCTTTGAGATTAAGCTTATGCCTGCATCCTTCTATTAGGATGGAGTGTATAACTTTAATCCTAAGTGTTAAACCCTTAATGTGTTTAAATCCTTTAATCAATTCACTCAATAATTATCAAGACATCAAGCTTGTAACTTGGGTCTTGCATTAGGGTTCTAATTCTTACTTAACTGGTTAAGAAGGACTAACCCTAGTGTTAATGGACAAGTCCCCCTCAAGTTGTCTTACAAACCCTAAAAAACACTTCATCATCTTATCATTAACTAAAATCCACTTAATAAAGGCTTTGTTTTGTCATGAGTTTAATCCCTAATCATGGATTAAGTTGAGGAGCCTTCCTCAGCTTAAACATTCTCATCTATTATCCTTCTATTAGGATGGTGTAATGGGTGTGTTTAGTCCCTGATTATGGCTTAACCTCATTACCTAACACTAAACAAAAACCACAAAAACATCTAAATAATCACAAGTAGGTTAATGATCTTAATCCTACACCAAAGGTGATTAAGTGTGAGAAGCTGACTTCACACTTAAGGTATTCTCATTACCCCTAATCAGAGGGAGGATGTGATGAGTTTACTAAACTCATTGGTTTAGGCTTAAGCTCATTAACTTATGACAAATTCAAAAGCAATAAAAGACTGAAAATGCAAAAAACAAACAACAATCGTCTCCTCCGGGATTCTTTTCTCATCATCTTCATTCACAAACGAGAACTCGCTTCTTTCGTCTAATGCAAGACAGTTTGCATCTGTGCCAGACAGATCATACACTTGAGCATAGGCAAGCAAGCAGTTCACAGGTCAATTCATCTTTCAGTCTCTTTGGGTCGAACTACGGTGTTCTGACTTCCTCATTGCACGAGAGGATACGTAGGCATAACTTAACAGTTATCGAACAAAAGTCTCTGTATATTCCCCCTCCTTCCAGCATCATTCTTTAAGCCTCATAGTCATGAGCAATCCATTCTTTTTACACTGACACCTGTACATCTTTTTCCAGCTATTTTATACACAGATTGCACTGACACTACCCCTTTAAAACACAAATCTTTTAAGCGTGCATCCCGTCGAGTACGACGGACAATCTGGGTGCTAATACCTTCCCAGGTTGTAACCAACCCCCTTTCTCAGTCTCTCTGGTTCGCAACCGTCTTATCCATCTTTTTCTAGGTCTATGCAGCATTGCCTTTCCTCCGGGATAAAAATGCCTAGCTGGCGACTCTTTTCATTCCCAGTGAGTTCACTCCTGTGTGTTCTCACATCATCCCTTCGCCGACCGTTCGCGCCTGTACCTTATTTGAGCCCAGTCTCATCTTTTGGGAGCGACAACTTGGCGACTCTGCTGGGGACCCTTATACTGCAACCAGGGCTTCTGGTTCTTTTCATGGGTTCCTCCTAGCGCTTGTTTGATTTGTGTTTACTGGGGTGTTATGTGCTATTTGTGCTTGTACATTTATTTTGTTTATTGCTTTATGTACAGTTGTTTTACTGCTTTCTTTATAGCTTTACATATATCATACTGTCATACTGTCTGGCTGGATCTGGTTTGCTGCTTTGGTGGGTGGGGTTCTATTGAGAGTTGAGGTCCTATACCTGGGACCTGAGTGACACCTAGGCTAGAGTGGTTCATGTTCTTTCCCATTCCATTTCAGTCTGGTGCGGGAATATGAAACACGGTTCAGATATGGGTTTCTTCTTGAGAACTCTGTGCTACATATTTCCTGTAGTGCTAGGGCTATCTGGGAAGCCTACTAAGTCTGGATGACCTTTTTATGACCTTCAGAAACTGAGGAGAATTAGAGGAGGATTTTTTATGGTTATTGTAAACACTGTACCTCCGGGTTAGAAGTGTTTACACCGCTCATCATGTATTTGACAATACTTGAAGGATCCATTGGTTGTGTTCTCGGTCAACATGATGAGATAGGTAGTAAAGAACATGTCATCTACTACCTGAGCAAAAAGTTCAATGATTGTGAATCTAGATACTCAATGGTTGAGAAGACATGTTTTCCACTTGTATGGGATGCTAAGCGATTGAGACAATACATGTTCACTCATACAGCCTTGGTGATTTCAAAAATGGATCCTGTCAAGTATATTTTTGAGAAACCAACATTTTCCAGAAGAGTTGCCCGTTGGAAAATGGTGCTAACTGAATATGATGTCCAGTACACTTCCCAGAAAGCCATCGAAGGAAGTATTCTGTTAGAATATCTTGCACAACAACCTATTGATGATTACCAGCCGATGAGGTTTGACTTCCCTGATGAGGACATCATGTTCCTCAAAGCTAAAGACTACGAGGAACCACTCGTGGAGGAGGGGCCTGACCCTGAATCCAAATGGAGTTGGTGCAAGGAGTTCAATGCCATCTGTCGCTCTCAAATATTTGCATCCCGGTGCAGACGCGAACGGTCGGTGAAAAGAGACAAGGTGAAATGAAATGAATAGAGTCGCCAGCTAGGCATTTTTATCCCTAAAGAAAAGTAATGCTGCATAAACCTGGGAAAATATGGATAAGACGGTTGCGAACCAGAGACACTAAGAAAGGGGGTTAGTTACAACCTGGGAAGGCATTAGCACCCATATTGTCCGTCGTACTCAACGGGATCCACGCTTACAAGGTTGTGTTTGAAAGGGGTAGTGTATGTGCTATCTATGTGCAAAAGCTAAGAATGAATGTACAGGTGTCAGTACAACAGGTAAATTGCTCAGGAACTGAGGCTTAAAAAAGAATGCTAAAAGAGGGGGATGACAAAGAGACTTTTGTTCGATAACAATTAAGTTATGCCTACGTTTCCTCTCGTGCAATGAGGAAGTCAGAACACCGTAGTTCGACTCAAAGAGACTGAAAATAAATTGACTGTGAACTGCTTACTTGTCTATGCTCAAGTGTATGACTTGTCTGGCTCGAGTGCTAACTGTCTTGCATTAGACGGAAGAAGCAAGTTCTCATTTATGAATGAGTGTGATGAGAAAAGAATCCCGAAGGAGACGATTATTGTTTGTTTTTTTGTGTTTTTCAGTCTTGTTATTGTTTTTTGGTGTTTTGCATAAGATAATGAGCTTAAGCCTAAATCAAGGGTGGTAAACTCATTATATCCTCCCTGATTAGGGATAATGAGCCTACTTAAGTATGAGATACGCATCTCAACTTAATTACCATGATGATATAGGATTAAGATCATTAACCTACTTGTGATTATTAAGATTTTTTGGGATTTTTGTTTAGTGTTAAGTAATGAGTTTAATCTCTAATCACAGATTAGTGAACTCATTACACCATCCTAATAGAATGATGATACATGAGAACACTTAAGTTGAGGAAGACTCCTCAACTTAATCCATGGTTAGGGATTAAATTAATTATATAACAAAGCCTTTATTAAGTGGATTTTGATTAAAGGATGAGATTAAGAAGTGGATTTTATGTTTGTAAGACAACTTGAGGGGGACTTGTCCATTAAACACTAGGGTTAGTCCCTCTTAACCATAAGGAAGAGTTAGAACCCTAATGTAAGGCCCAAGTTACAAGATAAAGTCTTGGTGATTATTAATGTGATTTGATTAAGAGGTTTAAACAAATTAAAGGTTTAACACTTAGTATTAAAGTTATACACTCCATCCTAAGAGAAGGATGCAGGCATAACCCTAATTCCAAAGTCCTAAAACTTTAAGAGTTTAGTCTCTGATTATTGAGATGAGAAGAGAGACTCAAGGAGACTCAAAGGTAAAAAGCTAAGGGGGACTAATCACAACCCTAATTATTATCATGCTTGGATATCCTATGGTTTATGAGGCTTAGAGAAAGATCTTCAAGGAAGCCACCAATGGAAGAAGCAGATGAAAGGAGGAAGAGGAAAAAGGATAAGTTACTTACTTCCTAAGAAGATAAGTAACTTAAAGGAAGAAAGTGAGAGAGATGGAACATAAATGAATAAAATTCACTTCAAAGACAAGTTAAAATTCATATGAAAGAGATAAGAAGAAGTGAGAGGTGAAGGCAAATCCACCTCCCAAAATAACTTACCAAAATTCCCTGAAAAGTTAGTATGGATGCATAAGACATAAAGCATGAAGAAATGAATTGAAATGAGATGAAATGACCAAAGTCATAAGTGTTTATGCAATGCAAATGGAATATGAGATGATGCAATGTCATACAAGATGCACATGAATGATCATACAAGGATGAGATGTTATGAAAGCATGCTTAGAAGTTTGAAAAAAAACACAAGGATGTTTATGAAATGAAATGAATGCAAAGCATGGAAAATTAAAGAAGAAATAATCAAACAAGGTTTTAACATATCCTAAGATGTCTAAGATGACATGTGAATGCTTGAAATGTCATGGCAAGTCCATGTGATGGTGAATATGCAAGGTGAATGCAAATGAACATGAGAAATTAGGGTTTTATGGACATGTGAGATGCAAATGAATAAAACAGAAGCATGCAACATGATAAAAAAAATTGAAATTAGGCCCAATAAAACCCTAATACCATATTAGGTCACACCCCTAAGGAGAAGGTCAGAAGCATAACCTATCAAAAGTTAGGATTTTCCTAAGTTTGCTAGGGGTTTTGGGTGATTCAAAAGGAAAAATGCAAATCAAATTGAAAATGCAAGATAAATTCATGAGGAAAATTACCTATAAACTACATGAAATATGTAATACAATTCAAAAAGAATCAAAGAAAATTGGCAAACTATGATCAAACCTAAAAAGAAATTTGTGTGAAGAGTTTGAATATGTTTCTAAATGCATTGGAATGGTTCATGATTTTTTTGGTGATTTTTAGAAACCTAAATGTATTTTTAATTAATTAAAATACTTTAATTAATTAAAAATAACATTTAAATATTTTAAAAATACTTTTTTAATGCAGAAAATAAAATAAAAATTATTTTTGGATTGAGAAAAAATATTTAAAGTCAGAATGCAAAAGGAAATATTTTTGTGATGATTTTTGGTATTTTAAATTAATTATGCAAAAGAAATGAAAATAAAATGAATTAAAATGAGAAGTATGCTAATCCAATGGGTGAAATTCAAACTGGAGGGGATGGGGTTGACTACGCGCACTGACCAACGGCTAGGATTGTTTCTGGCTTAAATAACTTAATTATATTAATTAAATCAGGTTTTAATTAATTAATTAGGTTAGGGTTTTAATGACATGATCTAAGCCGTCCATACGCAAAATTAAAACAGATCCAAGGGTCCACAACAAATCTGGAAAACTAACCCTAATTAGCCCTAATTAAACTCAGGTGACCGGAGCTAAGCTCCGGTCATCTTCTCCGGCCAACCTCTCACCTGAGCTCACTCAAAATGCCACCCCAAGCCCTCAAATCCTCCAGAATCATTCAACTAACCACCCTAAACATTAATCCAACCCCAAAATTCATTTATCACGCATCAATAACAAGAAACGAACAAGAACATTAAAACGGAAAAAGTTTCAGAACAAGCATACACACTCATATCTCAGCCATTTTCGAAAATAAACATATCATAATGATCAATGAAGCATACAGAATCATTTAGAAACTTAAAACAAGAGTTCTGGAAAAAAAGTTCATCATGGCTACCTGAGTTGAAGCTTTGCAAACTAGAGCTTTCTGACCTCTTCCTTTGTGCAAAATGCCTCCAATGATCCCTCTGATGCTTCTGAAAAGCTTGAATGGAGTTTAAATGGCTTGGTTTGAGTGGTTTAGTTCTGATAACTCAGAAATCGTGTTTGTGTTGTGGGGTGTTTCAGGCCATTCCAATGGTTGGAAAATGATCCTTGGGTGTTTTTGAGTTGATTGGTGGAAGAGTTTGTGGTTTTTGTTGGCTGTGTTATGAAATTCGATAAAGGGAAGGTTTTTGCAAGTTTTTGTGATTCTGCTTGTATGAGAGCTTTCAGGCATGAATGTTGTGTGTTTTGAGGTCCATGATCTTTGTATAGGCCAATGGGATTGATCAGAAAGTGGTTGTGGCACAGGCTGATTGGTATGGTGTGTTTTGAAAAAAAGTCAACTTTGTGTACTTGGAGGTATGGGCCATGGCAGGAGTTGTTCAATGAGGTGTCTGGCCTCAGCAAGATTCATGGAGAGCCATAGAATCAAAGTTATACAACTGGCACAAGTGGATGAAGCCTTTCCAAGCATCTTGTAACTTTTCCCTCTTTGATGTTTCTTGGATCACAAGCCATGAAATGCTTCAATTCTTGGGCCAATTCTGATCTTTGGAAGTTGCTTTGGCATGTTATGAAGTCTTTGTGTACATTAGAGGTCATTAGAATGCCTTGCAAGTGAAATTGCAAAATTCCCTCTTTGGCATGAAACTTGAAATTATGTGATTTTTGCCAACTTTGAAAGGCCATATCTTGAGTTCTAGGATGAATCAAGACATGTTCTTGTACTTTTTGAAAAGGGAAAGACCTAATCTACAACTTTCATGCCCAAGAAATTTTCATTTGAAGCATTTTTGGTCATGAAAGAGGAGGTTGAAAATCTTTCCCAAAATGGAAAGTTTGCATTTCAAGTCATTTCCAAAAATGGCAAGTTTGCAATTGGCTCAAAATTCTTCAATCTTGTGAACTTCTAACCACTTATAGGATCAAATAAAGATCATTGAACTTCAATTTGATGAAAATGACCCTTTGGTTCCATTGTTGGGGGCCTCAGATGCCCTGATTTTGACTTAACTTGCTCAGGAAGTTACCCAGTAAACAAATGACTTCCACAATGAGTTTCTTCATCAAACTTGCTACACATGATCATTATAACATATTAATAACATTAGAAACAAGAATGACCCAAAAATTTGGAGTTAAGGCCTCTGAAACCAAAACCCTAATTTTGATCATCTGTGTAGTGAAAACCCTAGCTCTGCTTCCATGCCTTTGCTAGTTCTTGTGACCTCTTGACTTTCATGAACTTTGAGGAGCATAATATGATGATAGAACACACATGGAACCTTTTGGAAAGCTTTAAGACCTTTGGGGTGGCTCAGATGAATTCTTGGATTTCTCAGATTACAAACCCTAGATGCAGATGAACTTGAACTATGCAGTGAAGCAAGTATGCAATATGAGATAGTATGCTTATGTTAAAACAAAATGAAAGATCACAAGCCATGGTGTGATAAAGAGTGAGGGCAAATTTGGGGTGTTTAAAGCTGCCCCTATTCAAGCATGAGTTAGCTGTGCAGGGTGTAAGTGCCTGGCTTAACAGACAAACAAGATAACTTGTGGTTGAATACCAAAGACAGTCTGAAATTTGCACTCGTTGGGGATAAGAAGAAAAGGGATATAAATTGTAAACAATAGTATAGTATGATTATCAAATGAAAATGATGGAGGACAACCATCGAGCAAAGGACGGTTGCTGGGGATAAAGTGGTAAGCAAAGCAATGACGGGGACGGCCGACAAGTTGGGGAAGTAAAGAGATCATGATGGGGACGGCCATCAGGTAAGGAAATAAAACACTCTGGGGGTTAAAGTAATGAGAATAGCAATGATGGGGACGGCCATTAGGCTTTGGAAAGTAAAGTAAACAACGATGGGGACGGCCATCGGGTTAAAGAATGAATGAAATAATGACGAGGGACGGTCATTGAGAGGTGAAGGACGATCACCTAGCAGGGGATGGCTGCTCTTTATCACGACATAGGACAAACGTCGGATAGAAAAAGTCGACGATGCGGACGGCCATAGAATAAGCATGATGAAGGACGATCATCAAGAGGTGAAGGACGATCACCTAGCAGGGGACGGCTGCTCTCGGGGTTTATCACGACATAGGGCGAATGTCGAATAACAAGATCAACGATGGGGACGACCATCGGATAAAAGATGAGGGACGGTCATCAATAGGTGAAGGACGATCACCTAGAAGGGGACGACTGCTAAAAAATATCACGACATAGGAAGAATGTCGGATAGAAGGTTCCAATAATGGAGATTCCACTGGGAAAAGGATGAGGGATGGTCATCCAAAGGTGAAGGACGATCACCTGGCAGGGGGGCGTCTGTCGAAAGTATCACGACATAGGACGAATGTCGGATATGAGAATGTTATTTTGTTGGTGACTTACTGGGGAACGGTAAACACGGACGAGTGCTTACGCTTCCAAGGATAAAAGACATAAGTATTTGACGTTGTGTATAGATTAAAGATGCGGACGAGCATCATTAGGACCATGATACGGACGAGTATCAGTAGAAACAAACGCTGACGCGTGTTCAAAGATGATGATATGGACGAGTATCAATTGGTTAACAAGGAACACAGACGAGTGTCGAATCTGTTGAGGAGTGATATAAACAAGATACGGACGAGTATCAAATACTTCTATATAAGTATGTACAAGTATGATCTGCTGGTGAGGTATGTGCAAGATATGAACGAGTGTTCGACTTGCTGGGGAAGGTATGACACGGACGAGTGTCAAACATGTATAAATATAAACAGGCATCTGTTTTGAGAGTGCAGAGGAGATGCTTTGGCTTTCTGTGGGGAGATTAAGATGACACAGACGAGTGTCGAGAAGAACATGTTATGGACAAACATCTGCTTGCAGAAAGTGTTCGGGCGACCTGTGGGGATAGGGTGACACGGACGGGTGTCGAAAAGAGTATGTTATGAACAAGTATTTGTACTTGAGAGTGCAAAAGGGACGTTTTGGATTTTATGTGCAAGGGATGTATTTTGTATATTGCTGATGAAATATTGATGGTAATTGTAGGTGACTGGCTCGAACCCGGCTTGTGATCATGCAAATGTTTGATTTTTGCCGTAATGCTCCGTATTAGACGAAATGCTACGCTTATTTGGTGAATATGATGCAAATGCTATGATTATGCAAAGGGGAAAAACTGATTCGGGACCCGGATCCTGCTGGGATGAAGATCTCTGGCTGATCTGCTTGGAGGAACCACCCGACTGGGGGAGAGATCATTGGTAGATCTGTCAGGAGGGAGAACTCTACTTGGGGGAATAGGTCATTGGTAGATCTATCCATAAGGAGAACTCAGCTGGGGAGAAGGAAGCTTCAGCCACTTTGTTGGGGATGGGTTTCAGGCATTGCTCTTATGGGGAAAGAATGGAAACTCTGTGGGGAGGCAGTTCCATTAACTTTGCTGAGGATGAGTTGTCAAGTATTGCTCGAGAGGTCCTGCTTGGGGAGGAGATAACCTTCGGGAAGTAGCATGATGGGGATTCAATGCTTGATACGCCCCATGTTGTGAAAGATTTTATGTTTTGATAGCCTACAACCTGTTAAGACAAAGGAAAACGCACAAATATTCCGAGGTATCCCTAACCGGATTCCGTCATAGGAGTTAGACATTCCCGAAAGTAATACATTTCCCGCAAGCATTTATTAAAAATGGCTCATTTGTTTTATGCAAGTGTTGTATTATGAATATTAGACATTTTGCAAATGAAACAAAAATGTACAAAACGAGGTGTGACTGAAAACTCTGATTTTATTAATTTGGGTGCCCTGAATTGGCAAATACAGTCAAAGAAACAAATCCCCTGAAATGAGGAGATTGTTGTAAATTGAGAAAATAAAGGTGTTGGCAATGTTGACGGCGACGTTCCAGTGAACTTCCTTTGCTATGACCTGTATGACCTTGACGTTCTTCTTATCCTGCTTTCTGAAGAAGGATGATTCTGACCGATGCTTTGTCCTTTCAAAGCTTGCCATGTTGTGAGTGATACAGACGAATTCAGAATACAGTTGTTCGCTTATTCCCTGTTTTTGCGTGGATCGCCCTTTCGGGTTTTCAATCCACCGGGATACCCATTTTTGCCTGAGCTGTCCAATGCAGATTTTCAACTCAGCGGGTGTACATTTTTTATTTTTCCCTTATTTTTGCCCGAGTCGTTTATTCTGTTTTTGACTCGCTGGGATGCCCTATTTTTTCCTGGACATACATTCTGTTTTTATGTCCGGCGGGTCATTTTATGCGAAGTATTTTTTAACTACATATGAATTCACAGGGGATAAGAAATCCTCGTCATCCATAGTAGTGAGCATCAGTGCTCCGCCAGAGAAAATTTCTTTACTATGAATGGGCCATCGTAGTTCGGCGTCCATTTGCCCCTGTGGTCTGTATGAGGAGGAAAAAGTCTTTTCAGCACAAGCTCTCCCACTTGGTATTCCCGGAGTCTGACTTTCTGATCGAAGGCTTTCTTCATCCGCTTTTGATATAACTGCCCATGACAGATGGCAGCTAGCCTCTTCTCTTCGATAAAATTCAGTTTATTGTACCGAGACCGGACCCATTCTGCTTCATCCAGCTTCACATCCATCATTACCCGTAAGGAGGGTAGCTCAACTTCAACAGGTAGGACTGCCTCCATACCATACACAAGCTGATAAGGTGTTTCCCTAGTGGATGTTCTGATCGAGGTTCGATACCCATGCAAGGCAAATGGTAGCATTTCATGTCAGTCTTTGTAAGTGATCACCATCTTCTACACAAATTTTTTGATGTTTTTGTTAGCTACCTCAATAGCACCATTCATCTTTGGCCTGTAAGGAGAAGAATTGTGATGTTGGATTTTGAAGTCCCGGCACAGTTCTGCCATCATTTTGTTGTTCAAATTGGAACCATTGTCAGTAATGATTTGCTCGGGAACTCCATATCGACAGATGATGTCTCTTTTCAGAAATCTGGCTACCACTTGTCTGGTGACGTTTGCATACAAAGCTGCTTCGACCCATTTGGTGAAGTAATCAATGGCCACTAGGATGAATCTGTGACCATTTGAAGCAGTCGGTTCGATCTTTCCAATCATGTAAATGCTCCACATGGAAAAGGGCCAAGGTGAAGACATCACGTTCAATGGATTTGGAGGCACATGCACTTTATCTGCGTAGATCTGGCATTTGTGGCATTTTCTGGCGTAGGCACAACAGTCTGCATCCATTGTGATCCACTAGTAACCTGATCTTAACAATTTCTTTGCCATTGCATGGCCTCCGGCATGGGTACCGAAAGAACCTTCATGCACCTCATGCATCAGTAGGTCTACTTCTTTCTTGTCAACACATCTGAGCAGAACCATGTCTAAGTTTCGCTTATATAATGAACCATCAGCATTGAGGAAGAAACTGCCGGCCAACCTTCTTAATGTCTTCTTATCATTGGATGATGCCCTAGGTGGGTATGTCTGATTTTCCAAGAAGCATTTGATGTCATGGTACCAAGGCTTTTTGTCATTGACAGTGTCTACGGAGAAAACATATGTCGATCGGTCTAGTCTGGATACCAAAATCCGAGGCACATAGTTTGCAGTTTGAACCTTGATCATGGAGGAAATGGTAGCTAAAGCATCTGCAAACTGATTTTCGTCTCGAGGGATGTACTCAAGTTTGACTGTTGTGAAGAAAGTCAATAATCTCCGCGTATAATCACGGTATGGAATCAGATGCTCCTGATGAGTGTACCATTTGCCGTTGGTCTGATTGATTACCAAAGCTGAATCTCCAAATACATTCAATGTTTTGATCCTGAGGTCAATGGCTTCCTTAAGTCCCATGATACATGCTTCGTATTCCGCTTCGTTGTTAGTGCAGGCAAAGGTGAGTTTTGCCGAGAAAGGCATATGAACTCCTTTAGGCGTAATGAGCACTGCACCAACCCCACGACCATTCATATTGACAGCCTCGTCAAACATCATTGTCCATTCTTCTTCTAGGTCTGGCCATTCAGTAGGAATTGGCTCTTCACAATCTTTTGCTCTTAAGTACATGATGTTTTCATCAGGGAAATCAAATCTCATGGGTTGGTTATCATCAATGGGTTGCTCGGCTAGATAATCAGACAATACACTGCCCATGATGGCCTTTTGAGATGTGTACTGAATGTCATACTCTGTCAGAATCATTTGCCATCTTGCAACCCTTCCGGTAAGTGCTGGCTTCTCAAATATGTACTTAACTGGATTCATCTTTGAGATCAACAAAGTAGTGTGAGTCAGCATATATTGTCTTAGTCGGCGAGCAGCCCACGCTAAAGCACAGCAAGTTTTCTCGAGCAGCGAATAACGTTGTTCATAGTCGGTAAATTTTTTGCTTAGGTAGTATATTGCATACTCTTTTCGACCAGACTCATCATGCTGGCCCAACACACACCCCATTGACCCTTCTAATATTGCCGGGTACATTATTAGAGGTCTTCCTTCAATCAGAGGCATGAGGATTGAAGGTTCTTGTAGGTACTCCTTGATCTTGTCAAAAGCTTTCTGACAATCGTCGTTCCACCTAACTGTCTGTTCCTTTCTTAATAGTTTGAACAGGGGCTCACAGGTTGAAGTGAGGTGAGATATGAACCTTGATATATAGTTCAATCTACCTAAGAACCCCCGAATTTCTTTTTTAGTCCTAGGTGCAGGCATCTCCTGAATGGCCTTGACTTTGTCGGGATCAACCTCAATTCCTTTTTCACTTACAATAAATCCTAGCAACTTACTAGAACGTACCCCGAATGTGAATTTGTTGGTGTTTAACTTCAGCTGATACTTCCTCAGACGCTTAAACAACTTCAGCAGATTTACCAGATGGTCTTCTTCAGTAAGGGACTTGGCAATCATGTCATCCACGTAGCATTCAATTTCTTTGTGGATCATATCATGGAATAACGTTACTATAGCCCGTTGATAAGTGGCACCGGAATTCTTCAGTCCAAAAGGCATTACCTTGTAACAAAATGTACCCCAAGGTGTGATGAAGGTTGTTTTCTCCATGTCTTCGGGTGACATCTTGATCTGATTATACCCAGAAAATCCATCCATGAAAGAAAATACTGAGAACTGAGATGTGTTATCAACCAATACATCAATGTGAGGTAATGGGAAATCATCCTTTGGGCTATCTCTGTTCAGATCTCGGTAATCCACACACATACGCACCTTGCCATCCTTCTTAGGCACATGTACAATGTTAGCAACCCACGGCGGGTAACTAGTTACAGTAAGGAAACCGGCGTCTCACTGCTTTTGTACTTCTTCCTTAATCTTCATGGCCATATCTGGGCGAGTACGGCGTAGCTTCTTTTTGACTAGAGGACAATCTTCTTTCAAGGGTAGCTTGTGCATGACAATATCCGTATCTAGACCTGGCATGTCTTGATAGGACCAAGCAAAGACGTCGACACATTCTCGAAGCATGTTGATAAGTTGTCCTTTTACTGAAGCTTGCAGACTGGCCCCAATCTTCACTTCATTCAAATCCTCCTCGGTACCAAGATTAACGGTTTCAACCTCCTCCTGATGAGGAGTAATCACTTTCTCTTCTTGCCTCAGCAACCTGGCTAACTCTTCAGGCAACTCATAGTCTCCTTCAACCCTTTCATCAGCTTGATTAATTGGATTGTCGAAGTCATACAAGGTCATAGCAGTGTTGTTATCGGTGCAATCTGAAGGATTATTTCTGCAAGGGTTGAGATTTATTCTTTTTAGTGATCAATTTTAATCTTGTTTAGAAAAAATGAAGTTATTTATTTTAAAAACATTGCCACTTTATTGTTTTGTGCGAAAAATAACAAAAATGAAAAGTCAGTGAGCGAAAGAGAAAACCGTTTGCAAAAGTTGTCCATTGTTCATTGATATTCCATTTGCACAAAAATACAAATATGGCCCTATTACAAAATGAGTCCTAACACCTTGGGCAAGATGCAGGACTTGATGCATGCTGAAAAAAGCAGGAAATAATAATTACTCTGTAGGAGTAACTCTTATAATTTCCTAGGAAGACCAGTTAAGGACTTGTTGACCCGGGATCCTTGGATGAATCCAGCTCTCTAGATTGAGGTCGCTTTCTACCTCGTCTTCCACGTTATTGAAAGCATCTGGGGTTAAAATCCCCCCATTTATAAACTTGGGCTCCTTAGCAGCCTCTGCTTGATCTTGTCGGAATGGTTTGTAACCCAAACAGAATATGTCCTCCTTCTTCTCCACCGGTAATAGCTTGCCCCAGCCTTGGGCGTTTCCATCTTCAACAACCTTCCGAGCTTGTTGATAGGAGACAATTGAAGTACCCATCCTATCTGCCTGGGATGCAGCAAATACTTCAGTTGTCGCCTCGTTGACGTTCAGTGCTTTAAAACCTTGGCTCATGGTCTCGTGGATTTCACCATCCATCTCAATGTATTTGTAGGTGGCCAGATGGCTAACAAAAATATCCTCTTCACCACAGATTGTGATAATTTGCCCTTCCCACTATTATTTTAATTTCTGGTGAAGGGTCGACATAACTGCGCCAGCGGCGTGAATCCATGGTCGACCCAACAAACAGTTGTAGGCCGGCTGAATGTCCATCACATAGAAAGTAGTTTGAAAGACCTGTGGGCCAATTATCACAGGAAACTCCACTTCTCCAATAACATACCTCTTGGAACCATCAAAAGCTCTAACCACCAGATTGTTTGGTCGGAGAGCAATACCATCATATTCAAGCTTAACAAGGGCTTTCTTCGGCAAGACATTGAGTGAAGACCCAGTGTCAACTAGAACATATGAAAGCACAGCCCCTTTACACTCCAAAGTGATATGTAAAGCTTTGTTATGGTGACGACCTTCCGTTGTCAAATCAGCGTTGGTGAAGCCTAGCCCATGACTAGTATTAACATTGGAAACCACTGTCTCTAGCTGATTCACCGTGATCTCCTCAGGCACGTATGTTGCGTGCAGGACCTTAAGTAATGCATCCTGATGAGCTTCAGAGCACAATAGCAGGGATAAGATCGAGATCTTGGAAGGAGTCTGGTGGAGGTGATCCACAACCTTGTAGTCGTTTCTCTTGATTATCCTCATAAATTCATCCACATCTTGATCAAAGGATGTTTTATGGGCTTCTTTCAAAACTAGTTCTTCCGGCACCACATTTTTACCTTTGGCTTTGGCAGCAGCCTCTGCCTCAGAATTAACTCTTGGAACTTGTGACGCGAAGAGGCGTCCGCTTCGGGTGAAGCCTCCGCCTCCCCCGACATTATCGATTTGTGGTGTGTAATCTGAAGAATCAAGAGAGACTTTTTCCCCATTGCAGTAAAGGTCTGAACCATAGTGCCATGGTACAACATTATCTTTTTCATATGGAGTGGGCCCAGGTACCGTGATGGTGACTGGACTGACTGCAGCGGAGGTAGGAACTGTGATTGTCTGTGGATCATAATATATGGTGATGGGACCTCTGAATAGTGGTGGTGGTGGTGAATGACTGAAGCTAGGTTGTTGTTGAGTTTGTTGCTGAAAATTGTTGGAATCGGGGACCATTGTTGGGCCGTAGTATATGGTGACTATGGAGACGTCGTTGTTAATGGTTGCAGTAGTTGTACAAGCGGATGCGATTGAACTAGTGTTTGTTGAAGTGATGGAAGAGGTGGTTGCTGATTTTGTAGACGAGTCCGTCGGAAAAATTGTCTTTGAAGTTGTAGAAGTATTTGTTGTTGCTGAAAAGGGAGTTGTTGATGTTGTAGAAACCGTTGTTGTTATTTGCGGGATACCTTCTCTGATCAGGCCATTGATGCCACTTCTCAAGCTTGCACACCCATTGACGGAAACTTCGCAAGATTCACAGTAGGCCTCACAACCTGGGAACACCTGGCATTTTAAAAGCTGAGCTTTAACCTCTTCCAGAGGTGTTTGAATGCTTGCAGTATCTTCAATTAAATTCATGGGTTGGCCCTCCTTAATTGCATTTATCCTGGGCCCACCATGGTTGGGCATAGGGTTCTTCGTGACATTAGGAGGTGGTGCAAAATTTAGGGCCTTTGAATCAACCAGATCATGGACCTTCATGTGAAAAGCTCAACACTTTTCTGTGGTGTGACCAGGTGCATTAGAATGAAAGGCACATTTGGCATTGACGTCGTAATTTCTCGGAAGGTTCTGAGGATCTGGTGGAGACAAAGTCCTTAACTCGACAAGATTAAGCTTCGGGAGTTGTGGCAACAAGGTGGCATATGGAATTGGTATTGGGTCAATTACCCTGTTGACTTGAGATGGTCTTTGCTGGAAAGGGCGTTGTTGTTGGTTGTTGTTGTTGTTATAGGACCTTTGTTGTGGAAAATGTTGTTGTTGAGGAAAATGTTGTGGTGGTTGAGTGTATTGAGGAGGTGGAGTAGGAATAGTGACGGTGGCAATTGATCTTGGCAGATACTGGGGTCTTCCTCTGCCCATGTGTACGGAGTTTGTTTCGCCCGGCCTGCGAGGCCCTGCAAATGGTTTCCTTGCACTGCTTGAACTGGCGCCGTTATCGGAAATCTTTCCCATTTTCAATAAACTCTCAATCCTTTCTCCGGCTATGACCACGTCTGCAAAGCTAGTGGAAGAGAAAGCAGCCAACCTATCAATGTATGTCCCTTGGAGGGTGTTCATAAACATATCTTCCATTTCTCTTTCTGACATTGGAGGTTGAACCGCAGCAGCTAATTGCCTCCATCTCTAAGCATACTCTCTGAAGCTTTCCCTGGAGGATTGTGACATTCCCATTAGAAGTGTTCTGTTAGGAGCCATGTCTAGATTGTATTGATATTGGCGAATGAAAGCCTCGGCCAAATCTTTCCAATTTCTTACTGTGGCCCTAGTCAAATGAGAGTACCACTCACGGGATGCCCCTCTTAAGTTATCCTCAAAATAGAACATCCATAGCTTTTTGTCCATGGTGTAGGCTTTTAATCTTCCTAGGAAAGATTGGAGATGTGTGTGAGGGCAAGATGTACCATTGTATCTTTCAAAGCAGGGTGGTTTGAATTTGTGAGGAATTTTGACCCCCTCTACTAGTCCCATATCCATAACATCAAAACCTAAGGAGTTTTGAGACTCCAGAGACCTCAGCTTTTCTGCTATCTCGTCCAGCCGACGATCATAGACTTCATCTCCCGCCCCAACTATAGTAAATTGTTCTTCCTGAGGGTCCTCCTGCAAGGCACGCCCTCCAGTGTTACCTTGGGTATTCCTTATAGCATTAATGTCTGGGTTAAGATGAGGTCCAAACTCTAGGGGATCAGTACGAGGCTGCACATAATCATTGTTGCTGGTACCCCCTGTACCTGGGTGGTTTTCTTCAGGAGTTTGCTGCTCGACCAACTCTCTTAATCTTTCTTGACTTTGGGCCAACCCAGTCATCACTGCCATCAACTGGTTCATCTGGGCCCTCATCTCAGTCCTTTCATTGGCCATCTGGGTTCTCACGTCGGTCAGATCTTGCTGAACCTGGTCCATTTGTATGCCCGAAAGGTTGTTTCTTGTCGGATACCGGTGAACTCTGTTGATGGGGAAGACTCTTCTACGAGCAATGTTTCCTGAAACCACAACAAAGTGAGAAACAACAAAAACAAATACCTACAAAACAAAGAAATGAGGTTAGTATGCATTGCAAGATGTCTATTTGTCTTCTAAGGGTATCCGGTTTGGTTCTTTGGTTTTGACCTTCCAGACCTCGAGGAATGATGATAATGGAGTGAATCCCGAAAGATAACACAAACCATATATTACAAAATGTAAAGATACATAGCTTTGATTACAACAAAGTTCTCATGATGGGTCGAAATACAAAAAAATCAAAAGTACAAACAAAATGAAGTACAATTACAAAGAAATCAAACACCCAATCCATAATCATCCTCTCTGACTTCCTTCAGGAGAGCATCAGTTACTGGGCTAACTGGATACTCTGTGATGGTCCTGATAAGAAGGTTCCTGGTGGCAATGGCATTTGTCAACTTCTTATGTTTGTCTTGGTCCTTTGATCTCTTCAACCCCGCCCAGAGTTTCAACTCGGAGATTTCTTTATGTGCTGCTAACAAGGCTTCCTGACTCTTCTTCTCATTAGCTTCCAGCTGCTCAATCCTAGCCTGGGTCTTCCAATCTTCCTGTGAATGGGCCTCAGTGATCCTGATCCACCTAGCCTGACTCTCTTCCAAGTAGTGCTCAGCCCTGGCCTTCTGAATCTTGGCTTCTTTGCAAGCATTCTTCAATACCAACTCCCTTGCTCTAGCTCTTCTGATGTAATCATCTGTCTTCTCAATCTTGGCCATATGTTCAATCTAGAGCTTCTCTAACCTTTCATCGTCCAGACGACTATCATTCCTCTCCCAGAGGGTCTTCTTCAGAGCTTCAGAAAGTTGAGTATTCCTTTCCTTCAACTTCTCAAACTCCTCTAAATTGATTGTAGCTGTAGGCTCTACTGCTGATTATCTAGGCACATCCTCTAGGGTGAATGGCATGCGGGTGATTTGTCCCCTGATACGAGACCAATCAATATACTGAGCTGAGGCTATGTTGTTGCATTTTCCAAGAATGGCAGTCCCTTTTGTCTGAACGTTGTCCCAAGCCCAGGCTGCTTGTCTGGCAATGGAAAGGTTATGTTGGATGTCACAGTAAAGGGTTTCTGACAAGTTTTGCTTTCTCGGTGGATGCACCAAAGCATACCCTAATTGCCTTTTGAACGGTAAAGGATTGTAGTTGATGCAACCCTTCACTCTAATCAGGGGTACATTGGAATACTGCCCACAACTGGTGATGATATCTCTGCCCTTGGTGCTCTGAGTACACCATCTGATGTCTTCTGATGTAAGGGCAATCATTCTCTTAGCCCAGTTTCTTGACTGATGAGGATTCAAGAAAGCTTCTGACTTTGGCAGGTGCCTCAATAACCAACAATAGAAGAGAGGTGCACAACATCTGACTAATCTTCCCCTCTGCTTCTCATTCCTTTGATGCACGAAGTAGTAAAAGTCTCCAAGCAAAGTAGGGACTGGATTCTTCAACAAGAAAAGGTGGATAGAACTCTTGCTTACAAACTTAGGCTCATCTGTAAACAAGATGATTCCATATATGCTGAGGGCCAAAAGAGCACAAACAGTGTCCCACTTCCCTGCTGCAGCATGAATGGTGGCCTGAGTAACCAAGAAATCCAAATGGAGGCCTGGGATTCCATCCTTGGTGGTCATATTCTGGTCAATGATGGCGGATTCCAAGTACATAGCCTTAGCTATATCTTCATTCCTGGGAGCAGTCATCTCAGGGTTGAAAGGAATCCCTCTCCTAACGGGGACACCCAACAACATGGAAAATTCCTCTAGCAAAGGGCCCAACTGAAAGTCTGGAAAGGTAAAACATCTGAGTGGATGGTCATAGAACTGAAGGCAAGTGTGGATCATACTCCTTTGTGATGCATCCAAGTCCATGATCATGTCCATAATGCTACCATAATGTTCCCTGAATAAAGGGACATGATCAGGAGTGATGAGTGTCTGAATCTGCCTGATACTTGCCAGAGTGGGCTCAAAGAAATGATAGGTAATGTTGCTCTTCCTGGATGGGTCCATGCTGACAATGGATGCTGATGAAAAAGACTGAGGAGAAGTGCTGATGAAGGTAACTGATGAAGGTGCTGAAAAGAAGCTAGCTGATGAAGATAACTAATGAAGGTGGCTGATAAGAGTCTCTGATGAAGATAGCTGGAGGAATCTGAGCAATAGAACAGGTCAAAACCAAACCAAAGATAAAATGTGGATACCCTGTAAAACAAATAGACAAATGTTAAAATGATGCAAAATGATGTATGCAGAATGATATGCAAGGGTTTGTGATCAAGTGTTGGATCTGTTATCTTCCTTGATAGGGTCCATGTGTGTTCATAAGTCCGGATGGAGGTCTAGAGAACCAGTAACCAAGTGGGGGACTCAAATAAAGAGTCACAAGTCCAGGGTTTCACAAGAACAATCCAAAATGATGCAATCTTAAAACAAAACTGGTAACAGGGTATGATGAGGCCAAGGGTACCTGCAAACCTGTAAACATCCCAATCCCCTCACATGTATTGTTCTAGAACAAGGATCCTCAGACTTGGATCAGTTATGAGAAGTGTAAATACTTCTAACCCGGAGGTACAGTGTTTACAATAATCATAAAGGATCCTCCTCTAATTCACCTCAGATGCTGAAGGTCATAAAAGGTCATTCAGACTTAGCAGACTTCCCAGATAGCCCTAGTACTACAGGAAATCTGTAGCACAAAGTTCTCAAGAAAAACCCATGTTTGAACCGTGTTTCATATTCCCGCACCAGACCGAAATGAAATGGGAAAGAATATGAAGCCACTATATCCTATGTGTCAATCAGGCTCCCGGTATGGAACCTTACTCACTCAATATCCCTCCCACCAAGGAAAACCAAAGATCCAGCACAAGTGATATGATGATAATATGAAATGCATAAAAAACAGTAAAATAAAGCAATAAATAAAGTTGTACATAAAGCAATAAAAAATAAGCACAAGTAGCACATAACACCCCCATAAACACAAATCAAACAAGCGCTAGGAGAAACCCACAAAAAGAACCAGAAGCCCTGGTTGCAAGGTTTTCCCCAGCAGAGTAGCCAAGTTGTCGCTCCCAAAGATTTGCATCCCGATGCAGACGCGAACGGTCGGCGAAAAGAGACAAGGTGAAATGAAATGAATAGAGTCGCCAGTTAGGCATTTTTATCCCTAAGGAAAGGTAATGCGGCATAAACCTGGGAAAAGATGGATAAGACAGTTGCGAACCAGAGAAACTGAGAAAGGGGGTTGGTTACAACCTGGGAAGGTATTAGCACCCAGATTGTCCGTCGTTCTCGACGGGATCCACGCTTACAAGATTGTGTTTGAAAGGGGTAGTGTATGTGCTATCTATGTGCCAAAGCTAAGAATGAATGTACAGGTGTCAGTGCAAAAGGTAAATTGCTCAGGAACTAAGGCTTAAAAAAGAATGTTGAAAGAGGGGGATGACAAAGAGACTTTTGTTCGATAATAATTAAGTTATGCCTACGTATCCTCTCGTGCAATGAGGAAGTCAGAACACCGTAGTTCGACTCAAAGAGACTGAAAATAAATTGACTGTGAACTGCTTACTTGTCTATGCTCAAGTGTATGACTCGTCTGGCTCGAGTGCTAACTGTCTTGCATTAGACGGAAGAAGCAAGTTCTCGTTTATGAATGAGTGTGATGAGAAAAGAATCCCGAAGGAGACGACTATTGTTTGTTTTTTTGTGTTTTCAATCTTGTTATTGTGTAAACACCCCAAATTTTCCCTTACTCATTTCACCATTGGCTTGTGATCTTTCATTTTTGCATAAGCATAATCATACCATCTCATATTGCAGATTTGCTTCACTGCATAAGTTCAAGTTCATCTTCATCTAGGGTTTGTGATCTGAGCAATCCAAGGATCCACTTGAGCCACTCCAAAGGCCTCCAAGCATTACAAGAGGGTCCATGTGTATTAAATCATCATTTTATGTCTCTCAAAGTTCAAAGAAGTCAAGAAGTCACAAGAACTGGCAAAGCATGGAAGCCGAGCTAGGGTTTCCACTATGCAGATGACCAAAATTAGGATTTTGGTTTCAGAGGCCTTAACTCCAATTTTTTGGGCCATTCTTGTTTCTAATGTTCTTAAGATGTTATAAGGATCATGTGTACCAAGTTTGATGAAGAAATTTATTGTGGAAGTCATATGTTCACTGGGTAACTTCTTGAGCAAGTCAGAGCAAAATCAGGGCATCTGAGGCCCCCAACAATGGAACCAAAGTGATATTTTCATCAAATTGAGGTTATATGATCTTTATTTGATCATTGAAGTGCTTGGAAGTTCACAAAATTGAAGAAATTTGAGCTAAACCAAAAGTTGCCAAAAATGGAAATGACTTGTAATGGAAACTTTCCATTTTGGGAAAGTTCTTCAACCTCCTCTTTCTCAACCAAAAATGCTTCAAATGAAAAATTGTTGGTCATGAAAGTTGTAGATTGGATCATTCCCTTTTCAAAAAGTGCAAGAACATGTTCTAATTCATTATGGAACTCAAGTTATGGCCTTGCAAAGTTGGCAAAAATCCTATAATTTTCACTTTCACACCAAAGAGGGATTTTTGCAAAACCACTTGCCAAATCATTTTGTGACCTCTAATGCATCTTTAAGCATCATACAAACATAGAACAATGAATTGTGATCAGAATTTCCCAAAGAATCATTCATTTTCATGCCTTGAATTTCAAGAAATTCAAAGAGGGACAAAGTTCTTCAAATTTGCAAAATGGCATGAATCTTCTCATATACTTGCTGCAGCACCCCAAATCATTTTCTATGGACCTCCTTGATTAATGCTGAACCAAGACATGCCATGAAACAGCTGCTGCACAAGCCCATACCTCAAGTACACAAGTTGTTGACATTTTGCAATTGGACCCATACCAATCAGCTGCAGCCACAACAACTCTCTGGCCAATAGAGACATGTTATGTGGACCAAAAGCAAGCCATAACACAAGACACACAAGCCTGAACACTCTCATACACCAAGTTTCACAAAATCACCCTCAACCTTCAAGCTTTCGATTCTCTATGCTCAGCCACTAAAACCTCAAACAAACTTCATAAACCAACTCACCATCATCCATAGAACCTTTCCCAACCATCAAACAAGCCTGAAAGCCCCTGAAAGCAAAACACGATTCTAGACCAGTTGAGTTGCAACCTCTCAATCCAGCTCATTTCAACTCATTCCAAGCCTTGCAACATCATTAGGAGATCAAGTGGAGGTTGTTTGCACAAGAGAGAGGTCCAGAAAGTGCCAAACTGAAAAGCTTCATCTCAGGTATACCTCAAGAACAAATTTTCCAGAACTTGTTTTTTATGTTATAGAAATGATTTATATGCTTCACTGATCACACTGCACTTGTTGGTTTTGAAAATGGTTGCGTATTGAGTATTTCATGGCTGTCTGAAAGTTTTGTCATTTTGATGTTTTGATTCGAATCTTGATAATGATGAATGAGAATTGAATTTTGAGGGTTGATTCATGCTTAGGGTGAGTTGGGGATCTGATCTGGAGCTTTAGAGCTCTTAAAATGGCCTAGGGAAGAAGTTGGGTTGAGGGTCCTGCCGGAGAAGATGACCGGAGCTAGCTTTGGTCACCTGAAAGTCATTAGGGTTAATTTTTAGGGTTTAAGGCTCAGTTTGGATGTAGGTCGTAGGATCAAGTTTAGCGCGTGAATGGAAGGCCATGATTAGTTCATTAAAACCCTAATCAGTTTAATTATATTAATTAATTAGGTTTAATTTAAAAATGCCATAATCAATCTCAGCCCTCCAAACACGCGCCAGGTCTTTCCCTCCATCCCTAGTTTGAATGTGAACCACAGGATGCGCATACTTTCCATTTAAATTGATTTTATTTTCATTTTTATTCCATTTTCTTGCATAATTATTTTAAAATACCCAGATAAATCACAAAAATATTATTTTCTGCATTTTAGTTCCAAATATTCTCAACTCAAAAACATTTTTATTTTTATTTTTTGCATTAAAAAATCATTTTAAAAATATTTAAATGTTTATTTTAATTAGTTAATGGAAATTAATTAATTAAAATACCATTTAGGTTTCTAAAAATCACAAAAAAAATTCACATTGCATCTTAAGACATTTAGAAACATTGTCAAGCCAGTCATACAAATTTCTTTTTGGTTTTGAACATACTTTGACATTTCCTTTGAATTTAGGGTTCATAAAATCCCCTTTTTGGAACCCTAACTTTGAAAATTCTTTCCTGCCTAACCATGAAGGGTTTGATAATGATTCTTTTTGCATTGTTTTCCATATAACATGTAGTTTCTAGGATATTTTTGTCATGAATTTATCTTTCATTTTCAAATTGATTTGCATTTTTCCTTTTAAGGTACCCAAAACCCCTAACAAACTTAGAAAAATCATAACTTTCTTTAGGTTCAGAGTTAGACCTTCTTATTTGGGGTGTGATGTCATATGGGGTTAGGGTTTATTTGAGTTAATTTGCAAATTTTTATCAAGTGAATTGCTTCTGTTTTGATCATTTGCATCTCATCCTTTCATGTAACCCTAATTTTGCATCTTCATTTGCATTCACCTTGCATATGCATCCATACATGAACTTGCCATGATAATTCATGCATTCATATGTAATCTTAGACATCTTAAGACATATTAGAATCATGCTTGATCATTCCTTCATTCATTTTCTATGATTTGCATTCATTTCATTCCATAAAATTTCATGAACTTTCAAACTTCAAAGCATGCTTCCATTTGCATCTCATCTTTGTATGAACATTCATAGCACTTGATATGCCTTTGCATCATGTCATAACATCATTTGCATCATATGTATGCTTCTAGTATTTATCTTTGTCATTGCATATGCGTCATTCCATCTCATTCCTTTCCTTATGCATCTTATGCTAACATTTTCAGGTGGTAAGTTAATTTGAGAAGTGGATTTGCCTTCACTTCTCATTTCTCTCCCTCCTCTTCATATGCATCTTTGCTGCATTTTTCATTGTCTCTGAGTGGGCTTGCTCATTCATGTTCATCTCTCACTTTCCTTTTCTAAGTTACTTATCTTCTTTATTGAAGTAAGTGACTTATTCTTCTGCTTCTTCCTCCTTTCATCTGCTTCTTCCATTGGTGGCTTCTTTGAAGATCTTTCTCAAGCCTTATAAACCATAGGAACATCCAAGCATGATAACAATTAGGGTTGTGATTAGTCCCCCTTAGCTTTTACCTTTGAGTCTTCTTTGTGTCTCTCTTCTCATCTCATCATTAGAGACTAAACCTTTAAGGCTTTAGGACTTTGGAATTAGGGTTATGCCTGCATCCTTCTCTTAGGATGTAGTGTATAACTTTAATCCTAAGTGTTAAACTCTTAATTTGTTTAAACCTCTTAATCAAATCATCTTAATAATCACTAAGACATTAACTTGTAACTTGGGCCTTACATTAGGGTTCTAATTCTTCCATTATTGGTTAAGAAGGACTAACCCTAGTGTTTAATGGATAAGTCCCCCTCAAGTTGTCTTACAAACCATAAACTCACTTCTTAATCTCACCCCTAATTAAAATCCATTTTAATAATGGCTTGTTTTGTCATGAGGTTAATCCCTAATCATGGATTAAGTTGAGGTATCTTCCTCAGCTTAAGTGAGCTCATCTATTATCCTTCTATTAGGATGGTGTAATGAGTTCATTAATCCTTGATTATGGCTTAAACTCATTACTTAACACTAAACAAAAACACAAAAACATCTAAATAATCACAAGTAGGTTAATGATCTTAATCCTACATCATCATGGTAATTAAGTTGAGATGTTTATCTCATACTTAAAGTATTCTCATTATCCCTAATTAGGGAGGATATAATGAGTTTACAAACCTTTGATTTAGGCTTAAGCTTATTAATTTATGACAAACACAAAAAACAATAACAAAATTGAAAACACAAAAACAAACAATAATCGTCTCTTTCGGGATTCTTCTCTCATCATACTCACTCACAAACGAGAACTTGCTTCTTCCGTCTAATGCAAGACAGTTAGCACTTGAGCCAGACAAGTCATACACTTGAGCATAGACAAGCAAGCAGTTCATCAGTCAATTTATCTTTCAGTCTCTTTGAGTCGAACTACGGTGTTCTGACTTCCTCATTGCACGAGAGGATACGTAGGCATAACTTAATAGTTATCGCACAAAAGTCTCCGTGTCTTCCCTATAACACCCTTCTACCCCAAAACAAATATTTACATAATATCAGAGTAATCATCGAGAAAGGGTATCACATTTCATCATAATTCAAACAAACAGTGTCATATCCCGTAACACGGGTTAAACAACATCAATAATAACACATAGCATTTCGTAGCGGAATTTAAACTTCATAATTCAAAACTTCATTAGTTTACTTCATAAACATAATTTTCACCATCCTAAATTTAACATCATAAAATGGAAAACATTTATTCAAATAATAACATACTGAAAACAGTTTAGCAAAAGAAAACCCATCCCAGTGTTACATGACACAGAGCAGGACACATAGACCAAAACCACTTCTAAGGAACACTAAAGCACGCTCCGAGACTCATGAATAACTCCTCTTGCACTGCAAGCCTATTCTTTATCATCTGCAAGTTACCCACGAAAGAGGCAACATTTCCAAGCAGGCAAGGTGAGTAATCATAATATATCATAAACGTACAAGAATATAGAACATAAATTAATTAGAACAACATATCGTGACATCACCATTTATAAAATTCAGCAACAACAACAACACGGTCATGAAATCAAGCAACACCAACACAGTCATGAAATTCATCCAGAATATGCAATTCTAACATCCTGATATGCAATATGCATGTGGTACCATTTTCATCGTGAGATGGATACATGACCATCAACCCTCCACAGAGGAGCACATCGTAAATCATCGAGACACTTCAATCCACACAATGGGATTGAAGCAAATAAATAGGCCGAAGCCCCATCGTGAATGTTATGAAATGCAATGATGCGCTACATCGTAAATTCATCAAAATAATTCGCATCATTAATTTCAATCAGCAAAACAATCATCAAATAATCATATATATCATCATGACATTACACCCAGAACACTGGTTCTATAACCACTCTGACACATCAAGAATTGACCCGTACCCCATAAATTACGAGGCAATTACAAGGTTATTTCATAAATTCATTTATAAAAACTATTGCATTTTTTTATTTTTATTCATCAAACTAAAGTTCAGTTTGTACTCTTTCCGACGCTTCAAACGGAATGCGAATCGGACTTACGGTTTGAAAGTTATGGATTTTTCAAAAATTAAAATTTGTCATCCAAACAGTGTTAACCGGTTAACCCATAGCGTTAACCGGTTAACGCCTGCGAAATTCCAGAAATTCACCAAAATTACAATGGTTAACCGGTTAACCCATAGCGTTAACCGATTAACGCACATTTTATAGCAGAAATCTGCTGCTTCGTACAGACTATTCTAAAATCCCCAAAATCCAAATTTTTCCAATAAGGGTTCATCTTATTTCACCTTAAAAATCATTCCAATACATCAAACAAAACACCATAACATCAGAACAATCATTTATACCATCATTTATAGGATTCAACACATTTTTATAACTCTATTTCATCAAGATTTCACTCACAAACTCAACCTAACTCAAAAACCTCAAAAACTCATAAAACTCATACAATCCTAACCTATTCAAAATCCAATTCCTACACATTTATGATAGATTATAAAAACTCCCCATACCTTAGAGAATTTCGCCGCTTTACACTCTTCTCTGGGATTCTCCACAGTCTCCTGACTCTGAGCTTCCTCTTTCTTCAGAGCACTTCACCAAACACGATAGAAAAACCTAATGAGAAAACTGATCGTGTATTCCTTTTTACCAAAACACATTCCAATTGAGTCCTTTCCCTCTTTACCCTCATATATTTCACAAAAGGACCACCTTACCCTTTTTCTTTAATATATTTTTAATAATAATAATAAAATAGTATAATAAAACACTATTTATCCTTATTATATAAAAATACTCTTTTTCTCCAAAATTCTCTAATTAATCCAAACTCTCCAATTTTTCTAAATTAATGAAATAAATGACTAAATAATTAAATTTAGATTTTCGGGGCGTTACAACTCTCCCCTACTTAAAGAATTTCCGTCCTCGAAAACTACCTGAAGTAAATAGAGTCGGATACGACTCCCTTATCTGATCTTCCCGCTCCCAAGTCCAACTTTCTCCAGCTGGTCCTCCCCACAACACCTTCACTAAAGAAATTTCCTTGCCTCGAAGTTGCTTCAATTCTCTACCATCAATCCTCACTGGTAACGGTTCAATCGTCAGATTATCTCTCACCTGAACATCATTTATCTGAATTACATGCGACGGGTCCAGAATGTACTTCCTCAACTGCGATACATGTAACACATCATGTAAATTCGCAAGAGAGGGAGGTAAAGCCACTCGATAGGCCACTTCCCTTATCCTCTGCATAATCTGATACGGACCGAAAAAATGTGGAGTGAGCTTTCTAGACATTAAAGCTCTTCACACACCAGTCATAGGAGTAACTCTTAAGAACACGTGATCTCCCTCTTGGAACTCAAGTGCTTTCCTTCTCTTATCGTGATAACTCTTTTGACGACTCTGCGATGTTTTCATCCTTTCCTGAATCATTTTTATCTTTTCAGTTGTTTCTTGGACAATCTCAGGCCCAAGCAGTAATCTCTCTCCTGACTCATACCAATATAATGGAGTACGACAACGTCTACCATACAACGCCTCATATGGAGCAATCCCGATACTAGTATGAAAACTATTATTGTACGTAAACTCAACCAACGACAAATGACTATCCCAAGACCCTCCTTGATCTAATACACAAGCTCTCAGCAAATCCTTTAAAGATTGGATTGTTCTTTCCGTCTGGCAATCCGTTTGAGGGTGATAAGCAGAACTCATCCTCAACTTAGTACCCAAGGCATCCTGCAAACTCTTCCAAAACCTCGACTTAAACCACGGATCTCTATCCGATACAATACTTGAAGGTACACCATGAAACTTCACAATTTCCTCAATATAAATCTCAGCTAACCTTTGCATGGAATGGTTAATCTTCATCGGCAAGAAGTGTGACGACTTAGTTAACCGGTCAATAATTACCCAAATCGAATCATTACCTCTAGCAGTCTTAGGTAACCCAGTCACGAAATCCATGGAAATACTATCCCATTTCCACTCAGGAACATTCAATGGTTGCATCATACCTGAAGGTCTCTGATGTTCTATCTTTGACTTCTGACATGTCAAACAAGCATATACAAATTCAGCAATGTCTCTTTTCATACCCGGCCACCAAAACAACCTGCGTAAATCCTGATACATCTTCGTAGCACCAGGATGAATACTCAGTCGACTCTTGTGCCCCTCTTCTAAAATACTCTTTTTAATTCCTATAATATCCGGAACACATACTCTATCTCGGAATCTCAAAACTCCATCTTCATCAACTCGAAAGTCACCTTCATTACCTTGATCAACCAACATCAATTGATCAACTAATTTCAAATTAGATTTCTGACCCTTACAAATCTCTTCCAAAATCTCACTGGTCAGCTTTAACATTCCCAATTTCACACTATCAGTAGTAGTTTCACACAACAAGCTCATGTCTCTGAATTGCTCGATCATTTCCAATTCTTTCACCATAAGCATCGAAATATGCAACGACTTCCTACTCAAAGCATCAGCCACAACATTTGCCTTACCAGGATGGTAATTCAAATCAAAATCAAAATCTTTCAATAACAAGCCACCGCCTCTGTCTCATATTTAACTCTTTCTGATCAAACAAGTACCTTAAACTTTTGTGATCACTGAATACTTCAAATTTCGAACCAAACAAGTAGTGCCTCCAAATCTTAAGCACAAACACCACAACTGCTAACTCTAAGTCGTGAGTAGGATAGTTCCTCTCATGAACTCTTAACTGTCTAGAAGCATAAACAACCACCTTATTATCCTGCATCAAAACTCCACCAAGACTCATCTTGGAAGCATCACAATAAACTACAAAGGACTCATCTGGATTCGGTAAGACCAACATTGGCGCGGTCGTTAATCTTTTCTTCAGTTCTATGAAACTCTCTTCACAAGCAACATCCCACACATACGCTTGACCCTTCCTAGTCAATTGCGTCAATGGTAAAGCTATCTTAGAAAAACCTTCAATGAACTTACGATAGTAACCAGCCAACCCAAGAAAACTACGAATTTCTGTAGCTGACTTCGGAGTCTCTCACTGCAATACCGCATCAATCTTTGAAGGATCCACCGAAATCCCACCACTTGAAATTACATGGCCGAGGAAACTCACTTCCCTTAACCAGAACTCACACTTAGATAATTTAGCAAACAATTTCTTTTCTTTCAACACTTGCAACACAACCCTCAAATGCTCGGCATGTTCCTCTTCTGATTTAGAATATACCAAGATATCATCTATGAAAACCACCACGAATTTATCAAGATACTCATGAAAGATCCTATTCATATATTCCATAAACACACCAGGCGCATTAGAAACCCCAAACGGCATCACCGTATACTCGTAATGCCCATATCTCGTCCTGAAAGCTGTCTTCGGAATATCATCAGCTTTAACTCGAATCTGATGATAACCAGACCTCAGATCAATTTTACTAAAGACACAAGCACCTACTAGTTGATCCATCAAATCATCGATCCTCGGAAGTGGGTACTTATTCTTGATAGTCACTTTATTCAACTGTCGGTAATCGACACACAATCTCATACTACCATCCTTCTTCTTAACGAGCAACACCGGAGCACCCCAAGGAGAAACACTGGGTCTAATGAACCTCTTCTCTAACAATTCTTCTAATTGTTTCTTCAACTCATTCAACTCTGAAGCCGACATTCAATAAGGAGCCATCGAGACAGGACTCGTACCCGGTACTAAGTCCACAGAAAAATCAATTTCACGTTCCGGTGGTAAATCACTTATATCACCAGGAAACACATCATGAAATTCACAAACCACAGGCAACTATGCACTAACAGTCTTATCATCAACTTGCAATGATGCAGACACTGCAAACATCAAAGCTTCATCCAATACAAGTTCATCCACTTGCTTAGCAAATAAAAACATCAACTCACCATTCTCGCTCAATTCAGTGAACTTCACTGTCTTACTATAACAGTTAATATGAACATAATTGAATTCCAACCAGTTCATACCAAGGATAACATCAATTTGGTGTAATGGTAGGCACACCAAATCAATCACAAAATCCTTCTTAAAAATTGTCAAAAGACACTTCAAACAAACAGGCATGGTAGTCACAGAACCATTAGCAAGAGTTTCTATTATCATATTACCGTTCATATTAGACAACTTTAAACCCAATCTATTAGCACACTCAAGAGAAATAAATGAATGTGTAGCTCCAGTGTCAATAATAGCAATCAACTCGGTATTATTAATAAAACAGGTACCTCTGATCAAGTTGTCCTTCTTTGGAGCTTCTGAACCAGCTAACGCAAAAACTCTCCTAGCATTCTGAGCAGTAGCAGCATTCTTCTTTGGTTTTTGGCATTGGGCGCTGATATGCCACTGTTCACCACAATTGTAACAGGTTGGGCCCTCATTAGGACAATCACTCATCTTATGCCCAAGCTTGCCACAACGGTAACATTTCATAACTCTGGCAGTACACACATCGGCCTTATGACCTGCCCCTCCACACTTGTAACACTTAACAGGTACATTAGCAGCTCCCCTACTTTGCTTCTTCTCATCAGATGCCTTCTGCTTCCCTTTATCACCATTAGTCACATAAGGTTTCCCTCTATACTGACTCTTGTCTTTCTTCTCGCTCAGTTGTTTATAGTGAGCTGACCGAGCTCGTTTGTCCTCGTCATAAATATGGCTCTTATCGACCAACTCTGCATACTTGCGAATTTGTTGGCATCCAATTTCCTGCTTAATTTCAGGTCTCAGCCCATTCTCAAACTTAAGGCACTTGGAAAGTTCAGCATCTTCCCTTTGTTAGTGAGGACAAAACTTCACCAGCCTTTCAAATTTTGCAGCATACTCTGCCACTGTCATGTTTCCTTGCTTCAGTTCAAGGAATTCTACCTCCAACTTACCACGAGCATCTTCCAGAAAATACTTCTTAAGGAACTCCGCCTTAAACACAGTCCAAGTCACCACAACAGCCTCATCCTCTAGACGCTGACGAGTATTATCCCACCAGTCTTCATCTTCCTCAGACAACATATGAGTCCCGAATTGAACTTTCTGCACGTCAGCACATGCCATCACTCTGAAAATCTTCTCAATTTCCTTGAGCCACTTCTGTGCGCTCGTCGGGTCATGAGTTCCCTCAAACACAGGTGGATTATTCCTCTGGAATTTCTCCAAGGCATGAAACTCATCATGCGTATTGTTACGAGCAGCAGTCTGAGCAAGAGCTGCAATAGCATCAGCGAGAGCACGCGTTTTGTTTCCAGCCATTCGGCACAACACTTACCACATCAGAAGAAAATAATCGTTAAGTGAATAACGACTTGACAATAGACTGACAACAACAAGACTTGGTCGGACAGACCGACCTGCTCTGATACCACTAATGTAACACTCTTCTACCCCAAAACAAGTATTTACATAATATCAGAGTAATCATCGAGAAAGGGTATCACATTTCATCATAATTCAAACAAACAGTGTCCTGTCCCGTAACACGGGTTAAACAACATCAATAATAACACATAGCATTTCGCAGCGGAATTTAAACTTCATAACTCAAAACTTCATTAGTTTACTTCATAAACATAATTTTCACCATCCTGAATTTAACATCATAAAATGGAAAACATTTATTCAAATAATAACATAACTGAAAACAGTTTAGCAAAAGAAAACCCATCCCAGTGTTACATGACATAGAGCAGGACACATAGACCAAAACCACTTCTAAGGAACACTAAAGCACGCTCCGAGACTCATGAATAACTCCTCTTGCACTGCAAGCCTATTCTTTATCATCTGCAAGTTACCCACGAAAGAGGCAACATTTCCAAACAGGCAGGGTGGGTAATCATAATATATCATAAACGTACAAGAATATAGAACATAAATAAATTAGAACAACATATCGTGACATCACCAATTATAAAATTCAGCAACAACAACAACACGATCATGAAATCAAGCAACACTAACACAGTCATGAAATTCATCCAGAATATGCAATTCTAAAATCCTGATATGCAATATGCATGTGGTACCATTTTCATAGTGAGATGGATACATGACCATCAACCCTCCACAAAGGAGCACATCGTAAATCATCGAGACACTTCAATCCACACAATGGGATTGAAGCAAATAAATAGGCCGAAGCCCCATCGTGAATGTTATGAAATGCAATGATGTGCTACATCGTAAATTCATCAAAATAATTCGCATCATTCATTTCAATCAGCAAAACAATCATCAAATAATCATATATATCATCATGACATTACCCCCAGAACACTGGTTCTATAACCACTCTGACACATCAAGAATTGACCCGTACCCCATAAATTACGAGGCAATTACAAGGTTATTTCATAAATTCATTTATAAAAACTATTGCATTTTTCTCATTTTTATTCATCAAAACAAAGTTCAGTTTTTACTCTTTCCGACGCTTCAAACGAAATGCGAATCGGACTTACGGTTTGAAAGTTATGGATTTTTCAAAAATTAAAATTTGTCATCCAAACAATGTTAACCGGTTAACCCATAGCGTTAACCGGTTAACGCCTGCGAAATTCCAGAAATTCACCAAAATTACAATGGTTAACCGGTTAACCCATAGCGTTAACCGGTTAACGCCTGCGAAATTCCAGAAATTCACCAAAATTACAATGGTTAACCGGTTAACCCATAGCGTTAACCGGTTAACGCACGTTTTATAGCAGAAATCTGCTGCTTCGTACAGATTGTTCTAAAATCCCCAAAATCCAAATTTTTCCAATACGGGTTCATCTTATTTCACCTCAAAAATCATTCCAATACATCAAACAAAACACCATAACATCAGAACAATCATTTATACCATCATTTATAGGATTCAACACATTTTTATAACTCTATTTCATCAAGATTTCACTCACAAACTCAACCTAACTCAAAAACCTCAAAAACTCATAAAACTCATACAATCCTAACCTATTCAAAATCCAATTCCTACACATTTACGATAGATTATAAAAACTCCCCATACCTTAGAGAATTTCGCCGCTTTACACTCTTCTCTGGGGTTCTCCACAGTCTCCTGACTCTGAGCTTCCTCTTTCTTCAGAGCACTTCACCAAACACGATAGAAAAACCTAATGAGAAAACTGATCGTGTATTCCTTTTTACCAAAACACATTCCAATTGAGTCCTTTCCCTCTTTACCCTCATATATTTCACAAAAGGACCACCTTACCCTTTTTCTTTAATATATTTTTAATAATAATAATAAAATAGTATAATAAAACACTATTTATCCTTATTATATAAAAATACTCTTTTTCTCCAAAATTCTCTAATTAATCCAAACTCTCCAATTTTTCTAAATTAATGAAATAAATGACTAAATAATTAAATTTAGATTTTCGGGGCGTTACAACTCTCCCCTACTTAAAGAATTTCCGTCCTCGAAAACTACCTGAAGTAAATAGAGTCGGATACGACTCCCTTATCTGATCTTCCCGCTCCCAAGTCCAACTTTCTCCAGCTGGTCCTCCCCACAACACCTTCACTAAAGAAATTTCCTTGCCTCGAAGTTGCTTCAATTCTCTACCATCAATCCTCACTGGTAACGGTTCAATCGTCAGATTATCTCTCACCTGAACATCATTTATCTGAATTACATGCGACGGGTCCAGAATGTACTTCCTCAACTGCGATACATGTAACACATTGTAACACGGTGGGAGAACTGACTTTAAGTTATGTTGCGGATAGCAAGAGTCGCCACCGACTTTTATTTTATCCATAAGGAAAGGTTATAAAAGAACAGGAAAGACCTTAGAGATATTTTTGGGTCCGGGGGGTAGGTTATGAAAAGGGAAGGTATTAGCACCCTTTTCATCCATGGTTATCCATGGGCTCTTAGTTACTTAAGCTCACTTTAAATTGTTTTTTTTTTGAAAGTGTAGTGTGTGAATAGAAAAATTTTCAGAATAGTTAATAATAATCCATGTACGGATGTGTAAAAACTTGTTTGAAAATTTGTTTGAAATTTGTTTAAGTGTTTGAAAAGTTTGAATAGTGAGCAAGCAACTAAGAGGTATCTACCCTATTGTTTAAGGTCTTTCTGGTTCTTTTTTCCTTTCCTTGGTAAGACTATCCCTACTATTAAGGAGTAGGTAGTCATTACCTTGGATGTTAAGGGACATGTGAGGGACATCCTGATTACGAAGGCAACTGTGGGGTGTAATAAGCACATATGAGGGACTATCATCATTTTTCGAATGGACTCGATTCGTATAGGCAACCATGAGGGACTTGATGATTTATCTTTTGAAGGGACTTGCTTTATACACCCCACTTGACCATTATTCGTAGGCAACTTGAGGGATAACCTTAGAAAGTGAGACGGCGATTAAAATCGACTTACGTGTGTGAGTGTTTAATTTAATTATCTTATTATTAAAAGTGGTCTAAATTTATTTTAAATAACAAACATGTTTTACACTCCCTAATTACTAACCATAACAATAATTAAATATTTAAAATATTACAGAATTACACCAAGGAAGCAATTACAAAATTATAATAACAAATAAATATTAAGCAAAATAATTAAAAAAGAAAAAATAAATAATAAGGGGTTAGTGATAATAATAATAAGCAAGAAAAATAGTTAATAATAATAAAATAAGAAAGGTTAGTAAATAATAACAATTATAAAGTTAGTGAAATAATAAGCATAAAAATAATAATTAATAATAATGTAAAATTAACAAAGCAAAAATAAATAATATGGTTAGTAGTAATAATAATAAAAATTAATCAAAATATTATAAGGATAAGAAATTAACAAATTTTAATATGAACAATTATATTTAGGAAAAAACAAACATGAACAAACAATTATTTTAATTTATAAATTATTAAGTTATTTTTAAATATATTATAGCCACAAAACTTAATTATTATAAATTCACTTATTTCTAAACAAAAGTTATAAAAAGTATTTACTTAATATATAAGGAGAAAAATAAATTATAAGCATATTTACAAAAACTTTAATTTCTAATAATATGAAATATATTTATATTTTAGATGAGAGAAATAAGTTATAATTATATTTATAATATTTACATGAATCATATTTAAATAAATAAATAACTATACATTATGATTATATTTAGACAATAAAATTATTTAGAACAAAAAAAATAGAATTAGGTTTTACAAAATTAAAAGGAGAAAATTATTTTATGATTTTTTACAAGATTAGGGTTTTATTAGAAAAATATTTAGGGTTTATAAAAAAAAAAGGATTTTAGCTATATACAAAAAAATATTCTAATTTATATATACATATTTATAATTTAATTACAAGATACAAAAATTAAGATATTGTAGAAATAATAAAAAAAACATGCCTTATTATTATTTTTTATTACTTAGAAACATTTATTCCTAAAATTATATTTAATTTAAGATTTATAATACATAAAACAAAAATAAGAAAAAGTATGGAAAAAAAACTTACCTGACTGGGGTTTGAACCCAGGTCAGTCTGCTTGCAGCAACAAACACCAACCACTAGGCCAGCCAGGCGCAGGTAGCAATGAAGGAGGAAGAATTTCTTTTATGCCTTGCTTGATAAATCCAGGAAAATAATGAAACAAAAAGGCCTGGGGTGGGATTTGATCCCAGGACCTTTCCATCACACGCATATGCACGCAACCAACCAAGCTAGATGAGCGAATCTACTCAGGAACCAGCTACGAATCATAATATATTAAGCCTTTTGATTATCCTGAAAAAATAACAAAACAATGATACAAGGCAGGATTCGAACCCTGGCCCTATTGTCAACTATGCGCATAACTTTCCACTGGGACAAGCCACTGCTTGTGATAAACAAATAATAAAACAAAATAAAATAGGTTAACCATAATTTGAATTTCTGAACGCGCGGCAAACTTCATCTTCAACCTCCTGAGCTGCGAATTTTCCTATGAAAATACTTGCAAATTTTCCTGCGAAAAATCATTCCCAGAAAAACCTACGAATATCAACAAGCCACAAAACCATACAATTTTTAAAAATTAAGCACAGAAGCATGCTCCTGGCATCCACACGATTCATTCTATGTCTTTAGAATCAATTTAAATTCACTAAATCAAGAGTCCCTAAATTTTGACCGAAACCCTAATCATGGCCGAATTCGTATTGGGTGATGAAGCTTCAAGAAACCTGTCCAGAATCAGTCTATGGCTCATCACAAACAATAATTTCAAGTCAAAATTCATTAAAAACAAACCAATATTCAGAATCGAAAACAAGAAAAAATATGAATGTTGAAGATCGGTTTATGCATATGGATGGCTTTTAGGTGATGCATTGCAATGGGATAGCATCAAGAGTCCTTAGGGATCATGAATCAACCTTCAAAACGTGTTGGTAAGGCCTGTATGCAATAATCCGAATTGAAGTTTTTTGGTGAGTTTTGAAAATTTGGAACTTACTCTAGAGGCAGCCAACTCGTGAATGAATGATAGCATTAGGTTTAGTACTTATAAGAGAATCAATCTAGGTCAAAAACTTGATTGATTATGTGGAAGTTTTGATTTTTTAAGATTGAGAAAGATCATGCCATGAAAGTTCAATATTTTGTACCAATGCCTTCTATTTCAAGCCATTCCACATAACTCTTGTATCAACTTATTCCATACTGATTTTATGACTTTCTAAAATCAATAAATCAAATTAATCTTCACATTTAATATTTTATTTAAATTTAAAATGATTTTAAGAATAAAAAATCATAATAAATTAATTAAATAAAATAAAAATTATGAAAATATTATGGAAATTTCGTGCAAGATGTTATTGTATGGGTTGGGTCATAATTTGGCCAGCCCATTTGGAGAAAATTGTTTTTAGGCCCCCCTTTTCAATATAAACCATCACAAAATTGCCCAACTTTGCAAGGACACATCTCCCTCAATTTTAAAGGTATGAGGGTGTTCTTGGACTTTTTGGAAAGCTAGAAGAGTCCTCTAAACAACCCCATTGGTTTCAGGTCCATATCATTTACCAATCTCAAGTTATGCCCTTTTGAAGTTGTTGACTTTTTGTTGACTTTTGAAATGACCTATAATGTCTTAGATCATATCTTTCAAATGAAGCATTTTTGGGCTTAACTTTCAACATCAAAGTTGTAGGGAATTCAATTTCCTTCAAAAAGAGCTTTGGATGGAGACTTGGTGATGAAGTATGTGAAAGTTATGGCTGGTCAAAGTTCAGTTGACTTTTACTAAGGAAACCCTAATTTAGAAACTCCTGATTCTTGATGATCTGGAATCTCCTTGATGAATCATGATCAACCCTTGATAAAATGATGAATTTTACTTCATATACTTGATGTTGGCAAAAAATCATGAAGTTTGACTTTGGTTTGACCACAGTTGACCTCAGTTTGACTTTTTAACTGCATTGACTGATTTTGACTTATCTGATCATCTGACTGAGCAAACTTTTGAGAAAAGTCTTGAAACTTGTCATGGGGGTTCTTATACACATACAAGAGGTTATGAAGCTCACTTGAGGTATTGGAAGTCCACTTAGCCTGATTAAAGTCAAAACCCTAGTTTTGGATGCACTGCTTAGGAGGTGCATTGTCTGAGGGAATTGTCAACTTCTTTGACCCATTGTGAACTTTGTGAACCTTATGAACCATAATAAAATGTCTTGTGAATCTCATGGGAGGTATTGTGAAGCTTGTGAACCTTGTGAACCTCATGAAGTGGCTTTGTAGACCTCATAAACCTCATGAAAGGTATTGAAAGCATTGTGGAACTTGTGAACCTTGTGAATCTTCAAGAAGTGACTTGTAGACTTCATGAACCTCAAGAAAGGTATTGTAAATGTTGAGAAGCTTGTGAACCTTGTGAACCTTCAAGAAGTAACTTGTGGACTTCATGAACCTCATGAAAGGTTATATAAGCATTGAGAAACTTGTGAACCTTGTGAACCTTCTTAGAACACAAAGTCTTGTATTGTGAGGGCAAATTTTGGGGTGCAACAGCTGCCCCTGTTCAATTTTCTGAAACCTGAGGGGTTAGATTGGTATATTTGCCAGTCGTGACCTGGAAGGTTGAAGGGGATTGAACAAAAAGCCCAAAAATTTGCACTCACCAGTGCATAGAGTGATATTGATGGTTGGTTGAATGTGATTGAGTGGGCTTAAAGATGCCACTAGTAGAAAGTTCTTGGAAGATAAAGCAGTCCAAAATATGGATGTATAATGAAAGCTGTCAGGAGTCTGGAGTAGTCTTGAGGTATTGATGATATGTTTTCAGAATACTGGAGTAATCCTGATATAACAGCACGTCTTCATGAGGATAGAGCAATCAATAATGATAACCCTAAAGCAGTCTTGAAGTAATAATATGGCTTCAGGAGGATAGAGCAACCAATATCTCTAAAGCAGTCTTGAAATAGTAATACGATTTCAGGAGGATAGGGCAATCAATAGCTCTAAAGCAGTCTTGAAATAGTAATGTGATATGTCTTCAGGAGGATAGAGCAACCAATAGCTCTAAAGCAGTCTTGAAGTAATGATTTCAGGAGGATAGAGCCATCAATAATGATAACTCTAAAGCAGTCTTGAAATAATAATGTGATTTCAGGAGGATAGAGCAATCAATAACTCTAAAGCAGTCTTGAAGTCACGAGAATTTATCAGGAGGATAAAGTAACCCTGAGGTGACAATAAAGCAGTCCTAAAGTAATAAGAAGCTTATCAGGAGGATAAAGTAACCCTGAGGTTACGATAAAGCAGTCCCAAAGTAATAAGAAGCTTATCAGGAGAATAAAGTAACCCTGAGGTTACGACAAAGCAGTCCCGAAGATCATAAGAAGCTTATCAGGAGGATAAAGTAACTCTGAGGTTACGATAAAGCAGTCCCAAAGTAATAAGAAGCTTATCAGGAGGATAAAGTAACCCTGAGGTTACGATAAAGCAGTCCCGAAGTTCATAAGAAGCTTATCAGGAGGATAAAGTAACTCTGAGGTTACGATAAAGCAGTCCCAAAGTAATAAGAAGCTTATCAGGAGGATAAAGTAACCCTGAGGTTACGATAAAGCAGTCCCAAAGTAATAAGAAGCTTATCAGGAGGATAAAGTAACCCTGAGGTTACGATAAAGCAGTCCCGAAGATCATAAGAAGCTTATCAGGAGGATAAAGTAACTCTGAGGTTACGATAAAGCAGTCCCAAAGTAATAAGAAGCTTATCAGGAGGATAAAGTAACCCTGAGGTTACGATAAAGCAGTCCCAAAGTAATAAGAAGCTTATCAAGAGGATAAAGTAACCCTGAGGTTACGATAAAGCAGTCCCGAAGATCATAAGAAGCTTATCAGGAGGATAAAGTAACTCTGAGGTTACGATAAAGCAGTCCCAAAGTAATAAGAAGCTTATCAGGAGGATAAAGTAACCCTGAGGTTACGATAAAGCAGTCCCGAAGTTCATAAGAAGCTTATCAGGAGGATAAAGTAACCCTGAGGTTACGATAAAGCAGTCCCGAAGATCATAAGAAGCTTATCAGGAGGATAAAGTAACTCTGAGGTTACGATAAAGCAGTCCCAAAGTAATAAGAAGCTTATCAGGAGGATAAAGTAACCCTGAGGTTACGATAAAGCAGTCCCAAAGTAATAAGAAGCTTATCAGGAGGATAAAGTAACCCTGAGGTTACGATAAAGCAGTCCCGAAGATCATAAGTTTGTTTGTTGGATAATTAACCTGAAAACAAGGTAGCATTCTGTATAATAACATTAGTTTATGCTTTATGTATGCATGTATAACATGATGTGCTCAAGTAATGTACTATATGTTTATGGATATATGTGCTATGGTATGATGTAAATGATGTATGTATGATATGATACTTCCGGAAGCGTCTGGATATCTTTGTATAACAACTGCTGGCCAGGGAAAATAAATCCCGATTCGTTGTTTGAAGAATATATAACCCTCTGTCTGCTGGGGGTAACAGGGTATAGATAACTTCCCGTATGATGGGGATAGTAAGGATAGATATCACCTCCCGTATGCTGGGATAGTAAGGTATATATAACCTTCGTCTTCGTTTGATGGTAAGGTAGACATAATATCCCGTCTTCGTTCGTCGTACTCTTATTGGAAAGTAATTTCCCGAATATCCGTATGAGGATAAAAGAGATGGATATAAATTCCAAGGGAAATAAGACTTTATGAAGATGGATTCGTCCTACTGAGGGTTTGTAACTGTCTTGTAAAGGTGAATCGGCGAAGCTTCATTGGAATCCTTCCCTCGTTCGTCCTTAGTAAATACTATTACTGCATTTTCATGCATTTCTGGTAAACATTAATCGTATTAAAAGCATACATGCATTTCTGGTAAACATCAATCATATTCAAAAGCATGATACATTCAAACATAACCAATGGACGTTTCGCTTAGGGTAAAAGTAAATCTGGATTCAGAGGGAAAAGTAAAGCTGAACTTGAAAACAGAATCGTTTCAACTTCGAGAGTGTATAACCAATTGGATCTATGGCTCCTGAAATTCTTTAACTTTCCTGAGTACCTTTCCAGAAATCCTCATAGCTGGATCTGAATACATGATATTGACACCATCTGATACTACTGGCGTAGACAACTAATTTCCATCATGGTTTCAGCTGAGAATCCAATATCAAGGTAATACAATGAGAGGAATGTGTCTTCAAACTGTAATGGACCATATACGCTCCAGGTATTAGATTTGAAGAGAAAGCATTGCCCCTTGGTTGAGGATGAATTGTCCCATAATGGAAGTATCTGTAATGAGCTATCTCAAGAGAAACAAGCAGAATGCCCCATAAGCATATGCCCCTGGCATTGTGAACTCTGTAATGTCACCTTTGGTAATTCAACTGTATGAGGAAAAATGCCCCTGGCTATTAAGCACAGATGAGTCTGGACCTAATTGCCCCAACTGAATTGAACAGTAACTTGGTATGCCTCTTGACTGGGAAACAGTGACTATGCCCTTGGCATTTCAGATAGATGAGGAGATATGCCTCTGGCTGCTTAAACATAGTTGAATCTTGTCCTGATTGCCCCAAATGAGTTAGGAAGTATCATGGCCTGCCCCCTTGATTGGGAGGTCATGACTATGCCCCTTTGTATACATGGACTTTGATCCAGGAAGCAACTTTGTTTATCGGAAGGACTTTGGTTCATTGAACATTCATCCTGTAAGCTTCTCCATTTGTCAAACACTTAGGTATATGCAAACAAATATATTAAAAAAATGCAATGCTTATGTCTGTCTTGAAGTTTTGAAACAGGTTATTTTAGAAAAACTTTTTTTTTTTTTTGGGAAAACTGTGATATTAACTCAAATTTTATGACAAGCCCTAAAGGAGTCAGGATACCTTTTTGCAGCAGTACGCTTTCGAACTAACCATGCTTCAGTTAGGACTTTTAAAGGGTTGTAACGTGGCCTGGTTCATGGTTTAAGAAACAAAGGATAAAGGCTCAAATTTTATTTGTACCCAACCCAATCTCCATGATGTTCTTCAGTCCTATGCTCAGTTAACTCATGCATTGAAGTTCCATAGCAGTTTGGAGTTGTAACACCGATATTTGTGATGGTTCAGAAACCCAAAATTTATTTGAACATTCAGCCATCTTTCTTTGTTGAGGGTTCATAGTGACCTCTTTTTTTTTTCTTTTGACTTTATTATCCCTTCTTTTTGCCTGAACTGCTTATTTCAAGGTTACAGTCAGCGGGATGTCTTGATGTTTTACTAAGTCTCCTTCATAGGTTTTGACTTAGTGAGCTTTTCTTTTGCTAGATATTGACTATTAGGTTTAATGATTACAGTGAACCATCATTCATTGTGTACAACACATATAAATGACATATTTGAGTTAACTGAGTAACTACCCTGCCCCATGTTATGAATAAGGGTTTTAATTTGTGCGAGAATAAAAACTCCTGCTTCATAGGCTCAAAAGGGTTGACTAGGGATTAACTTCCTTATATCTCCACTGTTTAGGAATTGAAACAATGCCTGTACATCGTCAGCATAGTCTGTTCAAAAGCATACTGCATAAGATTATGGTATTGTTTTCGTCATCCTCCCTCTACAGGCTTATAGCTTTATCAGGAGTTAAATATCACAAGATAGAAATAAGAAGCATAATTCAAAATATAGTGGAACGAATGGACTAATTCAAGACAAACATATGCGATGCATTAATGAAAACAAAAGTTTAACATAATAGTAAGTGTTCAAACAAATAAAAGAAATTACAAATGAAAATTCAAATGTTGTCCCATCCGGTTGGCTGAATGTCCTCAATTGCAATCTGTGAACTTTGAGGAGCAGTATACTTCACCATGAAATCAAATTTACCACTTGGATATCCCAAGGTGCCCCATATCTCAACAGGAACAGGTAGGCTTTCTTTCTTGCAACCTTGGGCAACTTGTCTTGCAGCTTTGGTGTTTGATGGACGATAGTAGAATTCAACTTGACCTTCTGGAGTAACCTCTAGGATTTCTTCGTCAATCAAGTCTTGAATCTTTTTCTTCAATGCCCAACAGCTATTAGTATCATGTCCAGGACTGTTGGAGTGGTACTCACACCTTGCCTTGGGATTATAGCGAGGAGAGGAAGTTTTAGGATTTTGAGGAGGATTTTCCAAGGAAATTAGCTTCATCTCCAACAAGCATTGCAGAACTTGTGACATTGGAGTGCTGAACTTGATAAACTGCCTTCTATATTTCTTGTGTTGAGGTGGATTAACCTTATCAGGTCTTTCAACAGAAGAACAATCAATGGCAACTTGTCTTTTACCCTCTTTTATCCTCATCCTCCTTTCAACCAAATCAGCTTGTTTTAATGGAGGTTCACTGACAATTAGATCCCTGACTCTATTACTTTGAAGTTTGTGGATAAGGGTCCTTAGCTCTTCTTGCCCCTGAGCTAATCTTTGAATAAGAGCCACCTGGCCATTCATCTGGATCCTCATTCTTGTCATCTCAGCTTGTAGTTGTTTCAGCCGATCATCCTTGTTGTCCTCAGGACTCTTCTTCTTAGCCAGCAGTGTCTTCAATTCATCCTGCCCCTTGGTCAGGTTCAGGATCAGCTCTTGGAACTGTGCATTTTGTGCCTGGAGATCCTTAACTGTTTGTTCAAGAGCCATTGCTGAAATAAACAGCGAGAAGATGAGAAACCTGTGCACAATTATAAACCTGTGATGCAATGAAATGATATGTGAATGCATATGCAACGTTTTCAAGGACCGCAGGATTTAAATTTGCTTAGACAAACAAGAAGGTAAACTTTTATTAGTAATAAATTTGTTTTGCCTCTTGGGCTTACAAAAAATGAAATGAAATAAGTACAAAAGATGGGGTTTTAAGTCTCCCATGGACGTTTCCTCTTTGTATTGAGGTATGAGTTGAGATTTCGTTCCTCGTGAAGTTGCTTTGTTAGTTCCAGGATTCTTTCTTGGCTTGCTTTGTAATGAGCCTCGAAAGTATCCCTTTGCTCCTTCAGCTGGATCCAGGATCTCTGTAAGTCTTCCATGTCAGTAGGCATGTCTGGGTGAAGGATGGTATAAGCAGTATCTCCTTCAGCAACAGGTTCCATGGTAACTGGCAGGATAGCAGGATATGGCATCATGAGAGTCTGAGCACGAGATCGTACCCATCTGAGATAAGCTTCCATAGGAATAGTGTACTTAGGTTCCAGAGTCTTGCTTTCAACCTTGTTTACTTTTCCCCAGGCTCGTATGAATCTCTGACGGTAACCTTGAAGATCGTTGTCGTAGTCAAACACAATGCCCTGAATCAACATGTCATGTGGACCATCGCTCCGGGCGTAACCAAACTGTCGTAAAGCTAGAGAGGGGTTGTAGGTGATGCCTCCTCTTATGCCTAGAAGTGGCACATTAGGAAACTCCCCACAACGGTCAATGATAGTGACATTCTCCATAGATCTGGAGCACCAATGGATGTCTGAGTGAGAAAGTGACATGATCCTCTTGGACCATCTGAATCCTTGCTCATTCTTCATTACTGAGCGAGGAAGGTGAGAAATAAACCACCTAGAAAGTAAAGGTATGCAACACATCAAAGTTCCTCTTGCCCTTGTAGTACGGGTGTGAAGAGAATGCAGGATGTCTCCAAGCAATGTAGGTACTGGATTGTGACTCAGGAAAATGTTGATGGCATGAACATCTATGAACTGATCTGGATTGGGGAACAATACTAAGCCATATATCAGCAAGGCTAAGATCTCCTCAAAAGCATCATAGCTCATGGCCTTCAAGAACATTTGAGCTTTATCCATTAATACCTTGGCAAGAATACCCTTGACTCCACTTCTCGTCTCTAGAACAATGTCAGACTTCTTCAGATGTAGAGCTGCAGCAATAACCTCAGGTTTAAGTTCCTTCTCCAAACCTGTGAATGGTTTCTGATCAAGAACAGGGATACCCAGAAGTTTAGAGAACTCCTCCATGGTTGGAACTAGCTGATAGTCGGGAAATGTAAAGCAATGGTGTTTAGGGTCAAAGAACTGAAACAGGACACTCATCATGTCTTCATTGAACCCTGAAGTGACTAGATCTAGTAGGTGACCATGTCTCTTGATGAACTGGGAATGATCAGACACTTGAGCAACCAACTCTTTAAGCTTAGCAGGTATGCCCACAAAGTTGATCCTGATGGTGTTTCTACGAATAGAAGCCATGACCTGCAACAAAGAACAAAGATAAATCCTTTGGTCCTTGAAATGGTTAGTGAAAATGCTATGCTTATGATGCATGATGATGTCATGATGTTATGCTCAATCACAAACATGTGGCACACACAAACAAGTCACACAATTGCCCTAGGTTTAAAGGCTTGCATGAGGTTCAAAGGTAAGTACCCTCCCCTGAAGTTAGATGGTTCATCCTGTCCTACAAAAGTAACCAGGTTCTAAGGGATCTCAATATCATTGATCCTTCACAAGGGTGGTTGTTCAGAAGGCAACTTACTTGCCAACCAAAACCCTCCAAGTTTAAGATCTCAATGAGCGTAGTATCGAGTGTCAACCAACTTCAGTCTGCACCAAAGCCGGTTACCTCACTACCTTCTAAAGGCCAAGATGAGTTAACTAGGGTTCTAAAAGTTAGTTAGTGCATTGACAACATATGGCAGCCTCAATATTATCCTCAACTTGACTTAAGGAATATAAGCACCAACCAAGAAGTCGCACTAACTATGGCCACCAAATCAACCGTATCGATATACGTCGTACAGTTTCCTTGGTCTATTGCCATTTACCTAAGGTACACTAGATCCGGGTTAGGACCTTTCACACATAAGAGCACCCCAACAAGTAATATAAAACAAACAAGGCAAACAATTCAAAGTGATCTTAATTCCTAAGGGTACTCCTCTTAAATAGATCCCCAGCAGAGTCGCCAGTTCTGTAACACGGTGGGAGAACTGACTTTAAGTTATGTTGCGGATAGCAAGAGTCGCCACCGACTTTTATTTTATCCATAAGGAAAGGTTATAAAAGAACAGGAAAGACCTTAGAGATATTTTTGGGTCCGGGGGGTAGGTTATGAAAAGGGAAGGTATTAGCACCCTTTTCATCCATGGTTATCCATGGGCTCTTAGTTACTTAAGCTCACTTTAAATTGTTTTTTTTTTTGAAAGTGTAGTGTGTGAATAGAAAAATTTTCAGAATAGTTAATAATAATCCATGTACGGATGTGTAAAAACTTGTTTGAAAATTTGTTTGAAATTTGTTTAAGTGTTTGAAAAGTTTGAATAGTGAGCAAGCAACTAAGAGGTATCTACCCTATTGTTTAAGGTCTTTCTGGTTCTTTTTTCCTTTCCTTGGTAAGACTATCCCTACTATTAAGGAGTAGGTAGTCATTACCTTGGATGTTAAGGGACATGTGAGGGACATCCTGATTACGAAGGCAACTGTGGGGTGTAATAAGCACATATGAGGGACTATCATCATTTTTCGAAGGGACTCGATTCGTATAGGCAACCATGAGGGACTTGATGATTTATCTTTTGAAGGGACTTGCTTTATACACCCCACTTGACCATTATTCGTAGGCAACTTGAGGGATAACCTTAGAAAGTGAGACGGCGATTAAAATCGACTTACGTGTGTGAGTGTTTAATTTAATTATCTTATTATTAAAAGTGGTCTAAATTTATTTTAAATAACAAACATGTTTTACACTCCCTAATTACTAACCATAACAATAATTAAATATTTAAAATATTACAGAATTACACCAAGGAAGCAATTACAAAATTATAATAACAAATAAATATTAAGCAAAATAATTAAAAAAAGAAAAAATAAATAATAAGGGGTTAGTGATAATAATAATAAGCAAGAAAAATAGTTAATAATAATAAAATAAGAAAGGTTAGTAAATAATAACAATTATAAAGTTAGTGAAATAATAAGCATAAAAATAATAATTAATAATAATGTAAAATTAACAAAGCAAAAATAAATAATATGGTTAGTAGTAATAATAATAAAAATTAATCAAAATATTATAAGGATAAGAAATTAACAAATTTTAATATGAACAATTATATTTAGGAAAAAACAAACATGAACAAACAATTATTTTAATTTATAAATTATTAAGTTATTTTTAAATATATTATAGCCACAAAACTTAATTATTATAAATTCACTTATTTCTAAACAAAAGTTATAAAAAGTATTTACTTAATATATAAGGAGAAAAATAAATTATAAGCATATTTACAAAAACTTTAATTTCTAATAATATGAAATATATTTATATTTTAGATGAGAGAAATAAGTTATAATTATATTTATAATATTTACATGAATCATATTTAAATAAATAAATAACTATACATTATGATTATATTTAGACAATAAAATTATTTAGAACAAAAAAAAAAAAAAAAAAAAAAATAGAATTAGGTTTTACAAAATTAAAAGGAGAAAATTATTTTATGATTTTTTACAAGATTAGGGTTTTATTAGAAAAATATTTAGGGTTTATAAAAAAAAAAAGGATTTTAGCTATATACAAAAAAATATTCTAATTTATATATACATATTTATAATTTAATTACAAGATACAAAAATTAAGATATTGTAGAAATAAAAAAAAAAACATGCCTTATTATTATTTTTTATTACTTAGAAACATTTATTCCTAAAATTATATTTAATTTAAGATTTATAATACATAAAACAAAAATAAGAAAAAGTATGGAAAAAAAACTTACCTGACTGGGGTTTGAACCCAGGTCAGTCTGCTTGCAGCAACAAACACCAACCACTAGGCCAGCCAGGCGCAGGTAGCAATGAAGGAGGAAGAATTTCTTTTATGCCTTGCTTGATAAATCCAGGAAAATAATGAAACAAAAAGGCCTGGGGTGGGATTTGATCCCAGGACCTTTCCATCACACGCATATGCACGCAACCAACCAAGCTAGATGAGCGAATCTACTCAGGAACCAGCTACGAATCATAATATATTAAGCCTTTTGATTATCCTGAAAAAATAACAAAACAATGATACAAGGCAGGATTCGAACCCTGGCCCTATTGTCAACTATGCGCATAACTTTCCACTGGGACAAGCCACTGCTTGTGATAAACAAATAATAAAACAAAATAAAATAGGTTAACCATAATTTGAATTTCTGAACGCGCGGCAAACTTCATCTTCAACCTCCTGAGCTGCGAATTTTCCTATGAAAATACTTGCAAATTTTCCTGCGAAAAATCATTCCCAGAAAAACCTACGAATATCAACAAGCCACAAAACCATACAATTTTTAAAAATTAAGCACAGAAGCATGCTCCTGGCATCCACACGATTCATTCTATGTCTTTAGAATCAATTTAAATTCACTAAATCAAGAGTCCCTAAATTTTGACCGAAACCCTAATCATGGCCGAATTCGTATTGGGTGATGAAGCTTCAAGAAACCTGTCCAGAATCAGTCTATGGCTCATCACAAACAATAATTTCAAGTCAAAATTCATTAAAAACAAACCAATATTCAGAATCGAAAACAAGAAAAAATATGAATGTTGAAGATCGGTTTATGCATATGGATGGCTTTTAGGTGATGCATTGCAATGGGATAGCATCAAGAGTCCTTAGGGATCATGAATCAACCTTCAAAACGTGTTGGTAAGGCCTGTATGCAATAATCCGAATTGAAGTTTTTTGGTGAGTTTTGAAAATTTGGAACTTACTCTAGAGGCAGCCAACTCGTGAATGAATGATAGCATTAGGTTTAGTACTTATAAGAGAATCAATCTAGGTCAAAAACTTGATTGATTATGTGGAAGTTTTGATTTTTTAAGATTGAGAAAGATCATGCCATGAAAGTTCAATATTTTGTACCAATGCCTTCTATTTCAAGCCATTCCACATAACTCTTGTATCAACTTATTCCATACTGATTTTATGACTTTCTAAAATCAATAAATCAAATTAATCTTCACATTTAATATTTTATTTAAATTTAAAATGATTTTAAGAATAAAAAATCATAATAAATTAATTAAATAAAATAAAAATTATGAAAATATTATGGAAATTTCGTGCAAGATGTTATTGTATGGGTTGGGTCATAATTTGGCCAGCCCATTTGGAGAAAATTGTTTTTAGGCCCCCCTTTTCAATATAAACCATCACAAAATTGCCCAACTTTGCAAGGACACATCTCCCTCAATTTTAAAGGTATGAGGGTGTTCTTGGACTTTTTGGAAAGCTAGAAGAGTCCTCTAAACAACCCCATTGGTTTCAGGTCCATATCATTTACCAATCTCAAGTTATGCCCTTTTGAAGTTGTTGACTTTTTGTTGACTTTTGAAATGACCTATAATGTCTTAGATCATATCTTTCAAATGAAGCATTTTTGGGCTTAACTTTCAACATCAAAGTTGTAGGGAATTCAATTTCCTTCAAAAAGAGCTTTGGATGGAGACTTGGTGATGCAGTATGTGAAAGTTATGGCTGGTCAAAGTTCAGTTGACTTTTACTAAGGAAACCCTAATTTAGAAACTCCTGATTCTTGATGATCTGGAATCTCCTTGATGAATCATGATCAACCCTTGATAAAATGATGAATTTTACTTCATATACTTGATGTTGGCAAAAAATCATGAAGTTTGACTTTGGTTTGACCACAGTTGACCTCAGTTTGACTTTTTAACTGCATTGACTGATTTTGACTTATCTGATCATCTGACTGAGCAAACTTTTGAGAAAAGTCTTGAAACTTGTCATGGGGGTTCTTATACACATACAAGAGGTTATGAAGCTCACTTGAGGTATTGGAAGTCCACTTAGCCTGATTAAAGTCAAAACCCTAGTTTTGGATGCACTGCTTAGGAGGTGCATTGTCTGAGGGAATTGTCAACTTCTTTGACCCATTGTGAACTTTGTGAACCTTATGAACCATCATAAAATGTCTTGTGAATCTCATGGGAGGTATTGTGAAGCTTGTGAACCTTGTGAACCTCATGAAGTGGCTTTGTAGACCTCATAAACCTCATGAAAGGTATTGAAAGCATTGTGGAACTTGTGAACCTTGTGAATCTTCAAGAAGTGACTTGTAGACTTCATGAACCTCAAGAAAGGTATTGTAAATGTTGAGAAGCTTGTGAACCTTGTGAACCTTCAAGAAGTAACTTGTGGACTTCATGAACCTCATGAAAGGTTATATAAGCATTGAGAAACTTGTGAACCTTGTGAACCTTCTTAGAACACAAAGTCTTGTATTGTGAGGGCAAATTTTGGGGTGCAACACACATCATGTAAATTTGCAAGAGAGGGAGGTAAAGCCACTCGATAGGCCACTTCCCCTATCCTCTGCATAATCTGATATGGACCGACAAAACATGGAGTGAGCTTTCTAGACTTCAAAGCTCTTCCCACACCAGTCATAGGAGTAACTCTTAAGAACACGTGATCTCCCTCTTGGAACTCAAGTGCTTTCCTTCTCTTATCGTGATAACTCATTTGACGACTTTGCAACGTTTTCATCCTTTCCTGAATCATTTTTATCTTTTCAGTTGTTTCTTGGACAATCTCAGGCCCAAGCACTAAACTCTCTCCTGACTCATACCAATATAATGGAGTACGACAACGTCTACCATACAACGCCTCATATGGAGCCATCCCGATACTAGTATGAAAACTGTTATTGTACATAAACTCAACCAACGGCAAATGACTATCCCAAGACCCTCCTTGATCTAATACACAAGCTCTCAGTAAATCCTTTAAAAATTGGATTGTCCTTTCCGTCTGGCCATCCGTTTGCGGGTGATAAGAGAACTCATCCTCAACTTAGTACCCAAGGCATCCTGCAAACTCTTCCAAAACCTCGACATAAACCTCGGATCTCTATCCGATACAATACTTGAAGGTACACCATGCATCTTCACAATTTCCTCAATATAAATCTCAGCTAACCTTTGCATGGAATGGTTAATCTTCATCGGCAAGAAGTGTGACGACTTAGTTAACCGGTCAATAATTACCCAAATCGAATCATTACCTCTAGCAGTCTTAGGTAACCCAGTCACGAAATCCATGGAAATACTATCCCATTTCCACTCAGGAACATTCAATGGTTGCATCATAACTGAAGGTCTTTGATGTTCTATCTTTGACTTCTGACATGTCAAACAAGCATATATAAATTCAGCAATGTCTCTTTTCATACCCGGCCACCAAAACAACCTGCGTAAATCCTGATGCATCTTCATAGCACCAGGATGAATACTCAGTCGACTCTTGTGCCCCTCTTCTAAAATACTCTTTTTAATTCCTATAATATCCGGAACACATACTCTATCTCGGAATCTCAAAACTCCATCTTCATTAACTCGAAAGTCACCTGCATTACCTTGATTAACCAACATCAATTGATCAACTAATTTCAAATTAGATTTCTGACCCTTACGAATCTCTTCCAAAATCTCACTAGTCAGCTTTAACATTCCCAATTTCACACTATCAGTAGTAGTTTCTCACAACAAGCTCATGTCTCTAAATTGCTCGATCATTTCCAATTCTTTCACCATAAGCATCGAAATATGCAACGACTTCCTACTCAAAGCATCAGCCACAACATTTGCCTTACCAGGATGGTAATTCAAATCAAAATCAAAATCTTTCAATAACAAGCCACCGCCTCTGTCTCATATTTAACTCTTTCTGATCAAACAAGTACCTTAAACTTTTGTGATCACTGAATACTTCAAATTTCGAACCAAACAAGTAGTGCCTCCAAATCTTAAGCACAAACACCACAGCTGCTAACTCTAAGTCGTGAGTAGGATAGTTCCTATCATGAACTCTTAATTGTCTAGAAGCATAAGTAACCACCTTATTATCCTGCATCAAAACTCCACCAAGACCCATCTTGGAAGCATCACAATAAACTACAAATGACTCATCTAGATTCGGTAAGACCAACACTGGCGCGGTCGTTAATCTTTTCTTCAGTTCTATGAAACTCTCTTCACAAGCAACATCCCACACATACGCTTGACCCTTCCTAGTCAATTGCGTAAATGGTAAAGCTATCTTAGAAAAACCTTCAATGAACTTACGATAGTAACCAGCCAACCCAAGAAAACTACGAATTTTTGTAGCTGACTTCGGAGTCTCCCACTGCAATACCGCATCAATCTTTGAAGGATCCACCGAAATCCCACCACTTGAAATTACATGGCCGAGGAAACTCACTTCCTTTAACCAGAACTCACACTTAGATAATTTAGCAAACAATTTCTTTTCTTTCAACACTTGCAACACAACCCTCAAATGCTTGGCATGTTCCTCTTCTGATTTATAATATACCAAGATATCATCTATGAAAACCACCACGAATTTATCAAGATACTCATGAAAGATCCTATTCATATATTCCATAAACACACCAGGCGCATTAGAAACCCCAAACGGCATCACCGTATACTCGTAATGCCCATATCTCGTCCTGAAAGCTGTCTTCGGAATATCATCAGCTTTAACTCGAATCTGATGATAACCAGACCTCAGATCAATTTTACTAAAGACACAAGCACCTACTATTTGATCCATCAAATCATCGATCCTCGGAAGTGGGTACTTATTCTTGATAGTCACTTTATTCAACTGTCGGTAATCGACACACAATCTCATACTGCCATCCTTCTTCTTAACGAGCAACACCGAAGCACCCCAAGGAGAAACACTGGGTCTAATGAACCTCTTCTCTAACAATTCTTCTAATTGTTTCTTCAACTCATTCAACTCTGAAGCCGACATTCTATAAGGAGCCATCGAGACAGGACTCGTACCCGGTACTAAGTCCACAGAAAAATCAATTTCACGTTCCGATGGTAAATCACTTATATCACCAGGAAACACATCATGAAATTCACAAACCATAGGCAACTATGCAGTAACAGTCTTATCATCAACTTGCAATGATGCAGACACTGCAAACATCAAAGCTTCATCCAATACAAGTTCATCCACTTGCTTAGCAGATAAAAACATCAACTCACCATTCTTGCTCAATTCAGAGAACTTCACTGTCTTACTATAACAGTTAATATGAACATAATTGAATTCCAACCAGTTCATACCAAGGATAACATCGATTTGGTGTAATGGTAGGCACACCAAATCCATCACAAAATCCTTCTCAGAAATTGTCAAAAGACACTTCAAACAAACAGGCATGGTAGTCACTGAACCATTAGCAGGAGTTTCTATTATCATATTACCGTTCATATTAGACAACTTTAAACACAATCTATTAGCACACTCAATAGAAATAAATGAATGTGTAGCTCCAGTGTCAATAATAGCAATCAACTCAGTATTATTAATAAAACAGGTACCTCTGATCAAGTTGTCCTTCTTTGGAGCTTCTGAACCAGCTAACGCAAAAACCCTCCCAGCATTCTGAGCAGTAGCAGCATTCTTCTTTGGTTTCTGGCATTGGGCACTGATATGCCACTGTTCACCACAATTGTAACAGGTTGGGCCCTCATTAGGACAATCACTCATCTTATGCCCAAGCTTGCCACAACGGTAACATTTCATAACTCTGGCAGTACACACATCGGCCTTATGACCTGCCCTTCCACACTTGTAACACTTAACAGGTACATTAGCAGCTCCCCTACTTTGCTTCTTCTCATCAGATGCCTTCTGCTTCCCTTTATCACCAGTAGTCACATAAGGTTTCCCTCTATACTGACTCTTGTCTTTCTTCTCGCTCAGCTGTTTATAATGAGCTGACCAAGCTCGGCTGTCCTCGTCATAAATACGGCTCTTATCGACCAACTCTGCATACTTGTGAATTTATTGGCATCCAATTTCCTGCTTAATTTCAGGTCTCAGCCCATTCTCAAACATATGGCACTTGGAAAGTTCAGCATCTTCCCTGTTGTAGTGAGGACAAAACTTCACCAGCCTTTCAAATTTTGTAGCATACTCTGCCACTGTCATGTTTCCTTGCTTCAGTTCAAGGAATTCTACCTCCAACTTACCACGAGCATCTTCCAGAAATTACTTCTTAAGGAACTCCTCCTTAAACACAGTCCAAGTCACCACAACAGCCTCATCCTCTAGACGCTGACGAGTATTATCCCACCAGTCTTCAGCTTCCTCAGACAACATATGAGTCCCGAATTGAACTTTCTGCGCGTCAGCACATACCATCACTCTGAAAATCTTCTCAATTGCCTTGAGCCACTTCTGTGCGCTCGTCGGGTCATGAGTTCCCTCAAACACAGGTGGATTATTCCTCTGGAATTTCTCCAAGGCACGAAACTCATCATGTGTATTGTTACGAGCAGCAGTCTGAGCAAGAGCTGCAATAGCATCAGCGACAGCACGCGTGTTGTTTCCAGCCATTCTGCACAACACTTACCACATCAGAAGAAAATAATCGTTAAGTGAATAACGACTTGACAACATACTGACAACAACAAGACTTGGCCGGACAGACCGACCTGCTCTGATACCACTAATGTAACACCCTTCTACCCCAAAACAAATATTTACATAATATCAGAGTAATCATCGAGAAAGGATATCACATTTCATCATAATTCAAACAAACAGTGTCCTGTCCCGTAATTCGGGTTAAACAACATCAATAATAACGCATAGCATTTCGCAGCGGAATTTAAACTTCATAATTCAAAACTTCATTAGTTTACTTCATAAACATAATTTTCACCATCCTTTATTTAACATCATAAAATGGAAAACATTTATTCAAATAATAACATAACTGAAAACAGTTTAGCAAAAGAAAACCCATCCCAGTGTTACATGACACAGAGCAGGACACATAGACCAAAACCACTTCTAAGGAACACTAAAGCACGCACCGAGACTCATGAATAACTCCTCTTGCACTGCAAACCTATTCTTTATCATCTGCAAGTTACCCACGAAAGAGGCAACATTTCCAAGCAGGCAGGGTGGGTAATCATAATATATCATAAACGTACAAGAATATAGAACATAAATAAATTAGAACAACATATCGTGACATCACCAATTATAAAATTCAGCAACAACAACAACACGATCATGAAATCAAGCAACACCAACACAGTCATGAAATTCATCCAGAATATGCAATTCTAACATCCTGATATGCAATATGCATGTGGTACCATTTTCATCGTGAGATGGATATATGACCATCAACCCTCCACAAAGGAGCACATCGTAAATCATCGAGACACTTCAATCCACACAATGGGATTGAAGCAAATAAATAGGCCGAAGCCCCATCATGAATGTTATGAAATGCAATGATGCGCTACATCGTAAATTCATCAAAATAATTTGCATCATTCATTTCAATCAGCAAAACAATCATCAAATAATCATATATATCATCATGACATTACACCCAGAACACTTGTTCTATAACCACTCTGACACATCAAGAATTGACCCGTACCCCATAAATTACGAGGCAATTACAAGGTTATTTCATAAATTCATTTATAAAAACTATTGCATTTTTCTCATTTTTATTCATCAAAATAAAGTTCAGTTTGTACTCTTTCCGATGCTTCAAACAGAATGCGAATCGGACTTACGGTTTGAAAGTTATGGATTTTTCAAAAATTAAAATTTGTCATCCAAACAGTGTTAACCGGTTAACCCATAGCGTTAACCGGTTAACGCCTGCAAAATTCCAGAAATTCACCAAAATTACAATGGTTAACCGGTTAACGCACGTTTTATAGCAGAAATCTGCTGCTTCGTACAGATTGTTCTAAAATCCCCAAAATCCAAATTTTTCCAATACGGGTTCATCTTATTTCACCTCAAAAATCATTCCAATACATCAAACAATACACCATAACATCAGAACAATCATTTATACCATCATTTATAGGATTCAACACATTTTTATAACTCTATTTCATCAAGATTTCACTCAAAAACTCAACCTAACTCAAAAACCTCAAAAACTCATACAATCCTAACCTATTCATAATCCAATTCCTACACATTTACGATAGATTATAAAAACTCCTCATACCTTAGAGAATTTTGCCACTTTACACTCTTCTCTGGGGTTCTCCACGGCCTCCTGACTCTGAGCTTCCTCTTTCTTCAGAGCACTTCACCAAACACGATAGAAAAACCAAATGAGAAAATTGATTGTGTATTCCTTTTTACCAAAACACATTCCAGTTGAGTCTTTTCCCTCTTTACCCTCATATATTTCACAAAAGGACCACCTTACCCTTTTTCTTTAATATATTTTTAATAATAATAATAAAATAGTATAATAAAACACTATTTATCCTTATTATATAAAAATACTCTTTTTCTCCAAAATTCTCTAATTAATCCAAACTCTCCAATTTTTCTAAATTAATTAAATAAATGACTAAATAATTAAATTTAGATTTTCGGGGCATTACATTCCCTCTCTTTCAGCATTCTTTTTAAGCCCCATTTCCTGAGCAATTCACCTTTTGCACTGACACTTGTATATTCTTTTCTTAGCTTTTGCACACAGATAGCACATACACTTACCCCTTTAAACACAATCTTTTAAGTGTGGATCCCGTCGAGTACGACAGACAATCTGGGTGCTAATACCTTCCCAGGTTGTAACCAACCCCCTTTCTCAGTTTCTCTGGTTCGCAACCGTTTTATCCATCTTTTTCTATGTTTATGCAGCATTACCTTTCCTTCGGGATAAAAATGCCTAGCTGGCGACTCTATTCAGTTCATTTTCATTCCTCCTTTCGCCGACCGTTCGCGCTTGTACCGGGATGCAAATCTTCGGGAGCGACATATTGTTTTTTGGTGTTTTGCATAAGATAATGAGCTTAAGCCTAAATCAAGGGTGGTAAACTCATTATATCCTCCCTGATTAGGGATAATGAGCCTACTTAAGTATGTGATAAGCATCTCAACTTAATTACCATGATGATATAGGATTATGATCATTAACCTATTTGTGATTATTAAGATGTTTTTGGGTTTTTATTTAGTGTTAAGTAATGAGTTTAATCTCTAATCACATATTAGTGAACTCATTACTCCATCCTAATAGAAGGATGATAGATGAGAACACTTAAGCTGAGGAAGACTCCTCAACTTAATCCATGGTTAGGGATTAAATTCATTATATAACAAAGCCTTTATTAAGTGTATTTTGATTAAAGGATGAGATTAAGAAGTGGATTTTATGTTTGTAAGACAACTTGAGGGGGACTTGTCCATTAAACACTAGGGTTGGTCCCTCTTAACCATAAGGAAGAGTTAGAACCCTAATGTAAGGCCCAAGTTACAAGATAAAGTCTTGGTGATTATTAATGTGATTTGATTAAGAGGTTTAAACAAATTAAAGGTTTAACACTTAGTATTAAAGTTATACACTCCATCCTAAGAGAAGGATGCAGGCATAACCCTAATTCCAAAGTCCTAAAACTTTAAGAGTTTAGTCTCTGATTATTGAGGTGAGAAGAGAGACTCAAGGAGACTCAAAGGTAAAAAGCTAAGGGGGACTAATCACAACCCTAATTATTATCATGCTTGGATATCCTATGGTTTATGAGGCTTAGAGAAAGATCTTCAAGGAAGCCACCAATGGAAGAAGCAGATGAAAGGAGGAAGAGGCAGAAGGATAAGTTACTTACTTCCTAAGAAGATAAGTAACTTAAAGGAAGAAAGTGAGAGAGATGGAACATAAATAAATCAAATTCACTTCAAAGAAAAGTTAAAATGCATATGAAAGAGATAAGAAGAAGTTAGAGGTGAAGGCAAATTCACCTCCCAAAATAACTTACCAAAAGTTCCTGAAAAGTTAGTATGGATGCATAAGACATAAAGCATGAAGAAATAAATTGAAATGAGATGAAATGACCAAATTCAGAAATGTTTATGCAATTCAAATGGCATATGAGATGATGCAATGTCATACAAGATGCACATGAATGATCATACAAGGATGAGATGTTATGAAAGCATGCTTAGAAGTTTGAAAATAACACAAGGATGTTTATGAAATGAAATGAATGCAAAGCATGGAAAATGAAAGAAGAAATAATCAAACAAGGTTTTAACATATCCTAAGATGTCTAAGATGACATGTGAATGCTTGAAATATCATGGCAAGTCCATGTGATGGTGAATATGCAAGGTGAATGCAAATGAACATGAGAAATTAGGGTTTTATGGACATGTGAGATGAAAATGAATAAAACAGAAGCATGCAACATGATAAAAATTTGAAATTAGGCCCAAACAAACCCTAATCCCATATTAGGTCACACCCCAAAGGAGAAGGTTAGAAGCCTAACCTATCAAAAGTTATGATTTTCCTAATTTTGCTAGGGTTTTTGGGTGATTCAAAAGGAAAAATGCAAATCAAATTGAAAATGCAAGATAAATTCATGAGGAAAATGACCTATAAACTACATGCAATATGTAACACAATGCAAAAAGAATCAAGTTCAAACTCTTCTTGGTTAGGCAAAAATGATTTTTCAAAGTTAGGGTTTAAAAATGTGATTATAAAGACCCTTAATTCAAAGAAAATTGGCAAACTATGATCAAACCTAAAAAGAAATTTGTTTGAAGAGTTTGAAAATGTTTCTAAATGCATTGGAATGGTTCATGATTTTTTTGGTGATTTTTAGAAACCTAAATGTATTTTTAATTAATTAAAATACTTTAATTAATTAAAAATAACATTTAAATATTTTAAAAATACTTTTTTAATGCATAAAATAAAATAAAATTAGTTTTGGATTGAGAAAAATATTTAAAGTCAGAATGCAGAAGGAAATATTTTTGTGATGATTTTTGGTATTTTAAATTAATTGTGCAAAAGAAATTAAAATAAAATGAAACTAAATGAATTAAAATGAGAAGTATGCTGATCCAAGGGGTGAAATTCAAACTGGAGGGGATGGGGTTGACTGCGCGCGCTGACCAACGGCTAGGATTGTTTCTGGCTTAAATAACTAAATTATATTAATTAAATCAGGTTTTAATTAATTAATTAGGTTAGGGTTTTAATGACATGATTTAAGTCTTCCATACGCAAAATTAAAACAGATCCAAGGGTCCACAACAAATCTGGAAAACTAACCCTAAGTAGCCCTAATTAAACTCAGGTGACCGGAGCTAAGCTCCGGTCATCTTCTCCGGCCAACCTCTCACCTGAGCTCACTCAAAACGCCACCCCCAATCCCTCAAAACCTCTAGAATCATTCAACTAACCACCCTAAACATTAATCCAACCCCAAAATTCACTTATCACATATCAATAACAAGAATCGAACAAGAACATTAAAACGGAAAAAGTTCAGAACAAGCATACACACTCATACCTCAACCATTTTCGAAAATAAACATATCACAATGATCAGTGAAGCATACAGAATCATTTAGAAACTTAAAACAAGAGTTCTAGATAAAAAAGTTCATCATGGCTACCTGAGTTCAAGCTTTGCAAACTGGAGCTTTCTGACCTCCTCCTTTGTGCAAAATGCCTCCAATGATCCCTCCGATGCTTCTGAAAAGCTTGAATGGAGTTTAAATGGCTTGGTTTGAGTGGTTCAGTTCTGATAACTCGGAAATCGTGTTTGTGTTGTGGGGTGTTTCAGGCTATTCCAATGGTTGGAAAATGATCCTTGGGAGTTTTTGAGTTGATTGGTGGAAGAGTTTGTGGTTTTTGTTGGCTGTGTTATGAAATTCGATAAAGGGAAGGTTTTTGCAAGTTTTTGTGATTCTTCTTGTATGAGAGCTTTCAGGCATGAATGTTGTCTGTTTTAAGGTCCATGATCTTTGTATAGGCCAATGGGATTGATCAGAAAGTGGTTGTGGCACAGGCTGATTGGTATGGTGTATTTTGAAAAAAAGTCAACTTTGTGTACTTGGAGGTATGGGCCATGGAAGGAGCTGTTCAATGGGGTGTCTGGCCTCAACAAGATTCATGGAGAGCCATAGAATCAAAGTTATGCAGCTGGCACAAGTGGATGAAGCCTTTCCAAGCATCTTGCAACTTTTCCCTCTTTGATATTTCTTGGATCACAAGCCATGAAATGCTTCAATTCTTGGGCCAATTATGATCTTTGGAAGTTGCTTTGGAATGTTATGAAGTGTTTGTGTACATTAGAGGTCATTAGAATGCTTGGCAAGTGAAATTGCAAAATTCCCTCTTTGGCATGAAACTTGAAATTATGTGATTTTTGCCAACTTTGAAAGGCCATATCTTGAGTTCTAGGATGAATCAAGACATGTTCTTGTACTTTTTGAAAAGGGAAAGACCTAATCTACAACTTTCATGCCCAAGAATTTTTCATTTGAAGCATTTTTGGTCATGAAAGGGGAGGTTGAAAATCTTTCCCAAAATGGAAAGTTTGCATTTCAAGTCATTTTCAAAAATGGCAAGTTTGCAATTGGCTCAAAATTCTTCAATCTTGTGAACTTATAACCACTTCTAGGATCAAATAAAGATAATTGAACTTCAATTTAATTAAAATGACCCTTTGGTTCCATTGTTGGGGGCCTCAGATGCCCTGATTTTGACTTAACTTGCTCAGGAAGTTATCCAGTAAACAGATGACTTCCACAATGAGTTTCTTCATCAAACTTGCTACACATGATCCTTATAACATATTAAGAACATTAGAAACAATAATGACCCAAAAATTTGGAGTTAAGGCCTCTGAAACCAAAACCCTAATTTTGGTCATCTGTGCAGTGAAAACCCTAGCTCTGCTTCCATGCATTTGCTAGTTCTTGTGACCTCTTGACTTTCATGAACTTTGAGGAGCATAATATGATGATATAACACACATGGACCCTTTTGGAAAGATTTAAGACCTTTGGGGTGGCTCAGATGAATTCTTGGATTGCTCAGATCACAAACCCTAGATATAGATGAACTTGAACTATGCAGTGAAGCAAGTATGCAATATGAGATAGTATGCTTATGTTAAAACAAAATGAAAGATCACAAGCCATGGTGTGATAAAGAGTGAGGGAAATTTTGGGGTGTTCACACCATCCATAAAGCCCTAGAAGGGATTAAAATCAAAATCAACTCAGAATAGACGGTGCGGACGTATTCCTGGAGTTTTCCACAAGAAAAGGGAAAATTCAAGATTTTTGGTCCGTTAACCGGTTAACATATAGCGTTAACCAGTTAACGCATGCGAAAATTGGATAAAAAACTTCAAAAATTAGTTGGTTTTCCCATTTCCCCTCCACTTTTTCCTTCATTTTTTCCACTTTGCTTCAAACTTGCCTTACACTCCTTACACTCCATTTTGTCTTGGATTCTTCCACCATATTCTAGATCTTTCCACACTCTTCCATGGAATATTCCAAGGAATATTCTAGAAACCCCAACTAACTTCAACCCTAACTCCAAGCCTCATTTCCCAAGCCTAATGCATATGCTAGCTCCATGCCTAAGCTTCAATCCAAGCCTAACCCCTATATAATCTCAACTCACTCCAAAGAAAAGGGTTTACTTTTCATTTTCCAAATTTTCTCTTCATCTCTCAACTTTTTTTCTCAATTTTCCTCCATTTTCACCAAACTCACCAAAGCTTCTCCATAGAAGTTCTTCAATTATTTTCATTGAAACTTGAAGAACTTGAAGCTAAACCTTCATCAATCATCAATTTTGTGGCTTATTGAAGAAGTGTTGCTATTCTTTGGATCGATTTCGGCTTTTCGGAAGTGATTTCGCAAGTGTTCATCAAGATCGTCTTTCATTGCATTTATTTTACATTCGCGGATCAAGGCTAAGAATCTCCGGTTTTCTTCTTCATCCGCCTTTCGACTTTAATCCTCATATTCCCGATGAAGTACGTAAGCAGCGGGGTAGGGCCCGTTCGAGTACACTCTTTTATTTTCCCTATATTTCCCCCCTTTCTTTTCTCTTTTCCAGTTAGTAGTTTTTTGTGCAGCGACATTCTTATTTCTCACCCATTGAAACAGACAAACAAGCGTGGATCCCGTCGGGTACGGCGGATGATTTGGAGTGCTAATACCTTCCCAGGTTGTAACCGACTCTAGAACCCAGATCTTTGGTTCGCAGGACCTTGTCCTTTCCTTCTCTTTCAGGTTTGTGCAACATTACCATTCTCGTTCCTTCGGGATAAAAATTTATGGCTGGAGACTCTGACTTTTTCGCGCCACTTTCGCGTTTGTACTTGGATAAAAATCCAGGGAGAGACACAAGTGCCTCCGATTCCATTGAATGTCATGTCTTCTCCTTGGCCTTTTGCTATGCGGGCATTAACATGATCATAAAAATTGAACCTACCGCTTCCAACGTCCATTGTTTCATCTTGGTCTCCATTGACTTCTTCACTAAATGGGTGGAAGTGACATCATATGTCAATGTCATTAAGCAAGTTGTAGCCAGATTTCTAAAAAGATATATCATCTTCCGATATGGAGTTCCCGGGAGAATCATTACTGATAATGGTTCCAATCTTAACAACAAGATGTTGGCAGAACTGTGTCGGGACTTCAAAATTCAGCATCACAATTCTTCACCATATCGTCCAAAGATGAATGGCGATGTTGAAGTGGTCAATAAGAATATTAAGAGGATTGTGAAGAAAATGGTAGTGACCTATAAAGACTGGCATGAGATGTTACCGTTTGTTTTATATGGGTACCGGACATCAGTAAGGACATCTACTGGGGAAACACCGTTCTCGCTTGTGTATAGTATAAAGATAGTCTTCCCAGTAGAAGTTGAGATTCCTTCACTACGGGTGATGATGGATGTCAAACTTGACGAAGTCGAATGGGTTCGTGCCAGGTTTAACCAGTTGAGCCTGATTGAAGAAAAGAGACTTGTAGTTGTATGCCATGGTCAGTTGTATTAGAGAAGGATGAAATTGGCCTTTGATCAGAAAAATACTTCGCATAAGTGACCCGCTGGACCAAAAAAAAGAAAATCCAGGAAAAAAGGGCATCCCGACGAAGCAAAGATAATCAGACGAATCTTGAAGACATATTGGTCATAGTAGAATTGAAACTTAGTGGAATATTGTTTCACATTGCCATTAGGATAGTTTCTTTTCTCAATTTACAGCGATCACCTCTTTCCAGGGATTACTTCTTGATGTACTTGATTATTCAGGGTTTTTCAATAAAGTGATTTATTTAGTCAAAAAGCTTCATTTTCATTTTCATTTTACTGTTTTGTTTGCAAAAACATCCAAGTTTTGATTAAAAAACATATTGCATTTGAAAACATTGTAGCTTTACAATAACATGAGCAAGAAAAACATTTAAAATTTCTTTGAATGTTGAGTAATCCCAAACAGTTAATTTAAACCATGTAATTCCCCGGGACATGTGTGTGCATTTTTGTTGAAGGGTTCACAGTTAGAAGCTCGAAAGACATAGTCATCTTCAGTGCAAAGCATCGTTGATATCTCTTACCATCAGAGTTTGTCATCAAAGTTTGTGTAGATCTCAATCATTCTCGAATGTTCCTCATAGCAGGGTGTTAAAGGGTGGTATTCCCCTAGTGAGAGATGCCTTATATCTTTTATCCCCAGTAGAAGGAGATTTATTTGGTCCTCTCTGACAGAAGACGATTCATACATGTCATCCTCAATGGAGTCCAGGACTGAATCTTTCCCCAGCTAAGTCAGAGGAATATGGTTTCCCCAAAAATAATACATAGATGGTTGAATAGGTGATGGTCCCCAAGCAGAGTTATCCTCCAGCGGTGAGGTATTTCCCACAATAATCCAGGTTTTCTCAGCAACCAGTTGAATGCTTTCTCTCCCCCATAGATATTGGGAAGTTCATATCTACAGAGTTTTCTCCTCAGCAAAGTCTCGACAAGGTATTTCACCAGCCGAGTCGGGAAATCGTCAATCCCCTAGCAGGATCATCATATATAAGTCCAATTTAATTTTGGCAAGTGTGACAATTCGAAGCAGACAGATTATTCACACTCTTCTCCAGTAAAGATGTTATCCCAGTAGGGGTTTCTAAGATCGAATCCGTGATCAAGTATTCCTCAGCAGAATGTTGTTCAGGATATCCCCAACAGATTTCTATAGAAAAAATATATTCCCCAACAGGGTCGTTACAGTTCATATCCATATGCGAGACCCTGATGTGAATCACCCATTTTTCAAGCCCACCAGCAGATTGGTAAGCCAGTAGTCGTCTGGTGTCGTTCAAAAGACAAGACAAAAGTCGTCTGGCTTCATACAAAAGACAAGTCTATAGTCGTCTGGTATCATACAAAAGACAGAAAAGTAGTCGTTTGGCGTCCTACAAAAGACATGCCAGTAGTCTTCTAACGTCGTACAAAAGACAGTTTTCCAAGCCCGACAGCAAATTGGCAAGCCAGTAATCATCTGGCGTCGTGCAAAAGACAATTTACCGCATATCCAGCCAGAGGATAACCAGATTCGAAGATCCAATCAGTGGATTAACTTTGGAATGCATATATGTCCATAGGATTGAATGCATACTCCAGGAGGAGGGTCGATACAACGCATGTCCAGATGCAAGATCCTGATGGTGGGATTTATCATTGAAACAGTGCAAATCTTGCCATAAGATCAAATGCACATTTTTTACCACGTATCCAGCCAGAGGATAACCAGACTCGATATTCAGTGCATGTATATCCCACAGACTAAAATGGACCAATGGGAAGCGTATCCATCCAGAGGATAACCAGACACAAGATTCGTGCAGTGAACCCCCCATTTTCTAAGCCCATTGACAGTGTGGCAAGCTAGAAGTTGTTTGGCGTCATTTCAAAAGACAAGTCAGTAGTCATCTGTCATCATTCAAAACACAAGTCAGTAGTCACCTGGCGTCGTATAAGAGATAGGTTTTCAAGCCCACCAGTAGTGTGGGAAGCCAGTAGTCGTCTGGCGTCGTTCAAAAAGAATCCCCTGTTTGTTATTCATACCTGTAATACCTCAAAATTTGCCCTCATTCTTTTTTACCTTACTGGCTTATCGCTTCGCATTCATCTGCATCTTCCACTAGGTCATTAACATTCACGATCATGCATTTCATTGATTCCTAAGGCATGTGATCGAAGTGTTTCCTTGTGATATGGATTTTCCCATTCATAGGGGATATATTTGGTTATTGCACTCAAGTTTGAGACAAAGGTTGAATTCACATCATCACGGGAATACTCCTATTCAGAGGATCCATAAAAAATGCTAAATCAGGATGGTATCAATATGATGAAAGGTTTATTTCTTCAGATTGCGGTAGTGAAATGTGGAATTAGTGTTTTGATGCAAGAATTTTCAACATCACTGTTCATCCATGTGAGCGACTCGAGGTTTCAGGTCGCAAAGATCAGTGGTATTTTTATTCGTTTACTGCTTGGTGGTTTGAATTTGAGATTAAAGTTGGAATTTAGTCCGAGATACAAGTTTGGTGCATCAAGACCTATTCATATCCATTATCTAAAATTATCCTAAATTTTGGCCCGATGTCATGCAATATCATCCCTTAATTCAATCCTTGAATTTATTCACTAATTCAAACGATCCACTCTTTGTTGTTTGGCGCAAATTCAAACATCATGTGATAAGTCTATGTTTACTAATTATTAAAGTCGTCCTTTTATATTCCAAGTTTTTATGACCTATGGCCATGTTTTTGTGGTAATCCAATTCTAATTACGTTACAGGTTGTTATATCCATCCTTATTTCTACACCATGTTTGTATCCAATTTTATTTGATCAAGTTCATTTGGGTTTTTAATCCATGTGGAAGTCCGTATTTTAACATCTAATAACCTGCATTGTCGCAATATTGTCCACACTCCAATTGACGCATTTCTAGCCCATTGTTCAAAGTCAGTCCACTTATCCATATTCACCCTCTAATTTCATTTTTTTTTCATTTTTTTTTATCCACCTTTTAAGAGTCCATTTTAGTTTTCAAATTTTCTTTTAAACCTTACCATTTGTTTTGTTACAATTTCTAGCTCCTTAGATAATGGCCATTGCTGAGAGACCTTTTCATTCCATCTAAGATGACAGAAGTTTATGTTGTTGGGAAGTTGAAAAAGTCATTGAATTTGTGGTCCATAATTAATTTTACATTCATTCAAGAATAGCAAAATAAAGCAAATTACATAAATATGTTGTTAATTCATATCATTAGCCCTTCTCCCCAATTCAATTTTTCCCCAAAAAAAAAGACTGGTAAGGATATAACACAAAATAGGGTTTTTCAATAGTAATTACAAGGAAGAATGATATGGCAGAAAAATTCAAATAAGATTTGAATGGGGACATTCGTAAGACATCCAGAAAACAGCTACAAAATTAGATTCAGGTCTTGACTGCAAGAAAAAAAAAGAAAGGAGAGATATTGATAATAGAAAAAATGAGTTCAGTTACATATCAGAAGAAAAGCAGTTACAAGCAAAAACTCAGTTATAACTGATAATAGAATAACAGGAAAAAAAAAAGGCAGAAAAGGAGAAAGGAATAAAAACACGAAAAAAATAAGTTACAGAATCCAGAAATCTCTCACTAATCCGTCTTCGCCATCATCAACCTCTCTGCAATTTCACTCGGCGATTTTCCTCATCATCATCACTACCTTCAAATTTCTTCCCCTGCATCACCGATCTTCAACCTCGAATCTTTATCATCATCATCGCCACAGATTCACCAACAATCTTCATTGAATTCCATCATCTTCATCAATAATCTTCAACAGAAGATCAAAAATTATTTGCATCAATCATCATCACCTTCAAGAATCCCACAACAAAACCTCGCATTGAACTTCATCAACAACAAGAATCGAAGTTCAGCATCAACTTAAATCCACAGAAGAAGAAGAGGACTGTAATGAATTTCAAGTCGTACCTGAATGAGATTCAACACGAAGCAATTGTCTCGATCCATTTCTTCGTGTTTGCAAGGAGAATCTATGTTTAAGCTCCGACCTGTTAATTTTGGTTTCGATTTACAGTTAGCACGTCACGGAGTGTTGTTCCCGGTGATGATCAAAGGGTGGATGTTGAAATAGTTGTCGATGGTATTTGAAGGAGAGTGAGCGAAGTTGTGATATGGTGATGGTCACGCGGTGATTCTTAACAGAGAAGAGGATGAATGAGTGAGACGAGGATGATATGGAGAAGAAGTCGAAGTCGGCGTGACGGTTCAAACATTGGCATCGGCGGCGAGAGATTGATGAGAAGAGGACGGCGGCGGTTGTTTTTTCAGCGAGCAAAACAAGAAGGATGGTGGGTAAGCCTTGGCGTCGTCGGAGATCGTGCAGAGAAGATCATCAATGGCGCCGATTTACACAGGAAATGTTGTGTGGCGGTCTTGTGAAGAGAGGTAGAAGACGGCGCTGTAAAGAATAAGAAGGACCTTAGACCTATTTCTCATTTTTGTGGATTAGGTTTCCTGTAATGGACTGGGCTTAACTCTTATCCATAACAATGCTTTCGAAACCCCCTGTTTTCTAATAACACCCCTCTTGTGGATTCTCATGTTCAGTTGGGCCCAAGCACCGTTAAATTACTATTGGCACCATTTTTTTTGTCACCGAGACACCCCCACGGATTTGGTAATGTGGTTTGGGCTTTTAGCCCACTGATTTACTGTATGCACCATTGGATATCTATTTCTCTTTATTCTCTTTATTCTTGTTTGTTTTTGATAGAATTTGTTAATTGTTTCTTGAAAAAATGCTAATTAATTCTTCTTGTTAAATCAATTGTGTGGATTAGTATCTAATCCTTTTTTCTTGATAATTTCTATTAGAGTTTTTTTGATGAGAATTCTAATTATTTGTGAATTAATTAGTTTGTCGGATTAATTTTGAATTAAGTTCTTCACGAGTGTTTTTGATCGATATCGGATCGATTTCGATTATGGTGGATCCTCATGAAGCAAAGATGATTATGGAAGATAAGCATTTATTTTGCTTAGGGGGATTACAAGACTTTGCTTGGGGATTTTTTCGGATTTCTTTTATGTGAAGAATTGGCGTTTCACTCAAGTAAGTAATTCCGACTTTCCACTTTTAAGCATCATTCTAGTCGTATGCGGCTTAGGACCATATAATTTAAGGCGCATCTGAGCCCTCCCACCTGAGGCATTGGTTATATTTGTGATTTTTGATGATATGTATCGATTTCGGAACTTAGGGATTAGGTTAAGAACCATTAGGATCGATTCCTTTCACTTCCCCTTAAAATCCACTTTTTTACCCGTTTCGTAACATTTATTAAAAATAGTTTTAGGTGAGATAAATTCTGGAAAAATTCATGAGTGATCCTCATCCCCTTAATTAAGTTGTCATATTTTTTATTTCCAGATTTGGGTGGTTTTAATAATTAATTTGGATTTTAGTTCACAAGCTGTCCTAAAAAGGAAGGTTTTGGCATAAGGGACCGAAATCGATTTTTCCCCATAGGTGTGAGACCTATTTTTTGTGTATGATTAAGCACTGTAATTTGTGACATTTCGATGCTCATTAGGCATTTTTTTCATAATTTTTAGTGCCCTTTTTGATCCACTTTGTGGAGTTGTTTTTGGGTGATCATTCATTGCTACCTTGCTAGTCAAGTAAGTGTTTTGGCATTTTGGTGCATAATTTTGTGGAATCCTTTTGGACAATGTGAGATAATGACTTTATTATTCCATAGATTTAATTTCATAATTTTTAAAGGCATTTTGCTATTTTTCCATGTCACCTAGATCCTAGGTTGATTCATGTGTGTATATGCTTCATATCCTAAATGTTAAGAAGGCATTCATGCCATTTGCTTGAGATGTTTTTTGGTAACTTCTAAGAGTTAATTATAGGTCACTTTTAGGTCCTTAATTCCAGTTATAGGCCACTTTTTGAACCATACTCATTTGGTTTGTTTTAGTGTTTCAAAGTGCATACTTATGTGGATTAGTTTAACTTAAACGGATTGCTAATCTCTTCTCATGTTTAACTTGAATTATGTGGAAATCATTAATACCTATCCATGCATTCTAATTGCATCTCATAACTTGTATGCTTCTGACCCATAATCATTTCATTCATATTCACATGTCATTCTTCCTTAACTTTCATCATGTGCGATCTTATGCGATGTTTATTCCATTTCATCTCACATATTCTTCTCATTGCTCCCTATGCCTAATCCATTGCATCCATGATTATATATTCATTCATCCTCATTCATAAGCATTCACTACTGACTTTTATGTTCATTTCATGTATTAATTCATGCTTGTAATCCATATGCATTCATACTTCATCCATAAGCCCTAACTTGCATTTAGGTGAACTTAGGTGAACTTTTTGTACATAGTTTGACATAGTTTGATCTTGTGAGGTATCCTAGCATACTTAGGGACCTATAGCATGTAGCTACTGACTTTAGAAGTCATGTAACCTTTAGGTACCTTCACCTTTAGACTTAGGTCTTATTTTGAACCCTAGTTCCATTCTAGGATGTTTATGGTACTTAATCGCTTTCATGCTTTGATTTTATTTTCAATATGCATTGTCATGCTAACTTTTGTTTTGTAGGGGGGAAATTGAGGTAAGTCTCACTTCATTCCTATCTCTTATGCATTTTAATTGTGTTTGCCTTAGCACCTTGTGCTTTGCTTTTAGGTTTCCCTTTCTTTAGAGACAACTTAACTTCCTTAGGAAGTAAGTTAGTTTCTAGTTCTCTTTTCTTCTTTTCTTTTTTCCCATTAGGCTTAGAAACCTCATTAACCATTAGGACCACTTGTAAATAAATAAACAAAATTAGGATTGAGTCTTAGTCCCTTAGATTTTGCCTTTTTGCAACTTGAGTCATTCTTTCTCATCTTCAAACAAAATCCAAAAAAACAATTAACAAATAAATGAAAGGATCCTTTGTGTATAGCCTTATTCCATGATGCACTTGCACTCATTCCATATTGGAGTGGTGTAAGCTTGTCTAGCATGATGTACAAGTCTCATCAAGGGGTTGTTTCACAAAGAAAAACTTAAAAGATACTTCTTCACAAAAGCAACAAAAACACTAAATAAAGTTCAACAAGCCAGTGAACTGAAACCCTAATCCTAGGAAACCAGTCTTGGGTAAATTCTCCTTGCTGGGTATGCTTGTTCTATTATTCCATCTTGGAATGTAGTGGCAAGTGTACATTCCATGGAAAAGAGTTTGAATTCACTTCCTTGTGCCAAATTCATACAAAACTCATAAAAGACAAAAACAAACAATAAGCGACTATCCTGCGGGAACTTCTTTTCTCATCTCATTCACTCACAACGCGAACTCGCGGCGACTTGTCTCACATGCAAGACGGTAAACGCACTCGTACCAGATGAGCCTGCAACACCTGAGCATAGACATACGCAGTTCCAGCATAAAAAAACACAAACAAATAGTTCCCGCCTTAGTTAGGCGAACTACGTCGACTCTGATCCTCATTATCCCAGTGAGGTACGTAGGCAGCGGGGTAGGGCCCGTTCGAGCACATTCTTTATTTTCCCTACATTTCCCCTTATTTCCATTTTCTTTTTCCAGTTTCTTTTCTCATTTCATTCCATTCCAGTTAGCGGTTTTATTCAGCAGCAATTATATTTTTATCACCCTTTGAGACAAAACAAGCAAGCGTGGATCCCGTCGGGTACGACGGACGATCTGGGGTGCTAATACCTTCCCAGGTCGTAACCGACTCCCGAACTCAGATCTTTGGTTCGCAGGACCTTGTCTTTTCCTTCTTCCTTAGGTTTGTGCAACATTACCTTTCCCATTCTTTCGGGATAAAAATGTCTGGCTGGCGACTCTAACATTTCCGCGCCACTTTCGCGTTTGTACTAGGATGAAAATCCCGGGAGCGACAGCTGGCGACTCTGCTGGGGAAGTGAGGACCTGATTCTTCCGGTTTCCCTTGTAGAGTCAATCCTAGCGCCTGTTTGGTTTTGTTTCTTTGGGTGTTTATATGTTTGTTGTTGTGTGCTTTAGTTTAGCTTTACTGTTTTCATTTACAGTTTTTACTTTACAGCTTTACTTTATCGCATTTATTTACCGCTTTCAGTATTTTATTTTCCATGCATCATATTATACTGGACTGTCTGGCTGTTCTGGTTTTCATTTTTTCTGTGGGATGGGGTTACTGTGAGATGAGCTCGTAACCGGGGCTCGAGTGCACCCTAGGACTTAGAGTGGTTCCACTTTGGCTTCATGGCATCTTGCTATGTTGGTAGTAGTGAGTTCCACACCTTGAATTGCGACCTTCTTGGGAATGTATTGGTTCCGGAATCTTTCTGGGGCAATACGCTACCTTGATAGTTATGTGCAGTCAAGGGACCGATCATTGAGAACCATAGTGGAAACAACCCTCTCCAGTGATGACAGTGGCAGACCACATTTGTTGGCAAACCCACTCGCATCCGAGGGCCCACTGGGAACTCGCATAGGATGGCCTGGTTCTCTCATAGGAATCCAGTCAAGGCAAACTGTTCGTATGACGATAGTATTGTACCCTTCGGGATGAATGTACTATTGTTTCTCGATTCAGTGCTTGAAGCTGGGGACCGATGAGGGATGCTTGTTTCCTTGGACTCGGCTGAGGCCTCCCTGAGTAGTACATAATGCCAAACCGATTCCCTGATTTGGTCATGAGCCATTTCTCGGAAATGGTGAACGTATTATTGCTATTCGGCTTTGAGAGTCCGTGATGTTGACCCGAGTAACACACCCGTGAGATTGGGAGGGGTTTACAGGTTTGCAGGAACCCTAAACTTCAACATACCCGCTTTGCCAGTGTTGTTTTATGATATTATCTGGTGCTATATGGTTCTTTGGTTCTGAGATCCAGGATTTCTATTCAGAGAGATTGTTACTGTGACTACCATGGTGACCCTGATATTGTGACTGTTATTATGACTCTCCACAGACACTTGGCTCGTTGTTCAGCTTCAACACCATCAGTGACTATTCTATTATGTGACCCAGTTCTACAGTTATTGGTTTCTCAGTTATGGGGTTCTGTACAGAGATGGTGCTGCTATTATGGTTGTATTCAGACATTTGACTCATTGCTCAACACCGGCACCAACATCAGACTATTGATCACACGTCTGTTGCATACATGACATCATAGCATTTCTGCATACATGTTCAGTTATTTCCGAGGATCACATATCTGAATCATGTTGTTGGATTTTTCTGTATCAAAACTTGAATTAAAGCAGATAGATTCCTCAGAAATAATTGAACATGGCATTTGCATACATCCTTTCATTCTTGACAGGTGTTCGGAGACAGATTCTTTTCCTGACTTGATTTCTCATCAGAATGGACAACTTGAATCACAGTCATCGAGGTATATATTTGAAGCAACTTCGGGCGGAGGTAACCGAAAGGAAGACCCAACTGGGGCAATTCAGGGCCGAGGTGCAAGCTTTATTTCAGAACCAGAAACTGTTGAAACAGGAAGTCAACTAGATGAAGACTCGGATTAGCTTGGTTATGAAAATTCTGAACGAAGCTATTTTCATCCCTAGTAAGGGGAACTACGCTGCTCTGATTCTCCATTGGTCAATGGAGATACGTAGGCAGGAGATCGTGTAAGATCTTTCCGAGCAACCTTATTTATCAACTTTATTATCAACCTCTCCCCCCAGATGTCGTTTGTCTGCATCCAACCTCAGCTTCCCAAGAGAGTCTTAGGACCAAAGCATATGGGTAAAAGCCAGAACAACTCGAGAAGAAGTTTGATCATATTCTGAGGTTGTACGTGCAACAAGTTTCCTTATTTACTCAAATTCGAGCTGGTTGAGCTAGACGCATCAGGATCATCTCTGACAAAGCTTCCTTTGGGGTTTCAATTCCAAGTATAATTACCATTCTGGGGCACCTGGCCTTTTAATTGAAGATTGCAAGTCTTTCAGAGGTAAAGGTGAAGACAAGGTCCCGAATTTGATTGACTCAAAGGTCATCATGCCAGAAAGTCTGCTCACATATTGAAGTCTCCTCATCAAATGGGTCTCCCAATTTGCAAAGGCATCTTCAGAAGCAATAAGTCCATACGGAGTCAAGTCTCCTCAATGACGGCAATGTTCAGCTTCTTTACTGCATTTTCATTTGTAGTTTATATTGTTTGTTTAAGCATTTGTATGCATGCATGAAACTTATTTGTTTTTGAATGATAACCATAATAAAATGCACATGTTTCTCTTGAAGTAATCCATTCGTATTCACTCATGATTTTGTGTATGTGCATTGCAATACCAACTGTTGTGATTAAACTCTATCAGGGAGGACGACGAAATGAAAACGCAAAAATCTCTAACTGTGTGCTTTTGAGAAAGACCCTGTTGACGATGTACAGGCATTGTTTCAAGTCCTAAACACCGGAGATATAAGGGAGATAGACCCTCGCCAACCCATTTGAGCCTTGAAGTAGGAGTTTCTTTTTGCATGAAAAAACCCTCGCAATTAACCCAGGGGCAGGGTAGGTGTCAGCTAGTTGGACCGATTGTTCAAATTTCAAAAAGGAGTGCACATCTGAGGATCCATTTCCTTTCGTTGTACAAAATCAAAAGGTCCAAAGACCAGAAACCACAATGGTTATCCAAATCAAGAGGTCCAATGACCAGGAACCACAATGGTTATCCCAATCAAGAGGTCCAAAGATCGGAAACCACAATGGTTATCCCTCATCAACTGAAAAGTGAGACAGTCACGACCCTTTCAAAGCAATCAAGACAAACAGTGTCACACGGTTTGTTCAAAAAAGAAGAGAAAAAAAAAAGAATGAAAAAGCCCGCTAAGTCGAAACTTGAAAACAAGTGACTTAGGCAAAAATTAGGGCATCCCGCTGGACTTCACAATCAAAGATTCACAAGAATTAGTCCAGGCAAAAGTTAGGGATAAGAAAAAGAATGAAAAAGTGAAAAACGAAAAGGATTACACAAGAAAGATCCTCAAACAAGAACAAAGTCGTGTGGCACAGACACGAAAGACTAAGGGGTGACTGACTCCCAACAACAACCTGTTTGGTGCTTACACCGTTAGTGTAATTGGTTCCTCAACCATCACAAAACCCTTTTTGAGAGTTGAACGCTTGTGAAAGCTAGCTGAAAATAGGAATGGAGAACATCACGAAGATGGGTGGGCACAAATAAATTTCGAGCCTATATCCTTTGTTTCTATAACCGTGAACCAGACCATGATACAACCCTCAAAAGTCCTAACTAAAACAGGGTTATTTCGAGAGCGTACTACCACAAGATCGCGTTCCTGGCTCCTATGAGTTGTGCTAAAAGATCTTTGTTGGTGTTGCATGTGCATGCTTTCATTCATCAAAATTCAATGTCGTATCTTAACCCGTGATTCACTCACAAAGGTTGGCGACATCTTTTTACAATAAAACTTCAAGATTAACATGTGTGTTGCATTAGAATTTTCATTCTTAAAATAAACATTTTCTGCTTACATGCATTTGTTTGGCATCATAAAAGTTTACATATGGAATCTCAGTCTAGAAGCTTAATCTTGCCAAGTTGAGAAGTCTGAAACTTCCGAAGGTCAATCTATTGAGATGCACTTTTCCAAAAAAAACTCCATTGAGTAGGGACTTTCCCAGCAGTCGTGGTAAGAGCCAACTAATCCGAGGCAATCATGTCGAGCAATATCTTCAAAGTTTAGCCAAACTGGGGCAATCACTTCGTGATTCAAATCTCTCAAAGAGCCATTAGTCTGAGACATACATTCAAAGTTCAGCCAAACAGGGGCAATTACTTCGAGATCCAATCTCTCAAAGAACAATTGATCTGGGTGTTTTCTTCAAAGCAGTCATTCAGAGGTGATCACTTCAAGACTTGTACTGGAGCAGGCCACCACAAGAGCATGAGAAGTCACTCTTTCCTGAAGACGGTCAATCCAAAGCACCTACCCAAGGTTCAAAATACTAGGACACTATCTCACAGTGATATGAGGCTTTTCATGAATCCTTGTGAGGCAAATTCTTGCACAGACCATGCAGTCTGGGGCAGTTATTTCGAGATCCGACGAATCTCTCCAAGAGTTTGAAGACACTGAGGCATTTCATATGCCATGTTTTCTGTAAAATCCTCTTGAGACATTTACTTCTGACGGACCTTAATCTGAGGCGAGTTGAAAATTGCAAATAACCATTGTTCACTCATGATTAGTTGACAACCTATCAACCCAGAGTCTAAGGGCAAAGCCATTGTCAGCACACTACTTCAAGAGTTGTTACATCATAAGACTTCATTGATCATAATTCCTTAGCAAGTCTCGTTAGACCATCTCTTCTCCACCGGAGTGACAAGGAGAAAGTTGTTTCCCGAGCATAATGGTATCATCACCATCTCATCCCCAGCATGGGATTGTATTCTCTCATCCCCAGCATGAGACCCTTATTACCTCTCATTCTCAACGAGAGACGACGAAAGCTTTTATTTGTAACAGGAGTTATTCTCAATCGATATTATCCATTATCCCCAGTAGAGGTGGAATTTGAAATCTCTCCCAGCAAGGTATCAGGATGTGGGTGTTGTCCCCAAGCAGAAGTTTCCCTTCAGACATGGGCAATTTTCAGCAGTATAAGGAGTGTCTTGCCTCCCCAGCAATTGCTTCCTCAGCAGTATCATACCTTCGGTTCGCAGCCAAGTCAGGAGGTCTTCATTCCCCCGTCAGAGTTCAAGAAGAGTCCATCTCCAGCAGGGTCTTGGTTCTCCAATCTCAAACTCCAATTTATTTTTGGCAGTGGCGGCTGTTCAGAGCCGGTGTATCATCAACAACCTTCCCCGCAGAGATGTTTCCTCCTCATCAGGATAAACCAAATCAATGCAGTGATCATCAGTTCCTCCCCAGTCAAGCCATCCGGGATATCCACTTTCTCCTCATCGGGAGACCCTTTTGCATTTGCATTTGCATCCAGTATAATCATTGTTATATTTGCATCCTCCAAAGCATAGCATTTCCATCGTCATGGAGCATTACGCCATAAATCCAAACATATGCATACCAGCATGGGCCAGTTTTGAGGTATTACATAAGACTCGTTACATCTCCAATCAAATTGAAGTATTCCCCACAGAATGCAATTCCGTTTCCCAGGGTGGTTACTTCTACCAAGTCTTGTTGTTATCCCCAGTTGAGTCTTGTTTCAGTACAAAAGTCTCATTTTGTTCGTGTCTCCGTTTCGGTACAATGGTCGCGTCTTGGGCTCTCGTTTAAGTACAACGATCCCGTTCCTTTCGAGTCTCCATTTAAGTACAATGGTCTCGTCTTTGAGTCTTGTTTCAGTACAACAGTCTCATTTTGTTCGCGTCTCCGTTTCAGTACAATGGTCGCGTCTTGGGCTCTCGTTTAAGTACAACGATCCCGTTCCTTTCGAGTCTCCATTTAAGTACAATGGTCTCGTCTTTGAGTCTTGTTTCAGTACAACAATCTCATTTCTTCGTGTCTCCGTTTCAGTACAACGGTCACGTCTCGGGTTATCATTTAAGTACAATGATTCTCGTTTTTCTTGGTTATGGATCGGTTGATACCATCTCCATGTTAGATCGGTTGATCTTATTTGAGTCATGAATCGGTTGATATCATTTCTCTTCGAGTTGTAAATCGGATGATATTACATTCTCGTTTTTTCTTGGTTATGGATCGGTTGATACCATCTCCATGTTAGATCGGTTGATCTTATTTGAGTCATGAATCGGTTGATATCATTTCTCTTCGAGTTGTAAATCGGATGATATTACATTCTCGCTTTCCGGGTTGGATCGGTTGATACCATTTCCGTATTAGATCCGAGGATCTTTTGGATTGGCATCCGAGGATGGCATTCTTTTCTTCAAGTCCTTCTGCGGTTGGTCTTGTTGTTGTGGCTATTATTCGAGGATAGTAGTTCATTTTTTGAGCTTATTGATCGAGGTCAGTTTGTCTCTTTTGCAAAGTCTGTCTGAGGTTAGCTTTGTGTTTGGTTATCAGTCGAGGCTGGTATACCTTTGCGTCTCCATTCGAGGATGGTTTCGTGTTAGATCCGAGGATCTTTTGGATTGTCATTCGAGGATGGCATTCTTTTCTTCAAGTCCTTCTGCGGTTGGTCTTGTTGTTGTGGCTATTATTCGAGGATAGTAGTTCATTTTTTGAGCTTATTGATCGAGGTCAGTTTGTCTCTTTTGCAAAGTCTGTCTGAGGTCAGCTTTGTGTTTGGTTATCAGTCGAGGCTGGTATACCTTTGCGTCTCCATTCGAGGATGGTTTAGTGTTAGATCCGAGGATCTTTTGGATTGGCATCCGAGGATGGCATTCTTTTCTTCAAGTCCTTCTGCGGTTGGTCTTGTTGTTGTGGCTATTATTCGAGGATAGTAGTTCATTTTTTGAGCTTATTGATCGAGGTCAGTTTGTCTCTTTTGCAAAGTCTGTCTGAGGTCAGCTTTGTGTTTGGTTATCAGTCGAGGCTGGTATACCTTTGCGTCTCCATTCGAGGATGGTTTCGTGTTAGATCCGAGGATCTTTTGGATTGGCATCCGAGGATGGCATTCTTTTCTTCAAGTCCTTCTGCGGTTAGTCTTGTTGTTGTGGCTATTATTCGAGGATAGTAGTTCACTTTTTGAGCTTATTGATCGAGGTCAGTTTGTCTCTTTTGCAAAGTCTGTCTGAGGTCAGTCTTTGTTGTTAATGGTTATCGCCTGCGGCCAGTATACCATTGTGTCTCTATTCAAGGAGGGTTTTAGTACTGGATTCGAGGATCCCTTGTGAGTTGTCGTTCGAGGACGGCATTCTTCCCAGCATATCTCCACCTGGTTCTGTTTCCACTGCCTATTCAGAGGTCAAAATCAAAAAATATATAAATAAATAAATGGGCAGATGGCATTTCTGTTGCCCTCAGTGTGCAAATTTTCAGGTTTATTCGATTATTCAATCACTCCATGCCTTGAACGTATAAAAGTCGTTGCAATTATTCGTTCAGGCTTGCAGATGATTGAATAGGGGCAGCTGTAATACCTCAAAATTTGCCCTCATTCTTTTTTACCTTACTGGCTTATCGCTTCGCATTCATCTGCATCTTCCACTAGGTCATTAACATTCACGATCATGCATTTCATTGATTCCTAAGGCATGTGATCGAAGTGTTTCCTTGTGATATGGATTTTCCCATTCATAGGGGATATATTTGGTTATTGCACTCAAGTTTGAGACAAAGGTTGAATTCACATCATCACGGGAATACTCCTATTCAGAGGACCCATAAAAAATGCTAAATCAGGATGGTATCAATATGATGAAAGGTTTATTTCTTCAGATTGCGGTAGTGAAATGTGGAATTAGTGTTTTGATGCAAGAATTTTCAACATCACTGTTCATCCATGTGAGCGACTCGAGGTTTCAGGTCGCAAAGATCAGTGGTATTTTTATTTGTTTACTGCTTGGTGGTTTGAATTTGAGATTAAAGTTGGAATTTAGTCTGAGATACAAGTTTGGTGCATCAAGACCTATTCATATCCATTATCTAAAATTATCCTAAATTTTGGCCCGATGTCATGCAATATCATCCCTTAATTCAATCCTTGAATTTATTCACTAATTCAAACGATCCACTCTTTGTTGTTTGGCGCAAATTCAAACATCATGTGATAAGTCTATGTTTACTAATTATTAAAGTCGTCCTTTTATATTCCAAGTTTTTATGACCTATGGCCATGTTTTTGTGGTAATCCAATTCTAATTACGTTACAGGTTGTTATATCCATCCTTATTTCTACACCATGTTTGTATCCAATTTTATTTGATCAAGTTCATTTGGGTTTTTAATCCATGTGGAAGTCCGTATTTTAACATCTAATAACCTGCATTGTCACAATATTGTCCACACTCCAATTGACGCATTTCTAGCCCATTGTTCAAAGTCAGTCCACTTATCCATATTCACCCTCTAATTTCATTTTTTTTTCATTTTTTTTTATCCACCTTTTAAGAGTCCATTTTAGTTTTCAAATTTTCTTTTAAACCTTACCATTTGTTTTGTTACAATTTCTAGCTCCTTAGATAATGGCCATTGCTGAGAGACCTTTTCATTCCATCTAAGATGACAGAAGTTTATGTTGTTGGGAAGTTGAAAAAGTCATTGAATTTGTGGTCCATAATTAATTTTACATTCATTCAAGAATAGCAAAATAAAGCAAATTACATAAATATGTTGTTAATTCATATAATTAGCCCTTCTCCCCAATTCAATTTTTCCCAAAAAAAAAAAGACTGGTAAGGATATAACACAAAATAGGGTTTTTCAATAGTAATTACAAGGAAGAATGATATGGCAGAAAAATTCAAATAAGATTTGAATGGGGACATTCGTAAGACATCCAGAAAACAGCTACAAAATTAGATTCAGGTCTTGACTGCAAGAAAAAAAAGAAAGGAGAGATATTGATAATAGAAAAAATGAGTTCAGTTACATATCAGAAGAAAAGCAGTTACAAGCAAAAACTCAGTTATAACTGATAATAGAATAACAGGAAAAAAAAGGCAGAAAAGGAGAAAGGAATAAAAACACGAAAAAAATAAGTTACAGAATCCAGAAATCTCTCACTAATCCGTCTTCGCCATCATCAACCTCTCTGCAATTTCACTCGGCGATTTTCCTCATCATCATCACTACCTTCAAATTTCTTCCCCTGCATCACCGATCTTCAACCTCGAATCTTTATCATCATCATCGCCACAGATTCACCAACAATCTTCATTGAATTCCATCATCTTCATCAATAATCTTCAACAGAAGATCAAAAATTATTTGCATCAATCATCATCACCTTCAAGAATCCCACAACAAAACCTCGCATTGAACTTCATCAACAACAAGAATCGAAGTTCAGCATCAACTTAAATCCACAGAAGAAGAAGAGGACTGTAATGAATTTCAAGTCGTACCTGAATGAGATTCAACACGAAGCAATTGTCTCGATCCATTTCTTCGTGTTTGCAAGGAGAATCTATGTTTAAGCTCCGACCTGTTAATTTTGGTTTCGATTTACGGTTAGCACGTCACGGAGTGTTGTTCCCGGTGATGATCAAAGGGTGGATGTTGAAATAGTTGTCGATGGTATTTGAAGGAGAGTGAGCGAAGTTGTGATATGGTGATGGTCACGCGGTGATTCTTAACAGAGAAGAGGATAAATGAGTGAGACGAGGATGATATGGAGAAGAAGTCGAAGTCGGCGTGACGGTTCAAACATTGGCATCTGCGGCGAGAGATTGATGAGAAGAGGACGGCGGCGGTTGTTTTTTCAGCGAGCAAAACAAGAAGGATGGTGGGTAAGCCTTGGCGTCGTCGGAGATCGTGCAGAGAAGATCATCAATGGCGCCGATTTACGCAGGAAATGTTGTGCGGCGGTCTTGTGAAGAGAGGTAGAAGACGGCGCTGTAAAGAATAAGAAGGACCTTTGACCTATTTCTCATTTTTGTGGATTAGGTTTCCTGTAATGGACTGGGCTTAACTCTTATCCATAACAATGCTTTCGAAACCCCCTGTTTTCTAATAACACCCCTCTTGTGGATTCTCATGTTCAGTTGGGCCCAAGCACCGTTAAATTACTATTGGCACCATTTTTTTTGTCACCGAGACACCCCCACGGATTTGGTAATGTGGTTTGGGCTTTTAGCCCACTGATTTACTGTATGCACCATTGGATATCTATTTCTCTTTATTCTCTTTATTCTTGTTTGTTTTTGATAGAATTTGTTAATTGTTTCTTGAAAAAATGCTAATTAATTCTTCTTGTTAAATCAATTGTGTGGATTAGTATCTAATCCTTTTTTCTTGATAATTTCTATTAGAGTTTTTTTGATGAGAATTCTAATTATTTGTGAATTAATTAGTTTGTCGGATTAATTTTGAATTAAGTTCTTCACGAGTGTTTTTGATCGATATCGGATCGATTTCGATTATGGTGGATCCTCATGAAGCAAAGATGATTATGGAAGATAAGCATTTATTTTACTTAGGGGGATTACAAGACTTTGCTTGGGGATTTTTTCGGATTTCTTTTATGTGAAGAATTGGCGTTTCACTCAAGTAAGTAATTCCGACTTTCCACTTTTAAGCATCATTCTAGTCGTATGCGGCTTAGGACCATATAATTTAAGGCGCATCTGAGCCCTCCCACCTGAGGCATTGGTTATATTTGTGATTTTTGATGATATGTATCGATTTAGGAACTTAGGGATTAGGTTAAGAACCATTAGGATCGATTCCTTTCACTTCCCCTTAAAATCCACTTTTTTACCCGTTTCGTAACATTTATTAAAAATAGTTTTAGGTGAGATAAATTCTGGAAAAATTCATGAGTGATCCTCATCCCCTTAATTAAGTTGTCATATTTTTTATTTCCAGATTTGGGTGGTTTTAATAATTAATTTGGATTTTAGTTCACAAGCTGTCCTAAAAAGGAAGGTTTTGGCATAAGGGACCGAAATCGATTTTTCCCCATAGGTGTGAGACCTATTTTTTGTGTATGATTAAGCACTGTAATTTGTGACATTTTGATGCTCATTAGGCATTTTTTTCATAATTTTTAGTTCCCTTTTTGATCCACTTTGTGGAGTTATTTTTGGGTGATCATTCATTGCTACCTTGCTAGTCAAGTAAGTGTTTTGGCATTTTGGTGCATAATTTTGTGGAATCCTTTTGGACAATGTGAGATAATGACTTTATTATTCCAGAGATTTAATTTCATAATTTTTAAAGGCATTTTGCTATTTTTCCATGTCACCTAGATCCTAGGTTGATTCATGTGTGTATATGCTTCATATCCTAAATGTTAAGAAGGCATTCATGCCATTTGCTTGAGATGTTTTTTGGTAACTTCTAAGAGTTAATTATAGGTCACTTTTAGGTCCTTAATTCCAGTTATAGGCCACTTTTTGAACCATACTCATTTGGTTTGTTTTAGTGTTTCAAAGTGCATACTTATGTGGATTAGTTTAACTTAAACGGATTGCTAATCTCTTCTCATGTTTAACTTGAATTATGTGGAAATCATTAATACCTATCCATGCATTCTAATTTCATCTCATAACTTGTATGCTACTGACCCATAATCATTTCATTCATATTCACATGCCATTCTTCCTTAACTTTCATCATGTGCGATCTTATGCGATGTTTATTCCATTTCATCTCACATATTCTTCTCATTGCTCCCTATGCCTAATCCATTGCATCCATGATTATATATTCATTCATCCTCATTCATAAGCATTCACTACTGACTTTTATGTTCATTTCATGTATTAATTCATGCTTGTAATCCATATGCATTCATACTTCATCCATAAGCCCTAACTTGCATTTAGGTGAACTTAGGTGAACTTTTTGTACATAGTTTGACATAGTTTGATCTTGTGAGGTATCCTAGCATACTTAGGGACCTATAGCATGTAGCTACTGACTTTAGAAGTCATGTAACCTTTAGGTACCTTCACCTTTAGACTTAGGTCTTATTTTGAACCCTAGTTCCATTCTAGGATGTTTATGGTACTTAATCGCTTTCATGCTTTGATTTTATTTTCAATATGCATTGTCATGCTAACTTTTGTTTTGTAGGGGGGAAATTGAGGTAAGTCTCACTTCATTCCTATCTCTTATGAATTTTAATTGTGTTTGCCTTAGCACCTTGTGCTTTGCTTTTAGGTTTCCCTTTCTTTAGAGACAACTTAACTTCCTTAGGAAGTAAGTTAGTTTCTAGTTCTCTTTTCTTCTTTTCTTTTTTCCCATTAGGCTTAGAAACCTCATTAACCATTAGGACCACTTGTAAATAAATCAACAAAATTAGGATTGAGTCTTAGTCCCTTAGATTTTGCCTTTTTGCAACTTGAGTCATTCTTTCTCATCTTCAAACAAAATCCAAAAAAACAATTAACAAATAAATGAAAGGATCCTTTGTGTATAGCCTTATTCCATGATGCACTTGCACTCATTCCATCTTGGAGTGGTGTAAGCTTGTCTAGCATGATATACAAGTCTCATCAAGGGGTTGTTTCACAAAGAAAAACTTAAAAGATACTTCTTCACAAAAGCAACAAAAACACTAAATAAAGTTCAACAAGCCAGTGAACTGAAACCCTAATCCTAGGAAACCAGTCTTGGATAAATTCTCCTTGCTGGGTATGCTTGTTCTATTATTCCATCTTGGAATGTAGTGGCAAGTGTACATTCCATGGAAAAGAGTTTGAATTCACTTCCTTGTGCCAAATTCATACAAAACTCATAAAAGACAAAAACAAACAATAAGCGACTATCCTGCGGGAACTTCTTTTCTCATCTCATTCACTCACAACGCGAACTCGCGGCGACTTGTCTCACATGCAAGACGGTAAACGCACTCGTACCAGACGAGCCTGCAACACCTGAGCATAGACATATGCAGTTCCAGCATAAAAAAACACAAACAAATAGTTCCCGCCTTAGTTAGGCGAACTACGTCGACTCTGATCCTCATTATCCCAGTGAGGTACGTAGGCAGCGGGGTAGGGCCCGTTCGAGAACATTCTTTATTTTCCCTACATTTCCCCTTATTTCCATTTTCTTTTTCCAGTTTCTTTTCTCATTTCATTCCATTCCAGTTAGCAGTTTTATTCAGCAGCAATTATATTTTTATCACCCTTTGAGACAAAACAAGCAAGCGTGGATCCCGTCGGGTACGACGGACGATCTGGGGTGCTAATACCTTCCCAGGTCGTAACCGACTCCCGAACTCAGATCTTTGGTTCGCAGGACCTTGTCCTTTCCTTCTTCCTTAGGTTTGTGCAACATTACCTTTCCCATTCTTTCGGGATAAAAATGTCTGGCTGGCGACTCTAACATTTCCGCGCCACTTTCGCGTTTGTACTAGGATGAAAATCCCGGGAGCGACAGCTGGCGACTCTGCTGGGGAAGTGAGGACCTGATTCTTCCGGTTTCCCTTGTAGAGTCAATCCTAGCGCCTGTTTGGTTTTGTTTCTTTGGGTGTTTATATGTTTGTTGTTGTGTGCTTTAGTTTAGCTTTACTGTTTTCATTTACAGTTTTTACTTTACAGCTTTACTTTATCGCATTTATTTACCGCTTTCAGTATTTTATTTTCCATGCATCATATTATACTGGACTGTCTGGCTGTTCTGGTTTTCATTTTTTCTGTGGGATGGGGTTACTGTGAGATGAGCTCGTAACCGGGGCTCGAGTGCACCCTAGGACTTAGAGTGGTTCCACTTTGGCTTCATGGCATCTTGCTATGTTGGTAGTAGTGAGTTCCACACCTTGAATTGCGACCTTCTTGGGAATGTATTGGTTCCGGAATCTTTCTGGGGCAATACGCTACCTTGATAGTTATGTGCAGTCAAGGGACCGATCATTGAGAACCATAGTGGAAACAACTCTCTCCAGTGATGACAGTGGCAGACCACATTTGTTGGCAAACCCACTCGCATCCGAGGGCCCACTGGGAACTCGCATAGGATGGCCTGGTTCTCTCATAGGAATCCAGTCAAGGCAAACTGTTCGTATGACGATAGTATTGTACCCTTCGGGATGAATGTACTATTGTTTCTCGATTCAGTGCTTGAAGCTGGGGACCGATGAGGGATGCTTGTTTCCTTGGACTCGGCTGAGGCCTCCCTGAGTAGTACATAATGCCAAACCGATTCCCTGATTTGGTCATGAGCCATTTCTCGGAAATGGTGAACGTATTATTGCTATTCGGCTTTGAGAGTCCGTGATGTTGACCCGAGTAACACACCCGTGAGATTGGGAGGGGTTTACAGGTTTGCAGGAACCCTAAACTTCAACATACCCGCTTTGCCAGTGTTGTTTTATGATATTATCTGGTGCTATATGGTTCTTTGGTTCTGAGATCCAGGATTTCTATTCAGAGAGATTGTTACTGTGACTACCATGGTGACCCTGATATTGTGACTGTTATTATGACTCTCCACAGACACTTGGCTCGTTGTTCAGCTTCAACACCATCAGTGACTATTCTATTATGTGACCCAGTTCTACAGTTATTGGTTTCTCAGTTATGGGGTTCTGTATAGAGATGGTGCTGCTATTATGGTTGTATTCAGACATTTGACTCATTGCTCAACACCGGCACCAACATCAGACTATTGATCACACGTCTGTTGCATACATGACATCATAGCATTTCTGCATACATGTTCAGTTATTTCCGAGGATCACATATCTGAATCATGTTGTTGGATTTTTCTGTATCAAAACTTGAATTAAAGTAGATAGATTCCTCAGAAATAATTGAACATGGCATTTGCATACATCCTTGCATTCTTGACAGGTGTTCGGAGACAGATTCTTTTCCTGACTTGATTTCTCATCAGAATGGACAACTTGAATCACAGTCATCGAGGTATATATTTGAAGCAACTTCGGGCGGAGGTAACCGAAAGGAAGACCCAACTGGGGCAATTCAGGGCCGAGGTGCAAGCTTTATTTCAGAACCAGAAACTGTTGAAACAGGAAGTCAACCAGATGAAGACTCGGATTAGCTTGGTTATGAAAATTCTGAACGAAGCTATTTTCATCCCTAGTAAGGGGAACTACGCTGCTCTGATTCTCCATTGGTCAATGGAGATACGTAGGCAGGAGATCGTGTAAGATCTTTCCGAGCAACCTTATTTATCAACTTTATTATCAACCTCTCCCCCCAGATGTCGTTTGTCTGCATCCAACCTCAGCTTCCCAAGAGAGTCTTAGGACCAAAGCATATGGGTAAAAGCCAGAACAACTCGAGAAGAAGTTTGATCATATTCTGAGGTTGTACGTGCAACAAGTTTCCTTATTTACTCAAATTCGAGCTGGTTGAGCTAGACGCATCAGGATCATCTCTGACAAATCTTCCTTTGGGGTTTCAATTCCAAGTATAATTACCATTCTGGGGCACCTGGCCTTTTAATTGAAGATTGCAAGTCTTTCAGAGGTAAAGGTGAAGACAAGGTCCCGAATTTGATTGACTCAAAGGTCATCATGCCAGAAAGTCTGCTCACATATTGAAGTCTCCTCATCAAATGGGTCTCCCAATTTGCAAAGGCATCTTCAGAAGCAATAAGTCCATACGGAGTCAAGTCTCCTCAATGACGGCAATGTTCAGCTTCTTTACTGCATTTTCATTTGTAGTTTATATTGTTTGTTTAAGCATTTGTATGCATGCATGAAACTTATTTGTTTTTGAATGATAACCATAATAAAATGCACATGTTTCTCTTGAAGTAATCCATTCGTATTCACTCATGATTTTGTGTATGTGCATTGCAATACCAACTGTTGTGATTAAACTCTATCAGGGAGGACGACGAAATGAAAACGCAAAAATCTCTAACTGTGTGCTTTTGAGAAAGACCCTGTTGACGATGTACAGGCATTGTTTCAAGTCCTAAACACCGGAGATATAAGGGAGATAGACCCTCGCCAACCCATTTGAGCCTTGAAGTAGGAGTTTCTTTTTGCATGAAAAAACCCTCGCAATTAACCCAGGGGCAGGGTAGGTGTCAGCTAGTTGGACCGATTGTTCAAATTTCAAAAAGGAGTGCACATCTGAGGATCCATTTCCTTTCGTTGTACAAAATCAAAAGGTCCAAAGACCAGAAACCACAATGGTTATCCAAATCAAGAGGTCCAATGACCAGGAACCACAATGGTTATCCCAATCAAGAGGTCCAAAGATCGGAAACCACAATGGTTATCCCTCATCAACTGAAAAGTGAGACAGTCACGACCCTTTCAAAGCAATCAAGACAAACAGTGTCACACGGTTTGTTCAATAAAGAAGAGAAAAAAAAAAGAATGAAAAAGCCCGCTAAGTCGAAACTTGAAAACAAGTGACTTAGGCAAAAATTAGGGCATCCCGCTGGACTTCACAGTCAAAGATTCACAAGAATTAGTCCAGGCAAAAGTTAGGGATAAGAAAAAGAATGAAAAAGTGAAAAACGAAAAGGATTACACAAGAAAGATCCTCAAACAAGAACAAAGTCGTGTGGCACAGACACGAAAGACTAAGGGGTGACTGACTCCCAACAACAACCTGTTTGGTGCTTACACCGTTAGTGTAATTGGTTCCTCAACCATCACAAAACCCTTTTTGAGAGTTGAACGCTTGTGAAAGCTAGCTGAAAATAGGAATGGAGAACATCACGAAGATGGGTGGGCACAAATAAATTTCGAGCCTATATCCTTTGTTTCTATAACCGTGAACCAGACCATGATACAACCCTCAAAAGTCCTAACTGAAACAGGGTTATTTCGAGAGCGTACTACCACAAGATTGCGTTCCTGACTCCTATGAGTTGTGCTAAAAGATCTTTGTTGGTGTTGCATGTGCATGCTTTCATTCATCAAAATTCAATGTCGTATCTTAACCCGTGATTCACTCACAAAGGTTGGCGACATCTTTTTACAGTAAAACTTCAAGATTAACATGTGTGTTGCATTAGAATTTTCATTCTTAAAATAAACATTTTCTGCTTACATGCATTTGTTTGGCATCATAAAAGTTTACATATGGAATCTCAGTCTAGAAGCTTAATCTTGCCAAGTTGAGAAGTCTGAAACTTCCGAAGGTCAATCTATTGAGATGCACTTTTCCAAAAAAAACTCCATTGAGTAGGGACTTTCCCAGCAGTCGTGGTAAGAGCCAACTAATCCGAGGCAATCATGTCGAGCAATCTCTTCAAAGTTTAGCCAAACTGGGGCAATCACTTTGTGATTCAAATCTCTCAAAGAGCCATTAGTCTGAGGCATACATTCAAAGTTCAGCCAAACAGGGGCAATTACTTCGAGATCCAATCTCTCAAAGAACAATTGATCTGGGTGTTTTCTTCAAAGCAGTCATTCAGAGGTGATCACTTCAAGACTTGTACTGGAGCAGGCCACCACAAGAGCATGAGAAGTCACTCTTTCCTGAAGACGGTCAATCCAAAGCACCTACCCAAGGTTCAAAATACTAGGACACTATCTCACAGTGATATGAGGCTTTTCATGAATCCTTGCGAGGCAAATTCTTGCACAGACCATGCAGTCTGGGGCAGTTATTTCGAGATCCGACGAATCTCTCCAAGAGTTTGAAGACACTGAGGCATTTCATATGCCATGTTTTCTGTAAAATCCTCTTGAGACATTTACTTCTGACGGACCTTAATCTGAGGCGAGTTGAAAATTGCAAATAACCTTTGTTCACTCATGATTAGTTGACAACCTATCAACCCAGAGTCTAAGGGCAAAGCCATTGTCAGCACACTACTTCAAGAGTTGTTACATCATAAGACTTCATTGATCATAATTCCTTAGCAAGTCTCGTTAGACCATCTCTTCTCCACCGGAGTGACAAGGAGAAAGTTGTTTCCCGAGCATAATGGTATCATCACCATCTCATCCCCAGCATGGGATTGTATTCTCTCATCCCCAGCATGAGACCCTTATTACCTCTCATTCTCAACGAGAGACGACGAAAGCTTTTATTTGTAACAGGAGTTATTCTCAATCGATATTATCCATTATCCCCAGTAGAGGTGGAATTTGAAATCTCTCCCAGCAAGGTATCAGGATGTGGGTGTCGTCCCCAAGCAGAAGTTTCCCTTCGGACAGGGGCAATTTTCAGCAGTATAAGGAGTGTCTTGCCTCCCCAGCAATTGCTTCCTCAGCAGTATCATACCTTCGGTTCGCAGCCAAGTCAGGAGGTCTTCATTCCCCCGTCAGAGTTCAAGAAGAGTCCATCTCCAGCAGGGTCTTGGTTCTCCAATCTCAAACTCCAATTTATTTTTGGCAGTGGCGGCTGTTCAGAGCCGGTGTATCATCAACAACCTTCCCCGCAGAGATGTTTCCTCCTCATCAGGATAAACCAAATCAATGCAGTGATCATCAGTTCCTCCCCAGTCAAGCCATCCGGGATATCCACTTTCTCCTCATCGGGAGACCCTTTTGCATTTGCATTTGCATCCAGTATAATCATTGTTATATTTGCATCCTCCAAAGCGTAGCATTTCCATCGTCATGGAGCATTACGCTATAAATCCAAACATATGCATACCAGCATGGGCCAGTTTTGAGGTATTACATAAGACTCGTTACATCTCCAATCAAATTGAAGTACTCCCCACAGAATGCAATTCCGTTTCCCAGGGTGGTTACTTCTACCAAGTCTTGTTGCTATCCCCAGTTGAGTCTTGTTTCAGTACAAAAGTCTCATTTTGTTCGTGTCTCCGTTTCGGTACAATGGTCGCGTCTTGGGCTCTCGTTTAAGTACAACGATCTCGTTCCTTTCGAGTCTCCATTTAAGTACAATGGTCTCGTCTTTGAGTCTTGTTTCAGTACAACAGTCTCATTTTGTTCGCGTCTCCGTTTCAGTACAATGGTCGCGTCTTGGGCTCTCGTTTAAGTACAACGATCCCGTTCCTTTCGAGTCTCCATTTAAGTACAATGGTCTCGTCTTTGAGTCTTGTTTCAGTACAACAGTCTCATTTCTTCGTGTCTCCGTTTCAGTACAACGGTCACGTCTCGGGTTATCATTTAAGTACAATGATTCTCGTTTTTCTTGGTTATGGATCGGTTGATACCATCTCCATGTTAGATCGGTTGATCTTATTTGAGTCATGAATCGGTTGATATCATTTCTCTTCGAGTTGTAAATCGGATGATATTACATTCTCGTTTTTTCTTGGTTATGGATCGGTTGATACCATCTCCATGTTAGATCGGTTGATCTTATTTGAGTCATGAATCGGTTGATATCATTTCTCTTCGAGTTGTAAATCGGATGATATTACATTCTCGCTTTCCGGGTTGGATCGGTTGATACCATTTCCGTATTAGATCCGAGGATCTTTTGGATTGGCATCCGAGGATGGCATTCTTTTCTTCAAGTCCTTCTGCGGTTGGTCTTGTTGTTGTGGCTATTATTCGAGGATAGTAGTTCATTTTTTGAGCTTATTGATCGAGGTCAGTTTGTCTCTTTTGCAAAGTCTGTCTGAGGTTAGCTTTGTGTTTGGTTATCAGTCGAGGCTGGTATACCTTTGCGTCTCCATTCGAGGATGGTTTCGTGTTAGATCCGAGGATCTTTTGGATTGTCATTCGAGGATGGCATTCTTTTCTTCAAGTCCTTCTGCGGTTGGTCTTGTTGTTGTGGCTATTATTCGAGGATAGTAGTTCATTTTTTGAGCTTATTGATCGAGGTCAGTTTGTCTCTTTTGCAAAGTCTGTCTGAGGTCAGCTTTGTGTTTGGTTATCAGTCGAGGCTGGTATACCTTTGCGTCTCCATTCGAGGATGGTTTAGTGTTAGATCCGAGGATCTTTTGGATTGGCATCCGAGGATGGCATTCTTTTCTTCAAGTCCTTCTGCGGTTGGTCTTGTTGTTGTGGCTATTATTCGAGGATAGTAGTTCATTTTTTGAGCTTATTGATCGAGGTCAGTTTGTCTCTTTTGCAAAGTCTGTCTGAGGTCAGCTTTGTGTTTGGTTATCAGTCGAGGCTGGTATACCTTTGCGTCTCCATTCGAGGATGGTTTCGTGTTAGATCCGAGGATCTTTTGGATTGGCATCCGAGGATGGCATTCTTTTCTTCAAGTCCTTCTGCGGTTGGTCTTGTTGTTGTGGCTATTATTCGAGGATAGTAGTTCACTTTTTGAGCTTATTGATTGAGGTCAGTTTGTCTCTTTTGCAAAGTCTGTCTGAGGTCAGTCTTTGTTGTTAATGGTTATCGCCTGCGGCAAGTATACAATTGTGTCTCTATTCAAGGAGGGTTTCAGTACTAGATTCGAGGATCCCTTGTGAGTTGTCGTTCGAGGACGGCATTCTTCCCAGCATATCTCCACCTGGTTCTGTTTCCACTGCCTATTCAGAGGTCAAAATCAAAAAATATATAAATAAATAAATGGGCAGATGGCATTTTTGTTGCCCTCAGTGTGCAAATTTTCAGGTTTATTCGAGTATTCAATCACTCCATGCCTTGAACGTATAAAAGCCGTTGCAATTATTCGTTCAGGCTTGCAGATGATTGAATAGGGGCAGCTGTAATACCTCAAAATTTGCCCTCATTCTTTTTTACCTTACTGGCTTATCGCTTCGCATTCATCTGCATCTTCCACTAGGTCATTAACATTCACGATCATGCATTTCATTGATTCCTAAGGCATGTGATCGAAGTGTTTCCTTGTGATATGGATTTTCCCATTCATAGAGGATATATTTGGTTATTGCACTCAAGTTTGAGACAAAGGTTGAATTCACATCATCACGGGAATACTCCTATTCAGAGGATCCATAAAAAATGCTAAATCAGGATGGTATCAATATGATGAAAGGTTTATTTCTTCAGATTGCGGTAGTGAAATGTGGAATTAGTGTTTTGATGCAAGAATTTTCAACATCACTGTTCATCCATGTGAGCGACTCGAGGTTTCAGGTCGCAAAGATCAGTGGTATTTTTATTTGTTTACTGCTTGGTGGTTTGAATTTGAGATTAAAGTTGGAATTTAGTCCGAGATACAAGTTTGGTGCATCAAGACCTATTCATATCCATTATCTAAAATTATCCTAAATTTTGGCCCGATGTCATGCAATATCATCCCTTAATTCAATCCTTGAATTTATTCACTAATTCAAACGATCCACTCTTTGTTGTTTGGCGCAAATTCAAACATCATGTGATAAGTCTATGTTTACTAATTATTAAAGTCGTCCTTTTATATTCCAAGTTTTTATGACCTATGGCCATGTTTTTGTGGTAATCCAATTCTAATTACGTTACAAGTTGTTATATCCATCCTTATTTCTACACCATGTTTGTATCCAATTTTATTTGATCAAGTTCATTTGGGTTTTTAATCCATGTGGAAGTCCGTATTTTAACATCTAATAACCTGCATTGTCGCAATATTGTCCACACTCCAATTGACGCATTTCTAGCCCATTGTTCAAAGTCAGTCCACTTATCCATATTCACCCTCTAATTTCATTTTTTTTCATTTTTTTTTATCCACCTTTTAAGAGTCCATTTTAGTTTTCAAATTTTCTTTTAAACCTTACCATTTGTTTTGTTACAATTTCTAGCTCCTTAGATAATGGCCATTGCTGAGAGACCTTTTCATTCCATCTAAGATGACAGAAGTTTATGTTGTTGGGAAGTTGAAAAAGTCATTGAATTTGTGGTCCATAATTAATTTTACATTCATTCAAGAATAGCAAAATAAAGCAAATTACATAAATATGTTGTTAATTCATATAATTAGCCCTTCTCCCCAATTCAATTTTTCCCAAAAAAAAAAAGACTGGTAAGGATATAACACAAAATAGGGTTTTTCAATAGTAATTACAAGGAAGAATGATATGGCAGAAAAATTCAAATAAGATTTGAATGGGGACATTCGTAAGACATCCAGAAAACAGCTACAAAATTAGATTCAGGTCTTGACTGCAAGAAAAAAAGAAAGGAGAGATATTGATAATAGAAAAAATGAGTTCAGTTACATATCAGAAGAAAAGCAGTTACAAGCAAAAACTCAGTTATAACTGATAACAGAATAACAGAAGAAAAAAAAAAGGCAGAAAAGGAGAAAGGAATAAAAACACGAAAAAAATAAGTTACAGAATCCAGAAATCTCTCACTAATCCGTCTTCGCCATCATCAACCTCTCTGCAATTTCACTCAGCGATTTTCCTCATCATCATCACTACCTTCAAATTTCTTCCCCTGCATCACCGATCTTCAACCTCGAATCTTTATCATCATCATCGCCACAGATTCACCAACAATCTTCATTGAATTCCATCATCTTCATCAATAATCTTCAACAGAAGATCAAAAATTATTTGCATCAATCATCATCACCTTCAAGAATCCCACAACAAAACCTCGCATTGAACTTCATCAACAACAAGAATCGAAGTTCAGCATCAACTTAAATCCACAGAAGAAGAAGAGGACTGTAATGAATTTCAAGTCGTACCTGAATGAGATTCAACACGAAGCAATTGTCTCGATCCATTTCTTCGTGTTTGCAAGGAGAATCTATGTTTAAGCTCCGACCTGTTAATTTTGGTTTCGATTTACGGTTAGCACGTCACGGAGTGTTGTTCCCGGTGATGATCAAAGGGTGGATGTTGAAATAGTTGTCGATGGTATTTGAAGGAGAGTGAGCGAAGTTGTGATATGGTGATGGTCACGCGGTGATTCTTAACAGAGAAGAGGATGAATGAGTGAGACGAGGATGATATGGAGAAGAAGTCGAAGTCGGCGTGACGGTTCAAACATTGGCATCGCCGGCGAGAGATTGATGAGAAGAGGACGGCGGCGGTTGTTTTTTCAGCGAGCAAAACAAGAAGGATGGTGGGTAAGCCTTGGCGTCGTCGGAGATCGTGCAGAGAAGATCATCAATGGCGCCGATTTACGCAGGAAATGTTGTGCGGCGGTCTTGTGAAGAGAGGTAGAAGACGGCGCTGTAAAGAATAAGAAGGACCTTTGACCTATTTCTCATTTTTGTGGATTAGGTTTCCTGTAATGGACTGGGCTTAACTCTTATCCATAACAATGCTTTCGAAACCCCATGTTTTCTAATAACACCCCTCTTGTGGATTCTCATGTTCAGTTGGGCCCAAGCACCGTTAAATTACTATTGGCACCATTTTTTTTGTCACCGAGACACCCCCACGGATTTGGTAATGTGGTTTGGGCTTTTAGCCCACTGATTTACTGTATGCACCATTGGATATCTATTTCTCTTTATTCTCTTTATTCTTGTTTGTTTTTGATAGAATTTGTTAATTGTTTCTTGAAAAAATGCTAATTAATTCTTCTTGTTAAATCAATTGTGTGGATTAGTATCTAATCCTTTTTTCTTGATAATTTCTATTAGAGTTTTTTTGATGAGAATTCTAATTATTTGTGAATTAATTAGTTTGTCGGATTAATTTTGAATTAAGTTCTTCACGAGTGTTTTTGATCGATATCGGATCGATTTCGATTATGGTGGATCCTCATGAAGCAAAGATGATTATGGAAGATAAGCATTTATTTTGCTTAGGGGGATTACAAGACTTTGCTTGGGGATTTTTTCGGATTTCTTTTATGTGAAGAATTGGCGTTTCACTCAAGTAAGTAATTCCGACTTTCCACTTTTAAGCATCATTCTAGTCGTATGCGGCTTAGGACCATATAATTTAAGGCGCATCTGAGCCCTCCCACCTGAGGCATTGGTTATATTTGTGATTTTTGATGATATGTATCGATTTCGGAACTTAGGGATTAGGTTAAGAACCATTAGGATCGATTCCTTTCACTTCCCCTTAAAATCCACTTTTTTACCCGTTTCGTAACATTTATTAAAAATAGTTTTAGGTGAGATAAATTCTGGAAAAATTCATGAGTGATCCTCATCCCCTTAATTAAGTTGTCATATTTTTTATTTCCAGATTTGGGTGGTTTTAATAATTAATTTGGATTTTAGTTCACAAGCTGTCCTAAAAAGGAAGGTTTTGGCATAAGGGACCGAAATCGATTTTTCCCCATAGGTGTGAGACCTATTTTTTGTGTATGATTAAGCACTGTAATTTGTGACATTTTGATGCTCATTAGGCATTTTTTTCATAATTTTTAGTGCCCTTTTTGATCCACTTTGTGGAGTTGTTTTTGGGTGATCATTCATTGCTACCTTGCTAGTCAAGTAAGTGTTTTGGCATTTTGGTGCATAATTTTGTGGAATCCTTTTGGACAATGTGAGATAATGACTTTATTATTCCAGAGATTTAATTTCATAATTTTTAAAGGCATTTTGCTATTTTTCCATGTCACCTAGATCCTAGGTTGATTCATGTGTGTATATGCTTCATATCCTAAATGTTAAGAAGGCATTCATGCCATTTGCTTGAGATGTTTTTTGGTAACTTCTAAGAGTTAATTATAGGTCACTTTTAGGTCCTTAATTCCAGTTATAGGCCACTTTTTGAACCATACTCATTTGGTTTGTTTTAGTGTTTCAAAGTGCATACTTATGTGGATTAGTTTAACTTAAACGGATTGCTAATCTCTTCTCATGTTTAACTTGAATTATGTGGAAATCATTAATACCTATCCATGCATTCTAATTGCATCTCATAACTTGTATGCTACTGACCCATAATCATTTCATTCATATTCACATGCCATTCTTCCTTAACTTTCATCATGTGCGATCTTATGCGATGTTTATTCCATTTCATCTCACATATTCTTCTCATTGCTCCCTATGCCTAATCCATTGCATCCATGATTATATATTCATTCATCCTCATTCATAAGCATTCACTACTGACTTTTATGTTCATTTCATGTATTAATTCATGCTTGTAATCCATATGCATTCATACTTCATCCATAAGCCCTAACTTGCATTTAGGTGAACTTAGGTGAACTTTTTGTACATAGTTTGACATAGTTTGATCTTGTGAGGTATCCTAGCATACTTAGGGACCTATAGAATGTAGCTACTGACTTTAGAAGTCATGTAACCTTTAGGTACCTTCACCTTTAGACTTAGGTCTTATTTTGAACCCTAGTTCCATTCTAGGATGTTTATGGTACTTAATCGCTTTCATGCTTTGATTTTATTTTCAATATGCATTGTCATGCTAACTTTTGTTTTGTAGGGGGGAAATTGAGGTAAGTCTCACTTCATTCCTATCTCTTATGAATTTTAATTGTGTTTGCCTTAGCACCTTGTGCTTTGCTTTTAGGTTTCCCTTTCTTTAGAGACAACTTAACTTCCTTAGGAAGTAAGTTAGTTTCTAGTTCTCTTTTCTTCTTTTCTTTTTTCCCATTAGGCTTAGAAACCTCATTAACCATTAGGACCACTTGTAAATAAATCAACAAAATTAGGATTGAGTCTTAGTCCCTTAGATTTTGCCTTTTTGCAACTTGAGTCATTCTTTCTCATCTTCAAACAAAATCCAAAAAAACAATTAACAAATAAATGAAAGGATCCTTTGTGTATAGCCTTATTCCATGATGCACTTGCACTCATTCCATATTGGAGTGGTGTAAGCTTGTCTAGCATGATATACAAGTCTCATCAAGGGGTTGTTTCACAAAGAAAAACTTAAAAGATACTTCTTCACAAAAGCAACAAAAACACTAAATAAAGTTCAACAAGCCAGTGAACTGAAACCCTAATCCTAGGAAACCAGTCTTGGATAAATTCTCCTTGCTGGGTATGCTTGTTCTATTATTCCATCTTGGAATGTAGTGGCAAGTGTACATTCCATGGAAAAGAGTTTGAATTCACTTCCTTGTGCCAAATTCATACAAAACTCATAAAAGACAAAAACAAACAATAAGCGACTATCCTGCGGGAACTTCTTTTCTCATCTCATTCACTCACAACGCGAACTCGCGGCGACTTGTCTCACATGCAAGACGGTAAACGCACTCGTACCAGACGAGCCTGCAACACCTGAGCATAGACATACGCAGTTCCAGCATAAAAAAACACAAACAAATAGTTCCCGCCTTAGTTAGGCGAACTACGTCGACTCTGATCCTCATTATCCCAGTGAGGTACGTAGGCAGCGGGGTAGGGCCCGTTCGAGCACATTCTTTATTTTCCCTACATTTCCCCTTATTTCCAGTTTCTTTTTCCAGTTTCTTTTCTCATTTCATTCCATTCCAGTTAGCGGTTTTATTCAGCAGCAATTATATTTTTATCACCCTTTGAGACAAAACAAGCAAGCGTGGATCCCGTCGGGTACGACGGACGATCTGGGGTGCTAATACCTTCCCAGGTCGTAACCGACTCCCGAACTCAGATCTTTGGTTCGCAGGACCTTGTCCTTTCCTTCTTCCTTAGGTTTGTGCAACATTACCTTTCCCATTCTTTCGGGATAAAAATGTCTGGCTGGCGACTCTAACATTTTCGCGCCACTTTCGCGTTTGTACTAGGATGAAAATCCCGGGAGCGACAATACCATGGTTACTAATCACCGTATCAGAGTTATATCCAAGTATGGCTTATTTGGTAGGGTTTGTATCCCTTTTCTTCTTCTCCACAAAGCGCAACTGTTTTGGTTTGTTTTGGTATTCAATCACACTTTATGTCGAACGTCTGATAGTCGATGCTTTCATCCTTTTTAGATTAACAGATGATTGAATAGGGGCAGTTGTAACACCCCAAAATTTGCGCTCTCATTTTCCATATCATTTGCATATCATTTAGCATATTCTTTCATACATTGCATTGCATTCAAGTTATAGAAAAATGAAGCATACATCATTGGTTGAAGCATGAGGTATGTGATTAGATGATTTTCAAATATTTGATCATTCAAAGCCAAAGAACAAGAGCCAAGGGTCTCCCAACAAGCCTCAAGGTTATTCCATATATCATACCACTTCATTTGATCCCTCAAGCCTTTGGAAGATTAGAATTGATCAAGAGGTTGAAGCAGTGCATCACCTCATAAGCAAAAGGCCACCAAATTAGGGTTTTGGATTCAAAGGGTCTCCTGATGAAATTTTGGTTTAAACTTGATCTCAAGGGTTTCTATATTACATCAAATATCTAAGGGTGGGATATTGTCCATTGGATCATTTCAGAAGGTTTTCAATTGGTCAGTTGCTTGAACATAAAGAAATTGGGGGAAAATCAACTGTGTAGAGGAAAAAGTCAACTCCTGACTTTTTGAGGTCAAAATCATGTTCCACAAGTTAAATATGTTCAATGGTTCAAATTTGATCAAGAAACGTCAATAGATTCATGGAAAAATTAAGAAATCACAAAACAACCAAAAATAGAAACTTAGGGTTTCTAAATAAGGCAACTTTTGGCCATTTTGCACTTCACTTCCAAGCATTTTTTATCCAAGATAAAGGCTTCAAACTTCAGGCCTAAGTTGAGATAATTAAAGAGTACATGTTGAGCTTCAAATCCATAGCAATAACATCTCCATTGGATCAAAATTGAGAGAGATATGATCAATCAAAGTTTGACAAAATCAGGGTAACTTTGCTAGGAAAACAAGTCATGGGCGAGCTAGATGCCTAACATTTCATCAAACACATGGTGTGCCAAATTTCAAGCTATTTTTCTCCATCAATGAAGCTTCAAATGAAATTTTTTTAAACATCAAAGTTTTTCATCTTGATCTCCTATACAACTTTCATGTTTAGAGATTTTTCATATGATCAACGGTTTGGAAGTTATGAAGGCTCAAAGTTAGGGTTTCACACTGGTTATATCATGTGCATCTTTCCAGGCACACGTACCATATTTTCCACCCAATATGCATTCATGTTCAAGCATGTTCATTGGCATTTTTGAGTGATCTAAAGGCTTAATCTCATCTTGGATTGAACTACAACATTTCTCTATGTCTTCTCATCACTCCATTGATTCCAAATGTTCCTCATTTCATTCATGGAGTTAAGAGATTTCTTCCTTCAAACATCATCATCTTCATTGAGGCATCACTAGTTGGACTTAGAGGTTTTGGTGCATTTGTCTTTGTTTAAGTCAGTTTCACACACACATACACCAAACACATTCAGTCTTTGCCACTTTAAGCCAAACAAAGTTCACATACTCATGCACACACATCATCTATCATGCACCAAAGGGGAAATTTCAAAATAGCATGCACCACAAGTCATGTTGTTGCTGTCACATTGCATCACCACCTTTGATCCCTAAACTTCACCAAGATTCTCATGATCAGTATAACACATTAACACAACACAACAAAACACGAGCCAATCCTCTATTTCTCATTTTCAATTTTCTCTCTCACACCACATTTTGATCTAGACACCACTAACCATGGTTGTAACTATCAACCATAGTAGTTAGATCCTAACCAGCCATATATAAACCCTTCATAACAGAATTTTGGTTCAGGTTTTCTCATTCTTCAAATTTTCACAAAACACTCCAAAACGTTTCTCTCATTCCTCTTTAAAATTCAGTTGCTCATAGCTTCTTCCATTGCAATTCTTTTTTCATATTTCATCATCATCATCAATGGAGCTTGCATCAGTGTGATTTGGATCTTTAATGCTAGCTTCATCATCAAGTTTTTTTTCAATCGAATCTTGTTAATTCAGAGTTACACATAACCTTTATTTGGCTTCTACACAAGTTCAAGCTCAGGAGAAGTTCTCTGGTATTCTTACAACACTGATCTTCAGCTTCTTCAGGTTTGGATCTTTGAACTTTTTGGCTTTGATTTCATCTGTTTCTTGCTGGTTTTATATTGTTTGAGGCTCAATAGGAGTTATAGACCTTCTGTTTAGTTGATAGGCTTCTTAGAAGCTTAGATCCATATTCTAGGGCATTTGTTAATGACTTCGATTCTCCTTGTTCATGCATGATTTGTGTGTTTCGTTTGTGGATTTAGAATGTATATAAGTTCAGCTTTCGATTGATATCATATTTGTAATTTTTTGGAAAATTTATTAGGTTTCAGGTGTCAGAGATGGTCGGAGAAGATGATTGAAGGTCCTTCTCTGGCTGGTGAGGTTCAGTTAGGGTTTAGTGGTTGAGAACATATCGTAGCCGTGTGATCTTGATTATCCAACGCTCATGATTTTGATAACGCATTAATGAAACATGTTTCTCTCACGTTCTCTCTTTCTCTGACATGTTTGACTCTGACTGGTTGTGTATGTGTGCGTGCATGTTAACTATTATGTGTTTGCCTTGTGAATCATAGGATTTGTCTACTTTGTTTGATCATACATATTGACTGAATCATGTGGACCAGATTAGGTCAATGTTTGATACCTTGTGATTAAAGCAACATTTTGTGATTTTTCTTAACTTTCAAAACCCTAGTTCCTTAGGAGGCACTTGTGTCATTGTCTTAGGATCTCTTTGTGAGATTATAAGTCATTCTTAGATATTATAGGTCATCTCTTGACAATTATAGGTCTTCTTGATATGTGTTTGAACTTGGTTTGTGTTTGTGCATCTTTGTTTGAACTTTGATCTAGTTTCACTTCATCTCTTCTTACACTTAACATGCTTCTTTTGTGCATCAAGTATGATCACTCACTCATCTCATAAGCATCTCATATTGTGTATATGACTGATACTCACATGCATCCAATTGTGTATGTCATCATTCATTTTGACTTTTATTTCAAGTAATTGTCATGTGTTCATTATGTAACATCTTTTGCCTACTTGTTTGGATTGTCTTGACATGTTTTACATATGCATTTGGTATGATCATACTTGCATTCTCATAACACCATATTGGTCATATGCTACTGATTTGCATTCATTTTCATCCACTTTTCATCCTTGACTTGTGACTTTAACTCGTTGTTTTCTTCTTATATGAACATGAACTTGTCTTCTTCTTTTCATCTCCTCTCTTTATGAACTAACTCATCCATGCTTTGTATGATTGTAACACCCAAAATGCACCACACGAATTTTCATTTAAAATAAGATTAATTAAATATAAAAATTATTTTCGAGTGTTACATACAAATTAAAAACACGACATTAAACTGATACGTAGTACAAAGGTTCCACTTGTAGCGGAAAATCAAAAGAAACATAAAATAAATAGCTATGATATCACTACCAACATGGAATGCTAAAAGGAGGAGATTTTCGGCCTGATTCTTCTTTTTATGGAGGATGATAGCTAAGAAGAGGCCATAAGAATTATCAACAAAAACAAGTATGGAAATGGTGCTTCTATATTTACTACTTCTAATGTTGCTGATTTCAACAATGGAATTCACAACCTCAATATTAGTTAGGTTATTATATGTCATGCTGATTTCAATAATGCAAAACTTTTCTTTTGGCTGTCATGACTATATTTGAGTATTTCTCTTTTGGATGCATCATTTTGATTGAGGGCTTAATTGCCACTTCTGCAGACTAAAATATTGTTGTAAAATACTTAATTAACTTGCATATGTAAATGAGATATTATTTTTAATAGACAAATATGAGTGGGTTAAATATCTTGGTCTTAATGTTTGAATTATGGTATTGTTATTCAAAATTAGCACTTATTTACTGGTCTTAATGTTTGAAACTTCTGCATTACAAGGCTAACAATAACACTTTATAATTGATCTCTATGAGGTTCAGTGGGAAAGGGTAGCAGCTCTTCATCAGGTCAGTTGCTTTTATCGCACCAGTCGCTGGATGGTTTTTTGATACTGTAAAGTTGAAGTGGATGGAATCTCACGGTTTATGTTCGTGTTGCCAACCTGATCGAGAGTCACTTGCAGTGGCAAGTACCTTTGCCTCTGGTACTGTTGGAATTATTTGTTATGTCTAGCGGAGGATTGCACGTCTGGGGTGCATTCCGCGGATGCATTGCGTGCAGGTGTTGTTTTGCTGGTTTGGCGGTGTTGCTATGCAATTTGGTATAGGAGGAGCTTTCCCGCAGAATTATCGTTTTTGTTTAGACTTAGTGGTTTGCTGTATAAATCTAAAAATGGTCTTCAGTTAATAATAAATATAATTTGGTGAATCAAATTTGTAATTATAGTTTGGAAGAACCTTTTAAATGACACACCCCTAGCTCTATGTTTGAATTTTATATGTAGTTTACACGATTTATTTGGTATATGTAATTAAAACCAACATAAGCTAATAAATAGATTCTATGCAGATTAGGGACTCTAATCATGTCATGTGGCAACAATGCTAAATATAGTAATTGTAAATTGTTTTACATCGGAATTTGAAGAGATGCGCCAAACACAGTATCAATTCTTTCTCTTCTAAAAAAACCAACAGTATAATTACCATCACTAATAAAAAACGATTTAATTAGATTAATTAAAACTTTTTTTATTTCAAATAAAATCTCATTATCAGTCGCTATTACTATTATTTACTATTACTATTATTTATCTCTACGTCATTTTTCTGGACTAATTCATTTCTTAAAAGAGAAAATATATATTCTTCCTATAAATATTATTTCCTATACACAAAAATTGTCTTAAAAGAATAATAATAACTGATCGTACCTGGAGATCAGGATCCGATGTGGTCGGTGTCGAACGTGGATGAAGCACGGTTGATGGTGGAAGAAAAGTGGTGTACCTGCAAAGGCACTCCGATGCTAAAATCAGAGAGCGAGCAACGAGTGAGCAAGTACGAGATTTAGGGTAAGAATTTGAATATTTGAACCTCTCAAATGAGGGGGTTTATATAATATCCTCAGCGCATGGCTATTGGTCCCTTTCATTGGGCCTGGATCGTGGATTTCCCAATAATCGGTAACTGTCAGAAACTAACCGTTGGGGAAACGCTTGGACTGCTTGGATGAGACTCTAGTCGGATGATGTTATACCGAGCGAAGGACTTGTCGGGCAAATGTTCCTTGGCTGATCTTGGGGATTCGACCCTTGTTGGGTGTGAATCATGGTCGGCGGCGCTGATGGCCGATCGGAAGGAACTTCCAGGCAGACTGATGATGTGTCAGGTGCCAAAGAGTTGTTGGTTCGTCATGGGCTAGAAGATGGATCTGGCCCAAGTTTGAGAATCGGGCCAGTCCGGAACAGGAGTCCCCTAAGTCGTTGCTTCTGGTCGAATGAGCGATGACTTAAGGGTGGCTAGCTGCTCGGAACTATCTCTTAATGTCGACTGAATATTACTGAGTCCGGTCAAACGGTCTCCTCTGGAGGAGCAGGAGAGAATTTGGAAATCGAGCAACTCATTGGATGGTCGGTACCGAGGGATTGGAAATGAAGAGGTGACGTGTTTTGGGATTTGTGCCAATTTAATGCTTCTGACGACTAGTCTAGGGGCTAGCGCATAGGTCATGATTGCCTAGGGATAGGGGTCACGCCTACACGCACGTGTTCCTAACTCTATAAATAGGGGAAGTCTTTTCATTTTCAGACTTTTCTGCCTTTGCTTTCCTACTCGACGCCTTCTATATTCTCTGGTTGCCATCTACGTCCGTCGACCACCGCGACTTCCTTTCCGACCACTGTTCAACCCTTTTCCAGAATCATCATCATCATCATGTCTCAACTATCTAGTAACCATTTTTATCTGTTTTTTCCTTCCCTTTTCCTTGCTTAGACATGCATGCGGTTAAGTTCTAGTCTTGAAACGTAGAATAAGTAATTTAGATAGTTTCCCAGGTTACTGTAGTGACAAGTTGTCATTCTGGTGATGACTCGCCCTTAGAGTGTCTGGGTCGTGTCCTCGTGATCGCTTTGGATGTGGCCGAGATGATGCTTGCGTCGGAACCCTAACTGCGTTAGGCGGTGGTTCTGGGTGAGGATCAACCAGAGTTTTGGGTTTGGGGTCTCAGTGACCACCTGGTCGTTGTGATGTCCTTCTCCCGCTGCACGCTCTCGCAGTCGACTGTAGTTAGGCGAGTAAACCCCTTGAGGGCTTTGGTCGGGGACCTTGTTCTCTGGTCGTCACATGCCCTTTCACTTGATAGGTAGTGGAAGGGTGGATTTGATGCCTTGATCGAATTCACTAACGCCTTTCCTCTACTTTTCAGGTGAAAGAGTGCTCGTCGACCCGTTCGATACCTCATGCGAGGAGAAGACGCGAGAGGATTCTGGTTCCACTGCAACGGTCTCGAGCGATTTCGCTAGTTCCTCAAATGAGACTGATACCGCAACAACTTCTGGCGGGGTGGCAGATGCTCAGGACGCTGCTGATGACGAAGAGAAAAATCCAGTGCCCGAAGAATGGGTTATGGAAGATCTGTTGGATAGAGTTTCGAGCTTTTCTCGGCCGCGGACGGAACTGTTACCTTTGGTGTGAGACCCCACACATTGGATTGTGACATGCCCGGGAAGCGACGACAGGATATACTCCGACTTCGGGGGGAGGAAATTTGCAGTGCACGAATATGTTTTCACAACCCTGGGGGTTAGGTTGTCGTTCAGCGACTTGACCTGCTCGGTGCTGGGCCACTTGGGGGTGGCGCCCTCACAGTTGTACCCCAACTCTTAGGCCTTTATGAGGGCATTTGAACTGACGTGCTTGCACCTGGGTGTCGGGGCCACCCTCCCGCTCTTTTTCCGATTGTTTTCCCTACAGCGGCAGGTAGAGCGAGGATGTGCTCGGAAAGGCTTCATTTCATTCAAACAGCGGACCAAAATTTTCAAGGCGCACTCTGAGTCCATTCGCTCGTTCAAGGATGAGTATTTCTTGGTCGAACTGGCGACCAAGGAGGCGACCCGGTCAATCAGCTTTATGAGGACCGACACTGATGCCGACGGGGCGCCCAAGCTCGACGCACAAGGAAGAGAGATCCCTTGACGGCTTTGGAGGTTCCCCTTTTCCTGGGATCACCTTCACTATGTTGCGTCGGTGAGCGAGTTTGTCTAAGTCGGGGACAGGCTGAACGAGGACGATGAGGCTAGCTTCGAGGAGTTTCGCAAGCTGGTAGCATCTTTTACTCCCGTCCTAATACTAGACGGGGAGGGCAAAAAGATGCTTGATAATTATGGGGGTGCGGCCATGGAGCGTCCTCTGATTGATGTTACGGGGCTTCTTGCTTGTAAAAACATACAGGAGGCATCTGAATTTTATGGTATTTATTTCGTCTTGGTCGTATAATTCGCGTTTTCGCACTGCTCGGTATTGACTATATTTCCTTTTGTCTTTTTGCAGCTTCCATGGCCAAGCCCTTGGACAAGATTCAGGAGAAAATAAGGTAGAGCAACAAAAGAAAGCTCAAGATGGTTCAGACCTGGCTGGCGGGCAACGCTATGAGTGGCTCGGGCTCGGGACTGATTACTCAGGGTTCCCCAGGTGCGTCCTCGGCACCCCAACTGAAGAAGCAAAAGGGCGGTTCTACTGTGATGGATTTAACTGTCAACGCCTCTCCCAAACCCAGGTTCACCATGCCTCCCTGTTTCATGAACCAAAATTATTTTGAGGGAACAACGTCGAAGGTTCAACAGGCGGACACCCTGCATGTCGAGAGTATGGACCGTCCCGCTCAATGACTGTCATTTGCATAGGATGTGAGTGTTGTTATGAGGGTGGTGATCATGGCTTTGATGCTGGTCGAGGGAGAGGCCGGACATAAGCGAGAAATCATCTGTTTGAAAGCCATTCTGGTGATGTTCGAAAAGAATGCCAAGAAGGCTGCCGAGGAGGCGACCAAGTCGCTTAAGGATCATGCCGAGGTGATAGCTAAGTTGGAGGTGGATAAGAGGAAGGCGTTCGACCAAAACAAAAGGTTGAAAGATGCCTTCATGCTTATGGAGGACGAGGACGAGGACACTAAAGGCCTGTTATCTCGGGCGCATTTCTTGGCTAGGTTGGACCAGGATTTGGAAGACCTGCGGGAGTCGACCAAACTGAGCTTTCAAAACGGCGTTGACCAGATCAGGGTACTTAATCCCGAAATGGATTTGGACACTGATCGGATTAACTATTTTATAAGGTCGAGGACAGTCAGATCGTCGTTCCAGATGATATGATCGTTGGTGATACCCCATTTGAGGAACCCGCTCAACTTGTCCAGCCCGAAGTCCAGGCGATCCAGTGCGAGGGTCAGCCTGACGCCTATGCGGAGGAAGGGAACTAGTTCGGCTTGCGTGTTGTAATGCTGTAATTTTATTTTCTTTTTGTTGTTCGGGGACCTGGTCCCCGTTTTATGTAATTTTGAACAAGTCGGCCCCTTGGGTCGTGATCTTTTAATTAAAGTTTCCGACCTTGGTGATCGTTTTATCACCTTTGCAGTATTTTTATTGTTATAAGTAATTGCTCGTCTGTCGGAGGACCATTATCTTGAATGCGTAAATTTCACTAAGTGTTTTATGCTCGACACTCGTTTGGTCGTAACACTGATCGTAGAAATGTGAGGACTTGCTCGAGTAGGGGGACAATGCTCGTTGAAAGGTATGGCATGTTGGTTAGGGGAACCGAACAAATGCGTAGAGGCTTGCTCTGATGCGGAACCCAAGTCAATATTATGGCTCGGGTTATGTGGCTTAAACGTCCCATCGCGAGCTTGGGTTCTTCTTGGTCATGGTACTTAGGCGACAAAGGACTCGTTTGAGTATCCGTTCGTGCGGCAGTTACCTCCCTCGGGTACGAGGGGGTTCTGATGGCTAAAAGATATTGGACTTCAATGCTTGTACCTAGGCACGCAGGTTGGTCATACCGTCTGCTCCTCGTCTTGAAGTTGAGCAGGGGTGACGTTTGTACTAGTTGTAGTATTGTTTGAGTTTCTCGGTATTCCACGGCCGAGCGAGCTCTTCCCCTTGTAGATTTTCTAAGTAGTAGGCTCCATTTTCGGTCTTTGCTCGGACACGATATGGACCTTCCCAATTGGAGGCCAGCTTCCCCTCCCGGGAGTCTTTGTGGTTTTTCCTCAGGACGAGACTGCCAACCTCGAACGCTCGTCTGATGACTCTGGCATCGTGTTGAGCTGCTATTTTTTGCTTGAGGGCGGTTTCTCGAAGAGCAACCCCCGATCGGATTTCTTCGACCAGGTCGAGCTCTTCGCGAAGCATCTCAGAATTGGTGTCTTGATCCATGGGTGATTCTGTTCACTTGGACGAGATGTGCATTTCTATAGGTATGACCGCTTCAGTCCCGTAAGCTATTCGGAATGGGGATTCCCCGGTCGTTGAATGAGGAATGGTTATGTATGCCCAAAGTACGCTATGCAGCTCTTCAACCCAATGCTTTTTATGCTCGTCCAGCCTTCGTTTTAATCCCCTTAGGATCACCCTGTTCGCGGCTTCCGCTTTTCCGTTAGTCTGAGGATGTTCGACGGAGGTGAAATGTTGTTTGGTCCCTACCGAGGTTACGAATTCTTGGAAATGCTTATCAGTGAATTGGGTTCCATTGTCTGTCACGATGGAGAGCGGTACTCCGAACCGAGCAAGGATGTTTCGTTTAAAGAAACGCAAAATGTCGAGTGCAATGATTTTGGCCAAAGCCTCTGCCTCTATCCATTTGGTGAAGTAGTCGACGCCTACGATGAGGTATTTGTTCTGACTTGAGCCGAAAACAAAAGGGCCTAGGATGTCCAGTCCCCACCAGGAGAACGACCATGGGGAGGATATCGACCTCAGCTCGGTAGGTGGTGCTACGTGTATGTCACTGTGCCGTTGGTATTTATCGCATCTCTTGACATGCTCTTTTGCGTCGTTCTGCATTATTGGCCAATAATATCCTGCTCGTAGGACTTGACGTGCTAATGATCTCCCGCCCAGATGTTGGGCGTTAATTCCTTTGTGGACCTATCTCAATACGTGTGGTATGTTTTCTTCTTCAACGCATCTAAGGAGGGGTGTAGAGAAACATCTACGATACATTTTGCTTCCGACTATGACGTACGAGTAAGCCCTACGTCACACGGTACTGGCTACTTTTGGGTCCATCGATAACTCCTCTTTGGTCAAATAGTTGAACAACGGGGTCATCCAGCAATTAGCGTCGCCCACGAAGTTGACATTTACCAGGGCCAAAGGTTGTTCGATTCTAGGTCGAAGGAGTACCTCTTGTATGACAGATTTATTGCCTCCCTTCCTTTTCGTACTGGCTAATTTGGACAAGATATTCGCTCGGGTATTGTTTTCGCGTGGAATGTGCCTAACTTCTACGGACACAAATCATTTTAGGTTCTCTTTGACCAAGGACAAGTATTCAGACATGTTGTCATTCTTAGCTTGGAAATCTCCTCGTACTTGGTTGGTGACCAACTGGGAGTCTGTGCATATAATGATATCCTCCGCACCGAGGTCGTCCGCTAGGCGTAGGCCGTCCAGGAAGGCCTCGTACTCCGCTTGATTGTTGGAAGTGGGGAAGGATAGGGTTAAGGAAACCTCGATGATGGTTCCCTCTTTATTCTCCAACATAATCCCTGCTTGCTACCTGCCGAGCTAGAAGCTCCGTCCACGAAAATGGTCCACTTGGACGTAGGTGTTGGTGTTTGCTCGGGAAAGGTGAGTTCTGCTACGAAATTGGCCAAGGCTTGGGCCTTCAGATCTTTTCTACCTTCATACCTAATGTCGAACTCAGACAATTCCATTGACCATTTTAGCATTCATCCAGCCATGTCTGGCCTTCTGAGCAGTTGCCTAATGGATTGATCGGTTCTTACGACAATCGTATGGGCCAAGAAATAATGTCTAAGCCTTCTTGCGGCAAAGAGGAGGGCCATTGCTACCTTTTCGATATGCTGATACCGCAGCTTTAGACCATGCAAAGCCTTGCTCGTGAAGTAAACTGGTTTATGCCCTTCAGGCAATTCACGAATGAGAGTTGCGCTTACACCCTCATTCGTGACTGCGAGATAAAGATATAAAACTTCGCCTTCGTTAGGCCTGGAGAGCACTGGAGGCTCGAATATTTCTTTTTTCAAATGGGCTAGGGCTTGCTCGCATTCATCTGTCCATTTGAAAGCTGACTCCTTGCGAAGGAGCTTGTAGAATGGAAGCGCGTGCTGGGCAGATTTAGCCATGAATCGAGCGAGTGAAGCGAGCACTCTATTTAACGATTGTATAGATTTCTTAGAGTTTGGCATAGGAATCTCTGTAAATGCTCGACATTTGTCGGGGTTGGATTCGATTCCCCGCTTGGTCAGATAAAACCCGAGGAACTTGCCTGCCCGAACTCCGAACGTGCATTTTTCAAGATTGAAACGTATTTTGAATTCCCGAGCTTGGTTGAATACCTTTCATAGGTGGGAAGCGTGATCTGTCTCTTGTTGAGATTTAACGATCATGTCGTCCATGTATACTTCGAGCATGTCTCCGATTTCTGCTCAGAAAACTTTATTCATCATGCGCTGATAAGTAACGCCCGTGTTTTTCAGGCCAAAAGGCATAACGTTATAGTAGTAGTTGCCTGATTCGGTCATGAAGGTCGTGTGCTTTTTTTCGGTCACGACCATGGGGATTTGATTGTATCCTGAATAGGCGTCCATAAATGATAGCAGTTTGAAATCGGCCGAGTTGTCGACCAGTTTGTCAATATTTGGTAAGGGATAAGCGTCTTTCAGGCAAGCCCGGTTAAGATCAGTATATTCAACACACATTCTCCATTTTCCATTTGACTTTTTAACGAGTACAACGTTCGAGAGGCAAGTTGTGTACCTGGACTCTGTTACAAAGTTTGCCTCTAGGAGGTCTTCTACGGCTTTTTCGGCTGCTTTAGTTTTCTCGGCCGACTGCTTCCTCCTGCGTTGGGAAACAACTTTGTGAGCAGGATCAATGGAGAGGTGGTGGCAGGCCACATCTGGGTCGAGTCCGGGCATCTCCGCTGCACTCCAAGCGAATAAGTCAGCATTCCCTCTCAGGCATGTTTCCAGCTGTCTTTTGGCCAGGTCCGGGAGGTGAGCTCCGATCTTTACGCACCTGTTTGGATCTTCCTCGAGAGGGATCAACTCGAATTCACTGTCCGGGATTGGTCGGGCTAATGAAGTGCATGGTTGCTGGGATATTTCGCCTTCGTCTAGGAACCTGCAGTCCAGGTCGATAGAGTCGACCCGAGGGAGAGACTTGGGAACTTCTGTGTTCTCGGAGGATGTCGAGGTGGAAGCTTTGGGCTGGTACAATATCGAACTCAGGCCTTTGGAGGCTGCCTCGAAGCAGCAATGGGCAGCTTCGACATCGTCGTGAAAGGTGGCTACTCTTCCTGATGTTGTGTAGTATTTCATCTTCAGATAAACTGTTGACAGAACAATAATGAGTCCGGCCAACATCGGTCGACCAAGAATGCACTGGTACAGGGATGGGCAATCGACCACCAGAAACTGGACGCGGACCGACCGAGCGGTTTTTGCTGCTCCAAAAGTGACGATGACGTCGACGTAACCCCTGGTCGAGACACCTCCTCGTTAAAACACTGTAGGTCGGATCTTACGTAAGGTGTTAGGTGAGTATCGTTCAGTTGAAGTGTTGAAAGCAGTTGTGAGTTCATGATGTCGCATGAACTGCCTTGGTTGACTAGTATTCTGCGAACGTCAAAATTGTCCATCTGAGCCCGAACGAGCAGAGGGATGCTGGCGTTGGGGCTCCTCCCAGTAGTTCCTCTTTGTAAAAGAAAATAGACACAGAGTTGCCTCTGGGTGGATCCAAAGTAGCGTTCTGGCATGGTCCCTTCGCAATCAGTTGGTCGAACTTCTTTTTTATGAAACCGAAGGTGATCTTGTTGAATCCTCCTCCTGAAATCACCATTGCAGAGGGGAAGGCTTCCCAAGGGCTATGGGACGACAAATACCTTGGACTTCCCAGATGATCGGGTAGAAAGAAATCCTCAGGTCGATAGATGCTAAAGGCGACCTGCATGTTGGTGTCCGCGGGCACCACCACCGCTTCTTCAACCTTCTTGGTTTCTTGCGCCTCCGGCCTGGAGGCTTCTTTGGATTTTGTGAACTGTTTGAGGTGGCCGTCCTTTATGAGTATCTCGATTGCGTACTTCAGATGGATGCAATCCTCAGTATTGTGCCCGTGGATTTTGTGGAACCTGTAATATTTGGTTTTGTCGGTGCCCGACTTGTTAGGCAGCTGCTTGGGAAAGCGAACTCCTGCTTGTCGGAACTCCGAATTAGCGCACTCGAACAATATTTTCTCCCTCAATACCGAGAGAGGTGTGTACTCACGAAAGCGACCTATCGGCCCCCTCTGCTCTCGCAGTTCACGGGGGCGATCTTCCTTTCTTTTGTCTCCTCCCCAGCGAGATGTCGAGGGATCATCAGTTTTGGAAGGATTGGCGTCCTACCGACGTCTGCCATCACGGACAGAGCTGGACACTTGCTTCTCCTCATACTGGATGTACGCCTGAGCCTTCAGGAGGAAAGCGTCTGGGCTTCTCGATGCCTACCGCTCAGTGAAAATCGGTGGACTGGCGTAACCCGCGCTCCAGCAAATACTTCTTCATATCGTCTATGGTGGAGACCTGAACGGCTTCTTTGTTGAACCTTTCGATATAGGTTCTGAGGGGTTCATTTTTTCCATGAATAATAGCTTCGAGCGACGCTTATGTCTTGGGATGGCGCCGCGATGCGGTGAAATTCCTGGAGAAAGTTCGACCGAGTTGCCTCCATGAGGTGATGGACTCGGGTTCGAGACTCTTATACCAAGTCATTGCCCATTTCCTTAAGGTGGTCGGAAAGAGATGGCACTTGATCGCTCCCCAGACGCCCCTGTAATCGAGCAAGGCGTCAATGTTTTTGATGTGTTCATCTGGGTCCGTCGTCCCGTCATACGAACCAAGGGGTGGAGACTTCTCGAGTCCTCGCGGTAGTTTGGTAGCCATGATCTCAGAGGAGAGTGGGCCTCTGACATCATCCTCGTCACTAGATGTGAATGAGGGAGATCGTGAGTGGCGTCTTCTGTTTCGTCGCGGAGATGGAGAGTTTGATCTATTCTTTCTCGATCGTATTGGAGACGGCGATTGGGATCGTCTCCTCTTCTGGGGAGGAGAGCATTGATCTTCATTCTGCAAGCTTTGACGGGTCTTGGTTGGTACAGGTGAGCGGCGTCTTCGAGGAGGCGATCAAGCCCGTTTCCTAATGGAAGATTCTTCATGGTGGCCTTTGCCCTTTCTTTTGTGAGGAGATAGGTTGCGTCGTCCCCGGTGCCTTTTCGGAGAGCGAGATGACCGGTTTCTTCGAGGCGGGCTATCTTCTCGTCGTATGCGAGGAGCAGGAGGTTGGTCTGGTTGAGCGTCTCAGCTAACGCAGCGAAGTTTGATCCTGCCGGTGCAGCCAGGGAGGGAATGGCCTCTGGATGACTCTCGAGCGGTTGATCGCGCTCGGGAGATGGTGAAGCGGTTTTTCCGTCTTGGCGATCTTGGATGGTTTCTTCATGTGAGGGGGTGATCACATTGCTCCCCCGTTGGGTAAGCAGAACACCATCAGCAGTTCGGGCTTTGCACGGGTTGTCACGAGCGACCATGGATCTTTTAGAGAGAAAACTTTGGTTCTTGAGAGTCTTTGAAGAAGAAGAACGAGGAAGTTAAGGTTCCCACAGACGGCGCCACCTGATCGTACCTGGAGATCAGGATCCGATGTGGCTGGCGTCGAACGTGGATGAAGCACGGTTGATGGTGGGAGAAAAAAGGTGTACCTGCAAAGGCACTCTGATGCTAAAGTCAGAGAGCGAGCAACGAGTGAGAAAGTACGAGATTTAGGGTAAGAATTTGAATACCTGACCCTCTCAAATGAGGGAGTTTATATAATATCCACAATGCATGGCTATTGGTCCCTTTCATTGGGCCTGGATCGTGGATTTCCCAATAATCGGTAACTGCCAGAACTAACCGTTGGGGAGACGCTTGGACTGCTCGGATGAGACCCTAGTCGGATGATGTTAATACCGAGCGAAGGACTTGTCGGGCAAACGTTCCTCGGCTGATCCTGGGGGTTCGACCCTTGCTGGGTGTGAATCATGGTCGGCGGCACTGATGGCCGGTCGGAAGGAACTTCCGGGCAGACTGATGATGTGTCGGATGCCAAAGAATTGTTGGGCCGTCATGGACTAGAAGATGAATCTGGCCCATGTCTGAGAATCGGGACAGTCCAGAACAATAATTATTCTCTATAATTAGTATTATTCTCTCCTTTAAAACTCAGTTAGAGATATAAAAATTGTATCTAAACATTCTCTAAACGCATGCAAGCTTCCTATCTCATGTGTTTTTATTTAGTTTTATACATGGGATAAAGTATACTATTGATTCAAATATTTATATAAATAATATCAAATTACGGGAAAATAATATATGATTATCTCTAATATTATTATAAATGATATTAATTTTTTAAATAAAATTATTTTTGTTTTATTATTTTCTTAATTTGTGTACAAATGCGTGTAAACAATCAATATTTGTGGATTCACACGGGTAATTTTATATATTTTATATATTTAATAATTAGACTAATTTAATTTTTAAGATATAATTTTTTGTTTATGTTTAACGTTTTATGAAAATCATATTAAACTATGCTTTGGTCATTATAAATCCAAATGAAATTACGGATAAATAAAAAAGTGAAACATATATTTTTAACATGTAACTATAACATCCATCAAATAATTTTTCAGTTTAAATAAATCCTAAATTTTTAATTAAAATAAAATATAAAATTAAAATTAAATTGTACATCATTGAACAATTTAATATTTACATACGGGAAAATATTGATTGTTGATTCATTTTTTTATATATAAATTCAAATATATAAATAATGTTAAAAGAAATTTAATATTTATATACGAGATCAAATATGTTGTTGATTAATTTATTAATATATACGAGAAATATATCATTATTGATTCAAATATTTTTATATATAAAATAAATTATAGGCACTAATTTATTACATCTTTTAAATTTGAACACACTATTGAATTCAAATTTTCTAATGCAATTAATTTTTGTGAAATACTTTATAATAATTTTATATATATATATATATATATATATATATATATATATATATATATATATATATATATATATATATATATATATATATATATATATATATATATATATATATATATATATATATATATATATATTAAAAACTATAATTGTTTTCCTACTTTATTTGATACTTAAATAATTTAATTTTTAAATCTAATGCGCGTTTAAAAATTGAATCTTAAGTGTTTTTCTATTAACAATAGAGGAAAACTTAGTTCCAATTTATGATGCATGTGTGACAAAATTATTTACCCGTATATTATGGATATTAATGACCACCAACAAGTTTCTTTCACCTTCAAAAGATGAACGACAAGCTCATGGGTTTGTTTGTTGTTTAAGCATCTACTTGTTATATAGCTAGAAGACCCCTACAGACTAAATTGAAAAGTATAATAAATGTCAACAATATTCCCTAGTGTTTCATTCGGGTTTCAACACTATTCTTGGTGCCCAAGAGTATATTGATTATTGTGGAACTATATGTTTGTAGATTTAATTAAAAAGAGATCAAAGTTAAGTAAGATCTACTTAGTCCTGATAATGTTAAAGTTTTGACGATGATGACATCCTTTAAGAAAGTGTTAAAGTTGATTCAAACGATCAAAGATGTACTAGACAGTTGATCAAACTATCTTAAGATTTAGGGTTAGATGATCACTTGTGATATTATTTGATGATGACATCTTACTTGATGATACCTTAAGCATCATCTACAAGAAGATTCAAGTGAAGTGCTCGTATGATTGATATATTCGACAAACGATCTAAAGCTTTAGAGTATGAAAGAGAAAAAGTGTGAAAGCTCGTTTGATCGTGTTTGAGTGATCAATATTTTGTAAAAACATCGGGGTATTTTCATAAAGTAATATGACTAAATCAGACATTCACTAAAACTATTTTTTGAAACCTCTATTTTTCAAATAAAATCACCCAAAATGTTTTTTGGAGCGTCAGATGATTTAAGAACTATCAGATTGATTAAGGCAAGTTTTCAAACTACCTACAACAAGTGTCTAATCAATTAGATAAGGACAAAACGAATCTATAATCGATCATGACAATTTCTTAATGAATGGTAACGGTTCTCTATCAAAACCTTCTAAATTCGAATAAAAGAATTGATTCTTTGTAATACCTAATCGATTAGATTCTAAACCTGATCAATTCAGTAATCAATTATGTCCATTGATCGTTTCCATTTTTGAATCATCATTTGGCCTACAAATAAAAAAAAATTCCTTTCATTTTTTTTTATATTTAGAAAACATGAGATATCTCACCTTTTTTTTCTCTATAATATTTTTCATTTCAATTATTTTAGAAGAAATGTTATTGATTATTGTAAATTCACTCATAGTTTTCTTTCTCTTGAGTGGATTATTCATACTTAGGAAGTGTGTTTGGCTATAGGAGATGACGATTGTACACTTTGTTTCTAAAAACTTAAGCATTTTTACGTTCGTTTAGGCATAAGGGAATCCCCATATATAGTATATACATAAGAAAAAACACCTAAAGTATAGATCCTAACTGACCCATAAAACTTACTTTTAGAAAAAGAAAAAAATTTGACTCTAAATAGAATATAAATAGATTGAAAGAACACTTGGATGTTGAAAATGGAGTGATGCAACTCTACTTTTCCAGGATAGAGTTACATGAATATCAATGACACCAATTCAAAATCTTTCCAATGTTTTATCCTATCATTTTATCTTAAGCTATTTTACTTTTCATCCATTCTCACAAAAGGACTAATATGTGTAAAAAGAATATGAATCAATCAAATTAGTACACACCTTAAGATCACCATGTAATGTTTCAAGGAATAACAATATATCAAACAAATGATCAATCATTCTCTAAAGCTTCTCATCCGAATCACACCCATCTGGCCGACGAATGCATATATTCAAGTTGCTGCATGAAAAGTGTTCCTGGAGAGTTAGACAGGCACATTAATGTAACTTTCACAGATAAAGTTGCAATTTAAAGTAATATTGAGAACTCAAAACATCACATGATAAAAACATATACACCAAGTCCCCTTACGATTCTCATCAATTTCAGAATGCAGCATATCTGAAATGTACCTTAAAACCAATTGCAACACACAAATTTCATCAAGAAATTGATCAGTGTTATTGTTTAACCATGCTCTATAGCTCTAACTTCATATTCAGTATCTATGTTCTATTTTTATATTCAGTTTTCAACTATTGGTCTTATTTAGTTCTGACAAGCAAAATGTAATAAACTTATGCACTCAAGCAATTAACATCTGACATTTCAAAAGAAACTTCTGTCTGACTAAATTTTACAAACTAATCTTTATGGAAAGGATGATACAGTCATATATTAACAACAACAAACATAATACTCACACCCATAAATCATATTTCTACCCGTCCAACAATATACAAAATATACCTGAAGTACGGTAGGCGCATCGGTGCCGGGTACTTTACTATTTTAGAAGTACCCGTGCTTCACTGCTGGTCACTAGTATTTGGGCCTGGTGGACGAAAGTCTCTTGGAAACATGGGAGCATGGTGAGCAGGAGCAGATCCTAGATGCTGCTCATTAGTATCTAGGCCTGGTGGACGAAAGAATCCTGGAAACATGGGAGGGCCTCGTGGACGAAAGAATCCTGGAAACATGGGACGGCCTCGTAGACGAAAGTATCCTGGAAACATGGGAGGGCCTCGTGGACGAAAGTATCCTGGAAACATGGGAGCGAGACTAGAAGGAACAAATCCTAGATGTAACTCACAAGTATCTGGGTCTGGTGAACGAAAGTCTCCTGTAAACAAGGGAGGGTCTGGTGGACGAAAGTCTCCTGTAAACAAGGGAGGGTCTGGTGGACGAAAGTCTCCTGGAAACATGGGAGGGCCTGGTAGACGAAAGTCTCCTGAAGACATGGGAGGACCTGATGGACAAAAGTGTCCTGGAAACATGGAAGTGTGACCAGAAGGAGCAGATCCTAGATGCTGCTCACTAGTATCTGGGCGTGGTGGATGAAAGTCTCCTGGAAACAAGGGAGGGTCTGGTGGACGAAAGTTTACTGGAAACATGAGAGGGCCTAGTGGACGAAAGTATCCTGGAAACAAGGGAGGGCCTGGTGGACGAAAACCTCTTGAAAACATGGGAGGGCCTGGTGGATGAATGTGTCCTGGAAACATGCAAGTGTGACCAGAAGGAGCAAATCCTAGATGCAACTCACTAGTATTTGGGCCTGGTGGACGAAAGTCTTCTGGAAACAAGGGACGACCTGGTGGACGAAAGTCTCCTGGAAACATGGGAGGGCCTGGTGGACGAAAGTCTCCTGGAAACATGGGAGGGCTTGGTGGACGAAAGTGTCCTGGAAACATGGGAGTGTGACCAGAAGGAGCATATCCTAGATGCTTCTCACTAGTATCTGGACCTGGTTGACGAAAGTCTCTTGGAAAGAAGGGAGGGTCTGGTGGACGAAAGTCTCCTGAAAACATGGGAAGGCATGGTGGATGAAAATGTCTTGGAAACATGTGAGGGCCTGGTGGATGAAAGTGTCCTGGAAAGAAGGGAGGACCTGATGGACGAAAGTCTCCTGAAAACATGGGAGGGCGTGGTGGATGAAAGTATCCTGGAAACATGGGAGTGTGACCAGAAGGAGCAGATCCTAGATGCTGCTCACTAGTATTTGGACCTGCTGGACGAAAGTCTCCTGAAAAGAAGGGACGACCTGGTGGACAAAAGTCTCTTGAAAACATGGGAGGGTCTGTTGGATGAAAGTGTACTGGAAACATGGGAGTGTGACTAGAAGGAGGAGATCCTAGATACTGCTCACTAGTATATGGGTCTGGTGGGCAAATGTCTCCACGAAGCAAGGGAGGGTCTGGTGAACGAAAGTCTCCTGGAAGACTAGTGGCAGCTGCATGAGGTAAGGGCAATACTGGAGAAGAAGAACTATCAGGGTTGTATGTCCAAAATTGCTCATGAGGATGTTGCTGCTGGGGGGCAAAAAAAGGAGTGTATGGGAAACCCGGCTGCTCTTGGTCACTATATGGGAAACCTGGCTGCTCTTGGCCACTATACGGGAAATTCAGCTGCTCTTGGCCACTATATGGGGTAGTCTTCTGCCATTGGCCACAGTATGGGATAGTCGGCTGTCCTTGGCCACTATATGGGATAGTCGGCTGTCCTTGGCCACTAGATGAGATAGTCTGCTGCAATTGGCCGCTAGTTGGGATAGTCTGCTGCGATTGACCACTAGATGGGTTAATCATCTTCTTATATTCACTAATTGCGACAATCTCCCGCTTTTGGCCACAAAATTGGACCATCCGCGGCCCTCGGTGACGAGGATATGGGAGTTTCTCCTCCTCTTGTTCATCCTCCTGACCTCTAGAATCTGGTGGCGGCTGCTCCTCTTGTTCATTCCTCTGCACCCCATCGGAAGAATCATCTTGTGCAACGATTAGATTCCAATCAACACCATCATCCACGGTAAGCGTAAATCTCTACAGACAAAGTCACAAGCACCTTAAGCTCATAAATATATTCCAAAAAAAGATGCATTACATACTACAAGTGGCTTACCTTAGAAACAATTTTCACAAGATCCTCTGATGAAACCTTTAGTGTCTCCACTACCTTATCTTCAACATTGCTATGGCTCGTTCCCTTGTCTGTTATCCTTGCTTTCCTCAAAACAGCACCTAAACCAACAATAAAGTAAGAGAATGCATATGAGTTTCTAACTATATACAGAAAAGTAAAATTATACAACAGAAAACGCGACCCATTTGGACATTTGAGGGAATCAATGCAGAAACCAATTTGCTGAGAAGAAAAGAAAATGAAGAAATGAATGAGAGAGAAAGAAAGAAGTGTACCATTCTCAAGAATAGAGTAGAAGAGTCCGGAATATACAGAACCATCTTTAATGTAAACATCAACTATTTGAGTAAAGAGGATACTGGTAATGCAGAGCAATACATCATTCAGTGATGGTGACTTCCCTTCTTTATCAACCTCTTTCATTTCCTTAACTATGTAATGATTTTTTCTATTGAAATCTGCTATCAGTTTTCCATCTCCCGTATCCATCCTCAGCAAGCTGCTAATTATCTCCTCGGCTTCAGCTTCAGTCTGTTTGGGGATTGTGTTAACAGCGGCACATAATTCGTTAAGTTTACTCCTTTCCATTTTAACCTTGATCGAGGTGCTAGCTTCATCATAAGGTTCATCATCAGTTTCAATTTTCATCTGTTTGGGGATTTCGACAAGAACACCCTTTCCCCTATCCATCTTCATCGAGGTGCTAGCTACTTCATCAATGAGATCCTTGGTAACTAACTCCTTGTGACGCTGTTGTGCATCCATCTCTCGTAACAACCGTCTCTCCTCATCCATGTCCTTCAAGTAGCTATCTATGTCATCAGTTTCACTCGACATTGCTAGTTAGGTCTCTCTCTGGATAGAAAATTACTTAGCAAGAAAGGAGATTTATTGATCAAAGAGAGAAGAGAAGATACACTTCACTAAATTGATCCCATTCTGTTACTTATATGAGAATGAGGCACCAAAACAACCTAACAGAATTTCTAACAGAAAACTATTATACTAACTAACTATAAACACACTAACAGAAAAAACTAAACTAACTAACTAAACTGATCCCAATATGAGAATGAGACAGAAAAACAAACTAACAGAAAATTTAAAATCTTTTACTTCTCTTGTCTAGCAGAGATCTTATTTTCATGATTTATAGTAATGCTTAATAATTACTTTGGTAGCAACCTTAGTTATATTTTTGGTCATACTAATTATTTGACTTTATTCAATTTTTTTCAATATCCTCCCCAGTTTGGGGATTTTTACTTTTCATCAAAAACAAAACAAAAAAATAGACTGTAAATAGTAATATTTGAAGTTAGTTTTTTATTTATTGTATGTAGACTGTTCGATCAAGAATTTTCTTTATTCGCTTCCGTTGGCATCTTTATTTGTAACTTGCATAGGTAAGAATTTCTCTGCAGCAGTTATTTTTTAGCTTTTATCATTACCATAACATCCTAGCACTTTTATTGTGCATTGTATTGAGCTTAGCAGACTGAAAGCTGTGAATTTCATTTGTAACATCCTTGTACAAGACATTTGAATGTGAATCATGGAATGTTGCTCGATATTACTCATCAACAAGCATCACAATTTGAAGTCATTGTTTGGAATACATGTTTAAAATTATGTCTTTATCGAAAAATCTTGCATGGTAATCTTGTGAAGAAGAAAAAACATCAAATAAGAAAATTGAAACACAGTTATTCAAGGACCCTCCAAAGTTTCTGAGTATGCACAGTTATCATATATATTATGGTGAGTATCCTAAGGTGTAACGTATCTGTCCATAAGTTTTTATCTATTTAACCTGAGGAAGTAACAATATAATGTATTTCTAAAGTGGTTTCTCTGCACATCAACAAAGTTTTTAGCATATCGTTTTTAGGAACAATAATTGATCTAACAAATGGTAAATCATTCTCTAGCTTCTCGTCTGAATCACCCTTCGAGCTCTTCAAAAAATTACGTGAGTAAGATCCACCCGGTTGATGAATGATAATATTCAAATTGCTTGATGGAAACTGTTCCTAGATGGTAACAGAGAGAAACAGTCAGACAAGCCCTTGAATGTCACATGAATAAACTCGCCAATTAATGTATATTACAATAATTTTGACATTCTTCATAAATGTTGTAAATATTACAATACATTTAATCATATATAAACATACAAGGACAAGTTTAATGCAAGCAATTTAGCAAGAACTAGCAATGAGAATAATTCAACTCATATTTCTTGCATGACAAACTATGAACATGAAAATCGAAATAAAGAGAGAAAAGTATAAAAACCTGATAAAAGGGAATGATGACTTTAGCAAAGAGCATATTGATGAAAGCATAACACCTGGTGAGCAAAAACAAACATTAATAAAAATGTAAACCTGGAAATAACAAACAAAACCCTAAATCCATCCCTAATTTGAAAGATATATAGCATACTTTTAAATCGATTGGCAAGTAGATGAAATCGTGATCTTTCTCAATTACAGAAAGTAGCATCGCTGAAGTCACTTGAAGTCCACTTTAAAAGCAAATTGAACATCCAAAAGTCATCAAGAAATCCATTCATCAAGTTGTTCTTTTATACTAATAGAAATACTAACAGAAAATCTAAACTAACCAACTAACTAAACAGAAAAAACAAACAGCCTAAAAGCTTAAACCTTTAAAACCAATTGAGTACGATCCATCCGGTTACTGAATGATAACATTCAAATTGCTGAATAGAATGTTGGAGAGAAACAGTCGGACAAGCCCTTGAATGTTACAGGTATAAATTCACCAATTAATATAGCTTTTACAACACAGGTAAATGTAGCAGTTTCATGTTGCAATTTAAAGTGATAATGTCAACTCAAACATTGCATAACAAAACGAAGCTATGCTCAAAAGCGTCTAAGAAATACTGTAAGTAGTTTTGTATAAGTTATTATAGAAACAACATAAATTCTTAGGTCTTACAACCCATTGGCTAGATTTATACTACTTCAATAATAATCATAAGAAAAATGTAAAAAAATTTGATAACATTAATAAGAAATTGGTATGATGTACAACCTCAAAGTTCCAAAAAGCAATACAAATCCTTTCTCTAGTTATGTTTTATTCTAATCTCTATAACTAGAAGGAGAAGATAAAATGTCTAAACACATTCACTTGTTATTTTTGTCATTTGCAAGCAATGTCAAACCAGAAACTTTGCATTTCTTGATCTCGTTAACGAAAGAAGATTGGCCAACGGCGACTGAAGCACAATTCACAAATGCAGCCCGAGTTCTGAAAATGTGTCTTGAGTGCGTCCTTTCCTTGAATCCATGCATATTCAAGTGAAATAACTTGTTCGCCAAAAAGTGTGTCCCATTTCTTCCCATGAAAAGCCTGCATAAATTTTCATGACAAAACCCTGGAGATTTAGCATGCTTATAGATACCAGAACAATTTAACAAAAACATATTGATGATAGCATAACCCAAATTACACCTTATAAAAGGGGAGAATGTGTAAATGAGAGAGCATATTGATGATAGCATAACCCAAATTACCATTATTCTGCAACCAAAAACATACATTAGGAAACAAAATAGCAAATTCTTATATCCCTAATTGTTTAATATTTGAAAATGCATACTTTGTAGTCGATTGGCAAGTAAAGGAAATCATAAGTCCCTTGGTGATTCTCCTCAATTTCATAAAGCATCATCTTTGAAATGTACCTTCAAACAAATTGAAACACAAAAAAAGTAAGTTGAGTATATCATAAGGAAATTGATCAAGTTGCCGTTGATTGTTCTTACTTGTTAGGAATATTTTTAATGATCAAAGTAGTCCTTGTATCTTCGGCACGAACAATCGTGTTGAGATCAATATGGCAATGACAATGCCACTTCTTACTATGAATTTGCAAGGGAGGAAAGACTGGAGGAGTATTGCACGTGTATGGGAAACACTGCCATTGAAATTGGCCATTATATGCAAACGAAGAAGACCGGAGAGGAGTTACCATATGCATGGTGATGCGTTTGAATGGTTGTTCTGTGCAAAAGAAGGTGCAGGTTGTTTCTCTTTATGTGAACCGAAGCATCAGAGTTCTTTACTCATCTAACTAGGGTAACTTATTTATAGGTACTTAGATGGGAATGGGTTCACTCTCAACTGGCCCACTTTAGAAGAGATAAATTAATCGGTCCTTTAAATTATTGTAAAGTATCAAGTTATTTTTTCGATTTTTTTAACGACCAGTTTCTTTAGGATGTAAATTATAACAATCGGTTTCTTTAGGATGTGTTTGGATAAAATATTTTAACATTTTAACGACGTAAAATAATATTTTTGAATGAATTTGAAATAATCTGATCAAAATCTATTATTTGAATATAAAATATGAAGAATTATTAAAATAATATAAATTTATGGAATATTTTATCCATGTTAAATTTAAAGAATTTAAAATAATATCAAAAAGTAAAGAATTGCAAATTGCTTCATCACTCTATATTATATGAATGTTAAATTGTTTATTATTAATTTTTCAAATTTTGCAAGATGGTCTTCATATTTTATGAAAATTTCAAATTCACCTCCAAAATTTTCAAAAAATTGCAAATAGATCCCTACTAATTTTTCAAATTGGTTCTTCAAATTTTCAAAAATTATAAATTGGTCCCTATTTTCATATTTTAAATTTGACCCAAAAGTTTGAAAAAATTATGAAAATGACCCCAAATTTTTTACAATGAATCATTTTAATACTTCTTCAAACAAAAAAATTAAAAATAAATGAATTTCAATTGAATCATTTGAATTACTTAGAATTTTAAATTCCCTAAAAATTCTCAATTACCTCATTCAAACACATTCTTAAGTTATTTTAAATTAACAAGTTAGTCCCTTAAATTTGTTTTTGTAACGATTTGGTTTTTTTTTTAAATCTTCATTACAAACTCATATACCATTTAAACTAGTTTTTCGTGTTGATCACTGTAACACGGTGGGAGAATTGACTTTTAGTCATGTTGCGGATAGCAAGAGTCGCCACCGACTTTTATTTTATCCAAGTGGAAAGGACATAAAAGAACAGGAAAGACCTATTTTAAAAGACTTGGGTTCGGGGGGTAGGTTATATAAAGGGAAGGTGTTAGCACCCTTTATATCCATGGTTATCTATGGGCTTTTAGTTACTTAGCTCACTTAAATTGTTTTTGAAAAGTGTAGTGTGTGATTAAAAATTTTTCTAAGTACTTTGTAATGATCCTCGTATGGATGTATACAAAGCCTTGTTTTGAAAAATGTTTAAGAAAGTGAGGTGTAAAGAGTCATTTTAAGAAGTGAGCAAGTAACTAGGAGGTACCTACCCTAGATTAAGTCTTTCATGTTCTCGTATGTTCTTTCAATGGTAAGACTATCCTTATTATTAAGGAATAGGTAGTCATTACCTTGGATTTGTATAAGGGACGGGCGTAGGGTCATCGTATGGTCATAGAAGGCAACTTAAGGGATGTCTTTAGCAATTCGTAGGGACTATCATCATTTATTCGAAGGGACAAGATCATTATCGTAGGCAACCTCGAAGGGACTTGATCTTTTAAACCGTAGGGACTATGATGATTTATACTTGAAGGGGCTTTGCTTAAGACACCCCTATATTCGAGGGACTTGACCATTTTATTTTAAGGCAACCAAGAGGAATACCCTAGGAAGTGCAAGACGACGATCAAAGATCGACTTACGTGTGTGAGGGTTTATTTTCAAATATTTATCTTTTTAAAGTTAATTATCTAAATTAATTTTAATTACAAATAGTTTTCACACCTTATTTACTAACCACGCAGTTAAATATTTATAATAAAATAAAGACGGAAAATAAATCTAGAATTATTACATGGCTTTGGGATAGTTACAATATAATTGGATAACAATAAATAATAATAATAATAATAATAATAATAATAATAATAATAATAAAGTAAATATAAGCCATAATAATAAATAAAGCAATAATAATAAATATTAGAAAAATAATAATGAAGTAATAAAGAAAAATTAGAATTTTTTAAAGAAATTATTTTAAGTTAAATAAGTTAGAATTTTAGGGTTTATAAGAAAAATAATATGAGTTTAAATAATTTAATAATAATAATAAAAGGATAAGATATTAAAAATTTATACAAAATAAAAAATTATTATAAAAAATATTTTAATTAGGGTTTAGGAAAATAAATTAAGTTTTTAGGATTAATGAAAAAAAATTAGGGTTAGTTAAAGAAATTAGGATTTTTTAACATAATTAATTAAAATAAACAAGTTTTTATTTACAAAATATATATAATAAAAGTTATGTACAAAAAATATTATAAAACTAATCAAAATAAATAATTAAGAAAAATTATGAAGTTAATAAAAAATATAAAGTTTAGTTACTTAAAAAAAACATTATTGATTTTAAATTTAAATAAATTAATTAATAGAAAAAATAAGAAATATGAAGAAAAAGTGAGAAAAATAGGACCTGGGATTTGAACCCAGGTCCCTTACCTCAACAGCATAGCACAAAACCAATTGAGCCAGCATGCGCTGGTGATAAACATATGAGGCCACATCATTATATATTCAACCTGCAAAATGAATGAATTATAAGCAAAAAACACAAAACTTGAGGATCGAACCTAGGTCTGAGAGCATTAACGCGCACCTACTTGCTAACTGAGCCATTGGACCAATCTGAAATTATAATACAAATAATTCATAATAAAATAAACAAGATTTCAAATTCAAATTTTCGCGCCACACTTCTTCTTCTTCCTCTAGCTGTCGTATTAGGCTTTAGTGACACTTTTCCGTCACTAAAACTTATAGTGACGGATTCTTTGCGTAGCTAAAAGTCCTGCAAGCTTAAACATCAAAAATACGTACGATAAATAATTTCTAAAGGTTCAAATCAATTAATATGAGTCCCTTAAGTCCAAATATCTTATTGATTTGGTCTAAAATCATCTCATTATAGGATCCCTAATTCACGATTTGAAGAACCCTAACCATGGCCGTTCTTGATATCTGCAATGAAACTCCATACAAACCAACCAGAAACCATCCACAGATCATGATAAACAACATTCAATTGTCAAAAACAACTTAAAACATCAAAATTTATGCAATCGAAAAAATGAAAATTGTCTCAAAAGTGAGATGTGGTTTATGCGTTTTGATGTGTTTTTGATGATGCAAAGCATTGAGATAACATCAAGGATGATCAAAGATCATGTTTAAACCTTCAAATTGCCTGAAAAACAACAAAAAGTGAGGATCCGAATTTGAATTTTCTTTGAAAAAAGTTGAAGATTGTTCTTTGTTCTTGGAGGCAGAAAATCTGTGTCCCTTGCTTGCATTAGGTTTGTGTATATGTAAGGATCCAAATTAGGTCAGAAACTTGTGGATTTATGGGCTTGTGAAGATTGCTTGATCATGAAATTTCCTCACTTTCAAATATTCAAAAAATCTCATCTATCCTTTCTATTTTTGGTCCAATCTGACTTTAGTTGATTTTCAATCATTCTAAATATAATTCAAATAATTTTCAATCAAAGATTTCATGCTTTATTTGATTTTTCATATTTTATATATATTTAAATTGAATTTTAATGAATAAAATCCAAATAAATATAAAATAAACTATAAACATCTGGAAAAAAAAATAAGCATTGGGTCGTGCATGATGTCATTGTAAAGATTGGATTACAAAATTGCAAGCCCATTTGAAAAAAATTTGTTTTAAGTCCTCATTTACTCAATATACTCCTAAAAAATTTCTCAACTTTGTCAAGGCATAGATACCTCAATTTTAAGGCTATGAAGGTGTTCTTGGACATTTTGGAAAGCTTAAAAAGTCTTCTAACCAACCTCTTTGGTCTCATGTCCATATCATTTACCATTTTCAAATTATGCCCTTTGGAAGATATTGACTTTTTGTTGACTTTTGAAATGACCTGTAATGTTTTAGCTCATACCTTCCAAATGAAGCATTTTTAGGCTTGGTTTGTGAGACAAAAAGTTGTAGAGAATTAAATTTCCTTTAAAATGAGATTTGGATGGGAATTGTTTGATGAAGCATGTGAAAGTTATGGCTGGTCAAAGTTCAGTTGACTTTCCTTAAGAAAACCCTAATTTAGAAACTCCTGATTCTTGATGATCTGAAACTTCCTTGATGAATCATGATCAACCCTTGATCAAATGATGAATTTTACTTCATAAACTTTATGTGGGCAAAAAATCTTGAAGTTTGACTTTAGTTTAACCATAGTTGACCTCAATTTGACTTTTTAACTACTTTGACTGATTTTTACATATCTGATCATCTGACTGGGCAAGCTCTTTGGGAAATCTTTGAAACTTGACATGGGGATTCTTGAATACATTTGGGATGTTATGCAGCTCACTTGAGGTCTTGAAAATCATTTTAACCTGAAGAAACATAAAACCCTAGTTTTGGACACTTTGCTTAGGAGGAGACATTGTCTGAGAGAACTTCCACACTTCTTGACTAATTGGGAGTCTTGAGGATCTTATGATCATTTAGAAGTATTGAGAGAGGTTGTCTCGATTACGGGAGGGAAAATTTTGGGGTACAACAGGTGCCCCTTGTTCAATTTTCTAGAATCTGAGGAGTTATATTGGCATGTGCGCCATTCGTGACTTGAAGATTGAAGAGGATTGAACACAAAAACCCAAAAATTTGCACTTGCTGGTGTGTAGAATGATACTGTTGGTTGACTGTAATGCTTGAATGAGATTAAAGATGCCATTTGAAGAAAGAGTCTTCTGATATGTTTCTTAAATATGGAGATGACATTTTTGGGAAGAATAAACGACGACCCAAAAATGAGATAACCTGCGGGAAGAATAAACGACGGCCCGAGGTAACAAGATAACCATTGGGAAGAATAAACGACGACCCAAGGTAAATTGACTTTTGGGAAGAATAAACGACGGCCCAAAATGAGATAACCTGCGGGAAGAATAAACGACGACCTGAGGTAACAAGATGACCATTGGGAAGAATAAACGACGACCCAAGGTAAGTTGACTTTTGGGAAGCATAAACGACGACCCAAAATGAGATAACCTGCGGGAAGAATAAACGACGGCCCGAGGTAACAAGATAACCATTGGGAAGAATAAATGACGGCCCAAGGTAAGTTGACTTTTGGGAAGAATAAATGATGGCCCAAAATGAGATAACCTGCGGGAAGAATAAACGACGGCCCGAAGTAAGTTGACTTTTGGGAAGAATAAACGACGACCCAAAATGAGATAACCTGCGGGAAGAATAAACGACGGCCCGAGGTAACAAGATAACCATTGGGAAGAATAAACAACGGCCCAAGGTAAGTTGATTTCTGGGAAGAATAAACAACGGCCCAAAAATGAGATAACCTGCGGGAAGAATAAACGATGGCCCGAGGTAACAAGATAATCATTAGGAAGAATAAACAACGGCCCAAGGTAAGTTGATTTTTGGGAAGAATAAACGAAGGCCCAAAATGAGATAACCTGCGGGAAGAATAAACGACAGCCCAAGGTAACAAGATAACCATTGGGAAGAATAAACGGCGGCCCAAGGTAAGTTGACTTTTGGGAAGAATAAACGACGGTCCAAAAAATGAGATAACATGCGGGAAGAATAAACGATGGCCCGAGGTAACAAGATAACCATTGGGAAGAATGAACAACGGCCCAAGGTAAGTTGTTGATGAAGTTTGCTTGCTGGAGAATTAATCCTGAAAAAGAAGGTTAGTTCGGTGCAAATATAATGGTATATATAACAATCTGTAAGATAATATTTTATGAGAATGCGTATGATATGATATGATATGAATTATGTAGCTGAAGCCTATAAGTAGCTTCATAGAACAACTGTTGGATGGGGGAAATAAATCCTGATTAGTTGCCGAAGAGTATGAAGAATTTGTTCCTGTCTTGTTTAAGAACATTGTACTTAGAACCTTCTCATTTTCGTTCGCCGTACTTTTTATTGAAAGAATAAGTTCCTGAATATCCTAACTGAGGATAAAAGAGATGGACATAGATCCGGAAGACTTAATTATTCGGAGGATATGAAACTGCTTGAAGACTTCATCGAGTGGGAAGTATAGCAATATCAGTTTCACCATTTTGCATGGGGATATAAGTTAGTGGTGCATGGGGATCGATAAAGTAATATTTTTCGAATAAAATAATTGAACAACAAACATGAATGAAACAATGTTGAAATACTTACTATAACTTGGAGGATATAGACATAGTAGTAATTTTCAAGGTTTAATTAGGTATCAATTACATGCTAGCTAGCTATAACAATATTTAAAATAGGTTTTTACAAAGTATTCAAAATAAATTTGTTGTTTGCATAAAATTAATCATTAAAATAATTTTGCTATGGAATCATAGATATGAGAATCAATCATAAATATATGCGGATAATAATAACACGTGTATTTTACTGGACACATATATGCTAATAATATAAACACTTGCATTTCAGAAATTATACCTTGTACCCCTACAATCATCCTGATACCCCTACATAATTTATAAATTCCAATTTTTCCCTTTCAATATTTAATTAATAATTTAAATTTTTTACCGCGAAGTCAGAGTAAAAAAATAATATTTTTTAACATTGGACGAGACAAACCAGAAGTACAATGGGTAAGTTATCCGGTTGATAAATTTACAAATCGGAAGAAGCAATGATGAGTTATCCGGTTTAGAAAATTACAAACCGGAAGTAGCATTGTTATGTTTTCCGGTTCAAAAAATTTCCAAACCGGAAGTAGCAAGGCTGGATTATCCGGTTCGTTTATTTTAATTGCACTACATATATTTTAATTAATTAGAATATTTATTTTATTTTAATCAAATTAACTAGATATTAAAATAATAAATTCAATATTAATCCCCTTTTTTTAATTTAAAAAAATCTGAATCTTCATTAGTTTTGTAACTTTGTTTGAAAAAATTAAATGAAATTTAGGTGAATTGATGAATTTGATTGTGATTTATAGGTAGAATCAAATCTATTTATATGAATTTTTTTTGACTCTATAATCATGTATTTTTAAATATCAAACCAAATTATATTATTTTTCAAACAAAAAAATCAAAGAGAATTATATGTCATTAAAATATCCTTATTGTAATTTATTTTTAATTATAAATTGAAGTTACTTTTAATATTAAAGAGTATTATTTTGATATTATATTTATTATGAATAAATAATATTAAAATTATATGTAACATTTAAAAGTATATTTATAAATGGACACACGGGTATAAAAAACTTATAAACCAGTAAAAGTTTACCTGTCGATAAAATTATTTTTTATAAACAGAAATAAATTACAATTTTTGCGAATAAAAATTTATAATTATTTTTTAACTCAGAAGAAAAAATACTATGTAATATTAAAAAAAAACTATAAAAAAATTTCTTTTAAGTTTGTTTTTTTTTTCTATAAAATATTTATCTTAATTAATTAGAATATTTATTTTACTTTAATCAAATTAACTAGACACTAAATTAATAAATTCAATATTAATCACTAATAGACAACATTTATTTATAAAAAAATATTGATACTCAAATATTTTACTACCAAATTAGTATCTATTTTTTTATAGAAAATTTTGCATTGTAAGTTTTAAACGGGAATAACTTACAAATAATTTTATAAATTCAAATATTAATACAATTGTTTTTAACAGGAATAAATTAAAAATATTTTAATAAAATTATCACACGAGTTCAAAGCACTTATAAACGGGAAAAAATCTAGGTATTCATATAATTATTTTTATAAACAATAATTTTACAATAATTTTTATAAACGAGAATAAATTTTAAATATTTTTATGAACGGGAAAAATGAAGTTTTTATATAATTATTTTTATAAACAATAATTTTACAAAATATTTTTTCATATTTTATAAAAATTATTGTTTATAAAAATAATTATATCAATACCTAGATTTTTTCCCGTTTATAAGTGCTTTGAACCCGTGTGACAATTTCACTAAAATATTTTTAATTTATTCCTGTTAAAAACAATTGTATTAATATTTGAATTTATAAATTATTTGTAATTTATTCCCGTTTAAAACTTACAATGCAAAATTTTCTATAAAAAAATAGATACTAGTAGTAAAATATTTGAGTATCAATATTTTTTTATAAATAAATGTTGTCTATTAGTGATTACTATTGAATTTATTAATTTAATGTCTAGTTAATTTGATTAAAGTAAAATAAATATTCTAATTAATTAAAATATATGTACTGCAGTTAAAATAAACGAACCGGATAACCCAACCTTGCTACTTCCGGTTAAGAAATTCCACAACCAGATAACACATGCGTGCTACTTCCGGTTTGGAAATTTTCTGAACCGGAAAACATAACAATGCTACTTCCGGTTTGTAATTTTTTAAACCGGATAACTCATCATTGCTACTTCCGGTTTGTAAATTTCTCAACCGGATAACTTACCCATTGTACTTCCGGTTCGTCTCGTCCAATGTTAAAAAATATTATTTTTTTACTCTGACTTCGCGGTAAAAAATTTAAATTAATAATTAAATATTGAAAGGGCAAAATTGAAATTTATAAATTATGTAGGGATATCAGGATGATTATAGGGGTACAAGGTATAATTTCCTTGCATTTCCTGCTTATATTTTTCTTAATTTAGGATTTGTATCCAAACCAACACTTTCATAGCACTATTTGAGATTATGGCGGTTGAAATCTCCACAATAACACTATTTGAAACCGCCACAATATCATTAATTAAATAAATAAATAAATAATAAAAATAAATTTAAAAAAAATAAAAATAAAAATCTACATGAAATTTAAAATTAAATAAAAAAATACATAGCAAAAATATTGCTTATGTGTCATGACACATAAGCATTTGACATGTGTCAGATTTTATGAAGGTCTAAAATAATAGAATCTTCATATGGTAAGGAGACTTTTGCAACAATAAAAAACAAAAAATAATATATATATATATATATATATATATATATATATATATATATATATATATATATATATATATATATATATATATATATATATATATATATATATATATATATATATATATATATATATATATATTGATAAATTGGATGTCGTCTATATGACAGAGGTTACAATTTATTAACCCATTATATATAACTCAAAATTTTAAAATTCAATTTTTATCTCAAATCCATTAAATAAAAGTCATTAATTAATATGCACTGGCAATGTAAAATATTGACAAAATATTCAAATTGGTCCCTTAACTCCACCACTGGGTCCATTTTGGTCCATTATCTATAAAAAGTGACAAAAAAGTCCTTTAATTTTTTAAATGGTTCCAAATAGATCATTTCCGTCAACCACCCTCAAACAGACGTTTACTTTGTCATATGTGGCAGGTGACATGACATTTGAAGTCTTTTTCATCCTTTATACTGAGTTTGTTCATCCACAATTAGTTTCATGCAAATCTAAGGTTCCTGAAAAAATTCACTTTATCCCCAATTTGATTCAAGCAAAATCTTAGGGTTTGTGGATTCAAGCTGGTCACAAACATGAAATCCCGTGGGTTGACGCCAGTGATGAAAGCAAAACACGGTTATGGTGTGTGTTCTTCGAAGGAAAGATCGAATGTCAACACAAGAACAACTTGGAAACCTATATGTCACTGTGGGAATTTAGATGTTCTTCGTATGGCCACAATATGCAAGAACTATGGGAAACATTTTTGGGGATGCCCTAATTTTAAGGTATGTTAATGTATGTTTGTTTAAAAACAGTTGATGTATGTGTGTTTAAAAAAAGTTGATGTTGAAGATGGTATTTTGCAGGGACCAAGCAATGCTGGTTGTGGGTACTTTGGATGGTATTTTGAAGATGTTGGAGATGAGAAGGAGCAATATTTGATGGATAAAATTGAGAAGCTCTCGAAGGTAGTGGCAGAAGCTCAATTAACTATTGAAGAATATGAGAAACAAATAAGCAATGTGGAAAATGAAATGAAGAATCTGATGAAGTTGATAAAATTCTGGAAATTGATGTTGTTCATAGGCCTCATTGTTGTTGTTTTTAGAATGCTTTAGGATGTTGTTTATCAATTTGTTCTCATTGTAGTTGACAATACCGGTTTGACATTTGTAATGAGAATTTGTTATCAATATTACTTGCATTTGTTATGTTGACAGTAATTTGTTATCAATAATACTTGTTATCAGTACAATAATATTGCTTGCATTTGTTATATTAACACAATACCATTTGTTATGACTTGTTATCAGTACCATAATATTACTTGCATTTGTTATATTAACATAATACCATTTGCTATGACTTGTTATCAGTACCATATTATTTGCTATGACAGAATTGACAAAATAACATTGACATAATTGCTCAACATAATTGACAAAATGGCTCAACAAAGGCCTAATCCAAAAACCATATGTCTTAACACAAGTCATTGACAGAATTGCTCAACATATCCAAATAACACAAGTCATATGTCTTAACCATAACATAGGCCTAATCAGAAAACCATATGTCTTAACATTTAACATAGGCCTAAACAAAATACTATATGTCTTAATACAACATTACACATTACTAGTCTAAACATAATACAACAGTCTAAACAAAATAGATATGCCTAAATTTTCCAAGTCTTGGTTGATCTCTTGGTTGGTGTTGTTCTCCTTGTTGTTGGACCTACAACAGTCTTGACTGCACTCATCCTAGTGGTTGGGCCTAGGGGTATGAATGGCTTAGTTGGCCTTCTGAAAGATAACTTGCTTGGCCTTCCTTGTGATCCTGATGTAGAAGTATCATGCTTGGGTTTTCCTTGAGATTTTTGCCTTGAAGCCCGTTGAGTTTGCACTTGTGAACCCTGCTGATCTTGCACTTGTGAAGCCTGCTGAGATTGAACTTGTAAAGCCTGCTGATCTTGCACTTGTGAAGCCTAGTAATATTAGACAGGTGCTGCATGCTGAGATTGCACATGTGATGGTTGTTGAACAGATGCTTCAGATACTTGTGATACCTGCTGACTATTGTGGTCCTTGCAAGTCAGTTTATTATAACCTGTTTTCTTGCATTTGCTACGCCTAACATTAAAACCAGTCATTCTCATCTTTTTGTCTGATCCATCAAGTTCACCTTGCTCTAAATTTCTTCTTTTCTTTGGCCTTCCAGACATCTTCCTATACTTAGGAGGCTGCACATCTAGATACTCAATTCTCACCCATAAATTAGAACCATTAACTGGAAAAATAACATACTGATAGACTTCCATGTATCTCTCCTTTCTGTAATAGTCTGGAATGTAGTCATCAATATTGTAGTTTCTACTCTTCATTGCTGCTAAGGCATGTACACAAGGAAGGCCTGTCAGCTCCCATCTTCTACATGAACATGTTTTCTCCTTAAGGTTTACACTAAATTTATCAGCTTGGTTTTCTAGATGCTTAACCTCAAAAATATGTTCAGCAGCCATCCTACCAAATAAAGTTGTTAATCACAACATATATTATAACCACAAAATCTGCTATAACTAATTGAAATTCATATGTATATACCTGACAATCCAAAGGTTGGTGTAAGAGCTTGTTTTCTCAACTTTCTTTCTTATGTTTGGTAAGACTTCCCAATCAACCATGTTCTGAAACCTCATCCTATTTGTTGCCCATATCTCCATCATATATATCCTTATTTCTTCCACCATAGTAATTAATGGCTTTGCTATTGAATCCAAAATTACACTATTGAATGCCTCAGACATATTATTGAGGACTGCATCACATTTGTTATGAGTCTTGAAATATGATCTGCTCCAATATCTTGGTGGAGTGTTGATCATGTGCTTGTATGCTTCCACATTGATTTCCTTCATCCCTTTCACCTCTCTTTCCCAAACTTGGTAATACGTGGACTTTGCTGTTTTCCAGATAATTTCCGAGTTTCTTGCCTGGATATCTTTTTCTGAAATTATTATAAAGATGTCTGTCACAAAATCGTTGCTCAACTCCAGGTAGCACTCATCCATGGCAGTTAATAAACCCTTTGTACAACAAAAATAACATAAGTTAGTACAAATAACATAAGTAATTATAAGTAAACATAAGTTAGAAAATTACCTTTTGTTGATCAGATATATAAGTGTATGTGAGACACTTTTCTCTCCCACCTAGATCATCAATAAGAAGCTCCAAGAACCAAGTCCAACTATCTTTATTTTCACTTTCAACCACAACAAATGCTATTGGTAGCATTTGATCATTTGGATCTCTTCCAATGGCTGCCAAGATTTGCCCTCCACACAACCTTTTCAAAAAACAACCATCTAGCCCAATGAAATGTCTACATAATTTAAAACTCTCCTTACAAGCAGCCAAGCAAATGTATAGCCTCTTAAAATATGGTCTATGATCTGCAGAACCCTTTAGTACATGATGCACATTTACTTTCACAGTAGAACCTGGGTTAGATCTCAAAAGTTTAGATCCTTGTATAGTCCCCAAGGAAAGAACCATCTACCATATCTCTAGCAACAAATCTTGCTCTTATGGCCTTTTGCTTGCTAACACCTACATTCCATTTTTGTGTGCCTTTTCCTTTATGTATCTAAGCTTCAATCTTGGATTGGATTTCACTGAATTATGTAGCCTCTTACTTAACCATTTGGTACTCATCAGCTTTACATTGTACTCTCTACTACAACTGTGGTTGTCTATGATCTTCCTTAGTTGCCAAGAATCCTCATTAGGTAACTTTGCACAGTATGCTTCCCAATCACATCCTTCCTTGCATCTAACCCTCACCCTTACCTTGTCATCCTTAATGTACCTAAGACCCCTACCTGATTGCACTGCATATGATGTTATTGCTTCTTTGAAATCAGTCTTGGTTGTGAAATACATCCCAACCTCCCATTTGAAATTTGACATGTCTTTCTGTGATTTAAAAATAGGATACTTTTTCCTAACAACATCACTAGTTTCATCACTTTCACACCCACTTTGTAAATCATCACTTTCATCATCACTAACTTTGTCCTCACACTTTTCTTTACCTTTTTGGATCTTCCCCTCACGGTCATTCACAAATTCCATCACATCCTCCTCCTCATCAAATTCATCATCAAACTCATCTGATTCATCATCAAAAACCACTTCCATTGCAGTGTCATAATTGAAGTTTTCATCCTCACTATCATCAGAGCTAAGGCCATCATTGACATCACCACCAGTCTCCTTCAAAGGCTTAGTATTATTCCCCTCATTCTCTTTCAAAGGCTCAGTATTATTCCCCTCATTCTCCTTCAAAGGCTCAATATTATTCCCCTCATTCTCATTCATAGGCTCACTATTATTCCCCTCATTCTCATTCACAAGCTCACTATTATTCCCTTCATTTTGATTCAAAGCATCCTCTTCCATCCTTGGAGTTGTGTCATTCAAAGGATCATTATTATTCACCTCAGCATTAACTTCCTCAAACATTGCAGCAAGAACTTTTTCAGTCTCATCCTCTTCCATCACTTCTGCTTGTACTTCATCAATTGGACCATCATAGAAATCAGGTTGTGACAATATGTGTGTGATGTATATGTCAACCCTAAGGTGCACCCTATACAAATCAGCAATCTCTAGGGCTCCTTTGTCATCAACCAAAGTGTTCATTCCAAGTTGTGGATCCTTATAGTAAATTTTCCTAATACAGGTGTAACCTAAATCCTTAAAACAACCTAACAGTTCAAAATAGCTCCATCTATCAACATCTATTTTCAATTCTGCAATCTCCCCCTTCGTATACACTCAACTCGTCATCCACAAATTCACCACTGTGGTGGATTGTAAGATTCAGATACTCAGTCATCTCCACCAACACAAATCCCTAATTGATTCGACACTGTGAAAACCAAGCAACCCTAAATCAGAAACTTATTCTAAAAACCCTAAAACACAAAAACCCTAAATCATTAAACTAAGTGAAATCGAATAACATTTCCATTTGTAAAATCGATATACGTACCTGGTAAACTATGCTTCAGAACTAGTTCCTTTGCTTCAAGCTTCCATGGCTGCTGCGCTAGGGTTCCTTCTTTTCATTGCCTTTCGTAAAATGACTTGCAAGGACCACAAAAATCACTTCCTTAAGGTAAACACATCCTACATGGCATATGAGTCACCAAAGTTCAGCACCACGTGTGTAAAATAGTTGACTTTGACTAACGATAGGTAACAGAAGGACAAACGTGAAACCATTTAAAAATTAAAAGATCTTTTTGTCACTTTTTATAGATAAGAGACCAAATTGGACCCAGTGGTAGAATTAAGGGACCAATTTTGATATTTTGCCTAAAATATTTTACACTGTCAATTTATCAGCATCACTCGTTTGTTATACTTTATAAGTTTTTAAATAAAAATCAAACTTGTTATAACATACAGTTATGATTCACTCACGACATAAAACTTCTTTGCACTCTCAGTGTATATCAATTAAATCCTAAATAAAACACATTTTAAAAATTAAAGGTATTATCACTTTATTTTTTATTTTTTTTGTTTTTAACAAATTTTATTTAAATCTAACAAAAGTTTTTTTAAGAACACTATTGCATTTAAATTTCAAGAATCAAATTAAACTGAAGCATTAACACAAACACTAGGTGGGTTTGTACTCGCCGCACTCAAGCATAAATCTCATAGAATGTTTGGTTTTTGTGTTTCCTCCACCGTCGCAACCGCCACCGCCGCCGCCGCTTCCACTCGTATTCTCTGTGCAACCCCTTACCTTCATTCTTCTTCTTCTTCTCTCACTTCTATACATCACTTTCCTTCCCATCTTCTTCCCACAACTTCGGTATTTTTCTTCTTCCCCTTTACTACCACACTTATTTTTTTTTTACTTTATTCTTGTTCAGTTTTATTGATTTTCAATTGGGTATGTTCAGGTTTCTTCATCTTCACATCGATTCAGCTGCATTCACATCAAAGCCATGGCTGAAACGAATGCAATATCTGCGCCAAAAACAGGTGCATATCAATGGTTATTTCCACTCAGCGTATTAAAATTAAACTTTTTTCTATTTTTTTTTTTTAAATTCTAGTTTACTATTTAGGTGCTTTGTTTGTATATTGCTTTTTACCCCAATCTTAGTTTTTTTTTAAATCAAATTTTTAATTAAAGGGGGTAATTTTTACTAATCCTATCTTTGGTTCCAAATTATGTTCATATATAATCATAGATCATTTAGCAATTAGTTCATATATCTAATTATTCTCTATGAAACATGGAATCCAACACGGACATTGGGACATGACATAGATAGTCCAACACGGATAATGTCAAAAATATAGGACACTGACACCACTCTATTAATCTTTATTTAGCCTTTAATGATGTTTTCTATTTTATAAATTTATGAATTTATTGTTTTTCTGTTTCTGTGAAACAGGCAGCAAGCAAGCTTTGATATCATTGTCAGACAAGAAGGATCTTGCATTGGTTGGAAATGGACTCCAGGAACTAGGGTAGTTATTTTATATATTTTGACGTGTTCATGTTTTTTGCATTTCAATGATTATCCTGAATTTGAATATTAGGTTCACTATTGTTTCTACTGGAGGAACAGCTTCTGCATTGGAGAGTGCCGGAGTAGCTGTTACTAAAGTTGAACAGCTTACTCATTTCCCTGAAATGGTGAGTGTACTTGTAACTTGATTCGGCTTGCATTTTGATGTTGAAATTTCGTTTAAGTTCGGCTTGTGTAATTTTTAGCAGAATTACTTATGATGAATGCAATGACTTTTCTAAACAGCTTGATGGCCGTGTCAAAACTCTGCACCCTAACATACATGGAGGCATCCTTGCTCGAAGAGACCAAAAACATCATATTGATGCTCTCAGTACACATGGAATCGGTAAGTTATTATGTTATCAGCCCTCTTTTAACCTGTGTTGTCAAATAGCGGGTAAAGCGTAGCAGAATTTGAACGAATCCTCATTTAATGCAAAGTGTTGTCAATAGCATAGCGGTGATGTAGTACTGCATATTTGAACAAATTTGTATTTTTTTTTAAAGATTTCTATTTGATAACACTGGTTATAGCAAGTGCACTGTGCTATAGGTTATGAATTGATGTCTGGTTCTCTCAGTTTGTGAGATTTAGATGTTCTATTGCTTTGCTTCCATTTCAGGTACTTTTGATGTTGTGGTGGTGAACTTGTACCCATTTTACGATAAAGTTACATCAACTGGAGGCATTGAATTTGAAGATGGAATCGAAAACATTGACATCGGTGGTCCAGCCATGATTCGAGCTGCTGCAAAGGTTGTTTGTTTGACTGAAAAATTCATCTTTTTGTAAGATGAAATTATTGTCATTAAAATGTTACGTAAAATGGTTCAGAAAATATTTTGTTGGCTTAACACATTGAACTCTAGAATATAAAGGACACTTGTTCATTATATACTGTCTTTGAACTGGAATTTTCATTTTCTTTATTTCTTGATATATATTTTAAGTATAAAATGATAAATTTATATTTCCACAGAATCACAAAGATGTTTTAGTAGTTGTTGATACCGAAGACTACCCTGCCCTTCTGGAATTTCTTAAAGGAAACCAAGACGATAGTTTCAGGCTAAAGCTTGCATGGAAAGCTTTTCAGCACGTTGCGTCATATGATTCTGCAGTATCTGAGTGGCTATGGAAGCAAAGTGTGGGAGGTACTCTACTTTACTAGTTTATGTTGAATTATGATACATGGCAGTTGCTTATGAGAAAGAACTACTAATAATAGTAATGTGCAATATAGATTGACTTCTACTCTCATTTCATTGACAGATAAATTTCCTCCTAGTTTGACCGTGCCTCTTTCACTCAAAAGTTCTCTCCGTTACGGTGAAAATCCTCATCAAAAAGCTGCATTTTATGTTGACAAAAGACTTGCCGAGGTCAATGCCGGTGGAATTGCTACAGCCATCCAACACCATGGAAAGGTGTGAGTTGGCTACTAATTACTTTTATCCAAAAGTCTAAAGTTACTGGCGATATATCATGTTTGCAAATGAGAGCCTTTGACTGAGATTTGTATAACTTTCTATAAATATTTGTGTAAGTTAATGCCATAACATTCTCGTGCAGGAGATGTCATATAATAACTACTTGGATGCTGATGCTGCTTGGAACTGTGTGTGCGAGTTTAGAAACCCCACATGTGTAGTTGTGAAGCATACTAATCCTTGCGGTGTAGCATCACGTGATGATATCCTCGAAGCCTACAGATTAGCTGTTAAAGCTGATCCTGTCAGTGCATTTGGCGGGATTGTAGCTTTCAATGTGGAAGTTGATGAGGTAATTATCCCAAGTCAATTATAGTCGTCTATTAGGAATCTTGCAAGCAATTGATTTGGCTGGACAAAGTTTCCGTTTTCAAATATTTATATATAGCATGAGCAAATGATACATATTTCTTAATACTAGTTTTAATATGTTTTAGGTTCTTGCTAAAGAAATAAGAGAATTTAGAAGCCCCACCGATGGGGAGACAAGGATGTTCTACGAAATTGTGGTTGCACCCAGCTATACGGAGAAGGGACTTGAGATTCTTCGTGGAAAGTCAAAGACCCTAAGGATTCTCGAAGCGAAAAAAAATGAAGCAGGAAAGCTTTCACTCAGACAAGTTGGTGGAGGGTGGTTAGCTCAGGATTCAGATGACTTGACTCCACGCGACATCAAATTCAACGTAGTCTCAGAGAAGACTCCTCAGGACGGTGAACTCCGCGATGCAGAATTTGCATGGTTGTGTGTGAAGCATGTCAAAAGCAATGCTATTGTGATAGCTAAGGTACAATCTGCTCCATTATGATACTCTTTTATGATTCAATGGAGCTGGTTTAAGAATCTATAATATCTGTTAATTTTTTGCAGGATAATTGTATGCTAGGTATGGGAAGTGGCCAACCGAACCGTGTCGAGAGTTTAAGAATAGCAATGAGGAAAGCTGGAGCTGATGTTAAAGGAGCAGCCTTGGCTAGCGATGCTTTCTTCCCATTTGGTAAGTGTTAATGGCAATACAGTAATTCATTTTTTATGCTATGATGTAAAGACGTGGTTGTGGATAGGGATGTCAATGGGGCAGGGGTGTATCCCCGTCCCCGCCCCTAAATATATTCAGAGAAAAGTGAGAAATATTATAGGGATAAATATATTTTACCCTATCAGAAAATAATACTACTAAATTCTGCCATATTCTTCAATTCAATGAAACTAGACGAAGTTATAGAAAACTAGTTTTTCTTTCTTTTTAGTTCTTAACCAGAATGTGTCTTGGTTTATGAACAGCTTGGAACGATGCTGTGGAAGAAGCATGTGAAAGTGGAATTGGTGTTATTGCAGAACCAGGGGGGAGTATAAGAGATCAGGATGCTATAGACTGCTGTAATAAGTATGGTGTTTCACTACTTTTCACCAATGTGAGGCACTTCAGGCATTAATCAAATATTTAAGGAGTGTTTTTGAAACCTGTTTTTGACATCAAGTAGTGCTATAGAGTTATCTTGTACTATATATTTATCCGCTTCAATGTAGTGGAATTCGAACAAATAGCTAATAGAAATTGTTCTATGATACACTATTTAGCCTTGTTGTGTAGTAGAGTTTGAATAAATTGTTGTTTTCTCGATATGTGATCGACAATATTGCATTTTAGCATTAAGTTTTAAATCCTACTCCACATCGACCATTGATAATGATTATAATAATTATTTAGTAATTAAATTTGGAAAGAGAAACAAATTAATTACATATTAAATAATTACAAATTATTATAATCATTGATTATAAATAAATCAATAGTCAAGATGTGAATAAGTTTTAATAATTTATTCTTGGAGTAAGAATATCCCCACTCGTACAATAATATTTCTTAATTATGTTTTGGTAACTTTTTGTACCCATGTTAATTTGATTTTTTTTATGCTATGAAATGACTATTTGTGCTTGATTATGTCTTTTGAAATTTTATACTTTCGGTTTGTTTTGTCTTATTTTAAAACTAATTTTTATAATTTAACATAATTGTGTAAAAAATATTTAAATTTTTTATAAAAGTTTCCAATGGATATTTTAAAAATGATTTTCAAATTTATCTTTAATAGATTCAACTTCCCAAGTTAATAGATATTCAAATTTATCTTTAATTCTTTATCAAATCTAATTCTAATTTATATCTTCGTTTAATTAAGGTTTTGGGAATTAAGATTAATGTGTTTGTATTTAAATTAGGCAATAACTATCCTTAAATGTAAAAATTTGTTGATGGTATCTTGATGGATAATGTCCCAATAATTCTGAAAGAAACAGACATCAAATCCATTTGGACTACCAACACGTTCAACACGTTACACTATCACTATTTAGGTTAAAGATGCATTTCTTGCTAGAATTAGGGGTGACAATTGAATTCATTAAGACAAAATCCTTCCAATAGAGAGAGCAAGTACAAAGAAAAAGGTAGAATAATTGGAATACCCGACCTTCTAGTAAAAGAGAGGTATTTATAATGTGCCTCCAGTGTTGGGTCAAGATCCTCTTCGTGGATTGGATTAGCTAAGCCACGATGGGGACTGCCAAGGTCTGTGAAGAAGCAGTCAAAGACTAGGGGTGCACATGGATTTGATCAAATCCACCCAAAAAATCCATAAAAGTGGGTTGGATCGGGTAATTGGGTGAATATAGGTTTAAAAACTAAAAAACTCATTAAAAAGTTCGGATTTCGAACAAAACCATACACAAATCCACAAAACCCACTGACCCACTAATCAAACATTTATTATTACAATTTTAATAATTTTGATGAATATCAACTTAATTGTTACAATTTTTGTCTTTTAAACATTTACTATTTTAGTGAACTACAACTTTAACTAATTTTGAATATTTTATTTTGATACTAATACAATTTTATGTCGTACAACTTTAATTTATTTATAGTATTTTATGATAATTTTTATTAATTGATGTGTCATTTATTATTTTATGATGCTAAAAATAATTAAAAATAGATTATCTAATTTTATTTAAGATAAAAATGTTGAATAATTTTTATGAAAAAATATGATGATTCATCATTTAGTTATTTAACATTAATAAAATAGAAAAATTATTTGGACAATCCATTACCCAATCCAACCCAATCCAAAAATTAGTGGGTTTGTCCAAACCGACCCATTGATATTACTGGTGGTTATTTTACCTCACCCAAACCGGAGTGTCCTATATGGGTTGAGTATTTGATTTGACCAAACCCAACCCAAATCGGTCCATGTACAGCCCTAGTCAAGACCTAGCATGTGGTCTTTGCCCTGGTCCAACTATCCAGTGAATCTAGGAAGTGAGATTATTGTGGGGGAGGCAGTTGACTGAGGGACCGAAGAGCACGTGGATGAGATGCTCTCCCACGCCCACCAGTTAATGGGCCTTAGAATTTTGTCAACTGGACTGGGTCATGCCTGGCATGTATGACGCGAGGTCCAGTCCAGAATAATACTCATAATCCTTTCAAAAACCCATTAAATTTGTTTTCATAATAGGTTTTCTGCTCACAAAATCGTGCCATAATTTAATGAAATCGTGGTGCAATGCTTAATTAATTTAACGTGTCAGCCCATATTTTAGGAAAGTCGTTTCAGGACTTATGTTACTTTCCATAATCATATTTATCTTGTTATTTTATATTTTTCTCATATATATTTTTCTTATGCCAATTATCGATATTTTGTATATAAATTTTATTAAGGAAAATGTTTATTAGTAAAAAAATGTGAAAACAAGAAATGCAAGAATAAATCTCAACCATCCATTATTATCATTATCTCATGATCCTTATTAAAAAGAAGTTAAATTTTAAATCAATTTAAAATTCACCTCAAAAACATGGGTGCATTCTTACCTTGTGACTGTTCCAACAGTCAAATCCACTTGAAGGACCCCTAGTGTCGGTTTTTTGATTTTTCAGGAAAAATCAATTTTTTTACATTTTCGAAAAAAAAATCATTTTTTTATATTTTCGAAAAAAAATCGATTTTTTTTATATTTTCGAAAAAAAAATCGATTTTTTATATTTTCGAAAACAAAATCGATTTTTTGAAAATTCAAAAGACCAACACTAGGGGTCCTTCAAGTGAATTTGACCGTTGGAACGGTCACAAGGTAAGAATGCACCCATGTTTTAGAGGTGAATTTTAAATTGATTTAAAATTTAACTTCTATTTTAATAAGGATCATGAGATAATGATAATAATGGATGATTGAGATTTATTCTTGCATTTTTTGTTTTCACATTTTCTTACTAATAAACATTTTCCTTAATAAAATTTATATACAAAATATCGATAATTGGCATAAGAAAAATATATATGAGAAAAAAATAAAATAACAAGATAAATATGATTATGGAGAGTAACATAAGTCCTGGAACAACTTTCCTAAAATATGGTCTGACACGTTAAATTAATTAAGCATTGCGCCACGATTTCATTAAATTGTGGCACGATTTTGCGAGCAGAAAACCTATTATGAAAACAAATTTAATGGGATTTTGAAAGGATTATGAGTATTGTTCTGGACTGGGCCTCGCGCCATGCATGTCGGGCACGACCCAGTCCAGTGGGAAAAATTCCAAGGCCCATTAACTGGTGGGCATGGGAGAGCATCTCCTCCACGTGCTCTCCAGTCCCTCAGCCAACTGCCTCCCCCGCAATAATCTCACTTCCTAGATTCACGGGGTAGTCGGACCAAGGCAAAGACCACATGCTAGGTCTTAACTAGGAGTGTACATGAGCAGATTTGGGTTGGGTTTGGTCAAATCCAATACCCAACCCATATAGGACACTCCGGTTTGGGCGAGGTAAAATAACCACTAGTAATATCAATGGGTCGGTTTAGGCAAACCCACTAATTTTTTGGATTGGGTTGGGTTGAGTAATGGATTGCCCAAATAATATTTCTTTTTTATTAATGTTAAATAACTAAATGATGAATCATAATATTTTTTCATAAAAATTATTCAACATCTTTATCTTCTTAAATAAAATTAGATAATCTATTTTTAATTATTTTTAGCATCATAAAATAATAAATGACAACATCAATTAATAAAAATTATCATAAAATACTATAAATAAATTAAAGTTGTACGACATAAAATTGTATTAGTATCAAAATAAAATATTCAAAATTAATTAAAGTTGTAGTTCACCAAAATAGTAAATGTTCAAAAGACAAAAATTGTAACAATTAAGTTGATATTCATCAAAATTATTAAAATTGTAATAATAAATGTTTGATTAGTGGGTCAATGGGTTTTGTGGGTTTGAGTATGGTTTTGCCCGAAACCCAAACTTTTTAATGAGTTTTTTAGTTTTTAAACCCATATCCACCCAATTACCCGATCCAACCCATTTTTATGGATTTTTTGGGTGGGTTTGATCGGATTTTATGGGTTGACCCAATCCATGTGCACCCCTAGTCTTGACTGCTTCTTCACACCCCTAATCCATGGGAAGACGTCCACCTCATCGCCCGAACTAGTTGCCAACGAGTCTGCCTAACAACATACAACAGTCACTTTCGAGGCCATTCGAGTGCCCGTTGAGGGAGACCTAACGATGATAACCATGGTCCACGACCTTAACCAGACAAATCTCATGTTGTTCCAACAACACAAAAGAATCTCCCTGCTAGAAACCCACTATCACACAGACTCTGCTTAGGGTAGACCTCGTGTAACACCCTCTCTACCCCGTCGCAAAATAGGTGCCTTGAATCATATATCAGAGTACTACTCATTAAAAGGACATCACATTACTTCTTAAATCAAAAATCATAACATCTCGCAGAGTTCTATCCCGCAACACGGGTTCATAAAATCATGAAAACACTAGAAATCTTTTCTCAACAATTATGCAGCGGAAAAACAATAAGTCATAAACTCCTCTTTATTAAAACAAAACTCATAATTTAACTAGAACATCATTTTATCAAAGTACTTAAACAAAACATAACATCTTAATCCAAATAAAACATAAAAACTCAAGCGAAACCCATCCCGATGTTACAGGACACGGAGCATGACTCCACTTCTAACTAACTCTATGACTCATAATCTCCAAGTTAAGCACGCACCTAGATAACCTTGATTATCTATAAGATAACATAATAGACCATCACCAGAAGGCGGGCAGGGTGAGTAAATTCACATTCAATAAAATAATATAGAAATGAGAATTTAAAACATAACAACCACCACAACAACAATCTACCATCCCTAACTCAATTATACTAATCATCATTTTCATTGCATCATAATATCATTCATCATACTCATTTATATACAACAATCAAATACATATCATCATTACACAACATCGATGCACTCATGCTATGTCATTTAGAATGAAATGCAACCTCTTAGTAATGCATGTGGTACCGAACATCCTCATGGATGGACACTGGGCCATCAACCCTCCCCTAAGGGAGCATATCATAACATCATATCACTTCAATCCACACAATGAGATTGAAGCTACCAATGGACCGAAGTACCCTCATAATTCAATGCCATGAATGCAAGACGCAGTTATACACATCACCCTCAAAACATCATAAACATTGCACCCGCATTCACTCTACATCATTATTCCTCATACTCACTCATGTCATCATACCTCTACATCATGTAAATATACAACTTAACTCAAGGGAATCAATTTAATCCATTATACATCATTTAATTATTAATTCTACTCATATTTCATATCTCATAAAATAAAGGAAATCCTCATACATCATATAATCGTTACTCCTACCTCCTATACTTCATAAAACAGGTCATACGACCACTCTACGACATCATGGCCTCCTAAAACATAAACCACTTCAAGAAAACAGGTTTTGGAACAACATAAATATTTTTCAAAACATCCCAGGGCTCATTAAGCGAGACATCACGCTCGCTCATTGCCCAACTCTCTGACTTTTCTCGCTAAGCGAGCTTCACGATTATGCAGAATTTTTCTGTGATTTCCAGTCTTCTCTTTATGCGATAAAATCCCTCTAAAACACATAAATCAACATCATTACATCAGAAAGATCATTGACATCAACATCAATTACAATATCATCAACCACATCATATAACTCATTATATTTATCAAAATCATCATGAAATCATCATCAAAATTCAGTTCATCACAAAACCCCATACCCTAAAACCTATACCTAAAAATCCATAATTCCATTCCCACATTATAATATCGAAAGGAAAATACTCCCATACCTTAATTTCCGTAAGATTTTTGATAAACTCCCCGCAAATCTTTCCAACCTTCAAGCCCTAGCTTCTCTTCTTCTCTAGAGCTCTTCTCCCAAAAGTGTGATCGTTCCAAATGATCATACTCTCTAACTTTCCCCTCTTTTGTCACTCTTACCCCTAGGACCTCTTTAGTGTTTCCCCATAAAACCCTCACTTATCCTCAACCAAAAGACCACAATACCCTTATCCTCAAATTCCTTCTATTTTATTTAATTTAATCTCAAATAATAAAACAAACCCACTAACTTAATATTTCTAATCTTAATAATATATTAAGTTATCACCAAAATTCCTCAAAACCTCAAATAAATTCATAAACAACATAATTCACAAGAAAACACATCAATTAAATTAAAATCAACTTTGGGGTGTTACAACTCTCCCCCACTTAAGAATTTTCGTCCTCGAAAATGTACCTGAAGCAAACATTATCGGATACGACTCTTTCTTCTGATCCTTCCGCTCCCAAGTCCAACTATCACCGGCTCGTCCACCCCACAATACCTTCACCAAGGCAATCTCTTTACCTCTTAATCGTTTCATTTCTCTGCCATCTATTCGTATTGGCAAAACTTCCACAGTCAAATTATCTCTTACTCGAACATCATCCATCTGTATCACATGAGACAGATCTGTAATATACTTCCTCAGTTGTGACACATGAAACATACCATGAAAATTCGCAAGTGACGGTGGTAATGAAATCTGATATGCCACCTCTATGACCCTTTGTGAAATCTGACACAGTCCAATGAAACACGGAGTGAGCTTCCTGGACTTCAAATCTCGCCCGAGACCAGTCACTGGAGTAACCCTCAAGAACACATGATCTCCCTCTTGAAATTCAAGTTCTTTCCTCCTCTTATCATGGTAACTCTTTTGGCGACTTTGAGAATTTTTCATTCTTTCCCGAATCATCTTAATCTTTTCCGTCATCTCTTGCACAATCTTAGGTCCGAGCACAACGCTCTCGCCTAACTCATACAAACACAATGGAGTTCTACACCGCCTCCCGTACAATGCTTCATACGGAACCATACCAATGCTCACATGAAAACTGTTGTTATAAGTAAACTCAACCAACAAAAAATGACTATCCCACTCACCCCCATGATCTAACACACAAGCCCTTAGTAAATCTTATAAATATTGGATATTCCGTTCCGTCTGACCATCCGTTTGTGGAAGATAAGCATAACTCATACTCAACTTGGTTCCCAAAGCATCTTGCAGACTCTTCCAAAATCTCGACGTAAACCACAGATCTCTATCCGACACAATACTAGACGGTATCCCATTGGACTTCACAATCTAGTCAATATACATCTCTGCTAGCTTTGACATGGAAAAATTAATCTTCATTGGCAAGAAATGCGCTGACTTAGTTAATCGGTCAACAATCACCCAAATGGAATAATTTCCATTCATCGTCTTCGACAAACTTGTCACAAAATCCATAGAAATTTTATCCCATTTCCATTCCGGAATACTCAATAGTTGTATCATACCTAAAGGCTTTTGATGTTCAACCTTCGATTTCTGGAAAACCAGGCAAGCATACACAAACTCTGCAACATCTCTCTTCATACTCGGCCACCAAAACAACTTCTGCAAATCATGATACATTTTAGTAGCACCAGGATGAATACTTAACCTACTTCGATGTCCTTCTTCTAGAATACTTTTCTTCAATTCTGGAATATCAGAAACACACAGACAATCTCGAAACCTCATCATTCCATTTTCATCATTCTGGAATTCTCCTCCATTACCCTGGTTAATCAAAGTCATTTGATCAACCAACTTCAAATCTGATTGTTGTCCTAAACGAATCTCCTCCATAATATCATTCTTCAATTTCAACATACGCAGCCTCACACTCTCAGATATAGTTTCACACAACAAACTCATGTCTCTGAATTGCTCAATCATCTCGAGTTCTTTTACCATCAACATCGACATATGCAAAGTTTTCCTACTCAAAGCATCTGCAACCACATTAGCTTTACCAGGGTGGTAACTTAAATCAAAATCAAAATCCTTCAACATTTCTAACCATCTCCTTTGCCTCATGTTTAGTTCCTTCTGATCAAACAAGTATTTCAAACTTTTATGATTGCTGAACACATCAAACCTCGATCCATACAGATAATGTCTCCAAATCTTTAACACAAAAACCACGGATGCTAACTCTAAGTCATAGGTATGATAGTTTCTCTTGTGAACACGTAACTGTCTAGAAGCATAGGCAACTACTTGACCATTCTGCATGAAAACACCACCAAGACCCATCTTTGAAGCATCACAATATACTACAAAAGATTCATTCAGTTTCGATAAAATCAAAACTGGTGCAGTAGTCAACCTCTTCTTCAACTCAACAAAACTCTTCTTGTAAGCAACATCCCATACATAAGCTCGAGCCTTTCGAGTCAACTGCGTCAAAGGCAGAGACAACTTAGAAAAACCCTCTATAAACTTATGGTAGTAACCGACCAACCCAAGATAACTTCTGATCTTTGTAGCAGACTTTGGAGTTTCCCAATTCAACACAACATCAATCTTCGAAGGATCCACATAAATTCCTCCACTAGAAATCCCATGGCCAAGGAAACTCACTTCCTTCAACTAGAACTCACACTTAGACAATTTAGCATAAAGCTTCTTCTCTCTCAACACTTGCAATACAATCCTCAGATGTCCCCCGTGTTCTTCTTTTGACTTTGAATAAATCAGAATGTCATCAATAAAAACTACCACAAAATTATCCAAATACTCATGAAAAGTCCGATTCATATACTCCATGAATACACCAGGTGCATTGGACACACCAAAAGGCATCACAATATATTCATAGTGACCATATCTCGTCCAGAAAGCTGTCTTCGGAATATCATCTGCTTTAACTTGAATCTGATGATAACCTGACCTTAAATCAATCTTGCTAAAAATGCAAGCTCCGACTAACTGATCCATTAAATCATCAATCCTTGGAAGTGGATATTTATTCTTGATAGTCACCTTATTCAATTGTCGATAATCGACACACATCCTCATACTATCATCCTTCTTCTTAACCAACAACACAAGAGAACCCCACGGAGAAACACTTGGTCGGACAAATTTCTTCTCAAGAAGTTCTTCAAGTTGTTTCTTCAACTCACTCAGTTCAGAAGTCAACATCCTATAAGGAGCCATCAACACTGGACTAGTACTCAGTAATAAATCCACAACAAACTCAACTTCACGCTCCGGTCGTAAATCACTAATGTCATCCGGAAACACATCAAGAAATTCTCGTACAACAGGTAACTCAACACCCACTTGTTCACGATCCACTTGTAACACCGCAAATAAAGCAACCATACGTGATTCATCTGCTAGAAGTTTATCCATTTGCTTCGTAGATAGAAACATCATTTCCCCACAATCACTAAACTCTAAAAACTCTACCGTCTTTGAATAGCAGTTGATATGCACAAAGTTAAATTCTAACCAATTCATTCCCAACACAACATCCATATGGGGCAAAGGTAAACACACTAAATCCATCGAGAAATCCTTACAATAAATGGTCAAAGGACACTTTAAACACACATGGTTAGTCGTAACTGAACCGTCAGCAGGAATCTCAATCAACATATTACCATTCATAACAATCAAAGGAAAATTCAACTTGGTCGTACACTCAATCGAAATAAACGAGTGAGTATCTCTAGTATCAATTATAGCAACCAATTCAACATCATTAATAAAATAAGTACCTCTAATCAAGTTGTCCTTCTTCTGAGCATTTGAGCCACTCAAGGCGAACACTCTTCTAGTTGTCTGAGCCGCAGTGGCAACCTTTTTCAGTTTCTGGCACTGAGTACTGATATATCCCTCTTCACCACAATTAAAACAAGTTGGCTCAGCATTCGCACACTCATTCTTCATGTGGCCCTTCTTACCATACCAATAACATATTATCACAGTAGTAGTGCACACATCAAATTTGTGACCTGCTTCGCCACACTTATAGTACTTGAGAGGAGTGGAACCCGCTCCCCCACTAGGCTTCTTCCCATCATTACCCTTCTGCTTCCCCTTGTCATTTCGAGTCGCATAAGGCTTCCCTCGAAACTGACCCTTGTCTTTCTTCTCACTCACCTGCTTATAGTGAGCAGATCGAGCTCGACTATCCTTATCATATATCCTACTCTTATCCACAAGTTCAACATACCTACGGATCTGCTGACACCCAATCGCTTGCTTGATTTCTGGTCTCATACCATTCTCAAACTTCAAAACTTGGACAACTCAGCATCATCACGATTGTAGTGAGGAAAAAACTTCACCGACCTCTCGAACTTGGCAGCATACTCTGCCACCGTCATGTTCCCCTACTTCAGCTCTAAGAACTCAACCTCTTTCTTGCCACGAGCGTCATCAAGAAAGTACTTGCTCAAAAATTATCTCCTGAACACATTCCAATTTATCGTAGCCCTAGCTCCTTCCAATCTCTGACGGGTATTATCCCACCAATCCTCAGCCTCTTCATCCAACATGTGGGTGCCAAATTGCACCTTCTGAGCATCAGAGCACGCCATATTTCTGAAAATCTTCTCAATTGCCTTCATCCACTTATGCACGTTCTCCGGTTCATGGGAACCCTCGAACTTAGGTGGATTATGCCTCTGAAAAACCCCCAAGGCATGAAACTCATCACGAACGTTGTTCTGCGTCGTAGCCTGAGCAAGTGCAGCTGCCACATTCACAAAAGCACGATTTGAAGCCATTCTACAAATCACCAACAACATCAGAAAACAACTCAACCTCAAAATTCTCAAACTACATAACCAATACGACTGGCAACGATACGACACGACCGGATAAACTAATCTGCTCTGATACCACTAATGTAACACCCTCTCTATCCCGTCGAAAAATAGGTACTTTAAATCATATATCAAAGTACAACTCATTAAAAGGGCATCACATTACTTCTTAAATAAAAAATCATAACATCTCGCAGAGTCTTGTCCCGCAACACAGGTTCATAAAATCATGAAAAACTGGAAATCTTTTCTCAACAATTATGCAGTGGAAAAACAATAAGTCATAAACTCCTCTTTAATAAAACAAAACTCATAATTTAACTCGAACATTATTTTATCAAAGTACTTAAACAACACTTAACATCTTAATCCAAATAAAACATAAAAACTCAAGTGAAACCCATCCCGATGTTACTGGACATAAAGCAAGACTCCACTTCTAACTAACTCGATGACTCACTATTTCCAAGTTAATCACACACCAAGCTAACCTTGATTATCTATAGGATGGCATAATAGACCATCACCAGAAGGCAGGCAGGGTGAGTAAATTCACATTCAATAAAATAATATAGAAATGAGAATTTAAAACATAACAACCACAACAACAACAATCTACCATCCCTAACTCAATTATACTAATCATCATTTTCATCGCATCATAATATCATTAATCATACTCATTTATATACAACAATCAAATACATCTCATCATTACACAACATCAATGCCCACATTTTATGTCATTTAGAATGAAATGAAACCTCTTAGTAATGCATGTGGTACCGAACATCCTCATGGATGGACACTAGGCCATCAACCATCCCCTAAGGGTGCACATCATAACATCATATAACTTCAATACACACAATGGGATTGAAGCTACCAATGGACCGAAGTCCTCTCATAATTCAATGCCATGAATGCAAGACATAGTTATACACATCATCCTCAAAACATCATAAACATTGCATCCGCATTCACTCTACATCATTATTCCTCATACTCACTGTAAACACCCCAAATTTTCCCTCACCCATTCACACCATGGCTTGTGATCATTTCATATGCATAAACACAATCATACCATCTCATATCACATTTTTGATTCACTGCATAGATTCAAAGTCATCTGCATCTAGGGTTTGTGATCTGAACAATCCAAGAGCCTCTTGAGCCACTCCAAGGGTCATCAATCACTTCAAGGGGGTCCATGTGTGTTCAAGCATCATATTATATCCTCCCAAAGTCAAGAATGTCAAAGAATCACAAGAACTGGAAATGGTGTGGATGCAGAGCCAGGTTTAACTGCACAGTTGACCTAAAATTAGGGTTTTGGTTTCAGAGGCCATAACTCCAAATTTTTTGGTCATTCTTGTTTCTATTGGTCTCTATATGGTATAGGGAGTATGCATATCAATTTTCATGAATAAATTCCATGGGGAAGTCATCTGATCAAGAGTTGACTTTTCAGACAAGTCAATGCAAAATCAGGGCATCTGAGGCCCCCAATGACCCAACCAAGGGTTGATCTTCATCATTTTGAGTGTATTTGATCTTTATTTGATCATGGAAGAAGGTTGAAGTTCACAAAATTCAAGAATTTGAAGTTTTTGCAAAGTTGACTTTTTTGGGCATGGTTGACTTTTTAATGAAATGTCATTTTATGCAACTTTTTCAACCCTTACTTTTTGATCCAAAAATGCTTCAAATGGAAAAACTTTGGTCATGAAAGTTGTAGATTAGATCTTTCCCTTTTCAAAAAGTACAAGAACATGACCTAATTCATTTTGGATCAAAAGTTATGGTTTATCAAAGTTGGCAAAAATCATTAAAATTCAAGTTATGCACCAAATGGAAAACTTGCAAATTCATGTACCAAGCATTCTAGTGACTTCAAAATGACTTCAAAACTTCATCATATGATCATACATGACCCCAAAAACAGAATTGGCCCAAGGGATTTTACATTGTTTGCTTTGATTTCTAAAGATCACTAAGCCATTTTCCATTACAAGTGCAAAGTTGGATTTTTGGCAAAGTCATTTTCCAAAGAGCTATGTGATTGCTGGCTGACTTCTATGCATTGCCATGACTAAAAGAAGTCCCATGCTACAAAATTCAGCAAGCAATGTCTCATGCATATGGCACAAAATCATGAGGAAACATCAAGTGGGCAAGTTGCAAAAGCTAGCATAGCTTGTGATCCATATGTTGCAGTCAGCTACATGCAATCCAAGGGCCCTCCTCAACTCAAGCTGAAGCAAGACATGACTTCAAACTGCTGCTGCCATGACCCATGCTGCAAGTACAAGCCAACTTGACTTTTTGGCAAAAGTTCCCATACTCATGGCACAATGAGCAGCCACCTCTACTGACCTGCCCCACAGGCTATCCACACAACTTGGAGATGTTATAGCAAGGCATTGGGCATTGAAGCAAGCCATAACACAGCATACCACAAAAACTGTCACAAAGCTTCCCTTCTTCGAATCTCATTTTCCAGCCATCAAACACCCCATTTCTCTTCACCAACAAATCAAACATACAAAAAGGAACCAGAATCCACCATGAATGCAGCCTGAAACCCTACTAATCACAACTGTGAAATCTGCCATATCAGAACTCAAGCTTCCAAAATAGCCACCAACAAGGGGTTGTGAACATTCCATTGGCTTCAAGGGGTCCAGAGAAGGCATTCTGCATCAAAGCAGGGTCAGAAGAGCTCAAATTCATAGTTCATCACTTCAGGTAGCTTCAAATCCTCAACCTTTCAGAGCTTGCATTTTAAGTGATAAATTGATAGTGTATGTCTTGCTGGTCATGGGGATGTTCTTAGAATTGAAAATGAGTTTGTACTGATGCTCTGAAATTTCACCCGTGAATTTTGTTTCCTTCGATTTGCTTGATTCTTGGTGTTTAAATGATGTTTGAGGGTGGATTTGTATCTTAGGTTGTTAGAGGATCACTTTGCTGTGTTTAATTTGGTGAATGGTGGCCTGAATCATGACTTAGGGTTTTCAACCCGCCGGAGAAGATGACCGGAGCTTCCCTCCGGTCACCTGAAAGTCATCAACTCTAAACCCTAATTAATTTGCCAGATGCATTCTCAGCCTTCGGATAGTGATTAGCTTAAGTCGTACACGGCCCAGATTGACTCACTAAGCCCTAATCCTTTTTATTTAATTTAATTAAGATTAATTAAGTTAATTGGATCAGATTCCATCCTGGTCCTTTAAAAACGCGCGCAGTCAAACCCTCTTTCCCAGATTCAAACCTCAGCCTTTGGATTGAATTACTTCTCATTTTCATTAATATTAATTCATTTCTTTTGCATTTGTTTTATACAATTTATTTAAAATAGTAAAAACCATTTAAAAATTATGAAATTTTTTGTCAAGAGTTTCATTAATTTTTAAAACACAAAAATATTTTTATTTTTATTTTTTGCATTAAAAAAGTATTTTTAAATATTTAAAAGTTTCTTTTTAATTAATTAATGAGAATTAATTAATTAAAAATACTTTTAGGTATTTAAAAATCACCAAAAAATTCATGAAACCTTTAAAAACATTTAGAAACATTGTCCAACCCTCAAACCAAATTTCTTTTTTGATCTTGATGCATTTTGAGAATTTTTCATTGAATTAAAATCATTTTTATGCATTATTTTGATCCAAACTTCCAAAAATCATTTCTGCCTAACCATGAAGAGTTGGACCTTGATTCTTTTTGCATTGCATTGTGTTTAGCATGTAGTTTGTGAGATTAAATGGCCATGATTTGATCTTTCATTTTCCATTTGTTTGACATTTTTCTTGTTAAGGAACCCTAAAACCCTAGAAAACTTAGGAAAATCATAACTTGAATTAGGTTAAGAGTTGAGACCTCTCCTTTGGGCAGTGAGTTAGTATAGGTTATGGGATCCTTTGAGTGCATTTTCAATTTTTTGTAATGTTGTTTGCTTCTGATTTTGGTTTTTGTTTGTTGTATTGTTCATAAACCCTAATTTGAGCTTTCATATGCATCCATCTTGCATTTGCATTCATGCCTTGACTTGCCATAGCATTTTATGCATCCATGTGATTCATTTAACATCATAAGACATATTGAAAGCATGTTTGATCATTGCATCTTTCATTTGCCATGTTGTATGCCATATGCATCTCATAACTTTTCATGTATGTTCATGTGTCTTCACTTGCTTCATTTGCATTCATAAGTTTGTATGATCATCCACATGTGTTGTTTCTGGTTTGTAGCATCTCATAGCATCACTAACATCATGTATGTGCTTCTGGTTTTGTTTCTCATCATGTCATTGCATTCCATTTGACATTGCATTGCATCTTTCTCACTAACTTTTCAGGTGGTAAGCAACTTTGAGAAGTGGATTTGCCTTCACTTCTCATAACTTCTCTTCATCTCTTTTATGCATCCTTGCTGCATTTTTGTATGTGTTTGAGTTTGAGCTTGTTCATCCTTCTTCTTCTCACTTTCTTTCTTCAAGTGACTTGACTTCTTAAATGAAGCAAGTTACTTTGCTTCTCCTGATCCTTTCATCTGCTTCCTGGTGGTTCCATTGAAGACTTCTCTTGAAAACCTCACAAACCTTAGGAACAACCATGTATGACAATGATTAGGGTTTTGATTAGTCCCCCACTTAGTTTACCTTTGTGTCTCTTTTGAGTCATCTCTTCTCATCTCATAATCAGGGACTAAACCCTAAAGGCTTTAAGGCTTTGTGATTAAGCTTATGCCTGCATCCTTCTATTAGGATGGAGTGTATAACTTTAATCCTAAGTGTTAAACCCTTAATGTGTTTAAATCCTTTAATCAATCCATCTAATAATCATCAAGACATCACACTTGTAACATGGGCCTTGCATTAGGGTTCTAATTCTTCCTTAATTGGTTAAAAAGGACTAACCCTAGTGTTAATGGACAAGTCCCCCTCAAGTTGTCTTACAAACCCTAAAAATCACTTCATCATCTTATCATTAACTAAAATCCACCTAATAAAGGCTTTGTTTTGTCATGAGTTTAATCCCTAATCATGGATTAAGTTGAGGAGCTTTCCTCAGCTTAAACATTCTCATCTATTATCCTTCTATTAGGATGGTGTAATGAGTCTGTTTGATCCTTGATTATGGCTTAACCTCATTACTTAACACTAAACAAAAACCACAAAAACATCTAAATAATCACAAGTAGGTTAATGATCTTAATCCTACACCAAAGGTGATTAAGTGTGAGAATCTGACTTCACACTTAAGGTATTCTCATTACCCCTAATCAGAGGGAAGATGTGATGAGTTTACTAATCCATCGGTTTAGACTTAAGCTCATTAACTTATGACAAAATAAAAAAAAAACAATAAAAGACTGAAAACACAAAAACAAACAATAATCGTCTCCTCCGGGATTCTTTTCTCATCACCTTCACTCATAAACGAGAACTTGCTTCTTCCGTCTAATGCAAGACAGTTTGCACCTGAGCCAGACAGGTCATACACTTGAGCATTGACAAGCAAGCAGTTCACAAGTCAATTCATCTTTCAGTCTCTTTGGGTCGAACTACGGTGTTCTGACTTCCTCATTGCACGAGAGGATACGTAGGCATAACTTAACAGTTATCGAACAAAAGTCTCTGTATATTCCCCCTCCTTCCAGCAATTATTCTTTAAGCCTCATGATCTTGAGCATTTCACTCTTATCCTTACACTGACACTGTATATATCACACTTTACACTTCTTTTACACTGACACCTGTACATCCTTTTCCAGCTATTTTACACACAAATCGCACTGACACTACCCCTTCAAAACACAAATCTTTCAAGCGTGGATCCCGTCGAGTACGGCGGACAATCTGGGTGCTAATACCTTCCCAGGTTGTAACCAACCCCCTTTCTCAGTCTCTCTGGTTCGCAGCCATCTTATCCATCTCTTTCTAGGCCTATGCAGCATTGCCTTTCCTCCGGGATAAAAATGCCTAGCTGGCGACTCTATTCATCTCCAGTGAGTTCACGGCTGTGTGTTCTCATTGTCCCTCTCGCCGACCGTTCGCGTCTGTACCTTTATTTGGGCCAGTCCCATTCTATCGGGAGAGACAGCTTGGCGACTCTGCTGGGGACCCTTATACTGCAACCAGGGCTTCTGGTTCTTTTTGTGGGTTCCTCCTAGCGCTTGATTGATTTGTGTTTACTGGGGTGTTATGTGCTTGTTTGTGTTTGTATACTTGTATCTATTTTTGCTTTATGTACAGTTGCTTTACTGCTTTCTTTATAGCTTTGCATTATATCATACTGTCATACTGTGTTGCTGGCTGGATCTGTTTGTTTGCCTTGGTGAGTGGGTGTTCCATTGAGAGTTAAGGTCCTATACCTGGGACCTGAGTGACACCTAGGCTAGAGTGGTTCATATTCTTTCCCATTCCATCTCGGTCTGGTGCGGGAATATGAAACACAGTTCAGATATGGGTTTCTTCTTGAGAACTCTGTGTTGCAGATTTCCTGCAATGCTAGGGCTATCTGGGAAGCCTGCTAAGTCTGGATGACCTTTTAGTATTGACCTTCAGAAGCTAAGGTGAATTAGAGGAGGAACTTTTATGGTTATTGTAAACACTGTACCTCCGGGTTAGAAGTGTTTACACTTCTCATAACTGATCCAAGTCTGAGGATCCTTGTTCTAGAACACCACCTGTGATGGGGTTGGGCTGTTTACAGGTTTGCAGGTACCCTTGGCCTCAGCATACCCTGTTACTTTGATTTGATTAAGAATACTCCATGTTGGAACAGTTCTTGTGATTCTAAACCCTGGACATGTGACTCTTTATTTGAGTCCCCCACCTTGGTTACTGGACCTATAGACCTCCATCTGGATTTCTTGAATATACCTGGACTTATATCAGAGCACTTGATCAGATCCAGCTCAGTCACAAACCCTTGCATATCATTTGCATACATCCTCATTGCATCATTTTGACATTTGTTTATCTGTTTTTCAGGGTATCCATCTTCATTTTTGGCTTGGTTTTGACCCCATCATCAGTATAGACCTATCTTCATCAGCACCTGCTTCAGCTATCAGCTATCAGCTACCTGTTTCAGTCACCTGCACCAGCCAATCAGTGGCCCATTCTTCAGTGTTATCATCAGCACTTGTCTCTACCTATCCTCAACATCATGGCACCTAAAAAGAGTAACATCACCTACCACTTCTTCCAGCCAGAGCTAGCTGACATCAGGAGGATTCAGACCCTGATCACTCCAGACCATATACCACTGTTCAGGGAACACTATGGAGATATACTTGATGTGGTTATGGATTTGGACCCTTCACAGAGGAGCCTGATTCATACTTGCCTTCAGTTTTATGATCCCCCACTGAGGTGTTTCACTTTTCAGGACTTTCAGTTGGGCCCTTTATTGGAAGAGTACTCATCATTGGTTGGTATACCTATCAGGGGTGGAGTCCCTTTCAACCCTGAGATGGTCTTTCCTGGTAATGAAGAAGTAGCAAAGGCTTTGCATCTGGAACCAGTTCTGGTTGGGCAGCATATGACTTCTAAGGCTGGAATCCCTGGCCTGCATCTGGATTTCTTGATCTCTCAAGCTACCCTGAAAGCTTCTTTGGGAGAGTGGAAAGCAGTCTGTGCTTTATTGGCCCTGAGCATATATGGGATCATATTATTTGCAGATGAGCCTCGATTCATTAGCAAGAATGCAATCCATCTATTCATTCAAAGGAACCCAGTGCCAACCTTGTTGGGGGATTTCTACTATTCAGTGCACCAGAGGAATGAAAAGCAGAGGGGAAGATTAGTGAGGTGTTGTGCTCCTTTGTTCCATACTTGGCTTCTCAGGCATTTACCAAAAACAGATGCATTTTTGAATCCTCATCAGCAGAGAAACTGGGCTAGAAGACTCACTGCTCTAACTTCAGCCGATATCAGGTGGTGCACTCAAAGCACAAAGGGCAGGGATATCATCACCAGTTGTGGGCATTTTCCCAATGTACCCCTGATAGGAGTTAAGGGTAGCATTAATTACAATCCTCTGCTGCTCAAAAGGCAACTGGGCTATGCACTGGTCCACACTCCTAAGGCACAAGACTTGGTTGAGACTCTTTACTGTGAGAACAAGCCTAATCTGGCTATTGTTAGGCAGGCAGCCTGGGCCTGGGACAATGTTCAAACTAAGGGAGTAACCATTCTGGGGAAGTGCAACAATGTAGCATCAGCACAATATTATAAGTGGTCCCATGCCAGGGCTCAATTCTCTGGAATGCCCTTCACCATGGAGGATATGCCTGGATCATCCTCAGCACCACCCCCTGCCACTATCAGTTTGGAGGAGTTTGAGGGTTTGAAAGAGAGAAATGAGAAGTTGAATCAAGCTCTACTGAAGACCCTCCGGGAGAGGAGTGATGGTAGGATGGATATTGAGAGGTTAGAGAAGTTGAGAGTGGAGCATCTGGCTAAAATTGGGAAGTCTGAGGATTACATCAAGAAGTCTAGGGCTGGAGAACAAATTCTAAAGAATGCTTGCAAGGAAGCCCAGTTCCAGAAAGCCAGGACAGACTTGTATCTGAAGGAGAGTCAAGCTAGGTGGGTCAGAATCACCGAAGCTCGTACTCTAGAGGATAAGAGGGTCCAAGACAAGATAGAGCAGCTGGAAGCAAGTGCAAAAGGGCAGCAGGAAGCCCTGGCAGCAGCCCAGAGAGAGATATCAGAGCTGAAGATCAAAGCTGGAGTGAAGAGGTCAAAGGACCAAAGTCAACACAAGAAGCTAACTGCGGCTGTTACTACACGGAATCTCCTTATTAGGAATCTCACGGAGCGTCCGGCTGATCCTGTGACCGAAGCACTTCTCAAGGAAGTTCGGGAGGATGAGTTTGGTCTTGGTGTTTGACCATTTGCTTGTTGTTGCTTTCATTCCATGTACTTTTATTTTCTTGTAATGTATTTTGACCCCTCAGAGGGCTTGTATTTGTAAACAAACTATGTACCATTTGCCTTTTGTAATATATGTATTAGTTTGTTCCATCCGAGTTTACTTCAAAAGCAACATCTACATCATCTTCAAGGGCCTGGAAGGGTCAAAACTGAATGCCAAGCCGGATACCTTGAAAACAAATAAGCATACTGCATTGCATGCTAACCCTTTATTTGTTTTGTAGGTTTTTGTTTTATTGTTGCTAACTCTGTTGTGATGTTCAGGAACTATTGCTCGACACCGGGTATTTCCCCTCAACCGTCCGCACCGATATCCAACCCGTAACAACCTTCCGGGCATACAAATGGATCAGGTATAACAGGACCTTGCAGAGGTCAGAAATCAAATGGCAAACGAAAGATTGGAAATGAGAACCCAGATGACGCAGTTTATGGAAGTGATGAACAACATGGCTCAGAGCCAAGAAAGATTGAGAGCCATGGTGGAAAGGCAGAATCAAGAAGATCCGGATATAGGGACTGCTGGCACAAGCAATAATGAGAGGGTCCAACCTCATGTCAACCCCCCTGTATTTGGAACCCATCTTCATCCAGAAATCAACATCCCTGCCAATGTTCAAGGGACTGCCATTGCAGGCAGGGTACTGCAAGAAGACCCCCAGGAGGATCAGTTCACAGTAATGGGTGCTGGGGAGGAAGCTTATGACAGAAGGCTGGATGAGATAGTTGAGAAATTAAGATCCTTAGAGTCTCAAAACTCTTTGGGCTTTGATGTTATGGACATGGGCTTGGTAGACGGGGTCAGGATTCCCCATAAGTTTAAGCCTCCTTGCTTTGAGAAATACAACGGGACTTCATGCCCCCGGACCCATTTACAATCATTTCTGGGGAGGTTGAAGGCCTACACCATGGACGAGAAGCTCTGGATGTTTTACTTCGAGGACAGCTTAACTGGAGCGTCAAGGGAATGGTACTCTCATCTGACAAGAGCAACTATCAGGTGTTGGAAAGACCTGGCAGAGGCCTTTATCAGACAGTATCAGTACAACTTAGATATGGCACCCAACAAGACCCTCCTAATGGGAATGTCACAGTCGTCAAGGGAAAGTTTCCGAGAGTATGCCCAGAGATGGAGGCAATTGGCTGCTGCTGTCCAACCACCTATGTCAGAGAGGGAAATGGCAGATATGTTTATGAACACCCTTCAGGGAACATACATTGACAGGCTGGCTGCTTTCTCTTCTACTAGCTTTGCAGATGTTGTCATAGCTGGGGAAAGAATTGAGAGCCTGTTAAAGATGGGCAAAATTTATGACAATGGTGCCAGCTCGTCCAGCAATACAAGGAAGCCTTTTGCAGGCCCAAGAAGAACTGGCGAGACCAATGCCATCCACACCAACAGGGGCAGACCTCAATATGTTCACAGGTCTATGGCAGCAGTCACCATTCCCGCTCCAGCTCATCCACAACCAGCTTATCAACCTCCGCAACAAAACTATCAACAACAACCTCAGTACCATCAACAAGCTCAGTATCCTCCGAGAAACTACAACAACACCAACAACAACAATCAGCAAAGGCCATTCCAACAGAGACCCTCTCAGGCCAATAGGGTGATCGATCCGATCCCTATGCCCTATGCAACACTATTGCCACAACTCCTGAAACTCAACCTAGTTGAGCTAAGGACGTTGGCACCTCCAAATCCTAATAGTCTACCCAGAAATTATGACTCCAACTCCAGATGTGCTTTTCACTCAAATGCACCTGGCCACAGTACAGAAAAGTGCAGAGCCTTGCACATGAAGGTACAAGACCTGGTAGACTCTAAGGCCCTGAATTTCGCACCACCACCCAATGTTAATAAGAACCCTATGCCGCACCACGGTGGTCCCAGAATCAATGCTATTGAAGAAGACAAGCCGTCTTATTTAATAACCAGTGTGGGTCAGATCCGGACACCGTTGGTAGAGATTAAGGCTCAACTCCTCGAATGTCAAATGTTCCCGGGGTGTGAGTTAGGGTGTGCTTACTGCAACATTTCAGTGAATGGGTGTGATAATTTGAGGGATGGCATAGATGGTCTCATTCAGAGTGGCCTACTTCAGATTACAACGTCAATTCCACCAAATCCAGCAATCTCATCAGCAACGATTCCAGTATCTCCTACAACTGCAACAACCATTGTTCCCGACAATTCTTCGGCTTCATCAACAAATGCTTCATCTGTCATCTCAACTGACCAGATATCAATGAACATTCCTTCTACAACTTCAGTACCACTTCACTTTGAATCTCCTACAACAACAACACCCATCCTTCCAACAATGTCTCCTACAACATCAGCAACAAACAATGAAGATGTCTCAACCGTTACGATTTATTACGATCCAGAAAATAATTCTACCTACAACTCACAAAGTGCTACTCCCATCAGAGCACTAGTCACGATATACTATGATCCGCAGACTATCACAATTCCTTCCGCAGCTGCAATCAGTCCAGTCACTATCACAGTGCCTGGGCCAGTACCTTATGAAAGCAGTAATGCCATCCCCTGGCATTACGGCTCTGATTTGTACTGCGAAGGACAAAAAATCACTTTTGAATCATCAACCCCTGCACCACAAATAGACAATGTGGGAGGAGGCGGAGGCTTCACTCGAAGCGGACGTCTCTTTGCTCCACAAATTCAGAGACCCACTGCCGAAGCAGAAGCTGCTGCCAAGGCAAAAGGGAAAAGCTTGGTGCAGGAGGAGCAGATTGTTAAAGAAGCTTTGAAAACACCCTTTGATCAAGAAGTTGATGAGTTCATGAGAATCATCAAGAAAAGTGATTAGAAAATAGTGGATCAGCTTCACCAGACGCCTTCCAAGATCTCAATCCTATCATTACTTATGTGCTCCGAGGCCCATCGGAACGCACTACTAAAAGTCTTGCACGCAGCTTATGTGCCTGAAGAGATCACAGTCAATCAGCTGGAAGCTATGGTTGGAAATGTTAATGCTAGTCATGGACTAGGGTTCACCAACACTGATTTGACTACAGAAGGCCGCAACCATAACAAGGCTTTGCACATAACTATGGAATGTAAAGGTGCAGTCCTTTCCCATGTGCTGGTAGACACGGGGTCATCCCTTAATGTCTTACGTAAGAAAGCCCTTGTGAAGCTAGAGTATGACGGATTGGCATTGCGTCCCAGCAACCTGGTGGTGAGAGCCTTTGATGGTTCTAAGAGATCGATTCTGGGAGAGATTGAGTTGCCCATAACGATTGGCCCACAAACTTTCAAAACGACCTTCTACGTGATGGATATACAGCCTGCCTACAGCTGTCTATTGGGTAGGCCATGGATTCACGCCGCTGGCGCCGTGACCTCAACCCTTCACCAGAAGTTAAAATTCGAGTGGGAGGGTCAAGTCGTTACTATCTGTGGAGAGGAGGATATTTTTGTCAGCCACCTGGCTACCTATAAATACATTGAGATGGATGGGGAGATCCATGAAACAATGAGTCAAGGGTTCGAGGCCTTGAACATAAATGAAACATCTGCTGTACCTGGAACCTCAATGAGATCATATCAACAAGCCCGGAAGGTTGTTGAAGAAGGAAATGCCCAAGGCTGGGGCAAACTGTTACCGGTGGAGAAGAAAGAAGATAGATTTGGGTTGGGTTACAAACCAACTCAACAAGATCAAGCAGAGGCTGCAAAAGAGCCCAACTTTGTTAGTGGGGGGATGCTCACCCCTGATGATGTCAACAGTCTGGAAGACGAGGATGAAGGCGACCGCAACCTGGAGAGTTGGATCCGTCCAAAGATCCCGGGGAGCAGTATCTCGAACTGGTCTTCCCAGGAAATTATAAGAGTTACTCCTGCAGAGTAATTATTATTTCCTGTATTTTTAAGCATGCATCAAGTCTTGCATCTTGCCCAAGATGACAAGACTCATTTTGTAATCGGGCCATCTGTACTTTTTGTGCAACAAGATTAATCAATGAAATATCAGACATCTTTTTGCAAATGAGTCTTTTTCTTTTCCGCTCACTGTTTTTCCATTTTTCTTTTTGTACAAAAAAATAAATGGCAGTGTTTTCAAAATGACAACTTTATTTCACTTTTCTAAACAAGATTAAAATCAAATCACTAAAATGAACAAACTGAACCCTTGCAGAGTGTGCCTTCCAGACAGCACCGACAACAGCACGGCTATGACTTCGTATGACTTTGACAATCCGATCAATCAAGCGGACGAAGGGGTTGAAGAAGAATATGAGCTTCCTGAAGAGCTAGCCAGGTTGTTGAGACAAGAGGAAAAGGTTATTACTCCTCACCAGGAGGAGGTTGAAACGATCAATCTTGGTACAGATGAAGACGTGAAAGAAGTTAAAATCGGGGCCTGCTTACAAGACTCAGTGAAGAGACAACTGATTGACCTGCTTCAAGAGTATGTGGACGTGTTCGCTTGGTCTTATCAAGATATGCCAGGGCTGGATACCGACATTGTTGTGCACAAGCTGCCTTTGAGAGAAGAATGCCCGCCGGTTAAACAGAAACTGCGCCGTACTCGCCCGAACATGGCAATGAAAATCAAAGAAGAGGTACAAAAGCAGTGGGACGCCGGGTTCCTTGCTGTGACTAGCTATCCGCCGTGGGTTGCTAATATAGTACCTGTGCCTAAGAAAGACGACAAAGTAAGAATGTGCGTTGACTACCGGGATCTGAACAGAGCCAGCCCGAAGGATGATTTCCCATTACCTCACATTGATGTATTGGTGGATAATACGGCTCAGTTCTCGGTATTCTCCTTCATGGATGGATTTTCAGGATATAATCAGATTAAGATGTCACCTGAAGACATGGAGAAGACAACCTTCATTACACCCTGGGGCACGTTCTGCTACAAGGTAATGCCATTTGGGCTCAAGAATGCCGGTGCAACGTATCAACGGGCTATGGTAACATTATTCCATGATATGATACACAAAAAAATCGAATGTTATGTGGATGACATGATTGCCAAGTCCCTTACTGAAGAAGATCACCTGGTAAATCTGCTGAAGCTGTTCAAGCGCCTGAGGAAGTACCAACTGAAGTTGAACCCCAACAAGTGCACATTCGGGGTGAGATCTGGTAAATTGCTGGGATTTATTGTGAGCGAGAAAGGGATTGAAGTTGACCCTGATAAAGTCAAAGCCATTCAGGAAATGCCTGCACCTAAAACTGAAAAGGAAGTTCGAGGGTTCTTAGGTCGATTGAACTACATATCACGGTTCATATCTCACCTTACAGCGACCTGTGAGCCTTTGTTCAAATTGTTGAGAAAAGAACAGACGGTCAGGTGGAACGAAGACTGCCAGAAGGCTTTTGACAAGATCAAGGAATACTTACAAGAGCCTCCAATCCTTATGCCTCCAGTTGAAGGAAGACCTCTGATAATGTACTTGACAGTATTAAAAGAGTCAATGGGGTGTGTGCTGGGCCAGCATGATGAGTCTGGTCGAAAAGAGTATGCAATATACTACCTAAGCAAAAAGTTTACCGACTGTGAACAACGTTATTCACTGCTCGAGAAAACTTGCTGTGCTTTAGCGTGGGCTGCTCGCCGACTGAGACAGTATATGTTGACCCACACTACCTTGTTGATCTCAAAAATGGACCCAGTCAAGTACATATTCGAGAAGCCAGCACTTACCGGACGGGTTGCAAGATGGCAAATGATCCTTACAGAATATGACATCCAGTACACTTCTCAAAAAGCCATCAAGGGCAGTGTATTGTCTGAATATCTTGCTGAGCAACCTATTAATGATTACCAGCCGATGAGATTTGACTTCCCTGATGAAGACATCATGTTCATAAAAGCAAAAGATCATGAAGAGCCTGTTCACACTGAAGGACCTGACCCGGAAGAAGAGTGGACTATGATGTTTGATGGGGCTGTTAATATGAATGGTCGTGGTGTTGGTGCAGTACTCATTACACCTAAAGGAGTTCACATGCCTTTCTCGGCAAAACTCACTTTTAACTGCACTAACAACGAAGCTGAATACGAAGCTGAATACGAAGCTTGCATTATGGGTCTTGAGGAAGCCATTGACCTCAGGATCAAGACATTGACCGTATTCGGAGATTCAGCTTTGGTAATCAATCAGACCAACGGCAAATGGTACACCCACCAGGATCATCTGATACCTTACAGGGATTATACAAGGAGGTTATTGACTTTCTTTACAACAGTCAAGCTTGAGTATATCCCTCGGGACGAGAATCAGTTTGCAGATGCTCTGGCTACCATTTCATCTATGATCAAAGTTCAGGTTGCCAACTTTGTACCTCAGATTTCAGTGTCCAGACTTGACAGACCAGCATATGTATTCACAGCAGATGTTGTTAAAGATAATAAGCCTTGGTTCCATGACATTAAGTGCTTCTTGGAGGATCAAACATACCCACCTGGGGCATCTTCCAATGATAAGAAGACTTTGAGAAGGCTTGCTGGTAGTTTCTTCCTGAACACTGATGGCTTCTTATACAAGAGGAACTTTGATATGGTACTCCTCAGATGCGTTGATAAGACAGAAGCAGACTTGTTGATGCATGAAGTGCACGAAGGATCCTTTGGTACCCATGCTGGAGGGCATGCCATGGCTAAAAAGTTTCTAAGATCAGGTTATTACTGGATCACAATGGATGCTGACTGTTGTGCCTACGCCAAAAAATGCCATAAATGCCAGATTTATGCAGATAAGGTGCATGTACCTCCCAATCCTTTGAATGTGATGTCTTCACCCTGGCCCTTTGCTATGTGGGGAATTGACATGATTGGTAAGATTGAGCCAACTGCTTCAAATGGCCACAGATTCATCTTGGTTGCTATTGACTATTTTACCAAGTGGGTTGAAGCAGCTTCCTATGCCAATGTTACAAGACAAGTGGTAGCCAGATTTCTGAAAAAAGATATCATCTGTCGGTATGGAGTGCCCGAGCGAATCATTACTGATAATGGTTCCAATATAAACAACAAAATGATGGCAGAGCTATGCCGGGACTTCAAGATCCAACATCACAATTCTTCTCCTTACAGGCCAAAGATGAATGGCGCTGTTGAGGCAGCAAATAAGAATATCAAGAAGATTGTGCAGAAGATGGTAGTCACTTACAAGGACTGGCATGAGATGCTACCGTTTGCCTTGCATGGGTACCGCACGTCAATCAGAACATCCACTGGGGCAACACCGTATCAGCTTGTGTATGGTATGGAAGCAGTCCTACCGGTTGAAGTTGAATTACCCTCTCTACGAGTACTAATGGATGTTAAACTGAGTGAAGCAGAATGGGTTCGGGCCCGATACGAACAACTGAGTCTGATTGAAGAGAAAAGATTGGCTGCAATCTGTCATGGGCAGTTGTATCAGAAAAGAATGAAGAGAGCCTTCGATCAGAAAGTCAGGCACCGAGAGTACCGAGTAGGAGATCTTGTGCTGAAGAGAATCCTCCCTCCTCATACAGACCACAGGGGCAAGTGGACCCCGAATTATGAAGGACCATTTGTGGTAAAGAAAGTTTTCTCTGGTGGGGCACTCATGCTCAACACTATGGATGGTGAAGATTTCTCGTCCCCTGTGAATTCAGATGCAGTTAAAAAATACTTCGCATAAAAATGACCCGCTGGACACAAAAACAGAATGTAAGTCCAGGCAAAATAGGGCATCCCGGCGAGTCAAAAACAGAATAAAAGACTCGGGCAAAAATAAGGGAAAATAAAAGATGTACACCCGCTGAGTTGAAAAGCCGCATTGGACAGCTCAGGCAAAAATGGGTATCCCGATGGATTGAAAACCCGAAAGGGCGATCCATGCAAAATAAGGGAATAAGCGAACAACTGCATTCTGAATTCATCTGTATCGTTTACAACTTGGTAAGTTTCGAAAGGATCGAGCTTCAATCAGAATCAACATTCTTCAGAAAGCAAGATGAGAAGAACGTCAAAAGTCATACGAGTCATAGTAAAAAGGAAGCTCCTTAAAGCGTCATCAACATTGCCAGCATCTTGTTTCTCAATTTGTAACGATCTCCTCTTTTCAGGGGATTTGTTTCTTTGACTGTATCTCGCCAATTCAGGGCATATGAATTAATAAAATCAGATTTTCAGTCATGTCTCGTCTTGTACATTTTATTTGCAAAAAATATCTGATGTCTAAAAGAAAAACTGATTGCATGGAATACAGATGTTTATCTTCAAATAAAAACGTGCTTGCAGGAAATATACTTACTCTCAGAAGTGTCTAAACTCCTATGACGGAATCCAGTAAAGGATACCTCGGGATTGCTTGTGCGTTTCTCTATCTTTTCAGGATTGCAGGAATCCAGAACGCAACTTGGGGCATGTAAGCTTCATCCCAACAAGCTGACAAATCAACGCTCAGTCTTAACACTCCAAGTGTTTTCTCCCCAGCCGAGTTGCCGTTTCATCCTCAGCCAAATACAAAAGTCAGGGAACCATCTCCCCACAGAGCTCCAGCCTCTATCCAGAAGAGCAGCGCGCGAAGGAATCACAACAGAGCGAAGAAAGCTGCTACAAACCCCAGCTGGGTCTCTCATTTATTGGAATAGGTCTATCATTGACCCATTTCCCCAAGCAGATGCATCTCATCGGATCTACCAATGATCTCATCCCCAGCTGGGATGTCCATTTCAAGCAGATCGGCCAGAGATCTTCGTATCTATGGGATCCGAATCCCGGTTGGATATCTTTGCATAATCATAGCATTCGCATCATATTCACCCACAAAGCGTAGCATTCCGTCTAACACGGAGCATTACGGCAAAAATCAAACATATAGCATATTCATAAGCCATATTTTGAATCAACACTTGTGAATAATGACAATCCGTCAATATACAGAATACTTCCCCCATATCCCCAACGGAGATTCCCCAGCAAAAGCAGTTGCCTCACATTCACAAACACCAGTATTTACTCTCTTTGGCACCCGCCTGTGTCATAACCCCAGCAGAAAGCCAAAGACGTCCTCTTTGCACTCACATATACTTACATATATAATCCTTTGACACCCGTCCGTGTCATATCCCCAGCGCAGTCGCCTACACTTTGTACATCAGATACTTGTTCATATTACACTCTTCTCCTTTTGACACTCGTCCGTGTCACTCTCCCCAGCAGTTAAAAACTCATCTATATACCACTCACTCTTATACAGATACTCGTCCGTATCTTGTATATACCACTTATATATCCCCACAGATTCAACACTAGTCCTTGTTCTTTGTTAACTCGTTGGTACTCGTCCGTACCATCATCTCAGAACATGCGTTGAGAGTTTGTTTCTACATGATACTCGTCCGTATCATAGTCTTAAGGATGCTCGTCCGCACCCTTAATCCATACACCGTGTCAAACACTTTTGCCTTCTTGAATTTAGACACTCGCCTGTGTCTACTATTCCCCAGAAGAGTCCCTTCAGATTCAACACTCGTCCGTGTTCCCTGTTAACCAGTTGATACTCGTCCGTATCATCATCTTTGAACACGAGTCAGTATTTGTTTCTACCCGATACTCGTCCGTATCGTAGTCGTAAGGATGCTCGTCCGCATCTTTAATCTATACACAACATCTAAACACTTATACCCTTTTATTTCTTGGACGTAAACACTCGTCCGTGTTTACCACTCCCCAGTAGATCGCTAACAAAGCATTTTTCTCTTTTATCTGACACTCGTCCTGTGTCATGATAAACCCTGAGAGCAGCCGTACCCTGCTAGGTGGTCGTCCTCCACCTCTTGATGGTCGTCCTCCATCATGCTCATCCGATGGCCGTCCCCATCGTTGATATTTTAGCAGCCGTCCCCTGCTAGGTGGTCGTCCTCCACCTTTTGATGATCGTCCTTCATCATTTTATCCGATGGCCGTCCCCATTGTTGATTTTGGTTATCTGGCATTCGTCCTATGTCATGATAGACCTTGAGAGCAGCCGTCCCCTGCTAGGTGGTCGTCCTCCACCTCTTGATGGTCGTCCTCCATCATGCTCATCCGATGGCCGTCCCCATCGTTGACCTTTTATCCGGCATTCGTCCTATGTCGTGATATTTTCGGCAGCCGTACCCTGCTAGTTGGTCGTCCTCCACCTTAGATGACCGTCCCTCATCTTAACCCAACAGAGCAGCCGTCCCCTGCTAGGTGATCGTCCCTCACCTTTGATGACCGTACCTCATCATCTGTTTATTTCATTTATTCTTTAACCCGATGGCCGTCCCCGTCGTGGTCCCTTTTCCCCTTTTTAGCCCGATGGCCGTCCCCATCGTTGGTTACTTTACTTTATGAACTTGATGGCCGTCCCCGTCATGTTTCATTAACCCCCAGAGAATTTTACAGCTTTGCTTGATGGCCGTCCCCATCATAATTCTTTTTATCCCCAGCATGTCGGCCGTCCCCGTCATTGCTTTATTTTCCGCACTTTTCCAGCATGTCGGCCGTCCCCGTCATTGCTCTTTACCCAGCAGTCGTCCTCTGCTCGACGGTCGTCCTCTGTTGCCCACACTTTACAATATTCTTTATTTTCCTTTACAATCTATATCCCTTTTCTTCTTCTTTCTGTGAGTGCAAATTTTGGACTGTCTTTGGTATTCAACCACAAGTTATCTTGTTTGCCTGTTAAGCCATTGCTTACAACCTGCACAGCTAACTCATGTTTGAATAGGGGCAGCTGTAAACACCCCAAATTTGCCCTCACCCATTCACACCATGGCTTGTGATCATTTCATATGCATAAACACAATCATACCATCTTATATCACATTTTTGATTCACTGCATAGATTCAAAGTCATCTGCATCTAGGGTTTGTGATCTGAACAATCCAAGAGCCTCTTGAGCCACTCCAAGGGTCATCAATCACTTCAAGGGGGTCCATGTGTGTTCAATCATCATATTATATCCTCCCAAAGTCAAGAATGTCAAAGAATCACAAGAACTGGAAATGGTGTGGATGCAGAGCCAGGTTTAACTACACAGTTGACCTAAAATTAGGGTTTTGGTTTCAGAGGCCATAACTCCAAATTTTTTGGTCATTCTTGTTTCTATTGGTCTCTATATGGTATAGGGAGTATGCATATCAATTTTCATGAATAAATTCCATGGGGAAGTCATCTGATAAAGAGTTGACTTTTCAGACAAGTCAATGCAAAATCAGGGCATCTGAGGCCCCCAATGACCCAACCAAGGGTTGATCTTCATCATTTTGAGTGTATTTGATCTTTATTTGATCATGGAAGAAGGTTTAAGTTCACAAAATTCAAGAATTTGAAGTTTTTGCAAAGTTGACTTTTTTGGGCATGGTTGACTTTTTAATGAAATGTCATTTTATGCAACTTTTTCAACCCTTACTTTTTGATCCAAAAATGCTTCAAATGGAAAAACTTTGGTCTTGAAAGTTGTAGATTAGATCTTTCCCTTTTCAAAAAGTACAAGAACATGACCTAATTCATTTTGGATCAAAAGTTATGGTTTATCAAAGTTGGCAAAAATCATTAAAATTCAAGTTATGCACCAAATGGAAAACTTGCAAATTCATGTACCAAGCATTCTAGTGACTTCAAAATGACTTCAAAACTTCATCATATGATCATACATGACCCCAAAAACAGAATTGGCCCAAGGGATTTTACATTGTTTGCTTTGATTTCTAAAGATCACTAAGCCATTTTCCATTACAAGTGCAAAGTTGGATTTTTGGCAAAGTCATTTTCCAAAGAGCTATGTGATTGCTGGCTGACTTCTATGCATTGCCATGACTAAAAGAAGTCCCATGCTACAAAATTCAGCAAGCAATGTCTCATGCATATGGCACAAAATCATGAGGAAACATCAAGTGGGCAAGTTGCAAAAGCTAGCATAGCTTGTGATCCATATGTTGCAGTCAGCTACAAGCAATCCAAGGGCCCTCCTCAACTCAAGCTGAAGCAAGACATGACTTCAAACTGCTGCTGCCATGACCCATGTGTAACACGGTGGGAGAACTGACTTTAAGCAATGTTGCGGATAGCAAGAGTCGCCACCGACTTTTATTTTATCCATAAGGAAAGGTTATAAAAGAACAGGAAAGACCTTAGAGAATATTTTGGGTCCGGGGGGTAGGTTATGAAAAGGGAAGGTATTAGCATCCTTTTCATCCATGGTTATTCATGGGCTCTTAGGTACTTAAGCTCACTTTAAATTGTTTTTGAAAGTGTAGTGTGTGAATAGAAAATTTTCAGAATAGTTAATAAATAATCCATGTAAGGATGTGTTAAAAACTTGTTTGAAAATTTGTTTGAAATTTGTTTAAGTGTGAAAAGTTTTGAGATGAGCAAGTATCTAGGAGTAACCTACCCTAATGTTTAAAGTCTTTCTTATTCTTTATCTTTTCCTTAGTAAGACTATCCCTACTATAATGGAGTAGGTAGTCCTTACTTTGGATGTTAAGGGACATGTGAGGGACAATTTGATTTGGAAGGCCATTTGTGGGGTGTAATAAGCATAAGGAAGGGACTATCATCATTTATTTCGAAGGGACTCGATTCGTATAGGCAACCATGAGGGACTTTGATGATTTTCTTTCGAGGGACTTGCTTTATACACCCCACTTAACCATTATTCGTAGGCAACCTGAGGGATAACCTTAGAAAGTGAGACGGCGATTTAAAATCAACTTACGTGTGTGACGTGTTTAATTTAATTATCTTATGTTAAAAATTATCTAAATTTATTTTTTTAATAACAAACATATTTTTCACTCCCTAATTACTAACCATAGCAATAATAATAATTAAAATAATTACAAAATTACAACCGGGAAACAATTACAAAATTATAATAATAAAAATAATAAGCAAAATAATTAAATAAAAATAAGTAAAATCTAAATAAGCAATAAATAATAAAAAATAAATGATAAAGGGGTTAATGATAATAATAATAATAATAATAATTTAGAAATAATAGACAAGGTTAGAAATATAATAATAAATAATAATATGGTTAGTAAATAAGAATAAACAAAATTAATCAAAATATTATAATAATAAGAAATTAACAATTTTTAATATAAACAACTAAAAAACAAATATGAATAAACAATTATTTTAATTTACAAATTATTAAGTTATATTTTAATTATATTTTAATTATAAAGTTACTACAAAAATCTAAACACAATTATTTCTAAACAAAAGTTATAAAAAAAATGTTTATTTAATATATAAAGAGAAAAATAAATGATAAGTGTATTTACAAAATTTTACTTTTTAATAATATGAAATATATTTATATTTTGAGAGAAATAATTTATAATAATATTTATAATATTTACATGAATCATACTAAACAAATATACATTATAACTACATTAGAAAATAAAATTACAAAGAAATAGAATTAGATTTGTATTTTAAAAAATATTTTTAGAGTTTTATAAAATTAGGGTTTTATTTGAGAAATAATTTTTAGGGTTTGGAATATACAAAATTTATTCTAATTTACATATACAAAAATAATGAAATATAATTTACAAAAAAAAATAAAAAATAAAATATATTTTTAAAGAAAGATAACATACATATTTTATGATTATTTTTATTGTTTTAGAAACATATATGATATATATTTAGTTTTAATATTATAATGCTTAAAAACAAATAAAAGGAAAAAATATGGAAACTTACCTGGCTGGGGTTTGAACCCAGGCCAGCTTGATTTCCAGCAAGCATAACAACCACTGGGCCACTGGCGCGCAGGCAAGAGATGAGAGAAAGAGATTTGTTTTGTGCCTTATGATGCCAAATCCAGAAAAATATGAAAAAAAGCAAAAGGCCTGGGGTGGATTCGTACCCAGGACCTTTCAGTGACAAGCATACATACGTAACCGCCTGGCTGGGAGAGCCTACCTGATGCTAAATCAACCATAAATAATAATATAATGTAACTACTAATCATGTGAAAAAAATAAGAAAAAAGGATGGCACCACCAAGTATCGAACACAAGCCATCAAGGTACAAACAGACGCCACTTTCCACTGGGACAAGCTGCGTGCTTGTGACTATTGTCCTGCACTCGTTCCTTTTGTTTCATGCCTTCTACTGTCTTCAATTTCGTCCAATCGCGCACTGCCACAGGGTCATCTTCAACCTCCAGCCATACGAAATTACCTGCGAATTTTGCTATACAATTTCCTGCGAAAAAATTTTGTAACAAAACCTACGATTTTCATATAACACAAAATACACACAATTAATCCATAATTTTTATAGGGAATTAAAGCCCAGGTCTTATAGAATTCGAAAATCCCTTTGAGGGCCTCTGATAGTTCATAAATCGATTGATCCCAAATTCAAAGTTGAAACCCTAATAATGGCATTCCATCAAACAAGTCACGAAACTCCAATCAAAACGTCCAGAATCATTCTGAACATCATAATAAACATATATTAGTCACCAAAAACAGTTCATAATGCCTATGTTAATGGATTCGAAAAATCAAAATTCAAAACAAAAGTGGTTTCGGGTTTCATGGTTCCATGATGTTTTTGATGCATATGATCATTCAAACATGTTCATTCAACCTTAAAGAAGCTGTCTCAACCTTTAAAACCTTTGTTGGATGGCTGAATTTGAAAAATCGAATTTGAGTTTTTGTGAGAAAATTTGAAATTTGAATGTGATGTTTGGCTGCTGGATTTCGTCCCCTTGTGTTTGGTTTATGTTTAGCATATATACATGAGTGAATTAGGTCAAAAATATGACTTGGTTGTGTGAAGATTTGATTCAAAAAAGATTCAAAAAGATCATAGTGTGAAATTCAAATATTTGATCATGAGTGCTTGCTATCTTTGGAGAGATCACATGATTTCTTTCTCTTTAAGTTTCAATCAATAATTATGAAATTCTAGAAGCAATATTTTCACCCAAAAATAGATTTTCATATTTTATATTTATTTAAAATGATTTTTATGAATTAAATCAAAAATAAATAAATAAAAAATAATAAAAATGCTGAATTTTGGTCAATTGGGTCGTGCTCCATGTTATGAGATGGATTGGGTCACAACTTAGCAAGCCCATTTGGAAAGAATTACTTCTAAGCCTCCATTTTCAACATAAACCATCACAAAATTTCCCAATTTTGTAAAGGCATATCTCCCTCAATTTTAAAGGTATGAGGGTGTTCTTGGACTTTTTGGAAAGCTTGAAGAGTCCTCTAAACAACCCCATTGGTTTCAGGTCCATATCATTTACCAATCTCAAGTTATGCCCTTTTGAAGTTGTTGACTTTTTGTTGACTTTTGAAATGACCTATAATGTCTTAGATCATATCTTTCAAATGAAGCATTTTTGGGCTTAACTTTCAACATCAAAGTTGTATAGAATTCAATTTCCTTCAAAATGAGCTTTGGATGGAGACTTGGTGATGAAGTATGTGAAAGTTATGGCTGGTCAAAGTTCAGTTGACATTTACTGAGGAAACCCTAATTTAGAAACTCCTGATTATTGATGATCTGGAATCTCCTTGATGAATCATGATCAACCCTTGATCAAATGATGAATTTTACTTCATATAATTGATGTTGGCAAAAAATCATGAAGTTTGACTTTGGTTTGACCACAGTTGACCTCAGTTTGACTTTTTAACTGCATTGACTGATTTTGACTTATCTGATCATCTGACTGAGTAATCTTTTGAGAAAAGTCTTGAAACTTGTCATGGGGGTTCTCACACACATATAAGATGTTATGAAACTCACTTGAGGTATTGGAAGTCCATTTAGCCTGATTAAAGTCAAAACCCTAGTTTTGGATGCACTGCTTAGGAGGTGCATTGTCTGAGGGAATTGTCAACTTCTTTGACCAATTGTGAACTTTGTGAACCTTGTGAATCTTCATAAAATGTCTTGTGATACTCATGGGAGGTATTGTGAAGCTTGTGAACCTCATGAAGTGGCTTTGTAGACCTCATGAACCTCAGGGAAGCTTTGTAATCATTGTGAGACTTGTGAACCTTGTGAACCTTCAAGAAGTAACTTGTAAATTTCCTGAACTTCATGAAAGGTATTGAAAGTATTGTGGAATTTGTGAACCTTGTGAACCTTCAAGAAGCAACTTGTGGACTTCATGAACCTCATGAAAGGTTATGGGAATGTTGAGAAACTTGTGAACCTTGTGAACCTTCAAGAAGCACAAAGTCTTGTATTGTGAGGGCAAATTTTGGGGTGCAACAGCTGCCCCTGTTCAATTTTCTGAAACCTGAGGGGTTAGATTGGTATATTTGCCAGTCGTAACCTGGAAGGTTGAAGGGGATTGAACACAAAAGCCCAAAAATTTGCACTCACCAGTGCATGGTTGGTTGAACATGATTGAGTGGGCTTAAAAATGCCACTAGGGGAAAGTTCTTCGGTAGTATAATGAAAGCTGTCAGGAGTCTTGATGTAACAACATGTCTTCATGAGGATAGAGCAGTCAATAATGACAAATTCTAAAGCAGTCTTGAAATAATAATGTGATTTCAGGAGGATAGAGCAATCAATAATGATAACTCTAAAGCAGTCTTGAAGTAATAATGTGATATGTCTTCAGGAGGATAGAGCAATCAATAATGATAACTCTAAAGCAGTCTTGAAGTAATGATTTCAGGAGGATAAAGCCATCAACAATGATGACTCTAAAGCAGTCTTGAAATAATAATGTGATATATCTTCGGGAGGATAGAGCCATGATAACTCTAAAGCAGTCTTGAAGTAATAATGTGATTTCAGGAGGATAGAGCAATCAATAATGATAACTCTAAAGCAGTCTTGAAGTAATAATGTGATATGTCTTCAGGAGGATAGAGCAATCAATAATGATAACTCTAAAGCAGTCTTGAAGTAATGATTTCAGGAGGATAGAGCCATCAACAATGATGACTCTAAAGCAGTCTTGAAATAATAATGTGATATATCTTCAGGAGGATAGAGCCATGATAACTCTAAAGCAGTCTTGAAGTAATAATGTGATATGTCTTCAGGAGGATAGAGCAATCAATAATGATAACTCTAAAGCAGTCTTGAAGTAATGATTTCAGGAGGATAGAGCCATCAATAATGATGACTCTAAAGCAGTCTTGAAGTAATGATTCCAGGAGGATAGAGCCATCAACAATGATGACTCTAAAGCAGTCTTGAAATAATAATGTGATATATCTTCAGGAGGATAGAGCCATGATAACTCTAAAGCAGTCTTGAAGTCATGAGAAGTTATCAGGAGGATAAAGTAACCCTGAGGTTACAATAAAGCAGTCCCAAAGTAGTAAGAAGATCATCAGGAGGATAAAGTAACCCTGAGGTTACAATAAAGCAGTCCTGGAGATAAATAGCTTGTTTGTTGGATAATTAACCTGAAAATAAGGTAGCATTCTGTATAATAACATTAGTTTATGCTTTATGTATGCATGTATAATATGATGCACTTAGGTAATGTATTATATGTCTATGGATATGTATGCTATGGTATGATGTAAATGATGTATGTATGATATGATACTGCCGGAAGCGTCTGGATATCTTCGTATAACAACTGCTGGCCAGGGAAAATAAATCCCGATTCGTTGTTGAAGAATATATAACCCTCTGTCTGCTGGGGAAAACAGGGTATAAATAACCTCCCGTTGCTGGGGATAATAAGGTATGGATAACCTCCCGTATGCTGGGGATAGTAAGGTATATATAACCTCCCGTATGCTGGGGATGATAAGGTATATATAACCTCCCGTTGTTGGGGATAGTAGGGTATATATAACCTTCGTCTTCGTTTGGTAGTAGGATAAGTATAACATCCCGTCTCCGTTCGTCGTACCCTTATTGGAAAGTAAATTCCCGTACATCCGTATGAGGATAAAAGAGATGGATATAAATTCCAGGGGAGATTAGACTTTATGAAGATGGATTAGTCCTACTGAGGGTTTTATAACTGTCTTGTAAAGGTGAACTGGCGAAACTTCGTTGAAATCCTTCCCTCGTTCGTCCTTAGTAAATACTATTACTGCATTTTCATGCATTTCTGGTAAACATTAATCATATCAAGAGCATACATGCATTTCTGGTAAACATTAATCATATTCAAAAGCATACATACATTCAAACACAACCAATGGACGTTTCGCTTATGTAAATAGGGTAAAAGTAAATCTGGGTTCAAAAGATGGAATTTATTTATATCAAAAAGTGACCCATACACGGGTAAGTTTGTACAAGGAGACATAAACCCTAGTAAGAGGATTTTGTCATAAAGTTTTACAAAAGAAAATCAGCTATGTGGGAAGACAATCCTATTGAGTTCCAATTCTACTATTGCCACTCAAGTATCTCATCTTCTTGCTGTTGAGACGGAAACGATTGGATTGAGCTTTATCTGTTCGAGCTCGAGTAAGTAGTACAACTGGTTGCAGTTTCATGAGTGATCCAAATGAGACATAGTCATACGCTTTAATCCCTAACTTTTGCCTGGATTGCCCTTTCAGGTTTTCAATCCACCGGGATACCCTTTTTTGCCCAAGCCGCCTTTTCAGGTTTTCGACTTGCCGGGTGTACATTTTTTTATATATATCCCTAATTTTTGCCCAAACCCTTTTGGTTTGCCGGGATGCCCTTATTTTTGCCTAGGCCTGTCAACCTAGCGGGTCTCTTTTTATGCGTAGTATTTTTTAACTATGTCTGCATTTACAGGCTGTGGGAAGTCCTCACCATCCATTGTAGTCAATATCATGGCACCTCCTGAGAATACTGTCTTGACTACAAATGGTCCTTCATACGTTGGAGTCCACTTGCCCCTAGGATCACCCTGCGGTAATATGATACGCTTGATTACCAAGTCACCAGCCTGATATACCTTTGGCTTAACCTTCTTGTTAAAAGCTTTGATCATTCGTTTTTGGTACATCTGGCCATGACAAACTGCTGCTAACCTCTTCTCATCAATCAAATTTATCTGGTCCAGTCGAGTCTGAATCCACTCATCTTCATCCAAGCCTGCATCCTTCATAATTCTCAAGGAGGGAATCTGAACTTCAATGGGCAGAACTGCTTCCATACCATAGACTAAGGAGAATGGGGTTGCCCCTGTTGAAGTACGTATTGTAGTACGATAACCATGAAGAGCAAATGGTAACATCTCATGCCAATCCTTGTAAGTAACAGTCATCTTCTGTACAATCTTCTTAATGTTCTTGTTAGCAGCTTCAACTGCCCCATTCATCTTTGGACGATACGGAGAAGAGTTGTGATGCTTAATCTTGAACTGCGTGCAGAGATCAGTAATCATAGTGTTGTTCAAATTAGAGCCATTGTCAGTGATAATCCTTTCAGGGATGCCATACCTACATATGAGATTATTCTTAATGAATCGAGCCACAACATTCTTAGTCACAGATGCAAATGAAGCTGCCTCTACCCACTTTGTGAAATAATCAATAGCCACCAGGATGAAACGATGCCCATTAGAAGCAGTAGGCTTGATCTCACCAATCATATCAATGCCCCACATGGCAAAGGGCCAAGGAGCAGTCAACACATTCAAGGGTGATGGAGGTACATGGACTTTATCAGCATAAATTTGACATTTGTGACACGTTCTAGAGTGCTGATAGCAATCAGCTTCCATGGTAGACCAATAGTAACCTGCTCTCAAAATCTTCTTTGCCATGGTATGACCACTAGAATGAGTGCCAAAGGTCCCATCGTGCATCTCTTCCATAATCTCAGTTGCTTCTTTCTTATCCACACAACGAAGCATAGTTGAATCATGATTGCGCTTGTACAGAATCCCATTACTTAAAAAGAACTTGGCAGAAAACCTCCTCAGAAACTTCCTATCTTTGACAGATGCCTCTTCAGGAAACTCCTGAGCTTCAAGATATCTTTTTACTTCATAGAACCAAGGCTTCTCATCTGCCCCTTCTGTATCAATATCATTGCAGTATGCAGGCTTCTCAAATCTATCAATAGTAATCTTGGGAGCTTCATCATCCCAGCTGATCTCAAACATAGATGCCATGGTGGCCAAGGCATCTGCCAACTGATTCTCTCTTCGTGGAATATGTCCAAAGGTAATCTCTTCGAAATGTGGGACCAAAGACAACACATGCTCTCTGTAAGGAATGAGATTATCATGCTTGGTATCCCAATCTCCTTTAATCTGACTTACTACCAGGGCTGAATCTCCATACACATCAAGGAACTGAATCTTCATATCAATAGCAGCTTTAATACCCAGGATGCATGCCTCATACTCAGCCATGTTATTGGTACAATAGAAACAAAGTCTGGCAGTAATCGGGGTATGACAACCTTCAGGGGAACTAATCACAACACCAACACCATTACCAAGTGCATTAGAGGCACCATCAAAAACCATAGTCCATCGGGATCCTTGTTCAGGTCCGTCATATTGTCCAGGTTCTTCGGTAACAGTCATAATGTCTTCATCAGGGAACTCAAAATTCATTGACTGGTAATCATCCACTGCTTGATGAGCCAAATGATCAGCAACAACACTTCCCTTAATGGCCTTCTGAGTAGTATACTGTATATCATATTCTGTCAAGATCATTTGCCATCTTGCAATTCTTCCGGAGAGAGCAGGTTTCTCAAATATGTACTTGATTGGATCCATCTTCGAAATCAACAAGGTAGTATGGGTCAACATATACTGTCTTAGTCGGCGAGCAGCCCATGCCAAAGCGCAACAAGTTTTCTCGAGCAGTGAGTATCTTGTTTCACAGTCGGTAAACTTTTTGCTAAGGTAGTATATTGCCTGCTCTTTTCGACCAGACTCGTCATGTTGTCCCAACACACACCCCATTGAGTTGTCTAACACTGTTAAGTACATAATCAAGGGTCTTCCATCAACTGGTGGCATCAAAATTGGTGGCTCTAGCAGATATCTCTTAATCTCATCAAAAGCAGTCTGGCACTCATCATTCCATTCCATCACCTGATCTTTCTTCAATAACTTGAAGATTGGCTCACAGATGGTAGTTAACTGGGAAATAAATCTTGCAATGTAGTTCAATCGTCCCAAGAAACCTCTAACCTCCTTCTCAGTACGGGGAGCTGGCATCTCTCGTATAGCTTTCACTTTTGCAGGATCTACTTCAATACCTTTTCCACTGACAATGAAACCCAGGAGCTTTCCAGATCTAACCCCAAAAGTACACTTGTTTGGGTTCAATCTCAACTTGTATTTCTTCAACCTCTCAAACAACTTGTGTAGATGATCAAGATGTTGCTCTTCATTCTGAGATCTGGCTATCATATCATCCACATATACCTCTATCTCATGATGAATCATATCATGAAACAAAGCCACCATAGCACGCTGATATGTTGCCCCTGCATTCTTCAAACCAAATGGCATCACCTTATAGCAAAAGGTGCCCCACTGTGTCACAAATGTTGTCTTCTCCATATCTTCAGGCGCCATCTTGATTTGATTGTAACCAGAGAAACCATCCATAAAAGAGAATACCTTATGCTGAGCAGTGTTGTCTACCAGAATGTCAATATGAGGAAGTGGAAAGTCATCTTTAGGGCTAGCCTTATTCAGATCTCTGTAGTCTACACACATACGCACCTTACCATCTTTCTTAGGAACTGGTACCACATTTGCAACCCATTGAGGATAAGAAGTTACTGCTAAGAACCCTGCATTGAACTGTTTCATTACCTCTGCCTTGATTTTTTCTGACATTTCAGGACGCATACGACGAACCTTCTGCTTCTTTGGACGACAATCTTCTTTCACTGGCAAACGGTGAACCACAATGTCTGTATCCAACCCTGGCATATCTTCATAAGACCAAGCAAAGATCTCCACATAGTCACGTAACATCTGAATCAACCTGCTCTTGACACTGTCCTCTAAATCAGCCCCTACCTTGACCTCTTTTCTGTTTTCTTCAGTTCCCAGATTCACAACTTCGACTGGCTCTTCATGTGGCTGTATAGCTTTCTCTTCTTGTTGTAATAACCTAGCAAGCTCTACAGGTATTTCACAATCGTCCTCATTTCCGTCTTCAGTTTGATAGATCGGATTCTCGAAATTGTAATTGGCAATAGTAGAACTGTTATCAACAGGATCCAGAGTGGATGAGGATCTGCATTTTAGTGATGTGGGTGTGTGTAAGAACACATAGCTGATAAAACAAAAATAAAGAAAAGAAAGACAAGGAACACAATATTTACTAAAACGAAACGTCCACTGATTTTATTGAATGAAGTATGCAAATGAAATGACAGCCCGTAACAAGCACACCATTGTGCCCCGGGTAAAGCACATGGCTTGAAAGTTTTAATTGTTCAAGAAATTACAAACTTAAAAAAAACATAACACAGTAATAGTATTTACTCCTGACTAAAGGAGATAGGGATAACATCTTCAGCTTTCCAATTATTGAGTCCAGCACCCATAGTAGGAAAAATCCAAGCATCCAAGTTGTAGTCTTCATTTTGATCTCCCACAGCATTGATAACCCCTTGATTGGTGATACGAGCAGCACGAGCGCGACGAACAGCCTTCTGGGACTCTGCAGTGAAACCCAAACCAAACTTGTCAGACTTGTATGGAATATCAGGAAGCTGACCCCAAATAGTACAACCACCTTCATCCACCACAGCTCTAGCATCATTGAGGGAGGCCATTGCCATTGTTGGAGGTTTTCTGATGACCACAGGAGCTTTCTTCACAGCAGGAGGAGCTACATAATCATTAACCCAGGGAACCACTTCAAATGACTGACATGGAGTCTCAATGTATTCACCTTCCACTTCCAGATACTTGAAAGTGTTTACATGGCTGACAAAGTATTCTTCCTCTCCAAAGACAGTAACAACTTTTCCATTCACCGGATATCTCAACTTTTGGTGCAATGTAGAGGTCACAGCACCTGCCCCATGGATCCAGGGACGACCAAGCAGACAAGAGTATGAAGGACGAATATCCATCACATAGAATGTAGCAGTAAACATCTGAGAACCAACTTTGATTGGAAGATCAATCTCCCCTTGAACCACTCTTCTAGAACCATCAAAAGCCTTTACCACAATATTACTGGGCTTCAACACAACATCTTCAGGACTCAGTTTATTCAGGACTTCCTTGGGCAACACATTCAGAGAGGAACCATTGTCTATCAGTACATGTGACAGGATAGTGCCCCTGCATTCAATTGAAATATGCAAGGCCCTGTTATGGTCTCTCTTGGCAGGGGTCAAATCAGCATCAGAGAATCCTAACCCATTGTCATAGGTCAGGTGAGCAACACAGTTCTCAAATTGGTCCACAGAAATTGCACTGGGCACATGAGCAGACTTCAGAAACTTGATCAAGGACTTGGCATGAGCCTCAGAACACAGCAATAAGGACAACATAGAAATCTTTGAGGGGGTATGCCCCAACTGATCCACAATGTCATAATCACTCTTGCGAATGATTTTCAATACTTCTTCCATCTGCTTAGAGAGATCATCAACAGCCGGCACATCAGTAGATACAGGCTCAACAATAGGACCTTTGCCCCGAGCATCAGTGGTGGTAGTAGCAGCAGGAGTAACTGCACTCTTAGAAGCAACTGGAGGAGAGAAGACTCTTCCACTACGAGTGATCTTGCTAGATCCAGCAATATTATCAATGTCAGCAGGCACATCAGGTAAAGGCTCCTGCTTGACACCATGGATGTAAACATCAGACCCATAGTGCCAAGGCACAGCTTTGTCAGATGTATAAGGAATAGGACCAGGAGTGGTAATAATCAGAGGAGCCACTCTGGCTTCAGCAACAACTTTCACAGGACCTTCAGCAGTAATCTTGATTGGGCCCTGATGAGCGATCTTGATGGGACCCTTTGAAGTGATTCTCACCGGTACTTTGTCAACCATATCAACCTCTTCAATCTTCTTACCCTGAGTCAGATGATCCACCATACCTTCTACAGATGCTGGTCTTCTTTCAAACACTATAGTATACTTATCCATGAGACGTTGAATTCCATCTCTCAAAATGAAGCAACTATCCGGTTTATAGGTACAATACAGACAATCTTCACGACAACCTGGAAAGATCCCAGCTTGTACTAAACTCTTTTTGATAACAGACAATGGTGTGCTCAACTCCATAACTGAATAGACATGCAGGTCTTTTTCATCAATGGCATTGACAGTCTTCTCGTGATTTGGCATTGGAGCTGTAATCACATTTGGAGTACCTGGTGGATCAAACTCAATTTCTCCAGCATCAATCATATCTTGAATTTTGTTCTTCAAGACCCAGCAGTTATTAGTATCATGTCCTGGACAGTTTGAATGATATGCACATCGTGCATTGGGATTGTACTTGGGAGAAGTAACATTGGGATTCTGAGGAGCCTCCCTTAAGGTAATAAGTTCAGCCTTCAACAAGTGTTGCAATGCCTGAGCCATTGACATGTTGATCTTCGTGAACTGTCTTCTAGCCCTCTGTTGGTTGCCTTGAGGCTGCTCTGTTGTTGCAGAAGTTGGATTTGAAATATGAACTGCACTAACAGACTGATGTCTTCTGTTACGATCAGGTTGACCATAAACAGCATTGGATTCCTTTTTTCCAGTGGGAGGCTTCTTTGCAGCACCTGATGAAGAAGTGCCCACTTGGATCTTACCATTCTTGATACCATTCTCTACCCGCTCTCCTGTCATAATCAACTCAGTGAAGCCAGATGATGAGCTTCCAATGAGATGACTGTAAAACGGACCATTCAACGTACACATGAACATATCAACTAGTTCCCTGTCAGTCAAAGGGGGTTGAACTCTTCCAGCCAAATCTCTCCATTTCTGAGCATACTCCTTAAAACTTTCTTTGGCACCCATGGACATGCTCTGAAGTTGCATGCGAGTGGGGGCTAAGTCAGCATTGTATTGATACTGCTTGTAGAAAGCTTCAGCAAGGTCATTCCAATCTCTGATGTTGACACTCTCCAACTGATAATACCACTCCAGCTGAGCTCCAGATAAGCTCTCTTGAAAGAAATGGATCCACAACTTTTTGTCAGCAGTGTGAGGTTGAATCCTTCTGACATAAGACCTCAAGTGCAGCTTGGGACAAGAGACCCCATCATAAACCACAAAGGTAGGAACTTTGAAACCAATGGGTATCACAACCCCAGATATCAGACTCAAATCCTCAAAATCCAGCCCAGATGATTTCTGCAATTCCATAGCATCCATCCTATCCACCAGCATCTTGATTTTGTCTTCATTAGGCTCATGGTAGTAATTAGCCTCAGAATCAGAGTCCCCCATAGTGTTGTGGAGACTGCCTCTCTCTTTCTCAGATTCCTCAGATTCGTAGTCATCAATTTGTTCCTTGGTCTTGACAGGTCCCTTGAACCTTCTTCCCATGTTGAGCAACCCAGCAGACCTTCTAGTCTTCTTAGTCTTCTTGGCCAGCAGTGCCTTCAAATCATCTTGCCCCTTGGACAGGTTCAAGATCAGTTCTTGGAACTGTGCATTCTGTGCCTGAAGATCCTTAACTGATTGTTCAAGAGCCATTGCTGAAATAAACAGCGAGAAGATGAGAAACCTGTGCACAATTATAAACCTGTGATGCAATGAAATGATATGGGAATGCATATGCAATGTTTTCAAGGACCGCAGAATTTAAATTTGCTTAAACAAACAAGAAAGTAACTTTTTATTAGTAATAACTTGTTTTGCCTTTTAGGCTTACAAAAATGAAAATGAAATAAGTACAAAAGACGGGGTTTTAAGTCTCCCATGGACGTTTCCTCTTTGTATTGAGGTATGAGTTGAGGTTTCGTTCCTCATGAAGTTGCTTTGTTAGCTCTAGGATCCTTGCTTGGCTTGTTTTGTAATGAGCCTCGAAAGTATCCCTTTGCTCCTTCAGTTGGATCCATGATCTCTGCAAGTCTTCCATATCAGTAGGCATGTCTGGGTGAAGGATGGTATAAGCTGTGTCTCCTTCAGCAACAGGTTCCATGATAACTGGTAGGACGGCAGGATATGGCATCATGAGTGTCTGAGCACGAGATCGTACCCATCTGAGATAAGCCTCCATAGGAATAGTGTACTTAGGCTCCAGTGTCTTGCTGTCAATCCTGTTTACCTTTCCCCAAGCTCGTATGAATCTCTGACGGTAACCCTGAAGATCGTTGTCGTAATCAAACACAATGCCCTGAATCAACATGTCATGTGGACCATCGCTCCGAGCGTAACCAAACTGTCGTAAAGCTAGAGAGGGGTTGTAGGTGATGCCTCCTCTTATGCCTAGAAGTGGCACATTAGGAAACTCCCCACAACGGTCAATGATGGTGACATTCTCCATAGATCTGGAGCACCAATGGATGTCTGAGTGAGAAAGTGACATGATCCTCTTGGACCATCTGAACCCTTGCTCATTCTTCATTACTGAGCGAGGAAGGTGAGAAATAAACCACCTGGAAAGTAAAGGTATGCAGCACATCAAAGTTCCTCTTGCCCTTGTAGTACGGGTGTGAAGAGAATGCAGGATGTCTCCAAGCAATGTAGGCACTGGATTGTGACTCAGGAAAATGTTGATGGCATGAACATCTATGAACTGATCTGGATTGGGGAACAATACTAAGCCATATATCAACAAGGCTAAGATCTCCTCAAAAGCATCATAGCTCATGGCCTTCAAGAACACCTGAGCTTTCTCTACCAACACCTTAGCAAGAATACCCTTGACTCCACTTCTCGTTTCTAGAACAATGTCAGACTTCTTCAGATGTAGAGCTGCAGCAATAACCTCTGGTTTAAGCTCTTTTTCCAAGCCTGTGAATGGTTTCTGATCAAGAACAGGTATGCCCAGAAGTTTAGAGAACTCCTCCATGGTTGGAACTAGCTGGTAGTCAGGGAATGTAAAGCAATGGTGCTTAGGGTCAAAGAACTGGAACAGGACACTCATCATGTCTTCATTGAACCCTGAAGTGACTAGATCCAATAGGTGACCATGTCTCTTGATGAACCGGGAATGATCAGACACCTGAGAAACCAACTCTTTAAGTTTGGGAGGTATCCCCACAAAGTTGATCCTGATGGTGTTTCTACGAGCTGTAGCCATGACCTGCAACAAAGAACAAAGATAAATCCCTTGGTCCTTGAAATGGTTAGGGAAAATGGTATGCTCATGATGCATGATGATGTCATGATGTTATGCTCAATCACAAACATGTGGCACACACAAACAAGTCACACCATAGCCCTAGGTTTAAAGGCTTGCATGAGGTTTAAGGTAAGTACCCTCCCCTGAAGTTAGATGGTTCATCCTGTCCTACAAAAGTAACCGGGTTCTAAGGGATCTCAATATCACTGATCCTTCACAAGGGTGGTTGATCAGAAGGCAACTTACTTGCCAACCAAAACCCTCCAAGTTTAAGATCTCAATGAGCGTAGTATCGAGTGTCAACCAACTTCAGTCTGCACCAAAGCCGGTTACCTCACTACTTTCTAAAGGCCAAGATGAGTTAACTAGGGTTCTAAAAGTTAGTTAGTGCATTGACAACATATGGCAGCCTCAATATTATCCTCAACTTGACTTAAGGAATATAAGCACCAACCAAGAAGTCGCACTAACTATGGCCACCAGATCAACCGTATCGATATACGTCGTACAATTTCCTTGGTCTATTGCCATATACCTAAGGTACACTAGATCCGGGTTAGGACCTTTCACACATAAGAGCACCCCAACAAGTAATATAAATCAAACAAGGCAAGCAATTCATTTATTCTTTAACCCGATGGCCGTCCCCGTCGTGGTCCCTTTTCCCCTTTTTAGCCCGATGGCCGTCCCCATCGTTGGTTACTTTACTTTATGAACTTGATGTCCGTCCCCGTCATGTTTCATTAACCCCCAGAGAATTTTACAGCTTTGCTTGATGGCCGTCCCCATCATAATTCTTTTTATCCCCAGCATGTCGGCCGTCCCCGTCATTGCTTTATTTTCCGCACTTTTCCAGCATGTCGGCCGTCCCCGTCATTGCTCTTTACCCAGCAGTCGTCCTCTGCTCGACGGTCGTCCTCCGTTGCCCACACTTTACAATATACTTTATTTTCCTTTACAATCTATATCCCTTTTCTTCTTCTTTCTGTGAGTGCAAATTTTGGACTGTCTTTGGTATTCAACCACAAGTTATCTTGTTTGCCTGTTAAGCCATTGCTTACAACCTGCACAGCTAACTCATGTTTGAATAGGGGCAGCTGTAAACACCCCAAATTTGCCCTCACCCATTCACACCATGGCTTGTGATCATTTCATATGCATAAACACAATCATACCATCTTATATCACATTTTTGATTCACTGCATAGATTCAAAGTCATCTGCATCTAGGGTTTGTGATCTGAACAATCCAAGAGCCTCTTGAGCCACTCCAAGGGTCATCAATCACTTCAAGGGGGTCCATGTGTGTTCAATCATCATATTATATCCTCCCAAAGTCAAGAATGTCAAAGAATCACAAGAACTGGAAATGGTGTGGATGCAGAGCCAGGTTTAACTACACAGTTGACCTAAAATTAGGGTTTTGGTTTCAGAGGCCATAACTCCAAATTTTTTGGTCATTATTGTTTCTATTGGTCTCTATATGGTATAGGGAGTATGCATATCAATTTTCATGAATAAATTCCATGGGGAAGTCATCTGATAAAGAGTTGACTTTTCAGACAAGTCAATGCAAAATCAGGGCATCTGAGGCCCCCAATGACCCAACCAAGGGTTGATCTTCATCATTTTGAGTGTATTTGATCTTTATTTGATCATGGAAGAAGGTTGAAGTTCACAAAATTCAAGAATTTGAAGTTTTTGCAAAGTTGACTTTTTTGGGCATGGTTGACTTTTTAATGAAATGTCATTTTATGCAACTTTTTCAACCCTTACTTTTTGATCCAAAAATGCTTCAAATGGAAAAACTTTGGTCATGAAAGTTGTAGATTAGATCTTTCCCTTTTCAAAAAGTACAAGAACATGACCTAATTCATTTTGGATCAAAAGTTATGGTTTATCAAAGTTGGCAAAAATCATTAAAATTCAAGTTATGCACCAAATGGAAAACTTGCAAATTCATGTACCAAGCATTCTAGTGACTTCAAAATGACTTCAAAACTTCATAATATGATCATACATGACCCCAAAAACAGAATTGGCCCAAGGGATTTTACATTGTTTGCTTTGATTTCTAAAGATCACTAAGCCATTTTCCATTACAAGTGCAAAGTTGGATTTTTGGCAAAGTCATTTTCCAAAGAGCTATGTGATTGCTGGCTGACTTCTATGCATTGCCATGACTAAAAGAAGTCCCATGCTACAAAATTCAGCAAGCAATGTCTCATGCATATGGCACAAAATCATGAGGAAACATCAAGTGGGCAAGTTGCAAAAGCTAGCATAGCTTGTGATCCATATGTTGCAGTCAGCTACAAGCAATCCAAGGGCCCTCCTCAACTCAAGCTGAAGCAAGACATGACTTCAAACTGCTGCTGCCATGACCCATGTGTAACACGGTGGGAGAACTGACTTTAAGCAATGTTGCGGATAGCAAGAGTCGCCACCGACTTTTATTTTATCCATAAGGAAAGGTTATAAAAGAACAGGAAAGACCTTAGAGAATATTTTGGGTCCGGGGGGTAGGTTATGAAAAGGGAAGGTATTAGCATCCTTTTCATCCATGGTTATTCATGGGCTCTTAGGTACTTAAGCTCACTTTAAATTGTTTTTGAAAGTGTAGTGTGTGAATAGAAAATTTTCAGAATAGTTAATAAATAATCCATGTAAGGATGTGTTAAAAACTTGTTTGAAAATTTGTTTGAAATTTGTTTAAGTGTGAAAAGTTTTGAGATGAGCAAGTATCTAGGAGTAACCTACCCTAATGTTTAAAGTCTTTCTTATTCTTTATCTTTTCCTTAGTAAGACTATCCCTACTATAATGGAGTAGGTAGTCCTTACTTTGGATGTTAAGGGACATGTGAGGGACAATTTGATTTGGAAGGCCATTTGTGGGGTGTAATAAGCATAAGGAAGGGACTATCATCATTTATTTCGAAGGGACTCGATTCGTATAGGCAACCATGAGGGACTTTGATGATTTTCTTTCGAGGGACTTGCTTTATACACCCCACTTAACCATTATTCGTAGGCAACCTGAGGGATAACCTTAGAAAGTGAGACGGCGATTTAAAATCAACTTACGTGTGTGACGTGTTTAATTTAATTATCTTATGTTAAAAATTATCTAAATTTATTTTTTTAATAACAAACATATTTTTCACTCCCTAATTACTAACCATAGCAATAATAATAATTAAAATAATTACAAAATTACAACCGGGAAACAATTACAAAATTATAATAATAAAAATAATAAGCAAAATAATTAAATAAAAATAAGTAAAATCTAAATAAGCAATAAATAATAAAAAATAAATGATAAAGGGGTTAGTGATAATAATAATAATAATAATAATTTAGAAATAATAGACAAGGTTAGAAATATAATAATAAATAATAATATGGTTAGTAAATAAGAATAAACAAAATTAATCAAAATATTATAATAATAAGAAATTAACAATTTTTAATATAAACAACTAAAAAACAAATATGAATAAACAATTATTTTAATTTACAAATTATTAAGTTATATTTTAATTATATTTTAATTATAAAGTTACTACAAAAATCTAAACACAATTATTTCTAAACAAAAGTTATAAAAAAAATGTTTATTTAATATATAAAGAGAAAAATAAATGATAAGTGTATTTACAAAATTTTACTTTTTAATAATATGAAATATATTTATATTTTGAGAGAAATAATTTATAATAATATTTATAATATTTACATGAATCATACTAAACAAATATACATTATAACTACATTAGAAAATAAAATTACAAAGAAATAGAATTAGATTTGTATTTTAAAAAATATTTTTAGAGTTTTATAAAATTAGGGTTTTATTTGATAAATAATTTTTAGGGTTTGGAATATACAAAATTTATTCTAATTTACATATACAAAAATAATGAAATATAATTTACAAAAAAAAAATAAAAATAAAATATATTTTTAAAGAAAGATAACATACATATTTTATGATTATTTTTATTGTTTTAGAAACATATATGATATATATTTAGTTTTAATATTATAATGCTTAAAAACAAATAAAAGGAAAAAATATGGAAACTTACCTGGCTGGGGTTTGAACCCAGGCCAGCTTGATTTCCAGCAAGCATAACAACCACTGGGCCACTGGCGCGCAGGCAAGAGATGAGAGAAAGAGATTTGTTTTGTGCCTTATGATGCCAAATCCAGAAAAATATGAAAAAAAGCAAAAGGCCTGGGGTGGATTCGTACCCAGGACCTTTCAGTGACAAGCATACATACGTAACCGCCTGGCTGGGAGAGCCTACCTGATGCTAAATCAACCATAAATAATAATATAATGTAACTACTAATCATGTGAAAAAAATAAGAAAAAAGGATGGCACCACCAAGTATCGAACACAAGCCATCAAGGTACAAACAGACGCCACTTTCCACTGGGACAAGCTGCGTGCTTGTGACTATTGTCCTGCACTCGTTCCTTTTGTTTCATGCCTTCTACCGTCTTCAATTTCGTCCAATCGCGCACTGCCACAGGGTCATCTTCAACCTCCAGCCATACGAAATTACCTGCGAATTTTGCTATACAATTTCCTGCGAAAAAAATTTGTAACAAAACCTACGATTTTCATATAATACAAAATACACACAATTAATCCATAATTTTTATAGGGAATTAAAGCCCAGGTCTTATAGAATTCGAAAATCCCTTTGAGGGCCTCTGATAGTTCATAAATCGATTGATCCCAAATTCAAAGTTGAAACCCTAATAATGGCATTCCATCAAACAAGTCACGAAACTCCAATCAAAACGTCCAGAATCATTCTGAACATCATAATAAACATATATTAGTCACCAAAAACAGTTCATAATGCCTATGTTAATGGATTCGAAAAATCAAAATTCAAAACAAAAGTGGTTTCGGGTTTCATGGTTCCATGATGTTTTTGATGCATATGATCATTCAAACATGTTCATTCAACCTTAAAGAAGCTGTCTCAACCTTTAAAACCTTTGTTGGATGGCTGAATTTGAAAAATCGAATTTGAGTTTTTGTGAGAAAATTTGAAATTTGAATGTGATGTTTGGCTGCTGGATTTCGTCCCCTTGTGTTTGGTTTATGTTTAGCATATATACATGAGTGAATTAGGTCAAAAATATGACTTGGTTGTGTGAAGATTTGATTCAAAAAAGATTCAAAAAGATCATAGTGTGAAATTTAAATATTTGATCATGAGTGCTTGCTATCTTTGGAGAGATCACATGATTTCTTTCTCTTTAAGTTTCAATCAATAATTATGAAATTCTAGAAGCAATATTTTCACCCAAAAATAGATTTTCATATTTTATATTTATTTAAAATGATTTTTATGAATTAAATCAAAAATAAATAAATAAAAAATAATAAAAATGCTGAATTTTGGTCAATTGGGTCGTGCTCCATGTTATGAGATGGATTGGGTCACAACTTAGCAAGCCCATTCGGAAAGAATTACTTCTAAGCCTTCATTTTCAACATAAACCATCACAAAATTTCCCAATTTTGTAAAGGAATATCTCCCTCAATTTTAAAGGTATGAGGGTGTTCTTGGACTTTTTGGAAAGCTTGAAGAGTCCTCTAAACAACCCCATTGGTTTCAGGTCCATATCATTTACCAATCTCAAGTTATGCCCTTTTGAAGTTGTTGACTTTTTGTTGACTTTTGAAATGACCTATAATGTCTTAGATCATATCTTTCAAATGAAGCATTTTTGGGCTTAACTTTCAACATCAAAGTTGTAGAGAATTCAATTTCCTTCAAAATGAGCTTTGGATGGAGACTTGGTGATGAAGTATGTGAAAGTTATGGCTGGTCAAAGTTCAGTTGACTTTTACTGAGGAAACCCTAATTTAGAAACTCCTGATTATTGATGATCTGGAATCTCCTTGATGAATCATGATCAACCCTTGATCAAATGATGAATTTTACTTCATATACTTGATGTTGGCAAAAAATCATGAAGTTTGACTTTGGTTTGACCACAGTTGACCTCAGTTTGACTTTTTAACTGCATTGACTGATTTTGACTTATCTGATCATCTGACTGAGTAATCTTTTGAGAAAAGTCTTGAAACTTGTCATGGGGGTTCTCACACACATATAAGATGTTATGAAACTCACTTGAGGTATTGGAAGTCCATTTAGCCTGATTAAAGTCAAAACCCTAGTTTTGGATGCACTGCTTAGGAGGTGCATTGTCTGAGGGAATTGTCAACTTCTTTGACCAATTGTGAACTTTGTGAACCTTGTGAATCTTCATAAAATGTCTTGTGATACTCATGGGAGGTATTGTGAAGCTTGTGAACCTCATGAAGTGGCTTTGTAGACCTCATGAACCTCAGGGAAGCTTTGTAATCATTGTGAGACTTGTGAACCTTGTGAACCTTCAAGAAGTAACTTGTAAATTTCCTGAACTTCATGAAAGGTATTGAAAGTATTGTGGAATTTGTGAACCTTGTGAACCTTCAAGAAGCAACTTGTGGACTTCATGAACCTCATGAAAGGTTATGGGAATGTTGAGAAACTTGTGAACCTTGTGAACCTTCAAGAAGCACAAAGTCTTGTATTGTGAGGGCAAATTTTGGGGTGCAACACCATGCTGCAAGTACAAGCCAACTTGACTTTTTGGCAAAAGTTCCCATACTCATGGCACAGTGAGCAGCCACCTCTACTGACCTGCCCCACAGGCTATCCACACAACTTGGAGATGTTATAGCAAGGCATTGGGCATTGAAGCAAGCCATAACACAGCATACCACAAAAACTGTCACAAAGCTTCCCTTCTTCGAATCTCATTTTCCAGCCATCAAACACCCCATTTCTCTTCACCAACAAATCAAACATACAAAAAGGAACCAGAATCCACCATGAATGCAGCCTGAAACCCTACTAATCACAACTGTGAAATCTGCCATATCAGAACTCAAGCTTCCAAAATAGCCACCAACAAGGGGTTGTGAACATTCCATTGGCTTCAGGGGGTCCAGAGAAGGCATTCTGCATCAAAGCAGGGTCAGAAGAGCTCAAATTCATAGTTCATCACTTCAGGTAGCTTCAAATCCTCAACCTTTCAGAGCTTGCATTTTAAGTGATAAATTGATAGTGTATGTCTTGTTGGTCATGGGGATGTTCTTAGAATTGAAAATGAGTTTGTACTGATGCTCTGAAATTTCACCTGTGAATTTTGTTTCCTTCGATTTGCTTGATTCTTGGTGTTTAAATGATGTTTGAGGGTGGATTTGTATCTTAGGTTGTTAGAGGATCACTTTGCTGTGTTTAATTTGGTGAATGGTGGCCTGAATCATGACTTAGGGTTTTCAACCCGCCGGAGAAGATGACCGGAGCTTCCCTCCGGTCACCTGAAAGTCATCAACTCTAAACCCTAATTAATTTGCCAGATGCATTCTCAGCCTTCGGATAGTGATTAGCTTAAGTTGTACACGGCCCAGATTGACTCACTTAGCCCTAATCCTTTTTATTTAATTTAATTAAGATTAATTAAGTTAATTGGATCAGATTCCATCCTGGCCCTTTAAAAACGCGCGCAGTCAAACCCTCTTTCCCAGATTCAAACCTCAGCCTTTGGATTGAATTACTTCTCATTTTCATTAATATTAATTCATTTCTTTTGCATTTGTTTTATACAATTTATTTAAAATAGTAAAAACCATTTAAAAATTATGAAATTTTTTGTCAAGAGTTTCATTAATTTTTAAAACACAAAAATATTTTTATTTTTATTTTTTGCATTAAAAAAGTATTTTTAAATATTTAAAAGTTTTTTTTAATTAATTGATGAGAATTAATTAATTAAAAATACTTTTAGGTATTTAAAAATCACCAAAAAATTCATGAAACCTTTAAAAACATTTAGAAACATTATCCAACCCTCAAACCAAATTTCCTTTTTGATCTTGATGCATTTTGAGAATTTTTCATTGAATTAAAATCATTTTTATGCATTATTTTGATCCAAACTTCCAAAAATCATTTCTGCCTAACCATGAAGAGTTGGACCTTGATTCTTTTTGCATTGCATTGTGTTTAGCATGTAGTTTGTGAGATTAAATGGCCATGATTTGATCTTTCATTTTCCATTTGTTTGACATTTTTCTTGTTAAGGAACCCTAAAACCCTAGAAAACTTAGGAAAATCATAACTTGAATTAGGTTAAGAGTTGAGACCTCTCCTTTGGGCAGTGAGTTAGTATAGGTTATGGGATCCTTTGAGTGCATTTTCAATTTTTTGTAATGTTGTTTGCTTCTGATTTTGGTTTTTGTTTGTTGTATTGTTCATAAACCCTAATTTGAGCTTTCATATGCATCCATCTTGCATTTGCATTCATGCCTTGACTTGCCATAGCATTTTATGCATCCATGTGATTCATTTAACATCATAAGACATATTGAAAGCATGTTTGATCATTGCATCTTTCATTTGCCATGTTGTATGCCATATGCATCTCATAACTTTTCATGTATGTTCATGTGTCTTCACTTGCTTCATTTGCATTCATAAGTTTGTATGATCATCCACATGTGTTGTTTCTGGTTTGTAGCATCTCATAGCATCACTAACATCATGTATGTGCTTCTGGTTTTGTTTCTCATCATGTCATTGCATTCCATTTGACATTGCATTGCATCTTTCTCACTAACTTTTCAGGTGGTAAGCAACTTTGAGAAGTGGATTTGCCTTCACTTCTCATAACTTCTCTTCATCTCTTTTATGCATCCTTGCTGCATTTTTGTATGTGTTTGAGTTTGAGCTTGTTCATCCTTCTTCTTCTCACTTTCTTTCTTCAAGTGACTTGACTTCTTAAATGAAGCAAGTTACTTTGCTTCTCCTGATCCTTTCATCTGCTTCCTGGTGGTTCCATTGAAGACTTCTCTTGAAAACCTCACAAACCTTAGGAACAACCATGTATGACAATGATTAGGGTTTTGATTAGTCCCCCACTTAGTTTACCTTTGTGTCTCTTTTGAGTCATCTCTTCTCATCTCATAATCAGGGACTAAACCCTAAAGGCTTTAAGGCTTTGTGATTAAGCTTATGCCTGCATCCTTCTATTAGGATGGAGTGTATAACTTTAATCCTAAGTGTTAAACCCTTAATGTGTTTAAATCCTTTAATCAATCCATCTAATAATCATCAAGACATCACACTTGTAACTTGGGCCTTGCATTAGGGTTCTAATTCTTCCTTAATTGGTTAAGAAGGACTAACCCTAGTGTTAATGGACAAGTCCCCCTCAAGTTGTCTTACAAACCATAAAAATCACTTCATCATCTTATCATTAACTAAAATCCACCTAATAAAGGCTTTGTTTTGTCATGAGTTTAATCCCTAATCATGGATTAAGTTGAGGAGCTTTCCTCAGCTTAAACATTCTCATCTATTATCCTTCTATTAGGATGGTGTAATGAGTCTGTTTGATCCTTGATTATGGCTTAACCTCATTACTTAACACTAAACAAAAACCACAAAAACATCTAAATAATCACAAGTAGGTTAATGATCTTAATCCTACACCAAAGGTGATTAAGTGTGAGAATCTGACTTCACACTTAAGATATTCTCATTACCCCTAATCAGAGGGAAGATGTGATGAGTTTACTAATCCATCGGTTTAGACTTAAGCTCATTAACTTATGACAAAATAAAAAAAAACAATAAAAGACTGAAAACACAAAAACAAACAATAATCGTCTCCTCCGGGATTCTTTTCTCATCACCTTCACTCATAAACGAGAACTTGCTTCTTCCGTCTAATGCAAGACAGTTTGCACCTGAGCCAGACAGGTCATACACTTGAGCATTGACAAGCAAGCAGTTCACAAGTCAATTCATCTTTCAGTCTCTTTGGGTCGAACTACGGTGTTCTGACTTCCTCATTGCACGAGAGGATACGTAGGCATAACTTAACGGTTATCGAACAAAAGTCTCTGTATATTCCCCCTCCTTCCAGCAATTATTCTTTAAGCCTCATGATCTTGAGCATTTCACTCTTATCCTTACACTGACACTGTATATATCACACTTTACACTTCTTTTACACTGACACCTGTACATCCTTTTCCAGCTATTTTACACACAAATCGCACTGACACTACCCCTTCAAAACACAAATCTTTCAAGCGTGGATCCCGTCGAGTACGGCGGACAATCTGGGTGCTAATACCTTCCCAGGTTGTAACCAACCCCCTTTCTCAGTCTCTCTGGTTCGCAGCCGTCTTATCCATCTCTTTCTAGGCCTATGCAGCATTGCCTTTCCTCCGGGATAAAAATGCCTAGCTGGCGACTCTATTCATCTCCAGTGAGTTTACGGCTGTGTGTTCTCATTATCCCTCTCGCCGACCGTTCGCGTCTGTACCTTTATTTGGGCCAGTCCCATTCTATCGGGAGCGACACTCACTCATGTCATCATACCTCTACATCATGTAAATATACCTCTTAACACAAGGGAATCAATTTAATCCATTATACATCATTTAATTATTAATTCTACTCATATTTCATATCTCATATCTCATAAAATCAAGGAAATCCTCATTCATCATATAATCGCTACTTCTACCTCCTATACTTGATAAAACACGTCATACGACCACTCTACGACATCATGGCCTCCTAAGACCTAAATCACATCAAGAAAACAGATTTTGGAACAACAAAAATATTTTTCAAAACTTCCCAGGGCTCACTAAGCGAGACATCACGCTCGCTTAGTGCCCAACTCTCTGACTTTTCTCGTTAAACGAGCTTCGTGATTCCGCATAATTTCTCTACAATTTCCAACCTTCTCCTTTTGCGATAAAAGCCCTCCAAAACACATAAATCGACAACATTACATCAGAAAACATCATTGACATCAACAACCATTACAATATCATCAACCACATCATATACCTCATTATTTTTATAAAAATCATCATCAAAATTCAGTTCATTACAAAACCCCATACCCTAAAACCTATACCTCAAAACCCCTAATTCCATTCCCACACATTAAAATATCGAAAGGAAAATACTCCCCATACCTTAATTTCCGTAAGCTTTTCGATAAACTCCCCGTAAATCTTTCCAACCTTCAAGCCCTAGCTTCTCTTCTTCTCCAGAGCTCTTCTCCCAAAAGTGCGATCGTTCCAAATGGTCGTACTCTCCAACTTCCCCTCTTTTGTCACTCTTACTCCTAGGACCACTTTAGTCTTTCCCCATAAAACCCTCACTTATCTTCAACCAAAAGACCACAATACCCTTATCTTTAAATTCCTTCTATTTTATTTAATTTAATCTCAAATAATAAAATAAATCCACTAACTTAATATTTCTAATCTTAATAATATATTAAGTTATCCCCAAAATTCTTCAAAACCTCAAATAACTTTATAAACATCATAATTCACAAGAAACACACATAAATTAAATTAAAATCGACTTTGGGGTCTTACACCTCGACGTTCACGAATCCCGTCTCCCCGAGGTCACAAATGCGGATCTCAGCTTGAGAGGACTCAACCCGAGGCCACGAAGAAACACAATGATTCCCCTCTGTCCCGGGGACGACGCTTCCCGGATCCCAAGAAGAACAAAGCTAATGAGTGCCCCAAACAGACCACTAGCCGGCCAAAAGGATCCCCCCGTCGCAGTAGAAGCTCTAGGGATGACCCTCCATCACCCCTGAGAAGTGACAAAAAGTACCCCCATTTTCCGCTATCTCGGGCCATCATGGAGACCTAGCTCCCCGCGGGCATGGAGAAACCCCCAAACCTCTCAAACTACAACGAGACCACTGACCTGGATGACCATATTGAAAATATCAACGCCACGCCTGACTACCATAGCGTTGGGAGCATTGTCAAGTGTAGGTTGTTCTCCACGACTCTAAGAAAGGGTGCCATGGCTTGGTATAAAAACCTGGCTCCGGAATCCATCACTTCATGGAGATACTTGAGGGTGGAGTTCACAAGGCACTTCACCGCATCCCGACATCATCCGAAGTTGGAAGCCACGCTCGAAGCCATCATCCAAGGAAAAAGAGAAACACTTCAATCATACATCGAAAGGTTCAACCAAGAAGCTGTCGAGGTAGACACTTCAGACTACATGAAGAAGTACCTCCTCGAGAAAGGACTACTCCTCGAAAGCAAATTTAATAGGGTGTTCGGGATCGAGCCTCCCCATTCATTGGATGAACTCTTACACAAGGCACACGCGTACATCAGGTACGAGGAAAAACAAGCCGCCCACAACGTCAGGAACCACCGCAATCAAGATAAAACCAAAGCTCCAAAATACGAAGTTGTTGTACCCAAAAATTTTCCCTCCAATATTTAAGACAATGTGTCTCAAGAGGTATCCTAATAGTTACAAGATTCACAATTGCTCAAAAGGATTTCAGGTTTCATCAGACAAAGCCTCCTTCTAAGCAATGTATCTTAAAACTAGGGTTTTGAGTTTCTCAAGGAAAATTGGACTTCCAAAGCCTCAAGTGGACTTCATGGCATCCCATATACCTCAAAGAATCCTCATATCAAGTTTCAAGGCTTTCCCTACAAATTTGGCCAGTCAGATGCTCAGATACTTAAAAATCAATTAATTTGGTCAACAAGTCAACTGTGGTCAACATAAAGTAAAACTTCAAGATTTTTGGTCAACATCAAGATTATGAGGTAAAATTCATCATTTGATCAAAGGTTGATCATGATTCATCAAGAAAACCTCAGAATCATTAAGAATCAGGAGTTACTAAATTAGGGTTTGTGTAGGAAAAGTCAACTGAACTTTGACCACCCATAACTTCCACATACTTCATAAATAATTTCCCATGAAAAGATCATTTTTAAGGAAATTCAATTCTCTATAACTTTGTGACTCACAAGCCAAGTCCAAAAATGCTTCATTTGAGAGATATGAGTCAAGACATTACAAGTCCTTTTAAAAGTCAATAAAACGTCAACTTCTTCCAAAGCTCATAACTTAAATATGGAAAATGATATGGACATGGGACCAAAAGGAGAAGTTAGAAGACACTCTAAGATTTCTAAAAATTCCTAGAACACCTTCATGGGATAAAGATTGAGGGAGTTATGCATTTTTGAAGTTGGTTAATTTTGAAGAGGTGTATGAAGCAAAAAAGGCCAAAACTCAAGATTTCTCCAAATGGGCCCATAGTATTTCAACACAAACTTAAATATGAGATTATTCACGACCCAATGATTAATTTTTCTGATTTTTCTGATTTATTTTATTTTATATTTAATTTTAATCATTTAAATTCAATTTTAATTGAAATAAATCATAAAAAATTAAATATTTGATTCCAAAATTATTTTGGGATCAAATATTTAATGATTAAGATGATTGATCATGGCCAAATTCATACAAGACTAAAATAACATGATTTCATTTGATTTTTTTTGGCAACTTGGTTTCTTCACCTATAAGCAATCACAAATCCATCTTCTAAGGCCCAAAAATCTTAACCTAATTACACTACTATATATTCACAACAATACCATAAGACCTGGGATGTTTTTTAGAGAGCAAAAAACAACTTTCAAAACTCAAAACTTTTCAAGAAAATTGATTTTTCGGTTTCCCTATTGGAGCCCTTTTCAAAGCATTCTAAAGGTTGCAATTGGTTTATTGAAGCATTCTATACATGTTTCCATCCTTACCTTCATCAAAACCATGACAATATGCATAAATCGAACCGAATTTCAAAGCTTTCTTGATTTTTTTTTGATTTCGTTGATTCTTGTATTACAAGTTGTTTTTGATGTTTGTATGTTGTTTATAATGTAACATGAAACGTTTCTGGTTGTTTGGATTGAATTTTCATTGCAGGTTTGAGAATCTACCATGGCTAAGGTTTAGAGCCCCAATTTGCGGATTCTTGATTTAGGCAATTTAAAGACCCTTTGTCGCTCCCAAAGATTTACAATCCCGGTGCAAACGCGAACGGTCGGCGAAAGAGAAAATGATGAGGTTGAATTGAATAGAGTCGCCAGCTAGGCATTTTTATCCCGAAGGAAAGGTAATACTGCATGAACCTGGAAAGAGATGGATAAGACGGTTGCGAACCAGAGAAACTGAGAAAGGGGGTTGGTTACGACCTGGGAAGGTATTAGCACCCAGATCGTCCGTCGTACTCGACGGGATCCACGCTTACAAGATTGGGTTTAAAAGGGGTAAGTGTATGTGCTATCTGTGTGCAAAAACTAAAGAAAGAAAGTGCAGATGTTAGTGAAAAAAGGTGTGAATTGCTCAGGAACTGATGCTTTGGAAAAGAATGCTGAAAGAGGGGGAAGACACAGAGACTTTTGTTCGATAACTGTTAAGTTATGCCTACGTATCCTCTCGTGCAATGAGGAAGTCAGAACACCGTAGTTCGACTCAAAGAGACTGAAAATAAATTGATTGTGAACTGCTTACTTGTCTATGCTCAAGTGTATGACCCGTCTGATTCGGGTACTAACTGTCTTGCATTAGACGGAAGAAGCAAGTTCTCGTTTTTAGAATGAGTGTAATGAGAAAAGAATCCCGGAGGAGACGTTTATTGTTTGTTTTTGATGTTTTCAGTTTTAATTGTTTTTGGTGTTTTGTATAAGTTAATAAGCTTAAAGCCTAAATCAAAGGTTGTAAACTCATTATATCCTCCCTGATTAGGGATAATGAGCCTACTTAAGTATGAGACAAGCATCTCAACTTAATTACCATGATGATGTAGGATTAAGATCCTTAACCTACTTGTGATTATTTAGATGTTTTTGGGTTTTTGTTCAGTGTTATGCAATGAGTTTAATATCTAATTACAGATTAGTGAACTCATTGCACCATCCTAATAGAAGGATGATAGATGAGAACACTTAAGCTGAGGAAGATACCTCAACTTAATCCATGGTTAGGGATTAAATTCATTATATAACAAGCCTTTATTAAGTGGATTTTAATTAAAGGATGAGATTAAGAAGTGGATTTTAAGTTTGTAAGACAACTTGTGGGGGACTTGTCCATTAACACTAGGGTTAGTTCCTCTTAACCATAAGGAAGAGATAGAACCCTAATGTAAGGCCCAAGTTACAAGATAAAGTCTTAGTGATTATTAGTGTGTTTTGGTTAAGAGGTGTAAACAAATTAAAGGTTTAATACTTAGGATTAAAGTTATACACTCCATCCTAAGATAAGGATGTAGGCATAACCCTAATTCAAAGTCCTAAAGCTTTAAGAGTTTAGCCTCTGATTAAGAGATAAGAAGAGAGACTCAAGGAGACTCAAAGGTGAAAAACTAGGGGGGAATATACAAAACCCTAATTGTTATCATGCTTGGGCATCCTATGGTTTGTGAGGCTTTAAGAGGAAAGATCTTCAAGGCCACCAATGGAAGAAGCAGATGAAAAGAGAAAGAAGAAGAAGAATAAGTTACTTACTTCATGAAGAAGATAAGTAACTTAAACGAAAGAAAGTAAGAAGGAGAGAACACAAGTGGAGCAAATTCACTTCAATAACAAGTAAGAATGCATATGATTGAGATAAGAATAGGTGGGAGGTGAAGGCAAATCCACCTCCCAAATAACTTACCAAAGTACCTAAAATTTTAGCATGGATGCATAAGACATAAAGCAAAAGGAAATGAGATGAAATGAGATGCAAAGATCAAAGTCAGAAGTGAAAATGAAATGTAAATGGCATATGAGATGATGCAAAGTCATACAATATGCATATGAATGATCATACAAGGATGAGATGCAATGGAAGCATGTTTAGAAGCATGAAAACACATGGAGGTTCATGAAATGTAATGGATGCAAAGCATAGCAAATGAATGAAGAAATGATCAATAAATTTTCAAGCATGTCTTAAGATGTCTAAGATGTCATACAAATGCTTGAAATGTCATGGCAAGTTCATATAATGATGATATGCAAAGATGAATGCAAATGAAGATGCAAAATTAGGGTTTTAAGGCAACATGAGATGCATATGACTAAAACAGAAGCAATCGACATGATAAAAAATTGAAATCAATCTCAAACAAACCCAAATCCCATATAAGATCACACCCCAAAGGAGAAAGTCTGAAGCCAATCCTAGTGGAAGTCATGAAATTTCTAAGTTTGCTAGGGTTTTTGGGTGATTCTAAAGGGAAAATGAAAATCAAATTGAAAATGCAAGATAAAATCATGAGAAAAATAACCTAGAAACTATATGTAATATGTGAAATAATTAAAAAAGAATCAAGTTCAAACTCATCATGGTTAGGCAGAAATGAAATTTTCAAGTTAGGGTTAAAAAATGTGATTTTTAAGAACCCTAATTCAAAGAAAATTGTGAAATTATGATCAAACCTAAAAAGAAATTTGTATGATGAGTTTGAAAATGTTTCTAAATGTATTGAAATGGTTCATGAATGTTTTGGTGATTTTTAGAAACCTAAATGCAATTTTAATTAATTAAAATCCATTAATTAATTAAAAATAACATTTAAATATTTTAAAAATACTTTTTTAATGCAAAAAATAAAATAAAAATTATTTTCAGGTTAAGAAAAATATTTGAAATAAAAATGCAAAGTTTGAGATTTTTTGAAAGTGTTTTGATATTTTTAATAAATTAAACAAAAGAAATGAAAAGAAAATGAAATAAAATGAATTTAAATGAAAGTCAGAGGATCCAATGGCCAAGATTCAAACTGGGGAGAGATACGTTGACTGGAGCGTGTTTGGATGGCCTGGATCTAATCTGGGCTAATCTGAATTAATTAAACTAATTAATTATAATTAGGGCTAATGGGCTAATCTGGACCCTCCAACGCACGCGGGAAACACTCATCCTACAACCTACATTCAAACTGGCATTTAAACCTAATTAAACCCTAATCTTTTTCAGGCGACCGAAACAGTGCTCCGGTCGTCTTCTCCGACAAGCTCTTCATTCAATCTCTCTCAATACGCCACCCCAGACCCCAAAAATCTCCAGAATACATCCCCAAACAACAACAAGCAAGAATCAGGCATCAAAAATCATTTATACTTCATGAATCTCACGAATCGAATCAAACAAGTTTTAGGTTAAAAAGTTTCAGAAGCTCCATACATGGCCATTTCTCACTCATTTTCAAAACAAATCATATCAGTGTGATCAGGAGAACACATAAAATCATTCTAAAACTTAAAAGAAGGTTTCTGGAAAAAATGTTCTTGATGATACCTGAGATGAAGCTTTCTCTATCTGAGCTTCCTGGACCTCTCCTTGATGCTAATCCACCCTAAGGACTCCCTGAAGCTTCTAAAAGGCTTAGAACAAGTTTGTGGTGGCTATTTTGAGGTGTGTGGTTTTGGTTTTGCAGAAATCGTGTTTGTGAATGGGGAGCTTTCAAGTCATTTCAATGGTTGGTTTATGTTTCTTGTGTAGTGTAGAGATGATTGGTGAAAGAATTTTTGAGTTTTGATGGCTGGTTTGAGAGAATCGAAGAAGAAAAGGTTATGGAATTTTTGGGCAATCTGACTTGTAGAATGTTTCAGGCTTGTATGTTGTGTGAAATGAGTTCCATAATGCTTGTATGTGATGTCTTGATTGGTCAGAAGGTTGGTGGTGGCATAGTGTGATTGGTATGAGCCAAGTTGCAAAAATGTCAACATTGTGTACTTGAGGTATGTGCATGGTGTATATCTGGATTTAGGGGTGTCTTGGCCTCAACTTGATTCATGGATGGCCATAGGATCATTTGTATGCAGCTGGAACACTTGGATCAAGAGTTGCCATAGTTTTTTTGCAAAGTTTATGCATAATGGTCATTTTGATATTTCTTGTGAACAAAGCCATGAAAACCATGCAATCTTGGGCCAATTATGATGTTTTGAAGTTGCCTTGACATGTTATGGTGCATAGAAGTTGATTAGAGGTCATAAAAAGGCTTGGCAAGTGAAATTGCAAAATTCCCTCTTTGGCATGAACTTGAAAATTATAGGATTTTTGTCAACTTTGAAAGGCCATATCTTGAGTTCTAGGATGAATCAAGACATGTTCTTGTACTTTTTGAAAATGGGAAGACATAATATACAACTTTCATGCCCAAGAATTTTTCATTTGAAGCATTTTTGGTCATGAAAGAATAAGTTGAATATCTTTCCCAAAATGGAAAGTTTCCATTACATTACAAGTCATTTCCAAAAATAGCAAGTTTACATTTGGCTCAAAATTATTCAACTTTGTGAACTTATAACCACTTATAACATCAAATAAAGATCATAGAGACTCAAAATGATGATGATGACCCTTTGGTACCCTCGAGGGAGGCCTCAGATGCCCTGATTTTGACTTTGCTTGCTCAAGAAGTTACCCAATGATCAGATGACTTCCACAGTGAATTTATTCATCAAATTTGGTACACATGATCCTTATAACATATTAAGAACATTAGAAAACAGAAATACCAAAAAATTTGGGATTAAGGCCTCTGAAACCAAAACCCTAATTTTAGGTCATCTGTGCAGGAAATCTTCAGTCTGCCCCTATGCCTTTGCCATGCTTTGTGATCCCCTGACTTTTATGACCTTTGGGGAACATATTATGATCATGGAACACACATGGACCCTCTTGGAAAGCTTCAAGACCATTGAGATGGATCAAATCACTTCTTGGATTGCTCAGATCACAAACCCTAGATGCTGATGAAATGAAACTATGCAGTTGGATATGATATGCTTATGCTAATGCAAAAATGAAAGATCACAAGCCATGGTGTGAGAAAAAGTGAGGGCAAATTTGGGGTGTTTACACCCTTGGACAACATATTTGGATTGTAGAGCTTGTGGGGAATCATTTGGTATAATTAATTTGATCTAATCGTATATGTTTCAAATGTTTGAAATCTGCAGGTCAATTAGCTACAAAATTTTTGTAGTTAATTTGTAGCCATTCCGTAGCAAAATCCACAGGGCCAGAGGTTGAAGACTATGGGTTTCACGCGCACGTTCAGAATTTAAATCTGAACTTATTTTATTATTTGTTTGTTTCATAATAATATCACAAACGCGCGTTGTCGCTCCTGGGATTTTCATCCTAGTACAAACGCGAAAGTGGCGCGGAAAAGGTAGAATCGCCATCCAGGCATTTTTATCCCGAAGGAATGGGAAAGGTAATGCTGCACAAACCTAAGGAAGAAGGAAAAGAAAAGGTCCTGCGAACTAAAGATCTGGGTTCGGGAGTTGGTTACGACTTGGGAAGGTATTAGCACCCCAGACCGTCCGCCGTACCCGATGGGATCCACGCTTGTTTGTTTGTTTCAAAGGGTGAGAAATAAGATGCTGTTGAACAAAAGAATTACTGACTGGAACTAGAATTGAAATAAGAAAGGGAATGGAATAGAGAGAGTGAAAAGAAAGAATGGGGAAAATGTAGGGAAAATAAAGAATGTGCTCGAACCGGCTCTACCCTGCCGCCTACGTACCTCATCGGGAAAATTAGGATCAGAGTCGATGTAGTTCGCCTAACCAGGAGGGAACTTTGTTTGTGATTTTTAGGTGGAACTGCGTATGTCTATGCTCAGGTGTTGCAGGCTCGTCTGGTACGAGTGTGTTTACCGTCTTGCATGTGAGACAAGTCGTTGCAAGTTCGCTCTGAGAATGAATGAGATGACAAAGAGAAGTTCCCGCAGGATAGTCGCTTATTGTTTGTTGTTTGCTTTTTTAAGAGTTTTGTATGAATTTGGCACAAGGAAGTGAATTCAAACTCTTTTCCATGGAATGTGTACTTGCTACTACATTCCAAGATGGAATAGTAGAACAAGCACACCAAGTAAGGAGAATTTATCCAAGACTTGTTTCCAAGGATTAAGGTCTAAATTCACTAGCTTGTTGAACTTATTAGATATTTTTGTATCTTTTGTGAAGAAATGTCTTTTAGATTTTTCTTTGTGAAACAACCCCTTGACAAGACGTGTACGTCATGCTAGACAAGCCTACACCATTCCAAGATGGAATGAATGTAAGTTCCCCATGGAATAAGGCTATACATAATGGATCCTTTCATACATTTATTAAGTCTTTTTGGATTTGTTTGAAGATGAGAAAAGAAGACTCAAAAGGCAAAAGTCAAAGCTAATGAGGGACTAGGACACAACCCTAAGTTATTTTGTTATGTACAAGAGTGATCCTATGGTTTGTTAGGTATTCGAATCCTAATGAGAAGAAAAAGCAAGTTAGAATTCAACTTACTTCCTAAGGAAGTTAAGTTGAATCTAAGGAACAAAAGGGAAACCTATGAACAAAGCACCAAGTACTAAGGCAAACATAAGTAAAATGCATGAGAGATGAGTATGAAGTAATGCTTACCTTAATCTTCCCCCTACAAAACAAATGTTAGCATGATGAAGCAATTTGAACAATTATAACATGGCAAAGTCTAATTAAGAACTCACACTAGCTAATAAAACATTAATGAACTTCTAAACCTAAAAACCAAGGTCTAAAGCATTCTACATGTTAGCTAACTTCTAAGGGAAGAAGATAAGTCATACTAAAATTATCTAAAGGGATGAAGTGAATCAAGTTCAAACTATGCCCTAAAGTGTGGTTGAACCCTAATGGAACCTAAGGAAAAGTCAAAAGGGAAACCTAAGTGTTTTATCATGTTAAAACCTCCTAAAGTCAAAGGTGAGTGCAAAGTACAGAACTTAATACCTAATGAAAGTGTATTATGAGGTTAAATCACATTAAAATAAAGAGATTCAAGTTAAGGATATTAAAGCATGTGAATGAAATAAGGAAGAATGAATATGTACACATGGTTTTAGAAGTGGAATAAATGCCTTAAGATGAAAAATCAAAAGGGACCAAAGAGGCTTGAACTCCCTATACAAAAAATAGAGGTTTGATGAGTAAAATATAATGGAGATTAGGTTCATAAAATACTCACAAATGAAGTGGTAAGAATTATCTTAAAGCTAAGTGTCACAAATTAGGGTTTTGGACCTTTATGTGACAAATAAAGTTAAATAGGACACAAAACTTTTACACTTGAAGTAAGCACATGGAAATGACCAAAATAAATTTATGAGACATAAATCAATTATTTTACAAAGTTTTCTTATGTACAAATGGATTTTGAGAAGCTAAGATAGAAGAAGAAGTCAAATTAGGTCAAAAACGGAGCATGTGTGACTTATGACTCAAGAAACCCTAAAAATCAAAGAATGAGGACCTAAGAAGGGTACTCAACATTTAAGGACCTCTAATATGACCTAAGAGACTCAAAATCAAGACCTTAGAGCAATAGCATAAATGCCTTATTCAATTGGATTAAAGGAAACTTATAAAAGGGACCAAAAAATGACTTAGGCCTAAGCAACTTGAAAAAATATCAAATGACTTGACAAAATTATGAAAATTAACATTTAGCATCACAATCCAGAGAATGACTTATGTATAAAGTATCTCAAGAAAATTCCTATTTTTGGATGGTCAAATGAAGTGTGGAATGCAATTAGGGTTTATGGGCATACATGTGAAAGAATGAACTCAAAAGAGACCTAAACATGACCTAAAAATCCAGAGAAAAATATTTTGAAGGAGTGCCATGAGTTATTTGGACAATGAAAAAAGAATGGAACATTTATAACTTATGGTTTAGGAGAAAAAAATGGGCAAATTGATTGGTCTAAAATGAGGAAAATATAGGAACAATTAAATGGAAAATTAATACTGGTTTCAAAATTGAACAAAAATAAAATCCATAAATATGTAAAATTATAGACAAATATGAAGAATGCACATAAATGTAATTGGAATTTTTGGATATGATTTGGTATTTTTAATAATTGAAAAATGAAATTGAATAAAATGGAAAAAAAGAAATTAAAATGGACATGTGGTATGGGCCCGGGGGGTGCAAGAAGTGGATAAATACACTGAATTGGGCTTTACTGGAACGCGCTAGGGGTGTGGTTAGTAGACTGAGACTTTGGTTCACAAATTTGGCACGTGAGAAGCACAAGGTCATTAATGTGCTGGCGCTATCTGGATGCTTGGATCAGCATGGATCAATGGCTGTGTTTTAAAGTTGAAGGAAATTAGGGCACACTGTTCAGGTGACCGAAGGTGAGTTCCGGTCACCTTCTCCGATCAGTTCTCAGGTAAGGCAAACTCAAAACAACAAGAAAATGAAATCCAAGACCACAGTTCAACTCGCCTTCTCTCACTGATCACAAATATGGTCTCATATCTCACTAAGAGTTCCTAAATCTCATGAATCAAAGACAAAAATTTTGACCTATGAAACTGAAACTATACATCTAAGATGTCTATCAACTAGCCAGACACTCAATAGCTTCTATCAAGCTTTAATTCACACAAAATCAGTGAAAATTGGTGGAAACAATCAAGTTGAATTGTAGAGCATACCTGAGTTGCAGATCTTCACAAAGTTGAAGAATACCAGATAGGAGATTCCTTAGCCTTGCTTTAACTTGTTTTTGAGATCTAAGAGTGAAATAAACACTCTGTGAGTTGAGGATCTTGAGTTGTTGATGAAAATGTAGTGATGATCAATGCTATGCAGTGCAAAATCCTTAATGAATCAATCTGAGCAAACCATGACAATCATGCAAAACTGGACGATAATGATGGCTGGATGAAGGTTGATGATGAATAGATGACGATCTTAGAAAATTGTAGCAATTTTGCATTGGTGCAGTTTGAATGATTCAGAGGGATTTCTCCATGGCAATGTGATCTTGGTGAAGCTTGGAGAAGCATAAAGAAGAAGATGATGATGAATGTTGATGGTTGAGGAACCCTGATCCACTTCAATTTGCAGAGAAATTGCAAGGATTGCAGAGCATAAGAGAGGAGTTCTATGGTGGATATCGAGCAAAAGTGAGAGAGAGAGAGAGTTAAAAGTGCACTGAGATCTTGCTTTTATAGAATCCTTGACCTCTGGTTAACAATTAGAACCAGGGTTAGAACCGTGGTTAACTGAGTTGAGTTTGTTGCAAGTGAATCAAGTTAGTTATGCAATTGAACTCTCTAGACACTTCCACATTCGAGCTCAATCACATGTTGCAAATTTCACGAGGCTTATGGTAGGTATTAGAGTGTGGCAATGAGCAACATGATCCAATTATTGTAGCCTGCAGTGCAATGTCATTTGGACTAATCTATATGGGATGCATAGAAAGAGGTGTGGTCCTGCAGGTATTCAAATGCAGCCTACTTGGGCAATGATTTTAAGGCCAACTGTGTTTGAAGAAATTGAATCCAATGCACTTGTGTTCATGATCTTATAGTGGTGTTGCAATATGATGCAACCTACAATTCCTTGTCAATGTTCCTTAATTTGAAGGCTTCAAGTTGGTACATGGCAGTTGATGTGAACCAGCAGCCATATGATCAATCCCTTAATGCAATGTGCCTTAATCTTAATAGAATGGATGATGTCAAACTGATGAGCTGGAGTGAAATTGCACTGCCTTATCACCCAAGCAAGCCAGTTTGAAGCCATGGTCTTATATGGGAGCTTTCTTCCTACACAAGTCATCAATTCATGGAATGTTTGTGCTCATTTTAAAGTAGATGTAACATAGAACCTACTTGCAATTTGGTACATGATGAGGCAATGTCATTTGGTGCCTCAAATATGCCTTTGAAGTTCATGTCATAAAACTGCACCATTGACTTTCCAGATTGTGGGAAAGATTCGTTCCCATTGCCTATGCATGACCAACTACAACCTCTCTACTTTGCTCCTCCATAACTCTCAATCCTTTGATCAAAATGGAAAAACTTTGAACATCAACATTTTAGGGATCATATCAAGAAAATATTTTGTAGTTCACAAAAAATTCATTTGAAGTCTTTTAGATAGAGAAAAATGGCATGAGATCTTGAACACCACCTACTTAATGAAATGCCAGGCAGGGGGCGCACGCTGGCCTGCAAGTTGCCTCACCCATGACTTGCATTTTGTCCTACTTTGCTCAAACTTTGCAAGATCATATCTCTCTCCATTTTAATGCTATGAGTGAGTTCCACCTATGGACTTGAAGCTCAATATGCTCTCTTTAATTGGATCAAGGTAGAATTTTGATATCCCTCATATTTTGGGAGAAGGCCTCTCTTGAAGTGGCTGCAAAAATGGCCAAAACTTGCCATTTTTGGAAACCCTAATTTACCAAAAATGGTAAGTTTTGGTTTTCTTGATTTCTCTTGATTCCCCCATCATTTCTTGATTAAATTTGAACCATAGGATCCTTGTAACCCTAATTTCATGATTTTGATCTGAAAAAGTCAGGAGTTGACTTTTCTTCAGCATGGTTGACTTTTCCCCAAATCCCTGATTTTTAGTCATCTGGCCAATTGAACCTTTTCCAAAATGTTTCTATGGATGAAATTTGAACCCTAGGCATTTGACATTATATATAAGACAATGGAATCCACTTTGAATCAAAATTTCATGGAGAAGCCCAGTAGAAGTGAAACCCTAATTTGGCCCTTTTCATTAGGAGATGTTACACAGCGCGCCTCCTTTGATCAATTCACTTCTTTTCAAGACTTGAGGCCTCAAATGAAGACTTGTGGGATGTTATGAACCCCATGCAAAAGGTTGAAAAGCTTTGTGGACCTTTGGTTTCCTTTGTATAGTCTTTAATTGCTCCAATCAAAGATCACATGCCTATGCCTCAACTATGCTACACATGATGCAATGTTGTTGGTTATTTTATGAATTTATGCATGCAAAATGCTATGCAAAATGTTGAGGGAATGAAAGGGCATATTTTGAGGTATTACAGCTGCCCCTATTCAATCATCTGCAGACCTGAATGAATAATAGCGACTGATTTTAGACTTTCTAGGTGTGGAGTGATTGAATACTCGAATAGACCTGAAAATTTGAACTATGTGGATGAGAGAAACGTCATTTGCTTTTTATTTTTTTTTGTTTTCTGGTTTGACATCTGAATAGGTAGTGGGAATAGAACTAGGTGTATTAGGATCGTTGTACATAACGATAACCTGTGATGTGACTGCTGAGCGAATCAAGCCACGAAGAGGGAGCCTGTTGTACAAAACAGGGCTTAAAAACGAGACCATTGTACAAAACGGAACTCGACGATGTGACTGTTGAGCGAATCAAGCCACAGAAAGGGAGCCTGTCGTACAAAACAGGGCTTAACGACTCGACTGCTGAGCGAATCAAGCCACAAAATGGGAGCCTGTTGTACAAAACAGGACTTAACGACGCGACTGCTGAGCGAATCAAGCCACATAGAGGGAGCCTATTGGCGAAACAGGGCTTAAAGACGCGACTCCTGAGCGAATCAAGCCACGGAAAGGGAGCCTGTTGGCGAAACAGAGCTTAACGACGCGACTACTAAGCGAATCAAGCCACATAATGGGAGCCTGTTGTACAAAACAGGGCTTAACGACGCGACTGCTGAGCGAATCAAGCCACAGAATGGGAGCCTATTGGCGAAACAGGGCTTAACGACACGACTAATGAGAGAATCAAGCCACAAAGAGGGAGCCTGTTGTACAAAACAAGGCTTAAAAATGAGACCATTGTACTAAATGGAACTCGACGATGTGACTGCTGAGCGAATCAAGCCACGGAATGGGAGCCTGTTGGCGAAACAGGGCTTAACGACGCGACTGTTGAGCGAATCAAGCCACTGAATGAGAGCCTGTTGTACAAAACAAGGCTTAATGACGCGGTTGTTGATCGAAACAAGTCACGGAATGGGAGCATGTTGGCGAAACAGGGCTTAACGACGCGACTGCTGAGCGAATCAAGCCACGGAAAGGGAGCCTGTTGGCGAAACAGGGCTTAACGACGCGACTGTTGAGCGAATCAAGCCACAGAATGGGAGCCTGTTGGCGAAACAGGGTCTAACGACGCGACTGCTGAGCGAATCAAGCCACGAAAAGGGAGCCTGTTGGCGAAACAGGGCTTAATGACGCGACTGCTGAGCGAATCAAGACACAGAAAAGACGACAAACATTGACTTGGAAAGACAAAGATTCCTGGAAAATGGTATAAGTATATTTTGTGGGGGAGTATTTCAGGTTGAAAAGATGCTATAGGTCGTACGTAATATACCTCAAAACTGGCCCATGTTGGCATGCACATGTTTGGATTTATGGCGTAATGCTCCATGATGATGGAAATGAAACGCTTTGGAGGATGCACATGTAATGATGATTATGCATATGCAAAATGCAAAAGGATCTACTGGAAGGAGGTTGCCAGTATCCCAGATGGCTTGACTGGGGAGAACTGATGATCACTGCATTGATCTGGTCCATCATGGTGAGAAGAAAACAACTCTGCGGGGAATGTTGTTAATGATACGCCGACTCTGAATTGTCGCCATTGCCAAAAATAAATTGGACTTCGAGATTGGAGAGCCAAGACCCTGATGCAGATGAACTCTTCTTGCACTCTGATGGGGAAGTGAAGACCTCCTGACTTGGCTGGGAAGCCAGATGTATGGCACTGCTGAGGAAGCAACCTGTTGGGGAGGAAAGACACTCCTTGTACTGCTGGGGATTGCCCCTGTATTGAAAGAAAACCTCTGCTTGGGGAGGACAGACATCTTTTGTCATTATTGTTGGGGAATAAATTTCCGCTTCACCTCTACTGGGGATAATAGGAGATACATAGGAAGACACCTCTTCTTGTTCAAGCACATTGTGGAAATATTCTTCCTGGAAATCCGCTTTAGCTCTACTAGCAACGCCTGTACCTGCACCTGCGTAAACACAACTGATAGTGCATGCAATATGGAGAACTAGTTTGGACCTGTATGCCCCAAGCTTATGGTATGAGTCAACATCCCGGCCACTTAACCTTTTTAGAGTCGTATTAAATGTTTCTGTCCTCCTGTATGAGTTAGAAAGCATTCAAATGTTCATAGCACAATACAAATCACGGTTTGCTGGACGTTTTTGCAATCAATCAATGCTAGATGAAAAAACAAAAACAAAAGCAACTAGTCACAAGTTGACTGAAATTGAATTTTTATTGATTTGGAACAGGGCCATGAATAAGAATTACATCAAGAAGCACTTCCCTGGAAAGAGGAAATTGTGAGAAAGGAAAACAGACTATCCTATTGGCAATGTGAAAAATGGATCTCATCAAGTTTCGACCTGAATATGACTTGTATATCTTCAATACTACCCGCTTGCTCTTCCCCTTGAGAAAAGTGATTAGACTGGTCTTTAACCCTTATAATAACCTTAGTTGCAGATGGATTATGGACTTCGTAGGTCGCAGTCGTTCGTGTTAGTCCCTCTTTTGCGTGGATCTCCCTTTCGGGTTTTCAATCCACCGGGATACCTCTTTTTTCTTGAGCTGTCCGATGTGGCTTTTCAACTCAGCAGGTGTACATTTTTTTCAATATTTCCCTAATTTTTGCCCGAGCCTTTTATTCTGTTTTTGGCTCGCCAGGATGCCCATTTTTGCTTGGATCTTTATTTTGTTTTTATCCAACGGGTCCTTTTTTACACGAAGTATTTTCTTACTGCGTCTGCGTTGACAAGGGAATGGAAATCTTCTCCATCCATGGTTGTTAGCATCAAGGCTCCGCCTGAAAAAACCTTTTTAACCATAAACGGTCCTTCATAATTGGGTGTCCATTTGCCCCTATGATTTTTAAGAGGAGGGAGAATCCTTTTCAACACTAGGTCGCCTGATATGTACCTTTGAGGTTGTACCTTCTTGTCGAAAGCCTGTTTCATCCGCCGTTGATACAACTGCCCATGGCATACAACTGTTAGGCGTTTTTATTCAATGAGGCTCAGTTGATTATATCTGGACCGGAGCCACTCTGCTTCATCTAGCTTAATGTCCATCATTAATCTCAACGAGGGGATCTTCACTTCAACTAGTGGACTGCCTCCATGCCATATACCAATGAGAACGGGGTTTCCCCTGTTGAGGTATGCACAAATGTTCGGTATCCATGTAGGGCAAATGGTAGCATCTCGTGCCAGTCTTTGTATGTCACAACCATCTTCTGCATGATTTTCTTGATGTTCTTATCGGTTGCCTCGACGACGCCATTCATTTTCGGGCGATACGACGAAGAGTTGTGATGTTCTATTTTGAAATCCCGACACAAGTCAGCCATCATCTTGTTGTTGAGATTAGAACCATTATCAGTAATGATTCTTTCGGGAATTCCATACCGGCAAATGATGTCTCTTTTGATAAACCGGGCTACCACTTGTTTAGTAAAGTTGGCATAAGACGCCGTTTCGACCCACTTCGTGAAATAGTCTATAGCAACTAGGATGAAGCGGTGACCATTGGAAGCTGTTGGTTCAATCTTGCCAATCATATCAATGCCCCATATGGCAAACGACCAAGGTGAAAATATGACACTTAAGGGATTCGGAGGTACATGGACCTTATCAGCATAAATCTGGAACTTATGACATTTACGGGAGTATTTACAGCAATCGGATTCCATGGTGATCCAATAATATCCCGATCTCAAAAATTTCTTAGCCATAACGTGTCCTCCAGCATGGTTATCGAAGGAGCTTTCATGAACCTCTTGCATCAACAGGTCTGCTTCGTGTCTATCCACGCATCTGAGCAGAACCATGTCGAAGTTTCGCTTGTATAACACATCATCTTGATTCAAGAAGAATCCCCCTACTAGCCTTCTTAGAGTCTTCCTGTCTTTACTGGATGCCCCAGTCGGGTACTATTGAGTCTTCAAGAAGTGCTTGATATCATGATACCAAGGTTTGTTATCTTCACCACTATCAATTGCAAAGACATAAGTAGGTCTATCAAGACGGGAGACCATGATTCGAGGCACGTAGTTCTCTTGGAAAACTTTAATCATGGATGATAAAGTTGCTAGAGCATCAGCAAACTGATTTTCATCTCGAGGAATATAACTCAACTTGACTTTGGTAAAGAAAGTTAGCAACTCCTGGTATAATCCCTGTAAGGAACCAGGTGAGGTTGATGAACTAACCACTTGCCATTGACTCGGTTCACTACCAGAGCAGAATCTCCAAAGATCTCGAGGTTCTTGATTCGCAAATTAATTGCCTCTTCAACCCCCATGATGCAAGCTTCATACTCTGCCTCATTGTTGGTACATTCGAAAGTCAACCGAGCAACGAAAGACATATGAACACCCTCTGGTGAGATAACGACATCACCTACTCCGCTTCCATTCATGTTCATAGCTCCGTCAAACATCAACTTCCATTTGGATTCAGGGTCTGGGCCCTCCTCCAAAAGTGGTTCTTCACAGTCTTTCAACTTGAGGAACATGATGTCCTCATCCGGAAACTCGAATTTCATGGGTTGATAATCGTCAATTGGATGCTGAGCCAGGTATTCTGACAATACACTCCCTTTGATTGCTTTTTGCAAAGTGTAATGGATATCATACTCTGTTAGAATCATCTGCCATCGGGCTAACCTTCCTGTTAGAGCTGGCTTCTCGAAGATATATTTCACAGGATCCATCTTGGAAATCAGGAAAGTGGTGTGAGTCAACATGTACTGTCTTAGCCGGCGAGCAGCCCATGCTAAAGCGCATCAAGTTTTCTCAAGTAGTGAGTAGCGTGTCTCACAATCGATAAACTTTTTACTAAGGTAATAAATGGCATGCTCTTCTCGACCAGACTTGTCTTGCTGAACTAACACACATCCCATTGATCCTTCAAGCATAGTAAGATACATGATCAAGGGTCTCCCTGGCACTGGAGGCATGAGAATCAGAGGTTCTAGCAAGTACTCCTTGATTCGGTCGAATGCTTTCTGGTAGTCTTCATTCCATTTGATAGCCTGATTCTTTCTCAAAAGTTTGAAGATAGGCTCTCACGTGGCTGTTAGGTGTGAGATAAACCGTGCAATGTAGTTTAGTGTCCCTAAGAAACCATGCACTTGCTTTTCAGTCTTTGGCTCAGGCATCTCCTGAATGGCTTTTACTTTGGCTGGGTCAACCTCAATTCCCCGCTCACTAACAATGAAACCCAGTAACTTGCCAGAACGTACCCCAAAAGTGCATTTGTTAGGATTCAACCTCAATCTGAACTTCCGGAGTCTGTCAAACAACTTTGCTAGATTGACTAAGTGCTATTCTTTTGTTTGGGAATTTGCTATCATAGCATCAACATAAAACTCAATTTAATGATGAATCATGTCGTGAAATAGAGTCACCATTTCCCGTTGGTAAGTGGCTCCAACATTCTTAAGACCAAACAACATGACCTTGTAACAGAAGGTGCCCAAGGCGTGATGAAGGTAGTCTTTTCCATATCATCGGGAGACATCTTAATTTGGTTATAACCTGAAAACCCGTCCATGAAAGAGAACACAAAAAATTGAGCAGTATTATCAACAAGCACATCTATATGAGGCAGAGGGACGTCATCTTTAGGGCTGGCCTGTTTCAAATCCCTATAATCTACACACATCCTGACTTTACCGTCTTTTTTAGGGACCGGTACAATATTGGCAACCCACGGAGGGTAACTAGTCATAGCCAAGAAAACAACATCAAATTGCTTTTGTACTTCCTCTTTGATTTTGATTGCCATGTCAGGGCGTGTGCGCCTCAACATTTGCTTCACTAGCGGGCAGTCTTCTCTCAAAGGCAACTTGTGTACCACAATGTCAGTGTCTAAACCAGGCATGTCCTGGTAAGACCAGTCGAAGACATCAACATATTCCCGAAGCATGGGGATTATTCGATTCTTAATAGATTCTTCTAATGCAGCCCCGATCTTTACCTCTTTCTTGTCTTCTTCAGTACCCAGGTTTATCACTTCAATGGCCTCTTCATGCGGCTGAATCATCTTTTCCTCCTGTTTAAGCAGTCTGGCTAACACTTCAGGCAGTTCACAATCTTCTTCACCTTCCTCATCGAATTGTTAAATCGGATTGTCAAAGTCATACTTAGCCATAGCAGGGTCGTCATTGATAAGGTCCGGTGAAAAGCACCTACATGAATGATGATTCATGCAAGGCTTTAGAAAGAGTTTGGAAAAAAACATTGCCATCTGTTATTCCTTGTCTTTCTTTTTTGAAGGGTCTAAGTTCACTAGCTTGTTGAACTTATTAGATGTTTTTGTATCTTTTGTGAAGAAATGTCTTTTAGATTTTTCTTTGTGAAACAACCCCTTGATAAGACTTGTACGTCATGCTAGACAAGCCTACACCATTCCAAGATGGAATGAATGTAAGTGCCCCATGGAATAAGGCTATACATAAGGGACCCTTTCATAAATTTATTAAGTCTTTTTGGATTTGTTTGAAGATGAGAAAAGAAGACTCAAAAGGCAAAAGTCAAAGCTAATGGGGGACTAAGACACAACCCTAAGTTATTTTGTTATGTACAAGAGTGATCCTATGGTTTGTTAGGTATTCTAATCCAAATGAGAAGAAAAAGCAAGTTAGAATTCAACTTACTTCCTAAGGAAGTTAAGTTGAATCTAAGGAACAAAAGGAAAACCTATGAATAAAGCACCAAGTGATAAGGCAAACACAAGTAAAATGCATGATAGATGAGTATGAATTAATGCTTACCTCAATCTTCCCCCTACAAAACAAATGTTAGCATGATGAAGCAATTTGAACAATTATAACATGGCAAAGTCTAATTAAGAACTCACACTAGCTAATAAAACATTAATGAACTTCGAAACCTAAAAACCAAGGTCTAAAGCATTATACATGTTAGCTAACTTCTAAGGGCAGAAGCTAAGTCATACTAAAAGTATCTAAAGGGATGAAGTGAATCAAGTTCAAACTATGCTCTAAAGTGTGGTTGAACCCTAATGGAACCTAAGGAAAAGTCAAAAGGGAAACCTAAGTGTTTTATCATGTTAAAACCTCCTAAAGTCAAAGGTGAGTGCAAAGTATAGAACTTAATACCTAATGAAAGTGTATGATGAGGTTAACTCACATGAAAAGAAAGATATTCAAGTTAAGGAGATTAAAGCATGTGAATAAAATAAGGAAGAATGAATATGTACACATGGTTTTAGAAGTGGAACAAATGCCTTAAGATGAAAAATCAAAAGGGACCAAAGAGGCTTGAACTACCCATAAAAAACCAGAGGCTTGATGAGGAAAATATAATGGATATTAGGTTCACAAAATACTCACAAATGAAGTGGTAAGAATTGTCTTAAAGCTAAGTGTCACAAATTAGGGTTTTGGACCTTTATGTGACAAATAAAGTTCAAAAGGACACAATACTTTTACACTTGAAGTAAGCACATGGAAATGACCAAAATACATTTATGAGACACAAATCAATGATTTTACAAAGTTGTCTTATGTACAAATGGATTTTGAGAAGCTAAGATAGATGAAGAAGTCAAATTAGGTAAAAATCGGAGCATGCGTGACTTATGACTCAAGAAACCCTAAAAGTCAAAGAATGAGGACCTAAGAAGGGTACTCAACATTTAAGGACCTCTAATATGACCTAATAGACTCAAAATCAAGGCCTTAGAGCAATAGCATAAATGCCTTATTCAATTGGATTAAAGGAAACTTATAAAAGGGACCAAAAAGTGACTTAGGGCCTAAGAAACTTGAAAAAAATATCAAATGACTTGACAAAATTATGAAAATTAACATTCAGGATCACAATCCAGATAATGACTTATGTACATAAAATCTCACAAAACTTCCTATTTTTTGGATGGTCAAATGAAGTGTGGAATGCAATTAGGGTTTATGGGCATACATGTGAAAGAATGAACTCAAACGCGACCTAAACATGAAATAAAATTCCAGAGAAAAATATTTTGAAGAAGTACAATGAGTTATTTGGACAATGAAAAACGAATGGGACATTTACCACTTATGGTTTAGGAGAACAAAAATGGACAAATTGATTGGTCTAAAATGAGGAAAATATAGGAATAATTAAATGGAAAATTAATTCTGGTTTAAAAAATGAACAAAAATAAAATCCAAAAATATGTAAAATTAGAGAAAAATATGAAGAATGCACATGAATTTATTTGGAATTTATTGATATGATTTGATATTTTTAATAATTGGAAAAGAAAATTGAAAAAAAATGGAAAAAAAGAAATTAAAATGGACACGTGGTATGGGCATGGGGGGTGCAAGAAGTGGAAAAATACACTGCATTGGGCTTTAATGGAATGTGCTGAGGGTGTGGTTAGTAGGCTGAGACTTTGGTTCACAAATTTGGCACGTGAGAAGCACAAGGTCATTAATTTGTTGGCGCTATCTGGACGCTTGGATCAGCATGGATCAACGACTGTGTTTTAAAGTTGAAGGAAATTAGGGCACACTGTTCAGGTGACCGAAGGTGAGTTCTGGTCACCTTCTCCGGTCAGTTCTCAGGTAGGGCCTACTCAAAACAACAAGGAAATGAAATCCAAGACCACAGTTGAACTCGCCTCCTCTCACTGATCACAAATATGGTCTCATATCTCACTAAGAGTTCCTAAATCTCACGAATCGAAGGTAAACATTTTGACCTATAAAACTGAAACTATACATCTAAGATGTCTATCAACTAGCCAGACACTCAATAACTTCTATCAAGCTTTAATTCACACAAAATCAGTGAAAATTGGTGGAAACAATCAAGTTGAATTGCAGAGCATACCTGAGTTGCAGATCTTCAAAAAGTTGAAGAATACCAGATATGAGATTCCTTAGCCTTGCTTTAACTTGTTTTTGAGCTCTAAGAGTGAAATAAACACTCTGTGAGTTGAGGATCTTGAGTTGTTGATGAAAATGCAGTGAGTATCAATGCTATGCAGTGCAAAATCCTTGATGAATCAATCTGAGCAAACCATGGCAATCATGCAACACTTGACAATAATGATGGCTGGATGAAGGTTGATGATGAATAGATGATGATCTTAGCAAATTGTAGCAATTTTGCACTGGTGCAGTTTGAATGATTCAGAGGGATTTCTCCATGGCAATGTGATCTTGGTGAAGCTTGGAGAAGCACAAAGAAGAAGATGATGATGAATGTTGATGGTTGAGGAACCCTGATCCACTTCAATTTGCAGAGAAATTGCAAGGATTTCAGAGCATAAGAGAGGAGTTTTATGGTGTATTTCGAGCAAAAGTGAGAGAGAGAGAGAGTTCAAAGTGCACTGAGCTCTTACCTTTATAGAATCCTTGACCTCTGGTTAACAGTTAGAACCAGGGTTAGAACCCTGGTTAATTGAGTTGATTTTGTTGCAAGTGAATCAAGTTAGTTATGCAATTGAACTCTCTAGACACTTCCACATTCGAGCTCAATCACATGTTGCAAATTTCATGAGGCTTATGGTAGGGATTAGAGTGTGGCAATGAGCAACATGATCCAATGATTGTAGCCTGCAGTGCAATGTCATTTGGACTAAGCTCTATGGGATGCATAACAAGAGGTGTGGTCCTGCAGGTATTCAAATGCAGCCTGCTTGGGCAATGATTTTAAGGCCAACTGTGTTTGAAGCATTTGAATCCAATGCACTTGTGTTCATGATCTTATGGTGGTGTTGCAATATGATGCAACCTGTAATGCATTATCAATGTTCCTTGATTTGAAGGCTTCAAGTTGGTACATGGCAGTTGATGTGAACCAGCAGCCATAGGATCAATCCCTTAATGAAATGTGCCTTAATCTTAATACAATGGATGATGTCAAACTGATGAGCTAAAGTGAAATTGCACTGCCTTTTCACCCAAGCAAGCCAGTTTGAAGCCATGCTCTTCTATGGGAGCTTTCTTCCTGCACAAGTCATCAATTCATGGAATGTTTGTGCTCATTTTAAAGTAGATGTAACATGTGTCGCTCCCAAAGATTTGCATCCCGGTACAAGCGCGAACGGTCGGCGAGAGGGACAATGAGAACACACAGCCGTGAACTCACTGGAAATGAATAGAGTCGCCAGCTAGGCATTTTTATCCCGGAGGAAAGGCAATGCTGCACAGGCCTAGAAAAAAGATGGATAAGACGGTTGCGAACCAGAGAGACTGAGAAAGGGGGTTGGTTACAACCTGGGAAGGTATTAGCACCCAGATTGTCCGCCGTACTCGACGGGATCCACGCTTAAAAGATTTGTGTTTTAAAGGGGTAGTGTCAGTGCATTTGTGTATAAAAGCTGGAAAGAATGCAAGTGTCAGTGTAAAAGAGGTGTAAAGTGTATAAAAGAAGTGTCAGTGTAAGAACAAAAATGAAATGCTCAAGATACTGAGGCTAAAAGAATAAAGCTGGAAAGAGGGGGAATATACAGAGACTTTTGTTCGATAACCGTTAAGTTATGCCTACGTATCCTCTCGTGCAATGAGGAAGTCAGAACACCGTAGTTCGACCCAAAGAGACTGAAAGATGAATTGACTTGTGAACTGCTTACTTGTCTATGCTCAAGTGTATGACCTGTCTGGCTCAGGTGCAAACTGTCTTGCATTAGACGGAAGAAGCAAGTTCTCGCTTGTGAGTGAATAAGATGAGAAAAGAACCCTGAAGGAGACGATTATTGTTTGTTTTTGCATTTTCAGTCTTTTATTGCTTTTGAAAGTTTGTCATAATTTAATGAGCTTAAGCCTGAACCAGTGGGTTAGTAAACTCATCACATCTTCCCTCTAATTAGGGGTAATGAGAATACCTTAAGTGTGAAGTCAGATTCTCACACTTAATCACCTTTGGTATAGGATTAAGATCATTAACCCATTTGTGATTATTTAGATGTTTTTGTTATCTTTGTTTAGTGTTGAGTAATGAGGTTAAGCCATAATCAGGGATTTAACAGACTCATTACACCATCCTAATAGAAGGATAATAGATGAGAATGTTTAAGCTGAGGAAAGCTCCTCAACTTAATCCATGATTAGGGATTAAACTCATGACAAAACAAGCCTTTGATTAAGTGGATTTTATTTGGTGATATGATGAAGAAATGTTTTTTAGGGTTTGTAAGACAACTTGAGGGGGACTTGTCCATTAACACTAGGGTTAGTCCTTCTTAACCAATTAAGGAAGAATTAGAACCCTAATGCAAGGCCCAAGTTACAAGTGTGGTGTCTTGATACTTATTAAGTGGATTGATTAAGGGATTTAAACACATTAAGGGTTTAACACTTAGGATTAAAGTTATACACTCCATCCTAAGAGAAGGATGCAGGCATAAGCTTAATCACAAAGCCTCAAAGCCTTTAGGGTTTAGTCCCTGATTATGAGATGAGAAGAGAAAACTCAAAGAGACACAAAGGTAAAACTAGGAGGGGAAAACTAATCAAAACCCTAATCATTGTCATGCTTGGTTGTTCCTAAGGTTTGTGATGTTTTCAAGAGAAGTCTTCAATGGAACCACCAGGAAGCAGATGAAAGGATTAAGAGAAGCAAAGCAACTTGCTTCATTCAAGAAGTCAAGTCACTTGAAGAAAGAAGGTGGGAAGAGGAAGAATGAGCAAGCTCAATCTCAAACACAAACAAAAATGCAGCAATGGATGCAAGAGAGATGAAAAGAAAAGTTATGAGAAGTGAAGGCAAATTCACTTCTCAAAGTTACTTACCACCTGAAAGGTTAGGAAAGAAATGCAATGCAATGCAGAATGGGATGAGATGACATGATGAGAAACAAAACCAGAAGCATATACATGATGCTAATGATGCTATGAGATGCTACAAACATGAGGCAGCACATGGAAATGATCATACAAGCTCATGAATGCAAATGAAGCAAGTTAAGAAGTAAGGACATACATGAAAAGTTATGAAGTGCACATGGCATACAACATGGCAAATACATGATGCAATGATCAAACATGCTTTCAATATGTCTTATGATGTCAAATGAATCAAATGGATGCTTGAAATGTCATGGCAAGTCATGCTATGCAAGGAAATGCAAGATGGATGCATATGGGAACCCAAATTAGGGTTTATGAACAATACATCAAACAAAAACCAAAATCAGAGGCAAACCCTAAGATAAAAAAATTGAAAATGCCACTCAAAGGACCCCTAATCCTATACTAACTCACTGCCCAAAGGAGAAATTTCAACTCCTAACCAAATTCAAGTTATGATTTTTCTAAGTTTTCTAGGGTTTTAGGGTTCCTAAACAAGAAAATTATCTAACAAATGGAAAATGAAAGATCAAATCATGGCCATTTAATCTCACAAACTACATGCTAAACAAAATGCAGTGCAAAAAGAATCAATGTCCAACTCTTCATGGATAGGCAGAAATGATTTTTTGAAGTTTGGATCAAAATAATGCATAAAAATGATTTTAAATCAATGAAAAATTCTCAAAATGCATCAAGATCAAAAAATAAATTTGGTTTGAAGGTTGGACAATGTTTCCAAATGTCTTAGAACATTTCATGAATTTTTTGGTGATTTTTAAATACCTAAAAGTATTTTTAATAAATTAATTCTCATTAATCAATTAAAAATAAACTTTTAAATATTTTAAAATACTTTTTAAATGCTAAAAATAAAAATAAAAATATTTTTGGGTTTTAAAAATTAATGAAACTCTTGACAAAAAGTTTCATAATTTTTAAAACATTTTTACTATTTTAAATAAATTGTATAAAACAAATATGAAACAAATGAATTAAAGCAAAGAAAAAAGAAAAGTCAACTGAATGGAGGGCCTGGATGCATTCTGGGAAGAGAAAGATTGACCACGCGCGCAATCCAGTGGCCCATATTCAAACTGAGTTAATCACAATTATGAATTAATTAATTATAATTAGGGTTTCTAATGGTGAATCTGGACCATACACACGCGCGCGAAGTCAACACAGTCAACCAATCCAACGCATGAGATTCAAATGGACTTAATGACTGGGATTAAACCCTAATGATTTTCAGGTGGCCGGAGAAGACCTCCGGTCGTCTTCTCCGGTGGGAACCCCACCTGAAAAATCCTAAGATCCTCAAAACACAACTAAAACGAAATCTAAGAACACAGAAATGATTCCCACACTCCCCTGGATCAAAACCCCAAGCTAGAATTCATTTATATTTCCTCAAACTCACGAATCGAACAAAGTATTTTTTAGGTCAGGGAGTTTCAGAACACGAATACATCCTTATTTTTCCACCATTTTCAAAACCAAAGATATCAGAGCAATCAGTGAATCATGAAGAACAACTTTAGAACTTAAAAAATGATTTCTGGAAAAAATGTTCTTGAGCTACCTGAGTTTCGAAGCTTTCAATCTTGCAACTTTCTGACCCCTTCCTTTGATGCAAACCACTCCTTATGACCCCTTGATGATGTTTGGATGCTTAGAAGAAGTTTATGCTGGCTGGTCAGGGAGATTGAACAAGTTCTGTTCAAGCTCAGGTGAGAATGGTGTTTGTGATTCAGGCTGTTTCAGGCAAAGGTGAAGGGTTCTTTATGATCAGGGTGATGATTGGAGAAGGTTTGTGAAGTTTGTTCAAGTGTTTGTGGCCTGTGCAATGAGATTCGAAAGCTTTTGCTTTGAGAGTGAAAAATGGAAAGGTGATGTTCTTGCTGGTTTCAGGCTTAGGTCTTGCTGGTTTAGGCTCAATGAAGCATGGTGAGAAGATTAGTGGAGTTTGTTTGAATGCTTGTGGTTTGTGGAATCAGATTCGAAGGAAAATGCAAGTGAGGGTGAGTTTGTGAATGTGTTGCTCTTGTGTGTTTCAGCCTGGCTTGTTGTATGAAATGGCTAGCAAATGGATAGTATAAACAACTCCAATTGGTCAGATGATGTGACTTGTGCTTTTGTGATTGGTAAGTTAACTTTTGCAAAAAGTCCACTCTTGTGTAAGAGAAGCATGGGCCAAGTTCTAGGCTAGTACAAGTGCATGGGCTGGCGCAGCATGGTGTGAGTGAGAGGCTAGAGTGGTTCAGCATTGTAGGCAACAAGTGGATGGAAGTGTTATGATGATTTTGCAACTTGCTTACTTTTGAAACTTCATGAAAATCTCTTGCTTTGCCAACCATGAACATGTGATCTTTTGGTTCAAATCTGATTTTTAGAACTTGTATGATGCTTGCATATTGGTTTGATATGAACTAGAAGTCAAAAATGCCTTGGTACAAAGTTTTTGCAAGTTTCTCATTTGAGGCATATCTTGAAAATTAGTGATTTTTGCCAACTTTGACACACCATAACTTTTGATCCAAAATGAATTAGGTCATGTTCTTGTACTTTTTGAAAAGGGAAAGATCTAATCTACAACTTTCATGACCAAAGTTTTTCCATTTGAAGCTTTTTTGGATCAAAAAGTAAGGTTTGAAAAGTGACATAAAATGACATATTCTTTAAAAGTCAACCATGCCCAAAAAAGTCAACTTTGCAAAAACTTCAAATTCTTGAATTTTGTGAACTTCAACCTTCTTCCATGATCAAATAAAGATCATATACACTCAAAATGATGAAGATCACCCCTTGGTTGGGTCATTGGGGGCCTCAGATGCCCTGATTTTACACTGACTTGTCTGAAAAGTCAACTCTTAATCAGATGACTTCCCCATGGAATTTCCTCATGAAAATTGATATGCATACTCCCTATACCATATAGAGACCAATGGAAACAAGAATGACCAAAAAATTTGAAGTTATGGCCTCTGAAACCAAAACCCTAATTTTAGGTCAACTGTGCAGTCAAACTTGGCTCTGCTTCCATACCAATCCCAGTTCTTGTGATTCTTTGGCATTCTTGGCTTTGAGAGGATGTAATATGACACAAGAACACACATGGATTCCTTTGAAGTGATTAGTGGCCTTTGGGGTGGCTCAAGAAGCTCCTGGATTGCTCAGATCACAAACCCTAGATGCAGATGACTTTGAAACAATGCAGTGACTCAAAAATGTGATATGAGATGATATGATTGTGTTTATGCATATGAGATGATCACAAGCCATGGTGTGAATGGGTGAGGGCAAATTTGGGGTGTTTACAGCTGCCCCTATTCAAACATGAGTTAACTGTGCAGGTTGTAAGCGACGGCTTATCAGGCAAACAAGATAACTTGTGGTTGAATACCAAAGACAGTCCAAAATTTGCACTCACAGAATGAAGAAGAAAAGGGATATAGATTGTAAAGGAAAATAAAGTATATTGTAACGTGTGGGCGACGGAGGACGACCGTCGAGCAGAGGACGACTGCTGGGTAACGAGCAATGACGGGGACGGCCGACATGCTGGGAAGAGTGCGGAAAATAAAGCAATGACGGGGACGGCCGACATGCTGGGGATAAAAGAATTATGATGGGGACGGCCATCAAGATAAAGCTGTAAAATTCTCTGGGGATTAATGAAACATGACGGGGACGGCCATCAAGTTCATAAAGTGAAGTAACCAACGATGGGGACGGCCATCGGGCTAAACTGATGAAGGACGATCATCAGGAAAAAGAAAAAAAAGGGACCACGACGGGGACGGCCATCGGGTTAAAGAATAAATGAAATAAACAGACGATGAGGTACGGTCATCAAAGGTGAAGGACGATCACCTAGCAGGGGACGGCTGCTCTGTTGGGGATAAGATGAGGGACGGTCATCTAAGGTGGAGGACGACCACCTGGCAGGGTACGGCTGCCGAAAATATCGCGACATAGGACGAATGCCGGATAAAAGGTCAACGATGGGGACGGCCATCGGATGAGAATGATGGAGGACGACCATCAAGAGGTGGAGGACGACCACCTAGCAGGGGACGGCTGCTCTCAAGGTTTACCATGACATAGGACGAATGCCAGATAACCAAAATCAACAATGGGGATGGCCATTGGATAAAATGATGAAGGACGATCATCAAAGGGGTGGAGGACGACCACCTAGCAGGGGACGGCTGCTCTCAGGGTTTATCATGACACAGGACGAGTGTCAGATAAGAAGGAAAATTTGCTTTGTTGGCGATCTACTGGGGAATAGTAAACACGGACGAGTGTTTACATCCAAGAAACAAAAGGTATAAGTGTTTGGTATTTGTGTATAGATTAAAGATGCGGACGAGCATCCTTAAGACTATGATACGGACGAGTATCGGATAGAAACAAATACTGACGCGTGTTCAAAGATGATGATACGGACGAGTATCAACTGGTTAACAGAGAACGCGGACGAGTGTTGAATCTGAGAGGATTCTTCTGGGGAATGAAAGACACAGGCGAGTATCTATATTCAAGAAGACAAAAGTGTTTGACACAGTGTATGGATTAAAGATGCGGACGAGCATCCTTAAGACTATGATACGGACGAGTATCATGTAGAAACAAAACGCTTGACGCATGTTCTGAGATGATGGTACGGACGAGTACCAACGAGTTAACAAAGAACAAGGACGGGTGTCGAATTTGTGGGGATATGAATGGTATATACAAGATACGGACGAGTATCTGTATGAGTGTAACATGAGTAGTGAGTATGAGTATTGTATAGATGAGTGTTTATCTACTGGGGAGAGTGACACGAACGAGTGTCAAGAGAGAAAAGTATAATAAAAACAACAAGTATATGGGTTGTAAAAGTGTAGATGACTGTGCTGGGGATATGACACGGACGGGTGTCAAGACAGTGTATATAGGTATATGTGAGTGCAAAGAGGATGTCTTTGGCTTTCCGCTGGGGTATGACACGGACGGGTGTCAGGACGTATCTGTAATACGGGTGATTTTGTTCGTAAAGAGTGTTCAGGCGACTTTACTGGGGAATGACGATACGGGCGGGTGCCAAAGAGAGTATATATACTGGTGTTTGTGAATGTGAGGCAACTGCTTTGCTGGGGACTCTGGTGGGGATTTTTCTGTGCGTTGATGAACTGTCATTATTCACAAGTGTTGGTTTAAAACATGGCTCATGATTATGCTATATGCTTGATTTTTGCCGTAATGCTCCGTGTTAAAACGGAATGCTACGCTTTGTGGGTGAATATGATGCGAATGCTATGATTATGCAAAGATACCAAACCGGGATCCGGGTCCCGTCGCTGCGAAGATCTTCGATCGATCCGTTTGAAATGGACATCCCAGCTGGGGATGAGATCATTGGTAGATCTGACGAGATGCTATCTGCTTGGGGATATGGGTCATTGATAGACCTATCCTTGTAAATGAGAGACCCAGCTGGAGTTTGTAGAAGCTTTCTTCATTCTGTTGTGATTCTTCATGCACTGCTCTTCTGGGTAGAGGCTGCAACTCTGTGGGGAGAGCTCCTTGACTTGGATGAGGATGAAACGGCAACTCGGCTGGTGGTAGTAGCAAGTGGCAGCTCAGCTGGGGGAGTCATGAGAGGCAACTCAGCTGGGGAGAAAGCACTTCGGGTGCTAAAATCGAGTGTTGATTTGCCAACTTGCTGGGAAAAGGTTTTCATGCCCCGAGTTGCATTCTGGATACTTGCAATCCTGCAAAGATAGGGAAACGCACAAGTAATCCCGAGGTATCCCTTACTGGATTCCGTCATAGGAGTTTAGACACTTCCGAGAGTAAGTATATTTCCTGCAAGCACGTTCTTATTTGAAGATAAACATCTGTATTTTATGCAATCAGTGTTTCTTTTAGACACCAGACATTTTTTGCAAATAAAACGTACAAAACGAGACATGACTGAAAATCTGATTTTATTAATTCATATGCCCTGAATTGGCGAGATACAGTCAAAGGAATATATCCCCTGAAATGAGGAGATTGTTACAAATTGAGAAACAAAATGCTGGCAGTGTTGATGACGCTTTGAGGAGCTTCCCCTTCACTATGACTCGTATGACTTTTGACGTTCTTCTCATCTTGCGTTCCGAGGAATGTTGATTCTGATTGAAACTTGATCCTTTCGAAGCTTGCCAAGTTGTAAGTGATACAGACGAATTCAGAGTGCAGTTGTTCGCTTATTCCCTTATTTTGCATGGATCGCCCTTTCGGGTTTTCGATCCATCGGGATACCCATTTTTGCCTGAGTTGTCCAATGCGGCTTTTCAACTCAGCGGGTGTACATTTTTTGTTTATTTTCCCTTATTTTTACCCGAGTCTTTTATTCTGTTTTTGACTCGCCGGGATGCCCTATTTTTGCCTGGACTTACATTCTGTTTTTACGTCCAGCGGGTCATTTTATGCGAAGTATTTTTTAACTGCATCTGAATTCACAGGGGACGGGAAGTCTTCACCATCCATAGTGCCGAGCATCAGTGCTCCACTGGAGAAAACTTTCTTTACTACGAATGGTACTTCATAGTTTGGAGTCCATTTGCCCCTGTGGTCCGTATGAGGAGGGAGGATTCTTTTCAGCACAAGATCTCCTACTTGGTACTCTCGGTGCCTGACTTTCTGATCGAAGGCTTTCTTCATTCTTTTCTGATACAACTGCCCATGACAAATTGCAGCCAATCTCTTTTCTTCAATCAGACTCAGTTGTTCGTATCGGGACCTAACCCATTCTGCTTCACTCAGTTTAACATCCATTAGTACCCGCAAGGAGGGTAATTCCACTTCAACAGGCAGGACTGCCTCCATACCATACACAAGTTGATACGGTGTTGCCCCAGTGGATGTTCTGATTGACGTGCGGTACCCATGCAAGGCAAACGGTAGCATCTCATGCCAGTCCTTGTAGGTGACTACCATCTTCTGCACAATCTTCTTGATATTCTTATTAGCTGCCTCAACAGCGCCATTCATCTTTGGCCTGTAAGGAGAAGAATTGTGATGTTGGATCTTGAAGTCCCGGCACAGTTCTGCCATCATTTTGTTGTTTAGATTGGAACCATTATCAGTAATGATTCGCTCGGGCACTCCATACCGACAGATGATGTCTCGTTTCAGAAACCTGGCTACCACTTGTCTTGTAACATTTGCATATGATGCTGCTTCAACCCATTTGGTGAAATAGTCAATGGCAACCAGGATGAATCTGTGGCCATTTGAAGCAGTTGGCTCGATCTTGCCAATCATATCAATGCCCCACATAGCAAAGGGCCAGGGTGAAGACATTACGTTCAAAGGATTGGGAGGCACATGCACCTTATTTGCATAGATCTGGCATTTATGGCATCTCCTAGCATAAGCACAACAGTCTGCATCCATTGTGATCCAGTAATAGCCTGATCTCAGCAACTTTTTGGCCATGGCATGTCCTCCAGCATGGGTACCAAAGGATCCCTCGTGCACTTCATGCATCAACAAGTCTGCTTCCGTCCTGTTGACGCATCTGAGGAGTACCAAATCAAAGTTTCTCTTATACAGGGAACCATCAGTGTTCAGAAAGAAACTACCCGCAAGCCTTCTCAAAGTCTTCTTATCATTGGATGATGCCCCAGGTGGGTATGTTTGATCCTCCAAGAAGCACTTAATATCATGGAACCAAGGCTTATCATCTTTGACACCATCTGCTGCGAACACATATGCTGGTCTGTCAAGTCTGGACACTGAGATCTGAGGTACAAAGTTGGCAGCCTGAACTTTGATCATGGATGAAATGGTAGCCAGGGCATCTGCAAACTGATTCTCGTCCCGAGGGATGTACTCAAGCTTGACTGTTGTGAAGAAAGTCAATAACCTCCTTGTATAATCCCTGTATGGTATCAGATGATCCTGGTGGGTGTACCATTTGCCATTGGTTTGATTGATTACCAGAGCTGAATCCCCGAATACGGTCAATGTCTTGATCCTAAGGTCAATGGCTTCCTCAAGACCCATAATGCAAGCTTTGTATTCAGCTTCGTTGTTAGTGCAGTTGAAAGTGAGCTTTGCCGAGAAAGGCATGCGAACTCCTTTGGGTGTAATGAGTATTGCACCAACACCACGACCATTCATATTAACAGCCCCGTCAAACATCATAGTCCATTCTTCTCCCGGGTCGGGCCCTTCAGTGTGAATAGGCTCTTCATGATCTTTTGCTTTTATGAACATGATGTCCTCATCGGGGAAGTCAAATCTCATAGGATGGTAGTCATCAATGGGTTGCTCAGCAAGATATTCAGACAATACACTGCCCTTGATGGCTTTTTGAGATGTGTATTGGATGTCATATTCTGTGAGGATCATTTGCCATCTTGCAACCCGTCCGGTAAGAGCTGGCTTCTCGAAAATGTACTTAACTGGGTCCATTTTTGAGATCAACAAAGTAGTGTGGGTCAACATATACTGTCTCAGTCGGCGAGCAGCCCACGCTAAAGCACAGCAAGTTTTCTCGAGCAGTGAATAACGTTGTTCACAGTCGGTAAACTTTTTGCTTAGGTAGTATATTGCATACTCTTTTCGACCAGACTCGTCATGCTGGCCCAGCACACACCCCATTGACTCTTCTAATACTGTCAAGTACATTATCAGAGGTCTTCCTTCAACTGGAGGCATAAGGATTGGAGGCTCTTGTAAGTATTCCTTGATCTTGTCAAAAGCCTTCTGGCAGTCTTCGTTCCACCTGACCGTCTGTTCTTTTCTCAGCAGCTTGAACAAGGGTTCACAGGTCGCTGTAAGGTGAGATATGAACCTTGAGATGTAGTTCAATCTACCTAGAAACCCTCGAACTTCTTTCTCAGTTTTCGGTGCAGGCATTTCTTGAATGGCTTTGACTTTATCAGGGTCCACTTCAATCCCTTTCTCGCTTACAATAAAACCCAGCAGCTTACCAGATCGCACCCCGAATGTACACTTGTTGGGGTTCAGCTTCAATTGGTACTTCCTCAGACGCTTGAATAACTTCAGTAGATTCACCAGGTGATCTTCCTCTGTAAGGGACTTGGCAATCATGTCATCCACATAACACTCGATTTCCTTATGGATCATATCGTGGAATAATGTTACCATAGCCCGTTGATATGTTGCACCAACATTCTTCAATCCGAATGGCATCACTTTGTAACAGAACGTGCCCCAGGGTGTGATGAAGGTTGTCTTCTCCAGGTCTTCAGGTGACATCTTAATCTGATTGTATCCAGAAAATCCATCCATGAAGGAGAATACCGAGAACTGAGCCGTATTATCCACCAATACATCAATGTGAGGTAAAGGGAAATCATCTTTCGGGCTGGCCCTGTTCAGATCCCGGTAGTCAACACACATCCTTACTTTGCCATCTTTCTTGGGCACAGGTACTATGTTAGCAACCCACGGTGGATAGCTAGTCACGGCAAGGAATCCGGCGTCCCATTGCTTCTGTACCTCTTCCTTGATTTTCATTGCCATGTCCGGACGAGTACGACGCAGTTTCTGTTTAACCGGTGGGCATTCTTCTCTTAAAGGCAGCTTGTGCACAACAATGTCGGTGTCCAACCCCGACATATCTTGATAAGACCAAGCAAACACGTCCACATACTCTTGAAGCAGGTCAATCAGTTGTCTCTTCACTGAGTCTTGCAGGCAGGCCCCGATTTTGACTTCTTTCACGTCTTCACCTGTACCAAGATTAATCACTTCAACCTCCTCCTGGTGAGGAGTAATAACCTTTTCCTCTTGTCTTAGCAACCTGGCTAGCTCTTCAGGAAGCTCATATTCTTCTTCAACCCCTTCATCAGCTTGATTGATTGGATTGTCAAAGTCATATGAAGTCATAGCCGTGCTGTTGTCGGTGCTGTCTGGAAGGCACACTCTGCAAGGGTTCAATTTGTTCATTTTAGTGATTCGATTTTAATCTTGTTTAGAAAAGTGAAATAAAGTTGTCATTTTGAAAACACTACCATTTATTTTTGTACAAAAATAAAAATAGAAAAAACAGTGAGCGGAAAAGAAAAAGACTCATTTGCAAAAAGATGTCTGATATTTCATTGATTAATCTTGTTGCACAAAAAGTACAGATGGCCCGATTACAAAATGAGTCTTGTCATCTTGGGCAAGATGCAAGACTTTGATGCATGCTATAAAAAAATACAGGAAATAATAATTACTCTGCATGAGTAACTCTTATAATTTCCTGGGAAGACCAGTTCGAGATACTGCTCCCCGGGATCTTTGGACGAATCCAGCTTTCCAGGTTGCGTTCTTCTTCCAGCTCGTCTTCCAGACAGTTGACAGCATCAGGGGTGAGCATCCCCCCACTCACAAAGTTGGGCTCCTTTGCAGCCTCTGCTTGATCTTGTTGAGTTGGTTTGTAACCCAACCTAAATCTATCCTCTTTCTTCTCCACCGATAACAGTTTGCCCCAGCCTTGGGCGGTTCCTTCCCCAACAACCTTCCGGGCTTGTTGGTATGATGATATTGAAGTACCAGGTACAGCAGATGTCTCATTGATGTTCAAGGCCTCGAAACCTTGGCTCATTGTTTCATGGATCTCCCCATCCATCTCAATGTATTTATAGGTAGCCAGGTGGCTGACAAAAATATCCTCCTCTCCACAGATAGTAACGACTTGACCCTCCCACTCGAATTTTAACTTCTGGTGAAGGGTAGAGGTCACGGCGCCAGCGGCGTGAATCCATGGCCTACCCAATAGACAGCTGTAGGCAGGCTGTATATCCATCACGTAGAAGGTCGTTTTGAAAGTTTGCGGGCCAATCGTTATGGGCAACTCAATCTCCCCCAGAACCGATCTCTTAGAACCATCAAAGGCTCTCACCACCAGGTTGCTGGGTCTCAACGCCAATCCGTCATACTCTAGCTTCACAAGAGCTTTTTTAGGTAAGACATTGAGGGATGACCCCGTGTCTACCAGCACATGGGAAAGGACTGCACCTTTACATTCCATGGTTATGTGCAAAGCCTTGTTATGGTTGCGGCCTTCCGTAGTCAAATCAGTGTTGGTGAACCCTAGTCCGTGACTAGCATTAACATTTCCCACCACAGCTTCCAACTGATTGACGGTGATCTCTTCAGGCACATAAGCTGCGTGCAAGACTTTGAGTAGTGCATTCCGATGGGCCTCAGAGCACATAAGCAATGATAGGATTGAGATCTTGGAAGGCGTTTGATGAAGCTGATCCACTATTTTATAATCACTCTTCTTGATGATCCGCATGAACTCATCAACCTCTTGGTCAAAGGGTGTTTTCAAGGCTTCTTTAACAGTCTGCTCTTCCTGCACCAGGCTTTTTCCTTTTGCCTTGGCAGCAGCTTCTGCTTCGGCAGTGGGTCTCTGAATTTGTGGAGCAAAAAGACGTCCGCTTCGAGTGAAGCCTCCGCCTCCTCCCACATTGTCTATTTGTGGTGCAGGGGTTGATGATTCAAAAGTGATTTTTTGTCCTTCGCAGTACAGGTCAGAGCCGTAATGCCACGGGATGGCATTGCTGCTTTCATAAGGTACTGGCCCAGGCACCGTGATAGTGACTGGACTGATTGCAGCTGCGGAAGGAATTGTGATAGTCTGTGGGTCGTAAAATATCGTGACTGGTGCTCTGGTGGGAGCAGCACTTTGTGAGTTGTAAGCAGAGTCATCTTCTGGATCGTAATAGATGGTAACGGTTGAGACATCTTCATGATTTGTTGCTGATGTTGTAGGAGACTTTGTTGGAAGGATAAATGTTGTTGTTGCAGGAGTTTCAAAGTGGAGTGGTGCTGGAGTTGTAGAAGGAACATTTGTTGATATCTGGTCAGTTGAAATGACAGATGAAGTACTTGTTGATGAAGCCGAAGAATTGTCGGGAACAATGGTTGTTGCAGTTGTAGAAGCCACTGGAATTGTTACTGATGAGATTGCTGGATTTGTTGGAAATGATGTGGTGATTTGAAGTTGGCCACTCTGAATGAGACCATCTATGCCATTCCTCAAGTTATCGCACCCATTTACTGAAATATTGCAGTAAGCGCACCCTAACTCACACCCCGGGAGCATTTGACATTCGAGGAGTTGAGCCTTAATCTCTACCAACGGTGTCCGGATCTGACCCACACTGGTTATTAAATAAGACGGCTCGTCTTCTTCAATAGCATTGATTCTGGGACCCCCGTGGTTTGGCATCGGGTTTTTGTTGACATTGGGTGGTGGTGCAAAATTCAGAGCTTTTGAGTCTACCAGGTCTTGTACCTTCATGTGCAAGGCTCTGCACTTTTCTGTACTGTGGCCAGGTGCATTTGAATGAAAAGCACATCTGGCGTTGGAGTCATAATTCCTGGGTAGACTGTTGGGATCTGGAGGTGCCAGCGTCCTTAGCTCAACTAGGTTGAGTTTCAGGAGTTGTGGCAGCAATGTAGCATATGGCATAGGGATCGGATCGATCACCCTATTAGCTTGAGATGGCCTCTGTTGGAACGGCCTTTGCTGATTGTTGTTGTTGGTATTGTTGTAATTTCTCGGAGGATACTGAGCTTGTTGGTGGTACTGAGGTTGTTGTTGATAGTTTTGCTGCGGAGGTTGATAAGCTGGTTGAGGGTGAGCTGGAGCGGGAATGGTGACTGCTGCCACAGATCTATGGACATACTGGGGCCTTCCCCTGTTGGTGTGGATGGCGTTGGTCTCGCCAGTTCTTCTTGGGCCCGCAAAAGGCTTCCTTGTACTACTGGACGAGCTGGCACCATTGTCGGAGATTTTGCCCATCTTTAACAGGCTCTCAATTCTCTCTCCAGCTATGACAACATCTGCGAAGCTAGTGGAAGAGAAAGCAGCTAGCCTGTCAATATATGTTCCTTGGAGGGTGTTCATAAACATATCTGCCATTTCCCTTTCAGACATAGGTGGCTGAACAGCAGCAGCCAATTGCCTCCATCTCTGGGCATATTCTCGGAAACTTTCCCTTGACGACTGTGACATTCCCATTAGGAGGGTCCTGTTGGGTGCCATATCTAAGTTGTACTGATACTGTCTGATGAACGCCTCTGCCAGGTCCTTCCAACACCTGATAGTTGCCCTTGTTAGGTGAGAGTACCATTCTCTTGAGGCTCCCGTCAAGCTATCCTCAAAATAGAACATCCAGAGCTTCTCGTCCATGGTGTAGGCCTTCAGCCTCCCCAGAAATGATTGTAAATGAGTCCGGGGGCATGAAGTCCCGTTGTATTTTTCAAAACAGGGAGGCTTAAACTTATGGGGAATCCTGACCCCGTCTACCAAGCCCATGTCCATGACATCGAAACCCAAGGAGTTTTGAGACTCCAAGGATCTTAACTTCTCAGCTATCTCATCCAGCCTTCTGTCATAAGCTTCCTCCCCAGCACCCATTACTGTGAACTGATCCTCCTGGGGGTCTTCTTGCAGTACCCTGGCTGCAGTGGCAGTCCCTTGAACATTTGCAGGAATATTGACCTCTGGATGAAGATGGGGGCCAAATACAGGGGGTTAACATGAGGTTGGACCCTTTCGTTGTTGCTGGTGCCGGCAGTCCCTATATGTGGATCTTCTTGATTTTGCCTTTCCACCATGGCCCTCAATCTTTCCTGGCTCTGAGCCATGTTGTTCATCACTTCCATAAACTGAGTCATCTGCGTTCTCATTTCCAATCTTTCGTTTGCCATTTGATTTCTGACCTCTGCAAGGTCCTGCTGTACCTGATCCATTTGTATGCCCGGAAGATTGTTACGGGTTGGATATCGGTGCAGACGGTTGAGGGGAAATACTCGGCGTCGAGCAATAGCTCCTGAGCATCACAACAGAGTTAGCGACAATAAAACAAAAAATCTACAAAACAAACAAAAGGTCAGCATGCAATGCAGTATGCTTATTTGTTTTCAAGGTATCCGGCTTGGCATTCAGTTTTGACCCTTCCAGACCCTTGAAGATGCTGTTGATGTTGCCTTCGAAGTAAACTCGGATGGAACAAACTAATACATATATTACAAAAGGCAAATGGTACATAGTTTGTTTACAAATACAAGCCCTCTGAGGGGTCAAAATACGTTACAAGAAAATAAAAGTACATGGAATGAAAGCAACAACAAGCAAATGGTCAAACACCAAGACCAAACTCATCCTCCCGAACTTCCTTGAGAAGTGCTTCGGTCACAGGATCAGCTGGACGCTCCGTGAGATTCCTGATAAGGAGGTTTCGGGTAGTAACAGCTGCAGTTAGCTTCTTGTGCTGACTTTGGTCCTTTGACCTCTTCACTCCGGCTCTGATCTTCAGTTCTGATATCTCCCTCTGGGCTGCTGCCAGGGCTTCCTGCTGCTCTTTTGCACTAGCTTCCAGCTGCTCCATCTTGTCTTGAGTCCTCTTATCTTCTAGAGTACGAGCTTCGGTGATCCTGACCCACCTAGCTTGACTCTCCTTCAGATACAAGTCTGTCCTGGCTTTCTGGAACTGGGCTTCCTTGCAAGCATTCTTCAGAATTTGTTCTCCAGCCCTAGATTTCTTGATATAATCCTCAGACTTCTCCATTTTAGCCAGATGCTCCACTCTCAGCTTCTCTAACCTCTCAATATCCATCCTACCATCACTCCTCTCCCGGAGGGTCTTCTGCAAAGCCTGAGTCAACTTCTCATTTCTCTCTTTCAAGCTCTCAAACTCCTCTATGCTGACAGTGGCAGGAGGTGGTGCCGAGGATGATTCCGGCATATCCTCCATGGTAAAGGGCAATCCAGAGAATTGAGCCCTGGCATGGGACCACTCATAATATTGTGCTGATGCCACATTGTTGCACTTTCCCAGAATGGTTACTCCCTTGGTTTGAACATTATCCCAGGCCCAGGCTGCCTGCCTAACAATAGCCAGATTAGGCTTGTTCTCACAATAAAGAGTCTCAACCAAGTCCTGTGCCTTAGGAGTGTGGACCAGTGCATAGCCTAGTTGCCTTCTGAACAGCAGAGGATTGTAATTAATACTACCCTTAACTCCTATTAGGGGCACATTAGGAAAATGCCCACAGCTGGTGATGATATCCCTGCCTTTGGTGCTTTGAGTACACCATCTGATATCGGCTGAAGTTAAAGCAGTGAGTCTCTTAGCCCAGTTTCTCTGCTGATGAGGATTCAAAAATGCATCTGTCTTGGGCAAATGCCTGAGAAGCCAAGTATGGAACAAAGGAGCACAACACCTTACTAGTCTTCCCCTCTGCTTTTCATTCCTTTGGTGCACTGAATAGTAGAGATCCCCTAACAAGGTTGGCACTGGGTTCCTTAGAATGAACAAATGGATTGCATTCTTGCTAATGAATCGAGGCTCATCTGCAAATAATATGATCCCATATATGCTCAAGGCCAATAAAGCACAGACTGCTTTCCACTCTCCCAAAGAAGCTTTCAGGGTAGCTTGAGAGATCAAGAAATCCAGATGCAGGCCAGGGATTCCAGCCTTAGAAGTCATATGCTGCCCAATTAGGACTGGTTCCAGATGCAAAGCCTTTTCTACTTCTTCATTACCAGGAAAGACCATCTCAGGGTTGAAAGGGACTCCACCCCTGATAGGTATACCAACCAATGATGAGTATTCTTCCAATAAAGGGCCCAATTGAAAGTCCTGAAAAGTAAAACATCTCAGTGGGGGATCATAAAATTGAAGGCAAGTGTGGATCAGGCTTCTCTGTGAAGGGTCCAGATCCATAACCACATTAAGTATATCTCCATAGTGTTCCCTGAACAGTGGTATATGGTCTGGGGTGATCAGGGTCTGAATCCTCCTGATGTCAACTAGCTCTGGCTGGAAGAAGTGGTAGGTGATGTTACTCTTTTTAGGTGCCATGGTCTTGAGGATGAGTAGAGACAGGTGCTGATGATAATACTGAAGAATGGGCCACTAACTGGCTGATGCAGGCGACTGAAGCAGATAGCTGATAACTGAAGCAGATGCTGATGAAGATAGGTCAATACTGATGATGGGGTCAAAACCAAGCCAAAAATGAAGGTGGATACCCTGAAACACAAATAAGCAAATGTCAATATGATGCAATGATTATGTATGTAGATGATATGCAGGGGTTTGTGACTGAGCTGGATCTGATCAAATGCTCTGATATAAGTTCAAGTATGTTCAAGAAATCCAGATGGAGGTCTATAAATCCAGTAACCAAGGTGGGGGACTCAAATAAAGAGCCACATGTCCAGGGTTTTAGAATCACGAGAACTGTCCCAAAATGGAGTATTCTTAATCAAATCAAAGTGACAGGGTATTCTGAGGTCAAGGTACCTGCAAACCTGTAAACAGCCCATCCCTCTCACGGGTGGTGTTCTAAAACAAGGATCCTCAGACTTGGATCAGTTATGAGAAGTGTAAACACTTCTAACCCGGAGGTACAGTGTTTACAATAACCATAAAAGTTCCTCCTCTAATTCACCTCAGTTTCTGAAGGTCAATACTAAAGGTCATCCAGACTTAGCAGGCTTCCCAGATAGCCCTAGCATTGCAGGAAATCTGCAACACAGAGTTCTCAAGAAGAAACCCATATCTGAACCGTGTTTCATATTCCCGCACCAGACCGAGATGGAATGGGAAAGAATATGAACCACTCTAGCCTAGGTGTCACTCAGGTCCCAGGTATAGGACCTTAACTCTCAATGGAACACCCACCCACCAAAGCAAACAACAGATCCAGCCAGCACAGTATGACAGTATGATAATGCAAAGCTATAAAGAAAGCAGTAAACAAATGTACATAAAGCAAAAGTAAATACAAATATACAAACACAAATAAGCACATAACACCCCAGTAAACACAAATCAATCAAGCGCTAGGAGGAACCCACAAAAAGAACCAGAAGCCCTGGTTGCAATATAAGGGTCCCCAGCAGAGTCGCCAAGCTGTCGCTCCCAAAGATTTGCATCCCGGTACAAGCGCGAACGGTCGGTGAGAGGGACAATGAGAACACACAGCCGTGAACTCACTGGAAATGAATAGAGTCGCCAGCTAGGCATTTTTATCCCGGAGGAAAGGCAATGCTGCATAGGCCTAGAAAAAAGATGGATAAGACAGTTGCGAACCAGAGAGACTGAGAAAGGGGGTTGGTTACAACCTGGGAAGGTATTAGCACCCAGATTGTCCGCCGTACTCGACGGGATCCACGCTTAAAAGATTTGTGTTTTAAAGGGGTAGTGTCAGTGCATTTGTGTATAAAAGCTGGAAAGAATGCAAGTGTCAGTGTAAAAGAGGTGTAAAGTGTATAAAAGAAGTGTCAGTGTAAGAACAAAAATGAAATGCTCAAGATACTGAGGCTAAAAGAATAAAGCTGGAAAGAGGGGGAATATACAGAGACTTTTGTTCGATAACCGTTAAGTTATGCCTACGTATCCTCTCGTGCAATGAGGAAGTCAGAACACCGTAGTTCGACCCAAAGAGACTGAAAGATGAATTGACTTGTGAACTGCTTACTTGTCTATGCTCAAGTGTATGACCTGTCTGGCTCAGGTGCAAACTGTCTTGCATTAGACGGAAGAAGCAAGTTCTCGCTTGTGAGTGAATAAGATGAGAAAAGAACCCCGAAGGAGACGATTATTGTGTGTTTTTTCATTTTCAGTCTTTTATTGCTTTTGAAAGTTTGTCATAATTTAATGAGCTTAAGCCTGAACCAGTGGGTTAGTAAACTCATCACATCTTCCCTCTGATTAGGGGTAATGAGAATACCTTAAGTGTGAAGTCAGATTCTCACACTTAATCACCTTTGGTATAGGATTAAGATCATTAACCCATTTGTGATTATTTAGATGTTTTTGTTATCTTTGTTTAGTGTTGAGTAATGAGGTTAAGCCATAATCAGGGATTTAACAGACTCATTACACCATCCTAATAGAAGGATAATAGATGAGAATGTTTAAGCTGAGGAAAGCTCCTCAACTTAATCCATGATTAGGGATTAAACTCATGACAAAACAAGCCTTTGATTAAGTGGATTTTATTTGGTGATATGATGAAGAAATGTTTTTTAGGGTTTGTAAGACAACTTGAGGGGGACTTGTCCATTAACACTAGGGTTAGTCCTTCTTAACCAATTAAGGAAGAATTAGAACCCTAATGCAAGGCCCAAGTTACAAGTGTGGTGTCTTGATACTTATTAAGTGGATTGATTAAGGGATTTAAACACATTAAGGGTTTAACACTTAGGATTAAAGTTATACACTCCATCCTAAGAGAAGGATGCAGGCATAAGCTTAATCACAAAGCCTCAAAGCCTTTAGGGTTTAGTCCCTGATTATGAGATGAGAAGAGAAAACTCAAAGAGACACAAAGGTAAAACTAGGAGGGGAAAACTAATCAAAACCCTAATCATTGTCATGTTTGGTTGTTCCTAAGGTTTGTGAGGTTTTCAAGAGAAGTCTTCAATGGAACCACCAGGAAGCAGATGAAAGGATTAAGAGAAGCAAAGCAACTTGCTTCATTCAAGAAGTCAAGTCACTTGAAGAAAGAAGGTGGGAAGAGGAAGAATGAGCAAGCTCAATCTCAAACACAAACAAAAATGCAGCAATGGATGCAAGAGAGATGAAAAGAAAAGTTATGAGAAGTGAAGGCAAATTCACTTCTCAAAGTTACTTACCACCTGAAAGGTTAGGCAAGAAATGCAATGCAATGCAGAATGGGATGAGATGACATGATGAGAAACAAAACCAGAAGCATATACATGATGCTAATGATGCTATGAGATGCTACAAACATGAGGCAGCACATGGAAATGATCATACAAGCTCATGAATGCAAATGAAGCAAGTTAAGAAGTAAGGACATACATGAAAAGTTATGAAGTGCACATGGCATACAACATGGAAAATACATGATGCAATGATCAAACATGCTTTCAATATGTCTTATGATGTCAAATGAATCAAATGGATGCTTGAAATGTCATGGCAAGTCATGCTATGCAAGGAAATGCAAGATGGATGCATATGGGAACCCAAATTAGGGTTTATGAACAATACATCAAACAAAAACCAAAATCAGAGGCAAACCCTAAGATAAAAAAATTGAAAATGCCACTCAAAGGACCCCTAATCCTATACTAACTCACTGCCCAAAGGAGAAGTTTCAACTCCTAACCAAATTCAAGTTATGATTTTTCTAAGTTTTCTAGGGTTTTAGGGTTCCTAAACAAGAAAATTATCTAACAAATGGAAAATGAAAGATCAAATCATGGCCATTTAATCTCACAAACTACATGCTAAACAAAATGCAGTGCAAAAAGAATCAATGTCCAACTCTTCATGGATAGGCAGAAATGATTTTTTGAAGTTTGGATCAAAATAATGCATAAAAATGATTTTAAATCAATGAAAAATTCTCAAAATGCATCAAGATCAAAAAATAAATTTGGTTTGAAGGTTGGACAATGTTTCCAAATGTCTTAGAACATTTCATGAATTTTTTGGTGATTTTTAAATACCTAAAAGTATTTTTAATAAATTAATTCTCATTAATCAATTAAAAATAAACTTTTAAATATTTTAAAATACTTTTTAAATGCTAAAAATAAAAATAAAAATATTTTTGGGTTTTAAAAATTAATGAAACTCTTGACAAAAAGTTTCATAATTTTTAAAACATTTTTACTATTTTAAATAAATTGTATAAAACAAATATGAAACAAATGAATTAAAGCAAAGAAAAAAGAAAAGTCAACTGAATGGAGGGCCTGGATGCATTCTGGGAAGAGAAAGATTGACCACGCGCGCAATCCAGTGGCCCATATTCAAACTGAGTTAATCACAATTATGAATTAATTAATTATAATTAGGGTTTCTAATGGTGAATCTGGACCATACACACGCGCGCGAAGTCAACACAGTCAACCAATCCAACGCATGAGATTCAAATGGACTTAATGACTGGGATTAAACCCTAATGATTTTCAGGTGGCCGGAGAAGACCTCCGGTCGTCTTCTCCGGTGGGAACCCCACCTGAAAAATCCTAAGATCCTCAAAACACAACTAAAACGAAATCTAAGAACACAGAAATGATTCCCACACTCCCCTGGATCAAAACCCCAAGCTAGAATTCATTTATATTTCCTCAAACTCACGAATCGAACAAAGTATTTTTTAGGTCAGGGAGTTTCAGAACACGAATACATCCTTATTTTTCCACCATTTTCAAAACCAAAGATATCAGAGCAATCAGTGAATCATGAAGAACAACTTTAGAACTTAAAAAATGATTTCTGGAAAAAATGTTCTTGAGCTACCTGAGTTTCGAAGCTTTCAATCTTGCAACTTTCTGACCCCTTCCTTTGATGCAAACCACTCCTTATGACCCCTTGATGATGTTTGGATGCTTAGAAGAAGTTTATGCTGGCTGGTCAGGGAGATTGAACAAGTTCTGTTCAAGCTCAGGTGAGAATGGTGTTTGTGATTCAGGCTGTTTCAGGCAAAGGTGAAGGGTTCTTTATGATCAGGGTGATGATTGGAGAAGGTTTGTGAAGTTTGTTCAAGTGTTTGTGGCCTGTGCAATGAGATTCGAAAGCTTTTGCTTTGAGAGTGAAAAATGGAAAGGTGATGTTCTTGCTGGTTTCAGGCTTAGGTCTTGCTGGTTTAGGCTCAATGAAGCATGGTGAGAAGATTAGTGGAGTTTGTTTGAATGCTTGTGGTTTGTGGAATCAGATTCGAAGGAAAATGCAAGTGAGGGTGAGTTTGTGAATGTGTTGCTCTTGTGTGTTTCAGCCTGGCTTGTTGTATGAAATGGCTAGCAAATGGATAGTATAAACAACTCCAATTGGTCAGATGATGTGACTTGTGCTTTTGTGATTGGTAAGTTAACTTTTGCAAAAAGTCCACTCTTGTGTAAGAGAAGCATGGGCCAAGTTCTAGGCTAGTACAAGTGCATGGGCTGGCGCAGCATGGTGTGAGTGAGAGGCTAGAGTGGTTCAACATTGTAGGCAACAAGTGGATGGAAGTGTTATGATGATTTTGCAACTTGCTTACTTTTGAAACTTCATGAAAATCTCTTGCTTTGCCAACCATGAACATGTGATCTTTTGGTTCAAATTTGATTTTTAGAACTTGTATGATGCTTGCATATTGGTTTGATATGAACTAGAAGTCAAAAATGCCTTGGTACAAAGTTTTTGCAAGTTTCTCATTTGAGGCATATCTTGAAAATTAGTGATTTTTGCCAACTTTGACACACCATAACTTTTGATCCAAAATGAATTAGGTCATGTTCTTGTACTTTTTGAAAAGGGAAAGATCTAATCTACAACTTTCATGACCAAAGTTTTTCCATTTGAAGCTTTTTTGGATCAAAAAGTAAGGTTTGAAAAGTGGCATAAAATGACATATTCTTTAAAAGTCAACCATGCCCAAAAAAGTCAACTTTGCAAAAACTTCAAATTCTTGAATTTTGTGAACTTCAACCTTCTTCCATGATCAAATAAAGATCATATACACTCAAAATGATGAAGATCACCCCTTGGTTGGGTCATTGGGGGCCTCAGATGCCCTGATTTTACACTGACTTGTCTGAAAAGTCAACTCTTAATCAGATGACTTCCCCATGGAATTTCCTCATGAAAATTGAAATGCATACTCCCTATACCATATAGAGACAAATGGAAACAAGAATGACCAAAAAATTTGAAGTTATGGCCTCTGAAACCAAAACCCTAATTTTAGGTCAACTGTGCAGTCAAACTTGGCTCTGCTTCCATACCAATCCCAGTTCTTGTGATTCTTTGGCATTCTTGGCTTTGAGAGGATGTAATATGACACAAGAACACACATGTATTCCTTTGAAGTGATTATTGGCCTTTGGGGTGGCTCAAGAAGCTCCTGGATTGCTCAGATCACAAACCCTAGATGCAGATGACTTTGAAACAATGCAGTGACTCAAAAATGTGATATGAGATGATATGATTGTGTTTATGCATATGAGATGATCACAAGGCATGGTGTGAATGGGTGAGGGAAAATTTGGGGTGTTTACAACATGGAACCTACTTGCAATTTGGTACATGATGAGGCAATGTCATTTGGTGCCTCAAATATGCCTTTGAAGGTCATGTCATAAAACTGCACCATTGACTTGCCATATTGTGGGAAATATTCGTGCCCATGGCCTATGCATGACCAACTACAACCTCTCTACTTTTCTCCTCCATAACTTCATTTTTAATTCTTTCTTTAATTTTATTTATTAATTTGTTTTTACTAATTAATTAATTAATTAACCTATAACCCTAATTAATTTAAAATTAACTTAATCATCTTCACTAATCTTCTTCTTTAAATAAATTTCACCATTTTTTCTTAATTATTTTCTTTAACGAATTAATTTACTAGGTTTTCTTTTAATACAAAAAATTAATTAGTTAATTTAATTAGATTTAGGTTTTCTTAATCAAAACCCTAATTTTCAAACATGATTTTCCAACCCTAATTTTCTTAAAACTTTAATTTAACAAAACTCTAATTTTTCATAAAAAATAATAATTCCTTTTCTTAATTTATTTAATTTGTTTTTATTTATTCTTAGAAGATTTGTATAGGTTGCACCTCTCATGTAATTTATTTTTCGCTCGATTATGTAATTTCCTTCTATATGTAATAGCTTAGGTTTTCTTTTCCGTTTTTATTTCCGCATCGATTATTATGTAATTGCCCCATGTCATACCCTAAATTTGTCCTATCCGCATATGTAACACCCCAAAATTTGCCCTCTTGTAAACACCCCAAATTTGCCCTCACTAAGTTCACACCATGGCTTGTGATTTACATAAGTTTAATCATACCATTTCATGTTGCATTTTTACTTCAGTGCATTGGTTCAAGTCATCTGCATCTAGGGTTTGTGATCTGAGCAATCCATGAGCTATCTGAGCCACTCCAAAGGTCTTAAATCATCTCAAGAGGGTCCATGTATGTTCCAATATCATATTATATCCTCCCAAGATCAAGGAAGTCAGAAAATCACAAGAACTGAGAAAGGCATGGAAGCAGAGCCAAGCTTAACTGCACAGATGACCTAAAATTAGGGTTTTGGTTTCAGAGACCATAACTCCAAATTTTTTGGTCATTCTTGTTTCTATTGGTCTCTATGTGTTATAAGGATCATACATACCAATTTTCATGAAGAAATTCAATGGGGAAGGCATCTGATCAATACATGACTTCTTGAACAAGTCAGTGCAAAATCAGGGCATCTGAGGCCCCTAATCATCCAACCAAAGGGTCTTCTCCATCATTTTGGGTGTATATGATCTTTATTTGATCTTAGAAGAGGTTAGAATTTCACAAAATTGAAGAATTTCAAGCCATTTGCAAAGTTGCCATTTTGGGAAAGTGACTTGTAATGCAAAATTGCCATTTTGGGAAAGTTTTTCAACCTCCTCTTTTTGATTCAAAAATGCTTCAAATGAAAAATTCATGGTCATGAAAGTTGTAGATTGGATAATTCCCTTTTCAAAAAGTACAAGAACTTGATCTAATTCATCATAGAACTCAAGTTATGGCCTTGCAAAGTTGGGAAAAATCACTAAATTTCACTTATGAACCAAAGAGGGAAACTTGCAAAAACTCATGCCAAGGCAAAATGTGACCTCTAACTGACTTCTAACCATTACACAAACATGATACATGACCTAAAACTCAAAATGGCCCAAAGAATCACTCATTTTCATGCCTTGATCATTAAGTAATCCAAAAGGGGCCAAAACTTCATGAATTTGCAAAATGACACAAATCTTGATATCCACTTGTGCTAGCTCCTCAAATCAGTTTCCATGGACCTCCCTAAAGCCATCTGACTCGAGCCATACCTCTAAGCCAGCCTGCCATGAGCCCATACCTCAAAGGACAACTTTCTTGATTTTATGCAATTTGAGCCATACCAATCAAACTATTCCACAACAACTCTCTGACCTATCAAGGATTGATACATGGACCAAAAGCAACTCAACACATACAACAAGCAAGGCTGAATCCTCCTACAACTCAGCATACACCAAAACTCCCTCTTATGCATTTTTCTTTGAAACTGATCCCACAAGCCACAAACATCAAAAAAAATTCCATTGAACAACTCACCATCAACCTCTGATCATTTCCCAACCATCACCTTGCCCTGAAACCCCCATATCAAAAACACGATTTCCCTCCCCCTTTGAACCGAACTTCATCAATCTTCAAGAGGAGCCCACAAAAGCTTCAGCCAAGCATTCCAGAAGCAAGAGGGAGTCAAAAGAAGAGAAAAAACACCAAAGAAAGGTCCAGACAGTGCCATTTTCGAAAGCTCCATTTCAGGTAACCTCAAGAACAAATTTTCCAGAAATGTAATTTCTTGTTATAGAAATGTTCTGTATGCTTTGCTGATCATCAAGATCTATTTAGTTTTGAAAATGAATAAGAAACAAGCATGTATGAAGCTTCTGAAATTTTTGCGTGTTTTCTGTTTGCCTTTGATTCATGATCTTGAGTGAAAATAAATGATTTTGGTTGCTGGATTCTTGTTTAGAGTTGTCTAATAATTGATTCTGGAGAGTTTAGTGAGGTTTCATGGCGTATTACGAGAGATTGAATGAGAGAGCTGCCGGAGAAGATGACCGAAACACTGTTCTGGTCACCTGAAAGTCATTAGGGTTCAGATTAGGGTTTAATTACGTAATTAGGGCAAGTTTGAATGTCAGCCGTCCAGATGCGCGCGTGGTCTTTCCCTCCCTTTCCAGATTCAAATCCCAGCCCTTAGATCAACATACTTTCCATTTAATTAGTTTTTATTTCATTTTTTCTCATTTAATTTGCACGAATTTTAAAAAATAGTAAAATACATCAAAAAATTCTGAAATTTTTTATTAAATCTTTTATTAATTTTCAGAACCCAAAAATATTTTTATTTTTATTTTTTGCATTAAAAAATATTTTTAAATCATTTAAATGATTATTTTTAATTAGTTAATGGAAATTAATTACTTAAAAATACATTTAGGTATTTAAAAATCCCAAAAAAATTCAGAGAGCATTTTAAAACATTTACAAACATTTACAAACTTACAACACAAATTTCTTTTTGGTTTTGATCATACTTTAACAATTTTCATTTGAATTAGGGTTCTTTAATTTGAATATTTTTAACCCTAACTTCAAAAATTCATAACTTTTGATCCAAGTTGAGTTTGTGAATGGTTCTTTTTGCATTGTGTTATGCATACTTTTAAGCATCTAAAAACATTTTTACTTCATTTTTATCTTTCATTTTCAATTTATTTGATATTTTCCCTTTAGAATCACCCTTAAAACCCTAGAAATTTAGGAAAATCATAAGTCTCTTAGGGTTTAGCTTCTGACCTTCCCCTTTGGACAGTGAACTTGTATAGGTTTAGGGTCCCTTTGATTCCATTTTCAATGTTTTATCTCATGCTTTGCTTCTGATTTTGAATTTTGTATCTCATGTTGTACATAAACCCTAATTTGCACCTTCATAGGCATTCACCCTCCATATGCTTGCATACATGAACTTGTCATGACATTTTGTGCATCCACATGACATATAAGACATCTTAGGACATATTGAAATCATGTTTGACCATTGCATCATTAATTTGTCATGTTTTTGTTTTCCTTTAATGTCATATGCATTCATGAACTTTCATGCTTCTTATATGCTTCATTTTCATTCTCATCCTTTGTATGATCACCCACATCTCTTGACATGCTTACCATCTCATAGCATCATTTGCACCATGAATATGCTTCTGACTTTGGTTTTCATCTTTGCATCTCATCTCATTTCCATTTCGTCTTATTTCTTTTTGCTAACTTTTCAGGTGGTAAGTGTTTGAGAAGTGAATTTGCCTTCACTTCTCATAATCTTTTCTCATCTCTCTTATGCATTATTGCTGCATTTTACTTGTGAATTAGAGTGAGCTTGCTCATTCATGCTCCTTCTTCTCTTTCCTTCTTCAAGCAACTTATCTTCTTAAGTGAAGTAAGTTGTCTTGCTTCCTTCTGATTCTCCCTCCTTCATCCTGCTTCTTCCATGGTGGCTTTTCCTTGAAGACTTCTTGCAAGCCTCATAAACCCTAGGAACAACCAAGCATGATCACAATTAGGGTTTGATTAGTCCCCCATTAGTTTTACCTTTGTGTCATCTTTGTGTCTTCTTTTCTCATCTCTTAATCAAGGACTAAACCTTAAAGGTTTTAAGGCTTTGTGATTAGGGTTATGCATGTATCCTTCTATTAGGATGGAGTGTATAACTTTAACCCTAAGTGTTAAACCCTTAATGTGTTTAAATCCTTTAATCAATTCATCTAATAATCACTAAGACATCAAGTTTGTAACTTGGGCCTTGCATTAGGGTTCTAATTCTTCCTTAATTGGTTAAGAAGGACAAACCCTAGTGTTAATGGACAAGTCCCCCTCAAGTTGTCTTACAAACCATAAAATCCATTTCTTAATCTCACTATTAACAAAAATCCACTTTAATAAAGGTTTTGTTTTGTCATGAGGTTAATCCCTAATCATGGATTAAGTTGAGGAGCCTTCCTCAGCTTAAATGTTCTCATATATTATCCTTCTATTAGGATGGTGTAATGGGTCCATTAAATCGTTGATTATGGCTTAAGCTCATTACTTAACACTAAACAAAAACTCCAAAAACATCTAAATAATTACAAGTAGGTTAATGATCTTAATCCTACATCATGGTGATTAAGTGTGAGGTACTTACATCCCATTTAAGGTATTCTCATTACCCCTAATCAAAGGGAGGATGTGATGAGTTTCCTAACCCTTGGTATAGGCTTAAGCTCATTTTCTTATGACAAAATCCAAAGGCAATAAAAGATTGAAAACACCAAAAACAAACAATAATTGTCTCCTTCGGGATTCTTTTCTCACCTCATTCACTCATAACTGAGAACTTGCTTCTTCCGTCTAATGCAAGACAGTTTGCACCTGAGCCAGACAGTTCATACACTTGAGCATAGACAAGTAAGTAGTTCACAAGTCAATTCATCTTTCAGTCTCTTTGGGTCGAACTACGATGTTCTGACTTCCTCATTGCATGAGAGGATACGTAGGCATAACTTAACAGTTATCGAACAAAAGTCTCTGTACATTCCCCTTCCAGTATTATTCTTTAAGCCTCATTATCTTGAGCTTTGCATTCTTTTCTTACACTGACACTACTTCATTTCACTTCACATTTCTTTTGCATTGACACTTGCATTCTTTTCCAGCTTTTACACACAAAATAGCACTGACACTACCCCTTTAAACATAATCTTTCAAGCGTGGATCCCGTCGAGTACGACAGACAATCTGGGTGCTAATACCTTCCCAGGTTGTAACCAACCCCCTTTCTCAGTTTCTTTGGTTCGCAACCGTCTTGTCCATATCTTTCTAGGTTTACGCAGCATTACCTTTCCTTCGGGATAAAAATGCCTAGCTGGCGACTCTTTACAGTTCATCTTCATGTTCTCTCTTTCGCCGACCGTTCGCGTCTGTACCCTATTTGACCAGGTGTCATTTGGTGGGAGCGACAGCTTGGCGACTCTGTTGGGGACCCTTATACTGCAACCAGGGCTTCTGGTTCTTTTTGTGGGTTCCTCCTAGCGCTTGTTTGATTTGTGTTTACTGGGATGTTATGTGCTATGTGTGTTTGTTTATTTTGCTTTATTTATTGCTTTATGTACAACTTTATTTATTTGCTTTCTTTACAGTCTTATGCATATTTCATACTGTCATTTGCTGGATTTGGTTTGCTGTGTTGGTGGGTGGGGTTCCATTGAGAGATTAAGGCCCTATACTTGGGACCTGAGTGACACCTAGGCTAAAGTGGTTCATGTTCTTTCCCCTTCCATTTCGGTCTGGTGCGGGAATATGAAACACGGTTCAGATGTGGGTTTCTTCTTGAGAACTCTGTACTACAGATTTCCTGTAGTGCTAGGGCTATCTGGGAAGCCTGCTAAGTCTGGATGACCTTTATTATGACCTTTAGAAGCTGAGGTGAATTAGAGGAGGATCCTTTATGGTTATTGTAAACACTGTACCTCTGGGTTAGAAGTGTTTACACTTCTCATAATTGATCCAAGTCTGAGGATCCTTGTTCTAGAACATTACTTGTGAGGGGGTTAGGCTGTTTACAGGTTTGCAGGAACCCTTGGCCACATCATACCCTGTTACTGTTTTTGTTTAAGAATACTCCACTTTGGACAGTTCTTGTGATTAACCCTGGACATGTGACTCTTTATTTGAGTCCCCCACCCTGGTTACTGGATTTCTTAACCTCCATCTGGACCTTTGAACATACATGGGCCTTATGTCAGGACAGATAATCAGATCCAGCTTGATCTCAAACCCTTGCATATCATTTTCATATATCATCATTGCATCATTTAACATTTGTTTATTTTCTTTTCAGGGTATCCATTTCATTGTATCTTGGTTTTGGTTTTGACCCCTTCTTCTGCATAGACCTCTGCTTCAACTGTCTTCATCAGTTATCCGCTTCAGTTATCTCCACCCTCACCAGCACCAGTCTGTCAGTGGTCCTCCTTCATCATCTCAGTCTATAATCTTCATTAGCACTTATCTTTAGTTTCTTCAGCAGCACTCATGGCTACTCCCAGGAAAAGCAACATATCATACCACTTTTTTGAGCCTGTTTTGACTGGTATCAGGCAGGTCCAGTCACTTATCACACCTGACCACATCCCACTGTTTAGAGAGCACTATGGGGGTATCTTTGATATGGTTATGGACCTTGATCCTTCTCAGAGGAGCATGATCCACACATGCTTACAGTTTTATGACCCTCCATTGAGATGCTTCACCTTCCCAGACTTTCAGTTAGGGCCTCTGCTGGAGGAGTTTTCTTTATTGATTGGAGTACCTATCAGAGGTGGGATCCCCTTTAACCCAGAGATGACTACTCCTAGAAGTGAAGAGATAGCAAGGGCATTATACCTGGAGCCTTCCCTTATTGAGCAAAGTATGACAACAAAAGCTGGGATTCCTGGTTTTCATTTGGACTTCTTGATTTCTCAGGCCATCCTGAAGGTTTCATTGGGAGAATGGAAGGCAGTCTGTGCATTATTAGCCCACAGCATATATGGGGCTATACTGTTTGCAGATGAGCCTAAATTTGTCAGCAAGAATGCCATCCATCTGTTTCTTCTAAAGAACCCAGTACCTACATTGCTAGGGGATTTCTACTACTCCATTCATCAGAGGAATGAGAAACAAAAGGGGAAGTTGGTAAGATGTTGTGCACCTTTGTCTTACACCTGGCTGCTCAGACACCTGCCTAAATCAGATGCTTTCTTGAACCCTCACCAGCAGAAGAATTGGGCCAAGAGGTTCATTGCCTTGACTTTAGATGATATCAGATGGTGCACCCAGAGCACCAAAGGCAAGGACATTATCACCAGATGTGGAAAATACCCAAATGTGCCTCTGATAGGAGTGAAGGGTTGCATCAACTACAACCCCTTACTATTTAAGAGACAATTGGGCTATTCCTTAGTTCACCCTCCCAGAGGACAGGATTTAGCTGAGACCCTATATTGTGAAGTGCAACCTAATTCAGCTGTTGTCAGACAAGCATCCTGGGCTTGGGACAACATCCAGACAAAAGGGATAGCTATTCTTGGAAGATGTAACAATGTTGCTTCAGCTCAGTACTCAGACTGGTCCCGTACCAGAGCTCAGATTACCAGAATGCCTTTCACCTTGGAAGACATACTTGGACCATCCACAGTAGCCTGCATCAACAGTTAGCCTGGAGGAATTTGAAAAGTTGAAGGAAAGGAATTAGCAACTATCCCAGGCCTTGAAGAAGACTCTTTGGGAAAGAAGTGATGGTCGCCTGGACATTGAGAGATTGGAAAAACTTAGGGTTGATCACCTTGCCAAAATTGAAAAGACAGAAGACTACATAAGGAAAGCAAGGGCAGGGGAACATATATTGAAGAATGCCTGCAAGGAGGCCAAGATTTAGAAAGCTAGGGCTGAGCACTATCTGCAAGAGAGCCAAGCTAGGTGGGTCAGGATCACCGAAGCCCGTGTACAAGAAGACTAGAAAACTCAAGCCAAGATTAAATAGCTAGAAGCCAGTGAGAAGAAGCAGCAAAAGGCTTTGTAGGCAGCTCAGAAGGAGATTTCAGAATTGAAGCTTAGAGCAGGGTTGAAGAGATCCAAAGACCAGGACAAGCATAAGAAGCTGACCACTGCCATTGCCACCAGGAACCTCCTCATTAGGACCATTATAGAGCACCCAGCTGGTCCAGTGGCTGAGGCACTCCTGAAGGAGGTCAGGGAAGATGATTATGGATTGGATGTCTGATTCCTCTTTGCTTGTTGTTCTTTCCTTTTGATGTACTTTTCCTTTTGTTGTATTTTTGACCCTCCATGGGCATGTATTGTAAAACAAACTATGTATTGTTCATCATTTGTAATATATTTTGGTTTGTTTTCATTTGGGATTTTCTCTCAACAACATCAAGCATCTTCCTCGAGGTCTGGAAAGGTCAAAACCAAGAACCAAACCGGATACCTTGGAAAACAAATAAGCATACTGCATTGCATACTAACTTTGTTTTTGTTTTGTAGGTTTTGTTACTATTATTGTTTCTAACTTTGTTGTGATCTTAGGAAACATTGCTCGTCGCCGAGTGTTCCCTGTCAATCGCATGCACCGGTATCCGAATCGTAACAACCTTCCCGGCATTCAAATGGAGCAAGTACAGCAAGACCTAAATAAGGTCAGAAATCAAATGGCAAATGAGAGAGTAGAAATGAGAAATCAGATGTCTTAGTTTATGGCTGTCATGACTGGCTTAGCCCAGAGCCAAGAAAGACTGAGAGAATTGGTAGAGAGACAAACTCCTGAGGAACCTCATCTTGGAACAGGGGGAACCAACAACAATGAACGGGGGCAGCCTCGTATTGACCCACCAAAATATGGACCCCATCTGAATCCAGAAGTTAACATCCCGAGGAATGTGCAAGGTAATACTGCTGGGGGCAGAATCCTGCAAGAGGATCCCCAAGAGGAACAGTTTACCGTTATAGGGGCTGGAGATGAGGTATATGATAGAAGATTGGACGAGATTGCTGAAAAGCTAAGATCTTTGGAATCCCAGAATTCTTTGGGTTTCGACGTGATGGATATAGGACTAGTAGATGGGGTGAGAATTCCCCACAAATTCAAACCCCCGTGCTTTGAAAAATATAATGGTACCTCCTGTCCACGTACTCACCTGCAATCTTTCTTGGGAAGGCTCAAGGCTTATACCATGGATGAGAAGTTATGGATGTTCTACTTTGAGGAATGTCTAACTGGAGCTTCGAGAGTATGGTATTCGCACCTGACTAGAGCCACCATAAGATGTTGGAAGGACTTGGCCGAGGCTTTCATTCGACAATATCAGTACAACCTGGTCATGGCTCCCAATAGAACTCTTCTAATGGGCATGTCTCAGTCTTCTAGAGAGAGCTTCCGGGATTATGCTCAGAGATGGAGACATCTTGCTGCTGTTGTCCAACCACCCATGTCAGAAAGATAAATGGCTGACATGTTCATGAACTCATTACAAGGGACTTATATTGATAGACTTGTTGCCTTCTCCTCTACCAGTTTTGCTGATGTGGTCATAGCTGGTGAGAGAATCGAAAGTCTCTTAAAGATAGGCAAAATCTCCGACAACGGTGCAAGTTCCTCCAGCAACCCCAGAAAACCCTTTGCAGGACCCCGAAGGACGGGTGAAACTAATGCCATCCACGCAGGAAGGGGCAGGCCCCAATATTCTCACAGGTCAGTAGCAGCTGTTACCATCCCAATTCCAGTTCCACAACAACCTTTATATCCTCAATAACAACAACAACATCACTATCAGCAACCATCTCATTTTCTGCAACAGAGAACCTACAACAACAACAATAACAACCAATAGCAGCGTCCCTTCCAACAGAGACCATCTCAGGCAAATAAGGTGATTGACCCTATCCCTATGCCTTATGCTGCCTTATTGCCACAACTCCTGAAGCTCAACCTGGTTGAGTTAAGTACGTTGGCACCACCAGATCCTCTCAATCTCCCAAAGAATTATGATGTCAACGCCAGGTGTGCCTTCTACTCCAACGCACCTGGTCACAATACTGAGAAGTGTAGGGCCTTATAGATGAAGGTACAAGATCTAGTCGATTCTAAAGCCCTCAATTTTGCACCTCCTCCGAACCTCAACATAAATCCTATGCCTAATCATGGTGGGCCTAGGATTAATGCTATTGAAGAAGACCAACAATCTACATTGATTGATAATGTTGCACAGATTCGAACACCACTGGCTGAAGTCAAAGTTCAACTTTTAAGATGCCAAGTGTTCCTAGGCTGTGGGGCCTGCTGTGAGTTGTGCAATGTAGCTAGTAATGGTTGTGAGAGGCTTAGGATTGACATAGATGGCCTTATCCAAGATGGGATTTTTCAAATTACTTCAACAGCTCCTGCGGCAACTCTTGTCTCCACAGCAATGGAATCTCCTACAACATCAACAAACATTCCTTCAGCAACAACAGATTCTCCTACAACAACAACAACAATCATTCCTACTGATTCATCAACATCACCAGCAATTACTCCGTCCATCATTTCAACAAGTCAAATTTCAACAACTGTTTCTTCTACAACATCAGCATCCATTTTACCAAAGGAATCTTCTACAACGCCAACAAAAATTAATGAAGATGTCTCAACAGTTACAATCTACTATGACCCTTCAAATGTTCCTCCCAGCAACAATTTCCAGCAACAAATTGTGGCACCTCCTGCCAGACCTCCAGTCACAATTTATTATGATCCTCACACCATTACAGTACCTTCCTCTACAACAATCAGCCCAGTCACCATTACGGTACCTGGGCCTGTTCCTTATGAAAGAAGTAATGCCATACCTTGGCATTATGGCTCTGACCTCTACTGCAATGGGGAGAAAATCACTCTGGATTCATCGACCTCTTCTCCACAAATTGATAATGTTGGGGGAGGCGGAGGCTTCACTAGAAGCGGACGCCTTTTTACCTCACAAACACCAAGACCTAATGCTGAAGCAGAAGCTGCTGCTAAGGCAAAAGGAAAGAATGTGGTACCCGAAGAGCCATCTACTAAAGACACTCAGAAGACATCTTTTGAACAAGATGTAGACGAGTTCATGAGAATAATAAAAAGGAGTGATTACAAGGTGGTAGACCAGCTTCACCAAACACCCTCCAAAATCTCCATATTATCACTGTTGATGTGTTCCGAAGCTCACAGGAACGCATTGTTGAAAGTCCTGCACGCAGCATACGTGCCAGAGGAGATTACTGTTAATCAGCTAGAAACTGTGGTTGCAAATGTCAACACCAGTCACGGACTGGGCTTTACCAATGCTGACTTAACAACAGAGGGACGCAACCATAACAAGGCTTTGCATATCACCTTGGAATGCAAGGGTGCTGTTTTGTCTCATGTATTGGTGGACACTGGGTCGTCACTCAATGTTCTACCAAAGAAAGCCTTAGTGAAGATGGAGTATGATAGCTTGGCATTGCGTCCGAGTAATTTGGTGGTGAGAGCATTTGATGGCTCTAAAAGATCGGTGCTTGGAGAGATCGATTTACCTGTGTTGATTGGCCCACAGACCTTTAAAACTACCTTCTTTGTGATGGACATACAACCGACCTACAACTGTCTGTTGGGTAGACCCTGGATCCACGCCGCTGGCGCTGTTACGTCTACCCTTCACCAGAAGTTAAAATTTGAGTGGGAAGGCCAAATCATCACCATCTATGGGGAGGAGGACATCTTTGTTCGCCAGCTGGCTATGTATAAGTACATAAAAATGGATGGGGATATCCATGAGACCATGAGTCAGGGGTTTGAGGTCCTTAACATCAATGAAGCATCTGCTGTGTCTGGGACTTCCATCACATCATATCAACAAGCCCAAAAGGTTATTGAGGAGGGTACCGCCCAAGGCTGGGGCAAGCTGCTGCCAGTTGAGAAGAAAGAAGACTGATTCGGGTTGGGTTACAGTCCAACTCGACAAGATCAACCAGAGGCTGCACCAGAACCCAAGTTTGTCAGCGGGGGAATGCTAACCCCGGATGCTGTGAACAGTTTGGAAGATGAGTCAGAAGACGAACGCAACCTGGAAAACTAGATACGTCCAAGGATCCCGGGGAACCAAGTCTTAAACTGGTCTTCCCAGGAAATTATAAGAGTTACTCCTGCAAAGTAATTATTATTTCCTGTCTTTAAAGCATGCATAAAGTCCAACATCTTGCCCAAGATGTCAGGGCTCATTTTGTAATCGGGCCATCTTGTATTTTGTGCAAATGATCAATTAATGAATATCAGGACATCTTTTGCAAATGAGTCTTTTCTTTTCCGCTCACTGTTTTTCATTTTTCATTTTTTGTACAAAAATAAAATGGCAATGTTTTCAAAATAATAACTTCATTTTCACTTTTTCTAAACAAGATAAAACTGATCACTAAAATGAATAAATCTAAACCCTTGCAGAGAGTGCCCTTCAGACTGCACCGACAACAACACCGCTATGACTTCGTATGACTTTGGTAATCCGATTAATCAAGCCGATGAAGGGGTTGAAGAAGATTATGAGCTACCTGAAGAACTAGCCAGGTTGTTGAGACAAGAGGAGAAGGTCATCACTCCTCATCAGGAAGAGGTTGAGACGGTTAATCTTGGTACAGAAGAAGACTTGAAAGAAGTTAAAATCGGGGCCCGTCTGCAAGATTCAGTGAAAGAACAACTCATTGACATGCTTCGGGAATATGTGGATGTTTTTGCTTGGTCTTATCAGGATATGCCAGGGTTGGACACCGACATTGTTATGCACAAGCTGCCTTTAAAAGAATACTGTCCGCCAGTAAAACAGAAGCTGCGCCGCACTCGTCCAGATATGGCAATGAAGATTAAGGAAGAAGTACAAAAACAGTGGGACGCCGGTTTCCTTGCTGTAACTAGCTACCCACCGTGGGTTGCTAACATTGTACCTGTGCCTAAGAAGGATGGAAAAGTGAGGATGTGTGTGGATTACCGGGATCTGAATAGAGCCAGCCCGAAAGATGACTTCCCATTACCTCACATTGATGTATTGGTCGACAATACGGCTCAGTTCTCGGTGTTTTCCTTCATGGATGGATTTTCAGGATATAATCAGATCAAGATGTCACCTGAAGACATGGAGAAGAAAACTTTCATCACACCCTGGGGCACATTCTGTTATAAGGTGATGCCATTCGGACTGAAGAATACTGGTGCCACTTATCAACGGGCTATGGTGACATTATTCCATGACATGATCCACAAAGAAATTGAATGTTATGTGGATGACATGATTGCCAAGTCCCTCACAGAAGAAGACCACCTGGTGAATTTGTTGAAACTATTCAAGCGTCTGAGGAAGTACCAACTGAAGCTAAACCCCAACAAGTGTACATTCGGGGTGAGATCCGGTAAGCTGCTGGGATTTATTGTGAGTGAGAAAGGGATTGAAGTTAACCCTGACAAAGTCAAAGCCATCCAGGAGATGCCTGCACCAAAGACCGAAAAAGAGGTTCGGGGGTTTCTAGGTAGATTGAACTACATTTCAAGATTCATATCTCACCTTACAGCAACCTGTGAGCCTTTGTTCAAGCTGTTAAGAAAAGAACAAACGGTCAGGTGGAATGAAGACTGCCAAAGGGCTTTTGACAAAATCAAGGAATACTTACAAGAGCCTCCAATCCTTATGCCTCCAGTTGAAGGAAGACCTCTACTAATGTACTTGACAGTATTAGAAGAGTCAATGGGGTGTGTGCTGGGCCAGCATGACGAGTCTGGTCGAAAAGAGTATGCAATATACTACCTAAGCAAAAAGTTTACCGACTGTGAACAACGTTATTCACTTCTCGAGAAAACTTGTTGTGCTTTAGCGTGGGCTGCTCACCGACTAAGGCAGTATATGTTGACCCACACTACCTTATTGATCTCCAAGATGGATCCAATCAAGTATATATTCGAGAAGCCAGCACTTACCGGACATGTTGCAAGATTGAAAATGATTCTCACAGAATATAACATTCAGTACACATCTCAGAAAGCCATCAAAGGCAGTGTGTTATCTGATTATCTGGCTGAGCAACACATTGATGATTACCAGCCTATGAGGTTTGACTTCCCCGATGAAGACATCATGTTCATAAAAGCAAAAGATCATGAAGAGCCTATTCACACTGAAGGGCCTGACCCAGAAGAAGAATGGACTATGATGTTTGATGGGGCTGTTAATATGAATGGTCGTGGTGTTGGTGCAGTACTCATTACACCTAAGGGAGTTCACATGCCTTTCTCGGCAAAACTCACCTTTAACTGCACTAACAACGAAGCTGAATACGAAGCCTATATCATGGCTCTTGAGGAGGCCATTGACCTCAGGATCAAGACTTTAACTGTATTCGGAGATTCAGCTCTGGTAATCAATCAAACCAATGGCAAATGGTACACTCACCAGGAGCATCTGATACCTTACCGGGATTATACAAGGAGGTTACTCACATTCTTTACAACAGTCAAGCTTGAGTATATCCCTCGAGATGAAAATCAGTTTGCAGATGCTCTGGCTACCATTTCATCCATGATCAAAGTTCAAGCTTCCAACTTTGTGCCTCGGATTTCAGTATCCAGACTTGACAGACCGGCATATGTATTCTCAGCAGACCTTGCCAAAGATGATAAGACTTGGTTCTATGTCATCAAATGCTTATTGGAGGATCAAACGTACCCACCTGGGGCATCTTCCAATGATAAGAAGACATTAAGAAGGCTAGCTGGTAGTTTCTTCCTAAATGCTGATGGTTCCTTGTACAAAAGAAACTTTGATATGGTGCTTCTCAGATGTGTTGATAAGAGAGAGGCAGACTTGTTGATGCACGAGGTGCACGAAGGATCTTTTGGTACCCATGCTGGAGGGCATGCAATGGCTAAAAAGTTTTTAAGATCAGGCTACTACTGGATCACAATGGATGCAGACTGTTGTGCTTATGCCAGGAAATGCCATAAATGCCAGATTTATGCAGATAAAGTGCATGTACCTCCAAATCCTTTAAATGTGACGTCTTCACCCTGGCCCTTTGCTATGTGGGGCATTGATATGATCGACAAGATTGAACTGACTGCTTCAAATGGCCACAGATTCATCCTGGTAGCCATTGACTATTTTACCAAGTGGGTTGAAGAAGCTTCCTATGCAAACGTCACCAAGCAAGTGGTAGCCCGATTTCTAAAGAGAGACATCATCTGTCGGTATGGAGTGCCCGAGCGAATCATTACTGATAATGGTTCTAACTTGAATAATAAAATGATGGCAGAACTGTGCCGGGACTTCAAAATCCAGCACCACAATTCTTCTCCCTATAGGCCAAAGATGAATGGCGCCGTAGAGGCAGCTAACAAGAATATCAAGAAGATTGTGCAAAAGATGGTGGTCACCTACAAAGACTAGCACGAGATGCTACCATTTGCCTTGCATGGGTACCGTACCTCAATCAGAACATCCACTGGGGCAACACCGTATCAGCTTGTGTATGGTATGGAGGCAGTCCTACCTGTTGAAGTTGAATTACCCTCCTTGCGAGTACTGATGGATGTTAAGCTGAATGAAGCAGAATGGGTCCGATCCCGGTACGAACAACTGAGTCTGATCGAAGAAAAGAGATTAGCTGCAATCTGTCATGGGCAGTTATATCAGAAAAGAATGAAGAGAGCCTTCGATCAGAAAGTCAGACGTCGGGAATACCAAGTAGGAGATCTTGTGCTAAAAAGACTCCTCCCTCCTCATACAGACCACGGGGGCAAGTGGACTCCGAATTATGATGGTCCATTCATAGTAAAGAAAGTTTTCTCCGGTGGAGCACTGATGCTCAGTACTATGGATGGTGAAGACTTCCTGTCCCCTGTGAATTCAGATGTAGTTAAAAAATACTTCGCATAAATGACCCGCTGGACATAAAAAACAGAATGTAAGTCCAGGCAAAAATAGGGCATCCCGGCGAGTCAAAAACATAATAAAAGACTCGGGCAAAAATAAGGGAATAATCAAAAAATGTACACCCGCTGAGTTGAAAAGCCGCATTGGACAGCTCAGGCAAAAATGGGTATCCCGGTGGATTGAAAACCCGAAAGGGCGATCCACGCAAAATAAGGGAATAAGCGAACAACTGCGTTCTGAATTCGTCCGTATCACTTACAACATGGCAAACTTCGAAAGGTTAGAGCTTAGGTCAGAATCAGCCTCCTTCAGAAAGCAAGATGAGAAGAACTTCAATGTCATACAAGTCATGGCAAAAGAGAAGCACAATGAAGCGTCAGCAACATTGCCAGCACCTTTTTGTTTCTCAATTTGTAACAATCTCCTCATTTCAGGGGATTCATTTCTTTGACTATACTTGCCAATTCAGGGCATACAAATTAATAAAATCAGATTTTCAGTCACATTTCGTCTCGTACATTTTATTTTCATTTGCAAAAATGTCCGATGTCCTTAAAATATTGATTGCATAAATGCAGATGCGTCTTTTCTAAAAATATATGCTTACAGGAAATATATTTGCTCCCAGGAGTGTCTAAACTCCCATGATGGAATCCAATGAGGAATACCTCAGGGTACTTGTACGCTTCTTTGTCATAACAGGATTGCAGGTGCTCAAAGTACAACATGGGGCATGAAAGCTCCTCCCCATCAGAACAACATCAGAAGGGCCCATTTTCCCCAACTAAGTACATCATCCTCAACAGTATCCCCACAGAAAACACTAGAAAGGTCGTTTAGTGATCGTTCCTCCCCAGCCAAGTGCAAAGACAGGGAACCATCTCCCCGCAGAGCTTCAGCCTCTATCCAGAAGAGCAATATCCGAAGATCTCACAGGAAAGTGACGGAAGCTTCCACAAACCCCAACTGGGCCCCTCATTACCAAGATAGGTCTATCATTGACTTATTTCCCCGAGCAGAATCATATATGTTAGATCTACCAATGATCTCATCCCCAGCTGGGATATTCTTTCAAAACAAGATCAATCAGAGATCTCCACAGCAACGGGATCTGAATCCCGGATCGGTATCTTTTGCATGATCATAGCATTCGCATCATATTTACCCTCAGAGCGTAGCATTCCATCTAATACGGAGCATTACGACAAAAGTCAAACATATTGCATAATCACAAGTCATGTTTTGAATCAAACACCCGTATATATCAACATTCCATCAACAATATATATATATATATATATATATATATATATATATATATATATATATATATATATATATATATATATATAAAGACCCACAGTCATAGCAGAAAGCCAAAGCATCCCCTTTGCACTCACTAATGCACATATATACTTTCTTCCGATACTCGTCCATGTCGTATCACTCCCCTGCAGATATAAACCACAAACAGATATCTATACACTCTTTGGACACTCGTCCATGTCACCATCCCCCAGCATGATTACCAAAACACTTAAGGAAAACCAAACACTTGTTTATAACACACTTCCTTCTGACACCCGTCCGTGTCATCTTATCCCCACAGATCATCAGAATATCTTTTATACTTATGAGTTCATAACTTTCACACTTCCTCTTATAATACTCGTCTGTATCATACTCTCCCCGGCAAGTTGAACACTCGTCTGTGTCTCACTCATACTTTACTCATACAGATACTCGTCCGTATCTTGTATACATCACTTATCTTTTCCCAGATTCAACACTCGTCCGTGTTCTTTGTTAACCAGTTGGTACTCGTCCGTACCATCATCTCTGAACATGCGTCATGTTTGTTTCTACCGATACTCGTCCGTATCATGGTCTTAAGGATTCTCGTCCGCATCTTTAATCTATACACAGCGTCAAACACTTGTACCTTTCCTTTCTTGAATGTAGACACTCGTCTGTATCTACCATTTCCCAGAAGAGTTCCCAGCAAATTCCCAGTAAAAAGCAAAAATTTCTTTGCTATCTGACATTCGTCCTATGTCATGATACTTTCGGTAGCCGTACTCTGCCAGGTGATCGTCCTTCACCTTTTAGATGACCGTCCCTCATCTTTCTCCCAGCGGAGTCTCCATTATTGGAACCCTTTCTTATCCGAAATTCGTCCTATGTCGTGATATTTAGCAGTCGTCCCCTGCTAGATGATCGTCCTTCACCTCTTGATGATCGTCCTTCATCATTTTATCCGATGGCCGTCCTCATCGTTGATCTTGTTATCTGACATTCGTCCTATGTCATGATAAACCCCGAGAGCAGCCGTACCCTGCTAGGTGATCGTCCTTCACCTCTTGATGATCGTCCTTCATCATGCCTACCCGATGGCCGTCCCCATCGTTGACTCTTTCTACCCGGCACTCGTCCTATGTCGTGATATTTTCGGCAGCCGTACCTTGCCAGGTGATCGTCCTTCACCTTGGATGACCGTCCCTCATCCTTATCCCCAACAGAGCAGCCGTCCCCTGCTAGGTGATCGTCCGTCACCTTTGATGACTGTACCTCATCATTTATTTCATTAACCTAATGGTCGTCCCCATCATTGACTTTACCTGCTAATCCCTAGATAATCTTGTTACTTTCCCAGATGGCCGTCCCCATCATGAGACCTCCATTTCCCCAGCAAGTCGGTCGTCCCCGTCATTGCTTTATCCCCGGCAGTCGTCCTCTGCTTGACGGTCGTCCTCCGTCGCCCGTACTTCATAATCATACTTTACTCCCTTTTACAATCTATATCCCTTTTCTTCTTCACAACCAGTGAGTGCAAATTTTGGACTGTCTTTGGTATTCAACTACAAGTTATCTTGTTTGCCTGTTAAGCCGTCGCTTACATCCTACACAGCTAACTCATGTTTGAATAGGGGCAGCTGTAAACACCCCAAATTTGCCCTCACTAAGTTCACACCATGGCTTGTGATCTTCACATTTACATAAGTTTAATCATACCATTTCATGTTGCATTTTTACTTCACTGCATTGGTTCAAATCATCTACATCTAGGGTTTGTGATCTGAGCAATCCATGAGCTATCTGAGCCACTCCAAAGGTATTAAATCATCTCAAGAGGGTCCATGTATGTTCAAATAACATATTATATCCTCCCAAGATCAAGGAAGTCAGAAAATCACAAGAACTGAGAAAGGCATGGAAGCAGAGCCAAGCTTAACTACACAGATGACCTAAAATTAGGGTTTTGGTTTCAGAGGCCATAACTCCAATTTTTTTTGTCATTCTTGTTTCTATTGGTCTCTATGTGTTATAAGGATCATATATACCAATTTTCATGAAGAAATTCAATGGGGAAGGCATCTGATCAATAGATGACTTCTTGAACAAGTCAGTGCAAAATCAGGGCATCTGAGGCCCCCAATCATCCAACCAAAGGGTATTCTCCATCATTTTGGGTGTATATGATCTTTATTTGATCTTATAAGAGGTTAGAAGTTCACAAAATTGAAGAATTTCAAGCCATTTGCAAAGTTGCCATTTTGGGAAAGTGACTTGTAATGCAAAATTGCCATTTTGGGAAAGTTTTTCAACCTCCTCTTTTTGATTCAAAAATGCTTCAATTGAAAAATTCCTGGTCATGAAAGTTGTAGATTGGATCATTCCCTTTTCAAAAAGTACAAGAACTTGATCTAATTCATCATAGAACTCAAGTTATGGCCTTGCAAAGTTGGGAAAAATCACTAAATTTCACTTATGCACCAAAGAGGGAAACTTGCAAAAACTCATGTCAAGGCAAAATGTGACCTCTAATTGACTTCTAACCATTACACAAACATGATACATGACCTAAAACTCAGAATGGCCCAAAGAATCACTCATTTTCATGCCTTGATCATTAAGTAATCCAAAAGGGGCCAAAACTTCATGAATTTGCAAAATGACACAAATCTTGATATCCACTTGTGCCAGCTCCTCAAATCAGTTTCCATGGACCTCCCTAAAGCCAGCTAACTTGAGCCATACCTCTAAGCCATCCTTCCATGAGCCCATACCTCAAAGGACAACTTTCTTGATTTTATGCAATTTGAGCCATACCAATCAAACTATTCCACAACAACTCTCTGACCTATCAAGGATTGATACATGGATCAAAAGCAACTCAACACATACAACAAGCAAGGTTGAATCCTCCCACAACTTAGCATACACCAAAACTCCCTCTTATACATTTTTCTTCGAAACTGATCCCACAAGCCACAAACATCAAAACAAATTCCATAGAACAACTCACCATCAACCTCTGATCATTTTCCAACCATCACCTTGCCCTGAAACCCCCCATATAAAAAACACGATTTCCCTCCCCCTTTGAACTGAACTTCATCAATCTTCAAGAGGAGCCCACAAAAGCTTCAGCCAAGCATTCCAGAAGTAAGAGGGAGTCAAAAGAAGAGGAAAAACACCAAAGAAAGGTCCAGACAATGCCATTTTCGAAAGCTCCATTTCAGGTAACCTCAAGAACAAATTTTCCAGAAATGTAATTTCTTGTTATAGAAATGTTCTGTATGCTTTGCTGATCATCATGGTCTATTTAGTTTTGAAAATGAATAAGAAACAAGCATGTATGAAGCTTCTGAAATTTTTGCGTGTTTTCCGTTTGCCTTTGATTCATGATCTTGAGTGAAAATAAATGATTTTGGTTGCTGGATTCTTGTTTAGAGTTGTCTAATGATTGATTCTGGAGAGTTTAGGGAGGCTTCATGGCGTATTAAGAGAGATTGAATGAGAGAGCTGTCGAAGAAGATGACCGGAACACTGTTCCGGTCACCTGAAAGTCATTAGGGTTCAGATTAGGGTTTAATTACGTAATTAGGGCAAGTTTGAATGTCTGCCGTCCAGATGCGCGCGTAGTCTTTTCCTCCCTTTCCAGATTCAAATCCCAGCCCATAGATCAGCATACTTTCCATTTAATTAGTTTTTATTTCATTTTTTCTCATTTAATTTGCACGAATTTTAAAAAATAGTAAAATACATCAAAAAATTCTGAAAATTTTTATTAAATCTTTTATTAATTTTCAGAACCCAAAAATATTTTTATTTTATTTTTTGCATTAAAAAATATTTTTAAATCATTTAAATGATTATTTTTAATTAGTTAATGGAAATTAATTACTTAAACTCACAACACAAATTTCTTTTTGGTTTTGATCATACTTTAACAATTTTCATTTGAATTAGGGTTCTTTAATTTGAATATTTTTAACCCTAACTTCAAAAATTCATAACTTTTGATCCAAGTTGAGTTTGTGAATGGTTCTTTTTGCATTGTGTTATGCATAATTTCAAGCATCTAAAAACATTTTTGTTTCATTTTTATCTTTCATTTTCAATTTATTTGATATTTTCCCTTTAGAATCACCCTTAAAACCCTAGAAATTTAGGAAAATCATAAGTCTCTTAGGGTTTAGCTTCTGACCTTCCCCTTTGGACAGTGAACTTGTATAGGTTTAGGGTCCCTTTGATTCCATTTTCAATGTTTTATCTCATGCTTTGCTTCTGATTTTGAATTTTGTATCTCATGTTGTACATAAACCCTAATTTGCACCTTCATTTGCATTCACCCTCCATATGCTTGCATACATGAACTTGCCATGACATTTTGTGCATCCACATGACATATAAGACATCTTAGGACATATTGAAATCATGTTTGACCATTTCATCATTAATTTGTCATGTTTTTGTTTTCCTTTAATGTCATATGCATTCATGAACTTTCATGCTTCTTATATGCTTCATTTGCATTCTCATCCTTTGTATAATCACCCACATCTCTTGACATGCTTTCATACCATCTCATAGCATTATTTGCACCATGAATATGCTTCTAACTTTGGTTTTCATCTTTTCATCTCATCTCATTTCCATTTCATCTCATTTCTTTTTGCTAACTTTTCAGGTGGTAAGTGTTTGAGAAGTGAATTTGCCTTCACTTCTCATAATATTTTCTCATCTCTCTTATGAATTATTGCTGCATTTTACTTGTGAATTGGAGTGAGCTTGCTCATTCATGCTCCTTCTTCTCTTTCCTTCTTCAAGCAACTTATCTTCTTAAGTGAAGTAAGTTGTCTTGCTTCCTTCTGATTCTCCCTCCTTCATCCTGCTTCTTCCATGGTGGCTTTTCCTTGAAGACTTCTTGCAAGCCTCATAAACCCTAGGAACAACCAAGCATGATCACAATTAGGGTTTGATTAGTCCCCCCATTAGTTTTACCTTTGTGTCATCTTTGTGTCTTCTTTTCTCATATCTTAATCAAGGACTAAACCTTAAAGGTTTTAAGGCTTTGTGATTAGGGTTATGCCTGTATCCTTCTATTAGGATGGAGTGTATAACTTTAACCCTAAGTGTTAAACCCTTAATGTGTTTAAATCGTTTAATCAATTCATCTAATAATCACTAAGACATCAAGCTTGTAACTTGGGCCTTGCATTAGGGTTCTAATTCTTCCTTAATTGGTTAAGAAGGACTAACCCTAGTGTTAATGGACAAGTCCCCCTCAAGTTGTCTTACAAACCATAAAATCCATTTCTTAATCTCACCATTAACAAAAATCCACTTTAATAAAGGTTTTGTTTTGTCATGAGGTTAATCCCTAATCATGGATTAAGTTGAGGAGCCTTCCTCAGCTTAAATATTCTCATCTATTATCCTTCTATTAGGATGGTGTAATGGGTCCATTAAATCGTTGATTATGGCTTAAGCTCATTACTTAACACTAAACAAAAACTCCAAAAACATCTAAATAATTACAAGTAGGTTAATGATCTTAATCCTACATCATGGTGATTAAGTGTGAGGTGCTTACTTCCCATTTAAGGTATTCTCATTACCCCTAATCAAAGGGAGGATGTGATGAGTTTCCTAACCCTTGGTTTAGGCTTAAGCTCATTTTCTTATGATAAACTCCAAAGGCAATAAAAGATTGAAAACACCAAAAACAAACAATAATCGTCTCCTTCGGGATTCTTTTATCACCTCATTCACTCATAACCGAGAACTTGCTTCTTCCGTCTAATGCAAGACAGTTTGCACCTGAGACTGACAAGTCATACACTTGAGCATAGACAAGTAAACAGTTCACAAGTCAATTCATCTTTCAGTCTCTTTGGGTCGAACTACGGTGTTCTGACTTCCTCATTGCACGAGAGGATACGTAGGCATAACTTAACAGTTATCGAACAAAAGTCTCTGTACATTCCCCCTCTTCCAGCATTATTCTTTAAGCCTCATTATCTTGAGCTTTGCATTCTTTTCTTACACTGACACACCTTCATTTCACTTCACATTTCTTTTGCACTGACACTTGCATTCTTTTCCAGCTTTTACACACAAAATAGCACTGACACTACCCCTTTAAACATAATCTTTCAAGCGTGGACCCCGTCAAGTACGAAGAATAATCTGGGTGCTAATATCTTCCCAGGTTGTAACCAACCCCCTTTCTCAGTTTCTCTGGTTCGCGACCGTCTTGTCCATATCTTTCTAGGTTTATGCAGCATTACCTTTCCTTCGAGATAAAAATGCCTAGCTGGCGACTCTTTTCAGTTCATCTTCATGTTTTCTCTTTCGCTGACCGTTCGCGTCTGTACCCTATTTGACCAGGTGTTATTTGGTGGGAGCGACACCTCTCATTTTCATGATCCGTATATCATTTCGCAACATAATTCATAGCATAATCCAATCATGACATCATAGTTATCATTGTAAGGGCATGGGTTTGTGATCAATGTCTTAGATAGTGAATGACTACTCGGAGGCAATAAAAGGTCCACAAAATTTCTCAAATATGGTGCAAAAGGAAGGTCAACTCATGACTTTTTGGGTTCAAAATCATAGAAGTATGATTACAAGAATCTTATGGACCAAGTTGGATCAAAAAGGGATGGAAAAATCAAGAAAAAAACATTTTTATGAGACTATGTATCGATACATACGTGTTTTGTATCGATACATACATGTTTTGTATCGATACATGCTCCTTTGTGTTTCTGAAAAGGGACTATGTATCGATACATACGAAGGATGTATCGATGCATGATTGCCAAAAACTTCAGTATGCATCGATGCATACATCCATGTATCGATACATATCCGTTAAAAAACTGACATGTATCGATGCATCCGTGTTATGTATCGATGCATTGTTGATTTTTCTTGCTGGAATTGCCAATGTTTCAGTATGCATCGATGTATACATGTTATGTATCGATACATAAGCTGTTTTTGCTGTTTTTTCAGTTTTTTTCTCATCCATTTTTTCCTTTCCTTTCCTTTTCCTTGTTCCACACTCTTCTTTTGGGATTACTCTACCACATTCTAGAGTCTTCTACAACCTTCCAAGGAATATTCTAAGGAATATTCCAAAGAATACTCTAGAACTCTATAGAGCCCTAACTAACTCAAAACCTAACCTAACTCCTAAGCAACCTCCATTACCAAACCTCATGCCAAGCCTACACATTATATAAACCTAAACCATCCCAAAGCAAAGGGGTCTCCCATTTGTTTCTTCACTATTCTTCATCTCTTTCATTCTTCTCCCAAACTTTTCCACCATTTTCAACCTTTCACCAAAGCTTCTTCATAAGAAGTTCTTCAAATTCTTCATTGGAATTTGAAGAACTTGAAGCTAAAACCTCCATTAATCATCTCATTGTGAAGCTTATTTGAAGAACCAATTCTGATTTTGGAAGAGTTTTGAGCTTATTGGAGGTTATTGATCAAGTGTTCATCAAGAGGCATCATCAACCACATTTATTTTACATGTTCGTGGATCGAAGCTTCGACTCTCCGGTTTTCTTCTCCATTTGCATTCCGATCTACATCGCAACACTCACCGAAGCAATCCTCCGCTTCGTAGGTTGGTGATCTAAATCCGCTTCTTGATTTAACTTATTCCCTTCATCTCGCCATGAAGGTATTCTTTGTATGTTTATCGTTGTGTATGCGCTTGACCGTTTAATTTTGTCTTGATTACGATTTGATTACTTTGTTTGTTATTAGTTAGAATTATAGCTTATCCTAGGGGACATTAAGGTTTAGATTATGGCTTTTAGGTGTAAAATTTGTGCTCACTAGATAATAGTTACATTAGGAGCTTTAGGAAATAAGTCGATTGCAAGAAGTGCTTTTTTCCCCTCTTTCTTGGGAATTACTTCACCCTTTACCACCATAGATTGATAAGTCCAGATTTTAGGGAATTTTCAAGATTAGTTTCGACATATCATTCCTCCATTTCGAGTGGTTTCGACATGCTTCCGTCTCCTTTGCATATTCTTACATTCCACTTGTTAATTGTGCCTAATTGACTTGTAAATCATTGTAGCCATGTTCAAGCCTTTCATTTAACATGTTTACTGATAACACTAAAATTCACCGTATTTCTGACTCCGATTTCGCATGCATTCTTAGTTTTTATTGTTATTTTGTTATGTTATTACTTTGTTTTTCTTTATTTTCAGGTTTTCTATGTAATCGGGGCCTTAATCGAGAAAAGGAGCGAAAAAGGAGTGGAAACGGACGAAAACCAAGAAATTCAGCTTTTTACACTTACGGCATCCACCATGGCGGGCGCCATGGGGTCTGCCATGACGTGGCCACGTCTCAAGACCACTTCACAACTGCCAAGACCCACTATCCCCACTCTCTCATTCCCTATTAGTCTCATGGCGGGCGCCATGTGCCTGTGGCGGGCGCCACAAGGCAAAAACCTTTCCCTCCACTTTTTAGTGGAGGGGGCATCCTGGTCTTTTCTTGCTATTTGTTTTCCTATAAATAGGGCCTTAGATTTTCGTTTTCAATCATCCAAACTTAGAATCTCTTAGGCATATATCAGTTTTAAAGTAGTTATCATTCCACATCGGGGTGTTACTACAATCGAGTGATCGAGTCTGTATACGTCTGTGTGATCGAGTTTTGGAGCACTCTGGGAGGAAGTTAATCCTGCCGCCATTTTAATTCCAGTTCGTATTTTACTTTTCCGCATTGCTTTACTTTTATTTACTTTCTGCATTGCTTTACTTTTATTTATTTCCCGCACTCGCTTTACTTTATTTATTTCTCGCACTCGCACTACTTTCGTTTACTTTCCGCACTCGCACTAATTACTTTTATGAAAAATTATAAAAAGAACTTTTACTTTACCATGTCTAACTAAATCCATAAAGGTTAGAATGTAAGGATCGTAATTGAACCAGTAATCCGTACAATTGTTCGTGGAAACACTTAATGGCTATTTTATCTTTCAATTTAAGTTTAAATTGTTTTTAACTATTTCAAAAACAGCCAAAAGCGCTTTGTCTAGTTCATTAGGAGTTTTTAGATTAAAAAGAAAAGAGATTTTAAAATGATTTTCGGACGCGTTAAGAAGATTAGAGTCTGGTTCGTGAGAACCTCTTTTTGCTAAGAAATCCAGGTTAAAGTACTTTTCAACTTAGTTAAGATACTATATTTCTTAAAAATAGGTTTACTACTCTAACGCAGTACGCACCTTTTTATCCGTGACAATAGGAGGGGTTGATTAGAGAGTACAACTCGGTTTTGAATACGCGAAAGCGACATTTCCTGTTAAATTAATTATTTTCACAGTAGAAAACATTGCCCATAAGTAGTTCTATTAACAAGTACCGGATTATCAATTGATTATGTGAATTACATTCGAGTCTGTCTTTTATTAATTGTTTAAAATTATTATTTTATTTACCATTGAGCACTCCTTAAAACCCTTATATTCAGTTGCCTTAGATATACACCATAACAACAGGTACGATAGATTGACACTTGGTCTCCGTGGATTCGACAATCTTTTATATTACTCTAACGTGTTCGTACACTTGCGAAAAACACGCATCATTTACATGTGTTTAACATTCTATTTTGACTTCATCTCCATGATCCATAAACATTGGCATGATTCATGATTGCATTACATGAGGTATGATGCATGAGCATAAATGTGCACTTTCTTGCATTCTTGTTTTCATTGTTGATTGCATTTCCATGTGATCTTAATGCTGTTTTTTGTGCCAATTAACATGTTTTAATTAATGATTCTTGTTGACACATGCACATATTCCATGTTCATATGATTATGTGATAAAATACTTGAAAGTGTATAATTGTGTTCATTGTTTTGTATATCTTTTGTTCATGAGCATCCATAGAAATATTATGTTCATCTAATCATGCATGTTGATGTTTGTTAATCATGATATGTGGAGTATTTGCATTAGTTGTTATCCACCTTATGCATAAAAATGAGCCAAATCTGTCTTGTTTTTAATAGCTATTTTAGAAGTAGTGGTTGTTAAAAGCATGTTGTTTGTTGTGTAGTTCATGCTGTTTGTGATTTTTTACACCTACTTTCATGCTGTTTGATAGTTGTAGTATGCTGTTTGTATTGTGTGCTGTCTTTCATAGCTAATTGTGTGTTTAAGTGTTGTAAATAGCTGGTGAATTTTAGTTTAGAATAGTGTAGGCACCCTTAAACTTAAGATTGAGTCTAGTTTAGGTCCAATATGCCTTAGGAATTATTTGGTATGTGTTTACCTCATTCCTTTTTATTAAATGTACACCACTAACCCTTGTTTTGTAGGGAGGTTGAGGTATGTTTCCTTACACATTATCCTTTTAATTCTTTTATGCATTTCTTTATGCATTTATTTCCTTGACCTTTCATGTTTGTGTTTGGTAAGATTCCCCTTTATTCTCTAGAATCAACTTAACTTCCTTAGGAAGTAAGTTGCATTCTATTCCTTTTTCTTTTCCTTTTGCTAATTAGGATTAGAAACCGCATTAACCATAGGGCATTCGTTGAATGAATAACTTAGGGTTGTGTCTTAGCCCCCTTTAGTTTGTCATTTTCCACTTGAGTCCTTATTTCTCATCTCATAAAGAAAATAATAAAATACCTAATAAAGTTTGAATGTTCTCATACGACATGAGACTTTGTTGCGGAGTACTTATGCACGTCCCATTTCGGGGCGAGGTGTAAGTTATCTACCACGATGGATAAGTCTTAGTATGAGGATGTTTGTTGCACCCCAAAATTTTCCCTCCCAAAATCAAGACAACCTATCTCAAGACTTCTAAATGATCATAAGGCCTCAAGGCTCCCAATTGGTCAAGAAGTATGGAAGTTTCCCCAGACAATGCCTCCTCCTAAGCAAAGTGTCCAAAACTAGGGTTTTGTGTTTCCTTAGGTTAAAATGACTTTCAAGGCCTCAAGTGAGCTTCATAACATCCCACATGTATTCAAGAATCCCCATGTCAAGTTTCAAGGCTTTCCCAATAAGTTTGCCCAGTTAGATGATCAAATATGCAAAAATCAATCAAAGTAGTTAAAAAGTCAAACGGAGGTCAAACTAAAGTCAAACTTCAACATTTTTTGCCAACATCAATTTTATGAAGTAAAATTCATCATTTGATCAAGGGTTGATCATGATTCATCAAGGAAGTTTCAGATCATCAAGAATCAGGAGTTTCTAAATTAGGGTTTTCTTAGGAAAAGTCAACTGAACTTTGACCAACCATAACTTTCACATGCTTCATCAAAAAATTCCCATCCAAAGCTCATTTTGAAGGAAATTGAATTCTCTACAACTTTGTGTCTCACAATCCAAGCCTAAAAATGCTTCATTTAGAAGATATGAGCTAAAACATTATATGTCATTTCAAAAGTCAACATCTTCCAAAGGGCATAATTTGAAAATGATAAAGGATATGGAAATGAGACCAAAGAGGTTGGTTAGAGGAATATTTAAGCTTTCCAAAATGTCCAAGAACACATTCATATCCTTAAAATTGTGGGATTTATTCCTTGGAAAAGTTGGGAAATTTTTTAGGGGTATATTGAGCAAATGAGGTCTTAAAACCAAAATTTTTCCAAATGGGCTTGCAATTTTGTAATCCAATCTTTACAATGACTTCATACACGACCCAATGCTTAATTTTTCAGATTTTTATAATTTATTTTATATTTATTTGGATTTTATTCATTAAAATTCAATTTAAATATATATATAAAATATGAAAAATCAAATAAAGCATGAAATCTTTGATTGAAAATTATTTGAATCATATTTAGAATGATTGGAAATCAACCAAAGTCAGATTGGACCAAAAATAGAAAGGATAGATTAGATTTTATGAATATTTGAAAGTGATAAAACTTCATGATCAAGTTATCTTCATTAGCCCATAAATCCACAAGTTTTTGACCTAATTTGAATCCCTACATATACACAAACCTAATGCAAGCAAAGGATACAATTTTTCTGCCTCCAAGAACACCATTCGAACTTCAAAATTTTCAAAGAAAACTCAAATTTGGATTCTCACTTTTTGTTGTTTTTCAGGCATTTTAAAGGTAGATACATGATCCTGGATACTCCTTGATGCTATCCCAACCCCCATTGGCATCCAAATCATGATAAAATGCATAAACCGAAGCCTCATAATCTTGCATTTTCAATTTTTCGATTCTGTTTGTTTATGCTTTGTTGATGATTTTTGACCTTATAAATGAATTCTAAATGTATAAATGAACTGATTTTGTTGTGTTGAGTACAACGGTGCTCTCAATTTGATGAAATTGTACAATTTTCATGGTGTTTGAAGAAACATAGGTTTTCCTATGAATATGGATTCGCAGGTAATATTGTAGCAATTTTTGTAGCAATGTTCGCAGGTCACAAGGAAGGAGATGAAGCTGCTTGGCGCCATCTGGAAATTCAAATCTTTGATTTAATATTTTATTGTATTGTTTCTATTTTATTTCAACAAACATTGGTTGGCCCAGTGGTCAGAGCATACACGTGTGGATAGAAGGTCCTGGGTTCGAACCTGGGTGAGACTATTCCTTTTTCTCATTATTTTCATTATTCAACAAGTTTATTATATAATTGTTTGTTGCTGTTTATTAGCAGACGCGCCCCATGTGGCTTATTGGCAAGGCATTTGGTTTGTGAGAATGAGGATGCATATTCGAATCTGGCTGGGACCAATTTTTTGGTTTTCCTATTTTCTCAACAAGTTTCATATATTATTTGCCAATGTGATTCCATTGATACACGCGCGTGTTAGCTCAGTTGGTTGGTATGCTTGCTGTGGAGTATGGAGGTATGGGTTCAACCCCAGACTCCAGCAGGTAAGTCATTTTTGTTCTTTTTCTCTATTTTTTACAATTTTAATATATTTTCTTAATTATTATTATTAATATTAACGAAAACTTTTTTTTAATAAATAAAAACTCAATTATTTTCTCTATATAAATTATAATCCAAATTTTGTTTTTTCTAAAATATTTTGTAAATAAACATTAAATATTTTTATTTTAACACTTATATGTTTAATTTTGTAAATATCTAATTAAAATCCTAATTATTTTCTAACCCTAATTTTTTTTTCACTAACCCTAAACATTTAACCTAATTTTCTTTAACCCTAAATATATTTTTTTATAATAACATTTTTTTTTATTTTGTATAAATTTTTAATACCTTATCCTTTTATTATTATTATCATTTCAACTTATATTATTTTTTCTTATAAACCCTAAAATTTTAACTTATTTAATTTAAAATATGTCTTCTAAAAAAATTCTAATTTTTCTTTATTTCTTCATTATTATTTCCTTTTTAAATTCTAATATTTATTATTATTGCTTTATTTATTATTATTGTTTATTTATATTTGCTTTATTAGTATTATTATTTATCATTATCTGATTATATTGTAACTATCCCAAAGCCATGTAATAATTCGTAGATTTATTTTCCGTCATTATTTCCATTATAAATATTTATTGCGTGGTTAGTAAATAGGGTTTAGAAACTATTTGTAATTAAAATTAATTTAGATAATTAACTTTAAAAAGATAAATATTTGAAAATAAACACTCAGACACGTAAGTCGATCTTTGATCGCCATCTTGCACTTCCTAGGGTATTCCTCTTGGTTGCCTTAAAAAAATGGTCAAGTCCCTCGAATATAGGGATGTCTTAAGCAAAAGTCCCTTCAAGTATAAATCATCATAGTCCCTTCAGTTTAAAAGATCAAGTCCCTTCGAGGTTGCCTACAATAATGATCTTGTCTCTTCGAATAAATGATGATAGTCCCTATAAATTGCTAAAGACACCCCTACCTGTTGCCTTCTATGACCATACGATGACCCTACGCCTGTCCCATAATAACATCCAAGGTAATGACTACCTATTCCTTAATAATAGAGATAGTCTTACCATTGAAAGAACATACGAGAACATGAAAGACTTAATCTAGGGTAGGTACCTCTTAGTTGCTTGCTCACATTTCAAAATACTTTTTTACAGCTCACTTTCTTAAACATTTTTCAAAACAAGGCTTTGTATACATCCATACGAGGATCATTACAAAGTACTTAGAAAAATTTATAATCACACACTACACTCTTCAAAAACAATTTAAGTGAGCTAAGTAACTAAGAGCCCATGGATAACCATGGATATAAAGGGTGCTAACACCTTCCCTTTATATAACCTACCTCCCGAACTCAAGTCTTTTAAAATAGGTTTTTCCTGTTCTTTTATGTCCTTTCCACTCGGATAAAATAAAAGTCGGTGGCAACTCTTGCTATCTGCAACATGACTAAAAGTAAGCTCTCCCACCGTGTTACAAAACTGGCGACTCTGCTGGGAAGTTACTAAGTAAAAGAGGGGTACCCTTAGGAATTAGATCACTTAAATTGTTTGTTTTGTTTGCTTTACTTTTCTGTTGGGCTTTTTGTGTGAAAGATCCTAACCCGGATCTAGTGTACCCTAGGTAAATGGCAATAGACCAAGTAAATTGTACGGCGTATACCGATATGGTTGATCTGGTGGCCGTAGTTAGTGTGACTTCTTGGTTGGTGCTTATGTTCCTTAAGTAAGTTAAGGATAATATGGGGCTGCCATATGTTGTCAATACACTAACTGACTTTTAGAACCCTAGTTATCCCATCTTGGCCTTTAGAAAGTAGTGAGATAGCGACTTTGGAGAAGTCTGAAGTTGGTTGATACTCGATACTACGCTCATTGAGATCCTAAACTTGGAGGGTTTTGGTTGGCAAGTAAGTTGCCTACTGAACAACCACCCTTGGGAAGGATCAGTGATATTGAGATCCCTTAGAACCTGGTTACTTTTGTAGGACAGGATGAACCAACTAAACTTCAGGCGAGGGTACTTACCTTTAAGCCTCATGCAAGCCTTCAAACCTATGGCTATTGTGTGACTTGTTTGTGTGTGCCACATGTTTGTGATTTGAGTATAACATCATTACATCATGCATCATAAGCATAACATTTTCACTAACCATTTCAAGGACCAAAGGATTTATCTTTGTTCTTTGTTGCAGGTCATGGCTTTTGCTCGTAGGAGTACTATCCGGATCAACTTTGTAGGAATACCTCCTAAGCTTAAGGAATTGGTCTCTCAAGTTTCTGAAAACTCCCAATTCATCAAGAGGCATGGCCACCTACTGGATCTAGTCACTTCAGAGTTCAATGAAGACATGATGAGTGTCCTGTTTCAATTTTTTGATCCTAAACATCATTGCTTCACATTTCCCGATTATCAGCTGGTTCCTACAATGGAGGAGTTCTCCAAATTACTGGGTATACCTATCCTTGATCAGAGACTCTTCACAGGCTTAGAAAAAGAGCCTAAACCTGAAGTCATTGCTGCAGCCCTACATCTGAAGAAATCAGACATTGTCCTAGAAACAAGAAGCGGAGTTAAGGGTATTCTTGCTAAAGTATTGATGGAGAAATCTCAAGTGTTCTTAAAGGCTATGAGTTATGATGATTTTGAGGAGATCCTAACCCTATTGATCTATGGATTAGTATTGTTCCCTAATCCATACCAGTTCATAGACATACACGCCATCAACATATTCCTGACTCACAACCCAGTGCCTACATTACTTGGAGACATCTTACATTTTCTTCACACTCGTACTACAAAGGCAAGAAGGACTCTGATGTGTTTCATACCTTTATTTTCTAGGTGGTTTATTTCTCACCTTCCTCGATCAATGATGAAGAATGAACAAGGGTTCAGGTGGTCTAAGAGGATCATGTCACTTTCTCATTCAGACATTCATTGGTGCTCTCGGTCTATGGAGAATGTTACTATCATTGAACGTTGTGGGGAATTCCCTAATGTGCTAATCCTTGGCATAAGAGGAGGAATTACCTACAACCCTTCTTTAGCACTATGTCAGTTTGGTTATGCTCGGAGTAATGGTCCTCATGACATGCTTATTCAGGGTATTGTGTCCGACTACGACAATGATCTTCAGGGTTACCATCAAAGGTTCATACGAGCTTGGAACAAGGTGAACAGGATTGACAACAACACTTTGGAGCCAAAGTATTATATTCCTATGGAGCCTTATCTCAGATGGGTTCGATCTCGTTCTCAGAATCTTATGATGCCATATCCTACTGTTCTACCAGTCACTATAGAGCCTATTGCTGAAGGGGATGTTCCTTATACCATCCTTCATCCAGACATGCCCACTGATTTGGAAGAATTGCAGAAGTCATGGATTCAGTTGAAGGAGCAAAGGGATACTTTTGAAACTCATTTCAGAGCTGGTCAAGAAAGAATTCGGGAGCTAACAAGGCAACTTCACGAGGAGCAAAACCTCAACAAATACCTCCACGCAAAGAGGAAGCGTACATGGGAGACTTAAAACCCCACATGTTTATCTTTTGTATCTTATTGTTATTTCTTTGTAAGATCAATGGGCAAAACTTATATTAAGTATTTACTAATAAAATTTTGTTCTTGTTTTCTTTTAAACATATTTAAATCCTGCGGTCCTTGAAAACATTGCATAAACATATACATACCATATCATTGCATCACAGGTTTCTTATGAACAGGTATCTTATCTTCTCGCTATTTATTTCAGATGTTACATGACTATGTGGAAGTTTTTGCTTGGTCTTATGAAGATATGTCGGAGTTGGATACATATATTGTGGTTCATTGTCTACCAGTGAAAGAGGATTGTCGTCCGATAAAACATAAAGTTCGTCGTATGCGTCCAGATATGTCAGAAAAGATTAAGGCAGAGGTGATGAAACAATTCAATGCAGGGTTTCTAGCTGTTACTTATCCACAATGGGTTGCAAACGTTGTTCCGGTGCCTAAGAAAGATGGTAAAGTACGCATGTGTGTAGATTACAGGGATTTGAATAGAGCCAGCCCCAAAGATGACTTTCCACTTCCACATATTGATGTTCTGGTAGACAACACTGCTCAACATAAGGTATTCTCCTTTATGGATGGTTTCTCTGAGTATAATAAGATTAAGATGGCACCTGAAGATATGGAGAAGACTACATTTGTTACACAATGGGGCATTTTCTGCTATAAGGTAATGCCATTTGGTTTGAAGAATGCTGGGGCAACATATCAACGTGCTATGGTAGCTTTGTTCCATGATATGATTCACCATGAGATAGAGGTATATGTGGATGATATGATAGCCAGATCTCAGAATGAAGAAGAGCATCTTGATCACCTGCACAAGTTGTTTGAGAGGTTGAAGAAATACAAGTTAAGGTTAAATCCAAACAAATGTACTTTCGGAGTTAGATCTGGTAAAATTTTGGGTTTTATTGTTAGTGGTAAAGGTATTGAAGTAGATCCTGCAAAGGTAAAAGCTATACAAGAGATGCCTGCTCCTCGTACTGAGAAAGAAGTTAGAGGTTTCCTGGGACGACTGAATTACATTGCAAGATTTATTTTCCAGTTGACTGCTACTTGTGAACCAATCTTCAAATTGTTGAAGAAAAATCAAGTATTGGAATGGAATGATGAATGTCAGGCAGCTTTTGATGAAATCAAAAGGTACTTACAAGAACCTCCTATATTGATGCCACCATTTGAAGGAAGACCCTTGATTATGTACTTGACAGTATTGGATAACTCAATGGGGTGTGTGTTGGGGAAACATGACGAGTCTGGTCGAAAAGAGCAGGAAATATACTACCTTAGCAAAAAGTTTACCGACTGTGAAACAAGATACTCACTGCTCGAGAAAAATTGTTGCGCTTTGGCATGGGCTGCTCACCGACTAAGACAGTATATGTTGACTCATACCACTTTAATGATTTCAAAAATGGATCCAATCAAGTATATATTTGAGAAACCTGCTCTCTCCGAATGAATAGCAAGATGGCAAATGATATTGACGGAATATGACATACAATATACTACTCAGAAAGAAATCAAAGGAAGTGTAGTAGCTGACCATTTGGCTCATCAAGCAGTGGATGATTATCAATCTATGAATTTTGAATTTCCAGATGAGAATATTATGATTGTTACTAAAGAACCTAGACAATATGAAGGACCTGGACAAGGATCCCGATGGACTATGGTTTTTGATGGAGCTTCTAATGTGCTTGGTAATGGTGTTGGTGTTGTGATTATCTCTCCTAAAGGTTGTTATACACCAGTTACTGCAAAGCTTTGTTTTAAATGTACCAATAATATGGCTGAGTATGAAGCGTTCATAATGGGTATCAAGGTTGCTATTGAAATGAAGATCCAATTCTTGGATGTGTATGGAGATTCAGCCCCAGTAGTCAGTCAAGTTAAAGGAGATTGTGATACAAGGCATCCTAATCTTATCCCTTACAAAGAGCATGTGTTATCTTTGATCCCGTACTTTGAAGATATTACTTTTGGATATATTCCATGAGAAGAGAATCAGTTGGCAGATGCATTAGCTATCATGGCATCTATGTTTGAAATCAGTTGGGATGATGAAGCTCCGAGAATTACTATTGATCGATTTGATAAACCTGCATACTGCAATGAAGTGGGTACTGAAGGAGTAGAAGAAAAGCCTTGGTTCCATTAAGTGAAGAGGTATCTTGAAGCTCAAGAGTTCTCTGAAGGGGCATCTGTCAATGATAAGAAGTTTATGAGGAGGTTTTTAGCTAAATTCTTCCTGAGTAATGGAATTATGTACAAGCGCAATCACAATTCGACTTTACTTTGCTGTGTGGATAAGAAAGAAGAAGTAGATATTATGGAAGACATGCATGATGGGATCTTTGGTACTCATTCTAGTGGGCATACCATGGCTAAGAAGATTCTGAGAGCAGGTTATTATTGGTCTACCATGGAAGCTGACTGCTATCAACACTCCAAAACTTGTCACAAATGCCAGATTTATGCTAATAAGGTTCACGTGCCTCCAGTTCCGCTGAATGTTCTAACTGCTCCATGGCCTTTTGCCATGTGGAGCATTGATATGATTGTTGAGATCAAACCTACTGCCTCTAATGGACATCGTTTCATCCTTGTAGCTATTGATTACTTCACAAAATGGGTAGAGACAACTTCATTTTCTTCTGTTACCAAGAATGTTGTGGCTCGATTCATCAAATATAATCTTATATGCTGATATGGCATCCCTGAAAGGATTATCACAGACAATGGTACTAATTTGAACAACAATATGATTACTGATCTCTGCACGCAGTTCAAGATTAAACATCATAATTCTTCTCCATATCATCCAAAGATGAATGGCACAGTGGAAGTCACCAACAAGAATATTAAAAAGATCTTACAAAAGATGACAGTTACATATAAGGATTGGCATGAGATGTTACCATTTTCTCTTCATGGTTATCGTACCACTATACGTACTTCAACAGGGGCAACCCCATTTTCCCTTGTCTATGGTATGGAAGCAGTTTTACCCATTGAAGTTCAGATTCCCTCTTTGGGAATTATGAAGGATGCGGGCTTAGATGAAGATGAATGGATTCAGACTCGACTTGACCAAATAAACTTGATTGATGAGAAAAGACTAGCAGCTGTTTGTCATGGTCAGATGTATCAAAAACGTATGATTAAAGCCTTCAATAAGAAAGTTAGGCAGCAGGTGTATCAGACTGGTGATTTGGTGATCAAGCGTATTATATTACCACAGGGTGATCCCTGGGGAAAATGGATCCCCACCTATGAAGGGCCATTTGTTGTTAAGAGAATATTTTCTGGAGGTGCCATGATGCTTACCACTATGGATGGTGAAGATTTCCTGCAGCCTGTGAACGCAAACATAGTTAAAAAATAATACGCATGAAAAGAGACCCGCTAGGTTGACTGGCCTAGGCAAAAATAAGGGCATCCCGGCGAACCAAAAGGGTTCGGGCAAAAATTAGGGATATATAAAAAAAATGTGTACACCCGGCAAGGAGAAAACCTGAAAAGGCGACTTGGGCAAAAAAGGGTATCCCGATGGATTGAAAACCTGAAAGGGCAATCCAAGCAAAAGTTAGGGATTAAAGCATATGACTATGTCTCGTTAAATCACCCATGCAACCTCTACTAGTTGTGTTATCTATGTCAAGTTCAACAATAATTGATCAGTCCAATCGTTTCTTCTCCAATAGCTGAAGATGAGATAATTGAAGATAATGGCAATAACAAAGTTGGAACTCAATAGGGTTATTTACACATAGCTATTTTTCCTTGTAAAAATTTCTTTGACGAATACCTCTTACTAGGATTTCCGTCTCCGTATTAAAACATGTCTAGTTATAGGTCTATTTCTTAGAATAAGAAAAAACTCCATTTTTATATTCAGCTTTACTTTTCCCTCTCTATTCAGCTTTAATTTTCCCTCTTTATTCAGCTTTACTTCTCCCTCTTTATTCAGCTTTACTTTTCCCCTTTTTACTAAAGCGAAAAACGTCCATTGATTATGTTTGAATGTATATATGCCTTTGAATATGATTGATGTTTACCAGAAATGCATAAAATATAATAATAGCATTTACTAAGAACGAATGGAGGTAGGAATTCAACGAAGCTTTGCCGGTTCATGCCCACAAAGTTATCTTTACGAATATTCTTACGGAATACTTCCAGTAATATTTTATACTTCCAACTTTACAAAGTCTCAAAGCAGCTTCATATCCTCCGAAGAATTGATACTTAACTACATAAGTCTCCCGAATCTATGTCCATCTCTTTTATCCCCAGTCAGGATATTCAGGAACTTAATCCTTCAATAAGAAGTATGACGAACAAAAACGAGAGGTTCTAAGTACAATATTCTTAAACAAGACGGGAACAAAGTCTTCATGCTCCTCAGTAACAAATCGGGATTTATTTTCCCCATCCAGCAGTTGTTATATGAAACTACTGTTCAACTTCCCGACATAATTCATTCGTACATACATCATATAATACATCATATCATATCATATTATACGCATTCTCATAAAATATTATCTTGTAGATTGTTATATATATCATTATATTGGCACCAAACTAACCTTGTTTTTCATGTTAATTCTCCAGCAGACAAACTTCATCAACAACTTACCTTGGGTCGTCGTTTATTCTTCCCAATGGTTATCTTGTTACTTCGGGCCGTCATTTATTCTTCTCGAAGGTTATCTCATTTTGGGCCGTCGATTATTCTTCCCAAAAGTCAACTTACCTTGGGCCGTCGTTATTCTTCCCAATGGTTATCTTGTTACTTCGGGCCGTCGTTTATTCTTCCCGAAGGTTATCTCATTTTGGGTCGTCGATTATTCTTCCCAAAAGTCAACTTACCTTGGGTCGTCATTTATTCTTACCAATGGTTATCTTGTTACTTCGGGCCATCGTTTATTCTTCCCAAAGGTTATGTCATTTTGGGCCGTCGATTATTCTTCCCAAAAGTCAACTTACCTTGGGCCGTCGTTTATTCTTCCCAATGGTTATCTTGTTACTTCGGGCCGCCGTTTATTCTTCCCGAAGGTTATCACATTTTGGGACGTCGATTATTCTTCCCAAAAGTCAACTTACCTTGGGCTGTCGTTTATTCTTCCCAATGGTTATCTTATTACCTCGAGCTGTCGTTTATTCTTCCCGAAAGTTATCTTATTTTGGGTCGTCGTTTATTCTTCCCAAAGGTCAACTTACCTTCGACCGTCGTTTATTATTCCCAATGGTTATCTTATTACCTCGGGCCGTCGTTTATTCTTCCCGAAGGTTATCTCATTTTGGGCCGTCATTTATTCTTCCCAAAAGTCAACTTACCTTGGGCCGTCGTTTATTCTTCCCAATGGTTATCTCATTACCTCGGGCTGTCGTTTATTCTTCCCGAAGGTTATCTCATTTTGGGCCGTCGTTTATTCTTCCCAAAAGTCAACTTACCTTGGGTCGTCGTTTATTCTTTCCAATGGTTATTTTGTTACCTCGGGCCGTCGATTATTATTCCCGAAGGTTATCTCATTTTGGGCCGTTGTTTATTCCTCCCAAAATGTCATCTCCATATTTAAGAAACATATCAGAAGAATCTTTATTCAAATGGAATCTTTAAGCCCATTCAAGCATCACGATCAACCAACAATATCATTTTACACACCAGCAAGTGCAAATTTTTGGGTTTTTGTGTTCAATCCTCTTCAATCTACAAGTCATGAATGGCGTACATGCCAATCTAACTCCTCAGATTCCAGAAAATTGAACAAGGGGAAGCTGTTGCACCCCAAAATTTGCCCTCCCATAATAGAGACAACTTCTCTCAAGACTTCTAAATGATCATAAGGTCCTCAAGACTCCCAATTGGTCAAGAAGTATGGAAGTTTCCCCAGACTATGCCTCCTCCTAAGCAAAGTGTCCAAAACTAGGGTTTTGTGTTTCCTCAGGTTAAAATGACTTTCAAGGCCTCGAGTTAGCTTCATAACATCCCACATGTATTCAAGAATCCCCATGTCAAGTTTCAAGGCTTTCCCAATAAGTTTGCCCAGTCAGATGATCAGATATGCAAAAATCAGTCAAAGCAGTTACAAAGTCAAACTGGGGTCAATTGTGGTCAAACTAAAGTCAAACTTCAAGATTTTTTGCCAACATCAAGTTTATGAAGTAAAATTCATCATTTGATCAAGGGTTGATCATGATTCATCAAGGAAGTTTCAGATCATCAAGAATCAGGAGTTTCTAAATTAGGGTTTTCTTAGGAAAAGTCAACTGAACTTTGACCAACCATAACTTTCACATGCTTCATCAAAAAATTCCTATCCAAATCTCATTTTGAAGGAAATTGAATTCTCTACAACTTTGTGTCTCACAAGCCAAGCTTAAAAATGCTTCATTTAGAAGATATGAGCTAAAACATTATAGGTCATTTCAAAAGTCAACAAAAAGTCAACATCTTCCAAAGGGCATAATTTGAAAATGGTAAAGTATATGGATATGAGACAAAATAGGTTGGTTAGAGGACTCTTTAAGCTTTCCAAAATGTCCAAGAACACCTTCATATCCTTAAAATTGAGAGATTTATGCCTTGGAAAAGTTGGGAAATTTTTGAGGGGTATATTGAGCAAATGTGGTCTTAAAACCAAAATTTTCCAAATGGGCTTGCAATTTTGTAATCCAATCTTTACAATGACATCATACACGACCCAATACTTATTTTTTCAGATTTTTATAATTTTTTTTATATTTATTTGGATTTTTTTCATTAAAATTCAATTTAAATATATATAAAATATGAAAAATCAAATAAAGCATGAAATCTTTGATTGAAAATTATTTGAATCATATTTAGAATGATTGGAAATCAACCAAAATTAGATTGGACCAAAAATAGAAAGGATAGATGAGATTTTTTGAATATTTGAAAGTGATAAAACTTCATGATCAAGTTATCTTCATAAGCCCATAAATCCACAAGTTTTTGACCTAATCTGAATCCCTAAATATACACAAACCTAATGCAAGCAAAGTATACGATTTTTTTGCCTCCAAGAACACCATTCCAACTTCAAAATTTTCAAAGAAAACTCAAATTCAGATTCTCGCTTTTTGTTGTTTTTCAGGCATTTTAAAGGTAGAGACATGATCCTGGATACTCCTTGATGCTATCCCAACCCCCATTGGCATCCAAATCATGATAAAATGCATAAACCGAATCCTCATAATCTTGCGTTTTCAATTTTTCAATTCTGTTTGTTTATGCTTTGTTGATGATTTTTGACCTTATATTTTTGCTTGTGATGATCCATAGATTGTTTTTGGGCAAGAATCTTGAAGTATCATGACCTAAAACGCAATCGGCCATTGCTAGGGTTCATGCTCTTTATTTAGGGTTTTCTAATTTAACAAATATAAATGAATTCTAAATGTATAAATGAACTGATTTTGTTGTGTTGAGTACAATGGTGCTCTCAATTTGATGAAATTGTACAGTTTTCATGGTGTTTGAAGAAACATAGGTTTTCCTATGAATATGGATTCGCAGGTAATATTGTAGCAATTTTTGTAGCAAAGTTCGCAGGTCACAAGGAAGGAGATGAAGCTTCTTGGCGCCATCTAGAAATTCAAATCTTTGATTTAATATTTTATTGTATTGTTTCTATTTTATTTCAACAAACATTGGTTGGCCCAGTGGTCAGAGCATACGCGTGTGGATAGAAGGTCCTGGGTTCGAACCTGGGTGAGGCTATTCCTTTTTCTCATTATTTTAATTATTCAACAAATTTATTATATAATTGTTTGTTGCTGTTTATTAGCAGACGCGCCCCATGTGGCTTATGAGAATGAGGATGCAGGTTCGAATCTGGCTGGGATCAATTTTTTGGTTTTCCTATTTTCTCAACAAGTTTCATATATTATTTGCCAAGGTGATTCCATTGATACACGTGCGTGTTAGCTCAGTTGGTTGGTATGCTTGCTGTGGAGTATGGAGGCCTGGGTTCGACCCCAGGCTCTAGCACGTAAGTCATTTTTGTTCTTTTTCTCTATTTTTTACAATTTTAATATATTTTCTTAATTATTATTATTAATATTAACTAAAATTTTTTTTAATAAATAAAAACTCAATTATTTTCTCTATATAAATTATAATCCAAATTTTATTTTTTCTAAAATATTTTGTAAATAAACATTAACTATTTTTATTTTAACACTTATATGTTTAATTTTGTAAATATCTAATTAAAACCCTAATTATTTTCTAACCCTAATTTTTTTTTCACTAACCCTAAAAATTTAACCTAATTTTCTTTAACTCTAAATATATTTTTTTTTATAATAACCTTTTTTTTTATTTTGTATAAATTTTTAGCGAGTAAATAATGTTTTAGTCCCTGTAATTTAGCGAGTTTTTGGTTTTCGTCCCTGAAAGTTTTTTTTTCCGGTTTAAGTCCCCACATTTCCAAAACTCTTTGGTTTTAGTCCCTACTGTGAGTTAGACGTTAAAAAAAAAGGGATGTGGCAGACGGTGCTTATGTGGCAGGTCGTTTGGCATTTCTCAATAATCCAAGTGGCATTCTCATTTACACATGTGGATTTGTCATTTTCCTATTTATTCTAGAGGGACCAAATCCAAAATATAGAATCACATTGTGGTCTTTCTTCTTCAAGCTTTCTTCTTTCTTCTTTCTTCCCTATCGTCTCCAATGGCATCTTCTTCTTCTGCACAATCTCATCACGTTCAAGCACCAGTTTGTGGTTGCAATAGAAGAATGAAATTGTTTATGTCAAACACTGTTGATAACCCTAATAGAAGATTTTGGAAGTGTCAAAACTCAGGGTTAATGTATGGATGCAAGTTGAAGGTATTACATACATTCATGCTATGATTTCAATGTTAGCCCAATTAATGGCCAAGACATGTGGCCTGAGGTTGAAACTGAGGAAATGTTGCCTCCATCCTACAAAAGAGGCCCTGGTAGGCCAAAGAAATTAAGGAGGAGGGAACCTGATGAAGACCCAAACAAGGTAAGGACATAAACATCTTATTGTTGTACACATCAGGTTCCCAAACAACTGTGCATTAAAATGTTCTTTAGGTGTAGGAACAACATCGCTAAAAATTTATACAAAATAAAAAAAAGGTTATTATAAAAAAATATATTTAGAGTTAAAGAAAATTAGGTTAAATTTTTAGGGTTAGTGAAAAAAAAATTAGGGTTAGAAAATAATTAGGGTTTTAAAACACTTCTCATAAAAGACAACCAACAAAGACATCGCGTCTTCTCTTCTCATCTCCTAATCTTTGCGGACGAATGCTACTTGCCTCGACAGTTCAAACAACGATACGATAAACACCATCGAGTCAGAGCCGGTAACACCTGAGCTAGAGCTATGGCAACGTCATCCTAAAAAACACAAAAAGAGGTTCCGCCTTAGTTAGGTGAACTACGTCGACTCTGATCCTCATTTTCCCGATGAGGTACGTAGGCAGCGTGGTAGGGCCCGTTCGAGCACATTCTTTATTTTTCCCTACATTTCCCTCTTTCTTCCCATTTTCCTTTCTAATTCCCTTTCGCATTTCCATTCCATTCCAGATAGCCATTCTTTCATTTGAACAACATCTTATTTCTCACCCTTTGAAACAAACAAACAAGCGTGGATCCCGTCGGGTACGACGGATGATATGGGGTGTTAATACCTTCCCATGTCGTAACCGACTCCCGAACCCAGATCTTTGGTTCGCAGGACCTTGTCCTTTCCTTCTTCCTCAGGTTTGTGCAACATTACCATTCCCATTCTTTCGGGATAAAAATGTCTGGCTGGCGACTCTACCTTTTCCGCGCCACTTTCGTGTTTGTACTAGGATGAAAATCCCGGGAGCGACAACATATTTATTTTATTATTCAAAAAATCCAAAAAAATGTATGTTTTAATTTGTTCGGTAAGTTGAGTCAGGGTTTCGGTTCATCAAGTCCAGTATGTATGGGCAGAGCTAAAATTATGGGTTCGTTGTGGCGACATTTTATTTTCCATTCTATTTTTTTATTTTTACTTTATTTTTAATATTTCATTTTCTATCCAAATTTATTATCACTTTTTTGTTATTATTATTAATTATCATCATTATATTATTGTTATCACTATTATTATTTCCATCATATTTTCATTATTATTATTATTATTATTATTATTATTATTATTATTATTATTATTATTATTATTTTATTTGTCACAGAACCCATTGTCCAAGTTTGCTGCAAGTGGTAGTATGGCCCACCTTGGCCCGTGAGAAATAAAAAAAGAAAAAAAGAAATGCATACAGCCGAATCCCAAACATAGCTCATCTTGGCCCCACCTTCAGCCATGTATAACACAAAGAAAACACATTTTCTCACCATTGTAAAAACAACGAAATGCACAGAACGAGATTCTCTCAACTCACTCACCGTACAACACCTCTAACGCGTTTCACAGGCACAATATTCCGCATTTTGCAACCAATTCTATCCGCAACACATCAATTTTACAACTTGTAAAACAAATTCAAACTTTGCATCCAAGGCTTCCAATTATACCCTTGCATCTCTTCAATAAAACCAATCGTCCTTTCATTCATTCCATAAGTTTTAACAGCCTACAAGCATCCTGCAAAATTGAAAAAATAACCATAAAATATTATCTCTCCCCAAACAATTTCTTATGCAGCAAAGCTTCAAAACCAGAAACATCACCTTCATAAACACCCTTCATAACTCAGCATACCAACAAATCCTCAAATCAGAAAATAACAACCCTTCACCACCATTTTTTTCATCGCTCTTCACCCACAAACACGTACTCCACCGTAAATTCATACCTCAATCCTTTTCCATCCTCCACCTTCAAACTTATACAAACACAAAAAATAACCAAAGCACTGCGAGACTCAAACCAAACCCACCATGAGCGGATCTAAGCAAACAGAACCGTGAAAACTAAGACAGAGAGAGAGCTTGAGACGCGAATTGCACAAATGCACCAAAATCGAACCATACTGCAAGAGCGCCGCGAAACAAAACCGCGAAAGCATAAACCATCACACCATGTCACCGTGAACACTGAGACCGCAAATCCCTCCGTGCGAAATCACAACAACCGCAAATAGAAATCATCGCAGAAACCGAGTCACGAGTGAGATTCTCAGAAAGTGACCGAGACACCAAAGATCTGAAAACGTGAAACTTGTGCAGAATGAGAGAAGCAGAGAGGTTCGCAGAGAGAACTGAGATTCTGAGAGTTTTCTTGATCGTGAACGAGATAGGGTGTCCGCTGTCGTGAGTCATCTTGAGGGTGAGTGTTTTCGTTTTCGATTTGCTTTTGAGGAGGAAAGGTCGTGTTCTGAGAAGAAGTGATGAACATTTATCTTCACTTTGTTTTTAATTATTTTTATCTGTTTTCAGCTTTTAACTCACAACTGACCCTTTATTTTCTGTCTTTTTTTAATTTTTTTTTTCTAATAAATTATTATTAGGTTAGATTTATGATTCATTTGGGCTTTGTAGCCCATGTTGTTGATTCTACACACACAACCTGATATGTGGTCTACTCCCCTGTGTTGTTTTTTGTTGTTGTTGTTGTTATTTTCTTGTTTCTTTTTTTTTCATTTATTATTTTCTGATTTTCTATATGGTTAATGTTGTTAATAATATTTTATAAATTATTTTCAATTTATTATAATTCATTTTGATTCTATTGAGTATTTGGGCCAATGATATAATTATGGTTTATTGATATTCGATTTTAATCGATGTTATCTAAACCGTTATGAGGCTCTCCTTTACATTTTGCAATTGTTTAACGATTTATCGATTTTATTCACATATTTATGGTCTATGATATTATTATCCAATTTGTGACATTCGATTTTACCAACGTTGTCCAAATTGATATGAGACCCTTTCCCATTTTTTTAATGGTTTCTAATTAATTTTAGACCCATTGTTCTTTCTCGATTATTTTTGGCCAATGATAAATGGTGATATTCGATTTCTAATAAGTAGACGTTATCCCCTAATTTGAGGCCACTCCTTTATTTTCATTATTATTTCCCATTTTCCCGATTCACTTTATTTCGGCCGATGAATAAATGTTTAGATATTCGATTTCGAATAAATCGATGTTATCTAAACTAAATATGACGCCATTCATTTATTTTCTCTATTATTTTCAATTTACTTTATTTTTTATGGTCAATGATATCACAAACGATCTAAATGTTCGATTTCGACAAATCGACGTCATTTAGATCAATATGAGACCAATTTTATTTTTTATCGTATTTCTTTCTTTAATTTAAATAGTTGTTTGATTATAACATAAAGTGACGCTCAACTTCTCATAGAATGATTCTAAATATTGAATCGATTCTATGATAGTTAAAGAGCCACATTTCGACGACTTCGATCTAATCTCGAGCTCCAATGGCTCCGCTTAGCTTAGGACACTTCACACACGCTTCCTCTTGGGCAAATACAATGAAACCTTTTATTTTGTGCAATCCTGTGTAACTTACTTGTATCCCTCTCCCGATTCCGATGTATGTCATTTGTTTACTCGTTTTTGCTACTTCCATGAACCCTTAGTCCAACGCCAAGTGGTTTCACTCGCACACTTGCACTTCCTTTAGGTTTTGGTATCGTTTACTAGGCGCCTTCCTTAAGACTAGGATTTGATCCCACGTAACCAATTAACCCTTAACCTACATTTTGCACTCACCCTTCGCGATCGCTTTATACCTCGCAATCGACCTACCCTTTGACCAAGATGGTTCTTTTAAATCCAAACCCTTGATCCAACGTCAAGTGGTCTTAGGTAATAAAATACTTTAATAATATGAGAAGAATTGTACGCCACGAGCCTTAAGTGGTAGAAAGGAGGATTACGAGCTCTCGTTATTTGCTCCGATTATTCCGCAGCAAGACGCTTGGCTTGTTGGTTCGGAATAAACTACCTATGGTCTTTAGTGCAATTCAACTCCTAAATCCTTTTTTGAAAGAAAGGTAAATAAAACGAACAACCATCCGCAGTGAGCCGAACTACGAAGCTCAGACTTTCCCATTGCACGAGGGAGTACGTAGTCACACGGATCTTAATCCCTGCCGAGCACCTAGGATCAATCAAACTTCAATATCAACTATTTTCCCCTTAGCAAGTAACTCATTAGGCATAGACATCCATTCTCGCGTGACAACTTAGATGGTTCCCATCGAGTACGATGGATGTAGGGGGTGCTAATACCTTCCCCCTGCATAACCGACTTCCGAACCCAGGCAATGGTTTTGAAGTCCTTGTTTTTATCCCTTTCTTCCCGAGTTTCATCTATATTTTCCCTTTCCCTATTTTGGGAATAAATCAAAATTAGGTGGCGACTCTCAAGTTAGCCCAGCCACGACCGCATTCGCGAGGATCGTATTTTCCGAGGTACGACAGATGGCGACTCTGCTGGGGAATAGTTCACCCCTATGCAAGTCAAGCCTAATCTAGGTTGCTTCACGCTTGTTTGTATGTTTGCCTTATGTCTTACTTGTTTATTTTTACCGCTTTCTTTATCACTTTCCATATTATACCTTGTGGTTCTTGGATTGATACTTTGATTGCAAAAGAAACTTGAGTGAAAGGATCTATACCAAGGTCTATGAGTATAAACATAAGCTAGGAGAGGTTGCGTATTATGGGCTCCCAAGGGAACCACTCTCGTGGGTTGTCGATACGAAAACCTCGCTTGGAGTAGATTCTAATGAGAATACTGACGACCGTCAAGCTCTTGGTGTGTGTGGTTAGTCATTTTCATTAGGGTCATCGACTCTAAGGACCTTTAGAACCTTAAACCGTGTGCCTTGGAACATAGATTGATGGTCGTGTAGTATGGGGCACCAGGGTTCACCCTCGCGTGGCTCGATATGAAGACCTCACTCAGAATAGACTTTCTCAATGGAGTTGATTGACTGTCAAAAATATATATAAAAAATTGACACGTGCATCAAACAATTGAGGAAGGTCTATAACTCTGAGACTTTGTTTTAAACCCCATGTCGGTGATTACGTAGTATGAGGCACCGAGAGACTTCCCTCTTGTGTGGCTCGATACGAAGATCTCGCCCAAAAGAGATTCATATGGTGGAGTCAATCAACCGTCATGCTTCTGGCGTGTGTGATGAACAACCATAGGGATTGTTAACTTTGGGGTTCCTAAAACTTTATAGCCTACCCGACAAGATCCCTGTAAGTAGAGAAATTCGAGTATCCTCCATTCGTACCTCAGACTTTTGAAATCCTTATTTTATGTGTAACATCTCCTCACATATTATTTGCATATCATTTGAATTCATATTTGCATACATCCTAGACACTCATATTCATCTATTCGCGTCCTTAGATTTGTTGAGACTCCGTCAAGCTGATTCCTAAGCATAAATTCGAAACTAAAGCCAACATTGGAAGAAGAATAGAAAATCAGGAGAAGCATAACAGAAGGGTTAGAGAAGACCTCGATGAGTTGAAAGGAAACAGGAATATACTCATGGAGATGATGCAAACATTGTTGGCTAGGGAAGCTCAGTCTTAGAGGATTGTCATACCTCAAATTAATGTTACCACTATGGGTATTGTTTCCCAAGCTGTTTATGAGAATCCTCACTTTTTGCACCATGCTGCTGAGTCTTCTGGAAAGTCCTCTGAAAAATTTCAAAAGAGGAAAGATTTTGTGACAAAAGCTGAAGATAGAGCTCCCCCACAAAGGAATTCTGGTCATAATTTGAATCGCAAAGTCATAAATAGGACTACAATTGACCCTATTACTATGGCGTATTCTGAGTTGTACCCTTATTTGGTCCTGAAAGGTCTGATCACAACGAGATCTCTCAATTCTCTAAATCCCCTTCCAGCTAGATTTAGGACTGACCTCCATTGCCCATACCATGAAGGAGCTGCAAGTCATGATATTGAACACTGTTATGCCTTCCAGCATAAAGTTCAAGACTTGGTCAGAAGAGATGTGCTCACTTTTACATCAAGATGGACTCCCAAGGTTGACAAAGATTCCATGTTAGAGCAAAATGGCTGAAGACTTGGTCAGAGAATTATAAGTCACTACCTAAAGCCAGTGGATCAGATGGGAAAGCTCATCCTTTCTTCTGATTAGACACTAGGCCTTGTTTCTTTCAAGTTTTTAATTTCTTTGTTTATATTGAGTGTACCTGCTTTGAGAATTGTCTTTCTTTAATGTTAATGTTAATGAAATGAGCATTGCATATTTTGAATCAATTCATTTACTATCATATTTGTGCATATTCATGTTTTCCCTTTTCAAAAATTCAAAAAACAAATACCATTGATTCTCTTATTCATCTGTTGTTTAAGCAATGATTGGAGGGAGGATGACGAAAACGAGATACCCAAATTGTTGAATGGTATGCTTTCAAAATAAAACCTTGCTGATGATATACAAGCATTGTTTCAACTCCCAAACACCGGAGAAATAAGGAAGTTAATCCCTTGTCAACCCCTTTGAGCCTAGAAGTTGGAGTTTTCTTTCTATACAAAAAACCCACAATATTAACCAGGGGAAGGGTAGTCCTCAATTAATTTGAATATGCATTCAATTTAGGGAGAGTCATTCCTTACTGTTGTACCCCAAAATTTGCTCTCCCACAATCAAAGCAATGTGTCCCAAGAGTTCTCTCAAGGTTCACAAGTTTCACAAGTTTCACAAAGTTCACAATGGGTTAAATGGATTGAAGGTTTCATTAGACAAAACCTCCTCCTGAACAATGGATCCAAAACTAGGATTTTGAGTTTATCTAAACTAAATGGACTTCCAAGGCATCAAGTTAGCTTCATAACATCCCACATGACTTCAAGAATCCCTATGTCAAGTTTCAGAGCTTTCCCAATAAGTTTGACCAGTCAGGTGATCAGATATGCAAAAATTAGTCAAAGTGGTTAAAAAGTCAAACTAAGGTCAACTGTGGTCAAATTAAAGTCAAACTTTAATATTTTTTGTCAACATCAAGATTATGAAGTAAAATTCATCATTTGATCAGGGGTTGATCATGAATCATTAAGGAAATTTCAGATCATCAAGAATCAGGAGTTTCTAAATTAGGGTTTTCATAGGAAAAGTCAATTGAACTTTGACCAGCCATAACTTTCACATGCTTCATCAAACGTTTCCCATCCAAATCTCATTTTTAAGGAAATTGAATTCTATACAACTTTGTGTCTCACAAGCCAAGCCTAAAAATGATTCATTTGGAAGGTATGAGCTAAGACATTATAGGTCCTTTAAAAAGTCAACAAAAAGTCAACTTTTTCCAAAGAGCATAATTTGAAAATGGTAAGAGATATGGACATGGGACAAAAGAGGTTTTTTAGAGGACTCTCTAAGATTTCTAAAAAGTCCTAGTTCACTCTCATAGCCTTAAAATTGAGGGATTTATTCCTTGTCAAAGTTGGGAAATTTTCAAAGGGTGCTTTGAGCAAAAAAGGTCTCAAATCCAATTTTCTCCAAATGGGCCCATGAAGTTGCAATCCAATCTTCACAATAACATCAAGCACGAACCAATTCCAATTATTTCTGATTTTTATAATTTATTTGAATTTTAATCATTAAAATTCAATTTAAATGTATATAAAATATAAAAAATCAAATAATGTGTGAAATATTTGATTGGAGATTATGGAAATCACATTTAGAAGGTTTAGAAACTATATGAAATTAGATTGAATCAAATATAGCAAGAATTGATAGAAATTTAAAATATTTGAAACTTGGAAATCTTCACCATCAAGTTATCCAAAAACCCATACAATCCATCAAATGTTTAACCTAATTGGACTCACCTCATATACTACAACAAGAAACAAACACTGAGGATGAAAATCAGAGGCCAACCCTTTTCAACACAATTTGAAGGTGTAAGATTGTTCTTCGAGGTGTTCAGAAGCTATACCACTCATCATTAGCATAAAAACATCATCCTCCATGACAAACCGATTTCGTTTTATGCCTCTTACTATTTTTCTTTGATTTACATGATTCATGCGATATAAATTAATTTTGATTGCATATTCTTGCTTGTGTTGATGCTTAGGTTCTATCTGGACTGTTTAATTGGAGTTTTATTGCAGGATTGGAAAAACGCCATGGCTAGGGTTCTTCATCCTAGTTTGGGGCTTTCCAATACAAGCCATATAAATGACTTTTGAGACCATATTCGTATCCTCTGAATCTTGGGCAATTGAATGGTCCCATTATTGAGAAGAAATTTTACGTTTAATGATGAATTTGAGAAACATAGGGTCACCTGCGAAAATAAATTCGCAGGAAAAGTCGTAACTAAATTCGCATGAGTTTCCGCAGGTATTTTGGGGAAGATGAAGTCTGATGGCGCGAAATTTGTAATTCAAATTCTAATCTTATTTTATAGTTAATTCTTTATGTTTTAAATTAGTTATGATACAGATGGTGTAGCGGTAAAGCACACACATGGTAAAGTTGAGGTCATGGGGGTCGAACCCAGCCTCAGACATGTTTTTTTTAATACTTTGTTTTATGCTTAGATTTAATATATAACTTTGTTCATTCATGTTATAGCACAACAGGCAGCGCAACCCAGTGGATGAAGGTTGTTGGCTGAGAGTTCAGGGACGTGGGTTCAACACCTTCTTCCCACATTTTGCTCAAAAAACCTAGTTTTTTCTTCCTTTTATTTTATTTCCTTTTCTAATTAATTTGTTAATTAACCATTAATTAAATTAACCTAATCACTATCACAAATTCCTTTCTTTAAAAAAATCAAATATAATTTTTTTTTAATTTGAAAATCAACTAATTAATTTTTTTTTGTTATAAATCCTTAAAATAATTTTTTTATAAAATTAATTACATTTATTATTCTTTGTAAATTAAATAGTTTTTTTATCACCATAATTTTCTTAAAATTCTCTTTTAAATAATTCTTTTAATTAAAGCGTTTTTATATCTCATGTAAATAATTTCAATTAATTTGTAAATAAAGTTAATTAATTAGATTTAGATTAAATAAATCCTAATTTTCTTAAAATCCTGAATTTCCCTAATTAACCCTAATTTTAATTTCTAACCCTAATTTGTCTAACCTAAACATATTTCTTCTAAATTAAAACTTTAACCTAATTTTTAACCTTAATTCTTAATTTTTTTTCTTTAATTTTTTTTGCTTTTATTGCCTTCATTTAATTTTGATTTATTTATCATATTAGAAAAATGTATAACTTGTAATTATTGTAATTTATTTTCTGTCCGATTATATTGTACCTGCCCCAAAGCAATGTAATATGCTAGCTTTATTTTTCTGTCTTTATTAATTATATTATTTATTTGCGTGGTAAGAAAATAGGGAGTGGAAACATAATTGTAATTAATTGAGTTTAGATAACTAATTAAAAAGATAAAAATATCTGAACATAAACACTCACACACGTAAGTCGATCTAAGATCGCTGTCTGCACCTCCTAGGGTTATCCCTCTTGGTTGTCTTATTAAACGGTCAAGTCCCTCGAAAGGGGGATGTCTTAAGAAAAACCCTAATAATAAGAAATCATCTTGTCCCTCCCTCGATTAAAAGATCAAGTCCCTACGATGTTGCCTACGGTGTTGCTTAAAATTGATCTTGTCCCTTCAGATTAAAAGATGATAGTCCATCCCAAATTGCTAAAGACACCCCCAAGTTGCTTTCATTGAACGTACGATGACCCTACATTTTTCCCTTAAAATCCGAGGTAATGATTACCTATTCCTTAATAATAAGGACAGTCTTACCCTTGAAAGAACATGAATGACTTAGTCTAGGGTAGGAACTCTTAGTTACTTGCTCATATTTCAGAAAATACTTTTCACACCTCACTCTTTTAAAAAATCTTCAAAAACAAGGCTTTGTATACATCCATACGAGGATCATTACAAAGTACTTAGAAAAATTTCTAATCACACACTTTACTTTTTTTCAAAAAACATTTAAGTGAGCTAAGTAACTAAGAGCCCATGGATAACCATGGATATAAAGGGTGCTAACACCTTCCCTTTATATAACCTACCTCCCGAACCCAAGTCTTTTAAAACGGTCTTTCCTGTTCTTTTATGTCCCTTCCTTATGGATAAAATAAAAGTCGGTGGCGACTCTTGCTATCCGTAACATTTATAGAAAGTCAGTTCTCCCACCGTGTTACAGAACTGGCGACTCTGCTAGGGAGTTACTAATTAAAAGAGGGGTATCCTTAGGAATTATATTACTTAATTGTTTTCTTTGTTTGCTTTATATTATCTGTTAGGCTTTTGTGTGAAAGATCCTAACCCGGATCTAATGTACCCTAGGTAAGTAGCAATAGACCAAGGAAATTGTACGACGTATGTAAACACCCCAAATTTGCCCTCACTAATTTCACCATGGCTTGTGACCTTTTCATTTGCAAAAGTTCAACCATAGCATCTCATATTGCATCTTTTGCTTCACTGCATTGTTTCAAAGTCATCTGCATCTAGGGTTTGTGATCTAAGCCATCCCTGAGCTATTTGAGCCACTCCAAAGGTCATCAATCACTTCAAACGGGTCCATGTGTGTTCAAGCATCATATTATATCCCCACAAGGTCAAGGAAGTCAAAGAATCACAAGAACTGAGAAAGGCATGGAAGCAGAGCCAGGCTTAACTGCACAGATGACCTAAAATTAGGGTTTTGGTTTCAGAGGCCATGACTCCAAATTTTTTGGTCATTATTGTTTCTATTGGTCTCTATATGATATGAGGATCATGCATATCAATTTTCATGAAGAAATTCAATGGGGAAGGCATCTGATCAAGGGATGACTTCTTGAGCAAGTCAGTGCAAAATCAGGGCATCTGAGGCCCCCAATGACACAACCAAAGGGTGTTCTCCATCATTTTTATTGTGTATGATCTTTATTTGATCATAGAAGATGTTTCGAAGTTCAAAAAATTGAGTAATTTCAAGCCATTTGCAAAGTTGCCTTTTTGGGAAAGTGACTTATAATGTAAACTTGCCATTTTGGGAAAGTTTTTCAACCTCCTCTTTTGATTCAAAAATGCTTCAAATGAGAAAAATTTGGTCATGAAAGTTGTAGATTGGATCATTCCCTTTTCAAAAAGTACAAGAACTCATTCTAATTCATTTTGGATCAAAAGTTATGGCTTGCCAAAGTTGGGAAAAATCATGAAATTTCCACTTTTGGCACTAAAGAGGGATTTTTGCAAATTCAAGTTCCAAGCACTTTCAAGACCTCTAAATGACTTCTTTGCATCATTATAACATTTTGAAACTTAGAAAAATCAGAATTGCCCAAGAGTTTTCAAGGTCCATGCTTTAAATCACAAACTTTCATAAGCCATTTTCCATGAAATTCTCCAAAAAGGAATTCTTGCAAGAATGATGTCCAAGGATTGGTTTGACTTCTAATTGGTATCAAAACACCATGACAACATCACATAACTCATTTTGTTACAAATTGCCCAAGAAATCATGAGATTTCATGCCTTGGTTCACAAGAAACTTCAAAGAAGGCAAAATGCAAAACTCATGCCATCTTGTTATCCAAGCCATCCAGCTGCATCTTATTGATCCTATGGCTCACCATAAATCATGTTGAGGCAAGACACCCCTTTAGATCTCTTCTGTTCCAGCCCATGCTTATAGTACATAAACTTTTGACTTTTGCATTTTTGCCCATGCCAATCACACTGTGCCACCACCAACTCTCTGCCCTATCACAGTTTGATAAGTGGACACAATGAGACTCAAAACACACCACACACAAGCCAGAAACCTCCCACAATCCAGCTTGCACAAAAATCTGTCTAAAACTTATCCTCTTCGAATTTCTTCACACAGCCATCAAACCTTCATTTTTCCTTCACCAATGAATCACACATCTTCCATGGAACCAAAATCCACCATTGAAACAGCCTGAAACCCCATGTATCACAACTGTGAAACCTGCTATACCAGAACTCAAACTCCCAAATCAGCCGCCAACAAAAGATTTTGAGCATTCCATTGATCTCAGGAGGTCCAGAGGAGACACTTTGCATAAAAGAAAGGCCTGGAAAGCTCATATTCACAGTTCATCACCTCAGGTAGCTTCAAACATCAAACTTTTCAGAGCTTGTATTTTTTGTTACAAAATGAAAGTATATGTTATGCTGATCATGCTGATATCTTTAGAATTAAAAATGGTGAAGAAATGACTATTTGGATGCTCTCTGAAATTTCACCCGTGAATCTTGTTTGCTTCGATTCCCTCTATTCTTGGGTTATAAATGTTGTTTGAGGGGTGATTTGAATGGGGTTTGGGTAGAGGATAATTTCCCTGTGTTCAATTTGATGTGAGGTGGCCTGTAGAAGAAACTAGGGTTTTGGACCCGCCGGAGAAGATGACCGGAGCTCCCCTCCGGTCACCTGAAAGTCATTAAGCCCTAACCCTAATTAGTTTGCCAGATGCGTTCGTAGCCATTGGATGCGGATTAGCTTAAGTTTTGAATGGCCCAGATCACTTCATTAAACCCTAATCTGATTTTATTAATTTAATAAATCATAATTAAGTTAATTAAGCTAGAAAGAATCCCAGCCGTTGGTCAGCGCGCGCAGTCAACCAATCTCACCCCAGTTCAAATTCCAGCCACAGGATCTGCATACTTCCCCTTTTATTTAATTTTATTTCATTTTTATTTGTTTTATTTTCTACTAATATTTAAAAATAGCAAAACATATTAAAAAATTTTGAATTTTTTTGTCAAACATTTCATTAATTTTCAGAACCCAAAAATATTTTTATTTTTATTTTTTGCATTAAAAATTATTTTTAAATCATTTAAATGTTTATTTTTAATTAGTTAATGGAAATTAATTAATTAAAAATGAATTTAGGTATTTAAAAATCACCAAAAAATTCACATTGCATTTTAAAACATTTAGAAACATTATCAAACCCTCAAAACAAATTTCTTTTTGGTCCTTGATGTATTTTGACAATTTTCATTGGAATAAAAGTTATTTAAAGGCAATATTTTGGTCTTAACTTGAAAAAATTCATTCTGCCTAACCATGAAGAGTTTGATGATGGTTCTTTTTGCATTGCATCCTTAATATCATGTAGTTTCTAGGGTAAAATTGGTTTGAATTTATCTTTCATTTTCAATTTGTTTTGCATTTTTCATTGTGAGGTATCCCAAAACCCTAGTTGACTTGAGAAAATCATAACATCCATTAGGTTAAGAGTTAGGTCCCCTCCTTTGGGCAGTGAACTTGTGTAGGGTTAAGCCTCTTTTGATCCCATTTTCAATTTTTTATCATGTCATTTGCTTCTGGTTTTGAATTTTTGTGTTGCATGTTGTTCATAAACCCTAATTCTTGCTTTCCTTTGCATTCATCTCTTATATGCTTGCATTCAAGAACTTGCCATGACATTTTGTGCACCCACATGATTCATAAGACACCTTAGGACATATTAGAATCATGTTTGATCATTGCATCATTCATTTGACATGTCATATCTTCATTGCATTTCATAAACTTTCATGAACTTTTATGGTTCAAAGCATGCTTCATTTGCATCCTCATCCTTGTATGATCATCCACAACTCTTGACATGTGTTTGCATCATCTCTTAGCATCATTAAAATCATGTTCATGCTTCTGGCTTTGTCTTGCATCATGGCATTTCATCTCATTTTCATTGCATTGCATTTCTTTTGCTAACTTTTCAGGTGGTAAGTGTTTGAGAAGTGAATTTTCCTTCACTTCTCATAACCTCTTCTCATCTCTTTTATGCATCATTGCTGCATTTTTACTTGTGTATAAGAGTGAGCTTGCTCATTCATGTTCTCCATTCACTTTCTTTCTCCAACTTACTTATCTTCTTCAGTGAAGTAAGTAACTTGCTTCTTCTGCTTCTCTCCTTGGTGGCTCTTTGAAGATTCTTTCCCTCTTGCAAGCCTCATAAACCCTAGGAACATCCAAGCATGATCACAATTAGGTTTGATTAGTTCCCCATTTAGTTTTACCTTTGTGTCATCTTTAAGTCTTCTCTTCTCATCTCATAATCAAGGACTAAACCCTAAAGGTTTTAAGGCTTTGTGATTAAGGTTGTGCCTGTATCCTTCTATTAGGATGGAGTGTATAACTTTAATCCTAAGTGTTAAACCCTTAATGTGTTTAAATCCTTTAATCAATCCACTTAATAATCACTAAGACATCAAGCTTGTAACTTGGGCCTTGCATTAGGGTTTTAATTATTCCTTAATTGGTTAAGAAGGACTAACCCTAGTGTTAATGGACAAGTCCCCCTCAAGTTGTCTTACCAACCATAAAACTTACTTCTTAATCTTATCATTAACTAAAATCCACTTTAATAAAGGCTTTGTTTTGTCATGAGGTTAATCCCTAATCATGGATTAAGTTGAGGAGCCTTCCTCAGCTTAAATGCTCTCATCTATTATCCTTCTATTAGGATGGTGTAATGAGTCCATTAAATCCTTGATTATGGCTTAAACTCATTACTTAACACTAAACAAAAACAACAAAAAACATCTAAATAATTGCAAGTAGGTTAATGATCTTAATCCTACATCATGGCGATTAAGTGTGAGGTGTTTACTTCATGCTTAAGGTATTCTCATTACCCCTAATCAGAGGGAGGATGTGATGAGTTTACTAACCCTTGGTTTAGGCTTAAGCTCATTTTCTTATGACAAACATCAAAAAGCAATAAAAGACTGAAAACACAAAAACAAACAATAATCGTCTCCTTCGGGATTCTTTTCTCACCTCATTCACTCACAAACGAGAACTTGCTTCTTCCGTCTTATGCAAGACAGTTTGCACCTGAGCCAGACATGTCATACACTTGAGCATAGACAAGCAAGCAGTTCATCAGTCAATTCATCTTTCAGTCTCCTTGAGTCGAACTACGGTGTTCTGACTTCCTCATTGCACGAGAGGATACGTAGGCATAACTTAACAGTTATCGAACAAAAGTCTCTGTATATTCCCCCTCCCTCTAGCATTATTCTTTTAGCCTCATTATCTTGAGCATCTCATTCTTATTCTTACACTGACACTTCACATATTTCACTTCACTTTCTTCCAGCACTGACACTTGCATTCTTTCCAGCTTTGATGCACAAAATAGCACTGACACTACCCCTTTAAAACACAAATCTTTTAAGCGTGGATCCCGTCGAGTACGGCGGAAAATCTGGGTGCTAATACCTTCCCAGGTTGTAACCAACCCCCTTTCTCAGTTTCTCTGGTTTGCGACCGTTTTATCCATATCTTTCTAGGTTTATGCAGCATTACCTTTCCTTCGGGATAAAAATGCCTAGCTGGCGACTCTATTCATTCCCCTCTCCTTTCGCCGACCGTTCGCGTCTGTACCCCATTTGACCTAGCCTCATTTGGTGGGAGCGATAACGTATACCGATATGATTGATCTGGTGGCTAGGTTAGTGTGACTTATTGGTTGGTTCTTATGTTCCTTAAGTAAGTTGAGGATTACCTAAGGCTGCTTAATGTTGTCATTACGCAAACTTACTTTGTAGAACCCCAGTTAACCCATCTTGGCCTTTAGAAAGTAGTGAGATAGCCAGTTTTGGTGAAGATTAAAGTTGGTTGATACTCAATGCTACACTCATTGAGATTCTAATCTTGGGAGTTTTTGGTTGGCAAGTCAATTTCCTACTGAACAACAACCCTTGAGAAGGATCAGTGATATTGAGATCCCTTAGAACCTGATTACTTTTGTAGGACATGATGAAGCATCTAAACTTCAGGGGAGGGTACTTACCTTTAAACCTCATGCAAGCATTCAAACCTAGGGCTATTGTGTGACTTGCTTGTGTGTGCCACATGTTTGTGATTGAGCATAACATCATGACTTCATGACATCATAAGCATAGCATTTTCACTAACCATTTCAAATACCAAAGGATTTATCTTTGTTCTTTGTTGCAGGTCATAGCTTCTACTCATAGGAACACTATCCGGATCAACTTCGTAGGGATACCTTCTAAGCTTAAGGAATTGGCTTCTAAAGTTTCTGAAGGCTCCCAATTTATCAAGAGACATGGTCACCTATTGGATCTAGTCACTTCAGGGTTGAATGTTCACATTCCCCGACTATCAACTGGTTCCTACAATGGAAGAGTTCTCCAAATTACTGAGTATACCTATCCTTGATCAGAGACCCTTCACAGGATTAAAGAAGGAGCCTAAACCTGAAGTCATTGTTGCAATCCTACATTTGAAGAAATCAGACATTATCCTAGAAGCGACAAGCAGAGTTAAGGGTATTCTTGCTAAGGTATTGATGGAGAAAGCTCAAGTGTTCTTGGATACTATGAGCTATGATGCTTTTTAGGAGATCTTGGCCCTTCTGATCTATGGCTTAGTGTTGTTCCCTAATCCATACCAGTTCATAAACGTACACGCCATCAACATATTTCTGACTTGCAATCCAATGCCTACATTACTTGGAGATATCTTACACTCTCTTCACACTCGTACTACAAAGGCGAGGGGAACTCTGATGTGTTGCATACCTTTACTGGCTAGGTGGTTTATTTCTTACCTTCCTCGATCAGTGATGAAGAATGAACAAGGGTTAAGGTGGTCTAAAATAATTATGTCACTTTCTCATTCAGATATTCACTGGTGCTCTCAATCTAAGGAGAATGTTACTATCATTGACCGTTGTGGGGAGTTCCCTAATGTGCCACTCCTTGGCATAAGAGGGGGCATTACCTACAACCGTTCTTTAGCTCTACATCAGTTTGGTTATGCTCGGAGTAATGGTCCTCATGACATGCTTATTCATGGTATTGTGTTCGACTATGACAACGATCTTCAGGGTTACCGTCAAAGGTTTATATAAGCTTGGAGCAAGGTGAATAAAGTTGAGAGCAAGACTTTGGAACCAAAGTACTCCATTCCTATTGAACCTTATCGCATATGGGTACGATCTCATGATGCCATATCCTGCTATTCTACCGGTTACTGTGGAGCCTGTTGCTGAAGGAGATGTTCCTTATACCATCCTTCATCCAGACATGCCCATTGATTTGGAAGAGTTGCAGAAGTCTTGGATTCAGTTTAAGGAGCAAAGGGATACTTTTGAGACTCAGTTCAGAGCTAGTCAAGAAAGAGTTCTAGAGTTGACAAGGCAACTTCACGAGGAGCGGAACCTCAACACATACCTCAACACAAATAGGAAGCATCCATGGGAGACTTAAAACCCCATATATTTATTTCTTTGTATTTTATCTTTATTTCCTTTCATTGTAAGCCCATGGGGAAATTATATTAAACAGTTACTAATAAAAGTTTTGTTTTTTTTCTTATTTAAAACAAATTTAAATCCTGCGGTCCTTGAAAACATTACATATGCATCTACATACCATATCATTACATCACATGTTTCTTACAGGTATCTTATCTTCTTGCTGTTTATTTCAGTAGAAATGGCTCTCGAACAAACTGTCAAGGAACTCCAGACTCAGAATGCCCAATTTCAAGAGATGATCCTGAATTTGTCCAGGGGACAAGATGAACTAAAGGCACTTCTGACCAAGAAAAAGAAGAAGACCAGAAAACCAGTAGGCTTCATCAACATGGGTAGAAGGTTCAGAGGTCCAGTCAAGACAAATGAGGAAGTTGAAAATCTAGGGTCTGAAAATTCTGAGAAAGAAGAAGGCAGTCTCCATGGTACTGTTGAATATTTTGATTATGAGGAGAATTATTACCATGTTCCAGCTGGTGAAGAGAAGTATAAGATACTGGACGACCGGATGAATGCTATAGAACTACAAAAGACTTTTGGGTTTGACTTTGAAGATTTAAGCTTGATTTCTGGGGTTTCCATCCCTAATGGTTTCAAAGTTCCTACTTTTGTGGTGTATGATGGGGTGTCATGTCCAAAATTGCATCTGAGATCTTATGTCAGGAGAATTCAACCACATACTCCTGATAGGAAGTTGTGGATGCATTTCTTTCAAGAGAGTTTGTCTGGATCTCAACTGGAATGATATTATCAATTGGAGAGTACCAACATTCATAATTAGAATGATCTTGATGAGGCTTTTTATAAGCAGTATAAATATAACTCTGATTTAGCACCAACTCGCATGCAACTCCAAAGCATGTCCATGGGTTATAAAGAAAGATTCAAGGAGTATGCTCAGAAGTGGAGAGATCTTGCAAGTAGATTTCAACCCCCTCTGTCTGACAGGGAATTGGTTGATATGTTTATGAGTATGTTGACTGGTCCTTTCTATAGTCATCTCATTGGAAGCCCATCCTCTGGTTTCAATGAGCTGATAATGATTGCAGAACGTGTGGGGAATGGGATTCGAAGTGGAAAGATTCTGATGGTTGCCTCTTTAAGTACCACCAAGAATCCTTCTAATGGGAAGAAGGAATCCAATGCTGTGTATGGTCAACATGGTCGTAATAATCGTAACCAATCAGTGGGAGCTGTTTTGATTTCTAATCCTGCACCTGCACCACAAGAGTAACAGCAGAACAGTTAGCCTAAGCCTAGGAGGCAATTTACAAAGATCAATATGTCGTTGGCTCAGGCTTTGTAACACATGTTTAAAGGAGAGTTGATTATTTTGAAGGACCCTCCTCAGAATCCCAACACTTCCTCTCCTTGTTATAATCCCAATGCAAGGTGTGCATATCATTCTAATAGTCCTGGACATGATACTAACAGTTGTTGGGCATTGAAGAACAAAATTCAGGATATGATTGAAAATGGAGAAAATTGAGTTTGACCCTCTAGAAACTCCTAATGTAATTACTGCTCCTATGCCTAAACATGAGAAAATTGTTAATGTTGTTGACGAGGTTTCTTATGTTCGTACCGTGGCTGAATTAACTACTCCTCTATCCATTGTCAAGAAGAAACTTGTGCAAGCCGGTTTATTTTCGGTTTGAAATGAAGATTGTTTTTACTGTTCCTACAAACCTGATAATTGTTGGAAGCTGATGGAAGGTATTTAACGCCTGATGGACAACTATACTATACTGCTTGAGAAGACCCCTTCTATAGAGAGTTTATGTGAAGTTCTGGCTCAAGATTCAAAGATTGAAGATGTGGGTATGGTTTATAAGACTCCTATGAAGATTACTTCCAAAGGTCCAGTAAGGATCACTTCTAAGGGTCTTGTGAAGATTACGACTGAGCCAAAGGTGGCTCCAATGATTATTACTACTCCTGGTCTTATCCCACATACTTCTGATAAGGCTATACCCTGGAATTATGGTTCTGATGTTTATATCCATGGTTTCAAGCAAGAGCCTTTAACTGATACACCTGCTACTGATGTTAATCTTGATGTTGACAATATTGCTAGGTCTAGTAAGGTTACCAAAAGTGGAAGAATTTTCTCTCCAGAAGAGACCTCCAAGACTACTGCTACTCCAGTCCATATCTCTAACTCTGGACCAAGTACTGAGGCTCGTGGCAAAGGACCAATGATTAAACCTATTCAAGCTGAGATACCAGCTAGTGAAGATCTCTTTAAGCAGACGAAAGAAGTACTAAAGATCATCCGCAAGAGTGATTATGATATTGTTCACTAGTTGGGGCATACTCCCTCTAAAATCTCCATGTTATCTCTGCTATTATGTTCTGAAGCCCATACCAAGGCTTTAATCAAGTTCATGAAGACTGCTCATGTGCCACATGAAATCTCTGTGGACCAGTTTGAGAATTGTGTTGCTCATATGACTAGTGATAATGGTTTGAGTTTTTATGATGCTGATATGACTCCCGCTAAAAGAAACCATAATAGAGCTCTGCACGTCTCCATTGAGTGTAGGGGCACTACTTTGTCTCATGTATTGGTAGATAATGGTTCTTCATTAAATGTGTTACCTAAGGAGGTTCTGGACAAACTCAACCTTGAGGATGTGGTGTTAAGGCCAAGTAATATGGTGGTGAGAGCCTTTGATGGTTCAAGAAGAATGGTGCATGGAGAGGTGTATCTCCCAATCAAAGTAGGCTCTCAAGTCTTTAATTCCACTTTCTATGTGATGGATATTCGTCCTGCGTACTCCTGTTTTCTTGGGCGCCCCTTGATCCACGGGGCAGGTGCTGTAACTTCCACTTTACATCAGAAATTGAATTATCCAGTAAAAGGAAAGATTGTCACTGTTTATGGTGAGGAAGAATACATGGTTAGTCATGTGAATACTTTCAAATATGTTGAGATGGAGGGTGAATTTGTTGAGACTCCTTGCCAGACATTTGAAGTGGTACCTCAAGTTGTTCCTGCTACTGAATCCATCTCTGCTACTAAACCGGTGCCTGATGTTACCAGAGTACCTCCTACAATGTCCTCTCTCAAGGATGCTAAAGTTGTGGTTGAATAAGGTGGTTGTACTATTTGGGGTCAAATTCCTGACATTCCTTACAAGTCTGACAAGTTTGGTTTGGGTTTTACTGTAGAATCTCAAAAGGCTATTCGTCGTGCTCGTGCTGTTCGTATCCCTAATAAAGGAATCATAAAGGACCAAGTCAATGCTGTGGGAGATTATGATGAAGATTACAACCGGGATAATTGGATCTTTCCTACCATTGGTGATAGGCTGAACAACTGGAAGGCTAAAGACGTTATTCCTATCTCCTTTAATTAGGAGTAAATGCTATTTTGTTTTTCTGATTTTAATTTTTGTAATTTTGAACATTAAATACTTTTAATCCTTGTGCCTTGCCCAAGGCACAATGGTGTGCTTGTTAGGGTTGTCATTTCATTTTCATATTTTCATTCAATAAAATCAATGGACGTTTCTCGCTTTCGTAAATATTGCGCTCTTTGTCTTTCTTTTACTTTTTCCTTTTATAAAAAATCTATGTGTTCTTACACACACCCACGTAACTAAAATGAAGATCCACATCCACTCTAGATCCTGTTGATAACAGTCCTGCTATTTACAATTATAACTTCGAGAATCCAATCTATCAAGCCGAAGATGGAAAGGAGGAAGATTGTGAAGTACGTGTAGAGCTGGCTAGATTGCTATAGCAAGAAGAGAAAGCTATACAACCCCATGAAGAACCAATTGAAATTGTGAATCTAGGAATGGAGGAAAACTCGAAAGAGGTCAAGATAGGTGATGAATTGGAAGACGGTGTTAAGAACAGGTTAATCCAGATGTTACGTGACTATGTGGAAATTTTTTCTTGGTCTTATGAAGATATACCAGGGCTGGATACTGATATTGTGGTTCACCGTCTACCAGTGGAAGAGGATTGTCGCCCAATAAAATAGAAAGTTCGTCGTATGCGTTCTGAAATGTCGTAAAAGATTAAGGCAGAGGTGATGAAACAATTCAATGCAGGGTTTCTAGTTGTTACTTCTTATCCTCAGTGGGTTGAAAATGTGGTACCGATGCCTAAGAAAGATGGTAAAGTACGCATGTGTGTAGATTATAGGGATTTGAACAAAGCCAGCCCCAAAGATGACTTTCCACTTCCACATATTGATGTTCTGGTAGACAACACTGCTCAACATAAGGTATTCTCTTTTATGGATGGTTTCTCTGGTTACAATCAGATTAAGGTGGCACCTGGAGATATGGAGAAGACTACATTTGTACACAATTGGGCACTTTCTGTTATAAGGTGATGCCATTTGGTTTGAAGAATGTTAGGGAAACATATCAGCGTGATATGGTAGCTTTGTTCCATGATATGATTCACCATGAGATAGAGGTATATGTGGATGGTATGATAGCCAGATCTCAGACTGAAGAAAAATATCTTGATCATATGCACAAGTTGTTTGAGAGGTTAAAGAAATACAAGTTGAGATTAAATCCAAACAAGTGTACCTTTGGAGTTAGATCTGGTAAGCTTTTGGGTTTTATTGTCAGTGGTAAAGGTATTGAAGTTGATCCTGCAAAGGTAAGTGCTATAAAAGAGATGCCTGCTCCCCGTACTGAGAAAGAAGTTAGAAGTTTCTTGGGACGATTGAATTAAATTGCAAGATTTATTATCCAGTCAACTAGTACTTGTGAACCAATCTTCAAGTTGTTGAAGAAAGATCAAGTAATGGAATGGAATGACGAATGTGTCGCTCCTACCAGATGAAGCCGGGTCAAATGGGGTATAGACGCGAACGGTCGGCGAAGGGAGATGCGAGAACACACAGGAGTGAACTCACAGGGAATGAAAAGAGTCGCCAGCTAAGCATTTATATCCCGGAGGAAAGGTAATGCTGCATAGACCTAGAAAGATATGGATAAGACGGTTGCGAACCAGAGAGACTGAGAAAGGGGGTCGGTTACAACCTGGGAAGGTATTAGCACCCAGATTGTCCGTCGTACTCGACGGGATCCACGCTTAAAAGATTTGTGTTTTAAAGGGGTAGTGTCAGTGCAATTTGTGTATACACGGGCTGGAAAACAAAATGTACAGGTGTCAGTGTAAAGGAAGTGAAGTGTGTAAATGTACAGTGTCAGTGCAAGAACAGGAATAGGATGCTCAAGATCATGAGGCTAAAAGAGTGAAGCTGGAAGAGGGGGGATATGCAGAGACTTTTGTTCGATAACTGTTAAGTTATGCCTACGTATCCTCTCGTGCAATGAGGAAGTCAGAACACCGTAGTTCGACCCAAAGAGACTGAAAGATGAATTGACTTATGAACTGCTTACTTGTCTATGCTCAAGTGTATGACCTGTCTGGCTCAGGTGCTAACTGTCTTGCATTAGACGGAAGAAGCGAGTTCTCGTTTGTGAGTGAAGATGATAAGAAAAGAATCTCGAAGGAGACGATTATTGTTTGTTTTTGTGTTTTCAGTCTTTTATTGCTTTTGAAAGTTTTCCATAAGTTAATGAGCTTAAGCCTAAACCAATGGGTTAGTAAACTCATCACATCCTCCCTCTGATTAGGGGTAATGAGAATACCTTAAGTGTGAAGTCAGATTCTCACACTTAATCACCTTTGATGTAGGATTAAGATCATTAACCTACTTATGATTATTTAGATGTTTTTGGTGTTTTTGTTTAGTGTTAAGTAATGAGGTTAAGCCACAATCAGGGATTAAACAGACTCATTACACCATCCTAATAGAAGGATAATAGATGAGAATGTTTAAGCTGAGGAAAACTCCTCAACTTAATCCATGATTAGGGATTAAACTCATGACAAAACAAAGCCTTTATTAAGCGGATTTTAGTTAATGATAAGATGAAGAAATGAGTTTTATGATTTGTAAGACAACTTGAGGGGGACTTGTCCATTAACACTAGGGTTAGTCCTTCTTAACCAGTTAAGGAAGAATTAGAACCCTAATGCAAGGCCCAAGTTACAAGTGTGATGTCTTGATGATTATTAAGTGGATTAATTGAAGGATTTAAACACATTAAGGGTTTAACACTTAGGATTAAAGTTATACACTCCATCCTAATAGAAGGATGCAGGCATAAGCTTAATCACACAGCCTTAAAGCCTTTAGGGTTTAGTCCTGGATTATGAGGTGAGAAGAGAAGACTCAATGAGACACAAAGGTAAAAACTAAGTGGGGAGACTAATCAAAACCCTAATCATTGTCATGCTTGGTTGTTCCTAAGGTTTGTGAGGTTTGACAAGAGAAATCTTCAATGGAACCACCAGGAAGCAGATGAAAGGATCAGGAGAAGCAAAGTAACTTGCTTCATTTAAGAAGACAAGTCACTTGAAGGAAGAGAGTAAGAAGAAGAAGAATGAGCAAGCTCAATCTCAAACACAAGATAAAATGCAGCAAGGATGCATAAAAGAGATGAAAATAAATTGTGAGAAGTGAAGGCAAATTCACTTCTCAAAGTAACTTACCACCTGAAAAGTTAGTGAAAGAAATGCAATGCAATGCAAAATGAGATGAAATGGCATGATGCAAACCAAAACCAGGAGCAAATATGAGATGATAATGATGCTATGAGATGATGCAAGCATGAAACAAAGCATGGGGATGATCATACAAACAAAAGGATGCAGATGGAGCAAGTTAGAACCATGAACACACATGAAAAGTTATGGAATGCAAATGACATACAACATGGCAAATACATGATGCAATGATCAAACATGCTTTCAACATGTCTTAGGATGCCTAATGAATCAAATGGATGCACAAAATGCTATGGCAAGTCAAGGTATGAATGCAAATACAAGATGAATGCAAAAGGAAGCCCAAATTAGGGTTTATGATCAATGCATCAAACAAAAACCAAAATCAGAAGCAAACATCAAGATAAAAAATTGAAAATGCACTCAAAGGAACCCTAAACCTATACTATCTCACTGCCCAAAGGAGAGGTCTCAACTCTTAACCTAATTAGGGTTATGAATTTCCTAAGATTTCTAGGGTTTTAGGGTACCTTAACAAGAAAAATGCCAAACAAATGGAAAATGAAAGATCAAATCATGCCAATTTAATCTCACAAACTACATGCTAAACAAAATGCAATGCAAAAAGAATCAAAGTTCAACTCTCAATGGTTAGGCAGAAATCATTTTTTGAAGTTTGGTTCAAAATAATGCCTTGAAATGATTTTAATTCCATGAAAAATTCTCAAAAGACATCAAGATCAAAAACGAAATTTGGTTTGAGGGTTGGACAATGTTTCTAAATGATTATGAAGGTTTCATGAATTTTTTGGTGATTTTTAAAAACCTAAAAGTATTTTTAATTAATTAATTCTCATTAATTAATTAAAAATAAACTTTTAAATGATTTAAAAATATTTTTTAATGCAAAAAATAAAAATAAAAATATTTTTGGTTTCTGAAAATTAATAAAAGTTTGTACAAAAAATTTAAGAATTTTTAAAAGGGTTTTGCTATTTTAAAATAAATGAACAAGAGAAATACAAAATAAATGAATTAAAATTAAAGAAAATGAAAAGTATTCCAATCCAAAGGCTGACATTCAAATCTGGAAGAAAGGGCTTGACTGCGCGCGTGAATCAAGGGTCAGGATCACTTCTGGCTTAATTAAATTAATTATGATTTATTAAATTAATTAAAACATGTTAGGGTTTAATGACTCCATCTGGACCGTCCATAACTTAAACTAATCCACATCCAATGGCTGAGAACGCATCTGGCAAATTAATTAGGGTTAGGGTTAATGACTTTCAGGTGACCGGAGGGAAGCTCCGGTCATCTTCTCCGGCGGGTTGGAAACCCTAAAACACGCTACAGGCCACCATTCACCAAATTGAAAGCAGGGAAATGATCCTCTACCCAAACCCCATTCAAATCACCCCTCAAACAATATTTATCATTCAAAAATAGAGAGAATCGAAGCCAACAAGATTCACGGGTGAAATTTCAGAGTGCAACAAAATACTCATTTCTTCACTATTTTTGATTCTAAAGGTATCATCATGATCAGCAAGACATGCACTATCAATTTGTAACATAAAATGCAAGCTCTGAAAAGTTGGAGATTCGAAGCTACCTGAAGTGATGAACTATGGATATGAGCTCTCCAGACCTTGCTTTGATGCAGAATGCCTTCTCTGAACCCCCTGAAGCCAATGGAATGCTCACAATCCTTTGTTGGTGGCTAATTTGAGAGCTTGAGTTCTGATATGGCAGGTTTCACAGTTGTGATTTGTAGGGTTTCAGGCTGCTTCAATGGTGGATTATGGTTCCCTTGAGTGTGTATGATTAGTTAATGAAGAGAAAGTGAGTGTTTGATGGCTGTAGAGAGAGATTCGAAGAAGAGGAGTTTTTGACAGATTTTTGGGAAGGCTGTGTTGTGTCTTGTTTCAATGGCCAATGCATTGCTATAACACTCCCAAGATGTGTGAGTAGCCTGTGGAGCAGGTCAGTAGAGGTGGTTGCTCACTGTTCCAAGAGTATGGGGGTTTTGGCCAAAAAGTCAAGTTGATTTGTACTTGCAGCATGGGCTATGGCAGCAGCAGTCTAAGGGCTTGTCTTGCTTCAGCTTGATTCAAGGATGACCCTTGGATTGTTAGTGAATGTCTGCAGCATGTGGATCATGAGTTGTGATAGATTTTGCAACTTGCCCACTTGTGTTTTCTCATGATTTTTGGTTATGCACATGAGATACTTCTTGCTGAATTTTGGTGTATGATACTTCATTTGATCATGGCAATGCATAGAAACCAATTAGTGATCACACAACTCATGGGAGAATGATTTTGCCAAAAATCCCTCTTTGCATTTCCATGTAAAATGACTTATAAAAATGTGAAAATCAAGGCAAATGAATGATAAATCTCTTGGGCCAATTCTGATTTTAGGTCACATGATCATGTTGTGTGGATTAGAAGTGCATTTGATAGCTTAATTGGCCTTGAGAAGTGAATTTGCAACTTTGCCTCTTTGGTGCATAACTTGAAATTTAGTGATTTTTGCCAACTTTGACAAGCCATAACTTTTGATCCAAAATGAATTAGGTCATGTTCTTGTACTTTTTGAAAAGGGAATGATCCATTCTACAACTTTCATGACCAAAGTTTTTCCATTTGAAGCTTTTTTGAATCAAAAAGTAGAGGTTGAAAAAGTTGCCTAAAATGGCAATTTCATTAAAAGTCAAACTTGCCCAAAAAGTCAACCTTGCAAAAGACTTGAAATTTTTCAATTTTGTGAACTTCCAACATTTTCCATGATCAAATAAAGATCATATACAATCAAAATGATGAAGAACACCCTTTGGTTGGGTCATTGGGGGCCTCAGATGCCCTGATTTTGCACTGACTTGCTTGAAAAGTCAACTCTTGATCAGATGACTTCCCCATGGAATTTCTTCATGAAAATTGATATGCATACTCCCTATACCATATAGAGACCAATAGAAACAAGAATGACCAAAAAATTTGGAGTTATGGCCTTTGAAACCAAAACCCTAATTTTAGGTCATCTGTGCAGTTAAACCTGGCTCTACTTCCACACCATTTTCAGTTCTTGTGATTCTTTGACATTCTTGACTTTGAGAGGATATAATATGATGCTTGAACACACATGGACCCCTTTGAATTGATTGATGACCTTTGGAGTAGCTCAAGAAGCTCTTGGATTGCTCAGATCACAAACCCTAGATGCAGATGACTTTGAACCAATGCAGTGAATAAAAAATGAGGTATGAGATGCTATGATTGAGATTATGCATATGAGGAGATCACAAGACATGGTGTGAATGGGTGAGGGCAAATTTGGGGTGTTTACAGCTGCCCCTATTCAAACATGAGTTAGCTGTGTAGGATGTAAGCAACGGCTTAGCAGGCAAACAAGATAACTTGTGGTTGAATACCAAAGACAGTCCAAAATTTGCACTCACAGAATGAAGAAGAAAAGGGATATAGATTGCAAAAGAAAATAAAGTATATTGTAAAGTGTGGGCGACAGAGGACGACCGTCGAGCAGAGGACGACTGCCGGGTAAAGAGCAATGACGGGGACGGCCGACATACTGGGAAAAGTGCGGGAAATGAAGCAATGACGGGGACGGCCGACATGCTGGGGATAAAAAGAATTATGATGGGGACGGCCATCAAGATAAAGTTGTAAAATTCTCTGGGGATTAATGAAACATGACGGGGACGGCCATCAAGTTCATGAAGTAAAGTAACCAACGATGGGGACGGCCATCGGGCTAAACTGACGAAGGACGATCATCAGGAAAAAAAGGAAAAAGGACCACGACGGGGACGGCCATCGGGTTAAAGAATAAATAAAATAAACAGATGATGAGGGACGGTCATCAAAGGTGAAGGACGATCACCTAGCAGGGGACGGCTGCTCTGTTGGGTATAAGATGAGGGACGGTCATCTAAGGTGGAGGACGACCACCTGGCAGGGTACGGCTGCCGAAAATATCGCGACATAGGACGAATGCCGGATAAAAGGTCAACGATGGGGACGACCATCGGATGAGCATGATGGAGGACGACCATCAAGAGGTGGAGGACGACCACCTAGCAGGGGACGACTACTCTCAAGGTTTATCATGACACAGGACGAATGCCAGATAACCAAAATCAACAATGGGGACGGCCATTGGATAAAATGATGAAGGACGATCATCAAAAGGTGGAGGACGACCACCTAGCAGGGGACGGCTGCTAAATATTACGACATAGGACGAATGTCGGATAGAAAATCAACGATGGGGACGGCCATCGGATGAGCATGATGAAGGACGATCATCAAGAGGTGGAGGACGACCACCTAGCAGGGTACGGTTGCTCTCAAAGTTATCATGACACAGGACGAGTGTCAGACAAAAAAAGAAATTTGCTTTGTTGGTGATTTACTGGGGAATAGTAAACACGGACGAGTGTTTACATCCAAGAAATAAAGGTATAAGTGTTTAGATGTTTGTGTATAGATTAAAGATACGGACGAGCATCCTTAAGCCTACGATACGGACGAGTATCGGGTAGAAACAAATACTGACACGTGCTCAGAGATGATGATACGGACGAGTATCAACTGGTTAACAGAGAACACGAGTGAGTGTTGAATCTGAGGGGACTCTTCTGGGGAATGATAGATACAGACGAGTGTCTAAATTTAAGAAGACAAAAGTGTTTGACACAGTGTATGGATTAAAGATGCGGACGAGCATCCTTAAGACTTATGATACGGATGAGTATCATGTAGAAACAAACGCTTGACACACGTTCTGAGATGATGATATGGACGAGTACCAACTGGTTAACAAAGAACATGGACTAGTGCTGAATCTGCGGGGATATAAGTGGTATATACAAGATACGGACGAGTATCTGTATGAGTATGAGTGGTGTATAGATGAGCATTTTAACTGTTGGGGAGAGTGACACAGACGAGTGTCGAAAGGAGAAAAGTAAGGTATAAACAAGTATCTGCTATACGAAGTGTTCATGTTGCTGTGCTGGAGAAAATGACATGGACGGATGTCAAGGAATTGTGTATACAAGTATCTGAGAGTGCAAAGGGGACGCTTTGGCTTCCTGCTGGGGATATGGAACGGACGGGTGCCACAAGGAGTATATACTGGTGTTTGGGCATGTAAGGCAACTGTGTTTGCTGGGGAATCTCCGCTGGGGATTTTGGGGGGAGTATTCTGTATATTGTTGACGGATTGTCAATATTCACAAGTGTTTGATTCAGAACATGGCTTATGATTATGCAATATGTTGGATTTTTGCCGTAATGCTCCATATTAGACGGAATGCTACGCTTTGTGTGTGAATATGATGCGAATTCCATGATTATGCAAAGATACCAATCCAGGATTCGGATCCCGTTGCTGCGAAGATCTCTGGCCGATCTGCTTGAAAGAGACATCCCAGCCGGGGATGAGATCATTGGTAGATCTAGTGAGATGATATCTGCTTGGGGGAATAGGTCATTGATAGACCCATCCTGATAATGAGGGACCCAGCTGGGGTTTGTAGAAGCTTTCTTCACTCTGTTGTGATTCCTTCCTGCGTTGCTCTTTTGGATAGAGGCTGAAACTCTGTGGGGAGATGGTTCCCTGGCTTTTGTACTTGGCGGAGGAAAAATGATTGGCAACTCGGCTGGGGAAGAAGAAAGATCACTGAAAGATCTTCCTAGAAGTTCCTTCCTAGAACTCAGCTGGAGATATGGGCACCTTCTGGTACTGCCCTGTTGGAGAGGTGATGCCTGGCAACTCAGCTGGGGAGAAAATATTTTGAGTGCTGAGACTGAGTGTTGATTTGTCAGCTTGCTGGGGTGAAGCTTTCATGCCCCAAGTTATGTTTTGGATACCTGCAATCCTGCAAAGATAGGGAAACGCATAAGTGATCCCGAGGCATCCTTTACTGGATCCCGTCATAGGAGTTTAGACACTTCTGAGAGTAAGTATATTTCCTGCAAGCATGTGACTTTTATTATATATACTTTTTTTTTGAAGATAAGCATCTGTATTTATGCAATCAGTTTTTCTTAAGACATCAGACATTTTTTGCGAATAAAAATGTACAAGACGAAAACATGACTGAAAGTCTGATTTTATTAATTCATGTGCCCTGAATTGGCGAGATACAGTCAAAAAACAAATCCCCTGAAATGAGGAGATTGTTACAAAATGAGAAACAAAATGATGGCAATGTTGACGACGCTTTAAGGAGCTTCCTCTTTTGCTATGACTCTTATGACTTTTGACGTTCTTCTCATCTTGTTTTCTGAAGAAGGCTGATTCTGAAGGAAGCTTGATCCTTTCTAAGCTCACCAAGTTGCAAGCGACACAGACGAATTAAGAATGCAGTTGTTCACTTATTCCCTTATTTTGCATGGATCGCCCTTTCGGGTTTTCAATCCACCGGGATACCCATTTTTGCCTGAGTTGTCCAATGCGGCTTTTCAACTCAGCGGGTGTACATTTTTTGTTTATTTTCCCTTATTTTTGCCCGAGTCTTTTATTCTGTTTTTGACTCGCCGGGATGCCCTATTTTTGCCTGGACTTACATTCTGTTTTTTGTGTCCAGCGGGTCATTTTATGCGAAGTATTTTTTAACTGCATCTGAATTCACAGGGGACGGGAAATCTTCACCATCCATAGTGCTGAGCATGAGTGCTCCACCGGAGAAAACTTTCTTTACTACAAATGGTCCTTCATAGTTCGGAGTCCACTTGCCCCTGTGGTCTGTATGAGGAGGGAGAATTCTTTTCAGCACAAGATCCCCTACTTGGTACTCTCGGTGCCTAACTTTCTGATCGAAGGCCCTCTTCATTCTTTTCTGATACAACTGCCCATGACAGATTGTAGCCAATCTTTTCTCTTCGATCAGACTCAGTTGCTCATATCGGGACCGGACCCATTCGGCTTCGTTCAGCTTAACATCCATCAATACCCGTAGGGAGGGTAATTCAACTTCAACAGGTAGGACTGCCTCCATACCATACACAAGCTGATATGGTGTTGCCCCAGTGGATGTTCTGATTGACGTGCGGTACCCATGCAAGGCAAACGGCAGCATTTCATGCCAGTCTTTGTAGGTGACTACCATCTTCTGCACAATCTTCTTGATATTCTTATTAGCTGCCTCAACAGCGCCGTTCATCTTTGGCCTGTAAGGAGAAGAATTGTGGTGTTGGATCTTGAAGTCCCGGCATAGCTCTGCCATCATTTTGTTGTTCAAGTTGGAACCATTATCAGTAATGATTCGCTCGGGAACTCCGTATCGACAGATGATATCTCTCTTCAGAAATCTGGCTACCACTTGCCTGGTAACATTTGCATATGAAGCTGCTTCGACCCACTTAGTGAAATAGTCAATGGCAACCAGGATGAATCTGTGGCCATTTGAAGCAGTCGGTTCAATCTTGCCAATCATGTCAATGCCCCACATAGCAAAGGGCCAGGGTGAAGACATCACATTTAAAGGATTGGGAGGCACGTGCACCTTATCCGCATAAATCTGGCATTTGTGGCATTTTCTGGCGTACGCACAACAGTCGGCATCCATTGTGATCCAATAATAACCTGATCTTAGCAACTTTTTAGCCATGGCATGCCCTCCCGCATGGGTACCAAAGGATCCTTCGTGCACTTCATGCATTAACAAATCTGCTTCTGTCCTGTCGACGCATCTGAGGAGTACCATATCAAAGTTTCTCTTGTATAAGGAACCATCAGTGTTCAGGAAGAAACTACCAGCAAGCCTTCTTAACGTCTTATTATCATTGGAGGATGCCCCAGGTGGGTATGTTTGATCCTCCAAGAAGCGTTTAATGTCATGGAACCAAGGCTTATCATCTTTGACAATATCTGCTGCGAATACATATGCTGGTCTGTCAAGTCTGGATACTGAGATTTGAGGTACAAAGTTGGTAGCTTGAACTTTGATCATGGATGAAATGGTAGCCAGAGCATCTGCAAACAGATTTTCGTCCCGAGGGATATACTCAAGCTTGACTGTTGTAAAGAAAGTCAATAACCTCCTTGTATAATCCCTGTAAGGTATCAGATGATCTTGGTGTGTATACCATTTGCCGTTGGTTTGATTGATTACCAGAGCTGAATCTCCGAACACGGTCAATGTCTTGATCCTAAGGTCAATGGCTTCCTCAAGACCCATAATGCAAGCTTCGTATTCAGCTTCGTTGTTAGTGCAGTTGAAAGTGAGTTTTGCCGAGAAAGGCATGTGAACTCCTTTAGGTGTAATGAGTACTGCACCAACACCACGACCATTCATATTAACAGCCCCATCAAACATCATAGTCCATTCTTCTTCCGGGTTGGGCCCTTCAGTATGAACAGGCTCTTCATGATCTTTTGCTTTTATGAACATGATGTCTTCATCAGGGAAGTCAAATCTCATAGACTGGTAATCATCAATGGGTTGCTCAGCAAGATAGTCAGACAATACACTGCCCTTGATGGCTTTCTGAGAGGTGTACTGGATGTCATATTCTGTGAGGATCATTTGCCATCTTGCAACCCGCCCGGTGAGTGCTGGCTTCTCAAAAATATACTTGACTGGGTCCATCTTTGAGATTAATAAAGTAGTGTGGGTCAACATATACTGTCTCAGTCGGCGAGCAGCCCACGCTAAAGCACAGCAAGTTTTCTCGAGCAGTGAATAACGTTGTTCACAGTCGGTAAACTTTTTTGCTTAGGTAGTATATTGCATACTCTTTTCGACCAGACTCGTCATGCTGGCCCAGCACACACCCCATTGACTCTTCTAATACTGTCAAGTACATGATTAGAGGTCTTCCTTCAACTAGAGGCATAAGGAATGGAGGCTCTTGTAAGTATTCCTTGATCTTGTCAAAAGCCTTCTGGCAGTCTTCGTTCCACCTGACCGTTTGTTCCTTTCTCAACAGTTTGAACAAGGGTTCGCAAGTTGCTGTAAGGTGAGATATGAACCGCGAAATGTAGTTCAATCGTCCTAAGAACCCTCAAACTTCTTTTTCAGACTTCGGTGCGGGCATTTCTTGAATGGCTTTGACTTTATCAGGGTCAACTTCAATCCCTTTCTCGCTCACAATAAAACCCAGCAGCTTACCAGATCGCACCCCGAATGTGCACTTGTTGGGATTCAACTTCAGCTGGTACTTTCTCAGACGCTTGAATAGCTTTAGCAGATTTACCAGGTGGTCTTCTTCAGTGAGGGACTTGGCAATCATGTCATCCACATAACATTCGATTTCTTTATGGATCATGTCATGGAATAATGTTACCATGGCCCGTTGATACGTTGCACCAGCATTCTTCAGTCCGAATGGCATCACCTTGTAACAGAACGTGCCCCAGGGTGTGATGAAGGTTGTCTTCTCCATGTCTTCAGGTGACATCTTAATCTGATTGTATCCTGAAAATCCGTCCATGAAGGAGAATACCGAGAACTGAGCCGTATTATCAACCAATACATCAATGTGAGGTAATGGGAAATCATCTTTCGGGCTGGCTCTGTTCAGATCCCGGTAATAAACACACATTCTTACTTTTCCGTCTTTCTTAGGCACAGGCACTATGTTAGCGACCCACGGAGGATAGCTAGTCACAGCAAGGAACCCGGCGTCCCACTGCTTTTGTACCTCTTCTTTGATTTTCATTGCCATGTCTAGGCGAGTGCGGCGCAATTTCTGTTTGACCGGCGGGCAATCTTCTTTCAAAGGCAGCTTGTGCACAACAATGTCGGTGTCCAAGCCTGGTATATCTTGATAAGACCAAGCAAACACATCCACATATTCTTGAAGCAAGTCAATTAGTTGTCTCTTCACTGAGTCTTGTAAGCAGGCCCCGATTTTAACTTCCTTCACATCTTTATCTGTACCAAGATTGATCGTTTCTACCTCCTCTTGATGAGGAGTGATAACCCTTTCCTCTTGTCTCAACAATCTGGCTAGCTCTTCAGGAAGCTCATAATCTTCTTCAACCCCTTCATCAGCTTGATTGATTGGATTGTCAAAGTCATACGAAGTCATAGTCGTGCTGTTGTCGGTGCAGTCTGGAAGGCACACTCTGCAAGGGTTCAGTTTGTTCATTTTAGTGATTGATTTTAATCTTGTTTAGAAAAGTGAAATAAAGTTGTCATTTTGAAAACATTGCCATTTTTTTTTTTGTACAAAAAGAAAAATGGAAAAACAGTGAGCGGAGAAGAAAAAGAGACTCATTTGCAAAAGATGTCTGACATTTCATTGATTAATCTTGTTGCACAAAAATTACAGATGGCCCAATTACAAAATGAATCTTGTCATCTTGGGCAAGATGCAAGACTTGATGCATGCTTAAAATATACAGGAAATAATAATTACTCTGCAGGAGTAACTCTTATAATTTCCTGGGAAGACCAGTTTGAGATACTGCTCCCCGGGATCTTTGGACGTATCCAACTCTCCAGGTTGCGGTCGCTTTCATCTTCGTCTTCCAAATTGTTGACAGCATCAGGGGTGAGCATTCCCCCACTAACAAAGTTGGGCTCCTTAGCAGCCTCTGCTTGATCTTGTTGAGTTGGTTTGTAACCCAACCCAAATCTATCCTCTTTCTTCTCCACAGGTAACAGCTTGCCCCAACCATGGGCAGTCCCTTCTTCAACAACCTTTCGGGCTTGTTGATAAGATGTCATTGAGGTTCCAGGTACAGCAGATGTTTCATTTATGTTCAAGGCCTCAAACCCTTGACTCATTGTTTCGTGGATCTCCCCATCCATCTCAATGTATTTGTAGGTAGCCAGATGGCTAACAAAAATATCTTCCTCTCCACAAATAGTAACGACTTGGCCCTCCCACTCGAATTTTAACTTCTGGTGAAGGGTAGACGTAACTGCGCCGGCGGCATGAATCCATGGTCTACCCAACAAACAGCTGTAGGCAGGCTGAATGTCCATCACGTAGAAGGTCGTTTTGAAAGTCTGTGGGCCAATCGTTATAGGCAACTCAATCTCTCCCAGAACTGATCTCTTAGAACCGTCAAAGGCTCTTACTACCAAGTTACTGGGACGTAATGCCAATCCGTCATACTCCAGCTTCACAAGGGATTTTTTAGGTAAGACATTGAGGGATGACCCTGTGTCTACCAGTACATGGGAAAGAACTGCACCCTTACACTCCATGGTAATGTGCAAAGCCTTGTTGTGATTGCGGCCTTCCGTAGTCAAATCAGTGTTGGTAAACCCTAGTCCATTGCTAGCATTAACATTTCCAACCACAGCTTCCAACTGATTGACTGTGATCTCTTCTGGCACATAAGCTGCGTGCAAGACCTTTAGTAGTGCGTTCCGGTGAGCCTCGGAGCACATTAGCAGTGATAAAATGGAGATCTTGGAAGGTGTCTGGTGAAGCTGGTCCACTATCTTGTAATCACTTTTCTTGATAATTCTCATGAACTCATCAACTTCTTGATCAAAAGGGGTTTTCAAAGCTTCTTTAACAACTTGTTCTTCTTGCACCATGCTCTTCCCTTTTGCCTTGGCAGCAGCTTCTGCTTCAGCGGTGGGTCTTTGAATTTGTGGGGCAAAGAGACGTCCGCTTCGAGTGAAGCCTCCGCCTCCCCCCACATTGTCTATTTGTGGTGAAGAAGTTGGTGATCCCAAAGTGATTTTCCTTCCTTCGCAGTATAGATCAGAGCCGTAATGCTAGGGGATGGAATTACTGCTTTCATAAGGTACTGGCCCAGGCACTGTGATAGTGACTGGACTGATGGCAGCTGCAGAAGGGACCGTGATAGTCTGTGGATCATAGTATATTGTGACTGGTGCTCTGATGGGAGTGGCGCTTTGTGAGTTGTAGGCCGACTCATTCTCAGGATCATAATAAATTGTAACGGTTGAGACATCTTCATTGTTTGCTGCTGATGTTGTAGGGGACATTGTTGGAAGGATGGGTGTTGTTGTTGTAGGAGATTCTGAATGAAGGGGTGCTGAAGTTGTAGAAGGGATGTTTGCTGATGTTTGGTCCGTTGAAGTAACAGAGGAAGCATTTGTCGATGAAACTGAAAAGTTGTTTGGAACAATGGTTGTTGCAGTTGTAGAAGACTCGGGGACTGTTGTTAAGGAGATCGCTGGATTAGTAGGTGTTGATGTTGTGATTTGAAGCAGGCCACTCTGGATGAGACCATCTATGCCATCTCTCAAGTTATCACATCCATTCACTGAAATGTTGCAATAAGCACACCCTAGCTCGCATCCGGGGAATATTTGACATTCAAGGAGTTGAGCTTTAATCTCTACCAAGGGTGTCCGAATCTGACCCACACTGGTTATCAAGTAAGACGGCTTGTCTTCTTCAATAGCATTGATTCTGGGGCCACCATGGTTTGGCATAGGGTTCTTGTTAACATTTGGTGGTGGTGCAAAATTTAGAGCCTTAGAATCTACCAAGTCCTGTACCTTCATGTGCAAAGCTCTGCACTTCTTTGTACTATGGCCAGGTGCATTCGAATGAAAAGCACATCTGGCGCTGGCGTCATAATTTCTGGGTAGACTGGCAGGATCTGGAGGTGCCAACGTCCTTAGCTCAACCAGGTTGAGTTTTAGGAGTTGTGGCAGTAATGTAGCATAAGGCATAGGGATCGGATCGATCACCCTATTGGCCTGAGACGGTCTCTGTTGAAATGGTCTTTGCTGATTGTTGTTGTTGGTGTTGTTGTAGTTTCTCTGAGGAGGATACTGAGTTTGTTGCTGATAATTTTGTTGTTGTGGTTGATAAGATGGTTGTGGATGAACCGGAGCGGGAATGGTGACTGCTGCCATAGACCTATGAACATATTGGGGTCTGCCCCTGCTGGTATGGATAGCATTGGTCTCACCAGTTCTTCTTGGGCCCACAAAAGGCTTCCTTGTGTTGCTGGATGAGCTGGCACCATTGTCAGAAATTTTGCCCATCTTCAATAGGCTCTCAATTCTTTCTCCGACTATAACGACATCTGCAAAGCTGGTAGAAGAAAAGGCAGCTAGCCTATCAATGTATGTCCCTTGGAGGGTGTTCATAAACATATCTGCCATCTCCCTTTCTGATATGGGTGGCTGGACAGAAGCAGCTAGCTGTCTCCACCTCTGGGCGTACTCCCGGAAGCTTTCCCTGGATGATTGTGACATTCCCATCAGGAGGGTCCTGTTGGGAGCCATATCCAAGTTATACTGGTATTGTCTGATAAAGGCCTCAGCCAAGTCCTTCTAACATCTGATGGTGGCTCTAGTCAGATGTGAGTACCATTCCCTCGAAGCTCCCGTTAAGCTATCCTCAAAATAAAACATCCATAGCTTCTCGTCCATGGTATATGCCTTCAGCCTCCCCAGAAAGGATTGTAAGTGGGTCCGTGGACAGGAAGTCCCGTTGTACTTCTCAAAGCACGGTGGTTTAAATTTGTGGGGAATCCTGACCCCGTCCACTAAGCCCATGTCCATAACATCAAAACCCAAAGAGTTCTGAGACTCCAAGGACCTTAATTTTTCAGCAATTTCATCTAGCCTTCTGTCATAGGCCTCCTCCCCAGCTCCCATCACTGTGAACTGATCTTCCTGGGGGTCTTCTTGCAGCACTCTGCCTGTAGTAGCATTCCCTTGTACATTAGCAGGGATGTTAATCTCTGGATGAAGGTGGGGTCCAAATACAGGTGGGTTGATGTGAGGCTGAACCCTCTCATTGTTGCTTGTCCCAGCAGTCCCTAGATGGGGGTCTTCCTGATTCTGCCTCTCTACCATTGCTCTTAATCTCTCTTGGCTTTGAGCCATATTATTCATCACCTCCATAAATTGTGTCATCTGATTCCTCATTTCCAATCTCTCATTGGCCATTTGGTTCCTGACCTCTGTAAGGTCCTGTTGTACCTGGTCCATCTGTATACCCGGAAGGTTGTTGCGGGTTGGATATCTGTGTGGACGGTTGAGTGGGAACACCCGACGTCGAGCGCCAGATGTGCTTTTTGTGTTGACTCTGGTCCTTTGACCTCTTCACACCAGCTCTAATCTTCAACTCTGAGATCTCTCTCTGGGCTGCTAGCAGGGCTTCCTGTTGCTCTTTTGCACTAGCCTCCAACTGCTCAATCTTGTCCTGAGTCCTTTTATCTTCCAGAGTACGAGCTTCGGTGATTCTGACCCACCTAGCTTGACTCTCTTTCAGATACAAATCAGTCCTGGCCTTCTGGAACTGAGCCTCCTTGCAGGCATTCTTCAAGATCTGCTCTCCAGCCCTGGACTTCTTAATGTAATCCTCTGACTTCTCAATTCTGGCCAGATGCTCCACCTTTAGCTTTTCTAACCTTTCAATGTCCAGCCGACCATCACTCCTCTCCCAGAGGGTCTTCTGTAGAGCCTGAGTCAGCTTCTCATTTCTCTCCTTTAGTTTCTCAAATTCCTCTAGACTGACAGTGACAGGAGGTGGTGCTGAGGATGGTCCAGGTATATCTTCCATGGTGAAGGACATTCCAGAAAATTGAGCCCTGGCTTTGGACCACTCATAGTACTGTGCTGAGGCCACATTGTTGCATTTCCCAAGAATGGTTATTCCTTTAGTCTGGACATTGTCCCAAGCCCAGGATGCTTGCCTGACAATGGCCAGATTAGGCTTATTCTCACAGTAAAGAGTCTCAGCCAAGTCTTGTGCCTTAGGAGTGTGGACCAATGCATAGCCCAATTGTCTTTTGAATAGCAGAGGGTTGTAGTTGATGCAACCCTTAACTCCTATCAGGGGTACATTGGGAAAATGCCCACAACTGGTAATGATGTCCCTGCCTTTTGTGCTTTGAGTGCACCACCTGATATCAGCTGAAGTTAAAGCAGTGAGTCTTCTGGCCCAGTTCCTCTGTTGATGAGGATTCAAAAATGCATCAGTCTTGGGCAAGTGCCTGAGCAACCAGGTATGAAAAAGGGGAGCACAACACCTCACCAATCTTCCTCTTTGCTTTTCATTCCTTTGGTGGACAGAGTAGTAGAAATCTCCCAGTAAGGTGGGCACTGGGTTCCTTAGAATGAAAAGGTGGATTGCATTCTTGCTAACAAACTTAGGCTCATCTGCAAATAATAGGACCCCATATATGATAAGGGCCAATAATGCACAGACTGCCTTCCACTCTCCCAAAGAAGCCTTCAGGGTAGCCTGAGAGATCAAGAAATCCAGATGTAAACCAGAGACTCCAGCCTTGGTAGTCATATTCTGCCCAATCAGAACTGGTTCCAGATACAAGGCCTTTGCCACCTCTTCATTACTAGGAAAAGCCATCTCAGGGTTGAAGGGGACTCCACCCCTGATAGGTACACCAACCAATGATGAATACTCCTCTAATAAAGGCCCTAACTGAAAATCCTGAAAGGTAAAGCACCTCAGAGGGGGATCATAGAACTGCAGGCAAGTATGAATCAGGCTCCTCTGTGAAGGGTCCAAATCCATAACCACATCAAGTATGCCTCCATAGTGTTCTCTGAATAGTGGTATATGGTCTGGAGTAATCAGGGTCTGAATCTTCCTGATGTTAGCCAACTCAGGCTCAAAGAAATGGTAGGAGATGTTACTCTTCTTGGGTGCCATGTTGTTGAAGAGCTGAGACAAATGCTGAGAATAACACTGAAAATGGGCCACTGACTGGCTGGTGCAGGTGACTGAAGCAGGTAGCTGATAGCTGAAGTAGATACTGATGAGAATGGGTCTATGGTGATGATGGGGTCAAAACCAAGCCAAAATAAAGTATGGATACCCTGAAAAACAAATAAGCAAATGTTAAAATGATGCAATGATGATGTATGCAAATGATATGCAAGGGTTTGTGACTGAGCTGGATCTGATCAAGTGCTCTGATATAGGTCTATGTATGTTCAAGAAATTCAAATGGAGGTTCATAAGTCCAGTAACCAAGGGGGGGGACTCAAATAAAGAGTCACATGTCCAGGGTTAAGATCACAAGAACTGTTCCAAGATGGAGTACTCTTAATCAAAACAAAGTAACAGGGTATGCTGAAGTCAAGGGTACCTGCAAACCTGTAAACAGCCCAACCCCCTCACAGGTAGTGTTCTAAAACAAGGATCTTCAGACTTGGATCAGTTATGAGAAGTGTAAACACTTCTAACCCGGAGGTACAGTGTTTACAATAACCATAAAAAATCCTCCTCTAATTCACCTCAGTTTCTGAAGGTCAATACTAAAGGTCATCCAGACTTAGCAGGCTTCCCAGATAGCCCTAGTACTACAGGAAATCTGTAGCACAGAGTTCTCAAGAAGAAACCCATATCTGAACCGTGTTTCATATTCCCGCACCAGACCGAAATGGAATGGGAAAGAACATGAACCACTCTAGCCTAGGTGTCACTCAGGTCCCAGGTATAGGACCTCACCTCTCAATAGAACACCCACCCACCAAAGCAACAAAACAGATCCAGCCAGCACAGTATGACAGTATGATATATGTAAAGCTGTAAAGAAAGTAGTAAAACAACTGTACATAAAGCAAAAATAAATACAAATAGAAGCACAAATAGCACATAACACCCCAGTAAACACGAAATCAATCAAGCGCTAGGAGGAACCCACAAAAAGAACCAGAAGCCCTGGTTACAGTATAAAGGTTCCCCAGCAGAGTCGCCAAGCTGTCGCTCCCACCAGATGATGCCGGGTCAAATGGGGTACAGACGCGAACGGTCGGCGAAGGGAGATGCGAGAACACACAGGAGTGAACTCACAGGGAATGAAAAGAGTCGCCAGCTAGGCATTTTTATCCCGGAGGAAAGGTAATGCTGCATAGACCTAGAAAGATATGGATAAGACGGTTGCGAACCAGAGAGACTGAGAAAGGGGGTCGATTACAACCTGGGAAGGTATTAGCACCCAGATTGTCCGTCGTACTCGACGGGATCCACGCTTAAAAGATTTGTGTCTTAAAGGGGTAGTGTCAGTGCAATTTGTGTATACACGGGCTGGAAAACAAAATGTACAGGTGTCAGTGTAAAGGAAGTGAAGTGTGTAAATGTACAGTGTCAGTGCAAGAACAGGAATAGGATGCTCAAGATCATGAGGCTAAAAGAGTGAAGCTGGAAGAGGGGGGATATGCAGAGACTTTTGTTCGATAACTGTTAAGTTATGCCTACGTATCCTCTCGTGCAATGAGGAAGTCAGAACACCGTAGTTCGACCCAAAGAGACTGAAAGATGAATTGACTTGTGAACTGCTTACTTGTCTATGCTCAAGTGTATGACCTGTCTGGCTCAGGTGCTAACTGTCTTGCATTAGACGGAAGAAGCGAGTTCTCGTTTGTGAGTGAAGATGATAAGAAAAGAATCCTGAAGGAGACGATTATTGTTTGTTTTTGTGTTTTCAGTCTTTTATTGCTTTTGAAAGTTTTCCATAAGTTAATGAGCTTAAGCCTAAACCAATGGGTTAGTAAACTCATCACATCCTCCCTCTGATTAGGGGTAATGAGAATACCTTAAGTGTGAAGTCAGATTCTCACACTTAATCACCTTTGATGTAGGATTAAGATCATTAACCTACTTATGATTATTTAGATGTTTTTGGTGTTTTTGTTTAGTGTTAAGTAATGAGGTTAAGCCACAATCAGGGATTAAACAGACTCATTACACCATCCTAATAGAAGGATAATAGATGAGAATGTTTAAGCTGAGGAAAACTCCTCAACTTAATCCATGATTAGGGATTAAACTCATGACAAAACAAAGCCTTTATTAAGCGGATTTTAGTTAATGATAAGATGAAGAAATGAGTTTTATGATTTGTAAGACAACTTGAGGGGGACTTGTCCATTAACACTAGGGTTAGTCCTTCTTAACCAGTTAAGGAAGAATTAGAACCCTAATGCAAGGCCCAAGTTACAAGTGTGATGTCTTGATTATTATTAAGTGGATTAATTGAAGGATTTAGACACATTAAGGGTTTAACACTTAGGATTAAAGTTATACACTCCATCCTAATAGAAGGATGCAGGCATAAGCTTAATCACACAGCCTTAAAGCCTTTAGGGTTTAGTCCTGGATTATGAGGTGAGAAGAGAAGACTCAATGAGACACAAAGGTAAAAACTAAGTGGGGAGAATAATCAAAACCCTAATCATTGTCATGCTTGGTTGTTCCTAAGGTTTGTGAGGTTTGACTAGAGAAATCTTCAATGGAACCACCAGGAAGCAGATGAAAGGATCAGGAGAAGCAAAGTAACTTGCTTCATTTAAGAAGACAAGTCACTTGAAGGAAGAGAGTAAGAAGAAGAAGAATTAGCAAGCTCAATCTCAAACACAAGATAAAATGCAGCAAGGATGCATAAAAGAGATGAAAAGAAATTGTGAGAAGTGAAGGCAAATTCACTTCTCAAAGTAACTTACCACCTGAAAAGTTAGTGAAAGAAATGCAATGCAATTCAAAATGAGATGAAATGGCATGATGCAAACCAAAACCAGGAGCAAATATGAGATGATAATGATGCTATGAGATGATGCAAACATGAAACAAAGCATGGGGATGATCATACAAACAAAAGGATGCAGATGGAGCAAGTTAGAACCATGAACACACATGAAAAGTTATGGAATGCAAATGACATACAACATGGCAAATACATGATGCAATGATCAAACATGCTTTCAACATGTCTTAGGATTCCTAATGAATCAAATGGATGCACAAAATGCTATGGCAAGTCAAGGTATGAATGCAAATACAAGATGAATGCAAAAGGAAGCCCAAATTAGGGTTTATGATCAATGCATCAAACAAAAACCAAAATCAGAAGCAAACATCAAGATAAAAAATTGAAAATGCACTCAAAGGAACCCTAAACCTATACTATCTCACTGCCCAAAGGAGAGGTCTCAACTCTTAACCTAATTAGGGTTATGAATTTCCTAAGATTTCTAGGGTTTTAGGGTACCTTAACAAGAAAAATGCCAAACAAATGGAAAATGAAAGATCAAATCATGCCAATTTAATCTCACAAACTACATGCTAAAAAAAATGCAATGCAAAAAGAATCAAAGTCCAACTCTCAATGGTTAGGCAGAAATCATTTTTTGAAGTTTGGATCAAAATAATGCCTTGAAATGATTTTAATTCCATGAAAAATTCTCAAAAGACATCAAGATCAAAAAAGAAATTTGGTTTGAGGGTTGGACAATGTTTCTAAATGATTATGAAGGTTTCATGAATTTTTTGGTGATTTTTAAATACCTAAAAGTATTTTTAATTAATTAATTCTCATTAATTAATTAAAAATAAACTTTTAAATGATTTAAAAATATTTTTTAATGCAAAAAATAAAAATAAAAATATTTTTGGTTTCTGAAAATTAATAAAAGTTTGTACAAAAAATTTCAGAATTTTTAAAAGGGTTTTGCTATTTTAAAATAAATGAACAAGAGAAATACAAAATAAATGAATTAAAATTAAAGAAAATGAAAAGTATTCCAATCCAAAGGCTGACATTCAAATCTGGGAGAAAGAGCTTGACTGCGCGCGTGAATCAAGGGTCAGGATCACTTCTGGCTTAATTAAATTAATTATGATTTATTAAATTAATTAAAACAGGTTAGGGTTTAATGACTCCATCTGGACCGTCCATAACTTAAACTAATCCACATCCAATGGCTGAGAACGCATCTGGCAAATTAATTAGGGTTAGGGTTAATGACTTTCAGGTGACCGGAGGGAAGCTCCGGTCATCTTCTCCGGCGGGTTGGAAACCCTAAAACACGCTACAGGCCACCATTCACCAAATTGAAAGCAGGGAAATGATCCTTTACCCAAACCCCATTCAAATCACCCCTCAAACAATATTTATCATTCAAAAACAGAGAGAATCGAAGCCAACAAGATTCACGGGTGAAATTTCAGAGTGCAACAAAATACTCATTTCTTCACTATTTTTTATTCTAAAGTTATCATCATGATCAGCAAGACATGCACTATCAATTTGTAACATAAAATGCAAGCTCTGAAAAGTTGGAGATTCGAAGCTACCTGAAGTGATGAACTATGGATATGAGCTCTCCAGACCTTGCTTTGATGCAGAATGCCTTCTCTGAACCCCCTGAAGCCAATGGAATGCTCACAATCCTTTGTTGGTGGCTAATTTGAGAGCTTGAGTTCTGATATGGCAGGTTTCACAGTTGTGATTTGTAGGGTTTCAGGCTGCTTCAATGGTGGATTATGGTTCCCTTGAGTGTGTATGATTTGTTAATGAAGAGAAAGTGAGTGTTTGATGGCTGTAGAGAGAGATTCGAAGAAGAGGAGTTTTTGACAGATTTTTGGGAAGGCTGTGTTGTGTCTTGTTTCAATGGCCAATGCATTGCTATAACACTCCCAAGATGTGTCAGTAGCCTGTGGAGCAGGTCAGTAGACGTGGCTGCTCACTGTTCCAAGAGTATGGGGGTTTTGGCCAAAAAGTCAAGTTGATTTGTACTTGCAGCATGGGCTATGGCAGCAGCAGTCTAAGGGCTTGTCTTGCTTCAGCTTGATTCAAGGATGACCCTTGGATTGTTAGTGAATGTCTGCAGCATGTGGATCATGAGTTGTGATAGATTTTGCAACTTGCCCACTTGTGTTTTCTCATGATTTTTGGTTATGCACATGAGATACTTCTTGCTGAATTTTGGTGTATGATACTTCATTTGATCATGGCAATGCATAGAAACCAATTAGTGATCACACAACTCATGGGAGAATGATTTTGCCAAAAATCCCTCTTTGCATTTCCATGTAAAATGACTTATAAAAATGTGAAAATCAAGGCAAATGAATGATAAATCTCTTGGGCCAATTCTGATTTTAGGTCACATGATCATGTTGTGTGGTTTAGAAGTGCATTTGATAGCTTAATTGGCCTTGAGAAGTGAATTTGCAACTTTGCCTCTTTGGTGCATAACTTGAAATTTAGTGATTTTTGCCAACTTTGACAAGCCATAACTTTTGATCCAAAATGAATTAGGTCAAGTTCTTGTACTTTTTGAAAAGGGAATGATCCATTCTACAACTTTCATGACCAAAGTTTTTCCATTTGAAGCTTTTTTGAATAAAAAAGTAGAGGTTGAAAAAGTTGCCTAAAATGGCAATTTCATTAAAAGTCAAACTTGCCCAAAAAGTCAACCTTGCAAAAGACTTGAAATTTTTCAATTTTGTGAACTTACAACATTTTCCATGATCAAATAAAGATCATATACAATCAAAATGATGAAGAACACCCTTTGGTTGGGTCATTGGGGGCCTCAGATGCCCTGATTTTGCACTGACTTGCTTGAAAAGTCAACTCTTGATCAGATGACTTCCCCATGGAATTTCTTCATGAAAATTGATATGCATACTCCCTATACCATATAGAGACCAATAGAAACAATAATGACCAAAAAATTTGGAGTTATGGCCTTTGAAACCAAAACCCTAATTTTAGGTCATCTGTGCAATTAACCTGGCTCTGCTTCCACACCATTTTCAGTTCTTGTGATTCTTTGACATTATTGACTTTGAGAGGATATAATATGATGCTTGAACACACATGGACCCCTTTGAATTGATTGATGACCTTTGGAGTAGCTCAAGAAGCTCTTGGATTGCTCAGATCACAAACCCTAGATGCAGATGACTTTGAACCAATGTAGTGAATCAAAAATGAGGTATGAGATGCTATGATTGAGATTATGCATATGAGGAGATCACAAGCCATGGTGTGAATGGGTGAGGGAAAATTTGGGGTGTTTACAGAATGCTAGGTAGCTTTTGATGAGATCAAGAAGTACCTACAAGAACCTCCTATATTGATGCCACGGTTTGAAGGAAGACCCTTGATTATGTTCGTGACAGTATTGGATAACTCAATGGGGTGTGTGTTGGGGAAACATGACGAGTCTGATCGAAAAGAGCAGGCAATATACTACCTTAGCAAAAAGTTTACCGACTTTGAAACAAGATATTCACTGCTCGAGAAAACTTGTTGCGCTTTGGCATGGGCTGCTCACCGACTAAGACAATATATGTTGACTCATACCATTTTATTGATTTAAAAAATGGATCCAATCAAGTACATATTCGAGAAACTTGCTCTCTCCGGACGAATAGCAAGATGGAAAATGATCTTGACAGAATATGACATACAATATACTACTCAAAAAGCAATCAAAGGAAGTGTAGTAGCTGATCCTTTGGCTCATCAAGCAGTGGATGATTATCAGTCTATGAATTTTGAGTTTCCGGATGAGGATATTATGATTGTTACTAAAGAATCTAGACAATATGAATGACATGAACAAGGATCCCGATGGACTATGGTTTTTGATGGAGCTTCTAATGCACTTGGTAATGATGTTGGTGTTGTGATTATCTCTCCTAAGGACTGTTATACACCAATTACTGCAAGACTTTGTTTTGATTGTACCAATAATATGACTGAGTATGAAACGTGTATCATAGGTATCAAGGCTGCCATTGAGATGAAGATTTAGTTTTTGAATGTGTATGGAGATTCAACCCTGGTAGTTAGTCAGGTTAAAGGAGATTGGGACACCAATCATCCAAATTTCATTCCTTACAGAGAGCATGTGTTGTCTTTGATCCCGTACTTTGAAGATATCACCTTTGGACATATTCCACAAGAAGAAAATCAGTTGGCAGATGCATTAGCCACCATGGCATCTATGTTTGAAATCAATTGGGATGATGAAGCTCCCAAAATTACTATTGATCTATTTGATGAACCTGCATATTGCAATGAGGTGGGTAATGAAGGAGTAGAGGAAAAGCCTTGGTTCTATGAAGTAAAAAGGTATCTTGAAGCTCAAGAGTTCCCTGAAGGGGCATCTGTCAATGATAAGACGTTTCTGAGGAGATTCTCTGCTAAGTTTTTCCTAAGTAATGGAATTTTGTACAAGCGCAGTCATGACTCAACTTTTCTTCGCTGTGTGGATAAGAAAGAAGCAATATAGATTATGGAGGACATGCATGATGGGATATTTGGTACTCATTCTAGTGGACATACTATGGCTAAGAAGATTTTGAGAGCATGTTATTATCGGTCTACCATGGAAGATGATTGCTATCAATACTCCAAAACTTGTCACAAATGCCAGATTTATGTTGATAAAGTTCATGTGCCTCCAGTTCCGTTGAATTTTCTGACTGCTCCTTGGCCTTTTGCCACGTGGGGAATTGATATGATTGGTGAAATTAAACCTACTGCTTCTAATGGACATCGTTTCATCCTTGTTTCCATTGATTACTTTACAAAGTGGGTAGAGGCAGCTTCATTTGTTTATGTTACCAAGAATGTTGTGGCTTGATTCATCAAGTATAACCTTATATGTAGGTATGGCATCCCTGAAAGGATTATCACAGATAATGGTACTAATTTGAACAATACTATGATTACTGACCTCTGCACGCAGTTCAAGATTAAGCATCATAATTCTTCTCCACATCGGCTAAAGATGAATAGCGTAATGGAAGCCGCCAACAAGAATATCAATAAGATCTTGCAAAATATGAAAGTAACATACAAAGATTGGCATGAGATGTTACCATTTTCTCTTCATGGTTATCGTACCATAATACGTACTTCAACAGGGGCAACCCCATTCTCCATTGTCTATGGTATGGAAGTAGTTTTACCCATTGAAGTTCAAATTCCTTCCTTGAGAATTATGAAGGATGCGGGCTTAGATGAAGATGAATGGATTCAGACTCGACTTGACCAGATAAACTTGATTTATGAGAAAAGGTTAGCAGTTGTTTGTCATGGTCAGATGTATCAGAAATGTATGATCAAAGCCTTCAATAAGAAAGTTAAGCAGCAAGTATATCAGGCTGGTGATTTGGTGATCAAACGTATCATATTACCACAGGGTGATCCCAGAGGAAAATGGACCCCCACCTATGAAGGGCCATTTGTTTTTAAGAGAGTATTTTCTGGAGGGGCTATGATGCTTACCACTATGGATGGTGAAGATTTCCCACAGCCTGTGAACACAGACATAGTTAAAAAATACTACGCATAAAAAGAGACCCGCTAGGTTGACTGACCTAGGCAAAAATAAGGGCATCCCGACGAACCAAAAGGGTTCGGGCAAAAGTTAGGGATATATATTAAAAATAATGTACACCCGGCAAGTCGAAAACCTGAAAAGGCGGCTTGGGCAAAAAAGGGTATCCCGGTGGATTGAAAACCTAAAAAGGAAATCCAGGAAAAAGTTAGGGATTAAAGCGTATGACTATGTCTCGTTGGATCACCCATGTAACCTCTACTAGTTGTGTTATCTATGTCAAATTCAACAGATACAGATCAGTCCAATCGTTTCTTTTCCGACAGCTAAAGATGAGATACTTAAAGATAATGGCAATAACGGAGTTGAAACTCAATAGGATTATTTACACATAGCTATCTTTCCTTGTTTTTGTATTCTTTTAAAAATTTCTTCGACGAATTCCTCTTACTAGGATTTCCGTCTCCGTGTTAAAACTCACCTATTTATAGGCCACTTTCTAAATAAATAAAATTCCATTTCTTGTATTCAGGTTTACTTTTCCTCATTATTCAGGTTTACTTTTCCCCTTTTACTAAAGTGAAAAACGTCTGTTGATTATGTTTGAATGTATATATGCTTTTGAATATGATTGATGTTTACCATAAATGCATAAAATACAATAATAGTATTTACCAAGGACGATCAAAGATAGGAATTCAACGAATCTTCTCCGGTTCATCCCCATAGAGTAACCTTTACAGATATTCTTACAGAATACTTCAAGTAGTATCTTGTACTTCCAACTTTGCGAATTCCTCAAACGGTTCCATATCCTTCGAAGAGTTGATACTCAACCGAATAAGTCTCCCGGATCTATGTCCATCTCTTTTATCCTCAGTCAGGATATTCAGGAACTTAATCCTTCAATAAGAAGTACGACGAACAAATATGAGAGGTTCTAAGTACGATATTCTTAAACAAGACGGGAATGATATCTTCATATTCTTCCACAACGAATCGAGAATTATTTTCCCCAACCAGCAGTTGTTCTACGAAGCTACTTATACGCTTCAAACTACATACATCACATCATATCATATCATATCATATCATATCATATCATATCATATCATATCATATCATATCATATCATACGCATACAACATTCTCAAGAGATATTATCTTGCAAAATGTTATATAAATCATGATATTTGCATAAAACTAACCTTGTTTTTCAGGTTAATTCTCCAGCTGACAAATGTCACCAACAACTTATACCCCGGGCTGCTTTATCCTCCCGAAAGCTATATCATCTTACCTTGGGTTGTTTCGTCTTCCCAAAAGCTATATTATTGCACCTTGGGACGTTGTTTATCTTCCCAAAAGCTATATTATTGCACCTTGGGACATTTTTTATCTTCCCAAAAGCTATATTATTGCACCTTGGGACGTTGTTTATCTTCCCAAAAGTTATATCATTACCTTGGGCCGTTGTTTATCTTCCAAAAAGCTATATCATCACACCTTGAGCCATTGTTTATCTTCCCAAAAGCTATATCATCACCTTGGGTTTTTTTATCTTCCCAAAAGCTATATCTTCATATTTTGGACTACTTTATTCTCCAAGAAGTATATTTGAAGAATTGTTCTCCGAATGGCATCTTTAAGCCCACTCAAGCAATACAATCTTTTCTCCGAATGACATCTTTAAGCCCATTCAAGCAATACAATCTTTTCTCCAAATGGAATTCAAGCAATACAACCAACCAACAATATCATTCTACGCACCGGAGAGTGCAAATTTTGGGGCTTTTGTGTTCAATCCCCTTCAACCTTCCAGTTACGAATGGCGTGCATGCCAATCTAACTCCTCAGGTTTCATAAAATTGAATAGGGACAACTGTTGTACCCCAAATTTGCTCTCCCACAATCAAAGAAATGTGTCCCAAGAGTTCTCTCAAGGTTCACAAGGTTCACAAAGTTCACAATGGGTTAAATGGATTGAAGGTTTCATTAGACAAAGCCTTCTCTTGAACAATGGATCCAAAACTAGGGTTTTGAGTTTATCTAATATAAATGGACTTCCAAAGCCTCAAGTGAGCTTCACAACATCCCACATGACTTCAAGAATCCCTATGTCAAGTTTCAGAGCTTTCCCAATAAGTTTGACCAATCAGGTGATCAGATATGCAAAAATCAATCAAAGTGGTTAAAAAGTCAAACTGAGGTCAAATTAAAGTCAAACTTCAAGATTTTTTTCCAAAATCAAGATTATGAAGTAAAATTCATCATTTGATCAGGGGTTGATCATGATTCATCAAGGAAATTTCAGATCATCAAGAATCAGGAGTTTCTAAATTAGGGTTTTCATAGGAAAAGTCAACTGAACTTTGACCAGCCATAACATTCACATGCTTCATCAAAAATTTCCCACCCAAAGCTCATTTTGAAGGAAATTGAATTCTATACAACTTTGTGTCTCACAAGCCAATCCTAAAAATTCTTCATTTGGAAGGTATGAGCTAAGACATTATAGGTCCTTTCAAAAGTCAGCAAAAAGTCAACTTTTTCCAAAGAGCATAATTTGAAAATGGTAAACGATATGGACATGAGACCAAAGAGGTTTGTTAGAGGACTCTCTAATATTTCTAAAAAGTCCAAGATAACTCTCATAGTCTTAAAATTGAAGGATTTATGCCATGTCAAAGTTGGGAAATTTTCAAAGGGTGCTTTGAGCAAAAAGGGTCTCAAATCCAATTTTCTCCAAATGGGCCCATGAAATTGCAATCCAATCTTCACAATAACATCAAGCATGACCCAATTCCAATTATTTCTGATTTTTATAATTTATTTATTATTTATTTGGATTTTAATCACTAAAATTCAATTTAAATGTATATAAAATATAAAAAATCAAATAATGTGTGAAATGTTTGATTGGAGATTATGGAAATCACATTTAGAAGGTTTAGAAACTATATGAAATCATATTGAATCAAATATAGAAAGAATTGATAGAAATTTCAAATATTTTAAACTTGGAAATCTTCACCATCAAGTTATACAAAAACCCATACAATCCATCAAATTTTTAACCTAATTGGACTCACCTCATATACTACAACAAGAAACAAACACTGAGGAAGAAAATTAGAGGCTAATAAACAACTTCCAAACTTCTAAAATTTGACAAAAAAGTATAATTCGGTTTCAAGAATCCAACCCTTTTCAACATAATTTGAAGGTGAAAGATTGTTCTTCGAGGTGTCCAGAAGCTATACCACTCATCATTAGCATCAAAACATCATCCTCCATGACAAACTGTAATACCTCAAAATTTGGCCTTTCATTTCCTCAACATTTAGCATAGCATTTAGCATACATAAGTGCATGAAATAACCAAAAACATTGCATCATGTGTAGCATGGCTGAGGCATAGGTATGTGATCAATGATTGGAGCAACTGAAGGCATTACAAAGGCAATCAAAGGTCCACAAAGCTTATCAACCTTGTGAAAAGGGTTCACAACACCCCACAAGTTCTCATTTGAAGCCACAAGTCATGGAAATATTTGGTTTAATCAGAGAAGGCAAGCAGTGCAACATCTCCTGATGAAAAATGCCAAATTAGGGTTTCATTTCTACTAGGCTTCTGCATGAAGTTTTGATTCAAAGAGGATTCCATTGTCTTATATATGATGTCAAGTTCCTAGGGTTCAAATTTAATCCACAAAATCATTTTGGAAGAGGTTCAACTGGCCAGATGACTGAAAATCGAGGAATCGGGGAAAAGTCAACCATACTGAAGAAAAAGTCAACTCTTGACTTTTTGAGATAAAAATCATGAAATTAAGGTTACAAGGATCCTATGGTTCAAATTTGGTCAAGAAATGATGGAGGAATCATAAAAAAATCAAGAAAAAAAGATCATTTGAAAAATGGTTGATTTCACCTTTCCCTCCACTTTTCCTTCCACTTTCCTTCCACATTTCCTTTCATTCTTTCCCTCTTGTTTTTCCACTTCAATTCCACTCCATTTCCCTTGGATGCTTCTACCATGTTCCACAACCTTCTAGAGTATTCCATGGAATATTCCAAGGAATATTCCTTCTCCATCCCTAACCCTAACTAACTACAAACCTAACTCCATCCTAAACCTAACTCCATTCCCAAACCTAGCTCCAAGCCTAGCCCCTATATAATCATTAATAACTTCAATGCAAAAGGTTCCCAATTTTTCACTCTCTCACAATTTCTAGAATCACTTTTTCTCTCTCACTTTTCTTCCATTTCCCTTTTCACCAAAGCTTTTTTTGAAGTAGCCCTTCAAGTTTCACATTGAAACTTGAAGATCTTAAAGCTTAGCCTCCAACCTCCATTGAATTGTGGATTGTAGAAGAAAAAGCTACTGATTTTTTGTGAAGATTTCGACTTATCGGAAGTGCAAGAAGGCTCAAGCATCAAGAACGCATTTATTTTGCGGATTCGAGGTTTTCTTGGTTTTCTCTTCGATCAAGCTCCGATTCTTGCAACATTTACCGAAGCACTTCTCTGCTTCGTAGGTTGGTGGTCTAAAATCACTTTTAATTTAAGTTATTCTCTTCATCTCGCCATTTCGGCATTCTTTAAGTGCTTTTCGTATTACTTATGGTTGGTTATGTTTTCGTTATGTTTTGCTTGTGATTTGTGGAGTTTAATGGATTAGAAGTTAGGTTGTAGCTTGTTATAGGTTCTAGCATGTGTTAATAAGCCCTAATTGAGTAGAAATTCGTGTTAGCATGATTAGGTGGGGGTTAGGGTTGTTTAAAAGGAAGATTGTAGCCAAAAGCACTTATTTCAAAATGTTTTTTTACTTTCTGTTCAGCATTAACCGGTTAACGGTTTGGTTAACCGGTTAACGCATGCGTTTTTGGCAAAATTTAGTGTTATCTGGGGTCCGTTAACGGGTTAACCGTTTGGTTAACCGGTTAATGCTGTTAGTTTTTGTTTTTTTAGCTTATTTTTTTGCTCAATATTGCTTCCTAGTGCTTCCAAGGTTCATGTAAGTTTAGGTATTGATTTTAGGGAATTTTTGGGTCTATTTCCAGTAGTCGATCCATTTGTTTCGAGTCGTTTCAACATGATTCCGTTCAGTTTTCCATGTTTTGTGTTAAATGTGTAAATATGATATAATTGATTCTTGATGTGTTTTGTTACACTTTAATCATTTGTTTCACATATAAAGTGCTTGCTTAAATTCAATATGTGCTTGAGGATTATTGTCATTGCTTGCTTGATTAATAAAGTGATTAAATGCCATGATTGTTTTTTTAGCCAAAAATGATTAAATACTTCACATGTTCATGCAAATTTCTTGTGCTTAATTGATCATATCTTAACATGAGTTCAATTCTGATATTTATGCAATACATGTGAAATAATTGATGCTTGTAGTGATACTTGTTCAAAGTCATGATAAATGCTTATTTTGTGCAATATGGAAAAGTGTGGTTATTCTTGTTGATCATTGTTCCTTTTAATCAAATAAATGATGCAAATAAATTCACATGTTTGAGTTTATTTTGTGGTGTATGTAGATCCATGTTAATTGATGTTGATGTGTTGTTTATCATTCACTTTGTGCATATAAATAAAAATGATCAAATCTGCCTCATGTTTTCATAGCTGTTTGTTAATATAGGTGATGTAAAATACATGTTGTTTGTGTGTTTGCATGCTGTATGTGACTTTCTACACCTATCTTTTCATGCTGTATGCTGGTTGTAGAAAGTTGCTTGTGCTTTGCTTTGTGTTATGCATTGTTTTGGTAGCTGTTGTTACTTTAGGGGCTGTAGTAGGTGCTGAATTTTTGTTTTAGCTTTTTTTTAGTTCTCTAGAATTAAGATAGAGTTTAGATTGAGTCCTAGAGTTATTAGGATTTAATTGGTGCAAGTTTGCTTTATTATTTTTAATAAAATGCACACTAATCTTTGTTTTGTAGGGAGGGAAAGGTATGTTTCTTTACACCTTATCCTTTTATTTTTTATGCATTTAATTCACCTTTTACTTCCATATTTGTGATTGGTAGGATTCCCCTTTGGCTAGGACCAACTTATCTTCCTTAGGAAGTAAGTTGCTTCCTTTTTCTTCTCTCTTTTCCTTTTGCTCCTTAGGATTAGAAAACTTCAGAAACCATTAGGACCACTTTTGAATATAATAACTAACTTAGGGTTGAGTCATAGTTCCCTTAGTGTTTGCCTTTTGCAACTTGAGTCATTTCTTTCTCTCCTCATAAAGAAAATAATAAAATACTTAATAAAAATTGATCGTTCTTATACGCCATGAGACTTTGTTGCGGAATACTTATACACGTCCTTTTTCGGAGCGAGGTGTAAGTATTTACCACGATGGATAGGTCTAAGTATGGGAATGTTCACAAAAATATTCAAAACATTTCTCATAAAAGACAAAAAAAACAAACATAATAAGCGACTATCCTGTGGGAACTTCTCTTTCTCATCTCATTCATTCTGAACGCGAACTTGAGACGACTTGTCTCGCATGCAAGACAGTAAACGCACTCGTACTAGACGAGCCTGCTACACCTGAGAATAGACATACACAGTTCCAGCTATAAAAAAACACAAACATAGTTCCCGCCTGAGTTAGGCGAACTACGTCGACTCTGATCCTCATTTTCCCGATGAGGTACGTAGTGTCGCTCCCCTGAAAAGACACCTAGGTCAGATAGGGTACAGACGCGAACGGTCGGTGAAAGGAGAAAATGAAGGCGAAGTGAATAGAGTCACCAGCTAGGCATTTTTATCCCAAAGGAAAGGTAATGCTGCATAAACCTAGAAAGATATGGCTAAGACGGTTGCGAACCAGAGAAACTGAGAAAGGGGGTTGTTTATAACCTGGGAAGGTATTAGCACCCAGATTGTCCGTCGTACTCGACGTGATCCACGCTTAAAATATTGTGCTTAAAGGGGTAGTGTATATGTTGTCTGTGTGCAAAAGCTGGAAAAGAAATATACAAGTGTCAGTGCAAATGGGTGAATGCTCAGGAACTGAAGCTTAGAAAGAATGCTGAAAGAGGGGGAAGACAAAGAGACTTTTGTTCGATAACTGTTAAGTTATGCCTACGTATCCTCTCGTGCAATGAGGAAGTCAGAATACCGTAGTTCGACTCAAAGAGACTGAAAGATAAATTGACTATGAACTACCTACTTGTCTATGCTCAAGTGTATGACTTGTCTGGCTCAAGTGCTAACTATCTTGCATTAGACGGAAGAAGCAAGTTCTCGCTTATGAATGAGTGTGGTGAGAAAAGAATCCCGAAGGAGACGATTATTGTTTGTTTTTGTGTTTTTAGTCTTTTATTGTTTTTGGAGTTTGTCATAAGTTAATGAGCTTAAGCCTAAATCATAGGTTTGCAGACTCATTATATCCTCCCTGATTAGGGATAATGAGAATACTTTAAGTATGAGATAAGCATCTCAACTTAATTTCCATGATGATGTAGGATTAAGATCATTAACCTATTTGTGATTATTTAGATGTTTTTGGGTTTTTGTTTAGTGTTAAGTAATGAGTTTAAGCCATAATCAAGGATTAGTGAATTCATTACACCATCCTAATAGAAGGATAATAGATGAGCACACTTAAGCTGAGGAAGATACCTCAACTTAATCCATGATTAGGGATTAAAATCATTAGATGACAAGCCTTTATTAAAGTGGATTTTAATTAAGAGTGAGATTAAGAAGTGAGTTTTATGGGTTGTAAGACAACTTGAGGGGGACTTGTCCATTAAACACTAAGGTTAGTCCTTCTTAACCATAAAGGAAGAATTAGAACCCTAATGTAAGGCCGAAGTTACAAGTTATTGTCTTAGTGATTATTAGATGGATTGATTAAGAGGTTTAAACAGATTAAGGGTTTAACACTTAGGATTAAAGTTATACACTCCATCCTAAGAGAAGGATGCATGCATAACCCTAATTCCAAAGTCCTAAAGCATTAAAGGTTTAGTCTCTAATGATGAGATGAGAAGAGAGACACAAAGAGGAATCAAAGGTGAAAACTAAGGGGGAATAATCACAAGCCTAATTATTATTATGCTTGGAAGTCCCAGGGTTTGAAAGGCTTGAGAAAGATCTTCAAGGAAACCACCAATGGAAGAAACAGATGGAAGGAGGAAGAAATAGAAGAAATAAGTTACTTACTTCATTGAAGAAGATAAGTAACTTAAAGAAAGAAAGTGAGAGATGAACACAAGTGAGAAAGCCCACTCAAAGACAATAAAAAATGCAGCAAAGATGCAAATGAAAAAGATGAAGAGAAATGAGAAGTGAAGGCAAATCCACTTCTCAAATTAACTTACCACCTGAAAGTGTTAGCACAAGATGCATAAGGAAAGAAAAGAAATGGAATGAAGAATATGCAAAGACAATGACCAAAACCAGAAGCATACACATGATGCAAATGATGCTATGACATGATGCAAAGGCATACAAAGTGTATATGAATGATCATACAAAAGATGAGATGCAAATGGAAGCATGCTTTGAAGTTTGAAAGTTCATGAAAGTTAATGAAAGGAAATGAATGCAAATCATGGCAAATGAATGAAGAAATGTTCAAGCATGATTCTAACATGTCCTAAGATGTCTAAGATGACATATGAATGCATGAAATGTCATGGCAAGTTCATGTATGGATGCATATGCAAGATGAATGCAAGTAAAGATGCAAAATTAGGGTTTTAAAGCAACATGAGATGCATATGACTAAAACAGAAGCAGATGACATTATAAAAAATTGAAAATGCCCTCAAAGGAACCCTAAACCTATACTAGGTTACCATCCAAAGGGGGAGGTCAGAAGCTAAACCTAGAAGGAGTCATGAATTTCCCAAGTTTCTAGGGTTTTTTGGGTGATCTGAATGTGTGGGAGCTTAAAGGCTTGTGTGTGTATGAAAATGAGTCCCTTGAGGCAAGTATGTGAAGCTGTGATAGGTCAGAATAGTTGGTGTGGGCTATGCTGATTGGTATGATGTGATTTGCAAAAAGTCAAGGTTGGTTGTACTTGGGGTATGGGCACATGGCAGACCTGGATTTGGGCATGGCTTGGCTCAGCAGAGATCAAGGGAAGCTATAGAAACAGATTTTGTGTGCTGGTGCAAGTGTATGGGAAGTTTTGTACCATTTTGCAAATTTGAGGAACTTTGGCCCTTTAAAGATTTCTTGAAGTTCAAGACATGAAAGTGTATGATTCTTGGGCCAATTCTTATCAAAATGAGTTTCACTATGATGGTATGTTGTTTAGAGATGCATTAGAGGTCATGAAATGTCTTGGCAAGTGGTTTTGCAAAAATCCCTCTTTGGTGTATTCTTGAAAATTATAGGATTTTTGCCAACTTTGAAGGATCATAACTTGAGTTCCATAATGAATTAGAACATGTTCTTGTACTTTTTGAAAAGGGAAAGACCTAATGTATAACTTTCATGACCAAGAATTTTTCATTTGAAGCATTTTTGGTTGAGAAAGAGGAGGTTGAATAACTTTCCCAAAATGGAAAGTTTCCATTACAAGTCATTCCCATTTTTGGCAACTTTTGGTTTAGCTCAAATTTCTTCAATTTTTTGAACTTCCAAGCACTTAAATGATCAAATAAAGATCATAGAACTTCAATTTTATGAAAATACCCCTTTGGTTCCATTGTTGGGGGCCTCATATGCCCTGATTTTGCTCTGACTTGCTCAAGAAGTTACCCAGTGAACAGATGACTTCCACAATGAATTTCTTCATCAAACTTGGTACACATGATCCTTATAACATCTTAAGAACATCAGAAACAAGAATGGCCCAAAAATTTGGAGTTGAGGCCTCTGAAACCAAAACCCTAATTTTGGTCATCTGTGTAGTGAAAACCCTAGCTCTACTTCCATGCCTTGCCAGTTCTTGTGATTTCTTGACTTCTTTGAACTTTGAGAGACATAACATGATGATTGAACACACATGGACCCTCTTGGAATGCTTGGAGGCCTTTGGAGTGGCTCAGATGGATCCTTGGATTTCTCAGATCACAAACCCTAGATGCAGATGAACTTGAACTATGCAGATGAAAATAAAATGCAATATGAGATGGTATGCTTATACTAATGCAAATATGAAAGATCACAAGCCATGGTGGGAAATTAGTGAGGGAAAATTTGGGGTGTTTACACGTAGGCAGCGGGGTAGGGCCCGTTCGAGCACATTCTTTATTTTCCCTACATTTTTCGCCTTCTTTCCATTTTCCTTTCCTGATCCTTTTCTCATTTCAGTTCCAATTCCATTTAGCAGTTCATTTGTTCAGCAGCAGTTATTTCTCACCCTTTGAAACAAACAAGTGAGCGTGGATCCCTTCGGGTACGACAGACGATCTGGGGTGCTAATACCTTCCCAAGTCGTAACCGACTCCCGAACCCTGATCTTTGGTTCGCAAGGCCTCGTCCTTTCCTTCTTCCTCAGGTTTGTGCAGCATTACCTTTCCCATTCCTTCGGGATAAAAATGCATGGCTGGCGACTCCACCTTTTCCGCGCCACTTTCGCGTTTGTACTAGGATGAAAATCCCGGGAGCGACAGCTAGCGACTCTGCTGGGGAAGTGGAGACCTCCTAGCGCCTGTTTGGTTTGGTTTCTTTGGGTGTTTATCTGTTCGCTGTTGTGTGCTTTAGTTTAGCTTTACTGTTTTCGTTACAGTTTTACTTTACAGCTTTACTTTACAACATTTATTTACTGTTTTCAGTATTTATTTTCCATGCATCATATTATACTGGACTGTCTGGCTGTGCTGGTTTTCATTTTTCTGTGGGATGGGAGTTATTGTGAGATAAGCCAAATACCCGACTTGAGTTCACTATAGGATTAACATGGACACGTTGTACTCGCATGGTTACATGATGAGTGGCGATGTGTTCCACACCCAGACTGCGACCGTCTTGGGACTATTTTGTGTGGGGGTTCTTCCCCACTTCAGGGTACAACCTTGATAGTTATGTGCATCTGGTGACCGATCTTTGAGGACCTTAATAGAAACACCCCTATCTAGTGATGACAGTGGCAGACCACATTTGTTGGCAAACCCACTCGCATCCGAGGGTCCATTGGGAACTCGCATAGGATGGCCTGGTTCTCTCATAAGAATCCAGTTAAAGCAAACTGTTCGTATGACGATAGTATTGTACCCTTCAGGATGAATGTACTATTGTTTCTCGATTCAGTTCTTGAAGCTGGAGACTTATGAGGGATCCTTGTTTTTCGGACTCAGCTGAGACCTCCCTGAGTAGTACATAATGCCAAACCGATTCCCTGATTTGGTCATGAACCATTTCTCGGAAATGGTGAATGTATTATTGCTATTCGGCTTTGAGAGTCTGTGATGTTGACCCGAGTAGCACACCCGTGAGAGTGGGATGGGTTTACAGGTTTGCAGGAACCCTAAACTTCAACATACCCACTTTTCCAGTATTGTTCAGTGTTCTTTGGTCCTTTGATTCTGAGATCCAGGATTTCTATTCAGAGAAATTGTTACTATGATTACTAGTGTGGCCTTGATATTGTGAGTGTTATTATGAATCTCCACAGAAATTTGGCTCGTTGTTCAATTTCAACACCATCAGTGACTTTTCTATTATGTGATCCAGTTCTACAATTATTGGGTTCTCAGTTATGGGGTTCTATACAGAGATGGTACTACTGTTGTGGTTCTATACAGACAGTTGGTTCACTTTCCAACACCAACATCAGACTATTGATCACATGCCTGTTTCATACATGGCATCATAGCATTTTTGGACACATGTTCAGTTATTTCCGAGGATCACATATATGAATCATGCTATTGGATTTTTCTGTGTCAAAACTTGAATCAAAGTAGATAGATTCCCTAGAAATGACTAAACATAGCATTTGCATACATCCTTGCATTCATGACAGGTGTTCAGAGACTGATTATTATCCTAACTTAGTTTCCCTTCACATTGGCCAACTTGAATTACAAATATCAAGGTATAACTCCAGGCGGAGGTAATCAAACGAAGACCCAGCTGAGGCCATTCAGGCAAAGGTGCAAGCTTTAATTCAAAGTAAAAAACTGCTGAAAGAGGAAGTCAACCAAATGAAGACTCAGATGAGCTTGGTTATGGAAATTCTGAACGAAACTATTTTCATCCCTAGTGAGGGGAACTATGCTGCTCTGATTCTCCATTGGTCAATGGAGATACATAGGCAGGAGATCACATGAGATCTTTGCGAGCAACCTTATCTATTAATTTTATCAACCTCTTCCCTCCAGATGTCATTTATCAGCATCCAACTTGAGCTTCCCAAGAGATTCCTAGGGGCAGAGCATATGGTTAAAGGCCAGAGAATAACTTGAGAATAAGTTTGATGATATTCTGATTCCGTACACACGCAACAGGTTTCCTCATTTGCTCAGATTCAGGCTAGTTGAACTGGTCACATCAGGATCATCTCCGATAAAGCTTCCTTTGGGGTTTCAATGCCGAACGCCAGGTTTGACTACCATTCTGGGGCACCTAACCATCTAATTGAAGATTGCAAGTATTTCAGAGGCAAAGGTAAATACAAGGTCGCGAATTTGATTGACTCCAAGACTATTGTGTTCACGCCAGGAAAAAGCTGAAATATGGCACCAAAATAGTAATGGAATAAACATCCAGACTGTTGACTGCTGAAAGTATCCAAAAGAAATGAGTCCAGACGAAGTCAAGCCTCCTCAATAATGGAAACCACGATGTAAAGGCTAGATGCAAGTACCGCTCAGGGGCATTTAGGCATACCATTTGACAACTGTGATGTGTTCAAGTACAAGGTGCAAATTTTGATCGACTCAAAGGTTATCATGCCAGAAAGTTTGCCCACACATTGGAATCTCCGCATCAAATTGACATCTTAGTTTGCAAGGGCCTCTTCAGAAGCAATAAGTCCAGACGGAGTCAAGTCTCCTCAATGACGGCAATGTTCAGTTTCTTTACTGCATTTTCATTTGTAGTTTCTATTATTTGCTTAAACATTTGTATACATGCATGCAACTTATATGTTTTTGAATGATAACCATAATAAAATACACATGTTTTTCTTGAAGTAATCCATTCGTATTCACTCATGATTTTGTGTATGTGCATTGCAATACCAATTGTTGTGCTTAAACTCTGTGAGGGAGGATGATGAAATAAAAACGCAAAAATATCTAATTGTGTGCTCTTGAGAAAGACCCTGTTGACGATGTACATGCATTGTTTCAAATCCTAAACACCGGAGATATAAGGCAGATAGACCCTCGCCAACCCATTTGAGCCTTGAAGTAGGAGTTTCTTTTCGCATGAAAAAACCCTTGCATTTAACCCAGGGGTAGGGTAGGCGTCAGTTAGTTTGAAAGAGTATTCAAATTTCAAAAAAGAGTGCAAATCTGAGGATCCATTACCTTTCGTTGTACCAAATCAAGAGATCCAATGACCAGAAACCATAATGGTTATCCCGAACAAGAGGTCCAAAGACCAGAAACCACAAAGGTTATCCTTACTCAACCAAGAAGTGAGACAGTCATGATCCTCGCAAAGCAATCAAGACAACCAGTGTCACACGATTTGTTCAAAAAAAGAGAGAATTGAAAAAAAAGAAATGAAAAAAGCCCGCTAAGTCGAAACTTGAAAACAAGCGACTTAGGAAAAATTAGGGCATCCTGCTGGACTTCACAATCAAAGATTCACAAGAATCAGTCCAGGCAAAGGTTAGGGATAAGCAAAAGAATGCAAAAGCGAAATACAAAAAGGATTACACAAGAAAGATCCTTAACACAAGAACAAAATCGTGTGACACAGACACGAAAGACAAAGGGGTGACTGACTCCCAACAACAACCTGATTGGTGCTTAAACCGTTAGTGTAATTGGTTCCTTAACCATCACAAAACCCTTTTGAGAGATGAACGCTTGTGAAAGCTAGCTGAACATAGGAATGGAGAACATCATGAAGAGGGGTGGGTACCTATAAACTTCTAGCCTATATCTTTTGTTTCTATAACCGTGAACCAGGCCACGATACAACCCTCAAAAGTCATAACTGAAACAGGGTTATTTTGAGAGCGTGCTACCACGAGACCGCGTTCCCGACTCTTATACGTTGTGCTAAAAGTTCTTTATTGGTGTTGCATGTGCATGCTTTCGTTCATCAAAAATTAATGTCGTAGCTTAACCAGTGATTTGTTCACAAAGGTTTACGACACCTTTTAAATAAAGACTTCAAGATTAACATGTCTGTTGCATTAGAATTTTCATTCTTAAAATAAACATTTTCTGCTTGCATACATTTGTTTGGCATCATAAAAGTTCACATACAGAAATTCAGTCCAGAAGCTTAAGCTTGCCAAGTATAGAAGTCTGAAACTTCCGAAGGTCAGTCTATCGAGGTGCACTTTTCAAGAAACTCCATTGAGTGGGGACTTTCCCAACATTCGTGGTAAGAGCCAATTAATCTGGGGCAATCACGTCGAGCACTCTCTTCAGAATTTAGCCAAGTTGGGGCAATCACTTCAAGATCAAATCTCTCAAAGAACCATCCGACGGAGGCATTCTTCAAAGTTCAGCCAAGCTGGGGCAATCGCTTCGAGATTCAAATCTCTCAAAGAACAATTATTCTGGGTGTTTTCTTCAAAGCAAAGTCAGTCAGAGGTGATAACTTCAAGGCTCGTACTGGGGCAGGCCACCCCAAGAGCATGAGAAGTCACTCTCTCCCGAAGACGGTCAATCCAAAGCACCCATCTAGAGTTCAAAATACTGAGATCTTTCCTGAATCCTCGCAAGGAAAATTCTCGCACAGATCATGCAGTCTGGGGCATTTATTTCGAGATCCAACGAATCTCTCCAAGAGTTTGAAGACACTGAGGCATTTCATATGCCATGTTTTCCGTAAAATCCTCTTGAGACATTTTCTTCCGATGGACCTTAATCTGAGGCGAGTTGAAAATTGCAAAGAACCATTTTTCTCTAATGATTAGTTAGAAACCTATCAACCCAGAGGCTGGAAGCAAAAACATTATCAGCACAGTACTTCAAGAGTTGTTTCATCAGCAGGCTTCATTGATCAGAATTTCTTAGCAAGTCCCATTAGACAATCCCTTCTCCAGCAGAGAAGAAAAGGGAAGGATACTTCTCGAGTAGAAGGGTATCATCATCCCACATCTCCAGCAGGGGACGCTTTATAACTCTCATCTCCAACATGGGACGCTTTATAACTCTCATCCCTAGCATGAGATGCTTCATACCTCATCCCCAGCATGAGGCGCTGTTTCACCCCAAAATTTTCCCTCACCAAGACAAGACATTGTGTACTAAGAGGTTCACAAGGTTCATAAGACATCTCATGAGTTTCACAAGGTTCACAAGGTTCACAATTAGTTAGAAAGTTTGGCAATTCCCTCAGACAATGCATCCTCCTAAGCAAGGCATCCTAAACTAGGGTTTTGACTTTCATCAGGCTAAATGGACTTCAAAAACTTCAAGTGAGCTTCATAGCATCCTATATGTGTGCAAGAATCCCCATGTCAAGTTTCAAGACTTTTCCCAAAGGTTTGCTCAGTCAGATGACCAGATAGGCTAAAATCAATCAAAGTAGTTAAAAAGTCAAACTGAGGTCAACTGTGGTCAAACCAAAGTCAAAATTCATTATTTTTTTGCCAATATCAAGTATATGAAGTAAAATTCATCATTTGATCAAGGGTTGATCATGATTCATCAAGGATATTTCAGATCATCAAGAATCAGGAGTTTCTAAATTAGGGTTTTCATAGGAAAAGTCAACTGAGCTTTGACCAGCCATAACTTTCACATGCTTCATCAAAAGTTTTCCATCCAAAGATCATTTTGAAGGAAATTTAATTCTCTACAACTTTGTGTCTAACAAGCCAAGCCCAAAAATGCTTCATTTGGAAGGTATGAGCTAAGACATTATAGGTCCTTTTAAAAGTCAACAAAAAGTCAACAACTTCCAAAGAGCATAACTTGAGAATGATAAAAGATATGGACATGAGACCAAAGAGGTTGGTTAGAGGACTCTTTAAGCTTTCCAAAATGTCCAAGAACACCTTCATATAATTAAAATTGAGGTATTTGTTCCCTTGCAAAGTTGGGAAATGTTTGAGAGGTTTATGAAGCAAATGGAGTCTTAAAACCATAATTTACCAAATGGGCTGGCTTTTTTATGATCCAAACACTTCCATGACATCATTCACGAATTAAAATTTATTTATTCATATTTTTATTCATTTTATTTTATTTATTATGATTTTTTATACTAAAAATCATTTTAAATCAAAATAAAATATAAAAGTGTGAATATTTGATTTGATTTTGGTTCTAGAAAGTCTTAATGATCATTTAGAGGTGATTGAAACTACACAAAATCAGATCATTCAAAAATAGTAAGGATATATCAAGATTTTTCAATTTTTGGAAGCTTATCTTTTTCAATCTTTAACTATCCAAAAGTCCAAAGTGAAGATTAATTTTTTGACCTAATTTTGTTCTATCATATATATACAACATCAAGCAATTCACAAGACACAAAAATTATGCCTCTAGAACACTAAACCAATTTCGAATTTTCAAGGAAAAAGCAAAACCCGAATTCAAGCATTCAAGCCATTCCAAAGACTTTTGAAGGTTTCAATGTGTTCTTGGAAGATCATTGAATGTTTCTGAATCATAAAAGCATCCATTCATATACACAAATGCCATAACCGAATCATCATATTCTTGTTTTTTTAAAATTTTCGATTTCATAGATTCATGTAATATAAATTGTTTTTGATCATTGATGCTTGTTTATGAAGGTGCCTGGAACGTTTCTATGTGTTTGGATTGAGTTTTCATTGCAGGTTGAAGGATTCACCATAGTTAGGGTTTCGGCCTCTCATTTGGGGTTTCATGATAAACCAAACATAAATGAATTTTAAGAACATATGAAGATCGTATGAGTCATAAGGATCACATTGCACTAATTAATTTGAAGAAATTTTACTGTTTGATTGATGTTTGAGTTTCGTAGGTCATGAATATGGAAGAACATGCAAGAAAATTCGCAGGAAACATTGAAGGAGAATTCGCAGGAAACCTGGGGAAGAAGATGAAGTCTTTGGCGCGAAATCTGAATTTTGAAATTATGTTTGTTTTATTATATTTTGTTGTTATATATATTTCAGATATGATGCTTGGCTCAGCTGGTAAGGGATGCGCGTGTGTATAACAAGGTCAAGGGTTCGAACCCTATCAAGACCATTCTTTTTGGGAAAAATTCTTAAAAGTTATTTTACATATATTATGCACTCTTCTCCCCCAAACAACAAGGCGCGCGCCTTGTCCCAGTGGCTAGGACTTACCAGGTATCAGGGGAGGTCTTGGGTTCAAATCCAGGCCTCCCCTCTTTCTTTTATTTATTTTTCTTTGTTTTGTTTTCTTTTTATTTTATTAATCATATAATTATATTAATTACGTTTTCATAATTAAAACCTTAATCCTATTGTTTCTTACTAATCCTAATTAACTTATTTTTTCTAAAAAAATTTCCAATTAATTAATTTATTTTCTCAAGAAAATTAAATTATTGTTTATATTTATATATATATATATATATATATATATATATATATATATATATATATATATATATATATATATATATATATATATATATATTCTTGTATATAAATTCTTTAATAATTAAAACCCTAATCTCGATTCTTTTCATTAACTAACCCTGATTTATTCTTAATCCTGATTTTTCTTATTTTTGACTAACCCTAATTCTTTCTAACTCCTATGCTATTATTAATTTCTTTTATTGCTTATTATTCTTTATATATTTATTATTTATATTATAATGTAATTGCGAAAGCCTTGTAATAGTCGTAGGTTTATTATCGTTGTTATTTTATTGTTTATAAATATTTTTGCCATGGTTAGTAACTATAGAGAGTGATAACATGTTTGTGATTTAAAAATTAATTTAGAATGACTTAATAAGATAAATATATGAATATGAACACTCACACACGTAAGTCGATCTTTGATCGCCATCTCACACTTTCTAGGGTTACTCCTCATGTTGCCTAAATCTAAGGTCAAGTAAGGTGTCTTAAAGCAAAGTCCCTTCACTAATATCATCAAGTCCCTTTAAGTTTATAAGATCAAGTCCCTTCGAGGTTGCCTACGATAAATGATCTTGTCCCTTCGAATAAAAGATGATAAGTCCCTACGAATTGCTAAAGACACCTTACAGTTGCCTAAATACAGATGCCCTTTCACTTGTCCCTTATCACATCCAATGTAATGACTACCTATTCCTTAATAATAGGGATAGTCTTACCATTGAAAGAACATATAAGAATAGTAAAGACTTAGCATAGGGTAGGTTCCTCTTAAGTACTTGCTCACTTTTTTTCAAAAAATACTCTTTTACACTTCACATTTCAAACAAATTTTCAAAACAAAGTCTTTATATACATCCATACGAGGATCATTATAAAGTACTTAGAAAATTTTTAATCACACACTACACTTCTCAAAATAGTTTAAAGTGAGCTAAGTAACTAAGAGCCCATGGATAACCATGGATATAAAGGGTGCTAACACCTTCCCTTTGTATAACCTACCCCTCGAACTCAAAATCTTTTTAAGGTCTTTCCTGTTCTTTTTTGTCCTTTCCTTTTGGATAAAATAAAAGTCGGTGGCGACTCTTGCTATCCGCAACATTTAACTAAAGTCAGTTCTCCCACCATGTTACAGACGCTTCATATCTTTTACCCCCAACAAGGGGAAACTTAAACTCTTATCTTCAGCAGGAAGCTTTATCATTGACATCCCCCATCATCCCCAGTAGAATTGGAAATTGAAATCTTCCCTAGCAAGGAAACAAAAGTCTAGTGTTTCCCCTAAGTAGAGACTTCCCTTCAAATACAGGGGCAATCCCCAACAGTACAAGGAGTGTCTTTCCTCCCCAATAGGTTACTTCCTCAGCAGTTTCATACTTCTAGTTCCCAGTCGAGTCAGAAGATTTTCACTTCCCCGTCAGAGTGCATGAAGGGTCCATCTCCAGCAGGGTCTTGGCGCTCCAATCTCAAAGTCCAATTTATTTTTCGAAATGGCGGCAGTTCAGAGTCGGCGTATCACTAGCAACGTTCCCCACAGAGTTGTTTCCTCCTCACCAGGACTGACCAGATCAATGTAATGATCATCGTATTCTCCCCAGTCAAGCCATTTGGGATACTTGTAGTCTCCTTGTCAGGAGATCTCTTTACATTAGCATATGCATAATCATCATTACATGTGCATCCTCCAAAGCGTAGCATTTCCATTGTCATGGAGCATTACGCCATAAACCCAAGCATACGCATGCCAACATGGGCCAGTTTTGAGGTACATTACATATGACCCGAAACATATTCTCAACCTGAGATATTCCCTACAGAAGATACTTATACCATTTTCTAGACATCTTTGTTTTTCCAAGTCAATGTTGTCATTTTTCTTTGCTGCTTGATTCGCTAAGCCGTCACATCTCCAAGTTTTGTTTTGTACAATGGTCTCGTTTAAAGCCCTGTGTTGCACAACAGGCTCCCTTTTTGTCGCTTTATTCGCTCAACAGTCGCGTGTTTTCTTTGTGGCTTGATTCGCTCAGCAATCACATCTTCGAGTTCTGTTTTGTACAATGGTCTTGTTCCAAGCCGTGTTTTGTACAACAGGCTCCCTTTCCGTGGCTTGATTCGCTCAGCAGTCGCGTGTTTTCTTTGTGGCTTGATTCGCTCAGCAGTCACATCTCCGAGTTCTGTTTTTTACAATGGTCTTGTTCAAAGCCCTGTTTTGTACAACAGGCTCCCATTCCGTGGCTTGATTTGCTCAGCAGTCGCATGTTTTTTCTTTGTGGCTTGATTCGCTCAGCAGTCACATCTCCGAGTTCCGTTTTGTACAATGGTCTCGTTCCAAGCCCTGTTTTGTACAACAGGCTCCCTTTCCGTGGCTTGATTCACAGAGCAGTCGCGTTGTGTTTCTTTGTGGCTTGATTCGCTCAACAGTCACATCTTTAAGTTCCATTTTGTACAATGGTCTCGTTCAAAGCCCTGTTTTGTACAACATGCTCCCTTTCCGTGGCTTGATTCGCAGAGCAGTCGCGTTGTGTTTCTTTGTGGCTTGATTCGCTCAACAATCACATCTTTAAGTTCCGTTTTGTACAATGGTCTCGTTCAAAGCCCTGTTTTGTACAATAGGCTCCCTTTCTGTGCTTGATTCGCTCAGCAGTCGCGTTGTTTTTCTTTGTGGCTTGATTCGCTCAGCAGTCACATCTACGAGTTCCATTTTATACAATGGTCTCGTTCAAAGCCCTGTTTTGTACAACAAGCTCCTATTCCGCGGCTTGATTCACTCAGCAGTCGCGTCGCAGGTTATCGTTTTGTACAACGATCTTATTTGTCTGGGCTCTCGTTTATGTACATCGATCCCGTTCCACCCTGTTCTCTTCCTGTTACCTATTCTGAGGTCAAAAAAGTAAAATAAATAAATAAAAGGCAGATGGCATTTTTCTTATCCACCGAGTATAAATTTTCAGGTTTTATTCTAGTATTCAATCACTCCATACCTTGAACGTCTAAAAGTTGTTGCAATTATTCGTTCAGGCTCGCAGATGATTGAATAGGGGCAGCTGTAATACCTCAAAATTTTCCCTCTCATTTCCTCAACATTTTTCATAGCATTTAGCATACACAAGTGCATGAAATAACCAAAAACATTGCATCATGTGTAGCATGGCCGAAGCATAGGTAAGTGATCAATTATTGGAGAAAATGAAGGCATTACAAAGGCAATCAAAGGGCCACAAATCATCTCAACCTTGTGCAAGGGGTTCACAACACCGCACAAGTTCTCATTTGAAGCCACAAGTCATGGAAAGATTTGGTTTAATCAGAGAAGGCAAGCAGCGCAACATCTCCTGATGAAAAAGGCCAAATTAGGGTTTCATATCAACTGGGCTTCTGCATGAAGTTTTGATTCAAATAGGATCCCATTGTCATATATATGATTTCAAGTTCCTAGGGTTCAAATTTCATCCACAAAATCATTTTGGAAGAGGTTCAACTGGCCATATGACTGAAAATCGAGGAATCGGGGAAAAATCAACCATGCTGAAGAAAAAGTCAACTCTTGACTTTTTGAGATCAAAATCATGAAATTAGGGTTACAAGGATCCTATGGTTCAAATTTTGTCAAGAAATGATGGAGGAATCATAAAAAATTCAAGAAAAAAGATCATTTGAAAAATGGTTGATTTCACCTTTCCCTCCACTTTTCCTTCCACTTTCCTTCCACATTTCCTTTCATTCTTTCCCTCTTGTTTTTCCACTTCAATTCCACTCCATTTCCCTTGGATTCTTCTACCATGTTCCATAACCTTCTAGAGTATTCCATGTAATATTCCAAGGAATATTCAAAGGAATATTCCTTCTCCAACCCTAACCCTAACTAACTACAAATCTAACTCCATTCCTAAACCTAACTCCATTCCCATACCTAGCTCTAAGTCTAGACCCTATATAATCATTCATCACTTCAATGCAAAAGGTTCTCAATTTTTCACTCTCTCATAATTTCTAGAATCACTTTTTCTCTCTCACTTTTCTTCCATTTCCCTTTTCACCAAAGTTTTTTTTTTGAAGAAGCTCTTCAAGTTTCACATTGAAACTTGAAGATCTTAAAGCTTAGCCTCTAACCTACATTGAATTGTGTATTATAGAAGAAGAACCTACTGATTTTTGTGAAGATTTCGACTTATAGGAATTGCAAGAAGGCTCAAGCATCAAGAACACATTTATTTTGCAGATTCACGGTTTTCTTGGTTTTCTCTTCGATCAAGCTCCGATTCTTGCAACATTTACCGAAGCACTTCTCCGCTTCGTAGGTTTGTGGTCTAAAATAACTTTTCCTTTAAGTTATTCTCTTCATCTCACCATTTCGGCATTTTTTAAGTGCTTTTCGTATTACTTATGGTTGGTTATGTTTTCGTTACGTTTTGCTTGCAATTTGTGGAGTTTAATGGATTAGAAGTTAGGTTGTAGCTTGTTATAGGTTCTAGCATGTGTTAATAAGCCCTAATTGAGTAGAAATTCGTGTTAGCATGATTAGGTGGGGGTTAGGGTTTCTTAGAAGGAAGATTGTGGCCAAAAGCACTTATTTCAAAAGCATTTTTTACTTTCTGTTCATCGTTAATCGGTTAACGGTTTGGTTAACCGGTTAACGCATGCGTTTTTGGCCAAATTTAGTGTTGTATGGGGTCCGTTAACAAGTTAACCGTTTGGTTAACCGGTTAACACTGTTAGTTTTTGTTTTTTTAGCTTATTTGTTTTGCTCAATCTTGCTTCCTAGTGCTTATAAGGTTCATGTATGCTTAGGTATTGATTTTAGGGAATTTTGGGGTCTATTTCCAGTAGCCGATTCATTTGTTTCGAGTCGTTTCGACATGATTCCGTTCACTTTTCCATGTTTTGTGTTAAATGTGTAAATATGATATAATTGATTCTTGATGTGTCTTGTTACACTTTAATCATTTGTTTCACATATAAAGTGCTTGCTTAAATTCAATATGTGCTTCATGATTATTGTCATTGCTTGCTTAATTGATAAAGTGATTAAATGCCATGATTGATTTTTTGCCAAAAATGATTAAATACTTCACATGTTCATGCAAGTTTCTTGTGCTTAACTGATCATATCTTAACATGAGTTCAATTCTGATTTTTATACAATACATGTGAAATAATTGATGCTTATAGTGATACTTGTTCAAAGTCATGATAAATGCTTATTTTGTGCAATATGGAAAAGTGTGGTTATTCTTGTTGATCATTGTTCCTTTTAATCAAATAAATGATGCAAATAAATTCACATGTTTGAGTTCATTTTGTGGTGTATGTAGATCCATGTTAATTGATGTTTATGTGTTGTTTATCATTCACTTTGTGCACATAAATAAAAATGATCAAATCTGCCTCATGTTTTCATAGTTGTTTGTTAATATGGGTGTTGTAAAATACATGTTGTTTGTGTGTTTGCATGCTGTATGTGACTTTCTACACCTATCTTTTCATGTTGTATGCTGGCTGTAGAAAGTTGCTTGTGTTTTGCTTTGTGTTATGCATTGTTTTGGTAGTTGTTGTTACTTTAGGGGTTGTAGTAGGTGCTGAATTTTTGTTTTAGTTTTTTTTAGTTCTCTAGAATTAAGATAGAGTTTAGATTGAGTCCTAGAGTTATTAGGATTTAATTGGTGCGAGTTTGCTTTATTATTTTTAATAAAATGCACACTAATCTTTGTTTTGTAGGGAGAGAAAGGTATGTTTCTTTACACCTTATCCTTTTATTTTTTATGCATTTTTTTATGCATTTAATTCACCTTTTATTTCCATATTTGTGATTGGTAGGATTCCCCTTTGGCTAGGAACAACTTATCTTCCTTAGGAAGTAAGTTGCTTCCTTTTTCTTCTCTGTTTTCCTTTTGCTCCTTAGGATTAGAAAACTTCACAAACCATTAAGACCACTTTTGAATATAATAACTAAATTAGGGTTGAGTCTTAGTTACCTTAGTTTTTGCCTTTTGCTACTTGAGTCATTTCTTTCTCTCCTCATAACGAAAATAATAAAAATACTTAATAACAATTGAACATTCTTATACACCATGAGACTTTGTTGCGAAATACTTATACGCGTCCTGTTTTGAGGTGAGGTGTAAGTATTTACCACGATGGATAGGTCTTAGTATGGGAATGTTCACAAACAAATTCAAAACATTTCTCATAAAAGACAAAAAAACAAACATAATAAGCGACTATCTGCGGGAACTTCTCTTTCTCATCTCATTCAGTCTGTATGCGAACTTGCAACGACTTGTCTCTTATGCATGACGGTAAACGCACTCGTACCAGACGAGACTGCTTCACTTGAGCATAGATATACGCAGTTCCAACTATAAAAAAACAAAAACATAGTTCCCGCCTTAGTTAGGCGAACTACGTCGACTCTGATCCTCATTTTCCCGAAGAGGTACGTAGGTAGCGGGGTAGAGCCCGTTCGAGTACATTCTTTATTTTCCCTACATTTTCCCCTTCTTTCCATTTTCCTTTCCTGATCCTTTTCTCATTTCAGTTTCAATTCCATTTAGAAGTTCATTTGTCCAACAACAGTTATTTCTCACCCTTTGAAACAAACAAGCAAACGTGGATCTCATCGGGTACGTCGGATGATCTGGGATGCTAATACCTTCCCAGGTCGTAACCGACTCCCGAACCCATATCTTTGGTTCGCAAGGCCTCGTCCTTTCCTTCTTCCTCAGGTTTGTGCAGCATTACCTTTCCCATTCCTTCGGGATAAAAATGCATGGCTGGCGAATCTACCTTTTCCGCGCCACTTTCGCGTTTGTACTAGGATGAAAATCCCAGGAGCGACACAAACCGATTTTGTTTTATGCATCTTACTATTTTTCTTCGATTTACATGATTCATGCGATATAAATTAATTTAGATTGCATATTCTTGCTTTTGTTGATGCTTAGATACTATCTGGACTGTTTCATTGAAGTTTTATTGCAGGATTGGAAAAACGCCATGGCTAGGGTTCTTCATCCTAGTTTGGGGCTTTCGAATACAAGCCATATAAATGACTTTTGAGACCATATTCGTATCCTCTGGATCTTGGGAAATTGAATGGTCCCATTATTGAGAAGAAATTTTTCGTTTAATGATGAATTTGAGAAACATAGGGTCACCTGCGAAAATAAATTCGCAGGAAAAGTCGTAACTAAATTTGCATGAGTTTTCGCAGGTATTTTGGGGAAGATGAAGTCTGATGGCGCGAAATTTGTAATTCAAATTCTAATCTTATTTTATAATTAATTCTTTATGTTTTATATTAGTTATGATACATATGGTGTAGCGGTAAAGCACGCGCATGACAACGTTGAGGTCATGGGGTCGAACCTAGCCTCAGGCATGTTTTTTTTAATACTTTATTTTATGCTTAGATTTAATATATAATTTTGTTCGTTCATGTTATAGCACAACAGGCAGCGCAACCCAGTGGATGAAGGTTGTTGGCTGAGAGTTCAGGGACGTGGGTTCAACACCTTCTTCCCACATTTTGCTCAAAAAACCTGGTTTTTTCTTCCTTTTATTTTATTTCCTTTTCTAATTAATTTGTTAATTAACCATTAATTAAATTAACCTAATCACTATCACTAATTTCTTTCTTTAAAAAAAGAAAATATAATTTCTTTTTTTTTAATTTGAAAATCAACTAATTAATTTTTGTTGTTGTTATAAATCCTTAAAATATATTTTTTTAAATTAATTACATTTATTATTCTTTGTAAATTAAATAGTTTTTTTTATCACCATAATTTACTTAAAATTATCTTTTAAATAATTCTTTTAATTAATGTGTTTTTATATCTTATGTAAATAATTTCAATTAATTTGTAAATAAAGTTAATTAATTAGATTTAGATTAAATAAATCCTAATTTTCTTAAAATCCTAAATTTTCCTAATTAACCCTAATTTTAATTTCTAACCCTAATTTGTCTAACCTAAACATATTTCTTAATTAAAACTTTAACCTAATTTTTAACCTTAATTTTTAATTTTTATTTTCTTTAATTTATTTTGCTTTTTATTTCCTTTATTTAATTTTGATTTATTTATCATATTTGAAAAATGTATAAGTTGTAATTATTGAAATTTATTTTTCGTCCGATTATATTGTATCTGTCCCAAAGCGATGTAATAAGGTAGCTTTATTTTTTTGTCTTTATTAATTATATTATTTATTTGCGTGGTTAGTAAATAGGGAGTGGAAACATAATTGTAATTAATTGAACATAAACACTCACACACGTAAGTCGATCTAAGATCGCTGTCTGCACCTCCTAGGATTATCCCTCTTGGTTTCCTTATTAAACGGTCAAGTCCCTCTAAAGGGGGGTGTCTTAAGCAAAACCCTAATAATAAGAAATCATCTTGTCCCTCCCTCGGTTAAAAGATCAAGTCCCTACGATGTTGCCTAAATTGATCTTGTCCCTTAAGATTAAAAGATGATAGTCCCTCCCAAATTACTAAAGACACCCCCCAGTTGCCTTCATTGACCGTACGATGACCCTACGCCCGTCCCTTAAAATCCGAGGTAATGATTACCTATTCTTTAATAATAGGGACAATCTTACCCTTGAAAGAACATAAAAGAACATGAATGACTTAGTCTAGGGTAGGAACTCTTAGTTACTTGCTCATATTTCAGAAAATACTTTTCACACCTCACATTTTTCAAAAATCTTCAAAAACAAGGCTTTGTATACATCCATACGAGGATCATTACAAAGTACTTAGAAAATTTTCTAACCACACACTTCACTTTTTTTCAAAAAACATTTAAGTGAGCTAAGTAACTAAGAGCCCATGGATAACCATGGATATAAAGGGTGCTAACACCTTCCCTTTATATAACCTACCCCCCCGAACTCAAGTCTTTTAAAATGGTCTTTCATGTTCTTTTATGTCCCTTCCTTATGGATAAAATAAAAGTCGGCGGCAACTCTTGCTATCCGCAACATTTATAGAAAGTCAGTTCTCACACCGTCATACACTTACACCTTTCAATAAGGGTTCCAAGCCCAAATTTTCCTTCGAACACATCAAAAAGAAATGTCGAAGAAGCTAATGGCAGTCATTGTCCAAATCAAAAAGAAAAAAGCCAAAAGGAGACTTAGGAGAAAATAAAAGCGTCCTGGTGGACTGAAAACATCAAAGATATAGTCCAGGAAAAAGTTAGGGATAATAAAAATCCAAATCAAGAGAGGTTACCAATAATTCCTCAACAAATACAAAGATGAGTTGACCCAAAGTCCTCAATAAAAAACAAAGTGTTATGTTGAAGCAATGACTGCTATCCAATAATCCTTTGGCTTCTGAGCCATCCTCATCAATGCAACTTCAAGTAATCTGAATGCATATGTTAAATTAATTGAGCTTAGGACTAGAGATCATCATGGAGTATGGGTTGGGTAAAAATTAAATTTTGAGCCTTATATCCTTTGTTTTGAAAACCATGAACCAGACCACGTTACAACCCTTTAAAGACCTAATTGAAGCTAGGTTAGTTTTGAAAGCATATCGCATCAAGGTTGCGTAAGCTAACTCCCCAAGAGATTTTCCAATCATTTGCTTTGGTATCATACTTTTGGCATTATCTTTCACTTTGTGTGTCTGAATAAACATTGCACTCTTACTAGTGATTCATTTGCTATACACCAATATCATTCCAATAAATATTTTGATTTTTAAATTTTTTCTTGAGCATTGCATTAAAATTATCATTTTTTGAATGAATATTTTATTTGCAATTAAGCACTCATCATCAAGAAATTTTAAACAGTTGAGAAACTTGATCAGTGATCCTATCAGGGGCATATCACAGTCAAATATCTTATTATTCAGAGAAACTCTTCAAGACTCATGATGGGGCAAGAATTTCAAGCGACCAGTCAAGAAACCATTCCATAATCAATCAACATGGGGCATTCTACTTCAAACAATCCCCAAGCAAAGCTTATCACTCCTTCCTAACAGGATCAACATCTTGACACTTCTAATAAGTGTGACAAAAGTTATTTTCAATACACCTTTTGAAGGCAGAGTTGGCAAATTTCCATGTGTTGTGGAATCAGTTGTTTTAGCCGCACCTCTCTAAAAGAGTCTTATCCAGTGGTCTCAGCATTTGCATTACAATCATTGACCATTCACATCATACAAATTTCATACCAAGCATAACTCGAATTACTTCATGCTCATTTTCATTTCACGAGGTCTTGTCATCTTACCTTGTGGTCAAAGTCCAATTTTTTTTGGCACCCTTAAAGTCCAATATCTATTGGCAAGTATCAAAAGTCAAAGTCCAATTCACTTGACAACTAATAAAGCAGTCGTGTATGTCACTCTATCTTTCGTCCAATGTTATTCTTGGATCCAGATTTCTCTCTCTGGTTGTTCCCATTGAGAAATTCAATTTGTTTCTTTGGATTTCTCACTCTGGTTGTTCCCATTGAGAAATTCCTTTTATTTCTTTCAAGTTTCTCTCTCCGGTTGTTCCTATTGAGAAATTCTTATATTTCCTTCAAATTTCTCACCCTGGTTGTTCCCATTGAGAAATTCCTTTTGTTTCTTTCAAGTTTCTCTCTCCGGTTGTTCCCATTGAGAATTTCGTATTTTCTTCAACTGTCTCACTCCGGTTGTTCCCATTGAGAAGTTCTTATTTCTTTCAACTGTCTCTCTCCGGTTAATCCCATTGAGAAGTTCTTATTTTCTTCAAACTTTCTCACTCCGGGTTTTCCCATTGAGAAGTTCTTATTTCCTTCAACTGTCTCACTCCGTTTTTTCCCATTGAGAAGTTCTTATTTCCTTCAACTGTCTCACTCCGGTTAATCCCATTGAGAAGTTATTATTTCCTTCAACTTTCTCACTCCGGTTGTTCCCATTGAGAAATTCTTTTATTTCCTTCAAGATTTCTTTCTCCGATTAATCCCATTGAGAAGTTCAATCTATTTCCTTCAAAGTCTCTCTCCGGTTAATCTCATTGAGAAGTTCAAAGTGTGTTCTTCTAACTTCTTTTGTTGGTTAATCCCATTAAGAGGTTCATTATATTTCTCCCTTTGGTTGAACCCATTGAGAAGCCTGACATATGTCTTATATTTCCTTCCAATTCTCTCTTCGGTTAATCCCATTGAGAAATTCAATGCATTTCTTTCAACTGTCTCTCTCCGGTTCATCCCAATGAGAAGTTTGGCGCGAATCTTTATTTCAAGTGGCATCTTCTTGAATGTATCGTTTAAAAGTGTGATGTCTCCCTTAGTGTACCTTCATAAGTTGCTTTCATTCCACGTCTAGTACTTTTCTAGATGCTTCGGGCGTTGATTTCCAAGTTTGGTACTTATGCATCTAAAACATTGCTAGATGTCATTAATTCCCCTTCCAGGGTTTACTCATTTTCATTCCAATTATTCCTGATCATTCTCCATCGTTCAGAAATATCTTGTTTTCCCCAATCAATTTTCTTATCTTACTGTTTTCAATGTGTTCTCTTTATTCAGTCATTTCATTCATTGCCAAACTTTGTGTCTCATATCATATCACATTCATATTTAAAATTCCCAGCAATTGCATCCATACAAGCATATCATATTTCATTTTTGCATTGCATCTTGCATTGGACAAATTTCAGGTCTTCTTATATCTAATTGACTTTTATCCTAAAAATCGAATTCCTTGCATCGGTTCACTTTCTCGGGTTTAAGATAATTAGATAGGGGCATCTGTCATACCCCAAATTTGTCATATCCGCATATTTATTTTATTATTCAAAAAATCCAAAAAAAAATGTATGTTTTAATTTTTTCGGTAAGTTGAGTCAGGGTTTCGGTTCATCAGGTCCAGTATGTATGGGCAGAGCTAAAATTTAGGGTTCGTTGTGGCGACATTTTATTTTCCATATTTCATTTATTTTCCATTCTATTTTTTTTTACTTTTTATTATTATTTCATTTCTATCCAACTTTATTATCACTTTTTTGTTATTATTATTAATTATCATCATTATATTATTGTTATCACTATTATTATTTCCATCATATTTTCATTATTATTATTTTTATTATTATTATTATATATTTTTTATCATTATTATTATTATTATTTTATTATTATCTTACAAGTCTATTTTTGTTTTCATAAAAAGATCCAAGTCCATTACCAATTCACAGAACCCATTGTCCATGTTTGCTGCAAGTGGTAGTATGGCCCACCTTGGCCCGTGAGAAATAAAAAAATAAAAAACAAAATGCATAAAGCCTAATCCCAAACGCATCTCATATTGGCCCCACCTTCATCCATGTATAACACAAAGAAAACTCATTTTCTCACCGTTGTAAAAACAACGAAACGCACAGAACGAGATTTTCTCCACTCACTCACCTCCAACGTGTTTCACAAGTGCAATATTCCGCATTTCATAACCAATTCTATCCGCAACACATCAATTCTACAGTCTGTAAAAAAAATTCAAAATTTGCATCCAAGGCTCCCAATTATACCCTTGCATCTCTTCTATAAAACCAATCGTCCTTTCATTCATTCCATAAGTTTTAACAGCCTACAAACATCCTGCAAAAATTAAAATACAACCATAAAATATTATCTCTCCCCAAACAATTTCTTCTATAGCAAAGCTTCAAAACTAGAAACATCACCTTCATAAACACCCTTCATAACTCAGCATACCAACAAATCCTCAAATCAGAAAATAATAACCCTTCACCACCATTTTTTTTCATCGCTCTTCACCCACAAACACGTACTCCACCGTAAATTCATACCTCAAACCTTTTCCATCCTCCACCTACAAACTTATACAAACACAGAAAATAACCGAAGCACTGCGAGACTTAAAACAAACCCACCATGAGCGAATCTGAGCAGATAGAACCGTGAAAACTGTGACTGAGAGAGAGAGCTTGAGACGCGAATCGCACAAATACACCAAAATCGAACCATACTACGAGAGCGCCGCGAAACAAAACCGCGAGAGCATAAACCATCATACCATGTCACCGTGAACACTGAGACCGCAAATCCCTCCGTGCGAAATCACAACAACCACGAATAGAAATCATCGCAGAAACCGAGTCGCGAGTGAGATTCTCAGAAAGTGACCGAGATACCAAAGATCCGAAAACGTGAAACTTGTGTAGAACGAGAGAAGCAGAGAGGTTCACATAGAGAACTGAGATTCAATGATTTTTCTTGATCGTGGACGAGATAGGGTGTCCTCCGCCGTGAGTCATCTTGAGGGTGGGTGTTTTCGTTTTTGATTTGCTTTTGAGGAGGAAAGGCCGTGTTCTAAGAAGAAGTGATGAACATTTATCTTCACTTTGTTTTTATTATTTTTATCTGTTTCAGCTTTTAACTCACAACCGACCCTTTATTTTCGGTCTTTTTTTTAACTTTATTTTATAATAAATTATTATTAGGTTAGATTTATGATTTATTTGGGATTTGTAGCCCAAGTTGTTGATTCTACACACACATCCTGATCTGCGGTCTACTCCCCTGTGTTGTTTTTTTGTTGTTATTGTTGTTATTTTCTTGTTATTTTTTTCATTTATTATTTTCTGATTTTCTATATGGTTAATGTTGTTAATAATATTTTATCAATTATTTTCAATTTATTATAATTCATTTTGATTCTATTGAGTATTTGGGCCAATGATATAATTATGGTTTATTGATATTCGATTTTAATCGACGTTATCTAAACCTTTATGAGGCTCTCCTTTACATTTTGCCATTGTTTATCGATTTATCAATTTTATTCACATATTTATGGTCTATGATATTATTATCCGATTTGAGACATTCGATTTTACCGACGTTGTCCAAATTGATATGAGACCCTTTCCCATTTTTTTATGGTTTCTAATTAATTTTAGACCCATTGTTCTTTCTCGATTATTTTTGGCCAATGATAAATGGAGATATTCAATTTCTAATAAATCGACGTTATCCCCTAATTTGAGGTCACTCCTTTATTTTGCTTATTATTTCCCATTTTCCCGATTCACTTTATTTCGACCGATGAATAAATGTTTAGATATTCGATTTCAAATAAATCAACGTTATCTAAACTAAATACAGGGCCATTCATTTATTTTCTCTATTATTTTCAATTTACTTTATTTTTATGGTCGATGATATAACAAACGATCTAAATGTTCGATTTCGACAAATTGACGTCATTTAGATCAATATGAGACCAATTTTATTTTTTATCGCATTTCTTTCTTTTATTTAAATAGTTGTTTGATTGTAACATAGAGTGACACTCGACTTCTCATAGAATGATTCTAAACATTGAATCGGTTCTAAGATAGTTAAAGAGCCACATTTTGACGCATTCGATCTGATCTCGAGCTCCAATGGCTCTGCTTAGCTTAGGACACTTCACACACGCTTCCTCTTTGGAAAATACAATGAAACCTTTTATTTCGTGTAATCCCGTGTAACTTACTTGTATCCCTCTCCCGATTCCAATGTATGTCATTCGTTTACTCGTTTTCGCTACTTCCGCGAACCCTTGGTCCAACGCCAAGTGGTTTCACTCTCACACTTACACTTTCTTTAGATTTTGGTATCGTTTACTAAGCGCCTTCCTTAAGACTAGGATTCCATCCCACGTAACCAATTAACCCTTAACCTCCATTTTGCACTCACCCTTCGCGATCGCTTTATGCCTCGCAATCGACCTACCCTTTGACCAAGATGGTTCTTTTAAATCCAAACCCTTGATCCAATGTCAAGTGGTCTTAGGTAATAAAATACTTTAATAATATGAGAAGAATTGTACGCCATGAGCCTTAAGTGGTTGAAAGGAGGATTACATGCTCTCGTTATTCGCTCTGATTATTCCGTCGCAAGACGCTTGGCTTGTTGGTTTGGAATAAACTATCCATAGTCTTTAGTCTAATTCAACTCCTAAATCCTTTTTTAAGGAAAGGTAAATAAAACGAACAACCATCCGCAGTGAGCCGAACTACGAAGCTCTGTATTTCTCATTGCACGAGGGAATACGTAGGCACACAGATCTTAATCCATGCCGAGCACCTAGGATCAATCAAACTTCAATATCAACTATTTTCCCCTTAGCAAGTAACTCATTAGGCATAGACATCCTTTCTCGCGTGACAACTTAGATGGTTCCCGTCGATTATAATGGATGTAGGGGGTGTTAATACCTTCCCCATGCATAACCGACTTCCGAACCCAAGCAATGGTTCTGACGACCTTGTCTTTATCCCTTTCTTCCCGGGTTTTATCTATATTTTTCCTTTCCCTATTTTGGAAATAAATCAAAATTAGGTGGCGACTCTAAAGTCAGCCCAGCCGCGACCGCATTCGCGAGGATCGTATTTTCCGAGGTACGACACTCCAAAGCCTTGTAATAGCATAGGATTTCATTTTCTGCTTTTTATTTTTTTCGTAAAAATTAAAATGCGTGGTTAATAATTTAGGGAGTGTGAAGAATAAATGAAAATTAAATTGGACTTAGATCACTAATCACAAAATAAATAATTAAAACTGATATTCACACACGTAAGTCGATCGTTCTACGATCTCCATCTACATCTCCTAGGGTTTCCCCTATTGGTTGCCTTTAATACATGGTCAAATCCCTCGAACATGGGGGTGTCTTAAGAAATGGCCCTTCAAACAAAAATCATCATGGTCCCTTCAAGATTAAAATATCATAGTCCCTTCGAAGTTGCCTATGAAATAATGATCTTTTTCCTCGATGACCATACAAAAATGATGATAGTCCCTCCGAATTACTAAGACACCCCTACAACTGCAATTAAAAGCACGATGATCTCCTGTGAGACATAGACCTGCAACTGGAAAAAAAATATAACGAACCAGTGCGCGATCTTGTTTGTATGCAAGATGCAGATGAAATGCGAAGAAATCTTAGGGCAAAAAATAGGGTGTTACAGCTGCCCCTATTTAATTTTCTTCAATCTGGAGATATGAAGATTGACATCTTCGTCTCTATAAGATGGGAGATACTTAAATATAGAAAAACCCAATTTTTGTCATAAGAGACCATGATATGATATAGATATGATATGCAAACCCAAGATCTCTGTGGGGAAAATATGACCACCAGAGAAAAGCAAAAGCTTGGGGACACAGAAGAAAATCCCGCTGGGGAAAACAACAGACAACATGAGAGTTTTACCAGGAAAGAGAACACATCAAACTTAGCTGTATTATCTACCAACACATCAATGTGTGGAAATGGAAAATCATCTTTTAGACTGGCTTTATTCAAGTCTCTGTAATCAACACACATTCATACTTTTCCGTCTTTCATTGGAACATGCACAATATTGGCCACCCATTGAGGATAATTAGATGTCACAACAAAACCTGCATCAATCTGCTTTTGAACCTCCTCTTTGATCTTTACCGCCATATCAAGATGAGTTCTTCTTAACTTTTACTTCACAGGTGGACATTCAGGCTTCAGCGGCAATCTATGCTCCACAATATCAGTATCAAGACCTGGCATGTCTTGATTAGACCAAGCAAACATATCAACATACTCTCTAAGAAGCTCTACAATCCTCTTCTTAACATCAGGACCAAGTAATGCTCCAACTTTGACTTCTTTCTTATCATCTTCAGAACCCAAGTTGACCATCTCTATAGACTCTCCATGAGGCTGAATAATCTTCTCCTCATGCTCAAGCAACCGAGAAATCTCATCAGGAATCTCTTCAACATCCTCTTCCTCAGCTTCGAACACAGGGAATTCAAAGTTGGGAGTGGGCATAGGATCATTGTTTTCAATGGGTTTATCAATCAATCTGCACAATGATTTTATTTTTATTTTAGAGTATGAACAAAAATGCAAACATCATGTAGATAAACAATGATTATTATTATTTTGGGTTTTTTATGTTACCATTTTTCAGAATAAAGCAAAAAGGAAAAACACATATGGAAATAACAAAATAACATTTTATTGATGATGATAAAATTTGAAACAAAGCCCGACAAACATCACTTTCACCTTGGGCAGAGTGAAAGGATTTTTTTTTGAAAGAAAATAAAACAAATTACTTTGAAGCATGAACAATAGAAGGAACATCAACAACAATCCAGTTCTTGCAAATCTTTCTGTGCGTAACAAAGTTAGGAATTTCTTCATCCTCGTCATCTTCAATGATGGCAGCAGCGGAATGATCGTTGATAAACCCAACACTTCGGAATCCCTCCTGAATAGTCTTCGGGTCATTGAGAGCCACACCTGGTGCAAAACCAATACCAAATCATTCTTTGTTGTCGACAACATCAATAACTCGTCCCTAACCATCAGATTGAAAAGTTTCGAGTACGCGTAAAGCATCCTTGAGAGAAGACATAGGCATAACATTCTTCTTAACAACATTATCAACAATAAAAAGATCTTAGAATGAAGTTCCCACCTCTTCTTCAGCATCAATATAGGAAAAGGATGACAAATTGCTCACTAACATCGCCTGCTCACCGTCAATAGTCACTAATTTCCCATCTTTCATAAACTTCAGCTTCTGATGGAGAGAAGATGTCACAACTCCTGCCTCATGAATCCAGGGTCTTCCAAGGAGATAACTGTAAGCGGGACGTATATCCATTACTTGAAAAGTAATTTGGAATATAAAACGTCCAATAAGAATAGGAAGATCAACTTCACCAATCATTGTCTTCTTCGATCCGTCAAAGGCTGTCACAATAATCCCACTATGCCTCATGGGAGCGCCTTGGTACGCAAGCCTTGAAAAAGTCGACTTCGGCATCACGTTCAGAGAAGACCCAATATCAACCAGCACTTTAGACATAACATCTTCCAAACAGTTCACTGAAATATGCAAAGCCAAGTTATGGTTCCTTCCTTTTTCAAGCAAGTCATCATCACAGAAACTCAGATTGTTGCACGATGTGATATTAGCCACAATACTATCAAACTGATCAACAATCACATCGTGGTTAACATAAGTTTGATCAAGAATCTTCTGCAAAGACTGCCTATGAGCCTCAGAGCACATCAAGAGTGATAAAACTGATATCTTTGACAGAATATGCAACAACTTCTCAATAACGTTGTACTCGCTCTTCTTTATCAATTTCAACACCTCATCTTCACTATCCTCGAATTGGCTTGATCAGACAACAACATCCATAATATGTTTACTTGCACTTGTATCTTTAGCTCTCTTTGGAGGATCCGAAGCATAAACTCTACCACTTCGAGTAACCTTTGTCACATCAGCAATGCTAACCACAGACTTGGGAGAAGGAATAAGAACTTCCTTACCATTTTCTATCATCGTAGCATTATACCGGTACAGAACAACTTTATCAGACTCATATGGCATTGGACCAGGCAAATTGATCACCAATGGAGTAAAACATATTTGCGGCTATCAAAAGAAATAACCACTTTCTCAGGAATATTGAACTGAGGCACAATAACATTCACTTCATTTTCATACTCGTCTCTTTTTGCTGTCACTTCAATCAACTTATCATCCATCATCTTTTGAATGTCTCTCTTAACAATCACGCAACCACGAGGGTTCACCGAGCAAATGCAACAACCAGCATAATCGTGATCAATATCGTGATATTCACTTAAGAAAGCATGCATCTCAACCAAAGACCTTCAAATATGGCGGACCTCATAAATCTTGAACAAACTAGGACAACCATCAACCATATTCACAGACGTATTACCATGCTTTGGAAGCGGATTTGTCTTCACATTTGGATTAACATCATTGAAGGACAAACATCGTGCCTCTGGGCACCTTGATTAAAATCACAGTGAGCCTCAGGCTTATACCACCATGGAATAGACTCTAGAACCGGAGGCGGAGAACGTGTTTGCACAAGATTCTTTGCAATCAGAGATGGAAGAAAATCCTCATACAACATTGGAATAGGATCAAAAATCAGCTTAGCATGAACCTGTTGATTACCACCTTGTTGCACAGAAGGCTGTTGATAACGAGGCTGATACTTTGGAGTTGTTGGTACAGTTGGAGTCACATTAATCATCGGAGTTACAAAAGCTACATGTTGTTGATGACGATTCTCACGGCCACGAGGTCTTATATAACTTTCACGAGACACAACATTATTCTCACCTTCTTTTTTCTTACCAAAGCTAAACCTCTTAGAGCTCGAGCCAACATTACTCTCTTGGCTCAACCGTCCCTCACATACACCTTCTTCTAGTCGCATCCCCATACTCACCACTTCAGTGAAATCAGAAGGAGAACTTGTTATTATCTTCTCATAGTAGAAAGAACCTAAAGTCTTCAAAAATATCTTCGTCATCTCTTTCTCTTCTAGAGGAGGAACAATCTGCGCTGCTAGCTCGCGCCATCTCTGCGCATACTCTTTGAAAGTTTCTTTGTCCTTCTGGGACATAGCACGGAGCTGATCTCTGTCCGATGCCATATCAACATTATACTTGTATTGCCTAGCAAAATCCTCTCCCAAATCATTGAAAGTCTTGATTTGACTATTATCTAAACTCATGTACCATCTCATGGCTGCACCAGTCAGACTATCCTGGAAATAATGAACCAGCAGCTGATCATTGTCTGTCTGAGCAGACATCTTCCTAGAATACATAGTCAAATTACTCATAGCACAAGTGTTTCCCTTATACTTCTCGAACTCAGGCAATTTGAACTTGAACTAAACTTTGACATTAGGGACCAAACATAGATCATAAGCATATTTTCCGAACAAATCCTTATGCTTCAAGGCTCTCATCTCCTTCTGTATCTCAGCAAAACGACCTTGAAAATCATCAAGTCTTTCAATCACACCAGCACCTTCACTGGGCTCAGGATAGTAAATCATTTCATCATGGTGCGAAGTAGTGTGTATCACAGGTGGTGCATTAGTCATCACTGGTGGAAGAGTATTAAATGCAACAGTCTCAGGAGGAGGAGGAGGAGGATAACCAACAGGAATGAAATCAACCGGCATGCCCCACGGTGTGCTAGAAGGCATGCGATAACAAGGAGAAAGGACAGTTTCAGCAGGAATTGATGCAGTGACAATCTCAGAGATGACTGTATTCTGAACAGGAGTATTAGGAGGAGGTGGCTGATTCTGAGCAGCCACCAAGCTTTCCATCATGGCAATAACTCTTTCCAAGCTTTCCCTCAGATATGCAACTTCCTCGCATAGTTCGCGATTCTTTTGTTGTAAGGCTTCCGACATCTTCTTCCGATTAGCTCGAGTATCAATCTTGTGAGTCAGCTTGACAGGAAACTGAATGAAGACCAAGAAACAACATAAGATCCCTGCACAACTCTCAAAAAGCAAGACCAATGCGAGTATGATGCATGGTATGCGTATGCAAATGCAAAGATTTCAAAGGACTATAAGATAAATTGCAATATTTATAAAGAAATACCTTTTGAAGTACTTAAAAACGCATTCTCATTAAAATCAAAGTAAGGATTACAAGTGAAGTACAAGCCTCAACAATGCTAATACATGAGAGAAAAAGTAAACTAGGCCTAGGGGATCACATCTGAAGAAGATTCGAATCCTGACTGGTACTTCATGCGAATCCTCTTAATTTCTTTATTGTACCGATTCTCCATGTCTTCCTTATCCTTCACCAACTGGTCAACAATGGCCTTCCAAGCACCGAATGTAGGAGGAATGGTAGATGGAGTACTAGAGGAAAATAAATACTCTCTTGGCCTCTTCATAACACGCCGCTCAAGTAACTCAATGAGATCATCCTTCTCTTTCAGTTTCTCTTGCATCGTAGTCTTCTAAAGTAGCCATTCTTATTTCTCTTTCTTCATCTTGTCCAACTCTTTTTGAAGAGCAACCTTCTCATCAACGGGAGGAAGAAAATCGGACAATGGTAGTATAGGAAACAAAGGCTCCTCGGGTGGATAAGGCATCTTGAGCTTGGAAGCCCTAGATCGAAACCCACTGGATGTAACACTCGGAGAAAGCAAGGTGTTGTCTTCCCAATTGACATTTCTCTTTCTAATGAACCGCATACCAAGAATGAGCAATCCTTTTCTTCATTTCTACATGATCTGCACCATTAAGAAACAAGAAACTGGATAAGGAAAGGTTGTTTGGTATGTCCTTCAAATAATATCCCAACTGTCTCCTAGCAAGAATAAGGTTGTAACTAATTCCCCCACGTGTACCAAGAAGAGGTACATTAGAAAATTCTCCACAACTGTCAATAAGTACACTAGTATCATAATAGGAACAATACCAAGTCATATCCTTATGAGAAAGAGACATAATCCTTTTAGACCATCTTCGTTTCTCTCTATTATCTTTAAAGAGGCCGAACTTAGGTAGGTGCGAAATAAACCACCTATAGAGAAGACGCACACAACACACAATCTCTCCATCACCTTTGGAGGTCCTATAATGAAAGGCATGATACATGTCTCCATGCAAAGTAGGTACCAGATTCCTCTTCAAGAAAATCTGAATGGCATTCTCGTCCACAATACCATCTAAGTTAGGAAACAAAACAATCCCATAAATGAGTAAAGCAAGAATAGCCTCAAATGCATCCTTATGACCCAAAGTAAGAGAAGTAGAAGCTTTTCCCATAAAAAACTTAGCATTAATACCACAGACACTCCCTTTTGGAAGAAACTTCCCATTAAGATCGGACTCCTTGAGAAAAAGGATTTTGGCGATGACTTTGGTCGAAAGCTCCTTCTCTAAACCACTGGAAAAAAATTCCTTGTCCAAAATAGGTAAAGCCATCCAATAAGAGTACTCCTCCAAGGTCGGCACAAGCTGATAATCAGGAAAGGTGAAACAATGATGCAGCGAATCATAAAACTGAGCCAAGGCAAGGAGAATCCCCTCTGGTACATCGGTATCCAAAATAAACAAAAGCTTTCCAAAACATTTCCGAAACTCCTGGGTGTCAACCACCAATGCTCCTAGCTTTCTCAGCTCTACTAGATTAGGATTCTTGAAGTTGTACTTCTTTTTGTTCCTCCTTTCAAAATTCATAACCATAGACATCTGAAATTTTGCAAAAGTTCCTTATGAGTCCCTTGAAATCTCAAAAACAATGCCCATGAATGCATGAGTGAATGTATGCAACGACCACAAACAAGATCACACAAAGCACACGGGTTTAGGTCCTGAGTCACGAGCATGAAGTCAAGGTAACAGAACACCAACCCACACAGGTAAGTACTAAGGTTTTGTCTTCATTGTACCTGCAGAAAACCAAAAGGGTGCTAACAGAGGTGCCCGGAGTTAACAACCATCTTTAGAATATTATCGGTACGTTGGATTACTCCCTAACCAATAACATTTTTAAAATAGACCTCGTCCGAGTGTAGTATCGCGTGACAACCACCTTAGGTTTACACCCGGATGGTTTCCGCACTACGTTCCTAAATTGGCTTGGATGGGTTAAGGGTTCTACGGTCCTCAGTATGATCAGCTCGAGGTCGGAAAATAATGACATGTATGATTACTCATCATGACATTGATAATCCAAGAAAGCCTAACCGAGTGGAGATTATCAAATTGATATAGCTTTGGACTACTCCATCGCTTATCGCTTCGAATATCGCTAACCCTATCATAATTTCAACTCAGATCCGGGTTAGAATGTATTTCACTCACAGAGGATCACCAAAACCGAAACAGAACAAACAAATAACAAACAAATCAAACCAAATCAGTAAATAAATCAAAGTAGGCCGAATCCACATAGAGATTACTCCCCAGCAGAGTCGCCACTTTTCTGTATTAGTAAAATCATGAGTGTAAACTATCAATTAGTTTAACTCAAACTAAACAGAGTCGCCACCGCACTTTTATTTTATTCCAAGAGGAAAAGGAAAAAAGAGCGAATAAATCCTAATGAATCTAAAAGCAAAAAGCTAAAGAAACACAACAGAGAAACAGGTAAGGGGATAGGTTACAAAATGGGAAGGTTTTACACACCCAAAATGTTTGTGGTACTCCACGGGAGCCCTTTGAAAAATTTACTGTTTTTGGTTTGAAAATGATTTGTAAAAATGTGAGTGGAGGGATGAAAAAAGAATTATTTTTTTTAATATTTTTATGTTTGGAGAGGTTTACCACCTCATGCCTACGTACCCACAAAGTGAAATGCAAGATCAAAACCCCATAGTTCGTGGTACAAATAGTGAAAAGGGTGGTTTATGATTGATTTTATTAAGTGAAGAGAATTTGTCATTTTCAAGTGGATAGCCTAACAAATCTACCATGAGAATGAAGGCATGGACTCATACATCATTATGGGGAGGGCGCCAACTCGGATAAAATCGACGAGTATGCCACTAAACCCCCACGAATGACAAGAGACTCAATTACATCAAACTACAACCATGGAGATTGAGAGACTTGCACCCGACTAAAGAATAATGACTCATAATCGACCGTTTTTAAAGAAAGCAAACAAAAGTGCTCATAGACACAAAACAATTTGAATGAGTTTGGTTCTTTTTATTTTTTAAAATTAAAGTCAAAATGATTAAATTCATTGATTTTTTAAGAGAAAAGAAAAAGTAAAATTCACTTGACAAAAGTCAAGGTTTTGTTTATTAAAGAGGTGATGATTTAAAAAGAAGGAAAATCCTTTGAAAAAGGGAGATGATTTTGAAAATTAAAGAATGAGAGGAAATGAAGGGACTATCCTAAAAAAAGAAAATAATGAGATGAAAGAAGAAAGATCTAACCAAACTTGATGATACTTTCAAAATATGTGCATAAGAGTTTCATCCTTATAAGCTAGCAAATGGCCGGCAAGCTCCAATCTTCATGAAGGTTAAGGCAAAGGAAAAGGTATCCTAAAATCTAAGCCCAACACTTCTATTCCAATGCCAAGGATAGTAACCATTAGTCCAAAATTAAGATCACAATTTTTTAGAAGTTTAATCTTTTATTAATGTTTTAGGTCCAAATGGACAAATAGAAAATCGCACAATCAAAATAAGGACAATATACATAAACGTGATAATGGATGAATAAAGCATAATAAAGCATATAAAAACAATTAAAGTGCAAGAAATAAACCAAAGACAATTAAAATGCAAAAATCTAAAATACTAGTATAGTAGTAATATAATAATATTTACATAATAATAATGGTATGGTGAACTTAATCAACCACAGCCAAAAGTATAACCAAAATTGAAAGGCAACCGGATCCGCTTAGCATCTTACACTATAGCGATTAATCGAGGAAAATCGAACCGAATTCAATTAAATTTGAAAGGCGATTGGGAGACCCAAAGCACCTACGCATCAGACATTCATAAGTCTCGATTCTTAATGCAATATGAATAACCACTTTGGGATTACGCGATCAACAAGAGATCCGGTCCATGAAAGTGCAAATACCCAATTAGATTTTTATTCCGAAGTCGGGACACATTTAGGTCTATGTTAAGCAATCACCGAGTAATTTAGAAAGTAATTACCCTACAAATGAGGCCGGCCACCACCAATTAAGGTGGAAAATATTTGCGCTAATACATGTTAGGGAAATGATATGATGGATCATTCTCCGAAAACATGTCGCACGAAAAGGAAAAAAATGGTAACGGTCTAATCTTAATCGAGATTTCACATTGAATTATCAAAAGCAACCTATCACAATCCCAAAGTATGGAGATTGATCCAAATGATCATTCATCCATAGATTTGAAATAATGAAGGTTAAACAATTTTGAAAGCCAATAATCTTCGAATCGGAGATCTCATCGACCAAAAATAAAAGGAGATGAAAGAAAATGGATCTAAAAATAGAATCCGTAAAAAATTAAAATATTTTTTAAGAGTTTTTTTTTAAAAATGGAACCAAATCAAGGTATTAGAAAATATTATTTAAAAAAGAAAGAAATTAGTAAACAATTTAAAAAGAAGAAGTAGAAATTAAAACAAATAAAAAAATAGAAAATGAAGCCAAGGAAGGAGGGGATAGCGTAGCACATTGTGGTTAGCAAAAGGATCCAAAACATCATTAGGCCCAAACATAAAAACTGATTTAACAAAACAAACAAATAAAAGTAAAAAAAACAAAACAAAATCAGAAAGTCTTCTTCAACGTGAAACTCCTCACGCGTTACTGTTCATCGAATGGGGAAAAATTCGCCATGAATCTCACCCTTCCTCTAATGATAAACAAAGCGTCGTCAAGAAATTGCTTCAGGTCTCCTTGCTATTGCACCGTGAATAACTCCCTCCATCAATCGCTTGTTCTCTCTGATCTTGATTTCTCGCGATAACTTGATGCTTTAGATCTCTCTCTTAGACGCGATGAAGCTATGATGGTTATTCATGTTGTTTTACAAATTTGTGTTGAATGGATGATGAACGTTAATGAACTGTGAAATGTTGGTGATTTTAGTGTCATCAATGCATTTTAGTAGGAATGAGATTTACTACAGGCCAAAGCAATTATACGTTAAAGCTTGGAAACGAGTTAGGGTAGTGCGGAGTGCACGCTCGTCAAGCCAACATATAATTGAATGCGAATAACTTAAACGGGGTTCCAAGGGGCAGCGCCCCTGGCGGGGTGCGGGGCAGCGCCCCGAAGGCGGGGTACGGGGCAGCGCCCCGTGGGGTTCCAAGGAGTCGTTTGGCTTGTTTTTCGGGACATAACAAAAACATAAAATCTTCTATTTACTGAATAATTTCTTGTGCCAAGAAACTATTTGTTCTTGTAGTATTATCCCCACAATGATTTCGTGAACCCAGGCATAATAGGGTCGAAATACTTTGTTCGGAAAGTGAACAAACACGATTCTTCAAGAAATCCAAGATTATCAAACCTTTTTCTCCAACATGAAATTATAATGAGCGAGAATTTTGCGATTCAATATTGTTGATTCGTGAAGGTTTGAGAATTGGATTTAAAGTGATGAAGAGATTGAAGCTTGGGAAAAATTTAGCAGCATTATGAAGGGTTATTCAAGCTTTTTAATTGAACAGAGGAATATGATTTTTATAGAAGAAGGTAAGGAATTGAAGCTGCCATTTTGTGCAGCTATGACTTGCATTTTATGCCTTGTTGAACGCGTGTGCAGGGGTCACGAATTCTTGCTGAGTTTCAATGCATTTTGCTTTCTTTTCACTGTGTTTTGAATTCACGTTATTGGTGTGCTTGCTGATGATTTGTGTTTTATGTTGCGTTTAATGTTGCAGCGTTGTGCGTTGTGTCGTTTTGCAAGATATTGCGTTTTATGCACTTGTCACCTGCGTTTTGATATGGCGTGAAGTTGATGATCTCGTGTTTTTAGCGTGTAGCTACTTGATTCTCATCTTGCGTTTCGTTCTTCTTCCTTTGCGTTTTGTATACTATGACTTATGAGTTTTGTGTGTTGTTGGTGTGAGATGGCGTGCGGCTGAGCTGCGTGTATTGTATGATGTTCGAGCTGATGCGGAAATGGCTTTGGCTTGGTGCTTCACGAAACTGATGATGAAATGTGGCCAAATGTGCAGGGAAAAGTCATGTGGGCTTAACTGAAGTTTGGGTGAGTTCCATGTGATATTGTGGCTTGGCTTGTGTTAGCTGAAGCTATTTGGTGTTTGGGAAAGTTGAAGTGGGCCAGCGTGTGTGTGTTGAGCTGATGAGGAGGAAGTCACGTGTGTGGCTGAAATTTTTAAGTGATGAGGTGAGTTACTTATGTAAAATAAACAAGTGGGCAAGTGTGGTATTGGCTTTCTTATCATTTTTTCTTATCATAAAAAAAATGGGCTTAAAGTTGTAAATGGTAAAAAAGAAAATAGATGGGCTTAAAAGATAAATGGAATGATTATGAATGTTAATAGAAAAATAAAAACGATATTTTTTTTAAAAGAAAAAAATGAATTATATGGATTATGGATATGGATAAAATGGATAAAAAGAAATTAAAAATGGATTAAAGAAAATAATGGAAATTGAAATAGAAATAAAAGTGGAATGAAATAATCGGGATTTATGGAAATGAACAAAAGGAATTAAAAAACGGATAATGATGTGGATAAATGGATAAGCCCAAAACCAACTCTTGACTTTTTCTTGCACAAGCCACTGATAATGAACACAACTATCACTGAACCACTGAATAACTTGCCAATTAAGTCACAACCATTTGAATCGTCTAAAACTTGTCTGAATTATTTGAATTCATGCTGAGGAAAATAAATCCACAAATGAACTGCTGATGAACTGATGAAGACTGATAAGCTTGAAGATTCAAACCAAACTTCACACTGACCACTTCCTGATAAACTGATGATCTTAGCACGCAATACAGGTTAAACTTTTGAATACACATTGTCTGAGGAATAAACCACTAGCACAAATAACTTGCAGTTGAAACAATTCTTCTGATAGTTTGACCAATGTTAGGTCAAACGTCCATCTGGATCGAATCATAACAACCACATTTTAAATTTGAAAATCAATGCTCTGTCTTTGAAATCCTGCACACACAGAGAGAAGAAGAAGCAGGCTGCAACATATTTTTTGATATTTTGGTTAGAAGTTAGTAAACATAAACAGCTAAAGGCAAGTAAAAGCACGATGATCCCCTGTGAGACATAGACTTGCAACTGAAAAAAAAGATAACGAACCAGTGCGCGATCTTGTTTGTATGCAAGATGCAGATGAAATGCGAAGAAATCTTAGGGGAAAAAATAGGGTGTTACTGTTCGCTGGTATTTCTGGCGAACAATCTCTGGTTAACCAAATCTCTCAGAAAAGGGTGACTAACAAGACCAACCAAACAAGTCCTAGGTCGTCGCGTGCTAGGAATCAAATGAAAGATAATCCAAACGTGGTGTTTATATATTTCTGTCGAAGTGTTCTAGAATAACCTAATTGTTAATATATATATTAAAGTTGAAGTTGTTTTTATATTTGAAGTTTGCCATGAAGATAAAGAATTACTTAAACATAAACTAACTAAAATATAAAATTGCTAGAACGTGAATAAAAAGTAAATGACAAACGAAGCGAAAATATTTAAAGAAGAAACTTAAAGCTTTTATAACTTGAAATAAAATTGGTGTTAATACGTACATTTCCAGAATAATCTCTCTTTTCTCTTTACACACGAGTACTTGAGTGGATTTACAGGAATTTGTACAATCTATTTCACACACCTTTCATAAAGCAAAACTATCCTATTTATATACAAATATTATAACCGTCAAACAACGGTCAAATCCTAAACGAATTCCACTTGGCATTGTGCATGCTAATGTCTTCTGAAAACCTTCCACGTCCCTCTTTACCAAATTAAATAGTTATTGGTACAAAAACCTGCTCTTCGACAGATGAAACGATGTGTCTCTTCGTGACATCAAGTTGATTTCCAATTCAAATCCAAAAATCCTTCTATCATATTCTCCTTCGTCGAAACTCTTCATTGCCGAAATAACAACAAAACTTTATCCATAGTGATGTGAAGAACTTCCAACCAGCAATCCAACACCTCTTTCGACAAACCACTTTCGACTTAGCAAAAAATCATCACAAACCTTCTCGAGATTCTGGACATGTTTGGAAGAAAGAGTGATCAAATTCGTCAAAAGATCTTTATAGAAGCTATTAAAACTTTTATGGACCAAACTCATGTTGTCGAAAATCCTATGCATACAAATTGCCCCCCAGCAAAGGTGTTTCGACTAAATTTTTGGAGAAAGAAACTTTGCTGCCAAATTATACTTCGACTCCATGCTTTTTGCATTAAATGCGCGGATTCCCAAAAATCTCACTTTGTCAAATCAAATCTAAGTAATCATTAGATTTCCTCAACCCATCAACTTCAACCCACATTCCCAGACATGATCTCCATGACTCTATGAACTAGGTCCATTGTACCCTTTTTAACTTCCACGCCCTTTTTATGTCTAATGGCATATGGACATGTACCTTAACAACTTGAAGAGCCAAACGTCTCTCTTCATTTATTCAATATAAATAATCCATTTTTTCCTCTTAAAAACATTTTTATGCTCTCAACTTCAGATTTTCAAAGTTCTTCCTCTCTCAAACCCAGATCTTCATATTTCCTCAAGCTCCTTCAAAGTTTAACAATGGCGATCTCAAGCTCTCAAAAAGACAAGAAGAACACATAAGCTCTCCCTCCTACGCACAGAATCCTTGGACCAAAAGTGGTGGATAACCAACAATACATCCCAGAGCCTCCAAATCAAAGAGAAAAAGAAAGCATTTACTATTCCCAGGTACTGACTCCCATTCTTGTTTCTGGTAAAAATCATGCCATGTTAGGTCCCCTCCCTAACCCAAATACTAATCCAGCTCGTCTCACAGATTTCTTCCCCGCTTATACACACTCAAAACCCATAGGAGCGGGAAAGGTAAAAACATCTAGTGATAAATCCCCAAAAACCCAGACTGAAACTGAAACTTTAGACTTAACTTATTTAAATCAAACTAGGATTTTTAGAAGTTGCCCCTGGTCGAAAGACCCATCTGAGTACCTAGACTGGGTAGAAAGGGTTGAAAAAGTCAAGGATAAGATTTGGAAGAAAATAGGCATTTATGACCTAATTCAACTATCGAAAGAGGGCCCAAACTATTCCCCTACCATGATCTAGCTTCCCTTTATTTATGGGATAATACTTATAATACCTTCCACCTTCCTTGCGGAATGGTAACACCCACTCTTTTTGACCTAGCTGCTATAGTAGGTCTTAGCCCGCTAGGTATGGATTTTGACCCAACCGTATTAGATAAAAATACCATCGCTTTCGACACTAGCTTTGCCTCATATTCTCCCTTCATTGCTCATTATCACAACAAAGACTCCCCTGATGTGTCGGACACAGAACACATAGCCTTTTTGACTCTCTGGCTGTCAAAATTTGTATTTTGATCAAGATCCCTCCAAGTAGCCAAAAAATACATTACTATAGCTAATCAACTACATGCTGGTAGAAACCTTCGACTAGGCGAAATGATTCTGGCCACCCTCTATGAATCTATGAGTGAGGGAGTTGAAACCCTGAAACAAATCAAGGACAAGGGCAAACTTATCCTGGTGGGTCCCTTCTGGATCCTTCAATTGTGGCTTAATGCCACCTTTGAATCCAGAATCTTCGACAAAGGCGTGGTGGACGAAGAGTATGTCAAGGATAGGCACGTCGAATGGGCCAGGTTGGCTCAATTAACTCCTTCTAAAGAAGGGCAAAACCTCCGATGTTCTTTCACCAGTTACATCAATATGTTCGCCAAGAGCCATAATTTTACTGCGAACATGGCCCCCTTTTCCAATAGGAGTGTAGGGCCCAAATGGTTTACCAGACAGCTCCCCGTCGAACACAAAAAGGATGAAGACAATTTTTTGGCTGTTTGGAAAATGATGCTGACGCCAAGACTTCTACCCTCTTACCCCACCATGAGTAACTCTAAGGTGGCCTTACTAGCTTATCAACCAAACTTAGTTTCTCGACAGTTTGGGTTGATACAACTGAAGCCTAGGTCTATTTACCCCAAGAAAGGAGTTATTCTCTTTTACAACTCGTTTCTGATTGCGGCAAAAAGTACTGAGATTATGGAAAAATTGAACGAAGCTACTCTGGGGGTTCAACCAGGGATCTTCCGACCCATGTTCTTCTGCACTCAAGAATTTGATGCCTGGTGGAAGGAGTATTATCTTACAAGATTTTATCATGTGACTACCTTCAACCAACTTCTAACGAACGCTTTTGCTTTTGTGTAGGACAGAACGAAAAAAGGTATTGATCAACATGTTAAGGAGATTCAAAAGTTTCAAAAATATTTTGAAACGGCATATAGGCCAGATGATCTTAGGAGAACCATAGGTGAAGCAGTTGTGACTCTAAAGCATAAATTCACTGAAAGGATGGAGAAACTGGTAATACCCTCGTATATTCCAACAGAGGCGCGTTATAATTTTGCGTATTCCAGTTATCCACCAAAGTTTCCCCCTCTGCCATCTGCTGATTTTGGTGTGGCGCTCAACCCCCCTTTCCCAGATTGGTTCGTATGTGGGGAAGATTTAAAACTGCTTAAAGAGTCACGAAAAAAGCTAGCCAAACGTGTGGTTCTGACCAAATATCATCTGGACGATTATCCTGGGCACCTTCATGTTGGAATAGAACACGTGCGCGTGGAAACTACTATTCTTAAAGGTGTTTACACCATTCAAATTTATTGTTTTTAATTTCTTATGTTTTATTCATTTATTTTTTAACAATTCTTTCCTTCCAGCTACCAAAATCCCAATCAAGAAGGCATCTGTCGAAGACCAACTTGTCAAGATCGTTAAGAAAACTTCTTCGACGGTGAAAAAGGTTTCATCTTTTCTCTTCTTTTTTTATCTAAGGGACTTGTGTTAATTATGAAATTGCCTTGGCCTTTGGCTTATTGAAATCTTGTTATTTTCCAGGTGATTCGAAAACCACCTACTCCTCAGAAAAGGAAGAAAGAAATAGTGAAGGAGATCTCTGACGATTCTGGTGACGAATCTTCAGATAAATAACCCCTAAAAAGGAAGAAATCCAGCAACATAAGAACAATCGCTTCCGAAAGGTCGCTCGTCACAACGAAGAAAACATCTCCCATCTGTCCGATGGTTAAACTGGCGCGGGACGCAGAAAGTGGGAACTCCAGTTTTCATACTGAGATTCCTCAAGTAACTATTTTCGACTGACTTTTGAATTTAACTTCGTATGCATATTTTTTATATTATTTCTTTTCTTCAGGTTGAAATCAACCCTGGTGAACCTTCCCATAGTGCTGGTGAGACGAATGTGGAAAAACAAATCCAAGAGAAAGAACTCTCAAAGGGTGATGTATTTGAACCCCAAACCTGCTCTGCATTCGACATCATAATGGATGAGCATTCTGCGGATAACTCCCCTGACAACCCAAAAACCGAAACCAAAGAAGATAGACCTGCCAAAGCTGATAAAGGTGAAAAAGCTGACGTCGAATCTGTGACTAAGGAGAAGGAGAAGTCACCTGAAACTACAGATGCTAAGGAGATGAAACTTCAAACCAAAACTGCAGCCGAACAAGACATGTCGAAACAATGCACTGGGCCCAGCGTTCAGACTCTCCCTGACTCCAATCTGAACAAATCTTTATCTTCAGGTTCGGCTGCCTTTACCCATGAGGAACTTGAGAGCCTGAAGGTATGGAAGCCTTTGGATTATCTGAAAGCCATGATCAACCAACGTTACAATTTCCAAGATTCCTCCAACAGTTCGTCAACCTCTGGAACTACTTCTGAAGTGAAGAACCTCAGCATTCTCATGGATGAAATCAAAAGCAAAGTTCTTAGTGTCGATCTGTTCAGACTTCTGGAGGAGGACCCTACTCAGCAATGCGAAATGAAGAAACTCCTTAAACAAGTGAATGTTTTTTAGGCCAACACTGATGAAACTCGTCTGGTGCTTGATCTTTCTCAGATCATTGATGTAAGCTGTGCAGATCTCAATCGTTGAAGAGAGTACATCAAACTAATTTCTAACAAAACGGACACTCAAAATGCTGAATGGGATGCTGCAGCAACTTCGACGGACAAGGTTTTTGAGCTGTCAAAACTCTACGACACTTACTCTCAACAAGTGTCTGATTGTAAGAATAATATTCAAAACTTTGAGAGACAGATAGCCGAACTCCAAGAAAAAATTGCTCAAGAGCGAAAACGTATGGCCGAACTTGAACAACCTAATGCTGCAGAGATCGAAGAGGAAATAAAGGTGGGAATTCACCATGCGGACAGGGCTCAAGCTTTAGGCAAAGAAATTGAAGAGATATCTCTCAACCAAAGTCTGTGTGAATGTCAAATTGTTGTTCAAAAGAAGAAATTCATGGAGCTTAAAGAATCTTTTCTTTAGAAATTTGTAATAGGGTGGGAGCAGTGTATGTGTTGTTTTCCTTAGTTCTTTTATTAACTTTTTTTTGATCGAATTTTGTAATGACTTTACCGCCCACTGTTTGGCAAAGTGATTAATATAATCATTCCAGCTTTATTTTTACCTCTTGCAGAATTGGTGTATATTTATTTAAGTACTTTCCATTTATTTTAATTATTCTCTCATCTTTGCTTATTTCTTCAATTTCGTAAGCGCCATTTGAGAAAACACTTAAAACTTTAAAGGGTCCTTCCAACTTAGGGGACCATTTCCCCATCACTCTATTTTTTTGATCCATGGGAAGTATTACCTTCCAGACTAAATCACCTTCAAGAAAGATTTTCGACTTCAATTTCTAATTATAAGATTTCTCAACTCTTTCCTTCTGTCTTTTAATCAAGTCCAACACGCGTAACATTTCTTCGTCTAAATCTACTAGTTCATCCATCATCATGCTCCAATATACATCTGAAGGAATTTCATGATGTCTTTTGGTACGTACGAATTGTAAATAGATTTCTTCTGGAAGTATTGCCGCATGTCTGTATATTAATTTAAATGGGGTCGAATTAGTAGCTTCTTTAGGTGACGTTCGACATGCCCACAAAATTTGATCTAAGGTTTTGTGCCAATTTCTAGGCTTCTTACCTACATGTTTTTTGATCAGATTTATTATTACTTTATTTGCCACTTCGACTTGTCCATTGGCTTGGGCGTAATAGGGCCTAGACGTTAATAACTTAAACCCCATTTCATTTGCAAAAGATTGCATATTTTTACCAGTAAACACAGACCCCTGGTCAGTGGTTATTGTTTCTGGTATCCCAAACCTATAGATTATGTATTTTTGGATGAATTCTATAACCGCTTCCTGATCCACATTAGTTAGTGGTATGGCTTTGATCCATTTAGTAAAGTAATTCACTCCTACTAAAATGTACCTTTTCCATTTTGATGAAGCAGGCCGAATTTCTCCAATTAGATCCAAAGCCCATCCTCTAAATAGCCAAGGCTTTATGATCGAATGTAGCTCGCTTGCAGGAACATGTGGTATTTCTGCGTGGATTTGGCATTCTTGGCAACCCTTCGCGAATTCAACACAGTCTTTGAGCATAGTTGGCCAATATAAACCCTTCCTAAATAGTAGCCATTTCATCTTATGCCCTGCTTGGTGCGCACCACATGTGCCACTATGTACATTCGACAGTGCAATATACGCCTCTTCTTCGCCTAAGCATTTTAGTAAGACTCCTTCTGCAGTCTTTTTAAACAATTCATTTCCAAAAAGTATGTAGCTTAATGCTCTATATCTTATTTTCCTTTCTACGATTTTGTTTGGATCTTGTAGATAACTTCTTATAGGTTTTCTCCAGTCATCCATGTCTGAATTGTCTATATTAAATTTTTTGAAACTTTCGTCGTCCCTGTAACCAAGTTCCATTGATTCTAAATCTGATGGGGATAATTTGGTCAATACAACCCTTCCCCTTACTTCAATAGCTTTCTCAAAATTTTCCCTTGATACCCTGTAACCTGATGCAATCTGAGCCAAATCATTGGCCTCTTGATTGTTTACTCTAAGGATATATTTGAGGGTCACAATGTCGAATGCTTTCAGGATCCTGTTGGCTATGCGAAGTACATGATCAGATTTTCTTTAACACATCTGTACTCTTTGGTTAGTTGTTTTATTACTAGTTCTGAGTCGCCCATTATTTCGACTCGAGTTGCCCCCAGTTCCAACAAAGTTTCAAGTCCAGCAATTAAAGCTTTGTACTCAGCTTCATTATTTGAACAAGGGTCTTTGACCCTATACTTGAATTTTGTTGGAATTTTATCAGGAGAAATAATCAATATACCTATACCTGCACCATTCTTATGGCTGGAACCTTCGAAATACAATTTCCAAGGTTGTAGTTCGACGTAATTTATTTCACTGTCGTCCATGGAATGGTTGGCTATGAAGTCAGCCACCACTTGCCCTTTTACAGCTTTTAAAGGCAAATATCTTAAGGAATATTCAGTTAATGCTAAAGCCCATTTCCCAATTCGACTATGTAAAATAGATTTAGAAAGCATATATTTTATTACGTCGAAATAAGATGATATAAATACATCAACTGGTTTTATATAGTGTTTTAATTTTGTACAAGAGAAATATACACAAAGACATAACTTTTCTACTACACTATATCTAGTTTCAGCGTCGTTTAATACTCTACTGAGATAATAGATGGCTCTTTTGATGCCATTTTCATCTTCCTGACAAAGCATGCTTCCAAGGGTCTTATCAGATGATGCGATATATAACCTCATGCTTCTTCGTCTATTAGGCGACGTCAAGAATGGAGGCCTTGCCAGGTATCCTTTTATCTTGTCAAAAGCTTCTTGTTGTTCCTGCCCCCATGTGAAATTTTCATTTTTGAGTCGAAGCAAGGGGGAGAATGCTTGTGTCTTCCCACTGAGGTTTGAAATAAATCTTCTAAGGAAATTAATCTTCCCCAGCAGTGACTACAGTTCTTTCTTTGTCGAAGGTGCTTTCGCCTCCCTTATTGCTTTAGCTTTATTAGCGTTTATTTTGATTCCATTTTTGTGGACCATAAAACCTAGGAAATCTCCAACCTGCACACCAAACACACATTTAAGGGGGTTCATCTTTAAGCCATGTTTTCGCATCCTTTCAAAGGATTGTCGAAGATGGTTTAAATGATGTGCTTTTGAAATAGACTTTATTACAATATCGTCAATGTATACTTGCATGAATGTTTCAATAAAGTCATGAAATATGGAATTCATAGCCCTTTGGTATGTGGCCCCAGCGTTTTTCAAACCAAAGGGCATAACTACCCATTCGTACGTCCATATCGCTCCGGGACACCGAAAGGCTGTTTTTGAAACATCTTCCTCTGCAATGAAGATTTGGTTGTAGCCAGAATATCCATATAGCATACTTAGGTATTTGTGTCCTGCTGCAGAGTCTACTAGCATTTCTGCTACTAGCATAGGATATTCATCCTTTGGGGTGGCAGAATTTAAGTCTCGAAAATCAATGCACACCCTCAAAGAGCCATTTTTCTTTATTACTGGTACAATATTTGCAATCCATTCGACATACCTGGTTGGACGAATGAATTTACACTTGAGAAGTATTTCAACCTCCTCTTTTATCTTCGACAAAACCTCTGGTGCAAAACGCCTTGGAGCTTGCTTCACGGGCTTCCTTCCTTCAATTATAGGAAGTTTCAGTTCGACCAAACCCCTGTCGAGGCCCGACATTTCGTCATAGTCCCATGCGAAGCAGTCCTTGAATTCTTTCAACAACTGAACTAATTCGTTTCTGAAATGGGGTCCATAGCTGCACTTATATAGGTTGTCCTTCTCTCTGCCCCCAGTCCTAGATTGATTTCTTCTAAAGGATCTTGTGCTACCATCTTCATGTTAGTTGAAGTTGGTTCTTTTTCAAATCCTAAGGGTTCGTCGTTGTAGATGGCATCCAACTTGTTATTCTGGCATTCACCTGTCTTCTCATCTTTGTTTTCTCCATCTATGCCTTGGTGAGGGCACGGTGGATGCCAATTTTCTTCCTTGGCTTCGACAGCCATATACGTTTCTTCGGCTTCAAGAGTCGCTTTTAGTTTATTTTCGGCCATATAGGCTGTTAATCTCGTTAGTGTTGTAACTTCACTCATAGTTTCCGTCGAATTCACTATCCCAACCAGTTGGTTCTATGTCAGTAGTTCCCCAAACGTGGCTTGGTTCACCGATTACCTCTTTGTCCCATTGGAATCCATGTGTCGGATGTAACTACATAGAGCAATAGGCGTTGTCCGACGCTGTTAGGTCGAAGTCATCTGGGTTGCAAGGATCTATGTGGGCTAAGTTCTTGTCGAAGCTTCAACTAGTTATGCCTTTTACTTCGGTCATGAAATAACGTTGATCTGCCTCAATATTTTCGACGATCCCATCAGGATGCCATATGACTATCCTTTGGTGCATCGACCATGGCACCTCTCCTACTCCATGGATCCACTCCCTACCTAGCAGCAAGTTATAATTCGCTCTTGATGCAATAACTATGAACATTGTTGGTCTGGTGATGGTGCCTACTGTCAGATCTACTTGAATGACAGCCATGGTTGTGCCCACTTTTCCTTCATAGTTCGACAGGACCATGTTGTGTGGTTTTGCATCAGAGTCATTTTTTCCAATCTTCTTCAACATATAGTGGGGCATTAGGTTTACAGCAGCCCCTCCATCTACTAGGATTTTGTTGACGCCTGTGTCTTCAACCTTTCATTTTATGAACAGGGGTTTCAGATGTCCCTTCATTGAATCATCTGGTTTTTCGAAGAAAGCATTTTGTTCTTCGATGCAGCCGCTATTCATGATATAGTAGCATACGGGCCTTGGCCCCACTGTACTATCCATCAAGGCATCTTCTTCATCCTCTACATCCATTACTCTATCGTAGTCCCTAGGGAGTACAGAGAATACATTAAAAATCACGTCGAATGAGCCCTCATCGTCAGACTCGAAACTATCAGTAGCTTCGTCGGCTTCGGCCAATGTGCTGGTAAGCTTTGACAATTGTAGTCGGTTGACGGTGTCTTTTCCTTTGTGGAGCTTGTCGTTTTCTGCCACTTGAGATTTCAACATGGGATTCTTCCCTTTATAGTTCTCTGAAGGATATGTGTAACGCCCCGAAAATCTAAATTTAATTATTTAGTCATTTATTTAATTAATTTAGAAAAATTGGAGAGTTTAGATTAATTAGAGAATTTTGGAGAAAAAGAGTATTTTTATATAATAAGGATAAATAGTTTTTTATTATACTATTTTATTATTATTATTAAAAATATATTAAAGAAAAGGGTAAGGTGGTCCTTTTGTGAAAATTATGAGGGTAAAGTGGGAAAAGACTTAACTGGGATATGTTTTGGTAAAAAGGAATACACGATCAGTTTTCTCATTTTTCTATCGTGTTTGGTGAAGTGCTCTGAAGAAAGAAGAAGCTCAGAGTCAGGAGGTTGTGGAGAACCCCAGAGAAGAGTGTAAAGCGGCGAAATTATCTAAGGTATGGGGAGTGTTTATAATCTATTATAAATGTGTAGGAATTGGGATATGAATGGATTAGGATTGTATGAGTTTTAGGAGTTTTTGGGGTTTTGAGTTAGGTTGAGTTTATGAGAAAACCTTGATGAATTAGAGTGATTAGAATGAGTTATAATCATATATTTGTTTGTATAATTGTTATCTTGATGTTGTTGATGTTTGATTGATGTTTTTGAATGGTTTTTGAGTGTTTTGATGTGAAACCCGTAATAGGATTTGGGGGTTTTTGGTGTTGAAGCAGTCTGCAATTGTATAGCAGAGAACTGTTGGAAAACGTGCGTTAACCGGTTAACGCTATGGGTTAACCGGTTAACCATTGTAATTTTTGGTAAAATTCTGGAATTTCGTAGGCGTTAACCGGTTAACGCTATGGGTTAACCGGTTAACACTGTTTGAGAGGAAAATTTCAATTCTTTAAAAATCCATAACTTTCAAACCGTAAGTCCGATTTGCATTCCGTTTGAAGCGTCAGAAAGAGCATAAACTGAACTTTATTTTGATGAATAAAAATGAGAAAAAGGCAATAGTTTTTATAAATGAAATTTATGAAATAACCTTGTAATTGACTCATAATTTACCGGGTACGGGTTAATTCTTGATGTGTCAGAGTGGTTATAGAACCAGTGTTCTGGGTGTAATGTCATGATGATATATATGATTATTTGATGATTGTTTTGCTGATTGAAATGAATGATGCGAATTATTTTGATGAATTTACGATGTAGCTCATCATTGCATTTCATAACATTCACGATGGGGCTTCGACCTATTTATTTGCTTCAATCCTATTGTGTGGATTGAAGTGTCTCGATGATTTACGATGTGCTCCTTTGTGGAGAGTTGATGGTCATGTATCTATCTCACGATGAAAATGGTACCACATGCATATTGCATATCAGGATGTTAGAATTGCATATTCTGGATGAATTTCATGACTGTGTTGGTGTTGTTTGATTTCATGATCATGTTGTTGTTGTTGCTGAATTTTATAGTTGATGATGTCATGATATGGTGCACTAATTTATTTATGTTCTATATTCTTGTACCTTTATGATATATTATGATTACTCACCCTGCCTGCTTGGAAACGTTGCCTCCTTCATGGGTAACTTGCACATGTCGAAGAATAGTCTTGCAGTGCAATAGGAGTTTTTCATGAGTCTCAGAGCGTGCTTTAGTGTTTCTTAGAGGTGGTTCTGGTCTATGTGTCCTGCTCTGTGTCATGTAACACTGGGATGGGTTTTCTTTTGCTAAACTGTTTCAGTTATGTTATTATTTGGATAAATGTTTTCCCATTTTATGATGTTAAATTTAGGATGGTGAAAATTATGTTTATAAAATAAACTAATGAAGTTTTGGAGTTATGAAGTTTAAATTCCGCTGCGAAATGATTTATGTTATTCTTGATGTTGATTAACCCGTGTTATGGGACATGACACTGTTTGTATTGAATAATGATGAAATGTGATACCCTTCTCGATGACTACTTTGTTAATACTTAAATATTTTGTTTTGGGGTAGAAGGGTGTTACATTAGTGGTATCAGAGCAGGTCGGTCTGTCCGGCCAAGTCTTGTTATTGTCAGTCTGTTGTCAAGTCGTTATTTACTTAACGATTATTCTCTTCTGATGTGGTAAGTGTTGTGCAGAATGGCTGGAAACAACACGCGTGCTCTCGCTGATGCTATTGCAGCTCTTGCTCAGACTGCTGCTCGTAACAATGCTCATGATGAGTTTCGTGCCTTGGAGAAATTCCAGAGGAATAATACACCTGTGTTTGAAGGAACTCATGACCCGGCGAGCGCACAGAAGTGGCTCAAGGAAATTGAGAATATTTTCAGAGTGATGGCATGTGCTGACGCGCAAAAAGTTCAATTCGGGACTCATATGTTGTCTGAGGAAGCTGAAGACTGGTGGGATAATACTCGTCAGCGTCTAGAGGATGAGGCTGTTGTGGTGAATTGGACTGTGTTTAAGGCGGAGTTCCTTAAGAAGTATTTTTCGGGAGATGCTCGTGGTAAGTTGGAGGTAGAATTCCTTGAACTGAAGCAAGGAAACATGACAGTGGCAGAGTATGCTGCCAAATTTGAAAGGCTGGTGAAGTTTTGTCCTCACTACAACAGGGCAGATGCTGAACTTTCCAAGTGCCTTAAGTTTGAGAATGAGCTGAGACCTGAAATTAAGCAGGGAATTGGATGCCAACAAATTCGCAAATATGCAGAGTTGGTCGATAAGAGCCGTATTTATGATGAGGACAGCCGAGCTCGGTCAGCTCACTATAAATAGCTGAGCGAGAAGAAAGACAAGAGTCAGTATAGAGGGAAAACTTATGTGACTACTGGTGATAAAGGGAAGCAGAAGGCATCTGGTGAGAAGAAGCAAAGTAGGGGAGCTGCTAATGTACCTGTTAAGTGTTACAAGTGTGGAGAGGCAGGTCATAAGGCCGATGTGTGTACTGCCAGAGTTATGAAATGTTATCGTTGTGGTTAGCTTGGGCATAAGATGAGTGATTGTCCTAATGAGGGTCCAACCTGTTACAATTGTGGTGAACAGGGGCATATCAGCGCCCAATGTCAGAAACCAAAGAAGAATGCTGCTACTGCTCAGAATGCTGGGAGATTTTTTGCGTTAGCTGGTTCAGAAGCTCCAAAGAAGGACAATTTGATCAGAGGTACTTGTTTTTTTAATAATACTGAGTTGATTGCTATTATTGACACTGGAGCTACACATTCATTTATTTCTCTTGATTGTGCTAATAGATTGAGTTTAAAGTTTTCTAATATGAACGGTAGTATGAAAATAGAGACTCCTGCTAATGGTTCTGTGACTACCATGCTTGTTTGTTTGAAGTGTCCTTTGTCAATTTTTGAGAAGAATTTTGTGATGGATTTGGTGTGCTTACCATTACACCAAATCGATGTTATCCTTGGTATGAACTGGTTGGAATTCAATTATGTTCATATTAACTGTTATAGTAAGACAATGCAGTTCCCTGAATTGAGCGAGAATGGTGAGTTGATGTTTTTATCTGCTAAGCAAGTGAATGAACTTGTATTGGATGAAGCTTTGATGTTTGCAGTGTCTGCATCATTGCAAGTTGATGATAAGACTGTCAGTGGTGAGTTGCACGTGGTTTGTGAATTCCAAGATGTGTTTCCTGGTGATATAAATGATTTACCACCGGAACGTGAAATTGATTTTTCTGTGGACTTAGTGCCGGGTACGAGTCCTGTCTCGATGGCTCCTTATAGAATGTCGGCTTCAGAGATGAATGAGTTGAAGAAACAATTAGAAGAATTGTTAGAGAAGAGGTTCATTAGACCCAGTGTTTCTCCTTGGGGTGCTCCGGTGTTGCTCTTTAAGAAGAAGGATGGTAGTATGAGATTGTGTGTCGATTACCGACAGTTGAATAAAGTGACTATCTGTAACACGGTGGGAGAACTGACTTTAGTTATGTTGCGGATAGCAAGAGTCGCCACCGACTTTTATTTTATCCAAAGGAAAGGCATAAAAGAACAGGAAAAACCTTTTTAAAAGATTTTTGGGTCCGGGGGGTAGGTTATGTAAAGGGAAGGTGTTAGCACCCTTTACATCCATGGTTATCCATGGGCTCTTAGTTACTTAGCTCACTTTGAATTGTTTTTGAAAATGTGAAGTGTGTGGATAAAAATTTTCATAAGAGTTTGATAATGATCCATGTACGGATGCGTAAAAAACTTGTGTTTGAAAATTGTTTAAAATTGATGAAGTATTTGAAATTTGTTTTGAAATAGTGAGCAAGTAACTATGAGGAACCTACCCTAAAGTTTAAGTCTTTCTGTTCTTTATCCTTTAAATGGTAAGACTATCCCTATTATTAAAGAATAGGTAGTCATTACCTTGGATGTGTGGGACAAGTAAGGGACATCTGTTGTATAGGAAACTGTAGGGTGTATTAAGCATTTTGGAGGGACTGTCATCATTATTCGAAAGGGGCAAGATCATATTGAAAGGCAACCATTAAGGGACTTGATCTTTGATTGTTAAGGGACTAGATGACTTTTCTTTTAAGGGACTTTTGCTTTATACACCCCACTTGACCTTGTGATTAGGCAACAATGAGAGGTAACCCTAGAAAGTGAGATGGCGATCAAAGATCGACTTACGTGTGTGAGTGTTCAATTTATATTTATCTTTTAATTAAGTGATCTAAATTCAATTTTAAATACAAATAGTTTTCACTCCTTATTTACTAACCATGGCATAAAAAATAAATAATTTAAATATTACAGAAAATTACATCCTGGAGCAATTACAATAATGATAATAAAGCAATTTAAATAAATAGAAAAATAATAAATAAGCAAGCATAAATAAATAATTATAATAGGGGTTAGTGAAAATAATAATAATAATCACAATTTTAAATGGGGTTAGCAATAAACATGATTAGTAATAATAATAATAAACAAAAGATTATAATAAACAAAATTTTAATGGTTAATAGCAAAATATGAACAATTATATTAATTAATTATAAAATTTAAAATTATAAACAAATTAAATAAATTATGAACATATTATGAGAAATTATTAAATTTGCAATTTTTTAGAAATTTTTTACATATATAATCAATTATAAACAATTTAGAAAATATCTTCATATTATAAATAAATTGGACATTTTAATTTCTACACATATTTATATACAAAATTTCTAAATTATAAACAATTTAAATATTTAATGAAAATTAGATTAATAATATTAAACAAAAAAAGAAAAAAGAAATTAGGTTTTTTATTATAATTAAATTAAGGTTTATAAAAAAGGTAAATTTTTAGGGTTTATAAAAAATATTAAAGATTAATTATTAATTAAGAAAACAATCTATTGTAAAAACATGTTATTTAAAATCATAATAATAAAACAAAATAGAAAACAAACAAAAGAAATAGAAAACTTACCTGGCTGGGGTTTGAACCCAGCACCTTTGGCCTGCACCCAACCACACATACCACCAGGATACCAGCGCGCAGGTGATAGAAGAGTGACTCCAATTGGTTTTGTGTACTAAACCTAAAAATCAGAAGAAAAAAAAAGAAAACAAGCAAAAGGCCTGGGGGGAGAATCGAACCCAGGGCCTTGCAAGCAATATACAAACACGTTACCATTCCTGCTGGATGAGCGCATCTGATATTATAGTGGCAATAAAACATAATATATAATGCTTCATGATTAACCTGAAAAATAAGAAAAAAATGCACAAAGCCAGGATTCGAACCCCTGCCCTTTGACAATACACACGCTGGTTTCACCACTGGGACAAGCTGCACGCTTGTGAAATAAAATAGAAACTATATCATAATATTTTAAAACAACAATTCAAATTTAAATTTCGCGCCAGACCAACTTCATCTTCAACCTTGGATTCGTAGGATTACCTGCGAATTTTGCTATGAAACTACCTGCGAATTTTCATGCACACAAAACCTGTGTTTTTCAAACCACATTCAAACAACACAATTTTATCAAATTAAAAACATCTTTGACTTCCTTGCAACCTGTACAATCCAATTATGTCAACCAAATTTATTTATATTGTGTAAATTGAAGAACCCTAATTTAGAGCTTTAAACCCTAAACATGGCATGTTCATGATTCGGCCATAACTCTTCACCAAACGATCCAGAATTCATCTATAGCTAATAACAAACATCAATATATCATCAAAATTCATTATCAATAAGTAAATATGATGATTCGAAAAAAAATGTATGAAAGACATGTATGATTCGGTTCATGCATTATGGAGTGTATTGGCTGCAAATAAGAGTTGGGATCCACTCAATGATGTCCAAGGATCACTGCTGTGTCTTTAGTTTACCTTCAAATGCCTTGTTTGATTGAAACCGAATTTGAGTTTGAGAGGTTTTTTGGAAGATGCAACTTACACTTGGGAGGCAGAAAATTTGTCTCTTGTGCTAGGTTTTTGTTAAGTACTTATAGGATGATCAATTTAGGTCAAAAAGTTGGATAGTTGTGTAGAAGATTTGATCCAAAAAGATTCACAATGATAAGCCTTTAAAATTCAAATATTTTTGTATAAACACCTTCTATTTTAGGCAAATCAACATGATCTTCTTTCCCCTTCAATTCCAATCATATTTATGATTTTCTAGAAGCTTGATCCAATTTAAATCTTAAACTTTTATATTTTATTTTTATTTAAAATGATTTTTAATGAATTAAATCAAAATAAATAAAAATAAAATAATAAAAAATCTGATTTTTATTGACTTGGGTCGTGCATGAAGTTATTGTATGGATTGGGTCATTATTTGGCAAGCCCATTTGGAAGAAATTGGTTTTAGACCTCCATTTTCTTCATAAACCAACTCAAAATTTCCCAACTTTGCAAGGGCACATATCCTTCAATTTTAATGCTATGAGGGTGTTCTTGGACATTTTGGAAAGCTTAAAGAGTCCTCTAAACAACCCCACTTGTTTCATGTCCATATCATTTACCAATCTCAAGTTATTCCCTTTTGAAGTTGTTGACGTTTTGTTGACTTTCAAAAGGACCTATAATGTCTTAGCTCATACCTTCCAAATTAAGCATTTTTGGGCTTGGCTTGTGAGACACAAAGTTGTATAGAATTCAATTTCCTTTAAAATGAGCTTTGGATGGAGACTTGGTGATGAAGTATGTGAAAGTTATGGCTGGTCAAAGTTCAGTTGACTTTTACTAAGGAAACCCTAATTTAGAAACTCCTGATTCTTGATGATCTGAAATCTCCTTGATGAATCATGATCAACCCATGATCAAATGATGAATTTTACTTCATATACTTGATGTTGGCAAAAAATCATGAAGTTTGATTTTGGTTTGACCACAGTTGACCTTAGTTTGACTTTTTAACTGCTTTGATTGATTTTGACTTATCTGATCATCTGACTGAGCAAACTTCTGAGAAAAGTCTTGAAACTTGTCATGGGGGTTCTTACACACATATAAGATGTTATGAAGCTCACTTGAAGTCTTGGAAGTCCATTTAGCCTGATTAAAGTCAAAACCCTAGTTTTGGATGTACTGCTTAGGAGGTGCATTGTCTGAGGGAATTGTCAACTCTTCTGACCCATTGTGAACTTTGTGAACCTTGTGAACCATCATAAAATGTCTTGTGAACCTCATGGGAGGTATTGTGAACCTTGTGAACCTCATAAAGTATCTTGTAGACTTCATGAACCTCATGAAAGGTTTTGTAAGCATTGTGAATCTTGTGAACCTTGTGAACCTCATAAAGTGACTTGTAGACTTCATGAACCTCATGAAAGGTCTTGTAAACATTGTGAATCTTGTGAACCTTGTGAACCTTCTTAGCACACAAAGTCTTGTATTGTGAGGGCAAATTTTGGGGTGCAACAGCTGCCCCTGTTCAATTTTCTGAAACCTGAGGGGTTAGATTGGTATGTTTTCCAGTCGTGACCTGGAAGGTTGAAGGGGATTGAACACAAAAGCCCAAAAATTTGCACTCACCGGTGCATAGAGTGATACAGATGGCTAGTTGAGTATGCTTGAGTGGGCTTAAAGATGCCACTTGGAGAAAAGTTCTTCAGATACATTTCTTGGAAGATAAAGCAGTCCAAAATATGGAGGTATAATGATAGCTGTCAGGAGGATGAAGCAGTCCTGAGGTAATAATATGTTTTCAGGAGGATAAAGCAATCCTGAGGTATAAGAAGCTGTCAGGAGGATAAAGCAGTCCTGAGGTAATAATAAACTTTCAGGAGTATGAAGCAATCCTGAGATATTGATAATATGTTTTCAGGAGGATGAAGCAATCCTGAGGTATTGATAATATGCTTTCAGGAGGATGAAGCAATCCTGAGGTGATGATGATAGCTATCAGGAGGATGAAGCAGTCCTGAGATATTGATAATATGTTTTCAGGAGGATGAAGCAATCCTGAGGTAATAATCTTTCAGGAGGATGAAGCAATCCTGAAGAGATAATAAGCTTTCAGGAGGATAAAGCAGTCCTGATGATAACAAGTCTATTTGCTGGAGAATTGACCTGAAAACAAGGTAGCATTCTGTATAACAATATTAGCTTATGCATTATGTATGCATGTATAATATGATGCACTTAAGTAATGTATTATGTATCTATGGATGTATGTTATGGTATGATGTAAATGATGTATGTATGATATGATGCTGCTGGAAACGTCTGGATATCTTCGTATGACAACTGCCGGCCAGGGAAAATAAATCCCGATTCATTGTTGAAGAATATGAGGAACTCGTTCCCGCCTTGTTTTGATAATATATTATACATAACCTTCCGTCTGCTGGGGATAGCAAGGTATATATAACCTCCCTGTCTGCTGGGGATAGCAAGGTATAAATCACCTCCCGTCTGCTGGGGATAGCAAGGTATGCATAACCTTCATCTTCGTTTGATAGTAGAATAGATATAACCTCCCGTCTTCGTTCGTCGTACCCTTATTGGAAAGTAAATTCCCGAATATCCATATGAGGATAAAAGAGATGGATATAAATTCCAAGGGAGATGTGACTTTATGAAGATGGACTTATCCTACTGAGGGTTTTGTAACTGTCTTGTAGAGATGAACCGGCGAAGCTTCGTTGAAATCCTTCCCTCGTTCGTCCTTAGTAAATACTATTACTGCATTTTCATGCATTTCTGGTAAACATCAATCATATTAAGCATTCATGCATTTTTGGTAAACATCAATCATATTCAAAAGCATACATACATTCAAACACAATCAATGGACGTTTCGCTTATGTAAATAGGGTAAAAGTAAACCTGGATTCAAAAATGGAATTTATTTATATCAAAGAATGACCCATACATGAGTAAGTTTGTACAAGGAGACATAAACCCTAGTAAGAGGATTTTGTCATAAAATTTTACAAAACAAAGAAAATCAACTATGTGGGAAACAATCCTATTGAGTTTCAATTCTACTATTGCCATTATCTTCAAGTGTCTCATCTTCTGCTGTTGAGACGGAAATGATTGGATTGAGCTTTATCTGTTCGAGCTTGAGTAAGTAACACAACTGGTTGCAGTTTCATGGGTGATCCAAACGAGGCATAGTCATACGCTTTTAATCCCTAACTTTTGCCTGGATTGCCCTTTCAGGTTTTCAATCCACCGGGATACCCTTTTTTTGCCCAAGCCGCCTTTTCAGGTTTTCGACTTGCCGGGTGTACATCTTTTTTTATATATATCCCTAATTTTTGCCCAAACCCTTTTGGTTTGCCGGGATGCCCTTATTTTTGCCTAGGCCAGTCAACCTAGCGGGTCTCTTTTCATGCGTAGTATTTTTTAACTATGTCTGCGTTTACAGGCTGTGGGAAATCTTCACCATCCATTGTAGTGAGTATCATAGCACCACCTGAGAACACTGTCTTGACTACAAATGGTCCTTCGTATGTTGGAGTCCACTTGCCCCTAGGATCACCCTGTGGTAATATGATACGCTTGATTACCAAGTCACCAACCTGATATACCTTCGGCTTAACCTTCTTGTTAAAAGCTTTGATCATTCGTTTCTGGTACATCTGACCATGACAAACTGCTGCTAGCCTCTTCTCATCAATCAAATTTGTCTGGTCGAGTCGAGTCTGAATCCACTCATCTTCATCCAAGCCTGCATCCTTCATAATTCTTAAGGAGGGAATCTGAACTTCAATGGGCAGAACTGCTTCCATACCATAGACTAAGGAGAATGGGGTTGCCCCTGTTGAAGTACGTATTGTAGTACGATAACCATGAAGAGCAAACAGTAACATCTCATGCCAGTCTTTGTAAGTAACAGTCATCTTTTGTACAATCTTCTTAATGTTCTTATTAGCAGCTTTAACTGCCCCATTCATCTTTGGACGATACGGAGAAGAGTTGTGATGCTTAATCTTGAACTGCGTGCAGAGATCAGTAATCATAGTGTTGTTCAGATTAGAGCCATTATCAGTAATAATCCTTTCAGGGACGCCATACCTACATATGAAATTATTCTTAATGAATCGAGCCACAACATTCTTGGTAACAGATGCAAATGAAGCTGCCTCTACCCACTTCGTGAAGTAATCAATAGCAACCAGGATGAAACGATGCCCATTAGAAGCAGTAGGCTTGATTTCACCAATCATATCAATGCCCCACATGGCAAAAGGCCATGGAGCAGTCAACACATTCAATGGTGATGGAGGTATATGTACTTTATCAGCATAGATTTGACACTTGTGACATGTTCTAGAGTGTTGATAGCAATCAGCTTCCATGGTAGACCAATAGTAACCTGCTCTCAATATCTTCTTTGCCATAGTATGTCCACTAGAATGAGTGCCAAAGATTCCATCATGCATATCTTCCATAATCTCTGTTGCTTCCTTCTTATCCACACAACGAAGCAAAGTTGAATCATGATTGCGCTTGTACAAAATCCCATTACTCAACAAGAATTTAGCAGAAAACCTTCTCAGGAACTTCCTATCTTTGACAGATGCCCCTTCAGGGAACTCCCGAGCTTCAAGATATCTTTTCACTTCATAGAACCAAGGCTTCTCCTCTGCCCCTTCAGTGTCAATCTCATTGCAGTATGCAGGCTTTTCAAATCTATCAATAGTAATCTTGGGAGCTTCATCATCCCAACTGATCTCAAACATGGATGCCATGGTGGCCAAAGCATCTGCCAACTGATTCTCTCTTCGTGGAATATGTCCAAAGGTAATCTCTTTGAAATGTGGGATTAAAGACAACACATGCTCTCTGTAAGGAATGAGGTTATCATGCTTGGTATCCCAATCTCCTTTAATCTGACTAACTACCAGGGATGAATCTCCATACACATCAAGGAACTGAATCTTCATATCAATAGCAGCTTTAATACCCAGGATACATGCCTCATATTCATCCATGTTATTGGTACAATAGAAATAAAGTCTGGTAGTAATCGGGGTATGACAACCTTTAGGGGAACTAATCACAACACCAACACCATTACCAAGTGCATTGGATGCACCATCAAAAACCATAGTCCATCGGGATCCTTGTTCAGGTCCGTCATATTGTCCAGGTTCTTTGGTAATAATCATAATATCTTCATCAGGGAACTCGAAATTCATTGACTGGTAATCATCTACTGCTTGATGAGCCAAATGATCTGCTACAACACTTCCCTTAATGGCCTTCTGAGTAGTATACTGTATGTCATATTCTGTCAAGATCATTTGCCATCTTGCAATTCTTCCGGAGAGAGCAGGTTTCTCAAATATGTACTTGATTGGATCCATATTTGAAATCAATAAGGTAGTATGAGTCAACATATACTGCCTTAGTCGGCGAGCATCCCATGCCAAAGCGCAGCAAGTTTTCTCGAGCAGTGAGTATCTTGTTTCACAGTCGGTAAACTTTTTGCTAAGGTAGTATATTGCCTGCTCTTTTCGACCAGACTCGTCATGTTGCCCCAACACACACCCCATTGAGTTGTCTAACACTGTTAAGTACATAATCAAGGGTCTTCCATCAACTGGTGGCATCAAAATTGGAGGTTCTAGCAGATATCTCTTGATTTCATCAAAGGCAGTCTGGCACTCATCATTCCATTCCATCACCTGATCTTTCTTCAACAACTTGAAGATTGGCTCACAGATGGCAGTTAATTGGGAAATAAATCTTGCAATGTAATTCAATCGTCCCAAGAAACCTCTAACCTCCTTTTCAGTACGGGGAGCTGGCATCTCTCGTATAGCTTTCACTTTTGCAGGATCCACTTCAATACCTTTTCCACTGACAATGAAACCCAGGAGCTTTCCAGATCTAACTCCAAAAGTACACTTGTTTGGATTTAATCTCAACTTGTATTTCTTCAACCTCTCAAACAATTTATGTAAATGATCAAGATGTTGTTCTTCATTCTGAGATCTGGCTATCATATCATCCACATATACCTCTATCTCATGATGAATCATATCATGAAACAAAGCCACCATAGCACGCTGATATGTTGCCCCTGCATTCTTCAAACCAAATGGCATCACCTTATAGCAAAAGGTGCCCCACTGTGTAACAAATGTTGTCTTCTCCATGTCTTCAGGTGCCATCTTGATCTGATTGTAACCAGAGAAACCATCCATAAAAGAGAATACCTTATGCTGAGCAGTGTTGTCTACCAGAACATCAATATGAGGAAGTGGAAAGTCATCTTTGGGGCTAGCCTTGTTCAAATCTCTGTAGTCCACACACATACGTACCTTACCATCTTTCTTAGGTACCGGCACCACATTTGCAACCCACTGAGGATAGGAAGTCACAGCTAAGAACCCTGCATTGAACTGTTTCATTACCTCTGCTTTGATCTTTTCTGACATCTCAGGACGCATACGGCGAACCTTCTGCTTCTTTGGACGACAATCTTCTTTTACTGGTAGACAGTGAACCACAATGTCTGTATCCAACCCTGGCATATCTTCATAGGACCAAGCAAAGATCTCCATATAGTCACGTAGCATCTGAATCAACCTGTTCTTGACACTATCCTCTAATTCAGCCCCTATCTTGACTTCTTTCCTGTTTTCTTCAGTTCCTAGATTCACAACTTCGACTGGCTCTTCATGTGGCTGTATGGCTTTCTCTTCTTGTTGTAACAACCTAGCAAGCTCTACAGGTACTTCACAATCGTCCTCATTTCCGTCTTTAGTTTGATAGATCGGATTCTCGAAATTATAATTGGCAATAGTAGAACTGTTATCAACAGGATCCAGAGTGGATGAGGATCTGCATTTTAGTGATGTGGGTGTGTGTAAGAACACATAGCTGATAAAGCAAAAATAAAAGAAAAGAAAGACAAGGAACACAATATTTACGAAAACGAAACGTCCACTGATTTTTATTGAATGAAGTATGCAAATGAAATGACATCCCGAAACAAGCATACCATTGTGCCCCGGGTAAGGCACAAGGCTTAAGAGTTCAATTGTTCAAGAAATTACAAACTTAAAAAGCAACAACACAGTAATAGTATTTACTCCTGACTAAAGGAGATAGGGATAACGTCTTCAGCTTTCCAATTATTGAGTCCAGCACCCACAGTAGGAAAAATCCAAGCATCCAGATTGTAGTCTTCATCATAGTCTCCCACAGCATTGATTTGATCTTTCACAACCCCTTGATTGGTGATACGAACAACACGAGCACGACGAACAACCTTCTGGGACTCTGCAGTGAAACCCAAACCAAATTTGTCAGACTTGTATGGGATATCAGGAAGCTGACCCCAAATAGTACAACCACCTTCATCCACCACAGCTCTAGCATCGTTGAGGGAGGCCATTGCCATTGTTGGAGGTACTCGGGTGACCACAGGAACTTTCTTGGCTACCGGAGGAGCTACATAATCATTAACAATCCAAGGAACCACTTCAAATGTCTGACACGGAGTTTCAATGTATTCACCTTCCATTTCCAGATACTTGAAGGTATTCACATGGCTGACAAAGTATTCTTCTTCTCTATAGACAGTAACAACCTTTCCTTCCACCGGATATCTTAGCTTCTGATGTAATGTAGAGGTTACAGCACCTGCCCCATGGATCCAGGGACGACCAAGTAAACAAGAGTACGAAGGACGAATATCCATCACATAAAATGTAGCAGTAAAAACCTGAGAGCCAACTTTGATTGGAAGATCAATTTCCCCATGCACTACTCTTCTAGAACCATCAAAAGCCTTCACCACAATACTACTGGGCTTTAGCACAGCGTCTTCAGGACTCAGCTTGTTTAGGACTTCTTTGGGCAACACATTCAGAGAGGAACCATTGTCTATCAGTACATGTGACAGGGTAGTGCCCCTGCATTCAATTGAGATATGCAAGGCCCTGTTATGATCCCTCTTGGCAGGGGTCAAATCAGCATCAGAAAACCCTAACCCATTATCATAGGTCAGGTGGGCAACACAATTCTCAAACTGGTCAACAGAAATGGCATTGGGCACATGAGCATTCTTCAGAAACTTGATCAAAGCTTTTGCATGAGCTTCAGAACATAACAGCAAGGACATCATAGATATCTTGGAGGGAGTATGCCCCAACTGATCAACAATGTCATAATCACTCTTGCGAATGATTTTTAGTACTTCTTCCATCTGCTTAGAGAGATCATCAGCAGCTGGCACATAAGTAGATACAGGCTCAATAACAGGACCTTTGCCCTGAGCATCAGTGGTGGAAGTAACAACAGGAGTAACTGCATTCTTGGAAGTAACTGTAGGAGAGAAGACTCTTCCACTTCGTGTGATCTTACTAGATCCAGCAATATTGTCAACATCAACAGGCATATCAGCTAAGGGTTCTTGCTTAACACCATGGATGTAAACATCAGACCCATAGTGCCAAGGCACAGCTTTATCAGACGTATACGGAATAGGACCAGGAGTGGTTATGACCATAGGAGCCACTCTGGCTTCAGCAACAACCTTCACAGGTCCTTCAGCAGTAATCCTGATTGGACCCTGATGGGTGATTTTAATAGGTCCCTTTGAAGTGATCCTTACCGGTACTTTATCAACCATGTCAACCTCTTCAATCTTCTTACCTCTAGTAATATGCTCCACCATACTCTCCACAGAAGGTGGTCTCCTTTCAAACACTATAGTTTAATTATTCATGAGACGTTGAATTCCGTCCTTCAACCTCCAACACTTATCTGGATTATACTCACAATAAACACAATCTTCGCGACAACCCGGAAAGAACCCAGCTTGTACTAACTTCTTTCTGATGACAGACAATGGTGTGGTCAATTCCGCAACTGAATGGATATGTAAATCTCCATCAATGGCATTGACAGTCTTCTCGTAATTTGGCATAGGAGCAGTAATCACATTTGGAGTACCCGGAGGGTCAAACTCAATCTCTCCAGCCTCAATCATATCTTGAATTTTATTCTTCAAGACCCAGCAGTTATTAGTATCATGTCCCTGACAGTTTGAATGATATGCACATCGCGCATTTGGATTGTACCTGGGAGAGGTAACATTAGGATTCTGAGGAGCCTCTTTCAAAGTAATAAGTTCAGCCTTCAACAAGTGTTGCAATACCTGAGCCATTGACATGTTGATCTTTGTGAACTGCCTTCTAGCCCTCTGTTGGTTGCCCTGTGACTGTTCTGTTGTTGCAGGAGTTGGATTTGAAATATGAACTGCACTAACAGACTGATACCTTCTGTTACGATCAGGCTGACCATAAACAGCATTGGATTCTTTCTTCCCAGTGGGAGGCTTCTTTGCAGCACCTAATGAAGAAGTACCCACTTGGATCTTGCCATTCTTTATACCATTTTCCACTCGCTCTCCTGTCATTATCAACTCAGTGAAGCCAGATGATGAGCTTCCAATGAGATGACTGTAAAACGGACCATTCAGCGTACACATGAACATATCAACCAATTCCCTGTCAGTTAAAGGGGGTTGAACTCTTCCAGCCAAATCTCTCCACTTCTGAGCATACTCCTTGAAACTTTCTTTGGCACCCATAGACATGCTTTGTAGCTGCATGCGAGTGGGAGCTAAATCAGCATTGTATTGATACTGCTTATAGAAAGCTTCAGCAAGATCATTCCAATCCCTGATGTTGACACTCTCCAATTGATAATACCATTCCAACTGAGCTCCAGATAAGCTCTCTGGAAAAAAATGGATCCATAATTTCTTATCAGCAGTGTGAGGTTGAATTCTTCTGACATAAGACCTCAGATGTAGCTTGGGACAAGAGACCCCATCGTAAACAACAAAGGTAGGAACCTTGAAACCAATGGGTATGACTACCCCAGATATCAAACTCAAATCCTCAAAATCCATCCCAGATGACTTCTGCAACTCCATGGCATCCATCCTATCCACCAGCATCTTGAACTTGTCTTCATTAGGCTCATGGTAGTAATTAGCCTCAGAGTCAGAGTCCCCCATAGTGTTGTGGAGACTACCTCCCTCTTTTTCAGATTCTTCAGATTCATAGTCTTCAACTGGTTCTTTGGTCTTGGCAAGACCTTTGAACCTTCTTCCCATGTTGATCAGGCCACCTGACTTTCTAGTCTTCTTAGTCTTCTTGGCCAGCAGCGTCTTCAATTCATCCTGCCCCTTGGTCAGGTTCAGGATCAGCTCTTGGAACTGTGCATTTTGTGTCTGGAGATCCTTAACTGTTTGTTCAAGAGCCATTGCTGAAATAAACAGCGAGAAGATGAGAAACCTGTGCACAATTATAAACCTGTGATGTAATGAAATGATATGTGAATGCATATGCAATGTTTTCAAGGACCGCAGGATTTAAATTTGCTTAGACAAACAGGAAAGTAAACTTTTATTAGTAATAAATTTGTTTTGCCTTTTGGGCTTACAGAAAATGAAATGAAATAAGTACAAAAGATGGGGTTTTAAGTCTCCCATGGACGTTTCCTCTTTGTGTTGAGGTATGAGTTGAGATTCCGTTCCTCATGAAGTTGCTTTGTTAGTTCCAGGATTCTCTCTTGGCTTGCTTTGTAATGAGCCTCGAAAGTATCCCTTTGCTCCTTCAGTTGGATCCAGGATCTCTGTAAGTCTTCCATGTCAGTAGGCATGTCTGGGTGAAGGATGGTATAAGCAGTGTCTCCTTCAGCAACAGGTTCCATGGTAACTGGCAGGATAACAGGATATGGCATCATGAGAGTCTGAGCACGAGATCGCACCCATCTGAGATAAGCTTCCATAGGAATAGTGTACTTAGGCTCCAGTGTCTTGCTGTCAACCCTGTTTACTTTTCCCCATGCTCGTATGAATCTCTGACGGTAACCTTGAAGATCGTTGTCGTAGTCAAACACAATGCCCTGGATTAACATGTCATGTGGACCATCACTCCGAGCGTAACCAAACTGTCGTAAAGCTAGAGAGGGGTTGTAGGTGATGCCTCCTCTTATGCCTAGAAGTGGCACATTAGGAAACTCCCCACAACGGTCAATGATAGTGACATTCTCCATAGATCTGGAGCACCAATGGATGTCTGAATGCGAGAGTGACATGATCCTTTTGGACCACCTGAACCCTTGCTCATTCTTCATCACTGAGCGAGGAAGGTGAGAAATAAACCACCTAGAAAGCAAAGGTATGCAGCACATCAAAGTTCCTCTTGCCCTTGTAGTACGGGTGTGAAGAGAATGTAGAATATCTCCGAGCAATGTAGGCACTGGATTGTGACTCAGGAAAATGTTGATGGCATGAACATCTATGAACTGATCTGGATTGGGGAACAACACTAAGCCATATATCAGCAAGGCTAAGATCTCCTCAAAAGCATCATAGCTCATGGCCTTCAAGAACAACTGAGCTTTCTCTATCAATACCTTGGCAAGAATACCCTTGACTCCACTTCTCGTCTCTAGAACAATGTCAGACTTCTTCAGATGTAGAGCTGCAGCAATGACCTCTGGTTTAATCTCCTTCTCCAAGCCTGTGAAGGGTCTTTGATCAAGAACAGGTATACCCAGAAGTTTAGAGAACTCCTCCATTGTAGGAACCAGCTGATAGTCAGGGAATGTAAAGCAATGGTGCTTAGGGTCAAAGAATTGGAACAGGACACTCATCATGTCTTCATTGAACCCTGAAGTGACTAGATCCAGTAGGTGACCATGTCTCTTGATGAACTGGGAGTGATCAGACACTTGAGAAACCAACTCTTTAAGCTTAGCAGGTATGCCCACAAAGTTGATCCTGATGGTGTTTCTACGAGCAGAAGCCATGACCTGCAACAAAGAACAAAGATAAATCCTTTGGTCCTTGAAATGGTTAGTGAAAATGCTATGCTTATGATGCATGATGATGTCATGATGTTATGTTCAATCACAAACATGTGGCACACACAAACAAGTCACACAATAGCCCTAGGTTTAAAGGCTTGCATGAGGTTCAAAGGTAAGTACCCTCCCCTGAAGTTAGATGGTTCATCATGTCCTACAAAAGTAACCAGGTTCTAAGGGATCTCAATATCATTGATCCTTCACAAGGGTGGTTGTTCAGTAGGCAACTTACTTGCCAACCAAAACCCTCCAAGTTTAGAATCTCAATGAGCGTAGTATCGAGTATCAACCAACTTCAGTCTGCACCAAAGCCGGTTATCTCACTACTTTTCTAAAGGCCAAGATGGGATGACTAGGGTTCTAAAAGTTAGTTAGTGCATTGACAACATATGGCAGCCTCATATTATCCTCAACTTGACTTAAGGAACATAAGCACCAACCAAGAAGTCACACTAACTATGGCCACCAGATCAACCGTATCGATATACGTCGTACAGTTTCCTTGGTCTATTGCCATTTACCTAAGGTACACTAGATCCGGGTTAGGATCTTTCACACATAAAAGCCCAACAAGATAATATAAAGCAAACAAGCCAAACAATTTAAAGTGATCTAATTCCTAAGGGTACCCCTCTTTAATTTAAATCCCCAGCAGAGTCGCCAGTTCTGTAACACGGTGGGAGAACTGACTTTAGTTATGTTGCGGATAGCAAGAGTCGCCACCGACTTTTATTTTATCCAAAGGAAAGGCATAAAAGAACAGGAAAGACCTTCTTAAAAGATTTTTGGGTCCGGGGGGTAGGTTATGTAAAGGGAAGGTGTTAGCACCCTTTACATCCATGGTTATCCATGGGCTCTTAGTTACTTAGCTCACTTTGAATTGTTTTTGAAAATGTGAAGTGTGTGGATAAAAATTTTCATAAGAGTTTGATAATGATCCATGTACAGATGCGTAAAAAACTTGTGTTTGAAAATTGTTTAAAATTGATGAAGTATTTGAAATTTGTTTTGAAATAGTGAGCAAGTAACTGTGAGGAACCTACCCTAAAGTTTAAGTCTTTCTGTTCTTTATCCTTTAAATGGTAAGACTATCCCTATTATTAAAGAATAGGTAGTCATTACCTTGGATGTGTGGGACAAGTAAGGGACATCTGTTGTATAGGAAACTGTAGGGTGTATTAAGCATTTTGGAGGGACTGTCATCATTATTCGAAAGGGGCAAGATCATATTGAAAGGTAACCATTAAGGGACTTGATCTTTGATTGTTAAGGGACTAGATGACTTTTCTTTTAAGGGACTTTTGCTTTATACACCCCACTTGACCTTGTGATTAGGCAACAATGAGAGGTAACCCTAGAAAGTGAGATGGCGATCAAAGATCGACTTACGTGTGTGAGTGTTCAATTTATATTTATCTTTTAATTAAGTGATCTAAATTCAATTTTAAATACAAATAGTTTTCACTCCTTATTTACTAACCATGGCATAAAAAATAAATAATTTAAATATTACAGAAAATTACATCCTGGAGCAATTACAATAATGATAATAAAGCAATTTAAATAAATAGCAAAATAATAAATAAGCAAGCATAAATAAATAATTATAATAGGGGTTAGTGAAAATAATAATAATAATCACAATTTTAAATGGGGTTAGCAATAAACATGATTAGTAATAATAATAATAAACAAAAGATTATAATAAACAAAATTTTAATGGTTAATAGCAAAATATGAACAATTATATTAATTAATTATAAAATTTAAAATTATAAACAAATTAAATAAATTATGAACATATTATGAGAAATTATTAAATTTGCAATTTTTTAGAAATTATTTACATATATAATCAATTATAAACAATTTAGAAAATATCTTCATATTATAAATAAATTGGACATTTTAATTTCTACACATATTTATATACAAAATTTCTAAATTATAAACAATTTAAATATTTAATGAAAATTAGATTAATAATATTAAACAAAAAAAGAAAAAAGAAATTAGGTTTTTTATTATAATTAAATTAAGGTTTGTAAAAAAGGTAAATTTTTAGGGTTTAAAAAAAATATTAAAGATTAATTATTAATTAAGAAACAATCTATTGTAAAAACATGTTATTTAAAATCATAATAATAAAACAAAATAGAAAACAAACAAAAGAAATAGAAAACTTACCTGGCTGGGGTTTGAACCCAGCACCTTTGGCCTGCACCCAACCACACATACCACCAGGCTACCAGCGCGCAGGTGATAGAAGAGTGACTCCAATTGGTTTTGTGTACTAAACCTAAAAATCAGAAGAAAAAAAAGAAAACAAGCAAAAGGCCTGGGGGGAGAATCGAACCCAGGGCCTTGCAAGCAATATACAAACACCTTACCATTCCTGCTGGATGAGCGCATCTGATATTATAGTGGCAATAAAACATAATATATAATGCTTCATGATTAACCTGAAAAATAAGAAAAAAATGCACAAAGCCAGGATTCGAACCCCTGCCCTTTGACAATACACACGCTGGTTTCACCACTGGGACAAGCTGCACGCTTGTGAAATAAAATAGAAACTATATCATAATATTTTAAAACAACAATTCAAATTTAAATTTCGCGCCAGACCAGCTTCATCTTCAACCTTGGATTCGTAGGATTACCTGCGAATTTTGCTATGAAACTACCTGCGAATTTTCATGCACACAAAACCTGTGTTTTTCAAACCACATTCAAACAGCACAATTTTATCAAATTAAAAACATCTTTGACTTCCTTGCAATCTGTACAATCCAATTATGTCAACCAAATTTATTTATATTGTGTAAATTGAAGAACCCTAATTTAGAGCTTTAAACCCTAAACATGGCATGTTCACGATTCGGCCATAACTCTTCACCAAACGATCCAGAATTCATCTATAGCTAATAACAAACATCAATATATCATCAAAATTCATTATCAATAAGTAAATATGATGATTCGAAAAAAAATGTATGAAAGACATGTATGATTCGGTTCATGCATTATGGAGTGTATTGGCTGCAAATAAGAGTTGGGATCCACTCAATGATGTCCAAGGATCACTGCTGTGTCTTTAGTTTACCTTCAAATGCCTTGTTTGATTGAAACCGAATTTGAGTTTGAGAGGTTTTTTGGAAGATGCAACTTACACTTGGGAGGCAGAAAATTCGTCTCTTGTGCTAGGTTTGTGTTAAGTACTTATAGGATGATCAATTTAGGTCAAAAAGTTGGATAGTTGTGTAGAAGATTTGATCCAAAAAGATTCACAATGATAAGCCTTTAAAATTCAAATATTTTTGTATAAACACCTTCTATTTTAGGAAAATCAACATGATCTTCTTTCCCCTTCAATTCCAATCATATTTATGATTTTCTAGAAGCTTGATCCAATTTAAATCTTAAACTTTTATATTTTATTTTTATTTAAAATAATTTTTAATGAATTAAATCAAAATAAATAAAAATAAAATAATAAAAAATCTGATTTTTATTGACTTGGGTCGTGCATGAAGTTATTGTATGGATTGGGTCATTATTTGGCAAGCCCATTTGGAAGAAATTGGTTTTAGACCTCCATTTTCTTCATAAACCAACTCAAAATTTCCCAAGTTTGCAAGGGCACATATCCTTCAATTTTAATGCTATGAGGGTGTTCTTGGACATTTTGGAAAGCTTAAAGAGTCCTCTAAACAACCCCACTTGTTTCATGTCCATATCATTTACCAATCTCAAGTTATGCCCTTTTGAAGTTGTTGACGTTTTGTTGACTTTCAAAAGGACCTATAATGTCTTAGCTCATACCTTCCAAATGAAGCATTTTTGGGCTTGGCTTGTGAGACACAAAGTTGTAGAGAATTCAATTTCCTTTAAAATGAGCTTTGTATGGAGACTTGGTGATGAAGTATGTGAAAGTTATGGCTGGTCAAAGTTCAGTTGACTTTTACTGAGGAAACCCTAATTTAGAAACTCCTGATTCTTGATGATCTGAAATCTCCTTGATGAATCATGATCAACCCTTGATCAAATGATGAATTTTACTTCATATACTTGATGTTGGCAAAAAATCATGAAGTTTGATTTTGGTTTGACCACAGTTGACCTTAGTTTGACTTTTTAACTGCTTTGACTGATTTTGACTTATCTGATCATCTGACTGAGCAAACTTCTGAGAAAAGTCTTGAAACTTGTCATGGGGGTTCTTACACACATATAAGATGTTATGAAGCTCACTTGAAGTCTTGGAAGTCCATTTAGCCTGATTAAAGTCAAAACCCTAGTTTTGGATGCACTGCTTAGGAGGTGCATTGTCTGAGGGAATTGTCAACTCTTCTGACCCATTGTGAACTTTGTGAACCTTGTGAACCATCATAAAATGTCTTGTGAACCTCATGGGAGGTATTGTGAACCTTGTGAACCTTGTGAACCTCATAAAGTATCTTGTAGACTTCATGAACCTCATGAAAGGTTTTGTAAGCATTGTGAATCTTGTGAACCTCATAAAGTGACTTGTAGACTTCATGAACCTCATGAAAGGTGTTGTAAACATTGTTAATCTTGTGAACCTTGTGAATCTTCTTAGCACACAAAGTCTTGTATTGTGAGGGCAAATTTTGGGGTGCAACACTATCAAGAATAAGTACTCACTTCTGAGGATCGATGATTTGATGGATCAACTAGTAGGTGCTTGTGTCTTTAGAAAAATTGATCTGAGGTCTGGTTATCATCAGATTCAAGTTAAAGCTGATGATATTCCGAAGACAACTTTCAGGACGATATATGGGCATTACGAGTATACGGTGATGCCGTTTGGGGTTTCTAATGCGCCTGGTGTGTTTATGGAATATATGTGTAAACACCCCAAATTTGCCCTCACCCATTCACACCATGTCTTGTGATCTTTTCATATGCATAAGTTCAATCATAGCATCTCATATTGCATTTTTTATTCACTGCATTGTGTCTAAGTCATCTGCATCTAGGGTTTGTGATCTGAGCAATCCAAGAGCCTCTTGAGCCACTTCAAAGGTCATCAATCACTTCAAAGGGGTCCATGTATGTTCAAGCATCATATTATATCCTCACAAAGTCAAGAAAGTCAAAAAATCACAAGAGCTGAGAAAGGCATGGAAGCAGAGCCAGGTTTAACTACACAGATGACCTAGAATTAGGGTTTTTGTTTCAAAGGCCATAACTCCAAATTTTTTGGTCATTATTGTTTCTATTTGTATCTATATGGTATAGGGATAATGCATATCAATTTTCATGAAGAAATTCCATGGGGAAGGCATCTGATCAAGAGTTGACTTCTTGAGCAAGTCAGTATAATATCAGGGCATCTGAGGCCCCCAATGACCCAACCAAGGGGTGTTCATCATCATTTTGATTATGTATGATCTTTGTTTGATCATAGAAGATGTTAGAAGTTCACAAAATTGAAGAATTTCAAGCCATTTGCAAAGTTGCCTTTTTGGGAAAATGACTTGTAATGGAAACTTGCCATTTTGGGAAACTTTTTCAACCCTTGCTTTTTGATTCAAGAATGCTTCAAATGAGAAAACTTTGGTCATGAAAGTTGTAGAATGGATCATTCCATTTTCAAAAAGTACAAGAAATTGTCCTAATTCATTTTGGATCAAAAGTTATGGCTTGTCAAAGTTGGGAAAAATCACATAATTTCAAGTTTTCTACCAAAGAGGCAAAGATGCAAAATCACTTGCCAAGACAAATTGTGCTTTCAAATGGACTTCTAATCTTTGTACAAGCATAAATCAAGGCCTAAAATTAAGAATGCACCAAGAGTTTGTCCATTTTCATGACTTATGGATCAAGAAACTTCAAAAGGGCCAAAGTTGATTAAAGTTGCAAAACATCATTCAAACCCTAATCCATTTGCTGGCTGGCTTCAAAACTGATCCCATGGTCCTCCTCATTTCTTGCTGCGCAGGACACCCCTCTTATCCTTGGCTAACTATTGGCCCATACCTCTCTTACACAAAGCTTGACTTTTTTGCAAAAGACCCATACCAATCACAATAGGGCACAACCACCCCACAGACCTATCCATGAGTGATAAGTGGACCAAAGGAAAGCTATAACACCACACAACTCATGCTGAAACACACTCCAAGCCATAGTTATCAAAAATCCTCCAACTTGCAAAACCATTCGAATCTCTCAGCTCACTCAACCATTCTTCAAACCAACTTCACCATTGATCTCAAAATGACTCACTGATCACAAACCAACCATTGAAACAGCCAAAAGCTTCACATAAACCAAACACGATTTCTTCCCCTCTTTGAGCAGAACTCAAGCAATCTCACAAACTAGCCAAAATAAACTCCAAACAAGCTTTGCAAACACTTGAGGAAGGTCAGTAGAGTTGATTGGAAGCAAGGAACTGGTCCAGAAGCTCTTGGATTGAAAGCTTCGATTCAGGTAGCCATTGAAATTCATTTTTCCAGAAGCTCTATTTTAAGTTGTTAAATGGTTAAGTTTGATTCCCTGAGTTCAATGAACCTTTTATTTTTGAAAATGATGAAGAAATGAGTGTGTATGATCTGACTGAAATTTCTGCCATTTTTGAACTTTGCTTCGAATCTTGTTAATGGTGAGAAATAAATTCCATTTGAGGGCAGGGATGAGCTTAGGGAGGTGAGAGGAAGTGATCTGGAGCTTTAGAGCTCCAGAAATGACCTAGGGAGTGAGTTTGAGTTTTTCAGGGAAGGGGGTCACCGGAGAAGACGACCGGAGCTCGTCTCCGGTGACCTGAAAATAATTAGGGTTAATTAATTAAGGTTAGCCAAGTTTGAATGTGGACCCTTGATCTGGTTGACTAAGTCTGACCCCCGCGCGTTTCAATGGCCTGGATCTATCATTAAAGCCCTAATCCCATTTAATTAAATTAATTAATTAGGTTTAGTCAGTTTAAATGCCAGCCGTAGGATAGCGCGCGCAGTCAACCCTGGACTCTCAGCTTTGAATCTCAGCCTTCAGATCTGCTTATTTTCATTTATTTTCATTTTAATTCATTTTCTTTTGATTTATTTTGCACGAATTAATTAAAATAGCAAAAAATGTTTAAAAATTATGAAATTTTTTGTCAAGGTTTTCATTATTTTTCAGAACACAAAAATATTTTTATTTTTATTTTTTGCATTAAAAATTATATTTAAATCATTTAAATGATTATTTTTAATTAGTTAATGAAAATTAATTAATTCAAAATACTTTTAGGTATTTAAAAATCACAAAAAAATTCATATAGCATTTAGGAACATTTAGAAACATTGTCCAACTCTCAAACCAAATTTCATTTTTTGATCTTGATGCCTTTTGTTAATTTTCTTTGGGTTTAATTTCATTTCAAGGCAATATTTTGTTTCAAACTTCAAAAACTCATTTCTGCCTAACCATTGAGAGTTGGGTAATGATTCTTATTGCATTGCATCTTGTATAGCATGTAGTTTATAGGATAAAATTGGTTTGAATTGATCTTGCATTTTCAATTTGTTTTGCATTTTTCTTGACAAGGTACCTTAAAACCCTAGCAATCTTAGGAAATTCATAACTTTCAATAGGTTAGGAGTTGGATCCTCTCCTTTGGGCAGTGAGTTTGTATAGGTTTAGGGTTCCTTTGATTGCATTTTCAAATTTTTATCATGTCATTTGCTTCTGATTTTGAATTTTGCTTTGAGTATTGATCATAAACCCTAATTTATGCCTTCCTTTGCATCCATCTTCCATTTGCTTGCATACCATGACTTGCCATGACATTTTGTGTATTCATTTGATTCATAATACATCTTAAAACATATTAGAATCATGTTTGATCATTGCATCTTTCATTTGTCATGTTGTATGTCTTTTGCATTCCATGACTTTTCATGAACATTCATGGTTCAATGCATGCTCCATTTGCATCCTTATGCTTGAATGATCATTCTCATCTCTTGTCATGTGTTTGCATCATCTTTTAGCATCCTCAACATCTTGTTTATGCTTCTGGTTTTGGTTTGCATCATCACATTTCATCTCATTTGCATTGCATTTCATTTCTTATGCTAACATTTCAGGTGGTAAGTTGTTTGAGAAGTGAATTTGCCTTCACTTCTCATAATCTCTTTTCATATCTTTCATACTTCCTTTGCTGCATTTTGTATGTGTATTAGAGTGATCTTGCTCATTCATGTTCATCTCTTACCTTCTTTCTTCAAGCAACTTGTCTTCTTAAGTGAAGCAAGTTGTTTTGCTTCTCCTTTCTTCTTCTCCTTTCATCTGCTTCTCTCCTTGGTGGCTCTTTGAAGATTCTTTCTCTCTTAAGCCTCACAAACCCTAGGATCTCCAAGTATGATAACAATTAGGGCTTTATTAGTTCCCCATTTAGTTTTGCCTTTGTGTCATCTTTGAGTCTTCTCTCCTCATCTCATAATCAAGGACTAAACCCTAAAGGTTTTAAGGCTTTGTGATTAAGCTTATGCCCGCATCCTTCTATTAGGATGGAGTGTATAACTTTAATCCTAAGTGTTAAACCCTTAATGTTGTTTAAATCCTTTAATCAATTCACTTAATAATCATCAAGACATCAAGCTTGTAACTTGGGCCTTGCATTAGGGTTCTAATTCTTCCTTAATTGGTTAAGAAGGACTAACCCTAGTGTTAATGGACAAGTCCTCCTCAAGTTGTCTTACAGACCATAAAATCCATTTCTTAATCTTACCATTAATTAAAATCTACTTTAATAAAGGCTTTGTTTTGTCATGAGGTTAATCCCTAATCATGGATTAAGTTGAGAAGTCTTTCTCAGCTTAAATGCTCTCATCTATTATCCTTCTATTAGGATGGTGTAATGAGTCTATTAAATCCCTGATTATGGCTTAAACTCATTACTTAACACTAAACAAAAACAACAAAAACATCTAAATAATCACAAGTAGGTTAATGATCCTAATCCTACATCATGGTGATTAAGTGTGAGATGCTGACTTCACACTTAAGGTATTCTCATTACCCCTAATCAGAGGGAGGATGTGATGAGTTTACTAACCCATTGGTTTAGGCTTAAGCTCATTTACTTATGACAAACTCCAAAAGGCAATAAAAGATTGAAAACTCAAAAACAAACAATAATCGTCTCCTCCGGGATTCTTTTCTCATCTCATTCACTCATAAGCGAGAACTTGCTTCTTCCGTCTAATGCAAGACAGTTTGCACCTGAGCCAGACAGGTCATACACTTGAGCATAGACAAACAAGCAGTTCACAAGCCAGTTTATCTTTCAGTCTCTTTGAGTCGAACTACGGTGTTCTGACTTCCTCATTGCACGAGAGGATACTTAGGCATAACTTAACAGTTATCGAACAAAAGTCTCTGTATATTCCCCCTCCTTCCAGCATTATCCTTTAAGCCTCATAGTCTTGAGCATTTCACTTCTGTTCTTACACTGACACTTCACTTATATACACTACACTTCTTTTACACTGACACTTGTATTCTTTTCCAGTTTTGATACACGGATAGCACTGACACTACCCCTTTAAAACACAAATATTTTAAGCGTGGATCCCGTCGAGTACAGCGGACAATCTGGGTGCTAATACCTTCCCAAGTTGTAACCAACCCCCTTTCTCAGTTTCTCTGGTTCGCAACCGTCTTATCCATATCTTTTCTTAGGTTTATGCAGCATTACCTTTCCTTCGGGATAAAAATGCCTAGCTGGCGACTCTATTCATTTCCTTTCTCCTTTCGCCGACCGTTCGCGTCTGTGCCCCTTCTGACCAGAGGTGTCATTTGGTGGGAGCGACAGCTTGGCGACTCTGCTGGGGACCCTTACACTGTAACCAGGGCTTCTGGTTCTTTTTGTGGGTTCCTCCTAGCGCTTGTTTGATTAGTGTTTACTGGGGTGTTATGTGCTAATTGTGTTTATATAGTTGCTTTATTTATTGCTTTATGTACAGTTATTTTATTGCTTTCTTTACGGCTTTATATATATCATACTGTCATACTGTTATCTGGCTGGATCTGGTTTTTGTTTTGGTGGGTGGGGTTTCCTCTGAGAGTTTGAGGTCCTATACCTGGGACCTGAGTGACACCTAGGCTAGAGTGGTTCATGTTCTTTCCCATTCCATTTCGGTCTGGTGCGGGAATATGAAACACGGTTCAAATGTGGGTTTCTTCTTGAGAACTCTGTGCTACAGATTTCCTGTAGTGCTAGGGCTATCTGGGAAGCCTGCTAAGTCTGGATGACCTTTACTATGACCTTTAGAAACTGAGGAGAATTAGAGGAGGATCTTTTATGGTTATTGTAAACACTGTACCTCCGGGTTAGAAGTGTTTACACTTCTCATAACTGATCCGAGTCTGAGGATCCTTGTTTTAGAACACCACCTGTGAGGGGGTTGGGCTGTTTACAGGTTTGCAGGAACCCTTGGCCACATCATACCCTGATACTTGTTTTGTTTAAGAATACTCCACTTTGGACAGTTCTTGTGATTTAACCCTGGACATGTGACTCTTTATTTGAGTCCCCTACCTTGGTTACTGGATTTCTGAACCTCCATCTGGACTTCTTAAACATACATGGACCTTTATATCAAAGCAGTAATCAGATCCAGCTTGATCACAAACCCTTGCATATCATGTGCATACATCATCATTTGCATCATTTAACATTTGTTTATTTGTTTTCAGGGTATCCATATTGTATTTGGCTTGGTTTTGACCCCTTCATCTGCATAGACCCCATGTTCATCAGCTATCTGCTTCTGCTATCTTCATCAGTTGCCTGCTTCAGCTACCTCCATCATCATCCTCAGCCTATCAGTGGCTCATCTCCAGTATCAGTCTTCATCATCAGCATCTATTTTCAGCTCTTCATCAGCAGTCATGGCACCCAAGAAGAGCAACATTTCATACCATTTCTTTGAGCCTGTGCTGGCTGGCATCAGGCAGGTCCAGGCACTTATTACTCCAGACCACATCCCATTATTCAGAGAGCATTATGGAGGCATCCTTGATATGGTTATAGACCTGGACCCTTCTCATAGGAGCTTGATCCACACTTGCCTACAGTTTTATGACCCTCCTTTGAGATGCTTCACTTTCCAGAACTTTCAGTTAGGACCTCTGCTGGAGGAGTTCTCATCATTGATTGGAGTACCTGTCAGGGGTGGTGTCCCCTTTAACCCAGAGATGACTTCTCCCAGCAATGGATAAGTGGCAAAGGCATTGTATTTGGAGCCTATTTTGATTGAGCAGAACATGACAACAAAGGCTGAAATCCCTGGTTTGCATCTAGACTTTCTGACTTCTCAGGCTATCCTGAAGGCCTCCTTGGGGGAATGGAAGGCAGTTTGTGCATTGTTAGCCCTCAGTATATATGGGGTTATACTTTTTGCAGATGAGCCCAAGTTTATCAGCAAGAATGCCATTCATCTTTTCCTTTTGAGGAACCCAGTACCCACATTGCTGGGGGATTTCTATTATTTTGTTCACCAAAGAAATGAGAAGCAGAGAGGAAAGTTGGTGCGATGCTGTGCTCCTCTATTTATCACTTGGCTGCTCAAACACTTACCCAGGACTGATGCCTTCTTGAACCCTCACCAACAGAAGAATTGGGCTAAGATACTCATTTCTCTGACTTTTCTCTGACTTCAGATGACATCAGATGGTGCATCCAGAGCACCAAGGGCAGAGACATAATCACTAACTGTGGGCAGTACCCCAATGTACCTCTAGTAGGAGTGAAGGGTTGCATCAACTACAATCCTTTGCTGTTTAAGAGACAATTGGGCTATGCTTTGGTCCACCCTCCTAGAGTGCAAGACTTGGCTGAAACCCTATATTGTGAGATAAAGCCTAATCTAGCTGTTGTCAGACAAGCATCCTGGGCTTGGGACAACATCCAGACCAAAGGGATGGCCATTCTTGGGAGATGCAATAATGTGGCCTCAGCTCAGTATTATGAATGGTCTCATGCTAGGGCTCAGATTTCTAGGATGCCTTTCACCATTGAGGATGTACCTGGACCATCCACAATACCACCTCCAGCCACTGTCAGCCTGGAAGAATTTGAGAAGCTGAAGGAAAGGAATGAGAATCTGTCTCAAGCTCTGAAGAAGACCCTCTGGGAGAGGAGTGATGGTCGTTTAGACATTGAGAGGTTGGAGAAGCTTAAAGTGTAACATCTGGCCAAGATTGAGAAAGCAGAAGACTACATCAAGAAATCAAGAGCTGGAGAGCAAATATTGAAGAATGCCTGTAAAGAGGCCCAGTTTCAGAAGGCTAGGACTGATCTCTATCTAGAGGAAAGTCAAGCTAGGTGGGTCAGGATCACTGAAGCTCGCACTCAAGAAGATAAGAGAACTCAAGCTAGGATTGAGCAGTTGGAGGCCAATGAGAAGAAGCAACAGGAGGCTTTGCTGGCAGCCCAAAAGGAAATCTCAGAATTGAAGCTTAGGGCTGGTGTGAAAAGGTCAAAGGACCAAGACAGGCACAAGAAGCTAACCACTGCTATTGCCACCAGGAACCTTCTTATCAGAAACATCACAGAGCATCCAGCTGGTCCTGTAACTGAAGCACTTTTGAAGGAGGTTAAGGAGGATGAGTTTGGCTTAGATGTTTGACTACTTTGCTTGTTGTTATTTCCATTTGATGTACTTTTCTTTTTATGTTGTATTTTGACCCTTCAGGGGCACATGTTGTAAAAACAAACTATGTATGATCCACCATTTGTAATGTATTTGTCAGTTTGTTTCATAGAGTTTTCTCTCCCTCAAGCAACATCAAAACATCTTCCTCAGGGTCTGGAAAGGTCAAAACCAAGAGCCAAACCGGATACCTTGGAAACAAATAAGCATACTGCATTGCATAATAACCTTTTGTTTTGTTTTGTAGGTTTTTGTCTTTATTTGTTTCTAACTCTGTTGTGGTTCAGGAATTATTGCTCGCCGTCGGGTGTTCCGTCTCAACCGTCCGCACAGATATCCTACTCGCAACAACCTTCCTGGTATCCAAATGGACCAAGTACAGCAAGATCTGACAGAGGTCAGAACTCAGATGGCTAATGAAAGGCTGGAGATGAGAAACCAAATGACCCAATTCATGGAAGTAATGAATGGCTTGGCTCAAAGTCAAGAAAGATTGAGGGCATTGGTAGAAAGACAAACCCCGGAAGAACCTCCTCTGGGAACTGGGGGAACAAGTAACAATGAAAGGGGTCAGCCTCATGTTAATCCACCAGTATATGGGCCTCACCTACATCCGGAAGTCAACATCCTGGGTAATGTGCAAGGAAATACTACTGGAGGAAGGATCTTACAAGAAGACCCCCAAGAGGAGCAGTTTACTATAATGGGAGCTGGGGATGAAGTTTATGATAGGAGGTTTGATGAAATTGCTTAGAAGTTGAGATCTTTGGAGTCTCAAAATTCCCTAGGCTTCAATGTCATGGATATGGGGTTAGTGGATGGGGTAAGAATTCCCCATAAGTTTAAACCCCCGTGCTTCGAGAAGTACAATGGAACTTCCTGTCCACGAACTCACTTGCAGTCCTTTCTGGGGAGACTTAAGGCATACACCATGGATGAAAAACTATGGATGTTTTACTTTGAAGATAGTTTGACTGGGGCTTCCAGGGAGTGGTACTCTCACTTGACCAGAGCTACTATCAGATGCTGGAAGGACCTAGCTGAAGCTTTCATCAGGCAGTACCAATACAATCTAGACATGGCTCCTAACAGAACCCTTCTGATGGGAATGTCTCAATCCTCCAGAGAAAGCTTCAGGGAATATGCCCAGAGGTGGAGACAGCTTGCTGCTGCTGTCCAGCCACCCATGTCGGAAAGAGAAATGGCCGACATGTTTATGAACACTCTGCAAGGAACGTATATTGATAGGCTAGCTGCCTTTTCTTCCACCAGCTTCGCTGACGTAGTTATAGCTGGGGAAAGAATTGAAAGTCTTCTGAAGATGGGTAAAATTTCCGATAATGGTGCAAGTTCGTCAAGCAATCCCAGGAAGCCTTTTGTGGGACCTAGAAGAACTGGTGAGACAAATGCCATTTATGCCAACAGGGGCAGACCTCAGCATGTCCACAGATCGGTAGCAGCTGTCACTATTCCAGCTCCGATTCCTCAGCAACCAACATATCAACCACAACAACAACCACATTATCAGCAACAAGTTCAGTACCCGCCACAGAGGACTTACAACAACAACAACAATCAACAGCAAAGACCCTTTCAGCAAAGACCATCACAGGAAAATAGGGTGATTGACCCAATCCCTATGCCTTATGTCGCTTTATTGCCACAACTCCTGAAGCTCAACCTAGTTGAGTTAAGGACATTGGCACCACCAGATCCCTCCAATCTCCCAAGAAATTATGATGTCAACGCCAGATGTGCTTTCCACTCCAATGCACCTGGCCACAATACGGAAAAATGCAGGGCTTTACAAATGAAGGTACAAGATCTGGTGGATTCCAAGGCCCTCAACTTTGCACCCCCTCCAAATGTCAACAAGAATCCCATGCCCAATCATGGAGGGCCGAGAATTAATTCTATTGAGGAAGATAAGCCATCTTTCTTAATCACCAGTGTTGGACAGATTCGGACACCTCTGGTCGAAGTTAAAGCTCAGCTTCTAGAGTGCCAGATGTTCCCCGGGTGTGAGCTCGGTTGTGGTTATTGTAATATTTCGGTCAATGGGTGTGATAACTTGAGAAGCGACATAGATAGTCTTATCAGAAGTGGTATACTTCAGATCACAACATCAGCGCCTACAAATCCAGCAATCCCTTTGACAACAATTCCTGACTCTTCTACAACTACAACAACAATCATTCCAACCAATTCATCAATATCATCAACAATGGCTCCGTCTATCACTTCAACAAATCAGATGTCAACAACCATCTCTTCTACAACATCAGCACCCATTTATTCAGCAGAATCTTCTACAACGCTAACAAAAATTAATGAAGATATCTCAGCAGTCACCATCTACTATGATCCATCAAATGTTCCTCCAAACAATAACTTTCGACAACAAACAGTGGCACCTCCTGCCAGGTCACCAGTCACCATTTACTACGATCCGCACACCATTTCAGTACCTTCCTCTGCAGCAGCCAGTCCAGTTACCATCACGGTGCCTGGACCCATTCCATATGAAAGCAGTAATGCCATACCTTGGCATTATGGCTCTGACCTCTACTGCAACAGGGAGAAAATCACTTTGGATTCTTCAACTTCTTCTCCACAGATTGATAATGTTGGGGGAGGCGGAGGCTTCACCAGAAGCGGACGCCTTTTTGCCTCACAATTGCAAAGACCTAATGCCGAAGCAGAAGTTGCTGCCAAAGCAAAGGGGAAGAGTGTGATACCTGAAGAACCAATTATCAAAGAAACTCAGAAGACATCTTTTGAGCAAGATGTAGACGAGTTTATGAGAATTATAAAGAGAAGTGATTACAAGGTGGTGGATCAGCTTCACCAAACTCCCTCAAAGATCTCCATATTATCCCTGTTGATGTGTTCTGAAGCTCACAGGAATTCATTATTGAAAGTCTTGCACGCAGCATACGTGCCAGAGGAGATCACTGTTAATCAGCTAGAAAATGTGGTGGCAAATGTCAACACCAGTCATGGACTGGGCTTTACCAATGCTGACTTAACAACGGAGGGACGTAACCACAACAAGGCTTTACACATCACTCTAGAGTGCAAGGGTGCTGTTTTATCTCATGTACTGGTGGACACTGGGTCGTCGCTCAATGTCCTACCAAAGAAAGCCTTAGTGAAGCTAGAGTATGATGGCTTGGCACTGCGTCCGAGCAATTTTGTGGTACGAGCATTTGATGGCTCTAAAAGATCAGTGCTTGGGGAGATTGATCTGCCTGTGATGATTGGCCCGCAGACCTTCAAAATTACCTTCTATGTGATGGACATTCAGCCGGCCTACAACTGTTTGTTGGGTAGACCCTGGATCCATGCCGCTGGCGCTGTTACGTCTACCCTTCACCAGAAGCTGAAATTCGAGTGGGAAGGCCAGATCATCACCATCTGTGGGGAAGAAGACATCTTTGTTAGCCATCTGGCTACGTATAAGTATATAGAGATGGATGGAGAAATCCATGAAACTATGAGCCAGGGGTTTGAGGCCCTAAACATTAATGAAGCATCTGTTGTACTGGGAACTTCCATGACGTCTTATCAGCAAGCCAAGAAGGTTGTTGAAGAAGGTACTTCCCAAGGCTGGGGCAAGCTGCTGCCCGTGGAGAAGAAGGAGGACAAATTTGGGTTGGGTTACAAACCAACTCAACAAGATCAATCAGAGGCTGCCAAGAAGCCCAACTTTGTCAGCGGGGGAATGCTCACCCCGGATGCAGTGAACAACTTGGAAGATGAGTCGGAAGATGAGCGCAACCTGGAGAGTTGGATACGTCCAAGGACCCCAGGGAGCCATATCTCAAACTGGTCTTCCCAGGAAATTATAAGGGTTACTCCTGCAGAGTAATTATTTTTTCCTGTTATTTTTAAGCATGCATCAAGTCTTGCATCTTGCCCAAGATGACAAGACTCATTTTGTAATCGGGCCATCTTGTAATTTTGTGCAAACAGATCAATCAATGAATATCAGACATCTTTTGCAATTGAGTCTTTTTCTTTTCCGCTCACTGTTTTTCATTTTTCTTTTTGTACAAAAATAAAATGGCAATGTTTTCCAAAATGACAACTTCATTTCACTTTTTCTAAACAAAGATTAAAATCGATCACTAAAATGAACAATCTAAACCCTTGCAGAGAGTGCCTTTCAGACTGCACCGACAACAACACAGCTATGACTTCGTATGACTTTGACAATCCAATCAATCAAGCTGATGAAGGGGTTGAAGAAGATTATGAGCTTCCTGAAGAGCTAGTCAGGTATTTAAGGCAAGAGGAGAAGGTTATCACACCTCATCAGGAGGAGGTTGAAACGATTAATCTTGGTACGGAAGAAGATGTGAAAGAGGTTAAGATTGGGGCCTGCCTGCAAGATTCAGTAAAGGAACAACTGATTGACATGCTTCGGCAATACGTAGATGTCTTTGCTTGGTCTTATCAGGATATGCCAGGGTTGGATACCGATATTGTTATGCACAAGCTGCCTTTGAAAGAAGACTGCCCGCCAGTAAAACAGAAACAGCGCCGTACTCGCCCAGATATGGCAATGAAGATTAAAGAAGAGGTACAAAAGCAGTGGGACGCCGGTTTCCTTGCTGTGACTAGCTATCCTCCGTGGGTTGCTAATATTGTACCTGTGCCTAAGAAATATGGCAAGGTGAGGATGTGTGTGGACTACCGGGATCTGAACAGAGCCAGTCCGAAGGATGATTTCCCTTTACCTCACTTTGATGTATTGGTTGATAATACGGCTCAGTTCTCGGTATTCTCCTTCATGGATGGATTTTCAGGATACAATCAGATCAAGATGTCACCTGAAGACATGGAAAAGACAACCTTCATCACACCCTGGGGCACGTTCTGTTACAAAGTGATGCCATTCGGACTGAAGAATGTTGGTGCAACTTATCAACGGGCTATGGTAACATTATTCCACGACATGATCCATAAATAAATTGAATGTTATGTGGATGACATCATTGCCAAGTCCCTCACGGAAGAAGACCACCTGGTAAATCTGTTGAAGTTATTCAAGCGTCTGAGGAAATACCAACTGAAGTTAAACCCCAACAAGTGCACATTCGGGGTGCGATCTGGTAAGTTGCTGGGATTTATTGTAAGTGAGAAAGGGATTGAAGTTGACCCTGACAAAGTTAAATCCATTCAAGAAATGCCTGCACCGAAGACTGAAAAAGAAGTTCGGGGGTTTCTGGGTAGATTGAACTACATTTCAAGGTTCATATCTCACCTTACAGCAACCTGTGAGCCTTTGTTCAAGCTGTTAAGAAAAGAACAAACGGTCAGGTGGAATGAAGACTGCCAGAGGGCTTTTGACAAGATCAAGGAATACTTACAAGAGCCTCCAATCCTTATGCCTCCAGTTGAAGGAAGACCTCTAATCATGTACTTGACAGTATTAGAAGAGTCAATGGGGTGTGTGTTGGGCCAGCATGACGAGTCTGGTCGAAAAGAGTATGTAATATACTACCTAAGCAAAAAGTTTACCGACTGTGAACAACGTTATTCACTGCTCGAGAAAACTTGTTGTGCTTTAGCGTGGGCTGCTCGCCGACTGAGACAGTATATGTTGACCCACACTACCTTATTGATCTCAAAGATGGACCCAGTTAAGTACATATTTGAGAAGCCAGCGCTTACCGGACGGGTTGCAAGATGGCAAATGATTCTCACAGAATATGACATTCAGTACACATCTCAAAAAGCCATCAAGGGCAGTGTATTGTCTGATTATCTTGCTGAGCAACCTATTGATGATTACCAGCCTATGAGATTTGACTTCCCTGATGAAGACATCATGTTCATAAAAGCAAAAGATCATGAAGAGCCTGTTCACACTAAAGGGCCTGACCCAGAGGAAGAATGGACTATGATGTTTGATGGGGCTGTTAATATGAATGGTCGTGGTGTTGGTGCAGTACTCATTACACCTAAAGGAGTTCACATGCCTTTCTCGGCAAAACTCACCTTTAACTGCACTAACAACGAAGCTGAATATGAAGCTTGCATTATGGGTCTTGAGGAAGCCATTGACCTCAGGATCAAAACTTTGACTGTATTCGGAGATTCAGCTCTGGTAATCAATCAAACCAACGGCAAATGGTACACACACCAGGATCATCTGATACCTTACAGGGATTATACAAGGAGGTTATTGACTTTCTTTACAACATTCAAGCTTGAGTATATCCCTCGGGACGAGAATCAATTTGCAGATGCTCTTGCCACCATTTCATCCATGATCAAAGTTCAAGCTGCCAACTTTGTACCTCGGATTTCGGTGTCCAGACTTGACAGACCAGCATATGTATTTGCAGCAGATATCGCCAAAGACGATAAGCCTTGGTTCCATGACATTAAATGCTTCTTGGAGGATCAAACATACCCACCTGGGGCATCTTCCAATGATAAGAAGACTTTGAGAAGGCTTGCTGGTAGTTTCTTCCTGAATACCGATGGTTCCCTGTACAAGAGAAACTTTGATATGGTACTCCTCAGATGCGTTGATAAGACAGAAGCAGGCTTGTTAATGCACGAAGTGCACGAAGGATCCTTTGGTACCCATGCAGGAGGACATGCAATGGCTAAGAAGTTGCTAAGATCAGGCTATTACTGGATCACAATGGATGCAGACTGTTGTGCCTATGCCAGAAAATGCCATAAAGGCCAGATTTATGCGGATAAGGTGCATGTGCCTCCCAATCTTCTGAATGTGATGTCTTCACCATGGCCCTTTGCCATGTGGGGCATTGATATGATTGGCAAGATTGAACCGACTGCTTCAAACGACCACAGATTCATCCTGGTTGCTATTGATTATTTCACCAAGTGGGTCGAAGCAGCTTCCTATGCAAATGTTACAAGGCAAGTGGTAGCCCGATTTCTGAAGAGAGATATCATCTGTCGATACGGAGTTCCCGAGCGAATCATTACTGATAATGGTTCCAATTTAAACAACAAAATGATGGCAGAACTGTGTCGGGACTTCAAGATCCAACACCACAATTCTTCTCCTTACAGGCCAAAGATGAATGGCGTTGTTGAGGCAGCTAAAAAAAATATCAAGAAGATTGTGCAGAAGATGGTAGTTAACTACAAAGACTGGCATGAAATGCTACCGTTTGCCTTGCATGGGTACCGTACGTCAATCAGAACATCCACTGGGGCAACACCGTATCAGCTTGTTTATGGTATGGAGGCAGTCCTACCTGTTGAAGTTGAATTACCCTCCCTGCGGGTACTGATGGATGTTAAGCTGAGTGAAGCAGAATGGGTCCGATCCCGATACGAACAACTGAATCTGATTGAAGAGAAGAGATTGGCTGCAATCTGTCATGGGCAGCTGTACCAGAAAAGAATGAAGAAAGCCTTCGATCAGAAGGTCAGGCTCCGAGAATACCAAGTAGGGGATCTTGTGCTGAAAAGACTCCTCCCTCCTCATACAGACCATAGGGGCAAATGGACTCCGAACTATGAAGGGCCATTCGTAGTAAAGAAAGTTTTCTCTGGTGGAGCACTCATGCTCAGTACTATGGATGGTGAAGACTTCCCGTCCCCTGTGAATTCAGATGCAGTTAAAAAATACTTCGCATAAAATGACCCGCTGGACATAAAAATAGAATGTAAGTCCAGGAAAGAATAGGGCATCCCGGCGAGTCAAAAACAGAATAAAAGACTCAGGAAAAAATAAGGGAAAATAAATAAAAGAATGTACACCCGTTGAGTTGAAAAGCCGCATTGGACAACCCAGGCAAAAATGGGTATCCCGGTGGATTGAAAACCCGGAAGGGCAATCCACGCAAAATAAGGGAATAAATGAACAACTAAATTCTGAATTCATCTGTATCACTTACAATCTAGCAAGCTCCGAAAGGTTCGAGCGTCGGTCAGAATCAGCCTTCTTTAGAAAGCAAGATGGGAAGAACGTCAATGTCATACGAGTCATAGCAAAAGAGGGAAACTTCTTAAAGCGTCATCAACATTGCCAACATCTTTTTGTTTCTCAATTTGTAACAATCTCCTCATTTTAGGGGATTTGTTTCTTTGACTGTATCTTGCCAATTCAGGGCACATGAATTAATAAAATCAGATTTTCAGTCATGTTTCGTTTCGTACATTTTATTTTCATTTGCAAGGATGTCCGATGTCTTTAAGATACTGATTGCATAAATACAGATGTTTCTCTTTTAAAAATATGTGCTTGCAGGAAATATACTCATTCCCAAGAGTGCCTAAACTCTTATGATTGAATCTGGTAAAGGATACCTCGGGATCGCTTGTGCGTTTCCCTAACTTTTCAGGATCGCAGGTATTCAAAGCACAACATGGGGCATGAAAGCTTCATCCCAGCAAGCTGGCAAATCATTATCCACTCAGTCTGAGCACCAGGGGTGCCTTCTCCCCAGCTGAGTTGCCATTTATTTCCTCCTAAGCCAAGTGAAAAAGTTGGGGAACCACCTCCCCACAGAGTCTCAACCTCTATCCAGAAGAGCAACGCCTGGAGATCTCACAACAGGGTGAAGAAAGCTTCTACAAACCCCCAGCTGGGTCCCTCATTGCCAAATAGGTCTATCAGTGACATATATCCCTAAGCAGAGTCCCATATGTCAGATCTACCAAATGATCTCATCCCCAGCTGGGATGTCCACTTCAAGCAGATCAACCAGAGATCTTTGCAGCAATGGGATCCGAATCCCGGATCGGTGTCTTTGCATAATCATAGAATACGCATCATATTCTCCCCGCAGAGCGTAGCATTCCGTCTAATACGGAGCATTACGGCAAAAATCCAACATATTGCATAATCATAAGCCATTTTCTGAATCAAACACTTGTAAATACTGACAATCCGGCAACGATATACAGAAAACTCCCCGGATTCCCCGGCAGAAAGCCAAGGCATTTGCCCTACAAATGCACACTCCTTTTGGCACTCGTCCGTGTCATCATTCCCTAGTAAAGTCGCCCGAGCATTCTTTACAAACAGACTTATATATTACAGATACTTCTTGACACCCATCCGTGTCATATCCCCAGTAGAAAGCCAAAGCGTCCTCTTTGCACTCACAAATACATATATCTATATAAATTCCCTGACGCCCGTCTGTGTCACTTTCCCCAACATAGATACCTGAAACATTTTGTAAACCATACACTTGTTTATTGCACTTTCCTCTTTTGACACTCGTCCGTGTCACTCTCCCCAGCAAGTTAAACATTCCTGTACACCACTCATACTTATTACTCCTGTTTCACTCATACAGATACTCGTTCGTATCTTGTATACACCACTTATACCTCTTCAGATTCGACACTCGTCCGTGTTCTTTGTTAACCAATTGATACTCGTCCGTGTCATCATCTCAGAACATGCGTCAAGCGTTTGTTTCTACCCGATACTCGTCTGTATCATAGTCTTAGGGATGCTCGTCCGCATCTTTAATCTATACACCGTACCCAAACACTGATACCTCTCGTTCCTTGGATATAGACACTCGTCCGTGTTTACTTGTCCCAACAAATCCCGGTGAACTATTTATGTTCTATCTGACATTCGTCCTGTGTCATGATACTTTCAGCAGCCGTACCCTGCCAGGTGATCGTCCTTCACCTTTGGATGACCGTCCCTCATCCTTTCCCCAGTGGAGTCTCTATTCATTAGAACCCCTTTTCTATCCGACATTCTTCCTATGTCGTGATATTTTTCGGCAGCCGTCCCCTGCTAGGTGACCGTCCTTCGCCTTTTGATGATCGTCCTTCATCATTTTATCCGGTGGTCGTCCCCATCGTTGATATTGATATCTGACATTCGTCCTATGTCACGATACCCTCGGAGCAGCCGTACCCTGCTAGGTGATCGTCCTTCACCTCTTGATGATCGTCCTTCATCATGCTTATCCGATGGCCGTCCCCATCGTCGACCTTTTCTATCCGGCATTCGTCCTATGTCGTGATACTTTCGGCAGCCGTACCCTGCCAGGTGATTGTCCTTCACCTTAGATGATCGTCCCTCATCTTATCCCCAACTAAGCAGCCGCCCCCTGCCAGGTGATCGTCCTTCACCTTTGATGACCGTACCTCATCATTTACCTATAATCCCCAGAGAGTCTTATAGCTTTACCTGATGGCCGTCCCCATCATAATCTCTTATATCCCCAGCTTGTCGGCCGTCCCCGTCATTGCTTTATTTCCCGCATTTTTCCCCAGCATGTCGGTCGTCCCCGTCATTGCTTTATCCCCAACAGTCGTCCTCTGCTCGACGGTCGTCCTCCGTCGCCCGCACTTTATAATATACTTTATTTTCTTTTACAATTTATATCCCTTTTCTTCTTCATTCTGTGAGTGCAAATTTTGGACTGTCTTTGGTATTCAACCACAAGTTATCTTGTTTGCCTGTTAAGCCGTTGCTTACATCCTGCACAGCTAACTCGTGTTTGAATAGGGGCAGCTGTAAACACCCCAAATTTGCCCTCACCCATTCACACCATGGCTTGTGATCTTTTCATATGCATAAGTTCAATCATAGCATCTCATATTGCATTTTTGATTCACTGCATTGTGTCTAAGTCATCTGCATCTAGGGTTTGTGATCTGAGCAATCCAAGAGCCTCTTGAGCCAATTCAAAGGTCATCAATCACTTCAAAGGGGTCCATGTATGTTAAACCATCATATTATATCCTCACAAAGTCAAGAAAGTCAAAAAATCACAAGAGCTGAGAAAGGCATGGAAGCAGAGCCAGGTTTAACTGCACAGATGACCTAGAATTAGGGTTTTGGTTTCAAAGGCCATAAATCCAAATTTTTTGGTCATTCTTGTTTCTATTGGTCTCTATATGGTATAGGGATCATGCATATCAATTTTCATGAAGAAATTCCATGGGGAAGGCATCTGATCAAGAGTTGACTTCTTGAGCAAGTTAGTATAAAATCAGGGTATCTGAGGCCCCCAATGACCCAACCAAGGGGTGTTCATCATCATTTTGATTATGTATGATCCTTTTTTGATCATAGAAGATGTTATAAGTTCACCAAATTGAATAATTTCAAGCCATTTGCAAAGTTGCCTTTTTGGGAAAATGACTTGTAATGGAAACATGCCATTTTGGGAAACTTTTTCAACCCTTGCTTTTTGATTCAAGAATGCTTCAAATGAGAAAACTTTGGTCATGAAAGTTGTAGAATGGATCATTCCCTTTTCAAAAAGTACAAGAACTTGTCCTAATTCATTTTGGATCAAAAGTTATGGCTTGTTAAAGTTGGGAAAAATCACATAATTTCAAGTTTTCTACCAAAGAGGCAAAGTTGCAAAATCACTTGTCAAGACAAATTGTGCTTTCAAATGGACTTCTAATCTTTGTACAAGCATAAATCAAGGCCTAAAATTCAGAATGCACCAAGAGTTTGTCCATTTTCATGACTTATGGATCAAGAAACTTCAAAAGGGCCAAAGTTGATTAAAGTTGCAAAACATCATTCAAACCCTAATCCATTTGCTGGCTGGATTCAAAACTGATCCCATGGTCCTCCTCATTTCTTGCTGCGCAGGACACCCCTCTTGTCCTTGGCTAACTATTGGCCCATACCTCTCTTACACAAAGCTTGACTTTTTTGCAAAAGACCCATACCAATCACAATAGGGCACAACCACCCCACAGACATATCCATGAGTGATAAGTGGACCAAAGGCAAGCCATAACACCACACAACTCATGCTGAAACACACTCCAAGCCATAGTTATCAAAAATCCTCCAACTTGCAAAACCATTCGAATCTCTCAGCTCACTCAACCATTCTTCAAACCAACTTCACCATTGATCTCAAAATGACTCACTGATCACAAACCAACCATTGAAACAGCCAAAAGCTTCACATAAACCAAACACGATTTCTTCCTCTCTCTAAGCAGAACTCAAGCAATCTCACAAACTAGCCAAAATAAACTCCAAACAAGCTTTGCAAACACTTGAGGAAGGTCAGTAGAGTTGATTGGAAGCAAGGAACTGGTCCAGAAGCTCTTGGATTGAAAGCTTCGATTCAGGTAGCCATTGAAATTCATTTTTCTAGAAGCTCTATTTTAAGTTGTTAAATGGTTAAGTTTGATTCCCTGAGTTCAATGAACCTTTTATTTTTGAAAATGATGAAGAAATGAGTGTGTATGATCTGACTGAAATTTCTGCCATTTTTGAACTTTGCTTCGAATCTTGTTAATGGTGAGAAATAAATTCCATTTGAGGGCAGGTATGAGCTTAGGGAGGTGAGAGGAAGTGATCTGGAGCTTTAAAGCTCCAAAAATGACCTAGGGAGTGAGTTTGAGTTTTTCAGGGAAGGGGGTCACCGGAGAAGACGACCGGAGCTCGTCTCCGGTGACCTGAAAATAATTAGGGTTAATTAGTTAGGGTTAGCCAAGTTTGAATGTGGACCCTTGATCTGGTTGACTAAGTCTGACCCCCGCGCGTTTCAATGGCCTGGATCTATCATTAAAGCCCTAATCCCATTTAATTAAATTAATTAATTAGGTTTAGTCAGTTTAAATGCCAGCCGTAGGATAGCGCGCAGTCAACCCTGGACTCTCAGCTTTGAATCTCAGCCTTCAGATCTGCTTACTTTCATTTATTTTCATTTTAATTCATTTTCTTTTGATTTATTTTGCACGAATTAATTAAAATAGCAAAAAATGTTTAAAAATTATGAAATTTTTTGTCAAGGTTTTCATTATTTTTCAGAACACAAAAATATTTTTATTTTTATTTTTTGCATTAAAAATTATTTTTAAATCATTTAAATGAATATTTTTAATTAGTTAATGAAAATTAATTAATTAAAAATACTTTTAGGTATTTAAAAATCACAAAAAAATTCATATAGCATTTAGGAACATTTAGAAACATTGTCCAACTCTCAAACCAAATTTCTTTTTTAGATCTTGATGCCTTTTGTTAATTTTCTTTGGGTTTAATTTCATTTCAAGGCAATATTTTGTTTTAAACTTCAAAAACTCATTTCTGCCTAACCATTGAGAGTTGGGTAATGATTCTTCTTGCATTGCATCTTTTATAGCATGTAGTTTATAGGATAAAATTGGTTTCAATTGATCTTGCATTTTCAAGTTGTTTTGCATTTTTCTTGACAAGGTACCTTAAAACCCTAGCAATCTTAGGAAATTCATAACTTTCAATAGGTTAGGAGTTGGATCCTCTCCTTTGGGCAGTGAGTTTGTATAGGTTTAGGGTTCCTTTGATTGCATTTTCAAATTTTTATCATGTCATTTGCTTCTGATTTTGAATTTTGCTTTGAGTATTGATCATAAACCCTAATTTATGCCTTCCTTTGCATCCATCTTCCATTTGCTTGCATACCATGACTTGCCATGACATTTTATGTATTCATTTGATTCATAATACATATTAAAACATATTAGAATCATGTTTGATCATTGCATCTTTCATTTGTCATGTTGTATGTCTTTTGCATTCCATGACTTTTCATGAACATTCATGGTTCAATGCATGCTCCATTTGCATCCTTATGCTTGAATGATCATTCTCATATCTTGTCATGTGTTTGCATCATCTTTTAGCATCCTAAACATCTTGTTTATGCTTCTGGTTTTGGTTTGCATCATCACATTTCATCTCATTTGCATTGCATTTCATTTCTTATGCTAACATTTCAGGTGGTAAGTTGTTTGAGAAGTGAATTTGCCTTCACTTCTCATAATCTCTTTTCATCTCTTTCATACTTCCTTTGCTGCATTTTGTATGTGTATTAGAGTGAGCTTGCTCATTCATGTTCATCTCTTACCTTCTTTCTTCAAGCAACTTGTTTTCTTAAGTGAAACAAGTTGTTTTGCTTCTCCTTTCTTCTTCTCCTTTCATCTACTTCTCTCCTTGGTGGCTCTTTGAAGATTCTTTCTCTCTTAAGCCTCACAAACCCTAGGATCTCCAAGTATGATAACAATTAGGGCTTGATTAGTTCCCCATTTAGTTTTGCCTTTGTGTCATCTTCGAGTCTTCTCTCCTCATCTCATAATCAAGGACTAAACCCTAAAGGTTTTAAGGCTTTGTGATTAAGCTTATGCCTGCATCCTTCTATTAGGATGGAGTGTATAACTTTAATCCTAAGTGTTAAACCCTTAATGTTGTTTAAATCCTTTAATCAATTCACTTAATAATCATCAAGACATCAAGCTTGTAACTTGGGCCTTGCATTAGGGTTCTAATTCTTCCTTAATTGGTTAAGAAGGACTAACCCTAGTGTTAATGGACAAGTCCTCCTCAAGTTGTCTTACAGACCATAAAATCCATTTCTTAATCTTACCATTAATTAAAATCCACTTTAATAAAGGCTTTGTTTTGTCATGAGGTTAATCCCTAATCATGGATTAAGTTGAGAAGTCTTTCTCAGCTTAAATGCTCTCATCTATTATCCTTCTATTAGGATGGTGTAATGAGTCCATTAAATCCCTGATTATGGCTTAAACTCATTACTTAACACTAAACAAAAACAACAAAAATATCTAAATAATCACAAGTAGGTTAATGATCCTAATCCTACGTCATGGTGATTAAGTGTGAGATGTTGACTTCACACTTAAGGTATTCTCATTACCCCTAATCAGAGGGAGGATGTGATGAGTTTACTAACCCATTGGTTTAGGCTTAAGCTCATTTACTTATGACAAACTCCAAAAGGCAATAAAAGATTGAAAACTCAAAAACAAACAATAATCGTCTCCTCCGGGATTCTTTTCTCATCTCATTCACTCATAAGCGAGAACTTGCTTCTTCCGTCTAATGCAAGACAGTTTGCACCTGAGCCAGACAGGTCATACACTTGAGCATAGACAAGCAAGCAGTTCACAAGCCAGTTTATCTTTCAGTCTCTTTGAGTCGAACTATGGTGTTCTGACTTCCTCATTGCATGAGAGGATACGTAGGCATAACTTAACAGTTATCGAACAAAAGTCTCTGTATATTCCCCCTCCTTCCAGCATTATCCTTTAAGCCTCATAGTCTTGAGCATTTCACTTCTGCTCTTACACTGGCACTTCACTTATATACACTACACTTCTTTAACACTGACACTTGCATTCTTTTCCATGTTTGATACATGGATAGCACTGACACTACCCCTTTAAAACACAAATCTTTTAAGCGCGGATCCCGTCGAGTACGGCGGACAATCTTGGTGCTAATACCTTCCCAAGTTGTAACCAACCCCCTTTCTTAGTTTCTCTGGTTCGCAACAGTCTTATCCATATCTTTTCTTAGGTTTATGCAGCATTACCTTTCCTTCGGGATAAAAATGCCTAGCTGGAGACTCTATTCATTTCCTTTCTCCTTTCGCCGACCGTTCGCGTCTGTACCCCTTCTGACCAGAGGTGTCATTTGGTGGGAGCGACAATATGAATAAGATCTTTCATGATTATCTTGATAAATTCGTGGTGGTTTTCATAGATGATATCTTGGTATATTCTAAATCAAAAGAGGAACATGCCGAGCATTTGAGGATTGTGATGCAAGTGTTGAAAGAAAAGAAATTGTTTGCTAAATTATCTAAGTGTGAGTTCTGGTTAAAGGAAGTGAGTTTCCTCGACCATGTAATTTCAAGTGGTGGAATTTCGGTGGATCCTTCAAAGATTGATGCGGTATTGTAGTGGGAGACTCCAAAGTCAGCTACAGAAATTCGTAGTTTTTTTGGGTTGGCTGGTTACTATCGTAAGTTCATTGAAGGTTTTTCTAAGATAGCTTTACCGTTGACGCAATTGACTAGGAAGGGTCAAGCGTATGTCTGGGATATTGCTTGTGAAGAGAGTTTCATAGAACTGAAGAAAAGATTAACGACCGCGCCAGTGTTGGTCTTACCGAATCCAGATGAGTCCTTTGTAGTTTATTGTGATGCTTCCAAGATGGGTCTTGGTGGAGTTCTTATGCAAGATAATAAGGTGGTTGCTTATGCTTCTAGACAGTTAAGAGTTCATGAGAGGAACTATCCTACTTACGACTTAGAGTTAGCAGCTGTGGTGTTTGTGCTTAAGATTTGGAGGTACTACTTGTTTGGTTCGAAATTTGAAGTATTCAGCGATCACAAAAGTTTAAGGTACTTGTTTGATCAGAAAGAGTTAAATATGAGACAAAGGCGGTGGCTTGAATTATTGAAATATTTTTATTTCGATTTGAATTACCATTCGGGTAAGGCAAATGTTGTGGCTGATGCTTTGAGTAGGAAGTCGTTGCATATTTCGATGCTTATGGTGAAAGAATTGGAAATGATCGAGCAATTCAGAGACATGAACTTGTTGTGTGAAACTACTACTGATAGTGTGAAATTGGGAATGTTAAAGCTGACCAGTGAGATTTTGGAAGAGATTCGTAAGGGTCAGAAATCTGATTTGAAATTAGTTGATCAATTGATGTTGGTTGATCAAGGTAATGCAGGTAACTTTCGAGTTAATGAAGATGTAGTTTTGAGATTTCGAGATAGAGTATGTGTTCCGGATATTATAGGAATTAAAAAGAGTATTTTAGAAGAGGGGCACAAGAGTCGACTGAGTATTCATCCTGGTGCTACAAAGATGTATCAGGATTTACGCAGGTTGTTTTGGTGGCCGGGTATGAAAAGAGACATTGTTGAATTTGTATATGCTTGTTTGACATGTCAGAAGTCGGAAACCTTTAGGTATGATGCAACCATTGAATGTTCCTGAGTGGAAATGGTATAGTATTTCCATGGATTTCGTGATTGGGTTACCTAAGACTGCTAGAGGTAATGATTCGATTTGGGTAATTATTGACCGGTTAACTAAGTCGGCACACTTCTTGCCGATGAAGATTAACCATTCCATGCAAACGTTAACTGAGATTTATATTGAGGATATTGTGAAGTTGCATGGTGTACCTTCAAGTATTGTATCGGATAGAGATCCGCAGTTTACGTCGAGATTTTGGAAGAGTTTGCAGGATGCCTTGGGTACTAAGTTGAAGATGAGTTCTGCTTATCACCCGCAAACAGATGGTCAGACGGAAAGAACAATCCAATCTTTAGAAGACTTGTTGAGAGCTTGTGTATTAGATCAAGGAGGGTCTTAGGATAATCATTTGTCGTTGGTCGAGTTTACATACAATAATAGTTTTCATGCTAGTATCGGAATGGCTCCATAAGAAGCGTTGTATGGCAGACGTTGTCGTACTCCATTATGTTGGTATGAGTCAGGAGAGAGTTTAGTGCTTGGGCCAGAGATTGTCCAAGAAACAACTGAAAAGATAAAAATGATTCAGGAAAGGATGAAAACGTCGCAGAGTCGTCAAAAGAGTTATCACGATAAGAGAAGGAAAACACTTGAGTTCCAAGAGGGAGATCACGTGGTTTTAAGAGTTACTCCTATGACTGGTGTGGGAAGAGCTTTGAAATCTAGAAAGCTCACTCCACGTTTTGTCGGTCCGTATCAGATTATGCAGAGGATAGGGGAAGTGTCCTATCGAGTGGCTTTACCTCCGTCTCTTGCGAATTTACATGATGTATTCCATGTATCATGGTTGAGGAAGTACATTCCGGACCCGTCGCATGTAATTCAAATAGATGATGTTCAGGTGAGAGATAATCTGACGATTGAAGCTTTACCAGTGAGGATTGATGGTAGAGAATTGAAGCAACTACGAGGCAAGGAAATTGCTTTAGTGAAGGTATTGTGGGGAGGACCAGTTGGAGAATGTTGGACTTGGGAGCGGGAAGATCAGATGAGGGAGTCGTATCCGACTCTATTTACATCAGGTAATTTTCGAGGACGAAAATTCTTTAAGTAGGGGAGAGTTGTAACACCATGAAAATCTAAATTTAATTATTTAGTCATTTATTTAATTAATTTAGAAAAATTGGAGAGTTTGGATTAATTAGAGAATTTTGGAGAAAAAGAGTATTTTTATATAATAAGGATAAATAGTGTTTTATTATACTATTTTATTATTATTATTAAAAATATATTAAAGAAAAGGGTAAGGTGGTCCTTTTGTGAAAATTATGAGGGTAAAGTGGGAAAAGACTTAACTGGGATATGTTTTTGTAAAAAGGAATACACGATCAGTTTTCTCATTTTTCTATCGTGTTTGGTGAAGTGCTCTGAAGAAAGAAGAAGCTCAGAGTCAGGAGGCTATGGAGAACCCCAGAGAAGAGTGTAAAGCGGCGAAATTCTCTAAGGTATGGGGAGTGTTTATAATCTATTATAAATGTGTAGGAATTGGGATATGAATGGATTAGGATTGTATGAGTTTTAGGAGTTTTTGGGGTTTTGAGTTAGGTTGAGTTTATGAGAAAATCTTGATGAATCAGAGTGATTAGAATGAGTTATAATCATATATTTGTTTGTATAATTGTTATCTTGATGTTGTTGATGTTTGATTGATGTTTTTGAATGGTTTTTGAGTGTTTTGATGTGAAACCCGTAATAGGATTTGGGGGTTTTTGGTGTTGAAACAGTCTGCAATTGTATAGCAGAGAATTGTTGGAAAACGTGCGTTAATCGGTTAACGCTATGGGTTAACCGGTTAACCATTGTAATTTTTGGTAAAATTCATGAATTTCGTAGGCGTTAACCGGTTAATGCTATGGGTTAACCGGTTAACACTGTTTGAGAGGAAAATTTCAATTCTTTAAAAATCCATAACTTTCAAACCGTAAGTCAGATTCGCATTCCGTTTGAAGCGTCGGAAAGAGCATAAGCTGAACTTTATTTTGATGAATAAAAATGAGAAAAAGGAAATAGTTTTTATAAATGAAATTTATGAAATAACCTTGTTATTGACTCATAATTTACCGGGTACAGGTCAATTCTTGATGTGTCAGAGTGGTTATAGAACCAGTGTTCTGGGTGTAATGTCATGATGATATATATGATTATTTGATGATTGTTTTTCTGATTGAAATGAATGATGCGAATTATTTTGATGAATTTACGATGTAGCGCATCATTGTATTTCATAACATTAATGATGGGGCTTCGGCCTATTTATTTGCTTCAATCCCATTGTGTGGATTGAAGTGTCTCGATGATTTACGATGTGCTCCTTTGTGGAGGGTTGATGGTCATGTATCCATCTCACAATGAAAATGGTACCACATGCATATTGCATATCAGGATGTTAGAATTGCATATTCTGGATGAATTTCATGACTGTGTTGGTGTTGTTTGATTTCATGAACGTGTTGTTGCTGAATTTTATAGTTGATGATGTCATGATATGTTGCACTAATCTATTTATGTTCTATATTCTTGTACGTTTATGATATATTATGATTACTCACCCTGCCTGCTTGGAAACATTGACTCCTTCGTGGGTAACTTGTAGATGTCGAAGAATAGTCTTGCAGTGCAATAGGAGTTTTTCATGAGTCTCAGAGCGTGCTTTAGTGTTCCTTAGAGGTGGTTCTGGTCTATGTGTCCTGCTCTGTGTCATGTAACACTGGGATGAGTTTTCTTTTGCTAAACTGTTTCAGTTATGTTATTATTTGGATAAATGTTTTCCCATTTTATGATGTTAAATTTAGGATGGTGTAAATTATGTTTATAAAATAAACTAATGAAGTTTTTGAGTTATGAAGTTTAAATTCCACTGCGAAATGATTTATGTTATTCTTGATGATGATTAACCCGTGTTAAGGGACAGGACACTGTTTGTGTTGAATTATGATGAAATGTGATACCCTTCTTGATGACTACTCTGTTAATACTTAAATATTTTGTTTTGGGGTAGAAGGGTGTTACAATATGTCTTGTGCCTCTGCCTTTCAGTTTCCTTTTTTATTTCGACTGAGAATCCCCTCTGAACTTCAAAAGTTTTCCATTCTCTAGGCCTCTGGGCATCCCTAATGGGTTGTACACATCTGTCATTCGGTACTTTTCCTGATGGCTTATATGTATTGTGGTACCTTCCCCCAGGGTTTTGGAAGTGATATTTTCTTTTCCTCGGATCATATCCACTGGCTTCGACTGCTGGCTTTTTAAACCAATTACTCCTTGCCATTGTTTTCTCTACTTCTTCCAAGTTTGCTTCCGCCTTTCTGTCGAAAATGGAGCTGCAATGCGGACATAGAATCACTTCGGTATTCTTCTTTTGGCACCTTTGGATAAACTATGCCAAATTTTCACATTCCTTTGGATAGGCTGCCCTTTGGCACTCCTCTCGACGACATTCCAACTCATTTTTTCCTTTGTTCTTCTGAGCAGCTTCGACCATGTTGATATCCAGCCCTTGCCTATCAGCAAGGCTTAATTTGTCCATTTTCTTTATGAGAGCCTCTTCAACTTCGCAAGGTCCCTTTGAAGCCGAGACACTCTTGGTTTGGGTTGCTTTCTCTTTAGGATCTTCTATAGTTCTGTGAAGTATCCCATAAGTGATTTTTGGTGGAGGGCCTTCTGCAGCCTCAAGTGTGATTTCCATATTATCTTCATTTGCAATCTTACCTATATTGGTGAAATTACTAGTCTCACTGCTAAGGCCTTCAGTGACCTTCTTCGACTGGCTACAAACATTTTCCTCAGTGACCTCATTTTCCTCAGTGACCTCATTTTTATTATTGAGGCCTTCAGTGGCCTTCTCATCTACGATGGGGAAAACCTCAACTTTCTCCACATTGTTGTCAAAATCTTCACCCCAGCCTGTTGGCTGTACTTCGTTGATGTTAATCTTGGCGCTGGCAGGCGAACCGTATTTTACCCAGTAGTCGAATTTTCCATTAGGCTCTCCCAAGGTATCCCAGACTACCCAATCTGTAGCTAATTTGTTGACTCTTTTGTGGAAGCTTTAAGTACCTCCCTTCCTTAGATGCTTAGCATCTTTAATGACCCTGGGGGCACCTTGGTGGTCGAATCTATTGAGATAGTCATCAATGGGTTATGAGAATTTTCTTTTTACACTAGCTAATTCCTTTAGACTTATTTTAGTTTGCCCCATGTAGAATTGCTCGTAGAACAATCGCTCCAATTGAGTCCATGTATGAACGAAATTCGCTGGTAGGGATGTAAACCAAGTAATGCATTTTTTGTTAAGGAACTTGGGAAATATTTTATCCTCAAGTTCTCATTTTGCGTTATTTCGCCTGCCTCTATCAAATAACGTGCTATATGTTATATGGTGGACTCACTAGTATCCCCTAAAAATTTAGTGAATTTAGGGATCTTCCACCTTTGGGGTAGTTCCTGTTGTAGGATATATTCAGACAGTGGGAAAATATAATTTGGCCTTTGTAACCCCACATTTACCCCATTTTGAGCCATTATCCTTTCAACCATGGCTGCTAGATTATTTTTGATAGGTGGATTATTGTAAAGCATTCTTCGTTGCAGGATGTCATTAGCATCTTGCCCTCTCTGGACTAACAATCTCCTAGGCTCTTGTGGCATTGGAACTTCGACGTGAGGCTGTTCGACAACCTCTTCTTGGATCCTACGATTTTCCTTAGGGTTGGCCACCAGTCTCTGATTTATTGTTGGTTCCTCTTCAACGTTGACTACTGGATTATGGACCAACTGCTCTCTCTGTCGAATTTGGGGTACTCCAAAGAATTCAGCGATACGCACCATTTGTGTTGCCAACATCTGGTTTGTTTGAGTAGTGCTTTGTATTAAAGGGTTAAATACTTCCCCCATTTGTTGAGTCAATCTATGGACCATTTCATGGTTGCTTTCGTCCATCTGCTGATGGATTGCTTGCGCCGAATTAGTCGTAATTGCTGGCATATGGAATCCTGGGGGTTGGTTTGGTCTACTAATGGTGTTGCGTTATGCAAACTAGCCATCATTGAAGTTGGCAATCCATAAGGTTGTTCCCTTCCAAACATGGGTGTGGGAATATTGGATTGATAAGGCCTGAAGTTATTTACCCCAGGGGGAGGAGTACTCATGGGTATCAAATGTCCTATGTTGGAGTAACTAGGTCCACTTCGAGACAACGACATTCATGGTATTGAACCCGATACTGAGGGATTTCCTCCTTCTGAAACATGGAGTGTTTCCACATTCCCTCCTGTCGAAGGAATGACAGTGGAAACTGGAAATTCATCATTATTTATTAGCGGTGGGATAGCCACCCTCCTAACTCTAGTCCGCCTGGGTCTTTCTACGTTATTTTCTGCTACTTTTCCGTTACACAGAAACATACAATGTTATAGTCTGTTCTTAAAGCACTGGTCCCACTGGGCGTGCCAATTTGTTTGCTGGTATTTCTGGCGAACAATCTCTGGTTAACCAAATCTCTCAGAAAAGGGTGACTAACAGGACCAACCAAACAAGTCCTAGGACGTCGCGTGCTAAGAATCAAATGACAGATAATCCAAACGCGGTGTTTATATATTTCTATCGAAGTGTTCTAGAATAACCTAATTGTTAATATCTATATTAAAGTTGAAGTTGTTTTTATATTTGAAGTTTTCCATGAAGATAAAGAATTACTTAAACATAAAATGACTAAAATATAAAATTGCTAGAACGTGAATGAAAAGTAAATGACAAACGAATAGTAAAGATTTAAAGAAGAAACTTAAAGCTTATATAACTTGAAATAAAATTGGTGTTAATACGTACATTTCCAGAATAATCTCTCTTTTCTCTTTACACACGAGTACTTGAGTGGATTTACAGGAATTTGTACAATCTATTTCACACACCTTTCACAAAGCAAAACTATCCTATTTATATACAAATATCATAACCGTCAAAGAACGGTCGAATCCTAAACGAATGCCACTTGGCATTGTGCATGCTAATGTCTTATGAAAACCTTCCACGTCCCTCTTTACCAAACGAAACAGTTATTGGTACAAAAAACCGCTCTTCGACAGATGAAATGATGTGTCTCTTCGTGACATCAAGTTGATTTCCAATTCAAATCCAAAAATCCTTTCTATCAGATTCTCCTTCGTCGAAACTCTTCATTGTCGAAATAACAACAAAACTTTATCCGTAGTGATGTGAAGAACTTCCAACCAGCAATCCAGTACCTCTTTCGATAAACCACTTTCGACTTATCAAACAAATCATCATAAACCTTCTCGAGATTCTGGACATGTTTGGAAGAAAGAGTGATCAAATTCGTCAAAAGATCTTTATAGAAGCTGTAGATGTTAAGAATTGGCAGAATTTTTGACAAACAAAGTAAAAGTTATGAACTCAGTTCAGGACATCAGGATGTCACACCAGATGTTGTGACATCGCAAACCTGCTATTTGCCTTAAATGATGCGTAACAGAAGTGCTTAAAATCAGGAGTAAATATCTGGAATTAATTGTAAAAGGATAAGCACTCCAAGGCGCCTCTTTAGGAAGCTTAGTTATCTGGTTCCAGTGTAAAGGAAACAGAAAAACTAACTCAAATTAATTCAAGGAGATAACAAACTAACTCACCTTAATTCAAGGAGATAACTGTGTGATTTATCAAAGTCTGGATAATTTGCAAAAAGCCCAAAAACTAAGCATCTATTTAAGGAACTGATACACTCAAGTAAACCTAACGATTTCAAGCAGAGTGTCAAGGGTGTTAGTGAAGCTAGCAGGTCTTAATTGTTTGTTAGTCACTTTATAAGCTTTTAAGAAAAAAGTGAATTGTGTCTTGATTGAAACTTATAAGTAAGATCAAGCTGGTGTGTCTGAAGTGTGACTTCAAACTTATTAATCATTCTAAGTTAAAGATCACTATGTGATTGAGGGGGAGTGAGTAGGTACTCATATCTAAGTAGAGTCTTAGATAGAAATTGCCTTGGGTAGATATTAAGTGAAGGATTAAACTGATTGGTTTAACTCCATAATTAATATTACTTATATTGGATTTCCTTCCTGGCTTGGTAGCCCCCAGATGTAAGTGTGGAGATACACTGAACTGGGTTAACAATTTCCTGTGTTATTTAATTTACTAGCTCATTAATTTATTTTTTAGGATATCAATGTCTAAACATCTGGTTCGACATCATATATATGATCCCAGAATTTCAATTGGCATCAGAGCAGGTACCCTGCCGGTATAACTGGGTGAGATCTAGGGACTGTAAATTTTGGGAACATGGACAGAGATGTAGGATCTGTGAATCGACCACCTATCTTGGATGGATCCAGCTATGATTACTGGAAGCCAAGAATGGTAGCATTCTTGAAATCTCTTAATAGCAGGGCTTGGAAAGCAGCTAACAAAGGATGGGAGCACCCTGTTAAAGACAATAAGGATGGGGCAAAAGTGATGAAGCCTGAAGAAGAGTAGAGCAAGGAGGAAGAGGAGTCAGCAATTGGAAATTCCAAAGCCTTAAATGCCTTGTTCAATGGCATTGACAGGAACATATTTAGGCTTGTGCATCACTGTGAGCTAGCCAAGGATGTTTGGGACACCCTCAAAACTACTTATGAAGGAACATCAAAGGTGAAGATGTCAAGACTTCAACTTCTCACCACAAAGTTTGAGAACTTGAGGATGAAGGAAGATGAGACCATTCATGAGTTTTACATGAACATCCTGTAGATTGCTAATACTTCTGGTGCCTTGGGAGAGAAGATGAGTGATGAAAAGTTGGTAAGGAAGATTCTCAGATCACTGCCCAAGAGGTTTGACATGAAGGTCACTGCCATAGAAGAAGCTCAGGACATCTGCACAATGAAAGTTGAAGAGCTCATTGGTTCCCTTCAAACCTTTGAGATGGGAATGAGTGATAATACTGTGAAGAAAAACAAAAGCATAGCCCTGGTCTCAAACACTGATAAGGAAGAAGAAAGTCATGAAGCATGCTCTGAGGACAACTTATCAGATGCAATTGCTATGCTTGGGAGACAATTTAACAAAATTCTCCAAAGAATGGACAACAGCCCCAGACCAAGTGGAAGAAACTCAACCTCTGAGAATAAAAGATCTTATGACACTAATAGAAAGTCAAACTATGATGAGAAGACTAACCAAGGAAAAGGGATCCAATGTCATGGATGTGAAGGTTATGGACACATTAGAAGTGAATGCCCAACCTATCTAAAGAAGCAAAAGAAAGGTCTTTCTGTGTCCTGGTCAGATTAAGACTTAGGTAGTGAGTCAGAAGAAGAGTCTGCAAAGTACATCACTGCTCTAGCTGGAGTATGTGAAACTGAAGGGGGATCCAGTGATGAGGATCTGACATTTGAAGAGCTTGAAACATCTTACAGGATGCTGTATGAAAGGAGCACTGAGGTATGCAAGGAAAGTAAACAGCAGAAGAAGCAGATTGAGGAATTAAAGGCTGAAAAGGAAAGTCATCTGGAGATCATTGACACTTTAAAAAAAAGTCAGCCTACTCAACTCCAAAATGGAGAATATGTCCAAATCTTTCAGAATCCTGAACAGTGGCTCAAACACACTGGATGCCATTCTCAACAACAACAAGCACTCAGGGGATAGGACTGGGCTGGGATTTAATAAAGCTCAAAACTCTGAGGCTAGTACCAGCCAATCAACTCCAGATCTTATGAAGTCAAATAAGATGTTCAAGCAGATGTCTCAACATCATGAGAAAAACATGATTAAAAAGAAATATCAAAGGTGGAGATGTCACCACTGTGGAAGGTTTGGTCACATCAAACCTTTTTGCTACAAACTGCATGGATACCCCAATCAGAGTTCCCAGCACCTTCCTAAGCAAAAGACAGAGGTCACCAGGAAAACTTGGATACCTAAAGCTATACATTGTACTGATCAAAGCTACCAGTACATGCCTAAGCAGAAGAACAAGTTCACCAGTCAATCTTGGAACTCTAGAGATGGACACTACCCAGGGCAGATGCATCCGAGGATACACACATATATCCAGCAGTGGGAGCCTAAGAGAGGAAGACAGCCTGATCTGAACTCACATTCTAGTCAAAGGAAACCTCACAACAGGCACAAGTGGTCCAAGCAGGTTGTTGCCTCTATAGCTCACACATCTCTCAGGGTATCTGCTAAGGAAGACTGGTATTTTGATAGTGGCTGCTCAAGGCACATGACTGGACTGAAGAATCTGTTGGTAGACTTAAAGTCATACTCATCTAGCTATGTCAGTTATGTGACAAAGGTTACAGTGTCAACTTCACCAAAGCTGAGTGCATAGTCTCTAATAAAGAGCAAAAAGTTGTCATGAGAGGAGCCAGATCAAAAGATAACTGTTATATGTGGGAACCCCAAGATTTCAGCCTCACATCTACTTGTTCCATAGCCAAAGAAGAAGAAGTGAAGCTATGGCATTAAAGACTGGGTCATCTCCATCTCAGAGGAATAATGAAGATCATCTCTATGGAGGCTGTAAGAGGGATTCCAAGACTTAAGATTGATGAAAGAAAAGTGTGTGGTGAGTGTCAAATAGGTAAGCAAACCAAGATGTCACACCCAAAGCTTCAACATCTGACAACCTCCAAAGTCTTGGAATTACTGGACATGGACCTTATGGGACCAATGCAGGTAGAGAGTCTTGGTGGAAAAAGATATGCCTATGTGGTTGTTGATGACTTCTCAAGATATACCTGGATAAGCTTCATCAAAGACAAGTCAGATGTGTTTGAGGTATTTAAAGATCTGTGCCATAGGATCCAAAGAAAAAAGGCAAGTTGTGTGGTCAGAATAAGAAGTGACCATGGAAAGGAGTTTGAGAATAAAAAATTCTCAGACTTCTGTTCATCAGAAGGGATCAACCATGAGTACTCTTCTCCCATCACCCCTCAACAGAATGGGATTGTAGAAAGGAAAAACAGAACTATTTAGGAGTCAGCTAGAGCCATGATTAATGCCAAGAAGTTACCCCTGTACTTTTAGGCTGAAGCTATGAACACAACATGCTACATCCACAATAGAGTCACACTAAGAAAGGGAACTCTATCCACCATCTATGAAGTCTGGAAGGGTAGAAAACCTACAGTCAAGTACTTTCATGTATTTGGAAGTAAGTGCTACATCCTGGCTGATAGGGATCAATGAAGGAAGATGGACCCTAAGAGTGATGAAGGGATATTTCTTGGATACTCTATAAATAATAGAGCTTACAGAGTATTTAACTCCAGAACCAAGGTTATAATGGAGTCAATAAATGTGACTATTGATGATACCCATGCAAAGACAGATGTTGCTGATGATGTTGGAACATCTGCTGACAATCCAACTGAAGTTGAAATAGAAAGTGATAATCTTGACTTCACTTTAACTGAGGCAAAGTCAGAGCAATCCAACAAATCTCCCTCCATCAGACTCCAGAAAGATCATCCTAAAGAACTGATAATTGGTGATCTTAATAGTGGTGTCACCACTAGATCAAGAGAGATGATCTCAGGCTCTTGCTTTGTTTCAAAGGTAGAACCTAAGAACATCAAGGAAGCTCTGAATGATGAGTACCGGATCTCTGCTATGCAGGAAGAATTAGGCCAGTTTACAAGGAATAAAGTATGGGATCTTGTTCCTAGGCCTGATGGCATTAATGTGATTGGCACTAAGTGGGTGTACAAAAACAAATCTAATGAGCAGGGAGTAGTTACCAAAAACAAGGCTAGGCTTGTGGCTTAAGGGTATACTCAAATTGAGGGGGTGAATTTTGATGAAACTTTTGCACCAGTAGCAAGACTTGAATCCATCAGACTACTCCTAGGAATTGCTTGCATCCTAAAGTTCAAATTATTTCAGATGGATGTTAAAAGTGCCTTCCTAAATGGGTACCTTAATGAGGAAGTATATGTGGAGCAACCAAAGGGATTTATTGATCCAAGCTGTCCAGACCATGTATATAAGCTGAGAAAGGCTCAGTATGGGCTAAAGCAAGCTCCCAGAGCATGGTATGAAAGACTGACCACCTTTCTCATTAAGCATGGATACAGGAAGGGAGGAATAGAAAAAACCCTGTTTGTAAAAGATGAAGAGGGAAAGGTTGTGATTGCTCAGATATATGTGGATGACATAGTGTTTGGTGGGATGTCAGACAGGATGGTTAAACATTTTGTGACTCAAATGGAGTATGAGTTTGAAATGAGCCTAGTGGGAGAATTAACTTACTTCCTTGGACTGGAAATCAAACAGATGGAGGATTTCATGTTCATATCCCAAAGCAAGTATGCAAAGAACACTGTCAAGAAGTTTGGGATGGACAATGCAAGTCACAAGAGAACACCTGACCCCACTCATCTAAAACTGACAAAGGATGAAAAAGGTGAGAGTGTGGACCAAAGCTTGTACAGAAGCATGATTGGAAGTCTACTATATCTTACAACTAGCAGACCAGATATAGCCTTTGCAGTAGGTGTGTGTGCAAGGTATCAAGCTTAACCAAAGGTGAGCCATCTCAACCAGGTTAAGAGGATCTTGAAATATGTAAATGGTACTTGTGACTATGGTATAATGTACTCTCATGGTTGTGAACCCATCCTCACTGGGTTTTGTGATGCTGACTGGGCTGGAAGTGCTGATGATAGAAAGAGTACATCAGGAGGATGCTTCTTTCTAGGGAACAATTTAATTTCTTGGTTCAGTAAGAAACAGAATTGTGTGTCCTTATCCACTACTGAAGCTGAATATATTGCAGCTGGTAGCAGTTGTTCACAGCTGGTATGGATGAAACAAATGCTCACAGAATACAATGTCACACATGATGTCATGACATTGTACTGTGACAATTTAAGTGCTATTAATATCTCCAAAAATCCTATCCAACACAGCAGGACTAAGCACATAGATATCAGACATCACTTCATCAGAGACCTTGTGGAGGAGAAGGTGATCACATTGGAGCATGTAGCCACAGAGCTGTAATTAGCTGACATATTCACCAAGGCTTTGGATGCTACCCAATTTGAAAACCTAAGGGGTAAATTGGGAATCTGCATATGTGACATATAGCAATTATGGAGAAGTGCCAGCATGTCTCATGACATCGTGTGGCATGACCACTAGATGGCAGCACTAGTCTGGCCAATAACTATTTGTATTCCAGTTTTAAAAATTCCAATAGCAACGGGCTCTATTTATGTTCAAATGTGCTTTAAGCCTCTCACATTCTCATTAGCACCACTGAACCTTTTGCATGCTACAGCTGAAACTCTGAACTCATCTAAATCCATTATCAAACCTTTATACATCCTCACTAGAATCGAAAACATGTCACAACATCAGAACCCTAACTCCATTGATGAGGGTCTCAATCAGGAAGAGGTAGTGAACGCCACTCCACTGTCTGTAGTACCCATGGATGCTACACCTATAAATGTGATCAGAGAAAGCATTCCCATTGCTCAAAAGCCCAGGACTCCCCATGCAAGAAGACCCAAGGAGCCAGTCTTCAGCAAAAGTAAGGGAGCTTCTTCATTTTCCAGTACTCCCAAAGCTTCTGCTTACGTGGATGCAATAATCAAAAAGCTTGTAACCAGGATCCTAGCAAAAGAAAGGATTGTGCCTGGGGTGTCAGTTCCCCTGAACAGTATGCCTTCTCTACAAGATGTCCCAAGCAACCAAGCTGAAGAAGACATACCTGCACCAAAAGATGTCCCAAGAAATGTTGAGACAACTGAGGGCCAGGACAAAGCCCCAAATGATGATGAAGGAGTAAAAGGTTCTACTGATGATCAAGCTACTGATGATCAAACTGCTGAGAATGAGGCTTCCCAACCTCCACCAGTTGAAAACCTGGATGATGATTCTGATACAGAGATCATAGCATCTGTTGATCCTAGCATAGCCAAGAGGCTTAGGGCTAGGAAGGATAAGAAGCCAGCTGCTCATGCAACTCCTGAGAAAAGACAGCCAACTCCCAAGAAGGACAAGGTCAAAACTGCTTTTGGACCTACAAAGCAATGGAGTAAGGTCAGCACACAGAAGAGGAAGGCCACAACTCCATCTGATTCTGATGTTGAGGAGGATGTCCCAACATCTCAACCCAGAAAGAGGCCAGCACCTCCTAGGACTGCCACTGCTGTCCCTGAAGCACCCCTGGATAATGTGTCCTTCCACCATGTCTCTAGTGTAAGCAAGTGGAAATATGTCTATCAGAGAAGGGTGGCTCTGGAACGAGAGCTGGGTAGCAATGCCTTGGAATGCACTGAGGTAATTGATTTAATCTCCAATGCTGGACTGTTCAAGACTGTTTCTAAATTTTCTCCTTGTTATGAACTGCTGGTAAAAGAATTTATAGTTAACTTACAAGAAGGGTGTGCTGATGGGAAATCTGAGGATTTCAGGAGAGTGTATGTCAGGGGAAGATGTGTAGACTTTTCTCCTAGGGTGATAAATCAGTACCTAGGGAGAGAAGCAGATGGGCCAACTGAGCTTGGCAAGACTGACAATCAAGTATGCAAAATAATCACAGCTAACCAGGTCAAGACATGGCCAGTCAAAGGCAAACTCTCAGTCAGCTTGTTAACCAGGAAGTATGCCATGCTGCATAGAATTGGAACAGTCAACTGGGTCCCAACCAACCACACCTCATCTATAGCTACTGGGCTTGGAAGGTTCATCTGTGCTGTAGGCACCCAAACCAAGCTGGATTATGGGGCATATATCTTTGACCAGACTCTCAAGCATGCAGGAACCTCAGCCATCAAGCTTCCAATAGCCTTCCCATCACTACTCTGTGGGGTGATTCTCAACCAGTATCCAGGAATCCTTACTGACAAGGATTCTGTCTGTAAAAGGGAAAGTCCACTGTCCTTCCATTACAAGCTATTTCTAGGTCATCATGCTGCAGATGTTGAAGCACCAGGTGGGACATCTGCTGGGACATCTGCTGTCAAGACACCTATATCAAAGGCAGCCCTAATTGCAGAGCTCGGGACAACCTACAAGGAGCTGGAAGAAAGGAAGAAGAAGCTTGAGGACCCGATTCAAAGACTGGAGCTGGAAGAGGTTACTGAAAATGTTGATGGATCTGATGATCAGTCTGATGATACAGAGGATACAGAGGACACAGAGTCTGAGTGAAGCTGTTTGATTGGTGAAAAATATTTGTTTGTAATTCTGAATGTTATGTCTGTTTCTATAATGTTTTGTTTGGCCCCAAAATTTATGTCTAACAAGGGGGAGAAGTGTATTGAACAATGTTGTTAATGTCTGTCTGCTGAACTAAGTTGAATTTGAATTTTCAATGGTATATCAAAGTATCACTGGGTGAAATGAATAATTATCAAAGTCTGTTGCGCCAAGTCATGGCAGTATACATACATGTTTGAGGGGGAGCAAATTATTAGCTCTCACATGATCCAACAGAAAGGAACTCCGCTGCTCTCTGACAAAACCAGAAGAATATGTTAGCCAAATATTAGCCAAAGGGGGAGTTTGTAGATGTTAAGAATTGGCAGAATTTTTGACAAACAAAGTAAAAGTTATGAACTCAGTTCAGGACATCGGGATGTCACACCAGATGTTGTGACATCGCAAACCTGCTATTTGCCTTAAATGATGCGTAACAGAAGTGCTTAAAATCAGGAGTAAATATCTGGAATTAATTGTAAAAGGATAAGCACTCCAAGGCGCCTCTTTAAGAAGCTTAGTTATCTGGTTCCAGTGTAAAGGAAACAGAAAAACTAACTCACCTTGATTCAAGGAGATAACAAACTAACTCACCTTAATTCAAGGAGATAATTGTGGGATTTATCAAAGTCTGGATAATTTGCAAAAAGCCCAAAAACTAAGCATCTATTTAAGGAACTGATACACTCAAGTAAACCTAACGATTTCAAGCAGAATGTCAAGGGTGTTAGTGAAGCTAGCAGGTTTTAATTGTTTGTTAGTCACTTTATAAGCTTTTAAGCAAAAAGTGAATTGTGTCTTGATTGAAACTTATAAGTAAGATCAAGCTGGTGTGTCTGAAGTGTGACTTCAAACTTATTAATCATTCTAAGTTAAAGATCATTGTGTGATTGAGGGGGAGTGAGTAGGTACTCATATCTAAGTAGAGTCTTAGATAGATATTGCCTTGGGTAGATATTAAGTGAAGGATTAAACTGATTGGTTTAACTCCATAATTAATATTACTTATATTGGATTTCCTTCCTGGCTTGGTAGCCCCCAGATTTAAGTGTGGAGATACACTGAACTGGGTTAACAATTTCCTGTGTTATTTAATTTACTAGCTCATTAATTTATTGTTTAGGATATCAGTGTCTAAACATCTGGTTCGACATCACATATCTGATCCCAGAATTTCAGAAGCTATTAAATCTTTTACGGACCAAACTCATGTTGTCAAAAATCCTATGCATACAGTTACACACACCAGTCATAGGAGTAACTCTTAAGAACACATGATCTCCCTCTTGGAATTAGAGTGATTTTCTTCACTTATCATGGTAACTCTTCTGACGAATCTGCGACATCTTCATCCTTTCCTGAATCATCTTTATCTTCTTAGTTGTTTCTTGAACAATCTCAGGTCCAAGCACCAAACTCTCTCCTGACTCATACCAACACAATGAAGTTCGACAACGTCTACCATACAATGCTTCATATGGAGCCATTCCAATTCTAGCATGAAAATTGTTGTTGTATGTAAACTCAACCAACGGTAAGTGACTATCCCATGATCCTCATCGGTCCATCACACAAGCTCTCAGCAAATCTTCTAAAGATTGGATTGTTCTTTCTGTCTGACCATCTGTCTACGGATGATAAGCAGAACTCATCCTCAACTTAGTACCCAAAGCATCCTGTAAACTCTTTTCAAACCTTGATGTAAACCAAAGAGATCTATCCGACACAATAATCGAAGGTACACCATGCAACTTGACAATCTCATCAATATAAATCTCAGCTAAGCTTTGTATAGAATGATTAATCTTCATCGACAAGAAATGCGCCGACTTAGTTAACCGATCTATAATCACCCAAATCGAATCATTACCTCTTGCAGTCTTAGGTAATCCAGTCACAAAATCCATGGAAATGTTATCCCATTTCCACTCAGGAACATTCAACGACTGCATCATACCTGAAGGTTTCTGATGTTCAATCTTTGACTTCTGGCATGTCAAACAAGCATGTACAAATTCAATAATATCTCTTTTCATGTATGGCCACCAAAATAACCTACGCAAATCCTGGTACATCTTTGTAGCACTAGGATGAATACTCAGTCGACTTTTATGTCTCTCTTCTAAAATACTCTTTTTAATTCTTGGAATATCTGGAAGACATACTATATCCCGGAATCTCAACACTCCTTCTTCATCAATTCAGAACTCACCTGCATTACCTTGATCAACCAACATCAACTGATCAACTAATTTCAAATCAGATTTCTGACTCTCACGAATTTCTTCCAAAATTCCACTAGTTAGCTTTAAGATAATCAATTTCACACTATCTGTAGTCGTCTCGCACAAAAAACACATGTCTCTGAATTGCTCAATCATTTCAAGTTATCTCACCATAAGCATCGAGATATGCAACGACTTCCTACTCAAAGCATCATCCACAACATTTTCCTTACCAGGATGGTAATTCAAATCAAAATCGAAGTCTTTCAATAATTCAAGCCACCTTCTCTGCCTCATATTTAACTCTTTCTGATCAAATAAGTACTTTAAACTTTTATGATCACTAAATACCTCAAATTTCGAACCAAACAAATAGTGCCTCCAAATCTTAAGCACAAATACCACAGCCACCAACTCTAAGTCGTGAGTAGGGTAATTTTTCTCATGAACTCTTAACTGTCTAGAAGCATAAGCAACCACTTTATCATTCTGCATCAAAACTCCACCAAGACCCATCTTGGAAGCATCACAATAAACCACAAAGGACTCATTTGGATTCGGTAAAACCAACACCGGTGCAGTTGTCAACTTCTTCTTTAGTTCTACAAAACTCTCTTCGCAAGCAACATCCCAATGAACTTAGAAAAAACCTCAATGAACTTAGAAAAAACCGCAAGCTAACTTAGAAAAAACCTCAATGAACTTACGATAGTAACCAGCCAATCCAAGGAAACTACAAATCTCAGTAGTAGACTTCGTAGTCTCCCACTGCAAGACCGCGTTAACTTTCGAAGGATCCACATAAATTCCACCACTTGAAATCACATGGCCGAGGAAACTCACTTCCTTCAACCAGAACTCACACTTGGAAAACTTAGCATACAATTTCTTTTCCCTCAATACTTGCAACACAATCTTCAGATGCTTAGCATGTTCTTCTTCTGATTTAGAATATATCAAGATATCATCTATGAAAACCACCACGAAGTTATCAAGATACTCATGAAAGATCCTGTTCATATATTACATAAACACACCAGGCGCATTAGAAACCTCAAATGGCATCACAATATACTCATAATGACCATACCTTGTCCTGAAAGCTGTCTTCGGAATATCATCAGCTTTAACTGTAATTTGATGATAACCAGACCTCAGATCAATCTTACTGAACACACAAGCACCTACCAGTTGATCCATAAAATCATCAATCCTCGGGATTGGGTACTTATTCTTGATAGTCACCTTAATAAACTATCGATAATCGACACACAACCTCATGCTACCATCTTTCTTAACTAGCAACACCAGAGCACCCCACGGAGAAACACTGTGCCTAATGAACTTCTTCTCTAACAATTCTTCTAATTGTTTCTTCAACTCATTCAACTCTGAAGCAGACATTCTATAAGGGGCCATCGAGACCGGACTCATACCTGGTACTAAGTTCACAGAAAAATCAATTTCATGTTCCGGATGTAAATCACTTATATCATTAGGAAACATATCTTGAAATTCACAAACCACAGGTAACTCTGCATTGACGGCTGTCGCTCCCTGGATTTCCATCCTGGTACAAACGCGAAAGTGGCGCGGAAATGGGTAGAGTCGCCAACCAGACATTTTTATCCCGAAGGAGAGGGAATGGTAATGCTTCACAAACCGAAGAAAAGAAATGGAAGGACACAGGTCCTGCGAACCAAAGAAATTGGGTTCGGGAGTCGGTTATGACCTAGGAAGGTATTAGCACCCCAGATCGTCCGCCGTACCCGACGAGATCCACACTTGCAAAGAAACTGTTTCAAAGGGTGAAGAAATGAAAGCTGCTGCAAAAAGAAAGACTGAAACTGGATAAGAAAAGAAAAGAAAGGGGGAAAATGTAGGTAAAATAAAAGAGTGCTCGAACGGGCCCAACCCCGCTGCCTACATACCTCATCTGGACGTGAGGATCAGAGACACCGTAGTTCCCCTAACTAGGGGTGAAAATGTTACTTGTGTGTTAAAAGGTTGAACTGCTTATGTCAATGCTCATGTGTTTTAGGCTCGAACGACTAGTGTGTAACCGTCTTTCAAAGTGACAAGTAGGAGCAAGTTCTTACGAAATGAGTGAAAGTGATGAGAAAAGAAGTTCCGAAGGAGAGACGCTTATTCTTTGTCCAGTGTTTTTATGAGTTTTTATGAGTGTGGTACAAGGAAGTGAATTTAAGTCCATTTCCATGGAATGTGTACTTGCTACTACATTCCAAGATGGAATAATAGAACAAGCACACCAAGTAAGGAGAATTTATCCAAGACTTGTTTCCAAGGGTTAGGGCCTAAGCTCATTAACTTGTTGAAGTTATTAAGTGTCTTAATGGTTATGTGAAGAAGTATTTTTTTAGTTTTGTTGATGAAGATGATCTCATGATCAGACTTGTGCATCATGCTAGACAAGCGCACACTATTCCAAGATGGAATGAATATGAGTGCCCCATGGAATAAGGCTATACACAAGAGAACACTTCAAGCTTTATTAAGTGTTTTTTATGGTTTTGTTTGGAGATGAGAAGAGAGAGCACCAAAAGGATATCAAAGGTAAAACTAAAGGGGGACTAACAATCCTAAATATTATCATGCATGGAAGTCCTAGGTTAATGTGGCTTGAGTTCTATCCTAATGAAGAAGAAGGAAAGAAAAGAAAGGAAAAGAAGAAGAAGAGGAGAAGAAGAAGTTAGAAAACAACTTACTTCTCTAAAGAAGTTAAGTTGGTTCTAAGAGGGAAGTGATGAAGTTAAACAAGCATATTATAAGGCTAAGATAATCAAAAATTGAAAGTAGAAAAAAGTTAAGGAAGAAATTGTATGTGGGATACCCTCCCTCACACATGACTTACCAAAACCCCCTACAAAACAAAGGTAAGTGAACCACATAAGCATAAAATGAAAATAATAAGATTTAAATAATGCGCAAACCAAAAATGAAAGTCAGAAATCAACCACAATAAAAAAGTCCAAACCTAAACCCTATAGGTGATATTAAACAATTACCAATAAAACCTAATAGGATGGCATAAATGCCTTCCTCAAACTATGTTAGAAAGAGGGAAGAAAGAGGCACGAAAAGCTACCTAAGAAGCAAGACACCAAACAAATAGAAATGCTCATGAGAAAATTATGAAATTAAATCTCTAAAGTCAACAACCAGTAGCAACCAATGTGTCAAAATGGCTCTCAAAAATTCACAATTAAAGTCCATCAAATTGTCACACAAAGTTGCTTAAGAACAACTAAGGAAAATGCACCAAAATGCTTACTAAACTATGGATAAAATGAGTTTAAAAATATGAAAAAAAAAATTTATGTATTTTTGAGTCATTAAAAGGATCCAAAAAGAATGGTGAGAAAATGTTACTTGAGGTGGAAGAAATAAATTGTATAAGTTAAAGTATCAAAGTGAAAGTTAATTGAAAAAGAAATTAAATGAAAATTCGAAATAAAAATAAAAACTCAATGAAATCAGAAAATAAAAACATGGAAAAATAAAAGAAAGATCAAAGATCATAAAAATATTTTTTGTGAATTTTTTTAATGAATGGAAGTATTTTAAATAAATTTAAATGAAAAAATAAAAATAAAAATGAAATAGAAACACACAAGAAACAAACAGGGGTGCATTAGAAATTTCAGAATGAACTAAAGATAAAGTGAGTGCACTTGGGCCGAAAATGGGTTGGGTGTGGAAAGAATGTCCGGCTGGCCCACACGGATTCATTCACTTAATCCACTAATATATTATAATCAGATTTTTTCTTTAATTAAAACAAATAAATGAACAAATGTTATGTAGACATACCATCAATCAGACCACCCCCAACTTAAATGACCACATGCCAAAAACAAACCAAACCAATCCCGTGATGACACATCACCATCTTCAACCCCATGCATGTGAAAAAATGAAAAAAACTCAGCAACAACACCATGAACCCGCAATCCCCCTCCATGAACATAACAAACTTCATCACACCATAACTCTCTCATTTCTAAACGAAATTCAGAAAAGTAAAGACCAAAAATGAAGTACTCAACGAGAGGAACACAACCATACTATTAGTTTCTGAAAACAAACATTCTAACATATAGAAATATAGCAAAAAAGTCACAGATCTACAAGATTTTTCATAAAAAAACATGGCAACCAAATCTCATAATTAAGCACACAACCATCTCCTACCTATTATAGGGCTCAGCTAAATGTGTATGATGAGTTCTATAGCATTTAAAACCTAAGAATGAGAGAGATAAGGCTTGAACAAGGTTACCTAGTGGATACAAGTCCACTGCTTCTTCAACTTCCAGCAACATAATAAGACCAGAGAAACGTTCTTTAAGCTCCAAGGATGAAGAATCAAGTGATAGTTTAGAGATTACACCAACCAAATGAGAGAACTTTGGAAAAATTCAAGAATGAGCAAGAAAAAACCAGATCTGAAAATGAGAAATTTTGAGGCCGGCTTTGAGTGTTTAAGCTTATAAAGTGAACAATTAGGTTAGGAATGAGGTTGTGACCGAAGCTGAGGCTTTGTGAGTGATTCGTTTGGCTTGGAGAGGAGAAATTGCAAAAATGCAAAAGGATGGTGTTAGGTTTGGATGGATCTTGGAATGGAATGTTAGGCTTGGTTTTTTGATCAGAAATGTGTTACATACTTATGGTATTGGGCTGCCATGAAATTGATACTTGATGGCCACTCTTGGATCCAATTTGCAAATTGCTAAAAAAGTCAATTTTTGCTTTCCCACTCATGGCATGTGGTGTAATTAGCTATTTTGGGAAAAGTTTTGAGGTGTCTTAATCATGTGGTGTGTAGAAGGAATCAATATATGTTGCAAAAAATCAGATTTGTACTAATTATCAACACTTGAAAATGGTGGAAAATCAACTCATGTTACCATCTTTGAATGGACACATCTTGATAATGATGAGTTCAAATGGTGAAATTATGGACTCTTTGGAAAGTTATCATTATGGTAAACAAGATTGGTGTTTGGAAAAGAATGAAATAATGCTTGGAAATATCTTGAAAATGGCCATGAAAATTGATAGAAAATTTGTCCCAAAATAACTTAGAAAAAATTCCAAGTACTTGGAAATTAGAACCATAAAATCCTCCACTTTAATCCACCATAATTTTCACAAAAATAATCCAATGAAAGTGATTTTGTAATGGTTGGAAAGCTCTTGAAAAGAAGAACAACTTTCATGTTTGGAAAATTTTGAAATTATACCTTGATCATGATGTAATTTGGCCTTGAAAATGGTATGTAAAACAAAGAAAACTTTCCAAAAATGGTAAGTTTCTAAAACCCTAATTTCCAAAAATAACAACTTTCCACAATTCTTAATTTTTCATGATTTTTCCGACTTATCTTGATCAAATCTCATCCATTAATTGTATTTGACTTGTGTTGCACAAATTTGACCATAAAATCGGGAGTTGTCGCACTACTTGCACTTCTTGATCAATCCACCTCTTTGAAAGCCTTAAGGGATCATTTGAGATTAAGTGGGATGTTAGGAACCCTTGAAACTTGTTGAGACACATCTGAACCATGTCATTGACTTTGAATGATCACCAATTTTTCCAATCACTGATCTCATGCCCTATGCCTCAGACTATGGATGTTATGCTTCAAGTCTCTATGCTAAGAATGCAATGATATGTACACAAATAATATGCCAAATGATATGAAAATGAGAGAGCCAATTTGGGGTGTTATAGCTGCCCCTATTCAAACATCTGTTAATCTGAAAAGGACGAAAGCAACGGTTGCCGACCATTCGAGATAAACTGTGATTGAATACCAAAAAGACCCTGAAATTTGCACTCTGCTGGAGAAAGAAACTAGAAAATAAACCCAACCAAGGATAACTACTTCAAACCCTGTTGAGGTAACAAGTAACTAGTAACCAAGAAGATGTCTTTTAAAAGACGTCAGGTGACTACTGGCTTGCCACAATGACGATGGACTTTTAATGGTATTGTAATATCGAGCAATTTACAACCCAAAACATGATCCAACAATCTGATATGGGAATGGTATCAAGCGATCCATAACTGGAACATGAGCACAACTCAAACAAACGAGGAGTAATATCAAGCGATTTACAACTCGAACAAGATTAAGCGATCATATAAGGAAATAGTACGAGCGATCCATAACCAGGAAGACGATAATGTAATATCAAGCGATTTACGACTCAAAAATAGAGGAGTAATATCAAGCGATTTACAACTCAAACACAGAGGAGTAATATCAAGTGATTTACAAATCAAACACAGAGGAGTAATATCAAGAGATTTACAACTCAAATAAGATCAAGCGACCTGATAAGGAAATGGTATCGAGCGATCCATAACAAGGAAGACGAGAACGTAATATCAAGCAATTTAAGACTCAAACACGATCAAACGAACTAACAAAGAAATGGTATCAAGCGATCCACATCCAGGAACATGAGCACGGCTCAAATAACAAGGAGTAACATCAAGAGATTTACAACTCGGACAAGATCAAGCGATCTACTAAGGTAATGGTATCGAGTGATCCATAACCAAGAAAATGAGCACGGCTCAAACAACAAGGAGTAACATCAAGCGATTTACAACTCAACTCTGTCTTTTGGTACAACTCCAGACGACTATTGGCTTGCCACAACGACAGTGGACTTTAATGGCATTGCAATATCGAGCGATTTGCAACCCATAAAAGATCAAATGATCTGATAAGAGAATGGTATCAAGAGATCCATCCACAATAGGTCTGTTGACATGGGACAAAGCGATCAAGACAAGATTAGTTGATTTAGAAGAGAGTAACAACTCTGCAAGGTAGAATACCATTTGTAACTCCGCTGGGTATGAGAACATTCTGACCAACATTCTGCTGAGGAAATGTCATCAAGATATCCTGACAATACTTGGATGAGGAATGAAATGTGAATAAATGTCTGCATTACTTTGTCACATTGGCCAAAAATAAATTGGCGACCTTACTAGGGATATTTCAATGATGGTTGCGTCCCAATCATGAAACTCTGTGGGGAAATTACAATCTTCCGACTTAGCTGGGGAGATGCTTGGTCAAATAACCTTCACCAGGGAAAGAATTATGACAATTCCAACTTTATGGGTAATTAGGCGTTCAGCTGCTTGCCAGGAATAGCCCACTCTGATATAAAGACTTCGCTCGGAGGTGAGAACTGTTTAACTTACTTTATGTTTTGCTGGGGATACCACCCTACTCTAGCTCAGCTGGGGAAGATTTCCACTTAGACTTTACTGGGGTGATATAAGGATTAACCTTTCTGCTGGAGATACGGATTGTAAAATGTCTCTTGCTGGGGAGACTAAGCTGCTTGGGGAATGTTATTCAGTAACATCTTCCTCCCTGTACTAGATGTCTGTTCAAGTATCAACTCAAGAGGAATTTACAGAAGACATGTCATCTTCAAACTTTTGGAGAGATTCAACGATTCTTAAAACAATTGCCCCAAGCCTCCTGGTCTACCAAGGAATTTGATTGAAGGAGGCTCACACACCCTCTCTCATCTTCGTGAGATATTCTGCCCCAGTATCCTGCACCAAGGATAAGCTAAATAATGGCATGCAGAGACTGACTTCATCTGCTCTTAAGAGTGACATGCCCCGGTATGAGCCTTAAAGTAGCTTCTTCTGATTAACTATGCTCTGATAATTGCCCCAACTTGGCTGAACTGTGAGAGATTGCTCAACATGGTTTCCCTGGATTCGCTGCATCTAATCCAACTGGTTAGAAGAATCTTTATCTCACAAGAGTTTCTCGAAAAGAATGTACTTCGACCTGATTGTCCTTCAGAAGTTTCAGACTCCTCAACCTGGCAAGATTTAAGTTTCTGGACTGAAATTCCTCATGTGAACTTCTATGATGCCGAACAAATGTATGCAAGCAGAAAGTGTTTTGTTCTGAGAATGAAAATTCTAATACAACATATGTTAACCTTGAAGTTTTTATTGAAAAGAGGTCGCAAACCTTTGTGAGCGAATCACTGGTTGAGATCCGACATGGATTTTTATGAAAGAAAATAAATGCATATGCAAAACCAACAAAGGACTTTTAGCAAAACTCATAGGAGTCAGGAACACTGCCTCGTGGTAGCATGCTCTCAAATTAACCCTATTTCAATTAGGACTTTCAAGGTCACCTTTCGTGATGTTCTTCCATTCCTTCGTGATGTTCTTCCATTCCTATGTTTAGCTAGTTTTCACAAATGGTCACCTTTCCTAAGGGTTTCGTGATGGTTGAGGAACCATTGCTACTAATAGTTTAAGCACCACTAAGGTTGTTGTTGGAATAATAATCACCCCTATTTTCTTTTGTGTCTATGTCACACGACTTGTTTTTGCTTGAGGATCTTTCTTGTGTAATCTTTTTCGCATTTTGCTTTTTCATTCTTTTGCTTATCTCTAACTTTTTCCTAGACTGATTTCTTTCGAATCTTTTGCAATTGGAGTCTAGTGGGATGCCCTAGTTTTTGCCTAAGTTGCTTGTTTTCAAGTTTCGACTTAGCGGGCTTTTTATTTTATTTTTCTCTTTTTTTGAACAAATCGTGTGACACTGTTTGTCCTGATTGCTTTGTAAGGGTCGTGACTGTATCACTTTTCAGTTGATGAGGGATAACCATTGTGGTTTCCGGTCTTTGGACCTCTGGATTTGGTATAATGAAAGGTAATGGATCCTCAAATACACTCCTTTATGAAAGTATGAACGCTCGGTCCAACTAGCTGACACCTACCCTGCCCCGGGTTGAGTAGTAGGTTTTTTTTCATGTAAAAAAAAGCTCCTACTTCAAGGCTCAAAGAGTTAACGAGGGTCTATCTCCCTTATATCTCCGGTGTTTGGGATTTGAAACAAAGCATGTACATCGTCAACAGGGTCTTACTCAAGAGCACACAATTGAAGATTTTTGCGTTTTCATTTCGTCACCCTCCATCACAGAGTTTAAGAACAACAATTTGTATTGCAATGCACATTCAAAAAATTATAAGTAAAGACAAATGAATTACTTCAAGAAAAACATGTGAATTTCATTAATCAACATTCAAGAACAAAAAAACTTCATGCATGCATACAAATGTTTAAGCAAACAAATTAAAAGCTATAAATAAAAATGTAGAAAAGAAGCTGAACACTGCCATTGTTGAGGAAATTTGAATCTGTCTGGGCTTATCAGTCTTGGCGACTTTCAGTAGTCAGCAACTCTTTCATGAACTTGCAATCTTCAATCAAATGGCCACATGTCCAGAACCAAACTTCATTCCTAATTATTCTGACCTTAAGCCTCTGACGTTCAAACATTGACACGAGACTTCTAAAGAAAAGAGTGACACTGAAACGAAATTGTCACATAAGGTTGCTCGCAAAGACCTGACAATCTTCTGCCTACGTATCTCCATTGAACCAATACCAATGAAGAATATGAGCGACGTGGTTCGTCTCAATAAGGATGAAAATGCAATGAAGAAAACAACTGACTACCATTACTGATACTTCTGGCTTTATTGCTTTAATTCTTTTCTGACACACTCTGACCAAGACAAAACCTTCTTTTTCATATGTACAGAGCGAAATTGACAGCTTTCGAATCAATCAAATATTGTACCTTGCGATGAAAAGCTTTACATCCATCAATATGGTGTCCTAGTGCCTCAGAATGGAAATCACAATGGGCATTGGCATCCCATCCCTCTGGCAATGGATAAGGAGGTGGGGACAACTTGTGAAGCTCAATCAGTTTCAACTGAAGCAGATGCTGAAGTATATCAGTATAAGACATTGGTAGAGGATCAAGAACTAATTCTCTCATTTGCTGACGTTGACCCTGTTGGGGATTCCTTTGTCGTGCCTGACGCTTAGGCTGATTAGTCGGGGTTGTAGCCATATAAGATGCTTGCCGATGACATGGATGATATCCTCTACCTTTTCCACGTTGATGAGATGTTTCCCCAACTTCCCCTTCATTCTTGATCTGACCATTGGCGAAGGGCTTCTTGGTGTCTGAACTTGACGCACTGTAGCCTTGAATCTTTCCAAGCTTTAACAAACTCTCAACTCGCTCCCCAATGATCAGCAAATCCAGTAGATAGACAAGCATCTAAACGATCCAGAAACACACCATGAAAAGTTCCCATGAATATGTCAACCGTTTCCTTTTCAAGCAGTGGAGGTTGCATTAGGGCGACCATTTCTCTCCATCTCTGAGCATACTCTTTGAAACTTTCAGACTTCTTCTGAGAAAGACTCTGGAGTTGAATGCGGTTAGGCGCCATGTCAAGGTTAAACTGGTATTATTTCACAAAAGCTTCATCCAAGTCCTTCCATCTTTTAACAATAGTCTTGTTCACACCCTATACCAGTCCAAAGATGCCCCTGATAGACTATCCTGGAAGTAAAACATCCATAACTTCTCATCATCCGTGTGAGCAGAAATCTTCCCAAAGTAAGACTGGATGTGAGTTTTCAGACAAGAGTTGTCATTGTACTTCTCAAAAGTAGGAGGTCTAAATTTGTGAGAAATTTTTACTCCAGGAACTAACCCCAAATCCGCAACATCAAAAACTAGAGAGTTCTGAGATTTAATGGCCTCTATTTTCTCAACAAGCTCGTCAAAACAACGATTCATAGCAGCATTAGGTTGATCCATCTCATCATCAATTAAAGTGAATTGATCTTCTTGATCATCCATGTAACCAACATTACGGTCATTGTCTCCGCCTTGAGATCCATTATGGTTTCTCTGATTTCCATCTTCAGGAACCTCATTTTATGGTCGCTCGACCATCAATCTTAGTTGTTCTTGCCTCTGGGCCATCCCTGTCATCAGGGTCATGAACTGCTCCACATGAGTCTTCAATTCTACGAGCTTAGCTTGTACTTGATCTACCATTCTGGTTCTGCTTTACTTGATTTGTGAGAATAAATCCCAACATTGTTTCCTGAAAATATAATAGAGATGAGAAACTGCCAGGGTACCTGAAAAACAAAGATAGAATGATATGGTATGCAAGATGTTATGCAATGCAAATGCCTAGAAACACAACAGTTGAGAGAGAACACTCTCAAAAGAAACCCTGCAAGCAAGATCCAGTATAAAAATCATCCTGCGACCAAGTGTCAGTGCATGAATAAGGAAACCACTACCTCAGAAATCTAAACATATAACAGGGAAAAGCTCGCTAGAGAAAAGTCATACAAGGTACTGAAAACTAACACGAATAAGTACAGTAACAAGGGTTTCCTCAACAAGGCTGAGGGTAACTAGATACATGAAAGAGCTAAAGCCTACAAGCATTAATTCTAGTCCAGAAGTCTCTTCCTCCCTAGCTGACCATCTGGTGTGATGAACTTCAAGTTGATCAGATCTTGAACATTCAATTGTAAAGCCATGAATTCTTCTGTTGCATGCCCCGGGGATCCTGAGTGAAACTCGCAACGCGCATTTTCATTGTATCCCTTTGGAGGATTCCTTACTGGTGGTGTCAAAGCCCGCAACTTGATCAGATCAAACCTCAACAATTTTCGCAACATGGCAGTGTAGGTTATTGAGATGGGATCCAGAACACGATCAACTTGTGAAACTCTTTGTGGATAAGGCCTTCTTTGTGGTTGAGCAGTCTGTTGTTGATGTTTCTTTGAGCACCTAGCAGGCCACTGCACTTTCTTACCCAGATTTGGACGAGGAACCATGGAAGATTGTTGATGTAATCTCTTTGAAGACTCAACCTGAGTAACAAATCCAGAAGAATGAAACTTGACCACCTCTTCAATGTTCACATGCGCCCTAACTTGTGACACTTTCAAATTAATTGGCCTAAAGTTAATTAATCCTTCATCAACCAAGTCTTGCACTTGATGCATGAACACCCTGCAGTCATTGACATCGTGTCCTTGAGCTCCAGAGTAAAAAACACAGCAGGCATATGGATTCCAACCTTGGGGAGGTTCACCAGTAGGAGGAGATAACACGCGACTCTTAATCAATCCCATTTTGAGCAACTGCGGGCACAACTCAACATAAGACACGGGTACAAGATCAATAACCCTCTCTTTCTTTTTTCGAGAACGAGTTGCTTCCACTAGAGGAGATACACCCGACATCTGCTGAAATGTTTCTGTAGGAAAACAAGGTGTAGGAGCTGAGGAAGGTCCTTGATACAGAAAGAAAGTGCACACTTCTTTGGCCACAACTGGCATAGGATCCTTCAACTTATTTGGATCAGGAAAGGAGAGATTGATCTCTATTTTGGGCTCTTATGGATTACCAAGTGGTGATTGTTGATAAGGAAGCTCAAACTGTGGAGAAAGTCCACCAGACAACTCTTGGTTCAGTGGGAATCCCAAAGATATGGGAGAAACGAGACCTTCTGGTAGAGAAGCAGACATATGACCCTTTTCTTTCTTCAGCAAGACATTCATGATCCCTGTCAACAACTTCATCTGAGTTTTCATCTCGTCAAAATCTTCCTTCAAGAACCTCTGGCCCTGTGACAAAACTTGTACCTCTTCCCTGAATTGCCCCATCTAGGTCTTCACTTCAGCTACCTCCGCCTGGAGGTGTTCCAAGTCTGTTCCCTGGGAATTCTGATTCACGCTAGCTATTCTGAAGAAATACCAATTCAAGATAAGAATTTCTCTGAATACCTATTACAGATGCAAGGATGTATGCAAATGCCATGTTCAGTTACTTCCCAGGACTTGATCAGTTTTAATTTACATTTTGTTACAGAGAAAAGTCTGACAGTATAATTCAAATATGAAATCCTTGGAAATAACTGAACATGTATGCTGGGATGCTATGATGTCATAGATGCAACTGGAACGTGATCAGGGACTGGCATCTGTATGGAAAGATTTCTTAGACACCCAGTGAACTTCCAAAAATATCCTTTGTTTCCGAATTTGCAAATCAGGACACATCCTTTTTTTCTCAGCGTTGATATTTTTCGGATCTACACATCTGAACCCCAAATTTGCAAATAAAATTGTTTCCAAATATGTACATCCAGAAACAATTTAGTTGTGCTATCTTTACATAACCTGTGAAGATGAAAATAAAGAGGTTGTTAGTATGTGTTTTTGTTTTAGTAGAAGTACCAATGTGTTGTGAAGATTGTTGGAAGCAAGAGAGAGATGCTCTATTTCCTCTAAAATCCTATTTTAAAAACACTTTGTATAGTTGAACAAATAACAATGATTGTTGTCAATGGGAAGGATTTGAATGCAACACCACCGTCGATAATCATCCTTTTCATTTACATTTGTTATTATGCAGGGTTGAAATATTTGGAAGTTCTTCACATGAGTTATAATGCTTTCGATAATGTTACGGGGTTCTTTCTTGTTTGGATGTACTTTCATCTCTTAAGTCTCTATCATTAGTTGCACTTACTTTCGACAACACTTTATTACACAACTAAATTATTTCCAGATATACACATCCAAAAATAATTTATTTGTAAATTTGGGGTCTGGATGTGTATATCCGGAAAAAATCAACGTTGAGGAAAAAAAATGGCGCGTCCTGATTTACAAATCCGGAAACAAGGGGTATTTTTGGAAATTCATTGGGTGTCTAAGAAATCTATGGGATTTGTTAAGAAATCCTCCTTTATTCAAGGATTTTATTCTTAAGCTCTGGAAAATCTGGCACACAAACTCTATCCCGAGCAAGTGAAGTGTCAATTTGGCAATTTGGCTATTTGCATATTTAACAATATTCCATATAAAAAGAAGCAAATCAAGATAACTTATTCTAATAGGTCTAATATAAATAATTTAGAGGATTTATTAATACATCATATGAGTTACTTAAGAACCGCGTAAAATTCCACTTATGCCCCCTGATTCCGGATGTGCAAATCAGGACACACCAATGCGTTTTTTACAAACTTCCGGATGTGCATATGCGGAAGGTCTCCGTATATGCAGATCCGGAAGAAAAGCTGATATATTTGAAACTGTAAGATCACTCCCCCATTACCTCCATTCTCAACCTTCTTATTCCACACTCACTCTCACCAACCTAAAAAAAACCCTACTTTATCAATACCATTTCTCACTCAAAAAATTTAACTTTTTGGTGAAATAAATCAAAGGGAGCAAGAGAAGATTGAATTTCAGGTAAATATTAAACTTCATCCACTACATTGCTCATATTATGAATCAACTATATTGAAAAATGTGGTTACGCGACTTCCGGATGTGCACATCCGGTGGCTATTTAGATGACCATGTCTGGATGTGCACATCGGGAAAAATGTCTAGTGGTAATTAATTTTAATTTTCAGAATTTATTATTTGGATCTAGTTGTATATATTTATTGTTATATTATTTTTTATAAATAGATATGGTGCACCCCGATAATCTCAAAAGAATTAGTTTCGACGATTTCTTTGAAAGTTGATGGGATTATCATAAAGTCGGTTGATGTCGGCGGTGACTTTGATAACAAGAAAGATTTTGACGATCATGAAATTATGCTCGCATATATTCGTAGGAGGGCTATTGACCTTGGTTTTGGTATGAATATCAGAAGATTGGATAATGTTTCAGATAAAAGAAACACTTTTGTAATTTTGGGATGCGAAAGAAGCGGTAAATATCAGGTTCCTCTACGAAATTTAAAAAAAGACGACACCGATAGTAGAAAATATGAGTTCCCTTTTAAGATTTTTTGTTATGCTTTAGCTTCCAAAATATGGAGATTTAGTGTTGTTTGAGCTATACATAATAACAAATTATGCTCAAAGTTTCAAGGCCATCCTAGTGCATGTCGGCTCAACTTGGAAGAGAAGACATATATTGCTGACATGACCTTGAATCTTGTCCTACCGAAAAATATACTAGCCACGTTGAAATAGAAGGAACCCGACAATGTAGAAAATATAAAGCAAGTGTATAACATTTGGTGTCATACGAATAAAGAAATTAGGGGAGGTAGAAGTGAGATGTAACAACTGTTGAAATTGTTGGATGATAACAATTACGTGTCTCGGTACAAATATCACGATGACAAAGTTATGGTCCGAGATATTTTTTGGACTCATCCAGATTGCTTAAAGTTGTTTAACACATTCTCGATAGTGCTCATTATAGATTGTACCTACAAGACGAACAAGTATTGACTTCCATTATTTGAGATGGTTAGTGTTACTTCCATGGATAAGACATATGTCGTTGGTTTTGCATTTTTGGAGTGTGAAAAAGAGGACAATTTTACATGGGCATTAGAGACGTGCCAGTCACTTTTGAAGAAACATGTTCCAATGCCTAAAACGATTGTTACGGACCATGATACCGCTTTGATAAATGAAGTTGCAAAGGTATTTCCTTCTTCTAATGCATTACTTTATTGATATCACATAATAAAGAATGTGAGAAGTCGAGTTAAACTCGCGGTGGGTGTGAAACAAGTATAGTAGGAAGATGGAAATTTGGTTAAGGCCGGTGTCATTGTATAAAAAATAATGGATGTGTGGAATCGTAATATAAATTCTTTGATAAAATAATTATATGCCGATTCGGTCATGAAATTCCGAAAGTGTACGAAAAGTACCTGACTTTGTTAAAATATGTTGAAAGCACTATTTTTGATCAAGTGAAGGAGAAAATAGTATGTGCTTGGACGGATAATGTCTGACACCTTGAAAATACAACAACCAATCGAGTTGAGTCGACACATGCTACTTTGAAGAATTGGTTGGGTAATAGAAATGGCGATTTATACCGTGATTGGGACTTCGTGAATCTCATAATTAAAAACCAACATAACGAGATACAAACCACATTTGGTCGAAGTATCACTATTTTCGAACATCAGTTTAAAGGTAACGTTCTTTACTCTCAACTGATCGGTAACATGTCTCGGGCTTGATTGAGCTATATTTTTCATAAGGCCAACCGAGCCAAAACTATTGGTTTCGATAGCGCAAAGTGTGGTTGCGCTATTGTGAAAACCTACTGTCTTCTATGTGCTTATGCTATTGCTGCGAACGTGAAACTAGGTGAACCAATTCAAATTGACGAAGTTTTCCCTCATTGGATGTGACTTAGTTTTGATGATGACGGTTGTATGGAAGGAGATAAACAAGGTATATCTATTTTTCCCGAATTAGAAGCGATTCAAGCTGGACTTTCGAAGGCCGATGAAAACATGAAGCTACACATCAAAGAAGAATTGAGGAAGCTTGTCTTTACCGAAACAACCGACATGACACTGTCATCTCAACCAGTGAAAACAAAAGGTGCCCCGAAGAAGTTGAAGCCTATACCGAATGACAACTCGAAAACTCGACCTCCTTCATATTGTGAGCATATTGACAAACTCTTTCCAGAATCACCGACTCTTAACTCTCTAAAAACTTCCACGAAAGGATTTTGAATTTTCAAACCAACTCCGATAATGATTCCACGGGTTCAGACTTCGAATGCACCGCTTCTGACATCGATTCCACCTATAATTTCATTTATCAACGAGATGTCAGTTTTTATGCACAAGCATATCGACAGTATCAACGATGTTGTAGGGGGTGGTAATTGTGGTTACAGAGCTGTTTCGGCTCTACTTGGTAGATGAGAGGAAGGTCATGATCTTGTTCGTCATCAATTTTTCCTAGAGTTGGAGATGCATAAAGAATCATACTTGTGTTTGTATGAAAATAAAGAAAACTACGACAAGGTTTACGAGTCACTTGTTCCGTGGTTGAGTGGTCCGGCACTGATGTCGAAATGGACGAGCTTTCCCGAGATGGGTCATCTTATCGCATGTGCGTATGACATAGTGTGTATTGACTTGACACACTACAGATTTTCTGAAACCTTTTTTCCACTCCACACCGCACCACCGTCCAATCCAAGTGATCACATGATGTGTATAGGATGACTTTCGAAATCAAGGCATTTTGTACAAGTTATCTTGAAACTCGGATGCCCCATATCACCTAAATCACCACAATGGGCGACACATGCAACTGCAATTTCCGAGTCGTGTGCAAATAGTTTTGTTAAAAGGATGAATGAATTCGATAGATTAAACGAAATTGAAAAGTCTTCAAATGTAGAAAATTCCAAAGATCAAGCTTCGATAGATTTAGACGAAGACTTTTGTTTTAACTCTTTTGTATAATCGAACGACAAAATTTAATTTTTTGAAGTGAAATATTTTGATTTCTATTCATATTTTTTTATTGCACTAATACGCCTTTTATTCCAATGATGAATTGAAATCAAAATATTTCACTTCAAAAAATTACATTTTGTCGTTCGATTATACAAAAGAGTTAAAACAAAAGTCTTTTTAATGATGAATTGAATATAATTCGATTTTATGGTATGCATGTGAGAAATGTTGGAATTATGTTATTCTGCACTGGTTTTCTTCCTGATTTGCACATGCGAAGTGTTTCCGGATGTGCACATTCGGAAAAAAAAACTGGAAAGAAAAGGTGGGTCCTGATGTGCACATCCGAAAACCAGGTTTTTTTTTGTAAGCACGTAAGGTACCTAAGTAACTTATGGGGTGTACTAAGAAATCCTCGAATAAAGTCACATGAGCATTTTGAGTATTCACCTCAGAGCTACTAAAATGTATCAAGATCTTTGTGTCCAAGTATGAAGAAGGATGTAGGCGAGTTTATGTATTCTTCTTTGACTTGTCATAAGTTGAATATCAAACATCAGAAGTCGTCAGGATTGATGCAACCTTTGAGTATTCCTGAGTGGAAGTGTGATAACATCTCTATGGATTTTATGGTGGGTTTTCCGTATACCACGAGAGGAATTGATTCAGTTTTGATTATAGTGGATAGACTGAATAGTCGGTGCATTTTATTTCGATAAAGATCAATTACACATTGCAGAAGTTGACAGAGGTCTACATTAGTGTGATTGTGAAACTCCATGGTATTCTTTAGATTATTTTCAGACAGAGATCTGAGGTTCGCATCAAGATTTTAGGAGAGTTTACACGAAGCATCCAGAACCAAGTTGAGACTAAGTTCTGCTTATCATCCGTAGACAGACGGTTAGATAGAAAGGAATATCCAATCTTTGGAAGGGCTTGTGTTTTGGAGCAAATAGGTAGTTGAGATACTTACTTGCCTTTGATTGAGTTTACATATGCTAAAAAATTTCATTCTAGTATTGGAATGACACCTTTTAATGCTATGTGTGGTAGAAGGTGTATGACACCTTTGTGTTGGTATGAATCATGGAAAGTATTGTGTTTGGACCTGAGATTGTTTAGCAGACTATTGAGAAGATTAAGATGGTTCAAGAGAAGATGAAGGCATTGCAAATCAAATAGAGAGTTATCATGACAAGCGAAGGAAGGAACTTGAGTTCCAAGATGGGGGTCACGTATTCATGAGAGTCACATTGGTGACTAATGTTGGTCGGGCAATAAAGTCTTGAAAGCTCATGCCTCGATTTATTGGTCCATATTAAATCCTTCAGAGAGTGAGAGAGGTGACCTATAGATTTGCATTACCACCGTCACTTTTGAATCTTCATGATGTTTTTCATGTGTCTCAACTTCGGAAGTATATTCATGATCTATCTCATGTGATTTAATTGGATGATGTACAAGTGAGGGAGAACTTGATTGTTAGGACATCACCTTTACAGATTACAAATCGAGAGGTGAAACGCTTGAGAGACAAGACCGCTTCAATGAAAATAATACTGAGAGGACCTGTTAAAGGGAGCGTGAGTATTAATTGAATTAATAGTAGTGGATCAATATGCATTAAAAAAACAAGTTGTTAAACACAGCTAAAATAATGATATATGCGAAAGTTGATTATCATGATATCACAAAATATGTTAATATATAATAGTTAAATTTAAGATTAGTAAATTAAAAACAAAAGAAAACAAAAAAACTCCACAACCATGAAAGGTTTTTAAATTAAAACCACTATGTGAATTTTTTTTAAGATAACATAGTTTTTTAATATAATTTCCAAAATAACATAGTTTTTAAAAAAATTACCAAACTAACATAGTTTGGACACTCATTCGCCAAACCATGTGATGAACTTGTACTAAATGTGATCAATTCGCCAAATGGATTGGCTAGAAGCAAAAAAATTTCACTAATTCGCCATTCCATTTGGCGAATGAGTGTAATTTCATACATGCATTCGCCAAATGGATTGTTGCATGTTTAAGTGTTTTTTTTGTTATTTTTGGGTTTAATGTTTTTGTTATTTTTGTGTTATTCATCTAAGTATATATATATATATATATATATATATATATATATATATATATATATATATATATATATATATACTTATACTTATACACACACACATATATATATATATATATATATATATATGTATATATGTATAAGTATATATATATATATATATATATATATATGTATAAGTATATATATATATATATATATATATATATATATATATATATATATATATATATATATAAGTATATAAAAGAAAATTATAATATTAAATAAAATTATATTTAAAGAAAATTATTGATATAAAAGAAAATTAGAGAATCTGAGAAAGAGAAATATAAATTAAAAGAAAATTATTATTAATAATCCAACAACGACAGTACAAAAACTAATTTCCCACCCGATACAACTGTCCCCCAGTACCACATCCACGGGGATGACCCCGTCTTAGAACTCTACCACCAGGTGGTCGAGGTTCCGCTTGTATTTGTGTGTTTGGTGGAGGCGGTTGTTGTTGAGTCCATGATTCAGCTTGTCCCCAATTACGTGGAAGGTTGCTGCCAAAGGCGCTACCGTAACTCAGTTGTGTGCCCATGTTTTCAAAGCTGGGTCGGATAGGTTGGTTTCATACCCCAAATTTGTCCTACCTTTGCCATTTTATTTTGTGTTTATAAACCATTATTCCAAAAAATCCAAAAAATATGTATTAATTCATTTTTCCTGTCTGATGTTCGAAAAATAAGAAAACATTGGATCTATTCCTCTTTAAAATTAATTTTTATTTTAAGTATTTTATTTTATTTTATTTTTATGGTTTAGTCATTATCGAAAGGTTACAAAAAATCTATTATTATCTTTTCATTATTTTCTATTTTATAAAAAAAAGCATTTATTTTCGTTTATTTTCCATTATTTTATTCTTTAAATTAAAATATTTATTTCCAACAATTTTTATTTCCATTATCATTTTTTTTATTATTATTACTATTATTATTATTTTTTATAATCCTTAATTTTATTTTATTCTTATCTTCCATTATTATTGTTAATTTTTTCATTATTACTATAATCCTTTTTATAATTATTAGTTTTGTTTTCCTGAAATATTAATATTAGTTTTACTATTATGTCAACCAATTCATGGCCCACCACATACAAACAATCCATCCCACTCTCCAGCCTTCTTTTTTCCTCCAACAACAATGCCATATCCGTGCCCCCACACCATACAACAGCTGGCACAAACGCAAATCCCCCATCCAAATCCACCATCCGTAACATGCGCTTCACAACAACATTTTTTTCCAGCTGAAAAAGCATAATACGAATTTTCGTACAAGAAACAATTCCAAAAACACGCAGCCACACAGCACCAATCTTCTCCTATTTAATACCCTGCTCGCGTTCTCACTAGAAGGATTTTTCTCATCTTTGAATCCGCTGCGGCAAAGAAAAACAAACCACAAAAATCTGAAAACCACAAAAGGTGAGAGAGTGATGGGAACGCAGAAATAACACAACCCGCTTCCAAACCGCAAACTTCCCTTCAACCTTTCATCACTACCATCCTCCTTCAAATCCATTCACATTACCTCCATAACCACACAAACTTTCACCACACAAAACCTCCTTCAAATTAATCACAAACCAGAAGAAGAAAAAACCAAAAATCAATCATAGAGAAATAAAGATGAAACAGAGGAAAAACTGAAACAAAAAACTGCAAAATCCAAAATCCTCCATCATTTTCAAAATCACCGAACCTCAACCACTTCCTCTCCTTCACACAGTCGAAAACGCTTCAAACCCTTAGCCATCAAAACCAGACCCATCGCAAGCAGAGACCGCGAGCTCACCATCAACAAGACCACAACCACATCCTCACCAACAAGCCAAAACGCACAGCCATAAACACCACTGTGAAGCCACTGAAAAAATCTGAAACGAAATCAAACACAGTGAAACAACCATTAATCACCTTCTTCAACACAAATCGGAAAACACCCACTGCTTTCACCTTCATCGTCAAAACCGACATCATTCCAATCCCCACCGCAATGGAACCATAAACACAAGCCGCCGCACCAAACTCACAGATCCGGAATCGCACGACCGAAGCCGCGGCGGATCCAAATCGTGAACGACGGAGAGAGAACCCGGAAGCCGAGAGCGAACCACCGAAAGCGAAGCAGAACATGTAAGAAGACGCGAGCCGGTGAGACAGAGAGAGGCGCGATTCAGAACAAGAAAAAGCATCGCAAGTTATTGAGAGGTTGGTTTTTTTTGTTTTTTCGATCTTTGTTTGAACGTTGGAGGATGTTGGAACACGTTTGTGTTCTCTCAAAGTTCATTTTTGTCTGAAAAAATGTATTATACTTTTTAATTTAAAACTTATTTCATTTGTTGTTTTAAAATTAACCTAATTTTTTGTTTCTGATTTGGGCCTTGTTCATTTGATTAGTCATATTCACACACGGATTTTCTATGCACACCAACCTACTTCTGCTAAGCACACACACCTGAAACCACACGGCACCCCTTTTTTTATTTTTTTATTATTATTTTTTTTTCTTCTTTTTCCAGTTTTTTAAAGAAATGTTATGTTACTGTCGATGGGCTCTCTAGGCCCATGTTTATTCTATTTTTCTACTCACACCTTAAACCTGCGTTGAATCCCTTCTCTTTTATATATGTTTTTTTTTCAAATTTTTTATGATTTTGTTATTATTAGCTAATGATGTTAGAGCTTGTTTTTATTTTATTGTATATATAATCTATTTATTTTATTTTCATTGCATGGTTAATAATCTTCTTTTTATTTAGAAAAAGGTCTTAAAGTATATATATGTTTTCTTGATTTTACTTTAGGGCCGATGATATAGTAAAAGGCCGTTTTTCGCCCGATTACATTTAATCGGTGATGAGCGGTCAATATGAGGCCCTCTTTTTATTTTATTCTATTATTTTTTTTATTCTGAACAAAAACTTGTAATATAATTTAATTCATTATTTTCAATATTATTTATTCAGTTATTCAATTCATTATTCCATTTATTTTTCGCGATTCAATTTATTCATTTTATTATCGCATTTCAAATTACGATTCGACTCCTCATAGAACGATTTCATTAAATCGACTCTAAGGCAGTAAACGAACCAAATTTCACCGCGTCCCGAAAAGGTCCAACGCCTTCGAATAGTTGCGCTCGATTAATAAGGTCCAACGCCTTCGAATAGTTGTGTCCCGATTAAACAGGCCGAACGCCTTCGAATAGTTCAAACACACTGCACACACGCTTTCTCTTGGGCTAATTACAACGAGACCTCTTTATTTCTCGCAATCCCCTGTATTTATTTTGTATCCCTCTCCCCTTAATTTGTACGCATTTTTATTTTTCGCATTTTATTTAATTCTGAATCCTTGGTCCAACGCCAAGCGATTGCACCTGCACACTCGCACCCTTTTATTTCGTTTCGTTTATTAGGATCCACCTTACTTTGCGAGCCGAGCGCTTCGTGCCTCGCTGACAAACCACAAAATAAACCTCCACTTGCATTTACCCTTTTAACCTCAAAAAACCAAAATGTTTCGATTAGATCCAAACCCTTGATCCAACGTCAAGCGGTCTTAGGAAATAAAACACTTTAATAATACGAGAAGATTTGTACGCCACGAGCCTTAAGCGGTAGAAAGGGGGATAACGAGCTCTCGTTACTCGCTCCGATTATTTCGAAGCAGGACACTCGTCTTGTTGTCGAGATAAACTATCCATAGTCTTTAGTGCATTTCAACTCCTAAATCCTTTCATCGACGAAAGGTAATAAAATCAACAACCATTACCCTTAGTAGGCCGAACTACGAGACTCTGACTTTCCCATTGCATGCGGGAGTACGTAGGCACGAGGATCTCAATCCTTGCCGAGCACCTAGGTTCAATCTAACTTATAATTCAACTCATTTCCCTCTAGCAAGCAATTCGTTTAAGCATAGACATCCTTTCGCGCGCGATAACTTAGATGGTTCCCATCGAGTACGATGGATGTAGGGGGTGCTAATACCTTCCCCCTGCATAACCGACTCCCGAACCCAGGCAATGGTTTCGTTGGCCTTTGTCCTCGTCCTTTCTTCCCGGGTTGTATCTATATCTCCCCTTTCCCTCTTCGGGAATAAATAGAATTAGGTGGCGACTCTTCAGTCCGTCCAGCGCGTGACTCCGTCTTTTCGGATCGCGTAAGGTCGTATTTTTCGGGGTACGAAAGTTGGGCTGGGTTGGATTGGGTTGGGTGAGGACGATAAGCTTGACCAAATGAGGATATTGCCTCGTTTTGAGAACGAAACAAAGGTGGGGGGCTATAGGTTGGTGTGGATATGAAGGGGTTGTCGGGGGTATATTGGTGTTGGTAAGGCTCTTGTTGTTGTGATTGGGTTTGTGGCATGAAGGGGTTACGTGTTTGGAGGAATGGTCTATGGGTGTTTGAAGTCGATGGCTGGAATTGGGTGGGGTAGTCATGTTGTGGGGTTGGTGGTTGGGCGTATGCTGCGGCCTAGGATTGCGGGTCAATCAAGTATGGGTTATCAGACACCCATTGTTGCGTAGTAACTGACCTAAACCAAACTAAATATTCTCTAGTTGGTTTGACATTTTGCAGCACTTGGTCAGTTAGGACATGTTGACGTCGATCCCTCCATTGTTGACGTAATTCCCTTGCAAAGTCTCTCCAATCTTCCATATTCCACATGTCACTTACTCTTTTCAAATGCCAATCTCCCAAACATGTCGGAGGGCTCGGAATATCCTGTTGCATTCCGAACTGCATTTTCACTCGATCTGTTTGGTGCATTTCAATTGTAGTGAACCGGATGATTGGTGTTTTTGCCGTCCAAATTTCAGCATCTTCTGGGTTAGGCTCATGGTCGAGGGCTAAATATGGCCGCCAGATGAACTACGAAAAAAAAATTCGTTTAGTAGAAAATTATTTTAGTGAATAATATGCATTAAAACGGAAAAATATTTTTTATATATGACAATACCTGATCGATCCCCACGTGGTCTAACAATTGGCGATATAAAACTATGGAACTTCTTGGATTTCTACTATAATCCATCCCAAGATCGAACCAGCTAAGCACAACAGATTTAAACGCATTTAAATACAATAACAATTTAAATATTTAAAATTTAATATGTTTGGAAATAAAAATTAATAGTAGACTTACTGGTTTGCGTAGGGGAATGGGCATGGATTCATGTTGCGTGGGGCAAGCATCGGCAGTCTTGAATACCCCCAAGCTTGTAACAAAAATGCACAACCAAAAAATGTACAAGTATCCTTTGCGGCATTTTTACAAAGGCTACTGTACAAATGTTCCAAAACAGCCGAACCCCAACTATATGTATTTACATTGTTTATGTTTCACAACAATGGTAAATACATCATATTTATTGTGTTTCCGGTACCGTCGGAAAATAAAAAATGACCGAATAAAAGCATAATATAACACCGAGTTTTTTGAATTTTTTCTAACTCGGTTGATTCTTCAGTTAAAATAAAACTAGCATAGTGGGCTCTAAGGACTCCTAGATTAATACCTGAACCCCGACTACGAGTATTTGTTGGCTTCTCCTCGTCAATGAGAGGGGCACCCAGCAAATCTGCAACTATAGAAACTTCATGGTTCACCTTACCAAAGACAGCTCTGCCGAATACACATAACCCCAAAAGCATGTAGACGTCTTCCAATGTGACAGTGCATTCACCGAAGGGCAGGTGAAAGGTGTGTGTCTCTGGCCTCCACCTCTCTTGTAGTGCCAAGATGAATTTTGAGTCTATAAAGTTGTTGTGCACCTTTATGACTTCACCAAATCCGCATGACCGTAGATACGATTCAATGATCGGATCAAACTCTATGTAGTCGTGCACTCGACACCGAAATCTTCTTACATTCTGTAAAAATATTCATCGAAATAAGTTAAAATATGAAAGAGTAAAAAGTATATATAAATATATGTGTAAAATAATTTACGAAGATTAAACTTACAAATAACGCGATATTTTCGACTGTGCCTCGATGTTGATCTCCCATCGTTAGTAAAGCCATTTTCGATTTTGCCGCGATATTTTTGATTATGCCTAGACCAATTTATGAATTGTTTGTGTGATATTTGATATTTTAGGTTTGATAGTGGAAAGTGTGATATTTATAAGAAATTGCATTTAGTTGTTACGGATTGAAACAAAAACAACTTGTTCTCATTCGCCAAACCATGTGGCGAATTCAACAAGAACATTCACACACATTCGCCACACCATATGGCGAATTCAAAGAAGAATTTCCTGCATGTCCTCTGATTGGTTCAACAGCATGTTTGTGGATTCCTCATCTTCACTCTGATTGGCGAATGCATGTGTTCAAGGATCACCAACTCATTCACATGTATTCAATGGAATCTCTGCATGGTCAATGAAGTCAGAGCATTGAAACAAGCACGAATCTCCTCTGCATTCATCAGCTTTAGCAGGTTTCATAGGTAGCCATGTTGATTGGCGAATATGTGTATGGATTCGCCAATCCAATTGGCGAATAGGTTTGAAAAGAGCCTTGCTTAGCCAGTTGATTTGGCGAACACGTGTTTATAGTTTATTTTTTTAGGTTAGTTTAGTTAGGGTTTAGTTAGGGTTTAAATAGGTTAGTTTAGTTAGTTTAGTTAGGGTATAATTAAGTTAGTTTAGTTAGTTTATAATTAGGTTAATTTAGTTAGTTTAGTTAGGGTTTAATTATGTTAGTTTAGTTAGGGTTTAATTAAGTTAGTTTAGTTAGTTAGGGTTTAATTAGGTTAGTTTAGTTAGTTTAATTAGGGTTTAATTAAGTTAGTTTAGTTAGTTTAATTAGGGTTTAATTAAGTTAGTTTAGTTAGTTAGGGTTTAATTAAGTTAGTTTAGTTAGTTTAGGGTTTAATTAAGACATATATATATATATATATATATATATATATATATATATATATATATATATATATATAATATATATATATATATATATATATATGTATATATATATATATATATATATATATATATATATATATATATATATATATATATATATATATATATAATATATATATATATATATATTTATATATTTATATATATATATATATATATATATATATAAATATATATATATATATATATATATATTTATATATTTATATATATATATATTTATATATATATATATATATATATATATATATATATATATATATATATATGTATAAATATAAGTTAGGGTTTACTTATTAAGAAGTATATATATATATATATATATATATATATATATATATATATATATATATATATATATATATATATATATATATATATATATATATATATATATATATATATATGTGTGTGTGTGTGTGTGTGTGTAAGTTAGGGTTTGTTAAGTTAATACATTTAAGAAGTATGTGCAGAAGACAAGACATATGTTGAAAAATAATGTAGTCTATATGTGCAGAAGATAAACCTATATGTACAGATGATAAGACATATGTTGAAAAATAATGTAGTCTATATGTGCAGAAGATAAGACATATGTGGAGAAGATAACCCTATAGGTGCAGGAGATAAGCCTATGAGACAACTAGTACACATTACTTCAGAACAGTAAATATAACCATAAAATATATTTTTGACTTTACTATTTATAGATTATTTTCATATCTTCATTGTACCATAAACTGCAAAACATTTTCGTATCTAACAGAGTCTTTGTAAACGAACTATGTCTCAATTGCCCCAGTATATGATCAACGCCCATATAAATGGCGAAATATTTGAATGTAACCATTCTGGTTTCAACTTTCGAAACACCGAGGTTACTCGGTTCTCAATCACCCGACAATCCAATTTTGCTCATCTAAAAAAGAGATTGGAAAACAAAATGCAGCGTGGTTCAGTGGACATCATTATTTACAAAAATCCAGTATTCTATGAGGATAACCAGGTCATGTATTTCCAATTAACTATATCTGATGACGAAAGTGTTCGTACTATGTTTCTAAGCCATGAGTATTCTGGTTTCAATGATATTGAGCTCTATGTTACGCTGCACCAACAACAAATGTCTCAGACCATTGATCATTCGCAAGTCTTTCTCTAATCTGACAATGATTTGGCTGAAGTCGATGTTGTTGATGAGGACGAGGAACAAGAGGAGGCAATAGTTGATGAAATGGTCAATGAAGACGAGGTCCCGGCCAGTCATGTATATTATCCTCCTCCACACATGACAAACTTGAACTTGGGAAGTGAAGACCCATCTTCAGACATATTTTATGATCCGTATCCACAAAGACAAGGTGCATTAAAGGAGGGCGACCATTTTCGAACAAAAGAAGAATGCGTTCGAGCTATAAAATTTTACCACATGGATTTATCGGCTGATTATAAGGTCGACCGAACGAATCCTACACTATATATGATACGTTGTCGTAACGTGGCGTGTCCGTTTCGATTGAAAGCATCATACAGAATGAGAAGTGAAGATTGGAAGGTTTCTTCAATGGGACCGGAGCATACTTGTGTAATAACCAACTCATTGCAGGATCATCGGCAACTGAGCTCTCAGCTAATATGCAACGATATCCTATCAATCGTTGCCGACGATCCTTCGGTAAAGGTCAGCACGATAATTAAGCACATAGTACAGAAGCACAATTATACTCCATCATACAGGAAATCATGGATTGCTAGAACTAAGGCTGTTGCCGTTGTATTCGGAAATTGGGAGGACTCGTACAAAGAACTCCCAAAGTTTTTGCTGGCACTGAAGCACTATGCACCTGGGACCGTTGTCATCCTTGAGACCTTTCCGGCGTATACTTCGGAAAGTCATTGTGTTAGTGGAAATGGCATATTCCACCGACTCTTTTGGGCTTTTGACCCATGTATAAAGGATTTTTCCTTCTGCAAGCCTATAATCCAAATTGATAGAACATGGCTCTACGACAAATACAAAGGAACTCTATTGATGGCAGTGGCACAGGACGACAACAACAATATCTTCCCAATTGCATTCGCTATAGTCGAGGGAGAGACTGCCGGGGGATGGAGTTTTTTCCTTAAAAATCTTCGCTTGCATGTGGCTCCCCAGTCTAACTTATGTTTGATTTCGGACAGACATGCATCAATTGAGAGTGCATGGAAGAATGTTGATAATGGCTGGCAGGAACCGCCTTTAACACATGTCTATTGTATTAGACACATCGCGCAAAACTTCATGAGAGAGATCAAAGACAAGACATTGCGGAAGAAGGTCGTGAACGCAGGGTACTCATTAACCGAACCATCATTCAAACATTATCGTGACGAAATCAGACTGGAAAATGAAGATGCGTTCAGATGGATAAACCAGATTCCTTTGGATAAGTGGACCAGGGCCTACGACAAAGGACAACGCTGGGGTCACATGACAACAAACCTCGTGGAATCAATGAACTCTGTTTTCAAAGGAATCCGCAACCTACCGATAACCGCTTTAGTGAGGTCAACCTACTTTAGGCTCGAAGCACTTTTTGACACCAAGCGTTCAAAGTGGAGTTCAATCCTACAGTCTGGTCAAGTGTTCAGCGATAGTTCTATGACATTCATAAAAGACGAAGCATCCAAGTCTAACACACATGTGGTCACCGTGTTTAACCTCAATAAGGGACATTTCAATGTTGATGAGATCATGGATCACAACGAAGGGAGACCGAGGGGATCCTATCGGGTAGAACTTGATAACAATTGGTGCGACTGTGGAAAATTTCAAGCCTTTCGCATGCCTTGCTCCCATGTCATAGCGACATGTTCGAAGGTTCGGCTGGACCCTTCAGGCTTACTATCCCCTGTTTACCAAGTGCACAATCTTTGCAACGTCTACAACAAAAGCTTTCCGGTTGTTGCAAATGAGGACTACTGGCCCTCCTACAACGGGGAAATAGTCTGGCACAATAAGAACATGCGAAGAAAGAAAAAAAGGGCGTCCTAACAGCACGCGTATTCGCACCGAAATGGATACGGCGAATAAGATGGTGAGAATGTGTAGTTCATGTCGTCAACCCGGTCACAATCGTAAAAAATGTCTCAACGTTGGACCGAGCTCAACATCATAAATTAAATCATTGTAACCGTTTTTATTTTAAATAGAAGCCTAGTTCGTTTCATTCATATCAGTAAAATCATACAACCACAAACACGAACATACATAAATAAAACAAGGAAATACATGATTCAAAACATGACCGTACATAAATAAAACGGAAAAATACATAAATTCAAACATGACCATACATAAATAGAACAACTGCAACATTCAACATATCTAGCCTATCAGAACCATCAGGACAACTTCACCTCCGCCTAGCATCATCGAAAGAACACCTGCATCATTGACAATTTTTCTCCATTTCGTCACACCAGACTCCACAACCCGCTTCTCAATTTTAATTATCTTTTCTTTGTGGCCGATCTCTCCTTCTAACCAGCGGGTTAATTCTCTGTGCAAGTGTTCCAAAGTTTGGGGGTTCCATAACAGCATCTTCAGAGGAGGCTTTGTTGCCGAGAAAAACACTAAAGCATTTTTCTTCAAAATATCAAATTTTGGAAGCGGTTCTTCTATTGTTGAGGAAGACGGTGTCGATGCATAACTAGATGGACGGGGAAAAGCCATGTTGTGAGAGAGGGACATTGAAAGGAATGAATGAGAGAGGGTTTGTAAGGAAGGAGTGAGATAAATCTGATGTTTATGAGTGAGGCATATATATAGTAAAAAAATTGCAAACCCTAAACATGCAACATTCCATTTGGCGAATGCATGTATGAATTTACAACTCATTCGCCAAATGGAATGGCGAATTAGGCAAAAATAATTGAATCTAGCCAAACCATTTAGCGAATTCCTAACAAAATGCACTTGTTCTTCATATGATTTGGCGAATGAGTTACCAAACTATGTTAGTTTGATATTTTTTTTAAAAACTATATTATTTTGGAAATTTAATTAATAAACTATATTATCTTTAAAAAAAATTCCCACTATGTTTCTAACCATATAAACAATTTTGAGCATCATTTCATTACTGTACTAAAAAAAGAAACATATTGCAATTAAAGTTTTATTTTATTTTATTAAGGACTCAATTATAATATTAAAAGTCTTTAAGTTGTTTGAGACCATCTGTTAAACAACAGTTAGGAATGGTTCTATTTTAGAAAATATCTTATTTTTATTTTATTGTTTATTTACAAAACTTTCACATTGCATTCATATTGTTTTCAATTATTTGCTCACTAAACATAATTCTTGTACAATTTTGTTTTAAAATGGTAAATGAAATGAGAACAAAATTGAAATTTCATAACTTAAAGTGAAAACAAAATATGAATATAGAATATATTCCCAAACAAAATAGACCATTAATTTCTATATATGCAGCATAACACTTCTTTCTTTTCCGGATTCCCACAGAGAAAGTTTTGGCAGCCAATGGTGCAGCAAAAGTGTGTTCTTGTTACTTTACTCACACTATTTACAAGAATCTCCAATATTTTAATGTATTTAGACTTTCACTAAAAACATTTATTGTGATGAAATGACGAGAAATCATTTTAAAACATTACTAATTTTAATGTAATTCTAACATTTTTTTATTTATAAACAGGTTTATTTATTTGGCACACATTAGGCCGAATTCTGCTCATATGATGTGGTTAGTATGATGAGTTAATTTATACATAATTCTAGAATAAATTTTTTGTAATTTGTAGAGTGAATTCTACCGTATCACAAAGTCTTTTCATAGAGAAGATTATTGTTTAAAATTATGGAGACATTCAACGAAAACTTTTGCCATCCAAAACAATAAGGAGAAAATTAAGAACATAAATAATAAACACAATTATTTTTATTCTGCTAAGGTGATTTTTCCTTATCGCAAGAACTTAATTCAATGTAATTAAATTTAATTACAACCACAAAGACTACATGTCAATTTCTTCTTGAGTAATTCTAACTAAATCCTAATCATCCAAGGAAATACAATCAAAAGATTGAGGGGTTTCACCTAGAGAGTTGATGAAGCATGCATAGAAGAAAGTCAGAGTTTGTATTAGAGAGTCTTTAGAAACCTGGTCTTCAAAGTCTTGATCTAGCTCATCAGAACCTGATCTTTAGAGTCCGGTGACAAATTTCATCAAAGATGTTGAGTGCAAGATGATGGGAAAATAGCAAGTGTACTATTTTTTGCCCACTGTAGTAATCTTAAGGAAAATTCCCCGAATATCAATCTCGAGGACTGCGTAGCAAATTAAGTTTTTTTACTATTTCAATTTGAACAAAAGATTCTTAGGGTTGGTTTAGATATTCTCAAAAGACTTGTAAATATAAAATCTAGGAAAATACTAAGGATGACAAATATAAAAATTATAATAGGGAAGGTGTATGAGAAATTCTTATAATGACAAATTGTTTATAATCGTTAAAATATCACTGCAACTAAATCATTACCGCCTTTCAAGATTAGTTTTTCAAAAATTCCTTTAAGGAAAACCCTTTGGTATTCCTTCTATACCCAATCCCTTGATCGTATAGAATGAACACCAAGCATTTGCATATCGAAAGTTTTTACGGTTAAATATGATATCCCAATTCCTTGATCATATACGATAAAAAGTTTTGATTGAAAAACATTAACAGAGGTATTCCTACCTTCTGTTAACCGATGCTTAAAAATCTAATTTTTCAATATTGATTTTTTCAATAAAATCAATCAATCAACACAATGAATATAGAAGCAGTGAAATTCATAAAATCAAATTCAATGTCATTACAATAAACTCAGGGACACCCCCTAGCATTGGGGGGTTTAGCCACTCATATTCAAAACAATGAAAATCACATACATAAGGAAAAAAGACATTACAATATATAAAGGATTGATTGGATCGTCAATTGCTTCCGCGTTTGATCGATCATTCTTCTCCTCTAAAAATATGTTGTTCTTTCCTTTGCGTGTCAATTCCACAATCCAAAAAGTGTGTTTTTCCAATTACAATCAACCTAATGTGTCAGATTACAAAATTACATGCGAAACGTCCAAACTGCCCTCAGCACAAGAGACTAAAGAAAAGACAAAAAATCTTGCATTCAGGTGCCATGACACGGGCACCCGTGTCATGCTGCTAGAATCATGGTTGCGCGTATCCTTTAATGGGGGACTATGACACGGGCCGTGTCATGTGACACGGGCACCCGTGTCATGCTTTTGTATTGCCTCACACACGTTCTTTAAGTCTTCTCTCCATAGCCATCCTGACACGGGCACCCGTGTCAGGTTTCCGAAACCCCCTTTTCCTCCATGTCTTTGCACACGAATCATCGTTTCCTTAGTATATGATCACCGGCTTGTTATCTGCCTGAAAATACACTAAAAACAACCAAATTAAACGCACCAATGATAAAAAAGATAAACATGTAACATCCTCGCCACATAACGGAATAACACGAAATAACATAAACATAAGACTCAAAAACACACAAAAACATAAAAACCAACAACTAACATATCTTGAAATATATGACTAGAAATCACCGATCAAACTCCCCCGAACTTGAACTTTTGCTTGTCCTTATGCATAAAGCTTGCATAACTGCACATTAATCATTCATAACTGCTGGCTTTCGAGATGAAATGAGGATACTCGTAAAGGTTTTTTTGCGAGTATCCTCAATGAAAATATCTCGCAAACACCGAACCGCGGTAGCACCACGGACCTCAATCCTCTTTTTGGTAACCTCTCCGACTATGCTTTGGGCTTAGGTCTTCCTATCAATTTTCCCCCCTTTTCATTCGGACACTCGTTTTAAGGTTTTTTTTGCAATTTTTCATTGTATGCACAAGATTGGTCAACAAAAGCAATTATTATTTTTTTGAGACACCGACTTTTGGGTTCAACCTCCGTTAGGTTGAATAACCGGGTGAGGGTTACCCAACTTAGAAGGATTGATTGTTTAATTGTCTCTTTTTTTTCCGATCAACCTTGCACAACAATTAGTATAGATGAAGCCTGACTGTCATGATAAACTAATAAGGGGGTTGTAAACACCCCAAATTTTCCCTCACCCATTCACACCATTGCTTGTGATCTTTTCATATGCATAAGTTCAATCACATCATCACATATTGCATTTTTGTTTCACTGCATTGTTTCGAAGTCATCTGCATCTAGGGTTTGTGATCTGAGCAATCCAAGAGCCATTTGAGCCACTCCAAAGGTCATCAATCGCTTCAAAGGGGTCCATTAATGTTTAAGCATCATATTATATACCCACAAAGTCAAGAGAGTCAAAGAATCACAAGAACTGAGAAAGGCATGGAAGCAGAGCCAGGTTTAACTACACAGATGACCTAAAATTAGGGTTTTGGTTTCAGAGGCCATAACTCCAAATTTTTTGGTCATTCTTGTTTCTATTGGTCTCTATATGGTATAGGGATCATGCATATCAATTTTCATGAATAAATTCTATGGGGAAGGCATCTAATCAAGAGTTGACTTCTTGAGCAAGTTAGTGCAAAATCAGGGCATCTGAGGCCCCCAATGACCCAACCAAAGAGTGTCCTTCATCATTTTGAATGTGTATGATCTTTATTTGAGCATAGAAGGTGTTATAAGTTCACAAAATTGAAGAATTTCAAGCCATTTGCAAAATTGCCTTTTTGGGAAAGTGACTTGTAATGTAAACTTGCCATTTTGGGAAAGTTTTTCAACCTCCTCAAATTGATTCAAGAGTGCTTCAAATGAGAAAACTTTGGTCATGAAAGTTGTAGAATGGATCATTCCCTTTTCAAAAAGTACAAGAACTCATTCTAATTCATTTTGGATCAAAAGATATGGCTTGTCAAAGTTGAGGAAAATCACATAATTTCAAGTTTTGCACCAAATAGGCAAAGTTGCAAAACCTCTTGCCAAGGCGAAATGTGACTTCAAATGGACTTCTAACCTTTGCACAAACATAAACCAATGCCTAAAAATCAGAATGCATCAAAGACTTATCCATTTTCATGACTTATGCTTCAAGTAATCACAAAAGGGCCAAAAGATCAAAAGTTGCAAAAACTCTCACAAACCCTAATCCACTTGCTAATTGGCCTCAAGACTGATTCCATGGCTCTCCTCAATCCTTGCTGCGCAGGACACCCCTTTGTACTTGGCCTGCCATTGACCCATACCTCTCTTACACAAAACATTGACTTTATGCAAAATGGCCCATACCAATCAAGCTAGGCCTCACCAACTCCTCTGACCTATCCAAGTGTGATACATGTACCAAATGAGACTCAACACATCACACACACAAGCCTGGAGCATCTCACAAGCCATAGTTTCAAGATTTCACCTCTTATGCACTTTCCTTCGAAACTCATCACACAAGCATCAAACACCAAAACAAACTTCATAGAATCACTCAACATGTTCCTCTGATCATTTCCCAAGCCTCATTTGTCCCTGAAACCTCCTCAATCAGAAACACGATTCTCACCCCTCACTGAACAAAACTTCATCAAACTCACAAACCAGCCACTCTAAACTCCAACCAAGCTTCAAAGCTTCATCAAGGGGATCATTGGAGCCATTTTGAAGCAAAGAAGCAGGCAGAAAGCTCCTGGATTGAAAGCTCAACCTCAGGTAACATGATGAACAAATTTTCCAGAACCCTGATTTCTTGTTAGAATATTGTTCTATGTGTTGCCCTGATCATGGGGATCTATTTATTTTTGAAAATGAGCCAGAAATGAGCATTTGGTGTTGCTCTGAAACTTTTTCCCTAGAATTTGTTTTCTTCGATTCTCACTGTGTGGTTAATATAAATTGTTTTTGGCCCTGGATTCTTGTTACCCATTGTTGGGGGATTGATTCTGGAGATTTGGAAGTCTTAGGAATGCGTTTTGAGTGATTCAGGTGAGGAAGATGGCCGGAGAAGACGACCGGAGCTTATCTCCGGTCGCCTGAGTTTAATTAGGGTTAAGTGTGATTAATTAGGAACTTTGAATTTAGGCCCTTGGATCTGCTTTCCCGCGCGTGAATGAAGGGAGGGATCTTGTCATTTAGCCCTAATCAGTGTTTAATTAAATTAACCTAGGATTAATTAATTATAAAACTTAAATTAGCCAGGTTTGAACTTGGGCCATTGGATGTGGCGCCAAGTCAACCTCTCCTAGCCCAGATTGCATCTGATCCCTTCATTGTGCATACTTCCATTTATTCTAATTTTTATTTTCATTTTCTTTGCATTTATTTATACGAATTATTTAAAATATCAAAAATCATTTAAAAATTATGAAAATTTTTGTCAAAGATTTCATTAATTTTTAGAATCCAAAAATATTTTTATTTTTATTTTTTGCAGTAAAAATTATTTTTAAATTATTTAAATGTTTATTTTTAATTAGTTATTGGAAATTAATTAATTAAAAATGCATTTAGGTATTTAAAAATCACAAAAAAATTCACATTGCATTTAGGAACATTTAGAAACATTATCAAACTCTCAAACCAAATTTCTTTTTGGTTCTTGATGCATTTTGATCATTTTCTTTGGAATTAAATTCATTTTAAGGCAATAGTTTTGTGCAAACTTTGAAAAATCCATTCTGCCTAACCCTTGAGAGTTTGATGATGATTCTTCTTGCATTGCATCCTACATAGCATGTAGTTTATAGGATAAAATTGGTTTGAATTGATCTTGCATTTTCAATTTGTTTTTCATTTTTCTTGATGAGGTACCTTAAAACCCTAGCCAACTTAGGAAATTCATAACTTTCACTAGGTTAAGAGTTGTATCCCCTCCTTTGGGCAGTGAACTTGTATAGGTTTAGGGTATCTTTGATTGAATTTTCAAATTTTTATCATGTCATTTGCTTCTGGTTTTGGATTTTTGCATTGCATGATGCATGTAACCCTAATTTATGCCTTCCTTTGCATCCATTTCTCTTTTGCTTGCATCCAATGACTTGCCATGACATTTTGTGCATCCACATGATCCATAATACATCTTAGGACATATTAGAATCATGTTTGATCATTGCATCTTTCATTTGCCATGTTATATGTCCATTGCATTTCATAACTTTTCATGTACATTCATGGTTCAAAGCATGCTTCATCTGCATCCATGTCCTTGTATGATCATTCTCATGTCTTGCCTCATGTTTGTATCATCTCTTAGCATCATTAACATCATGTAAATGCTTCTGACTTTGGTTTGTATCATGAAATTTCATCTCATTTGCATTGCATTTCATTTCTTTTGCTAACCTTTTCAGGTGGTAAGTTGTTTTGAGAAGTGGATTTGCCTTCACTTCTCATAATCTCTTCTCATCTCTCTTGCATCATTTCTGCATTTTGTGTTTGTCTTAGAGTGAGCTTGATCATTCATGCTCTCTCCTTACTTTCTTTATTCAAGCAACTTGTCTTCTTAAGTGAAGCAAGTTGTTTTGCTTCTCTTTGCTTCTTGCTCCTTTCATCTGCCTCCTTCCTGGTGGTTTCTCTGAAGATCTTCTTGCAAACCTCATAAACCCTAGGAATAACCAAGCATGATAACAATTAGGTTTTTGATTTAGTCCCCCATTAGTTTTTCTCATCTCATTCACTCACAAACGAGAACTTGCTTCTTCCGTCTAATGCAAGACAGTTTGCACCTGAGCCAGACAGGTCATACACTTGAGCATAGACAAGTAAGCAGTTCACAAGTCAATTTATCCTTCAGTCTCTTTGAGTCGAACTACGGTGTTCTGACTTCCTCATTGCACGAGAGGATACGTAGGCATAACTTAACAGTTATCGAACAAAAGTCTCTGTATATTCCCCCCTCTTCCAGCCATATTCTTTAAGCCTCTTTATCTTGAGCATTTCATTCCTATTCTTACACTGACACTCTCATGCTTCACTTCACATTTCTCTTACACTGACACTTGCATTCTTTTCCAGCTTTGATGCACATATAGCACTGACACTACCCCTTTAAACACAAGTTTTTCAAGCATGGATCCCGTCGAGTACGGCGGACAATCTGGGTGCTAATACCTTCCCAGGTTGTAACCAACCCCCTTTCTCAATCTCTCTGGTTCGCGACCGTCTTGTCTATATCTTTTCTTAGGTTTATGCAGAATTACCTTTCCTTCGGGATAAAAATGCCTAGCTGGCGACTCTATTCTTTCCCTCCTCTTTCACCGACCGTTCGCGTCTGTACCCCTTCTGACCCGGGTGTCATTTGGTGGGAGCGACAGGGGTACTTCTCAGATTTAAGTACCATGACACAAATCTACATGTAGGACCCGTTACTTACTTAGCGGATTCAGTGTGTTTGCGTTATACCTTCACATCAAGATTTTTCTAATTTCTTCACCTGATTCTTTTTCACTTAACCCTCTAGACTTTCTCCTCACCTCACTCGCAAGACAAATTATCATTATTTTTTTTTATTCAGCTCAGGGGTGATTTCACAAATGATTCCAGTTATGCATTCAAGTGAAGGTGCGTTAAACACAAGGAAGGGGGGTTAGAATTGGGTTTTCTTAACAACTTAAAATTAACTTCTATGATAAGTTAATTTATCCTGGTTCGTTTGAACTCAAACTACGTCCAGTCCACCCGCCAAGGTGATTTTGCCTCTATCACTGAGGTCTTAATCCACTATTCAATAATTGAATACACACACTGACCTACAGTCAATGTCCTCTTGAGTCTTCTGACTGAAACTAGTCACTCAAGGGATTTAACTTAACTTTTACAATGATAATAATATAATAACTATTTTGCTTCTAATAAAGCTATAATCACTAAGTGAATAGTTACAAGAGTTTTTAGCACACATGAATAATTCTTTTCTCATGGAAGCTGTTACTCAAATCTTGAATTTGATTTCTTTATATACTGCTTGAATATTGTAGTCGTTGGAGACATCTTGAGCTAATTTAGGATATTAGTTAATACCATAAACTCCTTCCATAACAAGAGATACTTGTCTTTACCATTAATTAATATATTCTTTAATTAATGCCTTTATTATGAGAATCATCATCTTCTAGACATAAATCAGAGAGAATAAATTCTTGATACGCAGCTATTAAATCATGTCTTTAAATGATGGATTCGTCAATAAGTGTATCTTCTATATACGGCTCAATGTATATTCTAATAAAGCACGTTGTCGCTCCCGACAAATGACACCGGGTCAGATGAAGGTACAGACGCGAACGGTCGGCGAAGGGAACAATGAGAACACACAGCCGTGAACTCACTGGAGATGAATAGAGTCGCCAGCTAGGCATTTTTATCCCGGAGGAAAGGCAATGCTGCATAGACCTAGGAAAAGATATGGATAAGACGGTTTGCGAACCAGAGAGACTGAGAAAGGGGGTTGGTTACAACCTGGGAAGGTATTAGCACCCAGATTGTCCGCCGTACTCGACGGGATCCACGCTTAAAAGATTTGTGTTTTAAAGGGGTAGTGTCAGTGCAATCTGTGTATAAAATAGCTGGAAAAGAATGTACAGGTGTCAGTGTAAAAGGAGTGTGAAGTGTGATATATACAGTGTCAGTGTAAGGATAAGAGTGAAATGCTCATGACTATGAGGCTTAAAGAATAAAGCTAGAAGGAGGGGGAATATACAGAGACTTTTGTTCGATAACTGTTAAGTTATGCCTACGTATCCTCTCGTGCAATGAGGAAGTCAGAACACCGTAGTTCGACCCAAAGAGACTGATAGATGAATTGACTTGTGAACTGCTTACTTGCCTATGCTCAAGTGTATGATCTGTCTGGCACAGATGCAAACTGTCTTGTATTAGACGGAAGAAGCAAGTTCTCGGTTGTGAGTGAATGAGATGAGAAAAGAATCCCGGAGGAGACGATTATTGTTTGTTTTTGAGTTTTCAGTCTTTTATTGTTTTTGGATTTTGTCATAAGTTAATGAGCTTAAGTCTAAACCAATGGATTTAGTAAACTCATCACATGTTCCCTCTGATTAGGGGTAATGAGAATACCTTAAGTGTGAAGTCAGATTCTCACACTTAATCACCTTTTGATGTAGGATTAAGATCATTAACCTACTTGTGATTATTTAGATGTTTTTGGGATTTTGTTTAGTGTTGAGTAATGAGGTTAAGCCATAATCAAGGATTAAACAGACCCATTACACTATCCTAATAGAAGGATAATAGATGAGAATGTTTAAGCTGAGGAAGACTCCTCAACTTAATCCATGATTAGGGATTAAACCCATGACAAAACAAACTTTGATTAAGTGGATTTTATTAAATGGTGAGATGAAGAGGTGAATTTTATGATTTGTAAGACAACTTGAGGGGGACTTGTCCATTAACACTAGGGTTAGTCCTTCTTAACCAATTAAGGAAGAATTAGAACCCTAATGCAAGGCCCAAGTTACAAGTGTGATGTCTTGATGATTATTAAGTGGATTGATTAAGAGATTTAAACACCTTAAGGGTTCAAGACTTAGGATTAAAGTTATACACTCCATCCTAAGAGAAGGATGCAGGCATAAGCTTAATCACAAAGTCTTAAAGCCTTTAGGGTTTAGTCCCTGATTATGGGATGAGAAGAGAAGACTCAAGAGAGACACAAAGGTAAAACTAATGGGGGGAGACTAATCAACCCTAATTCATTGTCATGCTTGGTTGTTCCTAAGGTTTGTGAGGTTTACAAGAACAATCTTCAAAGGAGCCACCAGGAAACAGATGAATAAGATCAGGAGAAGCAAAGTGACTTGCTTCATTCAAGAAGTCAAGTCACTTGAAGAAAGAAAGTGGGAGGAAGAAGAATGAGCAAGCTCAATCTCAAACACATATAGGAATGCAGCAATGGATGCAAGAGAGATGAAAAGAAAAGTTATGAGAAGTGAAGGCAAATTCACTTCTCAAGTTACTTACCACCTGAAATGTTAGAAAGAAATGCAATGCAAGGCTAAATGAAATGAAATGACATGATGCTAGACCAAACCAGAAGCATGTTGATGATGAAAATGATGCTATGAGGTGCTGCAAACATGAGGCAAGGCATGGAGATGCTCATACAAGATTATGGATGCAAATGATGCAAGCTAAGGAGCATGAACAAGCATGGAAAGTTATGAAGCATACAAGACAAATGACATGGCAAATATGTAATGCAATGGTCAAACATGCTTCCTATATGTCCTAATATGTCAAATGAATCACAAGAATGCACAAAATGCAAAGACAAGTCATGTTATGCAAGAGAATGCAAGAGGGATGCAAGAGAAAGCCCAAATTAGGGTTCATGGATCAAACATCAAACAAAAACCCAAAACAGAAACAAACCCTAAGATAAAAAATGGAAAATGCTACCCAAAGAAACCCTAAACCTATACTAATCCACTGCCCAAAGGGGAACTCTCAACTCTCAACCAAACTCAAGATATGAATTTTCTAAGTTATTAGGGTTTTTAGGGTTCTTAGACAAAAGAAATGTCAAACAATTGGAAAATGCAAGATCAAATCATGGCCATTTTATCTTAGAAACTATATGCTAAACACAAAACAAAGCAAAAAGAATCAATGTCTCAACCTTCTCCAATAGGCAGAAATGAATTTTTAAACTTATGATCAAATTAATGCATAAAAAATGATTTAATTCAATGAAAAATTCTTAAAATGCATCAAGATCAAAAAGAAATTTGGTTTGAAGGTTGGACAATGTTTCTAAATGTCTTAGAACATTTCATGAATTTTTTTGTAATTTTTAAATACCTAAAAGTATTTTTAATTAATTAATTCCCATTAATCAATTAAAAATAATCTTTTAAATATTTAAAAATACTTTTTTAATGATAAAAAATAAAATAAAAATATTTTTGGGTCTTAAAAATTAATAAAACTTTTAAGAAAAAGTTTCATAATTTTTAAGACATTTTTGCTATTTTAAATTAATTATGCAAAACAATTGAAAAGAAAATGAATAAAAATAAAATAAACTGAAGTAATCACAATGAAGGGCCAGGATGGATTCTGGGAAAGAAAAGGTTGACTGCGCGCGCAATCCAGCGGCCTACATTCAAACTCCCTAATTTTTGATTTACGAATTAATTAATCCAGATTAAGAAAAGTCAACTGGGATTAGGGCAAAATGGGATGATCCTGGGCGTCCAAACACGCGCGAGTCAACACATCCAAGGGACCAAATTCAAACTTCATTAAACACAGGGATTAAACCCTAATCATTTTCAGGTGGCCGGAGAAGACCTCCGGTCGTCTTCTCCGGTGGGAAGTCCACCTGAAAATCTTCAAAACCTCTCAAAACGCATCAAAAATAAAAACCAAGCACATAGAAATGAACCCCATGATCTCCTGAATCAAAACCCTAAGTCTAAACAAATTTCTTCTTCCTCAAAACCATGAATCGAACAGAACAAGTTTTAGGGCAAACCAGTTTCAGAGACAAATTAAATGCTTATTTCATCACCATTTCAAAAACTAAGAACATCAGGATGATCAGGACAACACAAAGAACAAGTTTGTAACAAGAAAAACGACTTCTGGAAAAATAATTTTCGAGCTACCTGAGATTTGGAGCTTTCAGTTTGAGGACTTTCTGGCCACTTCTCCTTGTGCAATCCACTCCACTTGGTCCACAGAAGATGCTTGAATGCTCAACAGGAGTTTAAGTTGGCTGGATAATGAGATTCGAAAGCTCCTGCTCAAGCTTGGTCAGAAATGGCAATGGTGTTTCTGGAGGTTTCAGGCCATGGTGAATGATGGTTTGTGATCCTGAGGATGAATGGAGAAGGTCTGGAGTGTTTGTTTGTGTGTTTGTGAACTATGGTGAGAGTTTCAAATGAAACTGCAAAATGAAGTGAGAAATGGCAGTGGGATGTTCTGGCTGTTTCAGGCTTGGGTTCTTGGTGGTTCCTACTCAGTGATACATGGTGAGTTGAATGGAGAGAATGGTTTGAGTGTATGCAAGCTGTGGAGAGGAATTCGAAGGCTTAAGCAAAATGGAGTGTTCTTGTGAATGTTATGAATGAGAGAGCTTCAGGCTGGCTTAGTACATGAGATGGCTTGCAAAATGATACATTATTTTAATCCAAGTGGCCAGAAGATGTGACATGGCCTGTGGTGATAGGTAAGTTTACTTTTGCATAAAGTCCACCTTTTGTGTAAGTGAGGCATGGTGAAGTGCTAGCTTGGTACAAAGCCTAGGGGCTGCGCAGCATGGGATGGTGAGTGAGCTAGCAAGGTCAGCATCCAAGGTCACAAGTTGTAGGAAGCATGATGAGTGGTTTTGCAAGTTGTTGTACTTTGGTTCACATGTGACTTCTTTTGCCTAACCAAACATAAACCATAGGCATTCTTGGTCCAAATCTGATTTTTAGGACTTAGAGAATGTTTATGTGCTGGTTTGAAATGAATTAGAGGCTGCAATATGCATTGGTCCAAGATTTTGCAAAATTCTCACTTAGGGCATGCCTTGAAAATCAATGATTTTAGCCAACTTTGCATTGCTATAAGTTTTGATCCAAGAAGAGTTTGATCATGTTCTTGTACTTTTTGAAAAGGGAAAGATGAGATCTACAACTTTCATGACCAAAGTGTTTCCATTTGAAGTATTTTTGAATCATGAATCATGGCTTGAAAAATGACCTAAAATGATGCATTCTTGAAAAGTCAACTATGCCCAAAAAGTCAACATTTGCAAAAACCCTAAATTCTTGATTTTTATGAACTTCCACCTTCTTCCATGATCAAATAAAGATCATATACACTCAAAATGATGAAGATCACCCATTGGTTGGGTCATTGGGGGCCTCAGATGCCCTGATTTTGCACTGACTTGTCTGAAAAGTCAACCCTTGATTAGATGACTTCCCCATGGAATTTCTTCATGAAAATTGATATGCATACTCCCTATACCATATAGAGATCAATGGAAACAAGAATGACCAAAAAAATGGAGTTATGGCCTCTGAAACCAAAACCCTAATTTTCAGTCAACTATGCAGTTCAACCTGGCTCTTCATCCACTCAAACCCTAGTTCTTGTGATTCCTCTGCAATTTTGACTTTGAGGAGATGAAATATGATATAAGAACACACATGGACCCCTTTGAGTTGATTGGTGGCCTTTGGAATGGCTCAAGATGCTTTGAGGTTGCTCAGATCACAAACCCTAGGTGCAGATGCCTTAGAAACTATGCAGTGAATCAAAAAATGAGATGTGAGATGATATGATTGTGTTTATGCATATGAGGATGATCACAATCCATGGTGTGAATGGGTGAGGGCAAATTTGGGGTGTTTACAGCTGCCCCTATTCAAACATGAGTTAGCTGTGCAGGATGTAAGCAACGGCTTAACAGGCAAACAAGATAACTTGTGGTTGAATATCAAAGACAGTCCAAAATTTGCACTCACGGAATGAAGAAGAAAAAGGATATAGATTGTAAAAGGAAAACAAAGTATATTGTAAAGGTGCGGAAAACAAAGCGATGACGGGGACGGCCGACATGCTGGGGATAGAAGGTAAAGCCAAGACGGGGACGGCCGACCAGCTGGGGGGATAAACTAAGAAATCATGATGGGGACGGCCATCAAGATAAAGTTGTAAAATTCTCTGGGAATTAATGAAACATGACGGGGACGGCCATCAAGTTCACAAAGCAAAATAACCGACGATGGGGACGGCCATCGGGCTAAAAGGAAAAGGGACCACGACGGGGACGGCCATCGGGTTAAAGAATAAATGAAATAAACAGATGATGGGGGACGGCCATCAAAGGTGAAGGACGATCACCTAGCAGGGTACGGCTGCTCTGTTGGGGATAAAAGAAAATATGATGGGGACGACCATCAAAGGTGGAGGACGACCACCTGGCAGGGTACGGCTGCCGAAAGTATCAACGATGGGGACGGCCATCGGATAGAAAAGGTCAACGATGGGGACGGCCATCGGACGAGCATGATGGAGGACGACCATCAAGAAGTGGAGGACGACCACTCAGCAGGGTACGGCTGCTCTCGAGGTTTCTCATGACATAGGACGAATGCCAGATAACCAGAATCAACAATGGGGACGGCCATTGGATAAAATGATGAAGGACGATCATCAAAGGGTGGAGGACGACCACCTAGCAGGGGACGGCTGCTAAAATCGACGATGGGGACGGCCATCGGACGAGCAAGATGGAGGACGACCATCAAGAAGTGGAGGACGACCACTCAGCAGGGTACGGCTGCTCTCAAAGTTTATCATGACACAGGACGAGTGTCAGATAAAAAGGAAATTTGCTTTGTTGGCGATCTACTGGGGAGTAGTAAACACGGACGAGCGTTTACATCCAAGAAACAAAAGGTATAAGTGTTTGGTATTGTGTATAGATTAAAGATGCGGACGAGCATCCTTAGACTATGATACGGACGAGTATCATGTAGAAACCAATACTGACACGTGTTCAGAGATGATGATATGGACGAGTATCAACTGGCTAACAGAGAACACGGACGAGTGTTGAATCTGAGAGGATTCCTCTGGGGAATAACAGACACAGACGAGTATCTATATTCAAGGAGACACAAGTGTTTGACACGGTGTATGGGTTAAAGATGCGGACGAGCATCCCTAAGACTATGATACGGACGAGTATCACGTAGAAACAAACACTAGACGCAATGTTCTGAGATGATGGTACAGACGAGTACCAACTGGTTAACAAAGAACAAGGACTATTGTCGAATCTGCGGGGGTACGAGTGATGGTGTATACAAGATACGGGCGAGTATCTGTATAAGCGTACCAATGAGTAGTGAGTATATATATGAGTGTTTATCTGCTGGGGAGAGTGACACAGACGAGTGTCAAAAGAGAAAAGTAGCATTATCAAGTATATGGGTGGTAAAGGTGTAAGCGACTGCGCTGGGGATATGACACGGACGGGTGTCAAGAAAGTGTATATATAAGTGAGTGCAAAGAGGATGTCTTTGGCTTTCTGCTGGTGATGTGACACGGACGGGTGTCCAAAGGTGTATATACTGGTGTTTGTGATTTGTGAGGCAACTGCTTTTGCTGGGACCCTGGTGGGGATTTCTGTATAATGATGATGAACGGTTTGTTATTCACAAGTGTTCTATTCACAACATGACTTATGATTATGCTATGCATTTGATTTTTGCCGTAATGCTCCGTATTAGACGGAATGCTACGCTCTGAGGGGATGGTATGGTGCGAATGCTATGATTATGCAAAGATACAAAGACCCGGGATTCGGATCCCATTGCTGCGAAGATCTCTGGTTGTTCTGCTTGAAGTGAACATCCCAGCTGGGGATGAGATCAGTGATAGATCTGATGACACATCTGCTTGGGATATAGGTCACCGATTGACATATCCTTATAATATGGGACCCAGCTGGGGTTTGTAGAAGCTTTCTTCACTCTGTTGTGATCTCTTCGTGCGTTGCTCTTCTGAATAGAGGCTGAAGATTCTGTGGGGAGATGATTCCCTGACTCCTGTACTCAGCTGAGGATGAAATGGTAACTCGGTTGGGGAATTGTGAGAGGCAACTCAGCTGGGGATAGCAACAAGAGGCAACTCAGCTGGGGATAGAGCATTTCAGATGCTGAGATTGAGTGTATGTTGATTTGACAACTTTGCTGGGGAAGTGGGCACCCTCCAGTGCCACGTGGGAGATAGACCGAGTTGATAATGATTCACCAGCTTGCCGAAACGTAACTTGCATGCCCCAGGTTGCGTTCTGGATACCTGCAATCCTGCAAAGATAAGGAGACGCACAAAAGGTCCCGAGGTATCCTTTACTGGATTCCGTCATAGGAGTTAAGCACTTTTGAGAGTAAGTATATTCCCTGCAAGCATGTGTTTTTTTTTTTTTTTTAGAGAAAGGCATCTGTACTTATGCAATTGTATTTTCAGAGATATCAGACAATTCTTTGCAAAATATAAATGTAAAAAAACGAAACATGACTGAAAATCTGATTTTATTAATTCATGTGCCCTGAATTGACAAGATACAGTCAAAGAAACATATCTCCTGAAATGAGGAGACTGTCACAAATTGAGAAACAAAAGTGGTGGCAGTGTTGGCGACGCTTTGAGGAGCTTCCTCTTCTGCTATGACTCGTATGACAATGACGTTCTTCTCGTCTTGCTTTCTGGAGAGAGTTGATTCTGATTGAAGCTTGACTCTGCTGAAGCTTTCCAAGTTGTAAGTGATAGAGACGAATTCAGAATGCAGTTGTTCGCTTATTCCCTTATTTTGCATGGATCGCTCTTTCGGGTTTTCAATCCATCGGGATACCCATTTTTGCCTGAGCTGTCCAATGCGGCTTTTCAACTCAGCGGGTGTACATTTTTGTTTATTTCCCTTATTTTTGCCCGAGTCTTTTATTCTGTTTTTGACTCGCCGGGATGCCCTATTTTTGCCTGGACTTACATTCTGTTTTTATGTCCAGCGGGTCATTTTATGCGAAGTATTTTTTAACTGCATCTGAATTCACAGGGGATGGGAAATCTTCACCGTCCATGGTGCTGAGTGTAAACACCCCAAATTTGCCCTCACCCATTCACACCATGGCTTATGGTCATCTCATATGCATAAACACAATCATATCATCTCACATCTCATTTTTGATTCACTGGATAGTTTCTAAGTCATCTGCACCTAGGGTTTGTGATCTGAGCAATCCCAAAGCTTCTTGAGGCACTCCAAAGGCCACCAATCAATTCAAAGTGGTCCATGTGTGTTCTTATATCATATTTCATCTCCTCAAAGTCAAAATTGCAGAGGAATCACAAGAACTAGGGTTTGAGTGGATGCAGAGCTAGGATGAACTGCACAGTTGACTGAAAATTAGGGTTTTGGTTTCAGAGGCCATAACTCCAAATTTTTTGGTCATTCTTGTTTCCATTGATCTCTATATGGTATAGGGAGTATTCATATCAATTTTCATGAAGAAATCCCATGGGGAAGTCATCTGATCAAGAGTTGACTTTTCAGACAAGTCAGTGCAAAATCAGGGCATCTGAGGCCCCCAATGACCCAACCAATGGGTGATCTTCATCATTTTGAGTGTATATGATCTTTATTTGATCATGGAAGAAGGTTGAAGTTCATAGAAATCAAGAATTTAGGGTTTTTGCAAATGTTGACTTTTTGGGCATAGTTGACTTTTCAAGAATGCATCATTTTAGGTCAATTTTCAAGCTTTGATTCTTGGTCCAAAAAGGCTCCAAATGGAAAAACTTTGGTCATGAAAGTTGTAGATCCCATCTTTCCCTTTTCAAAAAGTACAAGAACATGATCAAACTCTTCTTGGATCAAAAGTTACGGCAATGCAAAGTTGGCAAAAATCATTAATTTCTAAGGCATGCTTCAAATGGAAATTTTGCAAAGTCTTGAACCAAAGCCAAATGTAGCCTCTAATTCATTTCAAACCAACACATAAACATTCTCTAAGTGCTGAAAATCAGAATTGGATCGAGTTTGCCTATGGTTTGGTTTGTGTAACAAGGTTTTCTTCACATGTGAACCATAAAGCAACAAGTTGCAAAACTCATGATCATGCTCCCTCAACTTGCTGCCTTGGCCTTTGGACCTTGCTGGCTCTCTCACCACACCATGATGCGCCAGACCTAGCCTTGTACCAAGCTAGTATCAAGCCCATGCTTCTCTTACAAGATTTTTGACTTTTGGCAAAAGCAAACTTACCAATCACAAAAGCACAAGTCACATCATCCAGCCAATCAGATTTGTTTATGTTATCAATTTGCAAGCTAGCCATAACAAGAAGCAAGGCTGAAACCATCACACTACACACATTCACAAAAACCTTCCACATTGCAACTTGCTTCGAATCTCTTAACACAGCCACCAAACACAAAAACTTTCTTCATCATCCAACTCAACACACTTCATAGGCCACCCAGCACCAAGAACACAAGCCTGAAACAGCCTGAACACTCCATAACCATTCTTCACCTCAGCCTGCATTTTCTATCGAATCTCTCTCCACAAGCCACAAACAGCCAAACAAACCTTGCAAAGCTTCTCCATACATCATTTGGACCTCAAACAATCACTCGCCATGACCTGAAACCTCCAGAAACACCATTGCCATTTTTGATCAAGCTGAAGCAGTTCCTTTCGAATCTCATTATCCAGCCAACTTAAACTCCATTTGAGCATTCAAACGTCATCTGGGGATCAAGGAGAGGGGTTTGCACTGAAAGAAGAGGTCAGAAAGTTCTCAAACTGAAAGCTTCAAATCTCAGGTAGCTTGAAATTTATTTTTCCAGAAATCATTTTTATTGTTACAAACTTGTTCTATTTGTTTCACTGATCATTCTGGTACCATCGGTTTTGAAAATGGTTGTGATTTGAGCATTTAATTTGTTTCTGAAGCTTGCGTGCCCTAGAACTTTCTTTCTTCGATTCAGCTTGTTTAGGAAATATAAATTTGTTTTAGGTTAGGGGTTTGATTCGTGAGGATGTGGGGAACATTTCCCAGGTTTTAGATTTCATTTTTGTTACGTTTTTAGGAAGTTTGAAGTTTTCAGGGGAGGAGGTCACCGGAGAAGACGACCGGAGCTCGTCTCCGGTGACCTGAAAGTGATTAATTATTAATTAGGGTTAGGGCACTGAGTTTGAATCTGGGCCTTTAGATCCTGGTTCCCGCGCGTGAATGAAAGGCCTGGATCATTTCATTAAGTCTTAATCTTGGATTATTATTTAATTAATCAGGTTTAAGTTAGTTTGAATTATGACCCTTAGATGACGCGCCAAGTCAATGCTATCCTGCCCAGATTGAATCCCAACCTCACATTGCGCATACTTCCATTTAATTTATTTTTTTAATTCATTTCTTTTCAATTAATTTGCATAATTGTTTAAAAATAGCAAAAAATTCATAAAAATTATGAAACTTTTTCCTTAAAGTTTTATTAATTTTTATGACACAAAAACATTTTTTTATTTTATTTTTATCATTAAAAATTATTTTTAAATATTTAAAAGATTATTTTTAATTGATTAATGAGAATTAATTAATTAAAAATACTTTTAGGTATTTAAAAATTACAAAAAAATTCATGAAAGGTTCTAAGACATTTAGAAACATTGTCCAACCTTCAAACCAAATTTCTTTTTTGATCTTGATGCACTTTAAGAATTTTTCATTGAATTAAATCATATTTTGTGCATTATTTTGATCATAAGTTCAAAAATTCATTTCTGCCTATTGGAGAAGGTTGAGACATTGATTCTTCTTGCATTGTGTTATGTTTAGCATGTATTTTCAAGGATAAAATGGCCATGATTTGTTTCTTCATTTTCCATTTGATTGGCATTTCTTTTTTTAAGAACCCTAAAAAACCCTAATAACTTGCAAAATTCATATCTTGAGTTTGGTTAAGAGTTGGAACCTCCCCTTTGAACCTTGGTTTAGCATAGGAGTAGGGTTTCTTTGAGTGCCATTTTCCATTTTTATCTTAGGGTTTTGTTTCTGTTTTGGACTTTTGTTTGATGTTTGATCCATGAACCCTAATTTGGGCTTCCATTTGCATCCTTCTTGCATTTCTTTGCATAACATGACTTGTCTTTGCATTTTGTGCATTCTTGTGATCCATTTGACATCTTAAGACATATAGAAAGCATGTTTGATCATTGCATCTCATATTTGCCATGTCATTTGTCTTGTATGCTTCATAACTTTTCATGTTTGTTCATGCTCCTTAGCTTGCATCATTTGCATTCATAATCTTGTATGAACATCTCCATGCCTTGTCTCATGTTTGCAGCACCTCATAGCATCATTTCCATCATCAACATGCTTCTGGTTTGGTCTAGCATCATGTCATTTCATGTCATTTAGCATTGCATTGCATTTCCTTCTAACATTTCAGGTGGTAAGTAAACTTGAGAAGTGAATTTGCCTTCACTTCTCATAACTTTTCTTTTCATCTATCTTGCATCCATTGCTGCATTCTTATATGTGTTTGACATTGAGCTTGCTCATTCTTCTTCCTCCCACTTTCTTTCTTCAAGTGACTTGACTTCTTGAATGAAGCAAGTCACTTTGCTTCTCTTGATCCTGTTCATCTGCTTCCTAATGGTTCTTCTGAAGATTGTTCTTGTAAACCTCACAAACCTTAGGATCATCCAAGCATGACAATGAATTAGGGTTTTGATTAGTATCCCCTCTTAGTTTTACCTTTGTGTCTCTCTTTGAGTCCTCTCTTCTCATCTCATAATCAGGGACTAAACCCTAAAGGCTTTAAGACTTTGTGCTTAGGGTTATGCCTGCATCCTTCTCTTAGGATGGAGTGTATAACTTTAATCCTAAGTATTAAACCCTTAAGGTGTTTAAATCTCTTAATCAATTCATCTAATAATCATCAAGACATCACACTTGTAACTTGGGCCTTGCATTAGGGTTCTAATTCTTCCTTAAGTGGTTAAGAAGGACTAACCCTAGTGTTAATGGACAAGTCCCCCTCAAGTTGTCTTACAAACCATAAAAAGCACTTCATCATCATACCATTAAATAAAATCCACTTAATCAAAGGCTTGTTTTGTCATGGGTTTAATCCCTAATCATGGATTAAGTTGAGGAGTTTTTCTCAACTTAAACATTCTCATCTATCATCCTTCTTTTAGGATGGTGCAATGAGTCTGTTCAATCCATGATTATGGCTTAACCTCATTACTCAACACTAAACAAAAATCCCAAAAACATCTAAATAATCAAGTAGGTTAATGATCCTAATCCTACACCAAAGGTGATTAAGTGTGAGAATCTGACTTCACACTTAAGGCATTCTCATTACCCCTAATCAGAGGGAAGATGTGATGAGTTTACTAACCCATTGGTTTAGGCTTAAGCTCATTATCCTATGACAAACTCCAAAAAGAAATAAAAGACTGAAAACTCAAAAACAAACAATAATCGTCTCCTCCGGGATTCTTTTCTCATCACACTCACTCACAATCGAGAACTTGCTTCTTCCGTCTAGTGCAAGACAGTAAGCACCTGAGCCAGACAGGTCATACACTTGAGCATAGGCAAGCAAGCAGTTCACAAGTCAATTCATCTTTCAGTCTCTTTGGGTCGAACTACGGTGTTCTGACTTCCTCATTGCACGAGAGGATACGTAGGCATAACTTAACAGTTATCGAACAAAAGTCTCTGTATATTCCCCCTCTTCCAGCACCTTTCTCTTAGCCTCATTATCATGAGCAATTCATTCTCATTCTTACACTGACACATCATTTATACACTTCACACTCCTTTTACGCTGACACCTGTACATCCTTTTCCAGCTCTTCTATGCACAAACTGCACTGACACTACCCCTTTAAAACACAAATCTTTTAAGCATGGATCCCGTCGAGTACGACGGACAATCTGGGTGCTAATACCTTCCCAGGTTGTAACCAACCCCCTTTCTCAGTCTCTCTGGTTCGCAACCGTCTTATCCGTATCTTTCTAGGTCTATGCAGCATTGCCTTTCCTCCGGGATAAAAATGCCTAGCTGGCGACTCTTTTCATCTCCAGTGAGTTCACGGCTGTGTGTTCTCACTGTTCCCTTCGCCGACCGTTCGCGCTTGTACCAGGATGCAAATCTTCGGGAGCGACACTGAGCATCAGTGCTCCACCAGAGAAAACTTTCTTTACAACGAATGGTCCTTCATAGTTTGGAGTCCATTTGCCCCTGTGGTCTGTATGAGGAGGGAGGATTCTTTTCAGCACAAGATCCCCTATTTGGTACTCTCGATGCCTGACTTTCTGATCAAAGGCTCTCTTCATTCTCTTCTGATACAATTGCCCATGACAAATTGCAGCCAATCTTTTTTCTTCAATCAGACTCAGTTGTTCGAATCGAGACCGAACCCATTCTGCTTCACTCAGTTTAACATCCATTAATACCCGTAACGAGGGTAGTTCAACTTCAACAGGTAGGACTGCTTCCATACCATACACAAGTTGATACGGTGTTGCCCCAGTGGATGTCCTGATCGACGTGCGATACCCATGCAAGGCAAACGGTAGCATTTCATGCCAGTCTTTGTAGGTGACTACCATCTTCTGCACAATCTTCTTAATATTTTTATTTGCTGCCTCGACAGCGCCATTCATCTTTGGCCTGTAAGGAGAAGAATTGTGGTGTTGGATCTTGAAGTCCCGGCACAGCTCTGCCATCATTTTGTTGTTTAGATTTGAACCATTATCAGTAATGATTCGCTCGGGAACTCCATACCGACAGATGATATCTCTCTTCAGAAATCTGGCTACCACTTGTCTTGTGACATTTGCATATGAGGCTGCTTCAACCCACTTGGTGAAATAATCAATGGCGACCAGGATGAATCTGTGACCATTCGAAGCAGTTGGCTCAATCTTGCCAATCATATCAATGCCCCACATGGCAAAGGGCCACGGTGAAGACATTATGCTCAAAGGATTAGGAGGCACATGCACCTTATCTGCGTAGATCTGGCATTTGTGGCATTTTCTGGCGTAAGCACAACAGTCTGCATCCATTGTGATCCAGTAATAGCCTGATCTTAACAACTTTTTGGCCATGGCATGTCCTCCAGCATGGGTACCAAAAGATCCTTCATGCACTTCATGCATCAGTAAATCTGCTTCCGTCTTGTCAACACATCGGAGGAGTACCATATCAAAGTTCCTTTTGTATAAAGACCCATCAGTGTTCAGAAAGAAACTTCCAGCAAGCCTTCTCAAAGTCTTCTTATCATTGGAAGATGCCCCAGGTGGGTATGTTTGATCCTCCAAGAAGCATTTAATGTCATGAAACCAAGGCTTATCGTCCTTGACAACTTCTGCTGCAAATACATATGCTGGCCTATCAAGTCTGGACACTGAAATCTGGGGTACAAAGTTAGCAGCTTGGACTTTGATCATGGATGAAATGGTAGCAAGAGCATCTGCAAACTGATTCTCGTCCCGAGGGATATACTCAAGCTTGACTGTTATGAAGAAAGTCAATAACCTCCTTGTATAATCCCTGTAAGGTATCAGATGATCCTGATGTGTATACCATTTCCCGTTGGTATGATTGATTACCAAAGCTGAATCTCCGAATACGGTCAATGTCTTGATCCTGAGGTCAATGGCTTCCTCAAGACCCATAATGCAAGCTTCGTATTCAGCTTCGTTGTTAGTGCAGTTGAAAGTGAGTTTTGCCGAGAAAGGCATGTGTACTCCTTTAGGTGTAATGAGTACTGCACCAACACCACGGCCATTCATGTTAACAGCCCCATCAAACATCATAGTCCATTCTTCCTCTGGGTCAGGCCCTTCAGTGTGAATAGGCTCTTCGTGATCTTTTGCTTTAATGAACATGATGTCTTCATCAGGGAAGTCAAACCTCATAGGCTGGTAGTCATCAATGGGTTGCCCAGCAAGATATTCAGATAGTACACTACCCTTGATGGCCTTCTGAGATGTGTACTGTATGTCGTATTCTGTGAGAATCATCTGCCATCTTGCAACCCGTCCGGTAAGAGCTGGCTTCTCGAAAATGTACTTAACTGGATCCATTTTTGAGATTAATAAGGTAGTGTGGGTCAACATATACTGTCTCAGTCGGCGAGCAGCCCACGCTAAAGCACAGCAAGTTTTCTCGAGCAGTGAATAACGTTGTTCACAGTCGGTAAACTTTTTGCTTAGGTAGTATATTGCATACTCTTTTCGACCAGACTCGTCATGCTGGCCCAGCACACACCCCATCGACTCTTCTAACACTGTCAAGTACATAATCAGAGGTCTTCCTTCTACTGGAGGCATGAGGATTGGAGGTTCTTGTAAGTACTCTTTGATCTTGTCAAAAGCCTTCTGGCAATCTTCATTCCACCTGACCGTTTGTTCTTTTCTTAACAACTTAAACAAGGGTTCGCAGGTTGCTGTGAGGTGAGATATGAACCGTGAGATATAGTTCAATCGACCTAAGAACCCTCGAACTTCTTTCTCAGTTTTCGGTGCAGGCATCTCTTGGATGGCTTTGACTTTATCAGGGTCCACTTCAATCCCTTTCTCGCTTACAATAAAGCCCAGCAGCTTACCGGACCGCACCCCGAATGTGCATTTGTTGGGGTTCAGCTTTAGTTGGTACTTCCTCAGTCGCTTGAACAACTTCAGCAGATTCACCAGGTGATCTTCCTCTGTAAGGGACTTGGCGATCATATCATCCACATAACATTCTATTTCCTTGTGGATCATATCATGGAATAATGTCACCATAGCCCGTTGATATGTTGCACCAGCATTCTTCAGTCCAAATGGCATCACTTTATAACAGAACGTGCCCCAGGGTGTGATGAAGGTTGTCTTCTCCATGTCTTCAGGTGCCATCTTGATCTGGTTGTATCCTGAAAATCCGTCCATGAAGGAGAATACCGAGAACTGAGCCGTGTTATCCACCAATACGTCAATGTGAGGTAATGGGAAGTCATCTTTCGGGCTGGCTCTGTTCAGATCCCGGTAATCAACACACATCCTTACTTTGCCATCCTTCTTAGGCACAGGTACTATGTTAGCAACCCACGGCGGATAGCTAGTCACAGCAAGGAACCCGGCGTCCCATTGCTTTTGTACCTCTTCTTTGATTTTCATAGCCATGTCTGGGCGAGTTCGGCGCAACTTCTGTTTGACCGGTGGGCATTCTTCCCTCAAAGGCAGCTTGTGCACGACTATATCGGTGTCCAACCCTGGCATGTCTTGATACGACCAAGCAAACACATCAACATACTCTTGAAGCAGATCTATCAGTTGTCTCTTCACTGAGTCTTGCAGGCAGGCCCCGATTTTGACTTCTTTCACGTCTTCCTCCGTACCAAGATTAATCACTTCAATCTCTTCCTGGTGAGGAGTAATAACCTTTTCCTCTTGTCTCAACAACCTGGCTAGCTCTTCAGGAAGCTCATGTTCTTCATCAACCCCTTCATCAGCTTGATTGATTGGATTGTCAAAGTCATACGATGTCATAGCCGTGCTGTTGTCGGTGCTGTCTGGAAGGCACTCTCTGCAAGGGTTAAGTTTGTTCATTTTAGTGATTGATTTTAATCTTGCTTTAGAAAAAAGTGAAATGAAGTTATCATTTTGAAAACACCGCCATTTATTTTTGTACAAAAAGAAAAATGGAAAAACAGTGAGCAGAAAAGAAAAAGACTTGTTTGCAAAAAGATGTCTGATATTTCATTAATTTAATCTTGTTTGCACAAAAGTACAGATGGCCCTGATTACAAAATGAGTCTTGTCATCTTGGGCAAGATGCAAGACTTTGATGCATGCTATAAAAAATACAGGAAATAATAATTACTCTGATCGAGTAACTCTTATAATTTCCTGGGAAGACCAGTTCGAGACACTGCTCCCCGGGATCTTTGGACGAATCCAATTCTCCAGATTGCGCTCCTCTTCCAGCTCGTCTTCCAAACAGTTGATAGCATCGGGGGTAAGCATCCCCCCACTGACAAAACCAGGCTCTTCAGCAGCCTTTGCTTGATGTTGAGTTGGTTTGTAACCCAACCCAAATTTGTCCTTCTTCTCCTCCACAGCTAATACCTTGCCCCAGCCTAGGGCAGTTCCTTCCTCAACAACCTTCCGGGCTTGTTGGTAAGACGACATGGAGATCCCCGATACAGCAGATGCTTCATTGACGTTCAAGGCTTCAAAACCTTGGCTCATTGTTTCATGGATCTCTCCCTCCATCTCAATGTACTTGTAGGTAGCCAGATGGCTAACGAAAATATCCTCTTCCCCACAGATTGTGACAACTTGACCCTCCCACTCAAATTTTAACTTTTGGTGAAGGGTGGACGTTATTGCGCCGGCGGCGTGAATCCAGGGTCTACCCAACAAACAGCTGTAGGCGGGCTGAATGTCCATCACATAAAAGATAGTTTTAAAGGTCTGCGGGCCAATTGTCACAGGCAGCTCAATCTCTCCCAGAACCGATCTCTTCGAACCATCAAAGGCTCTTACCACCAGGTTGCTGGGTCTCAATGCCAATCCGTCATATTCTAATTTCACCAGAGCCTTCTTTGGTAGGACATTCAGGGAAGAACCTGTGTCCACCAACACATGAGAAAGGACAGCTCCTTTGCATTCCATGGTTATGTGCAAGGCTTTGTTGTGATTGCGGCCATCTGCTGTCAAGTCAGAATTGGTAAACCCTAGCCCATTGCTAGCAGTAACATTTCCAACCACGGTTTCCAATTGGTTGACAGTAATCTCCTCAGGCACGTAAGCTGCGTGCAGGACTTTAAGTAGTGCATTCCGATGGGCTTCGGAGCACATAAGCAGTGAGAGGATAGAGATTTTGGATGGCGTCTGGTGAAGCTGATCCACAACTTTATAATCGCTCTTTTTGATGATCCGCATAAACTCATCAACTTCCTGATCGAATGGAGTTTTCAGGGCTTCTTTGGCAGCTGGATCTTCCTGCACCGGGCCTTTTCCCTTTGCCTTGGCGGCAGCTTCTGCCTCGGCAGTGGGTCTTTGAACTTGTGAAGCAAAGAGACGTCCGCTTCGAGTGAAGCCTCCGCCTCCCCCCACATTATCTACTTGTGGTGCAGGTGCTGATGTTTCAAGAGTGATTCTTTTCCCTTCACAGTACACGTCAGAGCCATAGTGCCAAGGGATGGCCCTATTGCTTTCATATGGTACTGGTCCAGGCACCGTGACAGTGACTGGACTGATTGCTGCTGCTGAAGGGACTGTTATTGTTTGTGGATCATAAAAGATTGTAACTGGTGCTCTGGCGGGAGCAGCACCTTCTGAATGGTAGGCGGAATTATTTTCAGGATCGTAGAATATGGTAACAGTAGAGACATCTTCATGATTGATTGCTGGTGTTGTAGGAGGTACTGTCGGAAGGACTGATGTTGTTGTTGCTGGAGATTCGAAATGGAATGAAGCTGAAGTTGTAGCAGGAGGGACTGTTGAAAACTGATCATTTGGGAGAATAGGTGAAGTACTTGTTGATGTTGCTTGTGAATTGTCGGGAATAATAGTTGCTGCAGTTGTAGGAGGTTCTGGAACCGTTGTTGATGAAGTTGTTGGGTTTGTCGGAAATGATGTAGTGATCTGTAGCAAGCCACTCTGAATAAGGCTGTCAATGCCATTCCTCAGGTCTTCACACCCATTCCATGAGATATTGCAATAGGGACACCCTAGTTCACACCCCGGAAATATTTGGTTTTCACGGAGTTGAGCTTTGATTTCCACCAATGGTGTCCGGATCTGATCCACACTAGTTATTAAATAAGACGGTGGGTTTTCTTCAATAGCGTTAATTCGAGGACCACCATGGTTTGGCATTGGGTTTTTATTGACATTGGGCGGCGGTGCAAAATTCAGAGCCTTGGAGTCTACCAAGTCTTGTACCTTCATATGCAGAGCCCTGCATTTTTCTGTACTGTGACCAGGTGCGTTTGAATGGAAAGCACACCTAGCATTGGAGTCATAGTTTCTTGGTAGACTGTTGGGATCCGGAGGTGCCAACGTTCTTAGCTCAACTAGGTTGAGTTTCAGAAGTTGTGGCAACAAGGCAGCATACGGCATTGGGATCGGGTTGATCACTCGGTTAGCTTGGGAAGGCCTTTGCTGGAATGGCCTCTGTTGATTGTTGTTGTTGGAGTTGTTGTTGTTGTAGTTTCTTGGAGGATATTGATTCTGCTGATACTGGGGTTGTTGTTGGAAGTTTTGTTGAGGAGGTTGATAGACTGGCTGAGGATGAGCTGGAGCAGGGATAGTGACTGCTGCTATTGACCTCTGAGCATATTGGGGCCTACCCCTGTTGGTGTGAATGGCATTGGTCTCGCCAGTTCTTCTCGGGCCTGCGAAAGGCTTTCTTGTACCACTGGACGAGCTGGCACCATTATCGGAGATCTTACCCATTTTTAACAGGCTTTCAATTCTCTCCCCAGCTATGACAACATCTGCGAAGCTGGTGGAAGAGAAAGCAGCCAACCTGTCAATATACGTCCCCTGGAGAGTGTTCATAAACATGTCTGCCATTTCTCTCTCAGACATTGGTGGTTGAACGGCAGCAGCCAATTGCCTCCATCTTTGGGCATATTCTCGGAAACTTTCCCTTGACGACTGTGACATTCCCATCAGGAGAGTCCTGTTGGGTGCCATGTCTAGATTATACTGATACTGTCTGATGAAGGCCTCTGCCAGGTCCTTCCAGCATCTTACAGTTGCCCTTGTCAAATGGGAATACCATTCCCTTGATGCTCCAGTCAGGCTGTCTTCAAAGTAGAACATCCACAATTTCTCGTCCATTGTATAGGCCTTCAGCCTTCCCAGAAATGATTGTAGATGAGTCCGGGGGCATGAAGTCCCATTATACTTTTCGAAACAAGGAGGCTTGAACTTATGGGGGATCCTGACCCCGTCTACCAAACCCATGTCCATGACGTCGAAACCCAAAGAATTTTGAGATTCCAGTGATCTCAACTTCTCAGCTATTTCATCCAATCGTCTATCATAAGCTTCCTCTCCAGCACCCATTACTGTAAATTGGTCCTCCTGAGGATCTTCTTGAAGTACTCTGGCTGCAGTGGCTGTTCCTTGAATGTTTGCAGGAATATTAACCTCAGGATGTAGATGTGGACCAAACACAGGGGGGTTAACATGTGGTTGCACCCTTTCATTGTTACTTGTGCCAGCAGTCCCCACATGGGGCTCATCTTGATTCCTTCCTTCTACCAAAGCTCTGAGCCTCTCCTGGCTTTGAGCTAAGTTGTTCATCACTTCCATGAACTGTGTTATCTGAGTTCTCATCTCCAACCTTTCGTTGGCCATCTGGTTTCTGACCTCCATAAGGTCTTGCTGCATCTGATCCATCTGAATTCCCGGAAGGTTGTTTCTAGTTGGGTACCTGTGTGGCCTGTTGAGAGGAAATACCCGGCGGCGAGCAATAATTCCTGAGATTTACAACAGAGGTTAGCAACAACAAAACAAAAACCTACAAAACAAACAAAAGGGTTAGCATGCAATGCAGTTATGCTTATTTGCTCTCAAGGTATCCGGTTTGGCTTTCAGTTTTGACCCTTCCAGACCCTTGAAGATGCTGCTGTTGAAATTGCTTTTGAAGTGAACCCAGATAGAAACCAACACAAATATATTACAAAGGGTGAAATAATACAACTTGTTCATTTTACAACACAAGCCCTCAAAGGGGTCAAAATACATCACAAAAAGCAAAAGTACATGGAATAGGAATAACAACAAGCAAATGATCAAACTCCAAGGCCAAACTCATCCTCACGAACTTCCTTGAGAAGTGCTTCGGTCACAGGATCAGTCGGACGCTCCGTGAGATTTCTGATGAGAAGGTTTCTTGTTGCAACAGCTGCAGTCAACTTCTTGTTCTGACTTTGGTCTTTGGACTTCTTTACCCCTGCTCTGATCTTTAGCTCTGACATCTCCCTCTGGGCTGTTGCCAGGGCTTCTTCCATCTGTCCTATTTTGTCTTGAACTCTCTTGTCTTCTAGAGTACGGGCCTCAGTGATCCGGACCCACCTGGCCTGACTCTCTTTCAAATACAAGTCTGTCCTTGCTCTCTGGAACTGGGCTTCTTTGCAAGCATTCTTCAGAATTTGTTCACCAGCTCTAGACTTGTTGATATAATCTCCAGACTTCTCAATTTTAGCCAGATGCTCTACTCTCAACTTCTCCAATCTCTCAATCTCCCTCATACCTTCACTCCTCTCCCGGAGGGTCTTCTGCAAAGCCTGGGTTAACTTCTCATTTCTTTCCTTCAAGCTCTCAAACTCTTCCAAACTGATGGTGGCAGGGGGTGGTACTGAAGATGACTCAGGCATGTCTTCTATAGTGAAGGGCATTCCAGAGAATTGGGCCCTAGCATGAGACCACTCATAGTATTGGACTGATGCCACATTATTGCACTTCCCCAGAATGGTGATTCCCTTGGTTTGAACATGATCCCAGGCCCAGGCAGCCTGCCTAACAGTTACCAGACTGATCTTGTTCTCACAGTAGAGGGTCTCAACTAGGTCCTGCTCCCTAGGAGTATGAACTAGTGCATAGCCCAATTGCCTCTTGAACAGCAGAGGGTTGTAGTTGATACTTCCCTTAACTCCTATTAAGGGCACATTGGGAAAGTGCCCACAGCTGGTGATTATATCTCTGCCCTTGGTGCTTTGAGTACACCATCTGATATCTGCTGAAGTGAGAATAGTGAGCCTCTTAGCCCAGTTGCTTTGCTGATGAGGATTTAGAAATGCATCTGTCCTGGGCAGATGCCTGAGAAGCCAAGCATGGAATAATGGAGCACAACACCTCACTAGCCTTCCCCTCTGCTTCTCATTCTTCTGATGTACTGAGTAATAGAGATCACCCAATAAAGTTGGCACTGGGTTCTTCAGGATGAACAAATGGATTGCATTCTTGCTAATGAATCGGGGCTCATCTGCAAACAACACAATTCCATATACACTTAAGGCCAACAGAGCACAAACAGCTTTCCACTCCCCCAGGGAGGCCTTCAGACTAGCTTGAGAAATCAGGAAGTCCAGATGGAATCCAGGGATCCCAGCTTTAGAGGTCATATGTTGCTCAATCAAAGCAGGTTCCAGGTGCAAAGCTTTTGCTATCTCTCCATTGCTGGGAGGGACCATTTCAGGGTTGAAAGGGATTTCTCTTTTGATAGGCAGACCAATCAATGATGAGTATTCTTCCAGAAGAGGACCCAACTGAAAGTCTTGAAAGGTGAAACATCTCAACGGGGGGTCATAGAACTGAATACAGGTATGGATCAGGCTTCTCTGAGATGGGTCCAGATCCATGACCAAGTCAAGTATATTCCCATAATGCTCTCTGAACAAAGGCATGTGATCTGGAGTGATCAGGGTTTGGATCCTCCTGATGTCTGATAAGTCTGGTTGGAAGAAATGATAAGTGATGTTGCTTTTCTTTGGAGCCATGATGCTGAGGACTGAGTAGGATAAGTGTTGATGAAGATGCTGAGGAGTGGGCCACTGGCTGGCTAGTGCTAGTAACTGAAGTATATGGCTGAAGTGCTGAAGCAAGTGCTGGTGGAGACAGGTCAATATAGCAGATGGGGTCAAAACCAAAACCAGAGATGAAGGTGGATACCCTGAAACACAAATAAGCAAATGTTAATATGATGCAATGGGTATGTATGCAGATGATATGCAAGGGTTTGTGACTGAGCTGGATCTGATTAACTGCCTTGGTATAGATCCATGTGTGTTCAAGAATTCCAGGTGGAGGTCTATAAATTCAGTAACCAGGGTAGGGGACTCAAATAAAGAGCCACAAGTCCAAGGTTTTAGAATCACAAGAACTGTCCAACATGGAGCATTCTTAACAAAGTCAAAGTAACAGGGTATTCTGAGGTCAAGGTACCTGCAAACCTGTAAACAGCCCAACCCCCTCACAGGTGGTGATCTAGAACAAGGATCCTCAGACTTGGATCAGTTATGAGAAGTGTAAACACTTCTAACCCGGAGGTACAGTGTTTACAATAACCATAACAATTCCTCCTCTAATTCACCTCAGTTTCTGAAGGTCAATACTAAAAGGTCATCCAGACTTAGCAGGCTTCCCAGATAGCCCTAGCATTGCAGGAAATCTGCAACACAGAGTTCTCAAGAAGAAACCCATATCTGAACCGTGTTTCATATTCCCGCACCAGACCGAAATGGAATGGGAAAGAACATGATTCACTCTAGCCTAGGTGTCACTCAGGTCCCAGGTATAGGACCTTAACTCTCAATGAATCACCCACCCACCAAAGCAAACAACAGATCCAGCCAGCAACAATGACAGTATGGTATATACAAATGCAATAAAGAAAGCAGTAAAGTAACTGTACATAAAGCAATAAACAAAAATAAATACAAGCACATAACACCCCAGTAAACACAAATCAAACAAGCGCTAGGAGGAACCCACAAAAAAGAACCAGAAGCCCTGGTTACAGTATAAGGTATCCCCAGTAGAGTCGCCAAGCTGTCGCTCCCGACAAATGACACTGGGTCAGATGAAGGTACAGACGCGAACGGTCGGCGAAGGGAACAATGAGAACACACAGCCGTGAACTCACTGGAGATGAATAGAGTCGCCAGCTAGGCATTTTTATCCCGGAGGAAAGGCAATGCTGCATAGACCTAGGAAAAGATATGGATAAGACGGTTTGCGAACCAGAGAGATTGAGAAAGGGGGTTGGTTACAACCTGGGAAGGTATTAGCACCCAGATTGTCCGCCGTACTCGACGGGATCCACGCTTAAAAGATTTGTGTTTTAAAGGGGTAGTGTTAGTGCAATCTGTGTATAAAATAGCTGGAAAAGAATGTACAGGTGTCAGTGTAAAAGGAGTGTGAAGTGTGATATATACAGTGTCAGTGTAAGGATAAAAGTGAAATGCTCATGACTATGAGGCTTAAAGAATAAAGCTAGAAGGAGGGGGAATATACAGAGACTTTTGTTCGATAACTGTTAAGTTATGCCTACGTATCCTCTCGTGCAATGAGGAAGTCAGAACACCGTAGTTCGACCCAAAGAGACTGATAGATGAATTGACTTGTGAACTGCTTACTTGCCTATGCTCAAGTGTATGATCTGTCTGGCACAGATGCAAACTGTCTTGTATTAGACGGAAGAAGCAAGTTCTCGGTTGTGAGTGAATGAGATGAGAAAAGAATCCCGGAGGAGACGATTATTGTTTGTTTTTGAGTTTTCAGTCTTTTATTGTTTTTGGATTTTGTCATAAGTTAATGAGCTTAAGTCTAAACCAATGGATTTAGTAAACTCATCACATCTTCCCTCTGATTAGGGGTAATGAGAATACCTTAAGTGTGAAGTCAGATTCTCACACTTAATCACCTTTTGATGTAGGATTAAGATCATTAACCTACTTGTGATTATTTAGATGTTTTTGGGATTTTGTTTAGTGTTGAGTAATGAGGTTAAGCCATAATCAAGGATTAAACAGACCCATTACACTATCCTAATAGAAGGATAATAGATGAGAATGTTTAAGCTGAGGAAGACTCCTCAACTTAATCCATGATTAGGGATTAAACCCATGACAAAACAAACTTTGATTAAGTGGATTTTATTAAATGGTGAGATGAAGAGGTGAATTTTATGATTTGTAAGACAACTTGAGGGGGACTTGTCCATTAACACTAGGGTTAGTCCTTCTTAACCAATTAAGGAAGAATTAGAACCCTAATGCAAGGCCCAAGTTACAAGTGTGATGTCTTGATGATTATTAAGTGGATTGATTAAGAGATTTAAACACCTTAAGGGTTCAAGACTTAGGATTAAAGTTATACACTCCATCCTAAGAGAAGGATGCAGGCATAAGCTTAATCACAAAGTCTTAAAGCCTTTAGGGTTTAGTCCCTGATTATGGGATGAGAAGAGAAGACTCAAGAGAGACACAAAGGTAAAACTAATGGGGGGAGACTAATCAACCCTAATTCATTGTCATGCTTGGTTGTTCCTAAGGTTTGTGAGGTTTACAAGAACAATCTTCAAAGGAGCCACCAGGAAACAGATGAATAAGATCAGGAGAAGCAAAGTGACTTGCTTCATTCAAGAAGTCAAGTCACTTGAAGAAAGAAAGTGGGAGGAAGAAGAATGAGCAAGCTCAATCTCAAACACATATAGGAATGCAGCAATGGATGCAAGAGAGATGAAAAGAAAAGTTATGAGAAGTGAAGGCAAATTCACTTCTCAAGTTACTTACCACCTGAAATGTTAGAAAGAAATGCAATGCAAGGCTAAATGAAATGAAATGACATGATGCTAGACCAAACCAGAAGCATGTTGATGATGAAAATGATGCTATGAGGTGCTGCAAACATGAGGCAAGTCATGGAGATGCTCATACAAGATTATGGATGCAAATGATGCAAGCTAAGGAGCATGAACAAGCATGGAAAGTTATGAAGCATACAAGACAAATGACATGGCAAATATGTAATGCAATGGTCAAACATGCTTCCTATATGTCCTAATATGTCAAATGAATCACAAGAATGCACAAAATGCAAAGACAAGTCATGTTATGCAAGAGAATGCAAGAGGGATGCAAGAGAAAGCCCAAATTAGGGTTCATGGATCAAACATCAAACAAAAACCCAAAACAGAAACAAACCCTAAGATAAAAAATGGAAAATGCTACCCAAAGAAACCCTAAACCTATACTAATCCAATGCCCAAAGGGGAACTCTCAACTCTCAACCAAACTCAAGATATGAATTTTCTAAGTTATTAGGGTTTTTAGGGTTCTTAGACAAAAGAAATGTCAAACAATTGGAAAATGCAAGATCAAATCATGGCCATTTTATCTTAGAAACTATATGCTAAACACAAAACAAAGCAAAAAGAATCAATGTCTCAACCTTCTCCAATAGGCAGAAATGAATTTTTAAACTTATGATCAAATTAATGCATAAAAAATGATTTAATTCAATGAAAAATTCTTAAAATGCATCAAGATCAAAAAGAAATTTGGTTTGAAGGTTGGACAATGTTTCTAAATGTCTTAGAACATTTCATGAATTTTTTTGTAATTTTTAAATACCTAAAAGTATTTTTAATTAATTAATTCCCATTAATCAATTAAAAATAATCTTTTAAATATTTAAAAATACTTTTTTAATGATAAAAAATAAAATAAAAATATTTTTGGGTCTTAAAAATTAATAAAACTTTTAAGAAAAAGTTTCATAATTTTTAAGACATTTTTGCTATTTTAAATTAATTATGCAAAACAATTGAAAAGAAAATGAATAAAAATAAAATAAACTGAAGTAATCACAATGAAGGGCCAGGATGGATTCTGGGAAAGAAAAGGTTGACTGCGCGCGCAATCCAGCGGCCTACATTCAAACTCCCTAATTTTTGATTTACGAATTAATTAATCCAGATTAAGAAAAGTCAACTGGGATTAGGGCAAAATGGGATGATCCTGGGCGTCCAAACACGCGCGAGTCAACACATCCAAGGGACCAAATTCAAACTTCATTAAACACAGGGATTAAACCCTAATCATTTTCAGGTGGCCGGAGAAGACCTCCGGTCGTCTTCTCCGGTGGGAAGTCCACCTGAAAATCTTCAAAACCTCTCAAAACGCATCAAAAATAAAAACCAAGCACATAGAAATGAACCCCATGATCTCCTGAATCAAAACCCTAAGTCTAAACAAATTTCTTCTTCCTCAAAACCATGAATCGAACAGAACAAGTTTTAGGGCAAACCAGTTTCAGAGACAAATTAAATGCTTATTTCATCACCATTTCAAAAACTAAGAACATCAGGATGATCAGGACAACACAAAGAACAAGTTTGTAACAAGAAAAACGACTTCTGGAAAAATAATTTTCGAGCTACCTGAGATTTGGAGCTTTCAGTTTGAGGACTTTCTGGCCACTTCTCCTTGTGCAATCCACTCCACTTGGTCCACAGAAGATGCTTGAATGCTCAACAGGAGTTTAAGTTGGCTGGATAATGAGATTCGAAAGCTCCTGCTCAAGCTTGGTCAGAAATGGCAATGGTGTTTCTGGAGGTTTCAGGCCATGGTGAATGATGGTTTGTGATCCTGAGGATGAATGGAGAAGGTCTGGAGTGTTTGTTTGTGTGTTTGTGAACTATGGTGAGAGTTTCAAATGAAACTGCAAAATGAAGTGAGAAATGGCAGTGGGATGTTCTGGCTGTTTCAGGCTTGGGTTCTTGGTGGTTCCTACTCAGTGATACATGGTGAGTTGAATGGAGAGAATGGTTTGAGTGTATGCAAGCTGTGGAGAGGAATTCGAAGGCTTAAGCAAAATGGAGTGTTCTTGTGAATGTTATGAATGAGAGAGCTTCAGGCTGGCTTAGTACATGAGATGGCTTGCAAAATGATACATTATTTTAATCCAAGTGGCCAGAAGATGTGACATGGCCTGTGGTGATAGGTAAGTTTACTTTTGCATAAAGTCCACCTTTTGTGTAAGTGAGGCATGGTGAAGTGCTAGCTTGGTACAAAGCCTAGGGGCTGCGCAGCATGGGATGGTGAGTGAGCTAGCAAGGTCAGCATCCAAGGTCACAAGTTGTAGGAAGCATGATGAGTGGTTTTGCAAGTTGTTGTACTTTGGTTCACATGTGACTTCTTTTGCCTAACCAAACATAAACCATAGGCATTCTTGGTCCAAATCTGATTTTTAGGACTTAGAGAATGTTTATGTGCTGGTTTGAAATGAATTAGAGGCTGCAATATGCATTGGTCCAAGATTTTGCAAAATTCTCACTTAGGGCATGCCTTGAAAATCAATGATTTTAGCCAACTTTGCATTGCTATAACTTTTGATCCAAGAAGAGTTTGATCATGTTCTTGTACTTTTTGAAAAGGGAAAGATGAGATCTACAACTTTCATGACCAAAGTTTTTCCATTTGAAGTATTTTTGAATCATGAATCATGGCTTGAAAAATGACCTAAAATGATGCATTCTTGAAAAGTCAACTATGCCCAAAAAGTCAACATTTGCAAAAACCCTAAATTCTTGATTTTTATGAACTTCCACCTTCTTCCATGATCAAATAAAGATCATATACACTCAAAATGATGAAGATCACCCATTGGTTGGGTCATTGGGGGCCTCAGATGCCCTGATTTTGCACTGACTTGTCTGAAAAGTCAACCCTTGATTAGATGACTTCCCCATGGAATTTATTCATGAAAATTGATATGCATACTCCCTATACCATATAGAGATCAATGGAAACAAGAATGACCAAAAAAAATGGAGTTATGGCCTCTGAAACCAAAACCCTAATTTTCAGTCAACTGTGCAGTTCAACCTGGCTCTGCATCCACTCAAACCCTAGTTCTTGTGATTCCTCTGCAATTTTGACTTTGAGGAGATGAAATATGATATAAGAACACACATGGACCCCTTTGAGTTGATTGGTGGCCTTTGGAATGGCTCAAGATGCTTTGAGGTTGCTCAGATCACAAACCCTAGGTGCAGATGCCTTAGAAACTATGCAGTGAATCAAAAAATGAGATGTGAGATGATATGATTGTGTTTATGCATATGAGGATGATCAAAATCCATGGTGTGAATGGGTGAGGGCAAATTTGGGGTGTTTACACACGTCTTCTTTAAATAACTTCATCTTCTACACATATAACAAAGAGAGTTATTAGAACTTCTATTCTTGCATAATAATAATTGTTATCATCAAAACTCTTAGAGGTTTAGAACCATAATTGTTCTAACAATCTCCCCCTTTTTGATGATGACAAAACATTTATTTTGATTTTAAGAATAGAGTTTACTAGGTTTAGAAGAACTCCCTTTGATTAAATTAATTCAGATATTTCTATTGGAGGTTCCTTCAGAAGTTTTATCCTTTAGAAGTTTTATCAGCCTTAGCTCCCCCTGAGTTGATTACTTGACTTGTTTCTATTTTAGAATCACAACTCAAACAGTTTTATTAGAATATATATGTTAGAGGTAAATCTTGATAATTGCTATGGATCAAGATCTTCTATGTTTCCCCCCCTTTTTGTCATAATCAAAAAGTAAAAATGCAAAAAAAAATGCAAGAGTGAATAAGCAAAATAAGTTTTCATTAAATAGAATCAAATCCAACAAGAAAACAACCAGTAGAACTTAAACAGATATGATAAACAGAAGATAAAATAGAAAATCAGGGATTCATCTTAGTAACTAATACTTCCAGAAGAGACTTGATTTCAGAAGAGGATTCCACTTGCTTTCCAATCATAGTCTTCAATTCAGCATTAGTTTCATCCTGCTTATCCAGCCTTTGCTTGACCATCTCATTTTCCTTTTTCAATTCTTCCAAGGTATTCAGTACAAGAGTGGTTGGTAGAGGTTCTTCAGCTTCTGGAGCAGCTTGATTTTCAGAAAATTCTTCAGTTGCTGGTGGTTGAGTAGAATCAACATCCTGAGCTTCATCAGAAGGAACTAAAACCATCTGAAGTCCAGAGTATGATTCCAGAGGTTCTGAGTCTGTCCAGGGTTTGTTGTCCAGAAGAAATGGTTTGTTCTTTTCAATGTTTGAAACTACTGCTTTGAGGTACTCACAGAAGTTCTGATGAGCAATGTCATAGCAGATATCTTTTAGCTTTTTGGTTTCAACATTGAACCATTTTCTGAATGTGGCCCAAATAAAGTCAGAAGCTGCTGGATCAGGAAGCTCTGAGCAAGCAACCTTCAGATCCTCTATCCTGATTTTCATTTCTGCTTCAAAAGCAAGCAGCAGTGCAACAATGTCTGTTTTCGTGGGTTTTGGTTTTGGTGCTGGTATGGCAGTTTTATTTGAGACATAGGATAATTTATGGAGAGCTTCTATATTGATAGAAGTTCTAAGGGGATTCTTTGGTTCAGAGTCTTCTGGAGGTGTGTCAGGGATGGTTATGAATGTTGGTGAGTTAGGTGTGGTTGATTCATAGGAAGAAAGGGAGCTTTCTCTAATTGGTGAAAGGTTAAAAACTAGGCCATCAGAATTTAGTGGGTGGAAACTGCTAGGTTGGTTTGTTTCAAAAGTTTGAGAAGATGGGATTTGATGGGATTCAGGGGGTTAGAAATCATCAATATTAGAAAGAACATGTTGAAGGACAGTGTGTGTTTCAGCGGATGGTGAACGGTCTATATCAGATAGGGGTGCTGTATCAATGGGTATATCAAAGTCTGATAGGGTTTGTGGTTGATGGGGTTCATGTTCTGGTGGATATAGTGAAGATAATATGGAGGAGACAGCAGAAGTTGTAGGTATGATAGAGGGAATATGGTTAGAAGGTGGAATAGGTTCACATGATGGGGTTGGTTCAGAGGGAGTTGGGTCAGAAGGAATTGGATCAGAAGGTATTGGTTCAGAAGGTGCTTCAGACATTTCTATTGTTACTGCTTCTACCACAGAAATGAAATCAGAGGTAGAGGCAGAAGTGTTACCTGTTTTTCTGGTAGCTTTAGGAGCCTTATGAGAAGTTCCTTCTCCAGCTTTCCTTTTCTTACTCCTTGCTGATGCAGCATCTGGAGTTTGTTGAGTAAGTTCTGTTGCTTTGAACATTGGATCCACACCATCTTGCTTGCAGGAATCCAAGTATCTGACCACAACCTCTGGAGGTGTGTCAGCAGAAAATAGTGGGAAGTTCTGCATAGGAATCTTCCTTGTGGTTATGACCTCTCTGGAGTAGAGGATAGGGTCTTTCTTGATAGAAGTTATGAACTTCATCTTCTTCAGATTCTTAGCATTGAGAGGCTTACCAACATCAGGTTCTAGAAGCTCTATCTGCTTGGCTTCAATCAGATAATCCACCAATTTATTCTCATTGAGGATATCAGAGATTAAACGCCCTAGAGGTATCCAGTCCCTCTTGGTTTTCTCTCATTCTCTTGTTTCTTTCACACTGTTTTTCAGATGATTAAATAAGGAGTGGGCTAGGTTAACCTTCTTCTGCTTAGCAATGAAGTAAAGCAAGAACTGCTGATCCATGTTGATGTAATCAGGAGAGTTGATCTTGGCCCATATTCTAAGATGAATCTTCAGATCCTTGATCTTGTTAGAAGGTTGCCCATTAGTGAAGATTTCTTTAGCTATCAGTTTTGTATCTGATAGTTTGTCCATTTCACTGCATTTGATCCCATTTCCATCAGATTCAATGAGCCTAGCAATGTGGTCTTCTGAGATTATGATTCTCTTCCCCAACACATATGAAGTAACATGAGTGTTGGAAGCGCTTGCAAACACCCAGAACTCCTTAACCAATTTGGGGAAAACAGGTCCCATGAGACGATCAAAATATTTCTCCCAGCCTTGAGCTTTGACGGCGGGAAGCAGGTCAGAACCATTGTCTTTCAAGCTATCAAAATCCACAAATAGTTCACACAGGACTTCAAGTTTGTCAGTTGCTGTGAGAAGAGTCTTCACAGGTGAAACAAAGAGCACATTTGTTGAGTCTTGTTGTTGTTGTGAGGAGGAAAACATGGTTACTAAGATGAGATTTTAGGGTTTAGGGTTTTAAAAAAAAATTCAGAGAAGAATACGAGAGGGAAAAAAGTTTGACAGTAAAATAGCAATGAAGGTAAGAGAGAAAAGTGAAGGTAAAAAGTTGTTTATATAGAAAAAAATTTCATTGAATAATACGAGAAATTTGTGGGAAAAATTAATTTAAAAACATAATGATGGAATGTAATAAATGCAGCAGACATAGGGGAAGGCGTAAAGATCTTGGAACAGTTACCAAAAAGATATTTTCCTTTATTGTGTCAAGTCAGCCGTTTCAGTTTCCCAGAATTTTAACAGATGTCCTTCTTTAGAGGACAGTTGTCCAATTACATGTTCTGTCACTCTTTACAATTTGGACACTTGTTCTGATTCTGATAGGATTCCTTAGAACTTTGTTGACACGTGTTGATGTAAAGATCTTCATGTTATTCCTTTGAACAAAAGTTCTCAGAATTAAACAGTTAAAAAAAATATCTTCTGAAAGAATAAAATAGAGGATTAAGTTCAGAACTTCTGAGAGTTAAAGACATACAATTAAAGCATTTTCATTCTGGATATAATTTCATACTAAGGTTGGTTAGAATGAAATTAAATCTATCTTCAGGAAGGGGTTTTGTAAAAATATCAGCCCATTGGTGATTTGTGTCTATGAATTTTAACATTAAGATTCCCTTCTGAGTATAGTCCCTAATGAAATGATGTTTAACTTCTATGTGTTTAGCTCTAGAATGTAAAATTGGATTTTTAGAGAGACATATAGCAGAAGTATTGTCACAGAGGATGGGAATGTTACTCTCATAAATGTTGAAGTCCTCAAGCTGATTTTTCATCCAGAGCATCTGAGTACTGCATCCAGCTACTGCAATGTATTCAGCTTCTGCAGTTGATAATGCAATGGTTGGCTGCCTTTTGCTAGACCAAGAAATTAGATTGTCTCCCAGAAATTGACAACTTCCAGAAGTACTTTTTCTTTCTGTTCTGTCTCCAGCAAAATCAGCATCACAATATCCTACAAGTTTGTAATCTTTGGATCTTCTGTAGTATAAACCAAGATTAGTAGTACCTTTCAGATACCTAAAAATTCTCTTAACTGCTGTTAAGTGAGTTTCTCTAGGATCTGATTGGAATCTAGCACATAAACATACACTGTATAGAATATCTGGTCTAGAAGTAGTTAGATAGAGGAGAGAGCCAATCATACCTCTGTAGATTTTCTGATCTACTTTCTTACTTACCTCTTCTTTCTCCAAAATACATGTAGGATGCATAGGAGTTTTAGAGATGGTACTTTCTGATAAATCAAATTTCTTCAGAAGTTCTTTGACATATTTGCTTTGATGAATATATATTCCTTCTGATGTTTGATTTATTTGGATTCCCAGAAAGAACTTTAATTCTCCCATCATGCTCATTTAGAATTCTGCCTGCATAGACTTAGCAAACTCATTTCCCAAAGCACTTTTAGTATAACCAAATATTATATCGTCTACATAAATTTGGCATATCAGAATGTCATTTTTAATGTTTTTACTGAAGAGTCTTGTATCCACTTTCCCTCTAATTAAATCATTTTCCAAAAGAAAATTGCTTAGTCTTTCATACCAAGCTCTGGGAGCTTGCTTCAGACCATATAAAGATTTTTTGAGTTTGAAAACATGTTCTGGAAATTTTGTATTTTCAAAACCAGGGGGTTGGTGTACATACACTTCTTCATCAATATAACCATTTAAAAATGCACTATTGACATCCATTTGATATAGAATGATATCATGGTTTACAGCAAATGAAATTAGAAGTCTAATAGATTCTAACCTGGCGACTGGAGCATAGGTTTCTGTGTAGTCAATTCCTTCCTGTTGACTATAACCTTGTGCGACCAGTCTTGCTTTGTTTCTGACAACTTCTCCTTGCTCATTTAGCTTGTTTCTGAATACCCACTTGGTGCCAATGATGTTGAATCCTCTAGGCCTAGGAACTAGATCCCATACATCATTTCTGGTGAATTGATTAAGTTCATCTTGCATAGCCAGAATCCAATCATTTTCTAAGAGAGCTTCTTCTACAGAAGTTGGTTCAATCAGGGAGACTAGTCCCATTAGTGATTCTTCAGAGTTTCTGAATGATGATCTTGTTTTGATTGGTTCATCCTTCTTTCCCAAGATTTTGTCTTCTGGATGATTCAACTTGCTTCTGGATAGTTTCTTCTGAGTGGGTTTTTCAGAGCTTGTTGGAGTGATTGTCTTGTTTTGTTCTGTAGGTGATTGTTCTTCAGATGTTCTGTTTGTAGAGATTTCAACTTCTATATCTGCAAGAGATTCATTCTGCTTTTGTTTTTCAGAACCAAGCTTATCATCAAATCTGACATAAATAGACTCTATGACTATATGTGTTTCTGTGTTGTATACTCTGTATCCCTTTGAACGTTCAGAGTATCCTAACATATAACACTTTTGTGCCTTAGAGTCAAATTTATTCAGAGGATCATTAGTATTCAGAATAAAACATTTGCACCCAAAAGGATGAAAATATGAAATGTTGGGCTTTCTGTTCTTCCACAATTCATAAGGAGTCTTTTCAAGAATAGGTCTTATAGAGATTCTATTCTGGATATAGCATGTTGTATTTACTGCTTCTGCCCAAAAAAATTTAGCCATGTTAGTCTCATTGATCATGGTTCTGGCCATCTTTTGCAATGTTCTATTCTTACATTCTACAACCCCATTTTGTTGTGGAGTTCTAGGACAAGAAAAATCATGAGAGATGCCATTTTCATTAAAAAATGATTCTAATTTTTTTTCTTCAAATTCTCCACCATGATCACTTCTGACTTTAATAATTTTAAATTCTTTTTCATTTTGAACTTGTTTGCAGAAGTTAGAAAATACAGCAATTGACTCATCCTTGTGTCTAAGGAACTTTACCCATGTCCATCTGCTGAAGTCATCTACGATCACCAATCCATACTTCTTGCCACTGACTGAAGCAGTTTTCACTGGTCCAAACAAGTCAATGTGCAGAAGTTCTAGTGGTCTAGAGGAAGATACAACATTTTTAGCTTTAAAGGCAGGTTTTGAAAATTTGCCTTTCTGACATGTTTCACACAGAGCTTCTGAGTTGATCTTCAAGTTTGGAAGTCCTCTGACCAGATTGAGCTTGTTAAGTTGAGATAATCTTCTCATATTAACATGTCCCAATCTTCTGTGCCAGACCCATTGCTCAGTTTCCACAGACATTAGACATTTTACATTCTGATTTTTTAATTCAGAAAGTTTTATTTTATATATGTTGTTCTTTCTCTTTCCACTGAAGAAGATTGTTCCATCTTTCTGACTAACAGCTTTACAGAACTTTTGATTAAAGATTATGTCATAGCCATTATCAATTAATTGACTTATGGATAATAGATTATGCATTAATCCTTCTACCAATAGAACATTAGAGATAAAGGGAAGGTTTCCATTACCAATAGTTCCAGAGCCAATTATTTTTCCTTTTTGGTTGCCTCCAAAACCTACTTGGCCTCCATCTTTTAATTCAAGACTTTGGAACATATGCTTTCTTCCCGTCATGTGTCGTGAGCATCCAGAGTCCAGGTACCATGATTGGTGTTTCAGTTTTGCTGTTAAAGACATCTGCAACATACCCAATTTTATCTTTGGGTACCCATATTTTTCTGGGTCCTTGTTTGTTAGTTTTCACAATCTTCTGATTTATTTTAGGTTTTAAATCATAACTTGTGGAACAAGATGACTCACTAGTATATATTAAGTCATGGTTATGACCATAGGTAAAATGAGAACTTAGAGGAGTATTAGTTTTTATGACAACGTTGTCAATCTTTTTGAACTTCAGAGTTTCTTTAGTTTTTACATAGCCTATGCCTCTTCTATCATTTCTGCTAACTCCATAGATCATAGATGCAATTTTGCTTCTATCTATGCTTTTAGTTAGAAATTTTTGAAAACCATAGTCATATTGTTTTATGATACTATCAGAATTGATTAGATCTTCTAAATCTGATTCCTTCTGAGCTTTAAGTTTTTCAAGAGAGTTTTTGCATTCAAAAATATTTTCTTTCAGCTCAGAGTTTTCTGTTTTTAGTTTTCTAACTTCTTCTAATTCAGATACTAGACTTTGTTTCACGTCTTTGTATTTGAATTGAAGCTTCTGATATTTTTCAAGAATTTCTGAGAGGTTAGCTTCTAATTGAGATCTAGAAAATTTAGAGAATACCTCTTTTGTATCTGAGTTTGATTTTGATTCTGATGAGTGATCATCTTCTGGTATTTTTGCCATTAGTGCAATGTTAACATGTTCATCTTCTGAATCTGACTCTGCTTCAAATGATTCAGAATCATCCCATGTTGCCATGAGACTCTTTTTCTTTTCTCTGTTGAATTTGTTTCTGGGTTTCTCTTTCTGGAGTTTTGGACATTCACTCTTGTAATGTCCTGGTTCTTTGCATTCATAGCACACTACTTCTTTGCTTCTGGGTTTCTTGTGACCAGATGTTTCTTCAGAGTGATTGCTTGTTCTTCTGGTATTTCTGAACTTCTTCTGACGATGCTTCCAGAGTTGTTGGACTCTTCTGGATAGAAGAGATAATTCATCTTCTTCTGATGAGCATCCAAAACTTTCTTCTTCTTCTGCCTGTAAAGCTTTAGAAACAGATTTGTTAGATTTAAGAGCTACAGACTTACCTTTCTTCTGGGGTTCATCTTCTTCTAGTTCTATCTCATGACTTCTCAAGGAGTTGATCAGTTCTTCTAAAGATATTTTGTTCAGATTTTTTGATAACTTTAGAGCAGTGACCATGGGCCTCCAAGCCTTTGGCAAGCTTCTGATGATCTTCTTTACATGATCTGCTTTTGAGTAGCCTTTGTCCAGAACTTTCAGTCCAGCTACCAGAATTTGGAACCTTGAGAACATTTTTTCAGTTGTCTCATCTTCTTCCATTTTGAATGCTTCATACTTCTGGATGAGGGCCAGAGCTTTAGTCTCCTTGACTTGAGTGTTGCCTTCATGTGTCATCCTTAGGGAATCAAACATGTGTTTGGCTGAGTCTCTGTTTGTAATTTTCTCATATTCTATATATGAGATAGCACTCAGAAGTATGGTTCTAGCTTTGTGATGATTTCTGAATTCCGTCTTCTGTTGAGCTGTCATATTTTTTCTTTCAATCTTCTGACCATCTGCTCCAACATGATGAGTGTATCCATCTATCACCATGTCCCAAAGATCTCCATCCATAGCTAGAAAGAAACTTTCCAGAACATCCTTCCAGTAGTCAAAGTTGTCACCATTGAACACTGGAGGTTTTGCGTTGATCTTGTCATTTTGGTAGTCATTGTTGTCATTGCCAGCGTCTGCCATGTGTTTTAACTTCTGGATCTTTTACTGACACGGTTAAGTGTATTTCTCAGAACCTAGCGCTCTGATGCCAATTGAAGGTGCGTAAAACACAAGGAAGGGGGGTTGGAATTGGGTTTTCTTAACAACTTAAAATTAACTTCTATGACAAGTTGATTCATCCTGGTTCGTTTGAACTCAAACTACGTCCAGTCCACCCGCCAAGGTGATTTTGCCTCTATCACTGAGGTCTTAATCCACTATTCAATAATTGAATACACACACTGACCTACAATCAATGTCCTCTTGAGTCTTCTGACTGAAACTAGTCACTCAAGGGATTTAACTTAACTTTTACAATGATAATAATATAATAACTATTTTCTTCTAATAAAGCTATAATCACTAAGTGAATAGTTACAAGAGTTTTTAGCACAAATGAATAATTCTTTTCTCGTGGAAGCTGTTACTCAAATCTTGAATTTGATTCATTTATATACTGCTTGAATATTGTAGATGTTTGAGACATCTTGAGCTAATTTAGGATATTAGTTAATACCATAAACTCCTTCCATAACAAGAGATACTTGTCTTTACCATTAATTAATATATTCTTTAATTAATGCCTTTATTATGAGAATCATCATCTTCTAGACATAAATCAGAGAGAATAAATTCTTGATACGCAGCTATTAAATCATGTCTTTAAATGATGGATTCTTCAATAAATGTATCTTCTATATACGGCTCAATGTATCTTCTAATAATGCACGTCTTCTTTAAATAACTTCCTCTTCTACACATATAACAAAGAGAGTTATTAGAACATCTATTCTTGCATAATAATAATTGTTATCATCAAAACTCTTAGAGGTTTAGAACCATAATTGTTCTAACATCAAGCAGTACAGACTCATAATTAAAATTAACGGCAAAAACATAAAACAACTAAACAAGACAAAATAACTAAATAAAACCCTCCCACACCAGAACTCATCAGTGTCCTCACTAATGGAGAACTAGTGCGAATAGGGGACTCACAGAGACTAATGAGGTGGTTGGTCTTGCAGATGCATCTGCTTCAACCATTCGTGCATTTCTCCTATGAGTTTACCTTGGCGGATTTGCTCTCTCCCTTGTCGGGTCTGCTCTTCTCCTTGTCGGGTCTGCTCACTTCGGAGATTGCACATTTCATTCTGCATCCATTCCCAGTCCTTTTCACCCATGCTTCACGATAAACCTGTTCCTTGATTGGCTGAGTTATCAACTGGCGGTATAGGTGCCATCTCCGGTTGATAACCTTCTTTGCCATCTGTACCTGCAACATCCTCAAAAACAACTTCGTCGTCCTGTAAAGGACTCTCATATATCCAATTAGCCTCGTTTTCAATACTGATAAAACCAGGTGCAAGCAAGGCTAACAGGTGATGGTTACGGTTAACCAAAGAATAATAATCATTAAAGACCTTAATCATACTTTGTGTAGTGAGAGTAGCAAGGTCAATTTTTGTTTTACCTGTAACAATAGGTTCTTCCCTCAGCAGAGCACCATATCCAAAGTGGTCGGAAATTTGAGTTATCATGCCTCCCACTGATATCTCACCCGAATTAGCATTTGCCACACTTTTCAGATGATCGGCCGCAAAAGTCGCGACATTGATCAACTCTTTGTTGGCCATGCCATATAACAGGTATAACTCTTTCTGAGTTGCTACTCCCGTGATGTCCCCTCTACAGAACAAGGTATATGCCAAGCCTTTTTGTGCATATCTGAAGCAAAGGTTGTGAATGTAGGATGCCTTTGCCGCCTTTGTGACATACTCAGGATTTCCCGTGATAGCTTTCCAGAAATCACCTGCAGCAAAAGTACTTGGGGGAGCTCCAGGTCCGAAGCTAGGCAGCTTCAGAACTTCTCCCAGTTCTGCCACGGACAATGAGTGACTAGTATTAAACAGACGAAACCTTAATGTCCCAAAATATTCTTCATCAGAACCCGTCCACCTGTGCTTTAACTGAAACTCTAAAGAACTCAGAAATTCAAAGGTTATGCGCTCATAGGTCGGCGCTTCAAATTGCATAAATTCAAGCATGCCTAAAGTATGAAACATTCTATGCACTTCAAATCTCAGTCCTAAATTATCAAGCGTTTCATTACAGATATATCTTGCCGGAATCAACTTACGCTTGAGCAATACGGAGTATTTCCGCTGATGCTCAGGCTCCTCGAACAAAATATCGTGAGCGTTTTCCATACGGTGGACTCTCTTACGGGGGCGAGATGGTTCAGCCACGGCCTTTCCAGTGTCCTTTCGTGGAGGCATTCTCAACTTCCTGCGAAAATAAACACACAAATTTCGAAATTCAGATTAGGAGAAAACGTCACCGTAGGAGTGACAATGAAGATAAGATGAGCACATTTTGTGAAGTGAGTATAGTGTTTGGGTGAATGGGTGTTAGAGAAATTGAAGGTTTTAAGTGAGGATAAAAATGGAGGATAAGGTTTTGGAAAGGAAGAGTTTGGAGAAGAAGAGAGATTTTTGTGAAAAAGAATTTTGAAAATGATAACTTAGGGTAAATGAGTGGTTGTGGTAATAAAAATTCGTGGACCCCACTCATTAAAAGGAGAATTTTTTTTTTTTGAAAATGAAGATCTGCTCCTCTGAAATGGGCCGTGTCGCATGACACGGGCACCCGTGTCAGGCCCCTGCATGATAGAAACCAAACAATGAAAGAGGGGGTCTCCAGGAGCTGCAACACGGGCCGTGTTGTGCGACACGGGCACCCGTGTTGCACCCCTGACTTTCTATAAATCCTTTGTACCACAAAGCCAAGCCTCCTCCTGACACGGGCCGTGTCACGTGACACGGGCACCCGTGTCAGGGCCCTGATTTTTCTCAAAAGTCCGTTTTGCACTCAATTTGGACTATTTGTCTTTCTTGTCTTTCCTCTACCGACTCTGTGAGACATTCATTCGACCTACCTACAAAATGAACAAATAAAGATTAAATAAAAAGCATCGTGGGTTGCCTCCCACGCAGCGCTGCGTTTAACGTCGCATGGCTCGACGGTCATTCGTCCTACCGGATAAGACGAATGACATTGGCATGTTCTCTAGGTTGTCCTTGAAAATAAGGCTTCAACCTTTGCCCGTTCACTTTGAAGATGTCTCCATTAGATTTATTATTTATCTCGACTGACCCATGCGTGAAGACTCGATGCACCTCAAAGGGTCCCGACCACTTAGATTTTAGTTTCCCGGGAAATAGTTTCAGCCTTGAGTTATACAGTAAGACAAGTTGTCCTTCGAAGAAGTCTTTCGTTTGAATTCTCTTGTCATGCCATTTTTTTGTTTGATCTTTGTACATCTTAGCATTCTCATAGGTCCATATTCAAATACTTAGAAGCCCAAAAAGCCTTGTGTTCAAGTTCCAACGGTAAATGACATGCCTATCCATAAACCAACTGATATGGTGACATGCCGATCGGTGTTTTGAAAGCCGTTCGGTATGCCCATAGAGCGTCATCCAACTTAATAGACCAATCCTTTCGAGATGAGTTCATTGTCTTTTCCAGAATTTGTTTGAGTTGTCTATTTGATACCTCCACTTAACCACTTGTTTGCGGATGGTATGGAGTGGCTACCCGATGTTTCACGTTATACTTTTGTAGAAGCCTCTCCATGAGGTGATTTAGGAAATGGGTTCCTCCATCACTTATTAAAGCTCTCGGTACACCAAATCTTGCGAATATATTATCCTTTAAGAATCTTGTAACCACTTTCGCATCATTGGTGGGTAATGCTACCGCTTAAACCCACTTTGATATGTAATCCACCGCAACCAAGATGTACGTCTTTCTGAATGACTGAGGAAATGGTCCCATGAAGTCTATCCCCCGCACATCAAATAACTCTACTTCAAGCATAGAGTTTTGGGGCATTTGATTTCTTCTTGATATGTTCCCGGTCCTCTGACATCTATCACACTCCTTTACCAACTGTTCTGCATCTTTGAATAAAGTAGGCCAATATAACCCTGATTGAAGGACTTTAGCTGTTGTCCTGTCACCACTAAAATGCCCTCCGTACTCGGAATCATGACATGCTTTTAATATATCTTTCTGTTCTTCTTCGGGTACACACCTTCCGACCAAACCATCCACTCCTCTTTTATACAGAAAAGGATCATCCCACAGATAAAACCTGCAATCATGAACAAACTTTTTTCTTCTGTTAGTGTCAAAATCGTCAGGTATAATACCACCGACCAGATAGTTCGTATAATCCGCAAACCATGGAACACCAATCATAGATAGGATGTGTTCGTCTGCGAACTCATCCTTTATAGGACGCTTGTCCTCATTTTCTTCAATCGGTGACATCAGTGACAGGTGATCTGCTACAGTGTTCTCACAACCTTTCTTATCGCGAATCTCTACATCAAATTCTTGAAGGAGTAAAATCTACCTCAATAGCCTAGGTTTTGAATCCTATTTAGCAAAAAGGTACTTCAAAGCAGCATGGTCAGTATAAACAATCACTTTTGAACCCAACAGATATTGCCTGAATTTATCAAAGGCATAAACCACAACTAACAACTCCTTTTCGGTAGTCGCATAATTCATCTGTGCAGGGTTCAAAACGTGACTAGCATAATAAATAACATGAAACAACTTATTTCTACACTGCCCCAATACAGCTCCAACCTCAATATCACTGACATCGCACATAATTTCAAAGGGTAGAGACCAATCGGGGGCAATTACAATTGGTGCCGACACTAATTCCTTTTTCAGTGTCTCAAAAGCATATGTGCACTTTTTATCAAACACAAAAGCCCTATCTTTAACCAATAGAGTAGTTAAAGGTTTGGCTATCTTCGAGAAGTCTCTTATGAACCTGCGGTAAAAACCCGTATATCCTAAGAAACTTATACCTTTTTCGTTAATCGGCGGTGGCAGCTTTGAGATTACTTCCACTTTCGCTTGATCGACTTCGATCCCTTTTTGTGAGATCTTGTGACCAAGATCAATGCCTTATCGTACCATAAAATGACATTTTTCCCAATTAAGGATCAAATTACTTTCCTGACATCGCTGCAAAACAAGTGAAAGGTTAGCTAAGCAGTTATCAAGACCCAAACACAGAGAAGTCATCCACGAATACTTCCATGTGCTTCTCTAGCATATCAGCAAAAATGGAGTTCATGCATCTTTGGAATGTAGCGGGGGCGTTACATAGCCCGAATGGCATCCTCCTATATGCAAAAACACCATAAGGACATGTAAACACCGTCTTCTCTTGATCCTCCGGTGCAACCGCAATTTGGTTGTATCCGGAGTAACCATCCAAAAAACAATAGTAATCATGCCTCGCTAGTCTCTCCAACATCTGGTCAATGAACGACAACGGAAAATGGTCTTTTCTAGTAGCCAAGTTCAACCTTCTATAATCAATGCAAACTCTCCATCCAGTAACAGTTCTAGTGGGAATCAACTCATTTTTTTCATTAGTTATTACAGTTGTTCCTCCCTTTTTGGGCACCACATGGACCGGGCTCACCCAAGCACTATCTGATATAGGATAGATCAATCCTGCATCTAACAGCTTAACAACATCCTTTCTCACAACCTCCTTCATAACAGGGTTCAATCTCCTTTGGGGCTGCACAACCGGTTTGTGATCCTCCTCCATGAGTATTTTGTGCATGCACACAGTAGGACTTATACCTTTAAGGTCTTCAATTTTCCACCCAATGGCTCCCTTAAACTTCTTAAGAACTCCAATCAACTTGTCCTCTTGCACAGTTTTCAAATTAGCGCTAATAATAGCGGGACATTTTTCTTCAGTGTCGAGAAAGACATATTTGAGATTTTCAGGTAGTTGTTTCAATTCTGATCTCTTCGGCTTGTCTTCACCTTCATCAACCACTATATGTTGTCTTAGCTCTTCCCACCGATGAATTCTAGATCTTTTTAGGATTGGTTGAGTTTCAAGCATTGCTACCACTTCCATATCACTACTTTCAACTTCCTTATCATCCTCAAAAATAGACATACTCAGTACCCTCTCTAGCGGCAATTGGGATACACTCTCTAAATGTTCACTAGCTTCCACTTGTTCTAACACTTGTATGTTGCTACTAGTGCCAACATCATCTTTATACTTCGAAGTCTTCCTCACGTCAATTTTTAACTCTTCATCATACACTTTCAAAGTAAGTGTTCCCCCTTCCATATCTATCAGAACTCTCCCGGTTTCTAAGAATGGTCTGCCCAAAATTAATGGAATTTCTTCATCTTCAGGCATTTCAAGAATCACGAAATCAACCGGAAACACAAACTTGTCCACTCTCACCAGGACATCATGGACTACTCCATAAGGCCGCCTCATGAAATGATCTGTAAACTGGAGAGTCATCCGAGTGTCTTGAACAACACCAATACCCAACTTTTTGTAGATGGATAGAGGCATTAAACTAATGCTTGCTCCCAAATCAATTAGAGCTCTCTTGAATGATCGGTCACCAATAATGCATGGAATGGTGACAGCTCCTCTGTCCTTCTTCTTCACCAGAATCTTTAGTCCTTGCAAAATAGCACTACAAGTTTCGTTTATAATAATAGGTTCAACTTCCATGGTTCTCTTTTTATCAATGATATCTTTCATGAATTTGGCATAGGTGGGCATTTTCTCTAGTGCTTCAAGTAATGGAATATTCAGCTCCAGCTTCTTGAACAACTCTAGGAATTTCTCAAAATTCTTCTCTTGCTGTCCTTTCTTTTTGTTTCTTGTTGGATAAGGAAGTTTGATCACCGGTTTTGGTTCCACCGTTTTTTCTTTGATTTCCAGTGCTAGGGTTACTTCTTCCTCTTCTTCAACAACTTCATTCTCTTTTATTTCCAGTTCCACTTTAATCATTTGATTTTCACTCTCAGAATTATCTTTCACCTCTTCATTATCTTTCCCTCTCCGCGTTGTGACTGCATTGACTTTGTGATTATCTCTTGGATTTGTTACAATTGCACTTGGAAGAGCCCCTGGAGTTTGAGTAATTGCAAGATGTTGGGCAATTTGGCTCATTTGCACTTCAAGGTTCTTGATAGAGGCTCTAGTATTCTTGAATTTACTCCTTGTTTCTTCTTGGAATTGAGAATTGTGAGCGGCGATCTTTTCAATGGAAATTTCCCAATCCGCCTTTCTTATAACATGTGGCTGGTATTGTTGTTGTTAGGGCTGGTATTGTTGTTGGCCTTGAACCGGTTTCTGAATGTTCCCTTGTTGATATTTCCATGAGAAGTTGGGGTGATTTTTCCACCCCGGATTATATGTGTTGGCATACGGATTGTTCTGCCTCAACATATTAATCTATTCAACATGTTCTTGAGTTGCCAAACAATGCATGGCAAAGTGTGGTCCACAACAAATCTCACAAATCACCGCTTGAATTGGTTCCACCTGTGCCACTGTCTGTGTGCTCATATTCATTTTCTTCAGCCTTCTTTCAACTTCTGCAGCTATTTGATCTTCCATTTTCACAACTTGCTCTATCAGCTTTAAATCAATCTTACCATCGGGTTGACTCACAGTGCGATCATACAATTCAAGATGTTCATTAGCAGCAATTGCTTCTATGATTCTTTTGATACCAGTGGCTGTTGAAAAGTTTTTTGAGCCATCTGCAGTAGTATCTATAAGCTGTTTTGTCTTGAGTCGCAACCCATTCACAAAGTTTTGCATCTACTCGGTCGCGTCCATATTATGAGTAGGACACGCGGTCAAACACGTTCTAAATCTTTTATATGCATCTCCAAGTGATTCACCCTCTTTTTGTTTAAAATTGACAATATCGTATCTTTTTCGGATGAAAACTGAAGCAGGAAAATATTCGTTGAGGAATGTTGTTTCCATCTCTAGCCATGTTGTGATACTAGCAGCTGGGAGTGAGTAGAACCACTCTTCTGCATCATCAGTAAGCATAAAAGGAAACATCACAAGTCTTTTTGCCTCCTCAGAGTGATCTTCAATCTTCAAAGATGTAGTGGTAGTCAGGAATCTCTGAAGATGCTTGTTGGCATCCTCATTGATTCTTCCGGCGAAATGTTTGCTCTCCAACTGGCGAATGGTGGACGGATGTAACTGGAAGTGTGCAACATTCACCGGTTGGTTAACAATAGTCATCCGGTTAGGTTGAGCATTAGACCCTCCATAGTCACCTAAGAGCCTTTCTGCAGGAGGTTGATTTCCTGCCATGTTATCAAATCCTGGATTTTTCTCCCTGTCGGAGTCAGAGTCACTGTGCTCAGAATGCACAGATATGTCGTCCTCTGTTTCCTGATTCAGGACACTTGGACCAGCAGTTGCCAATCTATCAATTCTTGCCTTGCGGCGCCTCTCGTGCAAAGCTCTTTCTGGTTCTGCGTCAAAGGAAAACTTAGCTGAGGTCTGACCTTGCATAAACAGTTAGACAAAAGTTAGATAACAAAATTACAATAACACTCAAAATAATAAACTTAGAATAAAATAAAATTTTAGTCGCAGAGCAACAAAATTTCAATTGAAATAAGAAAATTAACTTAATTTTTGACAGTCCCCGGCAACGGCGCCAAAAACTTGATGGGAAAATAGCAAGTGTACTATTTTTGCCCACTGTAGTAATCTTAAGGAAAATTCCCCGAATATCGATCTCGAGGACTGCGTAGAAAAATAAGTTTTTTTTACTATTTCAATTTGAACAAAAGATTCTTAGGGTTGGTTTAGATATTATCAAAAGACTTGTAAATATAAAATCTAGGAAAATACTAAGGATGACATAAATAAAAATTATACTAGGGAAGGTGTATGAGAAATTCTTATAATGACAAATTTTTTATAATCGTTAAAATATCACTGCAACTAAATCATTACTGCCTTTGAAGATTAGTTTTTCAAAAATTCCTCTAAGGAAAACCCTTTGGTATTCCTTCTATACCCAATTCCTTGATCGTATAGAATGAACACCAAGCATTTGCATATCGAAAGCTTTTACGGTTAAATATGATATCCCAATTTCTTGATCATATACGATAAAAAGTTTTGATTGAAAAACATTAACAGCGGTATTCCTACCTTCTGTTAACCGATGATTAAAAATCTAGTTTCCCAATATTGATTTTTACAATAAAATCAATCAATCAACACAATGAATATAGAAGCAGTGAAATTCATAAAATCAAATTCAATGTCATTACAATAAACTCAGGGACACCCCCTAGCATTGGGGGGTTTATCCACTCATATTCAAAACAATGAAAATCACATACATAAGGAAAAAAGACACTACAATATATAAAGGATTGATTGGATCGTCAATTGCTTCCGCGTTTGATCGGTCCTTCTTCTCCTCTAAAAATATGTTGTTCTTTCCTTTGCGTGTCAATTCTACAATCCAAAAAGTGTGTTTTTCCAGTTACAATCAACCTAATGTATCAGATTACACAATTACATGTGAAACGTCCAAACTGCCCTCAGCACAAGAGACTAAAGAAAAGAAAAAAATCTTGCATTTAGGTGCCATGACACGGGCCGTGTCGTGTGACACGGGCACCCGTGTCATGCTGTTGGAATCATGGTTGCGCGTATCCTTCAATGGGGGACTATGACACGGGTCGTGTCATGTGACACGGGCACCCATGTCATGCTTCTATATTGCCTCACACACATTCTTTAAGTCTTCTCTCCATAGCCATCCTGACACGGGCCGTGTCAGGTGACACGGGCACCCGTGTCAGGCTTCTGAAACCCTATTTTCCTCTATGTCTTTGCACATGAATCGCCGTTTCCTTAGTATCTGATCACCGGCTTGTTATCTGCCTGAAAATACACTAAAAACAACCAAATTAAACGCACCAACGATAGAAAAGATAAACATGTAACATCCTCGCCACATAACGGAATAACACGAAATAACATAAACATAAGACTTAAAAACACACAAAAACATAAAAACCAACAACTAACATATCTTGAAATATATGACTGGAAATCACCGATCACAAGACTACAGAGCTTGACAACGTCAGAGGCTTCTCTTGTCAGACTCATAAAGCTTTGGATGTGCAATGTTCAGAAGTGTTAAGTATAGTAGTCCAGAGCTTGATTATCTTGTAGAACACTCTTCTTAGAGTCATAACACACTAGGCTCAGAAACGGATGACGCCGCTAATCACTTCTTAAGGATCAACTCTTATATCTAGTATTTGCACACTTAACAAAACCATTAGGGTACAAAATTGTTCTCTATGAATCAATGTATTATTATCAATAAAATATAAGGTCGTATGCAGAACTAAATCTTGTTCTTACATATCAAACAAGGATTACAATAGAGTATAAATACTAGATGATAGAAGAAGATTAAACTACCCTTAATAAGATATAATATACACACACAAACAACATGAACTTCAATTAAATAACCACAACATAGTATCATATATTTCACACTCAGACAACATCAACTTCAAAGTCTTCATATAAAATGTCACACTCTAAGGGTGAATCAAGTAATTCACATAACACAAATATCGTGCAATGCCACAAATAATGCATATGAAATATCATTATACTCATGCATGCAGTATAGTAACATCACTGATGACTTAGTCATCGTTATCTCCATAGATCCCCACCAATAGGTTCGGTTCCCGCTTGGAACTAGAGCACATCATAACTTGTACTTAATCCTCACAATATGATTAAGGCCATCACTACACCTGAGTGTCCTACAAAATCTTCATTTGACTTATCATCCTGCAAAACATCACTGGACTATTTGTCCTAAAAATGCTATGAATGCATGATACACAACAACATATAATTTACGACCACAACTAGTCAAAACACATCATCATTCATCACAATCATCATGTTTGTGAGACATGGCATATGTTTTGAATAATGCCAAAAATTTGGTATGATTGAAATTTTGTGGGGAACATAAGAAATAAGGAATGATCTCATGAAGAAAAATCATATTAAAGAAATTTTGACTGCACGAGCCGACTCATGCTCCTGAACAGGCCGTCTCATTCAGTTCATTTGATTTGAGTCCACTCACTGCTTGCCATGAGCCGACTCAAGTGAAGTGATTTTTCCTCCAGATCTCTCGGGTCCCAATAGGCTGACTGGGCCATAAATTTAGGTCGACTCACAAGAACTATTCAGGTCGACTCACCCCTGTGTGAGGTCGACTCATTATTATTGCTTGTATTTTTTTTCACTTATTTTTTCTTTCTATTTTATATTTTGTCTAACCAATATAAATAGTTGTTTTCATTTCTTTGAGAGGTCAACAAGAAAAGTGAAATAGATACACATCCTTCTCTTCATCTTCTCCTTCTTTGCATCAATCAACAATCACACACAATAATCTTTGTTGATCAAGGTGCAACTTATGGTGATAACGTCCAATTGAGATAAAGAGATTTCAGATTGAATAGAGAAGTTGTGGGTTTTTCTTGTAAAAACCAAAGGGGTTTTCTCCTCCAAGATCGTAAAGGATTTGAAGGTTTTGTATGCAGTCATTGTTCATAGATTCAGCCGAGTGAGGGTGTTTGAAGATCAAGGGAATCGTTCAGTCACATCACGTTAACCGGAGAATTATGAAAATAATTGTGGGTTCACAAGCATTGAAGAAAATCAGCCGTGCTCAAAGTTTTAAGGATTGAATATTCTTGCAAGAAGGGAGTTGTTAATCAGAGGTTATCTCGACGCGCGTGAAGGACTTGGTTCTTCTCGAATCAAGAGGCAAGAAGAAGTTATCGCAACAATCGCAATTCATATTGGTTTGTTGTTCCAATTTTCTGCTTGTATAAACAATGCAATATTAATGAAATATCCCAATCCGGTTGAGAATTGGGGGCAGAGTACTTCTTGCGAGGACGGTGAAGGAACTGCCTAAACAAATCTTGTGCGTTCTTTAATCGTTTCATTCAAAAAAAATCTGCATAACTTGAATCTGTGTGGCTTGAAAAATTATGTTTTAGTTGAGTATGTGCACACCAACTATTTGATAAATTGTTGTTATCAATTTTTAACAACAACCTTGTAATAATTTTGCACTACTTTTACATAGACATAACACTTTGTGTGGGTGCACACCAAGTGTTTGAGAAAAAGTCAAAACACACAAATTCATATCTTTTATGCTTATTTCTCTTGTATAATTCATTGTTGAGAGTGGATTATCAAGTGTGCTAAATTTGAGTGATTTAGTTGCATTGTCTTAATTTTTCTTATCATCCTTTATTTCCCATTCGGTTTCAAAATGCATATCCGATCAGCAGTGACTTTATTTGTTTTAGACGAGTTTTCTAGGGAACTTCCGCAAACTATTTTTCAAAGAATTTTTGAAAAGTTAAATATGAAAACGGATCTATTCAACCCCCTTCTAGATCTGCGCCATCGTCTAACAAGTGGTATCAAGAGCACCGGTTCATCTAGTGCTTCACATATAACTTTTTAGAAAATGGATAATGATCCAACGGGGGCGTATAATAGAGCACCTTCTTTCACCGGAGAAAACTATAGTCACTGAAAGGATTGTATGCGTATTCATATCAATTATGTTGATAGAAAAATATGGAAGGTTATTCAAGATGGTCATATTCAAATAACAATGACCGGATAGAATAACCTTGAAATACTTAAACCTGAAGCACAATGGGATGAAAATGATGAAAAGAACTATAGCTATGATTGGAAAGCTCGAAATATGATTATTGCTTATTTGGGAGCGGATGAATATTTCAGAGTTTTACATCATACTACGGCAAAAGATATGTGGGAAGCGTTACAGGTTGCCCATGAGGGAACTGATGATGTAAAGCTTTCCAGAATTAAGATTTTGCAACAAGAGTTTGATCGCTTTCACATGAATCAAGGGGAAACCATTGGTGAATTGGGAAAGAGATTCTCTCATTTATTAAATAGCTTAAATTCTCTTGGAAAAACCACTCCCAACGATGTAGCTACTAACAAAATTTTAAGGTGTCTTACTAGGGAATGGTTACCAAAGGTAACAACAATCAAAGAAGCCAATGATGTAAGGACATTGGATTTGACAAAGTTGATTGGGAAGCTACAAGAGAATTAGAAAGAGTTCTTAAATCTACATGAGCATGAAGAGAATGAGAAGAAAGAAAAGAATGAAAAACCAAAGGACAATGAGAATAAAAATAAGCCTATTGCATTGAAGGCTTCTAATTCAAAATCTTCCACCAACAAAGATTGTGAGACTGAATCAAGTGACGAAGACGACGAATCCAATGAGAATATGAGGCTGTTTGTTAGAAGATACAATAGGTATCTCAGAAAGAATGAAATCTCTCATTCAGACAAGTGTCTTGTCAATTATAGAAGGAAATCTAATCCTTCTATGAAAGAATCAAACAAAAGTATCAAAGTAATATGATCATGTTACAATTGTGGAAAATTGGATCATTACAAACCGAAATTCCCAATGTTAAAGAAAGACAAAGGGAAATACAAGTATCAAAAGAAAGGCAACAAAGCAAGAAGGGCATATATCGCATGGGAAAGCGACAGTGAATCTTCTAGCAAAGAAAGCTCAAGTGATGACGATGAGAAAGTAAATCTTTGTCTTATGGCTCACACCAAGGGCAAAAAGAAAGTAAGTCATTCTAAATATGATAATGTTGAAAAAATTTATTATCTTGAATTGCTTAGTAGTTTTAAAGTTCTCCATCATGAAGTTAAAAACGCTTTTAAGCGATTAGCCTCCGATAAACTTATTTCTAAGCATTTGGAGAAAAAGGTATCTGATTCTCAAAAGGAATTGGAGGCTCTTAAAGCTTCTATTGTACCCCAAAATTTGCCCTCAAATATTCAAGACAATATACCTCAAGAGATCCCCTAATAGTCACAAGATTCTCAATTGCTCAAAAGGATTCAAGGTTTCGCCAGACAAAGCCTCCTCCTAAGCAATGGATCTTAAATTAGGGTTTTGAGTTTCTCAAAGAAAATTGGACATCTAAAGCCTCAAGTGGACTTCATGGTGTCCCACATACTTTAAAGAATCCTCATGTCAAGTTTCAAGGCTTTTCCTACACGTTTGGTCAGTCAGATGCTCAGAATATCAAAGACTAGTTAACTTGGTCAATAAGTAAATTGTGGTCAACATAAAGTCAAACTTCACGATTTTTTGTCAACGTCAAGATTATAAGGTGAAATTCATCATTTGATCAAGGTTTGATCATTATTAATCAAGGAAACCTCAGAATAATCAAGAATCAGGAGTTACTAAATTAGGGTTTGTGTAGGAAAAGTCAACTATACTTTGACCAACCATAAATTTCACATGCTTCATCAAAAAATTTCCTATCCAAAGCTCATTTTGAAGGAAATTCAATTCCCTACAACTTTGTGTCTCACTTTCAAGCAACCTCAAAATCCATCAGGAAGGCCCAAAATTTGACCTAATTTCAATCTCCTATAAGTACACAACAAGACAACAAAGTCAGGGGACAGAAATTTGGAGCAAGAGAACCCTATCACACTTCAAAGAAATTCAAGAAAATTTCAAATTCAGTTTGCACTCTCCAGCCACTTTCAAGAAGTTTTGAAGGTAACAATAGCTTCCTTGGGATGTTTGGAACACATATCAATTATCATCATCATCATCAAAAGCATCATACTTCGATCAAACCGAATTTGTTTTTTTTGGTTCTTTTTTTGTTCTTTTCGATTTCCCTTATTTATGCATAATAAATTGGTTTTATTGTATTTTGTTGTTATTTTGAATGTGTAGAACGTTTCTGGATGGTTTAATTTGAGTTTCAGTGTAGGAATAACAAGACACCATTGTTAGGGTTTCAAGCTTCAAATTTGGGAACTCTATGTAGAAGTAATTTCAAGGCAAATTGATGGGATAATTGAACTCATAGGATAAACTTTAATCGATCTGCATCATTAAAACTAATTTATTCTGTTTGTCTGATAATTTGAAAAAATGCAGGTGTTTTAGTGATGGGAAAACCGTCACTAAAAGTTCTAGCTACGGACACTGAAACCGTAGGTAAAAGCTACGGACGGAGGAGGAAGAAGAAGATCCTTTGGCGCATGTTTTCATATTTAAAAAAATTGTTTATTTTATAATTATTCATTCCTGATTGCTTACACGCAGACGCGCATGGCTCAATTGATTGAAGGCACATTTGGTAAAGCAAAAGACCTGGGTTCGATCCCAGGCTCTTCCCCCATATATTTTTGGCCATTTTCCATCCTTTCTTTTATTTACTTTTATATTTTTCTTATTTATTTTCTTTTAATTAGTAATTAGGATTAATTAATCATAATTTTTCTTTTAATTAACAACTAATTTTTTTACTAATCATTAAATTAATAAATTTAATTGTTTTTTTTTATTTTGTAAATAATAATCACAATTAAACTTTATTTTATTTAATTAATTAAGAAAATTACAAAAAAAAACTTTTTTTTTAATTTTAATTAAATCAATTTTCTTCCATTTTTTTTTCTTAATTAATTAGAAAAACTTCTTTTTAATCTTTTATTTATTTATGCTATTTAAGTTCCTTAGAAAAATTGTATATGATTTACGATTCATGTAAATTTATTTTCTCGCATTTTTTTTAATTATGTAACTTCTCCCGGTTTATAATAGTTAAATTAAGGTTTATTTCTGCACTTTATTTTCTGCACTCCCCTAAAAAATCAAATGTACCCCCTCCCCATGATGTAATAGTCTATGTTTTTATTTTCTGCTTTTTAATTTTCATTAATTATTAACTGTGTGGTTAGTAATACTAGGGTGTGAAAAGAACATATGAAAAAAATAAACGGACTTAGCCTACTAATCTCTAAGATATATAACTGTAATTTACACACTTCATTCACACATGTAAGTCGGTCGTTATACGATTTCCATCAGCACCCCTAGGGTTTCTCCTCTTTGTTGCCTTACAATATGGTCAAGTCCCTCGAACGTGGGGGTATCTTAGTAAAGTTGCCTACGAATAAAAAACATCAAGTCCCTTCGAATAAAAGATCATAGTCCCTTCGAGATGCCTACGAACAAATTATCTAGTCCCTCGATGACCCTACGAAAATGATGATAGTCCCTTCGAATTACTAAGACACCCCTATAAGGTTGCCTTCTAGGACCATATGATGACCCTACGCCCGTCTCTTTAACATCCAAGGTTAAGACTACTTACTAATCAATAGTAAGGACATTCCTACCCCTAAAGAAATGAAATAACAAGAAATACTTTACAAACTTAAGGTAAGTAGTTCTTAAGCACTTGCTCACTCCTTTTTCAAAATACTCTTTACACCTCACATTTTCAAAAACTTTCCAAAAAACACTTTGTATACATTCATACGAAAATCATTACAAAGATGGAATTTTTTTCTAAATATACCACCACTATTTTTCAAACAAAAGTAAAGTGAGCTAAGCAGTTAAGAGCCTATGGATAACCATGGATATAAAGGGTGCTAAGACCTTCCCTTTGTATAATTTACCCGCCGAACTCAAATCTATTTCAAAGGTCTTTCCTATTCTTTTATTCCTTTCTTTATTGGATAAAATAAAAGTCGATGGCGACTCTTGCTATCCGTAACATAGTTTTTGTGAAAACAAAAACGACAAAGTCAGTTCTCCCACCGTGTTACAGAACTGGCGACTCTGCTGGGAATGACTAATTAAAAGAGGGGTTACCTTAGAGTTAGGACACTTTACTTGTTTGAATTGATTGCTTTATTTTTAAGGGTACTTGTTGTGGGGCTACTGTGAGAAAGATCCTAACCCGGATCTAGTGTACCTTAGGTAAGTAGCAATAGACCAAGGAAATTGTACGTCGTATATCGATATGGTTGATCTGGTGGCTACAGTTAGTGTGACACCTTGGTTGGTTTTGATGTTCCTTAAGTAAATTGAGGATAACATGAGGTTTCCATATGTTGTCATTATCACTAACTACCCTTTAGAACCATAATTGACCCATCTTAGCCATTAGAAGGTAGTGAGATACCCAGCTTTGGTGAAGTCTAAAGTTGGTTGATACTCGATGCTATGCTCATTGAGATTCTAATCTTGGGAGGTTTTGGTTGGCAAGTCAGTTGCCATACTGTAACACCCCAAAATTTGCCCTCATATTTATTATCAGCCTCGAGCAGTTTGCGCTTCATTCCCACATCATTCCGCATATTATTGCATCACATTCGAAAAATAAATACAATACATGCATCATCAGTCAAGGCGGGGGGGGGGGCATGTGATCAAGGATTATTTGGCACTTATCGGGTCTCCGAAGAAAAATAATCTCAGAACGAACGACCGAGGTCGGATATCCAAGAGTTCCCACCAAAAAGAGTAAAAATTCAAATTTTTGGTCAAGTAACCGGTTACCACCTAGGTAGTAACCGGTTACCACCTAGGTAGTAACCGGTTACCACATGTAAATTTGGAAACAAAACAATTTTTTTGGCTTGGAAGGATTTTCCACCACTTTTCCACTTTACCTTGCATTATACTTCATTTCCCCACTTCACATTGCCTTGCATTCCACCACTTTCTAAAACTTTCTACCATCTTCCTATGGAATATTCCAAGGAATATTCTAGAGGCTCCAACTAACTTTAACTAACTCCTAACCTAAATCCCAAGCCTAATTCCCCAAGCCTAGCTCCTAACCCAAACCCTACTCCAAACCTAACATATATATAAATCATTTTCACTCCAAACCTCACATCAACACTTCATTCTCACCATTTTTTTACAATTTCTCTCAATTCTCTCATTTTCTCCATTTCCAAAACTCACACCAAAGCTTCATCATCATCAAGATTCTTCAAGTTTTGCATTGAAACTTGAAGAACCGGAAGCTAAGCCACCACCATTTGCATCAATTTCACAGATTATCGAAGAAGTTGCAACGATTTTAGGGTTTATTTCACCTTACTAAAGTGCTTTTCGAAGATTTTTCATCAACCACATTTATTTTGCACATTCACGGATCGAAGCTTCGAATCTCCGGTTTTCTCTCCTATCGCGCATCGTTTTGACATTGCAATAATTACCATAGCAAACCTCCGCTTTGTAGGTTTGTGAATTTCATAATCACTTCTCGTTTTAACTTATTGTAAACACCCCAAATTTGCCCTCACCCATTCACACCATGGCTTGTGATCATTTCATGTGCATAAACTCAATCATACCATCTCATGTCACATTTTTGATTCACTGCATTGGTTCTAGGTCATCTGTATCTAGGGTTTGTGATTTGAGCAATCCAAGAGCTTCTTGAGCCACTCCAAAGGTCATCAATCACTTCAAAGGGGTCCATGTGTGTCCAAGTATCATATTATATCCTCTCAAAGTCAAGAATGTCAAAGAATCACAAGAACTGAAAATGGTATGGAAGCAGAGCCAGGTTTGACTGCACAGTTGACCTAGAATTAGGGTTTTGGTTTCAGAGGCCATAACTCCAAATTTTTGGTCATTCTTGTTTCTATTGGTCTCTATATAGTATAGAGAGTATGCATATCAATTTTCATGAAGAAATTCCATGGGGAAGTCATCTGATCAAAAGTTGACTTTTCAAGCAAGTCAGTGCAAAATCAGGGCATCTGAGTCCCCCAATGACCCAACCAAGGGGTGTTCTTCATCATTTTGATTGTATATGATCTTTATTTGATCATGGAAGATGTTGGAAGTTCACAAAATTGAAGAATTTCAAATCTTTTGCAAAGTTGACTTTTTGGGCAAGTTTGACTTTCAATGAAATTGTCATTTTAGGCAACTTTTTCAACCTTTACTTTTTGATTCAAGAAAGATTCAAATGGAAAAAATTTGGTCATAAAAGTTGTAGAATGGATCATTCCCTTTTCAAAAAGTACAAGAACATGACCTAATTCATTTTGGATCAAAAGTTATGGCTTGTCAAAGTTGGCAAAAATCACTAAATTTCAAGTTATGCACCAAAGAGGGAAACTTGCAAATTCTTGTACCAAGGCAATTTGTGACTTCTAATTGATGTCTAAACTTTACACAAACATCACACATGACCTAAAATCAGAATTGGCCCAAGGGATTTCTCATTTTTGTGCTTTGATTTTCAAAGGTCCATAAGTCATTTTTCATAAAAGTGCAAAGAGGGATTCTTGGCAAAATCATTCTCCCATGAGTTGTGTGATCACTAATTGGTTTCTATGCATTGCCATGATCAAATGAAGTATCATACACCAAAATTCAACAAGAATCATCTCATGTACATAGCACAAAATCATGAAATAACACAAGTGGACAAGTTGCAAAATCACTCTCAATTCATGATCCACATGCTGCAGACATTCACAAGCCATCCAAGGGTCATCCTTGACTCAAGATGAAGCAAGACAAGCCCTTAGACTGCTGCTGCCATAGCCCATGATGCAAGTACACCAACTATTGACTTTTTGGCCAATTGCTCCATACCATTCCCACAGTGCATGTCAAGTCTTCTGACTCATTCCAATAGTTTAGGAATGGTATATGGATCATAAAACACAACACCCACAAGCCTGGAACACACACATTGCAGCACACTCCAAAAACTGTCAAAACTTTCCTCTCTTCGAATCTCCTTCCACAGCCATCAAACACTCATTTTATCTTCACCAATCAACCAGAAATCATTCATAGAACAAATCCCACCCCTCACAATGATCTGAAACAGCCCACATAAGAACCTCATTTTCTGATACACCAGAACTGAACCTCTCAAAATAGCCTGTTTAAACTCCATCCAAGCTTGCCATTAGCACAAGGAGGATCATTGGAGTGAGTTTGCACCAAGGAACAGCCCAGAAAGCCCAGAACCAGAAGCTTCCATCTCAGGTATAGCTCAAGAACTTTTTTCTCAGAACTTGTTTTTCTTGTCATAAAATGAAAGTGTATGTTGTGCTGATCATAATGACGTGCTTGAAATTGAAAATGAGTGAAAAATGAGGATTTATTGATGCTCTGAAATTTCTCCCGTGAAAAATGTTTGCTTCGATTTGCCTGATTCATGGAGTTTAAATGTTGTTTGAAGGTTGATTTGTGTTCTAGGATGTTAGAGGATCATTTCCCCGTGTTTAATTTGAAGTGGGGTGGCTTGTGGTGAAACCTAGGGTTTTGGTTCGCCGGAGAAGACGACCGGAGGTCTTCTCCGGCCACCTGAGAATCATTAACCCTAATCCCTGTAATTAATTGATGTTTGAATCTAGTGCGTTAGATGAGTTGACCAAGGGAGACTGGCGCGCGTTTGAGTGGCCAAGATGCATCCTCAGAAACCCTAATCACCATTAACTTAATTAAATCCAATTAATTAATTCATAAACTTAGTTTATCCAGATTTGAATATAGACCGTTGGATTGCGCGCGTGTCGCTCCCGATAAATGGGACCGGCCTAGATAAAGGTACAGACGCGAACGGTCGACGAAAGGAACAGTGAGAACACACAGCCGTGAACTCACTGGAGATGAATAGAGTCGCCAGCTAGGCATTTTTATCCCGGAGGAAAGGCAATGCTGCATAGGCCTAGAAAGAGATGGATAAGACGGTTGCGAACCAGAGAGACTGAGAAAGGGGGTTGGTTACAACCTGGGAAGGTATTAGCACCCAGATTGTCCGTCGTACTCGACGGGATCCACGCTTAAAAGATTTGTGTTTTAAAGGGGTAGTGTCAGTGCAATCTGTGTATAAAAGAGCTGGAAAAGATGTACAGGTGTCAGTGTAAAGTGAAATGTGATGTGTATAAATGTACAATGTCAGTGTAGGAACAGGAATGAGATGCTCAAGATCATGAGGCTTAAAGAATAATTGCTGGAAGGGGGGGGAATATACAGAGACTTTTGTTCGATAACTGTTAAGTTATGCCTACGTATCCTCTCGTGCAATGAGGAAGTCAGAACACCGTAGTTCGACCCAAAGAGACTGAAAGGTGAATTAACTAGTGAACTGCTCACTTGTCTATGCTCAAGTGTATGACCTGTCTGGCTCAGGTGCTAACTGTCTTGCATTAGACGGAAGAAGCAAGTTCTCGATTGTGAGTGAATGAGATGAGGAAAGAATCCCGCAGGAGACGATTATTGTTTGTTTTTGTGTTTTCAGTCTTTTATTGCTTTTTGAAGGTTTGTCATAAGTCAATGAGCTTAAGTCTAAACCAATGGATTTAGTAAACTCATCACATCCTCCCTCTGATTAGGGGTAATGAGAATACCTTAAGTGCGAAGTCAGATTCTCACACTTAATCACCTTTGGTATAGGATTAAGATCATTAACCTACTTGTGATTATTTAGATGTTTTTGTTGTTTTTGTTTAGTGTTGAGTAATGAGGTTAAGCCATAATCAAGGATTAAACAGACCCATTACACCATCCTAATAGAAGGATAATAGATGAGAATGTTTAAGCTGAGGAAAGCTCCTCAACTTAATCCATGATTAGGGATTAAAATCATGACAAAAAAAGCCTTTATTAGATGGATTTTATTTAATGATATGATGATGAAGTGTTTTTTAGGGTTTGTAAGACAACTTGAGGGGGACTTGTCCATTAACACTAGGGTTAGTCCTTCTTAATCAATTAAGGAAGAGTTAGAACCCTAATGCAAGGCCCAAGTTACAAGTGTGATGTCTTGATACTTGTTAAGTGAATTGATTAAGAGATTTAAACACATTAAGGGTTTAACACTTAGGATTAAAGTTATACACTCCATCCTAAGAGAAGGATGCAGGCATAAGCTTAATCACAAAGCCTTAAAGCCTTTAGGGTTTAGTCCCTGATTATGAGATGAGAAGAGAAGACTCAAAGAGACTCAAAGGTGAAAACTAAATGGGGAGACTAATCAAAACCCTAATCATTATCATGCTTGGTTGTTCCTAAGGTTTGTGAGGTTTACAAGAGAAATCTTCAAAGGAACCACCAGGAAGCAGATGAAAGGATCAAGAGAAGCAAAGTGACTTGCTTCATTTAAGAAGTCAAGTCACTTGAAGAAAGAAAGTAAGAAGAAGAAGAATGAGCAAGCTCAATCTCAAACACAAACAAAATGCAGCAATGGATGCAAGAGAGATGAAAAGAAAAGTATGAGAAGTGAAGGCAAATCCACTTCTCAAAGTCACTTACCACCTGAAAGGTTAGAAAGGAAATGCAATGCAATGCAAGATGGGATGAGATGACATGATTAGAAACAAAACCAGAAGCATATACATGATTCTAATGATGCTATGAGATGCTACAAACATGAGGCAGCACATGGAAATGATCATACAAGCTTATGAATGCAAATGGGGCAAGCTAGAGCACATGAACATACATGAAAAGTTATGAAATGCAAATGGCATACAACATGGCAAATGCAAGATGCAATGGCCAAACATGCTTTCAATATGTCTTGTGATGTCAAATGAATCAAATGGATGCTTGAAATGTCATGGCAAGTCATGTTATGCAAGAGAATGCAAGATGTATGCAAATGGAAGCCCAAATTAGGGTTTATGATCAATACATCAAACAAAAACCAAAATCAGAAGCAAACCCTAAGGTAAAAAATTGAAAATGCCACTCAAAGGCCCCCTAATCCTATACTAAACCAATGCCCAAAGGAGAGGTCTCAACTCCTAACCAATCTCAAGATATGATTTTTACAAGTTTCTAGGGTTTTTAGGGTTTCCAAACAAAAGAAATGCCAAACAAATTGAAAATGAAAGATCAAATCATGGCCATTTAATCTCGCAAACTTCATGCTAAACACAATGCAATACAAAAAGAATCAATGTCCAACTCTTCATGGATAGGCAGAAATGATTTTTGGAAGTTTGGATCAAAATAATGCACAAAAATGATTTTAATTCAATGAGAAATTCTTAAAATGCATCATGATCAAAAAATAAATTTGGTTTGAAGGTTGGACAATGTTTCTAAATGTCTTAGAACATTTCATGAATTTTTTGGTGATTTTTAAATACCTAAAAGTATTTTTAATAAATTAATTTTCATTAATCAATTAAAAATAAACTTTTAAATATTTTAAAATACTTTTTAAATGGTAAAAATGAAAATGAAAATATTTTTGTGTCATAAAAATTAATGAAAGTCTTGAGAAAAAGTTTCATAATTTTTAGACAATTTTTACTATTTTTAACAAATTATGTAAAACAAATGAGAAAAATGTGAAAATAAAATGAAAATAAATGAATTATGGGAGAAGTCAGCTGATCCAAGGGCCTGAATTCAAAGTCACACGCGCGGGAGTTGACTGCGCGCGGAAACGGACGGCCTACATTCAAACTGGCTTAATTACACTTAGCCCTAATTAATCAAGCCCTAGTGACTCTCAGGCGACCGGAACACTGTTCCGGTCGTCTTCTCCGGCTATACCATTTTCCTATCTCTCTCAATACGCCATGAAATCATGCCAAACTCTCCAGAATCAAACCTTAGCTCATTCTAAACAAGATTCCAGCAACAAACATCATTTATTTCAACACACAAACAAGATTCGAATCAAACATTCAAAACTGCAAAAATTTCAGAAACATCATACAGGCTCATTTCTCACTCTTTTTCAAAAGTAACAAGTTCAGTGTGATCAGTGAAGCATGCTTTACCATTTAGAAACTTAAAAAGCAAGTTCTGGAAAAAAAGTTCATGGAGTCACCTGAGATTGAGCTTTTGATTCAGGAGCTTTCTGGATGGTTCTTTGGCTCAAACAGGTCCCAATGATCCCCCTTTGAAGCTTTGGACACTTGGTTGGAGTTTAAACAGCCTCTTGAGTGAGTTTGCAGAAGCTCAGGCCAAGGGAGTGTGAAAATCATATTTTGGTTCCAAGGTGTTTCAGGCCAGGATGAAGGGTGGTTTCTGGTCAGTGAAGTGAGCAAAGATGATTTGTGAAGTTTGTCTTTGTGTTTGAGGTTTGTGGAGAGAGATTCGAAAGAAAATGCAAGTTGGGGTGAGTTTGTGAATGTGATGCCCTTGTGTGTTTCAGCCTTGCTTGATATGTGAAATGGCTAGCATTTTGTTTGCATAAAAAACTCCCATTGGTCAGATGATGTGACCTGGCCTGCTGTGATAGATAAGTTCACTTTTGCAAAATGTCAACTTTGTTGTAAGAGAGGCATGGACTTGATTCTAGGCTAGTACAAGCATGGGGGCTGGCGCAGCATGGTGTGTGAGTGATGCTAGGAAGGTTCAGCAGCCAAGGCAACTAGTTGGTGAAGTGTGATCATGAGTTTTGCAAGTTGATCCTCTTTTGGTTCACATGAAATTTCTTGTCCCACAAGCCATACAAACATGCAATTTTTTGGTTCAATCTGAACTTTAGATGTTACATGATCATGTTATGTGAATTATAAGTCCATTTGATAGCCTTAGAACACTTGATCAAGTCATTTTGCAAAATACCTCTTTGGTAGAAACTTTGAATTTTAGTGATTTTTGCCAACTTTGTCACACCATAACTTTTGATCCAAGAAGAATCAGATCATGTTCTTGTACTTTTTGAAAAGGGAAAGATCTAATATACAACTTTCATGACCAAAGTTTTTCCATTTGAAGCATTTTTGGATCAAAAAGCAAGGCTTGAAAAATGACCTAAAATGACATATTCCTTAAAAGTCAACTATGCCCTAAAAAGTCAACTTTGCAAAAACTTCAAATTCTTGATTTTTGTGAACTTCAACCTTCTTCCATGATCAAATAAAGATCATATACACTCAAAATGATGAAGATCACCCCTTGGCTGGGTCATTGGGGGCCTCAGATGCCCTGATTTTGCACTGACTTGTCTGAAAAGTCAACCCTTGATCAGATGACTTCCCCATGGAATTTCTTCATGAAAATTGATATGCATACTCCCTATACCATATAGAGACAAATGGAAACAAGAATGACCAAAAAATTTGGAGTTATGGCCTCTGAAACCAAAACCCTAATTTCAGGTCAACTGTGCAGTCAAACTTGGCTCTGCATCCACACCAATCCCAGTTCTTGTGATTCTTTTGCATTTTTGACTTTGAGAGGATGTAATATGATATAAGAACACACATGGACCCCTTTGAAATGATTGTTGACCTTTGGAGTGGCTCAAGAAGCCCTTGGATTGCTCAAATCACAAACCCTAGGTGCAGATGACTTAGAAACTATGCAGTGAATTAAAAATGGGATATGAGATGATATGATTGTGTTTATGCATATGAAATGATCACAAGCCATGGTGAATGGGTGAGGGCAAATTTGGGGTGTTTACAGCTGCCCCTATTCAAACATGAGTTAGCTGTGCAGGATGTAAGCGACGGCTTAACAGGCAAACAAGATAACTTGTGGTTGAATACCAAAGACAGTCCAAAATTTGCACTCACAAAATGAAGAAGAAAAGGGATATAGATTGTAAAAGGAAAATAAAGTATATTTTAAAGTGTGGGCGACGGAGGACGACCGTCGAGCAGAGGACGACTGCTGGGTAAAAGGCAATGACGGGTACGGTCGCCATGCTGGAAAAGTGCGGAAAATAAAGCAATGACGGGGACGGCCGACATGCTGGGGATAAAAGGTAAAGCCAAGACGGGGACGGCCGACTAGCTGGGAAAAGTGCGGAAAATAAAGCAATGACGGGGACGACCGGCATGCTGGGGATAAAAGGTAAAGCCGAGACGGGGACGGCCGACTAGCTGGGAAAAGTAAGATATCATGATGGGGACGGCCATCGGGTTAAAGAATAAATGAAATAAACAGATGATGGGGTACGGCCATCAAAGGTGAAGGACGATCACCTAGCAGGGGACGGCTGCTCTGTTGGGTATAAGAAAATATGATGGGGACGACCATCAAAGGTGGAGGACGACCACCTGGCAGGGTACGGTTGCCGAGAATATCAACGATGGGGACGGCCATCGGATGAGCATGATGGAGGACGACCATCAAGAGGTGGAGGACGACCACCTAGCAGGGGACGGCTGCTCTCAGGGTTCATCATGACATAGGACGAATGCCAGATAACCAAAATCAACAATGGGGACGGCCATTGGATAAAATTGATGAAGGACGATCATCAAGAGGTGGAGGACGACCACCTAGCAGGGGACGGCTGCTAAAATCAACGATGGGGACGGCCATCGGATGAGCATGATGGAGGACGACCATCAAGAGGTGGAGGACGACCACCTAGCAGGGTACGGCTGCTCTCAGGGTTTATCATGACACAGGACGAGTGTCAGATAAGAAGGAAAATTTGCTAGTTGGAAATCTACTGGGGAGATAGTAAACACGGACGAGTGTTTACATCCAAGAAACAAAAGGTATAAGTGTTTGGTATTGTGTATAGATTAAAGATGCGGACGAGCATCCCTAAGACTACGATACGGACGAGTATCGGGTAGAAACAGATACTGACGCGTGTTCAAAGATGATGATACGGACGAGTATCAACTGGTTAACAGAGAACACGGACGAGTGTTGAATCTGAGGGGACTTTTCTGGGGAATAGTAGGCACAGACGAGTGTCTATATTCAAGAGGACATAAGTGTTTGACACGGTGTATGGATTAAAGATGCGGACGAGCATCCTTAAGGCTATGATACGGACGAGTATCATGTAGAAACAAACGCTTGACGCATGTTCGAAGATGATGGTACGGACGAGTACCAACTGGTTAACAGAGAACACGGACGAGTGTCGAATCTGTGGGGATATATAAGTATATACAAGATACGGACGAGTATCTGTATAGTTATGAGTATATATAGATGAGTGTTTATCTGCTTGGGAAGGTGACACGGACGAGTGTCAAAAGGAGAAGAGTATAATAATATTAACAAGTATATAAAAGTGTAGATGACTGTGCTGGGGATATGACACGGACGGGTGTTAAGGAATTGTATATACAAGTAGGTGAGTACAAAGATGGTGCCTTTGGCTTTCTGCTGGTGATTTGACACGGACGGGTGTCAGGAAGTATCTGTAATATGGGTGGTTTTGTTTGTAAGGAGTGTTCAGGCGACTTTACTGGGGAGTGATGACACGGACGGGTGTCAGACAGGAGTATATACTGGTGTTTGTGATTTGTGAGGCAACTGCTTTTGCTGGGGACTCTAGTGGGGATTTTTTGTATGTTGATGAACTGTCGTTATTCACAAGTGTTGATTCAAAACATGGCTTACGATTATGCTATGTGTTGGATTTTTTTTTGCCGTAATGCTCCGTGCTAAAACGGAATGCTACGCTCTATGGGCGAATATGATGCGAATGCTATGATTGTGCAAAGATACCAAACCGGGCTCCGGGTCCCGTTGTTGCGAAGATCCTCGATCGATTCGTTTGAAGTGGACGTCCCAGCTGGGGATGAGATCATTGGTAGATCTGATGACATGATATCTGCTTGGGGAATCGGGTCATTGAGAGACCTAATCCGATGAATATAGGACCCAGCTGGGGTTTGTAGAAGCTTTCTCCACTCTGTTGTGATCTTCTATGCGCTGCTCTTCTGGATAGAGGCTGGAACTCTGTAGGGAGATGGTTTCCTGACTTTTGTGCTCGGCTGAGGGCGAGATGGCAACTCGGCTGGGGAGGAAGAGAGATCACTGAAAGATCTCCCTAGGGATTCCGTTGAAGTGGATCCTCGACTCAGCCGGGGATATGGGTGCCTTCTGTGACGCCTGGCAACTCTGATGGGGATAAGCACTAAGTGGCAACTCAGCTGGGGGAAGTCATGGGAGGCAACTCAGCTGGGGAGAGAGCACTTCGGGTGCTAAAATTGAGTGTTGATTTGCCAGCTTGCTGGGACGAGGCTTACATGTCCCGAGTTGCATTCTGGACACCTGCAATCCTGAAAAAGATAGAGTAACGCACAAGATAATCCCGAGGTTTCCCTTACTGGATTCCGTCATAGGAGTTAGGATACTTCTGAGAGTGAGCATATTTCCTGCAAGCATGTTTTTATTTATTTTGAAGATAAACATCTGTATTCTCATGCAATTAGTTTTTTCTTTTAAGACATCAAACATTTTTTTGCAAATAAAATGTACAAAACGAGACATGACTGAAAATCTGATTTTATTAATTCATATGCCCTGAATTGGCGAGATACAGTCAAAGGAACATATCCCCTGGAATGAGGAGATTGTTACAAACTGAGAAACAAAAAGCTGGCAGTGTTGATGACGCTTTAAGGAGCTTCCTCCTTACTATGACTCGTATGACTTTTGACGTTCTTCTCATCTTGCTTTCTGAAGAATGTTGATTCTGATTGAAGCTTGATCCTTTCGAAGCTTACCAAGTTGTAAACGATACAGACGAATTCAGAATGCAGTTGTTCGCTTATTCCCTTATTTTGCATGGATCGCCCTTTCAGGTTTTCCATCCATCGGGATACCCATTTTTGCCTGAGTTGTCCAATGTGGCTTTTCAACTCAGCGGGTGTACATTTTTTGTTTATTTTCCCTTATTTTTGCCCGAGTCTTTTATTCTGTTTTTGACTCGCCGGGATGCCCTATTTTTGCCTGGACTTACATTCTGTTTTTATGTCCAGCGGGTCATTTTATGCGAAGTATTTTTTAACTGCATCTGAATTCACAGGGGATGGGAAATCTTCACCATCCATGGTGCTGAGCATCAGTGCTCCACCAGAGAAAACTTTCTTTACTACAAATGGTCCTTCATAATTTGGAGTCCATTTGCCCCTGTGGTCTGTATGAGGAGGGAGGATTCTTTTCAGCACAAGATCTCCTACTTGGTACTCTCGGTGCCTGACTTTCTGATCGAAGGCTTTCTTCATTCTTTTCTGATACAGCTGCCCATGACAGATTGCAGCCAACCTCTTCTCTTCAATCAGACTCAGTTGTTCGTATCGGGCCCTGACCCATTCTGCTTCACTCAGTTTAACATCCATCAGTATCCGTAGGGAGGGTAATTCAACTTCAACAGGTAGGACTGCCTCCATACCATACACAAGTTGATACGGTGTTGCCCCAGTGGATGTTCTGATCGACGTGCGGTGCCCATGCAAGGCAAATGGTAGCATTTCGTGCCAGTCTTTGTAGGTGACTACCATCTTCTGCACAATCTTCTTGATATTCTTATTAGCTGCCTCAACAGCGCCGTTCATCTTTGGCCTGTAAGGAGAAGAGTTGTGATGTTGGATCTTGAAGTCCCGGCACAGCTCTGCCATCATTTTGTTGTTCAAGTTGGAACCATTATCAGTAATGATTCGCTCGGGAACTCCATATCGACAGATGATATCTCTCTTCAGAAATCTGGCTACCACTTGTCTTGTAACATTGGCATAGGAAGCTGCTTCGACCCACTTGGTGAAATAATCAATGGCAACCAGGATGAATCTGTGGCCGTTCGAAGCAGTCGGTTCAATCTTGCCAATCATATCAATGCCCCACATGGCAAAGGGCCATGGTGAAGACATCACATTCAAAGGATTGGGAGGCACATGCACCTTATACGCATAGATCTGGAATTTGTGGCACTTCCTGGCATAAGCACAACAGTCTGCATCCATTGTGATCCAGTAATATCCTGATCTTAACAATTTCTTAGCCATGGCATGCCCTCCGGCATGGGTACCAAAAGATCCTTCGTGCACTTCATGCATCAACAAATCTGCTTCTGTTTTATCAACACATCTGAGGAGTACCATATCAAAGTTCCTTTTGTATAAAGACCCATCAGTGTTCAGGAAGAAACTACCGGCAAGCCTTCTTAATGTCTTCTTATCATTGGATGATGCCCCAGATGGGTATGTTTGGTCCTCCAAGAAGCATTTAATGTCATGAAACCAAGGCTTATCATCTTTAACAACATCTGCTGCGAACGCATATGCTGGTCTGTCAAGTCTGGACACTGAGATCTGAGGTACGAAGTTGGCAGTCTGAACTTTGATCATGGACGAAATGGTAGCCAGAGCATCTGCAAACTGATTCTCGTCCCGAGGGATATACTCAAGCTTGACTGTTGTGAAGAAAGTCAATAACCTCCTTGTATAATCCCTGTAAGGTATCAGATGATCCTGGTGGGTATACCACTTGCCGTTGGTCTGATTGACTACCAGAGCTGAATCCCCGAATACGGTCAATGTCTTGATCCTGAGGTCGATGGCTTCCTCAGGACCCATAATGCAAGCTTCGTATTCAGCTTCGTTGTTAGTGCAGTTGAAAGTGAGTTTTGCCGAGAAAGGCATGTGGACTCCTTTAGGTGTAATGAGTACTGCACCAACACCACGACCATTCATGTTAACGGCCCCATCAAACATCATAGTCCATTCTTCTTTCGGGTCAGGCCCTTCAGTGTGAACAGGCTCTTCATGATCTTTTGCTTTTATGAACATGATGTCTTCATCAGGGAAGTCAAACCTCATAGGCTGGTAATCATCAATAGGTTGCTCAGCAAGGTATTCAGACAATACACTGCCCTTGATGGCTTTCTGAGATGTGTATTGGATGTCATATTCTGTAAGAATCATTTGCCATCTTGCAACCCGTCCGGTAAGCGCTGGCTTCTCGAAAATGTACTTGACTGGGTCCATTTTTGAGATCAATAAAGTAGTGTGGGTCAACATATACTGTCTCAGTCGGCGAGCAGCCCACGCTAAAGCACAACAAGTTTTCTCGAGCAGTGAATAACGTTGTTCACAGTCGGTAAACTTTTTGCTTAGGTAGTATATTGCATACTCTTTTCGACCAGACTCGTCATGCTGGCCCAGCACACACCCCATCGATTCTTCTAACACTGTCAAGTACATTATCAGAGGTCTTCCTTCAACTGGAGGCATAAGAATTGGAGGTTCCTGTAAGTACTCCTTGATCTTGTCAAAAGCCCTTTGGCAGTCTTCGTTCCACCTGACCGTCTGTTCTTTTCTTAACAGCTTGAACAAAGGTTCACAGGTTGCAGTAAGGTGAGATATGAACCGTGAAATGTAGTTCAATCGACCTAAGAACCCCCGAACTTCTTTCTCAGTTTTCGGTGCAGGCATCTCTTGGATGGCTTTGACTTTATCAGGGTCAACTTCAATCCCCTTCTCGCTTACAATAAATCCCAGCAGCTTACCAGATCGCACCCCGAATGTGCACTTGTTGGGGTTCAGCTTCAATTGGTACTTCCTCAGACGCTTGAATAACTTCAGCAGATTCACCAGGTGATCTTCCTCTATAAGGGACTTGGCAATCATGTCATCCACATAGCATTCGATTTCTTTATGGATCATATCGTGGAATAATGTTACCATAGCCCGTTGATATGTTGCACCGGCATTCTTGAGCCCAAATGGCATTACCTTGTAACAGAACATGCCCCAGGGTGTGATGAAGGTTGTCTTTTCCATGTTTTCAGGTGACATCTTAATCTGATTATATCCTGAAAATCCGTCCATGAAGGAGAATACCGAGAACTGAGCTGTGTTATCCACCAATACATCAATGTGAGGTAATGGGAAGTCATCCTTCGGGCTGGCTCTGTTCAGATCCCGGTAGTCAACACACATTCTTACTTTGCCGTCTTTCTTAGGCACAGGTACTATGTTAGCCACCCACGGCGGATAGCTAGTCACAGCAAGGAACCCGGCGTCCCATTGCTTTTGTACCTCTTCCTTGATTTTCATTGCCATGTCCGGGCGAGTACGGCGCAGCTTCTGCTTAACTGGCGAGCACTCTTCTCTCAAAGGCAGCTTGTGCACGACAATGTCGGTATCCAACCCTGGCATATCTTGATAAGACCAAGCAAACACGTCCACATACTCTCGAAGCAGGTCAACCAGTTGTCTCTTCACTGAGTCTTGCAGGCAGGCCCCGATTTTAACCTCTTTCACGTCTTCATCTGTACCAAGATTAATCACTTCGACCTCCTCCTGATGAGGGGTAATAACCTTTTCCTCTTGTCTCAACAACCTGGCTAGCTCTTCAGGAAGCTCATACTCTTCTTCAACCCCTTCATCAGCTTGATTGATTGGATTGTCAAAGTCATACGAAGTCATAGCCGTGCTGTTGTCGGTGCAGTCTGGAAGGCACTCTCTGCAAGGGTTCAGTTTGTTCATTTTAGTGATTTGATTTTAACCTTGTTTTAGAAAAGTGAAATAAAGTTGTCATTTTGAAAACACTGCCATTTATTTTTTGTACAAAAAGAAAAATGGAAAAACAGTGAGCGGAAAAGAAAAAGACTCATTTGCAAAAAGATGTCTGATATTTCATTGATTAATCTTGTTGCACAAAAAGTACAGATGGCCCGATTACAAAATGAGTCTTGTCATCTTGGGCAAGATGCAAGACTTTGATGCATGCTATAAAAATACAGGAAATAATAATTACTCTGCACGAGTAACTCTTATAATTTCCTGGGAAGACCAGTTTGAGATACTGCTCCCCGGGATCTTTGGACGAATCCAGCTTTCCAGGTTGCGTTCTTCTTCCAGCTCGTCTTCCAAACAGTTGACAGCATCAGGGGTGAGCATCCCCCCACTCACAAAGTTGGGCTCCTTTGCAGCCTCTACTTGATCTTGTTGAGTTGGTTTGTAACCCAACCCAAATCTATCCTCTTTCTTCTCCACCGATAGCAGTTTGCCCCAGCCTTGGGCGTTTCCTCCCTCAACAACCTTCCGGGCTTGTTGGTATGATGATATTGAAGTACCAGGCACAGCAGATGTTTCATTGACATTCAAAGCTTCAAAACCCTGGCTCATTGTTTCATGGATCTCCCCATCCATCTCAATATACTTATAGGTAGCCAGGTGGCTGACAAAAATATCCTCCTCTCCACAGATTGTAACGATTTGACCCTCCCACTCATATTTTAACTTCTGGTGAAGGGTTGAGGTCACGGCGCCAACGGCGTGAATCCATGGCCTACCCAATAGACAGCTGTAGGCAGGCTGTATATCCATCACGTAGAAGGTCGCTTTGAAAGTCTGCGGGCCAATCGTTATGGGCAACTCAATCTCTCCCAGAACCGATCTCTTTGAACCATCAAAGGCTCTCACCACCAGGTTGCTGGGTCTTAACGCCAATCCGTCGTATTCTAGCTTCACAAGGGCCTCTTTAGGTAAGACATTGAGGGATGACCCCGTGTCTACCAGCACATGGGAAAGGACAGCACCTTTACATTCCATGGTTATGTGCAAGGCTTTGTTATGGTTGCGGCCTTCCGTAGTCAAATCGGTGTTGGTGAACCCTAGTCCATGACTAGCATTTACATTTCCAACTACAGCTTCCAACTGATTGACGGTGATCTCTTCAGGCACATAAGCTGCGTGCAAGACTTTGAGTAGTGCATTCCGATGGGCCTCGGAGCACATAAGCAATGATAGGATTGAGATCTTGGAAGGCGTCTGATGAAGCTGATCCACTATTTTATAATCACTCTTCTTGATGATTCGCATGAACTCATCAACCTCTTGGTCAAAGGGTGTTTTCAAGGCTTCTTTAACAGTCTGCTCCTCCTGCACCAAGCTTTTTCCTTTCGCCTTAGCAGCAGCTTCTGCTTCGGCAGTGGGTTTCTGAATTTGTGGAGCGAAAAGACGTCCGCTTCGGATGAAGCCTCCGCCTCCTCCCACATTGTCTATCTGTGGTACAGGGGTTGATGATTCAAAAGTGATTCTTTGTCCTTCACAGTACAGGTCAGAGCCGTAATGCCAGGGGATAGCATTACTGCTTTCATAAGGTACTGGTCCAGGCACCGTGATAGTGACTGGACTGATTGCAGCTGCGGAAGGAACTGTGATAGTCTGCGGATCATAATAAATTGTAACTGGTGCTCTGATGGGAGCAGCACTTTCTGAGTTGTAAGCAGAGTTGTTTTCAGGATCATAAAATATTGTGACGGTTGAGACATCTTCATGATTTGTTGCTGGTGTTGTAGGAGACATTGGTGGAAGGATGGATGTTGTTGTTGTAGGAGTTTCAAAATGGAGTGGTGCTGGAGTTGTAGAAGAAAAATTTGTTGATAACTGATCAGTTGAGATGATAGATGAAGTACTTGTTGATGAAGCCGAAGAATTGTCAGGAACAATGGTTGTTGCAGTTGTAGGAGGTTCTGGAGTTGTTGCTGATGAGATTGCTGGATTTGTAGGAAATGATGTGGTGATCTGAAGTTGGCCGCTCTGAATGAGACCGTCTATGCCATTCCTCAAGTTATCGCACCCATTGACTGAAATATTGCAGTAAGCACACCCCAACTCACACCCCGGGAACATTTGGCATTCGAGGAGCTGAGCCTTAATTTCTACCAACGGTGTCCTGATCTGACCCACACTGGTTATTAAATAAGACGACTTGTCTTCTTCAATAGCGTTAATTCTGGGACCACCGTGGTTTGGCATGGGGTTCTTATTGACATTAGGTGGTGGTGCGAAATTCAGAGCTTTTGAGTCTACCAAGTCTTGTACCTTCATGTGCAAAGCTCTGCACTTTTCCGTGCTGTGGCCAGGTGCATTTGAATGGAAGGCACATCTGGCGTTGGAATCATAATTCCTGGGTAGACTGTTGGGATCTGGAGGTGCCAATGTCCTTAGCTCAACTAGGTTGAGTTTCAGGAGTTGTGGCAGCAACGTAGCATATGGCATAGGGATCGGATCGATTACCCTGTTGGCTTGAGAAGGCCTCTGTTGGAATGGCCTTTGCTGGTTATTGTTGTTGGTGTTGCTGTTGTTGTAATTTCTCGGAGGGTACTGATTCTGTTGATGGTACTGAGGTTGTGGCTGATAGTTTTGTTGCGGAGGTTGATAAACTGGTTGAGGATGAGCTGGAGCGGGAATGGTGACTGCTGCCACTGATCTGTGAACATATTGGGGCCTGCCCCTGTTGGTGTGGATGGCATTGGTCTCGCCAGTTCTTCTCGGGCCTGAAAAAGGCTTCCTTGTACTACTGGACGAGCTGGCACCGTTGTCAGATATCTTACCCATTTTTAACAGGCTCTCAATTCTTTCCCCAGCTATGACAACATCTGCAAAGCTAGTGGAAGAGAAAGCAGCCAGCCTATCAATATATGTCCCCTGAAGGGTGTTCATAAACATGTCTGCCATTTCCCTTTCAGACATAGGTGGCTGAACAACAGCAGCCAATTGCCTCCATCTCTGGGCATATTCTCGGAAACTTTCCCTTGACGATTGTGACATTCCCATGAGGAGGGTCTTGTTGGGTGCCATATCTAAGTTGTACTGATACTGTCTGATGAAGGCCTCTGCCAGGTCCTTCCAGCATCTAATAGTTGCCCTTGTCAAGTGAGAGTACCATTCTCTTGAAGCTCCTGTCAAGCTGTCTTCGAAATAGAACATCCAGAGCTTCTCATCCATAGTATAGGCCTTCAGCCTCCCCAGAAATGATTGTAAATGAGTTCGGGGGCATGAAGTCCCGTTGTATTTTTCAAAACAAGGAGGCTTAAACTTATGGGGAATCCTGACCCCGTCTACCAAGCCCATGTCCATGACATCGAAACCCAAAGAGTTTTGAGACTCTAAGGATCTCAATTTCTCAGCTATCTCATCCAGCCTTCTATCATAAGCTTCTTCCCTAGCACCCATTACTGTGAATTGATCCTCTTGGGGGTCTTCTTGAAGTACCCTGGCTGCAGTGGCAGTCCCTTGAACATTTGCAGGAATATTGACCTCTGGATGAAGATGGGGGCCAAAGACAGGGGGGTTAACATGAGGTTGGACCCTTTCATTGTTGCTGGTGCCGGCAGTCCCTATATGTGGATCTTCTTGATTTTGCCTTTCCACCATGGCCCTCAATCTTTCCTGGCTCTGAGCCATGTTGTTCATCACTTCCATAAACTGAGTCATTTGATTCCTCATTTCTAGCCTTTCATTTGCCATTTGATTTCTGACCTCAGTAAGGTCCTGCTGCATCTGATCCATTTGAATGCCCGGAAGATTGTTACGGGTCGGATAACGGTGCAGACGGTTGAGGGGAAATACCCGGCGCCGAGCAATAGTTCCTGAACATCACAACAGAGTTAGTGGCAATAAATCAAAAACCTACAAAACAAACAAAAGGGTTAGCATGCAATGCAGTATGCTTATTTGCTTCCAAGGTATCTGGCTTGGCATGCAGTTTTGACCCTTCCAGACCCTTGAAGATGCTGTTGATGTTGCTTTTGAAGTGAAACTTGGATGGAACAAACTAATACATATATTACAAAAGCAAATGATACATAGTTTGTTTACAAATACAAACCCTCTGAGGGGTCAAAATACATTACAGGAAAATAAAAGTACATGGAATGAAAGCAACAACAAACAAATGGATGATGAGTATTCTTCCAATAGAGGGCCCAACTGAAAGTCTTGAAAAGTGAAACATCTTAGTGGGGGATCATAAAACTGAATGCAAGTGTGGATCAGGCTTCTCTGTGAAGGGTCCAGATCCATGACCATATCAAGTATATCTCCATAATGTTCCCTGAACAATGGTATGTGATCTGGAGTGATCAGGGTCTGAATCCTCCTGATGTCAGATAACTCTGGCTGGAAGAAGTGGTAAGTGATGTTGCTCTTTTTAGGAGCCATGATGCTGAAGATAAGTAGAGACAGGTGCTGATGATAACACTGAAGAAGGGGCCACTGATTGGCTGGTGCAGGTGGCTGATAGCTGAAGCAGGTGCTGATGAAGATAGGTCAATACTGAGGATAGGGTCAAAACCAAACCAAAAGAATGAAGATGGATACCCTGAAACACAAATAAGCAAATGTCAATATGATGCAATGTTTATGTATGCAAATGATATGCAAGGGTTTGTGACTGAGCTGGATCTGATCAGATGCCTTGATATAGGTCCAAGTCATATTCAAGAATACCAGATGGAGGTCTATAAATCCAGTAACCAAGGTGGGGGACTCAAATAAAGAGCCACATGTCCAGGGTTTTAGAATCACAAGAACTGTCCCAAAATGAAGTACTCTTAAACAAACAAAGTAACAGGGTATTCTGAGGTCAAGGTACCTGCAAACATGTAAACAGCCCAACCCCCTCACAGGTGGTGTTCTAAAACAAGGATCCTCAGACTTGGATCAGTTATGAGAAGTGTAAACACTTCTAACCCGGAGGTACAGCGTTTACAATAACCATAAAAGTTCCTCCTCTAATTCACCTCAGTTTCTGAAGGTCAAAACTAAAGGTCATCCAGACTTAGCAGGCTTCCCAGATAGCCCTAGCATTGCAGGAAATCTGCAACACAGAGTTCTCAAGAAGAAACCCATATCTGAACTGTGTTTCATATTCCCGCACCAGACCGAGATGGAATGGGAAACAATATGATTCACTCTATCCTAGGTGTCACTTAGGTCCCAGGTATAGGACCTTAACTCTCAATGGAACACCCACCCACCAAAGCAAAACCAGATCCAGCCAGACAGCATGAAAGTATGATATATGAAAAACTGTAAAGAAAGCAATAAATAAAGCGGTACAGAAAGCAGTAAATAAAGCAAATATACAAACACAAATAAGCACATAACACCCCAGTAAACACAAATCAAACAAGCGCTAGGAGGAACCCACAAAAAGAACCAGAAGCCCTGGTTGCAGTATAAGGGTCCCCAGCAGAGTCGCCAAGCTGTCGCTCCCGATAAATGGGACCGGCCCAGATAAAGGTACAGACGCGAACGGTCGGCTAAAGGAACAGTGAGAACACACAGCCGTGAACTCACTGGAGATGAATAGAGTCGCCAGCTAGGCATTTTTATCCCGGAGGAAAGGCAATGCTGCATAGGCCTAGAAAGAGATGGATAAGACGGTTGCGAACCAGAGAGACTGAGAAAGGGGGTTGGTTACAACCTGGGAAGGTATTAGCACCCAGATTGTCCGTCGTACTCGACGGGATCCACGCTTAAAAGATTTGTGTTTTAAAGGGGTAGTGTCAGTGCAATCTGTGTATAAAAGAGCTGGAAAAGATGTACAGGTGTCAGTGTAAAGTGAAATGTGATGTGTATAAATGTACAATGTCAGTGTAGGAACAGGAATGAGATGCTCAAGATCATGAGGCTTAAAGAATAATTGCTGGAAGGGGGGGGAATATACAGAGACTTTTGTTCGATAACTGTTAAGTTATGCCTACGTATCCTCTCGTGCAATGAGGAAGTCAGAACACCGTAGTTCGACCCAAAGAGACTGAAAGGTGAATTAACTAGTGAACTGCTCACTTGTCTATGCTCAAGTGTATGACCTGTCTGGCTCAGGTGCTAACTGTCTTGCATTAGACGGAAGAAGCAAGTTCTCGATTGTGAGTGAATGAGATGAGGAAAGAATCCCGCAGGAGACGATTATTGTTTGTTTTTGTGTTTTCAGTCTTTTATTGCTTTTTGAAGGTTTGTCATAAGTCAATGAGCTTAAGTCTAAACCAATGGATTTAGTAAACTCATCACATCCTCCCTCTGATTAGGGGTAATGAGAATACCTTAAGTGCGAAGTCAGATTCTCACACTTAATCACCTTTGGTATAGGATTAAGATCATTAACCTACTTGTGATTATTTAGATGTTTTTGTTGTTTTTGTTTAGTGTTGAGTAATGAGGTTAAGCCATAATCAAGGATTAAACAGACCCATTACACCATCCTAATAGAAGGATAATAGATGAGAATGTTTAAGCTGAGGAAAGCTCCTCAACTTAATCCATGATTAGGGATTAAACTCATGACAAAACAAGCCTTTATTAGATGGATTTTATTTAATGATATGATGATGAAGTGTTTTTTAGGGTTTGTAAGACAACTTGAGGGGGACTTGTCCATTAACACTAGGGTTAGTCCTTCTTAACCAATTAAGGAAGAGTTAGAACCCTAATGCAAGGCCCAAGTTACAAGTGTGATGTCTTGATACTTGTTAAGTGAATTGATTAAGAGATTTAAACACATTAAGGGTTTAACACTTAGGATTAAAGTTATACACTCCATCCTAAGAGAAGGATGCAGGCATAAGCTTAATCACAAAGCCTTAAAGCCTTTAGGGTTTAGTCCCTGATTATGAGATGAGAAGAGAAGACTCAAAGAGACTCAAAGGTGAAAACTAAATGGGGAGACTAATCAAAACCCTAATCATTATCATGCTTGGTTGTTCCTAAGGTTTGTGAGGTTTACAAGAGAAATCTTCAAAGGAACCACCAGGAAGCAGATGAAAGGATCAAGAGAAGCAAAGTGACTTGCTTCATTTAAGAAGTCAAGTCACTTGAAGAAAGAAAGTAAGAAAAAGAAGAATGAGCAAGCTCAATCTCAAACACAAACAAAATGCAGCAATGGATGCAAGAGAGATGAAAAGAAAAGTATGAGAAGTGAAGGCAAATCCACTTCTCAAAGTCACTTACCACCTGAAAGGTTAGAAAGGAAATGCAATGCAATGCAAGATGGGATGAGATGACATGATGAGAAACAAAACCAGAAGCATATACATGATGCTAATGATGCTATGAGATTCTACAAACATGAGGCAGCACATGGAAATGATCATACAAGCTTATGAATGCAAATGGGGCAAGCTAGAGCACATGAACATACATGAAAAGTTATGAAATGCAAATGGCATACAACATGGCAAATGCAAGATGCAATGGCCAAACATGCTTTCAATATGTCTTGTGATGTCAAATGAATCAAATGGATGCTTGAAATGTCATGGCAAGTCATGTTATGCAAGAGAATGCAAGATGTATGCAAATGGAAGCCCAAATTAGGGTTTATGATCAATACATCAAACAAAAACCAAAATCAGAAGCAAACCCTAAGGTAAAAAATTGAAAATGCCACTCAAAGGCCCCCTAATCCTATACTAAACCAATGCCCAAAGGAGAGGTCTCAACTCCTAACCAATCTCAAGATATGATTTTTACAAGTTTCTAGGGTTTTTAGGGTTTCGAAACAAAATAAATGCCAAACAAATTGAAAATGAAAGATCAAATCATGGCCATTTAATCTCACAAACTTCATGCTAAACACAATGCAATACAAAAAGAATCAATGTCCAACTCTTCATGGATAGGTAGAAATGATTTTTGGAAGTTTGGATCAAAATAATGCACAAAAATGATTTTAATTCAATGAGAAATTCTTAAAATGCATCATGATCAAAAAATAAATTTGGTTTGAAGGTTGGACAATGTTTCTAAATGTCTTAGAACATTTCATGAATTTTTTGGTGATTTTTAAATACCTAAAAGTATTTTTAATAAATTAATTTTCATTAATCAATTAAAAATAAACTTTTAAATATTTTAAAATACTTTTTAAATGCTAAAAATGAAAATGTAAATATTTTTGTGTCATAAAAATTAATGAAAGTCTTGAGAAAAAGTTTCATAATTTTTAGACAATTTTTACTATTTTTAACAAATTATGTAAAACAAATGAGAAAAATGTGAAAATAAAATGAAAATAAATGAATTATGGGAGAAGTCAGCTGATCCAAGGGCCTGAATTCAAAGTCACACGCGCGGGAGTTGACTACGCGCGGAAACGGACGGCCTACATTCAAACTGGCTTAATTACACTTAGCCCTAATTAATCAAGCCCTAGTGACTCTCAGGCGACCGGAACACTGTTCCGGTCGTCTTCTCCGGCTATACCATTTTCCTATCTCTCTCAATACGCCATGAAATCATGCCAAACTCTCCAGAATCAAACCTTAGCTCATTCTAAACAAGATTCCAGCAACAAACATCATTTATTTCAACACACAAACAAGATTCGAATCAAACATTCAAAACTGCAAAAATTTCAGAAACATCATACAGGCTCATTTCTCACTCTTTTTCAAAAGTAACAAGTTCAGTGTGATCAGTGAAGCATGCTTTACCATTTAGAAACTTAAAAAGCAAGTTCTGGAAAAAAAGTTCATGGAGTCACCTGAGATTGAGCTTTTGATTCAGGAGCTTTCTGGATGGTTCTTTGGCTCAAACAGGTCCCAATGATCCCCCTTTGAAGCTTTGGACACTTGGTTGGAGTTTAAACAGCCTCTTGAGTGAGTTTGCAGAAGCTCAGGCCAAGGGAGTGTGAAAATCGTATTTTGGTTCCAAGGTGTTTCAGGCCAGGATGAAGGGTGGTTTCTGGTCAGTGAAGTGAGCAAAGATGATTTGTGAAGTTTGTCTTTGTGTTTGAGGTTTGTGGAGAGAGATTCGAAAGAAAATGCAAGTTGGGGTGAGTTTGTGAATGTGATGCCCTTGTGTGTTTCAGCCTTGCTTAATATGTGAAATGGCTAGCATTTTGTTTGCATAAAAAACTCCCATTGGTCAGATGATGTGACCTGGCCTGCTGTGATAGGTAAGTTCACTTTTGCAAAATGTCAACTTTGTTGTAAGAGAGGCATGGGCTTGATTCTAGGCTAGTACAAGCATGGGGGCTGGCGCAGCATGGTGTGTGAGTGATGCTAGGAAGGTTCAGCAGCCAAGGCAACTAGTTGGTGAAGTGTGATCATGAGTTTTGCAAGTTGATCCTCTTTTGGTTCACATGAAATTTCTTGTCCCACAGGCCATATAAACATGAAATTTTTTGGTTCAATCTGAACTTTAGATGTTACATGATCATGTTATGTGAATTATAAGTCCATTTGATAGCCTTAGAACACTTGATCAAGTCATTTTGCAAAATACCTCTTTGGTAGAAACTTTGAATTTTAGTGATTTTTGCCAACTTTGTCACACCATAACTTTTGATCCAAGAAGAATCAGATCATGTTCTTGTACTTTTTGAAAAGGGAAAGATCTAATCTACAACTTTCATGACCAAAGTTTTTCCATTTGAAGCATTTTTGGATCAAAAAGCAAGGCTTGAAAAATGACCTAAAATGACATATTCCTTAAAAGTCAACTATGCCCTAAAAAGTCAACTTTGCAAAAACTTCAAATTCTTGATATTTGTGAACTTCAACCTTCTTCCATGATCAAATAAAGATCATATACACTCAAAATGATGAAGATCACCCCTTGGCTGGGTCATTGGGGGCCTCAGATGCCCTGATTTTGCACTGACTTGTCTGAAAAGTCAACCCTTGATCAGATGACTTCCCCATGGAATTTCTTCATGAAAATTGATATGCATACTCCCTATACCATATAGAGACAAATGGAAACAAGAATGACCAAAAAATTTGGAGTTATGGCCTCTGAAACCAAAACCCTGATTTCAGGTCAACTGTGCAGTCAAACTTGGCTCTGCATCCACACCAATCCCAGTTCTTGTGATTCTTTTGCATTTTTGACTTTGAGAGGATGTAATATGATATAAGAACACACATGGACCCCTTTGAAATGATTGTTGACCTTTGGAGTGGCTCAAGAATCCCTTGGATTGCTCAAATCACAAACCCTAGGTGCAGATGACTTAGAAACTATGCAGTGAATTAAAAATGGGATATGAGATGATATGATTGTGTTTATGCATATGAAATGATCACAAGCCATGGTGAATGGGTGAGGGAAAATTTGGGGTGTTTACAGCTGCCCCTATTCAAACATGAGTTAGCTGTGCAGGATGTAAGCGACGACTTAACAGGCAAACAAGATAACTTGTGGTTGAATACCAAAGACAGTCCAAAATTTGCACTCACAAAATGAAGAAGAAAAGGGATATAGATTGTAAAAGGAAAATAAAGTATATTGTAAAGTGTGGGCAACGGAGGACGACCGTCGAGCAGAGGACGACTGCTGGGTAAAAGGCAATGACGGGTACGGCCGCCATGCTGGAAAAGTGCGGAAAATAAAGCAATGACGGGGACGGCCGACATGCTGGGGATAAAAGGTAAAGCCAAGACGGGGACGGCCGACTAGCTGGGAAAAGTGCGGAAAATAAAGCAATGACGGGGACGACCGGCATGCTGGGGATAAAAGGTAAAGCCGAGACGGGGACGGCCGACTAGCTGGGAAAAGTAAGATATCATGATGGGGACGGCCATCGGGTTAAAGAATAAATGAAATAAACAGATGATGGGGTACGGCCATCAAAGGTGAAGGACGATCACCTAGCAGGGGACGGCTGCTCTGTTGGGTATAAGAAAATATGATGGGGACGGCCATCAAAGGTGGAGGACGACCACCTGGCAGGGTACGGTGGCCGAGAATATCAACGATGGGGACGGCCATCGGATGAGCATGATGGAGGACGACCATCAAGAGGTGGAGGACGACCACCTAGCAGGGGACGGCTGCTCTCAGGGTTCATCATGACATAGGACGAATGCCAGATAACCAAAATCAACAATGGGGACGGCCATTGGATAAAATTGATGAAGGACGATCATCAAGAGGTGGAGGACGACCACCTAGCAGGGGACGGCTGCTAAAATCAACGATGGGGACGGCCATCGGATGAGCATGATGGAGGACGACCATCAAGAGGTGGAGGACGACCACCTAGCAGGGTACGGCTGCTCTCAGGGTTTATCATGACACAGGACGAGTGTCAGATAAGAAGGAAAATTTGCTAGTTGGAAATCTACTGGGGAGATAGTAAACACGGACGAGTGTTTACATCCAAGAAACAAAAGGTATAAGTGTTTGGTATTGTGTATAGATTAAAGATGCGGACGAGCATCCCTAAGACTACGATACGGACGAGTATCGGGTAGAAACAGATACTGACGCGTGTTCAAAGATGATGATACGGACGAGTATCAACTGGTTAACAGAGAACACGGACGAGTGTTGAATCTGAGGGGACTTTTCTGGGGAATAGTAGGCACAGACGAGTGTCTATATTCAAGAGGACATAAGTGTTTGACACGGTGTATGGATTAAAGATGCGGACGAGCATCCTTAAGGCTATGATACGGACGAGTATCATGTAGAAACAAACGCTTGACGCATGTTCGAAGATGATGGTACGGACGAGTACCAACTGGTTAACAGAGAACACGGACGAGTGTCGAATCTGTGGGGATATATATGTATATACAAGATACGGACGAGTATCTGTATAGTTATGAGTATATATAGATGAGTGTTTATCTGCTTGGGAAGGTGACACGGACGAGTGTCAAAAGGAGAAGAGTATAATAATATCAACAAGTATATAAAAGTGTAGATGACTGTGCTGGGGATATGACACGGACGGGTGTTAAGGAATTGTATATACAAGTAGGTGAGTACAAAGATGGTGCCTTTGGCTTTCTGCTGGTGATTTGACACGGACGGGTGTCAGGAAGTATCTGTAATATGGGTGGTTTTGTTTGTAAGGAGTGTTCAGGCGACTTTACTGGGGAGTGATGACACGGACGGGTGTCAGACAGGAGTATATACTGGTGTTTGTGATTTGTGAGGCAACTGCTTTTGCTGGGGACTCTGGTGGGGATTTTTTGTATGTTGATGAACTGTCGTTATTCACAAGTGTTGATTCAAAACATGGCTTACGATTATGCTATGTGTTGGATTTTTTTTTGCCGTAATGCTCCGTGCTAAAACGGAATGCTACGCTCTATGGGCGAATATGATGCGAATGCTATGATTGTGCAAAGATACCAAACCGGGCTCCGGGTCCCGTTGTTGCGAAGATCCTCGATCAATTCGTTTGAAGTGGACGTCCCAGCTGGGGATGAGATCATTGGTAGATCTGATGACATGATATCTGCTTGGGGAATCGGGTCATTGAGAGACCTAATCCGATGAATATAGGACCCAGCTGGGGTTTGTAGAAGCTTTCTCCACTCTGTTGTGATCTTCTATGCGCTGCTCTTCTGGATAGAGGCTGGAACTCTGTAGGGAGATGGTTTCCTGACTTTTGTGCTCGGCTGAGGGCGAGATGGCAACTCGGCTGGGGAGGAAGAGAGATCACTGAAATATCTCCCTAGGGATTCCGTTGAAGTGGATCCTCGACTCAGCCGGGGATATGGGTGCCTTCTGTGACGCCTGGCAACTCTGATGGGGATAAGCACTAAGTGGAAACTCAGCTGGGGGAAGTCATGGGAGGCAACTCAGCTGGGGAGAGAGCACTTCGGGTGCTAAAATTGAGTGTTGATTTGCCAGCTTGCTGGGACGAGGCTTACATGTCCCGAGTTGCATTCTGGACACCTGCAATCCTGAAAAAGATAGAGTAACGCACAAGATAATCCCGAGGTTTCCCTTACTGGATTCCGTCATAGGAGTTAGGATACTTCTGAGAGTGAGCATATTTCCTGCAAGCATGTTTTTATTTATTTTGAAGATAAACATCTGTATTCTCATGCAATCAGTTTTTTCTTTTAAGACATCAAACATTTTTTTGCAAATAAAATGTACAAAACGAGACATGACTGAAAATCTGATTTTATTAATTCATATGCCCTGAATTGGCGAGATACAGTCAAAGGAACATATCCCCTGGAATGAGGAGATTGTTACAAACTGAGAAACAAAAAGCTGGCAGTGTTGATGACGCTTTAAGGAGCTTCCTCCTTACTATGACTCGTATGACTTTTGACGTTCTTCTCATCTTGCTTTCTGAAGAATGTTGATTCTGATTGAAGCTTGATCCTTTCGAAGCTTACCAAGTTGTAAACGATACAGACGAATTCAGAATGCAGTTGTTCGCTTATTCCCTTATTTTGCATGGATCGCCCTTTCAGGTTTTCCATCCATCGGGATACCCATTTTTGCCTGAGTTGTCCAATGTGGCTTTTCAACTCAGCGGGTTTACATTTTTTGTTTATTTTCCCTTATTTTTGCCCGAGTCTTTTATTCTGTTTTTGACTCGCCGGGATGCCCTATTTTTGCCTGGACTTACATTCTGTTTTTATGTCCAGCGGGTCATTTTATGCGAAGTATTTTTTAACTGCATCTGAATTCACAGGGGATGGGAAATCTTCACCATCCATGGTGCTGAGCATCAGTGCTCCACCAGAGAAAACTTTCTTTACTACAAATGGTCCTTCATAATTTGGAGTCCATTTTCCCCTGTGGTCTGTATGAGGAGGGAGGATTCTTTTCAGCACAAGATCTCCTACTTGGTACTCTCGGTGCCTGACTTTCTGATCGAAGGCTTTCTTCATTCTTTTCTGATACAGCTGCCCATGACAGATTGCAGCCAACCTCTTCTCTTCAATCAGACTCAGTTGTTCGTATCGGGCCCTGACCCATTCTGCTTCACTCAGTTTAACATCCATCAGTATCCGTAGGGAGGGTAATTCAACTTCAACAGGTAGGACTGCCTCCATACCATACACAAGTTGATACGGTGTTGCCCCAGTGGATGTTCTGATCGACGTGCGGTACCCATGCAAGGCAAATGGTAGCATTTCGTGCCAGTCTTTGTAGGTGACTACCATCTTCTGCACAATCTTCTTGATATTCTTATTAGCTGCCTCAACAGCGCCGTTCATCTTTGGCCTGTATGGAGAAGAGTTGTGATGTTGGATCTTGAAGTCCCGGCACAGCTCTGCCATCATTTTGTTGTTCAAGTTGGAACCATTATCAGTAATGATTCGCTCGGGAACTCCATATCGACAGATGATATCTCTCTTCAGAAATCTGGCTACCACTTGTCTTGTAAGATTGGCATAGGAAGCTGCTTCGACCCACTTGGTGAAATAATCAATGGCAACCAGGATGAATCTGTGGCCGTTCGAAGCAGTCGGTTCAATCTTGCCAATCATATCAATGCCCCACATGGCAAAGGGCCATGGTGAAGACATCACATTCAAAGGATTGGGAGGCACATGCACCTTATCCGCATAGATCTGGCATTTGTGGCACTTCCTGGCATAAGCACAACAGTCTGCATCCATTGTGATCCAGTAATATCCTGATCTTAACAATTTCTTAGCCATGGCATGCCCTCCGGCATGGGTACCAAAAGATCCTTCGTGCACTTCATGCATCAACAAATCTGCTTCTGTTTTATCAACACATCTGAGGAGTACCATATCAAAGTTCCTTTTGTATAAAGACCCATCAGTGTTCAGGAAGAAACTACCGGCAAGCCTTCTTAATGTCTTCTTATCATTGGATGATGCCCCAGATGGGTATGTTTGGTCCTCCAAGAAGCATTTAATGTCATGAAACCAAGGCTTATCATCTTTAACAACATCTGCTGCGAACGCATATGCTGGTCTGTCAAGTCTGGACACTGAGATCTGAGGTACGAAGTTGGCAGTCTGAACTTTGATCATGGACGAAATGGTAGCCAGAGCATCTGCAAACTGATTCTCGTCCCGAGGGATATACTCAAGCTTGACTGTTGTGAAGAAAGTCAATAACCTCCTTGTATAATCCCTGTAAGGTATCAGATGATCCTGGTGGGTATACCACTTGCCGTTGGTCTGATTGACTACCAGAGCTGAATCCCCGAATACGGTCAATGTCTTGATCCTGAGGTCGATGGCTTCCTCAGGACCCATAATGCAAGCTTCGTATTCAGCTTCGTTGTTAGTGCAGTTGAAAGTGAGTTTTGCCGAGAAAGGCATGTGGACTCCTTTAGGTGTAATGAGTACTGCACCAACACCACGACCATTCATGTTAACGGCCCCATCAAACATCATAGTCCATTCTTCTTTCGGGTCAGGCCCTTCAGTGTGAACAGGCTCTTCATGATCTTTTGCTTTTATGAACATGATGTCTTCATCAGGGAAGTCAAACCTCATAGGCTGGTAATCATCAATAGGTTGCTCAGCAAGGTATTCAGACAATACACTGCCCTTGATGGCTTTCTGAGATGTGTATTGGATGTCATATTCTGTAAGAATCATTTGCCATCTTGCAACCCGTCCGGTAAGCGCTGGCTTCTCGAAAATGTACTTGACTGGGTCCATTTTTGAGATCAATAAAGTAGTGTGGGTCAACATATACTGTCTCAGTCGGCGAGCAGCCCACGCTAAAGCACAACAAGTTTTCTCGAGCAGTGAATAACGTTGTTCACAGTCGGTAAACTTTTTGCTTAGGTAGTATATTGCATACTCTTTTCGACCAGACTCGTCATGCTGGCCCAGCACACACCCCATCGATTCTTCTAACACTGTCAAGTACATTATCAGAGGTCTTCCTTCAACTGGAGGCATAAGAATTGGAGGTTCCTGTAAGTACTCCTTGATCTTGTCAAAAGCCCTTTGGCAGTCTTCGTTCCACCTGACCGTCTGTTCTTTTCTTAACAGCTTGAACAAAGGTTCACAGGTTGCAGTAAGGTGAGATATGAACCGTGAAATGTAGTTCAATCGACCTAAGAACCCCCGAACTTCTTTCTCAGTTTTCGGTGCAGGCATCTCTTGGATGGCTTTGACTTTATCAGGGTCAACTTCAATCCCCTTCTCGCTTACAATAAATCCCAGCAGCTTACCAGATCGCACCCCGAATGTGCACTTGTTGGGGTTCAGCTTCAATTGGTACTTCCTCAGACGCTTGAATAACTTCAGCAGATTCACCAGGTGATCTTCCTCTATAAGGGACTTGGCAATCATGTCATCCATATAGCATTCGATTTCTTTATGGATCATATCGTGGAATAATGTTACCATAGCCCGTTGATATGTTGCACCGGCATTCTTGAGCCCAAATGGCATTACCTTGTAACAGAACATGCCCCAGGGTGTGATGAAGGTTGTCTTTTCCATGTCTTCAGGTGACATCTTAATCTGATTATATCCTGAAAATCCGTCCATGAAGGAGAATACCGAGAACTGAGCTGTGTTATCCACCAATACATCAATGTGAGGTAATGGGAAGTCATCCTTCGGGCTGGCTCTGTTCAGATCCTGGTAGTCAACACACATTCTTACTTTTCCGTCTTTCTTAGGCACAGGTACTATGTTAGCCACCCACGGCGGATAGCTAGTCACAGCAAGGAACCCGGCGTCCCATTGCTTTTGTACCTCTTCCTTGATTTTCATTGCCATGTCCGGGCGAGTACGGCGCAGCTTCTTCTTAACTGGCGGGCACTCTTCTCTCAAAGGAAGCTTGTGCACGACAATGTCGGTATCCAACCCTGGCATATCTTGATAAGACCAAGCAAACACGTCCACATACTCTCGAAGCAGGTCGACCAGTTGTCTCTTCACTGAGTCTTGCAGGCAGGCCCCGATTTTAACCTCTTTCACGTCTTCATCTGTACCAAGATTAATCACTTCGACCTCCTCCTGATGAGGGGTAATAACCTTTTCCTCTTGTCTCAACAACCTGGCTAGCTCTTCAGGAAGCTCATACTTTTCTTCAACCCCTTCATCAGCTTGATTGATTGGATTGTCAAAGTCATACGAAGTCATAGCCGTGCTGTTGTCGGTGCAGTCTGGAAGGCACTCTCTGCAAGGGTTCAGTTTGTTCATTTTAGTGATTTGATTTTAACCTTGTTTTAGAAAAGTGAAATAAAGTTGTCATTTTGAAAACACTGCCATTTATTTTTTGTACAAAAAGAAAATTGGAAAAACAGTGAGCGGAAAAGAAAAAGACTCATTTGCAAAAAGATGTCTGATATTTCATTGATTAATCTTGTTGCACAAAAAGTACAGATGGCCCGATTACAAAATGAGTCTTGTCATCTTGGGCAAGATGCAAGACTTTGATGCATGCTATAAAAATACAGGAAATAATAATTACTCTGCATGAGTAACTCTTATAATTTCCTGGGAAGACCAGTTTGAGATACTGCTCCCCGGGATCTTTGGACGAATCCAGCTTTCCAGGTTGCGTTCTTCTTCCAGCTCGTCTTCCAAACAGTTGACAGCATCAGGGGTGAGCATCCCCCCACTCACAAAGTTGGGCTCCTTTGCAGCCTCTACTTGATCTTGTTGAGTTGGTTTGTAACCCAACCCAAATCTATCCTCTTTCTTCTCCACCGATAGCAGTTTGCCCCAGCCTTGGGCGTTTCCTCCCTCAACAACCTTCCGGGCTTGTTGGTATGATGATATTGAAGTACCAGGCACAGCAGATGTTTCATTGACATTCAAAGCTTCAAAACCCTGGCTCATTGTTTCATGGATCTCCCCATCCATCTCAATATACTTATAGGTAGCCAGGTGGCTGACAAAAATATCCTCCTCTCCACAGATTGTAACGATTTGACCCTCCCACTCATATTTTAACTTCTGGTGAAGGGTTGAGGTCACGGCGCCAGCGGCGTGAATCCATGGCCTACCCAATAGACAGCTGCAGGCAGGCTGTATATCCATCACGTAGAAGGTCGCTTTGAAAGTCTGCGGGCCAATCGTTATGGGCAACTCAATCTCTCCCAGAACCGATCTCTTTGAACCATCAAAGGCTCTCACCACCAGGTTGCTGGGTCTTAACGCCAATCCGTCATATTCTAGCTTCACAAGGGCCTCTTTAGGTAAGACATTGAGGGATGACCCCGTGTCTACCAGCACATGGGAAAGGACAGCACCTTTACATTCCATGGTTATGTGCAAGGCTTTGTTATGGTTGCGGCCTTCCGTAGTCAAATCGGTGTTGGTGAACCCTAGTCCATGACTAGCATTTACATTTCCAACTACAGCTTCCAACTGATTGACGGTGATCTCTTCAGGCACATAAGCTGCGTGCAAGACTTTGAGTAGTGCATTCCGATGGGCCTCGGAGCACATAAGCAATGATAGGATTGAGATCTTGGAAGGCGTCTGATGAAGCTGATCCACTATTTTATAATCACTCTTCTTGATGATTCGCATGAACTCATCAACCTCTTGGTCAAAGGGTGTTTTCAAGGCTTCTTTAACAGTCTGCTCCTCCTGCACCAAGCTTTTTCCTTTCGCCTTAGCAGCAGCTTCTGCTTCGGCAGTGGGTTTCTGAATTTGTGGAGCGAAAAGACGTCCGCTTCGGATGAAGCCTCCGCCTCCTCCCACATTGTCTATCTGTGGTACAGGGGTTGATGATTCAAAAGTGATTCTTTGTCCTTCACAGTACAGGTCAGAGCCGTAATGCCAGGGGATAGCATTACTGCTTTCATAAGGTACTGGTCCAGGCACCGTGATAGTGACTGGACTGATTGCAGCTGCGGAAGGAACTGTGATAGTCTGCGGATCATAATAAATTGTAACTGGTGCTCTGATGGGAGCAGCACTTTCTGAGTTGTAAGCAGAGTTGTTTTCAGGATCATAAAATATTGTGACGGTTGAGACATCTTCATGATTTGTTGCTGGTGTTGTAGGAGACATTGGTGGAAGGATGGATGTTGTTGTTGTAGGAGTTTCAAAATGGAGTGGTGCTGGAGTTGTAGAAGAAAAATTTGTTGATAACTGATCAGTTGAGATGATAGATGAAGTACTTGTTGATGAAGCCGAAGAATTGTCAGGAACAATGGTTGTTGCAGTTGTAGGAGGTTCTGGAGTTGTTGCTGATGAGATTGCTGGATTTGTAGGAAATGATGTGGTGATCTGAAGTTGGCCGCTCTGAATGAGACCGTCTATGCCATTCCTCAAGTTATCGCACCCATTGACTGAAATATTGCAGTAAGCACACCCCAACTCACACCCCGGGAACATTTGGCATTCGAGGAGCTGAGCCTTAATTTCTACCAACGGTGTCCTGATCTGACCCACACTGGTTATTAAATAAGACGGCTTGTCTTCTTCAATAGCGTTAATTCTGGGACCACCGTGGTTTGGCATGGGGTTCTTATTGACATTAGGTGGTGGTGCGAAATTCAGAGCTTTTGAGTCTACCAAGTCTTGTACCTTCATGTGCAAAGCTCTGCACTTTTCCGTGCTGTGGCCAGGTGCATTTGAATGGAAGGCACATCTGGCGTTGGAATCATAATTCCTGGGTAGACTGTTGGGATCTGGAGGTGCCAATGTCCTTAGCTCAACTAGGTTGAGTTTCAGGAGTTGTGGCAGCAACGTAGCATATGGCATAGGGATCGGATCGATTACCCTGTTGGCTTGAGAAGGCCTCTGTTGGAATGGCCTTTGCTGGTTATTGTTGTTGGTGTTGCTGTTGTTGTAATTTCTCGGAGGGTACTGATTCTGTTGATGGTACTGAGGTTGTGGCTGATAGTTTTGTTGCGGAGGTTGATAAACTGGTTGAGGATGAGCTGGAGCGGGAATGGTGACTGCTGCCACTGATCTGTGAACATATTGGGGCCTGCCCCTGTTGGTGTGGATGGCATTGGTCTCGCCAGTTCTTCTCGGGCCTGCAAAAGGCTTCCTTGTACTACTGGACGAGCTGGCACCGTTGTCAGATATCTTACCCATTTTTAACAGGCTCTCAATTCTTTCCCCAGCTATGACAACATCTGCAAAGCTAGTGGAAGAGAAAGCAGCCAGCCTATCAATATATGTCCCCTGAAGGGTGTTCATAAACATGTCTGCCATTTCCCTTTCAGACATAGGTGGCTGAACAACAGCAGCCAATTGCCTCCATCTCTGGGCATATTCTCGGAAACTTTCCCTTGACGATTGTGACATTCCCATGAGGAGGGTCTTGTTGGGTGCCATATCTAAGTTGTACTGATACTGTCTGATGAAGGCCTCTGCCAGGTCCTTCCAGCATCTAATAGTTGCCCTTGTCAAGTGAGAGTACCATTCTCTTGAAGCTCCTGTCAAGCTGTCTTCGAAATAGAACATCCAGAGCTTCTCATCCATAGTATAGGCCTTCAGCCTCCCCAGAAATGATTGTAAATGAGTTCGGGGGCATGAAGTCCCGTTGTATTTTTCAAAACAAGGAGGCTTAAACTTATGGGGAATCCTGACCCCGTCTACCAAGCCCATGTCCATGACATCGAAACCCAAAGAGTTTTGAGACTCTAAGGATCTCAATTTCTCAGCTATCTCATCCAGCCTTCTATCATAAGCTTCTTCCCCAGCACCCATTACTGTGAATTGATCCTCTTGGGGGTCTTCTTGAAGTACCCTGGCTGCAGTGGCAGTCCCTTGAACATTTGCAGGAATATTGACCTCTGGATGAAGATGGGGGCCAAAGACAGGGGGGTTAACATGAGGTTGAACCCTTTCATTGTTGCTGGTGCCGGCAGTCCCTATATGTGGATCTTCTTGATTTTGCCTTTCCACCATGGCCCTCAATCTTTCCTGGCTCTGAGCCATGTTGTTCATCACTTCCATAAACTGAGTCATTTGATTCCTCATTTCTAGCCTTTCATTTGCCATTTGATTTCTGACCTCAGTAAGGTCCTGCTGCATCTGATCCATTTGAATGCCCGGAAGATTGTTACGGGTCGGATAACGGTGCGGACGGTTGAGGGGAAATACCCGGCGCCGAGCAATAGTTCCTGAACATCACAACAGAGTTAGTGGCAATAAATCAAAAACCTACAAAACAAACAAAAGGGTTAGCATGCAATGCAGTATGCTTATTTGCTTCCAAGGTATCCGGCTTGGCATGCAGTTTTGACCCTTCCAGACCCTTGAAGATGCTGTTGATGTTGCTTTTGAAGTGAAACTTGGATGGAACAAACTAATACATATATTACAAAAGCAAATGATACATAGTTTGTTTACAAATACAAACCCTCTGAGGGGTCAAAATACATTACAGGAAAATAAAAGTACAAGGAATGAAAGCAACAACAAACAAATGGTCAAACACCAAGACCAAACTCATCCTCACGAACTTCCTTGAGAAGTGCTTCGGTCACAGGATCGGCCGGACGCTCCGTGAGATTCCTGATGAGGAGATTCCGGGTCGTAACAGCTGCCGTTAGCTTCCTGTGCTGGCTTTGGTCCTTTGACCTCTTCACTCCAGCTTTGATCTTTAGCTCTGATATCTCCCTCTGGGCTGCTGCCAGGGCTTCTTGTTGCTCTTTTGCACTAGCTTCCAGTTGCTCCATCTTGTCTTGGACCCTCTTGTCCTCCAGGGTGCGAGCCTCGGTGATCCTGACCCACCTAGCCTGACTCTCCTTTAGATACAAGTCTGTCCTTGCTCTCTGGAACTGGGCTTCCTTGCAAGCATTCTTCAGAATTTGTTCCCCAGCCTTAGACTTCTTGATATAATCCCCAGACTTCTCAATCTTAGCCAGATGCTCCACTCTCAACTTCTCTAACCTCTCAATATCCAACCTGCCATCACTCCTCTCCCGGAGAGTCTTCTGCAAAGCCTGAGTTAACTTCTCATTTCTTTCCTTCAAGCTCTCAAACTCCTCCAAACTGATAGTGGCAGGAGGTGGTGCTGAAGATGATTCAGGCATATCTTCCATGGTAAATGGCATTCCAGAGAATTGAGCCCTGGCATAGGACCACTCATAATATTGTGCTAATGCCACATTGTTGCACTTCCCCAAAATGGTTATTCCCTTGGTTTGAACATTATCCCAGGCCCAGGCAGCCTGCCTAACAATAGCCAGATTAGGCTTGTTCTCACAATAAAGAGTCTCCACCAAGTCCTGTGCCTTAGGAGAGTGGACCAGTGCATAACCCAGTTGCCTTCTGAACAGCAGAGGATTGTAATTAATGCTACCCTTAACTCCTATTAGGGGCACATTGGGAAAATTCCCACAGCTGGTGATGATATCCCTGCCCTTGGTGCTTTGGGTGCACCATCTGATATCGGCTGAAGTTAGAGCAGTGAGTCTCTTAGCCCAGTTTTTCTGCTGATGGGGATTCAAAAATGCATCTGTCTTGGGTAAATGCCTGAGAAGCCAGGTATGGAACAAAGGAGCACAACACCTCACTAATCTTCCCCTCTGCTTTTCGTTCCTCTGATGCACTGAGTAATAGAGATCCCCCAATAAAGTGGGCACTGGGTTCTGCAAGATGAAAAGATGGATTGCATTCTTGCTAATGAATCGAGGCTCATCTGCAAACAACACAATTCCATATATACTCAAGGCCAACAAGGCACAGACAGCTTTCCACTCTCCTAAAGAAACTTTCAGGGTAGCTTGAGAGACCAAGAAATCCAGATGAAAGCCAGGGATTCCAGCTTTAGAAGTCATATGCTGCTCAATCAGGACAGGTTCCAGATGCAAAGCCTTTGCTACTTCTCCATTACCAGGGAAGACCATCTCGGGGTTGAAAGGGACTCCACCCCTGATAGGTATACCAACTAATGATGAGTATTCTTCCAATAGAGGGCCCAACTGAAAGTCTTGAAAAGTGAAACATCTTAGTGGGGGATCATAAAACTGAATGCAAGTGTGGATCAGGCTTCTCTGTGAAGGGTCCAGATCCATGACCATATCAAGTATATCTCCATAATGTTCCCTGAACAATGGTATGTGATCTGGAGTGATCAGGGTCTGAATCCTCCTGATGTCAGATAACTCTGGCTGGAAGAAGTGGTAAGTGATGTTGCTCTTTTTAGGAGCCATGATGCTGAAGATAAGTAGAGACATGTGCTGATGATAACACTGAAGAAGGGGCCACTGATTGGCTGGTGCAGGTGGCTGATAGCTGAAGCAGGTGCTGATGAAGATAGGTCAATACTGAGGATAGGGTCAAAACCAAACCAAAAGAATGAAGATGGATACCCTGAAACACAAATAAGCAAATGTCAATATGATGCAATGTTTATGTATGCAAATGATATGCAAGGGTTTGTGACTGAGCTGGATCTGATCAGATGCCTTGATATAGGTCCAAGTCATATTCAAGAATACCAGATGGAGGTCTATAAATCCAGTAACCAAGGTGGGGGACTCAAATAAAGAGCCACATGTCCAGGGTTTTAGAATCACAAGAACTGTCCCAAAATGAAGTACTCTTAAACAAACAAAGTAACAGGGTATTCTGAGGTCAAGGTACCTGCAAACCTGTAAACAGCCCAACCCCCTCACAGGTGGTGTTCTAAAACAAGGATCCTCAGACTTGGATCAGTTATGAGAAGTGTAAACACTTCTAACCCGGCGGTACAGCGTTTACAATAACCATAAAAGTTCCTCCTCTAATTCACCTCAGTTTCTGAAGGTCAAAACTAAAGGTCATCCAGACTTAGCAGGCTTCCCAAATAGCCCTAGCATTGCAGGAAATCTGCAACACAAAGTTCTCAAGAAGAAACCCATATCTAAACCGTGTTTCATATTCCCGCACCAGACCGAGATGGAATGGGAAAGAATATGATTCACTCTAGCCTAGGTGTCACTTAGGTCCCAGGTATAGGACCTTAACTCTCAATGGAACACCCACCCACCAAAGCAAAACCAGATCCAGCCAGATAGCATGACAGTATGATATATGAAAAACTGTAAAGAAAGCAATAAATAAAGCGGTACAGAAAGCAGTAAATAAAGCAAATATACAAACACAAATAAGCACATAACACCCCAGTAAACACAAATCAAACAAGCGCTAGGAGGAACCCACAAAAAGAACCAGAAGCCCTGGTTGCAGTATAAGGGTCCCCAGCAGAGTCGCCAAGCTGTCGCTCCCGATAAATGGGACCGGCCCAGATAAAGGTACAGACGCGAACGGTCGGCTAAAGGAACAGTGAGAACACACAGCCGTGAACTCACTGGAGATGAATAGAGTCGCCAGCTAGGCATTTTTATCCCGGAGGAAAGGCAATGCTGCATAGGCCTAGAAAGAGATGGATAAGACGGTTGCGAACCAGAGAGACTGAGAAAGGGGGTTGGTTACAACCTGGGAAGGTATTAGCACCCAGATTGTCCGTCGTACTCGACGGGATCCACGCTTAAAAGATTTGTGTTTTAAAGGGGTACTGTCAGTGCAATCTGTGTATAAAAGAGCTGGAAAAGATGTACAGGTGTCAGTGTAAAGTGAAATGTGATGTGTATAAATGTACAGTGTCAGTGTAGGAACAGGAATGAGATGCTCAAGATCATGAGGCTTAAAGAATAATTGCTGGAAGGGGGGGAATATACAGAGACTTTTGTTCGATAACTGTTAAGTTATGCCTACGTATCCTCTCGTGCAATGAGGAAGTCAGAACACCGTAGTTCGACCCAAAGAGACTGAAAGGTGAATTAACTAGTGAACTGCTCACTTGTCTATGCTCAAGTGTATGACCTGTCTGGCTCAGGTGCTAACTGTCTTGCATTAGACGGAAGAAGCAAGTTCTCGATTGTGAGTGAATGAGATGAGGAAAGAATCCCGCAGGAGACGATTATTGTTTGTTTTTGTGTTTTCAGTCTTTTATTGCTTTTTGAAGGTTTGTCATAAGTCAATGAGCTTAAGTCTAAACCAATGGATTTAGTAAACTCATCACATCCTCCCTCTGATTAGGGGTAATGAGAATACCTTAAGTGCGAAGTCAGATTCTCACACTTAATCACCTTTGGTATAGGATTAAGATCATTAACCTACTTGTGATTATTTAGATGTTTTTGTTGTTTTTGTTTAGTGTTGAGTAATGAGGTTAAGCCATAATCAAGGATTAAACAGACCCATTACACCATCCTAATAGAAGGATAATAGATGAGAATGTTTAAGCTGAGGAAAGCTCCTCAACTTAATCCATGATTAGGGATTAAACTCATGACAAAACAAGCCTTTATTAGATGGATTTTATTTAATGATATGATGATGAAGTGTTTTTTAGGGTTTGTAAGACAACTTGAGGGGGACTTGTCCATTAACACTAGGGTTAGTCCTTCTTAACCAATTAAGGAAGAGTTAGAACCCTAATGCAAGGCCCAAGTTACAAGTGTGATGTCTTGATACTTGTTAAGTGAATTGATTAAGAGATTTAAACACATTAAGGGTTTAACACTTAGGATTAAAGTTATACACTCCATCCTAAGAGAAGGATGCAGGCATAAGCTTAATCACAAAGCCTTAAAGCCTTTAGGGTTTAGTCCCTGATTATGAGATGAGAAGAGAAGACTCAAAGAGACTCAAAGGTGAAAACTAAATGGGGAGACTAATCAAAACCCTAATCATTATCATGCTTGGTTGTTCCTAAGGTTTGTGAGGTTTACAAGAGAAATCTTCAAAGGAACCACCAGGAAGCAGATGAAAGGATCAAGAGAAGCAAAGTGACTTGCTTCATTTAAGAAGTCAAGTCACTTGAAGAAAGAAAGTAAGAAGAAGAAGAATGAGCAAGCTCAATCTCAAACACAAACAAAATGCAGCAATGGATGCAAGAGAGATGAAAAGAAAAGTATGAGAAGTGAAGGCAAATCCACTTCTCAAAGTCACTTACCACCTGAAAGGTTAGAAAGGAAATGCAATGCAATGCAAGATGGGATGAGATGACATGATGAGAAACAAAACCAGAAGCATATACATGATGCTAATGATGCTATGAGATTCTACAAACATGAGGCAGCACATGGAAATGATCATACAAGCTTATGAATGCAAATGGGGCAAGCTAGAGCACATGAACATACATGAAAAGTTATGAAATGCAAATGGCATACAACATGGCAAATGCAAGATGCAATGGCCAAACATGCTTTCAATATGTCTTGTGATGTCAAATGAATCAAATGGATGCTTGAAATGTCATGGCAAGTCATGTTATGCAAGAGAATGCAAGATGTATGCAAATGGAAGCCCAAATTAGGGTTTATGATCAATACATCAAACAAAAACCAAAATCAGAAGCAAACCCTAAGGTAAAAAATTGAAAATGCCACTCAAAGGCCCCCTAATCCTATACTAAACCAATGCCCAAAGGAGAGGTCTCAACTCCTAACCAATCTCAAGATATGATTTTTACAAGTTTCTAGGGTTTTTAGGGTTTCGAAACAAAAGAAATGCCAAACAAATTGAAAATGAAAGATCAAATCATGGCCATTTAATCTCACAAACTTCATGCTAAACACAATGCAATACAAAAAGAATCAATGTCCAACTCTTCATGGATAGGCAGAAATGATTTTTGGAAGTTTGGATCAAAATAATACACAAAAATGATTTTAATTCAATGAGAAATTCTTAAAATGCATCATGATCAAAAAATAAATTTGTTTTGAAGGTTGGACAATGTTTCTAAATGTCTTAGAACATTTCATGAATTTTTTGGTGATTTTTAAATACCTAAAAGTATTTTTAATAAATTAATTTTCATTAATCAATTAAAAATAAACTTTTAAATATTTTAAAATACTTTTTAAATGCTAAAAATGAAAATGAAAATATTTTTGTGTCATAAAAATTAATGAAAGTCTTGAGAAAAAGTTTCATAATTTTTAGACAATTTTTACTATTTTTAACAAATTATGTAAAACAAATGAGAAAAATGTGAAAATAAAATGAAAATAAATGAATTATGGGAGAAGTCAGCTGATCCAAGGGCCTGAATTCAAAGTCACACGCGCGGGAGTTGACTACGCGCGGAAACGGACGGCCTACATTCAAACTGGCTTAATTACACTTAGCCCTAATTAATCAAGCCCTAGTGACTCTCAGGCGACCGGAACACTGTTCCGGTCGTCTTCTCCGGCTATACCATTTTCCTATCTCTCTCAATACGCCATGAAATCATGCCAAACTCTCCAGAATCAAACCTTAGCTCATTCTAAACAAGATTCCAGCAACAAACATCATTTATTTCAACACACAAACAAGATTCGAATCAAACATTCAAAACTGCAAAAATTTCAGAAACATCATACAGGCTCATTTCTCACTCTTTTTCAAAAGTAACAAGTTCAGTGTGATCAGTGAAGCATGCTTTACCATTTAGAAACTTAAAAAGCAAGTTCTGGAAAAAAAGTTCATGGAGTCACCTGAGATTGAGCTTTTGATTCAGGAGCTTTCTGGATGGTTCTTTGGCTCAAACAGGTCCCAATGATCCCCCTTTGAAGCTTTGGACACTTGGTTGGAGTTTAAACAGCCTCTTGAGTGAGTTTGCAGAAGCTCAGGCCAAGGGAGTGTGAAAATCGTATTTTGGTTCCAAGGTGTTTCAGGCCAGGATGAAGGGTGGTTTCTGGTCAGTGAAGTGAGCAAAGATGATTTGTGAAGTTTGTCTTTGTGTTTGAGGTTTGTGGAGAGAGATTCGAAAGAAAATGCAAGTTGGGGTGAGTTTGTGAATGTGATGCCCTTGTGTGTTTCAGCCTTGCTTAATATGTGAAATGGCTAGCATTTTGTTTGCATAAAAAACTCCCATTGGTCAGATGATGTGACCTGGCCTGCTGTGATAGGTAAGTTCACTTTTGCAAAATGTCAACTTTGTTGTAAGAGAGGCATGGGCTTGATTCTAGGCTAGTACAAGCATGGGGGCTGGCGCAGCATGGTGTGTGAGTGATGCTAGGAAGGTTCAGCAGCCAAGGCAACTAGTTGGTGAAGTGTGATCATGAGTTTTGCAAGTTGATCCTCTTTTGGTTCACATGAAATTTCTTGTCCCACAGGCCATATAAACATGAAATTTTTTGGTTCAATCTGAACTTTAGATGTTACATGATCATGTTATGTGAATTATAAGTCCATTTGATAGCCTTAGAACACTTGATCAAGTCATTTTGCAAAATACCTCTTTGGTAGAAACTTTGAATTTTAGTGATTTTTGCCAACTTTGTCACACCATAACTTTTGATCCAAGAAGAATCAGATCATGTTCTTGTACTTTTTGAAAAGGGAAAGATCTAATCTACAACTTTCATGACCAAAGTTTTTCCATTTGAAGCATTTTTGGATCAAAAAGCAAGGCTTGAAAAATGACCTAAAATGACATATTCCTTAAAAGTCAACTATGCCCTAAAAAGTCAACTTTGCAAAAACTTCAAATTCTTGATATTTGTGAACTTCAACCTTCTTCCATGATCAAATAAAGATCATATACACTCAAAATGATGAAGATCACCCCTTGGCTGGGTCATTGGGGGCCTCAGATGCCCTGATTTTGCACTGACTTGTCTGAAAAGTCAACCCTTGATCAGATGACTTCCCCATGGAATTTCTTCATGAAAATTGATATGCATACTCCCTATACCATATAGAGACAAATGGAAACAAGAATGACCAAAAAATTTGGAGTTATGGCCTCTGAAACCAAAACCCTAATTTCAGGTCAACTGTGCAGTCAAACTTGGCTCTGCATCCACACCAATCCCAGTTCTTGTGATTCTTTTGCATTTTTGACTTTGAGAGGATGTAATATGATATAAGAACACACATGGACCCCTTTGAAATGATTGTTGACCTTTGGAGTGGCTCAAGAAGCCCTTGGATTGCTCAAATCACAAACCCTAGGTGCAGATGAATTAAAAATGGGATATGAGATGATATGATTGTGTTTATGCATATGAAATGATCACAAGCCATGGTGAATGGGTGAGGGCAAATTTGGGGTGTTTACAGCGCGTAGTCAACTGGCCCTTCCCCAGAATCAATCCTGGCTCTCCATTGCGTTTACTTTTCATATTCTTTAATTTTAATTCATTTGTTTTATATTTCTTTTGTTCATTTATTTTAAAATAGCAAAACCTTTTTAAAAATTCTGAAATTTTTTGTACAAACTTTTATTTAATTTCATAAACCAAAAACATTTTTATTTTTATTTTTTGCATTTTTAAATATTTTTAAATCATTTAAAAGTTTATTTTTAATTAATTAATGAGAATTAACTAATTAAAAATACTTTTAGGTATTTAAAAATCACAAAAAAATTCATAAAAACATTTAAAATCATTTAGAAACATTGTTCAACCCTCAAACCAAATTTCTTTTTTGATCTTGATGCACTTTGACAATTTTCCATGGAATTAATTCATTTTCAAAGCATTATTTTGATCCATTGTTCAAAAAATCATTTTTGCCTAGCCTTTGAGAGTTGGACTTTGATTCTTTTTGCATTGTGTTTTGCATATCATGTAGTTTGTGAGATTAAATTGGCATGATTTTCTCCTTCATTTTTCATTTGTTTGGCATTTTTCTTGTTAAGGTACCCTAAAACCCTAGAAAACTTAGGAAATTCATAACTTAAATTAGGTTAAGAGTTGGAACCTCTCCTTTGGGCAGTGAGTTAGTATAGGATTAGGGTCCCTTTGAGTGCATTTTCAATTTTTTATCTTGATGTTTGCTTCTGATTTTGGTTTTTGTTTGATGCATTGATCATAAACCCTAATTTGGGCTTCCTTTTGCATTCATCTTGTGTTTGCATTCATACCTTGACTTGCCATAGCATTTTGTGCATCCATTTGATCCATTAGACATCTTAAGATATGTTGAAAGCATGTTTGATCATTACATCTTGCATTTGCCATGATTGCATGCCATTTGCATTTCATAACTTTCCATGTATGTTCATGGTTCTTAACTTGTTTCATCTGCATCCATATGTTTGTATGATCATCCCCATACCTTGTTTCATGTTTGCATCATCTCATAACATCATTATCATCTCATATATGCTTCTGGTTTTGATTTACATCATGCCATTTCATTTCATTTTGCATTGCATTGCATTCCTTTACTAACTTTTCAGGTGGTAAGTAACTTTGAGAAGTGAATTTGCCTTCACTTCTCACATTTTCTTTTCATCTCTCTTATGCATCCATGCTGAATTTTGTTATGTGTTTGAGATTGAGCTTGCTCCTTCATTCTTTTCTCACTTTCTTTCTTCAAGTGACTTGTCTTCTTAAATGAAGCAAGTTACTTTGCTTCTCCTGATCCTTTCATCTGCTTCCTGGTGGTTCCATTGAAGATCTTTCTTGTTAACCTCACAAACCTTAGGAACAACCAAGCATGACAATGATTAGGGTTTTGATTAGTCTCCCCACTTAGTTTTACCTTTGTGTCTCTTTGAGTCTTCTCTTCTCATCTCATAATCAGGGACTAAACCCTAAAGGCTTTAAGGCTTTGTGATTAAGCTTATGCCTGCATCCTTCTATTAGGATGGAGTGTATAACTTTAATCCTAAGTGTTAAACCCTTAATGTGTTTAAATCCTTTAATCAATCCACTTAATAATCATCAAGACATCACACTTGTAACTTGGGCCATGCATTAGGGTTCTAATTCTTCCTTAATTGGTTAAGAAGGACTAACCCTAGTGTTAATGGACAAGTCCCCCTCAAGTTGTCTTACAAACCCTAAAAAATCACTCCTTCATCTTACCATTAACTAAAATCCATCTAATAAAGGTTTGTTTTGTCATGAGTTTAATCCCTAATCATGGATTAAGTTGAGGAGCTTTCCTCAGCTTAAACACTCTCATCTATTATCCTTCTATTAGGATGGTGTAATGAGTCTGTTTAATCCCTGATTAAGGCTTAATCTCATTACTCAACACTAAACAAAAACAACAAAAACATCTAAATAATCACAAGTAGGTTAATGATCTTAATCCTGCATCAAAGGTGATTAAGTGTGAGAAGTTGACTTCACACTTAAGGTATTCTCATTACCCCTAATCAGAGGGAAGATGTGATGAGTTTACTAAATCCATTGGTTTAGGCTTAAGCTCATTAACTTATGACAAACTTTCAAAAGCAATAAAAGACTGAAAACTCAAAAACAAACAATAATCGTCTCCTCCGAGATTCTTTTCTCATCTCATTCACTCATAAACGAGAACTCGCTTCTTCCGTCTAATGCAAGACAGTCTGCACCTGAGCCAGACAGGTCATACACTTGAGCATAGACAGGTAAGCAGTTCACAAATCAATTTATCTTTCAGTCTCTTTGGGTCGAACTACGGTGTTCTGACTTCCTCATTGCACGAGAGGATACGTAGGCATAACTTAACTGTTATCAAACAAAAGTCTCTGTATATTCCCCCTCTTTCCAGCTTTATTCTTTTAGCCTCATATTCTTGAGCATTTCATTCTTGTTCCTGCACTGACACTGTATATATTACACTTTGCACTTCTTTTACACTGACACCTGTACATCCTTTTCCAGCTCTTTTATACACAAATTGCACTGACACTACCCCTTTAAAACACAAATCTTTTAAGCGTGGATCCCGTCGAGTACGACGGACAATCTGGGTGCTAATACCTTCCCAGGTTGTAACCAACCCCCTTTCTCAGTCTCTCTGGTTCGCAACCGTCTTATCCATATCTTTCTAGGTCTATGCAGCATTGCCTTTCCTCCGGGATAAAAATGCCTAGCTGGCGACTCTTTCTTTTCCTGTGAGTTCACTCCTGTGTGTTCTCACATCCTCCTCTCTCCGACCGTTCACGTCTGTACCATATTTGAGCCCGGTCTCATCTTTTGGGAGCGACAGCTTGGCGACTCTGCCGGGGACCCTTATGCTGTAACCAGGGCTTCTGGTTCCTTTTGTGGGTTCCTCCTAGCGCTTGATTGATTTGTGTTTACTGGGGTGTTATATGCTATTTGTGTTTGTATTTGTATTTATTTTTGCTTTAGGTACAGTTTGTTTACTGCTTTCTTTATAGCTTTACATATATCATACTGTCATACTGTGCTGGCTGGATCTGTTTTGCTGCTTTGGTGGGTGGGTGTTCTATTGAGAGTTGAGGTCTTACACCTGGGACCTGAGTGACACCTAGGTTAGAGTGGTTCATGTTCTTTCCCATTCCATTTCGGTCTGGTGCGGGAATATGAAACACGGTTCAGATATGGGTTTCTTCTTGAGAACTCTGTGCTGCAGATTTCCTGTAGTACTAGGGCTATCTGGGAAGCCTGCTAAGTCTGGATGACCATTAGTATTGACCTTCAGAAACTGAGGTGAATTAGAGGAGGATCTCTTATGGTTATTGTAAACATTGTACCTCCGGGATGGAAGTGTTTACACTTCTCATAACTGATCCAAGTCTGAGGATGCTTGTTTTAGAACATCACCTGTGAGGGGGTTGGGCTGTTTATAGGTTTGCAAGTACCCTTGACCTCAGCATACCCTGTTACTTTATTTTGATTAAGAGTACTCCATGTTGGAACAGTGCTTGTGATTTTTAACCCTAGACATGTGGCTCTTTATTTGAGTCCCCCACCTTGGTTACTGGACTTATGAACCTCCATCTGGATTTCTTGAACAAACATGGACTTATATCAGAGCACTTGATCAGATCCAGCTCAGTCACAAACCCTTGCATATCATTTGCATACATCATCATTGCATCATTTTAACCTTTGCTTATTTGTTTTTCAGGGTATCCACATCATATTTTGGCTTGGTTTTGACCCCTTTATCTGCATAGACCTATCTTCATCAGTATCTACTTCAGTTATCTGCTACCTGCTTCAGTCACCTGCATCACCAGTCTCAGCCTGTCAGTGGCCCATCTTCAGTGTCATCATCAGCATCTGTCTCAACTTCTCTTCAGCAACATGGCACCTAAGAAAAGCAACATCTCCTACCACTTCTTTCAGCCTGAGCTAGCTGACATCAGGAAGATTCAGACCCTGATTACTCCAGACCATATACCACTATTCAGAGAACACTATGGAGGCATACTTGATGTGGTTATGGATTTGGACCCTTCACAGAGGAGCTTGATTCATACTTTCCTACAGTTCTATGATCCCCCTCTGAGGTGTTTCACTTTTCAAGACTTTCAGTTGGGGCCTTTATTAGAAGAGTATTCATCATTGGTTGGTGTACCTATCAGGGGTGGAGTCCCCTTCAACCCTGAGATGGCTTTTCCAAGTAATGAAGAAGTGGCAAAGGCATTGCATCTGGAACCAGTTCTGATTGGGCAGAATATGACTACCAAGGCTGGAGTCTCTGGTCTACATCTGGATTTCTTGATCTCTCAGGCTACCCTGAAGGCCTCCTCGGGAGAATGGAAGGCAGTCTGTGCTTTATTGTCCCTTAGCATATATGGGGTCATATTATTTGCAGATGAGCCTAAGTTCATTAGCAAGAATGCAATCCACCTTTTCATCCTGAGGAACCCAGTGCCCACCTTACTGGGAGATTTTTACTACTCTGTTCACCAAAGGAATGAAAAGCAAAGAGGAAGATTGGTGAGGTGTTGTGCTCCCCTGTTCCATGCTTGGCTGCTCAAACATTTGCCTAAGACTGATGCATTTCTGAATCCTCATCAGCAAAAGAATTGGGCTAGAAGACTCACTGCTTTAACTTCAGCTGATATCAGGTGGTGTACTCAGAGCACCAAGGGCATGGAAATCATTACTAGTTGTGGGCAGTTTCCCAATGTACCCTTGATAGGAGTAAAGGGTTGCATCAACTACAACCCTCTGCTATTCAAAAGACAACTGGGCTATGCATTGGTCCACACTCCTAAGGCGCAAGACTTTGCTGAGACCCTTTACTGTGAGGTTAAGCCCAATCTGGCTATTGTCAGGCAAGCAGCCTGGGCCTGGGACAATGTCCAAACTAAAGGAGTAACCATTCTTGGGAGATGCAACAATGTGGCCTCAGCACAGTACTATGAGTGGTCCAATGCCAGGGCTCAATTTTCTGGGATGCCTTTCACCATGGAAGATATACCTGGACCATCTTCAGCACCACCCCCTGTCACTGTCAGCCTAGAGGAGTTTGAGAAACTGAAAGAGAGAAATGAGAAGCTGACTCAGGCTCTACAGAAGACCCTCTGGGAGAGGAGTGATGGTCGGCTGGACATTGAAAGGTTGGAAAAGCTAAAGGTGGAGTATCTGGCCAAAATTGAGAAGTCTGAGGATTACATCAAGAAGTCTAGGGCTGGAGAGCAGATCTTGAAGAATGCCTGCAAGGAGGCCCAGTTCCAAAAGGCCAGGACTGATTTGTATCTGAAAGAGAGTCAAGCTAGGTGGGTCAGGATCACCGAAGCTCGTACTCAGGAAGATAAGAGGACTCAGGACAAGATTGAGCAGTTGGAGGCTAGTGCAAAGGAGCAACAGGAGGCCCTGCTAGCAGCCCAGAGAGAGATCTCCGAGTTGAAGGTTAGAGCTGGTGTGAAGAGGACAAAGGACCAGAGTCGACACAAGAAGCTAACAGTAGCTGTTACTACCAGGAATATCCTTATCAGGAACCTTACCGAGCGTCCAGCTGATCCTGTGACTGAAGCACTTCTAAAGGAAGTTCAGGAGGATGAATTTGGTCTTAGTGTCTGACTTTTGCTTGTTGTTGCTTTCATTTCATGTACTTTTATTTTCTTATGTTGTATTTTGACCCCTCAGAGGGCATGATTTGTAAGAAACAAACTATGTATCATTTGCTTTTTGTAATATATGTATCAGTTTGTTCCATTTGAGTTTCTTTCAAGCAACATCACATGTATCTTCCTCAAGGGACTGGAAAGGTCAAAACCAAGTGCCAAGCCGGATACCTTGGAGACAAATAAGCATACTGCATTGCATGCTAACCTTTGTTTGTTTTGTAGGTTTGTTTTGTTTTTGTTACTAACTCTGTTGTGACTTCAGGAACTATTGCTCGACGTCGGGTGTTCCCACTCAACCATCCACACATATATCCAACCCGCAACAACCTCCCGGGTATACAGATGGACCAGGTACAACAGGACCTTACAGAGGTCAGGAACCAAATGGCCAATGAGAGATTGGAAATGAGGGCTCAGATGACACAATTTATGGAGGTGATGAATAATATGGCTCAAAGCCAAGAGAGATTAAGAGCAATGGTAGAGAGGCAGAATCAGGAAGACCCCCATCTAGGGACTGCTGGGACAAGCAACAATGAGAGGGTTTAGCCTCATATCAACCCACCTGTATTTGGACCCCACTTGCACCCAGAGATCAACATCCCTGCTAATGTACAAGGGAATGCTACTACAGGTAGAGTACTGCAAGAAGACCCCCAGGAAGATCAGTTCACAGTGATGGGAGCTGGGGATGAGGCCTATGACAGAAGGATGGACGAAATTGCTGAAAAATTAAGGTCCTTGGAGTCTCAAAACTCTTTGGGTTTTGATGTTATGGACATGGGCTTAGTGGACGGGGTCAGGATTCCCCACAAGTTTAAACCACCTTGCTTTGAGAAGTACAACGGGACTTCCTGTCCGCGGACCCACTTGCAATCCTTTCTGGGGAGGCTGAAGGCATATACCATGGACGAAAAGCTATGGATGTTTTATTTTGAGGATAGCTTAACGGGAGCTTCAAGGGAATGGTACTCTCATCTGACTAGAGCAACCATCAGATGTTGGAAGGACTTGGCAGAAGCCTTCATTAGACAATACCAGTATAATTTGGATATGGCTCCCAACAGGACCCTCCTGATGGGAATGTCACAATCATCCAGAGAAAGCTTCCGAGAGTACGCCCAGAGGTGGAGACAGCTTGTTGCTGCTGTCCAGCCACCCATGTCAAAGAGGGAGATGGCTGATATGTTTATGAACACCCTCCAAGGGACATACATTTATAGGCTAGCTGCCTTTTCTTCTACCAGCTTTGCAGATGTCGTCATAGCTGGAGAAAGAATTGAGAGCCTGTTAAAGATGGGCAAAATTTCTGACAACGGTGCCAGCTCATCCAGCAACACAAGGAAGCCTTTTGTGGGCCCAAAAAGAACTGGTGAGACCAATGCTATCCATGCCAGCAGAGGCAGACCCCAATATGTTCATAGGTCTGTGGCAGCAGTCACCATTCCCGCTCCAATTCATCCACAACCAGCTTATCAACCACATCAACAAAATTATCAGCAACAAACTCAGTTTCCTCCTCAGAGAAACTACAACAACACCAACAACAACAATCAGCAAAGGCCGTATCAACAGAGACCATCTCAGGCCAATAGGGTGATCGATCCGATCCCCATGCCTTATGCCACATTATTGCCACAACTCCTAAAACTCAACCTAGTTGAGCTAAGGACGTTGGCACCTCCAGATCCTGCCAGTCTACCCAGAAATTATGACGCCAGCGCCAGATGTGCTTTTCACTCAAATGCACCTGGCCATAGTACAGAGAAGTGCAGAGCTTTGCACATGAAGGTACATGACTTGGTAGATTCTAAGGCTCTAAACTTTGCACCGCCACCAAATGTCAATAAGAACCCTATGCCAAACCACGGAGGCCCCAGAATCAATGCTATTGAAGAAGACAAGCCGTCTTACTTAATAACCAATGTGGGTCAGATTCGGACACCCTTAGTGGAGATTAAAGCTCAGCTCCTTGAATGTCAAATGTTCCCAGGATGTGAGTTAGGGTGTGCTTATTGTAACATTTCAGTGAATGGTTGTGATAACTTGAGAGATGGCATAGATGGTCTCATCCAGAGTGGCCTGCTTCAAATCACAACATCAATACCTACCAATCCAGCAATCTCCTTAACAACGGTTCCCGAGTCTCCTACAACTGCAACAACCATTGTTCCAAACAACTCTTCGGTTTCATCAACAAATGTTTCATCTGTTACTTCAACGGACCAAATATCAGCAAACATCCCTTCTACAACTTCAGCACCACTTCATTCAGAACCTCCTACAACAACAACACCCATCCATTCAACAATGTCTCCTACAACTTCAACAGCAAATGTCTCAACGGTTACAATTTATTATGATCCTGAAAATGATTCTGCCTACAACTCACAAAATGTCACTCCTATCAGAGCACCAGTCACAATATACTATGATCCACAGACTATCATGGTCCCTTCTGCAGCTGCCATCAGTCCAGTCACTATCACAGTGCCTGGGCCAGTACCTTATGAAAGCAGTAATGCCATCCCTCGGCATTACGGCTCTGATCTATACTGCGAAGGACAAAAAATCACTCTCGAATCATCAACTTCTTCACCACAAATAGACAATGTGGGAGGAGGCGGAGGCTTCACTCGAAGCGGACGTCTCTTTGCCCCACAAATTCAAAGACCCACTGCTGAAGCAGAAGCTGCTGCCAAGGCAAAAGGGAAGAGCATGGTGCAAGAAGAACAAATTGTTAAAGAAGCTTTGAAAACACCTTTTGATCAAGAAGTTGATGAATTCATGAGAATCATCAAGAAAAGTGATTACAAGATAGTGGACCAGCTTCACCAGACGCCTTCCAAGATCTCCATCCTATCATTGCTTATGTGCTCCGAGGCCCATCGGAATGCACTACTAAAAGTCTTGCACGCAGCTTATGTTCCAGAAGAGATCACCGTCAATCAGTTGGAAGCTGTGGTTGGAAATGTTAATGCTAGTAATGGACTAGGATTTACCAACACTGATTTGACCACGGAAGGCCGCAATCATAACAAGGCTTTGCACATTACCATGGAGTGTAAGGGTGCAGTTCTTTCCCATGTGCTGGTAGACACAGGATCATCCCTCAATGTTTTACCCAAAAAGGCCCTTGTGAAGCTGGAGTATGAAGGATTGGCATTACGTCCCAGTAACTTGGTAGTGAGAGCCTTTGACGGCTCTAAGAGATCAGTTCTGGGAGAAATTGAGTTGTCTGTAACGATTGGCCCACAAACTTTCAAAACGACATTCTACGTATGGACATTCAGCCTGCCTACAGCTGTTTGTTGGGTAGACCATGGATTCATGCCGCTGGCGCAGTTACGTCTACCCTTCACCAGAAGTTAAAATTCGAGTGGGAAGGCCAGGTCGTTACTATTTGTGGAGAGGAAGATATTTTTGTCAGCCATCTGGCTACATACATATACATTGAGATGGATGGGGAGATCCACGAAACGATGAGTCAAGGGTTTGAGGCCTTGAACATAAATGAAACATCTTCTGTACCTGGAACCTCAATGACATCTTATCAACAAGCCCGAAAGGTTGTTGAAGAAGGAACCGCTCAAGGCTGGGGCAAACTGTTGCCTGTGGAGAAGAAAGAGGATAGATTTGGGTTGGGTTACAAACCAACTCAACAAGATCAAGCAGAGGCTGCTAAGGAGCCCAACTTTGTTAGTGGGGGGATGCTCACCCTTGATGCTGTCAACAATTTGGAAGACGAGGATGAAAGCGACCACAACCTGGAGAGTTGGATCCGTCCAAAGATCCCGGGGAGCAGTATCTCAAACTGGTCTTCCCAGGAAATTATAAGAGTTACTCCTGCAGAGTAATTATTATTTCCTGTATTTTTTTAAGCATGCATCAAGTCTTGCATCTTGCCCAAGATGACAAGACTCATTTTGTAATCGAGCCATCTGTAATTTTTGTGCAACAAGATTAATCAATGAAATATCAAACATCTTTTGCAAATGAGTCTTTTTCTTTTTCGCTCACTGTTTTTCCATTTTTCTTTTTGTACAAAAAATAAATGGCAATGTTTTCAAAATGACAACTTTATTTCAATTTTCTAAACAAGATTAAAATCAATCACTAAAATGAACAAACTAAACCCTTGCAGAGAGTGCCTTCCAGACCGCACCGACAACAGCACGGCTATGACTTCGTATGACTTTGACAATCCAATCAATCAAGCTGATGAAGGGGTTGAAGAAGAGTATGAGCTTCCTGAAGAGCTAGCCAGGTTGTTGAGACAAGAGGAAAGGGTTATCACCCCTCACCAGGAGGAGGTCGAAACGATTAATCTTGGTACAGATGAAGATGTGAAAGAAGTTAGAATCGGGGCCTGCTTACAAGACTCAGTGAAGAGACAACTGATTGACCTGATTCAGGAATATGTGGATGTGTTTTCTTGGTCTTATCAAGATATGCCAGGTTTGGATACCGACATTTTTATGCACAAGCTGCCTTTAAGAGAAGATTGCCCGCCGGTTAAACAGAAACTGCGCCGTACTCGCCCAGACATGGCAATGAAGATCAAAGAAGAGGTGCAAATGCAGTGGGACGCCGGGTTCCTTGTGTAAACACCCCAAATTTTCCCTCACCCATTCACACCATGGCTTGTGATCATTTCATATGCATAAACACAATCATATCACCTCATATCCCATTTTTGATTCACTGCATAGTTTCTAAGTCATCTGCATCTAGGGTTTGTGATCTGAACCATCCAAGAGCTTCTTGAGCCACTCCAAATGTCAACAATCACTTCAAAGGGGTCCATGTGTGTTCTTATATCATATTACATCCTTTCAAAGTCAAGAATGCCAAGGGATCACAAGAACTGAGATTGGTATGGATGCAGAGCCAGGTTTGACTGCACAGTTGACCTAAAATTAGGGTTTTGGTTTCAGAGGCCATAACTCCAAATTTTTTGGTCATTCTTGTTTCCATTTGTCTCTATATGGTATAAGGAGTATGCATATCAATTTTCATGAAGAAATTCCATGGGGAAGTCATCTGGTCAAGAGTTGACTTTTCAGACAAGTCAGTGCAAAATCAGGGCATCTGAGGCCCCCAATGACCCAACCAAGGGGTGATCTTCATCATTTTGAATGTATATGATCTTTATTTGATCATGGAAGAAGGTTGAAGTTCACAAAAATCAAGAATTTGAAGTTTTTGCAAAGTTGACTTTTTAGGGCATGGTTGACTTTTAAGGAATTTGTCAATTTATGCCATTTTTCAAGCCTTGCTTTTTGATCCAAACATGCTTCAAATGGAAAAACTTTGGTCATGAAAGTTGTAGATCACATTTTTCCCTTTTCAAAAAGTACAAGAACATGATCTAATTCATTTTGGATCAAAAGTTATGGTGTGACAAAGTTGGCAAAAATCACTAATTTTCAAGTTATGCACCAAAAGGAAAACTTGCAATTTCATGTACCAAAGGCATTTGTGACTTCTAATTGATGCCTAATCCTTATACCAACATAATCCAAGCCTTAAAGTTCAGATTGAACCAAGGGAATCACATGTCTTCATGGTTTGTGAGGCATGATCTTTTCATGAGAACTAAAGGCAAGCAAGTTGCAAAATCAATGATAACACTTCACCCACTTGGTGCCTAGCCTGCTGAATCACACTAGCCTTTCCCTCATGCCATGCTGCGCCAGACAAGCCCTTTGTACTTGGCTAGAAGTTGCCCATGCCCTCTCTTACAAGAAGTTGACATATTTGCAAAAGTAGCTACACCTATCACAAAAGCACAGGTCACATCTTCTGACCAATCCCATTTGTTTATGCAAACAAAGAGCAAGACATTTCATATAGCCAGCAAGCCTGAAACCAGCAAGGGCATCACTTTCCCATTTTCCACCCTTGGAGCAAAAACCTTCGAATCTCATCACACAATTCACAAACACAAAAACCCACTTCATAGATCAACTCAACATGTTCCTCTGATCAAAAAGCATCCATCACCATAGCCTAAAACCTCCAGAATCCCAAATACGATCTCTGCCCCCCCATTGAACAGAACTCAAGCAAACTCTTCAATCAGCCTAAATAAACTTCAAGCAAGCCTGGCAAACACTTTGGAGAGGTCATTGGAGTTGTTTAGAAGCAAGAAACTGGCCCAGAAGCTCCTATTTTGAAAGCTTTGAATCAGGTAGCTATGGCGTTCCATTTTTCCAGAACCTCTTTTTATTGTTCCTAATTGATTAAGTATGCTTCACTGATCATACTAAACTAAAAATTATTGAAAATGGTTGAGAAATGAAGTCGTATTGCTTGTCTGAAATTTTGGCAGTTTTTGTTCTTTGCTTCGATTCATGATTATGGCTGAAAATAAATGAGAAATGAGGGTGGGATTGAGTTTAGGGGAGTGAAAGGAACAAATCTGGAGCTTTAGAGCTCCAGAAATGACCTAGGGAAGGATTTGAAGTTTCTCAGGGAGGGAGGTCACCGGAGAAGACGACCGGAGCTCATCTCCGGTGACCTGAAAGTCATTAATGCATAATTAGGGTTTAAGGGTATGTTTGAATCTGGAACGTAGGATGAAGCTTCTCGCGCGTGTTTCAAGGGCCCAGATCATGTCATTAGCCCTAATTTTTGTTTATTTAATTTAATCATAATTAATTAACTCAGGAGAAATCCAGGCCATCCATTAGCGCGCCAGTCAACCCTTCCCCTTCAGCTTTGAATCTGGATCATTGGATCAGATTACTTTCCATTTTATTTTGTTTTATTTCATTTTCTTTCTATTTAACTTGTATATTTTATAAAAAATAGTAAAAATGCTTTAAAAATTATGAAATTTTTTCTCAAGAGTTTCACTAATTTTTAAAACACAAAAATATTTTTATTTTCATTTTTAGCATTAAAAAAGTATTTTTAAATATTTAAAAGTTTATTTTTAATTGATTAATGAGAATTAATTTATTAAAAATACTTTTAGGTATTTAAAAATCACCAAAAAATTCATGAAATGTTCTAAGACATTTAGAAACATTGTCCAACCTTCAAACCAAATTTCTTTTTTGATCTTGATGCATTTTAAGAATTTCTCATTGAATTAAAATCATTTTTGTGCATTAATTTGATCCAAAGTTCCAAAAATCATTTCTGCCTATCCATGAAGAGTTGGACATTGATTCTTCTTGCATTGCATTGTGTTTAGCATGTAGTTTGTGAGATTAAATGGCCATGATTTGATCTTTCATTTTCAATTTGTTTGACATTTCTTTTGTTTAGGAACCCTAAAACCCTAGAAATCTTAGGAAAATCATAACTTGAACTTGGTTAGGAGTTGAGACCTCTCCTTTGGGAAATGGTTTAGTATAGGATTAGGGGTCCTTTGAGTGGAATTTTCAATTTTTTATCTTAGGTCTTGCTTCTGATTTTGGTTTTTGTTTGATGTATTGTTCATAAACCCTAATTTGGGCTTCCATATGCATCCATCTTGCATTCTCTTGCATAACATGACTTGCCATGACATTCCATGCTTCCATGTGATTCATTTGACATCATAAGACATATTGAAAGCATGTTTGATCATTGAATCATGTGTTTTCCATGTTGTATGTCATTTTCATGTCATTACTTTTCATGTATGTTCATGGTTCCTAACTTGCTTCATTTGCATTCATGAACTTGTATGATCATGTCCATGTGCTGCCTCATGTTTGTAGCATCTCATAGCATCATTAGCATCATGTATATGCTTCTGGTTTTGTTTCTCACCATGTCATCTCATCCCCATTTTGCATTGCATTGCATTCCTTTTCTAATCTGTCAGGTGGTAAGTGAGTTTGAGAAGTGGATTTGCCTTCACTTCTCATACTTTCTCTTCATCTCTTTCTTGCATCCATTGCTGAATTCTTATATGTGCTTGAGATTGAGCTTGCTCATTCTTCTTCTTCCCACTTTCTTTCCTCAGGTGACTTGTCTTCTTAAATGAAGCAAGTTACTTTGCTTCTCTTGATCCTTTCATCTGCTTCCTGGTGGTTCCATTGAAGACTTCTCTTGAAAACCTCACAAACCTTAGGAACAACCAAGCATGACAATGATTAGGGTTTTTATTAGTCTCCCCTCATAGTTTTACCTTTGTGTCTCTTTTGAGTCTTCTCTTCTCATCTCATAATCAGGGACTAAACCCTAAAGGCTTTAAGGCTTTGTGATTAAGTTTATGCCTGCATCCTTCTCTTAGGATGGAGTGTATAACTTTAATCCTAAGTGTTAAACCCTTAATGTGTTTAACTCCCTTAATCAATCCACTTAATAATCATCAAGACATCACACTTGTAACTTGGGCCTTGCATTAGGGTTCTAATTCTTCCTTAATTGGTTAAGAAGGACTAACCCTAGTGTTAATGGACAAGTCCCCCTCAAGTTGTCTTACAAACCCTAAAAAACACTTCATCATCTTACCATTAAATAAAATCCACTTAATAAAGGCTTGTTTTGTCATGAGTTTAATCCCTAATCATGGATTAAGTTGAGGAGCTTTCCTCAGCTTAAACACTCTCATCTATTATCCTTCTATTAGGATGGTGTAATGAGTATGTTAAATCCCTGATTATGGCTTAACCTCATTACTTAACACTAAACAAAAACACCAAAAACATCTAAATAATCACAAGTAGGTTAATGATCTTAATCCTACACCAAAGGTGATTAAGTGTGAGAATCTGACTTCACACTTAAGGTATCCTCATTACCCCTAATCAGAGGGAAGATGTGATGAGTTTACTAAATCCATTGGTTTAGACTTAAGCTCATTAACTTATGACAAAATCCAAAAAAACAATAAAAGACTGAAAACTCAAAAAACAAACAATAATTGTCTCCTTCGGGATTCTTTTCTCATCCTCTTCACTCATAAACGAGAACTTGCTTCTTCCGTCTAATGCAAGACAGTTAGCACCTGAGCCAGTCAGGTCATACACTTGAGCATAGACAAGTAAGCAGTTCACAAGTCAATTCATCTTTCAGTCTCTTTGGGTCGAACTACGGTGTTCTGACTTCCTCATTGCACGAGAGGATACGTAGGCATAACTTAACAGTTATCGAACAAAAGTCTCTGTATATTCCCTCTCCTTCTAGCTTCATTCTTTTAGCCTCATGATCTTGAGCATTTCACTCCTTTCTTACACTGACACTTTCATACTTCACATCACTTCACACTCCTTTCACACTGACACATGTATATCCTTTCCCAGCTCATTTATACACAAATTGCACTGACACTACCCCTTTAAAACACAAATCTTCCAAGCGTGGATCCCGTCGAGTACGACGGACAATCTGGGTGCTAATACCTTCCCAGGTTGTAACCAACCCCCTTTCTCAGTCTCTCTGGTTCGCAACCGTCTTATCCATATCTTTTCTAGGTCTATGCAGCATTACCTTTCCTACGGGATAAAAATGCCTAGCTGGCGACTCTATTCATATCCAGTGAGTTCACGGCTGTGTGTTCTCATTGTTCCCTTCGCCGATCGTTCGTGTCTGTACCCCATTTGACCCGGCTTCATTTGGTGGGAGCGACAGCTTGGCGACTCTGCTGGGGACCCTTATACTGTAACCAGGGCTTCTGGTTCTTTTTGTGGGTTCCTCCTAGCGCTTGATTGATTTGTGTTTACTGGGGTGTTATGTGCTTATTTGTGTTTGTATATTTGCTTTTATTTACTGCTTTCTGTACAGCTTTATTTATTGCTTTCTTTACAGTTTTTTCATATATCATACTGTCATGCTGTCTGGCTGGATCTGGTTTTGCTTTGGTGGGTGGGTGTTCCATTGAGAGTTAAGGTCCTATACCTGGGACCTGAGTGACACCTAGGCTAGAGTGAATCATATTCTTTCCCATTCCATCTCGGTCTGGTGCGGGAATATGAAACACGGTTCAGATATGGGTTTCTTCTTGAGAACTCTGTGTTGCAGATTTCCTGCAATGTTAGGGCTATCTGGGAAGCCTGCTAAGTCTGGATGACCTTTAGTTTTGACCTTCAGAAACTGAGGTGAATTAGAGGAGGAACTTTTATGGTTATTGTAAACACTGTACCTCCGGGTTAGAAGTGTTTACACTTCTCATAACTGATCCAAGTCTGAGGATCCTTGTTTTAGAACACCACCTGTGAGGGGGTTGGGCTGTTTACAGGTTTGCAGGTACCTTGACCTCAGAATACCCTGTTACTTTGTTTGTTAAGCGTACTTCATTTTGGGACAGTTCTTGTGATTCTAAAACCCTGGACATGTGGCTCTTTATTTGAGTCCCCCACCTTGGTTACTGGATTTATAGACCTCCATCTGGAATTCTTGAACATGCTTGGACCTATATCAGAGTTTTTGATCAGATCCAGCTCAGTCACAAACCCTTGCATATCGTTTGCATACATACTCATTGCATCATATTGACATTTGCTTATTTGTGTTTCAGGGTATCCATTTTCATTTGGCTTGGTTTTGACCCCATCTTCAGTATTGACCCATCTTCATCAGCATCTGCCTCAGTTATCAGCTATCTATTCCAGTCACTTGCACCAGCCAATCAGTGGCCCATTTCTTCAGTATTATCATCAGCACCTGTCTCTACTCATCTTCAGCATCATGGCTCCTAAAAAGAGCAACATCACCTATCACTTCTTCCAGCCAGAGCTATCTGACATCAGGAGGATTCAGACCCTGATCACTCCAGATCACATACCATTGTTCAGGGAACACTATGGGGATATACTTGATATGGTTATGGATCTGGACCCTTCACAGAGAAGCCTGATCCACACTTGCCTTCAATTTTATGATCCCCCACTGAGATGCTTCACTTTTCAGGACTTTCAGCTAGGCCCTCTATTAGAAGAATACTCATCATTGGTTGGTATGCCTATCAGGGGTGGAATCCCTTTCAACCCTGAGATGGCCTTTCCTGGTAATGGAGAAGTAGCAAAGGCTTTGCATCTGGAACCTGTTCTGATTGAGCAGCATATGACTTCTAAAGCTGGAATCCCTGGCTTTCATCTGGATTTCTTGATCTCTCAAGCTACCCTGAAAGCCTCTTTAGGAGAGTTCAAAGCTGTCTGTGCTTTATTGGCCTTGAGTATATATGGAATTGTGTTGTTTGCAGATGAGCCTCGATTCATTAGTAAGAATGCAATCCATCTGTTCATCCTAAAGAACCCAGTGCCCACTTTGTTGGGGGATTTCTATTATTCAGTGCATCAGAGGAATGAAAAGCAGAGGGGAAGATTAGTGAGGTGTTGTGCTCCATTGTTTCATACCTGGCTTCTCAGGCATCTACCCAGGACAGATGCATTTTTGAACCCTCATCAGCAGAGAAACTGGGCTAAGAGACTCACTGCTCTGACTTCAGCTGATATTAGATGGTGCACTCAAAGCACCAAAGGCAGGGATGTCATCACCAGCTGTGGGCATTTTCCCAATGTGCCCCTAATAGGGGTTAAGGGTAGTATTAATTACAACCCTCTGCTGTTTAGAAGACAACTGGGCTATGCACTGGTCCACACTCCTAAGGCACAGGACTTGGTTGAGACTCTTTATTGTGAGAACAAGCCTAATCTGGCTACTGTTAGGCAGGCAGCCTGGGCCTGGGATAATGTTCAAACCAAGGGAACAACCATTTTGGGGAAGTGCAGAAATGTGGCATCAACACAATATTATGAATGGTCCCGTGCCAGGGCTCAATTCTCTGGGATGCCCTTTACCATAGAAGATATGCCTGAATCATCTTCAGCACCACCCCCTACCACTATCAGTTTGGAGGAGTTTGAGAGCTTGAAGGAAAGAAATGAGAAGTTAACTCAGGCTTTGCAGAAGACTCTCCGGGAGAGGAGTGATGGCAGGATGGAGATTGAGAGGCTAGAGAAGCTGAGAGTGGAGCATCTGGTTAAGATTGAGAAGTCTGGGGATTATATCAAAAAGTCTAAAGCTGGAGAACAAATTCTGAAGAATGCTTGCAAGGAAGCCCGGTTCCAGAGAGCAAGGACAGACTTGTATCTAAAGGAGAGTCAGGCCCGGTGGGTCAGGATCACCGAGGCTCGTACTCTGGAGGACAAGAGAGTTCAAGACAAGATGGAGCAACTGGAAGCTAGTGTCAAAGAACAGCAAGAAGCCCTGGCAGTAGCCTAGAGGGAGATATCAGAGCTGAAGATCAAAGCTGGAGTGAAGAGGTCAAAGGGCCAAAGTCAGCACAAGAAGCTAACAGCAGCTGTTACGACCCGGAATCTCCTCATCAGGAATCTCACGGAGCGTCCGACTGATCCTGTGACCGAAGCACTTCTCAAGGAAGTTTGTGAGGATGAGTTTGGTCTTGGTGTTTGACCATTTTTTTGTTGTTGCTTTCATTCCATGTACTTTTATTTTCCTGTAATGTATTTTGACCCCTCAGAGGGCTTGTATTTGTAAACAAACTATGTACCATTTGCTTTTTGTAATATATGTATTAGTTTGTTCCATCCGAGTCTACTTCGAAAGCAACATCAACAGCATCTTCAAGGGTCTGGAAGGGTCAAAACTGAATGCCAAGCCGGATACCTTGAAAACAAATAAGCATACTGCATTGCATGCTAACCCTTTGTTTGTTTTGTAGGTTTTTGTTTTATTGCTACTAACTCTGTTGTGATGTTCAGGAATTATTGCTCGACGCCGAGTATTTCCCCTCAACCGTCCGCACCGTTATCCAACCCGTAACAATCTTCCGGGCATCCAAATGGATCAGGTACAGCAGGACCTTGCAGAGGTTAGAAATCAAATGGCAAACGAAAGATTGGAAATGAGAACACAGATGACTCAGTTCATGGAAGTGATGAACAACATGGCTCAGAGCCAAGAAAGATTGAGAGCCATGGTGGAAAGACAGAATCAAGAAGATCCACATATAGGGACTGCCGGCACCAGCAACAATGAAAGGGTCCAACCTCATGTTAACCCCCCTGTATTTGGCCCCCATCTTCATCCAGAGGTCAATATTCCTGCAAATGTTCAAGGGACCGCCACTGCAGCCAGGGTACCTCAAGAAGATCCCCAAGAGGATCAATTCACAGTAATGGGTGCTGGGGAGGAAGCTTATGATAGAAGGCTGGATGAGATAGCTGAGAAATTGAGGTCCTTAGAGTCTCAAAACTCTTTGGGTTTCGATGTCATGGACATGGGCTTGGTAGACGGGGTCAGGATTCCCCATAAGTTCAAGCCTCCTTGTTTTGAAAAATATAACGGGACTTCATGCCCCCGGACTCATTTGCAATCATTTCTGGGAAGGCTGAAGGCCTATACTATGGATGAGAAGCTCTGGATGTTCTATTTCGAGGATAGCTTAACCGGAGCGTCAAGAGAATGGTACTCTCACCTGACAAGGGCAACTATCAGGTGTTGGAAGGACCTGGCAGAGGCCTTCATAAGACAGTATCAGTACAACTTAGACATGGCACCCAACAGGAGCCTCCTAATGGGAATGTCACAGTCGTCAAGGGAAAGTTTCCGAGAATATGCCCAGAGGTGGAGGCAACTGGCTGCTGCTGTTCAGCCACCTATGTCTGAAAGGGAAATGGCAGATATGTTTATGAACACCCTTCAGGGAACATACATTGACAGGCTGGCTGCTTTCTCTTCCACTAGCTTTGCAGATGTTGTCATAGCCGGGGAGAGAATTGAGAGCCTGTTGAAGATGGGCAAGATCTCAGACAACGGCGCAAGCTCGTCCAGTAGTACAAGAAAGCCTTTTGCAGGCCCAAGAAGAACTGGCGAGACCAATGCCATCCACACCAACAGGGGCAGGCCCCAATATGTTCACAGATCAGTGGCAGCAGTCACCATTCCCGCTCCAGCTCATCCTCAACCAGTTTATCAACCTCCGCAACAAAACTATCAACAACAACCTCAGTACCATCAACAGAATCAGTATCCTCCGAGAAATTACAACAACAGCAACACCAACAACAATAACCAACAAAGGCCATTCCAACAGAGGCCTTCTCAAGCCAACAGGGTGATCGATCCGATCCCTATGCCATATGCTACATTGCTGCCACAACTCCTGAAACTCAACCTAGTTGAGCTAAGGACGCTGGCACCTCTAGATCCCAACAGTCTACCCAGGAATTATGACTCCAACGCCAGATGTGCTTTTCATTCAAATGCACCTGGCCACAGTACAGAAAAGTGCAGAGCCTTGCACATGAAGGTACAAGACCTGGTGGACTCTAAAGCTCTGAATTTTGCACCACCACCTAATGTCAATAAGAACCCCATGCCAAACCACGGTGGTCCCAGGATTAACGCTATTGAAGAAGACAAGCCGTCTTATTTAATAACCAGTGTGGGTCAGATCCGGACACCGTTGGTAGAAATTAAGGCTCAGCTCCTCGAATGTCAAATGTTCCCGGGGTGTGAGTTGGGGTGTGCTTACTGCAATATTTCAGTAAATGGGTGCGATAACTTGAGGAATGGCATAGATGGTCTCATTCAGAGTGGCCAACTTCAGATCACCACATCATTTCCTACAAATCCGGCAATCTCATCAGCAACAACTCCAGAACCTCCTACAACTGCAACAACCATTGTTCCTGACAATTCTTCGGCTTCATCAACAAGTACTTCATCTATTATCTCAACTGATCAGTTATCAACAAATTTTTCTTCTACAACTTCAGCATCACTCCATTTTGAAACTCCTACAACAACGACATCCATCCTTCCACCAATGTCTCCTACAACACCACCAACAAATCATGAAGATGTCTCAACTGTCACAATATTTTATGATCCTGAAAACAACTCTGTCTACAACTCAGAAGGTGCTGCTCCCATCAGGGCACCGGTCACAATTTATTATGATCCGCAAACTATCACAGTTCCTTCCGCAGCTGCAATCAGTCCCGTCACTATCACGGTGCCTGGACCAGTACCTTATGAAAGCAGTAATGCTATCCCCTGGCATTACGGCTCTGACCTGTACTGCGAAGGACAAAGAATCACTTTTGAATCATCAACCCCTGCACCACAAATTGACAATGTGGGAGGAGGCGGAGGCTTCACTCGAAGCGGACGTCTTTTCGCTCCACAAATTCAGAGACCCACTGCCGAAGCAGAGGCTGCCGCCAAGGCAAAAGGGAAAAGCTTGGTGCAGGAAGAGCAGACTGTTAAAGAAGCCTTGAGAACACCCTTCGATCAAGAGGTTGATGAGTTCATGCGAATCATCAAAAAGAGTGATTATAAAGTAGTGGATCAGCTTCATCAGACGCCTTCCAAGATCTCAATCCTATCATTGCTTATGTGCTCCGAAGCCCATCAGAATGCACTACTCAAAGTCTTGCACGCAGCTTACGTGCCTGAAGAGATCACTGTCAATCAACTGGAAGCTGTAGTTGGAAATGTTAATGCTAGTCACGGACTAGGGTTCACCAATACTGATTTGACAACGGAAGGACGCAACCATAACAAAGCCTTGCACATAACCATGGAATGTAAAGGTGTTGTCCTTTCCCATGTGCTGGTAGACACGGGGTCATCCCTCAATGTCTTACCTAAAAAGGCCCTGGTGAAGCTAGAATATGACGGATTGGCGTTAAGACCCAGCAACCTGGTGGTGAGAGCCTTTGATGGTTCAAAGAGATCGGTTCTGGGAGAGATCGAGTTGCCCATAACGATTGGCCCGCAGACCTTCAAAACGACCTTCTACGTGATGGATATACAGCCTGCCTACAGCTGTCTATTGGGTAGGCCATGGATTCACGCCGCTGGCGCCGTGACCTCTACCCTTCACCAGAAGTTAAAATACGAGTGGGAGGGTCAAATCGTTACAATCTGTGGAGAGGAGGATATTTTTGTCAGCCACCTGGCTACCTATAAGTATATTGAGATGGACGGGGAGATCCATGAAACGATGAGCCAAGGTTTTGAAGCCTTGAATGTCAATGAAACATCTGTTGTGCCTGGTACTTCAATATCATCATACCAACAAGCCCGGAAGGTTGTTGAGGGAGGAAACGCCCAAGGCTGGGGCAAACTGTTATCAGTGGAGAAGAAAGAGGATAGCTTTGGGTTGGGTTACAAACCAACTCAACAAGATCAAGCAGAGGCTGCGAAAGAGCCCAACTTCGTGAGCAGGGGGATGCTCACCCCCGATGCTATCAACTGTCTGGAAGACGAGCTGGAAGAAGAGCGCAACCTGGAAAGCTGGATTCGTCCAAAGATCCCGGGGAGCAGTATCTCGAACTGGTCTTCCCAGGAAATTATAAGAGTTACTCATGCAGAGTAATTATTATTTCCTGTATTTTTATAGCATGCATCAAAGTCTTGCATCTTGCCCAAGATGACAAGACTCATTTTGTAATCGGGCCATCTGTACTTTTTGTGCAAACAAGATTAATCAATGAAATATCAGACATCTTTTTGCAAACGAGTCTTTTTCTTTTCCGCTCACTGTTTTTCCATTTTTCTTTTTGTACAAAAAAATAAATGGCAGTGTTTTCAAAATGACAACTTTATTTCACTTTTCTAAGCAAGATTAAAATCAAATCACTAAAATGAACAAACTGAACCCTTGCAGAGAGTGCCTTTCAGACAGCACCGACAACAGCACGGCTATAACTTCGTATGACTTTGACAATCCAATCAATCAAGCCGATGAAGGGGTTGAAGAAGAGTATGAGCTTCCTGAAGAGCTAGCCAGGTTGTTAAGACAAGAGGAAAAGGTTATTACTCCTCATCAGGAGGAGGTTGAAGTGATCAATCTTGGTACGGATGAAGACGTGAAAGAAGTTAAAATCGGGGCCTGCCTACAAGACTCAGTGAAGAGACAACTGATTAACCTGCTTCAAGAGTATGTGGACGTGTTTGCTTGGTCTTATCAAGATATGCCAGGTTTGGACACCGACATTGTTGTGCACAAACTGCCGTTGAGAGAAGAATGCCCACCGGTTAAACAGAAACTGCGCCGTACTCGCCCAGACATGGCAATGAAGATCAAGGAAGAGGTACAAAAGCAATGGAACGCCGGGTTCCTTGCTGTAACTAGCTATCCACCGTGGGTTGCTAACATAGTACCTGTACCTAAGAAAGACGGCAAAGTAAGAATGTGTGTTGACTACCGGGATCTGAACAGAGCCAGCCCGAAAGATGATTTCCCTTTACCTCACATTGACGTATTGGTGGATAACACAGCTCAGTTCTCGGTATTCTCCTTCATGGACGGATTTTCAAGATATAATCAGATCAAAATGTCACCTGAAGACATGGAGAAGACAACCTTCATCACACCCTGGGGCACGTTCTGCTACAAGGTAATGCCATTTGGGCTCAAGAATGTCGGTGCGACGTATCAACGGGCTATGGTAACATTATTCCACGATATGATCCATAAAGAAATTGAGTGTTATGTGGATGACATGATTGCCAAGTCCCTTACTAAAGAAGACCACCTGGTGAATCTATTGAAGTTATTCAGGCGTCTGAGGAAGTACCAACTGAAGTTGAACCCTAACAAGTGCACATTCGGGGTGCGATCCGGTAAGCTGCTGGGTTTTATTGTAAGCGAGAAAGGGATTGAAGTTGACCCTGATAAAGTCAAAGCCATCCAAGAGATGCCTGCACCGAAAACAGAGAAAGAAGTTCGAGGGTTCTTAGGTCGATTGAACTACATCTCACGGTTCATATCTCACCTTACGGCAACCTGTGAACCCTTGTTCAAGTTGTTAAGAAAAGAACAGACGGTCAGATGGAACGAAGACTGCCAAAGGGCTTTTGACAAGATCAAAGAATACCTGCAAGAACCTCCAATCCTCATGCCTCCAGTTGAAGGAAGACCTTTGATAATGTACTTGACAGTATTAGAAGAGTCGATGGGGTGTGTGTTGGGCCAGCATGACGAGTCTGGTCGAAAAGAGTATGCAATATACTACCTAAGCAAAAAGTTTACCGACTGTGAACAACGTTATTCACTGCTCGAGAAAACTTGTTGTGCTTTAGCGTGGGCTGCTCGCCGACTAAGACAGTATATGCTGACCCACACTACTTTATTGATTTCAAAAATGGACCCAGTTAAGTACATATTTGAGAAGCCAGCTCTTACCGGACGGGTTGCAAGATGGCAAATGATCCTTACTGAATATGACATCCAGTACACATCTCAGAAAGCCATCAAGGGCAGTGTATTGTCTGAATATCTTGCTGAGCAACCTATCGATGATTATCAGCCTATGAGATTTGACTTCCCTGATGAAGACATCATGTTCATAAAAGCAAAAGATCATGAAGAGCCTGTTCATACTGAAGGGCCTGACCCGGAAGAAGAATGGACTATGATGTTTGATGGGGCTGTTAATATGAATGGCCGTGGTGTTGGTGCAGTACTCATTACACCTAAAGGAGTTCACATGCCTTTCTCGGCAAAACTCACTTTCAACTGCACTAACAACGAAGCTGAATACGAAGCTTGCATTTTGGGTCTTGAGGAAGCCATTGACCTCAGGATCAAGACATTAACTGTGTTCGGAGATTCAGCTTTGGTAATCAATCAAACCAACGGCAAATGGTACACCCACCAGGATCATCTAATACCTTACAGGGATTATACAAGGAGGCTATTGACTTTCTTCACAACAGTCAAGCTTGAGTATATCCCTCGGGACGAGAATCAGTTTGCAGATGCCCTGGCTACCATTTCGTCCATGATCAAAGTTCAGGCTTCCAACTTTGTACCACAGATCTCAGTGTCCAGACTTGACAGACCAGCATATGTGTTCGCAGCAGATGTTGTCAAAGATGATAAGCCTTGGTTCCATGACATTAAATGCTTCTTGGAGGATCAAACATACCCACTTGGGGCATCTTCCAGTGATAAGAAGACTTTGAGAAGGCTTGCTGGTAGTTTCTTTCTGAACACTGATGGGTCCTTATACAAAAGGAACTTTGACATGGTACTCCTCAGATGTGTTGACAAGACAGAAGCGGATTTGTTGATGCATGAAGTGCACGAAGGATCTTTTGGTACCCATGCTGGAGGGCATGCCATGGCTAAAAAGTTGCTAAGGTCGGGCTATTACTGGATCACAATGGATGTCGACTGTTGCACTTACGCCAGAAAATGCCATAGGTGCCAGATCTATGCAGATAAGGTGCATGTGCCTCCCAATCCTTTGAATATAATGTCTTCACCATGGCCCTTTGCCATGTGGGGCATTGATATGATTGGAAAGATTGAGCCAACTGCTTCGAACGGCCACAGATTCATCCTGGTTGCCATTGATTATTTCACCAAGTGAGTTGAAGCAGCCTCCTATGCTAATGTTACAAGACAAGTGGTAGCCAGATTTCTGAAAAGAGATATCATCTGTCGGTACGGAGTGCCCGAGCGAATCATTACTGATAATGGTTCCAACTTGAATAACAAAATGATGGCAGAGCTGTGCCGGGACTTCAAGATCCAACATCACAATTCTTCTCCTTACAGGCCAAAGATGAATGGCGTTGTTGAGGCAGCGAACAAGAATATCAAAAAGATTATGCAGAAGATGGTAGTTACCTACAAAGACTAGCACGAAATGCTACCATTTGCCTTGCATGGGTATCGCACGTCAATCAGAACATCCACTAGGGCAACACCGTATCAGCTTGTATATGGTATGGAAGCAGTCCTACCGGTTGAAGTTGAATTACCCTCTCTACGGGTACTGATGGATGTTAAGCTGAACGAAGCAGAGTGGGTCCGATCCCGATTCGAACAACTGAGTCTGATTGAAGAGAAAAGATTGGCTGCAATCTGTCATGGGCAGTTGTATCAGAAAAGAATGAAGAGAGCCTTCGATCAGAAAGTCAGGCACCGAGAGTACCAAGTAGGAGATCTTGTGCTGAAGAGAATCCTCCCTCCTCATACAGACCACAGAGGCAAATGGACCCCAAACTATGAAGGACCATTTGTGGTAAAGAAAGTTTTTTCCGGTGGAGCACTGATGCTCAGCACCATGGATGGTGAAGATTTCCCGTCCCCTGTGAATTCAGATGCAGTTAAAAAATACTTCGCATAAAAATGACCCGCTGGACATGAAAACAGAATGTAAGTCCAGGCAAAACTAGGGCATCCCGGCGAGTCAAAAAATAGAATAAAAGACTCGGGCAAAAATAAGGGAAAATAAACAAAAATGTACACCCGCTGAGTTGAAAAGCCGCATTGGACAGCTCAGGCAAAAATGGGTATCCCGATGGATTGAAAACCCGGAAGGGCGATCCATGCAAAATAAGGGAATAAGCGAACAACTGCATTCTGAATTCGTCTGTATCACCTACAACTTGGTAAACTTCGAAAGGATCAAGCTTCAATCAGAATCAACATTCTTCAGAAAGCAAGATGAGAAGAACGTCAAAAGTCATACGGGTCATAGTGAAGAGGAAGCTCCTCAAAGCGTCATCAACACTGCCAACATTTTGTTTCTCAATTTATAACAACCTCCTCATTTCAGGGGATATGTTCCTTTGACTGTATCTCGCCAATTCAGGGCATATGAATTAATAAAATCAGATTTTCAGTCATGTCTCGTCTTGTACATTTTTATTTGCAAAAAATGTCTGATGTCTTAAAGAAAAACGATTGCATGAATACAGATGTTTATCTTCAAAAATAAAAACATGCTTGCAGGAAATATGCTTACTCTCAGGAGTATCTAAACTCCTATGACGGAATCCAGTAAAGGATACCTCAGGATTATCTTGTGCGTTTCTCTATCTTTTTCAGGATTGCAGGTATCCAGAACGCAACTTGGGGCATGAAAACTTTATCCCAGCAAGCTGGCAAATCAACACTCGATTTTAGCACCTGAAGTGCTCTCTCCCCAGCTGAGTTGCCTCCCATGACTTCCCCCAGCTGAGATGCCACTTGTTGCTTACCCCCATCAGAATGGGCAGGTATCACAGAAGGCACCTATATCCCCGGCTGAGTCAAGGATCCTCTTCAACGGAATCACCAGGGAGGTTTCTCAATGATCTCTCTTCCTCCCCAGCCGAGTTGCCATCTCGCCCTCAGCCGAGCACAAAAGTCAGAGGGCTATCTCCCCACAGAGTTCCAGCCTCTATCCAGAAGAGCAGCGCATAGAAGATCACAACAGAGTGAAGAAAGCTTCTACAAATCCTAGCTGGGTCTCTCATTTATAAGGACAGGCCTGTCAGTGACCTATATCCCCAAGCAGATATCATATCATCAGATCTATCAATGATCTCACCCCCAGCTGGGATGTCCATTTCAAGCGGGATCGATCGAAGATCTTCGCAGCAACGGGACCCGGATCCCGGTTTGGTATCTTTGCACAATCATAGCATTCGCATCATATTCACCCACAAAGCGTAGCATTCCGTTTAATACGGAGCATTACGGCAAAAAATCAAACATATAGCATAATCATAAGCCATGTTTTAAACCAACACTTGTGAATAATAACCATTCATCAACCATGTACAGAATTCCCCACCAGAGTCCCCAGCAAAAACAGCTGCCTCTCAATCAACAAACACCAGTATATACTCATTTTGACACCCGTCTGTGCCACCTTTCCCCAGTAAAGTCGCCTGAATACTCTTTGCAATCAAGATCACCCGTATTACGGATACTTCCTGACACCCGTCCGCGTCATACCCCAGCGGAAAGCCAAAGACATCCTCTTTGCCCTCACATATACCTATATACACTTTCTTGGCACCCGTCCGTGTCATATCCCCAACGCAGTCGCCTACACTTCTACAACCCATATACTTGTTGATATTATTATACTCTTCTCCTTTTGACACTCGTCCGTGTCACCTTCCCCAGCAGATAAACACTCATCTATGTATACCCATACTCATTACTCATGTTACACCCATACAGATACTCGTCCGTATCTCGTATATACCATTCATATCCCCACAGATTCAACACTAGTCCTTGTTCTTTGTTAACCAGTTGGTACTCGTCCGTACCATCATCTCCGAGCATGCGTCTAGAGTTTGTTTCTACATGGTACTTGTCCGTATCATAGTTTTAAGGATGCTCGTCCGCATCTTTAATCCATACACTGTGTCAGAAACTTCTGTCTTCTTGAATATAGATACTCGCCTGTGTCTACTATTCCCCAGAAGAATCCTCTCAGATTCAACACTCGTCCGTGTTCTCTGTTAACCAGTTGATACTCGTCCGTATCATCATTTTTGAACACGCGTCAGTATTTGTTTCTATCCGATACTCGTCCGTATCATAGTCTTAAGGATGCTCGTCCGCATCTTTAATCTGTACACAAATGCCAAACACTTACACCTTTTGTTTTCTTGGATGTAAGCACTCGTCCGTGTTTACTATTCCCCAGTAGGTTACCAGTAAGCAAATTTCTTTTTTCTAACACTCGTCTTGTGTTATGATAAACCCTGAGAGCAGCCGTACCCTGCTAGGTGGTCGCCCTCCACCTCTTGATGGTCGTCCTCCATCATGCTCATCCGATGGCCGTCCCCATCATTGATTTTAGCATCCGTCCCCTGCTAGGTGGTCGTCCTCCACCTCTTGATGATCGTCCTTCATCATTTTATCCAATGGCCGTCCCCATTGTTGATTTTGGATATCTGGCATTCGTCCTATGTCATGATAAACCCTGAGAGCAGCCGTCCCCTGCTAGGTGGTCGTCCTCCACCTCTTGATGGTCGTCCTCCATCATGCTCATCCGATGGCCGTCCCCATCGTTGATATTTTCGGCAGCCGTACCCTGCCAGGTGGTCGTCCTCCACCTTTGATGGCCGTCCCCATCATAGTTCCTTTATTCCCCAACAGAGCAGCCGTCCCCTGCTAGGTGATCGTCCTTCACCTTTGATGGCCGTACCCCATCATCTGTTTATTTCATTTATTCTTTAACCCGATGGCCGTCCCCATCGTGGTCCCTTTTCCTTTTTAGCCCGATGGCCGTCCCCATCGTTGGTTACTTTGCTTTGTGAACTTGACGGCCGTCCCCGTCATGTTTCATCGATCCCCAGAAAATTTTACAACTTTACCTTGATGGCCGTCCCCATCATAATTTCTTATTTTTTCCCAGCTAGTCGGCCGTCCCCGTCTTGGCTTTACCTTTTATCCCCAGCATGTCGGCCGCCCCCGTCATCGCTTTACTTTTCACACTTTTCTCAGCATGTCGGCCGTCCCCGTCATTGCTCTTTACCCAGCGGTCGTCCTCTGCTCGACGGTCGTCCTCCGTCGCCCACACTTTACAATATACTTTATTTCCCTTTTACAATCTATATCCCTTTTCTTCTTCATTCCGTGAGTGCAAATTTTGGACTGTCTTTGGTATTCAACCACAAGTTATCTTGTTTGCCTGTTAAGCCGTCGCTTACATCCTGCACAGCTAACTCATGATTGAATAGGGGCAGCTGTAAACACCCCAAATTTGCCCTCACCCATTCACACCATGGCTTGTGATCATTTCATATGCATAAACACAATCATATCACCTCATATCCCATTTTTGATTCACTGCATAGTTTCTAAGTCATCTGCATCTAGGGTTTGTGATCTGAACCATCCAAGAGCTTCTTGAGCCACTCCAAATGTCAACAATCACTTCAAAGGGGTCCATGTGTGTTCTTATATCATATTACATCCTTTCAAAGTCAAGAATGCCAAGGGATCACAAGAACTGAGATTGGTATGGATGCAGAGCCAGGTTTGACTGCACAGTTGACCTAAAATTAGGGTTTTGGTTTCAGAGGCCATAACTCCAAATTTTTTGGTCATTCTTGTTTCCATTGGTCTCTATATGGTATAAGGAGTATGCATATCAATTTTCATGAAGAAATTCCATGGGGAAGTCATCTGGTCAAGAGTTGACTTTTCAGACAAGTCAGTGCAAAATCAGGGCATCTGAGGCCCCCAATGACCCAACCAAGGGGTGATCTTCATCATTTTGAATGTATATGATCTTTATTTGATCATGGAAGAAGGTTGAAGTTCACAAAAATCAAGAATTTGAAGTTTTTGCAAAGTTGACTTTTTAGGGCATGGTTGACTTTTAAGGAATTTGTCAATTTATGCCATTTTTCAACCCTTGATTTTTGATCCAAACATGCTTCAAATGGAAAAACTTTGGTCATGAAAGTTGTAGATCACATTTTTACCTTTTCAAAAAGTACAAGAACATGATCTAATTCATTTTGGATCAAAAGTTATGGTGTGACAAAGTTGGCAAAAATCACTAATTTTCAAGTTATGCACCAAAAGGAAAACTTGCAATTTCATGTACCAAAGGCATTTGTGACTTCTAATTGATGCCTAATCCTTATACCAACATAATCCAAGCCTTAAAGTTCAGATTGAACCAAGGGAATCACATGTCTTCATGGTTTGTGAGGCATGATCTTTTCATGAGAACTAAAGGCAAGCAAGTTGCAAAATCAATGATAACACTTCACCCACTTGGTGCCTAGCCTGCTGAATCACACTAGCCTTTCCCTCATGCCATGCTGCGCCAGACAAGCCCTTTGTACTTGGCTAGAAGTTGCCCATGCCCTCTCTTACAAGAAGTTGACATATTTGCAAAAGTAGCTACACCTATCACAAAAGCACAGGTCACATCTTCTGACCAATCCCATTTGTTTATGCAAACAAAGAGCAAGACATTTCATATAGCCAGCAAGCCTGAAACCAGCAAGGGCATCACTTTCCCATTTTCCACCCTTGGAGCAAAAACCTTCGAATCTCATCACACAATTCACAAACACAAAAACCCACTTCATAGATCAACTCAACATGTTCCTCTGATCAAAAAGCATCCATCACCATAGCCTAAAACCTCCAGAATCCCAAATACGATCTCTGCCCCCCCATTGAACAGAACTCAAGCAAACTCTTCAATCAGCCTAAATAAACTTCAAGCAAGCCTGGCAAACACTTTGGAGAGGTCATTGGAGTTGTTTAGAAGCAAGAAACTGGCCCAGAAGCTCCTATTTTGAAAGCTTCGAATCAGGTAGCTATGGCGTTCCATTTTTCCAGAACCTCTTTTTATTGTTCCTAATTGATTAAGTATGCTTCACTGATCATACTGAACTAAAAATTATTGAAAATGGTTGAGAAATGAAGTCGTATTGCTTGTCTGAAATTTTGGCAGTTTTTGTTCTTTGCTTCGATTCATGATTATGGCTGAAAATAAATGAGAAATGAGGGTGGGATTGAGTTTAGGGGAGTGAAAGGAACAAATCTGGAGCTTTAGAGCTCCAGAAATGACCTAGGGAAGGATTTGAAGTTTCTCAGGGAGGGAGGTCACCGGAGAAGACGACCGGAGCTCATCTCCGGTGACCTGAAAGTCATTAACGCATAATTAGGGTTTAAGGGTAGGTTTGAATCTGGAACGTAGGATGAAGCTTCCCGCGCGTGTTTCAAGGGCCCAGATCATGTCATTAGCCCTAATTTTTGTTTATTTAATTTAATCATAATTAATTAACTCAGGAGAAATCCAGGCCATCCATTAGCGCGCCAGTCAACCCTTCCCCTTCAGCTTTGAATCTGGATCATTGGATCAGATTACTTTCCATTTTATTTTGTTTTATTTCATTTTCTTTCTATTTAACTTGTATATTTTATAAAAAATAGTAAAAATGCTTTAAAAATTATGAAATTTTTTCTCAAGAGTTTCACTAATTTTTAAAACACAAAAATATTTTTATTTTCATTTTTAGCATTAAAAAAGTATTTTTAAATATTTAAAAGTTTATTTTTAATTGATTAATGAGAATTAATTTATTAAAAATACTTTTAGGTATTTAAAAATCACCAAAAAATTCATGAAATGTTCTAAGACATTTAGAAACATTGTCCAACCTTCAAACCAAATTTCTTTTTTGATCTTGATGCATTTTAAGAATTTCTCATTGAATTAAAATCATTTTTGTGCATTAATTTGATCCAAAGTTCCAAAAATCATTTCTGCCTATCCATGAAGAGTTGGACATTGATTCTTCTTGCATTGCATTGTGTTTAGCATGTAGTTTGTGAGATTAAATGGCCATGATTTGATCTTTCATTTTCAATTTGTTTGACATTTCTTTTGTTTAGGAACCCTAAAACCCTAGAAATCTTAGGAAAATCATAACTTGAACTTGGTTAGGAGTTGAGACCTCTCCTTTGGGCAATGGTTTAGTATAGGATTAGGGGTCCTTTGAGTGGCATTTTCAATTTTTTATCTTAGGTCTTGCTTCTGATTTTGGTTTTTGTTTGATGTATTGTTCATAAACCCTAATTTGGGCTTCCATATGCATCCATCTTGCATTCTCTTGCATAACATGACTTGCCATGACATTCCATGCTTCCATGTGATTCATTTGACATCATAAGACATATTGAAAGCATGTTTGATCATTGCATCATGTGTTTGCCATGTTGTATGTCATTTGCATGTCATTACTTTTCATGTAAGTTCATGGTTCCTAACTTGCTTCATTTGCATTCATGAACTTGTATGATCATGTCCATGTGCTGCCTCATGTTTGTAGCATCTCATAGCATCATTAGCATCATGTATATGCTTCTGGTTTTGTTTCTCACCATGTCATCTCATCCCCATTTTGCATTGCATTGCATTCCTTTTCTAATCTGTCAGGTGGTAAGTGACTTTGAGAAGTGGATTTGTCTTCACTTCTCATACTTTCTCTTCATCTCTTTCTTGCATCCATTGCTACATTCTTATATGTGCTTGAGATTGAGCTTGCTCATTCTTCTTCTTCCCACTTTCTTTCCTCAGGTGACTTGTCTTCTTAAATGAAGCAAGTTACTTTGCTTCTCTTGATCCTTTCATCTGCTTCCTGGTGGTTCCATTGAAGACTTCTCTTGAAAACCTCACAAACCTTAGGAACAACCAAGCATGACAATGATTAGGGTTTTTATTAGTCTCCCCTCATAGTTTTACCTTTGTGTCTCTTTTGAGTCTTCTCTTCTCATCTCATAATCAGGGACTAAACCCTAAAGGCTTTAAGGCTTTGTGATTAAGTTTATGCCTGCATCCTTCTCTTAGGATGGAGTGTATAACTTTAATCCTAAGTGTTAAACCCTTAATGTGTTTAACTCCCTTAATCAATCCACTTAATAATCATCAAGACATCACACTTGTAACTTGGGCCTTGCATTAGGGTTCTAATTCTTCCTTAATTGGTTAAGAAGGACTAACCCTAGTGTTAATGGACAAGTCCCCCTCAAGTTGTCTTACAAACCCTAAAAAACACTTCATCATCTTACCATTAAATAAAATCCACTTAATAAAGGCTTGTTTTGTCATGAGTTTAATCCCTAATCATGGATTAAGTTGAGGAGCTTTCCTCAGCTTAAACACTCTCATCTATTATCCTTCTATTAGGATGGTGTAATGAGTCTGTTAAATCCCTGATTATGGCTTAACCTCATTACTTAACACTAAACAAAAACACCAAAAACATCTAAATAATCACAAGTAGGTTAATGATCTTAATCCTACACCAAAGGTAATTAAGTGTGAGAATCTGACTTCACACTTAAGGTATCCTCATTACCCCTAATCAGAGGGAAGATGTGATGAGTTTACTAAATCCATTGGTTTAGACTTAAGCTCATTAACTTATGACAAAATCCAAAAAAAACAATAAAAGACTGAAAACTTAAAAAACAAACAATAATCGTCTCCTTCGGGATTCTTTTCTCATCCTCTTCACTCATAAACGAGAACTTGCTTCTTCCGTCTAATGCAAGACAGTTAGCACCTGAGCCAGTCAGGTCATACACTTGAGCATAGACAAGTAAGCAGTTCACAAGTCAATTCATCTTTCAGTCTCTTTGGGTCGAACTACGGTGTTCTGACTTCCTCATTGCACGAGAGGATACGTAGGCATAACTTAACAGTTATCGAACAAAAGTCTCTGTATATTCCCCCTCCTTCTAGCTTCATTCTTTTAGCCTCATGATCTTGAGCATTTCACTCCTTTCTTACACTGACACTTTCATACTTCACATCACTTCACACTCCTTTCACACTGACACCTGTATATCCTTTCCCAGCTCATTTATACACAAATTGCACTGACACTACCCCTTTAAAACACAAATCTTCCAAGCGTGGATCCCGTCGAGTACGACGGACAATCTGGGTGCTAATACCTTCCCAGGTTGTAACCAACCCCCTTTCTCAGTCTCTCTTGTTCGCAACCGTCTTATCCATATCTTTTCTAGGTCTATGCAGCATTACCTTTCCTACGGGATAAAAATGCCTAGCTGGCGACTCTATTCATCTCCAGTGAGTTCACGGCTGTGTGTTCTCATTGTTCCCTTCGCCGACCGTTCGTGTCTGTACCCCATTTGACCCGGCTTCATTTGGTGGGAGCGACACCTTGCTGTAACTAGCTATCCGCCGTGGGTTGCTAATATTGTGCCTGTGCCTAAGAAAGACGGCAAAGTAAGGATGTGTGTTGACTACCGGGATCTGAACAGAGCCAGCCCGAAAGATGACTTCCCATTACCTCACATTGATGTATTGGTTGATAATACGGCTCAGTTCTCGGTATTCTCCTTCATGGACGGATTTTCAGGATACAACCAGATCAAGATGTCACCTGAAGACATGCAGAAGACCACTTTCATTACACCCTGGGGCACGTTCTGTTACAAAGTGATGCCATTCGGACTAAAGAACGCTGGTGCAACATATCAACGGGCCATGGTGACATTATTCCACGATATGATCCATAAAGAAATCGAATGTTATGTGGATGACATGATTGCCAAGTCCCTCACTGAAGAAGACCATCTGGTAAATCTGCTGAAGCTATTCAAGCGTCTGAGGAAGTACCAACTGAAGTTGAACCCCAACAAGTGCACATTCGGGGTGCGATCTGGTAAGCTGCTGGGTTTTATTGTGAGCGAGAAAGGGATTGAAGTTGACCCTGATAAAGTCAAAGCCATTCAAGAAATGCCTGCACCAAAATATGAGAAAGAAGTTCGGGGGTTCTTAGGTAGATTGAACTACATCTCAAGGTTCATCTCTCACCTTACGGCAACCTATGAGCCTTTGTTCAAATTGTTAAGAAAAGAACAGACGGTCAGGTGGAATGAAGACTTCCAGAAGGCTTTTGACAAGATCAAGGAATACTTACAAGAGCCTCCAATCCTTATGGCTCCAGTTGAAGGAAGACCTCTGATAATGTACTTGACAGTATTAGAAGAGTCAATGGGGTGTGTGCTGGGCCAGCATGACGAGTCTGGTCGAAAAGAGTATGCAATATACTACCTGAGCAAAAAGTTTACCGACTGTGAACAACGTTATTCACTGCTCGAGAAAACTTTCTGTGCTTTAGCGTGGGCTGCTCGCCGACTGAGACAGTATATGTTGACCCACACCACTTTATTGATCTCAAAAATGGACCCAGTCAAGTACATTTTTGAGAAGCCAGCGCTTACCGGACGGGTTGCAAGATGGCAAATGATCCTCACAGAATATGACATCCAGTACACGTCTCAGAAAGCCATCAAGGGCAGTGTATTGTCTGAATATCTTGCTGAGCAACCTATTGATGATTACCAGCCTATGAGATTTGACTTCCCTGATGAAGACATCATGTTCATAAAAGCAAAAGATCATGAAGAGCCTATTCACACTGAAAGGCCTGACCCGGAGGAGGAATGGACTATGATGTTTGATGGGGCTGTTAATATGAATGGCCATGGTGTTGGTGCAGTACTCATTACACCTAAGGGAGTTCACATGCCTTTCTCGGCAAAACTCACCTTTAACTGCACTAACAACGAAGCTGAATACGAAGCTTGCATTATGGGTCTTGAGGAAGCCATTGACCTCAGGATCAAGACATTGACGGTATTCGGAGATTTAGCTCCGGTAGTTAATCAAACCAACGGTAAATGGTACACGCATCAAGATCACCTGATACCTTACAGGGATTATATAAGGAGGTTATTGACTTTCTTTACAACGGTCAAGCTTGAGTATATCCCTCGGGACGAGAATCAGTTTGCAGTTGCTCTGGCTACCATTTCATCAATGATCAAAGTTCAAGCTGCCAACTTTGTACCGCAGATTTCAGTGACCAGACTTGACAGACCAGCATATGTATTTGCAGCAGACATTGTCAAAGATGATAAGCCTTGGTTCCATGATATTAAGTGCTTCTTGGAGGATCAAACATACCCACCTGGGGCATCTTCCAATGATAAGAAGACTTTGAGAAGGCTTGCTGGAAGTTTCTTTCTGAACACTAATGGTTCCCTGTACAAGAGAAACTTTGATATGGTACTCCTCAGGTGCGTTGACAAGACAGAAGCAGACTTGTTAATGAATGAAGTGCACGAAGGATCCTTTGGTACCCATGCAGGGGGACATGCCATGTCTAAGAAATTGCTAAGATCAGGTTATTACTGGATCACAATGGATGCCGACTGTTGTGCCTACGCCAGAAAATGCCATAAATGCCAGATTTATGCGGATAAGGTGCATGTGCCTCCCAATCCTTTGAATGTGATGTCTTCACCCTGGCCCTTTGCCATGTGGGGCATTGACATGATTGGCAAGATTGAGCCGACTGCTTCAAACGGCCACAGATTCATCCTGGTTGCCATTGACTATTTCACCAAGTGGGTCGAAGCAGCTTCATATGCAAATGTTACAAGACAAGTGGTGGCCCGATTTCTGAAAAGAGATATCATTTGTCGATATGGAGTTCCCGAGCGAATCATTACTGATAATGGTTCCAACCTGAACAACAAAATGATGGCAGAACTATGTCGGGACTCCAAGATCCAACATCACAATTCTTCTCCTTACAGACCAAAGATGAATGGTGTTGTTGAGGCAGCTAATAAGAATATCAAGAAGATTGTGCAGAAGATGGTAGTCACGTACAAAGATTGGCATGAAATGCTACCGTTTGCTTTGCATGGGTACCGCGCGTCAATCAGGACATCCACTGGGGCAACACCGTATCAACTTGTGTATGGTATGGAAGCAGTCCTACCTGTTGAAGTTGAATTACCCTCTCTACGGGTACTGATGGATGTTAAGTTAAACGAAGCAGAGTGGGTCCGGTCCCGATACAAGCAACTGAATCTGATTGAAGAGAAAAGATTGGCCGCAATCTGTCATGGGCAGTTGTATCAGAAAAGAATGAAGAGAGCCTTCGATCAGAAAGTCAGGCACCGAGAGTACCAAGTAGGAGATCTTGTGCTGAAAAGAATCCTCCCTCCTCATACAGACCACAGGGGCAAGTGGACTCCGAACTACGAAGGGCCATTCGTGGTAAAGAAAGTTTTTTCTGGTGGAGCACTGATGCTCAGCACTATGGATGGTGAAGACTTCCCGTCCCCTGTGAATTCAGATGCAGTTAAAAATTACTTCGCATAAAAACGACCCGGTGGACATAAAAACAGAATGTAAGTCCAGGCAAAAATAGGGCATCCCGGCGAGTCAAAACAGAATAGAAGACTCGAGCAAAAATAAGGGAAAATAAACAAAAAATGTACACCCGCTGAGTTGAAAAGCCGCATTGGACAACTCAGGCAAAAAGGGTATCCCAATGGATTGAAAACCCGGAAGGGCGATCCATGCAAAATAAGGGAATAAGCGAACAACTGTACTCTGAATTCGTCTGTATCATTTACAACCTGGTAAACTTCAAAAGGATCAAGCCTCTTTCAGAATCAACCTTCTTCAGAAAGCAAGAAGAGAAGAACGTCAAATGTCATACGAGTCATAGCAAGAGGGAAGCTCCTCGAAAGCGTCATCAACATTGCCAGCATTTTGTTTCTCATTTTGTAACAATCTCCTCATTCCAGGAGATGTGTTTCTTTGACTGTATCTCGCCAATTCAGGGCACATGAATTAATAAAATCAGATTTCCAGTCATGTTTCGTCTTGTACATTTTTATTCGCAAAAAATGTCTGATGTCTTAAGAAAAACTGATTGCATGAATACAGATGCTTATCTTCAAAAATAAAAGTTACATGCTTGCAGGAAATATACTTGCTCTCAAAAGTATCTAAACTCCTATGACGGAATCCAGTAAAGGATACCTCGGGATTACTTGTGCGTTTCCCTATCTTTGCAGGATTGCAGGTATCCAAAACGCAACTCGGGGCATGTAAGCTTCATCCCAGCAAGCTGGCAAATCAACACTCATTCTTAGCACTCAAAGTGTTTTCTCCCCAGCTGAGTTGCCGCTTGTCACTTCTACCAGCCGACTTGCCAATCATTCTTCCTTCTCAGCCAAGTACAGAAGCCAAGGAACCACTTCCCCACAGAGCTTCAGCCTCTACCCAGAAGAGCAGCGCATGAAAGGGATCACAACAGAGTGAAGAAAGCTTCTACAAACCCCAGCTGGGTACCCTCATTACCAAGGATGAGTCTATCAGTGACCTATCTCCCCGAGCAAATACATCTCATCAGATCTACCAATGATCTCACCCCCAGCTGGGATGTCCGTTTCAAGCAGATCGACCGGAGATCTTCACAAGCATCGGGATCCGAATCCCGGATTGGTATCCTTGCATAATCATAGCATTCACATCATGTTCACCCACAAAGCGTAGCATTCCGTTTAATACGGAGCATTACGGCAAAAGTCAAACATATTGCATAATCATAAGCCATGTTTTGAATCAAACACTTGTGAATAATAACAATTCATCAACATACAGAAAACTCCCACAAAATCCCCAGCGGAGAGCTAAAGCTAAAACAGTTGCCTTGCTTTCCCAAACACCGATATATACTCCTTGTGGCACTCATCCGTGTCATATTCCCAGCAGAAAGCCAAAGACATCCTCTTTGCACTCACACATACTTATACATACATTTCCTTGACATCCGTCCATGTCTTTTTCCCAGCACAGTAACATAAACACTTTGTACATCAGATACTTGTTTATACTATACTCTCCTCCTTCTGACACTCGTCCATGTCACTCTCCCCAGCAGTTTGAATACTCATCTATACATCACTCATACTCATACTTATACAGATACTTGTTCGTATCTCATATACACCATTTATATCCCCGCAGATTCGACACTAGTCCATGTTCTTTGTTAACCGGTTGATACTCGTCCGTATCATCATCTCATAACATGCGTCAAGCGTTTGTTTCTACTTGATACTCGTCCGTATCATAGTCTTAAGGATGCTCGTCCGCATCTTTAATCCATACACCGTGTCAAACACTCTTGTCTTCTTGAATATAGATACTCGTCTGTGTCTACCATTCCCCAGAAGAGTCCCCGCAGATTCGACACTCGTCCGTGTTCTCTGTTAACCAGTTGATACTCGTCCGTATCATCATCTCTGAACACGTGACAGTATTTGTTTCTACCCGATACTCGTCTATATCGTAGTCTTAAGGATGCTCGTCCGCATCTTTAATCTATACACAAACATCTAAACACTTATACCTTTTATTTCATGGATGTAAACACTCGTCCGTGTTTACCATTCCCCAGTAAAGCAAAATTTTCTTTTCTATCTGACATTCATCCTATGTCATGATAAACCCTGAGAGCAGCCGTACCCTGCTAGGTGGTCGTCCTCCACCTCTTGATGATCGTCCTTCATCATGCTCATTCGATAGGCCGTCCCCATCGTTGATCTTCTATCCGACATTCGTCCTATGTCGTGATATTTAGCAGTCATCCCCTGCTAGGTGGTCGTCCTCCACCTTTTGATGATCGTCCTTCATCATTTTATCCAATGGCCGTCCCCATTGTTGATTTCGGTTATCTGACATTCTTCCTATGTCATGACAAACCTTGAGAGCAGCCGTCCCCTGCTAGGTGGTCGTCCTCCACCTCTTGATGATCGTCCTTCATCATGCTCGTCCGATGGCCGTCCCCATCGTTGACCTTTTATCCGGCATTTGTCCTATGTCGCGATACTTTCGGCAGCCGTACCCTGCCAGGTGATCGTCCTTCACCTTAGATGACCATCCCTCATCTATCCCCAACAGAGCAGCCGTCCCCTGCTAGGTGATCGTCCTTCGCCTTTGATGACCGTACCTTATCATCTGTTTATTTCATTTATTCTTTAACCCGATGGCTGTCCCCGTCGTGGTCCCTTTTCTTTTTAGCCCGATGGCCGTCCCCATCGTTGGTTACTTTACTTTATGAACTTGATGGCCGTCCCCATCATTTTTCATTAATCCCCGGAGAATCTTACAGCTTTATCTTGATGGCCGTCCCCATCATAATCCCTTTTATCCCCAGCATGTCGGCCGTCCCTGTCATAGCTTTATTTCCCGCGCTTTTCAGCATGTCGGCCGTCCCCGTCATTGCCCTTTACCCAGCAGTCGTCCTCTGCTCGACGATCATCCTCCGTCGCCCACACTTTACAATATACTTTATTTTCCTTGACAATCTATATCCCTTTTCTTCTTCATTCTGTGAGTGCAAATTTTGGACTGTCTTTTGTATTCAACCACAAGTTATCTTGTTTGCCTGATAAGTCGTCGCTTACATCCTACACAACTAACTCATGTTTGAATAGGGGCAGCTGTAAACACCCCAAATTTGCCCTCACCCATTCACACCATGGCTTGTGATCATTTCATGTGCATAAACTCAATCATACCATCTCATGTCACATTTTTGATTCACTGCATTGGTTCTAGGTCATCTGCATCTAGGGTTTGTGATTTGAGCAATCCAAGAGCTTCTTGAGCCACTCCAAAGGTCATCAATCACTTCAAAGGGGTCCATGTGTGTCCAAGTATCATATTATATCCTCTCAAAGTCAAGAATGTCAAAGAATCACAAGAACTGAAAATGGTATGGAAGCAGAGCCAGGTTTGACTGCACAGTTGACCTAGAATTAGGGTTTTGGTTTCAGAGGCCATAACTCCACATTTTTTGGTCATTCTTGTTTCTATTGGTCTCTATATAGTATATAGAGTATGCATATCAATTTTCATGAAGAAATTCCATGGGGAAGTCATCTGATCAAGAGTTGACTTTTCAAGCAAGTCAGTGCAAAATCAGGGCATCTGAGTCCCCCAATGACCCAACCAAGGGGTGTTCTTCATCATTTTGATTGTATATGATCTTTATTTGATCATGGAAGATGTTGGAAGTTCACAAAATTGAAGAATTTCAAGTCTTTTGCAAAGTTGACTTTTTGGGCAAGTTTGACTTTCAATGAAATTGTCATTTTAGGCAACTTTTTCAACCTTTACTTTTTGATTCAAGAAAGCTTCAAATGGAAAAACTTTGGTCATAAAAGTTGTAGAATGGATCATTCCCTTTTCAAAAAGTACAAGAACATGACCTAATTCATTTTGGATCAAAAGTTATGGCTTGTCAAAGTTGGCAAAAATCACTAAATTTCAAGTTATGCACCAAAGAGGGAAACTTGCAAATTCTTGTACCAAGGCAATTTGTGACTTCTAATTGATGTCTAACCTTTACAAAAACATCACACATGACCTAAAATCAGAATTGGCCCAAGGGATTTCTCATTTTTGTGCTTTGATTTTCAAAGGTCCATAAGTCATTTTTCATAAAAGTGCAAAGAGGGATTCTTGGCAAAATCATTCTCCCATGAGTTGTGTGATCACTAATTGGTTTCTATGCATTGCCATGATCAAATGAAGTATCATACACCAAAATTCAACAAGAATCATCTCATGTACATAGCACAAAATCATGAAATAACACAAGTGGACAAGTTGCAAAATCACTCTCAATTCATGATCCACATGCTGCAGACATTCACAAGCCATCCAAGGGTCATCCTTGACTCAAGATGAAGCAAGACAAGCCCTTAGACTGCTGCTGCCATAGCCCATGCTGCAAGTACACCAACTATTGACTTTTTGGCCAATTGCTCCATACCATTCCCACAGTGCATGTCAAGTCTTCTGACTCATTCCAATAGTTTAGGAATGGTATATGGATCATAAAACACAACACCCACAAGCCTGGAACACACACATTGCAGCACACTCCAAAAACTGTCAAAACTTTCCTCTCTTCGAATCTCCTTCCACAGCCATCAAACACTCATTTTATCTTCACCAATCAACCAAAAATCATTCATAGAACAAATCCCACCCCTCACAATGATCTGAAACAGCCCACATAAGAACCTCATTTTCTGATACACCAGAACTGAACCTCTCAAAATAGCCTGTTTAAACTCCATCCAAGCTTGCCATTAGCACAAGGAGGATCATTGGAGTGAGTTTGCACCAAGGAACAGCCCAGAAAGCCCAGAACCAGAAGCTTCCATCTCAGGTATAGCTCAAGAACTTTTTTCTCAGAACTTGTTTTTCTTGTCATAAAATGAAAGTGTATGTTGTGCTGATCATAATGACGTGCTTGAAATTGAAAATGAGTGAAAAATGAGGATTTATTGATGCTCTGAAATTTCTCCCGTGAAAAATGTTTGCTTCGATTTGCCTGATTCATGGAGTTTAAATGTTGTTTGAAGGTTGATTTGTGTTCTAGGATGTTAGAGGATCATTTCCCCGTGTTTAATTTGAAGTGGGGTGGCTTGTGGTGAAACCTAGGGTTTTGGTTCGCCGGAGAAGACGACCGGAGGTCTTCTCCGGCCACCTGAGAATCATTAACCCTAATCCCTGTAATTAATTGATGTTTGAATCTAGTGCGTTAGATGAGTTGACCAAGGGAGACTGGCGCGCGTTTGAGTGGCCAAGATGCATCCTCAGAAACCCTAATCACCATTAACTTAATTAAATCCAATTAATTAATTCATAAACTTAGTTTATCCAGATTTGAATATAGACCGTTGGATTGCGCGCGTAGTCAACTGGCCCTTCCCCAGAATCAATCCTGGCTCTCCATTGCGTTTACTTTTCATATTCTTTAATTTTAATTCATTTGTTTTATATTTCTTTTGTTCATTTATTTTAAAATAGCAAAACCTTTTTAAAAATTCTGAAATTTTTTGTACAAACTTTTATTTAATTTCAGAAACCAAAAACATTTTTATTTTTATTTTTTGCATTTTTAAATATTTTTAAATCATTTAAAAGTTTATTTTTAATTAATTAATGAGAATTAACTAATTAAAAATACTTTTAGGTATTTAAAAATCACAAAAAAATTCATGAAACATTTAAAATCATTTAGAAACATTGTTCAACCCTCAAACCAAATTTCTTTTTTGATCTTGATGCACTTTGACAATTTTCCATGGAATTAATTCATTTTCAAAGCATTATTTTGATCCATTGTTCAAAAAATCATTTCTGCCTAGCCTTTGAGAGTTGGACTTTGATTATTTTTGCATTGTGTTTTGCATATCATGTAGTTTGTGAGACTAAATTGGCATGATTTGCTCCTTCATTTTTCATTTGTTTGGCATTTTTCTTGTTAAGGTACCCTAAAACCCTAGAAAACTTAGGAAATTCATAACTTAAATTAGGTTAAGAGTTGGAACCTCTCCTTTGGGCAGTGAGTTAGTATAGGATTAGGGTCCCTTTGAGTGCATTTTTTATTTTTTATCTTGATGTTTGCTTCTGATTTTGGTTTTTGTTTGATGCATTGATCATAAACCCTAATTTGGGCTTCCTTTTGCATTCATCTTGTGTTTGCATTCATACCTTGACTTGCCATAGCATTTTGTGCATCCATTTGATCCATTAGACATCTTAAGATATGTTGAAAGCATGTTTGATCATTACATCTTGCATTTGCCATGATTGCATGCCATTTGCATTTCATAACTTTCCATGTATGTTCATGGTTCTTAACTTGTTTCATCTGCATCCATATGTTTGTATGATCATCCCCATACCTTGTTTCATGTTTGCATCATCTCATAACATCATTATCATCTCATATATGCTTCTGGTTTTGATTTACATCATGCCATTTAATTTCATTTTGCATTGCATTGCATTCCTTTACTAACTTTTCAGGTGGTAAGTAACTTTGAGAAGTGAATTTGCCTTCACTTCTCACATTTTCTTTTCATCTCTCTTATGCATCCATGCTGCATTTTGTTATGTGTTTGAGATTGAGCTTGCTCCTTCATTCTTTTCTCACTTTCTTTCTTCAAGTGACTTGTCTTCTTAAATGAAGCAAGTTACTTTGCTTCTCCTGATCCTTTCATCTGCTTCCTGGTGGTTCCATTGAAGATCTTTCTTGTTAACCTCACAAACCTTAGGAACAACCAAGCATGACAATGATTAGGGTTTTGATTAGTCTCCCCACTTAGTTTTACCTTTGTGTCTCTTTGAGTCTTCTCTTCTCATCTCATAATCAGGGACTAAACCCTAAAGGCTTTAAGGCTTTGTGATTAAGCTTATGCCTGCATCCTTCTATTAGGATGGAGTGTATAACTTTAATCCTAAGTGTTAAACCCTTAATGTGTTTAAATCCTTTAATCAATCCACTTAATAATCATCAAGACATCACACTTGTAACTTGGGCCTTGCATTAGGGTTCTAATTCTTCCTTAATTGGTTAAGAAGGACTAACCCTAGTGTTAATGGACAAGTCCCCCTCAAGTTGTCTTACAAACCCTAAAAAATCACTCCATCATCTTACCATTAACTAAAATCCATCTAATAAAGGTTTGTTTTGTCATGAGTTTAATCCCTAATCATGGATTAAGTTGAGGAGCTTTCCTCAGCTTAAACACTCTCATCTATTATCCTTCTATTAGGATGGTGTAATGAGTCTGTTTAATCCCTGATTAAGGCTTAATCTCATTACTCAACACTAAACAAAAACAACAAAAACATCTAAATAATCACAAGTAGGTTAATGATCTTAATCCTGCATCAAAGGTGATTAAGTGTGAGAAGTTGACTTCACACTTAAGGTATTCTCATTATCCCTAATCAGAGGGAAGATGTGATGAGTTTACTAAATCCATTGGTTTAGGCTTAAGCTCATTAACTTATGACAAACTTTCAAAAGCAATAAAAGACTGAAAACTCAAAAACAAACAATAATCGTCTCCTCCGGGATTCTTTTCTCATCTCATTCACTCATAAACGAGAACTCGCTTCTTCCGTCTAATGCAAGACAGTCTGCACCTGAGCCAGACAGGTCATACACTTGAGCATAGACAGGTAAGCAGTTCACAAATCAATTTATCTTTCAGTCTCTTTGGGTCGAACTACGGTGTTCTGACTTCCTCATTGCACGAGAGGATACGTAGGCATAACTTAACTGTTATCGAACAAAAGTCTCTGTATATTCCCCCTCTTTCCAGCTTTATTCTTTTAGCCTCATATTCTTGAGTATTTCATTCTTGTTCCTGCACTGACACTGTATATATTACACTTTGCACTTCTTTTACACTGACACCTGTACATCCTTTTCCAGCTCTTTTATACACAAATTGCACTGACACTACCCCTTTAAAACACAAATCTTTTAAGCGTGGATCCCGTCGAGTACGACGGACAATCTGGGTGCTAATACCTTCCCAGGTTGTAACCAACCCCCTTTCTCAGTCTCTCTGGTTCGCAACCGTCTTATCCATATCTTTTTAGGTCTATGTGTTGCACCCCAAAATTTTCCCTCACAATACAAGACTTTGTGTGCTATGAAGGTTCACAAGGTTCACAAGTTTCTCAATGCTTATATAACCTTTCATGAGGTTCATGAAGTCTACAAGTTACTTCTTGAAGGTTCACAAGGTTCACAAGATTCACAATGCTTTCAAGACCTTTCATGAGGTTCATGAAGTCTACAAGTTACTTTATGAAGGTTCACAAGGTTCACAAGTTTCTCAATGTTATATAACCTTTCATGAGGTTCATGAAGTCTACAAGTTACTTCTTGAAGGTTCACAAGGTTCACAAGATTCACAATGTTTACATAACCTTTCATGAGGTTCATGAAGTCTACAAGTTACTTCTTGAAGGTTCACAAGGTTCACAAGATTCACAATGTTTACATAACTTTTCATGAGGTTCATGAAGTCTACAAGTCACTTTATGAGGTTCACAAGGTTCACAAGTTTCACAATACCTCCCATGAGGTTCACAAGACATTTTATGATGGTTCACAAGTTTCACAAAGTTCACAATGGGTCAGAAGAGTTGACAATTCCCTCAGACAATGCACCTCCTAAGCAGTGCATCCAAAACTAGGGTTTTGACTTTAATCAGGCTAAATGAACTTCCAAGACTTCAAGTGAGCTTCATAACATCTTATATGTGTTTAAGAACCCCCATGTCAAGTTTCAAGACTTTTCTCAAAGTTTTGCTCAGTCAGATGATCAGATAAGTCAAAAACAGTCAATGTAGTTAAAAAGTCAAACTGAGGTCAACTGTGGTCAAACCAAAGTCAAACTTCATGATTTTTTTCCAACATCAAGTATATGAAGTAAAATTCATCATTTTATCAAGGGTTGATCATGATTCATCAAAGAGATTCCAGATCATCAAGAATCAGGGGTTTCTAAATTAGGGTTTCCTCAGTAAAAGTCAACTGAACTTTGACCAGCCATAACTTTCACATACTTCATCACCAAGTCTCCATCGAAATCTCATTTTGAAGGAAATTGAATTCTCTACAACTTTGTGTCTCACAAGCCAAGCCCAAAAATGCTTCATTTGGAAGGTATGAGCTAAGACATTATAAGTCCTTTTGAAAGTCAACAAAAAGTCAACAACTTCAGAAGGGCATAACTTGAGATTGGTAAATGATATGGACATGAAACCAGTGGGGTTGTTTAGAGGACTTTTCAAGCTTTCCAAAATGTCCAAGAACACCCTCATAGCATTAAAATTGAAGGATATGTGCCCTTGCAAAGTTGGGAAATTTTGAGTTGGTTTATGATGAAAAAGGAGGTCTAGAACCAATTTCTTCCAAATGGGCTTGTCAAATTATGACCCAATCCATACACTAACATCATGCACGACCCAAATGATTAAAAATCAGAATTTTTATTATTTTATTTTGATTTATTTTGATTTAATTCATAAAAAATCATTTTAAATAGAAATAAAATATGAAAATATGATATTTGATGGAGATTTGGTTTCTAGAATATTTTCAATGTTGATTGGAATTGAAAGGGAATGAAATCACAAGATTGGTCCCAAAATAGCAAGCCTTAATGCATAAATATTTGGATTTTAAGACATGATCATGATGAATCTTTTTGAATCAAAATTTCCACACAAACAATCAATCTTTTTGACCTAATTCACTCTCCTATAAGTGCATAACTCATTGTCATTGCCCAGCCACGAATTCTCTGCCTCTAAGTGTAAGTTCCATTGTTCAAAAATCCTCCAAAAAACTCACATTCGGTTTGTGATTTCCAGGGCCCTAGAAGGTAAAATAAGAACATAGACATGTTCCTTGGTCATCCATGAAGCGAAACCAATACTCATATACATCCCATACATGCCATATTGCTCAACCCGAAGCTATCTTGTTCTTGAAAATATGTTTTTCGATTCCATTCATTTATTGTGTTTCATTGAATTTTGCTTGGCTAATCTTGTTTATCATGTGATGTAGAACGTTTCTGGGCAGAAAAATCAAAGAAACCGTGGCTGATTCATGAAACGCCATTGTTAGGGTTTGGACCTAGGTTTAGGGATTTCTGATTTAAGGAACATAAATGGATTCTAAAAACATAGAATGAATCGCATGAATGTCTGGATCATATTGCTGTGTTTAATTTTGAGAAATTGTATGGTTTTGCTGGTCATTGATCTTTGTAGGTATTGCTGCAGTTTAAGAATTCGCAGGAAAACTCGTGACTGATTTCGCAGGTAAAAACGCAAGTATGAGGAAAATTTGAATTTTATTTAAAATATTTTATCTTATTTTGTTGGTTTGTTATCACTACAGGCTGTGTGGTCCAGTGGAAGGCCAGGCGTGTGTTTGATGAGAGGGCGTGGGATCAAAACCTGGCTGGGACAAATATTTTTGAGTTTTTTCCATTATTACACTGAACATAATATATTATGCATTATTGTTGATTTGTAACCAGATAGGCTCTCCCAGCCAGGTGGTCATGCGCGCGTATGTATATTCATGAGGTCCTGGGTTCAACACCACCCCAGGCCTTTTTGCTTGTTCATTATTTTCCTGATTTTCCAAAGTCAAAGCACAAAACAAATTGGATCTATTTCCTTATCACCTACGCTTGGCTGGCCTGGTGGTGGGTTTTGGTGTTTGCAGGCAGAACGTCCTGGGTTCAAACCCAGCCAAGGTAAGTTTCCTTTTTACTATTTTTCTGTTTAATTCATTTAATTAATTTGCTTAATTATTCTCTTATTATTAATCAAAAAAAATAATAGATTATGCATGTATATATTTAAACAACATATGAAAACATTTGTTCCTTTTTTTTTAAAATTCTAAACTTTTATTTTTCTTAATTATTTTCTATCATTATATATATTAATTAAAATAATTTTGTACATTAAATTATAAACCCTAAAAAATATTTTCTAACAAAACCCTAATCTTAGAAACCTTAATTTATTTTTCTAAATACTTAATTGTAATTTTTCTAAATTCTAATATAATTATCATGTCTATATTTATTTAATAAAATTAATTTTTGTAAATATAATTATAACCTATTTTTTTTTTATAATATGTAAATATATTTATAACCTAAATTATTTTCTTTTAATATGTGTTTAGAAACAATTAGACCTATGATAATTTTTGTTTTGTAATTATGATATGTTTAAAAATAATATTATAATTGTTCATATTTCCTCTTGTTTTTTTTTTAAATAATTGACTATATTAAAAATCTAACTTTTGTTTATTATTTTAATTATGTTCTTATAATATTTTTGCTAAATTCCATTTATTTTAATTATTGTTATTATTACTAATCCATCTAAATTATGCTTATTATTATTATTTCACTAATCCTTTTTTTATTTTTATTATTACTAACCCCTATTATATTCACTTATTGCTTATTTATTATTTTTGCTTATTATTTATTTTTGCTATTTATTTTTAATTGCTCATTATAATTATTATGTAATTGCTCCTTGGTGTAAATTTTGTAAATATGTAATTTATTTAATTTTTATGCTATGGTTAGTAATTTAGGGAGTGTAAACATGTATTTTATTTAAAATTGAATTTAGATCACTTTAATTAAATATAAATAATATTGAACACTCACACACGTAAGTCGATTTTTAATCGCCATCTCACATTTCTAAGGTTATCCCTCATTGTTGCCTAATCATAAGGTCAAGTGGGGTGTATAAAGCAAGTCCCTTAAAAGAAAAAAATCATCAAGTCCCTAATGGTTGCCTTTAAAGATCAAGTCCCTTTTCGAATAATGATGATAGACCCTCCTAAATGCTTAATACACCCCACAATTGCCTTCATAAACAGATGTCCCTCACATGTCCCTTACATCCAAGGTAATGACTACCTATTCCTTAATAATAGGGATAGTCTTACCATTTAAAGGATAAAGAACAGAAAGACTTAAAACTTTAGGGTAGGTTCCTCATAGTTGCTTGCTCACTTCATTCAAAACTTTTCAAACACTTCACCAATTTCAAACAATTTTCAAAAACAAGTTTTTATGCATCCGTACATGGATCATTATTAACTCATATGAAAATTTTCTATTCACACACTTCACATTTTCAAAAACAATTCAAAAGTGAGCTAAGTAACTAAGAGCCCATGGATAACCATGGATGTAAAGGGTGCTAACACCTTCCCTTTACATAACCTACCCCCCGGACCCAAAAATCTTTTAAAAAGGTCTTTCCTGTTCTTTTATGCCTTTCCTTTGGATAAAATAAAAGTCGGTGGCGACTCTTGCTATCCGCAACATAACTAAAGTCAGTTCTCCCACCGTGTTACACTATGCAGCATTGCCTTTCCTCCGGGATAAAAATGCCTAGCTGGCGACTCTTTCTTTTCCTGTGAGTTCACTCCTGTGTGTTCTCACATCCTCCTCTCGCCGACCGTTCGCGTTGTCGCTCCCGGGATTTTCATCCTAGTACAAACGCGAAAGTGGCGCGGAAAAGGTAGAGTCGCCAGCCAGACATTTTTATCCCGAATGAATGGGAAAGGTAATGTTGCACAAACCTGAGGAAGAAGGAAAGGACGAGGTCCTGCGAACCAAAGATCTGAGTTCGGGAGTCGGTTACGAACTGGGAAGGTATTAGCACCCCAGATCGTCCGTCGTACCCGACGAGATCCACGCTTGCTTGTTTGTTTCAAAGGGTGAGAAATAATATGTTGCTGAACAAATGAACCGCTAACTGGAAATGGAATGAGAAATGAGAAAGGAATTGGAAAATAAAACAAAGAGAAAGAATGGGGAAAATGTAGGGAAAATAAAGAATGTGCTCGAACGGGCCCTACCCCGCTGCCTACGTACCTCATCGGGATAATGAGGATCAGAGTCGACGTAGTTCACCTAACTAAGGAGGGAACTATTTGTTTGTGTTTTTTACAGCTGGAACTGCGTATGTCTATGCTCAGGTGTTGCAGGCTCATCTGGTACGAGTGCGTTTACCGTCTTGCATGTGTGACAAGTCGTCGCGAGTTCACGTTGTGAGTGAATGAGATGAGAAAGAGAAGTTCCCGCAGGATAGTCGCTTGTTATTTGTTTTTGTCTTTTTAAAAGAAGTGTTTTGAATTTGTTTGTGAACGGTCTTGTACTAAGACCTATCCATCACGGTGAGTATTTACACCTCGCCCCGAAACAGGACGCGTATAAACACTCCGCAACAAAGTCTCGTGTCGTACAAGATTGTTCGGTTTTTATTAAGTATTTTATTGCTTTTCTTTATGAGATGAGAAAGAATGACTCAAGTTGAAAAAAGGACAAACTAAGGGGACTAAGACACAACCCTAAGTTAGTTATCATATACAAAAGGGAGATCCTATGGTTAATGAGGTATTCTAATCCTAAGAAAGAAAAGGACAAGAAGAAAAAAGAGTTAGAAACTAACTTACTTCCTAAGGAAGTTAAGTTGTCTCTAAGGAAAGGGAAAGCCTAAAAGCAAAGCACAAGGTGCTAAGGCAAACTCAATTAAAATGCATAAGAGATGGGAATGAAGTAATGCTTACCTCAATCTTCCCCCCTACAAAACAAAAGTTAGCATGACAATGCATATTGGAAGTAAAATCAAAGCATGAAAGCGATTGAGTACCATAAACGTCCTAGAATGGAACTAGGGTTCAAAATAAGACCTAAGTCTAAAGGTGAAGGTACCTAAAGGTTACATGACTTCTAAAGTCAGTAGCTACATGATATAGGTCCCTAAGTATGCTAGGATACCTCACAAGATCAAACTATGTCAAACTATGTACAAAACATTCACCTAAGTTCACATAAATGCAAGTTAGTGCTTATGGATGAAGTATGAATGCATATGGCTTACAAGCATGAATTAATACATGAAATGAGTATCAAAGTCAGTAATGAATGCTTATGAAGATGGATGAATGAATATAAAATCATGGATGCAATGGATTAGGCATATGGAGCAATGAGAAGAAGATATGAGAAGAAACGAACAAAAATCGCATAAGATCGCACATGATGAAAGTTAAGAAAAAATGGCATGTGAATATGCATGAAATGATTATGGTTCAGTAGCATACAAGGTATGAGATGCAATTATAATGCATGAATAGACATTAATGATTTCCACATAATTCAAGTTATTATTTAGAGGAGAAGAGAATCTAGTTTAGGTTAAAGTTAATTCACATAAGTATGCACTTTAAAGCATCAAAACAAACCAAATGAGTATGGTTCAAAAAGTGACCTATGACTGGAATTAAAGGCATACAAATGACCTATAATCAACTCCTAAAATCTACCAAAAATCCCTTCAAGAAAATGGCATGAATGCCTTCTTATCATTTAAGTTATGGAGCAAATAGACACATGAATCAACCTAGGATCTAGGTGACATGGAAAAATAGCAAAAAGCCTTTAAAAATTATGAAATTAAATCCCTGGAATAATAAAGTCATTATCTCACATTGTCCAAAAGGATTCCACAAAATTATGCACCAAAGTGCCAAAACAATTACTTGACTAGCAAGGTAGCAATGAATGATCACCCAAAAACAACTCCACAAAGTGGATCAAAAAGGGCACTAAAAATTATGAAAAAAATGCCTAATGAGCATCAAAATGTCACCAATTACAGTGATTAATCATATACAAAAAATAGGTCTCACACCTATGGGGAAAAATCGATTTCGGTCCCTTATGCCAAAACCTTCCTTTTTGGGACAGCTTGTGATCTAAAATCCAAATAAAATATTGAAACCACCCAAATATGGAAACAAAAAATATGACACATTAATTAAGAGGAATAAGATCACTCATGAATTTTTCCAGAATTTTATCACACCTAAAACTATTTTTAATAATTGCAACGAAACGGGCAAAAACGATATTTTAAGGGAAAGTGAAAGGAATCGAATTCTCTAATCCGTAACCTAATCCCTAAACTCCGAAATCGGCACATATCAATATATATCACAAATAAATCCAATGCCTCAGGTGGGAGGGCTCAATATGCACCTTAAGTTACATGATCCTAAGTCGCATACAACTAGAATGATGCATTAAAGTAGAGAATCGAGATTACTTACTTGGTCGAAGTGCCGATTCTTTCACATAAAAGAAATCCAAAAAAACTTCAAGCCAAGCCTTGTAATCTCCCATGAGCAAAATAAATGCTCATCTTCCATAATTTCTTTGTGAAGATCCCCCATAATCGAAACAAAAACAACGACACAAAATATCATTTGAATCCAAAGGTATCCCACAAATAAAGTGGAATACCAACCAAACGACCGTCGTTAAGATCTTTGCGAGAACCGAATGAAGAATCGACGAAGAAATTGCGAATCCGAAGGAAGTGAGACGCGATCATGAACGGAGGAGAGGAGGAGAGGCCGCACGGCTGCCGGTGGCGGAAGATGGTGGTCTTACGGTGGTGAAGTTGACCGGAGGTGGTGGTTCGTGGCGGCTCGGCTACCGGAAGCTTGATCGGAATTGTTGTGTTCTTGAGTTCTTGATGAAGTTGTTGTTGTGTTCTTGAGAAAGAGTTGAGAGAATGAACTTTGATCCTTTAGAGAGAGTTTGTGAGAGTTTTTTGGTGTTTGTAAATTATGATTGAAGTTATGAGACAAATTGTGGGTCAAAAGAATATATAGTGGAGTGTAAAATGAAAGGCAAAAGGTAGAATTTCGGCTTAAGTGAAAATAACAATATCTTCGGCAAGAAATTTCGACTCTGAGCCTTCCACAATATCGTCCGCCTCTGAATCACAGTTGCAACACAAAAATAACGGACATCATACGATCAAAATCGAGTGCGATCGATACGTTTAAGCTGCAAGACGTCACTGAATAAGTTGTTTTTTCGGCTTATTTGGTGTCCGCTACTCGAAAATGTGACGAGGCCAACCTCTTCGGAGTATAATCTCGACTCGACTTTGTCATCAAAGTTGTAGATCTATGAGTCAGTGACCTGGTGTTAAAATCTAAGCTCAACCGGACAAACGACGAGGGAGATTTGAATTTTCTCGTGAAACCACTTTCAGCATTTTTCTTCGGTTCAGCACTTCAGTTTTGTGAAATAAACCAAAACGACAATCTTTGGAGCATCGTTCGAACTCACTTTTGTATTTGAAATTGAATAGGATAAAATTTGTGAACCAACGCTTCAAGAACGGGTGATTTCCGATGAAAATTGACCGAGTTATGAATTTTACAAAATCTGACAGACAGTGCACTGCATCAAAGAACCTTACTGGTAATTCGCATTTTCGAGATCCTTCCGCTCGGACCTAACCCAAACTGAATTCACATAATGAATATAACATCTAAACGGAATTTTAGGCACCGAAACAACATCAATTCGATGAACGAGCCAAGAGTTATTAATTTTTTAGTGTTCAAAACTCACCAGTTCAACACTGTTTTTCACTATGTCGACTCTAAAGACTCGCACATTCTGAGATCTTCTTCAAAGAATTAGTTCTCGGCCAAAACCCAAAAGTTAGAAAGGATATCAAGACGGAAATTTTGGCATATAAATCTCTCAGACATGTTGACCCAATCAGAAGTTACGAACTCTTGAATACCGCTAGCACAGTTAATCGGCGAAACCGAAATTTCAAAAAACAAATAATTCCTGCCATTTTCCTTGATGAATTGGCCTCCGAGCCGAACACAAAAGTTGTAGAGAATACCGAAATAGTCTAAACTATTGAGTTTCAAGCCAAAATGGGTTTCCGAGCATAAGCTACAACTTTTGCAAACTGCACCATAAAACTGATATTCTGCTTAAACTCCTTTGAATCAACCGAGAACTTTTGGTTTCTTCTAAGATTCTTGTGCACGTTCCGCATGAAAAAATAAAGGGCAGTCGCAACCTGTGAAAGCTAAAATGGAGATGTATGTTCATGTATGTTTATGATGCAATTGTGATCTAAATGCAATGCAATGTATGAAAGGATATGCTAAATGGCATGAAAATGAGAGGACAAATTTTGGGGTGTTACAGCTGCCCCTATTCAATCATCTGCAGACTTGAATGGATAATTGCAACAGCTTTTAGACGTTCAAGGTATGGAGTGATTGAATACTCGAATAAAACCTGAAAATTTGCACACTGAGGGCAACAGAAATGCCATCTGCCCATTTATTTATTTATATTTTTTTTTTGTTTTGACCTCTGAATAGGTAGCGAGAATAGAACCAGGTGGAAATATGCTGGGAAGAATGCCATCCTCGAATGACCACTCACACGGGATCCTCGGATCCAGTACTGAAACCCTCCTTGAATAGAAACACAATGGTATACCGGCCGCAGGCGATAACCATCAACAACAAAGACTGACCTCGGACAGACTTTGCAAAAGAGACAAACTGACCTCGATCAATAAGCTCAAAAAATGAACTACTATCCTCGAATAATAGCCACACAAAACAAAAACAAGACCAACCGCAGAAGGACTTGAAGAAAAGAATGCCATCCTCGAATGACAATCCAAAAGATCCTCGGATCTAACACGAAACCATCCTCGAATGGAGACGCAAAGGTATACCAGCCTCGACTGATAACCAAACACAAAGCTGACCTCAGACAGACTTTGCAAAAGAGACAAACTGACCTCGATCAATAAGCTCGAAAAGTGAACTACTATCCTCGAATAATAGCCACACAAAACAACAAGACCATCCTCGGAAGGACTTGAAGAAAAGAATGCCATCCTCGAATGACAATCCAAAAGATCCTCGGATCTAACACGAAACCATCCTCGAATGGAGACGCAAAGGTATACCAGCCTCGACTGATAACCAAACACAAAGCTGACCTCAGACAGACTTTGCAAAAGAGACAAACTGACCTCGATCAATAAGCTCGAAAAGTGAACTACTATCCTCGAATAATAGCCACACGAAACAACAAGACCAACCTCGGAAGGACTTGAAGAAAAGAAATGCCATCCTCGAATGACAAATCAAAAGATCCTCGGATCTAACACGAAACCATCCTCGAATGGAAACACAAAGGTATACCGGCCGCAGGCGGTAACCAAAAACAAAGAAAATAGGACAAGATGGAACGGGATCGTTGTACCTAAACGAGGGCCCAAGCAAACAGGATCATTGTACTTAAATGATAACCTGAAACGTGACCGTTGTACTTAAACGGAGACGCGAACAAATGAGACTGTTGTACTGAAACAAGACTCACGGACGAGACCATTGTACTTAAATGGAAACTCGAAATGAATGGGATCATTGTACTTAAACGATAGCCCAAGACGTGACCGTTGTACTTAAACGGAGACGCGAATAAATGAGACTGTTGTACTGAAACAAGACTCACGGACGAGACCATTGTACTTAAATGGAAACTCGAAATGAATGGGATCATTGTACTTAAACGATAGCCCAAGACGTGACCGTTGTACTGAAACGGAGACACGAGAAAATGAGATTGTTGTACTGAAACAAGACTCAACTGGGGATAACAACGAGACTTGGTAGAAGTAACCACCTTGGGAAACGGCGTTGCATTCTGTGGGGAACACTTCAATCTGATTGGAGATGTAACGGGTCTTATGTAATAACCTCAAAACTGGCCCATGCTGGTATGCATATGTGTGGATTTATGGCGTAATGCTTCATGATAATGGAAATGCTACGCTTTGGAGGATGCAAATGTGATGATGATTATGCATATGCAAATGCACAGAGATCTCCTAATAAGGAGACTGCAGGTATCCCAGATAACTTGGCTGGTGAAAAACGATGATCACTGCATTGATATGGTTCATCCTGATGAGGAGGACACAACTCTGCGGGGAAAGCTGTTAATAATTCACTGGCTCAGAATAGCCGCCACTGCCAAAAATAAATTGGACTTTGAGATTGGAGCGCCAAGACCCTGCTGGAGGTGGACCCTTCTTGAACTCTGATGGGGGAGTGAGGACTTCCTGGGAACCAAAGGCATGACACTACTGAGGAAACAACTGCTGGGGAGGCAAAACACTCCTTATACTGTTAAGAATTGCCCTTGTCTGAAGGGAAACTCCTGCTTGGGGATGACATCCACCTTCTGCTACCTTACTGGGAGAAATTTCGATTTCCACATTACTGGGGATGACAGGTGATGTCAATGATAAAGCTTCATATTGAAGATAAAAGCTCAGGCTGCCACTTACTGGGGATAAGAGATAAATCCTCTCATGTTGGGAATGAGAGATGTAAGGCGTCTCATGCTGGTGATGAGAGACGATGATATCTTTCTGCTCAAGAAGTAACCTTCCATTTGTCGCACTACTGGAGAAGGAATTGTCTAATGAGACTTGCTAAGGAATTCTGATCAATGAAGTCCGCAGATGAAACAACTCTTGAAGTACTGTGCCGACAATGGCTTTCCCCTAGCCCCGGGTTGATAGGTTGTCAACTAATCATGAGTGATCAATGGTTCTTTGCAATTTTCAACTCGCCTCAGATTAAGGTCCGTTAGAAGTAAATGTCTCAAGAGGATTTTACAGAAAACATGGCATATGAAATGCCTCAGTATCTTCAAACTCTTGGAGAGATTCGTTGGATCTCGAAATAACTGCCCCAGACTGCATGGTCTGTGCAAGAATTTTCCTCGCGAGGATTCATGAAAAACCTCATATCACTGTGAGATAGTGTGTCCTAGTATTTTGAACCTTGGGTAGGTGCTTCTGATTAACCGTCTTTGAGAGAAAGTAACTTCTAGTGCTCTTGGGGTGGCCTGCCCCAGTACGAGTCTTGAAGTGATCACCTCTGACTGATTGTGCTTTGAAGAAAACACCCATACCAATTGTCCTTTGAAAGATTGGATCTCGAACTAACTGCCCCAGTTTGGCGACGTGACTGCCCCATATTAGTTGGCTCTTTGAGAGATTTGAATCTCAAAGTGATTGCCCCAGCTTGGCTAAATTTTGAAGAGATTGCTCGACATGATTGCCCCAGATTAGTTGGCTCTTACCAGGAATGTTGGGAAAGTCCCTACTCGATGGAGTTTTCTTGAAAAGTACACCTCGACAGATTGTCCTTCGGAAGTTTCAGACTTCTCAACTTGGCAAGATTAAGCTTCTGGACTGAGATTCCATATGTAAACTTTTATGATGCCAAACAAATGTATGCAAGCAGAAAATGTTTATTTTGAGAATGAAAATTCTAATGCAACACACATGTTAATTTTGAAGTTTTACTGTAAAAAGATGTCGCAAACCTTTGTGAGCGAATCACTGGTTAAGATACGACATTAATTTTTTTGAATAATAGAAAACATGCACATGCAACACCAACAAAGATCTTTCAATACCACTCATAGGAGTCAGGAACGCGGTCTCGTGGTAGTACGCTCTCAAAAATAACCCTGTTTTAGTTAGGACTTTTGAGGGTTGTATTGTGGCCTGGTTAACGGTTATAGAAACAAAGGATATAGGCTCGAAATTTATTTGTGCCCACCCATCTTCGTGATGTTCTCCATTCCTATTTTCAGCTAGCTTTCACAAGCGCTCACCTCTCAAAAAGGGTTTTATGATGATTAAGGAACCAATTACTCTAATAGTTTAAGCACCAATCAGATTGTTGTTTGGAGTCAGTCATCCCTTCGTCTTTCGTGTCTGTATCACACGACTTTGTTCTTGTTCAAGGATCTTTCTTATGCAATCCTTTTCCTCTTTTGCATTCTTTTGCTCGTCCCTAACTTTTGCCTGGACTGATTCTTGTGAATCTTTGATTGTGAAGTCCAGCGGGATGCCCTAATTTTTGCCTAAGTCGCTTGTTTTCAAGTTTCGACTTAGCGGGCTTTTTTCATTTCTTTTTTTCCAATTCTTTTTTGAACAAATCGTGTGACACTAGTTGTCTTGATTGCTTTGAAAGGGTCGTGACTGTCTCACTTCTTGGTTGATGAGGGATAACCATTGTGGTTTCCGATCTCTGGACCTCTTGCTTGGGATAACCATTGTGGTTTTTGATCATCAGACCTCTTGATTTGGTACAACGAAAGGTAATGGATCCTCAGATGTGCACTCCTTTTTGAAATTTGAACGCCCGGTCAAACTAACTGACACCTACCCTGCCCCTGGGTTACATGCAAGGGTTTTTTCATGCAAAAAAGAAACTCCTACTTCAAGGCTCAAATGGGTTGGCGAGGGCCTATCTCCCTTATATCTCCGGTGTTTAGGATTTGAAACAATGCCTGTACATCGTCAACAGGGTCTTTCTCAAAAGCATACAATTAAAGTTTTTGCGTTTTCATTCCGTCATCCTCCCTGATAGAATTTAAGCACGACAGTTGGTATTGCAATGCACATACACAAAATCATGAGTGAATACGAATGGATTACTTCAAGAAAAATATGTGCATTTTATTATGGTTAACAAACAAATAAGTTTCATGCATGCATACAAATGTTTAAACAAACAATATAAACTACAAATGAAAATGCAGTAAAGAAGCTGAACATTGCCATCATTGAGGAGACTTGACTCCGTCTGGACTTATTGCTTCTGAAGATGCCCTTGCAAACTAGGATGCCAATTTGATAAGGAGATTTCAATATGTGAGCAGACCTTCTGGCATGATGACCTTTGAGTCGGCCAAATTTTGCATCTTGTACTTGAACACATCACAGTTGTCAATTGTATGCCTAAATGCCCCTGAGTGATACTTGCATCTAGCCTTCACATCATGGTGGTCATTATTGAGGAGGTTTGACTCCGTCTGGACTTATTGCTCTCGGAGACTTTCAGCAGTCAGTAGTCTGGATGTTTACTCAATCAAATTCGCGACCTTGTTTTTACCTTTGCCCCTGAAAGACTTGCAATCTTCAATTAAAAAGCCAGGTGCCCCAGAATGGTAATCATACTTGGCATTGAAACCCCAAAGGAAGCTTTATCGGAGATGATCCTGATGTGACTAGCTCAACTAGCCTGAATATGAGCAAATGAGGAAGCTTGTTGCACGTACGTCATCAGAATATGATCAAACTTCTTCTCAAGTTGTTCTGGCCTTTACCCATATGCTTTGGTCCTAAGACTCTCTTGGGAAGCTGAGGTTGGATGCAGACAAACGACATCTGGGGGGAGAGGTTGATAATAAAGTTGATAAATAAGGTTGCTCGGAAAGATCTTGCATGATCTCCTGCCTACTTATCTCCATTGACCAATGGAGAATCAGAGCAGCGTAGTTCCCCTCAATAGGGATGAAAAATAGCTTCGTTTCTTTGACACCACATTCAGGATTTCTATAACCAAACTCATCTGAGTCTTCACCTAGTTGACTTCCTGTTTCAACAGTTTCTGGTTCTGAAATAAAGTTTATACCTCTGCCCTGAGTGGCCTCAGCTGGGTCTTCCTTCGATTATCTCCGCCCGGAGTTGCTTCAAATATATACCTTGATAACTATGATTCAAGTTGTCCATTCTGATGAGAAATCAAGTCAGGAAAAGAATTTGTCTCTGAACACCTGTCAAGAATGCAAGGATGTATGCAAATGCCATGTTCAATTATTTCTGAGGAATCTATCTGCTTTAATTCAAGTCTTGATACAGAAAAATCCAACAACATGATTCAGATATGTGATCCTCGGAAATAAATGAACATGTATGCAGAAATGCTATGATGTCATGTATGCAACAGACATGTGATCAATAGTCTGATGTTGGTGCCGGTGTTGAGCAATGAGCCTACTGTCTGAATAGAACCATAATAGTAGCACCATCTTTGTACAGAACCCCATAACTGAGAACCCAATAACTGTAGAACTGGATCACATAATAGAATAGTCACTGATGGTGTTGAAGTTAAACAACGAGCCAAGTGTCTGTGGAGAGTCACAATATCAAGGTCACAATGGTAATCACCGTAACAATTTCTCTGAATAAAAATCCCAAACCTCAGAATCAGAGAACCATAGAACACTGAAAAATACTAACAACGTGGGTATGTTGAAGTTTAGGGTTCCTGCAAACCTGTAAACCCCTCCCAATCTCACGGGTGTGCTACTCGGGTCAACATCACGGACTCTCAAAGCCGAATAGCAATAATACGTTCACCATTTCCGAGAAATGGCTCATGACCAAATCAGGGAATCGGTTTGGCATTATGTACTACTCAGGGAGGCCTCAGGTGAGTCCAAGGAAACAAGCATCCCTCATCGGTCCCCAGCTTCAAGCACTAAATCGAGAAACAATAGTACATTCATCCCGAAGGGTACAATACTACCGTCATACGAACAGTTTGCCTTGACTGGATTCCTATGAGAGAACCAGGTCATCCTATGCGAGTTCCTAGTGGGCCCTCGGATGCGAGTGGGTTTGCCAACAAATGTGGTCTGCCACTGTCATCACTGGAGAGGGTTGTTTCCACTAAGGTTCTCAATGATCGGTCCCTTGACTGCACATAACTATCAAGGTAGCGTATTGCCCCAGAAAGATTCCGGAACCAATACATTCCCGAGAAGGTCGCAAGTCAAGGTGTGGAACTCACTACTACCAACATAGCAAGATGCCATGAAGCCAAAGTGGAACCACTCTAAGTCCTAGGGTAAACTCGAGCCCCGGTTACGAGCTCATGTCACAGTAACCCCATCCCACAGAAAAAATGAAAACCAGCACAGCCAGACAGTCCAGTATAATATGATGCATGGAAAATAAAATACTGAAAGCGGTAAATAAATGCGGTAAAGTAAAGCTGTAAAGTAAAAACTGTAAATAAAACAGTAAAGCTAAGCTAAAACACACAGCAACAAACAGATAAACACCCAAAGAAACAAAACCAAACAGGCGCTAGGATTGACTCTACAAGGGAAACCGGAAGAATCAGGTTAGTCCCCAGCAGAGTCGCCAACTGTCGCTCCCGGGATTTTCATCCTAGTACAAACGCGAAAGTGGCGCGGAAAAGGAAGAGTCGCCAGCCAGACATTTTTATCCCGAATGAATGGGAAAGGTAATGTTGCACAAACCTGAGGAAGAAGGAAAGGACGAGGTCCTGCGAACCAAAGATCTGAGTTCGGGAGTCGGTTACGAACTGGGAAGGTATTAGCACCCCAGATCGTCCGTCGTACCCGACGAGATCCACGCTTGCTTGTTTGTTTCAAAGGGTGAGAAATAATATGTTGCTGAACAAATGAACCGCTAACTGGAAATGGAATGAGAAATGAGAAAGGAATTGGAAAATAAAACAAAGAGAAAGAATGGGGAAAATGTAGGGAAAATAAAGAATGTGCTCGAACGGGCCCTACCCCGCTGCCTACGTACCTCATCGGGATAATGAGGATCAGAGTCGACGTAGTTCACCTAACTAAGGAGGGAACTATTTGTTTGTGTTTTTTACAGCTGGAACTGCGTATGTCTATGCTCAGGTGTTGCAGGCTCATCTGGTACGAGTGCGTTTACCGTCTTGCATGTGTGACAAGTCGTCGCGAGTTCACGTTGTGAGTGAATGAGATGAGAAAGAGAAGTTCCCGCAGGATAGTCGCTTGTTATTTGTTTTTGTCTTTTTAAAAGAAGTGTTTTGAATTTGTTTGTGAACGGTCTTGTACTAAGACCTATCCATCACGGTGAGTATTTACACCTCGCCCCGAAACAGGACGCGTATAAACACTCCGCAACAAAGTCTCGTGTCGTACAAGATTGTTCGGTTTTTATTAAGTATTTTATTGCTTTTCTTTATGAGATGAGAAAGAATGACTCAAGTTGAAAAAAGGACAAACTAAGGGGACTAAGACACAACCCTAAGTTAGTTATCATATACAAAAGGGAGATCCTATGGTTAATGAGGTATTCTAATCCTAAGAAAGAAAAGGACAAGAAGAAAAAAGAGTTAGAAACTAACTTACTTCCTAAGGAAGTTAAGTTGTCTCTAAGGAAAGGGAAAGCCTAAAAGCAAAGCACAAGGTGCTAAGGCAAACTCAATTAAAATGCATAAGAGATGGGAATGAAGTAATGCTTACCTCAATCTTCCCCCCTACAAAACAAAAGTTAGCATGACAATGCATATTGGAAGTAAAATCAAAGCATGAAAGCGATTGAGTACCATAAACGTCCTAGAATGGAACTAGGGTTCAAAATAAGACCTAAGTCTAAAGGTGAAGGTACCTAAAGGTTACATGACTTCTAAAGTCAGTAGCTACATGATATAGGTCCCTAAGTATGCTAGGATACCTCACAAGATCAAACTATGTCAAACTATGTACAAAACATTCACCTAAGTTCACATAAATGCAAGTTAGTGCTTATGGATGAAGTATGAATGCATATGGCTTACAAGCATGAATTAATACATGAAATGAGTATCAAAGTCAGTAATGAATGCTTATGAAGATGGATGAATGAATATAAAATCATGGATGCAATGGATTAGGCATATGGAGCAATGAGAAGAAGATATGAGAAGAAACGAACAAAAATCGCATAAGATCGCACATGATGAAAGTTAAGAAAAAATGGCATGTGAATATGCATGAAATGATTATGGTTCAGTAGCATACAAGGTATGAGATGCAATTATAATGCATGAATAGACATTAATGATTTCCACATAATTCAAGTTATTATTTAGAGGAGAAGAGAATCTAGTTTAGGTTAAAGTTAATTCACATAAGTATGCACTTTAAAGCATCAAAACAAACCAAATGAGTATGGTTCAAAAAGTGACCTATGACTGGAATTAAAGGCATACAAATGACCTATAATCAACTCCTAAAATCTACCAAAAATCCCTTCAAGAAAATGGCATGAATGCCTTCTTATCATTTAAGTTATGGAGCAAATAGACACATGAATCAACCTAGGATCTAGGTGACATGGAAAAATAGCAAAAAGCCTTTAAAAATTATGAAATTAAATCCCTGGAATAATAAAGTCATTATCTCACATTGTCCAAAAGGATTCCACAAAATTATGCACCAAAGTGCCAAAAAAATTACTTGACTAGCAAGGTAGCAATGAATGATCACCCAAAAACAACTCCACAAAGTGGATCAAAAAGGGCACTAAAAATTATGAAAAAAATGCCTAATGAGCATCAAAATGTCACCAATTACAGTGATTAATCATATACAAAAAATAGGTCTCACACCTATGGGGAAAAATCGATTTCGGTCCCTTATGCCAAAACCTTCCTTTTTGGGACAGCTTGTGATCTAAAATCCAAATAAAATATTGAAACCACCCAAATCTGGAAACAAAAAATATGACACATTAATTAAGAGGAATAAGATCACTCATGAATTTTTCCAGAATTTTATCACACCTAAAACTATTTTTAATAATTGCAACGAAACGGGCAAAAACGATATTTTAAGGGAAAGTGAAAGGAATCGAATTCTCTAATCCGTAACCTAATCCCTAAACTCCGAAATCGGCACATATCAATATATATCACAAATAAATCCAATGCCTCAGGTGGGAGGGCTCAATATGCACCTTAAGTTACATGATCCTAAGTCGCATACAACTAGAATGATGCATTAAAGTAGAGAATCGAGATTACTTACTTGGTCGAAGTGCCGATTCTTTCACATAAAAGAAATCCAAAAAAACTTCAAGCCAAGCCTTGTAATCTCCCATGAGCAAAATAAATGCTCATCTTCCATAATTTCTTTGTGAAGATCCCCCATAATCGAAACAAAAACAACGACACAAAATATCATTTGAATCCAAAGGTATCCCACAAATAAAGTGGAATACCAACCAAACGACCGTCGTTAAGATCTTTGCGAGAACCGAATGAAGAATCGACGAAGAAATTGCGAATCCGAAGGAAGTGAGACGCGATCATGAACGGAGGAGAGGAGGAGAGGCCGCACGGCTGCCGGTGGCGGAAGATGGTGGTCTTACGGTGGTGAAGTTGACCGGAGGTGGTGGTTCGTGGCGGCTCGGCTACCGGAAGCTTGATCGGAATTGTTGTGTTCTTGAGTTCTTGATGAAGTTGTTGTTGTGTTCTTGAGAAAGAGTTGAGAGAATGAACTTTGATCCTTTAGAGAGAGTTTGTGAGAGTTTTTTGGTGTTTGTAAATTATGATTGAAGTTATGAGACAAATTGTGGGTCAAAAGAATATATAGTGGAGTGTAAAATGAAAGGCAAAAGGTAGAATTTCGGCTTAAGTGAAAATAACAATATCTTCGGCAAGAAATTTCGACTCTGAGCCTTCCACAATATCGTCCGCCTCTGAATCACAGTTGCAACACAAAAATAACGGACATCATACGATCAAAATCGAGTGCGATCGATACGTTTAAGCTGCAAGACGTCACTGAATAAGTTGTTTTTTCGGCTTATTTGGTGTCCGCTACTCGAAAATGTGACGAGGCCAACCTCTTCGGAGTATAATCTCGACTCGACTTTGTCATCAAAGTTGTAGATCTATGAGTCAGTGACCTGGTGTTAAAATCTAAGCTCAACCGGACAAACGACGAGGGAGATTTGAATTTTCTCGTGAAACCACTTTCAGCATTTTTCTTCGGTTCAGCACTTCAGTTTTGTGAAATAAACCAAAACGACAATCTTTGGAGCATCGTTCGAACTCACTTTTGTATTTGAAATTGAATAGGATAAAATTTGTGAACCAACGCTTCAAGAACGGGTGATTTCCGATGAAAATTGACCGAGTTATGAATTTTACAAAATCTGACAGACAGTGCACTGCATCAAAGAACCTTACTGGTAATTCGCATTTTCGAGATCCTTCCGCTCGGACCTAACCCAAACTGAATTCACATAATGAATATAACATCTAAACGGAATTTTAGGCACCGAAACAACATCAATTCGATGAACGAGCCAAGAGTTATTAATTTTTTAGTGTTCAAAACTCACCAGTTCAACACTGTTTTTCACTATGTCGACTCTAAAGACTCGCACATTCTGAGATCTTCTTCAAAGAATTAGTTCTCGGCCAAAACCCAAAAGTTAGAAAGGATATCAAGACGGAAATTTTGGCATATAAATCTCTCAGACATGTTGACCCAATCAGAAGTTACGAACTCTTGAATACCGCTAGCACAGTTAATCGGCGAAACCGAAATTTCAAAAAACAAATAATTCCTGCCATTTTCCTTGATGAATTGGCCTCCGAGCCGAACACAAAAGTTGTAGAGAATACCGAAATAGTCTAAACTATTGAGTTTCAAGCCAAAATGGGTTTCCGAGCATAAGCTACAACTTTTGCAAACTGCACCATAAAACTGATATTCTGCTTAAACTCCTTTGAATCAACCGAGAACTTTTGGTTTCTTCTAAGATTCTTGTGCACGTTCCGCATGAAAAAATAAAGGGCAGTCGCAACCTGTGAAAGCTAAAATGGAGATGTATGTTCATGTATGTTTATGATGCAATTGTGATCTAAATGCAATGCAATGTATGAAAGGATATGCTAAATGGCATGAAAATGAGAGGACAAATTTTGGGGTGTTACACGCGTCTGTACCATATTTGAGCCCGGTCTCATCTTTTGGGAGAGACACTTATTTCTCTTTATCTCGACGCGCGCGTTCTTCGCGTTTTCTTAATTTTTGATGCTTTAATTGTTTGGATCTTTAGGTTTTAGATTCTTGATATGTTTGTGACTTTAACTGGTGTTAAATAGTTACATTTAGGTGTAATTTTCGTACTTAATTGATATGTATTAAGTTAGAATTTATTTATATAAGTTGATGCTGAATTTTCCAAGAAAATGCAGATTTTTTTGATTTTGGTCCCAGAGTAACGGGTTATCGCATAGGTGGTAATGGGTTACCTGTGTAAAATTTTGCAAAAAATTGAATTTTTTACACTGGTAACGGGTTACCGCCTGGGTAGTAACCGGTTACTAGTGTTAATTTTGCTGAAAACTCCAGTTTTTGAAATGTTAATCGGTTACCACTGAACCAGAATGAAAAATTCTTGTTTTTTCTTGCATATTTGATATCCATTCCTCATCCAATCATCATGGATCTTTAGTATATGATTTTAGGGATTTTTCAGGAGTTGTTTAGGAGCAGGTTCCCATAGTTTCGATAACTTTCGACGCGCGTTTCGTTTATTTCCTTTTTGTGCTTAATTGTGAATTGATGCTTAAAATGAATTGTGAAGGTTGTTACCATGTTTGAACTTCTTTGTTAGCACGCTAATAATGGTTTCAAGTTCTATTTTGCTTCACCTTTGTGATCGGTACATGTTTCAGAAGCTTGTGCGCGTAATCAAAATGTTGCATATTGTTCAAAATTTCCAAATTCTTATGTTTGCACTTGATCTTGATTTCTTGTTCACTTGTTGCATTTAATTGTTGATGATTCGCTTCAGGTCAAGATGCATGCTAGTACATGATTGCTTCTTTATTTGTTTACAATAAATGCCAACTTGTTGAAAATTCACTTTTGTGATTATGGAAAATGCATGAAAATGTTGAAGTGTTTGCTCCTTTACATGTTCATATGATTGCTAACATGTTACATCCATGGATGATCATTGTGTGTATATCCATGCTTTGTAGTGTAGGCATTTACCATGTAAAAGAAAATGAGTCAAATTTTCCTTGTTTTTCACAGCTGTGTTTTGAAGCAGTGGCTGTTAAATGTGTGTTGTTTGTTGCATGTTCATACTTTTTACACCTATTTTTGCATGTTGTGGTTAGCTGCAGTAGGTTGTTTGTGTTGTGCATTGTTTTTCCTAGTTGTCTGTGCATTTAGGAGCTGTAAAAAGCTGTTGGAATTTAGCTTAGCATAATTTTTAAACCCCCTTAGGCTTAAGATTGAGTCTAGTTTAGGTCATTCCTTATGCTAGGACTTGTTTGGCATTAAATCATCTATTTCTTTTTATTCATTGTAAAGCTAACCTTTGTTTTGTAGGGAGGTTGAGGTAAGTTCTCTACAACTTACTCTTTTTACTTCTTTACGCATTTAATTTCCTTTACCTTTCATACTTGTGTTTGGTAGGATTTCCCCCTCTTTTGTAGAAATCAACTTAGCATCCTAAGGAAGTAAGCTGCATTCTAATTCTCTTTTCTTCTTTTCCTTTCTCATTAGGATTAAGAAACCTCATTAACCATATGATCTCCCTTTTATATTGAATAATTAACTTAGGGTTGGTCTTAGTCCCCCTTAGTTTGTCCTTTTCCGATTTGAGTCTCTTTCTCACCTCAAAAGATAAACAACGAAATACCTAGTAAATTCCACAAATGATACACTCAAAAAACTTCTCATAAAAGACAACAAACAAAGACATCACATCTTCTCTTCTCATCTCATACTCTTTGCGGACGAATGCGACTTACCTCGACAGTTCAGACAACGATATGGTAAACGCCCTCGAGTCAAAGCAGACAACACCTGAGCTAGAGCTATGGTAACATCATCCTAAAAAACACCAACAAAGTTTCCGCCTTAGTTAGGCGAACTTCGTCGACTCTGATCCCCATTTTCCCGATGAGGTACGTAGGCAGCGGGGTAGGGCCCGTTCGAGCACATTCTTTATTTTCCCTACATTTCCCCCTTTCTTTCCATTTTCTTTTCCATGTTCCCTTTCTAATTTCATTTTCCATTCCAGTTAGCGGTTTATTTTAGCAGCAACTTTATTCTCTCACCCTTTGAAGCAGACTTACAAGTGTAGATCCCGTCGGGTACGGAGGATAACCTGGGATGCTAATACCTTCCCCGGTCGTAACCGACTTCCGGACCCAGATCTTTGGTTTGCAAGGCCTCGTCCTTTCCTTATTCCTTAGGTTTGTGCAGCATTATCTTTCCCGTTCCTTCGGGATAAAAATTCCTGGCTGGCGACTCTACCTTTTCCGTGCCACTTTCGTGTTTATACTAGGATGAAAATCCCAGGAGTGACAGCTTGCGAATCTGCTGGGGAATCAGATCAGAATCTCTAGTTTCCCCTTTGAGAGTCAATCATAGCGTTTGTCTGTTTTTGTTTCTTTGGGTGTTTACCTGCTTGCTGATGTGTGCTTTAGTTTAGTTTTACTGTTTTCATTTACAGTTTTACTTTACAGCTTTATTTTACATCATTTTATTTACTGCTTTGGAGTATTTATTTTCACATGCATCATATATACTAGACTGTCTGTGTTGGTTTCCATTTTTTCTGTGGGATGGGGTTACTGTGAGATGAGCTCGTAACCGGAGCTCGAGTGCACCCTATGTAACATCCCAAATTTTCCCTCTCCCTTATATCATCATGTTCACATCATAATCATCATAAGCATATCATATCCTTAGCATCTAGCATAGAAAAATGAGGCATTACACTCACATGTTCTAGAATTGGGCATATGATCAATCATTTGAGAATTCATGAGTCTACAAGTCAAAGCAAAGGGGCCAAGTGACATTGTAAAGGATTCACAAGGATTCCTCGTGCCCTATACAAGTTCAAAGTTTCCTACAAGAGCCAAGAAGGGTGAAGGATCATTAGAAGATCAAGGATGCAACTACTTCCTACACAAATGAACCTTAAATTAGAGTTTTGCTTTTGAGCAGGGATCTCTTGCATTTTTGACCAATTCTTGTGGTCAAATTCCTTTATATGGTATTTGAATCCTAGGGATGAAATTTGGTGAGAAAACTCATTGAGGAAGGCAGTCAACTCATCAGTTACTTATGGAAGAAGAAATTGGTCAATTGTGCAATTAAGAAATCAAATGTGAGAATTCAAGGGGTCTGATCTCATTTTTCAAGTCAAGGGATATCCTTAAGGTCAAATAAGGGCTTTGGTGGTGGCAAAAATCAAGACTCAAGAGGTTTTGAAAGACTTTCCATTTTTGGCATGTGACTTATAATGAAAGTTACTATTTTTGGCAAGTTTTGCCCTAATCTTCAAAGGTTTCTTTCATGAATAAGATGACCTCAAATGTTTTTTCCTCAAACATGAACATTGTAGGACATTCCTTCCCCTTTCCAAAAAGTCCAAGAACTTGTTCATAGCATGCGTGGTTTGGAAATTATGGCCTTTTGAAGTTGGACATTTTTTAGGGTTTACCTTATTTTTAAAGCTTCCACCAAGTTGAAAAAAGGTTCAAAACTTGTTTTCTAGCTATCTTATGGATCAAGTATGGTCATAAACATCCAAGTCAAAGCATGAGAAACCTTTTGCTCAAGAAAATCCCAAGAGTACGTGCATGGAAGTCATGATATTTTTCAAATTGCAAAAATGCAAAAGCACAAGGAATGCATGCTTCACTTGTTTCCAAGGGCCAAGATTGATCCAAGGGTGGACATTTAATGAATTGGAATCAGATCATGCACATGAACACAAGTTTGCACGAGAAATTCACCTTACCACCACTTTCTTGCCAATTTGCAAAATGCTCCCTCTCACACATTTCATGATACCCTTGCCATTAAAACCCTAATCAGGTGAAAACATCAATGATATAAAAGCCAATTATGCACTGAATTCGTGCACATTCCCTCTCATTTTTCAGATCCAACTTTTCTTGCACCAAAGCAAAACCCTTCGAATTTCACTCTCCAAGCCTGCATTCTCTAATCTCTTTCCATATTCTTCATCTACAAGATCTAAGGACTTCATTCCTCTCATTAATCAAAGCCAAAAGTGAAGTAACAAGAAGTTGCAGTTCAGAGCAAGGACCTTCGAGCTCTCTAATTCAACATCTCTCAAGCCTTCTCTTGCATTTATTTTGCAATAGGAGATCAAAGTGCACGGATCTGCAGCATTTGAAGCTCTATTCTGTTGATTTTGAAGTGGTTAAACCTCAGGTATGCCTTGAAATCCTTGGATCTAGAACTTGCTTCTATTGTGTGCATTATGATATGTGAACTTTTCTGAGTACACTGCACTAATTAGATTTCAAATTGGTGGAGTATTGAGTGAGAAATATGGATTTGAAAGTTTGATGTCAAACCTTGATTGCTTCGATTTGCTTAATTCATGGATTATTTGTGTATTTGAGTGTTTGATTCATGTTTAGGGTGTGTAGATGATCAGATCTGGAGATTTTTGGCTTTATTTATGTTATTTTGTTCACTGATGAGTTTTCTGACGCCGGAGCTAGGGCTCCGGTTGCTGGTTTCTGGAAATGGTTCTTAATTTGAATTTGAACAAGATGAGTCCATGGCCACACGATTGCTTGATCTGAATGGTTCTTAATCTGCCAACACATTAAAAATGCATTGTCTCACTCACGTGCTCTTCCTTTGTGTTTTAATCTGAATAATGTTTCATATGGTGCACCTCATGGTAGCTACTATGCTCACACGCGCTGATTAATTAGATCTGTTGACTTGGTTGTAGAATTCACTTGATCTCACACTTGAGATTGATCTATTGGCTCTTGTTTTTTTGCTGATTTTCTGAATTTCCATAGTAATAAGGTGTACATGCGCTGGATCCATTGGGCCCTGTAGTGCTATTCACACTTCCTGTTTAAGAGCCAAAATCATTTTGAACTGGATTTGTTTACTGAAGGCACCCCCTTCATCCTTGCCTTATTTTTATTTTATTTTTATTATTTGTTTGCTTTTGAATTTTTAAAAATAGCTAGAAGTTCCTAAAAATCACCAAAAAAATCATGGACATCAATTTTAATTTTCTTTAATTTGGTGTATTTTTTGTTTTACATTTATTTTTATTTTTCGTGCATGAATTAATTGTGTGGTTTATTTTCTTTTCTTTATTCATTTTAAATGCATGCTTTTTTTTTAAATTTTCATCTTGATCATAGATTTGAATTTTGACTTGTTTCTTTTTGCTTTGGATCATAGACATGATGTAGTTTGTTGGTGATTTATCTCTTAATTTTTAGGAATTTGTAAGTTGAATTTTGTCAAGTTGCTTTGTGCATGATCTTCAAAACCCTAATTGCAATGTATGACCTCCATTACCCTAGTTTGCTTCTGTTTGTGGACCTCTCCTTTTGTCATGTTGTTTTTATGAGTTTAAGGAACACTTGTGTTTAATTGTGGAATTTTTTAGTGAAGTTTGGATTTAATGTGAATTTTCTTGATTACTTGCCCTAATTTGTATCCTTTCTTGCTACTTGATTGCTTCTTAGGTTAGGAGGGTACTTGTGCCAACTCCTATAGGATGTTTAGAGTCCTATTGATATGTGTATAGGTCTCTGCTCCTTGTATGATGTTTTCATCTTGACTTGTTTTGAAGTACTTGTTCTTAAAGGTTCTCACATGTGTATGTATGATCACTTCACTCCTTAGGCCAAATTGCTTCTCATGTTGAACTTGTGTGCTCCCTTTCTTGATTTCTTTTATTGTTTAGGCACTCATTTGAAATTTTAGGGTTCTGGTCTTGAATTGTATGATGCTTGTTCACTTTGTATGCTTTGTGTTATCTCATAAGTGTTTTGTTCTTTCATAGTGACTTGGATTGCCTTATGGTGAGTTGTTTTCTCTAATACTTTCATGGTTTTGTGTGGGTAATCATAGAATGTGAATGGTGTGTGTTACTTCTGGTTGTGATTTTTTAAATTGATCTTTTGGTTTTAATTATTTCCTATTATTACTTGTGTATGATTTAACCTTTACTTGTAGGGGCTCATGGTAAGTGAAGTGTGGATGATATCCACATTTCAAGTCTTCATCTCATCTCTTTTTATTCTTTGCTTTCTCATTTATCTTTGTGATGTGCCTTATGCCATCTTGTGTTTAACTTCATCTTTTCCCCATTTAGAAACAACTTATCTCCTTTAGAGGAGTAAGTTGTAGTTTAGTTCTTCTTTCTTCTTTTTCTTTCTTCTTTCCTTCTTCATTAGGATATATTTCAAACCACACTAACATTAGGACCCCCTTTTCATGATAACTTTAGGATTAGACTTTCCCTATTAGATTTTACCTTTAAGATTCTTTTGTTTCTTTCTCTTCTCATCTCAAAACAAAAACCATAAAAAAACACATTAATAAAGAAAGAAGTGACTTCTTGTGTATAGCCTTATTCCACGAGGCATATGTATTCATTCCATCTTGGAGTAGTACAATTGTCTGGCATGATACAAAATTCTGATCATGAGGTCATCTTCACCAAGAAAACCATAAAAAATACTTCTTCATTCTTAATTACTAAAACATCTATTAAGTTCAACAAGTTAGTGAGCTTAGGCCCTTGCCCTTGGAAACAAGTCTTGGATAAATTCTCCTTACTTGGTGTGCTTGTTCTATTATTCCATCTTGGAATGTAGTAGAAAGTACACATTCCATGGAAAAGAGTTTGAGTTCACTTCCTTGTGCCACACTCATAAAGAACTCAAAAAACACTGGACAAACAATAAACGTCTCTCCTTCGGGACTTCTTTTCTCATCACTCTCACTCCTTACATACGAACTTGCCAATACTTGTCACTTTTCAAGATGGTAACGCACTCGTCGTCCGAGCCTGCAACACCTGAGCATTGACATAGGCAGTTCAAGCCTTAACACACAAGAAACCTTTTCACCCCTAGTTAGGGGAACTACGACGACTCTGATCCTCATGTCCAGATGAGGTACGTAGGCAGCAGGATAGGGCCCGTTCAAGCACTCTTTTATTTTCCCTACATTTTCCCCCTTTCTTTTCGTTTCTTATCCAGTTTTAGTCTTTCTTTTTGCAGTAGCTTTCATTTCTTCTCCATTTGAAACAATTTCTTTGCAAGCGTGGATCCCGTCGGGTACGGCGAACGATATGGGGTGCTAATACCTTCCCAGGCTGTAACCGACTCCCAAACCCATTTTCTTTGGTTTGCAGGACCTGTATCCTTCCTTTTCTTTTCTTCGGTTTGTGCAACATTACCATTCTCATTCCTTCGGGATAAAAATACCCGGCTGGCGACTCTACCTTCTTTCCGCACCACTTTCACGTTTGTACCAGGATGGAAATCCAGGGAGCGGCAGCTGGCGACTCTGCTGGGGAACTCATAACCAGAGAATCTCTGGTTCCCTTGAGAGTCTCTCCTAGCGCTTGTGTGTTTCTGTTTCTTTGGATGTTTGAAGTTTGTTGTTGCGTGTTTACTTTACTGTTGTTTATTTACAGTTTTATTTACAACTTTATTTACAGTTTTCAGTATTTTATTTTCATGCATCATATGTATATACTGGATGGTCTGGCTGTGTTGGTTTTCTTTTAGTGGCTTTGGGGACTGTTACTGTGAGATGAGCTCGTAACCGGGGCTCGAGTGCACACTAGGACTTATAGTGGTTCCACTTTGGCTTCATGGCATCTTGCTATGTTGGTATTAGTGAGTTCCACGCCCAGACTTGTGACCGTCTTGGAAATGTTTTGATACAGGAATATTTCTTGATCATTACAGGACCTCGATAGTTATGTGCATCTAGGGACCGATCATTGAGGACCTTTGTGGAAACATCCCTCTCTAGTGGTGACAGTGGCAAACCATATTATATGGAAAACACATTTGCACCCGAGGGCCCATAGGGAACTCGCATAGGATGGCCTAGTTCTTTTATAGGAACTCAATCAAAGCATCTGGTCGTATGACGATATTATTGTATCCTACGGGCTGAATGTACTATTTTTTCTCAATTTCAGCGCTTGAAACTGGGGACTTATAAGGGATGCGTGTTTTTCCCGGACTCACGCTGAGACCTCCCTGAGTAGTACATAATGCTAAACCAATTTCCTGATTTGGTCATGAGCCATTTCTCGGAAATGGTGAACGTATTCTTGCTATTCGGCTTTGAGAGTCCGTGATGTTTGACCCAGAGCACACCCGTGAGATTGGGAAGGGTTTATAGGTTTGCAAGAGCCCTTAACCTCATCATACCTCATTATCAGTACAGTCCTATGAATTGATGATTACATGGATTCTGGAGTTCTTAAGTTATCTAATACTTGATTTGGGCTTATTTGAGGCTGAGTTCTTGTTCATGGGGCTTTATTCAGAGGATTCTGGTTCTGGTCACTTAGCTTTAGTATTCAGTATCCATACAGTCTCTAGATTGATCATATGCCTACATTGCATTTGCATTGCATCATACCCGCATTAACTGTTTGTGTTTTCATTTTCAGGTAGTTACTTGCATCCTGCACCCAGTTCTAGTAATTGTTCCATATCAAGATGGCAGAAAATAGAGAGGCTCCTAGAAAGAGGAATATGCATTATGTTTTCCCACAACCAGAGACTGAGAGTATTCAGAAACTAATAGATTTGATGACTGACAAGGTTTTAGAAGACTTCAGGAAATAATTTGGGAAGGTTTTGAACAATGTGAACAAGCCTACTGTTGATCAGAGGGATGGTCTCCATTCATTGTTGCAGTTCTATGATCCTCAATTGTGAGTCTTTGTGTTTCTAGACTATATCTTAGCTCCTACCTTGGAAGAGATTTCTAGTATCTTGAAGATTCCTATTAGAGAGGGTATTTCTTATTATGCTTCAGGGAGGGCTCCCTCACATGCAGACATAGCCAGTGCTTGTCACCTTAGTGTGCTTAGAATCAAGATGGGTTTAGAAGCTAGTGAAGGAAAAGGGATTGCCTTAGACTTTTTGGTTACATAGGCTCATTTGTTTGCTCTAGGAAACAAGTGGGAAAAATTTAATACATTACTAGCCTTGATGGTCTATGGGATAAGCTTGTTCCCAGGGGAGAAAGGGCTAGTCAGCATGGAGGCAATTTCCATCTTTGTTCAGAAAAATCCAGTACCTACTCTATTGGGAGATTTCTACTATAATATTCACTACAGGAACGAGAGAAGGAAGGGGTATGTAAACTGTTGTGCACCCTTATTCGCTGATTGGTTTGCTAGACAACTCCCAAAGTCAGGACCATTCAAAGATCTGAAACAAGAGTGGAAATGGGCGCGAAGATTGATGAGCTTGACTTAAGATGATATAGCTTGGGGGAGTAACTGGGACTTATTGGGAAAAGAGATAATTGTCAGTTGCGGAGAGTTTCCCAATGTACCTTTGCTTGGTAGGAGGGGGTGATTAACTACAATCATGTGCTAGTTAGGAAGCAGTTTGGTTACCCTTTGAAAGATCCTCCATCTGCTGAAGAAGTAGTTGAGTCTTTGTATGCACCATTGGAAGGAAATGAGAAGTTATTCACTCAAGCATTTCAGGCTTGGGAGGTGAGAATGAGCAAGGGAAAGAAAGAGTTTGGAAGGGTGAATCCAAAAACGTATCCTCCTTTTGCTACTTGGTTACAGGCTCGTGTAGAGGCATTCCTCCTTCCATTTTCAGCTGAAGCTCCATTGTACCCAAATGAAGTACCTGTTCAGGCCACTGTTTCTATTGAAAAATACAAGAAGCTAGAGGAATTGATACAGCAGTTAAGAGTTAAGAATACGGAGATGACTAGTTTGTATCATTGTGCAGCCAGTTCTAAAGCAGAGGTAGAGGAGAAGCTCCAGAGAATACAAAGGGCCCAGGAAGCTAAAGAGAAAGAGTTTTCTGGAAGGGAAGCTTACTTCCAAAGGAGAGGTTTGATTCACTCAAAAGAGAGAAGCATAGCACAAAAAGCTTCAAAAGACTCTTAGGGAGGCCAGACAATCCATCACTTGGTTGCAGGAGATGAGGGACAAGGATCAGAAGGAGTTTGAGAAGAAAGAGAATGTGTACAAGTTACAAATTCAAGACCAGAAAGATGAATTGGAGAAGGTTCACACGATACGGAGGGAAAAGACCCAACAGTTGGTACATAGTCAGCAGGCTTTGAAGGAGGCACTTAAGGAGATTGCAGATCTCAAGTTGAGGGCTGGAGTGAAGAAAGCTAGGGCAGAGTTAGAACTTACAGGAGAAGAGGCAGAATCTTCTTGTAGCTTAGAGTTTTAGTTTGCTTGTCTCTTCTTGTATTTTTTATTACCTACAGGCTTGTTATAGGAATCTCATTTATTTTTCCTGCACTTTATTTGTAGGACTTGTAACCCTTCAGGGAATTGTTGTTATTCTTGCCTTTTTGAGGTTTTGTTTATTATAGTAGCTTCCTATGTTTAGTCTTCTGGTTTTTCTCTAAGTATGCTAAAACCTGTTTGTCTAAAGCCATCAGGATCTAAATACCTCTCAAAGAAATTTTGTGATAGAAAATCAATTTCCAAAAGGAAAGGCCATCTGGATCATCCTGCTAGAATACCGGAACTGGGGCACCAGATGCCTGACCATGGAAACACGAATAGTTGCATTACATGCATATAACCTGGTGTTTGTTTTGCAGGAACAATTACCAAGTTTCTAACGTCTCTTCTGATTGCATGCACTATAGCACCAAAGAAAGATCCCAAGAAGATCCACAAATATCCAACAAAGGAGAACAAAGAAAGAGTGATGGATCAGATGCAAGCTGATTTGGTAGACTTACATATAAGAATGGATCAGTTCATGACCCTTATGGCTGGTATGGGTCAGACTCATGAGCGCTTATGAGAGTTGGTGGAAGGGAATCAAGTTAGGAACAATGGTCAAGGAGATGGAGGCAATCACAATGGGGCAGGCGCCCGTCATGCTGAAATCCCTGTGGTACAACCTGGTGTTACCATTATCAATGATGGAGTGAACAATATTTAGATGGATGGACAAGATGAGAAGTTCACATTGTTAGATGAAGATGAAGGACAAGGGGTTGATATGAATTGTCGCTTTGAAGAGATGGCTGAACAAATTCATTCTATCCAGTCCCAGAACTCCTTGGGATTTGATATTACTGATTTGGGGCTGGTACCCGGGGTGAGGATCCCTTACAAGTTTAAGGCTCCAACGTTTAATAAGTACAACGGTACTTCATGCCCCAAAACCCATCTTCAATCTTTCGTTGGAAGAATTGCTGCCCACACGGATGATGAGAAGCTATGGATGTACTATTTCCAAGATAGTCTGGTTGGGGCATCCTTGGAATGGTATATGAAGCTAAGCAGGGTTACTGTCAGAAGTTGGAAAGATTTGGCGGAGACATTTGTTAATCAATACCAATATAATCTGGAGATGGCTCCTAATCGCACGCAGTTACAAAGCATGTCAGAGAATGCAAAAGAGAGTTTCAAAGAGTATGCTCAAAGGTGGCACCAGCTTGCGGCCAGGGTACAACCTCCACTACTAGAAAACGAGATGGCTGACATGTTCATGGGAACTTTGCAAGGAGTGTTAATTGAACGTTTAGCGTCCTGTTCGGAGACAAAATTCAATGATATTGTTATAGTTGGGGAGAGGGTGAAACCCTATTGAAGATGGGTGAGATTCAAGATAATGGAGCTGGAAGTTCTTTTGGAGCGAGAAAGCCTTTTGTTGGCCCTCAGAGAAGAAGAGAAGGGGAGACTAATGTTGTCTATGGAAGAGAAAGGGGTCGTGGATACAGGAACTCATATGAGCAAGTGGCAGTTATCACTATTCCCACCAATCTTGCTCCTTAACCACAACAACAACGCAACAATTATCAGCAGAGGCCTTACCAACAGCGTCAGCCTCGCCCTGCTGATCGTGTTTTTGAAGCTATTCCCATGACCTATATAACATTGCTATAGAGGATGATAGAATTGAACATGATACAACTGAGGACGTTGGCTCCACCACCAGGAGATCTTCCATCAGGATATGATGTTAATGTACGATGTGCTTTCCATTCAGGAGCTCCTGGACACTCAATAGAGAAATGCAGGGTGTTGCACAATAAAGTTCAGGACCTGATAGATTCGAAGGCTATCAACTTTGCGCCGCCACCAAATGTCAATTCTAATCCTATCTCTAACCATGGTGGGGCTAGGATTAATGCTGTTGAAGGAGAAGAACACTTGAATTTGATTCTGGATATAAAGGAGGTGCAGACTCCCCTCTTGTTTGTGAAAGAAAGGTTGTTGAGAGGATATGAGTTTCTAGGATGTGACTTTGATAGTGAGGAATGTGATATGTCTGTTAATGGCTGTGAAAAGTTGAAAGCAGGGCTGCAAAATTTGATAAATGAAGGGACATTGCAGTTTGACAGAGTTAACAAACAAAGTGACTGTGTTTATACTATGATTATCTTCTATGATCCAGCTGATGTGCCAGCCCCATTCCGGAGAGAGCTTGTTACAATCTATGTGCCACAGGAGGTCAGTCCTGTCATAATCACTATGCCTGGTCCCGTACCGTATGATGATGACAAATCTGTGCCATGGAATTATGGGTCAGATGTGTATGTACAAGGACGAAAGGTGAAGGATAAGTCCGTGACTATAAATCATATTGTTGCTAGTGTTGGAGGCTTGGGTGGTTTCACTAGAAGTGGGCGATTGTTTGCTCCACAGACTCTCTGAAACAACGATGAAGCTGAGGCAGCTGCCAGGGATAAGGGTAAGCAGGTAGCAACTAAGGAGGTGGTAACCCCGAATGCTGATCAGAATGTCTTTGAAAACGAGGTAGAAGAGTTTATGAGGATAATAAAGAAGAGTGACTATAAGATAGTGGAGCAACTGAACCAAACTCCGTCCAAGATTTCCATATTATCATTGCTGATGTGCTCGTAAGCACACAGAGAAGCTCTATTAAAGGTATTGCAGTCTGCGTACGTGCCTCAGGAGATTACCGTTAACCAGTAGGAAGTTGTAGTGGCCAACGTAAACGCTAGCCATATGCTAGGGTTTACTGACAGAGACCTTACAATTGAAGGAAGGAACCATAATAAAGCTCTGATATCACAATGGAGTGCAAAGGCATTGTTCTGTCACATGTCTTGGTTGACACAGGTTCCTCCCTAAATGTGTTGCTAAAGAAGGCTCTGATGAAATTGGAGGTTGATGGTCTTATCCTCCGGCCCAATGATTTAGTGGTAAAGGCTTTTGATGGCTATAGGAGGTCTGTTTTTGGGGAGGTAGAGTTACCAGTGAAGATTGGATCCCATGTGTTTAAGTGTATTTTCTATGTGATGGACATTCAGCCGGCTTATAGCTGTTTGTTGGGACGACCCTGGATTCATGTTTCTGGAGTTGTCATCTACTCTTCACCAGAAGCTAAAATATGTAGTTGATGGACAAGTGGTGACTGTTTGTGGCGAGGAGGATATTTTTGTTAGTCACCTGTCTATATATAAGTATGTTAAGATGGACAGTGAAATCCATGAAACCCTGTGCCAGGCGTTTGAAGCGGTAAATGTTAGTTCAGTGTCTCCTACTTCTATGTTCCAGAGTAGTGAGAAAGAGGGGACTTCTATCTCTTCGTATAACCAGGCTAAGGAAGTAGTACAGTCAGGTCAGGCCCAAGGTTGGGGCAGGTTGCTAGAGGTTGAGAATAAGAATGATAAGTTTGGAATTGGTTACCAACCAGGGCAGACTGGATGGTCCCAGGATAGCAATGCCATGAACTTCAAGATTGTTGGGATGATTGACCCCAATTATGTGTGTTCCATGGACGAAGATGCTGACAATGACTGTGATTTGGACAACTGGGTGCGCCCATGTGTTCTTGGGGAAGAATTTCATAAATGGTTTGCTGAGGAGATCATTCAAGTCATCGGTCCAACAGAGTAATTTTTCTTGTTTTCCTTTTATTCATTTGCATGTCAAGTCCTACACTCTGCCCAAGGTGTACGGGCCCATTGTAGGGCCATCATTGCATTCTATGCAATTAATTTTACCATGAATAAAGGTCATTTTTATACAAGTTTCTTTCCTTTTCTTTCTTTTTTAAATTTTTCACAAAAAAATATAAAAATGGCAATGTTTTTGTTTTTATTTTGTTCTTTTTTCAAAAAGCAGAATCTGAAATAAGAACATCCTTGTGCAGAGTCAATCATTCGGATTTCTCTGATAACTCTTCTGCTATGACCAAGTATGACTTTGATAATCCAATCTACCATGCTGATGAAGGGGTTGAAGAAGACTGTGAACTCCCCGAGGAATTAGCCAGGTTATTGAGACAAGAGGAAAGGGTTATTCTGCCTCATCAAGAAGATCTTGAAGTCATCAACATTGGGTCTGAAGACGTAAAGAGGGAAATTAGGGTTGGGGCCAGTCTGCAGGCCAAGGTAAAGGAAGAACTAATTGGCATGCTTCGAGAGTATGTGGATATCTTCTCTTGGTCATATCAAGATATGCCAGGTTTGGATACCGATATCGTTGTGCATAAGTTGCCATTGAGGGAAGACTTCCCTCATGTCAAGAAAAAGCTTAGAAGAACCCGTCCTGACATGGCGTTAAAGATAAAAGAAGAGGTTCAAAAGCAATGGGATGCCGATTTCCTTGCCGTGACTAGTTATTCACCTTGGGTAGCTAATATTGTACCTGTACCAAAGAAGGAAGGCAAGGTCAGGATGTGCGTTGATTACCGAGATTTGAATAGAGCAAGCCCAAAAGACGATTTCCCATTACCCGACATTGATGTATTGGTGGATAATACGGCTCAATTCTCGGTATTCTCCTTCATGGATGGCTTTTCTGGTTATAATCAGATCAAAATGGCGTCGGAAGACATGGAAAAGACAATGTTCATTACCCCTTGGGGGACATTCTGCTATAAGGTCATGGCCTATGGTTTGAAGAATGCTAAGGCAACATACCAAGAGGAAATGGTGACACTGTTTCATGACATGATCCAAAAGGAAATTGAATGCATTGTGGATGACTGTCGCTCCCCCTAAAAGACACCAGGTCCCACAAGGTACAGACGCGAACGGTCGGTGAAAAGAGAAATGAAATGATGATGAAAAGAGTCGCCAGCTAGGAATTTTTATCCCGAAGGAAAGGTAATGCTGCATAAACCTGGAAAGAGATGGATAAGACGGTTGCAAACCAGAGAAACTGAGAAAGGGGGTTGGTTACAACCTGGGAAGGTATTAGCACCCAGATTTTCCGTTGTACTCGACGGGATCCATACTTAAAAGATTGTGTTTAAAGGGGTAGTGTATGTGCTATTTGTGTGCAAAATCTAGAAAAGAAAATACAAGTGTCAATGCAAAAGGGTGAATGCTCAGGAACTGAGGCTTTTAGAAAGAATGCTGGAAGTGGGGGAAGATAAAGAGACTTTTGTTCGATAACTGTTAAGTTATGCCTATGTATCCTCTCGTGCAATGAGGATGTCAGAACACCGTAGTTCAACTCAAAGAGACTGAAAATAAATTGACTGTGAACTGCTTACTTGTCTATGCTCAAGTACATGACTCGTCTGGCTTGAGTGTTAACTGTCTTGCATTAGACGGAAGAAGCAGGTTCTCGTTTGTGAATGAGTATGATGAGAAAAGAATCCCGAAGGAGACGATTATTGTTTGTTTTTGTGTTTTCAGTTTTGTTATTGTTTTTGGTGTTTTGCATAAGTAAATGAGCTTAAGCCTAAATCAAGGGTTTGTAAACTCATTATATCCTCCCTGATTAGGGATAATGAGCCTACTTAAGTATGAGATAAACATCTCAACTTAATTACCATGATGATGTAGGATTAAGATCATTAACCTATTTGTGATTATTTAGATGGTTTTGGGTTTTTGTTTAGTGTTAAGTAATGAGTTTAATCTCTAATCACAGATTAGTGGGCTCATTACACCATCCTAATAGAAGGATAATAGATGAGAACACTTAAGCTGAGGAAGATACCTCAACTTAATCCATGGCAAGGGATTAAATTCATTATATAACAAGCCTTTATTAAGTGGATTTTAATTAAGGTATGAGATTAAAAAGTGAATTTTATGGTTTGTAAGACAACTTGAGGGGGACTTGTCCATTAAACACTAGGGTTAGTCCCTCTTAACCATAAGGAAGAGTTAGAACCCTAATGTAATGCCCAAGTTACAAGATAAAGTCTTAGTGATTATTAAGGTGATTTGATTAAGAGGTTTAAACAAATTAAAGGTTTCACACTTAGGATTAAAGTTATACACTCCATCCTAAGAGAAGGATGCAGTCATAACCCTAATTCCAAAGTCCCAAAACTTTAAGAGTTTAGTCTCTGATTATTGAGATGAGAAGAGAGACTCAAGGAGACTCAAAGGTAAAAAGTCTAAGGGGGACTAAATACAACCCTAAGAGTATCATGCTTGGATGTTCCTATGGTTTGTGAGGCTTAGGAGAAAGATCTTCAAGGAAGCCACCAATGGAAGAAGCAGATGAAAGGAGGATGAGAAAGAAGAACAAGTTACTTACTTCATTGAAGAAGGTAAGTAACTTAAAGAAAGAAAGTGAGAGATGGAATATAAGTGAATCAAATTCACTTCAAATACAAGTTAGAATTAAAATGAAAGAGATAAGAAGAGGTGAAAAGTGGAGGCAAATCCACCTCCCAAAATAACTTACCAAAAGTTCCTGAAAAGTTAGCATGGATGCATAAAGTATAAAGCATGAAGAAATGAATTGAAATGAGATGAAATGAGATGAAGTGACCAAAGTCAGAAGTGTTTATGCAATGCAAATATCATGTGGGATGATTCAAAGTCATACAATATGCATATGTGTGATCATACAAAAATGGGGTTCAAAAATGTGATTTTAATGACCCTTAATTCAAAGAAAATTGGCAAACTATGATCAAACCTAAAAAGAAATTTGTGTGAAGAGTTTGAAAATGTTTCTAAATGCATTGGATTGATTCATGATTTTTTTGGTGATTTTTAGAAACCTAAATGTATTTTTAATTAATTAAAATACTTTAATTAATTAAAAATAACATTTAAATATTTTAAAAATACTTTTTTAATGCAAAAAATAAAATAAAAATTATTTTTCGATGAAGAAAAATATTTAAGTCAGAATGCAAAAGGAAATATTTTTAAAATAATTATACAAAATAAATGAGAACAAAATGAGAAGTATGAGGATCTGATGGTTGAAATTCAAACTGGACAAGGGAGGGTTGACTGCGCGCGCAATCTAATGGTTGGGATTGCTTCTGGGTTAAATTACCTAATTAAATTAATTAATTCAGATTTTATTTAATTAATTAGGTTAGGGTTTTAATGACAAGATCTGGGCCATCCATACGAAAAATTAAAACAGATCCAAGGGTCCACGTTTAAACTGGCAAATTAACCCTAATTAATCTCCGGTGACTGGAGCTAAGCTCCAGTCATCTTCTCCGGCCACACCTTCATGCCATCTCACTCAATACACCACAACAATGCCTCAAACTCTCCAGAAATGATCAATGAACAACAACAAACAAGAATCCAGGCACGAAATTCATTTATATTGCATCAAAAACAAGAATCGAAGCAAGCAAGTTTTACGGGCAAAATTTCAGAGAGTCAATACATGGCCATTTCTCAATCATTTTCAAAACAAATCATATCAGTGTAATCAGGGGAGCATAAGGAATCATTTAGAAACTTAACATGGGAGTTTTGGAAAAAATGTTCTTCATGGTTACCTGAGATGAAGCTTTCTCAATCTGGGCTTTTGGACCTCTTTCTTGATGCTAAACCACCCCAATGAACTCCCTGAAGCTTCTGAAGTGCTTGAATGGAGCTTGTGTGTCTTGGTTTTGAAGGTTCAGTTCTGAGTATGCATAAATCGTATTTGTGTTTGGGAGTGTTTCAGGCTATGGTGATGGGTGGGAAATGATCATGGGGTGATGCTGAGTTGATTGGTGGAAGAAATTTGAAGCTTTGATGGTTGTGCTATGAATTTCAAAGAGAGGAAGGTTTTTTGAGGTTTTTGGCAATCTGAGTGTTAGAGAGCTTTCAGGCTATTGTGTTATGTTGTTTGTGATCCATGATGTTTGCATAAACCAATGGGATTGCTCAGAAAGTGGGTGGTGGCACAGGCTGATTGGTATGAGAGTTTTTGCAAAAAGTCAAGATTGTGTACTATGAGGTATGGGCACGGGTCAGAGGTGATTTCATGGGGTGTCTGGCCTCAGCTTGGTTCAAGGATAGCCATGGGATTGATTTTGATGTGCTAGAAGGCTTGGATGAAGAGTTATCACATGTTTTGCAAATTTCCCTCTTTGAAGTTTCTTGGATCATAAGTCATGAAAACCCTAGGTTCAATGCATAATTATGATCTTTTGAAGTTCATTTGACATATTGTGAAGTGTTTTTGCACATTAGAGGTCATTAGAATGCTTGGCAAGTGAAATTGCAAAATTCCCCCTTTGGCATGAACTTGAAAATTATGTGATTTTTGCCAACTTTGAAAGGCCATATCTTGAGTTCTAGGATGAATCAAGACATGTTCTTATATTTTTTGAAAAGGGAAAGACCTAATCTACAACTTTCATGCCCAAGAATTTTTCATTTGAAGCATTTTTGGTCATGAAAGAGGAGGTTGAAAATCTTTCCAAAAATGGAAAGTTTACATTTCAAGTCATTTCCAAAAATGGCAAGTTTACAATTGGCTCAAAATTCTTCAATCTTGTGAACTTCCAAACACTTATAAGATCAAATAAAGATCATATAACTTCAATTTGATGAAAATACCCCTTTGGTTCCATTGTTGGGGGCCTCAGATGCCCTGATTTTGACTTAACTTGCTTAGGAAGTTACCTAGTGAACAAATGACTTCCACAACGAATTTCTTCATCAAACTTGGTACATATGATCCTCATAGCTTTCTAAGAACATTAGAAACAATAATGATCCAAAAATTTGGAGTTAAGGCCTCTGAAACCAAAACCCTAATTTTGGTCATCCGTGTAGTGAAAAAACCTAGCTCTGCTTCCATGCCTTTGCCAGTTCTTGTGATCCCTTGACTTTCATGAACTTTGAGGAGCATAATATGATGATAGAACACACATGGCCCCTTTTGGAAAGATTTGAGGCCTTTAGGATGGCTCAGATGGATTCTTGGATTGCTCAGATCACAAACCCTAGATGCAGATGAATTTGAACTTATGCAGTGAAACAAATATGCAATATGAGGTAGTATGCTTATGTTAATGCAAACATGAAAGATCACAAGCCATGGTGTGATGAAGAGTGAGGGAAAATTTGGGGTTTTTACAGCTGCCCCTATTCAAGCATGAGTTAGCTGTGCAGGGTGTAAGCGCCTGGCTTAACAGACAAACAAGATAACTTGTGGTTGAATACCAAAGACAGTCCGAAATTTGCATTCGCTGGATAGAAGAAGAAAAGGGATATAAATTGTAAAAGATAGTATAGTATGATTATCAAATGAAGGCGATGGAGGACGACCATCGAGCAGAGGACGACTGTTGGAGATAAAGTGGTAAGAAAAGCAATGACGGGGACGGCCGACAAGCTAGGGAAATAAAGAGACCATGACGGGGACGACCATCAGGTAATAAAATAAAAACTCTCTGGGGATTTCAACAAACATAGATGGGGACGGCCATCGGGATTGAAAAGTAAAGTAAACAATGACGGGGACAACCATCGGGTTAAAGAATAAATGAAATAATGATGAGGGACGGTCATCACAGGTGAAGGACGATCACCTAGCAGGGGACGGCTGCTGAAGATATCACGACATAGGACGAATGTCGGATAGAAAAAGGTCAACGATGAGGACGGCCATCGAATAAGCTTGATGAAGGACGATCATCAAGAGGTGAAGGACGATCACCTAGCAGGGTACGTCTACTCTCGGGGTTCATAACGACATAGGACGAATGTCGGATAACAAGATCAACGATGGGGACAGCCATCAGATGAAATGATGAGGGACGGTCATCAAAAGGTGAAAGACGATCACCTAGCAGGGGACGACTGCTAAAGATATCACGACATAGGACGAATGCCGGATAGAAAAAGGTTCAACTAATGGGGACTCCGCTGGGGAAGGGATGAGGGACGGTCATCCAAAGGTGAAGGACGATCACCGGCAGGGGACGGCTACCGAAAGCATCACGACATAGGACGAATGTCGGATAGAAGGAAGTTGTTTTGTTGGTGACTCACTAGGGAATGGTAAACACGGACGAGCGTCCACGCTTGAGAATAAAAGGTATAAGTGTTTGACGCTGTGTATGGATTAAAGATGCGGAAGAGCATCCCTAGGACCATGATACAGACGAGTATCGGTAGAAACAAACGATGACGCGTGTTCAGAGATGATGATACAGACGAGTACCAACTGGTTAATAAAGAACACAGATGAGTGTCGAATCTGTTGAGGAGTGATATAAACAAGATACAGACGAGTATCAAAGACTTATGTATAAGTATGCACGAGTATTGATTTATTGGTGAAGTTGGTGCAACACATGGACGAGTGCTCGACTTGCTGGGGAATGCATGACACGGACGAGTGTCAAGTAAGTACTATATATAAACATGCATCTGTTTTGAGAATGCGAAGGAGATGCTTTGGCTTTCTGTGGGGATAGGATGACACGGACGGGTGTCGAAAAGGACATGCTATGAACAAGTATTTATTTTTGAGAGTGCAAAGGGGATGCTTTGGCTTTTATGTGCAGGGGATGCACTTTGTATATTGTTGATGAAATATTGATGGTAATTGCAGGTGACTGGCTCGAACCTGGCTTGTGATCATGCAGATGTTGATTTTTTCCGTAATGCTCTATATTAAACGGAATGCTACGCTCTGTGTGGGGAAAAATGATGCGAATGCCATGATTATGCAAATGGGAGAAACTGATTCGAGACTCGGATCCTGCTGGGATGAAGATCTATGGCTGATCTGTTTGGAGGGATATCCCGACTGGGGAAGAGATCATTGATAGTTCTATCTGTAAGGAGAAACTCCGTTAGGTAGAAGGAAGCTTCAGCAACTCCGCTGGGAAAGTATTTCATGCATTTCTCTTCTTAGGGAGAGAATGGAGACTCTGTGGGGAGACAGTTCCCATTAACTTTGCTGAGGATGAGAGAGATCTGGCATCCTGGTGGGGAATAAGAGATTCCTTGCTCTCCTTGTTGTGAAATAGTTGTCAGACACTGCTCGGGAGGTCCTGCTTGGGGAGGAGATAGCTTTTTGGAAGTAGCAGGTTGGGGATTCAATGCTTGGTATGCCCCATGCTGTGAAAGATTGTATGTCTTGAATACCTGCAACCTGTTAAGATAAAGGAAACGTACAAGTATCCCGAGGTATCCCTAACCGGATTCCGTCATAGGAGTTAGACTTACCTGAAAGCAATATATTTCCTGAAAGCATTTATTAAAAATGGCTCATTTGTTTTATGCAAGTGTTGTATCATGAATATTGGACATTTTGCAAACGAAACAAAAATGTACAAAACGAGGTGTGACTGAAAACTCTGATTTTATTAATTTTGGGTGCCCTGAATTGGCTAATACAGTCAAAGAAACAAATCCCCTGAAATAAGGAGATTGCTGAAAATTGAGGAAATAAAAGTGTTGGCAATGCTGACGACGACACTCCATTGAACTTCCTTTGCTATGACCTGTATGACCTTGACGTTCTTCTCATCTTGCTTTCCAAAGAAGGTTGATTCTGACTGATGTTTTATCCTTTCGAAGCTTGCCATGTTGTGAGTGATACAGACGAATTCAGAATGCAGTTGTTCGCTTATTCCCTGATTTTGCGTGGATCGCCCTTTCGGGTTTTCAATCCACCGAGATACCCATTTTTTCCTGAGTTGTCCAATGCGGCCTTTCAACTAAGCAGGGGTGTACTTTTTTTTTATTTTTCCCTTATTTTTGCCCGAGTCTTTTATTCTGTTTTTGACTCGACGGGATGCCCTATTTTTGCCTAGACGTACATTCTGTTTTTATGTCCAGCGAGTCATTTTATGCGAAGTATTTTTTTAACTGCATCTTAATTCACAGGGGATAAGAAATCCTCGCCATCCATAGTAGTGAGCATCAGTTCTCCGCCATAGAAAACTTTCTTTACTATGAATGGACCATTGTAGTTTAGAGTCCATTTGCCCTTGTGGTCTGTATGAGGAGGAAGAAGTCTTTTCAGCACAAGATCTCCCACTTGGTATTCCTGAAGCATGACTTTCTAATCGAAGGCTTTCTTCATCCTTTTCTGATATAACTCCCCATGACAGATGGCATCTAGCCTTTTCTCTTCGATCAAATTCAGTTGATTGTACCGAGACTGGACTCATTCTGCTTCATCCAGCTTCACATCCATCATTACTCGTAGGGAGGGTAGCTCAACTTCAACAGGTAGGGCTACCTCCATACCATATACAAGCTGATAAGGTGTTGCCCCAGTGGACGTTCTGATTGAGGTTCGATACCCATGCAAGGAAAATGGTAGCATCTCATGCCAGTCTTTATAAGTAACCACCATCTTTTGCACAATCTTCTTGATGTTTTTGTTAGCTACCTCAACAGCTCCGTTCATCTTTGGCCTGTAAGGAGAAGAGTTGTGATGTTGAATTTTGAAGTCCCGGCAAAGTTCTGCAATCATTTTGTTGTTCAAATTGGAACCATTATCAGTAATGATTCGCTCGGGAACTCCATATCAACAGATGATGTCTCTTTTCAAAAATCTGGCTATCACTTGTCTGGTGACGTTTGCATACGAAGCTGCTTCAACCCATTTGGTGAAGTAATCAATGGCTACATGGATGAATCTGTGGCCATTTGAAGCAGTCGGTTCGATCTTTCCAATCATATCAATGCCCCACATGGCAAAGGGCCAAGGTGATGACATCACGTTCAAAGGATTTTGAGGCACATGCACTTTATCTGCGTATATCTGGCATTTGTGGCATTTTCTGGAATAGGCACAACAGTCTGCATCCATTGTGATCCAGTAGTAACCTGATCTTAACAATTTATTTGCCATTGCATGTCCCCGGCATGGGTACCGAACGAACCTTCATGCACCTCGTGCATCAGCAGGTCTGCTTATTTCTTATCAACACATCTGAGTAGCACCATGTCAAAGTTTCGCTTGTATAATGAACCATCAGCATTAAGGAAGAAACTACCAACCAGCCTTCTTAGTGTCTTCTTATCATTGGATGATGCCCCAGGTGGGTATGTCTGATCCTCTAAGAAGCATAGGCAGATAAACAGATCCAGCTCTTGATCACAAACCCTCTGCATATCATTTTCATACATCATTTATGCATCATTTAACATTTGCTTATTTGTTTTACAGGGTATCCATCCTATCATCTTTGGTTTGGTTTTGACCCCTTCTGCTGCTCAGACTGCTTCAGTTATCCTCTCCAGCACCTTCATCAGCTTTGTCAGTGATTTCTTCTCCAGCTATCTTCATCAGAGACCCATCTCTAGTATCTCAGTCAGTGACCTTCATCAGCAGTTGCTCTCAGCTTCTTCATTAGCATCCATCATCAGCATGGACACTTCAAGAAAGAGCAACATCACTTACCACTTCTTTGAGCCCACCCTGATCGGCATCAGGCAGATCCAATCCCTCATTACTCCTAACCATATCCCACTGTTCAGAGAGCATTATGGGGGAATATTGGATATGGTCATGGACTTAGATGCATCTCAGAGGAGCATGATCCATACTTGCTTGCATTTTTATGACCATCCACTCAGATGCTTCACATTCCCTGACTTCCAGTTGGGACCTTTGCTAGAAGAGTTTTCCTTGTTGCTAGGAGTTCCTATCGGGAGAGGGATTCCTTTCAACCCTGAGATGACTGCTCCTAGAAATGAAGACATAGCCAGGGCATTGCATTTGGAGCCTTCCCTCATTGATAAGAACATGACAACCAAGGCTAGGGTTACAGGCCTTCACCTAGACTTCTTGATCTCCTAGGCTACCCTGAAAGCTGCAATAGGGGAATGGAAGGTTGTCTGTGCACTTCTAGCCCTCAGTATATATGGGGTTATTTTGTTTGCAGATGAGCCAAAGTTCGTGAGCAAGAATGTCATTCACCTGTTCTTATTGAGGAACCCAGTTCCTACCTTGCTTGGAGACTTCTACTACTCAGTACATCAGAGGAATGAGAAGCAAAGAGGAAGACTGGTCAGATGATGTGCTCCTCTCTATTACTCTTGGCTGCTACGACACTTGCCAAAATCATATACTTTCCTGAACCCCCATCAGCAGAAGAATTGGGCTAAGAGGTTCATTGCCTTGACATCAGATGACATTAGATGGTGCACTCAGAGCACCAAAGGCAAGGACATCATTACTAGCTGTGGGCAGTATCCTAATGTGCCTTTGATAAGAGTGAAGGGTTGCATCAACTAAAACCCTTTACTATTTAAGAGACAATTGGGATATGATTTGGTTCATCCTCCCAGAGGGCAAGATTTGGTTGAAACTCTTTACTGTGAAATCCAACCTAACTCTGTTGTTGTCAGACAAGCTGCATGGGCTTGGGACAACATCCAGACTAAAGGGACAACCATTCTTGGCAAGTGCAACAACATTGCTTTAGCACAGTATTCTGATTGGTCTCGTACCAGAGCTCAGATCACCCGGATACCATTCACTTTAGAAGATGTACTTGGACCTTCTACAGTACAACCTACAGTAATTGTCAGCCTGGAAGAGTTGGAAAAGCTGAAAGAGAGGAATACTCAGCTAGCTGAAGCTTTAAAGAAGACACTTTGGGATAGAAATGATAGTCTTCTAGATAATGAGAGATTAGAAAGGCTCAGGATTGAGCATTTGGCCAAGATTGAGAAGACAGATGACTACATCAGGAAGGCTAGGGCAGGGGAGTTGGTACTGAAGAATGCTTGCAAGGAAGTAAAGACACAGAAGGCTAGGGCAGAGCACTATCTGGAGGAAATCCAGGCTAGGTGGATCAGGATCACTGAAGCTCGTGCACAAGAAGACCAAAGGACTCAAGCTAAGATAGAGCAACTAGAGGCTAGTGAGAAGAAGCAGCAGGAGGCTTTATTGGCAGCTCAGAGGGAGATATCTGAATTGAAACTCCGGGCAGGGTTGAAGAGGTCAAAAGATCAGGATAAGCATAAGAAGTTAACTAATTCCATTGCTACCAGGAACCTCCTCATCAGGACTATTACAGAGCACCCAGTAGGGCCAATGACTGAGGCCCTTCTGAAGGAAGTCAGGGAGGATGACTTTGGATTGGGTGTCTGATTTCTTTTGCTTGTACTTTTCTTTTGTTGTACTCTTTCTTTTGTTGTTGTATTTTGACCCACCATGGGGATGTATTGTAATCAGACTATGTATTTTGTAATATATCAGTTTGTATTATTTTGGAGGGCTTTATTTGTCAACATCACCAGCATTTCCTCGAGGTCTGGAAAGGTCAAAACCAAAGAACCAAATCGGATACCCTTGGAAGACAAATAGGCATATTGCATTGCATACTAACATTTTCTTTGTTTTGTAGGTTTTTGTTTTATTACTGTTTCTCACTTTGTTGTGGTTTCAGGAAACATTGCTCACAGAAGAGTGTTCCCTGTCAACAGAATACATCGGTACCCGACCAGAAACAACCTTCCGGGACTCCAGATGGATCAAGTTCAGCAAGACTTGAATGAAGTAAGGACCCAAATGGATAATGAGAGGGTTGAGATGAGGAATTAGATGACCCAATTCATGACTGTTATGACTGGTCTAGCTCAGATCCAGGAAAGACTAAGGGAACTGGTTGAAAGACAAACTCCTGAAGAACACCATCCAGGTACAGGAGGTACCAGTAACAATGATCACGTGTATCCTCACACTGACAGCCAATCATTGTATGTATTCAAACACCTCTGGTAGAGGTTAAAGCCCAACTTTTAAAATGCCAAGTGTTTCCAGGTTGTGAGGCCTATTGCGAATCATGCAAGCTTTCCGATAATGGGTGTGCCAGCTTGAGGAAAGACATCAATGATTTGATTAACAAAGGCATTCTGCAAATTACAACCATGGCTTCTACAACTCCAACAACCCTTTTATCAACAACAAGTGAATCTTATACAAATACAACAACCATCTTTTCTGTTGATTCTTCTACAACTACAACAACCATTGTTCCAACTGATTCAGCTGCAACTTCAGCAATCATTCCATCTGTCACTTCAACATACAACAATTCATTTTCACCGGCTACTACAACTTCAACAACCAATAATGATGTTTCCACTGTCACAATTTATTACGACCCGACAACGGTCCCGAACTCCAGCAATTTTCAACAATCTCAACAACAGTCTCAACAAAGCTTTAATTCACCTTCACCAACATCCACCAGAGGTCCTGTTACAATTTTCTATGATCCACAAACCATTGTAGTCCCAACAACCGCTGCAGTAAGCCCAGTCACTATCACAGTGCCCGGGCCGATCCCATATGACAAAGACAGTGCTATACCATGGCATTATGGTGCTGATCTATACTGTAATGGAGAGAAAGTCCTTATTGATTCTCCAGTTCTCACTCCCCAAGTGGACAATGTTGGGGGGGGCGGAGGCTTCACCCGAAGCGGACGTCTCTTCGCTTCACAATACCCTAGAACCAACACTGAAATAGAGGCTGCTGCCAGAGCCAAGGGGAAGAGTGTGATACCGGAAGAATCTGCACCAAAAGAAACTCAGAGGTCATCCTTTGATCAAGATGTGGATGAGTTTATGAGAATAATTAAAAGAAGTGACTATAAAGTTGGGGACCAACTCCACCATACTCCTTCAAAGATCTCAATCCTATCACTGCTGTTGTGTTCCGAAGCCCATCGGGATGCATTACTCAAAGTTCTGCACGCTGCCTACGTGCCAGAAGAGATCATTGTGAATCAGCTGGAAACAGTGGTATAAAATGTCAATGCTAGCCATGGGCTTGGGTTCACTGATGCTGATTTAACTTTAGAAGGACATCTCCACAACAAAGCTTTGCACATAACCCTGGAGTGCAAAGGAGTTGTCTTATCTCATGTTCTTGTAGACACTGGGTCCTCACTTAATGTCTTACCCAAGAAAGCCCTTGTCAAGCTCAAGTATGATGGGATAGATCTCAGGCCAAGTAATCTTGTGGTCCGAGATTTTGATGGCTCTAAAAGATATGTTCTGGGAGAGGTGGAGTTGTCGGTGATGATTGGTCCACAAGTCTTCAAGACTATTTTCTATGTGATGGACATACAGCCTGCTTACAGCTGTTTGCTAGGTCGACCCTGGATTCACGCCGTAGGCGCTGTAATGTCGACCCTTCACCAGAAACTGAAGTACGAATGGGAAGGACAAATTATCACCATCTGCGGTGAGGAAGACATATTTGTTAGCCAGCTGGCTACGTACAAGTATATTGAGATGGATGGTGAAATCCATGAGACGATGAGCCAAGGGTTTGAGGCCCTGAATGTTAATGAGGCTACTGGAGTATTGGCTGCATCTCAAGAAGACAAGATGGGTACTTCAATCATCTCTTATCAGCAAGCCCGGAAGGTTATTGAAGAAGGTACTGCTCAAGGCTGGGGAAAGCTGCTGCCAGTGGAAAAGAAGGAAGACAGATTCAGATTAGGTTATAGACCAATCCGACAAGATCAATCAGAGGCTGCCAAGGAGCCCAAATTTGTCAGTGGGGGGATGCTCACCCCAGATGCTGTGAACAATCTGAAAGACGAGGAGGAAAGCGACCACAACCTGGAGAGCTGGATATGTCCAAGGATCCCGGGGAGCTAAGTCCTTAAATGGTCTTCCCAGGAAATTATAAGGGTTACTCCTGCAGAGTAATTATTATTTCCTGTCTTTTTAGCATGCATCAAGTCCTGCGTCTTGCCCAAGATGTCAGGACTCATTTTGTAATAGGGCCATATTGTATTTTGGGCAAATGATTAATCAATGAATATCGAACATCTTTTGCAAACGAGTCTCTTTTTCGCTCATTGTCTTTTCATTTTTCACTTTTGTACAAAACAATAAAATGGCAATGTTTTCAAAATAAATAACTTCATTTTCACTTTTCTAAACAAGATTAAAACTGATCACTAAAACGAACCAATCTCAACCCTTGCAGAGATTATCCTCCAGATTGCACCGACAACAGCACTGCTATGACCTTGTATGACTTCGACAATCCGATTAATCAAGCCGATGAAGGGGTTGAAGAAGACTATTAGTTACCAGAAGAGTTAGCCAGGTTGTTAAGACAAGAAGAGAAGGTGATCACTCCACATCAGGAGGAGGTTGAGACAGTTAATCTTGGTACCGAAGAGGACTTGAAAGAAGTGAAGATCGGGGCCAGTCTGCAAGATTCAGTGAAGGAACAACTTATTGACATGCTTCGAGAATACGTCGACGTCTTTGCATGGTCCTATCAAGATATGCCAGGTCTAGATACCGACATTGTTATGCACAAGCTGCCTTTGAAAGAAGATTGTCCTCTAGTGAAATAGAAGCTACGCCGTACTCGTCCGGATATGGCCATGAAGATTAAAGAAGAGGAACAAAAATAGTGGGACGCCGGTTTCGTTGCTGTGACTAGTTACCCGCCGTGGGTTGCTAACATTGTACCAGTGCCTAAGAAGGATGGCAAAGTACGGATCTGTGTGGATTACCGAGACCTGAATAGAGCTAGCCCGAAGGATGACTTCCCATTACCTCACATTGATGTATTGGTCGACAACACAGCTCAGTTCTCGGTATTCTCCTTCATGGATGGATTTGCCGGATATAATCAGATCAGGATTTCACCCGAAGACATGGAGAAGACTACCTTTATCACACCTTGGGGCACTTTCTGTTACAAGGTAATGCCTTTTGGATTGAAGAATGTTGGTGCGACTTATCAGCGGGCTATGGTAACGTTATTCCATGACATGATCCACAAAGAAATTGAATGTTACGTGGATGACATGATTGCCAAGTCCCTTACTAAAGAAGACCATCTGGTAAATCTGCTGAAGTTGTTCAAGCGTCTGAGAAAATACCAGTTGAAGTTAAACCCCAACAAATGCACATTCGTGGTACGTTCCGGTAAGCTGCTGGGATTCATTGTAAGTGAAAAAGGAATTGAAGTTGATCCTGACAAAGTTAAAGCCATTCAGGAGATGCCTGCACCTAGGACTGAAAAGGAAGTTCGGGGGTTCTTATGTAGATTGAACTACATATCAAGGTTCATATCTCATCTCACTGCAACCTGTGAGCCCCTGTTCAAATTGTTAAGAAAGGAACAAACGGTCAGGTGGAACGAAGATTGTCAGAAGGCTTTTAACAAAATCAAGGAGTACCTACAAGAACCTCCAATTCTCATGCCTTCAGTTGAAGGAAGACCTCTAATAATGTACCTGACAGTATTAGAAGGATCAAGGGGGTGTGTGTTGGGCCAACATGACGAGTCTTGTCGAAAAGAGTATGCAATATACTACCTAAGCAAAAAGTTTACCGACTGTGAACAATGTTATTCACTGCTCAAGAAAACTTGATGTGCTTTAGCGTGGGCTGCTCGCCGACTAAGACAGTATATGTTGACCCATACTACCTTGTTGATCTCAAAGATGGATCCAGTCAAGTACATATTTGAGAAGCCAGCACTTACCAGAAGGATTGCAAGATGGCAAATGATTCTGACAGAGTATGACATTCAGTACACATCTCAAAAGGCCATCAAGGGCAGTGTACTGTCTGACTATCTAGCTGAGCAACCCATTGATGATTACCAGCCAATGAGATTTGACTTCCCTGATGAAGACATCATGTTCCTGAAAGAAAAAGATCATGAAGAGCCTGTTCACACTGAAGGGCCTGACCCAGAAGAAGAATGGACAATGATGTTTGATGGGGCTGTCAACATGAATGGTCGTGGAGTTGGTGCAGTGCTCATTACACCTAAAGAAGTTCATATGCCTTTCTCGACAAAACTCACCTTTGTATGCACTAACAACATAGCTGAATACGAAGCCTGTATCATGGGTCTTGAGGAAGCCATTGACCTCGGGATCAAGACTTTAACTGTATTCGGGGATTCAGCTTTGGTAATCAATTAAACCAACGGAATGGTACACTCACCAAGAGCCTTTGATTCCATACCGCAACTATACGAGGAGATTATTGACTTTCTTCACAACAGTCAAACTTGAGTACATCCCTCGAGACGAAAATCAGTTCGCAGACGCTTTGGCTACCATTTCCTCCATGATCAAGGTTCAAACTACCAATTTTGTGCCTCGGATTTCGGTATCCAGACTTGACCGACCGACATACGTATTCTCCGTGGACATTGCTAAAGATGACAAGCCTTGGTTCCATGACATCAAATGCTTCTTGGAGGATCAAACATACCCACCTGGGGCATCATCCAATGATAAGAAGACATTGAGAAGGCTGGCTGGTAGTTTCTTCCTGAATGCTGATGGTTCATTATACAAGAGAAACTTTGACATGGTGCTACTCAGATGTGTTGACAAGAAAGAGGCAGACTTGCTGATGCATGAGGTGCATGAAGGAACTTTTGGTACCCATGTTGGAGGACATGCAATGGCAAAAAAATTATTAAGATCAGGTTACTACTAGATCACAATGGATGCAGACTATTGTGCCTATGCCAGGAAGTGCCACAAATGCCAGATTTACGCAGATAAGGTACATGTGCCTCCAAATCCGTTGATTGTAATGTCTTCACCTTGGCCCTTTGCTATGTGGGGAATTGACATGATCAGAAAGATTGAACCGACTGCTTCAAATGGCCACAGATTCATCCTGGTAGCCATTGATTACTTCACCAAATGGGTTGAAGCAGCTTCATATGCAAACGTCACCAGACAAGTGGTAGCCAGATTTCTAAAAAGGGACATCATCTGTCGATATGGAGTACCCGAGCGAATCATTACTGATAATGGTTCCAATTTGAATAACAAAATGATGGCAGAACTGTGTCGGGACTTCAAAATTCAACATCACAACTCTTCTCCTTACAAGCCAAAGATGAATGACGCTGTTGAGGTAGCTAACAAGAACATTAAGAAGATTGTGCAGAAGATGGTGGTTACTTATAAAGACTGGCATGAAATGCTACCATTTGCCTTGCATGGGTACCATACCTCAATCAGAACATCCACTGGGGCAACACCTTATCAACTTGTGTATGGTATGGAAGCCGTCCTACCAGTTGAAGTTGAGCTACCCTCCTTACGGGTACTAATGGATGTAAAATTGAATGAAGCAGAATGGGTCTGTTCTCGGTACAATCAACTGAATCTGATCGAAGAAAAGAGATTAGCTGCAATTTGTCATGGGCAGCTATATCAGAAAAGAATGAAGAAAGCCTTCAATCAGAAAGTCAGGCTTCGGGAATAACAAGTGGGAGATCTTGTGCTGAAGAGACTTCTTCCTCCTCATACAGACCACAGGGGCAAATGGACTCCGAACTACGATGGCCCATTCATAGTAAAGAAGGTTTTCTCTGCTGGAGCACTGATGCTCACTACTATGGATGGTGAAGATTTCTCATCCCCTATGAATTTAGATGCAGTTAAAAAATACTTCGCATAAAATGACCTGCTGGACATAAAAACAGAATGTAAGTCCAGGCAAAAATAGGGCATCCCGGTGAGTCAAAAACAGAATAAAAGACTCGGGCAAAAATAAGGGAAAAAAAAATGTGTACACCCGCTAAGTTGAAAAGCCGCATTGGACAACTCAGGAAAAAATGGGTATCCCGGTGGATTGAAAACCCGAAAGGGCGATCCACGCAAAATAAGGGAATAAGCGAACAACTGCATTCTAAATTCGTCTGTATCACTTATAACATGGCAAGTTTCGAAAGGTTAAAGCATCGGTCAGAATCAACCTTCTTCAGAAAGCAAGATAAGAAAAGCGTCAAGGTCATACAAGTCATAGCAAAGCAAGCTCACCGGAGCGTCGTCAACATTGCCAGCACCTTTATTTTTCTCAATTTGTAACAATTTCCTTATTTCAGGGGATTTGTTTCTTTGACTGTATTTGCCAATTCAGGGCACCCAGATTAATAAAATCATAATTTTCAGTCACACCTCGTGTCTTACACTTTTGTTCCGTTTGCAAAATGTCCAGTGTCCATGATATAATATTTGCATAAAACAAATGAGCCATTCTTAAATAAATGCTTGCTGGAAATAATCATACTTCCAGGAATATCTAACTCCTATGACGAAATCCAATAAGGGATACCTCGGGACACTTGTGCGTTTCTTTGTTTTAACAGGTTGCAGGTATTCAAACGTGGGGCATGCCAGCAACACTTCCCCAACACACCTCCTCCAAGCAGCATCTGAAATGTTTTCTCCCTAGCTAAGTTGTCAAGCCTCCTCATCCCCAGCCGGGATCCCCACAGAAAGCTCTAGGAAGATCATTCAGTGATCTTTCCTCCCCAAACAGAGTGTCAGGACTCTCAAAGACAGAAGGACCATCTCCCCACAGAGTTCCAACCTCTCCCAGAAGAGCAATGCCTGAAGTTCTTACACAACAAAGTGACAAAAGCTCCTTCATCCCCAGCTGGGATATCTCCCTACCGGATGGATCTATCAGTGATCTAATTTCCCAAGCAGAACCATATGTTTTATCAGATCTACCAATGATCTCATCCCCAGCTGGGATTCTCCTTCAAACAGATCAGCCAGAGATCTCCACGGCAGCGGGATCCGAATCCCGGATCGGTTTCTTTTGCATAATCATGGCATTCGCATCATTTTTCCCACAAAGCATAGCGCTCCGTCTAATATGGAGCATTACGGAAAAAATCAAACATTTGCATGATCACAAGTCAGGTTCGAACCAGTCACCTATAAATTCCAACAATACCTCATCAGCAATATACAAAATACATCTCCCCACAGAAAGCCAAAGCTTCCCCTTTGCACTCTCCAACAGATACATGCTCGTATATACTCTTCCGACACCCGTCCATGTCATATTATCCCCCTGCAGATATAAACCACAAATATCCCCTGTGCTTACAAATACCTATACATTCTCTTGGCACCCGTCTGTGTCACCACTCCCCAGCATGGTTGCCCAAACACTTGTTGCAAACCAAACACTTGTTTATAATACACTCTTGTTGACACCCGTCCATGTCATCCTATCCCCACACGTTTCCAAAATACCTTTTCACACTCATAAGTTCATAATTTATACATTTTCCTCTTTTGACACTCGTCCGTGTCAAACTTTACCCCGCAAGTTGAACACTCGTCCGTGTCTTGCTCATCCTTCACAATACTTATACAGATGCTCATCCATATCTCGTTCCCCACAGATTCGACACTCGTACGTGTTCTTTGTTAATCAGTTGGTACTCGTCCATACCATCATCTTTGAACATGCATCAGCGTTTGTTTCTACCGATACTCGTCCGTATCATAGTCTTAAGGATGCTCGTCCGCACCTTTAATCTATACACAACGTCAAACACTTATACCTTTTATTTCTTGGATGTAAACACTCGTCCGTGTTTACTATTCCCCAGCAAATCGCCAGCAAAGCAACTTTCTCTTCTATCTGACATTCGTCCTATGTCGTGATACTTTTGGCAGCCGTACCCTGCCAGGTGATCGTCCTTCCCCAACGGAGTCTCCATTATTGGAACCCTTTTCTATCCGACATTCGTCCTATGTCGTGATATCTTTGAGCAGCCGTCCCCTGCTAGGTGATCGTCCTTCACCTCGGATGACCGTCCCTCATCCTTATCCCCAACAGAGCAGCTGTCCCCTGCTAGTTGAGCATCCTTCACCTTTTGATGACCATCCCTCATCATTTTATCCGATGACCGTCCCTATCGTTGATTTTGTTATCTGACATTCGTCCTATGTCATGGTAAACTCTGAGAGCAGCCGTACCCTGCTAGGTGATCGTCCTTCACCTCTTGATGATCGTCCTTCATCATGCTTATCTGATGGTCGTCCCCATCGTCGACCTTTTTCTATCCGACATTCGTCCTATGTTGTGGTAAAGAGCAGCCGTCCCCTGCTAGGTGATCATCCTTCACCTTTTGATGACCGTCCCTCATCATTTATTTCATTTATTCTTTGAACCGATGGTCGTCCCCATCGTTGTTTATCTTTACTTTGCAAACCTGATGGTCGTCCCCATCATCGTCGTTACTTTAATCCCCAGAGAATCTTGTTTATTTACTTGATGGTCGTCCCCATCATAATTTCTCTATTTCCCTAGCATGTCGGTTGTCCCCGTCATTGTTTTATCCCCAGCAGTCATCCTCTGCTCGATGGTCGTCCTCCATCGCTTTCACTTGATAATCATACCATACTTTCTTTTACAATTTATATCCCTTTTCTTCTTCTCCCCCAACGAGTGAAAATTTTGGACTGTCTTTGGTATTCAACCACAAGTTATCTTGTTTGTCTGTTAAGCCAGGCGCTTACATCCTGCACAGCTAACTCATGTTTGAATAGGGGCAGCTGTAAACACCCCAAATTTTCCCTCACTAAGTTCACACCATGGCTTGTGATCTTTCATCTTTGCATTAGTTTAAGCATATTATTTCATATTGCATTTTTAGTTCAAGTTCATCTGCATCTGAGGTTTGCGATCTGAGCAATCCAGGATCCATCTGAGCCACTCCAAAGGTCTTTAATCACTCCAAGAGGGTCCATGTATGTTCTATCATCATTTTATATCCCCCAAAGATCAAGGAAGTCAAAAAATCACAAGAACTTGGAAAGCATGGAGGCAGAGCTAGGGTTTCACTACACAGATGACCTGAAATTAGGGTTTTGGTTTCCGAGGCCATAACTCCAAATTTTTTGGTCATTCTTGTTTCTAATGGTCTCAATATGTTATAAGGATCATGTGTACCAATTTTGATGAAGAAATTCCTTGTGGAAGTCATCTGTTCACTAGGTAACTTCTTGAGCAAGTCAAAGCAAAATCAGGGCATCTGAGGCCCCCAACAATGGAACCAAAGTGGATTTTTCATAAAATTAAGGTTATATGATCTTTATTTGATCATTGAAGTTCCTGGAAGTTCACAAAGTTGAAGAAAAGTGGGCTAAACCAAAAGTTGCCAAAAATGGAAATGACTTGTAATGTAAACTTTCTATTTTGGGAAAGTATTTCAACCTCCTCTTTCTCAACAAAAAATGCTTCAAATGAAAAATTGTTGGTCATGAAAGTTGTATATTGGATCATTCCCTTTTCAAAAAGTACAAGAACAAGTTATAACTCAATGTGGAACTCAAGTTATGGCCTTTCAAAGTTGACAAAAATCCTATAATTTTCAAGAATGCACCAAAGAGGATTTTTTGCAAAACCACTTGCCAAGCCATTTTGTGACTTCTAATACACTTCTATGCATCATACCAACATAGTGCAATGCCTTAAAATCAGAATTGGCCCAAGAATCTCAAGTTTTTATGCCTTGCACATCAAGAAATCACAAAAGGGGGAAAATGAACCAAACTTGCAAAAACTCATACAACCATACCTCCACTTGCTACAGCACCTCAATTCCAATTCTATGGCTCTCCTTGATCAAAGCTGAGGCCAGACATGCCTTTCTACAACCTCTGAACCAGCCCAAACCTCAAGTACAAGTTTCATTGACTTTGTGCAAAAGAGCCCATACCAATCACCATAGGCCACAACCACTTCTCTGACCTATCACAGCTTGTTATGTGGATCAAACACAAGCCATAACACACATCAATCAAGCCTGAAACCTCAGAATCCTCAAGCTCTCAAAAATCACTCCATTTGCAAAAACTTTCGAAACACATAACACACTCACCCAAACTTAAAACTTCCTTCACCAAACAACTCAGCATCACAAGAGGATCATTTCTCACCCTTCATTGCAACCAAAAAGCCTTTCTACACAAAACACGATTTCTGACCAGCAAGAGTGAAAGCTCTCAAACCAGCCATAACAAACTTCTTCCAAGCATCAAAGCTTCACCAGGAGGTCAAGAGGAGTCGTTTTGAACCAAAGAGGAGGCCAAACAACTCAGTTTAAGAAAGCTTCACTTCAGGTAACCTCAAGAACAAATTTTCCAGAAATGTGATTTCTTGTTATAGAAATGTTCTGTATGCTTTGCTGATCATCATGATCTATTTGGTTTAGAAAATGAGTTGAAAACAAGCATGTATGAAGCTTCTGAAATTTCTGTGTAATTTTCCGTTTTGCTTCGAATCTTGATGTTCATGTGAAATAAATAATTTTTGTTGGCTGAATCTTGTTTAGAATGTTATAAGGATAATTTCTGGAGAGTTTAGTGAGTTTATTTTACGTTTTGAGAGAGATAGAAAGTTTGAGTGGCCGGAGAAGATGACCGGAACACTGTTCCGGTCACCTGAAAAAGATTAGGGTTTAATTTAGAGTTAGCGTGAGTTTGAATGTGAGCCGTTTGATGGAGGCTTCCCGCGTGTAATGAAAGGTCCAGATTAGTTCATTAACTTAAAATCAGGATTAATTAATTGATTAATTAGGGTTTAATAAGTTCAAATGAGAGCCGTCCAGATACGCGCATAGTCTTTCCCTCCATCCTCAGTTCAAATGTGAACCACTGGATCAGTTGATTTTTGTTTTAATTCATTTTTATTTCATATTTTCTCATTTGTTTTGCACAATTTATTTAAAATACCTAGAAAATTCCAAAAATATTTTCCTTCTGCATTTTGATTTCAAATAAATTCTTCCACCCAAAAACAATTTTATTTTTATTTTTTGCATTAAAAAACCATTTTAAAATTATTTTAATGTTTATTTTAATTAATTAATGGAAATTAATTAATTAAAATATCATTTAGGTTTCTGAAAATTCCAAAAAAATTCACATTGCATCTTAGAACATTTAGAAACATTGTCAAACCATTCATACAAATTTCTTTTTGGTTTTGAATCAATTTTAACATTTTTCTTTAACCCCAAATGCGCAGCTAATTCATCAATTAGCGTCGGCTACAGGACGACGCTACGGAATGTCAGCTGTCATTTTTTAATTGGATTGCCTGTCAGGTTGGCCAACATATTATTATACCCTAGAGTCGGCTCATAGAACCGCAACTACATTTTTTAGACACCCAATTATTTTATCTTAGCGTCGGCCACGTGGTCGCCACTACATTTTTTAGACACCCCATTATTTTATCATAGCGTCGGCCACGTGGCCGCCACTACATTTTTTAGACACCCCACTTATTTTATCTTAGCGTCGGCCACGTGGCCGTCACTAACTTTTTTAGACACCCAATTATTTTATCTTAGCATCGGCCACGTGGCCGACACTAAATTATTTAATCGTACAGGTTTTATTTGTAATCATCACCTTCCCTTGCTCAATACCTGTTTATTATTAATTAAAACATGTTTATCATTTTAACTCTAACAGCCCAATGGCATTGCAAAACAAATCATCAATCAACAATTCAAGTGATCCAAAATACACCATGTCATTCTAATGAGTTTTAAGATACACCACCATGTTATTCTAATGAGTTCTAAAATACACTAACATCAAAATACTAATCAGTTCCAAAAAAAAACAACATCAAAATTCTGTTCCAAAATACAACATCAAAATATCAACACATAAAACAGGTCCTAAACAATCTAAACACTAATCATGATAACCAACATCAACTTCCTCATCATCCTCCTCCTCCTCCTCCTCCTGCAACATCCAAAATAAATAGTCACGAGTCAGACACATTAATTAACGTAAAAAAATACGCTAAAAAAATACGCTCAAGCATGTGATACTCATTGAGTTCACTTAATAAACCTTAGCTTATAAATAAATAAAAAATTATCAATTGCGATTATAAGTTGATTGCTTAGTTACCAAGTACTTATAGATTCTTTTTTTATCAAAAGAAGCTATAACCTTTGGGTCTAAAATTAAATTAAATTGCCACAACTCCTAAATTTATGTCATTTTGGTTTTCATATCTATTTCTTTCCCTTCAACTCCTAAATTTGAACAACCTTAGGTGGTTTTGTTCAACAAGCTAAACAAAACAAAACAAAAACAAACTTGGTCATTTGATCATTTCCCTAGTTTATATCTTTCTATAGAAATTTCTCCAACACTTTTTTTCAAGAAAAAACCAAGAAATTATAGCAGCAAAACAAAAAGCATGCAAAAAATTGTAATCAATAGAAAATACATCAAGAGAAGGAAATAACAATGAAATTTTTATGAAAGAGATGCCTCTTCCACCATCCATGCAGCAAAGCAACAACAAAGATTCAGAATTTGTGAAGAGTGGCGGAATTCTAACAAACAACATCACTTTCTAAACAATGATCTTATGTTGCTCTTGATTGTTATAACAGTGGCGGAATTCTAACAAACAACTTTAGTGCAATTAAGTACAAAAGGATATGAAAATTCAACTCAACTACATAAACATAATTTATAAACGAGTTCAATTCAACTAAATCAAAAACAATAGAAAATAGAACGTATCGAATCATTATAATCAGGATGACCACTCTCAGGAGCACTAGAAGGACCCGCCTGAAGAGAATGCAGCATATCAAATTTCTTTGATAATTCTTCAAATTTCTTTGCCAATTCATCTGTCCGCGCATTCTCCCGTGCAACCTCTTCACGTGCAGCAGCAGCTTCAGCTCTGGCAGCCTCAATGGCTTAGTTATCTGCTTCTCTATGTGGGTTTGTAATTGACACCTAAGTCAAGAAGTTTACTCCACATCTTATGTTACGTGCCAATTGTCCTGTGCCATAACACCGCCCCCGTGTCTTACCCCCTGCAGCTTCTTTCCAAATTTGTATTCTTGTTGATCCTTCGACTTCATCACCAACTTGTTGCAAGCTGCTGCAGAATTTTTCCTGTACACAAGTATTTTAGAAAACTGAGAACAATAGCCAAAAACATATAAACATATAGCCAAAATAGTTCTTAAACAAATTTATAAGATATAAACATATAAATAGAAAAAACACGTGAGAGTATAATATTTTGTGGAAGTTTTTAACACAAATACCAAACAAAGTATAATATTTCAAACAAAGTGTAGTAAAATGTTAACTTACATGTGTTGTCGCTGCACGAGCGTCAACCCACTCCCCATTCTTCTTTTTATGGGTGGCAATGAAAATCTCATCTGGATGTGCGGGTCGATCGAGTTTTTTAGCCTATCATTAGATCAAATATATATGGTAAAAATTTATATCAAATATAATTATATTAAGTCTTTGTAATTATAAAGTATATATTAATGGATTCTAATTATAAAGTATATACCAATTCAAGTGCAACATCATGGTGAGCTTTATGACCTGTTGTATGGACTGCCCCACCTTTGTTAGATGATCGATTAATCTTATTTTGTTGGGATATAGCTCTGAATTCATTTGTCTTCCACTTGTCTAGGAGATATGTCCATGTATCTACACCCATCCAACCCGGCTTCTGGCCCTTTTCTCTAGCCTTTCGTTGTATATCAGATAACCGTTTTCCACATTTCTGATGAAACAATTCTTCCATCTTTGCATCATCACAACGGTCCCAAGATACAAGCCTCTGACAAAATAAACAAATAATAAATAAAACTCAGTAGTATACATAATCATCAACCACAATTAAAAAAGAAATTTCATGTTCATATGATATTCACATGATTATATGATGTTTCATTGAATAATATAAGATTCATATGTTAAATATATGAATAATATGGGCAACAGAAAACCAGTCGAGAACATACACAAACTCGTAACGATGTCTAAACCGACGTGACTATAATGCATGACTTTTAAACAAATCAAAGTGTATACAAATGAACAAAAATTCAAAAGTAGTGGATTCAAAACAACAACAAATAAAACCAATTGGTAATCACAAGCTTACAAAACTGCAATCAAAATAGATACCCTTCGGGACTCTAATTGCCAATGTATCAGCTGCTTGTGTTATGGCTGCTGACTACTTTGCTGCAGGATACTTTGTTTGGGCTGTTTTAATTGCTAACTTGGCACGCATTGGTTATGAAGAATAGACTATGTACATGGTTGTAAACCATAGTGGTGTTCCAAATATATTAAGGCAATTGTAAACATCGGTGGACTATTTTTAGGTATTCCGAAGGCTATAGCATGGCTTTTCTCAAAACAAATTTATAATTTACAATTAACTTTTATATTAACTTTTATGTTCACTATTTTTAGGTGTTCCGAAGGCTATAACAGGGCTTTTCTTTCTTAATTCACTCAAAGTAATATCTTGTTGTGATTTTCAAGGTAGCTTCTATATATATAACACTTGACTAGTCATTTTTAAAAGTATTTTTTGAAATTAGGAGAGATTAATTAATTATCTATTTAATAGTTGTATACACACAGTGATATAACACTTCGATATATATTACACTTGACTAGTCATTTTCATGGGACAATGGTCATTGGTCAAACATACACACAGTGATACAAATCACTATAAAGCTTCATGTTTTAAATTTGATTTGTTGTGGTTGAACATATACACACAGTCATTGGTCAAACATACACACAGTGACACAAATCACTACAAATCACAAAACCAGAAAATGATAGAACTCACAAAAGAGATGAATATGCGTAGAGAACTAACCTGTAAATATAGGAGTTAAAGAGATGAATATGCTTAGAAGCCAGAGACTGAGCAAAATTGAAGCAATCACTTAAATGAAACTTGCTTTAGACAAAAACATCAGAACAACATAACTGCGAATTTCGAAGTTAATATATTCATAACAACATACATATACAAAGAAAATTAATATATTCATAATATTTGCATCTATACACATTGTCAGGAAAAAATTAAAACAGTTTCAGGACCTTTTCAGTCAGTTTTTCTGCTATAAACACTTTCAGAACCTTTTCAGTCAGTTTTTCTGCTTTCAATATTATATGCACATGAATCAAGAGAACAATGTAAAAGAAGAAGTATTTATAATTCAACATAAAATCGTTAATCAACTACTAGTATGTATTAATAGCCTTAAGAACAATAATACAGTACAAGGAACAAGGGCAGCTGGGAGGCCACAAAGATTTATTAGCAGATAAGAATTCATTTTCAAAAACCACCCACCACCCCAAAGTAAACAAGCAGTATATATGTAATAAGAAAAACAAGGATATCAACTATTCAACTGCACTGAAATTAGTGAGTAGAGACAAGAAAAGGTATGCGGCGACATGTTTGAGCATCAAATGAAAGCATAGATGCTGAATCACACACAAAAACAGACTCAATCACACACAAAAATCAGTAAAACAGACTCAATCACACACAAAAATCAGTATTGGAGCTCCATTAAGATATGGGCTCAACTACAATTCAACAAAGTCCTCTATACTATATTTATATCCCTACCTTTCTCAACTTAACGCAAATTTGTGGTTTGCGAAGAACCCTTCTAAAAAGCTTCTACCGCAATCCAACTGTAAACACACATATGCAACGATTGTCTTTGTAGGATTCTTCTCCCAATGTGTTCAGCTCAGCAATTGCTTCCTCAAATGCCTATCAAAAAAGGAAAAGAAAATTGATAGATTTTAGAATCAATAAGCTAGTATGTTCCTACTGCAGTACTAAGTATATTACAAGACAAACATAAACAGAAAACAAAAGACACATAAGGAACAACATATGTCAATATTATTCATGAGCAAATTTTACATCAACCACGCTCACCATTACTCAATTGATTATTAACCATCAACAAAATTTAATATCTCTTCACTATAATAAATTTGACAGCAACCAACAAAATTGAAAGAATACCTTCTAACTACAACTGATATACGGAAAGAACTCCTAAAACTGGACATAGATGAATAAACAATAGTGATACTTCTAACTACAACAAAGATTGCTCAACAAAATTAAGAGAAGAAGAACACAACAACAACACAACAACAAGCAACCGAGCAAGACAGTAACAACACAACAACAAGCAACACAGTAATCGACTTCGACGATAACAACACAACAACAAGCAACACAACAATAATAAGCAAAACGTAGCAGTGATGAGAATACCTTCAAAACGAAATCTTCCTTCAAAACAAAATCTTCCTTCAAATCTGTAGCAAAACCAAAAATGAAATTTAGGTTTTCCTCTTCAAATTTGTGGCAAAACAAAACGAAATCACTAATTGAAGAATGAACAAGACGAAGACGGACGAAGAATGAAAAACCACATTACCGGACGAAGACGGATGGACGAAGAATGAACGAAGACGGACGGTGAACGAAGACGAACGGAGTGTGAAATCAATTGAAGGACGATTACTGAGTTTGCGTTTACATGGAAGAGTGTGTTTGTGAAATCAATTTAGGTATTCATTTTCTCTCTTTTTCATTTTCATTTTTTTTTCATTTAATTTTATTGTTTTAGTTAAGTTATATTTTTATTTAATTTTATTGTATTATTTAATTATTCTAATTAAGTTATAATTAAGTTATAATTTTAATATTTTAATTTATTTTATTATTTTATTAATTTAATGAAGAAAAAAGCTTTTATTTTTATTGTTTTAATTAAGTTATAATTTTCTTAATTTATATTTAATTCTATTTTATTTTATCATCTTATTATACTATTAATTAAAAAAATAGTATACATTTTCATTATTAATTTCATTATTATACTATTATTTAGTTCTATTATTTTATTTTATTATTTTATATATAGTATTAATTTTCATTTAATATAAATTGTAGCTTATTAATTGATAATTTATATTTTAATTTATTAATTTAATTTAATTAAGTTATATAATCTATATCTCATGTTTTCTATATTTTTATTTAATTTTATTGTATTATTTTATTATTCTAATTAAGTTATAATTTTAATGTTTTAATTTATTTTATTATTTTATTATTTTAATGAAGAAACAAGCTTTTATTTTTATTTTTTTAATTAAGTTATAATTTTCTTAATTTGTATTTAGTTCTATTTTATTTTATCATTTTATTATACTTTTAATAAAAAAATAGTATTCATTTTCATTATTATACTATTATTTAGTTCTATTATTTTATTTTATTATATATAGTATTAATTTTTATTTAATATTAATTTTAATTTATTAATTTATAATATATATTTTATTTTATTAATTTAATTTAATTAAGTTATATAATTTATATCTCATGTTTTCTATATTTTTTAAATATATTTTTATTTTTAAATATCATTTATATATTATAATTGAATTAAAAAAATAATAAAAACGAAATTTGGTGGGGAATTGGAAATTTTCGCACCCAAATATAGTGTCGGTCATAACCGACGCTAACAGAAAAAAATGATTTTCTATATCAATAATAAAAAGAGGAAAACAAAATTTATGGGCGGAACAGAAAATTTTCGCACCAATATTAGCGTCCGCCTAGGCCGAGGCTACAAAGATATTAGTACTCTATTTAGCTTTTAAATAAAAATCAAATGAATTACTTACAATAGAATAAAATAAATTCTGAATTAACGTCGGTTTGGCTAACGCTATATTTAAAAAACAAATAAAAATTGGTTTTTAATGTTAGCGTTGGTTTAATAAGACACAAATGTGACACTAGTAGCGTCGGTGTCGTGGCCGACGCTAATATATTGATGCTAAAAAGTGTTTTTCTTGTAGTGATTTTTGTCATGAATTCATCTTGCATTTTTTATTTGATTTGCATTTTTCCTCTTAAGGTACCCTAAAAACCCTAGAAACTTAGGAAATTCATAACTCCTTCTAGGTTTAGCTTCTGACCTCCCTCTTTGGATGGTAATCTAGTATAGGTTTAGGGTTCCTTTGAATGCATTTTCAATTTTTTATCTTGTGATTTGCTTCTGTCTTTTCCATTTGCATCTCATCCTTTCATAAAACCCTAATTTCTCATGTTCATTTTCATACATCTTGCATATGCATCCATTCATAAACTTGCCATGACATTTCTTGCATTCACATGACTTCTAAGACATCATAGGACATATTAGAATCATGCTTGATCATTTCTTCATCCATTTGCCATGATATGCATTCATTTCATTCCATGAACTTTCATGTGCTTTCATGCTTCCTACATGCTTCATTTGCATTCCCATCTCTTGTATGATCATTCATAACACTTGACATGTCTTTACATCATCTCTTAGCATCATTTACATCATGTTTATGCTTCTGGTTTTGGTTTTCATCTTTGCATTTACATCCCATTTTCATTTCATTCTTTTCTTTTTTCTAACATTTTCAGGTGGTAAGTAATTTGAGAAGTGAATTTGCCTTCACTTCTCATCTCTCTTCTCACTCTTCTCATACATCATTGCTGCATTTTACTTTGCTTTAGAGTGAGCTTTCTCATTCATGTTCATCATTCACTTTCTTTCTCCAAGTTACTTATCTTCTTCAGTGAAGTAAGTAACTTGTTTCTTCTGCTTCTCTTCCCTTCATCTGTTTCTTCCATTGGTGGCTTCTTTGAAGATCTCTTGCAAGCCTCACAAACCATAGGAACACCCAAGCATGAAAATAACTAGGGTTTTGATTAGTCCCCCCTTTATTTTTTACCTTTGTGTCTTCTTTTGTGTCTCTCTTCTCATCTCATAATCAGAGACTAAACATTTAAGGTTTTAAGACTTTGTAATTAGGGTTATGCTTGCATCCTTCTCTTAGGATGGAGTGTATAACTTTAATCCTAAGTGTTAAACCCTTAATTTGTTTAAACCTCTTAATTAATCCATCTTAATAATCACTAAGACAATAGCTTGTAACTTGGGCCTTGCATTAGGGTTCTAATTCTTCCTTTATTGGTTAAGAAGGACTAACCCTAGTGTTAATGGACAAGTCCTCCTCAAGTTGTCTTACAACCCATAAAATTCACTTCTTAATCTTATCCTTAATTAAAATCCATTTTAATAAAGGCTTGTTTTGTCATGAGGTTAATCCTTAATCATGGATTAAGTTGAGGTATCTTCCTCAGCTTAAGTGTTCTCATCTATTATCCTTCTATTAGGATGGTGTAATGAGTCCACTAAATCCTTGATTATGGCTTAAACGCATTACTTAACACTAAACAAAAACACCAAAAACATCTAAATAATCACAAGTAGGTTAATGATTATAATCCTACATCATGGTAATTAAGTTTGAGATGTTTATCTCCTACTTAAGGTATTCTCATTATCCCTAATCAAAGGGAGGATATGATGAGTTTACTAACCCTTGGTTTAGGCTTAAGCTCATTAACTTATGACAAACTCAAAAAGCAATAAAATATTGAAAACACAAAAACAAAGCAATAATCGTCTCCTTCGGGATTCTCTTCTCATCATCTTCACTCACAAACGAGAACTCGCTTCTTCTGTCCAGATCAAGACAGTTAGCACCTAGCCAGACAGGTCATACACTTGAGCATAGACAAGTAAGCAGTTCATCAGTCAATTTATCTTTCAGTCTCTTTGAGTCGAACTACGGTGTTCTGACTTCCTCATTGCACGAGAGGATACGTAGGCATAACTTAACTGTTATCGAACAAAAGTCTCTGTCTCTTCCCCCCCCCCCCTCTTCCAGCACTATTCTTTTAAGCCTCATTCCTGAGCACTTCACTTCACTTTTCTTGCACTGACACTTGTATATTCTTTTCCAGCTTTTGCACACAGATAGCACAGACACTACCCCTTTAAACACAAACTTTCAAGCGTGGATCCCGTCGAGTACGACGGACAATCTGGGTGCTAATACCTTCCCAGGTTGTAATCAAGCCCCTTTCTCAGTTTCTCTGGTTCGCAACCGTCTTATCCATCTTTTTCTAGGTTTATGCAGCATTATCTTTCCTTCGGGATAAAAATGCCTAGCTGACGACTCTTTTCACTTCATTTCATTTCTCTTTCGACAACCGTTCGTGTCTGTACCCTATCTGACCCTGTGTCTCTTAGAGGGAGCGACAAAGTCATATAAAATGCATATGTGTGATCATATAAAGATGAGATGCAAAGGAGGAATGCTTTGAAGTTTGAAAACACATGAAAGTTTATGAAATGAAATGAATTCTAATCATGGCAAATGAATGAAGAAATGATCAATTAAGGTTCTAACATGTCTTAAGATGTCTAAGATGACATAATAATGCATGAAATGGCATGGCAAGTTCATGTGATGATGAATATGCAAAGTGAATGCAAGTGAACATGAGAAATTAGGGTTACATGGACATGTGAGATGCAAATAGATAAAATAGAATCATATGACATGAAAACAATTTGCAATCAAGCTCAAACAAATCCTAACCCAATATTAGGTCATACCCCAAAGGATAAGGTCAGAAGCCTAACCAATCAAAAGTTATGATTTTCCTAAGTTTTCTAGGGTTTTTGGGTGGTTTAAAGGGAAAAATGCAAATCAAATTGAAAATGCAAGATAAATTTATGAGGAAAAAGACCTATAAATTACATGAAGTATGTAACACAATGAAAAACGAATCAACTTAAAACTCTTCTTGGTTAGGCAGAAATGATTTCTCAAAGTTAGGGTTTAAAAATATGATTTTTATAACCCTAAATTCAAAGAAAATTGGCAAATTATGTTCAAACCTAAAAAGAAATTTGTGTGAAGAGTTTGAAAATGTTTCTAAATGCATTGGAATGATTCATAATTTTTTTGGTGATTTTTAGAAAGCTAAATGTATTTTTAATTAATTAAAATACTTTAATTAATTAAAAATAACATTTAAATATTTTAAAAATACTTTTTTAATGCAAAAAATAAAATAAAAATTATTTTTGAAATGAGAAAAATATTTAAAGTCAGAATGCAAAAGAAAATATTTTTTGGATGCTTTTTGATATTTTAAATAAAAAGAACAAAAGAAATAAAAAGAAAATGAATTTAAATGAAAAGTATGAAGATCTGATGGTTAGGATTCAAACTGGGGGAAAAAGCATTGACTGCGCACGCAATCCTCTAGCTGACATTCAAATTGGGTTTTTATTTAATTAATCCTAATTAATTAATTTAATTAAAAGATTAGGGTTTAATGAAATGATCTGGACCCTCCAAACACGCGTTAATCCTAATCCTACGACCCACATTCAAACTGGCCCTTAAACCCTAATTAAGAACCCTAACCACTTTCAGGTGACCAGAGCTAGCTCCGGTCATCTTCTCCGACAAGTCATTTACCCTAACTTCTTCCCTAGGCTAAATCAAACCCTCTAAAGCTCTAGAAATGATCATTAAACATAAACAAGCAAGAATCAAGAATCAAGCATCAAAAACAATTTATTTCACACATACATGACAAATCGAAGCAAAAATCATTTCACGGGAAAAATTTCAGAACATCATGTAATGCTTATTTCTCAACCATTTTCAATTTTAAACACATCAGGGTGATCAGTGAAGCATGATGAATCATTTAGAAACTTAAAAAAGAAGTGCTGGGAAAAAAGTTCATCATAGCTACCTGAGTTGAAGCTTTGTGTTCTTGAGCTTTCTGACCCTTTCTTTGGTGCAAATCCACCCCAATGATCACCCTGATGCTTCTGAAGTTCTTGAATGGAGCTTATGTGGCTTGGTTTTGAAGGTTCAGTTCTGAGTATGCAGAAATCGTATTTTGTCTTGAGGGTGTTTTATGCTATGGTGATGGGTGGGAAATGATCCTGAGGTGTTTTTGAGTTGATTGGTGGAAGAAGTTTGAAGTTTGAATGGTTGGTTTTTGAGATTCGAAGAGAGGAAGGTTTTGATAGATTTTGTGAATTCTGAGTTCTTGGATGATTCAGGCTATTGTGTTTTATGAAATGTGATCCATAATGTTTGTTTAAGCCAATGGAATTGCTCAGAAAGTAGGTGGTGGCACAAGCTGATTGGTATGGGAGTTTTTGCAAAAAGTCAAGATTGTGTACTATGAGGTATGGGCACGGGTCAGAGGAGATTTCATGGGGTGTCTGGCCTCAGCTGGTTTCAAGGATGGCCATGGGACTGGTTTTGATGTGCTGGAAGGCTTGGATGAAGAGTTATCACATGTTTTGCAAATTTCCCTCTTTGAAGTTTCTTGGATCATAAGTCATGAAAACCCTAGGTTCAATGCATAATTCTGATCTTTTGAAGTTCATTTGACCTATTGTAAAGTGTTTGTGCACATTAGAAGTCATTAGAATGCTTGAATATGCCAAAATGCAAAATCCCTATTTGACATGAAACTTGAAATTATAGGATTTTCGCCAACTTTGAAAGGCCATATCTTGAGTTCTATGATGAATCAAGACATGTTCTTGTACTTTTTGAAAAGGGAAAAACCCAATCTACAACTTTCATGACCAAGAATTTTTCATTTGAAGCATTTTTGGTTATGAAAGAGGAGGTTGAAAAACTTTCCCAAAATGGAAAGTTTGCATTTCAAGTCATTTCTAAAAATGGCAAGTTTGCAATTGGCTAAAAAATTCTTCAATATTGTGAACTTACAACCACTTCTAAGATCAAATAAAGATCATATAACTTCAATTTGATGAAAATACCCCTTTGGTTCCATTGTTGGGGGCCTCAGATGCCCTGATTTTGACTTAACTTACTCAGGAAGTTACCCAGTGAACATATGACTTACACAATGAATTTCTTCATCAAACTTGGTACACATGATCCTTATAACATATTAAGACCATTAGAAACAATAATGACCCAAAACTTTGGAGTTAAGGCCTTTGAAACCAAAACCCTAATTTTGGTCATCTATGTAGTGAAAACCCTAGCTCTACTTCCATGCCTTTGCCAGCTCTTGTGATCCCTTGACTTTCATGAAGTTTGAGGAGAATAATATGATGATAGAACACACATGGACCCTCTTAGAAAGCTTTGAGGCCTTTGGGATGGCTCAGATGGATTCTTGGATTGCTCAGATCACAAACCCTAGATGCAGATGAACTTGAACTTATGCAGTGAAGCAAATATGCAATATGAGATGCAATGCTTATGTTAAAACAAAAATGAAAGATCACAAGCCAAGGTGTGATGTGAGTGAGGGAAAATTTTGGGTGTTTACAGTTGCCCCTATTCAAGCATGAGTTAGTTGTGCAGGATGTAAGTGCCTGGCTTAACAGACAAACAAGATAACTTGTGGTTGAATACCAAAGACAATCTAAAATTTGCACTCGCTGGATAGAAGAAGAAAAGGGATATAAATTGTAAAAGGTAGTATAGCATGATTATCAAATGAACACGATGGAGGATGACCATCGAGCAGAGGATGACTGCTGGGGATAAAGTGGTAAGTAAAGCAATGACGGTGACGGCCGACAAGCTGGGGGAATAAAGAGACCATGATGGGGACTACCATAAGGTAAAGAAACAAGATTCTCTGGGGATTAAAGTAAAGCAAATGACGGGGACGACCATCAGGCTTGGAAAGTAAAGTAAACAACGACGGGGACGGCCATCGGTTTAAAGAATAAATGAAATAATGATGAGGGACAGTCATCAAAGGTGAAGGACGATCACCTAGTAGGGGACGACTGCTCTTTATCACGACATAGGACGAATGTCGGATAGAAAAGGGTCAACGATGGGGACGGTCATCGGATAAACATGATGAAGGACGATCATCAAGAGGTGAAGGACGATCACCTAGCAGGGTACGGCTGCTTTCAGGGTTTATCATGACATAGGACGAATGTCGGATAACAAGATCAACGATGGGGACGACCATCGGCTGAAATGATGAAGGATGGTTATCAAAAGGTGAAGGAGGATCACCTAGCAGGGGATGGCTGCTCTTTATCACGACATATGATGAATGTCGGATAGAAAAGGGTTCCACTAATGGGGACTCCATTGGGGAAGGGGATGAGGGACTGTCATCCAAAGGCGAAGGACGATCACCTGGCAGGGGACGACTGCCGAAGGTATCACGACATAGGACGAATGTCGGATAGAAGAAAGTTGTTCTGTTGGTGACTTACTGGGGAATGGTAAACACGGACGAGTGCTTACGCTTAAGAGTAAAAAGTATAAGTGTTTGACGATGTACATAGATTAAAGATGCGGACGAGCATCCTTAGGACCATGATACAGACGAGTATCGGTAGAAACAAACACTGACACGTGTTCAGAGATGATGATACAAACGAGTAACAACTGGTTAACAAAGAACACGGACAAGTGTTGGATCTGCGAGGAGTGATATGAACAGGATACAGACGAGTATCGAAGACTTCTGTATAAGTATGTATAGGTATTGATTTATTGGTGAAGTTGGTGCAAGACACAAACGGGTGCTCGACTTGCTGGGGAATGGATGACACGGATGGGTGTCAGATATGTACTATATAAACAGGCATCTGTTTCGTGAATACAAAGGATATGCTTTGGATTTCTGTGGGGATAGGACGACACAGACGGGTGTCGGAAAGGACATGTTATGAACAAGTATTTGTCTTTGAGAGTGCAAAGGGGACGCTTTGGCTTTTATGTGCATGGGTGTATTTGTATTGTTACGGATGAAATATTGATGGTAATTGCAGGTGACTCGCTCGAACCTGGCTTGTGATCATGCAAATGTTTGATTTTTGCCGTAATGCTCTGTATTAGACGGAATGCTACACTCTGTGTGGGGAAAATGATGCGAATGCCATGATTATGCAAAGGGGAGAAATTGATCCGAGACTCGGATCCTGCTGGGATAAAGATCTCGGGATGATCTGCTTGGAGGGATATCCCGGCTGGGGAAGAGATCATTTGGTAGATCTACTAGGAAGGATAGTTCTGCTTGTGGGATTAGATCATTGGTAGATCTATCAGTAAAGGGAAATCAGCTGGGGAGAAAGAAGCTTCAGCAACTCCGCTGGGAAAGTATTTCATGCATTGTTCTCCTGGGGAGAGAATGGAAACTCTGTGGGGAGATAGTTCCCATTAGCTTTGCCGGGGATGAGAGAAATCTGGCTCTCTGGTGGGGAATAATAAGTTCCTTACCCATCTTGTTGTGGAACGGTTGTCAGGCACTTCCCGGGGAGGTCCTGCTTCTGGGAAGTAGCATGTTGGGGATTCAATGCTTGGCATGCCCCATGTTGGGTATCGAATACCTGCAACCTGTTAAGACCAAAGAAGCGCACAAGCATCCCGAGGTATCCCTTACCGGATTCCATCATAGGAGTTTAGACTTTCCTGAAAGTAATATATTTCCTGCAAGCATTTATTAAGAATGGCTCATTTGTTTTATGCAAGTGTTGTATCATGAATATTGGACATTTTGCAAACGAAACAGAAATGTACAAGACGAGGTGTGATTGAAAACTCTGATTTTATTAATTTTGGGTGCCCTGAATTGGAAAATACAGTCAAAGAAACAAATCCCCTGAAATGAGGAGATTGCTATAAATTGAGGAAATAAAAGTGTTGGCAATGTTGATGATGACGTTCCAGTGAACTTCCTTTGCTATGACCTGTATGACCTTGACGTTCTTCTCATCTTGCTTTCTGAAGAAGGTTGATTCTGACTGATACTTTATCCTTCCAAAGCTTGTCGTGTTATGAATGATACAGACGAATTCAGAATGCAATTATTCGCTTATTCCCTGATTTTGCGTGGATCGCCCTTTCGGGTTTTCAATCCACCGGGATACCCATTTTTGCCTGAGTTGTCCAATGCGGCTTTTCAACTTAGCGGGTGTACACATTTTTTTTATTTTTCCCTTACTTTTGCCCGAGCCTTTTATTCTGTTTTTGACTCGCCGGGATGCCCTTTTTTTTCCTGGACTTACATTCTGTTTTTATGTCCAGCGGGTCATTTTATGCGAAGTTTTTTTTAACTGCATCTTAATTCACAGGGGATAAGAAATCCTCGCCATCCATAGTAGTGAGCATCAGTGCTCCACCAGAGAAAACTTTCTTTACAATGAATGGACCGTCGTAGTTTGGAGTCCATTTGCCCCCGTGGTCTGTATGAGGAGGCAGAAGTCTTTTCAGCACCAGATCTCCCACTTGGTATTCCCGAGGCCTGACTTTCTGATCGAAGGCTCTCTTCATCCTTTTCTGATATAACTGTGTAAACACCCCAAATTTTCCTTCACTAAGTTCACACCATGGCTTGTGATCTTTCATATTTACATTAGTTTAATCATATCATTCATGTTGCATTTTTTGCTTCACTGCATTAGTTCAAGTTCATCTGCATCTAGGGTTTGTGACATGAGCCATCCAGGATCCATTTGAGCCACTCCAAAGGTCATCAATAATCTCAAGAGGGTCCATATATGTTCAATCATCATATTTTATCCTTCAAGGATCAAGGAAGTCAAAGAATCACAAGAACTGGCAAAGCATGGAAGCAGAGCTAGGGTTTAACTACATAGATGACCTAAAATTAGGGTTTTGGTTTCAGAGGCCATAAATCCAATTTTTTTGATCATACTTGTTTCTAATGGTCTCAATATGTTATAAGTATCATGTGTACCAAATTTGAGGAAGAAATTCATTGTGGAAGTCATCTGATCACTAGGTAACTTCATGAGCAAGTTAGAGCAAAATCAGGGCATCTGAGGCCCCCAACATGGAACCAAAGTGTATTTTTCATCAAATTGAAGTTATATGGTCTTTATTTGATCATTGAAGTGCTTAGAAGTTCACAAATTTGAAGAAAAGTGAGCTAAACTAAAAGTTTCCAAAAATGGAAATGACTTGTAATGTAAACTTTCCATTTTGGGAAAGTTTTTCAACCTCCTCTTTCTCAACCAAAAATGCTTCAAATGAAAAATTGTTTGTCATGAAAGTTGTAGATTGGATCATTCCCTTTTCAAAAAGTACAAGAACAAGTCCTAATTCATTATGGAACTCAAGTTATGGCTTGTCAAAGTTGGCAAAAATCACATAATTTTCAAGAATGCACCAAAGAGGGATTTTTGCAAAACCTCTTGCCAAACCATTTTGTGACTTCAAATACACTTCTAAGCATCATACCAACATTTTGCAATGTCTAAAACTAAGAATTTCCCAAAGAATCTCAAGTTTTCATGCCTTGCCCATGAAGAAATCTCAAAGGGGCCAAACTTTCTCCAAATTGCAAAACACCCCATAACTTTGTTTCAACTTGCTGAATTGCCTCAAGATTGATTCTATGGTCATCCTTGATCTCAGATGCACATGGACATGCCAAAAAGCCAGCTGCATTCTTGCCCATACCTCAAGTACAACCAACCTTGACTTTTTTCAAATCACCCCATACCAATCAGCATAGCCCACACCAACTCCACAGACCTATCACAACTTGATATGTGGACTTTATGCAAGCCATAACACACAAGAACACAGCCTGAAACTTCAACATTCTCAAGTTCACAAAAATCATCCCTCTTGCATTTTCCTTCGAAACACACAACACACTTGCTCAATCTTCAAACAAACACCACCATTCATTTCTAAATCAATCACTGATCACAAACCACCCACCAAAACAGCCAAGAACACACCACAAGCAAAACACGATTTTCTGACCAGTGGAGTACAAACTCACAAACCAGCCTTCCTTAAAGCTCTACAAGCATCAAAGCTTCCTCAGGGAGGTCATTGGAGGCATTTTGCACCAAGGAAGCAGCCAGAAAGCTCAAGGGTTGAAAGCTCCATCTCAGGTAGCCATTCGAATTAATTTTTCCAAAACCTTTATTTTATGTTACTAAATGATTAAGCATGTGTCACTGATCACACTGAACTTTGTATATTTGAAAACAGTGGAGAGATGAGTATTTACTGAGCTTCTGAAATTTTTGCCATTTTTGTTGTTTTCTTCGAATCTTGATTTTGGGTGAAAAGAAATGAGGTTTGAGGGTGGATTTAGGTTCAGGGGGATGAGGGGAGTTGATCTGGAGCTTTAGAGCTCCAGAAATAACCTAGAAGTGAGGTTTTGGTTTTTCTCAGGGGAGGTGTGGCCGGAGAAGACGACCGGGGGTCTTTTCCGGCAACCTGAAAGTGATTAATGGCTAATTAGGGTTAGGGTTTCTGTTTGAATGAGGGCCCTTGGATTTGTCCTTCCCGCGTGAGATGAGTGGCTGAGATTAGTTCATTAACTTAATTTCTGGATTAATTAAATAATTAAATAGGATTAGTTAAGTTTGAATATGGGCCATTGGATGTGGCCCCAGTCAACCCAAACCTTCCCCAGAATCAATCCAGGCCCTCCATTCAGCATACTTCAGCTTTTATTTAATTTTTATTTCATTTTTCTTATTTATTTTGTACGAATTATTTAAAATAGTTAAAAAATCCCAAAAATATTTTTATTCAGCATTTTAATTCCAAATAATTTTCTCAACCCAAAAATATTTTTATTTTTATTTTTTACATTAAAAAATCATTTTTTTAGACATTTAATTGTTTATTTTAATTGATTAATGAAAATTAATTAATTAAAATATCATTTAGGTTTCTAAAAAATCCCAAAAAATTCATGTTGCATCTTTAAACATTTAGAGACATTGTCATACCATCCACACAAATTTCTTTTTGGTTTTGAATCATTTTGACATTTTTTCTTTGAATTTAGGGTTCATAAAATCCCATTTTTGAACCCTAACTTCAAGAATTATTTTCTGCCTAACCAAGAATGGTATGACCATGGTTCTTTTTGCATTGATCTTCATTTGAAATGTATTTTCTAGCATAATTTTTTCATAAATTTCTTCTGCCTTTTTGATTTGATTTGCATTTTTTCCCTTTAGGTACCTTAAAACCTTAGAAAACTTATAAAACTCATAAATCCCTTAGGGTTAAGAGTTAGGTCTCCTCCTTTGGGGTGTGATATCATATGGGGTTAGGGTTCTTTTGATTGCATTTTCAATTTTTTATCTTGTCATTTGCTTCTGTTTTTGAGTTTTGCATCTCATGTTGTATGAAAACCCTAATTTCTCATCTTCCTTTGCATACATCTTGCATAAGCATTCATATAAGAACTTGCCATGACATTTCTTGCATCCACATGACTTCTAAGACATCTTAGGACACCTTAGACTCATGCGTGATCATTTCTTCATCCATTTTCCATGTTATGCATTCATTACATTCCATGGACATTCATGAACTTTCATGCTTCCTTTATGTTTCATTTGCATTCTCATCCTTGTATGATCATTTACATCTATGGACATACATTTGCATCATCTCTTAGCATCATTAACATCATAAATATGCCTCTGGTTTTGGTTTGCATCCTTGCATTCATTTCATTTTCATTTCATTTCATTTCCTTTTACTAACTTTTCAGGTGGTAAGTTACTTTGAGAAGTGAATTTGCCTTCACTTCTCACAATCTCTTCTCATCTCTCTTATGCATCCTTGCTGCATTTTGTATTTGTATTAGAGTGAGCTTGCTCATTCATGTTCCCTCTTCACTTTCTTTCTTCAAGCAACTTATCTTCTTAAGTGAAGTAAGTTGACTTGCTTCTTCTGCTTCTCCTCCTTTCATCTACTTCTTCCTTGGTGGCTCTCCTTGAAGATCTCTTGCAAGCCTCATAAACACTAGGAACACCCAAGCATGATAACAATTAGGGTTTGATTAGTCCCCCATTATTTTCACCTTTGTGTCGTCTTTTGTGTCTTCTTTTCTCATCTCATAATCAGGGACTAAACCTTAAAGGTTTTAAGGCTTTGTGATTAGGGTTATGGCTGCATCCTTCTCTTAGGATGGAGTGTATAACTTTAATCCTAAGTGTTAAACCCTTAATGTGTTTAAATCTTTTAATCAATCCATCTAATAATCACTAAGACATCCAGCTTGTAACTTGGGCCTTGCATTAGGGTTCTAATTCTTCCTTAATTGGTTAAGAAGGACTAACCCTAGTGTTAATGGACAAGTCCTCCTCAAGTTGTCTTACAAATCATAAAATTCATTTCTTAATCTTACCATTAACTAAAATCCACTTTAATAAAGACTTTGTTTTGTCATGAGGTTAATCCCCAATCATGGATTAAGTTGAGGTATCTTCCTCAGCTTAAATGTTCTCATCTATCATCCTTCTATTAGGATGGTGTAATGGGTCCATTAAATCCTTGATTATGGCTTAAACTCATTACTTAACACTAGACAAAAAAACCCAAAAACATATAAATAATGGCAAGTAGTTTAATGATCTTAATCCTACATCATGATGATTAAGTGTGAGGTGCTTACTTCATCCTTAAGGTATTCTCATTACCCCTAATCAAAGGGAGGATGTGATGATTTTACTAACCCTTGGTTTAGGCTTAAGCTCATTATCTTATGAAAAACTCCAAAAGCAATAAAAGATTGAAAACACAAAAACAAACAATAATCGTCTCCTTCAGTATTCTTTTCTCACCTCATTCACTCATAAACGAGAACTTGCTTCTTCCGTCTAATGCAAGACAGTTAGCACCTGAGCCAGACAGGTCATACACTTGAGCATAGGCAAGCAAGCAGTTCACAAGTCTTTTTTTTCTTTCAGTCTCTTTGAGTCGAACTACGGCGTTCTGACTTCCTCATTGCACGAGAGGATACATAGGCATAACTTAACTGTTATCGAAAAAAAGTCTCTGTATATTCCCCCTTTTCCAGCATTATTCTTTTAAGCCTCATTGTCTTGAGCATTGCACTCTTTTCTTACACTGACACTCCTTCACTTCACTTCATTTTCTTGCACCGACACTTGTACATTCTTTTCCAGCTTTTGCACACAGATAGCACTGACACTACCCCTTTAAACACAAATCCTTCAAACGTGGATCTCGTCGAGTACGGCGGACAATCTGGGTGCTAATACCTTCCCAGGTTGTAACCAACCCCCTTTCTCAGTTTCTCTGGTTCGCAGCCGTCTTATCCATATCTTTCCAGGTTTATGCAGCATTACCTTTCCTTCGGGATAAAAATTCCTAGCTGGCGACTCTTTTCAGTTCATCTTCATGTTCTCTGTTTCGCCGATCGTTCGCGTCTGTACCCTGTCTGGCCCTGTATCATTTGGTGGGAGCGACAAACTGCCCATGACAAATTGCAGCTAATCTCTTTTCTTCGATCAGATTCAGTTGATTTTACCGAGACCAGACCCACTCTGCTTCATCTAGCTTTACATTCATCATTACCCGTAAGGATTCTAGCTCAACATCAATAGGTAGGACAGCTTCCATACCGTACACAAGCTGATAAGGCGTTGCCCCAGTAGACGTCCTGATTGAGGTTCGGTACCCATGCGAAGCAAATGGTAGCATTTCATGCCAATCTTTGTAAGTAACCACCATCTTCTGCACAATCTTCTTGATGTTTTTGTTAGCTGCCTCAACAGCGCCATTCATCTTTGGCCTGTAAGGAGAAGAGTTGTGATGTTGGATTTTGAAGTCCCGACATAGTTCTACATTCATTTTGTTGTTAAAATTGTAATCATTATCAGTAATGATTCGCTCGGGTACTCCATATCGACAGATGATGTCTCTTTTCAGGAATCTGGCTACCACTTGTTTGGTGACGTTTGCATACGAAGCTACTTCGAACCATTTGGTGAAGTAATCAATGGCTACCAGGATGAATTTGTGGCCATTTGAAGCAGATGGTTCAATCTTTCCAATCATGTCAATGCCCCACATAGCAAAGGGCCAAGGTGAAGACATCACGTTCAAAGGATTCGGAGGCACATGCACTTTGTCTGCGTATATCTGGCACTTGTGGCATTTTCTGGCATAGGCACAACAGTCTGCATCCATTGTGATCCAGTAGTAACCTGATCTTAATAATTTCTTAGCCATTGCATGTCCCTCGACATGGGTACCAAAAGAACCTTCATGCACCTCGTGCATCTGTAGGTCTGCTTCTTTCTTGTGAACACATCTGAGCAGGACCATGTAGAAGTTTCGCTTGTATAATGAACCTTCATCATTAAGGAAGAAACTACCAGCCATCCTTCTTAGTGTCTTTTTATCATTGGATGATGCCCCAGGTGGGTATGTCTAATCCTCTAAGAAGCATTTGATGTCATGGAACCACGACTTATCATCCTTAGCAATGTCCACAGAGAAAACGTATGTTGGTCGGTCCAATCTGGATACCAAAATCCGAGGCACACAATTTGCAGTTTGAATCTTAATCATGGAGGAAATGGTAGCCAAAGCATCCGCGAACTGATTTTCGTCTCGAGGGATGTACTCAAGTTTGACTATTGTGAAGAAAGTCAATAATCTCCTCATGTAGTCACGGTACGAAATCAGATGCTCAAGTGGGTGTACCATTTGTCGTTGGTCTGATTGATTACCAAAGCTGAATCTCCGAATACATTCAAAGTCTTGATCCTGAGGTCAATGGCTTCCTCAAGACCCATGATACAGGCTTCATATTCAGCTTCATTGTCAGTGCAAGAAAAAGTGAGTTTTGCCGAGAAAGGCATATGAACTCCTTTAGGTGTAATGAGCACTGCACCAATTCTGCGACCATTCATATTGACAGCCCCATCAAACATCATTGTCCACTCTTCTTCTGGGTCAGGCCCTTCAGTGTGAACAGGATCTTCATAATATTTTTCTTTTAAGTACATGATGTCTTCATCAGGGAAGTCAAATCTCATGGGTTGGTAATCATCAATGGGTTGCTCAGCTAGATAGTCAAACAATACACTGCCTTTGATGGCCTTTTGAAATGTGTATTGAATGTCATACTCTGTCAGAATCATCTACCATCTTGAAACCCTTCCGGTAAGTGCTGGCTTCTCAAATATATACTTGATGGGGTCCATTTTTGAGATCAATAAAGTAGTGTGAGTCAACATATACTGTCTTAGTCGGCGAGCAGCCCACGCTAAAGCACAACAAGTTTTCTCGAGCAGTGAATAAAGTTGTTCACAGTCGGTAAACTTTTTGCTTAGGTAGTATATTGCATACTCTTTTCGACCAGACTCGTCATGCTGGCCCAACACACAACCCATTGACCCTTCTAATACTGTCAGGTACATTATCAGAGGTCTTCCTTCAATTGGAGGCATGAGAATTGGAGGTTCTTGCAGGTACTCCTTGATCTTGTCAAAAGCCTTCTGACAATCGTCGTTCCACCTTATTGTTTGTTCCTTTCTTAACAGCTTGAACAAGGGTTCACAGGTTGCAGTAAGATGAGATATGAACCTTGATATGTAGTTCAATCTACCTAAGAACCCCAGAACTTCCTTTTCAGTCCTAGGTGCAGGCATCTCCTGAATGGCTTTGACTTTGTCGGGATCAACCTCAATTCCCTTTTCACTTACGATAAATCCCAGCAACTTACTAGAACGTACCCCGAATGTGAATTTGTTGGGGTTTAACTTCAGCTGATACCTCCTCAGACGCTTGAACAACTTCAGCAAATTTACCAGATGGTCTTCTTCAGTAAGGGACTTGGCAATCATGTCATCCACGTAGCATCCAATTTCCTTATGGATCATATCGTGGAATAACGTTACCATAGCCCGTTGATAAGTCGCACCAGCATTCTTCAGTCCAAATGGCATTACCTTGTAACAAAATGTGCCCCAAGGTGTGATGAATGTTATTTTCTCCATGTCTTCGGGTGACATCTTGATCTGATTATACCCAGAAAAACCATCCATGAAAGAAAACACCGAGAAATGAGTTGTGTTGTCGACTAATACATCAATGTGAGGTAATGGGAAATCATCCTTCGTGCTAGCTCTGTTCAGTTCTCGGTAATCTACACACATACGTACTTTTCCATCCTTCTTAGGTATTGGTACAATGTTAGTGACCCATGGCAGGTAACTAGTTACAGCAAGGAAACCGGCGTCCCACTGTTTTTGTACTTCTTCCTTAATCTTCATGGCCATATCTGGGCGAGTACGACATAGCTTTTGCTTCACTGGAGGGCAATCTTCTTTTAATGGCAGCTTATGCATAACAATATTCGTATCTAGACCTGGCATGTCTTGATAGGACCAAGCAAAGACGTCGACGTATTCTCGAAGCATGTTGATAAGTTGTTCTTTTACTGAAGCTTGCAAACTGGCCCTAATCTTCACTTCCTTTAAATCCTCCTCGGTACCAAGATTAACAGTTTTAATTTCCTTCTGATGAGGAATAATCACTTTCTCTTCTTGCCTCAACAACCTAGCTAACTCTTCAGGTAACTCATAGTCTTCTTCAACCCCTTTATCGGCTTGATTAATTGGATTGTCGAAGTCATACAAGGTCATAGCAGTGCTGTTGTCGGTGCAATCTGGAGGGTAATCTCTGCAAGGGTTGAGATTTGTTCGTTTTAGTGATCAATTTTAATCTTGTTTAAAAAGTGTAAAATGAAGTTATTATTTTGAAAACATTGTCATTTTATTGTTTTGTACAGAAGTGAAAAATGAAAAGACAGTGAACGAAAGAGAGAATTGTTTGCAAAAGATGTCCGATATTCATTGATATTCCATTTGCACAAAATTACAAATATGACCCTATTACAAAATGAGTCCTGACACCTTGGGCAAGATGCATGACTTGATGCATGCTGAAAAAAGCAGGAAATAATAATTACTCTGCAGGAGTAACCCTTATAATTTCATGGGAAGACCAGTTAAGGACTTGGTGACCCGGGATCCTTGGACGAATCCAGCTCTCTAGGTTGAGGTCGCTTTCTACCTCGTCTTCCACGTTATTGACAGCATCTGGGGTGAGCATCCCCCCACTGATGAACTTGGGCTCCTTAGCAGCCTCTACTAGATCTTGTCGGAATGGTTTGTAACCCAAACCAAATCTGTCCTCCTTCTTCTCCACTGGTAGCAGCTTGCCCCAACCTTGGGCATTTCCATCTTCAACAACCTTCCGGGCTTGTTGATAGGAGACAATTGAAGTACCCATCCTATCTTCTTGGGATGCATCAAATACTTCAGTTGTCGCCTCATTGATGTTCAGTGCTTCGAACCCTTAGCTCATGGTTTCATGGATTTAACCATCCATCTCAATGTATTTGTATGTAGCCATATGGCTAACAAAGATATCATTTTAACCACAGATGGTGATAATCTGTCCTTCCCACTCATATTTCAATTTCTAGTGAAGGGTCGACGTAACTGCGCCAGTGGCGTGAATCCATGGTTGACCCAACAAACAGTTGTAGGCCGGCTGAATGTCCATCACATAGAAAGTAGTCTGAAAGTCCTGCGGACCGATGATCACAGGAAGCTCCACCTCTCCAAGAACAGACCTTTTGGAGCCATCAAAAGCTCTAACCACCAGATTGCTTGGTCAGAGAGCTATTCCATCATACTCAAGCTTGACAAGGGCCTTCTTTGGCAAGACATTGAGTGAAGATCCAGTGTCAACAAGAACATGCGAGAGCACAACCCCTTTACACTCCAAAGTGATGTGTAAAGCTTTGTTGTGGTGACGTCCTTCCGTTGTTAAGTTAGTATTGGTGAAACCTAGCCCATGGTTAGTATTAACATTAGACACCACTGTCTCAAGCTGATTCACTGTGATCTCCTCCGGCACATAGGTAGCGTGCAAGACTTTAAGTATTGCATCCGGTGAGCTTCGGAACACAACAAGGATAATATGGAGATCTCGGAAGGAGTCTGGTGGAGCTAATCCACAACCTTGTAGTCATTTCTCTTAATTATCCTCATAAATTCATCCACATCTTGGTCGAAGGATGATTTATGGGCCTCTTTGGGTACAGGTTCTTCAGGTGCCACACTTTTACCTTTGGCTTTGGCAACAGCCTCTGCCTCAGTATTAGTTCTTGGAGCTTGTGACGCGAAGAGGCGTCCGCTTCGGGTGAAGTCTCCGCCTCCCCCGACATTATCCACTTGGGGTGTGTGAACCGCAGAATCAAGAAGGACTCTTTCTCCGTTGCAGTAAAGGTCTGAACCATAGTGCCATGGTACAACATTGTCTTTATCATATGGAATGGGCCCTGGCACCGTGATGGTGATTGGGCTGACTGTAGCAGAGGTGGGAACCGTTATTGTTTGTGGATCATAAAAGATGGTAACAGGACTTTTGGTTGATGTTGGTGGTGATTGATTGAAGCTTGGTTGTTGTTGAAATTGTTGTTGAGATAGTTGTTGATAATTGTTGGGAAAAGGGACCGTTGCAGGGTCATAATAGATGGTGACTGTGGAGACGTCGTTGTTAATGGTTGTTGTAGTTGTAGAAGCGGATGCAATTGAACTGGTGTTTGTTGAAGTGATGGAAGAGGTGGTTGCTGATTTTGTAGACGAATCTGTAGGAACAATTGTCTTTGCAGTTGTAGGAGGAGTACTGGTTGTTGCTGAAAAAGGAGTTGTTGATGTTGTAGAAGCTATTGTTGTTATTTGCAGGATACCCTCTCTGATCAAGCCATTGATGCCATTCCTCAAGCTTGCACACCCATTGACGGAAACCTTGCAAGATTCACAGCAGGCCTCACAACCTGGAAACACCTGGAATTTTAAAAGCTGAGCTTTAACCTCTGCTAGAGGTGTTTGAATACTTGCAGTATCTTCAATTAAATTCATGGGTGAGCCCTCCTCTATTGCATTTATCCTTGGACCACCATGGTTGGGCATAGGATTCTTCGTGACATTAGGAGGTGGTGCAAAATTTAGGGCTTTTGAATCTACCAGATCCTGGACCTTCATGTGCAAAGCCCTGCACTTTTCTGTGGTGTGACCAGGTGCATTAGAATGAAAAGCACACCTGGCGTTGACGTCGTAATTTCTCGGAAGGTTTTGAGGATCTGGTGGAGCCAAAGTCCTTAGCTCGACAAGATTAAGCTTTAGGAGTTGTGGAAACAATGTGGCATATGGCATTGGTATAGGGTCAATCACCATGTTAATCTGAGATGGCTGTTGCTGGAAAGGGCGTTGTTGTTGGTTGTTGTTGTTGTAGGATCTTTGTTGAGGAAACTGTGGCTGTTGAGGAAAGTGTTGTGGTTGTTGAGTGTATTGAGGAGGTGGAGTAGGAATAGTGACAACGGAAATTGATCTCGGCAGATACTGGGGTCTTCCTCTGCCCATATGTACAAAATTTGTTTCACCAGATCTGCGAGGCCCTGCAAATGGTTTCCTTGCACTGCTTGAACTGGGGCCGTTGTCGGAAATCTTTCCCATTTTCAATAAGCTCTCAATTCTTTCCCCAGCTATAACCACGTCTACGAAGCTAGTGGAAGAGAATGCAGCCAATCTATCAATATAAGTCCCCTGGAGGGTGTTCATGAACATATCTGCCATTTCCCTTTCTGACATCGGGGGCTGAACGACAGCAGCTAATTGCCTCCATCTTTGGGCGTACTCTCTAAAGCTTTCCCGGGAAGACTGTGACATTCCCATCAGAAGGGTTCTGTTTGGAGCCTTGTACAGATTATATTGATATTGACGAATGAAAGCCTCGGCCAAGTATTTCCAATTCTTAACTATGGCCCTGGTCAAATAAGAGTACCACTCTCGGGATGCCCCTGTCAAGCTATCCTCAAAATAAAACATCCACAGTTTTTCATCCATTGTGTAGGCTTTCAATCTCCCCAGGAAAGACTGAAGATGGGTATGAGGGAAGGATGTGCCATTGTATCTTTCAAAACAGGGAGGTTTGAACTTGTGAGGAATTATAACCCCCTCCACTAATCCCATATCCATGACATCAAAACCCAGAGAGTTTTGAGACTCCAAAGACCTTAGCATTTCTACTATCTCATCCAGCCGACGATCATAGACTTCGTCTCCTGCCCCAACCACAATAAATTGTTCTTCTTGAGGGTCCTCTTGCAAAGCCCTCCCTCTAGTATTGCCTTGGGTGTTTCTTATAGCATTGATTTCTGGGTTCAGATTAGGTCCAAACTCTGGGGGATCAGTATGAGGTTGTACATGATCGTTGTTGCTGGTACCCCCTGTACCTGGGTGGTTTTCCTCGGGAGTTTGCCGTTCGACCAACTCTCTCAGTCTCTCTTGGCTTTGAGCCAATCCAATCATTACTGCCATAAACTGATTCATTTGGGCCCTCATCGCAGTCCTCTTATTGGCCATTTGAGTTCAAACATCAGTCAAATCCTATTGAACCTGATCCATTTGTAAGCCCGGAAGGTTGTTTCTTGTCGGATACCGGTGCACTCTATTGACGGGGAACACTCTTCTACGAGCAACGTTTCCCGAAACCACAACAAAGTGAGAAATAACAACAAAAACAAAAACCTACAAAACAAAGAAAAGAGGTTAGTATGCAATGCAGGATGCCTATTTGTCTTCCAAGGGTATTCGGTTTGGTTCTTTGGTTTTGACCTTCCAGACCTCGAGGAATGATGATATTGAAGAGAGATAAAGCCCATGAAATAATACAAACCATATATTACAAAGTGTAAAGATACATAGTTTGATTACAACAAAGTCCCCATGGTGGGTCAAAATACAATCAACAAAGACAAAAGTACAAACAAAAAGGAAGTACAAGTACAAAGAAATCAAACGTCCAGTCCATAATCATCCTCTCTGACTTCTTTCAGGAGAGCCTCAGTCAATTGGCCAACTAGGTGCTCTGTGATGGTCCTGATAAGAAGGTTCCTGGTGGCAATGGCATTGGTCAACTTCTTATGTTTGTCCTGATCCTTTGATCTCTTCATCCCCGCCCGGAGCTTCAACTCAGAGATCTCCTTCTGTGCAGTTAACAAGGCCTCCTGACTCTTCTTTTCATTGGCTACCAGCTGCTCTATCCTAGCTTGGGTCCTTTGATCTTCCTGTGAACGTGCCTCGGTGATCCTGATCCACCTAGCCTGATTCTCCTCTAAGTAATGCTCAGCTCTGGCCTTCTGAGTCTTGGCTTCCTTGCAAGCATTCTTCAATACTAACTCCCCTGCTCTAGCCTTTCTGGTGTAATCATTTGTCTTCTCAATCTTGGTCAAGTGCTCAATCCGGAGCTTCTCTAACCTTTCATTATCCAGACGACTATCATTCCTCTCCTAGAGGGTCTTCTTCAAAGCTTCGGAGAGATGAGTATTCCTTTCCTTCAATTTCTCAAACTTCTCTAAACTGACAGTAGCTGCAGGCTCCACTACTGATGGTCCATGCATATCCTCTAAGGTGAATGGCATGCGGGTGATCTGTCCCCTGGTACGAGACCAGTCAAGATACTGAGCTGAAGCTATGTTGTTGCACTTGCAAAGAATAGCTGTCCCCTTAGTCTGAATATTGTCCCAAGCCCAGGTTGCCTGTCTGGAAATGGCAAGGTTGTGTTGGATGTCACAATAGAGGGTTTCTGTCAAATCTTTCTCTCTTGGTGGATGTACCAAGGCATACCCTAATTGCCTTTTGAAAATAAAAGGATTGTAGTTGATGCAACCCTTCACTCCAATCAGGGGTACATTGGGATACTGCCCACAGCTGGTGATGATATCTTTGCCCTTGGTGCTCTGAGTGCACCACACGATGTCTTTTGTTGTAAGGGCAATCATTCTCTTAGCCCAGTTCCTTGGCTGATGAGGATTCAAGAAAGTGACTGACTTAGGCAAGTGCCTCAATAACCAACTGTAGAAGAGAGGTGCACATCATCTGACTAATCTTCCCACCTGCTTCTCATTCCTTTGATGCACTGAGTAGTAAAAGTCCCCAAGCAAGGTAGGGACTGGATTCTTCAACAGGAAAAGGTGGATAACACTCTTGCTCACAAACTTAGACTCGTCTACAAACAAGATGACTCCATATATGCCGAGGGCCAGAAGAGCACAAATAGTGTCAAACTTCCCTGCTGCAGCATGAAGGGTGGCCTGAGTAACCAAGAAATCCAAATGAAGGCCTGGAATTCTAGCCTTGGTGGTCATATTCTGGTCAATGAGAGTGCACTCCAAGTGCAAATCCCTAACTACATCTTCATTCTTGGGAGCAGTCATCTCAGGGTTGAAAGGAATCCCCCTCCTGATGGGGACACCTAACAACATAGAGAACTCTTCCATCAAAGGTCCCAACTGAAAATCTGGGAAAGTGAAACATCTGAGAGGAGGGTCATAGAAATGGAGACAGGTATGGATCATGATCCTTTGTGATGCATCCAGGTCCATGATCATGTCCATAATGCCATCATAATGTTCCCTAAATAAAGGGACATGATCAGGAGTGATGAGAGCCTGAATCTGTATAATGCCTGTCAAAGTGGGCTCAAAGAAATGATAGGTGATGTTGCTCTTCCTAGATGGGTCCATGCTGACAATGGATGCTGATGCAGAAGATTGAGGATAACCTCTGATAAAGGCAACTGAAGAAGATGCTGGAGAAGAGTCTCTGATGAAGACAACTGGTGAAGATGCTGATGCAGATAACTAAAGGAATCTGAGCAGTAGAACAGGTCAAAACCAAACCAAAGATAAGATGTGGATACCCTGTAAAACAAATAGACAAATATTAAATGATGCAAAAATGATGTATGCAGAATGATATGCAAAGGGTTTGTGATCAAGTGCTGGATCTGTTATCTGCCTTGATAAGGTCCATGTGTGTTCATAAGTCCGGATGAAAGCTTAGAAAACCAGTAACCAGGTGGGGGACTCAAATAAAGAGTCACAAGTCCAGGGTTTCACAAGAAAAATCCAAAATGATGCAACCTTAACAAAACTAGTAACAAGGTATGATGAGGCCAAGGGTTCCTGCAAACCTGTAAACATCACAACCCCCTCACATGTATTGTTCTAGAATAAGGATCCTTAGACTTGAATCAGTTATGAGAAGTGTAAACACTTCTAACCCGGAGGTACAATGTTTACCATAATCATAAAGGTTCCTCCTCTAATTCACCTCAGATGTTGAAGGTCATAAAAAGGTCATCCAGACTTAGCAGGCTTCCCAGATAGCCCTAGTACTACAGGAAATCCGTAGCACAAAGTTCTTAAGAAGAAACCCATGTCTGAATCGTGTTTCATATTCCCGCACCAGACCGAAATGGAATGGGAAAGAATATGAAGCCACTCTATCCTATGTGTCACTCAGGTCCCCGGTATGGAACCTTACTCACTCAATAATCCCTCCCACCAAGACAGACAAGAGATCCAGCACAAATGAAATGATGATAACAATATGAAATGCATATAAACAGTAAATGAAAGCAATAAATAAAGCTGTACATAAAGCAATAAATAAAGCCATAAAAAACAAGCACAAGTAGCATATAACACCCCCATAAACATAAATCAAACAAGCGCTGAGAGAAACCCACAAAAAGAACCAGAAACTCTGGTTGCAAGATAAGGTCCCCAGCAGAGTCGCCAAGCTGTCGCTCCCAAAGATTTGCATCCCGGTACAAGCGCGAACGGTCGGTGAAAAGAGAAATGAAATGAAGATGAATAGAGTCGCCAGTTAGGCATTTTTATCCTGAAGGAAAGGTAATGTTGCATAAACCTAGAAAGAGATGGATAAGACGGTTGCGAACCAGAGAAACTGAGAAAGGGGGTTGGTTACAACCTGGGAAGGTATTAGCACCCAGATTGTCTGTCGTACTCGACGGGATCCACGCTTAAAAGATTGTGTTTAAAGGGGTAGGTGAATGTGCTATCTGTGTGCAAAAACTGGAAAAGAAATGTACAAGTGTCAGTGCAAAAAGGGTGAATTGCTCAGGAACTGAGGCTTAAAAAGAATGCTGAAAGAGGGGGAAGACAAAGAGACTTTTGTTCGATAACAATTAAGTTATGCCTACGTGTTGGATTTATTAATTCAGCGTCACCCTTAGGGATTCGATGGGCTTAACATCCCAACCCATGGCGCTTAATAGGCGCAGCCCCTTGAGGACTCTATACTATAAGGAAATAAAGTTGCGCCTTCACTAACAGCAATTGCTTTTAGTGCAGTGGTAAGCGCTTGATCCTACAAGTGGTATCAGAGCTAGGTCATGGGTTCGAATCCCCCTGGCTGACACTGGGGGGGAGATTGTTGGATTTATTAATTCAGCGTCACCCTTAGGGATTCGATGGGCTTAACATCCCAACCCATGGCGCTTAATAGGCGCAGCCCCTTGAGGACTCTATACTATAAGGAAATAAAGTTGCGCCTTCACTAACAGCAATTGCTTTTAGTGCAGTGGTAAGCGCTTGATCCTACACTACGTATCTGTCAGACCCTAATTTTTGACCCTAAGATTTTCCGCATCTCATCTGCATTTGCATACAAACAAGATCACGTACTGGTTCATGTATCCCTTTTCAGGTGCAGTTCTATGCTTTACAGGAGATCACCATATTTAATTTCTGTTATTTGTTTATATTTACTAACTCCTAACCAAAATACCAAAATATGTTGCAGTTTGCTTCTTCTTCTCTCTGTGTTGCAGGTTTCCAAAGATAAGACAGTGATTTCAATTCAGATGCATTTGTTCAGTCACCATTCGTTTAAGATGGATGTTTGACCTAATCTTGGTCAAACTATCAGAAGATTGTTTCAACTGCAAGTTGTGTGTGCTAGTGGTTCATTTCTCAGACAGTGCGTTTTCAAAGTTCAAGTTGTGTTGCGTGCGAAGACCATCAGTTTATCGGGCAGTATTCTATGTGAAGTTTGGTTTGAATCTCCAAAGTTGTCCATCATTTTATCGGTGATTCATCTGAGAATTTATTTTTCTCAGCATGAATTCAAATCATTTGAGCAGTTTTCAGACGATTTCAGTGATGGTGGTTTGAATTGGCAAGTTGTTCAATGGGTTCGTGTTGGTTGTATTCATCATTACCAGTGGTCTGTGCAAGAAAGATCAAGCTTTGGTTTTGGGCCTAAGACCAGTTTCCTTTTTCTTTAAATCCATTTTGATCCTCTTTTTATCCAATTATTCATTCACATTCAATTTCTAAACCATATTTCTAGTTCGATTATCCAAATTATCATTTTTTTATTACCCAATTTCATATCCATTTTCGATAAAAACCATTTTTCAGTTTATTCATTATAATCCTAATTACCATTTTTTAAATCATATTTCGATTTTTATCCGTTAATATCCATTTATCCATATTTTGTTTCAATTATCCTTCTTTTTCTTCTATCATATTCATCCATTTTTTTATCATATCCAATTAAGCCATTTTTTTTATCTTCCAATTTTTTCTATTTTTTCCATATTCCATATTAATCCTCTAAATTTTTATTTCCCAAATTCAGTTTTTAAATTCTATTTTTTTAGGAAGCCCATTTCATTGTTACATTGTAAAGAAAAATAAAAAATTATTAGGCCCATTAGCCCATTCTTCAAGCCTCCAAGCCTAGGCCACCCAACAACAAGAAACATCAGCTTTTTTCCATATTACCACCAGCTAATCTCAGCTTCACGCATACACATTCCCAGCCAACTTGCAGCCTCAAAACAATCATCCGCACGCCTACAAAGTCACCCCACGCGCATCACGCTAGCCTCATCAAACACCAGCTACAACACACAAATAATAACTTCACAAGCTGAACCAAACCAGCTTCAGTCCCCAAGTCGTATCACTTCCTCACAACAAAACCCAGCCGCACCAAGCCGCACGCGGAACACAACTTCAAGCCACGGCTTTGCCACCTGAAACGCAAGCCATCAACTGTCCGCAGGCACTCCAAGCCGTAAACGCAGCCAGTAAACTCATTAAACCGCAGCTACAACACGCAAATTTCATTGATCGAAACGCAACCAAAGTGTTGACAAAACGCAGCAAGAACACTCAAAGTTCAAGCCGTCCAAAACGCATCACAGCACCCTCATAACGCAAAAAAATGATTCGATTGCAAACACGCGGAAACCATGAGTTTCAAAACGCGGGGAGAACGTCAAAAAGGCAATCCAAACTCAATTTCAAAACTCACCCATTCCCTCTATTTAAACAATTCCATCTCTCTCATTTGCTCAAGCTTAGAGAGCCCTCAGAAACCCTGTTGAAATCACAATTCAAGCTTCAATTTCTCCAAACCACAATTCAATCCTTCAATTTCAATTTCTTCCTTCAATCCCAAAATTTCTTCAACTTTCAAATCTGATTGAGAAGCTACACTTGCTGTCGAGTTTTGAATCACAACTGACATCACCTTCGTGAATAATTTGATACCGACGTTGCAACTTGAGGAGCCTAGACGCGCGGATTTCTTTGAGTTTGGGTGAGCAACAGTGCAAGGCGTTGTGTTGTGATGTGAAATTTGGGAATTGCGTTTTGTTGTTTTCGCAGAGAAGAAGAAGAGCATGTCCCTCAATTTTTCTTTTTGTTTTTTTAATATAAAATTGTTTATTATCGTTGTGTAAAAGATGAGTAGTTTGGGCTTATAGTGGATTTAAGTCCAGATTTCCTATCGCCACCTCCATCCCCTGCGCCACATCCCACTTCATTTCTTTTCCTTTTCTTTTTTTTTGTTTTTTAAATTCTTTTAATTAGTTCTTGTTTTAGTTTTCTTTAAGAAAACAATTTTGATAATAATTCTTCTTAATTTTCAATTGTAAAATCCTTTCAAGAAATGTATTAAGAAAATATTAATATTTGAATTTTGTTTTCATTATTGCAATTTGATTTTAATTCTTTTGGTTTTTTAGTGGATTCTATTTTTAGATCCATATTTTATTCATCTTATTTCTTTTTGGTCGATGAGATCTCCGATTCGCGATTATTGGTTTTCGAAGATGTTTAATCTTCATTATTTCAAATCTATGGATGAATGATCATTTGGATCATTCTCCATACTTTGGAATAGTGATAGGTTGCCTTCGATAATACAATGTGAAATCCCGATTAAGATTAGACCGTTCCTTTTCTTTTCGTGCGACATGTTTTCGGAGAATGGTTCATAATATCATTTCTCTAACATGTATTAGCACAAATATTTTCCACCTTAATTGGTGGTGGCCGGCCTCATTTGTAGGGTAATTACTCCGTAAATTACTCGGCGATTGCTTAACATAGACCTAAACTTGTCCCGAATTCGGATTAAGATCCATTTGGATCCGGTTGCCTCGATTTTGGTTCTCTTTTTGTGGTTGTGCTTGATTAAGTTCATCATACCACTTATATGTAAATATTATTATAATATTAATATACTAACATTTTAATTCAATCTCTCGCACCTTATCCTCTTTATTTCAATCTCTCTCTCCTTATCTCTCTTATTATGCTTATTATACTATATCATTCATCATATTGCTTATTGTTTATATTATTATGCTTGTGATTTTTCTTTTGTCCATTTGGACACAAAAACATTAATAAAGGATTAAACATCTAAAAAATTGGTGACTTTAATTTCGGACTATGGTTACTATCCTTAGCTTTGGACTTGGAGTTTCGGACTTAGATTTTAGGATCTATCCATTTGCTTGAGTTGTTATGGATTGAAGACTTTGGCTCCGATTAAGTTCATTTGTTCATGAAGATGGAAATCCGATTGTTTCGAATAATGCTTGCCATATGGTTTGATCGTTCTTCCTTTAGCTTTTATTTTCAAGTTTTAGGATAGTCCCTTCATCTCTTCCCATCTTCTTAAATTTTCAAATCTTCTCTCCATTTTCAAAATCTTCTTTGTTTTCGAACTTCAAATATTTTTGCAATCAAACCTTGACTTTGGTCATGTGCTTTTACTTTTTCATTTCATTTTCTTAATAAATGCTAAACCACATAAGCATATCGAAACTTTTCTTCTCAAAACTTTAAAAAGCATTCAAACTCATTCAATTGATTTTGTGCCCTCGTGCACGTTTCTTTTAGCCATTCTTTATGTTTAGATATGATTCATTCTTTCTAGCAGAATTATTCGCTAAAGAATGACGACTTATCTTTACATTTTAAAATCAATTCAACTTATTGCTTCTTTTCACAATTTGTACCACGAACTACGGGGTTTTGATCTCGCATTGCACTTTGTGGGTACGTAGGCATGAGACGTTCGTCTCTTCAAACACCAAAATCTTAAAAAACATTCTTCTTCTCATCTCTTCAATCTTTTTTCAAGCAAACCAATTTCAGACTAAAAAGCAATAAATATTTCAAAGGGTTCCCATGGAGTACCACGGACAAGTAGGGTGCGTAAAACCTTCCCGATTTGTAACCTATCCCCTTACCCGTTCTCTATTTGTTTCTTTTAGCTTTTGCTTTTAGATTCCTTAGGTTTTTATTCGTTCTTTTACCTTTTTCCATTTGGTAATAAATAAAAGCGCGGTGGCGACTCTGTGTACCTTGAGTTAAGTTAATCAATAGCTTACACTCATGATTTTACCGCTACAGTATCCTCTCGTGCAATGAGGAAGTCAGAACAGCGTAGTTCGACTCAAAGAGACTGAAAGAAAAATTGACTATAAACTACTTACTTGCCTATGCTCAAGTGTATGACTCGTCTGGCTCGAGTGCTAACTTTCTTGCATTAGACAGAAGAAGCCAGTTCTCGTTTGTGAATGAGTGTGATGAGAAAAGAATCTCGGAGGAGACGATTATTATTTGTTTCTTTTGTGTTTTCAGGTTTTATTTGTTTTTGGTGTTTTGCATAAGTTAATGAGCTTAAGCCTAAATCAAAGGTTGTAAACTCATTATATCCTCCCTTGATTAGGGATAATGACCCTACCTAAGTATGAGATAAGCATCTCAACTTAATTACCATGATGATGTAGGATTAAGATCATTGACCTACTTGTAATTATTTAGATGTTTTTGGGTTTTTGTTTAGTGTTAGGTAATGATTTTAATCTCTAATCACAGATTAGTGAGCTCATTACACCATCCTAATAGAAGGATAATAGATGAGAACACTTAAGCTGAGGAAGATACCTCAACTTAATCCATGGTTAGGGATTAAATTCATTATATAACAAGCCTTTATTAAGTGTATTTTAATTAAGGGATGAGATTAAGAAATGGATTTTATGTTTGTAAGACAACTTGAGGGGGACTTGTCCATTAAACACTAGGGTTAGTCCTTCTTAACCATAAGGAAGAATTAGAACCCTAATGTAAGGCCCAAGTTACAAGATAAAGTCTTGATGGTTATTAAGATGATTTGATTAATAGGGTTAAACAAATTAAAGGTTTAACACTTAGGATTAAAGTTATACACTCCATCCTAAGAGAAGGATGCAGGCATAACCCTAATTCCAAAGTCCTAAAACTTTAAGAGTTTAGTCTCTGATTATTGAGATGAGAAGAGAGACTCAAGGAGACTAAAAGGTAAAAAGCTAAAGGGGGACTAAACACAACCCTAAGATTATCATGCTTGGATGTTCCTATGGTTTGTTAGGCTTAAGAGAAAAGATCTTCAAGGCCACCAATGGAAGAAGCAGATGAAAGAAGGAGGAAGCAGAAGAATAATTTACTTACTTCCTAAGAAGATAAGTAACTTAAAGGAAGAAAGTGAGAGAGATGGAACATAAGTGAATCAAATTCACTTCAAAGACAAGTTAAAATTCATATGAATAAGATAAGAAGAAGTGAGAGGTGAAGGCAAATCCACCTCCCAAAATAACTTACCAAAACCTGAAAAGTTAGCATGGATGCATAAAGTATAAAGCATAAAGAAATGAAATGAAATTAGATGTAATGAGATGAAATGACCAAAGTCAGAAGTGCTTATGCAATGCAAATGTCATTTAAGGTGATGTAAAGTCATACAAAATTCATATGTGTGATCATACAAAGATGAGATGCAAAGGAGGCATGCTTTGAAGTTTGAAAACACATGAAAGTTTATGAAATGAAATGAATGCTAATCATGGAAAATGAATGAAGAAATGATCAATAAAGGTTCTAACATGTCTAAGATGACATAAGAATGCATGAAATGTCATGGCAAGTTCATGTGATGATGAATATGCAAAGTGAATGCAAGTGAACATGAGAAATTAGGGTTACATGGACATGTGAGATGCAAATGGATAAAATAGAAGCATATGACATGATAAAAATTTGCAGTCAAGCTCAAACAAACCTTCACCCCATATTAGGTCACACCCCAAAGGAGAAGGTTAGAAGCCTAACCAATCAAAAGTTATGATTTTCCTAAGTTTTCTAGGGTTTTTGGGTGGTTCAAAGGGAAAAATACAAATCAAATTGAAAATGCAACATAAATTTATGAGGAAAAATACCTATAAACTATGTGCAATATGTAACACAATGCAAAATGAATCAACTTTAAACTCTTCTTGGTTAGGCATAAATGATTTTTCAAAGTTAGGATTTAAAAATATGATTTTTATAACCCTAAATTCAAAGAAAATTGGCAAATTATGATCAAACCTAAAAAATAATTTGTGTGAAGAGTTTGAAAATGTTTCTAAATGCATTGGGATGATTCATGATTTTTTTGGTGATTTTTAGAAACCTAAATGTATTTTTAATTAATTAAAATACTTTAATTAATTAAAAATAACATTTAAATATTTTAAAAATACTTTTTTAATGCAAAAAATAAAATAAAAATTATTTTTGGAATGAGAAAAATATTTAAAGTCAGAATGCAAAAGAAAATATTTTTGGATGCTTTTTGATATTTTAAATAAAAAGAACAAAAGAAATAAAAAGAAAATGAATTAAAATGAATTAAAATGAAAAGTATGAAGATCTGATGACCAGGATTCAATCTGGGGGAAAAAGCATTGACTGCGCGCGTAATCCTGTGGCTGACATTCAAACTGGGTTTTTATTTAATTAATCCTAATTAATTAATTTAATTAAAATATTAGGGTTTAATGAAATGATCTAGACCCTCCAAACACGCGTTAATCCTAATCCTACGGCCCACATTCAAACTGGCCCTTAAACCTAATTAAGAACCCTAACCACTTTCAGGTGACCGGAGCTAGCTCCGGTCATCTTCTCCGGCAGGTCATTTACCCTAACTTCTTCCTTAGGCTAAATCAAACCCTCTAAAGCTCAAGAAATGATCATTAAATATCAACAAGCAAGAATCAAGCATCAAAAACAATTTATTTCACGCATACATGACGAATCGAAGCAAAAATCATTTCACGGGCAAAATTTCAGAACATCATGAAATGTTTATTTCTCAACCATTTTCAATTTTAAACACATTAGGTTGATCAGTGAAGCATGAGGAATCATTTAGAAACTTAAAAAAGAAGTTCTGGAAAAAAAGTTCATCATAGCTAACTGAGTAGAAGCTTTGTGTTCTTGAGCTTTCTGACCCTTCCTTTGGTGCAAATCCACCCCAATGATCACCCTGATGCTTCTGAAGTGCTTGAATGGAGCTTATGTGGCTTGGTTTTGAAGGTTCAGTTCTGAGTATGCAGAAATCGTATTTTGGCTTGAGGGTGTTTTAGGCTATAGTGATGGGTGGGAAATGATCCTGAGGTGTTTTTCAGTTGATTGGTGGAAGAAGTTTGAAGTTTGAGTGGTTGGTTTTTGAGATTCGAAGAGAGGAAGGTTTTGATGGATTTTTTGAATTCTGAGTTCTTGGATGATTCAGGCTATTGTGTGTTATGAAATGTGATCCATAATGTTTGTTTACGCCACTGGAATTGCTCAGAAAGTGGGTGGTGGCACAGACTGATTGGTATGGGAGTTTTTGCAAAAAGTCAAGATTGTGTACTATGAGGTATGGGCACGGGTCAAAGGTGATTTCATGGGGTGTCTGGCCTCACCTGGGTTCAAGGATGGCCATGGGATTGGTTTTGATGTGCTGGAAGGCTTGGATGAAGAGTTATCACATGTTTTGCAAATTTCCCTCTTTGAAGTTTCTTGGATCATAAGTCATGAAAACCCTAGGTTCAATGCATAATTATGATCTTTTGAAGTTAATTTGACATGTTGTGAAGTGTTTGTGCACATTAGAAGTCATTAGAATGCTTGAATATGCCAAAATGCAAAATCCCTCTTTGACATGAAACTTGAAATTATAGGATTTTTGCCAACTTTGAAAGGCCATATCTTGAGTTCTATGATGAATCAAGACATGTTCTTGTACTTTTTGAAAAGGTAAAGACCCAATCTACAACTTTCATGACTAATAATTTTTCATTTGAAGCATTTTTGGTTATGAAAGAGGAGGTTGAAAAACTTTCCCAAAATGGAAAGTTTGCATTTCAAGTCATTTCCAAAAATGGCAAGTTTGCAATTGGCTAAAAAATTCTTCAATCTTGTGAACTTCCAACCACTTTTAAGATCAAATAAAGATAATATAACTTCAATTTGATGAAAATACCCCTTTGGTTCCATTGTTGGGGGCCTCAGATGCCCTGATTTTGACTTAACTTGCTCAGGAAGTTACCTAGTGAACAAATGACTTCCACAATGAATTTCTTCATAAAACATGGTACACATGATCCTTATAACATATTAAGACCATTAGAAACAAGAATGACCCAAAAATTTGGAGTTAAGGCCTTTGAAACCAAAACCCTAATTTTGGTCATCTGTGTAGTGAAAACCCTAGCTCTACTTCCATGCCTTTGCCAGTTCTTGTGATCCCTTGACTTTCATGAACTTTGAGGAGCATAATATGATGATAGAACACACATGGACCCTCTTAGAAATCTTGGAGGCCTTTGGGATGGCTCTGATGGATTCTTGGATTGCTCAGATCACAAACCCCAGATGCAGATGAACTTGAACTTATGCAGTGAAGCAAATATGCAATATGAGATGCATTGCTTATGTTAAAACAAAAATGAAAGATCACAAGCCAAGGTGTGATATGAGTGAGGGAAAATTTGTGGTGTTTAAACTTCAAAACACTTCTAAGATCAAATAAAGACCATATAACTTCAATTTGATGAAAATACCCCTTTGGTTCCATTGTTGGGGGCCTCAGATGCCCTGATTTTGACTTAACTTGCTCAGGAAGTTACCCGGTGAACAGATGACTTCCACAATGAATTTCTTCATCAAACTTGGTACATATGATCCTCATAGCATGCTAAGAACATTAGAAATAAGAATGACCCAAAAATTTGGAGTTAAGGCCTTTGAAACCAAAACCCTAATTTTGGTCATCTGTGTAGTGAAAAACCCTAGCTCTGCTTCCATGCCTTTGCTAGTTCTTGTGATCCCTTGACTTTCATGAACTTTGAGGAGCATAATATGATGATAGAACATGCATGGCCCCTTTTGGAAAGCTTTGAGGCCTTTGGGATGGCTCAGATGGATTCTTGGATTGCTCAGATCACAAACCCTAGATGCAGATGAATTTGAACTTATGCAGTGAAACAAATATGCAATATGAGGTAGTATGCTTATGTTAATGCAAACATGAAAGATCACAAGCCATGGTGTGATGAAGAGTGAGGTAAAATTTGGGGTGTTTACAATGACATGATATCCAAGTCCTGTGTTGAAGAAGAGCATTTGGTTAACCTCAAGAAACTGTTTGAAAGATTGAGAAAGTATCGTTTGAGGTTAAATTCAAACAAGCGCACCTTTGGGATGCATTTTGGTAAGCTTCTAGGTTTCATTGTTATTCAAAGAGGAATTGAGATAGATCCTACAAAGGTTAAAGAAATACAAGATATGCCTGCACCGCGAACTGAAAAAGAAGTGCGTGGTTTCTTAGGGAGATTGAACTACATCGCTCGGTTCATATCTCATCTAACAGCCACATGTGAACCAATATTCAAACTATTGAGAAAAGAACAGACGGTCAGGTGGAATGAAGATTGACAAAGAGCATTCGAAAAGATAAAAGAATACTTGCAGGAACCTTCAATTCTAATGCCTCCAGTCCCAGGAAGGTTATTAATCATGTATTTAACTGTGCCAGAAGGATCAATGGGGTGTGTTCTAGGCCAACATGACGAGTCTGGTCGAAAAGAGCATGCAATATACTACCTTAGCAAAACGTTTACTGACTGTGAATCCCGTTATTCACTGCTCGAGAAAACTTGTTGCGCTATGGCATGGGCTGCTCGCCGACTGAGACAGTACATGTTGACTCACACAACCCTGTTAATTTCAAAGATGGATCCTGTTAAATACATTTTTGAGAAACCAACATTAACCAGAAGGGTTGCTAGGTGGAAGATGGTGCTTACAGAGTATGACATCCAATACACTTCTCAGAAAGCGATCAAGGAAAGTATACTTTCAGACTATTTTGCACAACAACCCCTTGAAGACGATTATCAACCAATGAGATTTGATTTTCCTGATGAGGACATCATGTACCTAAAAGCAAAAGATTGTGAGGAACCACTTCCGGAGAAGAGGCCTGACCCTGAATCCAAATGGAAGTTGATGTTTGATGGGGCACTCAATATCAATGGACGTGGAATTGGTGTCGTTCTTATTACTCCCGAAGGTGTTAACTTTCCCTTCGCTGCCAAAATTACTTTTGGCTGCACCAACAATGTAGCAGAATACGAGGCGTGCATTATGGGAATAGATGAGGCTATTAATCTCAGGATTAAGACCCTCGATATATTTGGAGACTCCGCCCTCGTGATAAACCAGATTACCGGCAAATGGTATACACATCAAGAACACTTGATTCCTTACAGGGATTATGCCAGAAGACTATTGACATTCTTCACAACGGTAAAGATTCAGTATATACCACGAGATGAAAATCAATTTTCCGATGCATTGGCTACACTCTTTTCATCAATCAAAGTCATGTGTTGGAATTATGTCCCCAAAATTGATATTTCCAGGCTTGATGCACCAACTTATGATTTTTTTGTAGACGCAATGTCTGATGAGAAGCCTTGGTATCATGATATCAAACAGTTCCTAGAAAGCAAAGAATATCTAACTGGGGCAACTTCCAATGACAAGAATACCTTAAGTAGACTTGCTGTTAGTTTCTTCTTAAACACTGATGGTGTTCTATACAAGAGAAACTTTGACATGAAATGTGTGATTGGAATCAAATTGCAAAGTTGCATGAAAAGTGTGATGTAGTGATTCACGCATGCAATCCCTTCCCCGTTTGCACAATCATATTCCAAATGAGTCATTTATCACCCTTGGATTGATCTTGAAGCTTAGCATCACTTGGATCATGCACTATGTGATGTTTTGCACAAATGCAATTTGTGAAATAAATCACTTGTCACCCATGAATTTTTGAGTTTCTTTGAGAAAACTTGCTTGAATTGGATTGAATTTTAGTTCCATGATAATAATTGGTATGTTAAATTCCTTAGAAATGAGATATGTGTGTTTTTGCATTTGGTGCATTCTTGAAAAGATGGTAAAACCCTAAAATTTCACCAACTTCAAATGACCATACCTTTCAAACCACAAAGGCTATGATCAAGTTCTTGGACTTTTTGGAAAGGGGAGAAGATGCTCTACAAGTTTCATGTTTGAGGAAAATCCATTTGGAGTCATCTTGACCATGAAAGAATCATTTTAAAATTAGGGCAAAACTATCCAGAAGTTGAAACTTCCATTACAAGTCACTTTCTAATTTTGGCCAGTTCCTTCCAAACTCTTGATTCTTGATTCTTGTGATCACCAAATCCATTATTTTCCCTTGAGAGGATCCATAAGCTTGAAAATCATGATTTGAGCCCTTGGGAACCAATGGTTGACTTTTCTTCTGCTCAGTTGACCTCTTTCTTCATTTACAAGCAACTGATCAAATATTTGACTTCCCCAATGAGTTCTTGCACCAAGTTTCACCCATAGGACTTGTGTACCACATAAAAGCCTTTGACCATAAGAATTGGTCAAAGCTATGAGAATTCCTTGATCTGAAGGAAAACCCTAATTAGGGTTTATCTGTGTAGGAGAAAATGGTACCTCTGAACTTCTGATGAAATTTCCCCCTTCTAGGGTTTTGTTAGTGACCTTGAGCTTGTATAAGATGTGAGGATACGTTGTGAGATTCTTTCAAGATCACTTGATTCTTGACTTGACTTTGGAGAGTCAATACTTGCCAGATGATGGATCACATGCCCTATGCCCCTAAACATGGATGTCATGCTTCATTTTTATATGCTAAATGCTAGGGTATGCAAGCTACATGTTATGCTTATGATATGAAAATGACAAGAAACAAAGAGGGAAATTTTGGGGTGTTACACGGAGCCCTAGCTCTGGTCACCTTCTCCGGTGATTGCAACTAACTCAGGTTAACAAAAATTCCAGAAATAAAAAAAACCTATACCAATCGAATCAGAGAGACTTCAAGATCACAAATCCATAAACAAAAATCTAAGATCTATCATATATTAAGAGAATCGAGCAAACAAATTGGATCTGAAAACTTTCAATCTCAAAATTCAAGCAATTCACATGTCCAATTTTCAATCCAAACACATCAGCATCATCAGTGAACATCATAGATCATCATGCAAGCTAAAAAAATCAAGATACAAGATGTGATTTGGAACTCACCTGAAAATTGTTCTTGAGCTTAAAACCTTCAAAAATCCAATGTACACATGTAGATCTTCTCTTTTTGAGTTCTATTTGCAAAATAAATGCAAATAGAAGCTTGAAATGAGCTAGATCTGGAGCTTTCCAAAAAGTTGCTTCCAAATTCAGTTATGGAGTAAACGCGAGTTTCAGCTTCAAATGAGAGTAGAAATGGCTTCCTGAGGGTTCAAGGATCTCAAATCAATCAAGAATTATGGAAAAAGCTTGAGGAAATGGGAGAATTGAAGAGAAGAAGGTGAGAGCAAAAATATAGAAATATGAGAAATAAGAGTGCATGATGATGAATTGAACGTGGAGATTGCTTTATATATGCTTGGTCAGAAGCTTAATCATGGTTAGGGTCTATGTAAACCCTTGGTTAAAGAGTTTGAAGGTGTTTTGCGAAATTTCAAGTTGTTGTGCACACCCTTGTTCCCACGTGCTAAGGTCCTGAAATGAGCATGCTTCATTCTCATTTTGCTATCCGAGTGGGTGTATAATCTTATCTTGGGGGGAAATGGATCATATTTGAAGTTTCCAATGGTTTTGCATTTTAGAGGAATGTTGTGTATATGATTTTCATGGCATGGTTTTGCTTGATTCAAAGGCCAACCATGATCCTTGTGAGATGTATTTTGATGTTGTAACAATAATTGAGTGATTAGAAACCCTTTAGAGTCATTTTGGAATCAAACTACAAAAGTGTAGAATTTAGTATGCATGAGAATACATAAACCAAACCCTAACTTCAAGTGAGCATAACTCTTGATCCACAAATGATATGGAGATGATCTTGTAATTTTTGAAAAGGGAAAACCATGATCTACAACTTTCATGTTCAAGAAAATTTCATTTGGAGCTTCTTTGGTGATGAAAGATTGAATTGAAGGTGATGTAAAAATTTCCAAAAATGGAAAGTTCCAAATTATAGGTCTTTGCCATTTTTAGTAACTTTTCACAAACTCTTGATTCTTGATGAATGATGCTAATTATGACATTCCTTGACCAAATAAAGGTCCATGGACTTGAGAAGCATGATTTGAACCTTTGAAATCCCATGGTTGACTTTTCTCTTGATTTGTTGACTTTTTCTTGTTGTGCAAGTAATTGAGCAGTTAGATGCCTTTCACTATGAATCCTTGAACCAAAATTCAACCCTAGGCCTTATATAACATGTAAAGACCCTTAAAAACAAAATTAGATCAATGCTTTGTAGATTTTTTGCTTTTTCTCAAAACCCTAATTTGGGTGCCTTGTGTAGGAGAATGGTCATTGATGTCCTTCTTGATAAACTTCTCAACTTGAAATGCATTGAGGCAACAAATGAGATTAACTTGGATATAAGGAAACCTTGAGACCTCTTTGTAAGCCTTTGGACCTCATTCTTTTCTTTGTATGATCAAAATTCTTGAAATCAACTGATCACATACCCTTGTGCACTATGTATGATATGTATGCTTTCTTTTCTTTTGATTTTGATACAATGCAATGTGTGAGAATGGTGTGCCACATGTTATGAAAATGAGAGGGAAAATTTTGGTGTGTTACACCCGGTATACCACTGCTTCACATTTACTGACTATCCGCTTAGTCCAATACTAGAAGAGTACTCTCAGTTAATAAATATCACTATTAATGAGAAAGTTCCATTCTCCGTATTGGAAAGGACTCTGAGAGAGTCAACAATTGCTAAGAACCTCGTTTAGGAAGAGTCGGACTTCAAAGCACATTGGACTACTATGGGAGGAGTTAAGGGATTACCCTCCAAATTTCTAATCGAACGAGCACTATACTTTGCCAGTATCAGAAATAATGTTGCATTTGAAGTTATCTATGTACTGCTCATCTACAGGATATTTCTATTCCCCAATGTAGAAAACTTTGTCGACATCACTACGATAAAGATTTTTCTGATAAGAGACCTAGTTCCTATTGTAACACCCCAATTTTGGTAATTATTTATTTTTTTATAATAATTAATTAATTGTGTGATTTTGTGCATAATTGATTATTTCATTTTATTGAATTAATTGAATTATTTGATTTAATTGATTTATGAAATTTATTTGAATTAATTATTTTAATTTAATTATGTGATTTAATTGAATTATTTAATTTATTTGGTTTATTCAATTTAATTGATTTATTTGGATTAATTGATTTATTTGATTTTATTGAATTATTTGATTTAATTTATTTAATTTAGTAGAATAAAATAGAATTGATGGAAATAATTAATTGGACCTAGATTGGAAGTGTGAATAGAAAAGTGATAGTGGGTTAGTGAGGTCAATAGAATTATATGTTATGAGTTAATTGTTAGGGTTAGAAGAGATAGAATTGAGATAGAGAGGAGACTAGAAGTGAGAAGAGGGGAAGAGAAGAGGAGGAGAAACTTAAGAACAAGGAATAAAAATCCATCAAGAAAATAAAGGTAAGAGTGAGTTTTCATAAAATTATTGAAATCATTTGATAGTGGGTAATGAGTAGAAATGTGGTTAGGCCGAAACCACAAAAAAATATATGATTTTATAATTTTTAGGTTTTGCTAATAATCTTTGATTTGTGATAGTTGATTGTGTTTGAAATTGATGTTTTGGTATATTGTAAAACTAATATATATAGGGATGAAGCTATTTGAAAATGATTTCCTAATTGGAATGAAAAAGGGAAATATAATTCCTGCACTGTAGCCTTATGGTATTATCATGTAGCATATTAACAGAAAAAAAATGATATATCACTAAATGCCATTAGATATTAAACATAACAGTAGGATAAAGTTAGTGTTAAGTTGAATCTAACTAACTTGGTTTATGCATTAAAGAAATACATCTAAAATTGAAGCACACAAAAATAATTAACAACTGTGGGACATTTAGCATAGCATGTAGCCGATAAATTGATGAAAAATGGTAGTTCATATTATTTTCACTTCTTCTAATTGCTGGGCATTTGTTACTTATTTAATTTTATTTCAATTATTTTGTTCAGCTCGGTGAATTTACGTAATTGTGAAACAAGCATAGCTATGCCCTATAGTAATGAATTAGTCTTATATTTCTTAATTAAAACATTATTAGTATTTCTTAATTAAAATTTAGAATTAATTTGGTGATAATTTTGTTGGTTAATTAGTGATTAATTTGATGATTAAGTTGGTGATTTAATGATTAATTTGATGATTAAGTTGAGGATTAATTTGAGGATTAATTTGATGATTAATTTAGAGATTAATTGGATATTTAAATTGGTGATTAATTGGATGATTAAGTTGATGATTAATTTGGTGATTAATTTGGAGATTTTTGGTGATTAATTTGGTGATTAATTTGATGGATCGATTATTCTAGATTTAATCGGTATCGTGTGGGATGCGAATTGAGATTGAATTGTGTTGATATCTTATGTATTATTTACTAAGTGTGGTGACAATATTGGAGTAGTGAATATTGTGATTTGAAAATATGTTTGTATGTGCAATTGTGTGATAATTCGAATGTGATGAATTATTGAAGATATTCATGAATACTAAGATTAGGGAATGATCTTAATTGCATATGAATGTTGAAATTGCACATGCATCATTTGTGTCAAAAGGCAATGATTGCTAGTTCCGTGGGAGCTAATGACTTGTCCCGAACCTAGGGAACGAGTTTGAAAGCTTCGGGAATAAACTTTTTGTGTGTTATCGGTCGAGGGAACGGACCCAGTTTAAATTTAAAAACCGAAAAATGATAACAAGTGATTGGTACCACATGCATGAGTTGCATTTGAGTTTTGCATCGAGTCTCATTGTATTTATGGTTGCAATATGAGATTTTGTGTATTATGTGAATTGTTGAATTGGTGAAATTGCGGAATGTGAGTATATACTTGTGAATAGTATGACTACTTGAGTGATATTATGTTGATGAGACTTTTGGATTGTGAGAATAATTGTGATTATGTGTGTATGCTTTAAATTATATATTCGATAATTATATGAATTTTCATCCTTCTGTTGGAATGATGTTTTATATGACATCGCTCAAGTACATAAGAGTAGAGTTGCTTTTAGTGCGAGGTAGCAGTTGGAATAGCTTGTCTTAGTTTTATTTTTTTATTTTGGGTCGAGTCGTGCTTTGATCATTTAACACTGGGGATCGTTTTGATTCATGTTTTGAGGGATACTTTATGTATTCTACTTTATTTTGCTATTGTTATTTGAATTACATGAAGTATTGACCTTTACACCTAAATGATGATTATAAAATTATTTGATCATGAGATTTTCATTATGTGTATTATGATTGAAGTATATTCGCTGCTACATGCTAATGTGAAAGTGTATGAAAAAGATGAATTTATTTTAAGTGTTATTAAGAATGATATGTATTTGTATGATGTTTTGAATTATGTGTGACACCCTTATTTGAGATGCATGATAAATTACTCTGATTATATCTGTATTTTCTGCGGGGTTTAGAAGGGTGTTACATTATATGTGACACCCTACACTGCTCGCAGATGCTTATTATTCAATTCACCTGAGGAATCTATACAGCAGAGGAATGATTACTTGTTATGAGACACTTCTCTATAAATGGTTCACTTCCCACTTACCCAATTCATCAACATTTTGGGACATTAAAAGTGGAATGCATTGGTCTTAGAAAATCACGTCTCTGACCAACACAAACATCAATTGGTCTAACCAAGTCTACGGCGGAGTTATGATCATTAATAGTTGTGGTAATTTCCCTAATGTGCCTCTCATTGGTACCAAAGTAAGGATCAATTATCATCTGAAGTTAGCTCGCTGTCAGATGGGATACACGATGAGGGATATACATGTCAACATTCATCTGGAAAGTTTCTTCTTCAATGAAGGAGAAGATGACATTAGGAAAGATATTGCACATGCTTGGAAACATGTGCACAAGAAAGGAAAATAATCTCTAGGAAAACCAAACTGTATCTCTTTGGATCCTTATCTCCAATGGGTACAAGCCTGAAAATTGAGATGAGGATTCCTTATCCTCTACAAGAGTGTTTCCACTGAAGAAACCTGTTCTCTACTTCGTTAATAACACGGAAAAGCTCCAGATAACTTTCAACAAAATGCATAGATATAAACTGCTAGAAAAACAAATATCAGATTCTCAGTCTAGAGAATGCAAAAATTTAGAGTCTCCTGAAGGATAAGGATACACTCATTGAGGTACTTGAGTACCATGTCATGGAAAATAAGGAGATATTGTCTGCTAATGGAAATTGTGGAACCTTCTACACCTAGAAAAAAGTTAAAGATCCTCTAGAATTGAAAGAAGCCCCAATGAAGAGGAAGAAGAATGATCAACAAGAAACTGAAGTCACAACAAAGAAAACTCTACAATTTTAAGTTTTCTTTCCCGCATTTTGAACAATGTACTCTGAATGTAAACATTTTTAGTTCAATAAAATCAGTGTGATATTTTACAACAGTTCTTTCAATCAGTTTCTTTCTTAACAAAGACGAAAATTAACATTTTTTAATTAAAACATTTGCATTATCATTCATCATTTGCATCATTTGCATCATTTGTATTTTCTTTTTATCGAGTCTTATTCTCATGTGTCCTTCTAATGTCAAACTGTCTCATTCATACAATACTCAGGGCGGTCGTCAGAAAAGGATGAAGGATCTCAAGGAAGAGAACAAAGAAATCAAAGAAGAGCTCTCTAACATGAAGTCCAGAATGGATGGACTCAAAGAAATGTTTGAGGCTTTTACTGTAGCTTAGAATCTTCATCAAAGGATTGTGATCTACGAAGTGGTTTCTACACCGATTAAAGAGATACCCTAAAAATTCTGAGGTTTGCCATGCTGAAGGACCGTCCTTGGGGCATGCCACCTGGTTTTATCTCGGAAGGATATGATCCGAAACTCTTGGAAGAATTGAGACACACTGCAGGTCCGTCTCAGATTGAAGGTTATAAACTTTGAACTCTTGAAGATGCACTAGCAAGAATGGGAAATCCCATACCTGGAAGTTACAAATTCCCGGTCACTGAAGTTCTAACAACATTAATGACTATACCACCTCAACTGGTACACATTACCTCGGAAGTTTGGAAATACCCTCCTACTCTAAGTGAAGGGGGAGGAATCAATAAAAGGATGGACGAATTCCAAGAACAGTTCACAACAATGCAAAAGGAATTGCAGTCTATCAAAGGACAAGAGTTGTTTGGAAGCAACGCAACAAATCTCTGCTCAATTCCTAATATTCAGATATCATGCAAGTTTAAGGTACTCAACTTTGAAAAATACAAAAGAGATTATTTACCTCAAAGTCATCTAACCATGTACGCCCGAAAGATGTCCACTCAAATGGATAATCAACAATTACTTATTCACTACTTTCAAGACAATTTAACTAGGGAAGTGCTTCGTTGGTACATGAAGCTGAATCGTACAAATATCAACAATTTTCGAGAGCTCACAAAAACTTTCATTGAGTAATACAAATTCAACTTGGATATGGATCCTAATCGAGATCAAGTCAGATCAATGTCTCAGAAGGATAAAGAAACTTTCAAAGAATACGCGCAAAGATGGCGTGAAACTGCTGCTCAAATTTCTCCTCCTCTAGGAGTGAAAGAGATGACTAAAATCTTCCTCAAGACATTAAGTTCATTCTACTATGAACGGATGGTTGTAAGCGCACCCAATGATTTTATCGAGATGGTAAACATGGGAGTAAGTTTAGAAGAGGCAGTAAGAGAAAGATGTTTAACAAAGGACATTTAACCTTCAAGTTCAAGCAAAAGATATGGGAGTTCCTTTCCGAAAAGGAAGGAGTAAGACATCAGCAACATATATTTGGGTAAACAAGAACAAAGATTTGCACCTCTTCAAGCGGCAACGGTATCTCCTGTTAATAGCTATGATGTATCAACCTCAGATCGCTCAAAGATCTTCTAATCAACAACAATATCAGTAAAGGAAGTAGCCTCTTCAACATGCTCGTCCATAATTCAACAACAATGGGTATCCTAGGGCTTCAACAATTGACCCTATACCTACAACATATGTTGATTTCTTCCCACTCTTACTAAACAAGGGGCACATTTAGACCAGGATCCTATCACAATTCCTGTTAATCCCCTTCCATGGCATAAAGCTGATCAGTCTTGTCCTTATCATCAAGGAGTGAAGGGACATAACATTGGAAAAAAAATAGCTTTCAAGTAAGACGTCCAGAGACTCGTCAGGAACGGAGTTTTATCTTTGAAAGATATTAACCCGAATTTTCAAAATCAAAGAACCCGGTGAATTAATTTGGTTTCTGCTCCTCCAAGAATTATTTAAAATTTCGACATCCGAGCAATGAATGTCAACGTAGTTGCATTGCATTCCAGAAAAAGTCTACATCATGATTTACCACGGCACGACTATCAAGGTTGCTTCTTCTGTTCAACAAATGATCAATGGTACTCCTTTGTATAGGAAGCCCTTCAAAGACAAATAGATTTAGGATATATTCAAGATTACTATGAGATGAATGATCCTCACATCAACATGATACAGAAAATTCCAGTAGTCGAACCTATGTACTATTAGACCGACAAAGAGATCTTCAATATAATCCCTTTAATCGAAGAAAATAATGCTTGGAAGTTCCCTTTGACAGTTGAAAAATCCCCAAGCCAGCACCTATAAAGGTTACTTTTGACAGCCGAAAGGCTCGTTTAACCCATTTGGTCATCTACTTGTTAGGCTCAGTGCCTTATGCTTCAAAGAAAGCAATTCCGTACAAATATGGATCAACAATCATAGAGGACATGAAGGAGGTTCCTTTACCACCCATCGTCAGCATCACTGATATCAGTCGAGTCACTAGAAGTGGAAAGATCTTCAACTAAGGAGTTGGAGAACCAGCACGAGAAAGGGAACCTCGAGCTGAAGTTATTAACCCTCCAATGGGTCAATCAAGCAATCCAGAGCCCACAATAAAGGATAATGATGAAATCCTTAGGTTCATTCAAAGAAGCGAGTATAACGTCGTAGATCAATTACTACACACTCTTTCTAGAATCTCAATATTATCTATCCTGATCATTTCAGAATCTCAATAAATTTTTGGAACAAGCTTTCGTAGAACCAGACGTAATCGTAAATCAGTTTGACGGTATCGTCTCCAGCATCACGAATTTTAACAATCTAGGATTCAACGATGAATATCTTCCTGAAGAAGGCAGGAATCTTAACATGGCATTAAACATAACAATCAACTGCGGTGACGATGCTTTAGCCAGCATACTCATAGATATCGGTTCATCATTGAACATAATGGCAAAGTCAACTCTCACACGATTGACTATCGAGGTCCTCCTGTGAGAAACAGTGAGATCATAGTCAAAGATTTTGACGGATCTAGAAAAACATTTATTGTTGAAGTGGATCTTCTTATAACTATTGGACCGCATACATTTCAAATCACCTTCTAAGTCATGGATATTCGTGCAACATATAATTGTTTTCTTGGTTGACCTTGGATCCACTAAGTTGGAGTGGTAACTTCCACACTTCATCAGAAATTGAGATTATCGAAGAACAACAAATTGGTGACCGTATACGGAGAAAGAGATCTAATCATCAACAATTTATCATCATTCTCGTATTTTAAATTAGAAGAAGTTGTTGGAACTCAGTTCCAAGCTCTCTCTGTAAGCAACGAGAAAAAGCCTGAAATAGGAACGTCAATCACTTCCTACAAAGATGGTCTCCAAGCCCTGGAAAGCAAAAATATCAAACTGTAGGGGCAAGTTGTAATCCCCATTAGCAATGAAAATAGAAAAATGTTGGTTGTTCCTCAGTAGTAGCCAAACCTACATAAAAGGACGAAAGCTTAGGTCCTATCAAAAATTTATTCCACAGTGGAGGCTTCCTCCATCCGATCTCTCAAGAGGTCCATACCATCTAAGAAACGAACTTGGATGACTCCGAAGATTCAGATGACAAATGGAAGACTTATTTCAATGAATAAGGATATGTGTCTAAGGACGAAATGCGCAAGCCGTTTGACTTTCCAATTTCCAGTCCAAGATATATTCTGAAAACAGAAGTCAGAGAAAATTATGAAGGAAATCATGTTCCTCACAACTCATTGGAAGATACTCCGATGATTTGAAACTTTGTCTATACTTCCTATGATCCCATAAAAAAATTTCCGATCTAGGAACCTAACAAAGGAAATTCAGGTTATAAGAGTCAGCCAGAAAATGAATATATGTTTAATGACCCTAAGAAGGTTTCACCATTTCTCCCTGAGTTATATGAACATTATCAAGAAAATCCGAGAGACAAACAACGTCATCTCGATGAATTCACAAGGATTGCTGGACAAGAATTCCTCAACTCTGCATTACCAGAAGTAAACATCATTACTAAATATGACTCATCAATTCCCACAGAGACTTGGGATACGTTGGGACAACCAAGCAGAAAGTACGACTTCCTAGTGAAGTACGTTGCTCCTAAAAGTTCTCGAATCAACATCAAGGACATTCAACCCACTTGATGGGGAGACTATCTTAAAGATACCAATGAAGCAATAAAGAATAATTTCTCATGTGGTCAAACTTCTTGGAAGGAAGACTCTACGAATCCTCCTCCACAAATCAATGTTATTACAAAGAATACTCCAGGAAGATAAGTTCCATACTTTTGCATCTCCAACAGAGTACGTTACGATTGGATCACTCTTGATATCCCGAACATCGTTCACATTCCAAAGTAATTGTCTAGTTTTTATTTTGACCTTTCATCTCAACCAAATGATAAGGAATGTTTTATAGGGCTTACTTGTTGTATATGTCCTCTCCAGTTAGCCCAAAGTGACATAGTTTTGTTTTATAGGGCTGTGAGTTTTAAGAATCAACAAGTTATAAATAAAATGTCATTCTGTACTTCCGCATCAATTGTTATTTTCTCTTTTTTCTTTTTCAGAAAATGATAATCCCTAAAAACAAAAACAAAAATGTTTTTCAAAATTAATCTGCATAAACTTATTTTGCATTCTCTAAAGGTGTTTTCAAATATCATCAATCACGCAGATTAACTGCTTTATACCCTATTGAAACACGTTATCCAATGTTTTCTCCCAACTTTGAGTTCCCAGTACTTAGAGATGAAGAGGAAGATGACGAAGAAATTCCAAGAGAGATCTCAAGACAACTCAGACCCGAGGATAATTCCATTCAACCTTACAAAGAATCGTTGGAAACAGTTCATTTGGGTTCATAAGAGGAAAGAAAATACATCAAGTGTTGGATACAGACATCGTAGAACATTCAAACAGAAGGGGTGAGATATCGAATAACATAATCTCAGGACGTCAAGTCTCGGGATGAAATGGGTAATCCGTTTAACTTTCCAATTTCCTCGGCTGAAAGGAAAAACCTGATCTCATTACTTAAAGAATTTCCAGATATATTCGCTTGGTACTACCAAGACATGCCAGTGTTAGATACCGATATCGTGGAACATCACTTATCGTTAAAACTAGAATGCTCGCCAATCAAGCAGAGATTGAGAAGAACTCGTCCAGATATGGCTATCAGAATCAAGGAAGAAGTCTAAAAGCAAATTGGTGTAGGCTTCCTCGCTACTTCAGAGTATCCTTAGTGGTTGGCAAATATTGAGTCAGTACCAAAGAAGGATGGAAAAGTTAGAATGTGTGTAGACTATAGGTATAACACCCCATTCCAACCCGACTTTACAAATTAAATCAGAGTTATAAAATTTCATCAACAAACATGGGATATCACATTTTTCCAACTTTAAAAACCAAATAACAACTTCATTAGTTTAATTACTTTGAAAAACAACGCAGCGGATCAACAAGTTTCAATTTTCTAAACAACTTCAAAGAAATCAACATCAAATTACTTCAACTTGATTCTTCAACATAAAACAACTTAAAACTAATTCATAAACTTAAACAAAATCCACAAACACAAAACATGCGTTCATCCCCCCGAAGTGCTACGTATCAGAGTGGCAAACACCAACTTGGAGCAACTAAGTACTGGACTCTTCGTTACCTGCACGTTATCAACAAAGGGAAACATTCAAATAGAAGGGGTGAGATACCGAATAACATAAACATGATACGATAATCAATATGTAACAAGATAATCAAATAATCACACCACTTCACACAACAACAATATCAACATTGCAACTTACAACCAACCAACAACATAATTATTATGCAACTCGATGCGACTCAACTTATATGCATGTGGTACCATTCACAGTAAACACCCAAATTAAAACATTACCAAGTTATCGAGGCATTATCAACTTATTTGCCAATCTAGGCCAACTTGAATCCAGCATACGCTCCAACTTAAAATATGCACATGTATGCAACTATGAATGGCATACAACAACAACGACATAATTAACGACTTAACAATGTAAAAACTTGAACAACTCAGCAACATGAATACACATTGGTCACAGGACCTACAACATATTAATCTTCCCAAAAATCAGGACAACACGACTTATAACAACTTCAACGCAAAAAAGACAAAATTTATGGTTAAATCAACTAGATTACTAATTTAATTATTTTAAACTCTCAAATCTACTATAAACAACTTATATGTATCTTTACTTTAAGTCTAAGATCAATTCAACTTGAAACGGATGCGAAAACAGGTCGAATTACCAAAAAACCTCATTTTTCCGCACTTGCCCTGCCCATACGCGTATAGCCTCCTTGGTACGCATATTAGCCCTGAGTGATACGTGTATGGCCTGCGTAATAGGGATTATTACGCATATGGCCTTGTCTGTTACGCGTAACACCAGATTTGTTACGCAAATGACCAGAATGCCTCAAAATCTAACTCTGCTACGATTTCTCAAACCTCCTTCATTTTGTTCAATCTTAATTGGGTTTCTACATTTATTTTACTCTCAAAAATCATGTATCTATTCATCTATCCAATTCTATGATCGATTTTACGAACCCTAACTCCTTCTACACGGATTCTGCAACATAAACCAGTTCAACAACAGCACAGACAATCTCACAACACATAAACAACAGTAATTATCACAACATGAACAACATAATTCATCAATGAAATATCAACACGAAATCGACCACAAGATTCATACAAATCACAGCAACAAAATTATACGAAAATTCCAACCTACATACGATTATCTAGTCCCGGTTATGGAATTCGAACCCCACCCTTACCTTGGACTGAAGGAAGCTCGAATTCACCGCAAAAATTCCCACAAAAATCTTCAACATAGCCTCTTCTTGATCTCCCTCTAAGACTTGTTCTTCCTTCTCTTACAAATTCTGATTATTCCTCCCTAATTAGCTTTTCAGCTTGGTTTTACTAAACCTTCACTAATTAGCCTAATTACTAATGGGTCTAACTTAGCACCCCCAACTTACTACTCTGACACCACAAAACTAGGCCCAACTTAATATTATCTCATTAACACCTATTTTATTTATTCGACTTAATTTAATTAATTGAACCACTCAAAAACAACTTAACCCGCAACATACAAATCAACTTAAACGACTTAAATGACTTGACGACACAAACAACACAACAACACTGAACCATAAATAATCGGGAAAAATACTCAATAATATTTAATTTAATTAATTAATTAAATATGGGAGTTACAACTCTCCCCCACTTAGAACATTTTCGTCCTCGAAAACTTACCTCGCTCGAACAACTCAGGATACGATTCCTACATCTTTCTTTCCAACTCCTAAGTTATACTTTCTCCGGCAGCTCCCAACCATACAACTTTCACTAAAGCAATCTCTTTGCCTCTTAAAGTTTTCATTTCACGACCCTCAACTCGTACCGACATAGTCTCCACCGTGAGATTATCCCGTACTTGCACATCATCCATACTAATCACACGAGAAGGATCTGAAATATATTTTCGGAGTTGCGACACATGGAACACATCATGCAAATTCGAAAAATTTGGTGGTAAGGCCACTCTATAAGCAACATTTCCAACTCTATCTGAAATCTGATACGAACCAATAAAACAAGGAGTAAGCTTCTTAGATTTCAACGCTCACCCAACACCTGTCACATGCGTAACTCTTAAAAATATATGATCACCAACTTGAAATTCTAAATCTTTCCTTCGCTTATCATGATAACTTTTTTGCCGACTTTGATAAGCCTTCATCTTCTCTCGAATCAATTTCACCTTCTCGGTAGTATCTCGAACTATCTCTGGTCCAAGCACTACACTCTCTCCAGACTCAAACCAATACATCGGAGTCCTACATCTCCGATTATACAACGCCTAAAAAGGTGTCATTTCGATACTAGAATGATAACTGTTATTATACGTGAACTCCATCAATGGAAGATAAGTATCCCACAAACCTCCATGCTCAGGTACACAAGCTCTCAACAAATCCTCTAACGACTGAATCATCCTCTCTGTTTGACCATCTGTCTGAGGATGATACGTTAAACTTAATCTCAACTTAGAACCTAACGCTTCTTGCAAACTCTTCCAAAATTCCGATGTAAATATCGGATCCCTATTCGACACAATACACAAAGGAACACCATGCAACTTTACAATCACTCTAACATAAATCTCAGCCAACTTAGATACTGGAAAACTGATGTTAATAGGAATAAAATGAGCCGACTTAGTTGTCTCTCCCGGGATTTTCATCCTAGTACAAACGCGAAAGTGGCGCGGAAAGGTTAGAGTCGCCAGCCAGACATTTTTATCCCGAATGAATGAGAAAGGTAATGTTGCACAAACTTGAGAAAGAAGGAAAGGACAAGGTCCTGCGAACCAAAGATCTGAGTTTGGGAGTCGGTTACGAATTGAGAAGGTATTAGCACCCCAATCCGTCCGCCGTACCCGACGGGATCCATGCTTGCTTGCTTGTTTCAAAGGGTGAGAAATAAGAATGCTGCTGAATAAAACCGCTAACTGGAATTGGAATGAGAAAAGGAATTAAAAGAGAATGGAAAGAAAGGGGAAAATGTAGGGAAAATAAAGAATGTGCTCGAACGGGCCCTACCCTGCTGCCTACGTACCTCATCGGGATAACGAGGATCAAAGTCGACGTAGTTCGCCTAACTAAGGCGGGAACTATTTATTTGTATTTTTTATGCTGGAACTGCATATGTCTATGCTCAGGTGTTGCAGGCTCGTCTGGTACGAGTGCGTTTACCGTCTTGCATGTGTGACAAGTCGTCGCGAGTTCGCGTTGTGAGTGAATGATATGAGAAGAGAAGTTCCCGCAGGATAGTCGCTTGTTATTTGTTTTTATCTTTTAAAAGAAGTGTTTTGAATCTGTTTGTGAACTGTCTTGTACTAAGACCTATTCATCGCGGGAAGCATTTACACCTCGCCCCGAAACAGGACGCGTATAAACACTCTGCAACAAAGTCTCATGTCGTACAAGATTGTTCGGTTTATCCTTAGATGTTTTATTATTTTTCTTTATGAGATGAGAAAGAATGACTCAAATTGATAAAAGGACAAAATCTAAGGGACTAAGACTCAATCCTAATTTTGTTTATTTGTTTACAAGAGATCCTATGGTTTGTGAGGTTTTCTAATCCTGATGGAAAAAAACTAGAAACTATTAGAATTCAACTTACTTCCTAATGAAGTTAAGTTGATTCTAAGAACAATGGGAAGCCTATACAAGTTATAAAAACAAATGATAAGGCAAAACAATGAAATTGAACATAAGAAATAAAATTCTAAAAATGCATTTAAAGGCATGAATTAAAAATAGTCCTATTTTATTTATTCTAATCCTAATTAAAAGGGAACTCTAAGCCTAAGTTCTAAACTAAGGTAAGCCTAATATTTTAATTCTAAAACTCAATTTAAACTAACCTAAGTCTATATTAGATTCTAGGATTAAATCTAATCTAAACTACATCTTTTTTTGGACTTTATTTTTATGACCTAAACTAATGGGAATTATACATAACTAAGCCTAAGAACTAATATTCTAAAAAATATTAAAAGTTATGGAAAAATTATGGAATTTATTCTATAGGGTCCTAATATCATCTATAACATTGTACTAAAAGGAATCCTACAAAATCAAAATTTAACTAGGTCTAAAAAATGATTATTTTCAGCTACGAATTAATCCTTAATTTCTAAAGAAATGGCCTCTAAAACCTAAGATAAAATATTCTAAAAAATCTAAAAAAATTATCCTAAGTACTATCATTAGTCATCTAAACATAGAAAAAAGAATGGCTCAAAAATCCTACTGGAAGTTACCTAAATAAAATAAACAAAATCATGTACAGTTAAAGAAAATTCAATAAAAGATACTTAAAAGAAAAATCAGAATTAAATCGAAAAATAATCAAAATCCAGAAAATAAAAATATCAAAAATTTCTAAAATGGATTATTAAGCTACTTAATTTTTTGTGGAGTTTTTCTAATCTTTTTACTATTTTTCCAAGATTTGTTTAGAAACTATATAAAACTAAGAATTTAAATCCTAAAAAAAAAGAAATGGGGTGTATTTAGCAACTTTTTCTATTTGTTTTTGTGAACTGGGCCCAAAAGGAGGGTGTGAATAGCAAGGCTCTAAGCCCAGTAACGCAGGACCTATGGGGGTGCAGGAAGTGATTTTATTAAGTTGTTTTGCATTGGGCTTCACAAGAGGGGTGAGAATAGCAAATGGAAAAGGGCCCAATTCGCAGGAAGGGTGAGGGAGGTGGAGATAGCACTATTTTGCGTTTTCTTTTTCTGATGGGCTTAGGATGGAGGTGCAAATAGTAAATAACATAAGCCCAAAATCTATAATCAAGAAGATTAATATGAATTAATGGTTTATTATGGATTAACAGAACTTATGAGGATTTAATCTTGCTTATTGCTAATCAAAAAATTAAATCCCTGAATAAATTAATAATTTAATCATTTACATAACAAACATGAAAACCCTAAACCTAATTTGATTTTTCTCTTCTTCTTCTATATGCCTCCGCGGCACCTCAGCGTTCATCTTCTTCTTTTTTTTTGGACCAAAACCCACCACCATCGTCTTCTTCTTCTAACCGAAGCTCTCATTTTCTGTTCTCCTTCCACACCAACCTAGCTATCCTCTTCATCTTTACCCACGGCGCCCCTAAGGCTCTCCTCTCTGCCGCTATTTCGTCACCGGCAATCATGAACTACAGCCTCACTGCCCTATCTCCTTTCGCCTAACCCCAATCCGCCGCCAGATAACCACCGTACCACCATAAACCCCTCTTCTACTCACATCCATCGACGACGCCTCCCACGAACCAAACAATCAAACAAGGTCGGTACATCCGAAGACGTAAATCAACCAACCGAAAAGAACAGACTCAATATGCTGATGCAAACAATCGAAATCGTGACGAACTCAAAGCGGATTTGTGATTACATCTACGAGAAGCTCGAGGTTGCGTACCTGTAAACGATGAGACGAACGGGAACTCAGAGGTTTGATAATTCTCTCTTATTGAGCGTTCTTTTTCTGATGTTCTCTTCGTAATGCTCGCGTTTTGTGATTGCTTATACGATCCATGCTTGAATAACTTTCTATTGAACCTTTAGTTGATGTTGCTGTACGGATGAATGAGCTGACGTAAGAGATTTGTGGAAGCCCTGTATTGATGATTCACAGATGCTGGTTATTGTAGTTGGTGGTGAAAATTGCGTCGAATCCACAGAACCTATTGAAGGTGCAATGACATGAAAACTCTCTCAATCTCTTTTTCTTTCATTTTTTTGCCGATTCATTCTGTTACCTCCTTTCTATGATTCCTTGTATGTTGTTTATGCAGAGAATTAAAGACAGTGATGGAGGATAATGAAACTTGACGATAGAAGAATCGACAACAATGGAGATAGTTGAACAATGGGGGGAGGAGATATGGAAGAAGATGTATGAAGATAGAAGTTATTGGAAGGTTGAGAAAATGTGGGAGGGGTTCAGGAAATTGTGAAGGAGAGTGAAGGAGCTGAAGAAGCTTGCAAGGAACTTGTGTTGAGGAAGAATGGAAAAAATGGTAAAGAAGAGGAACCAATGATTGAAGGATAGCTCTGGTTTTATAAGGGATGCATCAGGTGAACTTTCTAGAACTTTTCTGTTAGAAGTTGGTTACTAAGTAGTTAAAATTCTGTTATGGATTTTTTTGATTTCAGTTATCAATTCTTATTTTTCTGACCTGAGATGCTTGTATATTAATCTCTTTTTCCTTGCCCTTTTCTTCTCTTGTGAATTTTCAAGTCAATGTTACTAAGGCTGAGCTTTCGGACACTAAGGAAGATTCAAATCCAATGGTATGGAGGATGTCGAGAATCATGCGGAAAAATCGCTGATGATTGGTGGTGATTACCGCAAATGATGAAGGATCAGAGATTGATAAAGATGATGGTTTAAGAGAATCGGGCAATAGAGTGAGAATTCGGGATGAAGAGTTCTTTTGGAGAATCTTTTGTAGCAAATAATTGATGAAGCCTCTTTCTTCCCTCTTTTTTCTTTTGTTTGTATGAGCTTTTTTTTTCTCTGTAATATTTTACTGGATCTCCTATTATGATCCTTTCCTGGTGTAACTCCATTGGACTGTTACTCTTGCTATAATTAAATATTATTGATTCTGAACCTTAGTTTTTTTCTTTCTGATACTTTTCGTGCATTCCTGTAATCTTTTGAACCAATGCATTGTCTATTGAAGTCACAATAATGACTAAACCTTTCCCCCCCTTTTTTTTGGAAAACAAATAATACATGAAAGCCAATAGGGTCAAAAGGTAAATGGGCCCAATAACCAAAGGTTACAAAAAATGAAATCCAATCCACTCTAGTTTTGTCTTAAAACTCATAAATCAAACAAGACACATACGTAACACACTACCTCTCTTAAGAATGAGTTTAATGGCTGTAGTAAAAAGGAAGAAATGAAAATGATTGAGATTAACTTATGTAATGTTTTAAGAATGAGGATATGGACAAGAGAATGGAATTTAAAAAATCAAATAATTGGTTCAGGTAAAACTTGAACATGAACATTAAGTGGATCAAGGATGACTTTGGATAAATGGGCTTGAAAAAATGGTTTGAAATGAATTATATTTGAATTCGAATAATACCTTCCAAATAGATCATAATTGCTCACTTTTTTCAACCTCAATTCGAACCTTATTCTTGGACCAAACTTTGATGTTATGATGAATCCAAATATCAATAATCCATGAACCACCCCCCTTTTAAAATCACTTGTAAATCCCAAACTTGAATGCATATCCCCATCAAATAATCCCAAATCGGACTTTAACATTAAAGACCTTAGTTGCTGGAATGCCCTCAAACTCAATCATAAATAGAACTGCAATCTACCATGACAATGAGCCTGATACACCAATGAACAGTCTTTACGAATGAATTTCTTAGAGATCAGTTAATTAGGGAAATAAACCCTAATTGAGTAGCAAGTGAGTAGGAAGCTGGTGTTATTAACCACCAGATAACCAAAACTTTGAATTCATCGATCAACCGTACATAAGGTGCGAAGCCCTAATTCCATAATCCATGACACATTCTCCAGCGAAATAGAAACCACAAAACAATAGAATAACATGGCTCTTCAGAGGACACTGATCTCATGCCTGAGGAATACAATGCAAATGCGTGATGATGGATACTTTGATCTAATGGGAAATGCAGATGAAATACGAAGCATGAACCCAATAAAAAGAATAAATAATGAGGGAAAATTTTGAGGTATTACAGCTGCCCCTATTCAATCATCTGCAAGCCTGGACGGATAATTGCAATAGCTCTTAGACGCTCGAGGCATGGAGTGATTGAATACTCGAATAAAACCTGAAAATTTGCACACTGAGGGTAATGAAATGCCATCTGCCCGTTTATTTATTTATATATCTTTTGATTTTGACCTCTGAATAGGTAGCGGGAAAAGGACAGGTGGAAATATGCTGGGAAGAATGCCATCCTCGAATGACAACTCAAAAGATCCTCGGATCTAATACGAAACCATCCTCGAATGGAGACGCAAAGGTATATCAGCCTCGACCGATAACTAAACACAAAAAGAAAATAGGACAAGATGGAACGGGATCATTGTACATAAACGAGAGCCCAAGCAAACAGGATCATTGTACTTAAATGATAACCTGAGACGCGATCGTTGTACTTGAACGGAGACGCGAACGAATAAGACCGTTGTACTGAAACAGAACTCAAAAACGAGGCCATTGTACTTGAATGGAGACTCGAAAGGAGCGGGATCATTGTACTTAAACGAGAGCCTAAGACGCGACCGTTGTACTGAAACGGAGACGCGAAAAAATGAGACTGTTGTACTGAAACAAGACTCAAAGACGAGACCATTGTACTTAAATGGAGGCTCGAAAGGAATGGGCTCATTGTACTTAAATGATGACCCAAGACGCGACCGTTGTACTGAAACGGAGATGCGAAAAATAAGACTGTTGTACTGAAACAAGACTCAAAGACGAGACCATTGTACTTAAATGGAGGCTCGAAAGGAATGGGCTCATTGTACTTAAATGATGACCCAAGACGCGACCGTTGTACTGAAACGGAGATGCGAAAAATGAGACTGTTGTACTAAAACAAGTCTCAAAGACAAGGCCATTGTACTTAAATGGAGGCTCGAAAGGAATGGGCTCATTGTACTTAAATGATGACCCAAGACGCGACCGTTGTACTGAAACGGAGATGCGAAAAATGAGACTGTTGTACTAAAACAAGGCTCAGAGACAAGGCCATTGTACTTAAATGGAGGCTCGAAAGGAATGGGCTCATTGTACTTAAATGAGAACCCAAGACGCGACCGTTGTACTGAAACGGGGACGTGAAAAAATGAGACTGTTGTACTGAAACAAGACTCAATTGGGGATAACAACAAGACTTGGTGGAAGCATCCACCCTGGGAAATGAAGTTATATTCTGTGGGGAATACTTCAATCTGATTGGAGATGTAACAGGTCTTATGTAATATACCTCGAAACTAGCCCATGCTGGCACGCATATGTTTGAATTTATGGCGTAATGTTCCATGAGGATGGAAATGCTACGCTTTGGAGGATGCAAATGTAATGAAGATAACTGGACGCAAATGCAAATGAAAAAAGGGATCTCCTGATAAGGAGACTGCAGGTATTCCAGATAACTTGGCTGGGGAGAAACGATGATCACTGCATTGATCTGGTTCGTCCTGATGAGGAGGAAACAACTCTGCGGGGAAAGCTGTTAATAATTCACTGGCTCTGAATAGCCGCCACTGCCAAAAATAAATTGGACTTTGAGATTGGAGCGCCAAGACCCTGCTGGAGATGGACCCTTCTTGAGCTCTGGTGGGGAAATGAGGACCTCTTGGGAACCAAAGGCATGACACTGCTGAGGAAGCAACTGCTGGGGAGGAAAGAACTCCTTGTACTGCTGGGAATTGTCCCTGTCTGAAGGGAAACTATTGCTTAGGGAGGACACCCATCTTCTGCTACCCTGCTGGGAGAAATTTCACTTCCCACTTGGCTGGGGATGATTGGAAACACCCTGGGAGATACTTGTTTCTGTTCAAACAAAAGGGAATGCCCATCCTAGATAATAATCTTTAGCTCTATTAGCAAAACCAGTACCTGTACCTGCACGAACACAATCGATAGTACCTGCAACATAGAGAATTAGTTTGGGACCTGCTTGCCCCAGGCTCATAGCATGGATCATTGTCTGGGCATCTCGATACCCTTTCAGAGTTGTATTAAATGTTTCTATTCTCCTGCACGAGTTAGAAAGCATTCAAATGTTCATAACACAATGCAAGTTACCATTTGCTAGACGTTTTCACAATCAATCAACGCTAGATGAAAAAAGCAAAAACAAAGAAACAAAATAGTCAATTGACTGAAGTTGAATTCTTATTGATTTGGAAAGGTGGCCCTGAATAGGAAATACAAAGGAAGCAGTTCCCTGGAATGAGAGAACAACTAAAAAGAAACACAAACTATCCTATTGGCAATGTGAGAAGTGAATCTCATCAAGTCTTAACCCAGTTATGACTCGTATGTCTTCCAGACGCTCCGCTCGCTCTGCCTCTTGAGAAAAAGTAAGTGAACTGATCTTCAACCCTTAGGATAGCCTCAACTATAGGTAGGTCATGGATCTCGCAGATCACAGTCGTTCGTGTTAATCCCTCTTTTGCGTGGATTGCCCTTTCAGGTTTTCAATCCACCGGGATACCCTTTTTTTGCCTGAGTTGTCCGATATGGCTTTTCAACTCAGCGGGTGTACATTTTTTTAAGATTTCCCTAACTTTTGCCCGAGCCTTTTGTTCTGTTTTTGGCTCGCCGGGATGCCCATTTTTGCCTGGATTATTATTCTGTTTTTATCCAGCGGGTCCTTTTTACACGAAGTATTTTCTTACTACGTCTGCGTTGACAGGGGATTGGAAGTCTTCTCCGTCCATGGTTGTCAGCATTAAGGCTCCGCCTGAGAAAACCTTTTTAACCACGAACGGTCCTTCATAGTTGGGTGTCCACTTGCCCCTGTGATCATTGAGAGGAGGAAGAATCCTTTTCAGCACTAAATCTCCTGGCGTGTACCTCTGTGGTCGCACCTTCTTGTCAAAAGCCTGTTTCATTCGTCGCTGATACAACTGTCCATGGCACACAGCTGCTAGCCGCTTCTCTTCAATAAGGCTCAATTGATTATACCTGGATCGGAGCCACTCAGCTTCATCTATCTTGATATCCATCATCAACCTCAATGAGGGGATTTCCACTTCGATCGGTAGAACTGCCTCCATACCATACACCAATGAGAATGGAGTTGCCCCGGTTGAAGTGCGTACTGATGTCCTGTACCCATGCAACGCGAATGGTAACATCTCGTGCCAGTCTTTGTACGTCACAACCATCTTCTGTACAATCTTCTTGATGTTTTTATTAGCTGCCTCGACGGCGCCATTCATCTTTGGACGATATGGAGAAGAGTTGTGGTGTTCTATTTTGAAGTCTTGACACAAGTCAACCATCATCTTGTTGTTGAGATTGGAACCATTATCAGTAATGATCCTTTCAGGGACTCCGTACCGGCAGATGATGTCTCGTTTAATAAATCGGGCGACCACTTGCTTAGTGACATTGGTATAGGAAGCCGCTTCAACCCACTTCGTGAAATAATCAATAGCGACTAGGATGAAGCGATGACCATTAGAAGCTGTTGGCTCAATCTTTCCAATCATATCGATGCCCCATATAGCGAATGGCCATGGTGAAGACATGACACTCAACGGATTCGGAGGCACATGGACCTTGTCGGCATAAATTTGACACTTATGGCATTTGCGGGAGTACTTACAGCAGTCAGATTCCATGGTAATCCAATAGTATCCCGATCTCAATAATTTCTTGGCCATGGCATGTCCTCCAGCATGGGTACCAAAGGAACCTTCGTGAACCTCCTGCATTAACAGGTTTGCTTCGTGTCTATCCACGCATCTGAGCAGCACCATGTCGAAGTTCCGTTTGTACAACACACCATCTTGATTCAAGAAGAAACCTCCTGCCAGTCTTCTAAGGGTCTTCTTATCCTTACTAGATGCCCCAGCCGGGTATTCTTGAGCCTTCAGGAATTGTTTAATGTCATGGTACCAAGGCTTATTATCTTCACCATCACCAACTGCAAAGACGTAAGCGGGTCTTTCAAGCCGGGAGATCGAAATTCGAGGCACGAAATTCTCTCGACAAACTTTAATCATGGACGACAAAGTTGCAAGAGCATCGACGAACTGGTTTTCGTCTCTAGGAACATAGCTCAGCTTGACTTTGGTAAAGAAAGTTAACAACCTCCTGACATAATCTCTGTAAGGAATCAAACGAGCTTGATGAACTAGCCATTTGCCATTGACTTGATTTACCACCAAAGCAGAATCTCCGAAGATCTCAAGGTTCTTGACTCGCAAGTCTATTGCCTCTTCGATCCCCATGATACAAGCTTCATACTCCGCCTCATTGTTAGTGCACTCGAAGGTCAACCGAGCGGCTAGAGGTGTGTGGACCCCTTCTGGCGAGATAATAACAGCACCTACTCCACTCCCATTCATGTTTACAGCCCCGTCAAACATCAACTTCCATCTGGATTCAGGGTCGGGCCCATCCTCCGGAAGTGGTTCTTCGTAGTCTTTAGACTTGAGGAACATGATGTCCTCATCCGGAAACTCAAACCTTATGGGTTGATAATCATCGATCGGTTGCTGGGCCAAGTATTCTGACAAAACACTCCCCTTGATCGCTTTTTGTGAAGTGTATTGTATATCATACTCCGTGAGTATCATCTGCCAACGGGCCACTCTTCCTGTCAAAGCCGACTTCTCAAAGATGTATTTCACAGGATCCATCTTGGAAATTAAGAGAGTAGTGTGAGTCAGCATGTACTGTCTTAGTCGGAGAGCAGCCCATGCCAAAGCGCAGCAAGTTTTCTCGAGTAGTGAGTATCGCGTCTCACAATCGGTAAACTTTTTGCTAAGGTAATAAATGGCGTGCTCTTTTCGACCAGACTCGTCCTACTGACCCAACACACATCCCATCGATCCTTCAAGCACAGTAAGATACATAATCAGAGGTCTCCCTGGCACTGGAGGCATAAGAATTGGTGGTTCTAACAGGTATTCTTTGATTCGGTCAAAGGCTTGCTGGCAGTCTTCGTTCCATTTAATGGCCTGATTCTTCCTCAGAAGCTTAAAGATGGGCTCGCACGTGGCCGTCAGGTGAGAAATAAACCGTGCAATGTAGTTTAGTCTCCCTAAGAAACCACACACTTGCTTTTCAGTCTTCGGCTCAGGCATTTCTTGGATAACTTTCACCTTGGCTGGATCAACCTCAATTCCTCGTTCACTAACAATGAAACCGAGTAACTTGCCAGAACGAACCCCGAAGGTACACTTATTCGGATTCAACCTCAATCTGAACTTCCGAAGCCTATCAAATAATTTTGCTAGGTTGACCAAGTGCTCTTCCTCTGGCTGGTATTTTTCTATCATGTCATCAACATAAACCTCAATTTCGTGATGGATCATATCGTGAAACAACGTCACCATTGCCCGTTGATAGGTAGCTCCTGCATTCTTTAAACCAAATGGCATGACCTTGTAACAAAAGGTGCCCCAAGGAGTGATGAAAGTTGTCTTTTCCATGTCCTCAGGAGCCATCTTGATCTGATTATAGCCTGAGAATCCGTCCATGAAGGAAAACACGGAAAATTGAGCAGTATTATCGACAAGTACATCTATGTGAGGTAGAGGGAAGTCATCTTTGGGACTAGCCCTATTCAAATCCCTGTAGTCCACGCACATCCTGACTTTGCCATCTTTCTTGGGAACCGGCACAATGTTAGCAACCCACGGAGGATAACTGGTCACGGCCAAGAAGCCAGCATCAAACTGTTTTTGCACTTCTTCTTTTATTTTAATTGCCATGTCTGGACGCGTGCGCCTCAACTTCTGCTTTACCGGAGGACAATCTGCTCTGAGAGGTAGCTTGTGTATCACAATGTCAGTGTCTAAACCAGGCATATCTTGGTAGGACCATGCGAAGACGTCAACGTATTCTCGAAGCATAGCCATCAAACGAGTCTTGACAGATTCTTCTAATGCAGCTCCGATCTTGACTTCTTTCTTGTCTTCTTCAGTACCCAGGTTTATTACTTCGACATCTTCTTCATGCGGCTGAATCATCTTCTCCTCCTGTTTAAGCAGTCTGGCCAATTCTTCGGGTAAATCGCAATCCTCTTCACCTTCCTCATCGGCTTGATAAATTGGATTGTCGAAGTCATACTCAGCCATAACAGGGTTGTCATTGATAAGATCCGGTGACGAGCACCTGCATGAATGATGATTCATGCAAGGCTTTAGCAACAACTTGAGAAAATGAGAAACATTGCCATTTTAAAACTTTTCTTTCTTTTTGAAAAACAAAAGTAAAAAACTAAAGACAGAGAACAACATGAATGAATGTGAAACGTCAATTTTATTTATGATTGTGTTAATGAACAAATGAACCCTTACAACGAGCCACCATGCCCCGGGCAAGACATAGTGCTTTAATACAGGAAAAATAGAAACAAAACATTATTACTCTTCGAAAGAGGTGACCGAAATAAGTCTTTCCGATGTCCAGTTGCTAAGCTGAGTTCCTGGAGCGGCAGGCCTGATCCATTCATCTAGGTCACAATCACTATCGACAGCGTCATCCTGCACAGCACTGATGTTTTCGTAGTCTACTACTCCCGCGCTTGTGAAAGTAACCGGGCTCTGACAACCTTTAGCACTTGTTTCAGACGAAGATCTTCTAGGGTGATAGCCAATCCCGAACATGTCTTTCTTCTCTGGCACTTCTACCGGACTGCCCCAACCTTCTCGTATTCCAGATTCTACCAATTCAAGCGCTTGTTTATAAGAGGCTATGGAAACCACCTTCTTCGGTTCTTCAGGAGAAGTTACCGCTACGGATGCTTGCTCAGACTTCAAGGGCTCAAAAGCCTGACATGGGGTCTCAACTATTTCGCCATCCATCTCCACATATTTGAATGAAGCTAGATGACTAACAAAGATATCTTCTTCCCCACTGACAGTCACAATTTGACCCTCCCATACAAACTTTAGCTTCTGATGGAGTGTAGACGATACCGCTCCTGCCGAATGTATCCAAGGTCTTCCGAGTAAGCAACTATATGCAGGTTGTATATCCATCACGTAGAACATGGTATTGAAGACTTGTGGACCTACCTTGATAGGTAACTCCACCTCTCCAAACACCGATCTTCTCGATCCATCAAATGCTCGAACTACTAGATCACTGGGCTTTAGAACCACTCCATCATAGTCCAACTTCATCAGTGCTTTCTTGGGCAAGACGTTCAAAGATGATCCAGTATCTACCAACACGTGGGAGAGTACTGCACCCTTACATTCCAGAGATATATGCAATGCCCGATTATGAGCACGTCCGTCAGAAGTCAAATCCAAGTCTGTGAAACGCAATCCATGACTGGCATTAACGCTGGACACCACCGTTTCTAACTGATTTACAGAAATATCTTGAGGCACGTATGCCTTGTTCAGAATATTTAGGAGAGCTTTCCTGTGAGAGTCAGAACACATGAGCAAAGACAAGATGGAGATCTTCGACGGCGTTTGCTGCAAATGGTCTACAATCTTGTAGTCACTCTTCTTGATGATCCTCAGGAATTCTTCGGCTTCTTTATCAAAGGTGAGGTCTGGATCAATTAATGGAGTTGGATCATTGACAACTGCTGGTTGCTTCCCTCTGGCTCTAGCTTGGGCTTAGGCAGTATCTCTGGGTGGTATCACATTGTTTCTTAGTGTTTCCGGCGCAAACAATCTTCCACTTCGAGTAAAACCCCCTACTCCAACATTTTCTATTTGAGTTGGGGTTACGCTAGTCGTGGCCAACTCTTGCCTCTGGCCGTTGCAGTACACTTCACCACCATAATTCCAAGGAACAGCTCTGTCACTTTGGTACATTATGGGTCCAGCGGTGGTAATGGTTATTGGTGCCACTCTGGCCCGTGAAGGAACTTGGGATGGATCATAAAAGATAGTTACTGTGGAGACTTCACTTTCTTTCACAATCTTGTCAAACTGCAGCACTCCTTCGTCAATCATGCCTTGGATTCCGGCCTTTAATCGTTTACAACCGTTGGTAGCTTTAGCACATTCCGAACAATCCTCCTCACACCCAGGGAAGATACTTTTCTTCAACAAGCAAACTTTGATAGCAACCAATGAAGTCTGCAAGTCATCAACATCATCCACCAAATTCAAATTCTCCCCTTCATCAATTGCACTAACCGTACCCCTGTGAGGAGGCATGGGATTTTGAAGCACATTAGGAGAGGGAGCAAAGTTGATCGCCTTAGTGTCCAATAAATCCTGAACGACATGCTTCAATGCTTTACAATTCTCAGTACTATAGCCAGGAGCTCCAGAATGAAACTCGCATCTAGCATTTAAGTCATAACCCTCAGGAATTTGGCCTGGCTTCGGAGGTTGCAAGGTCCGGAGCTGAATCATTTGAAGCTGTAGGAGATTCTTCAAAAGTTGGGAGTAAGACATTGGTGGAGCTTCAATATGTCTATCCTTTGGCCTCTGAGAGTAGTATGGACGAGGGGCTCTTGGCTAATAACCTTGTGAGCGCTGCGGTTGTGGAGGCTGGATCTGTTGTTGAACGGGTGGAGTTGAAATAGTACAGGGGCCACTTGCTGATAATATCCTCGGTTCATCGTTCCCCTCTGTGCGTATACTGCACCTGTTTCTCCTTCCCTCCTTTTCACAAAGGGTTTCTTGATACCAGACACCGAAGCGCTTCCATTCTGAATTTTCCCCTGTTTGAGCCAGCTTTCAATTTCTTTCTCCAGTCAAGATAATGTCCGAGAAACCACTTGAGGAACAACCAACCAACCTTTCCATGAAATGCCCTGGGAGGGTATTCAGGAAAAGGTCGACCATCTCCCTCTCCAATAAAGGTGGTTGCACTCGGGCGGCTACCTCACGCCACCTCTGTGCATAATCTTTGAAGCTTTTCGAGCTCCTCTGTGTCAAGCTCTGAAGCTGAGTGCGGCTGGGTGCCATTTGAATGTTGTATTGATATTGTCTGAGGAAGGCTTCTCCCAAATCCTTCCAGCTTCTAATAGAGCTCCTCTCCAGCTTCATGTACCACTCCAAGGATCCTCCAGAAAGACTATCCTGGAAATAGTACATCCAGAGTTTTTCATCTCGCGTGTGGGCCGCAATCTTCCTGTAGAAGGCCTGCAGGTGAGTTTTCGGGCAGGAGCTGCCGTTGTATTTATCGAATGCTGGTGGCCTGAACTTGTGTGGGATGACCACCCCAGGTACTAAACCCATGTCCGACACGTCAATCCCCAAAGTGTCTTTGCACTCGAGGGCCTTGACCTTCTCCGCAAGCACCAAGAAGTCATTAAGATTTCCATCACCGCCGAAACCCATATCATTATTGAAATACTGGAACTGGTCCTCCTGCCTGTCGTTCACAGGAACGTACGTTGCCATAGCTGGATCTGGAACATGAGGTCCACCTGAGCCGTTGTTAGCATTGGAAGGAGCCCCGAGCCCGCCGGAAGTGGTTTCCTGAGCATTAGTATTAGGAGGAGTTAACCCTTGAATTGCATTTCTCAGCTCCTGCTGCCCCTGGGCCATCCCTTGCATCAGGGTCATAAATTCTGCCATCTTGGTACGAACTTCATTAAGTTCTGTCTGCATGGCGTCCATTGATGTTCTTTGATTGCTGCGGTTCGCGTACCGATGAGGGATATCTTGTCGAAGGTATCGGGTCTTGGCGGCCCTCGCAATCTTTGCCTGTTGAACACAGATAAATTAAACATCCCGTAGAAAAACCTGCAAAGACAAAGACAAAATGCAAATGATGCGTATGCAATGCAGTGTGTTCCTTTTATTCCCGAGACTTTTCCCGTATCCGGTCCTGGCATTAAGAAAATAAGAATTAGGAAGAAGACCGAAGTAATATTCAAATATAATGACGGCTGTGGAGAATTGGTGCTCATTACCCCGTGTCGGTGCAACAAACAAGAAATTCAGAACAAATCAATCATATAAACTGGAATTTGAAAATACAAAGTCCCCGAAGGGTGCCAATCACAATAACAACAAAAGTACATCACATATAGGGAATCCCACAACAAGCCTGTGGGTAATCCGAGTACAATAACATGAAATTAAACCCTAGGGAACTCTATATCTTTCAATTTCCAGCTAAGGCGTTTGACGTTCTGGAACAGCTGAACTACATCTGGATGACCGGGCTCCTGGATGAGCTTCTGGATGAGGAGGTCCCTTGTATCAGAAGAAGCGTGTAACTCCTCGATCTGCTGTAGGAATGCTGCCTCATTCTCCTTGCTTTGACTCGACTCGGCCTTCGACCTTTTCACATCATCTTTCAACTTCAAGTCTTCAATTTCCTTTTGAGCTCCCTTCAGTGTCTGCTGGCTTTCTGCTAAGCGCTGGAGACGGTCCTTCTCTTGATGATAAGCCTTCCTGAGGAGTTCTTTCTGCCCATCCAAAGAATCCTGAAGGCTTTTGATTTCCTGCTTGTGCTTGGCGTCTAACTCCTTTTGTTTCTTCAAATTGTCGTCCCATTTCTCCTGCCATAACGTAACAGCTTCATTGGCTTCACTAAGATCTTTCTTCTCTCTTCGGCGCTGGGCAGTCTTGTGAGTCTCAGCTAACCCTTTCTTTCGGAAGTAGAGCTCCCTATCTTCAAAGTCCTTCTGCTTGAGACAGACTATTTCCTCGGCTTGTACAGCTCTATCTTCTAATCGACGGTTCTGGATCATCAGTTTTTGACAAGAATTAAGAGCCTCTTGATTTTCAACCCTAAGTTGCTTAACCAAAGCTTCTAACTTCTGATATTCCTCCAAAGGCACTGTAGTAGGTGGTGGAGTTGGCACAGAAAAAGGGACTAGAGCCGCTTGAACCTCCTTCTTTATCCAGGCTTCAAATTCAGGGAACATTCGATTGTTGCTCCTGCCCAGACATGCTATACCCTTTCTCTTGATCATTTTCCAGGACCCTGCAACTTTTTGGACCAACGGAAGATTGTCTTTTACCGGAAAATAGAAGGTTTGGAATAATTCAGACTCATCAGGAACCTCCTTGAGCGCATACCCTAACTGTCTTCTTAAGAGGATGGGATTGTAGTTAATGCATCCCGATACTCCTAACAAAGGCACATTAGGGTAATTACCACAACTGGTAATGAAATTCCTTCCTTTCAACCTCAAAGTAAACCACCTGATATCTCCAGCAGACAAAGTACTCAGCTTTTGTGCCCAAGTAAAATTAGGATCAGCAAAACTCTCAGTAGTAGGCAAGTGTCTCATAACCCATTTGTAGAATAAAGGAGCACAACATCTAACAAGACCTCCTCGCTTCTTCTCATTCTTATAATGCACAGAATAATACAAATCACCTAAGAGGGTGGGCACCGGATTCTTCAACACAAACAAATGAATAGCATTCATGTCCACAAACTTGTCCATATCGGCAAATAAAACTATCCCATACACAGATAACGCCAAGATGACACAAACTGAATCCCACTGCTTTTCCACGGCACATTCTTCAGCTCTCTTGACCAGAAACTCTAAGGGAAAACCAAGTAATCCTGCTTTGGTGGAAACCAGATTAGAAGACACCTCTGATGGGCTCAAATAAAGAGCCTTAGCAATGTCATCGTGAGTAGGTCTCGTCATCTCCGAGTTAAAAGGAAGCTGATCCTTGATTGAAACTCCCATAATCTCAGCATATTCTTCCAGCAAAGGACCCAACTGAAAGTCATGAAATGTGAAACACCTAAGTCGTGGATCGTAATACTGCAACAAAGTGTGAATGGCGCTTCTCTGAGAACTATCCAAGTTGAATACCAGATCCAGAATATCACCATACTTTTCCTTGAAGTAGCCCAAATGACCCGGGGTAATCAGAGACACCAATTGGTTGATCAAGTCCATCTTGATATCGAAGAATTTGTAGTGCACAGTTCTCTTTTTGACGTCATCCATTCTGAAGCAATAATATGGCCAGGAACCGGGAGTAAGTGTAGACCCTGAGAATAAAAGAAACACAAATGATTAATGATGATATGATGTTTATGCAAGACAAGGCATGTGATCAGTGAAGTGTCTATGATGTGCCAATCATATAATCAGGTGTCGGTGCAAGGTCTCAAAATCCAGATATCACAATAATCATCCCTCTGATCCGGGATCCATATCATAAGAACGGAAATCCAGATCACAAAACTGAACCATAGGCAAAGTGGGTATGCTGAAGGTATTAGGGTTCCTGCAAACCTGTAAACCTCTCCCAATCTCACGGGTGTGCTACTCGGGTCAACATCACAAACTCTCAAAGCCGAATAGCAATAATACGTTCACCATTTCCGAGAAATGGCTCATGGCCAAATCAGGGAATCGGTTCGGCATTATGTACTACTCAGGGAGGTCTCAGTTGAGTCCGGAAAAACAAGCATCCCTCAAAAGTCTCCAGCTTCAAGCATTGAATCGAGAAACAATAGTGCATTCATCTCGAAGGGTACAATACTATTGTCATACGAACAGTTTTGCTTTAACTGAATTCCTGTGAAAGAACCAGGCCATCCTATGCGAGTTCCCAATGGACCCTCGGATGCGAGTGGGTTTGCCAACAAATGTGGTCTGCCACTGTCATCACTAGAGAGGGTTGTTTCCATTAAGGTTCTCAATGATCGGTCCCCAGCTGCACATAACCATCAAGGTTGTATCCTGAAGTGGGGAAAAACCCCCACACAAGATAGTTCCAAGACAGTCGCAACCTGGGTGTGGAACACATCACCACTCATCATGTAACCATGCGAGCACAACGTGTCCACACTAATCCTATAGTGCACTCAAGCCGGGTAGTTGGCTTATCTCACAGTAACTCCCAACCCACAGAAAAAATGAAAACCAACAGAGCCAGACAGTCCAGTATAATATGATGCATGAAAAATAAAATACTGAAAGCGGTAAATAAATGCGGTAAAGTAAAGCTGTAAATAAAAGCTGTAAATAATCAGTAAAGCTAAACTAAAGCACACAACAGCAAACAAACACCCAAAGAAGCAAAACCAAACAGGCGTTAGGATTGACTCTACAAGGGAAACCGGAAGAATCAGGTTAAGTCCCCAGCAGAGTCGCCAGCTGTCGCTCCCGGGATTTTCATCCTAGTACAAACGCGAAAGTGGCGCGGAAAGGTTAGAGTCGCCAGCCAGACATTTTTATCCCGAATGAATGGGAAAGGTAATGTTGCACAAACCTGAGAAAGAAGGAAAGGACAAGGTCCTGCGAACCAAAGATCTGAATTCGGGAGTCGGTTACGAATTGAGAAGGTATTAGCACCCCAATCCGTCCGCCGTACCCGACGGGATCCACGCTTGCTTGCTTGTTTCAAAGGGTGAGAAATAAGAATGCTGCTGAATAAAACCGCTAACTGGAACTGGAATGAGAAAAGGAATTAAAAGAGAATGGAAAGAAAGGGGAAAATGTAGGGAAAATAAAGAATGTGCTCGAACGGGCCCTACCCCGCTGCCTACGTACCTCATCGGGATAATGAGGATCAAAGTCGACGTAGTTCGCCTAACTAAGGCGGGAACTATTTATTTGTATTTGTTGCAGGCTCGTCTGGTACGAGTGCGTTTACCGTCTTGCATGTGTGACAAGTCGTCGCGAGTTCGCATTGTGAGTGAATGAGATGAGAAGAGAAGTTCCCGCAGGATAGTCGCTTGTTATTTGTTTTTATCTTTTAAAAGAAGTGTTTTGAATCTGTTTGTGAACTGTCTTGTACTAAGACCTATTCATCGCGGGAAGCATTTACACCTCGCCCCGAAACAGGACGCGTATAAACACTCTGCAACAAAGTCTCATGTCGTACAAGATTGTTCGGTTTATCCTTAGATGTTTTATTATTTTTCTTTATGAGATGTGAAAGAATGACTCAAATTGATAAAAGGACAAAATCTAAGGGACTAAGACTCAATCCTAATTTTGTTTATTTGTTTACAAGAGATCCTATGGTTTGTGAGGTTTTCTAATCCTGATGGAAAAAAACTAGAAACTATTAGAATTCAACTTACTTCCTAATGAAGTTAAGTTGATTCTAAGAACAATGGGAAGCCTACACAAGTTATAAAAACAAATGATAAGGCAAAACAATGAAATTGAACATAAGAAATAAAATTCTAAAAATGCATTTAAAGGCATGAATTAAAAATAGTCCTATTTTATTTATTCTAATCCTAATTAAAAGGGAACTCTAAGCCTAAGTTCTAAACTAAGGTAAGCCTAATATTTTCATTCTAAAACTCAATTTAAACTAACCTAAGTCTATATTAGATTCTAGGATTAAATCTAATCTAAACTACATCTTTTTTTGGACTTTATTTTTATGACCTAAACTAATGGGAATTATACATAACTAAGCCTAAGAACTAATATTCTAAAAAATATTAAAAGTTATGGAAAAATTATGGAATTTATTCTATAGGGTCCTAATATCATCTATAACATTGTACTAAAAGGAATCCTACAAAATCAAAATTTAACTAGGTCTAAAAAATGATTATTTTCAGCTATGAATTAATCCTTAATTTCTAAAGAAATGGCCTCTAAAACCTAAGATAAATATTCTAAAAAATCTACAAAAATTATCCTAAGTACTATCATTAGTCATCTAAACATAGAAAAAAGAATGGCTCAAAAATCCTAATGGAAGTTACCTAAATAAAATAAACAAAATCATGTACAGTTAAAGAAAATTCAATAAAAGATACTTAAAAGAAAAATCAGAATTAAATCGAAAAATAATCAAAATCCAGAAAATAAAAATATCAAAAATTTCTAAAATGGATTATTAAGCTACTGAATTTTTTGTGGAGTTTTTCTAATCTTTTTCTATTTTTCCAAGATTTGTTTAGAAACTATATAAAACTAAGAATTTAAATCCTAAAAAAAAAGAAATGGGGTGTATTTAGCAACTTTTTCTATTTGTTTTTGTGAACTGGGCCCAAAAGGAGGGTGTGAACAGCAAGGCTCTAAGCCCAGTAACGCAGGACCTATGGGGGTGCAGGAAGTGATTTTATTAAGTTGTTTTGCATTGGGCTTCACAAGAGGGGTGAGAATAGCAAATGGAAAAGGGCCCAATTCGCAGGAAGGGTGAGGGAGGTGGAGATAGTACTATTTTGCGTTTTCTTTTTCTGATGGGCTTAGGATGGAGGTGCAAATAGTAAATAACATAAGCACAAAATCTATAATCAAGAAGATTAATATGAATTAATGGTTTATTATGGATTAACAGAACTTATGAGGATTTAATCTTGCTTATTGCTATTCAAAAAATTAAATCCCTGAATAAATTAATAATTTAATCATTTACATAACAAACATGAAAACCCTAAACGTAATTTGATTTTTCTCTTCGTCTTCTATATGCCGCCGCGGCACCTCAGCGTTCATCTTCTTCTTCTTTTTTTTTGACCAAAACCCACCACCACCGTCTTCTTCTTCTAACCGAAGCTCTCATTTTCTGTTCTCCTTCCACACCAACCTACTATCCTCTTCATATTTACCCACGGCGCCCCTAAGGCTCTCCTCTCTGCCGCTATTTCGTCACTGGCAATCATGAACTACAGCCTCACTGCCCTATCTCCTTTCGCCTAACCCCAATCCACCGCCAGATAACCACCGTACCACCATAAACCCCTCTTCTACTCACATCCATCGACGGCGCCTCCCACGAACCAAACAATCAAAAAAGGTCGGTACATCCGAAGACGTAAATCAACCAACCGAAAAGAACAGACTCAATATGCTGATGCAAACAATCGAAATCGTGACGAACTCAAAGCGGATTTGTGATTACATCTACGAGAAGCTCGAGGTTGCGTACCTGTAAACAATGAGACGAACGGGAACTCAGAGGTTTGATAATTCTCTCTTATTGAGCGTTCTTTTTCTCCTGTTCTCTTCGTAATGCTCGCGTTTTGTGATTGCTTATACGATCCATGCTTGAATAACTTTCTATTGAACCTTTAGTTGATGTTGCTGTACGGATGAATGAGCTGATGTAAGAGATTTGTGGAAGCCCTGTATTGATGATTCACAGATGCTGGTTATTGTAGTTGGTGGTGAAAATTGCGTCGAATCCACAGAACCTATTGAAGGTGCAATGACATGAAAACTCTCTCAATCTCTTTTTCTTTCATTTTTTTGCCGATTCATTCTGTTACCTCCTTTCTATGATTCCTTGTATGTTGTTTATGCAGAGAATTAAATACAGTGATGGAGGATAATGAAACTTGACGATAGAAGAATCGACAACAATGGAGATAGTTGAACAATGGGGGGAGGAGATATGGAAGAAGATGTATGAAGATAGAAGTTATTGGAAGGTTGAGAAAATGTGGGAGGGGTTCAGGAAATTGTGAAGGAGAGTGAAGGAGCTGAAGAAGCTTGCAAGGAACTTGTGTTGAGGAAGAATGGAAAAAATGGTGAAGAAGAGGAACCAATGATTGAAGGATAGCTCTGGTTTTATAAGGGATGCATCAGGTGAACTTTCTAGAACTTTTCTATTAGAAGTTGGTTACTAAGTAGTTAAAATTCTGTTATGGATTTTTTTGATTTCAGTTATCAATTCTTATTTTTCTGACCTGAGATTCTTGTATATTAATCTGTTTTTCCTTGCCCTTTTCTTCTCTTGTGAATTTGCAAGTCAATGTTACTAAGGCTGAGCTTTCAGACACTAACGAAGATTCAAATCCAATGGTATGGAGGATGTCGAGAATCATGCGGAAAAATCGCTGATGATTGGTGGTGATTACCGCAAATGATGAAGGATCAGAGATTGATAAAGATGATGGTTCAAGAGAATCGGGCAATAGAGTGAGAATTCGGGATGAAGAGTTCTTTTGGAGAATCTTTTGTAGCAAATAATTGATGAAGCCTCTTTCTTCCCTCTTTTTTCTTTTGTTTGTATGAGCTTTTTTTTTCTCTGTAATATTTTACTGGATCTCCTATTATGATCCTTTCCTGGTGTAACTTCATTGGACTATTACTCTTGCTGTAATTAAATATTATTGATTCTGAACCTTAGTTTTTTTCTTTCTGATACTTTTCGTGCATTCCTGTAATCTTTTGAACCAATGCATTGTCTATTGAAGTCACAATAATGACTAAACCTTTCCCCCCCTTTTTTTTGGAAAACAAATAATACATGAAAGCCAATAGGGTCAAAAGGTAAATATGCCCAATAACCAAAGGTTACAAAAAATGAAATCCAATCCACTCTAGTTTTGTCTTAAAACTCATAAATCAAACAAGACACATACGTAACACACTACCTCTCTTAAGAATGAGTTTAATGGCTGTAGTAAAAAGGAAGAAATGAAAATGATTGAGATTAACTTATGTAATGTTTTAAGAATGAGGATATGGACAAGAGAATGGAATTTAAAAAATCAAATAATTGGTTCAGGTAAAACTTGAACATGAACATTAAGTGGATCAAGGATGACTTTGGATAAATGGGCTTGAAAAAATGGTTAGAAACGAATTATATTTGAATTCGAATAATACCTTCCAAATAGATCATAATTGCTCACTTTTTTCAACCTCAATTCGAACCTTATTATTGGACCAAACTTTGATGTTATGATGAATCCAAATATCAATAATCCATGAACCACCCCCCTTTTAAAATCACTTGTAAATCCCAAACTTGAATGCATATCCCCATCAAATAATCCCAAATCGGACTTTAACATTAAAGACCTTAGTTGGTGGAATGCCCTCAAACTCAATCATAAATAGAACCGCAATCTACCATGACAATGAGCCTGATACACCAATGAACAGTCTTTACGAATGAATTTCTTAGAGATCAGTTAATTAGGGAAATAAACCCTAATCGAGTAGCAAGTGAGTAGGAAGCTGGTGTTATTAGCCACCAGATAACCAAAACTTTGAATTCATCGATCAACCGTACATAAGGTGCGAAGCCCTAATTCCATAATCCATGACACATTCTCCAGCGAAATAGAAACCACAAAACAATAGAATAACATGGCTCTTCAGAGGACACTGATCTCATGCCTGAGGAATACAATGCAAATGCGTGATGATGGATACTTTGATCTAATGGGAAATGCAGATGAAATGCGAAGCATGAACCCAGTAAAAAGAATAAATAATGAGGGCAAATTTTGAGGTATTACATTAGTAAGCCTATCAACAATGACCCAAATCAAATCATGTCCTCTTGGTGTATTAGGAAATCCCGTTACAAAGTCCATAGAAATGATATCCCATTTCCATTATGGAATTTCCAACGGTTGCATCAGACCAACAAGTTCTGATGTTCAATTTTCGACTTTTGACAAACCAAACAAGCATACACAAAGCGTGCCACGTCGTTCTTCATCCCAGGACACGAAAAAAGCTTCTTCAAATCCTGATACATCTTAGTCGAACCTGGATGAATACTCAAATTACTCCTATGACTTTCCTCAATAATCATCTTCTTCATGTCTTCAATATTGGGAATACAAATCCGATCATGAAACCTCAAAACACCATGCACATCCAACTTAAAACCATTATTTTCCAATTAACCATAATCAACTATGATATCCACTAGTTTCACATCCAACTTCTAAGCTTCTCTGATATTTTCCAAAAAATCATTATTAATCTTTAGTATACCCAACATAACACTCTTCGGCGTTACTTCGCAAACTAAACTCATATCTCAAAATTGCTCAATCAACTCTAACTCCTTAACCATCATTGCTTACATATGTAACGTCTTTCGACTCAAGGCATCTGCCATAACATTAGCTTTACCCGGATGGTAATTCAAACCAAAATCATAGTCCTTCAACAGTTCCAACCATCTTCGTTGCCTCATATTCAACTCTTTTTGATCAAACAAATACTTTAAACTCTTATGGTCACTAAACACTTCAAATCTAGAACCATAAAGATAATGCCTCCAGATCTTCAATACAAACACAACTTCAACAAGTTCCAAATCATGTGTAGGATAGTTATTTTCATGAACTCTCAATTGTCTCGACGCATAGGCAATTACTTTACCATTCTACATAAGAACACCTCCTAAACCCATCAATGAAGCATCACAATACACAACAAACTGTTCTTTTGAATTCGGTAAAGTCAACACCGGAGCCGATGTCAATCTCTTCTTCAACTCTACAAAGCTTTCTTCACACTGGACATCTCACACAAACGCTTTACTCTTACAAGTCAATCGAGTCAACGGAAGTGCCAACTTAGAAAATCCTTCAATGAACCTTCGGTAATAACCGACCAATCCCAAGAAACTTCTGATCTCAGTAACCGACTTTGGAGTTTTCCACTTCAACACAACATCTATATTAGAAGGATCTACAACAATACTACTACCTGAAATCACATGACCAAGAAAACTGACTTCCTTCAACCAAAATTCACACTTAGACAACTTTGCATACAACTTCTTCTCCCTTAAAACTTCCAACATTGTTCTTAAATGTCCTGCATGCTCTTCTTCTGACTTAGAATAAACCAAAATATCATCTATGCACACAACCACAAAACGATCCAGATAAGTATGAAAAATATGATTCATGTACTCCATGAATACACCTGGTTCATTAGTCACACTGAAAGGCATCACCGAATACTCGTAATGTCCATACCGTGTTCTGAACATTGTCTTCTGAATATCCTCATCTTTCACCTTAATCTGATGATATCCCAATCTCAAATAGATCTTGCTAAACACACGAGCACCTACCAACTGAACCATCACATCATCTATTCTGGATAACGGATACCTATTCTTAATCGTCACTTTATTCAACTGTCTATAGTCCATACAAAGCCTCATACTTCCATCTTTCTTCTTAACTAACAACACATGGTTAAAAGGGAATAACCCTAGTGTTTAATGGACAAGTCCCCCTTAAGTTGTCTTACAACCCATAAAATCCACTTCTTAATCTCATCCTATAATTAAAATCCATTTAATAAAGGCTTGTTATATAATGAATTTAATCCCTAACCATGGATTAAGTTGAGGTATCTTCCTCAGCTTAAGTGTTCTCATCTATCATCCTTCTATTAGGATGGTGTAATGAGTTCACTAATCCGTGATTAGAGATTAAACTCATTACTTAACAATAAACAAAACCAAAAAACACTTAATAATCACAAGTAGGTTCTTGATCTTAATCCTACATCATTAAGGTAATTAAGTTGAGATGCTTATCTCATACTTAAGTAGGCTCATTAGCCCTAATCAGGGAGGATATAATGAGTTTATAACCTTTGATTTAGGCTTAAGCTCATTAACTTATGTAAAACACCAAAAACCATATAAAGACTAAAAACACAAAAAAAAAACAATAATCGTCTTCTACGGGATTCTTTTCTCATCACACGCATTCACAAATGAGAACTTGCTTCTTCCGTCTAATGCAAGACAGTTAGCACTCGAGCCAGACGAGTCATACACTTGAGCATAGACAAGCAAGCAGTTCACAGTCAATTTATTTTTCAGTCTCTTTGAGTCGAACTATGGTGTTCTGACTTCCTCATTGCACGAGAGGATACGTAGGCATAACTTAACAGTTATCAAACAAAAGTCTCTTTGTCATCCCCCTCTTTCAGCATTCTTTTTTGAGCCTCGGTTCTTGAGCAACTCTCACTTTTGCACTGACACATGTACTTTCTTTCCCTAGCTTTTTCACACAGATAACACATACACCTACCCCTTTAAACACAATCTTGTAAGCGTGGATCCTGTCTAGTACGACGGACAATCTGGGTGCTAATACCTTCCCAGGTTGTAACCAACCCCTTTCTCAGTTTCTCTGGTTTGCAACCGTCTTATCCATCTTTTCCCAGGTTTATGCAGCATTACCTTTCCTTCGGGATAAAAATGCCTAGCCGGCGACTCTATTTAGTTCATTTCACTTTCTCTTTTTGCCGACCGTTCGCGTCTGCACCGTGATGCAAATCTTTGGGAGCGACAGCTTTGCGACTCTGCTGGGGATGCTTATCTTGCAACCAGGGCTTCTGGTTCTTTTTGTGGGTTTCTCCTAGCGCTTGTTTGATTTGTGTTTATGGGGGTGTTGTGTGCTATATGTGCTTTTTGTTTATTGCTTTATTTATTTCTTTCTGTATAGCTTTATCTATTGCTTTCATTTACTGTTTATGCATTCCATATTATTATCATCATATCATTGTGTTGGATCTGTTGTTTACCTTGGTGGGAGGGATATTCAGTGAGTAAGGTTCCATATCGGGAGCCTGAGTGACACATAGGATAGAGTGGCTTCATATTCTTTCCCATTCCATTTCGGTCTGGTGCGGGAATATGAAACACGGTTCAGATATGGGTTTCTTCTTGAGAACTCTGTGCTACGGATTACCTGTAGTACTAGGTCTATCTGGGAAGCCTGCTACGTCTGGATGACCTTTTTAGACGACCTTCAGCATCTGAGATGAATTAGAGGAGGATCCTTTATGATTAATGTAAACATTGTACCTCCGGGTTAGAAGTGTTTACACTTGTCATAACGGATCCAAGTCTGAGGATCCTTGTTCTAGAACAATACCTGTGAGGGGGTTGGGATGTTTACAGGTTTGCAGGAACCTTTGGCCTCATCATACTCTGTTACCATATTTTTTTTAAGGTTATATCATTTTGGATTGATTCTATGAAACCCTGGACTTGTGACTCTTTATTTGAGTCCCCCACCTGGTTACTGGTTCTCTAGCCTCCATCTGGACTTATGAACACACATGGACCTTATCAAAGCAGATAACAGATCCAACACTTGATCACAAACCCTTGCATATCATTCTGCATATATCATTTTGCATCATTTTAACATTTGTCTATTTGTTTTACAGGGTATCCACATCATCATTGGTTTGGTTTTGACTGTTCTTCTGCTCAGACATCTACATCAGCCATCTTCATCAGCTATCTTCATCAGAGATTCTCTTCATCACCTTCATCAGTTGTCTTCATCAGTATTTCTCTTTAGTCATCTTCATCCGCATCCATTATCAGTATGGACACATTCAGGAAGAGCAACATCACATACCATTTCTTTGAGCCCTTCCTAGCAGGCATCAGGCAGATTCAGACACTCATCACTCCTGATCATGTCCCTTTATTCAGGGAACATTATGGTGGTATCATGGACATGATCATGGACTTCGATGCATCATAGAGGAGCATGATCCACACTTTCCTTCAGTTCTATGACCCTCCTCTCAGATGTTTTACCTTTCCAGACTTTCAGTTGGGCCCTTTGTTAGATGAGTTTTCCATGTTGTTAGGTGTCCCCATCAGGAGAGGGATTCCTTTCAACCCTGAGATGACGGCTCCTAGGAATGAAGATATAGCTAAGGCTCTGTATTTGGAAACCACCATCATTGATTAAAACATGACTACCAAGGCTGGAATCCCAGGCCTCCATTTAGACTTCTTGGTTACTCAGGCCACTAGTCATGCTGCAGCAGGGAAGTGGGACATTGTTTGTGCTCTCTTGGCCCTTAGCATATATGGTATCATCTTGTTTGTATACGAGCCTAAGTTTGTTAGAAAGAATGCTATCCATCTCTTCTTGCTAAAGAATCTAGTTCCTACCGTGCTCGGGGATTTCTATTACTCAGTGCATCAGAGAAATGAGAAGCAGATGGGAAGATTAGTCAGATGTTGTGCACCTCTCTTCTACTGCTGGTTATTGAGACACTTGCCAAAGTCAGAAGCTTTCTTGAATCCTCATCAGTCAAGAAATTGGGCTAAGAGAATGGTTGCTCTCACTTCAGAAGACATCAGGTGGTGCACTCAGAGCACCAAGGACAGAGACATAATCACCAGCTGTGGGCAGTATCCCAATGTACCTCTGATTGGAGTGAAGGGTTGCATCAACTAAAATCCTTTGATGTTCAAAAGGCAATTAGGGTATGCCTTAGTACATCCACCAAGAGAGCAGGACTTGTCAGGAACCCTATAATGTGACATTCAGAATAATCATGTTATCGGCTGACAAGCAGCCTGGGCTTGGGATAACATTCAGACAAAAGGGACTGCCATTCTTGGCAAGTGCAACAACATAGCTTCAGCTTAGTACATTGATTGGTCTCGCATCAGAGGACGGATCACCCGTATGCCATTCACCCTAGAGGATGTGCCAGGGCCATCAGTAGTGGAGACTATAGCTACAGTCAGTTTAGAGGAGTTTGAGAAGTTGAAAGAAAGGAACACTCAGCTTTCTGAAGCTCTAAAGAAGACCCTCTGGGAGAGGAATGATAGTCGTCTGGACAATGAGAGGTTAGAGAAGCTCCAGATTGAGCATATGACCAAGATTGAGAAGACAGATGATTACATCATAAGAGCCTGAGCAGGGTAGTTGGTATTGAAGAATGCTTGCAAAGAAGCTAAGATTCAGAAAGCCAGAGCTGAGCACTACTTGGAAGAGAGTCAGGCTAGATGGATCAGAATTACCGAGGCTCGTTCACAGGAAGATCAGAAGACCCAGACTAGGATAGAGCAGCTGGAAGCTAATGAGAAGAAAAGTCAGGAAGCTTTGTTAGCAGCACAAAAGGAAATCTCCGAGTTGAAACTCCGGGCGGGGTTAAAGAGGTCCAAAGACCAAGACAAGTATAAGAAGTTGACAAATGCTATTACCACCAGGAACCTTCTTATCAGGACCATCACAGAGCATCCAGTTGGACCAGTGAATGTTTCTCTCCTGAAGTAAGTCAAAGAGGATGACTATGGACTAGATGTCTGATTTCTTTGTATTTGTACTTCATTTTGTTTGTACTTTTGTTGATTTTGTTGTATTTTGACCCATCATGGGAGCTTGTTGTAATCATAAACTATGTATCTTTAAATTTGTAATATATGGTTTGTGTGTTATCCTTTGGGTTTCATTTCTCTTAAACATCATCATTCCTCGAGGTCTGGAAGGTCAAAACCAAAAAACCAAACCGGATACCCTTGGAAGACAAATAGACATACTGCATTGCATACTAACCTCATTTCTTTGTTTTGTAGGTATTTTTGTTGTTGTTTTCTCACTTTGTTGTGGTTTCAGGAAACATTGCTCGTAGGAGAGTCTTCCCCATCAACAGAGTTCATCGGTATCCTACAAGAAACAACCTTCTAAGCTTACAGATGGACCAAGTTCAACAAGATTTGACTGACGTGAGAACTCAGATGGCTAATGAAAGAGCTGAAATGAGGGCTCATATGAACCAGTTCATGGCAGTAATGACTAGGTTGACCTAAAGCCAAGAAAGATTAAGAGAGTTAGAAGAGTGGCAAACTCCTGAAGAAAATCACCCAGGTACAGGGGGTACCAACAACAATGATCATGTACACCCACGTACTGACCCCTCGGAGTTTGGGCCTCATCTCAACCCTGAAGTTAATGCTATTAGGAATACCCAAGGTAATACTGGAGGGTGGGCCTTGCAAGAGGACCCTCAAGAGGAACAGTACACTGTAGTTGGAGCTGGAGATGAAATCTATGATCATCGTCTGGACGAGATAGCAAAAAAGCTAAGATCTCTGGAGTCCCAAAACTCCTTAGGATTTGATGTTATGGATATGGGGCTAGTGGAGGGAGTAAGAATTACTCACAAATTCAAACCTCCCTGCTTTGAAATATATAATGGAACATCTTGCCCTCGTACCCATCTTCAATCCTTTCTGGGAAGATTGAAGGCTTACACTGTGGATGAGAAGCTATGGATGTTCTATTTTGAAGATAGCTTGACTGGGGCATCCCGTGAGTGGTACTCTCATTTTACCAGGGCAACAATCAGAAATTGGAAGGATTTGGCCAAGGCTTTCATACGCCAATATTAATACAATTTAGACATGGCTCCCAACAGAACTCTCCTAATGGGTATGTATCAATCCTCCAGAGAAAGCTTCAGAGAGTATGCTCAGAGATGGAGACAATTAGCTGTTGTTATTCAACCTCCAATGTCGGAAAGAGAAATGGTCGATATGTTTATGAACACCCTACAAGGGACATACATTAATAGGTTGGCTACTTTCTCTTCCACTAGCTTTGCTGACGTGGTCATAGCAGGAGAGAGAATTGAAAGTTTATTAAAAATGGGTAAGATTTCTTATAACGGCTCCAGCTCCAGCAACATAAGGAAACCTTTTGCAGGGCCTCGCAGGTCGGGTGAAACCAATTCAGTACACATGGGCAGAGGTAGGCTCCAATATATGCCAAGATCAATAGCCACTGTCACAATTCTCACTCCATCACCTCAACAACAATACACTCCACAACCACAACATTTCCCTCAGCAGCAACACTTTCCTCAATAAAGGTCTTACAACAACAACAACAACCAACAACAGCGTCCTTTCTAGCAAAGGCCATCTCAAGTCAACAGGGTAATCGATCCTATACCGATGCCCTATGCCACTTTTATACCACAACTTTTGAAGTTGAATCTCGTTGAATTGAGGACTGTGGCTCCACTAGATCCTCAGAACCTTCCAAGGAATTACGACGTCAATGCCAGATGTGCCTTCCATTCCAATGCACCCGGCCATACAACAGAAAAGTGCAGAGCTTTGCACATGAAGGTCCAGGATCTAGTTGAATCAAAGGCATTAAATTTTGCACCTCCTCCTAACGTCACGAAGAATACTATGCCCAGCCATGGTGGGCCCATGATAAATGCAATTGAGGAGGATCAACCAATGAACCTAATTTAAGATACTGCAAGCATTCAAACACCTCTGGCCGAGGTTAAAGCTCAGCTTTTAAAGTGCCAGGTGTTCCCAGGTTGTGAGGCCTGCTATGAATCTTGCAAAGTTTCCGCCAATGGTTGTGTAAGTTTAAAAAGTGGCATCATTGGTCTTATCAGAGAAGGTATCTTGCAGATAACATCAACGGTTTCAGCTTCTACAACATCACCAGTTCCTCCTACAGCACCAACAAACACCCCTCCTACAACTTCAAAAACAATTGTTCCGACAGACTCTTCTACAAGGTAAACAAACATCTCTTCTACTACTTCAACAGACATTAGTTTAATTACACCCGCCTCTACAACAACAACAACCATTAATAATGACATCTCCACAGTCACCATCTATTATGACCTGACAATGGTCCCCGATTCCAACAACTTTCAACAACAATCTCAACAACAACCCAGCTTCAGTCTTTCACCACCACCACCAGTCAGAAATCCTGTTACCATCTATATCGATCCACAGACAATAACAGTTCCTACTTCCGCCGCAGTTAGTCCAGTCACCATCACGGTACCTGGACCCATTCCGTATGAAAAAGATAATGATGTGATGTGGCACTATGGTTCAGATCTCTACTGCAACGGGAAGAGAGTCGCTCTTGATTCTTCATTTTATACACCACATATCGATAATGTCGGGGGAGGAGGAGGCTTTACTCGAAGGAGACATCTATTCGCGTCACAAGTTCCAAGAGTTAATGCTAAGGCAGAGGCTGCTGCCAAGGCTAAAGGCAAATATGTGGTGCATGAAGAACCAGTTACAAAAGAAGCTCATAAGACGTCCTTTGATTAGGATGTGGATGAATTTATGAGGATAATCAAGAGAAGCGATTATAAGGTTGTGGATCAGCTCCACGAGACTCCTTCCAAGATCTCCATTCTATCATTGCTATTGTGTTCCAAAGCTCATCGGGATGCATTACTTAAAGTCTTGCACGCAGCCTACGTGCCTGAAGAGATTACGGTAAATCAGCTAGAGACAGCGGTTTCTAATGTTAATACTAGTCATGGGCTAGGCTTCACCAACGCTGATTTAACTACGGAAGGCCGTCATCATAATAAATCTTTGCACATCACTCTAGAGTGTAAAGTAGTTGTGCTTTCACATGTTCTAGTTGACACTGGGTCCTCACTCAATGTCTTGCCAAAGAAAGCCCTTGTTAAGCTTGAATATGATGGTATAGCTCTCCGACCAAGCAATCTGGTGGTCAGAGCTTTTGATGGTTCCAAGAGGTATGTTCTTGGAGAAGTGGATCTGCCTGTGATAATTGGCCCACAGGTCTTTCAAACTACTTTCTACGTGATGGACATATAGCCAGCCTACAGCTGTTTGTTGGGTCGACCTTGGATTCACGCCACTAGCGCAGTTACGTCGACCCTTCACCAGAAATTAAAATACGAGTGGGAAGGGAAAATTATCACAATATGTGGTGAAGAGGACATTTTTGTTAGCCATCTGGGTACCTACAAATATATTGAGATGGATGGTGAAATCCACGAGACCATGAGCCAAGGTTTCGAAGCACTGAACATCAATGAGGCGACAACTGAAGTATTTGCTGCATCCCAGAAGGATAGGATGGGTACTTCAATTGTCTCTTACCAACAAGCTCGTAAGGTTGTTGAAGATGGGAACGCCCAAGGTTGGGGCAAGCTGCTACCTGTGGAGAAGAAAGAAGACAGATTCGGGTTGGGTTACAAACCATCCCGACAAGATCAAGCAGAGGCTGCTAAGGAGCCCAAGTTCGTGAGTGGGGGAATGCTGACCCCAGATGCTGTCAATAACGTGGAAGATGAGGCTGAAAGCGACCTTAACCTGGAGAGCTGGATTCGTCCAAAGATCCCGGGCCAACAAGTCCTTAACCGGTCTTCCCAGGAAATTATAAGAGTTACTCCTGTAGAGTAATTATTATTTCCTGCTTAAGCATGCATCAAGTCCTGCATCTTGCCCAAGGTGTCAGGACTCATTTTGTAATAGGGCCATATTTGTATTTTGTGCAAATAGAATATCAATGAACAATGGACAACTTTTGCAAACAATTTTCTTTTTTCACTCACTGTCTTTTCATTTTTGTTATTTTTCGCACAAAACAATAAATGGCAATGTTTTCAAAATAATAACTTCATTTACACTTTTTCTAAACAAGATTAAAATTAATCACTAAAAAGAACAAATCTCAAACCTTGTAGAGATAATCCGCCAGATTGCACTGACAACAACACTGCTATGACCTTGTATGATTTCGATAATCCAATTAATCAAGCAGATGAAGGGGTTGATGAAGACTATGAGTTGCCTGAAGAGTTGGCCAGGTTGTTGATGCAAGAAGAAAAACTGATTACTCCTCATCAGGAGGAAATTGAAACTGTTAATCTTGGTACCGAGGAAGATATGAAAGAAGTGAAGATTGGGGCCAGTCTGCAAGATCCAGTAAAGGAACAACTCATCAGTATGCTTCGAGAATATTTCGACGTCTTTGCTTGGTCCTATCAAGATATGCCAGGTCTAGATACAAATATTGTCATGCACAGGCTACCATTGAAAGAAGATTTCCTGCCAGTTAAACAGAAGTTGCGTCATACTCGCCTAGATATGGCCATGAAGATAAAGGAAGAAGTACAAAAGCAGTGGGACGTCGGTTTTCTTGCTGTAACTAGTTACCCGCCGATGGTTGCTAACATTGTACACGTGCCTAAGAAGGATGGAAAGGTGCATATGTGTGTGGATTACCGGGACCTGAACAGAGCTAGCCCGAAGGATGATTTCCCATTACCTCACATTGATATATTGGTAGACAACACAACTCAGTTCTCGGTATTTTCTTTCATGGACGGATTTTCTGGATACAATCAGATCAATATGTCACCCGAAGACATGGAGAAAACAACTTTCATCACACCTTGGGGAACATTTTGTTACAAGGTAATGCCGTTTGGACTAAAGAATGTCGGTGCAACGTATCAACGGGCTATGGTAACATTATTCCACAATATGATCCACAAAGAAATCGAATGCTACGTGGATGATATGATTGCCAAGTCCCTTACTGAAGAAGACCATATGGTGAATCTGCTGAAGTTGTTTAAGCTTCTGAGAAAGTATCATCTGAAATTGAATCCCAACAAATGCATATTTGGGGTACGTTCTGGTAAGCTGCTGGGTTTTATCGTAAGTGAAAAGGGAATTGAGGTTGATCCTGACAAAGTCAAAGCTATTCAGGAAATGCCTGCACCTAGTGTAAACACCCCACATTTTCCCTCACTCATATCACACCATGGCTTTTGATCTTTCATATTTGCATAAGCATAAGCATACCATCTCATATTGCATTTTGTTTCACTGCATAGTTCAAGTTCATCTGCATCTAGGGTTTGTGATCTGAGCAATCCAAGAATCCATCTGAGCCACTCTAAAGGCCTCAAAGTGTTCCAAGAGGGTCCATGTGTGTTCTATCATCATATTATATCCCTCAAAGTTCAAATAAGTCAAGAAATTACAAGAACTTGGAAAGCATGGAAGCAGAGCTAGGGTTTTCACTACACAGATGCCCACAATTAGGGTTTTGGTTTCAGAGGTCTTAACTCCAAATTTTTGGGCCATTCTTGTTTTTAATGTTCTTAAGATGTTATAAGGATCATGTGTACCAAGTTTGATGAAGAAATTCATTATGGAAGTCATCTGTTCACTGGGTAACTTCTTGAGCAAGTCAGAGCAAAATCAGGGCATCTGAGGCCCCCAACAATGGAACCAAAGGGGTATTTTCATCAAATTGAAGTTATATGATCTTTATTAGTTCATTGAAGTGCTTGGAAGTTCACAAAATTGAAGAAATTTGAGCTAAACCAAAAGTTGCCAAAAGTGGAAATGACTTGTAATGGAAACTTTCCATTTTGGGAAAGTTCTTCAACCTCCTCTTTCTCAACCAAAAATGCTTCAAATGAAAAATTGTTGGTCATGAAAGTTGTAGATTAGGTCTTTCCCTTTTCAAAAAGTACAAGAACATGTTCATATTCATTATGGAACTCAAGTTATGATCCTTCAAAGTTGGCAAAAATCCTATAATTTTCAAGAATACACCAAAGAGGAATTTTTGCAAAACCACTTGCCAAGCCATTTTGTGACCTCTAATGCATCTCTAGGCATCATACAAACATAGTACAATGCATTGTGATAAGAATTGCCCAAGGAACCACAACATTTCATGCCTTGCATCACAAGATTTCTCAAAGGGGCAAAATTGCATAACACTTGCAAAACCTCTTGCAACCATGCCCCCACTTGTGCCAGCTGCATAATCAAAGTTCCATGGACCTCCTTGATTCATGCTGAGGCCAGACATGCCATGAAAGAACTTCTGCACAAGCCCGTGCCTATGGTACACAAGTTGTTGACTTTTTGAAAATGAACTCATACCAATCAACTGCAGCCACAACAACTCTCTGGCCAATAGGGACTTGTTATGTGGACTCAAAGCAAGCCATTTTCACATAACCTTGAAGCCTGAATGATCCCATAGAGCAAGTTTCACAAAAATACTCTCCACCTTCAAACTTTCGATTCTCTCTGCACAGCCACTCAAACCTCAAACAAACTTCATAAACCAACTCACCATCATCCATGGATCATTTCCCAACCATTAAACAAGCCTCAAAGCCCCTCTACACAAAACATGATTCTGGTGCAGCAAGAGTTCATCCTCTCAATCCAGCCATTCTAAACTCATTCAAAGCCTTGCAACATCATCAAGGGATCAAGTGAGGTGGTTTAGCATCAAGGAGAGGTCCAGAAAGTGCCAAACTAAAAAGCATCATCTCAGGTATACCTCAAGAACAAATTTTCCAGAACTTGTTTTTCATGTTATAGAAATGTTACCCATGCTTCACTGATCACACTGCACCTTTTACTTTTGAAAATGGTTGAGTATTGAGCTTGTATTGTGCCTCTGAAACTTTTGCAGTTTTGATGTTTTGATTCGTATCTTGAGTTTGATGCAATATAAATTTGTTTTGAGGGTAGATTCATGCTTAGGAAGGTTTGGGGATTTGATCTGGAGCTTTAGAGCTCCTAAAACAACCTAGGGAAGAAGTTTGATTTGAGGTCTCGCTGGAGAAGACGACCGGAACCACTGTTCCGGTCGTCTGAGAGTAATTAGGGTTTGGGTTAGGGTTAGCGTGAGTTTGAATTTCCACCCTTAGATCAGGTTTCCCGCGCGTGAATAGAAGGCCAGGATTGCATGATTATGCCCTAATCTCACTTAATTAGATTTAATCAGGTTTAATAAACTCAAATTTCCAGTTTGAATCTACACCCTTAAATTGCGTGCGCGGTCTTTCCCTCCATCCCCAGTTTGAATCTGAGCCACAGGATGCGCATACTTTTCTTTTTAATTGATTTTTAATTCATTTTTCTTGTATTTTCTTTATCATTTTATTTAAAATACCAAAAATCATCCAAAAAATCTCATTTTTTGCATTTATGTTCTAAATATATTTTTCAACCAGAAAACATTTTTATTTTATTTTTTGCATTAAAAGCATTTTTAAAAATATTTAAATGTTTATTTTAATTAATTAATGGAAATTAATTAATTAAAATATCATTCAGGTTTCTAAAAATCACCAAAAAATTCACATTGCATATTAAGACATTTAGAAACATTGTCAAACCCTCCATACAAATTTCTTTTTGGTTTTGATCACAACTTGACAATTTTCTTTGAATTTAAGGTTCATAAAATCAATGTTTTTTACCTTAATTTTGAAAAACAATTTCTGCCTAACCATGACGGGTTTGAAGATGATTATTTTTGCATTGTGTTATGCATAGCATGTAGTTTCTAGGATATTTTTGTCATGAATTTATCTTGCATTTTCAATTTGATTTGCATTTTTCCCTTAGAAGCACCCTAAAACCCTAGCAAACTTAGAAAAATCATAACTTTCTTTAGGTTAAGAGTTAGACCTTCTCCTTTGGGGTGTGATATCATATGGGTTTAGGGTTTGTTTGAGCTCATTTAAAATTTTTTATCATGACATATGCTTCTGTTTTGATCATTTGCATCTCATCCTTTCATGTAACCCTAATTTTGCATCTTTACTTGCATCCTACATTGCATTGCATGAACATATGAACTTGTCATGCCATTCCAAGCATTTGTATGCCATCTTAGACATCTTAAGACATTTCTTGAACATTTCTTGATCATTTATTCATACATTTTCTATGCTTTGCATCCATTTCATTTCATAAACATCCATGTGTTTTCATGCTTCCCACATGCCTCATATGCATTCACTCTCCTGTATGATCACATATATGCATCTTGCATGTCTTTGCATCATATTATAGCATCATTTGCATCATGTGTATGCTTTTGGTTTTGGTTTTTGCCTTTGCATATGCATATTTCCATCTCACTTCTTTCTTTATGCATCTTGTGCTAACATTTTCAGGTGGTAAGTTAATTTGAGAAGTGGATTTGCCTTCACTTATAATTTCTTTTCATCTTCTTCATATGCATCTTTGCTGAACTATTAATTGTCTTTGAGTGGGCTTTCTCATTCATGTTCATCTCTTACTTTCTTTCTCTAAGTTACTTATCTTCTTCAATGAAGTAAGTAACTTATTTTTTCTGCTTCTTCCTCCTTTCATTTGCTTCCTCCATTGGTGGCTTCTTTGAAGATATTTCTCAAGCCATACAAACCATAGGAACATCCAAGCATGATAATAATTAGGGTTGTGATTAGTCCCCCTTAGTGTTTACCTTTGAGTCTTCTTTGTGTCTCTCTTCTCATCTCATCATTAGAGACTAAACCTTTAAGGTTTTAGGACTTTGGAATTAGGGTTATGCATGCATCCTTCTATTTGGATGGAGTGTATAAGTTTAATCCTAAGTGTTAAACCCTTAATTTTTTTAAACCTCTTAATAAATCCATCTAATAATCACTAAGACATTAACTTGTAACTTGGGCCTTACATTAGGGTTCTATTTCTTCCTTTATTGGTTAAGAAGGACTAACCCTAGTGTTTAATGGACAAGACCCTCTCAAGTTGTCTTACATTAGTCTTTGAACTCAATCAGGCGAGAGGTTGACGTGCACAACCAAGCTTCCTTCTGGAAAGGAAATGTAGCCCTTGTCGATCAATTGTTGTACTTTGGCTTGAAAAGCTTTGCAATCTTCAGTTGAATGCCCCATTGATCCACCATGATACCCGCACTGCTCATGAGGATTGTACCCTGGAGGGTACGGCCCTGGTAACGGCTTGAGAGGCTTAGGAACCACCAAAGAGCTCTGAATTAGATGTGGCAAGAGTTCACTGTATGTCATGGGGACTGGATGAAGAGGAGCAATCCTTCTTTCCAGATTGTTACGAGGCCTAGGCTGGCTTTGAAGTTGATTTTGAGGTCTTCGACCATGAGATTGCAGATTTGGACGAGGAGGAGCCCAGGGTTTCTGACACGGTGCTCTGAGCATTGCCGAATGCCCGTAAGAGTAATCAGATTCAGGAACAGATGGTCTCTGAGAAGATGTTGGTCTTGAATATTTGATATTTGCCATGACGACACTGACGTCATTCCATTCTTCCTCTTGGGAGCTAACAACAGATTCACTTTCACTAGCTGGGATATTCGAAAAGTCCTGGATCTTTCCATTTTTGAGTAGGCTCTCAATGCGTACTCCAACTATCATCAAATCAGAGAAGCTCGCCATCCCAATGCTACTCACTCTTTCCAAGTATGGACCCTGCAAGGTGCCCACGAACAGGTCAATTAATTCTCTGTCTGAAAGTGGTGGTTGTACTTGGGCTGCCAATTCTCTCCACCGCTATGCATATTCTCTGAAAGATTCACCACTCCTCTGGGATAGGCTCTGCAAGTGCGTGCGATTGGGCGCCACGTCCATATTGTACTGGTATTGCTTTACGAAAGCTCTGGATAAATCATTCCAAGATCGGATATGACTGCTTTCCAAATCCATGTACCAACTTAAAGATGCCCCACTTAAACTGTCCTGAAAACAGTGAATCATCAACTTATCATTGCAGGCATAAGAAGTCATTTTTCTACAGAACATCACCAAATGACGCTTCGGGCAACTGACACCAGTGTATTTCTCAAACTTCGGAGTCTTGAAATCTGGAGGAATGACAAGACCAGGCACCAAACACAGGTTTAGAGCATCAAAACCAAAGGCATCAGGATCCGATAAGGCTTTGAGTCGCTCCTCCAACACACGAAACCTTTCAGTAGGATCAATAGCTCGTGGATCCTTGGTTTTCACAAGAGGGAATGCCCCTTGGAAGTCTGGCATAGGGAAGGCAAAACTCTGATAATCTGTAGAATCAGAAGAAGTTGAAGGTCCACCTCGGACAGCAGATGGTTCAGGTATATCCTGATTTACGATCGGAGTCTGTACAGGCTGAGCTTGAGCAAGATTGTTCACTTGTGGAAGATCTTCATCAGGAGAAAGACCATACAGAGAATTGGTCATTGAAGTGAAACCAGGTGGAAACTCAACATTCTGACGATTGTTGTCTGACATAGCTACTAACGGCTTCCAATCTGACCCTTCTTAACTCTTGACACTGTTCAGTCTAGCTTCACACACTCTGTCGTCTTCCAACAGTTAACACTTGTTCAAACTGAGTACCGGGAAATCAGCTGGCTGGCCATGGACAAAAGAGGAAGGATGAGCTCTCTGGAAGAAGGAAATGCAATGTTGATGCTGTCGCTCCCGACAAATGAAAATGGATCAAATGAAGGTACAGACGCGAACGGTCGGCGAGAGGGACAGTGAGAACACACAGCCGTGAACTCACTGGAGATGAATAGAGTCGCCAGCTAGGCATTTTTATCCCGGAGGAAAGGCAATGCTGCATAGACCTAAAAGAAGATGGATAAGACGGTATGCGAACCAGAGAGACTGAGAAAGGGGGTTGGTTACAACCTGGGAAGGTATTAGCACCCAGATTGTCCGCCGTACTCGACGGGATCCACGCTTAAAAGATTTGTGTTTTAAAGGGGTAGTGTTAGTGCAATTTGTGTATAAAATGGCTGGAAAAGAATGTACAGGTGTCAGTGTAAAAGAAGTGAAGTGTATAAATGATGTGTCAGTGTAGGAATGAGAATGAATTGCTCAAGACCATGAGGCTTAAAGAATAAAGCTGGAAGAGGGGGAATGTACAGAGACTTTTGTTCGATAACTGTTAAGTTATGCCTACGTATCCTCTCGTGCAATGAGGAAGTCAGAACACCGTAGTTCGACCCAAAGAGACTGAAAGGAATTGACTGGTGAACTGCTTGCAGTCTATGCTCAAGTGTATGATCTGTCTGGCACAGATGCAAACTGTCTTGCATTAGACGGAAGAAGCAAGTTCTCGGTTGTGAGTGAAGATGATGAGAAAAGAATCCCGAAGGAGACGATTATTGTTTGTTTTTTTGTGTTTTCAGTCTTTTATTTCTTTTTGGAGTTTGTCATAAGATAATGAGCTTAAACCTAAATCAATGGATTTGGTAAACTCATCACATCATCCCTCTGATTAGGGGTAATGAGAATTACCTTAAGTGTGAAGTCAGATTCTCACACTTAATCACCTTTGATGTAGGGTTAAGATCATTAACCTACTTGTGATTAATTAGATGTTTTTGTGATTTTTGTTTAGTGTTAAGTAATGAGGTTAAGCCATAATCAGGGATTCAACAGACTCATTACACTATCCTAAAAGAAGGATAATAGATGAGGGTGTTTAAGCTGAGGAAGGATCCTCAGCTTAATCCATGATTAGGGATTAAACCCATGACAGAACAAACCTTTGATTAAGTGGATTTTATTAATGATATGATGATGAAGTGTTTTTTATGATTTGTAAGACAACTTGAGGGGGACTTGTCCATTAACTTTAGGGTTAGTCCTTCTTAACCAATTAAGGAAGAATTAGAACCCTAATGCAAGGCCCAAGTTACAAGTGTAATGTCTTGATGATTATTAGATGGATTAATTAAGAGAGTTCAACACCTTAAGGGTCCAAGACTTAGGATTAAAGTTATACACTCCATCCTAAAAGAAGGATGCAGGCATGATCTTAATCACAAAGTCTTAAAGCCTTGAGGGTTTAGTCCCTGATTATGAGGTGAGGGGAGATGACTCAAGGAGAGACACAAAGGTAAAAACTATGGGGGAGACTAATCAAAACCCTAATTCATTATCATGCTTGGTTGGTCCTAATGTTTGTGAGGTTTTCAAGAACAATCTTCAGATGAACCACCAGGAAGCAGATGAACAAGATCAAGAGAAGCAAAGTGACTTGCTTCATTCAAGAAGTCAAGTCACTTGAAGAAAGAAAGTGGGAAGAGGAAAAATGAGCAAGCTCAAACTCAAACACACATAAGAATGCAGCAAGGTATGCAAGAGAGATGAAAAGAAAAGTTATGAGAAGTGAAGGCAAATTCACCTCTCAAGTTTTACTTACCACCTGAAATGTTAGAAACAAATGCAATACAATGCTAAATGAGATGAAATGATATGATAAGCAAAAACCAGAAGCATGTTGATGATGATGATGATGCTATGGAGTGCTATGAACATGAGACAAGACAATGAGATGTTCATACAAAGTCATGGATGCAAATGATGCAAGCTAAGGAGCATGGACAAACATGAAATGTTATGAAACATACAAGACAAATGACATGGCAAATATGCAATGCAATGATCAATGATGCTTTCTACATGTCTTGAGATGTCAAATGAATCATAAGAATGCACAAAATGCAAAGACAAGTCATGTTATGCAAGGAAATGCAAGAGGGATGCAAATGAAAGCCCAAATTAGGGGTCATGGATCAAACATCAAACACAAACCAAAAACAGAAGCAAACCTTAACATAAAAAATGGAAAATGGTACCCAAAGAAACCCTAGGCCTATAATGAACCACTGCCCAAAGGGGAGCTCTCAACTCTCAACCAAACTCAAGTTATGAATTTTGCAAGTTATTAGGGCTTTTTAGGGTTTGCAACAAAAGAAATGCCAATCAATTAGAAAATGCAAGATCAAATCATGGCCTTTTTATCCTTGAAAGTTCATGCTAAATGGAAAACCATGCAAGAAGAATCAATGTCTCAACCTTCACCAATAGGCAGAAATGAATTTTCAAACTTATGAACAAAATAATGCATCAAAAATGATTTAATTCAATGAAAAATTCTTAAAATGCATCAAGATCAAAAAAGAAATTTGGTTTGAAGGTTGGACAATGTTTCTAAATGTCTTAGAACATTTCATGAATTTTTTTGTAATTTTTAAATACCTAAAAGTATTTTTAATTAATTAATTCTCATTAATCAATTAAAAATAATCTTTTAAATATTTAAAAATACTTTTTTAATGATAAAATATAAAATAAAAATGTTTTTGTGTCATAAAAATTAATAAAACCTTAAAGAAAAAGTTTCATAATTTTTACGAATTTTTAACTATTTTAAATTAATTATACAAATTAATTGAAAATAAATGAATTAAAATCAAATAAAAAGAAAAGTCAAATGAAGGAAGGGCCAGGATGCGTTCTGGGTTTAAAAAGGTTGACTGGCGCGCAATCTTGTGGCCAGGATTCAAACTGAATTAATCTTGATTAATTAATTTAATTAAACCTAATTAAAACTAATGAAATGATCTGAACCTCTCATTCACGCGCGGGAAACAGGATCCGAAGGCTCACATTTAAACCTTGCCCTAATTAAATGTACTTAACCCTAATTACTTTCAGGCTGCCGGAGAAGACTTCCGGTCGTCTTCTCCGGCCAGCTCTCACCTGAGAATCAACCAACTTCCTAAAAACGTAACATAAATGAAATCTAAGACCAGGGAAATGTTCCTCTCATCCTCACGAACCAAACCCCTAACCTAAAACAAATTTATGTTACCTAAACAAGCTGAATCGAAGAGGGAAAGTTCTAGGGTTCGTAAGCTTCACAGAGAAATTAAATCCTTAAAACGCAACCATTTCAAAAACTAAAGGTACCAGAATGATCAGACAAGCATGAAGATCAAGTTTGTAACATAAAAAGAGATTTCTGGAAAAATTATTTTTGAGCTACCTGAGTTTTGCAGTTTTTGATTTAGGAACTTTCAGGCTACTTCCCTTGATGCAAGCTGCTCTACTTGATCCCCCAAGTGTGTCTGGATGCTCAAATGGAGTTTAGATTTGCTGGATGATGAGTTTCGAAGAGAATTGCTTCAGTTCAGTCAACAATGGCTATGGTGATCTTGGCACTTTCAGGCTGTGAAAAGGGGTGGTTGGTGATCTATGAAGTGTATTGAGTTGCTTTGCAGGGTTTGTTTTGGTGTTTGTGGGCTAGGATGAAAGATTCGATAGAATCTGCAGAATGAAGGTGAACAATGGCAATGGAGGATTCAGGGTGTTTCAAGCTGGTGCTTTGGGTGGTTTCTACTCAATGGAGTGTGTTGAGTTGGATAGTGATGAGAGTTTTAGTGTTTGCTTGCTGTGAAGAGGAATTCGAAGCCAATTGCAGTTGGGAGGTTTTTTGTGAATGTTGTGAATGGTGTGGTTTCAGCCTTAGCTCTTGTTATGTTCAGCTTGCAAATTGATAACTTATTTTAATCCTATAGGTCAGATGATGTGACCTGGCCTATAGTGATTGGTAAGTTTACTTTTTGCAAAATGTCCATTTCTTTGTAAGAGAAAGCATGGCTTGATCTAGGCTGGGTACAAGGCTAGGGCTGGCGCAGCATGGGGTGGAGAGTGAGCTAGCAAGGTCAGCATCCAATGTTGCAAGTTGTGAGAAGTGATCATGAGTGTTTTGCAACTTGTTGTACCTTTGGTTCACATGTGACTTTTTTGCTAATCAAGCATAAACCATGGGCATTCTTGGTCCAAAACTGATTTTCATGACTTAGGGAATGTTTACATGCTGGTTTGAGATGAACTAGAGGTCATTTAATGCATGGATTCAAAGTTTTGCAAAATTTCCACTTAGTGCACATCTTGAAAATAAGTGATTTTTGCCAACTTTGCATTGCCATAACTTTTGATCCAAGAAGAGTTTGATCATGTTCTTGTACTTTTCGAAAAGGGAAAGATGAGATCTACAACTTTCATGACCAAAGTTTTTCCATTTGAGGCCTTTTTGGATCATGTATCAAGGCTTGAAAATTGACCTAAAATGAGGCATTCTTGAAAAGTCAACTATGCCCAAAAAGTCAACATTTGCAAAAACCCTAAATTCCTGATTTTATGAACTTCAATCTTCCTCCATGACCAAATAAAGATCATATACACTCAAAATGATGAAGATCACCCATTGGTTGGGTCATTGGGGGCCTCAGATGCCCTGATTTTGCACTGACTTGTCTGAAAAGTCAACTCTTGATCAGATGACTTCCCCATGGAATTTCTTCATGAAAATTGATATGCATACTCCCTATACCATATAGAGACCAATGGAAACAAGAATGACCAAAAAATTTGGAGTTATGGCCTCTGAAACCAAAACCCTAATTTTCAGTCAACTGTGCAGTTCATCCTGGCTCTGCATCCACTCAAACCCTAGTTCTTGTGATCCCTCTGCAATTTTGACTTTGTGAGTATGTAACATGATATAAGAACACACATGGACCCCTTTGAGTTGATTAGTGGCCTTTGGAATGGCTCAAGATGCCCTGAGGTTGCTCAGATCACAAACCCTAGGTGCAGATGCCTTGAAAGCTATGCAGTGAATCAAAAATGAGATATGAGATGATATGATTGTGCTTATGTATATGAAAATGATCACAAGCCATGGTGTGAATGGGTGAGGGCAAATTTGGGGTGTTTACAGCTGCCCCTATTCAAGCATGAGTTAGCTGTGCAGGTTGTAAGCGGCGGCTTAACAGGTAAACAAGATAACTTGTGGTTGAATACCAAAGACAGTCCAAAATTTGCACTCACAGAAATGAAGAAGAAAAGGGATATAGATTGTAAAAGCAAATAAAGTATATTGTAAAGTGTGGGCGACGGAGGACGACCGCCGAGCAGAGGACGACTGCTGGGGAAAGTGTGTAAAATAAAGCGATGACGGGGACGACCGACATGCTGGGGATAAAAGATAAAGCTAAGACGGGGACGGCCGACTAGCTGGGAAAACTAAGATAATATGATGGGGACGGCCATCAAGATAAAGTAGTAACATTCTCTGGGGATTGGTGAAACATGACGGGGACGGCCATCAAGTTCACAAAGGTAAAGTAACCAACGATGGGGACGACCATCGGGTTAAAAAAGAAAAGGGACCACGACGGGGACGGCCATCGGGTTAAAGAATAAATGAAATAAACAGATGATGGGGTACGACCATCAAAGGTGAAGGACGATCACCTAGCAGGGGACGGCTGCTCTGTTGGGCATAAAAGAAATATGATGGGGACGACCATCAAAGGTGGAGGACGACCACCTGGCAGGGTACGGCTGCCAAAATATCAACGATGGGGACGGCCATCGGATAGAAAAGGTCAACGATGGGGACGGCCATCGGACGAGCATGATGGAGGACGACCATCAAGAAGTGGAGGACGACCACTCAGCAGGGGACGGCTGCTCTCAAAGTTTATCATAACACAGGACGAGTGTTAGACAACTAAAATCAACAATGGGGACGGCCATTGGATAAAGTGATGAAGGACGATCATCAAAAGGTGGAGGACGACCACCTAGCAGGGGACGGCTGCTAAAATCAACGATGGGGACGGCCATCGGATGAGCATGATGGAGGACGACCATCAAGAAGTGGAGGACGACCACTCAGCAGGGTACGGCTGCTCTCAGAGGTATCATAACACAGGACGAGTGTTAGATAAAAAGAAAATTTGTTGGCAATCTACTGGGAGATAGGAAACACGGACGAGCGTTTACATCCAAGAAACAAAAGGTATAAGTGTTTGGTATTGTGTATAGATTAAAGATGCGGACGAGCATCCTTAAGACTATGATACGGACGAGTATCATGTAGAAACAAACTGACACGTGCTCAGAGCTGATGATACGGACGAGTATCAACTGGTTAACAAGGAACACGGACGAGTGTTGCATCTGAAAGTATCCTTCTGGGGAATAGTAGACACAGACGAGCATCTATATTCACGAAGACATAGGTGTTTGACACGGTGTATGGATTAAAGATGCGAACGAGCATCCTTAAGACTATGATACGGACGAGTATCATATAGAAACAAACATTAGACGCAATGTTCTGAGATGATGGTACGGACGAGTACCAACTGGTTAACAAAGAACAAGGACTACTGTCGAATCTGCGGGGATATACATGGTGTATATAAGATACGGACGAGTATCTGGGTAGGTGTACCAACGAGTAGTGAGTATGTAATGTATAGGTGAGTGTTTATCTGCTGGGGATATGACACGGACGGGTGTCAGGAAAGTGTATATACAAGTATAGGCGACCACGCTGGGGATATGACACGGACGGGTGTCAAGAAAGTGTATAGGTATATGTAAGTGCAAAGAGGATGTCTTTGGCTTTCTGCTGGTGACACGACACGGACGAGTGTCAGGATGTATCTGCAATACTGGTGATCTTGGTTTGTAAAGTGTATTCAGGCAACCTGCTGGGAAATGATGATACGGACGGGTATCAAAAAGGAGATATGCACTGGTGTTTGTGATATGGGGCAACTGCTTTTGCTGGGACTCTGATGGGGATGTATTCTGTATGCCGACAGATTGTCAATATTTACAAGTGTTCAAATCACAACATGACTCATGATTATGCTATGCATTTGATTTTTTTGCCGTAATGCTCCGTATTAGACGGAATGCTACGCTCTGGGGGTGAATATGATGCGAATGCTATGATTATGCAAAGAGGCACCGATCCGGGATTCGGATCCCGTTGCTGCAAAGATCTCTGATCGATCTGCTTGAAGTGAACATCCCAGCTGGGGATGAGATCGTTGATAGATCTGTAGTTGTATCTGCTTGGGAATATACGTCATCGATTGACATATTCTTATAATACGGGACCCAGCTGGGGTTTGTAGAAGCTTTCTCTCTCTCTGTTGTGACTTCTTCGTGCGCTGCTCTTCTGAATAGAGGCCTGAAGCTCTGTGGGGAGATGATTCCCCGATTCTTGTATCTCGCTGGGGAGTGCTGTTGGTAACCCAGCTGGGGAATTATGAGAGGCAACTCGACTGGGGGTAGCAACAAGAAGCAAACTCAGCTGGGGATAGAGTGTCTCCGATGCCGTACGTTGATTTGGCAACTTTGCTGGGGAAGTGGGCACCTCCCAGTGCCAGGTGAGTTGATAATGATTTGCCAGTTGCTGAGACGTAACTTGCATGCCCCAGGTTGCGTTCTGGATACCTGCAATCCTGCAAAGATAAAGAAACGCACAAATGGTCCCGAGGTATCTTTTACTGAGATTCCGTCATAGGAAATAAGTACTTTCGAGAGTAAGTATATTCCCTGCAAGCATGTGTTTTATTTTTAGAGAGAGGCATCTGTACTTATGCAATTGTGTTTTTAGAGACATCAGACAACTCTTTGCAAAACATAAATGTAAAAAACGAGACATGACTGAAGATCTGATTATATTAATTCGTGTGCCCTGAATTGGCAAGATACAGTCAAAGAAACATATCTCCTGAAATGAGGAGATTGTTACAAATTGAGAAATAAAGTGCTGGCGGTGCTGGCGATGCTTTCAAGGAGCTTCCTCTTCTGCTATGACTCGTATGACAATGACGTTCTTCTCGTCTTGCTTTCTGGAGAGAGTTGATTCTGATTGCAGCTTGATCCCTTGGAGCTTACCAAGTTGTAGGTGATACAGACGAATTCAAAATGCAGTTGTTCGCTTATTCCCTCATTTTGCATGGATCGCCCTTTCGGGTTTTCAATCCATCGGGATACCCATTTTTGCCTGAGCTGTCCAATGCGGCTTTTTTTTTTTTGCTTATTTCCCTTATTTTTGCCCGAGTCTTTTATTCTGTTTTTGACTCGCCGGGATGCCCTATTTTGCCTGGACTTACATTCTGTTTTTTATGTCCAGCGGGTCATTTTATGCGAAGTATTTTTTAACTGCATCTGAATTCACAGGGGACGGGAAATCTTCACCATCCATGGTGCTGAGCATCAGTGCTCCACCAGAGAAGACTTTCTTCACAACAAATGGTCCTTCGTAATTGGGAGTCCACTTGCCCCTGTGGTCTGTATGAGGAGGGAGGATTCTCTTCAACACAAGATCTCCCACCCGGTACTCTCGGTGCCTGACTTTCTGATCGAAGGCTCTCTTCATTCTTTTCTGATATAGCTGCCCGTGACAGATTGCAGCCAATCTTTTCTCTTCGATCAGACTTAGTTGTTCGTATCGGGCCCGAACCCATTCTGCTTCGTTTAGCTTAACATCCATTAGTACCCGTAGGGAGGGTAGTTCAACTTCAACAGGTAGGACTGCTTCCATACCATACACAAGTTGATACGGTGTTGCCCCAGTGGATGTCCTGATTGATGTGCGGTACCCATGCAAGGCAAACGGTAGCATTTCATGCCAATCTTTGTAGGTGACTACCATCTTCTGCACAATCTTCTTGATATTCTTATTTGCTGCCTCAACAGCGCCGTTCATCTTTGGCCTGTAAGGAGAAGAATTGTGATGTTGGATCTTGAAGTCCCGGCACAGCTCTGCCATCATTTTGTTGTTCAAGTTGGAACCATTATCAGTAATGATTCGCTCGGGCACTCCATACCGACAGATGATATCTCTTTTCAGAAATCTGGCTACCACTTGCCTTGTGACATTTGCATATGAGGCTGCTTCAACCCACTTTGTAAAATAATCGATGGCGACCAGGATGAATCTGTGGCCGTTCGAAGCAGTTGGCTCAATTTTGCCAATCATGTCAATGCCCCACATAGCAAAGGGCCATGGTGAAGACATTATGTTCAGGGGATTGGGAGGCACATGCACCTTGTCTGCATAAATCTGGCATTTATGGCATTTTCTGGCGTAGGCACAACAGTCTGCATCCATTGTGATCCAGTAATAGCCTGATCTTAACAACTTCTTAGCCATGGCATGCCCTCCTGCATGGGTACCAAAGGATCCTTCGTGCACTTCACGCATCAACAAATCTGCTTCTGTCTTGTCAACACATCTGAGGAGTACCATGTCAAAGTTCCTTTTGTATAAAGATCCATCAGTGTTCAGAAAGAAACTTCCAGCAAGCCTTCTTAAAGTCTTTTTATCATTGGAAGATGCCCCAGGTGGGTACGTTTGATCCTCCAAGAAGCACTTGATGTCATGGAACCAAGGCTTATCATCTTTAGCAATATCTGCTGCAAATACATATGCTGGTCTATCAAGTCTCGATACTGAAATCTGAGGTACAAAGTTAGCAGCTTGAACTTTGATCATGGATGAAATGGTAGCAAGAGCATCCGCAAACTGATTCTCGTCCCGAGGGATATACTCAAGCTTGACTGTTGTGAAGAAAGTCAATAACCTTCTTGTATAATCCCTGTAAGGTATCAGATGATCTTGGTGGGTGTACCATTTTCCGTTGGTCTGATTGACTACCAAAGCTGAATCTCCGAATACGGTCAATGTCTTGATCCTGAGGTCAATGGCTTCCTCAAGACCCATAATGCAAGCTTCGTATTCAGCTTCGTTGTTAGTGCAGTTGAAAGTGAGCTTTGCCGAGAAAGGCATGTGAACCCCTTTAGGTGTAATGAGTACTGCACCAACACCACGACCGTTCATGTTAACAGCCCCATCGAACATCATAGTCCATTCTTCTTCTGGGTCGGGCCCTTCAGTGTGAATAGGCTCTTCATGATCTTTTGCTTTAATGAACATGATGTCTTCATCGGGGAAGTCGAACCTCATAGGCTGGTAGTCATCAATGGGTTGCTCAGCAAGATATTCAGATAGTACACTGCCCTTGATGGCTTTCTGAGATGTGTACTGTATGTCGTATTCTGTGAGAATCATCTGCCATCTTGCAACCCGTCCGGTAAGAGCTGGCTTCTCGAAAATGTACTTAACTGGATCCATTTTTGAGATCAATAGAGTAGTATGGGTCAACATATACTGTCTCAGTCGGCGAGCAGCCCACGCTAAAGCACAGCAAGTTTTCTCGAGCAGTGAATAACGCTGTTCACAGTCGGTAAACTTTTTGCTTAGGTAGTATATCGCATACTCTTTTCGACCAGACTCGTCATGCTGGCCCAGCACACACCCCATCGACTCTTCTAATACTGTCAAGTACATAATCAGAGGTCTTCCTTCTACTGGCGGCATGAGGATTGGAGGTTCTTGTAAGTACTCTTTGATCTTGTCAAAAGCCTTCTGGCAATCTTCGTTCCACCTGACCGTTTGCTCCTTTCTTAACAGCTTGAACAAGGGTTCACAGGTTGCTGTGAGGTGAGATATGAACCGGGAGATGTAGTTCAATCGACCTAAGAACCCTCGAACTTCTTTCTCAGTTTTAGGTGCAGGCATTTCTTGAATAGCCTTGACTTTATCAGGGTCAACTTCAATCCCTTTCTCGCTTACAATAAAGCCCAGCAGCTTACCGGATCGCACCCCGAATGTGCATTTGTTGGGGTTCAGCTTCAATTGGTATTTCCTCAGACGCTTGAACAACTTGAGCAGATTTACCAGGTGATCTTCCTCTGTAAGGGACTTGGCGATCATATCATCCACATAACATTCGATTTCCTTATGGATCATGTCATGAAACAATGTTACCATAGCCCGTTGATACGTTGCACCAGCATTCTTCAGTCCGAATGGCATCACTTTATAACAGAACGTGCCCCAAGGTGTGATGAATGTTGTCTTCTCCATGTCTTCAGGTGACATCTTGATCTGATTGTATCCCGAAAATCCATCCATGAAGGAGAATACCGAGAACTGAGCCGTGTTATCCACCAATACATCAATGTGAGGTAATGGGAAGTCATCTTTCGGGCTGGCTCTGTTCAGATCCCGGTAATCAACACACATTCTTACTTTGCCGTCCTTCTTAGGCACAGGTACTATGTTAGCAACCCACGGCGGGTAGCTTGTCACAGCAAGGAATCCGGCATCCCATTGCTTTTGTACCTCCTCTTTGATCTTCATAGCCATGTCTGGACGAGTACGGCGCAGCTTTTGTTTGACTGGAGGGCATTCTTCTCTCAAAGGCAACTTGTGCACAACAATATTGGTATCCAACCCTGGCATGTCTTGATACGACCAAGCAAACACATCCACATACTCTTGAAGTAGATCTATCAGTTGCTTCTTCACTGGGTCTTGCAGGCAGGCCCCGATCTTGACTTCTTTCACATTTTCCTCTGTACCAAGATTGATCACTTCAACCTCCTCCCGGTGAGGGGTAATGACCCTTTCCTCTTGTCTCAGCAACCTGGCTAGCTCTTCAGGAAGCTCATATTCTTCATCAACCCCTTCATCAGCTTGATTGATCGGATTGTCAAAGTCATACGATGTCATAGCTGTGCTGTTGTCGGTGCTGTCTGGAAGGCACTCTCTGCAAGGGTTAAGTCGGTTCATTTTAGTGATTGATTTTAATCTTGCTTTAGAAAAAAGTGAAATGAAGTTATCATTTTGAAAACACCGCCATTTATTTTTGTACAAAAAGAAAAATGGAAAAACAGTGAGCAGAAAAGAAAAAGACTCGTTTGCAAAAAGATTGTCTGATATTTCATTAATTTAATCTTGTTTGCACAAAAGTACAGATGGCCCTGATTACAAAATGAGTCTTGTCATCTTGGGCAAGATGCAAGACTTTGATGCATGCTATAAAAGATACAGGAAATAATAATTACTCTGCTCGAGTAACACTTATAATTCCCTGGGAAGACCAGTTCGAGACACTGCTCCCCGGGACCCTTGGACGAATCCAATTCTCCAGGTTGCGTTCTTCTTCCAGCTCGTCTTCCAGACAGTTGATAGCATCGGGGGTTAGCATTCCCCCACTGACAAATCCAGGCTCTCCAGCAGCCTTTGCTTGATGTTGAGTTGGTTTGTAACCCAACCCAAATTTGTCCTTCTTCTCCTCCACAGATAAGACCTTGCCCCAGCCTAGGGCAGTTCCTTCTTCAACAACCTTCCGGGCTTGTTGATAAGACGACATCGGGGTACCAGATACAGCAGATGCTTCATTCACATTCAACGCTTCAAACCCCTGGCTCATTGTTTCATGGATCTCTCCATCCATTTCAATGTACTTGTAAGTTGCCAGGTGGCTGACAAAAATGTCCTCTTCCCCACAGATTGTGACAACTTGACCTTCCCACTCAAATTTTAACTTTTGGTGAAGGGTAGACGTTATAGCGCCAGCGGCGTGAATCCAGGGTCTACCCAACAAACAGCTGTAGGCGGGCTGAATGTCCATCACATAAAAGATAGTTTTAAAAGTCTGCGGGCCAATTGTCACGGGCAGCTCAATCTCTCCCAGAACCGATCTCTTTGAGCCATCAAAGGCTCTTACCACCAGGTTGCTGGGTCTCAATGCCAATCCATCATATTCTAACTTCACCAGAGCCTTCTTTGGTAAGACATTCAGGGAGGAACCTGTGTCCACCAGCACATGAGAAAGGACAGCTCCTTTGCATTCCATAGTTATGTGCAAGGCTTTGTTGTGGTTACGACCATCCACTGTCAAATCAGAATTGGTAAACCCTAGCCCATTGCTAGCAGTAACATTCCCAACCACCGTTTCCAACTGGTTGACAGTAATCTCCTCTGGCACGTAAGCTGCGTGCAGGACTTTCAGTAGTGCATTCCGATGGGCTTCGGAGCACATAAGCAGTGAGAGGATGGAGATTTTGGATGGAGTTTGGTGAAGTTGATCCACAACTTTATAATCACTCTTCTTGATGATCCGCATAAACTCATCAACTTCCTGATCAAATGGAGTCTTCAGGGCTTCTTTGGCAGCTGGATCTTCCTGCACCGGGCTTTTTCCTTTTGCCTTGGCAGCAGCTTCTGCTTCGGCAGTAGGTCTTTGGACTTGTGAAGCAAAGAGACGTCCGCTTCGGGTGAAGCCTCCGCCTCCGCCCACATTATCAATTTGTGGTGCAGGTGATGATGTTTCCAGAGTGATTCTTTTCCCTTCACAGTACAAGTCAGAGCCATAGTGCCAAGGGATGGCCCTATTGCTTTCATATGGTACAGGTCCAGGTACCGTGACGGTGACTGGACTGATTGCTGCTGCTGAGGGGACTGTTATTGTCTGTGGATCATAAAAGATTGTAACTGGTGCTCTAGTGGGAGCAGCACCTTCTGAATGATAAGCGGAATTGTTTTCTGGATCGTAGAATATGGTAACAGTGGAGACATCTTCGTGATTGTTTGCTGGTGTTGTAGAAGGTTCTGTTGGAAGAACTGTTGTTGTTGTTGATGGGGAGTCGAAGTGGACTGAAGCTGAAGTTGTAGCAGGAGAAACTGTTGAAAACTGATCATTGGGTAGAACAGATGAAGTACTTGCTGATGTTGCTGATGAATTGTTGGGAACAATTGTTGCTGTATTTGTAGGAGGATCTGAAACCATTGCTGATGAAGTTGTCGGGTTTGCCGGGAATGATGTAGTGATCTGCAGTAAGCCACTCTGAATAAGGCTGTCAATGCCATTCCTCAAGTCTTCACACCCATTCCAAGAAATATTGCAGTATGGGCACCCTAGTTCACACCCCGGAAATATATTGCTTTCACGGAGTTGAGCCTTGATTTCCACCAATGGTGTCCTGATCTGATCCACACTGGTTATCAAATAAGACGGTTGGTCTTCTTCGATAGCATTAATTCGGGGACCACCATGGTGTGGCATTGGGTTTTTGTTGACGTTGGGCGGAGGTGCAAAATTCAGAGCCTTGGAGTCTACCAAGTCTTGTACCTTCATATGCAGAGCCCTGCATTTTTCTGTACTGTGACCAGGTGCGTTGGAATGAAAAGCACACCTAGCATTGGAGTCATAGTTTCTTGGTAGACTGTTGGGATCCGGAGGAGCCAACGTTCTTAGCTCAACTAGGTTGAGTTTCAGAAGTTGTGGCAGCAAGGCAGCATACGGCATTGGAATCGGGTCGATCACTCGATTAGCTTGAGAGGGCCTTTGTTGGAATGGCCTCTGTTGATTGTTGTTGTTGGAGTTGTTGTTGAAGTTTCTTGGAGGATATTGGTTCTGCTGATACGGAGGTTGTTGTTGGAAGTTTTGTTGAGGAGGTTGATAGACTGGCTGAGGATGAGCTGGAGCAGGAATGGTGACTGCTGCTATTGTTCTTGGAACATATTGGGGCCTACCCCTGTTGGAGTGAATGGCATTGGTCTCGCCAGTTCTTCTCGGGCCTGCAAAAGGCTTTCTTGTACTGCTGGCGCCATTATCGGAAATTTTACCCATTTTTAACAGGCTTTCAATTCTCTCCCCAGCTATAACAACATCTGCGAAGCTAGTGGACGAGAAAGCAGCCAGCCTATCAATATAGGTTCCCTGAAGGGTATTCATGAACATATCAGCCATCTCTCTTTCAGACATAGGTGGCTGGACAGCAGCAGCAAGCTGTCTCCATCTTTGAGCATATTCTCTGAAGCTCTCTCTTGATGATTGTGACATCCCCATTAGGAGGGTCCTGTTGGGTGCCATGTCTAAGTTGTATTGATACTGTCGGATGAAGGCCTCTGCCAGGTCCTTCCAGCATCTTACAGTTGCCCTTGTCAAGTGAGAATACCATTCCCTTGATGCTCCAGTCAAACTGTCTTCGAAGTAAAACATCCAGAGCTTCTCATCCATTGTATAGGCCTTCAGCCTTCCCAGAAACGATTGCAAATGAGTCCGGGGGCATGAAGTCCCATTATATCTTTCGAAACAAGGAGGCTTGAACTTATGAGGGATCCTGACCCCCTCTACTAAACCCATGTCCATGACATCGAACCCCAAAGAATTTTGGGATTCCAAAGACCTCAACTTCTCAGCCAACTCATCCAATCTCCTATCATAGGTTTCCTCTCCAGCACCCATGACTGTAAACTGATCCTCCTGAGGATCCTCTTGAAGTACTCTGGCTGCAGTGGCCGTTCCTTGAACGTTTGCAGGAATATGAATCTCAGGATGTAGGTGTGGACCAAATATAGGGGGGTTAACATGTGGTTGCACCCTTTCATTGTTACTGGTGCCAGCAGTTCCCACATGGGGGTCATCTTGAGTTCTCCCCTCTACCAGAACTCTAAGCCTCTCCTGGCTCTGAGCTAAATTATTCATCACTTCCATGAACTGAGTTATTTGGGTTCTCATCTCCACCCTTTCATTAGCCATCTGGGTTCTGGCCTCATTGAGGTCTTGCTGCAACTGGTCCATCTGGATGCCCGGAAGGTTGTTTCTTGTAGGGTACCTGTGTGGCCTGTTGAGAGGGAATAGCCTGCGGCGAGCAATAATTCCTGAATGTCACAACAGAGGTTAGAAACAATAAAACAAAACCTACAAAACAAACAAAAGGGTTAGTATGCAATGCAGTATGCTTATTTGCTATCAAGGTATCCGGCTTGGTCTTCAGTTTTGACCCGTCCAGACCCTTGAAGATGATGCTGTTGAAGTTGCTTTTGAAGTGAACCCAGATGGAAACAAACACAAATATATTACAAAGGTAAAATAATACAAATTGTTCATTTTTTACAACACCAGCCCTCTAAGGGGTCAAAAATACATCACCAACAAGCAAAAGTACATGGAAAAGGAACAACAACAAGCAAATAATCAGACTCCAAGGCCAAACTCATCCTCGCGAACTTCCTTAAGAAGTGCTTCGGTCACAGGATCAGCCGGATGCTCCGTAAGATTCCTGATGAGAAGGTTTCTTGTTGCAACAGCTGTAGTCAACTTCTTGTTCTGGCTTTGGTCTTTGGATTTCTTCACTCCAGCTTTGATTTTTAACTCTGAAATTTCCTCCTGGGCTGCTGCCAGGGCTTTTTCCACCTGCTCCATCTTATCTTGAACTCTCTTGCCTTCTAGAGTACGGGCTTCAGTGATCCGGACCCACCTGGCCTGACTCTCTTTCAAGTACAAGTCTGTCCTTGCTCTTTGGAACTGGGCTTCTTTACAAGCATTTTTCAGAATCTGCTCACCAGCTTTAGACTTGTTGATATAATCTCCAGACTTCTCAATCTTAGTCAAGTGTTCCACTCTCAGCTTCTCCAATCTTTCAATCTCCCTTACACCTTCACTCCTCTCCCTGAGGGTCTTCTGCAGGGCTTGGGATAGCTTCTCATTTCTTTCTTTCAAGCCTTCAAACTCTTCCAAACTGACAGTAGCAGGGGGTGGTGCTGATGATGACTCAGGCATGTCTTTGATGGTGAAGGGCAATCCTGAGATTTGGGCCCTAGCATAGGACCACTCATGATATTGGGCTGATGCCACATTATTGCACTTCCCCAGAATGGTGATTCCCTTGGTTTGAACATGATCCCAGGCCCAGGCAGCCTGCCTAACAACAGTCAAACTGATCTTGTTCTCACAGTAGAGGGTCTCAACCAGGTCTTGTTTCCTAGGAGCATGAACCAGTGCATAGCCTAATTGCCTCTTGAACAGCAGGGGGTTGTAGTTGATACTTCCCTTAACTCCTACCAAAGGTACATTGGGAAAGTGCCCACAGCTTGTGATCATATCTCTGCCCTTGGTGCCTTGGGTGCACCATCTGATGTCTGCTGCAGTGAGAGTAGTGAGCCTCTTAGCCCAGTTGCTTTGCTGATGAGGATTCAGGAATGCATCTGTCCTGGGTAGATGCTTGAGAAGCCAAGCATGGAATAGTGGAGCACAACACCTCACTAGCTTACCCCTCTGTTTCTCATTCCTCTGATGTACTGAGTAATAGAGGTCACCTAACAAGGTTGGCACTGGGTTCTTCAGGATGAACAGGTGGATGGCATTCTTGCTGATGAATCTGGGCTCATCTGCAAACAACACAATTCCATACACACTCAAGGCCAACAATGCACAAACAGCTTTCCAATCCCCCAGGGAGGCCTTCAAACTAGCTTGAGAAATCAGGAAGTCCAGATGAAAACCAGGGATCCCAGCTTTAGAGGTCATATGCTGCTCAATCAAAGCAGGTTCCAGGTGCAAAGCTCTTGCTATCTCTCCATTGCTGGGGAAGACCATTTCAGGGTTAAAAGGAATTTCTCTCTTGATAGGCAAACCAACCAAAGATGCATATTCTTCTAAGAGAGGTCCCAACTGAAAGTCTTGAAAGGTGAAACACCTCAATGGGGGGTCATAGAACTGGATGCAGGTATGGATCAGGCTCCTCTGAGATGGGTCCATGTCTATAACCAAGTCAAGTATATCCCCATAATGCTCCCTGAACAGAGGTATGTGATCTGGGGTCATCAGGGTTTGGACCCTCCTGATGTCTGACAAGTCTGGTTGGAAGAAATGATAGGTGATATTGCTTTTCTTTGGAGCCATGATGCTGAAGACTGGGTAGAGTGCTGATGACAATGCTGAAGTAGAGAAAACCACTGACTGGCTGGTGCTGAAGCAGACAGCTAAACTGAAGCAGATGCTGGTGAAGATGGGTCAAAGCTGCAGATGGGGTCAAAACCAAAACCTGATGAAAATGGATACCCTGAAAAACAAATAAGCACATGTTAATATGATGCAATGAGGATGTATGCAAATGATATGCAAGGGGTTTGTGACTGAGCTGGATCTGGATAAACTGCCTTGGTATAGATCCATGTGTGTTCAAGAATTCCGGATGGAGGTCTATAAATCCAGTAACCAAGGTGGGGGACTCAAATAAAGAGCCACATGTCCAGGGTTTTAGAATCACAAGAACTATCCAACATGGAGCATTCTTAACAAAGTCAAAGTAACAGGGTATTCTGAGGTCAAGGTACCTGCAAACCTGTAAACAGCCCAACCCCCTCACAGGTAGTGATCTAGAACAAGGATCCTCAGACTTGGATCAGTTATGAGAAGTGTAAACACTTCTAACCCGGAGGTACAGTGTTTACAATAACCATAACAATTCCTCCTCTAATTCACCTCAATTTCTGAAGGTCAATACTAAAAGGTCATCCAGACTTAGCAGGCTTCCCAGATCCCCCTAGCACTACAGGAAGTCCGTAGCACAGAGTTCTCAAGAAGAAACCCATATCTGAACCGTGTTTCATATTCCCGCACCAGACCGAAATGGAATGGGAAAGAATATGATTCACTCTAGCCTAGGTGTCACTCAGGTCCCAGGTATAGGACCTTAACTCTCAATGGAACACCCACCCACCAAAGAAAAACCAGATCCAGCCAGCACAGTATGACAGTATGATATATAAAAGCAGTAAAGAAAGCAGTAAAGTAACTGTACATAAAGCAATAAACAAAAATAAATACAGGCACAAACAAGCACATAACACCCCAGTAAACACAAATCAAACAAGCGCTAGGAGGAACCCACAAAAGGAACCAGAAGCCCTGGTTGCAGTATAAGGTTCCCCAGCAGAGTCGCCAAGCTGTCGCTCCCGACAAATGAAAATGGATCAAATGAAGGTACAGACGCGAACGGTCGGCGAGAGGGACAGTGAGAACACACAGCCGTGAACTCACTGGAGATGAATAGAGTCGCCAGCTAGGCATTTTTATCCCGGAGGAAAGGCAATGCTGCATAGACCTAAAAGAAGATGGATAAGACGGTATGCGAACCAGAGAGACTGAGAAAGGGGGTTGGTTACAACCTGGGAAGGTATTAGCACCCAGATTGTCCGCCGTACTCGACGGGATCCACGCTTAAAAGATTTGTGTTTTAAAGGGGTAGTGTTAGTGCAATTTGTGTATAAAATGGCTGGAAAAGAATGTACAGGTGTCAGTGTAAAAGAAGTGAAGTGTATAAATGATGTGTCAGTGTAGGAATGAGAATGAATTGCTCAAGACCATGAGGCTTAAAGAATAAAGCTGGAAGAGGGGGAATGTACAGAGACTTTTGTTCGATAACTGTTAAGTTATGCCTACGTATCCTCTCGTGCAATGAGGAAGTCAGAACACCGTAGTTCGACCCAAAGAGACTGAAAGGAATTGACTGGTGAACTGCTTGCAGTCTATGCTCAAGTGTATGATCTGTCTGGCACAGATGCAAACTGTCTTGCATTAGACGGAAGAAGCAAGTTCTCGGTTGTGAGTGAAGATGATGAGAAAAGAATCCCGAAGGAGACGATTATTGTTTGTTTTTTTGTGTTTTCAGTCTTTTATTTCTTTTTGGAGTTTGTCATAAGATAATGAGCTTAAACCTAAATCAATGGATTTGGTAAACTCATCACATCATCCCTCTGATTAGGGGTAATGAGAATTACCTTAAGTGTGAAGTCAGATTCTCACACTTAATCACCTTTGATGTAGGGTTAAGATCATTAACCTACTTGTGATTAATTAGATGTTTTTGTGATTTTTGTTTAGTGTTAAGTAATGAGGTTAAGCCATAATCAGGGATTCAACAGACTCATTACACTATCCTAAAAGAAGGATAATAGATGAGGGTGTTTAAGCTGAGGAAGGATCCTCAGCTTAATCCATGATTAGGGATTAAACCCATGACAGAACAAACCTTTGATTAAGTGGATTTTATTAATGATATGATGATGAAGTGTTTTTTATGATTTGTAAGACAACTTGAGGGGGACTTGTCCATTAACTTTAGGGTTAGTCCTTCTTAACCAATTAAGGAAGAATTAGAACCCTAATGCAAGGCCCAAGTTACAAGTGTAATGTCTTGATGATTATTAGATGGATTAATTAAGAGAGTTCAACACCTTAAGGGTCCAAGACTTAGGATTAAAGTTATACACTCCATCCTAAAAGAAGGATGCAGGCATGATCTTAATCACAAAGTCTTAAAGCCTTGAGGGTTTAGTCCCTGATTATGAGGTGAGGGGAGATGACTCAAGGAGAGACACAAAGGTAAAAACTATGGGGGAGACTAATCAAAACCCTAATTCATTATCATGCTTGGTTGGTCCTAATGTTTGTGAGGTTTTCAAGAACAATCTTCAGATGAACCACCAGGAAGCAGATGAACAAGATCAAGAGAAGCAAAGTGACTTGCTTCATTCAAGAAGTCAAGTCACTTGAAGAAAGAAAGTGGGAAGAGGAAAAATGAGCAAGCTCAAACTCAAACACACATAAGAATGCAGCAAGGTATGCAAGAGAGATGAAAAGAAAAGTTATGAGAAGTGAAGGCAAATTCACCTCTCAAGTTTTACTTACCACCTGAAATGTTAGAAACAAATGCAATACAATGCTAAATGAGATGAAATGATATGATAAGCAAAAACCAGAAGCATGTTGATGATGATGATGATGCTATGGAGTGCTATGAACATGAGACAAGACAATGAGATGTTCATACAAAGTCATGGATGCAAATGATGCAAGCTAAGGAGCATGGACAAACATGAAATGTTATGAAACATACAAGACAAATGACATGGCAAATATGCAATGCAATGATCAATGATGCTTTCTACATGTCTTGAGATGTCAAATGAATCATAAGAATGCACAAAATGCAAAGACAAGTCATGTTATGCAAGGAAATGCAAGAGGGATGCAAATGAAAGCCCAAATTAGGGGTCATGGATCAAACATCAAACACAAACCAAAAACAGAAGCAAACCTTAACATAAAAAATGGAAAATGGTACCCAAAGAAACCCTAGGCCTATAATGAACCACTGCCCAAAGGGGAGCTCTCAACTCTCAACCAAACTCAAGTTATGAATTTTGCAAGTTATTAGGGCTTTTTAGGGTTTGCAACAAAAGAAATGCCAATCAATTAGAAAATGCAAGATCAAATCATGGCCTTTTTATCCTTGAAAGTTCATGCTAAATGGAAAACCATGCAAGAAGAATCAATGTCTCAACCTTCACCAATAGGCAGAAATGAATTTTCAAACTTATGAACAAAATAATGCATCAAAAATGATTTAATTCAATGAAAAATTCTTAAAATGCATCAAGATCAAAAAAGAAATTTGGTTTGAAGGTTGGACAATGTTTCTAAATGTCTTAGAACATTTCATGAATTTTTTTGTAATTTTTAAATACCTAAAAGTATTTTTAATTAATTAATTCTCATTAATCAATTAAAAATAATCTTTTAAATATTTAAAAATACTTTTTTAATGATAAAATATAAAATAAAAATGTTTTTGTGTCATAAAAATTAATAAAACCTTAAAGAAAAAGTTTCATAATTTTTACGAATTTTTAACTATTTTAAATTAATTATACAAATTAATTGAAAATAAATGAATTAAAATCAAATAAAAAGAAAAGTCAAATGAAGGAAGGGCCAGGATGCGTTCTGGGTTTAAAAAGGTTGACTGGCGCGCAATCTTGTGGCCAGGATTCAAACTGAATTAATCTTGATTAATTAATTTAATTAAACCTAATTAAAACTAATGAAATGATCTGAACCTCTCATTCACGCGCGGGAAACAGGATCCGAAGGCTCACATTTAAACCTTGCCCTAATTAAATGTACTTAACCCTAATTACTTTCAGGCTGCCGGAGAAGACTTCCGGTCGTCTTCTCCGGCCAGCTCTCACCTGAGAATCAACCAACTTCCTAAAAACGTAACATAAATGAAATCTAAGACCAGGGAAATGTTCCTCTCATCCTCACGAACCAAACCCCTAACCTAAAACAAATTTATGTTACCTAAACAAGCTGAATCGAAGAGGGAAAGTTCTAGGGTTCGTAAGCTTCACAGAGAAATTAAATCCTTAAAACGCAACCATTTCAAAAACTAAAGGTACCAGAATGATCAGACAAGCATGAAGATCAAGTTTGTAACATAAAAAGAGATTTCTGGAAAAATTATTTTTGAGCTACCTGAGTTTTGCAGTTTTTGATTTAGGAACTTTCAGGCTACTTCCCTTGATGCAAGCTGCTCTACTTGATCCCCCAAGTGTGTCTGGATGCTCAAATGGAGTTTAGATTTGCTGGATGATGAGTTTCGAAGAGAACTGCTTCAGTTCAGTCAACAATGGCTATGGTGATCTTGGCACTTTCAGGCTGTGAAAAGGGGTGGTTGGTGATCTATGAAGTGTATTGAGTTGCTTTGCAGGGTTTGTTTTGGTGTTTGTGGGCTAGGATGAAAGATTCGATAGAATCTGCAGAATGAAGGTGAACAATGGCAATGGAGGATTCAGGGTGTTTCAAGCTGGTGCTTTGGGTGGTTTCTACTCAATGGAGTGTGTTGAGTTGGATAGTGATGAGAGTTTTAGTGTTTGCTTGCTGTGAAGAGGAATTCGAAGCCAATTGCAGTTGGGAGGTTTTTTGTGAATGTTGTGAATGGTGTGGTTTCAGCCTTAGCTCTTGTTATGTTCAGCTTGCAAATTGATAACTTATTTTAATCCTATAGGTCAGATGATGTGACCTGGCCTATAGTGATTGGTAAGTTTACTTTTTGCAAAATGTCCATTTCTTTGTAAGAGAAAGCATGGCTTGATCTAGGCTGGGTACAAGGCTAGGGCTGGCGCAGCATGGGGTGGAGAGTGAGCTAGCAAGGTCAGCATCCAATGTTGCAAGTTGTGAGAAGTGATCATGAGTGTTTTGCAACTTGTTGTACCTTTGGTTCACATGTGACTTTTTTGCTAATCAAGCATAAACCATGGGCATTCTTGGTCCAAAACTGATTTTCATGACTTAGGGAATGTTTACATGCTGGTTTGAGATGAACTAGAGGTCATTTAATGCATGGATTCAAAGTTTTGCAAAATTTCCACTTAGTGCACATCTTGAAAATAAGTGATTTTTGCCAACTTTGCATTGCCATAACTTTTGATCCAAGAAGAGTTTGATCATGTTCTTGTACTTTTCGAAAAGGGAAAGATGAGATCTACAACTTTCATGACCAAAGTTTTTCCATTTGAGGCCTTTTTGGATCATGTATCAAGGCTTGAAAATTGACCTAAAATGAGGCATTCTTGAAAAGTCAACTATGCCCAAAAAGTCAACATTTGCAAAAACCCTAAATTCCTGATTTTATGAACTTCAATCTTCCTCCATGACCAAATAAAGATCATATACACTCAAAATGATGAAGATCACCCATTGGTTGGGTCATTGGGGGCCTCAGATGCCCTGATTTTGCACTGACTTGTCTGAAAAGTCAACTCTTGATCAGATGACTTCCCCATGGAATTTCTTCATGAAAATTGATATGCATACTCCCTATACCATATAGAGACCAATGGAAACAAGAATGACCAAAAAATTTGGAGTTATGGCCTCTGAAACCAAAACCCTAATTTTCAGTCAACTGTGCAGTTCATCCTGGCTCTGCATCCACTCAAACCCTAGTTCTTGTGATCCCTCTGCAATTTTGACTTTGTGAGTATGTAACATGATATAAGAACACACATGGACCCCTTTGAGTTGATTAGTGGCCTTTGGAATGGCTCAAGATGCCCTGAGGTTGCTCAGATCACAAACCCTAGGTGCAGATGCCTTGAAAGCTATGCAGTGAATCAAAAATGAGATATGAGATGATATGATTGTGCTTATGTATATGAAAATGATCACAAGCCATGGTGTGAATGGGTGAGGGCAAATTTGGGGTGTTTACAGATGCAAATGCGAAATGCAAAATGATAATGCAAAAGATGCAAAGACATGGGATCACAGCTGGAAACTGCCTGGAATCTGGAATACTGTCAAGAATCAAGTGTCTGTAACCACAAGATCTCTGTATAGTAACCCGAAATAGTAACCGAAAACCAGAGGTCAATATCTTCAGGATCATCGTGACTGGATCAAACAATTGTACTGGTAATGAGGGTATGTTGAGGTCAAGGGTTCCTGCAAACCTGTAAACAGCCCAACCCCCTCACAGGTAGTGTTCTAAAACAAAGATCCTCAGACTTGGATCAGTTATGAGAAGTGTAAACACTTCTAACCCGGAGGTACAGTGTTTACAATAACCATAAAAGTTCCTCCTCTAATTCTCCTCAGTTTCTGAAGGTCAATACTAAAGGTCATCCAGACTTAGCAGGCTTCCCAGATAGCCCTAGTACTGCAGGAAATCTGCAACACAGAGTTCTCAAGAAGAAACCCATATCTGAACCGTGTTTCATATTCCCGCACCAGACCGAGATGGAATGGGAAAGAATATGAACCACTCTAGCCTAGGTGTCACTCAGATCCCAGGTATAGGATCTTAACTCTCAATAGAACACCCACCCACCAAAGCAAACAAACAGGTCCAGCCAGCAACACAGTATGACAATATGATATAATGCAAAGCTATAAAGGAAGCAGTAAAGCAATTGTACATAAAGAAAAAATAAATACAAATATACAAACACAAATAAACACATAACACCCCAGTAAACACAAATCAATCAAGCGCTAGGAGGAACCCACAAAAAGAACCAAAAGCCCTGGTTGCAGTATAAGATTCCCCAGCAGAGTCGCCAAGCTGTCGCTCCCGATAAGTGGGACCGGCCCAAGTAAAGGTACAGACGCGAACGGTCGGCGAGAGGGACAATGAGAACACACAGCCGTGAACTCACTGGAGATGAATAGAGTCGCCAGCTAGGCATTTTTATCCCGGAGGAAAGGCAATGCTGCATAGACCTAGAAAGATATGGATAAGACGGGTTGCGAACCAGAGAGACTGAGAAAGGAGGTTGGTTACAACCTGGGAAGGTATTAGCACCCAGATTGTCTGCCGTACTCGACGGGATCCACGCTTAAAAGATCTGTGTTTTAAAGGGGTAGTGTCAGTGCAATCTGTGTATAAAAATAGCTGGAAAAGAATGTACAGGTGTCAGTGTAAAAGAAGTGTAAAGTGTGATATATGCAGTGTCAGTGTAAGGATAAGAGTGAAATGCTCATGACTATGAGGCTTACAGAATAAAGCTGGAAGGAGGGGGAATATACAGAGACTTTTGTTCGATAACCGTTAAGTTATGCCTACGTATCCTCTCGTGCAATGAGGAAGTCAGAACACCGTAGTTCGACCCAAAGAGACTGAAAGATGAATTGACTTGTGAACTGCTTGCTTGTCTATGCTCAAGTGTATGACCTGTCTGGCTCAGGTGCTAACTGTCTTGCATTAGACGGAAGAAGCGAGTTCTCGTTTCTGAGTGAGTGAGATGAGAAAAGAATCCCGAAGGAGACGATTATTGTTTGTTTTTGCATTTTCAGTCTTTTATTGCTTTTGAAAGTTTGTCATAAGCTAATGAGCTTAAGCCTAAACCAATGGATTTAGTAAACTCATCACATCTTCCCTCTGATTAGGGGTAATGAGAATACCTTAAGCGTGAAGTCAGCTTCTCACACTTAATCACCATGATGTAGGATTAAGATCATTAACCTACTTGTGATTATTTAGATGTTTTTGTTGTTTTTGTTTAGTGTTAAGTGATGAGATTAAGCCATAATCAGAGATTAAACAAACTCATTACACCATCCTAATAGAAGGATAATAGATGAGAATGTTTAAGCTGAGGAAAGCTCCTCAACTTAATCCATGATTAGGGATTAAACTCATGACAAAACAAAGCCTTTATTAAGTAGATTTTAGTTAATGATATGATGAAGAAGTGAGTTTTATGGTTTGTAAGACAACTTGAGGGGGACTTGTCCATTAACACTAGGGTTAGTCCTTCTTAACCAATTAAGGAAGAATTAGAACCCTAATGCAAGGCCCAAGTTACAAGCTTGATGTCTTGATGATTATTAGATGAATTGATTAAAGGATTTAAACACATTAAGGGTTTAACACTTAGGATTAAAGTTATACACTCCATCCTAATAGAAGGATGCAGGCATAAGCTTAATCACAAAGCCTTAAAGCCTTTAGGGTTTAGTCCCTGATTATGAGATGAGAAGAGAAGACTCAAAGAGACACAAAGGTAAAAGCTAAATGGGGGACTAATCAATATTCACATGCTCGGATGGTCCTAGTTTAGTGAGGCTCACTATCCTAAAGAAGAAAGAAAGAAGAAGAGAAAGATGAAAGGAGAAGCTCCATGGTGGCCTAGGCACACCTCAAGTTAAAAGAATAAAAGAATATGAGGATGAGAAAGAAGCAATTGAGATGAATAAGAAATACAATAAGAAGATGAGAATGCAAAATGGAAATAAGATGAATAATGAATAAGATAAGGAGATGAGAATGCAGAATGAAATAACTGAACAATGCACAAACAGAGCCTACACCAGTAGGACTTCCAGATGCAACAACATGCAATAAGTAATCGGGCCATTAGTGGTACCTAACGGAGAAGGTCCGTTGCCTCTTTAATGTGCAAGAGAAACTCAGAAAATAATATCAAGTCCATGACGAATTCAACAGTTAAACACAAGTGTCCATTATCAAAATTTCAGAAATATGGTCAAATATGGGCTTCCAGCATCCAATAAAAAGAACTAGAGTTAGCCAAAACAATTATCAAGCCAAGCCCTCAAGTCCAGGGAATAATTTGACATAAGGCGATCACTGAAGTCGAACAATAAGCCTACAAAACATTGAGCACGAACTAGAACCAAAATTAAATACAATTATATTCAAATAAACAAAAATTAAACGGAATTAAAACCGCAACTGTATATTAATAACCAAAACTCTAACAAAATCTTAAATTAAACTATTAATAAAAGTTAAATAAATTCTAATCGAAATCCCCTAATAGAAAAGAATAAAAGTCAATTAATACCAATATTAACAAATGTATCACCATTAAACTTTAATTGATCAAGGTTAGCATTACTAAATTAAATAAAACAAATGATGTTCAACTAAGGAAACCTAATAATATTTAGATCTTAACCCTTAAAACAACACTTAATATTTAAACTATACTAATTAACAAAATTATGAAAATAGAAAAAAGAAAAGAAAATAATTTAAAAAAAGAAATGGAAAGAAAGGAGGGTTGCGCTGGAAAATGAGGATGCTGGAAGAACTCGGTGGGCCTAGCCCACGCTTAACAACATCAATGAAGGGGGTGATGCTGAAATGGGGTGATGGATAGCATAAAATCAAATTGGGCTTAGCAATAAACTAACAACAACAACCAAATAGAGAAATTCTTTAACTTAAATAAATAGTAAAAAAACAAAAGTGAAAATAATTATATAAAAACAAAGTCAGAAGGTCAAAATAAAATAATGAAAGAAAAAAAAACTGAATCTCTCAACATCATCCTTTCACCGTGAACGGAAACAAAACGGTCCAAGCTCCTCTCACGACCTCGGCTCTCTTCAACAACAACAGCGCCGGCGGCGGAAGCAACATGAAGGTTCCTTCGCGGATCCTTCCGATCTCCTCACTCCCGCGATTCCACCACTATTCGATCTCAGTTCTCACCCTTGTGCTACCGGCGGCGACAACTTCATCTTCTCCACGGGTTCCCTTTCACTATTTTCCCTTTTTTATTCTGAGACCTTCTTCTTCTACTTTTTCTTTTCTGATTTGTTGATTTCTGTTTGGTGTTGTTGTTGATGCTTGAGGCGGTTGAGTTGGTGTTCGGTGTTGTTGTGGGCGGAGTAAGGGAGAGGTTCGTTGTTTGTGTTATGAAGGTGGTGATGAGATGGTGTTGGTAGATTTGATGAAGAAGAGGTTTGGTTGGCGGAAGAAGAGATTCGGCTGGGTGAGGTGCGATGAGGTTATTGAAAGGGGATGAAGGTTTGAATGAAGGAGGTTGAAGCTTGGTTAGGGATTTGGTGAAGGGAAAGAAGGAGCTGTGTTTATTGTTTTTGTAGGTGAAATTTTGTGGTTATGCTGTGTGAGTTGTTGTATATTTGAGGATCGTTTGAGTTTGTTGGCTTGAGGAAAATATTGTGATGAGAGGGAGGTTTTTTGCTGTGTTGTTGATGAATATTTTTCAAGAAGGAAAACGAAAAAAGGACCTTATTGTGTGAGCTGCAAGTTGAAGATCAGTGATTATGTTTTTGCTGTTTTTTTTATTCACAGAGATGATGAGGTTGGCGTGTAGAAAATTGTTACGGGATTGCCGTACGGTGTGCGTACGAAATTGAGGGAGCAAAAGCTTGTTGGTGAGGTCATGAAGGGTGGCGTGAGATATTGGTACGAAATTGAGGGAGCAAAAGCTTGTTGGTGAGGTCATGAAGGGTGGCGTGAGATATTGGTGAGGAATGCATTTTTTGAGGAAAATGTTGTACTGTGTGAGCAGAGTGGGGTCACCTAGTAGGTGGAAATGGCTTGGCTGAAAAGTCTTGCTGTAAGGTTGTAATAAAAATATGTTTATTTTGTAATTGACTTTTTGCAATGGTATGATAAGAAGAAGAAACTGACTTTAAATGATATGGACTTAGTATTTAAAAATAAGATATTAATAATGTGATATGAATGAATAAAATCGGAAAAGGATTAAAAACAAGGAAATTCGACTAATTTGAAATGGTTGATGGTTAATGGATAAAAATGATAAGGAAATGGTTATGAATATTTACATAATGGATTAAAAAAATAATTGAAGATGGATAGAAATGGAATTCAGATTAAATGGAAAGTAGATTTATGAGGGATAATGGTTATTGGATAATCGAAACAAATTGGGTAATGAAAATGGTTTAAGAAATGGATATTCGGATAACCGAAAATATGGACATGGTGAAATTGAAATTGACCTTTGTAAGAAAAATGGTAAAATGGGCTTCATCATATTATTTTTGTGATTGTTTTTTGTTGTTGTGTGAAATGAAAATAAAGGATGGGCCTTGTAATGACATGGACTTTGGTCTTAAAAAAAAAAGAAAAGAATATTGGTTTTCTTCTTAAAAAACTTAGACATGAAAAAGGTTCTATGGATTAATGAACTTATAAAATGGATATAAACAAATGGCATGATTATAAAGTGTGGACAAATGTGCTCGACTTTCCGACAAAATAATAACAAACCACCAAAATTGGATTTCTTCCCACATCTTCTAATTAAAGAAAAATGATGCACACACTCCTGAACCACCCGACAATTCGCCGCCAAATGTCCGAATTAAACATCCTCTGAATTTCTGGCTAAACAAATCATGAATCACTGTTTAAAACCCTGACAAAATCCACACACAACAATTTGATCTTGGACGCACACTGGCTGAGAGACAGTCCAGAAACAGATAACTTGCACTTGAAGAAATCTCCTGGTAGTTTGACTGAAATTAGACGAAACATCCACCCGAATTAGATTGTAACAAACAAGCACACTTGAATTGAAACCAGATCTCTTTGAGGATGAAGATAGCCTGAGATGATGAGAAGAGAAAGATAGCCTTGTCTTGATGAAGAAGAAACCTCTGATTCACACTTCAATGTTGATGATGAACTAGATGACTCAGTGAACAGTCTTCAGACGTGAAATCCTTAAAGGTTACTAAAACAGGGGAATAAACCCTAATTGGTGACAGGAGAAAAGAGAGGATGATGCCACCGATGGCTGTATAGCTGAAACTTTGAATTCTCTGATAATCCACAGATAAAAACGTGAAACCCAAATTCTTCAGAAAATGTGATCCCATGTCTCAGGAGACTATGCAAATGGTATGAACTCTAAATGTTAATGACCAAATGAAAATGCAAATGAGATGCAAATGAAAGACAGGCGAAGAAAGAAAATCAGAGGGCAAATTTGGGGTGTCTACAGCTGGGCCCCGTAGATCTGGTGAGACAAACTCTGTACACATGGGAAGAGGGAGACCTCAATACCTGCTCAGAACAGTTGCTGCTGTTACTATCCCTGCTCCACCTCCTCAGTATGCTTAACAACCATAACACTTTCCGCAAAAACAATAGTTTCCACAACAGATATCATACAATAATAACAACAATCAACAACAACGACCTTTTCAACAGCGGCCATCTCAGATCAACAGGGTGATTGACCCTATTCGAATGCCATATGCCACATTGCAGCCACAACTCCTGAAGCTCAATCTGGTTGAGTTGAGGACATTGGCTCCACCTGATCCTCAGAACCTTCCAAGAAACTATGATATCAACGCTAGGTGTGCTTTTCATTCCAATGCACCTGGTCACTCCACGGAAAAACGCAGAGCTCTGCATATGAAGGTCCAGGATCTGGTAGATTCAAAGGCCCTGAACTTTGCACCTCCTCCCAATGTCATGAAAAATCCTATGCCAAGCCATAGTAGGCCAAGGATTAATGATATAGAGGAAGGCTCACCCATGAGTTTAATAGAAGATATTGCAAGTATTCAGACACCTCTAGCAGAGGTTAAAGACCAGCTTTTGAAATGCCAAGTGTTTCCAGGTTGTGAGGCCTGTTGTGAATCTTGCAAGAATTCCGTGAATGGTTGTGAAAGCTTGAGGAATGGCATCAATGGCTTGATCCAAGAAGGCATTCTGCAAATAACAACAACAACTTCTACAATACTAGCAACTCCTTGTACAAATGACTCTTCTACAACTGCAACAACAATTGTTCCTACCGATTCATCTATAACTTCAGCAACCACTTCTTCCATCACTTCAACAAACAACAGTTCCATTTCATCTCCTTCTACAACTTCAGCAACCACTAGCAATGATGTTTCTACAGTTACTATTTATTATGACCCTACAACGGTCCCAAACTCCAGCAACATTCAACAACCTCAGCAACAGTTTCAGCAACAACCAAACTTCAGTTCATCACCACTAACATCCACAAGAAGTCTTGTCACTATATTCTATGACCCATAGACAATAACGGTTCCAACCTCTGCTGCAGTGAGCCCAGTCACCATCACGGTGCCAGGGCCTATTCCATATGATAAACACAGTGATGTACCAGGGCATTATGATGCTGACCTTTACTGCAACGAAGAAAACGTCCGTCTTGATTCCTAAGTTCCTACTCCCCAAGTGTATAATGTCGGGGGAGGCGTAGGCTTCACCCGAAGCGGACGCCTCTTTGCGTCACAAGCTCCAAGAACTAGTACTGAGGCAGAGGTTGCTGCCAAAGCCAAAGGGAAAAGTGTGATACCTGAAGAATCTGCATCGAAAGAGACTCATAAATCATCCTTTGATTAGGATGTGGATGAATTTATGAGGATAATTAAAAGAAGTGACTATAAAGTTGTGGACAAACTCCACCAGACTCCTTCTAAGATCTCTATAATATCCCTGTTGTTGTGTTCCGAAGCCCATCGGGATGCACTACTCAAAGTTCTGCATGCTGCCTACGTGCTAGAAGAGATCACAGTTAATCAGCTGGAAATGGTGTTGTCAAATGTCAATACTAGCCATTGCTAGGTTTCACTGATGCTGATTTAAAAACAGAAGGACGTCACCACAACAAAGCTTTGCACATAACCCTGGAGTGCAAAGGAGCTGTACTATCTCATGTTCTTGTAGACATTGGGTCCTCACTCAATGTCTTACCCAAGAAAGCTCTTGTCAAGCTCGAATATGATGGAATAGCTCTCCAACCAAGCAACCTTGTGGTCAGGGCTTTTGATGGCTCCAAAAGATCTGTTCCTGGAGAGGTGGAGCTACCAGTGATAATCGGTCCGCATGTCTTTAAGACTACTTTCTATGTGATGGACATTCAGCCGACCTACAGCTGTTTGTTGGGTCGACCTTGGATTCACGCCGCAGGCGCAGTAACGTCGACCATTCACCAGAAATTGAAATATGAGTGGGAAGGACATATTATCAACATCTATGGTGAAGAGGACATATTTGTTAGCCATCTGGCTACATACAAGTATATTGAGATGAATGGTGAAATCCATGAAACTATGAGCCAAAGGTTCGAGGCACTGAATGTCAATGAGGCGACGACTGAAGTATTTGCTGCATCCCAAGAGGATAGGATGGGTACTTCAATTGTCTCCTATCAGTAATCCCGGAAGGGTGTTGAAGATGGTAATGCCCAAGGCTGGGGCAAGCTGCTGCCGGTAGAAAAGAAGGAAGATAGATTCGGTGTGGGTTACAGACTGCAACACCCCAAATTTGCCCTCTTCTTTTTAAGCATCATCATCACATCATATTCATCATAAGCATATCATATTCTTGGCATCTTTGCATGGAAAGATGAGGCATAACATTCTCATGACCTAACATTAGGCATATGATCATCTGTGGAGGGTTTTGAGGCACCTCAAGCCATAACAAGAAGCCCAATGGTTTTTCTCAAGTCCTGTGAGGAGTCTACATTGCATTCACAAGCTAAAGATCATTCACAAAAGCCCAGGAAGTTGGAAGATCATCAGGGAATTCAAGCTAGGGCAAAGCTCCTACACAATGATCCCAAATTAGGGTTTGAGTTTAAAGCATGGAAACTTTGTGACTTTGGCCATTTCATTTGGGCAAAGTCTTTCAGATGTTAAGATGATCCTAGGGATGAAATTTGGTGAGAAAATTCCTTGTGGAAGTCAGGTATTTCTTCAGTTGCTTGTAAATGAAGAAATTGGTCAACTATGCATTCTAGAAGTCAACTGTGAGATTTCAAAAGGTCCAACCTTGTTTTTCAAGCCAAGGGATGTTCTTATAACCTTAGAAGAGGTTTAGAAAAGTCAAAGATCAAGAATCAAGAGGTTTTGAGGTGTTTTGCATTTTTTGCATGAGATTGGTCATGGAAGTTTCTAATTTTGGCAACTTTTTGCCCTAATTTTAAAGTGTACATAACTTGGTGAAAAAAGCTTCAAATGGATTGCCATCAAACATGAAAGTTGAAGATTAAGGTCTCCTATTTTTAAAAATTACAAGAGCATTTTCATAGCTTTCATGGTTTGGGAGATAGACCCTTCGAAAATTTCCTAAATTCCAGGGCATGACATGAAATTCAAGCTTCCTCCAAATGCAAGAACTTGTGAAACTCATTTTCAAGCCATTCCATGAACCAAATAAGGTCACATTCTTATAAGGCATTGCATAAATGTTGATTTTCTCCAAAAATATCATCCATTTCGTGCATGGAGTGAAGTATACCACACTAGAGATAAATTTGCATGATCATGGGAAATGCATGACCCTCACATCCAAAGGCCGGTATGCTTTCAGTTTTGATTCAAGGGTTAAATTATGCTTGAACATGTGCAAGGAAAGAGGGAAGTGCACGAGTGTTTCACCTCATCACACCAATCTTTCATTTTTTGCAAAATCATACTCACACTCTCATCTCACGTGCATTTCTATTCATTCTTTCAGCATTGAGCATTGGCATGATATAAAAGAGAATTAGGGTTTCCATTTGCTCAGATTCATCACATTTTCATCACTCTAGATTTTTTGCACCTCAAGCATTTCTCTTCGAATCTCATCACACACTCACCCATTGCTAAAACAAATTGCATATTCTGAATCCTTGAACCTTAAGGATCATTAATCCACCACTCATTCAAGCTGAAACTTCATATTTCAAGAGGTACCATTCAAGTGCAGTTGCTCTCAAACCTCAAGATCTAGGAGCATTCAAGGCTTCTTTTGCATTTATTTTGCAATAAGAAGTTAAAAGGAGTAGATCTGCAGTTGGAGGGATCTTATCTTGGTGATTTGAAGGATCTGCAAGCTCAGGTATACCTTGAAATTCGTGGATCTGGAAATGAAATTAAATGTGTGCATTGTGATCTGTTGGTTGTGCTGATGATTCTGTGCTATTTTGTTTGAAAAATGGTTGAGTAGTGTTTTATGATGATTTGAAGTTTTATGGTCAGAGTTGTTTTACTTCGATCCCATTTATTTTGTGATTCATTGTGAATTTCATGAGCATATTTGGATTCAGCATGACTTGTTTATTGGATCTGGACATTTTGATGCATTTACATGGTGGTTTGTTCATAATTTGAATTTTCCGGTGCCGGAGCCCTAGCTCCGGTCACCGGATTCTACATTTGGTTCACCTGAGTTTGTTTGAAGAAGATGATAGCGCAGCCATTGGATCTGAGATCTGGAGGGAGGAAAACGTGCCAGCACATTAAAAATGCGTGCTCCTTCTCACGTGTTTTCTGTTTTATAATTAAAACTGAATTAATCTTTGTGTTTCTCACCACACCATAACTAATGTGCACTCCTCACCCTGGCCAATTAATGTGATTACTTGTTTAAGTGAGTGACTTGATCTGGTGCGTCCATCTGATCCATTGGTTTTCCATTTTTCCTGAATTATTTGAATATCCACCATATTATTGTGAGATGCACTGACTCTGAGTGGGCTTGACTTGCTATTCATCCCCCCCTGCGTGAAGGCCCATATTGAATGAACTGAGATTGCTTGCTAAACGCACCCACTGGCTCATTCCTTTATTTTTATTTCTTTTTGTTTTCATTTTAATTCCAGTTTGCTTTTTTATTTTTAAAAATAGTAATAGGTCTTCAAAAATTATAAAAATATTCATGAAAGTATGCTGGAAATTATTTTGGTATTTTTGTTTTTCATTTATTTTTAATTAGCACGTGGAAATTAATTGTTCCTTTTAATTAATTGTTTTTGTTTCATTTTGAAGTATGCTGACTTGTTCATTTTCCATCTTGATCACTATTTTGAATTTTTGGATGATTCTTTTTGCTCTGGATTCATGATGAGGTGTAGTTTATTGGTGATTTTTGTTCTGATTTTTAGAATTTTGTTTAGTTGATTTTGGTATCTAACTTGTGAATGAAGCTTTCTAACCCTAATCCATGTTTGAACCCTCATTTGAATGATCAAGTTTCTGAATCTGATCCTCTCCTTTTGGCATGTTGTTATGGTATGATTGAAGATCATTTGTGCAAGTTTGTGGAATTTTTGGATGTACATTTGAATTGTTTTGAATTTTGGTTCTTCACTTGTCCCTTTTTGCCTCTTTTGAATCATGTGTTCACTCCTTAGCTTAGAAGGGCACTTGTGCCAACTTCTTCAAGTTTTTTAGGGCCATCTTAGATTGTTGATACCTCTCTGATCTTGAGTTGTGGTTTGTACCTTGATAATTTTGTAATTTGTTTGCATTTGAAGTTCTTTCACACTTATGCATGCTCACTTCACTTCCTTTGCTCCTTCCTTCTCATGATGTGAATATTTGACTATGTGTACTTCTTCTCTTCATCTTACATGCTTCTTAGGAATTTTTCTAACATGTTAGGGTTCTGGTCTTGGGCTTTGTGGTTTTATTTTTGACTATTTTGCTTTGTATCTTCTCATGTTCACTTTGTTTTTCCATAGTGATTCATATTGCTTCATGTTGAGTTGTGTGATTCTTTTGTCATTCTTGTGCTTTGAGTTGGCACTTGGCATTTGTGCTTACGACTTCACTTCTGGTTATGTAGTTTTGGTATGGCATTATGTTCATTTTGTATTTCCTTGATACTTGTGTCACTAACCATTTCAGGGGCTTTGGTAAGTGAGGGGTGTGGATGTGATTCCCACATCTCCAAATCTTATCTCTTCTCTTCTCCTTATTACTTTTTCTAACCTTTTGTTTGTTGGGCTTAGGCCTTACTTCCTTCCTCTTCTTCTTCTTCTTCTTCTTCCTCTTCTTTTTCTCCTTCTCTTTTTCTTTCTTTCTTCTTTAGGATAGTAAACCTCATTAACCTAGGATTTTCCATGCATGATAACAATTAGGATTCATTAGTCCCCCATTAGACTTTTACCTTGGTGATCCTTTTGTTTCTCTTCTCTTCTCATCTCAAAACCCTAAGAAGACACTTAATAAAGATTGAGGTGATATCTTGAGCAATAGCCTTATCCCATGAGACACTTGTAGTCTTCCCATCTTGGGATAGTACAAGCTTGTCTTGTGATGCACAAGTCTGATCAAGATACTATCTTCACAAAGAAAACCATAAAAAAACACTTCTTCATCAAAAATACAAAAACACTTAATAAGTTAATGAGTTAGTGAGCTTAAGCCCTAATCTCTGGATTCAAGTTTTGGGGATCTTCTCCTTACTTGAGTGTGCTTGTTCTATTATTCCATCTTGGAATGTAGTGACAAGTGCACATTCCATGGAAAAGAGCTTGAGTTCACTTCCTTGTGACACACTCATAAAAGATTCTAAAAAACACAAACAAACAATAAGCGTCTTTCCTTCGGGAATTCTTTTCTCATCTCCTTCGCTCCGTACGCGAACTTGCTCCTACTTGTCACTTTGCAAGACGGTTACGCACTCGTCGTCCAAGCCTGCAACACCTGAGCATTGACATAGGCAGTTCAAGCCTTAAGACACAAAAAATCTTTTCCACCCCTAGTTAGGGGAACTACGGCGACTCTGATCCTCATTTTCCCGATGAGGTACGTAGGCAGCGGGGTAGGGCCCGTTCGAGCACAATCTTTATTTTCCCTACATTTTTCCTTTTTATTTCTTTTTCAGTTCCCTTTTATTTTCTTTTATCCAGTTCAGTTCCTTTCCTTTGCAGCAACTTTCATTTCTTCACCCTTTGAAACATTTCCTGTGCAAGCGTGGATCCCGTCGGGTACGGCGGAAGATCTGGGTGCTAATACCTTCCCAGGTCGTAACCGACTCCCGAGCTCAGTCTCTTTGGTTCGCAGGACCCATGTCCTTCCTTTTCTTTTCTTCTGGTTTGTGCAGCATTACCATTCCCGTTTCTTCGGGATAAAAATGCCTGGCTGGCGACTCTACCTTTTCCGCGACACTTTTGCGTTTGTACCAGGATGGAAATCCGGGGAGCAATAGCTGGCGACTCTGCTGGGGAATTCCTAACCAGAGTATCTCTGGTTCCCTTGAGATTCTCTCCTAGCGCTTGCATGTTTCTGTTTCTTTGGGTGTTGATTGCTTGCTGTTGTGTGTTGTATTTTACTGTTGTTTATTTACATTTTCATTTACAGCTTTATTTACAGTTTTCAGTATTTATTTTCTGCATCATATATTATTACTGGACTGTCTGGACTGGATCTTCTGTTTGGTGGGTTTGGGTGATACTGTTTCTGAGAGATGATCTTATTACCACGGCTCGAGTGCACCTTAGGACTTAGAGTGGTTCCACTTTAGCCTCATGAGATCTTGTCATGGAGGTAGTAGTGAGTTCCACGCCCAGATTTACGACCGTCTTGGGAATGTCTTGATTTGGGGATCTTCCTCTCTCATTTCATAACCTTGATAGTTATGTGCAGCTGGGAACCGATCAGTGAGAACCTTGTGGAAACATCCCTCTCTAGTGATGACAGTGGCAGACCACATTTTGTGGCAAACCCATTCGCATTCGAGGGCCCACCTGGGACTTACATAGGATGACCTTGTTTTCCCGGACTCAGTTGAGGCCTCCCTGCGTAGTATATAATGCCAAACCGATTCCCTGATCTGGTCATGAGCCATTTCTCGGAAATGGTGAAAGTATTATTGCTATCCGGCTTTGAGACTCCGTGATGTCTGACCCGGAGCATACCAGTGAGATTGGGAGGGGTTTACAGGTTTGCAGGAACCCTTGGCCTCTACATACCCTCATTATCAGTGGTCCTTGTTGAGATTTGGTCCTTATGGTTCTGATTTTCTTGGTGTTATGGTTCTGAGAATTTCTATCAGAAGGTTGTGGCTCAGAGGATCATGGTTTTCAGCTATTCAGAGGGTCCTTATATTCAGTGTCCAGTATCCAGATGGTCCCAGATTGATCATATGTTTGCATTGCATTTGCATTGCATCATTCTTGCATTAACTGTTTATGTTTCCATTTTTCAGGTTATTATTCACCCAGTTCTGGTAATCTTAAGCTCTCCAGATGGCAGAAGTTAAGAGAATCACAAGGAAAAAGAATGTTCATTATACTTTTCTTCAACCAGAAGTCAGGAGTGTTCAGAAATTAGCAGGGCTGATGAATGACCATGTCTTGGGGAATTTCAGAAAGAGGTATGGCCAGATATTGAAGTACATGGACAAACCTACTGCAGACCAGAAGGACAACTTGCACACCTTGCTTCAGTTTTATGATCCCCTACTGCGGTGCTTTGTGTTTCCAGATTACATCTTGGCTCCTACCTTGGAGGAGATTTCCAGCATTTTGAGTGTTCTAGTCAGAGATACCTTGCCTTACTATGGGTTTGAGGTGGTTCTTAAGGAAGAAGACATAGCCAAAGTCTATCGTTTACCAGTTGCTACAGTCAAGAAGGCTTTGAAGGACAGTGAGGGCAGAGGACTCCCTTGGAATGTGCTTATACCAGAGGCTGAAGAATATGCCAAAGAGGGTAAATGGGGAGATTTTGGTGCTGTGCTGGCTTTGATGGTGTATGGGTCTAGCCTTTTCCCGGGAGAAAAAGAGTTTGTGAGCTTGGAAGTGATCTCCATATTTGCTAAAGGCAATCCTGTGCCAACTCTGTTGGGAGATTTCTACTACAGCGTTCACTACCGGAATGAGAAAGGTAGAGGTGGACCAGTGGGGTGTTGTGCTTCATTGTTTACTGAGTGGTTTGCTAGGCAATTGCCAAAGTCAGGCTCTTTCAAGGAGATGAGAGATGAATGGAGGTGGTCTAGGAGGCTAATGGGGCTAACTTCTGAGGATATAGCTTGGGGATATGATAGAGATCTGCTGGGAAAGGAGTTTCTGGTCAGTTGTGGAAGATTTGCTGGAGTGCCTTTTCTAGGAAGGAAGGGTGTGATCAGTTATCATCCAACATTATCCAGGAAGCAATTTGGCTATCCTCTGAGAGATCCACCACAGATGGAAGAATTTGCTGAGTCTTTGTATTTTCATGTGGAGGGAAAAAAAGAATTAGCTATGCAAGCATCTCAGGCTTGGGCTCATAGGGTGAGGAAAGGTAAGAAAGACTTTGGCAAAGTAGATCCCAAGACATATCCTCCTTTTGCTACATGGCTGCAGAAACGTGTAGAAGAAGTTCTCTTGAAGAGTATAAGAAGCTGGAAGCTCAGTGTAAACACCCCAAATTTTCCCTCACCCATTCACACCATGGCTTGTGATCTTTTCATATGCATAAACTCAATCATGGCATCCCATATTGTATATTTGATTCACTGCATTGATTCTAAGTCATCTGCATCTAGGGTTTGTGATTTGAGCAATCCAAGAGCCACTTGAGCCACCTCAAAAGTCATCAATCACTTCAAAGGGGTCCATGTATGTTCAAGCATCATATTATATCCTCTCAAAGTCAAGAATGTCAAAGAATCACAAGAACTGAGAATGGCATGGAAGCAGAGCCAGGTTTAACTGCACAGATGACCTAGAATTAGGGTTTTGGTTTCAAAGGCCATAACTCCAAATTTTTTGGTCATTCTTGTTTCTATTGATCTCTATATGGTATAGGGATCATGCATATCAATTTTCATGAAGAAATTCCATGGGGAAGTCATCTGATCAAGAGTTGACTTTTTGAGCAAGTCAGTGCAAAATCAGGGCATCTGAGGCCCCCAATGACCCAACCAAAGGGTGTTCTTCATCATTTTGATTGTGTATAATCTTTATTTGATCATAGAAGATGTTGGAAGTTCACAAAATTGAAGAATTTCAAGTCATTTGCAAAGTTGACTTTTTGGGAAAGTTGACTTATGATGAAAATTGCCATTTTGGGAAACTTTTTCAACCCTTGCTTTTTGATTCAAAAATGCTTCAAATGGAAAAACTTTGGTCATGAAAGTTGTAGAATGGATCATTCCCTTTTCAAAAAGTACAAGAACATGACCTAATTCATTTTGGATCAAAAGTTATGGCTTGTCAAAGTTGGCTAAAATCACATAATTTGAAGTTTTCTACCAAAGAGGCATTTTGCAAAATGCTATGATCAAGTGTTCTAAAGGCCTCAAATGTGTACCAATTCTTCACAACATGATCACATGACCTCTAAAATTCAGAATGGGCCAAAGAACTTTGCACTTTGATGCCTTGAAACTCAAGAAATGTCAAAGGGGACAAACATGAACCAACTTGCAAAACCTATCACAAATTACAAACCACTTGCTGCATTGCCTCTAGACGTTTTTCATAGCATTCCTTGATTCAAGCTGAGCCAAAGCAAGCCAAAAAGCAAGTTGTACCATTGCCCATACCTCAAGTACAAATCAAGTTGACATTTTGGCCAAAGACCCATACCAATCACCATAGGCCACCAACAACTCTCTGACCTATCACCTTTTGATACATAGACCAAAGCCAGCATATTTTTTGAGCATGTATGAGTTGTCTGAAACTTTCTGCCCTAAATATTTTTTGCTTCGATTCACATGATTAATGAATGAAAAATGGTTTTTGTTTGAGGGTTCTGATTCAGTGTTGAATGGGAATGGATTCTGGGCAATTAGATTTCGTTTTCATTGCGTGTAGAGAGAGATAGTGATTTCACCTTGCCGGAGAAGATGACCGGAACACTGTTCCGGTCATCTGAAAGTCATTAGGGCATTTAATTAGGGTTTAATCATAATTAGGAGATTTTGAATGCTGGGCGTCCAGATGAGCGCCAAGTCAATTCGCGCGCGTGTGAGTTTGAACCTCAGCCTTTGATCCTGTTGACTTTCTTATTTTTCAGTTTAAATTCATTTTATTTTCTTTTTTTATTTCATTTGTTTTTTACATTTAATTAAAAATAGTAAAAATCATTGGAAAATTCTGAAATTTTTTATTCAAGCTTTTATTAATTTTCAGAAACCAAAAACATTTTTATTTTTATTTTTTGCATTAAAAAATATTTTTAAATCATTTAAAATATTATTTTTAATTAATTAATGAGAATTAATTAATTAAAAATACTTTTAAGTATTTAAAAATCACAAAAAAATTCATGAAACATTTGAAATCATTTAGAAACATTGTCCAACTCTCAAACCAAATTTCTTTTTTGTTCTTGATGCCTTTTGACAATTTTCCATGGAATTAATTTCATTTCAAGGCATTATTTTGATCCAATCTTCAAAAATTCATTTCTGCCTAGCCTTTAAGAGTTGGACCTTGATTCTTCTTGCATTGCATCTTGTATAGCATGTAGTTTATAGGACTAAATTGGCATGAATTGATCTTGCATTTCCTATTTGTTTGGCATTTTTCTTGACAAGGTACCTTAAAACCCTAACAATCTTGAGAAATTCATAACCCTCATTAGGTTAAGAGTTGGATCCCCTCCTTTGGGCAGTGAGTTTGTATAGGTTTAGGGTCCCTTTGAAAGCATTTTCAATTTTTATCATGACTTTTGCTTCTGGTTTTGGATTTTTGTTTTGCATGATGCATGTAACCCTAATTTGGGCTTTCATTTGCATCAATCTTCCATTTGCTTGCATACCATGACTTTCCATGACATTTTATGCTTTCATTTGATTCATAATGCATCTTAGGGCATACAAGAATCATGTGTGATCATTGCATCCTTCATTTGCCATGTTGTATGTCATTTGCATTCCATAACTTTTCATGTTTGTTCATGGTTCTAAGCATGTTTCTCTTGCATCCATATGTTTGTATGATCATTCCCATACCTTGCCTCATATGTGCATCATCTATTAGCATCATTAGCATCATGTTCATGCTTCTGGTTTTGGTTTGCATCATCCCATTTCATCTCATTTTGCATTGCATTCCTTTCACTAACTTTTCAGGTGGTAAGTTACTTTGAGAGGTGAATTTTCCTTCACTTCTCACAATCTCTTTCCATTTCTCTTATGCATCATTGCTGCATTTTGTCTTGTGTTTGAGATTGAGCTTGCTCTTTCTTCTTCATCTTACTTTCTTTCTTCAAGTGACTTGTCTTCTTAAATGAAGCAAGTTACTTTGCTTCTCTTTGCTCCTTTCATCTGCTTCCTGGTGGTTTCTCTGAAGATCTTTCTTGTAAACCTCACAAACCTTAGGAACAACCAAGCATGACAATGATTAGGGTTTGGATTAGTCCCCCATTTAGATTCTACCTTTGTGTCTCATTGAGTCTTCTCTTCCCATCTCATAATCAGGGACTAAACCCTAAAGGTTTTAAGGCTTTGTGATTAAGCTTATGCCTGCATCCTTCTATTAGGATGGAGTGTATAACTTTAATCCTAAGTGTTAAACCCTTAATGTGTTTAAATCCTTTAATCAATTCACTTAATAACCATCAAGACATCAAGCTTGTAACTTGGGCCTTGCATTAGGGTTCTAATTCTTCCTTAATTGGTTAAGAAGGACTAACCCTAGTGTTAATGGACAAGTCCCCCTCAAGTTGTCTTACAAACCCTAAAAATCACATTTTCATCTTATCATTAACTAAAAATCTACCTAATAAAGGCTTTGTTTTGTCATAAGGTTAATCCCTAATCATGGATTAAGTTGAGGAATCTTCCTCAGCTTAAACATTCTCATCTATTATCCTTCTATTATGATGGTGTAATGAGTCTGTTTAATCCCTGATTATGGCTTAATCTCATTACTTAACACTAAACAAAAACAACAAAAACATCTAAATAATCACAAGTAGGATAATGATCTTAATCCTACATCATGGTGATTAAGTGTGAGATTCTGACTTCACACTTAAGGTATTCTCATTACCCCTAATCAGAGGGAAGATGTGGTGAGTTTACTAATCCATTGGTTTAGGCTTAAGCTCATTAACTTATGACAAACTTCAAAAAGCAATAAAAGACTGAAAACTCAAAAACAAACAATAATCGTCTCCTTCGGGATTCTTTTCTCACCTCATTCATTCATAAACGAGAACTTGCTTCTTCCGTCTAATGCAAGACAGTTTGCACCTGAGCCAGACAGGTCATACACTTGAGCATAGACAGTAAGCAGTTCACAAGTCAATTCATCCTTTCAGTCTCTTTGGGTCGAACTACGGTGTTCTGACTTCCTCATTGCACGAGAGGATACGTAGGCATAACTTAACAGTTATCGAACAAAAGTCTCTGTATATTCCCCCTCTTTCCAGCATCATTCTCTAAGCCTCATAATCTTGAGCATTTTATCCCTTTTCTTACACTGACACTGTACATTTATACACTTCACATTCTTTTACACTGACACTTGCATTCTTTCCAGCTTTGATACACAGATAGCACTTACACTACCCCTTTAAAACACAAATCTTTTAAGCGTGGATCCCGTCGAGTACGACGGACAATCTGGGTGCTAATACCTTCCCAGGTTGTAACCAACCCCCTTTCTCAGTCTCTCTGGTTCGCAACCGTCTTATCCATATCTTTCTAGGTTTATGCAGCATTACCTTTCCTTCGGGATAAAAATGCCTAGCTGGCGACTCTTTCCTTTCTCTTGAGTTCACTCCTGTGTGTTCTTATACCATCCTTTCGCCGACCGTTCGCGTCTGTACCTTATTTGAGTCAGTCTCATTTGTTGGGAGCGACAGCTTGGCGACTCTGCTGGGGACCCTTATACTGTAGCCAGGGCTTCTGTTTCTTTTTGTGGGTTCCTCCTAGCGCTTGTTTGATTTGTGTTTACTGGGGTGTTATGTGCTAATTGTGTTTGAATATTTATTTTATTTATTTACTGCTCTATGTACAATTATTTTATTGCTTTCTTTACAACTTTACATATATCATACTGTCATACTATTCTGGCTGGATCTGGTTTTGTTGTTTTGGTGGGTGGGGTTCTACTGAGAGTTAAGGTCCTATACCTGGGACCTGAGTGACACCTAGGCTAGAGTGCGGGAATATGAAAAACGGTTCAGATATGGGTTTCTTCTTGAGAACTCTGTGCTACAGATCTCCTGTAGTGCTAGGGCTATCTGGGAAGCCTGCTAAGTCTGGATGACCTTTATTATGACCTTCAGAAACTGAGGTGAATTAGAGGAGGATCTTTTATGGTTATTGTAAACACTGTACCTCCGGGTTTGAAGTGTTTACACTTCTCATAACTGATCCAAGTCTGAGGATCCTTGTTTTAGAACATCACCTGTGAGGGGGGTTGGGCTGTTTACAGGTTTGCAGGTACCCTTGACCTCAGCATACCCTGATACTTTGTTTTGATTAAGAGTACTCCATTTTGGGACAGTTCTTGTGATTTTAACCCTGGATATGTGACTCTTTATTTGAGTCCCCCACCTTGGTTACTGGACTTTTGAACCTCCATCTGGACTTCTTAGACATACATGGACTTATATCAAGGCAGTTAATCAGATCCAATTTGATCACAAACCCTTGCATATCATTTGCATACATCATCATTGCATCATTTAACATTTGCTTATTTGTTTTTTCAGGGTATCCACATTATATCTGGCTTGGTTTTGACCCCTTCATCTGCATAGACCCCTGCCCATCAGTTATCTGCTTCAACTATCTTCATCAGTTGCCTGCTCCAGCTACTGTTATCACCAGTCTCAGCCTGTCAGTGGCTCATCACCAGTATCAGTCTTCATCATCAGCAGTTATTTTCAGCTCTTCATCAGCAATCATGGCACCCAAGAAGAGCAACATCTCATATCATTTCTTTGAGCCTGTGTTGGCTGGCATCAGGCAGGTCCAGGCACTTATCACTCCAGACCATATCCCATTATTCATAGAACATTATGGAGGCATCCTTGATATGGTTATGGACTTGGACCCTTCTCAGAGGAGTTTGATTCACACTTGCCTACAGTTCTATGATCCTCCTTTGAGATGCTTCACTTTCCAGAACTTTCAGCTAGGACCTTTGCTGGAGGAGTTCTCATCTTTGATTGGAGTACCTGTCAGGGGTGGTATCCCCTTCAACCCAGAGATGGCTTCTCCCAGCAATGAAGAAGTAGCAAAGGCACTGTATTTGGAGCCTATTTTGATTGAGCAGAACATGACAACAAAGGCTGGAATTCCTGGCCTACACTTGGACTTTCTAACTTCTCAGGCCATCCTGAAGGCCTCCTTGGGAGAGTGGAAGGCAGTTTGTGCATTGTTAGCCCTCAGTATATATGGGGCTATACTCTTTGCAGATGAGCCCAAGTTTATCTGCAAGAATGCTATTCATCTCTTCCTTCTGAGGAACCCAGTGCCCACCTTGCTGGGAGATTTCTACTACTCTATTCATCAAAGGAATGAAAAGCAAAGAGGAAGATTGGTGAGATGCTGTGCTCCCCTGTTCCATACCTGGCTGCTCAAACACTTGCCCAAGACTGATGCATTCTTGAATCCTCACCAACAGAAGTATTGGGATAGAAGACTCATTGCTTTGACCTCAGAGGACATCAGGTGGTGCACTCAGAGCACCAAGGGCAGGGACATCATTACCAGTTGTGGGCAGTTCCCCAATGTACCTCTGATAGGAGTGAAGGGTTGCATCAACTACAACCCTCTGCTATTCAAAAGACAATTGGGCTATGCATTGGTCCACCCTCCTGGAGCACAAGACTTGGCTGAAACCCTTTATTGTGAGATTAAGCCTAATCTAGCTGTTGTCAGGCAAGCATCCTGGGCTTGGGACAATGTCCAGACCAAAGGGATGGCCATTCTTGGGAGATGCAACAATGTGGCCTCAGCTCAGTACTATGAGTGGTCTCATGCCAGGGCTCAGATTTCTGGGATGCCCTTCACCATTGAGGATGCACCTGGACCATCCACAACACCACCTCCAGCCACTGTCAGCCTGGAAGAGTTTGAGAAACTGAAAGAGAGGAATGAGAATCTGAGTCAAGCTCTGCAGAAGACCCTCTGGGAGAGGAGTGATGGTCGTCTAGACATTGAGAGGTTAGAAAAGCTAAAGGTAGAGCATCTAGCCAGGATTGAGAAGTCAAAGGACTACATCAAGAAGTCAAGAGCTGGAGAGCAAATTCTGAAGAATGCCTGTAAAGAGGCCCAGTTCCAGAAGGCTAGGACTGATCTCTATCTGAAAGAAAGTCAAGCTAGATGGGTCAGAATCACTGAAGCTCGCACTCAGGAAGATAAGAGAACTCATGACAAGATCGAGCAGTTGGAGGCTAATGCAAAGGAGCAACAAGAAGCCCTGCTAACAGCCCAGAAGGAGATCTTAGAATTGAAGCTTAGGGCTGGTGTGAAGAGGTCAAAAGACCAAAGTAGGCACAAGAGGTTGACCACTGCTATCACCACCAGGAATCTTCTTATCAGGAACCTCACAGAGCATCCAGCTGACCCTGTGACTGAAGCACTTCTGAAGGAAGTTCAGGAGGATGAGTTTGGTCTTGGTGTCTGACTTTTGCTTGTTGTTGCTTTCATTTCTTGTACTTTGCTTTTTATGTTGTATTTTGATCCCTCAGGGGCATGAATTGTAAAAAACAAGCTATGTATCATTCACTTTTTGTAATATATTCATTAGTTTGTTTCATTTAAATCTCTCTCTCTCAAGCAACATCAAAGCATCTTCTTCAGGGGTCTGGAAAGGTCAAAACCAGATGCCAAGCCGGATACCTTGGAAACAAATAAGCATACTGCATTGCATACTAACTTTTGTTTTGTTTTGTAGGTTTTTGTTTTGTTTGTTACTAACTGTGTTGTGGTTCAGGAACTATTGCTCGACGTCGGGTGTTCCCACTCAACCGTCCGCACAGATATCCTACCCGCAACAACCTTCCGGGTATACAAATGGACCAAGTACAGCAGGACCTTACAGAAGTCAGGACTCAAATGGCCAATGAGAGACTGGAAATGAGATATCAGATGACCCAGTTCATGGAGGTGATGAATGGCTTGGCTCAAAGCCAGGAAAGATTAAGAGCATTGGTAGAAAGGCAGACCCAAGAAGAACCCCATCTAGGGACTGGAGGAACGAGCAACAATGAGAGGGTTCAACCTCATGTCAACCCACCTGTGTATGGGCCTCATCTTCACCCAGAGATCAACATCCCTGCTAATGTACAAGGGAATGCTACTACGGGCAGAGTATTACAAGAAGACCCCCAAGAGGATCAATTCACTGTGATGGGAGCTGGGGATGAAGCCTATGACAAAAGGCTAGATGAAATTGGTGAGAAATTGAGATCTCTAGAGTCTCAAAATTCCTTGGGCTTTGATGTCATGGACATGGGATTAGTGGACGGGGTCAGGATTCCCCACAAGTTTAAACCTTCGTGCTTCGTGAAGTACAACGGAACTTCCTGTCCACGAACCCATTTGCAATCCTTTCTGGGGAGGCTGAAGGCATACACCATGGATGAAAAACTGTGGATGTTTTATTTCGAAGACAGTTTAATAGGAGCTTCAAGGGAATGGTACTCTCATTTGACCAGAGCAACCATCAGATGCTGGAAGGACCTAGCTGAGGCCTTCATTAGACAGTACCAATACAACTTGGATATGGCTCCTAACAGGACCCTCCTGATGGGAATGTCCCAATCATCCAGGGAAAGCTTCCGGGAATACGCCCAGAGGTGGAGACAGCTTGCTGCTGCTGTCCAGCCACCCATGTCGGAGAGGGAGATGGCTGACATGTTTATGAACACCCTTCAAGGGACATATATTGACAGGCTAGCTGCCTTTTCTTCCACCAGCTTCGCTGACGTAGTCATAGCTGGAGAAAGGATTGAGAGCCTATTAAATATGGGCAAAATTTCTGATAACGGTGCGAGCTCGTCCAGCAACCCCAGAAAGCCTTTTGTGGGGCCAAGAAGAACAGGTGAGACTAATGCTATTCAGGCCAGCAGGGGCAGACCTCAATATGGTCATAGGTCCGTGGCAGCTGTCACTATTCCCGCTCCAATTCCTCAGCAACCAGCATATCAACCACAACAACAACCCCATTACCAGCAACAAACTCAGTATCCGCCTCAAAGAAACTACAACAACAACAACAACAATCAACAAAGACCATTTCAACAGAGACCATCTCAGGCCAATAGGGTGATTGATCCAATCCCTATGCCTTATGCCGCTTTACTGCCACAGCTCCTGAAGCTCAACTTGGTTGAGTTAAGGACGTTGGCACCACCAGATCCTTCCAGTCTGCCAAGAAATTATGACGCCAACGCCAGATGTGCTTTTCACTCAAATGCACCTGGCCACAGTACAGAGAAGTGCAGAGCTTTACAAATGAAGGTACAAGACCTGGTAGATTCTAAAGCTCTAAACTTTGCACCCCCGCCAAATGTCAACAAGAACCCCATGCCCAACCACGGAGGACCCCAAATTAATGCTATTGAGGAAGATAAGCCGTCTTTCTTAATAACCAGTGTTGGGCAGATTCGGACACCTCTGGTAGAAATAAAAGCTCAGCTCTTAGAATGCCAGATGTTCCCGGGGTGTGAGCTCGGGTGCGGTTATTGCAACATTTCGGTAAATGGGTGTGATAACTTGAGAAGCGGCATAGATGGTCTTATCCAGAGTGGCCTACTTCAAATCACAACATCAACACCTTCAAATCCAGCAAATTCTTTGACAACAATTCCCGAGTCTCCTACAACTGCAACAACAGTCATTCCAATCAATTCATCAGTACTGTCAACAACGGCTCCGTCCATCATATCAACAAATCAAACGTCAACAAACCTTCCTTCTACAACATCAGCACCCCTTCATTCAGAATCTCCTACAACATCAACACCCATTCATTCAACGGAATCTTCTACAACACCAACAGACATCTCAGCAGTCACCATTTATTATGATCCGTCATATGTCCCTCCTAACAACATTTTTCAACAACAAACAGTGGCATCTCCTGCCAGGCCACCGGTCACCATCTACTACGATCAACACACTATTTCAACACCCTCCTCTGCTGCAGTCAGTCCGGTTACCATCACGGTACCTGGACCAGTTCCATATGAAAGCAGTAATGCCATCCCTTGGCATTATGGCTCTGACCTTTACTGCAATGGGGAGAAAATCACTCTTGACTCTTCAACCTCTTCTCCACAGATTGATAATGTCGGGGGAGGCGGAGGCTTCACCAGAAGCGGACGCCTCTTTGCCTCGCAAGCACAAAGACCTAATGCCGAAGCAGAAGCTGCTGCCAAAGCAAAGGGAAAGAGTGTAATATCTGAAGAACCCATTCTCAAGGAAACACAGAAGACATATTTTGAACAAGATGTAGACGAGTTTATGAGAATTATCAAGAGGAGTGATTACAAGGTGGTGGATCAGCTTCACCAAACTCCCTCAAAAATCTCCATTCTATCCCTGCTGATGTGTTCCGAAGCTCACCGGAATGCATTACTAAAAGTCTTGCACGCAGCATATGTGCCAGAGGAGATCACCGTTAATCAGCTGGAGACCGTGGTAGCAAATGTCAATACCAGCCATGGGTTGGGATTTACCAATGCTGATTTAACAACTGAGGGACGTAACCACAACAAGGCTTTATACATCACCCTAGAATGCAAGGGTGCTGTCCTATCACATGTATTGGTAGACACTGGGTCTTCACTTAATGTTTTACCCAAGAAAGCCTTGGTGAAGCTGGAATATGATGGCTTGGCATTACGTCCAAGTAATCTGGTAGTGAGAGCATTTGATGGCTCTAAGAGATCAGTGTTGGGAGAGATTGATCTTCCTGTGATGATTGGCCCACAGACTTTTAAAATTACCTTCTACGTGATGGACATTCAGCCGGCCTACAGCTGTTTGTTGGGTAGACCTTGGATCCATGCCGCTGGCGCAGTTACGTCTACCCTTCACCAGAAGCTGAAATTCGAGTGGGAGGGCCAGATCATCACCATCTGTGGTGAAGAAGATATTTTTGTTAGCCACCTAGCTACATACAAATATATTGAGATGGATGGAGAGATCCATGAAACCATGAGCCAGGGATTTGAAGCCCTGAACATAAATGAAGCATCTGTTGTACTTGGAACCTCCATGACATCTTATCAGCAAGCCAGGAAGGTTGTTGAAGAGGGGACTGCCCAAGGATGGGGCAAGTTGTTTCCTGTGGAGAAGAAAGAGGATAGATTTGGGTTGGGTTACAAACCAACTCAACAAGATCAATCAGAGGCTGCTAAGAAGCCCAATTTTGTCAGCGGGGGAATGCTCACCCCAGATGCAGTGAACAACTTGGAAGATGAGTCGGAAGAAGAGCGCAACCCGGAGAGCTGGATACGTCCAAGGATCCCGGGGAGCCGTATCTCAAACTGGTCTTCCCAGGAAATTATAAGGGTTACTCCTGCAGAGTAATTATTATTTCCTGTATATTTTAAGCATGCATCAAGTCTTGCATCTTGCCCAAGATGACAAGACTCATTTTGTAATCGGGCCATCTGTAATTTTGTGCAAACAGATCAATCAATGAATATCGGACATCTTTTGCAAATGAGTCTTTTTCTTTTCCGCTCACTGTTTTTCCATTTTTCTTTTTGTACAAAAGTAAAATGGCAATGTTTTCAAAATGACAACTTTATTTCACTTTTCTAAACAAGATTAAAATCAATCACTAAAATGAACAATCTAAACCCTTGCAGAGAGTGCCTTTCAGACTGCACCGACAACAACACTGCTATGACGTCGTATGACTTTGACAATCCAATCAATCAAGCTGATGAAGGGGTTGAAGAAGATTATGAGCTTCCTGAAGAGCTAGCCAGGTTGTTAAGGCAAGAGGAGAAGGTTATCACTCCTCATCAGGAGGAGATTGAAACGATTAATCTTGGTACGGAAGAAGACGTGAAAGAGGTTAAGATCGGGGCCTGCCTACAAGACTCAGTGAAAGAACAGTTGATTGACATGCTTCGGGAGTATGTGGATGTGTTTGCTTGGTCTTACTAGGATATGCCAGGGTTGGACACCGATATTTTCATGCACAAGATGCCTTTGAGAGAAGAATGTCCGCCAGTAAAACAGAAGCTGCGCCGTACTCGCCCAGATATGGCAATGAAGATAAAGGAAGAGGTACAAAAACAGTGGGACGCCGGGTTCCTTGCTGTCACTAGCTATCCGCCGTGGGTTGCTAATATTGTACATGTGCCTAAGAAGTACGGCAAGGTGAGAATGTGTGTGGATTACCGGGACCTGAAAAGAGCCAGCCCGAAAGATGACTTCCCATTACCTCACATTGATGTACTGGTTGACAATACGGCTCAGTTCTCGGTGTTCTCCTTCATGGACGGATTTTCAGGATACAATCAGATCAAGATGTCACCTGAAGACATGGAGAAGACTACTTTCATCACACCCTGGGGCACGTTCTGTTACAAGTTGATGCCATTTGGACTAAAGAATGTTGGTGCAACATATCAACGGGCTATGGTAACATTATTCCACGACATGATCCATAAAGAAATCGAATGTTATGTGGATGACATGATTGCCAAGTCCCTCACAGAAGAAGACCACCTGGTAAACCTGTTGAAACTATTCAAGCGGCTGAGGAAGTACCAGCTGAAATTGAACCCCAACAAGTGCACATTCGGGGTGCGATCTGGTAAGCTGCTGGGATTTATTGTAAGCGAGAAAGGGATTGAGGTTGACCCTGATAAAGTCAAAGCCATTCAAGAAATGCCTGCACCGAAGTCAGAAAAAGAAGTTCGGGGTTTTCTAGGTAGATTGAACTACATTTCACGGTTCATATCTCACCTTACGGCAACCTGCGAACCTTTGTTCAAGCTATTGAGAAAAGAACAGACGGTCAGGTGGAACGAAGACTGCCAGAGGGCTTTTGAAAAGATCAAGGAATATTTAAAGAGCCTCCAATCCTTATGCCTCCAGTTGAGGGAAGACCTCTGATAATGTATTTGACAGTATTAGAAGAGTCAATGGGGTGTGTGTTGGGCCAGCATAACGAGTCTAGTCGAAAAGAGTACGCAATTTACTACCTAAGCAAAAAGTTTACCGACTGTGAACAACGATATTCACTGCTCGAGAAAACTTGATGTGCTTTAGCGTGGGCTGCTCGCCGACTGAGACAGTATATGTTGACCCACACTACTTTATTGATATCAAAAATGGATCCAGTTAAGTACATTTTTGAGAAGCCAGCACTTACCGGACGGGTTGCAAGATGGCAAATGATCCTCACAGAATATGACATCCAGTACACATCTCAGAAAGCCATCAAGGGTAGTGTATTGTCTGATTATCTTGCTGAGCAACCTATTGATGATTACCAGCCTATGAGATTTGACTTCCCTGATGAAGACATCATGTTCATAAAAGCAAAAGATCATGAAGAGCCTGTCCACACTGAAGGGTCTGACCCGGAAGAAGAATGGACTATGATGTTTGATGGGGCTGTTAATATGAATGGTCGTGGTGTTGGTGCAGTACTCATTACACCTAAAGGAGTTCACATGCCTTTCTCGGCAAAACTCACCTTTAACTGCACTAACAACGAAGCTGAATACGAAGCTTGCATTATGGGTCTTGAGGAAGCCATTGACCTCAGGATCAAGACTTTGACCGTGTTCGGAGATTCAGCTCTGGTAATCAATCAAACCAATGGCAAATGGTACACACACCAGGATCATCTGATACCTTACAGGGATTATACAAGGAGGTTATTGACTTTCTTTACAATGGTCAAGCTCGAGTATATCCCCCGGGACGAAAATCAGTTTGCAGATGCTCTGGCTACCATTTCATCCATGATCAAAGTTCAAGTTGCCAACTTTGTGCCTCGGATTTCAGTTTCCAGACTTGACCGACCAGCATATGTATTTGCAGCAGGCATTGTCAGAGATGATAAGCCTTGGTTCCATGACATTAAGTTCTTCTTGGAGGATCAAACGTACCCACCAGGGGCATCTTCAAATGATAAGAAGACTTTGAGAAGGCTTGCTGGTAGTTTCTTTCTGAACACTAACGGTTCCCTGTACAAGAGAAACTTTGATATGGTACTTCTCAGGTGCGTTGATAGAACAGAAGCAGACTTGTTAATGCACGAGGTGCACGAAGGATCCTTTGGTACCCATGCAGGAGGGCATGCCATGGCTAAAAAGTTGCTAATATCAGGTTATTACTGGATCACAATGGACGCAGACTGTTGTGCCTATGCCAGAAAATGCCATAAATGCCAGATCTATGCGGATAAGGTGCATGTGCCTCCCAATCCTCTGAATGTGATGTCTTCACCCTGGCCCTTTGCCATGTGGGGCATTGATATGATTGGCAAGATTGAACCGACTGCTTCAAACGGCCACAGATTCATCTTGGTTGCCATTGACTATTTCACCAAGTGGGTTGAAGCAGCTTCCTATGCAAATGTTACAAGACAAGTGGTAGCCCGATTCCTAAAGAGATACATCATCTGTCGGTATGGAGTTCCCGAGCGAATCATTACTGACAATGGTTCCAACTTAAACAACAAAATGATGGCAGAGCTATGCCGGGACTTCAAGATCCAACACCACAATTCTTCTCCTTACAGGCCAAAGATGAATGGCGCTGTCGAAGCAGCTAATAAGAATATCAAGAAGATTGTGCAGAAGATGGTAGTCACCTACAAAGACTGGCATGAAATGCTACCGTTTTCCTTGCATGGGTACCGCACGTCAATCAGAACGTCCACTGGGGCAACACCGTATCAGCTTGTGTATGGTATGAAGGCAGTCCTACCTGTAGAAGTTGAATTACCCTCCTTACGGGTATTAATGGATGTTAGGCTGAACGAAGCAGAGTGGGTCCAATCCCGATACGAACAACTGAGTCTGATTGAAGAAAAGAGATTGGCTGCAATCTGTCATGGGCAGTTGTATCAGAGAAGAATGAAGAAAGCCTTCGATCAGAAAGTCAGGCACCGAGAGTACCAAGTAGGAGATCTTGTGCTGAAAAGAATCCTCCCTCCTCATACAGACCACAGGGGCAAGTGGACTCCAAACTATGAAGGACCATTCGTAGTAAAGAAAGTTTTCTATGGTGGAGCACTGATGCTCAGCACTATGGATGTTGAAGACTTCCCGTCCCCTGTGAATTCAGATGCAGTTAAAAAATACTTCGCATAAAAATGACCCGTTGGACATAAAAACAGAATGTAAGTCCAGGCAAAAATAGGGCATCCCGGCGAGTCAAAAACAGAATAAAAGGCTCGGGCAAAAATAAGGGAAAATAAACAAAAAATGTACACCCGCTGAGTTGAAAAGCCGCATTGGACAACTCAGGAAAAAATAGGTATCCCGATGGATTGAAAACCCGAAAGGGCGATCCATGCAAAATAAGGGAATAAGCGAACAACTGCATTCTGAATTCGTCTGTATCACTTACAACTTGGTAAGCGTCGAAAGGATCAAGCCTCTTTCGGAATCAGCCTTCTTCAGAAAGCAAGACGAGAAGAACGTCAAATGTCATACGAGTCATAGCAAAAGGGAAGTTCCTTGAAGCGTCATCAACATTGCCAACATTTTGTTTCTCCATTTGTAACAATCTCTTCTTTTTAGGGGATATGTTTCTTTTTCTGTATCTTGCCAATTCAGGGCATATGAATTAATAAAAACAGATTTTCAGTCACGTCTCGTCTCGTACATTTTATTTTCATTTGCAAAATGTCTGATGTCTTTACGACACTGATTGCATAAATATAGATGTTTCTCTTCTAGAGAATACGTGCTTGCAGGAAATATATTTACTCCTGGGAGTGTCTAGACTCTTACAACGGAATCTGGTAAGGGATACCTCGGGATTACTTGTACGTTTCTATCTTTGCAGGATTGCAGGTATCCAAAACACGACATGGGGCACGAAAGCTTCATCCCAGCAAGCTGGCAAATCAACACTCACTCAGTCTTAGCACCCAAAGTGCTTTCTCCCCAACTGAGTTGCCACTTGTTATTGCTCCCCAGCCGAAGTGCCAATCATTCTTCTTCCTCAGCCGAGTGCAAAAGCCAGGGAACCATCTCCCCACAGAGTGTCAACCTCTACCCGGAAAAACAACATACGAAGGAATCACAACAGAGTGACAAAGGCTTCTACAAACCCCAGCTGGTTCCCTTATTACCAAGATGGGTATATCAGTGACCTACTCCCCCAAGCAGATACATTTCGTCAGATCTACCAATGATCTCATCCCCAGCTGGGATGTCCATTTCAAGCAGATCAGCCAGAGATCTCCACAGTAGCGGGATTCGAATCCTGGATCGGTATCTTTGCATAATCATAGCATTTGCATCATATTCCTCGCAGAGCGTAGCATTCCGTCTAATACGGAGCATTACGGCAAAAATCAAACATATTGCATAATCATAAGCCATGTTCTGAATCAAACACTTGTGAATAATGACTATCTATCAACCACATACAAAATGCTCACCAGATCCCCCGGCAGAGAGCCCAAACATTTCTCTCACAAAACAAATACCTCCTTGTGGCACCCGCCCGTGTCATATCCCCAGAAGAAAGCCAAAGCGTCCCCTTTGTACTCACAAATGCACATATGTATATATAACCTTCTTGACATCCGTCCTGTCACTTTCCTCAGCATAATTACCTAAACACTTTGTAAAGCATATACTTGTTTATAATATACCTCTTGACACTCGTCTGTGTCACTCTCCCCAGCAGGTTGAACACTCAACTATACACCACTCACACTTATTACTCTTATTTCACTTATACAAATACTCGTCCGTATCTTGTATACATCACTTATATCATCTCAGATTCGACACTAGTCCATGTTCTTTGTTAACCAGTTGGTACTCGTCCGTACCATCATCTCAGGACATGCGTCAAGCGTTTGTTTCTACCTGATACTCGTCCGTATCATAGTCTTAAGGATGCTCGTCTGCATCTTTAATCCATACACCGTGTCAAACACTTATGTCTTCTCAAATATTAGACACTCGTCCGTGTCTACTCTTCCCCAGTAGAGTCCCCTCAGAATTGACACTCGTCCGTGTTCCTTGTTAACCAGTTGATACTCGTCCGTATCATCATCTCTGAACACGTGTCAGTATTTGTTTCTACCCGATACTCGTCCGTATCGTAGTCTTAGGGATGCTCGTCCGCATCTTTAATCTATACACAACGTCAAAACACTTATACCTTTTATTTCTTGGATATAAACACTCGTCCGTGTTTACTATTCCCCAGTAGGTCGCCAGCAAAGCAAAATTTCTTTTCTATCTGACATTCGTCCTATGTCATGATAAACCCTGAGAGCAGCCGTCCCCTGCTAGGTGATCGTCCTTCACCTCTTGATGATCGTCCTTCATCATGCTCATCCGATGGCCGTCCCCATCGTTGATCTTTTCTATCCGGCATTCGTCCTATGTCGTGATATTTTTAGCAGTCGTCCCCTGCTAGGTGATCGTTCTTCACCTCTTGATGATCGTCCTTCATCATTTTATCCGATGGCCGTCCCCATCGTTGATCTTGTTATCTGACATTCGTCCTATGTCATGATAAACCCTGAGAGCAGCCGTCCCCTGCTAGGTGATCGTCCTTCACCTCTTGATGATCGTCCTTCATCATGCTCATCTGATGGTCATCCCTATCGTTGACCTTCTATCCGGAATTCGTCCTATGTCGCGATATTTTTGGCAGCCGTACCCTGCCAGGTGATCGTCCTTCACCCTAGATGACCGTCCCTCATCTTATCCCCAATAGAGCAGCCGTCCCCTGCTAGGTGATCGTCCTTCACCTTTGATGACCACCCCTCATCATTATTTCATTTATTCTTTAACCTGATGGTCGTCCCCATCGTGGTCCCTTTTCCTTTTCCTGATGATCGTCCTTCATCAGTTTAGCCCGATGGTTGTCCCCATCGTTGTTTGCATTACTTTACGAACTTGATAACCGTACCTCATCATTTATTTTTACCTATAATCCCCAGAGAGTCATGATGGCCGTCCCCATCGTAATCTCTTATATCCCTAGCATGTCGGCCGTCCCCGTCATCGCTTTATTTCCCGCATTCTCCCCAGCATGCCGGCCGTCCCCGTCATTGCTCTTTCCCCAGCAGTCGTCCTCTGCTCGACAGTCGTCCTCCGTCGCCCACACTTTACAATATACTTTATATTCTTTTACAATCTATATCCCTTTTCTTCTTCATTCTGTGAGTGCAAATTTTGGATTGTCTTTGGTATTCAACCACAAGTTATCTTGTTTGCCTGTTAAGCCATTGCTTACATTCAGCACAGCTAACTCATGCTTGAATAGGGGCAGCTGTAAACACCCCAAATTTGCCCTCACCCATTTACACCATGGCTTGTGATCTTTTCATATGCATAAACTCAATCATGGCATCCCATATTGTATATTTGATTCACTGCATTGATTCTAAGTCATCTGCATCTAGGGTTTGTGATTTGAGCAATCCAAGAGCCACTTGAGCCACCTCAAAAGTCATCAATCACTTAAAAGGGGTCCATGTATGTTCAAGCATCATATTATATCCTCTCAAAGTCAAGAATGTCAAAGAATCACAAGAACTGAGAATGGCATGGAAGCAGAGCCAGGTTTAACTGCATAGATGACCTAGAATTAGGGTTTTGGTTTCAAAGGCCATAACTCCAAATTTTTTGGTCATTCTTGTTTCTATTGATCTCTATATGGTATAGGGATCATGCATATCAATTTTCATGAAGAAATTCCATGGGGAAGTCATCTGATCAAGAGTTGACTTTTTGAGCAAGTCAGTGCAAAATTAGGGCATCTGAGGCCCCCAATGACCAAACCAAAGGGTGTTCTTCATCATTTTAATTGTGTATGATCTTTATTTGATCATAGAAGATGTTGTAAGTTCACAAAATTGAAGAATTTCAAGTCATTTGCAAAGTTGACTTTTTGGGAAAGTTGACTTATGATGAAAATTGCCATTTTGGGAAACTTTTTCAACCCTTCCTTTTTGATTCAAAAATGCTTCAAATGGAAAAACTTTGGTCATGAAAGTTGTAGAATGGATCATTCCCTTTTCAAAAAGTACAAGAACATGACCTAATTCATTTTGGATCAAAAGTTATGGCTTGTCAAAGTTGGCTAAAATCACATAATTTGAAGTTTTCTACCAAAGAGGCATTTTGCAAAATGCTATGATCAAGTGTTCTAAAGGCCTCAAATGTGTACTAATTCTTCACAACATGATCACATGACCTCTAAAATTCAGAATGGGCCAAAGAACTTTTCACTTTGATGCCTTGAAACTCAAGAAATGTCAAAGGGGACAAACATGAACCAACTTGCAAAACGTATCACAAATTACAAACCACTTGCTGCATTGCCTCTAGACCTTTTTCATAGCATTCCTTGATTCAAGCTGAGACAAAGCAAGTCAAAAAGAAAGTTGTACCATTGCCCATACCTCAAGTACAAATCAAGTTGACATTTTGGCCAAAGACCCATACCAATCACCATAGGCCACCAACAACTCTCTGACCTATCACCTTTTGATACATGGACCAAAGCCAGCATAACACACCACACACTTCAAGCTGAAACACACCCAAGCCATAGTTATCACTTTTTGCTCCAACTTGCAAAAGCATTCGAAACACTCAGCACAAGCCTCAAACACACAAACAAACTTCACAAACAAACTCAGCATGCTTCACTGATCAAAAACCACTCATCACCATAGCCTGAAAGTCACTGAAACAAAAACACGATCACCACCCTCCCTTGAACAGAACTTCTTCCATCTCTTAAACCAGCCATCAACAAGAGTTGTGAAGCATTCCATTGAGCTTAGGTGGACCAAAGGAGTGAGTTTGCATAGGAGAAAGGGTCAGAAAGCTCCTGTTCGAAGGACTTCAGTTCAGGTATCCACCAAGAACAAATTTTCCAGAACTCATTTTACTTGTTATAAATTGATTCTACATGTTATCCTGATCATCATGATATGTTTAAAAATGAAAATGGTGGAATATTGAGCATGTATGAGTTGTCTGAAACTTTCTGCCCTAAATATTTTTTGCTTCGATTCACATGATTAATGAATGAAAAATGGTTTTTGTTTGGGGGTTCTGATTCAGTGTTGAATGGGGATGGATTCTGGGCAATTAGATTTCGTTTTCATTGCATGTAGAGAGAGATAGTGATTTCACCTTGCCGGAGAAGATGACCGAAACACTGTTCCGGTCATCTGAAAGTCATTAGGGCATTTAATTAGGGTTTAATCATAATTAGGAGATTTTGAATGCTGGCCGTCCAGATGAGCGCCAAGTCAATTCGCGCGCGTGTGAGATTGAACCTCAGCCTTTGATCCTGTTGACTTTCTTATTTTTCAGTTTAAATTCATTTTATTTTCTTTTTTTATTTCATTTGTTTTTTACATTTAATTAAAAATAGTAAAAATCATTGGAAAATTCTGAAAATTTTTATTCAAGCTTTTATTAATTTTCAGAAACCAAAAACATTTTTATTTTTATTTTTTGCATTAAAAAATATTTTTAAATCATTTAAAAGATTATTTTTAATTAATTAATGAGAATTAATTAATTAAAAATACTTTTAAGTATTTAAAAATCACAAAAAAATTCATGAAACATTTGAAATCATTTAGAAACATTGTCCAACTCTCAAACCAAATTTCTTTTTTGTTCTTGATGCCTTTTGACAATTTTCCATGGAATTAATTTCATTTCAAGGCATTATTTTGATCCAATATTCAAAAATTCATTTCTGCCTAGCCTTTAAGAGTTGGACCTTGATTCTTCTTTTATTGCATCTTGTATAGCATGTAGTTTATAGGACTAAATTGGCATGAATTGATCTTGCATTTCCTATTTGTTTGGCATTTTTCTTGACAAGGTACCTTAAAACCCTAACAATCTTGAGAAATTCATCACCCTCATTAGGTTAAGAGTTGGATCCCCTCCTTTTGGCAGTGAGTTTGTATAGGTTTAGGGTCCCTTTGAAAGCATTTTCAATTTTTATCATGACTTTTGCTTCTGGTTTTGGATTTTTGTTTTGCATGATGCATGTAACCCTAATTTGGGCTTTCATTTGCATCAATCTTCCATTTGCTTGCATACCATGACTTGCCATGACATTTTATGCTTTCATTTGATTCATAATGCATCTTAGGGCATACAAGAATCATGTGTGATCATTGCATCCTTCATTTGCCATGTTGTATGTCATTTGCATTCCATAACTTTTCATGTTTGTTCATGGTTCTAAGCATGTTTCTCTTGCATCCATATGTTTGTATGATCATTCCCATGCCTTGCCTCATATGTGCATCATCTCTTAGCATCATTAGCATCATGTTCATGCTTCTGGTTTTGGTTTGCATCATCCCATTTCATCTCATTTTGCATTGCATTCCTTTCACTAACTTTTCAGGTGGTAAGTTACTTTGAGAGGTGAATTTGCCTTCACTTCTCACAATCTCTTTCCATTCCTCTTATGCATCATTGCTTCATTTTGTCTTGTGTTTGAGATTGAGCTTGCTCTTTCTTCTTCATCTTACTTTCTTTCTTCAAGTGACTTGTCTTCTTAAATGAAGCAAGTTACTTTGCTTCTCTTTGCTCCTTTCATCTGCTTCCTGGTGGTTTCTTTGAAGATCTTTCTTGTAAACCTCACAAACCTTAGGAACAACCAAGCATGACAATGATTAGGGTTTTGATTAGTCCCCCATTTAGATTCTACCTTTGTGTCTCATTGAGTCTTCTCTTCCCATCTCATAATCAGGGACTAAACCCTAAAGGTTTTAAGGCTTTGTGATTAAGCTTATGCCTGCATCCTTCTATTAGGATGGAGTGTATAACTTTAATCCTAAGTGTTAAACCCTTAATGTGTTTAAATCCTTTAATCAATTCACTTAATACCATCAAGACATCAAGCTTGTAACTTGGGCCTTGCATTAGGGTTCTAATTCTTCCTTAATTGGTTAAGAAGGACTAACCCTAGTGTTAATGGACAAGTCCCCCTCAAGTTGTCTTACAAACCCTAAAAATCACTTCTTCATCTTATCATTAACTAAAAATCCACCTAATAAAGGCTTTGTTTTGTCATAAGGTTAATCCCTAATCATGGATTAAGTTGAGGAATCTTCCTCAGCTTAAACATTCTCATCTATTATCCTTCTATTAGGATGGTGTAATGAGTCTGTTTAATCCCTGATTATGGCTTAATCTCATTACTTAACACTAAACAAAAACAACAAAAACATCTAAATAATCACAAGTAGGATAATGATCTTAATCCTACATCATGGTGATTAAGTGTGAGATTCTGACTTCACACTTAAGGTATTCTCATTACCCCTAATCAGAGGGAAGATGTGGTGAGTTTACTAATCCATTGGTTTAGGCTTAAGCTCATTAACTTATGACAAACTTCAAAAAGTAATAAAAGACTGAAAACTCAAAAACAAACAATAATCGTCTCCTTCGGGATTCTTTTCTCACCCCATTCACTCATAAACGAGAACTTGCTTCTTCCGTCTAATGCAAGACAGTTTGCACCTGAGCCAGACAGGTCATACACTTGAGCATAGACAGTAAGCAGTTCACAAGTCAATTCATCCTTTTAGTCTCTTTGGGTCGAACTACGGTGTTCTGACTTCCTCATTGCACGAGAGGATACGTAGGCATAACTTAACAGTTATCGAACAAAAGTCTCTGTATATTCCCCCTCTTTCCAGCATCATTCTCTAAGCCTCATAATCTTGAGCATTTTATCCCTTTTCTTACACTGACACTGTACATTTATACACTTCACATTCTTTTACACTGACACTTGCATTCTTTCCAGCTTTGATACACAGATAGCACTGACACTACCCCTTTAAAACACAAATCTTTTAAGCGTGGATCCCGTCGAGTACGACGGACAATCTGGGTGCTAATACCTTCCCAGGTTGTAACCAACCCCCTTTCTCAGTCTCTCTGGTTCGCAACTGTCTTATCCATATCTTTCTAGGTTTATGCAGCATTACCTTTCCTTCGGGATAAAAATGCCTAGCTGGCGACTCTTTCCATTCTCTTGAGTTCACTCCTGTGTGTTCTCATACCATCCTTTCGCCGACCGTTCGCGTCTGTACCTTATTTGATTCAGTCTCATTTGTTGGGAGCGACACTCAGCTGCACGAAGTCCGAGTGGAGAATGCTGAAATGGTTAACTTGTACCATCTTGCCAACCGGCCCAAAAAAGAAGCAGAGGGAAAGCTGCAGCAGATGCAATCCTCCTTGGAAGCTAAAGATAGAGAGTTTGCTGGAAGAGAAGCTCACTTTCAGAGATTGGGTCTGATGGAGGCGAAAAGAGAAGCGGAGCGCAAGAAGACTTTGAAGATTCTTAAAGAAGCTCGTCAGTCCATTGTTTGGTTGCAAGGCCAAAGGGAACAGGAGCAAGAAAAGTATAAAGAAAAAGAAGAGTTTTTCGAGGTACAAATGACCTTCAAGAAAGAAGAAGTGGAACAAGTCCACAACATACGAAGGGAAAAGACTCAGCAGTTGGCACAGAACCAGATTGCCTTAGAGGAGGCACTGAGGGAGATTGAAGAGCTCAAGCTGAAAGCAGGTGTGAAGAAGAGCAGAGCAGAGGAGGCTGCAGAAGAACCTGGGTCTTTAGTTTAGTTTTTATTTATTATTGTTCAGACTACCTACAGGCTTTTGTAGGAGTCCTGCTTTATCTTCTGTTTTTGTTCATGTATTAACTTGTACCCTTCGGGGAATATTTTGTTTGTGCTCTAACTTCGGGCCAGCAGTGGGTTATCCATGATATACAGTGTTAGTATGCAAATTGTCATTTCTAAATATGCAAAGCTTGTTTGTCTGATACTGCTAAGATCTGAACACTCTTCAAAGGGAAAGTTTGAAAACTAACACTCAAAGTGGCTATCTGGAGAAAATACCAGAACTGGGGCATATAAATGCCTAAACTTGGAAACATGAGCAGTTACATTGCATGCATATAACGTGTTTGTTTGTTTTGCAGGTAGTTCTTCAGTTTCTAACGTTTATGTCGTTTCAGGCACTATAGCTCCCAGGAAGGTTCGAGAACAGCCGATCGTACACAGATATCCCACAAAAGTCAACAGAGAGAGAGAGAATCATGGATCAAATGCAAGCTGATTTAACTGACTTGAGATCGAGAATGGAAGATTTTATGACCCTTATGGCAGGGATGGGTCAGAATCAGGAACGTTTGCGGGAGTTGGTTGAAAATAAAGGAACAACGGGGCTGCTGATGGAGGTAATCATAACAGTGCGGGCGCTCGTCAAGTTGAGATCCCTGTGGCACAGCCAGGGGTCACCATTATCAATGATGGACTGAATAATATACAGATGGACGGTCAAGACGAGCAGTTTACGTTGCTGGACGAAACAGAAGGCCAGGGGGCTGAAATGAACAGAAAATTTGAAGAGATGGCTGAATAGATCAGGGTCATTCAATCTCAGAGCTCTATGGGGTTCGACATTACTGACTTGGGCTTGGTTCCAGGGGTTAGAATCCCTTACAAGTTCAAGGTCCCGACTTTCGAGAAGTACAACGGCACAACATGTCCAAAGACTCACCTCCAGTCCTTTGTAGGAAGGATTGCTGCCCATACTGACGATGAGAAGCTATGGATCCTGCAAAAGTAAAATCAATACAAGATATGCCTGTACCGAAAACAGAAAAAGAAGTGCGCGGGTGTTTAGGGAGATTGAACTACATTTCACGGTTCATATCTCATCTAACTGCCACGTGTGAGCCAATATTCAAATTGCTAAGAAAAGAGCAAACGGTCAGGTGGAATGAGGACTGCCAGAAAGCCTTTGAAAAGATAAAAGAATATTTGCAGACACCTTCGATTCTAATGCCTCGAGTTCCAGGACGGCCGCTTATCATGTACTTGACTGTGCTAGAAGGGTCAATGGGGTGTGTTCTAGGCCAACATGACGAGTCTGGTTGAAAAGAGTACGCTATTTATTACCTTAGCAAAATGTTTACCGACTGTGAATCCCGTTACTCACTGCTCGAGAAAACTTGTTGCGCTTTGGTATAGGTTTCTCGCTGACTGAGACAGTATATGTTGACCCATACCACACTGCTAATCTCAAAAATGGATCCTGTCAAGTATATCTTTGAGAAACCAGCGTTAACCGGAAGGGTTGCTAGGTGGCAAATGATTTTAACAGAGTATGACATACAGTATACTTCTCAGAAAGCCATCAAAGGAAGTGTATTGTCAGATTACCTTGCACAACAACCTCTTAAAGATGACTATCAGCCAATGAAGTTTGATTTCCCTGATGAGGACATCATGTACCTCAAAGCAAATGATTGTGAGGAACCACTTCCGGAGGAGGGGCCAGACCCTGAATCCAAATTGAAGTTGATGTTTGATGGGGCAGTCAATATCAACGGACGTGGAGTTGGTGATGTTCTTATCACTCCTGAAGGTGTTCACTTTCCCTTCACTGCCAGAATTACTTTTAGCTGCACCAACAATGAAGAGGAATACGAGGCGTGCATAATGGGAATAGAGGAGGCTATTAATCTTTGGATTAAAACCCTCGATATATTCGGAGATTCAGCCCTCGTTATCAATCAGGTTACCGGCAAGTGGTATACGCATCAAGAACACTTAATTCCTTATAGGGATTATGCCAGAAAACTGTTGACGTTCTTCACAATAGTTAAGCTTCAATACATACCACGTGATGAGAATCAATTTTCCGACGCTTTGGCTACTCTTTCTTCGTCCATCAAAGTCTTGTGTTGGAATTATATGCCCAGGATTGACATTTCCAGGCTTGACGCACCAGCGCATGCTTTCTCTGTAGACGCAGTGTCTGATGAGAAACCTTGGTACTTTGATATCAAGATTTTCCTGGAAAAGCAAGAATACCCAGTAGGGGCATCATCCAATGACAAGAAGACCTTAAGGCGACTTGCTTCTAGTTTCTTCTTGAATACAGATGGGGTTTTGTATAAGAGGAACTTTGACATGGTCTTGCTCAGATGCGTGGATAGACACGAAGCAAGCCTGTTAATGTAGGAAGTCCACGAGGGATCTTTCGGTACTCATGCAGGAGGGCATGCTATGGCTAAGAAGTTGTTAAGGTCGGGGTATTATTGGATGACAATGGATGCAGACTATTGCTCATACGCCCGGAAGTGCCACAAGTGCCAGATTTATGCAGACAAGGTGCATGTTCCTCCCATCCCACTCAACATCATGTCATCTCCTTGGCCCTTTTCTATGTGGGGCATTGCCAGATTTATGGTCAAAGTTGTTTTGCTTCGATCCCATTTATTTTATGATCCATTGTGAATTTCATGAGCATATTTGGATTCAGCATGACTTGTTTAATGGATCTGGACATTTTGATGCATTTACATGGTGGTTTGTTCATAGTTTGAATTTTCCGGTGCCGGAGCCCTAGCTCCGGTCACCGAATTCTTCATTTGGTTCACCTGAGTTTATTTGAAGAAGATGATAGCGCATCCATTGGATCTGAGATCTGGAGGGAGGAAAACGTGCCAGCACATTAAAAATGCGTGCTCCTTCTCACGTGCTTTCTGTTTTATAATTAAAACTGAATTAATCTTTGTGTTTCTCACCACACCATAACTAATGTGCACTCCTCACCCTGGCCAATTAATGTGATTACTTGTTTAAGTGAGTGACTTGATCTGGTGCGTCCATCTGATCCATTGGTTTTCCATTTTTCCTGAATTATTTGAATATCCACCATATTATTGTGAGATGTGCTGACTCTGAGTGGGCTTGACTTGCTATTCACCCCCCCTGCGTGAAGGCCCATATTGAATGAACTGAGATTACTTTCTAAACACACCCCCTGGCTCATTCCTTTATTTTTATTTCTTTTTGTTTTAATTTTAATTCCAGTTTGCTTTTTAATTTTTAAAAATAGTAATAGGTCTTCAAAAGTTATAAAAAAATTCATAAAAGGTCCTTTGAGTTTTCTCTAATCTTTGGTATTTTTATTTTTCATTTATTTTTAATTAGCACGTGGAAATTAATTGTTCCTTTTAATTAATTGTTTTCGTTTCATTTTGAAGTATGTTGACTTGTTCATTTTCCATCTTGATCACTATTTTGAATTTTTGGATGATTCTTTTTGCTCTGGATTCATGATGAGGTGTAGTTTATTGGTGATTTTTGTTCTGATTTTTAGAATTTTTTTTAGTTGATTTTGGTCTCTAACATGTGAATGAAGCTTTCTAACCCTAATCCATGTTTGAACCCTCATTTGAATGATCAAGTTTCTGAATCTGATCCTCTCCTTTTGGCATGTTGTTATGGTATGATTGAAGATCATTTGTGCAAGTTTGTGGAATTTTTGGATGTACATTTGAATTGTTTTGAATTTTGGTTCTTCACTTGTCCCTTTTTGCCTCTTTTGAATCATGTGTTCAATCCTTAGCTTAGAAGGGCACTTGTGCCAACTTCTTCAAGTTTTTTAGGGCCATCTTAGATTGTTGATACCTCTCTGATCTTGAGTTGCGGTTTGTACCTTGAGAATTTTGTAATTTGTTTGCTTTTGAAGTTCTTCCACACTTATGCATGCTCACTTCACTTCCTTTGCTCCTTCCTTCTCATGATGTGAATATTTGACTATGTGTACTTCTTCTCTTCATCTTACATGCTTCTTAGGCATTTTTCTAACATGTTAGGGTTCTGGTCTTGGGCTTTGTGGTTTTGTTTTGACTATTTTGTTTTGTATCTTCTCATGTTCACTTTGTTTTGCCATAGTGATTCATATTGCTTCATGTTGAGTTGTGTGATTCTTTTCTCATTCTTGTGCTTTGAGTTGGCACTTGGCATTTGTGCTTATGACTTCACTTCTAGTTGTGTAGTTTTGGTATGGAATTATGTTCATTTTGTATTGCCTTGATACTTGTGTCACTAACCATTTCAGGGGCTTTGGTAAGTGAGGGTTGTGGATGTGATTCCCACATCTCCAAATCGTATCTCTTCTCTTCTCCTTATTACTTTTTCTAACCTTGTGTTTGTTAGGCTTAGGCCTTACTTCCTTCCTCTTCTTCTTCTTCTTCTTCTCCTTCTCTTTTTCTTTCTTTCTTCTTTAGGATAGTAAACCTCACTAACCTAGGATTTTCCATGCATGATAACAATTAAGATTCATTAGTCCCCCATTAGACTTTTACCTTGGTGATCCTTTTTTTTCTCTTCTCTTCTCATCTCAAAACCCTAAGAAGACACTTAATAAAGATTGAGGTGATATCTTGAGCAATAGCCTTATCCCATGAGACACTTGTAGTCTTCCCATCTTGGGATAGTACAAGCTTGTCTTGTGATGCACAAGTCTAATCAAGATACTATCTTCACAAAGAAAACCATAAAAAAAACACTTCTTCATCAAAAATACAAAAACACTTAATAAGTTAATGCGTTAGTGAGCTTAAGCCCTAATCTCTGGATTCAAGTTTTGGGGATCTTCTCCTTACTTGAGTGTGCTTGTTCTATTATTCCATCTTGGAATGTAGTGACAAGTGCACATTCCATGGAAAAGATCTTGAGTTCACTTCCTTGTGACACACTCATAAAAGCTTCTAAAAAACACAAACAAACAATAAGCGTATTTCCTTTGGGAATTCTTTTCTCATCTCTTTCGCTCTGTACGCGAACTTGCTCCTACTTGTCACTTTGCAAGATGGTTACGCACTCGTCGTCCGAGCCTGTAACACCTGAGCATTGACATAGGCAATTCAAGCCTTAAGACACAAGCAATCTTTTCCACCCCTAGTTAGGGGAACTACGACGACTCAGATCCTCATTTTCCCGATGAGGTACGTAGGCAGCGGGGTAGGGCCCGTTTGAGCACAATCTTTATTTTCTCTACATTTTTCCTTTTCATTTCTTTTTCAGTTCCCTTTTCTTTTCCTTTATCCAGTTCAGTTCCTTTCCTTTGCAGCAGCTTACATTTCTTCACCCTTTGAAACATTTTCAGTGCAAGCGTGGATCCCGTCGGGTACGGCGGACGATCTGGGTGCTAATACCTTCCCAGGTCGTAACCGACTCCCGAGCTCAGTCTCTTTGGTTCGCAGGACCCGTGTCCTTCCTTTTCTTTTCTTCTGGTTTGTGCAGCATTACCATTCCTGTTCCTTCGAGATAAAAATGCATGGCTGGCGACTCTACCTTTTCCGCGCCACTTTCACGTTTGTACCAGGATGGAAATCCGGGGAGCGACACAGACCATTTCGACAAGATCAATAAGAGGCTGCAAAAGAGCCCAAGTTCATCAATGGGGGGATGCTCACCCCAGATGATGTTAACAACTTGGAAGACGAGGCGGAAAGCGACCGCAACCTGGAGAGCTGGATACGTCCAAGGATCCCGGGGAACCAATTCCTTAACTGGTATTCCCAGGAAATTATAAGGGTTACTCCTACAGAGTAATTATTATTTCCTGTCTTTTTAGCATGCATCAAGTCCTGCATGTTGCCCAAGGTGTCAGGACTCATTTTGTAATAGGGCCATATTGTAATTTTGTGCAAATGAATTATCAATGAATATCAGACATCTTTTGCAAACGAGTTTCTTTTTCGCTCACTGTCTTTTCATTTTTCACTTTTGTACAAAACAATAAATTGGAAATGTTTTCAAAATAAATAATTTCATTTTCACTTTTTCTAAACAAGACTAAAAATGATCACTAAAACGAACAAATCTCAACCCTTGCAGAGATTATCCTCCAGATTGCACCAACAACAGCACTGCTATGACCTTATATGACTTCGACAATCCAATTAATCAAGCCGATGAAGGGGTTGAAGAAGACTATGAGTTACCTGAAGAGTTAGCCAAGTTGTTGAGGCAAGAAGAGAAATTGATCACTCCTCATCAGGAGGAGGTTGAAACAGTTAATCTTGGTACCGAAGAGGATTTGAAAGAAGTGAAGATTGGGGTCAGTCTGCAAGATTCAGTGAAAGAACAACTCATTGATATGCTTCGAGAATACGTCGACGTCTTTGCTTGGTCCTATCAAGACATGCCGGGTCTGGATACAGATATTGTTATGCACAAGCTACCTTTGAAAGAAGATTGCCCTCCAGTGAAGCAAAAGCTACGCCGTACTCGTCCAGATATGGCAATGAAGATTAAGGAATAAGTGCAAAAACAGTGGGACACCGGTTTCCTTGCTGTAACTAGTTACCCGCCGTGGGTTGCTAACATTGTACCAATGCCTAAGAAGGATGGCAAAGTACAAATGTGTGTAGATTACCAGGATCTGAACAGAGCTAGCCCAAAGGACGATTTCCCATTACCTCACATTGATGTATTGGTCGACAACACAGCTCAGTTCTCGGTATTTTCTTTCATGGATGGTTTTTCTGGGTATAATCAAATCAGGATGTCACCCGAAGACATGGAGAAGACTACCTTCATCACACCTTGGGGCACATTTTGTTATAAGGTAATGCCTTTTGGATTAAAGAATTCCGGTGCGACTTATCAATGGGACATGATAACGTTATTTCATGACATGATCCACAAAGAAATTGAATGCTACGTGGATGACATGATTGCCAAGTCCCTCACTGAATAAGACCATCTGGTAAATCTGCTAAAGTTGTTCAAGCGTCTGAGAAAGTATCAGTTGAAGCTAAACCCCAACAATGCACATTCGGGGTGCGTTCCGGTAAGTTGCTGGGATTTATCATAAGTGAAAAGGGAATTGAAGTTGATCCTGACAAAGTCAAAGCCATTCAAGAAATGCCTGCACCTAGGACTGAAAAGGAAGTTCGGGGGTTCTTAGGTAGATTGAACTACATATCAAGGTTCATATATCACCTCACTGCAACATGTGAGCCCATGTTCAAATTGTTAAGAAAGGAACAAATGGTCAGGTGGAACGAAGATTGTCAGAAGGCTTTTGACAAAATCAAGGAGTACCTACAAGAACCTCCAATTTTTTGCCTCTAGTTGAAGGAAGACCTCTAATAATGTAACTGACAGTTTTAGAAGGATCAATGGGGTGTGTGTTGGGCCAGCATGATGAGTCTGGTCGAAAAGAGTATGCAAAATACTACCTAAGCAAAAAGTTTACCTACTGTGAACAACGTTATTCACTGCTCGAGAAAACTTGTTGTGCTTTAGCGTGGGCTGCTCGCCGACTAAGACAGTATATGTTGACTCACACTACCTTGTTGATTTCAAAGATGGACCCCGTCAAGTACATATTTGAGAAGCTAGCACTTACCGGAAGGTTTGGAAGATGGCAAATGATTATGATAGAATATGACATTCAGTACACATCTCAAAAAGCCATCAAAGGCAGTGTACTGTCTGACTATCTAGCTGAGAAACCCATTGAGGATTACCAACCAATGAGGTTTGACTTCCCTGATGAAGACATCATGTTCCTAAAAGCAAAAGATCATGAAGAGCCTGTTAACACTGAAGGGCCCGATCCGGAAGAAGAATGGACAATGATGTTTGATGGGGCTTTCAATATGAATGGTCGTGGAGTTGGTGCAGTGCTCATTACACCTAAAGGAGTTCATATGCCTTTCTCGGAAAAACTCACCTTTGCATGCACTAACAATGAAGCTGAGTATGAAGCCTGTATCATGGGTCTTGAGGAAGCCATTGACCTCAGGATCAAGACTTTAATTGTATTCGGGGATTCAGCTTTGGTAATCAATCAGACCAACGACAAATGGTACACTCACCAAGCGCATCTAAGTACATACCGTGACTACACGAGAAGATTATTGACTTTCTTCACGACAGTCAAACTTGAGTACATCACTCGAGACGAAAATTAGTTCGCAGATGCTTTAGATACCATTTCCTCCATGATTAAGGTTCAGACTGGCAATTATGTGCCTCGAATTTCAGTATCCAGACTAGACCGACCAACATACGTATTCTCCATGGACATTGCAAAAGATGACAAGCCTTGGTTCCATGACATCAAAAGCTTCTTAGAGGATCAAACATACCCACCTGGGGCATCATCCAATGATAAGAAGACATTAAGAAGGCCGGCTGGTAGTTTCTTCCTTAATGTTGATGGTTCATTATACAAGCTAAACTTTGACATGGTTCTGCTCAGATATGTTGATAAGAAAGAAGCAGACTTGCTAATGCATTAGGTGCATGAAGGATCTTTCGGTACCCATGTTGGAGGACATGCAATGGTTAAGAAATTATTAAGATCAGGTTACTACTGGATCACAATGGATGCAGACTGTTGTGCTTATGCCAGGAAGTGCCACAAATGCCAGATCTATGCAGATAAAGTGCATGTGCCTCCGAATCCTTTGAACATGATGTCTTCACCTTGGCCCTTTGCCATGTGGGGCATTGACATGATTGGAAATATTGAACCTACTATTTCAAATGGCCACAGATTCATCTTGGTAGCCATTGATTACTTCACCAAATGGGTTGAAGCAGCTTCGTATGCAAACGTCACCAGAAAAGTGGTAGCTAGATTTCTGAAAAGGGATATCATATGTCGATATGGAGTGCCTGAGCGAATCATTATTGATAATGGTTCTAACTTGAACAACAAAATGATGGAAGAACTATACCGAGACTTCAAAATCCAACATCACAACTTTTCTCCTTACTGGCCAAAGATGAATGGCGCTGTTGAGGCAGCTAACAAGAACATTAAGAAGATTGTGCAAAAGATGGTGGTTACTTACAAAGACTGGCATGAGATGCTACCATTTTCCTTTAATTGGTATCGAACTTCAATCAGAACGTCTACTGGGGCAACACCGTATCAGCTTGTGTATGGTATGGAAGATGTCCTACCTGTTGAAGTTGAACTACCCTCCTTACGGGTATTGATGGATGTAAAGCTGAACGAAGCAGCATAGGTCTAGTCTTGATACAATCAATTGAATCTGATCGAAGAAAAGAGGTTAGCTGCAATCTGTCATGGGCAGCTATATTAGAAAAGGATGAAGAAAGCCTTCTATCAGAAAGTCAAGCTTCGGGAATACCAAGTGGGAGATCTTGTGCTGAAAAGACTCCTTCCTCCTCATACAGACCACATGGGCAAATTGACTCCGAATTACGATGTCCATTCATAGTAAAGAAGGTTCTTCTCTGGTGGAGCACTGATGCTCACTACTATGGATGGTGAAGATTTCTTATCCCCTGTGAATTCCAATGCAGTTAAAAAATACTTCGCATAAAATGGCCCGTTGGACATAAAAACAGAATGAAAGTCCAGGCAAAAATAGGGTATCCCGACAAGTCAAAAACAGAATAAAAGACTCGGGCAAAAATAAGGGAAAAATAAAAAAAAATGTACACCCGCTGAGTAGAAAAGCCACATTGGACAGCTCAGGCAAAAATGGGTATCCCGGTGGATCGAAAACCCGAAAGGGCAATCCACGCAAAATCAGGGAATAAGCAAACAACTGCATTCTGAATTTGTCTGTATCAATCACAACACGACAAGCTTCGAAAGGATAAAGCATCAGTCAGAATCAACCCTTTTCAGAAAGCAAGATAAGAAGAACATCAAGGTCATACGGGTCATAGCAAAGGAAGCTCACTGGAGCGTCGTCAACATTGCCAGCACTTTTACTTTTTCAATTTATAACAATCTCCTCATTCCAGGGGATCTGTTTCTTTGACTGTATCTGCCAATTCAAGGCATCCAAATTAATAAAATCAGATTTTCTGTCACATCTCTTCTTGTACATTTTTGTTTCGTTTGCAAAATGTCCAATATCCATAATATGATATTTGAATAAAAAAATGAGCCATTCTTAATAAATGCTTGCAGGAAATATATTTACTCTCAGGAATATCTAACTCCTATGATGGAATCCGATAAGGGATACCTCGGGATGCTTGTGCGTTTCTTGTCTTAACAGATTTCAGGTATTCAATACGTAACCTGGGGCATGCCAAGCACATTTCCTCATCGTACCTCCTCCCTGCACAGTATCTGGAATGCTTTTCCCCAGCGGAGTTGTCAAAGCCTCCTCATCACTAGCATAAGTCTATTCAACAGGAGCTTCCCCCAGCCGGGATCCCCACAGTGTTCTCTAGGAAGATCGTTCAGTGATCTTTTCTTCCCCAAATAGAGTGCCAGGTCTCTCAAAGATAAAAGAACTATCTCCCCGCAGAGTTCCAGCCTCTCCCCGGAAGAACAATGCCTGAAACCCTTATACAAAAAAGTGATGAAAGTTTCCTTCACCCCAGTTGGGTTTCTCCTTACAGGATAGGTCTATCAATGATCTATTACCCCAAGAAGAGCTATATATCTTAACAGATCTACCAATGATCTCCCCCAGCTGGGATATCTCTCCAAGCGGATCAGTCAGAGATCTTTACTTCAGCAGGATCCGAATCCCGAATCGGTTTCTCTTTTGCATAATCATAGCATTCGCATCATTCTTCCCCACAAAGCGTAGCATTCCGTCTAATACCGAGCATTACGACAAAAATCAAACATTTGCATGATCACAAGCTAGGTTCGAGCCAGTCACCTGCAAATACCATCAGTATCTCATCAGCAATGAATATATAAAGCTCACATCCCCTGCAAAAAAAAAGCCAAAGCGTCCCCTTTGCACTCTCCAACACAGATACATGTTCATATATACTCTTTCGACACTCGTCTGTGTCATATCATCCCCCCGCAAATATGAGAAAAAACATCCTCTTTGCATCCAGAAACCTGTGCATACCCTTGTTGACACCCGTCCGTGTCACCCTTCCCCAGCACGGTTGCCCAATCGCTTGTTGCAAATCAAACACTTCTTTATAATACACTCTTGTCGACACCCGTCCGTGTCATCCTATCCCCACAGGTCGCCGAAGCACTTTTTACACTCTTATATACAAATGTTTGTTCATAACTTATACACTTTCTCTTCTGACACTCGTCCGTGTCACCTTTCCCCAGCAAGTTGAACACTCGTCCGTGTCTTGCTCATACTTCACCAACAGATTAATACTCATTCATACTTATATAGATACTCGTCCTTATCTTGTATATATATATATATATATATATATATATATATATATATATATATATATATCACTCCTCAAACAGATTTGACACTCATCCGTGATCTTTGTTAACCAGTTGATACTCGTCTGTATCATCATCTCTGAACATGTGTCAGCGTTTGTTTCTACCGATACTCGTCCGTATCATGGTATTAAGGATGCTCGTCCGCATCTTTAATTTATACACAGCGTCAAACACTTATACCTTTTACTTCGGAAAGCGTAAACACTCGTCCGTGTTTACCATTTCCCCAACAGAACAACTTTCTTCTATCCGACATTCGTCCTATGTCGTGATACTTTCGGCAACCGTACCCTGCCAGGTGATCGTCCTTCACCTTTGGATGATCGTCCCTCATCCTTTCCCCAGCGGAGTCTCCACTACTGGAACCCTTTTTCTATCCGAAATTCGTCCTATGTCGTGATATTTAGCAGCCGTCCCCTGCTAGGTGATCGTCCTTCACCTTTTGATGATCTTCCTTCATCATTTTATCTGATGGTCATCCACATCGTTGATTTTGTTATCCGACATTCCTCCTATGTCGTGATAAACCCCGAGAACAGCCGTACCCTGCTAGGTGATCGTCCTTCACCTCTTGATTATCGTCCTTCATCATGCTTGTCCGATGTCCGTCCCCATCGTCGACTGTTTTCTATCCGACATTCTTCCTATGTCGTGATAAAGAGCAGTCGTCCCCTGCTAGGTGATCGTCCTTCACCATTGATGACCGTCCCTCATCATTTATTTCATTTATTATTTGAACTGATGGTCGTCCCCATCGTTGTTTACCTTACTTTGCAAACCTGATGGTCGTCCCCATCATTGACTTTACCTTTAATCCCCTAGAGAATCTTGTTTATTTACCCGATGGTCATCCCCGTCGTGGTCTCTTTATTTCCCCAGCTTGTCGGTCGTCCCCGTCATTGCTTTATCCCCAGCAGTCGTCCTCTGCTCAATGGTCGTCCTCCATCGCCTTCATTTTATAATCATGATACACTTCCTTTTACAATTTATATCCCTTTTCTTCTTCTCCCCAGCGAGTGCAAATTTCGGACTGTCTTTGGTATTCAACCACAAGTTATCTTGTTTGTCTGTTAAGCCAGGCGCTTACATCCTTCACAGCTAACTCATGTTTGAATAGGGGCAGCTGTAAACAACCCAAATTTTCCCTCACTCATATCACACCATGGCTTGTTATCTTTCATGTTTGCATAAGCATAAGCATACCATCTCATATTGCATTTTTGTTTCACTGCATAGTTCAAGTTCATCTGCATCTAGGGTTTGTGATCTGAGCAATCCAAGAATCCATCTGAGCCACTCCAAAGGCCTCTAATTGTTCCAAGAGGTTCCATGTGTGTTCTATCATCATATTATATCCCTCAAAGTTCAAAGAAGTCAAGAAATTACAAGAACTTGGAAAGCATGGAAGCAGAGCTAGGGTTTTCACTACACAGATGACCAAAATTAAGGTTTTGGTTTCAGAGGCCTTAACTCCAAATTTTTGGGCCATTATTGTTTTTAATGTTCTTAAGATGTTATAAGTATCATGTGTACCAATTTTGATGAAGAAATTCATTGTAGAAGTCATTTGTTCACTGGGTAACTTCTTGAGCAAGTCAGAGCAAAATCAGGGCATCTGAGGCCCCCAACAATGGAACCAAAGGGGTATTTTCATCAAGTTGAAGTTATACGATCTTTATTTTATCATTTAAGTTCTTGGAAGTTCACAAAATTGAAGAAATTTGAGCTAAACCAAAAGTTGCCAAAAGTGGAAATGACTTGTAATGGAAACTTTCCATTTTGGGAAAGTTCTTCAACCTCCTCTTTCTCAACCAAAAATGCTTCAAATGAAAAATTGTTGTCCATGAAAGTTGTAGATTAGGTCTTTCCCTTTTCAAAAAGTACAAGAACATGTTCTAATTCATTATGGAACTCAAGTTATGATCCTTCAAAGTTGGCAAAAATCCTATAATTTTCAAGAATACACCAAAGAGGGAGTTTTGCAAAACCACTTGCCAAGCCATTTTGTGACCTCTAATGCATCTCTAGGCATCATACAAACATAGTACAATGCATTGTGATCATAATTTCCCAAGGAACCACAACATTTCATGCCTTGCATCACAAGATTTCTCAAAGGGGTAAAATTGCATAACACTTGCAAAACCTCTTGCAGCCATGCCCCCACTTATGCCAGCTGCATAATCAAAGTTCCATGGACCTCCTTGATTCATGCTGAGGCCAAACATGCCATGAAATAGCTTCTTCACAAGCCCATGCCTATGGTACACAAGTTGTTGAATTTTTGCAAATGAACCTATACCAATCAGCTGCAGCCACAACAACTCTCTGGCCAATAGGGACTTGTTATGTGGACTCAAAGCATGCCATTTTCACATAACCTTGAAGCTTGAATGATCCCATAGAGCAAGTTTCACAAAAATCTTCTCCACCTTCAAACTTTCGATTCTCTCTGCTCAACCACTCAAACCTCAAACAAACTTCATAAACCAACTCACCATCATCCATAGATCATTTCCCAACCATTAAACAAGCCTCAAAGCCCCTCTACACAAAACACGATTCTGGTGCAGCAAGAGTTCATCCTCTCAATCCAGCCATTCTAAACTCATTCAAAGCCTTGCAACATCATCAGGGGATCAAGTGAGGTGGTTTAGCATCAAGGAGAGGTCCAGAAAGTGCCAAACTGAAAAGCTTCATCTCAGGTATACCTCAAGAACAAATTTTCCAGAACTTGTTTTTCATGTTATAGAAATGTTACCCATGCTTCACTGATCACACTGCACCTTTTACTTTTTAAAATTGTTGAGTATTGAGCTTGTATCGTGCCTCTGAAACTTTTGCAGTTTTGATGTTTTGATTCGTATCTTGAGTTTGATGCAATATAAATTTGTTTTGAGGGTAGATTCATGCTTAGGAAGGTTTGGGGATTTTATCTGGAGCTTTAGAGCTCCTAAAACAACCTAGGGAAGAAGTTTGATTTGAGGTCTCGCCGGAGAAGACGACTGGAACCACTGTTCCGGACGTCTGAGAGTAATTAGGGTTTGGGTTAGGGTTAGCGTGAGTTTGAATTTCCACCCTTAGATCAGGTTTCCCGCGCGTGAATAGAAGGCCATGATTGCATGATTATGCCCTAATCTCACTTAATTAGATTTAATCAGGTTTAATAAACTCAAATTTCCAGTTTGAATCTACACCCTTAGATTGCGCGCGCGGTATTTTCCTCCATCCCCAGTTTGAATCTGAGCCACAGGATGCGCATACTTTTCCTTTTAATTGATTTTTAATTCATTTTTCTTGTATTTTCTTTATCAATTTATTTAAAATACCAAAAAATCTCATTTTTTGCATTTATGTTCTAAATATTTTTTTCAACCAGAAAACATTTTTATTTTATTTTTTGCATTAAAAGCATTTTTAAAAATATTTAAATGTTTATTTTAATTAATTAATGGAAATTAATTAATTAAAATATCATTCAGGTTTCTAAAAATCACCAAAAAATTCACATTGAATCTTAAGACATTTAGAAACATTGTCAAACCCTCCATACAAATTTCTTTTTGGTTTTGATCACAACTTGACAATTTTTTTTTGAATTTAAGGTTCATAAAATCAATGTTTTTTACCTTAACTTTGAAAAATCTTTTCTGCCTAACCATGAAGGGTTTGAAGATGATTATTTTTGCATTGTGTTATATATAACATGTAGTTTCTAGGATATTTTTGTCATGAATTTATCTTGCATTTTCAATTTGATTTACATTTTTCCCTTAGAAGCACCCTAAAACCCTAGCAAAATTAGAAAAATCATAACTTTCGTTAGGTTAAGAGTTAGACCTTCTCCTTTGGGGTGTGATATCATATGGGGTTAGGGTTTGTTTGAGATCATTTACAAATGTTTTTCATGAAATATGCTTCTGTTTTGATCATTTGCATCTCATCCTTTCATGTTACCCTAATTTTGCATCTTTACTTGCATCCGACGTTGCATTGCATGATCATATGAACTTGTCATGCCATTCCAAGCATTTGTATGCCCTATTAGACATCTTAAGACATTTCTTGAACATTGCTTGATCATTTATTCATACATTTTCTATGCTTTGCATCCATTTCATTTCATAAACATCCATGTGTTTTCATGCTTCCCACATGCCTCATATGCATTCACTCTCCTGTATGATCACATATATGAATCTTTCATGTCTTTGCATCATATCATAACATCATTTGCATCATGTGTATGCTTCTGGTTTTGGTTTTTTCCTTTTCATATGCATATTTCCATCTCACTTCTTTCTTTATGCATCTTGTGCTAACATTTTCAGGTGGTAAGTTAATATGAGAAGTGGATTTGCCTTCACTTCTCATTTCTTTTCATCTTCTTCATATGCATCTTTGCTGCACTTTTAATTGTCTTTGAGTGGGCTTTCTCATTCATGTTCATCTCTCACTTTCTTTCTCTAAGTTACTTATCTTCTTCAATGAAGTAAGTAACTTATGTTTTCTGCTTCTTCCTCCTTTCATCTGCTTCCTCCATTGGTGGCTTCTTTGAAGATCTTTCTCAAGCCTTACAAACCATAGGAACATCGAATCATGATAATAATTAGGGTTTTGATTAGTCCCCCTTAGTTTTTACCTTTGAGTCTTCTTTGTATCTCTCTTCTCATCTCATCATTAGAGACTAAACCTTTAAGGTTTTAGGACTTTAGAATTAGGGTTATGCCTGCATCCTTCTCTGAGGATGGAGTGTATAACTTTAATCCTAAGTGTTAAACCCTTAATTTGTTTAAACCTCTTAATCAATCCATCTAATAATCACTAAGACATTAACTTGTAACTTGGGCCTTACATTAGGGTTCTAATTCTTCCTTTATTGGTTAAGAAGGACTAAGCCTAGTGTTTAATGGACAAGTCCCTCTCAAGTTGTCTTACAAACCATAAAAATCACTTCTTAATCTCATCTCTTAATTAAAATCCACTTAATAAAGGTTTGTTATATAATGACTTTAATCCCTAATCATGGATTAAGTTGAGGTATCTTCCTCAGCTTAAGTGTGCTCATCTATTATCCTTCTATTAGGATGGTGTAATGAGTTCACTAATCCTTGATTATGGCTTAAACTCATTACGTAACACTAAACAAAAACCCGAAAACATCTAAATAATCACAAGTAGGTTAATGATTTTAATCCTACATCATCATGGCAACTAAGTTGAGATGTTTATCTCATACTTAAAGTATTGTCATTATCCCTAATCAGGGAGGATATAATGAGTTTACAAGCCCTTGGTTTAGGCTTAAGCTCATTAACTTATGACAAACACCAAAAACAATAACAAAACTGAAAACACAAAAACAAACAATAATCGTCTCCTTCGGGATTCTTTTCTCATCACACTCATTCATAAACGAGAACTTGCTTCTTCCGTCTAATGCAAGACAGTTAGCACTTGAGCCAAACAAGTCATACACTTGAGCATAGACAAGCAGGCAGTTCATCAGTCAATTTATCTTTCAGTCTCTTTGAGTCGAACTACGGTGTTCTGACTTCCTCATTGCACGAGAGGATACGTAGGCATAACTTAATCGTTATCGAACAATAGTCTCTGTGTCTTCCCCCTCTTTCAGCATTCTCTTTTAAAGCCTCAGCTCCTGAGCATCTCACTTCATCTTTTTGCACTGACACTTGTATATTCTTTTCTCAGCTTTTGTACACAGATAGCACACACCTACCCCTTTTAAACATAAACTTTCAAGCGTGGATCCCGTCGAGTACGACAGACAATCTGGGTGCTAATACCTTCCCAGGTTGTAACTAACCCCCTTTCTCAGTTTCTCTGGTTCGCGACCGTCTTATCTATATCTTTCTAGGTTTATGCAGCATTACCTTTCCTTCGGGATAAAAATGCCTAGCTGGCGACTCTATTCATTTCATTTCATCTTCTCCTTTCGCCGACCGTTCGCGTCTGCACCGTGATGTAAATCTTCGGGAGCGACACCTAGGACTGAGAAAGAAGTTCGAGGGTGTCACACCCTAAATTTTGACCGAAACTTTTTTCATTTTCATTCATCTGACACATTTGATAGTCGGTCTTTTTTTTAGTCGATTATTCATTAATCACGCATTGTTTAGTGGATTTCTATCATTCCATGTCATCCTCATTTTTATTTGTAATTTTAGTTTTATTCAGAATATGTGTCTCTTTTTTTAATTTATTTGTTTGTTTATTATTATTATATTAGATCTTTTAGAAACTAGTTAGTTTAATTTTAAATGTTAGTTATTTTACTTTTAATTTAGTTTATGTAGTTTAATTACAGTTTTAGTGTATATTTAAAATTTAATCTAGTTCGAGGGAGTTCAAATATTTTATTTAGTTTATATTTTTATTTTAATTTAGTTTAATCGTTAATATGATTTAATTTAACAATCTTAATTTAGTTAATATGTATTATTATTATTATTTCTAGTTTAATTAGCTTACTATTAGTTTTTTTACTAACTTATTTTTTAGTTAGATTAAATATTATTCCTTTAGTTTCTGAGAGTAGTTTTTATTTATTTTAAATTTAAGTTTTATTTTTTTAATTAGTTATTATTTTACTGATTTTGATCTAGTTAGCTTGTTAGTTTTTTAGTTTCAAGCTGGTTCCCACAAGTCACAATACTCCAATTTTAACAATATAAAACTCTGCTCCATTTCTTACACACTAGAGTTTCAGACCTTGAACAAAGATAAATCAAATTTTATCACAAAAATTGCAAAAACAACCAGCCTACACCATTGACTAAGATAATACACCAAGTCTTTGTAATTTGCAGTATACACGCAATAGTAATAACATATCTGCTGCAAAAGAAAGGCAACAATGACAACACTATAAGGCCAGCAAAAATAACAGAAAAGAAGAAAATCATTTTTTCTGGGAATTCATTATGCTAGCCATTTGTTATAAAAAATAGGACGTTAACAACAGAAAGGGGGACCATTATCTATCCATCAAACCTCCGGTAACAAAAGAGACCTTCATTTTAAATAAAACACTAAAGAGGAACCTAAAAAATAAGAAAACTCAGCAATAATTCAAACACAGAGGAAGCCTTCTCAACCGCCGGAAACCTCACCACAAACCTTTTTGCCGTGAACCTCAACTGCCGCCATCCACAACACAACCCTCCGAAACGCCAACCGCCGCCCTTAAACCATTTTAGAATCCATCATCGCCACCCTTAACCACCTCAATCTACCTTTGAAACCGCACCAGATCGAACCAAATCGCCGCTCAAAAAAACGAAAACACCTTCCAACGAGATCGAACCACCATTACCTTAAACCGTTTTCCGACGAATCCAAATACAAACTCTTACAAATCGAAAGGAAATCCAAACAGAACATCATCCTAACCATCGCAACCTAATCATCCCCTTTCATCACCGACGCTCTGCTATCCTTCTCAACCCTCACCTCCTTCATCCCCGTCTCCGTCTCAACCCTCAACTCAGGCTTGAATCGCCGATCTAAATCGCCGACAAACAGATTTGACAGGCGCGCGGAGAGAGATTCTGTCAGAGTGAGACTGAAAGGCTACCGAGGAGCGCCGTGAAGAACTGTTTTGCTGAGGGTGAGAAATCTTTTTTCCTTGTTTTTTCTTCTTTTTTTTGATACAGAGGCGTTGAACAAAGGCAATGTGAGGAAGAGGTTTGGTTTTTCTTTCACATTAGGTTTACCTGAACTTATTTTTTTATTTCTTTTATTTAATTTAAATTTTAGTTTTCCTTTATTCTTTTACTATATTAGAGGTTTTAGATTAGATTGTTTTAAGGTTTTGTTATGGGTTTAAGACCAGGCCCATATATTTCCATTTGTTTATATTTCCTAATTTATTTAACAACCCCCCCCCCCTTTTGCCCTTTTGTTTTATGCTTTGGTTTTAGTTTTTTTTCTTCTCTCTAAGTTGTCATTTTAATTAAAGACACACTTATTTTATTTTATCAATAAGTTTCCAATAATTTTATCTTGTAATAAACTTCTTTTTCTTCCTCAAATTTGTTTGGATAACATGGTAGATTAAGATAGATAAAACCCTTTTAGTATACTAACTTAGAATGTAGATATTGAATTAGTTTTCTCGTCTAATCACTTTAAATTCAAAATACTTTCACAATTTTCTTTGATGGATTTCGAATCGTTTAAAATATCTTTAAAAAAAACAAACCAACGTCTTTCGTCAAATCTTTCATAATTTATACTTTGTTCATAATTTAGCTTTCTCCTTTATTTTATAGTTTCATATTGCTAGGAACACCCATAGGAATCAGGAATCGAATCCACTTATATAATCAATTAAACAATTCATACGCCTATTTTTGCACACACGTAAGTCGGTTACCTATGTGATCGCCATCTGCATGATATTTATCACGCCTTAATTAATTTAACAAGGAACAGAGCTCCAGAGTCTAGCATTCCGCACGTTCTGGAATGAACCACACCCGGGAAAGCCCCACGTGTAGTGTCTCGTTTACTCCTTCGTTATTAAAGTAAGTTAATACTAAAACATCTAAAAACAAAATATCCAATTTATTTTATAATTTTAAATACGAAAGAACAGAGCTCCGGAGTCTAGCACTCCGCACGTTCTGGAATGCAATCACTCCTGGGCTAGCCCCACGCGACGTGCTTCATTCACCTTTTTCGTATTCGAAATCTCTAATTGTACAAATTAATTTACGGAAGAATAGAGCGCCGGAGTCTAGCATTATGCACGTTCTAGAATGAATCTCTCCTGGGCTAGCCCCACGCGACGTGGTTCATTTGCTCTTTCATACTTAAAACATTTAAAATTCACCAACTAATTCAAATCATTTTTATAATTAATCAATGAAAGAACAAAGCTCCGGAGTCTAGTACTCCGTACGTTCTGGAATGCAATCACTCCTGGGCTAGCCCCACACGACGTGGTTCATTCGTCCTTTCGTTTAAAATACCTTAATAAAAGTCAAACAATTTATCTAAACGAACATTGTTTAAATCTTTCTATCTCGCAAACAGCTAGCACTTCAGCCTCCGCCGCGAGTATAAGCCAACGCTTAGCAGTAGAATGAATTTTAAACAATCGTTCAATTAAAAAACACAAACCGTAGTCGCACTAACTACGAAGCTCTAACTTTCCCATTGCACAAGGGAATACGTAGGCACGGGGATTTTAATCCTTCGCGAGCACCCTAATAAAAAATTTAATTATTTCTCCGTTTGAAGCACAACATTAAAAAACATTTAATCTTTTCTCCGTCTTAATAATAATAATTTAAAACTCTAAACAAACATATTAACACTCATTTAGAAGACAAAGACTTAAGATTAAATAATCAATCGCTTAGTTAGCTAAGAGATTCCCGTTGAGTACAACAGACGTGAGGGGTGCTAATACCTTCCCCTTGCGTAACCGACTCCCAAACTTAGAATTTGGTTTCGTATACCATTTCTTATCCTTCATTAGGCTGTATCTATATCTCCCTTTTCTCTTGTAGAATAAATAGAATTAGGTGGCGACTCTGTTCTTCGTTTTACGATAGTATTTTTCGAGGTACGACAGCTTGGCGACTCTGCTGTGGACTCGCTCCATGCTAGAGAGGGTCGAGCCTAACTTAGCTTTATGTGTTTATCTGTTTGATTTTGTCTTTTGTCTTCTCTATGTTCTCTATTTATGTCTTGTTTATTTGTTCTTTTATTCGCTTTCTTTTATTACTTATTATACTTGACTGTGGGATCTTGGGGTCACTTTGCAAGTAAAAATGAGTTATGGAAAAAGAAGAGGGAATACCTAAGTTAGAAACTGATGTTATTAGTGTTAGTCTCCAAGGACTCGCTCCTTGCACGCCTAGCATGAAAGCTCCCCCGGATAGTTATACTTTTCGTAGATCTTGTCGCAACGCAGCTAGCATGTCGCGTGACCTGATTCACGAAAGGTCTGTGATTCCGGGACCCCCTAGGACCTGTTTCAATCTTGGTAGTTGTGTAATGTTAGGCTCTGAGGGCTCGCCCCTTTATCAGCCTAGCATGAGAACTCCACTCAAAGTAGACCTTATCGTTATTATCGTCACAATGCAGCTAGCCTGCGGCGGGGCGTTAGTACGATAAACGTCTGTGACCTTGAGTTTTCCTAAACCATCACCGTAGAAACTATCCTGTGAGTGGGACTTATAGGTAGTAAAACGTAGAACCAATCTCTTATAGCCCACCTGTTAAGGAGACTCCAAATTTACTTGTGGCACCTTGCATCCTTGCATCCTTGCATCCCTGCATCTTTGCATCTCAGCATCATATGCATCATTTTAGTAAGAGCTTCAAGGAACAAAGAAGTTTTTGTTGCAAACCTCATATATTTCACCATGAATGGACTTCAGTTTTTTGGTTTTTGAAAAAATAATAAGAAAGCTTTATCCATTTTGATGTTTTGCAACAGCTTCTTAAGTTCCTTGAAGCATTTGCATTTTTCTACTCGTGTGTGCATCTCGGCATCTGCATTTTGTCAAAAACGCATTCTCGTCACCTCCTTTCCAGCTGTCACACTGAGGATCTCACGCAAGTATTCCACCCCGAGCTCAGGCCAAGAAGAAGATGGCTGACAGGGACCTTGAAATGGACAAAGTTAATGAAGAACTTTCTGATCTTCGTGGAAATATGGGTCAGATGATGGAAATGTTGCAAGTCATTCGAGCAAAATTAGATACCCAACAGACTATGGTGTCTAATATTGTCACTGCAACGAGCCTACGCCATCAATCACTACCCCTGCAATCTGGCCTCCTTTTGGGCTTCCTCACGGATTTGTACCTCCTCCTCAGGGTTTTGCTTCTCAAAGTTTTATTCCTCCTTCCCAAGGGTTTGCTGCTCAAGATTTCTTCCCTCCTTCCCAAGGTTTTGCTTCTCAAAGTTTCACGCCTCCTTCTCAGGGTTTTGCATTTCCTTCCCAAGGTTTTGTGCCTCCCCCTCAAGGATTTACTTCTCAGCAGACTATTCCTTTGACCACTGAAGAGAACCATGTGGTTACTAATTTTACACCAAATATTGTGCACACTCGTGTCCAACCATACTTTAACGATCCGCAGGTGTATGATGTGCCAGACATGTCTGAGAATGGAAATGAGAAACATGAAAAGATGCAAGAGAATTTTGATACCCTTGAAAAGAGGTTGAGGGAAATTGAAGGTGACCAGATCTTTGGGGCTGCTGCTAGAGAGATGTGTCTGATGTCTGGACTGGTAATACCTCCAAAGTTCAAGATACCCACTTTTGATATGTACGAGGGCGCAACGTGTCCTAAGAACCAACTCTTAATGTACTATCGAATAATGGCTGCGCAGGTGGACAATGACAAATTAATGATCCACTGCTTACAGGATAGTCTGAAGGGAATTTCCTCCAGGTGGTATCTAACACTAGATCAGTCAAAGATCCGCAGTTTTCAAGACCTGACAAATGCTTTCATCCAGCAATACAAGTACAATATGGACCTTGCTCCCGATAGGAGGCAGCTGTTGAGTATGTCCCAGAAAGATTCCGAATCTTTTAAAGAATATGCTCAAAGGTGGAGAGGGACCGCTTCTTAGGTAGATCCCCCGTTGACTGAAAAAGAGTTAGCTGACTGGTTTGTTGACACGGTGCGACCAGAATTCTTTGAGAGAATGGTGGGAAGCATAACTGCTAGCTTCTCTGATCTTGTGGCTGAAGAATGGAAAGATGAGTGGTGCATCCATCAGCTCCAACAACAGTAGTGGAAACAATGTTAAGAAGTTTACCAGCAATTTAAATAAAAAGAAGGAAGGCGAAACAAATGCAGTAATGACGAGTCAAAGGAGAAATCATCTTTGGCAGAGGCCTCCACCTGTGGCACAACAACAATATGCCTATCCACCATAGTATGTTCAACATCCTTGTGTAGAGGCAGTTCAACCGTTATACAATCAACAAGTTCCAATGTATCGGCCAACTCAAGCAGTACCGATATATCAGCAAGCGGCTCCAGTAATTCCAGCTTATCAACCAATGCTCAACAATCCAGGATATCAACAAGCGCCCAATGCTTCAGCCTACCAGCAGAGGACTCCAGCTCCTCATCCGATTTCCAACTTTCAGAATAGAAGACCAGGAGGAAGGCCTCCCCATCCTCGGATCCCTATGTCCTATACTGAATTATATCCCTCACTACTGAAGAAAGGCTTGGTTACTCCAAGGCCTTTGGGTCCTCCACCAGATCCGCTTCCACCAAGTTACAACTCAAGTGCCCACTATTTATTCCATGAAGGTGCTCCAAGGCACGATTTGGAAAATTGTATTGCTTTGAGGTATGTTGTGAAGGATTTAATGGATAAAAACATTTTGTCGTTTGGAAATACTGGTCCGAATGTCAAAAATAATCCTTTACCTAAGCATGGGTCCATAAATGCCATTGTTGAGGAGTCTGACGAAGATTTAATTTTCGACGCCACAAAGATCAAAACCATGCTTAGAGACTTCCATGCGAAGTTAGTAGAGGTGGGTATGCTGAAGAACTGTCATAAGAATTGTGGAGCTTGTGCTAATAATCCAAAGGGATGTGAACTGGTCTTGAGAGATGTTCAAAGTTTGATTAATCTAGGTGTTTTACAAGTAAGTGGTTGGGTGAAAAGGAATGAAGTGGCAATGATTGAACTCATTTTCAACTTGCCTGAATCTGATTCTACCATGGCACCAATGTTTAACCTGCTTGAGTCCCCAAGAGTTCAACCCATCTTCAATATGCCAGAGCCTGTGGTGCCCATTTTCAATATACCAGAACCAAGGACGGAGCAAAGGAGTAACCCTTTCCTTTATGAAGATACCAAAGCAGTTCCATGGAAGTATAATACAAGTGGAGTTCATCAGAAGTTTGAACAGACTGGTCAGAAGGAAAGTTTAAAAGTGGCGAGTGCTGACATAGCAGGTGCAAGTCGTTTAACTCGCAGTGGTCGTGTTTATACTCAGCAAGTCAATACAGTTCCACCAGCACCACCTAAAGAAGTCATTCCCGCTGTTGCCAATAAGGATAAAGGATTGGTTTTGGAAGAAGAGGATGCGAAATTTCTCAGAATCATTAAGAAGAGTGATTACAAGGTTATTGATCAGCTACATCAAACACCTTCCAAAATATCTATCTTATCACTTCTTATGCATTCGCCGGCCCACCGAGGTGCTCTCCAAAAATTACTAGCCCAAGCTCATGTTACGCATGATATAACTGTGAATCAGTTTGACGGGGTCATTGCCAATATCACTGCATATAACAATCTCAGCTTCAGTATGGAGGATCTTCCAAAGGATGGCTTGGACCATAACCATGCTCTTCACATATCAGTAAGATGTCAGGAGTATACTTTAGCGAGAGTTCTTGTGGATACGGGATCTTCATTGAACGTTTTTCCGAAAAGAACGCTTGCTAAATTATCTTATCAAGGGGCAGAGATGAGGCCCAGTGCACTAATTATGAAAGCTTTTGATGGGTCAAAGAGGACTATTATTGGAGAAGTCGACCTGCCAATCTTGATTGGACCACAGGTGTTCAAGATCACTTTCCAAGTTATGGACATTAACCCTAATTACAGTTGTTTGCTAGGAAGACCTTGGATCCATGCCGTTGGGGCAGTCACTTCTACCTTACACCAGAAGATGAAGTTTGTGGTTGATAATAAGCTGGTAACTGTGTCTGGAGAAGAAGATCTCATGGTCAGCAACCTTTCTTCCTTTAGCTATATTGAGGCTGATGAAGATGCTTTAGAAACTGCTTTCCAAGCTCTGGAGATAGCCAATGTTGTCCTTATGGAAGTAGAGGAACCAAAAGAGAAAGGTATTCCATCTTTCGTGTCGCTGAAGAGTACCATTTCCACTATCGAAGAAGGAAGCCATGAAGGTTGGGATGATGTCATTGAAGTCAAACAGAAGCTGGATCGCTACGGGTTGGGTTACAAACCAACTCATGTGAAGGAAGGAGCGTCAACCTCCGTCAAAGGACGTCCAAAGACCATTCAAGTGTTGTTTTTCAGTGCCGGCTATCAGATCAATGTAGTTAATGGGGATGCTGAAGATGAAGATGTGGATCATTTGGTGTATCAGTGTGAAGCAGCTTTGGGCAATTGGGAGGCAGTTGAGATCCCATATTTTTTTCCATTGTCAAAGTAATTTATTGTTTTCTTTAAGTGTTTTCAAAGTTCCCTAGCTCTACCCAAGGCTATGGGATCATTTTGTAGGGCCCCTTCTCATTTTCAAGTTATTCAATCAATGAAGGCATTTTGTTAAATTCTTACTTTGTTTTTATTTACTATTTTTCTCTTTTCACTTTTAAAAGAAAATGGCAATCTTTCAAAGCTAATAAAAAGTTTTTCTTGCATCCCTCTATTTTCACTTTTAATAAAAGCAAATCATTCCCATATACAGAACAAATGAAAACCCTGTTGAATCCAATGACTCTATATTCTCTCCTAACTCCGATTCGCCCATCTACCAAGCGAAAGATGAAAGTGAGGAAGATTGTGACATTCCCGAAGAGCTGGCATGATTAGTTGAGTATGAGCACACAAATCTTCAGCCACATAAGGAGCATGTAGAGACTATCAACCTTGGCACCGATGAAGACAAGAAGGAAGTCAAGATTGGTACAACACTTGGGGAAGATGTCAGAGAAAGATTGGTCAGGCTTCTCAAAGAATATGTGGATGTGTTTTCCTGGTCGTATCAAGATATGCCCGGTTTGGACACAGAGATAGTTGTTCATAAGTTGCCGCTTCGACCAGATTCCCCACCAGTAAAGCAAAAGCTCCAAAGAACAAGACCAAACATGGCTTTGAAGATTCGAGAAGAGGTCAAAAGGAAGTTTGATGCTGGATTCCTCGCAGTTGCAAAGTACCCTGAGTGGGTGGCTAACATCGTGCCAGTCCCCAAGAAGGATGGCAAGGTTAGAATGTGTGTGGACTATAGAGATTTGAACAAAGCCAGTCCAAAGGACGATTTCCCTCTTCTGCACATTGATACTTTGGTCGATAACACTGCCAAGTTTGTTGTTTTCTCCTTCATGGATGGGTTTTCAGGATATAACCAGATCAAGATGGATCCTGATGATATGGAAAAAACTACTTTCATCACACCATGGGGCACTTATTGTTACAAGGTTATGCCATTTGGTCTCAGAAATGCAGGAGCCACTTATCAGAGGGAAATGGTCACCCTTTTCCATGATATGATGCATAAAGAGATAGAGGTTTACGTGGATGATATGATTGCCAAATCACAGAGTAAGGAGGATCATTTGAATCATCTCCTGAAGTTATTTGAGCGCCTTAGAAAGTTCCAACTATGTCTAAATCCAACTAAGTGTACCTTTGGTGTCCGATCAGGAAAGTTACTTGGTTTTATTGTTAGTCAGCAAAGAATTGAGGTAGATCCAGATAAGGTCAGAGCAATTCAAGAAATGCCAGCTCAAAAAACAGAAAGACAAGTCAGAGGTTTCCTGGGAAGATTAAACTAGATCTCCAGATTTATCTCCAACATAATAACTACCTGTGAGCCTTTATTCAAATTGCTCCGGAAGAATCAAGCAATTGAGTGGAGTCCTGATTGTCAACTGGCTTTTGAGAAGATTAAGGTTTATCTACAGGAACCTCCTATCTTAATCCCACCTACTCCAAGGAAGCCTCTCTTCATGTATCTGACTGTACCTGAGGGATCTATGGGTTGCATATTAAGCCAACAAGACGAAACCAGTCGTAAGGAACATGCCATTTATTACTTAAGCAAGAAGTTTACAGATTGTGAAAGCAGGTATTCGCTTTTAGAGAAGACTTGTTATGCTTTGGCATGGGCTGCCAGACGCCTCAGGCAATATATGATTTGTCACACTACTTTGTTGATCTCGAAAATGGATCCAATAAAGTACATTTTTGAGAAGCCTACCTTGACTGGAAGACTCGCTCGTTGGCACATGTTGCTATCCGAATATGACATCCAGTATGTAACCCAGAAGTCTATCAAAGGCAGTGTTTTGTCTTACTACCTTGCTGATCACTCTGTTGAAGATTATGACCCTTTGAAATTCGATTTCCCAGACAAGGACATCATGTTGATAAAGGACTGTGAAGTTCCAGGTCCAGATGAAGGTCCCGAGCCAGGTTCTCATTGGAAGATGATGTTTGATGGTTCCTCTAATTACATGGGGCATGGTGTGGGAGCTGTTTTGATGAATCCTGATGGTGGTTATACTCCTTTCACATCCAGATTATGTTTTGAATGTACAAACAACATTGCAGAGTATGAAGCATGTGTTTTGGCTATCGAAGCTGCAATTGATACCAGAATCAAGATCCTTGAAGTATATGGAGACTCAACTTTGGTAATCTACCAAGTCAAAGGTGAATGGGAGACCCGTGATGAGAAGTTGATCCCTTACCATGCCCATATTGTGGAATTAATTAAATACTTTGACGAAGTCACTTTCCATCATGTTCCAAGGGCAGAGAATCAAATAGCAGGCGCTTTGGCTATGTTGGCCTCTATGTTTCAAGTCAAATTTCTTAATGAAGCTCCACTCATTACAATCGAGCGAAAAACTACACCAGCCTACTGTCTACTGGTCGAAGAAGAAACTGACGAGAAACTGTGGTTCTATGACATCAAGAACTACTTGCAAAATCAGGTATACCCAGCGGATGCAACAACTTTAGACAAGAAGACTCTGAGAAGATTGTCATCCAAGTTCTTCCTCAGCAACAATGTGCTTTACAAGAGAAATCACGATATGGTTCTGCTCAGATGTGTGGACAAGCGCGAAGCAGACTTATTGATCAGGGAAATCCATGAAGGATCATTTGGAACACATGCCAATGGACATGCCATGTCCAGAAATATTTTGAGAGCTGAATACTTCTGGTTGACCATGGAATCAGATTGTTTCAAGTACGCCAGGAAGTGTCATAAATGCCAGATTTATGCTGACAAGGTGCATGTACCTCTGACCCTTTTGAATTTTCTGTCATCACCTTGGCCTTTCTCAATGTGGGGCATTGACATGATATGGGAAATTGAGCCTAAATCTTCAATTGGTCACCGGTTTATCTTGGTTGCGATCGATTACTTTACCAAGTGGGTAGAAGCGGCTTCCTACGCCAATGTGACAAAGCAAGTGGTTGGCCGTTTCATCAAGAACCAAATTATTTGCCGCTATGGGATCCCAAGCCGAATCATTACAGATAATGGGACCAATTTGAACACCAAGACAATGAAAGAGTTGTGTGAGACATTCAAGATTGAACACCATAACTCTTCTCCTTATCGTCCGAAGATGAACGAAGCCATTGAAGCTGCGAACAAGAACATCAAGAAGATTCTGCAAAAGATGGTGATGACTTACAAAGATTGGCACGATATGTTGCCATATGCTTTACACGGATATAGAACATCAGTTCGCACTTCAACAGGGGCAACCCCTTTTTCTCTGGTATATGGGATGGATGCAGTTCTCCCTATTGAAGTAGAGATACCATCTTTAAGGATCTTGATGGAGACCAAACTGGAAGAAGCTGAGTGGGTCCAGAACAAATATGATCAACTGAACCTCATTGATGAGAAAAGAATGACTGCCATGTGCCATGTCCAGTTGTACCAGAAGCGCATCAAGAGAGCATTTGATAAGAAAGTCCGTCTCCGAGAATTCAAAGAAGGAGACCTTGTACTCAAGAAAATCTTGCCAGTCCACAAAGACACGCGTGGAAAATGGAGCCCTAACTATGAAGGCCCATATGTTGTGAAGGTGGCATTCTCCGGAGGTTCCCTAATCCTCACAACTATGGATGGTGAACAACTGAAACACCCGGTGAATTCTGATGCAGTCAAAAAATATTATGCCTAAATAGAACCCGATAGGTCGAAAACCAGAAATGGCGACCTAAGAAAAAATGGGTATCCCGATGGATCATGACCTATGAAGGAGATCCAGGCAAAAGTTAGGGATAAAAACAAAAAATAAGAGCTCGCTAAGTTGAAAACCCGAAAGGGAGACTTAGGCAAAAAAGAGCGTCCCGGTGGATTGAAAACCCGAAAGGGCGGTCCAGGCAAAAATTAGGGACAAAGGCATTTGACTGTATCAGATAGTGTTTACCATTATTGAAGATCATTACTTGAAGACCAATCTAGTCGCTCTTGTCAGAATCAAGGTGTTGGGCGGTCTTAGTTATTAGGGATTATAGTGGTCGTTGGATTCAATGTAGACCTTTCCCCATTGCCATTTTCAAATTGTAATTTTCCATGGAGTTTTTGCTATTGGCAAGCTACCATTCTTGAATGAAATACAACCTTTGCCTTTAAACTTTGTCTTTCAGCTTCTTATTTTCTTTGTTATGCAAAATGTCTTTACTGAATTACAATTTAATTCTGAAAATGACAAAAAAAAATTTAGAAACAATTTTTGAAAACATACTAGAAAACATACAAATTTCTTTGACTTTAGAAAAATTAAAAGATTTTATGTCTTCTAAAAAACCCTCTGGCTTGCAGCAACACTCTCATGTCATTATTACAGAAATCCCCATAGATGATTAAAAGCTGGTAGCACTCTCGGATGGATCCTTAGACCAAACATTGATTTCCAAGTTCAAAGACTTCTCCCCAGCATCTTTCGTATTGCTCGTCTAAGTATTAGCGTTGAGATCCTACTCTCCCCTGCTTTGTCAAAACTCTTTGTCTTCCTAGAGTCAGCATTTGCATATCATGATCATTCGCATCATGTTCAATCATACGCATTTGACATAATCATTTGTCTCTCCCCGGTTGTTATCTGTCTGATTCCAGGTCCAGATTACTGTCGGTTTTCATTTTTTTGAATCCATTATCGTTGGTACCCTGAAGTGTGGTTGATCAAGGTATTTTTTTCCCAATAACACTGGTATCCCCTGCAGAGACCCTCTTTGATGTACCTTAGTACAACCAATATTTCTTTTAAGCCCAATTATCATTGGCATAAAATCTTTAAGTTGTTTGCTTAAGATTCAAAACTGTTTAATTCAACACGCATTCGTGTCTTCCTGACGGTTCCTAAAGTTCTTTTTTGAACTCTTCACTTAAGGAATTTCCAGAGTTTGGTCGTTTTATCTCGTCGAAAACACCAACATTTATTCTTATTTGCCAGCTGGTCGCTTGGAGTTGTGTGATTCATCTTTAAATGCTTCGCATTCTACTCTCAGTATCAGTTTGTTTACACAGAACCACTGCCCAAACATTATGTTCATTTTTCTCTATCCTCTGTATCAACAGTTACGCTTGAATCTATTGATTTACCACTTTGGTTTGTTTGTCTGTTAATTTCTTTTCCCGACCGCCGTGTCGATGTCTGCTATTTTCTTTCCCGACCGCCGTGTCGATGTTTGTTATCTTCTATCCCGACCGCCTTGTCGATGTCTGCTATTTTCTTTCCCGACCGCTGTGTCGATGTCTGTTATTTTATTTCTCGACCTCCGTGTCGACGTCTGTTATTTTATTTTCCGACCGCCGTGTCAACGTCTGTTATTTTATTCCCGACCGCCGTGTCGATGTATGTTATTTTATTTCTCGACCGCCGTGTCGACGTCTGTTATTTTATTTTCCAACCGCCGTGTCAACGTCTGTTATTTTACTCCCGACTGCCGTGTCGATGTCTATTATTTTTATTTCTCGACCGTCGTGTCAACGTCTGTTATTTTATTCCCGACCATCGTGTCGACGTCTGTTATTTTATTCATGTTTCCGCCGTTTCGACATCTGTTATTTTATTCCCGACCGCCGTGTCGATGTCTGTTATTTTATTTCTCGACCGCCGTGTCGACGTCTGTTATTTTATTTTCCGACCGCCTTGTCAACGTCTGTTATTTTATTCCCGACTGCCGTGTCGAAGTCTGCTATTTTATTTCTCGACCGCCGTGTCGACGTCTGTTATTTTAGTTTTCGACCGCCGTGTCGACGTCTGTTATCTTCTTTCCCGACCGCCGTGTCGATGTCTGCTATTTTCTTTCCCGACCACCGTGTCGATGTCTGTTATTTTATTTCTCGACCTCCGTGTCAACGTCTGTTATTTTATTTTCTGACCGTCGTGTCAAAGGTGAAGGACGATCACCTGGCAGGGTACGGCTGCCGAAAAGGTACCATGACATAGGACGAATGTAAGATAGAAAGGAAATAATTTCATTGGGATTTGCTGGGACTCTTCTGGGGAATGGTAGACACGGACGAGTGTCTAAATTCAAGAAGTCATAAGTGTTTGACACGGTGTATAGATTAAAGATGCGGACGAGCATCCCTAAGACTATGATACAGACGAGTATCGGTAGAAACAAACGCTTGACGCATGTTCAGAGATGATGATACGGACGAGTATCAACTGGTTAACAAAGAACACGAACGAGTGTCGAATCTGAGGGGATTTAAGTGGTATATACAAGATACGGACGAGTATCTGCATGAGTAAAAAGTGATGAGCGAGACACAGACGAGTGTTTAACTTGTTGGGGAGAGTGCGACACGGACGGGTGTTGGAAAAATGTATTATAAACAAGTATATGGTTCCAAGGTGTTTGTTTAGGCAACTCTGCTGGGGAAGGCGACACGGACGAGTGTCAGGGAGTTGTATATATATGTGTTACCATGTGTTGTGAGTGCAAAGGGGAAGCTTTGGCTTTCTGCTAGGGATATGACACGGACGAGTGTCAAGAAGTATCTGTAATGTATAAGTGTCTGTTTGTAAAGAATGCCCGGGCGACTTTACTGGGGAATGATGACACGGACGAGTGCCAAAAGGAGTGTGTATGTATTTTTGAGTGTAAGGCAAATGCTTTGGCTCTCTGCCGGGGAATTTGGGAAGTCTTCTGTATATCGTTGATGAATTGTCAAGATTTACAAGTGTTTGAGTTTACACATGGCTTATGATTATGCGACATGTTGGATTTTTGCCGTAATGCTCCGTATTAGACGGAATGCTACGCTCTGCGGGGAAAATATGATGCGAATGCCATGAGTATGCAAAGATACTGATCCGGGATTCGGACCCCGCTGCTGTGGAGATCTCTGGCTGATCTGCTTGAAGTGGATGTCCTAGCTGGGAAAGAGATTATTGGTAGATCTGGCATATACGACTCTGCATGGGGAAGTAGGTCACTGATAAACCTATCTCAGTAATGAGGAACCCAGCTGGGGTTTGTAGAAGCTTTCGTCACTCTGTTGTGAGATCTTCAGGTATTGCTTCGCCGGATAGAGGTTGAGACTCTATGGGGAAAGGGTTCCCGGTCTAGCATTTGGCTGGGGAAGAAGAAGAATCACTGAAAAGATCTTCTTAGAGATTTTTGTGGGGATCCTGCTGAGGATGATACTTGACAACTCAGCTGGGGATATGAACACCTTCTGGTGCTACTCTGAGGGAAGTGTTGGAGAAGTGATGCCTGGCAACTCTGACGGGGAGAAAGCATCCCTGGTACTGTTTGGAAAGTGTGCTGAGGAAACAATGATTTGGCAGCATACTGGGGAGAAGCTTCCATGCCCCATGTTGCGTTTTGAATTACCTGCGATCCTGAAAAGACAGAGAAACGCACAAGTACCCCGAGGTGTCTTTTACTGGATTCCATCATAGGAGTTTAGACACTCCCGGGAGTAAACATATTTCCTACAAGCATGTAGTTTAAGAAAGACGCATCTGTATTTATGCGATCAACAAATTAATGACATTGGACATTTTCGCAAATAAAGGAGTACGAGACGGTGTGGGACTGAAAATCTTATTTTATTAATTCGTGTGCCCTGAATTGGCAAGATACAGTCAAAGAAACAAATCCCCTGAAATGTGGAGATTGTTACAAATTGAGAAACAAAAGATGCTGGCAATGTTGATGACGCTTCAGGGAGCTTCCCTTTTTCTATGACTCGTATGACATTTGACGTTCTTCTCGTCTTGCTTTTTGAAGAAGGCTGATTCTGACCGACGCTCGAACCTTTCGGAACTTTCCAGGTTGTAAGTGATACAGATGAATTCAGAATGCAATTGTTCGCTTATTCCCTTATTTTGCGTGGATCGCCCTTTCAGGTTTTCCATCCACCGGGATACCCATTTTTTTATTTATTTTCCCTTATTTTTGCCCGAGTCTTTTATTCTGTTTTTGACTCGCCAGGATGCCCTATTTTTGCCTGGACTTACATTCTGTTTTTATGTCCAGCGGGTCATTTTATGCGAAGTATTTTTTAACTGCATCTGAATTCACAGGGGATAGGAAATCTTCACCATCCATAGTACTGAGCATGAGTGCTCCACCAGAGAAAACCTTCTTTACTACGAATGGTCCTTCATAATTCGGAGTCCACTTGCCCCTGTGGTCTGTATGAGGAGGAAGGAGTCTTTTCAGCACAAGATCTCCTACTTGGTACTCTCGGAGCCTGACTTTCTGATCGAAGGCTTTCTTCATTCTTTTCTGATACAGCTGCCCATGACAAATGGCAGCCAACCTCTTCTCTTCAATCAGATTCAGTTGTTCGTATTGGGACCGGACCCATTCTGCTTCATTCAGCTTAACATCCATTAGTACCCGTAGGGAGGGTAATTCAACTTCAACAGGTAGGACTGCCTCCATACCATACACAAGCTGATACGGTGTTGCCCCAGTGGATGTTCTGATTGACGTACGGTACCCATGCAAGGGAAATTGTAGCATTTCATGCCAGTCTTTGTAGGTAACCACCATCTTCTGCACAATCTTCTTGATATTCTTGTTAGCTGCTTCAACTGCGCCATTCATCTTTGGCCTGTAAGGAGAAGAATTGTGGTGTTGGATCTTGAAGTCCCGGCCCAGTTCTGCCATCATTTTGTTGTTTAAATTGGAACCATTATCAGTAATGATTCGCTCGGGAACTCCGTATCGACAGATGATGTCCCTCTTCAGAAATTGGGCTACCACCTGCCTTGTAACATTTGCATATGAAGCTGCTTCAACCCACTTGGTAAAATAGTTAATGCAACCAGGATGAATCTGTGGCCATTTGAAGCAGTCGGTTCAATCTTGCCAATCATATCAATGCCCCACATAGCAAAGGGCCAGGGTGAAGACATCACATTCAGAGGATTCAGAGGCACATGCACCTTATCCGCATAGATCTGGCATTTATGGCATTTTCTGGCATAGGCACAACAGTCTGCGTCCATTGTGATCTAGTAATAGCCTGATCTTAGCAACGTTTTAGCCATGGCATGTCCTCCTGCATGGGTACCAAAGGATCCTTCGTGCACCTCGTGCATCAACAAGTCTGCTTCTGTTCTATCAACGCATCTGAGGAGTACCATATCAAAGTTTCTTTTGTAAAGGGAACCGTCAGTATTCAGGAAGAAACTACCAGCTAGCCTTCTTAACGTCTTCTTATCATTGGAAGATGCCCCAAGTGGGTATGTTTGATCCTCCAAGAAGCACTTAATATCGTGGAACCAAGGCTTATCATCTTTAACAACATCTGCTGAGAACACATATGCTGGTCTGTCAAGTCTGGACACTGAAATTCGAGGCACAAAGGTGGCAGCTTGAACTTTGATCATGGAAGAAACGGTAGCCAGAGCATCCGCAAACTGATTTTCATCTCGAGGGATATATTCAAGCTTGACTGTTGTGAAGAAAGTCAATAACCTTCTTGTATAATCCCTGTAAGGTATCAGATGATCCTGGTGCGTGTACCATTTGCCGCTGGTTTGATTGATTACCAGAGCTGAATCTCCGAATACAGTCAAAGTCTTGATCCTGAGGTCAATGGCTTCCTCAAGACCCATAATACAAGCTTCGTATTCAGCTTCGTTGTTAGTGCAGTTAAAGGTGAGCTTTGTCGAGAAAGGCATGTGAACTCCTTTAGGTGTAATGAGCACTGCACCAACACCGCGACCATTCATATTAACAGCCCCGTCAAACATCATAGTCCATTCTTCTTCCGGGTCCGGCCCTTCAGTGTGAACAGGCTCTTCATGATCTTTTGCTTTTATGAACATGATGTCTTCATCGGGGAAGTCAAATCTCATAGGCTGGTAATCATCAATAGGTTGCTCGGCAAGATAATCAGACAATACACTGCCTTTGATGGCTTTCTGAGATGTGTATTGGATGTCATACTCTGTGAGAATCATTTGCCACCTTGCAACCCGTCCGGTAAGTGCTGGCTTCTCAAATATGTACTTGACTGGGTCCATCTTTGAGATTAATAAAGTAGTGTGGGTCAACATATACTATCTCAGTCGGCGAGCAGCCCACGCTAAAGCATAACAAGTTTTCTCGAGCAGTGAATAACGTTGTTCACAGTCGGTAAACTTTTTGCTTAAGTAGTATATTGCATACTCTTTTCGACCAGACTCGTCATGCTGGCCCAGCACACACCCCATTGACTCTTCTAATACTGTCAAGTACATGATTAGAGGTCTTCCCTCAACTGGAGGCATAAGGATCAGAGGCTCTTGTAAGTATTCCTTGATTTTATCAAAAGCCCTTTGGCAGTCTTCGTTCCACCTGACCGTTTGTTCTTTTCTTAACAACTTGAACAAAGGTTCACAGGTTGCTGTAAGGTGAGATATGAACCGTGAAATGTAGTTCAATCTACCTAGGAACCCCCGAACTTCTTTTTCTGTCTTCGGTGCAGGCATTTCTTGAATGGCTCTAACTTTATCAGGGTCAACTTCAATCCCTTTTTCACTTACAATAAATCCCAGCAGCTTACCAGATCGTACCCCGAATGTGCACTTGTTGGGGTTTAACTTCAGTTGGTATTTCCTCAGACGCTTGAATAACTTCAGCAGATTCACCAGATGGTCTTCTTCCGTGAGGGACTTGGCAATCATGTCATCCACATAACATTCAATTTCTTTGTGGATCATGTCATGGAATAATGTTACCATAGCCCGTTGGTATGTTGCACCAGCATTCTTCAGTCCGAATGGCATCACCTTATAACAGAACGTGCCCAAGGGTGTGATGAAAGTTGTCTTCTCCATGTCTTCAGGTGACATTTTGATCTGATTGTATCCTGAAAATCCATCCATGAAGGAGAACACCGAGAATTGAGCCGTATTGTCGACCAATACAATAATGTGAGGTAAAGGGAAATCGTCTTTCGGGCTGGCTCTATTCAGATCCCAGTAATCCACACACATTCTCACCTTGCCGTCTTTCTCAGGCACAGGTACAATATTAACAACCCACGGTGGATAGCTAGTTACAACAAGGAAACCGGCGTCCCACTGCTTTTGTACCTCTTCTTTAATCTTCATTGCCATATCTGGGCGAGTACGGCGCAGCTTCTGTTTTACCGGTGGGCAGTCTTCTTTTAAAGGCAGCTTGTGCATGACGATATCGGTGTCCAACCCTGGCATATCCTGATAAGACCAAGCAAAAATATCCACATATTCCCGAAGCATGTCAATCAGTTGTTCTTTTACTGAATCTTGTAGGCAGGCCCCAACCTTAACCTCTTTTACGTCCTCTTCCGTACCAAGATTAACCGTTTCGACCTCCTCCTGATGAGGAGTGATAACCTTTTCCTCTTGCCTTAACAACCTGGCTAGCTCTTCAGGAAGCTCATAGTCTTCTTCAACCCCTTCATCAGCTTGATTGATTGGATTGTCAAAGTCATACAGAGTAATAGCTGTGTTGTTGTCGGTGCAGTCTGAAAGGCACTCTCTGCAAGGGTTTAGATTGTTCATTTTAGTGATCGATTTTAATCTTGTTTAGAAAAAGTGAAATGAATTTATCATTTTGGAAAACATTGCCATTTTATTTTTGTACAAAAAGAAAAATGGAAAACAGTGAGCGGAAAAGGAAAAGACTCATTTGCAAAAGATGTCTGATATTCATTGATTGATCTGTTTGCACAAAATTACAAGATGGCCCGATTACAAAATGAGTCTTGTCATCTTGGGCAAGATGCAAGACTTGATGCATGCTTAAAAAATACAGGAAATAATAATTACTCTGCAGGAGTAACCCTTATAATTTCCTGGGAAGACCAGTTAAGGACTTGGCTCCCCGGGGTCCTTGGACGTATCCAGCTCTCCAGGTTGCGTTCGCTTTCCTCCTCGTCTTCCAAGTTGTTTACTGCATCCGGGGTGAGCATCCCCCCGCTGACAAAATTGGGCTCGTTGGTAGCCTCTGATTGATCTTGTTGAGTTGGTTTGTAACCCAACCCAAATCTGTCTTCCTTCTTTTCCACGGGCAGCAGCTTGCCCCAGCCTTGGGCAGTACCCTCTTCAACAACCTTCCTGGCTTGTTGATAAGACGTCATGGAAGTTCCCAGTACAACAGATGCTTCATTTATGTTCAGGGCCTCAAACCCCTGGCTCATGGTTTCATGGATTTCTCCATCCATTTCTATGTATTTGTACGTAGCCAGATGGCTAACAAAGATGTCTTCTTCCCCACGGATGGTGATGATCTGGCCTTCCCACTCGAATTTCAGCTTCTGGTGAAGGGTAGACGTAACAGCACCAGCGGCGTGGATCCAGGGTCTACCCAACAAACAGCTGTAGGCCGGCTGAATAAACATCACATAGAAGGTAATTTTAAAAGTCTGCGGGCCAATCATCACAGGCAGATCAATCTCCCCAAGCACTAATCTTTTAGAGCCATCAAAAGCTCTCACTACCAAATTACTCGGACTCAATGCCAAGCCATCATACTCCATCTTCACTAAGGCTTTCTTTGGTAGAACATTGAGCGACGACCCATTGTCCACCAGTACATGAGATAGAACAGCACCCTTACATTCTAGAGTGATGTGTAAAGCCTTGTTGTGGTTACGTCCCTCAGTCGTTAAGTCAGCATTGGTAAAGCCCAGTCCATGACTGGTATTGACATTTGCTACCACAGTTTCTAGCTGATTAACAGTGATCTCCTCTGGCACGTATGCTGCGTGCAAGACTTTCAGTAATGCATTCCTGTGAGCTTCAGAACACATCAACAGAGATAATATGGAGATCTTTGAGGGAGTTTGGTGAAGCTGATCCACCACCTTGTAATCACTTCTCTTTATAATTCTCATAAACTCGTCTACATCTTGCTCAAAAGATGTCTTCTGAGTTTCCTTAATAGCTGGCTCTTCAAGCACCACACTCTTTCCTTTTGCTTTGGCAGCAGCTTCTGCCTCGGCATTAGGTCTTTGCAATTGTGAGGCAAAAAGGCGTCCGCTTCTGGTGAAGCCTCCGCCCCCCAACATTATCAATTTGTGGAGAAGAGGTTGAAGAATCCAAAGTGATTTTCTCCCCGTTGCAGTAAAGATCAGAGCCATAATGCCAAGGTATGGCATTACTGCTTTCATATGGAAATGGTCCAGGCACCGTGATAGTAACTGGACTGACTGCAGCAGAGGAGGGTACTGAAATGGTGTGCGGATCGTAGTAAATGGTGACTGGTGACCTGGCAGGAGGTGCCACTGTTTGTTGTTGAAAGTTGTTGTTTGGAGGAACATTTGATGGATCATAGTAGATGGTGACTGCTGAGATATCTTCATTGATTTCTGTTGATGTTGTAGAAGATTCGGTTGAATAAATGGATGTTGATGTTGTAGAAGAAAGGGTCGTTGACATTTGGTTTTTTGACGTGATGGATGGAGCCATTGTTGATGATATTGATGAATCGGTAGGCATGATTGTTGCTGCAGTTGTAGGAGACTCAGGCATTGTTGTCAAAGGAATCGCTGGATTTGTAGGCGTCGTTGTTGAGATCTAAAGGATACCATCTTTGATAAGACTATCTATGTCGCTTCTCAAATTATCACACCCGTTGACTGCAATGTTGCAATACCCACAACCGAGCTCACACCCGGGGAACATCTGGTACTCTAGAAGATGAGCTTTAATTTCGACCAGAGGTGTTCGAATTTGTCCAACACTGGTGATTAAGAAAGATGGCTTGTCTTCCTCAATGGCATTAATTCTTGGCCCTCCATGTTTGGGCATGGGGTTCTTGTTGACATTTGGTGGGGGTGCAAAGTTGAGGGCTTTGGAATCCACCAGATCTTGTACTTTCATTTGTAAAGCCCTGCATTTCTCAGTATTGTGGCCAGGCGCATTGGAGTGGAAAGCACATCTGGCGTTGACATCATAATTTCTTGGGAGGTTGGAGGGATCTGGTGGTGCCAATGTCCTTAATTCAACCAAGTTGAGTTTCAGGAGTTGTGGCAATAAGGCAGCATAAGGCATAGGGATAGAGTCAATCACCCTATTTGCCTGTGACGGTCTTTGCTGAAAAGGTCTTTGTTATTGATTGCTGTTGTTGTTGTTGTAGGTCCTCTGTGGCGGATACTGGATTTGCTGTTGATAATGCGGTTGTTGTGGTTGTTGATATGTTGGTTGCTGAGGAATCGGAGCTGGAATAGTGACAGATGCCACTGATCTATGAACATACTGAGGTCTGCCCCTGTTGGCATGAATGGCATTTGTCTCACTGGTTCTTCTAGGTCCCACAAAAGGCTTCCTGGGATTACTGGACGAACTTGCACCATAATCAGAAATCTTACCCATTTTCAAAAGGCTTTCAATCCTTTCCCTAGCTATGACTACGTCAGCGAAACTGGTGGAAGAAAAGGCAGCTAGCCTATCAATATATGTTCCTTGCAGAGTATTCATGAACATGTCGGCCATTTCTCTTTCCGACATGGGTGGTTGGACAGCAGCAGCAAGCTGTCTCCACCTTTGGGCATATTCCCTGAAGCTCTCTCTGGAGGATTGAGACATTCCCATCAGAAGGGTCCTGTTAGGAGCCATGTCCAGATTGTATTGGTATTGTCTGATGAAAGCTTCTGCTAAGTCCTTCCAGCATCTGATAGTAGCTCTGGTTAAGTGTGAGTACCACTCCCTGGAAGCCCCAGTCAAACTGTCTTCAAAGTAAAACATCCACAGTTTTTCATCCATGGTATATGCCTTAAGTCTCCCCAGAAAGGACTGTAAGTGAGTTCGTGGACAGGAAGTTCCATTGTACTTCTCGAAGCACGGGGGTTTTAACTTGTCGGGAATCCTCACCCCATCCACTAACCCCATATCCATTACATCGAAGCCTAGGGAATTTCGAGACTCCATAGATCTCAACTTCTCAGCAATTTCATCAAACCTCCTATCATAAACTTCATCCCCAGCTCCTATTACAATAAACTGCTCCTCTTGAGGATCTTCTTGCAAGATCCTGCCTGCAGCAGTGTTGCCTTGTACATTCCTCGGGATATTGGCCTCTGGATCTAGATGAGGCCCAAATACTGGTGGGTTAACATGAGGCTGACCTCCCTCATTATTACTAGTTCATCCAGTCCCAGGATGAGGTTCCTCGGGGGTTTGTCTTTCTACCAATGCCCTTAACCTCTCCTGACTTTGGGCCAAGTTAGTCATTACATCCATGAATTGAGCCATTTGGTTCCTCATCTCCACTCTTTCGTTAGCCATTTGAGTTCTGACCTCTGTCAGGTCCTGCTGTACTTGGTCCATTTGGATACCAGGAAGGTTGTTGCGAGTAGGATACCGGTGCGGACGGTTGAGAGGGAACACCCGGCGGCGAGCAATAATTCCTGAACCACAATAGAGTTAGAAACAAACAAAATAATGACAAAACCTACAAAACAAAACAGAAGTTACTATGCAATGCAGTATGCTTATTTGTTTTCCAAGGTATCCGGCTTGGCTCTTGGTTTTGACCTTTCCAGACCCTGAGGAGTATGCTTTGATGTTGCTTGAGAAAAGAAACCCATTGAAACAAACCAATAAATACATTACAAATGGTGGATCATACATAGTTTTTTTTACAACATATGCCCCTGAAGGGTCAAAATACAACATAAAAAGAAAAGTACATCAAATGGAAATAACAACAAGCAAAGAAGTTAAACATCTAATCCAAACTCATCCTCCTTAACCTCCTTCAGAAGTGCCTCAGTCACTGGTCCAGCTGGATGCTCTGTGATATTTCTGATGAGGAGGTTTCTGGTGGCAATGGCAGTGGTCAGCTTCTTGTGCCTGTCCTGATCCTTTGACCTCTTCAAACCAGCCCTAAGCTTCAACTCTGAAATCTCCTTCTGGGTTGCCAGCAAAGCTTCCTGTTGTTTCTTTTCATTAGCCTCTAACTGCTCAATCCTGGCTTGAGTTCTCTTATCTTCTTGAGTACGAGCTTCAGTGATTCTGACCCACCTAGCTTGACTTTCTTGTAGATAGAGATCATTCCTAGCCTTCTGAAACTGGGCCTCTTTGCAGGCATTCTTCAATATTTTCTCCCCAGCTCTTGCTTTCTTGATATAGTCTTCTGTTTTCTCAATCTTGGCCAGATGTTCCACCTTAAGCTTCTCCAACCTCTCAATGTCTAGACGACCATCACTCCTCTCCCAGAGGGTCTTCTTCAGAGCTTGAGACAGATTCTCATTCCTTTCCTTCAGCTTCTCAAATTCTTCCAGGCTGACAGTGGCTGTTGGATGTACTGTGGATGGTCCAGGTATATCCTCAATGGTGAAAGGCATCCCAGAAATTTGAGCTCTAGCATGGGACCATTCATAGTACTAAGCTGAAGCCACATTATTGCACCTCCCAAGAATGGCCATCCCTTTTGTCTGGATGTTGTCCCAAGCCCAAGATGCTTGTCTGACAACAGCTAGATTAGGTTTTATCTCACAATACAGAGTCTCAGCTAAGTCTCGCACTCTAGGAGGGTGAACCAAAGCATAGCCCAGTTGTCTCTTAAACAGCAAAGGATTGTAGTTGATGCAACCCTTCACTCCTATTAGAGGTACATTTGGGTACTGCCTACAGCTAGTGATTATGTCCTTGCCCTTGGTGCTCTGGGTGCACCATCTGATGTCATCTGAAGTCAAAGCAATAAGTCTCTTAGCCCAGTTCCTCTGTTGGTGAGGATTCAGGAAAGCATCTGTCTTGGGCAAGTGTTTGAGCAGCCAAGTGTGAAACAAAGGAGCACATCATCTCACCAACTTTCCCCTTTGTTTCTCATTCCTCTGATGAATGGAGTAATAGAAATCTCCCAGCAATGTGGGTACTGGGTTCCTCAGAATGAAAAGATGAATGGCATTCTTACTGATAAATTTGGGCTCATCTGCAAATAGTATGACCCCATATATGCTGAGAGCTAGCAATGCACAAACTGCCCTCCATTCTCCCAAAGAGGCCTTCAGGATGGCCTGAGAAATCAAGAAATCTAAGTGTAAACCAGGCATTCTAGCTTTTGTTGTCATGTTCTGCTCAATCAAAGTAGGCTCCAGGTACAGTGCCTTTGCCACCTCTCCATTGCTGGGAGAAGTCATCTCTGGGTTGAAGGGGATCCCACCCCTGACAGGTACCCCAATCAATGATGAAAACTCCTCCAAAAGAGGTCCTAGCTGAAAGTCTGGGAAAGTGAAGCATCTCAAAGGAGGGTCATAAAACTGTAGGCAGGTGTGAATCATGCTCCTCTGAGAAGGGTCTAAGTCCATAAACATATCCAGGATACCTCCATAATGCTCTCTGAATAATGGGATGTGGTCAGGAGTGATAATTGACTGGACCTGCCTGATGCCAGTCAGCACAGGCTCAAAGAAATGGTATGAAATGTTGCTCTTCCTGGGTGCCATGACTGCTGATGAAGAACTGAAGACAAGTGCTAATGAAGAACTGAAGACAAGTGCTGATGAAGATCAAGACTGGTACTGGAGATGAGCCACTGATAAGCTGATAATGATGAAGGTAACTGAAGCAAACAACCGATGAAGATAGCTGAAGTAGATAACTGATGGAACAGAGGTCTAAGCAGATGAAGGGGTCAAAACCAAGCCAAAATATAATGTGGATACCCTGAAAAACAAATAAACAAATGTTAAATGATGCAATGATGATGTATGCAAATGATATGCAAGGGTTTGTGATCAAGCTGGATCTGATTAACTGTCTTGATATAAGTCCATGTATGTTCAAGAAGTCCAGATGGAGGTTCAGAAATCCAGTAACCAGGGTGGGGGACTCAAATAAAGAGTCACATGTCCAGGGTTAAAATCACAAGAACTGTCCAAAGTGAGGTACTCTTAAACCAAATAGTAACAGGGTATGTTGTGGCCAAGGGTACCTGCAAACCTGTAAACAGCCCAACCCCCTCACAGGTGGTGTTCTAAAACAAGGATCCTCAGACTTGGATCAGTTATGAGAAGTGTAAACACTTCTAACCCGGAGGTACAGTGTTTACAATAACCATAAAAGATCCTCCTCTAATTCACCTCAGTTTCTGAAGGTCATAATAAAGGTCATCCAGACTTAGCAGGCTTCCCAGATAGCCCTAGCACTACAGGAAATCTGTAGCACAGAGTTCTCAAGAAGAAACCCACATCTGAACCGTGTTTCATATTCCCGCACCAGACCGAAATGGAATGGGAAAGAACATGAACCACTCTAGCCTAGGTGTCACTCAGGTCCCAGGTATAGGACCTTAAACTCTCAATGAAACCCCACCCACCAAGACAGAAGAACAGATCCAGCAATGATAATGACAGTATGAAATATGAAAAACTGTAAAGAAAGCAATAAATAACTGTACATAAAGCAGTAAATAAAGCAACTATATAAACATAATTAGCACATAACACCCCAGTAAATACAAATCAAACAAGCGCTAGGAGGAACCCACAAAAAGAACCAGAAGCCCTGGATACAGTATAAGGATCCCCAGCAGAGTCGCCAAGCTGTCGCTCCCACCAAATGACACAGGGCCAAGAGGGGTACAGACGCGAACGGTCGGCGAAAAGGGAAGGAATGAATAGAGTCGCCAGCTAGGCATTTTTATCCCGAAGGAAAGGTAATGCTGCATAAACCTAGGAAAGATATGGATAAGACGGTTGCGAACCAGAGAGACTGAGAAAGGGGGTTGGTTACAACCTGGGAAGGTATTAGCACCCAGATTGTCCGTCGTACTCGACGGGATCCACGCTTAAAGGATTTGTGTTTTAAAGGGGTAGTGTCAGTGCAATTTGTGTATCAAAGCTGGAAAGAATGCAAGTGTCAGTGTAAAAGAAGTGTGAAGTGTATAAGTGAAGTGTCAGTGTAAGAACAAGAGTGAAATCTCATGATTTTGAGTCTAAAAGAATAATACTGGAAAAGAGGGTAATATACAGAGACTTTTGTTCGATAACTGTTAAGTTATGCCTACGTATCCTCTCGTGCAATGAGGAAGTTAGAACACCGTAGTTCGACCCAAAGAGACTGAAAGGTAAATTAACTTGTGAACTGCTTGCTTGTCTATGCTCAAGTGTATGACCTGTCTGGCTCAGGTGCTAACTGTCTTGCATTAGACGGAAGAAGCAAGTTCTCATTTGTGAGTGAATGAGGTGAGAAAAGAATCCCGGAGGAGACGATTATTGTTTGTTTGGTGTTTTCAATCTTTTATTGTTTTTTATGTTTGTCATAAGAAAATGAGCTTAAGCCTAAACCAAAGGGTTAGTAAACTCATCACATTCTCCCTCTGATTAGGGGTAATGAAAATACCTTAAGTATGAAGTAAGCACCTCACACTTAACCACCATGATGTAGGATTAAGATCATTAACCTACTTGTGATTATTTAGATGTTTTTGTTGTTTTTGTTTAGTGTTAAGTAATGAGTTTAAGCCATAATCAAATATTTAATGGACTCATTACACCATCCTAATAGAAGGATAATAGATGAGAACATTTAAGCTGAGGAAGGCTCCTCAACTTAACCCATGATTAGGGATTAACCTCATGACAAAACAAAGCCTTTATTAAATGGATTTTAGTTAATGGTAAGATTAAGAAGTGAATTTTATGATTTGTAAGACAACTTGAGGGGGACTTGTCCATTAACACTAGGGTTATTCCTTCTTAACCAATTAAGGAAGAATTAGAACCCTAATGCAAGGCCCAAGTTACAAGCTTGATGTCTCGATGATTATTAAGTGAATTGATTAAAGGATTTAAACACATTAAGGGTTTAACACTTAGGATTAAAGTGATACACTCCATCCTAATAGAAGGATGCAGGCATAAGCTTAATCACAAAGCCTTAAAGCCTTTAGGGTTTAGTCCCTGATTATGAGGTGAGAAGAGAAGACTCAATGATGACACAAAGGTAAAAGTCTAAGGAGGACTAATCAAGCCCTAATTGTTATCATACTTGGAGATCCTAGGGTTTAGTGAGGCTTTCAAGAAGAAGTCTTCAAAAAGCCACCAAGGAGAGAAGCAGATGAAAGGAGGAAGAAGCAGAGATAAGCAAGACAACTTGCTTCACTTAAGAAGACAAGTTGCCTGAAGAAAGAAAGTAAGAGATGAACATGAATGAGCATGCTCACTATAATACAAATATACAATGCAGCAAATATGCAAGAGAGATGAGAAGAGATTGTGAGAAGTGAAGGCAAATTCACTTCTCAAAACAACTTACCACCTGAAAAGTTAGCCAAAAGAAATGAAATGCAATGCAAATGAGATGAAATGTCATGATGCAAAACAAAGTCAGAAGCATAAAAATGATTTCAATGATGCTAAGAGATGATGCAAACACATGACGAGAGATGAGAATGATCAAACAAGCATAAGGATGCAAAGGAGGCATGCTTTGAACCATAGAAGTTCATGAATGCTTATGAGATGAAATGAACATATGACATAGCAAAGGAATGATGCAATGATCAAACATGATTCTAATATGTCCTAAGATGTATTATGAATCATGTGGATGCACAAAATGTCATGGAAAGTCATTGGATGCAAGCAAATGAAAGAAGGATGCAAAGGAAGACACAAATTAGGGTTACATACAACATGCAAAGCAAAAACTCAAAACCAGAAGCAAATGACATGATAAAAAATTGAAAATGCAATCAAGGATACCCTAAACCTATACAAGTTCACTTCCCAAAGGAGGGGATCTAACTCTTAACCTAGTGAAAGTTATGAATTTCCTAATATTACTAGGGTTTTGGGGTGCCTCACAAAGAAAAATACCAAAAAATTGAAAATGCAAGATCAAATCAAACCAATTTTATCCTATAAACTACATGCTATGGAGGATGCAATGAAAGAAGAACCATAATCAAGCTCTCAAGGGTTAGGCAGAATGAATTTTTCAAAGTTTGAACCAAAATAATGCCTTAAAATGAATTTAATTCCAATGAAAATGATCAAAAGGCATCAAGAACCAAAAAGAAATTTGTTTTGAGAGTTGGATAATGTTTCTAAATGTTTTAAAATGCAATGTAAATTTTTTTGTGATTTTTAAATACCTAAATGCATTTTTAATTAATTAATTTTCATTAACTAATTAAAAATAAACCTTTAAATGATTTAAAAATAATTTTTAATGCAAAAAATAAAAATAAAAATATTTTTGGGTTCTGAAAATTAATGAAATGCTTGACAAAAAAATTCAGAATTTTTTAACATGTTTTGCTATTTTCTAAAATTCTTGCAAATAAAATATAAACAAAATGAATTAAAATTGGTTAACAGAAGAATGAATCGATTCAAGCTTGGATGAATCGATTCATAATGATCAATTTTTAAGAAAACAGAATTAGTTAAACAACATGAATCGATTCATCAAAGGATGAATCGATTCATTTTGCGAAATCCAGGAACCACTCAACAGCATGAATCGATTCAAGCTAGAATGAATCGATTCATTATGCGTGATTTTCCAAAAATTCATAATCAAACTCATTCCCTAGGCTGTTTTAAGTGCTCTAACTCTCCAGATTTCATCCTCTACCCACCCCAAACATGAATCAATCACAAGATCACATTTACAATGCATCAACAACAAGATTCGAGCAAAATCAAGAAAACTGCAAAAATTTCAGAACATGCATACACACTCATTTCTCAACCATTTTCAGTGTTTCAAAGCTTAACATGATCAGTGAGACAAACTCTATCATCCTATAACAAGAGATTGCATTTCTAAAAAAAATGTTCTTGATGATACCTGAACTGGAGCTTTGAACTTTGGAGCTTTCTGGCCAGTCCTTTGCTTCAAACAAGCTCTAATGATCCTCCTGATGATGGAATGAAGCTTAGAAAACTTGTGGAGTGGCTGGTTTGAATGTTTTGTTCTGGTGTAACAAAAATGGAGGTCTTGGTGTGTGATGTTTCAAGCTGTTTCAGGGGTGATTCTTGTTCTATGAGTGACTTGTGACTTGTTGGTGAAAGAAAAAAGTGAAGTTTAATGGCTGTGTGAAGAAAATTTTCAGAGAAGAAGTTTGGGACAGATTTTGTGCAAGCTGGATTGTGTGTGTTTTCTATGCCAAATCAGTTGCTATATCACTCCCATAATGTTTGAGTAGGCTGCGGAGCAGGTTAGTAGAGGCTGCTGATCACTATTCCAAGAGCATGGGAGAAATTGCCAAAAGTCAAGGTTTGGTGTACTTGAGGCATGGGCTGTGGCAGAGTTGGTTTCTTGGCTTGTACTGCATCATCTGAGTTCAAGGATGACTCTTGGATCAATTGACGTGAGTTGGAATGGATGAAGGGTGAGATCTCACATGTTTTGCAATTTTGCAACTTGTGACATTTTGTGACTTTTGGCCATGAACATGTGACATCTCTTAAGAAATATGCAGCAAAATGCATCACATAATGTTGTTATGACACTTTGATAATAGTTATAGACCAAACAAAACCAAAAGAACCCTTCTTGCAAGATTTCCCTCTTTGTGATTTTCATGAAAAATGGTTTATGATACTTGGACATCAAGGCATGAAAATGAGAAATTTCTTGGGCCAATCTGAATTTTAGGCATTGCATTGTGTTTGTATGAAGATTAGAAGTCACTTTGAAGTCATCTTTGGCCTTGGCATGAGGTTTTGCAACTTTCCCTCTTTGGTGCAAAAGTGAAAATTTCATGATTTTTCCCAACTTTGACAAGCCATAACTTTTGATCCAAATTGAATTAGAATGAGTTCTTGTACTTTTTGAAAATGGGAGGATCCATTCTACAACTTTCATGACCAAAGTTTTCTCATTTGAAGCATTTTTGAATCAAAAAGAGGAGGTTGAAAAACTTTCCCAAAATGGCAAGTTTTCATTATAAGTCACTTTCCCAAAATGGCAACTTTGCAAATGGCTTGAAATTATTCAATTTTGTGAACTCCTAACATCTTCTATGATCAAATAAAGATCATACACATTCAAAATGATGGAGAACACCCTTTGGTTGGGTCATTGGGGGCCTCAGATGCCCTGATTTTGCACTGACTTGCTCAAGAAGTCATCCCTTGATCAGATGCCTTCCCCATGGAATTTCTTCATGAAAATTGATATGCATGATCCTCATATCATATAGAAACAAATAGAAACAAGAATGGCCAAAAAATTTGGAGTTATGGCCTCTGAAACCAAAACCCTAATTCTAGGTTATCTGTGCAGTTAAACCTGACTCTGCCTCCATGCCTTTCTCAGTTCTTGTGATTCTTTGACTTCCTTGACTTTGTGAGGATATGATATGATGCTTGAACATACATGGACCCCTTTGAGGTGATTGATGAACTTTGGAGTGGCTCAAGTGGCTCTTGGATGGCTCAGATCACAAACCCTAGATGCAGATGACTTTGAATCAATGTAGTGAATCAAAAATGTGATATGAGATGCTATGATTGAATTTATGCATATGAAGAGATCATAAGCAATGGTGTGAGTGGGTGAGGGCAAATTTGGGGTGTTTACACATAGGTACCGAACCTCTATCAGAACATCTACTGGGGCAACACCTTATCAGCTTGTGTATGGTATGGAGGTTGTCCTACCTGTTGAAGTTGAGCTACCCTCCTTACGGGTAATGATGGATGTGAAACAGGATGAAGCAGAATGGATCCGGTCTCGGTACAATCAACTGAATCTGATTGAAGAGAAAAGATTAGCTGCCATCTGTCACGGGCAGTTATATCAGAAGCGAATGAAGAAAGCCTTCGATTAGAAAGTCAGACCTCGGGAATACCAAGTGGGAGAGCTTGTTCTGAAAAGAATCATTCCTCCTCATACAGACCACAGGGGCAAGTGGATACCAAACTATGAAGGTCCCTATGTGATAACTAAAGTCTTCTCAGGTGGAGCACTGATGCTCGCAACCATGGATGGTGAAGACTTTCCATCTCCTGTGAATTCAGATGCAGTTAAAAAATACTTCGCATAAAATGACCCGCTGGACATAAAAACAGAATGTAAGTCCAGGAAAAAATGGGGCATCCCGGCGAGTCAAAAACAGAATAAAAGACTTGGGCAAAAATAAGGGAAAAATAAAAAATGTACACCCGCTAAGTTGAAAAGCCACATTGGACAACTCAGGCAAAAATGGGTATCCCGATGGATTGAAAACCCGAAAGGGCGATCCACGCAAAATCAGGGAATAAGCGAACAACTGCATTCTGAATTCGTCTGTATCACTCACAACATGGCAAACTCTAAGAGGACAAAGCGTCAGTCAGAATCAGCCTTCTTCAGAAAGCAAGATAAGAAGAACGTCAAGGTCATACAGGTCATAGAAAACGAAGCTCACTGGAGCGTCATCTTCAACATTGCCAACACTTTTATTTTCTCAATTTACAGCAATCTCCTCCTTCTAGGGGATTCACTTCTTTGACTGTACTTGCCTATTCAGGGCACACAAATCAATAAAATCAAAATATTCAGTCACACTTCGTTTTGTACATTTTTGTTTCGTTTGCGAAATGTCCAATGTTCATGATACAACACTTGCATAAAACATATGAGCCATTTTAATAAATGCTACCAAGAAATATATTACTTTCAAGAAAATCTAATTCCTATGACGAAATCCAGTTAAGGATACCTCGGGACACTTGTGTGTTTTCCTTTGCCTTAACAGGTTGCAGGTGCTCAAGACAAACAATCTTTCGCAACATGGGGCTTATCAAGCATTGAATCCCCAGAAGTTATCTCCTCCCCAAGCGGGACCTCTCGAGCAATGCCTGACAGCCTCTTCCACAATAAGGTGGTCAAGGAATTTCCTATCCTTCACTAGAGTGCCAGATTTCCCTCATCCTCAGCAGAGTTGGTGGAATTGATTCCCCACAAAGTTGCCTCCCCAGTAGAGCAATACATGAAACACATTCCCAGTGGAGTTTCTAAAACTTCCTCATCCCCATTATGAGTTTTCCCTTCGGACAGATCTATCATTGATCTATTTCCCCACCTGAGTTATCCCTCCAAGCAGATCAGCCAAAGATCTTTATCCCCGCGGGATCCGAGTCTCGGATCGGTTCTTTCATTTGCATAATCATAGCATTCACATCATATTCACCAAAATAAGCGTAGCATTCTGTCTAATACGGAGCATTACGACAAAAAGTCAAACATTTGCATAATCATAAGCCAGGTTCGAGCCAGTCACCTGCAAATACCATCATCACTTCATCAACGATATACAAAACTCATATCCCCCGCAGGTTTCCAGAATACCTTTTGCACTCTCAAATACATATACTTGTTCATACTTGTACATATTCTTTGGATACTCGCTCGTGTCATACTTCCCCAACAAGTCAAACACTCGTCCGTGTCCCTTTCCCAATCTTTTAATACTCGTCCATGTCTTGCAAATACATCACCATCAGTTCATACTTGTGCATACTAATATCTTCGATACCCGTCCGTATCTTGTATATATCACCTCCTCAACAGATTCAACACTCGTATGTGTTCTTTACTTAACTGATTGATACTCGTCCGTATCATCATCCTTAAACACGCGTCAGCGTTTGTTTCTATCGATACTCGTCTGTATCGTGGTCCTAAGGATGCTCGTCTGCATCTTTAATCTATACACACCGTCAAAACACTTATATCTTTTATTTTTGAAAACATAAGCACTCGTCCGTGTTTACCATTCCCCAGTAAGTCGCCAATAAAACAACTTTCTTCTATCTGACATTCGTCCTATGTCGTGATACTTTCGGCAGCCGTCCCCTACCAGGTGATCTTCCTTCACCTTCGGATGATCGTCCCTCATCATTTTCCCCAGTGGAATCTCCATTGTTTGAACCTTCTATTCGACATTCGTCCTATGTCGTTATGTTTTTAGAAGCCATCCCCTGCTAAGTGATCGTCCTTCACCTTTTGATGACCGTCCCTAATCATTTATTTGATGGTCGTCCCCATCATTGTTCTTGTTATCCGACATTCGTCCTATGTCGTGATAATCCCCGAGAGCAGCCGTACCCTGCTAGGTGATCGTCCTTCACCTCTTGATGATCGTCCTTCATCATGCTTATCCGATGGCCGTCCCCATCGTTGGCCTTTTCTATCCGACATTCGTCCTATGTCGTGATATTTTTAGCAGCAGTCCCCTGCTAGGTGATCGTCCTTCACCTTTGATGACCGTCCCTCATCATTATTTCATTTATTCTTTCACCCGATGTTCGTCCCCATCATTGTTTACTTTACTTTTCAAACCTGATGGTTGTCCCCGTCAGTGCTTTCCTCATTTCTTTAACCCCAAACGAGTTTTATTTCCTTACCCGATGGTCGTCCCCGTCGTCGTCTCTTTATTTCCCCAGCTTATCGGTCGTCCCCGTCATTGCTTAGCTTACCGTTTACCCCCAGCAGTCATCCTCTGCTCGATGGTATTCCTCCATCGCTTTCATTTGATAATCATAATATACTACCTTTTACAATTTATATCCCTTTTCTTCTTATCCCCAGCGAGTGCAAATTTCTGATTGTCTTTGGTATTCAACCACAAGTTATCTTGTTTGTCTATTAAGCCAGGCGCTTACACCCTGCACAACTAACTCATGCTTGAATAGGGGCAGCTGTAAACACCCCAAATTTTCCCTCACTTTTTCTCACACCATGGCTTGTGATCTTTCATTTTTTCATTTACATAAGCATTATATCTCATATTGCATATTTGTTTCATCTGCATAGTTCCATTTCATCTGCATCTAGGGTTTGTGATCTGAGCAATCCAAGAAGTGATATGAGCCATCCTAAAGGTCTTGAAGCTTTCCAATAGGGTCCATGTGTGTTCCATGATCATAATATGTTCCCCAAAGTTCATGAAAGTCAAGAGATCACAAAGAATGGCAAAGGCATAGAGGCAGAGCTAGGGTTTTCCTACACAGATGACCAAAATTAGGGTTTTGGTTTCAGAGGCCTTAATCCCAATTTTTTTGGTCATTCTTGTTCCTAATGGTCTTAATATGTTATAAGGATCATGTGTACCAAGTTTTATGAAGAAGTTCATTGTGGAAGTCATCTGATCATTGGGTAACTTCTTGAGCAAGTAAAATTAAAATCAGGGCATCTGAGGCCCCCAACAAGGGTACCAAAGGGTCATCATCATCATTTTGAGTCTCTATGATTTTTATTTGATCTTAGAAGTGGTTGGAAGTTCACAAAGTTGAATAATTTTGAGCCAAATGCAAACTTGCTATTTTTGGAAATGACTTGTAATGGAAACTTTCCATTTTGGGAAAGATTTTCAACCTCCTCTTTCATGGCCAAAAATGCTTCAAATGAAAAATTCTTCGCCATGAAAGTTGTAGATTAGGTCATTACCTTTTCAAAAAGTACTATAACATGTCTTGATTCATCCTAGAACTCAAGGTATGGCCTTTCAAAGTTGGCAAAATTCCTATAATTTTCAAGTTCATGCTAAAGAGGATTTTTTGCAAATTCAAGTTCCAAGCCATTTCATGACCTCTAATTGATTTCTAGGCATCATACAAACATAGTGCAATGCATTTGAACCAAAATTGTGCCTTGGATTGCAAGTTTCCACAAGACATTTTCATGAAATTCTCAAAGAGGGAAAAGTTGCAAAACCTCTTGAAACCTTCCCTCCACTTGTCCAGCTGCATAAAACTAATTCTATGGCTCTCCTTGATGCAAGCTGAGGCCAGACACCCCTTGAAGCCAGCTCTGCCATGGCCCATGCTTGAGGTACAAAGTTTTTGACTTTTTTGCAACTTGCCCATACCAATCAAACCATGCCACTAACCACTCTCTGACCAATCAAGACATTACATACAAACATTATGGAGCTCATTTGACACAAGAAGCAAGCCTGAAACCTCCAAGAACTCAGCATTCACAAAATTGCCAAAAATCTTCCCTTCTTCGATTCTCAAAAACCAGCCTTCAAACCTCAAAACAAACTTCACCAATAATCTTCAAATGGTCCATAGAACACAAAGCACCCTCTGAAAAGCCCTAAAACACAGCCAAACCAAAACATGATTCCTGGTGCAGAGGAGTTGTACCTCTCAAACCAAGCTACACAAACTTGTTCTAAGAATTGCAACATCATCAGGGGGTTCATTGGAGGTAGATTGAACCAAGAAAAAGGCCAGAAAGCTCAGGGAGGAAAGCTTCATCTCAGGTAGCTCCTCAGAACTTTTTTTTCCAGAAGCTTTATTTCATGTTCTAGAAATGTTCCTCATGCTCTCCTGATCACACTGCACTTGTTGGTTTTGAAAATGATGAAGAAACAAGCATGAATCGTATCTCTGAAAGTTTGACCTAGATTTTGTTCTTCTTCGATTCTCTTTGTATGTGCATGATAAATTGTTTTTGTTGCTGGATTTGAGTTTATTGATGCTTAAAGATTGATTCTGGAGCTTTTGGTGAGTTTTTGTGGTGTTTTGAGAGATTCAGGGGAAGGGTCTGGCCGGAGAAGATGACCGGAGGTCTTCTCCAGCCACCTGAGAGTCATTAGGGCTCTAATTAGGGTTAGACTCAGTTTAAATGTGGACCTTAGGATCTTGCTTCCCGCACGTGAATGGAGGGCCCAAATTTCCTCATTAAAACCCTAATCAGTTTAATTAGGTTAATTAATTAGGATTAATTTAAATATGTCAGATCAAATCCTGACCTTCCAATAATGCGCCAGTCAACTCCCTCCATTTTTATTTGAATCTGGACCTTTGGATGCGTTTAATTTTCCCTTAAATCATTTTATTTTCATTTTTATTCATTTCTTTTGCATATTTTATTTAAAATAGTTAAAAACATCACAAAAATATGATCTTTTGCATTTCTGATCCAAATATTTTTCTTAACCCAAAAATTAATTTTATTTATTTTTTGCATTAAAAAAGTATTTTTAAAATATTTAAATGTTATTTTTAATTAATTAATGGATTTTAATTAATTAAAAATAGATTTAGGTTTCTAAAAATCACCAAAACATTCATGAACCATTCCAATACATTTAGAAACATTTTCAAACTCATCATACAAATTTATTTTTAGGTTTGATCATAATTTTACAATTTTCTTTGAATTAGGGTTCTTTAAAATCACATTTTCTAACCCTAATTTGAAAAATTCATTCCTGCCTAACCATGATGAGTTTGAACTTGATTCTTTTTGCATTTTTTCACATATTGCATGTAGTTTCTAGTTTAGTTTCCTCATGAATTTCTCTTTCATTTTCAATTTTATTTGAATTTTCCTTCAAGAATCACCCAAAAATCCTATCAAACTTAGAAAATCCATAACTTTCAATAGGATTAGCTTCTGACCTTCTCCTTTGGGGTGTGACCTTATATGGGATTAGGGTTTTTTTGAGCTTGATTTCAATTTTTTGTCATGATGTATGCTTCTGTTTTGGCCATTTGCATCTCATACATTCATAAAACCTTAATTTCTCATGTTCATTTGGATTCATCTTTTCATATCATCATCATGTGAACTTGCCATGACATTTCAAGCATTTATATTACATCTTAGACATCTTAAGACATGATTGAGCTTTGCTTGATCATTTCTTCATTCATTTTCCATGTCTTGCATTCATTACATTTCATAAACATCCATGTGTTTCCAAACTTCTAAGCATGCTTCCTTTGTATCTCATCTTTGTATGATCATTCATATGCATCTTGTATGACATTGCATCATCTAATATGCCATTTGCATTGCATAATCACTTCTGACTTTGGTCTTTGCATCTCATTTCACTTCATTTATTTATGCTTTATACCTTATGCATTCATACTAACATTTCAGGTACCTTTGGTAAGTTATCTGGGTGGAGGATTTGCCTTCACCTCCCACCTCTTCTCATCTCATTCATATGCATATTTATTTGTTCTTGAAGTGAACTTGTTTCACTTATGCTCCCTCCTTCTCACTTTCTTTCTTTCAAGTTACTTATCTTCTTCAGGAAGTAAGTAACTTGTTCTTCTTTCTCCTTCTCTTTTCATCTACTTCTTCCATTGGTGGCCTTGAAGATCATTTTCTCCTAAGCCTAACAAACCATAGGATACCCAAGCATGATAAATTTTAGGGTTGTGTATAGTCCCCCTTAGTCTTTTACCTTTGAGTCTCCTTGAATATCTCTTCTCATCTCAATAATCAGAGACTAAACTCTTAAAGTTTTAGGACTTTGGAATTAGGGTTATGCCTGCATCCTTCTCTTAGGATGGAGTGTATAACTTTAATCCTAAGTGTTAAACCTTTAATTTGTTTACACCTCTTAATCAAAACACATTAATAATCACCAAGACCTTATCTTGTAACTTGGGCCTTACATTAGGGTTCTATCTCTTCCTTATGGTTAAGATGGACTAACCCTAGCGTTTAATGGACAAGTCCCCCTCAAGTTATCTTACAACCCATAAAATCGACTTCTTAATCTCATACTTTAATTAAAATCCATTTAATAAAGGCTTGTTATATAATGAATTTAATCCCTAACCATGGATTAAGTTGAGGTATCTTCCTCAGCTTAAGTGTTCTCATCTATCATCCTTCTATTAGGATGGTGTAATGAGAACACTAATCCGTGATTAGAGATTAAACTCATTACTTAACACTAATCAAAAACAAAAAACACTTAATAATCACAAGTAGGTTAATCATCTTAATCCTACATCATTAAGGTAATTAAGTTGAGATGCTTATCTCATACTTAAGTAGGCTCATTATCCCTAATCAGGGAGGATATAATGAGTTTATAACCCTTGATTTAGGCTTAAGCTCATTAACTTAGGCAAAACACCAAAAATGATAACAAGACTGAAAACACAAAAAAAACAAACAATAATCGTCTCCTTCATGATTCTTTTCTCATCACACTCATTCATAAACGAGAACTTGCTTCTTCCGTCTAATGCAAGACTGTTAGCACTCGAGCAAAACGAGTCATACACTTGAGCATAGACAAGCAAGAAGTTCACAGTCAATTTATTTTTCAGTCTCTTTGAGTCGAACTAAGGTGTTCTGACTTCCTCATTGCACGAGAGGATAAGTAGGCATAACTTAACAGTTATCGAACAAAAGTCTCTTTGTCATCCCCCTCTTTCAGTATTCTTTTTTGAGCCTCAGTTCTTGAGCAATTCTCACTTTTGCACTGACACTTGTACTTTCTTTTCTTAGCTTTTGCACACAGATAGCACATACACCTACGCCTTTAAACACAATCTTGTAAGCGTGGATCCCGTCGAGTACGACGGACAATCTGGGTGCTAATACCTTCCCAGGTTGTAACCAACCCCCTTTCTCAGTTTCTCTGGTTCGCAACCGTCTTATCCATCTTTTCCCAGGTTTATGCAGCATTACCTTTCCTTCGGGATAAAAATGCCTAGCTGGCGACTCTATTCAGTTCATTTCACTTTCTTTTTTCGCCGACCGGTCATGTCTGCACCGGGATGCAAATCTTTGGGAGCGACAGTATGTCTATGCTCAGGTGTTGCAGGCTCGTCTGGTACGAGTGCGTTTACCGTCTTGCATGCAAGACAAGTCGTCGCAAGTTCGCGTTCAGAATGAATGAGATGATAAAGAGAAGTTCCCGCAGGATAGTCGCTTATTGTTTGTTTTTGCCTTTTAAGAGTTTTGTATGAATTTGGCACAAGGAAGTGAATTCAAACTCTTTTCCATGGAATGTGTACTTGATACTACATTCCAAGATGGAATAATAGAGCAAGCACACCAAACAAGGATAATTTATCCAAGACTTGTTTCCAAGGATTAGGGTTTAAGTTCACTAGCTTGTTGAACTTTATTAAGTGTTTTGTAGCTTTTGTTAAGAAGTGTCTTTTATGTTTTCTTTGTGAAACAACCCCTTGATGAAACTTGTACATCATGCTAGACAATCTTACACTATTCCAAGATGGAATGAATGTAAGTTCCCCATGGAATAAGGCTATACACAAGGGATCCTTTCATACACAAGTCTCATCAAGGATAGTCTCTTATTGTTTGTTTTTTCCTTTGAAGAGTTTTGTATGAATTTTGCACAAGGAAGTGAATTCAAACTCTTTTCCATGGAATGTGTACTTGATACTACATTCCAAGATGTAATAATAGAACAAGCACACCAAACAAGGAGAATTTATCCAAGACTTGTTTCCAAGGATTAGGGTTTAAGTTCACTAGCTTGTTCAACTTTATTAAGTATTTTTGTAGCTTTTGTGAAGAAGTGTCTTTTATGTTTTCTTTGTGAAACAACCCCTTAATGAGACTTGTACATCATGATAGACAAGCTTACACTATTCCAAGATGGAATTAATGTAAGTGCCCCATGGAATAAGGCTATACACAAGGGATCCTTTCATGCATTTATTAAGTCTTTTTGGATTTTGTTTGAAGATGAGAAAGAAGACTCAACTCGGAAAAGGACAAAAATTAAGGGGAACTAAGACATAACCCTAAGTTATTTATTAAAATGGTGGTCCTAATGGTTGTAAACACCCCAAATTTTCCCTCACCCATTCACACCATGGATTGTGATCATTTCATGTGCATAAACACAATCATACCATCTCATATCTCAACTTGAGTCTTTGCATTGTTTCTAAGTCATCTGCACCTAGGGTTTGTGATTTGAGCAATCCAAGAGCTTCTTGAGCCACTCCAAAGGTCATAAATCACTTCAAAGGGGTCTATGTGTGTTCAAGTATCATATTATATCCTTTCAAAGTCAAGAATGTCAAAGAATCACAAGAACTGGGATTGGTATGGAAGCAGAGCCAGGCTTGACTGCACAGATGACCTAAAATTAGGGTTTTGGTTTCAGAGGCCATAACTCCAAATTTTTTGGTCATTCTTGTTTCTATTGGTCTCCATATGGTATAGGGAGTATGCATATCAATTTTCATGAAGAAATTCCATGGGGAAGTCATCTGATCAAGAGTTGACTTTTCAAGCAAGTCAGTGCAAAATCAGGGCATCTGAGGCCCCCAATGACCCAACCAAAGGGTGTTCTTCATCATTTTGATTGTATATGATCTTTATTTGATCATGGAAGATGTTAGAAGTTTACAAAATTCAAGAATTTCAAGTTTTTGCAAAGTTGACTTTTTGGGCAAGTTTGACTTTTTATGAAAATGTCATTTTATGCAACTTTTTCAACCCTTACTTTTTGATCCAAAAATGCTTCAAGTGGAAAAACTTTGGTCATGAAAGTTGTAGAATAGATCTTTCCCTTTTCAAAAAGTACAAGAACATGACCTAATTCATTTTGGATCAAAAGTTATGGCTTGTCAAAGTTGGCAAAAATCACAAAATTTCAAAGTTTCTACCAAAGAGGTATTTTGCAAAATGACTTGATCAAGTGTTCTAAGGCTATCAAATGGACTTCTAATTCACATAACATGACAATGTGGCATCTAAAGTTCAGATTGGACCAAAGAGTTACATGTTTGTATGACTTTTTGAACAAGATCTTTTCATGAGAACCAAAGTTGAACCAAATTGCAAAATCCATCATAACATCTCATCCACTTGCTGCCTTGGTTGCTGAACCACCCTAGCCCTCTCCTCACCTCATGCTGCACAAGACAAGCCCTTTGTACCAAGCTAGCAAAGTAGCCCATGCCCTTCTTACACAAAGTTGACAATTTGCAAAAAGCACCCATACCTATCACAAAAGGACATGTCATGTCATCTGACCAATAGGATTAGTTTATACAAACAATTTGCAAGCCAAACATCACAAGACACAGGCCTGAAACAAGCCCAAGCATAGCATCCTCACTTTCCACCCTTGGAGCAAAAGCCTTCGAAATTCTTCATACAAGCCACAAACATTCAAACAAACTACACAGACCTTCTCAACACATCACCCTGATCACAAAGCACCCCCAAAATCAACCTGAAGCTCAAAGAATCAAGAACACGATTCTCACCTGAGCTTGAACAGAACCTGTTCAAACTCTCAAACCAGCCAGCACAAACCTTCTCTAAGCATCCAGACATCATCAACGGACCATAAGGAGTGGATTGCACAAAGGAGAAAGGCCAGAAAGTTGTAAACTGAAAGCTTCAAAACTCAGGTAGCTCAAGAACTTTTTTTCCAGAAATGATTTTTAAAGTTCCTAAGTTGTTCTTTGTAGTTCACTGATCACTCTGATGTTGTTGGTTTTGAAAATGGTGAAGATATGAGAGTTTAATCGTGTTCTGAAAGTTTTGCCCTAAAATTTCTTTTGTTTCGATTCATGTGATTGATGAAATATAAATGATGTTTATGTTAGGGTTTTGATTCAGTGAAGTATGGGAAGGATTTCTGTTTGTTTAGATTTCATTTTAGTTGCGTTTTGAAGATTCTAGGAATTTTCAGGTGGGGTTCCCACCGGAGAAGACGACCGGAGGTCTTCTCCGGCCACCTGAAAATAATTAGGGCTTAATCACGTCATTAAATGTAGTTTGAATCTGACGCGTTGGATCTGTTGACTTGGTTGACTTGGCGCGTGTATGTGTGGCCCAGATGCACTCATTAAACCCTAATCTCAATTAATTAATTCATAAATCAGAAATTAGGAAGTTTGAATATGGACCATTGATCTGCGCGCGTAGTCAACAACCTCTTCCCCAGAATCCATCCTGGCCATCCATTGTGTTTACTTCTCATTTTTATTAATTTTATTTCATTTATTTTGTATTTATTTTCTCCATTTATTTTAAAATAGTAAAATCCATTCAAAAATTCTGAAATTTTTTATACAAGTTATTATTTAATTTCAGAACACAAAAATATTTTTATTTTTATTTTTAGCATTAAAAAGTATTTTTAAATATTTAAAAGTTTCTTTTTAATTAATTAATGAGAATTAATTAATTAAAAATACTTTTAGGTATTTAAAAATCACCAAAAAATTCATGAAACATTTAGAAACATTTAGAAACATTGTCCAACCCTCAAACCAAATTTATTTTTTGATCTGGATGCATTTTGAGAATTTTCCATGGAATTAAAATCATTTTGATGCATTATTTTGATCCAAACCTCCAAAAATCATTTTTGCCTAACCATAAAGAGTTGGACTTTGATTCTTTTTGCATTGTGTTTAGCATATCATGTAGTTTGTGAGATTAAATGGCCATGATTTGATCTCTCATTTTCCATTTGTTTGGCATTTTTCTTGTTAAGGAACCCTAAAACCTTAGAAAACTTAGAAAAATCATAACTTGAACTAGGTTAAGAGTTGAGATTTCTCCTTTGGGCAGTGAGTTAGTATAGGCTTAGGGATCCTTTGAGTGCATTTTCAATTTTTTGTATTGATGTTTGCTTCTGATTCTGGTTTGTGTTTGATGCATTGATCATTAAACCCTAATTTGGGCTTCCATATGCATCCATCTTGTATTTGCATTCATACCTTGACTTGCCATGACATTTTATGCATCCATGTGATTCATTTGACATCATGAGACATATTAAAAGCATGTTTGATCATTGCATTTTGCATTTCCCCATGTTGTATGCCATTTTCATTTCATAACTTTTCATGTATGTTTATGCTCCTTAACTTGCCTCATCTGCATCCATTGGTTCATATGATCATCCTCATGTCTTGTCTCATGTTTGTAGCATCACATTAACAATCATATATGTGCTTCTGGTTTTGGTTCACATCATACCATTTCATTTCATTTTGCATTGCATTGCATTTCTTTCACTAACTTTTCAGGTGGTAAGTGACTTTGAGAAGTGAATTTGCCTTCACTTCTTATAACTTCTCTTCACCTCTTTTTACATCCTTGCTGCATTTTATGTATGTGTGTGAGTTTGAGCTTTCTCATCCTTCTTTTTTCTCACTTTCTTTCTTCAAGTGACTTGACTTCTTGAATGAAGCAAGTTACCTTGCTTCTCCTGATCCTTTCATCTGCTTCCTGGTGGTTCCATTGAAGACTTCTCTTGAAAACCTCACAAACCTTAGGAGCAACCATGTATGACAATGATTAGGGTTTTGTTTAGTCTCCCCTCTTAGTTTCTACCTTTGTGTCTCATTGAGTCTTCTCTTCTCACCTCATAATCAAGAACTAAACCATAAAGGCTTTAAGGCTTTGTGATTAAGTTTATGCCTGCATCCTTCTATTAGGATGGAGTGTATAACTTTAATCCTAAGTGTTAAACCCTTAATATGCTTAACTCCTTTAATCAAATCACTCAATAATTATCAAGACATCAAGCTTGTAACTTGGGCCTTGCATTAGGGTTCTAATTCTTCCTTAATTGGTTAAGAAGGACTAACCTTAGTGTTAATGGACAAGTCCCCCTCAAGTTGTCTTACAAACCATAAAACTCACTTCTTCATCTTATCATTAATTAAAATCCATCTAATAAAGGCTTTGTTTTGTCATGAGGTTAATCCCTAATCATGGATTAAGTTGAGGAGTCTTCCTCAGCTTAAACATTCTCATCTATTATCCTTCTATTAGGATGGTGTAATGAGTCTGTTTAATCCCTGATTATGGCTTAATCTCATTACTTAGCACTAAACAAAAACAACAAAAACATCTAAATAACCACAAATAGGTTAATGATCTTGATCCTACATCATGGTGATTAAGTGTGAGAAGCTGACTTTACACTTAAGGTATTCTCATTACCCCTGATCAGAGGGAAGATGTGATGAGATTACTAAATCCACTGGTCTAGGCTTAAGCTCATTAACTTATGACAAATTTTCAAAAGCAATAAAAGACTGAAAACTCAAAAACAAACAATAATCGTCTCCTCCGGGATTCTTTCCTCATCTCACTCACTCACAAGCGAGAACTTGCTTCTTCCGTCTAATGCAAGACAGTTTGCACCTGAGCCAGACAGGTCATACACTTGAGCATAGGCAAGTAAGCAATTCACAGGTCAATTCATCTTTCAGTCTCTTTGGGTCGAACTACGGTGTTCTGACTTCCTCATTGCACGAGAGGATACGTAGGCATAACTTAACAGTTATCGAACAAAAGTCTCTGTATATCCCCCTTCTTCCAGTATCATTTTCTTAGCCTCATTATCTTGAGCATCCTATTCCTTTTCTCACACTGACACATCATTTACACACTTCACATTTCTTTTACACTGACACCTGTACATCTTCTTCCAGCCTCCTTATACACAAATTGCACTGACACTACACCTTTAAAACACAAATCTTTTAAGCGTGGATCCCGTCGAGTACGGCGGACAATCTGGGTGCTAATACCTTCCCAGGTTGTAACCAACCCCCTTTCTCAGTCTCTCTGGTTCGCAACCGTCTTATCCATCTTTTTCTAGGTCTATGCAGCATTGCCTTTCCTCCGGGATAAAAATGCCTAGCTGGAGACTCTTTTCTTTTCCAGTGAGTTCACTGTTGTGTGCTCTCATCGTTCCTTTCGCCGACCGTTCGCGTCTGTACCTTTATTTGGGCCAGTCCCATTTATCAGGAGCGACAGCTTGGCGACTCTGCTGGGGACCCTTATACTGCAACCAGGGCTTCTGGTTCCTTTTGTGGGTTCCTCCTAGCGCTTGATTGTTTTGTGTTTACTGGGGTGTTATGTGTGTTTGTATATTTGTATTTACTTTTGCTTTATGTACAGTTGTTTTACTGCTTTCTGTATAGCTTTGCATTATATCATATTGTCATACTGTGCTGCTGGCTGGATCTGTTTGTTTGTTTTGATGGGTGGGTGTTTTATTGAGAGTTGAGGTCCTATACCTGGGACCTGAGTGACACCTAGGCTAGAGTGGTTCATATTCTTTCCCATTCCATCTCGGTCTGGTGCGGGAATATGAAACACGGTTCAGATATGGGTTTCTTCTTGAGAACTTTGTGTTGCATATTTCCTGCAGTACTAGGGCTATCTGGGAAGCCTGCTATGTCTGGATGACCTTTAGTATTGACCTTCAGAAACTGAGGTGAATTAGAGGAGGATCTTTTATGGTTATTGTAAACACTGTACCTCCGGGTTAGAAGTGTTTACACTTCTCATAACTGATCCAAATCTGAGGATCCTTGTTTTAGAACACCACCTGTGAGGGGGTTGGGCTGTTTACAGGTTTGCAGGTACCCTTGGCCTCAACATACCCTGTTACTTTGTTTGATTAAGAGTACTCCATGTTGGAACAGTTCTTGTGATTCTAAACCTTGGACCTGTGGCTCTTTATTTGAGTCCCCCACCTTGGTTACTGGACTTATAGACCTCCATCTGGATTTCTCAAACATACCTGGACCTATATCAGAGCACTTGATCAGATCCAGCTCAGTCACAAACCCTTGCATATCATTTGCATGCATCATCATTGCATCATTTTGACATTTGTTTATTTGTTTTTCAGGGTATCCATCTTCATTTTTGGCTTGGTTTTGACCCCATCATCAGTATAGACCTATCTTCATCAGCATCTGCTTCAGCTATCAGCTACTTGCTTCAGTCACCTGCACCAGCCAGTCAGTGGCCCATTTTTTCAGTGTTATCATCAGCACCTGTCTCAACTCTTCTTCAACAACATGGCACCTAAAAAGAGTAACATCTCTTACCACTTCTTCCAGCCTGAGCTAGCTGACATCAGGAGGATTCAGACCCTGATTACTCCAGACTATGTACCACTGTTCAGGGAACACTATGGAGACATACTTGATGTGGTTGTGGATTTGGACCCTTCACAGAGGAGCCTGATTCATACTTGCCTTCAGTTTTATGATTCCCCACTGAGGTGTTTCACTTTTCAGGATTTTCAGTTGGGCCCTTTATTGGAAGAGTACTCATCATTGGTTGGTATACCTATAAGGGGTGGAGTCCCTTTCAACCCTGAGATGGTCTTTCCTGGTAATGAAGAGATAGCAAAGGCTTTGCATCTGGAACCAGTTCTGATTGGGCAGCACATGACTACTAAGGCTGGAATCTCTGGCCTGCATCTGGATTTCTTGATCTCTGAAGCTACCCTGAAAGCTTCTTTGGGAGAGTGGAAAGCAGTCTGTGCTTTATTGGCCCTGAGCATATATGGGATCATATTCTTTGCAGATGAGCCTAGATTCATTAGCAAGAATGCAATCCATCTTTTCATCCTAAGGAACCCAGTGCCCACTTTATTGGGGGATTTCTACTATTCAGTGCACCAGAGGAATGAAAAACAGAGGGGGATATTAGTGAGGTGTTGTGCTCCTTTGTTCCATACTTGGCTTCTCAAGCATTTGCCCAAGACAGATGCATTTTTGAATCCTCATCAGCAGAGGAACTGGGCTAGAAGACTCACTGCTCTGACTTCAGCTGATATCAGGTGGTGCACTCAAAGCACCAAAGGCAGGGATACCATTACCAGTTGTGGGCATTTTACCAATGTACCCCTGATAGGAGTTAAGGGTTGCATTAATCACAACCCTCTGCTGTTCAAAAGACAACTGGGCTATGCACTGGTCCACACTCCTAAGGCACAAGACTTGGCTGAGACTCTTTACTCTGAGAACAAGCCTAATCTGGCTATTGTTAGGCAGGCAGCCTGGGCCTAGGACAATGTTCAAACTAAGGGAGTGACCATTCTAGGGAAGTGCAACAATGTAGCATCAGCATAATACTATGAATGGTCCCATGCTAGGGCTCAATTTTCTGGGATGCCCTTTACCATGGAGGATATGCCTGGGTCATCCTCGGCACCACCTCCTGCCACTGTCAGCTTAGAGGAGTTTGAGAGCTTGAAAGAGAGAAATGAGAAGTTGACTCAGGCTCTGCAGAAGACCCTCTGGGAGAGGAGTGATGGTAGGTTGGATATTGAGAGGTTAGAGAAGCTGAGAGTAGAGCATCTGGCCAAAATTGAGAAGTCTGAGGATTACATCAAGAAGTCTAGGGCTGGAGAACAGATTCTGAAGAATGCTTGCAAGGAAGCCCAGTTCCAGAAAGCCAGGACTGACTTGTATCTGAAGGAGAGTCAAGCTAGGTGGGTCAGGATCACCTAAGCTCGTATTCTGGAAGATAAGAGGACTCAGGACAAAATTGAGCAGCTGGAAGCTAGTGCAAAAGAGCAGCAGGAAGCCCTGGCAGCAGCCCAGAGGGAGATCTCAGAGCTGAAGATCAGAGCTGGGGTGAAGAGGTCAAAGGACCAGAGTCAACACAAGAAAGCTAACTGCAGGTGTTACTACCCGGAACCTCCTTATCAGGAATCTCACGGAGCGTCCAGCTGATCCTGTGACTGAAGCACTTCTCAAGGAAGTTCAGGAGGATGAGTTTGGTCTTGGTGTTTGACTTTTTGCTTGTTGTTGCTTTCATTTTATGTATTTTTATTTTTCTTATGATGTATTTTGACCCCTCATAGGGCATGTTTTGTAAAAGAACAAACTATGTACCATTTGCCTTTTGTAATATATGTATCAGTTTGTTCCATCCGAGTTTCCCTCAAAGCAACATCAACAGTATCTTCAAGGGTCTGGAAAGGTTAAAACCAAGTGCTAAGCCGGATACCTTGAAAACAAATAAGCATACTGCATTGCATGCTAACCCTTTGTTTGTTTTGTAGGTTTTTGTTTTATTGTTACTAACTCTGTTGTGATATCCAGGAATTATTGCTCGACGTCGGGTATTTCCACTCAACCGTCCACACCGATATCCAACCCGTAACAACCTTCCGGGCATACAAATGGATCAGGTACAACAGGACCTTGCAGAGGTCAGAAACCAAATGGCCAACGAAAGATTGGAAATGAGAACTCAGATGACGCAGTTTATGGAAGTGATGAACAATATGGCTCAGAGCCAAGAAAGATTGAGAGCAATGGTGGAAAGGCAGAATCAGGAAGATCCCCACATAGGGACTGCTGGCACAAGCAACAATGAGAGGGTCCAACCTCATGTCAACCCCCATGTATTTGGACCCCACCTTCATCCAGAGATCAACATTCCTGCTAATGTTCAAGGGACTGCTACTGCAGGTAGAGTGCTGCAAGAAGACCCCCAGGAGGATCAGTTCACAGTAATGGGTGCTGGGGAAGAAGCCTATGACAGAAGGCTGGAGGAAATTGCTGAAAAATTAAGATCCTTGGAGTCTCAAAACTCTTTGGGTTTTGATGTTATGGACATGGGCTTGGTGGACGGGGTCAGGATTCCCCATAAGTTTAAGCCTCCTTGTTTTGAAAAATACAACGGAACTTCCTGCCCACGGACCCACTTACAATCCTTTTTGGGAAGGTTGAAAGCATATACCATGGACGAGAAGCTATGGATGTTTTATTTTGAGGATAGCTTAACTGGAGCGTCAAGGGAATGGTACTCCCATCTGACTAGAGCAACCATCAGGTGTTAGAAAGACTTGGCAGAGGCCTTCATCAGACAATACCAGTATAATTTGGATATGGCACCTAACAGGACCCTCCTGATGGGGATGTCACAGTCATCTAGGGAAAGCTTCCGCGAGTACGCCCAAAGGTGGAGGCAGCTGGCTGCTGCTGTCCAGCCACCTATGTCAGAGAGGGAGATGGCAGATATGTTTATGAACACCCTCCAAGGAACATACATTGACAGGCTGGCTGCTTTTTCTTCTACCAGCTTTGCAGATGTCGTTATAGCTGGAGAAAGAATCGAGAGCCTGTTGAAGATGGGCAAAATTTCTGACAACGGTGCCAGCTCATCCAGCAACACAAGGAAGCCTTTTGTGGGCCCAAGAAGAACTGGTGAGACCAATGCTATCCATACCAACAGGGGCATACCCCAATATGTTCATAGATCCGTGGCAGCAGTCACCATTCCCGCTCCAATTCATCCACAACCAGTTTATCAACCACAGCAATAAAATTACCAGCAACAGACTCAGTATCCTCCTCAGAGAAACTACAACAACACCAACAACAACAATCAGCAAAGACCGTTCCAACAGAGACCTTCTCAGGCCAATAGGGTGATCGATCCGATCCCTATGCCATATGCCACATTACTGCCACAACTCCTGAAACTCAACCTGGTTGAGCTAAGGACGTTGGCACCTCCGGATCCCACCAGTCTACCCAGAAATTACGACTCCAACGCCAGATGTGCTTTTCACTAAAATGCACCTGGCCATAGTACAGAAAAGTGCAGAGCCCTGCACATGAAGGTACAAGACCTGGTAGACTCTAAGGCTCTAAACTTCGCACCACCACCAAATGTTAACAAGAAACCTATGCCAAACCACGGAGGTCCCAGAATCAATGTGTCGCTCCCGGGATTTTCATCCTAGTACAAACGCGAAAGTGGCGCGGAAAGGTAGAGTCGCCAGCCAGACATTTTTATCCCAAAGGAATGGGAAAGGTAATGTTGCACAAACCTGAGGAAGAAGGAAAGGACAAGGCCTTGCGAACCAAAGATCTGAGCTCGGGAGTCGGTTACGAATTGAGAAGGTATTAGCACCCCAATCCGTCCGCCGTACCCGACGGGATCCACGCTTGCTTGCTTGTTTCAAAGGGTGAGAAGAAAAACTGCTGCTGAATAAAACCGCTAACTGGGATGGAAATGGAAATGAGAAAAGGAACTGAAATAAGAAAGGAACTGAAAGAGGACAAAAAGAAAGAATGGGGAAAATGTAGGGAAAATAAAGAATGTGCTCGAATGGGCCCTACCCCACTGCCTACGTACCTCATCGGGATAAATGAGGATCAGAGACGCCGTAGTTCGTCTAACCTAGGCGGGAACTGATTGTTTGTGTTTTTTACAGCTGGAACTGCGTATGTCTATGCTCAGGTGTTGCAGGCTCGTCTGGTACGAGTGCGTTAACCGTCTTGCATGCGAGACAAGTCGTCGCGAGTTCGCGTTGTGAATGAATGAGATGAGAAGAGAAGTTCCCGCAGGATAGTCGGTTATTGTTTGTTTTTATCTTTTAAAAGAAGTGTTCTGAATTTTTGTTTGTGAACTGTCTTGTACTAAGACCTATCCATCGCGGGAAGTATTTACACCTCGCCCCGAAACAGGACGCGTATAAACACTCCGCAACAAAGTCTCGTGTCGTACAAGATTGTTCGGTTTTTATTAAGTGTTTTATTGCTTTTCTTTTGAGATGAGAAAGAATGACTCAAATTGGTAAAAGGAAAAATCTAAGGGACTAAGACTCAATCCTAATGTGTTATGTATTTACAAAGTGGTCCTAATGGTTAGTGAGGTTTTCTATTCCTAATGGAAACTTAGAACTATTAGAATTCAACTTACTTCTTAATGAAGTTAAGTTGATTCTAAGAACAATGGGGAAGCCTATACAAGTTATAGAATCTAATGATAAGGCAAAACAATGAAATGGAATTAAGAGATAAGGTTCTAAAAACGCAATTAAAGGCATGAATTAAAAAATAGTCCTATTTTATTTATTCTAGTCCTAATTAAAAAGGGAACTTTAACCTACATTCTAAATCAAAGTTAAGCCTAATGTTCATTCTAAAAAAAGCAAATTAAACTAAACCTAAATCTAATATTAAATTTAAATGCTACACTTAAACTACCCTATTATTATTTTTTTTGGACTTATTTCTAGCTATGTTTAAACTAATGGGATTTATGCCTAACTAGGCCTAAGACTAATATCCTTAAAAAATATTAAATCTCCTATAAAAATTGTGAAACCTAAACTATGGGATCCTAACATTATCTCTAATCTTATACTAAGAGGAATTCTAAAAATACTTATTTTTCCTATGCCTAAAAATTATTTAATTTCAACTAAGATTAACCATTATTTCCTAAGGATTACTCCACTAAAGCCTATGATAAAAGCTCTTAAAAAATCCACTAAAAATATCCTAAGAACTATTAGGAGTCCTCTAATTATAAAAAAAAGAATGGCTCAAAAAAGTGGTTAGAAGCTATTTAAATAAAATAAACAAAATTCAGCACAATTAAGAAGAAACTCAATAAAGCTAAATACAAGAATAATTCAGAATTAATTCAAAAATAAATAAATTCCAGAAAATAAAAATGTCACAAATTCCTAAATTCAATTATTAATCTACTTTAATTTTTATAGAATTTTCTCATGCTCTTTATTATTTTTATTAGATTTAATTTGAAACTATGATTAACTAAAATTCTAACAAGAACATAAATGGGGTGCTCTTGGTAATTGTTATGTGTTTTTGTGAACTGGGCTCCAAAAGGAGGGTGCTAATAGGAAAAGGAATAGGCCCAATTCGCAGCCTTGAGAGGGGATGTGCAGACAGCAGTTTTCTTAGTTATTTTATGTATTGGGCTTAAAAGTGGGGTGCCAAAATTAAACATATCTTTTAATTAATTCACAACAAAGGGATTAAATTCTAATCTTATTATAATACTTAATTAAAATCTGAATTAAAAACGAATTAAATCTTAATCTAATATTTTATATACACTCTTAGTCTTAAATAATGTTTTCTAAAATATTAATTTAAAAAAATGAATAATAATATTTCTAAATCTTAATTTGACCATAATTTTATTAGAAATGAATTATCTTTAATCTAAAAAAAAAATTAACCAATAATCTTGAAAGAAAAATTGAAACAAAATTATAAACTTATGATTATATTTTTTAAAGAAACCTTAATTTAAGAAAAAAACTTAAACCAAACTATTATGATTTTAAACTTAACTTAATATAATATTTTCTAACAATTTTAATAATAATAAAAAATGAATTATCTAATCTTATGATAAAATTTCCTAAAGTCTTAATTTTTTTAAAAAAACGATTAAACTAAAGTTTAGATTGTATCAAATTAATATTCTAATTTAATTTATCACAATATTTTCCTAGAAAAACTTAATTTAGGTTTAAACTTATGAAAATATTTTTCTAAAAGAAACTTAATTTAAAAAAAGTAAAAATTCTAATAATCTTGTAATAATGCTTTTCTCAACAATCTTAATTTAAAAAAAAAGAAATAAAAGGAATAAACTAGTTCTATTATAATATTCTAAAATTTTAATTATAATGCTTTCTAAAAAAAAACCTTAATCTAAAAACTATTAAATTAATCTTATAAAAAATAATTTCCTCTAAAATCTTAATTAAATAAAAAGAAATAGACTAATCCTCTTATAATATTTCCTAAACCTTAATTAACTAAACTTAATATAATATTTAATTTATATTACTGATAAATGAATTACATCTTAACTTAAAAAAACAAAAGATTAACTACTAATCTTAAATTGAATTAACTAATAATCCTGTTACAAATTAATTAAATCTTTAATCAAACTATAACCTAATTACATTGAAGAACCCTAATCCCTTTCTCATTTTCTCCCTCGCCGCCGCACAACAACCCCATCTCTCTCTCACCTCTCGGCTTCTTCTTCCCCAGACCGCCGCCGCAACGCCCTTCTGTCTTCCCCGCTACCACCTTCTTATCCTTCAACCTCAAATGACAATCACGCCTCAACCCCTCCATGAAATCGAACTACTCAGTTCGAATAAAACCAAAAGGAAGACCCAACCTCTGCTCTCTCTCAAACTCGAAATCAACTTTTCCACTCCCATATGCCGAAAATCGAAGAGAAACGCAGCGAGAAAAAAAAGTGATGGACTCGTACCTTGTGGCTTCGACGACGATAAAAGACGTTGATTGGCGAACGAATGATGCGTCTTCTTCTTTGGCTAGGTCGGGATCTTGACGACGATGACAATTGACGTTGAAGACGATTTCCAAGGTTACGACTCAGGTATACGATTCGATCTCACTTCTCGTTCTTGTCCTGCTTCGAATCTTGCGTGTTGTTGACGCCGTGGCTCTCGTTTCGATTCCTGCAGGTTGGAAATGTTTGTGGCAATTTCTGGCTGCTGACTGGGGACTTCACGAAATACAGATCAATGAACACGAACACCGAGTGATGATATCGATGCGCGATGAAGATAATGCCGAAGAGTTATGAGACCTTCCTCTTTACCCTTCACATTCCTGCCTTCATCCCTATCCTTATTGAATTTTTGGCTGCTGAATGATTGGAATTATTACTCTGTGCAGGTCAAGGATTGAGGATGAGAGGTTGATCAGAGAATTCAGATTGGGAAGATTATGATGATGGAGAGGTTAAGGATTTGAGAGATGGTTTTGATTGAAAACAGAAACTGATTGAGGGATGTTGGTTCAGAAAAAAGGTTGAAGAAGGTTGGATTCGGAGGATTTTTGTGAGGTTTGGGGGAGAAAAGAAATTGGAGGAGAAGGTTGAAGGAGGACAAACTGTGGAAAAGAAAATTGGAATTGTAAAAAAAATTCAGAGGAGTAATGCTCCTGATTTATAAGAGCCGATTATCCAGATCCTTCTGGACGATTCTCAGGGAAACCTTCTGGAAGCTTTCAAAAAAAATCAGAATCTGTTAAAGGCTAGTTGAGTTTTTTGCAACTAAATTTGTTTAGAGTTTTTTTGTGATCTCTGCTGTGATATTGTAAATAATTTGAGCTGTTATCTCCTGTTTTCCTTTTGCTGAAGGTTCGCCGAATTTCCACTTTGTTTTTACCGCTGTACAATGCAAATGGTGATTTACAGTTAATTACAATTGAAGAGGAGAAAGATTTGCTGCCAAGCTATACTTTGAATATAAATTCACGACGAATCCTTCAAACGGTACTCTGTTATATCAGTCAGATTCTAACTGATTTTATGGGGCTATATCCTTTTCTCCCCTTTTTTTTGCTTTTAGAATTTCGATTGACTCGGCTAAGAGCTATTCAGTTAAAAGCCGGTGTCGGATTCCATCATTTTCGGTTTATCTTTTCTTTCTTTTTTTTTTTTTTTGAACTGATATCTTCTTCCTTTTAACCGAAACCGAATCTGATTATTTCGGTTATGAGCTTAGATTTTTTTCTCATTACGAGTTTTTTAGTTGCCATGACTTCGGTTATTATCGGCTAGCATTCGTTGGAAATGAGATTCATGACGATTGATATTCACTTCCTCTTTTTAATCGTTACAGCTGTGAAACTCAGTCTTGACTTGCCCTTTCTTTGAACGCAGCTTATGCAGGACATGGTGGTATGAGTCAAGCATCGCTTTCGAAAACGGAGATAGGAATGTTGTTTTTCTGGACGCGGCTGAACACTGAAAATCATGGAGGCTTATTATTGATGAAGCCGATTAGAGTCCTTCAGTTCTTAATTCAGCCCCCCCGCCTACTTCTATGCCTTTTTCTGAATTTTCTGTCAGCTAGCTCCAAAGAAATCTATTGTAGTAGCTTTTTTTTGTTTGTAACTGAACTAATTTCTGGTTGTTAATTGGTGATACTGTAACCGACTTTCCCGATTCCATAATGCTAACTTATGACTTGGTTTATTTTTGGTGTTATAATAGTTCTCACTATAGTTTGAACTTTTCCATTTCACAAATTTGTAACTGATAATGATTTGATTTTTGGTTGGTTACATTAAAGGGATAAAACCTTAAATCCGGACAGGGATTAGCTTGAGTTAGGTGGAGTATGAAATTTGGACATGGTTTCAAAATATGGACACTTAAATGAAAATGGTCATCGATTTCGAAATTCAAATAAAAAAAATCAATTAATAATGAGGTACGTGTTTGGATTTAAAAGGCATGTATTTGACTAATATAAGATTTTATAATCGATTTTCAAAATTGAACGAAATAATTCAAAAGTGAATGAAATAATTATGAGCTAAGGTGAATACTAACAAGTAGCTTCGGATTTGGAAATGGGCTTAAGTTAAAATAACAAAAGAACTTTGATATGCGATTTCGGATCAAATCAAATGGTTTATGGTATGAAACGACTTAAATGGATTTGGTTACTGAAATTGAACGCTAACATGAACAATTGGGCTAAGAACCAATTAGGATGAAACGTCACATGGGCTCGAATGGCCCAACAAGATAGAATTAGGTTTTATCCTTTGAAATGGACATGAAATTGGCATAAGTGAGACTTAAGAAAGGTGACAACAAAAGACTTAGAACAAATTCTATTTAAACCTTGACAATTGGCCTCTGGTTGTAAAAATGAGAAAACAAATGGGTGACGATTATGCCTATTAAAAAGAATAGAGATTATTAAAGGAGGAGTGTATGAGGGCAAATGGATATGGACAACGATAAGTGGAAAGATGAATAAAACGAAAAATGGAAATAAAAGCAAAATGAAATAATCGGGCATGGTTTATGAAAATGAGAACAACGCAATGAATGGGTATGAAATCTCAATTTTAACCCTAGGTCCATTTCGACTTCTTTCCACCAGTCTATAAACACAATCATTTCTGAGCCACTGAATATTTTCGGACCGGTCACAACTCTCTGAATCATTTGAAATATGCCATGACCATTCAAATCCAGATGAATCACTGATAAACTGAAAATTCGAAACAAACTTCACACCAACCATAGTTCAATAAATAGATGAATCTTCGCACACGACAACATAATCCTTGAATATCCGCTGTCCAAGAGATAATCCGGTGGTCCCAAATAATCTTGCAGTTGTAACGACCTTTCTACAATTTGATCCAAGTTAAATCACACCCCATCTGAATTGAGACCCCAACTGAGCAACCGCATTCGGAATAGAATCATAGCCCAGTGAATATTCTCTATCATTTCAATCCCTGGCAGATACAGATAAGGTGCAAAGAACCCTAATCTCCTTGAGCTTTGATCCCATGCCTTATGACATAAATGACCTGGTGACAAATGCCGGTGAATGCAAGATAATGAGCCAATAGAGGGAATAAATATGAGGGCAAATTTTGAGGTATTACAGCTGCCCTTATTCAATCATCTGCAAGCCTGAACGAATAATTGCAACAGCTTTTATACGTTCAAGGCAGGGAGTGATTGAATACTCGAATAAAACCTGAAAATTTGCACACTGAAAGTAATGGAAATGCCATCTGCCCATTTATTTATTCATGTCTTTTTTTGATTTTGACCTCTGAATAGGTAGCGGATCATAAGACCAGGTGGAAATATACTGGGAAGAATGCCATCCTCGAATGACCATTCACACGGGATCCTCGGATCCAGTACTAAAATCATCCTCGAATAGAAACACGATGGTATACCGGCCGCAGGCGATAACCATCAATCAACAAAGATTGACCTCGGACAGACTTTGCAAACGAGACAAACTGACCTCGATCAGTAAGCTAAAAAAGTGAACTACTATCCTCGAATAATAGCCACACAAAACAACAAGACCAACCTCGGAAGGACTTGAAGAAAAGAATGCCATCCTCGAATGACAATCCAAAAGATCCTCGGATCTAACACGAAACCCTCCTCGAATGGAGACGCAAAGGTGCACCAGCCTCGACTGATAACCAAACACAAAGCTGACCTCAGACAGACTTTGCAAAAGAGACAAATTGACCTCGATCAATAAGCTCAAAAAGTGAACTAACATCCCCGAATAATAGCCACAAACAAGACCAACCGCAGAAGGACTTGAAGAAAAGAATGCCATCCTCGAATGACAATCCAAAAGATCCTCGGATCTAACATGAAACCATCCTCGAATGGAGACGCAAAGGTATACCAGCCTCGACTGATAACCACACACAAAGCTGACCTCAGACAGACTTTGCAAAAGAGACAAACTGACCTCGATCAATAAGCTCAAAAAGTGAACTACTATCCTCGAATAATAGCCACACAAAACAACAAGACCAACCTCAGAAGGACTTGAAGAAAAGAAATGTCATCCTCGAATGACAAATCAAGAGATCCTCGGATCTAGCACGAAACCATCCTCGAATGGAGACGCAAAGGTATACCAGCCTCGACTGATAACCAAACACAAAGCTGACCTCAGACAGACTTTGCAAAAGAGACAAACTGACCTCGATCAATAAGCTCAAAAAAGTGAACTACTATCCTCGAATAATAGCCACACAAAACAACAAGACCAACCTCAGAAGGACTTGAAGAAAAGAAATGTCATCCTCGAATGACAATCCAAAAGATCCTCGGATCTAACACGAAACCATCCTCGAATGGAGACGCAAAGGTATACCGACCGCAGGCGGTAACCAAACACAAAGAAAATAGGACAAGATGGAACATGATCGTTGTACATAAATGAGAGCCCAAGCAAACAGGACCGTTATACAAAACGGGAACCTGCGACGCGACTGTTGTACCAAACAAGATGCGGAACAAGCGACGAACATTGACTTGAAAAGACAAGGATGTCTGAAAAATGATAATGGTAACCTCTGTGCGGAGTACTTCAGGTTGAAAAGATATTATAAGTCGTACGTAATATACCTCAAAACTGGCCCATGCTGGCATGCATATGTTTGAATTTATGGCGTAATGCTCCATGATGATGGAAATGCTACGCTTTGGAGGATGCAAATGTGATGATGATTATGCATATGCAAATGCAAAGAGATCTCCTGATAAGGAGACTGCAAGTATCTCAGATGGCTTGATTGGGGAGGAACTGATGATCACTGCATTGACCTAGTTCATCCTGGTGAGGAGGAAACAACTCTGCGGGGAAAGCTGTTAATAATTCACTGGCTCAGAATAGCCACCACTGCCAAAAATAAATTGGACTTTGAGATTGGAGCGCCAAGATCCTGCTGGAGGCGAACCCTTATTGAACTCTGATGGGGAAGTGAGGACTTTCTGGGAACCAAAGGCCTGACACTGCTGAGGAAGCAACTGCTGGGGAGGCAAGACACTCCTTATACTGCCGAGAATTGCCCCTGTCAGAAAGAAGACTTCTGCCTGGGGATTGCACCCACTCTCTGCTATCTGGCAGGGTGAAATTCCAACTTTCACATGGCTGGGGATGATTGGAAATACCCTGGGAGATACTTGTCTCTGCTCAAACAAAAGGAATGCCCATCCTGGATGATAGTCTTTAGCTCTGTTAGTAACACCAGTACCTGTACCTGCATGAACACAATCGATAGTACCTGCAACATAGAGAATTAGTTTGGGACCTGCCTGCCCCAGGCTCATAGCATGAATCATTGTCTAGGTATCTCAGCACCCTCTCAGAGTTGTATTAAATGTTTCTATTCTCCTGCACGAGTTATAAAAGCATTCAAATGTTCATAACACAATGCAAGTTACCATTTGCTAGACGTTTTCACAATCAATCAATGCTAAATGAAAAAGTAAAAATAAAAAGTTAAAATGGTCAATTGACTGAAGTTGAATTTTATTGATTTGGAAAGGTGGCCATGAATAGGCAATACAAAGGAAGTAGTTCCCTGGAATGAGAGAACAACCAAAAGAAAAACAAAACTACCCTATTGGCAATGTGAAAAATGAATCTCATCAAGTATCAACCCGATTATGACTTGTATGTCTTCAAGACAATCCGCTCGCTCTGCCTCTTGAGAAAAAATAAATGAATTGATCTTCAACCCTTAGGATAGCCTCAACTGTAGGTAGGTCATGGATCTCGCAGATCGCAGTCGTTCGTGTTAATCCCTCTTTTGCGTGGATCGCCCTTTCAGGTTTTCAATCCACCGAGATACCCTTTTTTTCCTGAGTTGTCCGATGTGGCTTTTCAACTCAGCGGGTGTACATTTTTTTAAATATTTCCCTAACTTTTGCCTGAGCCTTTTATTCTGTTTTTGGCTCGCCGGGATGCCCATTTTTGCCTGGATCTTTATTCTGTTTTTATCCAGCGGGTCCTTTTTACACGAAGTATTTTCTTACTGCGTCTGCGTTGACGGGGGATGGAAAGTCTTCTCCGTCCATGGTTGTCAGCATTAAGGCTCCGCCTGAGAAAACCTTTTTAACCACGAACGGTCCTTCATAGTTGGGTGTCCACTTGCCCCTGTGATCGTTGAGAGGAGGAAGAATCCTTTTCAGCACTAAATCTCCTGGCACGTACCTCTGTGGTCGCACCTTCTTGTCAAAAGCTTGCTTCATTCGTCGCTGATACAACTGTCCATGGCATACAGCCGCTAGACGCTTCTCTTCAATGAGGCTCAATTGATTATATCTGGATCGGAGCCACTCAGCTTCATCTAGCTTGATGTCCATCATCAACCTCAATGAGGGAATTTCTACTTCGATTGGTAGGACTGCCTCCATACCATACACCAATGAGAATGGAGTTGCCCCAGTTGAAGTGCGTACTGATGTCCTGTACCCATGCAACGCGAATGGTAACATCTCGTGCCAATCTTTGTACGTCACAACCATCTTCTGAACAATCTTCTTGATGTTTTTATTAGCCGCCTCGACGGCTCCATTCATCTTCGGACGATATGGAGAAGAGTTGTGGTGTTCTATTTTGAAGTCTCGACACAAGTCAGCCATCATCTTGTTGTTGAGGTTAGAACCATTATCAGTGATGATCCTTTCAGGGACCCCATACCGGCAGATGATGTCCCGCTTAATAAATCGGGCAACCACTTGTTTAGTGACATTGGTGTAGGAAGCTGCTTCAACCCACTTCGTGAAATAATCAATAGCAACTAGGATGAAGCGATGCCCATTAGAAACTGTTGGCTCGATCTTTCCAATCATATCGATGCCCCACATAGCGAACGGCCACGGTGAAGACATGACACTTAACGGATTCGGAGGCACATGGACCTTGTCAGCATAAATTTGACACTTATGACACTTACGGGAGTATTTGCAACAATCAGATTCCATGGTAATCCAATAGTATCCCGATCTCAATAATTTCTTGGCCATGGCATGTCCTCCAGCATGGGTACCAAAGGAGCCTTCGTGAACCTCCTGCATTAACAGGTCTGCCTCGTGTCTGTCCACACATCTGAGCAGCACCATGTCAAAGTTCCGTTTGTATAGCACGCCATCCTGATTCAAGAAGAAACCTCCCGCCAGTCTTCTAAGAGTTTTCTTATCTTTACTGGATGCCCCAGCCGGGTATTCTTGAGCTTTCAGGAATTGTTTGATGTCGTGGTACCAAGGCTTGTCATCTTCACCATCACCAACTGCGAAGACATAAGCCGGTCTTTCAAGACGAGAGATCGAAATTCGAGGCACGAAATTCTCTCGGCATACTTTAATCATGGATGATAAAGTTGCGAGAGCATCGGCGAACTGGTTTTCGTCCCTAGGAACATAGCTCAGCTTTACTTTGGTAAAGAAGGTTAACAGCCTCCTGACGTAATCTCGGTAAGGAATCAAACGAGCTTGATGAACTAGCCATTTGCCATTGACCTGATTTACCACCAAAGCAGAATCTCCGAAGATCTCAAGGTTCTTGACTCGCAAGTCTATTGCCTCTTCGATCCCCATGATGCAAGCTTCATACTCTGCCTCGTTATTAGTACACTCGAAGGTCAACCGAGCAGCGAGAGGTGTGTGGACTCCTTCTGGTGAGATAATAACAGCACCTACTCCACTCCCATTCATGTTTACAGCTCCGTCAAACATCAACTTCCATCTAGATTCAGGGTCAGGCCCCTCCTCCGGAAGTGGTTCTTCATGGTCTTTCGACTTGAGGAACATGATGTCCTCATCCGGAAACTCAAACCTCATGGGTTGATAATCATCAATCGGCTGCTGGGCCAAGTATTCTGACAACACACTCCCCTTGATAGCTTTTTGTGAAGTGTATTGTATGTCATACTCCGTGAGTATCATCTGCCAACGGGCCACTCTTCCTGTCAAAGCCGGCTTCTCAAAGATGTATTTTACAGGATCCATCTTGGAAATTAAGAGAGTAGTATGAGTCAGCATGTACTGTCTTAATCGGCGAGCAGCCCATGCCAAAGCGCAGCAAGTTTTCTCGAGTAGTGAGTATCGCGTCTCACAATCGATAAACTTTTTGCTAAGGTAATATATGGCGTGCTCTTTTCGACCAGACTCGTCCTGCTGACCCAGCACACATCCCATCGATCCTTCGAGCACAGTAAGATACATGATCAGAGGCCTTCCTAGCACTGGAGGCATAAGAATTGGTGGCTCCAACAAATATTCTTTGATACGGTCGAAGGCCCGCTGACAGTCTTCATTCCATTTAATGGCCTGATTCTTCCTCAGAAGCTTGAAGATGGGCTCGCACGTGGCCGTTAGGTGAGAAATAAACCGTGCAATGTAGTTTAGTCTCCCCAAGAAACCACGCACTTGCTTTTCAGTCTTCGGCTCTGGCATTTCCTGGATAGCTTTCACCTTGGCCGGATCAACTTCAATTCCTCGTTCACTAACAATGAAGCCGAGCAACTTGCCAGAACGAACCCCGAAGGTGCATTTATTCGGATTTAATCTCAATCTGAACTTTCGAAGCCTGTCAAACAATTTTGCTAGGTTGACCAAGTGTTCTTCTTCCGTCTGGGACTTTGCTATCATGTCATCAACATAAACCTCAATTTCATGATGGATCATGTCGTGAAACAATGTCACCATTGCCCGTTGGTAGGTAGCTCCTGCATTCTTTAAACCAAACGGCATGACTTTGTAACAAAAGGTGCCCCAAGGAGTGATGAAAGTTGTCTTTTCCATATCCTCGGGAGCCATCTTGATTTGATTATAGCCTGAGAATCCATCCATGAAGGAGAACACGGAAAACTGAGCAGTATTATCGACAAGTACATCTATGTGAGGTAGAGGGAAATCATCTTTGGGGCTAGCCCTATTCAAATCCCTGTAATCCACACACATTCTGACTTTGCCATCTTTTTTAGGAACCGGCACAATGTTAGCAACCCATGGAGGATAACTAGTCACGGCCAAAAAGCCAGCATCAAACTGTTTTTGCACTTCTTCTTTTATTTTGATTGCCATGTCTGGACGTGTGCGCCTCAACTTCTGCTTTACCGGAAGACAACCTTCTCTGAGAGGTAGCTTGTGTACCACAATGTCAGTGTCTAAACCAGGCATATCCTGGTAGGACCATGCGAAGACGTCAACGTACTCTCGAAGCATAGCCATCAAACGAGTCTTGACAGATTCTTCTAATGCAGCTCCGATCTTGACTTCTTTCTTGTCCTCTTCAGTACCCAGGTTTATCACTTCCACATCTTCCTCGTGCGGCTGAATCATCTTCTCCTCCTGTTTGAGCAGTCTGGCCAATTCTTCGGGTAAATCACAATCCTCTTCACCTTCCTCATCGGCTTGATAAATTGGATTGTCGAAGTCATACTTAGCCATAACAGGGTCGTCATTGATAAGATCCGGTGACGAGCACCTGCATGAATGATGATTCATGCAAGGCTTTAGCAACAACTTGAGAAAATGAGAAACATTGCCATTTTAAAAACTTTTCTTTCTTTTTGAAAAACAAAAGTAAAAAACGAAAGACAGAGAACAACATGAAATGAATGTGAAACGTCAATTTATTAATGATTGTGTTAATGCACAAATGAACCCTTACAAAGAGCCACTATACCCCGGGCAAGACATAGTGCTTTAATACAGGAAAACAAAAACAAAAAACATTACTCTTCAAAAGATGTTACTGAAATGAGCCTTTCTGACGTCCAGTTGCTAAGTTGAGCTCCTGGGACGGCGGGTCTAATCCATTCATCCAAGTCACAATCACTATCAACAGCTTCATCCTGCACTGCGCTGATATTTCCGTAGTCTATCACTCCTGCACTTGTGAAAGTGACTGGGCTCTGACAACCTTTCGCACTTGTTTCAGACGAAGATCCTCCAGGGTGATAACCAATCCCGAACATGTCTTTCTTCTCTGGTAATTCGATTGGGCTGCCCCAGCCTTCTCGCACTCCAGATTCTACTAATTCACGCGCTTGTTTATAAGAGGCTATAGACACCCCCTTCTTTGGCACCTCAGGAGAAGTTGCTACGGCGGATGCTTGCTCGGACTTCAAAGGCTCGAAAGCTTGACATGGGGTTTCGACTATTTCGCCATCCATCTCCACATATTTGAACGAGGCTAGATGACTGACGAAGATATCTTCTTCCCCACTGACCGTCACAACTTGACCTTCCCAGACGAACTTTAATTTCTGATGAAGTGTAGAAGAAACCGCTCCTGCCGAGTGTATCCAGGGTCTTCCAAGTAAACAACTATATGCCGGCTGGATATCCATCACGTAAAACGTGGTATTGAAGACTTGTGGACCTACCTTGATAGGTAACTCCACCTCTCCAAATACCGATCTTCTTGATCCATCAAATGCTCGGACTACTAAATCACTGGGCTTTAGCACCACTCCATCATAGTCCAGCTTCATCAATGCCTTCTTAGGCAAGACGTTCAGAGATGAACCAGTATCCACCAGCACATGGGAGAGCACTGCACCCTTGCATTCCAGAGAAATATGCAATGCCCGATTGTGAGCACGCCCATCAGAAGTTAAGTCCAAGTCCGTGAAACCCAATCCATGACTGGCATTAACGCTGGACACCACCGTTTCTAGCTGGTTTACGGAAATATCCTGAGGCACGTATGCCTTGTTCAGAATATTTAAAAGGGCCTTCCTGTGAGATTCCGAACACATGAGCAATGATAAGATGGAGATCTTTGACGGTGTCTGCTGCAAATGGTCTACAATCTTATAGTCACTCTTCTTGATGATCCTCAGGAATTCTTCGGCTTCTTTATCAAAGGTGAGATCTGGATCAGCTGATGGAGTTGGATCATTGGCCAATACTGGTTGTTTTCCCCTGGCTCTAGCTTGGGCTTCGGCAGTATCCCTGGGTGGTATCACATCGCTTCTCAGTGCTTCTGGCGCAAATAGTCTTCCACTTCTAGTAAAACCCCCTACTCCAACATTCTCTACCTGAGCTGGGGTTATACTAGTCGTAGCCAACTCTTGTCTCTGGCCGTTGCAATACACTTCGCCACCATAGTTCCAAGGAACTGCTCTGTCACTTTGGTACATTATGGGTCCAGCAGTGGTAATAGTTATTGGCGCCGCTCTGGCACGCGAGGGAACTTGGGATGGATCATAAAAGATAGTCACTGTAGATACTTCACTTTCTTTCACGATCTTGTCAAATTGCAGCACTCCTTCATCAATCATACCTTGAATTCCGGCCTTCAATCGTTTGCAACCGTTGGTAGCTTCTGTACATTCTGAACAATCATCCTCGCATCCGGGGAAAATGCCTTTCTTCAACAAACAAACCTTGATAGCAACCAATGAAGTCTGCAAGTCATCTACATCATCCACCAAATTCAATTTCTCCCCTTCACCAATTGCACCAACCGTGCCCCTGTGAGAAGGCATGGGATTTTCCAGCACATTAGGAGAGGGAGCGAAATTGATCGCTTTAGAATCCAACAAGTCCTGAACAACATGCTTCAACGCTTTACAATTTTCAGTACTATGGCCGGGAGCTCCAGAATGAAACTCGCATCTAGCATTCGAGTCATAACCTTCAGGAATTTGGCCTGGCCTCGGAGGTTGCAAGGTACGGAGCTGGATCATTTGAAGCTGCAGGAGATTCTTCAACAGTTGGGAGTAAGACATTGGTGGAGCTTCAAAATGTCTATCTCTCGGCTTCTGAGGGTAGTACGGACGAGGGGGTCTTGGCTGATACCCCTGTGAGCGTTGCGGCTGTGGAGGCTGGACCCGTTGTTGAACTGGAGGGGTTGAAATAGTGACGGGGGCCACTTGCTGATAATATCCTTGGTGCATCATTCCTCTCTGTGCGTATACTGCTCCTGTTTCTCCTTCCCTCCTTTTCACAAAGGGTTTCTTGATGCCAGACACTGAAGCGCTTCCATTTTGAATCTTCCCCTGCTTGAGCCAGCTTTCGATTCTTTCTCCAGTCAGGATAATGTCCGAAAAACCACTTGAGGAACAGCCAGCCAACCTTTCCATGAAATGCCCTGGGAGGGTATTCAGGAAAAGATCGACCATCTCTCTTTCCAATAAAGGTGGTTGCACTCGGGCGGCCACCTCACGCCACCTCTGTGCATAGTCTTTGAAGCTCTCCGAGCTCCTCTGTGTCAAGCTTTGAAGCTGAGTACGGCTAGGTGCCATGTCAATATTGTATTGATATTGTCTGAGGAAGGCTTCTCCCAAATCTTTCCAACTTCTAATAGAGCTCCTTTCCAACTTCATGTACCACTCCAAGGACCCTCCAGAAAGGCTATCCTGGAAATAGTACATCCATAGTTTCTCGTCTCGCGTGTGGGCCGCAATCTTCCTGTAGAAGGCCTGTAGGTGAGTTTTCGGGCAAGAGTTGCCGTTGTATTTATCAAATGCTGGTGGCCTGAACTTGTGTGGAATGACCACCCCAGGTACTAAACCCATATCTGACACGTCAATCCCCAAAGTGTCCTTGCACTCTAAGGCCTTGACCTTCTCTGCAAGCACCAAGAAGTCGTTGATATTTCCGTCACCGCCGAAACCCATATCATTGTTGAAGTACTGGAATTGGTCTTCCTGCCTGTCCTGCACAGGAACATACGTAGCCATAGCTGGATCTGGAACATGAGGTCCACCTGTACCGTTGTTAGTATTGGGAGGAGCCCCTAGTCCACCGGAAGTAGTTGCCTGAGCATTAGTGTTAGGAGGAGTTAACCCTTGAATTGCATTTCTCAGCTCCTGCTGCCCCTGGGCCATCCCCTGCATCAGAGTCATAAATTCTGCCATCTTGATACGGACATCGTTGAGTTCTGTCTGCATGGCGTCCATTACTGTTCTTTGATTACTGCGGGTCGCGTACCGATGAGGAATATTTTGTCGAATGTACCGGGTCTTGGCGGCCCTCGCAATCTTTGCCTGATGAACACAGATAAATTAGACATCTTGGAGAAAAACCTGCAAAGACAAAGACAAAATGCAAATGATGTGTATGCAATGCAATGTGTTCCTTTTATTCCCGAGTATTTTCCTGTGTCCGGTCCTGGCATTAAGAAGATAAGAATTGGGAAGAAGACCCAAATAATATTCAGACATAATGACGGCTGTGGAGAATTGGTGCTCATTTCCCGTGTCGGTGCAAATAACGAACAAGAAATCCGAAACAAATCAATCATATAAACTGGAATTTGAAAATACAACGTCCCTGAAGGGTACCAAACAAAATAACAACAAAAGTACATCACATATAAGGAATCCCACAACAAGCCTGTGAGTAATCCAAGTACAACAATATGAAATTAAACCCTAGGGAACTCTATATCTTTCAATCTCCAGCTAAGGCATTTGACGCTCTGGAATAGTTGAACCACATCTGGATGACCGGGTTCCTGGATGAGCTTCTGAATGAGGAGATCCCTCGCATCAGAAGAAGCGTGCAACTCCTCGATCTGCTGTAGAAATGCTGCTTCATTCCCCTTGCTTTGACTAGACTCGGCCTTCGACCTTTTCACCTCAGCTTTCAACTTCAAGTCTTCAATCTCCTTTTGAGCTTCCTTCAGTGCCTGCTGGCTTTCTGTTACGCGCCGGATACGATCCTCCTCTTGATAATAAGCTTTCCTGAGAAGTTCTTTCTGCCCATCTAAAGAATCCTGAAGACTTTTGACTTCCTGTTTATGTTTGGCGTCCAACTCTTTTTGTTTCTTCAGATTTTCGTCCCATTTCTCCTGCCATAAAGTAACAGCTTCATTGGCTTCACTAAGATCTTTCTTCTCTCTTCGGCGCTGGGCCGTCTTATGAGTCTCAGCTAAACCTTTCTTTCGGAAGTAGAGCTCTCTATCTTCAAAATCTTTCTGCTTAAGACGGACTATCTCCTCGGCTTGCACAGCTCTATCTTTCAATTGACGGTTCTGGATCATCAGCGCTTGACAAGAATTAAGAGCCTCTTGATTTTCAACCCTCAGTTGCTTAACCAAAGCCTCTAACTTCTGATATTCCTCCAAAGGTACTGTAGCAGGTGGTGGAGTTGGCACAGAAAAAGGAACTAGAGCCGTTTGAACCCCATTCTTTATCCATGCTTCAAATTCAGGAAACATTCGATTGTTGCTCTTGCCCAGACATGCTATACCCTTCCTCTTAATCATCTTCCAGGACCCTGCAGCTTTTTGGACCAAAGGAAGATTGTCTTTTACCGGAAAATAGAAGGTTTGGAATAATTCAGACTCATCAGGAACCTCCTTGAGCGCATACCCTAACTGTCTTCTTAAGAGGATGGGATTGTAGTTAATACATCCTGATACTCCTAACAAAGGCACATTAGGGTAATTACCACAACTAATAATGAAACTCTTTCCCTTCAACTTCAAAGTAAACCACCTGATATTTCCAGAAGACAAAGTACTCAGCTTCTGAGCCCAAGTAGAATTAGGATCCGCAAAACTCTCAGTAGTAGGCAAGTGTCTTATAACCCATTTGTAGAATAAAGGAGCACAACATTTAACAAGACCTCCTCGTCTCTTCTCATTCTTGTAATGCACAGAATAATACAGATCACCCAAGAGAGTGGGCACCGGATTCTTCAACACAAACAAATGAATGGCATTCATGTCCACAAACTTGTCCATGTCAGCAAATAAAACTATCCCATACACAGATAACGCCAAGATAGCACAAACTGAATCCCACTGCTTCTCCACGGCACGTTCTTCAGCTCTCTTGACCAGAAAATCTAAGGAAAAACCAAGTACTCCTGCTTTGGTGGAAACCAGATTAGAAGACACCTCTGACGGGCTCAAATAAAGAGCCTTAGCAATATCATCGTGAGTTGGTCTTGTCATCTCCGAATTAAAAGGAAGCTGATCCTTGATTGAAACTCCCATAATCTCAGCATATTCTTCCAACAAAGGACCCAACTGAAAGTCATGAAATGTGAAACACCTAAGCCGTGGATCATAATACTGCAACAAAGTGTGAATGGCGCTCCTCTGAGAATTATCCAAGTTGAATACCAGATCCAGAATATCACCATACTTTTCTTTGAAGTAGCTCAAATGACCCGGGGTAATCAGAGACACCAATTGGTTGATCAGGTCCATCTTAGTATCGAAGAATTTTTAGTGCACAGTTCTCTTTTTGACGTCTTCCATTCTGAAGCAATAATATGGCCAGGAACCGGAAATAAATGTAGACCCTGAGAATAAAAGAAACACAAATGATTAATGATGATATGATGTTTATGCAAGACAAGGCATGTGATCAGTGAAGTGTCTGTGATGTGCCAATCATATAATCAGGTGTCGGTGCCAGGTCTCAAAATCCAGATATCACAATAATCATCCCTCTGATCCGGGATCCCTAACTTAAGAACAGAAATCCAGATCACAAAACTGAACCAAAGGTAAAGTGGGTATGCTGAAGGTACCAGGGTTCCTGCAAACCTGTAAACCCCTCCCAAATCTCACGGGTGTGCTACTACGGGTCAACATCACGGACTCTCAAAGCCAAATAGCAATAATACGTTCACCATTTCCGGGAAATGGCTCATGACCAAATCAGGGAATCGGTTTGGCATTATGTACTACTCAGGGAGGTCTCAGTTGAGTCCGGAAAAACAAGCATCCCTCACAAGTTTCCAGCTTCAAGCACTGAATCGAGAAACAATAGTACATTCATCCCGAAGGGTACAATACTATCGTCATACGAACAGTTTGCTTTAACTGAATTCCTATGAGAGAACCAGGCCATCCTATGCGAGTTCCCAATGGACCCTCGGATGCGAGTGGGTTTGCCAACAAATGTGGTCTGCCACTGTCATCACTGGAGAGGGTTGTTTCCATTAAGGTTCTCAATGATCGGTCCCCAGCTGCACATAACTATCAAGGTTGTACCCTGAAGTGGGGAAGAACCCCCACACAGAATAGTCCCAAGACAGTCGCAACCTGGGTGTGGAACACATCACCACTCATCATGTAACCATGCGAGCACAACATGTCCACGCTAATCCTATGGTGCACTCAAGCCGGGTATTTGGCTTATCTCACAGTAACTCCCACCCCACAGAAAAAATGAAAACCAGCACAGCCAGACAGTCCAGTATAATATGATGCATGGAAAAAAAAAAAATACTGAAAGCGGTAAATAAATGCGGTAAAGTAAAGCTGTAAGTAAAACTGTAAAGCTAAACAATAAAGCTAAACTAAAGCACTCAGCATCAAACAAATAACACCCAAAGAAACAAAAACAAACAGGCGCTAGGATTGACTCTACAAGGGAAACTGGAAGAATCAGGTTAGTCCCCAGCAGAGTCGCCAGCTGTCGCTCCCGGGATTTTCATCCTAGTACAAACGCGAAAGTGGCGCGGAAAGGTAGAGTCGCCAGCCAGACATTTTTATCCCAAAGGAATGGGAAAGGTAATGTTGCACAAACCTGAGGAAGAAGGAAAGGACAATGCCTTGCGAACCAAAGATCTGAGCTCGGGAGTCGGTTACGAATTGAGAAGGTATTAGCACCCCAATCCGTCCGCCGTACCCGACGGGATCCACGCTTGCTTGCTTGTTTCAAAGGGTGAGAAGAAAAACTGCTGCTGAATAAAACCGCTAACTGGGATGGAAATGGAAATGAGAAAAGGAACTGAAATAAGAAAGGAACTGAAAGAGGACAAAAAGAAAGAATGGGGAAAATGTAGGGAAAATAAAGAATGTGCTCAAATGGGCCCTACCCCACTGCCTACGTACCTCATCGGGATAAATGAGGATCAGAGACGCCGTAGTTCGTCTAACTTAGGCGGGAACTGATTGTTTGTGTTTTTTACAGCTGGAACTGCGTATGTCTATGCTCAGGTGTTGCAGGCTCGTCTGGTACGAGTGCGTTAACCGTCTTGCATGCGAGACAAGTCGTCGCGAGTTCGCGTTGTGAATGAATGAGATGAGAAGAGAAGTTCCCGCAGGATAGTCGGTTATTGTTTGTTTTTATCTTTTAAAAGAAGTGTTCTGAATTTTTGTTTGTGAACTGTCTTGTACTAAGACCTATCCATCGCGGGAAGTATTTACACCTCGCCCCGAAACAGGACGCGTATAAACACTCCGCAACAAAGTCTCGTGTCGTACAAGATTGTTCGGTTTTTATTAAGTGTTTTATTGCTTTTCTTTTGAGATGAGAAAGAATGACTCAAATTGGTAAAAGGAAAAATCTAAGGGACTAAGACTCAATCCTAATGTGTTATGTATTTACAAAGTGGTCCTAATGGTTAGTGAGGTTTTCTATTCCTAATGGAAACTTAGAACTATTAGAATTCAACTTACTTCTTAATGAAGTTAAGTTGATTCTAAGAACAATGGGGAAGCCTATACAAGTTATAGAATCTAATGATAAGGCAAAACAATGAAATGGAATTAAGAGATAAGGTTCTAAAAACGCAATTAAAGGCATGAATTAAAAAATAGTCCTATTTTATTTATTCTAGTCCTAATTAAAAAGGGAACTTTAACCTACATTCTAAATCAAAGTTAAGCCTAATGTTCATTCTAAAAAAAGCAAATTAAACTAAACCTAAATCTAATATTAAATTTAAATGCTACACTTAAACTACCCTATTATTATTTTTTTTGGACTTATTTCTAGCTATGTTTAAACTAATGGGATTTATGCCTAACTAGGCCTAAGACTAATATCCTTAAAAAATATTAAATCTCCTATAAAAATTGTGAAACCTAAACTATGGGATCCTAACATTATCTCTAATCTTATACTAAGAGGAATTCTAAAAATACTTATTTTTCCTATGCCTAAAAATTATTTAATTTCAACTAAGATTAACCATTATTTCCTAAGGATTACTCCACTAAAGCCTATGATAAAAGCTCTTAAAAAATCCACTAAAAATATCCTAAGAACTATTAGGAGTCCTCTAATTATAAAAAAAAGAATGGCTCAAAAAAGTGGTTAGAAGCTATTTAAATAAAATAAACAAAATTCAGCACAATTAAGAAGAAACTCAATAAAGCTAAATACAAGAATAATTCAGAATTAATTCAAAAATAAATAAATTCCAGAAAATAAAAATGTCACAAATTCCTAAATTCAATTATTAATCTACTTTAATTTTTATAGAATTTTCTCATGCTCTTTATTATTTTTATTAGATTTAATTTGAAACTATGATTAACTAAAATTCTAACAAGAACATAAATGGGGTGCTCTTGGTAATTGTTATGTGTTTTTGTGAACTGGGCTCCAAAAGGAGGGTGCTAATAGGAAAAGGAATAGGCCCAATTCGCAGCCTTGAGAGGGGATGTGCAGACAGCAGTTTTCTTAGTTATTTTATGTATTGGGCTTAAAAGTGGGGTGCCAAAATTAAACATATCTTTTAATTAATTCACAACAAAGGGATTAAATTCTAATCTTATTATAATACTTAATTAAAATCTGAATTAAAAACGAATTAAATCTTAATCTAATATTTTATATACACTCTTAGTCTTAAATAATGTTTTCTAAAATATTAATTTAAAAAAATGAATAATAATATTTCTAAATCTTAATTTGACCATAATTTTATTAGAAATGAATTATCTTTAATCTAAAAAAAAAATTAACCAATAATCTTGAAAGAAAAATTGAAACAAAATTATAAACTTATGATTATATTTTTTAAAGAAACCTTAATTTAAGAAAAAAACTTAAACCAAACTATTATGATTTTAAACTTAACTTAATATAATATTTTCTAACAATTTTAATAATAATAAAAAATGAATTATCTAATCTTATGATAAAATTTCCTAAAGTCTTAATTTTTTTTAAAAAACGATTAAACTAAAGTTTAGATTGTATCAAATTAATATTCTAATTTAATTTATCACAATATTTTCCTAGAAAAACTTAATTTAGGTTTAAACTTATGAAAATATTTTTCTAAAAGAAACTTAATTTAAAAAAAGTAAAAATTCTAATAATCTTGTAATAATGCTTTTCTCAACAATCTTAATTTAAAAAAAAAGAAATAAAAGGAATAAACTAGTTCTATTATAATATTCTAAAATTTTAATTATAATGCTTTCTAAAAAAAAACCTTAATCTAAAAACTATTAAATTAATCTTATAAAAAATAATTTCCTCTAAAATCTTAATTAAATAAAAAGAAATAGACTAATCCTCTTATAATATTTCCTAAACCTTAATTAACTAAACTTAATATAATATTTAATTTATATTACTGATAAATGAATTACATCTTAACTTAAAAAAACAAAAGATTAACTACTAATCTTAAATTGAATTAACTAATAATCCTGTTACAAATTAATTAAATCTTTAATCAAACTATAACCTAATTACATTGAAGAACCCTAATCCCTTTCTCATTTTCTCCCTCGCCGCCGCACAACAACCCCATCTCTCTCTCACCTCTCGGCTTCTTCTTCCCCAGACCGCCGCCGCAACGCCCTTCTGTCTTCCCCGCTACCACCTTCTTATCCTTCAACCTCAAATGACAATCACGCCTCAACCCCTCCATGAAATCGAACTACTCAGTTCGAATAAAACCAAAAGGAAGACCCAACCTCTGCTCTCTCTCAAACTCGAAATCAACTTTTCCACTCCCATATGCCGAAAATCGAAGAGAAACGCAGCGAGAAAAAAAAGTGATGGACTCGTACCTTGTGGCTTCGACGACGATAAAAGACGTTGATTGGCGAACGAATGATGCGTCTTCTTCTTTGGCTAGGTCGGGATCTTGACGACGATGACAATTGACGTTGAAGACGATTTCCAAGGTTACGACTCAGGTATACGATTCGATCTCACTTCTCGTTCTTGTCCTGCTTCGAATCTTGCGTGTTGTTGACGCCGTGGCTCTCGTTTCGATTCCTGCAGGTTGGAAATGTTTGTGGCAATTTCTGGCTGCTGACTGGGGACTTCACGAAATACAGATCAATGAACACGAACACCGAGTGATGATATCGATGCGTGATGAAGATAATGCCGAAGAGTTATGAGACCTTCCTCTTTACCCTTCACATTCCTGCCTTCATCCCTATCCTTATTGAATTTTTGGCTGCTGAATGATTGGAATTATTACTCTGTGCAGGTCAAGGATTGAGGATGAGAGGTTGATCAGAGAATTCAGATTGGGAAGATTATGATGATGGAGAGGTTAAGGATTTGAGAGATGGTTTTGATTGAAAACAGAAACTGATTGAGGGATGTTGGTTCAGAAAAAAGGTTGAAGAAGGTTGGATTCGGAGGATTTTTGTGAGGTTTGGGGGAGAAAAGAAATTGGAGGAGAAGGTTGAAGGAGGACAAACTGTGGAAAAGAAAATTGGAATTGTAAAAAAAATTCAGAGGAGTAATGCTCCTGATTTATAAGAGCCGATTATCCAGATCCTTCTGGACGATTCTCAGGGAAACCTTCTGGAAGCTTTCAAAAAAAATCAGAATCTGTTAAAGGTTAGTTGAGTTTTTTGCAACTAAATTTGTTTAGAGTTTTTTTGTGATCTCTGCTGTGATATTGTAAATAATTTGAGCTGTTATCTCCTGTTTTCCTTTTGCTGAAGGTTCGCCGAATTTCCACTTTGTTTTTACCGCTGTACAATGCAAATGGTGATTTACAGTTAATTACAATTGAAGAGGAGAAAGATTTGCTGCCAAGCTATACTTTGAATATAAATTCACGACGAATCCTTCAAACGGTACTCTGTTATATCAGTCAGATTCTAACTGATTTTATGGGGCTATATCCTTTTCTCCCCTTTTTTTTGCTTTTAGAATTTCGATTGACTCGGCTAAGAGCTATTCAGTTAAAAGCCGGTGTCGGATTCCATCATTTTCGGTTTATCTTTTCTTTCTTTTTTTTTTTTTTTGAACTGATATCTTCTTCCTTTTAACCGAAACCGAATCTGATTATTTCGGTTATGAGCTTAGATTTTTTTCTCATTACGAGTTTTTTAGTTGCCATGACTTCGGTTATTATCGGCTAGCATTCGTTGGAAATGAGATTCATGACGATTGATATTCACTTCCTCTTTTTAATCGTTACAGCTGTGAAACTCAGTCTTGACTTGCCCTTTCTTTGAACGCAGCTTATGCAGGACATGGTGGTATGAGTCAAGCATCGCTTTCGAAAACGGAGATAGGAATGTTGTTTTTCTGGACGCGGCTGAACACTGAAAATCATGGAGGCTTATTATTGATGAAGCCGATTAGAGTCCTTCAGTTCTTAATTCAGCCCCCCCGCCTACTTCTATGCCTTTTTCTGAATTTTCTGTCAGCTAGCTCCAAAGAAATCTATTGTAGTAGCTTTTTTTTGTTTGTAACTGAACTAATTTCTGGTTGTTAATTGGTGATACTGTAACCGACTTTCCCGATTCCATAATGCTAACTTATGACTTGGTTTATTTTTGGTGTTATAATAGTTCTCACTATAGTTTGAACTTTTCCATTTCACAAATTTGTAACTGATAATGATTTGATTTTTGGTTGGTTACATTAAAGGGATAAAACCTTAAATCCGGACAGGGATTAGCTTGAGTTAGGTGGAGTATGAAATTTGGACATGGTTTCAAAATATGGACACTTAAATGAAAATGGTCATCGATTTCGAAATTCAAATAAAAAAAATCAATTAATAATGAGGTACGTGTTTGGATTTAAAAGGCATGTATTTGACTAATATAAGATTTTATAATCGATTTTCAAAATTGAACGAAATAATTCAAAAGTGAATGAAATAATTATGAGCTAAGGTGAATACTAACAAGTAGCTTCGGATTTGGAAATGGGCTTAAGTTAAAATAACAAAAGAACTTTGATATGCGATTTCGGATCAAATCAAATGGTTTATGGTATGAAACGACTTAAATGGATTTGGTTACTGAAATTGAACGCTAACATGAACAATTGGGCTAAGAACCAATTAGGATGAAACGTCACATGGGCTCGAATGGCCCAACAAGATAGAATTAGGTTTTATCCTTTGAAATGGACATGAAATTGGCATAAGTGAGACTTAAGAAAGGTGACAACAAAAGACTTAGAACAAATTCTATTTAAACCTTGACAATTGGCCTCTGGTTGTAAAAATGAGAAAACAAATGGGTGACGATTATGCCTATTAAAAAGAATAGAGATTATTAAAGGAGGAGTGTATGAGGGCAAATGGATATGGACAACGATAAGTGGAAAGATGAATAAAACGAAAAATGGAAATAAAAGCAAAATGAAATAATCGGGCATGGTTTATGAAAATGAGAACAACGCAATGAATGGGTATGAAATCTCAATTTTAACCCTAGGTCCATTTCGACTTCTTTCCACCAGTCTATAAACACAATCATTTCTGAGCCACTGAATATTTTCGGACCGGTCACAACTCTCTGAATCATTTGAAATATGCCATGACCATTCAAATCCAGATGAATCACTGATAAACTGAAAATTCGAAACAAACTTCACACCAACCATAGTTCAATAAATAGATGAATCTTCGCACACGACAACATAATCCTTGAATATCCGCTGTCCAAGAGATAATCCGGTGGTCCCAAATAATCTTGCAGTTGTAACGACCTTTCTACAATTTGATCCAAGTTAAATCACACCCCATCTGAATTGAGACCCCAACTGAGCAACCGCATTCGGAATAGAATCATAGCCCAGTGAATATTCTCTATCATTTCAATCCCTGGCAGATACAGATAAGGTGCAAAGAACCCTAATCTCCTTGAGCTTTGATCCCATGCCTTATGACATAAATGACCTGGTGACAAATGCCGGTGAATGCAAGATAATGAGCCAATAGAGGGAATAAATATGAGGGCAAATTTTGAGGTATTACACAATGCTATTGAAGAAGACAAGCCGTCTTACTTGATAACCAGTGTGGGTCAGATTCGGACACCGTTGGTAGAGATTAAAGCTCAACTCCTCGAATGTCAAATGTTCTCGGGATGTGAGTTAGGGTGTGCTTATTGCAACATTTCAGTTAATGGTTGTGATAACTTGAGAGATGGCATAGATGGTCTCATCCAGAGTGGCCTGCTTCAAATTACAACATCAATTCCTACCAACCCAGCAACCTCATCCGCAACAATTCCCGTGTCTTCTACAAATGCAACAACCATTGTTCCAAGTAACTCTTCAATCTCATCAACAAATGCTTCATCTGTTACTTCAACGGACCAGATATCAGCAAACATCCCTTCTACAACTTCAGCACCACTTCATTCAGAAACTCCTACAACAACAACACCCATCCTTCCAACAATGTCTCCTACAACTTCAGCAGCAAATGTCTCCACGGTTACGATTTATTATGATCCTGAAAATGATTCTGCCTACAACTCACAAAATGCCACTCCCATCAGAGCACCAGTCACAATATACTATGATCCACAGACTATCACAGTCCCTTCTGCAGCTGCCATCAGTCCAGTCACCATCACGGTGCCTGGGCCAGTACCTTATGAAAGCAGTAATGCCATCCCCTGGCATTACGGCTCTGATCTATACTGCGGAGGACAGAAAATCACTCTTGAATCATCAACCCTTGCACCACAAATAGACAATGTGGGAGGAAGCGGAGGCTTCACTCGAAGCGGACGTCTTTTTGCTCCACAAACTCAAAGACCCACTGCCGAAGCAGAAGCTGCTGCCAAGGCAAAAGGGAAAAGCTTGATGCAAGAAGAGCAAATTGTTAAGGAAGCTTTGAAAATACCCTTTGATCAAGAAGTTGATGAGTTCATGAGAATCATCAAGAAAAGTGATTACAAAATAGTGGATCAGCTTCATCAGACGCCTTCCAAGATCTCAATCCTATCATTGCTTATGTGCTCCGAGGCTCATCGGAATGCATTACTAAAATTCTTGCACGCAGCTTATGTGCCTGAGGAGATCACAGTCAATCAGTTGGAAGCTGTGGTTGGAAATGTTAATGCTAGTCATGGACTAGGGTTCACCAACACCGATTTGACTACTGAAGGCCGCAATCATAACAAGGCTTTGCACATTACCATGGAATGTAAAGGTGCAGTTCTTTCCCATATGCTGGTAGACACAGGATCATCCCTCAATGTCTTACCTAAAAAAGCCCTTGTGAACCTAGAGTATGACGGATTGGCATTACGCCCCAGCAACCTGGTAGTAAGAGCCTTCGATGGTTCTAAGAGATCGGTTCTGGGCGAGATTGAGTTGCCTATAACGATTGGCCCACAAACTTTCAAAACGACCTTCTACGTGATGGATATACAGCCTGCCTACAGCTGTCTATTGGGTAGGCCATGAATTCACGCCGCTGGCGCCGTGACCTCAACCCTTCACCAGAAGTTAAAATTCGAGTGGGAGGGTCAAGTCGTTACTATCTGTGGAGAGGAGGATATTTTTGTTAGCCACCTGGCTACCTATAAATACATTGAGATGGATGGGGAGATCCACGAAACAATGAGTCAAGGGTTCGAGGCCTTGAACATAAATGAAACTTCTGCTGTACCTAGAACCTCGATGACATCTTACCAACAAGCCCGGAAGGTTGTTGAGGAGGGAACTGCCCAAGGCTGGGGCAAACTGTTACCTGTGGAGAAGAAAGAGGATAGATTTGGGTTGGGTTACAAACCAACTCAACAAGATCAAGCAGAGGTTGCTAAAGAGCCCAACTTTGTTATTGGGGGGATGCTCACCCCCGATGCTGTCAACAATTTGGAAGACGAGGATGAAAGCGACCGCAACCTGGAGAGTTGGATCCGTCCAAAGATCCCGGGAAGCAGTATCTCGAACTGGTCTTCCCAGGAAATTATAAGAGTTACTCATGCAGAGTAATTATTATTTCCTGTATTTTATAGCATGCATCAAAGTCTTGCATCTTGCCCAAGATGACAAGACTCATTTTGTAATCGGGCCATCTGTAATTTTTTTTGTGCAACAAGATTAATCAATGAAACATCAGACATCTTTTGCAAATGAGTCTTTTTCTCTCCCGCTCACTGTTTTTCCATTTTTCTTTTTGTACAAAAAAATAAATGGCAGTGTTTTCAAAATGACAACTTTATTTCACTTTTCTAAACAAGATTAAAATCAAATCACTAAAATGAACAAACTGAACCCTTGCAGAGAATGCCTTCCAGACAACACTGACAACAGCACGGCTATGACTTCGTATGACTTTGACAATCCGATCAATCAAGCTGATGAAGGGGTTGAAGAAGAATATGAGCTTCCTGAAGAGCTAGCCAGGTTGTTGAGACAAGAGGAGAAGGTTATCACTCCTCATCAGGAGGAGGTAGAAACAATTAATCTTGGTACAGATGAAGACGTGAGAGAAGTTAAAATCGGGGCCTGCTTACAAGACTCAGTGAAGAGACAACTGATTGACCTGCTTCAAGAATATGTGGACGTGTTTGCTTGGTCTTATCAAGATATGCCAGGGTTAGATACCGACATCGTTGTGCACAAGCTTCCTTTAAGAGAGGAATGCCCACCGGTTAAACAGAAGCTGCGCCGTACTCGCCCAGACATGGCAATGAAAATCAAAGAAGAGGTACAAAAGCAATGGGACGCCGGGTTCCTTGCTGTGACTAGCTATCCACCGTGGGTTGCTAATATAGTACCTGTGCCTAAGAAAGACTGCAAAGTAAGGATGTGTGTTGACTACCGGGATCTGAACAGAGCCAGCCCGAAAGATGACTTCCCTTTACCTCACATTGATGTATTGGTGGATAATACGGCTCAGTTCTCAGTATTCTCCTTCATGGATGGATTTTCAGGATACAATCAGATTAAAATGTCACCTGAAGACATGGAGAAGACAACCTTCATCACACCCTGGGGCACGTTCTGCTACAAGGTAATGCCATTTGGGCTCAAGAATGCCGGTGCAACATATCAACGGGCTATGGTAACATTATTCCACAATATGATCCATAAAGAAATCGAGTGTTATGTGGATGACATGATTGCCATGTCCCTTACTGAAGAAGACCATCTGGTAAATCTACTGAAGCTGTTCAAGCGTCTGAGGAAATACCAACTGAAGTTGAACCCCAACAAGTGCACGTTCGGGGTGCGATCTGGTAAGCTGCTGGGATTTATTGTAAGTGAGAAAGGGATTGAAGTTGACCCTGATAAAGTCAAATCCATTCAAGAAATGCCTGCACCAAAGACAGAGAAGGAAGTTTGAGGGTTCTTAGGTCGATTGAACTACATCTCAAGGTTCATATCACACCTTACAGCAACCTGTGAGCCCTTGTTCAAACTGTTGAGAAAAGAACAGACGGTCAGGTGGAACGAAGACTGCCAAAGGGCTTTTGAGACAGTATATGTTGACCCACACTACTTTATTGATCTCAAAGATGGACCCAGTCAAGTATATTTTCGAGAAGCCAACGCTTACCGGGCGGGTTGCAAGATGGCAAATGATCCTCACAGAATATGACATCCAGTACACTTCTCAGAAAGCCATCAAGGGCAGTGTATTGTCTGAATATCTTGCTGAGCAACCTATTGATGATTACCAGCCTATGAGATTTGACTTCCCTGATGAAGACATCATGTTCATAAAAGCAAAAGATCATGAAGAGCCTATTCACACTGAAGGGCCTGACCCGGAAGAAGAATGGACTATGATGTTTGATGGGGCTGTTAACATGAATGGTCGTGGTGTTGGTGCAGTACTCATTACACCTAAAGGAGTTCACATGCCTTTCTCGGCAAAACTCACTTTCGACTGCACTAACAACGAAGCTGAATACGAAGCTTGCATTATGGGTCTTGAGGAAGCCATTGACCTCAGGATCAAGACATTGACCGTATTCGGAGATTCAACTCTGGTAATCAATCAAACCAATGGCAAATGGTACACCCACCAGGATCATCTGATACCTTACAGGGATTATACAAGGAGGTTATTGACTTTCTTTACAACGGTCAAGCTTGAGTATATCCCTCGGGACGAGAATCAATTTGCAGATGCTCTGGCTACCATTTCATCAATGATCAAAGTTCAAGCTGCCAACTTCGTACCTCAAATTTCAGTATCCAGACTTAACAGACCAGCATACGTATTCGCAGCAGACATTGTAAAAGATGATAAGCCTTGGTTCCATGACATTAAGTGCTTCTTGGAGGATCAAACATACCCACCTGGGGCATCTTCCAATGATAAGAAGACTCTGAGAAGGCTTGCTGGTAGTTTCTTTCTGAACACTGATGGCTCCCTGTACAAGCAAAATTTTGATATGGTACTCCTCAGATGCGTTGACAAAACAGAAGCAGACTTGTTAATGCATGAAGTACACGAAGGATCCTTTGGAACCCATGCTGGAGGACATGCAATGGCTAAGAAATTGCTACGATCTGGTTATTATTGGATCACAATGGATGCCGACTGTTGTACCTATGCCAGGAAATGCCATAAATGCCAGATTTATGCGGATAAGGTGCATGTGCCTCCCAATACTCTGAATGTGATGTCTTTACCCTGGCCCTTTGCTATGTGGGGCATTGACATGATTGGCAAGATTGAACCAACTGCTTCAAACGGCCACAGATTCATCTTGGTTTCTATTGACTATTTTACCAAGTGGGTTGAAGCAGCTTCCTATGCAAATGTTACAAGACAAGTGGTAGCCAGATTTCTGAAGAGAGATATCATCTGTCGATACGGAGTTCCCGAGCGAATCATTACTGATAATGGTTCCAACTTGAACAACAAAATGATGGAAGAGCTATGCCGGGACTTCAAAATTCAACATCACAATTCTTCTCCTTACAGGCCAAAGATGAATGGCGTTGTTGAGGCGGCTAATAAGAATATCAAGAAGATTGTGCAGAAGATGGTAGTCACCTACAAGGACTGGCATGAGATGCTACCGTTTGCCCTGCATGGGTACCGCACGTCAATCAGAACATCCACTGGGGCAACACCATATCAACTTGTCTATGGTATGGAGGCAGTCCTACCTGTTGAAGTTGAGCTACCCTCCCTACGGGTACTAATGGATGTTAAGCTGAACGAAGCAGAATGGGTCCGATCCCGGTACGAGCAACTGAGTCTGATTGAAGAGAAAAGATTGGCTGCAATCTGTCATGGGCAGTTGTATCAGAAAAGAATGAAGAGAGCCTTCGATCAGAAAGTCAGGCACCGAGAGTACCAAGTAGGAGATCTTGTGCTGAAGAGAATCCTCCCTCCTCATACAGACCACAGGGGCAAATGGACTCCGAACTATGAAGGACCATTCGTAGTAAAGAAAGTTTTCTCTGGTGGAGCACTGATGCTCAGCACCATGGATGGTGAAGACTTCCCGTCTCCTGTGAATTCAGATGCAGTTAAAAAATACTTCGCATAAAATGACCCGCTAGACACAAAAACAGAATGTAGGTCCAGGCAAAAATAGGGCATCCCGGCGAGTCAAAAACAGAATAAAAGACTCGGGAAAAAATAAGGGAAAATAAACAAAAAATGTGTACACCCGCTGAGTTGAAAAGCCGCATTGGACAGCTCAAGCAAAAATGGGTATCCCGATGGATTGAAAACCCGAAAGGGCAATCCATGCAAAATAAGGGAATAAGCGAACAACTGCATTCTGAATTTGTCTGTATCGTTTATAACTTGATAAGCTTCAAAAGGATCAAGCTTCTTTCAGAATCAGCCTTCTTCAGAAAGCAAGACGAGAAGAACGTCAAAAGTCATACGAGTCATAGCAAAAAGAGGAAGCTCCTTAAAGCGTCGTCAACATTGCCAGCATTTTGTTTCTCAATTTGTAACAATCTCCTCATTTCAGGGGATATGTTTCTTTGACTGTATCTCGCCAATTCAGGGCACATGAATTAATAAAAGCAGATTTTCAGTCATGTTTCGTCTTGTACATTTTATTTGCAAAAATGTCTGATGTCTTAAGAAAAACTGGTTGCATAAATACAGATGCTTATCTTCAAAAAAATATATGTAATAAAAGTCACATGCTTGCAGGAAATATACTTACTCACAGAAGTGTCTAAACTCCTATGACGGAATCCAGTAAAGGATACCTCGGGATTACTTGTGCGTCTCCCTATCTTTGCAGGATTGCAGGTATCCAGAACGCAACTTGGGGCATGTAAGCTTCATCCCAGCAAGCTGGCAGATCAATGCTCGCTCAGTCTTAACACTCAAAGTGTTTTCTCCCCAGCCGAGTTGCCACTTGTTACTTCTCCCCAGCCGAGTTGCCATTCCTTCCTCAGCCGAGTACAAAAGTCAGGGAACCATCTCCCCACAGAGCTCCAGCCTCTATCCAGAAGAGCAGCGCACAAAGGAATCACAATAGAGTAAAGAAAGCTGCTACAAACCCCAGCTGGGTCCCTCATTGCTGAGACAAGTCTATCAGTGACCTGAATCCCCAAGCAGATATCATCTCATAAGATCTACCAGTGATCTCGTCCCCGGCTGGGATGTCCATTTCAAGCAAATTGATCTGAAATCTTCACAAGCAGTGGGATCCGAGTCCCGGTTTGGTATCTTTGCATAATCATGGCATGTGCATCATACTCGCCCACAAAGCGTAGCGTTCCGTCTAACACGGAGCATTACGGCAAAAATCCCACATATTACATAATCATAAGCCATGCTTTAAATCAACACTTGTGAATAATGACAATTCGTCAATATACAGAATACTTCCCCCAAATCCCCAGCGGAGATTGCCCAGCAAAATCAGTTGCCTCACATTCACAAACACCGGTATGTACTCTCTTTGGCACCCGTCCGTGTCAATACTCCCCAGTAAAGTCGCCCGAACACTCTGTGCAAACAGTACCACTCGTATTACAGATACTTTTTGACACCCGTCTGTGTCATAACCCCAGCAGAAAGCCAAAGACATCCTCTTTGCACTCACAATTTTTCTTAACACCAGTAACATAAACACTTTATACATCAGATACTCAGTTCATACTATACTCTTCTCCTTTCGACACTCGTCTGTGTCATTCTCCCCAGTAGTTAAATACTCATCTATACACCACTCATGTTACTTATACAAATACTCGTCCGTATCTTGTATACACCATGTACAAATGCTCGTCCGTATCTTGTATATACCATGTATATCCCCACAGATTCGACACTAGTCCTTGTTCTTTGTTAACCAGTTGATACTCGTCCGTACCATCATCTCAAAACATGTGTCAAGCGTTTGTTTCTACCTGATACTCGTCCGTATCATAGTCTTAAGGATGCTCGTCCGCGTCTTTAATCCAAACACTGTGTCAAACACTCCTGTCTTCTTGAATATAGATACTCGCCTGTGTCTACTATTCCCCAGAAGAATCCTCTCAGATTCAACACTCGTCCGTGTTCTCTGTTAACCAGTTGATACTCGTCCGTATCATCATCTCTGAACACGTGTCAGTATTTGTTTCTACCCGATACTCGTCCGTATCGTGGTCTTAGGGATGCTCGTCCGCATATTTAATCTATACACAGACATCTAAACACTTATACCTTTATTTATTGGATGTAAACACTCGTCCGTGTTTACTATTCCCCAGTAGATCGCCAACAAAGCAAATTTTCTTTTTTATCTGACATTCGTCCTATGTCATGATAAACCTTGAGAGCAGCCGTCCCCTGCTAGGTGATCGTCCTTCACCTCTTGATGATCATCCTTCATCATGCTCATCCGATGGCCGTCCCCATCGTTGACCCTTTATCCGACACTCGTCCTGTGTCGTGATATTTAGCAGCCGTCCCCTGCTAGGTGATCGTCCTTCACCTTTGATGATCGTCCTTCATCATTTTATCCAATGGCCGTCCCCATTGTTGATTTTTGTTATCTGACATTCGTCCTATGTCATGATAAGCCTTGAGAGCAGCCGTCCCCTGCTAGGTGGTCGTCCTCCACCTCTTGATGGTCGTCCTCCATCATGCTCATCCGATGGTCGTCCCCATCGTTGACCTTTTATCCGGCATTCGTCCTATGTCGCGATATTTTCGGCAGCCGTACCCTGCCAGGTGGTCGTCCTCCACCTTAGATGACCGTCCCTCATCTTATACCCAACAGAGCAGCCGTCCCCTGCTAGGTGATTGTCCTTCACCTTTGATGACCATACCTCATCATCTGTTATTTCATTTATTCTTTAACCCGATGGCCGTCCCCGTCGTGGTCCCTTTGCCTTTCAGTTTAGCCTGATGGCCGTCCCCATCGTTGGTTACTTTACTTTATGAACTTGATGGCCGCCCCCGTCGTGTTTCATTGATCCCCAGAGAATTTTACAGCTTTACTTGATGGCCGTCCCCATCATAATACCTTTTATCCCCAACATGTCGGCCTCCCCCGTCATCGCTTTGTTTCCCGCACTTTTCCAGCATGTCGGCCGTCCCCGTCATTGCTCTTTACCCAGCAGTCGTCCTCTGCTCGACGGTCGTCCTCCGTCGCCCACACTTTACAATATACTTTATTTTCCTTTACAATCTATATCCCTTTTCTTCTTCATTTTGTGAGTGCAAATTTTGGACTGTCTTTGGTATTCAACCACAAGTTATCTTGTTTGCCTGTTAAGCCGTTGCTTACATCCTGCACAGCTAACTCATGTTTGAATAGGGGCAGCTGTAAACACCCCAAATTTGCCCTCACCCATTGTAAACACCCCAAATTTGCCCTCACCCATTCACACCATGGTTTGTGATCATTTCATATGCATAAGCTCAATCATAGTATTTCATATTGCATTTTTGATTCACTGCATGGATCCAAAGTCATCTGCATCTAGGGTTTGTGATCTGAGCAATCCAAGAGCCTCTTGAGCCACTCCAAAGGTCATCAATCACTTCAAAGGGTTCTATGTGTGTTCAAGCATCATATTATATCTTCCCAAAGTCAAGAATGCCAAAGAATCACAAGAACTGGGATTGGTGTGGAGGAAGAGCCAGGTTTGACTGCACAGTTGACCTAAAATTAGGGTTTTGGTTTCAGAGGCCATAACTCCAAATTTTTTGGTCATTCTTGTTTCTATTGGTCTCTATATAGTATAGGAAGTATGCATATCAATTTTCATGAAGAAATTCCATGGGGAAGTCATCTGATCAAGAGTTGACTTTTCAGACAAGTCAGTGCAAAATCAGGGCATCTGAGGCCCCCTATGACCCAACCAAGGGGTGATCTTCATCATTTTGAGTGTATTTGATCTTTATTTGATCATGGAAGAAGGTTGAAGTTCACAAAATTCAAGAATTTGAAGTTTTTGCAAAGTTGACTTTTTAGGGCATGGTTGACTTTTAATGAAATGTCATTTTATGCAACTTTTTCAACCCTTACTTTTTGATCCAAAAATGCTTCAAATGGAAAAACTTTGGTCATGAAAGTTGTAGATTAGATCTTTCCCTTTTCAAAAAGTACAAGAACATGACCTAATTCATTTTGGATCAAAAGTTATGGTTTATCAAAGTTGGCAAAAATCATTAAAATTCAAGTTATGCACCAAATGGAAAACTTGCAAATTCATGTACCAAGCATTCTAGTGACTTCAAAATGACTTCAAAACTTCATCATATGATCATACATGACCCCAAAAAACAGAATTGGCCCAAGGGATTTTACATTGTTTGCTTTGATTTCTAAAGATCACTAAGCCATTTTCCATTACAAGTGCAAAGTTGGATTTTTGGCAAAGTCATTTTCCAAAGAGCTATGTGATTGCTGGCTGACTTCTATGCATTGCCATGACTAAAAGAAGTCTCATGCTACAAAATTCAGCAAGCAATGTCTCATGCATATGGCACAAAATCATGAGGAAACATCAAGTGGGCAAGTTGCAAAAGCTAGCATAGCTTGTGATCCATATGTTGCAGTCAGCTACAAGCAATCCAAGGGCCCTCCTCAACTCAAGCTGAAGCAAGACATGACTTCAAACTGCTGCTGCCATGACCCATGCTGCTAGTACAAGCCAACTTGACTTTTTGGCAAAAGTTCCCATACTCATGGCACAGTGAGCAGCCACCCCTACTGACCTGCCCCACAGGCTATCCACACAACTTGGAGATGTTATAGCAAGGCATTGGGCATTGAAGCAAGCCAGAACACAGCATACCACAAAACTGTCACAAAGCTTCCCTTCTTCGAATCTCATTTTTCAGCCATCAAACACCCCATTTCCCTTCACCAACAAATCAAACATACAAAAAGGAACCAGAATCAGCCATTGATAGAGCTTGAAACCACTCACACACAGACTCCATTTTCTGATACACCAGAACTGGACCTCTCAAAATAGCTTGTTTAAGCTCATTCCAAGCCTACCATTAGCACCAGGGGAATCAGTGGAGCAAGTTTGCACCAAAGAATAGCTCTGAAAGCCCAGAAACAGAAGCTTCCATCTCAGGTATGGCCATGAACTTTTTCTCTCAGAGCTTGCATTTTTTGTTATAAATTGATAGCTTATGTCTTGCTGGTCATGGGGATGTTCTTAGAATCGAAAATGAGTGGAAAATGAGTTTGTACTGATGCTCTGAAATTTCACCCGTGAAATTTGTTTCCTTCGATTTGCTTGATTCTTGGGGTTTAAATGATGTTTGAGGGTGGATTTGTATTCTAGGATGTTAGAGGATCATTTTCCTGCTTCTAATTTGATGAATGGTAGCCTGAATCATGATCTAGGGTTTTGACGTTGCCGGAGAAGATGACCGGAGCTTCCCTCCGGTCACCTGAAAATGCTTAGCCCTTAATCTCTGTAATTAATGGCATTTGAATCTAGAGCGTTGGATTAGTTGACCCCTTTGACTTGGCGCGTGAACGTCTGGCCCAGATTCACTCATTTTGCCCTAATCCTCTTTCATTAGTTTAATTAATCATAATTAAATTAATTTAATCAGGACAAGCCTCAGCCCTTGGATGACGCGCCAGTCAACCATTTCCACTCCAGTTTAAATATCAGCCATCAGATCTGCTTACCTTTTCCTTTATTTATTTTTATTTTCATTTTCTTTCATTTAACTTCCACAATTTATTAAAAATAGCAAAATACATTTAAAGATTATGAAATCTTTTGTCAAGAGTTTCATTAATTTTTAAAACACAAAAATATTTTTATTTTCATTTTTAGCATTAAAAAAGTATTTTTAAATATTTAAAAGTTTATTTTTAATTGATTAATGAAAATTAATTTATTAAAAATACTTTTAAGTATTTAAAAATCACCAAAAAATTCATGAAATGTTTTAAGACATTTAGAAACATTGTCCAACCTTCAAACCAAATTAATTTTTTGATCTTGATGCATTTTGAGAATTTTTCATTGAATTAAAATCATTTTGATGCATTATTTTGATCCAAACTTCCAAAAATCATTTCTGCCTAACCCTAAAGAGTTGGACCTTGATTCTTTTTGCATTGCATTGTGTTTAGCATGTAGTTGGACCTTGATTTTTTGATCTTGATCTTTCATTTTCATTTTGTTTGGTAATTTTCTTGTTAAGGAACCCTAAAACCCTAGAAAACTTAGGAAAATCATATCTTGAGTTAGGTTAGGAGTTGAGACCTCTCCTTTGGGCAGTGGGTTATTATAGGATTAGGGGTCCTTTGAGTGCATTTTCAATTTTTTATATTGTTGTTTGCTTCTGATTTTGGTTTGTGTTTGATGCATTGATCATAAACCCTAATTTGGGGCTTCCATATGCATCCATCTTGCATTTGCATTCTTGCCTTGACTTGCCATGATATTTTATGCATCCATGTGATTCATTTAACATCATAAGACATCTTGAAAACATGTTTGATCATTGCATATTTCATTTTCCATGTTGTATGCCATATGCATCTCATAACCTTTCATGTGTGTTCATGTGTCTTAACTTGCTTCATTTGCATTCATGAGCTTGTATGATCATTTCCATTTGTTGTCTCATTTTTGTAGCATCATTAACATCATAAATATGCTTCTGGTTTTGGTTTGCATCATGTCATTCCATCCCATTTTGCATTGCATTGCATTTCTTTTCTAATCTTTCAGGTGGTAAGTGATTTTGAGAAGTGAATTTGCCTTCACTTCTCATACTTTCTTCTCATCTCTCTCTTGCATCCATGATGCATTTTGTATGTGTTTGAGTTTGAGCTTGCTCATTCTTCTTCTTCCCACTTTCTTTCTTCAAGTGACTTGACTTCTTGAATGAAGCAAGTTGCTTTGCTTCTCTTGATCCTTTCATCTGCTCCCTGGTGGTTCCATTGAAGATTTCTTTCTTAAACCTCACAAACCTTAGGAACAACCAAGCATGACAATGATTAGGGTTTTGTTTAGTCTCCCCTCTTAGTTTTACCTTTGTGTCTCTTTTGAGTCTTCTCTTCTCATCTCATAATCAGGGACTAAACCCTAAAGGCTTTAAGGCTTTGTGATTAAGCTTATGCCTGCATCCTTCTCTTAGGATGGAGTGTATAACTTTAATCCTAAGTGTTAGACCCTTAATGTGTTTAAATCCTTTAATCAATTCACTTAATAATCATCAAGACATCACACTTGTAACTTGGGCCTTGCATTAGGGTTCTAATTCTTCCTTAATTGGTTAAGAAGGACTAACCCTAGTGTTAATGGACAAGTCCCCCTCAAGTTGTCTTATAAACCCTAAAAAACATTTCATCATCATATCATTAAATAAAATCCACTTAATCAAAGGCTTGTTTTGTCATGAGTTTAATCCCTAATCATGGATTAAGTTGAGGAGCTTTCCTCAGCTTAAACATTCTCATCTATTATCCTTCTATTAGGATGGTGTAATGAGTCTGTTTAATCCCTGATTATGGCTTAACCTCATTACTTAACACTAAACAAAAACAACAAAAACATCTAAATAATCACAAGTAGGTTAATGATCTTAACCCTACACCAAAGGTGATTGAGTGTGAGAATCTGACTTCACACTTAAGGCATTCTCATTACCCCTAATCAGAGGGAAGATGTGATGAGTTTACTAAATCCATTGGTTTAGGCTTAAGCTCATTAACTTATAACAAACTTTCAAAAGCAATAAAAGACTGAAAACACAAAAACAAACAATAATCGTCTCCTCCGGGATTCTTTTCTCATCTCATTCACTCACAAGCGAGAACTTGCTTCTTCCGTCTAATGCAAGACAGTTTGCATCTGTGCCAGACAGATCATACACTTGAGCATAGACAAGCAAGCAGTTCACAAGTCAATTTACCTTTCAGTCTCTTTGGGTCGAACTACGGTGTTCTGACTTCCTCATTGCACGAGAGGATACGTAGGCATAACTTAACAGTTATCGAACAAAAGTCTCTGTATATTCCCCCTCTTTCCAGCTTTATTCTTTAAGCCTCATTATCATGAGCAATTCATTCTCATTCTTGCACTGACACTACCCCTTTAAAACACAAATCTTTTAAGCGTGGATCCCGTCGAGTACGGCGGACAATCTGGGTGCTAATACCTTCCCAGGTTGTAACCAACCCCCTTTCTCAGTCTCTCTGGTTCGCAACCGTATTATCCATCTCTTTTCCTAGGTCTATGCAGTATTGCCTTTCCTCCGGGATAAAAATGCCTAGCTGGCGACTCTTTTCATTCTCTAGTGAGTTCACGGCTGTGTGTTCTCACTGTCCCTTTCGCCGACCGTTCGCGTCTGTACCTTTATTTGGGCCATTCCCCATTTATCGGGAGCGACAGCTTGGCGACTCTGCTGGGGAACCTTATACTGCAACCAGGGCTTCTGGTTCTTTTTGTGGGTTCCTCCTAGCGCTTGATTGATTTGTGTTTATTGGGGTGTTATGTGTTTATTTGTGTTTGTATATTTGTATTTATTTTTGCTTTATGTACAGTTGTTTTACTGCTTTCCTTATAGCTTTGCATTATATCATATTGTCATACTGTGCTGCTGGCTGGATCTGTTGTTTGCTTTGGTGGGTGGGTGTTCCATTGAGAGTTAAGGTCCTATACCTGGGACCTGAGTGACACCTAGGCTAGAGTGGTTCATATTCTTTCCCATTCCATCTCGCTCTGGTGCGGGAATATGAAACACGATTCAGATATGGGTTTCTTCTTGAGAACTCTGTGTTGCAGATTTCCTGCAATGCTAGGGCTATCTGGGAAGCCTGCTAAGTCTGGATTACCCTTTAGTATTGACCTTCAGAAACTGAGGTGAATTAGAGGAGGAACTTTTATGGTTATTGTAAACACTGTACCTCCGGGTTAGAAGTGTTTACACTTCTCATAACTGATCCGAGTCTGAGGAACCTTGTTTTAGAACACCACCTGTGAGGGGGTTGGGCTGTTTACAGGTTTGCAGGTACCCTTGACCTCAGCATACCCTGTTACTTTGATGTGATTAAGAATACTCCATGTTGGAACAGTTCTTGTGATTCTAAACCCTTGACATGTGGCTCTTTATTTGAGCCCCCCACCTTGGTTACTAGACCTATAGACCTCCATCTGGATTTCTTGAATATACCTTGGATTTATACCAGAGCACTTGATCAGATCCAGCTCAGTCACAAACCCTTGCATATCATTTGCATACATCCTCATTGCATCATTTTGACATTTGCTTATTTGTGTTTCAGGGTATCCATTTTCATTTTTGGCTTGGTTTTGACCCCATCATCAGTATAGACCTATCTTTATCAGCATCTGCTTCAGCTATCAGCTATCTACTTCAGTCACCTGCACCAGCCAATCAGTGGCCCATCTTTCAGCATTATCATCAGCACCTGTCTCAACTCATCTTCAACATCATGGCACCTAAAAAGAGTAACATCACTTACCACTTCTTCCAGCCTGAGCTAGGTGACATCAGGAGGATTCAGACCCTGATCACTCCAGACCATATACCACTGTTCAGGGAACACTATGGAGATATACTTGATGTGGTTATGGATTTGGACCCTTCACAGAGGAGTCTGATTCACACTTGCCTTCAGTTTTATGATCCCCCACTGAGGTGTTTCACTTTTCAGGACTTTCAGCTGGGCCCTTTATTGGAAGAATACTCATCATTGGTTGGTATACCTATCAGGGGTGGAGTCCCTTTCAACCCTGAGATGGTCTTTCCTGGTAATGAAGAGGTAGCAAAGGCCTTGCATCTGGAATCAGTTCTGATTGGGCAGCATATGACTTCTAAGGCTGGAATCCCTGGCCTGCATCTGGATTTCTTGATCTCTCAAGCTACCCTGAAAGCTTCTTTAGGAGAGTGGAAAGCAGTCTGTGCTTTATTGGCCCTGAGCATATATGGGATTATATTATTCGCAGATGAGCCTAGATTCATTAGCAAGAATGCAATCCATCTTTTCATCCTGAGGAACCCAGTGCCCACTTTATTGGGGGATTTCTACTATTCAGTGCACCAGAGGAATGAAAAGCAGAGGGGAAGATTAGTGAGGTGTTGTGCTCCCTTGTTCCATACTTGGCTTCTCAGGCATTTGCCCAAGACAGATGCATTTTTGAATCCTCATCAGCAGAGGAACTGGGCTAGAAGACTCACTGCTCTGACTTCATCCGATATCAGGTGGTGCACTCAAAGCACAAAGGGCAGGGATATCATCACCGGTTGTGGGCATTTCCCTAATGTACCCCTGATAGGAGTTAAGGGTAGCATTAACTACAACCCTCTGCTGTTCAGAAGGCAACTGGGCTATGCACTGGTCCACACTCCTAAAGCACAAGACTTGGCTGAGACTCTTTATTGTGAGAACAAGCCTAATCTGGCTATTGTTAGGCAGGCAGCCTGGGCCTGGGATAATGTTCAAGCTAAAGGAGTAACCATTCTGGGGAAGTGCAACAATGTGGCATCAGCACAATATTATGAGTGGTCCCATGCCAGGGCTCAATTCTCTGGAATGCCCTTTACCATGGAGGATATGCCTGGACCATCCTCAGCACCACCCCCTGCCACTGTCAATTTGGAGGAGTTTGAGGGTTTGAAAGAGAGGAATGAGAAGTTGACTCAGGCTTTGCAGAAGACCCTCCGGGAAAGGAGTGATGGTAGGTTGGACATTGAGAGGTTGGAGAAGCTGAGAGTAGAGCATCTGGCCAAAATTGAGAGGTTTGAGGATTATATCAAGAAGTCTAGGGCTGGAGAACAAATTCTGAAGAATGCTTGCAAGGAAGCCCAGTTCCAGAAAGCCAGGACAGACTTGTATCTGAAGGAGAGTCAAGCTAGGTGGGTCCGGATCACCGAGGCTCGTACTCTGGAGGATAAGCGGGTCCAAGACAAGATAGAGCAGCTGGAAGCTAGTGCAAAAGAGCAGCAGGAAGCCCTGGCAGCAGCCCAGAGAGAGATATCAGAGCTGAAGATCAGAGCTAGAGTAAAGAGGTCAAAGGACCAAAGTCAGTACAAGAAGCTAACTACAGCTGTTACTACTCGGAATCTCCTCATCAGGAATATCACGGAGCGTCCAGCTGATCCTGTGACCGAAGCACTTCTCAAGGAAGTTCGGGAGGATGAGTTTGGTCTTGGTGTTTGACCATTTGCTTGTTGTTGCTTTCATTCCATGTACTTTTATTTTCTTGTAATGTATTTTGACCCCTCAGAGGGCTTGTATTTGTAAACAAACTATGTACCATTTGCCTTTTGTAATATATGTATTAGTTTGTTCCACGTCAAAAAGCAACATCAACAGCATCTTCAAGGGTCTGGAAGGGTCAAAACTGAATGCCAAGCCGGATACCTTGAAAACAAATAAGCATATTGCATTGCATGCTAACCCTTTGTTTTTTTTGTAGGTTTTTGTTGCTAACTCTGTTGTGATGTTCAGGAACTATTTCTCGACGCCGGGTATTTCCCCTCAACCGTCCGCACCGATATCCAACCCGTAACAACCTTCCGGGCATACAAATGGATCAAGTACAGCAGGACCTTGCAGAGGTCAGAAATCAAATGGCAAACGAAAGATTGGAAATGAGAACGCAGATGATGCAGTTTATGGAAGTGATGAGCAACATGGCTCAGAGCCAAGAAAGATTGAGAGCCATGGTGGAAAGGCAGAATCAAGAAGATCCCCATATAGGGACTACTGGCACAAGCAATAATGAGAGGGTCCAACCTCATGTCAACCCCCCTGTATTTGGACCCCATCTTCATCCAGAAATCAACATCCCTGCCAATGTTCAAGGGACTGCCACTGCAGGCAGGGTGCTGCAAGAAGACCCCTAGGAGGATCAATTCACAGTAATGGGTGCTGGGGAAGAAGCTTATGACAGAAGGCTGGATGAGATAGCTGAGAAATTAAGATCCTTGGAGTCCCAAAACTCTTTAGGTTTCAATGTTATGGACATGGGCTTGGTAGACGGGGTCAGGATTCCCCATAAGTTTAAGCCTCCTTGTTTTGAGAAATACAACGGGACTTCATGCCCCCGGACTCATTTACAATCATTTCTGGGGAGGCTGAAGGCCTACACCATGGACGAGAAGCTCTGGATGTTTTATTTCGAGGATAGCTTAACTGGAGCATCAAGAGAATGGTACTCTCATCTGACAAGAGCAACTATCAGGTGTTGGAAGGACCTGGCAGAGGCCTTTATCAGACAGTATCAGTACAACTTAGATATGGCACCCAACAGGACCCTCCTAATGGGAATGTCACAGTCGTCAAGAGAAAGTTTCCGAGAGTATGCCCAAAGATGGAGGCAATTGGCTGCTGCTGTTCAGCCACCTATGTCAGAGAGGGAGATGGCAGATATGTTTATGAACACCCTCCAGGGAACATACATTGACAGGCTAGCTGTTTTCTCTTCCACTAGCTTTGCAGATGTTGTCATAGCTGGAGAGAGAATTGAGAGCCTGTTGAAGATGGGCAAGATTTCTGACAATGGTGCCAGCTCGTCCAGCAATACAAGGAAGCCTTTTGCAGGCCCAAGAAGAACTGGAGAGACCAATGCCATCCACACCAACAGGGGCAGACCCCAGTATGTTCACAGGTCTGTGGCAGCAGTCACCATTCCCGCTCCAGCTCATCCACAACCAGCTTATCAACCTCCGCAACAAAACTATCAGCAACAACCTCAATACCATCAACAAACTCAGTATCCTCCGAGAAACTACAACAACACCAACAACAACAATCAGCAAAGGCCATTCCAACAGAGACCTTCTCAGGCCAATAGGGTGATCGATCCGATCCCTATGCCCTATGCAACACTATTGCCACAACTCCTGAAACTCAACCTAGTTGAGCTAAGGACGTTGGCACCTCCAGATCCTAATAGTCTACCCAGGAATTATGACTCCAACGCCAGATGTGCTTTTCACTCAAATGCACCTGGCCACAGTACAGAAAAGTGCAGAGCCTTGCACATGAAGGTACAAGACCTGGTAGACTCAAAAGCTCTAAACTTCGCACCACCACCCAATGTTAATAATAACCCCATGCCAAACCACGGTGGTCCCAGAATCAATGCTATTGAAGAAGACAAGCCGTCTTATTTAATAACCAGTGTGGGTCAGATTCGGACACCGTTGGTAGAGATTAAGGCTCAGCTCCTCGAATGTCAAATGTTCCCGGGGTGTGAGTTAGGGTGTGCTTACTGCAATATTTCAGTAAATGGGTGCGATAACTTGAGGAATGGCATAGATGGTCTCATCCAGAGCGGCCTACTTCGAATCACAACATCATTTCCTACAAATCCAGCAATCTCATCAGCAACAATTCCAGTATCTCCTACAACTGCAACAACCGTTGTTCCCGAAAACTCTTCAGCTTCATCAACAAGTATTTCACCTGTCATTTCAACTGACCAGATATCAACAAACGTTCCTTCTACAAATTCAGCACCACTTCATTTCGAAACTCCTACAACAACAACACCCATCCTTCCGACAATGTCTCCTACAACACCAGCAGCAAACAATGAAGATGTCTCAACCGTTACGATTTATTACGATCCAGAAAATGATTCTGCCTACAACTCACAAAGTGCTACTCCAATCAGAGCACCAGTCACAATATATTATGATCCACAGACTATCACAGTTCCTTCCGCAGCTGCAATCAGTCCAGTCACTATCACAGTGCCTGGGCCAGTACCTTATGAAAGCAGTAATGCCATCCCCTAGCATTACGGCTCTGATTTGTACTGCGAAGGACAAAAAATCACTTTTGAATCATCAACCCCTGCACCACAAATAGACAATGTGGGAGGAGGCGGAGGCTTCACTCGAAGCGGACGTCTCTTTGCTCCACAAATTCAAAGACCCACTGCCGAAGCAGAAGCTGCTGCCAAGGCAAAAGGGAAAGGCTTGGTGCCGGAAGAGCAGATTGTTAAGGAAGCTTTGAAAACACCCTTTGATCAAGAAGTTGATGAGTTCATGAGAATCATCAAGAAAAGTGATTACAAAATAGTGGATCAGCTTCACCAGACACCTTCCAAGATCTCAATCCTATCATTGCTTATGTGCTCCGAGGCCCATCGGAATGCACTACTGAAAGTCTTGCACGCAGCTTATGTGCCTGAAGAGATCACCGTCAATCAGTTGGAAGCTGTGGTTGGAAATGTTAATGCTAGTCATGGACTAGGGTTCACCAACACTGATTTGACTACGGAAGGCCGCAACCATAACAAGGCTTTGCACATAACCATGGAATGTAAAGGTGCAGTCCTTTCCCATGTGCTGGTAGACACGGGATCATCCCTCAATGTCTTACCTAAGAAAGCCCTTGTGAAGCTAGAGTATGACGGATTGGCGTTGTGTCCCAGCAACCTGGTGGTGAGAGCCTTTGACGGTTCTAAGAGATCGGTTCTGGGAGAGATTGAGCTGCCTATAACGATTGGCCCGCAAACTTTCAAAACGACCTTCTACGTGATGGATATACAGCCTGCCTACAGCTGTCTATTGGGTAGGCCATGGATTCACGCCGCTGGCGCCGTGACCTCAACCCTTCACCAGAAGTTAAAATTCGAGTGGGAAGGCCAAGTCGTTACTATCTATGGAGAGGAGGATATTTTTGTCAGCCACCTGGCTACCTATAAATACATTGAGATGGATGGGGAGATCCATGAAACAATGAGTCAAGGGTTTGAGGCCTTGAATATAAATGAAACATCTGTTGTACCTGGAACCTCAATGACATCATATCAACAAGCCCGGAAGGTTGTTGAAGAAGGAAATGCCCAAGGCTGGGGCAAATTGTTACCGGTGGAGAAGAAAGAGGATAGATTTGGGTTGGGTTACAAACCAACTCAACAAGATCAAGCAGAGGCTGCAAAAGAGCCCAACTTTGTTAGTGGCGGGATGCTCACCCCCGATGCTGTCAACAATTTGGAAGACGAGCTGGAAGGAGACCGCAACCTGGAGAGTTGGATCCGTCCAAAGATCCCGGGGAGCAGTATCTCAAACTGGTCTTCCCAGGAAATTATAAGAGTTACTCATGCAGAGTAATTATTATTTCCTGTATTTTATAGCATGCATCAAAGTCTTGCATCTTGCCCAAGATGACAAGGCTCATTTTGTAATCGGGCCATCTGTACTTTTTGTGCAACAAGATTAATCAATGAAATATCAGACATATTTTTGCAAATGAGTCTTTTCTCTTTTCCGTTCACTGTTTTTCCATTTCTCTTTTTGTACAAAAAATAAATGGCAGTGTTTTCAAAATGACAACTTTATTTCACTTTTCTAAAACAAGATTAAAATCAAATCACTAAAATGAACAAACTGAACCCTTGCAGAGTGTGCCTTCCAGACAGCACCGACAACAGCACGGCTATGACTTCGTATGACTTTGACAATCCAATCAATCAAGCTGATGAAGGGGTTGAAGAAGAATATGAGCTTCCTGAAGAGCTAGCCAGGCTGTTGAGACAAGAGGAGAAGGTTATTACTCCTCACCAGGAGGAGGTTGAAACGATCAATCTTGGTACAAATGAAGACGTGAAAGAAGTTAAAATCGGGGCCTGCTTACAAGACTCAGTGAAGAGACAACTGATTGACCTGCTTCAAGAGTATGTGGACGTGTTCGCTTGGTCTTATCAAGATATGCCAGGGTTGGATACCGACATTGTTGTGCACAAGCTGCCTTTGAGAGAAGAATGTCCGCTGGTTAAACAGAAACTGCGTCGTACTCGTCTGGACATGGCAATGAAAATCAAGGAAGAGGTACAAAAGCAATGGGACGCCGGGTTCCTTGCTGTGACTAGCTATCCACAGTGGGTTGCTAACATAGTACCTGTGCCCAAAAAGGACGGCAAAGTAAGAATGTGTGTTGACTACCGGGACCTGAACAGAGCTAGCCCGAAGGATGACTTCCCTTTACCTCACATTGATGTATTGGTGGATAATACGGCTCAGTTCTCGGTATTCTCCTTCATGGATGGATTTTCAGGATACAATCAGATCAAAATGTCACCTGAAGACATGGATAAGACAACCTTCATCACACCCTGGGGCACGTTCTGCTACAAGGTAATGCCATTTGGGCTCAAGAATGCCGGTGCGACATATCAACGGGCTATGGTAACATTATTCCACGATATGATCCATAAAGAAATAGAATGTTATGTGGATGACATGATCGCCAAGTCCCTTACTGAAGAAGATCATCTGGTAAATATGCTAAAGTTGTTCAAGCGTCTGAGGAAGTACCAACTGAAGTTGAACCCCAACAAGTGCACATTCGGGGTGCGATCTGGTAAGCTGCTGGGATTTATTGTAAGTGAAAAAGGGATTGAAGTAGACCCTGATTGTCGCTCCCGATAAATGGGAAATGGCCCAGATAAGGGTACAGACGCGAACGGTCGGCGAGAGGGACAATGAGAACACACGGCCGTGAACTCACTGGAGATGAATAGAGTCGCCAGCTAGGCATTTTTATCCCGGAGGAAAGGTAATGCTGCATAGACCTAGAAAGATATGGATAAGACGGTTGCGAACCAGAGAGACTGAGAAAGGGGGTTGGTTACAACCTGGGAAGGTATTATCACCCAGATTGTCCGTCGTACTCGACGGGATCCACGCTTAAAAGATTTGTGTTTTAAAGGGGTAGTGTCAGTGCAATTTGTGTATAAAATAGCTGGAAAAAAGATGTACAGGTGTCAGTGTAAAAGAAGTGAAGTGTGTACATGTACAGTGTCAGTGTAAGAACAAGAATAAGATGCTCAAGATCATGAGGCTAAAAGAATGAAACTGGAAGGAGGGGGAATATACAGAGACTTTTGTTCGATAACAGTTAAGTTATGCCTACGTATCCTCTCGTGCAATGAGGAAGTCAGAACACCGTAGTTCGACCCAAAGAGACTGAAAGATGAATTGACTGGTGAACTGCTTACTTGTCTATGCTCAAGTGTATGACCTGTCTGGCTCAGGTGCAAACTGTCTTGCATTAGACGGAAGAAGCGAGTTCTCGGTTGTGAGTGAATGAGATGAGAAAAGAATCCCTAAGGAGACGATTATTGTTTGTTTTTTGTGTTTTCAGTCTTTTATTGCTTTTTGAAGTTTGTCATAAGTTAATGAGCTTAAGCCTAAACCAATGGATTTAGTAAACTCATCACATCTTCCCTCTGATTAGGGGTAATGAGAATACCTTAAGTGTGAAGTCAGCTTCTCACACTTAATCACCATGGAGTAGGATTAAGATCATTAACCTACTTGTGATTATTTAGATGTTTTTGTGGTTTTTGTTTAGTGTTGAGTAATGAGGTTAAGCCATAATCAGGGATTAAACAGACTCATTACACCATCCTAAGAGAAGGATAATAGATGAGAATGTTTAAGCTGAGGAAAGCTCCTCAACTTAATCCATGATTAGGGATTAAGCTCATGACAAAACAAGCCTTTGATTAAGTGGATTTTAATTAATGGTATGATGATGAAGTGTTTTTTAGGGTTTATAAGACAACTTGAGGGGGACTTGTCCATTAACACTAGGGTTAGTCCTTCTTAACCAATTAAGGAAGAATTAGAACCCTAATGCAAGGCCCAAGTTACAAGTGTGGTGTCTTGATACTTATTAAGTGAATTGATTAAGGGAGTTAAACACATTAAGGGTTCAACACTTAGGATTAAAGTTATACACTCCATCCTAAGAGAAGGATCCAGGCATAAGCTTAATCACAAAGCCTTAAAGCCTTTAGGGTTTAGTCCCTGATTATGAGATGAGAAGAGATGACTCAAAAGAGACACAAAGGTAAAACTAAGAGGGGAGACTAATCAAAACCCTAATCATTGTCATGCTTGGTTGTTCCTAAGGTTTGTGAGGTTTTCAAGAGAAGTCTTCAATGGAACCACCAGGAAGCAGATGAAAGGATCAGGAGAAGCAAAGTAACTTGCTTCATTCAAGAAGTCAAGTCACTTGAAGAAAGAAAGTGGGGAGAAGAAGAATGAGCAAGCTCAAACTCAAACACATATAAAAATGCAGCATGGATGCAAGAGAGATGAAAAGAAAAGTTATGAGAAGTGAAGGCAAATTCACTTCTCAAAATCACTTACCACCTGAAAGGTTAGAAAAGAAATGCAATGCAATGCAAAATGAGATGAAATGGTATGATGCAAAACCAAACCAGAAGCATATACATGATGATAAAGATGCTATGAAGTGATACAAACATGAAACAAGGCATGGAGATGATCATACAAGCTTATGAATGCAAATGAAACAAGTTAGGAACCATGAACATACATGAAAAGTTATGAAGTGCACATGGCATACAACATGGCAAATACATGATGCAATGATCAAACATGCTTTCAATATGTCTTATGATGTCAAATGAAACAGATGGATGCTTGAAATGTCATGGAAAGTCATGTTATGCAAGAGAATGCAAGATGGATGCACATGGAAGCCCAAATTAGGGTTTATGAACCAAGCATCAAACACAAACCAAAATCAGAAGCAAACCCTAAGATAAAAAATTGAAAATGCTACTCAAAGGACCCCTAATCCTATACTAACCCACTGCCCAAAGGAGAGGTTTCAACTCCTAACCAATCTCAAGTTATGATTTTTCTAAGATTTCTAGGGTTTTAGGGTTTCCAAACAAAAGAAATGCCAAACAAATTGAAAATGAAAGATCAAATCATGGCCATTTAATCTCACAAACTTCATGCTAAACACAATGCAATGCAAAAAGAATCAATGTCCAACTCTTCATGGATAGGCAGAAATGATTTTTTGAACTTTGGATCAAAATAATGCACAAAAATGATTTTAATTCAAATGAGAAATTCTTAAAATGCATCAAGATCAAAAAAGAAATTTGGTTTGAAGGTTGGACAATGTTTCTAAATGTCTTAGAACATTTCATGAATTTTTTGGTGATTTTTAAATACCTAAAAGTATTTTTAATAAATTAATTTTCATTAATCAATTAAAAATAAACTCTTAAATATTTTAAAATACTTTTTAAATGCTAAAAATAAAATTAAAAATATTTTTGTGTTTTAAAAATTATTGAAACTCTTGAGAAAAAGTTTCATAATTTTTAAACAATTTTTACTATTTTTAATAAATTATGCAAAACAAATGAATTAAATATGAAAATAAAATGAAAAAGACTGAAGTCAACTGAAAGGAGGGCCAGGATTGAATCTGGGGAAGGAAACATTGACTGCGCGCCAGATCTAGTGGTCCACATTCAAACTGAGTTAATCTGAATTAATTAACTAAATTAAACCTAATTAGAATTAATGACATGATCTGAGCCATTGGATGCGCGTGGGAAAAGACTCAGTCAACTCATCCAACGCCTGAAATTCAAACTGGGAGCCCTAACCCTAATCACATATTAATGACTTTCAGGTGGCCGGAGAAGACTTCCGGTCGTCTTCTCCGGCCAGCACCCTCCCTGAAAATTGCTAACTTTCACCCTAGCTCACTAAAACCTAATTTTCTTGCCCAGAATCCACCCCCAAACATCATAGAGCAAGAATCAACAGCCAAAACTCATTTATTTTACACAACAAAGCTGAATCGAAGCAAAAGGGGTTTAGGTCAAAAAATTTCAGGAACACCATACATGCTCAAAACTCAATGATTTTCGAAACCAAACATATCATCATGATCAGTGGGACATAGAGAACCAATTAAGAACTTAAAAATGAGCTCCTGGAAAAAATGTTCATGAAGCTCACCTGAACTGGAGCTTTGATCTCTGGCACTTTCTGGCTAGTTTCCTGCTTGCAATCTATCCCACTTGACCTCCTAAGAAGCTTTCAATGCTTGGAAAGGGTTTGTGGTGGCTGATTTGTAGGTTTGAGTAGGTTCTGTTCAGGATGGTGTAAGAATCGTGTTTCTGATTCTTTGAGCTTTGGGATGTTTTGAGGGGTGCTTAGTGACCAGGGAGGGATGTTGAAAAGGTTTATGAAGTTTGCTTATGTGTTTGTGAGCTGTGGAGAGAGATTCGAAGGGTTTTGCTTTTTGGGGGTGAGTTTGTGAATGTCTTGCTATGGCTTGCTTCAGGCTTGCTTGTTGTGTCTAATGGCCAGCATTTGATCCACATAAACAAAGCTTATTGGTCAGTTGATGTGACTTGGCCTGCTGTGATAGGTAAGTCACCTTTTGCAAAAAGTCCACTTTGTTGTAAGGAAAGCATGGGTTGAGCCCTAGGCTAGCACAAGTACATGGGCTGGCGCAGCATGGTGAGGGGAGAAGCTATGGCTGGTTCAGCATCCAAGACATCAAGTGGGTGAGATGTGATGATAGTTTTTGCAAGTTGCTTACTTTTGAAACTTCATGAAAATCTCTTGCCTTGCCAACCATGAACATGTGATCTTTTGGTTCAAATCTGATTTTTAGGTCACATGTGATGTTTGTACATTGGTTTGATATGAACTAGAAGTTACAATTTGCCTTGGTTCAAAGTTTTTGCAAGTTTCCCATTTTGTGCATAACTTGAAAATTAGTGATTTTTGCCAACTTTGACACACCATAACTTTTGATCCAAAATGAATTAGGTCATGTTCTTGTACTTTTTGAAAAGGGAAAAATGTATTCTACAACTTTCATGACCAAAGTTTTTCCATTTGAAGCATTTTTGGATCAAAAAGCAAGGCTTGAAAAATGGCATAAAATGACATATTCTTGAAAAGTCAACCATGCCCTAAAAAGTCAACTTTGCAAAAACTTCAAATTCTTGAATTTTGTGAACTTCAAACTTCTTCCATGATCAAATAAAGATCATATACACTCAAAATGATGAAGATCACCCCTTGGTTGGGTCATTGGGGGCCTCAGATGCCCTGATTTTACACTGACTTGTCTGAAAAGTCAACTCTTGATCAGATGACTTCCCCATGGAATTTCTTCATGAAAATTGATATGCATACTCCCTATACCATATAGAGACCAATAGAAACAAGAATGACCAAAAAATTTGGAGTTATGGCCTCTGAAACCAAAACCCTAATTTTTGGTCATCTGTGCAGTTAAACCTGGCTCTGCTTCCACACCATTCCCAGTTCTTGTGATTCTTTTGCATTTTTGACTTTGAGAGGATGTAATATGATATAAGAACACACATGGATCCCTTTGAAGTGATTGGTGGCCTTTGGAGTGGCTCAAGAAGCTCTTGGATTGCTCAGATCACAAACCCTAGATGCAGATGACTTTGAATCTATGTAGTGGATCAAAAATGAGATATGAGGTGATATGATTGTGTTTATGCATATGAAATGATCACAAGCCATGGTGTGAATGGGTGAGGGCAAATTTGGGGTGTTTACAGCTGCCCCTATTCAAACATGAGTTAGCTGTGCAGGTTGTAAGCAATGGCTTAACAGGCAAACAAGATAACTTGTGGTTGAATACCAAAGACAGTCCAAAATTTGCACTCACAGAATGAAGAAGAAAAGGGATATAGATTGCAGAAGAAAGTAAAGTATATTGTAAAGTGTGGGCGACGGAGGACGACCGTCGAGCAGAGGACGACTGCTGGGTGAAGAGCAATGACGGGGACGGCCGACATGCTGGGAAAAGCGCGGGAAATAAAGCAATGACGGGGACGACCGACATGTTGGGGATAAAAGGTTAAGCCAAAACGGGGACGACCGACTAGCTGGGAAAAATAAGATTATGATGGGGACGGCCATCAAGACAAAGTTGTAAAATTCTCTGGGGAAAACATGACGGGGACGGCCGTCAAGTTTAAAAGCAAAGTAACCAACGATGGGGACGGCCATCGGGCTAGAAAAGAAAAGGGACCATGACGGGGACGGCCATCGGGTTAAAGAATAAATGAAATAACAGGTGATGAGGTACGGTCATCAAAGGTGAAGGACGATCACCTAGCAGGGGACGGCTTCTCTGTTGGGTATAAGATGAGGGACGGCCATCTAAGGTGGAGGACGACCACCTGGCAGGGTACGGCTGCCGAAAATATCGCGACATAGAACGAATGCCGGATAGAAAATCAACGATGGGGACGGCCATCGGATGAGCATGATGGAGGACGACCATCAAGAGGTGGAGGACGACCACCTAGCAGGGGACGGCTGCTCTCAAGGTTTACCATGACATAGGACGAATGCCAGATAACCAAAATCAACAATGGGGACGACCATTGGATAAAATGATGAGGGACGATCATCAAAAGGTGGAGGACGACCACCTAGCAGGGGACGGCTGCTGAAAATATCAATGATGGGGACGGCCATCGGATGAGCATGATGGAGGACGACCATCAAGAGGTGGAGGACGACCACCTAACAGGGTACGGCTGCTCTCAGGGTTTATCATGACACAGGACGAGTGTCAGATAAGAAGGAAAATTTGCTTTGTTGGCGATCTACTGGGGAATAGTAAACACGGACGAGTGTTTACATCCCAGAAACAAAAGGTATAAGTGTTTACGTATTGTGTATAGATTAAAGATGCGGACGAGCATCCTTAAGATTTTGATACGGACGAGTATCAGGTAGAAACAAATACTGATGCGTGTTCAAAGATGATGATACAGACGAGTATCAGCTGGTTAACAGAGAACACGGACGAGTGTTGAATCTGAGGGGACTCTTCTGGGGAATAATAGACACAAACGAGTATCTACATTCGAGAAGACATGAATGTTTGACACAGTGTATGGATTAAAGATGCGGACGAGCATCCTTAGGGTTATGATACGGACGAGTATCATGTAGAAACAAACACTTGACGCACATTCTGAGATGATGGTACGGACGAGTACCAACTGGTTAACAAAGAACATGAACCAAAGTCGAATCTGTGGGGATATATAAGTATATACAAGATACGGACGAGTATCTGTATAGGTATGAGTAGTATGAGTATATATAGATGAGTGTTTATCTGCTGGGGAAGGTGACACGAACGAATGTCAAAAGGAGAAGAGTGTAATATGAACAAGTATCTGATATACAAAGTGTAGATGACTGTGCTGGGGATGTGACACGGACGGGTGCCAAGAAAGCGTATATAGGTATATGTGAGTGCAAAGAGGATGTCTTTGGCTTTCTGCTGGGAGTATGACACGGACGGGTGTCAGGAAGTATCTGTAATACGAGTGGTGTTGTTTGTAAAGAGCGTTCTGGTGACTTCACTGGGGGAAAATGGCACGGACGGGTGTCAAAATGAGTATATACTGGTGTTGTTGATTGAGAGGTAGCTGTTTTTGCTGGGGATTCTGGTGGGGATTTTTCTGTACGTTGATGAACTGTCATTATTCACAAGTGTTGATTCAAAACATGGCTTATGATTATGCTATGTGTTGGATTTTTGCCGTAATGCTCCGTGTTAAAACGGAATGCTACTCTTTGTGGGTGAACATGATGCGAATGCTATGATTGTGCAAAGATACCAAACCGGGCCCCGGGTCCTGTTGCTGCGAAGATCCTCGATCGATCTGTTTGAAGTAGACATCCCAGCTGGGGATGAGATCATTAGTAGATCTGATGATATGATATCTGCTCGGGGATTCGGGCCATTGATAGACCTATCCTTTATAAATGAGAGACCCAGCTGGGGTTTGTAGAAGCTTTCTTCACTCTGTTGTGATCTTCTATGCGCTGCTCTTCTGGATAGAGGCTGGAACTCTGTGGGGAGATAGCTCTCTGACTTTTGTGCTCGGCTGAGGGCGAGATGGCAACTCGGCTGGGGAGAAAGAGAGATCATTGAGAAACCTCCCTAGGGATTCCGTTGAAGAGGATCCTTGACTCAGCCGGGGATATAGGTGCCTTCTGTGATGCCTAGCAACTCTGATGGGGATAAGCAACAAGTGGCAACTCAGCTGGGGGAAGTCCTGGGAGGTAACTCAGCTGGGGAGAAAGCACTTAGGGTGTTAAAATTGAGTGTTGATTTGCCAGCTTGCTGGGATGAAGCTTACATGCCCCAAGTTGCATTCTGGATACCTGCAATCCTGAAAAAGATAGAGATACGCACAAGGTAATCCCGAGGTATCCCTTACTGGATTCCGTCATAGGAGTTAGGGTACTTCTGAGAGTAAGCATATTTCCTGCAAGCATGTTTTTACTTTTGAAGATAAACATCTGTATTCATGCAATCGTTTTTCTTTAAGACATCAGACATTTTTTGCAAATAAAAATGTACAAGATAAGACATGACTGAAAATCTGATTTTATTAATTCATATGCCCTGAATTGGCGAGATACAGTCAAAGAAACAAGTCCCCTGAAATGAGGAGATTGTTACAAATTGAGAAACAAAATGTTGGCAGTGTTGATGACGCTTTAAGGAGCTTCCTCTTCACTATGACCCGTATAACTTTTGACGTTCTTCTCATCTTGCTTTTTGAAGAATGTTGATTCTGATTAAAGCTTGATCTTTTCGAAGCTTACCAAGTTGGAGACGAATTCAGAATGCAGTTGTTCGCTTATTCCCTTATTTTGCATGGATCGCCCTTCCGGGTTTTCAATCCATCGGGATACCCATTTTTGCCTGAGCTGTCCAATGCGGCTTTTCAACTCAGCGGGTGTACATTTTTTATTCATTTTCCCTTATTTTGCCCGAGCCTTTTATTCTGTTTTTGACTCGCCGGGGTGCCCTATTTTTGCCTGGACTTACATTCTGTTTTTATGTCCAGCGGGTCATTTTATGCGAAGTATTTTTTAACTGCATCCGAATTCACAGGGGACGGGAAGTCTTCACCATCAATGGTGCTGAGCATCAACGCTCCACCAGAGAAAACTTTCTTTACCACGAATGGTCCTTCATAATTTGGAGTCCATTTGCCCCTGTGGTCTGTATGAGGAGGGAGGATTCTCTTCAGCACAAGATCTCCTACTTGGTACTCTCGGTGCCTGACTTTCTGATCGAAGGCTTTCTTCATTCTCTTCTAATACAACTGCCCATGACAGATTGCAGCCAACCTCTTCTCTTCGATCAGACTCAGTTGTTCGAATCGGGCCCTAACCCATTCTGCTTCACTTAGTTTAACATCCATTATTACCCGTAGAGAGGGTAATTCAACTTCAACTGGTAGGACTGCTTCCATACCATACACAAGTTGATACGGTGTTGCCCCAGTGGATGTCCCGATTGACGTGCGGTACCCATGCAAGGCAAATGGTAGCATTTCGTGCCAGTCTTTGTAAGTGACTACCATCTTCTGCACAATCTTCTTGATGTTCTTATTTGCGGCCTCAACAGCGCCGTTCATCTTTGGCCTGTAAGGAGAAGAATTGTGATGTTGAATTTTGAAGTCCCGGCACAGTTCTGCCATCATTTTGTTGTTTAAGTTAGAACCATTATCAGTAATGATTCGTTCGGGAACTCCGTATCGACAGATGATATCTCTTTTCAGAAATCTGGCTACCACTTGTCTTGTGACGTTTGCATAGGACACTGCTTCAACCCACTTGGTGAAATAATCAATGGCAACCAGGATGAATCTGTGGCCATTTGAAGCAGTTGGCTCAATCTTGCCAATCATGTCGATGCCCCACATGGCAAAGGGCCAGGGTGAAGACATCACGTTCAAAGGGTTGGGAGGCACATGCACCTTGTCTGCATAAATCTGGCATTTATGGCATTTTCTGGCATAGGCACAACAGTCGGCATCCATTGTGATCCAGTAATAACCTGATCTTAGCAATTTCTTGGCCATTGCATGCCCTCCTGCGTGGGTACCAAAGGATCCTTCGTGCACTTCACGCATTAACAACTCCGCTTCTGTCTTGTCGACGCATCTGAGGAGTACCATATCAAAGTTCCTTTTGTATAAAGACCCATCAGTGTTCAGAAAGAAACTACCAGCAAGCCTTCTCAAAGTCTTCTTATCATTGGAAGATGCCCCAGGTGGGTATGTTTGATCCTCCAAGAAGCGCTTAATGTCATGGAACCAAGGCTTATTATCTTTAACAACATCTGCTGCGAACACATATGCTGGTCTGTCAAGTCTGGACACTGAGATTTGAGGTACAAAGTTGGCAGCCTGAACTTTGATCATGGACGAAATGGTAGCCAGAGCATCTGCAAATTGATTCTCGTCCCGAGGGATATACTCAAGCTTGACCGTTGTAAAGAAAGTCAGTAACCTCCTTGTATAATCCCTGTAAGGTATCAGATGATCCTGGTGTGTGTACCATTTGCCGTTGGTTTGATTGACTACCAAAGCTGAATCTCCGAATACAGTCAACGTCTTGATCCTGAGGTCAATGGCTTCCTCAAGACCCATAATGCAAGCTTCGTATTCAGCTTCGTTGTTAGTGCAGTTGAAAGTGAGTTTTGCCGAGAAAGGCATGTGAACTCCTTTAGGTGTAATGAGCACTGCACCAACACCACGACCATTCATATTAACAGCCCCATCAAACATCATAGTCCATTCTTCTTTCGGGTCAGGCCCTTCAGTGTGAACAGGCTCTTCATGATCTTTTGAGTTTATGAACATGATGTCTTCATCAGGGAAGTCAAATCTCATAGGCTGGTAATCATCAATAGGTTGCTCAGCAAGATATTCAGATAGTACACTGCCCTTGATGGCTTTCTGAGAGGTGTACTGGATGTCATATTCTGTAAGGATCATTTGCCATCTTGCAACCCGTCCGGTAAGTGCTGGCTTCTCAAATATGTACTTAACTGGGTCCATCTTTGAGATCAACAAAGTAGTGTGGGTCAACATATACTGTCTCAGTCGGCGAGCAGCCCACGCTAAAGCACAGCAAGTTTTCTCGAGCAGTGAATAACGTTGTTCACAGTCGGTAAACTTTTTGCTTAGGTAGTATATTGCATACTCTTTTCGACCAGACTCGTCATGCTGGCCCAACACACACCCCATTGACTCTTCTAATACTGTCAAGTACATTATCAGAGGTCTTCCTTCAACTGGAGGCATGAGGATTGGGGGCTCTTGTAAGTATTCTTTGATCTTGTCAAAAGCCCTCTGGCAGTCTTCATTCCACCTGACCGTCTGTTCTTTTCTTAACAGCTTGAACAAAGGTTCACAGGTTGCAGTGAGGTGAGATATGAACCGTGAGATGTAGTTCAATCGACCTAAGAACCCTCGAACTTCCTTCTCAGTTTTCGGTGCAGGCATCTCTTGAATGGCTTTGACTTTATCAGGGTCAACTTCAATCCCTTTCTCGCTTACAATAAAACCCAGCAGCTTACCAGATCTCACCCCGAATGTGCATTTGTTGGGGTTCAACTTTAGTTGGTATTTCCTCAGACGCTTGAACAACTTCAGCAGATTCACCAGGTGATCTTCTTCAGTGAGGGACTTGGCAATCATTTCATCCACATAGCATTCGATTTCTTTATGGATCATATCGTGGAATAATGTTACCATAGCCCGTTGATATGTTGCGCCAGCATTCTTCAGTCCGAATGGCATCACTTTGTAACAGAATGTGCCCCAAGGTGTAATGAATGTTGTCTTCTCCATGTCTTCAGGCGACATTTTAATCTGATTGTATCCTGAAAATCCATCCATGAAGGAGAATACCGAGAACTGAGCCGTGTTATCCACCAATACATCAATGTGAGGTAATGGGAAGTCGTCTTTTGGGCTAGCTCTATTCAGATCCCGGTAGTCAACACACATCCTTACTTTGCCGTCTTTCTTAGGCACAGGTACTATGTTAGCAACCCACGGTGGATAGCTAGTTACAGCAAGGAACCCGACGTCCCACTGCTTTTGTACCTCTTCTTTGATTTTCATTGCCATGTCCGGGCGAGTACGGCGCAGTTTCTGTTTGACCGGTGGGCATTCTTCTCTCAAAGGCAGCTTGTGCACAACAATGTCGGTATCCAACCCTGGCATATCTTGATAAGACCAAGCAAACACGTCCACATACTCTTGAAGCAGATCAATCAGTTGTCTCTTCACCGAGTCTTGCAGGCAGGCCCCGATTTTAACCTCTTTCACGTCTTCATCTGTAGCAAGATTAATCACTTCAACCTCCTCCTGGTGAGGAGTGATAACCTTTTCCTCTTGCCTTAATAACCTGGCTAGCTCTTCAGGAAGCTCATATTCTTCTTCAACCCCTTCATCAGCTTGATTGATCGGATTGTCAAAGTCATACGAAGTCGTAGCCGTGCTGTTGTCGGTGCTGTCTGGAAGGCACTCTCTGCAAGGGTTCAGTTTGTTCATTTTAGTGATTTGATTTTAATCTTGTTTTAGAAAAGTGAAATAAAGTCGTCATTTTGAAAACACTGCCATTTATTTTTTGTACAAAAAGAAAAATGGAAAAACAGTGAGCGGAAAAGAAAAAGACTCGTTTGCAAAAAGATGTCTGATATTTCATTGATTAATCTTGTTTGCACAAAAAGTACAGATGGCCCGATTACAAAATGAGTCTTGTCATCTTGGGCAAGATGCAAGACTTTGATGCATGCTATAAAAATACAGGAAATAATAATTATTCTGCATGAGTAACTCTTATGATTTCCTGGGAAGACCAGTTCGAGATACTGCTCCCCGGGATCTTTGGACGAATCCAGCTTTCCAGGTTGCGTTCTTCTTCCAGCTCGTCTTCCAAACAGTTGACAGCATCAGGGGTGAGCATCCCCCCACTCACAAAGTTGGGCTCTTTCGCAGCCTCTGTCGGATCTTGTTGAGTTGGTTTGTAACCCAACCCAAATCTATCCTCTTTCTTCTCCACCGATAACAGTTTGCCCCAGCCTTGGGCATTTCCTCCCTCAACAACCTTACGGGCTTGTTGGTATGATGATATTGAAGTACCAGGCACAGCAGATGTTTCATTCACATTCAAGGCCTCGAACCCCTGACTCATTGTTTCATGGATCTCCCCATCCATCTCAATATACTTATAGGTAGCCAGGTGGCTGACAAAAATATCCTCCTCTCCACAGATTGTAACGATTTGACCCTCCCACTCGTATTTTAACTTCTGGTGAAGGGTTGAGGTCACGGCGCCAGCGGCGTGGATCCATGGCCTACCCAATAGACAGCTGTAGGCAGGCTGTATATCCATCACGTAGAAGGTCGCTTTGAAAGTCTGTGGGCCAATCGTTATGGGCAATTCAATTTCTCCCAGAACCGATCTCTTTGAACCATCAAAGGCTCTTACCACCAGGTTGCTGGGTCTCAACGCCAATCCATCATATTCTAGCTTCACCAGGGCCTTATTAGGTAAGACATTGAGGGATGACCCCGTGTCTACCAGCACATGGGAAAGGACAACACCTTTACATTCCATGGTTATGTGCAAGGCTTTGTTATGGTTGCGGCCTTCCGTTGTCAAATCAGTGTTGGTGAACCCTAGTCCATGACTAGCATTAACATTTCCAACTACAGCTTCCAACTGATTGACGGTGATCTCTTCAGGCACATAAGCTGCGTGCAAAACTTTGAATAGTGCGTTCCGATGGGCTTCGGAGCACATAAGCAATGATAGGATTGAGATCTTGGAAGGCGTCTGATGAAGCTGATCCACTATTTTGTAATCACTTTTCTTGATGATTCGCATGAACTCATCAACCTCTTGATCAAAGGGTGTTTTCAAAGCTTCTTTAACAATCTGCTCTTCCTGCGCCAAGCTTTTCCCTTTTGCCTTGATAACAGCTTCCGCTTCGGCAGTGGGTCTTTGAATTTGTGGAGCAAAGAGACGTCCGCTTCGAGTGAAGCCTCCGCCTCCTCCCACATTGTCTATTTGTGGTGCAGGGGTTGATGATTCAAAAGTGATTTTTTGTCCTTCACAATACAGGTCAGAGCCGTAATGCCAGGGGATGGCATTACTACTTTCATAAGGTACTGGTCCAGGCACCGTGATAGTGACTGGACTGGTTGCAGCTGCGGAAGGAATTGTAATGGTCTGTGGATCGTAATAAATTGTGACTGGTGCTCTGATGGGAGCAGCACTTTCTGAGTTGTAGGCAGAGTTGTTTTCAGGATCATAAAATATTGTGACAGTTGAGACATCTTCATGATTTATTGCTGGTGTTGTAGGAGACATTGTCGGAAGGATGGGTGTTGTTGTTGTAGGAGTTTCAAAATGGAGTGGTGCTGGAGTTGTAGAAGGAAAATTTGCTGATGGCTGATCAGTTGAGATGATAGATGAAGCACTTGTTGATGAAACCGAAGAACTGTCAGGTACAATGGTTGCTGCAGTTGTAGGAGGTTCTGGGGTTGTTGCTGATGAGATTGCTGGATTTGTTGGGAATGATGTGGTGATTTGAAGTTGGCCACTCTGAATGAGACCGTCTATGCCATTCCTCAGGTTATCGCACCCATTTACCTAGATATTGCAGTAAGCACACCCCAACTCACACCCCGGGAACATTTGACACTCGAGGAGTTGAGCCTTAATTTCTACCAACGGTGTCCGGATCTGACCCACATTGGTTATTAAATAGGACGGTTTATCTTCTTCAATAGCGTTAATTCTGGGACCCCCGTGGTTTGGCATCGGATTTTTGTTGACATTAGGTGGTGGTGCGAAATTCAGAGCTTTAGAGTCTACCAGGTCTTGTACCTTCATGTGCAAGGCTCTGCACTTTTCTGTACTGTGGCCAGGTGCATTCGAATGAAAAGCACATCTGGCGTTGGAGTCATAATTCCTGGGTAGACTGTTGGGATCTGGAGGTGCCAGCGTCCTTAGCTCAACTAGGTTGAGTTTCAGGAGTTGTGGCAGCAATGTAGCATATGGAATGGGGATCGGATCGATCACCCTATTAGCTTGAGATGGCCTCTGTTGGAATGGCCTTTGCTGGTTGTTGTTATTGGTGTTGCTGTTGTTGTAATTTCTCGGAGGATACTGATTCTGTTGATGGTACTGAGGTTGTTGCTGATAGTTTTGCTGCGGAGGTTGATAGGCTGGTTGTGGATGAGCCGGAGCAGGAATGGTGACTGCTGCCACAGATCTATGAACATATTGGGGCCTGCCCCTGTTGGTGTGGATGGCATTGGTCTCGCCAGTTCTTCTTGGGCCCGCAAAAGGCTTTCTTGTACTACTGGACGAGCTTGCACCGTTGTCTGAGATCTTACCCATCTTCAATAGGCTTTCAATTCTCTCCCCGGCTATGACAACATCTGCAAAGCTAGTGGAAGAGAAAGCAGCCAGCCTGTCAATATATGTCCCCTGGAGGGTGTTCATAAACATATCTGCCATTTCCCTCTCAGACATAGGTGGCTGAACAGCGGCAGCCAATTGCCTCCATCTCTGGGCATATTCTCGGAAACTCTCTCTTGACGATTGTGACATTCCCATTAGGAGGGTCCTGTTGGGTGCCATATCTAAGTTGTACTGATACTGTCTGATAAAGGCCTCTGCCAGGTCCTTCCAACATCTGATAGTTGTTCTCGTCAGATGAGATTACCATTCTCTTGAGGCTCCTGTCAAGCTGTCTTCGAAATAGAACATCCAGAGCTTCTCATCCATAGTATAGGCCTTCAGCCTCCCTAGAAATGATTGTAAATGAGTCCGGGGGCATGAAGTCCCGTTGTATTTTTCAAAACAAGGAGGCTTAAACTTTTGGGGAATCCTGACCCCGTCTACCAAGCCCATGTCCATGACATCGAAACCCAAAGAGTTTTGAGACTCTAAGGACCTCAATTTCTCAGCTATCTCATCCAGCCTTCTATCATAAGCTTCCTCCCCATCACCCATTACTGTGAACTGATCCTCTTGGGGGTCCTCTTGCAGTACCCTGGCTGCAGTGGCAGTCCCTTGAACATTTGCAGGAATATTGACCTCTGGATGGAGATGGGGGCCAAATACAGGGGGGTTAACATGAGGTTGGACCCTTTCATTGTTGCTGGTGCCGGCAGTCCCTATATGTGGATCTTCTTGATTTTGCCTTTCCACCATGGCCCTCAATCTTTCTTGGCTCTGAGCCATGTTGTTCATCACTTCCATGAACTGAGTCATCTGTGTTCTCATTTCCAATCTTTCGTTTGCCATTTGATTTCTAACCTCTACAAGGTCCTGCTGTACCTGATCCATTTGGATGCCCGGAAGATTGTTACGGGTTGGATAACGGTGCGGACGGTTGAGGGGAAATACTCGGCGTCGAGCAATAATTCCTGAACACCACAACAGAGTTAGTAGCAATAAAACAAAAACCTACAAAACAAACAAAGGGTTAGCATGCAATGCAATATGCTTATTTGTTTTCAAGGTATCCGGCTTGGCATTCAGTTTTGACCCTTCCAGACCCTTGAAGACGCTGTTGATGTTGCTTTTGAAGTAAACTCGGATGGAACAAACTAATACACATACATATTACAGGAAGTAAAATAATACAACTTGTTCTTTTTACAACACAAGCCCTCTAAGGGGTCAAAATACATTATAAGAAAATAAAAGTACATGGAATGAAAGCAACAACAAACAAATGGTCAAACACCAAGACCAAACTCATCCTCACGAACTTCCTTGAGAAGTGCTTCGGTCACAGGATCAGCGGGACGCTCCGTGAGATTCCTAATGAGGAGATTCCGGGTTGTAACAGCCGCTGTTAGCTTCTTGTGCTGACTTTGGTCCTTTGACCTCTTCACTCCTGCTCTGATCTTCAGCTCTGATATCTCCCTCTGGGCTGCTGCCAGGGCTTCTTGTTGCTCTTTTGCACTAGCTTCCAGTTGCTCCATCTTGTCTTGGACCCTCTTATCCTCCAGAGTACGAGCTTCGGTGATCCTGACCCACCTAGCCTGACTCTCCTTCAGATATAAGTCTGTCCTTGCTCTCTGGAACTGGGCTTCCTTGCAAGCATTCTTCAGAATTTGTTCTCCAGCTTTAGACTTTTTGATATAATCCCCAGACTTCTCAATCTTAACCAGATGCTCCACTCTCAGCTTCTCTAGCCTTTCAATATCCAACCTGCCATCACTCCTCTCCCGGAGGGTCTTCTGCAAAGCCTGAGTCAACTTCTCATTTCTTTCTTTCAAGCTCTCAAACTCTTCCACACTGACAGTGGCAGGGGGTGGTGCTGAAGATGATTCAGGCATATCTTCCATGGTAAATGGCATTCCAGAGAATTGAGTCTTGGCATAGGACCACTCATAATATTGTGCTGATGCCACATTGTTGCACTTCCCCAAGATGGTTACTCCCTTGATTTGAACATTATCCCAGGCCCAGGCAGCCTGCCTAACAATAGCCAGATTAGGCTTGTTCTCACAATGAAGAGTCTCAACCAAGTCCTGTGCCTTAGGAGTGTGGACCAATGCATAGCCCAGTTGTCTTCTAAATAGCAGAGGGTTGTAATTAATACTACCCTTAACTCCTATTAGGGGCACATTGGGAAAATGCCCACAGCTGGTGATGATATCCCTGCCCTTGGTGCTTTGGATGCACCATCTGATATCGGCTGAAGTTAGAGCAGTGAGTCTCTTAGCCCAGTTTTTCTGCTGATGAGGATTCAAAAATGCATCTGTCCTGGGTAGATGCCTGAGAAGCCAAGTATGGAACAATGGAGCACAACACCTCACTAATCTCCCCCTCTGCTTTTCATTCCTCTGATGCACTGAGTAATAGAGATCCCCCAATAAAGTTGGCACTGGGCTCTTCAGGATGAAAAGATGGATTGCATTCTTGCTAATGAATCGAGGCTCGTCTGCAAACAATACAATTCCATATATGCTCAGGGCCAATAAAGCACAGACAGCTTTCCACTCTCCTAAAGAAGCTTTCAGGGTAGCTTGAGAGATCAAGAAATCCAGATGGAAGCCAGGGATTCCAGCTTTAGAAGTCATATGCTGCTCAATCAGAACAGGTTCCAGATGCAAAGCCTTTGCTATTTCTTCATTACCAGGAAAGACCATCTCAGGGTTGAAAGGGATTCCACCCCTGATAGGCATACCAACCAATGATGAGTATTCTTCTAATAGAGGGCCCAGTTGAAAGTCCTGAAAAGTGAAACATCTCAGTGGGGGATCATAAAACTGAAGGCAAGTGTGGATCAGGCTTCTCTGTGAAGGGTCCAGATCCATAACCATATCAAGTATATCTCCATAATGTTCCCTGAACAATGGTATATGGTCTGGAGTGATCAGGGTCTGAATCCTCCTGATGTCAGATAGCTCTGGCTGGAAGAAATGGTAGGTGATGTTACTCTTTTTAGGAGCCATGATGTTGAGACTGAGTAGAGACAGGTGCTGATGATAATACTGAAGAAATGGCCACTGATTGGCTGGTGCAGGTGATAGCTGAAGCAAATGCTGATGAAGATAGGTCAATACTGAAGATGGGGTCAAAACCAGAACCAAATGAAGATGGATACCCTGAAACACAAATAAGCAAATGTCAATATGATGCAATGTTTATGTATGCAAATGATATGCAAGGGTTTGTGACTGAGCTGGATCTGATCAATTGCTCTGATATAAGTCCAGGTATGTTCAAGAATTCCAGATGGAGGTCTATAAATCCAGTAACCAAGGTGGGGGACTCAAATAAAGAGCCACATGTCTAGGGTTTTAGAATCACAAGAACTGTCCCAAAATGAAGTACTCTTAAACAAACAAAGTAATAAGGTATTCTGAGGCCAAGGTACCTGCAAACCTGTAAACAGCCCAACCCCCTCACAGGTGGTGTTCTAAAACAAGGATCCTCAGACTTGGATCAGTTATGAGAAGTGTAAACACTTCTAACCCGGAGGTACAGTGTTTACAATAACCATAAAAGTTCCTCCTCTAATTCACCTTAGTTTCTGAAGGTCAATACTAAAAGGTCATCCAGACTTAGCAGGCTTCCCAGATAGCCCTAGTACTGCAGGAAATCTGCAACACAGAGTTCTCAAGAAGAAACCCATATCTGAACCGTGTTTCATATTCCCGCACCAGACTGAGATGGAATGGGAAAGAATATGATTCACTCTAGCCTAGGTGTCACTCAGGTCCCAGGTATAGGACCTTAACTCTCAATGGAACACCCACCCACCAAAGCAAAACCAGATCCAGCCAGACAGCATGACAGTATGATATATGTAAAGCAGTAAAGAAAGCAGATAAACAACTATACATAAAGCAAAAATAAAACATATATAAACACAAATAAACACATAACACCCCAGTAAACACAAATCAATCAAGCGCTAGGAGGAACCCACAAAAAGAACCAGAAGCCCTGGTTGCAATATAAGGTTCCCCAGCAGAGTCGCCAAGCTGTCGCTCCCGATAAATGGGAAATGGCCCAGATAAGGGTACAGACGCGAACGGTCGGCGAGAGGGACAATGAGAACACACGGCCGTGAACTCACTGGAGATGAATAGAGTCGCCAGCTAGGCATTTTTATCCCGGAGGAAAGGTAATGCTGCATAGACCTAGAAAGATATGGATAAGACGGTTGCGAACCAGAGAGACTGAGAAAGGGGGTTGGTTACAACCTGGGAAGGTATTAGCACCCAGATTGTCCGTTGTACTCGACGGGATCCACGCTTAATAGATTTGTGTTTTAAAGGGGTAGTGTCAGTGCAATTTGTGTATAAAATAGCTGGAAAAAAGATGTACAGGTGTCAGTGTAAAAGAAGTGAAATGTGTACATGTACAGTGTCAGTGTAAGAACAAGAATAAGATGCTCAAGATCATGAGGCTAAAAGAATGAAACTGGAAGGAGGGGGAATATACAGAGACTTTTGTTCGATAACAGTTAAGTTATGCCTACGTATCCTCTCGTGCAATGAGGAAGTCAGAACACCGTAGTTCGACCCAAAAAGACTGAAAGATGAATTGACTGGTGAACTGCTTACTTGTCTATGCTCAAGTGTATGACCTGTCTGGCTCAGGTGCAAACTGTCTTGCATTAGACGGAAGAAGCGAGTTCTCGGTTGTGAGTGAATGAGATGAGAAAAGAATCCCGAAGGAGACGATTATTGTTTGTTTTTTGTGTTTTCAGTCTTTTATTGCTTTTTGAAGTTTGTCATAAGTTAATGAGCTTAAGCCTAAACCAATGGATTTAGTAAACTCATCACATCTTCCCTCTGATTAGGGGTAATGAGAATACCTTAAGTGTGAAGTCAGCTTCTCACACTTAATCACCATGGAGTAGGATTAAGATCATTAACCTACTTGTGATTATTTAGATGTTTTTGTGGTTTTTGTTTAGTGTTGAGTAATGAGGTTAAGCCATAATCAGGGATTAAACAGACTCATTACACCATCCTAAGAGAAGGATAATAGATGAGAATGTTTAAGCTGAGGAAAGCTCCTCAACTTAATCCATGATTAGGGATTAAGCTCATGACAAAACAAGCCTTTGATTAAGTGGATTTTAATTAATGGTATGATGATGAAGTGTTTTTTAGGGTTTATAAGACAACTTGAGGGGGACTTGTCCATTAACACTAGGGTTAGTCCTTCTTAACCAATTAAGGAAGAATTAGAACCCTAATGCAAGGCCCAAGTTACAAGTGTGGTGTCTTGATACTTATTAAGTGAATTGATTAAAGGAGTTAAACACATTAAGGGTTCAACACTTAGGATTAAAGTTATACACTCCATCCTAAGAGAAGGATGCAGGCATAAGCTTAATCACAAAGCCTTAAAGCCTTTAGGGTTTAGTCCCTGATTATGAGATGAGAAGAGATGACTCAAAAGAGACACAAAGGTAAAACTAAGAGGGGAGACTAATCAAAACCCTAATCATTGTCATGCTTGGTTGTTCCTAAGGTTTGTGAGGTTTTCAAGAGAAGTCTTCAATGGAACCACCAGGAAGCAGATGAAAGGATCAGGAGAAGCAAAGTAACTTGCTTCATTCAAGAAGTCAAGTCACTTGAAGAAAGAAAGTGGGGAGAAGAAGAATGAGCAAGCTCAAACTCAAACACATATAAAAATGCAGCATGGATGCAAGAGAGATGAAAAGAAAAGTTATGAGAAGTGAAGGAAAATTCACTTCTCAAAATCACTTACCACCTGAAAGGTTAGAAAAGAAATGCAATGCAATGCAAAATGAGATGAAATGGTATGATGCAAAACCAAACCAGAAGCATATACATGATGATAAAGATGCTATGAAGTGATACAAACATGAAACAAGGCATGGAGATGATCATACAAGCTTATGAATGCAAATGAAACAAGTTAGGAACCATGAACATACATGAAAAGTTATGAAGTGCACATGGCATACAACATGGCAAATACATGATGCAATGATCAAACATGCTTTCAATATGTCTTATGATGTCAAATGAAACAAATGGATGCTTGAAATGTCATGGAAAGTCATGTTATGCAAGAGAATGCAAGATGGATGCACATGGAAGCCCAAATTAGGGTTTATGAACCAAGCATCAAACACAAACCAAAATCAGAAGCAAACCCTAAGATAAAAAATTGAAAATGCTACTCAAAGGACCCCTAATCCTATACTAACCCACTGCCCAAAGGAGAGGTTTCAACTCCTAACCAATCTCAAGTTATGATTTTTCTAAGATTTCTAGGGTTTTAGGGTTTCCAAACAAAAGAAATGCCAAACAAATTGAAAATGAAAGATCAAATCATGGCCATTTAATCTCACAAACTTCATGCTAAACACAATGCAATGCAAAAAGAATAAATGTCCAACTCTTCATGGATAGGCAGAAATGATTTTTTGAACTTTGGATCAAAATAATGCACAAAAATGATTTTAATTCAAATGAGAAATTCTTAAAATCAAGATCAAAAAAGAAATTTGGTTTGAAGGTTGGACAATGTTTCTAAATGTCTTAGAACATTTCATGAATTTTTTGGTGATTTTTAAATACCTAAAAGTATTTTTAATAAATTAATTTTCATTAATCAATTAAAAATAAACTCTTAAATATTTTAAAATACTTTTTAAATGCTAAAAATAAAATTAAAAATATTTTTGTGTTTTAAAAATTATTGAAACTCTTGAGAAAAAGTTTCATAATTTTTAAACAATTTTTACTATTTTTAATAAATTATGCAAAACAAATGAATTAAATATGAAAATAAAATGAAAAAGACTGAAGTCAACTGAAAGGAGGGTCAGGATTGAATCTGGGGAAGGAAACATTGACTGCGCGCCAGATCTAGTGGTCCACATTCAAACTGAGTTAATCTGAATTAATTAACTAAATTAAACCTAATTAGAATTAATGACATGATCTGAGCCATTGGATGCGCGCGGGAAAAGACTCAGTCAACTCATCCAACGCCTGAAATTCAAACTGGGAGCCCTAACTCTAATCACATATTAATGACTTTCAGGTGGCCGGAGAAGACTTCCGGTCGTCTTCTCCGGCCAGCACCCTCCCTGAAAATTGCTAACTTTCACCCAAGCTCACTAAAACCTAATTTTCTTGCCCAGAATCCACCCCCAAACATCATAGAGCAAGAATCAACAGCCAAAACTCATTTATTTTACACAACAAAGCTGAATCGAAGCAAAAGGGGTTTAGGTCAAAAAATTTCAGGAACACCATACATGCTCAAAACTCAATGATTTTCGAAACCAAACATATCATCATGATCAGTGGGACATAGAGAACCAATTAAGAACTTAAAAATGAGCTCCTGGAAAAAATGTTCATGAAGCTCACCTGAACTGGAGCTTTGATCTCTGGCACTTTCTGGCTAGTTTCCTGCTTGCAATCTACCCCACTTGACCTCCTAAGAAGCTTTCAATGCTTGGAAAGGGTTTGTGGTGGCTGATTTGAAGGTTTGAGCAGGTTCTGTTCAGGATGGTGTAAGAATCGTGTTTCTGATTCTTTGAGCTTTGGGATGTTTTGAGGGGTGCTTAGTGACCAAGGAGGGATGTTGAAAAGGTTTATGAAGTTTGCTTATGTGTTTGTGAGCTGTGGAGAGAGATTCGAAGGGTTTTGCTTTTTGGGGGTGAGTTTGTGAATGTCTTGCTATGGCTTGCTTCAGGCTTGCTTGTTGTGTCTAATGGCCAGCATTTGATCCACATAAACAAAGCTTATTGGTCAGTTGATGTGACTTGGCCTGCTGTGATAGGTAAGTCACCTTTTGCAAAAAGTCCACTTTGTTGTAAGGAAAGCATGGGTTGAGCCATATGCTAGCACAAGTACATGGGCTGGTGCAGCATGGTGAGGGGAGAAGCTATGGCTGGTTCAGCATCCAAGACATCAAGTGGGTGAGATGTGATGATAGTTTTTGCAAGTTGCTTACTTTTGAAACTTCATGAAAATCTCTTGCCTTGCCAACCATGAACATGTGATCTTTTGGTTCAAATCTGATTTTTAGGTCACATGTGATGTTTGTACATTGGTTTGATATGAACTAGAAGTTACAATTTGCCTTGGTTCAAAGTTTTTGCAAGTTTCCCATTTTGTGCATAACTTGAAAATTAGTGATTTTTGCCAACTTTGACACACCATAACTTTTGATCCAAAATGAATTAGGTCATGTTCTTGTACTTTTTGAAAAGGGAAAAATGTATTCTACAACTTTCATGACCAAAGTTTTTCCATTTGAAGCATTTTTGGATCAAAAAGCAAGGCTTGAAAAATGGCATAAAATGACATATTCTTGAAAAGTCAACCATGCCCTAAAAAGTCAACTTTGCAAAAACTTCAAATTCTTGAATTTTGTGAACTTCAAACTTCTTCCATGATCAAATAAAGATCATATACACTCAAAATGATGAAGATCACCCCTTGGTTGGGTCATTGGGGGCCTCAGATGCCCTGATTTTACACTGACTTGTCTGAAAAGTCAACTCTTGATCAGATGACTTCCCCATGGAATTTCTTCATGAAAATTGATATGCATACTCCCTATACCATATAGAGACCAATAGAAACAAGAATGACCAAAAAATTTGGAGTTATGGCCTCTGAAACCAAAACCCTAATTTTAGGTCATCTGTGCAGTTAAACCTGGCTCTGCTTCCACACCATTCCCAGTTCTTGTGATTCTTTTGCATTTTTGACTTTGAGAGGATGTAATATGATATAAGAACACACATGGATCCCTTTGAGGTGATTGGTGGCCTTTGGAGTGGCTCAAGAAGCTCTTGGATTGCTCAGATCACAAACCCTAGATGCAGATGACTTTGAATCTATGCAGTGGATCAAAAATGAGATATGAGGTGATATGATTGTGTTTATGCATATGAAATGATCACAAGCCATGGTGTGAATGGGTGAGGGCAAATTTGGGGTGTTTACAGCTGCCCCTATTCAAACATGAGTTAGCTGTGCAGGTTGTAAGCAATGGCTTAACAGGCAAACAAGATAACTTGTGGTTGAATACCAAAGACAGTCCAAAATTTGCACTCACAGAATGAAGAAGAAAAGGGATATAGATTGCAAAAGAAAGTAAAGTATATTGTAAAGTGTGGGCGACGGAGGACGACCGTCGAGCAGAGGACGACTGCTGGGTGAAGAGCAATGACGGGGACGGCCGACATGCTGGGAAAAGCGCGGGAAATAAAGCAATGACGGGGACGACCGACATGTTGGGGATAAAAGGTTAAGCCAAAACGGGGACGGCCGACTAGCTGGGAAAAATAAGATTATGATGGGGACGGCCATCAAGACAAAGTTGTAAAATTCTCTGGGGAAAACATGACGGGGACGGCCGTCAAGTTTAAAAGCAAAGTAACCAACGATGGGGACGGCCATCGGGCTAGAAAAGAAAAGGGACCACGACGGGGACGGCCATCGGGCTAGAAAAGAAAAACTTTGGTCATGAAATTTGTAGATTAGATCTTTCCCTTTTCAAAAAGTACAAGAACATGACCTAATTCATTTTGGATCAAAAGTTATGGTTTATCAAAGTTGGCAAAAATCATTAAAATTCAAGTTATGCACCAAATGGAAAACTTGCAAATTCATGTACCAAGCATTCTAGTGACTTCAAAATGACTTCAAAACTTCATCATATGATCATACATGACCCCAAAAAACAGAATTGGCCCAAGGGATTTTACATTGTTTGCTTTGATTTCTAAAGATCACTAAGCCATTTTCCATTACAAGTGCAAAGTTGGATTTTTGGCAAAGTCATTTTCCAAAGAGCTATGTGATTGCTGGCTGACTTCTATGCATTGCCATGACTAAAAGAAGTCCCATGCTACAAAATTCAGCAAGCAATGTCTCATGCATATGGCACAAAATCATGAGGAAACATCAAGTGGGCAAGTTGCAAAAGCTAGCATAGCTTGTGATCCATATGTTGCAGTCAGCTACAAGCAATCCAAGGGCCCTCCTCAACTCAAGCTGAAGCAAGACATGACTTCAAACTGCTGCTGCCATGACCCATGCTGCTAGTACAAGCCAACTTGACTTTTTGGCAAAAGTTCCCATACTCATGGCACAGTGAGCAGCCACCCCTACTGACCTGCCCCACAGGCTATCCACACAACTTGGAGATGTTATAGCAAGGCATTGGGCATTGAAGCAAGCCAGAACACAGCATACCACAAAACTGTCACAAAGCTTCCCTTCTTCGAATCTCATTTTTCAGCCATCAAACACCCCATTTCCCTTCACCAACAAATCAAACATACAAAAAGGAACCAGAATCAGCCATTAATAGAGCTTGAAACCACTCACACACAGACTCCATTTTCTGATACACCAGAACTGGACCTCTCAAAATAGCTTGTTTAAGCTCATTCCAAGCCTACCATTAGCACCAGGGGAATCAGTGGAGCAAGTTTGCACCAAAGAATAGCTCTGAAAGCCCAGAAACAGAAGCTTCCATCTCAGGTATGGCCATGAACTTTTTCTCTCAGAGCTTGCATTTTTTGTTATAAATTGATAGCTTATGTCTTGCTGGTCATGGGGATGTTCTTAGAATCGAAAATGAGTGGAAAATGAGTTTTTACTGATGCTCTGAAATTTTACCCGTGAAATTTGTTTCCTTCGATTTGCTTGATTCTTGGGGTTTAAATGATGTTTGAGGGTGGATTTGTATTCTAGGATGTTAGAGGATCATTTTCCTGCTTCTAATTTGATGAATGGTAGCCTGAATCATGATCTAGGGTTTTGACGTTGCCGGAGAAGATGACCGGAGCTTCCCTCCGGTCACCTGAAAATGCTTAGCCCTTAATCTCTGTAATTAATGGCATTTGAATCTAGAGCGTTGGATTAGTTGACCCCTTTGACTTGGCGCGTGAACGTCTGGCCCAGATTCACTCATTTTGCCCTAATCCTCTTTCATTAGTTTAATTAATCATAATTAAATTAATTTAATCAGGACAAGCCTCAGCCCTTGGATGACGCGCCAGTCAACCATTTCCACTCCAGTTTAAATATCAGCCATCAGATCTGCTTACCTTTTCCTTTATTTATTTTTATTTTCATTTTCTTTCATTTAACTTCCACAATTTATTAAAAATAGCAAAATACATTTAAAGATTATGAAATCTTTTGTCAAGAGTTTCATTAATTTTTAAAACACAAAAATATTTTTATTTTCATTTTTAGCATTAAAAAAGTATTTTTAAATATTTAAAAGTTTATTTTTAATTGATTAATGAAAATTAATTTATTAAAAATACTTTTAAGTATTTAAAAATCACCAAAAAATTCATGAAATGTTTTAAGACATTTAGAAACATTGTCCAACCTTCAAACCAAATTTATTTTTTGATCTTGATGCATTTTGAGAATTTTTCATTGAATTAAAATCATTTTGATGCATTATTTTGATCCAAACTTCCAAAAATCATTTCTGCCTAACCCTAAAGAGTTGGACCTTGATTCTTTTTGCATTGCATTGTGTTTAGCCTGTAGTTTGTGAGATTAAATGGCCATGATTTGATCTTTCATTTTCATTTTGTTTGGTAATTTTCTTGTTAAGGAACCCTAAAACCCTAGAAAACTTAGGAAAATCATATCTTGAGTTAGGTTAGGAGTTGAGACCTCTCCTTTGGGCAGTGGGTTAGTATAGGATTAGGGGTCCTTTGAGTGCATTTTCAATTTTTTATATTGTTGTTTGCTTCTGATTTTGGTTTGTGTTTGATGCATTGATCATAAACCCTAATTTGGGGCTTCCATATGCATCCATCTTGCATTTGCATTCTTGCCTTGACTTGCCATGATATTTTATGCATCCATGTGATTCATTTAACATCATAAGACATCTTGAAAACATGTTTGATCATTGCATCTTTCATTTGCCATGTTGTATGCCATATGCATCTCATAACCTTTCATGTGTGTTCATGTGTCTTAACTTGCTTCATTTGCATTCATGAGCTTGTATGATCATTTCCATTTGTTGTCTCATGTTTGTAGCATCCCATAACATCATTAACATCATAAATATGCTTCTGGTTTTGGTTTGCATCATGTCATTCCATTCCATTTTGCATTGCATTGCATTTCTTTTCTAATCTTTCAGGTGGTAAGTGATTTTGAGAAGTGAATTTGCCTTCACTTCTCATACTTTCTTCTCATCTCTCTCTTGCATCCATGCTGAATTTTGTATGTGTTTGAGTTTGAGCTTGCTCATTCTTCTTCTTCCCACTTTCTTTCTTCAAGTGACTTGACTTCTTGAATGAAGCAAGTTGCTTTGCTTCTCTTGATCCTTTCATCTGCTCCCTGGTGGTTCCATTGAAGATTTCTTTCTTAAACCTCACAAACCTTAGGAACAACCAAGCATGACAATGATTAGGGTTTTGTTTAGTCTCCCCTCTTAGTTTTACCTTTGTGTCTCTTTTGAGTCTTCTCTTCTCATCTCATAATCAGGGACTAAACCCTAAAGGCTTTAAGGCTTTGTGATTAAGCTTATGCCTGCATCCTTCTCTTAGGATGGAGTGTATAACTTTAATCCTAAGTGTTGGACCCTTAATGTGTTTAAATCCTTTAATCAATTCACTTAATAATCATCAAGACATCACACTTGTAACTTGGGCCTTGCATTAGGGTTCTAATTCTTCCTTAATTGGTTAAGAAGGACTAACCCTAGTGTTAATGGACAAGTCCCCCTCAAGTTGTCTTATAAACCCTAAAAAACATTTCATCATCATATCATTAAATAAAATCCACTTAATCAAAGGCTTGTTTTGTCATGAGTTTAATCCCTAATCATGGATTAAGTTGAGGAGCTTTCCTCAGCTTAAACATTCTCATCTATTATCCTTCTATTAGGATGGTGTAATGAGTCTGTTTAATCCCTGATTATGGCTTAACCTCATTACTTAACACTAAACAAAAACAACAAAAACATCTAAATAATCACAAGTAGGTTAATGATCTTAACCCTACACCAAAGGTGATTGAGTGTGAGAATCTGACTTCACACTTAAGGCATTCTCATTACCCCTAATCAGAGGGAAGATGTGATGAGTTTAATAAATCCATTGGTTTAGGCTTAAGCTCATTAACTTATAACAAAATTTCAAAAGCAATAAAAGACTGAAAACACAAAAACAAACAATAATCGTCTCCTCCGGGATTCTTTTCTCATCTCATTCACTCACAAGCGAGAACTTGCTTCTTCCGTCTAATGCAAGACAGTTTGCATCTGTGCCAGACAGATCATACACTTGAGCATAGACAAGCAAGCAGTTCACAAGTCAATTTACCTTTCAGTCCCTTTGGGTCGAACTACGGTGTTCTGACTTCCTCATTGCACGAGAGGATACGTAGGCATAACTTAACAGTTATCGAACAAAAGTCTCTGTATATTCCCCCTCTTTCCAGCTTTATTCTTTAAGCCTCATTATCATGAGCAATTCATTCTCATTCTTGCACTGACACTACCCCTTTAAAACACAAATCTTTTAAGCGTGGATCCCGTCGAGTATGGCGGACAATCTGGGTGCTAATACCTTCCCAGGTTGTAACCAACCCCTTTTCTCAGTCTCTCTGGTTCGCAACCGTCTTATCCATCTCTTTTCATAGGTCTATGCAGTATTGCCTTTCCTCCGGGATAAAAATGCCTAGCTGGCGACTCTTTTCATTCTCCAGTGAGTTCACGGCTGTGTGTTCTCACTGTCCCTTTGGCCGACCGTTCGCGTCTGTACCTTTATTTGGGCCATTCCCCATTTATCGGGAGCGACACCCATTCACACCATGGCTTGTGATCATTTCATGTGCATAAACACAATCATACCATCTCATATCTCAACTTTGAGTCTTTGCATTGTTTCTAAGTCATCTGCACCTAGGGTTTGTGATCTGAGCAATCCAAGAGCTTCTTGAGCCACTCCAAAGGTCATAAATCACTTCAAAGGGGTCTATGTGTGTTCAAGTATCATATTATATCCTTTCAAAGTCAAGAATGTCAAAGAATCACAAGAACTGGGATTGGTATGGAAGCAGAGTCAGGCTTGACTGCACAGATGACCTAAAATTAGGGTTTTGGTTTCAGAGGCCATAACTCAAAATTTTTTGGTCATTCTTGTTTCTATTGGTCTCCATATGGTATAGGGAGTATGCATATCAATTTTCATGAAGAAATTCCATGGGGAAGTCATCTGATCAAGAGTTGACTTTTCAAGCAAGTCAGTGCAAAATCAGGGCATCTGAGGCCCCCAATGACCCAACCAAAGGGTGTTCTTCATCATTTTGATTGTATATGATCTTTATTTGATCATGGAATATGTTAGAAGTTTACAAAATTCAAGAATTTCAAGTTTTTGCAAAGTTGACTTTTTGGGCAAGTTTGACTTTTTATGAAAATGTCATTTTATGCAACTTTTTCAACCCTTACTTTTTGATCCAAAAATGCTTCGAATGGAAAAACTTTGGTCATGAAAGTTGTAGAATAGATCTTTCCCTTTTCAAAAAGTACAAGAACATGACCTAATTCATTTTGGATCAAAAGTTATGGCTTGTCAAAGTTGGCAAAAATCACAAAATTTCAAAGTTTCTACCAAAGAGGTATTTTGCAAAATGACTTGATCAAGTGTTCTAAGGCTATCAAATGGACTTCTAATTCACATAACATGACAATGTGGCATCTAAAGTTCAGATTGGACCAAAGAGTTACATGTTTGTATGACTTTTTGAACAAGATCTTTTCATGAGAACCAAAGTTGAACCAAATTGCAAAATCCATCATAACATCTCATCCACTTGCTGCCTTAGTTGCTGAACCACCCTAGCCCTCTCCTCACCTCATGCTGCACAAGACAATCCCTTTGTACCAAGCTAGCAAATTAGCCCATGCCCTTCTTACACAAAGTTGACAATTTGCAAAAAGCACCCATACCTATCACAAAAGGACATGTCATGTCATCTGACCAATAGGATTAGTTTATACAAACAATTTGCAAGCCAAACATCACAAGACACAGGCCTGAAACAAGCCCAAGCATAGCATCCTCACTTTCCACCCTTGGAGCAAAAGCCTTCGAAATTCTTCATACAAGCCACAAACATTCAAACAAACTACACAGACCTTCTCAACACATCACCCTGATCACAAAGCACCCCCAAAATCAACCTGATGCTCAAAGAATCAAGAACACGATTCTCACCTGAGCTTGAACAGAACCTGTTCAAACTCTCAAACCAGCCAGCACAAACCTTCTCTAAGCATCCAGACATCATCAAGGGACCATAAGGAGTGGATTGCACAAAGGAGAAAGGCCAGAAAGCTGTAAACTGAAAGCTTCAAAACTCAGGTAGCTCAAGAACTTTTTTTCCAGAAATGATTTTTAAAGTTCCTAAGTTGTTCTTTGTAGTTCACTAATCACTCTGATGTTGTTGGTTTTGAAAATGGTGAAGATATGAGATTTTAATCGTGTTCTGAAAGTTTTGCCCTAAAATTTCTTTTGTTTCGATTCATGTGATTGATGAAATATAAATGATGTTTATGTTAGGGTTTTGATTCAGTGAAGTATGGGAAGGATTTCTGTTTGTTTAGATTTCATTTTAGTTGCGTTTTGAAGATTCTAGGAATTTTCAGGTGGGGTTCCCACCGGAGAAGACGACCGGAGGTCTTCTCCGGCCACCTGAAAATAATTAGGGCTTAATCACGTCATTAAATGTAGTTTGAATCTGACGCGTTGGATCTGTTGACTTGGTTGACTTGGCGCGTGTATGTGTGGCCCAGATGCACTCATTAAACCCTAATCTCAATTAATTAATTCATAAATCAGAAATTAGGAAGTTTGAATATGGACCATTGATCTGCGCGCGTAGTCAACAGCCTCTTCCCCAGAATCCATCCTGGCCATCCATTGTGTTTACTTCTCATTTTTATTAATTTTATTTCATTTATTTTGTATTTATTTTCTCCATTTATTTTAAAATAGTAAAATCCATTCAAAAATTCTGAAATTTTTTATACAAGTTATTATTTAATTTCAGAACACAAAAATATTTTTATTTTTATTTTTAGCATTAAAAAGTATTTTTAAATATTTAAAAGTTTCTTTTTAATTAATTAATGAGAATTAATTAATTAAAAATACTTTTAGGTATTTAAAAATCACCAAAAAATTCATGAAACATTTAAAAACATTTAGAAACATTGTCCAACCCTCAAACCAAATTTATTTTTTGATCTGGATGCATTTTGAGAATTTTCCATGGAATTAAAATCATTTTGATGCATTATTTTGATCCAAACCTCCAAATATCATTTCTGCCTAACCATAAAGAGTTGGACTTTGATTCTTTTTGCATTGTGCTTAGCATATCATGTAGTTTGTGAGATTAAATGGCCATGATTTGATCTCTCATTTTCCATTTGTTTGGCATTTTTCTTGTTAAGGAACCCTAAAACCTTAGAAAACTTAGAAAAATCATAACTTGAACTAGGTTAAGAGTTGAGATTTCTCCTTTGGGAAGTGAGTTAGTATAGGCTTAGGGATCCTTTGAGTGCATTTTCAATTTTTTGTATTGATGTTTGCTTCTGATTCTGGTTTGTGTTTGATGCATTGATCATTAAACCCTAATTTGGGCTTCCATATGCATCCATCTAGAATTTGCATTCATACCTTGACTTGCCATGACATTTTATGCATCCATGTGATTCATTTGACATCATGAGACATATTAAAAGCATGTTTGATCATTGCATTTTGCATTTCCCCATGTTGTATGCCATTTGCATTTCATAACTTTTCATGTATGTTTATGCTCCTTAACTTGCCTCATCTGCATCCATTGGTTCATATGATCATCCTCATGTCTTGTACCATGTTTGTAGCATCACATAAAATCATTAACAATCATATATGTGCTTCTGGTTTTGGTTCACATCATACCATTTCATTTCATTTTGCATTGCATTGCATTTCTTTCACTAACTTTTCAGGTGGTAAGTGACTTTGAGAAGTGAATTTGCCTTCACTTCTCATAACTTCTCTTCACCTCTTTTTACATCCTTGCTGCATTTTTTGTATGTGTGTGAGTTTGAGCTTTCTCATCCTTCTTTTTTCTCACTTTCTTTCTTCAAGTGACTTGACTTCTTGAATGAAGCAAGTTACCTTGCTTCTCCTGATCCTTTCATCTGCTTCCTGGTGGTTCCATTGAAGACTTCTCTTGAAAACCTCACAAACCTTAGGAGCAACCATGTATGACAATGATTAGGGTTTTGTTTAGTCTCCCCTCTTAGTTTCTACCTTTGTGTCTCATTGAGTCTTCTCTTCTCACCTCATAATCAAGAACTAAACCATAAAGGCTTTAAGCCTTTGTGATTAAGTTTATGCCTGCATCCTTCTATTAGGATGGAGTGTATAACTTTAATCCTAAGTGTTAAACCCTTAATATGTTTAACTCCTTTAATCAAATCACTCAATAATTATCAAGACATCAAGCTTGTAACTTGGGCCTTGCATTAGGGTTCTAATTCTTCCTTAATTGGTTAAGAAGGACTAACCCTAGTGTTAATGGACAAGTCCCCCTCAAGTTGTCTTACAAACCATAAAACTCACTTCTTCATCTTATCATTAATTAAAATCCATCTAATAAAGGCTTTGTTTTGTCATGAGGTTAATCCCTAATCATGGATTAAGTTGAGGAGTCTTCCTCAGCTTAAACATTCTCATCTATTATCCTTCTATTAGGATGGTGTAATGAGTCTGTTTAATCCCTGATTATGGCTTAATCTCATTACTTAGCACTAAACAAAAACAACAAAAACATATAAATAACCACAAGTAGGTTAATGATCTTGATCCTACATCATGGTGATTAAGTGTGAGAAGCTGACTTTACACTTAAGGTATTCTCATTACCCCTGATCAGAGGGAAGATGTGATGAGATTACTAAATCCACTGGTCTAGGCTTAAGCTCATTAACTTATGACAAATTTTCAAAAGCAATAAAAGACTGAAAACTCAAAAACAAACAATAATCGTCTCCTCCGGGATTCTTTCCTCATCTCACTCACTCACAAGCAAGAACTTGCTTCTTCCGTCTAATGCAAGACAGTTTGCACCTGAGCCAGACAGGTCATACACTTGAGCATAGGCAAGTAAGCAATTCACAGGTCAATTCATCTTTCAGTCTCTTTGGGTCGAACTACGGTGTTCTGACTTCCTCATTGCACGAGAGGATACGTAGGCATAACTTAACAGTTATCGAACAAAAGTCTCTATATATCCCCCTTCTTCCAGTATCATTTTCTTAGCCTCATTATCTTGAGCATCCTATTCCTTTTCTCACACTGACACATCATTTACACACTTCACATTTCTTTTACACTAACACCTGTACATCTTCTTCCAGCCTCCTTATACACAAATTGCACTGACACTACCCCTTTATAACACAAATCTTTTAAGCGTGGATCCCGTCGAGTACGACGGACAATCTGGGTGCTAATACCTTCCCAGGTTGTAACCAACCCCCTTTCTCAGTCTCTCTGGTTCGCAACCGTCTTATCCATCTTTTTCTAGGTCTATGCAGCATTGCCTTTCCTCCGGGATAAAAATGCCTAGCTGGCGACTCTTTTCTTTCCCAGTGAGTTCACTGCTGTGTGCTCTCATCGTTCCTTTCGCCGACCGTTCGCGTCTGTACCTTTATTTGGGCCAGTCCCATTTATCGGGAGCGACAATGGTGAGTGAGGCTTTTCTAATCCTAAATAGTAAAAGGAAAAGAGAGAAGAAAAAGGATGCAACTTACTGTAACACCCCAAATTTTCCCTTTTCTTTTTAAGCATCATATCACATCATATTCATCATAAGCATATCATATTCTTGGCATCTTAGCATGGTAAGATGAGGCATAACATTCTCATGACCTAGCATTAGGCATATGATCATCTGGGGAGGGTTCTGAGGCATCACAAGCTATAACAAGAGATCCATTGGAATTACTCAAGTCCTATGAGGGGTCTACATTGCATTCATAAGCTCAAGATCATTTACAAAAGCCCAATAGGTTGGAGGATAATCAGGGAATTCAAGCTACAGCAAAGCTCCTACACAGGGATCCAAAATTACGGTTTGAGCTTCAAGCAGGGAAACTTTGTGACTTTGGCCATTTCATTTGGGCAAAGTCTCTCATATGACAAGAGAATCCTAGGGATGAAGTTTGGTGAGAAAATTCCTCAAGGAAGTCAGTTATTTTATCAAAAGTTCAAGATGTAACTTTTCTCCTGTATAAGTAAATCCTGATTAGGGTTTTGGGCCAGATACTCATATCTTCTGAATTTTGACCATTTCTTGAGGGCAAAGGCTTTTATTTAGTCTGCATGGCTTATGTATGAAGTTTGAGGCAAAAATTCACTGAAGAAGTCAAAGCTTGGTTCAGTTGCTTGAAGGTGAAGCAAGAAAGTCAACTGTGCAGTCAGAAAAGTCACATGAGAATTCCAGAGTCTTTTAATCAGGATTATCATTTTTTGAGGTCATACTATGTCAAGGAGTAATTCAGTTGAGCTTAGATGTCAAAAATCAGGAGTATGCAAAAAGTTACTAAATTTGGAAGTTTCCATTTTTGGAAATTATTTTTTCCCTAACTTCAGGCTATTATTTCATGTACGAAAAAGCTCCAAATGATTTTCCGGTGAACACGAAAGTTGTAGAGCACGATTTTCCCTTTCCGAAAAGTCGTAGAATACTTTCGTAGCATTTATAGAACTCAAGTTATGATTTTTTGAAATTTGGAGCGTTTTTTAGGGTTTTGGTGGACATGTGTCACTTAGCTATTGGTTTATTATTTAAAAATGGTTATGTGTGGCGTGACATTTTTTCTTTGTTCACAATCATGTGGTAATGGGTCCATCATTTTATTTTGTGGGACCAAAACATAATTAAATAATACATAAAAAATAAATAATATGAGAATGAGGCAATGGTACACGAAAAAGTGAGAGGAATCAGCATTGTTGAAGTCTCCAATCTCAGCTTGCCATGTGTCCATTTTCTATTTTCCCTAGAATCACTTTTACTCACCCTCACATACCACACGCGGGCGCCATGAAGATTGAAAAAATATGGGAAAGTTTGGCAGGTAGTGCATGTGGTGAGAAAGAACCATCAGGAGGACCAGTCCTCACATTTTCTTTTTCATATTATGCTTTTTCCGTCCGTATAAGCCGCATGCGCGTGTCACCTTGTGAAGAGGGAATCATGTGAAGTTTGGTTAGAATGCATCCTCATCTAACACCACTGCATTACCATTTAATCACAGAAAGGAAGCCATCTTCCAATATCATGATAACACCATGAGGAGTGCACCATAACCTCCGTGAACTATCACCATAGGGGATTTATCTTTGAAAAAAAAAGAAAAGAAGAGGGCACGCATTTTGCTCTGTTAGTTTGATAACAACTTTGCAAAAACTTAAATTCTTGATGCACACATTCTTGGGATAAGAAGGGCAGACTCACGATTTTAGCAGGGGAGAGGGCACATTCCATCACACTCTTGCTCACTCTAGCAACTTCTCTCTCTCTCTCATTTCTTCTCTCAAAATCCATACACTCTAAAACTCTTGCTCTTTTTTCCATAAAAACAAGAAAAGTTTCAGAACTGAGTATTGCTCCATTTTTCGATCCATAAAGTCTCAATAACATCATCTAGCCATAGCCTCATCATCTGTCTTTAATCATAATCTTGGAGAGGCTGTTTTGACAAATAGAAGATTAACATCAACTTTGGATCGGTTCCATTCTTCATTCAAATCAAGATCTCAAGCCTTTATTTGGCTCTGTAGCAGATCAAATGAGGACTAAGGGAGCTGTCTCAAACGTCAGATCTCTCTGAATCTCAAGAACAAACTCATTACCAGGTTTGAGCATCACCTTATTCTGCTTCGATTTTGGCTTTTCATTACTTGTTTCATGATGTGAATGCTTGATCTGAACTGTATGAAGTGAATGGAAACTTTGTGATGCTTTAAATCATGATTTTCAGTTTTGAGTGTCAATCTTTGAGCCATCGTATCTCCCTGTATGTTGCTTGTTTGTGAAAATCATTAGCACATTTGCGATCCTCTTGTTTGGGGCTTCATATTTGGTCTTTATAATTTGTTTTTTCATCAAGATTTGAGAGAGATATATGATGATGAAGATGTTATGATCTTGTTGTTGTTGTTCTGTTTCTTGCTGGGTTGCGATTTTGTTCATGGCATGGGGAAGAAGACGAGTGTGTGTCGTCCTTCCATTGGTCTGAGTTTTGTTTTTTATTTTCGTTTTTTTATTATTTCATTTAAATGAGGGTTGTCCATTTGATTAAATGTTACATGGTCTTTGTTATTTCATTTTTATTTTATTAAATATAACACATAACATGATTAATAATAATCATGATTAATTAATGGATTAGTGAGTTTTGCGTGTGGGCCTAAGGCCAGACTACTATTCGCGCCCCCATGTTAGGCCCAATGTTGAAGTAAACTGAGTTTACTTGCTATTTGCACCGCAACTTCATGATTTCATTTATTTCTATTTCTTTTTATTTCATTTTTGGTTTTCAATTTTAAAAAATAGTTTTAGGTGTCCAAAAATTCTAAAAATATTCATGAAATGTCCTTTGAGTTTTCTCTAATTTTTGGTATTTTCTTTTATTTATTTATTTTTAATTAGCATGTGGAAATTAATTGTTCCTTTTAATTAATTCATTTTATTTCATTTTGAACCATGCTGACTTGTCCATTTTCTATTTTGGTCATTGTTTTGAATTTTTGGATGATTCTTTTTGCTCTGGATTTATCATAGATTGTAGTTTATTGGTGATTTTTGTTCTGATTTTTAGAATCTTGATTAATTGATTTTGGTCCTTAACTTGTGAGTGAAGTCATCTAACCCTAATCCTTGTTTGACCTCTCATTTAACTTGTTTAGCTTCTGAATTTCATTCCCTCCTTTTTGCATGTTGTTTTGGTTTGATTGAAGATCATTTGTGCAAGGTTGTGGAATTTTTGAATGCTCACTTGATTTGATTTGAATTTTTGTTCTTGACTTGTCCCATTTTGTCTCCTTTGGATCATTTGTTCTCTCCTTAGCTTAGAAGGGCACTTGTGCCAACTTCTTCAACTTGTTTAGAGTCTTATTAGGATGATGTTACCTCTCTGATCTTGGGTTCTGGTTTGTGTCTTAGGAATTTTGTGTGTGGTTGCCTTTGAAGTCTTTTCATTCTTATGCACTTCCTTTGCTTCTTTCTTCTCATGATGTTACCACTTGACATTGTGCCCTTCCTCTCTTCATCCCCCTTGCTTCTTAGGCACTCTTCTAACATGATTAGGGTTCTGGTTCTGTACCTTGGGTTTGTGTTTTGTTTATTTTTCTTTGCATCTTCACAAGTTTGCTTTGTTTTGCCATGGTAATTCATGTTGCTTCATGTTTGGTTGTGTGGTTCTCTTTTCATTCTTATGACTTGTATTTGCATTGGATGTTATGTGTACGACTTCACTTTTGGTTGTATGGTTTTGGTATGGCCTTATGTTCATTTTGTATTGCCTTTATACTTTTGTTACTAACCATTTCAGGGGCTTTGGTAAGTGAGAGGTGTGGGTGTGATTCCTACATCTCCAAATCTTATCTCTTCTCTTCTTATTATCATTTGTTCTAACCTTGTGATTGTTGGGCTTAGGCCTTACTTCTCCTCCTCTTCTTCTTTCTTCTTCTTCTTCTTTTCTTTCCTTCTTCTCCATTAGGGTAGAATTCAAACCTCACTAACCCTAGGATTTCCCATGCATGAAAACATTTAGGATTCTTAGTCCCCCTTAGATTCTTTACCTTTGAGATTCTTTTGGTGCTCTCTCTTCTCATCTTCAAACTTAACTTTAAGTCACTTTAATAAAGGTTGAGTCTTCTCATGTGACACGAGACTTTGCTATGAGATACTTGCACGCGTTCCGTTTCGGGGCGAGGTGTAAGTTATCCCTCATGGTGGATAGGTCTTAGCATGAGATTACCTCACAAAGAAAAGCATAAAAAACAATTCTTAACCAAAAAATCACAAAAATACTTAATAAATGCCAGTAGGTCAGTGTATCTGAGCCTTCACTTGTGGGACTAGATTTGGGGATTTCCTCCATAGATAGGTGTGCCTCTTGTGCATTCCATTTCGGGATGATGTGAGACGTACACATCCCAGTGAGTAAGACTTAGGTACACTTAGCTATGCAAACTTCAAAGCAGAAAACTCATAAAAAAACACAAACCAATAATAAGCATCTTTCCTTCGGGAATTCTCTTCTCATCTCCTTCGCTCCGTCCGCGAACTTGCTTCTACTTGTCACTTTGCAAGAAGGTAACGCACTCGTCGTCCGAGCCTGCAACACCTGAGCATTGACATAGGCAGTTCAAGCCTTAAGACACAAGCAATCTTTTCCACCCCTAGTTAGGGGAACTACGGTGACTCTAATCCTCATTGTCCAGATGAGGTACGTAGGCAGCGGGGTTGGGCCCGTTCGAGCACAATCTTTATTTTCCCTACATTTTTTCCTTTTCTGCTCTTGTTCATTTTCCTCTTATCTTCTTTGTATCCAGTTCAGTTCCTCTTTTTGTGGTAGCTTTCATTTCTTTACCCTTTGAAATAGATTTCTTTGCAAGCGTGGATCCCGTCGGGTACGGCGGACGATCTGGGGTGCTAATACCTTCCCAGGTCGTAACCGACTCCCGAACTCAGTCTCTTTGGTTCACAGGACCCATGTCCTTCCTTTTCTTTTCTTTTGGTTTGTGCAGCATTACCATTCCCGTTCCTTCGGGATAAAAATGCATGGCTGGAGACTCTACCTCTTTCCGCGCCACTTTCGCGTTTGTACCAGGATGGAAATCCGGGGAGCGACAGCTGGCGACTCTGCTGGGGAGCGAACCCAGAATCTATGGTTCCCTTTGAGAGTCAATCCTAGTGCTTGCATGTTTCTGTTTCTTTGGGTGTTGATTGCTTGCTATTGTGTGTGTTTTATTTTACTTTTATTTATTTACAGTTTTATTTACAGCTTTATTTACAGTTTTCAGTCTTTATTTTCCGCATCATATATCATACTGGACTGTCTGGACTGGTTTTCTGTTTGGTGGGCTCGGGTGATACTGTTTCTGAGAGATAAGCCAAGTACCCGGCTTGAGTGCACTATAGGATTAGAGTGGACATATTCTACTCACATGTGACATGATGAGTGGCGATGTGTTTCACGCCCAGATTGCGACCATCTTGGAAATATCTTGTGTGGGGATTTCCTCCACTTCGGGATAGGACCTTGATAGTTATGTGCATCTGGGGACCGATCATTGAGAACCTTTGTGGAAACAACCCTCTCTAGTGGTGGCAGTGGCAGACCATATTTTGTGGCAAACCCATTCGCACCCGAGGGTCCACTAGGGACTCGCATAGGATGGCCTGGTTCTCTTATAGGAACTCAGTCAAAGCATCTGGTCGTATGACAATAGTATTGTATCCTACGGGCTGAATGTACTATTGTTTCTCGATTTCAGCGCTCGAAGATGGGTACTTATAAGGGATGCTTGTTTTCTCGGACTCAACTGAGGCCTCCCTGCGTAGTATATAATGCCAAACCGATTCCCTGATTTGGTCATGAGCCATTTCTCGGAAATGGTGAAAGTATTATTGTTATTCGGCTTTGAGAGTCCGTGATGTTTGACCCGGAGCATACCCGTGAAATTGGGAAAGGTTTACAGGTTTGCAGGAACCCTTGACCTCATCATACCCTTGTTACCAGTGCAGTCTTATGATCTGATACAGTTACTTTGGTTCCAGAGTTCTTGAGTTTATCTGGTTCTTGATTGGGTGTATCTGAGATTATCTGAGTGCTTATGGGTTGTTATCCATAGGGTTTGGGTTTCTGATCACTTGGCTTTGCCATCCAGATTCCAGACAGTCCCAGATTGATCATATGTCTTTGCATTTGCATTGCATCATTTCATCATTAATCATGTTTTGTTTTCATTCACAGGTCCATATCCTTGCTTCCGGTTCCGGTATCCTGTTCAAAGTTGGAAGATCCTCGCAAGCAGAATATTCATTTCAAGTTTTTCGACACTAAGGTTGGCCTGTTAAAGAAGATGGTGAAGTTGATCACGCCCAATCATGTGGAGAGGTTCAGGAAGGCTTATGGGAGTATTCTAGATGTGGTGGTAGAGTTAGATCCTTCTGAGAGAAGTGCCATTCACACCCTGCTTCAGTACTATGATCCTCAGCTTCATTGTTTCACTTTTCCTGATTTTTAGTTAGGTCCTTTGCTGGAGGAGTATGCTTTGATCTTGGGGGTTCCTGTTCGAGACCAGATTTCGTTCAATGCTGAGATGGTTAGACCTGCACCTGAGGCAATTGCCAAGGCTCTTTATTTGAGCACTTCTGCTGTGAATTCTATGACTATCATTAAAGGAGGTGTATCTGGGTTTTCTTTAGAGGCTTTAGTAAATAAGGTGGAAGAGTTGGCTGTTGAGGGAGAGTAGGATTCTGTCTGTGCTATTCTGGCTCTTTCTATCTATGGCATCATTTTGTTTGCAGATATGGAGAAGTTCATAGACATGAATGCCATTCATCTTTTCTTGCTGAAGAAACCTGTGCCTACGTTTCTTGGAGATTTGTATTACTCGGTGCACTATAAGACCAAGAGGAAAAGGGGAGGTGTAGTTCGTTGTTGCGCTCCTTTATTTCATATGTGGTTCATGAGGCACTTTCCTAGTACTGGAGTGTTTAGTGACCATACCTTGGTGTGGGCTCAGAAGCTGGAGAAGTTGTTGGCTAAGGATGTCAGGTGGACTACTCAGAGACTTCAGGGTGCACGTTTCATCACCAGTTGTGGGAGTTATCTCAGTGTACCCTTGCTGGGAGTGATTGGGGGGATCAATTACAACCCGATCTTGTTGAGAAGACAGTTGGGTTATGCCTTGAGAGAGGTACCAGAAGAGCTGAAATTAACCCCTATTTTCTACTTCCCGGTGAAGGACAATATGCCTTTAGTGAGGAAAGCTGCTGGAGCTTGGAAGTGCATCAAGGAAGAATGAAAAGCTAGTTTTGGAAAGTGCAACAATCAGACTTTCCCGGAGTATGAGGCTTGGCTGAAAGGTAGAGCCAGAAGGGTATTGTTGCCATTTTCACCTCCAGTTCCTCCAGCTACTGAGTCTAGTGCCACTGTGTCTTTATAAGAGTTCAAGAAGTTGGAAGTCCAGCTGTATGAAGTCAAGGTGGAGAACACTGAAATGGTTAATTTGTACCATCTTGCCAACCGGGCCAAAAATGAAGCTGAAGAGAAATTACAGAAGATGCAAATCACCTTGGAGGCTAAAGAGAAAGAGTTTGCTGGAAGGGAAGCTCACTTTCAGAGATTGGGTCTGATGGAATCAAAAAGAGAAGCGGAACGTAAGAATACTTCAAAGACTCTTAAGGAAGCTCGCCAGTCCATTGTTTGGTTGCAGGGCCAGAGGGAGCAGGAGCAGAAGAGATATAAAGAAAAGGAAGAGTTTTTCGAAGTACAAATGACTTTCAAGAAGGAAGAAGTGGAACAAGCTCACCAGATTCGAAGGGAGAAGACTCAGCAGTTAGCAGAGAGTCAGCAAGCTTTAGAAGAAGCACTTAAAGAGATTGAAGACCTCAAGTTGATGGCTGGAGTCAAGAAGGCTAGGTCTGAGCTGAGACTTAGTGGGGGAGGTTCAGGGTCCTCAGGCAGAAGTCTTGCTTCTTAGTTTGTTTTCCTAGTGTTTGGATTACCTACAGACATGTTGTAGGAATCTTGGTTGGTTGTTTTTCTTCTTAGAAACTTGTACCCTACGGGGAATTCTGTTACTTTTTGCCTAGTAGGCTGATTTATGTTATGCAATTTTATTCAGTTCCCCAGTTTTTCTGTGCCTGCTGTTATAGTCTGAATATGATTTCTATGCAAAGGTTTCTGAAAGTCGAGGATTAGCATCCATCTGGTTTTCTTTGCTAAATACCGGAACCGAGGCATGAATGACCTGGAATGTGAAAGCATAAACAATTGCATGGCATACATATCACATTGCTTCTTGTTTTGCAGGTATGGCTACAGGTTCCTAATGTCTTTTCTGTTTCAGGCACTATAGCTCCCAGGAAGGTTCGAGAATAGCCAATCATACACAGATATCCCACAAGAGTCAACAGAGAAAGAGTCATGGATCAAATGCAGGCTAATTTAGCTGACTTGAGATTGAGGATGGACAATTTTATGACCCTAATGGCAGGGATGGGTCAGAATCAGGAACGTCTGCGTGAGATGATAGAAAATAGTCAAGCCAGGAACAACGGTACTGCTGATGGAGGTAATCGTAACAGTGCGGGCACCCGTCAAGTTGAAATCCCTGTAGCACAGCCAGGGGTCACCATTATCAATGATGGACTGAACAATGTACAAATGGACGGTCAAGACGAACAATTTACTCTGCTGGACGAAACTGAAGGCCAAGGGGCTGAGATGAACAGAAAATTTGAAGAGATGGCTGAACAGATCAAGGCCATTCAATCCCAGAACTCCTTGGGGTTCGACATTACTGACTTGGGATTGGTTCCAGGTGTTAGAATCCCTTACAAGTTCAAGGTCCCAACTTTCAAGAAGTACAACGGAACAGCGTGTCCAAAGACTCACCTCCAGTCCTTTGTGGGGAGGATTGCTGCCCACACTGACGATGAGAAGCTATGGATGTATTATTTCCAGGACAGCCTGGTTTGGGCTTCCTTGGAATGATATATGAAGCTAAGTAGGGTCAACATTAAGAGCTGGAAGGACTTGGCAGAGGCTTTCGTGAAGCAATACCAGTACAATTTGGACATGGCTCCAAATCTCACTCAACTGCAAAACATGTCTCAAACTGCTAAGGAGGGGTTTAAAGAATATGCTCAAAGGTGGCGTTAGCTCGCTGCCATAGTGCAACCACCATTGCTGGAGAATGAGATGGCTGATATGTTCATGGGAACGTTGCAAGGAGTGTTTATCGAAAGATTGGCGTCTTGCTCGGCTACCAAGTTCAATGATATAGTAATAGCTGGAGAGAGGGTCGAGACTCTGTTAAAGATGGGAAAGATTTAGGTTACAAGTGCGAGCAGCTCGAGTGGCGTAAGAAAAGCTTTCAACGGACCCCCAAGAAGGAGGGAAGGGGAAACCAATGCTGTGTTTGGCCGAGGACGGGGCCGAGGATATAGAAGATCATATGAGCAAGTGGCAGCTGTCACTATCCCTTCCAGTACTGTGCAGCAGGTACAGACTCAACCGCAACAACAACAACAACAATAGCAGCCACAACGTAACAACTATCAACAAAGACCTTATCAGCCAAGACAGGCTCATCCGGCTAATAGGGTGCTTGAAGCAATTCCCATGACATATACTGCATTGCTGCAGAGATTGCTAGACCTGAACCTGATACAACTGAGAACACTAACACCACCACCACCTGGAGAGCTTCCAGTGGGGTACGATGCCAATGCTAGATGCGATTTCCATTCAGGGGCACCCGGGCACTCAACTGAGAAGTGCAGGGCGCTACAACACAAAGTTCAAGATTTGATAGACTCCAAGGCGATTAACTTTGCACCACCACCAAATGTTACTTCAAACCCTATTCCGAACCATGGAGGGGCTAGAATAAATGCTGTTGATGGTGGTGAGAGGTTAAGTCTGATTCTGAGCATAGAAGAAGTGAAGACTCCATTGTTGGTAGTGAAGGAGAGGCTGCTAAAAGGACAAGTGTTTCCGGGATGCGGTTCTGATTGTGAAAAGTGTTTGAATTTAGCGAGCGGTTGTGAAGACCTGAAGGTAGGGTTGCAGAATCTGATTGATGAAGGGTCATTGCAGTTTGATTAAGTTGATAATGAAGGTAATGGTGTGTCCACTATAACCATTTACTATGATCCAGCCGAGATGCCTGCTAGAAGAGAACCTGTGACCATTTATGCTCATGAAGTCAGTCATGTGACTATCACTATTCCTGGGCCTGTTCCTTATACAGATGATAAAGCCATTCCATGGCATTACGGCTCAGATGTGTATGTGGAACGACAAAAAATGGAGAGTAAGTAAGTAGTTATTGACCCGACTGTAGTAAACGTCGGAGGAGTTGGAGGTTTTACAAGAAGTGGTCGTCTTTTTTCTCCCCCGGTTTTGAGAGGAGATCCTGAAGCTGAGGCTTCGGCAAAGGCTAGAGGAAAGAAAACAGCGACTGAAGAAACGACAACTCCTGCTACTGGACAGGGAACCTTTGAGAAAGAGGTGGAGGAATTTATGCGAATAATTAAAAAGAGTGATTATAAGGTGGTTGAGCAGTTGAACCAGACGCCTTCCAAAATATCAATTTTGTCTCTGCTGATGTGTTCTCTAGCACATAGAGAAGCCCTGCTGAAAGTGTTGCAGATGTCATACGTTCCTCAAGAAATAACTGTTAATCAACTAGAAGCTGTAGTGGGCAGTGTGAATGCAAGCCACAGGTTGGGCTTTACAGATAGAGACCTTACGTCAGAGGGCCGTAACCATAACAAAGCACTGCATATTACTATGGAGTGTAAGGGTGTTGTTTTGTCGCATGTCCTGGTTGACACAGGCTCTTCTCTTAATGTACTCCCGAAGAAAGCATTAATGAAGTTGAATGTTGATGGTATCGTTCTACGACCCAGTGATTTGATAGTTAAAGCTTTTGATGGGTCTAGAAGGTCAGTGTTCAGAGAAGTTGAGTTACCTGTGAAAATAGGGTCTCAAGTTTCAAGAGCACATTTTACATCATGGACATTCAGCCTGCGTACAGTTGCTTACTGGGACGTCCTTGGATTCACGCTGCCGGAGCAGTAACTTCCACTCTGCATCAAAAGCTAAAGTACGTGGTTGATGGCCAAGTAATCACTGTGTGCGGAGAGGAAGATATCTTTGTGAGCCACTTATCAACTTTCAAATATGTGGAGATGGACGGAGAGATCCATGAGACTCTATGCCAGGCCTTCGAAGCGGTTAATGTCAGCATTTTGGCTCCTGTGGAGAGGAACAATGAGAAAAAAGGTACCTCCATTCACTCCTACAAGCAGGCGAAGGAAGTGGTTCAGTCGGGAAGCGCCCAGGGCTGGGGCAAATTGCTGGAATTAGAGAAGAAAGATGATAAGTTTGGTCTGGGTTATCAGGCTGGTGGGTCTAACTGGCTTCAGAGTGGTAAAGTTATTACTTTTACAAGCGCTGAGATGCTCAACCGCAACCATATCTGTGTAACAAGAAAAGATGGAGACAGTGATGGTGACTGGGACAACTGGATTCATCCGTGTGCGCCCGGAGAGGAGCTGAAGAACTAGTCTGCTGAAGACATCGTCCAAGTTACCTGGCAATCAGAGTAATTTATTTGTTTCCTTTTCTTACCATGTTGCATGTCAATCCTACACTCTGCCCAAGGTGTAAGGATCCATTGTATGGGCCACCATGTTTTTTATGCACTTATTTTACCATGAAATAAAGGACATTTTCAAGCAAATTGTGTTCTCTTTCTTTCGTTTTAAAATTTTTCACAAAACAAAAAAATAAAATGGCAATGTGTTTTTCCTTTTTGTTTTTGTGTTTGCGTCTCTTGAAAAAAACAAAACAAAACAGATTCTGAAATAAGCACATCGTCTGTGCAGTGTTGACCATCCGGATTCTATTGATAACGTTCCTGCTATGACCATGCATGACTTTGACAATCCTATCTACCAAGCTGATGAAGGGGTTGAGGAAGACTGTGAACTCCCTGAAGAATTGGTCAGATTGTTGAAAAAAGAGGAACGAGTTATTCAGCCTCATCAGGAAGAAATTGAGATCATCAACATCGGCACTGAAGATGTGAAGAAAGAGATCAAGATTGGGGCCAGTCTGTAGGACGAAGTAAAAAAAGACCTGATTGGTATGCTGCGTGAATATGTGGACATCTTTGCCTGGTCGTATCAAGATATTCCAGGGTCTGATACCGACATTGTTGTGCATAAGCTACCATTGAGAGAAGACTATCCTCCTGTGAAACAGAAGTTGAGAAGAACTCGTCCTGACATGGCGATGAAGATCAAGGAGGAAGTTCAGAAGCAGTGGGATGTCGGATTCCTTGCCGTAACTAGTTACCCACCTTGGGTAGCTAACATTGTACCCGTACCAAAGAAGGACGGCAAAGTCCAGATGTGCGTTGATTACCGGGATCTAAATAGAGCGAGCCTAAAAGATGACTTTCCATTACCTCACATTGATGTGCTGGTAGATAACACTGCTCAATTCTCGGTAGTTTCCTTCATGGATGGCTTCTCCGGGTATAATCAGATTAAGATGGCACCGGAGGACATGGAGAAAACAACGTTCATTACCCCGTGGGGAACATTCTGCTACAAGGTCATGCCCTTTGGTTTGAAGAATGCAGGGGCAACGTATCAACGGGCTATGGTCACATTGTTCCACGACATGATACACAAGGAGATAGAGTGCTATGTGGACGATATGATTGCTAAGTTCCGAGACGAAGAAGAGCATCTAGTCAATCTCAAGAAGCTGTTTGATAGACTGATAAAGTATAAGCTGAGGTTGAATCCAAACAAGTTCACTTTCGGAGTGCGTTCCGGGAAACTTCTGGGTTTCATTGTTAGCCAGAAAGGAATCGAGGTGGATCCTGCAAAAGTAAAAGCAATACAAGATATGCCTGCACCGAAAACAGAAAAAGAAGTGTGCGGGTTCTTAGGGAGGTTGAATTACATTTCGCGGTTCATATCTCATCTAACTGCCACGTGCGAACCAATATTCAAATTTCTAAGAAAAGAGCAAACGGTCAGGTGGAATGAGGACTATCAAAGAGCCTTTGATAAGATAAAAGAATATTTGCAGACACCTCCGATTCTAATGCCTCCAGTTCCAGGACGGCCACTCATCATGTACTTGACTGTGCTAGAAGGATCAATGGAGTGTGTCCTAGGCCAACATGACGAGTCTGATTGAAAAGAGTATGCTATTTATTACCTTAGCAAAAAGTTTACCGACTGTGAATCCCGTTACTCACTGCTCGAGAAAACTTGTTGTGCTTTGGTATGGGTTGCTCGCCGACTGAGACAGTACATGTTGACCCATACCACACTCCTAATTTCAAAAATGGATCCTGTCAAGTATATCTTTGAGAAACCAGCGTTAAACGGAAGGGTTGCTAGGTGGCAAATGATCTTAACAGAGTATGACATACAATATACTTCTCAGAAAGCCATCAAATGAAGTGTATTGTCGGATTACCTTGCACAGCAACCTCTTCAAGATGACTATCAGCCAATGAAGTTTGATTTCCCTGATGAGGACATCATGTACCTCAAAGCAAAAGATTGCGAGGAACCACTTCTGGAGGAGGGGCCAGACCCTGAATCCAAATGGAAGTTGATGTTTGATGGGGCGGTCAATATCAACGGACGTGGAGTTGGTGCTATTCTTATCACTCCTGAAGGTGTTCACTTTCCCTTTGCTTCCAAAATTACTTTTGGCTGCACCAACAATGAAGCGGAATACGAGGCGTGCATAATGGGAATAGAGGAGGCTATTAATCTTCGGATTAAGACCCTCGATATATTCAGAGATTCAGCCCTCGTTATCAACTAGATTATCGACAAGTGGTATACGCATCAAGAACACTTAATTCCTTACAGGGATTATGCTAGAAAACTGTTGACGTCCTTCACAATGGTTAAGCTTCAGTACATACCGCGAGATGAGAATCAATTTGCCGATGCATTGGCTACTCTTTCTTCGTCTATCAAAGTCTTGTGTTGGAATTATGTGCCCAGTATTAACATTTCCAGGCTTGATGCACCAGCTCATGCTTTCTCTGTAGACGTCGTGTCGGATGAGAAACCTTGGTACTTCGATATCAAGCTCTTCCTGGAAAAACAAGAATACCCAGCTGGGGCATCATCCAATGACAAGAAGACCTTAAGGCGACTTACTGCTAGTTTCTTCTTGAATACAGATGGGGTTTTGTATAAGAGGAACTTTGACATGGTCTTGCTCAGATGCGTGGATAAACACGAAGAAAACCTGTTAATGCAGGAAGTCCACGAGGGATCTTTCGGTACTCATGTAGGAGGGCATGTTATGGCTAAGAAATTGCTGAGATCAGGGTACTATTGGATGACAATGGATGCAGATTATTGTTCGTATGCCCGTAAGTGCCACAAGTGCCAGATTTATGCAGACAAGGTGCATATTCCTCCAAGCCCGCTCAATGTCATGTCATCTCCTTGGCCCTTTTCTATGTGGGGCATTGACATGATCGGGAAAATAGAGCCTACTGCTTCAAAAGGTCATCGCTTCATCTTGGTTGCGACCGATTACTTCACTAAGTGGGTTGAACCATCATCTTATGCCAATGTCACTCGTCAAGTGGTAGCCAGATTTTTGAAAAGAGACATCATTTGCAGATACAGAGTGCCCAAAAGAATCATTACTAACAATGGTTCTAAATTAAACAACAAGATGATGGAAGAATTGTGCTGGGACTTCAAGATCCAGCATCACAATTCTTCTCCTTACCGACCAAAGATGAATGGTGCGGTAGAGGCGGCAAATAAGAATATCAAGATGGTTGTCACTTACAAAGATTGGCATGAGATGTTACCATTTGCATTGCATGGGTACCGAACGTCAGTCAGGACGTCAACTGAGGCAACTCCCTTCTCATTGGTATACGGTATGGAGGCAGTCTTGCCTGTTGAAGTGGAGATTCCTTCATTGTGTGTGATAATGGATGTGAATCTTGATGAGGCTGAATGGGTGCGTGCTCGATACAATTAGCTATGTCTAATTGAGGAAAAGAGATTAGCGGCTATCTGTCATGGTCAGCTTTATCAAAGGAGAATGAAGCGAGCATTCGACCAACGAGTACGTACTCGGGAGTATCAAGTAGGAGAGCTTGTACTCAAGAGGATTGTTCCTCCAGGTTCAGATCACAGGGGCAAGTGGACCCCAAACTACGAAGGACCATTCATAGTGAAGAAATTTTTCTCAGGCGGAGCACTGATGCTCACCACTATGGATGGAGACGATTTCCAATCCCCTGTTAACTCGGATGCAGTTAAAAAATATTTCGCATAAATAGACCCGCTGGACACAAAAACCGAATTAAAGTCCAGGCAAGAAAAGGGCATCCCGGCGAGCTAAAAAAAGAATAAAAAGCTCGGGCAAAAGTTAGGGAAAATAAATAAAAATGTACACCCGCTGAGTTGAAAAGCCACATCGGACAACTAAGGCAAAAAAGGGTATCCCGGTGGATTGAAAACCCAAAAGGGCGATCCACGCAAAATAAGGGAATAAGCGAACGACTGTGATCCGAGTAATCTAAACCAAATCATCGTTTCGTACAGCCTGACAATATCAGAAGGATAGGAATCAGTCCCCTCATCTTCTCAGAAAGCAAAGGCAAGAATGGAAAGTTTTGAAGACATACGGGTCATAGCAATAAGGAAACTCATTGGGAAGCCATGCCCGTTGCCATTAGGATAGTTTATTTTCTCAATTTTATGGTAGCTACCTCTTTCCAGGTGGTTGCTTCCTGATCTAAAACTTTGCCTATTCAGAGGCCTTTCAATAAAAAGAATATTCAGTCAAAAAGTTGTGTTGTGTTTATCTTTTGTTTGCAAAAATGTCCTGAATTTTTGGCAAAATAGCATTGCATTTAGAACATGGTGATAATTTGGAAAAAAATGACGTTGCAGGGAAACATTTGAAATCTTCTTTGAGTGTCGGGTGACGATGGATGAACAGATTATACCATGCAAGTCCCCGGGGCACATATATGTTTTCTGTTGTTGCAGGTTTTGCAGGATAGCGTCACATTTTTCCAGATAAATTTTTCCCCAGCAGTTGCCCATGTTTGTATTTGTTGTTGCTCGTCTGCATTACCTAGCACTCGTCTGTGTTTGAAATTTGCTATTGCTCGTATGCACGCCCCATCACTCGTTTGTGTTTGATATTTGCTTGTTTCTCGTCTGCATTCTCCAGCACTCGTCTGTGTTTATTACCTGTTTGAAGCTCGTCTGTATTTGTTTGGATACTCGTCTGTATCATTCCTTACACTCGTCTGTGTTAGCTTATATCCATATGTGTTGATTTGATAATCACTCGGGTACCCGTCTGTATTGCTACTCCAAATGCTCGTCTGTGTTGGATTTCTGGTACTCGTCTGTATTGCTACTCCAAATGCTCGTCTATGTTAGATTTCGGGTACTCGTCTGTATTGCTACTCCAAGTGCTCGTCTGTGTTGGGTTTCTGGTATTCGTCTGTACCCGTGGCAGATATTCGTCTGTATCATCGCCTGAAGCGCTCGTCTGTGTTTCTTAGATCATCGTCTGACATTCGTTTGTATCATTGACTTATGGCATTCGTCTGTGTTATCTTGATGATCATTCAATACTCGTCTGTGTTGAAGAAGTTTGAAATCCTGACGGTGAGATTAAACGTCAAAATGGTTACCGGTCCTGGCGTAACAGGTTTATTCGAAGGAGATTCGTCTGTCTCAGGTACCACTTTATTGTTGTTGCACCTAGCGTAACAGGTTTTCTCAAAGAAGGCTCATCTGTCTTAGACCATATATCCGCGGATAATATATGAGGAGGGTTCGTCTACCTTGATTATGCATGTCTATCCCACAGACTTAAGTGCATCATCGGTCCTGGCGTAACAGGTATATTCGAAGGAGATTCGTCTGTCTCTAATCATATGTTTTGCAAAGTGTATGAGGGCTCGTATGTGCAGTTCCTGGCGTAACAGGATTGTTCGAAGAAGACTCGTCTGTCAAAGTATTATTATCCTAAATAACAGTTGCAACTTGGAAGGAGCTCGTCTGCTTTCTCTCCACTTCAGTCAACAAAAGCTTCATTTGGTTGGGTTCATTTCCCAGTTCATGCATTCTCCAGCAGAGTGCAAATTTCAGGTCTTCTTGGTATTCAACCATAGTTCATCTTGAACGGTCGATAGCCCGTGCTACCGTCCTTTTCAGATTAACAGTTGCTTGAATAAGGGCAGCTGTAACATCCCAAATTTTCCCTTTTCTTTTTAAGCATCATATCACATCATATTCATCATAAGCATATCATATTCTTGGCATCTTAGCATGGGAAGACGAGGCATAACATTCTCATGACCTAGCATTAGGCATATGATCATCTAGGGAGGGTTATGAGGCATCACAAGATATAACAAGAGGTCCACTGGAATTACTCAAGTCCTATGAGGGGTCTACATTGCATTCACAAGCTCAAGATCATTTACAAAAGCCCAATAGGTTGGAGGATCATCAGGGAATTCAAGCTAGAGCAAAGCTCCTACACAGGGATCCCAAATTACGGTTTGAGTTTCAAGCAGGGAAATTTTGTGACTTTGGCCATTTCATTTGGGCAAAGTCTCTCATATGACAAGAGAATCCTAGGGATGAAGTTTGGTGAGAAAATTCCTCAGGGAAGTCAGTTATTTTATCAAAAGTTCAAGATACAACTTTTCTCCTGTATAAAGAAATCCTAATTAGGGTTTTGGGCCTGATACTCATATCTTCTGAATTTTGACCATTTCTTGAGGGCAAAGGCTTTTATTTAGTCTGCATGGCTTATGTATGAAGTTTGAGGCAAAAATTCACTGAAGAAGTCAAAGCTTGGTTCAGTTGCTTGAAGGTGAAGCAAGAAAGTCAACTATGCAGTCAGAAAAGTCAACATGAGAATTCCAGAGTCTTTTAATCAGGATTATCATTTTTTGAGGTCATACTATGTCAAGGAGTAATTCAGTTGAGCTTAGATGTCAAAAATCGGGAGTATGCAAAAAGTTACTAAATTTGGAAGTTTCCATTTTTGGAAATTATTTTGTCCCTAACTTCAGGCTAATATTTCATGTACAAAAAAGCTCCGAATGATTTTCCGGTGAACACGAAAGTTGTAGAGCACGATTTTCCCTTTCCGAAAAGTCGTAGAATACTTTTGTAGCATTTGTAGAACTCAAGTTATGATTTTTTGAAGTTTGGAGCGTTTTTTAGGGTTTTGGTGGACATGTGTCACTTAGCTATTGGTTTATTATTTAAAAATGGTTATGTGTGGCGTGACATTTTTTATTTGTTCACAATCATGTGGTACTGGGTCCATCATTTTATTTTGTGGGACCAAAACATAATTAAATAATACATAAAAAATAAATAATATGAGAATGAGGCAATGGTACACGAAAAAGTGAGAGGAATCAGCATTGTTGAAGTCTCCAATCTCAGCTTGCCATGTGTCCATTTTCTATTTGCCCTAGAATCACTTTTCCTTACCCTCACATACCACACGCGGGCACCATGAAGATTGAAAAAATATGGGAAAGTTTGGCAGGTAGTGCGTGTGGTGAGAAAGAACCATCAGGAGGACCAGACCTCACATTTTATTTTTCATATTATGCTTTTTCCGTCCGTATAAGCCGCATGCCCGTGTCACCATGTGAAGAGGGAATCATGTAAAGTTTGGTTAGGATGCAGCCTCATCTAACACCACTGCATTACCATTTGATCACAGAAAGGAAGCCATCTTCCAATATCATAATAACACCATGAGGAGTGCACCATAACCTCCGTGAACTATCACCATAGGGGATTTATCTTTGAAAAAAGAAGAAGAGGGCACGCATTTTGCTCTGTTAGTTTGATAACAACTTTGCAAACACTTCAATTCTTGATGCGCACACTCTTGGGATAAGAGGGGCAGACTCACGATTTTAGCAGGGGAGAGGGCACATTCCATCACACTCTTGCTCACTCTAGCAACTTCTAAAACTCTTGCTCTTTTTCTCATAAAAACAAGAAAAGTTTCAGAGCTGAGTATTGCTCAATTTTTCGATCCATAAAGTCTCAATAACATCATCTAGCCATAGCCTCATCATCTGTCTTTAATCATAATCTTGGAGAGGCTGTTTTGACAAATAGAAGATTAACATCAACTTCGGATCGGTTCCATTCTTCATTCAAATCAAGATCTCAAGCCTTTATTTGGCTCTGTAGAAGATCAAATGAGGACTAAGGGAGCTGTCTCAAACGTCAAATCTCTCTGAATCTCAAGAAAAAGCTCATAACCAGGTTTGAGCATCACCTTATTCTGCTTCGATTTTGGCTTTTCATTACTTGTTTCATGATGTGAATGCTTGATATGAACTGTATGAAATGAATGGAAATTTTGTGATGCTTTAAATCATGATTTTCAGTTTTGAGTGTCAATCTTTGAGCCATCGTATCTCCCTGTATGTTGCTTGTTTATGAAAATCATTAGCACAGTTGCGATCCTCTTGTTTGGGGCTTCATTTTTGGTCTTTATAATTTGTTTTTTCATCAGGATTTGAGAGAGATATATGATGATGAAGATGTTATGATCTTGTTGTTGTTGTTCTGTTTCTTGCTGGGTTGCGATTTTGTTCATGGCATGGGGAAGAAGACGAGTGCGTGTCGTCCTTCCATTGGTCTGAGTTTTGTTTTTTATTTTCGTTTTTTTATTATTTCATTTAAATGAGGGTTGTCCAGTTGATTAAATGTTACATGGTCTTTGTTATTTCATTTTTATTTTATTAAATATAACACATAACATGATTAATAATAATCCTGATTAATTAATGGATTAGTGAGTTTTGCGTGTGGGCCTAAGGCCAGACTACTATTCGCGCCCCCATGTTGGGCCCAATGTTGAAGTAAACTGATTTTACTTGCTATTTGCACCGCAGCTTCATGATTTCATTTATTTCTATTTCTTTTTATTTCATTTTTGGTTTTCAATTTAAAAAAATAGTTTTAGGTCTCCAAAAATTCTAAAAATATTCATGAAATGTCCTTTGAGTTTTCTCTAATTTTTGGTTTTTTTTTTTTTTTAATTAGCACGTGGAAATTAATTTTTCCTTTTAATTAATTCATTTTATTTCATTTTGAACCATGCTGACTTGTCCATTTTCTATTTTGGTCATTGTTTTGAATTTTTGGATGATTCTTTTTGCTCTAGATTCATGATAGATTGTAGTTTATTGGTGATTTTTGTTCTGATATTTAGAATCTTGATTAATTGATTTTGGTCCTTAACTTATGAGTGAAGCCATCTAACCCTAATCCTTGTTTGACCTCTCATTTAACTTGTTTAGCTTCTGAATTTCATTCCCTCCTTTTGGCATGTTATTTTGGTTTGATTGAAGATCATTTGTGCAAGGTTGTGGAATTTTTGAATGCTCACTTGATTTGATTTGAATTTTTGTTCTTGACTTGTCCCATTTTGTCTCCTTTGGATCATTTGTTCTCTCCTTAGCTTAGAAGGGCACTTGTGCCAACTTCTTCAACTTGTTTAGAGCCTTATTAGGATGATGATACCTCTCTGATCTTGGGTTGTGGTTTGTGTCTTAGGAATTTTGTGTGTGGTTACCTTTTAAGTCTTTTCATTCTTATGCACTTCCTTTGCTTCTTTCTTCTCATGATGTTACCACTTGACATTGTGCCCTTCCTCTCTTCATCCCCCTTTCTTCTTAGGCACTCTTCTAACATGATTAGGGTTCTGGTTTTGTACCTTGGGTTTGTGTTTTGTTTATTTTTCTTTGCATCTTCACAAGTTTGCTTTGTTTTGCCATGGTAATTCATGTTGCTTCATGTTTGGTTGTGTGGTTCTCTTTTCATTCTTGTGACTTGTATTTGCATTGGATGTTATGTGTATGACTTCACTTCTGGTTGTATGGTTTTGGTATGGCCTTTTGTTCATTTTGTATTGCCTTTATACTTGAGTTACTAACCATTTCAGGGGCTTTGGTAAGTGAGAGGTGTGGGTGTGATTCCTACATCTCCAAATCTTATCTCTTCTCTTCTTATTATCATTTGTTCTAACCTTGTGATTGTTGGGCTTAGGCCTTACTCCTCCTCCTCTTCTTCTTTTTTCTTCTTCTTTTCTTTCCTTCTTCTCCATTAGGGTAGAATTCAAACCTCACTAACCCTAGGATTTCCCATGCATGACAACATTTAGGATTCTTAGTCCCCCTTAAATTCTTTACCTTTGAGATTCTTTTGTTGCTCTCTCTTCTCATCTTCAAACTTAACTTTAAGTCACTTTAATAAAGGTTGTGTCTTCTCATGTGACACGAGACTTTGCTATGAGATACTTGCACGCGTTCCGTTTCGGGGCGTGTAACAGCCCGGGCCCCTCGCAAGGCAATCCCGGCACTGCCACCTCACGATCTTCTCTACCCCCCTCTCTAGTAGAGTTTTTGCCTTCCGTGGGAATCGAACCCTGTACCCTGGGGTTCAAGTACATGCTCAATCCATTCCCACTACCAATTGAGCTAGTAGCTCAAGTGGTAGTGGGAATGGATTGAGCATGTACTTGAACCCCAGGGTACAGGGTTCGATTCCCACGGAAGGCAAAAACTCTACTAGAGAGGGGGGTAGAGAAGATCGTGAGGTGGCAGTGCTGGGATTGCCTTGCGAGGGGCCCGGGCTGTTACAAAAAGTGGTAGTGGGAATGGATTGAGCATGTACTTGAACCCCAGGGTACAGGGTTCGATTCCCACGGAAGGCAAAAACTCTACTAGTGAGGGGGGTAGAGAAGATCGTGAGGTAATAGTGCCGGGATCGCAGATGGCTCGGGCTGTTACAAAAAAAGACGCCTTTTTTTGTAACAGCCCGGGCCTTCTACGCTCCCGGCACTATTACCTCACGATCTTCTCTACTCCCCTCACTAGTAGAGTTTTTGCCTTCCGTGGGAATCGAACCATGTACCCTGGGGTTCAAGTACATGTTCAATCCATTCCCACTACCACTTGAGCTAAGTAGCTCAATTGGTAGTGGGAATGAATTGAACATGTACTTGAACCCCAGGGTACATGGTTCGATTCCCACGGAAGGCAAAAACTCTACTAGTGAGGGGAGTAGAGAAGATCGTGAGGTAATAGTGCCGGGAGCGTAGAAGGCCCGGGCTGTTACAGGGCGAGGTGTAAGTTTCCCTCGTGGTGGATAGGTCTTAGCATGAGATTACCTCACAAAGAAAAACATAAAAAAACAGTTCTTAACCAAAAAATCACAAAAATACTTAATAAATGCCAGTAGTTCAGTGTGTCTGAGCCTTCACTTGTGGGACTAGATTTTGGGATTTCCTCCATAGATAGGTGTGCCTCTTGTGCATTCCATTTCGGGATGATGTGAGACGTACACATCCCAGTGAGTAAGACTTAGGTACACTTACCTATGCAAACTTCAAAGCAGAAAACTCATAAAAAAACACAAACCAATAATAAGCGTCTTTCCTTCGGGAATTCTCTTCTCATCTCCTTCGCTCCGTCCGCGAACTTGCGTCTATTTGTCACTTTGCAAGACGGTAACGCACTCGTCGTCCGAGCCTGCAACGCCTGAGCATTGACATAGGCAGTTCAAACCTTAAGACACAAGCAATCTTTTCCACCCCTAGTTAGGGGAACTACGGCGACTCTGATCCTCATTGTCCAGATGAGGTACATAGGCAGCGGGGTAGGGCCTGTTCGAGCACAATCTTTATTTTCCCTACATTTTTTCCTTTTCATCTCTTGTTCAGTTTCCTCTTATCTTCTTTGTATCCAGTTCAGTTCTTCTTTTTGCGGTAGCTTTCATTTCTTCACCCTTTGAAATAGATTTATTTGCAAGCGTGGATCTCGTCGGGTACGGTGGACGATCTGGGGTGCTAATACCTTCCCAGGTCGTAACCGACTCCCGAACTCAGTCTCTTTGGTTCGCAGGACCCGTGTCCTTCCTTTTCTTTTCTTTTGGTTTGTGCAGCATTACCATTCCCGTTCCTTCGGGATAAAAATGCCTGGCTAGCGACTCTACCTCTTTCCACGCCACTTTCGCGTTTGTACCAGGATGGAAATCTGGGGAGCGACACTTACTTCCTAAGGAAGATAAATTGGTCCTAACAAAAGGAAAATCCTACCAATCACAAATATGGAAGTAAAAGGTGAATTAAATGCATAAAAATAATAAAATGAAAGAAAATGCATAAAAATAAAATAAAAGGATAAGGTGTAAGGAAACATACCTTTCCCTCCCTACAAAACAAAGATTAGTGTGCATTTTATGAAAAATAATAAAGCAAACATACACCAATTAAATCCTAATAACTCTAGGACTCTATCTAAACTCTATCTTAATTCTAGAGGAACTAAAAAAATGCTAAAACAAAAATTCAGCACCTACTGCAGCCTCTAATACACAAACAGCTATGGAAACACAAGCAAAGCACAAACAACTTTTTACAGCCATCATGCAGCATGTAAATATAGGTGTAAAAAGTCACATACAACATGAACAACATAACAAACAACATGTATTTTACAGCACCTATATTAACGAACAACTATGAAAACATGGGGCAGATTTTATCATTTTCATTTATGTGCACAAAATGACTTATAAACAACACATTAATGTCAATTAACATGAATCTACATAGATCACAAAATGAATTCAAACATGTGAATTTATTTACATCATTTATTTGGTTAAAAGGAACAATGATCAACAAGAACAACCACACTTTTCCAAATTGCCCAAAACAAGCATTTATCATGACTTTGAACAAGTATCACTACAAGCATCAATTAATTCACATGTATGGCATACAAATTCAACATTGAACTCATGTTAAGATATGATCAATTAAGCACAAGAAACTTGCATGAACATGTGAAGTACTTAATCACTTTTAAGCAAAAATCAACACATGGCATTTAATCATTTAATCAATCCAACAAGCAAAGATCATGATCATGAAGCACACATCAACTTTAAGTAAGCACTTAACATGTGAAACAAATGATTAAAGTGTAGCAATATACATCAAGAATCAATTATAGCACATTTACACATTTAACACAAAACATGGAAAAGTGAACGGAATCATGTCGAAACGACTCGAAACCATGGAATCGGCTACTGGAAATAGACCCAAAAATTCCCTAAAATCAATACCTAAATATACATGAACCTTAGAAGCACTATGAAGCAAGAACAAGCAAGCACATAAGCTAAAAGACCAAAAACTAACAGCTTTAACCGGTTAACCAAATTGGTTAACCCGTTAACAGGCAGAAAAATACAACATTTTGGCCAAAAACGCATGCGTTAACCGGTTAACGCTGAACAGAAAGTGAAAAATTGTTTTGAAATAAGTGCTTTTGGCCACAATCTTACTTTTAAACAACCCTAACCCACACCTAATCATGCTAACACAAATTTCTACTCAATTAGGGCTTATTGACACATGCTAGAACCTATAACAAGCTACAACCTAACTTCTAATCCATCAAAAACCACAAATCGCAAGCAAAACGTAACAAAAACATAATCAACCATAAGTAATACGAAAAGCACTTAAAGAATGGAAAAATGGAAAGATGGAGAGAATAACTTAAAGCTAGCATGGTTTTAGATTACCAACCTACAAAGCGGAGAAGTGCTTCGGTAAATGTTGCAGGGATCAGAGCTTGATCGAAGAGAAAACCAAGAAAACCGCGAATCCGCAAAATAAATGCGTTCTTGATGCTTGAGCCTTCTTACACTTCCGATAAGTCGAAATCTTCACAAAAATAAGTAGCTTATTCTTCTACAATCCACAATCCAATGGAGGTTGGAGGTTAAGCTTTAAGATCTTCAAGTTTCAATGTGAAACTTGAAGAGCTTCTTCAAAAAAGCTTTGGTGAAAAGGGAAATGGAGGAAAAGTGAGAGAGAAAAAGTGATTCTAGAAATTGTGAGAGAGTGAAAAAAATTGGGAACCTTTTGCATTGAAGTGATTAATGATTATATAGGGGCTAGGCTTGGAGCTAGGTTTGAGAATGGAGTTAGGTTTAGGAATGAAGTTAGGTTAGTAGTTAGTTAGGGTTAGGTTGGAGAAGGAATATGAATATTCCTTGGAATACTCTAGAAGGTGATAGAACATGGTAGAAGCATCCAAAGGAAATGGAATGGAATTGAAGTGGAAAAACAAGAGGGAAAGAATGAAAGGAAATGTGGAAGGAAAGTGGAAGGAAAAGTGGAGGGAAAGGTGAAATCAACCATTTTTCAAATGATTTTTTCCCTTGATTTTTTATGATTTCTCCATCCTTTCTTGACCAAATTTGAACCATAGGATCATTGTAACCCTAATTTCATGATTTTGATCTTAAAAGTCAGGAGTCAACCTTTTTTACCTAGCTCGGTTGCCTTTTCCCCAATTCCTCGATTTTCAGTCATCTGGCCAATCGAACCTCTTCCAAAATGATTTTTTGGACGAAATTTGAACCCTAGGAACTTGACATCATATATAAGACAAAGGAATCCACTTTGAATCAAAACTTCATGGAGAAGCCCAGTAGAAGTGAAACCCTAATTTGGCCTTTTTCATCAGGAGATGTTGCACTGCTTGCCTTTTCTGATTAAACCAAATCTTTCCATGGCTTGTGGCTTCAAATGAAGACTTGTAGGATGTTGTGAACTTTTTACAAAAGATTGAGTAGCTTTGTGGCCCTTTGATTTCCTTTGTAATGCCTTCAGTTGCTCCAATCATTGATCACATACCTATGCCTCAGCCATGCTACACATGATGCAATGTTTTTTTGATTATTTTATGAACTCATGTATGCTAAATGCTATGCTAAATGTTAAGGAAATGAGAGGGAAAATTTTGAGGTATTACACAAAGTTCTCGCCTTAGTTAGGCGAATTACGTCGACTCTGATCCTCATTTTCCCGATGAGGTATTTAGGCAACGGGGTAGGGCCCGTTCGAGCACACTCTTTATTTTCCCTTCATTTTTCCCATTTTCGATATCTTTTCCAGTTCCTTTTCTCATTCAAGTCCAGTTAGCAGTACTTTTATTCAGCAGTAGTTTATTCCTTACCCTTTGAAACACATAAACAAACATGGATCCCGGCGGGTACGGCGGACGGTTTGGGGTTCTAATACCTTCCAGGTCGTAACTGACTCCCGAACCCAGATCTTTGGTTTGCATGACCTTGTCCTTTCCTTTTCTCTTCGGTTTGTGCAGCATTACCTTTCCTATTCATTCGGGATACAAATGTTTGGATGGCGACTCTACCTTTTCCGCGCCACTTTCACGTTTGTACTAGGATGAAAATCTCGTGAGCGACACAGGGTTGTACGAACGAGGACAAGATCTCATTGCTCTGGTCTTTCTAGGTGTCATTACCGAGTTTCGGGAAAAATAGGACCACAATTGACTGTAAGTAATTGGGATTGGATCAAACTGTATTTCCTCTTGAACATTGTTTTGCTTAGCAATAGGAGTTACTGGCGCCACTTGTTGATGATGTTGATTGTTTCTCCTACACTTTTCCTGGGACACAACATTGGCTTTACCCTCTTTCTTTTTATGAAATCTAATAGAACTTTCTTCTTTGTTTAACCGTCCTTCACATACACCTTCTTCTAGTCTCATTCCCTTGTTCACCATTTCAGCGAAGTCAGTGGGTGCACTAGAAATCATCTTCTCATAATATAAAGGACTGATAGTTTCCAAAAATATCTTGGTCATTTCCTTTTCTTCCATCGGAGGACTGACTTGGGCGGAAAACTCGCACCATCTCTACACATACCTCTTAAAGTTTTCTTTGTTTTTCTGAGACATGGCCTGAAGTTGATCATGCTCTGGCTCCATATCAACATTGTACTTGTATTGTTTCACGAATTCAGCATCTAGGTCTTCCTAATATTGAATATGATTCCTTTTGAGTTTCATATACCACATCAAGGATCCTCCATATAAACTTTCTTGAAAGTAGTGAACCATGTGCCTTAAGGCCATATGCCTTGAGTCTTGTCATCATTTTCAATTGTTCTTCGAAATCACAAAATCCTTTCTCGAGTTTCACAAATATAGGATCAATCACCTATGTCACAGGGTGGACACTTTGAGGATTTGGCATATACATCAGAAATTGGGAATCCCCTTCATCAACTTGAGCAACCAAGCTACCTTTCAAAGATTGAGACTGAATAGGAACATCCTACTGTGGAACAATGTTATCCATAGGAGAGTCTTACATCAGATTGGTCATCACCTTGAAACTTGACATGGGATCAACATTCTATGTCCTCTCCATTATCCCTCAGTAACCACTTAGAATCCAGTACAAATGCCGAGAAATCAACCAACTAGTACACGAACAGAAGAAAAAATGAGTTTTTGTTTAGGGAAGTGCATATGCAAATGATGAATGCAATGCTTTCTTTTTTTACTTTATATTTTCAAGGAATTGACTCGATTATTGCAAACATGTTAAACATCGAGAGCACGAGTATCACAACTTTTATTTAAATCTTTCACAAAAGGAACATTTTCCTTGTCCATATTTACATTAATTTGAGTTGTTTTCCTTGAAAGCATTTGCGATGATGTTTATGATGCATGAATGCATGGATGCAACAACCACAAACAAGATCACACAAAGCACATTGATCAAGGTTCCGAATCACGAGCATGGAGTCAAGGGATAAGAACACCAAACCAAAAAGTTATGAACTAAGGTTTTATCTTCGTTGTACCTACAGAAAACCAAAAGGGTTCTAACAGAGGTTCCCGGAGTTAGCAGACATCCTTCAAATATCATCGGTTAAGGGTTTTACGGTCCTCAACATGATCAGCTCCAGGTCGGAAAATTAATGACATGATACAGTTACTTGTCATGACACCAATAATTCGAGAGAGCCTAACTGAGTGAAGATTATCGAATTGATATCGCATTGGACTAGTCTGTTGCTTATTTCTTCAAATATCGATGTCCTATCATAAGTTTACTCAGATACAGGTACAAACTCTATCTCATTCACAGAGGATCGCCAAACTGAAACGGTACAAGAAATAAAAAACAAGTCAAACCAAAATAATAAATAAATCAAAGTAGGCCGAATCCACTTAGAGATTACTCCCAAGCATAGTCGCCCCTTTTCTGTAGCGATAAAATCATGAGTGTAAGCTATTAGTTAAATTAACTCAAAGTAAACAAAGTTGCCACCGCGCTTTTATTTTATTCCAAGAGGAAAAGGAAAAAAAGCGAATAAATCCAAATGAATCTAAAAGCAAAAAGCCAAAGAAACAAGAAGAGAAACAAGTAAGGGGATAGGTTACAAAATAGGAAGATTTTACGCACGTAAAATCTCTGTGGTACTCCACGGGAGCCCTTTGAAAAATTGATTGCTTTTGGTTTGAAAATGTTTGGTAAATGAGAGTGGAGGGATGATAAAAAAATTAATTTTTAATGTTTTTGTGTTTGGAGAGGTTTACCAAACAACTTGAATGAGTTTAGTTATTTTTACTTTTTGAATTGAAGTCAAGATGATTAAGTTCATTGATATTTTTTAAAAGAAAATAAGTAGTAAAATCCACTTGACAAAAAATCAAGGTTTTGTTTATTAAAGAGGTGATGGTTTTGAAAATGATAATCCTTTGAAAAAGAAAGAAGTTTTGAAAATTGAAGAAGGGGAGGAGATGAAGAGGCTAACCTAGTGCACAAAATAAAGGCTAGGGAAAAGAAAGATCTAACCTAAATGAAGCCACTTCAAAGTATTAATAAGAATTCCATCTTTAAGCGTTCTAAAACCATGATAACCAATGCCAAATGAAGGCAAGTCTTCAACAATTAACACTCCATGCAAAGGGATAAGAAATCCTAATTCTAGATCCATAAGTCCCATCAACACTTCAAAAGTCGTCCATAAGTAAATCATTCCAAAGTATAGGCTAGTAACCAATAGTCCAAGATGAGGAAAAATAAGTTTTTTATGGTTTAAGCCTTTATTAATATTTTTGTGTCCAAATGGACAAAGGAAAAAAACAAGAATATAATGGCATGAATATAAACATGATAATGGATGATAAAGCATAATAAAAGTAAAAGAGATAAAAGAGCAAGTTAGAAATTAAAATAGTAATATAATAATATAATACTAATAATATGCACAGTGAACTTAATCATCCACAACCAAAACAGTAACAAGGCATTTAATGCCAAAACCGAAAAGGCAACTGATTCCACTTAGTATCTTACACTATAGTGATTAATCGAGGCGATTAGATCCAAATTCAATGAAACTTGAAAGAAGATTGGATATGAAAAGAAAATATGCATCAAGCTTCAAAAGTCATGGATCTTAATGCAAATAACTAACCACTTTGGGATTACGCGACCAACACGAGGTCCGGTCCATGAAAGTGTAAGTATCCAATTGGATTTTTATTCCGAAGTAAGGGCATATTTAGGTTTATGTTAAGCAATAGACTAATAATTTACAGAGTAATTACCCTATAAATAAGGTCGGCCAAAACCAATTAAGGTTAACGATGTTAGTGCTAATACATGTGAGATAACCGATATGTAAATCATTATTCAAACACAATGTCGCACGAAAATAAAGATGAATACCAAATTGAGTTACACTTATGGTATTCTTTCATCTTTAAGTTCAATCACTCATTTTGGTGGATTCAAGTATGAAAATATCTCACTAATGCAAAGTACCTAAAGTGAATTAAATTATTCACTTAAAGGTAGATTTGAACTAATGAATATTAACCAGTCTAGTCTACACCCAAAGTCCATTGAATTTAAAGAGAAATCAGTCCCAAAAATGTCTCCCAAGGTAAAAATAAGAAGAAGAAAAAGAAGAATAAAAGGAACCAAAAACAAGTAAAAAACAAGCCAAAATCAGCTTTTGGAGTTGTGTTAAACGGTTAACTAATTGGTTAATCAGTTAACACAACTAAATTTTAAAATCTGGCCCAAATTTATACTGGTTAACCGGTTAACCATTTTGTAGTGAAAATGGTTAACTGGTTAACACTGAACAAGTAGCAAAAAATTGGCTAAAATTCAACATGATCCTCTTTTAAAACAACTTCCAAAAACCATATGATCATGAACTGAATTGGCACAGATTTTAAAGTGAAAAATCAGTGAAACCCCTACAATCAAACAACAATTTATGATACAAAGGATCACCAACCAAAACACCCAAAGATCTACACCTTGAATGATATTGATAAAGGTATAACAATGGATCCATTGTTATACCTTCATCACCATCACCATCTACAACTTTAAATTTAATAGTTTTTTTAATATTATTTTTCAATTAATTATTTAAACACTCAAAATAAATCATTTTTGAATAATTGTTTGCACATAATTTATTCATACGTTCAAAATATATTAAAGAACTTTAAATCATAATAATATTTGATTAATTTTAAATATTTTGAAGAATTTTAAAGAAAGTATTTGATTAATTTCTTTAAAATATTTAAAATTAATCAAATAATAACATTTTTTAGAAAATATTTGATTAATTTCTTTAAAATATTTGATTAATTTATTTAAATATTTTAAAGAATTTTAAATAATATTATTAATTTATTAATTTTAATTATCTTAAAGAATTTTAAATAATAATAATATTTGATTAATTTCTTTAAAATATTTGATTAATTTCTTTAAAATATTTGATTAATTTCTTTAAAATATTTGATTAATTTCTTTAAAATATTTTAAATCATAATATTTTCTTAAAGAAAATATTTGATTAATTTCTTTAAAATATTTGATTAATTTCTTTAAAATATTTTAAAGAATTTTAAACAATAATAATATTTGATTAATTTTAAATATTTTAAAGAATTTTAAATAATAATAATTTTTTTAATTAATAATTGACCTTAGAAAGCGCTTTTTAAAAAGCGCTTTCGAACTCACGCCCTTAAGATAGGGAAAAGCATTGTATACGTGCATTAACCACTAGGGTGGTGATACATGCAAGAATTAATCTGCAAACATAATTATATATTAGTTCTTGGAAATAAAATTATTAATTTTAATATTATTTTTAAATTATTTTTCAATTAATTATTTAAACTCAAAATAAATCATTTTTGAATAATTATTTGCACATAATTTATTCATACATTCAAAACATTTTAAAGAATTTTAAATCATAATAATATTTGATTAATTTTAAATATTTTGAAGAATTTATAGCAAATATTTGGTTAATTTCTTTAAAATATTTAAAATTAATCAAATAATAATAATTTTTTAAAGAAAATATTTTATTAGTTTCTGTAAAATATTTGACTAATTTCTTTAAAATATTTTAAAGAAATTTAAATAATATTATTATTTGATTAATTTTAATTATTTTAAATAATTTTAAATAATAGTAATAATATTTGATTGATTTCTTTAAAAAAATTGATTAATTTCCTTAAAATATAATAAAGAATTTTAAAGAATATTATTATTTTTAATATGTATTATTATTTAATAATAATTTTTTGTTATTTTTGTGAAAATAATATTTTGAATGTATGAATGAGTTATGTCCACAAAATTAATCATAAATGATTTATTTTGAGTGTTTAAATAATTAATTGAAAAATAATATAAAAATATATTAAAAATAATAATATTCTTTTCAGGAACCTCAAGGGCGTGGGTTCGACCCCCCCCCCCCCCCTTTGCCATTTTTGTGATTCTGAAAATTTTATAAATTTTAAATAATAATAGACCTTATAGAGCGCTTTCTTAAGGCTACCTATAAGAGCGCTTTCTAGAAAGCGTTTTCTAAGGTTGGGCCTTTAGCAACACTTTTTAAAAGCGCTCTCTAAGGTTACCTTTAAAAGCGCTTTCTTTGAGCGAATTTTTTTGAAAACTTATAAGAGCGTTTTTGCATAAAAGCTTTGTCTTTGTTGCACTGTCAAACTCAATTTTGGCGTAGTGGGAGGAAGATGAATTACCAAGAACAAAATTCAAATTGATCTAATACCAAGCTTGATCTACTGAATTTGATGAATAAAATGAAAAGGATGAAAGGTTAGCTCAAAGTTAATCAAAAATTCAATGTGAATTCTTGATAACTTTCAAAAGAGGGAAAATGAGCTTTGGTGAATTTTGTGGTTTGGGAAGATAATTTGCAAGGGATTTTTTGGCTATCAAAAGCTTGAAAAATGAATGAAATGAAGCCTCTATTTAAAGAGTTTAGGTATTGGATCAATTAAGGTCAACCATTCAGTCCACCTTGAGCTATGCAATTCAGAGTACCCATTCAGCCTTTCTTGATATATGCAAATCAAGATACTAGATTCAGCTTATGCCTTGAGCTATACAATTCAAGGACATCTATCAGTTACAACAAACTTTTTAGCTTCAATCTTGGGCGTTGATCAAGACACAAATATAAACCATTTGAGCATCATCATCCTATGCTTTAACTAGGATACAAATCAACCTTCCTCATAGCCTTATCCTTAGGAGGAACTACGATGCTATGATCCATCAATTCTCTTATTGGGGGTACGTAGGCAAAAGATGGTAAGATCTTTGCAAGCACACCAAATAAAAAAAACAACAATAGGTTCTCAGACCTATCAAAAACATAAAAAATCCTCAAAATACTAAAAACACAAATTTTAGTTATCTTATCTCATCTTAACACACTCTCAATCTTAAATTCAAGACCCCACCAGTAGATGCCAAAAAGAACAATTATTTTATAAACTCAAGGTAAATAAGCTAAAGGGGACCCCGGTCTCTTGGTAGCATCTAAAACCTAACAGTCATATGTTTAAACTCAGTTTGCAAGCAGGGTTAGTTGGAGACTTCTATTACCCTTCCTTAATCAGCTTCATAGGATAAAAATGAATTGAATTGTTGAATGTTGATAGTGATTCGCAACCACGTATATATCAAAGGAGTTTAGTGATAACAAGTCACGAAAACCACGAAATAGGTGTGAAGTTGCAACTCTGCTCTTCCTTTGTGGAGGATCAGAGGGACATCAACAATATCAGAAGTAGGAGTTTATGAATCTCTGACTTCTTCTACCTTTTCCTTAGGTTATGAAAAATGGATTTCCAAATCTACAAACTTTTCAACTAGCTTTGACTTTTTAGAGTCAAGCTTATCATTGAATCTGACATGAATGGGTTCTTCCAAAATTTGTGATTCTCTGTTATAGACTCTATAGCCTTTTGAGAGTTCAGTGTATCCTAACAATAGACACTTTTGTGCTTTGGAATTGAATTTACCCAGATTCTCTTTAGTATTTAACATAAAACAAACACATCCAAATGGATGAAAATAGGAAATGTTGGGCTTTCTATTCTTCTACAATTCATAGGGAGTCTTACCCAAAATAGTTCTTATTGAGATTCTATTTTGAATATAGCATGTTGTGTTAACTGCCTCTACCCAGAAGTACTTAGCCATGTCAGTTTCTTGGATCATAGTTCGAGCCATTTCTTGCAATGTCCTATTATTCCTTTCTACAACCCCATTTTGTTGTGGAGTTCTAGGACTGGAGAAATCATGGGATATTTTTCAAAATCTTTGTTTTCAAATTATCCACCATGATCACTTCTGACTCTGACAATTTTGCAATTCTTTTCATTTTGCAATTGGGAACAGAAGGAAGCAAAAACAGAATGTGACTCATCCTTGTGTCTTAAGATTTTTCCCATGCCCAACGGCTGTAATTATCAACAATAACTAGTCCATATTTCTTTCCATATACAAAAGCAGTTTTCACTAGTCTAAATAACTCTATGTAAAAAAGTTCTAATGGTTTAGAGGTAGAAACAATCCTTTTTGCTTTAAAATAAGTTTTTGAAAACATGCCTTTCTGACATGCTTCACAAAGAGCATCTGAGGAATACTTCAGATTGGGAAAGCCTCTGACAAGTCCTAGCTTGTTTAGTCGAGAAATATTTCTCAATCTAACATGGCTCGATTGTCTGTGCCAGGCCCATTTCTCTTCATTAACAGACAGAAGACACTTTACATTCTGATTTTTCAAATATGATAATCTAATTTTGTAAATGTTGTTTTTCCTCTTACCATGGAACAGGACTGACCCATCCTTTTGATTGACAACCTTACAAGATGTTTGATTAAAGATAACATCATAACCATTGTCACTAAGTTGAATAATTGACAATAAGTTATGCATTAGACCCTTAACTAAGTAAAGATTATTGATGGAAAGAAGTTTACCAATGCCAACAGTTTCAGAGCCAATGAATTTTCCCTTCAAGTTTCCTCCAAAACCAACGATACCTCCAGACTTAAGTTCCAAATCTTGGAACATATGCCTTTCTCTCGTTATGTGTTACGAGCATCCATTGTCCAGGTACAATGATTGGTATTTCAGTGGCTCCATCAAGGATATATGTAGAATAAATTATCTGACTTTTTTAGGTACCCATTTTGTGGGTCCTTTCTTGTTAGTGTTTCCAGAGGTTCTTACACCTTTGGATTTTTCTGCTGCAGAATAATCAAGTGGAATTTGTGCATGTAATTTAGGATTAGAAGTTTTCTTTTCTATATGTGTTTGTGGTGCAACGTAATTAGAACCTTCTAGTTCTGAACATTTTAGTTTAGTGCCAGCAATCACAAAATGTTCTGATAGAGGTTTTGGTTTGACACCCAGTCCAAGTTCAAATTTCACAGGGAATGGTGTAGATAGTGTATTTGGATGGTGTGGAAAGGATTCCATGGCTTGAATCCATTAAGCCCAATCTGATCCAAGTCCTTGTTTAACCTAATATTTCAAAGAAGAAGAACCACACAAATTGTAAATTTTTTCTTATTCAATCACCTCGCCGCGGCTTGCTTCTTCCTTTTCAGAAATTCACTCCGCCATTTCTCGTCTCATTCTTATTGCTGACGCAACTCACCGGCCGATACCCTCAAATCATTGCATTGCCTCCTTCTGCCTCTCCATTTTTCCTTCCGCCTCGTATTTTCCGTGCGACATCACGATCTCATCACTCCTACGCTACTCTTTGACTTTGAAACAATCTTCTGATTTCTCCCCAACAATTTGAACTGAAGCGAATATATAGAAGTCTGATGTGGATCCTTCAATCGAATTCAAACCACCTAGAACACCTGAGCCATGAGAGTACGCTGATAACACCGAAGACGCGATCCAGATAAGGTTCTCCTCAATACGCTCTTCTTCTTCTCCGATTCACCTTGATCTGAAATCATGGTATTCGTGTTGCGCAAACTTTTATATGCTTCAGGATTGAATTATGTTGTGGAATTACATTGATGTTGAACCGTATTATAACCGTTCTTGAATAAATGTTGTTGTTGATTACATGTTACAGTTCTTGCGACAAAGATTGAAGAGAGTTGTTGCTGATTGTTACAGAAGGTTTTCGAGGGTGGTGAAGGTTGTTGAAGAGGTTGCGGAGTTCTCATCGATTCTGAATCAAAATCGGTGGAGAGTTGAAGATGATGATATATGAGAGAGATGAAAGGGGAGTGAGGAGAAACCATTTTTTTCATTTTGTTCAGTTATTCTTTTCTCCTTTTCTTCTGTTATCCGTTTTCGTTTCCGTTATGACCCTCCTCTCTATAACTTTTTATGCATAATTTTTGTTGTTATCTCCCTTTTTGGTTAATGAAGAGTGATTGACAAACCAATTGAGAGAGGGATTGGTGAAGATTGATGATGAATGATGGTGATGAATCCGCATATTGATGAAAGTTCTGATTCTGAAGGATGATGAAGAAGCCGAGAAGTTCGAGCCTGAGAGTTTCGGTTCCTCTTTCTTTAGATTTTTCTTTCCCTTATGTGTTATGCTCTCAGAGTTTTTTTCAGGTGAGTTTTATGTTGAAAAGTTGTTGATGATTGGCGTTGAAGTTGTTGGTTGAGGAACCGATCTTGAATTCTTCTTCTTCTTTTTCTGTGTGTGATTGTTGCGGTGAAATTTGATCTGAAGAATGATTATTGATGTTGAATATAGTTGCAGATTTCGTGCGAAATCTTGTTATAACGATTATAAATCCATCGTGGCTGAATTTGTATTTGGTGTAACACCCTTCTACCCCAAAACATAATATTTAAATAATATCAAAGTAATCATCTAAAACGGTATTACATATCATCATAAATCAACACAACAGTGTCCTATCCCGTAACACGGGTTAATCAACATCAAAAATATCATAAATCATTTCACAGCGGAATTTAACTTCATAATTCAAAACTTCATAAACATCATTTTCACCATCCTGAATTTAACATCATAAAATGGAAAACATTATCCAGATAACAACATACTGAAAACAGTTGACAGAATAAAACCCATCCCAGTGTTACATGACACAGAGCAGGACACATAAACCATAACCACTCCTAAGGAACACTAAATCATGCTCCGAGACTCATGAATTACTCCTATTGCACTACAGGACTATTCTTCGACATCTGCAAGTTACCCACGAAAGAGGCAACATTTCTAAGCAGGCAGGGTGAGTAATCATAATATATCATAAACGTACAAGAATATAGAATCATAAATAAATTAGTACACACATCATGACATCGTCAACTACAAAATTAAGCCACAACTACAACACTATCGTGAAATCAATCAACACCAACACAGTCATGAAATTCATCCATAATATGCAATTCTAACAGCCTGATATGCAATATGCATGTGGTACCATTTTCATCGTGATATGGATACATGACCATCAACCCTCCACAAAGGAGCACATCGTAAATCATCGAGACACTTCAATCCACACAATGGGATTGAAGCAAATAAATAGGCCGAAGCCCCATCGTGAATGTCATGAAATGCAATGATGCGCTACATCGAAAAATTCATCAAAACAATTCGCATCATTCATTTCAATCAGTAGAACAACCATCAAATAATCATACATATCATCATGACATTACACCCTGAACACTGGTTCTCTAACCACTCTGACACATCAAAGATTAACCCGTACCCGGTAATTTATAAGGTAATTATAAGGTTATTTCACAAATTCATTTATCAAAAACTATTGCATTTTTCTCGTTTCTATTCATCAAAATAAATTTCAGTTTGTGCTCTTTCTGACGCTTCAAACGGAATGCGAATCGGAATTACGGTTTAAAAGATATGAATTTTCAAAGAATTAAAATTTGTCATCCCAACAGTGTTAACCGGTTAACCCATAGTGTTAACCGGTTAACGCCGACGAAATTCCAGAATTTTCCAAAAATTACAATGGTTAACCGGTTAACCCATAGCGTTAACCGGTTAACGCACGTTTTCCAGCAGTTCTCTGCTATACAATTGCAGACTGTCCCTACACCAAAAACCCCCAAACCCCATTACGGGTTTCACATCATAACACTCATAAAACCATTCAAAAACATCAATTAAACCTCAACAACATCCAGACAACAATTACACAAACAAATATACGATGATAACTCATTCTAATCGCTCTAATTCATCAAGATTTCCCATAAAACTCAACCTAACTCAAAACCCCAAAAACTCCAAAAACTCCTACCATCCTAATCCATTCATATTCCAATTCCTACACATTTATCATAGATTATAAAAACTCCCCATACCTTAGAGAATTTCGTCGCTTTACACTCTTCCCTGGGGTTTTCCACAGCCTCTTGACTCTGAGCTTCTTCTTTCTTCAGAGCACTTCTCCAAACACGATAGAAAACAAAAAGTGAGAAAACTGATCGTATTCTCTTCTTTGGATATATTATCCCAGTTTAGCCTTTTCCCATCATACCCTCATAATTTCACAAAAGGACCACCTTACCCTTTTCTCTAATATATTTTTAATAATAATAATAAAATAGCATAATAAAACACTATTTATTCTTATTATATAAAAATACTCATTTTCTCCAAAACTTTCAAAATAATCCAAACTCTCCAATTTTTCTAAATTAATTAAATAAATGATTAAATAATTAAATTTAGATTTTCGGGGCGTTACAACTCTCCCCTACTTAAAGAATTTTCGTCCTCAAAAATTACCTGAAGTAAATAGAGTCGGATACGACTCCCTCATCTGATCTTCCCGCTCCCAAGTCCAACTTTTTCCAGCTGATCCTCCCCACAAAACCTTCACTAAAGTAATTTCCTTGCCTCGAAGTCGCTTCAATTCTCTACCATCAATCCTTACTGGTACAACTTCAATCGTCAGATTATCTCTCACCTGAACATCATCTGTCTGAATTACATGCGACGGGTCCGGAATGTACTTCCTCAACTGTGATACATGAAATACATCATGTAAATTCGCAAGAGATGGAGGTAAAGCCACCCGATAGGCCACATCCCCTATCCTCTGCATAATCTGATACGGACCGACGAAACGTGGAGTGAGCTTTCTAGACTTCAAAGCTCTTTCCACACCAGTCATAGGAGTAACTCTTAAGAAAACGTGATCTCCCTCATGGAACTCAAGTGCTTTCCTTCTCTTATCGTGATAACTCTTTTGACGACTCTGCGACGTTTTCATCCTTTCCTGAATCATTTTTATCTTTTCAGATGTTTCTTGGACAATCTCAGGCCCAAGTACTAAACTTTCTCCTGACTCATACCAACATAATGCAGTACGACAACGTCTACCATACAACGCCTCATATGGAGCCATCCCGATACTAGCATGAAAACTGTTATTGTATGTAAACTCGACCAACGACAAATGACTATCCCAAGATCCTCCTTGATCTAATACACAAGTGTCGCTCCCAAAAGATGAGACTGAGCTCAAATGAGGTACAGACGCGAACGGTCGGCGAAAGGAGGGTGTGAGAACACACATGAGTGAACTCATAGGAAAAGAAAGAGTCGCCAGCTAGGCATTTTTATCCCGGGGGAAAGGCAATGCTGCATAGACCTAGAAAGATATGGATAAGACGGTTGCGAACCAGAGAGACTGAGAAAGGGGGTTGGTTACAACCTGGGAAGGTATTAGCACCCAGATTGTCCGCCGTACTCGACGGGATCCACGCTTAAAAGATTTGTGTTTAAAGGGGTAGTGTCAGTGCAATTTGTGTGTAAAAGAGCTGGAAAAGGATGTACAGGTGTATGTGTAAGAGAAGTGTGAAGTGTGTAAATGTACAGTGTCAGTGTAAGAATAATAATGGAATGCTCAAGATAATAAGGCTTAAAGAATAAAGCTGGAAAAAGGGGGAATATACAGAGACTTTTGTTCGATAACTGTTAAGTTATGCCTACGTATCCTCTCGTGCAATGAGGAAGTCAGAACACCGTAGTTCGACCCAAAGAGACTGAAAGATAAATTGACTAATGAACTGCTTACTTGTCTATGCTCAAGTGTAAGACCTGTCTGGCTCAGGTGCAGACTGTCTTGCATTAGACGGAAGAAGCAAGTTCCCGTTTATGAGTGAGTGTGATGAGAAAAGAATCCCGGAGGAGATGATTATTGTTGGTTTTTGAATTTTCAGTCTTTTATTGCTTTTGAAAATTTGTCATAAGTTAATGAGCTTAAGCCTAAACCAATGGGTTAGTAAACTCATCACATCTTCCCTCTGATTAGGGGTAATGAGAATACCTTAAGTGTGAAGTCAGCTTCTCACACTTAAACACCTTGATGTAGGATTAAGATCATTAACCTACTTGTGATTATTTAGATGTTTTTGTTGTTTTTGTTTAGTGTTGAGTAATGAGATTAAGCCATAATCGGGGATTAAACAGACTCATTACACCATCCTAATGGAAGGATAATAGATGAGAATGTTTAAGCTGAGGAAAGCTCCTCAACTTAATCCATGATTAGGGATTAAACTCATGACAAAACAAAACCTTTATAAGTGGATTTTAGTTAATGATAAGATGATGAAGTGATTTTTATGGTTTGTAAGACAACTTGAGGAGGACTTGTCCATTAACACTAGGGTTAGTCCTTCTTAACCAATTAAGGAGGAAATAGAACCCTAATGCAAGGCCCAAGTTACAAGCTTGGTGTCTTGGTGATTATTAGATGAATTGATTAAAGGATTTAAACACATTAAGGGTTTAACACTTAGGATTAAAGTTATACACTCCATCCTAATAGAAGGATGCAGGCATAAGCTTAATCACAAAGCCTTAAAGCCTTTAGGGTTTAGTCCCTGATTATGAGGTGAGAAGAGAAGACTCAAAGAGACACAAAGGCAAAATCTAAAGGGGGACTAATCAAAACCCTAATTATTGCCATGCTTGGTTGTTCCTAAGGTTTGTGAGGTTAACAAGAGAAATCTTCAGAGGAACCACCAGGAAGCAGATGAAAGGAGCAAAGGAAGCAAAGTAACTTGCTTCATTTAAGAAGACAAGTCACTTGAGGAAAGAAAGTAAGAAGAAGAAGAATGAGCAAGCTCAATCTCAAACACAAGACAAAATGTAGCAATGATGCATAAGAGAGATGAAAAGAAATTGTGAGAAGTGAAGGCAAATTCACTTCTCAAAGTGACTTACCACCTGAAAAGTTAGTGAAAGAAATGCAATGCAATGCAAAATGAAATGAAATGGCATGATGCAAACCAAAATCAGAAGCATGTGTGTGATGATAATGATGTTGTGAGATGATGCAAACATGAAACAAGGCATGGGGATGATCATACAAACATATGGATGCAAGAGAAACATGCTTAGAACCATGAACATACATGAAAAGTTATGGAATGCAAATGACATACAACATGGCAAATGAAATATGCAATGATCAAACATGCTTCTAACATGTCTTAAGATGTCTAATGAATCAAATGGATACATAAAATGTCATGGCAAGTCATGGTATGCAAGCAAATGCAAGATGAATGCAAAAGGAAGCCCAAATTAGGGTTTATGATCAATTCACAAAACAAAAACCAAAACCAGAAGCAAACATCAAGATAAAAAATTGAAAATGCATCCAAGGGAACCCTAAACCAATACAAACTCTCTGCCCAAAGGAGGGGACCCAATTCTTAACCTAGTGAAAGTTATGAATTTCCTAAGATTTCTAGGGTTTTAAGGCACCTTGTCAAGAAAAATGTCAAACAAATTGAAAATGCAAGATCAAATCATGCCAATTTAACCCTATAAACTTCATGATATGCAAGATGCAATGCAAAAAGAATCAAAGTCCAACTCTTAAAGACTAGGCAGAAATGAATTTTTGAACATTGGATCAAAATAATGCTTTGAAATAGAATTAATTCCATGGAAAATTGTCAAAATGCATTAAGATAAAAAAATAAATTTGGTTTGAGGGTTGGACAATGTTTCTAAATGATGTTAAAGGTTTCATGAATTTTTTTTGTGATTTTTAAATACCTAAAAGTATTTTTAATTAATTAATTCTCATTAATTAATTAAAAATAAACTTTTAAATGATTTAAAAATAATTTTTAATGCAAAAAATAAAAATAAAAATGTTTTTGGTTTCTGAAAATTAATAAAAGCTTTGACAAAAATTTTCAGAATTTTTCAATGATTTTTACTATTTTTAATAAATTGAACAAAACAAATGAAATTAAATGAAATAAAAATGAAATAAAACTGAAAAATAGAAAAGTAGGCAAGATCAAAGGCTGAGATTTGAACTCACACGCGCGCGAATTGACCTGGCGCGCATCTGGACGGCCAGTATTCAAACTTGCTAATTATGATTAGTGCCCTAATTACTTTCAGATGACCGGAACAGTGGTTCCGGTCATCTTCTCCGACGAGCCAAATTTCTAACTCCCTCTACACGCAATAAAAATGAAATCTAACTGCCCAGAATTCATCCCCATTCAACACTGAATCAAAACCCCCAAACAAACATCATTTTTCATCCATTAATCAAGCAGATCGAAGCAAAACTCATTTAGGGCAAAAAGTTTCAGACAGTTCATACATGCTCAATATTCCACCATTTTCATTTTTAAACACATCATGATGATCAGGGTATCATATAGAATCAATTTATAACAAGTAAAATGAGTTCTGGAAAATTTGTTCTTGATGGATACCTGAACTGAAGCTTTGGTTTCTGGCACTTTCTGGCTGATTTCTTGCTTTCAATCAACTCCACTGGACCCTCTAAGAAGCTTCCAATGCTTGTTTGAAGTTTATAATGGATGGTTTGAGAGATGGCAGAAGTTCTATTCAAGGGAGGGTGGTGATCGTGTTTTTTGATTCAGGGAGTTTCAGGCTATGGTGATGGGTGGTTTCTGGCCAGTGAAGTGTGCTGAGTTGATTTGTGAAGTTGGTTTGTGTGTTTGCAGCTTGTGGAGAGTGTTTCGAAAGCTTTTGCAAAATGAGGTGAAAATGAGAGAGCTGTGTTGTGTGTGCTTTCAGGCTTGTGTTGTATGTGCTTTGGCTTGCTTTTTGTTTGCATAAACTAATGGGATTGGTCAGATGAGTTGATGTGTGCTTTTGTGATTGGTATGGCTCAAGTTGCCAAAATGTCAAAGTTGTGTAAGAGAGGCATGGGCTACTAGCTAGCCAAGGACAGATGGGGTATCCTGCGCAGCAAGATGTGTGGAGAGCCATAGGATTGTTTGTGAAGTCAGCAAGCAAGTGGATTCACACTTGAGTGAGTTTTTGCAACTTGCTTCACTTTTGTTTCCTTTGAGAAATCTTGCTCCATAAGTCATGAAGATGAGTGATCTCTTGGCCCATTCTGAATTTTAGATGTTGCATGATCATGTTGTGAAGAAATGATACACATTTGAGGCCTTTAGAACACTTGAACAAACCATTTTGCAAAATGTCTCTTTGGTGGAAAACTTCAAATGTTGTGATTTTAGCCAACTTTGACAAGTCATAACTTTTGATCCAAAATGAATTAGGTCATGTTCTTGTACTTTTTGAAAAGGGAATGATCCATTCTACAACTTTCATGACCAAAGTTTTTCCATTTGAAGCATTTTTGAATCAAAAAGCAAGGGTTGAAAAAATTTCCCAAAATGGCAATTTCATTAAAAGTCAAACTTTGGTTGGGTCAGTGGGGGCCTCAGATGCCTTGATTTTACACTGGCTTGCTTGAAAAGTCAACTCTTGATCAGATGGCTTCCCCATTGAATTTCTTCATGAAAATTGATGTGCATGCTCCCTATACCATATAGAGACCAATAGAAACAATAATGACCAAAAATTTTGGAGTTATGGCTTTGAAACCAAAACCCTAATTCTAGGTCATCTGTGCAGTCAAACCTGGCTCTGCTTCCATGCCACTCTCAGTTCTTGTGATTCTTTGACATTATTGACTTTGAGAGGATATAATATGATGTTTTAACATACATGAACCCCTTTTAAGTGATTGATGACCTTTGGAGTGGCTCAAATAGCTCTTGGATTGCTCAGATCACAAACCCTGGATGCAGATGACTTAGAACCAATGCAATGAATCAAAAATGTGGTATGAGATGATATGATTGGATTTATGCATATGAAAATGATCACAAGCAATGGTGTGAATGGGTGAGGGCAAATTTGGGGTGTTTACAGCTGCCCCTATTCAAACATGAGTTAGTTGTGCAGGATGTAAGCAGCGGCTTAACAGGCAAACAAGATAACTTGTGGTTGAATACCAAAGACAGTCCAAAATTTGCACTCACAGAATGAAGAAGAAAAGGGATATAGATTGTAAAATAAAGTAAAGTATATTGTAAAGTATGGTCGACGGAGGACGACCGTCGAGCAGAGGATGACTGCTGGGGGTAGGAGCAATGACGGGGACGACCGACATGCTGGGCAAAGTGCGGGAAACAAAGCAATGACGGGGACGACCGACATGCTGGGGATAAAAGGGATCATGATGGGGACGGCCATCAAGAAAAGTTATAAGATTCTCTGGGGATTAATGAAAAATGATGGGGACGACCATCAAGTTCAAAAAGTAATGTAAACAAACGATGGGGACGGCCATCGGGCTAAACTGATGAAGGACGATCATCAGGAAAAGGAAAAGGGACCACGACGGGGACGGCCATCGGGTTAAAGAATAAATGAAATAATGATGAGGGACGGTCATTAAAGGTGAAGGACGATCACCTGGCAGGGTACGGCTGCCGAAAATATCGCGACATAGGACGAATGCCGGATAAAAGGTCAACGATGGGGACGGCCATCGGACGAGCATGATGAAGGACGATCATCAAGAGGTGAAGGACGATCACCTGGCAGGGGACGGCTGCTAAATATCACGACATAGGACGAATGTCGGATAACAAGATCGACGATGGGGACGGCCATCGGATAAAATGATGAAGGACGATCATAAAAAAGGTGAAGGACGATCACCTAGCAGGGGACGGCTGCTAAATATCATGACATAGGACTAATGTCGGATAGAAAAGGTCAACGATGGGGACGGCCATCGGATGAGCATGATGAAGGACGATCATCAAGAGGTGAAGGACGATCACCTAGTAGGGGACGGCTGCTCTCAAGGTTTATCATGACATAGGACGAATGTCAGATAACCAAAGAAATTTTGCTTTGCTGGAGATCTCCAGGGGAATAGTAAACACGGATGAGTGTTTATATCCAGGAAATAAAAGGTATAAGTGTTTTGACGTTGTGTATAGGTTAAAGATGCGGACGAGCATCCTTAAGACTACGATACGGACGAGTATCGAGTAGAAACAAATACTGACACGTGTTCAGAGATGATGATACGGACGAGTATCAACTGGTTAACAGAGAACACGGATGAGTGTTGAATCTGAGGGGACTTTTCTGGGGAATAGTAGACACATACGAGTGTCTACACTCAAGAAGACAAAAGTGTTTGACACAGTGTATGGATTAAATATGCGGACGAGCATCCTTAAGACTATGATACGGACGAGTATCAGGTAGAAACAAACGCTTGACGCATGTTCTGAGATGTTGGTACGGACGAGTACCAACTGGTTAACAAAAAACAAGGACAAGTGTTGAATCTGAGAGGTAATAAATATGAGTGGTGTATAGACATGTATTTAAACTGCTGGGGAGAGTAACACGGACGAGTGTCGAAAGGAGAAAAGTATAGTATAAACAAATATCTGATATATAAAGTGTTAGGTTACTGTGCTGGGGAAGGTGACACGGACGAGTGTCAAGGAATTGTATATATACAAGTATCTGTGAGTGCAAAGGGGACGCTTTGGCTTTATGCTGGGGATATGACACGGACGGGTGCCACAAGGAGTATATACTGATGTTTGGGAGTGTAAAGCAACTGCTTTAGCTTTAACTCTCCGCTAGGGAATCTGGGGAGCATTCTGTATATTGTTGATGGGTTATCATTGTTCACAAGTGTTTGATTCAGAACATGGCTTATGATTATGCAATATGTTTGATTTTTGCCGTAATGCTCCGTGTTTAGACGAAATGCTACGCTTTGTGGGGTGAATATGATGTGAATGCCATGATTATACAAGGATACCAATCTAGGATTCGGATCCCGTTGCTGTGAAGATCTCTGGCCGATCTGCTTGAAATGGACATCCCAGCTGGGGATGAGATCATTGGTAGATCTGGTGAGATGTATCTGCTTGGGGAAATGGGTCAATGATAGACCCGTCCTGGTAATAAGGGACCCAGCTAGGGTTTGTAGAAGCTTTCGTCACTCTGTTGTGATTCCTTCATGCGTTTCTCTTTTGGATAGAGGCTGAAGCTCTGTGGGGAAGTGTTTACCTGGCTTTTGTACTTGGCTAAGAAGGAGGAATGATTGGCACCTCGGCTGGGAGAAGTAACAAGTGGCAATTCAGTTGGGGAGAAAACACTTTGAGTGAGTGTTGATTTGCCAGCTTGCTGGGATGAAGCTTACATGCCCCATGTTGCACTTTTGAATACATGCAATCCTGCAAAGACAGAGGGATGCGCAAGTAATCCCGAGGTATCCTTTACCGGATTCCATCATAGGGGTCTAGACACTCCCGAGAGTAAGTACATTTCCTGCAAGCACGTAGTTTCAGAAAGACGCATCTGTATTTATGCAATCGATATATTAGTGACATCAGACATTTTTGCAAATAAAAGAGTACGAGACAATGTGTGACCAAAAATCTGATTTTATTAATTCATGTGCCCTGAATTGGCAAGATACAGTCAAAGAAACATATCTCCTAAACCGAGGAGATTGTTACAAATTGAGAAACAAAATGCTGGCAATGTTGACGACGCTTCAAGGAGCTTCCCTTTGCTATGACTCGTATGACTTTTGACGTTTTTCTCGTCTTGCTTTCTGAAGAAGGCTGATTCTGAAAGAAGCTTGATCCTTTCGGAGCTTACCAAGTTGTAGGTGATAAAGACGAATTTAGAATGCAGTTGTTCGCTTATTCCCTTATTTTGCATGGATCGCCCTTTCGGGTTCTCAATCCATCGGGATACCCATTTTTGCCTGAGTTGTCCAATGCGGCTTTTCAACTCAGCGGGTGTACATTTTTTGTTTATTTTCCCTTATTTTTGCCCGAGTCTTTTATTCTGTTTTTGACTCGCCGGGATGCCCTATTTTTGCCTGGACTTACATTCTGTTTCTATGTCCAGCGGGTCATTTTTATGCGAAGTATTTTTTAACTGCATCTGAATTCACAGGGGACGGGAAGTCTTCACCATCCATGGTGCTGAGCATGAGCGCTCCACCCGAGAAAACTTTCTTTACTACAAATGGTCCTTCATAATTCGGAGTCCACTTGCCCCTGTGGTCTGTGTGCGGAGGGAGGATTCTTTTCAGCACAAGATCTCCTACTTGGTACTCTCGGTGCCTGACTTTCTGATCGAAGGCTCTCTTCATTCTTTTCTGATACAACTGCCCATGACAGATTGCAGCCAATCTTTTCTCTTCAATCAGACTTAGTTGTTCGTATCGGGATCGGACCTACTCTGCTTCGTTCAGCTTAACATCCATTAGTACCCGTAGGGAGGGTAATTCAACTTCAACAGGTAGGACTGCTTCCATACCATACACAAGCTGATACGGTGTTGCCCCGGTGGATGTTCTGATTGACGTACGGTACCCATGCAAGGCAAACGGTAGCATTTCATGCCAGTCTTTGTATGTGACCACCATCTTCTGCACAATCTTCTTGATATTCTTATTAGCTGCCTCAACAGCGCCATTCATCTTTGGCCTGTAAGGAGAAGAATTGTGGTGTTGAATCTTGAAGTCCTGGCATAGTTCTGTCATCATTTTGTTGTTTAAGTTGGAACCATTGTCAGTAATGATTCGCTCGGGAACTCCGTATCGGCAAATGATATCTCTCTTCAAGAATCTGGCTACCACTTGCCTTGTAACATTTGCATAGGAAGCTGCTTCGACCCACTTGGTGAAATAGTCGATGGCAACCAGGATGAATCTATGGCCATTCTAAGCAGTTGGCTCAATCTTTCCAATCATGTCAATGCCCCACATAGCAAAAGGCCAAGGTGAAGACATTACATTCAAAGGATTGGGAGGCACATGCACCTTATCCGCATAGATCTGGCATTTATGGCATTTTCTGGCATAAGCACAACAGTCTGCATCCATTGTGATCCAGTAATAACCTGATCTTAACAATTTCTTGGCCATTGCATGTCCTCCTGCATGGGTACCAAAGGATCCTTCGTGCACTTCATGCATTAACAAGTCTGCTTCTGTTCTATCAACGCATCTGAGGAGTACCATATCAAAGTTTCTTTTGTACAGGGAACCATCAGTGTTCAGAAAGAAACTACCAGCAAGCCTTCTCAAAGTCTTCTTATCATTGGAAGACGCCCCAGGTGGGTATGTTTGATCCTCCAAGAAGCACTTAATGTCATGGAATCAAGGCTTATCATCTTTGACAACATCTGCTGCGAACACATATGCTGGTCTGTCAAGTCTGGACACTGAAATTTGAGGTACAAAGTTGGCAGCTTGCACTTTGATCATGGATGAAATGGTGGCCAGAGCATCTGCAAACTGATTCTCGTCCCGAAGGATATACTCAAGCTTGACTGTTGTAAATAAAGTCAATAACCTCCTTGTATAATCCCTGTAAGGTATCAGATGATCTTGGTGTGTGTACCATTTGCCGTTGGTTTGATTAACTACCAAAGCTGAATCTCCGAATACAGTCAATGTCTTGATCCTGAGGTCAATGGCTTCCTCAAGACCCATAATGCAAGCTTCGTATTCAGCTTCGTTGTTAGTGCAGTTAAAGGTGAGCTTTGCCGAGAAAGGCATGTGAACTCCTTTAGGTGTAATGAGTACTGCACCAACACCACGACCATTCATATTAACAGCCCCATCAAACATCATAGTCCATTCTTCTCCCGGGTCAGGCCCTTCAGTGTGAATAGGCTCTTCACGATCTTTTGTTTTTATGAACATGATGTCTTCATCAGGGAAGTCAAATCTCATAGGTTGGTAATCATCAATGGGTTGCTCAGCAAGATAATCAGACAATACACTGCCTTTGATGGCCTTTTGAGATGTGTACTGAATGTCATATTCCGTGAGGATCATTTGCCATCTTGCAACCCGTCCTGTAAGTGTTGGCTTCTCAAAAATGTACTTAACTGGGTCCATCTTTGAAATCAATAAAGTGGTGTGGGTCAACATATACTGTCTCAGTCGGCGAGCAGCCCACGCTAAAGCACAAAAAGTTTTCTCGAGCAGTGAATAACGTTGTTCACAGTCGGTAAACTTTTTGCTTAGGTAGTATATTGCATACTCTTTTCGACCAGACTCGTCATGCTGGCCCAGCACACACCCCATTGACTCTTCTAATACTGTCAAGTACATTATCAGAGGTCTTCCTTCAACTGGAGGCATAAAGATTGGAGGCTCTTGTAAGTATTCCTTGATTTTGTCAAAAGCCTTCTGGCAGTCTTCGTTCCACCTGACCGTTTGTTCTTTTCTTAGCAGTTTGAACAAAGGTTCACAGGTTGCTGTGAGGTGAGATATGAACCGTGAAATGTAGTTCAATCGTCCCAAGTACCCTCGAACTTCTTTTTCTGACTTCGGTGCAGGCATTTCTTGAATGGCTTTGACTTTATCAGGGTCAACTTCAATCCCTTTCTCACTTACAATAAATCCCAGCAGCTTACCAGATCGCACCCCGAATGTGCATTTGTTGGGGTTTAACTTCAATTGGTACTTCCTCAGACGCTTGAATAGCTTCAGCAGATTCACCAGGTGGTCTTCTTCTGTGAGGGATTTGGCAATCATATCATCCACATAACATTCAATTTCTTTATGGATCATGTCGTGGAATAATGTTACCATAGCCCGTTGATATGTTGCACCAGCGTTCTCCAGTCCGAATGGCATCACCTTGTAACAGAACGTGCCCCAGGGTGTGATGAAAGTTTTCTTCTCCATGTCTTCAGGTGACATCTTGATCTGATTGTATCCTAAAAATCCGTCCATGAAGGAGAACACCGAGAACTGAGCTGTATTTTCAACCAGTACATCAATGTGAGGTAATGGAAAATCATCTTTCGGGATGGCTCTGTTCAGATCCCGGTAGTCCACACACATCCTCACTTTGCCGTCTTTCTTAGGCACAGGTACTATGTTAGCAACCCACGGTGGATAGCTAGTTATAGCAAGGAACCCGGCGTCCCACTGCTTTTGTACCTCTTCTTTTATCTTCATTGCTATATCTGGGCGAGTACGGCGCAACTTTTGTTTTACTGGCGGGCAGTCTTCTTTTAATGGCAGCTTGTGCATGACAATATCGGTATCCAACCCTGGCATATCTTGGTAAGACCAAGCAAACACATCCACATATTCCTGAAGCAGGTCAATCAGTTGTTTCTTCACTGAGTCTTGTAAGCAGGCCCCGATTTTAACTTCTTTCACATCTTCATCTGTACCAAGATTAATCGTTTCGACCTCCTCCTGATGAGGAGTGATAACCTTTTCCTCTTGTCTCAACAACCTGGCTAGCTCATCAGGAAGCTCATACTCTTCTTCAACCCCTTCATCAGCTTGATTGATTGGATTGTCAAAGTCATACGAAGTCATAGCCGTACTGTTGTCGGTGCGGTCTGGAAGGCACTCTCTGCAAGGGTTCAATTTGTTCATTTTAGTGATTGATTTTAATCTTGTTTAGAAAAGTGAAATAAAGTTGTCATTTTGAAAACATTGCCATTTTATTTTTGTACAAAAAGAAAAATGGAAAAACAGTGAGCGGAAAAGAAAAAGACTCATTTGCAAAAGATGTCTGATTATCATTGATTGATCTATTTGCACAAAATTACAAATGGCCCGATTACAAAATGAGTCTTGTCATCTTGGGCAAGATGAAAGACTTGATGCATGCTTAAAAAATACAGGAAATAATAATTACTCTGCAGGAGTAACCCTTATAATTTCCTGGGAAGACCAGTTTGAGATACGGCTCCCCGGGATCCTTGGACGTATCCAGCTCTCCAGGTTGCGCTCATCTTCCGACTCATCTTCCAAGTTGTTCACGGCATCTGGGGTGAGCATCCCCCCACTGACAAAATTGGGCTTCTTAGCAGCCTCTGTTTGATCTTGTTGAGTTGGTTTGTAACCCAACCCAAATCTATCTTCCTTCTTCTCTACGGGCAGCAACTTGCCCCAGCCTTGGGCAGTCCCTTCTTCAACAACCTTCCGGGCTTGCTGATAAGATGTCATTGAGGTTCCAGGTACAGCGGATGCTTCATTTATGTTCAAGGCCTCAAACCCTTGACTCATGGTTTCGTGGATCTCCCCATCCATCTCAATGTATTTGTATGTAGCCAGATGGCTAACAAAGATATCTTCCTCTCCACAAATAGTAACGACTTGGCCCTCCCACTCGAAATTTTAACTTCTGGTGAAGTGTTGACGTCACGGCGCCAGCGGCGTGTATCCATGGTCTACCCAATAGACAGCTATAGGCAGGCTGTATATCCATCACGAAGAAGGTCGTTTTGAAAGTCTGTGGGCCAATCGTTATAGGCAACTCAATTTCTCCCAGAACTGATCTCTTAGAACCGTCAAAGGCTCTCACTACCAAGTTGCTGGGACGTAATGCCAATCCTTCATACTCCAGCTTCACAAGGGCCTTCTTAGGTAGGACATTGAGGGATGACCCTGTGTCCACTAATACATGAGAAAGAACTGCACCCTTACACTCCAAGGTAATGTGCAAAGCCTTATTGTGATTGCGGCCTTCCGTTGTCAAATCAGTGTTGGTAAATCCTAGTCCATGACTAGCGTTAACATTTCCAACTACAGCTTCCAACTGATTGACGGTAATCTCCTCTGGCACATAAGCTGCGTGCAAGACTTTTAGTAGTGCGTTCCGATGAGCCTCGGAGCACATTAGCAATGATAAAATGGAGATTTTGGAAGGTGTCTGGTGAAGCTGGTCCACTATCTTGTAATCACTTTTCTTGATGATTCTCATGAATTCATCAACCTCTTGATCAAAAGGGGTCTTTAAAGCTTCTTTAGCAACTTGTTCTTCTTGCACCATGCTCTTCCCTTTTGCCTTGGCAGCAGCTTCTGCTTCAGCAATGGGTCTTGGAATTTGTGGGGCAAAGAGACGTCCGCTTCGAGTGAAGCCTCCGCCTCCCCCCACATTGCCTATTTGTGGTGAAGAAGTTGATGATTCCAGAGTGATTTTCTGCCCTTCGCAGTATAGATCTGAGCCGTAATGCCAAGGGATGGCATTATTGCTTTCGTAAGGAACTGGCCCAGGCACTGTGATAGTGACTGGACTGATAGCAGCTGCAGAAGGGACCATGATAGTATGTGGATCATAGTATATTGTAACCGGTGTTCTGATAGGAGTGGAATTTTGTGAGTTGTAGGCAGAATCATTTGCAGGATCATAATAAATCGTAACCGTTGAGACACTTTCATTGTTTGCTGTTGATGTTGTAGAAGACACTGTTGACTGGATGGATGTTGCCGTTGTAGGAGGTTCTGAATGAAGGGGTGCTGAAGTTGTAGAAGGGATGTTTGTTGATATTTGGTCCGTTGAAGTGACAGACGAAGCATTTGTTGATGAGATTGAAGAGTTGTTTGGAACAATTGTTGTTACAGTTGTAGAAGACTCGGGAATTGTTGTTAAGGAGATTGCTGGATTTGGGGGTGTTGATGTTGTGATTTGAAGCAGGCCACTCTGGATGAGACCATCTATGCCACTTCTCAAGTTATCACACCCATTTACTGAAATGTTGCAATAAACACATCCTAGCTCACATCCGGGAAATATTTGACATTCAAGGAGTTGAGCTTTAATCTCTACCAGGGGTGTCCGAATCTGCCCCACACTGGTTATCAAGTAAGACGGCTTATCTTCCTCAATAGCATTGATTTTGGGTCCTCCGTGGTTGGGCATAGGGTTCTTGCTGACATTTGGCGGGGGTGCAAAGTTTAGAGCTTTGGAATCCACTAGATCCTGTACTTTCATGTGCAAAGCTCTGCACTTCTCTGTACTGTGGCCAGGTGCATTTGAATGAAAAGCACATCTGGCGCTAGCGACGTAATTTCTGGGCAAACTGGAAGGATCTGGAGGTGCCAATGTCCTTAGCTCAACTAGGTTGAGTTTCAGGAGTTGTGGCAGTAATGCGGCATAAGGCATAGGGATCGGATCGATCACCCTATTGGCCTGAGATGGTCTCTGTTGAAAGGGTCTTTGCTGATTGTTGTTGCTGGTATTGTTGTTGTTATAATTTCTCTGAGGTGGATATTGGGCTTGTTGCTGGTAGTGAGGTTGTTGCTGTGGTTGGTATGCTGGTTGTGGATGAATTGGAGCGGGAATGGTGACAGCTGCCACTGACCTATGAACATACTGGGGTCTGCCCCTACTGGTATGGATAGCATTAGTCTCACCAGTTCTTCTTGGACCTACAAAAGGATTTCTTGGGTTGCTGGATGAGCTTGCACCGTTGTCGGAAATCTTTCCCATCTTTAGAAGGCTCTCAATTCTTTCTCCAGCTATGACTACATCCGCGAAACTGGTGGAAGAAAAAGCAGCTAGCCTATCAATGTATATCCCTTGAAGGGTGTTCATAAACATGTCGGCCATCTCCCTTTCGACATGGGTGGTTGGACAGCAGCAGCAAGCTGTCTCCACCTCTGGGCGTACTCCCGGAAGCTTTCTCTGGATGACTGAGACATTCCCATCAGGAGGGTCCTGTTGGGAGCCATATCCAGGTTGTACTAGTATTGTCTAATGAAGGCCTCAGCCAGATCCTTCCAGCACCTGATGGTTGCTCTAGTCAAGTGAGAGTACCATTCCCTTGAAGCTCCGGTTAAGCTATCTTCAAAATAAAACATCCATAGCTTTCATCCATGGTATACGCCTTCAGCCTCCCCATAAAGGATTGCAAGTGGGTTCGCGGACAGGAAGTTCCGTTGTACTTCTCAAAGCACGGAGGTTTAAACTTGTGGGGAATCCTGACCCCGTCCACTAAGCCCATGTCCATGACATCAAAACCCAAGGAGTTTTGAGACTCCAGGGATCTTAATTTCTCAGCAATTTCATCTAGCCTTCTGTCATAGGCTTCATCCCCAGCTCCCATCACTGTGAATTGATCTTCTTGGGGGTCTTCTTGTAGTACTCTGCCTGTAGTAGCATTCCCTTGTACATTAGCAGGGATGTTGATCTCTGGGTGAAGATGAGGGCCATACACAGGTGGGTTGACATGAGGCTGAACCCTCTCATTGTTGCTCGTTCCACCAGTCCCTAGATGGGGGTCTTCCTGAGTCTGCCTCTCTACCAATGCTCTTAATCTTTCTTGGCTCTGTGCCAATCCATTCATCACCTCCATAAACTAAGTCATCTGATTTCTCATTTCCAGTCTCTCATTGGCCATTTGAGTCCTGACCTCTGTAAGATCCTGTTGTACCTGGTCCATCTGTATACCCGAAAGGTTGTTGCGGGTAGGATATCTGTACGGACGGTTGAGTGGGAACACCCGACGTCGAGCAATAGTTCCTGAACCACAACAGAGTTAGTAACAAAAACCAAACAAACCTACAAAACAAAACGAAGGTTAGTATGCAATGCAGTATGCTTATTTGTCTCCAAGGTATCCGGCTTGGCACTTGGTTTTGACCTTTCTAGACTCCTGAGGAAGATGCTTTTGATGTTGCTTGAAAGAAATCAAATAAAACAAACCAATACATATATTACAAAAAGTGAATGATACATAGTTTGTTTTTTTACAATTCATGCCCTCTGAGGGGTCAAAAAAGGAAAAGTACAATGAAATGAAAGCAACAACAAGCAAAGGTCAGACACCAAGACCAAACTCATCCTCCTGAACTTCCTTTAGAAGTGCTTCAGTCACAGGATCAGCTGGACGCTCTGTGAGGTTCCTGATAAGAAGATTCCTGGTGGCAACAGCTGCAGTTAGCTTCTTGTGTCGACTCTGGTCCTTTGACCTCTTCACACCAGCCCTAATCTTCAACTCTGAGATCTCCCTCTGGGCTTCTAGCAAGGCTTCTTGTTGCTCCTTAGCACTAGCCTCCAACTGCTCAATCTTGTCCTGAGTCCTTTTATCTTCCTGAGTACGAGCTTCGGTGATCCTGACCCATCTAGCTTGACTCTCTTTCAAATACAAATCAGTCCTGGCCTTTTGGAACTGAGCCTCCTTGCAGGCATTCTTCAAGATCTGCTCTCCATCCCTTGACTTCTTGATGTAGTCTTCTGACTTCTCAATCCTGGCTAGATGCTCCACCTTTAGCTTTTCTAACCTTTCGATGTCCAGACGACCATCACTCCTCTCCCAGAGGGTCTTCTGTAGAGCCTGAGTCAGATTCTCATTCCTCTCTTTCAATTTCTCAAACTCCTCTAAGCTGACAGTGGCAGGAGGTGGTGTTGTGGAGGGTCCAGGTGCATCCTCAATGGTGAAGGGCATCCCAGAAGTTTGTGCCCTGGCATGAGACCACTCATAGTACTGAGCTGAGGCCACATTGTTGCATCTCCCAAGAATGGCCATCCCTTTGGTCTGGACATTGTCCCAAGCCCAAGATGCTTGCCTGACAATAGCTAAATTAGGCTTAATCTCACAATAAAGGGTTTCAGCCAAGTCTTGTGCTTTAGGAAGGTGGACCAATGCATAGCCCAATTGTCTTTTGAATAACAGAGGGTTGTAGTTGATGCAACCCTTCACTCCTATCAGGGGTACATTGGGGAACTGCCCACAACTAGTAATGATGTCCCTGCCCTTGGTGCTCTGAGTGCACCACCTGATGTCAGCTGAGGTCAAAGCAATGAGTCTTCTAGCCCAATTCTTTTGCTGGTGAGGATTCAAGAATGCATCAGTCTTGGGCAAGTGTTTGAGCAGCCAGGTATGGAATAGGGGAGCACAGCATCTCATCAATCTTCCTCTTTGCTTTTCATTCCTTTGGTGAACAGAGTAGTAGAAATCTCCCAGTAAGGTGGGCACTAGGTTCCTCAGAATGAAAAGGTGAATGGCATTCTTGCTAATAAACTTAGGCTCGTCTGCAAAAAGTATAACCCCATATATGCTGAGGGCTAACAAAGCACAGACTGCCTTCCATTCTCCTAAGGAGGCCTTCAGGATGGCCTGAGAAGTCAAGAAATCCAAATGCAGACCAGAGATTCCTGCCTTGGTTGTCATGTTCTGCCCAATCAGACAAGGTTCCAGATACAATGCCTTTGCCACTTCTTCATTACTGGGAAAAGCCATCTCAGGGTTGAAGGGGACACCACCCCTGACAGGTACACCAATCAGTGATGAATACTCTTCCAACAAGGGTCCCAACTGAAAATCCTGGAAGGTGAAGCATCTCAAAGGAGGATCATAGAACTGTAGACAAGTGTGAATCCAGCTCCTCTGGGAAGGGTCCAAGTCCATAACCACATCAAGGATGCCTCCATAATGTTCTCTGAATAGTGGTATATGGTCTGGAGTAATAAGGGCCTGGACCTTCCTGATGCCAGCCAGCTCAGGCTCAAAGAAATGATATGAGATGTTGCTCTTCTTGGGTGCCATGTTTGCTGATGAAGAGCTGAAAAATAACTGCTGATGATGAAGACTGATGCTGGTAATGAGCCACTGACAGGCTGAGACTGGTGATGACAGTAGCTGAAGCAGGTAGCTGATGAGGATAGCTGAAGCAGATAGGTCTATGCAGATGAAGGGGTCAAAACCAAGCCAAAATATAGTATGGATACCCTGAAAAACAAATAAGCAAATGTTAAATGATGCAATGATGATGTATGCAAATGATATGCAAGGGTTTGTGATCAAGCTGGATCTGATTGCTTCTTTGATATAAGTCCATGTATGTTCAAGAAATCCAGATGGAGGTTCATAAGTCCAGTAACCAAGGTGGGGGACTCAAATAAAGAGCCACATGTCCAGGGTTAAAAATCACAAGAACTGTTCCAAAATGGAGTACTCTTAATAAAAACAAAGTAACAGGGTATGCTGAGGTCAAGGGTACCTGCAAACCTGTAAACAGCCCAACCCCCTCACAGGTGGTGTTCTAAAACAAAGATCCTCAGACTTGGATCAGTTATGAGAAGTGTAAACACTTCCAACCCGGAGGTACAGTGTTTACAATAACCATAAAAGATCCTCCTCTAATTCTCCTCAATTTCTGAAGGTCAATACTAAAGGTCATCCAGACTTAGCAGGCTTCCCAGATAGCCCTAGCACTACAGGAAATCTGTAGTACAAAGTTCTCAAGAAGAAACCCATATCTGAACCGTGTTTAATATTCCCGCACCAGACCGAAATGGAATGGGAAAGAACATGAACCACTCTAGCCTAGGTGTCACTCAGGTCCCAGGTATAGGACCTCAACTCTCAATAGAACCCCACCCACCAAGGCAACAAAACCAGATCCAGCCAGAACAGTATGACAGTATGATATATGTAAAGCTGTAAATAAAGCAATAAACAAAACTGTCCATAAAGCAATAAATAAAATAAATATACAAACACAAATGGCACATATCACCCCAGTAAACACAAATCAAACAAGCGCTAGGAGGAACCCACAAAAAGAACCAGAAGCCCTGGTTACAGTATAAGGGTCCCCAGCAGAGTCGCCAAGCTGTCGCTCCCAAAAGATGATACTGAGCTCAAATGAGGTACAGACGCGAACGGTCGGCGAAAGGAGGGTGTGAGAACACACAGGAGTGAACTCACAGGAAAAGAAAGAGTCGCCAGCTAGGCATTTTTATCCCGGAGGAAAGGCAATGCTGCATAGACCTAGAAAGATATGGATAAGACGGTTGCAAACCAGAGAGACTGAGAAAGGGGGTTGGTTACAACCTGGGAAGGTATTAGCACCCAGATTGTCCGCCATACTCGACGGGATCCACGCTTAAAAGATTTGTGTTTAAAGGGGTAGTGTCAGTGCAATTTGTGTGTAAAAGAGCTGGAAAAGGATGTACAGGTGTATGTGTAAGAGAAGTGTGAAGTGTGTAAATGTACAGTGTCAGTGTAAGAATAAGAATGGAATGCTCAAGATAATAAGGCTTAAAGAATAAAGCTGGAAAAAGGGGGAATATACAGAGACTTTTGTTCGATAACTTTTCTACGTATCCTCTCGTGCAATGAGGAAGTCAAAACACCGTAGTTCGACCCAAAGAGACTGAAAGATAAATTGACTGATGAACTTCTTACTTGTCTATGCTCAAGTGTAAGACCTGTCTGGATCAGGTGCAGACTGTCTTGCATTAGACGGAAGAAGCAAGTTCCCGTTTATGAGTGAGTGTGATGAGAAAAGAATCCCGGAGGAGACGATTATTGTTGGTTTTTGAATTTTCAGTCTTTTATTGCTTTTGAAAATTTGTCATAAGTTAATGAGCTTAAGCCTAAACCAATGGGTTAGTAAACTCATCACATCTTCCCTCTGATTAGGGGTAATGAGAATACCTTAAGTGTGAAGTCAGCTTCTCACACTTAAACACCTTGATGTAGGATTAAGATCATTAACCTACTTGTGATTATTTAGATGTTTTTCTTGTTTTTGTTTAGTGTTGAGTAATGAGATTAAGCCATAATCGGGGATTAAACAGACTCATTACACCATCCTAATAGAAGGATAATAGATGAGAATGTTTAAGCTAAGGAAAGCTCCTCAACTTAATCCATGATTAGGGATTAAACTCATGACAAAACAAAACCTTTATTAAGTGGATTTTAGTTAATGATAAGATGATGAAGTGATTTTTATGGTTTGTAAGACAACTTGAGGAGGACTTGTCCATTAACACTAGGGTTAGCCCTTCTTAACCAATTAAGGAAGAAATAGAACCCTAATGCAAGGCCCAAGTTACAAGCTTGGTGTCTTGGTGATTATTAGATGAATTGATTAAAGGATTTAAACACATTAAGGGTTTAACACTTAGGATTAAAGTTATACACTCCATCCTAATAGAAGGATGCAGGCATAAGCTTAATCACAAAGCCTTAAAGCCTTTAGGGTTTAGTCCCTGATTATGAGGTGAGAAGAGAAGACTCAAAGAGACACAAAGGCAAAATCTAAAGGGGGGACTAATCAAAACCCTAATTATTGCCATGCTTGGTTGTTCCTAAGGTTTGTGAGGTTAACAAGAGAAATCTTCAGAGGAACCACCAGGAAGCAGATGAAAGGAGCAAAGGAAGCAAAGTAACTTGCTTCATTTAAGAAGACAAGTCACGTGAGGAAAGAAAGTAAGAAGAAGAAGAATGAGCAAGCTCAATCTCAAACACAAGACAAAATGCAGCAATGATTCATAAGAGAGATGAAAAGAAATTGTGAGAAGTGAAGGCAAATTCACTTCTCAAAGTGACTTACCACCTGAAAAGTTAGTGAAAGAAATGCAATGCAATGCAAAATGAAATGAAATGGCATGATGCAAACCAAAATCAGAAGCATGTGTGTGATGATAATGATGCTGTGAGATGATGCAAACATGAAACAAGGCATGGGGATGATCATACAAACATATGGATGCAAGAGAAACATGCTTAGAACCATGAACATACATGAAAAGTTATGGAAGGCAAATGACATACAACATGGAAAATGAAATATGCAATGATCAAACATGCTTCTAACATGTCTTAATATGTCTAATGAATCAAATGGATACATAAAATGTCATGGCAAGTCATGGTATGCAAGCAAATGCAAGATGAATGCAAAAGGAAGCCCAAATTAGGGTTTATGATCAATGCACAAAACAAAAACCAAAACCAGAAGCAAACATCAAGATAAAAAATTGAAAATGCATCCAAGGGAACCCTAAACCTATACAAACTCTCTGCCCAAAGGAGGGGACCCAATTCTTAACCTAGTGAAAGTTATGAATTTCCTAAGATTTCTAGGGTTTTAAGGCACCTTGTCAAGAAAAATGTCAAACAAATTGAAAATGAAAGATCAAATCATGCCAATTTAACCCTATAAACTTCATGATATGCAAGATGCAATGCAAAAAGAATCAAAGTCCAACTCTTAAAGACTAGGCAGAAATGAATTTTTGAACATTGGATCAAAATAATGCTTTGAAATAGAATTAATTCCATGGAAAATTGTCAAAATGCATTAAGATCAAAAAATAAATTTGGTTTGAGGGTTGGACAATGTTTCTAAATGATGTTAAAGGTTTCATGAATTTTTTTTGTGATTTTTAAATACCTAAAAGTATTTTTAATTAATTAATTCTCATTAATTAATTAAAAATAAACTTTTAAATGATTTAAAAATAATTTTTAATGCAAAAAATAAAAATAAAAATGTTTTTGGTTTCTGAAAATTAATAAAAGCTTTGACAAAAATTTTCAGAATTTTTCAATGATTTTTACTATTTTTAATAAATTGAACAAAACAAATGAAATTAAATGAAATAAAAATGAAATAAAACTGAAAAATAGAAAAGTAGGCAAGATCAAAGGCTGAGATTTGAACTCACACGCGCGCGAATTGACCTGGCGCGCATCTGGACGGCCAGTATTCAAACTTGCTAATTATGATTAGTGCCCTAATTACTTTCAGATGACCGGAACAGTGGTTCCGGTCATCTTCTCCGACGAGCCAAATTTCTAACTCCCTCTACACGCAATAAAAATGAAATCTAACTGCCCAGAATTCATCCCCATTTAACACTGAATCAAAACCCCCAAACAAACATCATTTTTCATCCATTAATCAAGCAGATCGAAGCAAAACTCATTTAGGGCAAAAAGTTTCAGACAGTTCATACATGCTCAATATTCCACCATTTTCATTTTTAAACACATCATGATGATCAGGGTATCATATAGAATCAATTTATAACAAGTAAAATGAGTTCTGGAAAATTTGTTCTTGATGGATACCTGAACTGAAGCTTTGGTTTCTGGCACTTTCTGGCTGATTTCTTGCTTTCAATCAACTCCACTGGACCCTCTAAGAAGCTTCCAATGCTTGTTTGAAGTTTATAATGGATGGTTTGAGAGATGGTAGAAGTTCTGTTCAAGGGAGGGTGGTGATCGTGTTTTTTGATTCAGGGAGTTTCAGGCTATGGTGATGGGTGGTTTCTGGCCAGTGAAGTGTGCTGAGTTGATTTGTGAAGTTGGTTTGTGTGTTTGCAGCTTGTGGAGAGTGTTTCGAAAGCTTTTGCAAAATGAGGTGAAAATGAGAGAGCTGTGTTGTGTGTGCTTTCAGGCTTGTGTTGTATGTGCTTTGGCTTGCTTTTTGTTTGCATAAACTAATGGGATTGGTCAGATGAGTTGATGTGTGCTTTTGTGATTGGTATGGCTCAAGTTTCCAAAATGTCAAAGTTGTGTAAGAGAGGCATGGGCTACTAGCTAGCCAAGGACAGATGGGGTGTCCTGCGCAGCAAGATGTGTGGAGATCCATAGGATTGTTTGTGAAGTCAGCAAGCAAGTGGATTCACACTTGAGTGAGTTTTTGCAACTTGCTTCACTTTTGTTTCCTTTGAGAAATCTTGCTCCATAAGTCATGAAGATGAGTGATCTCTTGGCCCATTCTGAATTTTAGATGTTGCATGATCATGTTGTGAAGAAATGATACACATTTGAGGCCTTTAGAACACTTGAACAAACCATTTTGCAAAATGTCTCTTTGGTGGAAAACTTCAAATTTTGTGATTTTAGCCAACTTTGACAAGTCATAACTTTTGATCCAAAATGAATTAGGTCATGTTCTTGTACTTTTTGAAAAGGGAATGATCCATTCTACAACTTTCATGACCAAAGTTTTTCCCTTTGAAGCATTTTTGAATCAAAAAGCAAGGGTTGAAAAAGTTTCCCAAAATGGCAATTTCATTAAAAGTCAAACTTTCCCAAAAAGTCAACTTTGCAAATGATTTAAAATTCTTCAAATTTGTGAACTTCTAACATCTTCTATGATCAAATAAAGATCATACACAATCAAAATGATGAAGAACAACCTTTGGTTGGGTCAGTGGGGGCCTCAGATGCCTTGATTTTACACTGGCTTGCTTGAAAAGTCAACTCTTGATCAGATGGCTTCCCCATTGAATTTCTTCATGAAAATTGATGTGCATGCTCCCTATACCATATAGAGACCAATAGAAACAATAATGACCAAATAATTTGGAGTTATGGCCTTTGAAACCAAAACCCTAATTCTAGGTCATCTGTGCAGTCAAACCTGACTCTGCTTCCATCCCACTCTCAGTTCTTGTGATTATTTGACATTCTTGACTTTGAGAGGATATAATATGATGTTTGAACATACATGGACCCCTTTAAAGTGATTGATGACCTTTGGAGTGGCTCAAATGGCTCTTGGATTGCTCAGATCACAAACCCTGGATGCAGATGACTTAGAACCAATGCAATGAATCAAAAATGTGGTATGAGATGCTATGATTGGATTTATGCATATCAAAATGATCACAATCCATGGTGTGAATGGGTGAGGGCAAATTTGGGGTGTTTACAACAAGCTCTCAGCAAATCTTCTAAAGATTGGATTGTTCTTTCCGTCTGACCATCCGTTTGAGGGTGATAAGCAGAACTCATCCTCAACTTAGTACCCAAGGCATCCTGCAAACTCTTCCAAAACCTCGACGTAAACCGCAGATCTCTATCCGATACAATACTTGAAGGTACACCATGCAACTTTACAATTTCCTCAATATAAATCTCAGCTAACCTTTGCATGGAATGGTTAATCCTCATCGGCAAGAAATGTGCCGACTTAGTTAACCGGTCAACAATTACCCAAATCGAATCATTACCTCTAGCAATCTTAGGTAACCCAGTCACGAAATCCATGGAAATAATATCCCATTTCCACTCAGGAACATTCAATGGTTGCATCATACATAAAGGTCTCTGATGTTCTATCTTTGACTTCTGACATGTCAAACAAGCATATACAAATTCAGCAATGTCTCTTTTCATACCCGGCCACCAAAACAAGCTGCATAAATCCTGATACATCTTCGTAGCCCCAGGATGAATACTCAGTCGACTCTTGTGCCCCTCTTCTAAAATACTCTTTTTAATTCCTGCAATATCCAGAACACATACTCTATCTCGGAATCTTAAAACTCCATCTTCATCAACTCGAAAATCACCTGCATTACTTTGATCAACCAACATCAATTGATCAACTAATTTCAAATCAGACTTCTGACCCTTATGAATCTCTTCCAAAATCTCACTGGTGAGCTTTAACATTCCCAATTTCACACTATCAGTAGTAGTTTCATACAACAAGCTCATGTCTCTGAATTGCTCGATCATTTCCAACTCTTTCACCATAAGCATTGAAATATGCAACGACTTCCTACTCAAAGCATCAGCCACAACATTTGCCTTACCCGGATAGTAATTCAAAACAAAATCAAAATCTTTCAATAATTCAAGCCACCGCCTCTGTCTCATATTTAACTCTTTCTGATCAAACAAGTATCTTAAACTTTTGTGATCACTGAATACTTCAAATTTCGAACCAAACAAGTAGTACCTCCAAATCTTAAGCACAAACACCACATCTGCTAACTCTAAGTCGTGAGTAGGATAGTTACTCTCATGAACTCTTAACTGCCTAGAAGCGTAAGCAACCACCTTATTATCCTGCATAAAAATCTCCACCAAGACCCATCTTGGAAGCATCACAATAAACTACAAAGGACTCATCTGGATTCGGTAAGACCAACACTTGCGCGATCGTTAATCTTTTCTTCAGTTCTATGAAACTCTCTTCACAAGCAACATCCCACACATACGCTTGACCCTTCCTAGTCAATTGCGTCAACGGTAAAGCTATCTTAGAAAAACCCTCAATGAACTTACGATAGTAACCAGCCAGCCCAAGAAAACTACGAATTTCTGTAGCTGACTTCGGAGTCTCCCACTGCAATACCGCATCAATCTTTGAAGGATCCACCGAAATTCCACCACTTGAAATTACATGGTCGAGGAAACTCACTTCCCTTAGCCAAAGTTCACACTTAGATAATTTAGCAAACAATTTCTTTTCTCTCAACACTTGCAACACAGCTCTCAAATGCTCGGTATGTTCCTCCTCTGATTTAGAATATACCAAGATATCATCTATGAAAACCACCACGAACTTATCCAGATACTCATGAAAGATTCTATTCATATATTCCATAAACACACCAGGTGCATTAGAAACCCCGAACGGCATCACCGTATACTCATAATGCCCATATCTCGTCCTGAAAGCTGTCTTCAGAATATCATCAGCTTTAACTCGAATCTGATGATAACCAGACCTCAGATCAATTTTACTAAAGACACAAGCACATACTAGCTGAACCATCAAATCATCAATCCTCGGAAGTGGGTACTTATTCTTGATAGTCACTTTATTCAACTGTCGGTAATCGACACACAATCTCATACTACCATCCTTCTTCTTAACAAGCAACACCGGAGCACCCCAAGGAGAAACACTAGGTCTAATGAACCTCTTCTCTAACAATTCTTCTAATTGTTTCTTCAACTCATTCAACTCTGAAGCCGACATTCTATAAGGAGCCATCGAGACAGGACTCGTACCCGGTACTAAGTCCATAGAAAAATCAATCTCACGTTCCGGTGGTAAATCACTTATATAACCAGGAAACACATCTTGAAATTCACAAACCACAGGAAACTCTGCACTGACAGTCTTATCATCAACTTGCAATGAGGTAGACACTAAAAACATCAAAGCTTCATCTAAAACAAGTTCATCCACTTGCTTAGCAGTTAAAAACATCAACTCACCATTCCCGCTCAAATCGGGGAACTGCACCGTCTTACTATAACAGTTAAAATGAACATAATTGAATTCCAACCAGTTCATACCAAGGATAACATCGATTTGGTGTAATGGTAGGCACACCAAATCCATCACAAAATTCTTCTCGAAAATTGTCAAAGGACATTTCAAACAGACAAGCATGGTAGTCACAAAACCATTAGCAGGAGTCTCTATTATCATATTACCGTTCATATTAGACAACTTTAAACCCAATCTATTAGCACACTCAAGAGAAATAAATGAATGTGTAGCTCCAGTGTCAATAATAGCAATCAACTCAATATTATTAATAAAACAGGTACCTCTGATCAAGTTGTCCTTCTTTGGAGCTTCTGAACCAGCTAATGCAAAAACTCTTCCGGCATTCTGAGCAGTAGCAGCATTCTTCTTTGGTTTCTGGCATTGGGCGCTGATATGCCCCTGTTCACCACAATTGTAACAGGTTGGGCCCTCATTAGGACAATCACTTATCTTATGCCCAAGCTTGCCACAACGGTAACATTTCATAGCTCTGGTGGTACACACATCGGCCTTATGACCTGCCTCTCCACACTTGTAACACTTAACAGGTACATTGGCAGCTCCCCTACTTTGCTTCTTCTCATCAGATTTCTTCTGCTTCCCTCTATCACCAGTAGCTACATAAGGTTTCCCTCTATACTGACTCTTTCCTTTCTTCTCGCTCAGCTGTTTATAGTGAGCTGACCGAGCTTGGCTGTCCTCATCATAAATACGGCTCTTATCCACCAACTTTGCATACTTGCGAATTTGTTGGCATCCAATTCCCTGCTTAATTTCAGGTCTCAGTCCATTCTCAAACTTAAGGCACTTGGAAAGTTCAACATCTGCCCTGTTGTAGTGAGGACAAAACTTCACCAGCCTTTCAAATTTGGTAGCATACTCTGCCACTACCATGTTTCCTTGCTTCAGCTCAAGAAATTCTATCTCCAACTTACCATGAGCATCTTCCAGAAAATACTTCTTAAGGAACTCCGCCTTAAATACAGTCCAAGTCACCATAACAGCCTCATCCTCGAGACGTTGACGAGTATTATCCCACCAGTCTTCAGCTTCCTCAGACAACATATGAGTCCCAAATTGAACTTTCTGCGTGTCAGCACACGCCATCACTCTGAAAATCTTCTCAATTGCCTTGAGCCACCTCTGTGCGCTCGCCGGATCCTCCTTGATCTAATACACAAGCTCTTAGCAAATCTTCTAAAGATTGGATTGTTCTTTCCGTCTGACCATCCGTTTGAGGGTGATAAGCAGAACTTATCCTCAACTTAGTACCTAAGGCATCCTGCAAACTCTTCCAAAACCTCGACGTAAACCGCAGATCTCTATCCGATACAATACTTGAAGGTACACCATGCAACTTTACAATTTCCTCAATATAAATCTCAGCTAACCTTTGCATGGAATGGTTAATCCTCATCGGCAAGAAATGTGCCGACTTAGTTAACCGGTCAACAATTACCCAAATCGAATCATTACCTCTAGCAGTCTTAGGTAACCCAGTCACGAAATCCATGGAAATACTATCCCATTTCCACTCAGGAACATTCAATGGTTGCATCATACCTAAAGGTCTCTGATGTTCTATCTTTGACTTCTGACATGTCAAACAAGCATATACAAATTCAGCAATGTCTCTTTTCATACCCGGCCACCAAAGCAACCTGCGTAAATCCTGATACATCTTCGTAGCCCCAGGATGAATACTCAGTCGACTCTTGTGCCCCTCTTCTAAAATACTCTTTTTAATTCCTGCAATATCCAGAACACATACTCTATCTCGGAATCTTAAAACTCCATCTTCATCAACTCGAAAATCACCTGCATTACCTTGATCAACCAACATCAATTGATCAACTAATTTCAAATCAGACTTCTGACCCTTATGAATCTCTTCCAAAATCTCACTGGTCAGCTTTAACATTCCCAATTTCACACTATCAGTAGTAGTTTCATACAACAAGCTCATGTCTCTGAATTGCTCGATCATTTCCAACTCTTTCACCATAAGCATTGAAATATGAAACGACTTCCTACTCAAAGCATCAGCCACAACATTTGCCTTACCCGGATGGTAATTCAAAACAAAATCAAAATCTTTCAATAATTCAAGCCACCGCCTCTGTCTCATATTTAACTCTTTCTGATCAAACAAGTATCTTAAACTTTTGTGATCACTGAATACTTCAAATTTCGAACCAAACAAGTAGTACCTCCAAATCTTAAGCACAAACACCACATCTGCTAACTCTAAGTCGTGAGTAGGATAGTTACTCTCATGAACTCTTAACTGCCTAGAAGCGTAAGCAACCACCTTATTATCCTGCATAAAAATCTCCACCAAGACCCATCTTGGAAGCATCACAATAAACTACAAAGGACTCATCTGGATTCGGTAAGACCAACACTTGCGCGATCGTTAATCTTTTCTTCAGTTCTATGAAACTCTCTTCACAAGCAACATCCCACACATACGCTTGACCCTTCCTAGTCAATTGCGTCAACGGTAAAGCTATCTTAGAAAAACCCTCAATGAACTTACGATAGTAACCAGCCAGCCCAAGAAAACTACGAATTTCTGTAGCTGACTTCGGAGTCTCCCACTGCAATACCGCATCAATCTTTGAAGGATCCACCGAAATTCCACCACTTGAAATTACATGGTCGAGGAAACTCACTTCCCTTAGCCAAAGTTTGCACTTAGATAATTTAGCAAACAATTTCTTTTCTCTCAACACTTGCAACACAACTCTCAAATGCTCGGTATGTTCCTCTTCTGATTTAGAATATACCAAGATATCATCTATGAAAACCACCACGAACTTATCCAGATACTCATGAAAGATTCTATTCATATATTCCATAAACACACCAGGTGCATTAGAAACCCCGAACGACATCACCGTATACTCATAATGCCCATATCTCGTCCTGAAAGCTGTCTTCGGAATATCATCAGCTTTAACTCGAATCTGATGATAACCAGACCTTAGATCAATTTTACTAAATACACAAGCACCTACTAGCTGATCCATCAAATCATCAATCCTCGGAAGTGGGTACTTATTCTTGATAGTCACTTTATTCAACTGTCGGTAATCGACACACAATCTCATACTACCATCCTTCTTCTTAACAAGCAACACTGGAGCACCCCAAGGAGAAACACTAGGTCTAATGAACCTCTTCTCTAACAATTCTTCTAATTGTTTCTTCAACTCATTCAACTCTGAAGCCGACATTCTATAAGGAGCCATCGAGACAGGACTCGTACCCGGTACTAAGTCCACAGAAAAATCAATCTCACGTTCCGGTGGTAAATCACTTATATCACCAGGAAACACATCTTGAAATTCACAAACCACAGGCAACTCTGCACTGACAGTCTTATCATCAACTTGCGATGAGGTAGACACTAAAAACATCAAAGCTTCATCTAAAACAATTTCATCCACTTGCTTAGCAGTTAAAAACATCAACTCACCATTCCCGCTCAAATTGGGGAACTGCACCGTCTTACTATAACAGTTAATATGAACATAATTGAATTCCAACCAATTCATACCAAGGATAACATCGATTTGGTGTAATGGTAGGCACACCAAATCCATCACAAAATTCTTCTCGAAAATTGTCAAAGGACATTTCAAACAGACAAGCATGGTAGTCACAAAACCATTAGCAGGAGTCTCTATTATCATATTACCGTTCATATTAGACAACTTTAAACCCAATCTATTAGCACAATCAAGAGAAATAAATGAATGTGTATCTCCAGTGTCAATAATAGCAATCAACTCAATATTATTAATAAAACAGGTACCTCTGATCAAGTTGTCCTTCTGTGGAGCTTCTGAACCAGCTAATGCAAAAACTCTTCCGGCATTCTGAGCAGTAGCAGCATTCTTCTTTGGTTTCTGGCATTGGGTGCTGATATGCCCCTGTTCACCACAATTGTAACAGGTTGGGCCCTCATTAGGACAATCACTTATCTTATGCCCAAGCTTGCCACAACGGTAACATTTCATAGCTCTGGTGGTACACACATCGGCCTTATGACCTGCCTCTCCATACTTGTAACACTTAACAGGTACATTGGCAGCTCCCCTACTTTGCTTCTTCTCATCAGATTTCTTCTGCTTCCCTCTATCACCAGTAGCTACATAAGGTTTCCCTCTATACTGACTCTTTCCTTTCTTCTCGCTCAGCTGTTTATAGTGAGCTGACCGAGCTTGGTTGTCCTCATCATAAATACGGCTGTTATCCACCAACTTTGCATACTTGCGAATTTGTTGGCATCCAATTCCCTGCTTAATTTCAGGTCTCAGTCCATTCTCAAACTTAAGGCACTTGGAAAGTTCAGCATCTGCCCTGTTGTAGTGAGGACAAAACTTCACCAGCCTTTCAAATTTGGTAGCATACTCTGCCACTGCCATGTTTCCTTGCTTCAGCTCAAGAAATTCTATCTCCAACTTACCACGAGCATCTTCCAGAAAATACTTCTTAAGGAACTCCGCCTTAAATACAGTCCAAGTCACCACAACAGCCTCATCCTCGAGACGCTGACGAGTATTATCCCACCAGTCTTCAGCTTCCTCAGACAACATATGAGTTCCAAATTGAACTTTCTGCGTGTCAGCACACGCCATCACTCTGAAAATCTTCTCAATTGCCTTGAGCCACCTCTGTGCGCTCGCCGGATCCTCCTTGATCTAATACACAAGCTCTTAGCAAATCTTCTAAAGATTGGATTGTTCTTTCCGTCTGACCATCCGTTTGAGGGTGATAAGCAGAACTTATCCTCAACTTAGTACCTAAGGCATCCTGCAAACTCTTCCAAAACCTCGACGTAAACCGCAGATCTCTATCTGATACAATACTTGAAGGTACACCATGCAACTTTACAATTTCCTCAATATAAATCTCAGCTAACCTTTGCATGGAATGGTTAATCCTCATCGGCAAGAAATGTGCCGACTTAGTTAACCGGTCAACAATTACCCAAATCGAATCATTACCTCTAGCAGTCTTAGGTAACCTAGTCACGAAATCCATGGAAATACTATCCCATTTCCACTCAGGAACATTCAATGGTTGCATCATACCTAAAGGTCTCTGATGTTCTATCTTTGACTTCTGACATGTCAAACAAGCATATACAAATTCAGCAATGTCTCTTTTCATACCCGACCACCAAAGCAACCTGCGTAAATCCTGATACATCTTCGTAGCCCCAGGATGAATACTCAGTCGACTCTTGTGCCCCTCTTCTAAAATACTCTTTTTAATTCCTGCAATATCCAGAACACATACTCTATCTCGGAATCTTAAAACTCCATCTTCATCAACTCGAAAATCACCTGCATTACCTTGATCAACCAACATCAATTGATCAACTAATTTCAAATCAGACTTCTGACCCTTATGAATCTCTTCCAAAATCTCACTGGTCAGCTTTAACATTCCCAATTTCACACTATCAGTAGTAGTTTCATACAACAAGCTCATGTCTCTGAATTGCTCGATCATTTCCAACTCTTTCACCATAAGCATTGAAATATGAAACGACTTCCTACTCAAAGCATCAGCCACAACATTTGCCTTACCCGGATGGTAATTCAAAACAAAATCAAACTCTTTCAATAATTCAAGCCACCGCCTCTGTCTCATATTTAACTCTTTCTGATCAAACAAGTATCTTAAACTTTTGTGATCACTGAATACTTCAAATTTCGAACCAAACAAGTAGTACCTCCAAATCTTAAGCACAAACACCACAGCTGCTAACTCTAAGTCGTGAGTAGGATAATTCCTCTCATGAACTCTTAATTGCCTAGAAGCGTAAGCAACCACCTTATTATCCTGCATCAAAACTCCACCAAGACCCATCTTGGAAGCATCACAATAAACTACAAAGGACTCATCTGGATTCGGTAAGACCAACACTAGCGCGATCGTTAATCTTTTCTTCAGTTCTATGAAACTCTCTTCACAAGCAACATCCCACACATACACTTAACCCTTCCTAGTCAATTGCGTCAACGGTAAAGCTATCTTAGAAAAACCCTCAATGAACTTACGATAGTAACCAGCCAGCCCAAGAAAACTACGAATTTCTGTAGCTGACTTCGGAGTCTCCCACTGCAATACCGCATCAATCTTTGAAGGATCCACCGAAATTCCACCACTTGAAATTACATGGTCGAGTAAACTCACTTCCCTTAGCCAAATTTCGCACTTAGATAATTTAGCAAACAATTTCTTTTCTCTCAACACTTGCAACACAGCTCTCAAATGCTTGGTATGTTCCTCTTCTGATTTAGAATATACCAAGATATCATCTATGAAAACCACCACGAACTTATCCAGATACTCATGAAAGATTCTATTCATATATTCCATAAACACACCAGGTGCATTAGAAACCCCGAACGGCATCACCGTATACTCATAATGCCCATATCTCGTCCTGAAAGCTGTCTTCGGAATATCATCAGCTTTAACTCGAATCTGATGATAACCAGACCTCAGATCAATTTTACTAAAGACACAAGCACCTACTAGCTGATCCATCAAATCATCAATCCTCGGAAGTGGGTACTTATTCTTGATAGTCACTTTATTCAACTGTCGGTAATCGACACACAACTCATACTACCATCCTTCTTCTTAACAAGCAACACCGGAGCACCCCAAGGAGAAACACTAGGTCTAATGAACCTCTTCTCTAACAATTCTTCTAATTGTTTCTTCAACTCATTCAACTCTGAAGCCGACATTCTATAAGGAGCCATCGAGACAGGACTCGTACCCGGTACTAAGTCCACAGAAAAATCAATCTCACGTTCCGGTGGTAAATCACTTATATCACCAGGAAACACATCTTGAAATTCACAAACCACAGGCAACTCTGCACTGACAGTCTTATCATCAACTTGCGATGAGGTAGACACTAAAAACATCAAAGCTTCATCTAAAACAATTTCATCCACTTGCTTAGCAGTTAAAAACATCAACTCACCATTCCCGCTCAAATTGGGGAACTGCACCGTCTTACTATAACAGTTAATATGAACATAATTGAATTCCAACCAGTTCATACCAAGGATAACATCGATTTGGTGTAATGGTAGGCACACCAAATCCATCACAAAATTCTTCTCGAAAATTGTCAAAGGACATTTCAAACAGACAAGCATGGTAGTCACAGAACCATTAGCAGGAGACTCTATTATCATATTACCGTTCATATTAGACAACTTTAAACCCAATCTATTAGCACAATCAAGAGAAATAAATGAATGTGTAGCTCCAGTGTCAATAATAGCAATCAACTCAATATTATTAATAAAACAGGTACCTCTGATCAAGTTGTCCTTCTTTGGAGCTTCTGAACCAGCTAATGCAAAAACTCTTCCGGCATTCTGAGCAGTAGCAGCATTCTTCTTTGGTTTCTGGCATTGGGCGCTGATATGCCCCTGTTCACCACAATTGTAACAGGTTGGGCCCTCATTAGGACAATCACTTATCTTATGCCCAAGCTTGCCACAACGGTAACATTTCATAGCTCTGGTGGTACACACATCGGCCTTATGACCTGCCTCTCCACACTTGTAACACTTAACAGGTACATTGGCAGCTCCCCTACTTTGCTTCTTCTCATCAGATTTCTTCTGCTTCCCTCTATCACCAGTAGCTACATAAGGTTTCCCTCTATACTGACTCTTTCCTTTCTTCTCGCTCAGCTGTTTATAGTGAGCTGACCGAGCTTGGCTGTCCTCATCATAAATACGGCTCTTATCCACCAACTTTGCATACTTGCGAATTTGTTGGCATCCAATTCCCTGCTTAATTTCAGGTCTCAGTCCATTCTCAAACTTAAGGCACTTGGAAAGTTCAGCATCTGCCCTGTTGTAGTGAGGACAAAACTTCACCAGCCTTTCAAATTTGGTAGCATACTCTGCCACTGCCATGTTTCCTTGCTTCAGCTCAAGAAATTCTATCTCCAACTTACCACGAGCATCTTCCAGAAAATACTTCTTAAGGAACTCCGCCTTAAATACAGTCCAAGTCACCACAACAGCCTCATCCTCGAGACGTTGATGAGTATTATCCCACCAGTCTTCAGCTTCCTCAGACAACATATGAGTCCCAAATTGAACTTTCTGCGTGTCAGCACACGCCATCACTCTGAAAATCTTCTCAATTGCCTTGAGCCACCTCTGTGCGCTCGCCGGATCCTCCTTGATCTAATACACAAGCTCTTAGCAAATCTTCTAAAGATTGGATTGTTCTTTCCGTCTGACCATCCGTTTGAGGGTGATAAGCAGAACTTATCCTCAACTTAGTACCTAAGGCATCCTGCAAACTCTTCCAAAACCTCGACGTAAACCGCAGATCTCTATCCGATACAATACTTGAAGGTACACCATGCAACTTTACAATTTCCTCAATATAAATCTCAGCTAACCTTTGCATGGAATGGTTAATCCTCATCGGCAAGAAATGTGCCGACTTAGTTAACCGGTCAACAATTACCCAAATCGAATCATTACCTCTAGCAGTCTTAGGTAACCCAGTCACGAAATCCATGGAAATACTATCCCATTTCCACTCAGGAACATTCAATGGTTGCATCATACCTAAAGGTCTCTGATGTTCTATCTTTGACTTCTGACATGTCAAACAAGCATATACAAATTCAGCAATGTCTCTTTTCATACCCGACCACCAAAGCAACCTGCGTAAATCCTGATACATCTTCGTAGCCCCAGGATGAATACTCAGTCGACTCTTGTGCCCCTCTTCTAAAATACTCTTTTTAATTCCTGCAATATCCAGAACACATACTCTATCTCGGAATCTTAAAACTCCATCTTCATCAACTCGAAAATCACCTGCATTACCTTGATCAACCAACATCAATTGATCAACTAATTTCAAATCAGACTTCTGACCCTTATGAATCTCTTCCAAAATCTCACTGGTCAGCTTTAACATTCCCAATTTCACACTATCAGTAGTAGTTTCATACAACAAGCTCATGTCTCTGAATTGCTCGATCATTTCCAACTCTTTCACCATAAGCATTGAAATATGAAACGACTTCCTACTCAAAGCATCAGCCACAACATTTGCCTTACCCGGATGGTAATTCAAAACAAAATCAAAATCTTTCAATAATTCAAGCCACCGCCTCTGTCTCATATTTAACTCTTTCTGATCAAACAAGTATCTTAAACTTTTGTGATCACTGAATACTTCAAATTTCGAACCAAACAAGTAGTACCTCCAAATCTTAAGCACAAACACCACAGCTGCTAACTCTAAGTCGTGAGTAGGATAGTTCCTCTCATGAACTCTTAATTGCCTAGAAGCGTAAGCAACCACCTTATTATCCTGCATCAAAACTCCACCAAGACCCATCTTGGAAGCATCACAATAAACTACAAAGGACTCATCTGGATTCGGTAAGACCAACACTGGCGCGATCGTTAATCTTTTCTTCAGTTCTATGAAACTCTCTTCACAAGCAACATCCCACACATACACATAACCCTTCCTATTCAATTGCGTCAACGGTAAAGCTATCTTAGAAAAACCCTCAATGAACTTACGATAGTAACCAGCCAGCCCAAGAAAACTACGAATTTCTGTAGCTGACTTCGGAGTCTCCCACTGCAATACTGCATCAATCTTTGAAGGATCCACCGAAATTCCACCACTTGAAATTACATGGTCGAGTAAACTCACTTCCCTTAGCCATATTTCGCACTTAGATAATTTAGCAAACAATTTCTTTTCTCTCAACACTTGCAACACAGCTCTCAAATGCTCGGTATGTTCCTCTTCTGATTTAGAATATACCAAGATATCATCTATGAAAACCACCACGAACTTATCCAGATACTCATGAAAGATTCTATTCATATATTCCATAAACACACCAGGTGCATTAGAAACCCCGAACGGCATCACCGTATACTCATAATGCCCATATCTCGTCCTGAAAGCTGTCTTCGGAATATCATCAGCTTTAACTCGAATCTGATGATAACCAGACCTCAGATCAATTTTACTAAAGACACAAGCACCTACTAGTTGATCCATCAAATCATCAATCCTCGGAAGTGGGTACTTATTCTTGATAGTCACTTTATTCAACTGTCGGTAATCGACCCACAATCTCATACTACCATCCTTCTTCTTAACAAGCAACACCGGAGCACCCCAAGGAGAAACACTAGGTCTAATGAACCTCTTCTCTAACAATTCTTCTAATTGTTTCTTCAACTCATTCAACTCTGAAGCCGCCATTCTATAAGGAGCCATCGAGACAGGACTCGTACCCGGTACTAAGTCCACAGAAAAATCAATCTCACGTTCCGGTGGTAAATCACTTATATCACCAGGAAACACATCTTGAAATTCACAAACCACAGGCAACTCTGCACTGACAGTCTTATCATCAACTTGCGATGTGGTAGACACTAAAAACATCAAAGCTTCATCTAAAACAATTTCATCCACTTGCTTAGCAGTTAAAAACATCAACTCACCATTCCCGCTCAAATTGGGGAACTGCACCGTCTTACTATAACAGTTAATATGAACATAATTGAATTCCAACCAGTTCATACCAAGGATAACATCGATTTGGTGTAATGGTAGGCACACCAAATCCATCACAAAATTCCTCTCGAAAATTGTCAAAGGACATTTCAAACAGACAAGCATGGTAGTCACAGAACCATTAGCAGGAGTCTCTATTATCATATTACCGTTCATATTAGAAAACTTTAAACCCAATCTATTAGCACAATCAAGAGAAATAAATGAATGTGTAGCTCCAGTGTCAATAATAGCAATCAACTCAATATTATTAATAAAACAGGTACCTCTGATCAAGTTGTCCTTCTTTGGAGCTTCTGAACCAGCTAATGCAAAAACTCTTCCGGCATTCTGAGCAGTAGCAGCATTCTTCTTTGGTTTCTGGCATTGGGCGCTGATATGCCCCTGTTCACCACAATTGTAACAGGTTGGGCCCTCATTAGGACAATCACTTATCTTATGCCCAAGCTTGCCACAACGGTAACATTTCATAGCTCTGGTGGTACACACATCGGCCTTATGACCTGCCTCTCCACACTTGTAACACTTAACAGGTACATTGGCAGCTCCCCTACTTTGCTTCTTCTCATCAGATTTCTTCTACTTCCCTCTATCACCAGTAGCTACATAAGGTTTCCCTCTATACTGACTCTTTCCTTTCTTCTCGCTCAGCTGTTTATAGTGAGCTGACCGAGCTTGGCTGTCCTCATCATAAATACGGCTCTTATCCACCAACTTTGCATACTTGCGAATTTGTTGGCATCCAATTCCCTGCTTAATTTTAGGTCTCAGTCCATTCTCAAACTTAAGGCACTTGGAAAGTTCAGCATCTGCCCTGTTGTAGTGAGGACAAAACTTCACCAGCCTTTCAAATTTGGTAGCATACTCTGCCACTGCCATGTTTCCTTGCTTCAGCTCAAGAAATTCTATCTCCAACTTACCACGAGCATCTTCCGGAAAATACTTCTTAAGGAACTCCGCCTTAAATACAGTCCAAGTCACCACAACAGCCTCATCCTCGAGACGCTGACGAGTATTATCCCACCAGTCTTCAGCTTCCTCAGACAACATATGAGTTCCAAATTGAACTTTCTGCGTGTCAGCACACGCCATCACTCTGAAAATCTTCTCAATTGCCTTGAGCCACCTCTGTGCGCTCGCCGGATCATGAGTTCCTTCAAACACAGGTGGATTATTCCTCTGGAATTTCTCCAATGCATGAAACTCATCATGCACATTGTTTCGAGCAGCAGTCTGAGCAAGAGCTGCAATAGCATAAGCGAGAGCACGCGAGTTGTTTCCAGCCATTCTGCACAACACTTACCACATCAGAAGAGAATAATCGTTAAATAAATAACGACTTGACAACTGACTGACAACAACAAGACTTGGCCGGACAGACCGACCTGCTCTGATACCACGAATGTAGCACCCTTCTACCCCAAAACATAATATTTAAATAATATCAGAGTAATCATCTAAAAGGGTATTACATATCATCATAAATCAACACAAAATTTTCCTGTCCCGTAACACGGGTTAATCAACATCAAAAATATCATAAATCATTTCACAGCGGAATTTAACTTCATAATTCAAAACTTCATAAACATCATTTTCACCATCCTGAATTTAACATCATAAAATGGAAAACATTATCCAAATAACAACATATTGAAAACAGTTAACAGAATAAAACCCATCCCAGTGTTACATGGCACAGAGCAGGACACATAAACCATAACCACTCCTAAGGAACACTAAAGCATGCTCCGAGACTCATGAATTACTCCTATTACACTGCAGGACTATTCTTCGACATCTGCAAGTTACCCACGAAAGAGGCAACATTTCCAAGCAGGCAGGGTGAGTAATCATAATATATCATAAACATACAAGAATATAGAATCATAAATAAATTAGTACACACATCATGACATCGTCAACTACAAAATTCAGCCACAACTACAACACTATCGTGAAATCAATCAACACCAACACAATCATGAAATTCATCCAGAATATGCAATTCTAACAGCCTGATATGCAATATGCATGTGGTACCATTTTCATCGTGAGATGGATACATGACCATCAACCCTCCACAAAGGAGCACATCGTAAATCATCGAGACACTTCAATCCACACAATGGGATTGAAGCAAATAAATAGGCCGAAGCCCCATCGTGAATGTTATGAAATGCAATGATGTGCTACATCGAAAAATTCATCAAAACAATTCGCATCATTCATTTCAATCAGCAGAACAACCATCAAATAATCATATATATCATCATGACATTACACCCTGAACATTGGTTCTCTAACCACTCTGACACATCAAAGATTAACCCGTACCCGGTAATTTATAAGGTAATTATAAGGTTATTTCACAAATTCATTTATCAAAAACTATTGCATTTTTCTCGTTTCTATTCATCAAAATAAATTTCAGTTTGTGCTCTTTCCGCGCTTCAAACAAAATGTGAATCGGACTTATGGTTTAAAAGATATGAATTTTCAAAGAATTAAAATTTGTCATCCCAACAGTGTTAACCGGTTAACCCATAGTGTTAACCGGTTAACGCCGACGAAATTCCAGAATTTTCCAAAAATTACAATGGTTAACCGGTTAACCCATAGCGTTAACCGGTTAACGCACGTTTTCCAGCAGTTCTCTGCTATACAATTGCAGACTGTCCCTACACCAAAAACCCCCAAACCCCATTACGGGTTTCACATCATAACACTCATAAAACCATTCAAAAACATCAATTAAACCTCAACAACATCCAGACAACAATTACACAAACAAATATACGATGATAACTCATTCTAATCGCTCTAATTCATCAAGATTTCCCATAAAACTCAACCTAACTCAAAACCCCAAAAACTCCAAAAACTACTACCATCCTAATCCATTCATATTCCAATTCCTACACATTTATCATAGATTATAAAAACTCTCCATACCTTAGAGAATTTCGTCGCTTTACACTCTTCCCTGGGGTTTTCCACAGCCTCCTGACTCTGAACTTCTCCTTTCTTCAGAGCACTTCTCCAAACACGATAGAAAACAAAAAGTGAGAATACTGATCGTATTCTCTTCTTTGGATATATTATCCCAGTTTAGCATTTTCCCATCTTACCCTCATAATTTCACAAAGGACCACCTTACCCTTTTCTCTAATATATTTTTAATAATAATAATAAAATAGCATAATAAAACACTATTTATTCTTATTATATAAAAATACTCATTTTCTCCAAAACTTTCAAAATAATCCAAACTCTCCAATATTTCTAAATTAATTAAATAAATGATTAAATAATTAAATTTAGATTTTCGGGGCGTTACATTTGGAATGTGGATTTTTGCCGGATTTTGATGTGCCACGATGTTGAGATCTTAATCGGGGGCTTATCGTATTTGCAGGGCAAATGAAAACAGAAGTTGGAAAAGGTTGAATCATTTAGGAGAAGAGGATGCTGAGAGTGGATATTGCTGAGGTTTTTTTGTGTGAATGAAGATGGTGAAGATTGAAGGCAAAGTGCTTATCAGATATTCGAAGATGATGAAAGTTGGAGATGACCAAGCCAGGAGCAAGAAGAGAGTATGAAGATGGATGATGAAGCTCTTGAAGTGAAAAAAAACTTGGTGCAGAGAACGAATTTTTTTAGAGGTTTTTCTAAGTTCTCTTTCTGTTATCATTGTAACAGCTTTTCTCTCTTTCCCTTTGATAAATTTCTTCTGAATTTCTTGTAACTCATTCTATTCTCACTTGTCACTGAGATTTTTCTGGTTTTTTCTGTTAAGTTGTAACTGATTTTTTTTTTCAGTTTGCTTATTGTATATATTTTTATGGTGTAACCCAAAACTCTAACTGATTTCGTTATCAGTTTTACAACTAATTTTCTTCTGCTGAATTTTGTTAGTTACTTCTTTGTTGTCTATTTGGATTGATAAAAAAATGTGAAAAAATGCACAAGTTGCAGGCTGCGGTTTCTGCACCCAACAAGGGATTTAGTTTTTTTGTTTGATATTTGGATGGACTTATGGGCTTGAAATTATGATAATATGATAATTGGTTGATTGGAGTCAATAAATGGGCTTAAGAAAAACAACTGGAATAAGAGAAGATTTATGAACATTGGCATTAATATGGACTTAACAAGAAATTTCATTTGGATGGGTTATGGTTCAGATATTAAAAAAAATGGGCTTTAGAATATGTGTTTGAAGTCGAGAATAAATTGAATGAACCAAAAAATGAAGAATTGAACAATTAAAACAAAATGAATTTTGAACTTGAATATGGAAATGGATTGAACCGATCTTGACTAAATGAACTCGGATATTCGAATGAAAAAAATGTGCTTGACAATAATCTTGTTTTTTCTTTCCAAGTGATCCACGTGTCCTATCTGAATATACTTAGTCAATATTAAGCTTCAAATTCATATCAAACTTGTATTCTCCGTCCATCCCCAACTTCAACCAATAAACCCTGTTAACCTGAATTGCAGGCAACAAGCAGCTGATAAGACATTCGTGCACTAAGGACTCCTTGAAACATGTTCTTAACATGAAACCCTCATCTTACGATCTTCCATTGATGAGTATTTGACAAACTCAATTATGATGAGTAAGAAACCCTAATCCTCTTCTTGATATCCATATTAAATAAGGATAGTTCATGATATGAAGACTCAATAACCTTTGCACAAAGCCCTCTCAATTGAAATCTATGACACTTGATGCCCTTAAGAAATCTTTTTGGAGAAACTAAACTTGACGCTTTGATAGGAAGATACTCATGATATTGGAAACTCAACATTTTCCCTAATCTCACGTGCAATAGCTAAATAAAACCCATTTGAATAAAAAATCCCCATCTCAAGGAAATGCTTCGATCACATGCCATAGGAATCAATGAAATGCATGATTATGAATGTTATGACCTAGTGGAAAATGTAGATGAATATGAAGCAAAAAGCTAGTTAATGGTATAAAATAAGAGGGAAAATTTTGGGGTGTTACAGCTGCCCCTATTCAATCACTGTAGACCTGAATGGATGATAGTAGTTTCTTTCAGACGTTTAAGGTATGCAGGGATTGAATATTAGAATCAACCAGAAAATTTCCACTCTGTGGCAAAAGAACAGGGAAACAAACCCAACCATATGAACTCTGCTTGGGGAGAACTATGATGTGAAAAATAGAAAATGGGAGATGCCTTTTGAGTGATGCCTGAAGGCTACTGACTTGCCACACCGCAGGTGGACTTTAAAAGTCTACAATAGTGCCTTAATGATATCTTTCGGATGGAGTCAGGCGACTTGACTTGCCACAATACGGGTGGACCCTTACCAATCTGCGGTCGGACTTCAGATACTTTGCCACCTTGAGGATGGACTTTCGCCAATCTGCAATTGGATTTCAAGATGCTTTGCCACCCTGATGACGGACTTTCGCCAATCTGCGGTTGGACTTCAAGAATACTTTTCCACCCTGAGGACAGACTCTCGCCAATCTGCGGTTGTGTCGCTCCCCAGATTTCCATCCTGGTACAAACGCGAAAGTGGCGCGGAAAAAAGAATAGAGTCGCCAGCCAGGCATTTTTATCCCGAAGGAACGGGAATGGTAATGCTGCACAAACCAGAAGAGAAGAAAAGGAAGGACACGGGTCCTGCGAACCAAAGAGACTGAGCTCGGGAGTCGGTTACGACCTGGGAAGGTATTAGCACCCCAGATCGTCTGCCGTACCCGACGGGATCCACGCTTGCAAAAGAAACTGTTTCAAAGGGTGAAGAAATGAAAGTTGTTGCAAAGAAAAGAAACTGAACTGGATAAAAGAAACAAAAAGGGAACTGAAAAAGAAATGAAAAGGAAAAATGTAGGGAAAATAAAGATTGTGCTCGAACGGGCCCTACCCCGCTGCCTACGTACCTCATCTGGACAATGAGGATCAGAGTCGCCGTAGTTCCCCTAACTAGGGGTAGAAAAGAAATTGCTTGTGAATTAAGGCTTGAACTGCCTATGCCAATGCTCAGGTGTTGCAGATTCCCGAAGGAAAGACGCTTATTGTTTGTTCAGTGTTTTTTATGAGTTTTCTATTTTGAAGTTTGCATAGGTAAGTGTACCTAAGTCTTACTCACTGGGATGTGTACGTCTCACATCATCCCGAAATGGAATGCGCAAGAGGGACACCTATCTATGGAGGAAATCCCCAAATCTAGTCCCACAAGTGAAGGCTCAGACACACTGACCTATTAACATTTATTAAGTGTTTTTGTGATTTTTGATTAAGAAGTGTTTTTTAGCTTTTCTTTGTGAAGTAATCTCATGCTAAGACCTATCCACCACGAGGGATAACCTACACCTCGCCCCGAAACGGAACGCGTGCAAGTATCTCATAGCAAAGTCTCATGTCACATGAAAGTACTCAATATTTATTAAAGTGAATTAAAATTAAGTTTGAATATGAGAAGAGAAAGCACCAAAAGGATCACAAAAGGCAAAAAATCTAATGGGAGACTAAAGAATCCTAAGTGTTGTCATGCATGGAGATCCTAAGGTTAGTATGGTTAACTATCCTAAAGAAGAAATAAAGAAGAAGAGAAAAAGAAGAAAGAAGAAGAGGGGAGTAAGGCCTAAGCCCAACAATCAAAGGTTAGTACAAGTAAGGATAAGAAGAGAAGAGATGATATTTGGAAATGTGGGAATCACATCCACACCTCACACTTACCATAGCCCTTGAAAAGGTTAGCAACACAAGCACACAAGTAAAGCAAAATGAACATAATGACATCCCAACATCATGAAAACAGAAGTGAAGTCCTACATATAAAAGTTCAATGCAAATGCAAGTCATAAGAATGAGAAAAGAATTATACAAGTCAATTATGAGGCAACATGAATCACATGGCAAACAAAGTAAACTTAAGAAGATGCAAAGAAAAAATACACCAAACATGAACTCAAGGCACAATACCAGAACCAAATCCAAGTTAAAGAAGTGCTTAAGAAGCAAGAGAGATGAGGAGGAGAGAAACACAAAGCTAAACAAACAACTTATAGGAAGAAATAAGCAAAGAAGTGAGGTGGATGAACATAAGAAAGGATGAACTTAAAAGGTAAGCAAAACACAAGACTTCCAAGACACAAACCCTAAACCAAGATCAGAATGATATCAATACCCTAGAGAGACCCCAAATGAGATGAAGAAGTTGGCACAAGTGCCCTTCTAAGCTAAGGAGAGGACCTATGATAAAAAAGAATCAAAATGAGACAAGTTAAGAACTTAAAAATCAAATCAAATCAACAATGAACCCAAAAATTCCACAATTTTGGATAAGAGACCTTCAATCATGATATAACAATATGCCAAAAGGATAGGAAGAAATTCAGAAGCTATGCATGTCAAAAGAGGGCTTAAACATGAACTAGGGTTAAGAAACTTCCCTTACAAGTTAAGGACCAAGACCAAATGAACAAGTTTCTAAAAATCAAGGCAAAAATCACACATAAACTACATCTTCTTATGAATCCAGATCAAAAAGAACCAACAAGAAATTCAAAATGATGATCACTATGGAAATTGGACAAGGCAGCATGCTCAAAAAGGAATTAAAATGAATTAATTACATGAGGGAATTAATTGACACGTGGCTATTAAAAATAAATGGAAAATAAAAATATGGAAAATTAAAGAAAACTCCAATGAACATCCATGAATTAATTCAGAATTTTTGGACACTTAGAAGTATTTTTAAAAATTAAAAACCAAAATGATATGAAAATGAAATAAAGAAAAATATGGATAGTGGGGCAAGCCCACTGGGTCTGTGCTGGAGTACCAAAATAAGAGTGGAAATTCAGAGAAAAATATGGAAAAACAAAGGCCACTGGATTAGATGGACGCATCCTGTCACTCACCTCATTAATTGACGTGGCACAAAGATTGGACTAGAGCTGAGTGCACATGTTAATTATCATGGGATGCGAAACATAATGACTATCAGAATGAAAATATAAGAACGAAAATGGCACGTGAGGGGGAGGGGGTCACTAAATGAGGTGGCATAATCTCATGCGTAGGGATGGAAGATCCAAGGGTGAGGGACTCATCTTCAACCTTAGAAACTCTAATGCAGTAACCCAGATTCCGGTGACCGGAGCTAGGGCTCCGGCACCGGAAATAGCAAAACAAGAACAAAACCTAATGAAAATGAACAAAAATCTCCATATTGGATAATTGAACCATGCTGATCTCAAATATGATGATGAAATTCTCACTGGATCAAAGAATTTACGGGATCGAACACAAACAGTTTGCACCATGAAATTTCAAATCCACATAACAAACTCAATAATGCACCAAATTTGAATCTAAAACCAACAGAATGATCAGCATAACAAGAGGATTACAATGCACACAACTATTTTCATTTTTAGATCTGAAGATTTTGAACTTACCTGAACTTGCAGTTCTTGAAAAAGCTTGTTAGAAGCTAAGATGATGAAGACAATCCACTCCAAATGCACTCTAGTTGCAAAATAAATACAACTAGAGTCTTGAATCTTGCTGGATCTGAGAGTTTGCAGCCAACTGCCCTAAAATGGCAAGGTGATGAATCTTGAGAAATAGCTTGCACAATGGAGAGATTTGTGATCCTGAGCTCTCAAGGATGAAGGATCTGTGATTGGTTTGTGAAGATAGCAAGTGTGTGAAGAGATTCGAATGAAAATTCAAAATGAGCCAAAACTTGAGAGTGATGAAATCAGAGATAACTGGATCCTCTAAAACCCTAATTTGCTTTTATATGAGGTCATGAGGAAATGTTGAGAGAATGAGAGGATTTGCACGTGAGAAGAGAGAGTGTGAGTGATTTTGCAAAATTGAAAAGTTTTGTGTGATCTCATGAAAACCTAATGCATTGCCTTGCCTCTTTCCCATGTGCACTCACCATCCCACCCTTGATTTCAATCCAACAGATCTTGGCCATTGGATGAGAGTGTCACACTCTTTTCATGTTCATGCAAAAATTACACTTAAGGAAGGAAATTCTCATTGTGCACGAATTTGAGGTATTTATTGGAGCAAAGTGAGCCATTTTCATTGCATTTTAATATTGGAACCTCATTTGGTATGTACCAATACTCAAAATTAAGTTTCATGCCTTTTTGCTTTAGTGCACAAGTGAAAAAATCAAGTTTGCCCTAGTTTTGATGAAATTTTCGAGGGCTCTATCTCTTGAACCAAGAAGGATATGAAAAAGTACTTGTACTTTTTGAAAATGGGAGGTCTTAATATCCAACTTTCATGTTTGACTTTGGTCCATTTGAAGAATTTTTCACCAAGTTATGCTCACTTGAATTTTAAGGCAAAAACTTGCCAAAAATGGCATTTTCCATAACCAACTTCACACCAATTTTGCAAAACACCTAAAAACCTCATGATTCTTGATCTTTGAACTTTCAAAACCTATTTTAACATTATAAGAACATACCTTGGCTATAAAAATGGGATTGGACCCCTTGAAATCTCACAGTTGACTTTTTTAAGGCACAGTTGACCAGTTTCTTCATTTGCAAGCAACTGAAGAAATGCTTGACTTCCACAAGGAATTTTCTCACCAAATTTGGTACCTAGGATCCTCTTAACATGTAAAAGACTTTGCCCAAATGAAATGGCCAAAGTTTTGAGGTTTTCATGATTGAAACTCAAACCCTAATTTGGGATCCTTGTGTATGAGCTTTGCCTTAGCCTGGATTCCCTGATGATCTTCCAACCTTCTGAGCTTTTGCAAATGAACTTGAACTTGTAAATGCAATGTAGACCCCTAATAGGACTTGTACAAAACCATTGGACCCCTTGTCATGGCTTATGATGCATCAAGAACCTCCACAGATGATCATATGCCTAATGTTAGGTCATGAGGAATGTTATGCCTCATCTTTCCATGCTAGGATGCTAGGAATGTGATATGTTCATGATGAATATGATGTGATATGATGCTTAAAATGAAGAGGGCAAATTTGGGGTGTTACATGTTGGACTTAAGATACTTTGCCACCCTGAGGACGGATTTTTCGCCAATCTGCGGTTAGACTTCAGATACTTTGCCACCCTAAGGACGGACTTTCGCCAATCTGCGGTTGGACTTTTTCTCACTGTGGGAGACTTTTGCCCACCGCGGAATACTTTTGCCCACTGCGGGGGACTTTAGAAATTTGCCACCCTGAGGATGGACCTTGGCCAGTCTGCGGTTGGACTTTTGCTCACTGCGGGGGACTTTTGCCCACTGCGGGGGACTTTAGAAATTTGCCACCCTGAGGATGGACTTTGGCCAGTCTGCGGCTGGACTTTTGCCCACTGCGGGGGACTTTAGAAATTTTCCACCCTGAGGATGGACTTTGGCCAGTCTGCGGCTGGACTTTTTCCCACTGCGGGGGACTTTTTCCCACTACGGGAGACTTTTGCTCGCTACGGGAGACTTTTGAAATTTGCCACCCTGAGGATGGATTTTTGCCAATCCGCGGTTGGACTTTAAGAATTTCCACCCAAAGATGGACTTTGGCCAGTCCATGGCTGGGCTTTGAGAATTCACCACCCGAAGATGGACTTTGGCCAGTTTGTGGCTGGGCTTAAGAATTCGCCACCCGAAGATGGACTTTGGCCAGTCTGCGACTGGAATTTTGGAATTCACCACCCGAAGATGGACTTTGGCCAGTCTATGGCTGGGCTTTAAGAATTCGCCACCCGAAGATGGACTTTAGCCAGTCTGTGGCTGGACTTTAAGAATTCGCCACCCGAAAATGGACTTTGGCCAGTCTACGGCTGGACTTTTGCTCACTGCGGGAGACTTTTGGAATTTGCCACCCGAAGATGGACTTTGGCCAATCTGTGGGTGGGCTTTGCAAGATATCAAACTTGGATTATGTTGGGTACGCATATGTTGAATTACATGGCATGATGCCCCATGACACTGGAGATGCTAGGTTTTGAACATGTCGATGAAATGGTGTAAATGCAAAGGGATTTCCTGATGCGGAAATAACAAGTCCCTGTTAATTCTACTGAGAATGCAATGATCCCGAATTCGATCTCAAGAAGCCCTGCTGGGATAACATCTCTGTTGGAGAAGAGCGTGAATAATTCATTTGTCCCGAATTATCACCTTTTCCAAAAATAAATTGGAATTTAGATTTGAGGAACCTGCTTGGGGATTCCACAACCAATGAGGATTGAGTCTCACCCATAAGATTTTGTCGGGGGGTCGACAACTTTCCGACTTAGCTGGGGGAAAGGTCTTGTCAAGGCTCTACTGAGGAGTACTCTCCGTCTACCTGAACCTTCTGGACCTCTATGGGGAAGAGAACTTTTTAGCTGGTTGCCGAAAATACATGAACTCTTGTAAGAAATACTTCACCGCGGGAAGAGAACTCTCTGTTTGGAGATTATCAATTCTTGTTGCTCTGCTGGAGCAAATAAATCTTCCAAGATTTGTTAGGGAAGAGAAATTTGTCTGAGATCTGCTAGGGAATAGGATCCACCTTAGATCTGTTGAGGAAAAAGATCAAGGAAACCTGCTGAAGTAAAAGTTTGGCAACTTTACTGGGGATAACTTCCATCTGTCTGTTGGGGATAACAAAACCGACACATCCTGCTGAGGAGGAAATATTTCAAGTAGTCTCGCGTTGGGGATCATTTGATTTTGCTTGAACTTCACCTTAAGAGGATTTTAAAAAAGACTTGGTGTCTTTAAACTCTTAGGTATTGCAGTGATGGCCTGAATTGGCGTAATAACCTTGCTAAGGAGGTAACCGTTGTCAACGCATATGAGTTTGTAGCTATTTAGAGTATGAACGAGATAATTGGCTTGACGAGCGACTGCTAGACATAGAAACCCTTTGAGAGTATAGCTGTCCTGGTACTTTGAACTTTGGATAGGTGCTTCCGTTTTTCTGTCTCCGGGAAAGAATGAATTCTCGTGCTATTGGGGTGGCTTGCCCCAGTACAAGTATTTGAATAGTTGTGCACTTGACTGACTAACCTTTGTTCTTGGAGAGATTTGAATCTCGAGGTGATTACCCCGGTTTGGCTGAATTTTGAAGAGATTGCTTGACGTGATTGCCCCAGATTGACCAGCTCTTACCAGGACTGGTTGGAAAAGTCCTTATTCAATGGAGCTTTCTCGGAAAAGTGCACCCCGACGTGATGGTCTTTCAGAAGTTTTAGACTTCTCAACTTGGCAAGCTTAAGCTTCTGGACTGAATTTTCGCATGTGAGCTTTTTATGATGCCAAAAAAATATATGCAAGCAGAAAAATGCTTATTCTGAGAATGATTATTCTAATTGCAACACACATGTTAATCTTGAAGTCTTTATTGAAAAGGTGTCATAAACCTTTGTGAGTGAATCACTGGTTAGGATACGACATTATTTTTTTGAATGAAAGTATGTACATGCAATACCAACAAGGATCTTTTAGCACAACTCATAGGAGTCAAGAACGCTATCTCGTGGTAGTACGCTCTCAAAATAACCCTATTTCAATTAGGACTTTTGAGGGTTGTATCGTGGTCTGGTTCACGGTTATAGAAACAAAGGATATAGGCTCGAAGTTTATATGTGTCCACCCCTGTTCGTGATGTCCTCCATTCCCATGTTCAGCTAATATTCACAAGTGTTCACCTTTCATAAGGGTTTCGTGCTGGTTGAGGAACCATCGCTGCTATCGGTTCAAGAACCAATCAGGTTATTGCTTGGAGTCAGTCACCCCTTTCTCTTTGGTGTCTGCGCCACACGAATTTGTTCTTGTTTGAGGATCTTTCTTGTGTAATCCTTTTTGTCTTTTGCTCTTGCATTATTTTGCTTATCCCTAACTTTTGCCTGGACTGGTTCTTGTGAATCTTTTATTGCAAAGTCCAGCGGGATGCCCTAATTTTTTTTCCTAAGTCACTTGTTTTCAAGTTTCGACTTAGCGGGCTTTTCATTTCTTTTCTTTTTTTGAACAAATCGTGTGACATTGTTTGTCTTGATTGCTTCGCGAGGGTTGTGACTGCCTCATTCTTTGGTCGATGAAGGATAATCATTGTGGCTTCTAGGTTTTTGGACCTCTTGATTTGGATAACCATTGTGGTTTCTGGTCTTTGGACCTCTTAATTAGCATAGTGGAATGTAATGGATCCTCAAATACACTCCTTTATGAAAGCCTGAACGCTTGGTCCGACTAGCTGACATCTACCATGCCCCTGGGTTAAACGTAAGGGTTTTTTCATGCAAAAAGAAATTCCTACTTCAAGGCTCAAAGGGGTTAGCGAGGGTTTATTTCCCTTATATCTCCAGTGTTTAGGGATTTGAAACAAATCTTGTACATCGTCAACAGGGTCTTACTCGAGAGCACACAATTAGAGATTCTTGCGTTTTTGTTTCGTCATTCTCCTTCATAGAGTTTAAGCATGGCAATTGGCATTGCGATGTAAGCATGCAAAATTATAAGTGAATGCGAATGAATTACTTCAAAACAAACATGTGAGTTTTATTATTATTAACATTCAAAAGAAAACAAATTTCATACATGTCGACAAATGTTTAGCACACAAAAGAAACTACAAATGGAAATGCAGTAAAGAAACTGAATATTGTCGTAGTTAAGGAGGCTTGACCCCGTCTGGACCTGTCGGTCTTGGATACTTTCAGTGATTAATAGCTCTTTCACAGACATGTAATCTTCAAGTTGTTGTTGTATACCCAACCATGATAATCATACATATTCTTCTAGTTATTCTGACTCTGACACGAGACGTCTGAAGGAAAGAGTGAAGCTGGAGAGTAAAGTTGTCTTATAAGGTTGCTCGGAAAGACCTGATGATCTTCTGCCTACGTATCTCCATTGACCTATGACCAATGAAGAATCAGAGCGACGTAGTTCCCCTCAATAGGGATGAAAATATGCAATAAAGACAAACACATAATTACCATTATTGAGAGTATTTGAATACTTCTGGCTTTATTTCTTTTGTGGATACACTTTCAAATTGGGAAGTCAATCTGATGAGGAGGCTTCCATTTATAGGAAAACCGTCTGGTATGATGACCTTTGAGTCAGCCAATATCATGAACATTATGCTTGAACACATCACAGTTGTCAATGGTATGCCTAAATTCCCCTGAGTGGTACTTGGATCTAGTGTTCACACTGTAGTTGCCATTATTGAGGAGGCCTGACTCCGTCTGGACTCATTGCTCTTGGAGACTTTCAGCAGTTAGCAGTCTGGATGTTCATTCAATTATTGTTTTGGTACTATATTCCAAACTTTTCCTGGTGCGAACACAATAGTATTAAAGTCGATCATATTCGCGACCGTGTCTTTACCTTTGCCTTTGAAAGACTTGCAACCTTCAACTAGACGGTTAGGTGCCCTAGTATGGTAGTCAGACTTGGCATTCAGCATTAAAATCCCAAAGGAAGCTTTATCGGAGATGATCCAGATGTGACTAGCTTAACTAGCCTGAATCTGAGCAAATGAGGAAACTTGTTGCACGTACAACCTCAAAATATGATCAAACTTCTTCTCAAGTTGTTCTGACCTTTACTCTTATGCTCTACCCCTAGGACTCTCTTGGGAAGCTGAAATTGGATGCCGACAAATGACGTCTGGATGGAAGAGGTTGATAAAGTTAATAGATAAGGTTTCTCGCAAAGATCTCATGTGATCTCCTGCCTACGTATCTCCATTGACTAATGAAGAATCAGAGCGACGTAGTTCCCCTCAATAGGGATGAAAATAACTTCATTCATAATTTCCATAATCAAGCTCATCTGAGTCTTCATCTGGTTGACTTCTTATTACAACAATTTATGGTTCTGAAATAAAGCTTGTACCTCTGCCCTGGATGGCTTCAACTGGATCTTTGTTTGGTTACCTCCGCCCGGAGTTATACCTCGATAGTTGTGATTCAAGTTGGCCATTTTGATGAGAAATCAAGTCGGATAATAATTTGTCTCTAAGTACCTGTCATGAATGCAAGGATGTATGTAAATGCCATGTTCGGTTATTTCCAGGAATCTATCTGCTTTGATTCACCTTTTTATAACAAAAAAATCCAACGGCCTGATTCAAATATGTGATCCTCGGAAATAACTGAACATGTGTGTTGGAATGTTATGATGTTATGTGTGCAGCAGGCATGTGATCAATGGTCTAATGTTGGTGTTGAGTAGTGAATCAACTGTTTGTATAAAAACACAATAGCATTACCGTCTCTGTATAGAACCCCGTAACTGAGAACCCAATAACTATAGAACTGGATCGCATCATAGAACAGTCACTGATGGTGTTGAAGTTGAACAATGAGCCAAGTATCTGTGGAGATTTATAATAACAAGGTCACAATGGCAATCACAATAACAATTTCTCTGAATAGAAATCCCGGATCTCAGAACCAAAGAACCATAGAACCAGATCATATCACTGAATAATATTGGCAAAGCGGGTATGTTAGAAGTTTTATGGTTCCTGCAAACCTGTAAACCCCTCCCAATCTCACGAGTGTGCTACTCCGGGTCAATATCACGGACTCTCAAAGCCGGATAGCAATAATACATTCACCATTTCCGAGAAATGGATCATGACCAAATCAGGGAATCGATTTGGCATTATGTACTAACCAGGGAGGTCTCAGCTGAGTCTGGGAAAACAAGCATCCCTCATAAGTCCTCAGCTTCAAACACAGAATCGAGAAACAATAGCACATTCAGCCCTTGGGATACAATGTTATCGTCATACGAATAGTTTTTCTTTAACTGGATTCCTAATAAAGAACCAGGCCATCCAATGTGAGTTCCCAATGGGCCCTCGGATGCGAGTGGGTTTTCCAAAAAATGTGGTATGCCACTGTCATCACTGGAGAAGGATGTTTCCACAAAGGTCCTCAATGATCAGTCCCCAGATGGACATAACTATTGAGGTCATATCCCGAAATGGAGGAAATCCCCATGCAGAATATTCCCAAGACGGTCACAATCTGGGTGTGGTTTCATATCACAACATCATACTGAAATAGCATGCGAAGAAATATTAAACCACGTTAGTCCTAGGTGTATACTCAAGTCGGGTGTTTGACTTATCTCACAGTAACTCCCATCCCACACAAAAAATGAAACCACCACAGCCAGACAGTAATAATGATGCATGATAAATTCTGAAAGCAGTAAATAAAGCTGTAAAGTAAAGCTATAAAGTAAAACTGTAAATGAAAACAGTAAAGCTAAACTAAAGCACACAGCAACAAACAGATAAACACCCAAAGAAACAAAAACAGACAAGCGCTAGGATTCACTCTCAAAGGGGAAACCAGAGATTCTGGGTTCGATCCCCGGCAGAGTCGCCAGCTGTCGCTCCCGGGATTTTCATCCTAGTACATACGTGAAAGTGGCACGAAAAAGGTAGAGTCGCCAGCCAAGCATTTTTATCCCGAAGGAACGGGAAATTTAATGTTGCACAAACTGAAGGAAGAAGGAAAAGATAAGGCCTTACGAACCAAAGATATGGGTCCGGAAGTCGGTTACAAACTAGGAATGTATTAGCACCCCAGACCGTCTGCTGTACCCGACGGGATCCACGCTTGTTTATCTGTTTCAAAGGGTGAGAAATAAGATGTTGTTGAACAAATGAACTGCTAAGTCGAACTGGAATGAGAAAGGGAATTGAAAAAAAGGATGGAAAGAAAGAGGAAATGTAGGGAAAATAAAGAATGTGCTCGAATGGGCCCTACCCCACTGCCTACGTACCTCATCGGGAAAATGAAGATCAGAGTTGCCGTAGTTCGTCTAACTAAGGCGGAGATTTGCTTGTGTTTTTTAGGATGACTTTGCCATAGCTCTAGCTCAGGTGTTACCGGCTCTGACTCGAGGGTGTTTATCGTATCGCTGTTTGAACTGTCGAGGCAAGTTGTGTTCTTCTGTAAAGAGTATGAGATGAGAAGAGAAGACACGATGTCTTGGTTTATTGTCTTTTATGAAAAGTGTTTTGAGTTTATTGTTTGTGAACATTATCATACTAAGACTTATCCATCGTGGTAGATAACTTACAACTCGCCCCGAAATGGGACGTGCATAAGTACTCCGCAACAAAGTCTCATGTCATATGAGAATATTCAACCTTTATTAGGTATTTTATAATTTTATTTATGAGATGAGAAAGAAGGACTCAAGATCGAGAAAGGAAAAACTAAGGGGGACTAAGAACAACCCTAAGTTATTTATCATATACAAAAGGGAGATCCTAATGGTTTGTGTGGTTTCTAATCCTAATGAGGAAAAAGGAAAAGAAGAAAAGAGAACTTAGAAATCAACTTAATTCCTAAGTAAGGTAAGTTGTTTCTAAAGAAGGGGAAAAACCTTTAAGCAAGCACAAAGTGCTAAGGCAAACACAATTAGAAAGAATAAAGAGATAAGAAAGAAGTAATATTTACCTCAATCTTCCCCCCTACAAAACAAATGTTAGCTTAACAATGCATATTGAAAGCATAAACAAAGCATAAAAGCGATTAAGTACCCCACACATTCTAGAATGGAACTAGGGTTCAAAATAAGACCTAATTCTAAAGGTGAAGGTACCTAAAGGTTAAATGACTTCTAAAGTCATTAGCTACATGATATAGGTCCCTAAGTATGCTATGATACCTCTTGTAACACCCATATAATATATATCTAGAATAATATCATACAGTGTTAATTTTTGGTACTGACACCATCATAAATACCTACTAGTATGATTCACATTCTCGTGCAATTCTAAAACTATACAAAATATGGCACAAGACATGGAAGTCATACTAAAATAAAAGCTAAGAACAATACAATATCCATTATTGTACAAAGATACATAAATACACAGCGGAAGACTAAACTAAGCTTCACTTGAAACATCTCGAGCATAGCTCCACTCGTAAATCAAACATGCATAGGAACCTGAAAAGCAACAACAATAATGGGGTGAGATAACAACATCTCAGTGGGTTCCCTATCTTTGAGTTCTCTCGGCTCTAAGGGTTCTATCAAAACCTAACCCAAGTATTTATTCGAGGAAAACGACCCTGAGTTCACACGCCTCGCTCTCGTTGGAACCACATCCATGAGTTCTACAAATCCTACTATCACTAGCTAGGATATTACCTTTTTACTTCCAATGGGACTCGGTGTAACACCCATCTCAAGCCTAAGGTCACTTCTCTATAAGGAAACAAAACAAGATAAAATATCCATATTACATTCTCGACACTTCACGTGGGACTCAATGTAATACCCACCTCAAGCGTAAACCATGCTTCCTGTGGGACTCAGTGTAATACCCACCTCAAGACTTATCATTTGCTTCCCGTGGGACTCAGTGTAATACCCACCTCAAGACTTATCATTTTCTTCCCGTGGGACTCAGTGTAATACCCACCTCAAGACTTATCATTTGCTTCCCGTGGGACTCAGTGTAATACCCACCTCAAGACTTATCATTTGCTTCCCGTGGGACTCAGTGTAATACCTACCTCAAGACTTATCATTTGCTACCCGTGGGACTCAGTGTAATACCCACCTTAAGACTTATCATCATTAAACTAATCTCATTGTCTCTAGTTCCATTCAATTCTCACGATTATCGCATATTTTCACAACTTGCACAACTAACATAATTACCACAATTCCTTAGCTAACATAATTACGGTTAATCAGAAGAGTCGGGTAAAAGTTGGGTAAAAATAACTTCCCGGCATCAAAAGATAGTTCACGTTTTTAGCTTCGAATCGATATGTGGAACGCTAAAAACAGATACCCGGATCAAAAGTTATGAATTAAATACCAAAATTGAAACCTACAGGTCTCTCTGAGCGAGCTCCTTCTCGCTGAGCGAATATCACCCTGGAACTTTCGCTGAGCAAGCTACACCAGTTCAGGAAGTTTCAGCCTTACGGGAAAACACTCTTTTCACCCCCAATCACTCCCAAACATCAACTAATGCAACAAGACATAATCAAACAGGTTTATTATCATCATATGAGTATTTTAGTTAGGTTTTAACCGAGTTTTAACCGTTAATCCATTATTTCTCAAGATTTCTACCAAAACCCTAAAACTCTTAAACTCCAAAACTTGATCAAAAACTAAAATAAAAGTATCTAACTACGAACCACCTCGAGAGTTGAAGATTAGCGGAAAGAATGAGCCGATTCGACTGACAGATGGTGGAGAATGATGGATTGAAGCTCTAGGGTTCACTTCCTCTTCTTCTTCTCTTGTCCTTTCTTTCTCTCCCTTTCTTTTCTTTCTTTCCAATTATCTTACTAACTTTCTCTCTTTTCTTTTTCCTTTTATAATACTTAACTTATTTTCCTTATTAACCAAACAAATTATATCTCTCAATTAATAATATTAATGGATCCAATTTGAGAGTATCCAAAAATGTCTCTGAACTGAATATTTAATAAAGCCTCTACTTCAGATAATACTAATTAATATTAATTAATATTATCCAGAGCATTAATTAAATACAGGGTATTACACCTCACAAGTTCAAACTATGTCAAACTATGTACAAAAAATTTACATAAGTTTACCTAAATGCAAGTTAGGGTTCATGGATGAAGTACAAGTGTGTATGGCCTACAAAGATGAATGAATTCATAAAGTGAGCATCAAAGTCAGTATTGTAAACTCTCGTTGGATGTCCTATAATGCTTATGAGTTAACTAACGAGTTATGTTAACATTTAGGAGAGAGGAGGAACAAGTTTCAAGTTAACTAGTTCAAATAAGGATGCACTTAGGAACACAAAAACAAACCAAATGAATATGGTTCAAAAAGTGAACTATAACTGGAATTAAGTACCTAAAAATGACCTATAATTAACTCCTAAAAGTCACTAAAAGTTATCTCAAGCAAGTGGCATGAATACCTTCCTAATAGTTAGGGTATGCGACAAGTAAGCACATAATCAGACCTATAATCTAGGTGACATGAAAAATAGAAAAAAGGCTTGAAAAATTATGAAATTAAATTTCTAACATGATAAAGTCAGTATCTTACATGGTCTAAAAGGATTTCCCAAAATTATGCACCAAAGTGCCAAAACAATTACTTAACGATTAAGATAACAAGGCATGATCACCGAAAAACAACTCCACAAAGTGATTCAAAAAGGGCACCAAAAATTATGAAAAAATGCCTAAGTAGAATAAAAATGTCATAAATTCTAGTGGTTAATCACACACAAAAAATACGTCTCACACCTATTGGAAAAAATGGTTTTTGGTCCCTTATGTCAAAATCATTCATTTTGGGACAGCTTGGAATAAAAACTCTAAATTAATTACTAAAACCATTCAAATCTGGAAAAAGAATTATAAAAAATTGATTAAGAGGATAAGGGTCACGCATGAAATTTTCCAGAATTTTATCACACCTAAGACTATTTTTAATAATTGCGACGAAACGGGAAAAAAACGGTGATTTAAGGGAAAGTGAAAGGAAGTGAATTCTATGATCCATAACCTAATCCCTAAGCTCCGAAATTGACACATATCATTATAAATCACAAATAAATCCAGTACCTCAGGTGTGAAGGCTTAATATGCACCTTAATTTATATGATCCTAAACCGCATACAAACTAGAATGATGCAATAAGGTGGAGAAAGTCGAGATTAATTACTTGATTGAAGTGTCGATTCTTCGTATAAAAGAAATCCAAAAAACTTCATGCAAGATCTTGTAATCTTCCATAAGAAAAATAAATGTTCATCTTCCATAATCGCTTTGTAAGGATCCATGGTAGCCGAAATCGATCCACATCGATCAAAAAACTCATGAATGCTTACCAAGCTTAATTCACAACAATAATTAAAATTAATGCAAAATCTTATCAAAATTGTTAAAAGATTAATCTTCAAAAATTAATTAAGAAAAAATCTTAACCATAATTAATACCTAATGATCACCAACTATCTAATAATAATAGGAAACAACAAATAATTGAGACGGGGTGTAGTTCAGAATATGGGTTGTGCAAATAGCACTTTAATGGAGTTTGAGCCCAATTGAATAGAGGATCCGTAGGAGGGGGTGTTGAAGTGAAAACAAGGTTGCAAATAGGAAATCCATGGTGGAAACAAAGCCCAGTCCAAGTTCAAATTTCACAGGGAAGGGTGTAGATAGCGTATTTGGATGGTGTGGAAAGGATTCCATGGCATGAATCCGTTAAGCCCAGTCTGATCCAAGTCCTTGTTTAACCTAATATTTCAAAGAAGAAGAACCACACAAATTGTAAATGTCTTCTTCTTCAATCACCTCGTCGCGGCTTGCTTCTTCCTTTTCAGAAATTCACTCCGCCATTTCTCATCTCATTCTCATTGCCGACGCAACTCACCGGCAGATACCCTCAAATCATTGCATCGCCTCCTTCTGCCTCTCCATTTGTCCCTCCGCCTCGTATTTTCCGTGCGATATCACGGTCTCATCACTCCTACGCTACTCTTCAACTTTGAAACAATCTTCTGATTTCTCCCCAACAATCTGAACTGAAGCGAATATATACAAGTCCAATGTGTATCCTTCAGTCGAATTCAAACCACCGAGAACACATGAGTCATGAGAGTACGCTGATAACACCGAAGACGCGATCCCGATAAGGTTCTCCTCAATACGCTCTTCTTCTTCTCTGATTCACCTTGATCTAAAATCGTGGTAATCGTGTTGCGCAAACTTTTGTATGCTTCGGGATTGAATTATGTTGTGGAATTACATTGATGTTGAATCGTATTATAACTGTTCTTGAATCAATGTTGTTGTTTATTACATGTTGCAAAGTTCTTGCGACGAAGATTGAAGAGAGCTGTTGCTGATTGTTACAGAAGGTTTTCGAGGGTGGTGAAGGTTGTTGAAGAGGTTGCGGAGTTCTCATTGATTCTCATTCAAAATCGGTGGAGAGTTGAAGATGATGATATATGAGAGCGATGAATGGGGAGTGAGGAGAAGCTGTTTTTTGTTCAGTTATTCTTTTCTCCTTTTCTTCTGTTATCCGTTTTCGTTTCCGTTATGACCCTCTTCTCTGTAACTTTTTATGCAGAATTTTTGATGTTATCTCCCTTTTTGGTTGATGAAGAGTGATTGACAAACCAATTTAGAGAGGGATTGGTGAAGATTGATGATGAAGGATGGTGATGAATCCGCATATTGATGAAAGTTCTAATTCTGAAGGATATGAAGAAACCGAGAAGTTCGAGCCTGAGAGTTTCGATTCCTCTTTCTTTAGATTTTTGTTTCCCTTATGTCTTATGCTCTCAGAGTTTTTTTCAGGTGAGTTTTATGTTGAAAAGTTGTTAATGATTGGCGTTGAAGTTGTTGGTTGAGGAACCGATCTTGAATTCTTCTTCTTCTTTTTCTGTGTATGATTGTTGCGATGAAATTTGATCTGAAGAATGATTATTTATGTTGAATATAGTTGCAGATTTCGTGCGAAATCTTGTTGTAACAGTTACAAATCCATCATGACTAGATTTGTTTTTGGAATTTGGATTTTTGAAGGATTTTGATGTGCCACGATGTTGAGATCTTAATCAGGTGCTTATCGTATTTGCAGGGCAAATAAAAATAGAAGTTGGAGAAGGTTGAATCATTTATGAGAAGAGGATGTCAAGAATGGGTATTGCTGATGTTTTTTTTGTGTGAATGAAGATGGTGAAGATTGAAGGCAAAGTGCTTATCAGATATTCGAAGATGATGAAGGTTGGAGATGACCAAGCCAGGAGCAAGAAGAGAGTATCATGATGGATGATGAAGCTCTTGAAGTGAGAAAAAAATTTGTGCAGAGAACGAAGTTTTTTTAGAGCTTTTTCTAAGTTCTCTTTCTGTTATCATTGTAACAGCTTTTCTCCCTTTCCCTTTGATAAACTTCTTCTGAATTTCTTGTAACTCATTCTATTATCACTTGTCACTGAGATTTTTCTGGTTTTTTCTATTAAGTTGTAACTGATTTTTTTCCAGTTTGTAACATTTTTTTTCCAGTTTGCTTCTTGTATATATTTTTATGGTGTAACCCAAAACTCTAACTGATTTTGTTATCAGTTTTACAACTAATTTTCTTCTTTTGAAAAATGTGAAAAAATGCACAGGTTGCAGGCTGCGGTTTCTGCACCCAACAAGGGATTTAGTTTTTTTTGTTTGATATTTGGATGGACTTATGGGCTTGAAATTGTGATAATATGATAATTGGTTGATTGGATTCAATAAATGGGCTTAAGAAAAATAACTGGAATAAGAGAAGATTTATAAGCATTGGCATTAATACGGACTTAACAAGAAATTTCATTTGGATGGGTTGTGGTTCAGATATTAAATAAAAATGGGCTTTAGAATATGTGGTTGAAGTCGAGAATAAATTGAATGAATCAAAAAATAAACAATTAAACAATTAAAACAAAATGAATTTTGAACTTGAATATGGAAATGGATTGAACCGATCTTGACTAAATGAACTCGGATATTTGAATGAAAAAAAATGCGCTTGACAATAATCTTGTTTTTTTCTTTCCAAGTGATCCACGTGCCCTATTCGAATATACTTAGTCAATATTAAGCTTCAAATTCATATCAAACTTGTATTCTCCGTCCATCCCCAACTTCAACCAATAAACCCTATTAACCTTAATTGCGGGCAACAAGCAGCTGATAAGACATTCGTGCACTAAGGACTCCTTGAAACATGTTCTTAACATGAAACCCTCATCTTACGATCTTCCATTGATGAGTATTTGACAAACTCAATTATGATGAGTAAGAAACCCTAATCCTCTTCTTGATATCCATATTAAATAAGGATAGTTCATGATATGAAGACTCAATAACCTTTGCACAAAGCCCTCTTTATTGAAATCTATGACACTTGATGCCTTTAAGAAATCTTTTTGGAGAAAATAAACCTAATGCTTTGATAGGAAGATACTCATGATATTGGAAACTCAACCTTTTCCCTAATCTCACGTGTAATAGCTAAATAAAACCCATTTTAATAAAAAAATCCCCATCGCAAGGAAATGCTTCGATCACATGCCATAGGAATCAATGAAATGCATGATTATGAATGTTATGACCTAGTGGAAAATGTATATGAATGCGAAGCAAAAATCCAGTTAATGGTATTAAATAAGAGGGTAAATTTTGGGGTATTACAACTTTGTAGTTTCTTCATCTGTAATTTTTTCATACTCTATATATGAAATCACATTTAGCAGAATCGTTCCCGCTCTGTGATGATTCCTAAAAGTCTTCTTTTGAGCCTTGGTTAAGGAGCTTCTAGAAATCTTTTTTCCTTGAGAGTCTACTATATAATTGTAGTCATCAACTACCAGATCCCATATATCCAAGTCAAATCCCAGAAAGTAACTCTCAGTCCTATCTTTCCAATAGTCAAAATTTTCGCCATCAAAGATAGGAGGTTTTGTACTATATGAATATTTTCCATTATTATCAGAAGTGACATTAGAAGCATTAGTATTTGGGTCGGCCATTGTTTTTCAAACATTGGATCAGTATTAGACACTGTTAAGTGTTTGATAAAAATTCAAACTTTTATCTCCTTAGAATCGGAGCTCTGATGCCAATTGAATGTGTGAAAAACACAAGAAATGAAGGATTTGAATTGGGTTTTAACAACAAAAATGTTTCTATAAAAATAATCCTCTTTATCAAATAAATTTCACTTCTAAATAACACAGTTAGATAAGTAGAAAAGAAGGAACACAATATGTTTATACTAGTTCACTTGAGAAACTCTCAAGCTAGTCTAGTCCACCCTCCAAAGTGATTTTGCCTCTCTCAAGAGAGGTCTTAATCCACTAATCAAATTGATTAATACAAAGCACAAGCCAAACTTTTGGTGACTAACAACAAACTCTAAGACACACAAGTCCTAAACTTCTCAAGAATTCTGACCTAACTGGTCTCTTAAGAAAACAAACTCTAAGACACACAAGTCCTAGACTTCTCAAAAAATCTGACCTAACTGGTCTCTTGAGGAAATCAAACAACTATTTGAAGATGATTTGTTTACAGAATTTTGCTTCTACACAAGCTAAGATGTAAACAGATTTTTAGAACAAAACGAATTAATAATTATATGAACACTTTAGAGAGCGTATGAATAGTTCAAATTGTGTAACATTCTTGAAGTCTTCAAGTCCTTTATATATCCATTCAAGATATAACTATTGAAGGACATTTCTGGTATTTTTAGATAGATGGTGGTTTGAAAAATATTGTGGAGATTAAATAGTACTTCTGCATCCACAAAAACAGGGGATGTCAAAGCTTTTTCTGTACTTGTTGTACTATTGTACCACATTGCTTGTTTTTCTCAACTTCCTAACTTAAGAGGCTACTGAGAGTATGAGTTAAAAGAAGGGAAAATGTAACTTGGGTCTTAAGAGCTTCAAGTCTTCAGAGTCTGCATAATTGCATCTTCATAGTCTTCAACACTCGGTCTTTAGAGCCAGTCTGTCTAAGAATCCTAAGTCTTCAGTATTTGGACTTTGTCCAGCATAACTTTTGTCTTTAGATTTTTAAAACTTGCTTTCAATAGACACCATATCAAATTCACTTAACTTCAGAGTCTTCTAAAGCATATGTTACTATTCATCAGAACAAATGTAGTGCAGAAGCGGAACAATTCTCTTCTTATAACTTAGCCACGCTATTTATCAGAGGCACACTCTATTTTTTAAGTCTTCAAAAAATAACAAACATTAGAGTACCACAATTTTTCATACAAGCATACTTGTTTGTTATCATTAAAACTTAGAGATATTATTGCAGTACCAAATCTTGTTCTAACAAGATGAACATCATAGGCAATATCAGGTCTAGTAATCGTAAAGTACACTAGATGTTTAACTAAAGTACGATAAAAAATAGAATCTGATAGAGTAAAACCATCAAAGTGAGCATATTTAACATTCAATTCAAGAGAACTATTTTCCTCTCTAGTATTAGAAACACGAGCTTGTTCAAGGATGTTAAAAATGTACTTGGATTGAGAAAGATGGTAGCATTTAGGAAAGTAGGCAACTTCAATCCCCAAGAAGTAGTTAAGAGTACCTAAATCCTTAATCTCAGTTTTTCATCAATTCCAATAACATCACCTAATTATCATATCATCAACATAAATTAAAGTAAAAATAAAACCATGAAAGGTGGTTCTGACCTATAAAGTCGAATCATGATCACTAGAGTGGAAGTCAATAGATGTAATAACAATGATAAACTTCTCAAACCAAGTCCATAGAACTAGTTTCAAATCATATAGAGTCTTCTTCCACTTACACAGTTTTTTGAATATTACCATTTAGAAAAACATTTTTTAATAGCCATTTGAAAAATATGTCACTAGAAAACTGATGAAACTCCGATAAAGTGAGAATAGTAGTCATATTGGCTGTTGGAGCAAATGTTTCTTCATAATACATATCATAGTGTTGAGAGAGATTCCCTTAGCAATAAGACGTGATTTTTACAATAGTAAATTGGTCATAAATATTGCACATAATCATGTTGAACATGATGAGACAAAATACTGAGATTGGCCGATATTTTATTAAAAGAAATTGGATGGTGAATTGATAATTACAATCTACATTTATATTGAGCATTTGATAGATATATTAACAATTGATTTTTCAATAAGGACTTATTTAACCACCCTTAATCATATATAATTTCCATTCATAATATAGATTAGAAAATCAGATATATCATGAATGGTTTAGTTATCCTTAATTGTATATATTTTCCATTCCTATAATAGACTAGAAAATCAAATATAGAATATTTTGTAATCAATTGTGTAACTGATCATGTTGTTATAAATAGAATCAATATCACAAAGAAATTCATCAAGCAAGAATTTGTGACAAGGTATCAATAGGTTTGATCAAACAAAACTTATAAAATCGTGTTGTCTTGGCTTTATTCAACAACACCCCACTAGGTCGCTCTCGAAATTATTTATGTTTCTTCCATTTGTTTTATTTTACTGATTATTTTTCTATTTGTTTGCAAAAACAAAAAACACCCCACTTTGTTTACGGTCATGTGACGTCTCTTGATTTATGTAGATCGTGATTATGAGTGGTGTTCTAGCATTACTTCTCATTCGGGATTATGACTTATGAGTTTGTTGCCTCTTTTGAATTCATCTTTTATTGTGATTCGGTGTTTGATTGCGATCAATTTATGTTAGGATTTGTGATTTGGTGTTTGATTGTGACCGATTATTCGTGATTATTGTTGATTCTTCCTTGGTTATGTGCGTTTGATTTCTTAGTTTATTTTATCTAGTGTTAAAATATATTCTAAAGGTTTTAGTTCCATTTATACCATGACTTCGGAAAATAATAAAAGTTGATTTTATGTCTATTTTACTAGTAAGAAACTTGAGAGTCTCAATTTAAAAATTATGTCAAAGTAAATGGATTATAAAGTCATCTAGATGTCGTCTCAAAGGCATTAAGAGATAAATTTGTATTAGATGTGTGAGAAATCAACGATTCTCAAAATCACTTGGATCCTTAATGAATAATCCTCAAATAATTATAATTTATGCTCATTTTTAACTGATCAAGAAATGTGGAACTATTTGAAATGTATTGACAACAGGGACAATGCAACAAAGTTCTTTTATTTTGAACTAGAGATAGCCAATTACTAACAAGGTATTTATTTGCTCAAGAATATTATTATAGTTTTTGTATTTGTGAACGAAATACTCTACTTTTATTCATAATAATGTTCCTAAGAATTATTTTTTTGTTGTATAAGAGGTCCATAGCACAAATATTTGAGATTAGTTTCTTATGAAATTTTGCCCAAAATTTGAATTTGTTATAGGTGATTTCTTAATAGAAATCATGTTCATTTTTGTATACATGTGTTGGAGAACTTCTAAGGGATGAAAAATGTCTCATTACTCAAAGAGACATGTATCGTGAAGCTTCCATTTATGAGCATGTGGTGGTTGCATATGCTTCTTAGAGAAGAGGTAAAGATTGTGATATGAGAAAGTTCAATGTTTCTCTTGCAAATAATTTGGACATATTTCGCGTAGTTGCAGTAAAAGTTATGTAATTATTGCAAGCAGAAAGGTCATATTATATTTGATTGTCCAACATGTCATCCACAACCACAACAACATTCAGTGGAGGAATTCCATGCAACTACAAACTCTGCAGTTAGTCTTTTCTTTATTGGTGCATCTAAATGTTGTTCTCTACATCATGGAATAATTCAGAAAATGATACTTTCTACCCTTTCGTCCTTGGGAATTCAAGGTAAGTCTTCTAATGTTTCTCATTCATGGTTTTCTTATTCTGGTGCATACAATCACATGATGGGTTCCTCTGAATACTTTCACAATTTACAATTTTACCATGGTAATCAAGAAATTCAAAATGTTGATGGTAATACCCCACCTAACACTAATGTTGGTGACATAAACATTGATTTTTAGGATGTACTTGTATTACCTAGTCTTGCTTCCAATTTATTATTTGTTGGTTAATTGGTGGATAAAAATTATAATGTTTATTTTTCTTGTGTATGTTGTCTTGTGTAAGAGCAAGTGTCAAGGAATGTGAACACGAAGGGGCATAAAGTGGAAAACTTGGTTCCACTCCAGTTTATTTCTAGTAATTTATCTCTTTTTTATAATATTGTTTATAATTCTTATGAGGATTGGCATAGAAAATTAGATCATCCAAACTTTGTCATTTTGTATAATTTATTTAAAACTTGTTTGTTGGGAAATAAAAATGGTGTTTGTAATGCATCTGTTTCATATTTTGTTTACAAATTGGGTAAAACATTTTATTTTTTGTCTAGTGCTCGTCGTGCTTCCACTTGTTTTAAGATGATTCATAGTGATGTGTGGGGAATTTTTTATGTAGTTTTACATGTTAATTATAAATATTTTGTCACATTTATCTTTGGTTATAGTCGTTTTACTTGGATATAATTTCTTCTATCTAAATTTGCAGTGTTTTTTATGCTTATGAAATTTCTTACATATGTTGAAACTTAATTTCAAGTAAGTGTTAAATATTTTTGCCCCAACTCTAGTGGTGAATACATGTTTCATGATTTTAAAGGGTACCTCTAACAAAAAGGTATATTATCTCAAACATCTTGTCCCAAATGTCCCTAACAAAATCGAATGGTAGAACGCGAGAATCGTCATTTCCTTGATGTTACGTAACACACACCTTACTTCTTCAAGACTTTGCACCATCTCGGTTTTAGTTAAAGGCATTGTCCATAATTATATATTTTTTATCAATCTCCTTCCTTCTAAAGGGTGGTTTCCAAAATGGCAGTTATTCGCAATCCATTCTCTATTACTGCTCCTAAAGGGTGGATTCTTTATCAAATGATTGTGAAAAAATTCTTCCTTCATGTGACCTAATTGAAGATATTTATATGAATCCCCATTAAGGTATATTCTCCTCATCATCTAAGGGTGTGTGCAAGCTTAAACACTCCTTATACAATTTGAAACAGGCGCCCCATACATGGTATAAGAAATATTTTTCCACTTTACTTAGGTTTTCCTTTACTCATACTCAATATGATTCCTCTCTATTTGATTATAACATAATTGTGGGTACTATTCTACTTTTTTATATGTTGATGATATGGTTATCACTATTTCTTATCTTGCTTTTATTCAACGACTTAAGCAACAGTTACATGCATCATTTCATATGAAAGATCTTGGTAATCTACATTATTTTCTTGGTCTTGAGGTCCATTCTACGCCTAAAGGCATATATCTCCATCAGTATAAGTACACCACATGTTTGATTTCAATGGTTGATTTCCAATTGAAAAATTCGTTGGATACTCCTTTTGAGGTCAATGTTAAATACCATCGTGATGATGTTGATCTTTTTCTAATCTCTTATTGTATTGGTAATTTTTGGACAACCTTAATTACTTGGCTATTAGTCGTCCTGACATATATTTTATTGTTCAACAAGTAAGTTAATTCATACATTCTCCTCACCATCATCCCCTATCAACAATTCATCGTATAATTCATTGTTTCAAAGGAACGTCACATCATAGTTTATTCTTTCCTTTTGGAGTAGTTCTTTGATTTAGTGCTTAAAGTGATGTTATTGGGAAGGGTGTCCTAACATTAGACGATTTGTCACATGTTGGTGCATGTTTATTGACTCTTCATTAATATCATAGAAAATTAAAACCAAGTAAGAGTTTATAAATATTCTATTGAATTTGAGTTATATGTCTGATGCTTGTTCAAAAATAATTTGACTTGGAGGTCTTTTGACTGAGTTTGAATTTTCTCAAACATAGCATGTATCACTTTAAGTGACAATATAAGTGTAATCCAAATTGTTGAAAATCACATTTTTCATTAACACATTAAGTATATCGAAGTCGACTGTCATTCAATCTCTTATGTCTTTGATGATAAACTAATATCACTCCCTTATATTAATATTTCATTTTAGCCTGCATATATTTTGACGAAGGTCGTTCCGCATCCTCGTCATCATTTTCGTGTTATATACTCTTTGAATAGCCGCATCAATTTGAAAATGATTTTAATAAGGAATAATTTAATTTTCCTTAATCATATATAGTTTCCATTCATGGTATATATTAGAAAATAAGATAGGAAATGAATGATTTGATTATCCTTAATTGTATATACTTTTCATTTTTAGAATAGCCTAGAAAATCAAATATAGAATATTTTAAAGTAATTGTATAAATACTCAAATTGTTATAAATAAAACCAATTCAATGGAGAAAGATATCAATCAATTTCTTACACTCTTCAAAGAGCTTAATCAACTTACTTGCAAATTTTAAAGGATTGATATTCTTTCACCGACTAAGTCTTATAAATAATAAACCTCGATACTAATATTCATAAAGTTTAAATAGTCTATTGAGTTTCTATATCTTACTTTTGTGTTGATTTTAGTCCCTAGAGTCAAAATCCGCAAGTTTCATATGTATTTTCTTTTATATTTCTCTATGTATTTTAACTGTAGAGATTAAAAGCAACACAAAAATGAGATATATGAACTCAGAAAAAATACATAGATCAAAATAAAAAACACATCAAATTATAAGGACCAAGACTATTTAAAATATTTATAATTACTTTTTATATTATATTTTAGAGGCTAAACCCAACAAAAAATTACGATATAAAGCCTCACATAAAAAAATAAAAAAGAATGCAAAGAGTAAAATAAAAAACACACCAAATTACAACGGCCAAGAGACTATATAAAATATTGATAATTATTTTTTATATTATAATACATTCCATTAAATCCAAATATATTTTATTAAAGAAATTAACTATTATTTTATATCATAACTATCAAATTAATTATAAACACTTATACACTACAAAACCAAGCTATACTCAAAATAATGAAGAAAATAACTAAAGTAATTGAAAATGATCACCTCGTGGTCTAACACTATAACAATCAAATACTAATTACCTAGTCACACCTATTATGCACTTGAAGTGTAGGTTTTCCTTCATTCTAAGTAATTGAATATTTCAACATAATTGTTGATATTTGTAAATATATATAGTGTTAAGAATATTTGTATATAGAAGAATAGTCTCGCATTGACTATATCATGTAATTAGCTGTAATCTCTTTCTATATAATAATGTTTTTGTAGTGTTTTTCAAAACACATTATTTAATATAAATGTTACTTAGTTTCATTTATTTTAATATGGTATCTAGAGCCTATGAAGAGACAATTCTTTCTTCGCCGTGCTTTACCCGGTTGACCCACTATCTTTCGGTGAGATTTTTTTGCAAATTGTGTTATCACTCCGGTTTGTCTCTCACTTTTCAAAAATCCTCCGTTAACTTCCCTGCCGCCACTTGTAACGTCTATTTATTTAATTAATTATTTATTTAAATATAATTATGGTATGTTGTGATAATTCACGTTGATTTGAGTATCTTTGTCGATATGTGTTGATGGCCGAATTTTTTAGAATATTTTGTTGATGATTATAAGTTGGTTTAAGTCAAATTTAATTATTTAAGTCGATATGAGTTGTTGAAGACGGTATGGAGTATTTTCGTTTATTGTTGGATATGTGTCACTCCCTGGATTTCCATCCTGGTACAAACACAAAAGTGGCACGAAAGAGGGTAGAGTCGTCAGCCATGCATTTTTATCCCGAAGGAACAGGAATGGTAATACTGCACAAATCGAAGAAAGAAAGGATGGAAAAAGGTCCTGTGAAACAAAGAGACTGGGTTCGGGAGTCGGTTACGACCTGGGAAGGTATTAGAACCCCAGATCGTCTGTCGTACCCGAAGGGATCCACGCTTGCAAAGAAACTGTTTCAAAGGGTGAAGAAATGAAAGCTCCTGCAAAAAGAAAGACTGGAACTGGATCTAGATCTGGATAAAATAAAATAAAATAAAGGGGGAAAATGTAGGGAAAATAAAAGAGTGTTCAAACGGGCCTTACCCCGCTGCCTACGTACCTCATCTGGACATGAGGATCAGAGTCGTCGTAGTTCCCCTAACTAGGGGTGAAAATATTGCTTGTGTGTTAAGAATTGAACTACTTATGCCAATGCTCAGGTGGTGCAAGCTCGTCTGAAACGAGTGTGTTACCGTCTTACAAAGTGACAAGTAGGAGAGAATTTGTACGTAAAGAGTGAAGGTGATGAGAAAAGAAGTCCCAAAGGAGAGATTCTTATTCTTTGTCCAGTGTTTTTCATGAGTTTTTTATGAGTGTGGCACAAAGAAGTGAATTCAAGTTTGTTTCCATGGAATGTGTAGTTGCTACTACATTCAAAGATGGAATAATAGAACAAGCACACCAAGTAAGGATAATTTATCCAAGACTTGTTTCCAAGGGTTATGGCCTAAATTCACTACCTTGTTGAAGTTATTAAGTGTCTTAGTGATTAAAATGAAGAAGTGTTTTTTATGATTTTCTTGATGAAGATTGTCTCATGATCAGACTTGTACATCATGCTAGACAAGCCCACACTATTCCCAAATGGAATGAATATGAGTGCGCCATGGAATATGGCTATACACAAGAGACCACTTCTTCCTTTATTATGTTTTTTTTATGGTTTTGTTTGAAGATGGAAAGAGAAGAGAACCAAAAAGATTAAAAGTGAAAACATCTAAGGGAATCTAACCATCCTAGAAGTTATCATGCAAAGGGTTGGTCCTAGGTTAGTGAAGCTTGAGTTCTATCCTAATGAAGAAGGAAAGAAGGGAAAAGAAATAAGAAAAGAAAATGAGATTCAACTTACTTCTCTTGAAGAAGTTAAGTTGAACTCAAAAGGGTAAGAAAAGAGGTGAAATGATGGCCTAAAGCACATCTCAAAGACAAATAAGAAAGCATTAAAAGAGGAGAGAAAAAGATTTGAAGTGTGGAAAACAACCACACTTCACTTACCATTGCACCTACATGGTTAGAATCACATTACAATAAAAATCTAGCAAATTGGTCAAGTATTATCATGTCAACAAAATAACATAATCAACATACTCAAAGCTTCAAGCAAACAAAATCACTAAATATGCCAAATATAGGAAACATGCCAACTCACGTGTCGAGGAAACACAAACATGCATTAATCATCATGCAAATCACTCTAAACCAGCACATAAAATGATAGTACAATGATTCATGATGATCAAAAGAGGTAAAGCAAACAAACAGCCCCAAAACAAATCAGAAAATTCATTTTGCAACAGTGTTAACCGGTTAACCTAAGTTAACCGGTTAACGGACCTCAACCTGCAGCAAACAGTCAGCCAAATAGCGTGTTATCTGGTTAACATTGTGTGAAAAGCAATAAAAATCCTGCAGAAAAGTCAGTTTCCAAAACTAGCTTATTTCAATAATCTTTCAACAATTCAGCAATCAATTGTGCACGAAAATAAAAGCAAATTCAGCACTAATCAACACAAATAGATTCACAAACATCATCACATAGATTAATTCACAAAGCAACCAAACAACACAAGCACATTATGGATCTACATCATGAACATGCAAATAAGCTAAAAACAGAGGTGGATCATAAACTAACCAACCTACAAAGATGAGATTTGCTTTGGTGAATGTTGTTCAAGCTGAAAATGATGAATCTAGTAGAGAATTCCACAGATCCGATGCTCTTCTTCACACACACAGGCAAAATAGACGCAAGTAGATGAACTTGATGCCAAAGCTTAATCCAAAAGCACTTCTAAACAACAATCAGATCTGAACCAGTAGCAAAAACCAGAAAATAGGTGTATAGAAAGCAAGGAATGAAGGTCTAGTTCCAAGATTAACAAATTTCAATGCAAAATTTGATGATCTTCAAAGAAGAAGAACTTTGAGTGTTTGAAGGTTTGAAGAGGAATGAGAGAAATGTGAGAGCTTTTTTAAAATTCAGAAATAAAAAGTGTGAATTATGAGAGTGTGTGTGTGTGTTGGTTTGGAGGGAAATGTGATATATAGCATTTAGATTTGGGGCCCAAAAATATGGTTTGGAGTGAGCTTAGAAAGGTGATTAGTAGTTGGATTTGGAATTAGGCTTGGTAAGCATTCTAGATCCTTCCCTACAATATTCAAATAATTGGAGTGAATTAAAATCTGAAAATTGGAATTGGAGCCAAAAATAGGCATGCCTTTCTTGCTGCAAAAGTTCAAAATTTGTTGCCGTTAACCGGTTAACCTATAGTGTTAACCGGTTAACCCATGTAAAATTTGAATTTTTCCCTCCTTAAGGTGGAAAACTCCAAGACTTCACCCACGCCATCCTTTTGCGCTGGAATGACCCTAATTAGAATCCACATCTTAACATGTGCTTACAATTCTGAAGCAAAGTTTCGACGATTTCTATCACCAGGACTTCAAACCCAGGTCCATTGACATGGGATAAAGCGATGAATGAGAGGAGTCTGTTGACACTGGACAAACGCGAGAAGAGTCCGTTAACACTAGACAAACGCAAATTTGAATAAGATGGGTCCGTTGACACTAGACAAATGCAAGAGGAGCAAAAGGAGTCCGTTGACACTGGACAAACGCAAGAAGAGTCCGTTGACACTGGACAAACGCAAGTCTGAATAAGAATGGTTCTTTGACACTGGACAAACGCAAGAAGAGTCCGTTGACACTGGACAAACGCAAGAAGAATCTGTTGACACTGGACAAACGCAAGAAGAGTCCGTTGACACAAGACAAACGCAATCTGAATAAGAATGGTCCGTTGACACTGGACAAACGCAATAAGGGTCTGTTGACACTGGACAAACGCAAGAAGAGTCCATTGACACTGGAAAAATGCAAGAAAAGTCCGTTGAAACTGGACAAACACAAGAAGATTCCGTTGACACTGGACAAACACAGTCTGAATAAGAATGGTCCGATGACACTGGACAAACGCTAGAAGAGTCTGTTGACACTAGACAAACGCAATAAATACAAGATTTGTTGAAGAGAGTAACAACTCTACGAGGGAGAATATTGTTTGTAACTCTGTTGAGGATGAGAACATTCTGACCAACATTCCGCTGAAGAAAAGACATCAAGTTATTCATACAATACTTGATCTTAACGGAGGAATGAGAACATCGTCTGTATTAATGTGTCATACTAGCCAAAAATAAATTGGCGACCTCTTTGGGGAATACTTCAATGATGGTTGACTTCCGATCATGAAACTCTGTGGGGAAATGACAACCCTCCAATTCGGATGGGGGACCAAACTATCAAGACCGGCATGGGGATAGAATTTGACAATTCTAACTCTGTGGGGAGGCCAAAGTATTATGCTGCTTGCTGGGAATACTTTACTGTGGAAAGATAACTTCGCTTGGGGATGAGAACTGCTCCCTTAGTCCTGAAGTTCTACTGAGGATACATGCCTGCTCTGACTTAGCTGGGAAATGCTTTTTCTTACTCTGCTGAAGGTGTTGGACATCACCCTACTCTGTTGGAGATAAAACGGTAAAGTGTCATCCTGTTGGGGAGAAATACTCTTTTGGGGCAGTGTTGTCTGGGAGTAGCTCCATATTTCCTGTAACCTGCAACAACAAAACACTCATATGCCCCGGGAAATTACATGGCATGAATAATCATCCCATGTCACTTGTCATTCAAAGTGATTTTAGATGTTTTCCTTTCGCACACCATTCATAAAACCACCAAGCTAAAATGCAATGTTCTTTTATCAAAAATTCAAGACATTTTTGCAAACACAACAAATAAGATAAAAACAAGGACAAAACATTTTGACTGAATATTCTTTTTATTGATGAGCCTCTGAATAGGCAAAAATTTTACATCAGGAAGCAATTACCTAGAAAGAGGTTATCACCATAAAATTGAGAAAAAGAAACTATCCTGATGGCAATGTGCACGACATTCCAATGAGTTTCTTTTCTGCTATGACCAGTATGTCTTCATGATTTTCCGTTCCTACCTTTTCTTTCTGAAGAAGAAGATTGGCCTGATTCCTACCCTTCTGAGATTTCTAGATTAGCTGAGACAATGATGTGGCACAGTTTACTCAAATCGCAGTCATTCATTTATTCCCTTATTTTGCGTGGATCGCCCTTTCGGGTTTTCAATCCACCGGGATACCCTTTTTAACCTGAGCTGACCAATGTGGCTTTTCAAATCAGCGGGTGTACATTTTTTATTTATTTCCCTAACTTTTGCCTGAGCTTTTTATTTTGTTTTTAGCTCATCGAGATGCCCCTTTTTTGCCTGGGCTTTCATTCTGTTTTTGTGTCCAGCGGGTCTTTTTATGCGAAGTATTTTTTAACCGCGTCTGAGTTAACAGGGGACTGGAAGTCTTCGCCATCCATAGTAGTGAGTGTCAGTGCTCCACCAGAGAAAATCTTCTTTACTATGAACGGCCCTTCATAATTCAGAGTCCATTTGTCCCTGTGATCTGAACCTGGAGGAATAATTCTTTTGAGTACAAGCTCACCAACTTGATATTCTCGAGTGCGTACTCGCTGATCGAATGCTCGCTTCATTCTCCTTTGATAAAGTTGACCATGACATACAACAACTAATCTCTTTTCCTCAAATAAAAATAGTTGATTGTACCAGGCACGCACCCATTCAGCCTCTTCAAGCTTGACATCCATCAATACATGCAAAGAAGGAATTTCCACTTCAACAGTTAAGGCTACCTCCATGCCATATACCAAGGAAAATGGAGTTTCCCTGGTAGACGTCCTGACTGACGTACGGTACCCATGCAATGGAAATAGTAACATCTCATGCCAATCTTTATAGGTGACCACCATTTTCTGCATAATCTTCTTAATATTCTTGTTTGTTGTCTCAACCGCGCCACTCATCTTTGGCCGGTAAGGAGAAGAATTGTGATGTTGGATTTTGAAGTCCCGACATAATTCTGCCATCATTTTGTTGTTTAGATTGGAACCATTATCAGTAATGATTCTCTCGGGAACTCTGTATCTGCAGATGATATCTTTCTTTAGAAATCTGGCCACGACCTGGCGAGTAACGTTGGCATAAGATGCTACTTCGGCCCATTTGGTGAAGTAATCGATTGCAACCAATATGAAATGATGGCCATTCGAAGCAGTAGGTTATATCTTTCTGATAATGTTAATGCTCCACATAGAAAAGGGCCAAGGAGATGACATGATGTTGAGCGGGCTTGGAGGAACATGCCATTTGTCCGCATAGATTTGGCATTTGTGACATTTGCGGGCATATGAACAATAGTCTGCATCCATTGTTAACCAGTTGTCGCTCCCGAAGATTTGCATCCCGGTGCAGACGCGAACGGTCGGCGAAAGGAGAAAATGAAGGTGAAATGAATAGAGTCTCCAGCTAGGCATTTTTATCCCGAAGGAAAGCTAATGCTGCATAAACCTAGAAAAAGATGGATAAGACGGTTGCGAACCAGAGAAACTGAGAAAGGGGTTGGTTACAACCTGGGAAGGTATTAGCACCTAGATTGTCCGTCGTACTCGACGGGATCCACGCTTGAAAGATTGTGTTTAAAGGGGTAATGTATATGTTATCTGTGTGCAAAGAGCTGGAAAAGAATATACAAGTTTCAGTGCAAGAAAGTGAATTGCTCAGGAACTGAGGCTTAAAAGAGAATGCTGAAAAGGGGGGGAAGACAAAGAGACTTTTGTTCGATAACAGTTAAGTTATGCCTACGTATCCTCTCGTGCAATGAGGAAGTCAGAACACCATATTTCAACTCAAAGAGACTGAAAGATAAATTGACTTTGAACTGCCTGCTTGTCTATGCTCAAGTGTATGACTCGTCTGGCTCGAGTGCTAACTGTCTTGCATTAGACGGAAGAAGCGAGTTCTATTTTATGAATGAGTGTGATGAGAAAAGAATCCCGAAGGAGACGATTATTGTTTGTTTTTGTGCTTTCAGTTTTTTATTGTTTTTTTGTGTTTTGCATAGGATTATGAGCTTAAGCCTAAATCAAGGGCTTGTAAACTCATTATATCCTCCCTGATTAGGGATAATGAGAATGCTTAAGTATGAGATAAGCATCTCAACTTAATTGCCATGATGATGTAGGATTAAGATCATTAACCTACTTGTGATTAATTAGATATTTTTGGGTTTTGTTTAGTGTTAAGTAATGAGTTTAATCTCTAATCACAGATTAGTGAGCTCATTACACCATCCTAATAGAAGGATAATAGATGAGAACACTTAAGATGAGGAAGATACCTCAACTTAATCCATGGTTAGGGATTAAATTCATTATATAAGAAAGCCTTTATTAAGTGGATTTTAATTAAGGGTGAGATTAAGAAATGAGTTTTATGGTTTGTAAGACAACTTGAGGGGGACTTGTCCATTAAACACTAGGGTTAATCCTTTTTAACCATAAAGGAAGAATTAGAACCCTAATGTAAGGCCCAAGTTACAAGATAAAGTCTTAGTGATTATTAATATGATTTAATTAAGAGGTTTAAACAAATTAAAGGTTTAACACTTAGGATTAAAGTTATACACTCCATCCTAATAGAAGGATACAAGCATAACCCTAATTCCAAAGTCCTAAAACTTTAAGAGTTTAGTCTCTGATTATGAAGATGAGAAGAGAGACTCAAGGAGACTTAAAGGTGAAAGACTAAAGGGGGACTATATACAACCCTAAATTTATCATGCTTGGTTATCTTATGGTTTGTGAGGCTTCAAAAGAAGTCTTCAAGGAGGCCACCAAAGAAGAAACAAGATGAAAAGAGAAAGAGAATAAAGGAAGATTACTTACTTCATTTAAGAAGATAAGTAATCCTAAGAGAAATAAAAGAAGGGAAGGGGAACAAGTGAATGGAATTCACTTCAAACACAAGCATAGTGCACAAAAATAAAAGAGAAAGAGAAGTTAGATGAGGATGCACACCCACACCTTAAACAACTTACCATAAGCCCCTGAAATGTTAGTTGAACATGTAAAGAAAGAAATGAAATGCCAATGAATCAAACAAAGGTGTTATGATCAAAGTCAGAAGTGCATATGCAAAGCAAATGAGCCATGAGATGCTGCAAAGTCACACATGATGCATGTGTATGCTTATATGAGAGATGGGATGCAAAGGAAGCAAGTTAGAAGCATGGAAACACATGGATGTTCATGAAATGTTATGAATGCAAAGCATAACAAATGAATGAATAAATGATCAAGCAATGTTCTAACATGTCCTAGGATATCTAAGATGACATACAAATTCTTGAGATGTCATGGCAAGTTCATGTATTGATGTTTATGCAAAGATGAATGCATATAAACATGAGAAATTAGGGTTTTATGGAAGTATGAGATGCACATGAGCAAAACAAAAGAAATGCACAAGATAAAAAATTGAAAATGCACTCAAAGGAACCTTAAACCTTTACTAGGTTATCGTCCAAAGGGGGAGGTCAGAAGCTAAACCTAGGAGGAGTTATGAATTTTCTAAGTTACCTAGATTTTTTGGGTCATCTTCAATGTAAAATGCCAAACAATTTGAAAATACAAGGTAAAAATGAAACAAAAATGTTTTTAGATGCTAAGGGACATGTACAAAGCAAGGCAAAAAGAATCATTCACAAAATCAACTTGGTTCTAGGGTTATGAATTTTTTGAAGTTAGGGTTAGAAAATGAACATTTTTAAGAACCCTAATTCATTGAAAAATCTCAAAGTATGATCAAAACCAAAAAGAAATTTATAAGGTGAGTTTGTAAATGTTTCTAAAAGTCTTAGAATGCTCTCTGATTTTTTTGGTGATTTTTAAATACCTAAATGTATTTTTAATTAATTAAAAGACTTTAATTAATTAAAAATAACATTTAAATATTTTAAAAATACTTTGTATATTCAAAAAATAAAATAAAAATCATTTTTTGATTAAGAAAAATATTTGAAACAAAAATGCAAAAGGAAAATATTTTTGGATGATTTTAACTATTTTAAATTAAATGAGAAAGAAAAATGCAAAGAAATGAAATAAAAATCAAATAAAATGCAAAGTAATCAGATCCTATGGCTGAGATTTGAACTGGGGAAATGAAGGTTGACTGCGCGTGCGTTTCAAGAGTTAAGATTGCTTCTGATTAAATTAATTGATTAATCCTAATTAAACTAATTAATTAATGGATTAGGGTTAACTGAATGCATCTGGACCATCCATCAACGCGTGCGAAACATATCCTACGGCCATTATTCAAACTGGTCATTACTTACCGGATTAAACCCTAAACACTTTCAGATAACTGGAACAGTGTTCCGGTCATCTTCTTCGGAGATCCAAAACCTCAACTCTCTCCCTAGGTCTCTAAAACTCAATCTCTCTGCCCAGAATCAAACCCCAAACATCATACAACAAGAATCATCAACTAAAACACATTTACTTCACGTATTTAGGCTGAATCAAAGCAAATCAATTTTAGGTCAAAAAGTTTCAGAGAACTCATACATGCTTAATACTCAATCATTTTGCAAAATAAACACATCAGGATCATTAGCACATCATGAAGATTCATCTAAGAACTTAAAAATGCATTTCTGGAAAAAATGTTCTTGAGGTTACCTGAGTTGAAGCTTTTTAGTTAGCTGCTTTCTGACCCCTCCTTTAGTGCAAAACAACTCCCTTGAGTCCCTTGATGTTATTGGGAAGCTTAGAACAAGTTTGTATGGACTGTTTTGAAGGTTTCAGTTCAGAGCATGTCAAAATCGTGTTCTTGTTTAAGAGTGTTTCAGGCCAATGTGAGGGGTGGGAAATGATCCTGGGGTTATGTGGAGATGATTGGTGAAAGAATTTTTTATTTTGGTTGGCTGAGTTGAGAGATTCGAAGAGATGAAGTTTTGAGGGGATTTTGTGAAATCTGAGCTATGGAGAGTTTCAGGCTTGTGTGGTATGTTCTTTATGATCCATAAGGTTTGTATAAGCAACTCTGATTGGTCAAAGGAGTTGGTGTGGCATAGTGTGATTGGTATGGGGTGATTTGCAAAAAAGTCAAGAATGTGTACTTGAGGTATGGGCATGGTGCAGGCCTGAGTTTTTGGGGTGTCTGGGCTCAGAATGGATCAAGGAAGGCCATAGGATTAAAATTGATGAGCTGGAACACTTGCAGTTAGGGTTTCTATGTGTTTTGCAAATTTTCCCTCTTTGGTGTTTCTTGTGATTCAAGGCATGAAATGATCCAATTCTTATGACAATTTTGATACTTTGAAGTTGTTTGATCATGTTATGACGTGTTTGTACACAATTGAAGTCATTAGAATGCCTTAACATGCCAATTTGCAAAATCCCTCTTTGACATGAAACTTGAAATTTTAGGATTTTTGCCAACTTTGAAAGGCCATATCTTGAGTTCTAGGATGAATCAAGACATGTTCTTGTACTTTTTTAAAAGGGAAAGACCTTATCTACAACTTTCACGACTAAGAATTTTTCATTTGAAGCATTTTTGGTTGAGAAAGAGGAGGTTGAAAAACTTTCCCAAAATGGAAAGTTTCTATTACAAGTCATTTCCATTTTTTGGCAACTTTGCAAATGGCTCAAAATTATTCAATCTTGTGAACTTCCAACCTCTTCTAAGATCAAATAAAGATCATATAACTTCAATTTGATGAAAATACCCCTTTGGTTCCATTGTTGGGGGCCTCAGATGCTCTGATTTTGACTTAACTTGCTCAAGAAGTTACCCTGTGAACAGATGACTTACACAATGAATTTCTTCATCAAACTTGGTATACATGGTCCTTATAACATCTTAAGAACATTAGAAACAAGAATGGCCCAAAAATTTGGAGTTGAGGCCTCTGAAACCAAAACCCTAATTTTGGTCATCTGTGAAGTGAAAACCCTAGCTCTGCTTCCATGCCTTGCCAGTTCTTGTGATCTCTTGACTTCCTTGAACTTTGAGGGACATAATATAATGATAGAACATACATGGACCCTCTTGGAAAGCTTTGAGGCCTTTGGGATGGCTCAGATGGATTCTTGGATTGCTCAGATCACAAACCCTAGATGCAGATGAACTTGAACTATGCAGATAAAACAAATATGCAATATGAGGTGGAATGTTAATGTTTATGCAAACATGAAAGATCAAAAGCCATGGTGTGATATGAGTTAGGGAAAATTTAGGGTGTTTACAGCTGCCCCTATTCAAACATGAGTTAGCTGTGCAGGATGTAAGCGCCTGGCTTAACAGACAAACAAGATAACTTGTGGTTGAATACCAAAGACAGTCCAAAATTTGCACTCGCTGGATACAAGTAGAAAAGGGATATAAATTGTAAAAGGTATGATAGTATGATTATCAAATGAAAGCGATGGAGGACGACCATCGAACAGAGGACGACTGTTGGGGATAAAGTAGTAAGTAAAGCCATGACAAGGACGGCCGACAAGCTGGGGAAATAAAGAGACCATGACTGGGACGAACATCAGGTAAAGAAACAAGATTCTCTGGGGATTAAAGTAAAGGCAATGATGGGGGCGGCCATCAGGTTTCCAAAGTGAAGTAAACAACGATGGGGACGGCCATCGGGTTTAAAGAATAAATGAAATAATGATGAGGGACGGTCATCAAAGGTGAAGGACGATCACCTAGCAGGGGACGGATGCTCTTTATCGCGACATAGGACGAATGTCGGATAGAAAAGGTTGACGATGGGGACGGCCATCGGTTAAGCATGATGAAGGACGATCATCAAGAGGTGAAGGACGATCACCTAGCAGGGTACGACTGCTCTCGGGGTTTATCACGACATAGGACGAATGTCGGATAACAAGATCAACGATGGGGACAACCATCGGATAAAAATGATGAAGGACGATCATCAAGAGGTGAAGGATGATCACCTAGAAGGGTACGGCTGCTCTTTATCACGACATAGGACGAATGTCGGATAGAAAAGGGTTCCACAAACAGGGACTTCGCTGGGGAAAAGGATGAGGGACGGTCATCCAAAGGTGAAGGAAGATCACCTGGCAGGGGACGGCTTCCGAAAGTATCACGACATTGGACGAATGTCGGATAGAAGAGAGGTGTTTTGTTGGTGACTTACTGGGGAATGGTAAACACGGACGAGTGCTTACGCCTAAAAAATAAAAGGTATAAGTATTTGACGCTGTGTATAGATTAAAGATGCGGACGAGCATCCTTAGGACCATGATACGGACGAGTATCGGTAGAAACAAATGATGACGCGTGTCCAGAGATGATGATACGGACGAGTACCAACTGGTTAACAAAGAACACAGACGAGTGTCGGATCTATTGAGAGTGATATATAAAAAGGATACAGACGACTATTGAAGACTTCTGTATAAGTATGAGTGAGTATTGGTTTATTGGCGAAGTATGAGCAAGATACGGACGAGTGTTCAACTTGCTGGGGAATGTATGACACAGACGAGTGTCAATAAGAGAATGTGTATAAGTTATGAACAAATATTCGTATGTGAGATTGCAAAAGGTGTTCTGGCGACCTGTGGGGATAGGATGACACAGACGGGTGCAGAAAAGAGTGTGTTATAAACAAGTGTTTGGTTCACAACAAGTGTTTTGGAAATCATGCTAGGGGATTATGGCACTGACGAGTGTCAATAAGGGTATGTATAGATATCTATATTTGAGAGTGCAAACGGATACGCTTTAGCTTATATCTACAAGGGAATAATATGACACTGATGAGTTTCGAAAAGAGTATATATGAACAGGAATTTGTGTTGGAGAGTGCAAAGGGGATGCTTTGGCCTTTATTTGCGGGGATGCGAGTTTTTATATATATTGCTGATGAAATACTGATGGTGATTCCAGGTGACTGGTGTAACCCGGTGAACTGACTTTAAACAATGTTGCGGATAGCAAGAGTCGCCACCGACTTTTATTTTATCCATAAGGAAAGGTTATAAAAGAACAGGAAAGACCTTAGAGAATATTTTGGGTCCGGGGGGTAGGTTATGAAAAGGGAAGGTGTTAGCACCCTTTTCATCCATGGTTATCCATGGGCTCTTAGGTACTTAAGCTCACTTTTGAATTGTTTTGAAAGTGTAGTGTGTGAATAAGCAAAAAATTTCAGAATAGTTTAATAATAATCCAAGTGTGGATGTGTAAGAAACTTGTTTGAAAATTTTGTTGAAAAGTTGTTTAAGTGTGAAAAAGTTTTGAAATGAGCTTAAGTACTTAGGAGTAACTTACCCTAATGTTTAAAGGTCTTTCTTATTCTTTATTCTTTCCTTTAGTAAGACTATCCCTACTATAATGGAGTAGGTAGTCCTTACTTTGGATGTTTAAGGGACATGTAAGGGACAACTTGATTTTGAAGGCAATGGTGGGGTGTAATAAGCATTTATAAGGGACTATCATCATTTTTCCGAAGGGACTCGATTCGTATAGGCAACCATAAAGGGACTTTGATGATTTTTATTCGAGGGACATTGCTTTCTACACCCCACTTAACCATTATTCGTAGGCAACTGGAGGGGTATCCCTAAGGAAGTGAGACGGCGATTAAAATCGACTTACGTGTGTGAAGTGTTTAATTTAATTATCTTTGATTAAAAATTTTCTAAATTTATTTTAAATAACAAACATATTGTCTACACTCCCTAATTACTAACCACAATAATAACAGTTAAATAATTACAAATTTACATCCCGAAACAATTACATAATAATTATGAAAATAAACAGTAAATGAATAAATATAATAACAAGATATAAATAATAAATAAATAGATAAGCAAATTTATAATTAGGGGTTAGTAATAATAATAATAATTTAGCAATAATAAACAAGGTTAGAAAAAAAATAATAATATGGTTAGTAATAAAAGTTAAAAGATTAATGAAATTATAATAAGCAAAAATTAATTAATAATATAGTAAATAATTAGCATACATAATTAGATATTTTTTTTTATTCACATAATTATTTAAATTATTATAATTACAAAAATTTTAATTATTATGAACACATATTTATAATTTATATACATATTATGAGAAAAAGATAAACTTTTAAATATCATGTTAAAATTTGTTAATCATTATACTTACAAATTATTTTTTTTTTTACTATATACGAAAATATAATTAAACTATTTCTAAATATTAAAAGAAAATTAACTTAAGTTACAAATACAAAATTTTATGAAAAATTATAATTATATTAGGATTTAATAAAAAAAAAACAGAATTAAATGTTATTTAGAAAAAATATTTTAAGATTTGGAAAATTAGGTTTTTACATTTTTTAGGGTTTTAGAATTAAGGTTTATAAAGAATATTTTTTTTTAGAATTTTGATACAAGATTATTTTAACATACATATTATAATTTATCTACATGTTTATAAAAATAGTTTCAAAAGAAAAGAAATTAGAATTTGAATATTTTATTAATTATATTTGCATGCATATATTAAGTTTAATCTAAGATTATTATTGTATAAAACAAATAAAATAAGAAGAAAGCATAATAAAAAACTTACCTGACTGGGATTTGAACCCAGGTCAGTCCATTTGCAGCCAACAAGGAGAACCACCAGGCCACTGGCGCGCAGGCAGTAAGTGAGGAGAACGAGTTTGTTTTGTTGCTTGATCTTGAAAATTCCATAGAAAATAAAAAAGAACAAAAGGGCCTGGGGAGGATTTGATCCCAGGACCCTCATATTCACAAACGCGCATCTCACCACCCGGCTGGAAGAGCCAATTCTGCTAGCTTGAGGGCAAGTAATCATTATATATTAAGTCTTTTGTAATCTTGAAAAAAAATAACAAAAAGAATGCATTGCCAGGAATCGAACCAAGCCCTGTACAACAAACACACACCTAGGACGAAGCTCATAACCACTGGGACAACCACATGGTTGTGATAACAAACAGAAACACAATATAATATTTTAAATCATAAATTTGAAAATGAATTTCGCGCCAACCAGACTTCATCTTCAACCTTATGACCTGCGCATTTTGCTGCGAAATCTCCCATGAAATTTCCTGCGAAATTAAAACCCTAACAAAACCTGCGAAACTCAAAGGGCAACAAAACCATACAATTTTGCAAAATTGAAAATACAAACGTGTTCCAGAGATCAATTAGAGTCCAGCCATGGTCTTAACAATTATTTATGTTCATTGAATCAGTAAACCCCAATTGGAGGTCATGAACCCTAATATGGTATCTCACGAATTAGGCAATGGTTCTTGCTCTTTCCTGCCCAGAATCAATCCACACAACATCAAGAACATCATTAAACAATCAAAATTCATTTAGACGCAGTGAATCATGGTAATCGAAAAAGAAAAAATCAAGAACAAAAGTGACTCGGGTTTCACGATATGAAGCATGTTGGATGCGTATGATGGATGGTTTTGCTTCATGGATGACCAAAGAACATAACTATGTTCTTAGTTTACCTTCTAGTGCCTTGTAACTGCAAAACCGAATGTGAGTTTTGTTGGTGAATTTGAGAATTTGGAACTTACTTTAGAGGCAGCCAACTCGTGTCTGAGCATTAGGTTTATGATCAGTATATATGTGGGAATGATTTAGGTCAAAAATATGGATAGGTTGTGTGGATATTTGATCCAAAAAGATTGAAAAAGATGGCATTGTAAAATTCAAATATTTGCTCTTGAATGCTTGCTATATTTGGACAATTCGCATGATTCTTTTCTTCTTTTAATCCAATCTATAATTATGAATTTTTAGGAACAAAATCTTCACCCAAAAATAACTTTTCATATTTTTTATTTATTTAAAATGATTTTTAAGAGTTAAATCAATAATAAATAAATAAAAAATAATAAAAATGATGATTTTTATTCAATTGGGTCGTGTATAGTGTTTGGAGATGGATTGGGTCATGAATTAGGCAGCCCATTTGGAAAGAAATACTTTTAAGCCTCCATTTTCAATATAAACCATCACAAAATTGTCCAACTTTGCAAGAGCACATCTCCCTCAATTTTAAGGGTATGAGGGTGTTCTTGGACTTTTTGGAAAGCTTGAAGAGTCCTCTAAACAACCCCATTGGTTTCAGGTCCATATCATTTACCAATCTCAAGTTATGCCCTTTTGAAGTTGTTGACTTTTTGTTGACTTTTGAAATGACCTATAATGTCTTAGATCATATCTTTCAAATGAAGCATTTTTGGGCTTAACCTTCAACATCAAAGTTGTAGAGGATTCAATTTCCTTCAAAATGAGCTTTGGATGGAGACTTGGTGATGAAGTATGTGAAAGTTATGCCTGGTCAAAGTTCAGTTGACTTTTACTGAGGAAACCCTAATTTAGAACCTCCTGATTATTGATGATCTGGAATCTCCTTGATGAATCATGATCAACCCTTGATCAAATGATGAATTTTACTTCATATACTTGATGTTGGCAAAAAATCATGAGGTTTGACTTTGGTTTGACCACAGTTGACCTCAGTTTGACTTTTTAACTGCATTGACTGATTTTGACTTATCTGATCATCTGACTGAGCAAACTTTTGAGGAAAGTCTTGAAACTTGTCATAGGGGTTCTTACACACATATAAGATGTTATGAAACTCACTTGAGGTATTGGAAGTCCATTTAGCCTGATTAAAGTCAAAACCCTAGTTTTGGATGCACTGCTTAGGAGGTGCATTGCCTGAGGGAATTGTCAACTTCTTTGACCAATTGTGAACTTTGTGAACCCTGTGAACCATCATAAAGTGTCTTGTGAGACTCATGAGAAGTATTGTGAAGCTTGTGAACCTTGTGAACCTCATGAAGTGGCTTTGTAGACCTCATGATCCTCAGGGAAGCTTTGTAATCATTGTGTAACTTGTGAACCTTGTGAACCTTCAAGAAGCAACCTATGGACTTCATGAACCTCATGAAAGGTCTTGTAGATGTTGAGAAGCTTGTGAACCTTGTGAACCTTCAAGAAGTGACTTGTAGACTTCATGAACCTCATGAAAGGTTATATAAGCATTGAGGAACTTGTGAACCTTGTGAACCTTCAAGAAGCAACCTATGGACTTCATGAACCTCATGAAAGGTCTTGTAAATGTTGAGATGCTTGTGAACCTTGTGAACCTCATGAAGTGGCTTTGTAGACTTCATGAACCTCATGAAAGATCTTGTAAGTGTTGAGAAGCTTGTGAACCTTGTGAACTTTCTTAGAACACAAAGTCTTGTATTGTGAGGGCAAATTTTGGGGTGCAACAGCTGCCCCTGTTCAATTTTCTGAAACCTGAGGGGTTAGATTGGTATATTTGCCAGTCGTAACCTGGAAGGTTGAAGGGGATTGAACACAAAAGCCCAAAAATTTGCACTTACCAGTGCATAGAGTGATATTGATGGTTGGTTGAACATGATTGAGTGGGCTTAAAGATGCCACTAGGGGAAAGTTCTTCAGCAGTATAATGAGAACTGTCAGGAGTCTGGAGTAATATTGATGTAGCAGTATGTCTTCATGAGGATAGAGCAATGGATAGCTCTAAAGCAGTCTTGAAGAAGTAATATGCCTTCAGGAGGATAAAGCAATGGATAGCTCTAAAGCAGTCTTGAAGATATGATTTCAGGAGGATAGAGCAATGGATAGCTCTAAAGCAGTCTTGAAATAATAATGTAATTGTCTTCAGGAGGATAAAGCAATGGATAGCTCTAAAGCAGTCTTGAAGATATGATTTCAGGAGGATAGAGCAATGGATAGCTCTAAAGCAGTCTTGAAATAATAATGTAATTGTCTTCAGGAGGATAAAGCAATGGATAGCTCTAAAGCAGTCTTGAAGATATGATTTCAGGAGGATAGAGCAATGGATAGCTCTAAAGCAGTCTTGAAGTCATGAGAAGTTATCAGGAGGATAAAGTAACCCTGAGGTTACAATAAAGCAGTCCCAAAGAAGCTCATCAGGAGGATAAAGTAACACTAAGGTTACAATAAAGCAGTCCTGAGACCATAATTTTGTTCGTTGGATAATTAACCTGAAATAAGGTAGCATTTTGTATAATAATATTAGTTTACGCTTTATGTATGCATGTATGATATGATGCACTCAAGTAATGTATTATGTGTCTATGGATATATATGCTATGGTATGATGGAAGTGATGTATGTATGATATGATATTGCCGGAAAGCGTCTGGATATCTTTGTATAACAACTGCTGGCCAGGGAAAATAAATCTTGATTCGTTGTTGAAGAATATATAACCCTCCGTCTGCTGGGGATAACAGGGTATAGATAACTTCCCGTATGCTGGGGATAGTAAGGATAGATATCACCCTCCCGTATGCTGGGATAGTAAGGTGTATATAACCTTCGTCTTCGTTTGATGGTAGGGTAGAGATAGCATTCCGTCTTCGTTCGTCGTACCCTTATTGGAAAGTAAATTCCCGAATATCCGTATGAGGATAAAAGAGATGGATATAAATTCCAGGGGAGATAAGACTTTATGAAGATGGATTCGTCCTACTGAGAGTTTGTAACTGTCTTGTAAAGGTGAACTGGCGAAGCTTCATCGAAATCCTCCCCTCGTTCGTCCTTAGTAAATACTATTACTGCATTTTCATGCATTTCTGGTAAACATTAATCATATTAAGAGCATACATGTATTTCTGGTAAACATTAATCATATTCAAAAGCATACATACATTCAAACACAACCAATGGACGTTTCGCTTAGGTAAATAGGGTAAAAGTAAATCTGGATTCAAAAGATGGAATACACGGGTAAGTTTGTACAAGGAGACATAAACCCTAGTAAGAGGATTTTGTCATAAAGTTTTACAAAAGAGAATCAGCTATGTGGGAAACAATCCTATTGAGTTTCAATTCTACTATTGCCACTCAAGTATCTCATCTTCTTACTGTTGAGACGGAAACGATTGGATTGATCTTTATCTGTTCGAGCTTGAATAAGTAGTACAAACGGTTGCAGTTTCATGAGTGATCCAAACGAGACATAGTCATACGCTTTAATCCCTAACTTTTGCCTGGATTGCCCTCTCGGGTTTTCAATCCACCGGGATACCCTTTTTTGCCCAAGCCGCCTTTTCAGGTTTTCGACTTGCCGGGTGTACATCTTTTTATATATATCCCTAATTTTTGCCCAAACCCTTTTGGTTTGCCGGGATGCCCTTATTTTTGCCTAGGCCTGTCAACCTAGCGGGTCTCTTTTTATGCGTAGTATTTTTTAACTATGTCTGCGTTTACAGGCTGTGGGAAGTCTTCACCATCCATTGTAGTCAGTATCATGGCACCTCCTGAGAATACAGTCTTAACTACGAATGGTCCTTCATATGTTGGAGTCCACTTGCCCCTAGGATCACCCTGTGGTAATATGATACGCTTGATTACCAAGTCACCAGCCTGATATACCTTTGGCTTAACCTTCTTGTTAAAAGCTTTGATCATTCGCTTCTGGTACATCTGGCCATGACAAACTGCTGCTAACCTTTTCTCATCAATCAAATTTATCTGGTCAAGTCGAGTCTGAATCCACTCATCTTCATCCAAGCCTGCATCCTTCATAATCCTCAAGGAGGGGATCTGAACTTCAATGGGCAGAACTGCTTCCATACCATAGACTAAGGAGAATGGGGTTGCCCCTGTTGAAGTACGTATTGTAGTACGATAACCATGAAGAGCAAATGGTAACATCTCATGCCAATCCTTGTAAGTAACAGTCATCTTCTGTACAATCTTCTTAATGTTCTTATTAGCAGCTTCAACTGCCCCATTCATCTTCGGACGATACGGAGAAGAGTTGTGATGCTTAATCTTGAACTGCGTGCAGAGATCAGTAATCATAGTGTTGTTCAGATTAGAGCCATTGTCAGTGATAATCCTTTCAGGGATGCCATACCTACATATGATATTATTCTTAATGAACCGAGCCACAACATTCTTAGTCACAGATGCATATGAAGCTGCCTCTACCCATTTCGTAAAATAATCAATAGCCACCAGGATGAAACGATGCCCATTAGAAGCAGTAGGTTTGATCTCACCAATCATATCAATGCCCCACATGGCAAAGGGCCAAGGAGCAGTCAACACATTCAATGGTGATGGAGGTACATGAACTTTATCAGCATAAATTTGACACTTGTGACAAGTTCTGGAGTGTTGATAGCAATCAGCTTCCATGGTAGACCAATAGTAACCTGCTCTCAAAATCTTCTTTGCCATAGTATGACCACTAGAATGAGTGCCAAAGGTCCCATCATGCATCTCTTCCATAATCTCAGTTGCTTCCTTCTTATCCACACAACGAAGCATAGTTGAATCATGACTGCGCTTGTACAGAATCCCATTACTCAAAAAGAACTTAGCAGAAAACCTTCTCAGAAACTTCCTATCTTTGACAGATGCCCCTTCAGGGAACTCCTGAGCTTCAAGATATCTTTTTACTTCATAGAACCAAGGCTTCTCCTCTGCCCCTTCTGTGTCAATCTCATTGCAGTATGCAGGCTTCTCAAATCTATCAATGGTAATCTTAGGAGCTTCATCATCCCAGCTGATTTCAAACATAGATGCCATGGTGGCTAATGCATCTGCCAACTGATTCTCTCTTCGTGGAATATGTTCAAAGGTAATCTCTTTGAAATGTGGGATCAAAGACAACACATGTTCTCTGTAAGGAATGAGATTATCATGCTTGGTATCCCAATCTCCTTTAATCTGACTTACTACCAAGGCTGAATCTCCATACACATCAAGGAACTGAATCTTCATATCAATAGCAGCTTTCATACCCAGGATACATGCCTCATACTCAGCCATGTTATTGGTACAATGGAAACAAAGTCTGGCAGTAATCGGAGTATGACAACCTTCGGGGGAACTAATCACAACACCAACACCATTACCAAGTGCATTAGAGGCACCATCAAAGACCATAGTCCATCGGGATCCTTGTTCAGGTCCGTCATATTGTCCAGGTTCTTTGGTAACAGTCATAATATCTTCATCAGGGAACTCAAAATTCATTGACTGGTAATCATCTACTGCTTGATGAGCCAAATGATCAGCAACAACACTCCCCTTAATGGCCTTCTGAGTAGTATATTGTATATCATATTCTGTTAAGATCATTTGCCATCTTGCAATTCTTCCGGAGAGAGCAGGTTTCTCAAATATGTACTTGATTGGATCCATTTTTGAAATCAACAAGGTAGTATGGGTCAACATATACTGTCTTAGTCGGCGAGCAGCCCATGCCAAAGCGCAGCAAGTTTTCTCGAGCAGTGAGTATCTTGTTTCACAGTCGGTAAACTTTTTGCTAAGGTAGTATATTGCCTGCTCTTTTCGACCAGACTCGTCATGTTGCCCCAACACACACCCCATTGAGTTGTCTAGAACTGTTAAGTACATAATCAAGGGTCTTCCGTCAACTGGTGGCATCAAAATTGGTGGTTCTAGCAAATATCTCTTGATTTCATCAAAGGCAGTTTGGCACTCATCATTCCATTCCATCACCTGATCTTTCTTCAACAACTTGAAGATTGGCTCACAGATGGTAGTTAATTGGGAAATAAATCTTGCAATGTAGTTCAATCGTCCCAAGAAACCTCTAACCTCCTTCTCAGTACGGGGAGTTGGCATCTCTCGTATAGCTTTCACCTTTGCAGGATCCACTTCAATACCTTTTCCACTGACAATGAAGCCCAGGAGCTTTCCAGATCTAACTCCAAAAGTACACTTGTTTGGATTCAACCTCAATTTGTATTTCTTCAACCTCTCAAACAACTTGTGCAGATGATCAAGATGTTGCTCTTCATTCTGAGATCTGGCTATCATATCATCCACATATACCTCTATCTCATGATGAATCATATCATGAAACAAAGCCACCATAGCACGCTGATATGTTGCCCCTGCATTCTTCAAACCAAATGGCATTACCTTATAACAAAAAGTGCCCCACTGTGTCACAAATGTTGTCTTCTCCATATCTTCAGGTGCCATCTTGATCTGATTATAACCAGAGAACCCATCCATAAAAGAGAATACCTTATGCTGAGCAGTATTGTCTACCAGAATGTCAATATGAGGAAGTGGAAAGTCATCTTTGGGGCTAGCCTTGTTCAAATCTCTGTAGTCCACACACATACGTACCTTACCATCTTTCTTAGGAACTGGTACCACATTTGCAACCCACTGAGGATAAGAAGTTACTGCCAAGAACCCTGCATTGAACTGTTTCATTACTTCTGCCTTGATCTTTTCTGACATTTCAGGACGCATACGACGAACCTTCTGCTTCTTTGGACGACAATCTTCTTTCACTGGCAAACGGTGAACCACAATGTCTGTGTTCAACCCTGGCATATCTTCATAAGACCAAGCAAAGATCTCCACATAGTCGCGTAACATCTGAATCAACCTGCTCTTGACACTGTCTTCTAAATCAGCCCCTACCTTGACCTCTTTTCTGTCTTCTTCAGTTCCCAGATTCACAACTTCGACTGGCTCTTCATGTGGCTGTATAGCTTTCTCTTCTTGTTGTAACAACCTAGCAAGCTCTACAGGTATTTCACAATCGTCCTCATTTCCGTCTTCAGTTTGATAGATCGGATTCTCGAAATTGTAATTGGCAATAGTAGAACTGTTATCAACAGGATCCAGAGTGGATGAGGATCTGCATTTAGTGATGTGGGTGTGTGTAAGAACACATAGCTGATAAAGCAAAAATAAAGAAAAGAAAGACAAGGAACACAATATTTACGAAAACGAAACGTCCACTGATTTTATTGAATGAAGTATGCAAATGAAATGACAGCCCGTAACAAGCACGCCATTGTGCCCCGGGTAAGGCACATGGCTTGAAAGTTTTATTGTTCAGAAATTACAAATTTAAAACATAACACAGTAATAGTATTTACTCCTGACTAAAGGAGATAGGGATAACATCTTCAGCTTTCCAATTATTGAGTCCAGCACCCACAGTAGAAAAAATCCATGCATCCAAGTTGTAGTCTTCATCTTGATCTCCCACAGCATTAATCACCCCTTGATTGGTGATACGAGCAGCACGAGCACGACGAACAGCCTTCTGGGACTCTGCAGTGAAACCCAAACCAAATTTGTCAGACTTGTACGGAATATTAGGAAGCTGACCCCAAACAGTACAACCACCTTCATTCACCACAGCTTTTGCATCATTGAGAGAGGCCATTGCCATTGTTGGAGAGTTTCTGATAACCACAGGAACCTTCTTCACAGCAGGAGGAGTCACACAATCATTACCAACCCAAGGAACCACTTCAAATGACTGACACGGAGTCTCAATGTATTCACCTTCCATTTCCAGATACTTGAAAGTGTTTACATGGCTGACAAAGTATTCTTCCTCTCCAAAGACAGTAACAACCTTTCCATTCACCGGATATCTCAACTTTTGATGCAATGTAGAGGTCACAGCACCTGCCCCATGGATCCAGGGACGACCAAGCAGACAAGAGTATGAAGGACGAATATCCATCACATAAAATGTAGCAGTAAACATCTGAGAGCCAACCTTGATTGGAAGATCAATTTCCCCATGCACTACTCTTCTAGAACCATCAAAAGCTTTCACCACAATATTACTGGGCTTCAACACAGTATCTTCAGGACTCAGCTTGTTCAGGACTTCCTTAGGCAATACATTCAAAGAGGAACCATTGTCTATCAGCACATGAGACAGGGTAGTGCCCCTGCATTCAATTGAAATATGCAAGGCCCTGTTATGATCCCTCTTGGCAGGGGTCAAGTCAGCATCAGAAAATCCTAACCCGTTGTCATAGGTCAGGTGGGCAACACAGTTTTCAAATTGGTCAACAGAAATTGCACTGGGTACATGAGCCATCTTCAGGAACTTGATCAATGACTTGGCATGAGCCTCAGAACATAATAATAGGGAGAGCATAGAAATCTTTGAGGGAGTATGCCCCAGCTGATCAACAATATCATAATCACTCTTGCGAATGATTTTCAATACTTCTTCCATCTGTTTAGAGAGGTCATCAGCAGCTGGAACATCAGTGGATACAGGCTCAATAACAGGACCCTTGCCCCGAGTATCAGTGGTGGAAGTAGCAGCAGGAGTAACTGCATTCTTGGAAGTATCTGGAGGAGAGAAGACTCTTCCACTACGAGTGATCTTGCTAGATCCAGCAATATTATCAATGTCAACAGGCACATCAGGTAAAGGCTCCTGCTTAACACCATGGATGTAAACGTCAGACCCATAGTGCCAAGGCACAGCTTTGTCAGATGTATAAGGAATAGGACCAGGAGTGGTAATGATCAGGGGAGCCACTCTGGCTTCAGCAACAATTTTCACAGGACCTTCAGCAGTAATCTTGATTGGGCCCTGACGAGTGATTTTAATGGGCTTCTTTGAAGTGATTCTTACCGGTACTTTGTCAGCCATATCAACCTCTTCAATCTTCTTACCCCGCGTCAGATGATCCACCATACTTTCTATAGATGCTGGTCTTCTTTCAAACACTATAGTATACTTATCCATGAGACGCTGAATACCATCTCTCAAAATGAAGCAACTATCCGGCTTATAGGCACAATACAGACAATCTTCACGACAACCTGGAAAGATCCCAGCTCGTACTAACCTCTCTTTGATAATGGACAATGGTGTGCTCAACTCCATAACTGAATAGACATGCAGGTCTTCCTCAATGTCTTCATCAATGGCGTTGACAGACTTCTCGTGATTTGGCAGTGGTGCTGTAATCACATTTGGTGGATCAAACTCAATCTCTCCAGCATCAATCATATCCTGAATTTTGTTCTTCAAGACCCAGCAATTATTAGTATCATGTCCTGGACAGTTTGAATGATATGCACATCGTGCATTGGGATTGTACTTGGGAGAGGTAACATTGGGATTTTGAGGAGCCTCCCTCAAGGTAATAAGTTCAGCTTTCAACAAGTGTTGCAATGCCTGAGCCATTGACATGTTGATCTTCGTGAACTGTCTTCTAGCTCTCTGTTGGTTGCCTTGAGGCTGCTCTGTTGTTGCAGGAGTTGGATTTGAAATATGAACTGCACTAACAGACTGATGCCTTTTGTTACGATCAGGTTGACCATAAACAGCATTGGATTCTTTCTTCCCAGTGGGAGGCTTCTTTGCAGCACCTGATGAAGAAGCACCCACTTGGATCTTACCATTCTTGATACCATTCTCTACTCGCTCTCCTGTCATGATCAACTCAGTGAAGCCAGATGATGAGCTTCCAATGAGATGACTGTAAAACGGACCATTCAGCGTACACATGAACATATCAACCAATTCCCTGTCAGTCAAAGGGGGTTGAACTCTTCCAGCCAAGTCTCTCCATTTCTGAGCATACTCCTTAAAACTTTCTTTGGCACCCATAGACATGCTTTGAAGTTGCATGCGAGTGGGGGCTAAGTCAGCATTGTATTGATACTGCTTATAGAAAGCTTCAGCAAGATCATTCCAGTCTCTGATGTTGACACTCTCCAACTGATAATACCACTCCAGCTGAGCTCCAGATAAGCTCTCTTGAAAGAAATGGATCCACAACTTCTTATCAGCAGTGTGAGGTTGAATCCTTCTGACATAAGACCTCAGATGTAGCTTGGGACAAGAGACCCCATCATACACAACAAAAGTAGGAACCTTGAAACCGATGGGTATAACAACCCCAGATATCAAACTCAAATCCTCAAAATCCAGCCCAGATGATTTCTGTAATTCCATAGCATCCATCCTATCCACCAGCCTCTTGAACTTGTCTTCATTAGGCTCATGGTAGTAATTAGCCTCAGAATCAGAGTCCCCCATAGTGTTGTGGAGACTGCCTCCCTCTTGCTCAGATTCTTCAGATTCATAGTCTTCAACCTGTTCCTTGGTCTTGACCGGACCTTTGAACCTTCTTCCCATGTTGAGCAACCCAGCAGACCTTCTAGTCTTCTTAGTCTTCTTGGCCAGCAGTGCCTTCAATTCATCCTGCCCCTTGGATAGGTTCAAGATTAGCTCTTGGAACTGTGCATTCTGTGCCTGAAGATCCTTAACTGATTGTTCAAGTGCCATTGCTGAAATAAACAGCGAGAAGATGAGAAACCTGTGTACAATTATAAACCTGTGATGCAATGAGATGGAATGTAAATGCGTATGCAATGTTTTCAAAGACCGCAGGATTTAAATTTGCTTAAACAAGAAAGTAACTTTTTATTAGTAATAACTTGTTTTGCCTTTTAGGCTTACAAAAAATGAAAGTGAAATAAGTACAAAAGATGGGGTTTTAAGTCTCCCATGGACGTTTCCTCTTTGTATTGAGGTATGAGTTGAGGTTTCGTTCCTCATGAAGTTGCTTTGTGAGCTCTAGGATTCTTGCTTGGCTTGTTTTGTAATGAGCCTCGAAAGTATCCCTTTGCTCCTTCAGTTGGATCCATGATCTCTGCAAGTCTTCCATATCAGTAGGCATGTCTGGGTGAAGGATGGTATAAGCTGTGTCTCCTTCAGCAACAGGTTCCATGGTAGCTGGTAGGACGGCAGGATATGGCATCATGAGTGTCTGAGCACGAGATCGTACCCATCTGAGATAAGCCTCCATAGGAATAGTGTACTTAGGCTCCAGTGTCTTGCTGTCAACCCTGTTTACTTTTCCCCAAGCTCGTATGAATCTCTGACGGTAACCTTGAAGATCGTTGTCGTAGTCAAACACAATGCCCTGGATTAACATGTCATGTGGACCATCACTCCGAGCATAACCAAACTGTCGTAAAGCTAGAGAGGGGTTGTAGGTGATGCCTCCTCTTATGCCTAGAAGTGGCACATTAGGAAACTCCCCACAACGGTCAATGATGGTGACATTCTCCATAGATCTGGAGCACCAATGGATGTCTGAGTGAGAAAGTGACATGATCCTCTTGGACCATCTGAACCCTTGCTCATTCTTCATTACTGAGCGAGGAAGGTGAGAAATAAACCACCTGGATAGTAAAGGTATGCAGCACATCAAAGTTCCTCTTGCCCTTGTAGTACGGGTGTGAAGAGAATGTAGGATGTCTCCAAGCAATGTAGGCACTGGATTGTGACTCAGGAAAATGTTGATGGCATGAACATCTATGAACTGATCTGGATTGGGGAACAATACTAAGCCATATATCAGCAAGGCTAAGATCTCCTCAAAAGCATCATAGCTCATGGCCTTCAAGAACATTTGAGCCTTATCCATTAGCACCTTGGCAAGAATACCCTTGACTCCACTTCTCGTTTCTAGGACAATGTCAGACTTCTTCAGATGTAGAGCTGCAGCAATAACCTCTGGTTTAAGTTCCTTCTCCAAACCTGTGAATGGTTTCTGATCAAGAACAGGGATATCCAGAAGTTTAGAGAACTCCTCCATGGTTGGAACTAACTGATAATCTGGAAATGTAAAGCAATGGTGCTTAGGGTCAAAGAATTGAAACAGCACACTCATCATGTCTTCACTGAACCCTAAAGTGACTAGATCCAATAGGTGACCATGTCTCTTGTTGAACCTAGAATGATCAGACACTTGAGAAACCAACTCCTTAAGCTTGGGAGGTATCCCCACAAAGTTGATTCTGATGGTGTTTCTACGAGCTGAAGCCATGACCTGCAACAAAGAACAAAGATAAATCCCTTGGTCCTTGAAATGGTTAGGGAAAATGATATGCTTATGATGCATGATGATGTCATGATGTTATGCTCAATCACAAACATGTGGCACACACAAGCAAGTCACACCATAGCCCTAGGTTTAAAGGCTTGCATGAGGTTTAAAGGTAAGTACCCTCCCCTGAAGTTAGATGGTTCATCCTGTCCTACAAAAGTAACCAGGTTCTAAGGGATCTCAATATCATTGATCCTTCACAAGGGTGGTTGATCAGAAGGCAACTTACTTGCCAACCAAAACCCTCCAAGTTTAGAATCTCAATGAGCGTAGTATCGAGTGTCAACCAACTTCAGTCTGCACCAAAGCCGGTTACCTCACTACCTTCTAAAGGCCAAGATGAGTTAACTAGGGTTCTAAAAGTTAGTTAGTGCATTGACAACATATGGCAGCCTCAATATTATCCTCAACTTGACTTAAGGAATATAAGCACCAACCAAGAAGTCGCACTAACTATGGCCACCAGATCAACCGTGTCGATATACGTCGCACAGTTTCTTTGGTCTATTGCCATTTACCTAAGGTACACTAGATCCGGGTTAGGACCTTTCACACATAAGAGCACCCCAACAAGTAATATAAAACAAACAAGGCAAACAATTTAAAGTGATCTTATTTCCTAAGGGTACCCCTCTTAAATAGATCCCCAGCAGAGTCGCCAGTTCTGTAACCCGGTGAACTGACTTTAAACAATGTTGCGGATAGCAAGAGTCGCCACCGACTTTTATTTTATCCATAAGGAAAGGTTATAAAAGAACAGGAAAGACCTTAGAGAATATTTTGGGTCCGGGGGGTAGGTTATGAAAAGGGAAGGTGTTAGCACCCTTTTCATCCATGGTTATCCATGGGCTCTTAGGTACTTAAGCTCACTTTTGAATTGTTTTGAAAGTGTAGTGTGTGAATAAGCAAAAAATTTCAGAATAGTTTAATAATAATCCAAGTGTGGATGTGTAAGAAACTTGTTTGAAAATTTTGTTGAAAAGTTGTTTAAGTGTGAAAAAGTTTTGAAATGAGCTTAAGTACTTAGGAGTAACTTACCCTAATGTTTAAAGGTCTTTCTTATTCTTTATTCTTTCCTTTAGTAAGACTATCCCTACTATAATGGAGTAGGTAGTCCTTACTTTGGATGTTTAAGGGACATGTAAGGGACAACTTGATTTTGAAGGCAATGGTGGGGTGTAATAAGCATTTATAAGGGACTATCATCATTTTTCCGAAGGGACTCGATTCGTATAGGCAACCATAAAGGGACTTTGATGATTTTTATTCGAGGGACATTGCTTTCTACACCCCACTTAACCATTATTCGTAGGCAACTGGAGGGGTATCCCTAAGGAAGTGAGACGGCGATTAAAATCGACTTACGTGTGTGAAGTGTTTAATTTAATTATCTTTGATTAAAAATTTTCTAAATTTATTTTAAATAACAAACATATTGTCTACACTCCCTAATTACTAACCACAATAATAACAGTTAAATAATTACAAATTTACATCCCGAAACAATTACATAATAATTATGAAAATAAACAGTAAATGAATAAATATAATAACAAGATATAAATAATAAATAAATAGATAAGCAAATTTATAATTAGGGGTTAGTAATAATAATAATAATTTAGCAATAATAAACAAGGTTAGAAAAAAAATAATAATATGGTTAGTAATAAAAGTTAAAAGATTAATGAAATTATAATAAGCAAAAATTAATTAATAATATAGTAAATAATTAGCATACATAATTAGATATTTTTTTTTATTCACATAATTATTTAAATTATTATAATTACAAAAATTTTAATTATTATGAACACATATTTATAATTTATATACATATTATGAGAAAAAGATAAACTTTTAAATATCATGTTAAAATTTGTTAATCATTATACTTACAAATTATTTTTTTTTTTACTATATACGAAAATATAATTAAACTATTTCTAAATATTAAAAGAAAATTAACTTAAGTTACAAATACAAAATTTTATGAAAAATTATAATTATATTAGGATTTAATAAAAAAAAAACAGAATTAAATGTTATTTAGAAAAAATATTTTAAGATTTGGAAAATTAGGTTTTTACATTTTTTAGGGTTTTAGAATTAAGGTTTATAAAGAATATTTTTTTTTAGAATTTTGATACAAGATTATTTTAACATACATATTATAATTTATCTACATGTTTATAAAAATAGTTTCAAAAGAAAAGAAATTAGAATTTGAATATTTTATTAATTATATTTGCATGCATATATTAAGTTTAATCTAAGATTATTATTGTATAAAACAAATAAAATAAGAAGAAAGCATAATAAAAAACTTACCTGACTGGGATTTGAACCCAGGTCAGTCCATTTGCAGCCAACAAGGAGAACCACCAGGCCACTGGCGCGCAGGCAGTAAGTGAGGAGAACGAGTTTGTTTTGTTGCTTGATCTTGAAAATTCCATAGAAAATAAAAAAGAACAAAAGGGCCTGGGGAGGATTTGATCCCAGGACCCTCATATTCACAAACGCGCATCTCACCACCCGGCTGGAAGAGCCAATTCTGCTAGCTTGAGGGCAAGTAATCATTATATATTAAGTCTTTTGTAATCTTGAAAAAAAATAACAAAAAGAATGCATTGCCAGGAATCGAACCAAGCCCTGTACAACAAACACACACCTAGGACGAAGCTCATAACCACTGGGACAACCACATGGTTGTGATAACAAACAGAAACACAATATAATATTTTAAATCATAAATTTGAAAATGAATTTCGCGCCAACCAGACTTCATCTTCAACCTTATGACCTGCGCATTTTGCTGCGAAATCTCCCATGAAATTTCCTGCGAAATTAAAACCCTAACAAAACCTGCGAAACTCAAAGGGCAACAAAACCATACAATTTTGCAAAATTGAAAATACAAACGTGTTCCAGAGATCAATTAGAGTCCAGCCATGGTCTTAACAATTATTTATGTTCATTGAATCAGTAAACCCCAATTGGAGGTCATGAACCCTAATATGGTATCTCACGAATTAGGCAATGGTTCTTGCTCTTTCCTGCCCAGAATCAATCCACACAACATCAAGAACATCATTAAACAATCAAAATTCATTTAGACGCAGTGAATCATGGTAATCGAAAAAGAAAAAATCAAGAACAAAAGTGACTCGGGTTTCACGATATGAAGCATGTTGGATGCGTATGATGGATGGTTTTGCTTCATGGATGACCAAAGAACATAACTATGTTCTTAGTTTACCTTCTAGTGCCTTGTAACTGCAAAACCGAATGTGAGTTTTGTTGGTGAATTTGAGAATTTGGAACTTACTTTAGAGGCAGCCAACTCGTGTCTGAGCATTAGGTTTATGATCAGTATATATGTGGGAATGATTTAGGTCAAAAATATGGATAGGTTGTGTGGATATTTGATCCAAAAAGATTGAAAAAGATGGCATTGTAAAATTCAAATATTTGCTCTTGAATGCTTGCTATATTTGGACAATTCGCATGATTCTTTTCTTCTTTTAATCCAATCTATAATTATGAATTTTTAGGAACAAAATCTTCACCCAAAAATAACTTTTCATATTTTTTATTTATTTAAAATGATTTTTAAGAGTTAAATCAATAATAAATAAATAAAAAATAATAAAAATGATGATTTTTATTCAATTGGGTCGTGTATAGTGTTTGGAGATGGATTGGGTCATGAATTAGGCAGCCCATTTGGAAAGAAATACTTTTAAGCCTCCATTTTCAATATAAACCATCACAAAATTGTCCAACTTTGCAAGAGCACATCTCCCTCAATTTTAAGGGTATGAGGGTGTTCTTGGACTTTTTGGAAAGCTTGAAGAGTCCTCTAAACAACCCCATTGGTTTCAGGTCCATATCATTTACCAATCTCAAGTTATGCCCTTTTGAAGTTGTTGACTTTTTGTTGACTTTTGAAATGACCTATAATGTCTTAGATCATATCTTTCAAATGAAGCATTTTTGGGCTTAACCTTCAACATCAAAGTTGTAGAGGATTCAATTTCCTTCAAAATGAGCTTTGGATGGAGACTTGGTGATGAAGTATGTGAAAGTTATGCCTGGTCAAAGTTCAGTTGACTTTTACTGAGGAAACCCTAATTTAGAACCTCCTGATTATTGATGATCTGGAATCTCCTTGATGAATCATGATCAACCCTTGATCAAATGATGAATTTTACTTCATATACTTGATGTTGGCAAAAAATCATGAGGTTTGACTTTGGTTTGACCACAGTTGACCTCAGTTTGACTTTTTAACTGCATTGACTGATTTTGACTTATCTGATCATCTGACTGAGCAAACTTTTGAGGAAAGTCTTGAAACTTGTCATAGGGGTTCTTACACACATATAAGATGTTATGAAACTCACTTGAGGTATTGGAAGTCCATTTAGCCTGATTAAAGTCAAAACCCTAGTTTTGGATGCACTGCTTAGGAGGTGCATTGCCTGAGGGAATTGTCAACTTCTTTGACCAATTGTGAACTTTGTGAACCCTGTGAACCATCATAAAGTGTCTTGTGAGACTCATGAGAAGTATTGTGAAGCTTGTGAACCTTGTGAACCTCATGAAGTGGCTTTGTAGACCTCATGATCCTCAGGGAAGCTTTGTAATCATTGTGTAACTTGTGAACCTTGTGAACCTTCAAGAAGCAACCTATGGACTTCATGAACCTCATGAAAGGTCTTGTAGATGTTGAGAAGCTTGTGAACCTTGTGAACCTTCAAGAAGTGACTTGTAGACTTCATGAACCTCATGAAAGGTTATATAAGCATTGAGGAACTTGTGAACCTTGTGAACCTTCAAGAAGCAACCTATGGACTTCATGAACCTCATGAAAGGTCTTGTAAATGTTGAGATGCTTGTGAACCTTGTGAACCTCATGAAGTGGCTTTGTAGACTTCATGAACCTCATGAAAGATCTTGTAAGTGTTGAGAAGCTTGTGAACCTTGTGAACTTTCTTAGAACACAAAGTCTTGTATTGTGAGGGCAAATTTTGGGGTGCAACAACTGGCTCGAACCTGGCTTGTGATCATGCAAATGTTTGATTTTTGTCGTAATGCTCCGTATTAGACAGAATTCTACGCTTACTTCGGTGATTTATGATGTGAATGCTATGATTATGCAAAAGAGAAACCGATCCGGGATTCAGATCTCGCCGAAGAAAAGATCTCTGGATGATCTGCTTGGAGGGATATCCCAGTTGGGGAAGAGATCATTGGTAGATCTGGTAGGAGATATAGCTCTGCTTGGGGAAATAGATCATTGGTTGATCTACCCTGTAAAGAGAACTCAGTCGGGGAGAAGGGAGCTTTCATCACTTAGTTGTGTAAGCGTTTTAGGCATTGCTCTTATGGGGAGAGGATGGAAACTCTGTGGGGAGATTGGCTTGGGATGCTCCTGTTGAATAGACTTGTGCTAGGGATGAGGAGGTATGATGGGGAAGTGTGCTTGGCATGCCCCATGTCGTGTATTGAACACCCGCAACCTGTTAAGACAAAAGAAGTGCACAAGTATCCCGAGGTATCTCTTACCGGATCCCGTCATAGGAATTAGATATTCCTGAAAGTAAATATATTTCCTGCAAGCATTTATTAAAAATGGCTCATTCGTTTTATGCAAGTACTTATTATGAATATTGAACATTTTGCAAATGAAACAAAAATGTACAAAAAGAGATGTGACTGAAAATTCTGATTTTATTAATTATGGTGCCCTGAATTGGAAAATACTGTCAAAGAAACAAATCCCCTGGAATGAGGAGATTGCTATAAACTTGAGAAAATAAAATTGTTGGCAATGTTGACGACGCTCCGGTGAACTTCCCTTGCTATGACCTGTATGACCTTGACGTTCTTCTCATATTGCTTTCTAAAGAAGGTTGATTCTAACTGATGCTTTATCCTTTCGAAGCTTGCCATGTTGTGGGTGATACAGACGAATTCAGAATACAGTTGTTCGCTTATTCCCTGATTTTGCGTGGATCGCCCTTTCGGGTTTTCGATCCACCAGGATACCCATTTTTTCCTGAGCTGTCCAATGCGGCTTTTCAACTCAGCGGGTGTACATTTTTTGATTTTTCCTTTATTTTTTCCCGAGTCTTTTATTCTGTTTTTGACTCGCCGGGATGCCCTATTTTTGCATGGACTTACATTCTCTTTTTATGTCCAGTGGGTCATTTTATGCAAAGTATTTTTTAACTGCATCTGAATTCACAGAGGATAAGAAATCTCCACCATCCATAGTAGAGAGCATCAGTGCTCCACAAGAGAAAACCTTCTTTACTATGAACGGACCATCGTAATTAGGAGTCCACTTGCCCCTGTGGTCTGTATGAGGAGGAAGAAGTCTTTTCAGCACGAGATCTCCTACTTGGTATTCCCGAAGCCTGACTTTCTGATCGAAGGCTTTCTTCATCCTTTTCTGATATAACTGCCAATGACATATTGCAGCTAATCTCTTTTCTTCGATCAGATTCAATTGATTGTACCGAGATTGCACCCATTCTGCTTCATCCATCTTTACATCCATCATTACCCGTAAGGAGGGTAGCTCAACTTCAACAGGTAGGACAGCTTCCATACCATACACAAGCTGATAAGGTGTTGCCCCAATAGACGTTCTGATTGAGGTACGATACCCATGCAAGGCATATGGTAGCATCTCATGCCAGTCTTTGTAAGTAACCACCATCTTTTGCACAATCTTCTTAATGTTCTTATTAGCTGCCTCAATAGCTCCATTCATCTTTGGCCTGTAAGGAGAAGAGTTGTGATGTTGGATTTTGAAGTCCCGACACAGTTCTGCCATCATTTTGTTGTTCAAATTGGAACCATTGTCAGTAATGATTCGCTGAACTCCATATCGACAGATGATGTCTCTATTCAGGAATCTGGCTACCACTTGTCTGGTGACGTTTGCATATGAAGCTGCTTCAACCCATTTGGTGAAGTAATCAATGGCTACCAGGATGAATCTGTGGCCATTTGAAGCAGTCAGTTCGATCTTTCCAATCATGTCAATGCCCCACATGGCAAAGGGCCAAGGTGAAGACATCACGTTCAAAGGATTTGGAGGCACATGCACTTTATCTGCGTAGATCTGGCATTTGTGGCATTTCCTGGCATAGGCACAACAGTCTGCATCCATTGTGATCCAGTAGTAACCTGATCTTAACAATTTCTTAGCCATTGCATGTCCTCCAGCATGGGTACTGAAAGATCCTTCATGCACCTCGTGCATCAGCAAGTCTGCTTCTTTCTTATCAACATATCTGAGCAGAACCATGTCAAAGTTTCGCTTGTATAATGAACCATCGGTATTTAGGAAGAAACTGCCAGCCAACCTTCTTAGTGTTTTCTTATCATTGGATGATGCCCCAGGTGGGTATGTTTGATCCTCTAAGAAGCACTTGATATCATGGAACCAAGGCTTGTCATCTTTAGCAATGTCCACAGAGAAAACATATGCTGGTCGTTCTAGTCTGGATACTGAAATTCGAGGCACATAATTGGCAGTTTGAACCTTGATCATGGAGGAAATGGTAGCTAGAGCATCTGCGAACAGATTTTCGTCTCGAGGGATGTACTCAAGTTTGAATGTTGTGAAGAAAGTCAATAATCTCCTCATATAGTCTCGGTATGGAACCAGATGCTCCTGATGAGTGTACCATCTGCTGTTGGTCTGATTGATCACCAAAGCTGAATCTGCGAATACATTCAATGTCTTGATCCTGAGGTCAATGGCTTCCTCAAGACCCATGATACAGGCTTCGTATTCAGCTTTGTTGTTAGTGCAGGAAAAGGTGAGTTTTGCCGAGAAAGGCATATGAACTCCTTTAGGTGTAATGAGCATTGCACCAACTCCACGTCCATTCATATTGACAGCCCCATCAATCATCATTGTACATTCTTCTTCTAGGTCAGGCCTTTTGATCAGTGATCTTTAGTCGTATTTTTCAAGCCGTTTTCGTTGTTCTTTTTGTATGCTTTCGGTTGTTTGAAGTGTTTCTTTCACGTTTTCGTTGTAGTTTTCTTATTTTAGCATGCAAGTCTGGTTTTGGTCTTTTTATCAATTTTTACCTTTGGTGTGTGTTATTTGGTTGTTTTGTTGATGTGTTTTCAGGTCTGCATCTAGTTGGTTGTTCGAAGCCTTCGCAAAGATGATCCGAGTGTTGAAAAACCAACGAAATAGAGATATCAGAAGCACAACACGGGTGCCCTTTCCATACAACATGGCCCGTGTTGTGAAGGCCTTTGAAGAGGAGTTTCTTGGGTTGAAAAGGATCAAATCAGAAGCATGACACGGGTGCCCGTGTTGCACAACACGGCCCGTGTCATGGCCTCTGAAGGAGCTGAGAATTTGAGGAGATTCAGTAGCATGACACAGGTGCCCGTGTTGCACAACACGGCCCGTGTCGTGACAACCAGAAACAGAAATTCTGTTATTTTTATGATGCTGACTGAGATATTTTCGGAGGACAATCTGGACATTTCACGGAGTATTTTGAAGACTGATATATTAGATGATTAAGACTTAGAGAAGGTACTTTTACGTTTGGGGGGATTTGGAAATTGGACGATAGAGAGAGATTAAAGTGGATATCGAAGGAGAAGAAGGATTGATCAAGAGCGGAAGCAATTGACGATCCAACTGATCCAACGTTTATTGTAATGTCTCTATATCATTATTCAGTTTTTATTTTTGTTGTGAACATGAGTGGCTAAACCCCCCAATGCCAGGGGGTGTCCCTGGTTTGCTTATTGTAATGACTTTTTGAATTCTTAATCTATGAGATTGTGTGTTTAAACCATTTTCTTTATTTTATGCAACGCTCATAATGCTTTATCTTTTTGGAAAATTTGATAATTGATCGTAGTTAGGGATTGGTCTGACCAACCATCCTAACTTTGTTGCGTAATTTTTATCACGGTAGATATTACCGAGGAATTGGAATACCCTGTGAAAACCATTTTTATGTCAGAATTATTGCTTGATATTCTTCCTTGGCCATTGAGGATTTAGGGTCGAGGAAGAATACCAAAGGTTTTTCTCTAAAGGAATTTTGGAAAAACAATCTTGAACATAGGAAAGATAAGGTTTGAAGCATGTCTCTTTAGAGTCGAGAAATTATTAAGTCATTGCATTGCAAATTATACACCGTCCCTGACATTATTCTCATATTCGTGCAACCTTTATTCTTTGTTTACATTTTAGTATTTTAATTCTATTTTATCTCAAAACAAACTATCAACCAAAACTTTTTTTCAATTGAAATCTATTCAGAAAAACTTAATTCGGTACGCAGTCCTCGAGATCGATATTCGAGATAACTCCCTTTTATTACTACATCGGTAAAAATAGTACACTTGCTAATTTTCCGATCAAGTTTTTGGCGCCGTTGCCGGGGACTGTCAAAAATTAAGTTAATTTTCTTATTTCAATTGAAATTTTGTTGCTCTGCGACTAAAATTATATTGTTTTCTCTGTTTATTATTTTAGTGTTATTGAAATTTTGTTATCTAACTTGTCTCTAACTGTTTATGCGAGGTCAGGCATCAGCTAAATTTTCTTTTAACACATAACCAGAAAGAGCTTTGCACGAGAGACGCCGCAAGGCAAGAGTTGATAGACTGGCTGATACTGGTTCAAGTGTCCCGAATCAGGAAACGGAGGACGACATATCTGTGCACTCTGAGCATAGTGACTCTGACTCAGACAGAGAGACTGATCCAGGATTTGACAACATGGCAGGAAACCAACCTCCTGTAGAAAGGCTTTTAGGAGATTATGGAGGGGCTAATGCCCAACCTAACCGGATGACTATTGTTAACCAACCGGTGAATGTTGCTCACTTCCAGTTACATCCGTCAACTATTCGCCAGTTGGAAAGCAAACCGTTCGTTGGAAGAATCAATGAGGATTCCAACAAGCATCTTCAGATATTCTTGACTACCACTACATCTTTGAAAATTGAAGGTCATTCTGAGGAAGCAAAAAGACTTGTGATGTTTCCTTTTACACTTACTGATGATGCAGAAGAATGGTTCTACTCACTACCAGCTGCTAGTGTAAACACCCCAAATTTGCCCTCACCCATTCACACCATGGCTTGTGATCTTTTCATCTGCATAAGTTCAATCATAGCATCTCATATTGCATATTTGCTTCACTGCATTGGTTCAAAGTCATTTGCATCTAGGGTTTATGATCTGAGCCATCCCTGAACCATTTGAGCCACTCCAAAGGTCATCAATCACTTCAAAGGGGTCCATGTATGTTCAAGCATCATATTGTATCCTCACAGAGTCAAGAAAGTCAAAGAATCACAAGAACTGAGAAAGGCATGGAAGCAGAGCCAGGTTTAACTGCACAGATGACCTAGAATTAGGGTTTTGGTTTAAAAGGCCATAACTCCAAATTTTTTGGTCATTTTTGTTTCTATTGGTCTCCATATGTCATAAGGATCATGCATATCAATTTTCATGAAGAAATTCAATGGGGAAGGCATCTGATCAAGAGTTGACTTCTTGAGCAAGTCAGTGTAAAATCAGGGCATCTAAGGCCCCCAATGACCCAACCAAGGGGTGTTCTTCATCATTTTGAATGTGTATGATCTTTATTTGATCATAGAAGATGTTAGAAGTTCACAAAATTGAAGAATTTCAAGCCATTTGAAAAGTTGCCTTTTTGGGAAAATGACTTGTAATGGAAACTTGCCATTTTGGGAAACTTTTTCAACCCTTTCTTTTTGATTCAAAAATGCTTCAAATGGGAAAACTTTGGTCATGAAAGTTGTAGAATGGATCATTCCCTTTTCAAAAAGTACAAGAACTCATTCTAATTCATTTTGGATCAAAAGTTATGGCTTGTCAAAGTTGGGAAAAATCACATAATTTCAAGTTATGTACCAAAGAGGCAAAGTTGCAAAACCACTTGCCAAGGCAAAATGAGACCTCAAAGTGACTTCTGATCTTTGCACAAACATAAACCAATGCCTAAAATTCAGAATGCACCAAAGGTTTGCCCATTCTCATGACTTATGGATCAAGAAACTTCAAAAGGGGCAAAAAGTTACAAAGTTGCAAAACCTATGATAAACCCTAATCCACTTGCTGCATTGCCTCTAATCCTTTTCCATGGCTCTCCCTGATTCAAGCTGCAGCCAATCCATGCTTTGTACCTTCACTGCCATAGCCCATACCTCTCTTACACAAAACTTGATTTTTTGGCAAAAACCCCATACCAATCAGCCTGTGCCACACCAACTTCTCTGACCTCTCTAGTTGTGATAAGTGGACCAAATGCAACATAACACACCACATACACAAGCCTGAAACACTCTCCAAGCCATAGCTCCAAGTTTTCCCCCCTTATGCACTTTCCTTCGAAACTCATCACACAAGCATCAAACATCAAAACAAACTCCATAGAACATCTCAACATGTCTCACTGATCATCCCTGACCCTTCACCTTGCCCTGAAACCCCCTGAAATCAAAACACGATTTCTCACCCCTCCTGAACAGAACTCACTCAATCTCCCAAACCAGCCAAAAGAAACTCCCACCAAGCATTGCAAGCTTCTCAGGAGGTTCATTGGAGGCGTTTTGGATCAAAGAAGCAGCCAGAAAGTTCCAAAGATCAAAGCTCCAGTTCAGGTGAGCTCAAGAACTTTTTTTCCAGAAACTTGTTTTTAAGTTACCAATTGATTCTTTATGCTTCACTGATCATGATGATATGTTTTGTTTTGAAAATGGTTGAGAAATGAGTATGTATTCGTGTTCTGAAATTTTTTGACCTAAAACTGTTTTGATTCGATTCTCATTGTTGATGTGTTTTAAATGCTGATTGTTTGTTGATTCTTGATGTATGAAGTATGGGGATCATTTCTGGGCAAAGAGATAGCAGTTTAGTGGCCTAGGGAGGAAGATATCAATTTTCAGGGAGAGGGGTGGCCGGAGAAGATGACCAGAGGTCATTTCCGGCCACCTGAAAGTCATTAAGTCATTAATTACGATTAGGGTTTAGTTTAAATATGGACCTTAGATCTGGCTGACTTTTGTTGACTCCCGCGTGTTTTGATGGCCTGGATCATTTCATTAAACCCTAATCCCATTAAATTAAATTAATTAATTAAGTTTAGTCAGTTTGAATGAGAGCCACAGGATCTGGCGCGCAGTCTTTCCCTCCATTCCCAGTTTAAATGTCAGCCTTAGGATGCGCTGACTTTCTTTTTGTTCATATTTATTTTATTTTCTTGTCATTTATTTTGTGCATTTTATTTAAAATAGCAAAAACCATTTAAAAATTATGAAATTTTTTACCAAAGATTTCATTAATTTTTAAAACCCAAAAACATTTTTTATTTTATTTTTTGCATTAAAAATTATTTTTAAATCATTTAAATGTTTTTTTAATTAATTAATGGAAATTAATTCATTAAAAATACATTTAGGTATTTAAAAATCTCAAAAAAAATTCACATTGCATTTAAAAACATTTAGAAACATTGCCAACTCTCAAACCAAATTTCTTTTTTGTTCTTGATGCCTTTTGATCATTTTCATTGGATTTAATTTCATTTCAAGGCAATATTTTATGTCAAACTTCAAAAATTTCTTTCTGCCTAACCATTGAGAGTTGGATGATGATTCTTCTTGCATTGTACTCTTCATAGCATGTAGTTTATAGGATAAAATTGGTTGGATTTGATCTTGCATTTTCAATTTGTTTAGCATTTTTCTTGATGAGGTACCCCAAAACCCTAGCAATCTTAGGAAATTCATAACTTTCACTAAGTTAAGAATTGGATCCCCTCCTTTGGGCAGTGAGTTTGTATAGGTTTAGGGTATCTTTGATGGCATTTTCAAATTTTTATCATTTCATTTGCTTCTGGTTTTGGATTTTTGCTTTGTGTGATGCATGTAACCCTAATTTGTGCTTTCCTTTGCATCCATTTCTCATTTGCTTGCATACCATGACTTGTCATGACATTTTGTGAATTCACTTGATTCATAATACATCTTAGGACATATTAGAATCATGTTTGATCATTGCATCTTTCATTTTCCATGTTGTATGTCCATTACACTTCATAACTTTTCATGTACATTCATGGTTCAATGCATGCCTCATTTGCATCCTTATGCTTGTTTGATCATTCTCATGCCTTGCCTCATGTTTGTATCATCTCTTAGCATCATTCACTTCATGTCCTTGCTCCTGGTTTTGGTTTGCATCATCACATTTCATCTCATTTGCATTGCATTTCATTTCTTATGCTAACATTTCAGGTGGTAAGTTGTTTGAGAAGTGAATTTGCCTTCACTTCTCACAATCTCTTCTCATCCCTATGGCATCTTTGCTGCATTTTATCTTGTGAATTGGATTGAGCTTGATTATTCATGTTCATCTCTTACTTTCTTTCTTCAAGCAACTTGTCTTCTTAAGTGAAGCAAGTTGTCTTGCTTCTCTCTGCTCCTTCCTCCTTTCATCTGCTTCTCTCCTTGGTGGTTCCTTGAAGATCTTTCTCCCTTTGGCCTCATAAACCTTAGGACCTCCAAGCATGATAATAATTAGGTTTTGATTAGTCCCCCATTTAGCTTTTACCTTTGTGTCATCTTTGAGTCTTCTCTTCTCACCTCATAATCAAGGACTAAACCCTAAAGGTTTTAAGGCTTTGTGATTAAGCTTATGCCTGCATCCTTCTATTAGGATGGACTGTATAACTTTAATCCTAAGTGTTAAACCCTTAATGTGTTTAAATCCTTTAATCAATTCACTTAATAATCATCAAGACATCAAGCTTGTAACTCGGGCCTTGCATTAGGGTTCTAATTCTTCCTTAATTGGTTAAGAAGGACTAACCCTAGTGTTAATGGACAAGTCCCCCTCAAGTTGTCTTACAAACCATAAAAATCACTTCTTCATCCTATCATTAACTAAAATCCACTTAATAAAGGCTTTGTTTTGTCATGAGGTTAATCCCTAATCATGGATTAAGTTGAGGAGTCTTTCTCAGCTTAAATGTTCTCATCTATTATCCTTCTATTAGGATGGTGTAATGAGTCCATTAAATCCTTGATTATGGCTTAAACTCATTACCTAACACTAAAAAAAAACAACAAAAACATCTAAATAATCACAAGTAGGTTAATGATCTTAATCCTACATCATGGTGATTAAGTGTGAGATACTGACTTCATACTTAAGGTATTCTCATTACCCCTAATCAGAGGGAGGATGTGATGAGTTTACTAACCCTTGGTTTAGGCTTAAGCTCATTAACTTATGACAAACTTCAAAAAGCAATAAAAGATTGAAAACTCAAAAACAAACAATAATCGTCTCCTCCGGGATTCTTTTCTCATCTCATTCATTCACAAACGAGAACTTGCTTCTTCCGTCTAATGCAAGACAGTTTGCACCTGAGCCAGACAGGTCATACACTTGAGCATAGACTAGTAAGCAGTTCACAAGTCAACTTATCTTTCAGTCTCTTTGGGTCGAACTACGGTGTTCTGACTTCCTCATTGCACGAGAGGATACGTAGGCATAACTTCACAGTTATCGAACAAAAGTCTTTGTATATTCCCCCTCTTTCAAGCCTTATTCTTTAAGCCTCATGGTCTTGAGCATCTCATTCTTATTCTTACACTAACACTTCACTTATACACTGTACTTCTTTTACACTGACACTTGCATTCTTTCCAGCTTTGATACACAAAATAGCACTGACACTACCCCTTTAAAGCACAAATTTTTCAAGCGTGGATCCCGTCGAGTAAGGGGGACAATCTGGGTGCTAATACCTTCCCAGGTTGTAACCAACCCCCTTTCTCAGTCTCTCTGGTTCGCAACCGTCTTATCCTTATATTTTCTTAGGTCTATGCAGCATTGCCTTTCCTCCGGGATAAAAATGCCTAGCTGGCGACTCTTGTCTTTCTGAGTTCACCCCTGTGTGTTCTCATCCTTTTCGCCGACCGTTCGCATCTGTACCCCTTCTGACCTGAGGTGTCATTTGGTGGGAGCGACAGCTTGGCGACTCTGCTGGGGACCCTTATACTGTAACCAGGGCTTCTGGTTCTGTTTGTGGGTTCCTCCTAGCGCTTGTTTGATTTGTGTTTACTGGGGTGTTATGTGCTATTTATGTTTGTATATTTGCTATATTTACTGCTTTATGTACAACTATTTTATTGTTTTCTTTACAGCTTTATATACATCATACTGTCATACTGTTATCTGGCTGGATCTGTTTTATTGTTTTGATGGGTGGGGTTTCATTGAGAGTTTAAGGTCCTATACCTGGGACCTGAGTGACACCTAGGCTAGAGTGGTTCATGTTCTTTCCCATTCCATTTCGGTCTGGTGCGGGAATATGAAACACGGTTCAGATGTGGGTTTCTTCTTGAGAACTCTGTGCTACAGATTTCCTGTAGTGCTAGGGCTATCTGGGAAGCCTGCTAAGTCTGGATGACCTTTATTATGACCTTCAGAAGCTGAGGTGAATTAGAGGAGGATCTTTTATGGTTATTATAAACATTGTACCTCTGGGTTAGAAGTGTTTACACTTCTCATAACTGATCCAAGTCTGAGGATCCTTGTTTTAGAACATCACCTGTGAGGGGGTTGGGCTGTTTACAGGTTTGCAGGTACCCTTGGCCACATCATACCCTGTTACTTGTTTTGGTTTAAGAGTACCTCACTTTGGGCAGTTCTTGTGATTTAACCCTGGACATGTGACTCTTTATTTGAGTCCCCCACCTTGGTTACTGGATTTCTGAACCTCCATATGGACTTCTTAAACATACATGGACTTATATCAAGGCAGTAATCAAATCCAGCTTGATCACAAACCCTTGCATATCATTTGCATACTCATCATTTGCATCATTTAACATTTGTTTATTTGTTTTTCAGGGTATCCATATTACATCTGGCTTGGTTTTGACCCCTTCATCTGCATAGACCCTTGTTCATCAGTTATCTGCTTCAGCTATCTTCATCAGTTGCCTGCTTCAGCTACTTTTATCACCAGCCTCATCCTATCAGTGGCTCATCTCCAGTATCAGTCTTCATCATGAGCATTTGTTTTCAGCTCTTCATCAGCAGTCATGGCACCCAAGAAGAGCAACATTTCATATCATTTCTTTGAGCCTGTGTTGACTGGCATCAGGCAGGTCCAAGCACTTATCACTCCAGACCACATCCCATTATTCAGAGAGCATTATGGAGGCATCCTTGATATGGTTATAGACTTAGACCCTTCTCAGAGGAGTTTGATCCACACTTGCCTACAGTTTTATGACCCTCCTTTGAGATGCTTCACTTTCCAGAACTTTCAGTTAGGACCTCTGTTGGAGGAGTTCTCATCACTGATTGGAGTGCCTATTAGGGGTGGAATTCCCTTCAACCCTGAGATGACTTCTCCCAGCAATGGAGAAGTGGCAAAGGCACTGTATTTGGAGCCTATTTTGATTGAGCAGAACATGACAACAAAGGTTGGAATCCTTGGATTGCATCTAGACTTTCTGACTTCTCAGGCCATCCTGAAGGCCTCTTTGGGGGAATGGAGGGCAGTTTGTGCATTGTTAGCCCTCAGTATATATGGGGTTATACTATTTGCAGATGAGCCCAAGTTTATCAGCAAGAATTCCATTCATCTCTTCCTTTTGAGGAACCCAGTACCCACATTGCTGGGGGACTTCTACTATTCTGTTCACCAAAGAAATGAGAAACAGAGAGGGAAGTTGGTGAGATGCTGTGCTCCTCTATTTCACACTTGGCTGCTCAAACACTTACCCAAGACTGATGCCTTCATGAATCCTCACCAACAGAAGAATTGGGCTAAGAGACTTATTGCTTTGACTTCAGATGACATCAGATGGTGCACCCAGAGCACCAAGGGTAGGGACATAATCACTAGCTGTGGGCAGTACCCTAATGTACCTCTAGTAGGAGTGAAGGGTTGCATCAACTACAACCCTTTGTTGTTTAAGAGACAATTGGGCTATGCTTTAGTTCACCCTCCTAGAGTGCAAGACTTGGCTGAAACCCTGTATTGTGAGATAAAGCCTAATCTAGCTGTTGTCAGGCAAGCATCTTGGGCTTGGGACAACATCCAGACCAAAGGGATGGCCATTCTTGGAAGGTGTAATAATGTGGCTTCAGCTCAGTATTATGAATGGTCTCATGCTAGGGCTCAGATTTCTGGGATGCCCTTCACCATTGAGGATGCACCTGGACCATCCACAGTACCACCTCCAGCCACTGTCAGCTTGGAAGAATTTGAGAAGCTGAAGGAGAGGAATGAGAATCTGTCTCAAGCTCTGAAGAAGACCCTCTGGGAGAGGAGTGATGGTCGTCTAGACATTGAGAGGTTGGAGAAGCTTAAAGTGGAGCATCTGGCCAAGATTGAGAAAGCAGAGGACTACATCAAGAAATCAAGAGCTAGAGAGAAAATTTTGAATTATGCCTGTAAAGAGGCCCAGTTTCAGAAGGCTAGGACTGATCTCTATCTAGAGGAAAGTCAAGCTAGGTGGGTCAGGATCACTGAAGCTCGCACTCAGGAAGATAAGAGAACTCAAGCCAGGATTGAGCAGCTGGAGGCCAATGAGAAGAAGCAACAGGAGGCTTTGCTGGTAGCCCAGAAGGAAATTTCAGAATTGAAGCTTAGGGCTGGTTTGAAGAGGTCAAAGGACCAAGACAGACACAAGAAGCTGACCACTGCTATTGCCACCAGAAACCTTCTTATCAGAAACATCACAGAGCATCCGGCTGGTCCTGTAACTGAAGCACTTTTGAAGGAGGTTAAGGATGATGAGTTTGGCTTAGATGTTTGACTACTTTGCTTGTTGTTATTTCCATTTGATGTACTTTTCTTTTATGTTGTATTTTGACCCCTCAGGGGTATATGTTGTAAAAACAAACTATGTATGGTTCACCATTTGTAATGTATTTGTTTGTTTGTTTCATTGATGTCTCTTTCTCTCAAGCAACATCAAAGTATATTCCTCAGGGTCTAGAAAGGTCAAAACCAAGAGCCAAGTCGGATACCTTGGAAAATAAATAAGCATACTACATTGCATACTGACTGTTGTTTTATTTTGTAGGTTTGTCTTTACTTTATTTTGTTTCTAACTCTGTTGTGGTTCAGGAATTATTGCTCGCCGTCGGGTGTTCCCTCTCAACCGTCCGCACTGGTATCCTACTCGCAACAATCTTCCTGGTATCCAAATGGATCAAGTACAGCAAGATCTGACAGAGGTTAGGACTCAGATGGCTAATGGAAGGCTGGAGATGAGAAACCAAATGACCCAATTCATGGAAGTAATGAATGGCTTGGCCCAAAGTCAAGAAAGATTGAGGGCATTGGTAGAAAGACAAACCCCGGAAGAACCCCACCTGGGAACTGGAGGAACAAGTAACAATGAAAGGGGTCAGCCTCATGTTAATCCACCAGTATTTGGGCCTCATCTACATCCGGAAGTCAACATCCCGGGTAATGTGCAAGGAAATACTACTGGAGGAAGGATCTTACAGGAAGACCCCCAGGAAGAGCAGTTTACTGTGATGGGAGCTGGGGATGAAGTTTATGATAGGAGGTTTGATGAAATTGCTGAGAAGTTGAGATCTCTGGAGTCTCAAAATTCCCTAGGCTTTGATGTCATGGATATGGGGTTAGTGGACGGGGTAAGAATTCCCCACAAGTTTAAACCCCCGTGCTTCGAGAAGTACAATGGAACTTCCTGTCCACGAACTCACTTGCAGTCCTTTCTGGGGAGACTTAAGGCATACACCATGGATGAAAAATTGTGGATGTTCTATTTTGAAGATAGTTTGACTGGGGCTTCAAGGGAATGGTACTTACACTTAACCAGGGCTACTATCAGATGCTGGAAGGACCTAGCTGAAGCTTTCATCAGGCAGTACCAATACAATCTGGACATGGCTCCTAACAGAACCCTTCTGATGGGAATGTCTCAATCCTCCAGAGAAAGCTTCAGGGAATATGCCCAAAGGTGGAGACAGCTTGATGCTGCTGTCCAACCACCCATGTTTGAAAGAGAAATGTCCGACATGTTCATGAACACTCTACAAGGAACATATATTGATAGGCTAGCTGCCTTCTCTTCCACCAGCTTCGCAGACGTAGTTATAGCCGGGGAAAGAATTGAAAGCCTTCTAAAGATGGGTAAGATTTCTGATAATGGTGCAAGTTCGTCCAGTAATCCCAGGAAGCCTTTTGTGGGACCTAGAAGAACCGGTGAGACCAATGCTATTCATGTCAACAGGGGCAGACCTCAGTATGTCCACAGATCAGTGGCAGTTGTCACTATTCCAGCTCCGATCCCTCAACAACCAGCATATCAACAACCACAACAACAACCACATTATCAACAGCAAGTCCAGTATCTGCCACAAAGAACTTACAACAACAACAACAACAATCAACAACAAAGACCCTTTCAGCAAAGACCATCACAGGCAAATAGGGTGATTGATCCTATCCCGATGCCTTATGCTGCCTTGTTGCCACAACTCCTGAAGCTCAACCTGGTTGAGTTAAGGACATTGGCACCGCCAGACCCCTCCAATCTGCCAAGAAATTATGATGTCAACGCCAGATGTGCTTTCCACTCCAATGCACCTGGCCACAATACGGAGAAGTGCAGGGCTTTACAAATGAAGGTACAGGATTTGGTGGATTCTAAAGCCCTCAACTTTGCACCCCCTCCAAGTTTCACCAAGAATCCCATGCCCAATCATGGAGGGCCAAGAATTAATGCCATTGAGGAAGACAAGCCATCTTTCTTAATCACCAGTGTTGGACAGATTCGGACACCTCTGGTCGAGATTAAAGCTCAGCTCCTAGAGTGCCAGATGTTCCCCGGGTGTGAGCTCGGTTGTGGTTATTGCAACATTTCGGTCAACGGGTGTGATAACTTGAGAAGCGGCATAGATGGTCTTATCAAAAGTGGTATACTCCAGATCACAACAACGGCACCTACAAATCCAGCAATCCCTTTGGCAACAATTCCTTACTCTCCTACAACTGCAACAACAATCATTCCGACCAATTCATCAATATCATCAACAATGGCTCCGTCCCTCACTTCAACAAATCAAATGTCAACAACCATTTCTTCTACAACATCAGCACCCATTTATTCAGCAGAATCTTCTACAACGCCAACAGAAATTAATGAAGATATCTCAGCAGTCACCATTTACTATGATCCATAAAATGTTCCTCCAAACAACAACTTTCAACAACAAACAGTGGCACCTCCTGCCAGATCACCGGTCACCATTTACTACGATCCGCACACCATTTCAGTACCCTCCTCTGCAGCAGCCAGTCCAGTTACTATCACGGTACCAGGGCCAGTTCCATATGAAAGCAGTAATGCCATACCCTGGCATTATGGATCTGATCTTTACTGCAACGGGGAGAAAATCACCTGGGACTCTTCAACTTCTTCTCCACAGATTGATAATGTTGGGGGAGGCGGAGGCTTCACCAGAAGCGGACGCCTTTTTGCCTCACAATTGCAAAGACCTAATGCCGAGGCAGAAGCTGCTGCGAAAGCAAAAGGAAAGAGTGTGGTATTTGAAGAACCAGCTGTCAAAGAAACTCAGAAGACATCTTTTGAGCAAGATGTAGATGAGTTTATGAGAATCATAAAGAGAAGTGATTACAAGGTGGTGGATCAGCTTCACCAAACTCCCTCAAAGATCTCCATATTATCCATGTTGATGTGTTCTGAAGCTCACAGGAATGCATTACTGAAAGTACAGCACGCAGCATACGTGCCGGAGGAGATCACTGTTAATCAGCTAGAAACTGTGGTGGCAAATGTCAACACCAGTCATGGATTGGGCTTTACCAATGCTGACTTAACAACTGAGGGACGTAACCACAACAAGGCTTTACACATCACACTAGAATGTAAGGGTGATGTTCTATCTCATGTGCTGGTGGACACTGGGTCATCACTCAATGTTCTACCAAAGAAAGCCTTAGTGAAGCTGGAGTATGATGGCTTGGCACTGCGTCCAAGTAATTTGGTGGTGAGAGCATTTGATGGCTCTAAAAGATCAGTGCTAGGAGAGATTGATCTGCCTGTGATGATTGGCCCGCAGACTTTTAAAATTACCTTCTATGTGATGGACATTCAGCCGGCCTACAGCTGTTTGTTGGGTAGACCCTGGATCCATGTCGCTGGCGCTGTTACGTCTACCCTTCACCAGAAGCTGAAATTCGAGTGGGAAGGCCAGATCATCACCATCTGTGGGGAAGAGGACATCTTTGTTAGCCACCTGGCTACTTACAATTACATTGAGATGGATGGGGAGATCCATGAAACCATGAGCCAGGGATTTGAGGCCCTGAACATTAATGAAGCATCTGCTGTACTGGAAACCTCCATGACGTCTTATCAGCAAGCCAGGAAGGTTGTTGAAGAGGGTACTGCCCAAGGCTGGGGCAAGCTGTTGCCCGTGGAGAAGAAGGAGGACAGATTTGGGTTGGGTTACAGACCAACTCAACAAGATCAATCAGAGGCTGCCAAGAAGCCCAACTTTGTCAGCGGGGGAATGCTCACCCCGGATGCAGTGAACAACTTGGAAGATGAGTCGGAAGATGAACGCAACCTGGAGAGCTGGATACGTCCAAGGATCCCGGGGAGCCGCATCTCAAACTGGTCTTCCCAGGAAATTATAAGGGTTACTCCTGCAGAGTAATTATTATTTCCTGTATTTTTAAGCATGCATCAAGTCTTGCATCTTGCCCAAGATGACAAGACTCATTTTGTAATCGGGCCATCTTGTAATTTTGTGCAAACAGATCAATCAATGAATATCGGACGTCTTTTGCAAATGAGTCTTTTTCTTTCCCGCTCACTGTTTTTCATTTTTCTTTTTGTACAAAAATAAAATGGCAATGTTTTCCAAAATGATAAATTTATTTCACTTTTTCTAAACAAAGATTAAAATCGATCACTAAAATGAACAATCTAAACCCTTGCAGAGAGTGCCTTTCAGACTGCACCGACAACAGCACAGCTATGACTTCGTATGACTTTGACAATCCGATTAATCAAGCCGATGAAGGGGTTGAAGAAGATTATGAGCTACCTGAAGAGCTAGCCAGGTTATTAAGGCAAGAGGAGAAGGTTATCACTCCTCATCAGGAGGAGGTCGAAACGGTTAATCTTGGTACGGAAGAAGAGGTGAAAGAAGTTAAGATCGGAGCCTGCTTACAAGATTCAGTAAAGGAGCAACTGATTGATATGCTTCGGGAGTGTGTGGATGTCTTTGCTTGGTCTTATCAGGATATGCCAGGGTTGGACACCGATATTGTCATGCACAAGCTGCCTTTAAAAGAAGAATGTCCACCGGTAAAACAGAATTTGCGCCGTACTCGCCCAGATATGGCAATGAAGATCAAAGAAGAGGTACAAAAGCAGTGGGACGCCGGGTTCCTTGCTGTGACTAGCTATCCGCCGTGGGTTTCTAATATTGTACCTGTGCCTAAGAAGGATGGCAAGGTAAGGATGTGTGTAGATTACCGGGATCTGAACAGAGCCAGTCCGAAAGATGATTTCCCTTTACCTCACATTGATGTATTGGTTGATAATACGGCTCAGTTCTCGGTATTCTCCTTCATGGACAGATTTTCAGGATACAATCAGATCAAGATGTCACCTGAAGACATGGAGAAGACAACTTTCATCACACCCTGGGGCACGTTCTGCTATAAGGTAATGCCATTCGGACTGAAGAATGCTGGTGCCACTTATCAACGGGCTATGGTAACATTATTCCACGACATGATCCACAAAGAAATTGAATGTTATGTGGATGACATGATTGCCAAGTCCCTCACAGAAGAAGACCACCTGGTAAATCTATTGAAGCTATTCAAGCATCTGAGGAAGTACCAACTGAAGTTAAACCCCAACAAATGCACATTCGGGGTGCGATCCGGTAAGTTGCTGGGATTCATAGTAGGGATTGAAGTTGACCCTGACAAAGTCAAAGCCATTCAAGAAATGCCTGCACCGAAGACTGAGAAAGAAGTTCGGGGGTTCTTAGGTAGATTGAACTACATTTCACGGTTCATATCTCACCTTACAACAACCTGTGAGCCCTTGTTCAAGCTGCTAAGAAAAGAACAAACGGTCAGGTGGAACGAAGACTGCCAGAGGGCTTTTGACAAGATCAAGGAATACTTACAAGAGCCTCCAATCCTTATGCCTCCAGTTTAAGGAAGACCTCTAATAATGTACTTGACAGTATTAGAAGAGTCAATGGGGTGTGTGATGGGCCAGCATGACGAGTCTGGTCGAAAAGAGTATGCAATATACTACCTAAGCAAAAAGTTTACCGACTGTGAACAACGTTATTCACTGCTCGAGAAAACTTGCTGTGCTTTAGCGTGGGCTGCTCGCCGACTAAGGCAGTATATGTTGACCCACACTACTTTATTGATATCAAAGATGGACCCAGTTAAGTACATTTTTGAGAAGCCGGCACTTACCGGACGGGTTACAAGATGGCAAATGATTCTCACAGAATATGGCATCCAGTACACATCTCAGAAAGCCATCAAAGGCAGTGTATTGTCTGATTATCTTGCTGAGCAACCCATTGATGATTACCAGCCTATGAGATTTGACTTCCCTGATGAAGACATCATGTTCATAAAAGCAAAAGATCATGAAGAGCCTGTTCACACTGAAGGGCCTGACCCAGAGGAAGAATGGACTATGATGTTTGACGGGGCTGTTAATATGAATGGTCGTGGTGTTGGTGCAGTACTCATTACACCTAAAGGAGTTCACATGCCTTTCTCGGCAAAACTCACCTTTAACTGCACTAACAATGAAGCTGAATACGAAGCTTGTATTATGGGTATTGAGGAAGCCATTGACCTCATGATCAAGACTTTGACTGTATTCGGAGATTCAGCTCTGGTAATTAATCAAACCAACGGTAAATGGTACACTCACCAGGATCATCTAATACCTTACAGGGATTATACAAGGAGGTTATTGACCTTCTTCACAACGATCAAGCTTGAGTATATCCCTCGGGACGAGAATCAATTTGCATATGCTCTGGCTACCATTTCATCCATGATCAAAGTTCAAGCTACCAACTTTGTACCTCGGATTTCAGTGTCCAGACTTGACAGACCAGCATATGTGTTCTCAGCAGATGTTGTCAAAGATGATAAGCCTTGGTTCCATGATATCAAGTACTTCTTGGAGGATCAAACATACCCACCTGGGGCATCTTCCAATGATAAGAAGACATTAAGAAGGCTAGCTGGTAGTTTCTTCTTGAATACTGATGGTTCCCTGTACAAGAGAAACTCTGATATGGTACTCCTCAGATGCGTTGATAGGACAGAAGCAGACTTGTTGATGCACGAGGTGCACGAAGGATCCTTTGGTACCCATGCAGGAGGGCATGCAATGGACAAGAAGTTGCTAAGATCAGGTTATTACTGGATCACAATGGATGCCGACTGTTGTGCCTATGCCAGAAAATGCCATAAATTCCAGATCTATGCGGATAAGGTGCATGTGCCTCCAAATCCTCTGAATGTGATGTCTTCACCCTGGCCCTTTGCCATGTGGGGCATTGATATGATTGGCAAAATTGAACCGACCGCTTCAAATGGCCACAGATTCATCCTGGTAGCCATTGACTATTTTACCAAGTAGGTTGAAGCAGCTTCCTATGCAAATGTTACAAGGCAAGTGGTAGCCCGATTTCTGAAAAGAGATATCATCTGTCGGTATGGAGTGCCCGAGCGAATCATTACTGATAATGGTTCCAATTTAAACAACAAAATGATGGCAGAGCTATGCCGGGACTTCAAGATCCAACACCACAATTATTCTCCTTACAGGCCAAAGATTAATGGCGCTGTTGAGGCAGCTAACAAGAATATCAAGAAGATTGTGCAGAAGATGGTAGTTACCTATAAAGACTGGCATGAAATGCTACCATTTACCTTGCAGGGGTACCGTACGTCAATCAGAACATCCACTGGGGCAACACCGTATCAGCTTGTTTATGGTATGGAGGCAGACCTACCTATTGAGGTTGAGTTACCCTCCCTGCGGGTATTGATGGATGTTAAACTAAACGAAGCAGAATGGGTCAAGTCCCGATACGAACAACTGAATCTGATTGAAGAGAAGAGGTTGGCTGCCATTTGTCATGGGCAGCTGTATCAGAAAAGAATGAAGAAAGCCTTCGATCAGAAAGTCAGGCTCCGAGAATACCAAGTAGGGGATCTTGTGCTGAAAAGACTCATCCCTCCTCATACAGACCATAGGGGCAAGTGGACTCCGAACTATGAAGGGCCATTCGTAGTAAAAAAGGTTTTCTCTGGCGGAGCACTCATGCTCAGTACTATGGATGGTGAAGACTTCCCGTCCCCTGTGAATTCAGATGCAGTTAAAAAATACTTCGCATAAAATGACCCGCTGGACATAAAAACAGAATGTAAGTCCAGGCAAAAATAGGGCATCCCGGTGAGTCAAAAACAGAATAAAAGACTCGGGCAAAAATAAGGGAAAATAAACAAAAATGTACACCCGCTGAGTTGAAAAGCCACATTGGACAACTCAGGCAAAAATGGGTATCTTGGTGGATTGAAAACCTGAAAAGGCGATCCATGCAAAATAAGGGAATAAGCGAACAATTGCATTCTGAATTCGTCTGTATCACTTACAACTTAGTAAGCTTCAAAAGGATCAAGCTTCTTTCAGAATCAGCCTTCTTCAGAAAGCAAGATGAGAAGAACGTCAAATGTCATACGAGTCATAGCAAAGGGAAGCTCCTTGAAGCGTCATCAACATTGCCAATACCTTTTATTTCTCCATTTGTAACAATCTCCTCATTTTAGGGGATTTGTTTCTTTGACTGTATCTTGCCGATTCAGGGCACATGAATTAATAAAATCAGTTTTTTCAGTCATGTTTCGTCTCGTACATTTTATTTTCATTTGCAAGAATGTCCGATGTCTTTTAAGATACTGATTGCATAAATACAGATGCTTCTCTTCTAAAATACGTGCTTGCAGGAAATATACTCACTCCCAGGAGTGCCAAAACTCTTATGATGGAATCTGGTAAAGGATACCTCGGGATTACTTGTGCGTTTCTCTGAATTTTCAGGAATGCAGGTATTCAAAGCACAGCATGGGGCATGAAAGCTTCACCCCAACAAGCTGGCAAATCATTATCTACTCAGCCTTAGCACCGGAGGTGCTTTCTCCCCAGCTGAGTTGCCATTTGTTATTTCCTCCTCATCCAAGTGTAAAAGGCCAGGGAACCATCTCCCCACGGAGTGTTATCCTATCCAGAAGAGCAACACCTGAAGATCTCACAACAATGTGAAGGAAGCTTCCACAAACCCCCAGTTGGGTCCTTCATTACCAAAATAGGTCTATCAGTGACCTATATCCCCAAGCAGAGTCCCATATGTCAGATCTACCAATGATCTCATCCCCAGCTGGGATATCCACTTCAAGCATATCAACCAGAGATCTTCACAGCAACGGGATCTGAATCCCGGATCAGTATCTTTTGCATAATCATAGCATTCGCATCATATTCTCCCCGCAGAGCATAGCATTCCGTTTAATACAGAGCATTACGGCAAAAATCATACATATTGCATAATCATAAGCCATGTTATGAATCAAACACTTGTGAAATACTGACAATCCGTCAGCGGTATACAAAGAACTCCCCGGATTCCCCGGCAGAGAGCCAAGGCACTTTCCCTAAAGATACAGATACTTCCTGACACCCGTCCGTGTCATATCCCCAGTAAAAAGCCAAAATGTCCTCTTTGCACTCACAGATACATATATCTATACAAATTCCCTGACACCCGGTTGTGTCGCCTTCCCCAACATAGATACCTGAAACATTTTGTAAACCATACCCTTGTTTATATTACACTTTCCTCTTTTGACACTCGTCCGTGTCACTCTCCCCAGCAAGTTAAACACTCGTCTGTACACCACTTATACTTGTTACTCCTATTTTTACTCATATAGATACTCGTTCGTATCTTTTACACACCGCTTATATCCCTTCAGATTCAACACTCGTCCGTGTTCTTTGTTAACCAGTTGGTACTCGTCCGTATCATCATCTCTGAACATGCGTCAGTGTTTGTTTCTATTGATACTCGTCCGTATCATGGTCTTAAGGATGCTCGTTCGCATCTTTAATCCATACACAATTTCAAACACTTGTGTCTTCTTGAATTTAGACCCTCGTCTGTGTCTACTATTCCCCAGAAGAGTCCCTTCAGATCCGACACTCGTCCGTGTTCTTTGTTAACCAGTTGGTACTCGTCCGTATCATCATCTCTGAACATGCGTCAGCGTTTGTTTCGACCTGATACCCGTCCGTATCATAGTCTTAAGGATGCTCGTCCGCATCTTTAGTCTATACACAGTACCCAAACACGTATACCTCTCATTCCTTGGACATAGACACTCGTCCGTGTTTACTTGCCCCAGCAAATTCCAGTGAACTATTCCTTTTCTATCTAACATTCGTCTTATGTCATGATACTTTAGGCAGTCGTACCCTGCCAGGTGATCGTCCTTCACCTTTGGATGACCGTCCCTCATCCTTTCCCCAGTGGAGTCTCCATTATTGGAAACCCTTTTCTATCCGGCATTCGTCCTATGTCGTGATATTTAGCAGCCGTCCCCTGCCAGGTGATCGTCCTTCACCTCTTGATGATCGTCCTTCATCATTTTATCCGATGGCCGTCCCCATCGTTGATCTTGTTATCTGACATTCGTCCTATGTCATGATAAACCCCGAGAGCAGCCGTACCCTGCTAGGTGATCGTCCTTCACCTCTTGATGATCGTCCTTCATCATTTTATCCGATGGCCGTCCCCATCGTCGACCTTTTTATCCGGCATTCGTCATATGTCGTGATACGTTTTAGCAGCCGTCCCCTGCTAGGTGATCGTCCATCACCTTAGATGACCGTCCCTCATCTTATCCCCCAACAGAGCAGCCGTCCCCTGCTAGGTGATCGTCCTTCACCTTTGATGACCGTACTTCATCATTTATTTCATTCACCTGTAATCCCTAGATAATCTTACTTGATGGTCGTCCCCATCATAATCTCTTATATCCCTAGCATGTCGGTCGTCCCCATCATTACTTCATCCCCAGCAGTCGTTCTCTGCTCGACGGTCGTCCTCCGTCGCCTGCACTTTATAATATACTTTGTTTTCTCTTACAATTTATATCCCTTTTCTTCTTCATTCTGTGAGTGCAAATTTTGGACTGTCTTTGGTATTCAACCACAAGTTATCTTGTTTGCCTGTTAAGCCGTTGCTTACATCCTGCACAGCTAACTCATGCTTGAATAGGGGCAGCTGTAAACACCCCAAATTTGCCCTCACCCATTCACACCATGGCTTGTGATCTTTTCATATGCATAAGTTCAATCATAGCATCTCATATTGCATATTTGCTTCACTGCATTGGTTCAAAGTCATTTGCATCTAGGGTTTATGATCTGAGCCATCCCTGAACCATTTGAGCCACTCCAAAGGTCATCAATCACTTCAAAGGGGTCCATGTATGTTCAAGCATCATATTGTATCCTCACAGAGTCAAGAAAGTCAAAGAATCACAAGAACTGAGAAAGGCATGGAAGCAGAGCCAGGTTTAACTGCACAGATGACCTAGAATTAGGGTTTTGGTTTAAAAGGCCATAACTCCAAATTTTTTGGTCTTTGTTTCTATTGGTCTCCATATGTCATAAGGATCATGCATATCAATTTTCATGAAGAAATTCAATGGGGAAGGCATCTGATCAAGAGTTGACTTCTTGAGCAAGTCAGTGTAAAATCAGGGCATCTAAGGCCCCCAATGACCCAACCAAGGGGTGTTCTTCATCATTTTGAATGTGTATGATCTTTATTTGATCATAGAAGATGTTAGAAGTTCACAAAATTGAAGAATTTCAAGCCATTTGAAAAGTTGCCTTTTTGGGAAAATGACTTGTAATGGAAACTTGCCATTTTGGGAAACTTTTTCAACCCTTTCTTTTTGATTCAAAAATGCTTCAAATGGGAAAACTTTGGTCATGAAAGTTGTATAATGGATCATTCCCTTTTCAAAAAGTACAAGAACTCATTCTAATTCATTTTGGATCAAAAGTTATGGCTTGTCAAAGTTGGGAAAAATCACATAATTTCAAGTTATGTACCAAAGAGGCAAAGTTGCAAAACCACTTGCCAAGGCAAAATGAGACCTCAAAGTGACTTCTGATCTTTTCACAAACATAAATCAATGCCTAAAATTCAGAATGCACCAAAGGTTTTCCCATTCTCATGACTTATGGATCAAGAAACTTCAAAAGGGGCAAAAAGTCACAAAGTTGCAAAACCTATGATAAACCCTAATCCACTTACTGCATTGCCTCTAATCATTTTCCATGGCTCTCCCTGATTCAAGCTGCAGCCAATCCATGCTTTGTACCTTCACTGCCATAGCCCATACCTCTCTTACACAAAACTTGACTTTTTGGCAAAAACCCCATACCAATCAGCCTGTGCCACACCAACTTCTCTGACCTCTCTAGTTGGGATAAGTGGACCAAATGCAACATAACACACCACATACAGAAGCCTGAAACACTCTTCAAGCCATAGCTTCAAGTTTTCCCCCCTTATGCACTTTCCTTCGAAACTCATCACACAAGCATCAAACATCAAAACAAACTCCATAGAACATCTCAGCATGTCTCACTGATCATCCCTGACCCTTCACCTTGCCCTGAAACCCCCTGAAATCAAAACACGATTTCTCACCCCTCCTGAACAGAACTCACTCAATCTCCCAAACCAGCCAAAAGAAACTCCAACCAAGCATTGCAAGCTTCTCAGGAGGTTCATTGGAGGCGTTTTGGATCAAAGAAGCAGCCAGAAAGTTCCAAAGATCAAAGCTCCAGTTCAGGTGAGCTCAAGAACTTTTTTTCCAGAAACTTGTTTTTAAGTTACCAATTGATTCTTTATGCTTCACTGATTATGATGATATGTTTTGTTTTGAAAATGGTTGAGAAATGAGTATGTATTCGTGTTCTGAAATTTTTTGACCTAAAACTGTTTTGATTCGATTCTCATTGTTGATGTGTTTTAAATGCTGATTGTTTGTTGATTCTTGATGTATGAAGTATGGGGATCATTTCTGGGCAAAGAGATAGGAGTTTAGTGGCCTAGGGAGGAAGATAGCAATTTTCAGGGAGAGGGGTGGCTGGAGAAGATGACCGGAGGTCATTTCCGGCCACCTGAAAGTCATTAAGTCATTAATTATGTTTAGGGTTTAGTTTAAATATGGACCTTAGATCTGGCTGACTTTTGTTGACTCCCGCGTGTTTTGATGGCCTGGATCATTTCATTAAACCCTAATCCCATTTAATTAAATTAATTAATTAAGTTTAGTCAGTTTGAATGAGAGCCACAGGATCTGGCGCGCAGTCTTTCCCTCCATTCCCAGTTTAAATGTCAGCCTTAGGATGCACTGACTTTCTTTTTGTTCATATTTATTTTATTTTCTTGTCATTTATTTTGTGCATTTTATTTAAAATAGCAAAAACCATTTAAAAATTATGAAATTTTTTACCAAAGATTTCATTAATTTTTAAAACCCAAAAACATTTTTTATTTTATTTTTTGCATTAAAAATTATTTTTAAATCATTTAAATGTTTTTTTAATTAATTAATGGAAATTAATTCATTAAAAATACATTTAGGTATTTAAAAATCAAAAAAAAAATTCACATTGCATTTAAAAACATTTAGAAACATTGTCCAACTCTCAAACCAAATTTCTTTTTTGTTCTTGATGCCTTTTGATCATTTTCATTGGATTTAATTTCATTTCAAGGCAATATTTTATGTCAAACTTCAAAAATTTCTTTCTGCCTAACCATTGAGAGTTGGATGATGATTCTTCTTGCATTGTACTCTTCATAGCATGTAGTTTATAGGATAAAATTGGTTGGATTTGATCTTGCATTTTCAATTTGTTTAGCATTTTTCTTGATGAGGTACCCCAAAACCCTAGCAATCTTAGGAAATTCATAACTTTCACTAGGTTAAGAATTGGATCCCCTCCTTTGGGCAGTGAGTTTGTATAGGTTTAGGGTATCTTTGATGGCATTTTCAAATTTTTATCATGTCATTTGCTTCTGGTTTTGGATTTTTGCTTTGCGTGATGCATGTAACCCTAATTTGTGCTTTCCTTTGCATCCATTTCTCATTTGCTTGCATACCATGACTTGTCATGACATTTTGTGCATTCACTTGATTCATAATACATCTTAGGACATATTAGAATCATGTTTGATCATTGCATCTTTCATTTTCCATGTTGTATGTCCATTACACTTCATAACTTTTCATGTACATTCATGGTTCAATGCATGCCTCATTTGCATCCTTATGCTTGTTTGATCATTCTCATGCCTTGCCTCATGTTTGTATCATCTCTTAGCATCATTCACTTCATGTCCTTGCTCCTGGTTTTGGTTTGCATCATCACATTTCATCTCATTTGCATTGCATTTCATTTCTTATGCTAACATTTCAGGTGGTAAGTTGTTTGAGAAGTGAATTTGCCTTCACTTCTCACAATCTCATCTCATCCCTATGGCATCTTTGCTGCATTTTACCTTGTGAATTGGATTGATCTTGATCATTCATGTTCATCTCTTACTTTCTTTCTTCAAGCAACTTGTCTTCTTAAGTGAAGCAAGTTGTCTTGCTTCTCTCTGCTCCTTCCTCCTTTCATCTGCTTCTCTCCTTGGTGGTTCCTTGAAGATCTTTCTCCCTTTGGCCTCATAAACCTTAGGACCTCCAAGCTTGATAATAATTAGGTTTTGATTAGTCCCCCATTTAGCTTTTTCCTTTGTGTCATCTTTGAGTCTTCTCTTCTCACCTCATAATCAAGGACTAAACCCTAAAGGTTTTAAGGCTTTGTGATTAAGCTTATGCCTGCATCCTTCTATTAGGATGGACTGTATAACTTTAATCCTAAGTGTTAAACCCTTAATGTGTTTAAATCCTTTAATCAATTCACTTAATAATCATCAAGACATCAAGCTTGTAACTCGGGCCTTGCATTAGGGTTCTGATTCTTCCTTAATTGGTTAAGAAGGACTAACCCTAGTGTTAATGGACAAGTCCCCCTCAAGTTGTCTTACAAACCATAAAAATCACTTCTTCATCCTATCATTAACTAAAATCCACTTAATAAAGGCTTTGTTTTGTCATGAGGTTAATCCCTAATCATGGATTAAGTTGAGGAGTCTTTCTCAGCTTAAATGTTCTCATCTATCATCCTTCTATTAGGATGGTGCAATGAGTCCATTAAATCCTTGATTATGGCTTAAACTCATTACCTAACACTAAACAAAAACAACAAAAACATCTAAATAATCACAAGTAGGTTAATGATCTTAATCCTACATCATGGTGATTAAGTTTGAGATACTGACTTCATACTTAAGGTATTCTCATTACCCCTAATCAGAGGGAGGATGTGATGAGTTTACTAACCCTTGGTTTAGGCTTAAGCTCATTAACTTATGACAAACTTCAAAAAGCAATAAAAGATTGAAAACTCAAAAACAAACAATAATCGTCTCCTCCGGGATTCTTTTCTCATCTCATTCATTCACAAACGAGAACTCGCTTCTTCCGTCTAATGCAAGACAGTTTGCACCTGAGCCAGACAGGTCATACACTTGAGCATAGACTAGTAAGCAGTTCACAAGTCAACTTATCTTTCAGTCTCTTTGGGTCGAACTACGGTGTTCTGACTTCCTCATTGCACGAGAGGATACGTAGGCATAACTTCACAGTTATCGAACAAAAGTCTATGTATATTCCCCCTCTTTCCAGCCTTATTCTTTAAGCCTCATGGTCTTGAGCATCTCATTCTTATTCTTACACTGACACTTCACTTATACACTGTACTTCTTTTACACTGACACTTGCATTCTTTCCAGCTTTGATACACAAAATAGCACTGACACTACCCCTTTAAAGCACAAATTTTTCAAGCGTGGATCCCGTCGAGTACGGCGGACAATATGGGTGCTAATACCTTCCCAGGTTGTAACCAACCCCCTTTCTCAGTCTCTCTGGTTCGCAACCGTCTTATCCTTATCTTTTCTTAGGTCTATGCAGCATTGCCTTTCCTCCGGGATAAAAATGCCTAGCTGGCGACTCTTGTCTTTCTGAGTTCACCCCTGTGTGTTCTCATCCTTTTCGCCGACCGTTCGCGTCTGTACCCCTTCTGACCTGAGGTGTCATTTGGTGGGAGCGACAGCTAGTATCACAACTTGGTTAGAGATGGAAACAGGATTCCTCAACGAATATTTTCCTGCGTCAGTTTTCATCCGGAAGAGATATGATATTGTCAATTTTAAACAAAAAGAGGGTGAATCACTTGGAGATGCATATAAAAGATTCAAAAGGTGTTTGACCGCGTGTCCTACTCATAATATGGACGCAACCGAGCAGATGAAAAACTTTGTGAATGGGTTGCGACTCAAGACAAAACAGCTTATAGATACTGCTGTAGGTGGCTCAACAAACTTTTCAACAACCACTGGTATCAAAAGAATCATAGAAGCTATTGCTGCTAATGAACACCTTGAATTATATGATCGCGTAATGAGTCAACCAGATGGTAAAATTGATTTAAAGCTGACAGAGCAAGTTGTGAAAATGGAAGATCAAATTGCTGCAGAAGTTGAAAGAAGGCTGAAGAAGATGAATCTTGGCACACAGACAGTAGCTCAGGTGGAACCTGTTCAAGTTGTGATTTGTGAGATTTGGCAACTCAAGAATAGGTTGAACAGATTAATATGTTGAGGCAGAACAATCCGTATGCCAACACGTATAATCCGGGATGGAAAAATCACCCCAATTTCTCTTGGAAAGATCAACAAGGGAACCCAAAAATCGGTTCAAGGCCAGCAACAATATCAGCCCCAGCAACAACAATATCAGCCACCAGTTCCAAGAAAAGCTGATTGGGAAATTGCCATTGAAAAGATGGCAGCTCACAATTCTCAATTCCAAGAAGAAACGAGGAGTAACTTCAAGAATACTGGAGCTTCTATAAAGAACCTTGAAGTTCAAATGAGCCAAATTGCCCAACACCTAGCTATTCCCCAAACTCCAGGAACTCTTCCATGTGCTACTGTAACAAATCCAAGAGATAATCACAAAGTCAATGCAATCACAACACGAAGAGGTAAAGAAATTGAAGAGGTGAAAGATAATTCTGAGAGTGAAAATCAAATAATTGAAGTAGAACTGGAAATAAAAGAGAATGAAGTTGTTGAAGAAGTGGAAGAAGTAACCCCAGCACCGGAAATCAAAGTAAAAACGGTAGAACCGAAACCGGTGATCAAACTTCCTTATCCAACAAGAAACAAAAAGAAAGGGCAGCAAGAGAAGAATTTTGAGAAATTCCTAGAGTTGTTCAAGAAGCTGGAGCTGAATATTCCACTACTTGAAGCACTTGAGCAAATGCCCACCTATGCCAAATTCATGAAAGATATCATTGCTAAAAAGAGGACCATGGGAGTTGAACCTATTATTCTAACCGAAACTTGTAGTGCTATTTTGCAGGGACTAAAGATTCCGGTGAAGAAAAAAGAAAGAGGAGCTGTCACAATTCCATGCACCATCGGTGACCGGTCATTCAAGAGAGCTCTCATTGATTTGGGAGCGAGCATTAGTTTAATGCCTCTATCCATCTACAAAAAGTTGGGTATTGGTGTTGTTCAAGATACTCGGATGACTCTCCAGTTTGCAGACCATTCTGTGAGGTGGCCATATGGAGTAGTCCATGACGTCCTGGTTAGAGTGGACAAGTTTGTGTTTCCAGTTGACTTTGTGATTCTTGAAATGCCCGAAGATGAAGAAATTCCTTTAATCTTGGGAAGACCATTCTTAGAAACCGGGAGAGTCATGATAGATATGGAAGGGGGAACACTCACTTTGAAAGTGTACGATGAAGAGTTGAAAATTGATGTTAGGAACACTTTGAAGTATAAAGATGATGTGGGCACTAGTAGTAACATACAAGTGTTTGAACAAGTGGAAGCTGGTGAACATTTAGAGAATGTATCCCAATTTCCTCTAGAAAGGGTACTGAGTATGTCTATTTTTGAAGATGATAAGGAAGTCGAAAGTAGTGATATGGAAGTGGTAGCTATGCTTGAAACTCAACCTATCCTGAAAAGAGTTAGAATGCATCGGTGGGAAGAGTTAAGACAACCTATAATGGTTGATGAAGGTGAAGACAAGACAAAGATATCAGAATTGAAACAACTACCAGAGAATCTCAAATATGTCTTTCTTGACACTGAAGAAAAATGTCCCGCTATTATTAGCGCTAATTTAAAAAGTGTGCAAGAGGACAAATTAATTGGAGTTCTAAAGAAATTTAAGGGAGCAATTGGGTAGAAAATTGAAGACCTTAAAGGTATAAGTCCTACGGTGTGCATGCACAAAATACTCATGGAAGAAGATCACAAACTGGTTGTGCAGCCCCAAAGGAGATTGAACCCTGTGATGAAGGAGGTAGTGCGAAAGGAAGTTGTTAAGCTATTGGATGCGGGATTGATCTACCCTATATCAGATAGTGTCTGGGTGAGTTTGGTCCATGTGGTGCCCAAAAAGGGAGGAACAACAGTAGTAAATAATGAAAAAAATGAGTTGATTCCTACTAGAACTGTTACTGGATGGAGAGTTTGCATTGATTATAGAAGATTGAAATTGGCTACGAGAAAAGACCATTTTTCGTTGCCATTCATTGATAAAATGTTGGAAAGGATAGCGGGGCATGATTACTATTATTTTCTGGATGGATACTCCGGATACAACCAAATTGCGGTTGCACCGGAAGATCAAGAGAAAACAGCCTTCACCTGCCCATACGGTGTTTTTGCTTATAGGAGGATTCCATTCGGGCTGTGTAATGCCCCAGCGACATTTCAAAGATGCATGACTTCTATTTTTGCTGATATGCTCGAAAAGCATATGGAAGTCTTCATGGATGACTTCTCGGTTTTTGGTTCATCATTTGATAATTGTTTAACTAACCTTTCACTTGTTTTACAGCGATGTTAAGAAAGCAATGTGATCCTTAACTGGGAAAAGTGCCATTTTATGGTATGAGAAGGCATTGTTCTGGGACACAAGATCTCCCACAAGGGAATTGAAGTCGACCAAGCCAAGGTGAAAGTCATCTCAAAATTACCACCACCGGTGAATGAAAAAGGTATTCGTAGTTTTTTAGGCCATACGGGTTTCTATCGCAGATTCATAAAGGATTTTTCCAAGATAGCCAAACCTCTGACTACCTTGTTAGTTAAGGAAAAGACCTTTGTTTTTGATAAAGAGTGTGCCGATGCATTTGAGACACTGAAAAATAAATTGGTGTCGGCACCCATTGTGATTGCCCCCGATTGGTCTCTATCCTTTGAGATCATGTGCGATGCGAGCGACATTATGGTAGGGGCTGTTCTTGGACAACGAAGAGGAAAATTTCTTCATGTGATTTCTTATGCTAGTCACGTTTTGAACCCTGCACAGATAAATTATGCAACTACCGAGAAGGAGTTGCTAGCTGTTGTGTATGCCTTTGATAAATTCAGGAAATATCTGTTGGGTTCAAAAGTGATTGTTTACACTAACCATGCTGCTTTGAAATATCTTTTTGCTAAGCAAGATTCGAAGCCAAGGCTCTTGAGGTAGATTTTTCTTCTCCAGGAGTTCGATGTCGAGATCCGCGACGAGAAAGGGTGTGAGAACACTGTTGCGGATCATATTTCTCGGATGTCACCAATTGAGGAGACTGAAGAGCGGCGCCCAATAAAGGATGAGTTTGCTGACGAACATATCCTAGATGTTATTGGAGTGCCTTGGTTTGCAGATTATGCGAACTACCTTGTTGGCGGTATTATACCTGACGATTTTGATTCTAACAAAAGGAAAAAGTTTGTTCATGATTGCAGGTTTTACTTATGGGACGATCCGTTTCTCTACAAAAAAGGAGTGGATGGCCTAGTCAGAAGGTGTGTACCCGACGAAGAGCAGAAAGATGTGTTGAAAGCATGTCACAATTCCGAGTACGGTGGACATTTCAGTGGTGATAGGACAGCAGCTAAAGTCCTTCAATCCGGGCTATACTGGCCATCTTTATTTAAGGATGCTCAAGAGTTAGTGAAGGAGTGTGACAGATGTCAGAGGACTGGGAATATATCAAAAAGAAATCAGATGCCCCAGAACTCTATGCTAGAGGTTGAGTTATTCGATGTATGGGGGATAGACTTCATGGGGCCATTTCCACCATCATTCAGAAAGAACTATATTTTGGTTGCGGTGGACTATGTTTCCAAATGGGTAGAGGTTGTTGCATTGCCTACCAACGATGCGAAGGTTGTGATGAGATACCTGAAAGAGAATATTTTTGCAAGGTTTGGTGTTCCGAGAGCATTGATAAGTGATGAAAGAACGCATTTCCTGAATCACCTCATGGAGAGGCTTCTGCAAAAGTATAATGTGAAACACCGGATAGCTACTCCATACCACCCTCAAACAAGTGGCCAAGTAGAGGTGTCGAATAGACAACTAAAATAAATTATGGAAAAAACAGTGAATTCATCTCGAAAGGATTGGTCGATTAAGTTGGATGATGCTCTATGGGCGTATCGAACAGCTTTCAAAACGCCTATCGGTATGTCACCATATCAGCTGGTGTACGGAAAGGCATGTCACCTACCATTGGAACTTGAACACAAGGCTTTCTGGGCGTCTAAGTATTTTAATATGGATTTGTCAAAAGCTGGAAGTTCTCAGATTCTTCAACTTCATGAGTTAGAAGAATTCAGGAATCGGGCGTACGGGAATGCTAAGGTTTACAAAGAGCAAACAAAAAAATGGCATGACAAGAGGATTCAAAGAAAAGAGTTTTGGGAAGGACAACTGGTCCTCTTGTACAATTCAAGGTTAAAGCTATTTCCAGGAAAATTACGGTCTAAATGGTCGGGACCTTTTGTAGTTCACAAGGTATTTCCTCATGGAGCAGTCGAAATTTTAAAATCAAACCAATGGAGATATTTTCAAGGTGAATGGGCACAGATTAAAGCCCTACTTCAGAGGCAAAACTACTGGTGATGTGAATGTCATTCGTCTTACTCAGTAGGACGACGGACCGTCGAGCCATGCGACGTTAAACGCAGCGCTACGTGGGAGGCAACCCACGATTTTTCTCATGCTTACTTTTGTTTGTTTCAGTTTTTGTAGGTTGTGCGTTTGTGTTAATCACAGATTCTGCTAAGGAAAAAGGGAAGTTGGATAGTCAAGCTAAAAATCAAGAAAAAGACTGAAAAATGGAAAATTCAGGGCCCTGACACGGGTGCCCGTGTCCCATGACACGGTCCGCGTCAGGAGGATGGAGTTTTCCTGAGATTTGAGGAATACAGGGGTGCAACACAGGTGTCCGTGTTGCAAAGCCTGAAAATCCCCTGATTTTGATGTGATTTTGTGGCAATGCAGGGGCCTGACATGGGTGCCCGTGTTGCGCAACACGGCCCGTGTCAGGAGTGCGGGACAGTTTTTTCAAAAAAATTCATATTCCTAACATTTTTAATGAAATGGGGCCCACGCAATAATACCCTTAACTTATCATTACTTCCCTCATTACCACATATCTTTTTCTTTCACTTAACCATCCATCTTCTACAAACCCTCATTCTCTAAAAACCCTTAACCTCCATTACTCTTCTACACAAAAGCTTCAAATTCTTTCATACCCACTCACTAAATCGCCCTTCCATCTTCACAAAAAGTGTTCCCCTCGTCTCCCTTGTCACTTCTACGGTGACTGTTTTCACTAATTCCTCTGTCGAATTTTGTTGTGTATTTGTGCAGGTAATAAGAATGCCTCCTCGCAGAGATACTGGAAAGAATGCGGCTGAGTCGTCTCGCCCCCGAAAGCGAGCGCACCGCATGCCTAATGCCCACGACATTTTTTTCGAGAATCCGGAGCACCAGGTCAAGTACTCTAAGTTGGTAAAGCGTAAGTTAATACCAGCTAGATATATTTGTAATGAGACTCTCGATAACCTAGGGATGAGATTTGAGGTACATAGGATGTTTCATAATATTGGTATGTTGAATTTTATGCAATTTGAAGCGCCGACTTTCGAGCGCATAACATTAGAGTTTTTGAGTTCTTTGCAATTTCAGCTAAAGCACAGGTGGACTGGGTCGGATACAGAGTACTACGGTACTTTGAAGTTTCGTCTTTTTGACACTGATCACGTTTTACCGGTTGCGGAACTGGGAAAGATTCTAGATCTTCCAATCTATGGGCCTAGAGCACCTCCCAGCACGTTTGTTGTAGGAGAATTTTGGAGGGACATTACTGGCAGTACTGACTATGTCGCATATGCGGCGAAGGCTTCGGGGATTCATAACCCGTGTTTTAGGTATACTCAAAAGGAGTTGGCTTATACCCTTTTCTGCAGAGGTGACAGCACAGGAGTAGCTACATAAAGAGAGTTGTACTTTATCTATGGTATGGCTAATAATGAATTGATCAATGTAGTGGCCTTCGCAGCAGATCACCTCAAGCGGGTAGCTAATGCCGCTTCCGGTGAGATCTCTGTAGGAAGAATGATAACACAGATAGCTGACAAACTTGGTTACGGTCCGAGATTGATGGAGGTACGTTCAGTGGTAGGTAAGAATAAAATTGATTTAGACACCCTCACTAACCAAGGTATGATTAAGAGTTTTCATAATTATTACTTTGTGCTTAGCCGTAACCGTCATTTGATATCTTTGTCTGCTCCCAATTTGATTACCATTGATAATAAAGTTAATTGGTTGTATGAGAATCCTCTGCAGGGCGACAACGAGCAGTATGATGAATTCTTTTCAGGTGCGGATGATGAGGGGTACCAAGCTGAGGAGGTCCCTGTACAAACTGTCGGCGGCTCATCAAATCAGGAGACCGGTCAGTGGAGCCTGACCAAGGAAGAATGGGATGAGATGATAAGAGAGAAGACCCGTCAAGGGGATCTCATTGATGAGTTGCATGAGTGGATGCAGCAGATGAGGCTGCATGGCTATCCCTCAGCTCAGTGATATCTGTGAGTTCCCTCCGACATTGGTTCTTCAATAGTGTGGACACTGTTGAGTTCAAGTGTGGGGGGATTGAGTTTTCTTGTTTTTGTTTTGTTTTGTTTTTATCTGTTTTTATTTCTAGTAGTGTTTTAGGTAGTCGGCTTGAAAATTATGGTTATATGTTGTTTGAAAAACACCCCTGAATTGACCTGTTAAGTGTGAAAGTTGTGTTACTGCGAGTGAATAATGAGAAAGTATATCGGATTGAGTGAAAAGAAACCCGATAAGGAAAATGGAAATTTTTTGATGTTTAGGTACAACACAAACACACTGAGTCTACTGAGTAAGGAACGAGTCCGACGTGTAGATTCGTGCCATGGTACTTTGATCTGAGAAGTAAACCCTAAGTAGTTTCTACTGACAAATATGGCTTGATCTATAATAATTGTGTGTTCAGAGTTGATCAAAAAGAGAAAAAATGCATGAAGGCACCGCAAAAAAAATGAATAAGAACATTAGAACGATCAATCCTTCTAAGTTGGGTAACCCTCACCCGGTTATTCAGCCTAACGGCGGTTGAACATAAATGTTTCCCTTAAGGGACAAAGAGATAACGGTGCCAATAAAAGAGAAAAAGGATCAATTTTGTACACACGGTGAAAATCATAAGAAGCCTTAAAAAGGATTGTCCGAATGAAAAGGGTGGAAATTAAATCAAAACAGAAGACCTAAGCCCGAAGCATAGTTGGAGAGGTTACCGAAAAGGAGATTCAGGTCTGGGGTTTACCGCGGTTTAGTGTTTGTGTGATACCTTCGTAGAGAAAGAAGTACCAAAATAACTTGTAGGGTGACTTGGAACGAAAATCCACGTATGAGTATAGTGATTCATCTCGCTATTGTTGAATGAGTTGACAGTGTTTGAGTGTGTGAATGAAAGCTCTTTGCTTGAGGTCAAGCAAAAGTTCAAGTTCGGGGGAATTTGATCAGTGATCTTTAGTCGTATTTTTCAAGTCGTTTTCGTTGTTCTTTTTGTATGCTTTCGTTTGTTTGAAGTGTTTCTTTCACGTTTTCGTCGTAGTTTTCTTATTTTAGCATGCAAGTCCGGTTTTGGTCTTTTTATCAATTTTTACCTTCGGTATGTGTTATTTGGTTGTTTTGTTGATGTGTTTTCAGGTCTACATCTAGTTGGTTGTTCGAAGCCTTCGCAATGATGATCCGAGTGTTGAAAAACCAACGAAATAGAGATATCAGAAGCACAACACGAGTGCCCGTGCCATACAACACGGCCCGTGTTGTGAAGGCCTTTGAAGAGGAGTTTCTTGGGTTAAAAAGGATCAAATCAGAAGCATGACAAGGGTGCCCGTGTTGCACAACACGGCCCGTGTCATGGCCTCTGAAGGAGCTGAGAATTTGAGGAGATTCAGTAGCATGACACGGGTGCCCGTGTTGCACAACACGGCCCATGTCGTGACAACCAGAAACAGAAATTCTGTTATTTTTATGATGCTGACTGAGATATTTTCGGAGGACAATCTGGACATTTCACGGAGTATTTTGAAGACTGATATATTAGATGATTAAGACTTAGAGAAGGTACTTTTACTTTTGGGGGGATTTGGAAATTGGACGATAGAGAGAGATTAAAGTGGATATCTAAGGAGAAGAAGGATTGATCAAGAGCGGAAGCAATTGACGATCCAACCGATCCAACGTTGATTGTAATGTCTCTATATCATTATTCAGTTTTTATTTTTGTTATGAACATGAGTGGCTAAACCCCCCAATGCTAGGGGGTGTCCCTGGTTTGCTTATTGTAATGACTTTTTGAATTCTTAATCTATGAGATTGTGTGTTTAAACCACTTTCTTTATTTTATGCAACGTTCATAATGCTTTATCTTTTTGGAAAATTTGATAATTGATCGTAGTTAGGGATTGGTCTGACCAACCATCCTAACTTTGTTGCGTAATTTTAATCACGGTAGATATTACCGAGGAATTGGAATACCCTGTGAAAACCATTTTTATGTTAGAATTATTGCTTGATATTCTTCCTTGGCCATTGAGGAATTAGGGTTGAGGAAGAATACCAAAGGTTTTTCTCTAAAGGAATTTTGGAAAAACAATCTTGAACATAGGAAAGATAAGGTTTGAAGCATGTCTCTTTAGAGTCGAGAAATTATTAAGTCATTGCATTGCAAATTATACATCGTCCCTGACATTATTCTCATATTCGTGCAACCTCTATTCTTTGTTTACATTTTAGTATTTTAATTCTATTTTATCTCAAAACAAACTATCAACCAAAACTTTTGTTCAATTGAAATCTATTCAGAAAAACTTAATTCGGTACGCAGTCCTCGAGATCGATATTCGGGATAACTCCCTTTTATTACTACATCGGTAAAAATAGTACACTTGCTAATTTTCCGATCACCCTTCAGTGTGAATAGGCTCTTCATGATGTCTTCATCTGGAAAATCTAATCTCATAGGCTGGTAATTGTCAATGGGTTGCTCAACTAGATAGTCAGACAGTACACTTCCCTTGATGGCCTTTTGAGAGGTGTACTAAATGTCATATTCTGTCAGAATCATTTGCCATCTTGCAACCCTTCCGGTAAGTGCTGGCTTCTCAAATATGTACTTGACGGGGTCCATTTTTGAGATCAACAAGGTAGTGTGAGTCAACATATACTGCCTTAGTCGGCGAGCAGTCCACGCTAAAGCACAACAAGGTTTTTTGAGCAGTGAATAACGTTGTTCACAGTCGGTAAACTTTTTGCTTAGGTAGTATATTGCATACCCTTTTTGACCAGACTCGTCATGCTGGCCCAACACACACCCCATTGACCCTTCTAATACTGTCAGGTACATTATTAGAGGTCTTCCTTCAACTGGAGGCATAAGAATCAGAGGTTCTTGCAGGTACTCCTTGATTTTGTCAAAAGCCTTCTGACAATCTTCGTTCCACCTGACCGTGTGTTCCTTTCTTAATAATTTGAAAAGGGGCTCACAAGTTGCAGTAAGATGAGATATGAAACTTGATATGTAGTTCAATCTACCCAAGAACCCCCGAACTTCCTTTTCAGTCCTAGGTATAGGCATCTCCTGAATCTCTTTGACTTTGTCAGGATCAACTTCAATCCCCTTTTCACTTACAATGAATCCCAGCAGTTTACCGGACCGTACCCTGAATGTTCATTTGTTGGGGTTTAACTTCAACTAGTACTTTCTCAGACGCTTGAACAACTTCAACAGATTTACCAGATGATCTTCTTTAGTGAGGGACTTGGCAATCATGTCATCCACGTAGCATTCAATTTCTTTGTGGATCATGTCGTGGAATAACGTTACCATAGCCCGTTGATAAGTCGCACCGGAATTCTTCAGTCCAAATGGCATTACCTTGTAACAAAATGTGCCCTAAGGTGTGATGAAGGTTGTTTTCTCCATGTCTTCGGGTGACATATTGATCTGATTATACCCGGAAAAACCATCCATGAAGGAGAACACTGAGAACTGAACTATGTTGTCGACCAATACATCAATGTGAGGTAATGGGAAATGATCCTTCGGGCTAGCTCTGTTTAGATCCCGATAATCCACACATATGCGTACTTTTCCATCCTTCTTAGGCACTGGTACAATGTTAGTGACCCACGGCGGGTAACTAGTTACAGCAAGGAAACCGGCATCCCACTGTTTTTGTACCTCTTATTTAATCTTCATGGCCATATCTGGACGAGTACGGCATAGCTTTTTCTTCACTGGAGGGCAATCTTCCTTTAATGGCAGCTTGTGCATAACAATATCCATATCTAGACCTGGCATGTCTTGATAGGACCAAGCAAAGACGTCGACGTATTCTCGAAGCATGTCGATAAGCTGTTCTTTTACTGAAGCTTGCAGACCGGCCCCAATCTTCACTTCCTTCAAATCCTCTTCGGTACCAAGATTAACTATTTCAACCTCCTCCTGATGAGGAGTAATCACTTTCTCTTCTTGCCTCAACAACCTGGCTAACTCTTCAAGCAACTCATAGTCTTCTTCAACCCCTTCATCAGCTTGATTAATTGGATTGTCGAAGTCATACAAGGTCATAGCGGTGCTGTTGTCGATGCTATCTGGAGGATAATCTCTGCAAGGTTTGAGATTTGTTCGTTTTAGTGATCAATTTTAATCTTGTTTAGAAAAATGAAGCTATTTATTTTGAAAACATTGCCATTTTATTGTTTTGTACAAAAGTGAAAAATGAAAAGACAGTGAGCGAAAAAGAGACTTGTTTGAAAAAGATGTCTGATATTCATTGATAATCCATTTACACAAAATTACAATATGGCCCTATTACAAAATGAGTCCTGACACCTTGGGAAAGATGCTGGACTTGATGCATGCTGAAAAAAGCAGGAAATAATAATTACTCTGCAGGAGTAACCCTTATAATTTCCTGGGAAGACCAGCTAAGGACTTGGTGACCCGGGATCCTGTGACGTATCCAGCTCTCCAGGTTGAGGTCGCTTTCCGCCTCGTCTTCCAGGTTGTTAACAGCATCTGGGGTGAGCATCCCCCCACTAATGAACTTGGGCTCTTTAGCAGCCTCTGCTTGATCTTGTCGGAATGATTTGTAACCTAAACCGAATCTGTCCTCCTTCTTCTCCACCGGTAGCAGCTTGCCCCAGCCTTGGGCATTTCCATCTTCAACAACCTTCCGGGCTTGCTGATAGGAGATAATTGAAGTATCCATCCTATTCTCCTGGGATCCGGCGAATACTTCAGTCGTCGCCTCATTGACATTTAGAGCCTCGAACCCTTGGCTTATAGTTTCATGGATTTCACCATCCATCTCAATGTATTTGTATGTAGCTAGATGGCTAACAAATATGTCCTCTTCAGCACAGATGATGATAATCTGTCCTTCCCACTCATATTTCAATTTCTGGTGAAGGGTCGACGTAACTGCGCCAACGGCGTGAATCCATGGTCGTCACAACAAACAGTTGTAGGCCGGCTGAATTTCTATCACATAGAAAGTAGTCTTAAAGATCTGCGGACCGATTATCACAGGCAGCTCCACCTCTCCAAGAACAGACCTCTTGGAGCCATCAAAAGCCCTGACCACCAGATAGCTTGGTCGGAGAGCTATCCCATCATATTCGAGCTTGACAAGAGCTTTCTTCGGAAAGACATTGAGTGAGGACCCAATGTCTACAAGAACATAAGATAGTACAGCTCCTTTGCACTCCAGGGTTATGTGCAAAGCTTTGTTGTGGTGACGTCCTTCTGTTGTTAAATCAGCATCAGTGAAACATAGCCCATAGCTAGTATTGACATTGGACACCACTATCTCAAGCTGATTCACTGTGATCTCTTCCGGCATGTAGGCTGCGTGTAGGACTTTAAGTAATGCATCCCGATGAGCTTCGGAACACAACAACAAGGATAAGATGGATATCTTGGAATGGGTTTGGTGGAGCTGATCCACAACCTTGTAGCCGCTTCTCTTGATTATCCTCATAAATTCATCCACGTCTTGATCAAAGGATGTTTTATGGGCTTCTTTTGGTGCAGGTTCTTCAGGTGCCACACATTTCCCATTTGCTTTGGCAGCAGCCTCTGCCTCAGTATTAGTTTTTGGAGCTTGTGATGTGAAGAGACGTCCGCTTCGGGTGAAGCCTCCGCCTCCCCCGACATTATCCACTTGGGGGGTGTGAACAGAAGAATCAAGAAGGACTTTTTCTCCATTGCAGTAAAGGTCTGCACCATAATGCCATGGTACAACGTTGTCTTTGTCATATGGAATAGGCCCTGGCACCGCGATGGTGACTGGGCTCACTGCAGCAGAGGTTGGAACCGTTATGATCTGTGGATCATAAAAGATGGTGACAGGACTTCTTGTGGATGTTGGAGATGATGAATTGAAGCTTGATTGTTGTTGAAACTGTTGCTGAGATTGTTGTTGAAAGTTGTTGGAGTTTGGGACTGTTGTAGGGTCATAATAAATAGTAACTGTGGAGACGTCGTTGCTGGTGGTTGCTGAAGTTGTAGAAGGAGATGAAATGGAACTGTTGTTTGTTAAAGTGATGGAAGAAGTGGTTGCTGAAGTTGTAGACGAGTCAGTAGAAACAATTGTTATTGCAGTTATAGAAGAGTCATTTGTACAAGGAGTTGCTGGTGTTGTAGAAGCGGTTGTGGTTATTTGCATAATGCCTTCTTTAATCAAACCATTGATGCCATTCCTCAAGCTTGCACACCCATTCTCGAAAACCTTGCAAGATTCACAACAGGCCTCACAACCTGGAAACACTTGGCATTTCAAAAGTTGAGCTTTAACCTCTTCCAGAGGTGTCTGAAGACTTGCAATATCTTCTATTAAACTCATGGGTGAGCCTTCCTCTATAGCATTAATCCTTGGCCCATTGTGGCTTGGCATAGGATTTTTCATGACATTGGGAGGTGATGCAAAGTTCAGGGCCTTTGAATCTACCAGATCCTGGACCTTCATATGCAGAGCCCTGCATTTTTCCGTGGAGTGACCAGGTGCATTAGAATGAAAAACACACCTAGCATTGACGTCGTAGTTTCTCAGAAGGTTCTGAGGATCAGGTGGAGCCAATGTCCTCAACTCAACCAGATTGAGCTTTAGGAGTTGTTGCAGCATTGTGGCATATGGCATTGGAATAGGGTCAATTACCCTGTTGATCTGAGATGGCCGCTATTGAAAAGGGCGTTGTTGTTGATTGTTGTTATTGTTGTTGTATGATCTCTGTTGAGGAAACTGTGGTTGTTGAGGAAAGTGATGTGGTTGTTGAGTATACTGAGTAGGTGGAGTAGGAATAGTGACGACAACAATTGATCTGGGCAGATATTGGGGTCTTCCTCTTCCCGCATGTACAAAATTTGTTTCTTCAGATCTACGGGGCCTAGCAAATGGCTTCCTTGCATTGCTTGAACTGGCACCGTTGTCGGAGATCTTTCCCATCTTTAGTAAGCTCTCAATTATCTCCCCAGTTATCACCACATCTGCAAAGCTGGTGGAAGCAAATGCATCCAATCTGTCAATATAGGTACCCTGGAGAGTATTCATGAACATGTCTGCCATCTCCCTTTCTGACATCGGGGGTTGAACGGCAGCAGCCAGTTCCCTCCAGCTTTGGGCATACTCTCTAAAGCTTTCAAGGGAAGACTATGACATTCCTATCAGGAGGGTTCTGTTTGGTGCCATGTCCAGATTATACTGATATTGACGGATGAAAGCTTCAGCCAAGTCTTTCCAATTTCTAATTGTGGCTCTGGTCAAATGAGAATACCACTCTCGGGATGCCCCTGTCAAGCTATCCTCGAAGTAAAACATCCACAGTTTCTCATCCATGGTGTAGGCTTTCAATCTCCCTAGAAAAGACTAAAGATGGGTACGTGGGCAGGATGTGCCATTGTATCTTTCAAAACAAGGAGGTTTGAATTTATGAGTAATTCTAACCCCCTCCACCAATCCCATGTCCATGACATCAAAGCCCAGAGAGTTTTGGGATTCAATGGACCTTAGTTTCTCTGCAATTTCATCCAACCGACGGTCGTAAACTTCGTCTCCAGCCCCAACCATAGTAAAATGTTCTTCTTGAGGGTCTTCCTGCAAGGCCATTCCTCCAGTGTTAACTTGGGTGTTTCTTATAGCATTGATATCTGGGTTCAGGTGAGGTCCAAACTCTAGGGGATCAGTGTGAGGCTGCACGTGATCATTGTTACTAGTACCCCCTGTACCTGGATGGTGTTCCTCAGGAGTTTGCCGCTCGACTAACTCTCTCAATCTTTCCTGGCTCTGAGCTAAACCAGTCATCACTGCCATGAATTGATTCAATTTGGGCCCTCATCTTTGTCCTTTCATTAGCCATTTGGGTCTTCACATCAGTCAAGTCTTGTTGAACCTGATCCATTTGTAATCCCGGAAGGTTGTTTATTGTCGGATACCAGTGCACTCTATTGACGGGGAACATTCTTCTATGAGTAATGTTTCCCGAAACCACAACAAAGTGAGAACCAACAAACACAAAAACCTACAAAACAAAGAAAAATGTTAGTATGCAATGTAGGATGCCTATTTGTCTTCCAAGGGTATCCGGTTTGGTTCTTTGGTTTTGACCTTTCCAGACCTCGAGGAAATGCTGATGTTGAAGAGAGATTAAGCTCACAAAAAATAATACAAACCATATATTACAAAAATGTGAAAATACATAGTTTGATTACAATAAAGGTTCCCATGGTGGGTTAAAATACAACAATAAAATCAAAAGTACAGACAAAATGAGGTACTAATACAAAGAAATCAAACATGCAGTCCAAAGTCATCTTCTCTGACTTACTTCAGGAGAGCCTCAGTCACTGGACCAATTGGGTGCTCTGTGATAGTCCTGATGAGGAGGTTCCTGGTGGCAATGGCACTGGTAAACTTCTTGTTCTTATCCTGATCTTTTGACCTCTTTAACCCCGCCCGGAGTTTCAACTCAGAAATCTCCTTCTGTGCTGCTATCAAAGCTGCCTGATTCTTCTTCTCACTGGCCTCCAGCTGCTCTATCCTAGCTTGGGTTATTTGATCTTCTTGTGCACGAGCCTCAGTGATCCTGATCCACCTAGCCTGGCTCTCTTCTAAGTAATGCTCTGCCCTGGCCTTCTGACTCTTAGCTTCCTTGCAAGCATTCTTCAGCACTAACTCCCTTGCTCTCGCCTTTCTGATGTAGTCATTCGTCTTCTCAATCTTAGTCAGGTGCTCAATCCGGAGCTTCTCTAACCTCTCATTATCTAAACGGTTGTCATTCCTCTCCCAGAGGGTCTTCTTCAAGGCTTCAGAGAGTTGAGTATTCCTTTCCTTCAGTTTCTCAAACTCCTCTAAGCTGACAGTAGCTGCAGGCTGCACTGTTGATGGTCCAGGTATATCCTCTATGGTGAATGGCATCTGGGTGATCTGTCCCCTGGTGTGAGACCAATCAAGATACTGTGCTGAAGCTATGTTGTTGCACTTGCCTAGGATATTTGTCCCCTTAGTCTGAATGTTGTTCCAAGCCCATGCAGCATGTCTGACAATAACAGAGGTATGCTGAATGTCACAATAGAGAGTCTCTGTCAAATCTTGCCCTTTTGGGGGATGAACCAGAGCATACCCTAATTGCCTCTTAAAAAGTAAGGGGTTGTAGTTGATGCAACCTTTTACTCCAATCAAGGGTACTTTGGGATACTGCCCATAACTAGTAATGATGTCTTTGCCCTTGGTGCTCTGAGTGCACCATCTGATGTCTTCTGATGTAAGGGTAATCAATCTCTTGGCCCAGTTCCTTGGCTGATGAGGGTTTAGGAAAGTGTCTGACTTTGGCAAATGTATTAACAACCAACAATAGAAGAGGGGTTCGCAGTATCTGACTAATCTTCCCCTTTGCTTCTCATTCCTTTGGTGCACTGAGTAGTAGAAGTCTCCAAGCAAGGTAGGGACTGGATTCCTTAGTAAGAACAGGTGAATAGCATTCTTGCTTACAAATTTTGGCTCGTCTGCAAACAAGATAAATCCATATATGTTGAGTGCTAAGAGTGCATAAACAACATCCCACTTCCCTGCTGCAGCATACAGGGTGGCCTGGAAAATCAAGAAGTCCAAGTGAAGGCATGGGATCCCAGCCTTGGTGGTCATGCTCTGGTCAATGAGGGTAGGCTCCAAGTGCAATGCCTTAGCTAACAACATGGAGAACTCTTCTAGCAAAGGTCCCAACTGAAAATCAGGGAATGTAAAACATCTGAGAGGAGGATCATAAAACTGCAAGCAAGTGTGGATCATGCTCCTCTGGGATGCATCCAGGTCCATGATCATGTCCAATATGCCTCCATAATGTTCCCTGAATAAAGGGACATGATCAGGAGTGATGAGAGACTGGATCTGTCTGATACCTGTCAGAGTGGGCTCAAAGAAGTGATATGTGATGTTGCTCTTCCTGGAAGTGTCCATGCTGATAATGGATGCTGGTGAAGAAAACCGAGGAGAAGCCCTGATGAAGGTAACTGCTGAAAACTGATGAAGATAACTGGAGAAGGTGCCGAAGAAGGGTCTCTGATGAAGACAAACTGGTGAAGAGTCTCTGATGAAGACAAACTGATGAAGATGCTGGAGAAGATAACTGAAGAAGTTTGAGTAGCAGAACAGGTCAAAAACAAACCAAATATAAGAAGGTGGATACCCTGTAAAACAAATAGGCAAATGTTAAATGATGCAAAATGATGTATGCAGAATGATATGCAAAGTGTTTCTGATCAAGTGTTGGATCTGTTATCTGCCTTAATAGGGTCCATGTGTGTTCATAAGTCCGGATGGAGGCTTAGAAAAATAGTAACCAGGTAGGGGACTCAAATAAAGAGTCACAAGTCCAGGGTTTCACAAGAACTGTCCAAAATGATACAACCTTAACAAAACTAGTAACAAGGTATGATGAGGCCAAGGGTTCCTGCAAACCTGTAAACATCCCAACCCCCTCATATGTATTGTTCTAGAATAAGGATCCTCAGACTTGGATCAGTTATGAGAAGTGTAAACACTTCTAACCCGGAGGTACAGGGTTTACAATAATCATAAATGTTCCTCCTCTAATTCACCTCAGATGCTGAAGGTCATAAAAGGTCATCCAGACTTAGCAGGCTTCCCAGTTAGCCCTAGTACTATAGGAAATTCGTAGTACAGAGTTCTCAAGAAGAAACCCATGTCTGAACCGTGTTTCATATTCCCGCACCAGACCGAAATGGAATGGGAAAGACTACGACGCCACTTTATCCTATGTGTCACTCAGGTCCCCGGTATGGAACCTTAATCACTCAAAAATCCCACCCACCAAAGCAGACAGGAGATCCAACACCAATGATATGATAATAACAGTATGAAATGCATAAAACTGTAAATGAAAGCAATAAATAAAGCTATACATAAAGCAATAAATAGAGCAATAAACAATAAGCACGAGTAGCACATAACACCCCCATAAACACAAATCAAACAAGCGCTAGGAGAAACCCACAAAATAACCAGAAGCCCTGGTTGTAAGATACAGTCCCCAGCAGAGTCTCCAAGTTGTCGCTCCCGAAGATTTGCATCCCGGTGCAGACGCGAACGGTCGGCAAAAGGCGAAAATGAAGGTGAAATGAATAGAGTCGCTAGCTAGGCATTTTTATCCCGAAGGAAAGGTAATGCTGCATAAACCTAGAAAAAGATGGATAAGACGGTTGCGAACCAGAGAAACTAAGAAAGGGGGTTGGTTACAACCTGGGAAGGTATAAGCACCCAGATTGTCCGTCGTACTCGACGGGATCCACGTTTGAAATATTGTGTTTAAAGGGGTAATGTATGTGCTATCTGTGTGCAAAGAGCTGGAAAATAATATACAAGTGTCAGTGCAAGAAAGTGAATTGCTTAGGAACTGAGGCTTAAAAGAGAATGCTGAAAAGGGGGGGAAGACAAAGAGACTTTTGTTCGATAACAGTTAAGTTATGCCTACGTATCCTCTCGTGCAATGAGAAAGTCAGAACACCGTAGTTCGACTCAAAGAGACTAAAAGATAAATTGACTGTGAACTACCTGCTTGTCTATGCTCAAGTGTATGACTCGTCTAGATCGAGTGCTAACTTTCTTGCATTAGACGGAAGAAGCGAGTTCTCGTTTATGAATGAGTGTGATGAGAAAAGAATCCCGAAGGAGACGATTATTGTTTGTTTTTGTGCTTTCATTTTTTATTGTTTTTTTGTGTTTTGCATAGGATTATGAGCTTAAGCCTAAATCAAGGGCTGGTAAACTCATTATATCCTCCCTGATTAGGGATAATGAGAATGCTTAAGTATGAGATAAGCATCTCAACTTAATTGCCATAATGATGTAGGATTAATATCATTAACCTACTTGTGATTAAATAGATGTTTTTGGGTTTTGTTTAGTGTTAAGTAATGAGGTTAATCTCTAATCACAGATTAGTGAGCTCATTACATCATCCTAATAGAAGGATAATAGATGAGAACACTTAAGCTAAGGAAGATACCTCAACTTAATCCATGATTAGGGATTAAATTCATTATATAACAAAGCCTTTATTAAGTGGATTTTAATTAAGGGTGAGATTAAGAAATGAGTTTTATGGTTTGTAAGACAACTTGAGGGGGACTTGTCCATTAAACACTAGGGTTAGTCCTTTTTAACCATAAAGGAAGAATTAGAACCCTAATGTAAGGCCCAAGTTACAAGATAAAGTCTTAGTGATTATTAAGATGATTTGATTAAGAGGTTTAAACAAATTAAAGGTTTAACACTTAGGATTAAAGTTATACACTCCATCCTAATAGAAGGATACAGGCATAATCCTAATTCCAAAGTCCTAAAACTTCAAGAGTTTAGTCTCTGATTATGAAGATGAGAAGAGAGACTCAAGGAGACACAAAGGTGAAAGACTAAAGGGGGACTATATACAACCCTAAAGTTATCATGCTTGGTTATCTTATGGTTTGTGAGGCTTCAAAAGAAGTCTTCAAGGAGACCACCAAAGAAGAAACAAGATGAAAAGAGAAAGAGCAGAAAGGAAAATTACCTACTTCATTCAAGAAGATAAGTAATACTAAGAGAAAGAAAAGAGGGGTAGGGGAACAAGTGAATGGAATTCACTTCAAACACAAGCATAGTGCACAAAAATAAAAGAGAAAGAGAAGTTAGATGTGGATGCACACCCACACCTTAAACAACTTACCATAAGCCCCTGAAATGTTAGTTGAACATGTAAAGAAAGAAATGAAATGCCAATGCATCAAACAAAGGTGTTATGATCAAAGTCAGAAGTGCATATGCAAGGCAAATGAGCCATGAGATGCTGAAAAGTCACACATGATGCATGTGTATGCTTATATGAGAGATGGGATGCAAAGGAAGCAAGTTAGAAGCATGGAAACACATGGATGTTCATAAAATGTTATGAATGTAAAGCATACCAAATGAATGAATAAATGATCAAGAAATGTTCTAACATGTCCTAGGATGTCTAAGATGACATACAAATGCTTGAGATATCATGGCAAGTTCATGTATTGATGTTTATGCAAAGATGAATGCATATGAACATGAGAAATTAGGGTTTTATGGAAGTATGAGATGCACATGAGCAAAACAGAAGCAATGCACAAGATAAAAAATTGAAAATGTACTCAAAGGAACCTTAAACCTATACTAGGTTACCATCCAAAGGGGGAGGTCAGAACCTTAGAATGCTCTCTGATATTTTTGGTGATTTTTAAATACCTAAATGTATTTTTAATTAATTAAAAGACTTTAATTAATTAAAAATAACATTTAAATATTTTAAAAATACTTTTTATATTCAAAAAATAAAATAAAAATCATTTTCTGATTAAGAAAAAATATTTGAAACAAAAATGCAAAAGGAAAATATTTTTGGATGATTTTAACTATTTTAAATTAAATGAGAAAGAAAAATGCAATGAAATGAAATAAAAATCAAATAAAATGCAAAGTAATCAGATCCTATGGTTGAGATTTGAACTAGGGAAATTAAGGTTGACTGCGCGCGCGTTTCAAGGGTTGAGATTGCTTCTGATTAAATTAATTGATTAATCCTAATTAAACTAATTAATTAATGGATTAGGGTTAACTGAATGCATCTGGACCATCCATCAACGCGCGCGAAACACGTCCTACGGCCATTATTCAAACTGGTCATTGATTATAGGATTAAACCCTAAACACTTTCAGATGACCGGAACAGTGTTCCGGTCATCTTCTCCGACGAACCAAAACCTCAACTCTCTCCCTAGGTCTCTAAAACTCAATCTCTCTGCCAAGAATCAAACCCCAAACATCATACAACAAGAATCATCAACCAAAACATATTTATTTCACGTATTTAGGCTGAATCGAAGAAAATCAATTTTAGGTCAAAACGTTTCAGAGAACTCATACATGCTTAATACTCAATCATTTTGCAAAATAAACACATCAGGATCATCAGCACATCATGAAGATTCATCTAAGAACTTAAAAATGCATTTCTGGAAAAAATGTTCTTGAGGTTACCTAAGTTGAAGCTTTTCAGTTAGCTGCTTTCTGACCCCTCCTTTAGTGCAAAACAACTCCCTTGAGTCCCTTGATGCTATTGGGAAGCTTAGAACAAGTTTGTATGGACTGTTTTGAAGGTTTCAGTTCAGAGCATGTCAAAATCGTGTTTTTGTTTGAGAGTGTTTCAGGCCAATGTGAGGGGTGGGAAATGATCCTGGGGTTATGTGGAGATGATTGGTGAAAGAATTTTTTATTTTGGTTGGCTGAGTTGAGAGATTCGAAGAGATGAAGTTTTGAGGGGATTTTGTGAAATCTGAGCTATGGAGAGTTTTAGGCTTGTGTGTTATGTTCTTTGTGATCCATAAGGTTTGTATAAGCAACTGTGATTGGTCAGAGGAGTTGGTGTGGCATGGTGTGATTGGTATGGGGTGATTTGCAAAAAATTCAAGAATGTGTACTTGAGGTATGGGCATGGTGCATGCCTGCGTTTTTGGGGTGTCTTGGCTCAGCATGGATCAAGGAAGGCCATAGGATGGAAATTGATGAGTTGGAACACTTGCAGCTAGGGTTTCTATGTGTTTTGCAAATTTTCCCTCTTTGGTGTTTCTTGTGATTCAAGGCATGAAATGATCCAATTCTTGGTCCAATTTTGATGCTTTGAAGTTGTTTGATCATGTTATGAAGTGTTTGTACACAATTTAAGTCATTAGAATGCCTTAACATGCCAATTTGCAAAATCCCTCTTTGACATGAAACTTGAAATTTTAGGATTTTTGCCAACTTTGAAAGACCATATCTTGAGTTCTAGGATGAATCAAGACATGCTCTTGTACTTTTTGAAAAGGGAAAGACCTAATATACAACTTTCATGACCAAGAATTTTTCATTTGAAGCATTTTTGGTTGAGAAAGAGGAGGTTGAAAAACTTTCCCAAAATGGAAAGTTTCCATTACAAGTCATTTCCATTTTTTGGCAACTTTGCAAATGGCTCAAAATTCTTCAATCTTGTGAACTTACAACCTCTTCTAAGATCAAATAAAGATCATATAACTTCAATTTGATGAAAATACCCCTTTGGTTCCATTGTTGGGGGCCTCAGATGCCCTGATTTTGACTTAACTTGCTCAAGAAGTTACCTAGTGAACAAAATGACTTCCACAATGAATTTCTTCATTAAACTTGGTAGACATGGTCCTTATAACATCTTATGAACATTAGAAACAAGAATGGCCCAAAATTTGGAGTTGAGGCCTCTGAAACCAAAACCCTAATTTTGGTCATCTGTGTAGTGAAAACCCTAGCTCTGCTTCCATGCCTTGCCAGTTCTTGTGATCTCTTGACTTCCTTGAACTTTGAGGGACATAATATGATGATAGAACACACATGGACCCTCTTGGAAAGCTTTAAGGCCTTTGGGATGGCTCAGATGGATTCTTGGATTGCTCAGATCACAAACCCTAGATGCAGATGAACTTGAACTATGCAGATAAAACAAATATGCAATATGAGGTGGAATGCTTATGTTTATGCAAACATGAAAGATCATAAGCCATGGTGTGATATGAGTGAGGGCAAATTTGGGGTGTTTACACCAGTAATACCCCGATCTCAATAACTTCTTAGCCATTGCATGTCCATCTGCATGGGTACCGAACGATCCCTCATGGACTTCCTGCATTAACAGGTCTACTTCATGTCTATCTATGCATCTGAGCATAACCATGTCAAAGTTTCTCTTGTATAGAACACTGTCTACATTTAAGAAGAAACTAGCAGCAAGTCGCCTTAAGGTCTTCTTTTCATTGGAATATTCCCTAGCTGGATATTATTTGCTTTCCAGGAAATGCTTAATATCATAATACCAATGCTTCTCATCATACACTGCATCTACAGAGAACACATATGCAGGTACATCAAGCCTGGAGATGTCAATCCTGGGGACATAATTCCAACACATCACTTTGATAGACAAAGAGAGCGTAGCCAATGCATCGGCAAATTTATTTTCATCGTGTGGTATATACTAAAGCTTTACTGTTGTGAAGAACATCAACAGTCTTCTAACATAATCCCTATAAGGAATTAAATGTTCTTGGTGCGCATACTACGTGCTGGTAATTTGATTAATTACGAGCGCTAAGTCTTCGAATATATCGAGGGTCTTAATCTTAAGATTAATAGCCTCCTCTATTCCCATAATATACGCCTCGTATTCCGCTTCATTCTTGGTGCATCCAAAAGTAATTTTGGAAGCGAAAGGAAAGTGAACACCTTTGGGAGTAATTAGAACAACACCAACTTCGCGTCCGCTAATATTGACAGCCCCATCAAACATCAACTTCCATTTGGATTTAGGGTCTGGCCCCTCCTCCGAAAATGGTTCCTCACAATCTTTTGTTTTGAGGTACATGATGTCCTCATCAGGGAAATCAAATCTCATTGGCTGATAATCATCTTCAAGGGGTTGTTGTGCATGATAGTCTGAAAGCACGCTTCCTTTGATGGCTTTTTGGGAAGTGTATTGAATGTCGTACTCTGTTAGCACCATCTTCCATCTTGCAACCCTTCCAGTTAACGCTGGTTTCTCAAAAATGTACTTGACAGGATCCATTTTTGAAATTAATAAGGTAGTGTGAGTCAACATGTACTGTCTCAGTCGGCGAGCAGCCCATGCCAAAGCACAGCAAGTTTTCTCGAGTAGTGAATAACGGGATTCATAGTCGGTAAACTTTTTGCTAAGGTAGTATATTGCATGCTCTTTTCGACCAGACTCATCATGTTTGCCTAGAATACACCCCATTGACCCTTCTAGCACAGTCAAGTACATGATGAGTGGCCTCCCCGGAACCGGAAGCATTAGGATAGGAGGTTCCTGCAAGTATTCTTTAATATTTTCAAAATCTCTTTGACAATCTCCGTTCCACATAACTGCTTGCTCTTTTCTTAGCAGTTTGAATATTGTTTCACACGTGGCTGTGAGGTGAGATATGAACCAAGCAATGTAGTTCAATCTACCTAGGAAACCATGCACTTCCTTTTTTGTTCGCGGTGCAGGCATATCTTGTATTGCTTTGACCTTTGCAGGATCTACCTCAATCCCTCTTTGACTTACAATGAAACCCAGTAGTTTTCCAGAACGCACCCCAAAGGTTAACTTGTTAAGATTTAACCTCAGACGATACTTTCTTAGTCGTTCAAACAATTTCTTGAGGTTAACCAAATGATATTCTTCGTCTCGGGACTTGGCGATCATGTCATCCACATAACATTCAATCTCTTTGTGGATCATATCATGAAACAGAGTCACAATTGCCCGCTGATAGGTTGCCCCGACGTTCTTCAAACCAAAAGGCATGACCTTGTAGCAAAACGTACCCCAAGGGGTAATGAACGTTGTCTTCTCCATGTCTTCTGGCGCCATCTTAATCTGGTTATAACCGGAGAAGCCATCCATGAAGGATAAACCGAGAATTGAGTCGTATTATCCACCAATACATCAATGTGAGGTAATGGGAAATCATCTTTTGGGCTTGCTAGATTCAAATCTCGGTAGTCAACGCACATTCGAACCTTGTCGTCCTTCTTCGGCACTGGCACAATATTAGCTACCCATGGTAGATAACTAGTTACGACAAGAAAATCGGTGTCCCATTGCTTCTGAACCTCTTCTTTAATCTTTATCGCCATGTCAGGACAGGTTCTTCTAAGCTTTTGCTTAACAGGAGGGTAATCTTCCCTCAATGGCAGCTTATGCATAACAATGTCGTTATCCAGACCTGGCATATCTTGATATGACCAAGCAAAGATATCCACATATTATCGAAGCATGCCAATTAGCTCTTCTTTTACTATGGCCTGCAGACTGGCCCCAATATTAATCTCCTTCTTTGTGTCTTCCGTTCCGATGTTGATGATCTCAATCTCTTCTTGGTGAGGTTGAATCACTCTTTCCTCCCGTCTCAATAACCTGGCCAATTCTTTAGGGAGTTCACAGTCTTCTTCAACCCCTTCATCAGCTTGGTAGATCAGATTATTGAAATCATACTCGGTCATAGCCGAGGAGTTATCAAAGAAAAACATTTCCATTTTTTTGTGAAAAATTAAAAAAGAAAGTAAGGGAACACAGTTTGAATGAAAAATGTCATTTATTCATGATAAAATTAATCGTATAAAATGAAGGGTGGCCCTACAATGGATCCATACACCTTGGGCATAGTGTAGGACTTAGCATGCAAATGATAAATGGGAAAACAAGAAAAATTACTTTGGCTGACAAGTAACTTGGATGAAATCCTCCGCAAACCAGTTCTGAAGCTCTTCCCCAGGAACACATGGGCACACCTAGTAGTCCAGATCACAGTCACTGTCGACATCTTCATACACAGCACATACCTGGTTAGGATCATTCATTCCAGCACTAGTGAATCCCCTTGTTTATTTACCTTGAGACCCTCTAGCTTGCCTCGGTTGATAGCCAATACCAAATTTGTCATCTTTCCTCTCAACCTCCAATAGTTTTCCTCAGCCCTGGGCCTGTCCCGACTGCATTACCTCTTTAGCCTGCTTGTAAAAAGATATGGAGTCACTTTGGTTGGGCTAACGTTGTTGAAAATATCTTTGCTGGTTGTTGCGTTATTGATGTTGTTGAGGAGGGTTTGAAGGTATAGTGACAGCTGCCACGTAATCATATGAATTTCTACGCTCACGGCCTCTTCCTCGACCAAAAATAACATTGGTTTCGCCATCCCTCCTTCTCTGAGGACCTGCAAAAGGCTTTCGTGCCCCAGACGAACTGCTAGCACCAGTATCTTGAATTTTACGCATCTTCAACAAATTCTCAACTCTTTCCCCGACTATAACAATGTCATTAATCTTGGTTGCTGAACATGACGCCAAGCGATCAATGAATACCCCTTGCAAAGTGCCCATAAACATATCATCCATCTCATTCTCCAGTAATGGGGGTTGCACCCTTGCAGCCAATTGAAGCCACCTTTGGGTATACTCCTTGAAGCTTTCTTTCGAGTTTTGTGATAAGTTCTACAGTTGGGTGCGATTGGGAGCCATGTCCAGGTTGTACTAATAGTGTTTAACGAAAGCCTCGGCCAAATCCTTCCAGTTTCTGATGGAAACCCTACTCAATTTCATATACCACTCTTAGCACGCCCCGACGAGACTATCTTGAAAGTAATACATCCACAACTTCTCATCGTCAGTGTGAGCAACAATTCTCCCGACAAAAGCTTGAAGGGGAGTATTTGGGCATGAAGTGCCATTATACTTGTCAAAAACGGGAGCCTTGAACTTATAAGGAATCCTTACTCCAGGCACCAAACCTAAGTCAGTAATGTCAAACCCCAAAGAGTTCTGGGATTGAATAAAACGGATCTACTCATCCATTTCTTTAAAACGGAGATTGACCTCCGCGCCCTGACCTTCCACGTCTTCCAAGATAGTAAACTGGTCATCCTGATTATCCATTTGATGTTGAGGACCTCCTCCAGCATTGACAACCACCTCTGGTTGAGGATCACCATTATTATTACCACGAGCTCGTGCACCATTATTAGCAATAGCATTTATCATCTCTCTCATCCGTTCTTGATTTTGGTTCATGCTAGTCACTAGCGTCATGAATTGGTCCATTCGGTTACGCAGCTCTGCCAGCTCAGCTTGCATTTGATCCATGATTCGGCTTCTGTTTTCTTTTGTCGGATAGCTATGCACTCTTCGTGCAACAATAGTGCCTGAAAGGGAGGAGATGTTAGAAATCTGGTAATTGTACCTGCAAAACAAAAATAATGTTATATGCATGCAATGCAACTATTTGTGTTCCCATGGTCAGGAACTTGGTGCCCCAGTTCTGGTATTTAATGGAAAATAATCCAGATGGCCTTTGGCGATTGGCTTTTCAACACAGGATTCTTTGAGAGGTATTCAAATTCGGATAACTTTGAACGACTAGTTTCAGTGATTTAGTAAAGTAAATGAGAAACCAAACAAAGATGCATAAACTGAACATCCTCCCAAGGCAAAAGTCATACAAAACATCCCCGATGGGTTACAGGTCTTACAAAACAAAGAGGAGAAAAACTGAAAGTAATAAACACAGATTCCTACAACAAGCATGTAGGTAATCCAAATACAAAAGCTAAAAAACAAGACTACAAGAGGATTCTGATCCCTCCCTACTAGATCCTGGCCCAGATCTGGCTCTCTTAACCTCTGCCATCAACTTGAGATTTTCAATCTCCTTGAGCGCTTCCTCTAAGGCTTGCTGAGTTTGCCCTAGTTGTTGAGACTTCTCCTGACAGATCTTGTGAACTTTTTCCATCTCTTATTTCTGGTCTTGGATCTGCAACTTGTAAGCTTTCTCTTTTTCTTCGTACATCTTCTGATCTTTATCTCTCATCCCTTGGAACCAGGTAATGGATTGTCTGGCTTCCCTAAGAGTCTTCTTGGTCTTCTTATACTCTGCTTATCTCCTTGAGTCCATCAAGCCTCTTCTTTGGAAATAAGCTTCTTTACCAGCCAACTCCTTCTCTCTAGCTTCTTGAGCTATCTTCATCTTTTGCAGCTTCTCCTTTACTTCTTCCTTAGAACTGACTGTACGATGGTACAAACCAGTCATCTCCATATTTTCAACCCTTAAGTCATGTATCAATGCTTCCAGCTTCTTATAAATTTCAACAGAGACAGTGGCCTGAGCAGGTACTTCTTTTGGGTACAATGGAGCTTCTGTTGAAAATGGAAGAAGACAAGTGTCCATTATATCTTGTAACCAAGCAGCAAAAGAAGGGTATGTCTTCAGATCCACCTTTCCAAACTCTTTCTTACCTTTGCTCACTCTCACTTCCCAAGCCTGAAATTCTTGAGTGACCAACTCCTCATTTCCTTCCAATGGTGAATACAATGACTTAACTACTTCTTCAACAGATGAAGGATCCTTCAAAGGGTAGCCAAACTGCTTCCTAACTAGAACAGGGTTGTAGTTAATCATCCCCTTCCTACCAAGCAAAGGAACATTGGGAAACTCACTGCAACTGATAATTATCTTCTTTCCTAATTAGTCCATGTTGCTTCCCTACACAATATCATCTAAGGTCAAGCCCATCAATCTTCGCGACCACTTCCACTCTTGCTTCAGATCCTTGAACGGTCCTGACTTTGGGAGTTGCTTGGCAAACCAATCAGCGAATAAGGGTGCACAACAGTTTACATACCCTTTCCTTTTCTTGTTCCTGTAGTGGACATTATAATAGAAGTCTCCCAATAAAGTAGGCACTAGATTCCTCTGAACAAATATGAAAATTTCCTCTATGCTAACTAAACCTTTCTCACCCGGGAACAAGCTTATTACATATACCATCAAGGCTAGTAAAGCATTAAACCTTGACCACTTGTTTCCTAAAGAAAACAAATGAGCCTCTATGACAAGAAAGTCCAAATCAATCCATTTACCTTTACTGGCTTCTAAATGCACCTTGACCCTAAGCACACTAAGGCGACAAGCATTGGCTATGTCTGCAGGTGAAGGAGCCCTCCCTGAAGCATAATAAGGAATATCCGCTTTGATAGGAATCTTCAGGATGCTAGAAATCTCTTCCAAAGTATGGGCTAGGATATAGTCCGAAAACACAAAGACTCGCAACTGAGGATCGTAGAACTGCGACAATGAATGGAGACTATCCCTTTGATCAACAATAGGCTTGTTCACATAATTCAGAACTTTCCCATTTTATTTTCTGAAGTCCTCTAAAACCTTGTCATTCATCAGATTTATCAATTTTTGAATACTCTCAATTTCTGGTTGTGGAAAAACATAATGGACATTCCTCTTTCTAGGAGCTTATTTATCTTTTGCCATCTGGATAAGAAACAATTACCGGAACTGGGTGCAGGATGCAAATGGTAACCTGGAAGTTAAAACACAAACAGTTAATGCTAGTATGATGCAATGAAAATGCAATGCAGGCACATGATCAACATCTGGAACTGTTTGGATATAATACTGAGAGCCAAGTGATCAGAAACCCTCAAACTGTTCTCTGCTTAACAACCATTAGATAAGAAACCCATAACCAGATAGTCAAGAATCCTCAGAACCATAGTAATCGGACCATAACATAAGATCACACTGATGATAAAGGGTGTGCTGAGGTCAAGGGTTCCTGCAAACCTGTAAACCCCTCACACTCTCACGGGTGTGCTCTGGGTCAAACATCACGGACTCTCAAAGCCGAATAGCAATAATACGTTCACCATTTCCGAGAAATGACTCATGAAAAAATCAGGGAATCGGTTAAGCATTATGTACTACTCAGGGAGGTCTCATCATGAGTCCGGGAAAAACAAGCATCCCTTATAAGTCCTCAGTTTCAAGCGCTGAAATCGAGAAACAATAGTACATTCAGCCCGTAGGATACAATACTATAGTCATACGATCAGATGCTTTAACTGAGTTCCTATAAGAGAACCAGACCATCCTATGCGAGTCCCTAGTGGGTCCTCGGGTGCGAATGGGTTTTCCACAAAATGTGGTATGCCATTGTCACCACTGGATAGGGATGTTTCCACAAAGGTCCTCAATGATCGGTCCCTAGATGCACATAACTATTGAGGTCCTATAATGATCAAGAAAGATTCTTGTATTAAATTTTTTCCAAGACGGTTGCAAGTCTAGGCGTGGAACTCATTAATACCAACATAGCATGATGCCATGAAGCCAAAGTGGAACCACTCTAAGTCCTACGGTGCACTCGATCCCCGGTTAAGAGCCCATCTCTCAGTAACAATCCCCAACCTGCCAAAAGAAAACCAGCATAACCAGACAGTCCAGTATATACATATGATGCATGTAAATAAATACAGAAAGGTATAAATAAAGCTGTAAATAAAACTATAAATAAACAACAGTAAAATACACAGGCAATAGCAAACAATCAACACCCAAAGAAACAGAAATACGCAAGCGCTAGGAGAGAATCTCAAGGGCAAACCAGAGATACTTTGGTTAGGAGATCCCCAGCAGAGTCGCCAGTTGTCACTCCCTAGATTTCCATCCTTGTACAAACGCGAAAGTGGTACGGAAGAGGGTAGAGTCGCCAGCCAGGAATTTGTATCCCGAAGGAACGGGAATGGTAATGTTGCACAATCCTAAGAAAAGAAAGGAAGGACAAAGGTCCTACCAACCAAAGAGACTGGGTTTGGGAGTCGGTTACGACCTAGAAAGGTATTAGCACCCCAGATCGTCCGTCGTACCCGACGGGATCCACGCTTGCAAAGAAACTGTTTCAAAGGGTGAAGAAATGAAAGATGCTGCAAAAAGAAAGAATGGAACTAGATCTAGATAAAATAAAATAAAATAAAGGGGGAAAATGTAGGGAAAATAAAAGAGTTCTTAAACGGGCCCTACCCCGCTGCCTACGTACCTCATTTGGACATGAGGATTAGAGTCGTCGTAGTTCCCCTAACTAAGGGTGGAAAGATTGCTTGTGTGTTAAGGCTTGAACTGCTTATGCCAATGCTCAGGTGTTGCAGGCTCGTCTGGAACGAGTGCGTTACCGACTTACAAAGTGAAAAATAGAAGCGGGTTCGTACGTAAAGAGTGAGGGTGATGAGAAAAAGAAGTCCCGAAGGAGAGACGCTTATTCTTTGTCCAATGTTTTTTATGATTTTTTTATGAGTGTGGCAAAAGGAAGTGAATTCAAGTCCGTTTCCATGGAATGTGTACTTGCTACTACATTCCAAGATGGAATAATAGAAGAAGCACACCATGTAAGGAGAATTTATCCAAGACTTGTTTCCAAGGGTTAGGGCCTCAATTCACTACCTTGTTGAAGTTATTAAGTGTCTTAGTGATTAAAATGAGAAAGTGTTTTTTATGATTTTCTTGATGAAGATGGTCTCATGATCAGACTTGTACATCATGCTAGACAAGCCCACACTATTCCAAGATGGAATGAATATGGGTGCCCCATGGAATAAGGTTATACACAAGAGACCACTTCTTCCTTTATTAAGTGTTTTTTATGGTTTTGTTTGAAGATGAGAAGAGAAGAGAACCAAAAAGAGCAAAAGGAAAAACAACTAAGGGAATCTAACCATCCTAGAAATTATCATGCAAAGGGTTGGTCCTAGGTTAGTGAAGCTTGAGTTCTATCCTAATGAAGAAGGAAAGAAGGGAAAAGAAAGAAGAAAAGAGAATGAGATTCAACTTACTTCTCTTGAAGAAGTTAAGTTGAACTCAAAAGGGGAAGAAAAGAGGTGAAATGATGGCCAAAAGCACATCTCAAAGACAAATAAGAAAGCATTAAAAGAGAAGAGAAAAAGATTTGAAGTGTGGAAAACAACCACACTTCACTTACCATTGCACCTACATGGTTAGAAGCACATTAGAATAAAAAATCCAGCAAATTTGTCAAGTATTATCATGTCAACAAAATCACATAATCAACATACTCAAAGCTTCATGCAAACAAAATCACCAAATATGCCAATTATACGAAACATGCCAACTCACATGTTAAGGAAACACAAATATGCATCAATCACCATGCAAATCACTCTAAACCAGCACATAAAATGATAGTACAATGATTCATGATGATCAAAAGAGGTAAAGCAAACAAACAACCCCAAAACAAATCAGAAAATTCATTCTACAACAGTGTTAACCTGAAATTCTGGGATCAGGTACGTGATTTCGAATGAGATGTTTAAACACTTGAAGACGTAAACAAAACTTAAAGTGCAGGTAAATTAAACAACACAGGAAATTGTTAACCCAGTTCAGTGTATCTCCACACTTACATCTGGGGGCTACCAAGTCAGGAAGGAAATCCAATATAAGTAATATTAATTCTAGACTTAAACCACTCAGTTTAATCTTTCACTTAATATCTACCCAAGGCAATTTCTACCTAAGACACAACTTAGATATGAGTATCAACTCACTCCCCCTCAATCACACAGTGATATGTTACAAGTTTAATAAAACTGAAGTCACACTTCAAACACAACAGCTTGATTTTACTTCACTATTTCAATCAAGACACAATACACTTTTGCTTAAAAGCTCATAAAGTGATACACATATAAAACCTGCTATTAAAACACAAACACCCTATTTTGTCTTCTTAATTTCATACTCTATTCTGAGAGTTTCTGTTGCTTAAATAGATGCTTGGATTTTGGGCTTTCTGTAGGTTATCCAATCCTGATACGCATGATGTCATCACCTTGAATTAGGGTTTGTTACTTCCTTGATTCTAGGTTAGTCAGTTCTTCTGTTTATACTGAAATCATATAACCAATCTCCCTACAGATGCGCCTTCTACTGTTTTATCCATTCACAATTAAATCCAGATAAATTCCCTGAATTTACTCAGTTCTGTTAAGCATTATTTAATTCTGGTAGCAGGTTTGAGATGTCACAACATCTGGTGTGACATCCTGAAATCTGAACTTACTTCATTAACTTATACAATGTCACAACATCTGGTGTGACATCCTGAATTAAGTTCATTAACTTATACTCTGTTTGATAATGTCACAACATCTGGTGTGACATCCTGAACTAAGTTCAACACTTCTTGTTGGTCAAAAATTCTGCCAATTCTAAACATCTACAAACTCCCCCTTTGGCTAATTTTTGGCTAACACAATCTTTTGGTTTATCAGAGTGCAACCGAGTTTCATTTATCAGAGTGCAGCAGTTCTTTTCTGTTGAGTCATGTGTGAGTTTACTCCCCCTCAAACCTGTATGTGTTCTGACTTGTTTAACAGAAATTTTTCATTAAAAACAACTTAGTTCAGAAGCATACATTAAACAGACAAACAGCTTGTTCATTAATCATGTAAATTGCAGCAGACATTGTTGTTGTTCTGTTCTCTTCTCCCCCTTGTTAGACATAAATTGGGGCCAAATACAAAAGCAGACAGAATTACAAAATCAAAATTACAATGCTGATACAGTACACTTTCCTCACACATTTTCACTCAGAATCTTCATATTCAGTATCTTCCTCTTCTTCAGATTCATCATCAGAGTCAGCAGCCTTCTGAGCACTCTCTTCCATTTCCAGCCTTTGAATAATTTCCTCAAGCTTTTGCTTCCCGGCATCCAGCTCTTTGCAGGTGTTCTTCAGTTCAGCAATCAAGGTAGCTTTGGATATGGGAGTCTTTGCTTTTGAAGGTCCAACAGATGTCCCAGTGGGAGCTTCAACATCAACAGTATGATGGCTTAAGAACAGCTTGTAGTGGAAGGCCAGAGGACTTTCTCTTTTGCATATTGAATCCTTCTCAGTGAGGATACCTGGATACTGGCTGAGGATTATACCACATAGCAGAGATGGAAAAGCAATGGGAAGCTTTGTTGCTGATGTGCCTGCATGCTTCAATGTTTGATCAAATATGTAAGCCCCAAAGTCTAGCTTTGTTTAGGTGCCCACAGCATAAATGAATCTGCCCAATCCAGTTGCTATTGAAGAGGTATGGTTGGTAGGGACCCAGTTTACAGTGTCAATCCTATGCAGCATTGCATACTTCCTTGTTAGACAGCTAACAGAAAGTTTGCCCTTGACTGGCCAAGCTTTGACTTGATTGGCAGTGATGACCTTGCAAACCTGGTTTTCAGTCTTCCCCAGGTCATTAGGTCCATCAGATTCACTCCCTAGGTAATGGTTGATAACCCTAGGAGAGAATTCCACACATCTCCCTCTTACATAGACTTTTCTGAATTCATCTGACTTACCATCAGCACAGTCCTCTTGTAGGTTGACAATGAACTCCTTGACTAGCAGCTCATAGCAAGGTGAAAAATTTGACACTGTTTTAAATAAACCAGCAGAAGAAATTAGGTCTATTACCTCAGTGCACTCAAGTGCATTGCTGCCTAGCTCTCTTTCAAGTGCCACCCTTCTTTGGTATACATATTTCCATCTGTTCACACTTGACACATGATGGAATGACACATTGTCCAGAGGAGCTTCTGGAACAGCAGAGGTAGATCTTGATGTTGCTGGTTTCTTCTTTGGTTGGGATGTTGGGACATCCTCTTCAACATTTGAATCTGGTGGAGTTACAGCTTTCCTCTTTTGTGTATTCACCTTGCTCCATTGTTTAGTTGGTCCAATTACCACTTTGGCCTTGTCTTTCTTTGGTGTAGGTTGTTTCTTTTCAGGAGTTGCATGTCCTGCAGTCTTCTTTTCCTTCCTAGTCCTAAGCCTTTTGGCTATGCTAGGGTCCACAGAGGCAATGATCTCTGTGTCAGAGTCATGATCTATGTCTACAACAGAAGGAGGTTGGGTAGTCTCCTCTTCAGCAGGTGGATCAACAGAAGCTTGGTCATCAGTGGCTTCATCATCATCATCAGTTGAGGCCTTGTTCTGGTCCTCAAATGTTTCAACATCTATTGGGACATCCTGTTGAGCAGGAGTGTCCTCTTCAGCCTTATTGCTCCGTTCTTCTTGTGGAGCTGGCATGGTGTTCAGGGGAACAGATATACCACTCACAACTCTTTGTTCATATAGAATCCTGTTTACAAGATTCTTAATAGAAGCATCCACATAATCAGAAGCTTTGGGGGTGGTGTTTGAGGATGAAGGAACCCCTTTGCTTTTGCTGAACACAGGTTCCTTTGCTCTTCTCACATTAGGAGTTCTAGGCTTTTGAGCAAGAGGAGCACTTCCTCTGATTTCGTCCATGGGAGTAGTATCCATTGGAACCATGGAGATTGGGGTTGCATGCACCACATCTTCTTGGTTGAGGTTTTCATCAGTGAGGTTAGGGTTTTGATGTTGAGACATTTTCGAAAGTGGTGGAAGAAGAGTTTAGGTTTGATTGATTTTGATGAGCTCTAAAAATCAGCTATAGCATGCAATTTGTTTTGAGAAGATGATGAAAAGATGAATAGCTGAGAGCAAGCTAGAGCTTTTATAAAAGCAGTTACTTGGAGAATTTTAAGGAGTGGAATACACAGAGTTTTTGACCAGACTGGTGTTGCCATCTGGTGATCATGCCACACGATGTCATAGGACATGTTGGCACTTCTCCATAACTGCTATATTTCACATAAGCAGATTCCCAATTTACCCCTTAGGTTTTCAAATTGGGTAGCATCCAAAGCTTTAGTAAATATATCAGCCAATTGCAGATTTGTGGCTACATGTTCTAATGAAATCACCTTCTCTTCCACAAGATCTCTGATGAAATGATGCCTGATATCAATGTGCTTGGTCCTACTGTGTTGGATAGGATTCTTTGATATGTTAATAGCACTTAAATTGTCACAGTACAATGTCATGACATCTTGTGGGACATTGTATTCTGTGAGCATTTGCTTCATCCAAACCAACTGAGAACAACTGCTACCAGCTGCAATATATTCAGCTTCAGCAGTGGATAAGGATACACAATTTTGTTTCTTACTGAACCAAGAAATCAAATTGTTTCCTAGAAAGAAGCATCCTCCTGATGTGCTCTTTCTATCATCAGCACTTCCAGACCAATCAGCATCACAAAAGCCAGTGAGAATTGGTTCACATCCATGGGAGTACAGTATGCCATAGTCAGAAGTACCATTGACATATTTTAGAATTCTCTTAACCTGGTTTAGATGGCTAACTTTTGGATCAGCTTGATATCTTGCACATACACCTACTGCAAAGGCTATATCTGGTCTGCTAGCAGTCAGATATAATAAGCTTCCAATCATGCTTCTGTATAGACTTTGGTCCACCTTCTCACCCTTGTCATCCTTTGTCAGCTTTAAATGAGTGGGGGCAGGTGTTCTTTTATGACTTGCATTGTCCATCCCAAACTTCTTGATAGTGTTATTTGCATACTTGCTTTGGGATATGAACATGGAGTCTTCCATCTGCTTGATTTGCAGTCCAAGAAAGTAGGTTAGTTCTCCTACTAGGCTCATCTCAAATTCAGATTCCATTTGAGTGACAAAATGTTTAACCATCCTGTCTGACATTCCACCAAAGACTATGTCATCTACATATATTTGAGCAATCATGACATTTCCTTCTTCATCCTTCACAAACAAGGTTTTGTCTATTCCACCTTTTATGTATCCTTGTTTTGTGAGAAAAGTAGTCAGCCTTTCATACCATGCTCTTGGAGCTTGCTTCAGACCATAAAGAGCCTTCCTTAGTTTGTATACATGATCTGGACAGTTTGGATCAACAAATCCCTTAGGCTGCTCCACATATACCTCCTCATTAAGATATCCATTTAGAAAGGCACTTTTCACATCCATTTGAAATAGCTTGAACTTCAGGATACAAGCAATTCCTAAAAGTATTTTGATTGATTCAAGCCTTGCTACTGGTGCAAAGGTTTCATCAAAGTCTACTCCCTCAATTTGTGTGTATCCTTGAGCTACAAGTCTAGCCTTGTTCTTTGTAACAACTCCCTGCTCATTTGACTTGTTCTTATACACCCATTTAGTGCCAATCACATTTATGTCATCAGGTCTAGGAACAAGATCCCACACTTCATTCCTTGTGAACTGACCTAATTCTTCTTGCATAGCACAAATCCAGTACTCATCATTAAGAGCTTCCTTGATGTTTTTAGGTTCTATTTTTGAAACAAAACAAGAACCTGAAATCACCTCTCTTGATCTAGTGCTTACACCACTGTTGGGATCACCAACTATCAAATCTTTGGGATGATCCTTCTGGATTCTGATGGAGGGAGGTTTGCTGGATTGTTCTGTCCTTGCCTCAGTTTGAGTGAAGTCAGGATGATCACTCTTTATTTCAGCTTCAATCTGACTGTCAGCAGATGTTCCAACATCATCTGCAACATCTGCAGGGGCATCATCAATTATCACATTTATGGACTCCATTATAACCTTGGTTCTGGAGTTAAATACTCTATAGGATCTGCTATTTATGGAGTATCCAAGGAAAATCCCTTCATCACTTTTAGGATCCATCTTTCTTCTTTGCTCCCTATCAGCCAGAATGTAACAATTACTTCCAAACACATGGAAGTACTTAACTGTAGGTTTTCTGCCCTTCCAGACTTCATAGATGGTGGACAAGGTTCCTTTCCTTAGAGTGAATCTATTATGAATGTAACAAGTTGTGTTCATAGCTTCAGCCCAAAAGTACAATGGTAACTTTTTAGCATGAATCATAGCTCTTGCTGATTCTTGGATAGTTCTGTTCTTCCTCTCAACAATCCCATTCTGTTGAGGGGTGATTGGAGAAGAATACTCATGATTGATTCCCTCTGAAGAATAGAAATCTGAGAATTTTTTATTCTCAAATTCCTTTCCATGGTCACTCCTTATTCTGACCACACAGCTTGCTTTTTCTCTTTGTATTCTTTGGCACAAATCTTTGAATACATCAAACACATCAGACTTTTCTTTAATAAAATTTATCCATGTATACCTTGAAAAGTCATCAACCACTACATAGGCATACCTTTTTCCCCCAAGGCTCTCAACCTGCATTGGTCCCATAAGATCCATATGCAATAATTCCAAAACTTTGGAAGTTGTCAGATGTTGGAGCTTTGGATGGGACATTTTGGTTTGCTTGCCTATTTGACATTCACCACATACTTTGCCTTCATCAATCTTCAGTTTTGGAATACCTCTTACAGCTTCCATAGATATGATTTTCTTTATTCCTCTGAGATGAAGATGACCCAGTCTTTGGTGCCATAGCTTCACTTCTTCTTCTTTGGCTAAGGAGCAAGTTGAAGTGAGACTGAAGTCTTGAGGTTCCCACATATAACAGTTGTCTTTAGATCTGGCTCCTCTCATGACAACCTTTTATTCTTTATCAAACACTATACATTCAGTTTTTGTAAAGTTTACACTGTAACCTTGATCACATAATTGACTTATGCTGATCAAGTTAGCAGTTAATCCTTTTACCAGCAGCACATCATCTAGTCTTGGTACACCAGGGCAGTCCAAGGTCCCAACTCCCTTGATTTCTCCTTTAGCTCCATCTCCAAAGGTTACATATCTGGATGAATGTGACTTTAAGTTTACCAGCAGATTCTTCAATCCAGTCATGTGTCTTGAGCATCCACTGTCAAAGTACCAGTCTTCTTTAGCTGATACTCTGAGAGATGTATGAGCTATATATGCAACACCCTTCTTTGACCATTTTTGCTTCTTGTGAGGTTTCCTTTGATGCCTCTGCCCTGTGTAGTGTTCATCTTTAGAGCTCCGAGGTTGTTTGTTGAACTTGTTCTTGGGCATGTAGCATTGATCAGCATGAAGACTAGCTTTAGGTACCCATACTTTCTTGATGACCTCTGTCTTTTGCTTAGGGGGTTGCTGATATCTTTGATTTTGATGTCCATGCAGCACTTTCTTGGTAACCTCTATCTTCTGCTTAGGGGGTTGCTGATACATCTGATTTGGATATCCATGCAACTTGTAGCAATGAGGTTTGATGTGACCAAACCTTCCACAATGATGACATCTCCATCTTTGATACTTCTTTTTCATCATGTTCTTTTCATGATGTTGGGACATCTGTTGGTACATCTTGTTTGACTTTATGGGATTTGAAGTAGTTTTGCTGGTGCTAGCCTCAACCTTTTGAGCTTTGTTAAATCCCAGTCCAGTTCTATCCCCTGAATGCTTATTGTTGTTGAGAATGACATCCAGTGTGTTTGAGCTATTGTTCAGCATTCTAACAGATTTGGACATATGTTCCAATTTGGAGTTAAGAAGACTTACTTCACTTTTTAGAGTGTCAATGATTTCTAGATTACTTGTCTTTTCAACCTTTAATGCCGCAATCTGCTTCTTCTATTTTATATTCTCCATGCATACTTCAGTGCTCCTTTTACACAGCTCTTTGTATGATTCTTCTAGCTCTTCAAAAGTCAGCTCCTCATCACTGGATCCACTTTCAGATTCACATACTCCGGCTAGAGAAGTGATGTGCTTTGCTGATTCTTCTTCTGAATCACATCCTGAGTCTTCATCAGACCAGGTCACAGAGAGACCCTTCTTCTGCTTCTTTAGATAGGTAGGGCATTCATTCCTGATGTGTCCATATCCTTCACATCCATGACATTTAATCCATTTTTCTTGATTGGTCTTTTCATCATAATTTGACCTTCTATTAGCATCATAAGGTCTTTTATTCTCAGAAGATTTTGAGTTTCTTCCACTTGGTCTGGACCTGCCATCCATTCTTCTAAGAATCTTGTTAAATTGTCTTCCAAGCATAGCAATTGTTTCTGATAAATTTTCTTCAGGATCTGCTTCATTATTTTCTTCTTCTTTATCAGTATTTGACACCAAGGCAATGCTTTTGTTCTTCTTTACAATTGTGTCATTCATTCCCATCTCAAATGTTTGAAGGGAACCAATGAGCTCTTCAACCTTCATTGTGCATATGTCTTGAGCTTCTTCTATTGCTGTAACCTTCATGTCAAATCTTTTTGGTAAAGATCTGAGAATCTTTCTTACCAGCTTTTCATCAATCATCTTTTCTCCCAAAGCTCCAGAAGTATTAGCTATTTCCAAGATGTTCATGTAGAACTCATGAATTGTCTCATCTTCCTTCATTCTCAAGTTTTCAAACTTGGTGGTGAGAAGTTGAAGTCTTGACATCTTCACCTTTGATGTTCCTTCATGAGTGGTTTTGAGAGTGTCCCAAACATCTTTGGCCAGCTCACAGTGATGCACAAGTCTGAATATGTTCCTATGAATGCCATTGAATAAGGCATTTAAGGCATTGGAATTTCCAAGTGCTGAATCTTCTTCCTCCTTGCTCCATTCTTCTTCAGGTTTCAATACTTTTGCCCCATCCTTGTTGTCTTGGACAGGGTGCTCCCATCCTTTGTTGACTGCTTTCCAAGCCCTATTATCAAGTGATTTTAAGAATGCTACCATTCTTGGCTTCCAGTAGTCATAGTTTGATCCATCCAATATAGGTGGTCTATTCACAGATCCTACATCTCTGTCCATGTTCCCAAAATTTGCAGTCCCTAGATCTCACCCAGTTAAACAGGCAGGGTGCCTGCTCTGATGCCAATTGAAATTCTGGGATCAGGTACATGATGTCGAATGAGATGTTTAAACACTTGAAGACTTAAACAAAACTTAAAGTGCAGGTAAATTAAACAACACAGGAAATTGTTAACCTAGTTCAATGTATCTCCACACTTACATCTGGGGGCTACCAAGCCAGGAAGGAAATCCAATATAAGTAATATTAATTCTAGACTTAAACCACTCAGTTTAATCTTTCACTTAATATCTACCCAAGGCAATTTCTACCTAAGACACAACTTAGATATGAGTATCAACTCACTCCCCCTCAATCACACAGTGATATGTTACAAGTTTAATAAAATTGAAGTCACACTTCAAACACAACAGCTTGATTTTACTTCACAGTTTCAATCAAGACACAATACACTTTTGCTTAAAAGCTCATAAAGTGATACACATATAAAACCTGCTATTAAAACACAAACACCCTATTTTGTCTTCTTAATTTCATACTCTATTCTGAGAGTTTCTGTTGCTTAAATAGATGCTTGGATTTTGGGCTTTCTGTAGGTTATCCAATCCTGATACGCATGTTGTCATCACCTTGAATTAGGGTTTGTTACTTCCTTGATTCTAGGTGAGTCAGTTCTTCTGTTTATACTGAAATCATATAACTAATCTCCCTACAGATGCGCCTTCTACTGTTTTATCCATTCACAATTAAATCCAGATAAATTCCTTGAATTTACTCAGTTCTGTTAAGCATTATTTAATTCTGGTAGCAGGTTTGAGATGTCACAACATCTGGTGTGACATCCTGAAATCTGAACTTACTTCAGTAACTTATACAATGTCACAACATCTGGTGTGACATCCTGAATTAAGTTCATTAACTTATACTCTGTTTGATAATGTCACAACATCTGGTGTGACATCCTGAACTAAGTTCACCACTTCTTGTTGGTCAAAAATTCTGCCAATTCTAAACATCTACATAACCGGTTAACCCCAGGGGTTAATCGGTTAACGGACCTCAACATGCAGCAAACAGTCAGCAAAATAGCGTGTTAACCGGTTAACCTATAGCGTTAATCGGTTAACACAATGTGAATATCAATAAAAATCATGCAGAAAAGTCAGTTTCCAAAACCAGCTTATTTCAATAAACTTTCAACAATTCAGCAATCAATTGCGCACGAAAATAAAAGCAAATTCAGCACTAATCAACACAAATAGATTCAAAAACATCATTACATAGATTAATTCAAAAAGCAACCAAACAACACAAGCACATTATGGATCTATATCATGAACATGAAAATAAGCTAAAAACAGAGGTGGATCTGAAATTAACCAACCTACAAAGCTGAGATTTGCTTTGGTGAATGTTGTTCAAGCTGAAAATGACGAATCTAGTAGAGAATTCCCAAGATCCAATGCTCTTCTTCACACACAAGGAAAAATAGATGCAAGTAGATGAATTTGATGCCAAAGCTTAATCCAAAAGCACTTCTAAACAACAATCAGATTTGAACTAGTGGCAAAAAACAGAAAATGGATGTATAGAAAGAAAGGAATGAAGGTCTAGTTCCAAGATTAACAAATTTCAATGCAAAATTTGATGATCTTCAAAGAAGAGGAACATTGAGTGAAGGTTTGAAGAGGAATGAGAGAAATGTGAGAGCTTTTTTAAAATTCAGAAATGAGAAAAGTGAATTATGAGAGAGAGAGAGAGAGAGAGAGAGTGTGTGTGTGTGTGTGTGTGTATGTGTGTGTGTGTTGGTTTGGAGGTAAATGAGATATATAGAATTTAGGTTTGGGGCCCAAAAATGTGGTTTGGAGTGAGCTTAGAAAGGTGATTAGGAGTTGGCTTTGAAATTAGGCTTGGTAAGCATTCTAGATCCTTCCCCACAATATTCAAAAAATTGGAGTGAATTAAAATCTGAAAATTGGAATTGGAGCCAAAAATAAGCATGTCTTTCTTGCTGCAAAAATTCAAAATTCGTGACTGTTAACCGATTAACCTATAGCGTTAACCGGTTAACGCATGCAAAATTTGAATTTTTCCCTCCTTAAGGTGGCAAACTCCAAGACTACACCCGTGCCATCTATTTGAGTTGATTGTGATTCTCACCCCTTCTATGGCCTTATGAATGACTCTGAACTTGTAAAATTTTTAGAATATTTTGTGAGCTTCTTGCAAAACTACCTGGCTTATTTTTGTCTTTGAAAAAATCAAATTCGCTGGAGAACTGATCATGTGCCTTATGCTTGGTCATGGATGCTTATGTTTCATTTTTCTATGCCATGTGATGGGATATGAGAATGACATGATGTGCTATATGATATTAAAATGATGAGGAAAAAGAGAGGGCAAATTTGGGGTGTTATAATATGTCGTTTGGATTATTTGGACCATTTGATTGATATTCAGAAGTTAATATATTAAGTCGGGAGTAAGTAGTTGGTTGTGAATTATTATTCGGTTTATTTTGTGTTGCAAAGAATTAAGTCGTTAAGTCGTAAAAGTCAAGGAAATAATATTATCAGTTATATTATTGATTATTAGAGCGTGTTGGTTAATGGGCTTGGATTGCATCAGAATTAGCAATTAAATGGGGTGTAAAACTTAGGCTCATTAGTTGTTATAATTGGATTATTATTATTATTTTAATAAAAAGAAAATAAAAAGAATTAGTCAAGGGAAATATCAGTAAGAAGAGTAATCGTGAAAATTGGGGAGAACGAGGAAACTTTGGAGAACGAGGAAAATTGGGAGAACGCGATTACGAGAAGTTGTCGTCGGAAAACAAGATCGGTCAGAGATTCGAGCAGCCATCGATTAAGGTAAGGGTGGGGTTTGATCTTTATAACCGGGTTTGATAAATGATGTTGGGTTTGGGTGGTTATAGGTATTGTGTTTTGTTTGATGTCGATGTCGAATTTTGTTGATTTTTATATTATGGTGTTGAGAAATTATTGATCGTTCTGTGTAATTGTTGAATTGGTTGTTGATAATCAGTTGTTGATCAATTATTTTGTAAGTAGTGATTTTATTTATGTTGTTGCATCGTATATATTCTGGAGAAAAATTGGATTTGGGGACATTGAGAAAGTGCACAAGTGCATGGGTGGCCATCAAAGTAAGAAATGGCGTTGGCCACTTATGTGGGTTATATCATGGGTGGCGCAAGCCACCCTATAAATGGAAAGTGACATTAGTTGTATTTTAATATAATAAACAAGTTAATCATGTTTCATCATTTTGGTAATTTAACTATAAACAAATACTAATTTTATGGAATATAGTTTTGTTGAAAATCAGGGTGAATATTATAAGTTTAGAATCCAGAGACAAGAAAAAGTATCAGTAGCGAACAAATAAGTTTGGTATCCGTCTATGTTGAGTTTTTGACAGGAAGTAGTTGTAGGAATTTGACAGAACTAGAAATTAGGCTACCTTTTCATCACAGATAAGGTTTATCAGAAAATAGGAAATTGCAGATTTTGTAATAAACACGAAATAATAGCAGAATGTTAAAACAGTGTCGGTTTAGTCGGTTTAGCCGAATTAGGCGAAAAACTTAGTTTCCCGCAATTTAATAAAAATCATCGGGGTAAGTCGGGTAGTTTAATAGTTGATTTTTGTTGCGTTGATTTGTTGAAAAGATGTTGTAAAGTCGATTTGCGGGTACTGGTTGAGTCGGTAAGTCGTTTCGGTTTACAGAATGTTCTAAGTTGATTATGTGGGAGGCTTTACATGCCAATGTTGAATTTATGTTGTTCACATCGCGTAAGTTGTTTGTGTTGCTTGTTGATTCCGTTTAAGTTTCTTAAGTCGTTAAGTTGTTATGTGTTGTCGAAGTTGTTATGTTGTTCAAGTTGGAGGCTTAATAGCCAATGTTGATTTAAGTTATTCAAGTTGTATAAGCTGGTTGTGATGTTTGATGTTGTATGTTGTTATGTTGTAAAGTCGTAAATGTTATGTAGATCATTTGCATTTTATTTTAGAGTCATTTCTCACACCATGTTGGCCTAGATTGGCACTAAGTTGAAAGTTAAAGGCTTATGCCTTGATTGCCTTGATAACCTGGCAATAATTTTAAGTTGAGAGTTTTACTCTGAATGGTGTCACATGCATTTGCATAGTCAAGTCATATTTGTGTTGCGTTGTTTATGTTGATTACGTTATATAGGTTGCTCAAGTTTATATGTTGTTTATGTTATGATAAGTTGATTTAATTGTTGTTGTTGGGGTGATGTGGTGATACTTATAAAAGCCTTTATCTATGTATTATTTATCATATATCGTTTATAATTATCGATATCTCACACCCCTTCTGTTTGAATGTTACCTCTATGTTGGTAACATGCAGGTAACTAGCAGGAAGATGATCATCTTCATTAGTTCGAGTCGATATTAGTGCTCTGATACGTAACACTTGGGGAATAGATGTTTAGTTGTTTTGTGTTGTTTTCAAGTTGTTTTAGTATAAAAATGTTGTTACTAGGTTGTGAAAAGTTGAATAACATGTTATACCATGTTAAGTTGAATTTTGTTGAAAATATGTTACGTAGTTGAAAAAGTTGAATTTGGTTTTATAAATGAATATAAAGTTGTTGTTTTTAGTTTCTTGCGAACCTAAAGTGTTATGTATCAACTCTCATGAAATTAAACGAAGTTTTTATAAGTTGAAGAATGTAGCATCTTGTTTGTTTACTTATTAGTTGAAATTTATAACTCTAATTTTCTATATAATCGCCGGGTAGAAATGGGGTATTACACCATTGTCGTTGTTACTATTCTGAAAAACTTTCGGCGACGTTCTGGAAAATTGACCCCACCATCCGACTCGATGCCCTCCGATCCAGTTGTCGCATTTTTTCGCGTCGTTGGAAACTCACGCACGCGTCCACCCATGTCGTCGCTGCCCTGTCGGTGCTAGCGCGTCTGACGGCTGATTCTGACCGTTTTTCGCAGGTCAAGTTGCCTCTCTCCGCCTATTATAGATCCGACCTCAGTTTTACTTTTCGCTCGCGTGATATTTTCTCTCTTCAGATACTCATGGATAGTCCTCAGAAGTTTATTCCAAACTACGATGATTTTCTCAGGTGATATCAAAATTATCCAAACTTAGATTTTACTACGCTAGTACACACTGGTAATTCATTTGTTTGCCTCTGCCAATCATCTTCTCTTAGACGTTGGGTATTTGATTCTGGTATGTATGATCATATTATCGGTAATAAAAATATTTTCTCTTCCCTCTCTACCTTTGATTTTTTGCCTACTATAACTTCTGTCAATGGTTCTCAAACCAAATCCGAAGGGATTGGTACTGTTCAAATCCTACCTCATTTCTCTGTTACTTATGTCATCTATGTTCCAAATTGTCCATTTAATTTACTTTCAGTCTGTCATTTAACTCGTTCTCTTGATTGTAATGTCACATTCACTAACAATAATATTATCCTATAGGATCGGAGTTTGGGACGGATAATTGGCATCAAATGTGAGTCTCAAGACCTTTATTACCTCTCAGTCTCATCTCATATATGCTCAACCAAAGATTCTCCACTCACTACCCATGCCCATTTAGGTCATCCAAGTATTTCCAAATTATATAAGTTGGTGCCAAGTTTATCGAAAGTGTCTAATTTACAATGTGAGACATGTCCGTTACGAAAACACACTCGTAGTCAATTTTCCAATCGAGTCAATAAACGATCTTAATCCCCTTTTGCTTTAGTTCATACCAATGTTTGGGGTCCCTCACGTACTGTCTTTGTCGCTCCCCCGAAAAGACACCTGGTCAGATAGGGTACAGACGCGAACGGTCGGCGGAAGGAGAAGATGAAATGAAGTGACTAGAGTCGCCAGCTAGGCATTTTTATCCCGAAGGAAAGGTAATGTTGCATAAACCTAGAAAACAGATGGATAAGACGGTTACAAACCAGAGAAACTGAGAAAGGGGTTTAGTTACAACCTGGGAAGGTATTAGCACCCAGATTGTCCGTTGTACTCGACGGAATCCACGCTTAAAAGATTTATGTTTAAAGGGGTAGTGTATGTGATATCTGTGTGCAAAAGCTGAAAGAGAATATACAAGTGTCAGTGCAAAAGGATGAATGCTCAAGAACTGAGACTTAAAAGAAAATGCTGAGAGAGGGGGAAGACACGGAGACTTTTGTTCGATAATAGTTAAGTTATGCCTACGTATCCTCGCGTGCAATGAGGAAGTCAGAACACCGTAGTTCGACTCAAAGAGGCTGAAAGATAAATTGAATGTGAACTGCCTGCTTGTCTATGCTCAAGTGTATGACTTGTCTGGCTCAAGTGCTAACTGTCTTGCATTAGACGGAAGAAGCAAGTTAGCGTTTATGAGTGAGTGTGATGAGAAAATAATCCCGGAGGAGATGATTATTGTTTGTTTTTTGTGTTTTTAATCTTTTATTATTTTTGGTGCTTTGCATAAGTTAATGAGCTTAAGCCTAAATTAAGGGCTTGTAAACTCATTATATTCTCCCTTGATTAGGGATAATGAGAATACTTCAAGTATGAGATAAGCATCTCAACTTAATTGCCATGATGATGTAGGTTTACGATCATTAACCTATTTGTGATTATTTAGATGTTTTTGAGTTTTCTGTTTTGTGTCAAGTAATGAGTTTAAGCCATAATCAAGGATTAGTGAACTCATTACACCATCCTAATAGAAGGATAATAGATGAGAACACTTAAGCTGAGGAAGATACCTCAACTTAATCCATGATTAGGGATTAAAGTAATTAGATGACAAGCCTTTATTAAAGTAGATTTTAATTAAGAGATGAGATTAAGAAGTGGATTTTATGGTTTGTAAGACAACTTGAGGGGGACTTGTCCATTAAACACTAGGGTTAGTCCTTCTTAACCATAAAGGAAGAATTAGAACCCTAATGTAAGGCCTAAGTTACAAGTTAATGTCTTAATGATTATTAGATGGATTGATTAATAGGTTTAAACAAATTAAGGGTTTAAGACTTAGGATTAAAGTTATACACTCCATCCTAAGAGAAGGATGTAGGCATAACCCTAATTCCAAAGTCCTAAAACCTTAAAGGTTTAGTCTCTAATGATGAGATAAGAAGAGAGACACAAAGAAGACTCAAAGGTAAAAACTAAGGGGGACTAATCACAACCCTAATTATTATCATGCTTGGATGTTCCTATGGTTTGTAAGGCTTAGGAAATATCTTCAAGGAAGCCACCAATGGAAGAAGCAGAAAGAAGGAGGAAGAAGCAGAAGAAATAAGTTACTTACTTCATTGAAGAAGATAAGTAACTTAGAGAAAGAAAGTGAGAGATGAACATGAATGAGCAAGTCCACTCAAAGGCAATTAAAAATGCAGCAAATATGCATATGAAGAAGATGAAGAGAAATGAGAAGTGAAGCCAAATTCACTTCTCATATTAACTTACCACCTGAAAATGTTAGCACAATATGCATAAGGAAAGAAATGATATGAAACAATGCATATGAATGGGAAAATGCCAAGACCAGAAGCCTATACATGATGCAAATGATGCTATGACATGATGCAAAGGCATACCAAGTGCTATGAATGTTCATACAAAGATGAGATGCAAATGGAAGCATGCTTTGAAGTTTGAAAGTTCATGAAAGTTTATGGAATGAAATGAATGCAAATCATGGAAAATGAATGAAGAAATGATCAAGCATGATTATAACATGTCTTAAGATGTCTAAGATGACATATGAATGCATGAAATGTCATGGCAAGTTCATGTATGGATGCATATGCAAGATGAATGCAAATGAAGATGCAAAATTAGGGTTTTAAGGCAACATGAGATGTATATGATCAAAACAGAAGCAATTCACATGATAAAAATTTGAAAATGAGCTCAAACAAACCCTAACCCCATATGATACCACACCCCAAAGGAGAAGGTCTAACTCTTAACCTAAAGAAAGTTATGATTTTTCTTAGTTAACTAGGGTTTTTGGGTACCTTAAAAGGGAAACTGCAAATAAATTTGAAAATGAAAGATAAATTCATGCCAAAAATATCCTAGAAACTACATTTTGTATGGAAAACAATGCAAAAAGAATCATTATCAAACCCTTCATGATTAGGCAGAAAAGATTTTTCAAAGTTAGGGTTCTAAAAAAGGGATTTTATGAACCCTAAATTCAAAGAAAATGTCAAAGTATGTTCAAAACCAAAAAGAAATTTGTATGAATGGTTTGACAATGTTTATAAATGTCTTAAGATGAAATGTGAATTTTTTTGTGATTTTTAGAAACCTAAATGGTATTTTAATTAATTAATTTCCATTAATTAATTAAAATAAACATTTAAAAATTTTAAAAATGCTTTTAAAATGCAAAAAATAAAATAAAAATTGTTGTTGAGTTGAGAAAAATATTTGGAACTAAAATGAAGAAAATAATATTTTTGTGATTTTTCTAGGTATTTTAAAATAATTATGCAAGAAAATTGAATAAAAATGAAAATAAAATCAATTTAAATGGAAAGTATGTGCATCCTGTGGTTCACATTCAAATTGGGGATGGAGGGAAAGACTTGGCGCGCGTTTGGAGGGCTGAGATTGATTCTGGTATTTTTAAATTAAACCTAATTAATTAAAATAATTAAACTGATTAGGGTTTTAATGAACTAATTCTGGCCTTCCATTCACGCGCTAAACTTGATCCTACGGCCTACATTCAAACTGAGCCTTAAACCCTAAAAATTAACCCTAATGAATTTTAGGTGACCTGAGCTAGCTCCGGTCATCTTCTCCGGTAGGACCCTCAACCCAACTTCTTCCCTAGGCCATTTTAAGAGCTCTAAAGCTCTAGATCAGATTCCCAACTCACCCTAAGCACGAATCAACCCTCAAAACTTATTTCTCATTCATCATTATCAAGATTCGAATCAAAACATAAAAATGACAAAACTTTCAGACAGCCATGAAATACTCAATACGCAACCATTTTCAAAACCAACAAGTGCAGTGTAATCAGTGAAGCATATAGATCATTTCTATAATATCGTTGTTGGGTCATAATAAATGGTAACTGTGGAAACATCATTAATGGTGGTTGCTGGAGTTGTAGAAGTAGATAAAATGGAACTGTTGTTTGTTAAAATGATGGAAGATATGGTTGCCGAAGTTGTAGATGAATCAGTAGGAACAATGGTTGTTGCAGTTGTAGAAGAATCAATAGGAATAATGGTTGTTGCAGTTGTAGAAGATTCACTTGTTGTTGACAAAAGAGTTGCTGTTGTTGTGGAAGTTGTTGTTTTAATTTGCAGAATTCCTTCTTTGATCAAGCCATCAATTCCACTCCTCAAGCTCGCACACCCATTCTCGGAAAGTTTGCATGATTCACAACAGGCCTCACAACCTGGAAACACTTGGCATTTCAAAAGCTGGGCTTTAACCTCTGCCAGAGGTGTCTGAATACATGAAATATCTTCTATTAAACTCATGGGTGAGCCTTCCTCTATAGCATTAATCATTGGCCCACTGTGGCTTGGCATAGGATTTTTCATTACATTGGGAGGAGGTGCAAAGTTCTGGGCTTTTGAATCTACCAGATCCTGGACCTTCATATGCAGAGCCCTGCATTTTTTCGTAGAGTGACCAGGTGCGTTAGAATGAAAAGCACACCTAGCATTGACATCGTAGTTTCTTGGAAGGTTCTGAGGATTAGGTGGATCCAATGTCCTCAAATCTACAAGATTGAGCTTTAGGAGTTGTGGCAACAGTGTAGCATATGGCATGGGAATGGGGTCAATCACTTTGTTGATCTGAGATGGCTGCTGTTTTAAAGGGCGTTGTTGTTGATTGTTATATTGTTGTTGTAAGATCTCTGTTGATGAAATTGTTGTTGTTGCGGAAAGTGTGGTGGTTGTTGAGTATATTGAGGAGGTGGAGCAGGGATAGTAACAGCAGCAACTGTTCTGGGCAGGTATTGGGGTCTCCCTCTTCCCATATGCACAGAGTTTGTCTCACCAGATCTACGGCGCCTAGCAAATGGCTTCCTTGCACTGCTTGAACTAGCACCGTTGTCGGAGATCTTCCCCATCTTCTATAGGCTTTCTATTCTTTCCCCAGCTATCACCACATCTGCAAAGCTGGTGGAAAAAAATGCAGCCAATCTGTCAATATAAGTACCCTGGAGAGTATTCATGAACATGTCTTCCATCTCCCTTTCAGACATAAGGGGTTGAACAGCAGCAGCCAGTTGCCTCCACCTTTGGGCATATTCTCTGAAACTTTCACAGGAAGATTGTGACATTCCCTTCAGGAGGGTCCTGTTTGGAGCCATGTCCAAATTATACTGATATTGACGAATGAATGCTTCAGCCAAGTCTTTCCAATTTCTTACTGTGGCTCTGGTCAAGTGGGAGTACCATTCTTGGGATGCCCCTGTCAAGTTATCCTCGAAGTAAAACATCCACAGCTTCTCTTCCATGGTGTAGGCTTTCAATCTCCCCAGGGAAGACTGAAGGTGGGTACGTGGGCAGGATGTGCCATTATACCTTTCAAAACACGGGGGTTTGAACTTGTGAGGAATTCTCACCCCTTCCACTAATCCCATGTCCATGACATCAAAACCTAGAGTGTTTTGGGATTCAAGAGACCTCAGCTTCTCTGCAATTTCATCCAACCATTGATCGTAAACTTCGTCTCCAGCCCCTACTACAGTGAACTACTCTTCTTGAGGATCTTCCTACAAGACCCTTCCTCCGGCAGTGTTACCCTGAGTATTTCTTATGGCATTGACTTCTGGGTTCAAATGAGGTCCAAACACTGGTGGATCAGTGCGAGGCTGCACGTGATCGTTGTTACTGGTACCTCCTGTACCTGGATGGTGTTCCTCGGGAGTTTATTGCTCAACTAACTCCCTTAGTCTTTCCTGGCTCGTAGCTAGACTAGTCATTACTGTCATGAATTGAGTCATCTAATTTCTCATCTCAACCCTTTCATTGGCCATCTGGGTCCTCACTTCATTCAAGTCTTGCTGAACTTGATCCAACTGAAGTCCCAGAAGGTTGTTTCTTGTCGGGTACCGGTGTATTTTGTTGACAGGGAACACTCTTCTGCGAGCAATGTTTCCTGAAACCACAACAAAGTGAGAAACACCAATAAAACAAAAACCTACAAAACAAAGAGAATGTTAGTATGCAATGCAGGATGCCTATTTGTCTTCCCAGGGTATCCGGTTTGGTTCTTTGGTTTTGACCTTTCCAGACCTCGAGGAAATGCTGATGATGATGTAGAGAGAGATAAATCCCACCAAAAGATAATACAAACCATATATATTACAAAGAGTGAAAATACATAGTTTGATTACAATAACATTCCCATGGTGGATCAAAATACAACAACAAAAGGAAAATACAGTCAAAATGAAATACAAACAAAAAGAATCAAACATCCAACCCAAAGTCATCTTCTCTGACTTCCTTCAGGAGGGCCTCAGTCACCGGACCTACTGGATGCTCTGTGATAGTCCTGATGAGGAGGTTCCTGGTATCAATGGCACTGGTCATCTTCTTATGATTATCCTGATCCTTTGACCTCTTCAACCCCGCCCGGAGTTTCAATTCAGAGATCTCCTTCTGTGCTGCTGATAAAGCCTCCTAATGCTTCTTCTCACTAGCCTCCAGTTGCTCTATCTTAGCTTGAGTCATTTGATATTCTTGTGCATGGGCCTCAGTGATTCTGATCCACCTAGCCTGACTATCTTCTAAGTAGTGCTCTGCCCTAGCCTTCTGAGTCTTCGCTTCCTTGCAAGCATTCTTCAGTACTAACTCCCCTGCTCTAGCCTTTCTGATGTAGTCTTCCGTCTTCTCAATCTTGGTAAAGTGCTCAATCCTGAGCCTCTCTAACCTCTCATTATCCAGACGGCTGTCATTCCTCTCCCAGAGGGTCTTCTTCAAGGCTTCAGAGAGCTGAGTATTCCTTTCCTTCAGTTTCTCAAACTCTTCCAAACTGACAGTAGCTGCAGGTTGCACCGTTGAAGGACCAGGTACATCTTCTAAAGTAAATGGCATCCGGATGATTTGTGCCCTGGTACGAGACCAATCAAGATACTGTGCTGAAGCTATATTGTTGCATTTTCCCAAAATGGTTGTTCCTTTGGTCTGGATGTTGTCCCAGGCCCAGGCTTCCTGTCTGACAACAGCAGAGTTGTGCTGGATTTCACAGTAGAGGGTCTCAGTCAAGTCTTGCCGTCTTGGATGATGAACCAAAGGATACCCTAATTTTCTCTTAAAAAGTAAAGGGTTGTAGTTGATGCAACATTTTACTCCAATCAAAGGCACATTAGGATACTGCCCAGAACTAGTAATGATGTCTTTGCCCTTGGTACTCTGAGTGCACCATCTGATGTCTTCTGATGTCAAGGCAATCAATCTCTTAGCCTAGTTCTTTGGCTGATGAGGGTTCAGGAAAGTATCTGACTTTAGCAAATGTCTTAGCAGCCAACAGTAATAGAGAGGAGCACAGCATCTGACCAGTCTTCCTCTTTGCTTCTCATTCCTCTGGTGTACTGAATAAAAGAAGTCTCCAAGCAAGGTAGGAACTGGGTTCCTCAGTAAGAACAAGTGAATGGAATTCTTGCTTACAAACTTTGGCTCGTCTACAAACAAGATAATTCCATATATGCTGAAGGCTAAGAGTGCACAGACAGCATCCCATTTCCCTGCTACAGCATGCAGGGTAGCCTGGGAGATCAAGAAATCTAGGTGAAGGCATGGAACCCCAACCTTGGTAGTCATGCTCTGATCAATGAGGGCAGGCTCCTAATGCAGTGCCCTAGCTATGTCTTCATTCTTGGGAGCAACCATCTCAGGGTTGAAAGGAATTCCTAACAACATGGAAAATTCTTCTAGCAGGGGTCCCAACTGAAAATCAGGGAATGTGAAGCATCTGAGAGGAGGATCATAAAACTGCAAGCAAGTGTGGATCATGCTCCTCTGGGATGTATCAAGATCCATGATCATGTCTAATATGCCTCCATAATGTTCTCTAAATAGTGGGACATGATCAGGGGTAATGAGAGACTGGATCTGTCTGATGCCAGTCAGGGTGGGCTCAAAGAAGTGGTATGTGATGTTGCTCTTCCTGGAAGTGTCCATGCTGATGATGGGTGCTGGTGAAGAAAACTGAGGAGACTGCTGAAGACTGATGAAAATAACTGGAGAGGGGTCTCTAATGAAGACAAACTAATGAAAGTGCTGGAGAAGATAACTGAAGAAGTCTGAGCAGCAGAATGGGTCAAAACCAAACCAAAGATAATAAGATGGATACCCTGTAAAACAAATAGGCAAACGTTAAATGATGCAAAAATGATGTACGCAGAATGATATGCAAAGGGTTTGTGATCAAGTGCTGGATATGTTATATGCCTTGATAGGGTCCATATATGTTCATAAGTCCGGATGGAGGCTTAGAAAACTAGTAACCAGATGGGGGACTCATATAAAGAGTCACAAGTCCCTGGTATCACAAGAACTATCCAAATAATACAACCTTAACAAATCTAGTAACAAGGTATGATAAGGCCAAGGGTTCCTGCAAACCTGTAAACATCCCAACCCCCTCACATGTAATGTTCTAGAACAAGGATCCTCATACTTGGATTAGTTATGAGAAGTGTAAACACTTTTAACCCGGAGGTACAGTGTTTACAATAACCATAAAAGATCCTCCTCTAATTCACCTCAGATGTTGAAGGTCATAAAAGGTCATCCAGACTTAGCAGGCTTCCCAGATAGCCCTAGCACTACAGGAAATCCGTAGCACAGAGTTCTCAAGAAGAAACCCATGTCTGAACCGTGTTTCATATTCCCGCACCAGACCGAAATGGAATGGGAAAGAATATGAAGCCACTCTAGCCTATGTGTCACTCAGGTCTCCGGTATAGGACCGTAATGACTCAATGATCCCCACCCACCAAGGAAAAAACAAAACCCGCACATATGATAATGACAGTATGAAATGTACAAAACTATAAAGGAAAGCAAAAAATAAAGTTGTACAGAGAGAAATAAATAAAGCAATAAATAAGCACAAGTATCACATAACACCCCCGTAAACACAAATCAAACAAGCGCTAGGAGGAATCCACAAAAAGAACCAGAAGCCCTGGTTGCAATATAAGCATCCCCAGCAGAGTCGCCAATTTGTCGCTCCCCCGAAAAGACACTTGGTCAGGTAGGGTACAGACGCGAACGGTCGGCGGAAGGAGAAGATGAAATGAAGTGAATAGAGTCTCCAGCTAGGCATTTTTATCCCGAAGGAAAGGTAATGCTGCATAAACCTAGAAAACATATGGATAAGACGGTTGCGAACCAGAGAAACTGAGAAAGGGGGTTGGTTACAACCTGGGAAGGTATTAGCACCCAGATTGTCCGTCGTACTCGACGGGATCCACGCTTAAAAGATTTGTATTTAAAGGGGTAGCGTATGTGCTATCTGTGTGCAAAAGCTGAAAGAGAATATACAAGTGTCAGTGCAAAAGGATGAATGCTCAAGAACTGAGACTTAAAAGAAAATGCTGAGAGAGGGGGAAGACACAGAGACTTTTGTTCGGTAACAGTTACGTTATGCCTACATATCCTTGCGTTCAATGAGGAAGTCAGAACACCGTAATTCGACTCAAAGAGGCTGAAAGATAAATTTACTGTGAACTGCCTGCTTGTCTATGCTCAAGTGTATGACTTGTCTGGATCAAGTGCTAATTGTCTTGCATTAGACGGAAGAAGCAAGTTCTCGTTTATGAGTGAGTGTGATGAGAAAAGAATCCCGGAGGAGATGATTATTGTTTGTATTTTGTGTTTTCAATCTTTTATTGTTTTTGGTGTTTTGCATAAGTTAATGAGCTTAAGCCTAAATCAATGGCTTAAAAACTCATTATATCCTCCCTTGATTAGGGATAATGAGAATACTTCAAGTATGAGATAAGCATCTCAACTTAATTGCCATGATGATGTAGGATTAAGATCATTAACCTATTTGTGATTATTTAGATGTTTTTGAGTTTTCTGTTTTGTGTCAAGTAATGATTTTAAGCCATAATCAAGGATTAGTGAACTCATTACACCATCCTAATAGAAGGATAATAGATGAGAACACTTAAGCTGAGGAAGATACCTCAACTTAATCCATGATTAGGGATTAAAGTCATTAGATGACAATCCTTTATTAAAGTGGATTTTAATTAAGAGATGAGATTAAGAAGTGGATTTTATGGTTTGTAAGATAACTTGAGGAGGACTTGTCCATTAAACACTAGGGTTAGTCCTTCTTAACCATAAAGGAAGAATTAGAACCCTAATGTAAGGCCCAAGTTACAAGTTAATGTCTTAATGATTATTAGATGGATTGATTAAGAGGTTTAAACAAATTAAGGGTTTAAGACTTAGGATTAAAGTTATACACTCCATCCTAAGAGAAGGATGCAGGCATAACCCTAATTCCAAAGTCCTAAAACCTTAAAGTTTTAGTCTCTAATGATGAGATAAGAAGAGATAAACAAAGAATACTCAAAGGTAAAAACTAAGGGGGACTAATCACAACCCTAATTATTATCATGCTTGGATGTTCCTATGGTTTGTAAGGCTTAGGAAAGATTTTAAAGGAAGCCACCAATGGAAGAAGCAGACAGAAGGAGGAAGAAGCAGAAGAAATAAGTTGCTTACTTCATTGAAGAAGATAAGTAACTTAGAGAAAGAAAGTGTGAGATGAACATGAATGAGCAAGCCCACTCATAGGCAATTAAAAATGCAGCAAAGATGCATATGAAGAAGATGAAGAGAAATGAGAAGTGAAGGTTGTAACACCCCAAATTTTCCCTTTTCTTTTTAAGTATCATCATCATATCATAATCATCATAATCATGTCATATCCTTGGCATCTTTGCATGGAAAAGTAAAGCATAACATTCTCATGTTCTAGCATTAGGCATATCATCAACTGTTGGTGGATTTGAGGCATTACAAGCTATAGCAAGAGGCCAAGAAGACTTGTCCAAGTCTCATGAAGAGTCTACATGACATTCACAAGTTCAAGATCCTTTACAAGAGCCCAGAAGGTTGGGAGATCATCAGAGAATCCAAGCTAGGGCAAACTCCTACACAATGATTCCCAAATTAGGGTTTCACTTTCAAGTAGGATTTCTTTGAGACCTTGGCCATTTCATGTGGGCAAAGTCTTTCATATGATAAGAGGATCCTATGGATGAAATTTGGTGAGAAAATTCCTTGTGGGAGGCAGTTATTTCAACAGTTGCTTGCATAAGAAGAAATTGGTCAACTGGGCATTTTAAAAGTCAACTGTGAGAATTCAAGGGGTCCAACCCCATGTTTCAAGCCAAGGGATGTCCTTAAGACCTTAGAAGAGGTTTGGCAAAGTCAAATATCAAGAATCAAGGAGTTTTGAAGAACTTTCCGTTTTTGGCATATGGTTTGTTTTGAAAATTTCCATTTTTGGCAACTTTTGCCCTAATTTTCAAAGGCCTCTTTCATGATGAAAATGATCTCAATTGAATTTCCAATAAACATGAAAGTTGTAGGATATGTTCTCCCATTTTCATAAAGTACAAGTGCATTTTCATAGCCTTCATGGATCAAAAGTTATGGTCTTTGGAAGTTCACTTATTTTTAGGGTTTACCTTAAAATTCAAGTTTCTACCAAGAGCAAAAACTCATGCATCTCAATTCCAAGTTGTTTTATGTGCAAAGTAAGGTCACTAAATCATTATTCATGACATGATAGGCATTTGTCTCAAGAGAAATTGAAGAGTGCATGAGATGTGGTGTATTTCATAAATTGCAAAAATGCATGATCATATGAAAAGCATGAACCAAACATCCAAGGGCCAGGATTACATCATGGGTGAGTGAATAAATCACATTGGATCAGCATGTGCAAAGGGTGGAGAGAGAGCACGAGTAAATCACCCTATCACACAACTCTTGCAATTTTGAAAAATCACTCATCCCTCATGATCCTCACGTGTATTCCCTTGACAATTCAAAACACTGAAAGCATGCACCCTTTATAAGCTTGTTAGGGTTTCATTTCACCTCAGATCCATATCATTTGCTCAGTCTCAAGTTTTTGCTCCATTTGCATTTTCCTTCGAATCTCACTATTCTTCTCCTCAATCCAAAAACCAATCACATATTCATGATCCTAGAGGTGTAAGGAGCAAGAATTCATCATCATCTGAAGCTGAAACCAAGGATCATACACCTTGCAAGTTTGGTGCAGTTGTGCTCGGGTTCTTAGATTTAGAGAGATTCAAGACCTCTCTTGCATTTATTTTTCAAGGAGGAGTTTAAAGGAGGAGATCTGCATCTTCTGGAAGCTCATCTCAAGCTATTTTGACCTCTGCAAGTTTCAGGTAAGCTCAAAATCCATGGATCTGGAAATGATTTTAGTTGTGTGCTTTATGATCTGCTCACTTTGCTGATTACTCTGATCTATTTAGATTTGAAAATGCATGATTATTGAGTGAGATATGTGGATTTTCAGTTTGATGTTCAAAAGTGTTTGTGTTTGATCCGTTTGATTCCTTGATCTAATGTGAAATCTAAGCTCATTTTTGAATTCAGCATGCTTGATTTGCTTGATCTGGAAAGTTTGATCCATTTATTTGTTGATTTGTTCTTGAGCTTGAGTTTTTCGGTGCCGGAGCTAGGGCTTCGGTCACCGGATTCTGGAAATGTTTGATTGGAGAAGATGATCTCACTGCCATTGGATCTTTGATCTAGACGATTCGTATCATGCCAGCACATTAAAAACGTACCCTCCCCTGCACATGTTTTCATTTTATATTTTAATCTGAATTGAGCTTTATGTTACGCACCACACTGTAGTTATCGTGAGCATACACACTGGCCAATGGTTGGAATGACCTAGGGTTTTGGTTGACCAAATCTCACACGTACAAGTGATCCAAGGGTTTTCTATTTTCCTGATTTTATTTGATTTTCCACCATAGTTATCATAATCCTGCGCAGGGCTTGTGGGCCTCAGTTGATATTCGCACCCCACCCTCTCTCTGGCCCATTGATTTTGAACTGAGTCTCTTGCTATATACACCCCTGGCCCATTGGTTTCTTATTTTTTATTTTTATTTTATTTCAGTTTGATTTTCAATTAATTAAAATAGTTATAGGTTCATAAAAATTCCAAAAAACTTCATAAATGATATTTTGAGTTTTCTCTAATTTTTTATATTTGTATTTCCATTTATTTTCATTTTTCACGCTGGAATTAATTGTTGTGTTTATTAATTGTTTTTATTTCATTTTAAACACATGATGTCTTGTGGAATTTATATCTTGATCATTAATTTGAATTTTTAATTGATTCTTTTTGATCTGGATTCACATTGAAGTGTAGTTTGTTGATGATTTTTCTTCTGATTTTTAGAAATTTGCTTGACTATTTTTGGTCTTTAACTTGTGCATGGAGTTTCATAACCCTAATCTATGTTTAAACATATATTTGACCTACTTAACTTCTGATTTTGATCCTTTTCTTTTGGCATGCTAATATTAGATGTTTGAAGAGTCTTTGTGCAAATTTGTGGAATTTTTGGATGAATGCTTGATTTAATTTGAATTTTATTCTTTGCTTATCTCCTTTTGCATCCTTTTTGGTCATATGTTTAATCCTTAGGTTAGGAGGGCACTTGTGCCAACTCCCTTAGATTGTTTAGATCCTTTTTAGGATGAGGATACCTTTCTGGTCTTTGAATGATGCTTGCACTTTGAGAAAATTTTGTGGTTTCTTGCCTTTGAAGTTCATTCACTCATGTACATGTTCACCTCACTTCTTATGCTCATTTGTTTCTCATGTTGATAATGTTTAAGTTTTTATGCTTCAATTCTTAACTTCTTGTGATGTTTAGGCACATTCTTGACATGTTAGGGTTCTGGTCTTGAAGTGTGTGATGTTGGTTGGCTTTTTATGCTTTGTGTTATCTCATGTTTGTTTTGTTTTGTCATGATAATCTGTAATGCTTTATGTTGAACTGTTTAATCCATTTCTCATTTTTTGTATTGTGTGTTTGATCTTGACACTTATAATTGAGGTTCCAATTCTGGTTGTGTTGCTTTGGTTTGATCTTATGCCCATTTTGTGTTTCATTTGGTCTTATTTGCTTTTGTCATAATGCTTGTTTATGTTACTAACCATTTCAGGGGCTCTGGTAAGTGTGAGGTGTGGATGAGATTCCCACATCTCAAATCCTTATCTCTTCTCTTTTCTTGATATTTTCTTACTTGTATTTGATGTGCTTAGGTCATCCTTTCTATCTTCTTCCCTTCTTCATTCTCCTCTTTCTCTTCTTATCTCTTCCTTCTTTAGGATAGTAAGCCATACTAACCTTAGGAATCCCTTGCATGCTAACATTAGGATTTGTTAGTCCCCTTTTAGTTCTTTTACCTTTAGATCTTTGGTTCTCTTCTCTTCTCATCTCAAAACGAAAAGCATAAAAAACATTTAATAAGGATTGAAGTGGTCTCCTGTGCAATAGCCTTATTCCATGAAACACTTGTAGTCTTCCCATCTTGGGATAGTACAACCTTGTTCATCATGATGCACAAGTCTAATCATGAGACCATCTTCATCAAGAAAATCATAAAAGACACTTCTTCATTTTAAGGTAAAAAAACACTTAATAAATTCAACAAGTTAGTGAACTTAGGCCCTAATCTCTGGAACCAAGTTTTGGGGATCTTCTCCTTACTTGAGTGTGCTTGTTCTATTATTCCATCTTGGAATGTAGTAGCAAGTACACATCCCATGGAAAAGAGCTTGAGTTCACTTCCTTGTGCCACACTCATAAAAAATCATTAAAAAAACACTGGACAAACAATAAGCGTCTCTCCTTCGAGAATTCTTTTCTCATCTCCTTCGCTCCGTCCGCGAACTTTCTCCTACTTGTCACTTTGCAAGACGGTAACGCACTCATCGTCTGAGCCTGCAACACCTGAGCATTGACATAGGCAGTTCAAGCCTTAAGACACAAGCAATCCTTTTCACCCCTAGTTAAGGGAACTACGGCGACTCTGATCCTCATTGTCCAGATGAGGTACGTAGGCAGCGGGGTAGGGCCAGTTTGAGCACAATCTTTATTTTCCCTACATTTTTCCTTTTCATTTCTTTGCCAGTTCCCTTTTATTTTCTTTTTATCCAGTTCAGTTCCTTTTCTTCGAAGCAGCTTTCATTTCTTCACCCTTTGAAACAGATTTCTTTGCAAGCGTGGATCCCGTCGGGTACGGCGGACGATCTGGGTGCTAATACCTTCCCAGGTCGTAACCGACTTCCGAACTCAGTCTCTTTGGTTCGCAGGACCCGTGTCCTTCCTTTTCTTTTCTTCTGGTTTGTGCAGCATTACCATTCTCGTTCCTTTGGGATAAAAATGTCTGGCTGGCGACTCTAACCTTTTCCGCGCCACTTTTGCGTTTGTACCAGGATGGAAATCCGGGGGCGACAAAGGCAAATTCATTTATCATATTAACTTACCACCTGAAAATGTTAGCACAATATGCATAAGGAAAGAAATGATATGAAACAATGCATATGAATGGGAAAATGCCAAGACCAGAAGCATACACATGATTCAAATGATGCTATGACATGATGCAAAGGCATACCAAGTGCTATGAATGTTCATACAAAGATGAGATGCAAATGGAAGCATGCTTTGAAGTTTGAAAGTTCATGAAAGTTTATGGAATGAAATGAATGCAAATCATGGCAAATGAATGAAGAAATGATCAAGAATGATTCTAACATGTCTTAAGATGTCTAAGATGACATATGAATGCATGAAATGTCATGGCAAGTTCATGTATGGATGCATATGCAAGATGAATGCAAATGAAGATGCAAAATTATGGTTTTAAGGCAACATGAGATGCATATGATCAAAATAGACGCAATTCACATGATAAAAATTTGAAAATGAGCTCAAACAAACCCTAACCACATATGATACCACACCCCAAAGGAGAAGGTCTAACTCTTAACCTAAAGAAAGTTATGATTTTTCTAAGTTAACTAGGTTTTTGGGTACCTTAAAAGGGAAAATGCAAATAAATTTGAAAATGAAAGATAAATTCATGCCAAAAATATCCTAGAAACTACATGTTGTATGGAAAATAATGCAAAAAGAATCATTATCAAACCCTTCATGATTAGGCAGAAAAGATTTTTCAAAGTTAGGGTTCTAAAAAAGGGATTTTATGAACCCTAAATTCAAAGAAGATGTCAAAGTATGTTCAAAACCAAAAAGATATTTGTATGAATGGTTTGACAATGTTTCTAAATGTCTTAAGATGCAATGTGAATTTTTTTGTGATTTTTAGAAACCTAAATGGTATTTTAATTAATTAATTTCCATTAATTAATTAAAATAAACATTTAAATATTTTAAAAATGCTTTTAAAATGCAAAAAATAAAATAAAAATTGTTTTTGAGTTGAGAAATATATTTGGAACTAAAATGCAGAAAATAATATTTTTGTGATTTTTCTAGGTATTTTAAAATAATTATGCAAGAAAATGGAATAAAAATGAAAATAAAATCAATTTAAATGGAAAGTATGCGCATCTTGTGGTTCACATTCAAACTGGGGATGGAGGGAAAGACTTGGCGCGCGTTTGGAGGGCTGAGATTGATTCTGGAATTTTTAAATTAAACCTAATTAATTAAAATAATTAAATTGATTAGGGTTTTAATGAACTAATCCTGGCCTTCCATTCACGCACTAAACTTGATCCTACGGTCTACATTCAAACTGAGCCTTAAACCCTAAAAATTAACCCTAATGACTTTCAGGTGACCAGAGCTAGCTCCGGTCATCTTCTCCGGCAGGACCCTCAACCTAACTTCTTCCCTAGGCCATTTTAAGAGCTCTAAAGCTCCAGATCAGATCCCCAACTCACCCTAAGCACGAATCAACCCTCAAAACTAATTTCTCATTCATCATTATCAAGATTCGAATCAAAACATAAAAATGACAAAACTTTCAGACAACCATGAAATACTCAATACGCAACCATTTTCAAAACCAACAAGTGCAGTGTAATCAGTGAAGCATATAGATCATTTCTATAACATAAAAAACAAGTTCTGGAAAATTTGTTCTTGAGGTATACCTGAGATGAAGCTTTTCAATTTGGCACTTTCTGGACCTCTTTCTTGTGCAAATAGCCTCCACTTAATCTCTTGATGATGTTGCAAGGCTTTGAATGGGTTGTGTCATACCCCAAATTTGTCCTACCCGCACCATTTTATTTTACTGTCTAACCATTATTCGAAAATCCTAAAAATATGTACCGTTTTCTCTTTCTGTCTGATAATCGAAAAAATCCAAAAATGCGTTTTTATTCTCTTTTTCGTATTATTATAAGTTTTATTTTTGTTTAATTCATTATCAAAAATTACAAAAAAAATCCATTCCTTATCATTTTTATTATCATCATCGTTATTATTTTTTTTCTATTATTATTATTAGTAGTATTTGATTTATTATTAATTTTATCAATTCTTATCATTATTATTATTATCATTATCATACTTAGTACTATTATTGTACTCCTTTTCATTATTATTATTAATTTTCCTTTTATTTTCTTTATTTTATTTTTGTTATTATTATTTTATTAATAAGTCTTTATTATTATTACTATTTCTATTACTTTTTATTATTTTTATTATTATTTTTATTTTCTATCTTTACTTCTATTACTATTATTGCTATTATATTATTATTTTTATTCACATTTTATCATTATTATTTTCACTATCATTTTTACTATTATTATTATTATTATTATTATTATTATTTTATTTATTATTATTAGATTTCTGTTAACTTTTTATAAATAATACTATCATTTTCAATTTCACAACTCACACTTTCTACAACCAAGACCTCACCTCCATAAGTTTCTTATTTTTCAACACCACTACCTAACCAATACAACCATCACAAAAATTTCACGTATTAATTCTATCAGACCCCATTTGTAAATAATTTGTAAATATCTCATAAGCTCATTATCTTTCTTCTTAAAACCATTTACTATTATTTAAACAAAATCACAAAAAATCATTTTTACTTTTATCTCTTTTTTTTATATATTATTTTCTATTTTTAATTTTTTCATTATTGTTATTACTATTTTTCTTTTATTATTATCATCTTTATTACTATCTCTATTATTATTTTCATTCTTACTATTATTATTATTTTTTTATTCTAATTATCATTACAATTTTCCTTTTCATTATTATTATTTTATTATTATTCCTATTATTATTATTTCATATCCATTACTACTATTAGTTTTCTATTATTATTATTATTTTTATTTTTATTTTTTATTTCTTTTTCTTATTATTATTATCCCAAATTTCATATTATTATTTTTATTATTATTAGTTTAGTTTTATTCTTGTTATTATTATTATTATAAAATTTATCAAAAAAAAATATAAAGAAAGAAAAAAAGAAAGGTTGGAATTGTCAAAAATATAGAGTATATATTTGTTTGTGCAAGTTTACTAATGAATGTATATCCGCCCCAGCCGATGGACTTGTGTTTGTGTTACTATAAGGACTGAGGTTTGATTCTTCCCTCCATCCTTTTTCAAAAAGGTTTATTATTTTCAGTTTTTTTCTATTTTTATTATTAGCATTATTTCTTTATTTTTTATTTCTTATTACCATTATTATATTTTATGTATTATTATTATAGTTATTATTATCATTATTAGTATTATAGTCATTATTATTACTATTATTATTATCACTATTACTATTATTATTATTCTAACTCCATTATTATTTTAATTCTATTATCTTTTTTCCCTTATCAGTATTATTATCTTTTTTTTATTTTTTTTTATGTTACCACTTTTATTATTTTATTAATCTGTTCTATTATTATTACTATTTTTATTATTATATTTTTTTACCAATTTGTATTTTTATCATTGCAAACAAACAAACAACCTGTCTCTCTCTCTCGTTCATAACACCATCACAATTTTTTGCCACATGATTTCACAGCACCACTTCTAATAAACTCTCAATTTCCAATTCCACTCACCAAATTAACAACTCATTATCCTTATCCAGCTTACACATTCCTCCCCAAATTACCTGCATTTTTTCTATATAATTAGATTTCATTCACTTTCATAAGACCACCTCATGAAGAAGAAGAAAAACTGTATCAGACCCTAAAAAAATCACAAGCTTCATTTTCATTTTCATTTTCAATGAATACTTCACCAATAAACCACCATCACCACTTTCATAACACCACCACATAAAATCTCTTCATAAATCATCACTATTTCACCCACCAAAATCCAAAACTAAACACAGTAAAAAGAACAAAACAAACAAAGAGAAGAAGGGAGTGAAAACTGTGAATCACCCAAACACCCCCGAAAAAACAACATCACCATACCTCGCCGCAAACCACCGTGAACCCTTCATCTTCACTACCACCAAACCTGTTAAAACAAAATCCAACCTTCCTTCAACCACAAACCAGATCCGGGAAATCAAATCTGACGAATTCACTGCGAGACGGAGAGGAAGAGAGGGTTAGAGCCGCCATCGTGAACGCTGTTCAAGGGTGGGTTTCTTCTAATTTCAGTTTTTTCCTTCTGATGCGTGTTTGAAAAACAAAAGGATGCATTCTCTGTTTTTTTTGTTTTTTTATTCTTTCTTCATTTTTTATATAGCCTATATTTATTTATTTTTATTTTTGTCATAAGAAATCTGGCTGTTTGTTTTCATTGGGCTTTTTCCACAAGGTTTATTACCAGTATCTTATTTTCACTAACTCACCCCATCTTTCATTATTTTGTCTTTATTCTTGATAATATTTTATTTTCTATTGTTATTAATTAGTTTATTGGTGTTAAAATATTTAGATCACTTATTTTCACTTTTGTTTCTTTGATATATCAATATTTATTTTGTTATTTTTTGTCTATGATATAATTATATTTTTTGATATTCGGTTTTAACCGACATAATCGAAATTATTATGAGACCAATATTTTTATTTCTAGTAGCTTTTACTCAATTTATTTAGGTTTACAATTATCGATTTAATCATTTTGGGCCAATGATATATTAAAAGGCCGATTTTTCGCCCGATTTTAATCGGTGATATTCGGTCAATATGAGGCCCTCCTTGTAATTAATTTTTCATTATTTTATTATTTCGATAAACAAACATTAATTTAATTTATTTCATATTCTTGAATTATTTATTTTATTTAATTATTTAATTCATTATTCTATCTTTATTTAATTCTCGCAATTTAATTTATTCATTTATTATCGCATTTAAAAATTACGTTTCGACTCCTTATAGAATGATTCCAATTTTGAATCGATTCTAAGGTAGTTCACGAACTAAATTTCAACGCGTCCCAAAAAGGTCCAACGCCTTCGAATAGTTGTTTCCGTTTAAAAAGGTCCAACGCCTTCAAATAGTTGTGTCCCGACTAAAAGGCCGAACGCCTTCGAACCGTTCAAAACACTGCACACACACTTTCTCTTGGGCGAATTACAACGAGACCTCTTTATTTCTCGCAATCCCCTGTATTTATTTTGTACCCCTCACCCATTACTTTGTACGTACTTTTATTTTCCGTATTTTATTTTAATTCTGAATCCTTGGTCCAACGCCAAGCGATCTCACTTGCACACTTGCACTTTATTTTTCAGTTATTGTTTCATTTAGGATCCACCTCTCTTTGCGAGCCGAGCGCACTGTACCTCGCTAACAAACCACAAAAATCAAACTCCATTTGCATGCACCCTCTAAACCTAAAAAAACTAAAACGTTTCAATTAGGTCCAAGCCCTTGATCCAACGTCAAGTGGCTTTAGGAAATAAAACACTTTAATAAAAACGAGAAGAACTGTACGCCACGAGCCTTAAGCAGTAGAAAGGAGGATAACGAGCTCTCGTTACTCGCTCCGATTATTTCGACGCAGGACGCTCGTCTTGTTGGGCAAGATAAACTATCCATAGTCTTTAGTGCATTTCAAAACCCTTTCATCGACGAAAGGTAATAAAATCGAATAATCATTACCCTTAGTAGGCCGAACTACGAGGCTCTGACTTTCCCATTGCACACGGGAGTACGTAGGCACGAGGATCTCAATCCTTGCCGAGCACCTAGGTTCAATCTAACTTATAATTCAACTAATTTCCCTCTAGCAAGCAATTCGTTTAAGCATAGACATCCTTTCTCGCGCGTTAACTTAGATGGTTCCCATCGAGTACGATGGATGTAGGGGGTGCTAATACCTTCCCCCTGCATAACCGACTCCCGGACCCAGGCAATGGTTTCGTTGACCTTTGTCCTCATCCTTTTCCTCCCGGGTTGTATCTATATCTTCCCTTTCCCATTTCGGGAATAAATAGAATTAGGTGGCGACTCTTCATTTCGTCCGGCGCGCGGCTCCATCCTTTCGGATCGCGTGAGGTCGTATTTTTCGGGGTACGACAGGTTGAAATGAGCTGGTTTGAGAGGTTGCAACTCAACTGCACTGAAATCGTGTTTTGCTTTCAGGGGCTTTCAAGCTTGTTTAATGGTTGGGAAAGGTTCTATTGATGATGGTGAGTTGAATGGTAAAGTTTGTTTAAGGTTTTAGTGGCTGAATAGAGAGAATCGAAAATTTGAAGGTTGAGGGTGATTTTTGTGAACTTGGCTTGTGTATGGTTCTGAGCTCCAAGGTTATGTGAATTGGCTTGCTTTTGTCCCACATAACAAGTCTCTATTGGCCAAAGAGTGGGTGGTGGCCTGTGGTGATTGGTATGGGCAATTTGCAAAAAAGTCAACAACTTGTGTACTTGAAGCATGGGCTGTGGCAGAAATTGTTCAAGGGCATGTCTTGGTTCAGCATTGATCAAGGAGGTCCATAGAAACTGATTTGGGGTGCTGAAGCAAGTGTATGAGGAGATTCATGCCATTTTGCAAATTTGAAGAACTTTGGCCCTTTTGGAATTTCTTGAAGTTCAAGGCATGAAAGTGAATGATTCTTTGGGAAATTCTCATCATAATGCATTGTACCATGTTTGTATGATGCTTAGAGATGCATTAGAGGTCACAAAATGACTTGGCAAGTGGTTTTGCAAAAATCCCTCTTTGGTGTGAAAGTGAAAATTATAGGATTTTTGCCAACTTTGCAAGATCATAACTTGAGTTCCATAATGAATTAGAACATGTTCTTGTACTTTTTGAAAAGGGAAAGACCTAATCTACAACTTTCATGACCAACAATTTTTCATTTGAAGCATTTTTGGTTGAGAAAGAGGAGGTTGAAAAACTTTCCCAAAATGGAAAGTTTCCATTACAAGTCATTTCCATTTTTGGCAACTTTTGGTTTAGCTTAATTTTCTTCAATTTTGTGAACTTCCAAGCACTTAAATGATCAAATAAATATCATATAACTTCAATTTGATGAAAATACCCCTTTGGTTCCATTGTTAGGGGCCTCAGATGCCCTGATTTTGCTCTGACTTGCTCAAGAAGTTATCCAGTGAACAGATGACTTCCACAATGAATTTCTCCATCAAACTTGGCACACATGATCCTTATAACATATTAAGAACATTAGATACAAGAATGGCCAAAAAATAGGAGTTAAGGCTTCTAAAACCAAAACCCTAATTTTTGTCATCTATGTAGTGAAATCCCTAGCTCTGCTTCCATGCCTTGCCAGTTCTTGTGATTTATTGACTTCCTTGATCTTTGAGGGATATAATATGATGGTAGAACACACATGGACCCTTTTGGAACACTTGGAGGCCTTTGGAGTGGCTCAGATGGATCCTTGGATTGCTCCGATCACAAACCCTAGATGCATATGAACTTGAACTATGCAGTGAAACAAAAATGCAATATGATGTGGTATGCTTAAACTAATGCAAACATGAAAGATCACAAGTCAATGGTGTGAAATTAGTGAGGGCAAATTTGGGGTGTTTACAGTCTTTACTCTTGAGTCTAGGTATTTTGTCACCTTTATTGATAATTTTTCACGTTGCACATGGTTATTTTTAATGAAGAATAAATCTGAATTATTTTCTATTTTTGAACAATTTTATCGAGATATAAGAACACATATATCCATACCTTAAGAAGTAACAATGCCCGTGAATATTTATCCCAACTTTTTCAAAATTTTATGTCACGCAATGGTATTCTCCATCAAACATCTTGCCCTCACATGTAACACCCCAAAGTTGATTTTTATTTATTTGATGTATTTGTTATGGATTTAAAGGATTTCTTGATGATATGATACTGTGATGGTTTAGATTAATATTTTTGATAATATTAATTTAGAAGTAGTATGGCATTATTTAATTATTTGAGATTAATTAAATAAAATAAGGAAAATAAGAAGTTGGGAGTATTGAGGTCTTTTGGTAGAAGATTAGTGAGGGTAAGATGAGAAAAGTCTAATGAGGTCTTAAGGGTAAGATTGACTAAGAGGGTAAATTTTGGATAGTACGATCATTTTGGAACGATCATACTTTGGGAGAAGAGAAGGAGAGCTCTAAAGAAAAAGCTAGAGGTTGAAGGCTTTGTAATACCCCAAATTTGCCCTCTTCTTTTTAGCATCATCATCATATCATAATCATCATAAACATGTCATATCCTTGGCATCTTTGCATAGAAAAATGAAGCATAACACTCTGATGTTCTAGCATTGGGAATATGATCAACTATTGGTGTACTTGAGGCCTTACAAGCCAAAGCAAGAGGCCAAGTGGACTTGTCCAAGTCCCATGAAGAGTCTACATGATATTCACAAGCTCAAGATCCTTTACAAGAGCCCAGAAGGTTGGGAGGTCATCAGAGAATCCAAACTAGGGCAAGCTCCTACACAATGGTTCCCAAATTAGGGTTTCACTTTCAAGCAGGGATTCTTTGTAAATTTGGCCATTTCATGTGGGCAAAGTCCTTCATATGATAAGAGGTTCCTATGGATGAAATTTGGTGAGAAAATTCCTTGTGGAAGGCAGTTATTTCATCAATTGCTTGCATAAGAAGAAATTGGTCAAACTGATTATTTGAAAAGTCAACTATGATAATGCAAGGGTTCCAACCCCATTTTTCAATCCAAGGGATGTCCTTAAAGTCTTAGAAGAGGTTTGGCAGGGTCAAGGATCAGGAATCAAGAGGTTTTGAAAAACTTTCCTTTTTTTGCATATGGTTTGTATTGAAAGTTTCCATTTTTGGCAAGTTTTGCCCTAATTTTCAAAGCTTTCTTTCATGATGAAGATGACTTCATTTGATTTTTTCTTAGGCATGAAAGTTGTAGGTTATGGTCTCCCATTTTCAGAAAGTACAAGAAATTGTTCATAGCCTTCATGGTTTGGAAGTTATGGTCTTTTGAAGTTCACTTGTTTTTAGGGTTTTGCCACATTTTCATGATGGTGCCATTTGCAAAAGCTTGTATGCTTCAATTCCAAGCTATCCTATGGACAAATTTGAGTCACCATACCACAATACATGGCATGAATGGTAGTTGGCTCAAGAAAAAAATCAGAAATTGTGCATGGACCAAAGAGTTATTCCATAAAATGCAAAAGTGCATGATCATTCACAAAGCATGACTCTCATATCCAAGGGCCAGGATGGTTTCACTTATGGATCAAGGGCTGGATGAGAGTTGAACATGTGCAAGAAAAGAATGCATAGCACGAGTGAATCACCACATCATAACTTTCTTGCAAATTTGCAAATTCCTCTCAATCTCATGATCCTCACGTGCATTTCACTTCTTTTTTTTCATCAGGGAATATTGGCATTGTATTTAAAGCAACTAGGATTTCATTTCATTCAGAGGCACCACCATTTCATCACTCCAAAGTTTTTGCACTTCAAGCATATCCCTTCAAATCTCATACAACACTCACTCTCTGCAAAAACCAATGGCATATTCATGACCAGTGAAGTTTAAGGAGTCAAGATCAACCACTCATTCAAGCTAATTCCCAGGATTTCACACCTTGCCATTTCAGTGCAGTTGGCTTCGAGTTCTTAGATCTAGCCATTTTCAAGGCTCTAGTTGCATTTATTTTGCAACTAGAGTGTATTTGGAGTGGATCTGCAGCTCATCTTGGATTTTCTCAAGCTATTTCCAGATCTGTAAAGCTCAGGTTAGCTTCAAACTTTTAGATCCAGAAATGAAATTGATTGTACACATTGTGATCTACATGCTTTGCTGGTGATGGTGATCTATTTAGAATGCAAAATCAGTAAGAAATGAGCTTGTTATGTTGAATTTCAGTTTGATGCATGAAAATGTTTGTGTTCGATCTGGCTTGGTCTTTGATCTTTTGAAATTTTCCTTGCCATATTTGGATTCACCATGCTTTGATTAGTGGATCTGGAGAGTTTCGTTCATTTCTGTGTTAGGTTGTTCTTGAGCATGAGTTTTCCGGTGCCGAAGCCCTAGCTCTGATCACCAGATTCTGGGTTTTGTTTGAACATTTGATTGAAGAAGATGACTCCATGGCCTTTGGATTGTTTGATCTGGACGCTCCACAATGAGACAGCGCATTAAAAGCCACCCTCCCTCTCACGTGTTTTCTAATTTTTGAATTAATCCTTTTGTTTGTGAATGCATGGTAGCGTGTGTAGACCCTTGATCTGAGCCTTTCCTTTAGTTGACTTAGGATTTTGACTTTGAATCTGGAACGTTGCTTTGGTTTACTTTGTACTGACATTCAGTAGCCATAGGATGCGTTTATTTAGGTTGACCTTGACTTGATCCTGGCTCTTGGTTTGTATGACTCATAATCTGGTTGACTGCGCGCAGTGGGCTTTCATTGCTATTCGCACCCCATGTCTTCCTGGCCCAAATTGTTTGACCTGTTTCCTCTTACTACGTGCACCCCTGGCCCATGTTTTCTATTTTTATTTATTTTTTTAATTTTCAGTTTGCTTTCTAATTTAAAAAAAAAATACTTTGAAGATTATAAAAATTCTAAAAATTTTCATGAATTTTAATTTAAGTTTTTTTTAATTTTTGATATTTTTATTTTGTATTTATTTTCATTTTCCACGCTGGAATTAATTGTTGCTTTTATTAATTGTTCTTAATTCATTTTAAATACATGCTGATTTGTGACTTTCATATCTTGATCATCATTGGGAATTTTGAGTTGATTCTTTTTGCATTGGATTCATAATGAGGTGTAGTTTGTTGGTGATTTTTATACTGATTTTTAGAATCATGCTTGATCATGTTTGGTCTTTAACTTGTGTGTGAAGTCTCATAACCTTAATCCATGTTTAGGCATCCCTTTGACCCACCTTGCTTTTGATTTTGAATTTTTTCTTTTGGCATGTTAATATTAGGTGTTTGAGGAGCCTTTGTGCCAATTTGTGGAATTTTTAGATGAAGTCTTGATTTAATGTGGATTTCCTTGCTTGCCTCTCTCTTTTTGCATTCTTTTTGGGTCACATGCTTAGTCCTTAGGCTAGGAGGTCACTTGTGCCAACTCCCTTAGGTTGTTTAGAGCTCTTTTAGTATGAGGATATCTCCCTGGTCTTTGATTGTTGTTGGTGCTTTGAGAAGTTTTGGTGTTGCTTGCCTTGGAAGTTTATTCACTTATGCACATGTTCACTTCACTTCTCATGCTTGTAATGACTATGTTTGAACTTGTGTGATCCTTTATTTGATCTTTTGCATTGTTGGTGCACATTCTTGTTTTGATGTGGTTATGGACTTGAGATGTGTGAGTCTTGATAGGTTTGAATGATGTGAAGAATCTCATGTATGGTCATCCTTTTCATAAGTGGTTCATGTTACCTTGAGACGCCATGTTTGCTCTACTTTCTCTTTGACTTTGGTTGAGGCATTCTAGTTTGTAAATGAGGTGAATCACTTCTAATTGTGATATTTGGAATTGATCATTTGTTTGTTTATGCCTCACTTGATCTTGTTTGGTTTTGTCTTGTCATATGTGTTTAGTACTAACCATTTCAGGGGCTTATGGTAAGTGAAGTGTGGATGTTATCCACATTTCAACTCTTCATCTTTTCTTTTATTTTGCTCCTATTTGTGCAATTGTTGGTGTGCCCTATGCCACCTTGTGCTACAACTTATCTTCTCCCCCGTTTAGGAGCAACTTATCTCCTTTAGAGCAGTAAGTTGTTCACTAACTTTCTTCCTCTCTCCTTCTTCTTTTCTCTTTTCTTCTTCTCCTTTCTTAGGATAGGTAAACCTCACTAACCTAGGATTCATGTGCATGATAACATTAGGATTTGTTAGTCCCCCTCTAGTTCTTTTACCTTTAAGATCTTTGGTTCTTTTCTTTTCTCATCTTAAAAACAAAAACCATAAAAAGCATTTAATAAGGATTGAAGTGGTCTCCTGTGCAATAGCCTTATTCCATGGGGCACTTGTAGTCTTCCCATCTTGGGATAGTACAAGTTTGTCTAGCATGATGTACAAGTCTGATCATGAGACCACCTTCGTAAAGATAATCATAAAAAGACACTTCTTCACAAAAATTACAAAAACACTTAATAAATTCAACGAGTTAGTGAGCTTAGGCCCTAATCTCTGGAATCAAGTTTTGGGGATCTTTTCCTTACTTGAGTATTCTTGTTCTATTATTCCATCTTGGAATGTAGTAGCAAGTACACATTCCATGGAAAAGAGCTTGAGTTCACTTCCTTGTTCCACACTCATAAAAAATCATAAAAAACACTGGACAAACAATAAACGTCTCTCCTTCGGGACTTCTTTTCTCATCACCTTCACTCTCATTGTATGAACTTGCTCCTACTTGTCATTTTGCAAGACAGTAACGCACTCGTCGTCCGAGCCTGCAACACCTGAGCATTGACATAGGCAGTTCAAGCCTTAAGACACAAGCAATCTTTTCCACCCCTAGTTAGGGGAACTATGGCGACTCTGATCCTCATGTCCAGATGAGGTACGTAGGCAGCGGGGTAGGGCCCGTTCATGCACTCTTTTATTTTCCCTACATTTTCTCCCTTTCTTTTCTTTTCTCCAATTCCAGACTTTCTTTTCGCAACAACTTTCATTTATTCATCCTTTGAAATAATTTCTTTGCAAGCATGGATCCCGTCGGGTACGACAGACGATCTTGGGTGCTAATACCTTCCCAGGTCGTAACTGACTCCCGAACCCAATCTCTTTGGTTCGCAGGACCTTTGTCCTCCCCTTTCTTTTCTTCTGGTTTGTGCAGCATTACCATTCCCGTTCCTTCGGGATAAAAATGTCTGGCTGGCGACTCTACCTTTTTCCGCGCCACTTTCGTGTTTGTACCAGGATGGAAATCCAGGGAGCGACACCTGGTGACTCTGCTAGGGACTCCTAACCAGAATCTCTGGTTCCCTTGAGAGTATCTCCTAGCGCTTGGGTGTTTTTGTTTCTTTGTGTGTTGATTGTTTGCTGTTGCGTGTTTATTTTACTATTGTTTATTTACAGTTTATTTACAGCTTTATTTACAGTTGTCAGTACTTATATTCATGCATCATACATTATTATTGGACTGTCTGGACTGAATTTTTTCTGTTTGGCGGGACTTGGGTGATACTGTTACTATGAGATGAGCTCATTACCAAGGCTCGAGTGCACCTTAGGACCTAGAGTGGTTCCACTTTGGCCTCATGAGATATTGTCATTGGGGTAGTAGTGAGTTCCACGCCCAGATTTGCGACCATCTTGGAAATGTCTTGATTTGGGGATCTTCCTCTTTCATTTCATAACCTTGATAGTTATGTGCAGCTGGGGACCGATCATTGCGAACCTTGTGGAAACATCCCTCTCTAGTGGTGATAGTGGAAGACCACATTGTGTGGCAAACCCATTCGCACCCGAGGGCCCACTTGGAACTCACATAAGATGACCTTGTTTTCCTGGACTCACGTTGAGGCCTCTCTGAGTAGTACATAATGCCAAACCGATTCCCTGATTTGGTCTTGAGCCATTTCTCGGAAATGGTGAATGTATTATTGCTATTCGGCTTTGAGAGTCTGTGATGTTTGACCCGGAGCACACCCGTGATATTGGGAGGGCTTACAGGTTTGCAGGAACCCTTTGACCTCCACATACCCTCATTATCAGTATGCTTTTTGTTGTGATTTGGTTACTATGGTTCTGGACTTCTTGATCTTTGGTTTTGAGGGGTCCTGTCAGATGGTTATGGTTTAGAGAATCTTGGTTTTCAGTCACTTGGGGCCATAATATTCAGTATCCGGATGGTTCTAGATTGATCATATGCCTGCATTGCATTTGCATCGCATCATACTCGCATTAACTATTTGTGTTTCCATTTTCAGGTTTTGTTTATAGTTTAGCACCCAGTTCTGGTAATTGTAAGTTTCCCAGATGGCAGAAGTTAAGAAGATTACAAGAAAGAGAAATGTACATTACACTTTTCTTCAACCAGAAGTCAAGAGTGTTCAGAGACTAACAGGGCTGATGAATGATCAAGTTTTAGGAAACTTCAGAAAGAGGTATGGTCAGATTTTGAAGTATGCGGATAAACCTATTGCAGAACAGAAGGATAACTTGCACACTTTGCTTTAGTTCCATGACCCCTTGCTGCGGTGTTTTATATTTCCAGATTATATCTTGGCTCCTACCTTGGAGGAGATTTCTAGTATTTTGGGTATTCCTGTCAGAGATACTTTGCCTTACTATGGATCAGAGATAGTTCTCAAGGAAGAAGACATATCCAGAGTCTGTCGTATACTAGCTGCTAAGGTCAAGAAAGCTTTGCAGGTTAGTGAGGGTAGAGGACTTCCCTGGGATGTGCTTATACCAGAAGCTGAAGGGTATGCCAAAGAGAGTAAGTGGGGAGATTTTGGTGTTGTGGTGGCCCTGATGGTATATGGATCTAGTCTTTTCCCGGGAGAAAAGGAGTTTGTGATTTTGGAGGTGATCTCCATTTTTGCTAAAGGTAACCCTGTACAAACCTTGTTGGGAGATTTCTACTACAATGTTCATTACCAAAATGAGAAAGGAAGAGGTGGACCGGTGAGTTGTTGTGTTCCATTATTTGCTGATTTGTTTGCTAAGCAGTTACCAAGGTCATGCCCTTTCAAAGAAATGAGAGAAGAGTGGAGGTGGTCTAGGAGACTAATGGGACTAACTTCTGAGGATATAGCTTGGGGTTATAACAGGGATTTGTTAGGCAAGGAGTTACTGGTTAGTTGTGGGAGTTTTGCTAATGTGCCCTTGCTAGGGAGAAAGGGTGTGATCAGTTACAATCCAGTTTTAGCCAGGAAATAATTTGGCTATCCTCTGAGGAATCCACCAGGTATTGAAGAAATAGCTGAGTCTTTGTATTTTTCTGTGGAGGGAAATAAAGAGTTAGTCATACATGCATCTCAGGCTTGGGATCACATGGTTAAGAAAGGTAAGAAGGATTTTGGAAGGGTGGATCCCAAGACATATCCTCCTTTTGCTACATGGTTACAGAAGCGCGTAGAGGAATTGCTCATGCCGTTTTCAGTGGAAGCTCCCTTGTATCCCAAAGAAGTGCCATGTCAAAACACTGTTCCTCTTGAAGATTATAAGAAGTTGGAAGCTCAGTTGCACGAGGTCCGGGTAGAGAATTCTGAAATGGTTAACCTGTACCACCTTTCCAATCGTGCTAAGAATGAAGCGGAGGAAAAGCTACAGAGGATACAGGTCACCTTAGAAACTAAAGAAAAGGAGTTTGCTGGGAGAGAAGCTCATTTTCAGAGATTGGGTCTAATGGAATCCAAAAGAAAAGCGGAGCGTAAGAAGACTTTGAAGACTCTTAATGAAGCTCATCAGTCCATTTCTTGGTTACAGGGCCAAAGAGAACAGGAGCAGAAGAAGCACAAAGAAAAAGAAGAGTTCTTTGTGGTACAGATGGCCTTCAAGAAAGAAGAAGTAGATAAAGTTCACAAAATACGAAGGGAAAAGACTCAGCAATTGGTACAGAGCCAGATAGCCTTGGAGGAAGCAATGAAGGAGATTGCAGAGCTTAAGCTGAGAGCAAGCGTGAAGAAGAACCGGACAGAGGTGATAGATGCAGAAGAAGAACCTGAGTCTTTCTTTAGCCTAGAGTTTTAGTTTATTGTTATCCAGACTACCTACAGGCTTGTTGTAGGAGTCTTGCTTTATCTTTTTGTTCATGTATTGACTTGTAACCCTCCGGGGAATTTGTTTGTGTTCTAACTTTGGCTGCCAGAGGGTTATCCATGTTATGCAATACTAAATTCCAGTTACCATTTCTGAGTATGCAAAACTTGTTTGTTTGAAGCTTCTAGGATCTGAACACTCTTCAAAAGGAGAGTTTGAAAACTAATGCTCAAAAGGGCTATCTGGAGCATTCTTGTCAAAAATGCCAGAACTGGGGGCATATTAATGCCTGAACCTGGAAACATAAATAGTTACATTGCATGCATATAACCTGTTTGTTGTTTTGCAGGTAGTTCATCAGTTTTCTAACGTTTCTGTCATTTCAGGACCTATAGCTCCTAAGAAGGTTCAGAAAAAGCCAACTGTACACAGATACCCTACAAAGGTGAACAGAGAGAGAGCAATGGAACAGATGCAAGCAGATCTAGATGATTTAAGAACAAGAATGGACAACTTCATGACCCTCATGGATGGGATGGGTCAAACTCAAGAGCACTTGCGCGAGATGATAGAAAACAACCAGGCCAGGAACAATGGGACAGCAGATGGAGGTAATCGCAATGGGGCTGGCGCCCGTCACGTAGAAATCCTCGTAGTGCAACCAGGGATAACTATAGTCAATGATGGAGTGAATAGCCTGCAGATGGATGGGCAGGATGAACAATTCACTTTGCTGGATGAGACAGAAGGCCAAGGGGCTGACATGAATAGAAATTTTGAAGAAATGGCCGAGCAGATTCGTGCCATTCAATCTCAGAGTTCTCTGGGGTTTGATATCACTGACTTGGGCTTGGTGCCAGGGGTGATAATTCCCTACAAGTTCAAGGTCCCTACTTTTGATAAGTATAATGGCACGGCTTTCCCAAAAACCCATCTCCAGTCTTTTGTGGGAAGGATTGCGGCACATACGGACGATGAGAAGTTGTGGATGTATTACTTCCAGGATAGTCTTGTGGGAGCCTCCTTGGAGTGGTACATGAAGCTGAGCAGGGTTAATATTCGAAGCTGGAAGGATTTAGCTGAGGCATTTGTGAAACAGTATCAGTATAATTTGGATATGGCTCCAAATCGTACCCAGTTGTAGACCATGTCTCAGAATGCTAAAGAAGGGTTCAAAGAGTACGCTTAGAGGTGGCGTCAACTTGTTGCTAGAGTGCAACCTCCCTTGTAGGAAAATGAAATGGTGGACATGTTCATGGGAACACTACAGGGTGTGTTTATTGAGAGGCTGGCGTCTTGTTCAGCAACAAAGTTTAATGACATCGTGATAGCGGGAGAGAGGGTTGAAACTCTTCTAAAGATGGGGAAAATCCAAGACGCTGGGGCAGGTAGCTCCAGTGGTGTTTGAAAAGATTTTAATGGACCTCCAAGAAGAAGGGAGGGAGAAACTAATGTTGTGTACAGCCGAGGTCGGGGTCGTGGGTACAGAGGACCCTATGAGCAGATTGCAGATGTCACTATTCCATTAAGTCCTGTGCAACAAACCCAACCCCAACAACAACAACAACAACAGCGCAATAACTATCAGCAAAGACCCTATCAGCAGAGACAAGCTCGTCTAGCTAACAGGGTGCTTGAAGCCATCCCAATGACATACACGGCACTACTTCAAAGATTGTTAGATTTGAACTTGGTTCAGTTGAGGACATTAGCACCACCGCCACCTGGAGAGCTTCTAGTGGGGTATGATGCTAATGCAAGATGCGCATTTCATTCAGGAGCTCCCGGGCACTCAACAGAGAAGTGCATGGCATTACAGCACAAGGTCCAAGACTTGATTGATTCAAAAGCAATTAACTTTGCACCGCCTCCTAATGTTACATCAAACCCTATTCCAAATCGTGGAGGGGCCAGGATAAATGTTGTTGATAGCGATGAGAGGTTAAACTTGATCTTGAATGTGGATGAGGTGAAGACTTCGTTGTTAGTCGTGAAAGACAGACTGCTGAAAGGGCAGGTATTCTCAGGGTGTGGTTACAACTGTGAGGGGTGTTTGAATTCATTTAATGGCTGTGGGGATTTGAAGGTTGGGCTGCAGTGTCTGATTGCCAAGGGGTCGCTGCAGTTTGATAGGGTTGATGATAGAAGCAATTGTGTGTCTACCATAACAATTTACTTTGATCATGCTGAGGTTCCTGCCCAGAGAGAACCTGTGACTATCTATGTTCTCGAGGTGAGTCCTGTTACCATTACTGTTCCAGGACTAGTCCCTTATACTGATGACAAGGCCATTCCCTGGAACTATGGCTCGGACATGTATGTAGACGGTCAGAAGGTGGGGAATAAAACAATAGCAATTGACCCTACTATGGTGAATGTCGGAGGAGTTGGTGGATTTACAAGGAGTGGGAGTCTATTTGCTCTTCACGCTCTTAGAGGTGATCCTGAAGCTGAGGTTGCTGGAAAAACTAAGGGTAAGCAGATAGCAACTGAAGAGGTGACAGCTCCTGCTCCTAGTCAAGGCACTTTTGAAAAGGAAGTTGAAGAGTTCATGAGGATAATTAAGAAAAGCGACTATAAAGTGGTTGAACAGCTGAACCAAACTCCATCCAAGATATTTATCCTGTCATTGTTAATATGTTCTCAGGCTCATCGGGAGGCTTTGCTGAAAGTCTTACAAATGGCATATGTACCACAAGAGATAACTGTTAACTAGTTGGAAGTCGTGGTAGCCAGTGTGAACGTCAGCCATGGGTTGGGATTCACAGATAGAGATCTCACTTCTGAAGTCCGCAATCACAACAAGTCCCTACACATCACCATGGAGTCTAAGGGTGTTGTTATATCACATGTCTTGGTAGATACAGGCTCTTATCTCAATGTGCTTCCTAAGAAGGTCTTGATGAAGTTGAATATTGATGGCATTGTTTTGCGACCCAGTGATTTGATTGTAAAAGCCTTTGATGGGTCACGAAGATCTGTGTTCGGAGAGGTGGAGCTACCTGTGAAGATTGGGTCTCAGGTATTCAAGAGTACTTTCTATGTTATGGATATTCAACCCGCTTATAGCTGTCTGCTAGGGCGTCCTTGGATTCATGCTGCTGGCGCAGTAACATCCAAGTTGCATCAGAAGTTGAAGTATGTGGTAGATGGCCAAGTTGTTACTGTATGCGTAGAAGAGGATATTTTCGTAAGCCATATGTCGACCTTCAAGTATGTAGAAATAGACGGGGAGATCCACGAGACACTTTGCCAAGCTTTTGAGACGGTCAATGTCAATAATTCGCCTCCGGCAGTCTAGAACAATGAGAAGGAAGGGACTCCTATATACTCCTACAAGCAAGCTAAGGAAGTAGTCCAAGCCGGAAATGCCCAGGGCTGGGGCAAGTTGTTAGAAGTGGAAAGGAAAGATGACAAGTTTAGTCTTGGATATCAACCTGGTGGGTCTAGCTGGTCTCAAGGCAGTGAGTCCACAACGTTCACTAGTGCTGGAATGCTCGACTACAACAACGCTTGTGCTATAGAGGAAGATGGGGATAGTGACTGCGACTGGGACAACTGGATTCGCCCATGTGCACCTGGGGAGGAGCTCCGGAACTGGTCTGCTGAAGATTTTGTTCAAGTTACTTGGCAGTCAAAGTAATTTACTTGTTTCCTTTTTTATCATACTGCATGTCAAATCCTGCACTCTGCCCAAGGTGCATGGATCCATTTGTAGGGCCACCATGTTTAATGCATTTACTTTTTCTATGAAATGAAGAACATTTTTCAAGAAAATTGTGCTCTCTTTCTTTCGTTTTAAAATTTTTTTCACATAAAATAAAAATAAAATGGCAATGATTTTCCTTTTTCCTGTGTTTTGTGTGTTTGCGTCTCTTTTGAAAATAACAGATTCTGAGATAAGCACATCATTTGTGCAGTATTGATCATTCGGATTCCTATGATAACGTTTATGCTATGACCATGCATGACTTCGACAATCCTATCTACCAAGCTGATGAAGGGGTTGAGGAAGACTGTGAACTCCCGGAAGAATTGGTCAGGTTGTTGAAACAAGAGGAAAGGGTCATTCAGCCTCATCAAGAAGAAATAGAGATCATCAACATCGGGACTGAAGATGTAAAGAGAGAGATAAAGATTGGGGCCAGTCTGCAGGCCGGGGTAAAGAAGGAGTTGATTGGTATGTTACGTGAATATGTGGATATCTTCGCCTGGTCGTATCAAGATATGCCAGGACTAGATACTGACATCGTTGTGCACAAGCTGCCACTAAGAGAATATTGTACTCCGGTAAAACAAAAGCTGAGAAGAACTCGTCCTGACATGGCGATGAAGATCAAAGAGGAAGTCCAAAAGCAGTGGGATGCCGGATTCCTTGCCATAACTAGTTACCCACCTTGGGTAGCTAAAATTGTGCATGTACCAAAGAAAGATGGCAAGGTTCGGATGTGCGTTGATTATCGGGATCTAAACAGAACAAGTCCCAAGGATGACTTTCTATTACCTCACATTGATGTGCTGGTAGATAACACCGCTCAGTTCTCAGTATTTTCTTTCATGGATGGCTTCTCCGGGTATAATCAGATCAAGATGGCACCAGAAGACATGGAGAAAACAACGTTCATTACCCCGTGGGGTACATTCTGTTACAAGGTTATGCCCTTTGGATTGAAGAACGCTGGGGCAACGTATCAACGGGCTATGGTAACTTTGTTCCATGACATGATACACAAGGAAATTGAATTCTATGTGGACGATATGATTGTCAAGTCCCAGGACGAAGAAGAGCATCTGGTCAATCTCAAAAAGTTGTTTGATAGATTGATAAACTACAAATTGAGGTTAAATCCAAACAAGTGTACTTTCGGAGTGCGTTCCGGCAAATTGCTGGGTTTCATTGTTAGCCAAGGGGGGATCGAGGTAGATCCTGCAAAGGTAAAAGCAATACAAGAGATGCCTACACCGAAAACAGAAAAAGAAGTGTGTGGGTTTTTAGGGATATTGAACTACATTTCACGGTTTATATCTCATCTAACGGCCACGTGTGAGCCAATATTCAAACTGTTGAGAAAAGAACAAACGGTCAGGTGGAATGAGGACTGTCAAAGAGCCTTTGAAAAGATAAAAGAATATTTGCAGGAGCCTCCAATTCTAATGCCTCCAGTTCCAGGACGGCTGCTTATCATGTACTTGACTGTGTTAGAAGGGTCGATGGGGTGTGTTCTAGGCCAACATGACGAGTCTGGTCGAAAAGAGCATGCAATTTACTACCTTAGCAAAAAGTTTACCGACTGTGACAGTACATGTTGACCCACACCACATTGCTAATCTCAAAAATGGATCATGTCAAGTATATTTTAGAGAAACCAGCGTTAACCGGAAGGGTTGCAAGGTGGCAAATGATCTTAACAGAGTATGACATACAATATACTTCCCAGAAAGCCATCAAAGGAAGTGTATTGTCAGATTATCTTGCACAACATCCACTTGAAGACGACTATCAGCCGATGAAATTTGATTTCCCTGATGAGGACATCATGTACCTCAAAGCAAAAGATTGCAAGGAACCACTTCCGGAGGAGGGGCCAGACCCTGAATCCCAATGAAAGTTGATGTTTGATGGGGCAGTCAATATCAACGGACGTGGAGTTAGTGTCGTTCTTATCACTCCTGAAGGTGTTCACTTTCCCTTCGCTACCAGAATTACTTTTGGCTGCACCAACAATGAAGCGGAATACGAGACATGCATAATGGGAATACAGGAGGCAATTAATCTTCGGATTAAGAACCTCGATATATTCGGAGATTCAGCCCTCGTTATTAATCAGATTATCGGCAAGTGGTATATACATCAAGAACACTTAATTCCTTATAGGGATTATGCCAGAAGACTGTTGACGTTCTTCACAACAGTTAAGTTGCAGTATATACCACGAGATGAGAATCAATTCGCCGATGCATTGGCTACTCTTTCTTCGTCCATCAAAGTCTTGTGTTGGAACTATGTACCCAAGATTGACATTTCCAGGCTTGACACACCAGCTTATGCTTTCTCCGTAGATGCAGTGTCTGACGAGAAACCTTGGTATTTCGATATCAAGCTCTTCCTGGAAAAACAAGAATACCCAGCTGGAGCATCATCCAATGACAGGAAGACCTTAAGACGACTTGCTGCTAGTTTCTTCTTGAATGCAGATGGAGTTCTGTATAAGAGGAACTTTGACATGGTCTTGCTCATATGCGTGGATAAACACGAAGCAGACTTGTTAATGCAGGAAGTCCATGAGGGATCTTTCGGTACTCATGCAGGGGGACATGCAATGGATAAGAAGTTGTTGAGGTCAGGGTACTATTGGCTAACAATGGATGTAGACTGTTGTTCGTACGCCCGTAAGTGCCACAAGTGCCAGATTTATGCAGACAAGGTGCATGTTCCTCCCAGCCCGCTCAACGTCATGTCATCTCCTTGGCCCTTTTCTATGTGGGGTGAAATTCTGTGATCAGGTATGAGATGTCCTAAGAGATGTCCCAACACTTAATAGGACATTTGACAAATTTAACCAAAACTTAAACAGCAAGAAAAGTAAACAACACAGAAGTTTGTTAACCCAGTTCAGTGTATAACCACACCTACATCTGGAGGCTACCAAGCCAGGAGGAAATCCACTATTAGTAATATTAATTCTAGACTTAAACCACCCTGTTTAATCTATCACTTAATACTTACCCAATGCAATTTCTACCTAAGACTCACTTAGATAAGAGTACCCTACTCACTCCCCCTCAATCACACAATGATCAAGTTTACAAGTTTACAGAAATTGAAGACATCCTTCAAACAATACAGCTTGATCTTACTTCACAGTTTCAATCAAGTCACAAATGCACTTTTGCTTAAAAGCTCATAAAGTGGTACATAAAACAACCTGCTATTAAAAACACTAGACACCCTATTTGGTCTTCTGAAATTCGTACTCAATTCTATGAGTTTCTGTTGATTAAATAGGTATCTGAATTTTGGGCTTTCTGTAGAATGATCCAGCCCTAATGTGCAGCAGCTGTCACCTTGAATTTAGGGTTTGTTACTTCCTATATTCTAGGTGATTTAGGTCTTCTATTTTAATCTGAATCTTCAATATAAAACACCCTACAGATGCGCCTTGTTCTGTTTTTATCCATCATTAATTAATTCCAGATACTTCTCCTTAAATATCTCTGATCAGTTAATCATTAATTAATTCTGGTAGCAGGTCTGAGATGTCTCAACATCTGTTGGGACATCCTGAAAAACTGAACTTAAGTTATTTACACAATGTTCCAACATCTGGTAGGACATCCTGAAATAAGTTCATATACTCTGTTTGCTAATGTCCCAACATCTGATAGGACATTCTGAACTGAATTTAACATTTCTTGTTTGGTCAAAAATTCTGCCAATTCTTAAACATCTACAAACTCCCCCTTTGGCTAATTTTTGGCTAACATCTTTTCTGGTTATCAGAGTGCAGCAGAAGATCTTTTTATCAGAGTATATCATTATTTTTCTGTTGATTCTTATTTGAGATTACTCCCCCTCAAACAAATATGTATCCAGTCTTGTTGCAACAGAAAAAAAACATATTCAGTTCAGAAGCAAACAAACAGATTTTTTCATTCATACTTAAAACAGCAATTACATTGTTGTTGCAGCAATTACATTGTTGTTGTTCTCCCCCTTGGTAGACACAAAATTAGGGGCCAAAGACACTACTACTGTCATTACATTGCTGTCAATACATTTGCCTCACATACATTGATCACTCAGATTCATCACTCTCAGTTGCTTCCTCCACCTCAGTATCTTCATCTTTATCAGCTTCACTTTCTTCATCAGCCTCACTGTCTTCACCAGATGCAGCATTCTGATCTTCTTCACTTTCCAACCTTTTGATGATTTCCTCAAGCTTCTGCTTTCTAGCTTCAAGCTCTTTGCAGGTGCTTTTGAGTTCAGCAATTAAAGTCTTCCTGGAGATTGGATTCTTAGCAGTGGAGGGACCAGCAGATGTCCCAGAAGGTGCTTCAACATCTGCAGCATGGTGACTTAGGAATAATTTGTAGTGAAAAGCCAGGGGGCTCTCTCTCTTGCAGACTGTGTCCTTCTCATTTAAAATTCCAGGGTATTGACTTAGAACAATACCACACAGCAATGATGGAAAAGCTATTGGCAGCTTTGTTGCAGAAGAGTTGGCATGCTTCATGGTTTGATCAAAGATGAAAGCTCCATAGTCCATTTTGGTTTGAGTTCCAACAGCATATATAAATCTGGCTAGACCAGTTGAGATTGAGGAAGTGTGGTTTGTAGGCACCCAATTAGCAGTTCCAATTCTGTTCAGCATGGCATACTTTCTGGTAAGCATGCTCACAGAGAGCTTTCCCTTCACAGGCCATGCCTTGACCTGGTTTGCAGTGATCACTTTACAGACTTGATTATCTGTCTTACCTAATTCATTGGGTCCATCTGTTTCTCTTCCTAGATACTCATTGATGATTTGAGGAGAAAACTGTACACATTTACCCCTAACAAAAACTTTTCTAAACTCAGAAGACTTACCATTTGAGCAATCCTCCTGAAGATTCACAATGAACTCTTTGACAAGAAGTTCATAGCAGGGAGATAGGTCTGAGACTGTCTTGAATAGTCCTGCAGCAGAGATGAGGTCTATCAGTTCTGTGCACTCAAGTGCATTGCTGCTTAGTTCTCTTTCCAAGGCAACCCTTCTTTGGTACACATATTTCCACCTGTTGACACTGGAGACATGGTGAAATGATATGTTGTCCAAGGGAGCTTCTGGTACAGCAGTTGAAGCTCTGGATGTTGCTGGTCTCTTCTTGGGAGGAGATGTTGGGACATCTGATCCAACATCTGAATCTGATGATGTGGCAGCTTTCCTTTTCTGAGTTTGGACTTTACTCCATTGTTTTGATGGCCCAAAAGTGACTTTAGCCTTCCCTTTCTTTGGAGAGGCTTTCTTCTTTTCAGGAATTGTTGCTTCAGCTTGCAGCTTGCCCTTCCTGGACCTGAGTCTTTTAGCAATGCTGGGTTTCACAGATGCTATGATCTCTGCATCAGAGTCCTGCTCCAGATTGACCACTGGAGGAGATTGAGCAGCCTCCTCTTCAGCTGGTTGATCAGTAGGGATTTGATCTTCATTTGAGCCTTGAGCCTGTTCTTCAGAGACCTCTTCATCATTTTCTTTTGAGGCTTTGTCCTCAGTTTGTTCCAGATCAACATCAGATGAGTTCTTTTTCTTATCTTCAGATGTTCCAACATCTGTTGGGACATCTTGTTCTGCAGCAGTGTTCTCTGTATCTTGAGCTGGTTCTTCTTGAGGTGCAGGAATGGTGTTCAAAGGAACAGAGATCCCTCTCACCACTCTTTGTTCAGAGAAAACTTGGTTGACAATCTCCTTGATGGAATCATCAACATATTTGGAGTATTTTGAGGACATGTTAGCAGGAGAGGGAATGCCTTTAGCTTTGCTTCTGATTTGATCTTTACATCTCTTTGGTGTTCTTGCCTTTTTAGTGTGAGAGGCGCTTCCCCTGAGCTCGTCCAATGGTGTTGATGACATTGGCACAACAGAGATTGGAGTGGCATGAACCACGTCTTCCATGTTGAGAATTTCCTCAGCTGTTTTAGGGTTTTGAGACATTGTTGAGGAAGATGAATGTGCAGCTTTAGGGTTTATGATTTCTGAAGGATTGAGAGTTAATGTGATTCGCTTGTGATGGTATGATGAGAATCTTGATAGCTGCTTATAAGTAGTTACTAAATAAGTAACCGTTACAATGCAAATGATGAGAGATGGAATTCCCAAGGATTTTGTCCAGACTAATTTTGCCATCTGGACCTTATGCCATGCAATGTCATATGACATGTTGGCACATCTCATTAACTGCTAAATATCACATAAACAGATTCCAAGTTTGCCCCTTAAGTTCTCAAATTGTGTAGCATCCAATGCTTTGGTAAAGATATCAGCTAACTGCAGATTTGTAGCTACATGCTCCAATGAAATCACCTTTTCTTCTACAAGATCTCTAATGAAATGATGTCTGATATCAATATGCTTAGTCCTGCTGTGTTGAATGGGATTCTTTGATATGTTGATTGCACTTAAGTTGTCACAGTACAATGTCATGACATCCTGTGGGACATTGTACTCAGTGAGCATCTGCTTCATCCAAACCAACTGAGAACAACTGCTACCTGCTGCTATATACTCAGCTTCAGCTGTAGATAATGACACACAATTCTGTTTCTTACTGAACCAAGAAATCAGATTGTTTCCTAGAAAGAAGCATCCTCCTGAAGTGCTTTTTCTGTCATCAGCACTTCCTGCCCAATCAGCATCACAAAAGCCAGTGAGAATTGGTTTGCAACCATGAAAGTACATTATGCCATAGTCACAAGTACCATTAACATATTTAAGGATTCTCTTGACTTGATTGAGATGACTGACTTTTGGATCAGCTTGATATCTTGCACAAACTCCTACTGCAAATGCAATGTCTGGTCTGCTAGCAGTCAAGTATAACAAGCTTCCAATCATGCTTCTATATAAACTTTGATCTACATTCTCACCCTTTTCATCTTTAGTCAGCTTTAAATGTGTGGGAGCAGGAGTTCTTTTATGAGAAGCATTTTCCATTCCAAATTTCTTCACTATGTTCTTGGAGTACTTACTTTGGGAAATAAACATTGAGTCTTCCATTTGCTTTACTTGCAGACCAAGAAAGTAGGTTAATTCACCTACTAGACTCATTTCAAATTCAGATTCCATCTGCTTGACAAAATGTTTGACCATCTTATCAGACATCCCACCAAACACAATGTCATCAACATATATTTGTGCAATCATGACATTTCCTTCTTCATCTTTAACAAACAGGGTTTTATCAATCCCACCTTTTCTGTATCCTTGCTTGATAAGAAATGTGGTCAGTCTTTCATACCATGCCCTTGGAGCTTGCTTCAGACCATAAAGTGCTTTCTTTAATTTGTATACATGATTTGGACAGCTTGGATCAACAAATCCTTTAGGCTGTTCTACATATACCTCTTCATTAAGATAACCATTAAGAAAGGCACTTTTCACATCCATTTGAAATAGCTTGAACTTTAAGATACAAGCAATTCCCAACAGTAGTCTTATTGATTCAAGCCTTGCTACTGGTGCAAAGGTTTCATCAAAGTCTACCCCTTCAATTTGAGTGTATCCTTGAGCCACAAGTCTAGCTTTGTTCTTTGTAACAACTCCTTGTTCATTTGACTTGTTCTTATACACCCATTTTGTACCAATCACATTTATGTCATCAGGTCTAGGAACAAGATTCCACACTTCATTCCTTGTGAATTGACCTAATTCCTCTTGCATAGCACAAATCCAGTATTCATCAGTGAGAGCTTCCTTGACATTTTTAGGTTCTATTTTGGAAACAAAACAAGAACCTGAAATCACTTCTCTTAATCTAGTGCTTACACCTCTGTTGGGATCACCAACTATTAAGTCTTTGGGATGATCCTTCTGTATTCTGATGGAGGGAGGTTTGCTTGAATCTTCTGACCTTGTATCATTTTGAGTGAAGTTATATTGATCATTCTTTTCTTCAGCTTCAATCTTGATATCAGCAGATGTTCCAACATCTTCTGGGACATCTGTAGAAGCATCATCAATTATCACATTTATGGACTCCATGATAACCTTTGTTCTGTAATTAAATACTCTATATGCTCTGCTGTTTATAGAGTATCCAAGAAAAATCCCTTCATCACTTTTAGGATCCATTTTTCTCCTTTGCTCCCTATCTGCCAGAATATAGCATTTACTTCCAAACACATGAAAGTACTTCACAGTGGGTTTTCTGCCCTTCCAGACTTCATATATTGTGGACAAAGTTCCTTTCCTTAAAGTAACTCTGTTATGGATGTAACAGGCAGTGTTCATAGCTTCAGCCCAAAAGTATAGAGGCAACTTTTTAGCATGGATCATAGCTCTTGCTGATTCTTGAATGGTTCTATTCTTCCTTTCAACAATCCCATTCTGTTGAGGAGTGATAGGTGAAGAATATTCATGATTGATTCCTTCTGAAGAGCAGAAATCTAAGAACTTTTGATTCTCAAATTCCTTTCCATGATCACTTCTAATTCTGATCACACAGCTGGATTTTTCCCTTTGTAATCTTTGACATAATTCTTTGAATACATCAAATACATCTGACTTTTCTTTGATAAAATTTATCCATGTATATCTTGAAAAGTCATCAACCACCACATAAGCATACCTCTTACCACCAAGACTTTCAACCTGCATAGGTCCCATAAGATCCATATGTAGAAGTTCCAAAACTTTGGAAGTTGTCAGATGTTGGAGCTTTGGATGGGACATCTTGGTTTGCTTGCCTATTTGACATTCACCACATATTTTGCCATCATCAATCTTTAGTTTAGGAATACCTCTTACAGCATCCATAGATATGATCTTCTTTATGCCTCTGAAATGAAGATGACCTAGTCTTTGATGCCACAGTTTCACTTCTTCTTCTTTAGCTAGAGAGCAGGTTGAAGTGAGACTGAGATTTTGGGATTCCCACATGTAACAGTTGTCTTTAGATCTGGCTCCTTTCATGACAACCTCTTGTTCTTTGTTAGTCACTATACATTCAGATTTGTTAAAGTTTACACTGTACCCTTGATCACATAACTGACTTATACTGATCAGGTTAGCAGTTAAACCTTTAACAAGCAGCACATCATCTAGTCTTGGAACATCTTGACAGTCCAAGGTTCCAACTCCCTTGATTTCTCCTTTAGCTCCATCTCCAAAGGTCACATACCTGGATGAATGTGATTTTAAGTTTACTAGCAAATTCTTCAATCCAGTCATGTGTCTTGAACATCCACTATCAAAGTACCAGTCTTCTTTAGCTGATACTCTCAGTGATGTATGTGCTATGTATGCAGTACTTTTCTTTGACCAGATGAATTGAGATTTCTTTTGATGCCTCTGCCCTGTGTGTTGTTCAGCTGAACTCCAAGCTTGATTGTTGATCTGGTTCTTGGGTATGTGGATTTGATCAGTCTGAATGTCAGCTTTTGGTCTCCAAACCTTCTTGATGACCTCTGTCTTTTGCTTAGGAGGTTGCTGATTTCTTTGATGACTATGCAACACTTTCTTGGTACCCTCTACTTTCTGTTTGGAAGGTTGCTGATATATCTGATTTGGATATCCATGTAGCTTATAACAGTGAGGTTTGATATGCCCAAATCTTCCACAGTGATGGCATCTCCATCTTTGATATTTTTTCTTCATTTTGTTCTTTCCAGAATGTTGAGACATCTGTTGGAACATTATGTTTGTCTTTGTGTTTTGATGTTGGAGCATCTGTTGGGACATCTTGTTTGACTGTGTAGTTTTTGAAGTAGTTTTGCTAGAGCTTGCTTCATCTCTGTTATATCCTAGTCCACTTTTGTCCCCTGAATGTTTATTATTGCTGAGAATAACATCCAGTGTGTTTGAGCTGTTGTTCAACATTCTAACAGATTTGGACATATGTTCCAACTTAGAGTTGAGAAGGCTTACTTCACTTTTTAAGGTTTCAATGATCTCCTGATCATTTGCTTTGTCATCTTCTAAAGTCTTATTCTGCTTCTTTAGCTTTATAACTTCACTGCATATTTCAGAGCTTCTTTTGTATAGATCTTTGAATGCTTGCTCAAGTTCTTCATAAGTAAGTTCTCCACAACTGGAATCACTATCATATTCACACAGTCCAGCTAAAGCAGTAATATGCTTAGCTGATTCTTCTTCTGAATCTCCTGAGTCTTCATCAGACCAGGTCACAGAGAGTCCTTTCTTTTGCCTCTTTAAGTAGGTAGGACATTCAAACTTGATGTGTCCATATCCTTCACATTCATGACATTTGACTCCTTTATCTTGACTGGTCTTTTCAGCATACTTTAATCTTTTGTTAGCATCATAAGATCTTCTGTTCTCAGAGTTTGTGTTTCTTCCACTAGGTTTGGATTTGCCTTCCATTCCTCTGAGAATCTGTTTGAATTGTCTTCCAAGCAAGGCAAGGTTTTCTGATAAGCTTTTATCATTTGCTGATTCATCATCTTCTTCTTCATCTGTATTTGACACCAAGGCTATGCTTTTGTTCTTTTTGGCATTTGTGTCATTCATTCCCATCTCAAAAGTTTGAAGGGAACCAATGAGTTCTTCAACTTTCATGGAGCATATGTCTTGAGCTTCTTCTATTGCAGTGACTTTCATGTCAAATCTTTTTGGCAAAGATCTGAGAATCTTTCTTACAAGCTTTTCATCAGTCATCTTTTCTCCCAAAGCTCCAGAAGTATTGGCTATATCCAAGATGTTCATATAGAACTCATGAATTGATTCATCTTCTTTCATTCTCAAGTTTTCAAACTTGGTGGTGAGAAGTTAAAGTCTTGACATTTTTACTTTTGATGTTCCTTCATGAGTTGTTTTGAGAGTATCCCAAACATCTTTGGCCAGTTCACAATGATGCACAAGTCTGAAAATGTTCCTATCAATGCCATTGAATAAAGCATTTAAGGCTTTTGAATTGCCTAGTGCTGAGTCTTCTTCCTCCTTACTCCATTCTTCTTCAGGTTTCAGCACTTTAGATCCATCTTTGGTGTCTTGAATAGGATGATCCCATCCAACATTGACTGCTCTCCATGCCCTGTTGTCAAGTGACCTTAAGAATGCAATCATTCTTGGCTTCCAGTAGTCATAATTAGATCCATCCAGAATAGGTGGTCTATTTACTGACCCTAAATCTCTGTCCATGTTACAGAATTTATATTCCCTAGATCTCACCCAGTATAAACAGGCAGGGTGCCTGCTCTGATGCCAATTGAAATTCTGTGATCAGGTATGAGATGTCCTAAGAGATGTCCCAACACTTAATAGGACATTTGACAAATTTAACCAAAACTTAAACAGCAAGAAAAGTAAACAACACAGAAGTTTGTTAACCCAGTTCAGTGTATAACCACACCTACATCTGGAGGCTACCAAGCCAGGAGGAAATCCACTATTAGTAATATTAATTCTAGACTTAAACCACCCTGTTTAATCTATCACTTAATACTTACCCAATGCAATTTCTACCTAAGACTCACTTAGATAAGAGTACCCTACTCACTCCCCCTCAATCACACAATGATCAAGTTTACAAGTTTACAAAAATTGAAGACATCCTTCAAACAATACAGCTTGATCTTACTTCATAGTTTCAATCAAGTCACAAATGCACTTTTGCTTAAAAGCTCATAAAGTGGTACATAAAACAACCTGCTATTAAAAACACTAGACACCCTATTTGGTCTTCTGAAATTCGTACTCAATTCTATGAGTTTCTGTTGATTAAATAGGTATCTGAATTTTGGGCTTTCTGTAGAATGATCCAGCCCTAATGTGCAGCAGCTGTCACCTTGAATTTAGGGTTTGTTACTTCCTATATTCTAGGTGATTTAGGTCTTCTATTTTAATCTGAATCTTCAATATAAAACACCCTACAGATGCGCCTTGTTCTGTTTTTATCCATCATTAATTAATTCCAGATACTTCTCCTTAAATATCTCTGATCAGTTAATCATTAATTAATTCTGGTAGCAGGTCTGAGATGTCTCAACATCTGTTGGGACATCCTGAAAAACTGAACTTAAGTTATTTACACAATGTTCCAACATCTGGTAGGACATCCTGAAATAAGTTCATATACTCTGTTTGCTAATGTCCCAACATCTGATAGGACATTCTGAACTGAATTTAACATTTCTTGTTTGGTCAAAAATTCTGCCAATTCTTAAACATCTACATGGGGCATTGACATGATCGGGAAGATAGAGCCTACTGCTTCAAATGGTCATCGTTTCATTTTGGTGGAGATCGATTATTTCACTAAGTGGGTTGAAGCAGCATCTTATGCCAATGTCACTCGTCAAGTGGTAGCTAGATTTTTGAAAAGAGACATCATTTGCAGATACGGAGTGCCCGAGCGAATCATTACTGATAATGGTTCCAATTTGAACAACAAGATGATGGCAGAATTGTGTCGGGACTTCCAGATTCAGCATCATAATTCTTCTCCTTACCGACCAAAGATGAATGGTGCGGTGGAAGCAGCAAATAAGAATATTAAGAAGATTGTACAAAAGATGTTTGTCACTTACAAGGATTGGCATGAGATGTTACCGTTTGCGTTGCATGGGTATCGAACGTCAGTCAGGACGTCAACTGGGGCAACTCCTTTCTCATTGGTGTATGGCATGGAAGCATTCTTGCCTGTTGAGGTAGAAATTCCTTCATTGCGTGTGATGATGGATGTGAAGCTTGATGAGGCTGAGTGGGTACGTGCTCGATATAATCAGTTATGTCTAATTGAGGAAAAAAGATTAGCGGCTATCTGTCATGGTCAGCTTTATCAGAGGAGAATGAAGCAAGCTTTTGACCAACGAGTACGTACTCGAGAGTATCAAGTAGGCAAGCTTGTGCTCAAGAGGATCGTTCCTCCAGGTTTAGATCACAGGGGTTGGTGGACCTCAAATTACGAAGGCCCATTCATAGTAAAGAAAGTTTTCTCAGGCGGAGCACTGATGCTCACTACTATGGATGGAGAAGATTTCCAATCCCCTGTTAACTCGGACGCAGTTAAAAAATACTTCGCATAAAAAGACCCGCTGGACACAAAAAACAGAATTAAAGTCCAGGCAAGAAAGGGGCATCCCGGCGAGCTAAAAACAGAATAAAGAGCTCGGGAAAAAGTTAGGGAAAACAAATAAAAAAATGTACACCCGCTGAGTTGAAAAGCCACATCGGACAGCTCAGGCAAAAAAGGGTATCCCGGTGGATTGAAAACCAGAAAGGGCGGTCCACGCAAAACAAGGGAATAAGCGAACAACTGCGATCCGGGTAATCTGAACCAAATCACTGTTTTGTACAGTCTGACAATATCAGAAGGGTAAGAATCAATCCCCTCATCTTCTTCAAAAAGCAAAGGCAAGAACAGAAAGTTTTGAAGACATGTTGGTCATAGCAAGAAGGAAACTCATTGGAATGCCATGCACATTGCCATTAGAATAGTTTATTTTCTCAATTTTACGGTAGCTACCTCTTTCCAGGTAGTTGCTTCCTGATGTAAAACTTTGCCTATTCAGAGGCCTCTCAATAAATGAATATTCAGTCAAAAGTTGTGTTGTGTTTTGTTTACTTTGTTTGCAAAAATGTCATGAATCTTTGGCAAAAAGAACATTGCATTTGAAACATGGTGATTTTTTCTAAAATAACGACATTGCAGGGAAACATTTAAAACCATCTTTGAGTGTCGGGCGATAATGGATGAACAGATCATACCATGCAAGTCCCCGGGGCACATATGTGTATACTGTTGTTGCAGGTTTTGCAGGATGGTATCATATTTCCCCAAGCAGAGAGTGTTCCCCCAGCTGAGATAGATTAGATGGAATTAATCCCCAGCAGATTTTCAAAGCTGTGAAGAGCTTCTTTCCCCAAGCGGTTTATCTTTCCACAAGTGAAACATTCCCAGCAGGCAGCTGAACGCCTAATTTCCCCACGGAGGTTATGTTTGGGTTTCACTCCCATCATTGAAATATTCCCTAAAAGGAGTCGCCAATTTTTTTTTGGCATTTGTGAAGACACAGACAGTTATTCATCCCCTAACCAGAGTTAAGTGTCAAAGCCTCTTGACCTGGTTATCCCCTGCAGAGTTGTAATTCTTGTTGCCATTCAGGAATTTGTTTGATGCTTGTATGCACCCCACAGCACTCGTCTGTGTTTGATAGTTGTTTTTGCTCGTATGCACTCCCCAACACTCGTCGGTGTTTGATAGTTGTTTTTGCTCGTATGAACTCCCCAACACTCGTCGGTGTTTGATAGTTGCTTTTGCTCGTATGCACTCCCCAACACTCGTCGGTGTTTGATAGTTGCTTTTGCTCGTATGCACGCCCCATCACTCGTTTGTGTTTGATATTTGCTTGTTGCTCGTCTGCATTCCCCAACGCTCGTCTGTGTTTGTTATCCGTTTGAAGCTTGTTTGCATTGTTTAGATACTCGTTTGTATCATCCCTCACACTCGTCTGTGTTAGCTTATATCCATATGTGTTGATTTGATAATCACTATGGTACTCGTCTGTATTGCTACTCCAATTGCTCGTCTGTGTTGGATTTTTGGTACTTGTCTGTATTGCTACTCCAATTGCTCGTCTGTGTTGGATTTCTGGTACTCATCTGTATTGCTACTCCAAGTGCTCGTCTATATTGGATTTCTGGTATTCGACTGTACCAGTGGCTGATATCCGTCAGTATCATCGCCTGAAGCGCTCGTTTGTGTTTCTTAGATCATCGTCTAATATTCGTTTGTATCATTGACTTATGGCACTCGTCTGTGTTCTCTTGAGGATCATCCAATATTCGTCTGTGTTGAAGAGGTTTGAAGTCCTGATGGTGGGATTAAACGTAAAAATGGTTACCGGTCCTGGCGTAACAGGTTATCCGAAGGAGGTTCGTCTGTCTCAGACACCACTTATCTACACAAGATTCGTGAAGAGGGTTCGTTCAATCCTAATGTTGCACTTGGCGTAACAGGTTATCTGAAGACTCGTCTGTCTTAAACCATATACCTACGGAGGATATATGAAGAGGGTTTGTTTATCCTGATTATGCATGTCTATCCAACAGACTTAAGTGTGTTACCGGTTCTGGCGTAATAGGTTATCCGAAGGAGGTTCGTCTATCTCAAGCCTTGTATTCTCGTAAAGGTGTATGGAGAGGGCTCGTATGTCCAGTTCCCGGCGTAACAGGGTTATTTGAAGAGGGCTCGTATGTTCAGTTCCTGGCTTAACAGGTTTGCTTAAAGAAGACTCGTTTGTCTAGGTTTTTGTATCCGGCGTGACAACTCAGTTTGGAAGGAGCTCGTTTGATTTGTCTTCACTTCAGTTACCCAAAGTGTTGGGTTTATTCCCCATTGCTTGCATTCTCCATCAGAGTGCAAATTTCAGGTTTCTTGGTATTCAACCACAATTTATCTTGAACGGTCGATAGTCGATGCTTTCGTCCCTTTCAGATTAACAGTTGCTTGAATAGGGGCAGCTGTAATACCCCAAATTTGCCCTATTCTTTTTAGCATCATCATCATATCATAATCATCATAAGCATGTCATATCCTTGGCATCTTTGCATAGAAAAATGAAGCATAACACTCTCATGTTCTAGCATTGGGCATATGATCAACTATTGGTGTATTTGAGGCCCTACAAACCAAAGCAAGAGGACAAGTGGACTTGTCCAAGTCCCATGAAGAGTCTACATGATATTCACAAGCTCAAGATCCTTTACAAGAGCCCAGAAGGTTGGGAGGTCATCAGAGAATCCAAACTAGGGCAAGCTCTTACACAATGGTTCCCAAATTTAGGGTTTCACTTTCAAGCAGGGATTCATTGTAACTTTGGCCATTTCATGTGGGCAAATTCCTTCATATGATAAGAGGTTCCTATGGATGAAATTTGGTGAGAAAATTCCTTGTGGAAGGCAGTTATTTCATCAGTTGCTTGCATAAGAAGAAATTGGTCAAACTGATTATTTGAAAAGTCAATTGTGACAATGCAAGGGTTCCAACCCCATTTTTCAAGCCAAGGGATGTCCTTAAAGTCTTATAAGAGGTTTGGCAGGGTTAAGGATCAGGAATCAAGAGGTTTTGAAGAACTTTCCATTTTTGGCATATGGTTTGTATTGAAAGTTTCCATTTTTGGCAAGTTTTGCCCTAATTTTCAAAGCTTTCTTTCATGATGAAGATGACTTCATTTGATTTTTTCTTGGGCGTGAAAGTTGTAGGGTATGGTCTCCCATTTTCAGAAAGTACAAGAAATTGATCATAGCCTTCATGGTTTGGAAGTTATGGTCTTTTGAAGTTCACTTGTTTTTAGGGTTTTGCCACATTTTCATGATGGTGCCATTTGCAAAAGCTTGTATGCTTCAATTCCAAGCTATCCTATGGACAAATTTGAGTCACCATATCACAATACATGGCATGAATGGTAGTTGGCTCAAGAAAAAAAATCAGAAATCGTGCATGGACCAAAGAGTTATTCCATAAAATGCAAAAGTGCATGATCATTCACAAAGCATGACTCTCATATCCAAGGGCCAGGGTGGTTTCACTTATGGATCAAGGGTTGGATGAGATTTGAACATGTGCAAGAAAATAATGCATAGCACGAGTGAATCACCACATCACAACTTTCTTGCAAATTTGCAAATTCCTCTCAATCTCATGATCCTCACGTGCATTTCACTCCTTTTTTTTCATCAGGGAATATTAGCATTGTATTTAAAGCAGCTAGGGTTTCATTTCATTCAGAGGCACCACCATTTCATCACTCCAAAGTTTTTTCACTTCAAGCATATCCCTTCGAACCTCATACAACACTCACTCTCTGAAAAAACCAATGGCATATTCATGACTAGTGAAGTGTAAGGAGTCAAGATCAACCACTCATTCAAGCTAATTCCCAGGATTTCACACCTTGCCATTTCAATACAGTTGGCTTCGAGTTCTTAGATCTAGCCATTTTCAAGGCTCTAGTTGCATTTATTTTGCAACTAGAGTGTATTGGAGTGGATCTGCAGCTCCTCTTGGATTTTCTCAAGCTATTTCCAAATCTGTACAGCTCAGGTTAGCTTCAAACTTTTAGATCCAGAAATGAAATTGATTGTACACATTGTGATCTACATGCTTTGTTGGTGATGGTGATCTACTTGAGCTAAGTAGCTCAATTGGTAGTGGGAATGGATTGAGCATGTACTTAAACCCCAGGGTACAGGGTTCGATTCCCACGGAAGGCAAAAACTCTACTAGTGAGGGGAGTAGAGAAGATCGTGAGGTGGCAGTGCCGGGATTGCCTTGCGAGGGGCCCGGGCTGTTACACCTTTCCTTTAGTTGACTTAGGATTTTGACTTTGAATCTGGAACGTTGCTTTGGTTTACTTTGTACTGACATTCAGTAGCCATAGGATGCGTTTATTTAGGTTGACCTTGACTTGATCCTGGCTCTTGGTTTGTATGACTCATAATCTGGTTGACTGCGCCGAGTGGGCTTTCATTGCTATTCGCACCCCATGTCTGCCTGGCCCAAATTGTTTGAATTGTTTCCTCTTACTACGTGCACCCCTGGCCCATGTTTTCTATTTTTATTTCTTTTTTTGATTTTTCAGTTTGCTTTCTAATTTTAAAAAAAATACTTTGAAGTTTATAAAAATTCTAAAAAAATTCATGAATGTTATTTTAAGTTTTCTTTAATTTTTGATATTTTTATTTTGTATTTATTTTCATTTTCCACGCTGGAATTAATTGTTGCTTTTATTAATTGTTCTTAATTCATTTTAAATACATGCTGACTTGTGAATTTCATATCTTGATCATCATTGGGAATTTTGAGTTGATTCTTTTTTGCATTGGATTCATAATGAGGTGTAGTTTGTTGGTGATTTTTATACTGATTTGTAGAAGCTTTCTTGATCATTTTTTGTCTTTAACTTGTGTGTGAAGTCTCATAACCCAAATCCATGTTTAGGCATCCTTTTGACCCACCTTGCTTCTGATTTTGAATTTGTCCTTTTGGCATGTTAATATTAGGTGTTTGAGGAGCCTTTGTGCCAATTTGTTGAATTTTTAGATGAAGTCTTGATTTAATGTGGATTTCCTTGCTTGCCTCTCTCTTTTTGCATTCTTTTTGGGTCACATGCTTAGTCCTTAGTCTAGGAGGGCACTTGTGCCAACTCCCTTAGGTTGTTTAGAGCTCTTTTAGTATGAGGATATCTCCCTGGTCTTTGATTGTTGTTGGTGCTTTGAGAAATTTTTGTGTTGCTTGCCTTGGAAGTTTATTCACTTATGTACATGTTCACTTCACTTCTCATGCTTGTAATGACTATGTTTGAACTTGTGTGATCCTTTCTTTGATCTTTTGCATTGTTTGTGCACATTCTTGTTTTGATTTGGTTCTGGTCTTGAGATGTGTGAGGCTTGATAGGTTTGAATGATGTGAAGAATCTCATGTATGATCATCCTTTTCATAAATGGTTCATGTTACCTTGAGATGCCATGTTTGCTCTACTTTCTATTTGACTTTGGTTGAGGCATTCTAGTTTGTAAATGAGGTAAATCACTTCTGGTTATGATGTTTGGAATTGATCATTTGTTTGTTTATGCCTCACTTGATCTTGTTTGGTTTTGTCTTATCATATGTGTTCAGTACTAACCATTCCAGGGGCTCATGGTAACTGAAGTGTGGATGTTATCCATATTTCAACTCTTCATCTTTTCTTTTATTTTGCTCCTATTTATGCAATTGTTGGTGTGCCCTATGCCACCTTGTGCTACAGCTTATCTTCTCCCCCTTTAGGAGCAACTTATCTCCTTTAGAGGAGTAAGTTGTTCATTAACTTTCTTCCTCTCTCCTTCTTTTTTTCTCTTTTCTTCTTCTCCTTTCTTAGGATAGGTAAACCTCACTAACCTAGGATTCCTGTGCATGATAACATTAGGATTTGTTAGTCCCCCTCTAGTTCTTTTACCTTTAAGACCTTTGGTTCTTTTCTTTTCTCATCTTAAAAATAAAACCATAAAAAGCATTTAATAAGGATTGAAGTGGTCTCCTGTGCAATAGCCTTATTCCATGGGGAACTTGTAGTCTTCCCATCTTGGGATAGTACAAGTTTGTCTAGCATGATGTACAAGTCTGATCATGAGACCACCTTCGTAAAGATAATCATAAAAAGACACTTCTTCACAAAAATTACAAAAACACTTAATAAATTCAACGAGTTAGTGAGCTTAGGCCCTAATCTCTGGAATCAAGTTTTGGGGATCTTCTCCTTACTTGAGTGTGCTTGTTCTATTATTCCATTTTGGAATGTAGTAGCAAGTACACATTCCATGGAAAAGAGCTTGACTCTCATCGTACGAACAATAAACGTCTCTCCTTCGGGACTTCTTTTCTCATCACCTTCACTCTCATCGTACGAACTTTCTCATACTTGTCATTTTGCAAGACAGTAACGCACTCGTCGTCTGAGCCTGCAACACCTGAGCATTGACATAGGCAGTTCAAGCCTTAAGACACAAGCAATCTTTTCCACCCCTAGTTAGGGGAACTACGACGACTCTGATCCTCATGTCCAGATGAGGTACGTAGGCAGCGGGGTAGGGCCCGTTCGAGCACTCTTTTATTCTCCCTACATTTTCTCCCTTTCTTTTCTTTTCTCCAGTTCCAGACTTTTTTTTGCAACAGCTTTCATTTCTTCATCCTTTGAAACAATTTCTTTGCAAGCGTGGATCCCGTCGGGTACGGCGGACGATCTGGGGTGCTAATACCTTCCTAGGTCGTAACCGACTCCCGAACCCAATCTCTTTGGTTTGCAGGACCTTTGTCCTTCCCTTTCTTTTCTTCTGGTTTGTGCAGCATTACCATTCCCATTCCTTCGGGATACAAATGACTGGCTGGCGACTCTACCTTTTTCCGCGCCACTTTCGCGTTTGTACCAGGATGGAAATCCAGGGAGCGACAGGCTTGAGATTTTGTGAGAAGTTATCGAATGAATTCACAGAACCTAAGGTATGGGGAGTAATTTTGTTTGGTATTGTAATGTAGAGATGGGATTTAGGGTTTTGAGGGAGAGTTTTAGGGTTATGGGGTTTTGTTGATGAATTTTCTATATGATGATGATTTATGATGAATTTGATGATAAATAATGAGGTTATATGATATGTTTAATGATACCATGATGAATAGGGGTTGTATTGATGATTTTTCCTATTTTACTGCTGCTAAAAACTGGGTTGGAAGGGGTTTTGTCACAAAGGGGCAATCTGAGATCGCAGGATTTTCTTGAGGAATCGCGATGCTCGCTTATAGAGCTACAACTTGCTTAGCGAGTGAGTGAAGATCTTGGAACTCTCAAACCTGAGAGTTAATCTCTTAGCAAGGGGATAGCTCGCTTAGCGAGACCTGGCATTTTTCGAAAAAGTATTTTAATTCTAAAAAATAGTTTAATCGATGTGTTTTGGGTTATAAGATGTTATGATGTTTTGGTACAATTGTATGTTTTGTTTAGAGGCTATATGTGTAGGTATTGGTGTTAAAAATGATGTATGATGATTTGAGTTGTTTTATGAGTTTATGAAGTATGATGACATGACTTAGAGGCAGATGTTAAATTAGGGAACTATATGACGAATTATGATGAATGTGGATGCAATAACTTGAGTTATTATGATGTGTGTTTATACTGCGTCTTGCATTCATGGCATAAATATGAAGGGACTTTTGGTCTATTGGTAGCTTAAATCCCATCGTTCGGATTGAAGTGATGTGATGTTATGATGTGCTCCCTTGTGGAGGGTTGATGGCTCAGTGTCCATCCATGAGGATGTTTCGGTACCACATGCATAATAAAAGGTTTCATTTCATTCTAAATGACATAGCATGATTTGCATTGAGTTTGTGTAGTGATATGATGTACTTGACGTTGTGTATAATGAGTCTTGTGATGATTGAATTTAATTTGAAGCTTATGTTTATGAACTCTCAATTTTATATTGCTTTATTGAATGTGAATTTACTCACCCTGCCTGCCTTTTGTGATGGTCTATTATGTCATCCTACATATACTCAAGGTTAGCTCGGTGCGTGATCTAGCTTGGAGTTAGTGTGTCGTTGTTGTTTAGGTAGGTGTGAAGTCCTGCTCTGTGTCCAGTAACATCGGGATGGGATCAATTGAGAACTTTGAGTTTTTTGGTTTAATTGATTTAAGTGTTGGTTTTTGACTATTTGAGATTTAATGATGTTTTGGATTAAACTATGAAACTTTCTTTTAATTAAGGATGAAAAGTGATGCTTTGTTTTTTTTTCGCTGCGTAAATGTTGAACTATAGATTTGATGTTAAATGAGTTTATAACCCGTGTTACAGGACATGACTTACAATGAGGTGTAAGATGTTTGTTTTGAAGAATGTGATACCCTTTATGAGTTTACTCTGATTTAATTATGTTAAATTCGTGATGGGGTAGAAAGGGTGTTACATTAGTGGTATCAGAGCAGGTCTATCCGGTCGTGTCTTGGCATTGTTAGACGTGTCGGTTATTTCTTATTAGTGTAGTGTGGTTGAGTTGTTCTTCTGATGTTGTTAGTGATTTGCAGAATGGCTATGAATCATGCTCTTGCGGATGCAGTAGCTGCACTTGCTCAGGATATGGCTCAGAACAATGTTCGTGATGAGTTTCATGCTTTGGGGGTATTTCAGAGGAATAGTCCGCCTAAGTTTGAGGGTACTCATGAATCGGAGATCATGCATAAGTGGATTAAGGAAATTGAGAATATTTTCAGGACTATGGCGTGCTCCGATGCTCAGAAAGTGAAGTTTGGCACCCACATGCTAGATGAAGAGGCTGAGGATTGGTGGGATAATACCTGTCATAGATTGAAGGAGTTGGGATTGCGATAACTTAGAATGTGTTCAGGAGGGAATTTCTGAGTAAGTACTTCCCTGAGGATGCTCGTGGAAAGAAATATGTTGAATTCTTAGAGCTGAAGCAGGGAAACATGACAGTGACAGAGTATGTTTCCATGTTTGAGAGGCTAGTGAAGTTTTGTCCTCACTACAATCGTGATGATGCTGAGTTGTCAAAGTGCTTGAAGTTTGAGAATAGGCTGAGACCATAGATCAAGCAGGGGATTGAGTGTCAGCAGACCCGCAAGTATGTTGAGTTAGTAGATAATAGTAGAATCTATGATGAGGATAGCCGAGCTCGATCTGCTCACTATAAGAAAGTGAGAGAGAAGAAAGAGAAGGGTCAGTTTCGAAGGAAACCTTATGTGACTCCAACTGATAAAGGGAAGCAGAAGGTTACTGATGGGAAGAAGCCAAGTGGGGGAGCGGGTTCCACTCCTCTCAAGTGCTATAAGTGTGGAGAAGTGGATTACAAGTCTGACGTGTGCACTAATACAGTGATTAGATGTTACAAATCGGGTAAGAGGGGTCACATGAAGGATGAGTGTCCAAATGCAGGACCAACTTGTTTCAATTATGGTGAAGAGGGACATATCAGTACTCAGTGCCAGAAATCGAAGAAGACTGCTACTGCTGCTCAGACTACTGATAGAGTGTTCGCTTTGAGTGGCTCAGAAGCTCAGAAGAAGGATAACTTAATTAGAGGTACTTGTTTTATTAACGATGTTAATTTGGTTGCTATAATTGATATTGGTGCTACTCATTCGTTTATTTCGCTTGAGTGTATGACCAAATTGAATTTGCCTTTGAATATTATGAATGGTAATATGTTGATAGAGATGCCTAGTAACGGTTCAGTTACGACTAACCATGTGTGTTTGAAATGTCCTTTGACCATTTATGGTAAGGATTTCTTGATGGATTTGGTGTGTTTACCCTTACGCCATATGGATGTCGTTCTTGGTATGAACTGGTTGGAGTTCAACTTTGTACATATCAATTGGTATGCAAAGACAGTGGAGTTTCCAGAGTTTGATGATTGTGGGGAGTTGATGTTTTTATCCGCGAAGCAAGTGATGAACTACTAGAAGATGAAGCTCAGATGTTTACTTTGTTTGCGGCATTGCAGGTTGACCGTGAACATGTGAGTGTCGAATTACCTATTGCTTGTGAATTTCTTGATGTATTTCCAGATGACATAAGTGATTGTCGCTCCCGATAGATGGGACTGGCCCAGATAAAGGTACATACGCGAACGGTCGGCGAGAGGGACAATGAGAACACACAGCAGTGAACTCACTGGAGATGAATAGAGTCGCCAGCTAGGCATTTTTATCCCGGAGGAAAGGCAATGCTGCATAGGCCTAGAAAGAAGATGGATAAGACGGTTTGCGAACCAGAGAGACTGAGAAAGGGGGTTGGTTACAACCTGGGAAGGTATTAGCACCCAGATTGTCCGCCGTACTCGACGGGATCCACGCTTAAAAGATTTGTGTTTTAAAGGGGTAGTGTCAGTGCAATTTGTGTATAAAATAGCTGGAAAAGGATGTACAGGTGTCAGTGTAAAGGAAGTGAAGTGTACAATGATGTGTCAGTGTGAGGAAGTCAGAACACCGTAGTTATGCCTACGTATCCTCTCGTGCAATGAGGAAGTCAGAACACCGTAGTTCGACCCAAAGAGACTGAAAGATGAATTGACTGTGAACTGCTTGCTTGCCTATGCTCAAGTGTATGATCTGTCTGGCACAGATGCAAACTGTCTTGCATTAGACGGAAGAAGCAAGTTCTCGTTTATGAGTGAATGAGGTGAGAAAAGAATCCCGGAGGAGACGATTATTGTTTGTTTTTGTGAGTTTTCAGTCTTTTATTGTTTTTGTTTTTTGGAAAGTTTGTCATAAGTTAATGAGCTTAAGCCTAAACCAATGGGTTAGTAAACTCATCACATCTTCCCTCTGATTAGGGGTGATGAGAATACCTTAAGTGTGAAGTCAGCTTCTCACACTTAATCACCATGGTGTAGGATTAAGATCATTAACCTACTTGTTGATTATTTAAATGTTTTTGTTGTTTTTGTTTAGTGTTGAGTAATGAGGTTAAGCCATAATCAAGGATTAAACAGACCCATTACACCATCCTAATAGAAGGATAATAGATGAGAATGTTTAAGCTGAGGAAAGCTCCTCAACTTAATCCATGATTAGGGATTAAACTCATGACAAAACAAGCCTCTGATTAAGTGGATTTTATTTAATGATATGATAATGAAGTGTGTTTTATGATTTGCAAGACAACTTGAGGGGGACTTGTCCATTAACACTAGGGTTAGTCCTTCTTAACCAATTAAGGAAGAATTAGAACCCTAATGCAAGGCCCAAGTTACAAGTGTGATGTCTTGATGATTATTAAGTGAATTGATTAAGAGATTTGAACACATTAAGGGTTTAACACTTAGGATTAAAGTTATACACTCCATCCTAATAGAAGGATGCAGGCATAAGCTTAATCACAAAGCCTTAAAGCCTTTAGGGTTTAGTCCCTGATTATGAGGTGAGAAGAGAAGACTCAAAGAGACACAAAGGTAAAACTAAGAGGGGAGACTAAACAAAACCCTAATTATTGTCATGCTTGGTTGTTCCTAAGGTTTGTGAGGTTTACAAGAGAAGTCTTCAAAGGAACCACCAGGAAGCAGATGAAAGGATCAGGAGAAGCAAAGTAACTTGCTTCAGTTAAGAAGTCAAGTCACTTGAAGAAAGAAAGTAAGAAGAAGAAGGATGAGCAAGCTCAAACTCAAACACATGCAAAAATGCAGCAAGGATGCATAAAGGATATGAAGAGAAGTTATGAGAAGTGAAGGCAAATTCACTTCTCAAAGTCACTTACCACCTGAAAAGTTAGAAAAGAAAATGTAATGCAATGCAAAATGAGATGAAATGGCATGATGAAAAACCAAACCAGAAGCACATACATGATGTTAATGATGCTATGAGATGCTACAAACAAGAAACAACACATGTGGATGATCATACAAACTTATGGATGCAAATGAAGCAAGTTAAGACACATGAGCATACATGAAAAGTTATGAGATGCATATGGCATACAACATGGCAAATGAAAGATGCAATGATCAAACATGCTTTCAATATGTCTTATGATGTTAAATGAATCACATGGATGCATAAAATATCATGTCAAGTCAAGGCATGAATGCAAATGCAAGATGGATGCATATGAAAGCCCAAATTAGGGTTTATGAACAATGCCACAAACAAAAACCAAAATCAGAAGCAAACAACATTACAAAAAATTGAAAATTCACTCAAAGGATCCCTAAACCTATACTAGCTCACTGCCCAAAGGAGAGGTCTCAACTCTTAACCTAATTCAAAATATGATTTTTCCAAGTTTTCTAGGGTTTTAGGGTTCCTTAACAAGAAAATTACCAAACAAATTGAAAATGAAAGATCAAATCATGGCCATTTAATCTCACAAACTACATGCGAAACACAATGCAATGCAAAAAGAATCAAGGTCCAACTCTTTAGGGTTAGGCAGAAATGATTTTTGGAAGTTTGGATCAAAATAATGCATAAAAATGATTTTAATTCCATGAAAAATTCTCAAAATGCATCAAGATCAAAAAAGAAATTTGGTTTGAGGGTTGGACAATGTTTCTAAATGTTTTTAAATGCTTCATGAATTTTTTGGTGATTTTTAAATACCTAAAAGTATTTTTAATTAATTAATCCTCATTAATTAATTAAAAAGAAACTTTTAAATATTTAAAAATACTTTTTTAATGCAAAAAATGAAAATAAAAATATTTTTGTGTTCTGAAATTTAATAAAAACTTGCACAAAAAATTTCAGAATTTTTGAATGAATTTTACTATTTTAAAATAAATGTGCAAAACAAATAAGAAAATATGAATTAAAAATTGAATTATTGGAAAGTATGCAGAATGAAGGGATGAGATGCAATCTGGGCAGGGAAGGCTTGACTGCGTGCGCAATCGAATGGTCCAAATTCAAACTTCCTAATTTCTGATTTATGAATTAATTAATTAACTTAATTGTGATTAGGGTTTCTAATGATGAATCTCAGCCCTCCAAACACGCGCCAGGTCAACCAAGTCAACAGATCCAACGCTCAAAATTCAAACTGCCTTAATGACGTGATTAAAACCCTAATGATTTTCAGGTGGCCGGAGAAGACCTCCGGTCGTCTTCTCCGGTGGGAACCCCACCTGAAAATCCCTAAAATCCTCAAAACGCAACCAAAATGGAATCTAAACAAACAGAAATCTTCCCCATACCTCACTGAATCAAAACCCCAAGCTAAAACTCATTTATCTTTCCTTAATCACATGAATCGAAACAAAACATTTTTAGGTCAGGAAGTTTCAGAACATGATTAAACTCTTATTTCTTCACCATTTTCAAAACTAAAGACATCAGAGCAATCAGTGAATCATGAAGAACAACTTAAGAACTTAAAAAATGATTTCTAGAAAAAATGTTCTTGAGCTACCTGAGTTTTGAAGCTTTCAGTTCACAGCTTTCTGGGTGCTTTCCTTTGTGCAATCCACTCCCTTTGATCCCCTGATGATGTCTGGATGCTTAGAAGGAGTTATTGTTGGCTGGTTTGAGAGTTTGAACAAGTTCTGTTCAAGCTCAGATGGGAATCGTGTTTGGGATTCAGGCTGTTTCAGGCAATGGTGAGGGGTTCTTTGTGATCAGGATGATGAGTTGAGAAGGTCTGTGAAGTTTGTTTTTATGTTTGTGGCTTGTATGCTGAATTTCGAAAGGTTTTGCTCAAGGGAGTGAAAATGAGAAAGTGGTACCCTTGCTGGTTTCAGGCTTGCTTGCTATATGAAATGTCTTGCTCTTTGTTTGTATAAACAAATGGGATTGGTCAGAAGATGTGACCTGTGCTTTAGTGATAGGTGAGCTAGCTTTTGCAAAATGTCCACTCTTGTGTAAGAGAAGCATGGGTCAAGTTCTAGGCTAGTACAAGGGTTGTGGGCTGCGCAGCATGGTGTGAGGGAAAGGCTAGTGTGATTCAGTATCCAAGGCAGCAAGTGGATGAGGTGTGATGATGGTTTTTGCAACTTGCTTGCTTTTGCTTTCCATGAAAATATCTTGCTTTACAAACCATGAAACATGTGATCTTTTGGTTCAAATCTGATTTTTAGAACTTGTATGATGCTTGCATATTGGTTTGATATCAACTAGAAGTCACAAATGCCTTTGGTACAAGATTTTGCAAATTTCTCATTTGGTGCATATCTTGAAATTTAGTGATTTTTGCCAACTTTGATGCACCATAACTTTTGATCCAAAATGAACTAGGTCATGTTCTTGTACTTTTTGAAAAGGGAAAGATCTAATCTACAACTTTCATGACCAAAGTTTTTCCATTTGAAGTATTTTTGGATCAAAAAGTAAGGGTTGAAAAATTGCCTAAAATGACAAATTCCTTAAAAGTCAAACTTGCCCTAAAAAGTCAACTTTGCAAAAACTTGTAATTCTTGAATTTTGTGAACTTCAAACCTCTTCCATGATCAAAATAAAGATAAAATACACTCAAAATGATGAAGATCACCCCTTGGTTAGGTCATTGGGGGCCTCAGATGCCCTGATTTTGCACTGACTTGTCCAGAAAGTCAACTCTTGATCAGATGACTTCCCCATGGAATTTCTTCATAAAAATTGATATGCATACTCCCTATACCATATAGAGACCAATAGAAACAAGAATGACCAAAAAATTTGGAGTTATGGCCTTTGAAACCAAAACCCTAATTTTAGGTCATCTGTGCAGTTAAACCTGGCTCTGCATCCATACCAATCCCAGTTCTTGTGATTCTTTGGCATTCTTGACTTTGAGAAGATATAATATGATGCTTGGACACACATGGACCCCCTTGAAGTGATTGTTGACCTTTGGAGTGGCTCAAGAAGCTCTTAGACTGCTCAGATCACAAACCCTAGATGCAGATGACTTAGAACCAATGCAGTGGATCAAAAATGTGATATGAGATGGTATGATTGTGTCTATGCATATGAAATGATCACAAGCCATGGTGTGAATGGGTGAGGGCAAATTTGGGGTGTTTACAGCTGCCCCTATTCAAACATGAGTTAGCTGTGCAGGATGTAAGCAACGGCTTAACAGGCAAACAAGATAACTTGTGGTTGAATACCAAAGACAGTCCGAAATTTGCACTCACAGAATGAAGAAGAAAAGGGATATAGATTGTAAAGTAAAATAAAGTATATTGTAAAGTGTGGGCGACGGAGGACGACCGTCGAGCAGAGGACGACTGCTGGGTAAAGAGCAATGACGGGGACGGCCAACATGCTGGGAAAAGTGCGGAAAATAAAGCAATGACGGGGACGGCCGACATGCTGGGGATAAAAGAATTATGACGGGGACGGCCATCAAGATAAAGCTGTAAAATTCTCTGGGGATTAATGAAACATGACGGGGACGGGCGTCAAGTTCATAAAGTAAAGTAACCAACGATGGGGACGGCCATCGGGCTAAACTGATGAAGGACGATCATCAGGAAAAAGAAAAAGGGACCACGACGGGGACGGCCATCGGGTTAAAGAATAAATGAAATAAACAGATGATGAGGTACGGTCATCAAAGGTGAAGGACGATCACCTAGCAGGGGACGGCTGCTCTGTTGGGTTAAGATGAGGGACGGTCATCTAAGGTGGAGGACGACCACCTGGCAGGGTACGGCTGCCGAAACTATCGCGACATAGGACGAATGCCGGATACAAGGTCGACGATGGGGACGGCCATCAGATGAGCATGATGGAGGACGACCATCAAGAGGTGGAGGACGACCACCTAGCAGGGGACGGCTGCTCTCAAGGTTTACCATGACATAGGACGAATGCCAGATAACCAAAATCAACAATGGGGACGGCCATTGGATAAAATGATGAAGGACGATCATCAAGAGGTGGAGGACGACCACCTAGCAGGGGACGGCTGCTAAATATCAACGATGGGGACGGCCATCGGATGAGCATGATGGAGGACGACCATCAAGAGGTGGAGGACGACCACCTAGCAGGGTACGGCTGCTCTCAGGGTTTATCATGACACAGGACGAGTGTCAGATAAAAGAGAAAAATGCTTTGTTAGCGATCTACTGGGGAGTGGTAAACACGGACGAGTGTTTACATCCAAGAAATAAAAGGGTATAAGTGTTTAGATGTTGTGTATAGATTAAAGATGCGGACAAGCATCCTTACGACTACGATACGGACGAGTATCGGGTAGAAACAAATAATGACTCGTGTTCAGAGATGATGATACGGACGAGTATCAACGGGTTAACAGAGAACACGGATGAGTGTTGAATCTGAGAGGATTCTTCTGGGGAATAGTAGACACAGGCGAGTATCTATATTCAAGAAGACAAAAGTATTTGACACAGTGTATGGATTAAAGATGCGGACGAGCATCCTTAAGACCATGATACGGACGAGTATCAGGTAGAAACAAACGCTTGACACATGTTCTGAGATGATGGTACGGACGAGTACCATCTGGTTAACAAAGAACACGGACGAGTGTTGAATCCGCGGGGATATAAGCGGTATATACAAGATACGGACGAGTATCTGTATAAGTGAAAATATGAGCGGTGTATAGATGAGTGTTTAACTGCTGGGGAGAATGACACGGACGAGTGCCAAAAGGGGAAGAGTGTAATATAAACAAGTATTTGATATACAAAGTGTAGATGACCGCGCTGGGGATATGACACGGACGGGTGTCAAAGAATTGTCACATGTAAGCATATGTGAGTGCAAAGAGGACGTCTTTGGCTTTCTGCTGGGGTTATGACACGGACGGGTGTCAAAAAGCATCTGTAATACGAGTGGTACTGTTTGCATAGAGTGTTTGGGTGACTTTACTGGGGAGTGATGACACGGACGGGTGTCAAGGGGAGTATATATACTGGTGTTTGTGAATGTGAGGCCACTGCTTTTGCTGGGGAACTTCCGCTGGGGATATGGGGGAAGTATTCTGTATATTGACGGATTGTCATTATTCACAAGTGTTGATTCAAAACATGGCTTATGAATATGCTATATGTTTGATTTTTGCCGTAATGCTCCGTGTTAGACGGAATGCTACGCTTTGTGGGTGAATATGATGCGAATGCTATGATTATGCAAAGATATCCAACCGGGATTCGGATCCCATAGCTACGAAGATCTCTGGCCGATCTGCTTGAAATGGACATCCCAGCTGGGGATGAGATCATTGGTAGATCCGATGAGATGTATCTGCTTGGGGAAAAGGGTCAATGATAGACCTATTCCAATAAATGAGAGACCCAGCTGGGGTTTGTAGAAGCTTTCGTCACTCTGTTGTGATTCCTTCGTGCGTTGCTCTTCTGGATAGAGGCTGAAACTCTGTGGGGAGATGGTTCCCTGACTTTTTCATTTGGCTGAGGATGAAACGGCAACTCGGCTGGGGAGAAAACACTTTGAGTGTTAAGACTGAGCGTTGATTTGTCAGCTTGTTGAGATGAAGCTTACATGCCCCAAGTTGCGTTCTGGATTCCTGCAATCCTGAAAAGATAGAGAAACGCACAAGTAATCCCGAGGTATCCTTTACTGGATTCCGTCATAGGAGTTTAGACATTTCTGAGAGTAAGTATATTTCCTGCAAGCACGTTTTTATTTGAAGATAAACATCTGTATTCTTATGCAATCAGTGTTTCTTTTAGACATCAGACATCTTTTGCAAATAAAATGTATAAGACGAGACATGACTGAAAATCTGATTTTATTAATTCATATGCCCTGAATTGGCGAGATACAGTCAAAGAAACAAATCCCCTGAGATACGGAGATTGTTACAAATTGAGAAACAAAATGCTGGCAATGTTGGTGACGCTTTAAGGAGCTTCCCTTTTTGCTATGACTCGTATGACATTTGACGTTCTTCTCGTCTTGCTTTCTGAAGAAGGCTGATTCTGAAAGAAGCTTGATCCTTTTGAAGCTTATCAAGTTGTAAACGATACAGACGAATTCAGAATGCAGTTGTTCGCTTATTCCCTTGTTTTGCATGGATTGCCCTTTCGGGTTTTCAATCCATCGGGATACCTATTTTTGCCTGAGTTGTCCAATGCGGCTTTTCAACTCAGCGGGTGTACACATTTTTTGTCTATTTTCCCTTATTTTTGCCCGAGTCTTCTATTCTGTTTTTTGACTCGCCGGGATGCCCTATTTTTGCCTGGACTCACATTCTGTTTTTATGTCCAGCGGGTCTTTTATGCGAAGTATTTTTTAACTGCATCTGAATTCACAGGGGACGGAAAATCTTCACCATCCATGGTGCTGAGCATCAGTGCTCCACCGGAAAAAACTTTCCTTACCACAAATGGTCCTTCATAGTTTGGAGTCCACTTGCCCCTGTGGTCTGTATGAGGAGGGAGGATTCTCTTCAGCACAAGATCTCCTACTTGGTACTCTCGGTGCCTGACTTTATGATCGAAGGCTCTCTTCATTCTTTTCTGATACAACTGCCCATGACAGATTGCAGCCAATCTTTTCTCTTCAATCAGACTCAGTTGTTCGTATCGGGCCCGAACCCATTCTGCTTCACTCAGTTTAACATCCATCAGTAATCGCAAAGAGGGTAATTCAACTTCAACCGGTAGGACTGCTTCCATACCATACACAAGCTGATACGGTGTTGCCCCAGTGGATGTTCTGATTGACGTGCGGTACCCATGCAAGGCAAATGGTAGCATCTCATGCCAGTCTTTGTAAGTGACTACCATCTTCTGCACAATCTTCTTGATATTTTTATTTGCCGCCTCAACAGCGCCGTTCATCTTTGGCCTGTAAGGGGAAGAATTGTGATGTTGAATTTTGAAGTCCCGGCACAGCTCTGCCATCATTTTGTTGTTTAAGTTGGAACCATTATCAGTAATGATTCGCTCGGGCACTCCATACCGACAGATGATATCCCTCTTCAGAAATCTGGCTACCACTTGTCTCGTAACATTTGCATAGGAAGCTGCTTCAACCCACTTGGTGAAATAGTCAATGGCGACCAGGATGAATCTGTGGCCATTCGAAGCAGTTGGCTCAATCTTTCCAATCATGTCAATGCCCCACATAGCAAAGGGCCAGGGTGAAGACATCACATTCAAAGGATTGGGAGGCACATGCACCTTATCTGCATAAATCTGGCATTTACGGCATTTTCTGGCGTAGGCACAACAGTCGGCATCCATTGTGATCCAGTAATACCCCGATCTTAGCAATTTCTTGGCCATTGCATGCCCTCCAGCATGGGTACCAAAGGATCCTTCGTGCACCTCGTGCATTAACAAGTCTGCTTCCGTCCTGTCGACGCATCTGAGGAGTACCATATCAAAGTTCCTTTTGTATAGGGAACCATCAGTGTTCAGGAAGAAACTACCAGCAAGTCTTCTCAAAGTCTTCTTATCATTGGATGATGCCCCAGGTGGGTATGTTTGGTCCTCCAAGAAACACTTAATGTCGTGGAACCAAGGCTTATTATCTTTAACAACATCTGCTGCAAATACATATGCTGGTCTGTCAAGTCTGGACACTGAAATCTGTGGTACAAAGTTGGCAGCTTGAACTTTGATCATGGATGAAATGATGGCAAGAGCATCTGCAAACTGATTCTCGTCCCGGGGGATATACTCAAGCTTGACTGTTGTAAAGAAAGTCAATAACCTCCTTGTATAATCCCTGTAAGGTATCAGATGATCCTGGTGGGTGTACCATTTGCCGTTGGTTTGATTGATTACCAGAGCTGAATCTCCGAATACGGTCAATGTCTTGATCCTGAGGTCAATGGCTTCCTCAAGACCCATAATGCAAGCTTCGTATTCAGCTTCGTTGTTAGTGCAGTTGAAAGTGAGTTTTGCCGAGAAAGGCATGTGAACTCCTTTAGGTGTAATGAGTACTGCACCAACACCACGACCATTCATGTTAACAGCCCCATCAAACATCATAGTCCATTCTTCTTCCGGGTCGGGCCCTTCAGTGTGAACAGGCTCTTCATGGTCTTTTGCTTTTATGAACATGATGTCTTCATCAGGGAAGTCAAATCTCATAGGCTGGTAATCATCAATAGGTTGCTCAGCAAGATATTCAGACAATACACTGCCCTTGATGGCTTTCTGAGATGTGTATTGGATGTCATACTCTGTAAGGATCATTTGCCATCTTGCAACCCGTCCGGTAAGTGCTGGCTTCTCGAATATGTACTTGACTGGATCCATCTTTGAGATCAACAAAGTAGTGTGGGTCAACATATACTGTCTCAGTCGGCGAGCAGCCCACGCTAAAGCACAGCAAGTTTTCTCGAGCAGTGAATAACGTTGTTCACAGTCGGTAAACTTTTTGCTTAGGTATTATATTGCATACACTTTTCGACCAAACTCGTCATGCTGGCCCAGCACACACCCCATTGACTCTTCTAATACTGTCAAATACATTATCAGAGGTCTTCCTTCAACTTGGGGCATAAGGATTGGAGGTTCTTGTAAGTATTCCTTGATCTTGTCAAAAGCCTTCTGGCAGTCTTCGTTCCACCTGACCGTTTGTTCTTTTCTCAACAATTTGAACAAGGGTTCGCAGGTTGCCGTAAGGTGAGATATGAACCGTGAGATGTAGTTCAATCGACCTAAGAACCCTCGAACTTCCTTTTCAGTTTTTGGTGCAGGCATCTCTTGAATAGCTTTGACTTATCAGGGTCAACCTCAATCCCTTTCTCGCTTACAATAAATCCCAGCAACTTACCTGATCGCACCCCGAATGTGCATTTGTTGGGGTTCAACTTCAGTTGGTACTTCCTCAGACGCTTGAACAACTTTAGCAGATTTACCAGATGATCTTCTTCGGTAAGGGATTTGGAAATCATGTCATCCACATAACATTCTATTTCTTTATGGATCATGTCGTGGAATAATGTCACCATAGCCCGTTGATACGTTGCACCGGCATTCTTGAGCCCAAATGGCATTACCTTGTAGCAGAACGTGCCCCAGGGTGTGATGAAGGTTGTCTTCTCCATGTCTTCAGGTGACATTTTAATCTGATTGTATCCTGAAAATCCATCCATGAAGGAGAATACCGAGAACTGAGCCGTATTATCCACCAATACATCAATGTGAGGTAAAGGGAAGTCATCTTTCGGGCTAGCTCTGTTCAGATCCCGGTAGTCAACACACATTCTTACTTTGCCGTCTTTCTTAGGCACAGGTACTATGTTAGCAACCCACGGTGGATAGCTAGTCACGGCAAGGAAACCGGCGTCCCATTGCTTTTGTACCTCTTCCTTGATTTTCATTGCCATGTCCGGGCGAGTACGGCGCAGTTTCTGTTTAACCGGTGGGCATTCTTCTCTCAAAGGCAGCTTGTGCACAACAATGTCGGTATCCAACCCTGGCATATCTTGATAAGACCAAGCAAACACATCCACATACTCTCGAAGCAGGTCAATCAGTTGTCTCTTCACTGAGTCTTGCAGGCAGGCCCCGATTTTAACTTCTTTCACGTCTTCATCTGTACCAAGATTGATCGTTTCAATTTCCTCCTGGTGAGGAGTAATAACCTTTTCCTCTTGTCTTAACAACCTGGCTAGCTCTTCAGGAAGCTCATATTCTTCTTCAACCCCTTCATCAGCTTGATTGATTGGATTGTCAAAGTCATACGAAGTCATAGCCGTGCTGTTGTCGGTGCTGTCTGGAAGGCACACTCTGCAAGGGTTCAGTTTGTTCATTTTAGTGATTTGATTTTAATCTTGTTTAGAAAAGTGAAATAAAGTTGTCATTTTGAAAACACTGCCATTTATTTTTGTACAAAAAGAAAAATGGAAAAAACAGTGAGCGGAAAAGAAAAAGACTCATTTGCAAAAAGATGTCTGATATTTCATTGATTAATCTTGTTGCACAAAAAGTACAGATGGCCCGATTACAAAATGAGTCTTGTCATCTTGGGCAAGATGCAAGACTTTGATGCATGCTATAAAAATACAGGAAATAATAATTACTCTGCATGAGTAACTCTTATAATTTCCTGGGAAGACCAGTTCGAGATACTGCTCCCCGGGATCTTTGGACGGATCCAACTCTCCAGGTTGCGGTCGCCTTCATCCTCGTCTTCCAAATTGTTGACAGCATCGGGGGTGAGCATCCCCCCACTAACAAAGTTGGGCTCTTTTGCAGCCTCTGCTTGATCTTGTTGAGTTGGTTTGTAACCCAACCCAAATCTATCCTCTTTCTTCTCCACCGGTAGCAGTTTGCCCCAGCCTTGGGCATTTCCTTCTTCAACAACCTTCCGGGCTTGTTGATATGATGTCATTGAGGTTCCAGGTACAGCATATGTTTCATTTATGTTCAAGGCCTCGAACCCTTGACTCATTGTTTCATGGATCTCCCCATCCATCTCAATGTATTTATAGGTAGCCAGGTGGCTAACAAAAATATCCTCCTCTCCACAGATAGTAACGACTTGACCCTCCCACTCGAATTTTAACTTCTGGTGAAGGGTTGAGGTCACGGCGCCAGCGGCGTGAATCCATGGCCTACCCAATAGACAGCTGTAGGCGGGCTGTATATCCATCACGTAGAAGGTCGTTTTGAAAGTTTGTGGGCCAATCGTTATAGGCAACTCAATCTCACCCAGAACCGATCTCTTAGAACCATCAAAGGCTCTCACCACCAGGTTGTTGGGTCTTAACGCCAATCCGTCATACTCTAGCTTCACAAGGGCTTTTTTAGGTAAGACATTAAGGGATGACCCCGTGTCTACCAGCACATGGGAAAGGACTGCACCTTTACATTCCATGGTAATGTGCAAAGCCTTGTTATGGTTGCGGCCTTCCGTAGTCAAATCAGTGTTGGTGAACCCTAGTCCATGACTAGCATTAACATTTCCTACCACAGCTTCCAACTGATTGACTGTGATCTCTTCAGGCACATAAGCTGCGTGCAAGACTTTTAGTAGTGCGTTCCGATGGGCCTCGGAGCACATAAGCAATGATAGGATTGAGATCTTGGAAGGTGTCTGATGAAGCTGATCCACTATTTTGTAATCACTTTTCTTGATGATTCTCATGAACTCATCAACCTCTTGATCAAAGGGTGTTCTCAAAGCTTCTTTAACCATCTGCTCTTCCTGCACCAAGCTTTTCCCTTTTGCCTTGGCAGCAGCTTCTGCTTCGGCAGTGGGTCTTTGAATTTGTGGAGCAAAGAGACGTCCGCTTCGAGTGAAGCCTCCTCCTCCTCCCACATTGTATATTTGTGGTGCAGGGGTTGATGATTCAAAAGTGATTTTTTGTCCTTCGCAGTATAGATCAGAGTCGTAATGCCAGGGGATGGCATTACTGCTTTCATAAGGTACTGGCCCAGGCACCGTGATAGTGACTGGACTGATTGCAGCTGCGGAAGGGACTATGATAGTCTGCGGATCGTAATATATTGTGACTGGTGCTCTGATGGGAGTAGCACTTTGTGAGTTGTAGACGGAGTCATTTTATGGATCGTAATAAATTGTAACGGTTGAGACATCTTCACTGTTTGTTGTTGATGTTGTAGGAGACATTGTTGGAAGGATGGGTGTTGTTGTTGTAGGAGATTCAAAATGAAGTGGTGCTGAAGTTGTAGAAGGAATGTCGGTTGATATCTGGTCAGTTGAGATGACAGATGAAGCATTTGTTGATGAAGCTGAAAAGTTGTCGGGAACAATGGTTGTTGCAGTTGTAGGAGGTACTGGAATTGTTGCTGATGAGATTGCTGGATTTGTTGGAATTGACGTTGTAATTTGAAGTAGGCCACTCTGGATGAGACCATCTATGCCATCCCTCAAGCTATCACACCCATTTACTGAAATGTTGCAGTAAGCACACCCTAACTCACACCCCGGGAACATTTGACATTCGAGGAGTTGAGCTTTAATCTCTACCAACGGTGTCCGAATCTGACCCACACTGGTTATTAAATAAGACGGCTTGTCTTCTTCAATAGCATTGATTCTGGGACCTCCGTGGTGCGGCATAGGGTTTTTGTTAACATTGGGTGGTGGTGCGAAATTCAGGGCCTTAGAGTCTACCAGGTCTTGTACCTTCATGTGCAAGGCTCTGCACTTTTCTGTACTGTGGCCAGGTGCATTTGAGTGAAAAGCACATCTGGCGTTGGAGTCATAATTCCTGGGTAGACTATTAGGATCTGGAGGTGCCAACGTCCTTAGCTCAACTAGGTTGAGTTTCAGGAGTTGTGGCAGTAATGTAGCATATGGCATAGGGATCGGATCGATCACCCTATTGGCCTGAGAAGGTCTTTGCTGATATGGTCTTTGCTGATTGTTGTTGTTGGTGTTGTTGTAGTTTCTCGGAGGATACTGAGCTTGTTGATGGTACTGAGGTTGTTGCTGATAATTTTGTTGCGGAGGTTGATAAGCTGGTTGTGGATGAGCTGGAGCGGGAATGGTGACTGCTGCCACGGATCTATGAACATATTGGGGCCTGCCCCTGTTGGCATGGATGGCATTGGTTTCACCAGTTCTTCTTGCGCCTACAAAAGGCTTCCTTGCATTACTGGACGAGCTGGCACCGTTGTCAGAAATCTTGCCCATCTTTAACAGGCTCTCAATTCTCTCCCCAGCTATCACGACATCTGCAAAGCTGGTAGAGGAGAAAGCAGCTAGCCTGTCAATGTACGTTCCTTGGAGGGTGTTCATAAACATATCTGCCATCTCCCTCTCTGACATAGGTGGCTGAACAGCAGCAGCCAATTGCGTCCATCTCTGGGCATACTCTCGAAAACTTTCTCTTGACGACTGTGACATCCCCATTAGGAGGGTCCTGTTGGGTGCCATATCTAAGTTGTACTGATACTGTCTGATAAAGGCCTCTGCCAGGTCCTTCCAACACCTGATAGTTGCTCTTGTCAGATGAGAGTACCATTCTCTTGAAGCTCCCGTCAAGCTGTCCTCAAAATAAAACATCCAGAGCTTCTCGTCCATGGTATAGGCCTTCAGCCTCCCCAGAAAGGACTGTAAGTGGGTTCGGGGGCATGAAGTCCCGTTGTACTTTTCAAAACAAGGAGGCTTAAACTTATGGGGAATCCTGACCCCGTCTACCAAGCCCATGTCCATAACATCGAAACCCAAAGAGTTTTGAGACTCTAAGGATCTTAATTTCTCAGCTATCTCATCCAGCCTTCTGTCATAAGCTTCCTCCCCAGCTCCCATTACCGTGAACTGATCCTCCTGGGGGTCTTCTTGCAGCACCCTACCTGCAATGGTAGTCCCTTGAACATTGGCAGGAATGTTGATCTCTGGATGAAGATGGGGTCCAAATACAGGGGGGTTGACATGAGGTTGGACCCTCTCATTGTTGCTTGTGCCAGCAGTCCCTATATGTGGATCTTCTTGATTCTGCCTTTCCACCATGGCTCTCAATCTTTCTTGGCTCTGAGCCATGTTGTTCATCACTTCCATAAACTGCGTCATCTGGGTCCTCATTTCCAATCTTTCGTTTGCCATTTGATTTCTGACCTCTGCAAGGTCCTGTTGTACCTGATCCATTTGTATGCCCGGAAGGTTGTTACGGGTTGGATATCGGTGCGGACGGTTGAGGGGAAATACCCGGCGTCGAGCAATAGTTCCTGAACACCACAACAGAGTTAGTAGCAATAAACAAAAACCTACAAAACAAACAAAAGGTTAGCATGCAATGCAGTATGCTTATTTGTTTTCAAGGTATCCGGCTTGGCATTCAGTTTTGACCCTTCCAGACCCTTGAAGATGCTGTTGATGTTGCTTTCGAAGTCAACTCGGATGGAACAAACTAATACATATATTACAAAAGGCAAATGGTACATAGTTTGTTTACAAATACAAACCCTCTGAGGGGTCTAAATACATTACAAGAAAATAAAAGTACATGGAATGAAAGCAACAACAAGCAAATGGTCAGACACCAAGACCAAACTCATCCTCCCGAACTTCCTTGAGAAGTGCTTCGGTCACAGGATCAGCTGGACGCTCCGTGAGATTCCTGATAAGGAGGTTCCGGGTAGTAACAGCTGCAGTTAGCTTCTTGTGCCGACTTTGGTCCTTTGACCTCTTCACTCCAGCTCTGATCTTCAGCTCTGATATCTCCCTCTGGGCTGCTGCCAGGGCTTCCTGCTGCTCTTTTGCACTAGCTTCCAGCTGCTCTATCTTGTCTTGGACTCTCTTATCTTCCAGAGTGCGAGCTTCGGTGATCCTGACCCACCTAGCTTGACTCTCCTTCAGATACAAGTCTGTCCTGGCTTTCTGGAACTGGGCTTCCTTGCAAGCATTCTTCAGAATTTGTTCTCCAGTCCTAGACTTCTTGATATAATCCTCAGACTTCTCAATTTTAGCCAGATGCTCCACTCTCAACTTCTCTAACCTCTCAATATCCATCCTACCATCACTCCTCTCCCGGAGGGTCTTCTGCAAAGCCTGAGTCAACTTCTCATTTCTCTCTTTCAAACCCTCAAACTCCTCCAAACTGACAGTGGCGGGGGGTGGTGTTGAGGATGATCCAGGCATATCCTCCATGGTGAAGGGCATTCCAGAGAATTGAGCCCTGGCATGGGACCACTCATAATATTGTGCTGATGCCATATTGTTGCACTTCCCCAGAATGGTTACTCCTTTAGTTTGAACATTGTCCCAGGCCCAGGCTGCCTGCCTAACAATAGCCAGATTAGGCTTGTTCTCACAATAAAGAGTCTCAGCCGAGTCTTGTGCCTTAGGAGTGTGGACCAGTGCATAACCCAGTTGCCTTTTGAGCAGCAGAGGATTGTAATTAATGCTACCCTTAACTCCTATCAGGAGTACATTGGGAAAATGCCCACAACTGGTGATGATATCCCTGCCCTTTGTGCTTTGAGTGCACCACCTGATATCAGCTGAAGTCAGAGCAGTGAGTCTTCTAGCCCAGTTCCTCTGCTGATGAGGATTCAAAAATGCATTTGTCCTGGGCAGATGCTTGAGAAGCCAAGTATGGAACAAAGGAGCACAACACCTCACTAATCTTCCCCTCTGCTTTTCATTCCTCTGGTGCACTGAGTAGTAAAAATCCCCCAATAAAGTGGGCACTGGGTTCCTCAGGATGAAAAGATGGATTGCATTCTTGCTAATGAATCTAGGCTCATCTGCAAATAATATGATCCCATATATGCTCAGGGCCAATAAAGCATAGACTGCTTTCCACTCTCCTAAAGAAGCTTTCAGGGTAGCTTGAGAGATTAAGAAATCCAGATGCAGGCCAGGGATTCCAGCCTTAGTAGTCATATGCTGCCCAATCAGAACTGGTTCCAGATGCAATGCCTTTGCTACCTCTTCATTACCAGGAAAGACCATCTCAGGGTTGAAAGGGATTCCACCCCTGATAGGTACACCAACCAATGATGAGTATTCTTCCAATAAAGGGCCCAGCTGAAAGTCCTGAAAAGTGAAACACCTCAGTGGGGGATCATAAAACTGAAGGCAAGTATGAATCAGGCTCCTCTGTGAAGGGTCCAAATCCATAACCACATCAAGTATGTCTCCATAGTGTTCCCTGAAGAGTGGTATATGGTCTGGAGTGACCAGGGTCTGAATCCTCCTGATGTCAGCTAGCTCAGGCTGGAAGAAGTGGTAGGTGATATTACTCTTTTTAGGTGCCATGATGTTGAAGAAGAGTTGAGACAGGTGCTGATGATAAGACTGAAAAGGGCCACTGATTGGCCGATGTAGGTGACTAAAACAGATAGCTGATAACTGAAGCAGATGCTGATGGAGATAGGTCAATACTGATGATGGGGTCAAAACCAAGCCAAAAATGAAAATGGATACCCTGAAAAACAAATAAACAAATGTCAAAATGATGCAATGAGGATGTATGCAAATGATATGCAAGGGTTTGTGACTGAGCTGGATCTGATCAAGTGCCCTGATATAAGTCCAGGTATATCCAAGAAATCCAGATGGAGGTCTATAAATCCGGTAACCAAGGTGGGGGGCTCAAATAAAGAGCCACATGTCCAGGGTTTAGAATCACAAGAACTGTTCCAACATGGAGTATTCTTAATTACATCAAAGTAACAGGGTATGCTGAGGCCAAGGGTACCTGCAAACCTGTAAACAGCCCAACCCCCTCACAGGTGGTGTTCTAAAACAAGGATCCTCAGACTTGGATCAGTTATGAGAAGTGTAAACACTTCTAACCCGGAGGTACAATGTTTACAATAACCATAAAAGTTCCTCCTCTAATTCACCTCGGTTTCTGAAGGTCAATACTAAAAGTTCATCCAGACTTAGCAGGCTTCCCAGATAGCCCTAGCATTGCAGGAAATCTGCAACACATAGTTCTCAAGAAGAAACCCATATCTGAACCGTGTTTCATATTCCCGCACCAGACCGAGATGGAATGGGAAAGAATATGAACCACTCTAGCCTAGGTGTCACTCAGGTCCCAGGTATAGGAACTTAACTCTCAATGGAACACCCACCCACCAAAGCAAACAAACAGATCCAGCCAGCAGCACAGTATGACAATATGATATAATGCAAAGCTATAAGGAAAGCAGTAAAACAATTGTACATAAAGCAAAAATAAATACAAATATACAAACACAAATAAACACATAACACCCCAATAAACACAAATCAGTCAAGCGCTAGGAGGAACCCACAAAAAGAACCAGAAGCCCTGGTTGCAGTATAAGGATCCCCAGTGAAGTCGCCAAGCTGTCGCTCCCGATAGATGGGACTGGCCCAGATAAAGGTACAGACGCGAACGGTCGGCGAGAGGGACAATGAGAACACACAGCATTGAACTCACTGGAGATGAATAGAGTCGCCAGCTAGGCATTTTTATCCCGGAGGAAAGGCAATGCTGCATAGGCCTAGAAAGAAGATGGATAAGACGGTTTGCGAACCAGAGAGACTGAGAAAGGGGGTTGGTTACAACCTGGGAAGGTATTAGCACCCAGATTGTCCGCCGTACTCGACGAGATCCACGCTTAAAAGATTTGTGTTTTAAAGGGGTAGTGTCAGTGCAATTTGTGTATAAAATAGATGGAAAAGGATGTACAGGTGTCAGTTAAAGGAAGTGAAGTGTACAATGATGTGTCAGTGTGAGAATGAGAATGAATTGCTCATGATAATGAGGCTTAAAGAATAAAGCTGGAAAGAGGGGGAATATTCAGAGACTTTTGTTCGATAACTGTTAAGTTATGCCTACGTATCCTCTCGTGCAATGAGGAAGTCAGAACACCGTAGTTCGACCCAAAGAGACTGAAAGATGAATTGACTGTGAACTGCTTGCTTGCCTATGCTCAAGTGTATGATCTGTCTGGCACAGATGCAAACTGTCTTGCATTAGACGGAAGAAGCAAGTTCTCGTTTATGAGTGAATGAGGTGAGAAAAGAATCCCGGAGGAGACGATTATTGTTTGTTTTTGTGAGTTTTCAGTCTTTTATTGTTTTTGTTTTTTGGAAAGTTTGTCATAAGTTAATGAGCTTAAGCCTAAACCAATGGGTTAGTAAACTCATCACATCTTCCCTCTGATTAGGGGTGATGAGAATACCTTAAGTGTGAAGTCAGCTTCTCACACTTAATCACCATGGTGTAGGATTAAGATCATTAACCTACTTGTTGATTATTTAAATGTTTTTGTTGTTTTTGTTTAGTGTTGAGTAATGAGGTTAAGCCATAATCAAGGATTAAACAGACCCATTACACCATCCTAATAGAAGGATAATAGATGAGAATGTTTAAGCTGAGGAAAGCTCCTCAACTTAATCCATGATTAGGGATTAAACTCATGACAAAACAAGCCTCTGATTAAGTGGATTTTATTTAATGATATGATAATGAAGTGTGTTTTATGATTTGCAAGACAACTTGAGGGGGACTTGTCCATTAACACTAGGGTTAGTCCTTCTTAACCAATTAAGGAAGAATTAGAACCCTAATGCAAGGCCCAAGTTACAAGTGTGATGTCTTGATGATTATTAAGTGAATTGATTAAGAGATTTGAACACATTAAGGGTTTAACACTTAGGATTAAAGTTATACACTCCATCCTAATAGAAGGATGCAGGCATAAGCTTAATCACAAAGCCTTAAAGCCTTTAGGGTTTAGTCCCTGATTATGAGGTGAGAAGAGAAGACTCAAAGAGACACAAAGGTAAAACTAAGAGGGGAGACTAAACAAAACCCTAATTATTGTCATGCTTGGTTGTTCCTAAGGTTTGTGAGGTTTACAAGAGAAGTCTTCAAAGGAACCACCAGGAAGCAGATGAAAGGATCAGGAGAAGCAAAGTAACTTGCTTCAGTTAAGAAGTCAAGTCACTTGAAGAAAGAAAGTAAGAAGAAGAAGGATGAGCAAGCTCAAACTCAAACACATGCAAAAATGCAGCAAGGATGCATAAAGGATATGAAGAGAAGTTATGAGAAGTGAAGGCAAATTCACTTCTCAAAGTCACTTACCACCTGAAAAGTTAGAAAAGAAAATGTAATGCAATGCAAAATGAGATGAAATGGCATGATGAAAAACCAAACCAGAAGCACATACATGATGTTAATGATGCTATGAGATGCTACAAACAAGAAACAACACATGTGGATGATCATACAAACTTATGGATGCAAATGAAGCAAGTTAAGACACATGAGCATACATGAAAAGTTATGAGATGCATATGGCATACAACATGGCAAATGAAAGATGCAATGATCAAACATGCTTTCAATATGTCTTATGATGTTAAATGAATCACATGGATGCATAAAATATCATGTCAAGTCAAGGCATGAATGCAAATGCAAGATGGATGCATATGAAAGCCCAAATTAGGGTTTATGAACAATGCCACAAACAAAAACCAAAATCAGAAGCAAACAACATTACAAAAAATTGAAAATTCACTCAAAGGATCCCTAAACCTATACTAGCTCACTGCCCAAAGGAGAGGTCTCAACTCTTAACCTAATTCAAAATATGATTTTTCCAAGTTTTCTAGGGTTTTAGGGTTCCTTAACAAGAAAATTACCAAACAAATTGAAAATGAAAGATCAAATCATGGCCATTTAATCTCACAAACTACATGCGAAACACAATGCAATGCAAAAAGAATCAAGGTCCAACTCTTTAGGGTTAGGCAGAAATGATTTTTGGAAGTTTGGATCAAAATAATGCATAAAAATGATTTTAATTCCATGAAAAATTCTCAAAATGCATCAAGATCAAAAAAGAAATTTGGTTTGAGGGTTGGACAATGTTTCTAAATGTTTTTAAATGCTTCATGAATTTTTTGGTGATTTTTAAATACCTAAAAGTATTTTTAATTAATTAATCCTCATTAATTAATTAAAAAGAAACTTTTAAATATTTAAAAATACTTTTTTAATGCAAAAAATGAAAATAAAAATATTTTTGTGTTCTGAAATTTAATAAAAACTTGCACAAAAAATTTCAGAATTTTTGAATGAATTTTACTATTTTAAAATAAATGTGCAAAACAAATAAGAAAATATGAATTAAAAATTGAATTATTGGAAAGTATGCAGAATGAAGGGATGAGATGCAATCTGGGCAGGGAAGGCTTGACTGCGTGCGCAATCGAATGGTCCAAATTCAAACTTCCTAATTTCTGATTTATGAATTAATTAATTAACTTAATTGTGATTAGGGTTTCTAATGATGAATCTCAGCCCTCCAAACACGCGCCAGGTCAACCAAGTCAACAGATCCAACGCTCAAAATTCAAACTGCCTTAATGACGTGATTAAAACCCTAATGATTTTCAGGTGGCCGGAGAAGACCTCCGGTCGTCTTCTCCGGTGGGAACCCCACCTGAAAATCCCTAAAATCCTCAAAACGCAACCAAAATGGAATCTAAACAAACAGAAATCTTCCCCATACCTCACTGAATCAAAACCCCAAGCTAAAACTCATTTATCTTTCCTTAATCACATGAATCGAAACAAAACATTTTTAGGTCAGGAAGTTTCAGAACATGATTAAACTCTTATTTCTTCACCATTTTCAAAACTAAAGACATCAGAGCAATCAGTGAATCATGAAGAACAACTTAAGAACTTAAAAAATGATTTCTAGAAAAAATGTTCTTGAGCTACCTGAGTTTTGAAGCTTTCAGTTCACAGCTTTCTGGGTGCTTTCCTTTGTGCAATCCACTCCCTTTGATCCCCTGATGATGTCTGGATGCTTAGAAGGAGTTATTGTTGGCTGGTTTGAGAGTTTGAACAAGTTCTGTTCAAGCTCAGATGGGAATCGTGTTTGGGATTCAGGCTGTTTCAGGCAATGGTGAGGGGTTCTTTGTGATCAGGATGATGAGTTGAGAAGGTCTGTGAAGTTTGTTTTTATGTTTGTGGCTTGTATGCTGAATTTCGAAAGGTTTTGCTCAAGGGAGTGAAAATGAGAAAGTGGTACCCTTGCTGGTTTCAGGCTTGCTTGCTATATGAAATGTCTTGCTCTTTGTTTGTATAAACAAATGGGATTGGTCAGAAGATGTGACCTGTGCTTTAGTGATAGGTGAGCTAGCTTTTGCAAAATGTCCACTCTTGTGTAAGAGAAGCATGGGTCAAGTTCTAGGCTAGTACAAGGGCTATGGGCTGCGCAGCATGGTGTGAGGGAAAGGCTAGTGTGATTCAGTATCCAAGGCAGCAAGTGGATGAGGTGTGATGATGGTTTTTGCAACTTGCTTGCTTTTGCTTTCCATGAAAATATCTTGCTTTACAAACCATGAAACATGTGATCTTTTGGTTCAAATCTGATTTTTAGAACTTGTATGATGCTTGCATATTGGTTTGATATCAACTAGAAGTCACAAATGCCTTTGGTACAAGATTTTGCAAATTTCTCATTTGGTGCATATCTTGAAATTTAGTGATTTTTGCCAACTTTGATGCACCATAACTTTTGATCCAAAATGAATTAGGTCATGTTCTTGTACTTTTTGAAAACTGAAAGATCTAATCTACAACTTACATGACCAAAGTTTTTCCATTTGAAGTATTTTTGGATCAAAAAGTAAGGGTTGAAAAATTGCCTAAAATGACAAATTCCTTAAAAGTCAAACTTGCCCTAAAAAGTCAACTTTGCAAAAACTTGTAATTCTTGAATTTTTTGAACTTCAAACCTCTTCCATGATCAAAATAAAGATCAAATACACTCAAAATGATGAAGATCACCCCTTGGTTAGGTCATTGGGGGCCTCAGATGCCCTGATTTTGCACTGACTTGTCCAGAAAGTCAACTCTTGATCAGATGACTTCCCCATGGAATTTCTTCATAAAAATTTATATGCATACTCCCTATACCATATAGAGACCAATAGAAACAAGAATGACCAAAAAATTTGGAGTTATGGCCTTTGAAACCAAAACCCTAATTTTAGGTCATCTGTGCAGTTAAACCTGGCTCTGCATCCATACCAATCCCAGTTCTTGTGATTCTTTGGCATTCTTGACTTTGAGAAGATATAATATGATGCTTGGACACACATGGACCCCCTTGAAGTGATTGTTGACCTTTGGAGTGGCTCAAGAAGCTCTTAGACTGCTCAGATCACAAACCCTAGATGCAGATGACTTAGAACCAATGCAGTGGATCAAAAATGTGATATGAGATGGTATGATTGTGTCTATGCATATGAAATGATCACAAGCCATGGTTTGAATGGGTGAGGGCAAATTTGGGGTGTTTACAGTGATTTGCCTCAAGAGCATGAAGTAGAGTTTGCAGTGGATCTGGTACCTGGTACTAGTCCAGTGTCGATGGATCCCTATCGTATGTCATCTTCTGAATTGAGTGATGAAGAAACAACTTGAGCATCTTATTGAGAAGAAATTTGTTCGTCCAAGTGTTTCTCCATGGGGGGCTCTAGTGTTATTGGTTAAGAAAAATGATAGTAGCATGAGGTTGTGTGTCGACTATCGACAATTGAATAAGGTGACTATTAAGAATAAATATCCACTTCCGAGGATTGATGATTTGATGGACCAGTTGGTGGGGGCTTACGCGTTTAGTAAGATTGATTTGAGATCGGGTTACCATTAGATCCGAGTAAAGGCAGATGATATTCTGAAGACAGCTTTCAGAACAAGGTATGGTCACTATGAATACATTGTGATGCCTTTTGGTGTGTCCAATGCACCTGGTGTGTTCATGGAGTATATGAATCGAACCTTTCATGAAATTTGGATAAGTTTGTTGTGGTTTTTATCGATGACATCCTAATTTATTCAAAGTCATAAAGAAGAAAATTAAGGGCTTATAAGGATTGTATTACAAGTGTTGAGAGAGAAGAAGTTATATACTAAATTGTCGAAATGCGAGTTCTGATTGAAGGAGGTTATTTTCCTTGGACACGTGATTTCTAGTGGTGGAGTTTCATTGGATCCTTCGAAGATTGATGTTGTGTTAAAGTGGGATACTCCAAAGTCTGCTACTGAGGTCATAAGTTTTCTGGGTTTGGCCGGTTATTACCAAAAGTTTATAGAAGGTTTTTCTAAGTTGGTATTGCCTCTGACTTAATTGACTTACAAAGGTCAGGCTTATGTGTGGGATGTTATGTGTGAGAAAAGTTTTGTTGAATTAAAGAAGAGGTTGACGACTGCTCCAGTCTTGACTTTTCCTAATCCAAATGAATCTTTTGTGGTATACTGTGATGCTTCGAAGATGGGTCTTGGTGGAATGTTGATGCATAATGGTCAAGTAATTGCCTATGCTTCTAGATAGCTACGTGTTCATGAGAGGAACTATCCTACCCATGAATTGGAGTTGGCAGTTGTGGTATTCGTGTTGAATATTTGGAGACATTTTCTTTTTGGGTCGAGATTTGAGATGTTCAACGATCATAAGAGTTTGAAATACTTGTTTGATCAAAAAGAACTAAACATGAGGCAGAGAAGATGGTTAGAGATGTTGAAAGACTTTGATTTTGATTTGAGTTACCATCATGGTAAGACTAATGTGGTTGTCGTTGCTTTGAGTAGGAAGACCTTGCATATGTCGATGATGATGGTGAAAGAACTCGAGATGATTGAACAGTTTAGAGACATGAGTTTGTTGTGTGGGACTACATCTGAGAGTGTGAAACTGGGTATGCTGAAATTGACTAATGATATTGTGGAAGAGATCCGAATAGGACAACAATCAAATTTGAAGTTGGTTGATCAAATGACTTTGATTAACCAACGTAATGAAGGAGAGTTTTGAATTGATGAAAATGGTATGATGAGGTTTCGGGATCGAGTGTGTGTTCCTAACATTCCATAATTGAAGAAAAGTATTCTAGAAGAATGACATTGAAGTAGGTTGAGTATTCATCCTGGTGCTACAAAGATGTGTCATGACTTACATAAATTGTTTTGGTGGCCACGTATGAAGAGAGATGTCACGGAGTTTGTGTATGCTTGATTGGTTTTCCAGAAATCGAAGATCGAGCATCAAAAGCCTTTAGGTTTGATGAAACCGTTGAGTATTCCAGAATGGAAATGGGATAGAATTTCTATGGATTTTGTAACAGCTTTTCCGAAGACCATGAAGGGGAATTATTCCATTTGGGTGATTGTTTATCAATTAACTAAGTTGGCTCATTTCTTACCAATGAAGAATAATCATTCCATGTCGAAGCTAACAGAGATGTATATTGATGAAATCGTGAAGTTTCATGGGATACCTTCGAGTATCGTGTCGGATAGAGATCCGCGGTTTACATCGATATTTTAGACGAGTCTACAAGATGCTTTGGGAACCAAGTTGAGGATGAGTTCTACTTATTATCAGCAGACGGACGGTCAAACAGAACGGACTATCCAATCTTTAGAGAACTTACTTAGAGCTTATGTGTTAGATCATGGAGGGGTGTGGGATAGTCATTTGTCGTTGATTGAGTTTACTTATAACAATAGTTTTCATCCAAGCATTGGTATGGCTCCGTATGAACCATTATACGGGAGGTGGTGTAGGACTCCATTGTGCTGGTATGAATTAGGCGAGAGTGATGTACTCGGACCTGAGATTGTGCAGGAGACGACTGAAAAGATTACGATGATTCAAGAAAGGATGAAGACTTCACAAAGTCGTCAGAAGAGTTATCATGATAAAAGGAGGAAAACACTTGAATTTCAAGAGGGGGATCATGTGTTCTTGCAGGCTACTCTAGTGACTGGGGTTGGGCAAGCTTTGAAGTCCAGAAAGCTCACTCCATATTTCATTGGACCGTATCAGATTTCGCAAAGGGTCGGGGAGGTAGCATATCGGATTTCATTACCACCGTCGCTTGCGAATTTACATGATTTGTTTCATGTGTCACAGTTGAGGAAGAACATTTTAGATCCGTCGCATGTGATTCAGATGGATGATGTCCGAGTAAGAGATAATTTAACTATGGAAGTTTCTCCAGTACGGATAGATGTTAGTGAGATGAAGCGATTAAGAGGTAAAGATATTGCCTTAGTGAAGGTATTGTGGGGTGGACCAGCCGATGATAGTTGGACTTGGGAACGTGAAAACCATATGAAGGAATCGTATCTGACGTTGTTTGCTTCAGGTACATTTTCAAGGATGAAAATTCTTGAGTTGGGGAGATTTGTAACACCCCAGAGTTAATTTTTATTTATTTGATGTATTTGTTATGGATTTTGAGGATTTCTTGATGCTATGATGTTGTGATGGTTTAGATTAATATTTTTGATAATATTAATTTAGAAGCAGTATGACATTATTTATTTATTTGAAATTAATTAAATAAAATAAGGAAAATAAGAAGTTGGGGGTATTGAGGTCTTTTAGTAGAATATTAGTGAGGATAAGATGGTAAAAGTCTAATGAGGTCCTAAGGGTAAGATTGACTAAGAGGGTAAAGTTTGGATAGTACGATCATTTTGGAATGATCATACTTTAGGAGAAGAGAAGGAGAGCTCTGAAGAAAAAGCTACATGTTGAAGGCTTGATGTTTTGCGAGAAGTTATCGAAAGAATTAACAAAACCTAAGGTATGAGGAGTAATTATGTTCGGTATTGTAATGTAGAGGTAGGATTTGGGGTTTAGAGGGAGAGTTTTAGGGTTATGGGGTTTTGTTAATGAATTTTCTATATGATGATGATTTATGATGAATTTGATGATAAATAATAAGGTTATATGATATGTTTGATGATACCATGATAAATAGTTGTTATATTGATGATTTTTCCTGTTTTACTACTGCAAAAACTGGGTTGGAAGGGGTTTTGTCGCAAAGGGGCGATCTGAGATCGCACGATTTTCTTGAGGAATCGCGATGCTCGCTTAGAGAGCTACAGCTCGCTATAAGCGAGCGAGTGAAGATCTTGGAACTCTCAAACCCGAGAGTTAGTCGATTACCGAGGGGGTAGCTTACTTAGCGAGACCTGGCATTTTTCGAAAAATTATTTTAATTCTGAAAAATGGTTTAATCGATGTGTTTTGGGTTATATGATGTTAAGATGTTTTGGTACAGGTGTATGATGTGTTTAGAGGTTAAATGTGTAGGTATTGATGATAAAAATGATGTATGATGATTTGAGTTATTTTATGAGTTTATGAAGTATGATGACATGACTTAGTGGAAGATGTTAAATGAGGTAACTATATGACGAATTATGATGAATATGGATGCAATCACTTGAGTTATTATGATGTGTGTTTATATTGCATCTTGCATTCATGGCATAAATATGAGGGGAATTTTGGTCTGTTGGTAGCTTCAATCCCATCGTGCGGATTGAAGTGATGTGATGTTATGATGTGCTCCCTTGTGGAGGGTTGATGGCCCAGTGTCCATCCATGAGGATGTTTCAATACCACATGCATAATAAGAGGTTACATTTCATTCTAAATGGCATAGCATTATTTGCATTGAGTTTATGTAGTGATATGATGTACTTGACGTTGTGTATAATGAGTCTTGTGATGATTGAATTTAGTTTGAAGCTTATGTTTATGAATTCTCATTTTTATATTACTTTATTAAATGTGAATTTACTCACCATGTTTGCCTTTTGTGATGGTCTATTAAGCCATCCTGCAGATACTCAAGGTTAGCTCGGTGTGTGATCTAGCTTGGAGTTAGTGTTTCGTCGTTGTTTAGTTAGGTGTGAAGTCCTGCTCCGTATCTAGTAACATCGGGATGGGATCGCTTGAGAACTTTGAGTTTATTTGGTTTAATTGATTTTAGGTTGGTTTTTGACTATTTGAGATTTAATGATGTTTTGGATTAAACTATGAAACTTTCTTTTAATTAAAGATGAAAAGTGATGCTTTGTTTTTTTTCCACTGCATAAATGTTGAATTATAAATTTGATGCTAAATGAGTTTATAACATGTGTTACGGGACAGGACTTACAATGAGGTGTAAGATGTTTGTTTTGAAGAATGTGATACCCTTTATGAGTTTACTCTGATTTAATTTTGTTAAATTTATGATGGGGTAGAAAGGGTGTTACATCACACACCTCAACAAAACGGGATAGCTGAATGCAAAAATCAGCATCTCGTAGAAACCACTTGGACCCTCCTTCTCCATGGTAATGTTCCACTTAGGTTTTAGGTGGATGATATGTTAACGGCATGTTACCTTATAAATCACATGCCCTCATCTGTCCTTAACAATAAAATCTCTCATTCAATCTTTTTTCCCAATTCCCTACTTCAAACATATCAGCGTCGTCAACCAACGCATGTCGTACCTGTCCCTGAAGTAGTACATGTTCCTGAGGTCGTACTTGTCCCTGAGGTCATTGTAGAATCTCCTTCGACGCTCTTGCCATCACCGTATCATATCCTGTAACCTGAGTTCGATCTTTCGATTTCCCTTCGAAAATGTATACATCAAACATGAAATCCTTCTCCATATTATATTGATATATGTTTTCACCGGCTTTCCCCTTTGCAGTATACTTGTTTGTCTTCTTTGTCTTCTGTTTCTATTCTTAATACTCCATGTGAAGCATTATCTCATCCTGAATGGAGGCAAGCAATGATTGATGAAATGTGTGATCTTCAAAGCAGTGGTACTTGGGAACTGGTTTCTTTACCCCTTGGGAAATCATTAGTAGGTTGTCATTGACTTTATACAATGAAGGTTGGTCCAAATGGTAAGATCGATCGATTTAAAGCTTGCTTGGTAGCCAAAGGGTACACTCAGAATTTTGGGTTGAATTATAGTGATACCTTCTCACCTGTACCAAGATTGCATTTGTTAGGCTTCTTCTAGCCATTGCAACCATTCAACATTGGTCTCTTCATCAACTTGACATTAAAAATGTTTTTTTACATGGTGATCTTGAAGAGGAAGTATATATGGAGCAGGCACCTGAGTTTTTTTGCTCGGGGGGTCATCGAATATGGTGTGTAGGCTACACAGGTCTCTTTATGGTCTTAAGCAATCTCCGAGAGCTTGGTTCGGCAGATTCAGCGTTGTAGTCCAATAGTTTGGTATGGTTCGTAGTGAAGCTGACCATTATTTTTTATCGTCACTCAATCCAAAGGTGTATTTATCTTATTGAGTATGTAGATGATATTGTCATAACTGGTAGTGATCAACAGAAAATACTCCAATTAAAACAACATCTCTCGAATCAATTCCAGACAAAAGATCTTGATAAACTCCGTTATTTCTTGGGTATTGAGGTAGCCCAATCTAAAGATGGTTTGGTGATTTCTCAACAGAAATATGCTATGGATATTTCGGAAGAAATAGGTTTGCTGAATGCTAAACCAACTGATATTCCTATGGATCCAAGTGTCAAATTACTACCCAATCAATGGGAGCCTCTATCTGACTCCGGAAGATATATGAGATTGGTTGGAAAGTTGAATTATCTCATAGTCACTCGTCCGGACATTTCTTTTGCAGTAAGTATGGTAAGGCAATTCTTAATTTCTCCTTGTTAGGAACACATGGATGTTGTTATCCGGATACTGATGTTGATTGGGCAGAGTCATCCATTTATAAACGATCCACTTCTGGGTATTGTGTACTTGTTGGAGGAAATCTTATATCCTAGAAAAGTAAGAAGAAAACGTTGTTGCAAGATCAATCACCGAGGAAGAGTATATGACTATGGCAATGGCAACATGTGAATTTTCTTGGTTAAAACAATTGCTCAAGGAACTTCAAATTGAAGAAGCAAGACCAATGACACTTATTTGTAATAATCAAGTTGCATTGCACATTACTTCAAATCCAGTCTTTCATGAGAGAACCAAACATATTAAGATAGATTGTCACTTTGTTGGAGAGAAGATCAAGTCAGGTGACATCGTTACAAGCTTTGTTAACTCTAACGATCAATTGGCAAATGTGTTTACAAAATCCCTACGAAGCCCCAGAACTAATTATATATGTAAAAGCTTGGTGCATTTGACTTATATGCTCAAGCTTGAGGGGAGTGTTGGTATTTGTAAATATATATAGTGTTAAGAATATTTATATATAAAATAGTCTCACATCGATTATACCATATAATTAGTTGTAATCTATATATATATATATATATATATATATATAATAATGTCTCTGTTCAAAACAATATTTGATCTAAATGTCTCTTAAATTTACTTATTTCAAAAAGTTCTAACTAAATTTGACATGCTTATCATTATAGCAAGAATGACACATTCATAAAAGATAAATAAAATAATACTTAAAAAAACCTCCAATATTACAAATTTACGATGTATTGAGACTTTCCCTTACAACATTCACATGAAACAAGTTTACAGTGTTAGAGACATGTACATTCACATTTTGACTGAACAAAGCCACAATTACAAACATGATAGTTCTTTGTTTCCATTCTATACAAACTTTTTCCCATAAATAAGAATTTTTTTTAGGTACATACATATACATAGTAATATTTCTCAAAAGACCATAACAGCCTCAACAAAAGACCAGAAAAAATATCCTGCACAATCTGCATGCATGCTGCTGTAGAAATTTACCATCCAGCAATACACCTCGAGCTCTGATTTATTCTTTTCCTCTGGTATTATAACACAATTGTTTCTCTACTCGTCTTGGTTTCTGTGTTTCTTTAAAGATTATTATGCGCCGATAAATGGATTCTGCCCTTAATCTTTATACACCGTTTTTTTGTTTTATGAATCAACTTTGTACATCTTTAAGATCACCTATGCAATAGTTAGCACTCCTAGACCATATGTAATGTGGCTAGGAACAATAGTATATCTAAACAAATGGTCAATCTTTTTCCAGATTTTCATCTGAATTGCCCTTCGGGCTCTCCAACATATCACCCGAGTAAGACCCGTCTGGTTGACGAATACATATATTCAAGTTGCTGGATAGAAAGTGTTCCTGGATGGTACGATAACAGACAGAAACTGTCAGACAATAGAAGGACATGACTTGGGAACAATATGTCAAGCCAGAAATCTTGACAATTTAAGCAATTGAAGCCAATATATTATTACCTGGTCACTAGTATCTTGGCCTTCTGAATGAAAAAGGATTGGCCGACATCGCTTATCCTCATTCATTAAGCTTGAGTTCTGAAAATGCATCACAAGTGCAGCCTTTCCTTGAATCCGCGCATATGCCAGTGAAGCAACTTTTTCGCTATTAAACTTCTCCCATTTCTTCCCGTTAAAAGCCTGCATAAATTTTAATGAGTTCTTAAAATTTAACCACGCATGTTATACTTCGCGATACCAAAACAAACCTCAGGCATGCAAGGGCATAGAAATTAAACCTTATAGAAGGCGACGATGTGTGAAGGAGAGACCATATTGATGAAAGCGTAACCGACATTACACTTATTCTGCAAGCGAAAACCGACATTAATAAATAAGTCATCCTGGAAACAGAACCAAAACCATAAATCTCTTATTGAAAAATATATATAGGATGAGCATACTTTAAAGTCAATTGGCAAGTAGAGGAAGTCGTAAGTCCCCTGGTGATTCTCATCAATTGCGGCGAGCAGCATCTTTGAAGTGTACCTTAAAAGCAATCGCAACAGACAAAAGTCATCAAGAAATTCATCTCAAGGATTTTCATGGCATCGTTAGGATATTTGTTGAGTTATTGTTCTTACTTGTTAGGAATGTTTTTAATCATTAGAGTAGTCCTTGTATCTTCACCGCTGATGATTTTGTCAAGATCAAGCTGGTACAGCTTCTTACTTTCAATTTGATTCACATTATTGTCAGGTCGCCGATTTCGTCCGCGTTCACCAAATCCCTCGATGCTAGACAGTCCAGGTCCAGCATACAAACTATTTCCAATGAACAAGGAACCATGACCAGGTACGGACATCATTCCAAAATTAGGCGAACCAATTTCAGTGGAAGTTGCTGAAAGGCCAATACCATGCCCGACAGATGGACGAGAGCCCATGTTCATCATAAAATTCCCATCACCGTGATTTAAATTCCCAAATCCAATGGAGCTCATGAGAGAGGCATCAGGTGATTCTGGAAAGTATCTGAAGTTTCGTTCAAGAGGAAGGCCGGATGGAGCAGATCCTACATGATGGTGATGCTGGGAGCCGAGAAAAGGATTGCGATGACCTGTGTATGGGAAACCCTGCCTTTGGCCACTAGATGTAAATGGATGCCCAAGGGAAGACGAAGACCAGGCAGATGTGTTTGAATTCTCCGAGTAAGGAGTCGGGCTTCCCCAAAGAAATTGGGGACCAGACAGTGTTCCAACACTCGATGAATTTGAATTTGATTCACCAAAAGCAGATATAGTCCTAGAACTTGCATTCACATTTTTTTCAGGAAAGGAGATAGAATGTTGAAAAGCCACTCCATGTGTTGATCCTCCAGAGCTGGCAAACATCTGATTTGAAACTCTTCCAGGGTCCTTGCCGATAGGTGCAATTTTGGGAGAGGTTGATGCGTGCGGGGAAAGAATTGCAGCCAATCCGGACAAATGGTTGATATTAATAGGGCTGGCATGGCCCAAACCAGGGGACTTACTGTAAGAACCTAACGGATTAGGTTCAACCGGACTACTAAATTGTGCCCAGCTACCTGTGAAAAAGTTATGTATTAAATTTACCTTGTAAACGAAGATACCTTTCTTCAATGATATAACACAAGAAAACAAAATTGGATTAGGAGATATTTACCGGGAGGAGAACTGGCTATAGGTGAACCTACTTGAGTCCTGAAAGTTCGAACTTCGTCTTGTTCGAGTTCTTGACTCAGTTGTTGCATCAAGCTAAGAAGACAATGTGCGTGATAAGTTTTATACAAGTTTAACTATGTTTATAGCATACAAATAAAGATATAAGATATAACGGAACTTACTTTCTGCGGGCTCCACCAGGACGGCTAGGTTCAAGTTTTATGCGTTTGCCAGCAATGTCGCTTCGATTTAACGCTTTAAGAGCTGCATCTGCTGCTCTAACATCATAAAACTCTATAAACTTATGGTGTCTCTTGTGCGGTGTTTCCCTGATCTGCAGTTTTAATACAAAATTAACACTGCTTCAAGCACTAGATAAAAACTAAGCAATAGGAAAGGTGAAAGAGTCCAAATATTACCTCTTTGACCTCACCATAAACCCCGAATATTTGACGAAGGTCGTCATTAGATACCGATGGATCTAAATTGAACACTACAAGGGTTCCTTGGTTTATATCTTTTTCCGAGGGGTTATCCTTTCAAAACCGAATAAAAGAGATGAATAAAACAAAGACAATGTCAACTATAATTCGTCAAACATTAAGTAGTTCTATAAATCAAACCTTAGGGATTGAAAAATGAATATCGAGTTTCCTTCGTCTCAGGGGTTTGTTTTGTAAAGCACGCATTGCAGTGCGAGCAGCTCGGATGTCATAGTAAGATATCATCACGAAGCCCCGGTGCTTGCATGCAGTGTACAAAGTTCTGATATCCCCGTATTGCTATAAAATAAGAAATAATCAACAATACGAACATTAACCACTGTGTCCAAAGATAAATATAATATATAATATATAATATATTGAATCATTAGGTAAGTGTATATTACCTCAAATAGTGTTCTTAACTCGGAATCCTCAACGTTACTATTGATGTTTCGAACAAACAATGTCCTCGATGGATGCTCTCCGTAGGGATGCTCCCCAGCCACTGTTCCCACACCATTTGGGATCGCATATGGTCCAATTCCATTAGAAGCAATTCCATCTGATATACTCATCTTTGAAACACCAAAACTAAGACCCTCTTGGGATTCAAAATCCATTTCAAATCCACCTCCATTAACAAACAGATCATTTTCGTCCAAATCCTCCAGTTGATTTGGTAACCCGCTTAGGTCAAAATCGTCCATTATCCCAGCTAAAAGCTCATCTTCGTCATCAGGAAGCATGTTTCCAATGGCGTTAATTTCAAAATTATCAAAAGGATCATGCCCCTCATCCTCTTTATGAACTTTGTCTACTGATAGCAAGTTATCATCCACCGGTTGACCATATTGTTCAGAATCGGTCAAATTTACTGCATATTAGCAAAACATTACGATAATCATTTTTACTGATTCCATACTATTCTATAAGAAAATGATATCACAAACTTACAATTTTCATGCGGAAGAACAGGCAGCGAAGTAGAAAACAAACTAACATCATTAGAATCTTGAAATACATCAGTCGCATTCGGTATTCTCCATGCACTGCTTCCTGCTTTATTTGGAATGTTTAGTGATGAAATCCCAGACAGCCCTACAAAAAAGACATCAATTAATAAAACAAAATCTTTATACAAATGTTTTATTTGTATATTTGAAGTAAGAAGAAGAACCTGCAGTACCGCGAGCTGGCAAAGAATCCCCGGAATGTTTGTCCATTTTCGGTCACTTTTCTAGTATTTGCGCAAAATGAGAAGAAACAAGTCAGATACCTTAGTATCAATTAGTATAAGACATCATAAAACTATGCGAAAACCAATGTACCATCAACAGAAAAATGGTTACAAAAAGAAAACATGCAAAACATTTTAGTATTCCAAAAAGAGATAACAATTTTCACAATAGTTTTATCTCTTTTTTTTTTTACTTTGAATCACTCATAGAAATCACCCAGGAGAGAGAGTCAAATGGAATCACTTGTACATGCTTTTACATAGATCAACTTTTGGCATAATGTTCTATCCAAAATCATGTTTCCATCCATAACGTTAATCTCAAGATTTTTCTTAATGACTTTTCTTATAGTTTTTCTAAGTCTGCCTCTACCTCTAGCAGTTTAAGTCCTCTCCATCTGATCAAGTCTCTTTACCACATAATCTACCCATCTTCTATGTGTCCAAACCATCTAAGTCTATTTTCCACCATCTTTCCTACTACAGGTGCTACTACCCCAACACACTCTAATATTTTCATTTCTAATCTTATCATGTCTAGTCTGATCACACATCCAACGCAACATCCCCTTCTCTGCTACACTTACAAAAGTTCAATAAAAATAGGTATAAAACATTTATCAGCAAAAGCATTTCCCAGCTAACACAACAATATATAGTCAACAAACTTACAAACTATGCAGTAAACTTTCAGATAAAATCATCATCTCAGTATCCATAACAACACATGCCTCAATAATATACAACACAAATTCGAGAGATCTATCTATTCTAACAAAATTCATGCTAAAGATATAGTTAGCAGATGATGCATTTCAGAAAGTTAAATCAAACTTCATTCCTACCCAGAAAAAAATTCCAAGAAATAAATGATAGAAAAATACAGTTGCTACCCAGATAATTCATCAACACGGACCCACCTAAAAACCAAAGAACATACTTTCTGGTAACTCATCAAAGCTTATAATCATGCAACCAAATAACGGACCCACTTGGCAATTTTACCGATCAAGCACAAAAAGACCGAATTTTTAAGGGAAAAAACAAATTTTGAGTCAACCCCAACACTTGAAAAAAAAAATTTCAAAAGAAAAATAAATAAAAAAAAACAAAAAAAAAAAAGAAGAAAGAGTAGTACCTTGTGAAAGAGTAGAAAGTGAAGAAATCAACAGCGAGAGAATAACATGCTAGATGAAATACATGGATGATGATGGTTGTTATTGTAGTAGTAGTTGTTGAAGAGTTTGAGTTGATCACGGAAATAGAGAAGGTAAAGGAAAGGGAAGAGGAAGAGTTTACGTAGAAGCAGAGAAATTTATTCCTTCTACTCTTCTACTTCCTCTTGTGTCGCCGGAAAACCAGAGGGAACCAGAGTGAGAAATTTTTCCCGGAAAATAATCACAAAGAGAAAGGAAAAGAAATACAGAGGAAAATGATTGGAGGGAAGGAAGACAAGACAAGCACATGGGAATTAATATTTCTTATTGTTTTTCTTTTATATATTTATATATGTCAAAGTAATATAATAAATACATTTTTCAAGAATTTTTTTAAATATTTAGTCAAAAATAAATTATATTTTTTATATATGTTATTAATTAGAGTGACGTGATCATTTTATGACTATCACAAAAATTTAAGGAATAGTATTATTTAATTAATATTTTCAATAATTTATTTTTTTAATTAACATATATAGTCAAAGACTCTCTTCTCACTATTTATATTATTGATCAATTATAAAATAAAATTATTTATATAATGGGTTACAATTTATTAACAAATGTGTTTTTGTTAAGTATTATAAAAAATCAAACTTTTTATTTAGAAAATTGATTACAAAAAAGAAAAAAAAATTATTTAATTGGAATACACCGATAGTATAAAGAAGTTTTACACCACCAGTAAATCACAATTCGTCGGGTGTTATAACAAATTTGATTTTTATTTTAAAAACTTATAAAATATAGCAAACGGATGATGATGATGAATTGATAGTGTAAAATATTTTATACTGTCAGTGCATATCAATTAATATTAAAAAATTTTGATACAATTTTATTTAAAAATTATAAATATTAAAAAATATATATTATAAGAATATTATTTATTAATATTAAATTTCTTTTACTCATATTCAAACATATTTTCTATAAAATATATTTTAAAATATTTTAAGTGTAATTATATTGAATATTTATATAAAAATATCTTATTGAATCGTGGTAATATAAGAAAATTAAACTATTTAAATAATATTATATTTTACAGAATTTTCTTCTACTTCTCCCAATTATGCTATATTTGAATTGTATTTGGATTCCGTTGACACGAGTGCTTCATATTCAACACTCGTCGAGTTCTCAAAAATTTAAATATTGTTATATCTCTACATATTTTATATATACATTTTAATTATGATAATAAAAAAATAATAAATATTACTTTTGAATTTCTGCCCTAAGATATTACTTCTTTTTAGCTTTATATAAAGAATGGATTTGTCAATATGGTAAGAGATAAATTTGAATGTGAGTCATTTTTTTTCTCAGTAATACTCTTGCTGATTTATTTATAAAATAAAAATATTTTTTTAATTTATTAAATAATATATGATTATATCATTCAATAAATTTAAAAAATAATTTTTCTTTTATAAATAAGAAAAAAATAGTATAACATAATACTAACAAATAAATAAATAAAACATTGAATAAATATGCTAAAAATAATAAAATAATGAGTTTAATAAAGATGCTCTAAAAAAGTATTACATTACTTGTAAATAGGTTTTTCAATAAGGATAGTAATAAAATCCGTCTGTTCGCACAAGTTAAAATTGTTTGGTTTAAAATTATAAAATAAGAAATAATAATAATAAATATAGAATAAATTCATGATATAATATAATATGTATAAATTGAAATTAAGAATGAATGAAAGTTAATGATTTATCTTAGAATGATGTTTAGGTTTTCTATGATTGGTAGTGTCATGTGTTATAATTGCAATCCATTAGTAATAATTCAAATGCATAATGGGAGAAAAATTTATGTTTTTTTTCCGTCTGGATCTAATTAGTAGTGTCTCATGTTATAATTTTATTTCATGAGCAACAATTCAAATGCACATTAAAAGCAATATTTATGCATATTTTTTTTACTGAATCTAACTGGTAATGTCTCGTGTTATAATTTAATTCCAAAAGAATATTCAACCATCATTGTCATTCTTTTATTGGTTGTACTTAAATATTCATTTCTCTTTAATAATAAACATTTAAAAATTGAATAACACAATAGAGAGCTTAAAGTCTATTATTCAACTTATATATAGTAGCAGTAACACATACATGTGAACTAAGAACTCAATAGAATTATTTAATAGCTCAAACATCATTACATTAAAGTGAATTAAACCACATAAAACCTAAAACGTTGTGGTACTACATAATTTAAACTGGTATATCTAAATTAAAATCCTTGTAGCACATAACAACATTACAGCGGTTAGCAGATTGTAGTTGCAGCTCATTCTTCGGACAAGTGTTTAACCAATGAGGTTCTCCCATGAGAAACATTGAAGAAGCTCCACAATCTTGATAATCTCCAGCACAATCGTCTTCGTTAATACCAGAAAAAGAAAGACTTGTTTGGGATTGCTTTGTCGTAAAATAAAAATTTGGCTCAGTTTTAGTACTGAATATTGAATCTGTAGATGTTGCATTGTTGAATGTTGGTTGCGCTGCATTGACATGTTCAATCGATGAACCCTGAACATAAAATATAGATATAGAAATAAGTACTCTCTTAAAATTAAATGAAATTGAAACTGGATAGCTAGTAGAAATAAGTTGAAAGTAATTTCTAGACATGCAATAAGTTATTTCCTTAAGCTCTCTAAAACAATCTCACAAGTGCTCAAGTCAATAGATAAGTTCAAATAAGTCGATGGAATCAAATGTTAGAAAAACCAATGATAACAAGAATATAGTACCTCAGCAGCTATAACATCTTGACAATTGGAATCTCCAGCGGACATGGCTTTTGCCTTGAATAAGCTGTTAAATCCACAATTTTGAAAAAGTTCTTCAGAATGAGTGAGGACATACCAAAAAGTTCATCATAGTTCTCCATATTTATATCCATTTCATCCATATTGAAATCATCGTACAAATCATCATCATCTTCATTAATTTCAGGGCATTTTGTAGCATGACAGTATAACTAGAAATCAATAATTAGTGTTAGCTATGTAAAAATTTGACGAAATTGTGAAAATTTCAATTATAAACCTCGAATTGTGTAACTAAATTAAGTACATTCATATACCTTTGGCGCACGTCCATTGTTAGGTCCATCAGGGTAGTCGATCATGTTTGGTTCTTTGCTTGATTCGGGCATTAAAGATATACCGACAAAAGACTTATCTAAATCAGGCTGATCAGTAACTTTATCTGAATAGATTCATATGCATTCTTACAGCTAACAATTAAGTATATGTGCATCTAAAGTCTCATAATGATTATGATAAGCAATGTCATATTCTCTATTTATTTATTTATTTACTTATTTTCCCTCACAAGGACACTACTTATTGGAAATATGCATGGTAGCCATTTCTACTTATAAGGTTGGTTCATATGCAATCCCATTTTCTAATATCATTAGTAATAGTGAGATAGCAATATAACGTTAGATAGTATGTGCCTCAACCAAGGTGATTTAAACATTAATTTCGGAGAGCATGCCTAAAAAACAAATTAGAATCACTTACTTACCTCATTCAAAATAGTCTCCCATCTTTTGTAAGCTATCATCATAAGTAAATGATCAGATTGCTTATCAATATCATCTACGTCACCAGGCTCATCTTGCTTTTCATTCAACAATATTAGTTTTTCTCTTTCAACATTCTGCCTCTGAAAACCGAATTCATTTATTTTGTTTTAAATAAAATATATAGTTAACCAGACTAAATATTTATCAAAGAACTGGTAAGATAGAAGACCTCATCCTTAGAATACACAAATGGATACTTGTAACTTAAAAATATAGAAACAGAAAGAATAGGTGACAAACAACCAAAAATTGCACCACACATCATCATCCGCAGTCACAAAAACACCACTGTTAGTGGTTGTCCCATCAACCTTATATCACTTGAAAAGAGAAAAATAATTGCAGGAAAAAGGTCTAAAATAAGTAAAGGTCATTTACTAAAATAAGAATAAATTAATTCTATTATAATTACAGGAAATGGAGACAATTATATACAATACCAAGGAGAATCAGATTTGCCTCTTATGATTGGGAGACGCCAAGTTACCATAGCTTAACCAATCAAAATTTTGACAAAGTGAAATTTTCTCTTTCGAACACCTAATGAAAGCAGGTTGTGAACTGCATCTCTCACATAAAATCATCCTTGAATGCCTTCGAGCAAGTGTATTCACTAAATGAACATTTTGATCACACGACAAACATAAAGACGTTGCATCAGATCAGTAGTAGACTTAATCTTCGAGCAAACGTATTCTCTAAATGAACATTTCTGTTTGTGCTTGTTCATTTAGACACTGAAGCCCTGGGTTGGGCCACAAAAATTACGCCCTTGATCTCACGGAACCAACAAACCACAACTTTTCTCTTTGATGCATTATGAATTGACAAACCAAAGGGAATGCTTTAATCGATGATAATTTAAAAAAATGTGATTCATCATATAACTGAAAACCTCTAACCAAACTTGAAGTTTTAGCGGATTAGGATTCATCGCATCAATAATATAAACATGAACCAAATTTGACACATGCACTAAATTTCAAATCTTTCGAGAACAAAATTACAAACGAACGAAAACCCAATTTTTATATTTCCAATATCGAATTTGATTAAGAAAAAAACACCTTACAAATTTGGGTATTAGTGTTGATGCATGTTATCGGTGTTGCCTTGAAACCCTCTGAAAATTCAAAACAATGACAGAGGAAGCATACTGCATGTTGTTCCTATCATGCAAGTACAATAAGCCACCTAGTAAAAGAGAAAACACAAACAAAAAATAATACAATAATATTCAGACCATCAACACTATATTTCAATCTCAAATAATATAAAAAAACTAATAATTCCATCGGTAGTTGATTTTCTTTAATAACTGTAGTAAAAAAAATCTTATCGAATGAACCTGGACTTGAAATCAGGTTGAGAGCATGCACCTACTATCTTCCTTTATCATTACTTAAGGCTTTATATGAGGAACATTTGAATTGAAAATGCTATAACCAGATTTAGTCATTTCAGGCTAACCTTATTAGTGTGTCCTTTATACTCTTGTAATAGTTCACATGTGGTTCAGTCACATGAAATGGACACTGAATCTAAGAGATATGGCAAACACAATCAAAATAAGAAAAAAATGAATATGGAATTCAACCTTGTGTGTACGTAACACCGAATCATTAACCACCAACCCAACAGTTTCCTCGTAAACTGAAAATGCATACAACCAACTGATTTATTTCAATTAAAACTAACTAAAGTAGCAGAAAATCATGAACTATCAATTAATGCATATGTATCATCATAGTATATAAGTTATGCATAACCTTGTATAGTTGCAGAATCCTATTCCATACAAATAATTTCACTAATGAGATTATAACGACCGACACACACCAGTTCATAACAAACATGTAACTGTAACATGAAAATTACTCTTCCAATGGAACAATTACATGGAACAATAACAAACATGTCATAAAATAAACTAGGGATAACTTACCTAAATTATGCCAAATAACACCAAATACGCACAACCTAAAGTGTTGAGATTAATGCACCAAATATAAATTATAGTGAATGCTATAAGAAAAGTCTCTGTGAGGGACAATGTGTGCTCTACAAAAAGGTTTTCACTCTTTCTTTTGAACTTGGGATGTTCTTTCTACTGAAGCACAAATATGATATCCCTAGTAACGATGTTTGGCTGCAAAACACACAAAAACTCTATTTATTTGTGAAGCTCCAGTGCAAATATCACTTTCAGCAAATCTTGTGGCTATAGCTCCCTTTCGATTTATCTTGCATTAGCCTCATGGTACCTGCATAAAGACGTATTTGAAATCCATTAATATTATCGGAACAATTAATAATGATACTATCGGAACAAATAGGAAAATCTCGATTGTTAATCTTCCTCGTAATACCATTTATTACCAACTTAAAATAGAAAACAATAAAACTTATTTGAATTAAAACCAAAACAAAAACAAAAGGATGTGATGCTCTAAATCCTTCCATAAAAAACAGCTATCATTCCTCACTCACTATCTAGGAATTATCTACATAATGTACATATATAGAAGCCTGGAAAAAAAGTGGTGAGGATACATTCCATAAATCAATTGTTGTAAAAATAGCAAAGTTAGTATAAACATCAGTTACAATCAAGAAAAATATACAATTGAAAAAATTAAATATACAATGCTCATTAGATATCAGAGATGTGTTACCGAGTAATCCTAAATACTGGACTGAAATCCTAAACACTAGACGGATGTCCTAAACAATGGACTAAGCCTTAAACACTAGACGAAAGTCTTAATTACTGGACCAAAGTCTTAAACTAACTCTGATATAAAGGTGCGAGAAATACAAGAAGGGGGGTTGAAATGGGTTTCAAGATTTAAAACTTTTTGCCACTCAATGTATCAAATAATAATGATAAATGTAAATATATGATATAAGTATTTTTATCTTGGTTCGTTGTTAACAAAGCTACATCCAGTCTACCCATCTAAGTGATTTCACCTTCAAATTTGACTTAATCCAATACTCAACCTAATTACAATCACAAAGACTAATCATCAATGTCTCCTTGAGAAATTTTGACTATACCTTAGTCTCTCACGGAAACCAACTCGAAGACAAATTGTCTAAGACTTTTTGAGTTTTCAAACTAACATTAGTCACTCAAGAACTTAACTCAAGGTTGATTGTTTATTTGTCACACGGACACAACATACTGAATGCTGCTACTGCACATCTGGATGTCACACAATGCCTTTTTTTCTCAACACCGGAAATGGAAAGTAAACAAAACCTTGAGAATAAAAGGAACACATTGCATTGCATACACATCATTTGCATTTTTCTTTGTTGTTGCAGGTTTTCTACATGTTGCTTAACTTATCTGCGTTTCAGGAAAAGATTGCGCGAACTGCCAAGACCCGGCACTTCAGACAGAACATTCTCCATCGTTACGCAACACGCAACAACCAGAGGACAGTCATAGATGCTATGCAAACTGAGATCAACGAACTCCGCACCAGGATGGGCAAATTCATGGTCATGATGCAAGGGATGGCCCAAGGACAACAAGATTTGAGGGTTGAAATCCAGGGACTTAACCCCCCTCAGACTGATACTCCTGTAGTCACTCCAGAAGTACAAGTGAATTCTCCCAACACCAACAATGGCCCAGGTGGACCCTCAGTTCCAGAACCTGGTACAACCTTCGTCCCTGTGCAGGACAGACAAGAGGATTAGTTTTTTCCCTTTAACAATGATATGTGATTTGGTGTAGAAGGAAACTTCCAGGACTTTTTGCTGCCGGCTGAGAAGGTCAAGGCCCTTGAGTGTAAGGACCCCCTTGGGATAGACGTATCTGACATGGGCCTAGTCCCTGGGGTGGTCATTCCTCACAAGTTCAGGCCACCTACTTTTGACAAGTATAACGGTAACCCCTGCCCCAAAACTCATCTGCATGCGTTCTACCGAAAGATTGCTGCCCGTACCAGGGATGAGAAGCTCTGGATGTACTATTTCCAGGATAGTCTCTCCGGAGGATCATTGGAATGGTATATGAAGTTAGAAAGAAGCTCTGTAAGAAGCTAGAAGGAATTGGGAGAGCATTCCTTAAGCAATATCAGTATTACATTGACATGGAGCCCAGTCGCACTCAGCTCCAAAGTCTGACTCAGAAGAGCTCGGAGAGCTTCAAAGATTACGCACATAGATGGCGTGAAGTGGCCGCTAGGGTGTAACCACCGCTGCTAGAAAGGGAGATGGTGGACCTTTTCATGGATACTCTTCCTGGGCACTTTATGGAAAGGTTGGCTGGATGTTCCTCAAGCATATTTTCAGATATTATCTTGACCGGCGAAAGGATAGAGAGCTGGATCAAGAAAGGGAAGATTCAAAATGGGGGCACTTCAACTTCTGGTGTCAAGAAACCCTTCCTGAAGAGGAGAGAAGGAGAGACTAGGGCAGTATACACATAGAGAGGCGGAGGTAACAGAGGTGTTTATCAGCAAGTGGCCCTTGTCACTATCTCAGCTCAGCCTGTTAAACAACAAGTCCAACAACCGCAGCAGCAACGCCAACAAGGGTATCAACAAATAGCCCCTCGTCCATATTATCCCCAGAAGACCAGAGAAAGACAGTTTGAAACTCCACCTATGTCCTATTATCAGCTTTTGAAGAATCTCCTCCAACTCCAGATGGTTCAACTTAGAACTTTGCAACCCCTGAAGCCGGGGAAACTCCCTGAAGGTTATGATATGAATGCCCGATGCAAATTTCATTTCGGAGCTTCCGGACATACCACAGAAAACTGTAAAGCCTTAAAGTATGTAGTCCAAGACCTGGTAGATTCTAAAGCGATTAACTTCGCTCCTACTCCAAACGTGATACAGAACCTCATGCCTCCGCACGGGGGTGCAATTCGGGGAATTAGTGATGGAGAGAGTCTAAATCTGGTGTGCGGTGTCAACGACCTGCAAACTCCGTTGAATGCTGTCAAGGCTTGTTTGGCCCAGATGGGTGTTTTTCTAGGTTGTGAAGACGATTGTCCAAGGTGTGTTGTAGCTCTAGATGGTTGTGAGCAGTTGAAAAAGGGATCCAAAGCATGATTAATGAAGGGGTTTTATAGTTTGACAAAGTTGTGAAAGAAAGAGAAGTCTCTACAGTAACCATTTTCTATGACCCGTCTCAAGTTCCTCCACAAGCCAACATAGCACCAATAACTATCACCACTGTAGGGCCAGTAATGTATCAAAGTGATAAGGTCATTCCTTGGCATTATGGTGGTGAAGTATATTGTAACGGCCAGAAGCAAGATTTGGCCACATCTAGTACATCTCCAACTTAAGTAGAAAATGTTGGAGTAGAAGGCTTTACTATGAGTGGGAGGTTGTTCGCGCCAGAAACACTGATAAACAATGTGATACCACCCTGAGACACTGCAGAAGCCCAAGCTAAAGCCAGAGGGAAATAGCCAATATCTGTTAATGAGCCCACACCTGTGGTTGACCCAGACATTACATTTGATAAAGAGGCTGAGGAGTTCTTGAGAATCATCAAAAAGAGTGATTACAAGATTGTGGACCATTTGCAACAAACTTCATCCAAGATCTCTACTTTGTCCTTGTTAATGTGTTCTGACTCCCACCGAAAGGCTCTCTTGAACATCCTGAATAAAGCTTATGTACCTCAAGATATCTTGGTGAACCAATTGGAGATGGTGGTATCTAGTGTCAATGCCAGTCATGGATTGGGCTTTACAGACATGGATTTAACCTCTGAGGGTCGGGCTCACAATCGAGTATTGCATATTTCCTTAGAATTTAAAGGTGTGTAATACCTCAAAATTTTCCCTCTCATATCCTCAACATTTTGCATATCATTTAGCATACATAAGTTCACAAAATAATCAAAAACATTGCATCATGTATAACATAGTTGAGGCATAGGTATGTGATCAATGATTGGAGCAATTGAAAGCTATACAAAGGCAACCAAAGGGTCACAAAGCTTCCCAATCATGTGCAAGGGGTCTACAACATCCCATAAGTCTCCATTTGAAGCCTCAAGTCTTGGGAAGAAGTGAATGGCTCCAAGGAATGCAAGCAGTGCAACATCTCCTGAGGAAATGATCCAAATTAGAGTTTCAATTGTGAAGGGCTTCTCCATGAATTTTTGAGCAAAAGTGGATTCCATTGTGTTATATATGACAACAAGTGTATAGGGTTCAAATTTCATCCACAAATTCATTTTGGAAGAGGTTCAATTGGTCAGATGATTGAAAATCAGGAAATTAGAGAAAAGTCAACCAGACTGAGTAAAAAGTCAACTCTAGACTCCATTTGAAGCCTCAAGTCTTGGGAAGAAGTGAATGGCTCCAAGGAATGCAAGCAGTGCAACATCTCCTGAGGAAATGATCCAAATTAGAGTTTCAATTGTGAAGGGCTTCTCCATGAATTTTTGAGCAAAAGTGGATTCCATTGTGTTATATATGACAACAAGTGTATAGGGTTCAAATTTCATCCACAAATTCATTTTGGAAGAGGTTCAATTGGTCAGATGATTGAAAATCAGGAAATTAGAGAAAAGTCAACCAGACTGAGTAAAAAGTCAACTCTAGACTCCTTGAGGTCAAGGTCATGAAATTTTGGTCACAAAGGACTTATGGACCAAATTTGATCAAGAAAGAATGGAGAAATCAAAGAAAAAATAGTTTTTGGGGACTATGTATCGATACATACGAGTTTTGTATCGATACATGTCTACTGTGTAGTTTTGGAAATGGACTATGTATCGATACATAAGCAGGATGTATTGATGCATGATCAGAAAAACCTGTAGGATGCATCGATGCATATGTGTTATGTATCGATACATATCAGTTAAAAAATTGACATGCATTGATGCATCCGTGTTATGTATCGATACATATCAGTTAAAAAACTGACATGTATCGATGCATCTGTGTTATGTATCGATGCATAGTTGTTTTTTTTTGCTGAAAATTATCAATGCTTCAGTATGTATTAATGCATACCCACATTTATCGATACATGATGTTGTTTTTCTGCTAAAAAGTTGTTGTATGATGCATAGAAATGGGCAATGACAGTGTTGTCTTAGGGATAAGTTCAGGGGTGTCTTGTGCACATACTAGAGCTCATTTAGCTTCACATTTGCTTCAATTTAAACCTCAACCATTGCTTCTACATTAGATTGGTCCTCACCACAAGGATCATGAGTTGGTGTACACTAGATCCATTGGTCTCAAGCTGTATTTAGCCTTTGATTTTGTTGCATCAGCAGGTTATCATTATGTGTATGCAGGACCACTTTAAAGGTTGTGCATCTCACAATCAAGTGAGCAAACTCAAGTTGTAATGCTTGAGCAACTAAGCTGGTCTTTCACTTCACTAGTCTTCAACATAAGCTTCATGTTCTCTGCAACATTGGATTGGTTTCAACTGAAGAAGGTTCTAGAAATCCAGCTGGCATAACTGTCATAACTAACTTCACTCATTTAACTCACTTCACTCAGTTAACCAAGGCTAATTAACCCTGGTTCTAACTGTTAACCAGAGGTCTAATGCTCTATAAAAGGATGAGTAGTGACTGAGTTTGAACTTCAGCTTCATTTTCACTCAAATCACACCAAAATCCTCCAAATTTGGCTCTGCATTTTCTCTGCAAATTCTCTGCATTTTGAAGGATTAAGCTTCCACAACCATATCATTGATCTTCTCCTTCCTTGTGCTTCTTCAAGCACCATTCATAGTGCATTTTCATGGAGATTTAAAGCTGGAAATTTGAAGTTGCATCATCACAACACTTCCACCTTTTGGATTGAACAAGCTAAATCATCATCCAACAAGCCTCATTGAGCATCAATTCATCACCAGCATCATGGTTTGCAGCATATCCATGGAGTTTATAGCTTGAATCATCAATAATTCACTTATGAATTTTTTTGCATCTTCATCAATTTCTCAAGATTCTTCATCAACAAAGTGTTTATTTCACTTCACAAAGGATCAAGATCAAGCATATAAGACCTTGGAATCTCACCTCTGGGTTTCTACAACTCTAAACACCACTGAATTTCAGGTTTCATCTTCAATTCCATTGACACAAATTCTGATTTTTTTGGTTGTTTTATGTTGATATGAGCTCAATAGGAGCAATGCTTGTGCTGGCTAGTTGATAGGCACCTTAGGTGCTTAGATTCAATTCTTAGGTTGATTCTTGTGTGCTTCGATTTGCATTATTCATGAGCCTCAGGAGAAAATCAAACCTAGATTGTTGACGTACTTGAGGAGACGAATTTGTCCATGGCCTTATTTTTCAGTTTGATAGACATTTGTCCAAACCCTAACCGGAGAGTGATCGGAGAAGATGACCGGAGTTTAGCTCCGGTGACCGGAATAGTAGTCTTAGCATTAGTGTGGGAACATAACACAACCCTTAGATTAGTTTAATCCAATGCTTCAGATTCTACCACCATATTAATGATCATGTGCCAATCATGTGCCATAATTTGTGAAGAGTTTTTCAGATCACTATTTTCACCCCAACATGTTTGGGTCCAACCCAATTCAGTTCAGCTTTTCACTTCTTGCACCCCTCTCCATTTGCCTTGTTTTCTTTAATTTCTGTTTTGATATACTTTCAATTTTAATCCAACAAAAATACCAAAACTCATGATAAAATTCCCCAAAAATCACAGGGACTTCCTAACTCATCTTTGAAATTTTCTACATTTTTACTTTCTGAGTTTTAGCCATTTTCCATTTTATTTTGATTTTCCATTTAATTAGTTTGCTATGGAATTCTTGCAGCTACACTTCATTTTGTTCATTTTATTTCTCCCACTTCCATTAATTGTTTTGTCCCATTCTTTTTGCTGTGATTATAGGACTCATAATATGACTTGGAATAATATTTGTTATATTTTTTAGGCCATTTTATCCATTGTTTTGGTAGCTTAGTTTGTGCAAAATTGTGAATAGTTCTTAGGTAGATTTAAGTGACTATTTGGCATAGTTAGGCTCTGAATTTTTAGGATATTTTTTATCACAATATTATAGTCAGGTTAAGGATCCTAGAGAATTAATTTCATATTTTTCCAGGACTTTTACTATTTTTAGTGCATTAATTTTTAGTCCATTTTTACATTGTAAATCCACCTAGTTTAACTTAGGATTTTATGGTTCATTAAGACTTAGACTAATTAAGTTTGATCTTAGGATTTTAGAATGATTTAGTATAGTTTAGTTACTGATTTTAGAATAGTGATATTAAATAAATTCCTTTAGTTTTAGGACTTAGGCTTATAATTTTCATTAAGTATGTTTAGATGAGGTTTAAAATTATTTTACTTTTATGCTTTGATATGCATTTTTTTGGAGTTAATTTCTTCTTCCTATTTTAATGTTCTTGCCTTAATATTTGTATTTTCTACTTGTATAGGCTTCCCCATGTTTCTTAGAACCAACTTAACTTCCTTAGGAAGTAAGTTGAATTCTAGTAGTTCTTAGTTCCCTTTTATTCATTAGGATTAGAAAACTCCACAAACCATTAGGACCACTTCTTGAATATAATAACTAAAATTAGGGTTGAGTCTTAGTTCCCTTAGTTTTTGCCTTTTGCAACTTGAGTCTTTCTTTCTCACCTTATGAAGAAAATAATAAAAATACTTAATAAAAATTGAACGTTCTTATACGCCATGAGACTTTGTTACGGAGTGCTTATACGCGTCCTGTTTCGGGGCGAGGTGTAGGTATTTACCACGATGGATAGGTCTTAGTATGAGAATATTCACAAACAAATTCAAAACATTTCTCTTAAAAAGCAAACAACAAACAATAAGCGACTTTCCTGCGGGAACTTCTTTCTCATCTCATTCATTCTGAACGCAAACTCGCGACGACTTGTCTCACATGCAAGACGGTAAACGCACTCGTACCAGACGAGCCTGCAACACCTGAGCATAGACATATGCAGTTCCAGCTATAAAAAAACACAAACAAATAGTTCTCACCTTAGTTAGGCGAAATACGTCGACTTTGATCCTCATTTTCCCGATGAGGTACGTAGGCAGCGGGGTAGGGCCCGTTCGAGCACATTCTTTATTTTCCCTACATTTCCCCCCTTCTTTTATTTCTTTTTTCCAGTTCCCTTCTCATTTCCATTCCCATTCCAGTTAGCAGTTCATTTGTTCAGCAGTAGTTATATTCTTTTACCCTTTGAAACAAACAAACAAGTGTGGATCTCATCGGGTACGGCGAACGATCTGGGGTGTTAATACCTTCCCAGGTCGTAACCGACTCCCGAATCCAGATCTTTGGTTTGCAAGGCCTTGTCCTTTCCTTCTTCCTCAGGTTTGTGCAACATTACCTTTCCCATTCTTTCAGGATAAAAATGTCTGGCTGGCGACTCTAACTTTTCCGCGCCACTTTCGCGTTTGTACTAGGATGAAAATCCCGGGAGCGACAAGGTGCAATGATGTCTCATGTGTTGGTGGATACCGGATCATCTCTGAATGTTCTTCCCAAGAAGGCATTAATGAAGTTGGATTATGACGAAGTGATTTTGAAGCCCAGTGACCTGGTAGTTCGAACTTTCGATGGATCAAGAAGGTTAGTGTTTGGGGAAGTAGAATTTCCAATCAAAGTGGGTCCACAAATCTTCAATGCCATATTCTATGTAATGGACATACAGACTGCAAAGGTCAGATAGGGTACAGACGCGAACGGTCGGCGAAGAGAGAAATAATGATGAACTGAAAAGAGTCGTCAGCTAGGCATTTTTATCCCGAAGGAAAGATAATGCTGCATAAACCTGGGAAGATATGGATAAGACGGTCGCGGACCAGAGAAACTGAGAAAGGGGGTTGGTTACAACCTGGGAAGGTATTAGCACCCAGATTGTCCGTCGTACCCGACGGGATCCACGCTTGAAAGTTTGTGTTTAAAGGGGTAGTGTATGTGCTATCTGTGTGCAAATGCTGGAAAAGAATATACAAGTGTCAGTGCAAGAAAATGAAGTGATGTGTGTCGCTCCCACCAAATGAAGCCGGGTCAAATGGGGTACAGACGCGAACGGTCGGCGAAAGGAGGATGCGAGAACACACAGGAGTGAACTCACAGGGAATGAAAAGAGTCGCCAGCTAGGCATTTTTATCCCGGAGGAAAGGTAATGCTGCATAGACCTAGAAAGATATGGACAAGACGGTTGCGAACCAGAGAGACTGAGAAAGGGGGTTGGTTACAACCTGGGAAGGTATTAGCACCCAGATTGTCCGTCGTACTCGACGGGATCCACGCTTAAAAAGATTTGTGTTTTAAAGGGGTAGTGTCAGTGCAATTTGTGTGTAAAGAGCTGGAACAGGATGCACAGGTGTCAGTGCAAAAGAAGTGTGAAGTGTAATATGTACAGTGTCAGTGTAAGAACAGGAATAAGATGCTCAAGATCATGAGGCTAAAGAATGAAGCTGGAAAGAGGGGGAATGTACAGAGACTTTTGTTCGATAACAGTTAAGTTATGCCTACGTATCCTCTCGTGCAATGAGGAAGTCATAACACCGTAGTTCGACCCAAAGAGACTGAAAGATGAATTGACTTGTGAACTGCTTACTAGTCTATGCTCAAGTGTATAACCTGTCTGGCTCAGGTGCAAACTGTCTTGCATTAGACGGAAGAAGCAAGTTCCCGCTTGTGAGTGAAGAGATGAGAAAAGAATCCCGGAGGAGACGATTATTGTTTGTTTTTTGAGTTTTCAATCTTTTATTGTTTTTTTGAAGTTTGTCATAAGAAAATGAGCTTAAGCCTAAACCAATGGATTTAGTAAACTCATCACATCTTCCCTCTGATTAGGGGTAATGAGAATACCTTAAGTGTGAAGTCAGCTTCTCACACTTAATCACCATGGTGCAGGATTAAGGTCATTAACCTACTTGTGATTATTAGATGTTTTTGTGGTTTTTGTTTAGTGTTGAGTAATGAGGTTAAGCCATAATCAGGGATTAAACAGACTCATTACACCATCCTAATAGAAGGATAATAGATGAGAATGTTTAAGCTAAGGAAAGCTCCTCAACTTAATCCATGATTAGGGATTAAACTCATGACAAAACAAAGCCTTTATTAAATGGATTTTATTTAATGATAAGATGATGAATTGAATTTTAGGGTTTGTAAGACAACTTGAGGGGGACTTGTCCATTAACACTAGGGTTAGTCCTTCTTAACCAATTAAGGAAGAATTAGAACCCTAATGCAAGGCCCAAGTTACAAGCTTGACGTCTTGATGATTATTAAGTGAATTGATTAAAGGATTTAAACACATTAAGGGTTTAACGCTTAGGATTAAAGTTATACACTCCATCCTAATAGAAGGATGCAGGCATAAGCTTAATCACAAAGCCTTAAAGCCTTTAGGATTTAGTCCCTGATTATGAGATGAGAAGAGAAGACTAAAAGAAACACAAAGGTAAAACTAAGTGGGGAGACTAATCAAAACCCTAATCATTGTCATGCTTGGTTGTTCCTAAGGTTTGTGAGGTTAACAAGAGAAATCTTCAATGGAACCACCAGGAAGCAGATGAAAGGATCAGGAGAAGCAAAGTAACTTGCTTCATTCAAGAAGACAAGTCACTTGAAGAAAGAAAGTGAGAAGAAGAAGAATGAGCAAGCTCAATCTCAAACACATAACAAAATGCAGCAAGGATGCATGAAGGATATGAAAATAAATTGTGAGAAGTGAAGGCAAATTCACTTCTCAAAGTTGCTTACCACCTGAAAAGTTAGTGAAAGGAATGCAATGCAATGCAAAATGGAATGAAATGGCATGATGCAAACCAAAACCAGAAGCATATATGAGATGATAATGATGCTATGAAATGATGCAAACATGAATCAAGATATGGGGATGATCACATGAACAAATGGATGCAAATGGAGCAAGTTAGAACCATGAACACACATGAAAAGTTATGAGATGCAAATGACATACAACATGGCAAATACATGAGGCAATGATAAAACATGCTCTTAACATGCTTTAAGATGTCTAATGAAGCAAATGGATACACAAAATGCTATGGCAAGACATGGTATGAATGCAAATACAAGATGAATGCATAAGGAAGCCCAAATTAGGGTTTATGATCAATGCATCAAACAAAAAACCAAAATCAGAAGCAAACATCAAGATAAAAAATTGAAAATGCATTCAAAGGAACCCTAAACCTACACAAACTCACTGCCCAAAGGAAGGGTTCTAACTCTTAACCTAATGTAAGTTATGAATTTCCTAAGTTTCCTAGGGTTTTAGGGTACCTTAACAAGAAAAATGCCAAACAAATTGAAAATGAAAGATCAAATCATGCCAATTTAATCTCACAAACTACATGCTAAACAAAATGCAATGCAAAAAGAATCAAAGTCCAACTCTCAATGGTTAGGCAGAAATGATTTTTTGAAGTTTGGATCAAAATAATGCCTTGAAATGATTTTAATTCCATGAAAAATTCTCAAAAGACATCAAGATCAAAAAAGAAATTTGGTTTGAGGGTTGGACAATGTTTCTAAATGATTATGAAGGTTTCATGAATTTTTTGGTGATTTTTAAATACCTAAAAGTATTTTTAATTAATTAATTCTCATTAATTAATTAAAAATAAACTTTTAAATGATTTAAAAATATTTTTTGATGCAAAAAATAAAAATAAAAATGTTTTTGGTTTCTGAAAATTAATAAAAGTGTGTATAAAAATTTTCAGAATTTTTGAATAAATTTTGCTATTTTAAAATAAATGGACAAATTAAATGAATAAAAATGAAAATAAAACTAATTAAATGAGAAGTATGCAGGATGGAAGGCTCAGATTGAAACTGGGGAAGGGCCTGTTGACTTGGCGCGTAATCCAATGGTCACAATTCAAATCTGGCTAAATTAAGTTTATGAATTAATTAATTGGGATTAATTAAGTTAATGGAGATTAGGGTTTCTGAGGATGCATCCTGGCCACTCAAACGCGCGCCAGTCAGCCTAAGTCAACGCATCTAACGTACCAAATTCAAACATCAATTAATGACACTGATTAGGGTTAATGGTTCTCAGGTGGCCGGAGAAGACTTCCGGTCGTCTTCTCCGGCGAACCAAAACCCTAGGTTTCACTACAAGCCACCCCACTTCAAATTAAACACAGGGAAATGATCCTCTAACATCCTAGAACACAAATCAACCATCAAACAACATTTAAACTACATGAACCAAGCAAATCGAAGCAAACATTTTTCACGGGAGAAATTTCAGAACATCAATACATCCTCATTTTTCACTCATTTTCAATTTCAAACACATCATGATGATCAGGATAACATGTAAAATCAATTTATAACAAGGAAATGAAGTTCTGGAAAATTTGTTCTTGAGTTATACCTGAGATGGAGCTTTCTGATCTTGTGCTTTTTGGGCTGTTTCTTGGTGCAAACCCACTCCCTTGAACCCTCTGATGATGAAATGAAGCTCAGGAAGCTTTGAGAATGGCTAGTTTTTGAAATGGCAGAAGTTCTGCTCAAAGGAAGGTGGTGATCGTATTTTTTATTTTGTGGCTTTCAGGCTATGGTGATGGGTGATTTGTGATCAGTGGAATGAGTTGAGATTGTTTGTGAAGTTTGGTTTTGTGTTTGAGGCTTGTGGAAAGTGTTTCGAAGGAAAATGCAAGTTGGAGAGATTTTGTGAATCCTGTCTTGTGGGAAGTTTCAGCCTTGTGTGTGTTGTGAAAATGAAGCCTTGGGATATGTTTGTAAAGTCTGGATTGGGCAGAGAGTGGTTGTGTCACTGTGGGATTGGTATGGCTTCAAATTGCAAAAAGTCAAGCAAGTTGTACTTGGAGGTATGGGCAAGTGGCAGGCTAGGATAGGAGCATGGTTGAGTTCAGCTGAGTTTAGGGAGAGCCATGGAATGATTTATGAGGTGAATCAGCAACTTGATCATGGTTTGTGTAGTGTTTTGCAAATTCCACAAGATTTGGCCTCTTTGTGAATTCTTGAGATTCAAGGCATGAAATGTGTTGCTTCTTTGATGCAAACTGACTTTTAGGTCTTGGTACATGCTTGTATGAAGATTAGAAATGCATTTGATAACTTTAGAACACTTGATCAAGTCATTTTGCAAAATGCCTCTTTGGTAGAAACTTTGAAATTTTGTGATTTTTGCCAACTTTGGCAAGCCATAACTTTTGATCCAAAATGAATTAGGTCATGTTCTTGTACTTTTTGAAAAGGGAATGATCCATTCTACAACTTTCATGACCAAAGTTTTTTCATTTGAAGCTTTTTTGAATCAAAAAGTAAAGGTTGAAAAAGTTGCCTAAAATGGAAATTTCATCAAAAGTCAAACTTCCCTAAAAAGTCAACTTTGCAAAAGACTTGAAATTCTTCAAATTTGTGAACTTCTAACATCTTCCATGATCAAATAAAGATCGTATACAATCAAAATGATGAAGAACACCCTTTGGTTGGGTCATTGGGGGCCTCAGATGCCCTGATTTTACACTGACTTGCTTGAAAAGTCAACTCTTGATCAGATGACTTCCCCATGGAATTTCTTCATGAAAATTGATATGCATACTCCCTATACCATATAGAGACCAATAGAAACAAGAATGACCAAAAAATTTGGAGTTATGGCCTTTGAAACCAAAACCCTAATTTTAGGTCATCTGTGCAGTTAAACCTGGCTCTACTTCCATGCCATTCTCAGTTCTTGTGATTCTTTGACATTATTGACTTTGAGGAGATATAATATGATGTTTGAACATGCATGGACCCCTTTGAAGTGATTGATTACCTTTGGAGTGGCTCAAGAAGCTCTTGGATTGCTCAGATCACAAACCCTAGATGCAGATGACTTTGAACCAATGCAGTGAATCAAAAATGTGATATGAGATGGTATGATTGAGTTTATGTTTATGAAAATGATCACAAGCCATGGTGTGAATGGGTGAGGGCAAATTTGGGGTGTTTACAATGTGCTCAGGAATGAGGCTTAAAAAGAATGCTGAAAGAGGGGGGAGACACAAAGACTTTTGTTCGATAACAGTTAAGTTATGCCTACGTATCCTCTCGTGCAATGAGGAAGTCAGAACACCGTAGTTCGACTCAAAGAGACTGAAAGTTAAATTGAATGATGAACTGCTCGCTTGTTTATGCTCAAGTGTATGACCTGTCTGGCTCAGGTGCTAACTGTCTTGCATTAGACGGAAGAAGCAAGTTCTCGTTTGTGAGTGAAAATGGTGAGAAAAGAATCCCGGAGGAGAGGATTATTGTTTATTTTTGGTGTTTTCAATCTTTTATTGCTTTTTTGTGTTTGTCATAAGTTAATGAGCTTAAGCCTAAACCAAGGGCTAGTAAACTCATGACATCCTCCCTCTGATTAGGGGTAATGAGAATACCTTAAGTATGAGGTAAGCACCTCAAACTTAATTACCATGATGTAGGATTAAGATCATTAACCTACTTGTGATTATTTAGATGTTTTTGGAGTTTTTGTTTAGCGTTAAGTAATGAGTTTAAGCCATAATCAAAGATTTAATGGACTCATTACACCATCCTAATAGAAGGATAATAAATGAGAACATTTAAGCTAAGGAAGATACCTCAACTTAATCCATGATTAGGGATTAACCTCATGACAAAACAAAGCCTTTATTAAAGTGGATTTTAGTTAATGGTAAGATTAAGAAGTGGATTTTATGGTTTGTAAGACAACTTGAGGGGGACTTGTCCATTAACACTAGGGTTAGTCCTTCTTAACCAATTAAGGAAGAATTAGAACCGTAATGCAAGGCCCAAGTTACAAGCTATTGTCTTAGTGATTATTAAGATGGATTTATTAAGAGGTTTAAACAAATTAAGGGTTAAACACTTAGGATTAAAGTTATACACTCCATCCTAAGAGAAGGATGCAGGCATAACCCTAATCACAAAGTCTTAAAACCTTAAAGGTTTAGTCTCTTATTATGAGATGAGAAGAGATACACAAAGGTAAAAATAAAGGGGGACTAATCAAAACCCTAATTATTTTCATGCTTGGATGTTCCTATGGTTTGTAAGGCTTGCAAGAGGTCTTCAAAGAAGCCACCAAGGAAGAAGCAGATGAAAGGAGGAGAAGCAGAAGAAACAAGCTAACTTACTTCACTTAAGAAGATAAGTTACTTGAAGAAAAAAAGTGAGGGATGAACATGAGTGAGCAAGCTCACTCTAAAGCAAAAGAAAAATGCAGCAATGATGCAAAAAGAAGAATGAGAAGAGAAATGAGAAGTGAAGGCAAATTCACTTCTCAAATTACTTACCACCTGAAAATGTTAGTATAAAAGAAAGAGATGAAATGAAAATGGAATGTATGCAAAGATGCAAACTAAAACCAGAAGCATATTCATGATGCAAATGTTGTTATAGGATGATATGAAAGCATGTCAAGAGCTATGGATGATCATACAAGAGATGAGAATGCAAATGAAGCATGTAGGAAGCATGAAAGCACATGAAAGTTCATGGAATGAAATGAATGCATATCATGGCAAATGGATGAAGAAATGATCAAGTATGATTCTAATGTGTCCTAAGATGTCTTAGATGTCATATGAATGTAAGAAATGTCATGGCAAGTTCTTGAATGAATACATATGCAAGAAGTATGCAAATGAACATGAGAAATTAGGGTTTTATGACAACATGAGATGCAAAAGTCAAAAACAGAAGCAAATCATAAGATACAAAATTGCAAATGAACTCAAAGGAACCCTAACCCCATATGATATCACACCCCAAAGGAGAAATTCTAACTCTTAACCTAAAGAAAGTTATGATTTTTCTAAGTTATCTAGGGTTTTAAGGCACCTTAAGGGAAAAAATGCAAATCAAATAAAAAATTCAAGATGAATTTGTGACAAAAATATGCTAGACACTGCATTTCAAATGAAGATCAATGCAAAAAGAATCAATGTCATACCATTCATGGTTAGGCAGAAAAGAATTCTTGAAGTTAGGGTTCAAAAATGGAATTTTTATGAACCCTAAATTCAAAAAAAAATCAAAGGGTATTCAAAACCAAAAAGAAATTTGTATGAATGGCATGACAATGTTTCTAGATGTCCTAAGATGCAATGTGAATTTTTTTGGAATTTTTAGAAACCTAAATGATATTTTAATTAATTAATTTCCATTAATTAATTAAAATAAACATTTAAACATTTTTAAAAATGAATTTTTAATGCAAAAAATAAAAATAAAAATATTTTGGGTGAAGAAAATTATTTGGATGCAAAATGCAGAAGAAAATATATTTTGGGATTTTCTAGCTATTTTTAATAAATGATGCAAGAAAAATGATAAAAAAAATGAATTAAAAATTGAAATAAGGGAAAGTAGGATGATTTGATGGTTCACATTTGAGCTGAAGAGATTTGGTTTGACCAGCGCGCAAATGGATGGACAAGATTCACTCTGGGCTAATTTATATTAAATAATTAATTAAACTCAATTAAATCAGGATTATGGTTTAATGAATAAATCTCAGCCCTCTAAAACACGCGCCAAACCCACATCAAACGGTCCAGGTTTAAACTTGGCTAATTAATAAGGTTTTGCCCTAATCACTTTCAGGCCACCGGAGAAGAGCTCTGGTCGTCTTCTCCGACAGCCTCCTCACCCTATCTCTCTCAATACGCAATGAAAACTCACCAAATTCTCCAGAAATACTCCTCTAACAATTCTAAACAAGATTCAGCCATCAAAATCCATTTATTTTCACTCAAAATCAAGAATCGAAAGCAAACGGAAAATAACACAGAAATTTCAGACATTCAATACATGCTCAATATTTGATCATTTTCAAAACTAAATACATTAGGATCATCAGCAAGGCACAAGGAACAATCTAAGAATTTAAAATTTCATTTCTGGAAAATTTGTTCTTGAAGTTACCTGAAGTGAAGCTTCCTAGTTCTAAGCTTTCAAGCATCCTCTTTGATGCAAAAAGTCTCCAATGATCCTCCTAGTGATGTTGCAATGCCTATAACAAGCTGAAATGGGTTGGTTTGAGAGAATGAAGCCTTGCTGCACCAGAATCGTGTTTTGGTTGTGGGGTGTTTGAGGCTTGTTTGAAGGGTGGGAAAGGGTCCTTTAGTGATGCTGAGTTGATTGGTGAAGGTAGTTTTGAGTTTGAGTCAGTGAGCTATGAGTTTCGAAAGCTTTTGCAAAATGGAGTGATTTTGGGAACTTAAGGATTCTGAGGTTTCAGGATGCAATGTTGTGTTATGGCTTGGGTTTGATCCACATAACAAGTTGTGATAGGCCAAAGAGTGGGTGGTGGCTGCAGCTGATTGGTATGGGCTTCTTGCAAAAAGTCACCAACTTATGTACTTGAGGTATGGGCTCTTGTGCAGCTGGCTTTTTGGCTTGTCTTGGTGCAGCTGAGATCAAGGAGGTCCATAGAATCCATTTTGTGGCAATTCAGCAAGTTTGTGAAAGGTTCTATGTCATTTTGCAACTTCATGAAGTTTTGGCCCCTTTTGAAATTCTTGATGTACAAGACATGGAATGTGATGATTCTTTGGCCAATTCTGACTTTTAGGCAATGTGTTATGTTACTATGATGCTTAGAAGTGTGTTTGAAGTCACAAAATGCCTTGGCAAGTGGTTTTGCAAAAATCCCTCTTTGGTGCATTCTTGAAAATTATGTGATTTTTGCCAACTTTGTCAAGCCATAACTTGAGTTCCATAATGAATTAGAACTTGTTCTTGTACTTTTTGAAAGGGAATGATTCAATCTACAACTTTCATGACCAACAATTTTTCATTTGAAGCATTTTTGGTTGAGAAAGAGGAGGTTGAAAAACTTTCCCAAAATCGAAAGTTTACATTACAAGTCATTTCCATTTTTGGCAACTTTTGGTTTAGCTCACTTTTCTTCAATTTTGTGAACTTACAAGCACTTCAATGATCAAATAAAGATCATATAACTTCAATTTGATGAAAAATCCACTTTGGTTCCATGTTGGGGGGCCTCAGATGCCCTGATTTTGCTCTGACTTGCTCAAGAAGTTACCCAATGAACAAATGACTTCCACAATGAATTTCTTCATCAAACTTGGTATACATGATCCTTATAACATATTTAGACCCTTAGAAACAAGAATAACCAAAAAATTTGGAGTTATGGCCTCTGAAACCAACACCCTAATTTCAGGTCATCTGTGCAGTGAAACCCTGGCTCTGCTTCCATGCTTTGCAAGTTCTTGTGATTTTTTTTTGACTTCTTTGATCTTTGAGGGATATAAAATGATGATTGAACATACATGGACCCTCTTGGAATGATTGGAGGCCTTTGGAGTGGCTCAGATGGATCTTGGATTGCTCAGATCACAAACCCTAGATGCAGATGAACTTGAACTAATGCAGTGAAACAAAAATGCAATATGAGATGGTATGTTTAAACTAATGCAAATATGAAAGATCACAAGCCATGGTGTGAACTTAGTGAGAGAAAATTTTGGGTGTTTACAACTTCCCCTATTCAAACATGAGTTAGCTGTGTAGGATGTAAGTGACAGGCTTAATAGACAAACAAGATAACTTGTGGTTGAATACCAAAGACAGTCCAAAATTTGCACTCACTGGGGAGAAGAAGAAAAGGGATATAAATTGTAAAAGAAAGTGTAGCATTATTATCAAATGAAAGCGATGGAGGAGGACCATCGAGCAGAGGACAACTGCTGGGGATAAAACAATGACGGGGATGGCCGACATGTTGGGGAAATAAAGAGATCATGACGGGGACGACCATCATGCTCGGAAAGTAAAATAAACAATGATGAGGACGGCCATCAGGTTTGTAAAGTAAGGTAAACAACGATGGGGACGACCATCAGTTCAAAGAATAAATGAAATAATAATGAGGGACAGTCATCAAAGGTGAAAGACGATCACCTAGCAGGGGACGGCTGCTCTTTATCACGACATAGGACGAATGTCAGATAGAAAAAGTCGACGATGGGGACGGCCATCGGATAAGCATGATGAAGGACGATCATCAAGAGGTGAAGGACGATCACCTAGCAGGGTACGGGTTCTCTCATGGTTTATCATGACATAGGACAAATGTCAGATAACAAAGATCAACGATGGGGACGGGCATCGGATAAAATGATGAAGGACGATCATCAAAAGGTGAAGGACGATCACCTAGCAGGGGACGGCTGCTAAATATCACGACATAGGATGAATGTCGTATGGAAAAAGGGTTCCAATAATGGAGACTCCACTGGGGAAAGGATGAGGGACGGTCATCCAAAGGTGAAGGACGATCACCTGGCAGGGTACGGCTGCCGAAAGTATCACGACATAGGACGAATGTCGGATAAAAGAAAAAAGGTTTCTTTGCTAGCGACCTACTAGGGAATAGTAAACACGGACGAGTGTTTACATCCAAGAAATAAAAGGTATAAGTGTTTTGATGCTGTGTATAGATTAAAGATGCGGACGAGCATCCTTAAGACTATGATACGGACGAGTATCAGTAGAAACAAACGCTGACGCGTGTTCAGAGATGATGATACGGACGAGTACCAACCGGTTTAACAAAGAACACGGACGAGTGTCGAATCTGTGGGGAATAAGTGTGTATACAAGATACGGACGAGTATTTGTATAAGTAAAAACAAGTATTGTGAAGTATGAGCAAGACACGGACGAGTGTTCAACTTGTTGGGGATGGGTGTGACACGGACGAGTGTCATAAAAGAAAGTGTATAAGTTATGAACTTATGAATGTAAAAAAAGGTATTCTGGCAACCTGTGGGGGTAGGAAGACACGGACGGGTGTCAACAAGAGTGTATTATAAACAAATTTTTGGTTTGCAATAAGTGTTTGGGCAACTGTGCTGGGGAGCGGTGACACGGACGGGTGTCAAGAGAGTGTATAGGTATTTGTATTCAAACAGGATATTTGTGGCTTATCTGCAGGGGATGATATGACACGGACGAGTGTCAAGAGAGTGTATATGAACATGTATTTGTGAGTGCAAAGGGGACACTTTGGCTTTTTATTGGGGAAATATGAGATGACACGGACGAGTGTCGAGAAGAACATGTTATGGACAAGTATCTTGTATATAGAAAGTGTTCTGGTGACTTTACTGGGGAATGATGACACAGACGAGTGTCAAAAGGAGTATGTATCTGTATTTGAGAGTGCAAAGAGGGCGCTTTGGCCTTTAGGTGCAAGGGATGTATTTTGTATATTGCTGAAGAGGTATTGTTGATATTTACAAGTGACTGGTTCGGACCTGACTTGTGATCATGCAATATGTTTGATTTTTGCTGTAATGCTTCATATTAGACTTAATGCTACGCTCTGGGGAAAAAATGATGCGAATGCTATGATTATGCAAAAGAAACCGGTTCGGGATTCGGATCCCGCTGCTGTGAAGATCTCTGGCTGATCTGCTTGGAAGGAGAATCCCAGTTGGGGATGAGATCATTAGTAGATCTGATCAAACATATGTGGTTCTGCTTGGGGGATTAGGTCACTGATAGATCTATCTCTGTAAGGAGAAAGCCCAGCTGGGGATGAAGAAGCTTTCGTCACTTTTTTATGTGAGAATTTCAGGCATTGCTCTTCTGGGAGAGGTTGGAACTCTGTGGGGAGAAGATTCCTCTATCTTTGCTGAGGATGAGATATTTGGTACTCTGTTGGGGAGAGAAAAGATCATTGAACGATCTTCCTAGAGGACTTTGTGAGGATCCTGCTGAGGATGAGGAGACTTGACAACTCAGCTGGGGAAATGAGCATTTTCTAATGCTGCTTGAAGAAGATGTGCTGGGGAAGTGATGCCTGACATGCCCCATGTTATTATTTAAATACCTGCAACCTGTTAAGACAAAGGAACGCACAAGTATCCCGAGGTATCCCTTACCGAATTCCGTCATAGGAGTTAGATATTCCCGAGAGTAAATACATTTCCGTAAGCATTTATTTAGAAAAGCATATCTGTTTTATGAAAATATTATATCATGGATATTGTACATTTTGCAAACGAAACAAAAATGTACAAGACGAAGTGTGACTAAAAACTCTGATTTTATTAATCTGGGTGCCCTGAATTGGCAAATATAGTCAAAGAAACAAATCCCCTGAAATGAGGAGATTGTTAAAAATTGAAAAAGTAAAGGTGATGGCAATGTTGATGACGCTTTGGTGAGCTTCCTTTGCTATGACCCGTATGACCTTGACGTTCTTCTCATCTTGCTTTCTGAATAAGGTTGATTCTGACCGATAATTTGACCTTTCGAAGCTTGTCATGTTGTAAGTGATACAGACAAATGCAGTTGTTCGCTTATTCCCTGATTTTGCATGGATCGCCCTTTCGGGTTTTCAATCCACCGGGATACCCATTTTTGCCTGAGCTGTCCAATGCGGCTTTTCAACTCAACGGGTGTACATTTCTTTTTAATTTTCCCTTATTTTTGCCCGAGTCTTTTATTCTGTTTTTGACTCGCCGGGATACCCTATTTTACCTGGACTTACATTCTGTTTTTATGTCCAGCGGGTCGTTTTATGCGAAGTATTTTTTAACTGCATCTGAATTCACAGGGGACAAGAAATCCTCACCGTCCATAGTGGTGAGCATCAGTGCTCCACCAGAGAAAACCTTCTTTACTATGAATGGACCATCGTAGTTTGGAGTCCACTTGCCCCCGTGGTCTGTATAAGGAGGAAGAAGTCTTTTCAACACAAGATCTCCTACTTGGTATTCCCGAAGCCTGACTTTCTGATTGAAGGCTTTCTTCATCCTTTTCTGATATAGCTGCCCATGACAGATTGCAGCTAATCTCTTTTCTTCGATCAGATTCAGTTGATTGTACCGAGAACGGACCCATTCTGCTTCATTCAGCTTTACATCCATCAGTACCCGTAAGGAGGGTATTTCAACTTCAACAGGTAGGACTGCCTCCATACCATACACAAGCTGATACAGTGTTTCCCCAGTGGATGTTCGGATTGAGGTACGATAACCATGCAAGGAAAACGGTAGCATTTCATGCCTCTTTTCAGAAATCTGGATACCACTTGTCTGGTGACGTTGGCATACGAAGCTGCTTCAACCCACTTGGTGAAATAATCAATGGCTACTAGGATGAATTTGTGGCCATTTGAATCAGTCGGTTCGATCTTTCCAATCATGTCAATGCCCCACATGGCAAAGGGCCAAGGTGAAGACATTACATTCAAAGGATTTGGAGGCACATGTACTTTGTCTGCATAAATCTGGCATTTGTGGCACTTTCTGGCATAGGCACAACATTCTGCATCCATTGTGATCCAGTAGTAACTTGATATTAACAATTTCTTAGCCATTGCATGTCCTCCAGCATGGGTACCGAAAGATCCTTCATGCACCTCGTGCATCAGCAAGTCTGCTTTTTTTATCAACACATCTGAGAAGCATCATGTCAAAGTTTCTCTTGTATAATGAACAATCAGCATTCAGGAAGAAACTACCAGCCAATCTTCTCAATGTCTTCTTATCATTGGATGATGCCTCAGGTGGGTATGCTTGATCCTCTAAGAAGCATTTGATGTCATGGAACCAAGGCTTGTCATCTTTAGCAATGTCCACAGAGAATATGTATGTCGGTCGGTCAAGTCTGGATACTGAAATCCGAGGCACATAATTGGCAGTCTGAACCTTGATCATGGAGGAAATGGTAGCCAAAGCATCTGCGAACTGATTTTCGTCTCGAGGGATGTACTCAAGTTTGACTGTTGTGAAGAAAGTCAATAATCTCCTCGTATAATCGCGGTATGGAATCAGATGCTCTTGGTGAGTGTACCATTTGTCGTTGGTCTGATTGATTACCAGAGCCGAATCTCCGAATACAGTTAAAGTCTTGATCCTGAGGTCAATGGCTTCCTCAAGACCCATGATACAGGCTTCATATTCAGCTTCGTTGTTAGTGCAGTTAAAGGTGAGTTTTGCCGAGAAAAGGCATGTGAACTCCTTTAGGTGTAATGAGCACTGCACCAACTCCACGACCATTCATATTGACAGCCCCATCAAACATCTTTGTCCATTCTTCTTCTGGGTCAGGCCCTTCACTGTGAACAGGCTCTTCATGATCTTTTGCTTTCAGGAACATGATATCTTCATCAGGAAAGTCAAATATCATTGGCTGGTAATCGTCAATGGGTTGCTCAGCTAGATAGTCAGACAGTACACTGCCTTTGATGTCCTTTTGAGATGTGTACTGAATGTCATATTCTGTTAGAATCATTTTCCATCTTGCAACCCTTCTGGTAAGTGCTGGCTTCTCAAATATGTACTTGACGGGGTCCATTTTTGAGATCAACAAAGTAGTGTGAGTCAACATATACTGTCTTAGTCGGCGAGCATCCCACGCTAAAGCACAGTAAGTTTTCTCGAGCAGTGAATAACATTGTTCACAGTCGGTAAACTTTTTGCTTAGGTAGTATATTGCATTCACTTTTCGACCAGACTCGTCATGCTGGCCCAACACACACCCCATTGATCCTTCTAATACTGTCAGGTACATTATTAGAGGTCTTCCTTCTACTGGAGGCATAAGAATTGGAGGTTCTTGTAAGTACTCCTTGATTTTGTCAAAAGCCTTCTGGCAGTCTTCATTCCACCTGACCGTTTGTTCTTTTCTTAACAATTTGAACAGGGGCTCACAGGTTGCAGTAAGATGAGATATGAACCTTGATATGAAGTTCAATCTACCTAAGAACCCCCGAACTTCTTTTTCAGTCCTAGGTGCAGGCATCTCCTGAATGGCTTTGACTTTGTCAGGATCAACCTCAATTCCTTTTTCACTTACAATGAACCCCATCAGTTTACCGGAACGTACCCCGAATGTGCATTTGTTGGGGTTTAGCTTCAGCTGATACTTTCTCAGATGCTTGAACAACTTCAGCAGATTTACCAGATGGTCTTCTTCAGTGAGGGACTTGGCAATCATGTCATCCACGTAGCATTCGATTTCTTTGTGGATCATGTCGTGGAATAATGTTACCATAGCCCGTTGATAAGTGGCACCAGCATTCTTCAGTCCAAATGGCATCACCTTATAACAGAATGTGCCCCAAGGTGTAACGAAAGTAGTCTTCTCCATGTCTTCAGGTGACATCTTGATCTGATTATACCTGGAAAATCCATCCATGAAAGAGAACACCGTGAACTAAGCTGTGTTGTCGACCAATACATCAATGTGATGTAATGGGAAGTCATCCTTCAGGCTAGCTCTATTCAAATCCCGATAATCCACACACATCCTTATTTTGCCATCCTTTTTAGGCACTGGTGCAATATTAGCAACCCACGGAGGGTAACTAGTTACAGCAAGGAAACCGGCGTCCCACTGTTTTTGTACCTCTTCTTTAATCTTCATGGCCATATCTGGACGAGTACGGCATAGCTTCTTTTTCACTGGAGGACAATCTTCTCTCAAAGGCAGCTTGTGCATAACAATGTTAGTATCCAGGCCTAGCATGTCTTGATAGGACCAAGCAAAGACGTCGGCGTACTCTCGAAGCATGTCAATAAGTTGTTCCTTCACTGAATTTTGCAGACTGGCCCCAATCTTCACTTCTTTCAAGTTTCCTTCGGTACCAAGATTAACTGTTTCAACCTCCTCCTGATGAGGAGTGATCACTTTCTCTTCCTGTCTCAACAACCTGACTAACTCTTCAGGTAACTCATAGTCTTCCTCAACCCCTTCATCAACTTAATTAATTGGATTGTTGAAGTTATACAAGGTCATAGCAGTGTTGTTGTCGGTGCAATCTGGAGGATGATCTCTGCAAGGGTTGAGATTGGTTCGTTTTAGTGATCAGTTTTAATCTTGTTTAGAAAAAGTGAAAATGAAGTTGTTATTTTGAAAACATTGCCATTTTATTGTTTTGTACAAAAGTGGAAAAAAATGAAAAGACAGAGAGTGAAAAAGAGACTCGTTTGCAAAAGATGTCCTAATATTCATTGATTAATCATTTGCACAAAATACAATATGGCTCTATTACAAAATGAGTCCTGACACCTTGGGCAAGATGCAGGACTTGATGCATGCTAAAAGACAGGAATAATAATTACTCTGCATGAGTAACCCTTATAATTTCCTGGGAAGACCAGTTAGAGACTTGGTTCCCCGGGATCCTTGGACGTATCCAGTTCTCCAGGTTGCGGTCGCTTTCTTCCTCGTCTTCCAGGTTTGTTCACAGCATATGGGGTGAGCATTCCCCCACTGACAAATTTGGGCTCCTCGGCAGCCTCTGATTGATCTTGTCGGATTGGTCTGTAACCCAACCCAAATCTGTCTTCTTGTTTCTCCACCGGCAACAATTTGCCCCAACCTCTGGCGTTACCCTCTTTAACAACCTTCCGGGCTTACTGATATGAAGCGATAGAAGTTCTAGACACAACAGTTGCTTCATTGACGTTAAGGGCCTCAAACCCCTGGCTCATAGTCTCGTGGATCTCCCCATCCATCTCAATGTACTTATAAGTAGCCAGCTGGCTAACGAAAATGTCTTCCTCCCCGCAGATTGTGATTATCTGGCCTTCCCACTCGTATTTTAATTTCTGGTGAAGGGTAAATGTAACAGCGCCAGCGGCGTGAATCCAGGGTCTACCCAACAAACAGCTGTAGGTCGGCTGAATGTCCATCACGAAGAAAGTAGTTTTAAAGACTTGTGGGCCAATCACCACGGGTAATTCAATCTCTCCAAGCACTGATCTCTTAGAGCCATCAAACGCTCTTACCACCAAGTTACTTGGACGCAATGCCAAACCATCATATTCCAGCTTCACCAAGGCTTTCTTTGGGAGGACATTGAGCGAGGACCCAATGTCTACCAGCACATGAGAAAGAACAACACCTTTGCACTCTAAGGTGATGTGTAAAGCCTTGTTATGATTGCGTCCCTCCGTTGTTAAATCAGCATCTGTGAAGCCCAGTCCATGACTAGTGTTAACATTTGCAACCACTGTTTCCAGCTGATTAACCGTGATCTCTTTCGGCACGTAGGCTGCGTGCAGGACCCTCAAAAGTGCATTCCTATGGGCTTCGGAACACATTAACAATGACAAGATAGAGTTTTTGGAGGGCGTCTGATGAAGCTAGTCCACCACTTTGTAATCACTCTTTTTGATTGTTCTCATAAACTCGTCTACCTCTTGGTCAAAAGACGTCTTCGGAGTTTCTTTAACAGCTGGCTCTTCGAGTACCACACTCTTCCATTTTGCTTTAGCAACAACCTCTGCTTCAGCATTGGGTCTCGGTATTTGTGGGGCAAAAAGGCGTCCGCTTCTGGTGAATCCTCCGCCTCCCCCAACATTGTTAACTTGTGGTGAAGAGGTTGATGAATCTAGAGTGATCTTCTTTCCGTCGCAGTAGAGATAAGAGTCGTAGTGCCAAGGTATGGAATTACTGCTTTCATAAGGAACGGGTCCAGGTACCGTAATGGTGACTGGACTGATTGCTGCAGCGAAAGGAACTGTGATGGTATGCGGGTCGTAATAGATTGTGACTGGAGATCTGACAGTAGGTGAAGCAGTTTGTTGTTGAAAATTGTTGTTGGGATGAACAGTTGCCGGGTTATAATAGATTATGACCGTTGAGACATTTTCGTTAGCGTTTGTTGGCGTTGTAGGTGATTCCGTTGATAAGATGAGTGTTGACGTTGTAGAAGTAAGCGTAGCTGAACTTTGGTTTATTGAAATAATGGATGGAGTGATTGCTGGAGTTGTGGATGAATCAGTGGGAACAATGGTTGTTGAGTTGTAGGAGGATCTAATGTTGCTGAAGAAAGAGTTGTTGATGTTGTAGACGCCATTGTGGTAATTTTCAAAATTCCGTCTCTTATAAGGCCATCTATGCCAAGCCTTAGCTTCTCACAACCATTAATAGCAGTATTGCAAGATTCTCAGCAGGTCTCACAACCTGGGAATACCTGGCATCTTAAGAGTTGAGCTTTGACTTCTGCCAGCGGCATTTGAATATGTGCAACACTATCAATCAATGCAGATGGTTGGTCCTCCTCTATGGCATTAATCCTGGGCCCACCATGACTAGGCATAGGATTTCTGGTAACATTTGGAGGAGGTGCGAAGTTGAGAGCTTTGGAATTGACCAGATCCTGAACCTTCATTTGCAAGGCTCTACACTTCTCAGTATTGTGACCAGGTGTGTTGGAATGAAAGGCACACCTAGCATTGGCATCATAATTCTTCAGGAGGTTGAGAGGATCTGGTGGAGCCAACGTCCTCAACTCAACCAGGTTGAGCTTCAGGAGTTGTGGCAGTAGGGTGGCATATGTCATAGGAATGGGGTCAATCACCCTATTTGCTTGAGATGGCCTCTGTTGGAAGGGGCGCTGCTGTTGGTTGTTATTGTTGTATGATCTTTGTTGCGGAAAGTGCAGTTGTTACTGATAGTGTTGTTGTTGTTGCTGTTGTTGAGGAAAAAGTGGCTGTTGTGGAGCTGGAGCTGGAGCCAAGATAGTAACGGCTGCTACTAATCTGTGAGAGTATTGGGGTCTTCCCCTGCCTGCATGAATATAATTTGTTTCACCCGTCCTTCGGGGTCCTGGAAACGGTTTTCTTGTATTGTTGGAGGAACTTGCACCGTTGTCAGAGATTTTGCCCATCTTCAGAAGACTCTCTATTCTCTCCCCAGTTATGACTATCAGCAAAGCTGGTGGAGGAGAATGCAACAAGTCGGTCGATATAAATTCCCTGCAAGGTATTCATAAACATGTCTGCCATTTCCCCTTCAGACATGGGTGGCTGGATAGTAGTAGCAAGCTGTCTCCACCTCTGAGCATAATCCCGGAAGCTTTCCCTTGAAGACTGAGACATGCCCATTAGAAGGGTTCTATTGGGAGCCATGTCAAGATTGTACTGGTATTGATGGATGGAGGCTTCGGCCAAGTCTTTCCAACATCTTATAGTGGCCCTGGTCAGATGCGAATACCATTCTCTTGATGCTCCAGTCAGGTTGTCCTCAAAATAGAACATCCATAACTTCTCGTCCATGGTATAAGCTTTGAGTCTCGCCAAGAAAGAATGCAGATGAGTACGCGGGCAGGAGGTACCATTATATTTTTCAAAGCACGAGGGTTTGGACTTGTGAGGAATTCTCACCCCATCCACCAGCCCCATGTCCATTACATCAAAGCCTAGGGAATTCTGGGATTCAAGAGACCTCAGTTTCTCAGCAATCTCATCCAGCCTTCGGTCGTAAACTTCATCCCCAACTCCAATAACTGTGAACTGCTCTTCTTGAGGATCCTCTTGCAAGATCCTGCCTCCAGCAGTGTTACCTTGAGTATTCCTTATGACTTAACATCTGGGTTTAGATGAGGCCCAAACTCTGGTGGATCAATGCGAGGTTGCCCGCGATCATTATTGCTGGTACCTCCTGTACCTGGATGGTGCTCATCAAAAGTTTGTCTTTCCACCAATTCCCTCAGTCTTTCCTGGCTCTGAGCTAAGCCAGTCATCACAACCATGAATTGGGTCATTTGATTTCTCATCTCAACCCTTTCATTTGCCATTTGGGTCCTTACTTCATTCAAGTCCTGCTGTACTTGATCCATCTGAATGCCCGAAAGGTTGTTTCTCGCCGAGTACCGGTGTATTCTGTTGACAAGGAACACTCTTCTGCGAGCAATGTTTCCTGAAACCACAACAAAGTGAGAAACAACAATAAAACAAAAACCTACAAAACAAAGAAAATGTTAGTATGCAATGCAATATGCTTATTTGTCTTCCAAGGGTATCCGGTTTGGTTCTTTGGTTTTGACCTTTCCAGACCTCGAGGAAATGCTGATGATGATGATAGATAAAGCCCACCAATAAATGATACAAACTGATATATTACAAAAGATGGAAATACATAGTTTGATTACAATACATGCCCGTGGTGGGTCAAAATACAACAATCAAAAGAAAAGTACATCAAAAGAAAAGAAGTACAAGCAAAAGAATCAGACATCCAATCCAAAGTCATCCTCTCTGACTTCCTTCAGGAGGGCCTCAGTCACTGGCCCCACTGGGTGCTCTGTGATAGTCCTGATGAGGAGGTTCCTTGTAGCAATGGCACTGGTTAACTTCTTATACTTGTCCTGATCCTTTGACATTTTCTACCCCGCCCGAAGTTTCAATTCAGATATTTCCTTCTGAGCTGCCAACAAAGCCTCTTGATGCTTCTTTTCACTAGCCTCCAACAACTCTATCTTATCCTGAGTCCTTTGGTCTTCTTGTGCACGGGCTTCAGTGATCCTGATCCACCTAGCCTGGCTCTCCTCCAGATAATGCTCTTCCCTAGGCTTCTGAGTATTTGCCTCCTTGCAAGCATTCTTCAGAACCAACTCCCATGCTCTTGCCTTCCTGATATAGTCATCTGTCTTTTCAATTTTGGTCAGATGCTCAATCCTGAGTCTTTCCAATATCTCATTGTCCAGACGGCTGTCATTCCTCTCCCAAAGAGTCTTCTTCAGGGCTTCAGCTAGCTGAGTGTTCCTCTCTTTCACCTTTTCAAACTCTTTCAGGCTGACAGTTGCTGCAGGTTATACTATAGAAGGTCCGGGTGTATCTTCCAAGGTGAAAGGCATCCAGGTGATCTGAGCTCTAGTACGGGACCAATCAAAATACTGTGCTGAAGCAATATTGTTGCACTTTCCAAGGATGGCTGTCCCTTTGGTCTGAATGTTATCCCAAGCCCAGGCAGCTTGTATGACAATAACAGAGTTGGGTTGGATTTCACAGTAGAGAGTCTCAGCCAAATCTTGTCCTCTGGGAGGATGAACCAAAGCATATCCCAATTGTCTCTTAAACAGTAAAGGGTTGTAGTTGATGCAACCCTTCACTCCTATCAAAGGCACATTAGGATACTGCCCACAGCTAGTGATAATGTCCTTGCCTTTGGTGCTCTGAGTGCACCATCTGATGTCATCTGATGTCAAGGCAATGAATCTCTTAGCCCAATTCTTCTGCTGATGGGGGTTCAAGAAGGCATCTGATTTTGGCAAGTGTCTGAGCAGCCAAGAGTAGTACAGAGGAGCACAACATCTGACCAGTTTTCCTCTTTGCTTTTCATTCCTCTGATGGACTGAGTAGTAGAAGTCCCCTAGCAATGTAGGCATTGGGTTCCTCAGCATGAACAGGTGGATGGCATTCTTACTCACAAACTTGGGCTCATCTGCAAACAATATAACCCTATATATACTGAGGGCTAAAAGTGCACAGACAACCTTCCATTCCCCTACTGCAGCCTTCAGGGTAGCCTGAGAGATCAAGAAGTCTAGGTGGAGGCCTGAAACTCCAGCCTTGGTTGTCATGTTCTGCTCAATGAGGGAAGGCTCCAAATGCAATGCCCTGGCTATGTCTTCATTTCTGGGAACAATCATCTCTGGGTTGAAAGGAATCCCTCTCCTGATAGGAACTCCAATCAACAAGGAAAAATCTTCTAGCAAAGGTCCCATCTAGAAATCAGGAAATGTGAAACACCTGAGTAGAGGATCATAGAACCGCAAGCAAGTATGGATCATGCTCCTCTGAGATGCATCTAAATCCATGACCATGTCTAATATACCCCCATAGTGCTCTCTGAATAGTGGGATGTGGTCAGGTGTAATGAGGGACTGGACCTGCCCGATGCCAGTCAAGGTGGGCTCAAAGAAGTGGTAAGAGATGTTGCTCTTTCTTGAAGTGTCCATGGGTGCTGGTGAAGAAGTTGAGAACAACTGCTGATAAAGGTCACTGACTGAGAAGCTGGAGATGAGTCTCTGATGAAGACAAGCTGGAGGAATCTCTGACAAACTGGTGTAGGTGCTGGAGAAGAAAACTGAAGTAGTCTGAGTAGCAGAAAGGGTCAAAACCAAACCAAAGACAATATGATGGATACCCTGTAAAACAAATAAGCAAATGTTAAATGATGCAGAAATGATGTATGCAAATGATATGCAAAGGGTTTGTGATCAAGAGCTGGATCTGATTATCTGTCTTGGTAAAAGTCCATATATGTTCAAAGGTCTGGATGGAGGCTCAGAAATCCAGTAACCAGGTGGGGGACTCAAATAAAGAGTCACAAGTCCATGGTTAATCACAAGAACTGTCCAAAATGATGTATCCTTAAACAATACAATAACAGGGTATGATGTGGCCAAGGGTTCCTGCAAACCTGTAAACAACCCAACCCCCTCACATGTAATGTTCTAGAACAAAGATCCTCAGACTTGGATCAGTTATGAGAAGTGTAAACACTTCTAACCCGGAGGTACAATGTTTACAATAACCATAAAAGATCCTCCTCTAATTCACCCCAGATTCTGAAGGTCAATATAAAGGTCATCCAGACTTAGCCGGCTTCCCAAATAGCCCTAGCACTACAGGAAATCTGTAGCACAGAGTTCTCAAGAAGAACCCCACGTCTGAACCGTGTTTCATATTCCCGCACCAGGCCAAAATGGAATGGGAAAGAATATGAAGCCACTTTAGCCTATGTGTCACTCAGGTACCAGGTATAGGACCTTAATCACTCATTGAAACCCCACCCACCAAGGAAAACCAGATCCAGCACAATGATAATGACAGTATGAAGTATAAAAACTATAAATGAAAGCAATAAATAAAGCTGTACATAAAGCAATAGATAAAGCAAATAAACTAGCACAAGTAGCACATAACACCCCTGTAAACACAAATCAAACAAGCGCTAGGCGGAACCCACAAAAGGAACCAGAAGCCCTGGTTGCAATATAAGGGTCCCCAGCAGAGTCGCCAAGCTGTCGCTCCCACTAAGAGACACAAGGTCAGATAGGGTACAGACGCGAACGATCGGCGAAGAGAGAAATGATGATGAACTGAAAAGAGTCTCCGGCTAGGCATTTTTATCCCGAAGGAAAGGTAATGTTGCATAAACCTGGGAAGATATGGATAAGACAGTCGCGAACCAGAGAAACTGAGAAAGGGGGTTGGTTACAACCTGGGAAGGTATTAGCACCCAGATTGTCCGTCGTACCCTACGGGATCCACGCTTGAAAGTTTGTGTTTAAAGGGGTAGTGTCTGTGCTATCTGTGTGCAAAATCTGGGAAAGAATATACAAGTGTCAGTGCAAGAAAATGAAGTGAGGTGCTCAGGAATGAGGCTTAAAAAGAATGCTGAAAGAGGGGGGAGACACAAAGACTTTTGTTCGATAACAGTTAAGTTATGCCTACGTATCCTCTCGTGCAATGAGGAAGTCAGAACACCGTAGTTCGACTCAAAGAGAATGAAAGATAAATTGTCTGGCTCAGGTGCTAACTGTCTTGCATTAGACGGAAGAAGCAAGTTCTCGTTTGTGAGTGAAAATGGTGAGAAAAGAATCCCGGAGGAGACGATTATTGTTTGTTTTTGGTGTTTTCAATCTTTTATTGCTTTTTTGTGTTTGTCATAAGTTAATGAGCTTAAGCCTAAACCAAGGGCTAGTAAACTCATCACATCCTCCCTCTGATTAGGGTTAATGAGAATACCTTAAGTATGAGGTAAGCACCTCAAACTTAATTACCATGATGTAGGATTAAGATCATTAACCCACTTGTGATTATTTAGATGTTTTTGGAGTTTTTGTTTAGCATTAAGTAATGAGTTTAAGCCATAATCAAAGATTTAATGGACTCATTACACCATCCTAATAGAAGGATAATAGATGAGAACATTTAAGCTGAGGAAGATACCTCAACTTAATCCATGATTAGGGATTAACCTCGTGATAAAACAAAGCCTTTATTAAAGTGAATTTTAGTTAATGGTAAGATTAAGAAGTGGTTTTATGGTTTGTAAGACAACTTGAGGGGGACTTGTCCATTAACACTAGGGTTAGTCCTTCTTAACCAATTAAGGAAGAATTAGAACCCTAATGCAAGGCCCAAGTTACAAGCTATTGTCTTAGTGATTATTAAGATGGATTGATTAAGAGATTTAAACAAATTAAGGGTTAAACACTTAGGATTAAAGTTATACACTCCATCCTAAGAGAAGGATGCAGACATAACCCAAATCACAAAGTCTTAAAACCTTAAAGGTTTAGTCTCTGATTATGAGATGAGAAGAGAGACACAAAGGAAGACACAAAGGTAAAACTAAAGGGGGACTAATCAAAACCCTAATTATTGTCATGCTTGGATGTTCCTATGGTTTGTGAGGCTTGCAAGAGGTCTTCAAAGAAGCCACCAAGGAAGAAGCAGATGAAAGGAGGAGAAGCAGAAGAAACAAGCTAACTTACTTCACTTAAGAAGATAAGTTACTTGAAGAAAAAAAATGAGGGATGAACATGAGTGAGCAAACTCACTCTAAAGCAAAAGCAAAATGCAGCAATGATGCAAAAAGAAGAATGAGAAGAGAAATGAGAAGTGAAGGCAAATTCACTTCTCAAATTACTTACCACCTGAAAATGGTAGTATAAAAGAAAGAGATGAAATGAAAATGGAATGTATGCAAAGATGAAAACCAAAACGAGAAGCATATTCATGATGCAAATGATGTTATGGGATGATATGAAAGCATGTCAAGAGTTATGGATGATCATACAAGAGATGAGAATGCAAATGAAGCATGTAGGAATCATGAAAGCACATGAAAGTTCATGGAATGAAATGAATGAATATCATGGAAATTGGATGAAGAAATGATGAAGTATGATTCTAATGTGTACCAAGATGTCTTAGATGTCATATGAATGCAAGAAATGTCATGGCAAGTTCTTGAATGAATGCATATGCAAGAAGTATGCAAATGAACATGAGAAATTAGGGTTTTATGACAACATGAGATGCAAAAGTCAAACACAGAAGCAAATCATAAGATAAAAAATTGCAAATGAACTCAAAGGAACCCTAACCCCATATGATATCACACCCCAAAGGAGAAGTTCTAACTCTTAACCTAAAGAAAGTTATGTTTTTCTAAGTTATCTAGGGTTTTAAGGCACCTTAAGGGAAAAAAATGCAAATCAAATAAAAAATGCAAAATGAATTTATGACAAAAATATGCTAGACACTACATGTCAAATGAAGATCAATGCAAAAAGAATCAATGTCATACCATTCATGGTTAGACAGAAAAGAATTCTTGAAGTTAGGGTTCAAAAATGGAATTTTTATGAACCCTAAATTCAAAAAAATTGTCAAAGGGTAATCAAAACCAAAAAGAAATTTGTATGAATGGCATGACAATGTTTCTAAATGTCCTAAGATGCAATGTGATTTTTTTTGGAATTTTTAGAAACCTAAATGATATTTTAATTAATTAATTTCCATTAATTAATTAAAATAAACATTTAAACATTTTTAAAAAATTTTTTGTAATGCAAAAAATAAAAATAAAAATATTTTGGGTGAAGAAAATTATTTGGATGCAAAATACAGAAGAAAATAGTTTTTGGGATTTTCTAGCTATTTTTAATAAATGATGCAAGAAAAATGATAAAAAATGAATTAAAAATTGAAATAAGGGAAAGTAGGATGATCTCATGGTTCACATTTGAACTGGATAGATTTGGTTTGACCTACGCGCAAATGGATGGACAAGATTCACTCTGGGCTAATTTATATTAAATAATTAATTAAACTCAATTAAATCAGGATTAAGGTTTAATGAATAGATTTCAACTCTCTAAAACACGCGCCAAACCCACATCAAACGGTCCAAGTTTAAACTTGGCTAATTAATGAGGTTTTGCCCTAATCACTTTCAGGCCACCGAAGAAGAGCTCCGGTCGTCTTCTCCGGCAGCCTCCTCACCCTATCTCTCTCAATACGCAATGAAAACTCACCAAATTCTCCAGAAACACTCCTCTAACAATTCTAAACAAGATTCAGCCATCAAAATCCATTTATTTTCACTCAAAATCAAGAATCGAAAGCAAACGGAAAATAACACATAAATTTCAGACATTCAATACATGCTCAATACTTGATCATTTTCAAAACTAAATACATCAGGATCATCAGCAAGGCCTAAGGAACAATCTAAGAACTTAAAATTTCATTTCTGGAAAATTTGTTCTTGAGGTTACCTGAAGTGAAGCTTCCTGGTTCTGAGCTTTCAAGCCTCCTCTTTGATACAAAAAGTCTACAATGATCCTCCTAGTGATGTTGCAATGCCTAGAACAAGCTGAAATGGGCTGGTTTGAGAGAATGAAGCCTTGCTGCACCAGAATCGTGTTTTGGTTGTGGGGTGTTTGAGGCTTGTTTGAAGGGTGGGAAAAGGTCCTTTAGTGATGTTGAGTTGATTGGTGAAGGTAGTTTTGAGTTTGAGTCAGTGAGTTATGATTTTCCAAAGCTTTTGCAAAATGGAGTGATTTTGGGAACTTGAGGATTCTGAGGTTTCAGGCTACAATGTTGTGTGTTATGGCTTGGGTTTGATCCACATAACAAGCTGTGATAGGCCAGAGAGTGGGTGGTGACTGCAACTGATTGGTATGGGCTTCTTGCAAAAAGTCACCAACTTGTGTACTTGAGGTATGGGCTCTTGTGCAGCTGGCTTTTTGGCTTGTCTTGGTGCAGCTGAGAACAAGGAGTTCCATAGAATCCATTTTGTGGCAATTCAGCAAGTTTGTGAAAGATTCTATGTCATTTTGCAACTTCATGAAGTTTTGGCCCCTTTTGAAATTCTTGATGTGCAAGACATGAAATGTGATGATTCTTGGGCCAATTCTGACTTTTAGGAAATGTGTTATGTTACTATGATGCTTATAAGTGTGTTTGAAGTCACAAACTTCCTTGGCAAGTGGTTTTGCAAAAATCCCTCTTTGGTGCATTCTTGAAAATTATGTGATTTTTGCCAACTTTGTCAAGTCATAACTTGAGTTCCATAATGAATTAGAACTTGTTCTTGTACTTTTTAAAAAGGGAATGATTCAATCTACAACTTTCATGACCAACAATTTTTCATTTGAAGCATTTTTGGTTGAGAAAGAGGAGGTTGAAAAACTTTCCCAAAATGGAAAGTTTACATTACAAGTCATTTCCATTTTTGGCAACTTTTGGTTTAGCTCACTTTTCTTCAATTTTGTGAACTTCCAAGCACTTCAATGATCAAATAAAGATCATATAACTTCAATTTGATGAAAAATCCACTTTGGTTCCATGTTGGGGGGCCTCAGATGCCCTGATTTTGCTCTGACTTGCTCAAGAAGTTACCCAATGAACATATGGCTTCCACAATGAATTTCTTCACAAACTTGGTATACATGATCCTTATAACATATTGAGACCCTTAGAAACAATAATAACCAAAAAATTTGGAGTTATGGCCTCTGAAACCAACACCCTAATTTCAGGTCATCTGTGCAGTGAAACCATGGCTCTGCTTCCATGCTTTGCAAGTTCTTGTGATTTTTTTTGACTTATTTGATCATTGAGGGATATAAAATGATGATTGAACATACATGGACCCTCTTGGAATGATTGGAGGCCTTTGGAGTGGCTCAGATGGATCTTGGATTGCTCAGATCACAAACCCTAGATGCAGATGAACTTGAACTAATGTAGTGAAACAAAAATGCAATATGAGATGGTATGTTTAAACTAATGCAAATATGAAAGATCACAAGCCATGGTTTGAACTTAGTGAGGGCAAATTTGGGGTGTTTACACCTCACCACAAGGATCATGAGTTGGTGTACACTAGATCCATTGGTCTCAAGCTGCATTTAGCCTCTGATTTTGTTGCATCAGCAGGTTATCATTATGTGTATGCAGGACCACTTTAAAGGTTGTGTATCTCACAATCAAGTGAGCAAACTCAAGTTGTAATCCTTGGGCAACTAAGCTGGTGTTTCACTTCACTAGTCTTCAACATAAGCTTAATGTTCTCTGCAACATTGGATTGGTTTCAACTAAAGAAGGTTCTAGAAATCCAGCTGGCATAACTGTCATAACTAACTTCACTCATTTAACTCACTTCACTCAGTTAACCAAGGCTAATTAACCCTGGTTCTAACTGTTAACTAGAGGTCTAATGCTCTATAAAAGGATGAGTAGTGACTGAGTTTGAAGTTCAGCTTCATTTTCACTCAAATCACACCAAAATCCTCCAAATTTGGCTCTGCATTTTCTCTGCAAATTCTCTGCATTTTGAAGGATTAAGCTTCCACAACCATATCATTGATCTTCTCCTTCCTTGTGCTTCTTCAAGCACCATTCATAGTGCATTTTCATGGAGATTTGAAGCTGGAAATTTGAAGTTGCATCATCACAACACTTCCACCTTTTGGATTGAACAAGCTAAATCATCATCCAACAAGCCTCATTGAGCATCAATTCATCACCAGCATCATCGTTTGCAGCATATCCATGGAGTTTATAGCTTGAATCATCAATAATTCACTTATGAATTTTTTTGCATCTTCATTAATTTCTCAAGATTCTCCATCAACAAAGTGTTTATTTCACTTCACAAAGGATCAAGATCAAGCATATAAGACCTTGGAATCTCACCTCTGGGTTTCTACAACTCTAAACACCACTGAATTTCAGGTTTCATCTTCAATTCCATTGAAACAAATTCTGATTTTTTTGGTTGTTTTATGTTGATATGAGCTCAATAGGAGTAATGCTTGTGCTAGCTAGTTGATAGGCACCTTAGGTGCTTAGATTCAATTCTTAGGTTGATTCTTGTGTGCTTCGATTTGCATTATTCATGAGCCTTAGGAGAAAATCAAGCCTAGATTGTTGACGTACTTGAGGAGACGAATCTGTCCATGGCCTTATTTTTCAGTTTGATAGACATTTTTCCAAACCCTAACCGGAGAGTGATCGAAGAAGATGAACGAAGTTTAGCTCCGGTGACCGGAATAGTAGTCTTAACATTAGTGTGGGAACATAACACAACCCTTAGATTAGTTTAATCCAATGCTTCAGATTCTGCCACCACATTAATGATCATGTGCCAATCATGTGCCATAATTTGTGAAGAGTTTTTCAGATCACTATTTGCACCCCAGCATGTTTGGGTCCAGCCCAATTCAGTTCAGCTTTTCACTTCTTGCACCCCTCTCATTTGCCTTGTTTTCTTTAATTTCTGTTTTGATATACTTTCAATTTTAATCCAACAAAAATACCAAAACTCATGATAAAATTCCCCAAAAATCACAGGGACTTCCTAACTCATCTTTGAAATTTTTCACATTTTTACTTTCTGAGTTTTAGCCATTTTCCATTTTATTTCGATTTTCCATTTAATTAGTTTGCTATGGAATTCTTGCAGCTACACTTCATTTTGTTCATTTTATTTCTCCCACTTCCATTAATTGTTTTGTCCCATTATTTTTGTTGTGATTATAGGACTCATAATATGACTTGGAATAATATTTGTTATATTTTTTAGGCCATTTTATCCACTGTTTTGGTAGCTTAGTTTGTGCAAAATTGTGAATAGTTCTTAGGTAGATTTAAGTGACTATTTGGCATAGTTAGGCTCTGAATTTTTAGGATATTTTTTTATCACAATATTATAGTCAGGTTAAGGATCCTAGAGAATTAATTTCATATTTTTCCAGGACTTTTACTATTTTTAGTGCATTAATTTTTAGTCCATTTTTACATTGTAAATCCACCTAATTTAGCTTAGGATTTTATGGTTCATTAAGACTTAGACTAATTAAGTTTGATCTTAGGATTTTAGAATGATTTAGTATAGTTTAGTTACTGATTTTAGAATAGTGATATTAAATAAATTCCTTTAGTTTTAGGACTTAGGCTTAGAATTTTCATTAAGTATGTTTAGATGAGGTTTAAACTTATTTTAGTTTTATGCTTTAATATGCATTTTTTTGGAGTTAATTTCTTCTTCCTATTTTAATGTTCTTGCCTTAATATTTGTATTTTTTACTTGTATAGGCTTTCCCATGTTTCTTAGAACCAACTTAACTTCCTAAGGAAGTAAGTTGAATTCTAGTAGTTCTTAGTTCCCTTTTAGGATTAGAAAACTCCACAAACCATTAGGACCACTTCTTGAATATAATAACTAAAATTAGGGTTGAGTCTTAGTTCCCTTAGTTTTTGCCTTTTGCAACTTGAGGATTTCTTTCTCACCTTATGAAGAAAATAATAAAAATACTTAATAAAAATTGAACGTTCTTATACGCCATGAGACTTTGTTACAGAGTTCTTATACGCGTCCTGTTTCGGGGCGACGTGTAGGTATTTACCACGATGGATAGGTCTTAGTATGAGAATATTCACAAACAAATTCAAAAACATTTCTCTTAAAAAGAAAACAACAAACAATAAGCGACTTTCCTGCGGGAACTTCTTTCTCATCTCATTCATTCTGAACGCGAACTCGCGACGACTTGTCTCACATGCAAGACAGTAAACGCATTCGTACCAGACGAGCCTGCAACACCTGAGCATAGACATACGCAGTTCCAGCTATAAAAAAACACAAACAAATAGTTCCCACCTTAGTTAGGCGAACTACGTCGACTTTGATCCTCATTTTCCCGATGAGGTATGTAGGCAGCGGGGTAGGGCCCGTTCGAGCACATTCTTTATTTTCCCTACATTTCCCCCTTCTTTTCTTTCTTTTTTCCAGTTCCCTTCTCATTTCCATTCCCATTCCAATTAGCAGTTCATTTGTTCAGCAGTAGTTATATTCTTTTACCCTTTGAAACAAACAAACAAGTGTGGATCGCATCGGGTACGGCGGACGATCTGGGGTGTTAATACCTTCCCAGGTCGTAACCGACTCCCGAATCCAGATCTTTGGTTCGCAAGGCCTTGTCCTTTCCTTCTTCCTCAGGTTTGTGCAACATTACCTTTCCCATTCTTTCAGGATAAAAATGTCTGGCTGGCGACTCTACCTTTTCTGCGCCACTTTCGCGTTTGTACTAGGATGAAAATCCCGGGAGCGACAAGGTGCAATGATGTCTCATGTGTTGGTGGATACTAGATCATCTCTGAATGTTCTTCCCAAGAAGGAATTAATGAAGTTGGATTATGATGAAGTGATTTTGAAGCCCAGTGACCTGGTAGTTCGAACTTTCGATGGATCGAGATGGTTCGTGTTTGGGGAAGTAGAATTGCCAATCAAAGTGGGTCCACAAATCTTCAATGCCACATTCTATGTAATGGACATACAGACTGCATATAGTTGTTTGCTGGGAAGGCCCTGGATACATTCGTCAGGGGCAATATCATCCACACTCCATCAGAAACAGAAGTTCGTCTGGGAAGGATAAATTGTAATAGTCTGTGGAGAAGAGGATATCTTCATTAGTCATCTGGCTTCGTTTAAATATGGAGAGATGAACGGTGAGATAGTGGAGACTCTGTGTCAGGATTTTGAGCCCCTGAAGACTGGTTTGGCATCTTCATCGGCAGCGTTTTCTGAAGAATCAAAGAAGGGGGTTTCCATAACTTCTTATAAACAAGCTTTGAAGGTAGTGGAATCGGGAACACGAGAAGGTTGGGGCAGTCCGGTAGAATTGTCAGAAAAGAAGGATATGTTTGGTGTTGGCTACCATCCTGGGCAGTCATCATCTATACAGAGTGCTAGAGGTCGTTAAGGCCCGATTACCTTCACGAGTGCGGGAATGGTGGATTATGGAAGCATCAGTGTTATGCAGGACGACACGGTTGATAGTGACTGTGACCTAGATGAGTGGATCATACATTATGCTCTAAAGACTCAGCTCAACAATTGGTCGTCTGAAAGGCTTATCTCAGTCACCTCCTTTGAAGAGTAATGATTTTTTGCTTTTCTTCTTTCCTATACTCAAGCACTATGTCTTGCCGGGGGCATAATAGCTTATTGTAAGGGTTCTTTTGTTCCTAACACAATTCATAATCATTAATAAAGCTGACGTTTCACATTCATCCATGTTGTTCCTTGTCTTTCATTTTTGCTTTTGTTTTTCAAAAAGAAAGAAAAGTTTTAAAGTGGCAATGTTTCTCGTTTTCTCAAACTATTTCTAAAGCCTTGCATGAATCACCATTCATGCAGGTGCTCGTCACTGGATCTTATCAATGGCGACCCTACTATGGCTAAGTATGACTTTGATAATCCGATTTACCAAGCCGATGAGGAAGGTGAAGAAGATTGCGAACTACCCGAAGAGTTAGCTAGACTGCTTAAACAGGATGAAAAGATGATTCAGCCACATGAAGAAGCCATCGAAGTAATAAACCTGGGTACCGAAGAAGACAAGAAAGAAGTTAAGATCGGGGCCGCATTAGAGGAATCTATCAAGACTCATCTAATCTCCATGCTTCGAGAATATGTTGATGTCTTCGCCTGGTCTTACCAGGACATGTCTGGTTTAGACATTGGTATTGTGGTACACAAGTTGCCTTTGAGAGAAGACTTCCCGCCAGTGAAGCAAAAGTTGAGGCGCACACGCCCTGATATGGCAATCAAAATCAAGGAGGAAGTACAGAAACAATTTGATGTTGGTTTTTTGGTTGTGACCAGTTATCCTCCATGGGTTGCTAATATTGTACCGGTCCCTGAAAATGACGGTAAAGTCAGGATGTGTGTAGACTACAGGGATTTGAACCGGGCCAGTCCTAAAGATGATTTCCCTCTGCCTCACATTGATGTGCTTGTTGATAATACTGCTCAGTTTTCTGTGTTCTCTTTCATGGACGGGTTTTCAGGTTATAACCAGATTAAGATGTCTCCCGATGATATGGAAAAGACTACCTTCATCACGCCTTGGGGCACCTTCTGTTACAAGGTCATGCCCTTTGGTCTTAAGAATGCTGGAGACACTTACCAACGGGAAATGGTGACGCTACAACATGATTCATCATGAAATCGAGGTTTATGTTGATGATATGATAGCAAAATCCCAAACAGAAGAAGAGCACTTGGTCAATCTAGCAAAGTTGTTTGACAGACTCCGAAAGTTCAGATTGAGGTTGAATCCGAACAAGTGCACCTTTGGGGTCCGTTCCGGCAAGCTACTAGGCTTCATTGTTAGTGAGCGGATAATTGAGGTTGATCGAGCCAAAGTAAAAGCCATCCAAGAGATGTCCGAGCCAAAGACTGAAAAGTAAGTGTGTGGTTTCTTAGGGAGACTAAACTACATTGCACGGTTTATCTCTCACCTAACAGCCACGTGTGAGCCCATCTTTAAACTTTTGAGGAAGAATCAGGCCATCAAATGGAATGAAGACTGTCAGCAAGCATTTGACCGAATCAAGGAGTACCTACTAGAACCTCCAATTCTCATGCCTCTAGTGCCAGGGAGACCCTTGATCATGTATCTTACTGTGCTCGAAGGATCAATGGGGTGTGTGTTAGGTCATCACGACGAGTCTGGTCGAAAAGAGCACGCCATTTATTACCTTAGCAAAAAGTTTACCGATTGTGAGACACGATACTCACTACTCGAGAAAACTTGATGCGCTTTGGCATGGGCTGCTCGCCGACTAAGACAGTACATGCTGACTCACACCACTCTCCTGATTTCCAAGATGGATCCTGTAAAGTATATCTTCGAGAAGCCGGCTCTAACAGGAAGGGTAGCCCGATGGCAGATGATTCTAACGGAGTATGATATCCATTACACTTCACAAAAAGCAATAAAAGGGTGTTTATTGTCAGAATACCTGGCTCAACAGCCAATTGACAATTATCAACCCATGAAGTTCGAGTTTCTGGATGAGGATATCATGTTCCTCAAGTCGAAAGACTGTGAAGAACCACTTCCGAAAGAGGGGCCAGACCCTGAATCCAAATGGAAGTTGATGTTTGACGGAGCTGTGAACGTAAACGGAAGCGAAGTAGGTGTTGTCATTATCTCACCAGAGGGTGTCTATATGCCTTTCGCTGCTCGGTTGACCTTAGAATGCACCAACAACAAAGCTGAGTATGAAGCCTATATCATGGGGGTTGAAGAGGCAATTGGCTTGCGAATCAAGAACCTCGAGATCTTCGGAGATTCTGCTCTGGTTGTGAATCAGGTCAATGGTAAATGGTTAGTTCATCAACCTCACTTGGTTCCTTATAGGGATTATACCAGGAGGCTGTTAACTTTCTTCACCAAAGTCAAGCTGAGTTATATTCCTCGATACGAGAATCAGTTCACTGATGCTCTAGCAACTTTGTCATCTATGATTAAAGTTTGTCAAGAGAATTTTGTGCCTCGAATCATGGTTTCCCGTCTTGAAAGACCTGCTTATGTCTTTGCAGTTGACAGTGGTGAAGATAACAAACCTTGGTATCATGATATCAAACACTTCTTGAAGACTCAAGAGTACCCGACTGGGGCATCCAGTAAAGACAGGAAGACCCTTAGAAGACTAGCAGGTGGTTTCTTCTTGAATCAAGATGGTGTGTTGTACAAGTGAAACTTCGACATGGTTCTGCTCAGATGTGTGGATAGACACGAAGCAGACCTGTTGATGCAAGAGGTTCATGAAGGCTCCTTTGGTACCCATGCTGGAGGACATGCTATAGCCAAGAAATTGTTGAGATCAGGATATTATTGGATCACCATGGAATATGACTGCTGTAAATACTCCCGTAAATGTCACAAGTGCCAGATTTATGCTGATAAGGTCCATGTACCTCTGAATCCAGTGAGTTTCATGTCTTCACCATGGTCGTTCACCATGTGGGGCTTTGATATGATTGGTAAGATTGAGCCAACAACTTCCAACGGTCACCGCTTCATCTTGGTTGTTATAGACTATTCACGAAGTGGGTCGAAGCGACATCTTATGCCAATGTTACAAAGCAAGTGGTAGCCCGGTTTATTAAAAGAGACATCATTTGCCGGTACAGAATTCCCGAAAGAATTATTACTGATAAGGGTTATAACCTCAACAACAAGATGATGGCTGACTTGTATCGGGATTTCAAAATAGAGCATCACAACTCTTCTCCATATCGCCCGAAGATGAACGACGCCGTTGAGGCGGCCAACAAGAACATCAAGAAGATCATGCAGAAGATGGTTGTAACATACAAAGACTGGCATGGGATGCCACCATTTGCGTTACATGGGTACAGAACATCAGTGCATACCTCAACAGGGGCAACCCCGTTCTCATTGATATATGGTATGGAGGCAGTCCTACCAATTGAAGTGGAGATCCCCTCGTTGAGGTTAATGATGGACATTAAGCTAGATGAAGCTGTGTGGCTCCGATCCAGGTATAATCAACTGAGCCTCATTGAAGAAAAATGCCTAACTGTTGTATGCCGTGGACATTTGTATCAACGACACATGAAACAGGCTTTCGACAAAATGGTACGACCTTAAAGGTATATACCAGGTGACCTGGTGCTGAAAAGGATTCTTCCTCCTCTTAACGATCACATGGGCAAATGGACACCCAATTAAGAAGGACCATTCGTGGTTAAAAAGGTTTTCTCAGGTGGAGCCTTAATGCTAACAACCATGGATGGAGAAGACTTTCATTCCCCTGTCAACGCAGACATAATAAGAAAATACTTCGTGTAAAAAAAGGACCCGCTGGATAAAAACAGAATAAAGATCCAGGCAAAAATGGGCATCCCGGTGAGCCAAAAACAGAATAAAAGGGCTCAGGCAAAAATTAGGGAAATATTGAAAAAATGTACGCCCACTGAGTTGAAAAGCCACATTGGACAGCTCTGGCAAAAAAGGGTATCCTGGTGGATTGAAAACCCGAAAGGGCGATCCATGCAAAAAGGGACTAACACGAATGATTGGAATCTGCGAAATTCGTAATCCATCTGCAACTAAAGTTATTCTAAGGGTTGAAGACCAGTTGAATCACATTTCTCAAGGGGCAGAGCGAGCGGATGGTCTCGAAGATATACAAGTCATAGTCGGGTTGAAACTTGATGAGATTCACTTATCACATTGCCAATAGGATAGTTTGTTTTCCTTTTTGGCTATTTCCTCTTTCCAGGGAATTGCTTCCTATTGTAATGCCTATTCATGGCCATGTTCCAAATCAATAAAAATCCAATTTCATTCAGCTTGTGACTATTTGCTTCTTGTTTTTGTTTTTCATTTAGCATTGTTTGATTGCAAAAACGTCCAACCAATTGTGATTTATATTGTGTTGTGAACATTTGAATGCTTTCTAACTCATGCAGGAGGATAAAAACATTTAATACAACTCTAAAAAGGGTTTTAAGAGGCCAGGATGATGATTCATCCTATGAGTCTGGGGCATACAGGTCCAAACTAACTCTCCTTGTTACAGGCACTATCAGTTGTGTTTATGCATGTGCAGGTACATGTGTTGTTAGAAGAGCTAAAGTAGACTTCGAGGAGGAATATTTCAACAACATACTTGAGCAAGAACAAGTGCCTTCCCGTGTGTCTCCTGTTATCCCCAATAGAAGTGAAGTCGGAATTCTTCCCCAACAATAATGACAAAAGATGTTTGTCCTCCCCAAGCATAGGTTCCCCTTCAATACAGGGGCAATCCCTAGCAGTACAAGGAATTTCTTTCTCCCCAGCAGGTTGCTTCCTTAGCAGTGCCATACATTTGGCTCCCCATCCAAGTCAGGAGGTCTCCACTTCCCCATTAGAGTTCAAAAAAGGGTCCATCTCCAGTAGGGTTTTGGCTCTCCAATCTCAAAGTCCATTTTTTTTGGCAAAGGCGGCAGTTCAGAGCCGGCGTATCATTAATAACATTCCCCGCAGAGTTGTTTCCTCCTCACCAGGACTAACCAGATCAATGCAGTGATCATCAGTTCTCCCTAGTCAAGCCATTTGGGATACTTGTAGTCTCCTTCCAGGAGATCCTTTTGCATTTGCATACACATAGTTATCATTGCATTTGCATCTTCCCAAAGCGTAGCATTTTTATTGGCCTGGAGCATTATGCCATAAATTCAAACATGTGCAGACTAGCATGGGCCAGTTTTGAGGTATTTTACATACAACCTATAACATCTTCTCAACCTAAAGTACTCCCCACAGAAGATACTTATACCATTTGCCAGACATATTTGTCTTTCCGAGTCAATGTTTTTCATTCTTTCCATGACCTGATTCGCTCAGCAGTCGTGTGTTTTCTTTGTGGCTTGATTCGTTCAGAAGTCACATTGTCGAGTCCCATTCCGCTAATGGTCTCGTTAAGCCCTGTTTCGCCAACATGCACTTTCCGTGGCTTGATTCGCTCAGCAGTCACATTGTCGAGTCACATTCCGCTAATGGTCTCGTTAAGCCCTGTTTCGCCAACAGGCAGTTTCTGTGGCTTGATTCGCTATGCAGTCGCATGTTTTCTTTGTGGCTTGATTCGCTCAACAGTCACATTGTCGGGTTCCATTCCGCTAATGGTCTCGTTAAGCCCTATTTCCCCAACAGGCACCCTTCTTTGTGGCTTGATTTGCTCAGCAGTCACATTGTCGAGTTCTGTTTCGCTAACGGTCTCGTTTTTTAAGCCCTGTTTCGCCAACAGGCACCCCTGTTTATGGCTTGATTCGCTCAGCAGTCACATTGTCGAGTTCTATTTCGCTAACGGTCTCGTTATTTAAGCCCTGTTTCGCCAACAGGCACTTTCTGTGGCTTGATTCGCTCAGCAGTCGCGTTTTTTCTTTGTGGCTTGATTTGCTCAGCAATCACATTGTCGAGTCCTATTCCATTAATGGTCTCGTTAAGCCCTGTTTCGCCAACATGCACATACTTTGTGGCTTGATTTGCTCAACAGTCACATTGTCGAATTCTATTTCGCTAACGGTCTCGTTAAGCCCTGTTTCGCCAACAGGCATCCTCTTTGTGGCTTGATTCGCTCAGCAGTCACATTGCAGGTTATTGCAATAATTCTATTCCACCTTGTTCTCTTCCCGCTACCAATTCAGAGGTCGAAACAAAAGAAAATAAATAAATAAAAGGTAGATGGCATTTCTATTATCCACCGAGTTTAAATTTCTAGGTTTTATTCAAGTATTCAATCACTCCATACCTTGAATGTCTAAAAGCTTTTGCATTTATTTGTTCAGGCATGTAGATGATTGAATAGGGGCAGCTGTAATACCTTAAAATTTTCCCTCTCATTTCCTCAACATTTTGCATAGCATTTATCATACATAAGTTCATAAAATAACCAAAAACATTGCAACATATATAGCATAACTGAGGCATAGGTATGTGATCAATGATTGAAGCATCTGAAGGCAATACAAGGGCAATCAAAGGGTCATAAAGCTTCTCAACATTGTGCAAAGGGTTCACAACATCCCACAAAATCTCATTTGGAGCCACAAGCCATAGAAAGATTTGGTTTGATCAAGGGAGGCAGGCAGTGCAACATCTTCTGATGAAAAAGGCCACATTAGGGTTTCAGTTCTACTAGGCTTCTGCATGAAGTTTTGATTCAAAGTGGATTTCATTGTCTTATACATGATGACAAGTGCCTAGGGATCAAATTTCATTCACAAATTCATTATGGAAGAGGTTCAATTGTCTAGATGATTGGAAATCAGGGATTTGGGGAAAAGTCAACCATGCTGAAGAAAAAGTCAACTCCTGACTTTTTGAGATCAAAATCATAAAATTAGGGTTACAAGGATCCTATGGTTCAAATTTGATCAATAAATTATGGAGGAATCAAGAGAAATCAAGAAAACCAAAACTTACCATTTTTGGAAAATTAGGGTTTCCAAAAATGGCAAGTTTTGGCCATTTTTGCAGCATATTTAAGAGAGGCCTTCTCCCAAAATATGAGGTATATATAAATTCTACTTGGAGCCAATTAAAGAGGGCATCTTGAGCTTAAAATCCATAGGTGGAACTCCTCCATAGCATAAAAAAATGAGGGAGATATGATCTTGGCAAGTTTGAACAATTCAAGGCCCAAGGCAAGTCATGGGCAAGGCAAATGCAGGCCAGCGCGCGCCCTGCCTGGCATATCATCAAACAAGTGGAAGGTCAAATGTCATGCCATTTTTTCTTGGTCAAAAATGCGTCAAATCAATTTTTGGTGAACTACAAAGTTGTTCCATGATGCAATCCCTACAATATTGGTGTTCAAAGATTTTTTATTTGAGCAAGTCTTCTTGGGCTATTTGAGGGTCAAAGTGGAGAGGTTGCAATTGGCCATCCATAGGCCCATAGACACAAGGCAAGCCAAATTCGTGCAGGCCAATGTGCAGTTTGGTGACTTGATTTTCATAGAGGTGTTTAAGTGAATTAGAGGTCATGTCTCATCATGGTTTGAATACCAAACTTGTTCCTTGTTCTTTCTACTTCAAATTGAGCACAAGAACTTCATCAATGGATGCCTTGATCATGAAGTTACACCTCTTGGAAGATCACAACATGCAATCTGATTTCTTGCAGGCTAAGTTATTGGATCATAAGAGGATTCCACTTTAGTTCATCTTGCACACTTCAATTAGCATGCTACAATCACAAACCTCATGTCCAAGAGCTCAAGTTATCATGTGTGTGCATGATCGCACCAATTGATATGAATCCTCTCCAATCCAAGCCAAATGATGAGCTGCTAAGTATTGCAAGCAAGCTACTCAATCAGATCAACTCAGCTTCATTGCATCACATTAAACCACACCATAAGCAACATGAAACTTGCAGCATGGAATTGATTTCCATTGAGAAGCTTCTGGATGTTACAGTTGGCATAACTGCCATAAATGCCTCACTCATTTAACCTCACTCACTCAGTTAACCCAAGGGATTATTAACCATGGTTAAGAGTTCTATAAAGGAAGGTCCTTACCTCAGTTCCAAGTTCAGTTTTATTCTTCACCAAAAATCGCAAAGTGCACTCTGAATTTTCACATTGCAAGAGGATTCGAGCAATCATCATCTTTATTGATCTGGATCCATTCTTCATCCAACCATCATCTTCATCATCTTAAGATCAATTATCATGGATTACACAACCTGAAAGCTTCAAGATTCATCACTGCATATTGTTGATCTTCACTGCAGTTTGGATGCAAGCTCTTCAAATTGCCACAATCTTGCTTCCCTCTACCTCAATTCATCACCTGCATTGTGTTTAGGTTCATTTCCATGGTTGATCAGCTCAAATCATCAAGGATTCAACACTGCATATCATTGATTCTCACTGCATCTTCCTCAATTTCCCAAGATCCACGCATCACAAAGTGTTTATTCCACTCTTATTGTACTGAAGCAAGCTCAAGCATTCTAAGGAGTCTCATCTCTGGCCTTCTAGCAACAATTTGTCATCTCTGCAACTCAGGTATGTCCTGAACTTCTACTTGCTCGAATTGCACACTTCTAAGTGGTTTTATGTTGCTTGAGGCCTGATAGAGGTTATGGATTGGCTGGCTAGTTGATAGGCATCATAGATGCATAAATTCAATTTTCTCAGGTTTAGTTCTTGCTTTCAATTATGGAAATTTAAGAACCTTAAGTAATTTTTGAAGCCATATTCATGATCAGTGGTGAGAGGCGAGTGCAATAGTGGTAGTATAATTCATTTTCATGGGGAGTTAAAGAACCCTAGGCCAGAGGTAACCGGAGAAGATGACCGAAGGTCATTTCCGGTCACCTGAACAGTAACCCTAGGTTAGTGGAGAGAATATAACGCAGCCATTGGATGTGTTTGATCCAAGAGTCCAGGATGCGCAAACACATTAAAATATTCGTGCCATTCACGTGTCCAAAAGTCAACACAAAGTCTTCAGTTCCTTTTCACACCCCCATGCGCTTGTGTTCAGCCCAATTGTGTTGATTTTGTTACTTTTGGCACCCCCAGGCCCAAACCATTTCTTTTCATTTTATTTATTTTCTCATTTTATTTCAATTTCGTTTCACATTATTAAAAATACCAAAAAGCCACAAAAAATTCCAATTAAATTCACATAGGATCCTTATAATTTTCTCTAATTTTTCATATTTTCATATTTTATTTTTCTCCATTTTTGAATTCAGTATTAATTTTCACTTTAATTGTTTCTCAATTTTCTCATTTTTGACCAATAAATTTGTCCATTTTTTTTCTCCCAAACCACATATGATAAATGTCCCATTCCTTTTGTGTCATTTTTATAGCTCGTTTAATTTCCTCAAAAGATTTTTCTCTGGATTTTTAGGTCATTGTTTGAGTCCTTTTGAGTCCATTCTTCCACCTAGGTTCACATAACCCTAATTGCATTCTAATGATTCTTTCACCACTCAATATTAGGATTTTTCATGAGATTATTTATACACATGTCATTCTCTGGATTGTGAGGTTTCATAATTTTTCTAATTCATTTGATATTTTTCTCAAGTGACTTAAGTCCTAAGTCATTTTTGGTCCCTTTTAGAAGCTTCCTTCATCTCCATTTGAATAAGGCATTCATGCCATTGTTCTAAGGTCTTAGTTATGATTCTTGTAGGTAACATTAGAGGTCCTTAAGTATAGAGTGTAATCATTAGGTCTTTATCTTTTGATTTTAGGGTTTACTTTAGTCATAAGTTACCTTTGCTTCCTTTTGACCTAATTCTTCTTCATCCTCCATCTTACCCTTTCAAAACCTATCTTGTGATGATCATTGCATGTTTAAACCACATTTTAACATTTCATCAAGTCCCTGGTCTTTGTATGGGGATTTCAAATCCTCTTATTCATGTTTGAGTTTCTACTTTAAGTTTTTGTTCCTTTGAAGTTTCATATGCATTTCCTTCTTATGTTCATACCTTTCCACATATAGTTTGCATCTCTTTCACTTGGATCTTTTCATCCCCTTGTATTTTTACATCTTAGAGGACTTTAGTGAGATGTTAGCCCCTGGATTTTCTATTCACCTTAGGGTTTATGCATTTTTAGTTTACTTAACCCTTTAAGTTTCTTCACGTAACTTCACCTTAGCTCTCATTAGGGTTTAGTATCCTTTTAGGACATAGTTTGAATTTGGTCACTCTTGTAGTTTTAGAATACTGAAGTTGATTTTAGCTACTGACTTTTTAAGTTTATCATCTTATAAGTTGCCCTAGGCTTAGGTAATTGTCTTAGGAGTTCATTAATCTCTTCCTTAGATAGTGTGAATTATTTGTGAAGATTTACCATGTAATAATTGCTAATTTTGATTCATCATACTAATATTTGTTTTGTAGGGGGAAGATGAGGTAATTACTTCATTCTTATTCCTTAATGCATCTATTTGCTTTCACCTTAGCACCTTTGTGCTTTGTTCATAGGGCTTCCTTCTTTATTTAGATTTCAACTTAACTTCCTTAGGAAGTAAGTTGAATTCTAGCTTGTTCTTTCTTCTCCTTTAGGTTAGAATACCTCACTAACCATAAGACCATACTTGTATATAATAAGATAACTTAGGGTTGTGTCTTAGTCCCCCATTAGCTTTGACATTTTCCTTTTGAGTCTTTCTCTTCTCATCTTCAAACAAAAATCCAAAAAGACTTAATAAATGCATGAAAGGATCCCTTGTGTATAGCCTTATTCCATAGGGCACTTGAATTCATTCCATCTTGGAATGGTGTAGGCTTGTCTAGCATGATGTACAAGTCTAATCAAGGGGTTATTTCACAAAGAAAAAACCTAAAAGATACTTCTTCATAAAAGCTACAAAACACTTAATAAAGTTCAACAAGCTAGTGAACTTAAACCCTAATCCTTGGGAACAAGTCTTGGATAAATTCTTCTTACTTGGTGTGCTTGTTCTATTATTCCATCTTGGAATGTAGTAGCAAGTATACATTCCATGGAAAAGAGTTTGAATTCACTTCCTTGTGCCAAATTCATAAAAACTCTTAAAAGGCAAACAACAAACAATAAGCGACTTTCCTGCGGGAACTTCTCCTCTCATCTCATTCATTCTCAATGTGAACTCGCGATGACTTATCTTGCATGCAAGACGGTAAACACACTCGTACCAGACGAGCCTGCAACACCTGAGCATAGACATATGCAGTTCCAGCATAAAAACATAAACAAATAGTTCCCACCTTAGTTAGGAGAACTACGTCGACTCTGATCCTCATTTTCCCGATGAGGTACGTAGGCAGTGGGGTATGTACCATTCGAGTACATTCTTTATTTTCCCTATATTTCCCCCTTTCTTTTCATTCTATCCTTCTCTTTTCCAGTTATCTTTTTCATTCCATTCCAGTAACAGTTCTTTTGTTCAGCAACAGTTATATTCTTTTACCCTTTGAAACAAACAAGCAAGCGTGGATCCCGTCGGGTACGGTAGACGATTTGGGGTGCTAATACCTTCCCAGGTTGTAATCGACTCCCGAACCCAGATCTTTGGTTCGCATGACCTAGTCATTTCCTTCTTCCTTGGGTTTGTGCAGCATTACCTTTCCCATTCATTCGGGATAAAAATGTCTGGCTGGCGACTCTACCTTTTCCGCGCCACTTTCGCGTTTGTACTAGGATGAAAATCTCGGGAGCGACACTGACACCTGTCTTTAACTCAAAGTTTGTTGTTGCATAAGGCCTGCTTGAATAGCTTGAAGGCATGGAGAGGATTTGGCCCTGCGTGATTCATCTTGCCCCTGAATCAATGGGTCTTTGAACATATCCTCTTCACAAAAAGTATAGACCAACCTGCCATGGCCTTGAAATGGTTGCCCCAATGCTTTGAATATCAGAGATTTGCCTTTGGTTCACTGATCCTTGGGATGGGAAACTCCTGACTTGACTGGTCATTAAACTCTTGAGCTGTTTGTGATAGCTCACTCTAGTCTGAGTCTTGAGAAAAGGTTCAACCTCTGAGTAGCTGACACTTGAAGAGATTGATTCAGATTGACTGATTCTTGAAATGGTTTCCCCTGGCTGGGCTTCTCGTACTAAGTCAAATTCCCTAATTGGTTGCATTCGTAGGGATTCCCTTGATGCTGAATTGACTTGCAAATTAACATTATTCATTTAAGAAATTGGCAATTTTAATGCAACATTTATGAAAGTTTTGAAATCACAATTTATTGGTATGATGGTGATATACATTGGAGTTGATTGAAACAACAAAGTGGATCTAGCCATTTATGGAATGGTGTCGCTCCCCGGACCTTCGTCCCGGTGCAAACGCGAACCGTCGGTGATGTTGGAGGTTGAGGTTAAATAGAGTCTCCATCTAGGCATATTTATCTTGAAGGAAAGGTAATGCTGCATAAACCTGGAAGGGTATGGATAAGACGGTTGCGAACCAAAGAAACTGAGAAAGGGGGTTGGTTACGACCTGGGAGGGTATTAGCACCCAGATCGTCCATCGTACTCGACGGGATCCACGCTTACTTGATTGTGTTTAAAGGGGGATAATGTTTGTGCTAAACTGTGCATAAAATCTAAGGGGAAAAAGATGTACAAAGTGTCATTGCAAAAAGGATATGGAATTCAAGATTAGGATTTTGAAAAGAAAAGCTGGAGGAAGGAGAGAGGGGAAGACCTGGGGACTTTTGTTCAATAACTGTTAAGTTATGCCTACATATCCTCTCGTGCAATGAGGAAGTAAGAACACCGTAGTTCAACTCAAAGAGACTTAGATGATTTTGTTGTGAACTGCTTACTTGCCTATGCTCAAGTGTATGACTCGTCTGGCTCGAGTGCTAACTGTCTTGCATTAGACGGAAGAAGCGAGTTCTCGTTTTTAAAGTGAGTGTGATGAGAAAAGAATCCCGGAGGAGACGTTTATTGTTTGTTTTTGTTTTTTCAGTTTTGTTATTGGTTTTTTGTGTTTTGCATAAGGAAAGTATCTTAAGCCTGAATCAAAGGTTAGTAAACTCATTATATCCTCCCTGATTAGGGATAATGAGCCTACTTAAGCATGAGATGAAGATCCCAACTTAATTACCATGATGATATAGGATTAAGATCATTAACCTACTTTGGTAATTATTAGGTGTTTTTGGGTTTTTGTTTAGTGTTAAGTAATGAGTTTAATCTCAAATCAAAGATTAATGAACTCATTACACCATCCTAAGAGAAGGATGATAGATGAGAACACTTAAGCTGAGGAAGATACCTCAACCTAATCCATGGTTAGGGATTAAATTCATTATATAACAAGCCTTTATTAAGTGGATTTTAATTAATGGTTGGATGAAGAAGTGTTTTTTATATTTGCAAGACTTTAGCATGAGGGGGACTTATCCATTGAACACTAGGGTTAGTCCCTCTGAACCAACAGACAGAGATGTAACCCTAATATAAGGCCCAAGTTACAAGCTTAAGTCTTAATGATTATTAGGTGTTTTTGATTGAAGGTGAAAAAAACTTAAAGGTTTATCACTAAGGATCAAAGTTATACATTCCATCCTAAGATAAGGATACATGCATAACCCTAATCCAGAGTCCCAAAATTTTAATTGTTTAGCCTTGATTATGAGATGAGAGAGAGAGACTCAAGGAGACTCAAAAGGTAAAAACTAGAGGGGGACTATTTACAACCCTAAAGTTATCATGCTTGGATATTCATAAGGTTTGTGAGGCATCAATAGAAGTCTTCAAGTTGGCCACCAAAGGAGGATAAGCAGATGAAAAGAGAGAGAAAGAGAAGGGTTAGGTTACTTACTTCATGAAGAAGTTAATTAACTTAAGAACAAGAGATAACATAAGTGAATGAGATTCACTTCAAGCACAAATAAAGTGCATAAAAATAAAGAGAGAAAGAGAGGTTGGATGTGGATGCACATCCACATCCTGATTAACCTACCAAATGCACCTAAAATGGTTAGTTTGAAAGCAAGATATGTACAAATTCAAAAGCATAAGCAAATCAAGAGATAAAAATTTGAAAATGCATCCTAGGGGACCCTAAGAAATCATGAAATCACCATACAAAGGGGGAGGTCTAGAGGTTTACCAAATTAAAGTTATGGTTTACCTAAGATTAGCTAGGGTTTTGGATACTTCTCAAAGGGAAAATACACATTAATTTTAAAATTCAAGATAAAAATGAGACAAAAATATATTTAGAAACTAGAGGTCAAATGTGAAAGATTGCAAAAAGAATCAAATTCAAACTCATCTTGGTTTGAAAGTTATGAAATTTTGAAGTTAGGGTTGAAAAATAGGAATTTTAGAAACCCTAATTCAAAGACATTTGGCAAAGTTTGATCAAAACCAAAAAGAAATTTGTGAGATGAGTTTGTAAATGTTTGTAAATGTTTAAGAAGCCTCTCTGAATTTTTTGGTGATTTTTAAATACTTCAAAGTATTTTTAATTAATTAAATGGAATTAATTAATTAAAATATACAATTAAAATACTTAAGAATGCATTTTTTAATGAAAAAATAAAAATAAAAATGTTTTTGGTTTCTGAAAACTAATAAAAGTGTTGAGAAAAATTTTCAGATTTTTAAAATCATTTTTGGTATTTTTAATAAATAAAACAAAAGAAAATGAAAATAAAAGAAAATAAAATTAAAGGAAAAGGAGAAGTATGCTGATCTGATGGTTGTGGTTGCGTGAGGGAAAGATCAATGGCCAGGATTGGAAGTCACCTTGACTTGGGGTATCCTGATCCTAAGGCCTAGATTCAAACTGGCAAAACGCGCGTTATCCAATGGTTGGTATTTAAACTGGCTAATTAATTTGTTTTATAATTAATTAATCAGGATTAGAAACTAATGGCGCATCTGGACCACTCATTGCCTAACCTAATAAAGATTTAATGGCTGAGAATCAATCTGGGGAACCCTAATCCTAATGACATTCAGATGACCGAAAAATTGCTCCGGTCATCTTCTCCGGCCATCCAAAACCCTAAAATCTTCCCTAGGCAAAATCAAAACCTCTATCCTGCCCAGAAATGATCCTCATACTTCTATAAACTCAAATCTAACATCAAACAACATCTATCATTCATGAACAAGCTGAATCGAATCAAGACATGAACACGGGCAAATTTTCAGAAGTTCATAAAATGTTCATTTCTTCACCATTTTCAATTCTAAAAGCATCATTGTGATCCTTAGAGCATGCAGTTTAATTTTATAAAAGAAATCAAAGCATTGAGAAAAAATGTTCTTGAGTATACCTGAGCTGAAAACCTTCAAATGTGAGCTTTCAGAACCTCCCACTTGTGCAAGTGAACTCCTTTGATCCTCCTGAAGCTATTGGGATGCTTAGAATGCTTTGAAAGTGGCTATTTTGAGTGGCTCGATTCTGATATGGCAGAAATGGAGGCTTTGGTTTATGAGGTTTCAGGTCATGGTAATGGTTGTTTTGTGTTCTATGGATGATTTCTGAATGAATGGTGAAAGAATTTTTGAGGTTTGATGGATTGTTTGAGAGAATCGAAGAAGGGAAGTTTTTGGCAAATTTTGTGAAATCTGATGTTGTGTGTGTTCTGAGTTCATCGCATGTTTCTCTTATGATCTTGAGGAAATCCCTAAAGTATTGGAATGAGTCAAAAGATTAGATATTGTCGCTCCCGGGATTTTCATCCTAGTACAAACCCGAAAGTGGCGCGAAAAAGGTAGAGCTGCCAGCCAGGCATTTTTATCCCGAAAGAATGGGAAAAGTAATGTTGCACAAACCTGATGAAGAAGGAAATGACAAGGTCATGCGAACAAAAGATCTGGGTTCGGGAGTCGGTTACGACCTGGGAAGGTATTAACACCCCATATCGCCCGCCGTACCTGACGGGATCCACGCTTGTTTGTTTTGTTTCAAAGGGTGAGAAATAAGATGTTGCTGAATAAGAACTGCTAACTGGAAACTGGAACTAGAGATAAGAAAGGACAGAAGGGGGAAAATGTAGGGAAAATAAAGAATGTGCTCGAACGGGCCCTACCCCGCTGCCTACGTACCTCATCGGGAAAATGAGGATCAGAGTCGACGTAGTTCGCCTAACTAAGGCGTGAACTATTTGTTTGTGTTTTTTATGGCTTGAACTGCTTATGTCTATGCTCAGGTGTTGCAGGCTCGTCTGGTACGAGTGCGTTTACCGTCTTGCATGCGAGACAAGTTGTCGCGAGTTCGCGTTGAGAGTGAATGGGATGAGAAAAGAAGTTCCCGCAGGATAGTCGCTTATTATTTGTTTTTTTGCTTTTTAAGAGTTTTGTATGAATTTGTCACAAGGAAGTGAATTCAAACTCTTTTACATGAAATGTGTACTTGCTACTATATTCCAAGATGGAATAATAGAACAAGCACACCAAGTAAGGAGAATTTATCCAAGCCTGGTTCCCATGAATTAGAGTCTAAGTTCACTAGCTTGTTGAACTTTATTAGGTGTTTTTGTGGCTTTTGTGAAGAAATGTCATTTAGATTTTTCTTTGTGAAACAACCCCTTGATAAGACTTGTGCATCATACTAGACAAGCTTACACCACTCCAAGATGGAATGAGTGCAAGTGCCTCATGGAATAAGGTTATACACAAGGGATCCTTTCATGCATTTGGTAAGTCTTTTTAGATTTGTTTGAAGATGAGGAGAGAAGACTCAAAAGGAAATGGTCAAAGCTAATGGGGTACTAAGACACAACCCTAAGTTATCTTATTATACACAAGTGTGATCCTATGGTTAATGAGGTTTTCTAACCTAATGAGAAGAAAGAACAAGTTAGAATTCAACTTACTTCCTAAGGAAGTTAAGTTGAATCTAAAGAGAGAAAAATGGAACCTATGAACAAGGCACAAAGTGCCAAGGCAAGGCAAATAAATACATAAGAGATAAAGAATGAAGTGATTACCTCATCTTCCCCCCTACAAAATAAGAGTTAGCATGACAATTCACATTGAAAGCATAAACAAATGGCAAACTTTACACAAGAACTCACACTAACCTAGGAAAGATGTTAATGAACTCCTATGGTCAATACCTAAGCCTAAAGCCTCTTATAAGGTAACATACCTAAAAAGTCAGTAGCTAAACCAATTCAAAGGTTTCAAAAGGAATTAAGTGAATTAAAGTCAAAATATGCCCTAAGGCACCACTAAACCCTAAGGATGAAGTTAGAAAGATAACCTAAGTGATTACTATTGCTAAAATCCCTTAAACTCAAAGGTAAATGCAAACGTCAGAACTTAAAACTATAGGGAAGTGAAGGAAATGAAATGATCAAATGGGAAAGAAGGGATTCAAATTAAAAATATTCAAATATGAGATTGAAAGGTGAGAGGAAGCATATAGAAGCATGATTATAAAGATGAAACAAAATGACTTAGGAAAATATTAAAAAATAACCAAAGGGACTTGAATTCCCATACAAAAACCAGGGACTTGTCAACAAAATAAAATGGAGATTATACTTGGAAAATGTTCACAAATGGTGGGTTAAGAAGCATCCTAAGGCTAGGTGTTCAAATTAGGGTTTCTAAGGTCCTCTAGGTGACAAATGAAGTTCAAAAGGAAGAAAAATGGTTCTACAATTGAGATGAACATGTGAGAATGACCACAAAACACTTATAATACACAAAACAAAGACAAGATGAAATTAAATCATGTACAAAAGGATTTTGAAGTGCTTAAGATGGAAAGAGAAGGAAGATTAGGTTAAAATGGGACATGTGTGACTTAAGACTCAAGTAAACCCTAAAAATTAAAGGTGAGGACCCAAGGGTGGCTTTCAATTTTAGAGGACCTATAATATGACTCACAAGAACCAAAACCAAGACCTTAGACTAATGGCATGAATGCCTTATGCTAATGGGACCAAAGGAAGGGAACAAAAGGATCAAAAACATGACTTGCGAACCTAACAACTTCAAAAAAATACTAAATGACCTTAAAAAATTATGATAGTTGACAAATTAATACAGAATCCAGAGAGTAGCCTATGTACCAAAAATCTCACAAATATTCCTATTTTTGAGTGGTATAAGGCTCATTGGAACACCATTAGGGTTTATATGATTAATGTGGAAACCATGAACTCAAAAGACCTAAACAAAGACCTAAAAATTCAGAGAAAAATATTTTTATGAATTTTAATGAGCTATTAAAAGAAGGCAAAAATAATGGGCCATTTATGTTTTATGGTTTGAGAGAACAAAAATGTACAAGGTGATTGGTCAAAATATGAGAAAAATGGAATTAATTCAAATGAGAAATTAATTCTGACTAAAATATAAAAGAAAATTAAAATCTAAAATTATGGAAAATTAAAGAAAAATGTAAAGATCTCACATGAATTAATTGGGAATTTTTAGAGGCCTTTTACTATTTTTAAAAATAAGCAACGGAAATTGAATAAAATTGAATAAAAGAAAATAAAAGAAAAAATGGACTGAATTGGAATGGGCCTGGGGGGGTGCCACAAGCAAAGAACAACACTGAATTGGGCCTGAAGAAAACGTGCAGGGGGTGTGGATATAAACTGAGGACTTTTTGTTGACTTTGTGAAACACGTGAATGACAGGTGTTCATTAATGTGCTGGCGCTGCTTGGACCATTGGATCAAAAGAAATCAAAGGTTGTGACTTAAAACTGAGATTAAATTAGGGTTACTGTTTCGACGGCCAGAGCTAGTCTCTGTTCGTCTTCTCCGGTCATAGCTCTGTTAGGGCTTTCTCAAATCATCACTTAAATGAAATCTAAAACCATGGAAAGATTCGCCTTTCATCACTGATCATAAATCCACCCTCACAATTCACTTAGGGTTCCTAAAATAGCCGAATCGAAGACAAACAACATGACCTATGAAACTGAAACTACACACCTAGGGTGTCTATCAACTAGCCAGATACTCCACTGCTCCTATTTAGATTTAATCACCATGAAACCAATGAAAAACAGGCAATTCGAACAAGCAAAGTTTCAGAACATACATGAATTGCAGAGCTTCACAATGTTGTAGAATTACCAGAGGTGAGATTCCTAAGCCTTGCCTTGATTTGATCTTGAGCAAAAAGAGTGAAATAAACACTCTGTGACTTGGATATCTTGAGGAATTGGATCTGGTGCAGTGCAATGGAATATTATGCAGTGGTGGATATTTGATGCTTCAAGCTGTGAGATCCATGGAAATTGTGCAACACTTGATGATGAAGATGATTGGATGAACCTCAATCCTGAATTGATGAAGTTGATGATGATCTAATCCAAAATACAGTGTGTTGCACCCCAAAATTTGCCATCCACAAGACAAGTCATTGTGTACTAAGAGGCTCACAAGGTTCACAAGGTTCACAAGACATCTCATGAGGTTCACAAGGTTCACAAAGTTCACAATTAGTCAGAAGATTTGACAATTCCCTCAGACAATGCATCCTCCTAATCAATGCATCCTAAACTAGGGTTTTGACTTTAATCAGGCTAAATGGATTTCCAAGACTTCAAGTGAGCTTCATAACATATTATATGTGTTTAAGAATCCCCATGACAAGTTTCAAGACTTTTCCCAAAGGTTTGCTCAGTCAGATGATCAGATAGGTTAAAATCAGTCAAAACAGCTAAAAAAGTCAAACTGAGGTCAACTGTGGTCAAACCAAAGTCAAACTTCATGATTTGTTTTCCAACATCAAGTATATGAAGTAAAATTCATCATTTGATCAAGGGTTGATCATGATTCATCAAGGAGATTTCAGATTATCAAGAATCAGGAGTTTCTAAATTAGGGTTTTCATAGGAAAAGTCAACTGAACTTTGGCCAGTCATAACTTTCACATGCTTCATCAATAATTTTCCATCCAAAGCTCATTTTGAAGGAAATTGAATTATCTACAATTTTGTGTCTCACAAGCCAAGCCCAAAAATGCTTCATTTGGAAGGTATGAGCTAAGACATTATAGGTCCTTTTGAAAGTCAACAAAAAGTCAACAACTTCAAAAGAGCATAACTTGAGAATGGTAAAAGATATGGACATGAAACCAATGAGGTTGGTTAGAGGACTCTTTAAGCTTTCCAAAATGTCCAAGAACACCCTCATAGCATTAAAATTGAAGGATTTGTGCCCTTGCAAAGTTGGGAAATTTTAGGGAAGTTTATGAAGCAAATAAGGCCTTAAATCAAATTTTTGCTAAATGACCCCACCAAATTGCCATCCCATCTTTATAAAAACACCAAGCACGACCCAACCCACCTATTTTCTGATTTTTTATTTTTTATTTCATATTTATTTGAATTTTATTCATTAAAATACCATTTAAATTGAAATAAAATATAAAATCATATATTTAAAAAGGGATTTTGTTTCTAGAATGTTATAAATGATATTTGGATCAGATTGATACACAAGTTATGAGGATTGTCCCAAAATAGCATGGTTAGATCAAATAAAAATCAAAATTCATGACATATCTTTTTCAATATTCAAGTGATCCAAAAGTCCAAAGAATCATACAAATGTTTGACCTAATCTCATTCATATATATACATAGAACATATCACAACCAAAGGGACGAATTTTGGGCAGCCTCTTACACAACTTTCAAACTTCACAAAAACCATAAAAAATCAATTTTCGGTTTCATTCTTACAAGAGGTTTCAAGGTATTCTAAAGACACCACAAGCTTCCTTGAGCTTCCCTGAATCTAAACCACCCCTTACATGCCTCTGATTCATCCTCATTTGCATAACCCGAAGCATACATGCTCTCAATCTATTTTTTTTCGATTCATTGAATTTACATGTTTACAATGATTTTTGATTATGTACTAATGTTTGTTGATGCTCATAGATGATTTCTGGATTGTTTTTGTGAAGAACCATGACCGAATCATGAAAGTGCCATTGTTAGGGTTTCGGCCATCACTTTAGGGCTTTACGTTTTACATTGTTTTTGGACATTCTAAAGACATGGCTATAACGTATAAACTATAAGCAATTGATCTGCGTTATTGATTTTTATTATTATGATGGTTTTCATGATGTTTCAAAAAACATAGGATTCTGGTTTTGAAAGTTTGCAGGTAAATTCGTAGGAGAAATCGCAAGTGTTTTCGCAGGTAAAATGAAGAAGATGAAGTCTGTTGGCGCGAAATCCAGGATTCAAAAAAATGATTTATTTTATATTGTTTGTTTTGCAATTATGTTTCAAAGAGCATGAGTGCCCTGGTGGTTTTGATGCGCGCATAGTATGTTAAGAGGTCTGGGTTCGAATCCGGCCAGAAGCAATTTTTTGCTTTAATTCTATTTGTGTTGTAGGATTATAATAAAACAATATAATGCTATCTGTTAGTCACAAATGCGCGCATAGCCTGGTGGAAAGCTTGTTGGTCCAGGGAGTGTAAAGCCTAGAGCCTGGGTTCGAATCCCAGCCCCAGGTAAGTTCTTTTTCTCACTTTTATTTTATTTTATTTGATTTTTGTTTATATTATAGTTAATTAACCTAAATAAAATGTTAAAAATAAAAATAGTTATATTATTTTTCTTGTATATAATTCAAAAAACTTATATTTTAAAAATTCAAATTTTATTAATAAAATTATTTAATATTTATTTTATTGTATATTATTAATATTATATGTTTTGTATAAATAATTTAACTATATTTAGATTAATTTATAAACCCTAATATTTTTCTATGTAAAACCTAATTTTCTTTATAAACCCTAAATCTTAATATATTTGTTTGTAAATTTTAATTATATTTATTTATTTTATAATTTGTTTATATTATTATCATATGTAGTTTTTTTTTTATATAAATAATTTAATTAAGTTTAGATTAAGTAATTAACCATAATTTATTTTTCCTAAACAATTAAAAAACCCTAACTTTATTTTATGAGTTTAATTTCTTATTTTCATATGCTTATTTAATTATAATTAACAAATATTTTTATGTATATATAATTAAATTATTAGAACTATTAATCGTATATATTAGTATATAATATTTATTATTTATTTCTTTTATTAAAATTCTTAAAAATAATTATTTATTTAATTTTGAACTTTTAATTTGTTTCTATATTATATTGTCATACTAACCTTCTTATATTTATTTTTGTTTGTTATTACTAACCAATTTATTTATTTATTTATTATATGCTCATTTATTTAAATTATTTTATTATTATTATAATGTAATTGTGCAAATTATGTAATAGTTGTAGAATTTCTTATTATTTATTTTTTAATTGCCATGGTTAGTAAAATAGGGAGTGTAAACATGTTTGTATTTAAAATTAAATTTAGATCACTAATTTGTAAGATAAATACTTGAATTTGTACACGCACACACGTAAGTCGATCTTGGATCGCCATCTCACATTCTTAAGGATATCCCTCATGTTGCCTAAATAAAAAAGGTCAAGTAAGGTGTAAAGCAAAGTCCCTTCTCTCATATCATCTAGTCCCTTAAAAGATAATAAGATCAAGTCCCTCCATGGTTGCCTTCGTAAATGATCTTGTCCCTTTCGAATAAAGATGATAAGTCCCTTTGAATTGCTAAATACACCTTACAGTTGCCTAATCACAGATGTCCCTTCACTTGTCCCTCATACATCCAAGGTAATGACTACCTATTCTTTAATAATAGGGATAGTCTTACCATTTAAAGGATATTTAAGAACAAAAAAGATTTAACTTAGGGTAGGTTTCTCTTATGTACTTGCTCATCTTTTCAAAACATTTCAAAGCACTTCACATCTCAAAGAATTTTCAAAACAAAGGCTTTATATATATCCGTACATGGATCATTATAAAGTACTTAAGAAAATTTCTAATCACACACTACACTTTTCAAAAACATTTTAAAGTGAGCTAAGTAACTAAGAGCCCATGGATAACCATGGATGTAAAGGGTGCTAACACCTTCCCTTTACATAACCTACCCCTCGAACCCAAAAATCTTTTAAGGTCTTTCCTGTTCTTTTATGCCTTTCCTTCGGATAAAATAAAAGTCGGTGGCGACTCTTGCTATCCGCAACATTTATCTAAAGTCAGTTCTCCCATCGTGTTACAGAACTGGCGACTCTGCTGGGGATTAATAAAAGAGGGGTACCCTTAGGAATTATATCACTTTAAATTTGTTTGCTTTGTTTGCTTTACTTTACTTGTTGGGGATCTTATGTGTGAAAGATCCTAACCCGGATCTAGTGTACCTTAGGTAAATGGCAATAGACCAAGGAAACTGTACGGCGTATACCGATATGGTTGATCTGGTGGCCATAGTTAGTGTGACTTCTTGGTTGGTGCTTATGTTCCTTAAGAAAGTTGAGGATAATATGAGGCTGCCATATGTTGTCAATACACTAACTGACTGTTAGAACCCTAGTTATCCCATCTTGGCCTTTAGAAAGTAGTGAGATAGTCGGCTTTGGTGAAGACTGAAGTTGGTTGATACTCGATGCTACACTCATTGAGATCCTAAACTTGGAGGGTTTTGGTTGGTAAGTAAGTTTCCTACTGAACAGCCACCCTTGGGAAGGATCAGTTATATTGAGATCCCTTAGAACCTGATTACTTTTGTAGGACAGGATGAACCAACTAAACTTCAAGGGAGGGTACTTACCTTTAAACCTCATGCAAGCCTTCAAACCTAGGGCTATTCTGTGACTTGTTTGTGTGTGCCACATGTTTGTGATTGAGCATAACATCATAACATCATCATGCATCATAAGCATAGCATTTTCACTAACCATTTCAAGGACCAAAGGATTTATCTTTGTTCTTTGTTGCAGGTCATGGCTTCTACTCGTAGGAACACTATCTGGATCAACTTTGTAGGAATACCTCATAAGCTTAAAGAATTGGTTTCTCAGGTTTCTGAAAACTCCCAGTTCATCAAGAGACATGGCCACCTACTGGATCTAGTCACTACATGGTTCAATGAAGACATGATGAGTGTTCTGTTTCAGTTCTTTGACCCTAAGCACCATTGCTTCACATTCCCCGACTATCAGCTGGTTCCTACAATGGAGGAGTTCTCCAAACTTCTGGGTATACCTGTCCTTAATCAGAAACCATTCACAGGTTTGGAAAAAGAGCTTAAACCCGAGGTTATTACTGCAGCTCTACATCTGAAGAAGTCAAACATTGTTCTAGAAACGAGAAGCGGAGTTAAGGGTATTCTTGCTAAGGTGTTGATAGAGAAGGCTCAAGTGTTCTTGAAAGCTATGAGCTATGATGCTTTTGAGGAGATCTTAGCCTTGTTGATTTATGGCTTAGTGTTGTTCCCCAATCCTGATCAGTTCATAGATGTTCATGCCATCAATATATTCCTGAGTCACAATCCAGTGCCTACATTGCTTGGAGACATCCTACATTCTCTTCATACCCGTACTACAAGGGCAAGAGGAACTCTGATGTGTTGCATACCTTTGCTATCTAGGTGGTTTATTTCTCACCTTCCTCGATCAGTGATGAAGAATGAACAAAGGTTCAGGTGGTCCAAGAGAATCATGTCACTCTCTCATTCAGATATTCATTGGTGCTCTCAATCTATGGCGAATGTTACTATCATTGACCGTTGTGGGGAGTTTCCTAATGTGCCACTTCTAGGCATAAGAGGAGGCATTACTTACAACCCTTCCTTAGCTTTACGACAGTTTGGTTACGCTCGGAGTGATGGTCCTCATGATATGTTGATTCAGGGTATTGTGTTTGATTACGACAACGATTTTCAAGGTTACCGTCAAAGGTTCATACGAGCATGGGGAAAAGTGAACAAGGTTGACAGCAAGACTCTGGAGCCCAAGTACACTATTCCTATGGAAGCTTACCTCAGATGGGTGCGATCTCGTGCTCAGACTCTTATGATGCCATACCCTGCCATCCTGCCAGTTACTATGGAGCCTGTTGCTGAAGGGGATACTTCTTATACCATCCTTCACCCAGACATGCCCACTGACATGGAAGACTTACAGAGGTCCTGGATCCAATTGAAGGAGCAAAGGGATACTTTCGAGGCTCATTACAAAGCAAGTCAAGAAAGAATCCTGGAGCTAACAAAGCAACTTCATGAGGAGTGGAATCTCAACTCATACCTCAACACAAAGAGGAAACGTCCATGGGAGACTTAAAACCCCATCTTTTGTATTTATTTCATTTCATTTTTATTGTAAGCCCAAGGGGCAAACAAATTTATTACTAATAAAGTTTACTTTCTTGATTGTTTACAAATTTAAATCCTGCGGTCCTTGAAAACATTGCATACGCATTTATACACCATATCATTGCATCACAGGTTTCTTGTGCACAGGTTTCTTATCTTCTCGCTGTTTATTTCAGCAATGGCTCTTGAACAAACAGTCAAAGATCTCCAGGCACAAAATACCCAGTTCCAAGAGCTGATCCTGAACTTGTCCAAGGGGCAGGATAAATTGAAGACACTACTGGCCAAGAAGACCAAGAAGACTAGAAGGTCAGGAGGCCTAATCAACATGGGAAGAAGGTTCAGAGGTCCTGTCAAGACCAAGGAACAGGTTGAAGATTATGAGTCTGAAGAGTCTGAGAAAGAGGGAGGTAGTCTCCACAATACAATGGGGGATTCTGATTCTGAAGCTAATTACTATCACGATCCTAATAAGGATAAGTTCAAGATGCTGGTGGATAGAATGGATGCTATGGAATTGCAAAAGTCTTCTGGGCTGGATTTTGAAGACCTGAGTTTGATATTTGGGGTGGTTATACCCATTGGTTTCATGGTCCCTACTTTTGTAGTGTATGATGGTGTTTCTTGTCCCAAACTGCATCTGAGGTCTTATGTCCGGAGAATCCAACCCCATATTGCTGATAAAAAGTTGTGGATCCATTTCTTCCAAGAGAGCTTGTCTGGAGCTCAATTGGAATGGTACTATCAGTTGGAGAGTGTCGACATCCGTGATTGGAATGATCTTGCTGAGGCTTTTTATAAGCAATATCAATACAATGTTGATCTAGCCCCTACTCGCATGCAACTACAAAGCATGTCTATGGGTGCTAAAGAGAATTTCAAGGAGTATGCCCATAAGTGGAGAGATTTGGCTAGAAGAGTACAACCTCCTCTAACTGACAGGGAGTTAGTGGATATGTTCATGTGTACGTTGAATGGTCCTTTTTATAGTCATCTCATTGGAAGTTCATCATCTGGCTTCACTGAGTTGATAATGACAGGAGAGCGCGTAGAAAGTGGTATAAGGAGTGGCAAGATCCAAGTGGGTGCTTCTTCATCCAGCACTACAAAGAAGCCCCCTAGTGGGAAGAAAGAGTCGAATGCTGTTTATGGTCAACCTGATCGTAATAGGAGGCACCAATCTATGAGTGCAGTTCATATCTCCAATCCAACTCCTACAACACCAGAGCCACCACAGGGCAATCAACAGAGGCCTAGAAGACAGTTCACTAAGCTCAACATGTCGCTGGCCCAAGCCTTGCAACACTTGTTGAAGGGTGAACTCATCACTTTGAGGGACCCTCCTCAGAATCCCAATGTTACCTCTCCCAGGTACAATCCTAATGCACGATGTGCATATCATTCAAATTGTCAGGGACATGATACCAATAGTTGCTGGATATTGAAAAACAAGATCCAAGATATGATTGATGCTGGAGAGATTGAGTTTGACCCTCCGGGTACTCCAAATGTGATTATTGCTCCCATGCCAAATCATGAAAAGACTGTCAATGCCATTGATGAAGTTTCACATATTTCCTCAGTTGCAGATGTGATCACACCATTTTCTGTTATTAAGAAGAAGTTGGTACAAGCTGGGTTCTTTCCAGGTTGTCATGAAGATTGTTTCTATTGTACTTATAAACCGGATAGTTGCTGGAAGTTGAAGGACGGTATTCAACGCCTCATGAATAATTACACCATATTGTTTGAGAGGACATCTTCTATAGAGAGCATGGTTGAACATATAACTAAAGGTGCGAAGGTTGAAGAAGTGGATATGGTTGATAAAGTGCCGGTAAGGATTACTTCCAAGGGTCCTGTCAAAATCACTCATAAGGGTCCAATTAAGATTACTGCTGAAGGCCCTGTGAAGGTCGTTGCTGAAGCTAGAGTGGCTCCTATGATCATTACCACTCCTGGTCCTATTCCATATACTTCTGATAAAGCTGTGCCTTGGCATTATGGCTCCGATGTTTATATTCATGGTGTTAAGCAGGAACCCTTAGCTGAGACACCTGTTGCTGATGAAAACCTTGATGTTGACAATATTGCTGGATCTAGTAAGATCACACGAAGCGGAAGAATTTTCTCTTCTCCAGTTACCTCCAAGAATACATTACTCCAGCTACTACCTCCACTACTGATACTCGGGGAAAAGGTCCTGTTATTGAACCTATACAAACTGATGTGCCAACTGCTGATGATCTTTCCAAGCAGATGGAAGAAGTATTGAAGATCATTCGCAAGAGTGATTATGACATTGTTGATCAATTGGGGCATACTCCCTCCAAGATTTCTATGTTGTCTTTATTAATGTGTTCTGAGGCTCATGCCAAAGCCTTGATAAATTTTTTGAAGACTGCTCAAGTACCAAATGAGATTTCTGTAGACCAGTTTGAAAATTGCGTTGCACACTTGACCTATGATAATGGGTTAGGTTTCTTCGATGCTGATTTGACTCCTGCCAAGAGGGATCATAACAGGGCTCTACATATCTCTATTGAATGCAGGGGCACTACCCTGTCACATGTGTTAATAGACAATGGTTCCTCGCTGAATGTGTTGCCCAAAGAAGTTCTGAATAAGCTTAGTCCTGAAGATCCTGTGTTGAAGCCCAGTAATATAGTGGTGAAGGCTTTTGATGGCTCGAGAAGAGTGGTGCATGGAGAAATTGATCTCCCAATAAAAGTAGGTTCTCAAGTCTTCAATGCTACTTTTTATGTAATGGATATTCGTCCTTCGTATTCTTGTTTGCTTGGGCGTCCCTGGATCCATGGGGTAGGTGCCATAACCTCCACTTTACATCAGAAGCTGAGATATCCAGTAGAAGGAAAAGTTGTCACTGTTTACGGAGAGGAAGGATATATAGTTAGCCACGTGAACACATTTAAATATCTTGAAGTGGAAGGTGAATATGTTGAAACTCCGTGCCAGACGTTCGAAGTGGTTCCTTGGGTTGTTAATAATTATGAAGCTCCTCCTGTTGTCAAGAAAGTTCCTGTGGTCACCAGAGTACCTCCTACAATGGCCTCCCTCAAGGATGCTAGAGCTGTGGTGGATGAAGGTGGTTGTACTATTTGGGGTCAGCTTCTTGACATCCCTTACAAGTCTGACAAATTTGGTTTGGGTTTCACTGCAGAGTCCCAGAAGGCTGTTCGTCGTGCGCATGCTGTTCGTATCACCAATCAGGGGATTATGAAAGATCAGATCAATGCTGTGGGTGACTATGATGAAGATTATAACCTGGATGCTTGGATTTTTCCTACTGTGGGTGCTGGGCTTAATAATTGGAAGGCTGAATATGTTATTCCTATCTCCTTTAGTCAGGAGTAAATACTATTACTGTGTTGTTACTTTTAAAGTTTGTAATATTTGAACAATTAAACTCTTAAGCCTTGTGCCTTACCCGGGGCACAATGGTGTGCTTGTTACGGGATGTCATTTCATTTGCATACTTCATTCAATAAAAATCAGTGGACGTTTCGTTTTCGTAAATATTGTGTTCCTTGTATTTCTTTTATTTTTATCAGCTATGTGTTCTTACACACACCCACATCACTAAAATGCAGATCCTCATCCACTCTGGATCCGGTTGATAACAATTCTACTATTGCCGATTATAATTTCGAGAATCCGATCTATCAAGTTGGAGATGGAAAGGAGGACAATTGTGAAGTACCTGTAGAGCTTGCTAGGTTGTTACAACAAGAAGAGAAAGCTATACAGCCACATGAAGAGCCAGTCGAAGTTGTGAATTTGGGAACTGAAGAAAACAGGAAAGAAGTCAAGATAGGGGCTGAATTAGAGGATGGTGTCAAGAGCAGATTGATTCATATGTTACATGATTATGTGGAGATCTTTGCTTGGTCCTATGAGGATATGCCAGGGTTGGATACAGATATTGTGGTTCATCGTTTACCAGTAAAAGAAGATTGTCGGCCAAAGAAGCAGAAGGTTCGTCGCATGCGTCCTGAAATGTCAGAGAAGATTAAGACATAGGTAATGAAACAGTTTGATGCAGGGTTCTTAGCTGTGACTTCTTATCCCCAATGGGTTGCAAATGTGGTGCCGATACCAAAGAAAGATGGTAAGGTACGTATATGCGTAGACTACAGGGATTTGAACAAGGCCAGCCCCAAAGATGACTTTCCACTCCCTCATATGTTCTGGTAGACAGCACTGCTCAGCATAAGGTATTCCCTTTCGTGGATGGTTTCTCTGGTTACAATCAAATCAAGATGGCACCAGAAGATATGGAGAAGACAACCTTTGTTACACAGTGGGACACCTTTTGCTATAAAGTGATGCCATTTGGTTTGAAAAATGCAGGGGCAACATATCAGCGTGCTATGGTGGCTTTGTTTCATGATATGATTCATCATGAGATAGAGGTATATGTGGATGATATGATAGACATGTCCCAGAATGAAGAGCAACATCTTGATCATCTGCATAAGTTATTTGAGAGGTTAAAGAAATACAAGTTGAGATTGAACCCAAACAAGTGTACCTTTGGAGTTAGATCTGGTAAACTCCTGGGTTTCATTGTCAGTGGAAAAGGTATTGAAGTAGACCCTGCGAAAGTGAAAGCTATACAAGAGATGCCAGCTCCCCGTACTGCGAAGGAAGTAAGAGGTTTCTTGGGACGATTGAATTACATTGCAAGATTTATTTCCCAATTAACTGCTACCTGTGAGCCAATCTTCAAGTTGTTGAAGAAAGATCAGGTGATGGAATGGAATGATGAGTGCCAGATTGCCTTTGATGACATCAAGAGATATCTTCTAGAACCTCCAATTTTGATGCCACCAGTTGATGGAAAACCCTTGATTATGTACTTAACAGTGTTAGACAACTCAATGGGGTGTGTGTTGGGGCAACATGACGAGTCTGGTCGAAAAGAGCAGGCAATATACTACCTTAGCAAAAGGTTTACCGACTGTGAAACAAGATACTCACTGCTCGAGAAAACTTGCTGCGCTTTGGCATGGGTTGCTCGCCGACTAAGACAGTATATGTTAACTCATACCACCTTATTTATTTCGAAGATGGATCCAATCAAGTACATATTCGAGAAACCTGCTCTCTCCGGACGAATAGCGAGATGGAAAATGATCTTAACAGAATATGATATACAATACACTACTCAGAAGGCCATTAAAGGAAGTGTTGTGGCTGATCATTTGGCTCATCAAGCAGTGGATGATTATCAGTCAATGAGTTTTGAGTTCCCCGATGAAGACATTATGATTATTACTAAAGAACCTGGACAATATGACAGACTTGAACAAGGATCCCGATGGACTATGGTTTTTGATGGAGCTTCTAATGCACTGGGTAATGGTGTGGGTGTTGTGATCAGTTCCCCTGAAGGTTGTCATACCCCGATTACTGCAAGAATTTGTTTCTATTGTACCAATAATATGGCTGAGTATGAGGCATGTATCCTGGGTATCAAAGCTGCCATTGATATGAAGATTCAGTTCCTGGACGTGTATGGAGATTCAGCCCTGGTAGTAAGTCAGATCAAAGGAGATTGGGATACCCGACATGATAACCTTATTCCTTACAAAGAGTATGTGTTGTCTTTGATCCCACATTTCAAAGAGATTACCTTTGGACATATTCCACGAAGAGAGAATCAATTGGCAGATGCCTTAGCTACCATGGCATCCATGTTTGAGATCAGCTGGGATGATGAAGCTCCCAAGATTACTATTGATAGATTTGAGAAGCATGCATACTGCAATGAGATTGACACTGAAGAAGCAGAGGAGAAGCCTTGGTTCTATGAAGTGAAAAGATATCTTGAAGCCCAGGAGTTCCCTGAAGGGGCATCTGTCAAAGATAAGAAGTTTCTGAGAAGGTTTTCTGCTAAGTTCCTTTTGAGTAATGGAATTTTGTACAAGCGCAATCATGATTCAACTTTGCTTCGTTGTGTGGATAAGAAGGAAGCAATAGAGATTATGGAAGACATGCATGATGAGATCTTTGGCACTCATTCTAGTGGTCATACCATGGCAAAGAAGATATTGAGAGCAAGTTACTATTGGTCTACCATGGAAGCTGACTGCTATCAACATTCCAGAACATGTCACAAATGTAAAATCTATGCTGATAAAGTACATATACCTCCATCACCATTGAATGTGCCGACTTCTCCTTGGCCTTTTGCCATGTGGGGCATTGATATGATTGGTGAGATCAAGCCTACTGCTTCTAATGGGCATCGTTTCATCCTGGTTGCTATTGATTACTTCACAAAGTGGGTAGAGGCAGCTTCATTTGCATTTGTTACCAAGAATGTTGTGGCTCGATTCATTAAAAATAATCTCATATGTAGGTATGGCATCCCTGAAAGGATTATTACTGACAATGGCTCTAATCTGAACAACGCTATGATTACTGATATCTGCACGCAGTTCAAGATTAAGCATCACAACTCTTCTCCGTATCGCCCGAAGATGAATGGGGCAGTAGAAGCTGCTAATAAGAACATTAAGAAGATTCTACAGAAGATGACTGTTACTTATAAGGATTGGCATGAGATGTTACCATTTGCTCTTCATGGTTATCGTACTACAATCTGTACTTCAACAGGGGCAACCCCATTATCCTTAGTATATGGTATGGAAGCAGTTCTGCCCATTGAAGTTCAGATTCCCTCCTTAAGAATTATGAAGGATGCAGGCTTGGATGAAGATGAGTGGATTCAGACTCGACTTGACCAGATAAATTTGATTGATGAGAAGAGGTTAGCAGCTGTTTGTCATGGCCAGATGTACCAAAAACGGATGATCAAAGCTTTTAATAAGAAGATTAAGCCAAAGGTATATCAGGCTGGTGATTTGATCATCAAGCGTATCATATTACCACAGGGTGATCCTAGGGGCAAGTGGACTCCTACATATGAAGGACCATTTGTAGTCAAGACAGTGTTCTCAGGAGGTGCCATGATACTTACTACTATGGATGGTGAAGACTTCCCACAGCCTGTAAACACAAACATAGTTAAAAAATACTACGCATAAAAAGAGACCCGCTAGGTTGACTGGCCTAGGAAAAAATAAGGGCATCCCGGCGAACCAAAAGGGTTCGGGCAAAAATTAGGGATATATATATAAAAAATGTATACCCGGCAAGTTGAAAACCTGAAAAGGCGGCTTGGGCAAAAAAGGGTATCCCGGTGGATTGAAAACCTGAAAGGGCAATCCAGGCAAAAGTTAGGGATTAAAGCGTATGACTATGTCTCGTTTGGATCTCCCATGAAACTACGACCAGTTGTGCTACTTACTCAAGCTCGAACAGATAAAGATCAATCCAATCGTTTCCGTCTCAACAGCAGAAGATGAGATCCTTGAAGATAATGGCAATAGTATAATTGAAACTCAATAGGATTATTTCCCACATAGCTGATTTTCTTTGTTTTGTAAAAATTTTATGATGAATTCCTCTTACTAGGATTTCTGTCTCCTTGTACAAACTTGCCTATGTATAGGTCACTTTGTGATATAAATAAAATTCCATCTTTGAATCCAGATTTACTTTTACCCTATTTACATAAGCGAAACATCCATTGGTTGTGTTTGAATGTATGTATGCTTTTGAATATGATTGATGTTTACCAGAAATGCATAAAATGCTTAATATGATTGATGTTTACCAGAAATGCATGAAAATGCAGTAATAGTATTTACTAAGGACGAACGAGGGAAGGAATTCAACGAAGCTTCGCCGGTTCATCCCCACCAGACAGCTACAAGTCCCCCAGTAGGGCAAATCCATCTTCATAAATACTTCGAGTCACATCTCCCCTGGAATTTATGTCCATCTCTTTTATCCTCAGTCGGGATACTCAGGAACTTATTCCTTCAATAGAAGTACGACGAACAAAGACGGGAGGTTATAAATACTATACTATCAAACGAAACGGGAATGAGGTCCTCATATTCTTCAGTAACGAATCGAGATTTATTTTCCCTAGCCAGTAGTTGTTATACAAAGATATCCAGACGCTTCAGGCTTCATGATTCATACGTACATCATTTACATCATATCATAACATACATATCCATAAATGCATAATACAATTACTTAGGTGCATCATACTATGCATGCATACATAATGCATAAACTAATATTTCCCTTTGCAGGATAGTTATATGCAGGTAAAACAATATCAACAACTTACAAGGGGTCAGAAATGATCCATACACTACTCAAGATGTCCTCGAATAGTAGGCAAACGATCTGTAAAAAGATCCATTCCCTGGTTCAAGACATCTTTCAGAAGAACAAATCCTGACGTTCTTTTGACCCTTAAGAACAAATCTTGATGTTCTTTTGGCCCCTTGTTCAAGACTTTTTCAGAAGAACAAATCCTGGCATTCTTTTGGCCCCTTGTTCAAGACTTTTTCAGAAGAACAAATCCTGACGTTCTTTTGACCCTTAAGAACAAATCCTGACGTTCTTTTGGCCCTTTGTTCAAGACTTTTGACCCTTAAGAATAAATCCTGACGTTCTTTTGGCCCCTTGTTCAAGACTTTTTCAGAAGAACAAATCCTGATGTTCTTTTGACCCTTAATAACAAATCTTGACGTTCTTTTGGCCCCTTGTTCAAGACTTTTGACCCTTAAGAACAAATCCTGACGTTCTTTTGGCCCCTTGTTCAAGACTTTTTCAGAAGAACAAATCCTGACGTTCTTTTGACCCTTAAGAACAAATCCTGACGTTCTTTTGGCCCCTTGTTCAAGACTTTTTCAGAAGAACAAATCCTGACGTTCTTTTGACCCTTAAGAACAAATCCTGACGTTCTTTTGGCCCTTGGAGAATAGGCAAACGGTCTGTACAAAGATCCATTCACTAATCCAAAACATTTCCAGAAGAGATAATCATCACAAGATTTATTTCTACTGGTCCATCCAACAATTCAAATCATGTTGCATAAATGATTCAGAGACGGCTTATACAAAGACCTAGTACTGATATCCAGTATCAACATAAAAACATCACCATATCCAGATATTTTAGATGGCATCTCTAAGCCCATCTCCAATTCTTCCAAGTGGCATCTTTAAGCCCACTCAAGCATATACAACTAATCATCAGTGTTACTTTACGCACCGGTGAGTGCAAATTTTTGGGCTTTTATGTTCAATCCCCTTCAACCTTCCAGGTCACGAATGGCACATATACCAATCTAACCCCTCAGGTTTCAGAAAATTGAACAGGGGCAGTTGTTACACCCCAAAATTTTCCCTCCACAAGACAAGTCATTGTGTAATAAGAGGCTCACGAGGTTCAAAAGGTTCACAAGACATCTCATGAGGTTCACAAGGTTCACAAAGTTCACAATTAGTCAGAAGATTTGACAATTCCCTCAGACAATGCATCCTCCTAAGCAATGCATCCTAAACTAGGGTTTTGACTTTAATCAGGCTAAATGGATTTCCAAGACTTCAAGTGAGCTTCATAACATCTTATATGTGTTTAAGAATCCCCATGACAAGTTTCAAGACTTTTCCCAAAGGTTTGCTCAGTCAGATGATCAGATAGGTTAAAATCAGTCAAAGCAGCTAAAAAAGTCAAACTGAGGTCAACTGTGGTCAAACCAAAGTCAAACTTCATGATTTTTTGCCAACATCAAGTATATGAAGTAAAATTCATCATTTGATCAAGGGTTGATCATGATTCATCAATGAGATTTCAGATTATCAAGAATCAGGAGTTTCTAAATTAGGGTTTTCATAGGAAAAGTCAACTGAACTTTGACCAGTCATAACTTTCACATGCTTCATCAAGAATTTTCCATCCAAAGCTCATTTTGAAGGAAATTGAATTATCTACAATTTTGTGTCTCACAAGCCAAGCCCAAAAATGCTTCATTTGGAAGGTATGAGCTAAGACATTATAGGTCCTTTTGAAAGTCAACAAAAAGTCAACAACTTCAAAAGAGCATAACTTGAGAATGGTAAAAGATACGGACATGAAACCAATGAGGTTGGTTAGAGGACTCTTTAAGATTTCCAAAATGTCCAAGAACACCCTCATAGCATTAAAATTGAAGGATTTTTGCCCTTGCAAAGTTGGGAAATTTTAGGGAAGTTTATGAAGCAAATAAGGCCTTAAATCAAATTTTTGCTAAATGAGCCCACCAAATTGCCATCCCATCTTTATAAAAACACCAAGCACGACCCAACCCACCTATTTTATGATTTTTTATTTTTTATTTCATATTTATTTGAATTTTATTCATTAAAATACCATTTAAATTGAAATAAAATATAAAATCATATATTTAAAAAGGGATTTTGTTTCTAGAATGTTATAAATGATATTTGGATCAGATTGATACACAAGTTATGAGGATTGTCCCAAAATAGCATGGTTAGATCAAATAAAAATCAAAATTCATGACATATCTTTTTCAATATTCAAGTGATCCAAAAGTCCAAAGAATCATACAATTTTTTGACCTAATCTCATTCATATATATACATAGAACATATCACAACCAAAGGGACGAATTTTGGGCAGCCTCTTACACAACTTTCAAACTTCACAAAAACCATAAAAAATAAATTTTTGGTTTCATTCTTACAAGAGGTTTCAAGGTATTCTAAAGACACCACAAGCTTCCTTGAGCTTCCCTGAATCTAAACCACCCCTTACATGCCTCTGATTCATCCTCATTTGCATAACCCGAAGCATACATGCTCTCAATCTATTTTTTTTCGATTCATTGAATTTACATGTTTACAATGATTTTTGATTATGTACTAATGTTTGTTGATGCTCATAGATGATTTCTGGATTGTTTTTGTGAAGAACCATGACCGAATCATGAAAGTGCCATTGTTAGGGTTTCGACCATCACTTTAGGGCTTTACGTTTTACATTGTTTTTGGACATTCTAAAGACATGGCTATAACGTATAAACTATAAGCAATTGATCTGGGTTATTGATTTTTATTATTATGATGGTTTTCATGATGTTTCAAAAAACATAGGATTCTGGTTTTGAAAGTTTGCAGGTAAATTCGTAGGAGAAATCGCAAGTGTTTTCGCAGGTAAAATGAAGAAGATAAAGTCTGTTGGCGCGAAATCCAGGATTCAAAAAACTGATTTATTTTATATTGTTTGTTTTGTAAGTATGTTTCAAAGAGCATGAGTGCCCTGGTGGTTTTGATGCGCGCATAATATGTTAAGAGGTCTGGGTTCGAATCCGGCCAGAAGCAATTTTTTGCTTTAATTCTATTTGTGTTGTAGGATTATAATAAAACAATATGATGCTATCTGTTAGTCACAAATGCGCGCATAGCCTGGTGGAAAGCTTGTTGGTTCAGGGAGTGTAAAGCCTAGGGCCTGGGTTCGAATCCCAGCCCCATGTAAGTTCTTTTTCTCACTTTTTATTTTATTTTATTTGATTTTTGTTTATATTATAGTTAATTAACCTAAATAAAATGTTAAAAATAAAAATAGTTATATTATTTTTCTTGTATATAATTCAAAAAACTTATATTTTAAAAATTCAAATTTTATTAATAAAATTATTTAATATTTATTTTATTGTATATTATTAATATTATATGTTTTGTATAAATAATTTAACTATATTTAGATTAATTTATAAACCCTAATATTTTTCTATGTAAAACCTAATTTTCTTTATAAACCCTAAATCTTAATATATTTGTTTGTAAATTTTAATTATATATATTTATTTTATAATTTGTTTATATTATTATCATATGTAGTTTTTTTTATATAAATAATTTAATTAAGTTTAGATTAAGTAATTAACCATAATTTATTTTTCCTAAACAATTAAAAAACCCTAACTTTATTTTATGAGTTTAATTTCTTATTTTCATATGCTTATTTAATTATAATTAACAAATATTTTTATGTATATATAATTAAATTATTAGAACTATTAATCATATATATTAGTATATAATATTTATTATTTATTTCTTTTATTAAAATTCTTAAAAATAATTATTTATTTAATTTTGAACTTTTAATTTGTTTCTATATTATATTGTCATACTAACCTTCTTATATTTATTTTTGTTTGTTATTACAAACCAATTTATTTATTTATTTATTATATGCTCATTTATTTAAATTATTTTATTATTATTATAATGTAATTGTGCAAATTATGTAATAGTTGTAGAATTTCTTATTATTTATTTTTTAATTGCCATGGTTAGTAAAATAGGGAGTGTAAACATGTTTGTATTTAAAATTAAATTTAGATCACTAATTTGTAAGATAAATACTTGAATTTGTACACGCACACACGTAAGTCGATCTTGGATCGCCATCTCACATTCTTAAGGATATCCCTCATGTTGCCTAAATAAAAAAGGTCAAGTAAGGTGTAAAGCAAAGTCCCTTCTCTCATATCATCTAGTCCCTTAAAAGATAATAAGATCAAGTCCCTCCATGGTTGCCTTCGTAAATGATCTTGTCCCTTTCGAATAAAGATGATAAGTCCCTTTGAATTGCTAAATACACCTTACAGTTGCCTAATCATAGATGTCCCTTCACTTGTCCCTCATACATCCAAGGTAATGACTACCTATTCCTTAATAATAGGGATAGTCTTACCATTTAAAGTATATTTAAGAACAGAAAAGATTTAACTTAGGGTAGGTTTCTCTTATGTACTTGCTCACCTTTTCAAAACATTTCAAAGCACTTCACATCTCAAACAATTTTCAAAACAAAGGCTTTATATATATCCGTACATGGATCATTATAAAGTACTTAAGAAAATTTCTAATCACACACTACACTTTTCAAAAACATTTTAAAGTGAGCTAAGTAACTAAGAGCCCATGGATAACCATGGATGTAAAAGGTGCTAACACCTTCCCTTTACATAACCTACCCCCCGAACCCAAAAATCTTTTAAGGTCTTTCCTGTTCTTTTATGCCTTTCCTTTGGATAAAATAAAAGTCGGTGGCGACTTTTGCTATCCGCAACATTTAACTAAAGTCAGTTCTCCCACCGTGTTACACAATGCAATACCAAAAGATGCAATGCCTGATCCTTGGAGAATCAAGTCATGGAATCCATGGATCTTATGCTCAATGCCATGATGTTGATGAAATGAGGAAGAATGAAGAAGATTGATGGAAAATGGAGCTTCCTTGAAGAAAAATGCAGAAGTAAAATCAGAGAGAAAATTGTGGATGCAAGGTGAAATTTTAGAGCAAAATGATGATGTGTGGTTCAACTAGGGTTTATTCCTTATATAACATGAGTTAGCCTCTAAACTAACTCATTTAACAGTTGGAAGTGTGGTTAACTGAGTCAAGTTAGTTTGAAAAATCAGTTATGGTGAGTGAAGTTAGTTGGAGCTCGAGTTGAAGCTGGCCGGATTCAATCAAGTACATTGAAGTTCATGCTTGTTATGGTAAGGCTTAATACAATGTGATTGCAGCATGAAGCTTATTGGATCAAAGTTGCAGCCTGTAGGGTAATATGTGAAATGGAATCCCTTGGCATGAAATGCAAAATGGGTGCATGGCATGTGATGTGAACCAGCAACCAGGTGATCATGTATTCCAAATGCATTTTGTGAACCTTGCCAACTTGGATGAAGCATACACAATTGATCTGAGTTGATTCCAACATGAAACACACTGCCTTGCTACACAAGAAAGTGAATGTCCTATTGTGATCCTCCTCTGAATGTTTCTTCATGCACAAGTCATCAAATGAGGTAATCCTTGGACTCAAATTGAAGAAGAGTTTCACACTACGTGTTTGATGTTCAAGCCATCCTGAAATAATGACTCTAGATAGCTCAAACATCATCTTGAACATCATAAATCAACACTGCATTATGGGCCTTCCTGGACTGCCCTTGGCCTGGCCAGATGCCCTGCTCACTTTCAGTTTGAACACCCTCTCTTTGCCTTCCCGTAACTCTCAATCCTTTGATCAGATGAAAAATCTTTTAACATCAATGTTGTTGGAAACATGGCAATGAACAACTTTGTAGTTCAAAGAAAATTCATTTAAGGCCTCTAACATGGAGAAAAATGGCTTCCCTTGTGACCTACCACCTGTTTGATGAATTGCCAGGCAGGGCACGCGCGCTGGCCTGCAAGCTGCCTCGCCCATGACCTAGTTTTACCTTGATTTTCCTCAACTTTACATGATCATAACTTTCTCATTTTTTATGCTATGGAAGAGTTCCACCTATGGATTTGAAGCTCAAGATGTCCTCTTTAATTGGCTCCAAGTAGAATTTTCATAGCTCTCATATTTTTGGAGAAGGCCTCATTTAAAGTAGTTGTAAAAATAGCCAAAACTTGCCATTTTTGGAAACCCTAATTTTCCAAAAATGGTAAGTTTTGGTTTTCTTGATTTCTCTTGATACCTCCATCATTTCTTGATCAAATCTGAAACATAGGACCCTTGTAACCCTAATTTCATGATTTTAATCTCAAAAAGTCAGGAGTTGACTTTTTCTTCAGCATGGTTGACTTTTCCCCAAATTCCTGATTTTCATTCATCTGACCAATTGAACCTCTTCCAAGATGAATTTGTGGATGAAATTTTAACCCTATACACTTGTTGTCATATAGAACACAGTAGAATCCCCTTTTGTTCAAAAATTCATGGAGAAGTCCTTCACACATGAAACCCTAATTTGGGCCATTTCCTTAGGAGATGTTGCACTGCTTGCTTCCTTGGAGTCATTCAATTCTTTTCATGACTTGTGGCTTCAAATAAGAAATTGTGGGATGTTGTTGACCCTTAGCATGATGTTGAGAAGCTTTGTGAGCCTTTGATTGCCTTTGTATAACCTTCAGTTGCTCCAATCATTGATCACATACCTATGCCTCAACTTTACTACACATGATGCAATGTTTTTTGGTTATTTTATGAACTTATGTATGCCAATGCTATGCCAAATGTTGAGGATATTAGAGGGAAAATTTTGAGGTATTACAGCTTCCCCTATTCAATTATCTGCAAGTTTGAATGACTAATTGCGAAAGCTTTTAAACGTTCAAGATATGAAGTGATTGAATACTCGAATAAAACCTGAAAATTTGCACACTGTGGGTAATAAAATATGCTGGGAAGAATGCCATCCTCAAATGACAATTCTCAAAAGATCCTCAGATCTAACACAAAACCATCCTCGAACAGATACGCAATGGCATACCGACCTCAGTCGATAACCAGAAACACAAAGACTGACCTCAAACAGACTTTTCAAAAGAGACAAACTGACCTCAATCAATAAGCTCAAAATGGTCTATCATACTCGAATGATAGCCACAATAACAAGACCAACCTCAAAAGGACTTGAAGAAAAGAATGCCATCCTCGAATGACAACTCTCACAAGATCCTCGGATCTAACACGAAACCATCCTCAAATGGAAACACAATGGTATATCGGCCTCAGTCGATAACCCGAAACACAAAGAATAACCTCAGACAGACTTTGCAAAAGAGACAAACTGACCTCAATCAATAAGCTCACAATGGTCTATCATCCTCGAATGATAGCCACAATAACAAGACCAACCTCAGAAGGACTTGAAGAAAAGAATACCATCCTCGAATGAAAACTCTCACAAGATCCTCAGATCTAACACGAAACCATCCTCGAATGGAAACACAATGGTATACTGGCCTCAGTCGATAACCCGAAACACAAAGAATGACCTCAGACAGACTTTGCAAAAGAGACAAACTGACTGTAGATGTTTAGAATTGGCAGAATTTTTGACCAACAAGAAATATTGAATTCAGTTCAGAATGTCCTATCAGATGTTGGGACATTATCAAACAGAGTATAAGAACTTATTTCAGGATGTCACACCAGATGTTGGGACATTGTGTAAATGACTTAAGTTCAGTTTTTCAGGATGTCCCAACAGATGTTGAGACATCTCAAACCTGCTACCAGAATTAATTATTGACTAACTGATCTGAGATATTTAAGGAGAGTTATCTGGAATTAATTATGGATGGATAAAAACAGAACAAGGCGCATCTGTAGGGAGTTTTATTATGAGGATTCAGTTTAAACAGAAGAACTAAATCATCTAGAATCTAGGAAGTAACAAACCCTAATTCTAGGTGGAAGTTGTTGTGTTTTAGGACTGGATTAACCTACAGAAAGCCCAAATTACAAACACCTATTTAATCAACAGAAACTCACAGAATTGAGTACGAATTTCAGAAGACAAAATAGGGTGTTGTGTCTTTAATAGCAGGTTGTTTTTAATTGTACCACTTTATGAGCTTTTAAGCAAAAGTGCATTTGTGACTTGATTGAAACTGTGAAGTAAGATCAAGCTGTTTTGTTTGAAGTATGACTTCAATTTTGTTAAACTTGTAAACAAAATCACTGTGTGATTGAGTGGGAGTGAGTAGGGTACTCATATCTAAGTTGTGTCTTAGGTAGAAATTGCATTGGGTAGGTATTAAGTGATAGATTAAACAGGGTGGTTTAAGTCTAGAATTAATATTACTTATAATGGATTTCCTCCTGGCTTGGTAGCCTCCAGATGTAAGTGTGGTTATACACTGAACTGGGTTAACAAACTTCTGTGTTGTTTACTTTTCTTGCTATTTAAGTTTTGGTTAAATCTGTCAAGTGTTGGGACATCTCTTAGGACATCTCATACCTGATCACAGAATTTCAATTGGCATCAGAGCAGGCACCCTGCCTGTTTATACTGGGTGAGATCTAGGGAATACAAATTCTGGAAACATGGACAGAGATATAGGATCAGTAAATAGACCACCTATACTGGATGGTTCTAATTATGACTACTGGAAGCCAAGAATGATTGCATTCTTAAGATCACTTGACAACAGGGCCTGGAGAGCAGTCAACATTGGATGGGATCATCCTATCCAAGACACCAAAGATGGATCAAAAGTGTTGAAACCTGAAGAAGAATGGAGTAAGGAGGAAGAAGATTCAGCACTAGGCAACTCCAAGGCCTTAAATGCTCTATTCAATGGCATTGATAGGAACATCTTTAGACTTGTGCATCACTGTGAGCTAGCCAAAGATGTGTGGGATACTCTCAAAACAACTCATGAAGGAACATCAAAGGTAAAGATGTCAAGACTTCAACTTCTCACCACCAAGTTTGAAAACATGAGAATGAAGGAAGATGAGACAGTTCATGAATTCTACATGAACATCTTAGAAGTAGCTAATACTTCTGGAGCTTTGGGAGAAAAGATGACTGATGAAAAGCTTGTAAGAAAGATCCTCAGATCTTTGCCAAAAAGATTTGACATGAAAGTCACAGCAATAGAAGAAGCTCAAGACATATTCACTATGAAAGTTGAAGAACTCATTGGTTCCCTTCAAACATTTGAGATGGGAATGAATGACACAAATGTTAAGAAGAACAAAAGCATAGCCTTGGTGACAAATACTGATGAAGAAGATGATGAATCAGATATTGGTAAAAGCTTATCAGACAACATTGCAATGCTTGGAAGACAATTCAAAAAGATTCTCAGAGGAATGGAAGGCAAATCCAAACCCAATGGAAGATACACAAACTCTTCTGAGAACAAGAGGCCTTATGATACTAACAGAAGGTCAAATTATGATGAAAAGACCAGTCAAGAAAAAGGAGTCAAATGCCATGGATGTGAAGGATATGGACACATCAGGAATGAATGTCCTACCTACTTTAAAAGGCAAAAGAAAGGACTCTCTGTGACCTGGTCTGATGAAGACTCAGGAGGTGATTCAGAAGAAGAATCAGCTAAGCATATCACTGCTTTAGCTGGACTATGTGAATCTGAAAGTGATTCTAGTGATGGGGAGCTTACTGTTGAAGAACTTGAGCAAGCCTACAAAGATCTATACAAAAGAAGTACTGAAATATGCAGTGAGGTCATAAAGCTAAAGAAGCAGAATGAGGCACTAGAAGATGAAAAAGCAAGTGATCAAGAGATCATTGACACCTTGAAAAGTGAAGTAAGTCTTCTCAACTCCAAGTTGGAACACATGTCCAAATCTGTTAGAATGTTGAACAGCAGTTCAAGTACACTGGATGTTATTCTCAACAACAATAAGCATTCAGGGGATAAAAGTGGACTGGGATTTAACAGAGTACATAAAGATGAAGCTAGATCTAGCAAAACTACTTCAAAATCCATACAGTCAAACAAGATGTCCCAACATATGCTTCAACATCAGGAAAAGAACACAAAGTCAAACATAATGTTCCAACAGATGTCTCAACATTCTGAAAAGAACAAAATGAAGAAGAAGTATCAAAGATGGAGATGTCATCATTGTGGAAGATTTGGACATATCAAACCTCATTGTTATAAGCTGCATGGATATCCAAATCAGATGTATCAGCAATCTTCTAAGCAGAAAATAGAAGTTACCAAGAAAGTGCTGCATAAACATCAAAGAAATCAGCAACCTCCTAAGCAGAAGACAGAAGTCATCAAGAAGGTATGGAGACCAAAAGCTAGCACTCAGGCTGATCAAAGCTACATACACAAGAACAAGATCAACAATCAATCTTGGATATCTACTGATGAACAACACACAAGGCAGAGGCATCAAAAGAAATCTCAACTCAAATGGTCAAAGAAAAGTGCTGCATATATAGCACATACATCACTAAGAGTATCAGCTAAAGAAGACTGGTACTTTGACAGTGGATGTTCAAGACACATGACTGGATTGAAGAATCTGCTAGTAAACTTAAAGTCACATTCATCCAGATATGTAACCTTTGGAGATGGAGCTAAAGGAGAAATCAAGGGAGTTGGGACCTTGGACTGTCAAGATGTTCCAAGACTAGATGATGTGCTGCTAGTTAAAGGTTTAACTGCTAACCTGATCAGCATAAGTCAATTATGTGATCAAGGGTACAGTATAAACTTTACCAAAACTGAATGCATAGTGACTAACAAAGAACAAGAGGTTGTCATGAAAGGAGCCAGATCTAAAGACAACTTTTACATGTGGGAATCTCAAGATTTCAGCCTTACTTCAACTTGCTCCTTAGCTAAAGAAGAAGAAGTGAAACTATGGCACCAAAGACTAGGTCATCTTCATTTCAGAGGCATAAAGAAGATAATATCTATGGATGCTGTAAGAGGTATTCCTAAACTGAAGATTGATGATGGCAAAATATGTGGTGAATGTCAAATAGGCAGGCAAACCAAGATGTCCCATCCAAAGCTCCAACATCTGACAACTTCTAAAGTTTTGGAACTATTGCATATGGATCTTATGGGACCTATGCAGGTTGAAAGTCTTGGTGGCAAGAGGTATGCCTATGTGGTGGTTGATGACTTTTCAAGGTATACATGGATAAATTTTATCAAAAAAAAGTCTAATGTATTTGATGTATTCAAAGACTTATGCCAAAGAATACAAAGGGAAAAAGCCAGCTGTGTGATCAGAATAAGAAGTGATCATGGAAAAGAGTTTGAGAACCAAAAGTTCTTAGATTTCTGCTCTTCAGAAGGAATCAATCATGAATATTCTTCACCAATCACTCCTCAACAGAATGGGATTGTTGAGAGGAAGAATAGAACTATTCAAGAATCAGCAAGAGCTATGATCCATGCTAAAAAGTTACCTTTGTACTTCTGGGCTGAAGCTATGAACACAGCTTGTTACATCCACAACAGAGTTACTCTAAGAAAAGGAACTTTGTCCATAATCTATGAAGTCTGGAAGGGCAGAAAACCCACAGTTAAGTACTTCCATGTGTTTGGAAGTAACTGTTATATTCTGGCAGATAGGGAGCAAAGGAGAAAAATGGATCCTAAAAGTGATGAAGGGATTTTTCTTGGATATTCTATAAACAGCAGAGCATATAGAGTATTTAATTCTAGAACCAAGGTTATCATGGAGTCTATAAATGTGATAATTGATGATGCTCCTACAGATGTCCCAGAAGATGTTGGAACATCTGCTGATATCAAGATTGAAGCTGAAGAAAAGAGTGATCATTATGACTTCACTCAAACTGATGCAAGGACAGAACAATCCAGCAAACCTCCCTCCATCAGAATACAGAAGGATCATCCCAAAGATTTGATAATTGGTGATCCCAACAGAGGTGTGAGCACTAGATCAAGAGAAGTGATTTCAGGTTCCTGTTTTGTTTCTAAAATAGAACCTAAAAACATCAAGGAAGCTCTTACTGATGAATACTGGATTTGTGCTATGCAAGAGGAATTAGGTCAATTCACAAGGAATGAAGTGTGGAATCTTGTTCCTAAACCTGATGACATAAATGTGATTGGAACAAAATGGGTGTATAAGAACAAGTCAAATGAACAAGGAGTTGTTACAAAGAACAAAGCTAGACTTGTAGCTCAAGGATACACACAAATTGAAGGAGTAGACTTTGATGAAACCTTTGCACCAGTAGCAAGGCTTGAATCAATCAGACTACTTTTGGGAATTGCTTGTATCTTAAAGTTCAAGCTATTTCAAATGGATGTGAAAAGTGCCTTTTTAAATGGTTATCTTAATGAAGAAGTATATGTAGAACAACCTAAAGGATTTGTTGATCCAAGCTGTCCAAATCATGTATACAAACTAAAGAAGGCTCTTTATGGTCTGAAGCAAGCTCCAAGGGCATGGTATGAAAGATTGACTACTTTTCTTATCAAGCAAGGGTACAGGAAAGGTGGAATTGACAAAACCTTGTTTGTTAAAGATGAAGAAGGAAATGTCATGATTGCTCAAATATATGTAGATGACATTGTCTTTGGTGGGATGTCTGACAGGATGGTCAAACATTTTGTCAACCAGATGGAATCTGAATTTGAAATGAGCCTAGTAGGAGAGTTAACCTACTTTCTTGGTCTGCAAATAAAGCAAATGGAAGACTCCATGTTCATTTCCCAAAGCAAGTATACCAAGAACATAGTCAAGAAATTTGGAATGGAAAATGCTACTCATAAGAGAACTCCTGCCCCCACACATTTAAAGCTGACTAAAGATGAAAAGGGTGAGAATGTAGATCAAAGCATATACAGAAGCATGATTGGAAGCTTGTTATATTTGACTGCTAGCAGACCAGACATAGCATTTGCAGTAGGTGTATGTGCAAGATATCAAGCTGATCCAAAAGTCAGTCATATCAATCAAGTCAAGAGAATCCTTAAATATGTTAATGGTACTTGTGACTATGGCATAATGTACTTTCATGGATGTAAACCAATTCTCACTGGCTTCTGTGATGCTGATTGGGCTGGAAGTGCTGATGACAGAAAAAGCACTTCAGGAGGATGCTTCTTTCTAGGAAACAATTTGATTTCTTGGTTCAGTAAGAAACAAAATTGTGTATCCTTATCTACAGCTGAAGCTGAATATATAGCAGCTGGAAGCAGTTGTTCTCAGTTGGTTTGGATGAAGCAAATGCTCACTGAGTACAATGTCCCACAAGATGTTATGACATTGTACTGTGACAACTTAAGTGCAATTAACATATCAAAGAATCCTATCCAACATAGCAGGACCAAGCATATTGATATCAGACATCATTTCATCAGAGATCTTGTAGAAGAAAAAGTGATTTCATTGGAACATGTAGCTACAAATCTGCAGTTGGCTGATATCTTTACCAAAGCATTGGATGCTACATAATTTGAGAACTTAAGGGGCAAATTGGGAATCTGTTTATGTGAGATTTAGCAGCTAAGGAAATGTGCTAACATGTCATATGACATTGTGTGGCATAAGTACCAGATGGCAACACCAGTCTGGTCAAGAACCTTGGGTACTCCATTCCTAATCATTTTCAATGTAACGACTATTTATATAATAACAGTTTGCATTCAGCTATCCATATTCTCATCATTCTATCAAAAGCGAATTGCATTATCTAGCTGTTCTTCAGAAATCATCAACCCTAAAACTCTTCATCCATCTTCTTTGAAAATGTCTCAAAACCCTAACACTCCTGAAGAAGTTCTCAACAAAGAAGATGTGGTTCATGCAACCCCCATCTCTGTAGTACCCATGAAGTCAACCCCATTGGACGAAATCAGAGGAAGTGTTCCTCATGCTAAAAAGCCAAGAACTCCAAAAAGAGCAAAAGATCAAGTCTGCAGCAAATCCAAAGGCATTCCTTCTCCAACAAATATGCCTCCAAAATCTTCTGAATATGTGGATGCTTCCATAAAGGAGATAGTAAACAAGATTCTTTTTGAACAAAGAGTGGTTAGTGGCATATCTATCCCTCTGAACACCATGCCAGCTCCTCAAGAAGATCAACAAACTCAAGCTGCAAAGGACACTCCTGCTCAACAGGATGTCCCAATAGATGTTGAAACATCTGAGGATGAACAAAATGCCTCATCTGATGCTGCTGTAGAAGAATCTGAGGACCAGAAAAAGGCCTCAAATGAAAATGATGAAGAAGAATCTGAGGATCAGACCAAAGCCTCAACTGAAGAACATATCTCTGATGATCAACCAGCTGAAGAGGAGACTGCTCAATCTCCTTCTGTGGTGAACCTAGAGCAGGATTCTGATACAGAGATCATTGCCTCTGTAAGACCTAGCATAGCCAAAAGGCTCAGGACTAGGAAAGAAAAGATGCAAGCAGGACATGCAATTCCTGAGAAGAAGCAAGCTACCCCAAAGAAAGACAAAGCTAAAGCTGTCTTTGGTCCTACCAAACAATGGAGCAAGGTGCAACCACAGAAGAGGAAAGCTGTCACTCCTCCAGACTCAGATGTTGAAGCAGATGTCCCAACATCTCCTCCAAAGAAGAAAACAGCACCCTCTAGGGCATCAACTGCTGTTCCAGAAGCTCCTTTGGACAACATCTCATTTCATCATGTTTCAAGTGTTAACAGGTGGAAGTTTGTGTACCAAAGAAGGGTAGCACTTGAAAGAGAGCTGAGCAGTAATGCACTTGAGTGCACTGAATTAATTGACCTCATATCTGCTGCTGGTCTCTTCAAAATAGTCTCCAATCTCTCTCCCTGCTATGAACTACTGGTCAAAGAATTCATAGTCAATCTTCAGGAAGATTGTGCAAATGGTAAGTCTGCTGAATTTAGAAAAGTCTTTGTTAGAGGCAGGTGTGTAGAGTTCTCTCCTCAGATCATCAACCAATACCTTGGAAGAGAATCTGATGGACCAAATGAGCTAGGGAAGACTGATAACCAAATCTGCAAGGTTATCACTGCAAACCAGGTCAAGGCTTGGCCAGTTAAAGGAAAGCTCTCAGTAAGCATGCTGACAAGAAAATATGCCATGCTGAACAGGATTGGTACAACAAACTGGGTGCCTACCAATCACACATCTTCAATATCCACTGGCTTGGGCAGGTTTATTTATGCTGTGGGCACTCAGACTAAGCTAGATTATGGTGCCTACATCTTTGATCAGACCTTGAAGCATGCTAGCTCATCTGCAACAAAGCTGCCAATAGCTTTCCCTTCCTTGCTGTGTGGTATAGTGCTAAGTCAATACCCTGGGATCCTCTCTGAGAAGGACACAGTCTGCAAAAGAGAAAGCCCTCTGGCCTTTCAATACAAACTGTTCCTGAGTCATCATGCAGCAGATGTTGAAGCACCCTCTGGGACATCTGCAGGTCCTTCAAATGCAAAGACTCCAATCTCCAAGGCTGCATTGATTGCTGAACTGAAGAGCACCTGTAAAGAACTTGAAGCTAGGAAGCAGAAGCTTGAGGAAATTATCCAAAGGCTGGAGAGTGAAGGTGATCAGAAAGCTGCTTCTGATGAAGAAACTGAGGAAGATGAAGAAACTGAATGTGATGAATTTGAGTGATCATTGTATGTGAGGAAAAATGTATGACAACTGCATTGTAATTTAGAATCAATGACTTTGGCCCCAAATTTGTGTCTAACAAGGGGGAGAACAACAACAACAACAATGTGTATGCTGTTTAATTATGAATGAAAAATCTGTTTGTTTGTTTCTGAACTGAATCAGTGTGTTTTGATAAATATTTCTGTTGCAACAAGACTTGATACATGTATGTTTGAGGGGGAGTAATCTCAAATATGATTCAACAGAAAAGTAATGCTATACTCTGATAAAAGAAATATTGAATTCAGTTCAGAATGTCCTATCAGATGTTGGGACATTATCAAACAGAGTATAAGAACTTATTTCAGGATGTCACACCAGATGTTGGGACATTGTGTAAATGACTTAAGTTCAGTTTTTCAGGATGTCCCAACAGATGTTGAGACATCTCAAACCTGCTACCAGAATTAATTATTGACTAACTGATCTGAGATATTTAAGGAGAGTTATCTGGAATTAATTATGGATGGATAAAAACAGAACAAGGCGCATCTGTAGGGAGTTTTATTATGAGGATTCAGTTTAAACAGAAGAACTAAATCATCTAGAATCTAGGAAGTAACAAACCCTAATTCTAGGTGGAAGCTACTGTGTTTTAGGACTGGATTAACCTACAGAAAGCCCAAATTACAAACACCTATTTAATCAACAAAAACTCACAGAATTGAGTACGAATTTCAGAAGACAAAATAGGGTGTTGTGTCTTTAATAGCAGGTTGTTTTTAATTGTACCACTTTATGAGCTTTTAAGCAAAAGTGCATTTGTGACTTGATTGAAACTGTGAAGTAAGATCAAGCTGTTTTGTTTGAAGTATGACTTCAATTTTATTAAACTTGTAAACAAAATCACTGTGTGATTGAGTGGGAGTGAGTAGGGTACTCATATCTAAGTTGTGTCTTAGGTAGAAATTGCATTGGGTAGGTATTAAGTGATAGATTAAACAGGGTGGTTTAAGTCTAGAATTAATATTACTTATAGTGGATTTCCTCCTGGCTTGGTAGCCTCCAGATGTAAGTGTGGTTATACACTGAACTGGGTTAACAAACTTCTGTGTTGTTTACTTTTCTTGCTATTTAAGTTTTGGTTAAATCTGTCAAGTGTTGGGACATCTCTTAGGACATCTCATACCTGATCACAGAATTTCACTAACCTCAATCAATAAGCCCAAAATGGTTTATCATCCTCGAATGATAGCCACAACAACAAGACCAACCTCAGAAGGACTTGAAGAAAATAATTCCATCCTCGAATGACAATTCTCAAAAGATCCTCGGATCTAAAACGTAACCATCCTCGAATGGAGACACAATGGTATACCGGCCTCAGTCGATAACCCGAAAAACAAAGAATGACCTCAGATAGACTTTGCAAAAGAGATAAACTGACCTCAATCAATAATCCCAAAATGGTCTATCATCCTCGAATGATAGCCACAACAACAAGACCAACCTCAGAAGGACTTGAAGAAAAGAATTCCATCCTTGAATGACAATTCTCAAAAGATCCTCGGATATAAAACGAAACCATCCTCGAATGGAGACGCAATGGTATACCGGCCTCAGTCGATAACCAGAAACACAAAGATTATAGGACAAGATGGAACGAGATCGTTGTACATAAACGAGAGCCCATGCAAACAGGACCGTACAAAACAAGAGCTTGCGACGCGATTGTTGTACAAAACAAGATGCGGAATGGGTGACAAATTTGACTTGAAAAGACAAGGATATTTGGAAAATGATATTGGTATCCTCTGTGCGGAGTATTTCAGGTTGAGAAGATGCTCCAGGTCATACGTAATATACCTCAAAACTGGCCCATGATGGCATGCATATGCTTGGATTTATAGCGTAATGCTCCATGATGATGGAAATGCTACGCTTTGGAGGATGAAAATGTAATGATGATTATGCAAATGAAAATGCAAAGGATCTCCCGGAAAGGAGACTACAAGTATCCCAGATGGCTTGACTGGGGAGGAACTGATGATCACTGCACTGATCTGATCCATCCTGATGAGGAGGAGACAACTCTGCGGGGAAAGCTGTTAATGATACACCGACTCTGAACTGCCGTCGTTGCCAAAAATAAATTGGACTTTGAGAATGGAGAGCCACGACCCTGCTGGAGATGGACCCTTTTTGCACTCTGGTGGGGAAGTGGAGACCTCCTGACTTGGCTGGGAACCAAAGGTATGGCTTGCTAAGGAAGCAAACTGCTGGGAAAGGAAAGACAATCCTTACACTGTTGGGAATTGCCCCTGTATTGAAGGAAGACTTCTGCTTGGGGAGGGAAAACATCTCTTGCCACTAATGTTGGAGAATAAATTCAACTTCACTTCCACTGGGGATAACTGGAGACACCTTGGAAAACACCTATTCTTGTTCAAGTATAATGAAATGTTCCTCTTGGAAATCCGCTTTAGCTATGTTAGCAACACCTGTACCTATACCTGCACAAACACAATTGATAGTGCTTGCAACATGGAGAGTTAGTTTGGGACCTGTATGCCCCAGGCTCATAGAATGAATCATTATCTGGGCATCTTGACACCCTTTCAGAGTTGTATTAAATGTTTTTGTCCTCCTGCCTGAGTTAGAAAGCATTCAAATGTTCACAACACAATATAAATCACAATTTGCTGGACGTTCTCGCAATCAATCAATGATAGATGAAAAACAAAAACGGGAAGCAAATAGTTACAAGTTGACTGGAATCGATTTTTATTGATTTGGAAAAACGAACATGAATAGGCATTACAAAGGAAGCAATTCCCTGGAAAGAGGAAATAGCCAAAAAGGAAAACAAACTTTCCTATTGGAAATGTAAGAAGTCGGTCTCATCAAATTTCAACCCGGTTATGACTCATATATCTTCAAGATGATCTGCTCGCTCTTCCCCTTGAGAAAGGTAATTGAACTGGTCTTCAACCCTTAGAATAACCTCAGTTGCAGATAGGTTACGAATTTCGTAGATCGCAGTCGTTCGTGTTAGTCCCTCTTTTGCGTGGATCGCCCTTTCGGGTTTTCAATCCACCGGGATACCCTTTTTTACCTGAGTTGTCCGATGTGGCTTTTCAACTCAGCGGGTGTACATTTTTTTTCTCAAGATTTCCCTAATTTTTGCCCGAGCCTTTTATTCTGTTTTAGGCTCGCCAGGATGCCCATTTTTTCCTGAATCTTTATTCTGTTTTTATCCAGTGGGTCCTTTTTTACACGAAGTATTTTCTTACTGCGTCTGCGTTGACAAGGGACTGGAAGTCTTCTCCATCCATGGTTGTCAGCATCAAGGTTCCACCTGAGAAAACCTTTTTAACCACGAACGGTCCTTCATAATTAGGTGTCCATTTCCCCATGTGATCGTTAAGAGGAGGAAGAATCCTTTTCAGCACCAAGTCACCTGGTGTGTACCTTTGTGGTTGTACCTTTTTGTCAAAAGCCTGCTTCATCCGCCGCTGATACAACTGTCCATGGCATACATCTACTAGACGTTTTTCTTCAATGAGGCTCAATTGATTATATCTGGATCGGAGCCACTCAGCTTCATCTAGTTTAATGTCCATCATTAACCTCAACGAAGGGATTTCCACTTTAATTGGTAGGACTACCTCCATACCATACACTAGTGAGAACGGGGTTGCCCCTGTTGAGGTACGCACTGACGTTATGTACCCATGTAAAGCGAATGGTAGCATCTCGTGCCAGTCTTTGTATGTTACAACCATCGTCTGCACGATCTTCTTGATGTTCTTATTGGCCGCCTCGACGGCGCCATTTATCTTTGGGCGATATGGAGAAGAGTCGTGATGTTCTATTTTTAAATCCCGACACAAGTCAGCCATCATCTTATTTTTGATATTAGAGCCATTATCAGTAATGATTCTTTCGGGAATTCCGTACAGGAAAATGATGTCTCTTTTGATAAACCGGGCTACCACTTGTTTAGTAACATTGGCATAAGATGCCGCTTTGACCCACTTCGTGAAATAGTCTATAGCAACTAGGATGAAGCGGTGACCGTTGGAAGCCGTCGGCTCGATCTTGCCAATCATATCAATGCCCCACATGGAGAACGGCCATGGTGAAGACATGACACTCAATGGATTCGGAGGCACATGGACCTTATCGGCGTAAATCTGACACTTGTGACATTTACGGGAGTATTTACAGTAATCGGTTTCCATGGTGATCCAATAATATCCCGATCTCAACAATTTCTTGGCCATAACATGTCCTCCAGCATGGGTACCAAAGGAGCCTTCATGAACCTCTTGCATCAACAGGTCTGCTTCGTGTCTATCCATGCATCTGAGCAGAACCGTGTCGAAGTTTAGCTTGTATATCACACCATCTTGATTCAAGAAGAAACCACCTACTAGTCTCCTGAGGGTCTTCTTGTCTTTACAGGATGCCCCAGTCGGGTATTCTTGAGCCTTCAAGAATTGCTTGATATCATGATACCAAGGTTTGTTATCTTCACCACTGTCAACGGCAAAGACATAAGCAGGTCTTTCAAGACGGGAGACCATAATTCGAGGCACAACATTCTCTTGACAAACTTTAATTATAGACAACAAAGTTGCTAGAGCATCGGCGAACTGGTTTTCATCTCGAGGAATATAATTCAACTTGACCTTGGTGAAGAAAGTTAACAACCTCCTAACATAATCCCTGTAAGGAACCAAGTGAGATTGATGAACTAACCATTTGCCATTGACTTGGTTCATCACCAGGGCAGAATCTCCGAAGATCTCGAGTTTCTTGACTCGCAAGTTGATTGCCTCTTCAACCCCCATGATGTAAGCTTTATACTCTGCCTCATTGTTAGTGCATTCGAAGGTCAATCGAGCAGCTAAAGGTGTATGGACCCCTTCTGGTGAGATGATATAGCACCTACTCTACTCCCGTTCATGTTCACAGCTCCGTCAAACATCAACTTCCATTTGGATTCAGGGTCTGGCCCCTTCTCTGAAAGTGGTTCTTCACAGTCTTTCAACTTGAGGAGCATGATGTCCTCATCCAGGAACTCGAATTTCATGGGTTGATAATCATTGATTGGATGTTGAGCTAAGTATTCAGACAATACATGATCACACTAAAATTCACCGTATTTCTGACTCCGATTTCGCATGCATTCTTAGCTTTTATTGTTGTTTTGCTTTGTTATTGCTTTGTTTTCTTATGTTTTCAGGTTTTTATAATAATCGGAGCTTGAATCGGGAAAAGGAGCGAAAAAGGAGTGAAAACGGACGAAAACCTAGAAATTCAGCGTTTTGCACTTGCGGCACCCACCGTGGCGGGCGCCATGGGGTTAGCCATGACGTGGCCACGTCTCAAGACCACTCCTCAACCTCCAAGACCCACGATCCCCACTCCACAATCCCCTGTAGGGACCATGGCGGGCGCCATAGGCCTGTGGCGGGCGCCACAAGGCCAATTCCAGTAACCTCCACTTTTTAGTGGAGGGGCATCCCGGTCATTTCATGCTTTTAGTTTTCCTATAAATAGGACCTTAGATTTTCGTTTTTCTTCATCCAGAATTAGATTTCTCTAGGCATATATCAGTTATAAAGCAGTTGCCATTCCACATCGGGGTGCCTCTGCAATCGAGTGATCGAGTCTGTAATCTGTCTGTGCGATCGAGTTTTGGAGCACTTTGGAGGAAGTTAATCCTGCCGCCATTTTAATTCAAGTTCGTATTTTACTTTCATTTATTTTCTGCATTGCTTTACTTTCATTTATTTCCCGCACTCGCACTTTACTTTATTTATTTCCTGCACTCGCTTTACTTTATTTATTTCCCGCACTCGCTTTACTTTCCTTTATTTCCCCGCACTCGCTTTACTTTCCTTTATTTTCCCGCACTCGCTTTAAATTACTTTATTTCTCGCACTCGCTTTAAATTCATTTACTTTCCGCACTCGCACTAAATTACTTTTATGAAAAATTATAAAAAGAATCTTTACTTTATCATGTCTAACTAATTCCATAAAGGTTAGAATGTAAGGATCGTAATTAAACCAGTAATCAGTATAATTGTTAGTGGAAACACCTAAGGGCTATTTTATCTTTCAATTCAAGTAATTGTTTTTAACTATTTCAAATACAGCCAAAAGCGCTTTGTCTAGTTTATTAGGAGATTTTAGATTAAAAAGAAAAGAGATTTTAAAACGATTTTCGGACGCGTTATGAAGTTTAGAGTCTGGTTCATAAGAACCTCTTTTTGCTAAGAAGTCCAGGTTAAAATACTTTTCAACTTAGTTAAGATACTATATTTCTTAAAAATAGGTTTACTACTCTAACGCAGTACGCACCTTTTTATCCGTGACAATAGGAGGGGTTGATTAGAGAGTACAACTCGGTTCTGAATACGCGAAAGCGACAGTTCCTGTTAAATTAGTTCTTTTCAAAGGAGAAAACATTGCCCATAAGTAGTTCCATTAACAAGTACTGGATTATCATTGATTACGTGAATTACATTCGAGCCTGTCTTTTATTTATTATTTAAAATTAATATTTTATTTACCATTGCACCCTTACTAAAACCCTTAAAAATAGTTGCCTTAGATACACACCATAACAACAGGAACGATAGATTGACACTTTGTCTCTGTGGATTCGACAATCTTTTATATTACTCTGACGTGTTCGTACACTTGCGAAAAACACGCATCAAGTTTTTGGCGCCGTTGCCGGGGACCAATTTCGTCAAATTTCATTACCCTGTAGTTATACCGTTTAGACTAAGGTTGTTACCCACCGGTCAATGCGAAAGACTCGCAGTGCCGGAAGTTTAGTAGACCCTCTAGCTGAACCTGAACGTTACGCTCGCGCACGTTTATTTTTCCATAGGAATAGGAGAGCTATGGCCGAAGATCAAAACCGAAGACCTCTTAAGGACTTCGCCCAACCATCAAACGAGGAACCTAGTTCCAGTATAGTAAACCCCGCTATCCCAACCAATAATTTTGAACTTAAACCATCCCTGCTGCAATTAGTGCAACAGAGACAATTCATAGGTCTCGCTACTGATAACCCGAACCAACGTTTAAAAAACTTTCTTCAGTTAGCAGACACCTTTAAAACCAATGGAGCTTCTCCTGAGGCAATACGCTTAAGATTATTTCCCTTTTCCCTCAGAGATAAAGCTCTATCATGGTTAGATTCCCTTCCACCCAATTCAATAACAACTTGGGATGACCTTAGAAAAGTTTTCCTTGCTAGATATTTTCCCCCGAGTAAGACCTCTCTTCTTCGAAACCTAATAACTAGATTTACCCAACACCAAGGAGAGTCGTTGTTCGAAGCCTGGGAGAGATATAAAGAACTATTAAGAGCATGCCCACATCATGGCCTAGAGAATTGGCTAATCATCCAAACCTTCTATAATGGACTTCATTATAACACTAAAATGACCATCGACGCTGCCGCTGGTGGCGCACTGATGAATAAACCTTACCCTGAAGCTAGTTCCCTTATCGAGGATATGGCCCAAAACCATCAATCATGGGGAGTAGAACGAGCGACAGTGGAAAAGAAGGAAGCCCAAGGAGGAATACATGAGCTAAGCTCTATAGACAGAATGCAGGCTAAAATGGACGCGTTGGCCCTTAGAGTCGAACATATGTGTACAACTTCGAATACTGTAGCCGCAGTTTCGCCGAATTGTGAGATATGTGGAACGCAAGGACACCAACCCGCCGAATGCAATCTGTTGAATGAAACCAATACTGAGCAAGTAAACTATACCCAAGGGAACCCATTTTCAAACACATATAACCCTGGATGGAGGAATCACCCAAACTTCTCCTACAAAAATAATAACCCTATTCAAAATACCGCACCTCCGAGACAACAAGGTTACCAAGCCCCTAGAACAAATCAACCTATGCAACCTGTTAAACCAAACCCGAGCTTTGAGGAAAGTGTAAAAAGTTTTATCACTGCTCAAAAACAACAAAACAAAGAGTTCATGAACCAAAACGTCCATGTTAACGAACTGATTACCAAGTTAGGAACCAAGGTTGATCAAATTATTACTCATAATAAGATGCTTGAAACCCAGATCTCTCAGGTAGCGTTAAACCAAGCCCCACAGACTACACCTGGAGGACAGTTCCCTGGACAACCTCAACAAAACCCGAAAGGGCAAGCAAATGCCATTACTCTACGAAGTGGAACCGCTTATAAGGAACCTTTAAACCCTAGATTAAGTGAGCCCGAAACTTCTGAGAGGAATGAGGAAAAGGAACCAGAGAAACCTGAAACCCCGGAAAGTCAAGAAAAAGGAGAAGAACCTAAAAATAAAACCTATGTACCACCACCGCCATATAAACCACCAATACCTTACCCTCAAAGATTAAAGAAAACCCAAATCGATAATCAATATCAAAAATTCGTTAAGGTTATAGAAAAACTTCACGTAGAAATCCCCTTTACAGAAGCCATCACCCAAATACCTTCTTATGCTAAGTTTCTCAAAGACATACTTACAAATAAACGTAGACTTGAAGATCCGAAACCCGTGGAATGTAATTCTATTTCCGAAAATAGGTTAGCAAAGAAAGATAAAGATCCCGGAAATTTTTCCATTCCTTGTATTTTGGGGAATCATGTCATCGAAAAAGCTTTTCTAGACTTAGGAGCTAGTGTGAGCTTAATGCCTTTAGCAGTTTGTGAGAGATTAAACTTAGGAGAATTACAACCTACTAAGATGTCACTTCAATTAGCCGATAGATCCGTTAAATACCCTATAGGCATACTTGAAGACGTCCCTGTTAGGATAGGTCAGCTGTTTATACCTACTGATTTTGTTGTCATGGACATTAAAGAAGATGACGACATACCAATCCTCCTAGGTAGACCATTCTTATCGACTGCTGGAGCCGTAATAGATGTTAAAAAAGGGAAACTAACTTTTGAAGTAGGTGACGAGAAGATAGAATTTATACTTTCAAAATTTCTTATGGCACCTGTGATAGGAGATGCTTGTTATGCCTTAGATATCATCGAAGAATGCATTAGGGAATTAGAACAAGAAGAAGAAACAAAATCTATAAAATTGCCGTCAACCCTTATCTTGGAAGATGACAATTATAAAAAACCCTACATTGATGATAACCTTCACGAATGTTTATCTCTTACTCCAGATCCTATGCCTTGCCCTATAAAACCGACCGTAAAACTTAAGGAACTGCCTAAAAACCTGAGATATGAATTTCTCGATGAAGATATGAACCGTCCAGTTATAGTCAGTGCTACCTTAAACCAAGAAGAAACCGATCAATTATTATAAGTTTTACGTAGGTACCCCTCAGCCTTAGGATATAAGATCTCTGATCTAAAAGGAATAAGCCCATCCGTATGCTTGCATCGGATTTTGTTTGAAGAAGATTCAAAACCTTCCAGAGAACACCAACGAAGAATAAATCCTATAATGAGTACTGTAGTTAAGACTGAAGTTCTTAAGTTACTAGAGGCAGGTATAATATATCAGATCTCGGACAGTAAATGGGTGAGTCCTGTGCATGTAGTACCTAAAAAGGGAGGCATCACAGTCGTGCAAAACGAGAAGGGCGAACCTGTAGCAAAAAGAACCGATGGAGGTTGGCGTATGTGCATAGATTATAGAAAATTAAATAAAGCAACTAGGAAGGACCATTTCCCATTACCATTCATAGACCAAATGTTGGAGCGCCTAGCCAGACACTCTTACTTTTGTTACTTAGATGGATATTCAGGATTCTTCCAAATACCTATTCACCCCGAAGATCAAGAAAAAACTACCTTTACATGCCCAGTTGGAACCTTTGCCTATAGAAGAATGCCTTTTGGACTTTGTAATGCTCCTGCAACTTTCCAACGCTGCATGATGTCTATCTTTGCTGATTATTTAGATGGAATTATGGAAGTATTTATGGACGATTTCTCAGTTTGTGGATCAGATTTCAAAAATTGTCTTATCAACCTTGAGAAAATCCTGGAGAGATGTGTGGAGGTAAACCTTGTGCTAAATTGGAAAAAATGTCATTTCATGGTCACCAAAGGGATTGTTTTAGGACATATAGTTTCCGAAAAAGGTATAGAGGTAGATAAAGCAAAAATAGAAGTCATAGAGAATCTAAAACCGCCGAAGACTATCAGGGAGATAAGAAGTTTTCTTGGACATGCCGAATTTTACCGACGTTTTATCAAGGATTTCTCCAAAATAACAAAGCCATTAACTGGTCTTTTAATGAAAGATGTTGAATTTATCTTCGATGAAAAATGTACTGAAGCATTTAATCTTCTGAAGCAAGCTCTGATTTCAGCACCTATAATGAAACCCCCTGATTGGTCAGAACCGTTTGAGATAATGTGTGACGCCAGTGATTATGCTGTTGGAGCCGTTCTAGGTCAGAGAAAAGATAAGAAGTTACATGTGATTTATTATGCCAGTAGAACCCTAGACGCTGCACAGCTCAACTACGCAACAACCGAAAAAGAGCTCCTAGCTGTAGTTTTTGCAATAGACAAATTTAGATCTTATCTAGTAGGAGCCAAGATTATAGTTTACACCGACCATGCTGCCATCCGTTACTTACTAAGCAAAAAGGATGCCAAGCCTAGGTTACTTCGATGGATTCTATTACTGCAAGAGTTTGATTTGGATATCCGTGATAAGAAAGGCACTGATAATGTGGTAGCTGATCACCTATCTAGGCTAGAATACCTGAAACCTGATCCAGTACCCATAAATGACGATTTTGCCTATGATAGACTGATAGCCCAACTAGAAACTATTGAAGATGATAACCCAGACCCACATGAGCAATTTCATAAATCCTTATCTATAAGTAATGCACCTTGGTATGCAGATTTTGTTAATTACCTAGCCGCTGACATCATACCCCCTGATCTAAACTACCACCGGAAGAAGAAGTTCTATAGTGATGTGAGAAACTTCTATTGGGACGAACCATTTCTTTTCAAGAGAGGTAAAGATGGCATTTTCCGCCGTTGTGTTCCAGAAGAAGAGGTAAATAATATAATTGAGCATTGTCACTCTGCACCCTATGGTGGACATGCAAGCACATCTAAGACCTACGCCAAGATTCTTCAAGCTGGCCTATTCTGGCCTACTATGTGGCGTGATGTCCATGCTTTCATTGTCAAGTGTGACAGATGCCAACGCACAGGAAATATTTCAAGACGTAATGAAATGCCGTTAAGAAATATCCAAGAAGTAGAACTCTTCGACGTATGGGGTATAGACTTTATGGGACCGTTCCCACCATCTTTTGGAAATCAATACATATTAGTAGCTGTTGACTACGTGTCTAAATGGATTGAAGCTATCGCCGCACCCACAAACGACACCAGAGTAGTCATCAAATTATTCAAAAATTATATATTTCCCAGGTTTGGAACCCCCCGTTTAGTCATAAGTGATGGAGGATCACACTTCATATCGAGAATATTTGATAAACTTTTAAGCAAGTATGGAGTTAAGCATAGAGTAGCAACACCATACCACCCACAGACCAATGGACAAGTGGAAGTATCTAACAGGGAGATCAAACAAATCCTCGAGAAGACTGTCTCTATATCTAGAAAAGATTGGTCGCAGAAACTTCAAGAAGCATTATGGGCCTATAGAACCGCTTTCAAAACCCCTATAGGAACAACCCCTTATCAACTGGTCTATGGAAAATCATGTCACTTACCTTTTGAAATGGAGCATAAGGCCTATTGGGCCATCAAAACTTTGAATTTGGATTACTTGACAGATGGTGAGAAACGTATCCTTGACATCCACAAATTAGAAGAGCTCAGACAATCTGCCTACGAAAATGCCATCATATACAAAGAAAGAACAAAAGCTTGGCATGACAAAAGAATCATAAGAAGAGACTTCAAAATAGGCGATCCTGTTCTCCTGTTTGATTCTAGGTTACGACTATTTCCAGGTAAACTCCGTTCGAGATGGACTGGCCCTTTCGAAGTATCTAAGATCCTGAGATCCGGTGCTATTGAAATCAAGAACCAAACATGTAAACCGTTCATCGTCAATGGACAGAGGTTGAAGCCCTACGAAGGAGGTGACATTCCAACAACATACACCTTCCATACTCTGAGTGATCCACCATATCCTTCCAATGATGTTTAAATATCGGTCGTCGAGCTAATGACGTTAAACAAGCGCTGCATGGGAGGCAACCCATGGTTTTCTTATTTATGTACTTTTTATTTATTTTTACTTTATTTTAATTTGTTTATTTTTATGTCAGGACTAACGATTGAATGTTTTATGTGCTTTTAGGACTTGTTTGCTAACCTTGTACAGGATGCAGAACCCTGATGACATGCACGTGGCCTTTAGAGATGATGCACAGAGAGAGCGTTACTATGTCCACATGAGACGCCCTATGGCTCCTACCTGGTACCCTGACCATGACTGCATGGATGCCTTGGGGATAGAGCCAAGCGTCATATTTTTATGCCATCAACTCCACTGGGGCCAGTTTGACTACAGGAACAACACTTATAGGAACTTGACTCTTGAGTTCCTCAGCTCGTTTCATCACGACCCTTGGGCTGGACCCGATGGACTCGCTGTTTTCAGGTTGTTCGGGATTGACTACTCATTCTCTCACAAAGAGTTTGGTGACTTGATAGGTTTCCAGACTACTCCTGATGCTATTCCAGAGACTCCGATGGGGTATTTTATGAGCAGAGAAGTGGAAAAGTTTTGGACTAAAATATCAGGTGGAGGGAGCCAAGATCCTTCTACCCAGTTTTCTCAGGTAATCCACAACCCTGCATTGAGATACTTCCAGATGATTCTAGCACATTCTTTGCTAGTGTTTCCAGATCATCAGTAGGCATCATACATATCGGTGGGATTGTTACACAGATAGCTACTGCATTGGGTCTGTCTCGCAAGCTATTGCACCTCAGGACCTTCTGCTGCTACACCACCCTGGATATTGATTTTTGTCTTGATAGAGGACTGATGAGGAGGGATTATTTTGAGCCCAACATGTTTAAATTGCTGATCGACGGCGAAGCGATACACTACTTTACATTACCAGATCCGCTGATGACCAGTGTCCATGATCCTGCCAATTGGAGTTATGCTCTAGAGGGTTATGGAGAGACTGTCGAAGAGCCGAAATCGCCTCCCGCCGCTGAGTACACTCCTACACCTCTTACTCCCCGAATCACTGTTATGTCTAACAATATGTCTCTGCAGCCACCTGACCTACAAACACATATTTATGAGCTCCGCAAGGAGACTGCCCTGCTCAAGCAGGAAGTGGCAGACTTGGAGTTACAGATGCAGGTTTCTGATCTCACTCATGCCTCAGAGGCCGATGCTCTATATCAGGCGATTGAAGAGTTTCGGAGGGAGATAGCTGAGATTCGTGGATCAAGCCAGGAAAAGAAGCCTACCACATGACTCATTCTACACTGACAGCACTACCCTAGTATTTAATTTCCTTTTATACGCTTTATTTTATTTATCGCATTTCCAGACATATTTTACTTTATTGCAGCTTTTATATTTTTTCATGCACTTTGAATTCCTTATATATATACATATTATGCACTAATGTTAATTTTTCTTTTTCTTTTTTTCTTTTTAATTATTTTATTTTTGTCGTGCAAAGAAAAAAATATATAAGACAAAAATATTTTCATTTTTGTCTTCACAAAAAAATATGCAAGCCTGATGCCTTGAAAAGAAGAAGAAAACGCTATCCAGGCGTGATATGACAGCTAGAGAAGAAAGGCGTGATGGCCTTCTCTCTACTATTTCACAACAGCTGACGGACAACATGAGCTTCATGCAACAATCGCGATTGGTTTCAGATCGTGCTTATAGCAACGTTTGCCGTACCTTGAACGATATCTCATTAGAGCAGAACCGTCAGAGAGAGTTCAACAGCCGACACTACCAGCTTGTAGAGGCCACTCAGGGTTCCATCTTAGGTAACCTTCGAGAGGTCCGGAGTGCTCAGGCTGCTTTATCAGCACGACTCGACCGGAGGGACCAGCATCGTAGTAGATCCCGTCGTTCCAGACCATCACATCAGGACGGCGAAGGCACCAGTGCCCCTCCTCAGTAGTCTTTTCCAGGTTACCCCCTTATCTTATTTCGAAACATTGGGGACAATGTTCGATTTAAGTGTGGGAGGGGATTTTATTGCTTTCTGTCATTTCCCTTTTTAGTTAATTATTTCCTTTCAGTTATTTCCCTTTTCAGTAATTTATTTTTCTTAGATAATGCATGAGTCTGACGAGTCACCAGTATAGTGTATTTTTAGTTCATCTTCATTTTTTCCCATTTCCTTAGCCTTACCAAAAAATTTTAAAAAAAAAGAAAATAATGTTGTTTCATGTTTTTTTGGGCTTTGAGACAGGTTTAGATTAGGATGTGGTGACTTAGGTCAACTTTTTGAAACATCAGAACCATTTTAGCACCATAGACCTCTTGAATATAGGAATCACTCCTAAACCCCACCACCATGGCCTTTATTATCATTTAAAAATTGTCCTAAGTAGTTTATTTTAGCAGTCAGCTCCGGCCTAAGCATGCTCTACGTAGGGGGCCGATGAATATAAGTGAATGATCCAGTGCTAATAAAAAAAAGAAAAAAAAGGCAAACTCTGGTATAGGTGACCCTCACAAAGTCATTTAAACCGAAAAAAGAGAAGAAAAAAATTTTGCCACAAAAAGAAAAAAAAATTGCAAGTCACCTATTGTTAGTTGGTTCAGAGGTATCTGGCACTGAACTTGGTAGGGCGGATTACGATCCGATCCCCCGCAGCTACATTTAGGCGAAATAAAAACAGGTTTACACATGCTTATGTGCCAGAAACCTTATGTTATGGATCAGAATCACTAACCGGTCACTCTACTATGAAGCATGTACGGATAACGGGCTTAATGTGATTGCGCCTGGATGAAAAGGACACAAAAAGATGAGAAGCTAGGCCTAGGTATCGTGGGATGATATGGAGTGGTTAATATAGGATTGAAGTTTGTGTTTGTGTTACTATGGTACCCTTGGTTCACTTAGTTAGTATCGGTCACTGCATCCCGACTTGAACTTAGAAGCCCTTTAGCCCAAAGACAAGTGTTGACACCATATTTTCTTAAGCTTTAATGTTTGCTTGAGGACAAGCAAAGGTTTAAGTGTGGGAGAATTTGATCACACTAAAATTCACCGTATTTCTGACTCCGATTTCGCATGCATTCTTAGCTTTTATTGTTGTTTTGCTTTGTTATTGCTTTGTTTTCTTATGTTTTCAGGTTTTTATAATAATCGGAGCTTGAATCGGGAAAAGGAGCGAAAAAGGAGTGAAAACGGACAAAAACCTAGAAATTCAGCGTTTTGCACTTGCGGCACCCACCGTGGCGGGCGCCATGGGGTAAGCCATGACGTGGCCACGTCTCAAGACCATTCCTCAACCTCCAAGACCCACGATCCCCACTCCACAATCCCCTGTAGGGACCATGGCGGGCGCCATAGGCCTGTGGCGGGCGCCACAAGGCCAATTCCAGTAACCTCCACTTTTTAGTGGAGGGGCATCCCGGTCATTTCATGCTTTTAGTTTTCCTATAAATAGGACCTTAGATTTTTGTTTTTCTTCATCCAGAATTAGATTTCTCTAGGCATATATCAGTTATAAAGCAGTTGCCATTCCACATCGGGGTGCCTCTGCAATCGAGTGATCGAGTCTGTAATCTGTCTGTGCGATCGAGTTTTGGAGCACTCTGGAGGAAGTTAATCCTGCCGCCATTTTAATTCAAGTTCGTATTTTACTTTCATTTATTTTCTGCATTGCTTTACTTTCATTTATTTCCCGCACTCGCACTTTACTTTATTTATTTCCTGCACTCGCTTTACTTTATTTATTTCCCGCACTCGCTTTACTTTCCTTTATTTCTCCGCACTCGCTTTAATTTACTTTATTTTCCCGCACTCGCTTTAAATTACTTTATTTCTCGCACTCGCTTTAAATTCATTTACTTTCCGCACTCGCACAAAATTACTTTTATGAAAAATTATAAAAAGAATCTTTACTTTATCATGTCTAACTAATTCCATAAAGGTTAGAATGTAAGGATCGTAATTAAACCAGTAATCAGTATAATTGTTCGTGGAAACACCTAAGGGCTATTTTATCTTTCAATTCAAGTAATTGTTTTTAACTATTTCAAATACAGCCAAAAGCGCTTTGTCTAGTTTATTAGGAGATTTTAGATTAAAAAGAAAAGAGATTTTAAAACGATTTTCGGACGCGTTATGAAGTTTAGAGTCTGGTTCATAAGAACCTCTTTTTGCTAAGAAGTCCAAGTTAAAATACTTTTCAACTTAGTTAAGATACTATATTTCTTAAAAATAGGTTTACTACTCTAACGCAGTACGCACCTTTTTATCCGTGACAATAGGAGGGGTTGATTAGAGAGTACTACTCGGTTCTGAATACGCGAAAGCGACAGTTCCTGTTAAATTAGTTCTTTTCAAAGGAGAAAACATTGCCCATAAGTAGTTCCATTAACAAGTACTGGATTATCATTGATTACGTGAATTACATTCGAGCCTGTATTTTATTTATTATTTAAAATTAATATTTTATTTACCATTGCACCCTTACTAAAACCCTTAAAAATAGTTGCCTTAGATACACACCATAACAACAGGTACGATAGATTGACACTTGGTCTCTGTGGATTCGACAATCTTTTATATTACTCTGACGTGTTCGTACACTTGCGAAAAACACGCATCAAGTTTTTGGCGCCGTTGTCGGGGACCAATTTCGTCAAATTTCATTACCCTGTAGTTATACCGTTTAGACTAAGGTTGTTACCCACCGGTCAATGCGAAAGACTCGCAGTGCCGGAAGTTTAGTAGACCCTCTAGCTGAACCTGAACGTTACGCTCGCGCACGTTTATTTTTCCATAGGAATAGGAGAGCTATGGCCGAAGATCAAAACCGAAGACCTCTTAAGGACTTCGCCCAACCATCAAACGAGGAACCTAGTTCCAGTATAGTAAACCCCGCTATCCCAGCCAATAATTTTGAACTTAAACCATCCCTGCTGCAATTAGTGTAACAGAGACAATTCGCAGGTCTCGCTACTGATAACCCGAACCAACATTTAAAAAACTTTTTTCAGTTAGCAGACACCTTTAAAACCAATGGAGCTTCTCTTGAGGCAATACGCTTAAGATTATTTCCCTTTTCCCTCAGAGATAAAGCTCTATCATGGTTAGATTCCCTTCCACCCAATTCAATAACAACTTGGGATGACCTTAGAAAAGTTTTCCTTGCTAGATATTTTCCCCCGAGTAAGACCTCTCTTCTTCGAAACCTAATAACTAGATTTACCCAACACCAAGGAGAGTCGTTGTTCGAAGCCTGGGAGAGATATAAAGAACTATTAAGAGCATGCCCACATCATGGCCTAGAGAATTGGCTAATCATCCAAACCTTCTATAATGGACTTCATTATAACACTAAAATGACCATCGACGCTGCCGCTGGTGGCGCACTGATGAATAAACCTTACCCTGAAGCTAGTGCCCTTATCGAGGATATGGCCCAAAACCATCAATCATGGGGAGTAGAACGAGCGACAGTGGAAAAGAAGGAAGCCCAAGGAGGAATACATGAGCTAAGCTCTATAGACAGAATGCAGGCTAAAATGGACGCGTTGGCCCTTAGAGTTGAACATATGTGTACAACTCCGAATACTGTAGCCGCAGTTTCGCCGAATTGTGAGATATGTGGAACGCAAGGACACCAACCCGCCGAATGCAATCTGTTGAATGAAACCAATACTGAGCAAGTAAACTATACCCAAGGGAACCCATTTTCAAACACATATAACCCTGGATGGAGGAATCACCCAAACTTCTCCTACAAAAATAATAACCCTATTCAAAATACCGCACCTCCGAGACAACAAGGTTACCAAGCCCCTAGAACAAATCAACCTATGCAACCTGTTAAACCAAACCCGAGCTTTGAGGAAAGTGTAAAAAGTTTTATCACTGCTCAAAAACAACAAAACAAAGAGTTCATGAACCAAAACGTCCATGTTAACGAACTGATTACCAAGTTAGGAACCAAGGTTGATCAAATTATTACTCATAATAAGATGCTTGAAACCCAGATCTCTCAGGTAGCGTTAAACCAAGCCCCACAGACTACACCTGGAGGACAGTTCCCTGGACAACCTCAACAAAACCCGAAAGGGCAAGCAAATGCCATTACTCTACGAAGTGGAACCGCTTATAAGGAACCTTTAAACCCTAGATTAAGTGAGCCCGAAACTTCTGAGAGGAATGAGGAAAAGGAACCAGAGAAACCTGAAACCCCGGAAAGTCAAGAAAAAGGAGAAGAACCTAAAAATAAAACCTATGTACCACCACCGCCATATAAACCACCAATACCTTACCCTCAAAGATTAAAGAAAACCCAAATCGATAATCAATATCAAAAATTCGTTAAGGTTATAGAAAAACTTCACGTAGAAATCCCCTTTACAGAAGCCATCACCCAAATACCTTCTTATGCTAAGTTTCTCAAAGACATACTTACAAATAAACGTAGACTTGAAGATCCGAAACCCGTGGAATGTAATTCTATTTCCGAAAATAGGTTAGCAAAGAAAGATAAAGATCCCGGAAATTTTTCCATTCCTTGTATTTTGGGGAATCATGTCATCGAAAAAGCTTTTCTAGACTTAGGAGCTAGTGTGAGCTTAATGCCTTTAGCAGTTTGTGAGAGATTAAACTTAGGAGAATTACAACCTACTAAGATGTCACTTCAATTAGCCGATAGATCCGTTAAATACCCTATAGGCATACTTGAAGACGTCCCTGTTAGGATAGGTCAGCTGTTTATACCTACTGATTTTGTTGTCATGGACATTAAAGAAGATGACGACATACCAATCCTCCTAGGTAGACCATTCTTATCGACTGCTGGAGCCGTAATAGATGTTAAAAAAGGGAAACTAACTTTTGAAGTAGGTGACGAGAAGATAGAATTTATACTTTCAAAATTTCTTATGGCACCTGTGATAGGAGATGCTTGTTATGCCTTAGATATCATCGAAGAATGCATTAGGGAATTAGAACAAGAAGAAGAAACAGAATCTATAAAATTGCCGTCAACCCTTATCTTGGAAGATGACAATTATAAAAAACCCTACATTGATGATAACCTTCACGAATGTTTATCTCTTACTCCAGATCCTATGCCTTGCCCTATAAAACCGACCGTAAAACTTAAGGAACTGCCTAAAAACCTGAGATATGAATTTCTCGATGAAGATATGAACCGTCCAGTTATAGTCAGTGCTACCTTAAACCAAGAAGAAACCGATCAATTATTAGAAGTTTTACGTAGGTACCCCTCAGCCTTAGGATATAAGATCTCTGATCTAAAAGGAATAAGCCCATCCGTATGCTTGCATCGGATTTTGTTTGAAGAAGATTCAAAACCTTCCAGAGAACACCAACGAAGAATAAATCCTATAATGAGTACTGTAGTTAAGACTGAAGTTCTTAAGTTACTAGAGGCAGGTATAATATATCAGATCTCGGACAGTAAATGGGTGAGTCCTGTGCATGTAGTACCTAAAAAGGGAGGCATCACAGTCGTGCAAAACGAGAAGGGCGAACCTGTAGCAAAAAGAACCGATGGAGGTTGGCGTATGTGCATAGATTATAGAAAATTAAATAAAGCAACTAGGAAGGACCATTTCCCATTACCATTCATAGACCAAATGTTGGAGCGCCTAGCCAGACACTCTTACTTTTGTTACTTAGATGGATATTCAGGATTCTTCCAAATACCTATTCACCCCGAAGATCAAGAAAAAACTACCTTTACATGCCCAGTTGGAACCTTTGCCTATAGAAGAATGCCTTTTGGACTTTGTAATGCTCCTGCAACTTTCCAACGCTGCATGATGTCTATCTTTGCTGATTATTTAGATGGAATTATGGAAGTATTTATGGACGATTTCTCAGTTTGTGGATCAGATTTCAAAAATTGTCTTATCAACCTTGAGAAAATCCTGGAGAGATGTGTGGAGGTAAACCTTGTGCTAAATTGGAAAAAATGTCATTTCATGGTCACCGAAGGGATTGTTTTAGGACATATAGTTTCCGAAAAAGGTATAGAGGTAGATAAAGCAAAAATAGAAGTCATAAAGAATCTAAAACCGCCGAAGACTATCAGGGAGATAAGAAGTTTTCTTGGACATGCCGGATTTTACCGACGTTTTATCAAGGATTTCTCCAAAATAACAAAGCCATTAACTGGTCTTTTAATGAAAGATGTTGAATTTATCTTCGATGAAAAATGTACTGAAGCATTTAATCTTCTGAAGCAAGCTCTGATTTCAGCACCTATAATGAAACCCCCTGATTGGTCAGAACCGTTTGAGATAATGTGTGACGCCAGTGATTATGCTGTTGGAGCCGTTCTAGGTCAGAGAAAAGATAAGAAGTTACATGTGATTTATTATGCCAGTAGAACCCTAGACGCTGCACAGCTCAACTACGCAACAACCGAAAAAGAGCTCCTAGCTGTAGTTTTTGCAATAGACAAATTTAGATCTTATCTAGTAGGAGCCAAGATTATAGTTTACACCGACCATGCTGCCATCCGTTACTTACTAAGCAAAAAGGATGCCAAGCCTAGGTTACTTCGATGGATTCTATTACTGCAAGAGTTTGATTTGGATATCCGTGATAAGAAAGGCACTGATAATGTGGTAGCTGATCACCTATCTAGGCTAGAATACCTGAAACCTGATCCAGTACCCATAAATGACGATTTTGCCTATGATAGACTGATAGCCCAACTAGAAACTATTGAAGATGATAACCCAGACCCACATGAGCAATTTCATAAATCCTTATCTATAAGTAATGCACCTTGGTATGCAGATTTTGTTAATTACCTAGCCGCTGACATCATACCCCCTGATCTAAACTACCACCGGAAGAAGAAGTTCTATAGTGATGTGAGAAACTTCTATTGGGACGAACCATTTCTTTTCAAGAGAGGTAAAGATGGCATTTTCCGCCGTTGTGTTCCAGAAGAAGAGGTAAATAATATAATTGAGCATTGTCACTCTGCACCCTATGGTGGACATGCAAGCACATCTAAGACCTACGCCAAGATTCTTCAAGCTGGCCTATTCTGGCCTACTATGTGGCGTGATGTCCATGCTTTCATTGTCAAGTGTGACAGATGCCAACGCACAGGAAATATTTCAAGACGTAATGAAATGCCGTTAAGAAATATCCAAGAAGTAGAACTCTTCGACGTATGGGGTATAGACTTTATGGGACCGTTCCCACCATCTTTTGGAAATCAGTACATATTAGTAGCTGTTGACTACGTGTCTAAATGGATTGAAGCTATCTCCGCACCCACAAACGACACCAGAGTAGTCATCAAATTATTCAAAAATTATATATTTCCCAGGTTTGGAACCCCCCGTTTAGTCATAAGTGATGGAGGATCACACTTCATATCGAGAATATTTGATAAACTTTTAAGCAAGTATGGAGTTAAGCATAGAGTAGCAACACCATACCACCCACAGACCAATGGACAAGTGGAAGTATCTAACAGGGAGATCAAACAAATCCTCGAGAAGACTGTCTCTATATCTAGAAAAGATTGGTCGCAGAAACTTCAAGAAGCATTATGGGCCTATAGAACCGCTTTCAAAACCCCTATAGGAACAACCCCTTATCAACTGGTCTATGGAAAATCATGTCACTTACCTTTTGAAATGGAGCATAAGGCCTATTGGGCCATCAAAACTTTGAATTTGGATTACTTGACAGATGGTGAGAAACGTATCCTTGACATCCACAAATTAGAAGAGCTCAGACAATCTGCCTACGAAAATGCCATCATATACAAAGAAAGAACAAAAGCTTGGCATGACAAAAGAATCATAAGAAGAGACTTCAAAATAGGCGATCCTGTTCTCCTGTTTGATTCTAGGTTACGACTATTTCCAGGTAAACTCCGTTCGAGATGGACTGGCCCTTTCGAAGTATCTAAGATCCTGAGATCCGGTGCTATTGAAATCAAGAACCAAACATGTAAACCGTTCATCGTCAATGGACAGAGGTTGAAGCCCTACGAAGGAGGTGACATTCCAACAACATACACCTTCCATACTATGAGTGATCCACCATATCCTTCCAATGATGTTTAAATATCGGTCGTCGAGCTAATGACGTTAAACAAGCGCTGCATGGGAGGCAACCCATGGTTTTCTTATTTATGTACTTTTTATTTATTTTTACTTTATTTTAATTTGTTTATTTTTATGTCAGGACTAACGATTGAATGTTTTATGTGCTTTTAGGACTTGTTTGCTAACCTTGTACAGGATGCAGAACCCTGATGACATGCACGTGGCCTTTAGAGATGATGCACAGAGAGAGCGTTACTATGTCCACATGAGACGCCCTATGGCTCCTACCAGGTACCCTGACCATGACTGCATGGATGCCTTGGGGATAGAGCCAAGCGTCAGATTTTTATGCCATCAACTCCACTGGGGCCAGTTTGACTACAGGAACAACACTTATAGGAACTTGACTCTTGAGTTCCTCAGCTCGTTTCATCATGACCCTTGGGCTGGACCCGATGGACTCGCTGTTTTCAGGTTGTTCGGGATTGACTACTCATTCTCTCACAAAGAGTTTGGTGACTTGCTAGGTTTCCAGACTACTCCTGATGCTATTCCAGAGACTCCGATGGGGTATTTTATGAGCAGAGAAGTGGAAAAGTTTTGGACTAAAATATCAGGTGGAGGGAGCCAAGATCCTTCTACCCAGTTTTCTCAGGTAATCCACAACCCTGCATTGAGATACTTCCAGATGATTCTAGCACATTCTTTGCTAGTGTTGCCAGATCATCAGTAGGCATCATACATATCGGTGGGATTGTTACACAGATAGCTACTGCATTGGGTCTGTCTCGCAAGCTATTGCACCTCAGGACCTTCTGCTGCTACACCACCCTGGATATTGATTTTTGTCTTGATAGAGGACTGATGAGGAGGGCTTCTTTTGAGCCCAACATGTTTAAATTGCTGATCGACGGCGAAGCGATACACTACTTTACATTACCAGATCCGCTGATGACCAGTGTCCATGATCCTGCCAATTGGAGTTATGCTCTAGAGGGTTATGGAGAGACTGTCGAAGAGCCGAAATCGCCTCCCGCCGCTGAGTACACTCCTACACCTCTTACTCCCCGAATCACTGTTATGTCTAACAATATGTCTCTGCAGCCACCTGACCTACAAACACTGATTTATGAGCTCCGCAAGGAGACTGCCCTGCTCAAGCAGGAAGTGGCAGACTTGGAGTTACAGATGCAGGTTTCTGATCTCACTCATGCCTCAGAGGCCGATACTCTATATCAGGCGATTGAAGAGTTTCGGAGGGAGATAGCTGAGATTCGTGGATCAAGCCAGGAAAAGAAGCCTACCACATGACTCATTCTACACTGACAGCACTACCCTAGTATTTAATTTCCTTTTATACGCTTTATTTTATTTATCGCATTTCCAGACATATTTTACTTTATTGCAGCTTTTATATTTTTTCATGCACTTTGAATTCCTTATATATATACATATTATGCACTAATGTTAATTTTTCTTTTTCTTTTTTGATTTTTAATTATTTTATTTTTGTCGTGCAAAGAAAAAAATATATAAGACAAAAATATTTTCATTTTTGTCTTCACAAAAAAATATGCAAGCCTGATGCCTTGAAAAGAAGAAGAAAACGCTATCCAGGCGTGATATGACAGCTAGAGAAGAAAGGCGTGATGTCCTTCTCTCTACTATTTCACAACAGCTGACGGACAACATGAGCTTCATGCAACAATCGCGATTGGTTTCAGATCGTGCTTATAGCAACGTTTGCCGTACCTTGAACGATAACTCATTAGAGCAGAACCGTCAGAGAGAGTTCAACAGCCGACACTACCAGCTTGTAGAAGCCACTCAGGGTTCCATCTTAGGTAACCTTCGAGAGGTCCGGAGTGCTCAGGCTGCTTTATCAGCACGACTCGACCGGAGGGACCAGCATCGTAGTAGATCCCGTCGTTCCAGACCATTACATCAGGACGGCGAAGGCACCAGTGCCCCTCCTCAGTAGTCTTTTCCAGGTTACCCCCTTATCTTATTTCGAAACATTGGGGACAATGTTCGATTTAAGTGTGGGAGGGGATTTTATTGCTTTCTGTCATTTCCCTTTTTAGTTAATTATTTCCTTTCAGTTATTTCCCTTTTCAGTAATTTATTTTTCTTAGATAATGCATGAGTCTGACGAGTCACCAGTATAGTGTATTTTTAGTTCATCTTCATTTTTTCCCATTTCCTTAGCCTTACCAAAAAATTTTAAAAAAAAAGAAAATAATGTTGTTCCATGTTTTTTTGGGCTTTGAGACAGGTTTAGATTAGGATGTGGTGACTTAGGTCAACTTTTTGAAACATCAGAACCATTTTAGCACCATAGACCTCTTGAATATAGGAATCACTCCTAAACCCCACCACCATGGCCTTTATTATCATTTAAAAATTGTCCTAAGTAGTTTATTTTAGCAGTCAGCTCCGGCCTAAGCATGCTCTACGTAGGGGGCCGATGAATATAAGTGAATGATCCAGTGCTAATAAAAAAAAGAAAAAAAAGGCAAACTCTGGTATAGGTGACCCTCACAAAGTCATTTAAACCGAAAAAAGAGAAGAAAAAAATTTTGCCACAAAAAGAAAAAAAAATTGCAAGTCACCTATTGTTAGTTGGTTCAGAGGTATCTGGCACTGAACTTGGTAGGGCGGATTACGATCCGATCCCCCGCAGCTACATTTAGGCGAAATAAAAACAGGTTTACACATGCTTATGTGCCAGAAACCTTATGTTATGGATCAGAATCACTAACCGGTCACTCTACTATGAAGCATGTACGGATAACGGGCTTAATGTGATTGCGCCTGGATGAAAAGGACACAAAAAGATGAGAAGCTAGGCCTAGGTATCGTGGGATGATATGGAGTGGTTAATATAGGATTGAAGTTTGTGTTTGTGTTACTATGGTACCCTTGGTTCACTTAGTTAGTATCGGTCACTGCATCCCGACTTGAACTTAGAAGCCCTTTAGCCCAAAGACAAGTGTTGACACCATATTTTCTTAAGCTTTAATGTTTGCTTGAGGACAAGCAAAGGTTTAAGTGTGGGAGAATTTGATCACACTAAAATTCACCGTATTTCTGACTCCGATTTCGCATGCATTCTTAGCTTTTATTGTTGTTTTGCTTTGTTATTGCTTTGTTTTCTTATGTTTTCAGGTTTTTATAATAATCGGAGCTTGAATCGGGAAAAGGAGCGAAAAAGGAGTGAAAACGGACGAAAACCTAGAAATTCAGCGTTTTGCACTTGCGGCACCCACCGTGGCGGGCGCCATGGGGTTAGCCATGACGTGGCCACGTCTCAAGACCACTCCTCAACCTCCAAGACCCACGATCCCCACTCCACAATCCCCTGTAGGGACCATGGCGGGCTCCATAGGCCTGTGGCGGGCGCCACAAGGCCAATTCCAGTAACCTCCACTTTTTAGTGGAGGGGCATCCTGGTCATTTCATGCTTTTAGTTTTCCTATAAATAGGACCTTAGATTTTTGTTTTTCTTCATCCAGAATTAGATTTCTCTAGGCATATATCAGTTATAAAGCAGTTGCCATTCCACATCGGGGTGCCTCTGCAATCGAGTGATCGAGTCTGTAATCTGTCTGTGCGATCGAGTTTTGGAGCACTCTGGAGGAAGTTAATCCTGCCGCCATTTTAATTCAAGTTCGTATTTTACTTTCATTTATTTTCTGCATTGCTTTACTTTCATTTATTTCCCGCACTCGCACTTTACTTTATTTATTTCCTGCACTCGCTTTACTTTATTTATTTCCCGCACTCGCTTTACTTTCCTTTATTTCCCCGCACTCGCTTTACTTTCCTTTATTTTCCCGCACTCGCTTTAAATTACTTTATTTCTCGCACTCGCTTTAAATTCATTTACTTTCCGCACTCGCACTAAATTACTTTTATGAAAAATTATAAAAAGAATCTTTACTTTATCATGTCTAACTAATTCCATAAAGGTTAGAATGTAAGGATCGTAATTAAACCAGTAATCAGTATAATTGTTCGTGGAAACACCTAAGGGCTATTTTATCTTTCAATTCAAGTAATTGTTTTTAAATATTTCAAATACAGCCAAAAGCGCTTTGTCTAGTTTATTAGGAGATTTTAGATTAAAAAGAAAAGAGATTTTAAAACGATTTTCGGACGCGTTATGAAGTTTAGAGTCTGGTTCATAAGAACCTCTTTTTGCTAAGAAGTCCAGGTTAAAATACTTTTCAACTTAGTTAAGATACTATATTTCTTAAAAATAGGTTTACTACTCTAACGCAGTATGCACCTTTTTATCCGTGATAATAGGAGGGGTTGATTAGAGAGTACAACTCGGTTCTGAATACGCGAAAGCGACATTTCCTGTTAAATTAGTTCTTTTCAAAGGAGAAAACATTGCCCATAAGTAGTTCCATTAACAAGTACTGGATTATCATTGATTACGTGAATTACATTCGAGCCTGTCTTTTATTTATTATTTAAAATTAATATTTTATTTACCATTGCACCCTTACTAAAACCCTTAAAAATAGTTGCCTTAGATACACACCATAACAACAGGTACGATAGATTGACACTTGGTCTCTGTGGATTCGACAATCTTTTATATTACTCTGACGTGTTCGTACACTTGCGAAAAACACGCATCAATACACTTCCTTTGATTGCCTTTTGCGAAGTGTAATGGATATCATATTCTGTAAGTATCATCTGCCATCGGGCTATCCTTCCTGTCAAAGTCGGCTTCTCGAAAATGTATTTCACGGGATCTATCTTGGAAATTAAAAGAGTGGTGTGAGTCAGTATGTACTGTCTTAGTCGGCGAGCAGCCCATGCCAAAGCGCATCAAGTTTTATCGAGTAGTGAGTAGCGTGTCTCACAATCGGTAAACTCTTTGCTAAGGTAATAAATGGCGTGCTCTTTTCGACCAGACTCGTCCTGCTGACCCAACACACATCCCATTGATCCTTCGAGCACATTAAGATACATGATCAAAGGTCTCCCTGGTACTGGAGGCATGAGAATTGGAGGTTCTAGCAGGTATTCCTTGATTCGGTCAAAGGCTTGTTGATAGTCTTCATTCTATTTAATTGCCTAATTTTTCCTCAGAAGCTTAAAGATGGGTTCACACGTGGCCGTTAGGTGAGAGATAAACCGTGCAATGTAATTTTGTCTCCCTAAGAAACCACGCACTTGCTTTTCAGTCTTTGGCTCAGGAATCTCTTGGATGGCTTTTACTTTGGTTGGATCAACCTCAATTCCCCGCTCGCTAACAATGAAGCCAAGTAGCTTGTCGGAACGGACCCCGAAGGTGCACTTATTCGGATTCAACCTCAATCTGAACTTCCGGAGTCTGTCAAACAACTTTGCTAGATTGACCAAATGCTCTTATTCTGTTTGGGACTTTGCTATCATATCATCAACATAAACCTCAATTTCATGATGAATCATGTCGTGAAATAGCATTACCATTTCCTGTTGGTAAGTGGCTCCAACATTCTTCATCCCAAACGGCATGACCTTGTAATAGAAGGTGCCCCAAGGCGTGATGAAGGTAGTCTTTTCCATATCATCGGGAGACATCTTAATCTGGTTATAACCGGAAAACCCGTCCATGAAAGAGAACACAGAAAACTGAGCAGTATTATCAACAAGCACATCTATGTGAGGCAGAGGGAAATCATCTTTGGGGCTGGCCCTATTCAAATCCCTGTAGTCTACACACATTCTGACCTTACCGTCTTTTTTAGGGACCGACACAATATTGGCAACCCATGGAGGGTAACTGGTCACAGCCAAGAAACCAACATCAAATTGCTTTTGTACTTCCTCTTTTATTTTGATTGCCATATCAGGGCGTGTGCGCCTCAACTTTTGCTTCACAGGAGGGCAGTCTTCTCTCAGAGGCAACTTGTGTACCACAATATCAGTGTCTAAACCATGCTTATCTTGGTAGGACCATGCGAAGACATCAACATACTCTCAAAGCATAGCAATTAGACGAGTCCTGATAGATTCTTCTAATGAGGCCCCGATCTTAACTTCTTTCTTGTCTTCTTCGGTACCCAGGTTTATCACTTCGACAACCTCTTCATGTGGCTGAATCATCTTCTCCTCATGTTTAAGCAGTGTGGCCAATTCTTCAGGTAGTTCGCAATCTTCTTCACCTTCCTCATCGACTTGATAAATTAGATTGTCAAAGTCATACTCAGCCATAACAGGGTCATCATTGATAAGATCCGGTGACGAGCACCTGCATGAATGGTGATTCATGCAAGGCTTTAGAGAAAGCTTGAGAAAAATGAGAAACATTGCCATTTTAAAAACTTTTCTTTCTTTTTGAAAAACAAAAGCAAAAATGAAAGGCGAAGAACAACATGGATGAATGTGAAACGTCAACTTTATTTATGATTATGAATTGTGTTAGGAACAAAAGAACCCTTACAAAAAGCTATTATGCCCCGGGCAAGACATAGTGCTTGATGTCACTCCCAAAGATTTGCATCCCGGTACAAGCGCGAACGGTCGGCGAAAGGAGAAATGAAGGTGAAATGAATAGAGTCGCCAACTAGGCATTTTATCCCGAAGGAAAGGTAATGCTGCATAAACCTAGAAAAAGATGGATAAGACAGTTGCGAACCAGAGAAACTGAGAAAGGGGGTTGGTTACAACCTGGGAAGGTATTAGCACCCAGATTGTCCGTCGTACTCGACGGGATCCACGCTTAAAAGATTGAGTTTAAAGGGGGTAATGTATGTGCTATCTGTGTGCAAAAGCTAGAAATGAATGTACAGGTGTCAGTGCAAAGGTTGTGAATTGCTCAGGAATGAGGCTTAGAAAAGAAAGCTGAAAGAGGGGGATGACAAAGAGACTTTTGTTCGATAACTGTTAAGTTATGCCTACGTATCCTCGCGTGCAATGAGGAAGTCAGAACACCGTAGTTCGACTCAAAGAGACTGAAAGATAAATTGATTGTGAACTGCTTGCTTGCCTATGCTCAAGTGTATAACTCGTCTGGCTCGAGTGCTAACTATCTTGCATTAGACAGAAGAAGCGAGTTCTCGTTTGTGAATGAGTGTGATGAGAAAAGAATCCCGAAGGAGACGATTATTGTTGTTTTTGTGTTTTCAGTTTTTTATTGTTTTTTGGTGTTTTTGCATAAGTTAATGAGCTTAAGCCTAAATCAAGGGCTTGTAAACTCATTATATCCTCCCCGATTAGGGATAATGAGAATACTTAAGTATGAGATAAGCATCTCAACTTAATTGCCATGATGATGTAGGATTAAGATCATTAACCTACTTGTGATTATTTAGATGTTTTTGGTTTTTTTGTTTAGTGTTAAGTAATGAGTTTAATCTCTAATCACAGATTAGTGAACTCATTACACCATCCTAATAGAAGGATAATAGATGAGAACACTTAAGCTGAGGAAGATACCTCAACTTAATCCATGGTTAGGGATTAAATTCATTATATAACGAAGCCTTTATTAAGTGGATTTTAATTAAAGGATGAGATTAAGAAATGAGTTTTATGATTTGTAAGAAAACTTGAGGGGGACTTGTCCATTAAACACTAGGGTTAGTCCTTCTTAACCGTAAAGGAAGAATTAGAACCCTAATGTAAGGCCCAAGTTACAAGATGAAGTCTTAGTGATTATTAAGGTGATTTGATTAAGAGGTTTAAACAAATTAAAGGTTTAACACTTAGGATTAAAGTTATACACTCCATCATAAGAGAAGGATGCAGGCATAACCCTAATTCCAAAGTCCTAAAACTTTAAGAGTTTAGTCTCTGATTATGAAGATGAGAAGAGAGACTCAAAGAAGAATCAAAGGTGAAAGACTAAATGGGGACTATATACAACCCTAAAGTTATCATTCTTGGTTATCCTATGGTTTGTGAGGCTCAAGAGAAGTCTTCAAGATGGCCACCAAGGAAGAAGCAGATGAAAAGAGAAAGAGAAGAAAGGAAAGGTTACTTACTTCATTTGAGAAGATAAGTGAACCTAAGAGAAAAAAAAGAAAGGAATAGGCACAAGTGAATGAAATTCACTTCAAACACAAGTATAATGTACAAAAATAAGAGAGAAATAGAAGTTAGATGTGGATGCACATCCACAACTTAAACAACTTACCATAAGCCCCTGAAATGTTAGTTGAGCATATAAAGAAAGAAATGAAATGCAAATGTAACAAGAAAAGGTGCCAAGACCAAAGTCAGAAGTGAATATGCAATGCAAATGAGTTATGAGATGATGCAAAGTCACACATGATGCATATGTATGATCATACAAGAGATGGATGCAAATGAAGGCAAGTTAGAAGCTTGAAAACACATGTATGTTCATGAAATGTTATGAATGCAAAGGATACTAAATGGATGAATAAATGATCAAGCAATGTTCAAGCATGTCTTATGGTGTCTAAGATGACATACAAATGCTTGAGATGGCATGGTAAGCTCATGTATGGATGCATATGCAAGATGAATGCAAATGAACATGTAAAATTAGGGTTATATGGAAGTATGAGATGCACATGAGCAAAACAGAAGCAATGCACAAGATAAAAATTTGAAAATGCACTCAAAGGAACCCTAAACCTATACTAGGTAACCATCCAAAGGGGGAGGTCAAAAACTAAACCTAGAAGAAGTTATGGATTTTCTAAGTTTTCTAGGGTTTTTGGGTGATCTTCAATGTAAAATGCCAAAAAAATTAAAAATGCAAGATAAAAATGAAACAAAAATGTTTTTAGATGCTAGAGGACATGTACAAAGCAAGGCAAAAAGAATCATTCACAGAATCAACTTAGGTTTAGGGTTATGAATGTTTGAAGCAAGGGTTAGAAAATGGACATTTTTAAGAACCCTAATTCATTGAAAAATCTCAAAGTATGATCAAAACCAAAAAGAAATTTATAAGGTGAGTTTTTAAATGTTTCTAAATGTCTTAGAATGCTTTCTGATTTTTTTGGTGATTTTTAAATACTTAAATGTATTTTTAATTAATTAAAATCAATTAATTAATTAAATAAAACATTTAAATGATTTAAAAATATGTTTTTAATGCAAAAATTAAAATAAAAATATTTTTGGGTTCTAAAAATTAATAAAAGGTTTGATAAAAAATTTCAGATATTTTAAATCATTTTTTCTATTTTTAATAAATATACAAAATAAAATAGGAAGAAAATAAAAATAAAAGTAAAAGTATGCAAGATCAAAGGTTGAGAATGCAAGCTGACAGATCCAAAGGCCCAGCGTGCCAGTCAACAAGACCAGCAGTAATCAGAATCAAAGGCCTACACTTAAACTCTCATCTCGCGCGTGATCTAAGGGCTACAATTCAAACTCAGCTAATCAGACTTAATTAAATTAATTAATTTATAATTAGGGATAATGACCTAATCTCTACCGTTCAGCATGCGTGCGAAGCCAAGATCTAAAGGTCCAGATTAAAACCTAGCTAATTACACTGATTAACCCTAACAACTTTCAGATGACCGAAACAGTGTTCCGGTCATCTTCTCCGGCGAGCAAAACCCCTAAATCCTTCCCTAGGCTTCTAAACTCCAAATTTCTTGCCCAGAAATGATCCCCTAACATCCCTGAAACTAAATCCCCAAACAAAATTCATTTATCATGCATCAAAAGGGCAAATCGAAGCAAAACATTCTTAGGTCAAAAACTTTCAGAGAACTCATACATGCTTAATACTCAATCATTTTGCAAAATAAACACATCAGGATCATCAACACATCATGAAGATTCATCTAAGAACTTAAAAAAACATTTCTGGAAAAAATGTTCTTTAGGTATACCTGAGTTGAAGCTTTACACTTTGGAGCTTTCTGGCCACCTCTTTAGTGCTTTTTCACTCCAATGAACCCCTTGGTGCTTCTGGCAAGATTGAAACAAGTTTATGTAGGCCGTTATATGAGTTTCAGTTCAGAGGAAGCTGAAATCGTGTTTTGGTTAGAGGGTGTTTCAGGCCAATGTGAGGGGTGGGAAATGATCCTGGGGTTATGTGGAGATGATTGGTGAAAGAATTTTGGATTTTTGTTGGCTGAGTTGAGAGATTCGAAGAGATGAAATTTTGAGGGGATTTTGTGTAATCTGAGCTCTTGGAGGTTTCAGGCTTGTGTGTTATGTTCTTTGTGTTCCTTAGGGTTAGTATAAGCAAGTGTGATTGGTCAGAGGAGTTGGTGTGGCTCAGTTTGATTTGAATGGTGTAAAATGCAAAAAGTCAACATTGGTTGTACCTCAAGCATGGGCACGAGTCAGAGCTGTATTTGGGCATGTCTGGCCTCATCTGAGTTCATGGAGAGCCCTTGGATTGAAAGATTACAGCTGGAACACTTGATGTTAGGGTTTACAAGGTTTTTGCATATTTTCCCTCTTTGATGCTTCTTGTGTTTCAAGGCATGAAATGACCTAATTCTTGGGCCAATTCTGAGTCTTTGATGTTGTTTGATCATGTTATGGCATATTTGGGCACTTTAGAAGTCATTTGAGGCCTCGGCAAGTGGTTTTGCAAAAATCCCTCTTTGGTACACTTTTGAAAATTATAGGATTTTTGCCAACTTTGAAGGATCATAACTTGAGTTCTATAATGAATTAGAAGGAGTTCTTGTACTTTTTGAAAATGGGAAGATCCATCCTACAACTTTCATTACAAAGAATTTTTCATTTGAAGCATTTTTGGTTGAGAAAGAGGAGGTTGAAAAACTTTCCCAAAATGGAAAGTTTCCATTACAAGTCATTTCCATTTTTGGCAACTTTGCAAATGGTTCAAAATTCTTCAATCTTGTGAACTTCCAACCTCTTATAAGATCAAATAAAGATCATATAACTTCAATTTGATGAAAATATCCCTTTGTTTCCATTGTTGGGGGCCTCAGATGCCCTGATTTTGACTTAACTTGCTCAAGAAGTTACCTAGTGAACAGATGACTTCCACAATGCATTTCTTCATCAAACTTGGTACACATGATCCTTATAACATCTTAAGAACAATATAAACAAGAATGGCCCAAAAATTTGGAGTTAAGGCCTCTGAAACCAAACCCCTAATTTTGGTCATCTGTGTAGTGAAAACCCTAGCTCTGCTTCCATGCATTGCCAGTTCTTGTGATTTCTTGACTTCCATGAACTTTGAGGGACACAATATGATGATAGAACACACATGGACCCTCTTGGAACGCTTTAAGACCTTTGGGGTGGCTCAGATTGATTCTTGGATTGCTCAGATCACAAACCCTAGATGCAGATGAACTTGAACAATGCAGTGAAACAAAAAATGCAATATGAGATGGTATGCTTATGCTAATGCAAACATGAAATATCACAAGCCACGGTGTGAAATTAGTGAGGGAAAATTTGGGGTGTTTACACTTGAGTACAGGAAAGACAAAAAACAAAGATTATTACTCTTCGAAGGAAGTGACTGAGATAAACCTTTCAAACGACCAGTTGCTAAGTTGAGTCCCTGGAACAGCAGGCCTGATCCACTCCTCTAAGTCACAGTCACTATCAACTGTATCGTCTTGATCAACACTGATGCTTCCGTAATTCACCACTCCCACACTCGTGAAAGTAATTGGGCCTTGACGACCTCTAGCACTTGGTCCAGATGATGACTGCCCAGGATGGTAACCAATCCCAAACATATCTTTCTTTTCTGGCACTTCTACTGGACTGCCCCAGCCTTCTCGTATCCCAAATTCTACCACTTTAAGAGCTTGCTTATAAGAGGCTATGGAAACCCCCTTCTTTGGTTCTTCAGAAGAAGCTGCCAATGAAGATGCTTGTTTAGTTTTCAGGGGCTCAAAAGCCTGACATGGAGTTTCAACTATTTCGCCATCCATCTCCACATACTTGAATGAAGCCAGATGACTAACAAAAATGTCTTCTTCCCCACTGACAGTTACAATTTGGCCTTCCCAAATGAAATTTAGTTTTTGATGAAGTGTGGATGATACCGCTCCTGTCGAATGTATCCAAGGCCTTCCCAGCAAACAATTGTATACAGGCTGTATATCCATTACGTAGAATGTGGTATTGAAGATTTGTGGACCTACTTTAATTGGTAAATCCACCTCCCCGAACACCGATCTCCTCGACCCATCAAATGCTCTAACTACCAGGTCGCTAGGCTTTAGAACTACTCCATCATAATCCAACTTCATCAATGCCTTCTTGGGTAGAACATTCAATGATCATCCGGTGTCTACCAACACGGGAGAAAGTACTGCACCTTTACATTCTAAAGAGATATGCAGTGCCCGATTATGAGCACGCCCTTCAGATGTTAGATCCATGTCTGTAAAACCCAATCCATGACTGGCATTGACACTAGATACCACCGCTTTTAATTGATTTACCGAAATATCCTGAGGCACGTAAGCCTTGTTCAGGATATTCAATAGAGCCTTCCTGTGAGAGTCAGAACACATTAGCAAAGACAAGATAGAAATCTTCGGTGGAGTCTGCTGCAGATGGTCCACAATCTTGTAATCGCTCTTTTTGATAATTCTCAAAATGTCTTCAGCTTCTTTATCAAACGTGATGTCTGGATCAGTCACAGGTGCAGGCTCATTGGGAACCGCCGGTTGCTTCCCTCTTTCTCTAGCCTGGACTTCTGCAGTGCCTTTGGGTGGTATCACACTATTTCTTAGTGTTTTCGGCGCAAATAACCTTTCACTTCTAGTAAAGCCCCCTAATCCAACGTTTTCTACTTGAGCTGGGGTCGTGCTAGACATGGCCAACTCTTGCTTCTGGCCGTTACAATATACTTCGCCACCATAATTCCAAGGAATGGCTTTATCGCTCTGATACATTACTGGTCCTGCAGTGGTAATCGTTATCGGTGCTACTCTGGCCCGTGGAGGAACTTGAGATGGATTGTAGAAAATGGTTATTGTAGAGACTTTAACAAGCAAACTTTAACAACACCCAACGGAGTATGCAGGTCGTTGACATCACGCACAAAGTTTAGATTCTCCCCTTTATCAATTGCCCCAACTGTACCCCCGTGAGGAGGCACGAGGTTCTGTATTACATTAGGAGTAGGAGCGAAATTAATCGCTTTGGAATCCAGTAGGTCCTGAACAACATGCTTCAGAGCTTTGCAGTTTTCTGTGGTATGCCCGGGAGCTCCGGAATGAAATTCGCATCTGGCGTTTGCATCATAACCCTCAGGGAATTGGCCTGGCTTCGGGGGTTGTAGAGTTCGGAGTTGAACCATCTGGAGCTGTAGGAGATTCTTCAAAAGCTGTGAATAGGACATCGACGGAGTTTCGAAATGTCTTTCTCTGGTCTTCTGGGGGTAATATGGACGAGGAGCTCTTTGTTGATACCCTTGTTAGCGTGGCGGCTGCGGTGGTTGGACTTGGTGTTGAACAGGTTGAGCTGATATAGTGACAGGGGCCACTTGCTGATAAAACCCTCTGTTGCTTCCTCCCCTATGCGTGTACACTGCCCCAGTATCTCCTTCTCTCCTCTTCACGAAGGGCTTCTTGACACCAGAACTCGAAGCGCCCCCATTCTGAATCTTCCCTTGCTTGATCCAGCTTTCTACCCTTTCGCACGTCTAGATGATATCTGAGAATCCACTTGAGAAACATCCAGCTAGCTTTTCCATGAAATGCCCAGGGAAGGTATCCAGGAACAGGTCTACCATTTCTCTCTCCAGCAAAGGTGGTTGCACTCTAGCGGCCACTTCGCGCCACCTTTGCGCATAATCTTTGAAGCTCTTGGAGTTCTTTTGAGTCAAACTTTGAAGTTGAGTGCGACTGGGCGCCATGTCGATATTATATTGATACTGCTTGAGGAATGCTTCTCTCAATTCCTTCCAGCTTCTCACAGAGCTTCTCTCTAGCTTCATATACCATTCTAGGGATCCTCTGGAGAGACTATCCCGGAAGTAGTACATCTAGAGCTTTTCATCCCTAGTATGGGTAGCAATCTTCCGATAGAACGTCTGCAAGTGAGTTTTGGGGCAGGAACTACCGTTATATTTGTCAAAAGTAGGTGGCCTGAATTTGTGAGGAATAACCACCCCGGGTACTAGACCCATGTCAGATGCATCTATCCCCAAAGTGTCTCTACACTCGAGGGCTTTGACTTTCTCAACAAGCATCAAAAAGTCTTGAAGATTTCCTTCTCCGCCGAACCCCATATCATTGTTGAAAGAAGGGAACTGATCCGCCTTCCTGTCTTGTACTGGAATGAAAGTTGATGCGCCCTGTTTTGGAACTTGAGGTCCACCTGGGCCATTGTTGGTGTTAGGAGGAGTCACTTGGACGTCAGGAGTAGTTACAGGGACATTAATCTGAGGAGGGTTGAGCCCCTTAATTGCATTTCTTAACTCTTGTTGTCCCATAGCCATCCCTTGCATCATGACCATGAACTCTCCTATTCTGGTGCGAAATTCATTAAGCTCAGTTTGCATAGCATCCATGACTGTCCTCTGTTTGTTGCGAGTTGCGTAACGATGCGGGATATTCTGTCGAGGATGACGGGTCTTGGCGGCCCTCGCAATCTTTGCCTGTAACACAAATAAGTTAAGAAACCTGCAGAAGACCTGCAAAACAAAGAAAAATGCAAATGATGTGTATGTAATGCAATGTGTTCCTTTTATTCCGAAGGCTTTCACTACTTTCCCATTCTAGCGCTAAGAAAAAGATCCCTCTTAAGAAAATCCTGTGTGACATTCAAACTTGAAGTGGTGGCATTTATTTTATGTTTGTGCAACATATATAACCAGAGACTTCAGGTAAATCGGAAGACAATTGGAATAACAAAGATCCTTACAAGGTACAAATTCAATATTTCAAGAAAGAAAGAGTACATCGAGAAAGAGGGGATTCCCACAACAAGTCTGTGGGTAATTCAAGTCATATGCATATACAACTAAAGCTTAGGAAAGTCTACATCATATAATCTCCAACTGAGGCGCTTGACATTTTGCAACATCTGAGCTATATCCGGATGCGTAGGCTCCTGTACAAGCTTCTGAATTAGGATATCCCTAAGGTCAAAGGAGGCATGCAATTCCTTGATTTGTCGTAGGAACACCTTTTCACTTTCTTGGCTTGTAATAGAGTCATTCTTGGCACTCTTGACGTCAGCTTTCAATTTCAAATCTTCTATTTCTTTATGAGCTTCCTTTACTGCTTGTTGGCTTTCTGCTAAACTTTGGAGACGACTCTTCTCTTGATGATAAGCCTTCCGAAGGAGTTCCCTCTGTCCATCCAAAGAATCTTGAAGACTCTTGACTTCTAGCTTGTGCTTGATCTCCAGATCCTTCCGCTTCCTCAAATTGTCTTCCCACTTCTCTTGCCATAAGGTGACAGCTTCATTGGCTTCATTCAAATCCTTCCTCTCCTTCCAGCGCTGGGCCTCCTTGTGAGTTTCAGCTATTCCCCTTTTCTTGAAGTAGAGCTCTCTCTCTTGAAAATCTTGCTGCTTGAGCCTAACCATCTCTTCAGCTTTATGAGCTCTTTCCTCCAACTTTTGATTTTGCATCTTCAGTTTATGGCATGAATTGTAAGCTTCTTGATTCTCCAACCTGAGCTGTTGAACCAAGACTTCCAACTTTTGATAATCTTGAAGAGGCACTGAAGTTGCGGGTGCTACCTCCTTAGGGTAGAGAGGTGTTTCTCTAGAAAAGGGGAGTAACAGGGTCTTCACACGATCCTCCAACCAGCTGGAAAAAGGATCATAAGTGTTGGGATCCACTCTCCCAAAGTCTTTCTTCCCTTTCATCACTCTAACCTCCCAAGCTTGAGATATCAGCATGCTCTTCTTGAGATTTCCTTCTGCTGGAAAGTACAAAGATTCATTTGCCTCTTCAATCACAGGCACATCTCTTAATGGATAACCAAATTGCTTCCTGGACAAGATATGATTGTAACTGATCCCACCTTTCCTTCCTATCAAAGGAACATTTGGGAAACTACCACATCTGACTAGTATTTCTTTGCCCACAAGGTCTCTGTTGCATCCCCATGAAATGTCAGCTGAGGTTAAGTCCATTAATCTTTTGGACCACTTCCAATATTGTTTCAAATCCTGAAAAGGCCCCGATTTAGGAAGTTGCCTTACAAACCAATCAGCAAATAGGGGAGCACAACAATTTACACGTCCCTTCCTCTTTTCATTCCTATGGTGAACCCCATAATAAAAGTCACCTAGCAAATTGGGTACTGGATTTCTTCTGGAAAATACAGTGATAGCTTCCATGTTAATTAAACCCTTCTCTCTTGGAAACAAACTAGTCCCATATACTATCAAAGCAAGCAAGGTGTTGAGCTTAGCCCATTTGTTCTCAGAGGCTAGGTCCTGAGCTTCCTTGATAAGAAAATCTAAGAAAAGTCCTTTACCTTTGGTGGCATCCACTTCTATGCTAACTTTGGATAAATCTAGAAGAAAAGACTCAGCTATATCTTTGGATGAAGGCATCTTCTCTAAGCCATAGTAAGGAGCACCATTTTTGATGGGGATTTTGAGGATGCTGGATATCTCTTCTAATGTAGGAGCCAAGATGTAGTCAGGGAAAACAAAAACCCTCAACTGTGGATCATAGAACCGCAGTAGAGAATGCAAGCTATCCCTCTGATCAGTGGTTGGCTTATTCACATAGTCTAGAATCTTTTCAAACTCTTTTCTGAAATCATCAAGCACTTTGTCACCCATCAAGCTAATTAACTTCTGAATACCATCTGTATCTGGATGTGGGAAAGTCTAATGTACATTTCTCTTCCTTGGAATCTCCATGTTGAAGCAGCAAATATGACCAGAATAGGAGGTAATGAACCCTGAGAGTAAAAAGAACACTAAATGATTAATGATGTTATGATGTTATGTAAGGCAAGGCATGTGATCAGTGATGTGTCTGTGTAGTGAATCAGGTAATCAAGTGTCTGTGCAAGGCCACAACATCATCGCAAGTATCTTTCTGATCAGGAGTTCATGACTTCAGACTCCATAATTAACAGAACAAGATCATATCACTAAAGTGTACTGGCATACATGGGTGTGTTGAAGTTTTGGGCTCCTGCAAACCTGTAAACCCCTCCCAATCTCACTGGTGTGCTACTTGGGTCAAACATCACGGACTCTCAAAGCCTAATAGCAATAATACATTCACCATTTCCGAGAATTGGCTCATGACCAAATCATGGAATTGGTTTGGCATTATGTACTACTCAAGGAGGTCTCAGCTGAGTCAAAGGAAACAAGCATCCCTTATAAGTCCTCAGCTTCAAGCACTGAATTGAGAAACAATAGTACATTCATCCCGAAGGTTACAATACTATCGTTATATGAACAATTTGCCATTACTGGATTCCTATGAGAGAACCAGGCCATCCTATGCGAGTTCCCAGTGGGCCCTCGTATGCGAGTGGGTTTGCCAACAAATGTGGTCTGCCACTGTCATCACTGGAGAGAGATGTTTCCACAAAGGTTCTCAATGATTGGTCCCTTGACTGCACATAACTATCAAGGTAGTGTATTGCCCCAGAAAGATTCCAGCGTCAATACATTTCCGAGAAGGTCGCAAATCAAGGCGTGGAACTCACTAATACCAACATAGCAAGATGCCATAAATCCAAAGTGGAACCACTCTAAATCCTAGGTGCACTCAAGCCGGGTATTTGGCTTATCTCACAGTAACAAAGCCCATCCCACAGAAAAATGAAACCAACATAGTTTAGAATGATGCATGTGAAATAAATACTGAAAGCAGTAAATAAAGCTGTAAACAAAAACAATAAATAAACACAACAACACACAACACACATATAAATCACCCAAAGGAAACAAACACAAACAAGCGCTAGGATTGACTCTACAAGGGAATCCAGAGATTCTGAAGTACTCCCCAGCAGAGTCTCCAGCTGTCGCTCCCGGGATTTTCATCCTAGTACAAACGCGAAAGTGGCACGGAAAAGGTAGAGTCGCCAGCCAGACATTTTTATCCTGAAAGGATGGGAAAGGTAATGCTGCACAAACCTGAGGAAGAAGGAAAGGACAAGGTCCTGCGAACCAAAGATCTGGGTTCGGGAGTCGGTTACGACATGGGAAGGTATTAGCACCCCAGATCGTTCGCTGTACCCGATAGGATCCACGCTTGTTTGTTTTGTTTCAAAGGGTGAGATATAAGATGCTGCTGAATAAGAACTGGTAACTGGAAACTGGAACTGGAGATAAGAAAGGACAGAAGGGGGAAAATGTAGGGAAAATAAATAATGTGCTCGAACGGGCCCTACCTCGCTGCCTACGTACCTCATCGAGAAAATGAGGATCAGAGTCGACGTAGTTTGCCTAACTAAGGCGGGAACTATTTGTTTGTGTTTTTTATGGCTTGAACTGCTTATGTCTATGCTCAGGTGTTGCAGGCTCGTATGGTACGAGTGCATTTACCATCTTGCATGCGAGACAAGTCGTCGCGAGTTCGCGTTGAGAGTGAATGAGATGAGAAAAGAAGTTCCCGCAGGATAGTCGCTTATTATTTGTTTTTTTTTTTTGCTTTTTAAGAGTTTTGTATGAATTTGACACAAGGAAGTGAATTCAAACTCTTTTCCATGGAATGTGTACTTGCTACTACATTCCAATATGGAATAATAGAACAAGCACACCAAGCAAGGAGAATTTATCCAAGCCTGGTTCCCATGAATTAGAGTCTAAGTTCACTAGCTTGTTGAACTTTATTAGGTGTTTTTGTGGCTTTTGTGAAGAAATGTCTTTTAGATTTTTCTTTGTGAAACAACCCCTTGATAAGACTTGTGAATCATGCTAGACAAGCTTACACCACTCCAAGATGGAATGAGTGCAAGTGCCTCATGGAATAAGGCTATACACAAGGGATCCTTTCATGCATTTGTTAAGTCTTTTTGGATTTGTTTGAAGATGAGGAGAGAAGACTCAAAAGGAAAAGGTCAAAGCTAATGGGGGACTAAGACACAACCCTAAGTTATCTTATTATGCACAAGTGTGATCCTATGGTTAATGAGGTTTTCTAACCTAATGAGAAGAAAGAACAAGTTAGAATTCAACTTACTTCCTAAGGAAGTTAAGTTGAATCTAAAGAGAGAAAAAGGGAACCTATGAACAAGGCACAAAGTGCCAAGGCAAGGCAAATAAATACATAAGAGATAAAGAATGAAGTGATTACCTCATTTCCCCCCTAAAAAACAAGAGTTAGCATGACAATTCATATTGAAAGCATAAACAAATGGCAAACTTTACACAAGAACTCACACTAACCTAGGAAAGATGTTAATGAACTCCTATGGTCAATACCTAATACTAAAGCCTCTTATAAGGTAAAATACCTAAAACGTCAATAGCTAAACCAATTCAAAGGTTTCTAAAGGAATTAAGTGAATTAAAGTCAAAATATGCCCTAAGGCACCACTAAACCCTAAGGATGAAGTTAGAAAGATAACCTAAGTAATTACTATTGCTAAAATCCCTTAAACTCAAAGGTAAATGCAAAAGTCAGAATGTAACACTATAGGGAAGTGAAGGAAATGAAATTATCAAATGGAAAAGAAGGGATTCAAATTAAAGATATTCAAATATGACATTGAAAGGTGAGAGGAAGCATATAGAAGCATGGTTATAAAGATGAAACAAAATGACTTAGGAAAATATTCAAAAATAACCAAAGGGACTTGACTTCCCATATAAAAACCAGGGGCTTGTAAACAAAATAAAATGGAGATTATACTTGGAAAATGTTCACAAATGGTGGGTTAAGAAGCATCTTAAGGCTAGGTGTTCAAATTAGGGTTTCTAAGGTCCTCTAGGTGACAAATGAAGTTCAAAAGGAAGCAAAATGGTTCTACAATTGAGATGAACATGTGAGAATGACCACAAACCACTTATAATACACAAAACAAAGACAAGATGAAATTAAATCATGTACAAAAGGATTTTGAAGTGCTTAAGATGGAAAGAGAAGGAAGATTAGGTTAAAATGGGACATGTGTGACTTAAGACTCAAGTAAACCCTAAAAAGTAAAGGTGAGGACCCAAGGATGGCTTTCAATGTTAGAGAACCTATAATATGACTCACAAGAACCAGAACCAAGACCTTAGACTAATGGCATGAATGCCTTATGCTAATGGGACCAAAGGAAGGGAACAAAAGGATCAAAAACATGACTTGTGAACCAAACAACTTGAAACAAATACTAAATGACCTTAAAAAATTATGAAAGTTGACAACTCAATACAAAATCCAAAGAGTAGCATATGTACCAAAAAGCTCACAAAAATTCCTATTTTTGAGTGGTATAAGGCTCATTGGAACACCATTAGGGTTTATATGATCAATGTAGAAACCATGAACTCAAAAGACCTAAAAAAAACCTAAAAATTCAGATAAAAATATTTTGATGAATTTTAATGAGCTCTTAAAACAAGGAAAAAAGAATGAGCCATTTATGTTTTATGGTTTGAGAGAACAAAAATGTACAAGGTGACTGGTCAAAATATGAGAAAAATGGAATTAATTCAAATGAGAAATTAATTCTAACTAAAATATAAAAGAAAAATAAAATCTAAAATTATGGAGAATTAAATAAAAATGTATATATCTCACATGAATTAATTGGGAATTTTTAGAGGCCTTTTACTATTTTTTAAAATACGAAACGAAAATTGAATAAAATTGAATAAAAGAAAATAAAAGAAAAAATGGACTGAATTGGAATTGGCCTGGGGGGTGCCACAAGCAAAGAATAACACTGAATTGGGCCTGAAGAAAACGCGTAGGGGGTGTGGATATAAACTGAGGACTTTTTGTTGACTTTGTGAAGCACGTGAATGGAAGGTGTTCATTAATGTGTTGGCGCTGCTTGGACCATTGGATCAAAAGAAATCAAAGGTTGTGACTTAAAACTGGGATTAAATTAGGGTTACTGTTCCGACGGTCGGAGCTAGTCTCCGGTTGTTTTCTCCGGTCATAGCTCTACCAGGGCTTTCTCAAATCATCACTTAAATGAAATCTAAAACCATGGCAAGATTCACCTTTCATCACTGATCATAAATCCACCCTCATAATTCACTTAGGGTTCCTAAAATAGCCAAATCGAAGACAAACAACATGACCTATGAAACTGAAACCACACACCTAGGGTGTCTATCAACTAGCCAGATACTCCAATGCTCCTATTGAGCTTTAATCACCATGAAACCAATGAAAAACAGGAAATTCGAACAAGCAAAGTTTTAGAACATACCTGAATTACAGAGCTTCACAATGCTGAAGAATATCTAGAGGTGAGACTCCTAAGCCTTGCCTTGATTTGATCTTGAGCAAAGAGAGTGAAATAAACACTCTGTGACTTAGAGATCTTGAGGAATTGGATCGGGTGCAGTGCAATGGAATATTATGTAGTGGTGGATCTTTGATGCTTCAAGCTGTGATATCCATGGAAATTGTGCAACACTTGATGATGAAGATGATTGGATGAACCTCAATCCTGAATTAATGAAGTTGATGATGATCTGATCCAAAATGCAGTGTAATACCAGAAGATGCAATGCTTGATCCTTGGAGAATCAAGCCATGGAATCCATGGATCTTATGCTTAATTCCATGATGTTGATGAATTGAGGAAGAAAGAAGAAGATTGATGGATAATGGAGCTTCCTTGAAGTAAAATGCAGAAGGAAAATCAGAGAGAAAACTGTGGATGCAAGGCGAAATTTCAGAGCAAAATGATGATGTGTGGTTCAGCTAGGGTTGATTCCTTATATAGCATGAGTTAGCCTCTAAACTGACTCAGTTAACAATTGGAAGTGTGGTTAACTGAGTCAATTAGTTTGAAAAATCAGTTATGGTGAGTGAAGTTAGTTGGAGCTCGAGTTGAAGCTGTCTGGATTCAATCAAGTACATTGAAGTTCATGTTTGTTATGGTAAGGCTTAATACAATGTGATTGCAGCATGAAGCTTATTGGATCAAAGTTGCAGCCTGTATGGCAATATGTGAAATGGAATCCCTTGGCATGAAATGCAAAATGGGTGCATGGCATGTGATGTGAACCAACAGCCAGGTGATCATGTATTCCAAATGCATTTTGTGAACCTTGCCAACTTGGATGAAGCATACACAATTGATCTGAGTTGGTTCCAACATGAAACATACTGCCTTGCTTCACAAGAAAGTGAATGTCCTATTGTGATCCTCCTCTGAATGTTTCTTCATGCACAAGTCATCAAATGAGGTGATCCTTGGACTCAAATTGAAGGAGATGTTTCACACTACGTGTTTGATGTTCAAGCCATCCTGAAATAATGACTCTAGATACCTCAAACATCATCTTGAACATCATAAATCAACACTGCATTATGGGCCTTCCTGGCCTGCCCTTGGCCTGGCCAGATGCCCTGCTCACTTTCAGTTTGAACACCCTCTCTTTGCCTTCCCATAACTTTTAATCCTTTGATCAGATGAAAAATCTTTGAACATCAAAGTTGTTGGAAACATGGAAACGAACAACTTTGTAGTTCAAATAAAATTCATTTGATGCCTCTAACATGGAGAAAAATGGCTTGCCTTATGACCTACCACATGTTTGATGAATTGCCAGGCAGGGCACGCGCGCTGGCCTGCAAGCTGCCTCGCCCATGACCTAGTTTTCCCTTGATTTTCCTCAACTTTACATGATCATAAATTTCTCATTTTTTATGCTATGGAAGAGTTCCACCTATGGATTTGAAGCTCAATATGCCCTATTTAATTGGCTCCAAGTAGAATTTTCATAGCTCTCATATTTTGGGAGAAGGCCTCATTCAAAGTAGCTGCAAAAATAGCCAAAACTTGCCAAGTTTGGAAACCCTAATTTTCCAAAAATGTTAAGTTTTGGTTTTCTTGATTTCTCTTGATTCCTCCATCATTTCTTGATCAAATTTGAAACATAGGACCCTTGTAACCCTAATTTCATGATTTTGATCTCAAAAAGTCAGGAGTTAACTTTTTCTTCAGCATGGTTGACTTTTCCCCAAATTCCTGATTTTCATTCATCTGACCAATTGAACCTCTTCCAAGATGAATTTGTGGATGAAATTTGAACCCTATACACTTGTTGTCATATAGAACACAATAGAATCCCCTTTTGTTAAAAAATTCATGGAGAATTCCTTCACACATGAAACCCTAATTTGGGCCATTTCCTTAGGAGATGTTGCACTGCTTGCTTCCTTGGAGCCATTCAATTCTTTTCATGACTTGTGGCTTCAAATAAGAACTTGTGGGATGTTGTGGACCCTTAGCATGATGTTGAGAAGCTTTGTGACCCTTTGAATGCCTTTGTATAGCCTTCAGTCGCTCCAATCATTGATCACATACCTATGCCTCAACTATGTTACACATGATGCAATGTTTTTTGGTTATTTTATGAACTTATGTATGCTAATGCTATGCCAAATGTTGAGGATATGAGAGGGCAAATTTTGAGGTATTACAGATATGCACTATGGGAAAGGTATGGGTCCATTAGCCAAAAAAGTCAAGATTGGTGTACTTGAGGTATGGGCCATGGTAGAGCTGGTTTCTTTGCTTGAACTGCTTCAGCTAGCTTCAAGGAGAGCCATAGGATCATTATTATGCAGCTGGATGGCTTGGATCAAGAGTTTACAAGGTTTATGCATTTTGGCCATTTTAAGATTTCTTGTGAATCAAGCCATGAAATCCTTGAATTCTTGGGCCAATTTTGATGTTTTGAAGTTGTATTGACATGTTGTGACATAATTGAGCACATTAGAGGTCACTTAGAAGCTTGAAACTCAAAATTGCATAAATCCCTCTTTGACATGAACATGAAATTTACAAGATTTTTGCCAACTTTGCAAGGCCATAACTTGAGTTCTAGGATGAATTAGAATGAGTTCTTGTACTTTTTGAAAATGGGAGGATCCAATCTACAAATTTCATGTTTGAAGAAATTTCATTTGAAACCTTTTTGATCAAGAAAGAGGAGGTTGAAGATCTTTCCCAAAATAGAAAGTTTATATTACAAGTCATTTCCATTTTTGGCAAGTTTTGGCTTTGTTAATTTTCTTCAACTTTGTGAACTTCCAAGCATTGCAATGATCAAATAAAGACCATATGACTTCAAAATGATGATGATGACCCTTTGGTACCCTTGTTGGGGGCCTCAGATGCCCAGAATCTGACTTTTCTTGCACAACAAGTTACCATTTGATCAAATGACTTCCACATTGAATTTTTCCATGAAATTTGATACACATGCTCCTTATATCATATATGAACCAATAGCAACAAGAATGACCAAAATATTTGGGTGCAAGGCCTCTAAAACCAAAACCCTAATTTTAGGGCATTTGTGCAGGAGCCTCAGCTTAGCTTCCATACCTCTACAGTGTTTGGACATTTCTTGACTTCAATAGACCCATGGGGGCATAAGATGATCATAGAACACTCATGGACCCTCTTGTCATGCTTCATGGCCTCTGAGATAGCTCACACCACTTCTAGGATTCATCTGATCACAAACCCTAGATGCAGCTATGCAGATGAAATGTTTAAAGGGTGATTATGCATTGTGGAATGCGTTGATAGGCTATGCAATGATGATAATCATAAGTAAAGATGATAAAAGAGAGAGGGCAAATTTGGGGTGTTTACAAATGGCAGATGAAGTGATCAATACAAATGATTAGCAAAGATCATTAGGGGTCAGGTTAACACAAACTTGTTGTAGTATGCTCTCGAAATAAACCCTGTCTCAATTAGGTCTTTTAAGGGTTGTAATGTGGCTTGATTCACAGTTTATGAAATAAAGGATAAAAGGCTCAAAAATTTATTTGTAACCCACCCATTTTCGTGATGAACTCCAATCCTATGTTCAGCTAATTTGACATACGCACTCAGATCTCGAAAGTCTTTGGCGGCGTAAGGATCATGATTTAAAAGTGATGGCAGCCACCTTGCTTTATCTTTGCTTTATTGAATTCTTTTTCTTGACTTCATTAATTTTCTCCTAAGTCGTCTTTTCTGGTTTTTAACTTAGCGGACTTTTTCTTTGTATTTCTTTCTTTCTCTTCTGTCTCTTGTTGAATAGTTGTGACTGCCATTTTGTTGGAGGATAGAGAATACGTACTACAAACTTTTGACCCTTCACGACTTCTTTGGAGTGTGAAGGAAAGTATGTAGCTGATCCTTCTTGAATGATGGATTGAATATCTTGAAGATTGAATGCAAACAGATTAACTGAACCGACTACCCTGCCCCAGGTTTGAAATTAAGGGTTTTTGCACTTTTGAAAAAGAAAACTCCTACTTCGAGGCTCAAAGGGGTTAGAAAGGGATTATCTTCCTTATTTCACCAGTGTTTGGGAATTTGAAACAATTCATGTACATCATTGGCATGGTTTTAATTGAGAGCATACAAATGGAGAATTCAGGCATCTGGTTTTCATCATCCTTCCTCCAATCTTTGCTAAAACAAAAGTTTGATAAATAAAATGAGAGGAATGTGTTTTTTTTGTTTTTTTATAACAATGAAAGAAAACGAGTGAATATGAATGGATTGATTCAAAATATGCATAAACATTTCATTGATTTTGCCAATTCAAAAACAACAATGCTAACAAGCAAATACAAAATCAACATGCAAAGAAAATACATCAATGCTGAAACAAATAGGGGATTGCCAACTTTAGGGAATTGAACTTCCTTCTTTAGAGTTAGAGGTCGTCATACTCATTGGGTTCGGTGCACCAATACTCCTCACACCCATTCTTGACAATTTCTTCCATAACATAGACTGATGGACCTGCCTGACCAGACGAAGGATTGATGTTGACGTGAAGACCTTGAGGAATAAATGAGATGAACTTGGACTCAATCAGATCTTGAACCTTGTTCCGGAGTTGTTTGCAATCTTCAGTCAAATGCCATGGTGCCTTAGCATGGAAATCACATCGGGCATGAGGAACAAAGCTTGGTGGGTATAGAGGAATCACTGGATTCAGTCTCTTCACCTCTATCAATCCACTATCGATCAAACATGGAAGTATGTGAATGTATGGCATTAATAAAGGATCAAATTGCCTATTTGGCTTCTTAGTGTACTGGTGTTACTTCTGAGGAGCATGTTGTCGTTGGTATGGCTGTTGTTGTGGCATCTGTTGTTGATGAAAGACAGGAGGATATTGACTATATGGAGGAAATGTCATCAGATATGTAGACCCAAAAGGTTGTTGACTTTGAACAGCTAACACATATGGATGTTGATAGTATGGAACTATAGGTGGAGCTTGTGGAGCTTCCTCAATTGAATCAGATTCATCATCTTCTTCCTTTTGGGAATCAATAAGGGATTCATTGTCAATGCTCTGGAGACTAGAGGCACCTTGGATTCTTCCGCTTTTGAGACCAACCTCAATATGTTCTCCCATTTTCACCAGGTCAGAGAAACTTGTTGATGCAACGCTTACCATCTTTTCAAAGTATGGGCTCTGCAAAGTATCCATAAACAGGTCAACTAACTCTTTCTCTGAGAGCGGCAGTTGAACACAATAAGCAAACTCTTTCCATCTCTGGACGTACCTTTTGAACGACTCAGAACTTTCTTGAGATACATCTTTCAAGTGAAAGCGACTGAGAGCTTATTCCAAATTGTATTGGTATTTATTTACAAAAGTATTGGCTAGGTCCAACCATGACTGAATATGACTTCTTTCCAATTCCATGTACCAATTCAACGGTGCCCCAATCAAACTGTCTTGGAAGCAGTGAATCATCAACTTATCGTCAAAAGCATATGCGGTCATTTTTCGACAGAACATCACCAAATGGTGCTTTGGACAACTATCCCCCTTGTACTTATGAAAGTTAGGTGCTTCAAATTTCGGAGGTATAACCAAACCAGGTACTAAGCACATGTAAAGCATCCAGGTTAAAAGCATTCTACCCCTCTACAACCTTGAGTCTTTCATTCAGCACCCGACATTTCTCAGTTATCTCAACAACTTCTGGTCTCTTGATTTTCCTCATTGGGATTGCCCCTTGGGAGTTTGGCTCAGAGAATCCAAAGCTTTGGTACTCAATGGAAATGTGAGGTAAGGAGTTTCCATCTCGAATAATGGTATACTCTTGAATAACTGGTGCTTCAACTGGGGTCCTTGTAGGCTGAAGTTGAACAAGGTTGTTCTCTTGAGGTGGAAAGACATCTTCAGCTACGGAAGTCTGTTGAACATTATGCCCTCTCCTTATCAAAGTTGTCACAACATCCATATAAAATCAAAGTCTCCCCTTGGCACCGTCTGTTTTTGTCTTCCAGGGTCCATGATCAATCAAGAACTACTTCAAGTCCAATGTAGGTGTCGGGAAATCAACTGCAGGTTATGGATACAGGACGAGGATGAGCTTACTCTGAGGAAATAAAATGATATGCAATGTAGATGCAATGGTGTGTGAATGGATGTAATACAGTGATGCTTAGGATCATAAGTACAAACAGACTCGGAAGCTGGAATAACTCAAAACTTCCTATTTGGCAGGTTATAAGATATTGGTTCTATATTTTGTACCCATAAAACCCACTCACAGGATGGTTTCTACGGGGATGGTATTAGGAAACTCAAGGCCATGGATGTTTATCGTACTAACGCCCCGCCGCAGGCTAGCCGCATAATGACGATAAGGTTTACCTTAAGTGGAGTTCTCATGCTAGTCCCTCAAGGGGCGAGCCCTTGGAGACTAACACTATACAACTACCAATATAGAAACTGGTTCTTAACAGTGGATCCTAGAATCCAACCTTTTCATGAATCAAGTCACGCGACAGGCTAACTGCGTTATGACGAGATCTACAAATAGGTCTACTATCTTAGGGAGCTTTCAAGTTAGGCCCTCAAGAAGCGAGTTCTTGGAGACTAACACTAATAACTACCAATTCTAACCTAGGTGTTCCCTCTTCTTTTTCCAAAGCTCGGGTTTTACTTGTGATATAATCCCCAGATCCCACAAACAAGTATAATAATGAGCAATAAGAGAAAGCGATAAAAGAACAAATAAACAAACATAAATAACAAACATAGAGAAGACAAATAAGACAAGATCAAGCAATTAAATGCACAATTAGCTAAGTTAGGCTCGACTCTCTCTAGCATGGAGCTAATCCCCAACAAAGTCGCCAACTGTCGTACCTCGAAAAATATGATCCTCGCGATGGGACGCGGAAAAAACAACATAGTCGCCACCTAATTCTATTTATTCTAACTAAAGAAAAGGAATATATAGATACAACCTAATAGCACCCCTCACGTCCGTTGTGCTCAACGAGAACCTCTTAGTCTAACTATGCGATTTAATGTTGATTTATGTCTTTGTCTTCTAAATGGTTTGCTAAAATGTTTGCTCTAATGGAAAGAATATTTTAATTATTATTATTATGGAGAAAATATTTAAAAAAATTATTATTATGCTCGCGAAGGATTAAAATTCCTGTGCCTACGTATTCCCTTGTGCAATGGGAAAGTCAGAGCTTCGTAGTTCGTGCAACTACGATTTGTATTTTTTATGAACAATTGTTCGAAACGCTTTCTAATGGTTAAGCATTGGCTTATCTGCTCACGATAGGAGGCTGAAGCGCTATCTTGTCTGCTAGGTAGAAAGATTTAAACAATATTCGTTTAGAGAAAAGAGTTTGATCTTATTTAAGGTGTTTTAAGAATGAAAGGGCGAATGAATCACGTCCCGTGGGGCTGGCCTCATGAATGATCCACTCAAGAACCCGTGGAATGCTAGACTCCAGAATTCAGTTATTTCATTATTTGATATGTGTAGATGTTTAAGAATTGGCAGAATTTTTGACCAACAAGAAATGTTGAATTCAGTTCAGAATGTCCTATCAGATGTTGGGACATTATCAAACAGAGTATGTGAACTTATTTCAGGATGTCTCATCAGATGTTGGGACATTGTGTAAATAACTTCTGTTCAGTTTTTCAGGATGTCCCAACAGATGTTGAGACATCTCAGACCTGCTACCAGAATTAATTAATGATTAACTGATCAGAGATATTTAAGGAGAATTATCTGGAATTAATTAATGATGGTTGAAAACAGAACAAGGCGCATCTGTAGGGAGTTTTATATTGAAGATTCAGATTAAAACAGAAGACCTAAATCACCTAGAATCTAGGAGGTAACAAACCCTAAATTCAAGGTGGAAGCTGCTGCGCATTAGGGCTGGATCACTCTACAGAAAGCCCAAAATTCAGATACCTATTTAATCAACAGAAACTCATAGAATTGAGTACGAATTTCAGAAGACCAAATAAGGTGTCTAGTGTTTTAACAGCAGGTTGTGTTTTATTGTACCACTTTATGAGCTTTTAAGCAAAAGTGCATTTGTGACTTGATTGAAACTGTTAAGTAAAATCAAGTTGTATTGTTTGAAGGATGTCTTCAATTTCAGTAAACTTGTAAACTTGATCACTGTGTGATTGAGGGGGAGTGAGTAGGGTACTCTTATCTAAGGTGTGTCTTAGGTAGAAATTGCATTGGGTAGTTATTAAGTGATAGATTAAACAGGGTGGTTTAAGTCTAGAATTAATAATACTTATAGTGGATTTCCTCCTGGCTTGGTAGCCTCCAGATGTAGGTGTGGTTATACACTGAACTGGGTTAACAAACTTCTGTGTTGTTTACTTTTCTTGCTATTTAAGTTTTGGTTAAATTTGTCAAGTGTCCTATCAAGTGTTGGGACATCTCTTAGGACATCTCATACCTGATCACAGAATTTCAATTGGCATCAGAGCAGGCACCCTGCCTGTTTATACTGGGTGAGATCTAGGGAATACAAATTCTGTAACATGGACAGAGATTTAGGGTCAGTAAATAGACCACCTATACTGGATGGATCTAATTATGACTACTGGAAGCCAAGAATGATTGCATTCTTAAGGTCACTTGACAACAGGGCATGGAGAGCAGTCAATGTTGGATGGGATCATCCTGTTCAAGACACCAAAGATGGATCAAAAGTGCTGAAACCTGAAGAAGAATGGAGTAAGGAGGAAGAAGACTCAGCACTAGGCAACTCAAAAGCCTTAAATGCTTTATTCAATGGCATTGATAGGAACATTTTCAGACTTGTGCATCATTGTGAGCTGGCCAAAGATGTTTGGGATACTCTCAAAACAACTCATGAAGGAACATCAAAAGTAAAAATGTCAAGACTTCAACTTCTCACCACCAAGTTTGAAAACTTGAGAATGAAGGAAGATGAATCAATTCATGAGTTCTATATGAACATCTTGGATATAGCCAATACTTCTGGAGCTTTGGGAGAAAAGATGATTGATGAAAAGCTAGTAAGAAAGATTCTCAGATCTTTGCCAAAAAGATTTGACATGAAAGTCACTGCAATAGAAGAAGCTCAAGACATATGCTCCATGAAAGTTGAAGAACTCATTGGTTCCCTTCAAACTTTTGAGATGGGAATGAATGACACAAATGTCAAAAAGAACAAAAGCATAGCCTTGGTGTCAAATACAGATGAAGAAGAGGATGATGAATCAGCAAATGATAAAAGCTTATCAGAAAACCTTGCCTTGCTTGGAAGACAAGTCAAACAGATTTTTAGAGGAATGGATGGCAAATCCAAATCCAATGGAAAATACACAAACTCTTCTGAGAACAGGAGACCTTATGATGCTAATAAAAAGTCAAATTATGCTGAAAAGACCAGTCAAGAAGGAATCAAGTGCCATGGATGTGAAGGATATGGACACATCAAGAAGGAATGTCCTACCTTCTTAAAAAGACAAAAGAAGGGACTATCTGTAACCTGGTCTAATGAAGACTCAGGAGGAGATTCAGAAGAAGAATCAGTTAAGCATTTTACTGCTTTAGCTGGACTGTGTGAATATGATAGTGATTCCAGTTGTGGAGAGCTTACTTATGCAGATCTTGAGCAAGCTTTCAAAGATCTATACAAAAGAAGCTCTGAAATATGCAGTGAAGTTATAAAGCTAAAGAAGCAGAATGAGGCATTAGAAGATGACAAAGCAAATGATCAGGAGATCATTGACACCTTAAAAAGTGAAATAAGCCTTCTCAACTCTAAGTTGGAACATATGTCCAAATCTGTTAGAATGTTGAACAGCAGCTCAAACACACTGGATGTTATTCTCAGCAATAATAAACATTCAGGGGACAAAAGTGGACTAGGATATAACAGAGATGAAGCCAGCTCTAGCAAAACTACTTCAAAAACTACACAGTCAAACAAGATGTCCCAACAGATGCTCCAACATCAGAACACAAAGACAAACATAATGTTACAACAGATGTCTCAACATTCTGGAAAGAACAAAATGAAGAAGAAGTATCAAAGATGGAGATGCCATCACTGTGGAAGATTTGGGCATATCAAACCTCACTGTTATAAGCTACATGGATATCCAAATCAGATGTATCAGCAACCTTCCAATCAGAAAGTAGAAGGTACCAAGAAAGTGCTGCATAGACATCAAAGAAATCAGCAACCTCCTAAGCAGAAGACAGAGGTCATCAAGAAGGTTTGGAGACCAAAAGCTGACATTCAGACTGATCAAAGCCACATACCCAAGAACCAGATCAACAATCAAGCTTGGAGATCAGCTGAACAACACACAGGGCAGAGACATCAAAAGAAATCTCAACTCATCTGGTCAAAGAAAAGTACTGCATACATAGCACATACATCTCTGAGAGTATCAGCTAAAGAAGACTGGTACTTTGACAGTGGATGCTCAAGACACATGACTGGATTGAAGAATTTGCTAGTAAACTTAAAATCACATTCATCCAGGTATGTTACCTTTGGAGATGGAGCTAAAGGAGAAATCAAGGGAGTTGGAACCTTGGATTGTCAAGATGTTCCAAGACTAGATGATGTGCTGCTAGTTAAAGGTTTAACTGCTAACCTAATCAGCATAAGTCAACTATGTGATCAAGGATACAGTGTAAACTTTACCAAGTCTGAATGTATAGTGACTAACAAAGAACAAGAGGTTGTCATGAAAGGAGCCAGATCTAAAGACAACTGTTACATGTGGGAATCCCAAAATCTCAGTCTCACTTCAACCTGCTCTCTAGCTAAAGAAGAAGAAGTGAAACTGTGGCATCAAAGACTAGGTCATCTTCATTTCAGAGGCATAAAGAAGATCATATCTATGGATGCTGTAAGAGGTATTCCTAAACTGAAGATTGATGATGGCAAAATATGTGGTGAATGTCAAATAGGCAAGCAAACTAAGATGTCCCATCCAAAGCTCCAACATCTGACAACTTCCAAAGTTTTGGAACTTCTACATATGGATCTGATGGGACCTATGCAGGTTGAAAGTCTTGGTGGTAAGAGGTATGCCTATGTTGTGGTTGATGATTTTTCAAGATATACATGGATAAACTTCATCAAAGAAAAGTCAGATGTATTTGATGTATTCAAAGAATTATGTCAAAGATTGCAAAGGGAAAAATCCAGCTGTGTGATCAGAATAAGAAGTGATCATGGAAAAGAATTTGAGAATCAAAAGTTCTTAGATTTCTGTTCTTCAGAAGGAATCAATCATGAGTATTCTTCACCTATCACTCCTCAACAGAATGGGATTGTTGAAAGGAAGAATAGAACCATTCAAGAATCAGCAAGAGCTATGATCCATGCTAAAAAGTTACCTCTATACTTTTGGGCTGAAGCTATGAACACTGCCTGTTACATCCATAACAGAGTTACTTTAAGGAAAGGAACTTTGTCCACAATATATGAAGTCTGGAAGGGCAGAAAACCCACAGTTAAGTACTTCCATGTTTTTGGAAGTATCTGTTATATTCTGGCAGATAGGGAGCAAAGAAGAAAAATGGATCCTAAAAGTGATGAAGGGATTTTCCTTGGATATTCCATAAACAGCAGAGCATAGAGTATTTAATTCTAGAACCAAGGTTATCATGGAATCCATAAATGTAATAATTGATGATGCTCCTACAGATGTCCCAGAAGATGTTGGAACATCTGCTGATATCAAGATTGAAGCTGAAGAACAGAATGATCAATATAACTTCACTCAAACTGATAAAAGGACAGAAGAATCAAGCAAACCTCCCTCCATCAGAATACAGAAGGATCATCCCAAAGATTTGATCATTGGTGATCCCAACAGAGGTGTGAGCACTAGATCAAGAGAAGTGATTTCAGGTTCTTGTTTTGTTTCCAAAATAGAACCTAAAAATATCAAGGAAGCTCTCACTGATGAATATTGGATTTGTGCTATGCAAGAGGAATTAGGTCAATTCACTAGGAATGAAGTGTGGAATCTTGTTCCTAGACCTGATGACATAAATGTGATTGGTACAAAATGGGTGTATAAGAACAAGTCAAATGAACAAGGAGTTGTTACAAAGAACAAAGCTAGACTTGTGGCTCAAGGATACACTCAAATTGAAGGGGTAGACTTTGATGAAACCTTTGCACCAGTAGCAAGGCTTGAAACAATAAGACTACTGTTGGGAATTGCTTGTATCTTGAAGTTCAAGCTATTTCAAATGGATGTGAAAAGTGCCTTTTTAAATGGCTACCTTAATGAAGAAGTATATGTAGAACAGCCTAAAGGATTTGTTGATCCAAACTGTCCAAATCATGTATACAAACTAAAGAAGGCACTTTATGGTTTGAAGCAAGCTCCAAGGGCATGGTATGAAAGACTGACCACATTTCTTATCAAGCAAGGATACAGAAAAGGTGGAATTGATAAAACCCTGTTTGTTAAAGATGAAGAAGGAAATGTCATGATTGCACAAATATATGTTGATGACATTGTCTTTGGTGGGATGTCTGACAGGATGGTCAAACATTTTGTCAAGCAGATGGAATCTGAATTTGAAATGAGCCTAGTAGGAGAATTAACCTACTTTCTTGGTCTGCAAATAAAGCAAATGGAAGACTCAATGTTCATCTCACAAAGCAAATATTCCAAGAACATAGTCAAGAAATTTGGAATGGAAAATGCTGCTCACAAGAGAACTCCTGCCCCCACACATTTAAAGCTGACTAAAGATGAAAAGGGTGAGAATGTAGATCAAAGCTTATACAGAAGCATGATAGGAAGCTTGCTATACTTGACTTCTAGCAGACCAGACATTGCTTTTGCAGTAGGAGTTTGTGCAAGATATCAAGCTGATCCAAAAGTCAGTCATCTCAATCAAGTCAAGAGAATCCTTAAATATGTTAATGGTACTTGTGACTATGGCATAATGTACTTTCATGGTTGCAAACCAATTCTCACTGGCTTCTGTGATGCTGATTGGGCAGGAAGTGCTGATGACAGAAAAAGCACTTCAGGAGGATGTTTCTTTCTAGGAAACAATCTGATTTCTTGGTTCAGTAAGAAACAGAATTGTGTATCCTTATCTACAGCTGAAGCTGAGTATATAGCAGCAGGTAACAGTTGTTCTCAGTTGGTTTGGATGAAGCAGATGCTCACTGAGTACAATGTCCCACAGGATGTCATGACATTGTACTGTGATAACTTAAGTGCAATCAACATATCAAAGAATCCTATCCAACATAGCAGGACAAAGCATATTGATATCAGACATCATTTCATCAGAGATCTTGTAGAAGAAAAGGTGATTTCATTGGAGCATGTAGCTACAGATCTGCAGTTAGCTGATATCTTTACCAAAGCATTGGATGCTACACAATTTGAGAACTTAAGGGGCAAACTTGGAATCTGTTTATGTGATATCTAGCAGTTAATAAGATGTGCCAACATGTCATATGACATTGTTTGGCATAAGGTCCAGATGGCAAAACTAATCTGGACAAGATCCTTGGGAATTCCAGCTCTAATCATTTGCACTGTAACGGCTACTTATTTAGTAACTGCTTATAATCAGCTATCAAGATTCCCATCATACTATCACAAGCGATTCACATTAACCAGCTATTCTCCAGAAATTAAAAACCCTAAAGCTTTCTATCCATCTTCCTCAACAATGTCTCAAAACCCTAACTCAACTGAAGAAGTTCTCAATCAAGAAGACGTAGTTCATGCCACTCCCATTTCTGTAGTACCAATGCAATCAACCCCATTGGACGAACTCAGGGGAAGCGTTTCTCACACTAAAAAGGCAAGAACTCCAAAGAGAGGTAAAGATCAAGTCAGAAGCAAAGCTAAAGGCACTCCCTCTCCAGCTAACATGCCCCCTAAATCTTCACAATATGTGGATGATTCAATCAAGGAGATTGTCACTCAAATTCTGTTTGAACAAAGAAAGGTGAGTGGGATCTCTGTTCCTCTGAACACCATGCCTGCATCTCAAGAAGAACAAGCTCAAGCTGCAGAAGAACAAGATGTCCCAACAGATGTTGGAACATCTGAAGATAAGAGAAAGAACTCATCTGATGTTGAGTTGAACAAACTGAGGACCAAAATAAGACCTCAAATGAAAATGATGAAGAAATCTCTGAGGATCAGACCAAAGTCTCAAATGAAGGTCAAATCCCTGCTGATCAACAAGCTGAAGAAGAGACTGCTCAATCTCCTCCAGTGGTTAATCTGGAGCAGGACTCTGATGCAGAAATCATAGCATCTGTTAAACCAAGCATAGCCAAAAGGCTAAGGTCCAGGAAAGGCAAGATGCAAGCTGAAGCAGCAATTCCTGAGCAGAAGAAAGCCTCTCCAAATAAAGGCAAAGCTAAAGTCACCTTTGGGCCATCAAAACAATGGAGTAAAGTCCAAACTCAGAAAAGGAAAGCTGCCACGCCATCAGATTCAGATGTTGAATCAGATGTCCCAACATCTCCTCCCAAGAAGAGACCAGCATCATCCAGAGCTTCAACTACTGTTCCAGAAGCTCCCTTGGACAACATATCGTTCCATCATGTCTCCAGTGTCAACAGATGGAAATATGTGTACCAAAGAAGGGTTGCTCTAGAAAGAGAACTGAGCAGCAATGCACTTGAGTGCACAGAACTGATTGACCTCATCTCTGCTGCAGGACTGTTCAAGACAGTCTCAGAGTTCTCTCCCTGCTATGAACTTCTTGTCAAAGAGTTCATTGTGAATCTTCAGGAGGATTGCTCAAATGGTAAGTCATCTGAGTTCAGAAAAGTGTTTGTGAGAGGTAAGTGTGTTGAGTTCTCTCCTCAAATCATAAATCAATACCTAGGAAGAGAAACAGATGGACCAAATGAACTAGGCAAAACAGATAATCAAATCTGTAAGGTGATCACTGCAAATCAGGTCAAGGCTTGGCCTGTGAAGGGAAAGCTCTCTGTGAGCATGCTTACCAGAAAGTATGCCATGCTGAACAGGATTGGAACTGCTAACTGGGTGCCTACCAACCACACTTCTTCAATCTCAACTGGTCTGGCCAGATTCATCTATGCTGTGGGAACTCAAACCAAGATGGACTATGGAGCTTTTATCTTTGATCAAACCATGAAGCATGTCAGCTCCTCTGCAACAAAACTACCAATAGCTTTTCCTTCATTGCTATGTGGTATAATATTAAGCCAATATCCTGGGATTTTAACTGAGAAGGACACAGCCTGCAAAAGAGAAAGCCCCTTGGCTTTTCACTACAAGTTATTCCTCAGTCATCATGCAGCAGATGTTGAAGCACCTTCTGGGACATCTGCAGGTCCTTCAACTGCTAAGAATCCAATCTCCAAGAAGGCTTTAATTGCTGAACTCAAAAGCACCTGCAAAGAGCTTGAAGCTAGAAAGCAGAAGCTTGAGGAAATCATTCACAGGTTGGAGAGTGAAGAAGACCAGACAGCTGCCTCTGATGAAGCAAGTGAAGCTGAAACAGAAGATGAGGAAGCAACAGAGAGTGATGAATCTGAGTGATCTTTGTAGGTGAGGAAATTGTAATGACAGCACTGCTTTGTATTTCTGGATAATAGTGATCTTTGGCCCCAAATTTTGTGACTAACAAGGGGGAGAACAACAACAACAAATTGTACTGCTGTTTAATTATAAATGAAAAATCTGTTTGTTACTGCCTGAACTGAATCAGTGTGTTTTTGATGAATATTTCTGTTGAAACAAGACTGGACACATATATGTTTGAGGGGGAGTAATCTCAAATAAGAATCAACAGAAAAGTAATGCTATACTCTGATAAAAAGAACTTCTGCTGCACTCTGAAAACCAGAAAAGATGTTAGCCAAAAATTAGCCAAAGGGGGAGTTTGTAGATGTTTAAGAATTGGCAGAATTTTTGACCAACAAGAAATGTTGAATTCAGTTCAGAATGTCCTATCAGATGTTGGGACATTATCAAACAGAGTATGTGAACTTATTTCAGGATGTCTCATCAGATGTTGGGACATTGTGTAAATAACTTCTGTTCAGTTTTTCAGGATGTCCCAACAGATGTTGAGACATCTCAGACCTGCTACCAGAATTAATTAATGATTAACTGATCAGAGATATTTAAGGAGAATTATCTGGAATTAATTAATGATGGTTGAAAACAGAACAAGGCGCATCTGTAGGGAGTTTTATATTGAAGATTCAGATTAAAACAGAAGACCTAAATCACCTAGAATCTAGGAGGTAACAAACCCTAAATTCAAGGTGGAAGCTGCTGCGCATTAGGGCTGGATCACTCTACAGAAAGCCCAAAATTCAGATACCTATTTAATCAACAGAAACTCATAGAATTGAGTACGAATTTCAGAAGACCAAATAAGGTGTCTAGTGTTTTAACAGCAGGTTGTGTTTTATTGTACCACTTTATGAGCTTTTAAGCAAAAGTGTATTTGTGACTTGATTGAAACTGTTAAGTAAAATCAAGCTGTATTGTTTGAAGGATGTCTTCAATTTCAGTAAACTTGTAAACTTGATCACTGTGTGATTGAGGGGGAGTGAGTAGGGTACTCTTATCTAAGGTGTGTCTTAGGTAGAAATTGCATTGGGTAGTTATTAAGTGATAGATTAAACAGGGTGGTTTAAGTCTAGAATTAATAATACTTATAGTGGATTTCCTCCTGGCTTGGTAGCCTCCAGATGTAGGTGTGGTTATACACTGAACTGGGTTAACAAACTTCTGTGTTGTTTACTTTTCTTGCTATTTAAGTTTTGGTTAAATTTGTCAAGTGTCCTATCAAGTGTTGGGACATCTCTTAGGACATCTCATACCTGATCACAGAATTTCAATATGTAATTAGGTGTCTTGAGAAACGAGAGGGCGAATGAATCACGTCCCGTGGGGCTGGCCTCAGGAATGATCCATTCAAGAATTATGTGAAGTGCTAGACTCCAGAATTCAGTTCCTCCGTTATTTGATATGTGAATTAAGTATTTGTGTTTGTTTTTTGATGACTTATGGTTTATAATTTTAGAAACAAAGGAGTAAATGAAACACAACTCGAAGGCTAGCCTCAAGAGTGGTTCATTAAAGAACCCGAGGAATGCTAGATTCCAGAGTTCAGTTCCTCGTTAATTATTAAGTTTAAATGATTATTAAGTTAGAAGAGTTAGATGGCGAGGCGCGGAGCACTCGACTTATAGGTAAAATGCAAATGGAGGTTGGTTGTTTGATTGATTATGTGGATTCGAATCCAAGTCTCTAGGGGTGCTCCTAGCAATACAAAATTGTAACTGTATGGAATATGCAAGTGTGCGAGTGAAACCGCTCGATGTTGGACCGAGGGTTCGCGAGTGAGATAAAAGCAATAAATACGGAGAAATAAATGAATTACGTACAATGTAATCGGGAGAGGGGTACAAAATAATTACAAGGGATTACAATGAAATAAAGGGTCTCGTTGTAATTTGCCCAAGAGAAAGCGTGTGTGAAGTGTATTAATTATTCGGAGGCATCGAAATGTCGCTCGTTTACTACCTTGGAACCGATTCAATTGATAGAACGATTTTGTAAGAAGTGGAGCATTATTATTGTATAGAAATGAAAAAATAGAAATAAATAATATAAATAGACTATATAAAATAAAATAAATTATGAAATAAAATAAATAAAATAGAATGGTCTCATATTAGTCACAATTTATCGATTTAACCGGGATCGACTTAATCAGACTTTTTGTTATATCACCGACCCCTAATAAAAGAGATATCAAAATAAAAAACTAAATATTTCTTAAAGATTTTACTTAAAGAAATAAACTATGATGAACTATGAATAATAATAAATAAATACTAAAAATATGGCAAGAAGTTTCAAAAGAAAATTCAAAATACCAAACAAAATATAAAAAAGAAAAGAAAAGACATATAGAAGGGGTCTTGCAGAAAAATAGGGGTGGCAGGATTAACAATAAAATGCATGGATTTGACGATCCATCTCAGCCCAACAACATGCCAGTTTCTTACAAAAAATAAAATAAAATAAATAAAGAAAATTGAATGCAAGGAGGGGCGGTGCTGAGTTGTGGGGAGGTGCAGAAGTAAATTAACAACATAGGCCCAGAAGCCCAAATTAAAACACATGAAAAATGAAAACCAAAATCAGCAGAAAGAGGCAAAGCAAGCTAAACCTAAGCAAACTTTCAGAGTTGAGTTTCAAAATCAAGAGAAAACGAGTCCCTCACACGCGTTCGACTTCTTTCCGTTTTCTCATGGACAACTTTCTGCTTTTCATGGATCGTTTCAACAGCTCATTCTTATGGGTTTTTGTTTGTTCACTCAGGGTTCTCTGTTTCTCTCGCCCAGATGCTCACGGAGGAGCTATGTTTCATACGCGGTAGTGGATTTATGTTCACACAATTTGGTTTCATAGGGTTCTGAGTCTTATGCGATTTGCTCGGTTTCGGCAGTGTGGTGATTTGAGGTTTCGATTATGGAGAAGTGGTGGTATGTGGTGGTGAATGAGATGGTTTGAGTTTCTTTGTGCGGCGGTGGTTTATTGTGTATGGAGGGTGGTTCGACGAAGGTTTAAAGGTGAAGCGGTTGAGGGTTGAAAGTGAAGGTGTGGTTGAAGATGGATGGACGAAGGCGCAAATCGGAGAATGATAGAGGGAGGTTTTGTGCTTTGTTTTTGTTTGGCGGTTGAAGTTGAGAGGTGGTTTAGGTGGTTGTGTTTGCGATGGAGTTTTTTGCTTTATTTTTTGGAAGTTCTGAGAAAAAAAGTTATTTTGGTCACTCAGTGGATTCGTCCCCCTTGTTCTTATTATTTTCGCAGATACTCCCCCCTTTGTTTATATAAAAATTTGGTGTTTGGATTCCTCTTTTTTTTTTTTAAAAACCATTTTGTTTTCTTCTTCAACAAGCCTTTTCTTTTACCAATGAATATCTTTGTTCTGCCTTTTTTTGTGTGCAGGTTTTGATTTTGTTAATTTGATGAAATGTCAATGTTGCTTGTGCAGGCTGCTTGTGCCGTGTTGACTAGTTTGTTTTGTTGCTTTCCACAGGCTAGCTGTTGCTGGATTAAATCAAATTTTTTGCTTGACTTGTGGAGTATATGGTAGATGACTCGGATAGAAGTGTTTTTTCTGATAGAGTGTTTCCAGCTTTTCTTTAAAAAGTATATTAAATTAAACTAATAATAAAATAAGTATATATAAAAAACAATAAATTAAGATAATTAAATTAAACTAATTAAAATCAAATATGAGGTGAAATTAAATTAAAGTAAAAATAACTAATAAGAATAAACTAGTCAAATTTATTAAAAAAGAAATAAATTAGTTAGCCTATTTAATTAAATTTAAAATTGAACTAAAACTTGAATTAAAACTTAAATTAAAGAATATATTTAAAATAAAAACTAAATGACAACATTAGTTCTAAGAGGAAATTTTTGTTTATTTGAAAAGATAGAACTATAAAAAATCTAAGTATTTAATGAATTAAAATTTCCTAAAACCTAAAAAGAAATCTTGCATTCTAAAGTTAAATTTAAAGTGAAAAATCCACATAAAGGAACTTCCTAATCTTAACGAAAATTCTAAAATTGGGGAAAAGAAGAAAAAAATAAAAAATAAAAAAGACTTTGAATAATACAAACAACTAAAAAATGCATGATTAATGATTAATGGAATGTCCAGTTTAAAAAAATGCAAAATAACTGATTATCGATATGCGCCAAATGAACAAAAATAAAAAGCTCGGTTAAAATTTAGGGTGTGACACAACCCATAGCACTCTTGTGTTTCTTAAGCACCTGTATCAACTTTTCTTCCTCTTTTTTATTCAATCCAGAATCAATAATAGCAGGACAATCTATTCAAACACCCAAATAAACATATTTCAAATTTTTAGGTAATTATTTTAATTGAGAACTTATACATGTCTTGTTGTCCTTTTCAGCTTCAGTGTCTGGTAAAGCTCTCTGGTCCTCCCGCCGGTGTGGTTTGGATTTCAACCAAGGTGGATGTGCATCAAACATATCAAGAAATTCTTTTTCTTTCTCTTCCTCATTATCCTCTATTTCTTGAGTTGACAAACTTAGGAACTTGGTCTTGAATGGCTTTCACCACGATCTTATCTATTACATCCACTGTATGACTTATTCCTATGTCTCCTTTGTGTTTAATTGTATTTCTAACATTAATTTTCAGCTCCTCATCATAGACTTTGAGATTCATGGTAACTCCCTCCTTATCTATCATAACCCTCCCTATTTCCAAGAAAGACCTTCCCAAAAACAAAGGGATTTCCTCATCTTCTGGCATCTCTAAGATCACAAAGTCCACAAGAAAAACCAAAAATGAACATCTGATATAATATTTATCCCTGGTCAAAGAAATATTGGCGCAATTCACATCATGGGAAGTTCAACACATCCCCCACGAAAAGAATTCTTGTGCATATGTCCTCTATAAACTAGCTAGTAGGAGAAAGAAAGGAGGAAACACATTCGTAATCCAATAGGTGCTCCCCTGGCCAAGCATCGAAAGGGCGGTAGAAATGCTTGACGTTAATGTCATTGGTGATAGCGACTGCTGGATGACCCCAGTCTACAAATACCTTACAACAAGGGAGCTCCACTCATATAACAAGGAGGTTGCCGCCACCAAATGAAAGGCATGCTCCTATGTTCTAGTCGACAATAAAATTTACAGAAAGGGATTCTCTATTCCCTTCCTAAACTGCATTAAAGAGAATAAAGTCCATGAAATTCTTCAAGAGATACACGATGATATCAACGCCCAACACCTCAGAGGAAGATCTTCAACCTGTAAGGCCTTGAGAGTAGGATATTACTGGCCAACCATGCAGAACTACGCCAAAGATCATGTAAAAAGTGTGACAAGTGCCAGCGTCACAGGGATAAGCACCTAACACCCCTGGCATTCTCAAGACTATGTCATCCCCATGGCTCTTCACCCAATGGGGAATGGACATCCTCGACCTCTTCACAGTAGGTTCCTATCAAAACAAATATTTGATTGTGGTCATCGATTACTTCACCAAGTGGATAGAGGCCGGGGCTATGTCCAAAATCACCGCTTTCAACATATTGCATTTTTACAAAAGGAATGTACTAGCTAGATTCGACGAAGAGCTTAAAAATGAAGCATTGAGAGAAGAACTCGATGTGGTCGAAGAAATCCGGTCAGGGGCAGCTCTTCGCAAAGCATCACTTAAACAAAAGATAATGCTACGCCACAACACAAAGGTCATCAAACGAGAATTCCAAGTGGGCAGTCTCGTCCTGCGTAGGAATCAAAAAGATTCATGAGAGGTCAAGCTCTCCGTGAACTGGGAAGGCCCATATCGGGTCAAATCAAAAACAGGCACATAATCCTACTACCTAGAACACCTAAACAGAGAACCATTTACTCGACCATGGAATGCTGAAAAGCTCAAACAATTTTATAGTTAACACCCATTAAGACGTGGGAGTAGCTGCCGACGAACTCATCCCACAACAAGAGGGAAGACGCTCGGCCACAAGGATGTACCTTGATATAAGTATGATCCTCAAACAAAACGAAGGCAAACTTATGCCCATGTAACAGGTAGATGATGTACCGAACAAGGATACCTCTATCGAGCTCCCCCGTTGCAATACTAGCATGGTAGGACCCCTAGCTCGCGATGCGAAATTTCCAAACCTTGAGGGACCAGGAGCTCGACCGAGTTCCTAGACCCTTTAGCTAGCAAAAAAACCTTCCGTTTCTCGACAAGTTCCATACACTGGTCGAGTGTCTCAAAAACGTTTCGATTAAAACTATTATACGAATATCATATATATTTCAAGCATACATATCTATTTATAGCAAATAAAATGGAAATGCACAAATAAGATCAATAATAATAATATTAAAAGTCAACCACCAGGCCAAAATAGTCATAGGTTACATCAAAAGGGGGCCAAGCCCTATAAAAAAAATACATAAAAAAGGGCATATCCCTAGAAACATCAAACAAAATGGCGCGCATGACAACAAAAAGTAAGGTACATTGGCCCAAGTTTAACTCCTCGTCCGCTGGAGGGATCACCTCGCCATTCTCCACATGGTGAAACTGCTCAATTCCATCAACGACCATGTCCACGCCAGGTTTTTTACCTTCACCCGCTCCACAACGTTGAAGAAACCAAAAGACGCCATTGACAGATTATCTTGCCCCAATAGCTTCTGGTCCACCAGTTCTTTTCGAGTATTCAAGGCCTCATCCTCCTTACTCTCTTCCTCCGCAGGAGCCGCTTCCTTCTCCGGTTCCACCAACTTATCCTTTAGTTGTGTATTCTCTTTCACTACAACATTACACTCGATAGTCACCTTGTTGTAATGCTTTAAGATCTCGACATTATTTTCATATTCAAACTAAATCTCGAGCACCTTGGTATGGAGAGCAGCATTGTCTTGCTCCAGGTCGTAGTTGGCCTGCTTAAGCTTGTTATAATCTTTCATAGAACAAGTGTTTTCATCGTTGAGGGCCAGGGGAGCTCCTAGTGTCCTCATCATGCCAACAATGTCCCAACACAATTGTTCCCTTCTTTCAGCACGAGCCTGTGTCGAGATGGCCGCAACATCCACCTTGGAAATGGACACCGATTCTCCAACATCAAATAACTTAGGCTGGGCGTGGCAAGAGGCAACTCGAACGTCCAACCCGAGGACCTCGTCGTGGTCGTTACTCTGGTAGAGTCCAGGAGATCAGCTTTCTTTTTCTTGGATTTCTCAGGAGTGTCTGCAAGTGTGCTCCCCGATAAAGTCGAAGTTGAACCCAGATACTTGTCTATTTTAGCCTGGTCTTTCACGGCCTCGACCCTGGTCTTCGGCCCCTTCTTTAGATTTCCCTAGTTAGCCTTGACAAGGAGCCCCCACATTTCAGCCATCTTATCTACACGACAAAAAATGAGTTGGATGGAATCTACAAAATCAATACTAAGTTAAAAATAAAAAAAATGCCACCTAGGAGCTTCATCATCGCGTTTTTCGTTCGAGCAGCTCATAAGGGCCTTGGCGCTGATCAACCTAGGTTGTGTGGGCGACGTCCCATTAGCCTTCAGAAGTATGTGGTCATCAGCATCAACAAGCTCTGCTGGGCGGAAGCCTACAACAAAGTTTATGAGGTTGTGATATGCCTCCGTATCATCAACACTTAAGTCTTCTGGCTTCGTTATGTAATGGTCGCTTTCATGCTCGAAATGGCATTCCACCCATTCCAAGGGGAATTGAGACACCTATTTCTCCTTGCGATCCACAACCTCCTTATAATAGAGGGATTCCTTAGCCACTTGCGTGCATGACTGGATGACATAGAATCGTTCCTTGAAGTCGCAAATAGACTCCAAGTAGGCCTTGAAAAGCCTACCCGGTTGCTTAAATGACACCCAGTTGTGTCGACCTTCATGGGATTTCCTTTGCTGATGGACGACCCTGAAAAATAAGCTAACCATCACACCTATCTCTAGGTAATGACGCACAAGCTCAAATGCCATGATGAACACTAATGCATTGGGATAGAGCTGGGAAGGCGCGAGCTTCTGGTGCGTGTAAACTGCTCCTTCAAAGTCATTAAAAGGCAAGGGATAACCAACTTCTCAAAAAGAAAACTCGTACATGAGTAACCTCAAGTCGTTGAAATGCGAGCATATCTGGTGCTCAGACTTAAGAGAAATCACCCGCTAGTTGGCAACATCCCCGCCTTTCATCTTTCCACCCAGTTCCACACGTCTGAGTTATCAATGGAGAATAACGAGATTGCTTCTTGGGGTTCGACCATAATCCACGTCCTATCTCTTATGGGTACATCCGTAGAACTTGAGACATCGTTGCAAGAGGTGCTATCTTCCATCCCATGATCGACATTTTTGACCTTTTCACTTGAAAAGCAGAGGAAAATAAGTGAATTCGACGAGCTCAAATCCACTATTCCACTGCAAGTCAAGCGAAAGGGTGATGTTAAAGCCAAGGACGTGTCCTTGACTCGACCCTTTGTTTATAATGGGGTTGCAAGGAATCAACCTCGACATAGAAAAATGGTCCTCACAAAGGTTGGTGCACTATTTACATCCATTACATAACTAGTTCATTCTTAATAAATATACCCATTTAAGAATTCACTATTTACATCCACATAATATAAAGTGATGCCATGATTAATAATGAAAGAAACTAAGAGACGAATGGATTCTAACCTGGAAACATGGGAAAAGGTTTTTGTATAGTCTATTCCTTCTTATTGACTATAACCTTGTGTTACCAGTCGTGCTTTGTTTCTTACGAACTCAACTTTTTCATTGAGCTTATTTCTGAATACCCATCTGGTTCCAATGAAGTGGACACCTTTTGGTTTCTGAACAAGATCCCAAACATCATTTCTGGTGAACTGATTTATTTCTTCTTTTATGGCTAGAATCCAGTTATTGTCTTGAAGAGCTTCATCTATAGAGGTTGGTTCGATGAGAGAGACCAATCCAAGAAGATTTTATTCATAAGTTCTGAATGAATATATGGTTCTCACTGGAACATATTTATCTCCTAGAATCAGTTCTTCAAAATGTGAGGTTCTTGTTATACTCTTCTTCTGATGAGATGGACTAACAACAATTCCTGATTGAATCATTTCTGAATCTTTAGTTCTGCAGTCATGCCTTTATTTCCAGAGTCTTTGTCGTTAGGTTCTGAGAAGGTGACCTGTAAATCTGCAAGTTTCTCAACTAGCTTTGACTTTTCAAGGTCAAGCTTATCATTGAATCTAACATAAATTGATTCTTCAACAATTTTTGTTTCTATGTTATAGATTATGTAGCCTTTTGAGTGTTCAGAATATCCTAACAACAAACACTTCTGAGCCTTAGAATCAAACTTGCCAAGATTCTCCTAAGTAATCAACATAAAACATATACAACCAAAAGAATGAAAATAAGATATGTTGGGGGTTTTGTTCTTCCACAATTCATAGGGAGTCTTACCTAGAATATGTTTATTAGAGACTTTTTCTGAATGTAACATGTTGTGTTTACTGCCTCTGCCCAGAAATGCGTAGCCATATCAATTTCTTGGATCATGGTACGAGCCATTTCTTGCAAAGTCCTATTCTTCCTTTCTACAACTCTATTTTGCTGTGGAGTCCTAGGACAGGAGAAATCATGGGAATGCCATGAAAATCAAATAGATCCTCAAAGTACCAGTTCTCAAATTCTCTGCCATGATCACTTCTAACTTTGACTCTTTTGAAATTCTTCTCAATTTTCACTTGAGAGCAAAAGGTCGAGAACACATAATGAGACTCATCCCTGTGTTTCAAGAACTTTACCCATGTGCAACAACTATAGTTATCAATGATAACTAACCGGTATTTCTTTCCACTGATTGTGGCAATTTTCACTTGTCCAAACAAATCAATGTGAAAAAGATATAGCGGTGTAGAAGTAGAAATAACGTTTTTTGATTTAAAGGAAGTTTTTGTAAACTTGCCTTTCTAACATGCTTCATAAAGAGCATCTGAAGCAAACTTCAGATTTAGTAAGCCTCTGACTAGATCAAGCTTATTTAGCTGAGAAATCCTCCTCATGCTAACATGGTCCAAACTTTTATGCCATACCTATTACTCTTAATTAACAAACATTAAGAATTTGACATTTTGTTCACTTAGATCAAAAATTATAATCTTGTAAATGTTGTTTTTCCTCTTTCTGGTAAAAAAGGATTGATCCATCTTTCTGTCTGACAACCTTGGAGGACTTTTGACTAAAGTTAATATCATAACCATTGTCACTAAGCTAACTGATTGATAATAAATTATGCATCAAACCATCGGCCAAAAGAACATTAGTAATAGAGGGAAGTTTACCATTACCGATAGTTCTAGAGCCAATGATTCTTCCTTTCTGATTTCCTCATAAACCAACAAATCCACCTGGCTTAAGTTCCAAACTTTGGAACATATGCCATTTTCCCGTCAAGTGTCGCGAGCAGCCACTGTCTAGGTACCATGATTAGTGTTTCAAGTGAGCTGCTAAGGATGTCTGCAAGATAAACTATATTTTTCTTTGGTACCCACTTTCTGGGTCCTTTTTTGTTAGTTTTCCCAGAGTGTTTTACAACTTTGGGTTTATGTGTAATAGGATAATCAAGTGGAATTTGTGCATGTTATTTAATATTAGAAACAAATTTCTATGTCGGTGGAGGTTTCTGTGCAAATTCAAAAAGAACAGGTTTTGTACCAGCAGGTACAAAGTGCTTGTCGAGAGGTTTTGGTTTTACCACAATACTTTCATCAATTTTAGAAGTATTTGTATAACCCAAACCTTTGTTGCCATTTCTACTAAATCCATAGATCAAGGAAGCAATTTTTCTTCTATCTATGCTTTTACTCTGAAAGTATTGAAAAGCTCTATCATATCTAAATACACAGTTGGTACCAGAAGCATCTGGACCTATTTCTTCTTCTAATTTTGAGATTTGACTTCTCAAAGTAGATTTTTGACTTTCTAAAGAAAAGATTTTTTTCATTAAAAAATAAATATTCTCTTCATTCTTCTCACAAGTTTTAGAAATAATTACTTGGACTTGTTTAAGGTCTTTGTATTTTCTTTGAAGACTTTGATACTTTTCCAGTATTTCAGAAAGACATGATTCTAATTCAGAACGAGAGAGTTTAGAAAATACCTCTTCAAAATCTTGATCAGATTCTACTTCTGAGTCTGATGATACTTTTTCTACAGGTTCTCCAGAGACTTCAACATCAGAAGTTATTTCCATCAGTGCAACATTGGCTTGTTCTTCTTCAAAATATTATTATTTTGAATCAAATTCATCCCAGGTAGCCATAAGTCATTTATTGCCTTTGACAAAGTTCTTTTTATACTTTATGTCTTTCTTGAGTGTAGGACATTCATTCTTGTAATGACCTAGATCTTTGCATTCATAGTAGATGACTTCTTTTCCAGAACTCGACTTCTTTCGTCCAGATGTTGAGTCAGAATGACCAGTAGTCCTTCTAGCTCATTTGAACTTTCCTTGACCATTTTTTCTGTGTTTCCAGAGTCTGTTGACCCTTCTGGAAATTAATGAAAGTTCATTATCATCTGAGTCTTCATCAGAATCTTCTGATATTTCCGACTTTTCAGTGTTGGATTTTAAAACAACCGACTTTCCTTTCCTTTAAGGTTTATCTCCCTCAAGATCTATCTCAAGACTTCCTAAAGAACTAACAAGTTCTTTAAGACCAATACTGTTCAGATCTTTAGATAGCTTTAAGGTAGTTACCATAGGTCTCCACTTCTTAGGAAGGCTACTGATGATCCTTTTGACATGGTCAGCAGTTGAGTATCCTTTGTCCAGAACCTTGAGTCCCACGACTAGCATTTAAAACCTCGAAAATATTGTCTCAACTATTTCATCATCTTCCATTCTGAATGCCTCATATTTCTAGATTAGGGAAAGCACCTTTGTCTCCTTAACTTGAGTGTTTCCTTCATGAGTCATTCTCAAAGAATAAAATATGGACTTGGCAATATCTTTGTTTGTTATCTTCTCATACTCAGTGTAAGAGATAACATTTAGAAGTATAATTCTTGTCTTGTGATGATTCTTATAATCTTTCTTCTGTTGATCAGTCATAGCACTTCTAGATACTTTTTCTCGTGTAACATTAATAGGGTGGTTGTATCCATTAACAAGATCCCAAAGATCTACATCATAACCAAGAAAGAAACCTTTAATTCTATCTTTCCAATAGTCAAACTTATCACCATAAAAGACTAGTGGTTTGACACTATAGTGATCTTTCTCTACTAGAGTAGCGGAGGTAACCATTGTTTCTCACACACACTTGATCGATATTGTATATGGTTAAGTGTTTGATAAACGTTTTATCACAATCAGAACCAGAGCTTTGATGCCAATTGAAGGTGAGAAAAATACAAGAAATGGGAGGGGTTGAATTGGGGTTTTCAAAAACAAAAGATTTTTACCCAACCAATAAAAATCACTGCTAGCGACCAAACAAAGAAAAGAACACAATGATTTTTATACTGGTTCACTTGAAAACTTCAAAGTTAATCTAGTCCACCCGCCAAGGCGATTTCTCCTTATACCCAAGACTTCATCCACTGCAATCAACTGATTACAACTGCACTAGCAACCGCTGACTAATAAACAATAAAGACACACAATCTATGTCTTCTCAAGGATTCTGACCTAACTGGTCCCTTAAGGAATTACAAACAATAGTTTGAATAAGTTTTGTATTTACAATGATTTCTTTTACACAAGAAAATATAAAAAAGTTAAAAACATAATACACTTAAAGAAAAAATATGCACAATAGTTCTATTTTTTGCGTAGACAATAGTCTCTTCGAATTCTTGGACCGCAATTCTTTAAGTATTCAAGTCCTTATATAGCCAGTAGAAAATAGATCTATTGAAGGGAAGATCAGGAATTCTTCATGAATGATCTGGCGACTTGAGCATCAGTTTGATACATAGGGGATAGCAAAACATATTGTACCAATTTCCCCACTCCATGAAATGCGCGTAGTGGAAAGAATATTTGATTCGTACCATGTACTATTTTCCCTTGTATAAACTCGTTCTTATCTTTTATTCTTCAGTGGATTCTAGATAAACATTATTTGAAGCATGAGTTAGAAGATTTGATTTTGCTTGAGTTCAGAAACTTTAATCATCAATTAGAAGCTTGATCACATCAATATCTGACTTGAGATTCTTCAGAGTCTTCAATAACTTCCAGAAAGTAAAACTTCGGAAGCTTAAATAGTCTTCAGAAGTGAATTAATCAGAGTCACACATCCGAAGCAGGAACTAAGATAACTTTACAGCAACAACATACAGTTTTCGCAAAAGCTTATTGTCTGTGAGTTTGAGCAGAAGCGATCCAGGTCAATACATTCAAAACCTTGTATTGTTTCACGTTAAAGAGTCAGAATCAATGTTCTTTGCTAATGATACACAATAACCATCCGTTAGGGTGCCAAAATTGTTCTCACATAAATACTGACTTGTTATCATCACAACTTAGAGATACAAATGTAGAACCAAATCTTGTTCTAACAGAAAGATCTTTTCTACAAACACTCTTCTTTGTTTATTATCAGATTGATAATGAATTTATGTGTCACCAACCTTCTTCATCTTTCTTAAGGAGTTTGTCACGTTACATAGCTTGGAATTTAAGATAGTTACCTCATTTTGAAGATGAGAAACAACACTGAGGAGTTCCTTCTTTGTATTTTCCAGTTCAACCATCACCTTCCTCTAATGTTCCTATGTATTAATACTTTCCACATACTTGTCACATATTTCCTTGTAAGCCACATCCAGATATTCAAATAGATCATTTTCATCACATACTTCTACTTCATCAACCTATCTTCCAGAGATAGTAGTCACAAGTTTGAATGTCTCAAAGCTGGATTCATCTTTTGATTCATCATCATCAGACCAAGATACAGATAAACCCTTTTTCTGTTTCTTGAGATAGGTGGGACATTATGGTCTAATGTGACCAAAACCTTCACACTCTTAAGATTGAATGCCTTTGATTTGATATGACTTCTCTTCAATTCTAGTATTCTTTTGGGAATCATAGTTATTCCCGATGTTTGGTGTAATATCTTTGACACCTGGTCTTCCCCTTTTATCCATTCTTTTCACAATCCTATTGAATTGTTTCCCAAGAAAAACAATGGTATTTGACAGACCTTCATAAGTATCCAGGTTAGCTTGACCTTCCTTATCATTAGCATTGGATACAAAATCTATGATTTTTCTTTTTTTCTTAGACCTGTCACTAATATCCAATTCAAAAGTTTTAAGTAACCCAACAAGTTCATCGACTTTCATGTTGTTGATATCTTGAGTTTCTTCAATAACAGTTACCTTCATATCAAACCTCTTAGGAAGAGACCTGAGAATCTTCCTAACCAGTTTTTCATTTGATATTTTCTCCCCCAAAGCACTAAAGGCATTAGCTATTTCAAGAACATTCATGTGAAAGTCATGAATACTCTCATCCTCCATCGTCTTTAGATTCTCAAACTTAGTAGTAAGCAGTTGAATTCTGGAGATATTTTCCTCAGATGTACTTTCATGAGTTATCTTGAGAATTTCCCAAGCATCCTTAGCCACAATGCAAGTGTTAATCAACCTAACCGCGTTCTTGTCAACCACATTGAATAGAGAATTCAAAGCTTTAAAGTTTCCAAGAGCAGTGTCCTCTTCTTCCTAAGTCCAATCCTCCTCAGGTTTCGAGGTCTCCTTTCCATCTTTATCTTTAACCACAAAATGTTCCCAACCTTTGATGATATCTTTCCAAGTTTTTTTATCCATGGATTTTAAGAAAGCCACCATGCGTGCCTTCTAATAGTCATAGTTGGTTCCATCCAAGATAGGTAGTCTATCCACATTACCTCCTCCTTCCTTGTCCATAGTACCAGAATACAAACTCACTAGAGCTCACCCAAATAACAGAACAGGGTGACCTGCTCTTATGTCAATTAAAATTCTGGCACACTGATACCAAATGTCGAGACATATGTCACAACATTGGGATCAAAAATGCGTATGGACACAACACAAACAATAATATAGAAAATTAAATTGCAGAAAGATAAAATAACACTAGATATTGTTAACCTAGTTCGGAGCAACCAAACCAAGAAGGAAATTCACTATGATAGTATTAGTTCAAAGCTAAACTCCCTCGTTTACAACTTCTCGCCTAATCCCTACATTGGGAAATTTCTACCTAGAATCCCCTTTAGATATGAGATCCCCCTTTCAATTTCTAATAGTCACAATCCCAGTAACAATACCTCAAGAAACTAAAAAGGAAAAACACTCTACCAACTACAAAACTTGGTTTTACTTAAAAGCTTCAATTTAGAAAATTACACTTTTTCTTAAAAGCTTTAGAGTGAACATTGAATAATGAACAATAAGTCAACTCAATGCATCAAACCTAATACAAGAGTGACATACAAACATAAACATTAAACCCTAATAACCATTAAGACACGACTAATCCTTGTTTTCCCAAAATATTCAATATCCTCTCTTTAAATAGCCTTCAGACCTTATGGGTTTGGGCTTCTTGAAGCGCAAAAACATAAGGAATCGGCATCCAATCATTAGCATGATTTCCTGCACAAAAATAGGAACAAATTCAAAGTTTCCTAAAAAGGTTCAAAGATCTTTTTTACGAAAACCCACACAATCTGTCATAATAAAACTTCCCAAATAATCCTTCCTTGGATGACATAAACATATGAATTAAATCACACTCAAAACACACACTAAAATATCAAAATAGTCATGCCTTAACTTTCTGGTATAACATGTCCTGAAATATGTCACAACATCATGTTGAAAATGATGTCAGACTCACATGGAAGAACATTTGGCTTAACATCTTACTGAAAAAATGTTTTACCAAAATGTTGTTAATCTGAAAACCACAGAACTTACAAAAATAAATCAACAAACAAGGTTCTTTCTACCATGAACTACGTATCTTTGAGTTCCCCATCATACATGGGGATACGTGTAATGCCCACATATTTAATTATTTGTTTTATTTAATATTTAATTAATTATTTGTGTTTATTCGTTCTATTTTATGTTATGGTTGATTAAGTCGATAAGTCGGAAAAATAAGTCGAAAGCCGTAGAAATATTATTAGAGATAATATTATAGTTGTTGTAGTATTTTGGTTAGTGGGCTTGAAATCGCGTTCGAATTAGTAATTAGGGGGTGCAATTGTTAGGCCCGTTAGTAATTATAATAATTAGTTTATTTTAATAAAAAGAAATTAAAATAAGAAAAAGTTAGGTTTTGTCAAAGGAAATTTTAGAATTGATCGTGAGAAGAAGAGGCTAGGGAGAAAACTACAATTGGAAGCGATTTCCAGAATTCGATCGGTTAGGGCTACCTTCAATCCAATCTAAGGTAAGGGTGGGTTTGATTCTTATAATTGGGTATGAAAATCGGTACTGTGATTGGGTAGTTTTAGGTTACCGTGTTTTCTTTGTTGATGTTGATGTTGTGTATGGAAATCTGTAACTTATTATTTCGATGATTGTTTGTGTGAATTTGTTGTCCGATTGTTGATTATATGTTGGTTATAAATTGTTCTGGATTATGTTAGTTTTAATTTTAATACTGCGTTGCATAAAATTCTGGAAAAATGTTGGTTTGGGGACGATAACAGAGAGACCGGTAGTGGGAGGGCCACATTTTAGTGGTGGGATCCACTTGCTCCCTAGGCATTATGGCGCAAGCCATATGCCTCATGTGGTGGGCGCCACTTTGTTGTGGCTAGGAGAATGTGGTGCAAGCCACTTTGTTCTCCTTTGATGGGTGGCCCAAGCCACCCTATACATGGGGCAATGAATTTGTTTCTACTGTAACACATTATTAACACATTAAGTAATTCAAATTATGAATTAGTTCAATAAAATAATTCACTTAACTCAAGTTTTAATTATCTTTATGACTTTAATTATAACTAATATATGTTCATGAATTTTGTTGTATTAAAAATAGAATGAAGAAAAATATAGTTATCTGAGTCAGTAGCAAGTAAGTATCAGTAATGAACTAAACCATTTTTTATGTATTTCGACTGTGATGAAATTTTGTGATAGAAAAAAGGTAGTTTCAGGAAAATTTGACAAGACAAGAAATTAGCTATATTTTCATGACAGACATGATTTATCATAAAACAGAAAATTGGCAGGTTTTTGTAATAACTGGTAATAATAGTAGGATGTTAAAAACAATGTTGTTCTAGTCGGTTTAGCCGAATTAGGCAAAAAACATAGTTACCCGGAATTTAACAAAAATTGTTGGGGTAAGTTGGGTAGTTAATAGTTGATTTTTTTTGCGTTATTTTGTTGAAAAGATATTGTAAAGTTGATTTGCAGGTACAATTGAGTTGGTAAGTGACTCTGATTTACGAAAAATATCTAAGTTGTTATGTTGAAGGCCTTATAAGCCAAAGTTGATTTTAAGTTGCCTATGTCGTATAAGTTGTTATGTTATTCATGTTGTTATGTTGTTTGCATTATATAGTCATGTATTCCATGTAGATCATTTGCATTTTATGTCGGAGCCGTTGCTCACACCACGTTGAAATGTTTTGGAAGTCGAAAATGTGATATCCTGTTTATGTGGAAAGTTTTTGTAAACTCTGATTTTTAATTATATTTAAAGGGTAGAAAATAAGGTGTTACAATACATAGGAGAGAGATTCAAAATCTCGTCAAGCACTATAAAAAACACAAGAATATCTTTTGTCTTTCCCAAAACTACACTACTTTGAATTCTTCATCGAGCCTAAGGATACGTAGGAGCAAGACCCGCAATCTTGTCAAACACCATAATAAAAATCTTTTCTACGACCCTTTTTATTTTAATGTTCAATCTTTTACTATTCGAAGAAAACAAAACATTAACTAACATTCTAATCGCAAAACTAACTAAATGGTACCCATTGAGTACAACAAACTTGATTTGGTTGTGACAACCATTTTCTTTTTCTTTTAAGGGTTTTATTGTTATTTTCCCTTTCCTTATTTGAAATTAGAATAACTAAAGTTCAGTGGAGGCCATGTTCAATCATTCTACGACCGTGTGAATGCTCGTGAGGTTGTATAATTTGAGATGCGACAGATAATGAATCTGTTGGGGACTATCAAGAGAGACAAGTCTAATTTAGTTAGCTTTGCGATAAATGTTAGCTTTGTTTTGTTTTCTTCCTATCTTCTCTTATTTTCCTATTATCTCACATGATTTATTACTTTGTTTATTTGTGGGATTGAGATGACACTTTGAGTAAAGCTTTATACTTGAGCCTTAAAAAAGAAGAGAAAAAACATAGGCTAGAATGGAAGTTGTGTAATGTTAGTCCCAAAGGTGCACACCTTGAGTACCTAACATGAAGACTCCACCTATAGTATACCTCTTCGTAGATCTTGTTATAACATGGCTAGCCTGTCGCATAATGTTAATTCATAAAAGGTCCATGACTCTAGGGACCCCTCTTAGAACCAGTTTTGCTTTGGTGGTTGCGTAGTTTTATCCCCCCAAGGTAGATACCTTGAATGGATAATACGAAGACCCTACCTAGAGTTGACCTTTATCGTCAATATCATCATAAAGTGACCCGTCCGTTCTTGGATGTAGATCCAATTAAGGTCCGTAACTCTTGGAACCGTGTCCAACACCGTAAAGTCAACCTTGCAAGTAGTCTGTTGGTAGAAAGCTTAGAACTGACCATTATTGGGAGCCTCCATTATAGGGTGTTTTGTACTACTCGTGTTGTCCTGAATCTAAACCCACACATAGGAACTTATAACAGAGGAGATTGATTCGCTCAAAGGTACGATGGGTAAAATCTTAGAGACTCTACAGACGTTAATGAACAGAAAATATCATCCACAAGAGAATGTGCATACTGATGATGATACCCCGTTAGGTTTCTCTATAAAAACACAACTAGTTCAAGGAGAGAACGTTAAGTTACAAGTTTATGGTTTATCTCAGGGTTATACTCCTCCATTTGAAAATGCCACCAATGAAGGACCATCTGTTTAGAAAACCATACTACTCCCTTTAGCCACTGAAATGCGCCCAGATGGATTATCAATACACCCATATCTCTTTGGAGATCCTCATCTTTTATTCCACACAACAGGTCCTCAAGATACCCATCCTGAAGTTATAGTCAAGAATAATATACCTGAAGGGAAATATCAGATCCTGGAAAAGAGATTGAAAGTTGTTGAAGGGCATAACATATTCAGGACGGATGCTACATATATGTGTTTGGTCCTTAACGTGACCCTTCCTCCAAAATTCAAAGTCCCAGAATTTGAAAAGTATAAAGGACCCAACTGCCCAAAGGGTCACCTAATAATGTATTGTAGGAAGAAGGCATCACATTGTCACAATGAAAAGCTAATAATCCACCATTTTCAAGATAGCTTGAGTAGAGCACCTCTTAAGTGGTAGATGAATCTAGAGAGAGGTCATATCCAATCATGGAGGGACCTAGAAGAGGCCTTCATGAAGTAATATAAATACAATGCTGACATGGCTCCAGATAGAAGACAACTATAAAAAATGACCAATAAAGATAGAGAATCTTTCAGAGAGTATGCTCAACGCTGGAGGGAGTTAGCTGCTCAAGTGGAGCCACCCCTGGATGAGCGCAAGAACTAGTGGATCTATTAATGGATACTTTGTAGCCTCCTTTAATTGAAAAAATGATTGGCATCACATCATTCGAATTCTCATACATGGTATCTATTGGAGAAACAATTGAGCAAGCGATGAAAAATGGAAAGATTCCCGGTGTTGGGGCATCGAGAGGAGTGAGGAAGTTCTATGGGAACTTCCAAAAAGAGAAAGAAGGGGAAACCAATGTTGATATGGTAGAATTTAGAAAACCCTACTATGAAACAACAACACATGCTCGCCAAACCCAACCCAAGCCTACTAATCCCCAGTCTTAAAATCAAAATCAACAACAAAATTAATACATACCTCCGAGAAATCAACAGAAGGAGACTCGTCGCATTGACCTCATTCTGATGACATACACTCAATTGTGGCCTCATCTAGTTCAAAAATCGCAACTAGCTCCCAGGTGTATACATATAATTTCGAGAATCAGGAGATTAGATTAGATTACTCTTTCTTCCAAACATGACTAGAAGATTAGATTACTCTTTCTTCCAAACATGTCCAGAATCTTGAGAAGGTTTGTGATGATTTGGTCTCCTGTTATGGCGAACAGACGTCTGTCAAAAGGAGATGAGTTGCCCTTTAGGAAGTTCTTCACATCACTACTGGAAAATCCTTTTGTATTTTTGACAAGATATAAATACGAGGATTCGACGAAGAAGACATGGGGACTATTTGAATTTCAAATAAATTCGACAGGGCAAGGAGATGGGTCGTTTCATCAGTTTAAAGAGCAGTTTCTATGAATAACGGTTTTTCGCCAGATAATAGTACGTGGAAGATTATTAGGGATTAGTAACATGCAAGATGCCAAGTAGTGAAGTCTTAGTATTTGACCGTTCTTCGACGGTTATGTTATTTGTATATAAATAAGATAGTTTTCTTTGTGTGAAAGTGTGTGAAATTCTGTACAACATTTCTATGAAGATTACTTTAATCCTCGTGCATAAGAGAAAGGAGAATTATCTGGAAAATGTACGTGTAAACACCATTCAATTTTCAGTTATAAAAGTTTAGATTTGTCATTCAATCTTTGTTCAAGTTTATATTTTTATTTACTTTCAAGCAATCTACTTTCCAGTCGTTTACTTCCAAGTCAATTTATATTTCAACAAACCTTTAGTGCAAACTTTAAGTTTCTTTGTTAGTTTCACTAGATAAACATTGTCATATCGCCATATCAATAAGAAAAATCTTGTTGAGTAAATGTTCGACAAAAGTATAAGAATCAATAAAACTCATACATTTAGAATCCATCCTTTAATATTTAGCACATGTGTCCTAGGACTTGTGTGGTTGGTCCTACAAGTAACCCTTTTCCAAGGAATTGGTAAACCAGAGGTTGTTCGCCAAAAACACAAGCGAACAAATTGGCACGCCCAGTGGGATAGTGCTAAGATAATAATAAGGATTCTCAATCCAAAAGAGTTTATTACGTTGTATGATTTTACGAAGCGGTAAATTAGCCGTGACTGACGTAGAAAGACCTAGGTGAACTAGAGTAAGGAAAATGGCTATCCCACCACCAGTAAATACTGACGAAATTCCAGTTTCCAATGTTATTCCTTCGACAGGAGGAAATGCGGAAACACTCCACGTTTCAGAAGGAGGAAATCCCTCATCGTCTGGATCGATACCAGGGGTTTCGCTTTCCCAAAGCGAGCCCAGTTCCTCAAACATAGGGCATTAGATACCTATGAATATTCCTCCCCCTGGGGGAAATAACTTTAAGCCCTATCAAACAAATTTTTCTACACCTATGTTTGGAAGAGAGCAACCTTATGGAATGCCAACTTCAGTAATGGCTAGTTTGCATAATGCAACACCTTTATATTCTGATACCGTGGCCCACATGTCTTCGCCATTACAAGGCTCGGGTTATGGTGTGAACGTTAGTAGACCAAACCAACCCTCACCAGGATTCCATATGCCAAAAATTACAACTAATTCTGCGCAGGTAATACGTCAACAAATGGACGAAAGCAATCATGAAATGGTCCATAGGTTGACCCAACAAATGGGGGAAGTGTTTAACCCTTTAATACAAAGCACTACCCAAACAAACCAGATATTGGCAGCACAGATGGTACGTATTGCTGAATTTTTTGGAGTTCCCCAAGTTCGACAGAGAGAACCTGTGGTCTAGAATCTAGTAATCAATGTCGAAGAAGAACCAACAATAAATCAAAGACCCTTACACAACCCTTAGGAAAAAGGATCCAAGAAGAGATTGTCGAGCACCCTCGTGTCGAAGTCCCTATCCAACAGGAGCCTAGAAGGCTGTTAGTGCAGAGAGGTTAAGACGCAAATGACATTTTACAACGAAGAACGCAGTACAATAATCCACCCGTCGAAAACAATTTGGCAGTCATGGTCGAAAGAATAATGGCGCAAAATGGAGAAAATGTGGGATTTCACAGGCCCAGTTACGCATCCCCACTCTCTGATACGTTCTACAACAAGAACTACCCCCAAGGTGGAAAATCCCCAAATTCACAAAGTTTTCAGGGGATACTAGTGAATCCACCATAGAACACATAAAACGTTACTTGATTGAAGCAGGCGAAATAGCACGTAATGAAAATCTAAAGATGAAATATTTCCCAAGCTCTTTAACAAGGAACACATTTACTTGGTTTACGTCCCTACCAGCGGGTTCCATACATACATGGACTCAGTTGGAAAGATTGTTCCATGAACAATTCTACATGGGACAAACTAAGATAAGCCTGAAATAATTGGCAAGCGTAAAAAGAAAATTCTCAGAACCTATAGATGACTACCTTAATAGATTCAGATTGCTAAAGGCAAGATGTTTCACGCAAGTACCGGAACAAGAACTGGTTGAAATGGATGCAGGAGGTCTAGACTATTCCATAAGGAAGAAACTAGATACTCAATATTTAAAAGATATGGCACAATTAGCAGATAGGGTAAGGAAGACCGAAAGGCTAAAAGATGAGAAGTTTAGGTCCAACAAAGGTAAAAAAGAAAGGGCAGCCTATGTAGGAATGTGCCAAGAAGATGACTGTGACGAGGAAGAAACAGTCATTTTCGTCGAGCAAGAAATTGACTTGGCAGAATTAAAGCAAGGCCCACCATATTCTTGCAAAATGTTAACTTTGTCAAATGGAAAGAATCTTGTCGAACCAGAGAAGAACAATAAATTCCCTAAAAGAACATATACATTCGACGTCACCAAATGTGACGAAAACTTTGATTTGTTGGTAAATGATGGTCAATTAATAAAACCTCTAGGTGTTAAAGAACCCCTTATTGACCAATAGAAAAAGAGAGGTTTTTGTAAGTACCATAATTTCTTGGGCCATAAAACTTCTCAATGTTTTCTTTTCAGGGACCTAGTGAAAAATGCAATCCAGGATGGAAGGCTGAGGTTTGGAGACAAACCAAAACAACAAATGAGGATTGACACCAATCCTATGCAGATCCTGGAAGCCAACTATGCTGAACCATTCGACATGAATATGGTTGAAATAGAGAAAATGTCTGATGATAGCTTCGACATGATTGAAATCACTAAGGGTTTCGACACCTACGTTAACATGGTGGGGGTCAATGAAGATCTCCAATCCAACCCAACATCGAAGAAGTATCTAAAGACGAATTAAACATGCCTATACTGATCAAGGTTACTGAAGACCCTGAGGCAAAGAAGGACATCAAGACCACTGAAGGTTTCGACGCTCCAAGATAGGTTGAGACTACCAAGGGTCTCAATAAGACCATCAACATAGAAATTACTGAAGATTTCAATAACCAGAACAAAGTGGAGGCCACTAGGGGTTTCGACCATCAAGACAAAACCAGGGTTACTGAAAACTCTGAGGGCATGAGGAAAGAAGTTACTGAAGGTTTCGACAAAAGAAACAACACTTTGGCTGAAGAAGGAGTAATCTGGGACACCTTGGGAGAACCTAGCGGAAAGTTCGACAATCTGGTGAAATACACCGCTCCTGCTAGTGCCCGAATTGGCATTAACAAAATCCAACCAACAGGTTGGGGAGACACCTTTGAGGACACTGAGAAAGGATCAGGTGTTTCCCTCAGCATTGGGAAGGAGACTCCTGAAGGCCTCGACAAATACAAAATTGCTGAAGAGGTTGCTCCTAACTAATTAAACGAGGAAGAGGTCAAAGATCTCACCAATGTTGTCGAAACTGCAAACGAGGGCATTGTGGAAGTCAGGGTGAAAACTGTCAAAGAAATCCTTATTAAAAAGATGGATAAACTGAGCATTGCTGGAGGAAAGAAAATAGACATCAATGTGGTGGAAGCTTCTCAGAAGAATAAAGAAAAAGAGGAACACCGTCAAGAGGAATACCAAAGGATAGCCTACCCAAAAGAAGATGAAAACTTGGTTGAGTTCATCCAAAGGTGTCAAAGGAAAAAGACTGAAGTGATGCTATGTCCAAGGTGCAGTGCTGTCTTTGACAGGAAAGCAACAGCAAACTTTGAGGCTATGGAAAAGACTAAAACAAGAGGGGTTTGGGGACCAAAGCTAGCAGTCGAAGCGTGTAGATGTGATCCAAGGAAAGGTCAGTATCACTTTCAGAACACTGGGGGCAGGTACTACAACACTTATAAACCTTATGGCAAGGTACCTGAGGATAGATGGGTGCAACCCATTAGAGATGCCCAAGGATCAAGAAAATGGAAGAACTTTGAAGTCCATAGGGGATCTTCAATAGAAGTAAAGAAAGAAACTAGAAAGCAAAAGTCAAGGTCATACCCCTCAGAGAACTATAAAGGAAAAAGTCTCATGTCGAAGTCTCAATGGAGGAGGTTCTAGAGGCAGAAAAGGGCTGAGAGAGACGCATCAGAAGGACTCAACATTAAGAAGAAAAATGTTGACCAAGATAAGGCATAGTCCAGCAGAAACACTCAGGAAAAGAAAGACAAAACTCTCAAAAGGAACAACACCAGCAACATGTTGCAGTTGTCAAAACCCACCAACAAAATATCAGAAGGTGAAGAAGCAACTGACAATTTTGAGTCTGACGAAGAAGGGTCTTTCGACGTGACTTGCAATGTGGTGTCAGTCCTCCCTAGGGACTATGACAAAATAATGGAAATCGAAGATGAAGAAGAAAATATGATAGATAGTATTGTGGGACCAAGGCATGTGTGTTATTACATCATGAACAATGGTTGTGTCGAAGAAGATATTGCTTTCTTTGATAAGCCAGACGAATCAATCAGAGGGAATTTGAAACCTTTGTTCATAAAAGGAAAGGTTGAAAATACAAGCGCCAACAAAATACTGGTGGATGGGGGAGCTGTAGTGAACCTAATACTCCATTTCATGCTAAAATAGATTGGAAAAGATGACTCTGACGTGAAACTACACAACATGGTTATGTCGAACTATGAAGGGAAAGTGGGCTCAACTATGGGCGTTATTCAGGTAGACTTTACGGTTGGCACTATCACCAAACCAACAATGTTTATAGTCATAGCTTCCAGGGCCAACTACAATTTGTTGTTGGGAAGAGAGTGGATCCATGGAGTGGGAGTTGTACCTTTGTCCATGCATCAACGCATAGTCATCTGGCGCCCTGATGGCATTGTCGAAAACATTGAACCAGACCAAAGCTACTTCATGAATGAGGTGAACAACGTAAACAGTCGAAGCTTCGACAGAAACTTGGCTCACATAGCTCCTTGCAATCCAAATGAGTTTGATCTAAAGGCATCAGACAATGCCTATTGCTCCATGTACTTACACCCAACACATGGGTTTCAATGGCACAAAGAAGTGATTGGTGAACCAAGTCAGGTATGGGGAACTTCTAACATAGAACCAACTGGCTGGGGTAGCGAATTCGACGATAATGATGAGTGAAACATCAGCATTAAATAAACTGACGACCTATATGGCCGAAAATAAACTAAAGGCGGCTCTAGAGGCCGGAATAAAATACATGGTTGTCGAAGCCAATGAAGAAGATTTAGGCTCACCATGTCCTCCCCAGGGAATTGATGGAGAAGATAAAGACGACATGATAAACAGATGGCAAGATCAAAAGCTTGATGCCATTTATGATGACGAACCTTTAGGTTTCAAAAAGGATCCAATATCAACTAGCTTGAAGATGGTGGTGCAGGACACTTTGGAGGAAATCAATCTAGGACTGGGAACAGAAAAAAGAACAACCTATATAAGTGCTAACATGGACCCCCAGTTCATAGTCGAATTAGTTCAGCTGTTGGAAGAGTTCAGAGACTGCTTCGCATGGGACTATGACGAAATGCCTGGCCTTGATAGAAGTTTAGTCGAACTAAAACATCCTATCATGGAAGGGAAGAAGCATGTAAAGCAGACTCCAAGGAGATTCGCACCAGAAGTCCTATCGAAAATAAAAGAGGAGGTCGAAAGACTTCTCAGATGCAAATTCATTCTCCCAACCAGGTATGTCGAATGGATTGCAAATATTGTGCCTGTCATAAAGAAAAATGGCACATTGAGGGTGTGTATTGATTTTAGAGACCTAAATTCAGCCACACCCAAGGATGAATATCCTATGCCAGTGGCAGAAATATTAGTAGACTCTGCAGCAGTTCATGAGTACCTAAGCATGCTAGATGGATACTCTGGCTACAACCAAATCTTCATTGCAGAAGAGGATGTTTCCAAAATAGCCTTTCGTTGTCCTGGGGCAATAGGGACCTACAAATGGGAAGTTATGCCCTTTGGTTTAAAAAATGCTAGAGCTACGTACCAAAGGGACATGAATTCTATTTTTCATGATTTCATTGAAACATTCATGCAAGTGTATATTGATGATATTGTGATAAAGTCTATTTTAGGAAAACATCATTTAGACCATCTTCGACAATCCTTTGAAAGGATGAGAAAATTAGGTTTAAAGATGAATCCCCTAAAATGTGCATTTGGTGTGCAGGCTGGAGATTTCCTAGGTTTTGTGGTCCACAAAAAGGGAATCGAAATAAATGTCAACAAAGCTAAAGCAATAATGGAGGCAAAAGCGCCATCAACAAAGAAAGGATTGCAATCATTGCTGGGAAAAATCAATTTTCTAAGAAGATTCATTTCAAACCTCAGCGGGAAGACACAAGCTTTCTCTCCTCTGCTTCAACTCAAGAAAGAAGACTTCACTTGGGGGAAAGAATAACAAGATGCTTTCGACAGGATAAAAGGATACCTAGCCAGTCCTCCAGTCTTGATGCCTCCCAGTGGGAAAAGAAGCATGAGGTTGTACATATCAGCATCCTACAAGACCTTAGGAAGTATGTTGTGTCAAGAGGATGAAAATGGCGTCGAAAGAGCCATTTACTATCTCAGCAGAGTCTTAAACGACGCTGAAACTAGATATAGTGTAATAGAAAAATTATGTTTGTGTGTATACTTTTCTTGTACTAAATTGAAGCACTATATAAGACTAGTTGATGTATTTGTATAATCTCATTTCAACGTAATAAAACATATGTTGTCTAAACCTATTTTACATAGTAGAATTGGGAAATGGGCTCTAGCATTAACTGAATATTCCTTGAAATACCTGCCTTTGAAAGCTGTAAAAGGACAAGTGGTGGCTGACTTCATAGCTGACCACTCCATAGATGAAAAAGAAATAAAATACGTCGAATTACAGCCATGGAGGTTATATTTTGACGGTTCCAGCCACAAAAATGGTGTAGGTATTGGAATATTGATTATTTCTCCTGATAAAATTCCAACAAAAATCCATTATAGGGTCAAAAACCCTTGTTCAAACAATGAAGCCGAATATGAAGCTTTAATTGCTAGACTTGAAGTATTGTTGGAATTGGGGGAATTAAGAGTCTAAATAATGGGCGACTCAGAACTAGTAATAAAATAATTAACCAAAGAATACATATGTGTTAGAGAAAATCTGATCATGTACTTTGTTATAGCCAACAGACTCCTCAAACAATTCGACACGGTGGTTTTCAAACATATCCCTAGAATAAAAAATCAAGAAGCCAAAGACCTGGCTCAAATCACATCAGGTTATAAAGTGTCGAAAGAAAAACCAGAGACTGCTATTGAAGTAAGAGGAAGAGTTGTGTCGACCAAATTATCCCCATCAGATTTAGAAACAATGAAACTTGGTTATGGGGACGATGAAAACTTTGAAATCTTTAACATAGATAATTCAGAGAAAGAAGATTGGAGAAAACCCATCAAAGAGTATCTCCAAGACCCAAATCAAAAGGTAGAGAGAAAAGTAAGATACAAAGCTTTAAGCTATGTGCTTCTTGGAAATGAACTATTCAAAAAGACTACAGAGGGAGTGTTGCTAAGATGTTTAGGAAAAGAAGAAGCCTACATAGCTTTGTCGAATATACATAGTGGTACATGCGGTGCACACCAGGCAGAACACAAGATGAAATGGTTGTTATTTAGACAAGGTTTGTATTGGCCAACCATGCTAAAAGATTGTGTCGATTTCGCAAAAGGTTTCCAAGAGTGTCAACTCCATGCAGACATACCATATGTCCCTGCGAGTGAATTTAATTCAATCATAAAACCATGGCCATTCAGAGGTTGGGCCTTGGACTTAATTGGAGAAATTTGACCAGCTTCGTTGAAAGGACAAAAATACATCTTAGTAGGAGTTGATAACTTTACTAAATGGATTGAAGCCATACCATTGGTGAATGTATATCAGGAAGCTGTCATAGATTTTATCCAAAAATATATAATTTATAGATTTGGAATACCAGAAACAATAACCACTAATCAAGGGTATGTGTTTACTGGTAGAATTATGCAAGCTTTTGCAAAAGAAACATGGTTTAGGTTATTAACCTCTACACCCTATTATGCCCAGGAGAATGGACAAGTCGAAGCAGCAAACAAAGTAATAATAAATTTGATCAAAAAGCACGTAGGTAAAAAGCCTAGAAATTGGCATAAAACCTTGGATCAAATTTTATGGGTCTGTCGAACGTCACCCAAAGAGGCCACTAACTCTACTCCATTTAAACTGACATATGTACATGATGCAATACTTCCAGTCGAAATCTATTTGCAGTCCATACATGTTCAAAGACATCATGAGATCCCTTTAGAAATATATTGGAGCATGATGATGGATGAGTTGGTGGACTTAGATGAAGAAAGACTATGTGCGTTAGACTTAATAAGGAGACAAAAAGAGAGAGTCCAAAAGTCTTACAATTAAAAAGTAAAATTTAAGGTACTCTATGTGGGCGATTTAGTTTGGAAGGTAATACTTCCAATGGATCAAAAAGATAGATTAATGGGCAAATGGTCCCCCAAGTGGGAAGGGCCTTTTAAAATTTTAAGTGTTTTTTCGAACGGTGCTTATGAAATCGAAGAAATAGGCAAAGATGAAAGAATATTTAAAATAAATGGCAAATACTTGAAAAATACAAACCAATTCTGCAAGAAGTAAAGATAAAAGTAGAATAATTGTATTAATTATGCTGCAAAATAGCAATAGAGTCATTACAAAAGAGGCCTTCTAGGGCTGTGAAATGAAAAGAAAATACATAAACCTAGCTTTCTATTACAAAAGTTTTAACTCTAAAGGAAAAACTCTTTGAGCTCTAAGAATTTCCTTTTCTGAACAGAGATTCGACAGTCACACAGACTTTTGCTATAAGACATATTGTCGATCTCTTTTCCCAATTGTTGAGCTCTGTCTGCATGATGAAGCCCTACTTTGATCTCCTTTTCGATTTCATCCTTCTTAGGTTGTTGTAGGCCAGCCTTACGCTTCTGCTCTTGGGAAATCTTGGCTTCAAGCTGGGCTATTTGTTCCTTGAAGCTTTGGATATTTATATCACATTCAGCTACCTCTTGTGAGTAAGCATCATAAAGTTTCGACAATTCTGAAACCTTCTCAGTCGAAGCTGCCACAACATCCCACTCAGCAGCTTGGGTTTCTCTCTTGTTAGAAATCATTTGGATGAACTCCTTTCGATGGCCAAGATCTCTAGCTACCACATCAATTATTTGTGCAAGATCCATGACCAGATGAGTCTCATCAGCACTGGCCTCCAAGACATTGACTTGTTTGAGAAGCGCCTTCAATTAAGATTGTTGGCTAGGATCTTCCTCCAAAATTTGGAATAAATCGACACCAAGAACTTTGGTTTTGACTTCGGTCATGATGGAACTTAGAGTCTTGACCTTAAAGGTGGCCCCAGAATTGGTCGAACTGCCAGAAGAATCTTGAAAGTTATAGCTATTATTGAGCATGGCTCTCAAGTACTCCAAGGGTTTCCTTGTCTTTAGGTTTTCAAGCTCCTCGCGTGAGAAGACAGTCGAACCAGAAGATGGAGGGTTACTTAGTGTTGGGTCAAGAGGGATGTGAGCGCTAGGTCCAGACTCCCCTTTCGACTGACCTTTTCCTATGTTGCTCTTGGCTTTAGGGTTCTCTTCACCAGCCTCTTGGGGATTTAGTTGCACTTCCCTTTCTTCAACGTTGGGATCAACATCAACCTTTTTGCCTTTGTCATCTTTAGGAGGACTTTCTTTGTTGGCACTAGACTTTGGTTGGTCAGGAGAATTGTCGGCATAACCTTCCTCCAGGCTGATGTCGAACTCAACCTCAGTTTGGGGTTCCACCCTACCACTCTTGGGTGTACTTTCTTCCTAGACTTTTTCGATTCCACCAAGAGGAGAATCATGCAGAGTGATGGGATGTTCCTCAGTAGGAATTTGAACCTGAAACAAAAAACGTTTAAATAAGAGACCAAGAGTATGTAAAGTTCAAAGTGATAATTTTCCGAAGGTAAATTACTTGAGGTATTATGGTGTGGAAACTAGAATTTCCACTCTCTGCATCTTGAGCAAGCTTTTTTACTGGGCTTGTAGGGGGATTTTTCCTTGACGTTACCAACGACCTTTGGGAGGCAATCATCTTTATTTTTGCAGACTTCTTCCTCTTCAAGGGTTGTGTGTCTGGAGATTCGTCACCTGAATCCTCAGAAGGCACCTTCACTTCCTCTATTTTTCTCTTTTGAGGAGTAGGGGGCTTTCGACTCATCTAAAAAATCAAAGAAAGTTCAGTAGGCAAAATATATGTATAACTGAGATATTCTATTGGCAAAAGGATGAAAAGAACCTTTTTGGTGGAGGTGGATTTTTTAGTAGTCTTGATGGGCTTGTTTTCGACAACGCTCTTCTTACCAGTAACCTTAGCAGCTGAAAAAAGAGGAAAGTCAGAAAAAGAAGAGACTAGAATAATAGATATTGAATATAAAGGTGAAGTCGAAATCTTGGTTGCACCTTCAAGAATGGTAGATTCCACGCGAACGTGTTCTATTCCAATATGAAGGTGCCCTGGGTAATCATCCAGATGATATTTGGTTGCAACCACACGCTCAACAAGCTTTTTTCGTGACTCTTGAAGCAATTTTAAGTCGGAGCCACATATAAACCAATCTGGAAAAGGTGGGCTCATAACCACACCAAAACTAGCAGTTGGTTGAGGCGGAAAATTTGGTGGATAACTAGTATACGCAAAGTTATAACGCGCCTCTTTGGGAATATATGAGGGTATTACCAACTTCTCCAATTTTCTATAAATTTATGCTTAAGAGTCGCAACTGCTTCGCCTATGGTTCGCCTAAGATCATCCGGCCTGTAAATTGTTTCAAAATATTTTTGGAATTTTTGAACTTCTTTAATATGCTGTTGAGTACCTTTCTTGGTTCGATCCTGCACGAAAGCAAAGGCATTGGTCATAAGGGTTTGGAAGTCAGATGCGTCATAAAACTTGACGAAATAATATTCTTTCCACCAAACGTCAAACTCCTGAGTGCAGAGGAAGACTGGTCGAAAGACCACTGGTTGGATTTCCAAAGCAGCGTCTTATAGCTTTTCTGAAAGCTCCAGGCTTTTCGACTTGGTAGAGGTTGAGTTGTAGAAGATGATGGATCCCTTTTTGGGATAAAGGGACCTTAGCTTCAGTTGTATCAGTCCAAACTATCGAGCCACTAGATTTGGCTGATAAATTATTAGGGCCACTTTTGAGTTGGACATGGTAGGATAAGAAGGTAAGAACCTGGGTGTAAGGAACAATTTCCAGATGGTTAGAAAACTGTCCTCGTCTTTTTGGTGTTCTACAGGAGTTGTCTTGTAAACCACTTGGTTCCAACAGACCTGTTTGCGAAAGGTGTCATGCTTTCCTTGAAGTCATAGCTTTTGGTGAACATATTCACATAGTTCATGAAAGATCGTCGAAGGTCTAGTCCTTCTTCAGAAGGAGTCAGCTGCGCCAGTCTTGCCCATTCGACACGCCTATCTTTGACATATTCTTCGTCCACTAAGCCTTTGTCAGGAAGTCTAGATTCGAAAGTGGCATTGAGCCATAGCTGAAGAAGCCAGAAAGGACCTGCCAAGCTCAGGTTGCCCTTGTCTTTAATTTGCTTGAGATATTTGACACTCTCACTTAGGGACTCATAAAGGTTAGCCCGAATTAATTCACTAAGACGTAAATTCTTGCCAGCATGAAGTTGGTTTGCTAGGGGGATATACTTCTTCACCACTTGAAGGGACCTTGTGCAAAACACAAATTTCGACAGCCAGAGGGTGAGGAAATCTATGTACTCTACATCTGATACCTCAGTAGAGTCTTTAATGTGACAGCGAGAAATGAAGTGGGAGTATGAGGCGAAGCTAGTCTCAAAACCTATAGTATTGTCATCCAATACAGTTGGATCGAAAACTGCTCCTGTTGGACTAAGGCCAACTATAGAAGCCAGGTCGAAGAGGGTAGGGGTTATCATCCCACAATGGAGATGAAAGGTATTATAGATACTATCCCAAAAATAGAGGGAAGCAAGTATCATGTTGGTGCAATAGTTAGGGCCTTCTCTCGACAATTGGATCAAGTCATAGATACCAATTTTCTTCCAAGTTTTACCCTTAGCCTTTTCGACCCTATCTACCCAGTTCACATATTCAGAAGGGTCTTTCGACCAGGGACAGCTTCTAAAAATCCTAGGCTGATTCAGATAGGTTAAGTTTATGGCAGCCTTTTCAGGGGTTTGTTCAGCAGTTTCTATTGATTTATCAATGGGTTTGGGTATTTTGCCTGCACTTATGGGCTGTGTACGATAATATGAGGGAAAAAACTCTTTAAGACGAGTTTTGTCATTTTTAGGGTTAGGGAGAGGGCCTGACATGGCATGACATTTACCAGATATGGAAATAGGAATGAGTACCTAAGAATAGTAAATGCTGGCCTTTTCTCTCTCATTTGGTGGTTCTGGGACGCATTGTTGGTTCTCCACGATCTTTGGCCCAAGGATCTTGTGTGCGCATGGGAGAGATGATGTGTTATGGTCTTGTTGCTTGCTTGAGGTTGCCATTGTTAATGATGGAAGGAGTTTGAGCAAGAAGAAGATTCTGGGTTTGTAAGAAATGAGAGAGTGAGAGATGTTATGGAAGCGAAAGTTTTCCAGAAAAGATAAAAGGGGTATTTATATTAGAAGATGGGAAGAAAATGTTTGAGTTTTTTCAAACGGCTATGGCATGTGTTGACATATTATTAGACCTGGGAGAGATAGTGGAAGTTGGAAAAATATAGCAGACCTAGGTTTATAGATTCATGGGGATCATGTCCTAGAACGTGGGTTGGAAGTGAAGGGTTGAAGAATCTGATGATTGCTTTTTATGATTTGACAAAAAGTGAGATTTTTGGGAATCAACGCATTTAATGCAAAGATAAAAGCAAGATCTCAAAGATGAGTGCATTTAATACAAGACATGGAGTCGAAATGAAGGTTTCGACAGCAAAGATGCTTTTTCCAAACAACAGTCAAAATACCTTTGTTGGGGGGCAATTTGTATACATATAATTTCGACACCCTGAAAGAGTCCCAGCAGTTGATGGATTTGTCAAGCTTTGTTCCTTACACATCATCATTATCTGACATGGAAGTTTCTCAGCTTCTCTTATATTTTAAATAGGTGATGTACGTGGCTTCGAAGGTTTTCGACAAGATTAGATCACTCTTTCTTCCAAACATGACTAGAAGATTAGACCTCTCTTTCTTCCAAACATATTAAGAATATCGAGAAGGTTTGTGATGATTTGGTCTCCTGTTATGGCGAACGGACGTTTGTCAAAAGGAGATGAGTTGCCCTTAAGAAAGTTCTTCACATCACTACTGGAAAACCCTTTTGTATTTTTGACAAGATATAAATATGAGGATTCGACGAAGAAGACATGGGGACTATTTGAATTTCAAATAAATTCGACAAGGCAAGGAGATGCAACGTTTCGTCAGTTTAAAGAGCAGTTTCTATGAATAACGGTTTTTCGCCAGATAATAGTACGTGGAAGATTATTAGGATTTAGTAACATGCAAGATGCAAGTGGCAAAGTCTTAGGATTTGACCGTTCTTCGACGGTATGTTATTTGTATATAAATAAGATAGTTTTCTTTGTGTGAAAGTGTGTGAAATTCTGTACAACATTTCTGTGAAGATTACTCTAATCCTCGTGTATAAGAGAAAAGAGAATTATCTCGAAAATGTACGTGTAAACACCATTCAATTTTCAGTTATAAAAGTTTAGATTTGTCATTCAATCTTTGTTCAAGTTTATGTTTTTATTTACTTTCAAGCAATCTACTTTCCAGTCGTTTACTTCCAAGTCAATTTATATTTCAACAAACCTTTAATGCAAACTTTAAGTTTCTTTGTTAGTTTCACTAGATAAACATTGTCATATCGCCATATCAATAAGAACAATCTTGTTGAGTAACTGTTCGACAAACGTATAAGAATCAATAAAACTCATACATTTAGAATCCATCCTTTAATATTTAGCACATGTGTCCTAGGACTTGTGTGGTTGGTCCTACAAGTAACCCTTTTCCAAGGAATTTGTAAACCAAAGGTTGTTTGCCAAAAACACAAGCGAACACCAGGGCAACCTAACCTATGGAATTTCCATTCATTTCTAGGTACAAAACATATGTCAAATGTGAGTTTCATTATGGATTAGCGGGACACTCCTTCGAGGATTGTAGAGTTCTTACAGAAAAGGTTCAGGACATGGTTGACAACAAGTTGTTGACATTCAAGGGTGTTGGTCCCTATGTGGTCAAAAATCATATGCCATGATTAGTTCCAAGATTCTAGGAAACACTGCTAAAGCCAATGGATCGGACAAGAAAGCTTATCCTTGATTCTGATAGTCACTAAGCCCTTTTATAATTTCATTCTGCAATTTCTTTGTTTGTAAGAGTTCTATTTTACATTTACACTTGTTATTCTTGAATAGTAATCTTAATGAAATGAGAATTGTATCTTTTGAATCAATTATATCATGTTCACTCATTTTTTCTTTCCGTTTTTTCTTTCATAAAAGCAAAGAAAACAATATCAATACTTCTCCACTACACTTTCTTTTATCAAGTTTTGTTTAAGCGAAGATTGGAGGGAGAATGATGAAAAATGAAATTCCCAAAATTGTTAATGATATGCTTTGGAGTAAAACTTTGCTGATGATATAAGGAATTGTTTTAACTCCCAAACACTGAAGAAATGAGGAGTTAATCCCTAGTCAACTCCTTTGAGCCTAGAAGTTGGTGTTTTTCTTCTATATGAGAAAACCCTTTAATCTTAACTTATGGCAGGGTAGTCTCTAGTTAATTTAATTGTACATCCAAATTTCAAGAAAATCAGTCAATTTGTACACCTTCCACTAAGAAGTTCAACCACATGCTCTTCTTCGCATACATCAATAAGTGTCGAAGAAATCATTAAAAATCCAAAAGTTATAGTGGTTGTTCCTCAATAATCAATAACATGTCAGTTACGAACCTTGTCAAAATCAAACAAAAGAACAAATTCCATTAAATTGTAACAAAAAATAAAAAAGAGCCCGCTAAATCAAACACCATAAAAGGCAACTTATGCAAAATTTAGGGAATCTCGGTAGATTGAAAGCTTCAAAGAAACGGTCCATGCAAAAATTAGGGATACAAAAAAAGAAGAAAAAAATTAAAAAGAATGATCACCAAAAATACTTGATGGAAAATAAGAAATAACTTGTGTGACAAACAAAATAAATAAACAGGGTGACGACCAACTCAAGCAAAAAAAATTCATTGGTTATTAAACCATTAGATTTGCACTTTAGAAATTCTCTTGGAAGTTGAAAGAATGTGTCGAACTAATTGAACGTAAAACTGGAGATCATCAAGGAGAATAAGTTGATTTAAATTTAAATTTTGAGCTTACATCCCTTTATTTCAAAAACCAGGAACCAACCTACATTACAACATTCAAAAGACCAAATTGAAGTAAAGTTTATTTTGAGAGCTTGTTATAACAAGGTTTCGTTAATATGATTCCTATATATTTGTTAATCATTTGTATTGGTATCATATTCTCGCATCATCTTTCACACTTTGAATAAATTTGTGATTCATTCACTATACATCACACCATCATTTCAGTAATAACTTTGATTCCAAAATTTTCATGAGCATTGCATTAAAATTCCAACAATGTTATTAGTACCAAGGAAGTTCCAACAATGTAAAATCAATGTAGGAGATTAATATTTTGTAAGTGATCCCATCAAGGGCAGACAATTCAAAAGAAGCAATCACACTCAGGGGAAAATTAAATTAAAACTCTATTGAGCAAGGGGTAAGCCACCTTAAGAATTGGCTAATATGAGGAAAATCTCTTCAGGACTCAGTAGATTGTTCCAAAGATCGGTTAATCAGGGGAAATTAGTTCCAAAGTTACAAACATCGGGGAACACTATCTTAAAATCATCAGTTTGCTTCCAAACTCCTGTCAAGGCAAAATTATTCAAAGGCCCAATAGGTTGGAGCAAGCGAAATCGAATGGCAAAGGCCAAGTCCTCTCCATACCTTCAAGCTGCTCAAATAAACCTTGTTTTACATATGCAACTACTGAGTTTGAAACGGGTTTCAAAAAATCATGATTTCACAATATCCTACCAAATGACCTTTTCCCTTGACAAAAAAACTTCATTACAAAAGAACCCTTCTTGATTTTAACTATTCATATCACACTACACGGGTTAGCAATTGAAACATCTAAATCATTACCCTTAATCACATTTTACTCATCATTTGCATCAACGATGTTTGCATTGTCTTAGCATCAAAACATGCATATCATCTCATTCGTGAGGTGAATTCCCATATCATCTACAAAAAAAACAAAATCCCATCTTTGCTTGACCATTTTCCAAAGAAACCCAAGCCTTTCCTGACATATTTACCCCAAAGTCAAATATCCATTGGAAAACATCCAATAACTTATTTCATGTATTGACCATTCATTACATTTCATGCATTATTGCATATGTATCGTATCCTCAAATATGGTGCACTACATTAAAAAACCAAAGGCATCTTATGCATCAACAATTACATCTACATATAGCATGCATGTCATGTGCTAGGATTCAGTGATCACTCATGGAAGTCCGTAGTAATCCCCAACGAAGCAATTTTCAATTATTAATTTCTTATCAATCTTCGTCAGCCCTTTAGTTGAAGTCACTTGTTTATGTTAATCTTCGTCAACCCATTGGTTGAAGTTGTTTCATTTAATCTGAATCAACCCATTATTTGAGGATGATTTTTTTGCTCATTGACCTCTGCCACCCCATTAGTTTAATTTGGTTATTACATGTTCTCTTGATTTAAATCAACCCATTGGTTGAGGATGATCTTTTAGTTTATTGACCTTAATCAACCCATTGGTTGAAGTTGGTTCTCTTGATGTTAATCAACTCATTGGTTTAGGGTGATTATTTTGTTTATTGTCCTTCATCAACCCATTGGTTGAAGCTAGTTCTTTTGATCCAAATCAACTCATTGGTTGAGGATGATCTTTTTGTTTATCGACCTTCGTCAATCCTTTGGTTGAAGTTGGTTATTTTTCATCTGAATTAATTCATTAGCTGAGGAAAATTTGTTCATGGACCTTTGACAATCCATTTGTTGAAGTTGATTATTTTTCAGCTAAATCAATCCATTGATTGAGGATGACTTGTTCATTGAACTTCACCAATCCAATGGTTGAAGTTGGTTGTTTTAGGTTTTTCCGATCTGAATCAACCCATTTGTTGAGAATGATATTTTTGTCGTTGACCTTCATAATCCATCGATTGATGTTAGTTGCATTGTGTTTTATTGATCTGAATCAACACATTAGTTGAGGAAGATTTGTCGTTAACCTTCGTCAATACCTATGTTGATGTTGGTTGTCTTTTGTTTATTTAAATCAGCACCGTCCCACTGAGCATGCCAATTTGTTTACCCTAAAAATTAGTAAGCAACGACTAGTCCTCTAAAAACAACAAAATGTTCTCAATTGCTCACAAGATCGACCAGATTGATCCTAGAACATGTGCTATAATAGGTATTTATTGGTTTTTCAGTGATAATGTCATAAACTCTTCGACGGATTTTATGAAGTGGTTTTGGTAAAAAAAGAGAAAATAAAACAAACAAGACTCATAACAATTAAAGTCAAAAGTAAAGTGTAATGGAATGTAAATTTCAAGGAAATGTAAAAGAAAGAAAGTAAAGAAATAATAATTGAATGAAGGATAAACTTGTTTTAAAGTAAAGAAATTCAAAGTAAATTACTTCAAAGTAATAACTTGAATATAAATTGCATTGATATAAATATCATGGTGATCTCATCACGTACATTCTCGCCTTCACTCGTTTCTCTACACATGGGTACTTTAAATATTTATGGAGTAACTTGTACAATATGATTCACACACAATTCTAACACTAGAACTACATTATTTATACTAATCGAAGGTAACTGCTATTGGCAGTTTACTCTTAAAGATACGCCACTTGGAACTTTGCATGTCTTGAACTTCCAATATGTGCCACTTGTCCCCTTTTTCAAATTGAAAGAACCATAAGTTTCCCTCCAATATTGAATCTCAACTGCTGCACTTATACCACTCCCAAGAGCGCTCGTTCGAAGTATATTTCTTATACTTAGGAAATATTCTAAGTCCAAATCCTTGCATTCCCTTTGTCTTCGACTCAGGCTTCTTTAACATTATTTTGTTGAATCCTTTTAATTCTTCAAAAAAACATGGTGTCAAAATTATGAGCTAACAAATTTCCCCCTAAAAATTTCTTTTCGACGTAATTGACAGAAAGGTCATTTTTTTATCATAGCTTTCAACACCCATCTTTTGTTGGCACAAAAGTATGGTTGTAACTGACCAACCCACAATCATGAAATTATTTAGTTTATACCAACCATGCTTATGATGTCATACCATAATGGGTTTTTACAAAACGTCTCTTCAACAACCACTCTATCAATATCCATCATTTCCCTTTTCTTGAAACCATGCCTTTGTAGTCTAATCATAACTGCCACCGCTCAAAGTAACGTCTCAGAAAGACACTCATCCCACTAACAAACTTTCTATTAATGGTGATTTGATAACCCATTAGTCTTTTGAAAGTCTATAAATAATCAACTCTCCACACTTTGACACTTTTACGCTTTCAGAACTTTTGCAACCTTATTTCTCTCTTCTCAAACCTCCAAGAACCGAGAATATTCTTTATCTTCCAAACTTTCTCCAATGGCTTCCACTCAAGAAGTTTCCCAAAATAACAAGAGCCAGAAGAACAAGGGCTCTCAAAGCAACGCCCCTCTTCCTCCATTTACCCAGATCCCCGGACCTAAGGTGGTGAAGAACAAGCAGTTCGCACATGAACCCCTTCAAGTGGAAAAAAAGGCATATCTACGAATCACGGGTAATAATCCCTCTTGTGATTTATAGTAAATAAAGTGCCATTTATGGACCTTTGTCGAATGTCGCTGCTGATGAAATTAAGTTGGGTGAGTTCTTTCCCACTTATCATAGGACTAAGCCTTTAGGGAAAAAGAACAAAACAAACTCATGCGAAATATCTGCTGAGCAAGTTGCCCTAGATTTGTCATATATGAAGGGAAGCTTTCGATTGGTGAGAGCAGTCCCTTATTTCTAAGGTTTTGACCTTTGGTTGGCCAAGATGGAAAAGGTCAAGGCTCAAGCTTGGAAAGACATATGAATCTATGATCTTCTGATGCTGAGAAGAGAATTAATGATCTAAAGTGGTTAACTGATACTGAACTGGACCTAGAGCTGGGCCAAACCATGGGGCATGTTGATGATGCTCGAAGCCTGGAGAAAGATCTTACAGCGAAGAGGTTGGAAAAAAGGTTGATCGAAAGACGTCTCCAGACTTAGAAAGCCATTTTCCTTAATCTGAAGGTAAACCCTCCTTTTTAGTTACTTGTCTTTTCATTTCTTGCACTTTAAGTACAATTTTCTCATGGCCCTTTTGTGGTCCTTATGTAATAATGACAATGCTAGTGCTCTTTGCACCTTTTATCTACTTGCTTTTATATTTCTATTTTCCCCTTCTATATGCACTTTTAAAATTTGGCAAAGCTTTACTATTTCTCTTGTAGCTAAACTCAAGGCTAGGCGCTTCGACACTTGCCCCAAAGATGTTGTCTTTCAACCACAAAGACTTTGCATCATTCAGCCAAGCCTTACATTGTGAAACATGTTTTGCTTTAATATTAATGTGCTCCAACGACACAAGTCCCCGTGTTATGGAAAATACCAATACTAGGGTCTTGGAACATGTTTCTAGGAAAATTCCATGTGTTTCCAATATTTCATTTGAATAGTCTTCATGACCATGAAATTTTTCCCTATAAAAACCCCTTAACTGGTTTTCATTCATCAAACTAAAATTCAACATGAGTATTCAACCAAGAATTTTACCACCAAGAAGGTTGTAAAAAGGAAACAAGTGAGGCAAGTATTGTGTCATCCACTGGGATGAACACATCCATGAAGTCTAATGCAACTAGCAAAAAACCTGGTACAAAGGTGGAAACCTTTAAGAGTCGTGTAAAAAAAAGTCTCAGATGATGAAGCTGATGAAGACTGGAATATTTATCTTTGTTCAGGACATTGGAAGAAGTATGAATAATTTATCTTCCATATGTATTTTATGTAACTTTATCTTTGAAGCTTATGTATGCCATTTTGGCCATTTGGCCTGTTTTGGCTTCTTTCAATAATAAAGTCATGCTTTAATTTGAATGTCTATCAAGATAGGCCTATATTTCTTCAAATATTTGCCATTTACTTTTAAGATTCATTGATCAACATCAATTTCTTGAATTTCATATGCATTGTTGCTAAAAGTGTTAATAATATCAAAAGGACCCTCCCATTTTAGAGACCATTTCCCTAAAGATCTGGTCTTTCGATCCATAGGTAGAATAACTTTCCATACTAACTCCCCAGTCGATTTTTTTTAAACCTTTTTATTGTAAGACTTCTCTACTCTTTTCTTTTGCCTTTTTAGCAATTCTAGAGCATGGATCCTTTCTTCATCTAGATCTACCAATTCATCCAACATCGTGTTCCAATAAGTTTCAGATGGAATCTCATGATGCCTTTGAACCCTTGTAGACTAAAGATAAATTTCCACAAGCATAACTGCATCATGACCAAATGTGAGTCGAAATGGGGTAGTGTTGGTTGCCTCTATAGGGGATATTCGACATGCCCAAAGAATTTGGTCCAATGTCTTATGCCAATTCTTTGGATTTTTACCTACATGTTTTTTTATCAACCCAATCACCACTTTATTTGCTGCTTCAAATTGGCAATTGGCCTAAGCATAATAAGGTGTAGAATTTAAAAGTTTGAAACCAATTTCTTTAGCAAACTCTTGCATCTTTCGACCAGTGAAGACTGGCCCCTGATCTGTTGTAATAGTTTCTGGGATTTCAAACCTATAGATGATGTGCTTTTGAATAAATTCAATTACATCCACTTTGATTCTTAGAAGATGCTGGTAGAATCTCATCAACCAAATCCAAAGCCCAACCTCTAAAAGGCCATGGTTTGACAATGGAACATTGTTCACTCGCAGGGACATTCTGGATGCCAGCATGAATTCGACACTCTTGACATCCCTTGATAAATTCAATACAGTCCTTTAACATAGTAGGCCAATACATGACTTTTCGAAACAAAAGCCATTTCATTTTGTGACCTACTTGATGTGCCCCACATGCCCCACTATGCACAGTCAAGAGAGCCAAATATGCCTTTGACTCACTAAGGTACTTGAGCAATACTCCCTCATGAGTCTTTTTGATCGATTCATTACCCAATAAGACATAACTTAAAGCTTGATACCTAACCTTTCATTCTGTCGATGATGTTGGATTTTGCAGATAGTCTACTATAGGTTTTCTCCAATCCTTATCTGTTAGAGTGTTGACTGCTAGAATGAAAAAGTTGTCTTTGTTAGCATATCCAAGCTTTGTTTCTTCTAAGTCTAATGGGGATAATCCAACTGACACTACCTTCCCTCTGACTTCGATTGCATCTTGAAATTTTTCATTCGAAATTTTGTATCTTGATGCAATCTGGGCCAAGTCATTTGCTACTTGGTTTTCCAATCTTGGGATGTGTCGAAAACTAATTGCTTCAAAATTCTTAAGCAGTCAATTTACTACTACAAAGTACGTAATTAGGTTTTATTTTATGCATTTGTATTCTTTAGTGACTTGTTTTATAATCAACTGAGAATCTCTCATTATTTCGACATGAGTTGCCCCCAATTCCAACAATACCTCAAGACTAGCTATCAAAGCTCCGTACTCAGCCTCATTGTTTGAACAATAACCTTCTACTTTATACTTGAGTGTTGTTGGAATTTTATGAGGAGAAATAACAAGTAACCCTATGCTTCTCCCATCTTTATGGCTAGATCCATCAAAGTATAACTTCCAAGGTTCGACCTCAAGATAGTTCAATGCATTTTCATTAATGGATTGGTCGACTATAAAGTCTGCCACTACTTATCCTTTAAGTACCTTTAATGACCTATATGTTAAAGAATATTCAGTTAAATCTAATGCTTATTTACTAATTCGACCATGCAAGATAGGCTTGGATAACATATGTTTAAAAACGTTTAAACGAGAAGAAACATAAACATAAACTAGTTTTATATATTGCTTCAATTTTGTACATGAATAATACAGGCATAAACACATTTTTCTACTATTTTATACCTAGTTTCTACATCATTTAAAACTCTACAAAGGTAATAAATGGACCTTTCGACACCATCATCATCCTTTTGAGCTAACATGATCCCTAAAGTCTTATCTGATGCAACTATGTACAATCACATGCTCTTCCTCCTACAAGGTGGTGAGAGAATATGAGGGTGGCTCGGGTATTCCTTGATTTTGTCAAAGGCTTCCTAATTTGCTTTCCCCCAATTGAACCCATCCTTATTGATTCGAAGCAAAGGTGAAAGGATTACGTTTTTCCACTTAGGTTTAATATAAATCTCCTCAAGAAATTAATCTTTCCTAATAGTGATTGAAATTCCTTCTTTATCGATGGCGCTTTCGCTTTCATGATGGATTTGGTTTTATTTTGATTGATTTTGATCCCCTTCTTGTGGACCACAAAGCCTAAGAAATCCCTTGCATGTACACAAAAAGCACACTTAAGAGGATTCATTTTAAGACCATGCTTCCTCATCCTTTCAAAGGAATGTAGAAGATAGTTAATATAATATTTCCCTGAAATAAACTTAACAACAATATCATCAATATAAATTTGCATAAAATTGTCTATAAAATTATTGAAGATCGAATTCATTTCTCTTTGATATGTTTCCCCAGCATGTTTTAAACCAAAAGGCATCACTACCCATTCGTAGGTGCCTAAGGCTCCTGGATATCAAAAAGCAGCCTTTGGGACATCCTCTTCAGCAATGAATATTTAATTGTATCCAAAATATCCATCTAACATACTAAGATATTCATGCCCTACAACAGAGTCGACAAGCATTTCTGCCACAGGCATCAAATACTCATCTTTGGGGGTTGCAAAATTTAAATCTCTAAAATCAATATAGATCCTCAAACAACCATTATTTTTAATAACTAGTACAATATTAGCTAGCCATTCGACATACCTAGCAGTACGGATGAACTTGCATCGAAGCAGCCTTTCAATCTCCTCTTTTTTTAGAGGATTGCTGGGGTGAACCGTCTAGGATTTTGCTTGACAGACTTCTTTCCAGGCTTGAGTGGCAACATATGTTTGACAAGCTCTCTTTTCGAACAAGGCATATCATCATAGTCCCAAGCGAAGAAATCCTTAAACTCCTTCAGTAATTGGACTATTTCGACTTTGAGTTGAGGGTCGAGGTTGATACTGATGTAGATAGGCTTTTTAACCTCACCCTCTCCCAAGTCAACTTCTTCCAAAGGATCTTGCGCCATCATCTTGATATTGTCTGACAATGGATCCTTCTCAAAACCTAAAGGCTCATTGTCATAAATGGCATCAAGCATTTGGTCTTGTTCTTCGATCTGAGCTTTATCAGGTGGTTCACGGTCGAATTCCTTAGTAGGACCTCCTTCAACAAACTTTGAATTGGCTTCGACATCCATGTGATTTTGTACAACCTCCAAGGTTGTTTGTAACTTGGTTTCAGCCATATAGGCCAAAATTCTTTGTAATGCTTCGAGTTCAGTCATTATTATTTCTATCGCTTCCCCAACCTGTGAGTTGTATAACAGACTCTCCAAAGTAAGGTGGGTAATTGCCTTAGTCCCATACAACCTCTTTTTCCCATAGGATGTAGATACAATGAGTAGAATGCATGGTCATCAGGGGTAAAATCAAACTCTGCTGGAGTGCATGGTGCAATATGTGCCAAGTTCTTGTCGAACTCAATTCCACCGACATGATTCATAGGTACTTTGAAGAACCCTTGGTGTCCATCGATGTTGTCCATTATTCCATAAGGTCTCCAAATGGTTACCCTTTTGTGCATTAAAGAAGGCACTGCTCCAAAGCCATGAATCCATTCCCTTCCCATCATAAGGTTATAGTTGGCTTTGCTTTCGACCACCATAAACAAGGTGGGCCTAGTCACAGTCCCTACAGTCAAGTCAACTTGTAGGATGCCCAAAGTAGCACCAATTTTCCCTTCATAATTAGAAAGGACCATATTGTGGGGTTTTAGATCAGTGTCGAACTTACCGATCTTAGAAAGTAATAAGTGTGGCATTAAATTGACAGTGGCACCAAAATCTACCAGTATCTTGTTCACAACCACATTCTCCTCTTTTCCAGTGATGTATAGAGGCTTCAAATGCCCCCTCATAGGTTTAGTTGGTCGCTCAAAGAAAGCGTTTTGCTCTTCGATGCAACCATTATTCATCATATAGTAGCACACAGGTTTGTGCGCTGCCATTTCTGCCTCAGTATTGGCATCCAAGTTCTCGACTTCAGTTATCCTATCATATTCTCTTTGCATGACTGAGATCACATTTACAATCACATCAATGGAGGCTTCTGAGTCTGAGTCGAAGTTATTTGTCATATTTTTATCTTCAGACATGATTTTAGCCTCTTCGTCCTTGAACAACTTTCACCCAACAGGCACCTTGTCAGTTGTTTCGTCTTCATAGCCTCCAATATTGCTAGCTGGCATGTTGGTGCTAGATCCAGCTTGATCCTTTATCAAGGCTTCCCTTTGAGCCTTCCTTTTCCTCTGCTCCCTTCGCCATTGTGACCTTGACATAGGATTCTTACCTTTGCAGTTTTCAGAGACATACACAACCTTTTTGGATGACCTGTACTCCTTTCTCTAGTCCATCGAAGAACCCCTCTCTACATCGAATTTGGTCTATTTCGATTTTCCTTTGGCAGTGGCGTTGATGGGTTTAACCCATTTATCCTTAGGTACTTCACCATTAGGCTTGAAGGTAGGTTGCCTTGCTCTAGGAACTTGGGGATTTGCAGCAACATGTTGCCCTTGAGCAGATCGCCTTGGGTCGAAACCCATTGGCTTTTGAGAATTACTTAACTCATATCTTCCTTTGGCTTCTCTCATCCCTTAAATGTTATGGGCAACCTTTTTTTTGATATGGCATTGCACCTGGGGCACAACATCACTTTAGAGTTCTTTCTTTGGCACCTGTGTAAGAAATCGACAATATTCTCCTCCTCCTTAGGGTATGCCACTTTGTTGTATTCCTCTTGACGAACTGAGTGGTCAACAACTATGGCATGTTTGTTCTTGATTTTGACCATGTTCACATCGACCTCATCCTCCATATCTATCTTGGAGAAGTCAATGTCAAGGCCTTCCGTAGCCTTGTCCATTCTAACGAAACTATCAGCAGTTTCCTTAGTCAACATCTAGAGATTTAACCCTTCAGATTCCTTATGGGACTTAATAATCGTCCCCACACCAAACATTTCGATATCAGGTGATGTCTTGAAGAAATATTCAGCAGCTATGCACACAAAGTGTTCCATATGGAAGCCATCAATTTCTTCAGTGAAATTGTAAAACACATTATCATCAATTCTTCAGTCACTTCTCCTTTCATAATATTTCGACCCAAAGCTTCATCAGTGTCGACGTTGTCTGCACTACTGTCAGAATCCTCAACCATTTCAAGCATGTGGACCTCACTAGGTTCATAAAAGTTTTCTTCTGCAATTTGAATAGGATCTGAGTCGATCTTCATTTGGTTTTTGGGCATCTCCCCAAATTTGAGTCTCCCTTCTTGAATAGCATTCTGCACCAAATCCCTGAAACGAAAACATTGAGAAGTCTTATGACCCAAAACGTTATGGTATTTACAAAAACCTCTCTTTTTTCTTTATTCTAAAGATGGTACTTTAGCATTTGAAGGCACTAATATTTGACCATCTTTAACTATAAAACCAAATATTTTGTCACATTTAGTGATTTCGAAAGTATATATTTTCTTTCGAAACCTATCATTCTTTTCAATTTCGACAGGGTTCGTTCCATTCGAGGGAACTAAAAATTTACAGGAATAAGGGGGACCCTGCTTGAGTTCAGCAAGGTCTATTTCATTTTCGTCGAATTCTATAGGTTTTTCATATATTTCTTTGACTCCCTCATGAAATCCAACATAGTTTATTCTTTATTTTTATTTTCCCTAGCTTTTTCGTCTCTCAAACGTTCTACTTGTCGAAATCTATCAGCCAATTGGGCCATATCTCTCAAGTACTAAGTGTCCAACTTTTTTCTAATAGAGTAATCTAGGCCACCAGCGGCCATTTTGACAAGCTCGTGCTCAGGAACCTGCGTAAACCATCTAGCCTTGAATAGTTGAAACCTATTCAAATAATCATCTATTGGCTCATTAAACTTTCATTTAACACTAGCCAACTCTTTCAAACTGATTTTAGTCTGACCCATGTAAAATTGCTCATGGAGTAGACACTCCAATTGAGTCGAATGTAAAATCGAACTAGGTGGTAATGTAGTAAGCCATGTAAAAGCAATTTTAGTGAGAGAACTAGGGAAATATTTAATCCTTAGACTCTCATTGTAACACCCCATTTCTACCCGAATTTAATTATTAAATCAGTGTTATAAAATTTCACCAACAAACATGGGATATCACATTTTTCCAACTTTAAAACCAAATACCAACTTCATTAACATAATTACTTTGAAAAACAATGCAGCGGATCAACATGTTTCAACTTTAATTCAACTTCAAATAAATCAACATAAAAATACTTCAACTTGATTCTTCAACATAAAACCTCTTAAGTATTGGACTCTTCGTTACCTGCACGTTACCAACAAAGGGCAATATTCAAATAGAATGGGTGATATATCAGAGTGACAAACACTAACACGAAGCTACTAAATACTGGACTCTTTGTTACCTGCACATTACCAACAGAGGGAAATATTCAAACAGAAGGGGTGAGATATCTAATAACATAAACAGGACACGATAATCAATATAAAAACAAGATAATCATATAATCACACCACTTCACACAACAACAACATCAACATTGCAACTCACAACCAAAAAACAACATAATTATTATGCAACTTTATGCGACTCAATTATATGCATGTGGTACCATTTGGAGTAAACTCCCAATTAAAAACATTGTCAGGTTATCGAGGCATCATAAACTTATTTGCCAATTCAGGCCAACTTGAATCGAGCATACGCTCCAACTTGAAATATGCACATTGTCAGGCAACTATGAATGACATACAACAACAACGACATAATTAAGAACTTAACAACGGAACAACTTAAACAACTTAGTAACATGAATCAATATTGGTCACAGGACCTACAATATATTAATCTTCCCAAAAATTGGGACAACACAACTTATAACAAATTCAAGGCGAAAACGAAAAAATTTACGGTTAAATCAATTAGATTACTAATTTAATTATTTTAAACTCTCAAACCTTCTATAAACAACTTATTTTATCTGTACTTTAAGTCTAACATCAATCCAACTTGAAACGGATGCGAAAACAGGTTGAATCGCCAAAATCCGCATTTTTCTGCACAAGCCCTGCCCATACGCGTATAGCCTCCTTGGACGCGTATTTCCCCCGAGTGATACGTGTATGGCCTATGTAATAGGGATTTTTACGCGTATTGCCTTAACTATTACGCGTAACACCATATCTGTTACGCAAATGACCAGAATGCCTCAAAATCCAACTCTGCTAGGATTTCACACACTTTCTTCATTCTGTTCAATCTTAATTGGGTTTCTACATTGATTTTACTCTCAAAACTCATGTATCTATTCATATATCAAATTCTATGATCTTTTTTACGAACCCTAACTCCTTATACACGAATTCTGCAACATAAACCAGTTCAACAACAACATAGACAATCTCACAACACAGAAACAACAACAATTATCACGACATGAACAACAAAATTCATCATGAAATATCAACATGAAAATCAAACACAAGATTCATACAAATCACAACAAAAAAATTATACAAAAATCCCAACATACATACGATCATCTAATCCCGATTATGGAATTCGAACCCCACCCTTACCTTGGATTGAAGGCAGCTCGAATTCACCGCAAAAATTCTCGCGAAAAGCTTCAACCTAGCCTCTTCTTGATCTCCCTCTAAGACTTGTTCTCCCTCCTCTTACAAATTCTGATTATTCTATCTAATTAGGTTTCTTTTATTTAATTCTACTAATTTATACTAATCAACCTAATTACTAATGGGTCCAACTTAGCACCCTCAACTTACTACTCTTACACCACAAAACCAAGCCCACTTAAAATTATGCTAATAATACTTATTTTTATTTATTCGACTTAATTTAATTAATTGAACCACCCAAACACAACTTAACCCGCAACATACAAATAAACTTAAACAGCTTAAATGACTTAATGACACAAATGACAAAACAACATTTAACAACTTAAAATCAGGAAATACACGCAATAATATTTAATTAAATTAATTAATTAAATACGGGCCAACATATGTTATTATTTGTTTTTATTTTCCATAGCTTTTTCATCTCTCAGACATTCTACTTGTCGAAATCTATCAGCCAATTGGGCCATATCTCTCAAGTACTGAGTGTCCAACGTTTTTCTAATAGAGTAATCTAGGCCACCAGCGGCCATTTCGACAAGCTCGTGCTCAGGAACCTGCATAAAATATATATCCTTGAGTAGTTGAAACCTATTCAAATAATAATCTATTGGCTCATTAAACTTTCATTTAACACTAGCCAACTCCTTCAAACTGATTTTAGTCTGAACCATGTAAAATTGCTCATGGAATAGACGCTTCGATTGCGTCGAATTGAAAATCGAACTAGGTGGTAACATAGTAAACCATGTAAAAGAAATTTTAGTGAGAGAACTAGGGAAATATTTAATCCTTAGACTCTCATCACTTGCAATCTCCCCAGCTTCGATCTGGTACTATGGCACGTGTTCAACGATGGATTTAGTTGTATCCCTTGAGAATTTGGAGAACTATGGGACTTTCGTCGATGTATTCACCGATGGATTCAGAATGGAGTATGTGGTCTACTTTGGGGAGAAGTAAAATTTGGTTTAGCGAAGCCCATATTCATCCAACTTCGCGCCATTAACCTTTCGACAATGGTTGCCAGGTTATTCTCCACGACTATATTTCATTTGTTTGAGGATGATACACTGAACTTAGTCTCAACTTAGAACCCAACGCTTCTTGAAAACTCTTCCAGAATTCTAACGTAAATCTCAGGTCTCTATACGAAACAATACACAAGGGAACACCATGCAACTTCAAAATCACTCTAACATAAGTCTCAACCAACTTCGATACTGGAAAACTGATGTTAATAGGAATAAAATAGGCCGACTTAGTAAGCCTATCAACAATCACCCAAATCGAATCATGTCCTCTTGGTGTATTAGGAAATCCTGTTACAAAGTCCATTGAAATGCTATCCCATTTTCATTCTGGAATTTCCAACGGTTGCATCAGACCACCAGATTTCTGATGTTCAACTTTCGACTTCTGACAAACCAAATAAGCATACACAAAATGTGCTACATCATTCTTCATCCTAGGCCACCAAAACAACTTTTTCAAATCCTGATACATCTTAGTCGCTCCTGGATGATTACTCAAATTACTTCTATGACTTTCCTCACTGTAGAACCTCAAATTTGCCCTCTTCATTTTAAGCATCATAATACACCATTAGCATCATAAGCATATCATATATATAGCATCATAGCATAGAAAAATAAAGCATGACAAGCATCAAGCCCTAGCATGAGGCATATGGCCATCTGGGGAGGTGTTGAAGGCCATCCAAGCCAAGACAAGGGTTCCAATGGATTTGTGGGAGGCCTATGATGAGTCTAGACTCCTTTGGCAAGTCCAAGTTCACTTGCAAAAGCTCAGAAGATTGCTTAATCATCACAAGTTTCAAAACAATGCAAGGCTCCTAAGCAGTGCAACCAAATTAGGGTTTTGGCTTCAAGAGCCTTAACCACATAATTTTGGCCAACTCTTTTGGGCAATGTTTTTTATATGATAAGAGGTCCCTACATGTAAATTTTCATGGAAAAATTCCAAATGGAAGTCAGTCATTGCCTTGGTTGCTTGCAGATGAAGTAATTGGTCAACTGTGCCTGTAAAAAGTCAACTGTCTGATTTCAAGGGGTCCAAGCCACTTTTTCTTGCCAAGGGAGGTCTTTACAATGTTATAAGTTGTTTGGGATGATTGAAGATCAAGAATCATGGATATTTGGAGGGTTTTGCAAAAATGGTACAAAGTTGGTTTTTTGAGATTTTCCAAATTTAGCAACTTTTGCCCTAATCTTCAAGTGAGCTTAGCATGACCAAAAATTCTTCAAATGAACCCAACTCAAACATGAAAGTTGAAGACTAAAGCTTGCCATTTTCAAAAAGTACAAGTACATTTTCATGGGATTTATGGTTTGAGAGATAAGGCCCTCGAAAATTCCATGCATTTTAGGGCAAAATCACATTTCCATGCACACACCAAATGCAAGAGTGTTCAAAATTCATTTCCAAGTGCTGGAATGGATCAAGTGAGGTTACTAAGTTACAATGCAATGCATTTAGATGATTTTGCTCGAGAGAAACTTGCATTTTGGTGCCAAACAAAGAAGTGGCCTCAAAAATGCAAATTTTGCCAAATCATGAGAAGTATGTAATGGCTAGTTCTAAGGGCCAAAGTTGTTTATGTTCTGACCAAGGATTGGGAAAGGCTTGCACATGTGCCAGGAGGCCAAGCAAAGAGTGAGATATGTGAGCTTATCTCACACTTTTGCAAATGATGCAAAATCTCAAAAAGGTTCATGTATTTAAATTCCAAGTGCAAGGTGAGGCCACCACCCTTTTATTCATGACATATCAAGTTGTTAGCTCAAGAGAAATTGGAGGGTCCAGGCAGGGAATTTAACACATTTCACAAAATGCAAGTGCATGGGCATATGAGTTTTATGTTGTCACAAGAGATGTCAAATTTTTACCAAATGGCAAGTTGTTATGGAATGAAGTTGCAAGCCCATTTGTGTACAATTTGGAGTCATTATATTACAATGCATGGTATGAGAAGGGTTTGGCCCAAAAGGGGTGCAAAAAGCATGCGTGGAATGGGAGATATCTCATGAGGGGCATTTTAGCAAAATGATAAGAACAGCATGGTGCATTGATCCAAGGGCCAAGTTTCTTCCATTTTTGAATTAAGGGATCATAAGAGGTCAGCATGTGCAAAGGGAGTGGGAAGAGCACGAGTGAATCATTCCACCACACACCTCATGCAATTTTTGCAAAATCACCTCATGCACACCATTCTCACGTGCCTTTGCTTGCCAACCCTAGCCACTGAAAACACATCATATATAAGTGAGTTTTCTTCTTTGAATCGAAAGGAGGAGGTAGAATTTCATCAGTCTCAAGCTTTGGCTCTTGCTGCATTTTCTCTCATAACTCTTCATCCATAGCTCCATTTACAAAGCAGACCTCATATTCTTGTTCCTGAAGCTTCATAGGACATAGATCAAGCCTCATTTCAAGCTGGAGGAAGGTTCTTACACCAGTCCAGTTCAGACCAGATTTCTTCAAAGAGCAAAGTTGAGGTGATTTTGAAGTTTCTTTCACATTTATTTTGTGAAGAGAGATTGCTAGAAGATCATCCAGAGCTGGATTTTGGCTTTCTTGGAGAAATTTGAAGCTGTGTGATCTCAGGTATGCCTCAAATCCATAGACTTATAAATGATTTTTGTGATGTGCATTATGATCTACTTGTTACACTGAGCATGTGGAACTCTTTGGTTTCGAAAATGATGTTGAAATGAGGTCAGGCTAGGGTTTTGAAGTTTCTAGATCCAAACTCTTTTGGTTCTGTTCATGCTATGTGTGCTGTTTTATGCGTTTATGATGATTGATTCATGTTGTGCTTGATTCGAGGATCATTTTTGATGTTTGGATCATGTGTTTTCGTGGAGAAATGGAAGAGATATGATTCTCTGATTTTGAGGTTTTGTTGCTGCTTGGCCCTGTTGTTCGCATGCTTCAGCTTGTTTTTTCATGGGAGTGAGGTTGAAGATGATGAGGTGGAGGGCGCAGATTGGTGGGGTTTATGTTTTGTCTTTTGTGACTAAAACCCTAGCATGACCGGTTGACAATGTTCACATGTTTTGGTTCATTTATTTGTTTTTTTGGCATGTCACATAAGTTTAAAACAAAACCTGAGCTTCTTTGCCTTTCATTTTCGCATGGGCCCAAGGCCAACATGCTATTTGCGCCCCCTGCTGGGCCCAAGTGGTTAAATGAGCTGACTAACCTTTTTTTTTACACTCCCCCATCATTTTATTATTCCTTTTATTTTCTTCTCTTTTCTTCTTACATTTTTATTATTTTAAAATACTTCTTGACATCTAAAAAATCCAGAAAAATTCATGAGTGTTCTTTAGTTCCTCTAGTTTTTTATCATATTTTTTTCATATTTTTTATTTCCATTCCACGTGGGCAAATTAATTCAATACTAGGCATTGCTTTATTGTGGACTCTCATGGACCAATCTGTCTTGCCCATTTTCTATCTTCCTCATCCTTTAAGCTATGAATCTCATTCTTTTTGCATTCAAATCCTAAGACACCCTACTATCTTCATGATTTATCTTGGATTTTTCATAAAATTCTTTTCTGGACTTTGATTAAGTTACTTGTGCATCAATTTTCAAAACCCTAAATGGTGATACCTTGCATCCTTGAGCTTCATTGACCTAGTTTGGTGCTGAATTTTTGCAAACCCTTTTGGATTCTCATTTCCTTGTGTTTGGAGAGTACTTTGCTGGTTGGGTAGATTTTTTAGGTGCTTGGATCTATTTCTTGGGTATTTTCTTCCTCACCTTGCTTTGTTTTGCATACTTTGAGTCTTATAAGCTCTTTTAGGTTAGAAGGGCACTCGTGTCAACTTCCCCTCATCTTTTAGGGTCCTTTAGAGGTCTAGGGTGGTTCCTGGTCTTAGGGAAAGGTTGAGTCTTCTTGAGTCTTGGTTTTGGGTCTCTCTTATTGTGCTTTATTTCTTTAAGTGTTATGCTTGCTTTCTTTGCACTTGTTTCACTTCCAATCACCTCAATATGATCTTGTGTTGCTTTGCTTATCATCTTGTGAATTCTTTGCCATGCCTATATGCTTGTATAGCTTCTGACTTGTTGGTTCATGCCTTGGTTTTATGTTGTTACACTAACATTGCAGGGGCTATGGTAAGTTTGAGATGTGGGAATTGAGTTCCACATCTCCATTTCTCATCTCTTCTCATTTTGTTTATATGGACTAACATCTTCTTGTTGGGCTTAGGCCTTTCTCATCTCTCCTTTTATCTTCTTCTTCTCTTGAGATCCTTTTTAGGTTAGAAAGACCTCACAAACCCTAGGAACTCCATACATGCCAACTTAGGATAGAAACTTCCCCCTAGTTTTTCCTTTTGCTCATTTGGTTTTCTTTCTCTTATCATCTTCAAACTTAAGTCTAATTCACTTAATAAAGGTTGGGTGCTTTCATGTGACATGAGACTTTGCTATGAGATGCTTGCACGCGTTCCATTTCGGGACGAGGTGTGAGTCATCATTCGTGGTAGATGGGTCTTAGCATGAGTACCTCACAAAGAAAAATTAAAAGATATTTCTTAACCAAAAACCACAAAAATACTTAATAATGGTAATAGGCCAGTGTGCTCAAGCCTTCACTTGTGGGACTAGCTTTAGGGATTTCCTCCATAGATAGGTGTGCCTCTTGCGCATTCCATTTCGGGATGATGTGAGACGTACACATCCCATTGAGTAAGACTTAGGTACACTCACCTATGCAAACTTTCACTTCTAAAAGTTTCTAAAAAACACAAACAAACAATAAGCGTCTCTCCTTCGGGAATTCTTTTCTCATCTCATTCGCTCCGTACGCGAACTTGCTCCTACATGTCACTTTGCAAGACGGTTACGCACTCGTCGTCCGAGCCTGCAACACCTGAGCAATGGCATAGGCAGTTCAAGCCCTAATTCACAAACAATTTCCTTTTGTACCCCTAGTTAGGGGAACTACGGCATCTCTGATCCTCATTATCCTGATGAGGTACGTAGGCAGCGGGGTAGGGCCCGTTCGAGCACAATCTTTATTTTCCCTACATTTTTCCTTTCCTTTTCTTATTTCAATTCTTTTCCAGTTCCAGTTTTCTTTTCATTTTCTTTTCTTTTGCTGCAGTTTTCATACCCTCACCCTTTGAAATAGTTTCTTTTGCAAGCGTGGATCCCGTCGGGTACGGCGGACGACCTGGGTGCTAATACCTTCCCAGGTCGTAACTGACTCCCGAACTCAGTCTCTTTGGTTCGCAGGACCTGTGTCCTTCCTCTTTCTTTCTTCTGGTTTGTGCAGCATTACCATTCCCTTTCTTCGGGATAAAAATGCCTGGCTGGCGACTCTATTCTTCTTCCGCGCCACTTTCGCGTTTGTACCAGGATGGAAATCCGGGGAGCGACAGCTGGCGACTCTGCTGGGGAAGAACCCAGAATCTCTGGTTCCCCTGTGAGTCTCTCCTAGCGCTTGTGTGTTACTGTTTCATTGGGTGATGTTTGTTTGTTGTGGCTTGTTGCATTTTATTGTTGTTGTTTACAGCTTTATTTACAGCATTATTTGCAGTTTTCAGTATTTATTTTCCGCATCATATATATCATACTGGACTGTCTGGACTGGTTTTCTATTTGGTGGGATGGGTGATACTATTTCTGAGAGATAAGCCAAATACCCGGCTTGAGCGCACCCTAGGATTAGAGTGGACATATTGTACTCACATGTGGCATGATGAGTGGCGATGTGTTTCACGCCCAGATTGCGACCGTCTTGGAAATATCTTGTGTGGGGATTTCCTCCACTTCGGGATAGGACCTTGATAGTTATGTGCATCTGGGGACCGATCATTGAGAACCTTTGTGGAAACAACCCTCTCCAGTGGTGACAGTGGCAGACCACATTCTGTGGCAAACCCATTCGCACCCGAGGGTCCACTAGGGACTTGCATAGGATGGCCTGGTTCTCTTATAGGAACTCAGTCAAAGCATCTGGTCGTATGACATTAGTACTGTATCCTACGGGCTGAATGTACTATTGTTTCTCGATTTCAGCGCTTGAAACTGGGGACTTATAAGGGATGCATGTTTTTTCCCGGACTCAGCTGAGGCCTCCCTGCGTAGTACATAATGCCTAACCGATTCCCTGATTTGGTCATGAGCCATTTCTCGGAAATGGTGAAAGTATTATTGCTATTCGGCTTTGAGAGTCCGTGATGTTTGACCCGGAGCACACCTGTGAGATGGGGGATGAGTTTACAGGTTTGCAGGAACCCTTGACCTCATCATACCTTTGTTACCAGTGCAGTTCATGTTATAATACAGTTACTTTGGTTCCGGAGTTCTGGTTTTCTGGTTCTGGTATTCATGATACTATGGTCTTGAGATTTTCTTCAGAGGGTTGTGATTATCAGAGAGTGTGACTCAGTGGACTTTTAGTTTGTCAAGTTATTCAGAGGGGCCTTTGTCAGTGTCAGAATCCAGACAGTCTCAGATGGCCATATGTCCTTGCATTTGCATCTGCATTACATCATTGCATCATTAATCATTGTTTTTTTTGTTTTCATTCACAGGTTCATATATCTGCTTCCGGTTCCGGTATTCTCTTCAAAGATGGAAGATCCTCGCAAACAGAATATTCATTTCAAGTTCTTTGATATCAAGGTCGGTTTGTTGAAAAAGATGATAAAGCTGATTACACCCAATCAGGTAGAGAGATTCAGAAAAGCTTATGGGAGTATTCTTGATGTGGTGATAGAGCTAGATCCTTCCGAGAGGAGTTCCATTCATACATTGCTTCAGTATTATGATCCTCAGCTCCGTTGTTTCACCCTCCCTGATTTTCAGTTGGGCCCTATGCTGGAAGAGTATGCTTTGATCCTGGGTGTGCCGGTTCGAGACCAAGTTCCCTTCAATTCTGAGATGAGCAGACCGGCACCTGAGGCTATTGCTAAGGCTCTTTATTTGAGCCCTTCTGCTGTGAAGTCTTTGACCATTATTAAAGGAGGTGTGTCTGGGTTTTCTTTGGAGGCTCTGGTGAAGAAAGCAGGAGAATTGGCTGTTGAAGAGGAATGGGATGCTGTGTGTGCCATCTTGGCTCTGTCTATCTATGGCATCATTTTGTTTGCTGATATGGAGAAGTTCATAGATATAAACGCCATACATCTCTTTTTGCTGAAGAATCCTGTGCCTACCTTACTCGGGGATTTGTATTACTCAGTTCATTACAAAACTGAGAAAAAGAGGGGAGGTTTGGTCCGTTGTTGCGCTCCGTTATTTCACATGTGGTTCATGAGGCATTTGCCTAGTATGGGGTTGTTTAGTGACCACACTCTGGTATGGGCTCAGAAGCTAGAAAAGTTGCTTGCCAAGGATGTTAGATGGTTCACTCAGAGGCTGCGAGGTGCACGTTTCATCACTAGTTGCGGGAGTTATCATAGTGTACCTTTATTAGGAATAGCTGGAGGGATTAATTACAATCCAATCTTGTTGAGAAGACAATTGGGATACGCTTTGAGAGAGGTACCTGAAGATTTGAAACTGACCCCTATTTTCTACTTCCCAGTGAAAGATAATATGCCTTTAGTGAGGAAGGTTGCGGGAGCTTGGAAGTGCATTAAGGGAGAAGGGATGGCTAGTTTCGGGAAGTGCAACAATCAGACATTCCCAGAGTATGAAGCTTGGTTGAAAGACAGAGCCAGAAGAGTTTTGTTACCATTTTCGGCACCAGTTCCTCCAGTTGCTGAGTCCATTGATACTGTGCCTTTAGAGGAATTCAAGAAGTTGGAAGCCCAGTTGCATGCGGTTCGAGTTGAAAACACTGAGATGGTAAGCCTGTATCACCAAGCCAACAGGGCCAAGATTGAAGCTGAAGAGAAGTTGCTGAAGATACAAACGACTTTGGGGGCTAAGGAGAAGGACTTTGCAGGTAGAGAAGCACATTTCCGCAGATTGGGGATGATGGAAGCCCAAAGAGAAATTGAGCGCAAGAAGAAGTCAAAGATCCTCAGAGATGCTCGTCAGTCAGTTGTCTGGTTAAAGGGACAGAGGGAGCAAGAGTTGAAGCAGTATAAAGAAAAAGAGGAGTTCTTTGAAACCCAGATGGCTTACAAAAAGGAAGAGGTGGAGCAAGTCCACAAGATTCGCAGAGAAAAGACTCAGCAACTCGCAGACAGTCAACAAGCCCTCGAAGCAGCGCTTAAAGAGATTGAAGACTTAAAGTTGATGGCGGGAGTCAAGAAGGTCAGATCCGATGGGGGTTTAGTGATGGAGCTCCAGGGTCCCTAGGCGTTGGTTCTGTTTCTTAGTTTACTTTTCTTGTATCTGGATTACCTGCAGGCATGTTGTAGGAGTCTTATTTGGTTGTTTATCCTTTGTGAAGACTTGTACCTTACGGGGAATTCTGTGTTATTTGCTTGATAGGTTGATTTATGTTATGGTTTTTCCCTTTATTTCTTGGTTCGCTTGCTGTTGTGTTTTGGATGTGGTCTCTCGCGAAGGTTCCTGGAAGTCGAGGATCAGTGTCCATTCGGTTTTCTTTGCTAAAATACCGGGACCGGGGCATGATTGACCCGTGATTGGAAACATAAACAACTGCATTGCATCCATATAACCTGTTTGTTGTTTTGCAGGAAGTGTCTCGATTACTAACGTGTTTTGTGTTTCAGGCACTATAGCTCCTCGAAAAGTTCGGGGGCAACCAACAGTCCACAGGTATCCGACCAAGATTAATAGAGAGCGAGTCATGGACCAGTTACAGGCAGACTTGACCGATTTGAGACAAAGGATGGATAATTTTATGACACTAATGGTCGGCATGGGGCAGAATCAAGAGCGTCTGCGAGAGATGGTTGAGAATCAGAACAGAAACGCTGCTGCTGCTGCGAATGCTGATAATCATACCGGTGCGGGCGCACGTCAGGGTGGAACTCCAGTTATACAACCAGGGGTGCCAATAGTCAACGAAGGGGTGCATAACATTCATATGGACCAACAGGACAACCAGTTCACATTACTTGATGAAGTCGAGGGTCAAGGGGTAGAAATGAACAAGAGATTCGAAGAGATGGCCGAGCAAATCAAGGCTATTCAGTCCCAGAGTTCTTTGGGATTTGACATCACAGACTTGGGTTTGGTTCCGGGAGTCAGGATTCCGTATAAGTTCAAAGTTCCTACCTTCGAGAAGTATGACGGCACTACTTGTCCGAAAACCCATCTGCAATCGTTTGTTGGGAGAATTGCCGCTCATACAGACGATGAGAAGCTGTGGATGTATTATTTTCAGGATAGCTTGGTGGGAGCTTCTCTTGAATGGTACATGAAGCTCAATAGGGTCAATATCAAAAGCTGGAAGGATTTGGCCGAGGCCTTTGTAAGGCAGTATCAATATAACATGGACATGGCTCCGAAGCGCACGCAGTTGCAACACATGACCCAGGCGGCAAAGGAAGGTTTCAAAGAATATGCCCAGAGGTGGCGCCAGTTAGCCGCCAGGGTGCAACCACCTCTCTTAGAGGATGAAATGGCCGACATGTTTATGGGCACCCTCCAAGGTGTTTTTCTAGAAAGGTTGGCATCTAGCTCGGCCACCAAGTTCAATGATATAGTGATTGCTGGAGAGAGAGTTGAGACTCTGTTGAAGACGGGGAAGATTCAGGACCCTAATACCGCTGGTAGCTCTGGAGGAGCGAGGAAAGCCTTTGGCGGACTTCCTAGAAGAAGAGAAGGGGAAGCTAACGCAGTATATGGCCGAGGCAGAGGCAGAGGTTATAGACAAGAATACAATCAGATAGCTGCAGTCACAATTCCCACTACACCAATTCAACCAGCTCAACAGGCTCTACAACAGCCTCAGCAACAACAGCAGCGCAACTATCAACAGAGGCCGTATCAGCAGAGGCAGCCACGCCAAGCTGATAGGGTTTTTGATGTGATCCCAATGACATACACGGCTTTACTCCAGAGATTGTTGGAACTGAACTTAATTCAGCTGAGGGCCTTAGCTCCACCTACTGGAACTCTTCCTCCAGGTTACGACGCCAATGCTCGGTGCGCTTTCCATTCTGGGGCACCCGGGCACTCAACAGAGAAGTGCAGGGCTTTGCACTATAAAGTTCAGGATTTGATCGACTCCAAGGCAATCAATTTCGCGCCACCTCCGAATGTCACGAATAACCCTATCCCTAATCATGGGGGAGCCAAGGTTAATGCTATTGAGATGGAGGAGAGGCTGAACCTGGTGGAGAAGGTCGAAGAAGTGAAGACCTCCTTGTTGCTGGTCAAGGAGAGGTTGGTGAAGGGTCAGATTTTCCCGGGTTGTGGGTTTGATTGCGAAGACTGCGTTGAATCAAAGAATGGTTGTGACAGATTGAAGGTTGGTTTGCAGAGACTGATGGATGATGGGCTGTTACAGTTCGACAGGGTCGATAAGAGGAATGATGAAGTGTCAACGGTGACCATATACTATGATCCTGCTGAAATGCCAGCACAAAGAGAGCCGGTTACTATTTATGTCCCGGAAGTAAGCCCCGTCACCATCACGGTTCCTGGGCCTATTCCATATTCAGATGAGAAGGCTATTCCGTGGCATTACGGATCAGAAGTGTATGTTGGAGGACAGAAAGTGGAAAATAAGGCAGTAACCATGGACCCAGCTGTGGTGAATGTTGGGGGAAGTGGAGGTTTCACAAGGAGTGGTCGCCTATTCGCTCCCCAGACTTTGAGAGGAGACACTGATGCTGAGGCTTCTGCTAAAGCCAAAGGGAAGCAAGTAGCGATGGAGGATAATGCCACTCCCGCTACTGGTCAGAATACTTTTGAGAAGGAAATGGAGGAGTTCATGAGGATTATTAAGAGGAGAGACTACAAGGTAGTCGAGCAACTAAATCAAACTCCCTCCAAAATCTCTATCTTGTCACTACTGATGTGCTCACCAGCTCATAGAGAAGCCCTTCTGAAGGTGTTGCAGATGGCGTATGTTCCTCAGGAGATTACCGTGAATCAGCTAGAAGCCGTGGTGGGAAGTGTGAATGCGAGCCATGGTCTGGGCTTTACTGATAGGGACCTTACCACTGAAGGGAAGAATCATAACAAGGCTCTCCATATCACAATTGAATGCAAAGGGGCTGTGATGTCTCATGTCCTGGTTGATACTGGGTCATCTCTTAATGTCTTGCCGAAGAAGGCGTTAATGAAGCTTAATGTGGAAGGGGTTGTGTTGAGACCAAGTGATTTGGTGGTGAAGGCTTTCGACGGTTCTCGAAGGTCTGTGTTTGGAGAGGTTGAGTTGCCAATCAAGGTTGGGTCGCAAGTGTTTAAGAGCACGTTCTACGTGATGGACATCCAACCTGCTTATAGCTGTCTACTTGGTCGACCTTGGATTCATGCCGCAGGGGCTGTGACGTCAACTTTGCACCAGAAGCTCAAGTATGTAGCGGATGGTCAAGTTGTGACTGTGTGCGGTGAAGAGGACATATTTGTGAGTCATCTATCTACATTCAAATATGTGGAGATGGATGGTGAAATTCATGAAACCCTGTGTCAGGCATTCGAAGCAGTGAATGTTAGTTCTCTGTCTCCTCTGAGTAAAGCTGAAGATAAAGAAGGTACGTCTATTACCTCCTACAAACAGGCCAAAGAGGTTGTGCGATCAGGTAGTGCCCAGGGCTGGAGCAAATTACTGGAACTGGAAAAGAAGGAAGACAAGTTCGGGCTCGGGTATCAGCCTGATGGGTTCGTTCGTTCATCAGACAACAAGACCATTACCTTTACTAGTGCTGGGTTATTGGACCGCAACCATATCTGTGCTGCCAGTGAAGACGGAGATAGCGAGTGCGAACTGGATAATTGGATCCGCCCGTGTGCACCAGGAGAGGAGTTGCCCAATTGGTCTACGGAAGACATTGTCGAAGTCACCTGGATCACAAAGTAATTGTTTATTTGTCATTTTTTACATACTGCATGTCAAATCCTGTACTCTGCCCAAGGTACAAGGATCCATTGTATGGGCCTCCATGTTTTGAAAGCATTTATTTGTCATAAATAAAGGACATTTTTCAATCAAATCGTTCATTTTCTTTCAATTTTAATTTTTGCACAAATGAAGAAAATGGCAATGTGTTTTTTCTTTCTTGCTTTTGGTGTGTGTTTTCTCTAAACAGATTCTGAATGAGCACATCACTTGTGCAGTGTCGATCAACCGGATTCCATTGACAACTCTCCTGCTATGACTGAGCATAACTTCGACAATCCAATCTACCAAGCTGATGAAGATGTTGAGGAGGATTACGAACTCCCTGAAGAACTGGTCAGGTTGTTGAAGCAAGAGGAAAGAGTTATTCAGCCTCATCGGGAGGAAATCGAGGTTATCAACATCGGCACAGAGGAGGTTAAGAAGGAAATCAAGATAGGTGCCAGCTTGCAGACTGAAGTTAAGAAGGGGTTGATTGAAATGTTGCGTGAATATGTTGACATCTTTGCCTGGTCATACCAGGACATGCCAGGGTTGGATACAGACATAGTCGTGCATCGGCTACCATTAAAAGAAGACTGTCCCCCTATTAAGCAAAAACTGAGAAGAACTCGCCCTGACATGGCGATGAAGATCAAAGAGGAGGTACAGAAACAGTGGGACGCCGGGTTCCTTGCCGTGACTAGTTACCCACCTTGGGTAGCTAACATCGTTCCAGTGCCAAAGAAAGACGGTAAGGTGAGGATGTGTGTTGACTACCGGGATCTGAACAGAGCTAGTCCGAAAGATGATTTCCCTTTACCTCACATTGATGTATTGGTGGATAATACGGCTCAGTTTTCGGTGTTCTCCTTCATGGATGGATTTTCAGGATACAATCAGATCAAAATGTCACCTGAAGACATGGAGAAGACAACTTTCATCACACCCTGGGGCACATTCTGTTATAAAGTGATGCCATTCGGCCTGAAGAATGCTGGTGCCACTTATCAGAGGGCTATGGTAACGTTATTCCATGACATGATCCACAAAGAAATTGAATGTTATGTGGATGACATGATTGCCAAGTCCTTCACAGAAGAAGACCACCTGGTAAATCTGTTGAAGTTATTCAAGCGTCTGAGAAAGTACCAATTGAAGCTGAACCCCAACAAATGCACATTCGGGGTACGATCTGGTAAGTTGCTGGGATTTATTGTAAGTGAGAAGGGGATTGAAGTTGACCCTGACAAAGTTAAAGCCATTCAAGAAATGCCTGCACCAAAAACTAAGAAAGAAGTTCGAGGGTTCTTAGGAAGATTGAACTACATTTCAAGGTTCATATCTCATCTCACAGCAACCTGCGAGCCTTTGTTCAAGCTATTAAGAAAAGAGCAAGCGGTCAGGTGGAATGAAGACTGTCAGAGGGCTTTTGACAAAATTAAAGAATACTTACAAGAGCCTCCGATCCTTATGCCTCCAGTGGAAGGAAGACCTCTGATCATGTACTTGACAGTATTAGAAAAGTCAATGGGGTGTGTGCTGGGCCAGCATGACGGGTCTGGTCGAAAAGAGTATGCAATATACTACCTAAGCAAAAAGTTTACCGACTGTGAACAACGATATTCACTGCTCGAGAAAACTTGCTGTGCTTTAGCGTGGGCTGCTCGCCGACTAAGGCAGTACATGTTGACCCACACTACCTTGTTGATCTCCAAGATGGATCCAGTCAAGTATATATTTGAGAAGCCAGCACTTACCGGGCGGGTTTCAAGATGGCAAATGATTCTCACAGAGTATGATATTCAATACACATCCCAAAAAGCTATCAAGGGCAGTGTATTGTCTGATTATCTGGCTGAGCAACCCATTGATGATTACCAGCCTATGAGATTTGACTTCCCTGATGAAGACATCATGTTCATAAAAGCAAAAGATCATGAAGAGCCTATTCATACTGAAGGGCCTGACCCAGAAAAGGGATGGACTATGATGTTTGATGGGGCTGTTAACATGAATGGTCGTGGTGTTGGTGCAGTGCTCATTACGCCTAAGGGAGTTCACATGCCTTTCTCGGCAAAACTCACCTTTAACTGCACTAACAACGAAGCTGAATACGAAGCTTGTATTATGGGTCTCGAGGAAGCTATTAACCTCAGGATCAAGACTTTAACTGTGTTCGGAGATTCAGCTCTGGTAATTAATCAAACCAATGGCAAATGGTATACGCACCAAAATCATCTGATACCTTATCGGGACTACACGAGGAGGTTGTTGACTTTCTTCACAACAGCCAAGCTTGAGTATATTCCTCGAGACGAAAATCAGTTTGCAGACGCTCTAGCTACCATTTCATCCATGATCAAAGTGCAAGCTGCCAATTTTGTGCCTCAAATTGCAGTATCCAGACTTGACAGGCCAGCATATGTGTGTTCAACAGACATTGTCAAAGATGATAAGCCCTGGTACCATGACATCAAATGCTTCTTGGAGGATCAAACATACCCACCTGGGGCATCTTCCAATGATAAGAAGACATTAAGAAGGCTAGCTGGTAGTTTCTTCCTGAACACTGATGGTTCCCTGTATAAGAGAAACTTTGATATGATACTTCTCAGATGCGTTGATAAGGCGGAAGCAGACTTGCTGATGCATGAGGTGCATGAAGGATCCTTTGGCACCCATGCTGGAGGGCATGCAATGGCTAAAAAGTTGCTAAGATCAGGCTATTACTGGATCACCATGGATGCAGACTGTTGTGCTTATGCCAGAAAATGTCATAAATGCCAGATTTATGCGGATAAAGTGCATGTGCCTCCAAATCCTCTGAATGTGATGTCTTCACCCTGGCCCTTTGCCATGTGGGGCATTGATATGATTGGCAAGATTGAACCAACGACGTCAAACGGACATCGCTTCATCTTGGTCGCGATTGATTATTTCACCAAATGGGTAGAAGCTGCGTCTTATGCCAATGTTACTCGCCAGGTGGTAGCAAAATTTCTGAAAAGAGATATCATATGCAGATATGGAGTGCCCGAGCGAATCATTACTGATAATGGTTCTAATCTGAACAATAAGATGATGGCTGAACTGTGCCGGGACTTCAAAATCCAACATCACAATTCCTCTCCTTACCGACCAAAGATGAATGGTGCGGTAGAGGCAGCTAACAAGAATATCAAGAGGATTGTACAGAAAATGGTCATCACCTACAAAGATTGGCATGAGATGCTACCGTTTGCGTTGCATGGGTACCGAACGTCAGTCAGGACGTCGACTGGGGCAACCCCCTTCTCGTTAGTTTACGGCATGGAGGCGGTCTTGCCTGTTGAAGTGGAAATCCCTTCACTGCGGGTGTTGATGGATGTCAAGCTTGATGAGGCTGAGTGGGTACGTGCTCGATACGATCAACTATGCCTAATTGAGGAAAAGAGATTAGCAGCTATCTGTCATAGCCAGCTTTATCAAAGGAGAATGAAGCGAGCCTTCGATCAGCGAGTACGTACTCGGGAGTACCAAGTAGGCGAGCTTGTGCTCAAGAGGATCATTCCTCCCAGTTCAGATCACAGGGGAAAGTGGACCCCGAATTATGAAGGACCATTCATAGTGAAGAAAGTATTCTCAGGCGGAGCACTGATGCTCACCACTATGGATGGCGAGGACTTCCAATACCCTGTTAACTCGGACGCAGTTAAAAAATACTTCGCATAAAAGACCCGCTGGACACAAAAACAGAATTATAGTCCAGGCAAAAAGAGGGCATCCCGGCGAGCTAAAAACAGAATAAAAGCTCGGGAAAAAATTAGGGAAAAATTAAAAAAATGTACACCCGCTGAGTTGAAAAGCCACATCGGACAACTCAGGCAAAAAAAAGGGTAGCCCGGTGGATTGAAAACCCGAAAGGGCGATCCACGCAAAATCAGGGAATAAGCGAACAACTGCGCTCCGGTTTATCTGAACCACATCACCGCTTCAAACAGCTTGACCATATCAGAAGGGTAGAGATCAGCCCCCCTCATTCTCTTCAGAAGGCCGAAGACGGAACGGAAAGTCTTGAGGATATGCCAGTCATAACCGAAAGGAAACTCCTTGGAATACCATGCCATTGCCCTTAGGATAGTTTCTTTTCTCAATTTTACAGTAGCTACCTCTTTCCAGGTGGTTACTTCCTGATGTAAAATTTTGCCTGTTCAGAGGCCAATCAATAAAAAGAATATTCAGTCAAACACCGTGTTATGTTTATTGTTGTTTACAAAAATGTCCTGAATTTTTGACAAACAACATTGCATGCGAAACATGTTGCTTTTTTTCAAACTGATAAAAACGGCATTGCAGGGACACTTAACATCGCTTTGAGTGTCAGGTGACGGCGGATGAATAAATCAGGCCGTACCAATCTTGGTGCATAGGTGTGTATTCTGTTATTGCAGGATTTGCAGGTTATCACCGTATCCCCAAGCAGCAGAGGGTTATTCTCCAAGTAGAGGTATCTCCCTGGTAAAGCGCCTGTTTTCAAGTGACTTATTTTCAACAGGTATCTGAACACCTGCACTCCCCAGAAGTCGGGTCAATCCCCAGCAGGAGTTAGTAGAAGTCTCCCATCCACAGTAGGGTTGTCAGAAGTTTGTTATCCTAAACGGAATCGTTGGAAATTCCCCTGGCTCAGCAGAGTTGCAGGTAACTTCATTTCCCCACAGAGTCATCGGGATTCCCATTCCCGAGGGATTTCCATAGCAGAGCAAGATGAAATTCTCCCCAGTGGAGTTAGAGCAGGATGATCAGATCCTCAGCAGATGTTCAAAGCAGTTAAGCGAAGTATACCTCACGCAGAGTCGTCTTTCTTCTAGTGAAAGCTTCTCCGGCAAGCATCAGGTTGCCAACACTTCATTTTCGTCAGAGTTAAAAGTGTTGAGTCCCCAACAGGTTACCGGAATCTTCTCCCGCAGGCCGCCAAGACGTCATTCCTCAGCCAGAGCGGAATCGTCTACTTCCCAGCATAATCAACCTTTGTCTCTGTTGATACTCTTTTAGTGTTCGTTCACACTCTTAGGCACTTATCTGATGATTCAGTTTGCTCATCCGTAGTCTCAAGAAGAATTGGCACCTGGTGGCACTCGTATGTGCACTTTCCCAGTAGAGTCTGCATCTACTAACACTCGTCTGTGTTAGCATCTTTATTTGATGCTCCTCCTCTTTCAGCACTCGTCCGTGCCTTTTCCCCAGCAGGATTCTTCTTTATTTGAGCGCTCGTCCGTGCTAGCATCTTTATTTGATGATCGCTCGCAGCTCACGGCACTCGTCCGTGTTTATTAGTTCTTTGAAGTTTTTCCCCAGTGAAGTTGCCGGTACTCGTCCATACTCGCATCTTTATTTGATGCTCGACCGCATCCCTGCAGCACTCGTCCGTGCATTTTTCGATTCCTCTTTATTTGAGGCGTACCCCCAAGAAAGTCGCCAGTACTTGTCCGCACTCGCATCTTTATTTGATGCTCGACTGCATCTCTTAGCACTCGTACGTGCTTGTTACTCCTTTGAAGATTGCTCGCCCGCATCCTTCGACACTCGTCTGTGTCTGCTACTTATCTGGTGCTCGTCTGCACGCCCCGACACTCGTCCGTGTTTGGTATTTTCTTTTGAAGATCGTCTGGAATAAGCTGATACTCGTCCGTATCAAATATCAGAAGCACTCGTCCGTGTTTCTTGGATCATCATCCGGTACTCGTCCGTATCGTCGACTTATGACACTCGTCCGTGTCTCCTTGATGACCATTCCAATGCTCGTCCGCATTGAAGAGGTTGAAAACCCTGACGGTGGGATTAAAACGTCAAAACAATTCCCGGAGCCTGCGTAAGGGTTATCCGAAGAAGTCTCGTCCGTCTTATTCCACTTATCTGCGTAAGGATTCGTGAAGAGGATTCGTCCATCCTAGTTGCATGTCTATCTCACAGACTTATACGCCTTCCCGGAGCCTGCGTAAGGGTTATCCGAAGAAGACTCGTCCGTCTTATTCCACTTATCTGCGTAAGGATTTGTGAAGAGGATTCGTCCATCCTAGTTGCATGTCTATCCCACAGACTTATATGCATTCCCGAAGCCTGCGTAAGGGTTATCCGAAGAAGACTCGTCCGTCTTATTCCACTTATCTGCGTAAGGATTAGTGAAGGAGATTCGTCTATCTCAGATTACTTTGAAGATTCTTAAGGACTCGTCCGCTTTCTGCGCCTGGCGTCACAGTTCACAAGAAGACTCGTCCGTTTCATGTTCAGTTGCAACATCATTGGATTGGGTTTATTTCCCATTTCTTGTTTTCTGCATCCGAGCGCAAATTTTCGTTTTCTTGGGTATTCAACCACAGTTTATCTTGAACGGTCGAAAGCGGAAGCAATCGCCCTTTTCAGATCAACAGTTACTTGAATAGGGGCAGCTGTAGAACCTCAAATTTGCCCTCTTCATTTTAAGCATCATAATACACCATTAGCATCATAAGCATATCATATATATAGCATCATAGCATAGAAAAATAAAGCATGACAAGTGTCGCTCCCGATAAATGGGGAAAGGCCCAGATAAAGGTACAGACGCGAACGGTCGGCGAGAGGGACAATGAGAACACACAGCCGTGAACTCACTGGAGATGAATAGAGTCGCCAGCTAGGCATTTTTATCCCGGAGGAAAGGCAATGCTGAATAGGCCTAGAAAAAGATGGATAAGACGGTTGCGAACCAGAGAGACTGAGAAAGGGGGTTGGTTACAACCTGGGAAGGTATTAGCACCCAGATTGTCCGCCGTACTCGACGGGATCCACGCTTAAAAGATTTGTGTTTAAAGGGGTAGTGTCAGTGCAATTTGTGTGTAAAATAGCTGGAAAAGAATGTACAGGTGCCAGTGTAAAGAAGTGTAAAGTGTAATGTATACAGTGTCAGTGTAAGAACAGGAGTGAAATGCTCATGACTATGAGGCTTAAAAGAATGAAGCTGGAAAGAGGGGGAATATACAGAGACTTTTGTTCGATAACTGTTAAGTTATGCCTACGTATCCTCTCGTGCAATGAGGAAGTCAGAACACCGTAGTTCGACCCAAAGAGACTGAAAGGTGAATTGACTTGTGAACTGCTTGCTTGTCTATGCTCAAGTGTATGACCTGTCTGGCTCAGGTGCAAACTGTCTTGCATTGGACGGAAGAAGCAAGTTCTCGTTTATGAGTGAATGAGATGAGAAAAGAATCCCGAAGGAGACGATTATTGTTTGTTTTTGTGTTTTCAGTCTTTTATTGCTTTTTTGGAGTTTGTCATAAGTTAATGTGCTTAAGCCTAAACCAATGGGTTAGTAAACTCATCACATCTTCCCTCTGATTAGGGGTGATGAGAATACCTTAAGTGTGAAGTCAGATTCTCACACTTAATCACCTTTGGTATAGGATTAAGATCATTAACCTACTTGTGATTATTTAGATGTTTTTGGTGTTTTTGTTTAGTGTTGAGTAATGAGATTAAGCCATAATCAAGGATTAAACAGACTCATTACACCATCCTAATAGAAGGATAATAGATGAGAATGTTTAAGCTGAGGAAAGCTCCTCAACTTAATCCATGATTAGGGATTAAACTCATGACAAAACAAGCCTTTATTAAGTGTATTTTATTTAATGGTATGATGATGAAGTGAATTTTATGATTTGTAAGACAACTTGAGGGGGACTTGTCCATTAACACTAGGGTTAGTCCTTCTTAACCAGTTAAGGAAGAATTAGAACCCTAATGCAAGGCCCAAGTTACAAGTGTGATGTCTTGATACTTATTAAGTGAATTGATTAAGAGATTTAAACACATTAAGGGTTTAACACTTAGGATTAAAGTTATACACTCCATCCTAAGAGAAGGATGCAGGCATAAGCTTAATCACAAAGCCTTAAAGCCTTTAGGGTTTAGTCCCTGATTATGAGATGAGAAGAGAAGACTCAAAAGAGACACAAAGGTGAAACTAAGAGGGGAGACTAATCAAAACCCTAATCATTGTCATGCTTGGTTTTTCCTAAGGTTTGTGAGGTTTACAAGAGATATCTCCAATGGAACCACCAGGAAGCAGATGAACAGGATCAAGAGAAGCAAAGTGACTTGCTTCATTCAAGAAGTCAAGTCACTTGAAGAAAGAAAGTGGGAAGAAGAAGAATGAGCAAGCTCAATCTCAAGCACATACATAAATGCAGCAATGGATGCAAGAGAGATGAAAAGAAAAGTTATGAGAAGTGAAGGCAAATTCACTTCTCAAGTCACTTACCACCTGAAATGTTAGAAAGAAAAGCAATGCAATGCTAAATGAGATGAAATGATATGATGGAAAACAAAACCAGAAGCATGTTGATGATGATAATGATGTTATGAGATGCTACAAGCATGAGACAAGGCATGGAGATGTTCATACAAGATCATGGATGCAAATGATGCAAGTTAAGGAGCATGATCTCACATGAAAAGTTAGGAAGCATACAAAACATACAACATGGCAAATGCAAGATGCAATGATCAAAGATACTTTCTATATGTCTGAAGATGTCAAACGAATCAAATGGATGCTTGAAATGTCATGGCAAGTCATGTTATGCAAGAGAATGTAAGAAGGATGCAAGAGAAAGCCCAAATTAGAGTTTATGAAACAAACATCAAGCAAAACTCAAAAACAGAAGCAAACCCTAAGATAAAAAATGGAAAATGCCACCCAAAGAAACCCTAAACCTATACTAAACCAAAGTCCAAAGGGGAGGTCTCAACTCTTAACCAAACTCAAGTTATGATTTTTCTAAGTTATTAGGGTTTTTAGGGCTCTTAAACAAAAGAAATGTCAAACAAATTGAAAATGAGGAATCAAATCATGGCCATTTTATCCTAGAAACTACATGCTAAACACAAAACAATGCAAGAAGAATCATTGTCCAACTCTTCTTAGATAGGCAGAAATGAATTTTTGAACTTTGGATCAAATTAATGCACAAAAAATGATTTAATTCAATGGAAAATTCTCAAAATGCATCAAGATCAAAAAAGAAATTTGGTTTGAAGGTTGGACAATGTTTCTAAATGTCTTAGAACATTTCATGAATTTTTTGGTGATTTTTAAATACCTAAAAGTATTTTTAATAAATTAATTTTCATTAATCAATTAAAAATAATCTTTTAAATATTTAAAAATACTTTTTAAATGATAAGAAATAAAATAAAAATATTTTTGTGTTATAAAAATTAATAAAACTCAGGAGAAAAAGTTTCATAATTTTTAGACATTTTTTACTATTTTTAAATAATTATGCAAATAAAATGAAAAGAAAATGAATTAAAATTAAATAAAAAGGAAAGTAAACAGAAGGAGAGGCTGGGATTGCATCCTGGTTTGAATGGGTTGACTGGCGCCAGATCCAAGGGCCAGGATTGTTTCTGAGTCAATTAACTTAATTGCAATTAATTAATGTTAATAAAATGAATTAGGGCTAATCCAAATGATCTGAGCCCTCTATTCGCGCGCGAAGTCAACCGGTCCACTCCATCCAACGCCCAATATTCAAATCTCATTAATGACCTGAGATTAGGGCTAAATGACTTTCAGGCTGCCGGAGAAGACTTCCGGTCGTCTTCTCCGGCGAGCCAAAACCCTAGATTCTTCTGTAGGTCACCAAACAACAAATTTCTTCCATCAAAACGACTCTCTCATCAATCTAAACCTAAACCCTCAACCTAAATTCATTTATTTTCATCCATGGGCCTGAATCGAAACAAAATGTAAAATACGGGCAAATGTTCAAAAGCTTCATACATGCTGGTTTCTACACTATTTGCAAAAGTAAGCATACATTCATGATCAGAGGAACACAAGACACCATAAAAGAACTTAAAAATCAGTTTCTGGGAAAAATGTTCATGAAGCTCACCTGAGATGAAGCTTCTCTATTTATGAGCTCTCTGGACTTTTTCTTTGCACAGGCCTGCTTCCTTGAACCTCTTGAGGACAAAATGAGGCTCAGAAAACTTGGAGAGTGGCTGGTTTGAAAGATCCAACTCTGGTGTAGCAGAAAAAGAGCTTTGTGTACAGGCTGCCTCAGATCAATGTGAGGGGTGGTTTTGACTCCTTTGAATGTTTCTGATTTGTTGGTGAAGAGAAATGATGTGTTTGTTGGCTGGATAGTGAGATTCAAAGAGTTCTGGTTTTGAAGGTGAGGAATGGTGAAGCTCAGTTCATGCTGCTTTCAGGCTTGAATCTTGTTGCTTTCTACTCAATGAAACATGGCAAGATGATTGGTGAAGATGGTTTTTGTGTTTGTATGCTGTGGGGACAGATTCGAAGGAATATGCAAAATGAGGTGTTTTTTTGAATGTGATGATATGAAGTGTTTCATCCTTGCTTCTTGTATGGAGTGTCTTGCTCTTTGTCCACATAAACTTCTCTCATTGGTCAGATGATAAGACATGTGCTTTTTTGATTGGTAAGTCTACTTTTGCAAAAAGTCAAATTTTGTGTAAGGAAAGTATGGCTCATGATCTAGGCTAGTACAAGGCATGGTTCTGATGCAGCAAGATGAGGTGAGATGTTGGGAAGGTCCAGCAGCCAATGCATCAAGTTGGTGAAGTGATCATGATGATTTTGCAAGTTGTGGCTTTTTGGTTCACATGTGACTATTTTGCTACACAAGCCATGAACATGAGGGATTCTTGGTCCAAATCTGATTTTTATGACTTGTAGAATGTTCATGTCATGGTTTGAAATGAATTAGGAGTTACAATTGGCTTTGGTTCATGATTTTGCAAAATTCTCATTTGAAGCATGCCTTGAAAATCAATGATTTTAGCCAACTTTGTCACACCATAACTTTTGATCCAAGAAGAGTTTGATCATGTTCTTGTACTTTTTGAAAAGGGAAAGATGTAATCTACAACTTTCATGACCAAAGTTTTTCCATTTGAAGCATTTTTGGATCAAGAATCAAGGCTTGAAAAATGACCTAAAATGAAGCATTCTTGAAAAGTCAACTATGCCCAAAAAGTCAACATTTGCAAAACTTCCAAATTATTGATTTCTATGAACTTCAACCTTCTTCCATGATCAAATAAAGATCATATACACTCAAAATAATGAAGATCACCCATTGGTTGGGTCATTGAGGGCCTCAGATGCCCTGATTTTACACTGACTTGTCCAGAAAGTCAACCCTTGATCAGATGACTTCCCCATGGAATTTCTTCATGAAAATTGATATGCATACTCCCTATACCATATAGAGACCAATGGAAACAAGAATGACCAAAAAAATTGGAGTTATGGCCTCTGAAACCAAAACCCTAACTTTAGGTCAACTGTGCAGTCAAACCTGGCTCTGCATCCATTCAAACCCTAGTTCTTGTGATTCCTTTGCATTTTTGACTTTGAGGGGATATAATATGACATAAGAACACACATGGACCCCTTTGAAGTGATTGGTGGCCTTTGGAGTGGCTCAAGAAGCTCTTGGATTGCTTAGATCACAAACCCTAGATGCAGATGCCTTAGAAACTATCCAGTGAATCAAAAAATGAAGTATGAGATGCTATGATTGTGTTTATGCATATGAGATGATCACAAACCATGGTGTGAATGGGTGAGGGCAAATTTGGGGTGTTTACAGCTGCCCCTATTCAAACATGAGTTAGCTGTGCAGGTTGTAAGCGACGGCTTATCAGGCAAACAAGATAACTTGTGGTTGAATACCAAAGACAGTCCAAAATTTGCACTCACAGAATGAAGAAGAAAAGGGATATGGATTGTAAAGAAAAATAAAGTATATTGTAAAGTGTGGGCGACGGAGGACGACCGTCGAGCAGAGGACGACTGCTGGGTAAACAGCAATGACGGGGACGGCCGACATGCTGGGAAAGTGCTAAAAATAAAGCAATGACGGGGACGGCCGACATGCTGGGGATAAAAGGTAAAGCTAAGATGGGGACGGCCGACTAGCTGGGAAAAATGAAATATTATGATGGGGACGGCCATCAAGGTAAAGTAAGATTCTCTGGGAATTAATGAAACATGACGGGGACGGCCATCAGGTTCATAAAGCAAGGTAACCGACGATGGGGACGGCCATCGGGCTAAAAGAAAAGGAAAAGGGACCACGACGGGGACAGCCATCGGGTTAAAGAATAAATGAAATGAACAGATGATGGGGTACGGCCATCAAAGGTGAAGGACGATCACCTAGCAGGGGACGGCTGCTCTGTTGGGTAATAAAGGAATTATGATGGGGACGGCCATCAAAGGTGGAGGACGACCACCTGGCAGGGTACGGCTGCCGAAAATATCAACGATGGGGACGGCCATCGGATAGAAAAGGTCAACGATGGGGACGGCCATCGGACGAGCATGATGGAGGACGACCATCAAGAAGTGGAGGACGACCACTCAGCAGGGTACGGCTGCTCTCGAGGTTTATCATGACATAGGACGAATGTCAGATAACCAAAATCAACAATGGGGACGGCCATTGGATAAAATGATGAAGGACGATCATCAAAAGGTGGAGGACGACCACCTAGCAGGGGACGGCTGCTAAAATCGACGATGGGGACGGCCATCGGATAGAAAAGGTCAACGATGGGGACGGCCATCGGACGAGCATGATGGAGGACGACCATCAAGAAGTGGAGGACGACCACTCAGCAGGGTACGGCTGCTCTCAGGGTTTATCATAACACAGGACGAGTGTCAGATAAAAAGGAAAATTTGTTTGCGATCTACTGGGGAATAGTAAACACGGACGAGTGTTCACATCCAAGAAACAAAGGGTATGAGTGTTTGGTATTGTGTATAGATTAAAGATGCGGACGAGCATCCCTAAGACTACGATACGGACGAGTATCGGGTAGAAACGAACTGACACATGTTCAGAGATGATGATACGGACGAGTATCAACTGGTTAACAAGGAACACGGACGAGTGTTGAATCTGATGGTTCTCCTGGGGGAATAGTAGACACGGACGAGCATCTATATTTAAGAAGACACAAGTGTTTGACACGGTGTATGGATTAAAGATGCGGACGAGCATCCTTATGATACGGACGAGTATCATGTAGAAACAAACACTAGACGCAATGTTCTGAGATGATGGTACGGACGAGTACCAACTGGTTAACAAAGAACAAGGACTATTGTTGAATCTGAGGGGATATAAAAGGTATATACAAGATACGGACGAGTATCTGTATAAGAGCGAGTGGTGTATAGATGAGTGTTTAACTGCTGGGGAGGGTGACACGGACAAGTGTCAAAAGGGGAAGAGTGTAATATAAACAAATATCTGATATACAAAGTCTAGATGACCGCGTTGGGGATATGACACGGACGGGTGTCAAGAAAGTGTATATAAGTATATGTGAGTACAAAGAGGATGTCTTTGGCTTTCTGCTGGGATATAACACGGACGGGTGTCAAAAGGAGTATATACTGGTGTTTGTGATTTGGTGGAGGCAACTGCTTTTGCCGGGACTCTGGTGGGGATTTTTTCTGTATGTTGATGAACTGTTATTATTCACAAGTATTGGTTCATAACATGGCTTATGATTATGCTATGTATTTGATTTTTGCCGTAATGCTCCGTATTAGACGGAATGCTACGCTCTGAGGGGATAATATGATGCAAATGCCATGATCATGCAAAGATATCAAACCGGGATTCGGATCCCGTTGCTGCGAAGATCTCTGGCTGATCTGTTGAAATGGACATCCCAGCTGGGGATGAGATCATTTGATAGACTAATAAGATGATATTTGCTTGGGGATACGGGTCACTGATAGACCTATCCTAATAAATGAGAAACCCAGCTGGGGTTTGTAGAAGCTTTCTTCACTCTGTTGTGATCTTCTATGCGCTGCTCTTCTGGATAGAGGCTGGAACTCTGTGGGGAGATGATTCCCTGACTCCTGTATTTTACTGAGGAAGAATGATTGGCACTATGGCTGGGGAGAATTGTTGGTAACTCAGCTGGGGAGAGTAATGAGAAGCAAACTCAGCTGGGGAGAAAGCAACTTGAGTGCCAAGACTGTTTGTTGATTTGCCAACTTGTTGGGGTGGAGCTTACACGCCCCAGGTTACGTTCTGGATACCTGCAATCCTGCAAAGATAAGGAGACGCACAAAAGGTCCCGAGGTATCCTTTACTGGATTCCGTCATAGGAGTTAAGCATTCTCAAGAGTAAGTATATCCCCTGCAAGCATGTGTTTCTATCTTTAGTGACAAACATCTGTACTTATGCAATTAGTTTTAGAGACATCAGACATTCTTTGCAAACGAAATATGTACAAGACGAAACATGACTGAAAAATCTGATTTTATTAATTCTAATGCCCTGAATTGGCAAGATACAGCCAAAGAAACATATCTCCTGAAATGAGGAGATTGTTACAAATTGAGAAACAAAGTACTGGCGATGCTGATGACGCTTTAAAGAGCTTCCTCTTCTGCTATGACTCGTATGACTTTTGACTTTCTTCTCATCTTGCTTTCTGGAGAAAGTTGATTCTGATTGAAGCTTGATCCTTTGGAGTCCTAACCAAGTTGCTGACAATACAGACGAATTCAAAATGCAGTTGTTCGCTCATTCCCTTATTTTGCATGGATCGCCCTTTCGGGTTTTCAATCCATCGGGATACCCATTTTTGCCTGAGTTGTCCAATGCGGCTTTTCGACTCAGCGGGTGTACATTTTTCATTTATTTCCCTTATTTTTGCCCGAGTCTTTTATTCTGTTTTTGACTCGCCGGGATGCCCTATTTTTGCCTGGACTTTCATTCTGTTTTTATGTCCAGCGGGTCATTTTTATGCGAAGTATTTTTTAACTGCATCTGAATTCACAGGGGACGGGAAATCTTCACCATCCATGGTGCTGAGCATTAGTGCTCCACCAGAGAAAACTTTCTTTACCACGAATGGTCCTTCATAGTTCGGAGTCCACTTGCCCCTGTGGTCTGTATGAGGAGGGAGGATTCTTTTCAGCACAAGATCTCCCACTTGGTATTCTCGATGCCTGACTTTCTGATCGAAGGCTCTCTTCATTCTCTTCTGATATAACTGCCCATGGCAGATTGCAGCTAATCTCTTTTCTTCGATCAGACTCAGTTGCTCGTATCGGGCCCTGGCCCATTCTGCTTCGTTCAGCTTAACATCCATCAATACCCGCAGAGAGGGTAGTTCAACTTCAACCGGTAGGACTGCTTCCATACCATACACAAGTTGATACGGTGTTGCCCCAGTGGATGTCCTGATTGACGTGCGGTACCCATGCAAGGCGAATGGTAGCATTTCGTGCCAGTCTTTGTAGGTGACTACCATCTTTTGCACAATCTTCTTGATATTCTTATTTGCCGCCTCAACAGCGCCATTCATCTTTGGCCTGTAAGGAGAAGAATTGTGATGTTGAATCTTGAAGTCCCGGCATAACTCCGCCATCATTTTGTTGTTTAAGTTGGAACCATTATCAGTAATGATTCGCTCGGGAACTCCATATCGACAGATGATATCTCTTTTCAGGAATCTGGCTACCACTTGTCTTGTGACGTTCGCATATGAGGCTGCTTCAACCCACTTGGTGAAATAGTCAATGGCGACCAGGATGAATCTGTGGCCATTTGAAGCAGTTGGCTCGATCTTGCCAATCATATCAATGCCCCACATGGCAAAGGGCCAGGGTGAAGACATTATGTTCAAAGGATTGGGAGGCACATGCACTTTATCTGCGTAGATCTGGCATTTGTGGCATTTTCTGGCGTAGGCACAACAGTCTGCATCCATTGTGATCCAATAATAGCCTGATCTTAACAACTTCTTAGCCATTGCATGTCCCCCAGCATGGGTACCAAAGGAGCCTTCGTGCACTTCATGCATCAATAAATCTGCTTCTGTCTTGTCGACGCATCTGAGGAGTACCATATCAAAGTTCCTTTTGTATAAAGATCCATCAGTGTTCAGAAAGAAACTCCCAGCAAGCCTTCTTAAAGTCTTCTTATCATTGGAAGATGCCCCAGGTGGGTATGTTTGATCCTCCAAGAAGCATTTAATGTCGTGGAACCAAGGCTTATCATCTTTGACAACTTCCGCTGCGAATACATATGCTGGCCTGTCGAGTCTGGACACTGAAATCTGAGGTACAAAGTTAGCAGCTTGAACTTTGATCATGGACGAAATGGTAGCAAGAGCATCTGCAAACTGATTCTCGTCCCGAGGGATATACTCAAGCTTGACTGTTGTGAAGAACGTCAATAACCTTCTTGTATAATCCCTATAAGGTATCAGATGATCCTGGTGGGTGTACCATTTTCCGTTGGTTTGATTGACTACCAAAGCTGAATCTCCGAATACAGTCAATGTCTTGATCCTGAGGTCAATGGCTTCCTCAAGACCCATAATGCAAGCTTCGTACTCAGCTTCGTTGTTAGTGCAGTTGAAAGTGAGTTTTGCCGAGAGTGGCATGTGAACTCCTTTGGGTGTTATGAGTACTGCACCAACACCACGGCCATTCATGTTAACAGCCCCGTCAAACATCATAGTCCATTCTTCTTCTGGGTCAGGCCCTTCAGTGTGAATAGGCTCTTCATGATCTCTTGCTTTAATGAACATGATGTCTTTATCAGGGAAGTCAAATCTCATAGGCTGGTAGTCATCAATGGGTTGCTCAGCAAGATATTCAGATAGTACACTGCCCTTGATGGCCTTCTGAGAGGTGTACTGGATGTCGTATTCTGTGAGAATCATCTGCCATCTTGCAACCCGCCCGGTAAGCGCCGGCTTCTCAAATATGTACTTGACTGGGTCCATTTTTGAGATTAACAAGGTAGTGTGGGTCAACATATACTGCCTTAGTCGGCGAGCAGCCCACGCTAAAGCACAGCAAGTTTTCTCGAGCAGTGAATAACGTTGTTCACAGTCGGTAAACTTTTTGCTTAGGTAGTATATTGCATACTCTTTTCGACCAGACTCGTCATGCTGGCCCAGCACACACCCCATTGACTCTTCTAATACTGTCAAGTACATTATCAGAGGTCTTCCTTCAACTGGAGGCATAAGGACTGGAGGCTCTTGTAAGTACTCCTTGATCTTGTCAAAAGCCTTCTGGCAATCTTCGTTCCACCTGACCGTTTGTTCTTTTCTTAACAGCTTGAACAAGGGTTCACAGGTTGCTGTGAGGTGAGATATGAACCGTGAGATGTAGTTCAATCGACCTAAGAACCCTCAAACTTCTTTCTCAGTTTTCGGTGCAGGCATCTCTTGTATAGCTTTGACTTTATCAGGGTCCACTTCAATCCCTTTCTCGCTTACAATAAATCCCAGCAGCTTACCAGATCGCACCCCGAATGTGCATTTGTTGGGGTTCAACTTCAGTTGGTACTTCCTCAGACGCTTGAACAATTTGAGCAGATTTACCAGATGGTCTTCTTCAGTGAGGGACTTGGCAATCATGTCATCCACATAACACTCTATTTCCTTATGGATCATATCGTGGAATAATGTTACCATAGCCCGTTGATATGTTGCACCAGCGTTCTTGAGTCCGAATGGCATTACTTTGTAGTAGAACGTGCCCCAGGGTGTGATGAAGGTTGTCTTCTCCATGTCTTCAGGTGACATCTTGATCTGGTTGTATCCTGAAAATCCATCCATGAAGGAGAATACCGAGAACTGAGCCGTGTTATCCACCAATACATCAATGTGAGGTAAAGGGAAATCATCTTTTGGGCTGGCTCTGTTCAGATCCCAGTAATCAACACACATTCTTACTTTTCCGTCTTTCTTAGGCACAGGTACTATGTTAGCAACCCACGGCGGGTAGCTAGTTACAGCAAGGAACCCGGCGTCCCATTGCTTTTGTACCTCCTCCTTGATTTTCATAGCCATGTCTGGACGAGTACGGCGCAGTTTCTGCTTAACTGGCGGGCATTCTTCTCTCAAAGGCAGCTTGTGCACGACAATATCGGTATCCAACCCCGGCATATCTTGGTACGACCAAGCAAACACATCTATATACTCTTGAAGCAGGTCAATCAGTTGTCTCTTCACTAAGTCTTGCAGGCAGGCCCCGATTTTAACCTCTTTCACGTCTTCATCTGTACCAAGATTGATCACTTCAACCTCCTCCTGGTGAGGAGTAATAACCTTTTCCTCTTGTCTTAACAACCTGGCTAGCTCTTCAGGAAGCTCATATTCTTCTTCAACCCCTTCATCAGCTTGATTGATTGGATTGTCAAAGTCATACGATGTCATAGCCGTGCTGTTGTCGGTGCTGTCGGGAAGGCACTCTCTGCAAGGGTTCAGTTTGTTCATTTTAGTGATTTGATTTTAATCTTTATTTAGAAAAGTGAAATGAAGTTGTCATTTTGAAAACACCGCCATTTATTTTTGTACAAAAAGAAAAATGGAAAAACAGTGAACGAAAAGAAAAAGACTCGTTTGCAAAAAGATGTCTGATATTTCATTAATTAATCTTGTTTGCACAAAAAGTACAGATGGCCCGATTACAAAATGAGTCTTGTCATCTTGGGCAAGATGCAAGACTTTGATGCATGCTTATAAAAATACAGGAAATAATAATTACTCTGCTCGAGTAACTCTTATAATTTCCTGGGAAGACCAGTTCGAGATACTGCTCCCCGGGATCTTTGGACGAATCCAATTCTCCAGATTGCGCTCCTCTTCCAGCTCGTCTTCCAGACAGTTGATAGCATCAGGGGTAAGCATCCCCCCACTCACAAAATTGGGCTCTTTCGCAGCCGCTGTTTGATCTTGTTGAGTTGGTCTGTAACCCAACCCAAATCTGTCTTCTTTCTTCTCCACCGGTAGTAGCTTGCCCCAGTCTTGGGCAGTTCCTTCCTCAACAACCTTCCGGGCTTATTGGTATGATGATATTGAAGTACCAGGCACAGCAGATGTTTCATTCACATTCAAGGCTTCAAACCCCTGGCTCATTGTTTCATGGATCTCCCCGTCCATTTCAATGTACTTATAGGTAGCCAGGTGGCTGACAAAAATGTCCTCCTCTCCGCAGATTGTAACGATTTAACCCTCCCACTCATATTTTAACTTCTGGTGAAGGGTAGAGGTCACGGCGCCAGCAGCGTGAATCCATGGCCTACCCAACAAACAGCTGTAGGCAGGCTGAATGTCCATCACATAGAAGATAGTTTTAAAGGTCTGCGGGCCAATCGTTATGGGCAATTCAATCTCTCCCAGAACCGATCTCTTAGAACCATCAAAGGCTCTCACCACCAGGTTGCTGGGTCTTAACGCCAATCCGTCATATTCTAGCTTCACCAAAGCCTTTTTAGGTAGGACATTAAGGGATGACCCCGTGTCTACCAGCACATGGGAAAGGACAGCACCTTTGCATTCCATGGTTATGTGCAAGGCTTTGTTATGGTTGCGGCCTTCCGTTGTCAAATCAGTATTGGTGAACCCTAGTCCGTGACTAGCATTAACATTCCCCACTACAGTTTCCAGCTGATTGACAGTGATCTCTTCAGGCACGTAAGCTGCGTGCAAGACTTTGAGTAGTGCATTCCGATGGGCTTCGGAGCACATAAGCAATGATAGGATTGAGATCTTGGAAGGCGTCTGATGAAGCTGATCCACTATTTTATAATCACTCTTTTTGATGATTCGCATGAACTCATCAACCTCTTGATCGAATGGTGTCTTCAAAGCTTCCTTAACAGCTTGATCTTCCTGCACAGGGCCCTTCCCTTTTGCCTTGGCAACAACTTCTGCTTCGGCTGTGGGTTTCTGAATTTGTGGAGCGAAAAGACGTCCGCTTCGAGTGAAGCCTCCGCCTCCGCCCACATTGTCAATTTGTAGTGCAGGGGTTGATGATTCAAAAGTGATTCTTTGTCCTTCGCAGTACAAGTCAGAGCCGTAATGCCAGGGGATGGCATTACTGCTTTCATAAGGCACGGGTCCAGGCACCGTGATGGTGACTGGACTGATTGCAGCTGTTGAAGGAACTGTGATAGTTTGTGGATCGTAAAAAATTGTAACTGGTGCCCTAGTGGGAGCAGCACCTTCTGAGTTGTAGACGGAGTTGTTTTCAGGATCATAGAATATGGTGACAGTTGAGACATCTTCATGATTTATTGCTGGTGTTGTAGGAGACAATGGTGGCAGAACGGATGTTGCTGCTGTAGTAGGTTCAAAATGGAGTGATGCTGAAGTTGTAGCAGGAAAATTTGTTGAAAACTGATCAGTTGAGAAGACAGATGAAGTACTTGTTGATGAAGCCGAAGAATTGTCAGGAACAATGGTTGTTGCAGTTGTAGGAGGTTCTGAAACCGTTGATGATGAGATTGCTGGGTTTGTTGGAAATGATGTGGTGATCTGGAGCTGGCCACTCTGAATAAGGCCGTCTATGCCATTCCTCAAATTATCGCACCCATTTACAGAGATATTGCAGTAAGCACAACCCAACTCACACCCCGGGAACATTTGACATTCCAGAAGCTGAGCTTTGATTTCTACCAACGGTGTCCTGATCTGTCCCACACTGGTTATTAAATAAGACGGTTTGTCTTCTTCAATAGCGTTAATTCTAGGACCACCGTGGTTTGGCATTGGGTTCTTATTGACATTGGGTGGAGGTGCGAAATTCAGAGCTTTCGAGTCTACCAGGTCTTGTACCTTCATATGCAGGGCTCTGCACTTTTCTGTACTGTGGCCAGGTGCGTTTGAATGAAAGGCACACCTAGCGTTGGAGTCATAGTTCCTGGGTAGACTGTTGGGTTCTGGAGGTGCCAACGTCCTTAGTTCAACTAGGTTGAGTTTCAGGAGTTGTGGCAGCAGGGTAGCATATGGCATAGGGATCGGATCGATCACCCTATTAGCTTGAGATGGCCTCTGTTGGAATGGCCTTTGTTGACTGTTGTTGTTGGTGTTGCTGTTGTTGTAGTTCCTTGGAGGATACTGATTTTGCTGATGGTACTGAGGTTGTGGCTGATAGTTTTGCTGAGGAGGTTGATAGACTGGCTGAGGATGAGCTGGAGCAGGAATGGTGACTGCTGCTATTGACCTTTGAACATATTGGGGCCTGCCCCTGTTTGAATGGATGGCATTGGTCTCGCCAGTTCTTCTCGGGCCTGCAAAAGGCTTTCTTGTACTACTGGACGAGCTTGCACCGTTGTCTGAGATCTTTCCCATTTTTAACAAGCTTTCGATTCTCTCCCCGGCTATGACAACATCTGCAAAGCTAGTGGAAGAGAAAGCAGCCAACCTGTCAATATAGGTTCCCTGAAGGGTGTTCATGAACATATCTGCCATTTCCCGTTCAGACATAGGTGGTTGAACAGCGGCAGCCAGTTGCCTCCATCTCTGTGCATATTCTCGGAAACTTTCCCTTGACGACTGTGACATCCCCATTAGGAGGGTCCTGTTGGGTGCCATGTCTAAGTTATACTGATACTGTCTGATGAAGGCCTCTGCCAGGTCCTTCCAGCATCTGATAGTTGCCCTTGTCAAGTGAGAGTACCATTCTCTTGACGCTCCAGTTAAGCTGTCTTCGAAATAGAACATCCAGAGCTTCTCATCCATTGTATAGGCCTTCAGCCTTCCCGGAAATGACTGTAAATGAGTCCGGGGGCATGAAGTCCCGTTGTATTTTTCAAAGCAAGGAGGCTTGAACTTATGGGGGATCCTGACCCCGTCTACCAAGCCCATGTCCATGACATCGAAGCCCAAAGAGTTTTGAGATTCTAAGGACCTCAATTTCTCAGCTATCTCATCCAATCTTCTATCATAAGCTTCTTCACCAGCGCCCATTACTGTGAATTGGTCCTCCTGAGGATCTTCTTGAAGTACCCTAGCTGCAGTAGCAGTCCCTTGAACATTTGCAGGAATATTGACCTCAGGATGGAGGTGTGGTCCAAATACCGGAGGGTTGACGTGAGGTTGGACTCTTTCATTGTTACTGGTACCGGCAGTCCCTATATGCGGATCTTCTTGATTCTGCCTTTCCACCATGGCCCTCAATCTTTCCTGGCTCTGAGCCATGTTGTTCATAACTTCCATAAACTGAGTCATTTGATTCCTCATTTCTAGCCTTTCATTTGCCATTTGATTTCTGACCTCAGTAAGGTCCTGCTGCATCTGATCCATTCGAATGCCCGGAAGGTTGTTTCGGGTTGGATAACGGTGCGGACGGTTGAGAGGAAATACCCGGCGCCTAGCAATAGTTCCTGAGGCATCACAACAGAGGTTAGCAACAATAAGACAAAACCTACAAAACAAACAAAGGGTTAGCATGCAATGCAGCTATGCTTATTTGTTCTCAAGGTATCCGGTTTGGTATTCAGTTTTGACCCTTCCAGACCCTTGAAGATATTGTTGTTGTTGCTTGAAGAAAACTCAGATGAAGCAAACTAGCACAAATATATTACAGAAGGTGAAATAATACAACTTGTTCATTTTACAACACAAGCCCTCTAAGGGGTCAAAATATATTACAAGAAAATAAAAGTACATGGAAAGAAAGCAACAACAAACAAATGGTCAAACACCAAGACCAAACTCATCCTCACGAACTTCCTTGAGAAGTGCTTCGGTCACAGGATCAGCCGGACGCTCCGTGAGATTCCTGATGAGGAGATTCCGGGTCGTAACAGCTGCTGTTAGCTTCTTGTGCTGAGTTTGGTCCTTTGACCTCTTCACCCCTGCTTTGACCTTCAGCTCTGATATCTCCCTCTGGGCTGCTGCCAGGGCTTCTTGCTGTTCTTTTGCACTAGCTTCCAGTTGCTCCATCTTGTCTTGAACTCTCTTGTCTTCCAGGGTACGAGCCTCGGTGATCCTGACCCACCGGGCTTGACTCTCCTTCAAATACAAGTCTGTCCTTGCTCTCTGGAACTGGGCTTCCTTGCAAGCATTCTTCAGGATTTGTTCTCCAGCCTTTGACTTTTTAATGTAATCCCCAGACTTTTCAATCTTAGTCAAATGCTCCACTCTTAATTTCTCCAACCTCTCAATCTCCCTCATACCCTCACTCCTCTCCCGGAGGGTCTTCTGCAAAGCCTGGGTTAGCTTCTCATTTCTTTCCTTCAAGCTCTCAAACTCTTCCAAACTGATAGTGGCAGGGGGCGGTGCTGAAGATGACTCAGGCATGTCTTCTATGGTAAAGGGCATCCCATAGAATTGGGCCCTGGCACGGGACCATTCATAATATTGCGCTGATGCCACATTGTTGCACTTCCCTAGGATGGTTACTCCCTTGGTTTGAACATTATCCCAGGCCCAGGCAGCCTGCCTAACAACAGCCAGACTAATCTTGTTTTCACAATAAAGAGTCTCAACCAAGTCCTGTGCCCTAGGAGTATGGACCAGCGCATAGCCCAGTTGCCTTCTGAACAGCAGAGGATTGTAATTGATACTACCCTTAACTCCTATTAAAGGCACATTGGGAAAATGCCCATAGCTGGTGATGATATCCCTGCCCTTGGTGCTCTGAGTGCACCATCTGATGTCAGCTGAAGTTAGAACAGTGAGTCTCTTAGCCCAGTTGCTCTGTTGATGAGGGTTCAGAAATGCATCTGTTCTGGGTAGATGCCTGAGAAGCCAAGTGTGGAACAATGGAGCACAACACCTCACTAATCTTCCCCTCTGCTTTTCATTCCTCTGATGCACTGAATAGTAAAGATCCCCCAATAAAGTTGGTACTGGATTCTTCAGGATGAACAGATGGATTGCATTCTTGCTAATGAATCGAGGCTCATCTGCAAACAATACAATTCCATATATGCTCAAGGCCAGTAAAGCACAAACAGCTTTCCACTCTCCTAGAGAAGCTTTCAGGGTAGCTTGAGAGATCAAGAAATCCAGATGAAAACCAGGGATCCCAGCTTTAGAGGTCATATGCTGCTCAATCAGGACAGGTTCCAGATGCAAAGCCTTTGCTACTTCTCCATTAGCAGGAAAGACCATCTCAGGGTTGAAAGGGATTCCACCTCTGATAGGTATACCAACTAATGAGGAGTACTCTTCCAATAAGGGGCCCAACTGAAAGTCTTGAAAAGTAAAACATCTCAGTGGAGGATCATAAAACTGAATGCAGGTGTGGATCAGGCTTCTTTGTGATGGGTCCAGATCCATAACCATGTCAAGTATATCTCCATAACTCTCCCTGAACAATGGTATGTGATCTGGAGTGATCAGGGTTTGAATCCTCCTGATGTCTGATAACTCTGGCTGGAAGAAGTGGTAGGTGATGTTACTCTTTTTAGGAGCCATGATGCTGAAGACTGGGTAAAGACAGGTGCTGATGATAATGCTGAAGTAATGAGCCACTGATTAGCTGATGCTGGTGAAGATAGGTCAATACTGAAGATGGGGTCAAAACCAAAACCAAATGAAGATGGATACCCTGAAACACAAATAAGCAAATGTCAATATGATGCAATGATTATGTATGCAAATGAAATGCAAGGGTCTGTGACTGAGCTGGATCTGATCAAAATGCCCTGATATAAGTCCATGTGTGTAAGAAATCCAGATGGAGGTCTATAAATCCAGTAACCAGGGTGGGGGACTCAAATAAAGAGCCACATGTCCAGGGTTTAGAATCACAAGAACTGTCCAACATGGAGTATTCTTAACAAACCAAAGTAACAGGGTATTCTGAGGTCAAGGTACCTGCAAACCTGTAAACAGCCCAACCCCCCTCACAGGTGGTGTTCTAAAACAAGGATCCTCAGACTTGGATCAGTTATGAGAAGTGTAAACACTTCTAACCCGGAGGTACAGTGTTTACAATAACCATAACAATTCCTCCTCTAATTCACCTCAGTTTCTGAAGGTCAGTACTAAAAGGTCATCCAGACTTAGCAGGCTTCCCAGATAGCCCCAGCATTGCAGGAAATCTGCAACACAGAGTTCTCAAGAAGAAACCCATATCTGAACCGTGTTTCATATTCCCGCACCAGACCGAAATGGAATGGGAAAGAATATGATTCACTCTAGCCTAGGTGTCACTCAGGTCCCAGGTATAGGACCTTAACTCTCAATGAATCACCCACCCACCAAAATAAAGACCAGATCCAGCCAGCAGCATGACAGTATGATAAATGAATAAACAGTAAAGAAAGCAATAAATACAGCTGTACAGAAAGCAGTAAATAAAGCAAATATACACATACAAATAGCACATAACACCCCCAATAAACACAAATCAATCAAGCGCTAGGAGGAACCCACAAAAAGAACCAGAAGCCCTGGTTACAGTATAAGGTTCCCCAGCAGAGTCGCCAAGCTGTCGCTCCCGATAAATGGGGAAAGGCCCAGATAAAGGTACAGACGCGAACGGTCGGCGAGAGGGACAATGAGAACACACAGCCGTGAACTCACTGGAGATGAATAGAGTCGCCAGCTAGGCATTTTTATCCCGGAGGAAAGGCAATGCTGCATAGGCCTAGAAAAAGATGGATAAGACGGTTGCGAACCAGAGAGACTGAGAAAGGGGGTTGGTTACAACCTAGGAAGGTATTAGCACCCAGATTGTCCGCCGTACTCGACGGGATCCACGCTTAAAAGATTTGTGTTTAAAGGGGTAGTGTCAGTGCAATTTGTGTGTAAAATAGCTGGAAAAGAATGTACAGGTGCCAGTGTAAAGAAGTGTAAAGTGTAATGTATACAGTGTCAGTGTAAGAACAGGAGTGAAATGCTCATGACTATGAGGCTTAAAAGAATGAAGCTGGAAAGAGGGGGAATATACAGAGACTTTTGTTCGATAACTGTTAAGTTATGCCTACGTATCCTCTCGTGCAATGAGGAAGTCAGAACACCGTAGTTCGACCCAAAGAGACTGAAAGGTGAATTGACTTGTGAACTGCTTGCTTGTCTATGCTCAAGTGTATGACATGTCTGGCTCAGGTGCAAACTGTCTTGCATTGGACGGAAGAAGCAAGTTCTCGTTTATGAGTGAATGAGATGAGAAAAGAATCCCGAAGGAGACGATTATTGTTTGTTTTTGTGTTTTCAGTCTTTTATTGCTTTTTTGGAGTTTGTCATAAGTTAATGTGCTTAAGCCTAAACCAATGGGTTAGTAAACTCATCACATCTTCCCTCTGATTAGGGGTGATGAGAATACCTTAAGTGTGAAGTCAGATTCTCACACTTAATCACCTTTGGTATAGGATTAAGATCATTAACCTACTTGTGATTATTTAGATGTTTTTGGTGTTTTTGTTTAGTGTTGAGTAATGAGATTAAGCCATAATCAAGGATTAAACAGACTCATTACACCATCCTAATAGAAGGATAATAGATGAGAATGTTTAAGCTGAGGAAAGCTCCTCAACTTAATCCATGATTAGGGATTAAACTCATGACAAAACAAGCCTTTATTAAGTGGATTTTATTTAATGGTATGATGATGAAGTGAATTTTATGATTTGTAAGACAACTTGAGGGGGACTTGTCCATTAACACTAGGGTTAGTCCTTCTTAACCAGTTAAGGAAGAATTAGAACCCTAATGCAAGGCCCAAGTTACAAGTGTGATGTCTTGATACTTATTAAGTGAATTGATTAAGAGATTTAAACACATTAAGGGTTTAACACTTAGGATTAAAGTTATACACTCCATCCTAAGAGAAGGATGCAGGCATAAGCTTAATCACAAAGCCTTAAAGCCTTTAGGGTTTAGTCCCTGATTATGAGATGAGAAGAGAAGACTCAAAAGAGACACAAAGGTGAAACTAAGAGGGGAGACTAATCAAAACCCTAATCATTGTCATGCTTGGTTGTTCCTAAGGTTTGTGAGGTTTACAAGAGATATCTCCAATGGAACCACCAGGAAGCAGATGAACAGGATCAAGAGAAGCAAAGTGACTTGCTTCATTCAAGAAGTCAAGTCACTTGAAGAAAGAAAGTGGGAAGAAGAAGAATGAGCAAGCTCAATCTCAAGCACATACATAAATGCAGCAATGGATGCAAGAGAGATGAAAAGAAAAGTTATGAGAAGTGAAGGCAAATTCACTTCTCAAGTCACTTACCACCTGAAATGTTAGAAAGAAAAGCAATGCAATGCTAAATGAGATGAAATGATGTGATGGAAAACAAAACCAGAAGCATGTTGATGATGATAATGATGTTATGAGATGCTACAAGCATGAGACAAGGCATGGAGATGTTCATACAAGATCATGGATGCAAATGATGCAAGTTAAGGAGCATGATCTCACATGAAAAGTTAGGAAGCATACAAAACATACAACATGGCAAATGCAAGATGCAATGATCAAAGATACTTTCTATATGTCTGAAGATGTCAAACGAATCAAATGGATGCTTGAAATGTCATGGCAAGTCATGTTATGCAAGAGAATGTAAGAAGGATGCAAGAGAAAGCCCAAATTAGGGTTTATGAAACAAACATCAAGCAAAACTCAAAAACAGAAGCAAACCCTAAGATAAAAAATGGAAAATGCCACCCAAAGAAACCCTAAACCTATACTAAACCAAAGTCCAAAGGGGAGATCTCAACTCTTAACCAAACTCAAGTTATGATTTTTCTAAGTTATTAGGGTTTTTAGGCCTCTTAAACAAAAGAAATGTCAAACAAATTGAAAATGAGGAATCAAATCATGGCCATTTTATCCTAGAAACTACATGCTAAACACAAAACAATGCAAGAAGAATCAATGTCCAACTCTTCTTAGATAGGCAGAAATGAATTTTTGAACTTTGGATCAAATTAATGCACAAAAAATGATTTAATTCAATGGAAAATTCTCAAAATGCATCAAGATCAAAAAAGAAATTTGGTTTGAAGGTTGGACAATGTTTCTAAATGTCTTAGAACATTTCATGAATTTTTTGGTGATTTTTAAATACCTAAAAGTATTTTTAATAAATTAATTTTCATTAATCAATTAAAAATAATCTTTTAAATATTTAAAAATACTTTTTAAATGATAAAAAATAAAATAAAAATATTTTTGTGTTATAAAAATTAATAAAACTCAGGAGAAAAAGTTTCATAATTTTTAGACATTTTTTACTATTTTTAAATAATTATGCAAATAAAATGAAAAGAAAATGAATTAAAATTAAATAAAAAGGAAAGTAAACAGAAGGAGAGGCTGGGATTGCATCCTGGTTTGAATGGGTTGACTGGCGCCAGATCCAAGGGCCAGGATTGTTTCTGAGTCAATTAACTTAATTGCAATTAATTAATGTTAATAAAATGAATTAGGGCTAATCCAAATGATCTGAGCCCTCTATCCGCGCGCGAAGTCAACCGGTCCACTCCATCCAACGCCCAATATTCAAATCTCATTAATGACCTGAGATTAGGGCTAAATGACTTTCAGGCTGCCGGAGAAGACTTCCGGTCGTCTTCTCCGGCGAGCCAAAACCCTAGATTCTTCTGTAGGTCACCAAACAACAAATTTCTTCCATCAAAACGACTCTCTCATCAATCTAAACCTAAACCCTCAACCTAAATTCATTTATTTTCATCCATGGGCCTGAATCGAAACAAAATGTAAAATATGGGCAAATGTTCAAAAGCTTCATACATGCTGGTTTCTACACTATTTGCAAAAGTAAGCATACATTCATGATCAGAGGAACACAAGACACCATAAAAGAACTTAAAAATCAGTTTCTGGGAAAAATGTTCATGAAGCTCACCTGAGATGAAGCTTCTCTATTTATGAGCTCTCTGGACTTTTTCTTTGCACAGGCCTGCTTCCTTGAACCTCCTGAGGACAAAATGAGGCTCAGAAAACTTGGAGAGTGGCTGGTTTGAAAGATCCAACTCTGGTGTAGCAGAAAAAGAGCTTTGTGTACAGGCTGCCTCAGATCAATGTGAGGGGTGGTTTTGACTCCTTTGAATGTTTCTGATTTGTTGGTGAAGAGAAATGATGTGTTTGTTGGCTGGATAGTGAGATTCAAAGAGTTCTGGTTTTGAAGGTGAGGAATGGTGAAGCTCAGTTCATGCTGCTTTCAGGCTTGAATCTTGTTGCTTTCTACTCAATGAAACATGGCAAGATGATTGGTGAAGATGGTTTTTGTGTTTGTATGCTGTGGGGACAGATTCGAAGGAATATGCAAAATGAGGTGTTTTTTTGAATGTGATGATATGAAGTGTTTCAGCCTTGCTTCTTGTATGGAGTGTCTTGCTCTTTGTCCACATAAACTTCTCTCATTGGTCAGATGATAAGACATGTGCTTTTTTGATTGGTAAGTCTACTTTTGCAAAAAGTCAAATTTTGTGTAAGGAAAGTATGGCTCATGATCTAGGCTAGTACAAGGCATGGTTCTGATGCAGCAAGATGAGGTGAGATGTTGGGAAGGTCCAGCAGCCAATGCATCAAGTTGGTGAAGTGATCATGATGATTTTGCAAGTTGTGGCTTTTTGGTTCACATGTGACTATTTTGCTACACAAGCCATGAACATGAGGGATTCTTGGTCCAAATCTGATTTTTATGACTTGTAGAATGTTCATGTCATGGTTTGAAATGAATTAGGAGTTACAATTGGCTTTGGTTCATGATTTTGCAAAATTCACATTTGAAGCATGCCTTGAAAATCAATGATTTTAGCCAACTTTGTCACACCATAACTTTTGATCCAAGAAGAGTTTGATCATGTTCTTGTACTTTTTGAAAAGGGAAAGATGTAATCTACAACTTTCATGACCAAAGTTTTTCCATTTGAAGCATTTTTGGATCAAGAATCAAGGCTTGAAAAATGACCTAAAATGAAGCATTCTTGAAAAGTCAACTATGCCCAAAAAGTCAACATTTGCAAAACTTCCAAATTCTTGATTTCTATGAACTTCAACCTTCTTCCATGATCAAATAAAGATCATATACACTCAAAATAATGAAGATCACCCATTGGTTGGGTCATTGAGGGCCTCAGATGCCCTGATTTTACACTGACTTGTCCAGAAAGTCAACCCTTGATCAGATGACTTCCCCATGGAATTTCTTCATGAAAATTGATATGCATACTCCCTATACCATATAGAGACCAATGGAAACAAGAATGACCAAAAAAATTGGAGTTATGGCCTCTGAAACCAAAACCCTAACTTTAGGTCAACTGTGCAGTCAAACCTGGCTCTGCATCCATTCAAACCCTAGTTCTTGTGATTCCTTTGCATTTTTGACTTTGAGGGGATATAATATGACATAAGAACACACATGGACCCCTTTGAAGTGATTGGTGGCCTTTGGAGTGTCTCAAGAAGCTCTTGGATTGCTTAGATCACAAACCCTAGATGCAGATGCCTTAGAAACTATCCAGTGAATCAAAAAATGAAGTATGAGATGCTATGATTGTGTTTATGCATATGAGATGATCAAAAACCATGGTGTGAATGGGTGAGGGCAAATTTGGGGTGTTTACAACAAGCATCAAGCCCTAGCATGAGGCATATGGCCATCTGGGGAGGTGTTGAAGGCCATCCAAGCCAAGACAAGGGTTCCAATGGATTTGTGGGAGGCCTATGATGAGTCTAGACTCCTTTGGCAAGTCCAAGTTCACTTGCAAAAGCTCAGAAGATTGCTTAATCATCACAAGTTTCAAAACAATGCAAGGCTCCTAAGCAGTGCAACCAAATTAGGGTTTTGGCTTCAAGAGCCTTAACCACATAATTTTGGCCAACTCTTTTGGGCAATGTTTTTTATATGATAAGAGGTCCCTACATGTAAATTTTCATGGAAAAATTCCAAATGGAAGTCAGTCATTGCCTTGGTTGCTTGCAGATGAAGTAATTGGTCAACTGTGCCTGTAAAAAGTCAACTGTCTGATTTCAAGGGGTCCAAGCCACTTTTTCTTGCCAAGGGAGGTCTTTACAATGTTATAAGTTGTTTGGGATGATTGAAGATCAAGAATCATGGATATTTGGAGGGTTTTGCAAAAATGGTACAAAGTTGGTTTTTTGAGATTTTCCAAATTTAGCAACTTTTGCCCTAATCTTCAAGTGAGCTTAGCATGACCAAAAATTCTTCAAATGAACCCAACTCAAACATGAAAGTTGAAGACTAAAGCTTGCCATTTTCAAAAAGTACAAGTACATTTTCATGGGATTTATGGTTTGAGAGATAAGGCCCTCGAAAATTCCATGCATTTTAGGGCAAAATCACATTTCCATGCACACACCAAATGCAAGAGTGTTCAAAATTCATTTCCAAGTGCTGGAATGGATCAAGTGAGGTTACTAAGTTACAATGCAATGCATTTAGATGATTTTGCTCGAGAGAAACTTGCATTTTGGTGCCAAACAAAGAAGTGGCCTCAAAAATGCAAATTTAGCCAAATCATGAGAAGTATGTAATGGCTAGTTCTAAGGGCCAAAGTTGTTTATGTTCTGACCAAGGATTGGGAAAGGCTTGCACATGTGCCAGGAGGCCAAGCAAAGAGTGAGATATGTGAGCTTATCTCACACTTTTGCAAATGATGCAAAATCTCAAAAAGGTTCATGTATTTAAATTCCAAGTGCAAGGTGAGGCCACCACCCTTTTATTCATGACATATCAAGTTGTTAGCTCAAGAGAAATTGGAGGGTCCAGGCAGGGAATTTAACACATTTCACAAAATGCAAGTGCATGGGCATATGAGTTTTATGTTGTCACAAGAGATGTCAAATTTTTACCAAATGGCAAGTTGTTATGGAATGAAGTTGCAAGCCCATTTGTGTACAATTTGGAGTCATTATATTACAATGCATGGTATGAGAAGGGTTTGGCCCAAAAGGGGTGCAAAAAGCATGCGTGGAATGGGAGATATCTCATGAGGGGCATTTTAGCAAAATGATAAGAACAGCATGGTGCATTGATCCAAGGGCCAAGTTTCTTCCATTTTTGAATTAAGGGATCATAAGAGGTCAGCATGTGCAAAGGGAGTGGGAAGAGCACGAGTGAATCATTCCACCACACACCTCATGCAATTTTTGCAAAATCACCTCATGCACACCATTCTCACGTGCCTTTGCTTGCCAACCCTAGCCACTGAAAACACATCATATATAAGTGAGTTTTCTTCTTTGAATCGAAAGGAGGAGGTAGAATTTCATCAGTCTCAAGCTTTGGCTCTTGCTGCATTTTCTCTCATAACTCTTCATCCATAGCTCCATTTACAAAGCAGACCTCATATTCTTGTTCCTGAAGCTTCATAGGACATAAATCAAGCCTCATTTCAAGCTGGAGGAAGGTTCTTACACCAGTCCAGTTCAGACCAGATTTCTTCAAAGAGCAAAGTTGAGGTGATTTTGAAGTTTCTTTCACATTTATTTTGTGAAGAGAGATTGCTAGAAGATCATCCAGAGCTGGATTTTGGCTTTCTTGGAGAAATTTGAAGCTGTGTGATCTCAGGTATGCCTCAAATCCATAGACTTATAAATGATTTTTGTGATGTGCATTATGATCTACTTGTTACACTGAGCATGTGGAACTCTTTGGTTTCGAAAATGATGTTGAAATGAGGTCAGGCTAGGGTTTTGAAGTTTCTAGATCCAAACTCTTTTGGTTCTGTTCATGCTATGTGTGCTGTTTTATGCGTTTATGATGATTGATTCATGTTGTGCTTGATTCGAGGATCATTTTTGATGTTTGGATCATGTGTTTTCGTGGAGAAATGGAAGAGATATGATTCTCTGATTTTGAGGTTTTGTTGCTGCTTGGCCCTGTTGTTCGCATGCTTCAGCTTGTTTTTTCATGGGAGTGAGGTTGAAGATGATGAGGTGGAGGGCGCAGATTGGTGGGGTTTATGTTTTGTCTTTTGTGACTAAAACCCTAGCATGACCGGTTGACAATGTTCACATGTTTTGGTTCATTTATTTGTTTTTTTGGCATGTCACATAAGTTTAAAACAAAACCTGAGTTTCTTTGCCTTTCATTTTCGCATGGGCCCAAGGCCAACATGCTATTTGCGCCCCCTGCTGGGCCCAAGTGGTTAAATGAGCTGACTAACCTTTTTTTTTACACTCCCCCATCATTTTATTATTCCTTTTATTTTCTTCTCTTTTCTTCTTACATTTTTATTATTTTAAAATACTTCTTGACATCTAAAAAATCCAGAAAAATTCATGAGTGTTCTTTAGTTCCTCTAGTTTTTTATCATATTTTTTTCATATTTTTTATTTCCATTCCACGTGGGCAAATTAATTCAATACTAGGCATTGCTTTATTGTGGACTCTCATGGACCAATCTGTCTTGCCCATTTTCTATCTTCCTCATCCTTTAAGCTATGAATCTCATTCTTTTTGCATTCAAATCCTAAGACACCCTACTATCTTCATGATTTATCTTGGATTTTTCATAAAATTCTTTGCTGGACTTTGATTAAGTTACTTGTGCATCAATTTTCAAAACCCTAAATGGTGATACCTTGCATCCTTGAGCTTCATTGACCTAGTTTGGTGCTGAATTTTTACAAACCCTTTTGGATTCTCATTTCCTTGTGTTTGGAGAGTACTTTGCTGGTTGGGTAGATTTTTTAGGTGCTTGGATCTATTTCTTGGGTATTTTCTTCCTCGCCTTGCTTTGTTTTGCATACTTTGAGTCTTATAAGCTCTTTTAGGTTAGAAGGGCACTCGTGTCAACTTCCCCTCATCTTTTAGGGTCCTTTAGAGGTCTAGGGTGGTTCCTGGTCTTAGGGAAAGGTTGAGTCTTCTTGAGTCTTGGTTTTGGGTCTCTCTTATTGTGCTTTATTTCTTTAAGTGTTATGCTTGCTTTCTTTGCACTTGTTTCACTTCCAATCACCTCAATATGATCTTGTGTTGCTTTGCTTATCATCTTGTGAATTCTTTGCCATGCCTATATGCTTGTATAGCTTCTGACTTGTTGGTTCATGCCTTGGTTTTATGTTGTTACACTAACATTGCAAGGGCTATGGTAAGTTTGAGATGTGGGAATTGAGTTCCACATCTCCATTTCTCATCTCTTCTCATTTTGTTTATATGGACTAACATCTTCTTGTTGGGCTTAGGCCTTTCTCATCTCTCCTTTTATCTTCTTCTTCTCTTGAGATCCTTTTTAGGTTAGAAAGACCTCACAAACCCTAGGAACTCCATACATGCCAACTTAGGATAGAAACTTCCCCCTAGTTTTTCCTTTTGCTCATTTGGTTTTCTTTCTCTTCTCATCTTCAAACTTAAGTCTAATTCACTTAATAAAGGTTGGGTGCTTTCATGTGACATGAGACTTTGCTATGAGATGCTTGCACGCGTTCCATTTCGGGACGAGGTGTGAGTCATCATTCGTGGTAGATGGGTCTTAGCATGAGTACCTCACAAAGAAAAATTAAAAGATATTTCTTAACCAAAAACCACAAAAATACTTAATAATGGTAATAGGCCAGTGTGCTCAAGCCTTCACTTGTGGGACTAGCTTTGGGGATTTCCTCCATAGATAGGTGTGCCTCTTGCGCATTCCATTTCGGGATGATGTGAGACGTACACATCCCATTGAGTAAGACTTAGGTACACTCACCTATGCAAACTTTCACTTCTAAAAGTTTCTAAAAAACACAAACAAACAATAAGCGTCTCTCCTTCGGGAATTCTTTTCTCATCTCATTCGCTCCGTACGCGAACTTGCTCCTACATGTCACTTTGCAAGACGGTTACGCACTCGTCGTCCGAGCCTGCAACACCTGAGCAATGGCATAGGCAGTTCAAGCCCTAATTCACAAACAATTTCCTTTTGTACCCCTAGTTAGGGGAACTACGGCATCTCTGATCCTCATTATCCTGATGAGGTACGTAGGCAGCGGGGTAGGGCCCGTTCGAGCACAATCTTTATTTTCCCTACATTTTTCCTTTCCTTTTCTTATTTCAATTCTTTTCCAGTTCCAGTTTTCTTTTCATTTTCTTTTCTTTTGCTGCAGTTTTCATACCCTCACCCTTTGAAACAGTTTCTTTTGCAAGCGTGGATCCCGTCGGGTACGGCGGACGACCTGAGTGCTAATACCTTCCCAGGTCGTAACTGACTCCCGAACTCAGTCTCTTTGGTTCGCAGGACCTGTGTCCTTCCTCTTTCTTTCTTCTGGTTTGTGCAGCATTACCATTCCCTTTCTTCGGGATAAAAATGCCTGGCTGGCGACTCTATTCTTCTTCCGCGCCACTTTCGCGTTTGTACCAGGATGGAAATCCGGGGAGCGACACTCAAGAATCATCTTCTTCATGTATTCATCGTCAGGAATACAAATCCGATCATGAAATCTCAAAACACCATGTACATCCAACTTAAAACCATTATTTTCCAATTCACCACAATCAACTATGATATCCACTTGTTTCACATCCAACTTCTGAGCTTCTCTGATATTGTCCAGAAAATCATTATTAATCTTCAGCATATCCAACATGACACTCATCGACATCACTTCGAAAACTAAACTCATATCTCGAAATTTCTCAATCAACTCTAACTCCTTAACCATCATTGTTGACAAATGTAATGTCTTCCGACTCAAGGCATCTGCCACAACATTAACTTTACCCAGATGGTAATTCAAACCAAAATCATAGTCCTTCAACAGTTCCAACCATCTTCGTTGGCTCATATTCAACTATTTCTGATCAAACATATACTTTAAACTCTTATGGTCACTAAACACTTCAAATCTAGAACCATAAAGATAATGCCTCCATATCTTCAATACAAACACAACTGCAACAAGTTCCAAATCATGCGTAGGATAGTTCTTTTCATGAACCCTCAACTGTCTCAATGCATAGACAATTACTTTACCATTCTGCATAAGAACACCTCCTAAACCCATCAACGAAGCATCAAAATACTTAACAAATGGTTCTTCTGAATTCGATAAAGTCAACACCGGGGCCGATGTCAATCTCTTCTTTAGCTCTGCAAAACTTTCTTCGCACTGGACATCCCACACAAAATCTTTACTCTTACAAGTCAACCGAGTCAACGAAAGTGCTAACTTAGAAAATCCTTCAATAAACCTTCGGTAATAACCGGATAATCCCAAGAAACTTCTAATCTCAATAGCCTACCTTGGAGTTTCCCGCTGCAACACCGCATCTATCTTAAAAGGATCTACAATAATACCACTACCTGAAATCACATGACCAAGAAACCTGACTTCCTTCAACCAAACTTCACACTTAGACAACTTCACATACAACTTCTTCTCCTTTAAAACTTCTAACACAGTTCTCAAATGTTCCGCATGCTCTTCTTCTGTCTTAGAATAAACCAAAATATCATCTATAAACACAACCACAAAACGATCTAGATAAGCATGAAAAATATGATTCATGTATTCCATGAATACACCTGGTGCATTAGTCACACCGAAAGGCATCACCGAATACTCGTAATGTCCATACTGTGCTCTGAATGCCGCCTTCTGAATATCCTCATTTTTCACTTTAATCTAATGATAGCCCGATCTCAAATCGATCTTGCTAAACACACGAGCACCTACGAACTAATGCATCAAATCATCTATTCTTGGCAATGAATACTTGTTCTTAATTGTCACTTTATTCAACTGTCTATTGTTCACGCAAAGCCTCATACTTCCATCTTTCTTCTTAACTAGCAACACTGGAGCTCCCCACAGCGATACACTTGGTCTCACAAACGTTTTCTCAAGAAACTCTTCCAACTGCTTCTTTAATTCAGCCAAATCAAATGCAGACATCTTATACGCTGCTATAGACACAGGTCTAGTAACAGGTACAAGATCAATCGCAAATTAAACTTCTCATTCAGGCGGCACATCAGGAATTTCATCAGGAAATTCACTCACTACTTGCAACTCTTCAATCTTAGATTTACTCTCTACTGACAATGACACCATCAAGGTAAACATTTAGGCTTCCTCGTTCATTAACTTCTGCAATTCTCTAAACGATAACAATCCAACTCATTCCTCTTCTGGAGTAGAAAACCTCACCGACTTACGAAAACAATTAATATGAACATAGTTATACGCTAACCAGTTCATACCTAGGATTACATCCATCCCAGTCAACGACAAACACACCAAATCATCATAAAAGTCTCTATCAAAGATAGACAACAGACAACTCAAACAAACTAGAGATGTAGTCACTGATCCCTTAGTTGGAATCTCTACGACCATTTCTCCTTTCATCTCAGACAACTTAAGACCCAACTTCTTAACACAATTAGCAACAATAAAATAATGGGTAGCACCCATGTCAATAATAGTAATTAAAGGAATACTATTAATGAAACACGTGCCTCTGACGAGCTTGTCCTCATTAGTTGTCTGAGTCCCAGCTAAAGCGAACACTTTCCCTCCAGACTTTACTTTCTTCGGCTTCTAGAATTGGCTACCAATATGTACTTCTTTGCCACAGTTAAAACAAATCATCTCTTTGTGCGTGCACTCAGATATCGCATGCCCAACTTTTCCACAACGGAAATAATGCTTCACCTCAGTAGTGCATACGTTACTCTTGTGTCCCGGTTTCCCACACTTAAAACAAATAATACCAGCAGGAGCATCCCCCACTAGTTCTCTGACCCGGAGCAACTTTTAGCTTACCCTTACCAACTGGAGAATCATAAGGCTTTCCACGGTTCTGCTGATTCTTACCTCTCTGATAAGTAACAATCTTGTAATGAGCATTGTTATCTTCCTCGAAGATTCTGCAACTATCCACCAAATCAGCAAAAACATGAATTTTTTGATACTCCACAGCCTTCTTAATCTCGGAGCGCATCCCGTTCTCAAACTTGATGCACTTCGAAAAATCAGCAGTCGCTGCATCATGGTGAGTATAAAACTTCGACAACTCCATGAACTTCGCATCATAATTCGTCACCGACATATTTCCCTGCTTCAGTGCAAGAAATTCAATCCCTTTCTTACCACACACATATTCAGGGTAATACTTCCTCATAAACTCCCTACGGAACACAACCCAAGTGATCTCTTCACCTGCAGCTTCCAACCTTTCTTTGGTTTCCAACAACCAGTCATCAGCTTCAACTGCTAACATATGAGTTCCATAACGAACCTTCTGTGCTGGAGTGCAATCCATCACACACAAAATCCTCTCAATCTCTTTCAACCAAACCAACGCAGCATCAGGGTCATACTTTCCCTTGAAGGTAGGCATATTCTCCCTCTGAAAAGTTGCAAAGGTACGAGACTCGTCATTCCCACCAACATTCGGCAAGTTCTGCACAGCTTGAGCCATTGCTTGCATTGCAACAGCCATCGCAACATTGTTTCTCCCAGCCATCTCAACTTAACACTACAACACAACAAAGTTAGAACCACATAACAATACTCGATTGTTAGATAACTACGACTCGACAACTTGGTCAGACAGACCGGCCTGCTCTTATACCACTAACGTAACACCCCATTTCTACCCAACTTTAATTATTAAATCATAGTTATAAAATTTCACTTACAAACATGGGATATCACATTTTTCCAACTTTAAAACCAAATACAAACTTCATTAACATAATTACTTTGAAAAAAACGTAGCGGATCAACATGTTTCAAATTTAATTCAACTTCAAATAAATCAACATAAAAATACTTCAACTTGATTCTTCAACATAAAACAACTTAAAACTAGTTCATAGACTTAAACAAAATCACAAAGATAAGACACACGTTCATCCCCCGAAGTGCTACATATCAGAGCAACAAGCACCAACTCGAAGCTACTAAGTACTGGACTTTTTGTTACCCGCACATTACCAACAAAGGGCAACATTCAAACAGAATGGGTGAGATATCGAATAACATAAACAAGATTCGATAATCAATATGTAACTCACGCAACAACAACATCAACATTGCAACTCACAACCAACAAACAACATAGTTATTATGCAACTTGATGCGACTCAACTTATATGCATGTGGTACCATTTGGAGTAAACTCCCAACTTAAAACATTGCCAGGTTATCGAGGCATCATCAACTTATTTTCCAATCCAGGCCAATTTGAATCGAGCATACGCTCTAACTTGAAATATGCACATGTATGCACCTATGAATGGCATACAACAACAACGACATAATCAACAACTTAACAACGGAACAACTTGAAAACTTAGCAACATGAATCAATATTGGTCACAGGACCTACAACATATTAATCTTCCCAAAACTTGGGACAACACAGCTTATAAAAACTTCAATGCGAAAACGAAAAAAATTTACGGTTAAATCAACTAGATTACTAATTTAATTATTTTAAACTCTCAAACCTACTATAAACAACTTATTTTATCTATACTTTAAGTCTAACATCAATCTAACTTGAAACGGATGCGGAAACAGGTTGAATCGCCAAAAACAACATTTTTCTACACAAGCCCTGCCCATACGCGTATACCCTCCTTGGATGTGTATTGCCCCCGAGTGATATGTGTATGGCCTGTGTAATAGGGATTTTTACGCGTATGGCCTTGTCTGTTACGCGTAACACCAGATCTGTTACGCAAATGACCAGGATGCCTCAAAATCCAACTCTACTAGGATTTCACACACTTTCTTCATTCTGTTCAATCTTAATTGGGTTTCTACATTGATTTTACTCTCAAAACTCATGTATCTATTCATATATCAAATTCTATGATCGTTTTTATGAACCCTAACTCCTTCTACACGGATTCTGCAACATAAACCAATTCAACAACAGCACATACAGTCTCACAACACATAAACAACAACAATTATCACGACATGAACAACAGAATTCATCATGAAATATCAACACGAAAATCAAACACAAGATTCATATATATCACAGCAACAAAATTATACGAAAATCCCAACATACATACAATCATCTAGTCCCAGTTATGGAATTCGAACCCCACCCTTACCTTGGATTGAAGGCAGCTCGAATTCACCGCAAAAATTCCCGCGAAAATCTTCAACCTAGCCTCTTCTTGATCTCCCTCTAAGACTTGTTCTTCCTCCTCTTACAAATTCTGATTATTTTATCTAATTGGTTTTCTTTTGTCTAATCCTATTTACACTAATCAACCTAATTACTAACGGGTCCAACTTAGCACCCCCAAATTACAACTCTTACACCACAAAACCAAGCCCACTTAACATTATGCTAATAATACTTATTTTTATTTATTCGACTTAATTTAATTAATCGAACCACCCAAACACAACTTAACCCGCAACACGCAAATCAACTTAAACAACTTAAATGACTTAACGACACAAATGACATAACATCATTTAACAACTTAAAATCGGGAAATACACGCAATAATATTAAATTAAATTAATTAATTGAAAACGGGCCAACATAGGTTATTCTTTGTTTTTATTTTTCCTAGCTTTTTCGTCTCTCAGACGTTCTACTTGTCGAAATCTATCAGCCAATTGGGCCATATCTCTCAAGTACTGAGTGTGCAACTTTTTTCTAATAAAGTAATCTAGGCCACCAGCGGCCATTTCGACAAGCTCGTGCTCAGGAACCTGCATAAAACATCTAGCCTTTAGTAGTTTAAACCTATTCAAATAATCATATATTGGCTCATTAAACTTTCATTTAACACTAGCCAACTCCTTTAAACTGATTTTAGTCTGACCCATGTAATATTTCTCATGGAATAGACGCTCCAATTGAGTCGAATTGAAAATTGAATTATGTGGTAACATAGTAAACCATGTAAAAGAATTTTTTGTGAGAGAACAGGGAAATATTTAATCCTTAGACTTTCATTACTTAAAATTTCCCCAGCTTCGATCAGGTACCGTGGCACGTGTTCGACTGTGGATTCAGTTGTATCCCCTGAGAATTTGGAGAACTATGGGACTTTCGTCCTAGGAGGTAATTCATGCTGGAGTATGTAGTCTACTATGGGTGAAGTAAAATTTGGTTTAGTGAATCCCATATTCATCCCACTTCGCGCCATTAACCTTTCGACAATGGTTGCTAGGTTATTCTCCGCTGCCATATTATTATGTCGAACCTGTTGAACCACATTATCTGCATTTTGGTTCCTATTCACCATTAATATCCTTGTTTATTCTTTTTCAAGAATAGGGATTTGATTTCTTAGAGGTTCAACCCTTGGAGGTTCGACCACCTCTTGATTTTCTGGATTCGCCTATTGGACATTTTCTGTAAGTTCTGTAAATTGACATTAATTTTGTAAAACAAGTATAGCAGAAATGTGTATGTACATGATCTTTGCAAAACTAAGAATATATAAAGCAAGGAGTCCTTTGTATGTGCCCAAACATGTTATGTTGAAATGTTTCAACATTTGGAACAACATGTTGAAGAAGATGTAAAGGCAGTTCATTCAACATCATGAACTGCTGAAGGTGGATTGAAGTTTCTGTTTTGGTTTCAACAGAAACAATTATTTGAAGATTTAAATAAATCTAATGGCGCTGATTGTAGAAGATCTTGAAGACTCAATTTAAATTGAATACAAATATTGAAAAATATAGAGTTTCTATATTTAAAGATATTTTAGGAGTTTTTAGATTTAAAGATCTTTTTGTATATTTGTAAGCAGGTTTTTTCTGCATTTTTGTAGCAGCTATTGCTGTGATTGTTTAGGCCCAAATCCATTTGGGAATAGGTTATAAAAGAAACCTTGTAACCTAGTTTAGAAACAACCAACCAAACCAAAAATGTAATATCATTAGGGTTGTGTTCTTGTGGAAGCCGTGTGCAACAAGGAACCCTGTTTTGGCTGTTTCACTTGTGATTCTCGAAGCTTGTGAGCAAGAGAAGTGTTGTACTTAACTGAAGCTGCTAAGCAAGGTTAAGTTGTTTATAATGGAAGTGTAGATTTTATTGTGGATTGTTGTATAAGTTTGAAGTCGTTGTAAACACCCCAAATTTTCCCTCACCCATTCACACCATGGCTTGTGATATTTTCATTTGCATAAATTCAATCATAGCATCTCATACCACATTTTTGATTCACTACATTGATTCTAAGTCATCTGCATCTAGGGTTTGTGATCTGAGTCATCCCTGAGCTATTTGAGCCACTCCAAAGGTCATCAATCACTTCAAAGGGGTCCATGTATGTTCAATCATCATATTATATCCTCAAAAGATCAAGGAGGTCAAGAAAATCACAAGAACTGAGAAAGGCATGGAAGCAGAGCCAAGCTTAACTGCACAGATGACCTAAAATTAGGGTTTTGGTTTCAGAGGCCATAACTCCAAATTTTTTGGTAATTCTTGTTTCTATTGGTCTCTATATGTTATGAGGATCATGCATATCAATTTTCATGAAGAAATTCAATGGGGAAGGCATCTGATCAAGAGATGACTTCTTAAGCAAGTCAGTGCAAAATCAGGGCATCTGAGGCCCCCAATGACCCAACCAAAGGGTGTTCTCCATAATTTTGATTGTGTATGATCTTTATTTGATCATAGAAGATGTTAGAAGTTCACAAAATTGAAGAATTTCAAGCCATTTGCAAAGTTGCTTTTTTGGGAAAGTGACTTATAATGTAAACTTGTCATTTTGGGAAAGTTTTTCAACCTCCTCTTTTTGATTCAAAAATGCTTCAAATGAGAAAACTTTGGTCATGAAAGTTGTATAATGGATCCTCCCATTTTCAAAAAGTACAAGAACTCATTCTAATTCATTTTGGATCAAAAGTTATGGCTTGTCAAAATTGGGAAAAATCACTTATTTTTCACTTTTGCACCAAAAGAAGAAAGTTGCAAAACCTCATGCCAAGGCCAAATGTGACTTCAAACCAACTTCTAATCATCACGCAAACATAATTCATGGCTCATAATTCAGATTTTCCCAATAAATTTCTCACTTTCATGCATTGAATTCCAAGAATCATAAGTTACTTTTCATGAAAATCACAAAGAGGGAAATCTTGCAAGAAGGGTTCCTTTGGTTTTGTTTGATCTCTAATCAATATCAAAGTGTCATAACAACATTATATGGTGCATTTTGCAGCATATTGCCCAAGAGGTGTCACATGTCCATGGCCAAAAATCACAAAGTGTAACAAGTTGCAAAATTGCAAAACATGTGGTATCTCACCCTTCATCCATCCCAGCTCACATCAGTTCATCCCATGGCCATCCTTGAAGGCAGCTGAACCCAGAGCAACCCTAAAATAGCCTCTGCCACAGCCCATGCCTCAAGTACACCTAACATTGACTTTTTGGCCAATTGCCCCATGCCATTCCCACAATGCAAGTCACTTCCTCAGACCTCTTCCAATAGTTTAGGGATGTGCTATGGATCATAAAGCAAACCACACACAAGCCAGAAACCTCCCACAATCCAGCTTGCACAAAATCTGTCCAAAACTTCTCCTCTTCGAAACTCTTCACATAACCTTCAAACTTCCATTTTTCTTTCACCAACCAGTCACAAATCATCCTCTGAACAAAACCCACCCCCTGAAACAGCTTGAAACATCACACACAAAGACCTCCATTTCTGCTACACCAGAACAAAACAGCCACAACCAGCCATTCTCAAAGCTCTCCAAGCTTCATTTCATCATCAGGGTGTTCAAAGGAGAGGGTTTGCACAAAGTTTGAGTCCAGAAAGCTCAGAATCAGAGAGTCTTCATCTCAGGTAACATGAAGAACTTTTTTCCCAAAAGCTAAGTTTTAAGTTCTTTTATGGTTCTGCATGTTCCCCTGATCATGAATATGTATTTACTTTTGAAAATGGTGAAGTAACCATAATGTATGAAGCCTCTGAACATTTGCCAGTGTTTCACATTTTGCTTCGATTCATGCTTGTGAGGAAAAATAAATGAGTTTTAGATGAGGGTTTAGGTTTAGAAGAGTGTGAGGATTATTTTGGTGGAAGAAATTTGGAGTTTGGTAACCTGTAGAAGAAACTAGGGTTTGTGCTTGCCGGAGAAGATGACCGGAACCACTGTCCCGGTCATCTGAAAGTGATTAATGTTAATTAGGGTTTAGGGACGAGTTTGAATGTAGGCCGTGCGATTGTTCTTTCCCGCGCGCATTGGATGGATGAGATCTGATCATTAGCCCTAATCCAGATTTAATTAAATGTTAATTAATTGATTAATTAAGTTTAGGGAAGTTTGAACCTGGGCCGTCCAGATGTGCGCCAGGTCAAACTTCCCAAGCCCAGATTCAATCTGGACTCTCCATTGCACATATTTTCCATTTTATTTAATTTTGTTTCATTTTATTTGCATTTTATTTACACGAATTTTAAAAAATAGCAAAACATATTAAAAAATTCTGATTTTTTTTGTTAAACATTTCATCAATTTTCAGAACCCAAAAATATTTTTATTTTTATTTTTTGCATTAAAAATTATTTTTAAATCATTTAAATGTTTATTTTTAATTGGTTAATGGAAATTAATTAATTAAAAATGCATTTAGGTATTTAAAAATCACAAAAAAATTCACATTGCATTTTAAAACATTTAGAAACATTATCAAACTCTCAAAACAAATTTCTTTTTGGTCCTTGATGTATTTTGACAATTTTCATTGGAATAAAAGTTGTTTAAAGGCAATATTTTTGTTCAAACTTAGAAAAATTCATTCTGCCTAACCATAAAGAGTTTGATAATGGTTCTTCTTGCATTGCATCCTTCATAGCATGTAGTTTTTAGGGTAAAATTGGTTTGAATTTATCTTTCATTTTCAATTTAATGAGCATTTTTCCTTTTGAGGTACCTTGAAACCCTAGTTGACTTGAGAAAATCATAACTCCCTTTAAGTTAAGAGTTAGGTCCCCTCATTTGGGCAGTGAACTTGTGTAGGGTTAGGGTTCCTTTGATCCCATTTTCAATTTTTTATCATGTCATTTGCTTTTGGTTTTGAATTTTTGTGTTGCATGTTGTTCATAAACCCTAATTCTTGCTTTCCTTTGCATTCATCTCTTATATGCTTGCATTATATAACTTGCCATGACATTTTGTGCATCCATATGACTTCTAAGACATCTTAGGACATATTAGAATCATGTTTGATCATTGCATCATTCATTTGACATGTCATACCTTCATTTCATGTCAAAAGTTTTCATGAACTTTCATGGTTCAAGGCATGCTCCATATACATCCATCCTCTTGTATGCTCACATATATGCATCTTGTTTGACTTTGCACCATCTCTTGAAATCATTTGCATCATTTGTATGTTTCTGACTTTGGCCCTTGCCCATCCATATGAATTGTTTAATCTCATTTCTTCCCTTATGCATCTTGTACTAACTTTTCAGGTTAATGGTAAGTTTGTTGGGGAGGTGGATTTGCCTTCACCTCCTACCTCTTCTCACCTTATCATTTTACATCCTTGCTGCATTTTTACTTGTCTTTGAGTGAGCTTTCTCACTTGTGCCTCTCTTCCCTCTTTTCTCTTCTCATCTCATCTCTTTTCTATCTTGTTCCTCCTTGGTGGCCTTTGAAGATCCCTTTCTTTCTTAAGCCTCATAAACCCTAAGTATAACCAAGCATGATCACAATTAGGGTTTGATTAGTCCCCCCATTAGTTCTTACCTTTTTGTCATCTTTGAGTCTTCTCTTCTCACCTCATAATCAAGGATTAAACCCTAAAGGTTTTAAGGCTTTGTGATTAAGCTTATGCCTGCATCCTTCTATTAGGATGGAGTGTATAACTTTAATCCTAAGTTTTAAACCCTTAATGTGTTTAAATCCTTTAATCAATCCATCTAATAAACACTAAGACATCAAGCTTGTAACTTGGGCCTTGCATTAGGGTTCTAATTCTTCCTTAATTGGTTAAGAAGGACTAACCATAGTGTTAATGGACAAGTCCTCCTCAAGTTGTCTTACAAACCATGAAAATCACTTCTTAATCTTATCATTAACTAAAATCCATTTAATAAAGGTTTTGTTTTGTCATGAGGTTAATCCCTAATCATGGATTAAGTTGAGGAGCCTTCCTCAGGTTAAATGTTCTCATCTATTATCCTTCTATTAGGATGGTGTAATGAGTCCATTAAATCTTTGATTATGGCTTAAACTCATTACTTAACACTAAACAAAAAAAACAACAAAAAACACCTAAATAATTACAAGTAGGTTAATGATCTTAATCCTACATCATGGTGATTAAGTGTGAGGTGTTTACTTCATACTTAAGGTATTCTCATTATCCCTAATCAGAGGGAGGATGTGATGAGTTTACTAACCCTTGGTTTAGGCTCAAGCTCATTTTCTTATGACAAACTTCAAAAAGCAATAAAAGACTGAAATCACAAAAACAAACAATAATCGTCTCCTCCGGGACTCTTTTCTCACCTCATTCACTCACAAACGAGAACTTGCTTCTTCCGTCTAATGCAAGACAGTTTGCACCTGAGCCAGACAGGCCATACACTTGAGCATAGACAAGCAAGCAGTTCAAGTCAATTCATCTTTCAGTCTCTTTGAGTCGAACTACGGTGTTCTGACTTCCTCATTTCATGAGAGGATACATAGGCATAACTTAACAGTTATCGAACAAAAGTCTCTGTATATTCCCCCTCCTTCCAGCATCATTCTTTAAGCCTCATAGTCTTGAGCTTCATACTCCTGTTCTTACACTGACACTTCTTTATTTCACTTCACACTTCTTTTACACTGACACTTGCATTCTTTTCCAGCTTTGATACACAAATTGCACTGACACTACCCCTTTAAAACACAAATCTTTTAAGCGTGGATCCCGTCGAGTACGGCGGACAATCTGGGTGCTAATACCTTCCCAGGTTGTAACCAACCCCCTTTCTCAGTTTCTCTGGTTCGCAACCGTCTTATCCATCTTTTCTTAGGTTTATGCAGCATTACCTTTCCTTCGGGATAAAAATGCCTAGCTGGAGACTCTATTCATTTCTTCCCTTTCGTCGACCGTTCGCGTCTGTACCCCATTTGACCAGGTGTCATTTGGTGGGAGCCACAGCTTGGCGACTCTGCTGGGGACCCTTATACTGTAACCAGGGCTTCTGGTTCTTTTTGTGGGTTCCTCCTAGCGCTTGTTTGATTTGTGTTTGCTGGGGTGTTATATTCTATTTGTGCATTATTTATTGCTTTATGTACAACTTTATTTATTGCTTTCCTTTACAGTTTTTCATATTTCATACTGTCATTATCATTGCTGGATCTGGTTTTCTGTTTTGGTGGGTGGGGTTTCATTGAGAGTTTAAGCTCCTATACCTGGTGTAGAACCCCAAATTTTCCCTCTTCATTTTAAGCATCATAATACACAATTTTCATCATAAGCATATCATATATATAGCATTATAGCATAGAAAATTAAAGCATGACAAGCATCAAGCCCTAGCATGAGGCATATGGCCATCTGGGGAGGTGTTGAAGGCCATTTAAGCCAAGACAAGGGTTCCAATGGATTTTTGAGAGGCCTATGATGAGTCTAGACTCCTTTGGCAAGGCCAAGTTCACTTGCAAAAGCTCTGAGGATTGCTTAGTCATCACAAGTTTCAAGACAATGCAAGGCTCCTAGGCAGTGCAACCAAATTAGGGTTTTGGTTTCAAGGGCCTTAACCTCATAATTTTGGCCAACTCTTTTGGGAAATGTTTTCTATATGATAAGAGGTTCCTACATTTCAATTTTCATGGAAAAATTCCAAGTGGAAGTCAGTCATTGTCTCAGTTACTTGCAGATGAAGTAGAAAGTCAACTGAGCCCAGAAAACGTCAACTGTGCCATTCCAAAGGGTCCAACCCAACTTTTTTGGCCAAATGAGGTCTATTCAATGTTATAAGATGTTTGGTGAGCTTAAAGTCCAAGAATTTTGGTGGTTTGAGGGGTTTTGGCAAAAGTGCACAAAGTTGGTTATGGAAAAGTTACTATTTTTGGCTATTTTGACCTAAAACTTCACAAGGCCTTAACTTGATCAAAAAATCTTCAAATGGACCAAAGGTAAACATGAAATTTGGATAGTAAGGGCTGCCATTTTTAAAAAGTACAAGAGCATTTTCTGGAGATTTATAGATTTTTCTATAAGTCCCTCGAAAATTTGAGCATTCTAGGGAAAATTTCAAAATTTCAAGGCCAAGCCATTTGCACAAAGGCTCAAAAGTGGATAGTTTGCTATGCTATGTCCAAAGTAAGTTTACACAATCAAAATGCATCCCATTTAGGTCATTTGGCTCAAAGAAAAGTGGCAAAATTCGTGCACCTGAGAAAGTTCCATAAAACTTGCATTTTACACTTGAATTTGCATAAGGCATGACAATTGTGTGATAGCTCACATCCAAGGGCTGAAATTGCTTGCTGTGAATCATGGGTGGGATGGTGAATGCACATGCAAGAGAGGCCAGCAAATCATGAGCTTGGCATGCTTATGGCACACTTGGGCCAAATTTGCATTTTCACAAAAATCAGCCCTCTCTCACGTGCATTGGTTCTAACCCTTTTGCATTGCCTTATATATTCCATAACAATCAGAATTAGGGTTGGAGGCAGCCAGAATACACACTCATTCTCTCATTCTCATCTTTTATGCAAAATTGCTCATTCTCCACAAACTCTTGCTACAAGAATCCATTCACAAAACTCTTGCTGGATTCTTGATCCTCATCACTCATAGATCATTTCCATACCATTTGTTTGGATTATTCTTCAAGAATCATCCATTTCCCATTTCTTGTGCACATTTGCATTTTGTGCCATAACTTTTGATCTAGGCAAGTTTTCTTCAATCCAAGACCATATTCATACTCCTCTCATCTCAAGGATCATTAAGCACCCATGGATCTAGATTTATAGTGAAGTTTGTTCAAGTGGGCATTTGAGAAGCTTTGAAGCACAAGGAAGCACATTGCTGGATTTACAAGCTTGCAAAGCCTTAGATGCATTTATTTTGCATCTAAGGGGATAAGGATATCATTTGCCATCATTTTATACCATTCTTGACTTCGAATTTTAGACAACACCTCAGGTACACTCAAATTTCGAATCTCATAGAAATGTGTTTGGTTGTGTGTTTTAGAATTCTCATGTTGTGCTGGTTACAATGCTCTTTGTAGTTTGTGAAATGGTTGAGTATTTACAAAGTTATGTTGATTTAAAGTTTCATGTACAATTTTATTTTCATTCATATCTTGAGTTTCTTTGAGTTTTAATCCAATCCAATCATGTATTCTTGTTTAATGATGTTAGATTATGTATTCTAGAGAGTTTCATGGCTTGTCGCGGCTTGTTTTGAATTTTCGTGTGGATAAGGTTAGGGTTAGGGTTTGTTTCATTAATGGTGGTGAGAGTTTAGGGTTTTTCTCATGAAGAAGAAGGTGCAGCAGCCCCCCAGCGCTATCTGCACCCCCCCATGCGCGGCCCATTGAGTTTTCTAACTAGCATGTTTGCTCCTTGCACCCCCTTGGCCCATTTGCTTTATTTTCATTTTTTTTTCTTTACCAATTTATTCCATTTGCTTTTAATTCATTTAAAATATTTCTTTAACTCTACAAAATCCAAAAAAATTCATATGCACTCCTTGATTCATCTAGTTTTTCAACATGATTTTTCCAGATTTTTATTTTTATCCCATGTGGCCAAATAAATTCAACATTGAGCATTGCTTTCTTGTGGACTCTCATAGACCAATCTGTCTTGTCCAATTTCCATTTTCCTCATCCTTTAAGCTATGAACCCCATTCTTTTTTCATTGAAACCCTAAGACACTCTACTATCTTCATGATTTATCTTGGATTTTTCACAGACTTCCTTGCTAGACTTTGCTTGAGTTACTTGTGCCTTAATTTTCAAAACCCTAAATGGTGATACCTTGCATCCTTGAGCTTCATTGACCTAGTTTGGTGCTTTATTTTTGCAAACCCTTTTGGATTCTCATTTCCTTGTGTTTGGAGAGTGCTTTTCTGGTTGGGTAGAATTTTTAAGTGCTTGGATCTTTTTCTTGGGTATTTTCTTCCTCGCCTTGCCTTGTTTTGCATCCTTTGAGTCTTATAGCCTCTTTTAAGTTTAGAAGGGCACTTGTGCCAACTTCTCTTCATCTTTTGGGGCCCTTTAGAGGTTTATGGTTGCTCCTGGTCTTAGGATAGGGTTTGGATATCCTTGAGTCTTGGTGTTGGGTCCCTTTTATGTGCTTTATTTCTTTAAGTGTTAAGCATGCCTTCATTGCACTTATTTCACTTCCAATCATCTCAATAAAATCTTTGTTGCTTTGCTTATCATCTTGTGAACTCTTTGCCATGCCTATATGCTTGTGTAGCTTCTGACTTGTTGGTTCATGCCTTGATTTTATGTTGTTGCACTAACCTTGCAGGGGTTATGGTAAGTTTGAGATGTGGGAATTGAGTTCCACATCTCCATTTCTCATCTCTTCTCATATTGTTTATATGGACTAACACCTTCTTGTTGGGATTAGGCCTTTCTCATCTCTCCTCTTATATTCTTCTTCTTCTCTTGAGATCCTTTTTAGGTTAGAAAAACCTCACAAACCCTAGGAACTCCATGCATGCTAACTTAGGATAGAAACTTCCCCCTAGTTTTTCCTTTTTGCTCCTTTGGTTCTCTTTCTCTTCTCATCTCATGACTCTTAAAAAACACTCTAATAAATTTGAAGTGATACATTGATCCATAGCCTTATTCCATGAGGTATGCTTGTAGTCTTCCCATCTTGGGATAGTACATGTTTACCTTGTGATGCACAAGTCTGATCAAGGTATCTTCTTCATAAAAGAAAAGCATAAAAAACACTTCTTCATTTGTAAATAACCAAAAACACTTAATAACTAAACAAGTTAGTGAGCTTAGGCCCTAATCTTTGGGTTCAAGTTTTGGGGATCTTCTCCTTACTTGAGTGTGCTTGTTCTATTATTCCATCTTGGAATGTAGTGACAAGTGCACATTCCATGGAAAATAGCTTGAGTTCACTTCCTTGTGACACACTCCTAAAAGCCTCTAAAAAACACAAACAAACAATAAACGTCTTTCCTTCGGGAATTCTTTTCTCATCTCCTTCGCTCCGTACGCGAACTTGCTCCTACCTGTCACTTTGCAAGACGGTAACGCACTCGTCGTCCGAGCCTGCAACACCTGAGCATTGACATAGGCAGTTCAAGCCTTAATTCACAAGCAATCTTTTCCACCCCTAGTTAGGGGAACTACGGTGTCTCTGATCCTCATTATCCCAATGAGGTACGTAGGCAGCGGGGTAGGGCCCGTTCGAGCACAATCTTTATTTTCCCTACATTTTTTCCCTTTGTTTCTTATTCAGTTCTTTTCCAGTTCCAGTTTCTTTTCATTTTCATTTCTTTTGCTTTAGTTTTCATACCCTCACCCTTTGAAACAGTCTCTTTTGCAAGCGTGGATCCCGTCGGGTACGACGGACAATCTGGGTGCTAATACCTTCCCAGGTCGTAACCGACTCCCGAACTCAGTCTCTTTGGTTCGCAGGACCTGTGTCCTTCCTCTTCTTTCCTCTGGTTTGTGCAGCATTACCATTCCCGTTCCTTCGGGATAAAAATGCCTGGCTGGCGACTCTATTCTTTTTTCGCGCCACTTTCGCGTTTGTACCAGGATGGAAATCCGGGGAGCGACACCTGGGACCTGAGTGACACCTAGGCTAGAGTAGTTCATGTTCTTTCCCATTCCATTTCGGTTTGGTGTGGGAATATGAAACATGGTTCAGATGTGGGTTTCTTCTTAAGAACTCTGTGCTACAGATTTCCTGTAGTGCTAGGGCTATCTGGGAAGCCTGCTAAGTCTGGATGACCTTTATTATGACCTTCAGAAACTGAGGTGAATTAGAGGAGGATCTTTTATGGTTATTGTAAACACTGTACCTCCGGGTTAGAAGTGTTTACACTTCTCATAACTTATCCAAGTCTGAGGATCCTTGTTCTAGAACACTACCTGTGAGGGGGTTGGGCTGTTTACAGGTTTGCAGGTACCTTTGGCCACATCATACCCTGTTTTGTTTGGTATAAGAGTACCTCATTTTGGACAGTTCTTGTGATTAACCCTGGACATGTGACTCTTTATTTGAGTCCCCCACCTTGGTTACTGGATTTCTGAACCTTCATTTGGACCTTCTTTGAACATACATGGGCTTATATCAAGACAGATAATCAGATCTAGCTTGATCACAAACCCTTGCATATCATTTGCATACATCATCATTTGCATCATTTAACATTTGTTTATTTGCTTTTCAGGGTATCCATTTCACTGTATCTGGTTTGGTTTTGACCCCTTCTTCTACATAGACCTCTGCTTCATCAGTTATCTGCTTCATCTATTCTCATCATCACCAGCATCAGCCTGTCAGTAGCTCATCTCCAGTATCGGTATTGATCTTCATCAGCACCTATCTTCATCCTCTTCAGCATTTATGGCTATTCCCAGGAAGACCAACATATCCTACCATTTCTTTGAGCCTGTGTTGACTGGCATCAGGCAAGTCCAGTCACTTATCACACCTGACCATATCCCATTGTTCAGGGAACACTATGGAGGTATCCTGGATATGGTTATGGACCTGGACCCTTCTCAGAGGAGCATGATCCATACCTGCTTACAGTTTTATGACCCTCCTTTGAGATGCTTCACCTTCTCAGACTTTCAGTTAGGGCCTCTATTGGAAGAGTTTTCCTCATTGACTGGAGTACCTATCAGGGGTGGACTCCCATTCAATCCAGAAATGACCTTTCCCAGCAATGGAGATGTAGCAAAAGCACTGTACTTGGAGCCTGCCTTGATTGAGCAAAGCATGAAAACAAAAGCTGGGATCCCTGGTTTGCACTTAGATTTCTTGATTTCTCAGGCCATCCTAAAGGCCTCCTTGGGAGAATGGAGGGCAGTCTGTGCACTGTTAGCCCTCAGCGTATATGGGATTATACTGTTTCCAGATGAGCCCAAATTTATCAGCAAGAATGCCATTCATCTGTTTCTTCTAAGGAACCTAGTACCCACATTGCTGGGAGATTTCTATTACTCCATTCATCAGAGGAATGAGAAACAGAGGGAGAAATTAGTGAGATGTTGTGCTCCTTTATTTCACACCTGGCTGCTCAGACATCTACCTAAGACAGATGCCTTCTTGAATCCTCACTAGCAGAAGAATTGGGCTAAGAGGCTCATTGCTTTGACTTCAGATGATATTAGATGGTGCATCCAGAGCACCAAAGGCAAAGACATTATCACCAGCTGTGGGCAATACCCAAATGTGCCTCTGATAGGAGTAAAGGGTTTCATCAATTATAATCCTTTGCTGTTTAAGAGACAACTGGGCTATGCTCTGGTTCACCCTCCCAGAGTGCAAGATTTAGCTGAGACCCTGTATTGTGAAATAAAACCTAATCTAGCTACTGTCAGACAAGCATCCTGGGCTTGGGACAACATCCAGGCAAAAGGGATGGCTATCCTGGGGAGGTGTAATAATGTTGCTTCAGCTCAGTACTACGATTGGTCCCGTACTAGAGCTCAGATTACTGGAATGCCTTTCACCATTGAGGACATACCTGGACCATCTACAGCTCAGCCAGCAACAACTGTCATCCTGGAAGAATTTGAAAAGCTGAAGGAAAGGAATGAGAATCTGTCTCAAGCTCTGAAGAAGACCCTTTGGGAAAGGAGTGATGGTCGTTTGGACATTGAGAGACTGGAGAAGCTTAGGGTGGAGCATCTGGCCAAGATTGAGAAAACAGAGGACTACATCAGGAAAACAAGGGTTGGGGAACAAATATTGAAGAATGCCTGTAAAGAAGCCAAGCTTCAGAAGGCTAGGACTGAGCTTTATCTGCAAGAGAGTCAGGCTAGGTGGGTCAGGATCACTGAAGCCCGGACACAAGAGGATCAGAGAACTAAATCCAAGATTGAACAGTTAGAGGCCAATGAGAAGAAGCAGCAGGAAGCTTTGCTGGCAGCCCAGAAGGAAATTTCAGAGTTGAAGCTTAGGGCTGGATTGAAGAGATCAAAGGACCAGGACAGGCACAAGAAGTTGACCACTGCCATTGCCACCGGGAACCTCCTCATTAGGACCATTACAGAGCATCCAGTTGGTCCAGTGACTGAGGCACTCCTGAAGGAGGTTAAGGAGGATGAGTTTGGATTGGATGTTTGACTTCTTTGCTTGTTGTTCATTTCTATTTTATGTACTTTTCTTTTGTTGTATTTTGACCCTCCAGGGGCATATGTTGTAAAACAAACTATGTATTTGTTCATCATTTGTAATATATTAGTTTGCTTTCATTGGGTTTCTTTTATCAAGCAACATCAAGCATCTTCCTCGAGGTCTGGAAAGGTCAAAACCAAGAACCAAGCCGGATACCTTGGAAAACAAATAAGTATGCTGCATTGCATACTAACCTTGTTTTGTTTTGTAGGTTTTGTTATTTTTTATTTCTAACTCAGTTGTGATCTCAGGAAATATTGCTCGTCGCCGGGTGTTCCCTGTCAACCGTACACACCGGTACCCTACTCGCAACAACCTTCCTGGTATCCAAATGGATCAAGTACAGCAGGACCTGACTGAGGTCAGAACTCAGATGGCTAATGAAAGAGTGGAGATGAGGAACCAAATGGCTCAATTCATGGCTGTGATGACTGGCTTGGCCCAGAGCCAAGAAAGGTTAAGGGAACTAGTGGAAAGACAAACTCCCGAGGAACCTCACCTTGGAACTGGAGGAACTAGTAACAATGAAAGGGGTCAGCCTCATGTTAATCCACCAGTATTTGGACCCCATCTAGATCCGGAAGTCAATATCCCGAGAAATGTGCAAGGAAATACTGCTGGGGGGAGAATATTGCAGGAAGATCCCCAAGAAGAGCAGTTTACTGTTATGGGAGCAGGAGATGAAGTCTATGACCGGAGGTTAGATAAAATTGCTGAGAAATTGAGATCTCTGGAGTCCCAGAATTCCTTGGGCTTCGATGTAATGGACATGGGGCTAGTGGATGGGGTGAGGATTCCCCACAAATTCAAACCCCCGTGCTTTGAGAAATACAATGGAACCTCTTGTCCACGAACTCACTTGCAGTCCTTCCTGGGAAGACTTAAAGCCTATACTATGGATGAGAAGCTGTGGATGTTCTACTTTGAAGACAGTCTGACTGGGGCTTCAAGGGAGTGGTATTCACACTTGACCAGAGCTACCATTAGATGCTGGAAGGACTTAGCTGAAGCCTTCATCAGGAAATATCAATACAATCTGGACATGGCTCCTAACAGGACCCTTCTAATGGGAATGTCTCAGTCTTCCAGAGAAAGCTTCAGGGAATATGCCCAAAGGTGGAGACAGCTGCTGCTGCTGTCCAACCACCCATGTCGGAAAGAGAAATGGCCGACATGTTCATGAATACCCTACAAGGAACATATATTGATAGACTGGCTGCCTTTTCCTCTACCAGCTTTGCTGATGTAGTCATAGCTGGTGAAAGGATTGAAAGCCTTTTAAAAATGGGCAAAATTTCTGATAGTGGTGCAAGTTCATCCAGTAATCCTAGGAAGCCTTTTGTGGGACCCCGAAGAGCCGGTGAGACCAATTCCATTCATGCCAGCAGGGGCAGACCTCAGTATGTCCACAGATCAGTAGCAGTTGTCACCATTCCAGCTCCGATTCCTCAGCAGTCGGGATATCAACAACAACAACAACCACAGTATCAACAACAAATTCAGTACCCGCAACAGAGAACCTACAACAACAGCAATAGTAACCAGCAACAGCGACCATTCCAACAAAGACCATCACAGGCAAATAGGGTGATTGACCCTATCCCTATGCCTTATGTTGCCTTATTGCCACAACTCCTGAAGCTCAACTTGGTTGAGTTAAGGACGTTGGCACCACCAGATCCCCTCAATCTCCCGAGGAACTATGATGTCAATGCCAGATGTGCTTTCCACTCCAATGCACCTGGTCACAGCACTGAAAATGCAGGGCCTTACAAATGAAAGTACAAGATCTGGTGGATTCTAAAGCCCTCAACTTTGCACCTCCTCCGAATGTCAACAAGAATCTTATGCCTAATCATGGCGGGCCGAGGGTTAATGCCATTGAGGAAGACAAACCATCTACCTTGATCACCAGTGTTGCACAAATTCGAACACCTTTGGTAGAAATTAAAGCTCAGCTTCTAGATTGCCAAGTGTTCCCCGGGTGTGAGCTTGGTTGTGGGTATTGCAACATTGCAGTCAACGGGTGTGAAAATTTGAGAAGCGGCATAGATGGTCTTATCAAGGATGGTATCCTTCAGATTTCAACAACGGCGCCTACAAATCCAGCAATTCCTTTAACAACAATTCCCGATTCTTCTACAACAGCAGCAACAATCATTCCTACCGATTCATCAATATCATCAGCAATGGCTCCGTCCATCACTTCAACAAGTCAAATTTCAACAACCATCTCTTCTACAACATCAACATCCATTTTATTAGCAGAATCTTCTACAACGCCAGCAAAAATTAACGAAGATGTTTCAACAGTTACAATCTACTATGTCCCATCAAATGTTCCTCCCAGCAGCAATTTCCAACAACAAGTCATGGCACCACCTACCAGATCACCAGTCACAATTTACTATGATCCGCACACCGTTACAGTACCCTCCTCTGCAGCAGTCAGTCCAGTTACTATTACGGTGCCTGGACCAGTTCCTTATGAAAGCAGTAATGCCATACCTTGGCATTATGGCTCTGATCTCTACTACAACGGGGAGAAAATCACTCTGGATTCATCAACCTCTTCTCCACAAATTGATAATGTTGGGGGAGGCGGAGGCTTCACCAGAAGCGGACGCTTTTTTGCCTCACAAACACAAAGACCTAATGTTGAGGCAGAAGCTGCCGCCAGAGCAAAGGGAAAGAGTGTGGTACCTGAAGAGCCAACTGTCAAAGACACTCAGAAGACATCTTTTGAATAAGATGTAGACGAGTTCATGAGAATCATAAAAAGAAGTGATTACAAGGTGGTAGACCAGCTTCACCAAACCCCCTCCAAGATCTCCATATTATCACTGTTGATGTGTTCTGAAGCTCACAGGAACGCACTGTTGAAAGTCCTTCACGCAACATACGTACCGGAGGAGATTACTGTTAATCAGCTCGAAACTATGGTTGCGAATGTCAACACCAGTCATGGACTGGGCTTTACCAATGCTGACTTAACAACAGAGGGACGTAACCACAACAAGGCTTTACATATCACCTTGGAATGCAAGGGTGTTGTTCTATCTCATGTACTGGTGGACACTGGGTCATCACTCAATGTTCTACCAAAGAAAGCCTTAGTGAAGCTGGAGAATGATGGCTTGGCATTGCGTCCGAGTAATTTGGTGGTGAGAGCATTTGATGGCTCTAAAAGATCAGTGCTTGGGGAGATTGATCTGCCTATGATGATTGGCCCACAGACCTTCAAAACTACCTTCTTTGTGATGGACATTCAGCCGGCCTACAACTGTCTGTTGGGTAGACCCTAGATCCACGCCGCTGGCGCTGTTACGTCTACCCTTCACCAGAAGTTGAAATTCGAGTGGGAAGGCCAAATCATCACCATCTGTGGGGAGGAGGACATTTTCGTTAGCCAGCTGGCTACGTATAAGTACATTGAAATGGATGGAGAAATCCATGAAACCATGAGCCAGGGTTTGAGGGCCTGAACATTAATGAAGCATCTACTGTACTGGGAACTTCCATAACATCGTACCTACAAGCCCGGAAGGTTATTGAGGAAGGTACCGCCCAAGGCTGGGGCAAGTTGCTGCCCGTAGAGAAGAAAGAAGGCCGATTTGGGTTAGGTTACAAACCAACTCAACAAGATCAATCAGAGGCTGCAAAAGAGCCCAAGTTTGTCAGCGGGGGAATGCTCACCCCGGATGCAGTGAACAATTTGGAAGACGAGGAGGAAAGCGACCGCAACCTGGAGAGGTGGATACGTCCAAGTATCCCAGGGAGCCAAGTCTCAAACTGGTCTTCCCAGGAAATTATAAGGGTTACTCCTGCAGAGTAATTATTATTTCCTGTATTTTAAAGCATGCATCAAGTCCTGCATCTTGCCCAAGATGTCAAGACTCATTTTGTAATCGGGCCATCTTGTATTTTGTGCAAAGATAAATTAATGAATATCAGGACATCTTTTGCAAATGAGTCTTTTCTTTTTCGCTCACTGTTTTTCATTTTTCACTTTTTGTACAAAAATAAAATGGCAGTGTTTTTCAAAATAAATAACTTCATTTCCACTTTTTTCTAAATAAGATAAAACCGATCACTAAAATGAACAAATCTAAACCCTTGCAGAAAGTGCCCTCCAGACTGCACCGACAACAACACTGCTATGACTTCGTATGACTTTGACAATCCAATCAATCAAGCCGATGAAGGGGTTGAAGAAGATTATGAGCTTCCTGAAGAGCTAGCCAGGTTGTTAAGGCAAGAGGAGAAGGTTATCACTCCTCATCAGGAGGAGGTCGAAACGGTTAATCTTGGTACAAAAGAAGAAGTGAAAGAGGTTAAGATCGGGGCATGTCTAAAAGATTCAGTAAAAGAGCAACTGATTGATATGCTTCGGTAGTATGTGGATGTTTTCGCTTGGTCTTATCAGGACATGCTAGGGTTGGACACCGATATCGTCATGCACAAGCTGCCTTTGAAAGAAGATTGCCCGCCAGTAAAACAGAAATTGCGCCGTACTCGCCCAGATATGACAATGAAGATAAAAGAAGAGGTACAAAAGCAATGGGACGCCGGTTTCCTTGCTGTGACCAGCTATCCACCGTGGGTTGCTAATATTGTACCTGTGCCTAAGAAAGACGGCAAGGTGAGGATGTGTGTGAACTACCGGGATCTGAACAGAGCCAGCCCGAAAGATGACTTCCCTTTACCTCACATTGATGTATTGGTTGATAATACGGCTCAGTTCTCGGTGTTCTCCTTCATGGATGGATTTTCAGGATACAATCAGATCAAAGTGTCACCTGAAGACATGGAGAAGACAACTTTCATCACACCCTAGGGCACATTCTGTTATAAGGTAATGCCATTCGGCCTGAAGAATGCTGGTGCTACTTATCAACGGGCTATGGTAACATTATTCCATGACATGATCCATAAAGAAATTGAATGTTATGTGGATGACATGATTTCCAAGTCCCTCACAGAAGAAGACCACCTGGTGAATCTGTTAAAGTTATTCAAGCGTCTGAGGAAGTACCAGTTGAAGTTAAACCCCAACAAATGCACATTCGGGGTGCGATCCGGTAAGCTGCTGGGATTTATTGTAAGTGAAAAAGGGATTGAAGTTGACCCTGACAAAGTCAAAGCCATTCAAGAAATGCCTGCACCCAAGACTGAAAAATAAGTTCGGGGGTTCTTAGGCAGATTGAACTACATTTCACGTTCATATCTCACCTTACTGCGACCTGTGAACCTCTGTTCAAGCTGTTAAGAAAAGAACAAACGGTCAGGTGGAATGAAGACTGCCAAAGGGCTTTTGACAAAATCAAGGAATACTTACAGGAGCCTCCAATCCTTATGCCTCCAGTTGAAGGAAGACCTCTAATCATGTACTTGACAGTATTAGAAGAGTCAATGGGGTGTGTGTTGGGCCAGCATGACGAGTCTGGTCGAAAAGAGTATGCAATATACTACCTAAGCAAAAAGTTTACCGACTGTGAACAACGTTATTCACTGCTCGAGAAAACTTGTTGTGCTTTAGCGTGGGCTGCTCGCCGACTAAGGCAGTATATTTTGACCCACACCACTTTGTTGATCTCCAAGATGGACCCAGTTAAGTACATTTTTGAGAAGCCAGCACTTACCGGACGGGTTGCAAGATAGCAAATGATCCTCACGGAATATGACATTCAGTACACATCTCAAAAGGCCATCAAAGGCAGTGTATTGTCTGATTACCTTGCTGAGCAACCCATTGATGATTACCAGCCTATGAGATTTGACTTCCCCGATGAAGACATCATGTTTATAAAAGCAAAAGATCATGAAGAGCCTGTTCACACTGAAGGGCCTGACCCAGAAGAAGAATGGACTATGATGTTTGATATGGCCGTTAATATGAATGGTCGTGGTGTTGGTGCAGTACTAATTACACCTAAAGGAGTTCACATGCCTTTCTCGGCAAAACTCACCTTTAACTGCACTAACAACGAAGCTGAATACGAAGCTTGTATTATGGGTCTTGAGGAGGCCATTGATCTCAGGATCAAGACTTTGACTGTATTCGGAGATTCAACTCTAGTGATTAATCAAACCAACGACAAATGGTACACTCACCAGGATCATCTGATACCTTATCGGGATTATACAAGGAGGTTATTGACTTTCTTCACAACAGTCAAGATTGAGTATATCCCTCGAGACGAGAATCAGTTTGCAGACTCTTTGGCTACCATTTCATCCATGATCAAAGTTCAAGCTGCCAACTTTGTGCCTCGGATTTCAGTATCCAGACTTGACAGACCGGCATATGTATTCTCCGCAGATGTTGTCAAAGATGACAAGCCTTGGTTCCATGACATCAAATGCTTCTTGGAGGATCAAACATACCCACCTGGGGCATCATCCAATGATAATAAGACTTTAAGAAGGCTAGCTGGTAGTTTCTTCCTGAATACTGATGGTTCCCTGTACAAGCGGAACTTTGATATGGTACTCCTCAGATGTGTTGATTAGACAGAGGCATATTTGCTAATGCACGAGGTGCACGAAGGATCTTTTGGTACCCATGCGGGAGGGCATGCAATGGCTAAAAAGTTATTGAGATCAGGCTACTACTGGATCACAATGGATGCAGACTGTTGTGCTTATGCCAGAAAATGCCATAAATGCCAGATTTATGCAGATAAAGTGCATGTGCCTCCCAATCCTTTGAATGTGATGTCTTCACCCTGGCCCTTCGGCATGTGGGGCATTGATATGATTGGAAAAATCGAACCGACTGCTTCAAATGGCCACAGATTCATCCTGGTAGCCATTGACTATTTTACCAAGTGGGTTGAAGCAGCTTCGTATACAAATGTCACCAGGCAGGTGGTAGCCCGATTCCTAAAGAGAGACATCATCTGTCGGTATGGGGTGCCCGAGCGAATCATTACTGATAATGGTTCCAATTTGAACAATAAAATGATGGCAGAACTGTGCCGGGACTTCAAAATCCAACACCACAATTCTTCTCCTTACAGGTCAAAGATGAATGGCATTGTTGAGGCAACTAATAAGAATATCAAGAAGATTGTGCAAAAGATGGTGATCACCTACAAAGACTGGCATGAAATGCTACCATTTTCCTTGCATGGGCACCGTACCTCAATTAGAACATCCACTGGGGCAACACCGTATCAGCTTGTGTATGATATAGAGGCAGTCCTACCTGTTGAAGTTGAATTACCCTCGTTGCGGGTACTGATGGATGTCAAGTTGAATGAACCAGAATGGGTCCGATCTCGGTACGATCCACTGAATCTGATTGAAGAAAAGAGATTAGCTGCAATCTGTCATGGGCAGTTATATCAGAAAAGAATGAAGAAAGCCTTCGATCAGAAAGTCAGGATTCGGGAATACCTAGTAGGAGATCTTATGCTGAAAAGACTCCTCCCTACTCATGCAGACCACAGGGGCAAGTGGACTCCGAATTACGATGGTCCATTCATAGTAAAGAAGGTTTTCTCGGGTGGAGCACTGATGCTCACTACTATGGATGGCGAAGATTTCCTGTCCCCTGTGAATTCAGATGCAGTTAAAAAATACTTCGCATAAAATGACCCGATGGACATAAAAACAGAATGTAAGTCCAGGCAAAAATAGGGCATCCCAGCGAGTCAGAAACAAAATAAAAGACTCGGGCAAAAATAAGGGGAAAATAAAGAAAAATGTACACCCGCTGAGTTGAAAAGCCGCATTGGACAACTCAGGCAAAAATGGGTATCCCGGTGGATTGAAAACCCGAAAGGGCGATCCACGCAAAATTAGGGAATAAGCGAACAACTGCATCCTGAATTCGTCTGTATCACTTACAACATGGCAAGCTTCGAAAGGTTAAAGCATCGGTCAGAATCAGCCTCCCTCAGAAAGCAAGATGAGAAGAAGGTCAAGTGTCATACGAGTCATAGCAAAGGAAAGCTCCTTGAAGCGTCATCAACATTGCCAACACCCTTTTGTTTCTCAATTTGTAACAATCTCCTCATTTCAGGGGATCTGTTTCCTTGACTATACTTGCCAATTCAGGGCACACAAATTAATAAAATCAGATTTTCAGTCATATCTTGTCTCGTACATTTTATTTTTCATTTGCAAAATGTCCGATGTCCTTAAGATATTGATTGCATAAATACAGATGCACCTTTTCTAAATCACATGCTTACAGGAAACATATTTGCTCCCGGGCGTGTCTAAACTCCTATGACGGAATCCAGTAAGGGATACCTCGGGGAACTTGTACGTTTCTTTGTCATACAGGATTGCAGGTGTTCAAGGCACAACATGGGGCATGAAAGCTTCTCCCCAGTAGGCTGCCAAATCATTATTTCCTCAGCACACCTTCCAAGCGGCACCCGAGATGCTTTCTCCCCATCAGAGTTGCCAGGCATCACTTCTCCAACATTTCCTTCAGAGCAGTACCAGAAGGTGCTCATATCCCCAGCTGAGTTGTCAAGTATCATCCTCAGCAGGATCCCCACAGAAATCTCTAGGAGGATCTTTCAGTGATCTTTCTTCTTCCCCAGCCGAGTGACAGACAAGGAACCATCTCCCCGCAGAGTTTCAGCCTCTATCCAGAAGAGCAATGCCTGAAGATCTCACAACAGGGTGACGAAAGCTTATACGGACCCCAGCTGGGTCCCTCATTACCAAGATAGGTTTATCAATGACCTACTTCCCCATGCAGAGTCATGTATGTCAGATCTACCAGTGATCTCACCCCCAGCTGGGATATCCACTTCAAGCAGATCAGCCAGAGAACTCCACAACAACGGGATCCGAATCCCGGATCGGCATCTTTGCATAATCATAGCATTCGCGTCATATTTTCCCCACAAAGCATAGCATTCTGTCTAATATGGAGCATTACTGCAAAAATCAAACATATTGCATAATCATAAGCCATGATCTGAATCAAACACTTGTAAATACTGACCTTCCATCAACAATATACAACATACTTCTCAAGCTCCCCGACAGAATATTAAAGCATTTCCTCTACACTCACAAATACAGAAACGTGCTCCGTTTGGCAATCGTCTGTGTCGTCTTTCCCCAGTAAAGTCACCCAAACAGATACTTATACATGACAGATGCTTCTTGACATTCGTCTGTGTCATATCCCCAGCAGAGAGCCAAAGCGTCCCCTTTGCACTCACAACAAGCAGATACATATATAGACACTTCTCTGACACCCGTCCGTGTCACCTCCCCTAACATAGTTACCTAAACACTTTGTAAATCAAATACTTGTTTATAATATACTTCCTCCGGCACCCGTCCGTGTCGTGCTCTCTCCAGCAAGTTGAACACTCGTCTATGTCTCACTCATCGCTTCTTACTCATACAGATACTCTTCCGTATCTTGTATACGCTACTTAAATCCCCTCAGAGTCAACACTCGTCTATGTTCTTTGTTAACCAGTTGATACTCGTTCGTATCATCATGCGTCAAGCGTGTGTTTCTACTGATACTCGTCCGTATCATAGTCTTAAGGATGCTCGTTCGTATCTTTAATCTATACACTGTGTCAAACACTTATACTTTCTTGAATTTAGACACTTGTCTGTGTCTACCATTCCCCAGAAGAGTCCCCCAGCAAACCCCGATGATTTATTTTCTTTTTATCTGACATTCGTCCTATGTCATGATACCTTTCGGCAGCCGTACCCTGCCAGGTGATCGTCCTTCACCTTTTTTTGATGATCGTCCTTCATCATTCCCCAGTGGAGTCTCTATTCATTAGAACCCCTTCTTATCCGACATTCGTCCTATGTCGTGATTTTTTTTAGCAGTCGTCCCCTGCTAGGTGATCGTCCTTCACCTCTTGATGATCGTCCTTCATCATATTATCCGATGGCCGTCCCCATCGTCGATCTTGTTATCTGACATTCTTCATATGTCATGATAAACCCTCATAGCAGCTGTACCCTGCTAGGTGATCGTCCTTCACCTCTTGATGATCGTCCTTCATCATGCTTATTCGATGGTCGTCCCCATCGTCGACCTTTTCATCCGACATTCGTCCTATGTCGTGATACTTTTGGCAACCGTACCTTGCCAGGTGATCTTCCTTCACCTTGGATGACCATCCCTCATCCCTATCCCCAACAGAGCAGCCGTCCCCTGCTAGGTGATCGTCCATCACCTCTGATGATCATACCTCATCATTTATTTCATTCATACCTTGAACTTGACGGTCGTCCCCATCATTCACTTTACCTTTAACCCCCAGAAAATCTTATTCCTTTGCTTGATGGCCGTCCCCATCATAATCTCTTATATCCCCAGCTTGTCAGCAGTCCCTGCCATTACTTCATTTTCCGTATTTTCCCCAGCATGTCGGCCGTCCCCGTCATTGCTTCATCCCCAGCAGTCGTCCTCTGCTCGACGGTCGTCCTACGTCGCCCGCACTTTATAAACATACTTTACTTCCTCTTACAATCTATATCCCTTTTCTTCTTCATTTTGTGAGTGCAAATTTTGGACTGTCTTTGGTATTCAACCACAAGTTATCTTGTTTGCCTGTTAAGCTGTTGCTTACATCCTGCACAGCTAACTCAAGCTTGAATAGGGGCAGCTGTAAACACCCCAAATTTGCTCTCACCCATTCACACCATGGCTTGTGATCTTTTCATTTGCACAAATTCAATCATAGCATCTCATACCACATTTTTGATTCACTACATTGATTCTAAGTCATCTGCATCTAGGGTTTGTGATCTGAGTCATCCCTGAGATATTTGAGCCACTCCAAAGGTCATCAATCACTTCAAAGGGGTCCATGTATGTTCAATCATCATATTATATCCTCAAAAGATCAAGGAGGTCAAGAAAATCACAAGAACTGAGAAAGGCATGGAAGTAGAGCCAAGCTTAACTGCACAGATGACCTAAAATTAGGGTTTTGGTTTCAGAGGCCATAACTCCAATTTTTTTGGTCATTCTTGTTTCTATTGGTCTCTATATGTTATGAGGATCATGCATATCAATTTTCATGAAGAAATTCAATGGGGAAGGCATCTGATCAGGAGATGACTTCTTAAGCAAGTCAGTGCAAAATCAGGGCATCTGAGGCCCCCAATGACCCAACCAAAGGGTGTTATCCATCATTTTGATTGTGTATGATCTTTATTTTATCATAGAAGATGTTATAAGTTCACAAAATTGAAGAATTTCAAGCCATTTGCAAAGTTGCCTTTTTGGGAAAGTGACTTATAATGTAAACTTGCCATTTTGGGAAAGTTTTTCAACCTCCTCTTTTTGATTCAAAAATGCTTCAAATGAGAAAACTTTGGTCATGAAAGTTGTATAATGGATCCTCCCATTTTCAAAAAGTACAAGAACTCATTCTAATTCATTTTGGATCAAAAGTTATGGCTTGTCAAAATTGGGAAAAATCACTTATTTTTCACTTTTGCACCAAAACAAGAAAGTTGCAAAACCTCATGCCAAGGCCAAATGTGACTTCAAACCAGCTTCTAATCATCACGCAAACATAATTCATGGCTCATAATTCAGATTTTCCCAAGAAATTTCTCACTTTCATGCCTTGAATTCCAAGAATCATAAGTTACTTTTCATGAAAATCACAAAGAGGGAAATCTTGCAAGAAGGGTTCCTTTGGTTTTGTTTGATCTCTAATCAATATCAAAGTGTCATAACAACATTATATGGTGCATTTTGCAGCATATTGCCCAAGAGGTGTCACATGTCCATGGCCAAAAATCACAAAGTGTAACAAGTTGCAAAATTGCAAAACATGTGGTATCTCACCCTTCATCCATCCCAGCTCACATCAGTTCATCCCATGGCCATCCTTGAAGGCAGCTGAACCCAGAGAAACCCTAAAATAGCCTCTGCCACAGCCCATGCCTCAAGTACACCTAACATTGACTTTTTGGCCAATTGCCCCATGCTATTCCCACAGTGCAAGTCACTTCCTCAGACCTCTTCCAATAGTTTAGGGATGTGCTATGGATCATAAAGAAAACCACACACAAGCCAGAAACCTCCCACAATCCAGCTTGCACAAAATCTGTCCAAAACTTCTCCTCTTCGAAACTCTTCACATAACCTTCAAACTTCCATTTTTCTTTCACCAACCAGTCACAAATCATCCTCTGAACAAAACCCACCCCCTGAAACAGCTTGAAACATCACACACAAAGACCTCCATTTCTGCTACACCAGAACAAAATAGCCACAACCAGCCATTCTCAAAGCTCTCCAAGCTTCATTTCATCATCAGGGTATTCAAAGGAGAGGGTTTGCACAAAGTTTGAGTCCAGAAAGCTCAGAATCAGAGAGTCTTCATCTCAGGTAACATGAAGAACTTTTTCCCCAAAAGCTAAGTTTTAAGTTCTTTTATGGTTCTGCATGTTCCCCTGATCATGAATATGTATTTACTTTTGAAAATGGTGAAGTAACCATCATGTATGAAGCCTCTGAACATTTGCCCGTGTTTCACATTTTGCTTCGATTCATGCTTGTGAGGAAAAATAAATGAGTTTTAGATGAGGGTTTAGGTTTAGAAGAGTGTGAGGATCATTTTGGTGGAAGAAATTTGGAGTTTGGTAACCTGTAGAAGAAACTAGGGTTTGTGCTTGCCGGAGAAGATGACCGGAACCACTGTTCCGGTCATCTGAAAGTGATTAATGTTAATTAGGGTTTAGGGACGAGTTTGAATGTAGGCCGTGCGATTGTTCTTTCCCGCGCGCATTGGATGGATGAGATCTGATCATTAGCCCTAATCCAGATTTAATTAAATGTTAATTAATTGATTAATTAAGTTTAGGGAAGTTTGAACCTGGGTCGTCCAGATGCGCGCCAGGTCAAACTTCCCAAGCCCAGATTCAATCTGGACTCTCCATTGCACATACTTTCCATTTTATTTAATTTTGTTTCATTTTATTTGCATTTTATTTACACGAATTTTAAAAAATAGCAAAACATATTAAAAAATTCTGATTTTTTTTGTTAAACATTTCATCAATTTTCAGAACCCAAAAATATTTTTATTTTTATTTTTTGCATTAAAAATTATTTTTAAATCATTTAAATGTTTATTTTTAATTGGTTAATGGAAATTAATTAATTAAAAATGCATTTAGGTATTTAAATATCACAAAAAAATTCACATTGCATTTTAAAACATTTAGAAACATTATCAAACTCTCAAAACAAATTTCTTTTTGGTCCTTGATGTATTTTGACAATTTTCATTGGAATAAAAGTTGTTTAAAGGAAATATTTTTGTTCAAACTTAGAAAAATTCATTCTGCCTAACCATGAAGAGTTTGATAATGGTTCTTCTTGCATTGCATCCTTCATAGCATTTAGTTTTTAGGGTAAAATTGGTTTGAATTTATCTTTCATTTTCAATTTAATGAGCTTTCTTCCTTTTGAGGTACCTTGAAACCCTAGTTGACTTGAGAAAATCATAACTCCCTTTAGGTTAAGAGTTAGGTCCCCTCCTTTGGGCACTGAACTTGTGTAGGGTTAGGGTTCCTTTGATCCCATTTTCAATTTTTTATCATGTCATTTGCTTCTGGTTTTGAATTTTTGTGTTGCATGTTGTTCATAAACCCTAATTCTTGCTTTCCTTTGCATTCATCTCTTATATGCTTGCATTCAAGAACTTGCCATGACATTTTGTGCATCCACATGACTTCTAAGACATCTTAGGACATATTAGAATCATGTTTGATCATTGCATCATTCATTTGACATGTCATACCTTCATTGCATGTCATAAGTTTTCATGAACTTTCATGGTTCAAGGCATGCTCCATATACATCCATCCTCTTGTATGCTCACATATATGCATCTTTTTGACTTTGCACCATCTCTTGACATCATTTGCATCATGTGTATGTTTCTGACTTTGGCCCTTGCCCATCCATATGCATTGTTTCATCTCATTTCTTCCCTTATGCATCTTGTACTAACTTTTCAGGTTAATGGTAAGTTTGTTGGGGAGGTGGATTTGCCTTCACCTCCTACCTCTTCTCACCTTATCATTTTACATCCTTGCTGCATTTTTACTTGTCTTTGAGTGAGCTTGCTCACTTGTGCCTCTCTTCCCTCTTTTCTTTTCTCATCTCATCTCTTTTCTATCTTGTTCCTCCTTGGTGGCCTTTGAAGATCCCTTTCTTTCTTAAGCCTCATAAACCCTAGGTATAACGAAGCATGATCACAATTAGGGTTTGATTAGTCCCCCCATTAGTTCTTACCTTTGTGTCATCTTTGAGTCTTCTCTTCTCACCTCATAATCAAGGATTAAACCCTAAAGGTTTTAAGGCTTTGTGATTAAGCTTATGCCTGCATCCTTCTATTAGGATGGAGTGTATAACTTTAATCCTAAGTGTTAAACCCTTAATGTGTTTAAATCCTTTAATCAATCCATCTAATAAACACTAAGACATCAAGCTTGTAACTTTGGCCTTGCATTAGGGTTCTAATTCTTCCTTAATTGGTTAAGAAGGACTAACCCTAGTGTTAATGGACAAGTCCCCCTCAAGTTTTCTTACAAACCATGAAAATCACTTCTTAATCTTATCATTAACTAAAATCCATTTAATAAAGGTTTTGTTTTGTCATGAGGTTAATCCCTAATCATGGATTAAGTTGAGGAGCCTTCCTCAGGTTAAATGTTCTCATCTATTATCCTTCTATTAGGATGGTGTAATGAGTCCATTAAATCTTTGATTATGGCTTAAACTCATTACTTAACACTAAACAAAAAAAAAACAAAAAACACCTAAATAATTACAAGTAGGTTAATGATCTTAATCCTACATCATGGTGATTAAGTGTGAGGTGTTTACTTCATACTTAAGGTATTCTCATTACCCCTAATCAGAGGGAGGATGTGATGAGTTTACTAACCCTTGGTTTAGGCTCAAGCTCATTTTCTTATGACAAACTTCAAAAAGCAATAAAAGACTGAAAGCACAAAAACAAACAATAATCGTCTCCTCCGGGATTCTTTTCTCACCTCATTCACTCACAAACGAGAACTTGCTTCTTCCGTATAATGCAAGACAGTTTGCACCTGAGCCAGACAGGTCATACACTTGAGCATAGACAAGCAAGCAGTTCAAGTCAATTCATCTTTCAGTCTCTTTGAGTCGAACTACGGTGTTCTGACTTCCTCATTGCATGAGAGGATACGTAGGCATAACTTAACAGTTATCGAACAAAAGTCTCTGTATATTCCCCCTCCTTCCAGCATCATTCTTTAAGCCTCATAGTCTTGAGCTTCATACTCTTGTTCTTACACTGACACTTCTTTATTTCACTTCACACTTCTTTTACACTGACACTTGCATTCTTTTCCAGCTTTGATACACAAATTGCACTGACACTACCCCTTTAAAACACAAATCTTTTAAGCGTGGATCCCATCGAGTACGGTGGACAATCTGGGTGCTAATACCTTCCCAGGTTGTAACCAACCCCATTTCTCAGTTTCTCTGGTTTGCAACCGTCTTATCCATCTTTTCTTAAGTTTATGCAACATTACCTTTCCTTCGGGATAAAAATGCCTAGCTAGCGACTCTATTCATTTCTTCCCTTTCGCCGACCGTTCGCGTCTGTACCCCATTTGACCAGGTGTCATTTGGTGGGAGCGACAGTCGTCAATATCAATAATTGACTGTTGGCACTGTGAGACATCACTGAGGTGATTGGAAGTGAGGATGAGTTTCTCATATTTAGGAGTTCCTAAGTAGAAGTTGCACAAGTAGTGATTACGTGAGAAGACTGTAAACTATAGGTGTTTGCTGAGAAGTCTTTGAATTGATACTACATAGTGGATTTCCTTCCTGGCTTGGTAGCCCCCAGAGTATATTGATTTGATCGAATTGGGTTAACAATTTTGTTGTGTTCTTTATAGCTTTTCTGTTTTCTATTTTTATGCAGTACCTGAACTTAATGTCATATCAGATGTCACAACATCCTGAAGAATGCTTGAATCTGATATATTAGAATTTTAAATGTGTTGTTGTGCATGCCTTACCATGTTTATAAGTAACAGATAAGATGTCTCAACATCATATTCGACATTTGAGTCTATCATACCAGAATTTCAATTGGTATCAGAGAAGGCATCCTAGTCTTATTCCGGATTAGATCCAAGGGGGATACTTTCTAGTTCATGATCAATATAGAAGGGTTCTACTAAAAAGCTGTTTAGATGTGTGAATGGTCCCTAGAAGTGGATGATGGACTATTTTGTTGTTATAACATAGGGTTTGTGTTGCTATTGTGATAGGTTTGATTTATTTTCAAACCTATGGCTGCTGGTGTCACTTGGAGATAATTGCTAGGGCTAATTTGTAACACTTGAAGCTACTAAGGAGTTTGTCATCCACTGCTTATCTATCTGATAACTTCTTTGTGTGAGAAGGTTTCTCTTCTCTGGAGATATATCATATGGTGTTGGGGATATATGTCTATCTGCTTCTGTCAACTGTGCTAATGATACTTGAAGACTCTTTTTCTAGTCCACTTAAGGCACTGTGAAGAGAAGTGGTTGTTTGGAGATCTGAAGACTGCTATTAACAGAACTATCTTCTATCTGTAGATCTCGAGGCAGAGCAAGAGGCAGAGGACCGCAATAGTAGTAGTTTTTCCCTTTTTGTTTTGTAATCCACCTTTATCTCGCAACATTGAGGACAATGTCCGAGATAGTGTGGGAGAAGGGTAATTAGTATTTCCTTTTGTACGAAACCAAGTTATAATCATAATGTTTTTGTTAATTTGATTCCTTCCATCATTTTTAGCCATAACAATTTTTTTTCCTTAAGAATGCATTCACTCGACATATCCTAAAAGTATATAGGATGAATGGTTTTGTTAGAAAACTGAGAAAAGACATAACAAGATTGATATAGTCTTTACACCTTAGACCCTTAGATATACGACATTGGTTTGAGTACCTTTTATACTGAAATCTGAAGCTTTCGTTCTAAATTAACCTCGAGTAGTTTATATTAGCAGTCAGCACCTCCTGAAGCACAAGCTACGTGGAGAGTCGATGCAAATAAGTGATTGATACTTTAAGTGCAAAAAAAAAGAAGAAGAAAATGAAAAATCTTGTGATTAAGTATGTCAATGATAAAACAATAAAGTTGCACCAATTCTAAAGAATGCAAAAACATGCGAAAAAAGGCAAAGCAAAGTTTGATGTTAGTTAGTTCAGAGGTAATTGGTTCTGAACTCGGTAGGGCGAATTATGATTTGATCCCCCACAACTTGCACTCAGTACATAAAGGGTTACCACACTTGTGTACTGGACCCCGTATTAGAAAAGAAGATCAAATTCACCAACAGGCTACTCAATTATACGTGTGTAAAGGTAAAGGGCTTAATGTGATTGGGTCAAAATGAAAGCGGGTGAAATAGAAATGAGAGCATTAGGTTGAGCTATAATAGAATGATTCAGGCTGGTTTGTATAGGGGTTTATGAGCATTATATGTTTTAGTGTCATTAGTGTATCTTTAGTGTTTGAGTTACTATCAATTCTTTTAGCAAAATGTCGCACAACCACGTATAGATAGGTAATGTGTTTCGTGTTTGTACTTGAGGGATGTTTTTCAAAAACCTATTTGATTGTTTGCTTGAGGACAAGAAAAGATTCAAGTCTGGGGGAGTTTGATACATGATTTTATATCGATTATTTAGCATGATCTCTGATTAATTAAGTTACTATTTTCCATATTTTGAACGATATTATGCAAAATATGTGTTTGTTTTGCAGGTATTAAGATGTATATGACTTATAGAAGAAAGGAATTAAAATGAGACAAAAATGAGGTATTTAGCCGAAGAACTGAAGCAGATAGCAGAAAATAGAGTTTCTTCATTCTGGAAGCCAGACGATCGTCACATTCACAAGACGAGCGTCACACTTAAGTTAATTGGGATGACCGTCAGCTAGGCAAGATGACCGTCACAGGTCAAAAATTCAGAATCCTAACAAGCGCGCCTTAGTCAAAAACAGAGGAGTCGTTACTACGACATTCTCTCATTCAACTCAGTTAATTCCTCACTCATTCCAATCTCAATTCAAGCATACACAATCAAGGCCCAGCAAAATAAGTTCCTGCAAATTCTCAACAACAGTACCACGTGAAAGCTACAGATAGAAGCTACTTTGAGTTTCTAAGGGAGCTTCGACCATTCTACCAAATTTCTTCCATTTTATCAATCAAAGCCATTTATTTTCCTTGTTCAGAGCTTTTCCTTTTTGTTTACTTATCAACATTAATTTACTGTTTAGTTTCCGTTTCCGAATCTTAGTAATAGCTTCCTACATCGGGAAGCTATTGCCATTTATTTTGTTTCAAGCCACTGTCATTCTTAGTTTAGTTTTCTGCAAGAATTCTTAATCCAAGTTTGTACTTCAGCTAGGTTCAATATTGAATTATATGTTTTATTTTCTAATTATTATGTCTTATGCTTTTATTCATTCCTTCTACTTATTTTCTTCTTATTTAATTAATATGTCTGCCTAAAACTCTTTAATCGGTATGTAATTGAATAACCGGAACGAATTCAATAGATCTAGGCTAAAACCTTAAACACAATTTACTTTCTGGTTTCAATTTCTTAATTTAAAAACAACTTTTGTTATGAAAGTAAAAAGGTGAAAAAAAGTTAGAATTAAGACCACGAGAGTGTGAGATTGTAACCGGATAGCTGAAATCGAACATTGATTTTAAATACAGCGGAAGCGCTTTAAAACCAATTAGAATCTCTAGGTTTTTAAAAAGTACTTTTAACTTGAATTGATACAGCGAGAGCACTCAATCTGACTTATGAGAATAGTAATAGGCAAGACCACGAGAGTGTGAGTTGACGACTTTTAAACCAACATTTTCTACAAAAAGATAATTTGATAAACCTTTATAAGCCGACCATTTATTGAATTCGTGAAGGCATACTAATTACATACCGATATTCCTATCGTAACTTCATTTAATTTAAAAATTCTTACTTTCTCGTTCCTTAAAACTAAAACATCATTCGCCTTAGCTAAACATAGTAACATCCCGATAGTACTAGATTGATTATCGAATCTCTGTGAAATCGATATCTTTTATTACTACGCGATTAGGCGGTATACTTGCAGTTAAAATCTTAAGAATCAGAAAATCGCGATCAGATTAGAAATTCTATAAATATTATCTTCTTAAGAAAAGGGGAATGATCTCTTTTATATAAATGTCTTGATCAATTCAAAAAGCCCAATAAATAAAATAAATCCAATCATGAGTGAATCTCAATCTTTTAAATAAAGCAAATATACAATCTTCAACTAAACAAATTCTTTTAATTAAAGCAATTTCAATATTTAGTTGAACTCAAACTTTTCCATTCTAATGTTAATAGTATGAGGTCGTACATGTCCTGAAAAGGCATATGGAAATCGTACAATAATAGTTTGATATATGCTCCAATACTGTAGCATTATTATTTCTCGTGGAGTAATATAAATAGTACACCATCCTCGATTCTTCAAATTTCCAATTCACCGAGAAAGGATCCAAGAGAAAATTTATTTCAAGAAACCAAGTGAATGTTTTAGATAAAAATTAATATCCTTTCTTTGAAAGATATTTTTTACTTGTATATGTCTAAATAATTGAATCCTCTTTGTAAATGAGATATCTTGTAACTTCAGTTTATATTTACAGTAACTTAGATTAGTTTAATTTAAAGGAACTAGACTATCTTCATAATCAGTGTGAGAGAATTCAATGTTTTTCATTGTGTTCAATTGGCATCAGAATTCAATCTCTTGGCCAAGTACTTTACTAGTGTGAGAGAAAATATCACATGTTAAAATATTATTTACAGTCATAATGATAACAAATATGGTTATGTCAATCACAATCTATTATTTGATGGTGGTCAATTAAAATTACTAGAAAGAGATAATTCCAGACTTCTTTTTGTGAATGATTTTGGAGTTGTCATAGATCTGGGCCACTTTAGTTCAGCTTTAAAAAAATAAATTTTTTCTTTGTATTTTTAAAAATGAATTTTGTAAAATCGTTTTTCAAAATATTACAAATTTTTAATATTCTTTTTTTTTTAAATTAGAAGACTAATTTTGACATTGTAAAACATACATATACATTATTGAAGATCAAAAGCATAGTCAAAATCACAATTTTTGAAAAACGTTATATCATAAAAATGATTTTTATGAAAATCTATTTAAAATAATTTTAAAATTAAGTGATTTTTTTAAATTTAGATATCCAAATTTTTTTCCGATAAATGATGAAATATCTAAAATAACATTTTAAGAATAACTATTCAAACAAAATTTTCATTTGAAGCTTTTATAAAAAAATTCTTAATAAATTTTTTTTTCCACAAAATTATATTACACTAAAAAAATCATTTTTAAAAAAACTAAAACAAACGGGCCCAGAAGAGTCTCAACTCTTAAAAGAAGAATGAATACATACTTCATAATAAGACCAAGTTTTATCTTGTGAGTGTTATATCTAAGAATGTTGAAATTCCTACAAATTTGTAGAATATTCTTAAGTATAATATGTATGAAAATGGCAGAAGATCCTAAAATTATAATATTTATGAATATGGTAGAATAATCTAGAGTTATAAGTATATGAAAATAGTAGAAGAACTTAGAACTATAATATTTGAAAGTAGTAGAAGAACCTAGAACTATAATGTATGAAAATAGTAGAAGAATCTAGAACTACAAATATATGTAAATAATATAAGAATCTAGATATTTCATGATACTAATCTATCAAGAAATATCTAGAAAGAACTAAAATGATGTAGAAACACACCACCATTGAGATGTTGGTGACTTGAGCCTATAAATAGTCAATTGGTACTTTGTAATGGATCATCCAAGAAATCAATGACATAGCCTTCTTTCTAAACAATTATCTCAAATTATCTTCTATCAACTATCAACTAATCAACTACTAACAGTGGCATCGGACCTACGTTCGGTCATATACTGGGCGTAGTTACATTACCTACCTAACATTCTAAAATCCTCCAATCTACTACAAAAATTTCATTTGTACTATTAACCCACTTCAAGAAAATATTTATAAGCTATAGATAACACCACTCAATAATGGATAACACCACTCAATCATCATTTATTTTTGTCCCTATTTTCAATGGTGAAAATTATGATTTCTGGCGTGTTAAAATGGAAACATTTTTTTCATCTCAAGATTTATGAGACATAGTAGAAGAAGACTTCAGCGTTCCCGCGAATACTCCAGTTCTTAATGCAACTCAAGAAAAAGAGTTGAAGAAAAATAAACAGAAAAATTCAAAGGCATTGTTCACCTTGCAACAAGCGGTGAATGATGCAATTTTTCCAAGAACTGTGGGAGCTAAGACTGCCAAAGAAGTGTGGAACACGTTGCAAGAGAAGTTTCACGGAAGCGATAAGGTACATGTCGTTAAACTTCAATTCTAAGAAGAGATTTTGAGCTATTGAAGATGAAGGAGATTGAGATAATTAAAGATTACTATTCTAAAGTTAAAGAAATAGTTAATCAAATGATAACTTTTCAGGAGGATATTCTTGACAAGAAAATCGTTGAAAATATTCTAATTACTATGCCCCCAAAGTTTGACCCAATCGTGACAACGATTGAAGAAACCAAAGATCTGTCAACTTTATCAATGACAGAACTTGTGGGCTCTCTTGAAGCATATGAGCAAATACTGTATAGGTATAAAGAATATACACTAGAAAATTCCTTCCAGTCAAAGCTAAAATTTCAACCCCAAAATAAAGAAAATGGAGGAAAGAAAATTTATGGAAAAACTTCTTGAAGAAGAGAATTTTCTAGAAATTTCCTTAAGAACAAGCTAGATAAAAGTACTCCATGCAATGTATGCAAATGACTAGGCCACGCAGAGAAAAATTGTTGGTACCGTAATATGCCATAATGCAACCATTGCAGGAAGTTCGGGCACATAGAGAAAATTTGTCGCAACAAAAATAGGCATCAATCTAATATCGCAGAGGAGCATGATCAAGAACAATGTATGTTCTATGCCATTCAAGACTCAATCAAGGAAAAAGGTGGAATCTGGTATTTGGATAGTGGATGTAGCAATCACATGGCCAAGGATGATACTATTTTCAAAAGCACTAACGAGTCTGTCAAAGTCAAAATTCGACTGGGAAATGGAAGTGTGGTTGAATCAAAAGGCAAAGGCACTGTTATGGTGGAGACAAATAAAGGTACATGACTCATCCATGATGTCTTACTAGTTCCCAGCCTAAAAGAAAATCTTCTAAGCATTGACCAAATAATGGAGAGAGGCTACACAATTCACTTTGAAGGAGGTGTATGCAAAATCTTAGACAACAAAAATAAAAGGTCTAAGATAGCCTAAGTGAAGATGAATAAAATCAATAGAATCTTCCCACTAAATTTAAAATATGCAACTAACATTGCCATGAAGGTACAAGTTGATGATTAATGGTTTTGCCTTCGAAGATTTGGCCACTTCAACACACATACCTTGAAGTTGTTACATGAGAAATGTAATACCCCGTATTTTATTTAAAGCTCTGGACAATATTAATTTGTAATAATATTATTCCGGAATACACTAAGAAATTTTAATGGAACCAAATAGAGTAATCAGCGGGATATTATTTTATTAATTGATATTAGCTGACTCAGAGGTTTTATAAAATATCGGATTAAGAGACATTTTCGGGTATTCTCTAATTTTGACCTATTGGTAAAAATATAAGCTTTTATATATATATATATATATATATATATATATATATATATATATATATATATATATATATATATATATATATATATATATATAGAAAGATTATGAGAGGAAGAGAAAGTTGGTAAGAAAGAAGAAAAGAAGGAAAAGGAGAAGAGAAGAGAAGAAGAAGAGAGAAAAGCCCTAAAGCTCCAATTCCTCATTCCCGATCATCCGTCCGTCGAATCAACTCAATCTTTCCGCCAATCTTCATCTCTCGAGGTGGGTTCTTAGTTAGAAACTTTTATCTTTGATTTTGGTTGAGTTTTAGAGATTTTGTGGTTAGGGATAGATTGGATAATCTAAGAGAAATTGGAGGTTTAACGGTTAAAACTCGATTAAAACCTACCTAAAATACTCATATGATGATAATGTATATGTTTGATTATGTCTTGTTGAATTGGTTGATGTTTGGGAGTGTTTAGGCGTGGAAAGAGTGTTTTCCCGTAAGGCTGGAACTTCCTGAACTGGTGTAGCTCGCTCACCGAGCATACCTCGCTCAGCGGAAGTTCCAGGGCGATTTTCGCTCAGCAAGATGGAGCTCGCTCAGCGAGACCTGTAGGTTCCAGCCTTGGTTTTTAATTCGTAACCTATGATCCGGGTATCCGTTTTTAGCGTTCCACATATCGTTTCGAAGCTAATGATGAAATCTATATTTTGAGATCAAGAAATGTTGGTTCCACCCGACTTTTACCCGACTATTCGATTAAAAGGTAACGAAACATAATTATGGAATTGTGAGTTAAAGATAAGGAATTGGTGAGACTTGTGAGACACCTAGGAGTTTGTAGACTAATAAGAATTGAGGATCGCGCTTAATTGTGTTCCCCTTTGTTAGCTTGAGATGGGTATTACATTGAGTTCCACGAGAAGCGAGATTTAGCTTGAGGTGGGTATTACATTGAGTCCCACGGGAAGCGAGAGTTAGCTTGAGGTGGGTATTACATTGAGTCCCACGGGAAGCGAGAGTTAGCTTGAGGTGGGTATTACATTGAGTCCCACGGGAAGCGAGAGTTAGCTTGAGGTGGGTATTACATTGAGTCCCACGGGAAGCGAGAGTTAACTTGAGATGGGTATTTCATTGAGTCCCATGAGACGTCTAGTGGTTCATACTTGAGGTGGGTGTTCCATTGAGTCCCACGGAAAGTCTTGTATGATGTATTGTTAGGTTGTTCCGTTTCGACTTGTTTATTCTTGAGAGGAACCTTGTACTCATAGAATTTTTATGCTTGACCCTTAGAGCCGAGAGAACTCTAAGATAGGGAACCCACTGAGATGTTTTATCTCACCCCATGTTGATGTTGTTATTTCAGGTACTTTAGGTTCCGCTAAGAGTAAGGATAAGGCGACTTGATTATCCTTGCTAGTTGATGGCTTAGTCTTCCGTTGTGGATTTTTGAGATCTTCGGATCTAGTTCTTAGATCTTTTAGTAGTTGAACATCTTGTACTATTTTATAGCCTTGTTTAGTACCTTATGTTGTAGTGGCTATATTTATACAATGTGTTGCTAAGGACTTATTTGTATTTCAGTACCAAATTATTAATATTATATATGAAAAATATGCTTCATGTATGTCTTTTGTATATGGGTATTACAGTTGGTATCAGAGTAGGTCGTATCCTCGACTAGCCTTGAAATATTATAATTGTTTCCTTCCGTTCATACACGTTGACTTGCGATTGGACTAAATGTTATGTTTATGGTATTGAGTTTGATCAACTTAATCCTGTTTTGATGACATTTAGGAATTATGGCTGGTAGACGTGGAACTCATGCTCGACCCAGTGTCACTCCTCCCGGTAGCGATCAAGCAGGTAGCGATGGGAATGCTCCTATGTTCCAATTTATGCAACAGATGCAGCAACAGCAGCACCAATTCATGCAAGAAATGATGCATCAGATGTGTGGGGGCCTTCACCCTCACGTGGTTGCTCCTGGAGCTTTGGGAGGAACATTTAGAGACTTCTTCCGCATGAACCCCCAAGAGTTTCATGGCGGATTGGATCCGGTTAAGGCTCATGGGTGACTGGAGTAGAGAGGATATTCCAGATTGTGATTTGTAGTGAAGAAGACAAGGTGACTTTTGAGTCACATTTACTAAAGGGTCTTGCTGCTAGGTGGTGGGAGAGTGCTTCCAATTTGATGATGGTGCAAGGGATTCCGAGGGTATGGCAGCAATTTAAGACAGTTTTTATGGATAAGTATTTCCCGAGTTCCTTGAGGACACAAAAGGAGTTCGAATTTCAACAATTGAGGCAAGGGAGCATGACTGTGGCCAGTTATGCTGAGAAGTTTGAGAACATGGCGGCCTACTCTAGGCAGGCTATGTATGCTCCTGATGAAAGGTGGAAAATTGACCAGTTCTTGTTTGGACTAAGGGTCGAACTCTCGCATAGTGTCTCTCAAAGGGAGTTCACTACCTACTATGAGATGTTGAGACAATGCTATGTTGCAGAACATAGTTTGATGAAAGTGCAGACAGAAGCAAGTGTCGGAAGGGCGGTTCAAGGAGATAGGGGGAGAGTTAGTCAATCTTTTAGGCCGAGGCCTCAACCCTTCAAGGGGAAACAGGAGTCGAGTCCTAGATCCAGTGCTCCTCCTTCTTGCTCCTGATGCCATAAGAATCATTTTGGTAGATGCAATCCGGGTGTCGTGGTTTGTTTCCTTTGTCAGAGAGAAGGACATTTTGCTAGACATTGTCCCCAGAAGAAGGACCAAGTGCAAGCAAGAGTTTATACTATGGATGCTAGGAAGGCGAAGGGCGACAATTCCTTGATTGCAAGTAATTGTCTTGTTAAAAATCATCCTTGTATTGTTTTATTTGACTGTGTAGCTACACATTCTTTTATATCTACTAGTTGTGTGAAGCGACTTGGGTTGCGACTATTTCCTTTGTCTCCTCCAATGGTGGTTACTACAGCTATGGATGAAACTGTCGAGACGCTGCTTAAGTGTGAGAACTGTACGTTGTATGTGGATGGTAGAATCTTTCAGATTGACCTCATTTGTTTGCCCCTTAAGAGAATTGATGTTATCCTAGGAATGGACTGGTTGTCTGCTAATTCTATGTTTATTGGATGTGAAGAAAAGTTGATCCTCATTCCCTCCGTTGAAGCGCCTCCGAAAGATGTTTTGACAACGATCTTAGAAGGTACGGTTGGAATGGTAAATTTTCTGTTTGAACAAGAGAAATTTGTTTTGCTTGTCCTTACTAATGAGGAGAGTAATGACCAGCAAGTTTTGAACATTCCGATAGTTTGTGAATTTCCCGATGTTTTTCCTGAAGATGTCACTTCCTTACCTCCGATGAGGGAAGTTGAGTTCTCAGTCGACCTGATACCGGGAACGGCTCCTATATCTGTTTCCCCTTATCGGATGGCTCCGCTCGAGTTGAAGGAGTTGAAGGATAAATTGGAATATTTTATGGCAAGGCATTTTGTAAGACCTAGTTTCTTACCGTGGGGAGCTCCGATGTTGTTGGTAAAGAAAAAGGATGGTGGTATGAGGTTGTGCATCAATTATCGAAAGTTGAACAAGGTTACAATCAAGAATAAATACCCCTTACCAAGGATAAAAGACCTTCTAGATTAATTGAAAGTAGTCTGTGTGTTCTCAAAGATTGATCTGAGATCGGGCTATCACCAGATTCGTGTGAAGAGTTCTGATGTTCCGAAGACTGCGTTCAGAACCCGTTACGGTCATTACGAATTCTTAGTGATGCCTTTCGGTGTGACGAATGCTCCAGCTGTTTTTATGGATTACATGAACCATATATTTCAGAGTTATTTGGATAAATTTGTGGTGATCTTTATCGATGACATTCTTATTTATTCTCGTACTCCGCAAGAGCACGAAGAACATCTAAGGATTGTCCTATCAATACTGCAGGAAAAGCAACTTTTTGTTAAATTTAGTAAGTGTGAGTTCTGGATGTCAGAAGTCAAGTTCCTTGGACATGTTATATCCCAGGGAGGTGTAGCTGTAGACTCGTCCAAGATAGAAGTTGTAATTAATTGGGAGAGACCGAAGAATGTTACCGAAGTGAGAAGCTTCCTAGGTTTGGCAGGTTACTACAGAAGGTTTATTAAAGGTTTTTCTCAGATGGCATTACCGTTAACTAAGATCACTAGGAATGACTTTGCTTATGAATGGGATTCCAATTGTGAGCAAAGTTTCGTGTGGTTGAAAGAAAAATTGACGACTGCTCCAGTCTTGATTATTCCCGATCCTAACAAATCTTATGAAGTGTTTTGTGATGCTTCAAAGATGGGTTTAGGAGGTGTTCTCATGCAAGAAGGTCGGGTGGTGGCGTATGCTTCCAGACAGTTAAGAGTTCATGAGAAGAATTATCCTACGCATGATCTGGAATTAGCGGCCGTGGTGTTTACCTTGAAAGTGTGGCGACACTATTTGTATGGTGTGCGTTTTGAGATGTTTAGTGATCATAAGAGTTTGAAGTACCTCTTTTATCAAAAGGAACTGAATATGAGACAGAGGAGATGGATGGAGTATTTGAAGGATTATGATCTTGAGTTGAAGTACCACCCCGGAAAAGCGAACAAAGTGGCAGATGCCTTAAGTAGAAAAGTGATTCATAGTGCCAAATTGATGGTATTGGAGTATGCATTGTTAGAAAAGTTTTGGGATCTTAATCTTCAGTTTGTTTGGACTCCGAGTGGTGTAATCATGGGAAACTTGAATATTAATTCTACCTTGAGGAATGATATTCAACAAGCGCAAGTTTTGGATGAGAAGTTGCAAGGACTGTTACTCCAACCGGGTTTCGTGAGAGCATTAGATGGGATCATCTTATTTAATCAAAGAATTTTCATTCCTGATGATGATGTGTTAAAGAGAAGGATTCTAGAAGAAGCACATAAAGGTTATTTTATGATACATCCGGGTTCTTCGAAGATGTATCAAGATTTGAAGAGGGAGTATTGGTGGTCCGGGATGAAAAAGGACATTGCGGTATTTGTGTCAGAATGTGCGGTGTGTCAGCAAGTGAAGATTGAGCACCAAAGACCAGTTGGATTGTTACAACCTTTGGACATCCAAATTTGGAAATGGGATAGTATATCTATGGACTTTGCAGTAGGTTTACCGAGTACTCGGGGTGGCTATGACTCTGTTTGGGTAATTGTGGACCGACTAACGAAATCTGCGCATTTCTTAGCCGTGAAGACTACATATAAGGCAAGCAAGCTTGCAAGGTTGTTTATTGTTGAAATTGTGAGATTGCACGGTGTCCCGTCCAGTATTGTATCGGATAGAGATCCGAAGTTCACTTCGAGATTTTGGAAGGTGTTCCAACAAGCCATGGGTGCGAATCTACGTTTGAGTACTTCTAATCATCCTCAAACGGATGGTCAGACGGAACGTACGATTCAAACGATGGAGGATATGTTGAGAGCATGTGTTTTAGAGAGTAGAGGAAATTGGAAAGAACTTTTGTCGTTGATCGAATTTTCGTACAACAATAGTTACCATGCAAGCATCGGTATGGCTCCGTATGAGGCTTTGTACGGAAGAAGGTGTAAAACACCGCTGTGCTGATCAGAAGTGGGTGAAGATAGGATCTTAGGATCGAAAATTATTCAAGAGACTACAGAAAAGATTCGTATGATCCGAGAAAAGATTAAGCAAGCCCAAGATCGTCAGAAGAGCTATGCTGACAATCGAAAGAGGCCTTTGGAATTTGTTGAAGGTGATCATGTATACTTGAAAGTCACTCCGAGGTTGAGGTTGAAAGGATCATTTAAGTCGCGTAAGTTAAGCCCGAGATACGTAGGACCGTATCAGATTCTAGAAAAGATTGGTGAAGTTGCTTACCATTTAGCCTTGCCGCCATCTCTATTCGAAATGCATGATGTTTTTCATGTATCTCAACTTCGTAGGTTCGTTCCTGATCCTCTTCAGCCTATTATGCCGAATTCTATCGAGATAGAAGCGGATTTAACCTTCAAGCCCCAACCGAGCCATATTGTTGGAAGAGAAACCAAAGTGTTGAGAAATAAAGAGATATCGCTTGTTAAGGTGAAATGGGATGAGACGCATCCGGGTGATGCTACGTGGGAGTTGGAATCAGAAATGCGGGAATCATATCCTCACCTGTTCAGGTAATCCTTTAAATTCGTGGACGAATTTTATTTTAGGGGGGAGGATGTAATACCCCGTATTTTATTTAAAGCTCTGGACAATATTAATTAGTAATAATATTATTCCGGAATACTCTAAGAAATTTTAATGGAACCAAATAGAGTAATCAGCGGGATATTATTTTATTAATTGATATTAGCTGACTCAGAGGTTTTATAAAATATCGGATTAAGAGACATTTTCGGGTATTCTCTAATTTTGACCTATTGGTAAAAATATAAGCTTTTATATTTTTATATATTTAGAAAGATTATGAGAGGAAGATAAAGTTGGTAAGAAAGAAGAAAAGAAGGAAAAGGAGAAGAGAAGAGAAGAAGAAGAGAGAAAAGCCCTAAAGCTCCAATTCCTCATTCCCGATCATTCGTCCGTCGAATCAACTCAATCTTTCCGCCAATCTTCATCTCTCGAGGTGGGTTCTTAGTTACAAACTTTTATCTTTGATTTTGGTTGAGTTTAATAGATTTTGTGGTTAGAGCTAGATTGGAAAATCTAAGAGAAATCGGAAGTTTAACGGTTAAAACTCGATTAAAACCTACCTAAAATACTCATATGATGATAATGGATATGTTTGATTATGTCTTGTTGCATTGGTTGATGTTTGGGAGTGTTTGGGTGTGGAAAGAGTGTTTTCCCGTAAGGCTGGAACTTCCTGAACTGGTGTAGCTAGCTCAGCGAGCATACCTCGCCCAACGTAAGTTCCAGGGCGATTTTCGCTCAGCGAGACCTGTAGGTTCCAACCTTGGTTTTTAATTCGTAACTTATGATCCGGGTATCCGTTTTTAGCATTCCACATATCGTTTCGAAGCTAATGATGAAATCTATATTTTGAGATCAAGAAATGTTGGTTCCACCCGACTTTTACCCGACTATTTGATTAAAAGGTAACGAAACATAATTATGGAATTGTGAGTTAAAGATAAGGAATTGGTGAGACTTGTGAGACACCTAGGAGTTTGTAGACTAATAAGAATTGAGGATCGCGCTTGATTGTGTTCCTCTTTGTTAGCTTGAGGTGGGTATTACATTGAGTCCCACGAGAAGCGAGAGTTAGCTTGAGGTGGGTATTACATTGAGTCCCACGGGAAGCGAGAGTTAGCTTGAGGTGGGTATTACATTGAGTCCCATGGGAAGCGAGAGTTAGCTTGAGGTGGGTATTACATTGAGTCCCATGGGAAGCGAGAGTTAACTTGAGATGGGTATTTCATTGAGTCCTATGAGAAGTCTAGTGGTTCATACTTGATGTGGGTGTTCCACTGAGTCCCACGGGAAGTCTTGTACGATGTATTGTTAGGTTGTTCCGTTTCGACTTATTTATTCTTGAGAGGAACCGTGTACTCGTAGAATTTTTATGCTTGACCATTAGAGACGAGTGAACTCTAAGATAGGGAACACACTGAGATGTTTTATCTCACCCCATGTTGATGTTGTTATTTCTGGTACTTCAGGTTCCGCTAAGAGTAAGGATAAGGCGACTTGATTATCCTTGCTAGTTGATGGATTAGTCTTCCGCTGTGGATTTTTGAGATCTTCGGATCTAGTTCTTAGATCTTTTAGTAGTTGAACATCTTGTACAATTTTATAGCCTTGTTTAGTACCTTATGTTGTAGTGGCTATATTTATACAATGTGTTGCTAAGAACTTATTTGTATTTCAGTACCAAATTATTATGGAAATGGCTAGATCGATGCTCAAGGAGAAGGGCATTCCTAACACATTATGGGCTGAACCAATATACATTGTTGTTTACATACTTAACAGGTGTCCAACTAAGGCAGTACAAGATAAAACTCTAATTGAAGCTTGGAATGGAAATAAGCCATCAGTACAAGATAAAACTCTAATTGAACCAGTATACACCTCATACTCTAGACGTTAAGAGGCACAAGCTTGAAGACAAGACTATACGAGGTATATTCCTAGGGTATATCACAATTTCTAAAGGCTACCGTGTCTACAACTTTCAAACAAAAAAACTAATCATCAGTCGAGATGTTGAAGTTGATGAGAATGCTTCTTGAAATTGGGATGAAGGAAAAGTATAGAAGGGCATCCTTATACCACCTCAACTACCTCAAGAAGAAGTTGAGGAAGAAGACCTAGGTGAATCTCCTTCACCTCCACCACAACAACAAGATCAAGAACTATCATCACCAGAGTCTAATCCAAGACGAGTAAGATCTTTGGTAGACATATATGAAACTTGTAACTTGGCCATACTTGAACATGGAAGCTTTAAAGAAACGTCAAAGAAGGAAGTATGGGTCAAGGAAATGGAAGAAGAGATAAAGATCATCGAGATTGAGAAGAGTATTTTAGAGAGAGGACGTCGAAGTAGTTTGAGCATTCATCATGGTGCTACTAAGATGTATCATAATTTGTAGAAGTTACTTGGATGACCGGTTATGAGGAAGGATATTATTGAGTTTGTGTATGTGTGTTTGATTTGCCAAAGATCAAAGATGGAACATTAAAATCCTTTGAGTCTGATGTGACCACTAAAATTCCATGATGGAGATAGGATAGTATTCCTATGGATTTTGGGTCAGGATTGTTGAAGACGCTAAAAGTAAATGATTTGATTCGGGTGATCATAGATGAATTGGATAAGTCAGGTCATTTCCTACCAATGAAGATTAGTCATTCTATGCAAGAATTAGCGGAGATGTACATTGAGGAAATTGTGAAGTTGCATGGGATACCATCGATGATTACGTCGGATAGAAATTCGTGATTTATGTCGAGGTTTTGGAAGAATTTGCAAGATGATTTAGGTGCTAAGTTGAGGTTTAATTATGGTTATCATCCGCAGATGGGTTGTCAGATGTAGATGAGTGTCTAGTTTGGATGAATTTGTTGATGGCTTGTGTGTTGGACTTAGGGACATGAAGATCCGATGAGGAAGTTAGATCCGACTCTGTTTTCTTTGGACAATTTTTTAGGGCGAAAATTCCTTAAGTGGGGAGAGTTGTAACACCCTGATTTCGTGATTTAATTATGTAGCTTGTTTTTGTCAATTATTTGGTGCGGGTCGAATGTTGTTGTGTTGATGATGAGATTATTTGAAGTTATTTTAGTGAATAATAATATTAAGGATAATTATTTTAGATTATTCGAATTATTATTATTTAATTAAAATAGAAGAATTAGAGTTCTTGGGGATATGATGGTAAATTGTGGAGACTAAGTTAATGGAAAAGTTAGGAAAGAGTATTTTAGGTCCTAGGGGTAATTTTGACAAAACGAAATTGAGGCGGGGATTCAATCAATTTGAGATCATTTTTGGGAGAAGGAGAAAGAAGAGGTCTGAAGAACGAAGAAGAGGAACGAAGGTTGAAGAGGTTTCCGGAGATTTTGATGAAGACTGTGGAAAAGCTTCACTCTAAGGTATGGGGAGCATCGCTTTTCAATGTATTTTGATGTAGAGTTTAGGTAATGGGAAGAATTGGGGTTTTTAGAGAAAACCTAGGATTTGGTGAATATAATTGAGGAATTATGATGAATTGTGGTGTGTTGCATGTTGTATTTGATGTATGTGTGTTTGCTATATGTTCTGTTGTTGAATTGGTGATTAAAATGATGGAAAAACCGTGTTTTGGGGTGAAATATCGTAGTTGCGTCTGCTGTTATCACAGACAGGGATTTGCAAAATTGACTAGCTCGCTTAGCAAGCAGTGGAAACTTTGCTTCTTGCCCAACCCGAGAGGAGCTCGCTTAGCGAGCTCAATGCTCGTTTAGCGAGACCTGTAACTTTTGAAAAACATTTATTTTCTTGAATGACTCAAAATGACTTGTTTTGTTGCCTTATGTTACTATGATGTTGCTGTGAATTCTTGTCATGCTATAATATGATAAATGTGTAAAACTTTATAGTGAAATGATGTGTAGGTGATTATGTTATATTATGATGATATGTAGTAATGATGACATGAGTAGGAAAAGTAGTAGTTGTATGAATGATGAAATATGATGATTATGTGTTGATTTATATGATGGTATGAGTTATGTGAATGGTGATACAATAATGATGTTTTAACGGAGTAAATAGATGTTATGACTATTATGATGCTTATATTTGCTATGTGACGAATATGTTGATAAAATGAATTATGATGATTGGATGTAAAATGGAGTTGTGATGCTATAATACGATGTTTATTATTGCTCTATGATGATGATAATATGTTGATAGATTACATGATTGATGTATAGATGTCTTATGAATATTATGATGAATATTTACATGTATGCCAATGCAAGTGGATTATAATGATTATGTTGATGTTGTTGAATCATTGCATTCATGGCATACTTATGATTATTGAGGCTTCAATCCCATTGTATAGGTTAGGGTGTTGTTGTTTATGTTGTGCTCCCTTGTAGAGGGTTGATGGCCTAGTGTCCATCCATGATGATGAATTGGTACCACATGCATATTATGAGGATTGCATTTTCATTCTTGGTGGCATAACATGATGCATATATGTTGATTAAATGTTTGATGAGTTTGATGATGTGTTGATAAATGAGAATTTTGTTGTGTTGCTATATGATGAACTGATGCATGATTATCTTTACTTTATGTTGATTATATTGATTTGTGATTACTCACCCTGCCTGTTGTTGGTGATGGTCTATTATGTCATCCTGCAGATTAATCAAGGATAAGCATTGGAGTGTGGTTGTAGCTTGAAGTATTGTTGTTGCATCGTTTATTTAGTGATATGGTGTTTTCCTCTGATAGATGTAATATTGGGTGGGACACGCTTAAGTGAATTCTATTTTGTATGTTAGGTTGATTTTTATGAATTACTAGATGTTGATTTTAAGTTCATGATGTTTGTTGACAATGACCTAGGATCTTTATGTTTTTATGAAATAAATGAAGTTTTATGAAGTTATGATTCGCTACAACGTTTAGTTTAATTACTGGTTTATAAAAGAAATGAATAATCTAAATGTTTTAAAAACCCGTGTTACGGGGTAATGTTGATGCTAAGGAATTTTATGAAGAAAATTTGGCACCTCTTTTAGATATACTCTAATTTAATTAATTGATTATTATTTTTTATTTCGTGGGGTTAGAAGGGTGTTACAGCAGACATATTCATGAAGGCGTTACAGAGACCAAGATTTGAAGAGCTATGAGTTATGCTTGCAGTCACAGAAATTTGCATCAAAGAGGAGTGTTGAAATTGCTACAAATTTCTAGAATATTCTTAAGTATAATATGTATGAAAATGGTAGAAGATCCTAAAATTATAATGTTTATGAATATAGTAGAAGAACCTAGAACTATAATGTATGAAAATAGTAGAAGAATCTAGAACTACAAATATATGTAAATAATAGAAGAATCTAGATATTTCATGATACTAATTTATCATGAAATATCTAGAAAGAAATAAAATGATGTAGAAACACTCACCACCATTGAGATGTTGGTGACTTGAGCCTTTAAATAGGCAATTGGTACTTTGTAATGGATCATCCAAGAAATCAATGGCATAGCCTTATTTCTAAACAATTCTCTAAAAACTATCTCTTATCAACTATCAACTAATCAACTACCAACAAAGAAAGAGTATGCAAAACTATCATTTTTATTTCCCTTCAATAAATTAAACAACCATCCCCCTTGAAACTGCCTCATTATTTCCTTAAGTTGGGGGTTGGTTAAGTTGGAATAAAACTCCTTAACCAACTGATCATTTATTAGAGAAATATGTTTATGAAACCCCTTCAACTTGTGACCTTTGATGATGCAACCTATTATTGACGCTTGATAATTCTAATTATTCACAATCCTCGATAAAAATGAAGCCTCGTTCATTTTTAGCTATATCATTCCTAATGACTAATGAGGTGTGTTCCACTAAGTGAAAACACGTAAAAATATACCAAGATTTTCAAGGGCATCAACACAATGATCCTCTTCCATATAATGAATAGAATTTGCAATGGTTAAATAGTTACTCCACCTATTTCTCAATTGCTAGCTATTTGTGAGTCAATTTCAATCCATAGAAAAATACCATCTTCTTTTGCCAACGTGCTCAACTGCAAATATAATGGACATAAGTTCAGCTTAGAGAGAGTTGCACTATAAGAAAATTGACTTCTCGTGATATTCAAAATTTATCACTAAAAATTGATAATATGTAGGTAGATATCTGTCGCTCCCGGGATTTTCATCCTAGTACAAACGCGAAAGTGGCGCGGAAAGGGTAGAGTCGCCAGCCAGGCATTTTTATCCCGAATGAATGGGAAAGGTAATGCTGCACAAACCTAAGGAAGAAGGAAAGTACAAGGTCCTGCGAACCAAAGATCTGGGTTCGGGAGTCGGTTACGACCTGGGAAGGTATTAGCACCCCAGATCGTCCGCCGTACCCGACGAGATCCACGCTTGTTTGTTTGTTTCAAAGGGTGAGAAAAATATAACTGATGCTGAACAAATGAACTGCTAACTGGAATGGAAAATGAAATGAGAAATGGAAAAAGAGAGCATGGAAAGAAAGAGGGAAATGTAGGGAAAATAAAGAATGTGCTCGAACGGGCCCTACCCCGCTGCCTACGTACCTCATCAGGAAAATGAGGATCAGAGTCGACGTAGTTCGCCTAACTAAGGCGGGAACTTTGTTTGTGTTTTTTATGACTGGAACTGTGTATGCATATGCTCAGGTGTTGCAGGCTCGTCTGGTACGAGTGCGTTTACCGTCTTGCATGCGAGTCAAGTCGTCACAAGTTCGCGTTCAGAATGAATGAGATGAGAAAGAGAAGTTCCCGCGGGAAAGTCGCTTATTGTTTGTTTTTGCCTTTTAAGAGTTTTGCATGAATTTGGCACAAGGAAGTGAATTCAAACTCTTTTCCATGGAATGTGTACTTGCTACTACAGTCCAAGATGGAATAATAGAACAAGCACACCAAGCAAGGAGAATTTATCCAAGACTTGTTTCCTAGGATTTAGGTTTAAGTTCACTAGCTTGTTGAACTTTATTACATGTTTTTGTTGCTTTTGTGAAGAAATGTCTTTTATGTTTTCTTTGTGAAACAACCCCTTGATAAGACTTGTACATCATGCTAGGAAAGCCTACACCACTCCAAGATGGAATGAATGTAAGTGCCCCATGGAATAAGGCTATACACAAGGGATCCTTTCATGCATTTATTAAGTCTTTTGGATTTTGTTTGAAGATGAGAAAGAAGACTCAAATCGGAAAAGGACAAAAACTAAGGGGGACTAAGACACAACCCTAAGTTATTTATTAAAATGGTGGTCCTAATGGTGAGTGAGGCTTTTCTAATCCTAAAGAGCAAAAGGAAAAGAGAGAATAAAAAGGATGCAACTTACTTCCTAAGGAAGATAAGTTGTTCCTAACAAAGGGGAACCCTACCAACAACAAATATGGAAGGAAAAGGTGAATTAAATGCATAAAGAAATGCATAAAAAAATAAAAGGATAAGGTATAAGGAAACATACCTTTCCCTCCCTACAAAACAAAGGTTAATGTACATTTTTATTTAAAATAATAAAGCAAACATACACTAATTAAATCCTAATGACTCTAGGACTCAATCTAAAATCAATATTAATTCTAGAGAACTAAAAAAAATGCTAAGACAAAAATACAGCACCTACTACAACCCCTAATACACAAACAGCTATGAAAATAATGCATAACACAAATCAGCTTTTTACAGCCATCATGCAGCATGAAAAGGTAGGTGTACAAAGATCAAATACAACATGCAAGCATAACAAACAACATGTATTTTACAGCACCTATATGCAAAAACAACTATGAAATGCAAAATACAGATTTGGTTATTTTCATTTTTTAATGCACAAACTCAATGAAACATGTACTAACTTCATCATGAACATGCATTTGAACATGGATCATCATACATAAATGAAAGAACATGAACATTTTAAGGGATCACACAAGAATACATCACATGGTGGATTGTGCAACAAGTAAGCAAAATTGTGGCATATGAATATGGCATATGAATATGGCATATGAACATGATGATCATTGATTATGAGCATGCAATATGATAGATCAACAACAATGTCAAACTCAAAGCAAAATTCAGAATTGAATTAATGTGAATAATATGATCAAGCATGCAACCAAATGCAACCAAATGCACATACTTACATGATTATGTGAAATGCGACATATCTTGGTACAATGAAATGCAAAATGATTTAATGCAATGTGAAATATGTTAAAACAAAATGCAACATGATTATTCACATGCCAAATAATGCCCAAACATAGCAACAAAATGCAAGAAACCAAGCTATACACAAAGGAATACAAAAACGCATAATACGCAACATGAACGGAAACGCGTCGAAACGACTCGAAATGGGGGAATGAGCTACTGGAAATGGACCCAAAAATTCCCTAAAATCAATACCTAAACATGTATGAACATTAAAGGCACTAGAAAGCAAGACCAAGCTATCAAATAAGCAAAAAATCCAAAAATTAACAGCGTTAACCAGTTAACCAAATGGTTAACCGGTTAACGGACCTAAAACTGCCCTGTTTTATGGCCAAAATGCACACGTTAACCGGTTAACCAAATGGTTAACCGGTTAACATTGATCCAGAATGTGAAAAAAGTTGAGAAATAAGTGCTTTTGGCCACAAACTCACTTCTAATGATCCCTAACATACCTAGGAACATGCTAACACTAATTTCTACTTAATTGGGGCTTATTTACACATGATAGAACCTATAACTATCAACACCTTAAATCTTAATCCATTAACAATCACAAATTGCAAGCAACACATAACAGAAACGAAATCGATCGCAAGCAAAACGAAAAGCAATTAAAGAATTCCGAAATGGCGAGATGAAGAGAATAACTTAAAGAAGAAGTGATTTAGATCACCAACCTACGAAACAAAGAAGTGCTTCGGTGGATGTTGCAAGAATCGGAACTTGATCGAAGAGAAAACCGAAAACCGCGAAACTGCAAAATAAATGCGTTCTTGATGCTTGAACCTTCGTGCACTTCCGATAAGCCGAAATCCTCACAAAAATCAGTAGCTTCTTCTTCCAAAATCCACAAAATCAATGGAGGTTGGAGGCTAAGCTTCAAGACCTTCAAGTTTCAATGTGAAACTTGAAGAGCTTCTTCAAAAAGCTTTTAGTGAAAAAGGGAAAATGGAGGGAAAGTGAGAGAGAAAAAAGTGATTGTGAGAGAGTGAAGAATTTGGAAACTTGGGTGTGTGAAAATTGTGAGAGAATCCCCTTTGGTTTGGATAAAAATGGATTAAATATGGCTTAGGCTTGGGATCCAAAATTATGGTTTGGTAATGAGGTTAGGATTTAGCAATGGAGTTAGGGTTGGTAGCTAGTTAGGGTTAGGGTTGGAGAAGGAATATTCCTTGGAATATTCCTTGGAACATTCTAAAAGATGGTAGAACATGGTAGAAGTTTCCAAGGGAAATGGAGTGGAATTGAAATGGAAAAACAAGAGGGAAAGAATGAAAGGAAGTGTGGAAAGAAAGTGGAAGGAAAAGTGGAGGGAAATGTGAAATCAACCACTTTTCAAATGATTTTTCTTTTGATTTTTTATGATTCCTCCATCGTTTCTTGACCAAATTTGAACCATAGGATCATTATAACCCTAATTTCATGATTTCGATCTTAAAAGTCAGGAGTCGACCCTTTTTACTTAGCTCGGTTGCCTCTTCCCCGATTCCTCGATTTTCAGCCCTCTGGCCAATTGAACCTCTTCAAAAATGAATTTGTGGACGAAGTTTGAACCCTAGGCACTTGACATCATATATGAGACAATGGAATCATATTTGAATCAGTACTTCATGAAGAAGCCCAATAGAAGTGAAACCCTAGTTTGGCCCTTTTCATCAGGAGATGTTGCGCTGCTTGCCTCCTTTGATTAAACCCCGTCTTTCCATGGCTTGTGGATTCAAGTGAAGACTTGTGGGATGTTGTGAACCCTTTGCACAAGGTTGAGAAGCTTTGTGGCCCTTTTATTGCCTTGGTAACATCTTCAGTTGCTCCAATCATTGATCACATACCCATGCCTCAGCCATGCTACACATGATGCAATGCTTTTGGTTACTTCATGAACTTATGCATGCTAAATGACATGCAAAATGTTGAGGATATGAGAGGGAAAATTTTGAGGTATTACAATATCTAAAAGACTTTGAGTGACGTCCACCTTTAACGTCAACTTAAGGGGGAGTGATGTGACGCTAAATTGAATGTCACAATAACTTTTAGCTACAGATTTTTTTTCTTACGGTTGCATAATGTCACTATATACTATGGAAGTGTTACAATTAAGAAAAACTATATCTACGAATTATTTTCTTTAAGTTGTCACTAAAACTTCAATAAATATAATTTTTAGGCTAAATTACTTATATGATCCTTTAAGTTATTTAAATGTAACAATGTGATCCTTTGCGTTTTTTTTTGCTACAAGTAGGTCCTTTAAATTATTTTAAAATATCAAGTTAGTCTCTTAAGTTTTATTTTGTAACGCTTTGGTCCCTTTTTAAAAAACTCATTAAAATAAATTGCAAACTCATATACTATTTGAATTGGTTTTTCGCACTGATCAAGAATATTCAATCAAATTTATTAAAAAAGTTACAGTTCATGAGAATCAAGTAAAAATGGACGCAATACATAATGAAAAAATCGTCGATCCGACCAAAATACACAATCAAACGCAAAACTAATTGCATATTCATGATCAAAGCGAAAAATCAATTCAAATAGTATATGAATTTGCAATTTATTTTAACGGAATTTTTAAAAAATAGACCAAAGTGTTATAAAAAAAAAAGAGAATAACTTGATATTTTAAAATAACTTAAAGGACCTACTTGTAGAAGAAAAAAACATAAAGAACCACATTGTTACAATTAAATAACTTAAAGGACCCTGTAAGTAATTTAGCCTTAACTTTTATTATATTAAAATATAATAAATTTATAAATTCATTTTTTTTAAAATATAATTGAAGAATATTACTAATATTAAAATAAAAATTACTCATTTAAAATGTTTTATAATACATTTTGAATCACGACGAAACTAAATAACTAAAGTGAAGCTAGTAAACAATTTCATATGATACATGAAAAATTGAATTCAGAGTATAAAAGTGCTTACAAATCTTGAATTACAACTCTGAAACTTAATTTAATTATTCAATTTCCTTTACTATTGCCAGTGTATAAGAAGAAAAAATAAACTTAGAGACCTCCAGTGTGTTTATAAGTCCCCCAAAACAATCTTGTACCTTCCTAATGATTATAAATTAAATTCAAAACATATGCGGCCACCTCTGTCAATTCTTCCACAAAATGTATATGATTGCTATGCTGACACCCCATTTTTGTGACATAATCATACATACCTGCCACTGCCAACTTACTAGGAAACTCCAAAACTTCCCATAACTCTAAATGAGAATTTTGGAGTTTGATAGGAACATTTGACTTCAAATACTTTTGAGCAAAATCAGCATTGACATATTGCACATTGCACAATAAAAGAGATATAAATTTAAGTGGCAACATGAATATACAAATAATTCAGCATTTAGTTTATAGGGTAAAATCCTCACCTCATTATTTACCTTATTAATTTTCGAGAAAAAATAAGGGTTGTTTGGGTTGAATTCATTGGCAGCATCCTCTGATCTCTTAGAATAAGAAATAGACATGATTTTGACCTGTTTAGCACCATTCTCACTTGTTTTAACCTTAGACCTTTTCTTAGGAGTAAGAGACTTTGTGTTTGTTTTAAATGGGTAGGAAATTTCAACAGAAGTGATATCAAATATAATAACACTAAACTTTGAATTTCTTTCATATTTGAAACACATGTAGCAACCATATTTATACTATAATGTTGTTTAAATTGTTGCCATTTGTTGCAAAAGTAAACATCATTACCACGTTTCTTGAGTTTCATTTCCCAAACATGACCATTCGGAAGAGTAATTGTAGAAGCATCCTTGAGTTCATTCCCAAATTTTGTTATAAATTGTTCTGGAATTCTCTACAAAAATAACCAATTCATCTTTTATAATCCGTGGAAGAACAAATTTCAAAAGAACCCTAAAAATTAGCCCTAGTTTGATAATTTATAGAAAAGAACATAGACATTGGGTTGCGATGGTGTGTGTTATACCCAAAAATTTTCCCTCCCACAATCAAGACAATATCTCTCAATAATTCTAAATGATCATAAGGTTCTCAATACTCCCAATTGATCAAGAAGTGTGGACGTTTCCCTAGACAATGCCTCCTCCTAAGCAAAGTGTCCAAAACTAGGGTTTTGGGTTTCCTCAGGTTTAAATGACTTTCAAGGATTCAAGTGAGCTTTATGGTATCCCATATGACTTCAAGAATCCCTATATCAAGTTTCAAGGCTTTTCCAATAAGTTTGACCAGTCAGATGATCAGATATGCAAAAATCAGTCAAAGTAGTTAAAAAGTCAAACTGAGGTCAACTGTGGTCAAATTAAAGTCAAACTTAAAGAATTTTTGCCAACATCAAGTCTATGAAGTAAAATTAATCATTTTATCAAGGTTTGATCGTGATTCATCAAGGAAGTTTCAGATCATCAAGTATCAGGAGTTTCTAAATTAGGGTTTTCTTAAGAAAAGTCAACTGAACATTGACCAGCCATAACTTTCACATGCTTCATCAAAAAATTTCCATCCAAAGCTCATTTTGAAGGAAATTTAATTCTATACAACTTTGAGTCTCACAATCCAATTCTAAAAATGCTTCATTTGGAGGGTATGAGCTAAAACATTACAGGTCATTTCAAAAGTCAACAAAAAGTCAACTTTTTCCAAAGAGCATAATTTGAAAATGGTAACAGATATGGACATGAGACCAAAGAGGTTTGTTAGAGGACTCTTTAAGCTTTCCAAAATGTTCAAGAACACCTTCATAGCCTTAAAATTGAAGGATTTGTGTCTTGTCAAAGTTGGGATATTTTCAAGGGTTGTATGAAGAAAATAAGGGCTTAAAGCTAATTTTTTCCAAATGGGCCTATCATTTTGCAACCCAATCTTAACAATAACATCAAGCACGACCCAATTCAAATAATTTCTGATTTTATAATTTATTTATTATTTATTTGGATTTTATTCATTAAAATTCATTTTAAATCAAAATAAAATATAAAAATACAAATATATGATTTGATCCTTCTTCTAGAAACTCTTAAAGGTCATTTAAAATTGATTGAGAAGTTCCAATTTCGTGCAAAAGCATTATGGCATGAATATATTTGATTTTTTGACCAAATTGGCAAGGAGATTTCTTCACACTCAAGGTATCCATAAGCCCACAAAACCATATGTTTTTTGACCTAAATTGACTCACCTATAAGTATACAACATACACAAACACAGAAGGGACGATTTTTGCGGCCAAGAAGAAAGAAGTAATTTAAAATTTTTTCAAGATAGGTGAGATTCGGTTTTGAACCTAGAGGCTATTTCCAAGCTTTTTCAAGGTAGAAACACCTTCTTTGAGGTGCCTGGAACACATTTGCATCATTCATATTGTCCAAAACTCTCTCATAAGCCGAAACCGAACCACACTTATTCATGCGTTTTATTTTTAACCCTAATTTATTTTAAATTAAAACTTTAATTTTTTTTATTTCAAATTTTACTTTCTATTTTCATTAATTTATATTGCTTTTATTTCTTTCATCAAATTTTTGTTTATCATATTAAATGTAATTATTGTAATTAATTTTCGTCCGATAATTATGTATTTGCCCCAAAGCAATGTAATAGCATAGGATTTACTGTTTTTCCGCATTTTATTTATTTTATTTTATTTGTGTGGTTAGTAAATAGGGAGTGAAAAACATAAATGAATAAATTGGACTTAGATAATTAATTAAAAAAAGATAAAATATCTGAATATAAACACTCACACACGTAAGTTGATCTATGATCGCTATTTGCACCTCCTAGGGTATCCCTCTTGGTTGCCTTCTAAATGGTCAAGTCTCTCGAACGTGGGGGTGTCTTAAGCAAATGTCCCTACAAAATAAATCATTAAGTCCCTTCAAAATTCATAAGATCATAGTCCCTTCGAAGTTGCCTACGAATAAATGATCTAGTCCATCGATGACCCTACAGAATAAATGATGATATTCCCTACGAATTTCTAAAGACACCCCTACAAGTTGCCTTCATTGACCATACGATGACCCTACGCCCGTCCCTTAATAAATCCAAGGTAATGACTACCTATTCCTTGATAATAGGGATAGTCTTACCCTTGAAAGGACATATAAGAACATGAATGACTTAGTCTATGGTAGGTACCTCATAGTTACTTGCTCACTCTTCAAAAATAATTTTCACACCTCACAATATTTTCAAATATTTTCAAACAAGGCTTTGTATATATCCATACGAGGATCATTACAAAGTACTTAGAAAATTTATAATCACACACTACACTTTTTCAAAAAAACAATTAAAGTGAGCTAAGTAACTAAGAGCCCATGGATAACCATGGATATAAAGGGTGCTAACACCTTCCCTTTATATAACCTACCCCCCGAACCCAAGTCTTTTAAAACGGTCTTTCCTGTTCTTTTATGTCCCTTCCTTATGGATAAAATAAAAGTCAGTGGCGACTCTTGCTATCTGCAACATGACTAAAAGTCAGTTCTCCCACCATGTTACAGAACTGGCGACTCTGCATGGGAGTTACTAAGTAAAAGAGGGGTACCCTTAGGAATTAGATCACTTAAATTGTTTGCTTTGTTTGCTTTACTTTTCTGTTGGGTTTTTTGTGTGAAAGATCCTAACCCGGATCTAGTGTACCCTAGGTAAATGGCAATAGACCAAGGAAACTGTACGGCGTATACCGATATGGTTGATCTGGTGGCCATAGTTAGTGTGACTTCTTGGTTGGTGCTTATGTTCCTTAAGTAAGTTAAGGATAATATGGGGCTGCCATATGTTGTCAATACACTAACTGACTTTTAGAATCCTAGTTATCCCATCTTGGCCTTTAGAAAGTAGTGAGATAGTCGGCTTTGGTGAAGAATGAAGTTGGTTGATACTCGATACTACGCTCATTGAGATCCTAAACTTGGAGGGTTTTGGTTGGCAAGTAAGTTGCCTACTGAACAACCACCCTTGTGAAGGATCAGTGATATTGAGATCCCTTAGAACCTGGTTACTTTTGTAGGACAGGATGAACCAACTAAACTTCAGGGGAGGGTACTTACCTTTAAACCTCATGCAAGCCTTCAAACCTAGGGCTATTGTGTGACTTGTTTGTGTGTGCCACATGTTTGTGATTGAGCATAACATCATGACATCATAAGCATAGCATTTTGACTAACCATTTCAAGGACCAAAGGATTTATCTTTGTTCTTTGTTGCAGGTCATGGCTTCTGCTCGTAGGAATACTATCCGGATCAACTTTGTAGGGATACCTCCTAAGCTTAAGGAATTGGTCTCTCAAGTTTCTGAAAGCTCCCAGTTCATCAAGAAGCATGATCACCTACTGGATCTAATTACTTCAGGGTTCAATAAAGACATGATGAGTGTCTTATTCCAGTTCTTTGATCCTAAACATCACTGCTTCACATTCCCCGACTATCAGCTGGTTCCTACAATGGAAGAGTTCTCCAAATAACCAGGTATATCTATCCTTGATCAGAGACCCTTCACAGTCTTAGAGAAAGAGCCTAAACCTGAAGTCATTGTTGCAGCCCTACATCTGAAGAAATCAGACATTGTCCTAGAAACGAGAAGCGGAGTTAAGGGTATTCTTTATAAGGTATTGATGGAGAAAGCTCAAGTGTCTTGAAGGCTATGAGTTATGATGCTTTTGAGGAGATCTTACCCCTATTAATCTATGGCTTAGTGTTGTTCCCTAATCCAGACCAGTTCATAGCGTACACGCCATCAACATATTTCTGACTCGCAATCTAGTGCTTACATTACTTGGAGACATCCTACATTCTCTTCACACTCATACTACGAAGGCGAGGGGAACTCTGATGTGTTGCATACTATTGCTCCCCGGATTTTCATCCCGGTGCAAACGCGAACCGTCGGCGATGTTGGAGGTTGAGGTTGAATAGAGTCTCCAGCTAGGCATTTTTATCCTGAAGGAAAGGTAATGCTGCATAAACCTAGAAAGATATGGATAAGACAGTTGCGAACCAAAGAGGTTGAGTAAGGGGGTAGGTTACGACCTGGGAAGGTATTAGCACCCAGATCGTCCGTCGTACTCGACGGGATCCACGCTTACCTGATTTTGTTTAAAAGGGGATAGTGTATGTGTTAAACTGTGCATAAAAAGCTAGGGAGAAAAAGATGTACATAGTGTCAGTGCAAAAAAGGAAATGAGTGCTCAAAACTAAGGCTAAGGAAAGAGAAAGCAAGAATGAGGAGAGGGGGAGACAAAGAGACTTTTGTTCGATAACTCTTAAGTTATGCCTACGTATTCTCTCGTGCAATGAGGAAGTCAGAACACCAAAACAAGGAAAATTACTTTGACCGCCAAGTAACTTGAACAAAATCTTCAGCAGACCAGTTCCAGAGCTCCTCCCCAGGTACGCATGGGTGAATCCAGTTATCCAAGTCGCAGTCATTATCCCCCTTTGCATCTGTAGCACAAATGATGTGGTACTATGAGAGTATCACGTCATTTGTGCTACAGATGCAAAGGGGGATAGTGACTGCGACTTGGATAACTGGATTCACCCATGCGTACCTGGGGAGGAGCTCCAGAACTGGTCTGCTGAAGATTTTGTTCAAGTTACTTGGCGGTCAAAGTAATTTTCCTTGTTTCCATTTTTATCATACTGCATGTCAAATCCTGCACTCTGTCCAAGGTACATGGATCCATATGTAGGGACACCATCTTTTTAATGCATTTACTTTTTCCATGAAATAAAGGACATTTTTCAAGCAAATTGTGTTCTCTTTCTTTCGTTTTAAATTTTTTTTACCAAAAAACAAATAAAATGGCAATGTTTTCTTTCCAGTATGTTTGCATATCCTTTGAAAGAACAGATTCTGAAATAAGCACATCATTTGTGCAGTGTTGATCATTCAGATTCTTGTGATAACATTCCTTCTATGATTATGCATGACTTCGACAATCCTATCTACCAAGCTGACGAAGGGGTTAGGGAAGACTGTGAACTCCCGGAAGAATTGGTTAGGTTGTTGAAACAAGAGGAAAGGGTCATTCAGCCTCATCAGGAAGAAATAGAGATCATCAACATCGGGTCTGAAGATGTAAAGAGAGAGATAAAGATTAGGGCCAGTCTGCAGGCCGAGGTAAAGAAGAAGTTGATTGGTATGCTACGTGAATATGTGGATATCTTCGCCTGGTCGTATCAAGATATGCTGTGGTTGGATACCGACATCGTTGTGCACAAGCTGCCACTAAAGGAAGTCTATCCTCCTGTAAAGCAAAAGCTGAGAAGAACTAGCCCTGACATGGCAATGAAGATCAAGGAGGAAGTTCAAAAGCAGTGGGATGTCGGGTTCCTTGCTGAAACTAGTTACCCACCTTGGGTAGCAAACATTGTGCCTGTACCAAAGAAAGATGGCAAGGTTCGGATGTGCGTCGATTATCGGGATCTAAACAGACCAAGTCCAAAGGATGACTTTCCATTACCTCACATTGATGTGCTGGTAGATAACACCACTCAGTTCTCGGTATTTTCTTTCATGGATGGCTTCTCCAGGTATAATCAGATCAAAATGGCACCGGAAGACATGGAGAAAACAACATTCATTACCCCGTGGGGTACATTCTGTTATAAGGTTATGCCCTTTGGATTGAAGAATGCAGGGGCAACGTATCAACGAGCTATGGTAACTTTGTTCCACGACATGATACACAAGGAAATTGAATGCTATGTGGACGATATGATTGCCAAGTCCCAGGATGAAGAAGAGCACCTGGTCAATCTCAAAAAGTTATTTGATAGATTGATAAAGTATAGATTGAGGTTGAATCCAAACAAGTGTACTTTCGGAGTGCGTTTCGGTAAGTTGCTGGGTTTCATTGTTAGTCAAAGGGGGATTGAGGTAGATCCTGCAAAAGTAAAAGCAATACAAGACATGCCTGCACCGAAAACAAAAAAAGAAGTGTGTGGGTTTTTAGGGAGATTAAACTACATTTCACGGTTTATATCTCATTTAACTGCCACATGCGAGCCAATATTCAAATTGTTAAGAAAAGAACAAACAGTCAGGTGGAATGAGGACTGTCAAAGAGCCTTTGAAAGGATAAAAGAATATTTGCAGGAGCCTCCGATCCTAATGCCTCCAGTTCTAGGACGGCCCCTTATCATGTACTTGACTGTGTTAGAAGGGTCGATGGGGTGTGTTCTAGGCCAACATAACGAGTCTGGTCGAAAAGAGCATGCTATTTATTACCTTAGCAAAAGGTTTACCGACTGTGAATCCCGTTACTCACTACTCGAGAAAACTTGATGCAGTTTGGTATGGGCTGCTCGCCGACTGAGACAATACATGTTGACCCATACCACATTTCTAATCTCAAAAATGGACCCCGTCAAGTATATTTTTGAGAACGGATCATTAACCGGAAGGGTTGCACGGTGGCAAATGATCTTAATAGAGTATCACATACAATATACTTCCCAGAAAGCCATCAAAGGAAGTGTATTGTCAGATTATCTTGCACAACAACCACTTGAGGACGACTATCAACCATTGAAGTTTGATTTCCCTGATGAGGACATCATGTACCTCAAGGCAAGAGATTGCGAGGAACCACTTCCGGAGGAGGGGCCTGACCCCGAATCCAAATGGAAGTTGATGTTTGATGGGGCAGTCAATATCAACGGACGTGGAGTTGGTGATGTTCTTATCACTCCCGAAGGTGTTCACTTTCCCTTCGCTGCCAGAATTACTTTTGGCTGCAGCAACAATGTAGAGGAATACGAGGCGTGCATAATGGGAATAGAGGAGGCTATTAATCTTCGGATTAAGACCCTCAATATATTCGGAGATTCAGCCCTCGTTATCAACTAGATTACCGGCAAGTGGTATACACATCAAGAACACTTAATTCCTTATAGGGATTATGCCAGAAGAATGTTGACGTTCTTCACAACGGTTAAGCTTCAATATATACCACGAGATGAGAATCAATTTTCCGATGCATTGGCTACCCTTTCTTCATCCATCAAAGTCTTGTGTTGGAACTACGTGCCCAGGATTGACATTTCCAGACTTGACCTACCAGCTTATGCTTTCTCTGTAGACGCAGTGTCTGATGAGAAACCTTGGTACTTTGATATCAAGCTTTTCCTGGAAAAACAAGAATACCCAGCTGGGGCATCATCCAACGACAAGAAGACCTTGAGACGACTTGCTGCTAGTTTCTTCTTGAACGCAGAAGGAGTTATGTATAAGAGGAACTTTGACATGGTCTTGCTCAAATGCGTGGATAGACACGAAGCAGACATGTTAATGCAGGAAGTCCACGAGGGATCTTTCGGTACTCATGCAGGAGGGCATGCAATGGCTAAGAAGTTATTGAGATCAGGGTAATATTGGCTAACAATGGATACAGACTGTTGTTCGTACGCCCGCAAATGCCACAAGTGCCAGATTTATACAGACAAGGTGCATGTTCCTCCTAGCCCGCTCAACATCATGTCATCTCCTTGGCCCTTTTATATGTGAGGCATTGACATTATCGGGAAGATAAAGCCTACTACTTCAAACAATAATCGCTTCATCTTGGTTGCGATCGATTATTTCACCAAATGGGTTGAAGCAGCATCTTATGCCAATGTCACTCGTCAGGTGGTAGCCAGGATTCTGAAAAGAGACATCATTTGCAGATACGGAGTGCCCGAGCGAATCATTACTGATAATGGTTCCAACTTAAACAATAAGATGATGGCAGAAATGTGTTGGGACTTCAAGATTCAGCATCACAATTCTTCTCCTTACCGGCCAAAGATGAATGGCGCGGTAGAGGCGGCTAACAAGAATATTAAGAAGATTGTGAAGAAAATGGTTGTCGCTTACAAAGATTGGCATGAGATGTTACCATTTGCGTTGCATAGGTACCGAACGTCAGTTAGGACGTAGACCGGGGCAACTCCTTTCTCCTTGGTGTATGGCATGAAGGCAGTCTTTCCTGTTGAGATGGAAATTCCTTCATTGCGTGTGATGATGGATGTGAAGCTCGATGAGGCTGAGTGGGTACGTGCTCGATATAATCAGTTGTGTCTAATTGAGGAAAAGAGATTATCGGTTATCTGTCATGGTCAGCTTTATCAGAGGAGAATGAAGCGAGTATTCGACCAACGGGTATGTACTCAAGAGTATCAAGTAGGCGATCTTGTACTCAAGAGGATCATTCCTCCAGGTTCAGATCACAGGGGCAAGTGGACCCTGAACTACGAAGGCCCATTCATAGTAAAGAAAGTTTTCTCAGGTGGAGCGTTGATGCTCACTACTATGGATGGAAAAGATTTCCAATCCCCTGTTAACTCGGACGCAGTTAAAAAATACTTCGCATAAAAAGACCCGCTGGACACAAAAACAGAATTAAAGTCCAGGCAAGAAAAGGGCATCCCGGTGAGCTAAAAACAGAATAAAAAGCTCGGGCAAAAGTTAGGAAAATGAATTAAAAAAATGTGTACACCCGCTGAGTTGAAAAGCCACATTGGACAGCTCAGGCAAAAAAGGGTATCCCGGTGGATTGAAAACCCGAAAGGGCGATCCACGCAAATCAAGGGAATAAGCGAACAAATGCGATCCGGTTAATCTGAACCAAGTCATCGTTTCGTACAGTCTGACAATATCAGAAGGGTAGGAATTAGTCCCCTCATCTTCTTCGGAAAGAAAATACAAGAATGGAAAGTCTTGGAGACATGTTGGTCATAGCAGGAAGGAAACTCATTGGAATGCCGTGTACATTGCCATTAGGATAGTTTCTTTTCTCAGTTTTTATGGAAGCTACCTCTTTCCAGGTAGTCGCTTCCTGATGTAAAAATTTGCCTATTCATAGGCCACTCAATGAATGAATATTCAGTCAAAAACTGTGTTGTGTTTTGTTTACTTTGTTTGCAAAAATGTCCTGAATTTTTGGCAAAAAGAACATTGCATATGAAACACGTTGTTTTTCTAAAAAAAGACATTGCAGGGAAACATTTACAACTATCTTTGAATGTCGGGTGACAATGGATGAACATATCATACCATGTAAATCCCCGGGGCACATGTGTGTATACTATTGTTGTAGGTTTTGCAGGGTGGCGTCGTATATCCCCGAGCAGAGATTGCTCCCCAGCTGAGTCAGAGCAAGTGGAATCCCCAGCAGAATTCCAAGGCTAACTGAAGAGCTTTCATCCCCAAGTGGATTATTTTTCCTCAAGTGAATTATCCCCAGCGAGCAGTTATGCGCCTGACTTCCCCACAGAGTCGGAGTTGTCAGAATTCCCTCCCCAACTAGAGTCTGGACCAAGCGTCTTCCCTAGCCAAGTCTGAAGACGGTCATTCCCCGCAGAGTTCATGATTGGGATTTAGTCCCGTCATTAAAATATTCCCCAGAGAAATCGCCAATTTATTTTTGACCTTTGTGATGATACAGACAGTTATTCATCTCCCCAGCCAGAGTTAAGCATCGTCAAAGCCTCTTGACCTAGTTCTCCCCTACAGAGTCGTGATTATTGATGCCAATCAGGGCACTTTGTTTTTGCTCGTCTGCATTCCTGGCACTTGTCTGTGTTTAATGGTTGATGCTCGTTTGCATGCCTTGGCACTCGTCCGTATTTGAAATATGTTTGTTGCTCGTATGCATGCCCCAACACTTGTCTGTGTTTGATGTTGATGTTGTTGCTCGTATGCATTCCCTAGCACTCGTCTGAGTTTAAATGGTTGATTTTGCCTGTCTGTATTCTATAGCACTTGTTTGTGTTTGATCTTTGCTTATTGCTCGTGTGCATTCCCCAACACTCGTCTGTGTTTGATATCTGTTTGGCACTCGTCTGTGTTGGATCTCTAACCCTCGTCGGTGTGATATTTTCTTATGCTCGTCTACACTCCCCAACACTCATCTATGTTTGATATTTGCTTGTTGCTCGTCTGCATTTCCCAGCACTTGTCGGTGTGATATTTGCTTATGCTCGTTTGCACTCCCCAACACTCGTCCGTGTTTGATATTTTCTCGTTGCTCGTCTGCATTCCTCAGCACTTGTATGTGTTTGTTATCTGTTTGTTGCTCGTCTGCATTCCCTCACACTCGTCTGTGTTATCTTATATCCATATGTACTGATTTGATAATCATTATGATACTCGTCTGTATTGCTACTCCAAATGCTCGTCTGTGTTGGATTTCTGGTATTCATCTATATCAGTGGTTGATATTCGTCTGTATCGTTTCCTGAAGAGTTCGTCTGTGTTTCTTAGATCATCGTCTGATATTCGTTTGTATCATTGACTTATGGCACCCGTCTATGTTTTCTTGATGATCATCCAATGCTCGTCTGTGTTGAAGAGGTTTGAAGTCCTGACGGTGGGATTAAACGTCAAAATGGTTACCGGTCCTGGCGTAACAGGTTTATCCGATGGAGGTTCGTCTGTCTCAGACACCACTTATCTACGCAAGATTTGTGAAGAGGGTTCGTCCAATCCTAATGTTGCACCTGGCGTAACAGGTTATATGAAGAAGACTCGTCTGTCTTAGACCATATATCTATGGAGAATATATGAAGAGGGTTCGTCTATCCTAATTATGCATGTCTACCCCACAGACTTGTGTGCATCACCGGTCCTAGCGTAACAGGTTTATCCGAAGGAGGTTCGTCTGTCTCAAGTCATATATTGTAAAATGTATGAAGAGGGCTCGTATGTCCATTTCCTGGCATAACAGGGTTATATGAAGAGGGCTCGTATGTCCAGTTCCTGGCATAATAGGTGTGCATGAAGAGAGACTCGTCTGTCTAGGTTTTTCTTATCTGAAGTAATAATTCAATTCGGAAAGAGCTCGTCTGCTTTGTCCTCACTTTAGTCATCTAAAGCGTCATTTGGTTGGGTTTATTTCCCATTGCTTGCATTCTCCAGCAGAGTGCAAATTTCAGGTCTTATTGGTATTCAACCACAATTTATCTTGAGTGGTCGATAGCCCGGGCTATCGTCCTTTTCAGATTAACAGTTGCTTGAATAGGGGCAGCTGTAACACCCCAAATTTGCCCTCTTCGTTTTTAGCATCATCATCATATCATCATCATCATCAGCATGTCATTAGCATTTTTCATAGAAAGATGAAGCATAACACTCACATGTTCTAGCATAAGGCATATGATCAATCATCTGAAAGCGCGTGGTCTTACAAGTTAAAGTCAAGAGCATGGTGACCTGACAAGAAGCTCACAAGGCATTTTATACAGGCTCTGTGTCATGATCAAAGCTCTAAAAGAATTAAAGATCAAAATCAGATTGAAACGGTTGGCGTCGGGCTATTCTTGAAGTTTCCCACCAAAAGGAGGGAGAATTCAAAATTTGCTTGTGTTAACCGGTTAACGCTTTGGTTAACCGGTTAACGGCTGCGAATTTTGAATTCCAGCAGCATTTTCAGCATGTGTCTTGGCTCCAATTTTTCATAATTCTAATTTTTATTCATTTTGGATTAATTTGAATTTATGGAGAAGGATCTAGGTGACTTTCCAAGCCTAATTCCAAGGCTAAATCCTAATCACTTTCTAAGCTCATCCCAAACCATATTTTTTGGATCCCAAACCAAAATTTTGGGCCCCAAACTTAAAAAATATTTATTCCAATTCCCTCAAAACCAAGAGCTAGCTCTCTCATAATTCACTTCTCATTTTTCTGAATTTTCACTCCTCTCTCACCATTCTCTCATTCTCTCTCCCAATTTTCCAAATCACTCAAAGTTCCTCTTTGAAGATCACAAGACTTTGCACTAAAGTTTGTAGATCTTGGAACTAGACCTCCATCGGTAGCTTCTTTGCATCAATTTGATGGTTTCACTACTTGGTTCAGATCTGATTTGGAGATTAAAAGTGATTTTGGAACCAAATTCTTCATCAAGATCCATTGCTTGCATTTATTTTGCATGATGTGTGAAGATTAGCACCGGATCTTCAAAGTTTTATGCGCGATTCCTCATTTCCAGCTCAAACAACAATTACCAAAGCATACCTCATCTTTGTAGGTTGGTTAAGTTCAGATCTAGCTCTGTTTTTAGCTTATTTGCAACGCTTGTGCTTAGATCCGCCATGTGCTTGTGTATTTGCTTGTTTTGCTTGAATTGATTGGTTGATTTGCAATCGGATCTATGTGTTAATGTTCATGAGCTTAATGATGTTTGATTAATGTGAATTGATCATACTATTTCATGCATAATTGATTGTTGGTCTGTTGTGGAATTATTTGGATAAGCTGGTTTTGAGCTGATTTTCTGCAGGAATTGTTGTTGTTTTCACAGTGTTAACTGGTTAACGCTTTGGTTAACCGGTTAATGCATCTGTTTTCTGTGTTGTTTTCTGCAAGTTTGGACTGGTTAACCGGTTAACGCTTTGGTTAACCGGTTAACCCTGATGCAGAATGCCATATTTGAGCTTGGTTGATTCCCTTACTTGCTTTAATCATCATGGATCATAATATGATCATTGAACATGCTAGTTTAGGGTGTTTTGCTTGCTGGTTGATGTATGCCTTATGCCATCATGTGATTCGAATTTGCATCTTTCCCCCTTAGAAGCAACTTATCTCCTTTAGAGGAGTAAGTTATTCTCTAGCTTTCCTCTCCTCTCCTTTTCTTCTCCTTTGATATTCTTTTCTCTTAGGATAGTTGCAAACCACACTAACTTTAGGACCATGAGGTCATCTTCATCAAGAAAAATCCTAAAAAATACTTCTTCATTTTTTTAATCACTAAAACACTCAATAAATTCAACAAGTCAATGAACTTAGGCCCTTGCCTTTGGAAACAAGTCTTGGATAAATTCTCCTTACTTGGTGTGCTTGTTCTATTATTCCATCTTGGAATGTAGTAGCAAGTACACATTCCATGGAAAAGGACTTGAATTCATTCTCTTGTGCCACATCAATAAAAGACTTCTAAAAAAACACAAACAAACAATAAGTGTCTCTCCTTCGGGACTTCTATTCTCATCTCCTTCGCTCCGTACGCGAACTTGCTCCTACTTGTCATTTTACAAGACGGTAACGCACTCGTCGTTTGAGCCTGCAACACCTGAGCATTGACATAGGCAATTCAAGCCTTAATTCAAAAGCAATCTTTTCCACCCCTAGTTAGAGGAACTACGACGTATCTGATCCTTATTGTCCAGATGAGGTATGTAGGCAGCGGGGTATGGCCCATTCGAGCATACTCTTTTATTTTCCCTACATTTTCCCCTTTTCTTTTCTATTATCCAGTCCAATTCCCTTTCTTTTGTAATAGCTTTCTTTTCTTCACCCTTTGAAATATTTTCTTTGCAAGCGTGGATCCCGTCGGGTACGGAGGACGATCTGGGGTGCTAATACCTTCCCAGGTCATAACCGACTCTCAAACCTAGTTTTTTTTGTTCACAGGACATGTGTCCTTCCTTTTCTTTTCTTCCGGTTTGTGCAGCATTACCATTCCCGTTCCTTCGGGATAAAAATGCCTGGCTGGATACTCTACCTCTTTCCGCGCCACTTTCGCGTTTGTACCAGGATGGAAATCCAGGGAGCGACAATTATGAAAACCTTGGATTTAGATAAAATAGATGTATGAGCATGCATATCATGTCTATTATTATAAAAGTTTGTAAAGCTGTCAAAATGGTATATCCAAACCTTTAAAAAATATTGATGGAAACATTCTAGAAAATGTATAGCGTAAATGGATAGACAAAGAAACTAAGAAATTCTAATATGATATGAGGGCAAGTGATATTCTTATTTACACACTTAGCATGAGTAAATATTTTCTTATTTCACATTTTAAGACTGCTAAACTTTTGTGGGACATGTTTGAGGTTCTCCATATGGGAATCGAAGATGTTAAACATGTAAGGATTAATACTATAATGTAGGAGTATGGAATTTTCTTCATGAAGCAAGGGGAAACTATTTCCTTATGCATATCATTAACAAATCGGAAAAATTTAGTAAAGCAATCACAAATTGACCTTGTCCTTGTTGTAAATGTGTCTTAAGACCTTTGTTGATGAAGAGAAGGAAAACATATTTTGGAGAATACATTTACTGCAAAAATCAGAATTTTTAGAAAGATGGACGAAAAGCCGAAAAGAAAGAAAAAAATGGTTGGGAATAGTGATGCCCTGTATGGATGAATAGTGATGTTCGCATGGTGAATCGTAATTTCAGGTTTTCGGGTTTTTTGATAGTTTCTCGTTTGGAATGTTTCGGGCTATTGTGGTTTTGGGCTTTGTTTGTTGGATATTTTTTATTATAAATATGTATCTCTTATATGTTTGGTGTGTGACAATATTAGGGTTTACACAAACAAGGGAGAGCAAGAGTTTAAAGGTATTAGATTTCAACACAAAGAAAACCTCGGATTACACCTTGGGTTTGAGTGATTCATATATTGAGAGTTGGAGAGGTTAGGAAACACTTGGGTAGAAAATAGGATTGTTATTGGGTGCCTTCAGGCTTGTTCTTGGGAACTTGAAGCCGAAGGTTATTTTCTTATAACTCATTTGTAATCTCTTGTAACAACTTTCTGAGTATAGTAAATTGGAGACTTGCTCTCTCCCCTAAAGTAGATCGTTTGATCGAACTGGGTAAACAAACCTTTATTTTGTTCTTACTTTATTTTGTTATAGTATCTATCTACAGATTATTATTGTTGTAGACCATTTATTTTTAGGTTGTTATTGTTCTTTTCCCCACAAATTGATATTGAACTTTGTTATAATTCACAACAAGATTCACAACAAGTGGTGCGGTGGGCATTGAGCAAAGTGAACACCATAGTTAGTAGATGGCAGATTGAGAAATTTTCCACTAACAACGACATCAGGTTGTGGAAAATTAAGATGCAAGCAATTTTAATTCAAGAGAAGTGTATTGATGCTTTGAAGAGTGAAGCATTGATGCCTACAGGGCTTACACAAGTACAAAAGAATGAGATGACGGATAATGCCAGGAGTGCCATTATCTTATGCCTTGGGGATAAAGTTCTAAGAGAAGTCGCCAGGGAGCAAACTGCGGTTGCTATGTGGGAAAAACTTGAATCATTGTATATGACAAAGTCTTTGGCTCACAAGTTGTATCTGAAACAACAACTTTATTCATTCTGAATGGTGGAGAACAAATCCATAGTTGAGCAACTTACATAATTTCACAATATTATCAATGATCTTAAGAATATTGAAGTGAAGATTGATGATGAGGACAAGGCTTTGCTCTTGTTAAGTTCATTACCCAAATCCTTTGAACACTTTAAGGATTCCCTTCTTTATAGTAAGGAAGGTACTATTACTTTGGATGAAGTCCAGATGGCGGTGAAATCCAAAGAATTTTCAAATTCGAAAGATTTAAAGATTGAAGATAGTGGTGAAGGCTTAAATGAGTCAAGAGGAGGAAGTGAGCGTAAAGGGATGTCCATATCAAAGAGGTCTGACAAGTCAAAGGTAAAATGTTTTAATTGTCAGAAAATCAATCACTTTAAAAGGGATTGTCCTGAAAGAAAGGCCAGTGAAGATTATGTTCAAGTTGCAGTTGTCTTGGGTGAGGGAAGTTAGGAGTATGTCGAAGCACTAATAGTATCGAGTTTGGAAATTGAAGATAGTTGGGTCATTGAATCAGGTTACTTTTATCACATGTGTCCAAGAATATAATACTTTGAAACTTTGAAGATGGTGCAAGGTGGAGTAGTTTGCCTTGGTAATAATAAGACATGCAAGGTTCATGGTATTGGTACGGTCAAATTTAAAATGTTTAATGATTGTGAACTTCTTATTCATAATGTGAGGTATGTTTTAGAACTCAAGGGAAATTTGTTATCTATAAGTATGTTTGATGATCTAGGCTATTGTACTAGAGCTGAACGTGGAGAGTTCAAGATTCTGCATGATGAATTAATTATTGCTAAAGGGTCTAAAATATGTGGTCTATATATTTTAGAAGGTTTAAATGTTGTTATTCATTCATCATTAACTAGTGGAGGCTTTCATGTCAAGGAAGAGCTATATGATTTGAGTTTAAGGCGTTATGAATTCCTTGAGAAAATTTTAGAGGAGTATAATGAATTTTGCATAAATTAATGGATAAAATGCATGTTACTGCTGAGTTGTTATTGAGGTTTTAGGGAAGAGCTGAGGTTAAAATAACTTACTTGGTTGGTAGAGAGTTTCTTCATAAGAATAATAGTGAAAATCAAAGGAGAAACCTGGTAAGAATTATAACGGAGAAAACTCAGTTTGAGGTGCAGTTTCCTACTATGGATGCTAGAAGTAGAGAAGGAAAAATTATAGAGATCTCTGATTATCATTTGACTCATGATAAGGTAAGAAGGGTTATTTTAACATCTCAAAGGGACGGTTATGCTAGCCTTGGATATTATGTTTTTAATGTGGCTGAAGGACTGCAAAATAAAAGAAGAAAAACCTTCAGGGAGACATTTAAAAATAGGTGAAGTCAAGGGTGGTTGAAAAATCATACTTGTAGGCTTGTTAAATTACCTAGGCAGAAAAGGGTAATTGGAAATAAGTAGATGCAAGTGGCGAGATCAAGATCCAAAGGTTGCCTGAATTTGATTAAAGTTAAGTTTCAACTTGGTAGAGAGAAACAATGTTGTTGATTGTTAAATTGGTATCAACACGGTTTAAAGTCAAGGTGGAGATTATTGTAAATGTGCCTTAAAACATTTGTTGATGAAGAGAAGGAAAACATATTTTGGAGATTGCATTTACCGCAAAAATCGGAAGTCTTAGAAAGTTGGACGAAAAACAGAAAAGAAAGAAAGAAAAAAATGGTCGGATGAATAGTGCCTGTACAAATGAATAGTGACATCCGTAAGGTAAATAATGATTTCAGGTTTTCGGGTTTTTCAAAAGTTTCTCGTTTGACATGTTTCGGGCTATTGTGGTTTTGGGCTTTGTTTGTTGGGTATTTTATATTATAAATATGTACCTTTTATATATTTGGTGTGTGACAATCTTAAGGTTTACACCAACAAGGGAGATCAAGGACTTAAAGATATTAGGTTTCAACACAAAGAAAACCACGGATTACACCTTGGATTTGAGTGATTCATATATTTATAGTTGGAGAAGTTGGGAAACACTTGGGTAGAAAATAGGATTTTTCCTGGGTGCCTTCAGGGTTGTTCTTGAAAACCGGAAGGCGGAGACTATTTTCTTGTAACTCATTTGTAATATCTTGTATCAACTTTTTGAGTATAGTGAATTGGAGAGTTGCTCTCTCTCCCAGAGTAGATCGTTTGATCGAACTGGGTAAACAAACCTTCATTTTGTTCTTGCCTTATTTTGTTATATTATCTGTGTACGAATTATTATTGTTGTAGACCATTTATTTTGGTTGCTATTATTTTTTGCCCCCACAAATTGATATTGAATTTTGTTGTATTTCACATTAAGATTCACAATAGTCCTAATAATAGTTTGAGGTGTATTAGCACTTATTGGGAGTCAAAACTAATTGTACTTAATGAGTATCAATATTTAAAGACTCAAGATATCACTACTTTATTGGGTAATTTCAAGGAGAATGAACAAGTGTTAGTTAGTATCAACAAAGGAGAATAAATATTCAAGAATATTGAGACAAACAAGGATATGGATAAAGATATAAAGAATTTTGTTTTCAAGACATTCACTTCCAAGGCTATAAAAGGGATAAAGAAATTTAATAACAAGTGAATATTCCTCGAATAATGATGAACAAATTAGTGTCTTTGTTAATATATAAAACTATACCGACAAGAAGGAATTAAAGCACAATAACAAACACTTTATGCAATTTAGAAAATCAATTGAAAAGGAAGGAAAACATAAGAAAGGAATCATTTTTTATGAGTGAGGTAAGAAATAAAACTTGAAGAGTAAATTCCCTAACTTGAAAAATTATAATAGGAAATGGCACTACAAGGAAAAAGGAAATTTCAAAGGCATAAGCGATTACATAGTGTGGAAAGAATAAGGTCACTTTTCTTCTATAAGGGATCAAAATAAATAAATAGCTCACTAATGTTTTATGGGACATGATAAAATTAATATCATAAGGTAAGTGACTTTGATTCATAATCAATACCTCTTATGTTAAATTGCACGATGTATTTCAAGAAGTGCATATTAAGGTATAACAAAATGTAAAAAAAAAAACAAAAAAAAACTAGCTTCTCAAGAGAAAATTATTTTGAAATAGGAAGCTAGTTAGCTAATGTACTCTTCGGGACCAAAAACAAACTTATAAATTCTGATATGAAAATTAAAACTCTAAATAATAATATATGTCAAAAAGAAATAACTAAACAATGTGATTGAGATTTCAATCAGGTTAATTTGATTCATATAACTTATTCCATTAAGGAAACAATTAAACGATGTGATGGAGAATTTAATCATGTAAATTTGATTCTTATAACGTATTCCATTAAACGGACGTCCTAACTCAGTAATTAGTTTATTATTGTACGCTTAGGTTTTATTTAAGAGTTAGTAGAAAAAAATGAATAAAATAGTTTTGAAAAGAGAAAAATTGAGTGAAAATAATTGAGAAATTTTGCTATAAATAATTTGGGAAGATTTATTTTTATTCATAATACAAAATCTCCATAGTCTGGAGAAAATAAAAAAAATTGTATTGGATAAGGGTTTAGATAAATTCAATAAAGATATGAAGTGGCTATTGAAGTAAATTCAATAAAGATATGAAGTGAATAATTTGAATATTCCGATATTTAATTTATTCTTTTGAGAAATAAAGATATGAAGTGACTTGATACTTCATGAGTTTTTAAGGGATGTGACATCTTACTTGTGTATTTTAATTATTTCGCAAATTATTTTTTATAAATAAACAATGGGGAGAGTAGGGTGTTACATCAAATCCCAACATACTCAAATGGTTTACTAGTATTATGCATATCACTCCCAAACGTCACTCTATCTTATATGCCTAGTATGCAAAGATCACATAGTTCTAGTTTATTTAATTTCTCAATTCTTAGAAAACTTTTCTTAGCTATACAAACCAAACCACTTTCATTAACATGTCTTATTCTCAATTTTATAGTTTTTTCTTATCGTGAAAATCTTAACTAGCTAATAATGCATTACCAATAATAGGAGTGTCATTCAAAACATGCAAACCACACATTTTAGACCCTTTAGTAATTAATAATACCTCTTTCAAAATATTTAACATGCTATATTCGATTATAATGAAATACTTAAATGATTAAACATTCTTAACGACAACAAATTTATCTTAAGTTTGAGAATATTTATCATGTTCAATAAAAGGAACTCATGGTTGTCAAACATATTTAGTCTAATTGATGCATTAACTTGAACTTTGGAGTAGTTGAATGACTCCAACTTCTTTTACCTCCAAAATTTCAATGCATCCCTTCGTTGGACACATGTAATAATATTTATCATGAGTCCATGAACTAAATTTTTTCTATCTCTAAAGTTGTTATCATTAGTGAATCATCACCCACTTAACCATCCTCGTGTGAGGCATCCACAATATGAATAGAATCACCATTGATTGCACTCTTAGGTCATTTATTTTTTAAATGTCTAATTTTATGACAAATGAAGCACTTTTATTTTGATTTGTGAAACCCCTTTGGAGTTGAACTTAGAGATGTATATCTTCCCTTTTTGGTTTTCTATACTATCACAAAAAATTGAAGTCTTCTCCATTATCATCAAACTTCAACTCTTTTATCTTGATTAACTCCATAGTTTTAATAGTCAATTGAACCTCCTTCAAGGTGATATAGTTTTCCTTACCATAAAGAATGACATCTTTGAAATGCTCCAAATATTTAGGTAATGAGCTCAACAAGAGTGTAGTCTCATTTTCATCATCAAATTTCACCTTGATATTTTGCAAGTCATCTCTAATTTTTGTGAAATCTCATCAATTTCTATACAATATTTTTTTCTCCACCATACAAAATGAATAGAGTTGTTGTTTCAAACATAACCTATGAGTCAAAGACTTAATCATATACAATGATTCAAATTTGATTCATATTTATGTCGCGGTCATCTCCCTGATGAATAACATCAATAGTATATCTCTAATGCATAAGATAATGACACTTTGGGCTTATCCATCATCTCAGTCTTCTTTACTTGTGTCAGGATTTCCAACATCAAAGTCTCACCTTTAAATGTTTTTGCATACTTTTGTTAAATAAAAATTGTTTGTATCTTCATTTTTCATAATCTAAAATTGTTATCTCTATAAAACTTCTTAATATCCTATTTAAAATCACGATACTCAATTATAAACTTAGACTTTTCCCCCTCATGGAAGTCATTTGTTACGGAAAAATAAAATACCCAAAGATTTAGCACACCAAGAAAAATTATGTGTGGGAAAAAAACAATAACAATCATTACTAAACAAATTAAATTAATAACTAATCAATCAAATTATCATATGCAAATTACATACTAACAAGAACAGAATAACATAAGACACTGCAAGAAAACACAGTATTAGCGTCGGCCAAAAAGCCCTCGCTAACGCCAAAAAACCGACGCTAATGGGGTATAGCGTCGGCTTAACGTGGGTGTCGGGACGGACATTCCAAAGCTGGAAGTTAATAATATTAGTGTCGGCCTTTTGTGTGACACTCATATAGCGTCGGCCAAATACCCACACTAAATCATCGCTAACTGCTGACCAAATTTAGGCAGCTAATTAATGAGTTAGCGTCGGTTTTCAGCGCCGCTAATTACTGCCAGGTGTCGTTTTTTAATTCAGTTGACTGTCATCGAAGTTTTTTCCACGTGGATTTAGACATCATGATATTTGATGGTAGCGTCGGCCTCGTGGCCGCCACTAATAATATTAGACAACGTATTTTCTGTTGGCAGCGCCGGCCTCGTATTTTCAAGATAATTGTCGCTCCCGAAGATTTGCATCCCTGTACAAGCGCGAACGGTCGGCGAAAAGAGAAAATGAATGTGAAGATGAATAGAGTCGTCGGCTAGGCATTTTTATCCCGAAGGAAAGGTAATGCTGCATAAACCTAAGAAAAAGATGGATAAGACGGTTGCGAACCAGAGAAACTGAGAAAGGGGGTTGGTTACAACCTAGGAAGGTATTAGCACCCAGATTGTCCGTCGTACTCGACGGGATCCACGCTTAAAAGTTTGTGTTTAAAGGGGTAGTGTATGTGCTATCTGTGTGTAAAAGCTGGAAAAGAAATGTACAAGTGTCAGTGCAAAAGGGTGAATTACTCAGGACTGAGGCTTAAAAAGAATGCTGAAAGAGGGGGAAGACAAAGAGACTTTTGTTCGATAACTGTTAAGTTATGCCTACGTATCCTCGCGTGCAATGAGGAAGTCAGAACACCGTAGTTCGACTCAAAGAGACTGAAAAGATAAATTTACTGTGAACTGCCTGCTTATTTATGCTCAAGTGTATGACTCGTCTGGCTCGAGTGCTAACTGTTTTGCATTAGACGGAAGAAGAAAGTTCTCGTTTGTGAATGAAGATGATGAGAAAAGAATCCCGGAGGAGACGATTATTGTTTGTTTTTGTGTTTTCAGTTTTTTATTTTTTTTGGTGTTTTGCATAAGTTAATGAGCTTAAGCCTAAATCAAGGGCTTGTAAACTCATTATATCCTCCCTGGTTAGGGATAATGAGCCTACTTAAGTATGAGATAAGCATCTCAACTTAATTACCAAGATGATGTAGGATTAAGATCATTAACCTACTTGTGATTATTTAGATGTTTTTTGGGTTTTGTTTAGTGTTAAGTAATGAGTTTAATCTCTAATCACAGATTAGTGAACTCATTACACCGTCCTAAAACTTTAAGAGTTTAGTCTCTGATTATTGAGATGAGAAAAGAGACTCAAGGAGACTCAAAAGTAAAAGCTAAGGGGGAATAATCACAACCCTAATTATTATCATGCTTGGATGTTCCTATGGTTTATGATGCTTAAGAAAGATCTTCAAGGAAGCCACCAATGGAAGAAGCAGATGAAAGGAGGAAGAAGCAAGAAGAATAAGTTACTTACTTCCTAAGAAGATAAGTAACTTAAAGGAGGAAAGTGAGAGAGATTGAACACAAGTGAACAATTTCACTTAAAAGACAAGCAAAATGCAAATGAATGAGATAAGAAGAGGTGAGAGGTGAAGGCAAATCCACCTCCCAAAATAACTTACCAAAACCTGAAAAGTTAGCATGGATGCATAAGGTATAAAGCATGAAGAAATGAAGTGAAATGAGATGAAATGACCAAATTCATAAGTGTTTATGCAATGTAAGTGTCATGTAAGATGATGCAAAGGCATACAAAGTGCATATGAATGATCATACAAAGATGAGATGCAAAAGAAGCATGCTTTGAAGTTTGAAAACACATGAAAGTTTATGGAATGAAATGAATGCTAATCATGGAAAATGAATGAAGAAATGATCAAGCATGGTTCTAACATGTCCTAAGATGTCTAAAATGACATTTGAATGCATGAAATATCATGACAAGTTCATGTAATGATGCAATGATGCATATGCAAGATGAATGCAAATGAACATGATAAATTAGGGTTTTATGAAAGTATGAGATGCAAATGAACAAAACAGAAGCATATGACATGATAAAAATTTGAAATCAAGCTCAAATAAACCCTAACCCTATACTAGGTCACACCCCAAAGGAGAAGGTCAGAAGCCTAACCAATCAAAAGTTATGATTTTCCTAAGTTTTCTAGGGTTTTTGGGTGGTTCAAAGGGAAAAATGAAAATCAAATTGAAAATGCAAGATAAATTCATGAGGAAAAAGACCTATAAACTACATGCAATATGAAAAACAATGCAAAAAGAATCAACTTCAAACTCTTCTTTGTTAGGCAGAAATGATTTTTCAAAGTTAGGGTTCAAAAAATGATTTTTAATGACCCTTAATTCAAAGAAATTTGGCAAATTGTGATCAAACCTAAAAAGAAATTTGTGTGAAGAGTTTGAAAATGTTTCTAAATATATTGAAATGATTCATGATTTTTGTGGTGATTTTTAGAAACCTAAATGTATTTTTAATTAATTAAAATACTTTAATTAATTAAAAATAACATTTAAATATTTTAAAAATGCTTTTTTAATGCAAAAAATAAAATAAAAATCATTTTTGGAATGAGAAAAATATTTAAAGTCAAAATGCAAAAGAAAATATTTTTGTGATGCTTTTTGATATTTTAAATAAATTGCACAAAAGAGATGAATTGAAATGAAATAAAACTGGATTAAAATGCAAGTCAGCGCATCTGAAGACTGAGATTCAAACTGGGGAAGGAGGGAATTGACCACGCGCGCATCTGGACGGCTCTCATTCAAACTGGGTTAATTACCATTAATTAATTAAATAATCAGAATTAATTTTAAGTGAACTAATCCTAACCACTCGTTCCTAATTAAAACAAGATCCAAGGGCCTAGAACGCATCTGGCAATTAAAACCCTAATTAAGCCCTAATTAATCTCAGGTGACTGGAGCTAAGCTCCGGTCATCTTCTCCGGCCAACCCATCACCTGAGTTCCCTCAAAACATCACCCCAAGCCCCCAAAACCTCCAGAATCATTCCACTAACCACCCTAAACACTAATCTAGCCCCAAAAATCATTTATCATTCATCAATAGCAAGATTCGAAGAAGAACATCAAAACGGAAAAATTTTCAGACCAAGCATACATACTCATTTCTTAATCATTTTCAAAACAAAACACATCAGAGTGATCTAGAGAGCATGCATAATCATTCTATAACTTAAAAGAAGATTTTTGGAAAAACAGTTCTTGATGACTACCTGAGATGATGAACTACAAATATGAACTTTCAGAGCTCCTCCTTTGTGCAATCCAACACCTTTGGTCCCCCTGAGTCTATTGTGATGCTTGGAATGAGTTTAATTTGGCTGAATCATGAGTTCCAGTTCTGAGTATGCAGAAATCGTGTTTGTGTTTGAGAGTGTTTTAGGTTATGGTGATGGGTGGGAAATGATCCTGGGGTGATGCTGAGTTGATTGGTGGAAGAAATTTGAAGCTTTGATGGTTGTGCTATGAATTTCGAAGAGAGGAAGGTTTTTTGAAGTTTTTGGCAATCTGAGTGTATGTGTGGATTCAATCCTCAATGTTGTGTGAAATGAGTTGCTTATTGTCCACATAAACAATGTTGATTGGCCAGAGAGTTGTTGTGGCACAGGTTGATTGGTATGGGAGTTTTTGCAAAAAGTCAAGATTTTGTACTTTGAGGTATGGGCACGGGTCAGAGGAGATTTCATGGGGTGTCTGGCCTCAGCTAGGTTCAAGGATGGCCATGGGATTGGTTTTGATGTGCTGGAAGGCTTGGATGAAGAGTTATCACATGTTTTGCAAAATTCCCTCTTTGAAGTTTCTTGGATCATAAGTCATGGAAACCCTAGGATCAATGCACAATTCTGATCTTTTGAGGTTTGTTTGACATATTGTGAATTGTTTGTGTACATTTGAAGTCATTAGAATGCTTGAACATGCCAATTTGCAAAATCTCTCTTTGACTTGAAACTTGAAATTATAGGATTTTTGCCAACTTTGAAAAGCCATATCTTGAGTTCTATGATGAATCAAGACATGTTCTTGTACTTTTTGAAAAGGGAAAGGCCCAATCTACAACTTTCATGACTAAGAATTTTTCATTTGAAGCATTTTTGGTTAAGAAAGAGGAGGTTGAAAAACTTTCCCAAAATGGAAAGTTGGCATTTCAAGTCATTTCCATTTTTGGCAAGTTTGCAATTGGCTCAAAATTCTTCAATCTTGTGAACTTCCAACCTCTTATAAGATCAAATAAAGATCATAGAACTTCAATTTGATGAAAATACCCCTTTGGTTCCATTGTTGGGGGCCTCAGATGCCCTGATTTTGACTTAACTTGCTCAAGAAGTTATCTAGTGAACAAATGACTTCCACAATGAATTTCGTCATCAAACTTGGTACACATGATCTTTATGACATATTAAGAACATTAGAAACAATAATGGCCCAAAAATTTGGAGTTAAGGCCTCTGAAACCAAAACCCTAATTTTGGTCATTTGTGTAGTGAAAACCCTAGCTCTGCTTCCATGCCTTTGCCAGTTCTTGTGATCCCTTGACTTCCATGAACTTTGAGGAGCACAATATGATGATAGAACACACATGGACCCTCTTGGAACACTTTGAGCCCTTTGGGATGGCTCAGATGGAATCTTGGATTGCTCAGATCACAAACCCTAGATGCAGATGAAACAAATATGCAATATGAGGTGTAATGCTTATGTTAATGCAAACATGAAAGATCACAAGCCATGGTGATAAAGAGTGAGGGCAAATTTGGGGTGTTTACAATAATGCAGACACAATTTACACAAGGACACCTTATCCCTCCTTCATTTAAAAACTGAGGTTGATTCATCGCTTTATTGACAAACTCTTCAACTCCACTAATAAATTCATCTTTCAAACCATACCTATTGGAGTTTACCTAACATACATCCAACTTCGATCCATTTTCTACATAAAAAACAAATATAAGTTTCTAATTTTCATTTATTCAATTTACTTCTGGAGAATATTTTTTTATTGAGAATTTGGATGTGAAGGTTGTATTCTTCTTTCCTAATTATCAAAAAGGGTATTTGGTAGTGTAATTTTTTTAGAAAAAAAGGGTACTTTAGGGGTTGCCTAAGCATGTTTTATTCTTTGTGGGATAGTTGATACACAATTGAATTTTGAGGTAAACATCTCAATTCAATTGCTCTCTAATAATATATGTAAATGGTTAGTTCATAAGTAATTGTTATAGATCATTTTCATGATCAAAATATTCTAGAAAGATTGTTGAAGAATGTTTTCTATAATTATATTATTGGATACCAAGCATCATCAACTCTATAATATCTAATACTTGGAACATACAATGTTGTTAGAGTGAAATAGAAAAAGTAGTATATAAGACAAAAAGGTTTGGCATATGTGGTAATTTGATATAGGATGTTGGAGCTTAAAATATGTGCACTAACCTTTTAAACTCTCTACCATGTGTGAGAAAAAGACACAATGATTATTTCTACTACTATCATTTTGGATGACTCATCATTATGTTTCAATATTTTGGTTGAAAAATCTCTATAGATATATAACAACAGCAACAGGCTAGTGTCGACATGAAACCATAGTCCATCTCCAAAAGATTAATTGCAATTGCTTGATTAATTGCTTACAAAAAAAATTATGTTTCATAATCACTAATCTCATCATTATGTTTCATTATGTTTCACTTTTCTACGTGCTTGATTAATTGCAATTGCAACAGGTTTCACTTTTCTCATCATTATGTTTCACTTTTCTACGTGCTTGATTAATTGCAATTGCAACAGGTTATATTTGTTAATTTGTTTTAGCATGAATCATTAATCTCAACATGTGGCACATATAAATTAAATATAGTTAATCTTTCTTCAATCTAATTATTGTTTGTTCTTAAATTCCTTCCTCTATTATAAGATTCTAATTAAAATCAATAATGAGAAGCTACTCTGCTAAGAAGCTTTGAAGACCAACTTTTCCAGCAATTATAATGTTGAATAGGGAAATGAAGCTTTATTGATATATTTTGTTTTGCTTTTGACAAACAATTCTGCTTATGGAACAGTGAGTAGTATCTTTCAGACTTTGTCACATAAACTTGCCTTTTAAGCCACGGCTACTAAATTTCATTGTTTCTTTTTCACCATGCAACACTTTAAAAAGAAGAGAAACCAAATCAAAACAATATCAAAGCTTTTGGACCAACCAGTAAACTCCTGCTATATATATGGCAATCACCTACTGAGTAGTCTATCAAAATCTGTCTATGGGCACTAGCCAAATAACTTGTTATATTAAGACACAAACGCGTAAATCAAAATATTGAGTTTGGAGTTATTTTGCCTACTTTATTTAATCCTAAGACTTCCTTTTTTATTAGTTTATTAATAAGAGGAAATTGATTTAGTGGTTATCTGTGCCAGTTTGGTCATGGATAGTTTATTAATCATAGAAAAAGAGTAATTCTCGCAGGTAAACTAATTGACTCCACCATTGTTGTTCTTTTCTAAGTTTTTAATTTTAATTGTTTTATCAATAGATTAAGTAGTTATATATATGAAAAATTCACATACTTTAATTCAAGGTTCTTATTTATTTGGGTGCTCAGTTGATGCAGTAAGCAGTCTTAGTTATTTTTTTCTGTGTTAAAGCAAAACAATCATTGCTAAGCTATTTCTTCACACAAATTGGGAAGAAAGAGGTACTCTTCATTCTTCACAACACCAATAATACAAATAGCTGCTAATGATGAAAGATACACTTATATACAAACTACCTGTTTTTGTTGTTTTCATTATGTCACTGAGATTTTGTCTGCTATTAATGTTGGTGTAGGCTAAACAACTATCACTCTTGTTAGACGAAGATCCTACTGTGATGGAGATAAGATAACAATGTTTTAAAAGGCTTGAACTATATAAATCAACAAGGGATGAAATCGATTCAGCTTCTTGGTTGCTATTTAACTGTTTTTAGTTTGGTGTTTATGTAGTCTTCAGTTTGGTGTATAATAATCAGTTTGCTATTTAATTGTTTTCAGTTTGCTAAGCCATTTTAAAATCACAAGATCAGTGTCTCTGCATAATCCTCAAGCCCCAATTTCACTATATTTATGGTGAGTTACAACATACAATCACAAGATCAGAATGAAAAAGGAAAAATGTTGTTCAGACCTCTAAGCATATTTTAAAAAGAATTTCTAGGTTGGAATGATATTAGAATTTCTAAGCATGATTTTCTAGACAGGATTTCTAAGTTGTGAATAAGTTTTAATCAGAATTTCAATTTGAATCTAACAGTGAAAAATATAACAGTAAAAAAGAATCGAACATAATTTCTAACAGAATTTCAAAAAGAATCTAACAGTAAAGAATCTAATAGTCAGAATTTCATAAAATACCTCTTTGATAGTTGAGTGAGATGACGGAGTGAGAGGACAGGGAATATGTGATACCTCTTTGGTAGTTTAACTCTGTGTGAGAAATGGAGAAAAGTTAAAAATATTATATGATAAAAGTCACATTAAGAGTGCTGTCATATATCAAGAAACATAATTATATCACTTTTGACATATGCCATTTCACTAATTGCACCACTGGTCAAGTGTTAATATACATGAAAACAAGCCAAAAACACTATAGTAGTCTAAAATAATAGATAGAACTAAGCATGAATAATTAAAATGTTAAACCATATTAGACAGTTAAACCATAAAGGAATTCTTTACTAATAGCAGTTACAGGTTCTTCACATTTCAAGGATTTGTATATTTCACTTCCTGATAAAACATATATAAATAATAAAACAAAAGTGCTTCCATAATGAATTCTCCTAATTTATGGATTGTTTTACCTTAAGCTGAAACCATATTAGACCTTTTTTAAACAATCCTAACTAATTCCATTAGAAAACTAAGGAACAAACATATAAATAATAAAACAAAAGTGATCAAAATAGAAGCAATTGGTGCCACTGATAAAGAGAGAATGACGTCTTGTTTTATATCAAAAACATAAATACTTGTTGTTCCCTGCTAGGTTACCTTTCTTAAATCCAATGCAACAACCATTTAAGTTTAATAATTCAACTTTAATATGACACCATAGTCTATTAATTAAGATGAAAGATAATATTTCTCCCAGAACCATTCATGTCTCTTATCTATAGTATATTTTTCCTCTCTGCCTCACCTCTCAAAATGATTTTTGTTTGTTTATCCATGAACAAATTCAACTCTCTGTTTGTTTTGAAACATTCCCAAAATAGAACACAATCGAGACACCAATGAACTAACTCACATATCGGATCCCTCACAAGCAAACTAACCCATTGAGTCGAATCAAGTGTTCAGGTCAGATTTCATTCATAAACATTGAAACCCTAAACTAACTATTTTATATTTGAAATGAAATTAATACCTAACCTTATGAGAACTCCAAAATCAACCACAATCACTGGAGTCTAAAGATGATTTCACCTACACATTGAAGACAACACATTGAAACCAATATGAATTGAAAGAGATGAGATGAGAAATGATGAGCTGAGTTGGAAGAGAGATGAGATGGAAGCAATGAGATGAGACCTAATGAATGGTGATAAACCTGATGAACAACGATGAAACCTGAGCACACGATGAACGGCGATGAGAACGACAATGAGAACACGAGAGATGAGAAGCTGATGAAACGAGATGGAAATGAAAATGTTTTTGATATTTCATTATTTTTATGAAATAGTGATTTTCATTAAATTAATATTAATTATTAAATAACTATTTTATAAATTTTCACTTGTTTAGCATAACATAGATTATTTATTTTTAAAATTGTTTAAATAATTCATTATTTATTTTTATGAAATAGCTAAATTGTTTTAAAATGTTTAGATTATTCATTAAATAAAAATGTTTAAATTGTTTACCATATATTTTAAAAATGACTAGGAAATGTTTTTTTACTAAATTTTTTTATCAATATTAATAAAAATACTATTTCATAAAAAAAACACTTTAAAATAAATATTAATTAAAAAAGTTGATTTAAAATATATTTACTAAAACAAAATTTTTTTAACAAATAAAAATAAATAAATGTTTTTATTAAATTAATTTAGTGATTTTCATTAAATTAATATTAATTATTAAATAACCATTTTAGAAGTTTTTAATTGTTTACCATAGATTATTATTTTTTTAAATGACTAGAAAATGTTTTAATTTAAATAGGTGGGAAATTAAGCACAAACAATTTAAAAATACATTTTAAAACACAATTAAAAATAAATAAATAAATAAATAGGGAGGCAAATGCAAAAATGGTTGGAAAAGAAATATATTTTATCTTTAGCGTCGGCCATTCTGCGACGCTAATGTTTGTATGAAATAACAAAAATAAATAAATAGGAGAAAATGAAAAACTAGTGGGAAATGAAATATATTTCGCTCCAATGAAATATCATTAGCGTCGGCCATTATGTGACGCTAATGTTTGTATGAAATAACAAAAATAAATAAATAAATAGGGGAAAATGAAAAACTGGTCGGAAATGAAATATATTTCGCTCCAATGAAATATATTTAGCGTCGGCCAATACGTGACGCTAATGTGTTTATAAAATAATAAATAAATAATTAATAAATTGGGTTTGTTAATGTCTTAGCGTCGGCCTAGGCCGACACTACCATTTAAGTCATAATAGAATAATAAATATTAAATGAATAATCATATTAGCGTCCGTTATTTGTGACATAAAATTGACACTAATAGCGTCGGAGTCGTGGTCGACGCTAATATAGTGTAGCTAAAATGCATTTTTCATGTAGTGAGAGAATAAACACATAAATTGTTTATTAAGTTCGATCCAAAATAATATATTATAAGGGAGATAACATTTTACTTATCAACTATCAATAAATAATTTCAACAAAATAAAAAATAGCTCATCAAATTCATATAAACATTTTCTAATTTTTATTTATTTATGACTCAATTTCTACTATTTTAAATACATAAATTGATAGAATTTAAAATAACCGTTAGATATAATTTATAGTATATTATTATAACAAATAATAATCAAGAATAATTAGAACGGTGTACCTTGTTGGATTGGAGAGATTACTATTGGAGATAGTGAATATGAGAGGATTATTATCCTCATTGTCGTTTAGGATTTCCAGAGTATATTAATTGTCTAATGAGAATACACTTAAATAGCTAAACGGCTGAGGGCATTGATCTCTCATTGAGCTTAACTAATTGGTACAACCCATCACGGTCCATTCAAGCACAAAATCCAATCAAATAATTCATCTATTCAGTGTTTAATAACAATAGACCATAAATAATCAATTATGTCAATCTATAATTGATTAATTAAATAATTAATCTAACAATCTCTCACTTGGATGACAATAATTAATTATTAAAAAACATATTAATTTTAATATTATAATATAAATAATGGTCGAAACACAAATCAATCAAAAAAAGAAGTAAATTTCAACACTGCAGAAATTGTATCTGATGGGGAAGACAAATCATACATGTTAAAACTCACAACTTTGTATAAAAAATGATGAATTTAGAGTAAAATATTTAAGTTAAGAATAATATGTTATAATGAATGACACAAGCATATGAAAATGCTATTGATAAACTCTCACTAACCCAAAATATCATAAGACTTACTCATTTGTATAAGTCTATGGTTGGTGATTATACTAATGAGTTTTAAATTATAGGTCATAGAATATCCACATAGGTCTAAGAATAGTAATTACATATAGGCATGCCCTATTACGAGAGTAATTACATTTAACCATAAGTACTTTCATAACACAATATCATACTCGATAGGAGTATTGATATTTACTTGTACTTACATATTATGACCTGACAAATGTGAACTATTGAATATAGAATAACACAATATTATTGCATGCTAAAGAATTATTGTGTCTTTTCAATATCGACCTAAACATCAAATTATGATGTTTCCTTAGAGTAAGAGAATAATTTATATCTCGGTATAATAGAATAAAACTTCTTAAAGTTATTGTACATTTTGAAGTCTTATTAGAATATGTCATATTTATATGAGAATTATAATCTAAAATTTTCAGATTATATTATTGTGCACACAGGCACTTCCACTAATCCAATAAGATAAAGATTTATCAGAGTCCACCAATATTAAATACTCTGATATATAATGGGATACTTATTTTATTTTTAGTGCAAAACTATAAGAGAAGTGGTTCTATAATATATCATCATTAGAGCTTTACAAACTCAACCACATATTTTACATGTAAATAGAATATATAATTATTTTGATAATTTCACATGAAAGAAATGGTCATATAAAAAAATTACCATCTTTTGAGTGATATCAAATTCATATAACTTTAAATAGAATATATGATTATATATAACATTTTAATAACTCACTCGAAACTCAAATGCTACAATGATAACTACACACATTTGAGAAACATATTATGTTATACACAGCGGAAATGAGACTTAATTTTAACTATTATTGAGGATATATCACAAGTAATAATAAAGTTTATTACTAACAAAGAATGTAATATCCTTAACATAAGTCTCTATGAAGTAATAATTAAATAATATTTGTTTCTTAATTTTATATCATTGACATGTTGAATGCTCCCACTTGATATAGAATAATAGTTGAACTAAAATTAAGAGTTTTGAAATAAATTAAACAAATATTCAACTATTTTCTCTATCACGCAATGATCATGTCAGATAATGTCACATCGAAAGGGTATGTCCATCACTTACATGATTTAAAGAGAATTGAAATCCATTTTAAAAAAACGTTTAAAATAAATTATTGAATTTCATAAAGTATTACATGTCTTTAAATAATTTCTTATTTATCAAATATTTGTTTCAACAAAATATAACAATGTACAAATATTATATCACCAATAAATTCTAATACCGATAGGATACTCGAATTATAATTTACAAAATCATAAATCATAAGTACATTGAACAAAACTAATTATATTAATAATAAATATCGATAAGGTATAACTATTATCAATATAATATTTAAAATAATTAAAATAAATTTAATTATTTTATCAAACAAAATTTGTATAACTGTACCTATGATGGGTGAGTTACAATGATACAAATTAAAAATACTTATATTTTATACAAAATAGGAAAAGAAATTACAATTATAAAAATTAATTGTGATTACTTAATTTCCAAAATAAAATTCATAAAATAATAAGATTTTTAATATACTCATAAAACTAATTTCATTTTTCAATCAAGTATATAATAAGAAATCCATTTATAAAAAATTAGAGTTTTAATTTTAAAATATTTTAGAAAATAGAAAATTTATATAAATGCATATTTTATATTTTCAAAGGAGTAGGAAATCGTAGAAACAAATGTTTTCTTATATGCTGTTCTATAATTAATTACTAAGAATTAAAAATAAATCATGACTAGCCTCGTAAAGTAAATGTTTTTGTTAAATGCTGTTATATAATTAATTATTAAGAATTAAACAAATATTTTTTTATATGGTTATTAACTGGTTTAATTATTAATGGTTGGTTATCCCAACATATTTTATTTTTGGATTCGGTTATAATCCAGCTATTATCCAAAATTCAAATATTTCAATTTTTTTTAAAAAAATTTGAATAAAAAAATTGATTTTTTTAAATGTTTTTAAAAACTAATCAATTTTTTTTAAAAAATTATTTAAAAGAAAAGATTAATTGCCGGTTTAAAATCGGTTATATAATCCTAACCAAATTTATAATCGGTTTTGTAACCAATTTTGATTGAAATGTGGTTATGGTTATAAATTCAAATCATATAATTGAGTTTAAAATGATTATGATTTGATTTCTAAAAATAACCAACCATGCACCCCTAGTGGCAGCTGGTCATTTCGGACCTTAACTGTGTTGTCTTCGAGAAGCTATCGAAATATACGGCTCCTTTCCGTTTCAAAGCTTTTGGATGGAGATTACTTTTGCATAAGCTGCCGACAAAGAATGCTCTTTTGATTAGAGGTATCATTAATCCCGCTCTAGCGATCTGCCCCCTATGTAGCGTTAATCCTGAAAATCTAATTCATTTGTTATTTCAATGTGACATTGCTAAAAGAATTTGGAGAGGTATTTCCGGTTGGATTGGCATCGAGGTCGATGCGGTTGTGACAGACGTTCATAGCCATTTTTTGGGTTGGATGGATTACTTTAAGAGTGAGAAATTAAAAGCGGGATGTTTCGGCATCGTCTAGATAGCCACGTGTTAGAGTTTATGGACTCTTGCAATGACATTTTATTTAAAGCCGACATTTGTGATGTTTCCGATCTTCTTTGGAACATTATAATCAAGGCTTGGAGGTGGACTATTGTAGGAAAAATTAGAAATTTTAATTGTAATTTTATTATTTTTGCAAAGAGCCTTTGCAATTTTTGAATCACATTTCAATTGATTCTTAATTTCCTCTTTATTTCTGATTGTTTGATCGTCCTTTTTATAATCGGGTTTGAATACCCCTAATACTTTTTTTTAATGAAATCCTTGCTTACAAAATGTTGTAATATAGAAACAGTAACAAGACTCTAATTAGTTTCCATATTTTTCTCCAACTTTCGCTGAGGTAGGTATCTATAAAACAAACTTTTTTCATTTATTTATATATTTTATTGAAAAAATTCTATCATAGTCCTTTTTAATTTGGAACCCTCCTCTCGGTTCTTGGGTTAAGTGTAACACGGACGGTGCTGCGGTTGGCTGTCCTGGTATTTCTGCGTGTGCTGGTATTTTTATAGATAATGTCGGTTCTTTACTTGGTGGTTTCTCGATGCATATTGGTATCGGCAATGCTTTTTCTGCTGAGTTGTTAGGTGTCATGGTCGTCAATGAAACAATGGTTGAGAAACGGTGGAACCATTTATGGATTGAAACTGATTCTAAGCTTGTTCTTCTAGCTTATGCCTCTCCGTCCAAAGTCCCTTGGAATCTCAGAAATCGTTGGAACAACTGTTTAATCCGAATCAAGAATATTCAATTCACCATTTTCCATGCTTTTAGGGAATGTAAAGCGGTGGCGGACAAGCTTGCGAATATGGGTCTTACCGCTTCTGGTTTCTCTTGGTTTAATTGTATTCCTGATTATTGTTTAGATGTTTTTAACCATGATAGGTTAGACCTTTCCTTATATAGGATTGTTTACTCTTAATGGGTTTGGTCTCGCCCCCCATTCTTTTTGTTCTCCATTCTTTTTTTAATGAAGATATATATATATATATATATATATATATATATATATATATATATATATATATATATATATATATATATATATATATATATATATATATATATATAAACAATCTCACTTAATACCATACTATACCGTACTAGAGAAATATGCATAATTTTTGAATGAGATTAAGTTTAAATAGTAAGCGGCATAATATAATTCCTGAATTATTCATGATGAAATCATATGATTTTCAATTACTTATGGATACATAAACAATATAAACCATAATTCATAAGATTTTCATTAAACACAATGTATTCTTGAAAGGAAAAATAACAGTTATAATATGTATCTAATAACAGTCATAAGATTTATCTATGCCGACTCTGATAGCAATAGATATAATTTAAAATAACGTTAAATATAAATTATATCATATTATTATATCAAACAATAATCAAGAATAATTAGAACGGTATACCTTATTAGATTGGAGAGATTATCATTGAGGATAATGAATATGAAGGATTACTACCTCATTGTCGTTTACGGTTTCTAGAGTATATTAATTATCTAATGGAAAGACAATTAAATAATTAAAAAACTGAGGACAAAGACCTTTAATTGAACCTAATTGAATAGTTCAACTCATCACGACTCATTCAAACACAAAACTCAATCAAATAATTCAACTATTCAGTATTTAATAACAATAGACGATGAATAATTATATCAATCTATAATTGATTAATTAAATAATTAATCTTATATAAATTGCCAAATTATAAGATTTTTAAAAGTATATCATTCCTTAAATTGCAACTAAATATTATTCAAACTCTTACCGTAAGAATTCCTAAGAACTTTTTATGTTACTCTAAGCCTCTCTCACACTAAAAATCTAATTGTTATATATGTTTTCGATAGATTTCTATATTAACAGAAAAAGAAGAAAAAAAACCTTATTAGTTCTATATTGCAAAAACTTTAAAACCAAGCCAAAATAGCCATTAAGCCATTTATTAGTTCTATTTAAAGAATATAAAGAAAAACGCATGTTGCCGTTGAATGTCCCGTCAATTAATTGAGTCACCTCATTAATTTAGTTTAGAAGTGAAAGATTACCAAATAATGCTTAAGAATGTAAATAATTAAAATAAGAGCATCGCTGTTCTTGATACCAAAATTAGATTTATACATTATTGAGTAGGGAGTAATATTGAAGATGTCTACTTCTCTGAATGTCTGCTGACATGTCCAAATCTAACTCTTGTCTCCAAAAATAAAATTGAAATATTAATAAATCATATATTTTAGATTTAATTATATATATATATATATATATATATATATATATATATATATATATATATATATATATATATGAAATAAAAAAGTTTTTTATCATACAAATAGTAACTTTTGTTCAAATTAATTTTTGATATCTATATTTAAAAGTATAAGTACTAATTTTAATGAAATATTGACTAATACTACTATAAATATACCGCAATTCTATTTAATAAGGAAGAATTTGAAGAAGAAATGCAAGAATGCATGATAATTTTAACATAATCAGATAGATATAAATTATAGCATATTATTATAGAAAAGAATAATTAAGAATAATAAGAATAGTGTACCTTATTAAATTGAAGAGGTTATCGTCGAAGATCTTGAGTATGAGAGTATTTTGACCTTCATTGTTGTTTAGAGTTAACGGTATATATTAATTGTCTAATGAGGCGACACTTAAATAGTTAAACGGCTGAGGGCATGAACCTCTCATTGAACTTAATTGAATGGTCCAACCCATCACGGTCCATTCAGGCATAAAACACAATCAAACAGTTCATTTCTTTAGTGTTTAATAACAATAAACCATAATACAATTAATTAATAATTTAATTATGTCAATCCATATTTGATTAATTAAATAATTAATCTAACAATCTCCCATTTGGATAACAATAATTAATTATTAAAAATTATTGATTTTAATATTAGAATATCAATAATGGTTAAAACACTAATCAATCAAACGTAGTAAATTTCTACGCTGCAGAAATTGTATCTGATAGGGAAGACAAATCATACCTGTTAAAACTCACAATTTTATATAAAGAATGCAATTTAGTGTAACATATTTAAGTTAAGAGTAATATGTTATAAAGAATGACCCAAGCATATAAAAATGCTACTGATAAACTCTCATTAACGCAAAATATCATAAGACTTACTCATGTATATAATTAAGTCTATGGTTAGTGTTTATACTAATGAGTTTTCAAATTTAAGGTCATAGAATATCCACATAGGTCTAAAAATAGTAATTACATATAGACATATCCTATTACGAGAGTAATTACATTTAATCATAAGTACCTTCATAACACAATATCATACTCGATAGAAGTATTGGTATTTACTTGTACTTTCATATTATGACCTGACAAATGTGGACTGTTGAATATAGAATAACACAATATTATTGCATGCTAAAGAATTATTGTGTCTTTTCAATATCGACCTAAACATCAAATTATGATGTTTCCTGAGATTAAGAGAATATTATAAATCTCAGTATAAGACTTCTTAGAATTATTTTATATTTTGAAGTCCTTTTAGAATATGTCATATTTCCAGTGCGTGGAAGAATATATGACAATATGAGAATTATAATCTGAAAATTTTCAAATTATATTATTGTGTACACATGCACTCTCACTGATCCAATAGGATAAAGATTTATCAGAGCCCACCAATATTAAATACTTCGATATACAATAAGATACTAATTTTTTTTAGTGCAAAACTAACAAATAAGTGGTTCTATAATTTATTAATATTAGAGTTTTACAAACTCAACCACATATTTTGAACGTAAATAGAATATCTCAGTATTTTATAATTTCACATGAAAGAATATGATGGTCATATATAAAAGATTTACCATCTTTTGAGTGAGATCAAAAATTCATATAATTTTAAATAAAATATAGGATTATGTATAACATCTTAATAACTCACTCAAACCTCAAATGCTAAAATGATAACAACACAAATTTGAGAATTATATTATGTTGTACGCAGCGGAAAAATATGAGACTTAAGTTTAATTATTATTGAGAAAACAACACAAATATTCATAAATTGTATTACTAACATAAGACTATAATATTCTCAATATAAGTCTTCATAAAATAATATTTTTAAAACAAATAATATTTATTTCTCATTTCTATGTAATTGACATGTTAAATTCTCCCACTTGATAGAGACTAATAATTGAATTATTAATTCAAGAGTTTATAAATATTATAAAGAATGTTCAATTATTTTCTCTATCACAAAATGATCATGTCAAGTAACGTCATACCGATAGGATATGTCCATCACTTATATAATACTTAGAGAATTATAATCTGAAAATTTTCTATCGGTATAACGTCATACCGATAGGGGTGTCAAAACGGGTCGTGGCCCACTGGGACGACTCGTGCACCCGCCAAAATATGGCGGGTTGGGTTGGAATTTTAGGTCCGCCGTCCACCAAAACCCGCCCCGCTAAAGCCCACCACCCGCCAAAACCCGTCCCGCCAAAATCCGCTTCCCGTAGCACCTATATAATAACACTATTTAAGTATTTGGAAGAGCATGTACATAAGTTGTTTTTAGATTATTAGGACTAATCTACTTTCTCTGTCTCTATTGTTGGGCAAGTATTTTGAATTTTACTTATGAAAAATGACAAAAGTGGGATCGAAATTTGAATTTAGATCATATAAAATACTAAAAATGATACTATATATGATAAGAGTATTATTTCACTAAAAGTTGATGTTTTAGGCTAATAAAAATTATGTTTTTTAAATGTTGGTTTGATGTTTTTTTATTGAAATGTAGAAAGAATAACCTTTTAATTTATTTAAAAGATATAGAAAAAATAATATAAAAAAAAGGCGGACAAGCCCGCTGCCCGTCTACCTGCCACCTTGGCGGAACGAGCTAGAGTTTTATGCCCATTTCAACTTGGCGAGCATGTTCGCCCCGCTATTTTTTTTGCGGACTTTAGACAGGGCGGGGCGGACGACCCTTTTTGTCACCCCTATAAAGTACTACATATCTTTAAAATAATTTCTTATTTCTCAAATAATACTTTCAACAATATTAAATAAGAAATATAATAATATACAAATATTATGTAACCAAAAAATTCTAATACCGATAAGATATTCGAAATTTAATTTACATAATCTTAAATCACAAGTACATTGAACAAAACAAATTATATTAATAATAATATACGATAGGATATACCTATTATCAATATAATATTTATTAAAATTAAAATAATTTAATTATTTTACTAAATAAAATTTGTACAATTGTACCACGATAGATGAATTATAATTTTAGAAATTAAGATTGATTATATTTTATAGAAAAATTTGTATGCTTGTATTAATGATAGCTGAGATTACGATAGTACAACAAGAGTTTTTATTTAATTATCCATTATAAAACTCTCAAAATAACAAGATCTCAAATATACTCAAAAGATAAGATTTTTTTTAACAAGATTTCAAATACACTCAAAAGATAAGATTTTCTTTTCATATATTTATTTGTGTATATAACAAGAAATTATTTTTTTATAAAAAAAATAGAGTATTAATTTAAGAATATTAGCAACATTTAATTTACATATAATTGTATAATTTTAATTTCAAAAAAAAAGTGAACAATATTTTAAGAGATTCTTCCTCATATACAATTATATAACAGTCACATGATATTCAAAAATAATAATCAAATTACAACTAACCTCGAAGAAAATATGATTTTCATCCTTGTGAGTAAAGTAATTGTACTTTAAGAATTTTTGAATTTTGTCATCTTAAATGATTCACATATAATGAGCATAATAAATTTTTTCAACTCCAAAATCAGTGTCTAAAAACTCAAAACAATTACCTTTCAACAAAACTTAAATGCAGATTACAAGAAATAAATATGCAGTAATAGAATTGGAAAATCTCAATTTTAAATGCCATCAAATTAATAATTGTATATAGAAGAACGAAAAATAAATGACTATTGTTCTGGACTGTACCAACGACTAGGTATGACCCAATCCTTTCTGACCCATGAAACGGCCCAATAACTCATTATCCAAAGGACCCATTGTCATATTGGTCGTCCCTCCCTCCTCGTCCATGGCCTCTGCTCGACAACGAAAGGGACCGCCCAAAATCGATATGGACATCCCTTGCTCGGGGGCCTCGTGCCCGACACAACATCTCCCGATCATAATGCTCGTCCTCGTTTCATTCCTGACAGTTACCTATTTTTAGGGGATCCGCGATCCAGGCCCTAAAATAGGGACCGTTGGCCACATGCTAGGGGCTCTCTATATAAACTCTCTCATTTGAGAGGGCCATGTATTGAATATTCACTTCTCAACACTTTACTCGTACTTGCTAGCTCTTGTGCCAGTTCTGAATTTGGCCTTGGAGTATCTTACAGGTACACCCCTTCCCGTTCTCCTCACCGCACGAACAGACTCGAAGATCCATGTCAGCAGCCATTGAAGTTCTGATCACTAGGTAAGATCAGTGGCGCCGTCTGTGGGATCGTCGTCTCCCCGTCTTTTCACCCTCCGTTTGTAAAGACAAAACATCACTCTCAATTTCATTCTCGATGGCTCACCAAGAGGATTCCGCCGCAGCTTGTGTACTCTCCAGCGTCCCCGTTAAGTAGCGGGACATGTACTTGAAAAAAACCCGCCGTTGAGGACCTACGATGGCACAACTGATCCAGACGAACATATTGAAAACATCGACGCTTTGTTGGATTATCGAGGCGTCCGGGGAGATATCAAATGTTGTCTCTTCCCCACGACTTTGAGAAAGGGAGTTATGGCCTAATACAAAAGCCTTCCCTACGAGTCCATCACCTCGTGGAGGTAGTTGGGGAGGATGTTCTCCCGACATTTTACAGCCACCTGACGTCATCCTAAAATCGAGGCGTCTTTGGAAGCAATCGTTCAAGGAAAAGAAGCTGAGCGTACATTAAGAGGTTTAACAAAGAAGTTGTCCAGGTTTCGACCACGAACAATATGAAAAAATATCACTTGGAGCGAGGACTCTGACCTCAGAGTGATTTTAGCAAGGCCGTGGGGATCGAAACACCGGCCACGCTCGACGCCTTTCTCCTTAAGGCGCAAGCCTACATACAATATGATGAGAAAGTAGCAGCAAGTACTGCCTGTAACGATGACACGAAGCCTTCCAAACACGACGACACCCCAACGTCACGACGGGAAGAAGACAAAAGAAAGGAAGAACGCTCCCGTGAACCGCGGGAACACAAAGGACCCGTGGGAAGATTCCACGACTACACTCCCCTTACGGCGACACGGGAAAATATTCCATCTGAGTGTGCGAACTCCAAATTCCGGCAAGCTGGGGTTAGATTCCCGAAACAGCTGCCGAGCAAGCAGAATATAGACAAGACCAACTATTGTCTCTTCCATAAGTCACACGGGCACATTACTGAGGATTGTATACACCTGAAGGATGCTATTGAGATACTCATCCGAGATGGTCACCTCAAACAGTTCACTAAGAATAAGGAGGCCCCTAGATAAGAGGTCCAAGAAGCCCGGAAGGATGAAGATGCCGCCCCACCGATCGCGGAGACTAATCTTTAGGTCGCGCTAAGCATTATGCATCCAGAAGATTTTTACATCCCCGAACCATATATTGGTCCAACATACTTCTCCACATACAGCTCGTGGGAGTCTTTTCCATCCGCCATGGTGATATCTGGGGGAAGACCCAACAAGATCACGGTGGGGTCCGTCAAATGACACTTCGATCAGCTGATCAACACCAGCTCAAATAAGAGTTCAACCCTCGATCCTCCCCGAGGAGGTTCCACGCCCATCTCCTTTTATAAGGAAAATCTCCTCGGAGGAGCACCCAATGCCAACATTCCCCTTCTGATTCGTGCTCATATGGAAAACTTTGACGTCCGCAGGATCCTTGTCGACCAAGGAAGTTCAGTCGACATCATGTATTATCAGTTGTTCGCTACCCTGCAACTAAATGAATTGCACCTAACATCGTACGTCGGCTCGGACCTCCAAGGCTTCAATGGGACAATATCCTGACCATGGGGCTATGTGGACCTGCATCACCTTTGGAGTGGGGGAGACAACACGGCCCGTCAAAGTACAGTTCCTCGTGATATATTGCTTGTCATTATACCAATGTATTCTAGGACGACCAACCCTGGTTGAACTCATCGCAGTACCTTCCGCAATACATCTGAAGATGAAGTATTACACTTCATCGGGACAAGTAGCCACCCTCCATGGGGATATCAAAGTTGCTCGCAGGTGCTACGAGGCCGCTTCTAAAGGTCTCAATATCATAACCACAAAACTTAAGCCTATCAAGGCCATACTCCTCGACACTTCCGAGGTGCCAAAGGCATTACCTCGGGTGGATTCCATAGACCTCGACAGCAGATTCGCCGAGGAAGACGAACGGTCAAAACGAGTTACAAAACTCTCCTCGGCCACTCGACTTATCCCCGACGGTGATTTCGAGCTAGTAGCGCTAGGAGCAGATCCTTCTAAGGGCGTCAAAATCGGAGCTGACCTTCCTGACCAAGCTAGGAAGCAACTCAAAGCCTGCCTGAGGGAAAAAGCTGACCTGTTCGCGTGGAGCGCTGCCGAGATGCCCGACTTGGACCCGGAGATAGCGTGCCACCCTCTGGCCATAGACCCTATCGTCCGAGCAGTTGTGCAACATCGAAGGAAACAGTCCCAGGAGAAGGTAGAAGTAGCCGAACATGCTATAAAAGACCTCCTAGAGGCTCATTTTGTAATCGAGGCCAGGTACACCACCTGGCTCTCAAACTTTGTACTTGTTAAGAAAAGTAATGGAAAATGGAGAATGTGCATTGACTACACTGATCTTAATCGGGCATGCCCAAAAGACGCCTACCCACTGCCTAATATTGAGAAATTGGTAGATAACTCTGTAGTTTTTAAACTTTTGTCCTTCCTCGATGCCTATTTCAGGTATAATCAAATACCTATGGTCGTGACCAAAAAAAAGTACATTGCGTTCATGACCGAATCGGGTAACTATTACTACAACATAATGCCTTTCAGCTTAAAAAACGTGGGCGCTACTTATCAACGCATGATGAACAAGGTCTTCCGAACAAAAATCGGAGACATGCTCGAAATTTACATGGATGACATGATCGTTAAATCCCACGAGGAAACCGACCATGCCTTTCACCTAAAAAGAATCTTCGATCAGGAAAGCAAGTACAAGATGCGATTCAACCCAGATAAATGTACGTTTGGAGTCCACGGGGGCAAATTCCTCGAATTTTATTTAATCGAGCAAGGAACAGAGGATAATCCCGACAAATGCCAGGAATTTGCCAAAATGCCCCCACCGACGTCCAAAAAATCCATCCAGTCCTTGAACGGGGTGCTCGCATCGTTGTCGCGCTTCTTAGTGAAGTCAGCTCAACACACCCTCCCCTTCTACAAGCTCCTCCGCAAGGAGGTAGCTTTCGAATGGACCGAGGAATGCGAGTAGGCCCTAAAACAACTCAAAAAGACCTTATCAGAAACCCCGGTTCTATCCCGACCTGAGGTAGGGTAAACACTATTCCTCTACCTCACGGTCGCCAACAAAGCCATAAGCGCCGCACTTGTAAGAGAAGTGCCCGAAGGCCAAAAACCAATTTACTTTACAAGTAAAGCCCTATAGGGACCTGAACTTAGATATCGGAAAATTGAAAAAGTGGCATTGGCGCTCCTCCACGCATCCAGACGACTTAGACAATATTTCCTCGCGCATACTATCATCGTACGCACAAATCAGCCCATTAAACAACTCCTCGGATGACCGAATATGGCCGGGAGAATGTTGAAATGGTCGCTAGAACTATCAGAGTTCGACATCCGATACGAGGGTAGAACCGCCATCAAGGCACAATCCCTCGCCGATTTCGTGGCCAAGATGGTCACCCCGGAAGGCCCGACCTGCCCATCCAGAAAATGGATCATTTTCATGGACGGTGCGTCGAGTTCGACAGGGAGCGGCGCATGGATTATATTGGAGAACGAGGAAGGTATTCTGATTGAAGTATCCCTCTCACTATCATTCCCGAAGTCCAACAACCAAGCGGAGTATGAGGTGTTCCTCGCAGGATTGAGTCTGGAAAATGACCTGGGGGAAGAGGAGATCACCATTTGCACGGACTCTTAACTAGTGGCCATGCAGGTCAAAGGAGAGTACCAAGTCAAAAATGACATCCTATCATAGTACTTAACCCTGGTCAAAGAGAAAATCACAAAGTTCACGTTCGTAGAAGTGAGGCATGTACCCCATGAAAACAACACCGAGCAGACATTCTCTCGAAACTTGCAAGCACAAAGAAGAAAGGAGGAAATAAATTGGTTATTCAGGAAATACTTCCACGATCTAGCGTCGAAAGATCAAAGGCGACGTTAGACATCAACGTCTTCGGTGACGCCAACTGCTAGATGACCCCTATGTACAAATTTATAACCAGTTACGAGCTGCCTGAAGACCTAAATGAGACTAGCATTGTCAAACGACGATCATGCTCAGACGTCTTGGTCGAAGGAAAACTTTATCGACAAGGGTTCTCCATACCTCTCCTCAGGTGCGTCGAGGAAGAATTAGTCATGCATGTTTTGCGCGAGATCCACGAAGGAATCAACGCCCAACACTTGGGCGGATGATCCCTCTCAAGAAAAGACCTTCAGGTAGGATACTATTGGCCCACGATGCAAAACAATGCAAAGGAACATGTGAAGAAATGTGACAAATGCCAACGACATGAGGACATGCACCTCGCTCCACCAAACGAGCTAAAAACAATGTCTTCCCCATGGTCATTCGCATGGTGGGTCCTAGACATCCTTGGTCCTTTCGTCATCGGTTCGAACCAAAACAAGTACCTAATTATCGGTGTCGACTACTTCACGAAGTGGATTGAAGCTGAACCCCTGGCCAAAATCACGAACCTCAACATACTGCGTTTCTTCAAATGTAACATCCTCGCTCGTTTCGGGATACCTCAAGCGATCGTTATCAACAACGACACTCAATTCACAGATAAGAATTTCCAAGAGTTCGTTGCCAGCGTCGGAACTAAACAACACTTCACATCTGTGGAACACCCGCAAACCAACGGGAAAGCAGAAGCGGCCAACAGAGTCGTTCTTCGAGGCCTCAAGCGAAGATTGGACGAGATCAAGAGGTGTTGGGTCGAAGAATTGTACAACGTCCTATGGGCTTATCGGACTACTCTCGACTTGCATACAGAACGAAAGCCGATATTCCCGTAGAGATTCATATCCAATCCAGACAGACAGAAGCTCCTATGGACGAGGATACCAATGCAGAAATATTATGCGAAGAGCTCGACCTAGTTGAGGAAGTTAGGTCAGGGGCAGCCCTACGCGAGGCATCCCTCAAACAAAATATTGCTTTAAGGCATGACGCTAAGGTCATCAAACGAGCATTTGCAGTCGGCAACCTCGTGCTCAGAAGAAATCATAAGGATTCCAAAGAGGGAAAGCTATCCGTTAATTGGGAAGGACCCTACCGAGAGCAAAGACGGACAACCGAGCGTATTACTTAGAAAATTTACAAGGGGAAGAAATTGCTCGTCCTTGGAACGCCGAAAAACTCAAACAATACTACAGTTAAGGCGTCACTTGACACCAGAACTGACTTAAAATGCATACCCAAGTACAAATATTGCATGCCATACATTCAGTTAGCTGAGACCCTCCTCAAGAATGAGGACGGTCATCATCACACGATTGGATCCTCAAATGAGTCCATCATCATCTAAGTACCACGACCAGGAAGAACACCCAGCTCGCGATAGGACGTTCACGCCACGAAGCATGGATCATTAACATGTTCCGAGCATCTCTCCCTAACCAACCTTATAGATGGCATTCTGCTCAGTACCCCAAATGGACAAATATATAAACCGAGCACCACCTTCCTAAAATTATAAACACTTAACGAAAATAATAAACAAAGTGTGCCCTCCAACGGACACACCCTTACATATAACAAGATATATAATCCGATCACCAAGGTCGTAAACATGAAAGATTAAAAATGCAGCCACGAGGACCGACTTGTTTTTAGGTTACATAAAAGGGGGAACATACTCCCCCGTCAAAAGAAAAAAGGCTGTAGCACGCAGGCCAGCCAACAAAAGACATACAAAAAGTTACAAGTCTCATGCATCGACATCGGCTCCCGGATGGCCCTCAATTGGGTTCCCAAGATCTTCGTCCATAGGGTTGGCCTGCTCGGGTTCTTTGAGGAACTCGGGGATGTGAATAACGCCATCTTCAGCTTTGTACATGAAACTGGTGCCTTCCTCTTTGAACGTCAAGTCGGGGTTGACTATTTTTAATTGGTCATCCGCGTCCTTAAAAGCGACACCAACCATCTCTTCAAGGTCGGTATACCCCTCCTCAATCTTGGCCACCAACTCTGCTAGGGTCTTTAGAGACTTTAACTCTCCAGGCTCGTTCTCAGCCGGGGCCAAGTCAACTTTTAAACAAGCAACCTTCTCCGCATCATCCTTTTTGGTAGATGCCACCGACTCTTTCAACTCCTTAACCCATTTAGAATCCATGTTCAGAGACTTCTCACGCTCCCCAGATAGCTCCTCGGAGGCAGCCAACTGAGCCTTCATCCTGTTGATTTCCTCTTCCTGGGTGGCAGTCCCTTCGACGAACATCGAAGCCATCTCCAGAACTCGCACGACCGAGCTAGCATCTCGCGCCAACCAGGCACGCCTGTCTGGTCGACTTGTCTTTTCTAGGTGAAGGGTATCTACTCGTTGGAGTTTGAGAGAATGATCTTCGAAGAAGTTTGGTTTGAGGAAGCACGGAGGAAGCTCGAATGAGGGATTTGGGGAGGCATTATCCAAATTAACCACGTTTTCGTTCCTAAAACTCTTCCCCGCTCTAGAAGTCCCACCAGGAGAACCGTGAGAAACCGCTGAAGAGGTGTCCGAGCCTGTGACCACCTTGTCACTTAAGCGAGTCTGTGTCAATTTTTTGGATGCCTGTTTTCTATTGAAGTTGGCCATCATCTTGTCCTGGGCGTTCACCATTGAATCTGAAAAGGCACAAAACAAAATGGTCAGAACAAGTCAATAATAGACAAGCATAAAAAAATACAAGCATTAAATCTACCAAGGTACTCGCGGACATCCTCGTATTTCCCACAAGCCAAGAGCTTAGACACTTCAATAAACCTAGGGGTCACCTTAGCACCCCCGTGTTTTTCTAGAACAACACGACAATGCTTGTCCACGTGCATCTTCATCTTTATCTTGGAAACATAGCTCATCAGGATCTCATAGCTAGCCTAGTCGCTGTCGTCCAAAGCGGAACCAATCTCCAGGAATTCGTCGATTCCACGCATAAAATGATCTCGTGACCAAGAGAAAAGAAATTTTAGCAGCAATCGGGGAATCACCTTTCCATCCTCGTCCAACAAAGCATTCCCCTGATCGTCAATGTCCACCCCCCAGAATTTGCATGAGTTCAAAGCGCGATCAGATATCGGTTTGACCAGATAATAACGGTCCTTAAAGTCCCGAATCGATTCCGAGAATGCTTTGAATATCTTCCTCTTCTGCTTCAGGGAAACCCATCCAAACTTCCCATTCACGACCTGCCGTTGCAGGTGGAAGACGTGAAAGAACAAGGGGAGTGTCGCCCCTATCTGCAGATATTCACATGTCTTCTCGAATGCCCGAATAAAGGCAAATGAGTTCGGGTGTATTTGCAAGGGTGCGAGCTCCAGATGAACAAACACACTCTACTGGAAGTCGGTGAACAGGAGCCTAAATTTCATGTCTTTGAAAAGGATACCGTATAGGGGAAACTTATCCGAACCGAAGTCGGAGCAAATACAATCCTCGGGAGTTAGATACCTCACCATCAAATCAGCTGGATTCCCGACCACGGGGGGAGGTCCCACCATATCCTGAGTATACTGTGAGACTATGTTCAGCGGCTCGACGACGACCCATTCACTGACAGGGATGTCCTCTTCCATTTCCTCATTCTTTTCTTCAGATTCAGCCGAGTTATCCTTGGCCGAATTAGTCTCTTTAGAATACACGGAAGTTTCCGAGCTTCTCCCCGAGGACGAACTTTGCTCGGTTTCAGTAGGGGAAGACACAGACTTGCTGGACAGCTCCCCAGTCTCCATGTTTATACGGTCGTCGTTCGACATCGTAGCACATGAAAAGCAGTGAAAGCAAATGTGAATTCGATGGCAAAATCAAATCCACCCTTCCTCCGCTTATCAAGTGAAAGGGTGCGCTATGGGGAGAGGACGATGTCCTCGGCCAATGCCCTTAATCGTAAGGAATGACAACGATCAGGTAACCACCTGGGTAAACAGAAAAACACCACCATATCGAGGATATCGTGAGACGGTCATGATTTTACCCAGAACTCCGATTGATGTTAAATCGTAGAAGATGAACAGTACCGTCACAGACGACACAAGCTAAACTTAGATACCGTTGCAATAAACTACTCTGTCACCGGCCGCCACCCACAGAGGCGGCAAACACCGTGTCAGAACCCTAGATTTTCAGCCAAATCAACTATATCAAACTAGAATGCTACCCTAACCGTATGCAACTACCTCATTTGTCAAAAATCAAAAGCTCAATCAAGGTGAAAGGAATCAGAACTTACAAGTTTGAAGATTTCTTGCGATGGTCGGAGATCGTCCTTGTTAATCACGGAGGAAGACGATGGTTGACGGTAGTAGCGAGCAACTTGCTTGAGCGATCAGAGAGTTTGGAAGCAAAAAATATGGAAATGAGGCCAGACGCCCTATTTATAGACCCTTATAACACGTGCACGAGCACGTGGGGTCTGCAAACTTATAAACGGCGCACTCATTACCTAGGGACACCCGTAGGCTAGCTATCATTACACATTAAATGCGCATAATTTCCCAGACACACGCATGTCACCCCAATTTCTCCAAACATTTTAGATCCTTGTCTATAACGACTAGGATACGACGACCGATTCCATTACCGGCCATGGTAACAAAACACACTGAGAATTTTTCCTGTCACGACGATGGTAGGGCATCTTAAATTCATCACTTCTCCGACCAGAAGCAACGACTTAGGGGGCTCCTGTTCTGGACTGGACCAACGAATAGGTATAGCCCAATCCTTTCTGGCCCATGAAATGGCCTAATAACTCATTATCCAAGGGACCCATTGCCATATTGGTCGTCCCTCTCTCCTCGTCCATGGCCTCTGCTCGACAATGGCAGTGACCGCCCAGAATCAACCTGGACAACCCTTGCTCGGGGACCTCATGCCCGACACAACATCTCCCGATCATAATGCTCGTCCTCGCTCCATTCCTGGCAATTACCTATTTTTGGGGGATCTACGATCCATGCCCAAAAATAGGGACTGTTGGTCACGCGTTGTGGGCTCTCTATATAAACCCTCTCATTTGAAAGGGCCATGTATTGAATATTCACTCCTCAACACTTTACTCGTACTTGTTAGCTCTTGTGCCCGTTCTGAATTTGGCATCAGAGTATCTTGTAGGTACACCCCCTCTCGTTCTCCTCACCGCACGAGCAAACTCGAAGATCCACGTCAGCAGCCATTGAAGTTCTGATCACTAAGTAAGATCAACTATTAAAACAATTATAGTAACACATTACATAGAAATTTCACCGGATAGAGTTTTTCATGAAATCGTCTGTGAGTTTGGTTTATAACACATTAGCTTCATAGCCACTATCAACTAACCAACCAAGAATAAAACATGTCTAGGCATACCCTAATATACCCTTTTCTTCTAAAAAAATTTACACTAGCACCTGCTCTTTTTGGTAATTCAATAAAGTAAAATTCATCAACTGACCAACCAAGAATGAAACATGTCTAGGCATACCATAAAATACCATTCTCTTCTAAAAAAAATTACACTAGCATATGCCCTTTTTGGTAATTCAATAAAGTAAAATTCATTAACCAATCAAAATGCTATTTTTGTACGCATGGCACAAAATTTTCAAATTTTTTCATTGTTTTCTCCATTCTCACTCTCATCTGAGCTTTCCTTTCCCCCTCTTTCTCGCCAGTACCCTTTCTCTCTCCGTGTTCTTCCTCTTTGGCCATAAAACCCTAGCCTCCGCCAAATATTCCTCCCTTTTTCTCTCTCCCGTCTCCCTATTATATTCGTTGCTTATTTACGTATTTTTGGTAGTTTGATATTGCAATGGTTCCAAGGTCAATGTATAATGGTGATAGTAGTACTCATTCAGAATCGTTTCATCAATACATGGAGAAAATGGTGGTGGGTCGCATTCGCAATCGGGTGAAGAAGGTAGCTCTGGAACGGTTATTGTCTATAATCAGTCTTCTTCTTCGTACCCTATAACAACTCCTTCGCCTCTATCCGGTCTTCCGGAGTTCTCGCACTTACGTTGAGGTCATTAGTTTATTTTGAGGGATCTTGAACTTCAAACTTAAAACTAGATGCATTAGTATTGATTTTTTTTTAAACATTAATCACATGTATTTGTAACCTTTATTTGAAGTCACTTATTTAGAAATTTTGTCTCATCATTTCTCATGCAGATTTTGCTGTTCAATTGCATGTCTTTACAAGACCCTCAGGTTCTTCTTCATCACTAGATGAAAACTTGTGCAGATCATGGTGAGTAATCTTGGTAGATCCTGTGGTATAGGATATTGAATGATAACAATCTGATACAAAGAGATCTTGGTGCATTATGCATATATTTTTTTGGAGTTCAATGAGTCTTAAGTTTGTCATGTTAATCTGTGTGCTTGGTGCCTATTTGTGGCTTAATTATCTCAAGCTTAGAGTATGTGGCGGTAGCGGTATTTGTTCCATTTGGTTAATTTGACACGTTGTTTTGATATTTTCTGTTGTTCCTTCATATATCATGTAAGTTATGTTGGATTGCATCATGGACTACAATCACGCTATAAATGGATCGGCGATAACAACATTTTGTAGATGCTCTTCTCACTTTGCAAGACAAGTATGATTTTAGTGATGACACCATCATTGTTCTCCTTTGGGTATGTTATTTGAAGTTGCGGAAACTTCTTTACAATGTTAAACAACTTATAAATTAGTTTAGTAGTAGATAATCTAGATCTCTCTGTTTCACACCAACTTAAAGCATAACTCATGTTTTTGTTTCTTTTTTATATGTATAAATGTTTCAGGTGGTAGAATTAGGTGTCAAATAAAAAACAGAGAATGAAATCATATAAGGTATAATCCTTATTCAAATGTTGAGCAACTTACAGTCACGTTTGCTTATGGTTTGTCCTGTGGTGGATTGAAGCCATTTTGCATCATACCTTGCTTTTTACATAGAGCTTATGATCACCTCCAACCTTATTTCTGCCTAATCTATCTTGATAAACACTATATGTTGTTAACAGACTATACGAATTTCTCAAAGAACACCATAACTTTAGTTAGGGCAGGTCACTGCATAAAGCTACTAAAGCTTTGTTTTAGGCCCTCCCTTGAATTGTTACTTAAATTGTCATTGTCATTTTGCTATATTTATAAACCATGCCACAACTGACTGAAACTGTGATTTTTGATTCTAATGCAGTTGTTTTAGATTTCATTTGTTTATTTTACAAGTTTCTTTGATTATCTTACAAAGAAAACCAAAGATGAAATGCTTCTACTTCAGTCAGGTTTTACACAGAAAACATTGTTATGTTTCACTATTAATTGTCCCAGTAAGAATTTCTATGTATAAGCTTTGAGAATTTTTTGGAGTAAGATGAATAACATGAAGAAAGGGCATACACATGCAACAATATCTCCACTTCTTGACAAAGTTTTGTTGGAAAAGGTATTAAAAATTACATATTAATTACTAGCCTCGATTTGACAGCGATGTATTTCCCCTTTTTGGAAAACTACATCAACATAATTAACTTTATATTTCATGTCTAACTATATCTAATAATTGTAATTATTGTGAGGAAGTTATGCAGTGAAAGAAACCTTTCTACTTCTAGAGACAGGTGTATTAGAATCAAACATCATCTTTCTAAATTTAATTGCATGAAGTTCTGAGGTGAAAGTTATCTCTCCATGTCTAATAATTGTATTGATTTGAAACAATTGTATAATCATTGTGTGAAAGTATGTGGCATTATGGTATAGCCTCTTTGTAAGGTATGCAATTTATTGTATTTTATAATATGATACACTAAATTCGTTTGTTACTTTTTCTATACCATTTGTTCTCTGTTGCTTAGAATATTTATGCAATTTTAATAAAATATTGCTATTTTGTAAATTCTTAGATTACTAAGCAAATAGACGAGGACGTGGAAACCTTGTCAAAAGTTGAGGTATAGGTCATTTACATTTTTACTCCAATTGATGTTCAAGGTCTCACAAAGGTGTGAATAAACTCCTCTACTATTATTTTGGGGTAAATCTATCTCAATCATGGTTCAAAGCTGCAACTTTTGTTGACAACATTGTTTCCATATCTTCTCTTGGTTTATGTCACATCTCTTAAATTTAGAAAATCAAACAATAGCTTGCAAGCAATATTTGATCTTTATGAAGTCTTAACTCTTACTTTTTGTTTAATTTAAGACTCGCTGCAAAAATGGTTATTATGACAATCTTATTTTTCACCGGATCATCAAAGGCTTCATGATACAAACGGGAGATCCTTTAGGAGACATAACTGGTGGATAGTCCATTTGGGGTAGATAATTTATAGATGAATTTCACAATAGGTAATCAAATTTTATCTGTGTACATTTTATCATATCACAGACTTGAAATATCATCATGATCTCCAACTAGAGTAACTAAAGTAATGATCATCTATGAAACTTACACGGAATAATTTTTATCTTGCAGTTTAAGGCATGATATGCCTTTCACATTGTCGATGGCAAACGGTTCTCAGTTTTTATCACCACGGTAGCCACTCCATGGTTGGACAACAAACACACTGTATTTAGTAGAGTTGTGAAAGGAATGGATATTTTTAAACAAGCTTTTGCAGCAGTTCAGTCATGAGTTATGCATTTACAGGTAATATTTACTCATTGGTTACATATCTATACAGATAAGACTGTGCTTAAGAAAACTCCTGAGTATATAATGGCTAACCATTTGATATACCCAATGTCAGCTCTATTTTTGCATGTCGCATTTGGTCGGAGAGTATATAATATCTACACAGTTTATGTTGTTCAATGTCTTCATCGAACTTTCTCTATTAAATGCCTTGGCCGGAGAGTGGGGTTATGTTGATGACTTGGTGGTCTTATTTTTGGTTTGGAGCAGGCTGCTCCTTAGATAAGGGTGTGGTTTTTGGCCTTCTTTGATGCTGGTCCGGGGCTTGGTGTTTCAATGTTTATTAGGAGCTTTTTAACACTTTTGCATGATGTTTTGCATGCAGAATTCTAAGGACTTCATAGAGAAATCTGCCTCTGTTGGCCCATGGGGAGGCAATGGAGGATCTCGCTGGGATGACAGGATATACTCACGAGTAAGGAGATTAGTTATAGTTCACGTTAAGCTTGTCTGTGGACTTTAGAAGAGCAGAATCAATCAACTGATATAGTTATCGATTATATAACAAGAGAGGCTTAATTGTGATTATCTTGGTTATTTCTTCCTTTCGCTTTGTGTTTCTTTAGACCTTAGGTACTATTTGTTTTATTCTTTCTGCTGAAACATTAACTCCTTGTGGTATTATACTAGTTTTATAAATTATAATTGTACTCCTACTGTTAATAGTGGACTAAACCTTTTCATAGTTAATGAGAAACATTAAATGGGAAGTTAATTTAATCTCATAATATTCAGAGTAATTGTTTTGTATGCACATTATTTATCAATTATTATTGTTATTTAAATTCTCTGTACTAAGGGCCTCAAATCAACACAACTCAATTTGTATAAAGAATTATGGAGTTATCTTGCTTCCTGATGCCGAAACACAGATTTTTGGTGCAAAGGCTGCTGCATGTGGTCACTTATCCTTATTGTATTCAGCTTCTGATAAAGGTAATAAAAGCAATATGTGTTGAATACTTATGTCATTCATAGTATTAATCTTACATATTGAAAGTGAGTAACCTATCCTCACACAATCTTTCTAATGTTAAGAATAAAGGTATAGTATCTTAGTACTACTTTTGGGATTGAATAAGTTTATGCGATTTTTAAATTTGTGCCATTGATTTTCTGTTTCCAGCATCTTCAAATTTATTTCAAAACAAATACTACTTCTCTAATAAATCTCAAATGGCGAAAGTACTTAGAGATTCTTCAACCATTAAATAAAGAAATGAAATTGAATTTAGTGATGAATAACCATCTTTTGAATGACCATTTTGCTTGCATTTTAAGCGAACACATCATATGTGTTTTTTCATAGAGCTAACATTTTTGCTAAGCATTGTTGTGGTGGAGTTATGCCAATCAGTATAATTGGAGTTGTTATTGGAGTTTCAAACTTTGATCCTGTCAAGAGAGCTTAAATTAATTATGTCTTGAAAAGTTTTTAAGTTTGGTTTGATTCAAAATATTTTATCACTTTTGATTTTAAATTATATAGATTCATTTATATCTGGCTGATGTAGGATTTTAAACTATACGCATTTTTTTGTGGTTGGAAATTATTATAATTGTAATATGATTTCAGACATCCACTCTAAAAAGATACCTTGCTCAACTATTGTGTTATAACATTATATGGTTATGTGGGTTTTCATGTGTGGCTAAAACAAGTTTTAATTGTGATAGGATTTGGTAATAGCTTGTGTCAAGGTTCTTGAAAATGATAATGTTGAAGTAATTTTAAGCCTTTGGTCATTTGGAGAACTATTGAACTTTTGTAACTTTTTATAACTTATTATTGTAAGTTTATTTTTTAGATTAATTTATGGAGGTTTTAATATGGGAGATTCAGACTTGTAATAAATTTGGGCCTCTGGTATGATGTATTAAAGCATAAAATAAAAAGTTTGCAAAATTCTTTCTAACATTTATTAAGAGAATGTTTAACAATTTGTAATATTTAAGTATTATGTTTTCCTAACAAGATTCCACTTAGTTGGTTACATAAATTTCAACAATTCCACTTAGTTGGTTACATAAATTTCAACAATTTTTCTTGGATGAGATATGAAGGAATAAAGTTGTAGTTAAAGGAAATGCATATGCCTCTGAAAAGGCCTTTGCAGTTAAAAATTAATTGGCAGTTGGTTTTGCTCAGTTCAAAATATCGAAGTGATGTCTGCAGATTATACGCATATGTGCACTCATTCTTTGGCTTAGTATTTAAATTTTTAATTATAATATTATTGGAAATAATTTTTATATAATACTTAAATAATTTTTTATCTTAAAAATGTTATTAGAATAGTTCATAAAGTCGCACGGGACATAACCCGTTAGATTCCGTCAAGAAAACAAATATAGATTTTGATTTCAATGATGTGACACAAAAGTTTGATCAATTAGATTTCATTTTTTCACTTATAAATAAAAAGTTTTATGAAGTCATACGGGACACAACCAATTAGATTCAAACAAGAAAGTATATTAATCTAAAAAATGAAAAGTCTAAAATCTTATCATTATGTATTTCAATTTTTTCATTGTAATGATTAAAATGTGATAGAAATATTTCATAAAGTGACATAGGAACAATCAATTATATTAAAAAAACATGCATAAATATTACTCTTAATTATATATGAAATTAAATTATAACACTGTTCGCGGTGGTTTCTGGCGAACAACCTCTGGTTAACCAATTTCTTCAGAAAACTGGGTTACTTGCAGGACCAACCATACAAGTCCTGGGATACATGTGCATTGTTTCTGTCGAACTATTCTTAGAATTTGGTGACTGATTTGTGGTTTGTTTTATCAATATTGTCAAAGTATTAAGACTTTGATTTTTGCAAGTAAAGTAAAGTTTGAATCTTAAAGACGAAATAAAGTTAAACGTTTAAACAAGAACAAGGAAATGTCGAAGGCTGTAAACTTGCAGAAAAGTAAATAAAATTTGAAGATGACAAAAACTTGAAACATAAACAAGTAAATTAAATAACTTTGAAATATAACTGGTGTTCAAACGTACATTGTTCCAAATCTTAGACTCATTTTCTCTCACACTGGGTACTTAGAGTTCTTTAAACAGGAATTTTGTATCAATTTTCACACACACATTCTAACCACAAACTATCCTATTTATACATAAACAAAATAACTGCTTAGAACGGAAAAACTATAACTAAACGACAAGTGTCAGCCTGCATGCAAATTTCTTCTCTGAAACCTCCATGTGTCCAACTGCCAAAGGTTACAACCTTTTGAATTTGAATCCCTTCCTTAGGTGACGAAACCTTGCACCTCCTCAAACTGTCGAACCCTTTTAAGGAAGAAACAACTCTTCCAACATCTGCCAAACCATATCTTTTGCCAACAACTTCTTCTGTCGAAGCCTTCACTCACAAACTTTCCAAACTATTCTGCCAGAACATTATATCTATTTCTGTCGAAGCAATGAAACTTTAAAACCTTGTCAGCAATTCTTGGATTCTCCTCCTAATGCTACCCTTCGACAAGGATGACCTTTAACCCTGAATTCCAGCCTGTCGAAATTATGGGTTCACAAATTGCCCCCCAGCAAAGATATTTTCGACTATCAAAGGAGAAATGTCTTTTGCTGTCGAAGTGACCCTTGACTTCTAGTTGCATTTATTGTAAAGTGATTTTTGTTGAGTCCCAAGGAAACACCATGATTTTCACTTTATGAAACGTCACATCCAGCCCACGTTTCACACAATCTCCCATGACCCTATATTGTAGGTAAATCATGGCTCACTACCAACCGCCACTTTCAATCTCCACCAATGGATTAACATGCATGTTTCCCTTTTTCCAACTGAAAAAATCTCTTCATTTTCCCCTTTTTTTTTATTATTATTCATTTATTCCACCCTCTATAAATACCATTGTCAACAACATTTCACACTTTTCACTTGTTCGCAGTTTTTTCTTACCCAAACGTGAAAACTCCATTTCCAAATCTTTCAAAGCTCCTGTTTCTTTACCATCTTCATCAAATCAATGGCTCCTCCAAAGACTACCACTGGACAAAGTGCAAAGAAGACAAAGAAGACTACGGATCTTCCTCCTGCTCACGTGTTATCTGGGCCTACTCAAACACAGCACCAACAGTACTTCCCAGAACCCCCAAATGAAAGGGAAAAGGCAAGCATTTACAGGTCACAGGTAATGATTCCCATTTCTGTTTCTGGAATTCACCATGCCATGTTAGGCCCTATTTTTGATCCCACTGCTGATTCTAAACGTTTGAAAGAATTTTACCCCTGCTACTCTGCTTTAAAACCCATAGCTGCTAACAAGAACCCCAAACCTGTCGAAACCTCGTCAAAAGAACCTGAAGTCCTTATGACTTCGACAGAAATAGATCTGTCTTATCTAAACCAAAACAGGATTTTTAGGAGCCCCCCTCTGACGAAAGATCCCTCTGATTACCTAGCATGGCTTACTAGGGTCGAAAAGGCCAAAGAAAAGTTTTGGAAGAAAACTGGGATTTATGACTTAATCCAATTGTCGAAGGAGGGTCCCCGTTACTGCCAAAACATGCTGTTGGCCTCCTTGTATTTCTGGGACAGTACTTACAATACCTTCCACTTACCTTGTGGAATGGTGACCCCCACCCTATTCGACATAGCAGCCATAACTGGCCTTAGTCCTTTAGGGGAAATATTCAACCCTGAACACTTGAACAAGGACCCCATAAGCTTCGACACAAAGTATGCAGGGTATTCTGTTTTCATAGCCCATTACCAAGGTGAAAACAATGAAGAAGTCTCTGACACAGAACACATTGCCTTCCTTAGCCTGTGGTTGTCCAAATTTGTATTCTGTACAAGGTCCCTTCAGGTAGCCAGAAGTTTTATCATTATGGCGAATCAACTTCACAATGGAGTTGCATTTTGCCTAAGTGAGCTACTTCTGGCCAACCTCTATGAATCCTTAAGTGAAGGTGTAAGCAACCTCAAAACCCTTAAGGACAAAGGTAACATAAGTCTCACAGGCCCCTTTTGGCTTCTACAACTATGGCTGAATGCCACTTTTGAAAACTTCATCCCCATAAAAATGCCAATTGTCGAAGAGGCAGTCAAAGAAAGACGCGTCGAATGGCCTAGGCTGGTTCAACTGACCCCTACTGATGAGAATACAAGCCTTCGACAAGCATTTACTGGCTACATCATGATGTTCGCCAAACGCTACAAATTTTCTCCTTCAATGGCACCATTCGCCAACAGGCAAGTAGGTCCAAGATGGTTTACTAGAAAACTACCAGTGGAGAACCAGAAAGATGAAGATTCCTACATCTCCATTTGGGAAGCTTTTCTCATGCCCAGACACTTCTTTTCTCATCATAGCCTCAATAACACAAAGGTATCTCTCATTGTTTACCAACCCAATCTGGTAGCTAGGCAGTTTGGATTAATTCAAACGAAGACGAAGCCCATCTACCACAAGAAAGGTGCCATTATCTTCTACAACTCATGTCACCATTTCGACAAATGTTTGGAACTGTACAACAAATTTTTTGACCCTTCCCTTGAAGTTTATCCCACCATTTTCCTACCAAACTTCCTCTGTACTGAAGAATTCGACGTCTGGTGGAAGGAATACTATATCAACAGATTTTTCGACGTAGCAACTCTCACTACTCTTCTGACGAATGCTTTTGCCTTTGTGCAGGACAGGAAGAAAAAAGGTACAGATCAGCATATCAAAGAAGTTCACAAATTTCAAAAGTATTTTGAAACTATTTACAGGCCTGATGATCTTCGTCGAACCATAGCTGAAGCAGCAGTATCTTTAAAATTCAAATTCACAGAGAAATTAAATAAATTGTGGTTTCCCTCATCTCTTCCACCACATGCACACTACGATTTTGCTTTCACCACTTTTCCTCCAAAATTTCCTCCACTCCCTTCTGCAGAATTTGGAGTGGCCTTGAGTCCTCCATTTCCAGATTGGTTTGTATGTGGATCATATTTAAAACTGCTTCGTGAAAGCAACAAAAAACCTGCCGAACGCGTGGTTGCGACGAAGTATCATCTGCACAACTTCACTGGGCACCTTCATATTGGGATAGAACATGTTACTGTGGACGAACCCATTCTTGAAGGTGTCGAAGAAATTACATTCTTCTTTTTTGCTTCTAACTCTTTTATCATTACATCAATGTTCATGCAACTTTTCCTTTTCAGCTGTTAGGATTGTCAGGAAGACTACTGGCGAAGGAACTTCTTCAAAAACAGTCGAAAAGTCTCCTGCAACTGCCAAGAAGGTTTCGACACAAACAAAACATCCCTCCTTATTTATATACTTCATATTTTCATATACTGAACCCTTTTTTCTTTCTCTTCTAGGTAACTCGTACCCCAGCAAAGAAAAGGAAACCAGAAGAGAAGGAAACAAGCGTCGAAGAATCTGAGGACGAGTCCCCTGAACCCCAGCCTTTGAAAAGAAACAAAGGTCTAAGAATTAAAACAGTGGCGTCCCAAAGATCTCTGGTCCAAAGACGAACTCCACCTGCCAGTCCAGTCAACAAAGTTCCCTCAAGGAGCGAAAGAAGTGGGGACTCAAGTGCCCATACTGAAATCCCTCAGGTAATCATTTCGACAAACAACCCCCCAGCCTTGACTGAGTGTAACTTTATCTTACAGTTCTTCTTTTATGTTTTTTGCTTGTAGGTTGTTATTGACGTCGAAGAGACCTCTGCAAACCAAGAAGAGCAAGCTCCCTCTAATTCTGAGAGGACTCTGGCTGAAAGACTCCAGGATGATGCCACTCCAGATGCAGGAGTCCATGGGCCTCAAACCTTGGATGAATTCGACCTCAGTGATTCTGAGTCTTCTGACAACAACTCCCCCTTTCGACCGGACCCCATTGCAGCACAAATAATTCCAGATCAAGATGCACCACTTCCACCACCAGCTGCTATACCAGAAGTTAATGAAGATGTCTCTGCTCAGGATGTACCAACTCCAGACCCAACTGACAAAGAAAATGTCGAAGAGGAAGTCACTCTGTCGAATCAACCAGGAGTCAACCTGAGCGTTGGAGGAACTTCTCAAAACATTCCTTCTTCATCAAAGGCTCCTGTCGAAACCTCTTTGGGTACTGATTCGACAAGTTTATCACATGAAGAAATTGAGAGTTTGAAGGTTAGAAAACCCTTTGAGTATTTAAAAGCCTTGCTCGACACCAGGTATAACTTCCAAGATTCTTCTGCCAGTGGTTCGACAGCTTCAGGGGCCACTTCTGACCTTCAACCAATCAATGTCATCATGGATGAGATCAAGACAAGGATCCTTGGAGTTGACCTGTTTGAAGTCTTGGCTGAGAATACTTCTGCTCAATATGATCTGAAGAAGCTCCTAAAAAGTGCCAACTTGCTGGAAGCTTCGACTGAGGAAAGCCATTTGGTGATGGATTTGATATCTTTGATTGATTCTGTCAGCGCTGATCTGGTTCGACAAAAAGAATTTTCCCAAAAGATCACAGCCAAGTCTGAGGAGCAAGTTTCAGCATGGAACACAGTGGCTTCTTCGACAGAAAGGATTTCAGAGCTGAATAAGCTTTCTGATGAATACACCAAAGCTGCTGCTGATTGTGAAAACAATATTCAAACTTACCAAGCCCAGATTGCTGATCTCCAAAGAAAAATCCTCCAAGAAAAAGAACGCCAGGCCTCTCTCAAAAAACCAAATCAGGAAGCAATAGACAGTGAACTCCAGAAAGGGCTACAACATGCAGAAACAGCCCAGCAACTTCATAGGGAGCTTGACGAAATGACTGTCAGCAAGAGCCTTTGTGAGCGTCGAATCCAACTCCAAAAGAAAAAATTCGACGAGCTTAAAGCCACATTCCTTCGATAGTAATTTTGTAATAGAACTTAGGAATTTTATTTGTTTTAAGGATATTTCCTTTCTTAGCACTTTTATATGTAATGCTATTTTACGCCATTTGTTTGGCGAAGACAAGTTTCATTTACCATTTTAATTTGTTCTTATTTTTATTTCGTGCAGTGTTGGTTTATACTTTTTTAAGTACTTCCCATTTATTTTCATCACTCTTCTATCTTTTTCTATTTCTTCGACTTCGTATGCACCATTGGAAAAAACTCTTAGAATTTTAAAAGGTCCTTCCCACTTAGGGGACCATTTTCCCATCACTCTGTCTTTCTTCTCCATGGGCAAGATCACTTTCCAAACTAAATCATTCACTAAAAAGGCTTTAAATTTTACTTTTTTGTTATAAAAATTTTCAACTCTTTCTTTCTGCCTTCTTATTAGTTCTAAAGCACGCAACCTTTCTTCGTCTAAATCAACCAATTCATCCATCATCATACTCCAATAAATTTCAGATGGAATCTCATGATGTCTTTGAATTCGTATTGACTGTAAACAAATTTCGACAGGCAATACTGCATCATGTCCATAAGTTAATTTAAATGGGGTGGAATTAGTTGCTTCCTTAGGAGATGTTCGACAAGCCCAAAGGATTTGATCCAGGGTCTTATGCCAATTTCTAGGTTTTTTCCCCACATGCTTCTTTATCAGGTTTATCACCACTTTGTTGGCTGCTTCGACCTGGCCATTTGCTTGGGCATAATAAGGTGTCGAAGTCAACAACTTAAAACCTGTCTCTCTTGCAAATGCTTGCATATTTCTGCCAGTAAACACAGATCCTTGATCAGTGGTTATAGTCTCTGGTATTCCAAATCTATACATTATGTGTTTCTGGATGAAATCTATGACTGCTTCCTGATCCACATTTGTCAAAGGTATGGCTTCAATCCATTTAGTGAAATAGTCTACTCCTACTAAAATGTACTTCTGCCCTTTTGAAGAGGCTGGTCGAATTTCACCAATCAAATCTAAAGCCCAACCTCTGAATGGCCAAGGCTTTACAATAGAATGTAACTCACTTGCTGGCACATGAGGTATGCCTGCGTGGATTTGACATTCCTGACAGCCTTTTGCAAATTCGACACAGTCCCTTAGCATGGTTGGCCAGTACATCCCTTGTCGAAATAATAACCATTTCATTTTATGTCCTGCTTGGTGGGCACCACATGCACCACTGTGTACATTCGACAAAGCTATATAAGCTTCAGTCTCTCCAAGGCACTTTAGTAGAACTCCTTCTGCAGTCTTTTTAAACAGTTCATTTCCAAAAAGCACATAACTTATGGCTCTGTACTTTATCTTCCTTTCGACTGTCTGATTTGGATTTTGTAAATAATCTTTGATGGGTTTTCTCCAGTCTCCAACTTCTAGATCACCTATATTAAAAATCTCAAAGTTTTCTTCATCACCATATCCCAATCTCATTGTCTCCAAATCAGATGGGGCCAACTTAGTGGATAAGACTTTGCCTCTTACTTCGACAACCTTCATCAGATTTTCCTTCGACACTTTATACCCTGAAGCCATCTGAGCCAAGTCATTTGCTTCTTGATTTTCTAATCTGGGAATGTGTCTAAAGACTACATTGTCGAATCTCTTGAGGAGTCTGTTAGCTATCACAAAGTATATGATCAAATTTTCTTTGACACATTTATACTCTTTCGTCAATTGTTTTATCACCAGCTCAGAGTCACCCATTATTTCGACCTCTGTTGCCCCCAGTTCCAACAAAATTTCAAGTCCAGCAATTAAAGCTTCATATTCTGCCTCATTATTTGAACAGAATCCTTCTATTTTATACTTGAACTTTGTTGGAATTTTATTGGGAGAAATAATTAACACCCCAACTCCTGTTCCATTTTTATGACTGGAACCATCAAAATACAACCTCCAAGGCTCTTTTTCGACATAATTTGTCTCATCTCCAAGTATGGAGTGGTCAGCTATAAAGTCAGCAACTACTTGCCCTTTAACAGCTTTTAGAGGCATATATTTTAAAGAATATTCAGTCAAAGCTAAAGCCCATTTTCCAATTCGACTATGCAAAATAGACTTAGACAACATATGTTTTATTACGTCGAAATGAGAAGATATATGTACATCAACGGGTTTTATATAATGCTTCAACTTTATACAAGAGAAATATACACACAAACATAATTTCTCTATTATACTATATCTAGTTTCAGCATCATTCAAGACTCTGCTGAGATAATAAATGGCTCTTTCGACGCCATGTTCATCTTCTTGACAAAGCATACTTCCTAATGATCTGTCAGATGCTGATATATAGAGCCTCATGCTTCTTTTTCGACAAGGAGATATTAAAACTGGAGGGTTTGCCAGATACTCCTTGATCTTGTCGAAGGCATCTTGCTGCTCTTGCCCCCAAGTGAAACCCTCCTTCTTCAGTCGAAGCAGAGGTGAGAAGGCCTGAGTCTTTCCACTAAGGTTGGAGATGAACCTTCTAAGGAAGTTGATTTTCCCTAGCAGAGACTGCAATTCCTTCTTTGTCGATGGCGCTTTTGCTTCCATTATTGCCTTGGCTTTGTTTTCATTAATTTCAATCCCTTTCTTGTGGACCACAAAGCCTAAGAAATCCCCAGCCTGCACACCAAAAGCACATTTAAGAGGATTCATTTTCAAACCAAACTTCCTCATCCTTTCAAAGGATTGTCGAAGATGGTTGATATGGTCCAAGCCTGAAGCAGATTTAATCACAATGTCATCTATATAAATTTGCATAAATGTTTCGATGAAATCATGAAAAATAGAATTCATGGCCCTTTGGTAAGTAGCTCCAGCATTTTTCAAACCAAAGGGCATAACTACCCATTCATATGTTCCTATTGCTCCTGGACAACGAAAAGCTGTTTTTGGAACGTCTTCTTCAGCAATAAAAATCTGGTTATAACCAGAATATCCATCAAGCATACTTAAATACTCATGGCCTGCTGCAGAATCTACTAGCATTTCTGCTACTGGCATAGGATACTCATCCTTAGGGGTGGCTGAGTTTAGATCTCTAAAATCAATACACACCCTTAGTGTGCCATTTTTCTTAATCACAGGAACAATATTAGCAATCCATTCGACATACCTTGTTGTACGGATGAATTTGCATTTTAGAAGTCTTTCGACCTCTTCTTTGATTTTTGACAGGATCTCAGGTGCAAAACGTCTGGGGGTCTGCTTTATTGGCTTCTTCCCTTCCAGTATTGGCAACTTCAATTCCACCAAACTTCTGTCTAAACCAGGCATTTCGTCATAATCCCAGGCGAAGCAGTCTTTAAACTCATTCAGCAGTTGGATTATTTCGACTCTGAGTTGAGGATTCAACTTGGCACTGATGTAAGTGGGCCTTTTCTCTGCCCCCAGTCCCAGATCAATCTCCTCCAAAGGATCTTGTGCCACCATTTTCATATTGGTGGAGGTTGGATCCTTTTCGAACCCCAAAGGTTCGTCATCATAAATGGCATCAAGTCTTTGGTTCTGCCATTCACCACTTGAGTCTTCTTCAAAACTCTGATTTGCATGTTGCTCCTCAATGTTTTCTTGAGGATGTTGTTCTTTGACAATTTGAGTGCTGGCTTCGACAGCCATATTTCTAACTTCAGCCTCAAGGGCCGCTTTGAGTCGTTTTTCGGCTATATAAGCCGAAATCCTTTTCATGGCTGATGCTTCAGTCATCTTCACTGAATTCACTCCCCCATCCAGTTGGGTTGACATGGGTAGTTCCCCAGGTGTAATTTGTCTCCCCAATTATTTCTTTATCCCACTGGAAACCATGCGTAGGATGGAGGTACATGGAACAGTAAGCATTGTCGGAAGCTGTTAGGTCGAAAGCAGCAGGGTTGCATGGTGCTATATGGGCTAGGTTTTTGTCGAAGTTACGACTAGTAACATTGTTCACATCAGCTGTGAAGTAACTCTGATCTGCTTCAATGTTTTCGACAATCCCATCTGGCCTCCAGATTGATATCCTTTGATGCATGGAAGATGGCACAGCCCCAATCCCATGGATCCATTCCCTTCCCAACAGCAAGTTGTAATTTGCCTTTGATGCTATTACCACAAACATGGTAGGCCTGGTGATAGATCCTACAGTCAAATTCAGTTGTATTACCCCCAACGTTGTCCCTACTTTACCTTCATAGTTGGACAACACCATATTGTGAGGCTTAGTGTCGGAGTCATCTTTTCCAATCCTCTTTATCATATAATGAGGAATTAAATTCACAGCTGCTCCACCATCTATCAGAATTTTGTTGACACCCACATTTTCTACCTTTCCTTTTATGAAAAGAGGCTTTAAGTGAGCCTTCATTGAATCATCTGGCTTTTCGAAGAAAGCATTTTGCTCTTCGACACAGCCATTATTCATTATGTAGTAGCACACGGGCTTCAAGCCTATGCTGTCATCTACCATGTCATCTTCTTCGTCTTCGACTTCCATTGTCCTGTCATAATCTCTGGGCAGTACAGAGACCACATTGCAGGTTACGTCGAAAGAGGCATCTGATTCTGAACCAAATTCATCTGTGACTTCTTCGTCCACTGGAATTCTGTTGTTTGTCTTTTGCATCTCTGTGGTGTCACCAGATCTATTCTCTTGAAAGGTTTCTTTTTCTACCAGAGGCATCCCCTTGTTTGTAATCTGCACACATTCGCTTGATTCAGCTCTCTTCTGCCCAACCCTTTGGTGTTCTACTGTTCCCTTTCCAATTTTCTTCTGCCTTTGGAATCTTCTCCATTGGGATCTGGACATAGGATTCTTCCCTTTGTAATTCTCAGAGACATATTTTGGCCTTGCCTCCTTTTTAACTTCCATTGAAGGACCTCTGTTCACTTCAAAACTCTTCCATCTCTTCTGACCTTGGGCATCCCTTATAGGCTGAACCCATTTGTCATCATTTGGCCTGTTGGATGGTTTGTAGGTGTTGGAACGTCTTTCTCCCACTCCTTGACTGTGATGCTTCCCTCTTCTTGGGTCGAATCTTTCGTTTCTGGTTGGTGGGACTGTTCCCCAATTTCCTTTCCTCTGGGTCTTTTCTGCTGCTTCTAAGTCATCAGCTGCTTTCTTGTCGAACACAGCACTACATCTTGGGCAAAGCATGACTTCTGCATTCTTCCTTTGACATCTCTGGATGAATTCGACAAGACTTTCATTTTCTTCTGGGTAAACCAGCTTCTGATGCTTCTCTTGATGTCTCTTTCCCTTGTTTGTGTCTGGTCCCGCCCTCTGAGTGACTTCCACCATGTGAATCCCAGCATTCTGTTCAGTTGTGATCTTCAATTTATTCATTTTTTCGACCAGCATGATTTCCTCTGGGATGTCCTCCTTTGACTGACTCACATCGCCTTTTGGGTGTAAACCCTTGTAGATGTAGTTGCAGCAGTGTGCAACCCTTTCGACAGGATGCCCTTCAGTTCTGATGGTACCAATGTTTATTGGTTCGACAGTGGGGGAATGGTCATCAGTCCCTGCTGTTTTGATCTCCTCTTGACCAAGGCCCTCAGTGGCCTTTTTCTGAACAATGAGGGTTTTGTCACCCTCCTCTTCGTCATCCTTTTTGAAGGAACCATCCCACCCTGTGGGTTTGATTTTGTTGATATCTGCTTTGGAGCTTGGTGGTGCTGAATATTTCACCATGAAATCGAACTTTCCATTTAACTCTCCCAAAGTATCCCAGATCACCCCCTGCTCAGCATCTTTTTCGTAGTTTTTCTTGTCGAAGCTTCTTCCCACTTTGACTGCATTTCTTTCGTCGAAACCTTCAGTAGTTTCGCTAGCATGATCACTGTCGAAGTTTTCAAAAACTTTGACTTCCTTCTCTTCAGCCTGGTCAGCAAGATCGTCACCTTCTTCTACCACATTTACATGGGTGTCGAAACCTTCAGTAGCTTCTATCATGGTGAAGTTGGTGTCGAAGCTTTCAGTAACTTCCACCATTTCAAAATTTTTTTCAGCCACGATCTCCATTTCGACCACATTTACCATTTCTGGTTCAGCATAATTGGCCTCTACCACCTGCATAGGATTAGAGTCAATCCTCATCTGCTGCTTGGCTTTGTCTCCAAACTTCAACCTTCCATTTTGGATTGCGTTCTGGACAAGATCCCTGAAAAGGTAACATTGAGAAGTTTTATGACCCAAGAAATTATGGTATTTACAAAAACCTCTCTTTTTCTGTTGGTCTACAGGAGGCTCTTTCGTGCCTGCTGGTTTTATTAACTGACCATCTTTGACTAATAAATCAAATATTTCATCACACTTAGTGATGTCGAATGTATAAGTTCTTTTAGGGAACCTGTCATTCTTTTCTACTTCGACTGGATTTTTTCCATTCGACGGGGCTAAAACTTTACAAGAATATGGAGGGCCTTGTTTTAATTCTGCCAGATCAATTTCTTGCTGGTCGAAGATGACTTGTTCGTTTTCGTCATAATCATCTTCATGAATTACTCCTACATAGGCCACTCTTTCCTTCTTGTTTTTGTTTGATCTGAATTTTTCATTTTTTAGTCTTTCTATTTGCCTCACTCTGTCTGCTAGTTGTGCCATATCTCTCAAGTACTGGGTATCCAGTTTCTTTCTTATGGAATAATCTAGACCCCCTGCAGCCATTTCGACTAGTTCTTGTTCCGGCACTTGCGTAAAGCATCTGGCTTTTAGTAATCTAAACCTATTCAAATAGTCATCTATAGGTTCAGAAAACTTTCTTTTGACACTTGCCAACTCCTTCAAACTTATCTTGGTTTGTCCCATATAAAATTGTTCATGGAACAATCTTTCTAATTGGGTCCAAGTAAAAATTGAAGTTGCAGGAAGTGATGTGAACCAAGTGAACGCATTTTTTGTTAAAGAACTTGGGAAATATTTCATCCTTAGGTTCTCATTATTCGCAATTTCTCCTGCTTCTATCAAGTAACGTGCCACGTGTTCTATGGTGGACTCACTAGTATCCCCTGAAAATTTTGTAAATTTGGGGACTTTCCACCTTGGTGGTAATTCTTGTTGTAAGACAAATTCAGACAAAGGGGAAGTATAACTAGGCCTTTGTAATCCTACGTTTACTCCATTTTGTGCCATTATTCTCTCAACCATGGTGGCAATATTGTTTTCGACAGGCATGTTATTGTAACGCATTCTCTGCTGTAACACTTCGTCAGCATTTTGATTTCTCTGGACTATTATCCTTCTTGGTTCCTGTCGAATAGGCTCTTCTACATTAGGCTGTTCGACTATTACCTCTTGCCTCCTGGGATTTTCATGAGGATTTCCTAAGGGCCTTTGGTTTATAGTAAGTTCTTCTTCGACAGCCCTATTGGCAGGGGCCTGATTTAATTGCATTCTTTGCTGTACTTGCGGGACTCCGAAAAAGTCAGCAATGCGTGCCATCTGTTCTGCCAATATTTGGTTTGTTTGGGTAGTGTTCTGTATTAAGGGATTGAACACTTCTCCCATTTGTTGTGTCAAAGTCTGCACCATATCATGATTGCTTTCATCCATCTGTTGACGAATTACTTGTGCAGAATGGTTCGTCATAGCGGGCATATGGAAACCTGGTGGAACTTGGTTTATCCTATTTCCATTTCCACCATATCCTGACCCCTGCAATGGTGATGACACTTGAACCATAGCATCAGAGAATAATGGTGACGAATTATGTAGGCTTGCCATCATTGAAGTTGGCATTCCATATGGTTGTTCCCTCCCAGTCAAAGGCTGAGAATAATTCAGATATGGCCTGAATGTATTTCCTCCAGGGGGAGGGGTTCCCAAGGGTCTAGCGTGTCCCATGGTGGAAGAACTAGGCGCATTCTGGGATCCTGAACCTGTTGGTATGGGATCCCCCAAAGGAGGCCTAATCTGTTCTAAAACAGGGCCAGACGCTGGTATTGCTCCTGACGAAGGGATAGGGTTGGAAACTGATATTGTTTCGTCAGGATTATTTGAAGTATTTGGCAAGTTAGCCATGTTTCTTCTTCTTGTTCTCTTTGGTCTCTCTACGTCGGTTACGGCTAGTTTACCGCTTCTAAGAATCATACAACGTAGCAAGGAACAATTTGTCTAAGAAATTATTTATCAGAATTTTATCAAATGCACAGGTCCCACCGGGTGTGCCAATTTGTTCGCGGTGGTTTCTGGCGAACAACCTCTGGTTAACCAATTTCTTCAGAAAACTGGGTTACTTGCAGGACCAACCATACAAGTCCTGGGATACATGTGCATTGTTTCTGTCGAACTATTCTTAGAATTTGGTGACTGATTTGTGGTTTGTTTTATCAATATTGTCAAAGTATTAAGACTTTGATTTTTGCAAGTAAAGTAAAGTTTGAATCTTAAAGACGAAATAAAGTTAAACGTTTAAACAAGAACAAGGAAATGTCGAAGGCTGTAAACTTGCAGAAAAGTAAATAAAATTTGAAGATGACAAAAACTTGAAACATAAACAAGTAAATTAAATAACTTTGAAATATAACTGGTGTTCAAACGTACATTGTTCCAAATCTTAGACTCATTTTCTCTCACACTGGGTACTTAGAGTTCTTTAAACAGGAATTTTGTATCAATTTTCACACACACATTCTAACCACAAACTATCCTATTTATACATAAACAAAATAACTGCTTAGAACGGAAAAACTATAACTAAACGACAAGTGTCAGCCTGCATGCAAATTTCTTCTCTGAAACCTCCATGTGTCCAACTGCCAAAGGTTACAACCTTTTGAATTTGAATCCCTTCCTTAGGTGACGAAACCTTGCACCTCCTCAAACTGTCGAACCCTTTTAAGGAAGAAACAACTCTTCCAACATCTGCCAAACCATATCTTTTGCCAACAACTTCTTCTGTCGAAGCCTTCACTCACAAACTTTCCAAACTATTCTGCCAGAACATTATATCTATTTCTGTCGAAGCAATGAAACTTTAAAACCTTGTCAGCAATTCTTGGATTCTCCTCCTAATGCTACCCTTCGACAAGGATGACCTTTAACCCTGAATTCCAGCCTGTCGAAATTATGGGTTCACAAACACATGACACTACCAAATTATAACACATGACAATACCGGTTAGATCCAGGCGGAAAAAATCCCAAATTTTCCTCTCATTGCGCATTTGAATTATTACTTATGGAATGCAATTATAACACGTGACACTAGCAATCATATAAAACCTAAATATTATTATATGATAAATTGTTATGTTTCATCAATTCCTAATTTCAACTTATATAAATCATATCATGAAATTTTTCTATATTTATTATTCTTTTTATATTTATTTTATCATTTTAAACCAAACAACTTTAACTCGTGCGGATGCACGGGTCTTCTACTAGTACATATTAGAAAACTATTCCAAACTTCTGACCAAACTTATACCGTAATATAAAAAAAAAACAATTGAATTAATTCTAAAAAACCCATGATTTTGGAATCTCAAAAAATCACTATAGATGAATTAACAAAAAAATCTCATGAAAACTTTTCTCTTGTTGCTGATTTTAAATATAAAAAAATTATATCAGCAATAATATATATCAAAATTGTGATTCAAACAATAGCTATAAAATATATGTAAATAGGCTCTGATACCAATCGATAGTTTTAGCATAATTAGATAGATATAAATTATAGCATATTATTATATAAAAGAATGATCAAGAATAATAAGAACGATGTACGTTGTTAAATTGAAGAGATTACTGTCGAAGATCGTGAGTATGAGAGGATTACTACCATCAGTTTCGTTTAGGGTTAACAGAGTATATTAATTGTCTAATGGGGTGACACTTAAATAGCTAAACGACTGAGGACAAAGACCTCTCATTGGGCTTAACTGAATAATCCAACCCATCACGGTCCATTCAGGCATAAAACCCAAATCTAACATTTCATCTCTTTAGTGTTTAATAACAATAAACCATAATATAATTAATTAATAATTTAATCCATATTTGATTAATTCTTAATACCCTTTTTGGTCCTCTAACTATAGGTCAGAGTCCAATTTGGTCCTCTTTCTTTTAAGAGTTCCAAATCAACCTCATACGTATTTAAAATGGTCCAAGTTTGTCCAAAGTGTCAAATAGATGCTAACAATGTTAAAACTGATGATGTGTATTCTGAGGTGGCATTGTGAAATGTACAGTCAGCCTCTTCTTCTTCATTGTGTTGTGTTTATTATAAATTTAGCTTATGTTTTCCATTCCCAATTCCAAACGCTAGTGTAACACCCTAAATTTGCCCTCTGGTTTTTCTGTCTCTTTTTCTGCTTTTCGTTTTGCATTCATACGCATCTTCCATTAGGTCATATCACTTGCATTTGCTCTTAGGACATGGGATCGAGATTTTCAGAAGGATTAAGGTTTCCCGTCCTTATTTGCGGATTTTCAGGAATTCAAGGTATTGTCTATGCAACCATCATTGGCATCATCTTTTTATACTATTGTCACTCAAATAGGGTTTATTTCCCTGGTTTAGTGGTATTCAAGGGTTTCATTCGTAAAGATTGTTTAATAGCACATCTGGCCTATCATTAGCAGTGAATTGTGAATTAAGGTCCTATTCTTCATCATGACGTTCTCTTCTTCGCCAGGCTATTCATCTTTTCTCAGCATCTCATAAGCTTTGGGGCTGATTTCCTAGCTGTGGCAGGTTGCTCAGTGGCAGCCGTGTTCGTTTTGTTTGTTACGTGTGGAAAATAATGCAAGTTGGGGAGTTCCTAAGCCATGTCCATAATCCATGTGTTATCCCATAATCCGTTCTCATAACCATTCGGTCACGCCCATGATTTCTATCAATTTCCATAATATATATTCTTTTTTCTTTCTTTCATTGTCCACTTTTTCTATCCCAATAAAGAAAAAAAAACATTAAACCATATTTTAATCCATATCCATTATAAGCCTTTTTTTCATTTACCCATTATAAATTCATAATCCAATTCATATCCATTTTTTTACAATACCCATTATCCATATTTCCTTATATCCATTTTGTTATTTCAATTATCCAAATTCATAAATCATTTCTTCTTCTTAATTTCATTTTATTTTTATCATTCTTTTATTTTTATTATTATTCTATTCTAAGCCCATAAAATATGAAGCCCATTAGTTCTCCCTTTCAACAAGTTTTGTACAAAAAGTGGAAATTCCAAAAACAACTATATTACAGCCAAATTACCATAATATAATAGTGACTCCCCTATGCTAGTAGGCTAGTACAGATGACTCAAATTCATTTTTCACACATCAACAAATTTTTCCGAATGCACAAATGCCAAGATTGCAATAACGTTTTCCTCCACTACTCTCACACTTAGGGGTGGACAATAATAAAGACCCGCCCGCAAACCGAGTAACCCAACTGATCCGATAAGTATTTGGGCGGATTTATACGGGTGTCCGGGTGAACAGTTGCAAACTGCCACAAGTGTTTTGGGCAGTGCGGATCTGATTTCTGGACCCAGTGGTTTCCATACCCGCCCGAATACTTTATTGTAAAAATGATATATACCTCATTCCTACACTTACGATACTACATTTGTTTTCTTTTTAACACTCACTAGCCATCATTAATGCATATAGGCTAGGTAATCTTTTTAGGTAACTATTGATATTATCTTTTCAAACACTCTAGACTTTATTGTCACACAATTTTTATTTATTAGTATTAATTAAGAAATAATTATATTTATTAGGGTTAATTATATAAACCCCTTGTCATTAGGGCGAGATTTGGTATTCCCTCATGAAGTTTTTTTTATAGAACCCCTTATAAAATCCAAAATTAGATTTTACTACACCCTCTTACCCTCTATACTGGCATCTGATCATTGGGTAGGTGGCATGCTGACTGAGCGTCTAGTTTACAGTTGAAATTCGGAATACGCAGAGTTCATTCATAATTTTCAATTTCATAATCTTCAATTCCACGAACACATAATCACAGAGCTTCTCTAAGACACCAATGGCGGTCTCGTCATTCTCTCTTCAGGTCTCTATCTACCAAAACTCATTTCATCTCTTCTCCTTCTCCACTCCACTTCTCAGGGAACACTTCTCATTCTATCCCCTTCTTCCGCTACTCTCAAATCCAAAATCAATTTCCATCTCAAAACCCTAAACCCCCAATTCTATCAAATCCCCATCGAAATCATTGCGGACCTCCCCGTTAACCACCGTCACTCCCTCTACTCCTCCGGCTCCGTCTGTTTCAATACCCCTAGAATCCTCATCGTTGATCTTCTCACTAATAAGATGACCCATTTCTCTTCAAACCCTTCCTGAACCTCTTCTGGATTACCTATCTCTATACCAAAAGGATCTGGAATACGGGTTTCCGTTCTGCGTGTTTTGGACCCAAGGCCAAAGTACTGTCCAAGAACATTTCCCTGGCATATGCCACTATTCCTAACCATAACATGATCAGAATTTTGAAGCATCTTATGGCTATCATTTTTTGTGTGTGTGACATGTTTACTTTGATGATATCTTGCAACAACCCAATGAACAACCCAATGATGGAGGATTTCACGCGGGGGAATACAAAATATATAAAAGTGCAATTACACAGTCTAGTCAGCATGTCGCCTACCCAATGACCAGGCGCCCAGTCAGCATAGAGGGTAAGAGGGGTGTGGTAATTTGATTTTGGATTTTATAAGGGGGTTCTATAAAAAAAAACTTCAGGGGGAATACCAAATCTCGCCCTAATGGCAGAGGGATTTATATAATTAACCCTATTTATTATTATATTTAAAATAATTATTTCTAAACAACAAAGATAAATATGCGTCTTACTCCTCCTTTCTTCATGCCTATGCCTTATTAGTTCTGTTGTCTCTTCATGAATCTCTCTCACTTCTTATTTCCAAAAAAACAACACTACAAGACCATAGAAATCAATGCACACTCTTAATTCAATATCCTCTTATTTTTTTTCTTTTTATTCTTCTAAAAATTCAGATTTTTTTTTTTAAGCTTATATTCTAAGTCTCATATCTAAGTTGAAGATACCTCATTTTTTATGTCTTGATATAGATCTGATTTTTTTTGTCAAATTTCCTTCATTTTGGATTTTTGGTTGTTTGAAGTGTTCAACCGCGTGAACCCATCCGTTAACCTGCAAACCGTTTGACCTGTGAACTGCTCAGTCCGCAAGAGAAAATTGGCGGAATTGGGCCTATGTATTGGAACCGCGGGTTGGGCTGGATTGGTATTTTGAACCCGAATCCGCCCAACCCGGCCCATTGTCCACCCCTACTCACACTTTCATAAACAAGATGGTCCCACACACCTTTCAAAAAACCAGCTCATTCTGCAAATTCAATCCCTCCACAGCAAGTTTCACACCAAATTCAAGTGGCCCCACAAATCCACATGATTTCATTACACAACATTTTCTACCCCGAAAAGCCATAAAAAAGTGTATGATTTCCTACCAATTTCATTCTGCACAGCACACACATTCCGCAACTGAATTCCATGACGAAAATCACTCACGTAAAACGCATTTGACACGAGAATGCACATCCAAGGCACAGTTTGTTTTTCCTCTCGACCTCTCACTCGCATTAGACTCACTCTAAAAAAACAAGCAAAAACGAATGCCTCCATCAGCATTTGAAAACATCCTGCATAACAAAAACACTTCATAAAACCTCTCACACCTTAACAACCCCTGCAACCTCACAGACCCAGCAACACTTCATCACTCTTCGACCTGCATAAATTCTAAACTCTTTTCATACCCTTCACCTGCAAAAACCACCCTCATCCCTCCATCATCTCAACCTTTTTTCATCATAAACTACACTATAATCTACAACCTAACGAAATCCGAACCTCAGCCTACCCAAACCCTCTCCTTCATCGGCCTTAAACAGAAGTCACTATCATCCATCAAACCTTGCTGTGATTCAAACACCACAAACCTCATAACGAAACCAGTCCGTTCCTCACCATCACTTTCTTCATCACCATTCGACCACCATCATGAAACCGACCTGTACCATTTCAAATTTTCATCACTGAACCAAACAACATTGTAGCCAAGCAACCACAAAACCAACACAAAAAACAGAAAAAAAGAGATGAAGAAAAGCAAATCGCAAAAGTTATAAATCGAAAACACAACTCTTCATACTCTGTTTACCTTTTAGTCATCACCGCGCAAACCTTCTTCATCACTCTCCTCACAGCGCAAACACCACCTCTCTCTAACCTTCATCAGACCTCCATCAACAACCATTATAGATCCAAATCGGGAACAGATTCAGAAAGGATTTGAAGAGGGATTGAAAGCAAAACGAAGAAGAAGCCGAGACCACCGGAGACGAAGAGAGGATCGGACGGCGAGATTAAGCGAAGTTGATGATCTTGCTCAAGGCCTTCGCGATCTGAAATGAGGGAAGCCACCACACCGCCGCCGAGCTAATTTACCGCAATCTAAGGCGAAGAGGGGCAAAGCCGGCGTCGGGAGGGTTATTGACAATGAATCGATGATGAAGCTGTGGTAAGCGAGGACCTCCAGTGGATGATTGCGATGTCGTGAGCCATGGAAAGCGGTGGAGGCATTTCTTTTCGTCGTTGATGCATTTCGGAACGAGCTCTTTCTGTTTTGTCTTTTTTTTTGTTTTTTTCTGAAAGAGTTTATCATATTAGCATTTATTTTATTAAAAAAATATGTTTGTTATTTTTATTTCTGATGGATCTCTTGATACGAACCATGAAATTTCCATTTGCCTCACCCATTTTAGTGTTGTGCACATTTTTGGTTCATGAGAAAGAATTGATGGGCTTGGAACAAGGCCCAGCGACAACTGCTCTATGCACTACAGAATTAGTATCTCACCCCTGTTCTACTTCTATTTGTTTTGTTTTTGTTCCTAATTGTTTTGTTTTCTTGAGAAATGTTTAGTTTAGCTTTGAGATTAATTGCTAACATTTACTACTTTTGTTTAGTTAATTAAACAGTTTGATTAGGATGTTAGTTTAATTTTCTTTATAATTTTAATTAGTTTCATTAATATTCGTTAAGAATTAAATATAGAATTGATTTAGATTTTTATATATTTAGTCTCAATTAATTAATTTAGTTTAATATAATTGTGTTAATTTTGGTTTTAGTATTGTGTTTAACATTTTGTAGGCTTATTGCTTGATTTCGAGGACGACAGATTCGACTTGATGATAGCCTTGCGTTTGATCGTCGTTCATGGATTGTTGATTTGTTATTGTTTGTGGAATTCTTGATACAAATTGTGACACTTAATGGATTGTTCCCCGGACACAGTTACTTATCTCGATGGACCTTCTGGCTTATTGGTTTCTGACAAAGTCTTTCTTGATTTCATTTGTGCATTGAAGATTTTGAACTAACTCTAATGAGTCGTAACGCGGAACACTGGAAGACTTACTGGATTTGATTGTGTGAATTTTCTTCTCGATACTTGTTTTTGATTTCTCTTGCGCGTATTGAAGAGGCAACGGACCTTCTCCGTTAGGTACCACTGAGACAATTATTTCTCGCACCCCATTCTAGTCTTAATACTATGTTAGGAGCATGCTGCTGCATCTGGAAGTCCTACTGGTGTAGGCTCTGTTTGTGCATTGTTCGTCTACTCCATATTGCATTCTCATCTCCTTATCTTATTTCTTTTTCATTTTATTTCTTCTCACTCATCTCCTTTTATTCTTCCTTGCTTGAGGTGCGCTTAGGCCACCTTGGTTCTTCTTCTTCTCTTTATCTTCTTATCTTCTCCTTCTTTAGGGTGGTAAGCCACACTAACCTAGGATTACCTTTGCATGATAACATTAGGATTCATTAGTCCCCCATTAGACTTTTACCTTTGTGATCCTTTTGTTTCTCTTCTCTTCTCATCTCAAAACCCTAAAGAAGACACTTAATAAGTATTGAAGTGATATCTTGAGCAATAGCCTTATCCCATGAGACACTTATAGTCTTCCCATCTTGGGATAGTACAAGCTTGTCTTGTGATGTACAAGTCTGGTCAGGATATCATCTTCACCAAGAAAGTCATAAAAAACACTTCTTCATTGTAAATACTAAAAAACACTTAATAAGTTAATAAGTTAGTGAGCTTAAGCCCTAATCTCTGGGTTCAAGTTTTGGGGATCTTCTCCTTATTTGAGTATGCTTGTTCTATTATTCCATCTTGGAATATAGTGAATAGTGCACATTCCATGGAAAAGAGCTTGAGTTCGCTTCCTTGTGACACACTCCTAAAAAGCTTCTAAAAAAACACAAACAAACAATAAGCGTCTTTCCTTCGGGAATTCTTTTCTCATCTCCTTCGCTCCGTACGCGAACATGCTCCTACTTGTCATTTTGCAAGACGGTAACGCACTCGTCGTCCGAGCCTGCAACACCTGAGCATTGACATAGGCAGTTCGAGCCTTAAGACACAAGCAATCTTTTCCACCCCTAGTTAGGGGAACTACGGTGACTTTGATCGTCATTGTCCAGATGAGGTACGTAGGCAGCGGGGTAAGGCCCGTTCGAGCACAATCTTTATTTTCCCTACATTTTCCCTTTGTTTTCTTTCTTAGTTCCTTTTCCAGTTCCAGTTCCCTTTCTTTTGCAGCAGCTTTCATCCTTTCACCCTTTGAAACAGTTTATTTGCAAGCGTGGATCCCGTCGGGTACGGCGAACGATCTGGGGTGCTAATACCTTCCCAGGTCGTAACCGACTCCCAAACTCAGTCTCTTTGGTTCGCAGGACCCGTGTCCTTCCTCTTCTTTCTTCTGTTTTGTGTAGCATTACCATTCCCGTTCCTTCGGGATAAAAATGCCTGGCTGGCGACTCTACCTCTTTCCGCGCCACTTTCGCGTTTGTACCAGGATGGAAATCTGGGGAGCGACAGCTAGGTCACGAATTCCTCATCTTTAAATTGAAACAAAAATCCTCCCCAAATCATGAGTTCTCTCTCTCGAATCACGCTTTGCTGAATCCGAGTCATTGTTTCTGATGTTGCCCATTTCGTTATTGATCGAATTTATGACCCTGAACTTGGTTTAAAGTTCTTTAATTGGGCTTCCATTATAACCTTTTCTTTTCCTCTTAACGAAGTTGCTTATTCGTCTCTTCTTAAGCTCATGGCCGAGTATAGAATGTTCTCACAAATGGAATTTGTGTTGGATTTGATGCTGGCAGTTGATTTGATGAAAAACAGTTGCAATATATTTCTAATTCAACTGCCAGCGTCTTGATTTAAAGAGAATTCAAGTAAAATTTCATTACTATGAAAATGAACATACATAGATTGATAGAGTATATATACAATAAAGACAATGCATCTTAATTAATCTTGTAATAAATACACAAAAAGATAGAATATACTAGACTAGGAATTATGAATTAATGTTAGCATTATATTTAAATTTTTCAGTATAAGAATTATGAATTAATGTTAGTGTTCTAGATTGGACCAACACAGTCTGTGTCAGGCAGAGGCCCAATTCGTCGGGCACGACCCATGGCCCAATATAGAGACATGGGGAACTACCCACTCATCTAGATATGTAGGAGTAGTTGGACCAAGGGCAAGACCACGTGCTAGGTCTTACTTTCTCCTATTCATTCCTTGGTAGTTCTTCCTTGGGCCTAGCTGATCTATCCTATAAAAGAACCTTGGCCGAATGCTTGGGGCACACTATAAATACCCTCTTCCATCAGAGGGTTAGGTATTCTGAATCTTAATCTCTTCTACCTTTCTGTACTTGCATTCATACTTTGGCATCAGAGTGCCTTGCAGGTACACCCCTCAGTCTCACATCAAAGCTGCTCATCACTGAAAGGTTCCTTCTGATCAGGTCAGATCAATGACGTTGTCTGTGGGAAAATAAAAGTTTTCCCCGTCTTCCATAACATAATACCAAAACTTCCAACTCATCTCCTTCAACCATCCAGCATGACTAGCGAACACGATGACAACTGTGCCCTCGACCTCGTCGACTACACCACTGACACTTAAGACAACCAACATGTTGTCCATGAGTCCGACGTAAGAGACGAAAAGCCTTCCACCCCGTTACCTGAACCCGAGGACAACGACGTTCCAGAGCCTCAGCCCGCGGCCCCCTTTCAACCTATCCCGGTACCGGTTGAAGGAGATCCCACACTGATAGCTATGGTGAACGCACTTAACAAGACAAACCTCATGCTCTTTCAACAGTAAGAGAGGATCATTGCGCTGAAGAAAGAACGCCAAACCAATCCTCCTCGACATGGGCGCGGACCTCAACCCGAGAAACGCCAACATGAGGTGACCAAGAAGTAGGGATGCTCACCTCATCGAAGAGGATGACTCTCCCCTGAACCAAAGAAAAACAAGTCCAGGGGGTGCCCCGAGCGGTCAAATGACCAGCCAAGGACATCTCCTCGACGTGACCAGAGCCCCAGGAATGAGGATTACTCACCCATGAGGAGCAACGAAGATGACCCTCGTTGCCCACTTTCTTGGTCCATCATGGAAACTCTACTCCAAACGGGTACAGAGAAGCCCCACACCTCGCGACGTACGATGGGACAACTGACCCCGACTGTAACACCTCATTTCTACTTGACTTTAGTTATTAAATCAGAGTTATAAAATTTCACCAATAAACATTGGTGTTGGTGTAAGCCCTAGAGGCCAATACTTTTTGGTACTTGTATCGGATTATTCGTTTAATAATAAAAGGCATTTCTTTATTATGTTTGTCTTTCAGAATAATAAAGTCCCTAGAATAGTTAGTCTGTTTAATGAAATGTTAAGTGTGACTTAATCATGAGATCCCATTAAACATAAAGACATTATTCTTAAAATATCCGTAGTCAAGCTTTATTGCAAAGTGGGATAACATTAAAGCATTGAGACTATTATGAAGATAGACTGATGATCACATCTCATGGATCATGGATAAAGAGTTATCAAGTCTTGACATAGGTATAAATATTAGGAGTAATATTTATATCGGATTGACCCGCTATGAGAATACTACATAGTATGTTATGCAAAGTGTCATAAGTTATTCTCATGGTGATAATGGTGTATTACCACCCTTCGACCTGAAACCACTATGGACCCTAGGTGTAGAGTCGGGTGCTTTATTGCTGATCAAACATTATCCGTAACTGGATGATCATAAAGACAGTTGATGGGTACTCCACGAAGCATGCTGAGGGACATGAGTGTCCTAGATGGAATTTGCCAATCCTGCATAACAGGAGAAATGTCTAAGGGCCCAATATTGAACTGGACAAGGATGACACAGTGTATGCCTTGTGTTCAATATAGACATAGGGGCAAAAGGGTAATTGTACAAACATATATTATCACGGAAAAGGTTTTGTCAGATCACATGACATTTTCGTGACTTGGGTAGCAGTGATGTGTTGCTAGATACCGCTCACTGTTTATTATGTTAAATATATAATTTAATATAATTACCAACGTTACGAAATCCTACAGGGTCACACACATAAGGACAGTTTGATGAGAGATAGAGAAATCAAAGGAACACCGTAAGGTACGGTGCACTTAAGTGAAAATAGAAATTCGGATAATATAATAATAATTATTGTTATTTTATAATGGTTATAAAATAATAATAAAATAAATATATTTATTATAATAATAGTTATTATAATAATATATAATATTATTATGGATCATGTGAATTGGGCTTTTAGCCCGCAGCCCACAAGAGAGTCTATAAAAGGAACCCTTGTGATGAAACTTTCACTTGATGCAATTTCGTTTTTGATTCTCACTCAAATAATTCCGTTCGTAAGCAGCTAGCACTGTGACCGGAAGCTGTTCGTGTGGACTGAGTAGAGGCGTTGCACTTCATCAACGCTTGTGATCGCTGCATCAAAGATCTGAATCGCCACAAAGAGGTAACGATTCTATCACTGACCATGCTCATTCGTAAGGATCACTAAAGGAAATTTTTTTGTTTTCCGCTGCGTTTAGATCGCTATTTTCCTTCAGTGGTATCAGAGCCACTTACGAAACCATGGATCTGATAGCTGTTAAATTTCCGTTTTTTTTTTTCTGTATTTGATTCGATTAAAACACAGAACGAATTTAACAATAAACGATTAATTAAATTTGGCATCTGTTGTGTACGATTTGGATGATTGATGTTGATTATGCTTCAGAAACCGACATTAGTATGGTGAAGTTGTGCGATACATTGATCATCCATAGGTTACACAATTAGATCGATCACTTTTATATAAGATATAAGAAATTCTGATGCAAAGATGGTATATGGGATATACTGTTTTGATTTCATCCATTCAATCACATAAGGATTGTAATTCTTTTGAAAGATCATCATTTTCATTCGCTTCGGAATCCGACGTTAGTATGGTGAAGCAATGACATGTTGATCTATCATATTGAGTTATTAATCGAGTTGTGTTTGACGGCATGAAATTGTTGCATTAGGATTAATGGCAGTACAAGTGTTGTATTGCCGCAGACTTTTCCGGTTGGGGTTGTAAATGCACAAAAGTTGTGCAGGAAACGACGTGAAATACAATGAAGTGTTCATAAAAATTTTCGCCGGGGCGCTGCCCCTGACAACCCCGCAAGGAGGCGCTGCCCCCTGGAACCACCGTCCGCTGACCGGGCAGCGGAAACCCCGGCTAAGTCTGCAAAGTGTGATCAATCAACCGAAATTTAATTTAGTTTATTTAATTATCAGAATTTTAAACTAATAATAAAAGTGTGTTTATTATTATTTATTTGTGGTGATCAGTTATGGCCTTAGTTTATCCTTTATTATTGTTTTGGGATTTTTAAATACGGCCTGCGAGTCGTGCCTCTCTCTCAATCTCTTTATGTAACTTCTTTTCTCATCTCACTCCCTCGTATGTAAAACGAGTTTTCTTATATGTAATGTAATATTATGTTATGAAGAAAAAAAAAAGAAGTATTCAATATTAAAGGAGGATAACCTTGGAGATCATGCTTGGAGAAGCTTAGATCGTTATTAGGTTAGCTTAGGTTCTCTCATTGGCTTGAGAGAACAATTGCGTTAGGGGCCATAATTGTATCTTTTTATATGTATGTTGATGCATGTAATTGAATGTTGATGCATGTGAGAGACGTTTTGCATGTTAAGCCGGTGAGATCAAACTAATAACAAATTCCCTCAAAATTAAATATTAAGTTTATGCTTTCCAATTTTTAGCACTCATCAAGACTAGTATCGAGCATTGTAGGTTTCGCCTACGCGAGGTGCATGTTCTATATTAGTAAGGTGTGATGGGATAATTGTAATATCCAATTGCTAAAACAATGGGTCAAACTTAACTAAACAAATTATAATAAGATTATACATGTTTAGAAGCAAGAATTGGGAATGATTCATGTGATGGATCAGAATAAGGAGTTATTCACCCAATTGAAAATATTCGAGAGTTGTATGAGATACAATTGGAAGGAGTTCCTACCTAAATAACTTAGTTTTGTGTAATCAGCCTAACGCTGACTTAAAACAAAGCGAAACATGGATCTCGACCCACTAGAAAGTCTTCCAACGGGATTTTCCGAATCAAATGATGAGGGTCATTTGTTTTGAATAAAATAGTGGGAGCATATTTGATTAAAGGCCTAATTAAATATGTTGTTTTAATGATACTTATATTTTCATATTTCTCTTGTAGATTACCATGACAACAAACACATCGAACAATATTTTGCGATCCATCCTAGATAAGGAAAAATTGTCTGGGACAAATTTCCTGGATTGGCACCGTAATCTGAGGATTGTCCTCAAGCACGATAAGAAGCTGTATGTCTTGGAGACACCAGTTCCTGAGGAGGAACCTCCTAGTTCTGCATCAAAGGCAGAAAGAGATGCTTATAAGAAGCATTTCGATGATGCCAATGAAACCGCTTGCCTCATGCTTGCTACCATGAACTCTGAGTTGCAAAAGCAACACGAGAACATGTCTGCGTTCGATATGATCGGACATCTGAAAATGCTTTATCAAGAGCAAGCAAGAAATGAGAGGTTTCAGGTTTCAAAGTCCCTTTTTAACAGCAAGTTAGCTGAGGGAGCCCCTGTAAGTCCCCATGTACTAAAGATGATTGGGTATGTGGAGAACCTTGACAGATTAGGGTTTCCCCTTGGAAAAGAACTTGCGATTGATCTGATCTTGCAATCGTTGCCAGAGAGCTTCAGTCAGTTTGTCCTGAATTTCAATATGAATGACTTGGACAAAAGTCTTCCAGAACTGCTAGGCATGTTGAGAACTGCTGAGCAGAATATGAAGACAAAAGGGAAATCCATTCTGATGGTCAGTAATGGAAAGAAACAGAACAAGAGGCCCATCAAACAGGGTGGTAGAGGGAAAGGCAAGGAAGTTGCCAAACCCAAACCCACTCCTCCTGTTTTGAAGCCTAGTGGAGGAATAGCAAAGGAGGGCACTTGCTTCCATTGCGGTAAGACCGGACATTGGAAGAGAAATTGCCCAAAGTACCTGGAAGATAAGAAAAATGGAGTAGAGACTTCAAATTCAGGTATTTTTGTTATTGAAATTAATTTATCTACTTCTGCATCATGGGTATTAGATACTGGATGCGGTTCTCACATTTGTACTAATGTGCAGGGGCTAAAAAGGAGTAGAGATTTGGCAAAAGGTGAAGTTGACCTACGAGTTGGCAATGGAGCAAAGGTTGCTGCTTTAGCTATAGGAACTTATGTTTTAACTTTACCTAGTGGTTTAATAATTCAGTTAGAGAACTGTTATTATGTACCTGCAATTAGCAGGAATATTATTTCCGTTTCTTGTTTGGACAAGTTTGGTTTTTCATTCATAATAAAGAACAATTGTTGCTCCATTTATTTGAATGATATATTCTATGCTACTGCAAAAATGAATAATGGACTATATGTCCTTGATCTTGAAATGCCAATTTATAACATTAATACTAAAAGGTTGAAACCTAATGAGTTGAATCCAACTTACCTTTGGCACTGTCGATTAGGCCACATAAATGAGAAACGCATTTCCAAACTCCATAAAGATGGACTCTTGGACTCTTTTGATTATGAATCATATGAGACATGCAGATCTTGTTTAATTGGAAAGATGACAAAGTCCCCATTCACAGGAAAAGGTGAAAGGGCTAATGATCTTTTGGCACTCATACATACTGATGTATGTGGACCACTGAACATACCAGCCAGAGGAGGTTTTCAGTACTTCATCACTTTTACTGATGACTTCAGTAGATACGGATATGTGTATTTAATGAAACACAAATCTGAGTCCTTTGAAAAGTTCAAGGAATTCAAGAATGAAGTACAAAACCAACTAGGTAAGAATATTAAAGTTCTTCGATCAGATCGAGGCGGTGAATATTTAAGCCTAGAATTTGATGACCATCTAAAAGAGTATGGGATTCTATCCCAACTTACTCCTCCTGGAACACCACAATGGAATGGTGTATCTGAGAGAAGAAATCGAACCTTGTTAGACATGGTCCGATCCATGATGAGTCACGCCGATCTTCCAAACTCCTTTTGGGGACATGCATTATTAACAGCAGCTTACACACTTAACCGTGTTCCATCCAAAAAGGTTGATAAGACACCATATGAGATATGGAGTGGTAAGAAACCACATATGTCTTACATGAAGATTTGGGGTTGCGAAGTTTACGTCAAACGACAAATTTCAACCAAGCTTGAGCCCAAATCTGACAAATGCTTATTTGTGGGATATCCTAAAGAAACAAGAGGATATTACTTCTACAATCCTTCTGAGGGCAAAGTGTTTGTCGCTCGAACTGGAGTCTTTCTGGAAAGGGATTTTATTTCCAAAGGAAACAGTGGGAGGAAAATAGAGCTTGAAGAAATTCAAGAATCACAAAACATTGAAACACCTATGGAGGAACTAGAGCAGGAAACACAAGTAGTTGTGGAAGAGCAACCTGCTCAAGTAGAACAAGACCAGCGTAGGTCAAGCAGGACACGTCACCAACCTGAGAGATATGGATATCTCATAAGTGATCAGGGTGATGTATTACTCATGGATCAAGATGAGCCTGTGACCTACAAAGAGGCCATAACTGGTCCTGAGTCTGAGAAGTGGCTAGAAGCCATGAAATCTGAGATGGATTCCATGTACACAAACCAGGTTTGGACCTTGGTAGAACCTCCTATAGGAGTTAACCCTATAGGATGCAAGTGGGTCTTCAAGAAGAAGACTGACATGGATGGTAAGGTACATACCTATAAAGCAAGACTGGTTGCAAAAGGCTATAAACAAATTCATGGGGTTGACTATGATGAAACCTTTTCACCAGTTGCAATGCTTAAATCTGTTCGGATTTTACTTGCCATCGCTGCATATCATGATTATGAAATATGGCAGATGGATGTCAAAACTGCTTTCCTTAATGGGAATCTTCTTGAGGATGTGTACATGACACAACCTGAAGGATTTGACATACCACAAGATGCCCAAAAGATATGCAAGTTACAGCGATCAATCTATGGATTGAAGCAAGCTTCCAGAAGCTGGAATCTTCGTTTTGATGAAACCGTAAAACAATATGGATTCATCAAAAATGAAGATGAACCTTGTGTCTACAAGAAGGTTAGTGGGAGCATGATCGTGTTTCTGGTATTATATGTAGATGACATATTACTCATTGGAAACGATGTCCCTACCTTGCAACAAGTGAAGACTTGGTTAGGGAATTGTTTTTCTATGAAAGACCTAGGTGAAGCAGCCTATATATTAGGAATTAGGATCTATAGAGATAGATCACAAAAACTGCTTGGCCTAAGTCAGAGTACATACATAGATAAAGTGTTGAGACGCTTTAATATGCATGATTCCAAGAAAGGATTCATACCTATGCAACATGGTCTGTGTTTATCAAAAACACAATCCCCTTCAACTAAGGAAGAAAGGGATCGCATGAATAAGATTCCATATGCATCTGCAATAGGATCTATCATGTATGCCATGTTATGTACTCGACCAGATGTCTCGTATGCATTAAGTGCAACGAGTAGGTACCAATCTGATCCCGGTGATGCTCACTGGGTAGCTGTCAAGAATATCCTTAAGTACTTGAGAAGGACTAAGGATTCATTCTTGATATATGGAGGTCAGGAAGAGCTTGATGTAATTGGTTACACTGATGCTAGCTTCCAGACAGATAAGGATGATTTTAGATCACAATCTGGTTATGTGTTCTGTCTCAATGGTGGCGCTGTGAGCTGGAAAAGTTCAAAGCAGGAAACAGTTCCTAATTCTACAACTGAGGCCGAGTATATTGCTGCCTCAAATGCAACAAAGGAAGCTGTTTGGATCAAGAAGTTCATTAGTGAACTTGGCATAGTCCCAAGCATTGTGGATCCCATTGGTTTATATTGTGATAACAATGGTGCTATCGCACAAGCTAAGGAGCCTAGATCTCACCAACGATCCAAACACATACTTAGGCGTTATCACCTCATTCGAGAGATAATCGATCGGGGAGATGTGAAGATATGCAGAGTACCTACACTTGACAATATCGCTGACCCATTAACAAAGCCTCTTGCGCAACAGAAGCATGATGGTCATACTAGATCTATGGGTATTAAGGGTATGCCTAATTGGCTCTAGTGCTAGTGGGAGATTGTTGGTGTAAGCCCTAGAGGCCAATACTTTTTGGTACTTGTATCGGATTATTCGTTTAATAATAAAAGGCATTTCTTTATTATGTTTGTCTTTCAGAATAATAAAGTCCCTAGAATAGTTAGTCTGTTTAATGAAATGTTAAGTGTGACTTAATCATGAGATCCCATTAAACATAAAGACATTATTCTTAAAATATCCGTAGTCAAGCTTTATTGCAAAGTGGGATAACATTAAAGCATTGAGACTATTATGAAGATAGACTGATGATCACATCTCATGGATCATGGATAAAGAGTTATCAAGTCTTGACATAGGTATAAATATTAGGAATAATATTTATACCGGATTGACCCGCTATGAGAATACTACATAGTATGTTATGCAAAGTGTCATAAGTTATTCTCATGGTGATAATGGTGTATTACCACCCTTCGACCTGAAACCACTATGGACCCTAGATGTAGAGTCGGGTGCTTTATTGCTGATCAAACATTATCCGTAACTGGATGATCATAAAGACAGTTGATGGGTACTCCACGAAGCATGCTGAGGGACATGAGTGTCCTAGATGGAATTTGCCAATCCTGCATAACAGGAGAAATGTCTAAGGGCCCAATATTGAACTGGACAAGGATGACACAGTGTATGCCTTGTGTTCAATATAGACATAGGGGCAAAAGGGTAATTGTACAAACATATATTATCACGGAAAAGGTTTTGTCAGATCACATGACATTTTCGTGACTTGGGTAGCAGTGATGTGTTGCTAGATACCGCTCACTGTTTATTATGTTAAATATATAATTTAATATAATTACCAACGTTACGAAATCCTACAGGGTCACACACATAAGGACAGTTTGATGAGAGATAGAGAAATCAAAGGAACACCGTAAGGTACGGTGCACTTAAGTGAAAATAGAAATTCGGATAATATAATAATAATTATTGTTATTTTATAATGGTTATAAAATAATAATAAAATAAATATATTTATTATAATAATAGTTATTATAATAATATATAATATTATTATGGATCATGTGAATTGGGCTTTTAGCCCGCAGCCCACAAGAGAGTCTATAAAAGGAACCCTTGTGATGAAGCTTTCACTTGATGCAATTTCGTTTTTGATTCTCACTCAAATAATTCCGTTCGTAAGCAGCTAGCACTGTGACCGGAAGCTGTTCGTGTGGACTGAGTAGAGGCGTTGCACTTCATCAACGCTTGTGATCGCTGCATCAAAGATCTGAATCGCCACAAAGAGGTAACGATTCTATCACTGACCATGCTCATTCGTAAGGATCACTAAAGGAAAATTTTTTGTTTTCCGCTGCGTTTAGATCGCTATTTTCCTTCAGGATATCACATTTTCCAACTTTAAAACCAAATAACAACTTCATTAATATAATAACTTTGAAAAGCAACGCATCAGATCAACACGTTTCAATTTCTAAACAACTTCAAAGAAATCAACATCAAAATACTTCAACTTGGTTCTTCAATATAAAACAACTTAAAACTAATTCATAAACTCATACAAAATCCACAAAGACAAAACATGCGTCCATCCCCCAAAGTGCTTTGTATCAGAGCGACAAACACCAAGTCGAAGCTACTAAGTACAAGACTCTTTGCTACCTACACGTTACCAAAAGAGGGCAACATTAAAACATAAAGGGTGAGATATCGAATAACATAAACAGGATACGATAATCAATATGTAAATGCGACAATCATATAATCACACCACTTTACACAACCAGTAACATCAACATACAACTTGCATCCAACAAAATGACATAAATAATATGCAACTCAATGTGACTCAACTTATATGCATGTGGTACCATTTGGAGTAAACTCCCAACTTAAAACATTTCCAATTTATTGAGGCATCATTAACTTATTGCCAATCTAGGCCAACTTAAATCGAGCATACGCTCCAACTTGAAGTATGCACATGTATGAAACTATGAATGGCATACAACAACAACGACATAATCAATAACTTAACATCATAAAAACTTGAACAACTCAGCAACATGAATCAACCTTGGTCATAGGACCTACAACATATTAATCTCTCCCAAAATCGGGACAACACAACTTATAACAACTTCAACGCGAAAACGAAAAAATTACGCCTTAATTGATTAGAATACGAAATTATCATTTCAAATCTTCCAATATACTATAGTTAACTTATTTCATTCCTACTTTAAGTCTAAGATCAATCCAACTCGAAACGGATGCGAAAACAGGTCAAATCGCCAAAAACTGCATTTTTTCGCACATGCCCTGCCCATACGCATATAGCCACCTTGATACACATATTTCCCTTGAATGTTACACGTATAGCTTGCATATAAGGGTATTGTTACGCGTGTTTCCTTTCCTGATATGCGTAAAATCGGATCTGTTACGCAAATGGCCAGAATGCCTATAATTCCAAGTATGCTACGATTTCTCACAATCTCATCATTCTGTTCAATCTTAATTGGGTTTCTACATCGATTTTACTCTAAACACTCATGTATATATTCATCTATCAAATTCTATCATCTATTTTACGAACCCTAACTTCTTCTACATGAACTCTTCAACACAGTCCAACAACAAGACATACAACATATACATCAACGATTATATCAACAATACAACAAGAACGCCATGCTTCTTCATCATATATCAACACGAAATCGACAACAACAATCATATCACAAAACACAGCAATGAAATTACACGAAAATCCCAACCTACATACGATCATCTAGTCCCGGTTATGGAATTCGAACCCCACCCTTACCTTGGATTGAAGGTAGCTCGAATTCACCGCAAAAGTTCCCGCGAAAATCTTCAACCTAGCCTCTTCTTTATCTCCCTCTAAGACTTGTTCTTCCTCCTCTTACAATTTCTGATTATTCTATCTAATTAGGTTTCTTTTATCTAATCCTACTAGTTTACATTAATCAACCTAATTACTAACGGGCCTAAAACAACACCCCCAACTTACTACTCTTACACCATAAAACCAAGCCCACTTAATATTACCTCATTTAACGCTTATTTTATTTGACTTAATTAATCTGACTTATTCGACTTAAACAAACCAAACACAACTTAAACCGCAACATACAAATCAACTTAACAACTTAAATGACTTAACGACACAAACGAAAAAACAACTCTTAACAACCTATAATCGGGAAACATACGCAATAATATTTAATTAAATTAATTAATTAAATACGGGCGTTACACCGACGACCATGTCGACAACATTAATGCCACGATCAACTACTGCAACGAGGTTGGCAGGAACGTCAAATGCAGACTATTCTCAACGACTCTCAGGAAGGGAGCCATGGGATGGTACAAAAGTATGGCCCCCGAATCGATCACCTCCTGGAGAAGTATGAGATCGACATTCACGAGGCACTTCACGGCCTCGCGACGCCACCCTAAAACAGAAGTTGCCCTTGAAGCTATCATACAAGGTAAAAATGAAACTCTGTGCTCGCACATCAAGCGATTTAACCAAGAAACTGTCGAGGTAGATACGACCGACTACATAAAGAAGTATCTCCTCAAGAATGGACTCCTCCCTGGAAGCGAGCTCAACCGGACAGTGGGGATCGAACCTCCCTGCACCCTTGACGAACTCCTACACAAAGCTCAAGCATATATTAGGTAAAAGGAGAAGCAAGTCGCCCACAATGTTCAGAGCAACCTTAGTCAGGGAAACACCAAAAGTTCCAAACACGAAGACCACACTTCCCCTCGACGCATTGGGGAGAAGTGGATGGATGACAAACCTCGCGAAACCCGCGAAGGGAGGGGACAAGTCGGGCGCTTCTCCGAATATACGTTGCTGACCGCTCCCCGCGAGTGTATCCTCGTTGAATGCATCAACTCGAAGTTCAAAGAGGGTAGAGTAAGGTTCCCCAAACCAACAACACCCAAACCCCACACTGACATGTCCAAGTACTACCGCTTCCACGGAAGCCATGGGCACATAACTGAGGATTGTGTCCGCTTGAAAGATGCAATTGAGATTCTGATCAACGAAGGCCACCTCAAGAAATATACCAAAAGAAGTCATACTCCACGACACAAGGACCATACTGCAAAGAGAAGTCGCGAGGATACCCCCTCCGACGAGTCCCCTTCCAGGTAGCCCTATGCATATCATGCCCTGGAGATTTCCACCTCCCAGATGTCAACATGGGAGGACAACTACCTTCCCAATGGCCTTGGTTATCTTCGGAGGTGGGATAAACAACGAGAACACTACCATATCCGTGAAACGGAAGTTCGACGAGCTCCTACTGACCGCGCCTGATCATTTGGCGACATTAACCAGATCTCGGGGAAAATCTAATATCATATCCTTTTTCTTCGAGGAGCTACCAGGAGATTAACCCAACCCAAGCATCCCCTTAATAATAAGGGAAAAACTGGCGCGTTTCGACGTCCGATGTATTCTGGTCGACCAAGGCAGCTTTGTGGATATCATGTACGCCCACCTGTTCAAGACCCTTAAACTGGACAAGTCAAATATGTCCATGTACATTGGGTTCGACCTCCAAGGATTCAACGTGGCTACCACGAGGCCATGGGGGTATGTTGAACTCCTTGTTCGGTTCGGATATAATGAGATGGTCACGAAAGTTAAAGTCCAATTCCTGGTGATCGAATGCCCTTCGCTATACAATTAAATTCTTGGCCGACGTACCCTGGCCGAGTTGACTGCAGTGCCATCCACCGTCCACTTGAAAATGAAGTATTACACCAAACTGGGCCGCATAGTTATAATTCATGGAGAAACCGAGGCAGCTCGACGATGTTACGACGCAACGGTCAAAGGACATACCATAATCAACACCTCCAAGGGCAACAAGAAACCAAGAGCTGAGGAACGACCAATTTCCCCGCGAGTCAATTCCATCGACCTTGACAGTCGTCTCAGCGAGGAAGACATTGAAACCCAGGGTCCCACCAATGGACATACTCCAACTCACCCAATACGCCCAATCCCTGACGGAGAGTTCAAGCTCATCCCTCTGGGAAACGACCCCGACAGAACTGTGAAGATAAGTATTGGCTTATTGTCAGTGACAAGAGAGTAGCTCGCAACCTGCCTCAAGGAGAACGCATACATGTTTGCATGGAGCTCTGCTGAGATGCCTGACCAGGACCCCGAGATCTCCTGCCATTAGTTAAGCATAGATCCGGCCATTAGGCCCATAGCACAGCGTAGGGGCAAGAAGTATCCCAAGAAAACGAAGGCTACCGAGCAGGCTGTAAAAGACCTCTTAGAGGAAAATTTTGTTTCTGAAACCTAGTACACAACCTGGATCTCTAATGTAGTCCTTGTTAATAAAAATAAAGGAAAATGGTGAATGTGTGTTGATTATACTGATCTCAATAGGGCATGTCCTAAAGATGCTTTCCCCTTACCTAACATAGATAAATTGATAGATAACTCTGCAGGTTTTAAACTCTTGTCCTTCATGGACGCGTATAGTGGATACAACCAAATCCCCATGTCAGACATAGATAAACGGCACACGACCTTCATGACCCCGACAGGAAATTACTACTACAACGTCATGTCTTTCAGGATGAAGAACATCGGGGCTACGTACCAACGCATGATGAACAAGGTCTTCCAAGAAGAGATCGGAGACATGCTCGAGGTCTACAAGGACGACATGATCGTAAAATCACACGAGGAGCTCAACCGTGCCCAGCATCTCCGAAAGGTCTTCGAGCAAGCGAGGAGCTGCAAAATGAGGTTCAACCCAGAAAAGTGCACCTTCAACGTACGAGTAGGGAAATCCCTCGGCTTCTACCTCACCGAACGAGGGATCAAAGCCAACCCCGAAAAATGTCGAGCGTTTTCGGAATTCCCAACCCCAATCTCTAAGAAATCTATCCAGGCGCTCAATGGGATGCTCGCCTCACTATCTCGCTTCATCGCTAAATCCGTGCAACACACACTTCCTATATTCAAGCTACTATGGAAAGAAGCAACTTTCGAGTGGACCAAGGAGTGCGAGCAAGCATTGCTCCACCTCAAGAGAATTCTCTCTGAACCACCAGTGGTATCACGACCTTAGGAAAAGGAAACATTATACCTGTACCTATCCGTGGCCACCGAGGCGGTCAGCGCAACCCCCATCCGCGAAACGAGTGACGGGAAGAAACCTATCTATTTTATGAGCAAAGCCCTTCAAGGCCCTGAACTCAGATACTAGCAGATCGAGAAGGTGTCTTAGGCCCTGATAAATGCAGCAAGGAAATTGCGACATTACTTCCTCGCCCATATAATCAAAGTCCGAACAGATCAACCCATAAAACAACTACTTGGACGACCGAATATGGCCTACAGGATGTTGAAATGGTCATTGGAACTGTCAAAATTAAACATCCAATACGAGAGCAGGAAGGCCTTGAAGGCATAAGTCCTGGCCGAATTCATCACTGAGATGACATATCACCCAACCCCGACAAGCAGCGCCCACAAATAGACGATTTTCGTCGACGGCGCCTCCAACTCGACAGGAAACGGCCCAGGTATCATCCTTGAAAATGAAGACGGCATGCTAATTGAGGTATCGCTAGCATTGGCCTATCCGACCTCAAACAACTAGGCCGAATACAAAGTGTTCCTGGTGGGCTTACGACTGGCCGAAGACCTAGGGGCAAAAGAAGTAAAAATCTCCACCGACTCTCAGCTCGTAGCATCCCAAGTACGGGGAGAATATCAGGCCAAAAACGAAAATCTCATCGAATTCTTAGCCCTTGTTAGAAAAATTGGAAAAAATCGATTCTTGAGAGGTTTAACACGTCCCACGCGACTATAACACGCGAGCAGACATTTTATCTAAACTGGAAAATACACGGAAGAAGGGTGGAAAACAATCTGTGATCCAAGAGATCCTCCCACGACCAAGCATCGAGAAACCTTCTCCGCCACTCGAAGTGAGCGCCATCAGCGACACTCATTGTTGGATAACTCCCATCCACAACTACCTCACGAAAGACAAACTGCCAGCCGACCCAAAAGAGGCGTCCGCGACCAAGAGAAGGGCATGTTCTTACGTCCTAATCGAAGGTAAACTCTACTGATTGGGTTTCTCCATCCCACTACTCAAATGCGTCGAGGAAGAAAAGTTCCTGACATCTTGAGAAAAATCCATGGAGGGATTAATGCTCAGCATCTTAGAGGAAAATCCTTGGCACGTAAAGCACTCCGAGCAGGCTACTATTGGCCGACGATGCAACACGACACAAAAGAGCACGTCAAGAGATGTGACAGGTGTCAAAGACACGCGAACATGCACCTCGCTCCTCCTAATGAGCTGAAGACACTTTCCTCCCCGTGGCCCTTCACTTGGTGAGGAATGGACATCCTCGGGCCGTTCGTGATCGGCTCCTACTAGAATAAATACATTATCATCAATGTCGACTACTTCATAAAGTGATCGAGATCGAAGCCCTCTCCAAAATCACAGTGCAAAATATACTTCGTTTCTTCAAGAGAAATATCCTTGTCCGCTTTGGCATACCCCAAGTCCTTATCACTGACAACGGAACACAGGTCACAGACAGAAGGTTCCAAGATTCCGTCGTCAATCTGGGCACAAAGCAACATTTCATGTCCGTTGAACATCCCCGGACAAATGGCCAATCGGAGGTAGCCAACAGGGTAATCTTACGAGGACTAAAGCGCATATTGGGTGAAGCGAAGAATGTAACTCCCTAATTATTATTTTAGTTATTTAATTTGGATTTGTGGTATTTTGTGTGTGGAAGAAAGAAATATTATTTAATATGATATTTAATTATATGAATTATATTATATTGAATAATTATTTGGTGAATAATTAAATAATTGGAAAATAAAGAGATAAGGGTAAGGTGGTCGTTTGGTGAAAATAGTGAGGGTAAATGTGGAAGACCATAGATTGGGTCTAAGGGGTTATGTTGGAATTAAGGAAAAGAGAAAAGAGAATCATGTTTTTCTGAAGCAATATACTGATCGTGAATAGAAAGAAGAAGAAGGAGAAGGTGAAAGGCTTGAAGAGAAGAATATGTGGGGAATAAGAGAATTCTCGTTGAAACCAAGGTAAGGGTGAGATTCTTCCGTCTCTTAAGGGTTCTATAATGAGAATTAGGTTGTGTTATTGATTAGAGGTTTGGGGGTTGAGTGAATTTGGATGAATTAATGTGTTGTGATTGTTGTTATTGATGTAAGTGTTCTAGAGATATTTATTGTAGATGTTTATGTTGTTGAAGATTATGATGTGGATGTATTGAAAGGTTATGTTGGGGATTTGGGTTTTTAAGAGAAAACCTTGGATTAAAGATGTAGAATTGATGAATATGATGATTTGTTTTGTGATGTTTGATGCGATTGATGTATATGTGTTAGATAGGGGTTTAAGGGCTCAAATGGGGGTTATTGGGGTTAATAAGATAGTTTAAAGGTGTGAAATCGCAGTGGGAGAAGTTCTGTCATCGCAGAAAATCATCGGGACAACGAATAACTCACTAAGCAAGCTCCAAGATCGCTCAGCGAGTGGTTCTTGACAACATTATTTAGAAAACTTTGAAAATTCATATCTTTAGTTTCGGGTGTTCGATTTGCGCGCCATTCAAAGTTGTGTGAAGTTAAGATAATGTACTTTCATTTAAAAATAATCTTATGTTGCTAGAAACAATTTATAATATGAATTGATGTTGGAAGGTGAGTCATTGTATATTGAACTAAAGACATGTTGCAATAATGATGAATCTTGTTCTAATGGGAGAATGATGATGTCCTATGATTAGGGATGGTAAAAACGATGTGTAGGAATTAGTTATATTGATGTAGAGGTGTAGGTAATGCGATAAGGTTTTTTGTAGTGGGGTACGATGAGTAGACGATGAAAATTAAGTGCTAACGACTTTGTGATGTTAATTATGCGTTGAAGGTTAAATGATGCTTACGTTGAGCTAGAATATAATGATGAAGCATTGAAGTTTATGATACGATAATACTTATATGATGATAATGATGTATTAATGTTTCGTGTATGTATTCATTGATGTTTTGACATGATATGCTGTGTTTGTTAAGTTGTTGTAATATGTGGTTGTTGTTGTTGTTCAGTTGTGATGATATGTCATTGTTGTTGAATTGTGATGATATGTCGTGGTTGATAAATTGTTGTAATATGTTGTTGTTGTTGTTAAGTCGTTATAGTATGTCACTGTTTATAAGTTGTTGTAATATGTGGTTTTTGTTGTAGTTGTGGTGATATGATGTGGTAGTTGGTAGGTGTTGTTGTATGTTATTGATATACGTTGTTGATGTTGCCAGAAGTTGTTGTTGTAGATATGGACACATGTTGTGGTAGTTGGTAGGTGTTGTCGTAGGTTGTTGATACATGTTATTGATGCGGTTATATGTTGTTGATGATGATAATGCATGAGATCGTTGTAGTTGTATGTTGTTGATGATGCTAATGCATGAAATCGTTGTAGTGGTATGTTGTTGATGATGCTAATGCATGAGATCGTTGTAGTTGTATGTTGATGATGATGCTAATGCATGAAATCTCTGTAGTTGTATGTTGTTGATGATGCTAATGCATGAAATCGTTGTTGTGATGAGTTGTTGTATGTTATTATTGGTTGTCGCATAATGTCATTGAGGGTGCATGACATGTGCATAGTTGTTGATGGCGTGATTGTGTACAATCACAGTGGATGGTGCGGTCATGAAATAGTGATCGTACAAGGGTGTTATCATGAAATAGGGATCATATTGGACCATGAAATAGGGTTGATGGGTGTGATCATGAAATAGGGATCATATTGGACCATGAAAGAGGGGTCGAGAGTTATGACAGGAATTGGATCTTTAAATAGAGATCGGATCATGGTACCGCATGCATAGAGTCAAGTAGAGTCTTATTGCATAAGTTATTATTAATGTGCATGGTGTTGATATGTGTTGTGGTGTGTTTGTTTAGTTGTTGTTATTGTGAAGTGGTGATCTAATTTTCGATACTTGCTTGATTCTTATTATCTTTCTCTTTTGATGATGTAAGTATCTCACTTCTTCTGTTTGAATGTTACCCTTATGTTGGTAACATGAAGGTGATTAGGATTAGTAGAGTGAAGGTTGCTGAAGTCGGTGTATTTCACACTTAGATGAGTCGGCTCTGATACATGCTTTGGGGTGTCGGGTCGATGATATTTATGTTGTTGACTTATTTTAGAAAAACATCTTGTAAATGAATCTTACTTTATGTTTCTTTCGAGTTTTTTGCTGCAACTTAAAATAATTTGTAAGACGTATCACATTGATCCATGAATTTTGTTGATTGTGAAACTCAGAATAAAATGATGATTTTTATTTACTCTTATTTTAAATCTAAATTTGTGGGAGTATTATCGGTGTTACAATGAAAGCATGGGCCGAGAAGCTACAAAGCATACTCTGGGCCTACCACACGACCCCGCATTCAACGACCGGGGAGACTCCGTTCCGAATAACCTACGGGACTGAGGCAGGAATCCTGGTAGAAATTCGAGAACCCTCGAGGCAAACGGAAGCACCCCTCGATGAGGAGATTGTCGCTCCCGGGATTTTCATCCTAGTACAAACGCGAAAGCGGCGCGGAAAAGGTAGAGTCGTCAGCCAAGCATTTTTATCCCGAAGGAACGGGAAAGGTAATGCTGCACAAACCTGAGGAAGAAGGAAAGGACGAGGTCCTGCGAACCAAAGATCTGGGTTCGGGAGTCGGTTACGACCTGGGAAGCTATTAGCACCCCAGATCGTCCGTCGTACCTGACGGGATCCACGCTTGCTTGCTTGTTTCAAAGGGTGAGAAATAAAAGATGCTGCTAGATAAAACTGCTACTGGAATGGAAATGAGAAATGAGAAAAGGAATTGGAAAAGAGAACAAAAAGAAAGAATGGGGAAAATGTAGGGAAAATAAAGAATATGCTCGAACGGGCCCTACCCCGCTGCCTACGTACTTCATCGGGAACTATTTGTTTGTGTTTTTTATGGCTGGAACTGCGTATGTCTATGCTCAGGTGTTGCAGGCTCGTTTGGTACGAGTGCGTTTACCGTCTTGCATGCGAGACAAGTCGTCGCGAGTTCGCGTTCAGAATGAATGAGATGAGAAAAAGAAGTTCCCGCAGGATAGCCGCTTATTGTTTGTTTTTGTCTTTTATGATAAATGTTTTGAATTTTTTTGTGAACATTCTCATACTAAGACCTATCCATCGTGGTAAATACTTACACCTCGCCCCGAAACAGGACGCGTATAAGTACTCCGCAACAAAGTCTCGTGTCGTACAAGAACGTCCGTTTTTTATTAAGTACTTTATTATTTTTCTTTATGAGTTGAGAAAGAATGACTCAAGTTGCAAAAGGCAAAATCTAAGGGACTAAGACTCAATCCTAATTTTTGTTTATTTATTTACAAGTGGTCCTAATGGTTTGTGTGGTTTTCTAAAGCTAATGAAGAAAAGAACTAGAAACTACTAGAATTCAACTTACTTCCTAAGGAAGTTAAGTTGATTCTAAAACAAAGGGGAGTCCTATACAATTGAGAAATTCAAATAATATGGCAAGGCATTAAAATTGAATAAGAAATGAATTCTAAAAAATGCACATTTAAAGGTACAAAGATAAAATAACCCCAAACTTCTTCTAAGTCTATTTTATTAGAAATGTCAAGCCTAAGTCCTAAAACTAGGGGAACTATCCAATATTATCATTCTAAAAATCAGAAATTAAAATATTCTAAGTCAATTTAATATCCTAAGATTAAACCTAAGTAAACTAGTTCTTAATGGATCTTAATATTCTAACCTAAACTAATTGAATTTTACATGTAAGACTAGCCAAAAGATTAATACACTAAAAATATTAAATGTCCTGGAAAAATTATGGAATTAATCCTATAGAGTCCTAAGATTGATTATTACATTGTGCTAAAAAATATCCTAAAAAATCAGAAGTTAACTATGTCTAAAAATCACTTAATTCTACTTAAGGATTAACTATCATTTTCTATGGATTAAACTACCAAAACAGGGGATAAAATGACCTAAACATTCTACCAAAATTATTCTAGGTCCTATTACGAGTCCTCTAACCATAGCAAAAAGAATGGGTTAAAAATCCTACTGGAAGAGGACAAAATAAAATGAACAAAATCATGTACAGTTAAAAGAAATTCAATAAAAGCTAATTAAAAAAAAATCAGAATTAAATCGAAAATAAACAAAATTCAGAAAATAAAAGTGCCAAAAATTTCTAAAATGCATTAACAACCTACTGGAATTTTTGTGAAATTTTCTAATGGATTTTACTATTTTTTGATGATTTAATCCGAAACTATATTTAATTAAAATTAAATCTAAAAAAGAATAGAAAATGGGGTTTATTAGTATTTTTTTTAGTTGTTATTCAATTGGGCTTCAAAAGGGAGGTGTGAGAAGCAATAGAACAAAGCCCACATGCAGGCCCCTAGGGTGTATTGTATGGGATTCAGTCAATAATGTTGACTTAATCAAAGTCGTCTGATCTAGGGTTTCTATTGGTATTCAAATCATGTGGATCTACAGAGCAAGAACATGGGAACCTAAGGTGGACGACACACACATAAACCACCGCCAGAAGGGCCAACCGGACGGTGACACGTGTCACCGCCGGTGTGGCTGAAATTCAAAACACAAACCAACCTTTCCTCTTCCAACGTTGCAGTCTTGAGAATTTATGAAAAAATTAATTAAAATTAATGGATTAAATGTGGATTAATTCGTTTTTATTATGGGTTAATGGAGGATTAATATTATAACTTAATAACTCTTAATGTTTTCATTATTAAAATTAAGTTTATAAACATAAAATCAAAAGCTGAATAAACATAAAATCAAAATCCCTAATTCTCTTCTTCTTCTTCCCTCTTTCTTCTCACCGCCGCAACTTCTCCCTTCTTCTTCTTCTGTCTCATTCTTTATTCTTCTCCCTCACACCGCCGTTTTAAGCCTTCAACCTTCTTCTTCTTCTTCTTCTTCTTCCAAACCGAAGCAAACAACACGACCTAATCATTCACCTAACCATTCTTCAATTCGAAACCCTAACCTTGACCTAATCCTTCTTCTCCCTAAATCGAAACCGAAATCTCGTCCTTTCCAACCGACGCGGGCAACAACCACCACGTTGCGAAACTTTCATCCATACAACTATGAGGAAGAAGAAAGATTCGTACCTTGCGAGTTTCGCTGCAAACGAAGATCGTGTTTCAAGTATGACTTCGGCTCAATCTATGCCACGTCTCTCAGCTTACTCGTTCAAATCTCGTACTGAATGATTGCCGTTGAACTTCTTCTTTTTCTTGATAACACAGGTGTTTAGCAGATTTATGTTCGACGAAGACGAAATCAAGTCGTAGCAATTATTGAGAGGGCTTGGTTTTGTGGGATCCGAAGATGATGCCGGTGATGTGTTGACGCCGTCCATTCGTGAATCACAGTGAGGATGCGCTCTTGTCGTGATAGGTGGTTGAAACTGCGTTGTTGGATACAGTTGAGGATGAGTGGTAGAAGGAGAAGTTTGGTGAAGAAGGTGTGAGTAAGAAGAAGATTGAAGTTGTATGGAAGATTGAAAGGTTGGGAAGATTGAGAATTTGGAGAGGAATGATGAATCGAAGAAGAAGAATAATGGAGTGAAGTTGGTTCTGATTTATAGATGATCCCAGATGAAACTTTGTGAAGACTCAGGTGAAGCTTCTGGAATAAATCGGTTATAAGTTTGTTATTTTCAGTTATGATTTTCATTTTCCTGTTTTGAGTTAGTTATAGGTTTTTCGGTTATGATTTGTTATGAATTTGATTTCTGACTTTGGGTTATAATCCCCTGCTTCTCATCTTGAATGCTCATTTAATCCTGGTTTTGTTTTGTCACATTGAAAATGCAGATGGCAGGTGGAGATTAAAGAAGAGTGATTTGAGATTGATGGAGGTTGAGAAGTTTGTAAGAAGAGTTGGATATTGAAGATCTGATGCAAGTTCTGATATAGTTTGTTGAAGCTTTCTTATCATGGAGGGAAAACCTTCTTGAAGTGTGTTGAGAAGAGGATTAATTTACAGAAAAAGAGGATCCTCGTTATGATGATCATCTGTTCTATATGATGGATTCCCTGAGTTTTGAGGGTGAAGAGTTATTTTTTTTAGGGATCAATGCATTTGATGAAGATTACAGCTATATTGGTGTTGATTGGGATGCTGAATCTTTCTGCAGGTTGAAGCTCGGAGATCGATTGAAGATGAGGTTGGTGAAGTGGATTAGAGTTTTCTTTGGTCCTGAGTTCAGACATGTTTCTCTTTTTTTTAATTGTCTTAAGCTAGTTCTGTTTTATATCAGTTAGAACTTCTAACTGTATTTTCTGCTGTGAAAGTTGTAACTGAATCTGTTATTATTATAACCGAACTCTGTTGAGTTCTTTTTTTCTTCTGAATATTTGGCTCTGGTTCTTGTTATTTGAATTTGATCTGATATTTTTTCTTCTGAATATTTCAATGAAAATACGTTGTTCATATTTATTTATTTTTTGCTGCATTTTTGAATTGCTCATCCTTTGTATGCCTTGGTTGAGTGCTTGCAAATTTGTGTGTGATGCACTGGGTTTTGACAGGCCTTCTTGTGCAACGTCCTACAGCTGAAACTTGTGAATCATGGCTCAAAGGCTTGTGTATTGTACCGCTGAAATAGCTGGAAAAGAGTTTTCCCATTTTCATTTTCGTTGCAATTCTTACTGTTGTGGGCTCTGCGCTAGAAAGATAACATGGGCTTAACAATGATACTAAAAAAACGGTGATGGATAGTAAATGGTAATGACATAGATGTAAATGGACTTGGAATTCCTTCTTATGAATTTTGTGGTAGCAACATATTATTGAGATGAATTTGTAATGGGCTTATGTAGAATAGACTTTGGTGTAGAATTTAAAAATTGATACGAATAAGAAAAGTGAATTTAGAAAAAAAAATGAACAAGAAAATGGATAAACATGATTTAATGGATAATTTGGAGGGATAGTTTCACATAAAAATTTGGACCGAAAAATGGGTAATTGGAATGTAAGGATAATCGACCAAAATGGATCTGAACATGAATTAATTTGGTTTTAAATAAAAATGGATTATAATTGAAAAAAAATGAAAATATGGACATGATGATGGATCATGGATCCTGGAGAGGAAAACCTAATTTTAGCCCAAAGTCAATATGGATTTCCTTGCACAAGTTACTGATCAAATGAACACATCCATCACTGAACCACTGGATAACTTGCTATGAAAATGAGAGGGAAAATTTTGAGGTATTACAGCTGCCCCTATTCAATCAACTGCAGACCTGAACGAATAATTGCAACAACTTTTATACGTTCAAGGTGTGGAGTGATTGAATACTCGAATAAAACCTGGAAAATTGAACTCAAGATAACAGAAATGCCATCTGCCCATTATTTATGTATATTTTGTTTTGACCTCTGAACAGGTAACGGGAAAAGAACGAGGTGAAATTGAATTAATGCGATCACTTGCACTATGACTGCTGAACGAATAAAGCCACAACGAGGGTGCTTGTTGGCGAAAACGGACTTAGTTAGACCGTTAGCGGAGTGGAACTCAATCAATATGACTGCTGGGCAGGACCAAGCCATAAAGAAAAACATGCGACTGCTGGACAGGACCAAGCCACGGAATATGTCTGTTGGCGAAATAGGGCTTAACGAGACCATTAGCGAAACAGAAACTCATCAATGTGACTGCTGGGCAGGACCAAGCCACAAAGAAAAACACGCGACTGCTGGGCAGGACCAAGCCACGGAAGATGCCTATTGGCGAAACAGGGCTTAATGAGACCATTAGCGGAATGGAACTCAATCAATATAACTGCTGGGCAGGACCAAGCCATAAAGAAAAAACACGCGACTGCTGGGCAGGACCAAGCCACAGAAGATGTCTGTTGGCGAAATAGGGCTTAACGAGACCATTAGCAGAATGGAACTCAACAATATGACTGCTGTGCAGGACCAAGCCATAAAGAAAAAATACGCGACTGCTGGGAAGGACCAAGCCACGGAAGATGCCTGTTGGAGAAACAGGGCTTAACGAGACCATTAGCGGAATGGAACTCAACAATATGACTGCTGGGAAGGACCAAGTCATAAAGAAAAACACGCGACTGCTGGGCAGGACCAAGCCACGGAAGATGCCTGTTGGCGAAACAGGGCTTAACGAGACCATTAGCGGAATGGAGCTCAACAATATGATTGTTGGGCAGGACCAAGCCATAAAGAAAGAATACGCGACTGCTGGGCAGGACCAAGCCACATAAGGTGCCTGTTAGCGAAACATGGCTTAACGAGACCATTAGCGGAATGGAACTCAACAATATGACTGCTAGGAAGTGTTGCACCCCAAAATTTGCCCTCCACAAGACAATACATTGTGTCCCAAGAGGTTCACAAGGATCACAAAGTTCACAAGACATCTCATGAGGTTCACAAGGTTCACAGGGTTCACAATTAGTTAGAAAGTTTGACAATTCCCTCAGACAATGCATCCTCCTAAGCAATGCATCTTAAACTAGGGTTTTGACTTTCATCAGGCTAAATGAACTTCCAAGACTTCAAGTGAGCTTCATAGCATCCTATATGTGTTCAAGAATCCCCATGTCAAGTTTCAAGACTTTCCCAAAGGATTTGCTCAGTCAGATGATCAGATAGGTTAAAATCAGTCAAAGTAGTTAAAAAGTAAAACTGAGGTCAACTGTGGTCAAACTTCATGATTTTTTGCGAACATCAAGTATATGAAGTAAAATTCATTATTTGATCAAGTATTGATCATAATTCATCAAGGAGATTTCAGATCATCAAGAATCAGGAGTTTCTAATTAGGGTTTTCACAGGAAAAGTCAACTGAACTTTGACCAGCCATAACTTTCACATGCTTCATCAAAAATTTTCCATCCAAATCTCATTTTTAAGGAAATTGAATTCTCTACAACTTTGTGTCTCACAAGCCAAGCCCAAAAATGCTTCATTTGGAAGGTATGAGCTAAGACATTATAGGTCCTTTTAAAAGTCAACAACTTCCAAAGAGCATAACTTGAGAATGGTAAAAGATATGGACATGAGACAAAAGAGGTTGGTTAAAGGACTCTTCAAGCTTTCCAAAATGTCCAAGAACACCTTCATATCATTAAAATTTAAGGATTTGTGCCCTTACAAAGTTGGGAAATTTTTGAGAGGTTTATGAAGCAAATGGGGTCTTAAAACTATAATTCACCAAATGGGCTGACTTTTTTGTGATCCAATTGGTTCCATGACATCATGCACGAAATCAAATTGATTTATTCATAATTTTATTCATTTTGTTTTTATTTATTATGATTTTTTATATTAAAAATCATTTTAAATTCAAATAAAATATAAAATAATGAAAATTGAAATTGATTTGGTTTCTAGAAGGTCTTAAATTATATTTAGACTTGATTGATACAAGAATTATGAAGATCATCCTAAAATAGCAAGCTTAGATCAAGATATTTCAAGTTTTAAAGTCAAATATTTTTCAATCTTTCAAAGTCCAAATATCCAAAGTTTTGTGCAATTTTTGACCTAATTCAATTGTATCATATATATAGAACATTTAGCAGCCAAGAGATCACGAATTGGCAGCCTCCAAAGTCATCTTCAAACTTCACAAAATCCATTCAAAACTCAAATTCGGTTTCTTCATTACAAGGCTTTTAAAGGTATTTTAAGGACATAAGAAGGATCCTTGGACTTCACTGATCATGTATCAATACTCATATGCATCCAAAACCTCATGAATGGCTCAAACCGAATCCAACTTTTAACACATTCATGATTTTTTATTTCTTATATATATATATATATATATGCAATATAAATTGAATTTGATCATGTTTTTGTGTTTGTGACAAGCTTGTGATTGTTTCTGGGCGATTCAATTTGATTTTTGGTACAAGATTGAAGAATCACCATGGCTAGGGTTTTTCGGCCAATTCAGGGTTCTTTGATTTGTTAAATATAAATGAATTTTGAGGACGTGGTTGTGTGGTATGGACCTCAGGGAATGTATTGCGCTCATCAATTTCTGGAAATTTTGTTGTTTGCTTGGTGTTTGATAATTCGCAGGTGTGGATGCACAGGAAAAATCGTAGGAAGATTCGCATGAGAATTCGCAGGAAAACCTGCGAATTCCAGAGGAAGAAGATGACTCTTGGCAGCCATCTGAAATTTGAATTTAAAAAGTTAATATTTTTAGAATTTTTGTTTATTTTATATCAACTAATGACGTCTGGTTCAGTTGGTTAGCGCGCATGTGTGAGATATGGATGGTCCTGGGTTCAAACCTTCCCCAGGCCATTTTGTTTTGTTATTTTCATTGATTTTAGCAGGTTAAAAATAAAAGGAATGCTACCTATTTTACTATCACCAGCACGCAGCTGGTCCAGTGGATGGCTTGTTGGTCGAAGGAGAATGAGGCCTAGGGCGTGGGTTCGATCCCTGCCCCAGGTAAGTTTTCAATTTTTATTTTGCTTAATTATTTTGTTTAATTATTTTTATTGTTAATTAAATATAATTATGTTTAATATACATATGTAAATAATTCTAAAATAACATGTAAATACTTTATATTTTCTAAAAAAAACCTCTAAAATTATTTTATAAATTCTAGGCCTAATTTTTATTTATTTATTATATACTTAAATCAAAATGTGTATATATTTAATTAATAATTAAATTAGTAATGTAAAATTAAGTTATAAACCCTAATTATTTTTTTAAAACCCTAATTTATTTTCTAACTACTCAAAACCCTAATTTTCTTTTAAAACTTTAATTTCTCATTTTAATTATTTTTGCTTAATTATACTTAATAAATATTTCTAATATATATAATTAAATTATTAATCATGTTTATTTTTGTAAATAAATTAGTGTATAATTATTATTATTATTTTATTCTCATCTCAAAATTCTTTTAAAAAATTGTTTGTTTAAATCTAAAAATATTTAATTGATTTCTATATTGTATATTATTGTGCTAACCTCTTTTCTCTTATAATTATTTTTATTACTAATCTTTTATTTATTTATTATTATTATTATTATTATTTAAATTGTCTTATTATAATGTAACTGTACAAGCTATGTAATAGTTGTAGTATTTTAACTGTTTATTTATTTATAAATATATTGCTATGGTTAGTAAATTAGGGAGTGATAACATGTTTGTATTGTAAAATTAATTTAGATCACTAATTATAAGATAAATATATGAATTTGTACACGCACACACGTAAGTCGATCTTTGATCGCCATCTCACTTCTTAAAGATATCCCTCATGTTGCCTAAACAAAAAGGTCAAGTAAGGTGTCTTAAAGCAAAGTCCCTTCTCAGAAACAAATCATTTAGTCCCTTTACGATTATAAGATCAAGTCCCTTCGAATGTTGCCTTTGTAAATGATCTTGTCCCTTTCGAATAAAAGATGATAAGTCCCTTCGAATTGCTAAGACACCTTACAGTTGCCTACCCCCCGAACCCAAAAATCTTTTAAGGTCTTTCCTGTTCTTTTATGCCCTTTCCTTTGGATAAAATAAAAGTCGGTGGCGACTCTTGCTATCCGCAACATTTAAACTAAAGTCAGTTCTCCCACCGTGTTACAGAACTGGAGACTCTGCTGGGGATTTAATATTAAAGAGGGGTACCCTTAGGAATTAGATCACTATAAAATTGTTTGCCTTGTTTACTTTATACTTATCTTGTTGGGTGCTCTTAAGTGTGAAAGATCCTAACCCGGATCTAGTGTACCTTAGGTAAATGACAATAGACCAAGGAAACTGTACGGCGTATACCGATATGGTTGATCTGGTGGCCATAGTTAGTGTGACTTCTTGGTTGGTGCTTATGTTCCTTAAGTCAAGTTGGGGATAATATGAGGCTGCCATATGTTGTCAATACACTAATTGACTTTTATAACCCTAGTCATCCCATCTTGGCCTTTAGAAGGTAGTGAGATAACCGGCTTTGGTGAAGACTGAAGTTGGTTGCTACTCGATACTACACTCATTGAGATTCTAAACTTGGAGGGTTTTGGTTGGCAAGTAAGTTGCCTACTGAACAACCACCCTTGTGAAGGATCAATGATATTGAGATCCCTTAGAACCTGGTTACTTTGTAGGACAGGATGAACCAACTAAACTTCAGGGGAGGGTACTTACCTTTAAACTTCATGCAAGCCTTCAAACCTAGGGCTATTGCATGACTTGTTTGTGTGTGCCACATGTTTGTGATTGAGCATAACATCATAGCATCATCATGCATCATAAGCATAGAATTTTCACTAACCATTTCAAGGACCAAAGGATTTATCTTTGTTCTTTGTTGCAGGTCATGGCTTCTGCTCGTAGGAGTACTATCCGGATCAACTTTGTAGGAATACCTTCTAAGCTTAAAGAATTGGTCTCTCAGGTTTCTGAAAACTCCCAGTTCATCAAGAGGCATGGTCACCTACTGGATCTAGTCACTTCAAGGTTCAATGAAGACATGATGAGTGTTCTGTTTCAGTTCTTTGATCCTAAACATCATTGCTTCACATTCCCCGACTATCAGCTGGTTCCTACAATGGAAGAGTTCTCCAAGCTTCTGGGTATACCTATACTTGATCAGAGACCTTTCACAGGCTTAGAGAAAGAGCCTAAACCTGAAGTCATTGTTGTAGCTCTACATTTGAAGAAGTCAGACATTGTTCTAGAAACGAGAAGTGGAGTTAAGGGTATTCTTGCTAAGGTATTAATGGAGAAGGCTCAAGTGTTCTTGAAGGCAATGAGCTATGATGCTTTTGAGGAGATCTTAGCCTTGTTGATTTATGGTTTAGTATTGTTCCCTAATCCGGATCAGTTCATAGACGTTCACGCCATCAACATATTTCTGAGTCACAATCCAGTGCCTACATTACTTGGAGACATTCTTCATTCTCTTCATACTCGTACTACGAAGGCACGAGGAACTCTGATGTGTTGCATACCTTTATTGTCTAGGTGGTTTATTTCTCACCTTCCTTGATCAGTGATGAAGAATGAACAAGGGTTCAGATGGTCCAAAAGAATCATGTCACTTTCTCATGCAGATATTCATTGGTGCTCTAGATCTATGGAGAATGTTACTATCATTGACCGTTGTGGGGAGTTTCCTAATGTTCCACTTCTAGGCATAAGAGGAGGCATTACTTACAACCCTTCTTTAGCTTTACGACAGTTTGGTTACGCTCGGAGTGATGGTCCTCATGACATGTTGATTCAGGGTATTGTGTTTGACTACGACAACGATCTGCAAGGTTATCGTCAAAGGTTTATACGAGCATGGGGGAAAGTGAACAAGGTTGACAGCAAGACTCTGGAGCCCAAGTACACTATTCCTATGGAAGCTTATCTCAGATGGGTACGAGCTCGTGCTCAGACTCTTATGATGCCATATCCTGCCATCCTGCCAGTTACTATGGAGCCTGTTGCTGAGGGGGATACTTCTTATACCATCTTTCACCCAGACATGCCCACTGACATGGAAGACTTACAGAGATCCTGGATCCAGTTGAAGGAGGAAAGGGATACTTTTGAGACTCATTACAAAGCAAGTCAAGAAAGAATCCTGGAGCTAACAAAGCAACTTCACGAGGAGCGGAATCTCAACTCATACCTCAACACAAAGAGGAAACGTCCATGGGAGACTTAAAACCCCATCTTTTGTATTTATTTCATTTTTTATTGTAAGCCCAAAAGGCAAACAAATTTATTACTAATAAAAGTTTACTTTTTGGTTGTTTAAACAAATTTAGGTCCTGCGGTCCTTGAAAACATTGCATACACATTTATACACCATATCATTGCATCACAGGTTTCTTATGTACATGCATCTTATCTTCTCGCTGTTTATTTCAGTAGAAATGGCTCTTGAACAAACAGTCAAAGATCTCCAGGCACAAAATGCACAATTCCAGGAGCTGATCCTGAACTTGTCCAAGGGACAGGATGAATTGAAGACACTGCTGGCCAAGAAGACTAAGAAGACTAGAAGGTCAGGAGGCCTTATCAACATGGGAAGAAGGTTCAGAGGTCCTGTCAAGACCAAGGAACAGGTTGAAGATTATGAGTCTGAGGAGTCTGAGAAAAAGGGAGGCAGTCTCCATAATACAATGGGGGATTCTGATTCTGAAGCAAATTACTATTATGATCCTAATGAAGATAAGTTCAAGATGCTGGTGGATAGAATGGATGCTATGGAATTGCAAAAGTCTTCTGGGCTGGATTTTGAAGATCTGAGTTTGATATCTGGAGTGGTTATACCCATTGGTTTCAAAGTCCCTATTTTGTAGTATATGATGGTGTTTCATGTCCCAAGCCGCATCTGAGGTCCTATGTCCGGAGGATCCAACCCCATACTGCTGATAAGAAGTTGTGGATCCATTTCTTCCAAGAGAGCTTGTCTGGAGCTCAATTGGAATGGTACTATCAATTGGAGAATGTCAACATCTGTGATTGGAATGATCTTGCTGAGGCCTTCTATAGGTAATATCAATACAATGCTGATTTAGCCCCTACTCGCATGCAACTACAAAGCATGTCTATGGGTGCTAAAGAAAATTTCAAGGAGTATGCCCAGAAGTGGAGAGACTTGGCTGGTAGAGTACAACCTCCTCTAACTGACAGTGAGTTAGTGGATATGTTTATAAGCACGCTAAATGGTCCTTTTTATAGTCATCTCATTGGAATCTCATCATCTGGCTTCACTGAGTTGATAATGACGGGAGAGCGTGTAGAAAGTGGTATAAGGAGTGGCAAGATACAAATGGGTGCTTCTTCATCAAGTACTGCAAAGAAGCCCCCTAGTGGGAAGAAAGAGTCAAATGTTGTTTATGGCCAACCTGGTCGTAATAGGAGTCACCAATCTGTGAGTGCAGTTCACATCTCCAATCCTACTCCTGCAACACCAGAGCCACCACAGAGCAATCAGCAGAGGCCTAGACGACAGTTCACCAAGATCAACATGTCACTGGCCCAAGCCTTGCAACACTTGTTGAAGGGTGAACTCATTACTTTGAAGGACCCTCCTCAAAATCCTAATGTTACCTCTCCCAGGTACAATCCTAATGCAAGATGTGCATATCATTCTAATTGTCAGGGACATGATACCAACAATTGTTGGATATTGAAAAATAAGATTCAGGATATGATTGATGCTGGAGAGATTGAGTTTGACCCTCCGGGTACTCAAAATGTGATTACTGCTCCCATGCCAAATCATGAAAAGACTGTTAATGTCGTTGATGAAGTTTCACATATTTCCTCAGTTGCAGATGTGACTACTCCATTGTCTGTTATCAAGAAGAAGTTGGTACAAGCTGGGTTCTTTCCAGGTTGTAATGAAGATTGTTTCTATTGTGCTTATAAACCGGATAGTTGCTGGAAGTTGAAGGGTGGCATTCAACGCCTCATGGACAATTACACCATATTGTTTGAAAGGACACCTTCTGTGGAGATTATGGTTGAACATATAACTCAAGGTGCGAAGGTTGAAGAGGTGGATATGGTTGATAAAGTGCCAGTAAGAATTACTTCCAAGGGCCCTATCAAAATCACTCATAAGGGTCCAATTAAGATTACTGCTGAAGGCCCTGTGAGGACTGTTGCCGAAGCTAGAGTGGCTCCTATGATTATTACCACTCCTGGTCCTATTCCATATACTTCTGATAAAGCTATACCTTGGCATTATGGTTCTGATGTTTATATCCATGGTGTTAAACAGGAACCCTTAGCTGATACACCTGTTACTGATGAAAACCTTGATGTTGATAATATTGCTGGATCTAGTAAGATCACGAGAAGTGGAAGAATTTTCTCTCCTTAGGCTACCTCCAAGAATACAGTTACTCCAACTACTACCTCCACTGCTGCGACAAATACTGATGCCCGGGGCAAAGGTCCTATTATTGAACCTGTGCAAACTGATGCACCAACTGCTGATGATCTTGTTAAGCAGATGGAAGAAGTACTAAAGATCATTCGCAAGAGTGATTATGATGTTGTTGATCAATTGGGGCATACTCCCTCCAAGATTTCCATGTTGTCTTTATTGTTGTGTTCTGAGGCTCATGCTAAAGCCTTGTGTAGCGGTAAAATCGTGAGTGTAAGCTATTGATTAACTTAACTCGATTAACACAGAGTCGCCACCGCGCTTTTCTTTATTTCCGAATGGAAAAAGGTAAAAGAACGAATAAAAACCTAGGATTCTAAAAGCAAAGGCTAAAAGAAATAAACAGAGATTGGGTAAGGGGATTGGTTATGAACCGGGAAGGTTTTAGGCACCCGACTCATCCGTGGTACTCCACGGGAGCCCTTTGAAATACTTATTGCTTTTGGTCTGAAATTGGTTTGTTTAAAATGATGGAAGAGATGAGAAGAAGAATATTTTTTAATAATTTTGTGTTTGATAAGGTTTTAAAGCCTTATGCCTACGTACCCACAACGTGCAATGCGAGATCAAAACCCCGTAGTTCGTGGTACAAAGTTTTAAAAGAATAAGTGGGTTGAGTTGATTTTAAGATGCAAAGATAAGTCGTCATCCCTTAGCGAATAATTCCGCTAAAAGGGATGAATCATATCTAAACATATGGAAAAGAAGAAAGGTGCACAAGGCACAAAATCAATTGAATGGATTTGTATTTTTTAAAGTATGTACAAAAAGGTTTTTGATATATTTACATTTGATTTAATATTTGATTAAGAAAATAAAAGGAAAAGGTTAAAAATCGCTTGATCGAAATCAAGGTTTATTTATGAAATTGTTCGAAGTTTAGAAAACAAGAAGGTTTTGAAATAGGAAGAAGTTTTGAAAATTAAAGAATGGGGAGGAGATGAAGAGACTAGTCCTAATGCTTGAATTAAAAGCTAAGGAAAGAAGTTACCAAGACCAATATGTACAAGTCTTCAAAATTCGGACTTCCATCTTCAAAAGTTAATGACATCATTTGAGGCCAAGATTTCTAACCACTCCAACTTGAGCAAAGGGAATCCTAGAAGATCTAAGTCCAATCTCCAAAAGTTCGGGATAGTAACCATAAGTCCAAAGTTAGAAGTAACAAATTTTTTAAGAGTTTAATCCTTTATTAAGTGTTTTAATATCCAAATGGACAAAAAATAAAAAGCAAGCACAATATGAATATATACAAGCACAATATGAATATAAACAATGATATATGATATAATATGGCAAAATATAATAAGGAGATAAGGGAGCGAGAGATTTAAAATAAAAGAATAAGGTGCAAGAGATTAAATTTAAACAATTATATTCACATTATTATATTATATACAATATAAGGTGGTATGATGAACTTAATCAAGCACAACCACAACAATGAAAATAAAATTGAGGCAACCGGATCCAAGTGAATCTTTAATCGAATCGGGACAACTTTAGGTCTATGTTAAGCAATCGCCGAGTAATTTACGAAGTAATTACCCTACAAATGAGGCCGGCCACCACTAATTAAAGTGGAAAATATCCGTGTTAATACATGTTAGAGAAACGACATCATGGATCGTTCTCCGAAAACATGCCACACTAAAAGAAAGAGGAAGGTCTAATCTTAATCGAGATTATCGTTGAGTTTTCTCGATTAGCAACCTATCACGATCTCAAAGTATGGAGAATGATCCAAATGATCATTCATCCATAGATTTGAAATAATGAAGATTAAACTTAATCGGGAATCAACAATCTCGAATCGGAAGATTGTCATCGACCAAAATTAAAAGGAGATGAAGAATAGTGGGTCCAAAATAGATCCAATAAAAGAATAGAAAATATTTTTAAATCTCTTTTCTAAGAATTCCTTTTCCAAATATTTTTTAAAATTGTTTTTCTAAACAAATCTTTTTTCTAAATTCTTTCTAAAGTAACTCTTCTTAACATGCTCTTGAAATACTTTTTCTATGAAACATTTAAATCAAAAATAACTTGTAACAAAAATCAAATTTAAAAGAATCAAACTAAAGAATATTAATAAATAAAAAAAAGAAAAAAATGGACAAGGGAGGATGGATGAGGAAACGCGGGTCAGAGGTGTGGTAGATCCACATGGACCTCAATTGAGAACCCAACTCCAAGATCATTAACATCAGTTTTTATAAAAATAAAAAAAATAAAAAAAATAAATAAGAAGCAAATAATAAAGAAGCAAGAGCTTCTTATTCTCCTTCAAAGGGAATGCAAACGCAAAACAGGGGAAAGCCAAAACAATTCACGGCGGCGGCACCGATCCAACAATAACAACAATCGCTCCTCACCTCAAAAATCAAAAACGAAACTCTCTCCTTCTCGCGCTTTCTCTTCTTCTTCTTCACTAGATTTCTTTTTCAATTCGGTTTAGTGATTTGGGAATGGATTTTGGATTTAGGGATTTTTGGGAGATTGAAGATGGAATTGAGCAGCGATTTGAGTGGCTCTTCAAGCTTGAAATTGGAATGAGGTTGGGTCTCTATTTATAAGAGAAGAAGAGAATGAGATGATGCCGTTTCGTTTGATGGTCATTGCGTTTTGGAAAGCTCACGGTATTCTCGTGTCAATTTTCGTTTTTGATTTCCATTTATTTGCCTTTTGCTTTCTGATTTGATTCCGTGACGAAGCTGCCGTTTCACTCATTAACAGGCTGCGTTTTGATACTGTTGTTTTCGTTTTAGGTGCGGGACGCGTGCTGTGAACTTTTCACGTGCGGATGCGTGAGGCATTTTGTGTGAGCTACTTGGCTTGAAGCTGTTTTATTTACGGCGTATGAAGCTGAGGAAAGGCTTGGACAAGCTGGGGCGTGATAACGTATTGGCAGTTTTTGTTTGCTTCGTGGCTTGGAAATTCACGTGTTGCTGGGCTAGGCTTATTGTTTTTCTTTTTTTTTCGCAGCTGGGCTTACAAGAAATGTGGGGAAGTTGCTGCGGCTTGATTGTTGCTTTCGTTTGTGGGCCAGCTTGGAGGCTTGTGTTGTGAGGTACTTGCAAATGGCTGAGGCTGGGCAAAAGTGATGTCATGCGGCTTGGCTTCGGATACCGCGTGTGACTTGGGCCTGGTGGCTGGTTGTATTGTAGCTTTTGATTTGGCTGAGGATATGCGCTTGGATTGATGTCTGGCTGCGGGAAAGTAAAGTGTGGGCCTGGCTGGCGTATTGAATGCATGTGGCGTGTACGGAAGCTGGTAGTTTGATGCTTGTGTTGTTCATGAAGCTGGCTTGTGAAGTGAGCTAATTGGGAAAATGCAAGAGGAGTCAGATGTGAGGCTAGAAGGCTTGGATTGATGGAAAAGCATTGTACTTGGCTTATAGCTTGGAAATGTTTTTTTATTGTTTTATATTATAGAAAGTATTGTACACATTTTTTCATATTTTCAATGGACATTTGAACTAAAGTATGGGTTAAAAGAAAAAATAATAAAAAAATGATTTATGAATAAAACAAATGAAAATTGGATATTATATAGTAAAATGAGAAGAAAAAAAAATATATTTGGTAAATGAATTGTAGGAATTGATGTGGATATAAAATTTGGGTATAAATGGATAAAAATGAAAAAATGATAATTTTGACATTTGGTAAAAAAATGAATAATAGGGATTTATTGATGTTTTGTGAAAATGGATAAAAAAGGCTATTGAATATGGATAATCGATAAATGAAAAATGGAAGAAAAGGTAATTATTGGAAGAAAAAAAATGGATAATGGATACGGATAGAATAAAATGATTTAATGGATATTGGATATGAAATTTGGTCTAAGATGGTTTAATCAAGAAATGGATAATGGATGGAATTTGGTTTTCAAGCCCACAACAAAATCTCAATTTTTCAAAAGCCTCTGATAAAATGGACACAGCCACCACAGACCCACTGAACAGCTTGCCAACACCACAGTCACTGATATTGTCAACTCAAGCCAACTGTCATCTGAAAACTGTCTGATATATCCTGATGATTCGCAACCAACTGAGGAAAATAAATCCTCAAATTAATTACTGATGAACTGAAGACCCGATGACCTGATAGCCACTTGAAGATTCAAACCGCAACACATTGTCTGATAAATGATGAACAAACCACACTTTGCACAGAAAACAACTGTCACACAACCCAATTTGTATTTTGAACACGCATTGCCTGATGAATGAATTACTGGCACACACGACTGGCAATCAACACAATCTTTTAATAGTTTGACCAGATTAGGTCAAACATCCACTTGAAATCGAATCGTGACTGAACAAACGCATCTGAATGGAATTACTATCTCATCCTCCTAAACCTGCAACACAGAGAAGAACACTGCAACATATTTTTTGTATTTTGGTTGGTAATCAGTAAATATAAACAAATATAAAACAGTAAAAATAATGGTGATCCCCTGAGAAGCATAGACCCGATCTGAGGAGAAACTCGGAAACCAAAGTGATCTTGTTTGATATGCAAAATGCAGATGATATGCGAAACAATCTTAGGGCAAAAATTAGGGTATTACAGCTGCCCCTATTTAAGTTTCTTCAATCCGGAGATATGAAGATTGACATCTTCGTCTCTACAAGATGGGAGAGACTTAAATACAGAAAAACCCAATTTTTGTCCTAAGAGAAAAATGATATGATATGAATATGATATGCAACCCCAAGATCTCTGTGGGGAAAATATGACCACCAGAGAACGAGCACATCTTGGGGACACAGAAGAAAATCCCGCTGGGGAAACAACAGACAAACAAAGAGTTACCAGGAAAATAAATCACTGGATAACAGACTCCACTTGGGGAAACGATATGATATAATCAAAACACAAGATCCAACCAGGGAAATATAAACACCCTACCAGAAAATCAATTAAACAAAATATTTGAGTCCAAGAAACGGAGAAATACTGTGTTGGATAAGAAATCATCAACTACCTGGTTTACTGGGTAGGAAATACATCAGACTCGACTATCAATTTACTGGATAGGAGAAAAATCCGGAGGAATGACCTCAATTACCTTTTTACTGGGCAGGAAACTCTCAACTACCTGATTTACTGGGTAGGAAATATAACAGACTCGACTATCGATTTACTGGATAGGAGCAAAATTCGGAGGAATAGCCTTTACTGCTTTTTACTGAGCAACAAAACTTTCAACTACCTGATTTACTGGGCAGGAGAAAACAAATGACTCAACTATCGATTTACTGGATAGGAGCTAAATAAAGAGGAATGACCTCAATCACCTTTTTACTGGGTAAGAAAACTTTCAACTACCTGAATTACTGGGTAGAGAATATAACAGACTCGACTATCGATTTACTGGATAGGAGATATAAAAGGACTCGACTATCGATTTACTGGATAGGAGTATGATCATCTACCTGGTTTATTGGGTAGGAACTCAATCAAATTACCTTTTTACTGGGTAAGAGAAAAAAAATATCTGATTTTATCACCTTTTTACTGGGTAAGAGGAAAATAACTTGACTACCGGATTTACTAGGTAGAACAAATCACGACTACCTGATTTACTGGGTAGGAAATATAAAGGACTCGACTATCAATTTACTGGATAGGAGCAAAATACGGAGGAATAAACTCAATTACCTTTTTACTGGGTAAGAAAACTTCTCGACTACCTGATTTACTGGGCAGGAGTATAAGGGACTCGACTATCGATTTACTGGATAGGAGTATGGTCAACTACCTGATTTACTGGGTAGGAACTCAATCAAAGTGAAACAGCTTCTATTACCTTTTTACTGGGTAAGAAGAAAAATATTGGCTACCGGATTTACTGGGTAGAAATTCAATCAAATTACCTTTTTACTGGGTAAGAGAAACATATCTGATTACATTACCTTTTTACTGGGTAAGAAAAATAATTTGACTACCGGATTTACTGGGTAGAACAAATTCTCGACTACCTGATTTACTGGGTAGGAGCTGAATCAAAGAATAACAAACTCTATTACCTTTTTACTGGGTAAGAGGATAAAATCTCGACTACCGGATTTACTGGGTAGGAGCACAAGTAAAAGAACTTGATCAAATCTGATAATATTACCCACTATCGATTTACTGATAGCTAAATTCCAGAGCAAAATACTCAAGCTGGAGAAAATGTTGCCCACTATCAAACAATGACAGCTTAATTCCAAAGCAAATATACTCAAGCTGGAGAAAATGTTGCCCACTATCAAACAATGACAGCTTAATTCCAAAGCAAATATATCCGCAAAAAAGGGGGACCAAAGTTCAATCCAAGAACAAATTGGAGAGAAACGGTCAGACAAGACTCATCCCAAGGAGGAAATATCTCAACTGGGGAAAATCCATCCAGATAATAAACTGGGAAGGAAACTGAATCAATATCTTCCACGAGAAACAAACTCAGTGGGGAATTAGAAAGGATTAACTCTTTCTGCTTAATGGTCGACACTCTAAACTTGAGAGGAATACGACACATACACTCTGTGGGGAAAATCCACACCCAAGAGCAGATAACAATGATAAACGCAAGAATGCAAGCAAAAAATGCTATGCTTATGCTTATGAATATGCTTATGAATATGCTGACAAAACAGACATAAAGATAAGAAACAGGTGACATAAACACCACAACAACCGGATACTCGGCTAATCCCAAGGCAATAGTGCAGGGAAACAACTGGAGATTCAATCTTGAAATCTGCAGGGGAAAATCATAAGCCATCAAAGGAATAAAATCCTGCTACAAGGCCTAAATCATGATAAAACAGCATCTGCTAAGAATATCATCCTGCTGAGGCAAAGGTAATAATCTGCTGAGGATGGAAGTCTCCTGATAAAAATCAAACTTCACAAAGAATAACTGTCATACCACTCCTGTTCCACCTGGGGATAGAGTGCCAGACTTGCTAAAAATCACATAGGAAACTGCTGGAAATCAACACATGCAGACCTACTGGGGATCCATATGGGGATATCAGAAGTTAGCATCATAGCCACAACACAGTTACAAGGGATTTTAAATCAATACCCAACATAGGGTAAAAGAAAACCTCTAAATTGACTGCTATATCAATACTTCTATATTCAAAGATGCAAATAATCAAGCTGAGGAACATGAGGTCAGCTGGGGATTCACAATACTTCTCGATTCAAAGATAATATGCTGAGGAAGAAATCAGAACTCAACTAGGGATTCTCAAAAAACATCCCTTCCAACAACTCTTCTGGGGAATACATACAATCTCCAATCGACATCATGGTTGGGGAACAAAACATCATTAACATCAATCTGTCAAGACTATCCAGGAACTTCGCATGGACACAACCGAATCAAACCCTGCTTTGGGAGAGACAAGTTACACACATCCAAACTTTACCATTCTTGGAATCACTATCGACATCCTTTATTTGTTCAGATATCAAAAGAAAAATGTTTTTAAAATCTTCAAAAATTAAATTTATTAAATTCGTTTCAAAAATCATCATCAACAATAAATTGAAATTTTGTAAACAGAAACAATATAAAGAATTGCAAACAATTGGATAAAAGCTCAAATTCATTGATAGAATGGTAGTCAGCAAATGGCATGACTCCATGGATCATTACAAGTTTGAAAAATGGTAAATACATGGAAAAGGGCTACATTGAGATACAATGATCACCATTCTCCCTATCAACTTTGAACTCCACTGTGTCCGAAACTTCAGTCAAGGATGAGTGAATAAGAATCTTTGATGAATAATTTTTCTGAGGAACAAGAATCTGAAATCCTCGGTTGCTACAAGCGATTCAGTCTGTCGACGCAGTTACTTGCCATGATCCCTAACTTTTGCCTAGATTGCCCTTTCGGGTTTTCAATCTACCAGGATAATTATTTCTGTTTTTTGTCTCTAATTTTTGCCTGGACCGCCCTTTCGGGTTTTCAATCCACCGAGACGCTCATTTTTGCCTAAGCCGCCCTTTCGGGTTTTCAACTTAGCGAGCTGTTCTTTTATTTTTTAGGCGAAGTATTTCTTGACTGCATCCGCATTCACAGGACGAGTGATCTCCTCACCATCCATAGTTGCAAGAATTAATGAACCGCCAGAGAAGGCTTTCTTAACAACATATGGTCCATCATAGTTCGGAGTCCACTTGCCCCGAGAATCTTTAAGGAAAGACTGAATCTTTTTGAGCACGAGGTCGCCTTCTCTGAATACACGAGGTTTGACCTTCTTATCAAAAGCTTTCTTCATTCTTTGCTGGTACAACCGACCATGACACAAAGCTTTAAATCTCTTTTCTTCAATCAAATTCAACTGGTCAAATCTACTCTGACACCATTCAGCCTCAGTCAACTTGGCTTCCATCAGAACTCTCATTGATGGGATCTCAACTTCGACGGGGAGCACTGCTTCCATACCATAAACAAGTGAGAAAGGGGTTGCCCCTGTTGAAGTGCGGACAGATGTACGATACCCATGCAAAGCAAAAGGGAGCATCTCATGCCAGTCCTTGTATGTCACAACCATCTTCTGAATGATCTTCTTAATATTCTTATTCGCAGCTTCAACAGCCCCATTCATCTTCGGTCTATAAGGAGAGGAATTATGGTGTTGAATCTTGAAATCTTCGCAAAGCTCTTTCATCATCTTATTGTTCAAGTTCGAACCATTATCAGTAATGATTCTATTCGGAACACCATATCTGCAGATAAGATTATTCTTGATAAACCGAACCACAACTTGCTTGGTTACATTAGCATACGATGCCGCCTCCACCCACTTGGTGAAATAGTCAATTGCCACGAGAATAAAACGATGTCCATTCGAAGCCTTGGGTTCAATCATGCCAATCATATCAATTCCCCACATGGAGAAAGGCCATGGGGAAGAAATCACATTGAGATAAGCTGGTGGCACATGAATCTTATCAGCATACACCTGACACTTATGGCATTTTTTCACATATTTGCAACAATCAGATTCCATTGTCAACCAATAGTAACCTGCTCTCAGCATCTTTTTAGCCATTGCATGCCCATTGGCATGGGTGCCAAAAGATCCTTCATGAATTTCTTTCATCAACATGTCTGCTTCGTGTCTATCCACGCATCTGAGCAAGACCATGTCGAAATTTCTCTTGTAAAGCACATTTCCATTCAGGAAGAAATTGCCTGCCAATCTCCTCAAGGTTCTCTTATCTTTACCAGATGCCCCAAGCGGGTATTCTTGACTCTGGAGAAAACATTTAATATCGTGATACCAAGGCTTGTCATCGTGGACTTCTTCAACTGCAAACACATGAGCTGGTCTTTCAAGTCGATTCACACTGATCATAGGAACATCATTCCACTGGTGCACTTTTATCATGGAAGCTATGGTTGCTAAAGCATCAGCCATTTGATTCTCATCACGAGGAATATAATGGAATTCAACTTCGGTGAAGAACGTTGATATCTTCCTGGCATAATCTCTATAGGGGATCAAGTGAGGTTGATGAGTTACCCACGTGCCCTGAATCTGATTAATCACCAAGGCAGAATCTCCATATACATCAAGATGTTTAATCCTTAAATCAACAGCTTCTTCTAGACCCATAATGCAGGCTTCATACTCAGCTTCATTATTGGTACAAGGAAAAGTCAATCTTGCGGCAAAAGGAATATGTGAACCATCGGGAGTAATGATCATTGCCCCAATTCCTCTTCCACGTGCATTCACAGCACCATCAAAAACTAAACCCCATCGAGATCCAGGCTCCGGCCCTTCCTCAATCAAAGGTTCATCATTATCTTTTACTTTCAAAAACATCACATCTTCATCTGGAAAATCCAACTTGACAGGTTGGTAATCATCAATCGGTTGATGTGCCAAATAGTCAGCCAAGATACTACTTTTTATAGCTTTTTGAGTCCGGTACTCGATATCATATTCTGATAATAACATTTGCCAACGAGCAATCCTCCCAGTTAAAGCAGGCTTTTCAAAAATATACTTGATTGGATCCATTTTAGAGATCAACCAAGTTGTATGATTCAGCATATACTGGCGAAGACGCTTTGCAGCCCAAGCTAAGGCACAACAAGTTTTTTCAAGCATTGAATACCGAGACTCACAATCAGTGAATTTCTTACTCAAGTAGTAAATTGCATGTTCTTTTCTTCCAGTTTCATCTTGCTGACCGAGCACACAACCCATGGAATCTTCCAACACAGTCAAGTACATGATCATCGGTCTACCTTCCACCGGAGGAGACAAAATAGGAGGTTCAAGCAGATATTCTTTAATACTTTCAAACGCCTTCTGGCAATCATCTGTCCAGACACAGCCTTTATCTTTCCGAAGCAACTTGAAAATCGGAGCACATGTGGCAGTCATGTGAGAGATAAACCTTGAGATATAATTCAATCGGCCCAAGAATCCTCTGACTTGCTTTTCGGTTCTTGGAGCAGGCATTTCCTGAATAGCTTTCACTTTATCAGGATCAACTTCAATACCTCTTTGGCTAACAATGAAACCTAGCAACTTTCCAGAACGTACACCAAAAGTGCATTTGTTCGGATTCAGACGAAGCTTATACTTTCTCAATCTTTGAAACAACTTCAGCAAATGCTCAACATGATCCTCTTCATTCTTCGACTTGGCGATCATATCATCAACATATACTTCGATTTCTTTATGCATCATATCATGGAAAAGTGTAGTCATAGCTCTTTGATACGTCGCACCAGCATTCCTCAATCCAAAAGGCATCACTCTGTAACAGAATGTTCCCCATGGTGTAATAAATGTGGTCTTTTCCATATCCTCGGGTGCCATCTTTATTTGATTATAACCGGAAAATCCGTCCATAAAAGAGAACACATCAAACTTAGCCGTATTATCTACCAACATATCAATATGTGGCAATGGAAAATCATCTTTCGGACTAGCTTTGTTCAAATCTCTGTAATCTACGCACATTCGGACTTTTCCGTCTTTCTTCGGAACAGGCACAATATTGGCCACCCATTCAGGATAAATTGACGTCACAAGGAAACCAGCATCAATCTGCTTTTGAACCTCCTCTTTGATTTTTAATGCCATATCTGGATGAGTTCTTCTGAGCTTCTGCTTTACAGGTGGACATTCAGGCTTCAACGGCAATCTGTGCTCCACAATATTAGTATCAAGACCTGGCATGTCTTGATAAGACCAAGCAAATACATCAACATATTCTCTGAGAAGCTCTATAATCCTCTTCTTAACATCAGGATCCAGCAATGCTCCAACTTTGACCTCTTTCTTTTCATCTTCAGAACCCAAGTTGACCATCTCTATAGACTCTCTATGAGGCTGAATAATCTTCTCCTCGTGCTCAAGCAACCGAGAAATTTCATCTGGAATCTCTTCATCATCCTCTTCCTCAGCTTCAAACACAGGGAATTCAAAGTTGGGAGAGGGCATAGGATCATTGTTTTCAATGGGTTTATCAATCATCCTGCACAATGATTTTATTTTTATTTTAGAAAATGAACAAAAGTGCAAACAATATGCAGATACACAATTATTATTATTTTTAGGGTTTTTTATGTTACCATTTTTCAGAATAAAGCAAAAATAAAAAAAACACATATGGAAATAACAAAAATAACATTTTATTGATGATGATCAAATTTGAAACAAAGCCCGACAAACATCACTTTCACCTTGGGCAGAGTGAAAGGATTTTTGAAAGAAAATAAAAACAAATTACTTTGAAGAATGAACGATAAAAGGAACATCAACAGCGATCCAGTTCTGGCAAATCTTTCCATGCGTCACAAAGTCAAGCATTTCTTCGTCTTCATCATCGTCATCAATGATGGCAGCAGCGGAATGGTCGTTGATAAATCCAGCACTTCGGAAGCCTTCTTGAATAGTCTTTGGATCTTTGATAACTACACCTGGCGCAAAGCCGATACCAAAACCTTCCTTGTTGTCGACAGCATCAATAATTCTTCCCCAACCATCAGATTGACCAGCTTCAATCACTCGCAGAGCATCTTTGAAAGAGGACATGGGCATGGCATTCTTCTTAACAACACTATTCACAACAGAAAGAGCTTGAAACGACGTTCCCACCTCTTCCTCGGCATCGATATAAGAAAAAGAAGACAGATTACTCACGAGCATCGCCCTCTCACCTTCGATGGTCACCAATTTACCTTCTCTTACAAACTTCAGCTTCTGATGAAGAGTGGATGTTACAGCTCCAGCTTCGTGGATCCATGGTCTTCCGAGGAGACAACTATATGCGGGACGTATATCCATTACTTGAAAAGTAATCTTGAATATAAACGGTCCAATAAGAATGGGAAGATCCACCTCTCCAATCACTGTCTTCTTCGACCCGTCAAATGCCTTTACTATAATCCCACTGTGCCTCATGGGAGCACCTTGAAATGCAAGCTTTGACAATGTCGACTTTGGCATAACATTCAGAGACGAGCCGGTATCAACCAACACCTTAGATAAAGCATCTTCTTGACAATTCACCGAGATGTGCAGAGCCAAGTTATGATTTCTTCCTTCTTCAGGCAGATCGTCATCACAGAAACTCAAATTGTTGCATGAAGTGATATTCGCCACAATACTATCAAATTGATCAACAGTCACGTCATGGTCAACATAGGCTTGATCCAGAATCTTCTGCAATGACTGCCTATGAGCTTCAGAACTCAACAAGAGAGACAACACTGATATCTTTGAAGGAGTTTGCAGTAACTGCTCAGAAATATTATACTCACTCTTCTTTATCAGCTTTAACACTTCATCATCATTATTACCAGATTGGCTCGATTGGGTGACAACATCCATAATCTGCTTGCTCGCATTGGTATCTTCAACTCTCTTCGGAGGGTCTGAAGCATACAATCTACCACTTCGGGTAACTTTCGTCACATCAGCAATGCTAACCACAGACTTTGGAGTAGGAAGAGGAACTTCCCTACCATTATCTATCATCGTAGCATTATACCTGTACGGAACAGCTTTGTCAGACTCATATGGCATTGGACCGGGTACATTGATCACCAATGGAGTAACAGCAGTCTGGCGACTATCAAAAGAAAACACCATTCTCTCAGGAGCAACCCTTTCAGGAAGGTTGAACTGAGGCATAATGACATTCACTTCATTCTCGTATTCATCTCTCTTCGCTGTTACTTCGATCAGCTTATCGTCCATCATCTTCTGGATATCTCTTTTCACAATCACGCAACCACGAGGATTCACCGAGCAGATACAACATCCAGCATAGTCATGATCGATATCGTGATATTCACTCAGGAAAGCATGCATCTCTACCAGAGATCTTCGGATATGACTGACTTCATAGATTTTGAACAACCCCGGACAACCAGCAACCATATTCACAGACGCATTACCATGCTTCGGCAACGGATCCTTCTGTATATTAGGATTAACATCATTAAAATACAGAACATTGTTCCTCATCAATTTCTGTACTTCAAACTTCAAAGGATAACAGTTCTCAACATCATGCCCCGGGGCACCCTGATGAAAAGCACATCGGGCTTCTGGCTTATACCACCATGGAATAGTTTCTGGAACTGGAGGTGGAGGACGAGTCTGCACAAGATTCTTTGCAATTAAAGACGGAAGCAAGTTTGCATACAGCACAGGAATAGGATCAAAACTGGGCTTAGCCCGAGCTTGTTGATTACCACCTTGTTGCACAGAAGGTTGCTGATAACGAGGTTGGAACTTTGGAACAGCTGGCACAGTTGGAGCCATGTTAATCATTGGTGTAACAGAAGCCACATGCTGTGAATGGTGATTCATACGATTGTGAGGTCTTTTATAACTTTCTCGGGATACTGCATTAGTCTCATTTTCTTTCTTTTTCCCGAAGTTGAACCTTCTAGAACTTGAACTATTACTGTTCTCTTGAGTCAACCGTCCCTCACGGACACCTTCTTCTAAACGCATACCCATGCTCACCATCTCAGTGAAGTCAGAAGGAGCACTTGCTATCATTCTCTCGTAATAAAAAGAACCCAACGTCTTCAAGAAAATCTTTGTCATTTCTTTTTCTTCTAACGGAGGAACAATCTGAGCTGCCAGCTCTCTCCATCTCTGTGCATATTCTTTAAAAGTCTCTTTGTCCTTCTGGGACATAGCACGGAGTTGATCTCTATCAGGCGCCATATCAACATTGTACTTATACTGCTTCACAAAAGCTTCTCCCAAATCATTGAAGGTCTTGATTTGACTATTATCCAGACTCATATACCACCTCATAGGTGCCCCAGTTAAACTGTCCTGGAAATAGTGAATCAGCAGCTTATCATTATCAGTCTGAGTCGACATCTTTCTTGCATACATCGTCAGATGGCTCACTGGACAAGTATTGCCTTTGTACTTCTCAAACTCAGGCAGCTTGAATTTGTAAGGAACTTTAACATTCGGGACCAGACAAAGGTCATAAGCATCTTTTCCAAACAAATCTTTGTGTTTCAAAGCTCTCATCTCCCTCTGGATCTCAACAAATCGTCCCTGGAAGTCATCAAGTCTTTCAGCAACTCCAGCACCTTCGCTGGGCTCAGCATGGTAAATCATCTCATCCTGATGCGGAAAATTGCGCACTACAGGCGATACAGCAGTCACAATTGGAGGAAGAGTAGTCCACACTGGCTGTGGGATAGCATTAAATGCAGCAGTCTCCGGACGATGAGGAGGACGATATCCAGCAGGAAAAAAGTCAACAGGCCTGCCCCAGGGCGTGCTAACAGGTATACGATGGTGAGGAGAAATAACAGTCTCCACAGGAATGGATGCGGTAACAACCTCTGAGATGACAGTATTCTGAGCAGGAGGACTAGGAGGCGGCTGATTCTGAGCAGCCATCAAATTTTCCATCATAGCAGTCACTCTCTCCAAGCTTTCCCTCAAATAAGTAACCTCTTCGCGCAGCTCGCGATTCTCTTGTTGCAAAGTATCCATCACTCTTCTTCGATTAGCTCGAGTATCGAAACGATGAGTCAGCTTGACAGGAACACTGAGATGAAGACCAAGAAACAACAATAAGAACCCTGGAGAACACTCAAAAAGCAAGACAAATGTGAATATGATGCATGCTATGTATATGCAAATGCAAAGATTTCAAAGGATTATAAGTTAACTTGCAATATTCATAAAGAAACACTTTTTGAAATACTGAAAAACTCATTCTCATTAATATCAAAGTGAGGATTACAAATGAAGTACAAAACATCAATAATCCTAATACATAAGAGAAAGAGTAAACTAGGCCTAAGGAATCATATCCGAAGAAGTCCCGAATCCTGGCTGATACTTCATGCGAATCCTCTTGATCTCACTCTTGTACCGCTCTTCCATATCTTCCTTATCCTTCACCAACTTGTCGACAATGGCCTTCCAAGCACCGGAAGTAGGAGGAATAGTAGAGGGAGTACTAGAGGAAAATAAATCCTCTCTCGGCCTCTTCGTGACGCGCCGCTCAAGTAGCTCAATAAGATCATCCTTCTCCTTAAGCTGCTCCTGCATAGTAGTCCTCTCAAGTAACCAATCTTCCTTTTCTTTCTTCATCTTCTCTAACTCTTCTTGAAGAACCAACTTCTCATCAACGGGAGGTAGAAAAGCAGACAAAGGCAATATGGGAAACATAGGCTCCTCGGGTGGATAAGGCATCTTGAGCTTGGAAGCTCTAGATTGAACCCACTGAATATAACAATCGGACGGAGGAAGGTGTTGTCTACCTAATTGACCTTTCTCTTTCCTATGAACAGCATGCCAAGAATGAGCAATCCTTTTCTTCATCTCTATATGATCATCACCATTAAGAAAGAAGAAACGGGATAAAGCAAGATTATTTGGAACATCCTTCAAACAATAACCAAACTGACGTCTAGCCAAAATAGGATTGTAGCTAATTCCCCCACGTGTACCAAGAAGAGGTACATTAGGGAATTCTCCACAACTATAAATGAGAACTCCGGTGTCATAATAAGAGCTATACCACGTCATGTCCTTGTGAGAAAGCGACATCAACCTCTGAGACCATCTTCGATTCTCTCTGTTATCCTTGAAAACATCTGACTTCGGTAGGTGCGAAATAAACCACCTATAAAGAAGAGGAGCACAACAAACAATCTCTCCGTCGCCTTTAGAAGTCCTATACTGAAAGGCATGGTACATGTCTCCAAGCAAGGTAGGAATCGGGTTCTTCTTCAAGAAGATTTGAATAGCATTCTCATCCACAATGCCATCCAAATTTGGAAACAAAACAATCCCGTAGATAAGCAAAACAAGGATAGCCTCAAATGTATCTCTATGACCCAAAGCAAGTGAGGTGGAAGCCTTTCCCATCAAAAACTTGGCATTAATACCACGGACATTCCCTTTTGGGAGAAACTTCCCATTAAGCTCGGATTCCTTAAGAAACAATGCTTTAGCAATAACCTTGACAGTAAGCTCCTTCTCTAAACCAGTGAAAAGAAACTCCTTGTCCAGAATGGGCAAACCTAACCAATGAGAATATTCCTCCAGAGTAGGTACAAGCTGATAGTCTGGAAAGGTAAAACAATGGTGCAACGGGTCATAAAACTGAGCCAAAGTAGGGAGAATCCCCTCAGGTACATCAAGATCCAACATGTGCAACAGCTTTCCATGACATTTTCGGAACTCTTGGGTATCAGCAACCAAAGCTCCTAGCTTCCTTAACTCTACAATATTAGGACTCTTGAAAGTATACTTCTTTGTATTCCTCCTTTCGAAAGTCATAGCCATGGACATCTGAAATTTGCAAAAGTTTCTTATAAGTCCTTTGAAATCTTACGGATAATGCTCATGAATGTTATGATGGCATGTATGCAACAACCACAAACAAGATCACACAAGGCACATGGGCTTAGGTTCCGAGTCACGAGCATGAAGTCAAGGTAACAGAACCAACCCACACAGGTAAGTACTAAGGTTTTGTCTTCATTGTACCTGCAAGAAACCAAAAGGGTGCTAACAGAGGTGCCCGGAGTTATCAGCCATCTTTAGAATTTTATCGGTACGTTGGATTACTCCCCAACCGATAACATTCTTAAAATAGACCTCGTCCGAGTGTAGTATCGCGTGACAACCGCCTTAGATTTACATCCAGACGACTTCCGCACTACGTTCCTAAATTGGCTTAGATGGGTTAAGGGTTCTAAGGTCCTCAGTATGATCAGCTCAAAGTCAGAAAATAATGCCACGTACGATTACTCGTCATGACATTGATAGTCCAAGAGAGCCTAACCGAGTGGAGATTATCAAATTGATATTGCTTTGGACTACTCCATCGCATATCGCTTTGAATATCGCCGTCCTATCATAAGTGTCACTCAGATCCGGGTTAGAATCTATCTCACACAGAGGATCACCAAAACCAAAACGGAACAAACAAATAACAAACAATTCAAACCAAAGCGATAAATAAATCAAAGTAGGCTAAATCCGCTTAGAGATTACTCCCCAGCAGAGTCGCCACTTTTCTGTAGCGGTAAAATCGTGAGTGTAAGCTATTGATTAACTTAACTCGATTAACACAGAGTCGCCACCGCGCTTTTCTTTATTTCCGAATGGAAAAAGGTAAAAGAACGAATAAAAACCTAGGATTCTAAAAGCAAAGGCTAAAAGAAATAAACAGAGATTGGGTAAGGGGATTGGTTATGAACCGGGAAGGTTTTAGGCACCCGACTCATCCGTGGTACTCCACGGGAGCCCTTTGAAATACTTATTGCTTTTGGTCTGAAATTGGTTTGTTTAAAATGATGGAAGAGATGAGAAGAAGAATATTTTTTAATAATTTTGTGTTTGATAAGGTTTTAAAGCCTTATGCCTACGTACCCACAACGTGCAATGCGAGATCAAAACCCCGTAGTTCGTGGTACAAAGTTTTAAAAGAATAAGTGGGTTGAGTTGATTTTAAGATGCAAAGATAAGTCGTCATCCCTTAGCGAATAATTCCGCTAAAAGGGATGAATCATATCTAAACATATGGAAAAGAAGAAAGGTGCACAAGGCACAAAATCAATTGAATGGATTTGTATTTTTTAAAGTATGTACAAAAAGGTTTTTGATATATTTACATTTGATTTAATATTTGATTAAGAAAATAAAAGGAAAAGGTTAAAAATCGCTTGATCGAAATCAAGGTTTATTTATGAAATTGTTCGAAGTTTAGAAAACAAGAAGGTTTTGAAATAGGAAGAAGTTTTGAAAATTAAAGAATGGGGAGGAGATGAAGAGACTAGTCCTAATGCTTGAATTAAAAGCTAAGGAAAGAAGTTACCAAGACCAATATGTACAAGTCTTCAAAATTCGGACTTCCATCTTCAAAAGTTAATGACATCATTTGAGGCCAAGATTTCTAACCACTCCAACTTGAGCAAAGGGAATCCTAGAAGATCTAAGTCCAATCTCCAAAAGTTCGGGATAGTAACCATAAGTCCAAAGTTAGAAGTAACAAATTTTTTAAGAGTTTAATCCTTTATTAAGTGTTTTAATATCCAAATGGACAAAAAATAAAAAGCAAGCACAATATGAATATATACAAGCACAATATGAATATAAACAATGATATATGATATAATATGGCAAAATATAATAAGGAGATAAGGGAGCGAGAGATTTAAAATAAAAGAATAAGGTGCAAGAGATTAAATTTAAACAATTATATTCACATTATTATATTATATACAATATAAGGTGGTATGATGAACTTAATCAAGCACAACCACAACAATGAAAATAAAATTGAGGCAACCGGATCCAAGTGAATCTTTAATCGAATCGGGACAACTTTAGGTCTATGTTAAGCAATCGCCGAGTAATTTACGAAGTAATTACCCTACAAATGAGGCCGGCCACCACTAATTAAAGTGGAAAATATCCGTGTTAATACATGTTAGAGAAACGACATCATGGATCGTTCTCCGAAAACATGCCACACTAAAAGAAAGAGGAAGGTCTAATCTTAATCGAGATTATCGTTGAGTTTTCTCGATTAGCAACCTATCACGATCTCAAAGTATGGAGAATGATCCAAATGATCATTCATCCATAGATTTGAAATAATGAAGATTAAACTTAATCGGGAATCAACAATCTCGAATCGGAAGATTGTCATCGACCAAAATTAAAAGGAGATGAAGAATAGTGGGTCCAAAATAGATCCAATAAAAGAATAGAAAATATTTTTAAATCTCTTTTCTAAGAATTCCTTTTCCAAATATTTTTTAAAATTGTTTTTCTAAACAAATCTTTTTTCTAAATTCTTTCTAAAGTAACTCTTCTTAACATGCTCTTGAAATACTTTTTCTATGAAACATTTAAATCAAAAATAACTTGTAACAAAAATCAAATTTAAAAGAATCAAACTAAAGAATATTAATAAATAAAAAAAAGAAAAAAATGGACAAGGGAGGATGGATGAGGAAACGCGGGTCAGAGGTGTGGTAGATCCACATGGACCTCAATTGAGAACCCAACTCCAAGATCATTAACATCAGTTTTTATAAAAATAAAAAAAATAAAAAAAATAAATAAGAAGCAAATAATAAAGAAGCAAGAGCTTCTTATTCTCCTTCAAAGGGAATGCAAACGCAAAACAGGGGAAAGCCAAAACAATTCACGGCGGCGGCACCGATCCAACAATAACAACAATCGCTCCTCACCTCAAAAATCAAAAACGAAACTCTCTCCTTCTCGCGCTTTCTCTTCTTCTTCTTCACTAGATTTCTTTTTCAATTCGGTTTAGTGATTTGGGAATGGATTTTGGATTTAGGGATTTTTGGGAGATTGAAGATGGAATTGAGCAGCGATTTGAGTGGCTCTTCAAGCTTGAAATTGGAATGAGGTTGGGTCTCTATTTATAAGAGAAGAAGAGAATGAGATGATGCCGTTTCGTTTGATGGTCATTGCGTTTTGGAAAGCTCACGGTATTCTCGTGTCAATTTTCGTTTTTGATTTCCATTTATTTGCCTTTTGCTTTCTGATTTGATTCCGTGACGAAGCTGCCGTTTCACTCATTAACAGGCTGCGTTTTGATACTGTTGTTTTCGTTTTAGGTGCGGGACGCGTGCTGTGAACTTTTCACGTGCGGATGCGTGAGGCATTTTGTGTGAGCTACTTGGCTTGAAGCTGTTTTATTTACGGCGTATGAAGCTGAGGAAAGGCTTGGACAAGCTGGGGCGTGATAACGTATTGGCAGTTTTTGTTTGCTTCGTGGCTTGGAAATTCACGTGTTGCTGGGCTAGGCTTATTGTTTTTCTTTTGTTTTCGCAGCTGGGCTTACAAGAAATGTGGGGAAGTTGCTGCGGCTTGATTGTTGCTTTCGTTTGTGGGCCAGCTTGGAGGCTTGTGTTGTGAGGTACTTGCAAATGGCTGAGGCTGGGCAAAAGTGATGTCATGCGGCTTGGCTTCGGATACCGCGTGTGACTTGGGCCTGGTGGCTGGTTGTATTGTAGCTTTTGATTTGGCTGAGGATATGCGCTTGGATTGATGTCTGGCTGCGGGAAAGTAAAGTGTGGGCCTGGCTGGCGTATTGAATGCATGTGGCGTGTACGGAAGCTGGTAGTTTGATGCTTGTGTTGTTCATGAAGCTGGCTTGTGAAGTGAGCTAATTGGGAAAATGCAAGAGGAGTCAGATGTGAGGCTAGAAGGCTTGGATTGATGGAAAAGCATTGTACTTGGCTTATAGCTTGGAAATGTTTTTTTATTGTTTTATATTATAGAAAGTATTGTACACATTTTTTCATATTTTCAATGGACATTTGAACTAAAGTATGGGTTAAAAGAAAAAATAATAAAAAAATGATTTATGAATAAAACAAATGAAAATTGGATATTATATAGTAAAATGAGAAGAAAAAAAAATATATTTGGTAAATGAATTGTAGGAATTGATGTGGATATAAAATTTGGGTATAAATGGATAAAAATGAAAAAATGATAATTTTGACATTTGGTAAAAAAATGAATAATAGGGATTTATTGATGTTTTGTGAAAATGGATAAAAAAGGCTATTGAATATGGATAATCGATAAATGAAAAATGGAAGAAAAGGTAATTATTGGAAGAAAAAAATGGATAATGGATACGGATAGAATAAAATGATTTAATGGATATTGGATATGAAATTTGGTCTAAGATGGTTTAATCAAGAAATGGATAATGGATGGAATTTGGTTTTCAAGCCCACAACAAAATCTCAATTTTTCAAAAGCCTCTGATAAAATGGACACAGCCACCACAGACCCACTGAACAGCTTGCCAACACCACAGTCACTGATATTGTCAACTCAAGCCAACTGTCATCTGAAAACTGTCTGATATATCCTGATGATTCGCAACCAACTGAGGAAAATAAATCCTCAAATTAATTACTGATGAACTGAAGACCCGATGACCTGATAGCCACTTGAAGATTCAAACCGCAACACATTGTCTGATAAATGATGAACAAACCACACTTTGCACAGAAAACAACTGTCACACAACCCAATTTGTATTTTGAACACGCATTGCCTGATGAATGAATTACTGGCACACACGACTGGCAATCAACACAATCTTTTAATAGTTTGACCAGATTAGGTCAAACATCCACTTGAAATCGAATCGTGACTGAACAAACGCATCTGAATGGAATTACTATCTCATCCTCCTAAACCTGCAACACAGAGAAGAACACTGCAACATATTTTTTGTATTTTGGTTGGTAATCAGTAAATATAAACAAATATAAAACAGTAAAAATAATGGTGATCCCCTGAGAAGCATAGACCCGATCTGAGGAGAAACTCGGAAACCAAAGTGATCTTGTTTGATATGCAAAATGCAGATGATATGCGAAACAATCTTAGGGCAAAAATTAGGGTATTACACCTTGATTAAATTCTTGAAGACTGCTCACGTGCCAAATGAGATTTCTGTAGATCAGTTTGAAAATTGTGTTGCACACTTGACCTATGATAATGGGTTAGGTTTCTCCGATGTTGATTTGACTCCTGCCAAGAGGGATCATAACAGGGCTTTACATATCTCTATTGAGAGTAGGGGCACTACCCTGTCTCATGTGTTGATAGACAATGGTTCTTCACTGAATGTGTTGCCCAAAGAGGTTCTGAACAAGCTTAGTCCTGAAGATGTTGTGTTGAGGCCCAATAATATAGTGGTGAAGGCCTTTGATGGTTCGAGAAGAGTGGTGCACGGAGAAATAGATCTCCCAATCAAAGTAGGTTCTCAGGTCTTCAATGCTACCTTTTATGTAATGGATATTCGTCCTTCGTACTCTTGTTTACTTGGGCGCCCCTGGATCCATGGGGCAGGTGCTGTAACCTCCACTTTACATCAGAAGCTGAGATATCCAGTAATGGGAAAAGTTGTCACTGTTTACGGAGAGGAAGGATATATGATTAGCCATGTGAACACATTTAAATATCTTGAAGTGGAAGGTGAATATGTTGAGACTCCGTCCCAGACATTCGAAGTAGTTCCTTGGGTTGTTCCTAACGTTGAAGCTCCTCCTGTTGTCAAGAGAGTTCCTGTGGTCACCAGAGTGCCTCCAACAATGGCCTCCCTCAAAGATGCTAGAGTTGTGGTGGATGAAGGTGGTTGTACTATTTGGGGTCAGCTTCCTGACATTCCTTACAAGTCTGACAAGTTTGGTTTGGGTTTCACTACAGAGTCCCAGAAGGCTATTCGTCGTGCTCGTGCTGTTCGTATCACCAATCAAGGGATTATGAAAGATCAAATCAATGTTGTGGGTGACTACGATGAAAACTACAACCTGGATGCTTGGATTTTTCCTACTGTGGGTGATGGGCTCAATAATTGGAAGGCTGAAGATGTTATTCCTATCTCCTTTAGTCAGGAGTAAATACTATTACTGTGTTGTTATTTCTTAAGTTTGTAATTTTTGAACAATTAAACTCTTAAGCCTTGTGCCTTACCCGGGGCACAATAGTATGCTTGTTTCGGGATGTCATTTCATTTGCATACTTAATTCAATAAAAATCAGTGGACGTTTTGTTTTCGTAAATATTGTGTTCATTGTCTTTCTTTTATTTTATTTTTCTTTTATCAGCTATGTGTTCTTACACACACCCACATCACTAAAATGCAGAACCTCATCCACTCTGGATCCTTTTGATAACAGTTCTACTATTGCCAATTATAATTTCGAGAATCCGATCTATCAAGCTGAAGATGGAAATGAGGACGATTGTGAAGTACCTGTAGAGCTTTCTAGGTTATTACAACAAGAAGAGAAAGCTATACAGCCACATGAAGAGCCAATCGATGTTGTGAATTTGGGAACTAAAGAAAACAGGAAAGAGGTCAAGATAGGGGCTGAATTAGAGGATGGTATCAAGAAAAGGTTGATTCAGATGTTACATGATTATGTGGAAATCTTTGCTTGGTCCTATGAAGATATGCCAGGTTTGGATACAGACATTGTGGTTCACCGTTTACCGGTAAAAGAAGATTGTCGTCCAAAGAAGCAAAAGGTTCATCGCATGCGTCCTGAAATGTCAGAGAAGATTAAGGCAGAGGTGATGAAACAGTTTGATGCAGGGTTCTTAGCTGTGACTTCTTATCCTCAGTGGGTTGCAAATGTGGTACCGGTACCAAAGAAAGATGGTAAGGTACGTATGTGTGTAGATTACAGGGATTTGAACAAGGCCAACCCCAAAGATGACTTTCCACTTCCTCATATTGATGTTCTGGTAGAAAACACTGCTTAGCACAAGCTATTCTCCTTTATGGATGGTTTCTGTGGTTATAATCAAATCAAGATGGCACCTGAAGATATGGAGAAGACTACATTTGTTACACAGTGGGGCACTTTTTGTTATAAAGTGATGCCATTTGGTTTGAAGAATGTCGGGGCAACATATCAGCGTGCTATGGTGGCTTTGTTTCACGATATGATTCATCATGAGATAGAGGTATATGTGGATGATATGATAGCCAGGTCCCAGAATGAAGAGCAACATCTTGATCATCTGCATAAGTTGTTTGAGAGGTTGAAGAAATACAAGTTTAGATTGAATCCAAATAAGTGTACTTTTGGAGTAAGGTCTGGTAAACTCCTGGGTTTCATTGTCAGTGGAAAAGGTATTGAAGTGGATCCTGCAAAAGTGAAAGCTATACAAGAGATGCCAGCTCCCCGTACTGAGAAGGAAGTTAGAGGTTTCTTGGGACGATTGAATTACATTGCAAGATTTATTTCCCAATTAACTGCTACCTGTGAGCCAATCTTCAAGTTGTTGAAGAAAGATCAGGTAATGGAATGGAATGATGAGTGCCAGACAGCCTTTGATGAAATCAAGAAATATCTTCTAGAACCTCCAATTTTGATGCCACCAGTTGATGGAAGACCCTTGATTATGTACTTAACAGTATTAGACAACTCAATAGGGTATGTGTTGGGGAAACATGACGAGTCTGGTCGAAAAGAGCAGGCAATATATTACCTTAGCAAAAAGTTTACCGACTGTGAAACAAGATATTCACTGCTCGAGAAAACTTGCTGCGCTTTGGCATGGGCTGCTCGCCGACTAAGACAGTATATGTTGACTCATACTACCTTATTGATTTCTAAGATGGATTCAATCAAATACATATTCGAGACACCTGCTCTCTCCGGACGAATAGCGAGATGGAAAATGATCTTAACAGAATATGATATACAGTACACTACTCAAAAGGCCATTAAAGGAAGTGTCGTGGCTGATCATTTGGCTCATCAAGCAGTGGATGATTATCAGTCAATGAGTTTTGAGTTCCCTGATGAAGACATTATGATTATTACCAAAGAACCTGGACAATATGACGGACCTGAACAAGGATCTCGATGGACTATGGTTTTTGATGGAGCTTCTAATGCACTTGGTAATGGTGTTGGTGTCGTGATCAGTTCCCCTAAAGGTTGTCATACCCCAATTACTGCAAGACTTTGTTTTTATTGTACCAATAACATGGTTGAGTATGAGGCATGTATCCTGGGTATCAAAGCTGCCATTGATATGAAGATTCAGTTCCTAGACATATATGGAGATTCAGCCCTGGTAGTAAGTCAGATCAAAGGAGATTAGGATACCAAGCATGATAATCTCATTCCTTACAGAGAGCATGTGTTGTCTTTGATCCCATATTTTGAAGAGATTACCTTTGGTCATATCCCACAAAGAGAAAATCAGTTGGTAGATGCATTAGCCACCATGGCATTTATGTTTAAGATTAGCTGGGATGATGAAGCTCCCAAGATTACTATTGATAGATTTGAGAAGCCTGCATACTGCAATGAGATTGACACTGAAGAAGCAGAAGGGAAACCTTGGTTCTATGAAGTGAAAAGATATCTTGAAGCTCAGGAGTTCCCTGAAGGGGCATCTATCAAAGATAAGAAGTTTCTGAAGAGGTTTTCTGCTAAGTTCTTCCTGAGTAATGGAATTTTGTATAAGCGCAATCATGATTCAACTTTGCTTCGTTGTGTGGATAAGAAGGAAGCAACTGAGATTATGGAAGACATGCATGATGGGATCTTTGGCACTCATTCCAGTGGTCATACTATGGCAAAGAAGATATTGAGATCAGGTTACTATTGGTCTACCATGGAAGCTGACTGCTATCAACATTCCAGAACATGTCACAAGTGTCAAATCTATGCTGATAAAGTCCATATACCTCCATCACCATTGAATGTGTTGACTGCTCCTTGGCCTTTTGCCATGTGGGGCATTGATATGATTGGTGAGATCAAACCTACTGCTTCTAATGGGCATCGTTTCATCCTGGTTGCTATTGATTACTTCACAAAATGGGTGGAGGCAGCTTCATTTGCATCTGTTACTAAGAATGTGGTAGCTCGATTCATTAAGAATAATCTCATATGTAGGTATGGCATCCCTGAAAGGATTATCACAGACAATGGCTCTAATCTGAACAACACTATGATAACTGATCTATGCACGCAATTCAAGATTAAGCATCACAACTCTTCTCCGTATCGTCCGAAGATGAATGGGGCAGTAGAAGCTGCAAATAAGAACATTAAGAAGATTCTACAGAAGATGACTGTTACTTATAAGGATTGGCATGAGATGTTACCATTTGCTCTTCATGGTTATCGTACTACAATACGTACTTCAACAGGGTCAACCCCATTCTCCTTAGTCTATGGTATGGAAGCAGTTCTACCCATTGAAGTTCAGATACCCTCCCTAAGAATCATGAAGGATGAAGGCTTGGATGAAGATGAGTGGATTCAGACTCGACTTGACCAGATAAATTTGATTGATGAGAAGAGGTTGGCAGCTGTTTGTCATGGTCAGATGTACCAGAAACGGATGATCAAAGCTTTTAATAAGAAGGTTAAGCCAAAGGTATATCAGGCTGGTGACTTGGTAATCAAGCGTATCATATTACCATAGGGTGATCCTAGGGGCAAATGGACTCCTACATATGAAGGACCATTTGTAGTCAAAACAGTATTTTCAGGAGGTGCCATGATGCTTACAACTATGGATGGTGAAGATTTTTCACAGCCTGTAAATGCAGACATAGTTAAAAAATACTACGCATAAAAAGAGACCCGCTAGGTTGACCGACCTAGGCAAAATTAAGGGCATCCCGGCGAACCAAAAGGGTTCGGGCAAAAATTAGGGATATATATAAAAAATGTACACCCGGCAAGTCGAAAACCTGAAAAGGCGGCTTGGGCAAAAAAGGGTATCCCGGTGGATTGAAAACCTGAAAGGGCAATCCAGGCAAAAGTTAGGGATTAAAGCGTATGACTATGTCTCGTTTGGATCACCCATGTAAACTCCAACCAGTTGTGCTACTTAACCAAGTTCAAACAAATAAAGCTCAATCCAATCGTTTCCGTCTCAACAGCAGAAGATGAGATACTTAAAGATAATGGCAATAGTAGAATTGAAACTCAATAGGATTATTTCCCACATAGCTGATTTTCTTTGTTTTGTAAAAAATTTTACGATGAATTCCTCTTACTAGGATTTCTGTCTCCTTGTACAAACTTGCTTATGTATAGGTCACTTTGTGATATAAATAAAATTTCATCTTTGAATCCAGATTTACTTTTACCCTATTTACATAAGAGAAACGTCCATTGGTTGTGTTTGAATGTATGTATGCTTTCGAATATGATTGATGTTTACCAGAAATGCATAAAATGTTTAATATGATTGATGTTTACCAGAAATGCATGAAAATGCAGTAATAGTATTTACTAAGGACGAACGAGGGAAGGAATTCAACGAAGCTTCGCCGGTTCATCCCCACAAGACAACTACAAATCTCCAGTAGAGCAAATCTATCTTTATAGATACTTTGAGTTACATCTTCCCTTGAATTTATGTCCATCTCTTTTATCCTCAGTCGGGATACTCAGGAACTTATTCCTTCAATAGAAGTACGACGAACGAATACGGGAAGTTATAAATACTATACTATCAAACAAGACGGGAACAAGTTCCTCATATTCTTCAACAACGAATCAAGATTTATTTTCCCTAAGCCAGCAGTTGTTATACAAAGATATCTAGACGCTTCAGGCTGCATGATTCATACATACATCATTTACATCATACCATAACATACATATCCATAAATGCATAATACATTTACTTAGGTGCATCATACTATGCATGCAAACATATTGCATAAACTAACCTTTTCCTTGCAGGATGGTTATATGCAGATAAAACAGCATCAACAATTCACAAGTCAGAAATGATCCATACATTACTCAAGATGTCCTCGGAGAGTAGGCAAACGGTCTGTAAGAAGATCCATTCCCTAATCCAGGATATTTCCAGAAGATTTCATCTATCTGGTCTTGAATAGCAGGCAAACGGTCTATACAAAGATCCATTCCCTGGTTCAAGATATTTTTCAGAAGAACTAATCCTGACGTTCTTTTGGCCCTTGAATAGCAGGCAAACGATCTGTACAAAGATCCATTCCCTGGTTCAAGATATTTTTTCAGAAGAACTAATCCTGACGTTCTTTTGGCCCTTGAATAGCAGGCAAACGATCTGTACAAAGATCCATTCCCTGGTTTAAGATATTTTTCAGAAGAACTAATCCTGACGTTCTTTTGACCTTGGAGAGCAGGCAAACGGTCTATAAGAAGATCCATTCCCTGGTTCAAGATATTTTTCAGAAGAACTAATCCTGACGTTCTTTTGGCCCTTGAATAGCAGGAAAACGATCTGTACAAAGATCCATTCCCTGGTTTAAGATCTTTTTCAGAAGAACTAATCCTGACGTTCTTTTGACCTTGGAGAGTAGGCAAACGGTCTGTACAAAGATCCATTCCCTAATCCAAGATACTTCCAGAAGAGATAATCGGCACGAAGATTTATTTCTACTAGTCTATTCAACAATTCAAACTATGTTGCATAAACGATTCAGAGATGGCCTATACGAAGACCTAGTACTGATATCCAGTATCAACATAAAAACATCATCACATCCTGATATTTTAGATGGCATCTCTAAGCCCATCTCCAGTTCTTCCATGGCATCTATAAGCCCATCTCCAGTTCTTCCATGGCATCTATAAGCCCATCTCCAGTTCTTCCAAGTGGCATCTTCAAGCCTACTCAAGCATATACAATTAATCATCAGTGTTACTTTACGCACCGGCGAGTGCAAATTTTTGGGCTTTTGTGTTCAATCCCCTTCAACCTTCCAGGTCACGACTGGCACATATACCAATCTAACCCCTCAGGTTTTAGAAAATTGAATAGGGGAAGTTGTTGCACCCCAAAATTTTCCCTCCACAAGACAATACATTGTGTCCTAAGAGGTTCACAAGGATCACAAAGTTCACAAGACATCTCATGAGGTTCACAAGGTTCACAGGGTTCACAATTAGTTAGAAAGTTTGACAATTCCCTCAGACAATGCATCCTCCTAAGCAATGCATCTTAAACTAGGGTTTTGACTTTCATCAGGCTAAATGAACTTCCAAGACTTCAAGTGAGCTTCATAGCATCCTATATGTGTTCAAGAATCCCCATGTCAAGTTTCAAGACTTTCCCAAAGGATTTGCTCAGTCAGATGATCAGATAAGTTAAAATCAGTCAAAGTAGTTAAAAAGTCAAACTGAGGTCAACTGTGGTCAAACTTCATGATTTTTTGCCAACATCAAGTATATGAAGTAAAATTCATTATTTGATCAAGGATTGATCATAATTCATCAAGGAGATTTCAGATCATCAAGAATCAGGAGTTTCTAAATTAGGGTTTTCACAGGAAAAGTCAACTGAACTTTGACCAGCCATAACTTTCACATGCTTCATCAAAAATTTTCCATCCAAATCTCATTTTGAAGGAAATTGAATTCTCTATAACTTTGTGTCTCACAAGCCAAGCCCAAAAATGCTTCATTTGGAAGGTATGAGCTAAGACATTATAGGTCCTTTTAAAAGTCAACAACTTCCAAAGAGCATAACTTGAGAATGGTAAAAGATATGGACATGAGACCAAAGAGTTTGGTTAAAGGACTCTTCAAGCTTTCCAAAATGTCCAAGAACACCTTCATATCATTAAAATTTAAGGATTTGTGCCCTTGCAAAGTTAGGAAATTTTTGAGAGGTTTATGAAGCAAATGGGGTCTTAAAACCATAATTCACCAAATGGGCTGACTTTTTTGTGATCCAATTGGTTCCATGACATCATGCACGAAATCAAATTGATTTATTCATAATTTTATTCATTTTGTTTTTATTTATTATGATTTTTTATATTAAAAATCATTTTAAATTCAAATAAAATATAAAATAATGAAAATTGAAATTGATTTGGTTTCTAGAAGGTCTTAAATTATATTTAGACTTGATTGATACAAGAATTATGAAGATCATCCTAAAATAGCAAGCTTAGATCAATATATTTCAAGTTTTAAAGTCAAATATTTTTCAATCTTTCAAAGTCCAAATATCCAAAGTTTTGTGCAATTTTTGACCTAATTCAATTGTATCATATATATAGAACATTTAGCAGCCAAGAGATCACGAATTGGCAGCCTCCAAAGTCATCTTCAAACTTCACAAAATCCATTCAAAACTCAAATTCGGTTTCTTCATTACAAGGCTTTTTAAGGTTTTTTAAGGACATAAGAAGGATCCTTGGACTTCACTGATCATGTATCAATACTCATATGCATCCAAAACCTAATGAATGGCTCAAACCGAATCCAACTTTTAACACATTCATGATTTTTTTGTTCTTATATATAAATATATATATATATATATATATATATATATATATATATATATATATATATATATATATATATATATATATATATATATGCAATATAAATTGAATTTGATCATGTTTTTGTGTTTGTGACAAGCTTGTGATTGTTTCTGGGCGATTCAATTTGATTTTTGGTACAAGATTGAAGAATCACCATGGCTAGGGTTTTTCGGCCAATTTAGGGTTCTTTGATTTGTTAAATATAAATGAATTTTGAGGACGTGGTTGTGTGGTATGGACCTCAGGGAATGTATTGCGCTCATCAATTTCTGGAAATTTTGTTGTTTGCTTGGTGTTTGATAATTCGCAGGTGTGGATGCACAGGAAAAATCGTAGGAAGATTCGCATGAGAATTCGCAGGAAAACCTGCGAATTCCAGAGGAAGAAGATGACTCTTGGCGCCATCTGAAATTTGAATTTAAAAAGTTAATATTTTTAGAATTTTTGTTTATTTTATATCAACTAATGACGTCTGGTTCAGTTGGTTAGCGCGCATGTGTGAGATATGGATGGTCCTGGGTTCAAACCTTCCCCAGGCCATTTTGTTTTGTTATTTTCATTGATTTTCGCAGGTTAAAAATAAAAGGAAGGCTACCTATTTTACTATCACCAGCACGCAGCTGGTCCAGTGGATGACTTGTTGGTCCAAGGAGAATGAGGCCTAGGGCGTGGGTTCGATCCCTGCCCCAGGTAAGTTTTCAATTTTTATTTTGCTTAATTATTTTGTTTAATTATTTTTATTGTTAATTAAATATAATTATGTTTAATATACATATGTAAATAATTCTAAAATAACATGTAAATACTTTATATTTTCTAAAAAAAACCTCTAAAATTATTTTATAAATTCTAGGCCTAATTTTTATTTATTTATTATATACTTAAATCAAAATGTGTATATATTTAGTTAATAATTAAATTAGTAATGTAAAATTAAGTTATAAACCCTAATTATTTTTTTAAAACCCTAATTTATTTTCTAACTACTCAAAACCCTAATTTTCTTTTAAAACTTTAATTTCTCATTTTAATTATTTTTGCTTAATTATACTTAATAAATAATTCTAATATATATAATTAAATTATTAATCATGTTTATTTTTGTAAATAAATTAGTGTATAATTATTATTATTATTTTATTCTCATCTCAAAATTCTTTTAAAAAATTGTTTGTTTAAATCTAAAATTATTTAATTGATTTCTATATTGTATATTATTGTGCTAACCTCTTTTCTCTTATAATTATTTTTATTACTAATCTTTTATTTATTTATTATTATTATTATTTAAATTGTCTTATTATAATGTAACTGTACAAGCTATGTAATAGTTGTAGTATTTTAACTGTTTATTTATTTATAAATATATTGCTATGGTTAGTAAATTAGGGAGTGATAACATGTTTGTATTGTAAAATTAATTTAGATCACTAATTATAAGATAAATATATGAATTTGTACACGCACACACGTAAGTCGATCTTTGATCGCCATCTCACTTCTTAAGGATATCCCTCATGTTGCCTAAACAAAAAGGTCAAGTAAGGTGTCTTAAAGCAAAGTCCCTTCTCAGAAACAAATCATCTAGTCCCTTTACGATTATAAGATCAAGTCCCTTCGAATGTTGCCTTTGTAAATGATCTTGTCCCTTTCGAATAAAAGATGATAAGTCCCTTCGAATTGCTAAGACACCTTACAGTTGCCTAATCACAGACGACCCTTCACATGTCCCTTACAACATCCAAGGTAATGACTACCTATTCCTTAATAATATGGATAGTCTTACCATTAAAAGAACATTTAAGAACAGTAAAGATTCAAATTAGGATAGGTTCCTCTTAAGTACTTGCTCACTCATTCAAAACATTTCATAAACACTTCACATTTTCAAACAATTTTCAAAACAAAGTCTTTATATATATCCGTACAAGGATCATTATAAAGTACTTAAGAAAATTTTTAATCACACAATACACTTCTTAAAACATTTTAAAGTGAGCTAAGTAACTAAGAGCCCATGGATAACCATGGATGTAAAGGGTGCTAACACCTTCCCTTTACATAACCTACCCCCCGAACCCAAAAATCTTTTAAGGTCTTTCCTGTTCTTTTATGCCCTTTCCTTTGGATAAAATAAAAGTCGGTGGCGACTCTTGCTATCCGCAACATTTAAACTAAAGTCAGTTCTCCCACCGTGTTACAGAACTGGCGACTCTGCTGGGGATTTAATATTAAAGAGGGGTACCCTTAGGAATTAGATCACTATAAAATTGTTTGCCTTGTTTGTTTTATACTTATCTTGTTGGGTGCTCTTATGTGTGAAAGATCCTAACCCGAATCTAGTGTACCTTAGGTAAATGGCAATAGACCAAGGAAACTGTACGGTGTATACCAATATGGTTGATCTGGTGGCCATAGTTAGTGTGACTTCTTGGTTGGTGCTTATGTTCCTTAAGTCAAGTTGGGGATAATATGAGGCTGCCATATGTTGTCAATACACTAACTGACTTTTATAACCCTAGTCATCCCATCTTGGCCTTTAGAAGGTAGTGAGATAACCGGCTTTGGTGAAGACTGAAGTTGGTTGCTACTCGATACTACACTCATTGAGATTCTAAACTTGGAGGGTTTTGGTTGGCAAGTAAGTTGCCTACTGAACAACCACCCTTGTGAAGGATCAATGATATTGAGATCCCTTAGAACCTGGTTACTTTGTAGGACAGGATGAACCAACTAAACTTCAGGGGAGGGTACTTACCTTTAAACTTCATGCAAGCCTTCAAACCTAGGGCTATTGTGTGACTTGTTTGTGTGTGCCACATGTTTGTGATTGAGCATAACATCATAGCATCATCATGCATCATAAGCATAGAATTTTCACTAACCATTTCAAGGACCAAAGGATTTATCTTTGTTCTTTGTTGCAGGTCATGGCTTCTGCTCGTAGGAGTACTATCCGGATCAACTTTGTAGGAATACCTTCTAAGCTTAAAGAATTGGTCTCTTAGGTTTCTGAAAACTCCCAGTTCATCAAGAGGCATGGTCACCTACTGGATCTAGTCACTTCAGGGTTCAATGAAGACATGATGAGTGTTCTGTTTCAGTTCTTTGATCCTAAACATCATTGCTTCACATTCCCCGACTATCAGCTGGTTCCTACAATGGAAGAGTTCTCCAAGCTTCTGGGTATACCTATACTTGATTAGAGACCTTTCACAGGCTTAGAGAAAGAGCCTAAACCTGAATTCATTGTTGCAGCTCTACATTTGAAGAAGTCAGACATTGTTCTAGAAACGAGAAGTGGAGTTAAGGGTATTCTTGCTAAGGTATTAATGGAGAAGGCTCAAGTGTTCTTGAAGGATATGAGCTATGATGCTTTTGAGGAGATCTTAGCCTTGTTGATTTATGGTTTAGTATTGTTCCCCAATCCGGATCATTTCATAGACGTTCACGCCATCAACATATTTCTGAGTCACAATCCAGTGCCTACATTACTTGGAGACATTCTGCATTCTCTTCATACTCGTACTACGAAGGCACGAGGAACTCTGATGTGTTGCATACCTTTATTGTCTAGGTGATTTATTTCTCACCTTCCTCGATCAGTGATGAAGAATGAACAAGGGTTCAGATGGTCCAAAAGAATCATGTCACTTTCTCATGCAGATATTCATTGGTGCTCTAGATCTATGGAGAATGTTACTATCATTGACCGTTGTTGGGAGTTTCCTAATGTGCCACTTCTAGGCATAAGAGGAGGCATTACTTACAACCCTTCCTTAGCTTTACGACAGTTTGGTTACGCTCTGAGTGATGGTCCTCATGACATGTTGATTCAGGGTATTGTGTTTGACTACGACAACGATCTGCAAGGTTATCGTCAAAGGTTTATACGAGCATGGGGGAAAGTGAACAAGGTTGACAGCAAGACTCTGGAGCCCAAGTACACTATTCCTATGGAAGCTTATCTCAGATGGGTACGAGCTCGTGCTCAGACTCTTATGATGCCATATCCTGCCATCCTGCCAGTTACTATGGAGCCTGTTGCTGAGGGGGATACTTCTTATACCATCCTTCACCCAGACATGCCCACTGACATGGAAGACTTACAGAGATCCTGGATCCAGTTGAAGGAGCAAAGGGATACTTTTGAGACTCATTACAAAGCAAGTCAAGAAAGAATCCTGGAGCTAACAAAGCAACTTCACGAGGAGCGGAATCTCAACTCATACCTCAACACAAAGAGGAAACGTCCATGGGAGACTTAAAACCCCATCTTTTGTATTTATTTCATTTTTTATTGTAAGCCCAAAAGGCAAACAAATTTATTACTAATAAAAGTTTACTTTTTGGTTGTTTAAACAAATTTAGGTCCTGCGATCCTTGAAAACATTGCATACGCATTTATACACCATATCATTGCATCACAGGTTTCTTATGTACATGCATCTTAACTTCTCGCTGTTTATTTCAGCAGAAATGGCTCTTGAACAAACAGTCAAAGATCTCCAGGCACAAAATGCACAATTCCAGGAGCTGATCCTGAACTTGTCACAGGGACAGGATGAATTGAAGACACTGCTGGCCAAGAAGACTAAGAAGACTAGAAGGTCAAGAGGCCTTATCAACATGGGAAGAAGGTTCAGAGGTCCTGTCAAGACCAAGGAACAGGTTGAAGATTATGAGTCTAAGGAGTCTGAGAAAGAGGGAGGCAGTCTCCATAATACAATGGGGGATTCTGATTCTGAAGCAAATTACTATTATGATCCTAATGAAGATAAGTTCAAGATGCTGGTGGATAGAATGGATGCTATGGAATTGCAAAAGTCTTCTGGGCTGGATTTTGAAGATCTGAGTTTGATATCTGGAGTGGTTATACCCATTGGTTTCAAAGTCCCTACTTTTGTAGTATATGATGGTGTTTCATGTCCCAAGCTGCATCTGAGGTCCTATGTCCGGAGGATCCAACCCCATACTACTGATAAGAAGTTGTGGATCCATTTCTTCCAAGAGAGCTTGTCTGGAGCTCAATTGGAATGCTACTATCAATTGGAGAATGTTAACATCCGTGATTGGAATGATCTTGCTGAGTCCTTCTATAGGCAATATATATATACAATGCTGATTTAGCCCCTACTCGCATGCAACTACAAAGCATGTCTATGGGTGCTAAAGAAAATTTCAAGGAGTATGCCCAGAAGTGGAGAGACTTGGCTGGTAGAGTACAACCTCCTCTAACTGACAGTGAGTTAGTGGATATGTTTATGAGCACGCTAAATGGTCCTTTTTATAGTCATCTCATTGGAAGCTCATCATCTGGCTTCACTGAGTTGATATTGACGGGAGAGTGTGTAGAAAGTGGTATAAGGAGTGGCAAGATACAAGTGGGTGCTTCTTCATCAAGTACTGCAAAGAAGCCCCCTAGTGGGAAGAAAGAGTCAAATGTTGTTTATGGCCAACCTGGTCGTAATAGGAGTCACCAATCTGTGAGTGCAGTTCACATCTCCAATCCTACTCCTGCAACACCAGAGCCACCACAGGGCAATCAGCAGAGGCCTAGACGACAGTTCACCAAGATCAACATGTCACTGGCCCAAGCCTTGCAACATTTGTTGAAGGGTGAACTCATTACTTTGAAGGACCCTTCTCAGAATCCTAATGTTACCTCTCCCAGGTACAATCCTAATGCACGATGTGCATATCATTCTAATTGTCAGGGACATGTTACCTCCGGGTACTCCAAATGTGATTACTGCTCCCATGCCAAATCATGAAAAGACTGTTAATGTCGTTGATGAAGTTTCACATATTTCCTCAGTTGCAAATGTGACTACTCCATTGTCTGTTATCAAGAAGAAGTTGGTACAAGCTGGGTTCTTTCCAGGTTGTAATGAAGATTGTTTCTATTATGCTTATAAACCGGATAGTTGCTGGAAGTTGAAGGGTGGCATTCAACGCCTCATGGACAATTACACCATATTGTTTGAAAGGACACCTTCTGTGGATATTATGGTTGAACATATAACTCAAGGTGCGAAGGTTGAAGAGGTGGATATGGTTGATAAAGTGCCAGTAAGAATTACTTCCAAGGGCCCTATCAAAATCACTTATAAGGGTCCAATTAAGATTACTGCTAGAAGGCCCTGTGAGGACTGTTGCTGAAGCTAGAGTGGCTCCTATGATTATTACCACTCCTGGTCCTATTCCATATACTTCTGACAAAGCTATACCTTGGCATTATGGTTCTGATGTTTATATTCATGGTGTTAAACAGGAACCCTTAGCTGATACACCTGTTACTGATGAAAACCTTGATGTTGATAATATTGCTGGATCTAGTAAGATCACGATAAGTGGAAGAATTTTCTCCGGCTACCTCCAAGAATACAGTTACTCCAACTACTACCTCCACTGCTGCGACAAATACTGATGCCCGGGGCAAAGGTCCTGTTATTAAACCTGTGCAAACTGATGCACCAACTGCTGATGATCTTTCTAAGAAGATGGAAGAAGTACTAAAGATCATTCGCAAGAGTGATTATGATGTTGTTGATCAATTGGGGCATACTCCCTCCAAGATTTCCATGTTGTCTTTATTGTTGTATTCTGAGGCTCATGCTAAAGCCTTGATTAAATTCTTGAAGACTGCTCACGTGCCAAATGAGATTTCTGTAGATCAGTTTGAAAATTGTGTTGCACACTTGACCTATGATAATGGGTTAGGTTTCTCCGATGCTGATTTGACTCCTGCCAAGAGGGATCATAACAGGGCTTTACATATCTCTATTGAGAGTAGGGGCACTACCCTGTCTCATGTGTTGATAGACAATGGTTCTTCACTGAATGTGTTGCCCAAAGAGGTTCTGAACAAGCTTAGTCCTGAAGATGTTGTGTTGAGGCCCAGTAATATAGTGGTGAAGGCCTTTGATGGTTTGAGAAGAGTGGTGCACGGAGAAATAGATCTCCCAATCAAAGTAGGTTCTCAGGTCTTCAATTCTACCTTTTATGTAATGGATATTCGTCCTTCGTACTCTTGTTTACTTGGGCGCCCCTGGATCCATGGGGCAGGTGCTGTAATCTCCAATTTACATCAGAAGCTGAGATATCCAGTAAAGGGAAAAGTTGTCACTGTTTACGGAGAGGAAGGATATATGATTAGCCATGTGAACACATTTAAATATCTTGAAGTGGAAGGTGAATATGTTGAGACTCCGTGCCAGACATTCGAAGTAGTTCCTTGGGTTGTTCCTAATGTTGAAGCTCCTCCTGTTGTCAAGAGAGTTCCTGTGGTCACCAGAGTGCCTCCAACAATGGCCTCCCTCAAAGATGCTAGAGCTGTGGTGGATGAAGGTGGTTGTACTATTTGGGGTTAGCTTCCTGACATTCCTTACAAGTCTGACAAGTTTGGTTTGGGTTTCACTGCAGAGTCCCAGAAGGCTGTTCGTCGTGCTCGTGCTGTTCGTATCACCAATCAAGGGATTATGTAAGATCAAATCAATGTTGTGGGTGACTATGATGAAGACTACAACCTGGATGCTTGGATTTTTCCTACTGTGGATGATGGGATCAATAATTGGAAGGCTGAAGATGTTATTCCTATCACCTTTAGTCAGGAGTAAATACTATTACTGTGTTGTTATTTCTTAAGTTTGTAATTTTTGAACAATTAAACTCTTAAGCCTTGTGCCTTACCCGGGGCACAATGGTATGCTTGTTTCGGGATGTCATTTCATTTGCATACTTCATTCAATAAAAATCAGTGGACGTTTCGTTTTCGTAAATATTGTGTTCATTGTCTTTCTTTTATTTTATTTTTCTTTTATCAGCTATGTGTTCTTACACACACCCACATCACTAAAATGCAGATCCTCATCCACTCTGGATCCTGTTGATAACAGTTCTACTATTTCCAATTATAATTTCGAGAATCCGATCTATCAAGCTGAAGATGGAAATGAGGACGATTGTGAAGTACCTGTAGAGCTTGCTAGGTTATTACAACAAGAAGAGAAAGCTATACAACCACATGAAGAGCCAATCGAAGTTGTGAATTTGGGAACTAAAGAAAACAGGAAAGAGGTCAAGATAGGGGCTGAATTAGAGGATGGTATCAAGAACAGGTTGATTTTTAGATGTTACATGATTATGTGGAAATCTTTTCTTGGTCCTATGAAGATATGTCAGGGTTGGATACAGACATTGTGGTTCACCGTTTACCGGTAAAAGAAGATTGTCGTCCAAAGAAGCAAAAGGTTCGTCGCATGCATCCTGAAATGTCAGAGAAGATTAAGGCAGAGGTGATGAAACAGTTTGATGCAGGGTTCTTAGCTGTGACTTCTTATCCTCAGTGGGTTGCAAATGTGGTACTGGTACCAAAGAAAGATGGTAAGGTACGTATGTGTGTAGATTACAGGGATTTGAACAAGGTCAGCCCCAAATATGACTTTCCACTTCCTCATATTGATGTTCTGGTAGACAACACTGCTCAGCACAAGGTATTCTCCTTTATGGATGGTTTCTCTGGTTATAATCAAATCAAGATGGCACCTGAAGATATGGAGAAGACTACATTTGTTACACAGTGGGGCACTTTTTGTTATAAAGTGATGCCATTTGGTTTGAAGAATGTCGGGGCAACATATCAGCGTGCTATGGTGGCTTTGTTTCACGATATGATTCATCATGAGATAGAGGTATATGTGGATGATATGATAGCCAGGTCCCAGAAAGAAGAGCAACATCTTGATCATCTGCATAAGTTGTTTGAGAGGTTGAAGAAATACAAGTTGAGATTGAATCCAAATAAGTGTACTTTTGGAGTAAGGTCTGGTAAACTCCTGGGTTTCATTGTCAGTGGAAAAGGTATTGAAGTGGATCCTGCAAAAGTGAAAGCTATACAAGAGATGCCAGCTCCCCGTACTGAGAAGGATGTTAGAGGTTTCTTGGGACGATTGAATTACATTGCAAGATTTATTTCCCAATTAACTGCTACCTGTGAGCCAATATTCAAGTTGTTGAAGAAAGATCAGGTAATGGAATGGAATGATGAGTGCCAGACAACCTTTGATGAAATCAAGAAATATCTTCTAGAACCTCCAATTTTGATGCCACCAGTTGATGGAAGACCCTTGATTATGTACTTAACAGTATTAGACAACTCAATGGGGTGTGTGTTGGGGCAACATGACGAGTCTGGTCGAAAAGAGCAGGCAATATATTACCTTAGCAAAAAGTTTACCGACTGTGAAACAAGATATTCACTGCTCGAGAAAACTTGCTGCGCTTTGGCATGGGCTACTCGCCGACTAAGACAGTATATGTTGACTCATACTACCTTATTGATTTCGAAGATGGATTCAATCAAATACATATTCGAGAAACCTGCTCTCTCCGGACGAATAGCGAGATGGAAAATGATCTTAACAGAATATGATATATAGTACACTACTCAAAAGGCCATTAAAGGAAGTGTCGTGGCTGATCATTTGGCTCATCAAGCAGTTGTCGCTCCCACCAAATGAGGCTAAGTCAAATGGGGTACAGACGCGAACGGTCGGCGAAAGAGAGAACACTCAAGGGTGAACTCAGAAAGAAAAGAGTCGCCATCTAGGCATTTTTATCCTGGGGGAAAGGTAATGCTGCATAAACCTGAGAAAAGACATGGATAAGACGGTTGCGAACCAGAGAAACTGAGAAAGGGGGTTGGTTACAACCTGGGAAGGTATTAGCACCCAGATTGTCCGTCGTACTCGACGGGATCCACGCTTAAAAGATTTGTGTTTAAAAGGGGTAGTGTCAGTGCAATCTGTGTATCAAAGCTGGAAAAGAATGCAAGTGTCAGTGTAAAAGAAGTGAGAAGTGTATAAGGGAAGTGTCAGTGTAAGAACAGGAGTATGAAGCTCAAGACTATGAGGCTTAAAGAATGATGCTGGAAGGAGGGGGAATATACAGAGACTTTTGTTCGATAACCGTTAAGTTATGCCTACGTATCCTCTCGTGCAATGAGGAAGTCAGAACACCGTAGTTCGACTCAAAGAGACTGAAAGATAAATTGACTTGTGAACTGCTTACTTGTCTATGCTCAAGTGTATGACCTGTCTGGCTCAGGTGCAAACTGTCTTGCATTAGACGGAAGAAGCAAGTTCTCGTTTGTGAGTGAATGTGGTGAGAAAAGAATCCCAAAGGAGACGATTATTGTTTGTTTTTGGTGTTTTCAATCTTTATTGCTTTTTGGTGTTTGTCATAAGAAAATGAGCTTAAGCCTAATAGTAAACTCACCACATCCTCCCTCTGATTAGGGGTAATGAGAGTACCTTAAGTATGAAGTAAACACCTCACACTTAATCACCCTGATGTAGGATTAAGATCATTAACCTACTTGCAATTATTTAGATGTTTTTTGGAGTTTTTGTTTAGTGTTAAGTAATGATTTTAAGCCATAATCAAGGATTTAATGGACCCATTACACCATCCTAATAGAAGGATAATAGATGAGAACATTTAAGCTGAGGAAGGCTCCTCAACTTAATCCATGATTAGGGATTAATCTCATGACAAAACAAAGCCTTTATTAAAGTGGATTTTAGTTAATGATATGGTTAAGAAGTGATTTTTATGGTTTGTAAGACAGCTTGAGGGGGAGTTGTCCATTAACACTAGGGTTAGTCCTTCTTAACCAATTAAGGAAGAATTATAAAAATAAAAATATTTTTGGGTTCTGAAAATTAATGAAAGGTTTGACAAAAAAATTCAGAATTTTTTAATGTGTTTTGCTATTTTTAAAAATTCATGGAAGTTTAATACAAATAAAATGAAATAAAAATGAATTTATGGAGAAGTATGCAAATCCTGTGGCTGGAATTCAAATGAGAAACACGCGAATTGACTGGCTCCAGATCCTATGGTCCACATTCAAACTGGCAGATTTAACTTAACCCTAATTAATTAATCTAATTAATCAGAATTAAAAACTAATTGAGAGATCCTGGCCCTAGGTTCACGCGCGCTAAGCCTCATCCAACGCTCCAAGTTCAAACTGACTTAATCACGTGGCTAAACCCTAATTAGGGCTAAACAAATTCAGGCGACCGGAACAGTGGTTCCGGTCGTCTTCTCCGGCGACCCCTCAAGAACAAAAACCTCCCTGGACCATATTAAGAGCTGTAAAGCTCCAGATCAAACCTCTCAACCTCCCTAAACATGAATCCACCCTCAAAATCCATTTCTTTTCACTTAAAACCTAGATACGAATCAAAACCTAAAAATGACCAAACTTTCAGAGATGCAGTACATGCTCAATAGTCAATCATTTCCAAAAATAAAAAGTGCAAAGCATTCAGGGGAGCATGTAGATTATTTCAATAACTTAAAAAAAGGTTTCTGGAAAAATGATTTTGCGAAGATACCTGAAGTGAAGCCTTCAACTTGGAGCTTTCAGACTGCTTCCCTGCTTCCAAACTCCTCCAATGATCTCCCTGAAGATGTTTTGAGGCTTAGTTGGAGTGTGATGTGGCTAGTTTGTGAGATTGATGGAGTTCTGTTCAAAGGGGGTGGAAAATCGTGTTTGAGTTTCAAGGACTTTCAAGGCAAGATGAAAGGTGGTTTATGCTCTATGAAGCTTTTCTGAATGAATGGTGAAGTTGGTTTTGAGGTTTGATGTTTGTGTGATGAGATTCGAAGGAAAATGCCAAGAGGAGAGTTTTTGTGAACTATGGTGATGTTGTGTATTCAGGCTTGCCTCTTGTGTGTTTTGAGTCCTATTTGGTCCACATATCAAGCTGTGATAGGGCAGAGGGTTGGTGGTGGCACGGTGTGATTGGCATGGCCCCTTTTGCAAAAAGTCAAGTATATGTGTCCCTTGAGGTATGGGCTGTTTCAGGGCTAGAGCAAAGGCATGTCTTCTGCAGCTTGATTCAAGGATGACCATGGAAATGAGATTGAGGCCAATTAGCAAGTTTGTGAGAAGTTGTGGGAGGTTTTGCAAATTTCACTAAGTTTGGCCCTTTTGAAGTTTCTTAATGATCAACGCATGAAAATGAGTAATTCTTTGGTGCATTCTGAATTTTAGGTCATGATTTATGTTTATGTAATGCTTAGAAGTTGATTTGAAGTCACAATTGGCCTTGGCATGAAGTTTTGCAACTTTCCTCCTTTGGTGCATAAGTGAAATTTCATGATTTTTCCCAACTTTGGCAAGCCATAACTTTTGATCCAAAATGAATTAGAATGAGTTCTTGTACTTTTTGAAAAGGGAATGATCCAATCTACAACTTTCATGACCAAAGTTTTGTCATTTGAAGCATTTTTGAATCAAAAAGAGGAGGTTGAAAAACTTTCCCAAAATGGCAAGTTTCCATTATAAGTCACTTTCCCAAAAAGGCAACTTTGCAAATGGCTTGAAATTCTTCAATTTTGTGAACTTCTAACTTCTTCTAAGATCAAATAAATATCATACACATTCAAAATGATGGAGAAACCCCTTTGGTTGGGTCATTGGGGGCCTCAGATGCCCTGATTTTGCACTGACTTGCTTAAGAAGTCATCTCTTGATCAGATGTCTTCCCCATTGAATTTCTTCATGAAAATTGATATGCATGATCCTCATAACCTATAGAGACCAATAGAAACAAGAATGACCAAAAAATTTGGAGTTATGGCCTCTGAAACCAAAACCCTAATTTTAGGTCATTTGTGCAGTTAAGCCTAGCTTTGCTTCCATGCCTTTCTCAGTTCTTGTGATTCTTTGACTTCCTTGACCTTGTGAGGATATAATATGATGCTAGAACACACATGGACCCCTTTGAAGTGATTGATGACCTTTGGAGTGGCTCAAATAGCTCAGGGATGGCTCAGATCACAAACCCTTGATGCAGATGACTTTGAAACTATGCAGTGAAGCAAAAGATGCAATATGAGATGCTATGGTTGAACTTATGCACATGAAAAGATCATAAGCCATGGTAAAATGAGTGAGGGAAAATTTGGGGCCCATGACCCAATATAGAGACATGGGGAGAGAGTCTCCCCCACGTGATCCACGTCACCCAACTACCCACTAATCTCCTGATATGTAGGGGCAGTTGGACTAAGGGCAAGACCACGTGCTAGGTCTTACTTGATCCTACGCATTCCTTGACAGATCTTCCTTGGGCCTAGCTGATCCAACCCGTAGAAGAACCTTGGTCCAGCGCTGGGGGCACACTATAAATACCCTCTTCCATCATAGGGTCAAGTATTCTGAATCTTAATCTCTTCTACCTTTCTGTACTTGCATTCTTACTTTGGTATTAGAGCACCTTGCACGTACACCCCCTAGCCTCTCATCAAAGTTGCTTATCACTGGAAGGTTCCTTCTGATTAGGTCAGATCAGTTAGTATTATATATAATTTTTTTTGGTGGATGAAAGAAACTAAACTAGGGGCATTGCATTTGGAGGACCTTGAAAGTGGTGGCACAATAACGAAAATAACACAACTTTGGATAAGATTTTTACTTTAAAAAGCATAGTAATTTGTGGGCCATTTTTCGAATCAAACAAATTAGATAATTTCTATATAAATTGGTCTACCTCTAGAAAATCATCCTTTATATCAACAGTTGATGTCATGATTTCTGCATCATGATTCAAACCATTAATTAAATCACAAAACTCAACCATTAGAGCCTAACAAAGGAAAAGGATGAACATTCCCCCAAATGAAAGAAAAAAAAACAAAAATATAGTATCTCACTCTTTTCGATCGCGAGTCCATTATTTTTCAAAATCTCAGCAACAGTTACTACAGTAGCAATAGTTGTAACAAATACATGGAAAGAATGAAGAATACTGGTCGAATTCCCAGAACGACGGCGTGAGCTTGCTAGCAGAGACGAAACCGCTACAGTGTTATTCCCAATTTTATTCTCAATCGGTGTTACAGTGTTATATTCCTTCTTTATTCCTAATTTTATTCCCAAGTCAGCATTTATTTTAGTCAACTTGCCACATTGTCATTCCTTCACATACACCCAAGCTCAATCAATCCACGCCATCAACCTTTTAAATGAAATTCTAACTTTTTTAACGACTAAGACAAATGTGAACCATTTTAATAACGTAAAAGACCAATTTGGAACTTTTAAAAGAAAGATGACCAAATTGGACTTATGCCTATAGTTAGAGGACCAAAAAGAGTATTAAACATTTCATTAATTAAATAATAAATCTAACAATACACACATATCAGTATTTTAGAAGTTAATTTTAAATTGATTTTAAATTTAACTTTTTTTTATTGAATCATAAGATAGTAGTGATAATGAATGATTGTGATTTATTGTTGTATTTCTTGTTTTTACTTTTTCTTACTATTAAACATTTTTCATAAATATATAATCGATGTAGCAAATTTTGTTGGATTTAATTTGACTAAGACTATTAATTATTGTAAAATGACCATTTAACGAATAAACATTTTAATTTAAATCTATGATTTGGAATAAATTAAAAAATCAATTGATCATTTATTTTTTGAAATGTTAGAGCATAACATATAACATATGCAGTTTCTATTCAAATGTCGAAACAATTGATCACTTAGTTTTTTATTGCAAAGAATTGAAGATCATCTGAAAGAAAGTTCTTGAATGGATCCAGATGAACCATGAACCTCAAGATTAGTATGCTGAGTTACAGTGGGTCATCTTAAATTGACTGCAGCAGAAACTATCTATGACTATGGAGATATTCAAATGAAAAATGTTTTAGTACTAATGTAGATAATACAAAAACAATGGATAAAATTATAGATTATATAATTTATTGGGGGTGGTATAATGATAGATTAAGAACACACTTAACTAAATTAATGATGTAGTGTGTTCCCCTCACCTTTTGGATGTTTTGTCTTTTGTAGAGAGCATTGCTTTGAATTAATAGAAATTTCTTTTTAATTAAAAGAAAAATTTAAATGCTTAGATTGGATGGGGAGTAATTTGGTTGCTGATGGTTGTATGTCAAATCACAACTAACATTCTTATAATCAATTCCTCTCTAAGTCCTATCTATTTGAAATACATAATAAGAGTGTTTAAAACGTGATTCATTTTAATTTTAAATACATTTTCATTTTTAACTTCTAATAAATAATAAGAGTATTTTAATAAAAATATCATTTTCTCTTTGATTTATTTCTATTTTTAATTTTGTGTAAAAAGATCAACTGAACTTATTATATAGACTCATTGTGGGACTTATTGACTCCTTGTGGGACGGGAAATATAAGTTAATACTAGTATATTTGGTTCTAATTAAATTCAATAGTTTCTGGTTAGGTTTAACAAGAAAAACTGGAAATTTAAAAGGAAAAGTTCAAGACTTTCCCACAATGGTGCATAGTAATCTTTTCCTATACTTTGTGTTTTAAAAATCTAACCGATCATTAAACCGGTAAGGTCGTTGAATCAATGATTTATTGATCGAATCATTAGATTATTGGTCGAACCGAATGACCAAATCGGATTAAACCGGATAACTCAGTTAAATAGATCGATATTTTATAACAAAACAATATAATATAAAACTGATCAAACCGGATGAGTCTCTATAAGATATAACTAACACTTAACTTTTTTAAAATATCATATTATAAACTTACAAGTTCATAATCTAAATTCAAATTTTAAACAAAGATATGATACATAACAAAATAATATAAAATTATAAAGTCTAATTGCAAATAAGACATAATCTAATTGAATAATTTATAATAAAATAACTCCATTGTATATCAAATTTAGTTCAAAGGATGAAAAATTGATTCAATGTTGAGATATTCTACTTCAATATTAAAATCATTTTACTGAAATCAATCGTATCCACAACAACTTCCTCATGATATTATTACTTTATTTTATTTTTTATTATTTTATTTTATTATTTTATTTATAATTTACTTTTTAATTCATTTACTTTTTTTAATTAAAATAGTAAAAAAAAAAATATTTTTTTAAGAAAATGCAATCAAACCGCCTGTTTATGAAAATCTTTGATTTTTTCGATTTACATTGTGTTCGCAGTGGTTTCTGGCGAACAACCTCTGGTTAACCAATTTCTTTAGAAAACTGGGTTACTTGCAGGACCAACCATACAAGTCCTGGGATACATGTGCATTGTTTCTGTCGAAATCTTCTTAGAATTTGGTGACTAATTTGTGGTTTGTTTTATCAGTATTGTCAAAGTATTAAGAACTTTGATTTTGCAAGTAAAGTAAAGTTTGAACTTAAAGATGAAATAGAGTTAAAAGTTTAAACAAGAACAAAAAGACATGTCGAAGGCTGTAAACTTGCAGAAAAATAAATAAAGCTTGAAAATGACATTAAACTTGATAAATGAACAAGTAATTTAAATGACTTTGAAATATAACTGGTGTTCAAACGTACATTGTTCCAAATCTTAGACTCATTTTCTCTCACACTGGGTACTTAGAGTTTTTTAATAGGAATTTTGTATCAATTTTCACACACCTATTCTAAACACAAACTATCCTATTTATATATAAACAAAATAACTGCTTAGAACGGAAAAACTATAACTAAACGACAAGTGTCAGCCTGCATGTAGACTTTTCTCTGAAACCTCCATGTGTCCAACTGCCAAAAGTTACAACCTTTGGAATTTGAATTCCTTTTGAATTTGAATTCCTTTCTTTGGTGACGAAACCTTGCACCTCTTCAAACTGTCGAAGCCTTTAAAAACACAACTCCTTCAGCATTTGCCAAATATTTTCTTTTGTCAAATATCTCCTTCTGTCGAAATCATTGAAAGTCCGTCTTCTGTCGAAACGTCGAAAAAGAAGCTTCCTTCTGTCAAACACTTAGTTATAAATAACTTCCCAACTTTTATTCTGCCAGAACACTATTTGTATTTCTGTCGAAATAATGGAGTTTTAAACCTTGTCAGCAATTCTTGAATCCTCTTCCTTTGATTGACCTTCGACAAAGGTAACCTCAAGCCCTTAATTTCAGTCTTGTCGAAATTATGGGTTTACAAATTGCCCCCCAGCAAAGATGTTTTCGACTATCCTTGGAGAAATATCTTTTGCTGTCGAAGTGACCTTTGACTTCCTGTCAGTTGCATTTATTGTAAAGTGATTTTGTTGAGTCCCAAGAAAACATCATGATTTCCACTTTATTAAAACGTCACGTCTAGCCCACGTTTTTACACAATCTCCCATAACCCTATATTGTAGGTAAATCATGGCCTCGTACCAACTGCTATTTTCTAACTTCCACTAAAGGATCAGCAATGCACGTTTCCACTTCCTAACTGAAAATCTTTTCATTTTCCTTTTTCTTTATTAGTCATTTATTTCATCCTCTATAAATACCACTTTCAACACCATTTCATACTTTTCACCTTCTCAACTCTTCTTTTACCCAAACGTAAAAAACTCCATTTCCAAACCTTTCAAAGCTCCTGTTTCTTCAAGCTCTTCATCAAATCAATGGCTCCTCCAAAGGCTACCACTGGACGCAGTGCAAAGAAGACCAAGAAGACCATGGATCTTCCTCCTGCTCACGTATTATCTGGGCCTACACAATCACAACATCAACAGTACTTTCCAGAACCCCCAAATGAAAGGGAAAAGACAAGCATTTACAGGTCACAGGTAATGATTCCCATTTCTGTTTCTGGAGTTCATCATGCTATGTTAGGTCCTATTTTTGATCCCACTATGGACCCTAATCGTTTAAAAGAATTTTACCCCTGTTATTCTGCTTCCAAACCCATAGCTGCTAACAAAAACCCTAAACCTGTCGAAACCTCATCAAAAGAACCTGAAGTCCTTATGGCTTCGACAGAAATAGATCTGTCTTATCTAAACCAAAATAGGATTTTTAGGAGTCCCCCTTTGACGAAAGATCCCTCTGAGTACCTAACATGGCTTACTAGGGTCGAAAAAGCCAAAGAAAATTTTTGGAAGAAAACTGGCATTTATGACTTAATCCAATTGTCGAAGGAGGGTCCCCGTTATTGCCAAAACATGCTGTTAGCCTCCTTGTACTTTTGGGATAGTACTTACAATACTTTCCACTTACCCTGTGGAATGATGACTCCCACCCTATTCGACATAGCAGCCATAACTGGCCTTAGTCCTTTAGGGGAAATCTTTAACCCTGAACACTTGAACAAGGACCCCATAGGCTTCGACACAAAGCATGTTGGGTACTCTGTCTTCATAGCCCATCACCAAGGTGAAAGCAATGAAGAAGTCTCTGATAGAGAGCACATTGCCTTCCTCAGCCTGTGGTTGTCCAAATTTGTATTCTGCACAAGGTCCCTTCAGGTGGCCAGAAGTTTTATCATTATGGCTAATCAGCTTCATAATGGAGTTGCGTTCTGCCTGAGTGAGCTACTTTTGGCAAACCTTTATGAATCCTTAAGTGAGAGTGTAAACAACCTCAAGACCCTTAAAGACAAAGGCAACATTAGTCTTACAGGCCCTTTTTGGCTTCTACAACTATGGCTGAATGCCACTTTTGAAACCTTCATCCCCAACAAAATGCCAGTTGTCGAAGACGCAGTAAAAGAAAGGCGTGTCGAATGGCCTAGGCTGGTTCAACTGACCCCTACAGATGATAATACAAGCCTTCAACAAGCATTCACTGGCTACATCATGATGTTCGCCAAACGCTACAAATTTTCTCCTTCAATGGCACCATTCGCCAACAGACAAGTGGGTCCAAGATGGTTTACCAGAAGACTCCCAGTGGAGAATCAGAAGGATGAAGACTCCTATATCTCCATTTGGGAAGCTTTTCTCATGCCCAGGCACTTTTTCTCCCATCATAGCCTTAACAACACAAAGGTATCCCTCATTGTGTACCAACCCAATCTGGTAGCTAGGCAGTTTGGATTAATCCAAACGAAGACGAAGCCTATCTACCACAAGAAAGGTGCTATCATTTTCTACAACTCATTTCACCATTTCGACAAAAGTTTAGAGCTGTACAACAAGTTTTTCGACCCAACTTTGGAGGTCTATCCCACCATTTTTCTACCAAACTTCCTCTGTACTGAAGAATTCGACGTCTGGTGGAAGGAATATTACATCAACAGATTTTTCGACGTAGCAACCTTCACTACTCTTCTGACAAATGCTTTTACCTTTGTGCAGGACAAGAAGAAAAAAGGTACAGATCAGCATATCAAAGAAGTTCAAAAATTTCAAAAATATTTCGAAACCATTTACAGGCCTGATGATCTTCGTCGAACCATAGCTGAAGCAGCAGTATCTTTAAAATACAAACTCACAGAGAAATTAAACAAGTTGTGGTTTCCTTCATCTCTTCCACCACATGCACACTATGACTATGCATTCACCACTTTTCCTCCAAAATTCCCTCCACTACCTTCTGCAGAATTTGGGGTGGCCTTGTGTCCTCCATTTCCAGATTGGTTTGTGTGTGTATCTGATTTAAAACTGCTCCGTGAAAGAAACAAAAAACCTGCCGAACGCGTGGTTGCGACGAAGTATCATCTGCACAACTTCACTGGGCACCTTCACATTGGGATAGAACACGTTACTGTGGACGAACCCATTCTTGAAGGTGTCGAAGAAATTACATTCCTTTATTTTGTTTCTAACTCCTTTATTCCTATATCAATGTTCATGCAACTTTCTTTTTCAGCTGTTAGAATTGTCAGGAAGACTGCTGGCGAAGGAACTTCTTCCAAAACAGTCGAAAAATCCCCCTCAACTACCAAGAAGGTTTCGACAAAATAGAGCATCCCTCTTTATTTGCGTACTTCACATTTCTTATACTGAACACTTCCCCTTTTTTTTTGTGTAGGTAACTCGTACCCCAGCAAAGAAGAGGAAACCAGAAGAAAAGGAGGCAAGCGTCGAAGAATCTGAAGACGAATCCCCTGAACCCCAGCCTTTGAAAAGAAACAAAGGTCTAAGAATTAAAACAGTAGCCTCTCAAAGATCTATAGTCCAAAGACGAACTCCACCTGCCAGTCCAGTCAACCAAATTCCCACAAGGAGTGAAAGAAGTGGAGACTCAAGTGCACACACTGAAATCCCTCAGGTAATCACTTCGACAAACAATATTCCCACATCTTGACTGCATGTATCTATCTTATAACTTTCTTTCATGTTTTCTGTAGGTTGTCATTGATGTCGAAGAGACTTCTACAATCCAAGAAGAGCATGCCCCTTCTAATTCTGAAAGGACTCTGGCTGAAAGGCTTCAAGATGATGCCACTCCAGATACAGGTGTCCATGGACCTCAAACCTTGGATGAATTCGACCTCAGTGATTCTGAGTCTTCTGGCAACAACTCTCCTTTTCGACCAGACCCCATTGCAGAAAAAATAATTCCAGATCAAGATGCACCACTTCCACCACCAGCTGCTATACCAGAAACTGACGAAGATGCCATTGCTCAGGATGCACAAGCTCCAGATCCAACTGACGCCAACATAGTTGACCAAGAAAACGTCGAAGAGGAAGTCACTCTGTCGAATCAGCCAGGAGTCAACTTGAGCATTGGAGGAACTTCTCAAAACATTCCTTCTTCATCAAAGGTTCCTGTCGAAACCTCTTTGGGTACTGATTCGACAAGTTTATCACATGAAGAGATTGAGAGCTTGAAGGTTAGAAAACCCTTTGAATACTTAAAAGCTTTGCTCGACACCAGGTATAACTTCCAAGATTCCTCTCCCAGTGGTTCGACAGCTTCAGGGGCCACTTCTGACCTTCAACCAATCAGTGTCATTATGGATGAGATCAAGACAAGGATCCTTGGAGTTGACCTATTTGAATTCTTGGCTGAGAATACTTCTGCTCAATATGATCTAAAGAAACTCCTGAAAAGTGCCAATTTGTTGGAGGCTTCGACTGAGGAAAGCCGTTTGGTGATGGATTTGATATCTTTAATTGATTCTGTTAATGCTGATCTGGTTCGACAAAAAGAAGTCTCCCAAAAAATCACAGCCAAGTCTGAAGAGCAAGTTTCAGCATGGAACACAGTGGCTTCTTCGACAGAAAGGATTTCAGAGCTGAACAAGCTTTCTGACGAATACACTAAGGCTGCTGCTGAGTGTGAAAGCAATATTCAAACTTACCAAGCCCAGATTGCTGATCTGCAAAGGAAAATCCTCCAAGAAAAAGAACGCCAGACCTCTCTCCAAAAACCGAATCAGGAAGCAATAGACAGTGAACTCCAGAAGGGGCTACAATATGCAGAAACAGCCCAGCAACTTCACAGGGAGCTTGACGAAATGACTGTCAGCAAGAGTCTCTGCGAGCGTCGAATTCAACTTCAAAAGAAAAAGTTCGACGAACTCAAAGCTACTTTTCTTCGACAGTAGTTTTGTAATAGAACTTAGGAATTTATTTTAAGGATATTTTCTTTTAGCACTTTTATATGTAATGCTATTTTACGCCATTTGTTTGGCGAAGACAAGTTTCGTTTGCAATTTCAATTTGTTCCTATTTTTATTTCCTGCAATGTTGGTTTATACTTCTTTAAGTACTTCCCATTTATTTTCAGCATTCTTCTATCTTTTTCTATTTCTTCGACTTCGTATGCTCCATTGGAAAAAACTCTTAGGATTTTGAAAGGTCCTTCCCATTTAGGGGACCATTTTCCCATCACTCTGTCTTTCTTCTCCATAGGCAAAATCACTTTCCAAACTAAATCATTTACTAAAAAGGCTTTGAATTTTACTTTTTTGTTATAAAACTTTTCAACTCTCTCTTTCTGCCTTCTTATTAATTCTAAAGCACGCAACCTTTCTTCGTCTAAATCAACCAATTCATCCATCATCATACTCCAATAGATTTCAGATGGAATCTCGTGATGTCTTTGAATTCGTATTGACTGTAAACAGATTTCGACAGGCAATACTGCATCATGTCCATAGGTTAATTTAAATGGGGTGGAATTAGTTGCTTCCTTAGGAGATGTTCGACAAGCCCAAAGGATTTGATCCAGGGTCTTATGCCAATTTCTGGGTTTTTTACCCACATGTTTCTTTATCAGGTTTATTACTACTTTGTTGGCTGCTTCGACCTGACCATTTGCTTGAGCATAATAGGGTGTCGAAGTCAACAACTTAAAACCTGTCTCTTTTGCAAATGCCTGCATATTTCTACCAGTAAACACAGATCCTTGATCAGTGGTTATAGTCTCTGGTATCCCAAACCTATACATTATGTGTTTCTGGATGAAGTCTATGACTGCTTCCTGATCTACATTCGTCAAGGGTATGGCTTCAATCCATTTAGTGAAATAGTCTACTCCTACTAAAATGTACTTCTGCCCTTTTGAAGAGGCTGGTCGAATTTCACCAATCAAATCTAAAGCCCAACCTCTGAATGGCCAAGGCTTTATAATAGAATGTAACTCACTTGCTGGCACATGAGGTATGCCTGCATGGATTTGACATTCCTGACAACCCTTTGCAAATTCGACACAATCTTTCAACATGGTTGGCCAATACATCCCTTGTCGAAATAATAGCCATTTCATCTTATGTCCTGCTTGGTGAGCACCACATGCACCACTGTGCACATTCGACAAAGCTATATAAGCTTCAGTCTCTCCTAGGCATTTTAGTAGAACTCCTTCTGCAGTCTTTTTAAACAGTTCATTTCCAAAGAGTACATAACTTATAGCTCTGTACTTTATCTTTCTTTCGACTGTCTGATTTGGATTTTGTAAGTAATCTTTGATGGGTTTTCTCCAATCTCCAACTTCTAGATCACCTACATTGAAAATCTCAAAGTTTTCTTTATCACCATATCCCAATCTCATTGTCTCCAAATCAGATGGGGACAATTTGGTGGATAAGACTTTGCCTCTCACTTCGACAACCTTCATCAGATTTTCCTTCGACACTTTATACCCTGAAGCCAACTGAGCCAAGTCATTTGCTTCTTGATTTTCTAATCTGGGAATGTGTCTAAAGACTACACTGTCGAATCTTTTGAGGAGTCTGTTGGCTATCACAAAGTACATGATCAAATTTTCTTTGACACATTTATACTCTTTCGTCAATTGTTTTATCACCAACTCAGAGTCACCCATTATTTCGACCTCTGTTGCCCCCAGTTCCAACAAAATTTCAAGTCCAGCAATTAAAGCTTCATATTCTGCCTCATTATTTGAACAGAATCCTTCTATTTTATACTTGAACTTTGTTGGAATTTTATTGGGAGAAATAATTAATACCCCAACACCTGTTCCATTTTTATGACTGGAACCATCAAAATATAACCTCCAAGGCTCTTTTTCGACATAATTTGTCTCCTCTCCAAGTATGGAGTGGTCAGCTATAAAGTCAGCAACTACTTGCCCTTTAACAGCTTTTAGAGGCATATATTTTAAAGAATATTCAGTCAAGGCTAAAGCCCATTTTCCAATTCGACTATGCAAAATAGACTTAGACAACATATGTTTTATTACGTCGAAATGAGAAGATATATGTACATCAACGGGTTTTATATAATGCTTCAATTTCATACAAGAGAAATATACACATAAACATAATTTCTCTAACATGCTATATCTAGTTTCAGCATCATTTAAGACTCTGCTGAGATAATAAATGGCTCTTTCGACGCCATGTTCATCTTCTTGACAAAGCATACTTCCTAATGTTTTGTCAGATGCTGATATGTAAAGCCTCATGCTTCTTTTTCGACAAGGAGATATTAAAACTGGAGGATTTGCTAGATACTCCTTGATCTTGTCGAAGGCATCTTGCTGCTCTTGCCCCCAAGTGAAACCTTCCTTCTTCAGTCGAAGCAGAGGTGAGAAGGCCTGAGTCTTTCCACTAAGGTTGGAGATGAACCTTCTGAGAAAGTTGATTTTCCCTAGTAGAGACTGCAATTCCTTCTTTGTCGATGGCGCTTTTGCTTCCATTATTGCTTTAGCTTTGTTCTCATTAATTTCAATCCCTTTCTTGTGGACCACAAAGCCTAAGAAGTCCCCTGCCTGCACACCAAAAGCACATTTAAGAGGATTCATTTTCAAACCAAACTTCCTCATCCTTTCAAAGGACTGTCGAAGATGGTTAATATGGTCCAAGCCTGAAGCAAATTTAATCACAATGTCATCTATATAAATTTGCATAAATGTTTCGATGAAATCATGAAAAATAGAATTCATAGCCCTTTGGTAAGTAGCTCCAGCATTTTTCAAACCAAAGGGCATGACTACCCACTCATATGTTCCTATTGCTCCTGGACAACGAAAAGCTGTTTTTGGAACGTCTTCTTCAGCAATGAAAATCTGGTTGTAACCAGAATAGCCATCAAGCATACTTAAATACTCATAGCCTGCTGCAGAATCTACTAGCATTTCTGCTACTGGCATAGGATACTCATCCTTAGGGGTGGCTGAATTTAGATCTCTAAAATCAATACACACCCTTAATGTGCCATTTTTCTTAATCACAGGAACGATATTAGCAATCCATTCGACATACCTTGTTGTACGGATGAATTCGCATTTTAGAAGCCTTTCGACTTCTTCTTTGATTTTCGACAGAATTTCAGGTGCAAAGCGTCTGGGGGTCTGCTTTATTGGCTTCTTCCCTTCCAGTATTAGCAACTTCAATTCCACCAAACTTCTGTCTAAACCAGGCATTTCGTCATAATCCCAGGCGAAGCAGTCTTTAAACTCATTCATCAGTTGGATTATTTCGACTCTGAGTTGAGGATTCAACTTGGCACTGATGTAAGTGGGCCTTTTTTCTGCCCCCAGTCCCAGATTAATCTCCTCTAAAGGGTCCTGTGCCACCATTTTCATATTGGTTGAGGTTGGATCCTTTTCGAACCCCAAAGGTTCGTCATCATAAATGGCATCAAGTCTTTGACTCTGCCATTCACCATTTGAGTCTTCTTCAAAACTCTGATTTGCATGTTGCTCCTCAATATTTTCTTGAGGATATTGTCCTTCGACAACCTGAGTGCTGGCTTCGACAGCCATATTTCTAACTTCAGCCTCTAGGGCCGTTCTGAGTTGTTTTTCGGCTATATAAGCCGAAATCCTTTCCATTGCTGAAACTTCAGTCATTTTCACTGAATTCACTCCCCCATCCAGTTGGGTTGACATGGGCAGTTTCCCAGGTGTAGTTTGTCTCCCCAATTACTTCTTTATCCCACTGGAAACCATGCGTAGGATGGAGGTACATGGAACAGTAAGCATTGTCGGAAGCTGTTAAGTCGAAAGCAGCAGGATTGCATGGTGCTATGTGGGCTAGATTTTTGTCAAAGTTACGACCAGTGACATTGTTCACATCAGCTGTGAAGTAACTCTGATCTGCTTCTATGTTTTCAACAATCCCATCTGGCCTCCAGATTGCTATCCTTTGATGCATGGAGGATGGTACAACCCCAATTCCATGGATCCATTCTCTCCCCAACAGTAAGTTGTAATTTGCCTTTGATGCTATCACCACAAACATTGTAGGCCTGGTGATGGATCCTACAGTCAAGTTCAGTTGTATTACTCCCAATGTTGTTCCCACTTTACCTTCATAGTTGGACAACACCATATTGTGAGGCTTAGTGTCGGAGTCATCTTTTCCAATCCTCTTTATCATGTAATGAGGAATTAAATTTACAGCTGCTCCACCATCTATCAGAATTTTGTTGACACCCACACCTTCTAACTTTCCTTTTATGAAGAGAGGTTTTAAGTGAGCCTTCATTGCATCATCTGGCTTTTCGAAAAAGGCATTTTGCTCTTCGACACAGCCATTGTTCATTATGTAGTAGCATACAGGCTTCAAACCTATGCTGTCATCTGCCATGTCATCCTCTTCATCTTCGACTTCAATTATCCTGTCGTAGTCTCTGGGCAGCACAGAAACCACATTGCAAGTTACGTCGAAAGAGGCATCTGATTCTGAACTAAATTCATCTGTGACTTCTTCGTCCACTGGCATTCTGTTGTTTGTTTTCTGCATTTCTGTGGTGTCACTAGATCCATTCTTCTGAGGGGTTTCTTTTTCTGCCAGAGGTATCCCCTTGTTTGTGATCTGCACACATTTGCTTGATTCAGCCTCCTTTTGCCCAACCTTTTTGTGTTCCACACTTTCCTCTCCAATTTTCTTCTGCCTTTGGAATCTTCTCCATTGGGATCTGGACATAGGATTCTTCCCTTTGTAGTTTTCAGAGACGTATTTTGGCTTTGCCTCTTTTTTAACTTCCAATGAGGGACCCCTGTTCACTTCAAAACTCTTCCATCTCTTCTGACCTTGGGCATCCCTTATAGGTTGAACCCATTTGTCATCATTGGGTCTGTTGGATGGTTTGTAGGTGTTGAAACGTCTTTCTCTCACCCCTTGACTGTGATACTTCCCTCTTCTTGGGTCAAATCTTTCATTTCTGGTTGGTGGGACTGTTCCCCAATTTCTTTTCCTCTGGGTCTTTTCTGCTGCTTCTAAGTCATCAGCTGCTTTCTTGTCGAATACAGCACTGCATCTTGGGCAAAGCATGACTTCTGCATTTTTCCTTTGACACCTCTGGATGAATTCGACAAGACTCTCGTTCTCTTCTGGGTAAACCAACTTCTGATGCTTTTCTTGATGTTTCTTTCCCTTGTTGGTGTCTGGTCCTCCCTTTTGAGTAATTTCCACCATATGAATCCCAGCACTCTGTTCAGTTGTAATTTTCAATCTATTCATTTTTTCGACTAGCATGATTTCCTCTGGGATGTCCTCCTTTGACTGACTCACATTGCCTTTTGGGTGTAATCCCTTATAGATGTATTTGCAGCAATGTGCAACCCTTTCGACAGGATGTTCTTCAGTTCTGGTGGTGCCACTGTTTATTGGTTCGACAGTGAGGGAATTGTCATCAGCCCCTGCTGTTTTGACCTCCTCTTGGTCAGGGCCTTCAGTGGCCACTTTTTGGACAGTGAGGGTTTTGCTATCCTCCTCTTCGTCATCCTTTTTGAAAGAATCTCCTCATCCCGTGGGTTTGATTTTGTTGATATCTGTTTTGGAGCTTGGTGGTGCTGAATATTTCACCATGAAGTCGAACTTCCCATTTGACTCTCCCAAAGTGTCCCAGATCACCCCTTGCTCAGCATCTCTTTCACAGTTTTCCCTGTCGAAGCTTCTTCCCACTTTGACTGCATTTCTTCCGTCGAAACCTTCAGTAGTTTCAGTGGCATTCTCACTGTCGAAGTCTTCAGAAACTTTGACTTCTTTTGCCTCATCCTGGTCAGCAGAATTATCACCTTCTTCCACCACATTGACATGGGTGTCGAAACCTTCAGCAGCTTCTATCATGGTGAAGTTGGTGTCGAAGCTTTCAGTAACTTCTACCATTTCAAATTTCTCTTCTGCCATGATCTCCATTTCGACCACGTTTACCATTTCTGGTTCAGCATAGTTGGCCTCCACAACCTGCATGGGATTGGAGTCAATCTTCATCTGCTACTTGCCTTTGTCTCCAAACTTCAGCCTTCCATTTTGGATTGCGTTCTGGACAAGATCCCTGAAAAGGTAACATTGAGAAGTTTTATGACCCAAGAAATTATGGTATTTACAAAAACCTCTCTTTTTCTGTTGGTCTACAGGAGGCTCTTTAGTGCCTGCTGGTTTTATTAACTGACCATCTTTGACTAATAAATCAAATATCTCATCACACTTGGTGATGTCGAATGTATAGGTTCTTTTAGGGAACCTGTCATTCTTTTCCACTTCGACTGGATTTTTTCCATTCGACGGGGCTAAAACTTTACAAGAATATGGAGGGCCTTGTTTTAATTCTGCAAGATCAATCTCTTGCTGGTCGAAAATGACTGGTTCGTTTTCGTCATAATCATCTTCTTGAACTATTCCTACATAGGCCACTCTTTCCTTCTTGTTTTTATTTGATCTAAATTTTTCATTTTTTAGTCTTTCTATTTGCCTCACTCTGTCTGCCAGTTGTGCCATGTCTCTCAAGTATTGGGTATCCAGTTTTTTCCTTATGGAATAATCTAGACCCCCTGCAGCCATTTCGACTAGTTCTTGTTCCGGCACTTGCGTAAAGCATCTGGCTTTTAATAATCTAAACCTATTCAAATAGTCATCTATAGGCTCAGAAAATTTTCTTTTGACACTTGCCAACTCTTTCAAACTTATCTTGGTTTGTCCCATATAGAATTGTTCATGGAACAATCTTTCTAATTGGGTCCAAGTAAAGATTGAAGTTGCAGGAAGTGATGTAAACCAAGTGAAAGCATTTTTCGTCAAAGAACTTGGGAAATATTTCATCCTCAAGTTCTCATTATTAGCAATCTCCCCTGCCTCTATCAAGTAACGCGCCACATGTTCTATGGTGGATTTACTAGTATCCCCTGAGAATTTTGTGAATTTGGGGACTTTCCACCTTGGTGGTAACTCTTGTTGTAAGACAAATTCAGACAAAGGGGAAGTATAACTAGGCCTTTGTAATCCTACGTTTACTCCATTTTGTGCCATTATTCTCTCAACCATGGTGGCAATATTATTTTCGACAGGCATGTTATTGTAACGCATTCTCTGCTGTAATACTTCGTCAGCATTTTGGTTCCTTTGGACTATTATCCTTCTTGGTTCCTGTCGAATAGGTTCTTCTACATTAGGCTGTTCGACTATCACCTCTTGCCCCCTGGGATTTTCATGAGGGTTCCCTAAGGGCCTTTGGTTTATAGTAAGTTCCTCTTCGACAACCCTATTGGCAGGATTCTGGTTTAATTGCATTCTTTGTTGTGCTTGCGGGACTCCAAAAAAGTCAGCAATGCGTGCCATCTGTTCTGCCAATATTTGGTTTGTTTGGGTAGTGTTTTGTATTAAGGGATTGAACACTTCTCCCATTTGTTGTGTCAAAGCCTGCACCATATCATGATTGCTTTCATCCATCTGTTGACGAATTACTTGTGCAGAATGGTTTGTCATAGCAGGCATATGGAAACCTGGTGGAATTTGATTCATTCTATTTCCATTTCCACCATATCCTGATCCCTGCAATGGTGATGACACTTGAACCATAGCATCAGAGAATAATGGTGACGAATTATGTAGGCTTGCCATCATTGAAGTTGGCATTCCATATGGTTGTTCCCTCCCAGTCAAAGGCTGAGAGTAATTCAGATATGGCCTGAATGTATTTCCTCCAGGGGGAGGGGTTCCAAGGGGTCTGGCTTGTCCCATGGTGGAAGAACTAGGCATATTTTGGGATCCTGAACCCGTTGGTATGGAATCTCCCAAAGGAGGCCTAATTTGTTCTAAAACAGGGCCAGACATTGGTATTGTTCCTGACGAAGGGATAGGGTTGGAAACTGGTATTGTTTCGTCAGGAATGTTTGAAGTATTTGGCAAGTTAGCCATGTTTCTTCTTCTTGTTCTCTTTGGTCTCTCTACGTCGGTTACGGCTAGTTTACCGCTTCTAAGAATCATACAACGTAGCAAGGAACAATTTGTCTAAGAAGTTCTTTATTAGATAATTGTCTAATGCACTGGTCCCACTGGGCGTGCCAATTTGTTCGCAGTGGTTTCTGGCGAACAACCTCTGGTTAACCAATTTCTTTAGAAAACTGGGTTACTTGCAGGACCAACCATACAAGTCCTGGGATACATGTGCATTGTTTCTGTCGAAATCTTCTTAGAATTTGGTGACTAATTTGTGGTTTGTTTTATCAGTATTGTCAAAGTATTAAGAACTTTGATTTTGCAAGTAAAGTAAAGTTTGAACTTAAAGATGAAATAGAGTTAAAAGTTTAAACAAGAACAAAAAGACATGTCGAAGGCTGTAAACTTGCAGAAAAATAAATAAAGCTTGAAAATGACATTAAACTTGATAAATGAACAAGTAATTTAAATGACTTTGAAATATAACTGGTGTTCAAACGTACATTGTTCCAAATCTTAGACTCATTTTCTCTCACACTGGGTACTTAGAGTTTTTTAATAGGAATTTTGTATCAATTTTCACACACCTATTCTAAACACAAACTATCCTATTTATACATAAACAAAATAACTGCTTAGAACGGAAAAACTATAACTAAACGACAAGTGTAAGCCTGCATGTAGACTTTTCTCTGAAACCTCCATGTGTCCAACTGCCAAAAGTTACAACCTTTGGAATTTGAATTCCTTTTGAATTTGAATTCCTTTCTTTGGTGACGAAACCTTGCACCTCTTCAAACTGTCGAAGCCTTTAAAAACACAACTCCTTCAGCATTTGCCAAATATTTTCTTTTGTCAAATATCTCCTTCTGTCGAAATCATTGAAAGTCCGTCTTCTGTCGAAACGTCGAAAAAGAAGCTTCCTTCTGTCAAACACTTAGTTATAAATAACTTCCCAACTTTTATTCTGCCAGAACACTATTTGTATTTCTGTCGAAATAATGGAGTTTTAAACCTTGTCAGCAATTCTTGAATCCTCTTCCTTTGATTGACCTTCGACAAAGGTAACCTCAAGCCCTTAATTTCAGTCTTGTCGAAATTATGGATTTACACATTGATTTTTATCGATTCACATCGATTCAATGACATAAGCGATCAAACATTTGAATTAGACCGATTACCTGATCGATTCACGATTCGATCGGTCTGACTGACCGATCCAATTTTTAAAACACAGCCCACCTATATTGTCTTTTTAGTAAGTTATAGATTATTATTATATAACAATTGAAATAAAAAAATAAAAAAAAGCTAAATCATATTCTCACGTTTCTCTTCATCTTCTGTATCAAAGCAAGGAACCCAAAAACCAAATATTTCTGCAATTAAGTCTCCATTTACAAAGTCAAGCCATTTCGATCAATTAAGTGTGAATTGGCCTCTAAATCAAAAGCACTTCTATTCGACTTTAACTTGATATTTATTTTGTTTGGGGGTATTTTTACAAAATCAATTCTCCTTCTCAAAAGTAATTCTCTTAGAAGTTACAATTTTTAACTTTTGAATTTAGACGAATTAATTTTATATTTATTATATTTTAAAATGAATAGGTCCCTTGTAAAAATTATAAATCTTAATTTAATCCCCCGAGAAAAAAAAGATTTTATTTAATTATTTATAAAATTTGACCGAATCATATTAGTAAATATAAAATTTTACACAGTACCCTACATTTATCCTCATATTCATATATATTAAATTTCTAGACGAAAATACCCTCATATAAATAATGTATATTTCAAAATTTTCACTTTTTCCTCCTCATTTTTCACTGTACAAATGGTAACTTTTTTCCTTCTCAAAAATTTCTCTCCGGAATACCCCTAGTCACTACTTCCGGTTCAACAAGTTTACACTTTGAAAATCCAGAGTAGGCTAGTTCCGGTTTTAACTTTATTTATTTTACACACCGGAACTAAGTATGTTACTACTTCCGATTTCTGTTGATTTTGTTTTTTCACACCGGAAGTAACAATGTCACTACTTCCGATTCTTGACTTTTTTACACCAGAAGTCACAACTGTGTTACTTCCGGTTGTTTTTCACAATTTTTTTTCAGTGTCTCGCATTAGAGGACGCGACAAACTTATTCATAAATGATTACCTAATGCAAGGACAATTCTAACACAGTGTTTCGAGCAGGAAGATCAAGTTTCTCATCCCGTAGCGGCTCACATTTCACTGCATCCACCATTTCCTGTAGGACTGTCTGATACGTCACTTTTGGTGAGGTATCAGAATCACGTCGCTCGTCATCTGTGGGATTCCCAAGTAAGTAAATATATGAATTTTCTATGGTGAATAAATATAATTTTAATTATTTATGTATAATGACATACAATCAATAATTTTCAGGAGAAATCTACGAAGAAAGAGCTGAAGGATGCTGCACATGGCAGAAAACGGATTGGATAGGTGATGTGTGTTTTTCGCAAGTGTACGAACGTGTCAGAGTAATATAAAAGATTGTCGAATCCACAGATACCAAATTTCAATCTATTGTTATCTATTGTTATGGTGTGTATCTAAGACAATTGAAAATAATAGTTTCAAGGAGTGCACAATGATAAATAAAGTAATAAATTTAAGTTAATTGATAAAGACAGGTTCGAATGCAATTCAAATAATCAATTGATAATCAAGTACTTGCTAATAGAACTACTTATGGGCAATGTTTTCTACTTTGAGAAGAACCAATTTAACGGGAACTGTCGCTTTCGCGTAATCAGAACCGAGTTGTACTCCCTAATCAAACCCTCTTATTGTCACGGATAAAAAGGTGCGCATTGCGTTAGAGTACTAAACCTATTTTTAAGAAATGTAGTATCTTAGCTAAGTTGAAAAGTATTTTGACCTGGATTTTCTAACAAAAAGAGATTCTTATGAACCAGACTCTAAACTTCTTAACGTGTCCGAAAATAGTTTTAAAATCACTACAAGAAAATTAGGATTTTACGACACAAAAATTGCAACAGTTACTTGATAACTGTCGTAACTCTCATATAGCGACAGTTGCCATGACGGTTTATACCAACCGTCATTTTATTTTTAAAAAATTAATGAAAATTACGACGGTTGTAATAAAAACCGTCATAAAATTAATGTTATAACGGTTACATCAACCGTCCTAATATAAAGATTACGACGGTAAAATATAATGTCGCCCCCTAAACCTTTCATGACAAGTATTTCCATTTAAACATCTGGAAAAATTGAAAATTTTGTCAAAGGCCACTGCATATAAACAACCGTCGGCCCCCAAAAATCTCTAACCACTCTGTACATTTTGTCAAACTTTCGTCAGTGCAAAATCCACTAACATACGCTTATTTCACTTTTTCTTTGTTCAAGCCGAAAACCACCGCTGTCAACCGGAAAACTCAAAGCAAAGGTTAGTCAATTAACACCCTAAAACCATTCTTCTTCGCATCTTTTTCACCTTACAACATTCTTTGTCAGTCTCTATCTCAATGTGTGTATGTGAATCATGAAATTTCTTTCTCCCCGTCTCTCTCGCTCCGGATATCTATATCTATATCTATTTATTTATGATGTTGTAACTCTAGGATTTTTCGGTTAAGAATTGAATGGGTATTTCATGCATTTTTTCTCTCCTTAAGTTTACTTCAGGTTTATGGTTTTTGTAGAGTTAGGGTTTCATGAGAAATGTGAGAAGGGTTGAGATCTCAAACTCTGTCAGGGAAGATTTCTGCTGTAGGAAAGGTTGTTCAAAAGGAATGGTTTTTTTGAAGAATGCTTGTGATATTTTAGTTTTGGGTGATGAATATTATGAATGAATCCATTGTAAATGATGTACATTATTTTTTTTAGGTATTATAACAAAGGGGTTTCACTATCCATCTATGTCAATTAATCTTCTTATGGGTTGCAGAAAGTATTTTATTTACTTTGATCATGGGTGTTTCTTTAATTCGCTGCATTTTCCTTTGCAATCGTTTGAAACTGTTTCTCACTAGATGCAATCAAACAATTGACAATTTCACATGTGGTAGGCCTAATGTTTTTGTTTCTACCTTTACGTTATTCCACGGAACACCTTTTGTAGGCTCATGTTGCTAACATTTTGTTGTATAAGAGGCTTTCCACTTTTCAAAGTTTCAACCAACACACTTAATTCTCCAGGATGAGCATGTGAGGTACCTTCAATTATAAGACATGACAATATCCTGAGAACACCTGGGCGATGTATATCAGACACCAAAAAGCAGCATGTCAGTCATATAGGTAGTAGAATGGAATTAAGCTTGATTGACCTCAATTTTCTTCAACAAAGATACCATACAGTCCCAGGCAATAGAACTTGTAGCTTCAGTGATATAGCAGTAACGCAAAAATGAAGATAAACAATGCAACAATTTCTCGAATGCGATTCTCCAACATGAAAACGGTAGAAACTCACGATACTTCAACCGATTTCTCATTTATAAGAAACACTATCACTCTGATTCAAGCTCACGGTTTCAATTCGGTTCTTGGTGCTTTTCGATTCAGGTTCTTTCGTTTTTGAAATTCACTTTGGCGTTTGAATGCAATTTGTTTTTTTGGTTCTACTCGGTTAGTTTTTGACTCAGTTTTAGATAAACATTTTTTTGTCCGGTTAATTCTATGTGCAACTCAGCTCTGGTTTATGTGTTGTTATTTAAGTTTTATTGTTCGCATCATACATATTGGCATCATCATTTTTCAATTTGAACAAACAACTTCTATTTTCCACCTTTTCCTTTATGCAAAACTTATGAACATGCTTTCTTGTTACACGTTGCTTATGCTCCTAACTCATGTCTGTTTGGTGTTGAAATTTTACTACAGCCCCATTATGATAAGTGCCAGAGAGCTTGTGAAAGTGGAAATGCAATAGAGCCAACAAAATCGTGGAAGAAGTTGATTAACATTGCAGACTCAGGTGCTGCTGGAATGATTTCCAATCATCTACTTTTCAAGGTGAGTGTGTCTTTGATTTAAATCAGGATCATGTTGTGAAGCACAAGCCTTCGATGGTTATGCAATTTAGCTCCACTGAGTTTATTCCTTATGTCAACTTGAATCTGGTGAATTTTTTCGGTCCAGAGCCTATGAAACAAATTATCAGAGCCTTAAAAAGTAAAGCTTTTGTTGTGAGAGTAGTGAATGCAAAAGGGAAATATAGACATGGCATATAGATATTGATTGATTAATGTAGTGGTATTGTTTAATTATAAGAGTTTTTGAATTCTTTGAGGTCTAAATGATTACATTACATATTAGTGACTAATGACTTTTTATATTAGATAATGTCCTTTTTGGACCTTGCTTCACTTTATGACTGTGTTTTTTGAATTTTGTTTTCTATGACTTGTCTAGGAGGTTTACATATGGTCATTTAGCTCATTTGAAGTATATCTTACCTGAAGAAATTTCTATTAAGAACATATTAGTGTTTGATGCAAGCACGAGTTATGTAAAGTTAGATCTTCATGTCACTATAAACCCTGATGCAGAAGAGTTTGCTTCCAAGTTGCTATCTTGATATGGGACAATGACTCTAAGGAAGTTATTTTGCAACGATTCAAAGAGTTTTGGGAATATCATCTTTTTGATAGATTAATTATGCTTGCTTATCTTTTTGATTATTTGTGGAACAATATAAATTACATAGATTGCTTGGTGGCTTCATTTATTAAGTGAAGTTTGTGTTTTGTTTGGTTTAAATAATAGTGATGTGATGGTTGTTGTCTTACAAAATAATTGTTTGTAGAATTTTCTTTCTTCATTGAATTTCTCACTATTAATATCTTATATAGATACCTTAATCAAAGTTGTATGGACGATTTCACAAATTGAATGTGTTAGAATCCCCTATGGCTTCCACTTTGCAGTTTTTCTATAGTAGTGGATGGCATAAATTATGTGACTACAATTTAGAAATATGAGAAACAAATAGGAATTCTTATAAGTTATTGTTACCTCAAATTAGATTATTTGATATTTTTTACACAGCTTGTGCCAAGTTACCTTTACTAGGAATTCTCTATCTTATAGTAGTTTAATGTGAAAAAGATTATCTATTTGCATATTTCAATCTCTTTGAGAAACAAGCTGAAGCTCTTTTGGACATGAGCCTAAAAGGCTGACCCTTTGTGAGTTGCACTAGAATGATACCGTTCACTATACTATAATGATTGTTGTTTTTATTTTATTAAAAAATTCTAAGTTTATCTATGTTTGAAGCATATTTTAACTATAAGCTTTGTGCTATGCAGAACGACAACTTTGTGGTTGAAAATAAATCTTTGACTTAACAAATTTCCAAGTTAGAGGAATTGTTGTCCACTAGGAAAATATTTTGGAGGTATAATATCACTTTGAATCTGTATTCTTCTCATTCAAACCTCACTGAATTAGCTTTTTAATGTTTTGGCTGGTGAGTCTAATTACTGAGTTAGATTATTAAGTCTATTTGTTCATTGCAATACTTGTATTACAATACTGGTGTTACATAAATACTGCTGGTATGAAAAAAGTGAAATTGTATTAGTTTCAGCCAAATTACTAACTTTATTCCTATAATATAATGGATTATAATAGATCCTATAATATACAATGTCTGCTTCTCACACATTATTAGACTGGAAAATTGACAAAACCTGACATCCTTACTTGCTTATAACTTATATAGGAAGGTGGACCTAGAGTCAAGACGAGATCGCATGGTATTGATGGTGATAAGATTGTGACAAATGAGTATAATCCATCTACTGCTTATGCTAATGGTGATAACATGGTGTTCTTTGTTTTATAATTTAAATACATTTGACATTCTTTGTTGAACAAGAAGCTTGAATTTTCACTTGTTAAGATGGTGACGGAGGACTCAGTTCTTTTGTTTGTTCTTATTTGTAATTGTAGTAAACTTATTTTTGCACTATAAGTCTTAAAAAAATTCTTTAGAAGAAACTTTTCACAACTATCACTAAGCAATATGCATGTCATGCTACTCTAGTGCAGTTTTAGATAGTCTAATATAAAAAGATATGAAAGAACCAAGTTAACTATATCTTTTTGGCCGAGTAATTTAATCAGTTCTTTGGTGCACCTTCAGGTATAGAAAACTTGTATTTAAAGGTCTCTTTTGTCCCTAAATTTGTGGTGGAAGGTTAACTGTTAGCTTCTCTTTGATGTTCCGCTCACGACTGCTTCAAGTTAGTTGATATATCAAACATGCCTAGAAAGAATAATCTTGTCTGAACGGTTGGTGGATAGTTAAACCATAATACTAAAAATCATGAAGTTTCAAAAAACAAATAAATAATAGGAAATTTGATACTCATAAAGTGTTCCTTTGTATCTTTGTTTCTATTTTCAAAAATTATCTATCTACTCTTATATACTATTTTCATATTTGTTTGTTTGTACTGTGTGGTAGTATTTTTTTTTCTAATCATCACATGCTTATGTCATTAATTAAAATTCAATGCTTACAGTGGCTACTTTGTTTATTTATACTCTAAGTCAAATATGATGATGATTGGAAACGTTAATTGTATGGTAAATTATTTTCATTGCATTATATATGCATTTTATTATAGTAATATTTCTTTGTATATTTTGATTGTTTTTTAGTTATAAATTACCAAATGTCTCTTTATAATGATTTATGAATGTTGCAGGTTGCAACCAAGTACAAAGGAAATGTCTTGCCACATTGCCTAACATTTTTCCAATACTTGTTTGGTCCTAGGCATGCACCATAGATTGTTGGTTTTGTATGGCATAGGATTGTCATATACTTGATAATTATTAGAAAATTATAATTTGTTGGATGACTATTTTATTATTGCAGTTTTGGTTCATGGTTATTCAGATAGCTCTTAGGGATTATTCTCATTCAAGACATCTATGTCTCAAATTTCCATTCAAGACTGCTTCCTAGGAAAGCTATTGGGAAAAGGTAAGGGAAATTATTGTGTTGTATAACTATGTTTACAAATTCATATGTGATTATCATGATTGTTGAATTTGTGACAATCTTTGACTAAACACAGTGCTATTGTTATGTTTGTGATTCTGTTGCACCCTGTATGCACTAGACCATTTCTAGGCATTGCACTGCGAGGAATTCCGATCATTGGAAGGATAAGAGGAAAGTCAGAAAGACAATCTATTAAAGTGTAAATTTCTTGCTCGTAATTTTTTATTATTTATTGTTGGTTACACTCAATCTTCTAATTTATTGATAAGATATTTGTGCTTACCCGCTCTTTCAATTGTTCAATAAATTTTTCTTTTGGCTTTTCCTTTATACAAGGTCTTTATATAATGAACTTGAGCTTTTTTTATGCATCAGCTCTTATGTTTTTTGACTAGAGATTCTACTAGTTGCTATTTTTTATGCTTTTGTGCATTATAAATGTATGTAGAAATATAATATAAATGGAAATATAATCAAATGAAGTATTTTTCCATGTTTTTGAATGATTGTATAATTGAGACTTGTCATTTTTTTAGGTGAATCTCGTTGGTTATAATCACAAATTAAGGATTCTACTAGAAACTATTGTTGAAGAGATTGCAACATGCAGAGTGAAAACTGACAGGTTCTCAGTTATCAAGGTACTGAAACTTAGAATACTAATTAATGATAAGTTTTTAGCTATAGAATATGCTTGACCAGGATTAGTGATTCTATTTTGTTTCTTTGGAACAGATTGAAGAATTAACGAAACTCACTCTTCAAGAATTGATAGAATTCTTCAACGAGCGGTTGACTTTTAGTAGTTCATAAGTTTCTGATTATTATAACTTAGACTTTCGTATTTATTAATCAATCTCTTTGTATATCATAACAAGAATGCTACTTTATGTCAATTTATTTGGCTTCTGGAAATTATTATGTGGATTTCAAATATAATGAAACAATTTTTATTTTTATAAAAAAAATAAATAATGGCGGTTCTAACCGTCGTAATTTTTAATTTTATATATATCATATAATTATGGCGGTTACAACCGTCGTTAATGTTAATGAAATATATATTGTAAAATTATGGCGGTTACAACCGTCGTAATAATATATTAGAGGCAGTTTCAAAACCGTCGCGGATGGTTATGGCAGTTGGAGCGTCAGTTTTATAAATCGTCGCAAAATGGCCTCGCGACACACGTTTCTACAACATAAGTAGAACCGTCGTGACTTGCAATTTACGTCGGTTTTAACCGACGTAATTTGCCAAACTTAACCGTCGTAATTTGCCAATTTTCTTGTAGTGAATCTCCTTTCTTTTGGAATTAAAAACTCCTAATGAACTATACAAAGCGCTTTCGCTGTTTTTGAAATAGTTAAAAACAATTAAGTTTAAATAGACGTCGGACGAATTTCGATCTTACCCAACGGAACTTTAAAAAATAGGAAAACTTATATTGAAAGTCAAAATAGCCCTTAAGTGTTTCTACAAATAATTGTATAAATTATTGGTTCAATTATGATCCTTACATTTTAACATTTATAAAATTAGCTAGACATGGTAAAGTAAAAGTTCATTTTAATATTTTTCATAAAAGGTATTTAGTGTGAGTGTGAAAAATAAATTAAGTAAAGTGCGAGTGCAGGGAAATAAAAGAAAGTAAAGCAGTGCGGGAAATAAAGGAAAATAAAGCAGTGCGGGAAAGTAAAGGAAAGTAAAGCAGTACGGGAAAGTAAATAGACAAAAGTTAAAGCAATGAAAAACCTGCTCCGATTGGAGGGTTGAATAAAATACGAACTGGAATTAAAATGGCGGCAGGATTAACTTCCTTCCAAAGTGATCCAAAACTTAATCGCACAAACACATATAGACTCGATCACTCGATTGTAGCAACACTCTGATGTGAAACAATTACTACTTTTACAACTGATATATGCTTAAGGTAACTAAGTTTGGATGATGAGAAATGAACTAAAGGCCTTCTATTTATAGGCTGAGGAATAAGAGAGGAAAGACTGAAGCGCCCCCAACTTCTTTTGGGAGGGAAACAAAATGTGAAGGTGGCGCCCGCCACCACCTCATGGCGCCTGCCACATGAACCCATGTGGAAAGAAGTGAGAAATGTGGAAGTTGTCAGCAGTTGAGTCTTATCCAACTTACGGCCTACCCCATGGCGACCGCCACAGTGGGTGCCACAAGCACAAAATGCTGATTAACTTGATTTTAGCTCTTTTTAGCTCCTTTTTCGCTCCTTTTCTCGCTCGAGACTCCGATTAAACTAAAAACCTGAAAATAAAGGAAAACATAGTAATAACATAACAAAATGACACTAAAGGACTTAAAATGCATGCGAAATCAGAGTAAAAAAATACAGTAAAATCCCATTGTTATCTCCAAATTTCGACGCTAGCATGATTGAGTTATTTGACTTGGAAAAGAGTTTTTCTTGTTATGAGCTAAAATGAGGTCTTTTCGACCATACTCATTGAAAGAGTGAAAGTCAAAGGAATCTCTCACCTACAGATTCTATACTTAGAGAAATTCTAAGTTTGGAATATTTTCTAAGTGTTAGTGGAATTCGACCAACACATGATTTGACGCAAAGTGGAAGTTACCCAAATGATGCACGTTCAAGCCTTGTAGGGAAAATTTGTAATTTCCAATTCAAAGACAGGGACAAGTGCCGCAAGATGAAGCTTCTTCAACATGTAGTGGGACAAGTGTCATCATCTTAGAGGAGTCTTAGGATGAAACCGTCTAAAACGGTTACTTTGTAATATCTATAAATAGCTTAGTCTAGTGTTAGAATAATTGTGAGTGAAAATCACATTGTAATAAGTAACTCCATTTAACACTTAAAGTATCCACGTGTAGAGAAAAGAGTGTTGTGAGAATGTATGTGATGTAACACCACCATCTTATTTTCAAAGTCTTTTATGTTAAAGCAACAATTTATCTTCAATGTTATTTACCATTCAAGTTATTTATCTTTAAAGTCATTTAACTTTCAAAGCCTTTTATGTTACAGCATTTATCTTTCAAGTCATTTACTTTTTAAGCAATTTATTGCATTTCATTTACAATTCTTGCTCTTTAACATTCTTGTCTTGCACTTATCTTTTCTTTACACTTCCAGTCATTTAAACTTCCTTTCCTTGCATTTACTCTTTTAGTTATCTTTTCATTTACTTTGAAAGCCTTTTAAACATTTATTGTATTTAACACTTGCTTTTACATTATGTTTTCTTTACTTTAATTTCCTACTTTTTCCCTTTTGAATCCTGTCGAAGGATTTATGACCTTTTCCCCAAAAAACATTACAAGTAACCAACAACTAGAACATATCCTAGGATCAATCTGGTCGATCCTGCGAGTAACTGAGGGTATTTTTGGTATCTTTAGAGGACCAACGGTTGTTTACCAATTTTGGGGGTAAGAAAATTGGCACGCCCAGTGGGATAATGCTAGTTAGTTTTTAGAAGTTTTATAACTTCTCTTTAGTAAATTTTTTTGCAACTTCTTTTCTTACGTGGGTGTATTGGTCGAAAAGAAACAATTACTCTTGTGCATGAATTTGAGAAGTGGGAAAGTAGCCAATACAGATTATTATATACCAAGAAGAAGGAATACAAGGAAGATGGCGTCTAGCCAAGGAAATCAAGATGATTCAAATCCCAATACAACTGGGACGAATTCCCAATTGAGCAGTTCAAATGCTCATAGTGTAGATCCACAAGATGTTCTAAGGAGTGAGGCCATCCCAATCTCTAAATCTTCGACGAGGGGACCAACAATTTTGAGTATGGTGTCAGAACCAATCCCTTCAATGATGAGGCCAAGAGTAACATATACTGGATATTATGATAAACCAGTATTGGAGTACGTTGGCCCAAGCCATCAAACTCCACCACCAAGTACATCAACATTTAGAGCTTTTGTTCCTCCAAGATTTTCTCAGCCTTTGCCTAGAAATCCACCTTATGGTATGCCAACAACAATGATGATGGGCCTAAGGAATGCTCCTCAAGTTTTTCAGAGAGTGTGGTTCCTTCCCCTTTGCAGGAATCTAGGTCTGGAATAAACATGGGAAGGAATAGTTGAACTGTTGGTTTGGGACATTTGACTCAGAGTCATGCTCTAACAAATGAGTTTGCAGCATATTTAAGACAGCAGATGGATGAGAGCAACATGCAAATGGTTCACACTTTATCTCAAATCATGGGAGATAATTTTCAACCTTTTATTCAAAATACAACTCAGACGAACCAACAGATGGTGACTCAGATGACGCGTATAGCAGAATTCATAGGAGTCCCAACACCAGTTCAACGTCAAAATCAAGTTGTGAATGTTGAAGATGATGTGCAGCCAGCAGATCAAAGGAATCAGGCAATGGTCGAACCATTAGGAGTTAAACCCATCAGAAATGTAAGGAAAATTCCAATAGAGGATGAGCCAAGAGTAATGATGGTAAATATGCATCAGGATGCTGACCATGTGGTCCAACAAGTTCGACAGAATAACTTGGCAGCAGAGAATAACTTAGCAGCCCTTATCGAACGAATAATGGCTAGAAGTGGGATAAATACAGGGTTTGCTAGGCCAAACTTCACTTCACGAATAGTGGATTACATAAATTAGTCATAACTACCTCTTAGGACGAAGGTTCCAAAGTTCACCAAGTTTTCAGGAGATACGACTGAGTCTGCGGTCGAACATGTGGCATGATACTTGATAGAGGCTGGTGAAATTGCCAATGACGAAAGTTTGAGGATTAAATACTTCCTTAATTCTCTCACCAAGAATGAGTTCACTTGGTTCACTACGTTATAACCTGGTTCGATTTGTGATTGGACTCAGTTGGAGCGTTTATTCCATGAACGATTCTAAATGGATCAAACCAAGATCAGTCTGAAAGATTTGGCTAGTGTTAAATGAAAGTTTAACGATTCAATTGATGACTACTTGAACAGATTTCAACTGCTCAAGGCCAGGTGTTTTACTCAAGTACCTGAGCGTGAACTAGTTGAAATGACTGTTGGTGGTCTAGACTATTCCATCAGGAAGAAGCTAGATACCCAGTACTTGAGAGACATGACCCAATTAGCAGATAGAGTTTGACAGCTTGAATGTCTGAAAGACGAATATAAAAAAGAACAAATAGGCCATATACCTTGGGGAAATAATCTACGAAAGAATCCAAAACCATGTGGGAATATGTCAATCAACATTATACAAAGCGGGGTGAGTTTAAGATATCTTTTCCCTTTAATAACCATCTTCATCAGGAAAAAAATAAGAAATTAGAAAGTAGAAAAAATGCGATAGTGATTAAAGACCATAAAAATTGAGCTACAGTTGGGTCTTCAGAATCTCAAGTATTTAGTCTTCAGAACTTGTTCACTCAGAACCTTGTCTTAAGAACTTCAACATTTGTCTTTGAAACCCTTTTTCTTCAGAACTTGAAGTCTTCAGAGTCTTCATAACATTTTTTACTCAAAACCTTGTCTTAAGAGTCTTTAGCACTTGGTCTTCAGAACCTTAATCTTCAGAGCCCTTAAGTATTTAAAGTCTTTCTGCACTTGGTCTTCAGAACCTTCAGTCTTCAGAACTTCAAGTGATTAGAGTCTTCAACACTTAGTTCTTTAGAATATTATAACTTCAGAAGCTTCACTAGATTCACAAATCAACCCACTCTCAGAACAACATCCACAAGAGCATTGCAACAGCAACATCAGGCATCTTTGGATCTTTCTGGTTGTGATCAGATACAGAAGCATCCTTGCTTCTTCATCACGCTTGTGACTTGTGTTACACATAGTAACTCGTGTATAATCTTTAGCGTACACCTTGAGTATATTTGTTAAAAATTATTGCTTCATAAATTTTTTCTCTCACAAATACTTCATTGTTATCATCAAATCATAGAGATGAAATGTAAAGACAACTCTTGTGCTTACAATCTCCCCCTTTTTTATTATGAAAAAATCATGTATTTTAATAGAACATTTTATACAGGGTAATAATCAATCAAAACATATTCAGAGTTTGGAGCAACAACTCCCCTGAATGTGTTGACCCCAAAATTTTATTTATGCTTGTTCAGAGTGTCCCCCGGATCCCAAGACTCGCAAAATAGAAATTTTGAGTTGTTAGAACATAGAATAGAGAAGGAATACTTCCCTATCTTTACTCATCAGAGTCTGATTAGAACACATGCCTTTATCTCAGAACCTTGTTTCTATCAGAACTTGATGATTGATCAAAGGTTGATTCTGATGTGATTGATAGAATTTTGTTATCAATCAAAGCTTGGTTCTGAGTCTGATACCATTGCTTGGTTTATCAGAACTTCTTCTTCTTCTTGGATCTTCTATCTAGATATTCAGAGAGTCTTTGACTTTTGATTTGCCCAGATCTTCTGAAAAGCATCTTTGAATAGACACTTTGTCTTTGACTGCTTTAAGGAAGATCCGTGCTTCAATTTTTTATGTTATGAATATCATATTCTTAGCCAGTTTACAACTTCTGAACATTATGATACCAAAATCAAGATGACTTTAAATTTCAGAAAGTTCTCAACTTTTGAACAGTATTGGGTCTATCTAATTCTGAACATATGTTGATGAAGTGTACAACTTCGATTATATGAACAATTAGTTCTAAGAACTTAACAAAGTTCTTTCATTTTGACTTGTCTTAGAATGCCTAGTGAACTTATTCAGAGTTCCTCGGTTAAACATCAAACAAACAAACGTTAGTGGTAAACGCATTTTATATCATTTTAGTATGTTTGAGTTTTGCATTATTTTTAAGATATATCAAAATCATATCATACTTCCCCCCTTTTTGACATCATCAAAAAGGTTAGATCATTTGAACATTTTAAGCATATTCAATATGATAATGATTATGAGATTAATAATACTTAAGAAATAAGCCCTTCAATGACTAAAATGAAAGAAAAAAATGCTTCATTGATAAAAAAGATTGAGAGAGTATAATGATTTGATAGACGAAAATGGACATAGACTAGACAATAACACCTTACCTAATCATCGTCAACAATTTATATCAACATTAATCATCAAAATCCTCAATACTACCCACTCTAACACACTTTTCTTCAATCAAGGCAATTTTTGGTCCAACCCTTCTAACTAGTTCCATACGTCCCTGTTTGAGAAATAGTTCAGATAGAACCCTTCCATATGGAATGTAGGATTTTATCTGTCTTCTTGAGATTTCAATGGAATGCTTTAAGTGATTGAAGATCGTTTAAGGTAAGTTTATGTTGACATGATGCATTAGAAGGTAGATAAAAATTATGTCATCATGTGACAGGGTACATCTGGCTATTCCTCTTGGACGAAGATTAGTCAGTGAAAATTAAAACCATAACTTAGAAGTAGGGAGGATTTTGGTTGGATTGGTTGGTTCATAGATGGGAAATGAATCATTATGAAGAACAATAAGCTTCTCAATAAGCTTAAGATTTTACTGGTAGTCCTCAAAGGTCACTCCAAAGGAAGCATAGTTAATCGCTTCAGCTAGGGAAAAAGGTGTAATCTCAAAGGGAACACCATAAATTTCCGACCGAATAGATTTACCTTCCTCGCCAATGAGGGAAAACTTCCAAAAATCCTTCACAAGATTTGGAAAGATGGTCCATTTAGGGTGGCACAAGATCCCGACCATGCTTGAAGTTGCATGCTCCTTAAAATGTTCAGCCCATCAATCTTGAGCTTAGAAAAAATGGGTAATTTCTCAGAGATGAGTTCTAAGAGGAATTCATTTCCTAGGAATGTTCTTGAAGACATGTTGATGAGGAAGAATTAGATTTTACTAACTGGACTTGACTCAATGTACCAAGGATGATATAATGTGAAAGGATAGTTAAACCTATTTATAAAGGTATGATAGTGGATATAATTAAATGATAGTAGAGACTTAAAGGATTAATGTGAGTAACAATCGGTATTTCCTAGGTAGGTTATGAGTACTTAGAGTAGAGCAAAGGACAGACTATACTGAGAGAGAATATCAAAAGATCTTTATTGAGGATATTAATCAACGCAAGATCATAAAAGACAAAGAATAATTGACTCACAATAAATGTTATGACAAAAATAACTTATTTTCAATATGCTTAACAGTCTCAAACACATCATATCATATAGAGTACTCGGAAGGAGAATATGAGAGGTTTTTAAAATTATTCACAATATAACTTACAAAAACTAATGTGTTAATCCATCATTAATAATTATGACATGAGTCACGATATTAGTTCACACTATTTTAGATGGAGTAAAAACATTAAATGATGTGACTATTTAACTTCCAGAAAATAAATCAAGGGATTTTCTTCTTGGAGAGAAAACTTTCTTACTCATGAGACTTTCACTATTCTGAAAGTTCATGTTTCAAAGTCACACAATCATTTGACTATCATGCTTCTGATTAAAACTTCTTCTAACTTGTAGAAGTATCTTTATCAGAAGGTATATTAAAATCAATCATAGATAAAGGAAATCATACCTTTGAGATTCTATGATCTTCATGTTGATTATTTATCTGAGTGTTTTCCATTCTGTTCTGACTTGAGCTTGCTTGTTCTTAATATAACTTTTGATCATCTTAGTTCTACTTCTGCTTTCTTCATAGTGATCTGTCAGAAGTTCTGAGTGAGTACTTTCTGGTTCCTCATCTTTCTTCAGAAGTTCTCTATATTCTGATTTTAAAGAATGTGCTCCTTCTGAAAGATAATATCTAGTTTGAGAACTAGAACCGGATTTCTATTCAGAACTGGATATATAACGTTTGAAGGAATTATTCAGAGCACATACATCTTCTGAGCTTGTCATCTTCCTTTTTGATGAAGATCAACTCTTTATGAGTAATAGAGAAGAGTCACATTCTTACTCTAGTCTTCATCATCAGAAAATCCATCTTCTATGAAGCTTCCTTTTATCAAAATCTTGTTTTCAGAAGGTTGGTAATTCCTTATCTTAAACATAAACTTTTGAGAAGTTATGTGCTTGAGAGAATTAACTGACATCTCCTAACATCTTCTGACTTTTTTTCCTTGATTAGATGCAATTCTTTCTCAGATACAAGTGTCATTAAACTTAGATGAAATTTCACTAAGGGTTTTGAATGAAAGTCTTATTCTTACAATGATGAACTCTTAGAATTACTTCTTCATCTTGATTCATATCAGAACATTCTGGATAACAACCCTTGTTCTATTCAATCCAATGATCACTTCAGTACACATCATTCAATTGTAGATTTGTAATAGAAGCTTCCATGATCATCTTCTTGTTTCATCTGCGACTTTGCAAGTCTTCTACAGCATATGAAATTAAGCACTTGTGAATCTGTAACTTCTTCATAAGTAGGTTACTTAATCAAATTGTCCAATACCAATATCAGCTTTGAGCTTCATATTCATTTCAGCACATCATGATTTGTACCATTGTTATCTTGTGATCATCAACATCATGTGATTATATGAAAACATCAACAACATGGTTCAAGAACCATCTATAATTGTTCTTACTGTTGTTATACTGATTAGCAACTTGATTGTATATCAACAACATCACTTGTTCGTATGATCGACAACCTCACATAGACATGTGATCATTTCCTTTTATAGCCAAGAAAAATAGAGACCTTGGAGAGAAGGTGGCTAGCGAGGAATGTCGTTACATAATGATGAAAATAGTACAACAACATCTATACTTTTTCCAAAATTTAAGATTAGTGGAGAGGTAGTGGGATAAATCATTTTCGTATTGTATACTATCCTTGCTAACGGTAACATTGTCTTTTGAACTTCAAAGGCTTCTGATTGTAGACGATTGAAGCATGAGTACAGACATGATAGTTGGGTCTTCAGAATCTCAAGTGATTAGTCTTCAGAACTTGTTTACTCAGAACCTTATCTTCAGAAATTCATCACCTGTCTTTGAAACCCTTGATCTTCAGAACTTCAAGTCTTTAGAGTGTTCAGAACATTATTCACTCAAAACCTTGTCTTTAGAGTCTTCAACACTTGGTCTTCAGAACCTTAATCTTTAGAGCCCTTAAGTCTTCAGAGTCTATTCACACTTGGTCTTCAAAACCTTCAGTCTTCAGAACTTCAAGTCATCAAAGTCTTCAGCAGCTAGTTCTTTAGAAGATTATAACTTCAGAAGCTTCGCTAGCTTCAGAATCCGAACCACTCTCAGAACAACACCCACAAGAGTATTGCAACAACAACATCAGGCATCTTTGGATCTTTCTGATTGTGATCAGATATAGAAGCATCCTTGCTTCTTCAGCACACTTGTGACTTGTGTTACACATCCTTCCTTCTTTTATATTTGAATTGATTTCAATATACTTAGCATTCATTGACACTTATTAAGAAAATAAGAAAAGTTTAAAACCACTTGACAAAGTCAAGATTTTTATTTGTGAAAGAGGTGAGAGTTTAAAAACAATAAGATTTTGAAATAGGGAGAAGTTTTGAAAATTTAAGAAGGGGAGAAGATGAAAAGGCTATCCTAGAGCATAAAATGAAAAAATAAGGTAGGAAAGATATAACCACACAAGGAGCCAACATTTGACAACAAGTCAACATAAGCATTTCTTTCCTTTTGGATTTAAGCCAAGCCTAATAACCAAATGAATTCTAAGATAAACAAAGAAATGTCTTCATAAACTTCAAGTTGCCAAAATAAGGACTCATGTATCAGATGACTTATAATCAAAGCATCGAAACATGCACACAGAAAATTCCCAATACAAACAAAGCTACATAAAAAGTCCAAGGTCTCCAAATCTCAATTCCAAAACATACATAAAAGTAGGTCCAAATGGACAAAGATCATAAAATCGCCAAAATAGTCCGGGATTATGAACCAAATATTTTAAGATTTAAGTATTTATTAATGTTTTAGGTCAAATGGACAAAGAGAAAATAGCGGAAACATAAACAAACGGTCCAAGTGGACAAAGGAAAAATGAAGGAAGCATAAACATATGTCCAACGGACAAAGGGAAAAAAAGCGGAAGCATAAACAATATGATATGATATGATGACGTAAATAATAAGAAATAAAGAGATAGGTAGCAAGAAGGAAACATAAATAATATAGTAATATAGTATAATAATATACATAATAGCAGTGATTCCCCAATGAGAACAAATTTTGTTGTTTTTCGGAAACACTCGGCTAGTCATCCATGAGAATGAAAACATGATCTCATTAATTACTTATAAGAAAAGTTTCTACTTAGATGAAATCAACGAGTATTCGACTATTACAAACCACGTCATGGAAGACTTGGAGACTGACCATTCGCTTATGAAAACAACAATTTATCAATTTCGGGGCTCATGTAGTGCTATGTTAAGCAATCGCAGACTGACTTATATAGAAGTTGATACTATACGAGACCGATCGATATGATTTTTGTGCTAACACATGCTAGAGGAATGATATGTAAATCATCCTCCTAAAGCATGCCAAACGAAAAGAAAAAAGAGGAACGACATAGTCTTTATCAAGATTTCTCATTGATTCATTAAAGATAATCTATCACGATTCCGAAGTATGAAGAATGATCCCAATGATCATTCACCCATATATTTGATATAATGAAGATTAGGCCACTTCGATTAATCAATAATCATTGATACTTATGACTTCATTGACCAAAAGAAAATAGATCTAATAAGTTATGATCCATCAACAAGCAACAATGGAATCAAGAAGAAATAGCAATAAAGAAAACCAAAAAGAAAATCACTAAAATAGTTTTAAAAGATCTAAAGTAATGTCCAAATGTTTTTGCAACGATTTTCTCATGATAATTTTTAATGGAAGAAAACATAATAGTCAAGAGTTAAGAAAAAGATTTAGAAACCAAATATGAAAAACAAAGAAATAATAAAAAGAAGAAAAAAAAGCCAAGGCGGGATGGTATGGCGCATGAAAATATTGGTGTTGTTAGCAATTCACGGATCCAAGGAAAACTTCAAAGGCCAATCCAAAGATTGAATGTCTTTTTAAAAGAAAACCACAAGAAACAACTACTTAGCCATACAAAAGATGAAAAAAAATGAAAGCTTCTCTTCTCCTCCCTCAACTCGCGGTACTGTTCCTCACACTCTCAAATTCGCATCGGCTAAACGAATAACAACAGTCTTCGGATCAAAGATCTAAAGCGAATTCAATGGAAACAGTTGAACTACCTTTCAGTAAGTCACTCGTTCTCCTTCTTCTTCTTTGAAGCTTCACAAAATTGTTGTTTTTGTTGAATGTTGTTGCGATTATGAGAGGAAGGAGTTGTTGCGATTTGGTGCTGATATTGTATTTGTTATGCGATTTGCTTCTCTTTGGATAGATGAAGGTTGAAACAAGTTATGTGATGTTTGCAGGTTTGAAGAATTGAAAGAAGCTTGGGTGTTTGTCTAGGAGTGTGAAGAGGCTGCTTATTTATAGGAGGGATTGAGTGGATTTCGCTTTCCGTTTTGACCTTGTTGAGGACGTTTTCGAATCACGTATTTGGTGCACCGTTTTGCTACGTCATGTGCATTAGAAGCTTATGGAAGGTCTGCATTTTGGCTTTGTTTCAATTTGTTGCGCCATCGTTTTGGTGATGCTTGGATGGCTCTTGTGCGTGTTGTGAAGGAATTTATTTGTAAGTCATGCCGTTTACATCTTGCTTCACTGCGTTTTATTCATACTGCCGCAGCGTTTTGATTCTTCAAGTGTGTGTCTTGGATTAACTTCCTGTATAGCTTGCAGAAAATTCACATGATGTAGCCTTGTTGGATTTATTTATTTATTTATTTTGTAATGACATGGGTTTTAACCTTGGTAATGGACTTTGTAGTTGTTTTTGTTTGGGCCTTTGGAATGTAATTCTCTATTTACACCTTGACACTTGATGTAATGACACGAGTTTGATAATTCAATTATTGTTGTCAAATTTAAACTATCCATTGGCCTTACCTGGAATTTGATAGGAGCATAAAACTTGATGAAGTAACTATGCTTGTAACCATGTAACTTGACTTGTTCTTCGAGAAGTAAAACTTTGCATTTGTGAATTTTTCTTTATTGCAAATTAGCAACACTATATCTTAAATAGAAATCCCAGTCAACATGAATTGATAAAAGAAAATCAACCTCCCACAGTTTTCTTTGACCAAAAGACAACGATTATATCAAGAGCATTGTTCACATAAAAATAGCCATAAAACAAAGTTAAACTTGATAAAGTCCTGTTGATTAGACTTTAAATCAACTAAAACACACTCTTTATTTGACCAAGGTAAAGTCACATCTGTTTGAACTTCAACAAATCATTGCGCACTCAATTGACCTGATAGCCTTAAATGAATGAAAACTTTTCATGAATCACTACTTGATATCTACAAAATAACTTGACCTCTGATACACATACCCTGAAAAATAGCCAACTGACATGATGACTTGAAGAATTTTTTTATAGTTTGACCAAGATTGAATCAAAATCCATCTGAACTGGATCATTAATGAACAATCACACTTGTCTTGAAGCCATGCCTTTGTCACTTTGACCAACCTGTAAAACCCTAAGCACAAGGAGATAGAGAAGAACAAGTAAACTACAACATATTTTTGGTATTTTGGTTAAAGGTTAGCAAACACAAACGAAAATAAAAGCAAATAAGAAACACGCATATGCTTGGTGATCTTGTTTGTATGCAAGATGCAGATCAAACGCGGAGAATCTTAGGGGGAAATTAGGGTATTACAGTTGTCCCTATTTAAGTTTCTTCAATCTAGAGATACGAAGATTGACATCTTCGTCTCGACAAGATAGGAGAGACTTAAATATAGAACATCCAATTTTGTCCCTAAGAGGACACACATGAAATGATATGATATGCAAACTCATGATCTATGTGGGGAATATAACACCACAAGAGACAAACAAATGTCGAGGAAGAAAAGGAGAATAAAATCCCGTTGGGGAAATACAGAGATGATGAAAGGATTTTCCAGGAAAATAAATCACTGGGAAACGAACTCTACCTATGAATGACCATGCATGGAAATAAACCAAGGCATAGCCAGAGGATACAACTTCAATAGGGAAGATCTATAAAAGAAAATCAAGACTTCACTGGGGAAATATTACCAACTACCAGTTACTGGGTAGAGGTAAAATATAAATAAAGGTCAGCAACTGGATAAAAGGAGACAACAACACATGCTTCCTATTACTGGGTAGAAACAAAGGAAATGAACTCTAGAAGAAAGATTATTGACTACCAGTTACTAAGTAGATAAATCAATTAGTCAAAAGGAGACAAATATTACCTGCTACCTGTTATTGGGTACACTAATATAGATAATAAGATAAAAAAAGAAAGATTACCAACTATAAGTTACTGTTTAGCTTAAACACAAGGTAACCAATCAAAGAAGGAGATACAAAATTATCTGCTACCTGTTACCGGGTAGAAGCAAAGGAAACAAGCTCTAAAGGAAGAATTACCGACTATCACCAAGTAATAGAAAACAAAAGTAACCGGCCAAAAAAGAGGAGAAATAGTATCTACTACAGGTTACTGAGTAGGCTAATACAGATAATAAACTCGTTGAGGGGAGATTACCGATTACCGGCAAGGTAGAGACTATAACACCCAAAATTTGCCCTCTTTTTTCATAGCATTTAACATATCATTTTTATATTTCGCGTTGAATCATTAGCATAGAAAGATGAATCATGATATTCATTATTGACGCATAACATAAGTTGGAAGTGTTTTAATTCAATTGGTGTTGTGTGCGAAGTCTCTCTGGTCACCAGGTAGGGGGTGAGAAGTTTGGTCTGGGTTATCTCGATGGAGTGTTCATCAGTTCGTCGGTGGTTCATTTGTAGATTTATTTTCTCAAAGAACGATTCAGGAGAATTTGAATGTACTAAGGATTTATTTGCTTAGAGGCTCAGAGATTGATTGATTCAGAGGATTTGTTTTAGTTGCGATGGTAGTTGTGTGTTTTGTCAGAGATTGGGAAATAGGGCAAACCGAGTTTTTTTGGATGTGCGTCTTGATGTTTCCCAACGAAAATAACTCTTCCACTCAACGTCACAAAGAGTTTTCGTTCACTTTCTGGAAAAAAAAAACAAAACGGATTCACTTCTTCATCAAAAAACCAGAAATTCTTCATCAAAAAACCAGAAATTCTTCATCAAATTGAAAGAAACTCTTCCTCATCCTTATCAACATTGCATAAACAAAGTTCATCCTTTCTTCATCATGACTATAATAGAAAATCGGATCAATCAATCACTCTTCATCGCACATCATCATCATACAATAGCAAGCTTCATCTTCTAACACCTTGAATCTCAATCTCTCCTGATTCTTCATCCACACCATAAAGAGTTTCAATCCATATTGTTCAATCTCCTGCAAGAATTCAAACACATCAAAAGGGAAAAATATTCAATAGGCTTTGTTAAAATAGAAATTGTGATTGAACAAGCAAGAGAAGATGGATTCAAATATTTTTACCGAGAGAGCTTTGAATCACGCAGTGCGACGAGGTTTTGAAGCAACGATGGCATGAAGCTCCAAATTGGTGGAGGTGTTCGAACGAAAGATTCAAGAGAAGCCGAAAACTCCTGCATATTCCTCCTCGGATTCGTTCAACCGATCTCGTTTTTGTGTGAATCGTGCAAGAGAAAGCATTCCGGTACGTTTATCTCGCTCCAAATCCTGTAGCTGTGGCCTTAGAATTCATTATGAGTTCTTTGTGTTTTAGTAGTTTTATGTTCTTGTTTCTGTTAGACACGATCTGGCTTCTGTGTTTGTTATTTGTGAATTTGGTTCGTAAATTTGGAATCGTGGAGGAAAACTAGGTGGAGTTTGTGTTTATGGTTTCGTGAATGGTGTTGGTTGAGCGTTCGGAGCGGCGGCCGACGAGGGGATGAATGGCGGTGACGGCGTAGGAAGATGAGGCACAGGACGCTTAAGAGAGAATGTGAGGGTCCGTGTGTGTGTGAGTTTGATGTGATCTATTGTTTCCATTTTTTATTTTGTTAAGTTTCATAAGGTTTGTATATTAATTATTGTAAGAAGTATAAGAAAAGATTTTATCAGTTTGTTTGAGATTAATGAGGAGAAGAGATAAGGATGAGGTGTGTTTTTTATTCCCGTCCATACCGGTGGTGACACTTGTCATCGTCCGGTAGGACCCCTCCGCTGCAATTCCACGCGTGCACTTCCACTGTAACCGCATACACCTTACGCTCATGGCCATTAGATGATCTTACTTTGGAGAAGACCTAGATCCAACGCCCCCCGTTCGGTCAACAGGTTGACCGAGGCTCCATAGTACACCCTCACAACCTTGTGCGTTTGGGCCTCCCTCTCTTGTTGCTATCCGCACCCCCACTGTCATCCCATTCCTCTTTTTTTTTTAACTATTTTTATTACTAGATACACCCTCCCTCTCCTTTTCTTAGTTTTTTCTATTTCTTTTACCATAGTTTAGTTTTTATTTCTTTAAAAATACCAAAACATTTTAGAAAATTCCATAAAAAATATTTTTAGAACCATAACTCATTTTGTAATTTTTCCACAATTTTATTTTCTGATTTTATTAATTTCTCGATTTTATTTCGAATTTCCATTTAATTTCTTTCTCATTTAATTTTCGTATTAACGCATTAACTTGTAGATTTTATTTCTTCCACCTTGATTAACATTTTGACTCCGTTCCTTTTGCATAATTTTAGAGACTTAGAAAAGTACATAAAAATATTTTTGTTATATTTTTAATTTCATTTTATCCATATTTTTAGGATTCTTGTTTGTGCGTTTTTGTTATTTGTTCTCAAGCGACTTTGTGTGACCATTTGATGGACTTTGGTTGTGAATTTTGAGAGATATTTTGACACATTGTTTGCTACTGGTTGTTGGCTTTAGAGATTTAATTTCATAATTTTCTCATGTTCATTGGTATTTGTTTGGTGTCTTGCTTCTTAGGTAGCTTTTTGTGCCTCTTTCTTCCCTCCTTCTAACATAGTTTGAGGAAGGCATTTATGTCATCCTATTAGGTTTGCTTGGTCTTTGTTTTAGGTCGCCTATAGGGTTTATGTACTGAATTTTTAATTTAGTTTTTTTGTTACCTTCGTATTTGGTTTGTGCATTGTTTGAATATTCTTATTTTCATCTTATGCTTATGTGGTTCACTAACCTTTGTTTTGTAGGGGCTCATGGTAAGTGAAGTGTGGATGATATCCACATTTCAAGTCTTCATCTCATCTTTTATTCTCATTTGTCTTTGTGATGTGCCTTATGTCATCTTGTGATTAACTTCATCTCTTCCGTCTTAGAAACAACTTAACTTCGTTAGGGAAGTAAGTTGTCTTCTAGCGTTTCTGCTCTTTTCTTCTTCTTCTTCTTCTTCTTCTTCTTCTTCTTCTTCTTTCTTTTCTTTCCTTCTTCTTCATTAGGATAGGTTCCAAACCTCACTAACCTAAGAATACCATGAATGATAACATTAGGAGTAGTCTTCCCCTTATATTTTTACCTTTGAGATCCTTTTGGTGTTCTCTCTTCTCATCTTCAAACTTAACTTCAAGCCACTTTAATAAATGACGAGTCTTCTCATGTGACACGAGACTTTGCTATGAGATACTTGCACGCGTTCCGTTTCGGGGCGAGGTGTAGGATATCCCATGTGGTGGATATGTTTTAGCATGAGATTACTTCACAAAGAAAACATAAAAAACAATTCTTAACCAAAAATCACAAAACCACTTAATAAATGCCAGTAGGTCAGTGTGTTTGAGCCTTCACTCGTGGGACTAGATTTGGGGATTTCCTGCATAGCTAGGTGTGCTTCTCGCGCATTCCGTTTCGGGGTGATGTAAGAAGTACACATCCCATTGAGTAATACTTAGGTAAACTTACCTATGCAAATCTTAAAGCAGAAAACTCATAAAAACACTGGACAAACAATAAGCGTCTCTCCTTCGGGACTTCTCTTCTCATCACCTTCACTCTTTATGTGTGAACTTGCTCCTACTTATCATTTTGCAAGACGGTAACGCACTCGTCGTTTGAGCCTACAACACCTGAGCATTGACATAGGCAGTTCAAGCCTTATGACACAAGCAATCTTTTCCACCCCTAGTTAGGGGAACTACGGTGACTATGATCCTCATGTCCAGTGAGGTACATAGGCAGCGGGGTAGGGCCCGTTCGAGCACACTCTTTTATTTTCCCTACATTTCCCCCCCTTTTGTTTCTTTTCTCCAGTTCTAGTCTTTCTTTTTGCAACAACTTTCATTTCTTCACCCTTTGAAACAGTTTCTTTGCAAGTGTGGATCCCGTCGGGTACGGCTGGCGATCTGGGGTGCTAATACCTTCCCAGGTCGTAGCCGACTCCCGAACCCAGATTCTTTGGTTCGCATGACCTGTGTCCTTCCTTTTCTTTTCTTCTGGTTTGTGCAGCATTACCATTCCCATTCCTTCGGGATAAAATTGCCTGGCTGGCGACTCTACCTCTTCCGCGCCACTTTCGCGTTTGTACCAGGATGGAAATCTAGGGAGCGACAGAGACTAAGGTAATCAATCAAATAAAATGGAGTAATATTACCTACTAGCACAAAAGTGGAATTTAAAATAAGGTAATAAACTCACAAGGGGGACCAAAGTTCAATCTAAGAACAATATTGAAGAGAAACGGCCAAATAAGACTCATCCTGAGGAGGAAACATCTCAACTGGGGAAAGTTCCATCCAGATAATGAACTAGAAGGGAAACTGAATTAAAAATCATCCACGGGAAACAAACTCAGTGGGGAATTATAAAGGATAAACTATTTTTGCTTAATGGTCGACACTCTACATTGGAAAGAGGATACACACACTCTGCGGAAGAAAAAAAACCAGAGATCGAGGAAAACATCAAGGAATGAGAAATGCAACACATGGTGTTATGCGCCAAGAAAATGCATGAATATGCGTATGAATATGCAGACAAAACAAACATAAAGGTAAACAACGAGTGACAAATCACCATAATAATCAGATACTTGGCTAATCTCAATAAGAACGAAGATATCACAAGATATTCTGATAGGGATTCAATTGGAGAAATCCTGCAGGAGATAATCAAAAACCATCAAATAAAATAAATCATACTACATGATTCAACTCAAAATAAGGAGGTGAGCATACTGCTTATGGAAAGTCAAAGAAATTAATCTTCAATAATCCACAAATGGGATAATATCATGAATTCTATTCTGAGGGGAGGACATGTTGTGGAACACCAACTCAACTCTTCCAAGCTATGAGGGGTCAAGAAACATCCATATAAACTCTGATGGGGACAAGTAAGGAATTTCCAGAGATGCATATAAAGCAAACACTATTGGGGATAAAAACTGAAATGAAGTTAAATAGATTATGACCTTCATATCCTACTTAGGGATTTGAACAATGTTGGGGATGAGCTTATAACAAATCTCTTCCTGGGAATATCATTTTATCATTAACTCCACAAAGGGGATATTACAATCTGCTGAGGGAAGATAAAATATATGTCGGGGACAAGGGATCATTCCTACAATCCTTGTTGGGGATGAAGAAAGCTCTTCTAGGAGATAAACACCAAGCACATTCTTCAAGAAATATCAAGAATTAAGAGGGACAACACAACTTTTCACAAACTCTGCCTTGGGGAGAGGACCAAGTGTAACACCCCGAAAATCTAGATTAGTTATTTAATTAATTATTTAATTGATTTAGCGTGATTCTGTGAGTTTAGGTGATAATCATGATTATATGTGATGATGGATGGTTATGATGCATGATGATATAGTGATGTGTTATGGGATAGTGTTGGAGTAAGAATAAATTACGAGGATTAGTTCTAATTTATTATTTAATTGAGATTATTTAGATTTAATAGAAGATTAATCTAAATAATTAAATAAATAATAATATTAGAGATTTTGAGGGTAAATTGGTAAATTTGGATGGAAATAAGTGAGGTTAAAAATGGAATAGCATAATGAGGGTCTAAGGGGTAAGAATAACAAAATATAAAATTGGAATTTGGGAGAATCACTTTTATCAATCGAATTTGGAGAAGAATGCTCTGAGGAAGAAGGGGAAAATGCTAGGGCTCAGAGAATTCTTGAAGAACTCAAAGAGGAAAATCAAGATTATTACATCTAAGGTATGGGGATTATAATCTTCATTATAATTGTTATAGAGTTAGGATGTACGTGGAATAATTTGGGGTTTAAGGGGTTGATGATGATGTATGTTGATTTAGGATGAAATTGATGAATTTGAATGCGTGAATTGATGATGAATGATATATGTGTTGTATAATTTTATGTTTTAATGTTGTGCTATGATAATATGTTGATCTATGTGTGTTTTGGGGTGGTACAATGATGAACTCGTATGGAAATTTGAGGGGTTTTGATGCAGAATTCGTAAAACAGTAGAAAATTGTTTCTGTCGCGTGAGTAACCGGTGATCCTTTGAAAATTTTGTGTATCTTGTTTCGGAATAGAGGTAGTAACAGGTTACCCTGCTTTAAGTAACAGGTTACCACTGAAACAGACAGTTTTTGGAAAACTTTGAAAATTTGTAACTTTTGATTCGTAACTCCGATTTTGGTGTCGTTCGAAGTGTAAAAAAGTTGACATTATGAAATTTATTTTGGTGAAATAAAATGAACAATATGATTTATTTTTCCAGTTTAAAATTTAAGAAAATGTTGGATTAATTTTTAGGATAATTACGAGGCTGCTTATATGTTGATATTTTGATGTTGTGATGATTTTTCCGGTGCAATTATGTTGTATATACTGCTGTCACAATATTATTGTATTGTTATGATGTGTTTAGTCGAGGTATATATGCTATAGGGTGATTAATATGAATGAATAAATGAATGATGATGCAAACTTTATGGCTTATATTATGTTGGGTGATTGATAACATATTATGTTGGATCTTCGGTCCGACGTTGGCTTTAACCCCATTGTGTGGATTGAAGTAATTATGTTGTGCTCCCTTGTGGAGGGTTAATGGACCAATATCCATTTATGTTAATTCGTACCACATGCATGTTCTGATGATGTTGCATTTCATACTAAGTGGCATTGCATATGAATGAGTTATTTATTAAATGATGTGCGAGTTTTCTTGAGGATTTATTTATACCTTTTATAATGAATTGTGAATACTCACTATGCCTATTTGAGTGTTGCTTCCATGTGGGTAACATGAAGATAAACAAGATTAGCTTTCAGCGTGTGAAGATTTAGCTTTGGAGTCATTTTTTTCTTTCCTTTTGTCTAGAGGGTGTCTTGCTCTGATTATGTAACATCGGGTCGGGAACATTGTGAACCTTTGATTTATATTTCTTTTATTGAATTTGTATTGTTATGATTTTATTTGAGATGTTTTAGAGTTTTGATTTTGTTGAAATAAAGTTTTCCGTTGTGATTGTTTTGAATAAAATTTGAATGAAGGAACCAGGGTTACAGAGCAGGATGATCTAATATGATGTTTTATGAAGAAAATGTGACACCTTTATGAGTTGTACTATGATAAATTTATTATTTTATTGTGTATGTTATGTGATGTTAGAAGGGTGTTACATTAGTGGTATTAGAGCAGATCGGTCTGTCTGGCCAGGTCTTGTTGTTGTCAGAACCCAATCAACGACTCGTGTGTATAACACCCCAAAATTTTCCCTCTCATTTTCATACCATCTATCATATCATTTCCATACATTGCATTGCATTCATATCATAGAAAGATGAAGCATACATCCATTGGTTGAAGCATAAGGCATGTGATCAGTGATTTAAAAAGTTGTAGTCATTCAGAGCCAAAGGATAAGAGCCAAGTGTATCTCAACAAGAATAAAGGGTTTCTCACATCCCACACAATCTCAAATAATTCCTCAAGTCTTTTCAAGAAGTGAATTGATCAAGAAGTTGGCTCAGGGTTTCATCTCCTGCACATGTGGTCCAAACTAGGGTTTTATGTCAAGGTAAGCAATCATCAAGATTTTGGTTCAAAATTATTCTCATGGCATTCTATATGTTAACAAGTGTTCATGGATGTAGTTTTGTCCATTGGTTCCTTGTGGAGGGTTTTCAGTGGATCAGTTACTTGTGAACTAAGCAAAAGTCAACAGTGGAAAGGAAAAGACAACCATGTATTTTTAAGGAAAAGACAACCATGTAAATCAAGCTCCTCAAGTTCATAAACCTTTATTTGGTCAAGAAATGTCAAGAATACCATCGTTCATCAAGAATTAAAGCTTAGGTCAAAAGTTACTAAAAGTGGAAATGACTTGTAATTAGAAGTTTCTATTTTTGGAAGCTTTATAAGTCACATTCAACTTGACTTTCCATCATAAAAAAGGCTTCAAATGGATTTTTCTCAAAAATTAAAGTTGAAGATCATCATTTTCCCTTTCCAAAGAGTACAAGATTATCTCCATTTCATTCTTGGTTAAATAGTTATGATCAAAAGACTCCAAGGTGGTTTTTAGGGTTTCTCATGCATTCAACTTTTCCACCTTTTGCAAAAAGCTTCCAAATGACTTGTAATTGTTTCAAATTTCTACAGTTAGATTATAATACTCAAATACACATAATTTGGCACAATTTTTGCTTTTTAATCAAGTGGTTTCATGCCATATTTCTCATGTATTTCACAAGTTGCAAAACTGCAAAAACCATCCAAACACAAAAACCATGCCATGCCAAGACTAAAATCAAATCACATTATGATCAGTACAAAAAATGTCAATGCTTTATGACCACTATACAACCCATGCACATGGGAAAGCTCATGCACACTTGAATTTGCAAATTTTCAATATCACTCATAACTAATTAACCAAGGTTCCTCTGGGTTCTTAACCATGGTCATGCCCAATAAAACCCATATATAAGCCTCCAACTCATGTGGTTAGGGCTAGAGTTCCTTCATTCCTTAGATTTTCAAATTTCACTCAAAAATTTCTCTCTTCAAAACTCAAATCTCCTATGGTTTCTTAGTGATTTCTCTTTATAATATTGACCTACAAGCTTCAAGGAGTAAGAATCAAGCATTGGTTGAAGCTTATAGTGAGGTTTTCATCAAATTCAATTTTGGAAGCTTTGTCGCTCCCGGGATTTTCATCCTAGTACAAACACGAAAGTGGCGCGGAAAAGGTAGAGTCGCCAGCCAGACATTTTTATCCCGAATGAATGGGAAAGGTAATGTTGCACAAACCTAAGGAAGAAGGAAAGGACAAGGTCCTGCGAACCAAAGATCTGGGTTCGGGAGTCGGTTACGAATTGAGAAGGTATTAGCACCCCAATCCGTCCGCCGTACCCTACGGGATCCACGCTTGCTTGTTTGTTTCAAAAGGGTGAGAAATAAAGAATGTTGCTGAACAAAAACCACTGCTGGAAATTGGAATGAGAAATGAGAAGGGAATTGGAAAAGAAATGATAAGGAAGAGGGAAATTTAGGGAAAATAAAGAATGTGCTCGAACGGGCCCTACTCCGCTGCTTACGTACCTCATCGGGAAAATGAGGATCAGAGTCGACGTAGTTTGCCTAACTAAGGCGGGAACTATTTGTTTGTATTTTTCATGGCTGGAACTGCATATGTCTATGCACAGGTGTTGTAGGCTCGTCTGGTACGAGTGCGTTTACCGTCTTGCATGCGAGACAAGTCGTCGCGAGTTCTCGTTATGAGTGAATGAGATGAGAAGAGAAGTTCCCGCAGGATAGTCACTTGTTATTTGTTTTTGTCTTTTATGAGAAGTGTTTTGAATTTGTTTGTGAACATTCTCGTACTAAGACCTATCCATCGCGAGAAGTACTTACACCTCGCCTCGAAACAGGATGCGTATAGGCACTCCGCAACAAAGTCTCGTGTCATACAAGAATGTCCGGTTTTCATTAAATGTTTTATTGCTTTTCTTTATGAGATGAGAAAGAATGACTCAAGTTGAAAAAGGGAAAAAAACTAAGGGGAACTAAGACACAACCCTAAGTTATTTATCATATACAAAAGGGAGATCCTATGGTTAATGAGGTATTCTAATCCTAAGAAAGAAAAGGAAAAGAAGAAAAAAGAATTAGAGACTAACTTACTTCCTAAGGAAGTTAAGTTGTCTCTAAGGAAATGGAAAGCCTAAAAGCAAAGCACAAAGTGCTAAGGCAAACACAATTAAAATGTATAAGAGATAGGAATTAAGTAATGATTACCTCAATCTTCCCCCCTACAAAACAAAAGTTAGCATGACAATGCATATTGAAAGTAAAGTCAAAGCATGAAAGCGATTAAGTATCATAAACGTCCTAGAATGGAAATAGGTTCAAAATAAGACCTAAGTCTAAAGGTGAAGGTACCTAAAGGTTACATGACTTCTAAAGTCATTAGCTACATGTTATAGGTCCCAAAGTATGCTAGGATACCTCACAAGATCAAACTATGTCAAACTATGTACAAAAGGTTCACCTAAGTTCACCTAAATGCAAATTAGGGTTTATGGATGAAGTATGAATGCGTATGGCTTACAAGCATGAAATAATACATGAAATGAGTATAAAAGTCAGTAGTTAATGCTTATGAATGTATATGAATGAACATATCATCATGGATGCAATGGTTTAAGCATATAGAGCAAGGAGAAGAAGATATGAGAAGAAATGAAATAAACATCGCATAAGATCACAAATGATGAAAGTTAAGGAAGAATGGCATGTGAATATGCATGAAATGATTATGGGTCAGTATCATACAAGATGTGAAATGCAATGAGAATGAATGGATATACATTAATGATTTCCATATAATTCATGTTATTATTTAGAGGATAAGGGAAACTAGTTTAAGGCAAAATATGTCCAAATAATTATGCACTTTGAAACACTAAAACAAACCAAATGAGTATGGTTCAAAAAGTGGCCTAGAACTGGAATTAATGACCTAAAAGTGACCTTTAATTAACTCCTAAAAGTTACCAAAACGTTCCTCAATCAAATGGCATGAGTGTCTTCCTATCATTTAGGTTATGGAGCAAATATACACATGAATCAACCTATAATCTAGGTGACATGGAAAAATAGAAAAAAGGCTTAAAAAATTATGAAATTAAATCCCTGGAATGATATAGTCATTATCTCACATGATCTAAAAGTATTTCACAAATTTATGAACCAAAGTGCCAAAAAAATTACTTAACGATTGGTATAGCAAGGCATGATCGCCGAAAAACACCTCCACAAAGTGGATCAAAAAGGGCATCTAAAATTATGAAAAAAAATGCCTAATGAGAATCATAATGTCACAAATTCCAGTGGTTAATCACACACAAAAAATAGGTCTCACACCTATGGTAAAAAATTGTTTTCGGTCCCTTATGTCAAAATCCTCTGTTTTGGGACAGCTTGTGATCTAAAATCCAAATTAATTATTAAAACCACCCAAACATGGAATCAAAAAATATGAAAAATTAATTAAAAGGATGAGGATCATTCATGAATTTTTCCAGAATTTTATCACACCCGAAACTATTTTTAATAATTGCGACGAAACGGGAAAAAAACGATATTTTAATGGGAAGTGAAAGGAAGTGATCATAATGGTTCGTAACCTAATCCCTAAACTCCGAAATCGACAAAAATCAACATAAATCACAAATATATCCAATGCCTCATGTGGGAGGGCTCAATATGCACCTTAAGCTATATGGTGTAGAAGCACGCCTTCAACCTCGAAGATTTTGATGAAGACAACACGGCGCATATCTTTCAGACCTGCAAAAAGTCAAGAGCTCCAACTGATCAAGCTTCAAGCAACCGGCTTTGCTATCAAGCTTCGTATGCATCATCGTTCTACTTCATGCTTGGATGCTTTTGTTTAGGTATATCAATCTCTCTTTTAAATTGATGTACAAGTGTTCACGCATTCAATCATATATTAGCATATTGCATAAAATACTTTGATATATTTTTCAAACCGTTTAACACTCTTTAAAAACCTTCTGTTTCTGTTTTTAACAGTGTTAATCGGTTAACCATTTGGTTAACCGGTTAACGGGTTCAAATTTTCAATAATCCAGTTAACGCTTATAGGCGTTAACCGGTTAACCATTTGGTTAACCGGTTAACACTGTAATATTTTTGAAAAATATTTTTCTTTGAAATTCAAATTGCACCTTTTGATTATATCTCTTCATAAATTATTTTGATTCATAATTTTCATACCCTTTCAAATTCAAAAACACCTCCTAGGCAATTTCAAATATTTTCATACAATCAAATTCACTTTATTCAAAATTCTTTTCATCTTTCAAAAGTGTTGATAAGTTCATAATTTTCATATTTTGTCTTGAACACTTGTGTTGAATATTTAATAGTGAATTCTTGATTATAGGAGAAGGTCAATTTTCATTGATATCATTTCATTGTACTCTCACTCAAAATCAATACTATAGAAAGTGTCTTTCTATTTTGTGACTTGTGTTCCAAGGATTGTTTGGACATAAGGGTAAGTGTGGCAAGAGGATTGTTCTTGCACACTTGTATGTTAGTTTGTTAGAAAGTAGGCCTCACCATTGAAGGTGTGATAGGTTGTACTTTTTCTAAAAACTAGTGGAAATCTCTTTCAAATTGAAAGGGGACTGGATGTACCTTCGGACTGTGAAGGGAACCAGGATAACTCTCTGTGTCACTTTTATTTTCTGCCTTACTGCTTTCCTTTCATACAAACTTACAAGAAAAATTCTATCCATCAAAGAAAAAGAATCGAGAAAGATTATATATACCTAATTCACCCCCCCTCTTAGGCGCATTCTGATCCTACATATGGTATCAGAGCAGGTTTCGGTAACCTATTCCTACAAGATCCTATGGCTTCCACAAACTCGAATCCCGTTTTCAAAGATGGTGGAAGTAGCAACAAGCCTCCGCTCTTCTCCGGCGAATACTTCGATTTCTGGAAAATCAGAATGAGGGCACATCTTGAAGCCCAAGGAGAAGGCATATGTGAAGCAATCGAAGAAGGTCCGCATAATCCCGTCAATGTAATCAACGGTGTTGGAACGACGAAGTTGAAGAATATGTATGATGAAGATGATAAAAGAAAGATCCTAAATGAGAAGAAAGCAATCAACATACTTTAAAGTGCTCTTAGTATGGACGAATTTTTTCGTGTATCACAATGAAAATCGGCGAAGGAGATTTGGGATACTTTGGTAGAAACACGTGAAGGAACAATAGAAGTTAAAAGATCAAGGCTTAACACGTTAAGTCAAGAATACGAAATGTTCCGCATGCAGCCCGGGGAATCTATTGTGGCTTTACAAAAAAGATTTGTTCATCTAACCAACCATTTGATTGCATTCGGAAAGACCTTCACCAACGATGATCTTAATTTGAAAGTTCTAAGGTCTTTGACAAGGGAATGGCAACCGAAAGTGACCGCAATCTCGGAGAAGAAGAGTCTCTCAACAATGACATCTGCATCCCTATTCGGCAAACGTCAAGAGCACGAGTTGGTAACTTGGAAGGCTCGAAAAGCATGAAAGTCAAGAGAAAAAGTCCAAAGGAATTGCCTTGAAGATTGACACGAAGAATGACAAAGATGACGAGATCTCCGAAGATGAGAACTTCATGCTTCTTGTTAAGAAGCTTGGTAAGTTTTTTTAACAAAAATAATAATTCTTCTTTTCCTAAAAAGAATAAACATTTCAGGAAGAAGGATGCATCCACATCGAACCAAGAAGTTACATGCTATGAATGTGGAAAGCAAGGTCACATAAAACCGGATTTTCCAAGACTTGCGAAGAAAGGAGGATTCAAAGGAAAGAAGGACTTCAAGAATAAAAAGGCTTATGTCGTGTGGGATGACAATGAAGTTAGTTCCTCATCGGAATCGGAAAGCGACGAATGTGCAAATATGGCGTTAATGGCGTCACATCACTCCGATGAAGAAAATGACGAGGTTAGTAGTAACTTTTCAATTTATGAAAATGATGCACAAGAAGTCATAGATGAACTTCTTAAGGAATGTAAGACCTTGTACAAAAATATTTCATCCCAAAAGAAGAAAATATTATCTTTAGAAGAACAAAATGCATCTTTTGAAAAATACATTGAAAATGAAAAACAAAAGATAATGGATGAAAAACAAAGTCTTACATATAAAAATTGTGAGTCATTGTCCTTTCAAATTGTTCAACTCAAAAGAGTTTTAGAAAGATATGAAAAAGGTCAAATTGGCTTGGAGAAAATCCTTAGGCACCAAAGATATCCAAATGATAAAAGTGGCCTAGGATATTCTAAGTTTTCCAAACCAAGCACAAGTGAAACCGTTTTCGTAAAAGCTAGTGAACAAATTGTTAAGGAAAAGACTAACAATGCTAAAACTATGCATCAAAGTCATAAAAAGAAAAGGGTTCTTAAGAAACAAAAATATGTTCCTAAATTCAAAAGTCAATTTCAACCTATTTGCTTTTATTGTGGAATCAAAGGCCATACACCTAATGTTTGCTATGTGCGCAACATTGGGGTTGCTAAAGGGCATTATGTGTGGGTTGAAAATGGTACTAACTATCAAGGACCCAAAGCAATTTGGGTACCTAACAAAACCTGACTTTGTTTTGTAGGTATGCTTGAAAACAACTTCTACGCAATGGTATCTCGATAGCGGTTGCTCAAAGCATATGACGGGCGACATCAACAAATTTTCAAGTCTAACACTTAAGGCCAAAGGATACGTTACTTATGGTGATGATAATAAAGGAAGAATTCTTGGAGTTGGAACCATTGGTGCATCTCCTCATACAATCATCGAAGACGTCCTTTATGTGGAAGGCCTTAAACACAACCTTCTTAGCATAAGTCAATTGTGTGACAAAGGGTTCCGAATCAACTTCACAAAGAAGGAATGTTTGATAGAACACGAAGTCACTCATGAACTCTTGCTAAAAGGTAAACGATTTAATAACATTTTTATGATTTCTTTTGATGACTCTCTCTTGAAGGTGAAGTGCTTAATGGCAAACAACAACGATGCATGGCTTTGGCATAAGAGGATTGCTCACATTCACATGGAGCATTTGAATAAATTATTAAAGCATGATCTAGTTGTTGGTCTTCCAAAGATGAAGTTTATCAAGGATAAGCTTTGTGACGCATGTCAAAAGGGGAAGCAAACCAAAACATCCTTCAAGACATAGAAAGTGATATCTACTACAAGACCACTCCAATTGTTACATATGGATCTTTTCGATCCATCAAGAACAAAAAGTTTTGGAGGTAACGTTTTTGCACTAGTTATTGTTGATGATTTCTCTAGATATACTTGGACTTTGTTTTTATTGCAGAAAAGTGATGCCTTTAAAGCATTCAAGAAGTATGCCAAGCAAATTCAAAATGAGAAGTCACTCTCAATTGTTTCCATAAGAAGCGACCATGGTGGCGAGTTTCAAAATTCATCATTTGAAGATTTTTGTGAAGAGCATGGTACCTCTCACAACTTTTCCACACCAAGGACTCCTCAACAAAAAGGTGTCGTAGAAAGGAAGAATAGGGCACTAGTGGAACTTGCAAGGACAATGCTTAGCGACTCGAATCTTCCTAAATATTTTTGGAACTCCTTCTTCTTCTTCTTATTACTTCTGGTGTGAATCTGAAATTCAGAACTGCACTTGCAGCGTTGTTGTTGAGCCGTTGATAGACCTCTCTTTGCGAATTTGCGACATTCTTGAATTGGCTTGTTGATGTTTTTCTATGTTTTTTTTTGCAGATTGAGAGTTTGCAAGGTTTGATGATGGTTGATGAAGGTTTGTGGTGTTGATTGAAGAGTGCAGGGTTCTACCATTTTTTGGGAAAAGGTTGAAGCTTCTTTTGATTGAAGGAGGTTGAGATTAGAGAAGTTATGGATTTGAGAGGGATGAAGATGCAAGAAGAATATTTGAGTGAGAGAGTGAAGAAGAAGGTCACGATGAAGATTGGTGGAGAGCCCTGTGAAAGTTGCAGAAGAAAAGTGGTGGGAGATTGATGAAGAGATTTTTTCTTTTCTTTTTGTAACTGTTTCTGTTTCTGTTTTTCCTTATATTTGGATCCTAATTCTTAGAGATGTATCCATCTCTTTCCCCCCTCTATTATTTTCCTTCTACTGATCTCTGTTGAAAATTGTGACTGAATTCAGTTAAACTTGTAACTGAATTTTAGATTTTTTGTTATATCAGTTAGGAATTGTTAATGAAAAAGTAACTAACTTTCTGAACACAATATATATTTTTTCCCCGGTTATCAGCTTCTTACCACTCAATATCTCTCCTATTTCCTATGTTTCACAAGCCTATGTTTCACAATCCTGCCTAATAAAAGTCCTTCTCAATAGAAGCTTTTCTCTTTATTTTTTTTGTTTTATTTTGCTAATGGACTATAACAATACAAATAATGGACCCAAATGAAACTTGGTCTAAAAATGAAAATAAATGGCCATTTGGCTTATGGTCTTTTTTTTATATGGAATAATAATAAAAAATGAAATGAACAAAGGTAATTGGGGATATCACATGAATTAATGGACTCTTGGAACAAAAATGGTTTTGAAAATGACATTAAAGTGGAGTTAATTAGAGAATAATTGGACATTGGCTTGAAACTATGAGTGTGAACTTGATTTGTAGTCTTAGAGTTTGGAACTTCTAGACATGGATTTTAAATTTAAATTAAAATCTCCTTGGTAATGATGATGAATCGAGAAACCCGATGGGACTAACATGCATCCGAATAATATTTCAAACCAAATAACCTTTGAAATCGACCATCATGAAATCTTTTGACTATTGGAAGAAGATGGTGTGAACGAGCCCACAAAATCACAGTTGCAACCAAATTAGATCACCACTTGAGAAATATGGTTCATCATGAGCTAATCTTGAACCGAATCCCCATATCGCACTGAAGCCAAATGCTAACAAATCTAAGTTGAGAACCATATGATGGGTTGGATGCATTAGTTAATAACCTTTGCGAGTGAAATTCTCGAAAATCACTTAATTAGGGAAATAAACCATAATCAAGAAGCGAGAGTACCACCAGGTATTATTAACCACATACCCAAAACCTTGAGTTTATCTCATGACTGCAGATAGGGTATGAAGCCAAGATTGAGAAGGTGTTGGTCCCATGTATTATGAGTTCGATGCAAATGCGCGATTATGAATGCTATAACCTAATGAGAGATGTAGATGAATGTGAAGCGATAAGCCAGTTAGTGGTAAAAATAATGAGGGCAAATTTTGAGGTATTACAGCTGCCCCTATTCAATCATCTACAGACCTGAATGGATGATAGCGACGACTTTCAGACGTTCAAGGTATGGAGGGATTGAATACTCGAATAAACCGAAAAATTTGCACTCTACGGATGAGAGAAACGTCATTTGTTTTTTTTTGACCTCTGAATAGGTAACAGAGATAGAACCAGGTGGAATAGAATCAATGCAATCACTGCGACCACTGAGAGAATCAAAGCCACAACGAGGGTGCCTGTTGGCGAAATAGGGCTTAACGAAACCATCAATAAAATGGAAACTCAACAATGTGACTACTGGGCATAACCAAGTCACAAAGAAACACACGTGACTGTTGGGCAGGACCAAGACACAGAGGATGCCTGTTGGCGGAACAAGGCCTAAATCAATATGACTGCTGGGCAAGACCAAGCCATAAAGAAACAATACGCGGTTGCTGGGCAGGACCAAGCCACGGAAGATGCTTGTTGGCAGAACAGGGCTTAAATCAATATGACTGCTGGGCAGGACCAAGCCATAAAGAAACAATACGCGACTGCTGGGCAGGACCAAGCCACGGAAGATGCCTGTTGGCGGAACAGGGCTTAAATTAATATGACTGCTGGGCAGGACCAAGCCATAAAGAAACAATACGTGACTGCTGGGCAGGACCAAGCCACGGAAGATGCCTGTTGGTGGAACAGGGCTTAACGAGACCATTAGCAGAATGGAACTCGACAATGTGACTGCTGGGTAGGACCAAGCCACAAAGAAAACACACACGACTGCTGGGCAGGACCAAGCCACGGAAGGAGGAGCCTGTTGTACAAAACAGGGCTTGGAAAGACAAAGAAGCAACATCAACCGAATTACGACTCAAACAAGATCAACCGATCCAACCAGGAAATGGTATCAACCGATCCATAACCAAGAAAAAACGAGAACGTAATATCATCCGATTTACGACCCAAATAAGATCAACCGATCTATAACCAAGAAAAAACGAGAACATAATATCATCTGATTCTACGACTCAAATAAGATCAACCAATCTAATAGGGAGATGGTATCAACCGATTCATAACCCGAAAAAAATGAGAACGTACTATCATCCGATTTACGACTCAAAGAAGATCACCGATCCAACTAGGACATAACTGAGACGAGACCAAAAAGAACAGGATCATTATACTTAAATGATAACCCGACATGAAAACGCTGTACTGAAACGGGGACGCGAAAAATATGAGATTGTTGTACTGAAACAAGACCCAAAGACCAGACCATTGTACTTACATGGAGACTCGAAAGGAACAGGATCGTTGTACTTAAACGAGAGCCCAAGACGCGACCGTTGTACTTAAACAGAGACGCGAAAAAATGAGATTGTTGTACTGAAACAAGACTCAACTAGGGATAGCAAAACAGGACTTGGTAGAAATAACCACACTAGGAAATGAAGTTGCATTTTGTGGGGAATAAAATATGCTGGGAAGAATGCCATCCTCAAATGATAGTTCTCAAAAGATCCTCGGATCTAACACGAAACCATCCTCAAATGGAGACGCACTGGTATACCGGCCTCAGGCGATAACCAGAAATACAAAGTCTGACCTCAGACAGACTTTGCAAAAGAGACAAACTGACCTCGATCAATAAGCTCAAAATGGTCTATCATCCTCGAATGATAGCCACAACAACAAGACCAACCTCAGAAGGACTTGGAGAAAAGAATGCCACCCTCGAATGACAATTCTCAAAAGATCCTCGGATCTAACACAGAACCATCCTCGAATGGAGACGCAAAGGTATACCAGCCTCGACTGATAACCAAACACAAAGCTGACCACATACATTCTTTGCAAAAGAGACAAACTAACCTCAATCAATAAGCTCAAAATGGTCTATCATCCTCAAATGATAGCCACAACAACAAGACCAACCTCAGAAGGACTTGAAGAAAAGAATGCCATCCTCGAATGACAATTCTCAAAAGATCCTCGGATCTAACACGAAACCATCCTCGAATGGAGACGCAATGGTATACCGGCCTCAGTCGATAACCAGTAACACAAAGACTGACCTCAGACAGACTTTGCAAAAGAGACAAACTGACCTCAATCAATAATCTCAAAATGGTCTATCATCCTCGAATGATAGCCACAACAACAAGACCAACCTCAAAAGTACTTGAAGAAAAGAATGCCATCTTCGAATGACAATTCTCAAAAGATCCTCGGATCTAACACGAAACCATCATCGAATGGAGACGCAATGGTATACCGGCCTCAGTCGATAACCAGAAACATAAAGACTGACCTCAGACAGACTTTGCAAAAGAGACAAACTGACCTCAATCAATAAGCTTAAAATGGTCTACCATCCTCGAATGATAGCCATAACAACAAGACCAACCTCAGAAGAACTTGAAGAAAAGAATGCCATCCTCGAATGACAATTCTCAAAAGATCCTCGGATCTAACACGAAACCATCCTCGAATGGAGACGCAATGGTATACCGACCTCAATCGATAACCAGAAACAAAAAAGAAAATAGGACAAGATGGGACGGGATCGTTGTACATAAACGAGATCCCAGGCAAACATGACCGTTGTACAAAACGAGAACCTGCGACGCGACTGTTGTACCAAACAAGACGCGAAATAAGTGACAAACATTGACTTGAAAAGACAAGGATTTATGAAAAATGATATTGGTATCCTCTGTGCAGAGTACTTCAGGTTGAGAAGATGTTATAGGTCGTATGTAATATACCTCAAAACTGGCCCATGCTGACATGCACATGCTTGGATTTATGGCGTCATGCTCCATGATGATGGAAATGCTACGCTTTGGAGGATGCAAATGTAATGATGATTATGCAAATGCAAATGCAAAAAGATCTCTTGACAAGGAGACTGCAAGCATCCCAGATGGCTTGACTGGGGAGAACTGATGATCATTGCATTGATCTGGTCCATCCTGATGAGGAGGAAATAACTCTGCGGGGAAGGTTGTCAATGATACACCGACTCTGAACAGCCTCCACTGCCAAAAATAAATTGGACTTTGAGATTAGAGAGCCAAGACCTTGCTGGAGATGGACCCTTCTTGAACTCTGATGGGGAGAAGTGAGAACCTCCTGACTTGGCTGGAAACCAAAGGCATGACACTATTGAAGAATCACCTTTGCTAGGGAGGAAAGAACTCCTTGTACGGTTGAGGATTGCCCCTGTATCGAAAGGAAGTCTCTGCTTGGGGAGCTGTAAACACCCCAAATTTGCCCTCACCCATTCACACCATGGCTTGTGCTATCCTCATATACATAAGTTCAATCATGGCATCTCATATCACATTTGTGATTCACTGCATTGTTTCTAAGTCATCTGCATCTAGGGTTTGTGATCTGAGCAATCCAAGAGCTTCTTGAGTCACTCCAAAGGTCATAAATCACTTCAAAGGGGTACATGTGTGTTAAAGCATCATATTATATCCCCTCAAAGTCAAGAATGTCAAAAATCACAAGAACTGAGAATGGCATGGAAACAGAGCCAGGTTTAACTGCACAGATGACCTAGAATTAGGGTTTTGGTTTCAAAGGCCATAACTCCAATTTTTTTTTGGTCATTCTTGTTTCTATTGGTCTCTATATGGTATAGGGAGCATGCATATCATTTTTCATGAAGAAATTTAATGGGGAAGTCATCTGATCAAGAATTAACTTTTTGAGCAAGTCAGTGTAAAATCAGGGCATCTGAGGCCCACAATGACCCAACCAAAGGGTGTTCTTCATCATTTTGAATGTGTATGATCTTTATTTGATCATAGAAGATGTTGGAAGTTCACAAAATTGAAGAATTTCAAGTCACTTGCAAAGTTGACTTTTTGGGAAAGTTGACTTATATTGAAAATTGCCATTTTGGGAAACTTTTTCAACCCTTGCTTTTTGATTCAAAAATGCTTCAAATGGAAAAACTTTGGTCATGAAAGTTGTAGAATGGATCATTCCATTTTCAAAAAGTACAAGAACTTGACCTAATTCATTTTGGATCAAAAGTTATGGCTTGTCAAAGTTGGCTAAAATCACAAAATTTGAAGTTTTCCACCAAAGAGGCAAAGTTGCAAATCACTTGCCAAAGCAAATTGTGCTACCAAATGGACTTCTAATCATCATACAAACATAAGCCAATGCCTAAAGATCAGAATTCAGCAAGAGTTTGATCATTTTTGTGACTTGTGGAATAAGAAATTTCAAAAGAGCCAAGAATGGAGCAAGTTGCAAAACCTCACTCAAGGATGAATCCACTTGCTTGCTGACTTCATAATCAATCCTAGGGCTCTCCACACTTCTTGATGCGCAGGACACCCCATTTGTCCTTGGCTAGCTAGGAGCCCATACCTCTCTTACACAAATTTGACATTTTGGCAACTTGAGCCATACCAATCACAGCAGTACACATCAACTCATCTGACCTATCACACTTGTTTATACAAACCAAAAGCAAGCCATTTCACTCAAGACACAAGCCTGAAAGCACCAAGAACACATCACTCTCATTTTCCACCCCATTTGCAAAACTCTTCGAAACTCATCACACAAGCTGCAAACACACAAACAAACTTCACAAACAAACTCAGCATGCTTCACTGATCAAAAACCACTCATCACCATAGCCTGAAAGTCACTGAAACAAAAACACGATCACCACCCTCCCTTGAACAGAACTTCTGCCATCTCACAAACCAGCCATCCTCAAAGCTTTCTAAGCCTCATTTCATCATCAGGGGGTTCAAAGGAGTGGACTTGCAGCAAAAGAAAGGCCAGAAAGCTCAGGACCAGGAGTTTCCATCTCAGGTAGCCATCTCAAACTTTTTTTTCCAGAAACTCCATTTTAAGTTCTTGAATGATTCTATGTGCTCCCTTGGTCATGGGGATATGATTATTTTTGAAAATGGTTGAGAAACCAGGATGTATGATTGCTCTGAAACTTTTCTACCCTAAATGTGTTTTGTTTCGATTTGCATGATTAATGATGAAAAAATGATTTTTGTTTAGGGGTTTTGATTCAGTGTTGAATGGGGATGGATTCTGGGCAATTAGATTTCATTTTCATGGCGTTTTGAGAAAGTTAGCAACTTTCAGGTGAGGGTCTGGCCGGAGAAGACGACCGGAAGTCTTCTCCGGCCACCTGAAATTAATTAGGGTTAATCTGTGTAATTATGAGGGTTTGAATGTGGAGCGTTGATCTGGTTGACTTAGTCAACTTCCCGCGCGCGTGTGTGGTCCAGATTTGCCACTTAGCCCTAATCTCACTTAATTAAATTAATTTATCAATATTAGCCAGTTTGAATGTCAACCCTTGGATCTGGCGCGCAGTCTTTCCCTCCTTCCTGAGTTTGAATCCAGACCTTTAGATGTGCATACTTTTCATTTAATTCAATTTTATTTGCATTTAAATTCATTTGTTTTCTACATTTTATTTAAAATAGTAAAAATCATTGAAAAATTCTGAAAATTTTTATTCAAGCTTTTATTAATTTTCAGAAACCAAAAACATTTTTATTTTTATTTTTTGCATTAAAAATTATTTTTAAATCATTTAAAAGTTTATTTTTAATTAGTTAATGAGAATTAATTAATTAAAAATACTTTTAGGTATTTAAAAATCACAAAAAAATTCATGAAACATTTAAAATCATTTAGAAACATTGTCCAACTCTCAAACCAAATTTAATTTTTGATCTTGATGTCTTTTGACAATTTTCCATGGAATTAATTTCATTTCAAGGCATTATTTTGATCCAATCTTCAAAAATTCATTTCTGTCTAGCCTTTAAGAGTTGACCTTGATTCTTCTTGCATTGCATCTTGTATAACATGTAGTTTAGAGGTTTAAATTGGCATGAATTGATCTTGCATTTCCTTTTTGTTTGACATTTTCCTTGACAAGGTACCTTAAAACCCTAACAATCTTGAGAAATTCATAACCCTCATTAGGTTAAGAGTTAGAACCCCTCCTTTGGGCAGTGAGTTTGTATAGGTTTAGGGTTCCTTTGAATGCATTTTCAATTTTTTTATCATGATGTTTGCTTCTGGTTTTGATTTTTGTTTTGTGCATTGATCATAAACCCTAATTTGGGCTTTCCTTTGCATCCTTCTTTCATTTGCTTGCATCCAATGCCTTGCCATGACATTTTGTGCATCAATTTGATTCATAACCCATCTTAGGACATGTTAGAATCATGTTTGATCATTGCATCTTTCATTTGCCATGTTGTATGTCATTTGCATTTGATAACTTTTCATGTATGTCCATGATTCTAAGCATGCTTCTCTTGCATCCACATGTTTGTATGATCATCCTCATGCTTTGTTTCATGTTTGCATCATCTCATAGCATCATTATCATCATACTTATGCTTCTGGTTTTGGTTTGCATCATGCCACTTCATCTCATTTTGCATTGCATTGCATTCCTTTCTCTAACTTTTCAGGTGGTAAGTTACTTTGAGAAGTGAATTTGCCTTCACTTCTCATAATCTCTTTTCATCTCCCTTATGCATCATTTCTGCATTTTGTCTTGTGTTTGAGATTGAGCTTGCTCATTCTTGCTCTTCTTACTTTCTTTCTTCAAGTGACTTGTCTTCTTAAATGAAGCAAGTTACTTTGCTTCTCTTTGCTCCTTTCATCTGCTTCCTGGTGGTTTCTCTGAAGATCTTTCTTATAAACCTCACAAACCTTAGGGACAACCAAACATGACAATAATTAGGGTTTTGATTAGTCCCCCCCATTTAGATTTTACCTTTGTGTCTCATTGAGTCTTCTCTCCTCATCTCATAATCAGGGACTAAACCCTAAAGGCTTTAAGACTTTGTGATTAAGCTTATGCCTGCATCCTTCTATTAGGATGGAGTGTATAACTTTAATCCTAAGTGTTAAACCCTTAATGTGTTTAAATCCTTTAATCAATTCACTTAATAATCATCAAGACATCAAGCTTGTAACTTGGGCCTTGCATTAGGGTTCTAATTCTTCCTTAATTGGTTAAGAAGGACTAACCCTAGTGTTAATGGACAAGTCCCCCTCAAGCTGTCTTACAAATCATAAAACTCATTTCTTAATCATATCATTATCTAAAATCCACTTAATAAAGGCTTTGTTTTGTCATGAGGTTAATCCCTAATCATGGATTAAGTTGAGGAGCTTTCCTCAGCTTAAACACTCTCATCTATTATCCTTCTATTAGGATGGTGTAATGAGTCTGTTTAATCCCTGATTATGGCTTAATCTCATTACTTAACACTAAACAAAAACCACAAAAACATCTAATTAATCACAAGTAGGTTAATGATCTTAATCCTACACCAAAGGTGTTTAAGTGTGAGAAGCTTACTTCACACTTAAGGCATTCTCATTACCCCTAATCAGAGGGAAGATGTGATGAGTTTACTAAATCCATTGGTTCAGGCTTAAGGTCATTAACTTATGACAAACTTTCAAAAGCAATAAAAGACTGAAAACACAAAAAAAAACAATAATCGTCTCCTCCGGGATTCTTTTCTCATCACCTCCATTCATAAACGAGAACTTGCTTCTTCCGTCTAATGCAAGACAGTTTACACCTGAGCCAGACAGGTCATACACTTGAGCATTGATAAGCAAGCAGTTCACAAGTCAATTCATCTTTCAGTCTCTTTGGGTCGAACTACGGTGTTCTGACTTCCTCATTGCACGAGAGGATACGTAGGCATAACTTAACAGTTATCGAACAAAAGTCTCTGTATATCCCCCCTCCTTCCAGCATTATTCTTTTAGCCTCATGATCTTGGGCATCTCATTCCTACACTGACACTGTACATTTATACACCTTATTTCTTTCACACAGACACCTGTACATCCTGTTTCAGCTCTTTTGTACACAAATTGCACTGACACTACCCCTTTAAAACACAAATCTTTTAAGCGTGGATCCCGTCGAGTACGACGGACAATCTGGGTGCTAATACCTTCCCAGGTTGTAACCAACCCCCTTTCTCAGTCTCTCTGGTTCGCAACCGTCTTATCCACATCTTTCTAGGTCTATGCAGCATTACCTTTCCTTCGGGATAAAAATGCCTAGCTGGCGACTCTTTTCATTTCATCCTTTCGCGGACCGTTCGCGTCTGTACCTTATTTGAGCCAGCCTCATCTTTTGGGAGCGACAGCTTGGCGACTCTGCTGGGGACCCTTATATTGCAACCAGGGCTTCTGGTTCTTTTTGTGGGTTCCTCCTAGCGCTTGTTTGATTTGTGTTTACTGGGGTGTTATGTGCTAATTGTGTTTGTATATTTGTTTTATTGCTTTATGTACAGTTATTTATTGCTTTCTTTACAGCTTTACATATATCATACTGTCATACTGTTCTGGCTGGATCTGGTTTTGCTTTGGTGGGTGGGGTTCTATTGAGAGTTTAAGGTCCTATACCTGGGACCTGAGTGACACCTAGGCTAGAGTGGTTCATGTTCTTTCCCATTCCATTTCGGTCTGTTGTGGGAATATGAAACACGGTTCAGATATGGGTTTCTTCTTGAGAACTCTGTGCTACAGATTTCCTGTAGTGCTAGGGCTATCTGGGAAGCCTGCTAAGTCTGGATGACCTTTAGTATTGACCTTCAGAAACTGAGGTGAATTAGAGGAGGATCTTTTATGGTTATTGTAAACACTGTACCTCCGGGTTAGAAGTGTTTACACTTCTCATAACTGATCCAAGTCTGAGGATCCTTGTTTTAGAACACCACCTGTGAGGGGGTTGGGCTGTTTACAGGTTTGCAGGTACCCTTGACCTCAGCATACCCTGTTACTTTGTTCTGATTAAGAGTACTGCATTTTGGGACAGTTCTTGTGATTTTAACCCTGGACATGTGACTCTTTATTTGAGTTCCCCACCTTGGTTACTGGACTTATGAACCTCCATCTGGATTTCTTGAACATACATGGACTTGTATCAAGGCAGTTAATCAGATCCAGCTTGATCACAAACCCTTGCATATCATTTGCATACATCATCATTGCATCATTTAACATTTGCTTATTTGTTTTTCAGGGTATCCACATTACATTTGGCTTGGTTTTGACCCCTTCATCTGCATAGGCCCTCATTCATCAGCTACCTGCTTCAGTCACCTGCATCACCAGCATCAGCATATCAGTGGCCCATCTTCTAGTATCAGTCATCATCATCAGCATCTGTTTCAGCTCTTCTTCAGTAACATGGCACCCAAGAAGAGCAACATCTCATATCATTTCTTTGAGCCTGAGCTGACTGGCATCAGGAAGATCTAGGCCCTTATTACTCCAGACCATATACCACTATTCAGAGAACATTATGGAGGCATCCTTGATGTCGTTATAGATTTGGACCCCTCTCAGAGGAGCTTGATTCACACTTGCCTGCAGTTCTATGATCCTCCTTTGAGATGTTTTACCTTCCAGGATTTTCAGTTGAGGCCTTTATTAGAGGAGTATTCATCACTGGTTGGAGTACCTGTCAGGGGTGGTATCCCCTTCAACCCAGAAATGGTTTTTCCCAGCAATGAAGAAGTGGCAAAAGCACTGTATCTGGAACCTATGCTGATTGAGCAGAACATGACAACCAAGGCTGGAATCTCTGGTCTACACTTGGATTTCTTGACTTCTCAGGCTATCCTGAAGGCCTCCTTGGGAGAATGGAAGGCAGTTTGTGCATTATTAGCCCTCAGTGTATATGGGGTTATACTTTTTGCAGATGAGCCCAAGTTTATCAGCAAGAATGCTATCCATCTCTTCCTTTTGAGGAACCCAGTGCCCACCTTACTGGGAGATTTCTACTACTCTGTTCACCAAAGGAATGAAAAGCAGAGAGGAAGGTTGGTGAGATGCTGTGCTCCCCTGTTCCATACCTGGCTGCTCAAACACTTGCCCAAGACTGATGCCTTCTTGAATCCTCACCAACAGAAGAATTGGGCTAGGAGACTTGCTGCTTTAACTTCAAAAGACATCAGATGGTGCACCCAGAGCACCAAGGGCAGAGACATAATTACTAGCTGTGGGCAGTTCCCCAATGTACCTCTGATAGGAGTGAAGGGTTGCATCAACTACAACCCTTTGCTATTCAAAATACAATTGGGCTATGCTCTGGTTCACCCTCCTAAAGTGCAAGATTTGGCTGAAACCCTGTATTGTGAGATAAAGCCTAATCCGGCTGTTGTCAGACAAGCATCCTGGGCTTGGGACAACATCCAGACCAAAGGGGTGGCCATTCTTGGGAGGTGCAATAATATGGCCTCAGCTCAGTATTATGAATGGTCTCATGCTAGGGCTCAGACTTCTGGGATGCCCTTCACCATTGAGGATGCACCTGGACCATCCACAACACCACCTCCAGCCACTGTCAGCCTGGAAGAGTTTGAGAAACTAAAAGAGAGGAATGAGAATCTGACTCAAGCTCTGCAGAAGACCCTCTGGGAAAGGAGTGATGGTCGTCTGGACATTGAAAGGTTGGAAAAGCTTAAGGTGGAGCATCTAGCCAGGATTGAGAAGTCAGAGGACTACATCAAGAAGTCAAGGGCTAGGGAGCAGATTCTGAAGAATGCCTGTAAAGAGGCCCAGTTCCAGAAGGCTAGGACTGATCTCTATCTGAAAGAAAGCCAAGCTAGGTGGGTCAGGATCACTGAAGCTCGCACTCAGGAAGATAAGAGAACTCAGGACAAGATTGAGCAGTTGGAGGCTAATGCAAAGGAGCAACAGGAAGCCCTGCTAGCAGCCCAGAAGGAGATCTCAGAATTGAAGCTTAGGGCTGGTGTGAAGAGGTAAAAGGACCAAAGCAGACATAAGAAGTTAAACACTGCTATCACCACCAGGAATCTTCTTATCAGGAACCTCACAGAGCATCCAGCTGACCCTGTAACTGAAGCACTTCTGAAGGAAGTTCAGGAGGATGAGTTTGGTCTTGGTGTCTGACTTTTGTTTGTTGTTGCTTTCATTTCATGTACTTTTCTTTTTCTTATGTTGTATTTTGACCCCTCAGGGGCATGTTTTGTAAAAAAACAAACTATGTATGATTCATCATTTGTAATATATTCATTAGTTTGTTTCATCTGAGTTCTTTCAAAGCAACATCAAAGCACCTTCCTCAAGGGTCTGGAAAGGTCAAAACCAAATGACAAGCTGGATACCTTGGAAACAAATAAGCATACTACATTGCATACTAACTTTTGTCTTGTTTTGTAGGTTTTGTTTTGTTTCTGTTACTAACTCTGTTGTGGTTCAGGAACTATTGATCGACGTCGGGTGTTCCCACTCAACCGTCTGCACAGATATCCTACCCGCAACAACCTTCCGGGTATACAAATGGACCAAGTACAGCAGGACCTTACAGAAGTCAGGACTCAAATGGCCAATGAGAGGCTAGAAATGAGAAATCAGATGACCCAGTTCATGGAGGTGATGAATGGCTTGGCTCAAAGCCAAGAGAGATTAAGGGCATTGGTAGAGAGGCAGACCCAGGAGGAACCCCATCTAGGGACTGGAGGAACGAGCAACAATGAGAGGGTCCAGCCTCATGTTAATCCACCTGTGTATGGGCCTCATCTTCATCCAGAGATCAACATCCCTGCTAATGTACAAGGGAATGCTACTACGGGCAAAGTATTACAAGAAGACCCCCAAGAGGATCAATTCACTGTGATGGGAGCTGGGGATGAAGCCTATGACAGAAGGCTAAATGAAATTGCTGAAAAATTGAGATTAGTGGACGGGGTAAGGATTCCCCACAAGTTTAAACCTCCGTGCTTTGAGAAGTACAACGGAACCTCCTGTCCACGAACCCACTTGCAATCCTTTCTGGGGAGGCTGAAGGCATACACCATGGATGAAAAACTGTGGATGTTTTATTTCGAAGACAGTTTAACAGTAGCTTCAAGGGAATGGTACTCTCATTTAACCAGAGCAACCGGCAGGTGCTGGAAGGACCTAGCTGAGGCCTTCATCAGACAGTACCAGTACAACTTGGATATGGCTCCTAACAGGACCCTCCTGATGGGAATGTCTCAATCATCCAGAGAAAGCTTCCGGGAATACGCCCAGAGGTGGAGACAGCTTGCTGCTGCTGTCCAGCCACCCATGTCGGAAAGGGAAATGGCCGACATGTTCATGAACACCCTTCAAGGGACATACATTGACAGGCTAGCTGCCTTTTCTTCCACTAGCTTCGCTGACGTAGTCATAGCTGGGGAAAGAATTGAAAGCCTATTGAAGACGGGCAAAATTTCTGACAACGGTGCGAGCTCGTCCAGCAACCCAAGAAAGCCTTTTGTGGGCCCGAGAAGAACCGGTGAGACTAATGCTATTCAGGCCAACAGGGGCAGACCACAGTATGTTCATAGGTCAGTGGCAGCTGTCACTATTCCCGCTCCAATTCCTCAGCAACCAGCATATCAGCCACAACAACAACCCCACTACCAGCAACAAGTTCAATATCCACCTCAGAGAAACTACAACAACAACAATAACAACAACAATAAACAAAGACCTTTTCAGCAGAGACCATCTCAGGACAATAGGGTGATTGATCCAATCCCTATGCCTTATGCCGCTTTATTGCCACAGCTCCTGAAGCTCAACTTGGTTGAGTTAAGGACGTTGGCACCACCAGATCCTTCCAGCCTGCCAAGAAATTATGACGCCAACGCCAGATGTGCTTTTCACTCCAATGCACCTGGCCATAGTACAGAGAAGTGCAGAGCTTTACAAATGAAGGTACAAGACCTAGTAGATTCTAAAGCTCTAAACTTTGCACCCCCGCCAAATGTCAACAAGAACCCCATGCCCAACCACGGAGGACCCAGGATTAATGCTATTGAGGAAGATAAGCCGTCTTTCTTAATAACCAGTGTGGGGCAGATTCGGACACCCCTGGTAGAGATTAAAGCTCAACTCCTTGAATGCCAGATGTTCCCGGGGTGTGAGCTCGGGTGCGGTTATTGCAACATTTCGGTAAATGGGTGTGATAACTTGAGAAGCGGCATAGATGGTCTTATCCAGAGTGGCCTACTTCAAATCACGACATCAACACCTTCAAATCCAGCAATCTCTTTGGCAACAATTCCCGAGTCTCCTACAACTGCAACAACAGTCAGTCCAAGCAATTCATCAGCACTATCAACAGTGGCTCCATCCATCATATCAACAAACCATACGTCAACAAACATTCCTTCTACAACATCAGCACCCCTTTATTCAGAATCTTCTACAACAGCAACACCCATCCAATCAACGGAATCTTCTACAACACCAACAGACATCTCAGCTGTCACCATTTATTATGATCCGTCATATGTTCCTCCTAACAACAATTTTCAACAACAAACAGTGGCATCTCCTGCCAGGACACCGATCACCATCTACTATGATCCACACACTATTTCAACACCCTCCTCTGCTGCAGTCAGTCCGGTTACCATCACGGTACCTGGACCAGTTCCATATGAAAGCAGTAATGCCATCCCTTGGCATTATGGCTCTGACCTTTACTGCAATGGGGAGAAAATCACTCTTGACTCTTCAACCTCTTCTCCACAGATTGACAATGTCGGGGGAGGCGGAGGCTTCACCAGAAGCGGACGCCTCTTTGCCTCGCAATCACAGAGACCTAATGCCGAAGCAGAAGCTGCTGCCAAAGCAAAGGGAAAGAGTGTAATATCTGAAGAACCCATTCTCAAGGAAACACAGAAGACATCTTTTGAACAAGATGTAGACGAGTTTATGAGAATTATCAAGAGGAGTGATTACAAGGTGGTGGATCAGCTTCACCAAACTCCCTTAAAAATCTCCATTTTATCCCTGCTGATGTGTTCCGAAGCTCACCGGAATGCATTACTAAAAGTCTTGCACGCAACATATGTGCCAGAGGAGATCACCGTTAATCAGTTGGAGACCGTGGTAGCAAATGTCAATACCAGCCATGGGTTGGGTTTTACCAATGCTGATCTAACGTCTGAGGGATATAATCACAACAAGGCTTTACACATCACTCTTGAATGCAAGGGTGCTGTTCTATCACATGTATTGGTAGACACTGGGTCTTCACTCAATGTTTTACCCAAGAAAGCCTTGGTGAAGCTGGAGTATGATGGCTTGGCATTGCGTCCAAGTAATCTGGTAGTGAGAGCATTTGATGGCTCTAAGAGATCAGTGCTGGGAGATATTGATCTGCCTGTGATGATTGGCCCACATACTTTTAAAATTACCTTCTATGTGATGGAAATTCAGCCGGCCTACAGCTGTTTGTTGGGTAGACCTTGGACCCATGCCGCTGGCGCAGTTACGTCTACCCTTCACCAGAAGCTGAAATTCGAGTGGGAGGGCCAGATCATCACCATCTGTGGTGAAGAAGATATTTTTGTTAGCCATCTGGCTACGTACAAATATATTGAGATGGATGGAGAAATCCATGAAACTATGAGCCAGGGGTTTGAGACCTTGGACATTAATGAAGCATCTGCTGTACTGGGAACCTCCATGACGTCTTATCAGCAAGCCAGGAAGGTTGTTGAAGAAGGTACTGCCCAAGGCTGGGGCAAGCTTTTGCCTGTGGAGAAGAAGGAGGACATATTTGGGTTGGGTTACAAACCAACTCAACAAGATCAATCAGAGGCTGCTAAGAAGCCCAACTTTGTCAGCGGGGGGATGCTCACCCCAGATGCAGTGAACAACTTGGAAGATGAGTCGGAAGATGAGCGCAACCTGGAGAGCTGGATACGTCCAAGGATCCCGGGGAGCCGTATCTCAAACTGGTCTTCCCAGGAAATTATAAGGGTTACTCCTGCAGAGTAATTATTATTTCCTGTATATTTTAAGCATGCATCAAGTCTTGCATCTTGCCCAAGATGACAAGACTCATTTTGTAATCGGGCCATTTGTAATTTTGTGCAAACAGATCAATCAATGAATATCGGACATCTTTTGCAAATGAGTCTTTTTCTTTTCCTCTCACTGTTTTTTTTTCATTTTTCTTTTTGTACAAAAATAAAAATGGCAATGTTTTCAAAATGACAACCTTATTTCACTTTTCTAAACAAGATTAAAATCAATCACTAAAATGAACAATCTAAACCCTTGCAGAGAGTGCCTTTCAGACTGCACCGACAACAGCACAGCTATGGCTTTGTATGACTTTGACAATCCAATCAATCAAGCTGATGAAGGGGTTGAAGAAGATTATGAGCTTCGTGAAGAGCTAGCCAGGTTGTTAAGGCAAGAGGAGAAGGTTATCACTCCTTATCAGGAGGAGATCGAAACGATTAACCTTGGTACGGACGAAGATGTGAAAGAGGTTAAAATCGGGGCCTGCTTACAAAACTCAGTGAAGAAACAACTGATTGACCTACTTCGTGAATATGTGGATGTGTTTGCTTGGTCTTATCAGGATATGCCAGGGTTGGACACCGACATTGTCATGCACAAGCTGCCTTTAAGAGAAGATTGCCCACCGGTTAAACAGAAACTGCGCCGTACTCGCCCGGACATGGCAATGAAGATCAAAGAAGAAGTACAAAAGCAGTGGGACGCCGGGTTCCTTGCCGTAACTAGCTATCCTCCGTGGGTTGCTAATATTGTACCTGTCCCTAAGAAAGATGGCAAGGTAAGGATGTGTGTGGATTACCGGGATCTGAACAGAGCCAGCCTGAAAGATGATTTCCCATTACCTCACATTGATGTATTGGTGGATAATACGGCTCAGTTCTCGGTGTTCTCCTTCATGGACGGATTTTCAGGATACAATCAGATCAAAATGTCACCTGAAGACATGGAGAAGACAACTTTCATCACACCCTGGGGCACGTTCTATTATAAGGTGATGCCATTCGGACTAAAGAATGCTGGTGCAACCTATCAACGGGCTATGGTAACATTATTCCATGACATGATCCATAAAGAAATCGAATGTTATGTGGATGACATGATTGCCAAGTCCCTCACAGAAGAAGACCACCTGGTAAATCTGCTGAAGTTATTCAAGCGTCTGAGGAAATACCAACTGAAGTTGAACCCCAACAAGTGCACATTCGGGGTATGATCTGGTAAGCTGCTGGGATTTATTGTAAGCGAGAAAGGGATTGAAGTTGACCCTGATAAAGTCAAAGCCATTCAAGAAATGCCTGCACCAAAAATTGAGAAAGAGGTTCGAGGTTTTCTAGGTAGATTGAACTACATTTAAGGGTTCATATCTCAGCTTACAGCAACCTGTGAACCTTTGTTCAAGCTATTGAGAAAAGAACAGACGGTCAGGTGGAACGAAGACTGCCAGAGGGCTTTTGACAAAATCAAGGAATACTTGCAAGAGCCTCCAATCCTTATGCCTCCAATTGAAGGAAGACCTCTAATAATGTACTTGACAATATTAGAAGAGTCGATGGGGTGTGTGCTGGGCCAGCATGACGAGTCTGGTCGAAAAGAGTATGCAATTTACTACCTAAGCAAAAAGTTTACCGACTGTGAACAGCGTTATTCACTGCTCGAGAAAACTTGCTGTGCTTTAGCGTGGGCTGCTCGCCGACTGAGGCAGTATATGTTGACCCACACTACTTTATTGATATCAAAGATGGACCCAGTCAAGTACATTTTTGAGAAGCCAGCACTTACCGGACGGGTTGCAAGATGGCAAATGATCCTCACAGAATATGACATTCAGTACACATCTCAGAAAGCCATCAAAGGCAGTGTATTGTCTGAATATCTTGCTGAGCAACCTATTGATGATTACCAGCCTATGATATTTGACTTCCCTGATGAAGACATCATGTTCATAAAAGCAAAAGATCATGAAGAGCCTGTTCACACTGAAGGGCCTGACCCGGAAGAAGAATTGGACTATGATGTTTGATGGGGCTGTTAACATGAATGGTCGTGGTGTTGGTGCAGTACTCATTACACCTAAAGGAGTTCACATGCCTTTCTCGGCGAAACTCACTTTCAACTGCACTAACAACGAAGCTGAATACGAAGCTTGCATTATGGGTCTTGAGGAAGCCATTGACCTCAGGATCAAGACATTGACTGTATTCGGAGATTCAGCTCTGGTAGTTAATCAAACCAACGACAAATGGTACACACACCAGAATCATCTGATACCTTACAGGGATTATACAAGAAGGTTATTGACTTTCTTCACAACGGTCAAGCTTGAGTATATTCCCCGAGACGAGAATTAGTTTGCAGATGCTCTGGCTACCATTTCATCCATGATCAAAGTTCAAGCTGCCAACTTTGTACCTCAAATTTCAGTGTCCAGACTTGACAGACCAGCATATGTGTTCGCAGCAGATGTTGTTAAGGATGATAAGCCTTGGTTCCATGACATTAAGTGCTTCTTGGAGGATCAAACATACCCACCTGGGGCATCTTCCAATGATAAGAATACTTTAAGAAGGCTTTCTGGTAGTTTCTTTCTGAACACTGACGGTTCCCTGTACAAGAGAAACTTCGATACGGTACTCCTCAGATGCGTTGATAGAACAGAGGCAGACTTGTTGATGCACGAGGTGCACGAAGGATCCTTTGGTACCCATGCTGGAGGACATGCAATGGCCAAGAAGTTGCTAAGATCAGGTTATTACTGGATCACAGTGGATGCCGACTGTTGTGCCTACGCCAGAAAATGCCATAAATGCCAGATTTATGCAGATAAGGTGCATGTGCCTCCCAATCCTTTGAATGTGATGTCTTCACCCTGTCCCTTTGCTATGTGGGGCATTGACATGATTGGTAAGATTGAGCCAACTGCTTCGAATGACCACAGATTCATCTTGGTTGCCATTGACTATTTCACCAAGTGGGTCGAAGCAGCTTCATATGCAAACGTTACAACGCAAGTGGTAGCCAGATTTCTGAAGAGAGATATCATCTGTCGGTACGGAGTCCCCGAGCGAATCATTACTGACAATGGTTCCAACTTAAACAATAAAATGATGGCAGAGCTGTGCCGGGACTTCAGGATCCAACACCACAATTCTTCTCCTTACAGGCCAAAGATGAACGGCGCTGTTGAAGCAGCTAATAAAAATATCAAGAAGATTGTGCAGAAGATGGTAGTCACCTACAAAGACTGGCATGAAATGCTACCGTTTGCCTTGCATGGGTACTGCACGTCAATCAGAACGTCCACTGGGGCAACACCGTATCAGCTTGTGTATGGTATGGAAGCGGTCCTACCTGTTGAAGTTGAATTACCCTCCCTGCGGGTACTGATGGATGTTAAGTTGAACGAAGCAGAATGGGTCCGATCCCGATACGAGCAACTAAGTCTGATCGAAGAAAAGAGGTTAGCTGCGATTTGTCATGGGCAGTTGTATCAGAAAAGAATGAAGAGAGCCTTCGATCAGAAAGTTAGGCTCCGAGAGTACCAAGTAGGAGATCTTGTGCTGAAAAGACTCCTCCCTCCTCATACAGACCACAGGGGCAAATGGACTCCGAACTATGAAGGGCCATTTGTAGTAAAGAAAGTTTTCTCTGGCGGAGCACTCATGCTCAGCACTATGGATGGCGAAGACTTCCCGTCCCCTGTGAATTCAGATGCAGTTAAAAAATACTTCGCATAAAATGACCCGCTGGACATAAAAACAGAATGTAAGTCCAGGCAAAAATAGGGCATCCCGGTGAGTCAAAAACAGAATAAAAGACTCGGGCAAAAATTAGGGAAATAAAAAAAAAAATGTACACCCGCTGAGTTAAAAAGCCACATTGGACAACTCAGGCAAAAATGGGTATCCCGATGGATTGAAAACCCGAAAGGGCGATCCATGCAAAACAAGGGAATAAGCGAACAATTGCATTCTGAGTTCGTCTGTATCGCTTACAACTTGGTAAACCTCGAAAGGATCAAGCTTCTCTCAGAATCAGCCTTCTTCAGAAAGCAAGACGAGAAGAACGTCAAATGTCATACGAGTCATAGCAAAAGGGAAGCTCCTTGAAGCGTCGTCAACATTGCCAGCATTTTGTTTCTCAATTTGTAACAATCTCCTCATTTTAGGGGATCTGTTTCCTTGACTGTATCTTGCCAATTCAGGGCACATGAATTAATAAAATCATATTTTTAGTCACACGTTGTCTCGTACTCTTTTATTTGCCAAAAATGTCCGATGTCATTAATATATCGATTGCATAAATACAGATGCGTCCTTCTGAAACTACGTGCTTGCAGGAAATATACTTATTCCCAGGAGTGTCTGAACTCTCATGATGGGATCCAGTAAAGGATACCTCGGAATTACTGGTGCGTCCCTCTGTCTTTGCAGGATTGCAGGTATTCAAAAGCGCAACATTGGGCATGTAAGCTTCATCCCAGCAAGCTGGAAAATCAACACTCACTCAGTCTTAGCACCCGAAGTGTTCTCCCCAGCTGAGTTGCCACTTGTTATTTCTCCCCAGCCGAATTGCTATCTACTATTCCTCCTCAGCCAAGTACAAAAGCCAGGGAACCACCACCCCACAGAGTGTCAACCTCTACCTGAAAAGAACAATACACGAAGGAATCACAACAGAGTGACGAAGGCTTCTACAAACCCCAGCTGGGTCCCTCATTACCAAGGATGGTTCTATCAGTGACCTACTCCCCCAAGCAGATACATCTCATCAGATATACCAATGATTTCATCCCCAGCTGGGATGTCTACTTCAAGCAGATCAGCCAGAAATCTCCACAGTAACGGGATTCAAATCCTGGATCGGTATCCTTGCATAATCATAGCATTTGCATCATATTCCTCACAGAGCGTAGCATTCCGTCTAATATGGAGCATTACGGCAAAAATCAAACATATTGCATAATCATAAGCCGTGTTCTGAATCAAACACTTGTGAATAATAACAATCCATCAACAATATGCAGAATGCTCACCGGATTCCCCGGCAGAGAGCCCAAACATTCCTCTCACAAAACAAATACCTCCTTGTGGCACCCGTCCGTGTCATATCCCCAACAGAAAACCAAAGCGTCCTCTTTGCACTCACAAATGCTTATATATATAATTTTCTTGACACCCGTCCGTGTCACCATCCCCAGCATAATTACCTAAACACTTTGTATATCAGATATTTGTTTATACTATACTTTTCTCCTTTTGACACTCGTCCGTGTCACTCTCCCCAGCAGGTTGAATACTCAACTATACACCACTCATACTTATTACTCTTATCTCGCTTATACAGATACTCGTCCGTATCTTGTATACACCACTTATATCATCTCAGATTCGACACTAGTCCATGTTCTTTGTTAACCAGTTGGTACTCGTCTGTACCATCATCTCAGAACATGCGTCAAGCGTTTGTTTCTACCTGATACTCGTCCATATCATAGTCTTAGGGATGCTCGTCCGCATCTCTAATCCATACACCGTGTCAAACACTTATACTTCTCGAATATTAGACACTCGTCTGTGTCTACTTTTCCCCAGTAGAGTCCCCTCAGAATCGACACTCGTCCGTATTCCTTGTTAACCAGTTGATACTCGTCCGTATCATCATCTCTGAACACGTGTCAGTATTTGTTTCTACCCGATACTCGTCCGTATCGGAGTCTTAGGGATGCTCGTCCGCATATTTAATCTATACACAACGTCAGAACACTTATACCTTTTATTTCTTGGATATAAACACTCGTCCGTGTTTACTATTCCCCAGTGGATCGCCAGCAAAGCAAAATTTCTTTTCTATCTGACATTCGTCCTATGTCATGATAAACCCTGAGAGCAGCCGTACCCTACTAGGTGATCGTCCTTCACCTCTTGATGATCGTCCTTCATCATGCTCCTCCGATGGCCGTCCCCATCGTTGATCTTTTCTATCCGACATTCGTCCTATGTCGTGATATTTTTAGCAGCCGTACCCTGCTAGGTGATCGTCCTTCACCTTTTTGATGATCGTCCTTCATCATTTTATCCGATGGCCGTCCCCATCGTTGATATTGTTATCTGACATACGTCCTATGTCATGATAAACCTTGAGAGCAGCCGTCCCCTGCTAGGTGATCGTCCTTCACCTCTTGATGATCGTCCTTCATCATGCTCATCCGATGGCCGTCCCCATCATTGACCTGTTATCCGGCATTCGTCCTATGTCGCGATATTTTCGGCAGCCGTACCCTGCCAGGTGATCGTCCTTCACCTTAGATGACCGTCCCTCATCTTACCCCTTTCAGAGAAGCCGTCCCCTGCTAGGTGATCGTCCTTCACCTTTGATGACCGTCCCTCATCATTATTTCATTTATTCTTTAACCCGATGGCCGTCCCCGTTGTGGTCCCTTTTCCTTTTCCTGATGATCGTCCTTCATCAGTTTAGCCCGATGGCCGTCCCCATCGTTGTTTACATTACTTTATGAACCTGATGGCCGTCCCCATCATTTTTCATTAATCCCCAGAGAGTCGTATAGCTTTACTTGGTGGCCGTCCCCATCATAATCCCTTTTATCCCCAGCTTGTCGGCTGTCCCCGCCATTGCTTTATTTCCCGCACTTTTCCCAGCATGTCGGCCGTCCCCGTCATTGCTCTTTCCCCAGTAGTCGTCCTATGCTCGACGGTCGTCCTCCGTCGCCCACACTTTATATACACTTTATTTTTACAATCTATATCCCTTTTCTTCTTCATTCTGTGAGTGCAAATTTCGGACTGTCTTTGGTATTCAACCACAAGTTATCTTGTTTGCCTGTTAAGCCGTTGCTTACATCCTGCACAGCTAACTCATGTTTGAATAGGGGCAGCTGTAAACACCCCAAATTTTCCCTCACCCATTCACACCATGGCTTGTGCTATCCTCATATACATAAGTTCAATCATGGCATCTCATATCACATTTGTGATTCACTGCATTGTTTCTAAGTCATCTGCATCTAGGGTTTGTGATCTGAGCAATCCAAGAGCTTCTTGAGTCACTCCAAAGGTCATCAATCACTTCAAAGGGGTCCATGTGTGTTCAAGCATCATATTATATCCCCTAAAAGTCAAGAATGTCAAAAATCACAAGAACTGAGAATGGCATGGAAACAGAGCCAGGTTTAACTGCACAGATGACCTAGAATTAGGGTTTTGGTTTCAAAGGCCATAACTCCAATTTTTTTGGTCATTCTTGTTTCTATTGGTCTCTATATGGTATAGGGAGCATGCATATCATTTTTCATGAAGAAATTTAATGGGGAAGTCATCTGATCAAGAATTGACTTTTTGAGCAAGTCAGTGTAAAATCAGGGCATCTGAGGCCCCCAATGACCCAACCAAAGGGTGTTCTTCTTCATTTTGAATGTGTATGATCTTTATTTGATCATAGAAGATGTTGGAAGTTCACAAAATTGAAGAATTTCAATTCACTTGCAAAGTTGACTTTTTGGGAAAGTTGACTTATATTGAAAATTGCCATTTTGGGAAACTTTTTCAACCCTTGCTTTTTGATTCAAAAATGATTCAAATGGAAAAACTTTGGTCATGAAAGTTGTAGAATGGATCATTCCCTTTTCAAAAAGTACAAGAACTTGACCTAATTCATTTTGGATCAAAAGTTATGGCTTGTCAAAGTTGGCTAAAATCACAAAATTTGAAGTTTTCCACCAAAGAGGCAAAGTTGCAAAATCACTTGCCAAAGCAAATTGTGCTACCAAATGGACTTCTAATCATCATACAAACATAAGCCAATGCCTAAAGATCAGAATTCACCAAGAGTTTGATCATTTTTGTGACTTGTGGAACAAGAAATTTTAAAAGAGCCAAGAATGGAGCAAGTTGCAAAACCTCACTCAAGGATGAATCCACTTGCTTGCTGACTTCATAATCAATCCTAGGGCTCTCCACACTTCTTGCTGCGCAGGACACCCCATTTTTCCTTGGCTAGCTAGGATCCCATACCTCTCTTACACAAATTTGACATTTTGGCAACTTGAGCCATACCAATCACAGCAGTACACATCAACTCATCTGACCTATCACACTTGTTTATACAAACCAAAAGCAAGCCATTTCACTCAAGACACAAGCCTGAAAGCACCAAGAACACAGCACTCTCATTTTCCACCCCATTTGCAAAACTCTTCGAAACTCATCACACAAGCTGCAAACACACAAACAAACTTCACAAACAAACTCAGCATGCTTCACTGATCAAAAACCACTCATCACCATAGCCTGAAAGTCACTGAAACAAAAACACGATCACCACCCTCCCTTGAACAGAACTTTTGCCATCTCACAAACCAGCCATCCTCAAAGCTTTCTAAGCCTCATTTCATCATCAGGGGGTTCAAAGGAGTGGACTTGCAGCAAAAGAAAGGCCAGAAAGCTCAGGACCAGGAGTTTCCATCTCAGGTAGCCATCTCAAACTTTTTTTTCCAGAAACTCCATTTTAAGTTCTTGAATGATTCTATGTGCTCCCCTGGTCATGGGGATATGATTATTTTTGAAAATGGTTGAGAAACCAGGATGTATGATTGCTCTGAAACTTTTCTGCCCTAAATGTGTTTTGTTTCGATTTGCATGATTAATGATGAAAAAATGATTTTTGTTTGGGGGTTTTGATTCAGTGTTGAATGGGGATGGATTCTGGGCAATTAGATTTCATTTTCATGGCGTTTTGAGAAAGTTAGCAACTTTCAGGTGAGGGTCTGGCCGGAGAAGACGACCGGAAGTCTTCTCCGGCCTCCTGAAATTAATTAGGGTTAATCTGTGTAATTATGAAGGTTTGAATGTGGAGCGTTGATCTGGTTGACTTAGTCAACTTCCCGCGCGCATGTGTGGTCCAGATTTGCCACTTAGCCCTAATCTCACTTAATTAAATTAATTAATCAATATTAGCCAGTTTGAATGTCAACCCTTGGATCTGGCGCGCAGTCTTTCCCTCCTTCCTGAGTTTGAATCCAGACCTTTAGATGTGCATACTTTTCATTTAATTCAATTTTATTTGCATTTAAATTCATTTGTTTTCTACATTTTATTTAAAATAGTAAAAATCATTGAAAAATTCTGAAAATTTTTATTCAAGCTTTTATTAATTTTCAGAAACCAAAAACATTTTTATTTTTATTTTTTGCATTAAAAATTATTTTTAAATCATTTAAAAGTTTATTTTTAATTAGTTAATGAGAATTAATTAATTAAAAATACTTTTAGGTATTTAAAAATCACAAAAAAATTCATGAAACATTTAAAATCATTTAGAAACATTGTCCAACTCTCAAACCAAATTTCTTTTTTGATCTTGATGTCTTTTGACAATTTTCCATGGAATTAATTTCATTTCAAGGCATTATTTTGATCCAATCTTCAAAAATTCATTTCTGTCTAGCCTTTAAGAGTTGACCTTGATTCTTCTTGCATTGCATCTTGTATAGCATGTAGTTTAGAGGTTTAAATTGGCATGAATTGATCTTGCATTTCCTTTTTGTTTGACATTTTTCTTGACAAGGTACCTTAAAACCCTAACAATCTTGAGAAATTCATAACCCTCATTAGGTTAAGAGTTAGAACCCCTCCTTTGGGCAGTGAGTTTGTATAGGTTTAGGGTTCCTTTGAATGCATTTTCAATTTTTTTATCATGATGTTTGCTTCTGGTTTTGATTTTTGTTTTGTGCATTGATCATAAACCCTAATTTGGGCTTTCCTTTGCATCCTTCTTTCATTTGCTTGCATCCAATGCCTTGCCATGACATTTTGTGCATCAATTTGATTCATAACCCATATTAGGACATGTTAGAATCATGTTTGATCATTGCATCTTTCATTTGCCATGTTGTATGTCATTTGCATTTGATAACTTTTCATGTATGTCCATGATTCTAAGCATGCTTCTCTTGCATCCACATGTTTGTATGATCATCCTCATGCCTTGTTTCATGTTTGCATCATCTCATAGCATCATTATCATCATACTTATGCTTCTGGTTTTGGTTTGCATCATGCCACTTCATCTCATTTTGCATTGCATTGCATTCCTTTCTCTAACTTTTCAGGTGGTAAGTTACTTTGAGAAGTGAATTTGCCTTCACTTCTCATAATCTCTTTTCATCTCCCTTATGCATCGTTGCTGCATATTGTCTTGTGTTTGAGATTGAGCTTGCTCATTCTTGCTCTTCTTACTTTCTTTCTTCAAGTGACTTGTCTTCTTAAATGAAGCAAGTTACTTTGCTTCTCTTTGCTCCTTTCATCTGCTTCCTGGTGGTTTCTCTGAAGATCTTTCTTATAAACCTCACAAACCTTAGGGACAACCAAGCATGACAATAATTAGGGTTTTGATTAGTCCCCCCATTTAGATTTTACCTTTGTGTCTCATTGAGTCTTCTCTCCTCATCTCATAATCAGGGACTAAACCCTAAAGGCTTTAAGACTTTGTGATTAAGCTTATGCCTGCATCCTTCTATTAGGATGGAGTGTATAACTTTAATCCTAAGTATTAAACCCTTAATGTGTTTAAATCCTTTAATCAATTCACTTAATAATCATCAAGACATCAAGCTTGTAACTTGGGCCTTGCATTAGGGTTCTAATTCTTCCTTAATTGGTTAAGAAAGACTAACCCTAGTGTTAATGGACAAGTCCCCCTCAAGTTGTCTTACAAATCATAAAACTCATTTCTTAATCATATCATTATCTAAAATCCACTTAATAAAGGCTTTGTTTTGTCATGAGGTTAATCCCTAATCATGGATTAAGTTGAGGAGCTTTCCTCAGCTTAAACACTCTCATATATTATCCTTCTATTAGGATGGTGTAATGAGCCTGTTTAATCCCTGATTATGGCTTAATCTCATTACTTAACACTAAACAAAAACCATAAAAACATCTAATTAATCACAAGTAGGTTAATGATCTTAATCCTACACCAAAGGTGTTTAAGTGTGAGAAACTGACTTCACACTTAAGGCATTCTCATTACCCCTAATCAGAGGGAAGATGTGATGAGTTTACTAAATCCATTGGTTCAGGCTTAAGGTCATTAACTTATGACAAACTTTCAAAAGCAATAAAAGACTGAAAACACAAAAACAAACAATAATCGTCTCCTCCGGGATTCTTTTCTCATCACCTCCATTCATAAACGAGAACTTGCTTCTTCCGTCTAATGCAAGACAGTTTGCACCTGAGCCAGACAGGTCATACACTTGAGCATTGATAAGCAAGCAGTTCACAAGTCAATTTATCTTTCTGTCTCTTTGGGTCGAACTACGGTGTTCTGACTTCCTCATTGCACGAGAGGATACGTAGGCATAACTTAACAGTTATCGAACAAAATTCTCTGTATATCCCCCCTCCTTCCAGCATTATTCTTTTAGCCTCATGATCTTGGGCATCTCATTCCTACACTGACACTGTACATTTATACACCTTATTTCTTTCACACAGACACCTGTACATCCTGTTTCAGCTCTTTTGTACACAAATTGAACTGACACTACCCCTTTAAAACACAAATCTTTTAAGCGTGGATCCCGTCGAGTACGACGGACAATCTGGGTGCTAATACCTTCCCAGTTTGTAACCAACCCCCTTTCTCAGTCTCTCTGGTTCGCAACCGTCTTATCCACATCTTTCTAGGTCTATGCAGCATTACCTTTCCTTCGGGATAAAAATGCCTAGCTGGCGACTCTTTTCATTTCATCCTTTCACCGACCGTTCGCGTCTGTACCTTATTTGAGCTAGCCTCATCTTTTGGGAGCGACAGGAGGACATCAACTTTTTGTTGCCTTGATGAGGGAGATTTCAACTTCTACCTCTACTGGGGGTGATGGAGGATGTCAATGATAAAGCTTCCTGTTGAAGATAAGGGTTCAAGTTGCCCCTCACTGGGAATGAGAGGCGATGATACCCTTCTGCTCAAGAAGTATCCTTTCATTAGCTACACTGCTGGAATAGGTATTGTCTAATGGGACTTGCTAAGGAATTCTTATCAATGAAGTCTGCTGATGAAACAACTCTTGAAGTACTTGTGTTGACAATGGCTTTGCTTCCAGCCTCTGGGTTGATAGATTGCCTACTAATCCTGAGTGAACAATGATCCCTTGCAATTTTCAACTCGCCACAGATTAAGGTCCATTGGAAGAAAATGTCTCAAGAGGATTTTACAGAAAACATGACATATGAAATGCCTCAGTGTCTTCAAACTCTTGGAGAGATTCGTCGGATCTCGAAATAACTACCTCAGACTGCATGGTCTATGAAAGAAATTGCCTCGCGAGTATTCATGAAAAAGCTCATATCACTGTGAGATAGCGTGTCCTAGTATTTCGAACCTTGGGATATGTGCTTTTGATTAACCGTCTTCAGGAGAAAGTAACTTCTAGCACTCTTGGGGTGGCCTGCCCCAGTACGAGCCTTGAAGTGATCACCTATGACTGACTGTGTTTTGAAGAAAACACCCATACCAATTGTTCTTTGAAAGATTGGATCTCGAAGTAACTGCCCCAGTTTGGTTGAAATTTGAATAATGCCTCCGCCTGATGGCTCTTTGAGAGATTTGAATCTCGAAGTGATTGCCCCAGCTTGGCTGAATTTTGAAGAGATTGCTCGACATGATTTCCCCAGATTAGTTGGCTCTTACCACGACTGTTGGGAAAGTCCCTACTCAATGGAGTTTTCTTGAAAAGTGCACCTCGACAGATTGTCCTTCGGAAGTTTCAGACTTCTCAACTTGGCAAGATTAAGCTTCTGGACTGAAGTTTCGTATGTGAATTTTTGTGATGCCCAAAAAATATATGCAAGCAGAAAATGTTTATTCTAAGAATGAAAATTATAATGCAACACACATGTTAATCTTGAAGTTTTACTGAAAAAGATGTCGCAAACCTTTGTGAGTGAATCACTGGTTAAGATACGACATTACGTTTTTTGAATAATAGAAAGCATGCACATGCAACACCAACAAATATCTTTTAACACCACTCATAGGAGTCAGGAACGCGGTCTCGTGGTAGTACGCTCTAAAAAATAACACAGTTTCAGTTAGGACTTTTGAGGGTTGTATCATGGCCTGGTTCACGGTTATAAAAACAAAGGATACAGGCTCGAAGAAAATTTTGTACCCACCCATCTTCGTGATGTTCTCCATTCCTATGTTCAGCTAGCTTTTACGAGCGCTCACCTATCAAAAAGGGTTTTGTGATGGTTGAAGAACCAATTACACTAAAATTTTAAGCACCAATCAGATTGTTGTTTGGAGTCAGTCACCCCTTTGTCTTTCGTGTCCGTATCACACGACTTTGTTCTTATTTGAGGATATTTCTTGTGTAATCCTTTTTGTCTTTCGCTTTTGCATTATTTTTCTTATCCCTAACTTTTTCCTGGACTGATTCTTGTGAATCTTTGATTGTGAAGTCCAGCGGGATGCCCTAACTTTTGCCTAAGTCGCTTGTTTTCAAGTTTCGACTTAGCGGGCTTTTTTGTTTATTTTTTTCTTTTTTCTTTTTTTTGAACAAATCGTGTGACACTGTTTATCTTGAATGCTTTGCGAGGGTCGTGACTGTCTCACTTCTTGGTTGTTGAGGGATAACCATTGTGGTCTCCGGTCTTTGGACCTCTTGATAACCATTGTGGTTTCTGGTCATTGGACCTTTTTATTTGGTACAACAAAAGGTAATGGATCCTCAGATTTTCACTCCTTTTTGAAATTTGAACGCTCGGTCAAACTAACTGACGCCTACCCTGTCCTTGGGTTAAATGCAAGGGTTTTTTTCATGCGAAATGAAACTCCTACTTCAAGGCTCAAATGGGTTGACGAGGGTCTATCTCCCTTATATCTCCGGTGTTTAGGATTTAAAACAATGCCTGTACATCGTCAACAAGGTCTTTCTCAAAAGCACACAATTAGAGATTTTTGCGTCTTCATTTCGTCATCCTCCCTCATAGAGTTTAAGCACAACGGTTGGTATTGCAATGCACATACATAAAATCATGAGTGAATACGAATGGATTACTTCAAGAAAAACATGTGCATTTTATTATGGTTAACATTCAAAAATAAATGAGTTTCATGCATGCATACAAATGTTTAAACAAACAATATAAACTACAAATGAAAATGCAGTAAAGAAGCTGAACATTGCGGTCATTGAGGAGACTTGACTCCGTCTGGACTTATTGCTTGTGAAAATGCCTTTGCAAATTGGGAGGTCCATTTGATGAGGAGATTTTGATATATGGGCAGACTTTTTGGCATGATGACCTTTGAGTCAATCAAAATTTGAACCTTGTCGTTGAACACATCACAGTTGTCAATTGTATGCCTAAATGCCCCTGAGTGGTACTTACATCGAGCATTCACTTTGTGGTGGTCATTGTTGAGGAGGCCTGACTCCGTCTGGACTTATTTCTTTCGAAGACTTTCAGCAGTTAACAGTCTGGATATTCATTCCATTATTGATTCGGTGCCATATTCCCACCTTTACCGGGTGCGAACACAATAGTCTTTGGAGTCAATCAAATTCGCGACCTTGTCTTTACCTCTGCCCCTGAAAGACTTGCAATCTTCAATTAAAAGGCCAGGTGCCCCAGAATGGTAATCATACTTGGCATTCGACATTGAAACCAAAAGGAAGCTTTATCGGAGATGATCCTGATGTGACTAGCTCAACTAGCCTGAATCTGAGCAAATAAGGAAACCCGTTGCACGTACGACATCAAAATATAATAAAACTTCTTCTCAAGTTGTTCTGGCCTTTACCCTTATGCTCTGCCCCTAGGATTCTCTTGGAAAGCTGAGGTTGGATGCTGACAAACGACATTTGGGGGGGAGAGGTTGATAATAAAGTTGATAAATAAGGTTGCTCAGAAAGATCTTGCACGATCTCCTGCCTACGTATCTCCATTGACTAATGGAGAATCAGAGCAGTGTAGTTCCCCTCACTAGGGATGAAAATAAATTCATTTCTTTGACACGACATTCTGGATTTCCATAACCGGCTCATCTGAGTCTTCATCTGGTTGACTTCCTCTTTCAACAGTTTCTGATTCTGAAATAAAGTTTATACCTCTGCCCTGAATGGCCTCAGCTGGGCCTTCCTTCGATTATCTCTGCCCGGAGTTGCTTCAAATATATACCTTGATGATTGTGATTCAAGTTGTCCATTCTGATGAGAAATCAAGTCAGGAAAAGAATTTGTCTCTGAACACCTGTCATGAATGCAAGGATGTATGCAAATACCATGTTCGGTTATTTCTAAGGAATCTATCTGCTTTGATTCAAGTTTTGACACAGAAAAAGTCCAATGGCATGATTCAGACATGTGATCCTTGGAAATAATTGAACATGTGTGCCGAAATGCTATGATATAACGTATGTAACAGGCATGCGATCAATAGTCTGATGTTGGCGCTGGTGTTGAACAGTGAACCAACTGTCTGTATAGAACCATAATAACAGTACCATCTCTGTATAGAAACACATAACTGAGAACCCAATAATTGTAGAACTATATCACATAATAGAACAGTCACTGATGGTATTGAAGTTGAACAACGAACCAAGTGTCTGTGGAGAGTCATAATAACAGTCACAATATCAAGGTCACAATGGTAATCACAGTAACAATTTCTCTGAATAGAAATCCCGGATCTCAAAATCAAAGAACCAAAGAACACTGAACAATACTGGCAAAGTGGGTATGTTGAAGCTTAGGGTTCCTGCAAACCTGTAAACCCCTCCCAATCTCACGGGTGTGCTACTCGGGTCAACATCACAGACTCTCAAAGCCGAATAGCAATAATACGTTCACCATTTCCGAGAAATGGCTCATGACCAAATCAGGGAATCGGTTTGACATTATGTACTACTCAGGGAGGCCTCAGCTGAGTCCGGAAAAACAAGCATCCCTCATAAGTCCCCAGCTTCTAGCACTGAATCGAGAAACAATAGTAGATTCATCCCGAAGGGTACAATACTATCGTCATACGAATAATTTGCTTTAACTGGGTTCCTATGAGAGAACCAGGTTATCCTATGCGAGTTCTCAATGGACCCTCGGATGCAAGTGGGTTTGCCAACAAATGTGGTCTGCCACTGTCATCACTGGAGAGGGGTGTTTCCATTAAGGTCCTAGAAGATCGGTCACCAGATGCACATAACTATCAAGGTTGTACCCTGAAGTGGAGAAGAACCCCCACAAAGAATAGTCCCGAGACGGTCACAATCTGGGTGTGGAACACATTGCCACTCATAATGTAACCATGCGAGCACAATGTGTCCATGCTAATCCTATAGTGCGCTCAAGCTGGGTAGCTGGCTTATCTCGCAGTAACTCCCATCCCGCAGAAAAAATGAAAACCAATACAGCCAAACAGTCCAGTATAATATGATGCATGGAAAATAAATACTGAAAGCAATAAATAAATGCAGTAAAGTAAAGCTGTAAAGTAAAACAGTAAATAAAAATAGTAAAGCTAAACTAAAGTACACAACAGCAAACAGATAAACACCCAAAGAAACAAAACCAAACAGGCGCTAGGATTGACTCTACAAGGGAAAACAAAGATTCTGGGTTCGATCCCCAGCAGAGTCGCCAGCTGTCGCTCCCGGGATTTTCATCCTAGTACAAACGCGAAAGTGGCGCGGAAAAGGTAGAGTCGCCAGCCAGACATTTTTATCCCGAATAAATGGGAAAGGTAATGTTGTACAAACCTAAGGAAGAAGGAAAGGACAAGGTCCTACGAACCAAAGATCTGGTTTCGGTAGTCGGTTACGAATTGAGAAGGTATTAGCACCCCAATCCGTCTACCGTACCCGATGGGATCCACGCTTGCTTGTTTGTTTCAAAAGGGTGAGAAATAAAGAATGTTGCTGAACAAATGAACCGCTGCTAGAAATGGGAATGAGAAATGAGAAGGGAATTGGAAAAGAAATGATAAGGAAGAGGGAAATATAGGGAAAATAAAGAATGTGCTCGAACGGGCCCTACCCCGCTGCCTACGTACCTCATAGGGAAAATGAGGATCAGAGTCGACGTAGTTCGCCTAACTAAGGCGGGAACTATTTGTTTGTATTTTTTATGGCTGGAACTGCGTATGTCTATGCTCAGGTGTTGCAGGCTCGTCTGGTACGAGTGCGTTTACCATCTTGCATGCGAGACAAGTCGTCGCGAGTTTGCGTTATGAGTGAATGAGATGAGAAGAGAAGTTCCCGCAGGATAGTCGCTTGTTATTTGTTTTTGTCTTTTATGAGAAGTGTTTTGAATTTGTTTGTGAACATTCTCGTACTAAGACCTATCCATCGCGGGAAGTACTTACACCTCGCCCCGAAATAGGACGCGTATAGGCAGTCCGCAACAAAGTCTCGTGTCGTACAAGAATGTCCGGTTTTCATTAAATGTTTTATTGCTTTTCTTTATGAGATGAGAAAGAATGACTAAAGTTGCAAAAGGGAAAAAAACTAAAGGGAACTAAGACACAACCCTAAGTTATTTATCATATACAAAAGGGAGATCCTATGGTTAATGAGGTATTCTAATCCTAAGAAATAAAAGGAAAAGAAGAAAAAAGAGTTAGAGACTAACTTACTTCCTAAGGAAGTTAAGTTGTCTCTAAGGAAAGGGAAAGACTAAATGCAAAGCACAAAGTGCTAAGGCAAACACAATTAAAATGTATAAGAGGTAAGAATGAAGTAATGCTTACCTCAATCTTCCCCCCTACAAAACAAAAGTTAGCATGACAATGCATATTGAAAGTAAAGTCAAATCATGAAAGCGATTAAGTATCATAAACGTCCTAGAATGGAACTAGGTTCAAAATAAGACCTAAGTCTAAAGGTGAAGGTACCTAAAGGTTACATGACTTCTAAAGTCAGTAGCTACATGTTATAGGTCCCTAAGTATTCTAGGATACCTCACAAGATCAAACTATGTCAAACTATGTACAAAAAGTTCACCTAAGTTCACCTAAATGCAAATTAGGGTTTATGGATGAAGTATGAATGCGTATGGCTTACAAGCATGAACTAATACATGAAATGAGTATCAAAGTCAGTAGTGAATTCTTATTAATGTAGATGAATTAACATATCATCATGGATGCAATGGTTTAAGCATATAGAGCAAGAAGAAGAAGATATGAGAAGAAATGAAATAAACATCGCATAAGATCACAAATGATGAAAGTTAAGGAAGAATGGCATGTGAATATGCATGAAATGATTATGGGTCAGTAGCATACAATATGTGAAATGCAATGAGAATGCATGGATATACATTAATGATTTCAATATAATTCATGTTATTATTTAGAGGAGAAGGGAAACTAGTTTAAGGCAAAATATGTCCAAATAATTATGCACTTTGAAACACTAAAACAAACCAAATGAGTATGGTTCAAAAAGTGGCCTATAACTGGAATTAAGAACCTAAAAGCGAACTATAATTAACTCCTAAAAGTTACCAAAAATTTCCTCAATACAATGGCATGAGTGTCTTCCTATCATTTAGGTTATGGAGCAAATACACACATGAATCAACCTATAATCTAGGTGACATGGAAAAATAGCAAAAAGGCTTAAAAAATTATGAAATTAAATCTCTGGAATGATATAGTCATTATCTCACATGGTATAAAAGGATTACACAAAATTATGCACCAAAGTGCCAAAACAATTACTTAACGATTGATATAGCAAGGCATGATCGCCGAAAAACACCTCCACAAAGTGGATCAAAAAGGGCATCTAAAATTATGGAAAAAAATGCCTAATGAGCATCATAATGTCAAAAATTCCAGTGGTTAATCACACACAAAAAATAGGTCTCACACCTATGGGAAAAAATTGTTTTCGGTCCCTTATGTCAAAATCCTCCGTTTTGGGACAACTTGTGATCTAAAATCAAAATTAATTATTAAAACCACCCAAACCTGGAATCAAAAAATATGAAAAATTAATTAAGAGGATGATAATCATTCATGAATTTTTCCAGAATTTTATCACACCCGAAACTATTTTTAATAATTGCGACGAAACGGGAAAAAAACGATATTTTAAGGGGAAGTGAAAGGAAGCGATCCTAATGGTTCGTAACCTAATCCCTAAACTCCGAAATCGAAAAAAATCAAGATAAATCACAAATATATCCAATGCCTCATGTGGGAGGGCTCAATATGCATCTTAAGCTATATGGTCCTAAGCTGCATACAACTATAATGATGCTTAAAAGTGGAGAATCGAGATTACTTACTTGATCGAAGTGCCGATTCTTCACATAAAAGAAATCCGCAAAAAAAACATCAAGCAAGGTCTTGTAATCTCCATAAGCAAAATAAATGCTTATCTTCCATAATCATTTGTAATGCCTCGCCATAATCGAAATCGATTCAAATCGATCGACAAAACTCATAAACACTTTAATTCAAATTAGCACTAAACCATAATTAAAATTAGTGCTAAAATTCTAATTAAAATTTTCAAGAAAATAATTAAAATGTTAATCCACCAAAATTAAACTATCATGTGACCTTAATTAAAAATATATATAAGAATTTCTAAAAAAATAAGAATGCAAGAGGTGTTTTAGAAATCCAAAAGGCAGCAAATAACAAAAACATGGGTCTAGGCCCAATTTCACCATCAAACCTGCAGGAGGGGTGGTGTAAGTAATTGGAGTGGTGCATATAGAAGCCCACGGATTCTGATACCCAATTTGAATAGCTTAGTGCAGAGGGAGTGTAAACTGAATTTGAAGGTGCTGATAGAAGATCCATGGTTGAGAATTGTAAGCCCAATCCGATTGTGAAAAGGAAAAGACTTAACGTAAAACACAAAACCCTAAATAATAATCAGTATCCCTGAATCATCAACACCATCATTATCTTCCTCCCATATTTTCAAACCGACGCCGTTTCTGTCTTCTTCCCCAAATTCCCCTTCGAATCGCGCCGCCTCCACTCAGGGTTCATCATCGTCGTTCATCATCATTATCTTCTACAACATTTCATTGCGATTTACTCCTTTACCAATTAACCAGAGCAGCGGCAGAGGCAGCGCCACCTAGGGACGATAAGAGTCCCGAAATACTCACCTCTTGATCATCTAGAAACAGATCTTCAGGAACACGGAAATCACCATGCGCACACACAATCGCCAATCCAACCATAAGCGCAGAGATTAACAACGATCCAATGCTAGTGTGAAACACAACGAAAATAGTAATCACGACAAGAATCCCTAGCGTTTCACGATCGGCGAAAGTACGGCCGAAGATAACAAGCGGTTGATCTGAAGGACAGAATAGGTAGATAAACGACCACGATGCGAGGAGTCCGAGAAGAACCAGCTTATCTGTTCAAAATGGTGTCGTCAATAATGACGACGGCGCGGCCAAAATAACTTCAATCGCACAACCTCCCCCATCACATTTGATCTGAGACTCATTATGTAACAGTGACACCGACGTTGGTGAGGGTATGTTTCAAAGCGATACGATACTCCGAGAATCATAGCCAATCATTTTGGTGTGGATGCAACACGAAGATGAAGACGAAAATGTGACTGCTAGGTACGAGCTTTCAGACTATTTTCCTTCTTTCTCTGTGTGCGAATTTCTTCTCCTTCTTTCTTGTTATTGAGTTGTTGTTGGGTTGACGATTTTGTTGTTGCATTGTTGATGCGTATCAAATTGCAGGTGAATTGATGAAGAGCGAGGTTGCAGATGCAGTGTTCATGAGAGCCAATGGAAGTTGTGTGAAGGTTGTAGGAACTGAATTGGGGATTGAATCTGATGGAAGGTGGTGGTTGAAGATGTACCCTGATGACGATGACGTTGAACCGTTTCTGTAGTTGTTGATTGAATTTCGGTGAGTTCCGTGTCGATTTGTGAATACTGATTTTGCAATTTTGTGAATCTTGTTGTTGTTATTGGAGGGCGATGGATTTTGTTACGATTCGTCACGCATTTTCGATGAAGGAGTTGTGAACCTTGTTGTCTTATTGATGATGTGAGGATGAAGTTCGAGATGATGAAGGAATGTTCAAGAATTGATGAGAGGTTGTTTGATTGAAGGTTTTCGGAGAGAAGTTTGTTGAAGGATCGAAGAGGAATCCTCAGAAAAGTAAGAAATCGCATTTAATCCCTTTACTTCTTTTTGTGCCTTCAGTTCTGAATTCTGAATCCGGAATCACGAAAAATCCTTCTTCTTCTTATTATTACTTCTGGTGTGAATCTGAAATTCAGAACTGCACTTGCAGCGTTGTTGTTGAGCCGTTGATAGACCTCTCTTTGCGAATTCGCGACATTCTTGAATTGGCTTGTTGATGTTTTTCTATGGTTTTTTTTTGCAGATTGAGAGTTTGCAGGGTTTGATGATGGTTGATGATGGTTTGTGGTGTTGATTGAAGAGTGCAGCGTTCTGCCATTTTTTGGGAAAAGGTTGAAGCTTCTTTTTATTGAAGGAGGTTGAGATTAGAGAAGTTATAGATTTGAGAGGGATGAAGATGCAAGAAGAAGATTTTATGGAGAGAGTGAAGAAGAAGGTCACGATGAAGATTGGTGAAGAGCCCTGTGAAAGTTGCAGAAGAAAAGTGGTGGAAGATTGATGAAGATATTTTTTCTTTTCTTTTTGTAACTGTTTCTGTTTCTGTTTTTCCTTATATCTGGATCCTGATTCTTAGAGATGGATCCATCTCTTTTCCCCCTCTATTATTTTCCTTCTACTGATCTCTGTTGAAAATTGTGACTGAATTCAGTTAAACTTGTAACTGAATTTTAGAGTTTTTGTTATATCAGTTAGGAATTGTTAATAAAAAAGTAACTAACTTTCTGAACACAGTATATATTTTTCCCCCGGTTATCAGCTTCTTACCACTCAATATCTCTCCTATTTACTATGTTTCACAAGCTTATGTTTCACAATCCTGCCTAATAAAAGTACTTCTCAATAGAAGCTTTTCTCTTTATTTTTTTTGTTTTATTTTGCTAATGGACTATAACAAAACAAATAATGGACCCAAATGAAACTTGGTCTAAAAATGAAAATAAATGGCCATTTGGCTTATGGTCTTTTTTTATATGGAATAATAATAAAAAATGAAATGAACAAAGGTAATTGGGGATATCACATGAATTAATGGACTCTTGGAACAAAAATGGTTTTGAAAATGACATTAAAGTGGAGTTAATTAGAGAATAATTGGACATTGGCTTGAAACTATGAGTGTGAACTTGATTTGTAGTCTTAGAGTTTGGAACTTCTAGACATGGATTTTAAATTTAAATTAAAATCTCCTTGGTAATGACGATGAATCGAGAAACCCGATGGGACTAACATGCATCCGAATAATATTTCAAACCAAATAACCTTTGAAATCGACCATCATGAAATCTTTTGACTATTGGAAGAAGATGGTGTGAACGAGCCCACAAAATCACATTTGCAACCAAATTAGATCACCACTTGAGAAATATGGTTCATCATGAGCTAATCTTGAACCGAATCCCCATATCGCACTGAAGCCAAATGCTAACAAATCTAAGTTGAGAACCATATGATGGGTTGGATGCATTAGTTAATAACCTTTGCGAGTGAAATTCTCGAAAATCACTTAATTAGGGAAATAAATCATAATCAAGAAGCGGGAGTACCACCGGGTATTATTAACCACATACCCAAAACCTTGAGTTTATCTCATGACTGCAGATAGGGTATGAAGCCAAGATTGAGAAGGTGTTGGTCCCATGTCTTATGAGTTCGATGCAAATGCGCGATTATGAATGTTATGACCTAATGAGAGATGTAGATGAATGCGAAGCGATAAGCCAGTTAGTGGTAAAAATAATGAGGGCAAATTTTGAGGTATTACAAGCTTCAAGTTCAAGTCCTTAGATCCGGCTTGATTCAAGCCTCTAATTGCATTTATTTTGCAATTAGAGATCACAAGGAGTATATCTGAACCTTCCTACTGGTTTCTAGGAGTATTTAAGCTTTCTCCAACTTTCAGGTGAGTCAAATTTCACCCTATTGTTTCTTGATTTTGAGGTGTGCGTTATGTTCCTCTTGATGTGCTGAGCATTCTGATCTAATTTTGGGGTGATTTGAACGTGTATTATGGCTGAATCAAAGATTTGAAATTTTTGTGTTCGTTTTGTTTTGCTTCAATTTGAAATTGAATTGTATATTCATGATCAATGATGAATTTAGAGTATGATCGTGGTCTTAGTTTTCATTTCTGGAGAATTTTTGGTTTGGTGTTGCCAGAGAAGATAATCGGAGCTAGGGCTCCGACATCTGGTTTATTTCAGGTGACTTGCAGGTTGAAGGAGGAAGAAGAAATCATGACCGTATAATGTTTTGATCTGATGGTTCACATGTTGACAATGCATTAAAATAGGAGGTGGTGTGGCACGTGATTCTGTTTTATAATTTTAAATTTGATGACATGTGTGTTTGCTTCCCTAGGCTTGCTATTATGAACCTTAAATCTTAACCTCTCATCTTGCATACTCTTGACTGTTTGACTTGGTTTGCACGCATTAGATCAATCACATGGCCCAGATCAGAGTCAATTTATTTGACTAATTCCATTATAAGATTGTTGACTTACGCTTTGAATTATGAACTCTGACTTGATTTTGAAACCCCTCCCTTGGGCCCAGTGATTTGTTTCAATGCGCCAATTTCTTTCTTTGAACCCCTCCTCCATTGTTCTCATATTTTTATTTTATTTAGTTTCATTTTTATTTTTTTTAAATTACTTCTAAGCATCCAAAAATCACCAAAAAATTCAAGAAGCATATTTTTGCATTTAAATAATTTTTGAATTTTATTATTTCTGACTTAGATAATTTGTCATCACATTTTTTCATTATTTCATCAACATCTTGAAGTGTCTAAAAACATTTTTCATATATTTTTAAAATCATTTCACATTGCATTTTGATCTTCATCTTGTGCATCCTTCTTCTTTGACTTTAGGTGACTTTGAAGCCTTGTTTGAACTAGTTCCCTTTTGAATATTTGTATGATCTTTTGACATGTTTTTTGCCTCTTACCTAAGTCACTTAAGGTACATTTTCATAATTTTTTAATGAGGTTTGATTTTTTTTATAGCTTGTGTTTGAAGTAAATTTTTGTGATCCTTTCCTTTCTTTCTTAACCCTAGTTTATTTGGAGGAACTTGTGCCATTGTTTGCAGTTACTTATGTGATATTATAGGTCATGTTTATACATTTATAGGTCTTACATTTGAATATCATAAGTCATGTGTGGTTTGTGTTGCATTTTGTTTGTGTTATGCATCCATGTTTGAACTTTGACCTAACTTCTCATTTCATCTTCTCTTATGCTTCACATGTTGCTTGTATGCATCAAATATGCTCATTTTAACACCCCAACATTTTCCCTCTCATTTTCATAACATTTAGCATATCATTTACATACATTGCATTGCATTCATAGCATGGAAAAATGAAACATACATCCATTAGTTAAAACATATATTCTTTCCTTTCTTTCCTACACAAGTAGCCCAAATTAGGGTTTTGTGCCAAGGCAAACAATCATCAAGATTTTGGTTTTAAATTGTTCTCATGTTATTCTATATTATAGCAAGTGTTCATGTATTAAATTTTGTGCATTGATTCCTTGTGGAGGGTTTTCAGTCAGTCAATTACTTGAGAAATAAGCAAAAGTTAACCAGAGAAAGGAAAAGTCAACAATGAGATTTTTAAGGTCTAAATCATGCTCTTTAAGTTCATATACTTTCATATGGTCATGAAATGTAAATAATACCATCATTCATCAAGAATCAAAGCTTATGGCAAAAGTTACTAAAAATGGAAATGACTTGTAATTAGAAGTTTCTATTTTTGGAAGCTTTATAAGTCACATTCAACTTGACTTTTCATCATAAAAAATGCTTCAAATGAATTTTTCTCAAACATGAAAGTTGAATATCATTATTTTCCCTTTCCAAAAAGTAAAAGATCATCTCCATGCATTTGTGGTTCAAAAGTTATGATCAAAAGATTCAAGGTTGATTTTTAGGGTTTTCACACACTTCAATTTTTACACCTTTTGCAAAAAGCCACAAAATGGTTTGTACATGATTCTAATTTCCAAAGTAAGATTACCACTTTAAAGTACAATTCATTTGGTGCATTTTTTGCCTTGGAATTACTTGTTTTCATGCCTTATTCATCACATACTTCACAAAGTGCAAATTTGCAAAACCATTTCAAATACACAAATCATGCACATCCAAGGCTCAATTCCAATCATGATGTGATCAGGGGATAAAATGTGAGTGTTTTATGCACATGATCCATCTCATGCACGTGCAAATTGTCGCTCCCGGGATTTACATCCTGGTACAAACAAAAAGTGGCACGGAAAAGGAAGAGTCGTCAGCCAGGCATTTTTATCCCAAAGAAAGGGAAAGGTAATGTTGTACAAACCAGGGGAAAGGAAAGAACAAGGTCTTGCAAAACAGAGAGAATGGATAAGGGAGTCGGTTACGTGAAGGGAAGGTATTAGAACCCATTCACGCCTGTCGTACTCGACGGGATCGACGCTTGCTTGTACGATTTCAAAGGGTATAAACATCTGCTTTATCTTCTACTGAACTAGAAAAAAAGAACGAGAAAAATGTAGAGAAAAGAAATAATTATGCTCGAATGGGCCCTACCCACTGCCTATGTATCTCATCTGTAATAATAATCAGAGTCAACGTAGTTCCCCTAACTAGGGAGGAAATTTGTTTGTTGGTGTTTTTTTATGATTGAACTGCTTATGCTTATGTTCAGGTGTTGCAGGCTCGTCTGGAACAAATGTTTTTACCGTCTTACAAAAGACAAGTCAAAGTGAGTTCTTTCGTCTGGAATGAAGGAGGTGAGAAGAGAATTCTTGCAGGAAAGACGCTCATTGTTGGTTTGGAGCTTTTTAGAAGCTTTTTATTTGAGTTTGCACAAGAGAGTGTATTCAAGTCTCATTCAATGGAGTGTATACTTCTTACATCACTCCGAAATGGAATGAATAAGAAGAACACCTAAGTATGGGGGAGATCCCCAAACCTAGTTCCAATAATTGAGGCTCAAGCACACTAACCTATTTTATTTATTAAATGTTTTTGTTGTTTTTGAGATGAAGAAATGTTTTTTAGTTTATGTTTGTGAATCTTCCTCATGCTATGAATTATTCATCATGATAGATACCCTACACCTCATACCCATATGGAATGTGTGCAAGTATCCCATGGGAAATTCCTTTGGCGCATGAAAAATCTTAACCTTTATTAGATGTTTTGAGTTTGTTTAGAGTGAGAGAGAGAAGACTCAAGGAAACAAAGGTAAAACTAAATGGGAAACTAAGACTCACCCTATGTCATTATACAATGGATATCCTAGGGTTAATGAGGTATTATAATCCTAAAAGGAAGAGATAAGAATAACAAGTTCTAACTCACTTCAAAGATTGAAGATGAGATAAGAACTTGAAAGGGATGGAAAGAGATTACTCGTCAAAGAAGCATAAAGATGTTTATCACAATCACAAGGGAGAAAGCTTTTAAAAGAGAAGGGAGAAGAAGCATGAGTATGGATAAGCATCCACATACTCAATGACTTAATATAGTCCATACATAAAAGGTTAGTACCAAAATAAGTTTCATATTGAAAGCAAAAGTAAAGGAATAAAGGCAAATAAGCATTACACATCATATAAAGTGAAACTAGGGTTCAAACCAAACCCAAACCTAAGACTAAAGGTTACATGCCTTCTAAAGTAAGTAGAAAATATATAATGTTACACTTTAAGTCCAAGAAGCTAAACACAAGCCAATTAAACTCAAACTATGTACTAAACCTCAAGGAACCTCCAAGTGAAGTTTGTGTAGGAAGAATGGATTGTTATGCAAGATGAACATGTATTAATGCATAATGAATAGCCAAAGTAAGTAGCATACATAATTTTTGAATGTCTTATAATGTCTATAAAGGAGCATACAAATCATGAGAAGAAATATTCAAGTAATAGAAGAAGGAAGATGAAGAAGAGGTAGAAAGAAGTGACCATATATCACATAACAATGAACTTACTTCAACTTACTTCATGCAAGCATAAAAAGGATTGATCAAAGACCTTGAAGTATGAACAAGAATGGATTTCTTAAAGGCTTGATAAAATTGATAAAAAGGTATAATTTTTATTTTTCATGAAGAAAAAATATTTATAAGTGTTCAAATATAGGATACACTCATGCCATATCATATGAACAAAAAGGTTGCATTACTTCTATTCTGTTTTACTGGTTTTTGAAAGAAATTTTTCATAATTTTCTTCAAGTAACCGGTTACCAAGTAGGTAGTAACCAGTTACTTCAGCCCAAATTTGAAAATTGTTTACGTTACAACAAGTAACCAGTTACCCTTGTGGTAGTAACCGGTTATCACTATTGAAGAATGAAAAATTTCACCTTTTCATGGAAAAATGTTGTTTTCTTTGGTTTTAAATCATGGCATCCTTTCATAACTTTTATACCTTTTTAGAAAGGTGTCTTAAGCATTATATAAACCCTTTTCCATTAGAAATTTTACTCACCTCCAATATTTTTCATAATTAAACTTCTCACTCACTTTTGTTCATATTTTCATAAATCTTTTGAGTACACTTATTCAAAAACTTTCAAGAGAGTGAAACTTTGCATAAATTTTATATACCTCATTTAAAGTTTCATTTCATATTAGTGAACACTTATTTATTTTTGTGAGTGAAAAATATTTATCAAGGAGAAAATAAATATTCATATTGATAAAGTTTCAATAATTCATCTTCTTTTATCTCTAGAAAAACAATTCAATATTTATACTTCTTTGTTACTACTTATCTTTAGGATTGATAAATATAAGTTAGTAAGGTTACCTTGCTTTCAGGATTGTTGAAAGTAAGTGTGTTCATTAAAGAGGATTGTTCTTCTTGCACTTTAGTTTACTTATAGGTTAGATAGTAAGCATCACCGATTATGTGAATAGGTTGTACGATCATTCTGACTATAGTGAAATATCTTTCAATTGAAAGGGGACTGGATGTACTCTCCGATTGTGAGGGGAACCAGGATAAACCATCATGTATGTGCTTTACTTTCCACATTTTACTATGCAGTACTTAACAGTTTATAAGGAAAGGAAAAATCAAGAATCGGTAGAAAACTTCAAAGAAATGTTGATAAACCTAATTCACCCCCTCTTAGGCGCATTTATAAGTTACAATTGGCATTAGAGAAGGTGTTAGATAACATGTTCCTAATCAATTCAGAATGGCTTTCACAAATAATAATCTTGTATTTAGCGACGGTGGTAGTAGCAGCAAACCTCCTTTGTTCTGTGGCAAATATTTTGACTTTTGGAAAATACCCCTGAAGGCTCATTTAGAAGCACAAGGAAGTGATATATGGGAGGCTGTCTAAAATGGTCCTTTTATTCCTATAATGATTGTCAATGGAGTTAGTTTATCAAAGCCTCAAGGTTCATGGTATGATGATGATAAAAATAAGGTTCTCTATGACAAAAAGGCAATACATATTCTAAAAAGTGCACTTAGTATGGATGAATTCTTTCACGTCTCAACATGTACAACGACCAAACAAATTTCGGATACTCTAGTAGAAACTCACGAAGGAACCACCGAAGTTAAAAGATCTAGATTAAATACGTTAAGTCAAGAATACGAATTATTCAGAATGCTTCCAGGAGAATTAATTCTTGATTTGTAGAAAAGATTTGTGCACTTGACAAATCATTTGAATGCACTTGGAAAGACACTAACTAACGATGAAGTTAATCTTAAAGTGCTTAGATCTTTGTCCAGAGAATGGAAACCCAAAGTGATGGCAATATCCGAAAATAAAAGTCTATCCATGATGACATCCGCTACTTTATTCGGAAAACTTCAAGAATATGAGACAAAACTTGGGCGATTGGAAAAGCATGAGACTCACGAAAATAAATCTAAGAGCATTGCATTAATGGTTGATTCCGAAGAAGTTAAGAAATAAGACAATCCAGAAGAAGACAAAAATTTTATGCTTCTTGTAAAAAGGTTAGGAAAATTTTTGGTGCAAAGAATAATATTAGAAATTCTAGCTATACGAGAAGGAAGAAATTTTCAAAGAACAAGGAGAAATAAGCATCAACATCAAATCAAGATATTAATTTCTATGAATGTAGAAAGGAAGGCCATATTAAACCGGATTGTCATAAACTCACAAAGAATCGTGGCAATAAAGGGAAAAAGGATTACAAAAAGAAGGCCTATATTGCTTGGGATGATAATGAAATAAGCTCTTCATTAGACTCGGATGGTGATCAAAGCGCAAATCTAGCATTGATGGCCTCACATCATTCCGACGATGAAGACAATAAGGTTTGTAGTAATTTTTTTAATTTATGATAATGATGCTCAAGGAGAAATTGATGAACTCTTAAGTGAATGCAACATTTTGTATAAAACTATTTCATCACAAAAGAAACAAATCTCAACTTTAGAAGAAAAGATTGAGACAATGGAAAATAATTTTAAATATGAAAAAAATTAATTAGTGATCAAAAACAGAATTTTGTATGCACAAAATGTGAGTCACTTCTGTCGCTCCCACCAAATGACACCCAGGTCAGAAGGGGTACAGACACAAACGGTCGGCGAAACGAGAAAGGGTGAATAGAGTCGCCAGCTAGGCATTTTTATCCCGGGGGAAAGGTAATGCTGCATAAACCTAGAAAGATATGGATAAGACGGTTGCGAACCAGAGAGACTGAGAAAGGGGGTTGGTTACAACCTGGGAAGGTATTAGCGCCCATATTGTCCGCCGTACTCGACGGGATCCATGCTTAAAAGATTTGTGTTTTAAAAGGGTAGTGTCAGTGCTATTTTGTGTGCAAAAAAGCTGGAAAAGAATGCAAGTGTCAGTGTAAAATAAATGTGAAGTGAAATGGAGGAGTGTCAGTGTAAGAACAAGAATGAAATGCTCAAGACATGAGGCTAAAAGAATAATGCTGGAAGAGGGGGGGAATGTACAGAGACTTTTGTTCGATAACTATTAAGTTATGCCTACGTATCCTCTCGTGTAATGAGGAAGTCAGAACACCTTAGTTCGACTCAAAGAGAATGAAAGATAAATTGACTTGTGAACTGCTTACTTGTCTGTGCTCAAGTGTATGACCTGTCTGGCTCAGGTGCAAACTGTCTTGCATTAGACGGAAGAAGCAAGTTCTCGTTTGTGAGTGAATGAGATGAGAAAAAGAATCCCGGAGGAGACGATTATTGTTTGTTTTTGGTGTTTTCAATCTTTTATTGCTTTTGGAATTTTTCATAAGAAAATGAGCTTAAGCCTAAACCAAGGGTTAGTAAACTCATCACATCCTCCCTCTGATTAGAGGTAATGAGAATACCTTAAGTATGAAGTAAACACCTCACACTTAATTAACATGATGTAGGATTAAGATCATTAACCTACTTGCATTTATTTGGATGGCTTTGGAGTTTTTTTTTGTTTAGTGTTAAGTAATGAGTTTAAGCCATAATCAGGGATTTAATGGACTCATTACACCATCCTAATAGAAGGATAATAGATGAGAACATTTAAGCTGAGGAAGGCTCCTCAACTTAATCCATGATTAGGGATTAACCTCATGACAAAACAAGCCTTTATTAAAGTGGATTTTAGCTAAAGGTAAGGTTTAGAAGTGGATTTTATGGTTTGTAAGACAACTTGAGGGGGACTTGTCCATTAACACTAGGGTTAGTCCTTCTTAACCAATTAAGGAAGAATTAGAACCCCAATGCAAGGCCCAAGTTACAAGCTTGATGTCTTGATGATTATTAAGTGAATTGATTAAAGGATTTAAACACAATAAGGGTTTAACACTTAGGATTAAAGTTATACACTCCATCCTAATAGAAGGATGTAGGCATAAGCTTAATCACAAAGCCTTAAAACCTTTAGGGTTTAGTCCTTGATTGTGAGGGGGGAAGAGAAGACTCAAAGATGACACAAAGGTAAAATCTAAATGGGGGACTAATCAAACCCTAATTGTTATCATACTTGGAGATCCTAGGGTTTATGAGGCTTAAGAGAGAGAAATCTTCAAAGAGCCACCAGGGAGAGAAGCAGATGAAAGGAGGAAGGAGCAGAGAGAAGCAAGACAACTTGCTTCACTTAAGAAGGCAAGTTGCCTGAAGAAAGAAGGTAAGAGATGAACATGAATGATCAAGCTCACTCTAATACAAAGATAAAATGCAGCAAAGATGCAAGAGAGATAAGAAGAGATTGTGAGAAGTGAAGGCAAATTCACTTCTCAAAACAACTTACCACCTGAAAAGTTAGCAAAAGAAATGAAATGCAATGCAAATGAGATGAAATGCAATGATGCAAACCAAAGTCAGAAGCATAAACATGATGCTAATGATGCTAAGAGATGATACAAAAACATGACAAGAGATGAGAGTGAGCATACAAGGATGAGGATGCAAATGAAGTATGCTTTGAACCATAGAAGTTCATGAATGTTTATGAGATGAAATGAGCATATAACATGGAAAAGGAATGATGCAATGATCAAACATGATTCTAATATGTCCTAAGATGTATTATGAATCATGTGGATGCATAAAATGTCATGGCAAGTCATTGAATGCAAGCAAATGAGAGATGGATGCAAAGGAAAGCACAAATTAGGGTTTACATGCAACATACAATGCAAAAATTCAAAACCAGAAGCAAATGACATGATAAAAAATTGAAAATGGGATTAAAGGAAACCTAACCCTACACAAGTTCACTGCCCAAAGGAGGGGACCTAACTCTTAACCTAGTGCAAGTTATGAATTTTCTAAGTCAATTAGGGTTTTGGGGCACCTCACAATGAAAAATGCTAAACAAATTGAAAATGAAATATAAATTCAAACCAATTGTATCCTATAAACTACATGCTATGAAGGATGCAATGCAAGAAGAACCATCATCAAACTCTCAATGGTTAGGCAGAATGGATTTTTCCAAGTTTGAACAAAAATATTGCCTTAAAATGAATTTAATTCCAATATAAATTGTCAAAATGCATCAAGAACGAAAAAGAAATTTGGTTTGAGAGTTGGATAATGTTTCTAAATGTTTTGAAATGCAATGAGAATTTTTTTGTGATTTTTAAATACCTAAATGCATTTTTAATTAATTAATTTTCATTAACTAATCTAAAATAAACATTTAAATGATTTAAAAATAATATTTAATGCAAAAAATAAAAAATAAAAATATTTTTGGGTTCTGAAAATTAATGAAATGCTTGACAAAAATTTTCAGAATTTTTAAGTGTTTTTTACTATTTTAAATAATTCGTAAAAGATAAAACAAATTAAATGAAATAAAAATTGAATTTATGAGAAGTATGCAAATCCAAGGGCTGTGGTTTAAACTAGTTTTGGAGGGAGTTGACCCGCGCCATATCCTGTGGTCCACATTCAAACTGACTAAATTAAACTAAACCTAATTAATTAATTTAATAAATTAGGATTAGGGTTTTAATGAGAGATCTGGTCCATTCAAATGCGCGGGAGTCAACACAAGTCAAACAGATCCATGGTCCAAATTTAAACTGAACCCTAAACGTGATTAATGAGTTAATGACTTTCAGGTGGCCGGAAATGACCTTCGGTCATCTTCTCTGGCCACACCCCTCCCAGAAAATTGCTATCTCTCTCCCTAAGCTTCTAACACTCAATTTTTCTGCCCATAAATGATCCCCATACATCATACATCAAGAATCAACAAACAAACAACATTTAAAACACATCAAAAGTGAGAATAGAATCAAAACAGTTCTAGGTCAAAAAATTTCAGAACACGAATACATACTAATTTCTCAACCATTTTCAAAATAAAACACATCAACATGATCAGTGAAGTATAAAGAATCATTTAGTAACTTAAAAACTAGTTTCTGGAAAAAAAGTTCTTGAGCTCACCTGAACTGGAGCTTTGATCTTTGGAACTTTCTGGCTGCTTCTTTGGTCCAAAACGCCTCTAATGAACCTCCTGAGAAGCTTGCAATGCTTGTTTGGAATTTCTTTTGGCTGGTTTGAGAGATTGATAAAGTTCTGTTCAGGAGGGGTGAGAAATCGTATTTCTGCTTGGGGTGGTTTCAGAGACAGATGAGGATTGGGAAATGATCAGAGGAACATGGTGAGTGGTTTTGTGAAGTTTGTTTTGATGTTTGAAGCCTGTGTGATGAGTTTCGAAACAAAATGCATAAGAGGTGAGTTTTGGGAACTATGGCTTGTGGGAGAGATCAGGCTGTCTTGTGTTATGTGTTGAGTCTCATTTTGTCCATGTATCAAGCTTGGATAGGTCAGAGAGTTGTTGCTGGCCTAGCTTGATTGGTATGGGTCATTTTGCATAAAGTCAACTTTTTGTGTAAGAGAGGTATGGGTTGGTTCAGTCAAGGTACAAAGGCATGGCTTGGCTCAGCTGTGATCAAGGAGAACCATGGAAATGAGTTTGAGGCAATGCAGCAAGTGGATTAGGGTTTGTGTGAGTTTTTGCAATTTTCATAATGTTTGGCCCTTTTGAAGTTTCTTAATGCACAAGTCATGAAAATGGACAATTCTTTGGTGCATTCTGATTTTTAGGTCATGGTTCATGTTTGTGTAATGCATAGAAGTCACATTAAAGTCACATTTTGCCTTGGCATGAGGTTTTGCAACTTTGCCTCTTTGGTGTAAAACTTGAAATTATGTGATTTTGTCCAACTTTGACAAGCCATAACTTTTGATCCAAAATGAATTAGAATGAGTTCTTGTACTTTTTTGAAAATGGGAGGATCCATTCTACAAATTTTATGACCAAAGTTTTCTCATTTGAAGCATTTTTGAATCAATTGAGGAGGTTGAAAAACTTTCCCAAAATGGCAAGTTTACATTACAAATCACTTTCCCAAAAAGGCAATTTTGCAAATGGTTTGAAATTCTTCAATTTTGTGAACTTCTAACATCTTCTATGATCAAATAAAGATCATACACATTCAAAATGATGGAGAAAACCCTTTGGTTGGGTCATTGGGGGCCTCAGATGCCCTGATTTTGCACTGACTTGCTCAAGAAGTCATCCCTTAATCAGATGCCTTCCCCATGGAATTTCTTCATGAAAATTGATATGCATGATCCTTATATCATATAGAGACCAATAGAAATAAGAATGACCAAAAAAATTGGAGTTATGGCCTCTGAAACCAAAACCCTAATTCTAGGTCATCTGTGCAGTTAAGCCTGGCTCTGCCTCCATGCCTTTCTCAGTTCTTGTGAGTCTTTGACTTATTTGATCTTGAGAGGATATGATATGATGCTTGAACATTCATGGACCCCTTTGAAGTGGTTATTGACCTTTGGAGTGGCTCAAATGGCTCAGGGAGAGCTCAGATCACAAACCCTAGATGCAGATGACTTTGAATCAATGCAGTGAATCAAAAATGTGGTATGAGATGCTATAATTGAATTTATGCATATGAAAAGATCACAAGCCATGGTGTGAATGGGTGAGGGAAAATTTGGGGTGTTTACAACTTCCATTTCAAATTGTTCAATTAAAAAGAGTCCTAGAAAGATATGAGAAAGGACAAATTGGATTGGAATGTGTTCTTAGTCATCAAAGATACTCAAATTATAAGAGTGGTATTGGTTAATCAAAATTTTCTAAACCAACTTCTAACAAGACCATCTTTTTAAAGGCTAAAGAACAAATTCCTAAAGAAAAAGTTGACAAGCCTAAAGTGGTTCATCAATATGCTAAAAAGAAAAGATATAGTAAGAAGAAGTCTTATCCCCCTAGATATAAAAGTAACTTTGAGCCCACTTGTTTTTATTATGGTATAAAAGGTCATAATCCAAATGCATGTTATGTTAGAAATTTTAGTGTTGCTCATGGCCATTATGTATGGGTCAAGAAAGGGACTAACTTTGAAGGACCCAAGGCAATTTGGGTGCCTAATAAAACTTATCTCTTTTTTGTAGGTATGCTTGGAATTGTATAAATATGTCAGGGAATTGTATAAATATGTACATATGTGTTGTGAGTGCAAAGGGGACGCTTTGGCTTTCCGCTGGGGGATATGGCACAGACGAGTGTCAAAAGGAGTGTGTTTCTGTATCTGTAAGGAAAATGCTTTGGCTTTCTGGTGGAGAATTGGGAAATATTCTGTATATCGCTTGATGAATTGTCAGTATTTACAAGTGTTCAGTTCGACACATGGCTTATGATTATGCAATATGTTTGATTTTTGCCATAATGCTCTGTATTAGACGGAATGCTACGCTCTGTGGGGAAAATATGATGCGAATGCTATGATTATGCAAAGATACCGATCCGGGATTCGGATCCCGCTGCTGTGGAGATTTCTGGCTGATCTGCTTGAAGTGGGTTTCCCAGCTGGGGATAGGATCATTGGTAGATCTGGCATATATGACTCTGCTTGGGGCAATAGATCATTGATAGATCCTACTTAGTAATGAGGGTCCTAGCTGGGGTTTGTGGAAGCTTTCGTAACTCTGTTGTGAGATCTTCAGGCATTGCTTCTCTGGATAGAGGCTGAAATTCTGTGGGGAGATGGTTCCCGGTCTTTTGCACTTGGCTGAGGAGGAATGATGACTGGCAACTCAGCTGGGGAGAAAGCACCTCCGGGGCTAATTGGGAGATAGACTGAGTAGATAATGATTAGACAGCTTGCTGGGGAGAAGCCTTCATGCCCCATGCTGTGATCTGAACACCTGCAATCCTGTAAAGACAAAGAAACATACAAACATCCCGAGATATCCCTCATTGGATTCCGTCATAAGAGTTTAGGCAATCCTAGGAGCAAATATATTTCCTGTAAGCATGTATTCTTTAGAAAGGAAACATCTGTATTTATGCGAATCAATATCTTAAAGACATCGGACATTTTTGCAAACGAAAATAAAATGTGCGAGACGAGACATGACTGAAAATCTGATTTTATTAATTCATGTTCCCTGAATTGGCAAGATACAGTCAAAGAAACAGATCCCCTGAAATGAGGAAATCGTTACAAAATTGAGAAACAAAAAAGGTGCTGACAATGCTGATGACGCTTTATGGAGCTTTCCCTTTTTGCTATGACTTGTATGACATTGACGCTCTTCTCATCTTGCTCTTGAAGAAGGCTGATTCTAACCAACGATCGAACCTTTCGGAGCTTGCCAGGTTGTAAGTGATGAATTCAGAATGCAGTTGTTCGCTTTTTCCCTTATTTTGCGTGGGTCGCCCTTTCGGGTTTTAAATCCACCGGGATACCCATTTTTGCCTGAGTCGTCCAATGTGGCTTTTCAACTCAGCGGGTGTACATTTTTTATTGTTTTCCCTTATTTTTGCCCGAGTCTTTTATTCTGTTTTTGACTCGCCGGGATGCCCTGTTTTTTCCTGGACTTACATTCTGTTTTTATGTCCAGCGGGTCATTTTATGCGAAGTATTTTTTAACTGCATCTGAATTCACAGGGGATATGAAATCTTCACCATCCATAGTACTGAGCATCAGTGCTCCACCGGAGAAAACTTTCTTTACTATGAATGGTCCTTCATAGTTCGGAGTCCACTTGACCCTGTGATCTGTATGAGGAGGGAGGAGTCTTTTCAACACAAGATCTCCTGCTTGGTTCTCTCGGAGCCTGACTCTCTGATCGAAGGCTTTCTTCATCCTTTTCTGATACAGCTGCCCATGACAGATTGCAACCAATCTCTTTTCTTCGATCAGACTCAGTTGTTCGTATCGGGATCGGACCCATTCTGCCTCATTCAGTTTAACATCCATCAATACCCGCAGGGAGGGTAATTCAACTTCAACAGGTAGGACTGCCTCCATACCATAAACAAGCTGATACTGTGTTGCCCCAGTGGATGTTCTGATTGACGTACGGTACCCATGTAAGGCAAACGGTAGCATTTCATGCCAGTCTTTATAGGTAACCACCATCTTCTACACAATCTTCTTGATATTCTTATTAGCTGCCTCGACAACGCCATTCATCTTTGGCCTGTAAGGAGAAGAATTGTGGTGTTGGATCTTGAAGTCCCGGCACAGTTCTGCCATTGTTTTGTTGTTTAAATTGGAACCATTATCAGTAATGATTCGCTCGGGCACTCCATACCGACAAATGATATCTCTCTTCAGAAATCGGGCTACCACTTGCCTTGTAACATTTGCATAAGAAGCCGCTTCAACCCACTTGGTAAAATAGTCAATAGCAACCAGGATGAATCTGTGGCCGTTTGAAGCAGTTGGTTCAATCTTGCCAATCATATCAATGCCCCAAATGGCAAAGGGCCAGGGTGAAGACATCACATTCAAAGGATTCGGAGGCACATGCACTTTATCCGCATAAATCTGGCATTTATGACATTTTCTGACATAAGCACAACAGTCTGCATCTATTGTGATCCAGTAATAGCCTGATCTTAGCAACTTTTTAGCCACTGCATGCCCTCCTGCATGGGTACCAAAGGATCCTTCGTGCACCTCGTGCATCAACAAGTCTGCCTCTGTCCTATCAACGCATCTGAGGAGTACCATATCAAAGTTTCTCTTCTACAAGGAACCATCAGTATTCAAGAAGAAACTACCAGCTAGCCTTCTTAAAGTCTTCTTGTCATTGGATGATGCCCCCGGTGAGTATGTTTGATCCTCCAAGAAGCATTTGATATCATGGAACCAAGGCTTATCATTTTTAACAACATCTGCTGAGAACACGTATGCTGGCCTATCAAGTCTGGATACTGCAATTTGAGGTACAAAGTTGGCAGCTTGAACTTTGATCGTGGATGAAATGGTAGCCAGAGCATCTGTAAACTGATTTTCATCTCGAGGGATATACTCAAGCTTGACTGTTGTGAAGAAAGTCAATAACCTTCTTGTATAATCCCGGTAAGGTATCAGATGATCCTGGTGAGTGTACCATTTGCCGTTGGTTTGATTGATTACCAGAGCTGAATCTCCGAACACAGTAAAAGTCTTGATCCTGAGGTCAATGGCTTCCTCAAGACCCATAATACAAGCTTCGTATTCAGTGTTGTTGTTAGTGCAGTTAAAGGTGAGTTTTGCCGAGAAAGGCATGTGAACTCCTTTAGGTGTAATGAGTATTGCACCAACACCACGACCATTCATATTAACAGCCCCATCAAACATCATAGTCCATTCCTCTTCCGGGTCAGGCCCTTCAGTGTGAACAGGCTCTTCATGATCTTTTGCTTTTATGAACATGATGTCTTCATCAGGGAAGTCAAATCCCATAGGCTGGTAATCATCAATGGGTTGCTCAGCAAGATAATCAGACAATACACTGCCCTTGATGGCTTTCTGAGATGTGTACTGAATGTCATATTCTGTGAGAATCATTTGCCATCTTTCAAGCCGTCCGGTAAGTGCTGACTTCTCAAATATGTACTTAACTGGGTCCATCTTTGAGATCAATAAAGTAGTGTGGGTCAACATATACTGTCTCAGTCGGCGAGCAGCCCACGCTAAAGCACAACAAGTTTTCTCGAGCAGTGAATAACATTGTTCACAGTCGGTAAACTTTTTGCTTAGGTAGTATATTGCATACTCTTTTCGACCAGACTCGTCATGCTGGCCCAACACACACCCCATCGACTCTTCTAACACTGTCAAGTACATTATTAGAGATCTTCCTTCAACTGGTGGCATGAGGACTGGAGGCTCTTGTAAGTATTCCTTGATTTTTTCAAAAGCCCTCTGGCAGTCTTCATTCCACCTGACCGTTTGTTCTTTTCTTAACAACTTGAACAAGGGTTCACAGGTTGCTGTAAGGTGAGATATGAACCATGAAATGTAGTTCAATCTACCTAAGAAACCTCGAACTTCTTTTTCAGTCTTCGGCGCAGGCATTTCTTGAATGGCTTTAACTTTATCAGGGTCCACTTCAATCCCCTTTTCACTTACAATAAATCCCAACAGTTTACTGGATCGCACCCCGAATGTGCATTTGTTGGGGTTTAACTTCAGTTGGTACTTCCTCAGACGCTTGAATAACTTCAGCAGATTCACCAGGTGGTCCTCTTCTGTGATGGACTTGGCAATCATGTCATCCACATAACATTCAATTTCTTTGTGGATCATGTCATGGAATAATGTTACCATAGCCCGTTGATAAGTTGCACCGGCATTCTTCAGTCCGAACGACATCACCTTATAACAGAACGTGCCCCAGGGTGTGATGAAAGTTGTCTTCTCCATGTCTTCAGGTGACATCTTGATCTGATTATATCCTGAAAATCCATCCATGAAGGAGAATACCGAGAACTGAGCCGTATTGTCGACCAATACATCAATGTGAGGTAATGGGAAATCATCTTTCGAACTGGCTCTGTTCAGATCCCGGTAGTCCACACACATCCTCACCTTGCCATCTTTCTTAGGCACTGGTACAATGTTAGCAACCCATGGTGGGTAACTAGTTACAGCAAGGAACCCGGCGTCCCATTTCTTTTGTACCTCATCTTTTATCTTCATTGCCATATCTGGGAGAGTACGGCGCAGCTTCTGTTTCACTGGTGGGCAGTCTTCTTTCAAAGGCAGCTTGTGCATAACAATATCGGTGTCCAACCCTGGCATATCCTGATAAGACCAAGCAAAAAAATCCACATATTCCCGAAGCATATCAATCAGTTGCTCCTTTACCGAATCTTGTAGGCAGGCCCCGATCTTAACTTCTTTCACGTCTTCTTCCGTACCAAGATTAACCGTTTCAATCTCCTCCTGATGAGGAGTGATGACCCTCTCCTCTTGCCTTAACAACCTGGCTAGCTCTTCAGGTAGCTCATAATCTTCTTTAACCCCTTCATCGGCTTGATTGATTGGATTGTTAAAGGCATACGAAGTCATAGCTGTGTTGTTGTCGGTGCAATCTGAGAGCCACTCTCTGCAAGGGTTTAGATTGTTTATTTTAGTGATCAATTTTAATCTTGTTTAGAAAAAGTGAAAATGAAGTTATTTATTTTGAAAAAAACATTGCCATTTTATTATTTTTTGTACAAAAAGAAAAATGAAAAGACAGTGAGCGAAAAAGAAACTTGTTTGCAAAAGATGTCTGATATTCATTGATTGATCTATTTGCACAAAATTACAAGATGGCCCGATTACAAAATGAGTCTTGACATCTTGGGCAAGATGCAAGACTTGATGGATGCTTAAAAATATAGGAAATAATAATTACTCTGCAGGAGTAACCCTTATAATTTCCTGGGAAGACCAGTTAAGGACTTGGCTCCCCGGGATCCTTGGACGTATCCAGCTCTCCAGGTTGCGGTCGCTTTCCTCCTCGTCTTCCAAATTGTTTACAGCATCTGGGGTGAGCATTCCCCCGCTGACAAAGTTGGGCTCTTTTGCAGCCTCTGATTGATCTTGTTGAGTTGGTTTGTAACCCAACCAAAATCTGTCTTCCTTCTTTTCCACGGGCAGCAGCTTGCCCCAGCCTTGGGCAGTACCTTCTTCAACAACCTTCCTGGCTTGCTGATAAGATGTCATGGAAGTTCCCAGTACAGCAGATGCTTCATTAATGTTTAGGGACTCAAACCCCTGGCTCATGGTTTCATGGATCTCCCCATCCATTTCTATGTACTTGTACGTAGCCAGATGGCTAACAAAGATGTCTTCTTCCCCACAGATGGTGATGATCTGGCCTTCCCACTCGAATTTCAACTTCTGGTGAAGGGTAGACGTAACAGTGCCAGCGGCATGGATCCAGTGACTACCCAACAAACATCTGTAGGCCGGCTGAATGTCCATCACATAGAAGGTAATTTTGAAGGTCTGCGGGCCAATCATCACAGGCAGATCAATCTCCCCAAGCACTGATCTTTTAGAGCCATCAAATGCTCTCACTACCAAATTACTCGGACGCAGTGCCAAGCCATCATACTCTAGCTTCACTAAGGCTTTCTTTGGTAGAACATTGAGTGAGGACCCAGTGTCTACCAGTACATGAGATAGAACAGCACCCTTGCATTCCAAGGTGATATGTAAAGCCTTGTTGTGGTTACGTCCCTCAGTTGTTAAGTCCGCATTGGTAAAGCCCAGTCCATGACTGGTGTTGAGATTTGCCACCACAGTTTCTAGCTGATTAACGGTAATCTCTTCTGGCACGTACGCTGCATGCAGGACTTTCAATAACGCATTCCTGTGAGCTTCAGAACACATCAACAGGGATAATATGGAGATTTTTGAGGGAGTTTGGTGAAGCTGATCCACCACCTTGTAATCACTTCTCTTTATGATTCTCATAAACTCGTCTACATCCTGTTCAAAAGATGTCTTCTGAGCTTCTTTGACAATCGGCTCTTCAAGTACCACACTCTTTCCTTTTGCTTTGGCAACAGCTTCTGCTTCAACATTAGGTCTCTGAGTTTGTGATGCGAAAAGGCGTCCGCTTCTGGTGAAGCCTCCGCCTCCCCCAACATTATCAATTTGTGGAGAAGAGGTTGAAGAATCCAAAGTGATTTTCTCCCCGTTGCAGTAAAGATCAGAGCCATAATGCCAAGGTATGGCATTACTGCTTTCATATGGAACTGGTCCAGGCACCGTAATGGTAACTGGATTGACTGCTGCAGAGGAGGGTACTGTGATGGTGTGTGGATCGTAGTAAATTGTGACTGGTGACCTGGCAGGAGGTGCCACTGTTTGTTGCTGAAAGTTGCTATTTGGAGGAACAATTGATGGATCATAGTAGATGGTGACTGCTGAGATATCTTCATTAATTTCTGCTGGTGTTGTAGAAGATCCGGCTGAATAAATGGGTGCTGATGTTGTAGAAGAAAGGGTTGTTGACATTTGATTTGTTGAAGTGATGGATGGAGCCATTGCTGATGATATTGATGAATCAGTAGGAATGATTGTTGCTGCTGTTGTAGAAGAATCAGGAATTGTTGTCAAAGGAATTGCTGGATTTGTAGGCGCCGTTGTTGAGATCTGAAGTATACCATCCTTGATAAGACCATCTATGCCGCTTCTCAAATTATCACACCCGTTGACTACAATGTTGCAATATCCACAACCGAGCTCACACCCGGGGAACACCTGGCACTCTAGAAGCTGAGCTTTAATTTCAACCAGAGGTGTTCGAATCTGTGCAACACTGGTGATTAAAGTAGATGGCTTGTCTTCCTCAATGGCATTAATCCTCGGCCCGTTATGATTAGGCATAGGATTCTTGTTGACATTTGGAGGGGGTACAAAGTTGAGGGCTTTAGAATCCACCAGATCTTGGACTTTCATTTGCAAAGCCTTGCACTTCTCCGTATTGTGGCCAGGTGCATTGGAGTGGAAAGCACATCTGGTGTTGACATCATAATTCCTTAGGAGATTGGAGGGATCTGGTGGTGCCAATGTCCTCAACTCTACCAAGTTAAGTTTCAGGAGTTGTGGCAATAAGGCAACATAAGGCGTAGGGATAGGGTCAATCACCCTATTTTCCTGTGACGGTCTTTGCTGAAAGGGACTTTGTTGTTGGTTGTTGTTGCTATTGTTGTAGGTTATTTGTGGCGGGTACTGAACTTGCTGTTGATAATGTGGTTGTTGTGGTTGTTGATATGCTAATTGCTGAGGAATCGGAGCTGGAATGGTGACAGCTGCTACTGATCTGTGAACATACTGAGGTCTGCCCCTACTGGCATGAATGACATTTGTCTCACCGGTCCTTCGAGGTCCCACAAAAGGCTTCCTGGGATTACTGGACGAACTTGCACCATTATCAGAAATCTTGCCCATTTTTAATAGGCTTTCAATACTTTCTCCAGCTATAACTACGTCAGCAAAACTGGTGGAAGAAAAGGCAGCCAGCCTATCAATGTATGTTCCTTGTAAAGTATTCATGAACATGTCGGCCATTTCCCTTTCCGACATGGGTGGTTGGACAGCAGCAGCAAGCTGTCTCCACCTTTGGGCATATTCCCTGAAGCTTTCTCTGGAGGATTGAGACATTCCCATTAGGAGGGTCCTGTTGGGAGCCATGTCCAAATTGTATTGGTACTGCCTGATGAAAGCTTCAGCTAAGTCCTTCCAGCATCTGATTGTAGCTCTGGTCAAGTGTGAATACCATTCCCTTGAAGCCCCAGTCAAACTGTCTTCGAAGTAGAACATCCACAGCTTCTCATCCATAGTATATGCTTTAAGTCTTCCCAGAAAAGACTGCAGGTGAGTTCGTGGACAAGAGGTTCCATTGTATTTCTCGAAGCACGGGGGTTTAAACTTGTGGGGAATTCTTACCCCATCCACTAACCCCATATCCATTACATCGAAGCCTAAGGAATTTTGAGACTCCAGAGATCTCAACTTCTCAGCAATTTCATCAAACCTCCTATCATAGACTTCATCCCCAGCTCCCATTACAGTAAACTGCTCTTCTTGAGGATCTTCTTGCAAGACCCTGCCTGTAGAAGTGTTGCCCTGTACATTTCTTGGGATGTTGACTTCCGGATCTAGATGAGGTCCAAATAATGGTGGGTTAACATGAGGCTGACCTCCCTCATTATTACTAGTCCCTCCAGTCCCAGGATGAGGTTCCTCGGGAGTTTGTCTTTCTACCAATGCCCTTAACCTTTCTTGGCTCTGGGCCAAACCAGTCATCACGGTCATAAATTGAGCCATTTGGTTCCTCATCTCCACTCTTTCATTAGCCATCTGAGTTCTGACCTCTGTCAGGTCCTGCTGTACTTGATCCATTTGGATACCAGGAAGATTGTTGCGAGTAGGGTACCGGTGCGTACGATTGACAGGGAACACCCGACGACGAGCAATATTTCCTGAGGCACAACAGAGTTAGAAACAAACATAATAAAGGCAAAAGCTACAAAACAGAACAAAAGTTAGTATGCAATGCAGTATGCTTATTTGTTTTCCAAGGTATTCGGCTTGGCTCTTGGTTTTGACCTTTCCAGACCCCGAGGAAGATGCTTTGATGTTGTTGAGAAAGAAAAAGAAACCCCACAATGGAAACAAACCAAAATACATTACAAATGGTGAATCATACATAGTTTGTTTTTTACTACACATGCCCCTGAAGGGTCAAAATACAATACAAAAGAAAAGTACATCAAATGAAAACATCAACAATAAAAAAGTCAGACATCTAGTCCAAACTCATCCTCCTTAACCTCCTTCAAAAGTGCTTCAGTCACTGGACCAGCTGGATGCTCTGTAATGTTCCTGATGAGGAGGTTCCTGGTGGCAATGGCAGTGGTCAGTTTCTTGTGCCTGTCCTGATCCTTTGATCTCTTCAATCCAGCCCTAAGCTTCAACTCTGAAATCTCCTTCTGGGCTGCCAGCAAAACTTCCTGCTGCTTCTTCTCATTGGCCTCTAACTGCTCAATCCTGGCTTGAGTCCTCTGATCTTCTTGTGTCCGGGCTTCAGTGATCCTGACCCACCTAGCCTGACTTTCTTGCAGATAGAGATCAGTCCTAGCCTTCTGAAGCTTGGCCTCTTTACATGCATTCTTCAATATTTGTTCCCCAGCTCTTGCTTTTTTGATGTAGTCCTCTATTTTCTCAATCTTGGTCAGATGCTCCACCCTAAGCTTCTCCAACCTCTCAATGTCTAGACGACCATCACTCCTTTCCTAAAGGGTCTTCTTTAGATCTTGGGACAGATTCTCATTCCTTTCCTTCAGCATCTCAAATTCTTCCAGGCTGACAGTTGCTACTGGCTGAGCTGTAGATGGTCCTGGTATATCCTCAATGGTGAAAGGAATTCCCGTAATCTGAGCTCTAACATGAGACCAATCATAGTACTGAGCTGAAGCAACATTATTGCACCTTCCAAGAATAGCCATCCCCTTTGTCTGGATGTTATCCCAAGCCCAGGATGCTTGTCTGACAGCAGCTAGATTAGGCTTTATTTCACAATATAGGGTCTCAGCTAAATCTTGCACTCTAGGAGGGTGAACCAAAGCATAGCCCAGTTGTCTCTTAAACAGCAAAGGATTGTAGTTGATACAACCCTTTACTCCTATTAGAGGTACATTTGGGTATTGCCCACAGCTGGTGATCATGTCTTTGCCTTTGGTGCTCTGGGTGCACCATCTGATGTCATCTGAAGTCAAAGCAATGAGCCTTTTAGCCCAATTCTTCTGCTGGTGAGGATTCAAGAAGGTATCTGTCTTAGGTAGGTGTCTGAGCAGCCAGGTGTGAAACAAAGGTGCACAACACCTCACTAACTTCCCCCTCTGTTTCTCATTCCTCTGATGAATGGAGTAATAGAAATCTCCCAACAATGTGGGTACTGGGTTCCTCAGAAGGAAAAGATGAATGGCATTCTTGCTGATAAATTTGGGCTCATCTGCAAACAGTATAACCCCATATATGCTGAGGTCTAACAGTGCACAGACTGCCCTCCACTCTCCCAAGGAGGCCTTCAGGATGGCCTGAGAAATCAAGAAATCCAAGTGCAAACCAGGGATCCCAACCTTTGTTGTCATATTCTGCTCAATCAAAATAGGCTCCAGGTACAGTGCTTTTGCCACTTCTCCATTGCTGGGAGAAGTCATTTCTGGGTTGAAGGGGATTCCACCCCTGACAGGTACTCCAATCAATGATGAAAACTCCTCCAACAGAGGTCCTAGCTGGAAGTCTGGGAAGGTGAAGCATCTCAAAGGAGGGTCATAAAACTGTAAGCATGTGTGAATCATGCTCCTCTGAGAAGGGTCCAGGTCCATAACCATATCCAGGATACCTCCATAATGCTCTCTGAATAATGGGATGTGGTCAGGGGTGATAATTGACTGGACCTGCCTGATGCCAGTCAGTACAGGCTCAAAGAAATGGTATGATATGTTGCTCTTCCTGGGAGCCATGACTGCTGATGAAGAGCTAAAGACAAGTGCTGATAAAGATCAAGACTGGTACTGGAGATGGGCCACTGATAGGCTGATGCTGGTGATAATGAGGATAGCTGAAGCAGACAACAGATGAAGACAACTGAAGCAGAGGTCTATGCAAAAGAAGGGGTCAAAACCAAGCCAAATATAGTGTGGATACCCTGAAAAACAAATAAACAATTGTCAAATGATGCAATGATGATGTATGCAAATGATATGCAAGGGTTTGTGATCAAGCTGGATCTGATTTATCTGTCTTGATATAAGGCCCATGTATGTTCAAGAAGTCCAGATGGAGGTTCAGAAATCCAATAACCAGGGTGGGGGACTCAAATAAAGAGTCACATGTCCAGGGTTAATCACAAGAACTGTCCAAAATGAGGTACTCTTAAACCAAATAGGTAACAAGGTATGATGTGGCCAAGGGTACCTGCAAACCTGTAAACAGCCCAACCCCCTCACAGGTGGTGTTCTAGAACAAAGATCGTCAGACTTGGATCAGTTATGAGAAGTGTAAACACTTCTAACCCGGAGGTACAGTGTTTACAATAACCATAAAAGATCCTCCTCTAATTCACCTAAGTTTCTGAAGATCATAATAAAGGTCATCCAGACTTAGCAGGCTTCCCAGATAGCCCTAGCACTACAGGAAATCTGTAGCACAGAGTTCTCAAGAAGAAACCCACATCTGAACCGTGTTTCATATTCCCGCACCATACCGAACATGAACCACTCTAGCCTAGGTGTCACTCAGGTCCCAGGTATAGGACCTTATACTCTCAATGAAACCCCACCCACCAAGACAGCAGAACAGATCCAGCAATGATAATGACAGTATGAAATATGAAAAAACTGTAAAGAAAGCAATAAATAAGGCTGTACATAAAGCAATAAAAAGCAACTATATAAACACAATTAGCACATAACACCCCAGTAAACACAAATCAAACAAGCGCTAGGAGGAACCCACAAAAAGAACCAGAAGCCCTAGTTACAATATAAGGGTCCCCAGCAGAGTCGCCAAGCTGTCGCTCCCACCAAATGAAACCCAGGTCAGAAGGGGTACAAACGCGAACGGTCGGCGAAAAGAGAAAGGGTGAATAGAGTCGCCAGCTAGGCATTTTTATCCCGGGGGAAAGGTAATGCTGCATAAACCTAGAAAGATATGGATAAGATGGTTGCGAACCAGAGAGACTGAGAAAGGGGGTTGGTTACAACCTGGGAAGGTATTAGCGCCCAGATTGTCCGCCGTACTCGACGGGATCCACGCTTAAAATATTTGTGTTTTAAAGGGGTAGTGTCAGTGCTATTTTGTGTGCAAAAAAGTTGGAAAAGAATGCAAGTGTCAGTGTAAAATAAATGTGAAGTGAAATGGAGGAGTGTCAGTGTAAGAACAAGAATGAAATGCTCAAGACATGAGGCTAAAAGAATAATGCTGGAAGAGGGGGGAATGTACAGAGACTTTTGTTCGATAACTGTTAAGTTATTCCTACGTATCCTCTCGTGCAATGAGGAAGTCAGAACACCGTAGTTCGACTCAAAGAGACTGAAAGATAAATTGACTTGTGAACTGCTTACTTGTCTGTGCTCAAGTGTATGACCTGTCTGGCTCAGGTGCAAACTGTCTTGCATTAGACGGAAGAAGCAAGTTCTCGTTTGTGAGTGAATGAGATGAGAAAAAGAATCCCAGAGGAGACGATTATTGTTTGTTTTTGGTGTTTTCAATCTTTTATTGCTTTTGGAATTTGTCATAAGAAAATGAGCTTAAGCCTAAACCAAGGGTTAGTAAACTCATCACATCCTCCCTCTGATTAGGGGTAATGAGAATACCTTAAGTATGAAGTAAACACCTCACACTTAATTACCATGATGTAGGATTAAGATCATTAACCTACTTGCATTTATTTGGATGGCTTTGGAGTTTTTTTTGTTTAGTGTTAAGTAATGAGTTTAAGCCATAATCAGGGATTTAATGGACTCATTACACCATCCTAATAGAAGGATAATAGATGAGAACATTTAAGCTGAGGAAGGCTCCTCAACTTAATCCATGATTAGGGATTAACCTCATGACAAAACAAGCCTTTATTAAAGTGGATTTTAGCTAAAGGTAAGGTTTAGAAGTGGATTTTATGGTTTGTAAGACAACTTGAGGGGGACTTGTCCATTAACACTAGGGTTAGTCCTTCTTAACCAATTAAGGAAGAATTAGAACCCCATTGCAAGGCCCAAGTTACAAGCTTGATGTCTTGATGATTATTAAGTGAATTGATTAAAGGATTTAAACACAATAAGGGTTTAACACTTAGGATTAAAGTTATACACTCCATCCTAATAGAAGGATGTAGGCATAAGCTTAATCACAAAGCCTTAAAACCTTTAGGGTTTAGTCCTTGATTGTGAGGGGGGAAGAGAAGACTCAAAGATGACACAAAGGTAAAATCTAAATGGGGGACTAATCAAACCCTAATTTTTATCATACTTGGAGATCCTAGGGTTTATGAGGCTTAAGAGAGATAAATCTTCAAAGAGCCACCAGGGAGAGAAGCAGATGAAAGGAGGAAGGAGCAGAGAGAAGCAAGACAACTTGCTTCACTTAAGAAGGCAAGTTGCCTGAAGAAAGAAGGTAAGAGATGAACATGAATGATCAAGCTCACTCTAATAAAAAGATAAAATGCAGCAAAGATGCAAGAGAGATGAGAAGAGATTGTGAGAAGTGAAGGCAAATTCACTTCTCAAAACAACTTACCACCTGAAAAGTTAGCAAAAGAAATGAAATGCAATGCAAATGAGATGAAATGCAATGATGCAAACCAAAGTCAGAAGCATAAACATGATGATAATGATGCTAAGAGATGATACAAACACATGACAAGAGATGAGAGTGAGCATACAAGGATGAGGATGCAAATGAAGTATGCTTTGAACCATAGAAGTTCATGAATGTTTATGAGATGAAATGAGCATATAACATGGCAAAGGAATGATGCAATGATCAAACATGATTCTAATATGTCCTAAGATGTATTATGAATCATGTGGATGCACAAAATGTCATGGCAAGTCATTGAATGCAAGCAAATGAGAGATGGATGCAAAGGAAAGCACAAATTAGGGTTTACATGCAACATACAATGCAAAAATTCAAAACCAGAAGCAAATGACATGATAAAAAATTGAAAATGGGATTAAAGGAAACCTAACCCTACACAAGTTCACTGCCCAAAGGAGGGGACCTAACTCTTAACCTAGTGCAAGTTATGAATTTTCTAAGTCAATTAGGGTTTTGGGGCACCTCACAATGAATAATGCTAAACAAATTGAAAATGAAATATAAATTCAAACCAATTGTATCCTATAAACTACATGCTATGAAGGATGCAATGCAAGAAGAACCATCATCAAACTCTCAATGGTTAGGCATAATGGATTTTTCCAAGTTTGAACAAAAATATTGCCTTAAAATGAATTTAATTCCAATAAAAATTGTCAAAATGCATCAAGAACAAAAAAGAAATTTGGTTTGAGAGTTGGATAACGTTTCTAAATGTTTTGAAATGCAATGAGAATTTTTTTGTGATTTTTAAATACCTAAATGCATTTTTAATTAATTAATTTTCATTAACTAATTAAAAATAAACATTTAAATGATTTAAAAATAATTTTTAATGCAAAAAATAAAAAATAAAATTATTTTTGGGTTCTGAAAATTAATGAAATGGTTGACAAAAATTTTCAGAATTTTTAAGTGTATTTTACTATTTTAAATAATTCGTAAAAGATAAAACAAATTAAATGAAATAAAAATTGAATTTATGAGAAGTATGCAAATCCAAGGGCTGTGGTTTAAACTAGTTTTGGAGGGAGTTGACCCGCGCCATATCCTGTGGTCCACATTCAAACTGACTAAATTAAACTAAACCTAATTAATTAATTTAATAAATTAGGATTAGGGTTTTAATTAGAGATTTGGTCCATTCAAACGCGCGGGAGTCAACACAAGTCAAACAGATCCATGGTCCAAATTTAAACTGAACCCTAAACGTGATTAATGAGTTAATGACTTTCAGGTGGCCGGAAATGACCTCCGGTCATCTTCTCCGGCCACACCCCTCCCTGAAAATTGCTATCTCTCTCCCTAAGCTTCTAACACTCAATTTTTCTGCCCAGAAATGATCCCCATACATCATACATCAAGAATCAACAAACAAACAACATTTAAAACACATCAAAAGTGAGAATCGAATCAAAACAGTTCTAGGTCAAAAAATTTCAGAACACGAATACATACTCATTTCTCAACCATTTTCAAAACAAAACACATCAACATGATCAGTGAAGTATAAAGAATCATTTAGTAACTTAAAAACAAGTTTCTGGAAAAAAAAGTTCTTGAGCTCACCTGAACTGGAGCTTTGATCTTTGGAACTTTCTGGCTGCTTCTTTGGTCCAAAACGCCTCTAATGAACCTCCTGAGAAGCTTGCAATGCTTGTTTGGAATTTCTTTTGGCTGGTTTGAGAGATTGATAAAGTTCTGTTCAGGAGGGGTGAGAAATCATATTTCTGCTTGGGGTGGTTTCAGAGACAGATGAGGATTGGGAAATGATCAGAGGAACATGGTGAGTGGTTTTGTGAAGTTTGTTTTGATGTTTGAAGCCTGTGTGATGAGTTTCGAAACAAAATGCATAAGAGGTGAGTTTTGGGAACTATGGCTTGTGGGAGAGATCAGGCTGTCTTGTGTTATGTGTTGAGTCTCATTTTGTCCATGTATCAAGCTTGGATAGGTCAGAGAGTTGTTGCTGGCCTAGCTTGATTGGTATGGGTCATTTTGCATAAAGTCAACTTTTTGTGTAAGAGAGGTATGGACTGGTTCAGTCAAGGTACAAGGCATGGCTTGGCTCAGCTGTGATCAAGGAGAACCATGGAAATGAGTTTGAGGCAATGCAGCAAGTGGATTAGGGTTTGTGTGAGTTTTTGCAATTTTCATAATGTTTGGCCCTTTTGAAGTTTCTTAATGCACAAGTCATGAAAATGGACAATTCTTTGGTGCATTCTGATTTTTAGGTCATGGTTCATGTTTGTGTAATGCATATAAGTCACATTGAAGTCACATTTTGCCTTGGCATGAGGTTTTGCAACTTTGCCTCTTTGGTGTAAAACTTGAAATTATGTGATTTTGTCCAACTTTGACAAGCCATAACTTTTGATCCAAAATGAATTAGAATGAGTTCTTGTACTTTTTTGAAAATGGGAGGATCCATTCTACAACTTTTATGACCAAAGTTTTCTCATTTGAAGCATTTTTGAATCAATTTGAGGAGGTTGAAAAACTTTCCCAAAATGGCAAGTTTACATTACAAATCACTTTCCCAAAAAGGCAATTTTGCAAATGGTTTGAAATTCTTCAATTTTGTGAACTTCTAACATCTTCTATGATCAAATAAAGATCATACACATTCAAAATGATGGAGAAAACCCTTTGGTTGGGTCATTGGGGGCCTCAGATGCCCTGATTTTGCACTGACTTGCTCAAGAAGTCATCCCTTAATCAGATGCCTTCCCCATGGAATTTCTTCATGAAAATTGATATGCATGATCCTTATATCATATAGAGACCAATAGAAATAAGAATGACCAAAAAAATTGGAGTTATGGCCTCTGAAACCAAAACCCTAATTCTAGGTCATCTGTGCAGTTAAGCCTGGCTCTGCCTCCATGCCTTTCTCAGTTCTTGTGAGTCTTTGACTTATTTGATCTTGAGAGGATATGATATGATGCTTGAACATTCATGGACCCCTTTGAAGTGGTTATTGACCTTTGGAGTGGCTCAAATGGCTCAGGGAGAGCTCAGATCACAAACCCTAGATGCAGATGACTTTGAATCAATGCAGTGAATCAAAAATGTGGTATGAGATGCTATAATTGAATTTATGCATATGAAAAGATCACAAGCCATGGTGTGAATGGGTGAGGGAAAATTTGGGGTGTTTACAACTTCCATTTCAAATTGTTCAATTAAAAAGAGTCCTAGAAAGATATGAGAAAGGACAAATTGGATTGGAATGTGTTCTTAGTCATCAAAGATACTCAAATTATAAGAGTGGTATTGGTTAATCAAAATTTTCTAAACCAACTTCTAACAAGACCATCTTTTTAAAGGCTAAAGAACAAATTCCTAAAGAAAAAGTTGACAAGCCTAAAGTGGTTCATCAATATGCTAAAAAGAAAAGATATAGTAAGAAGAAGTCTTATCCCCCTAGATATAAAAGTAACTTTGAGCCCACTTGTTTTTATTATGGTATAAAAGGTCATAATCCAAATGCATGTTATGTTAGAAATTTTAGTGTTGCTCATGGCCATTATGTATGGGTCAAGAAAGGGACTAACTTTGAAGGACCCAAGGCAATTTGGGTGCCTAATAAAACTTATCTCTTTTTTGTAGGTATGCTTGGAATTGTATAAATATGTCAGGGAATTGTATAAATATGTACATATGTGTTGTGAGTGCAAAGGGGACGCTTTGGCTTTCCGCTGGGGGATATGGCACAGACGAGTGTCAAAAGGAGTGTGTTTCTGTATCTGTAAGGAAAATGCTTTGGCTTTCTGGTGGAGAATTGGGAAATATTCTGTATATCGCTTGATGAATTGTCAGTATTTACAAGTGTTCAGTTCGACACATGGCTTATGATTATGCAATATGTTTGATTTTTGCCATAATGCTCTGTATTAGACGGAATGCTACGCTCTGTGGGGAAAATATGATGCGAATGCTATGATTATGCAAAGATACCGATCCGGGATTCGGATCCCGCTGCTGTGGAGATTTCTGGCTGATCTGCTTGAAGTGGGTTTCCCAGCTGGGGATAGGATCATTGGTAGATCTGGCATATATGACTCTGCTTGGGGCAATAGATCATTGATAGATCCTACTTAGTAATGAGGGTCCTAGCTGGGGTTTGTGGAAGCTTTCGTAACTCTGTTGTGAGATCTTCAGGCATTGCTTCTCTGGATAGAGGCTGAAATTCTGTGGGGAGATGGTTCCCGGTCTTTTGCACTTGGCTGAGGAGGAATGATGACTGGCAACTCAGCTGGGGAGAAAGCACCTCCGGGGCTAATTGGGAGATAGACTGAGTAGATAATGATTAGACAGCTTGCTGGGGAGAAGCCTTCATGCCCCATGCTGTGATCTGAACACCTGCAATCCTGTAAAGACAAAGAAACATACAAACATCCCGAGATATCCCTCATTGGATTCCGTCATAAGAGTTTAGGCAATCCTAGGAGCAAATATATTTCCTGTAAGCATGTATTCTTTAGAAAGGAAACATCTGTATTTATGCGAATCAATATCTTAAAGACATCGGACATTTTTGCAAACGAAAATAAAATGTGCGAGACGAGACATGACTGAAAATCTGATTTTATTAATTCATGTTCCCTGAATTGGCAAGATACAGTCAAAGAAACAGATCCCCTGAAATGAGGAAATCGTTACAAAATTGAGAAACAAAAAAGGTGCTGACAATGCTGATGACGCTTTATGGAGCTTTCCCTTTTTGCTATGACTTGTATGACATTGACGCTCTTCTCATCTTGCTCTTGAAGAAGGCTGATTCTAACCAACGATCGAACCTTTCGGAGCTTGCCAGGTTGTAAGTGATGAATTCAGAATGCAGTTGTTCGCTTTTTCCCTTATTTTGCGTGGGTCGCCCTTTCGGGTTTTAAATCCACCGGGATACCCATTTTTGCCTGAGTCGTCCAATGTGGCTTTTCAACTCAGCGGGTGTACATTTTTTATTGTTTTCCCTTATTTTTGCCCGAGTCTTTTATTCTGTTTTTGACTCGCCGGGATGCCCTGTTTTTTCCTGGACTTACATTCTGTTTTTATGTCCAGCGGGTCATTTTATGCGAAGTATTTTTTAACTGCATCTGAATTCACAGGGGATATGAAATCTTCACCATCCATAGTACTGAGCATCAGTGCTCCACCGGAGAAAACTTTCTTTACTATGAATGGTCCTTCATAGTTCGGAGTCCACTTGACCCTGTGATCTGTATGAGGAGGGAGGAGTCTTTTCAACACAAGATCTCCTGCTTGGTTCTCTCGGAGCCTGACTCTCTGATCGAAGGCTTTCTTCATCCTTTTCTGATACAGCTGCCCATGACAGATTGCAACCAATCTCTTTTCTTCGATCAGACTCAGTTGTTCGTATCGGGATCGGACCCATTCTGCCTCATTCAGTTTAACATCCATCAATACCCGCAGGGAGGGTAATTCAACTTCAACAGGTAGGACTGCCTCCATACCATAAACAAGCTGATACTGTGTTGCCCCAGTGGATGTTCTGATTGACGTACGGTACCCATGTAAGGCAAACGGTAGCATTTCATGCCAGTCTTTATAGGTAACCACCATCTTCTACACAATCTTCTTGATATTCTTATTAGCTGCCTCGACAACGCCATTCATCTTTGGCCTGTAAGGAGAAGAATTGTGGTGTTGGATCTTGAAGTCCCGGCACAGTTCTGCCATTGTTTTGTTGTTTAAATTGGAACCATTATCAGTAATGATTCGCTCGGGCACTCCATACCGACAAATGATATCTCTCTTCAGAAATCGGGCTACCACTTGCCTTGTAACATTTGCATAAGAAGCCGCTTCAACCCACTTGGTAAAATAGTCAATAGCAACCAGGATGAATCTGTGGCCGTTTGAAGCAGTTGGTTCAATCTTGCCAATCATATCAATGCCCCAAATGGCAAAGGGCCAGGGTGAAGACATCACATTCAAAGGATTCGGAGGCACATGCACTTTATCCGCATAAATCTGGCATTTATGACATTTTCTGACATAAGCACAACAGTCTGCATCTATTGTGATCCAGTAATAGCCTGATCTTAGCAACTTTTTAGCCACTGCATGCCCTCCTGCATGGGTACCAAAGGATCCTTCGTGCACCTCGTGCATCAACAAGTCTGCCTCTGTCCTATCAACGCATCTGAGGAGTACCATATCAAAGTTTCTCTTCTACAAGGAACCATCAGTATTCAAGAAGAAACTACCAGCTAGCCTTCTTAAAGTCTTCTTGTCATTGGATGATGCCCCCGGTGAGTATGTTTGATCCTCCAAGAAGCATTTGATATCATGGAACCAAGGCTTATCATTTTTAACAACATCTGCTGAGAACACGTATGCTGGCCTATCAAGTCTGGATACTGCAATTTGAGGTACAAAGTTGGCAGCTTGAACTTTGATCGTGGATGAAATGGTAGCCAGAGCATCTGTAAACTGATTTTCATCTCGAGGGATATACTCAAGCTTGACTGTTGTGAAGAAAGTCAATAACCTTCTTGTATAATCCCGGTAAGGTATCAGATGATCCTGGTGAGTGTACCATTTGCCGTTGGTTTGATTGATTACCAGAGCTGAATCTCCGAACACAGTAAAAGTCTTGATCCTGAGGTCAATGGCTTCCTCAAGACCCATAATACAAGCTTCGTATTCAGCGTTGTTGTTAGTGCAGTTAAAGGTGAGTTTTGCCGAGAAAGGCATGTGAACTCCTTTAGGTGTAATGAGTATTGCACCAACACCACGACCATTCATATTAACAGCCCCATCAAACATCATAGTCCATTCCTCTTCCGGGTCAGGCCCTTCAGTGTGAACAGGCTCTTCATGATCTTTTGCTTTTATGAACATGATGTCTTCATCAGGGAAGTCAAATCCCATAGGCTGGTAATCATCAATGGGTTGCTCAGCAAGATAATCAGACAATACACTGCCCTTGATGGCTTTCTGAGATGTGTACTGAATGTCATATTCTGTGAGAATCATTTGCCATCTTTCAAGCCGTCCGGTAAGTGCTGGCTTCTCAAATATGTACTTAACTGGGTCCATCTTTGAGATCAATAAAGTAGTGTGGGTCAACATATACTGTCTCAGTCGGCGAGCAGCCCACGCTAAAGCACAACAAGTTTTCTCGAGCAGTGAATAACATTGTTCACAGTCGGTAAACTTTTTGCTTAGGTAGTATATTGCATACTCTTTTCGACCAGACTCGTCATGCTGGCCCAACACACACCCCATCGACTCTTCTAACACTGTCAAGTACATTATTAGAGATCTTCCTTCAACTGGTGGCATGAGGACTGGAGGCTCTTGTAAGTATTCCTTGATTTTTTCAAAAGCCCTCTGGCAGTCTTCATTCCACCTGACCGTTTGTTCTTTTCTTAACAACTTGAACAAGGGTTCACAGGTTGCTGTAAGGTGAGATATGAACCATGAAATGTAGTTCAATCTACCTAAGAAACCTCGAACTTCTTTTTCAGTCTTCGGCGCAGGCATTTCTTGAATGGCTTTAACTTTATCAGGGTCCACTTCAATCCCCTTTTCACTTACAATAAATCCCAACAGTTTACTGGATCGCACCCCGAATGTGCATTTGTTGGGGTTTAACTTCAGTTGGTACTTCCTCAGACGCTTGAATAACTTCAGCAGATTCACCAGGTGGTCCTCTTCTGTGATGGACTTGGCAATCATGTCATCCACATAACATTCAATTTCTTTGTGGATCATGTCATGGAATAATGTTACCATAGCCCGTTGATAAGTTGCACCGGCATTCTTCAGTCCGAACGACATCACCTTATAACAGAACGTGCCCCAGGGTGTGATGAAAGTTGTCTTCTCCATGTCTTCAGGTGACATCTTGATCTGATTATATCCTGAAAATCCATCCATGAAGGAGAATACCGAGAACTGAGCCGTATTGTCGACCAATACATCAATGTGAGGTAATGGGAAATCATCTTTCGAACTGGCTCTGTTCAGATCCCGGTAGTCCACACACATCCTCACCTTGCCATCTTTCTTAGGCACTGGTACAATGTTAGCAACCCATGGTGGGTAACTAGTTACAGCAAGGAACCCGGCGTCCCATTTCTTTTGTACCTCATCTTTTATCTTCATTGCCATATCTGGGAGAGTACGGCGCAGCTTCTGTTTCACTGGTGGGCAGTCTTCTTTCAAAGGCAGCTTGTGCATAACAATATCGGTGTCCAACCCTGGCATATCCTGATAAGACCAAGCAAAAAAATCCACATATTCCCGAAGCATATCAATCAGTTGCTCCTTTACCGAATCTTGTAGGCAGGCCCCGATCTTAACTTCTTTCACGTCTTCTTCCGTACCAAGATTAACCGTTTCAATCTCCTCCTGATGAGGAGTGATGACCCTCTCCTCTTGCCTTAACAACCTGGCTAGCTCCTCATAATCTTCTTTAACCCCTTCATCGGCTTGATTGATTGGATTGTTAAAGGCATACAAAGTCATAGCTGTGTTGTTGTCGGTGCAATCTGAGAGCCACTCTCTGCAAGGGTTTAGATTGTTTATTTTAGTGATCAATTTTAATCTTGTTTAGAAAAAGTGAAAATGAAGTTATTTATTTTGAAAAAAACATTGCCATTTTATTATTTTTTGTACAAAAAGAAAAATGAAAAGACAGTGAGCGAAAAAGAAACTTGTTTGCAAAAGATGTCTGATATTCATTGATTGATCTATTTGCACAAAATTACAAGATGACCCGATTACAAAATGAGTCTTGACATCTTGGGCAAGATGCAAGACTTGATGGATGCTTAAAAATATAGGAAATAATAATTACTCTGCAGGAGTAACCCTTATAATTTCCTGGGAAGACCAGTTAAGGACTTGGCTCCCCGGGATCCTTGGACGTATCCAGCTCTCCAGGTTGCGGTCGCTTTCCTCCTCGTCTTCCAAATTGTTTACAGCATCTGGGGTGAGCATTCCCCCGCTGACAAAGTTGGGCTCTTTTGCAGCCTCTGATTGATCTTGTTGAGTTGGTTTGTAACCCAACCAAAATCTGTCTTCCTTCTTTTCCACGGGCAGCAGCTTGCCCCAGCCTTGGGCAGTACCTTCTTCAACAACCTTCCTGGCTTGCTGATAAGATGTCATGGAAGTTCCCAGTACAGCAGATGCTTCATTAATGTTTAGGGACTCAAACCCCTGGCTCATGGTTTCATGGATCTCCCCATCCATTTCTATGTACTTGTACGTAGCCAGATGGCTAACAAAGATGTCTTCTTCCCCACAGATGGTGATGATCTGGCCTTCCCACTCGAATTTCAACTTCTGGTGAAGGGTAGACGTAACAGTGCCAGCGGCATGGATCCAGTGACTACCCAACAAACATCTGTAGGCCGGCTGAATGTCCATCACATAGAAGGTAATTTTGAAGGTCTGCGGGCCAATCATCACAGGCAGATCAATCTCCCCAAGCACTGATCTTTTAGAGCCATCAAATGCTCTCACTACCAAATTACTCGGACGCAGTGCCAAGCCATCATACTCTAGCTTCACTAAGGCTTTCTTTGGTAGAACATTGAGTGAGGACCCAGTGTCTACCAGTACATGAGATAGAACAGCACCCTTGCATTCCAAGGTGATATGTAAAGCCTTGTTGTGGTTACGTCCCTCAGTTGTTAAGTCCGCATTGGTAAAGCCCAGTCCATGACTGGTGTTGAGATTTGCCACCACAGTTTCTAGCTGATTAACGGTAATCTCTTCTGGCACGTACGCTGCATGCAGGACTTTCAATAACGCATTCCTGTGAGCTTCAGAACACATCAACAGGGATAATATGGAGATTTTTGAGGGAGTTTGGTGAAGCTGATCCACCACCTTGTAATCACTTCTCTTTATGATTCTCATAAACTCGTCTACATCCTGTTCAAAAGATGTCTTCTGAGCTTCTTTGACAATCGGCTCTTCAAGTACCACACTCTTTCCTTTTGCTTTGGCAACAGCTTCTGCTTCAACATTAGGTCTCTGAGTTTGTGATGCGAAAAGGCGTCCGCTTCTGGTGAAGCCTCCGCCTCCCCCAACATTATCAATTTGTGGAGAAGAGGTTGAAGAATCCAAAGTGATTTTCTCCCCGTTGCAGTAAAGATCAGAGCCATAATGCCAAGGTATGGCATTACTGCTTTCATATGGAACTGGTCCAGGCACCGTAATGGTAACTGGATTGACTGCTGCAGAGGAGGGTACTGTGATGGTGTGTGGATCGTAGTAAATTGTGACTGGTGACCTGGCAGGAGGTGCCACTGTTTGTTGCTGAAAGTTGCTATTTGGAGGAACAATTGATGGATCATAGTAGATGGTGACTGCTGAGATATCTTCATTAATTTCTGCTGGTGTTGTAGAAGATCCGGCTGAATAAATGGGTGCTGATGTTGTAGAAGAAAGGGTTGTTGACATTTGATTTGTTGAAGTGATGGATGGAGCCATTGCTGATGATATTGATGAATCAGTAGGAATGATTGTTGCTGCTGTTGTAGAAGAATCAGGAATTGTTGTCAAAGGAATTGCTGGATTTGTAGGCGCCGTTGTTGAGATCTGAAGTATACCATCCTTGATAAGACCATCTATGCCGCTTCTCAAATTATCACACCCGTTGACTACAATGTTGCAATATCCACAACCGAGCTCACACCCGGGGAACACCTGGCACTCTAGAAGCTGAGCTTTAATTTCAACCAGAGGTGTTCGAATCTGTGCAACACTGGTGATTAAAGTAGATGGCTTGTCTTCCTCAATGGCATTAATCCTCGGCCCGTTATGATTAGGCATAGGATTCTTGTTGACATTTGGAGGGGGTACAAAGTTGAGGGCTTTAGAATCCACCAGATCTTGGACTTTCATTTGCAAAGCCTTGCACTTCTCCGTATTGTGGCCAGGTGCATTGGAGTGGAAAGCACATCTGGTGTTGACATCATAATTCCTTAGGAGATTGGAGGGATCTGGTGGTGCCAATGTCCTCAACTCTACCAAGTTAAGTTTCAGGAGTTGTGGCAATAAGGCAACATAAGGCGTAGGGATAGGGTCAATCACCCTATTTTCCTGTGACGGTCTTTGCTGAAAGGGACTTTGTTGTTGGTTGTTGTTGCTATTGTTGTAGGTTATTTGTGGCGGGTACTGAACTTGCTGTTGATAATGTGGTTGTTGTGGTTGTTGATATGCTAATTGCTGAGGAATCGGAGCTGGAATGGTGACAGCTGCTACTGATCTGTGAACATACTGAGGTCTGCCCCTACTGGCATGAATGACATTTGTCTCACCGGTCCTTCGAGGTCCCACAAAAGGCTTCCTGGGATTACTGGACGAACTTGCACCATTATCAGAAATCTTGCCCATTTTTAATAGGCTTTCAATACTTTCTCCAGCTATAACTACGTCAGCAAAACTGGTGGAAGAAAAGGCAGCCAGCCTATCAATGTATGTTCCTTGTAAAGTATTCATGAACATGTCGGCCATTTCCCTTTCCGACATGGGTGGTTGGACAGCAGCAGCAAGCTGTCTCCACCTTTGGGCATATTCCCTGAAGCTTTCTCTGGAGGATTGAGACATTCCCATTAGGAGGGTCCTGTTGGGAGCCATGTCCAAATTGTATTGGTACTGCCTGATGAAAGCTTCAGCTAAGTCCTTCCAGCATCTGATTGTAGCTCTGGTCAAGTGTGAATACCATTCCCTTGAAGCCCCAGTCAAACTGTCTTCGAAGTAGAACATCCACAGCTTCTCATCCATAGTATATGCTTTAAGTCTTCCCAGAAAAGACTGCAGGTGAGTTCGTGGACAAGAGGTTCCATTGTATTTCTCGAAGCACGGGGGTTTAAACTTGTGGGGAATTCTTACCCCATCCACTAACCCCATATCCATTACATCGAAGCCTAAGGAATTTTGAGACTCCAGAGATCTCAACTTCTCAGCAATTTCATCAAACCTCCTATCATAGACTTCATCCCCAGCTCCCATTACAGTAAACTGCTCTTCTTGAGGATCTTCTTGCAAGACCCTGCCTGTAGAAGTGTTGCCCTGTACATTTCTTGGGATGTTGACTTCCGGATCTAGATGAGGTCCAAATAATGGTGGGTTAACATGAGGCTGACCTCCCTCATTATTACTAGTCCCTCCAGTCCCAGGATGAGGTTCCTCGGGAGTTTGTCTTTCTACCAATGCCCTTAACCTTTCTTGGCTCTGGGCCAAACCAGTCATCACGGTCATAAATTGAGCCATTTGGTTCCTCATCTCCACTCTTTCATTAGCCATCTGAGTTCTGACCTCTGTCAGGTCCTGCTGTACTTGATCCATTTGGATACCAGGAAGATTGTTGCGAGTAGGGTACCGGTGCGTACGATTGACAGGGAACACCCGACGACGAGCAATATTTCCTGAGGCACAACAGAGTTAGAAACAAACATAATAAAGGCAAAAGCTACAAAACAGAACAAAAGTTAGTATGCAATGCAGTATGCTTATTTGTTTTCCAAGGTATTCGGCTTGGCTCTTGGTTTTGACCTTTCCAGACCCCGAGGAAGATGCTTTGATGTTGTTGAGAAAGAAAAAGAAACCCCACAATGGAAACAAACCAAAATACATTACAAATGGTGAATCATACATAGTTTGTTTTTTACTACACATGCCCCTGAAGGGTCAAAATACAATACAAAAGAAAAGTACATCAAATGAAAACATCAACAATAAAAAAGTCAGACATCTAGTCCAAACTCATCCTCCTTAACCTCCTTCAAAAGTGCTTCAGTCACTGGACCAGCTGGATGCTCTGTAATGTTCCTGATGAGGAGGTTCCTGGTGGCAATGGCAGTGGTCAGTTTCTTGTGCCTGTCCTGATCCTTTGATCTCTTCAATCCAGCCCTAAGCTTCAACTCTGAAATCTCCTTCTGGGCTGCCAGCAAAACTTCCTGCTGCTTCTTCTCATTGGCCTCTAACTGCTCAATCCTGGCTTGAGTCCTCTGATCTTCTTGTGTCCGGGCTTCAGTGATCCTGACCCACCTAGCCTGACTTTCTTGCAGATAGAGATCAGTCCTAGCCTTCTGAAGCTTGGCCTCTTTACATGCATTCTTCAATATTTGTTCCCCAGCTCTTGCTTTTTTGATGTAGTCCTCTATTTTCTCAATCTTGGTCAGATGCTCCACCCTAAGCTTCTCCAACCTCTCAATGTCTAGACGACCATCACTCCTTTCCCAAAGGGTCTTCTTTAGATCTTGGGACAGATTCTCATTCCTTTCCTTCAGCATCTCAAATTCTTCCAGGCTGACAGTTGCTACTGGCTGAGCTGTAGATGGTCCTGGTATATCCTCAATGGTGAAAGGAATTCCCGTAATCTGAGCTCTAACATGAGACCAATCATAGTACTGAGCTGAAGCAACATTATTGCACCTTCCAAGAATAGCCATCCCCTTTGTCTGGATGTTATCCCAAGCCCAGGATGCTTGTCTGACAGCAGCTAGATTAGGCTTTATTTCACAATATAGGGTCTCAGCTAAATCTTGCACTCTAGGAGGGTGAACCAAAGCATAGCCCAGTTGTCTCTTAAACAGCAAAGGATTGTAGTTGATACAACCCTTTACTCCTATTAGAGGTACATTTGGGTATTGCCCACAGCTGGTGATCATGTCTTTGCCTTTGGTGCTCTGGGTGCACCATCTGATGTCATCTGAAGTCAAAGCAATGAGCCTTTTAGCCCAATTCTTCTGCTGGTGAGGATTCAAGAAGGTATCTGTCTTAGGTAGGTGTCTGAGCAGCCAGGTGTGAAACAAAGGTGCACAACACCTCACTAACTTCCCCCTCTGTTTCTCATTCCTCTGATGAATGGAGTAATAGAAATCTCCCAACAATGTGGGTACTGGGTTCCTCAGAAGGAAAAGATGAATGGCATTCTTGCTGATAAATTTGGGCTCATCTGCAAACAGTATAACCCCATATATGCTGAGGTCTAACAGTGCACAGACTGCCCTCCACTCTCCCAAGGAGGCCTTCAGGATGGCCTGAGAAATCAAGAAATCCAAGTGCAAACCAGGGATCCCAACCTTTGTTGTCATATTCTGCTCAATCAAAATAGGCTCCAGGTACAGTGCTTTTGCCACTTCTCCATTGCTGGGAGAAGTCATTTCTGGGTTGAAGGGGATTCCACCCCTGACAGGTACTCCAATCAATGATGAAAACTCCTCCAACAGAGGTCCTAGCTGGAAGTCTGGGAAGGTGAAGCATCTCAAAGGAGGGTCATAAAACTGTAAGCATGTGTGAATCATGCTCCTCTGAGAAGGGTCCAGGTCCATAACCATATCCAGGATACCTCCATAATGCTCTCTGAATAATGGGATGTGGTCAGGGGTGATAATTGACTGGACCTGCCTGATGCCAGTCAGTACAGGCTCAAAGAAATGGTATGATATGTTGCTCTTCCTGGGAGCCATGACTGCTGATGAAGAGCTAAAGACAAGTGCTGATAAAGATCAAGACTGGTACTGGAGATGGGCCACTGATAGGCTGATGCTGGTGATAATGAGGATAGCTGAAGCAGACAACAGATGAAGACAACTGAAGCAGAGGTCTATGCAAAAGAAGGGGTCAAAACCAAGCCAAATATAGTGTGGATACCCTGAAAAACAAATAAACAATTGTCAAATGATGCAATGATGATGTATGCAAATGATATGCAAGGGTTTGTGATCAAGCTGGATCTGATTTATCTGTCTTGATATAAGGCCCATGTATGTTCAAGAAGTCCAGATGGAGGTTCAGAAATCCAATAACCAGGGTGGGGGACTCAAATAAAGAGTCACATGTCCAGGGTTAATCACAAGAACTGTCCAAAATGAGGTACTCTTAAACCAAATAGGTAACAAGGTATGATGTGGCCAAGGGTACCTGCAAACCTGTAAACAGCCCAACCCCCTCACAGGTGGTGTTCTAGAACAAAGATCGTCAGACTTGGATCAGTTATGAGAAGTGTAAACACTTCTAACCCGGAGGTACAGTGTTTACAATAACCATAAAAGATCCTCCTCTAATTCACCTAAGTTTCTGAAGATCATAATAAAGGTCATCCAGACTTAGCAGGCTTCCCAGATAGCCCTAGCACTACAGGAAATCTGTAGCACAGAGTTCTCAAGAAGAAACCCACATCTGAACCGTGTTTCATATTCCCGCACCATACCGAACATGAACCACTCTAGCCTAGGTGTCACTCAGGTCCCAGGTATAGGACCTTATACTCTCAATGAAACCCCACCCACCAAGACAGCAGAACAGATCCAGCAATGATAATGACAGTATGAAATATGAAAAAACTGTAAAGAAAGCAATAAATAAGGCTGTACATAAAGCAATAAAAAGCAACTATATAAACACAATTAGCACATAACACCCCAGTAAACACAAATCAAACAAGCGCTAGGAGGAACCCACAAAAAGAACCAGAAGCCCTAGTTACAATATAAGGGTCCCCAGCAGAGTCGCCAAGCTGTCGCTCCCACCAAATGAAACCCAGGTCAGAAGGGGTACAAACGCGAACGGTCGGCGAAAAGAGAAAGGGTGAATAGAGTCGCCAGCTAGGCATTTTTATCCCGGGGGAAAGGTAATGCTGCATAAACCTAGAAAGATATGGATAAGATGGTTGCGAACCAGAGAGACTGAGAAAGGGGGTTGGTTACAACCTGGGAAGGTATTAGCGCCCAGATTGTCCGCCGTACTCGACGGGATCCACGCTTAAAATATTTGTGTTTTAAAGGGGTAGTGTCAGTGCTATTTTGTGTGCAAAAAAGTTGGAAAAGAATGCAAGTGTCAGTGTAAAATAAATGTGAAGTGAAATGGAGGAGTGTCAGTGTAAGAACAAGAATGAAATGCTCAAGACATGAGGCTAAAAGAATAATGCTGGAAGAGGGGGGAATGTACAGAGACTTTTGTTCGATAACTGTTAAGTTATGCCTACGTATCCTCTCGTGCAATGAGGAAGTCAGAACACCGTAGTTCGACTCAAAGAGACTGAAAGATAAATTGACTTGTGAACTGCTTACTTGTCTGTGCTCAAGTGTATGACCTGTCTGGCTCAGGTGCAAACTGTCTTGCATTAGACGGAAGAAGCAAGTTCTCGTTTGTGAGTGAATGAGATGAGAAAAAGAATCCCAGAGGAGACGATTATTGTTTGTTTTTGGTGTTTTCAATCTTTTATTGCTTTTGGAATTTGTCATAAGAAAATGAGCTTAAGCCTAAACCAAGGGTTAGTAAACTCATCACATCCTCCCTCTGATTAGGGGTAATGAGAATACCTTAAGTATGAAGTAAACACCTCACACTTAATTACCATGATGTAGGATTAAGATCATTAACCTACTTGCATTTATTTGGATGGCTTTGGAGTTTTTTTTGTTTAGTGTTAAGTAATGAGTTTAAGCCATAATCAGGGATTTAATGGACTCATTACACCATCCTAATAGAAGGATAATAGATGAGAACATTTAAGCTGAGGAAGGCTCCTCAACTTAATCCATGATTAGGGATTAACCTCATGACAAAACAAGCCTTTATTAAAGTGGATTTTAGCTAAAGGTAAGGTTTAGAAGTGGATTTTATGGTTTGTAAGACAACTTGAGGGGGACTTGTCCATTAACACTAGGGTTAGTCCTTCTTAACCAATTAAGGAAGAATTAGAACCCCATTGCAAGGCCCAAGTTACAAGCTTGATGTCTTGATGATTATTAAGTGAATTGATTAAAGGATTTAAACACAATAAGGGTTTAACACTTAGGATTAAAGTTATACACTCCATCCTAATAGAAGGATGTAGGCATAAGCTTAATCACAAAGCCTTAAAACCTTTAGGGTTTAGTCCTTGATTGTGAGGGGGGAAGAGAAGACTCAAAGATGACACAAAGGTAAAATCTAAATGGGGGACTAATCAAACCCTAATTTTTATCATACTTGGAGATCCTAGGGTTTATGAGGCTTAAGAGAGATAAATCTTCAAAGAGCCACCAGGGAGAGAAGCAGATGAAAGGAGGAAGGAGCAGAGAGAAGCAAGACAACTTGCTTCACTTAAGAAGGCAAGTTGCCTGAAGAAAGAAGGTAAGAGATGAACATGAATGATCAAGCTCACTCTAATAAAAAGATAAAATGCAGCAAAGATGCAAGAGAGATGAGAAGAGATTGTGAGAAGTGAAGGCAAATTCACTTCTCAAAACAACTTACCACCTGAAAAGTTAGCAAAAGAAATGAAATGCAATGCAAATGAGATGAAATGCAATGATGCAAACCAAAGTCAGAAGCATAAACATGATGATAATGATGCTAAGAGATGATACAAACACATGACAAGAGATGAGAGTGAGCATACAAGGATGAGGATGCAAATGAAGTATGCTTTGAACCATAGAAGTTCATGAATGTTTATGAGATGAAATGAGCATATAACATGGCAAAGGAATGATGCAATGATCAAACATGATTCTAATATGTCCTAAGATGTATTATGAATCATGTGGATGCACAAAATGTCATGGCAAGTCATTGAATGCAAGCAAATGAGAGATGGATGCAAAGGAAAGCACAAATTAGGGTTTACATGCAACATACAATGCAAAAATTCAAAACCAGAAGCAAATGACATGATAAAAAATTGAAAATGGGATTAAAGGAAACCTAACCCTACACAAGTTCACTGCCCAAAGGAGGGGACCTAACTCTTAACCTAGTGCAAGTTATGAATTTTCTAAGTCAATTAGGGTTTTGGGGCACCTCACAATGAATAATGCTAAACAAATTGAAAATGAAATATAAATTCAAACCAATTGTATCCTATAAACTACATGCTATGAAGGATGCAATGCAAGAAGAACCATCATCAAACTCTCAATGGTTAGGCATAATGGATTTTTCCAAGTTTGAACAAAAATATTGCCTTAAAATGAATTTAATTCCAATAAAAATTGTCAAAATGCATCAAGAACAAAAAAGAAATTTGGTTTGAGAGTTGGATAACGTTTCTAAATGTTTTGAAATGCAATGAGAATTTTTTTGTGATTTTTAAATACCTAAATGCATTTTTAATTAATTAATTTTCATTAACTAATTAAAAATAAACATTTAAATGATTTAAAAATAATTTTTAATGCAAAAAATAAAAAATAAAATTATTTTTGGGTTCTGAAAATTAATGAAATGGTTGACAAAAATTTTCAGAATTTTTAAGTGTTTTTTACTATTTTAAATAATTCGTAAAAGATAAAACAAATTAAATGAAATAAAAATTGAATTTATGAGAAGTATGCAAATCCAAGGGCTGTGGTTTAAACTAGTTTTGGAGGGAGTTGACCCGCGCCATATCCTGTGGTCCACATTCAAACTGACTAAATTAAACTAAACCTAATTAATTAATTTAATAAATTAGGATTAGGGTTTTAATTAGAGATTTGGTCCATTCAAACGCGCGGGAGTCAACACAAGTCAAACAGATCCATGGTCCAAATTTAAACTGAACCCTAAACGTGATTAATGAGTTAATGACTTTCAGGTGGCCGGAAATGACCTCCGGTCATCTTCTCCGGCCACACCCCTCCCTGAAAATTGCTATCTCTCTCCCTAAGCTTCTAACACTCAATTTTTCTGCCCAGAAATGATCCCCATACATCATACATCAAGAATCAACAAACAAACAACATTTAAAACACATCAAAAGTGAGAATCGAATCAAAACAGTTCTAGGTCAAAAAATTTCAGAACACGAATACATACTCATTTCTCAACCATTTTCAAAACAAAACACATCAACATGATCAGTGAAGTATAAAGAATCATTTAGTAACTTAAAAACAAGTTTCTGGAAAAAAAAGTTCTTGAGCTCACCTGAACTGGAGCTTTGATCTTTGGAACTTTCTGGCTGCTTCTTTGGTCCAAAACGCCTCTAATGAACCTCCTGAGAAGCTTGCAATGCTTGTTTGGAATTTCTTTTGGCTGGTTTGAGAGATTGATAAAGTTCTGTTCAGGAGGGGTGAGAAATCATATTTCTGCTTGGGGTGGTTTCAGAGACAGATGAGGATTGGGAAATGATCAGAGGAACATGGTGAGTGGTTTTGTGAAGTTTGTTTTGATGTTTGAAGCCTGTGTGATGAGTTTCGAAACAAAATGCATAAGAGGTGAGTTTTGGGAACTATGGCTTGTGGGAGAGATCAGGCTGTCTTGTGTTATGTGTTGAGTCTCATTTTGTCCATGTATCAAGCTTGGATAGGTCAGAGAGTTGTTGCTGGCCTAGCTTGATTGGTATGGGTCATTTTGCATAAAGTCAACTTTTTGTGTAAGAGAGGTATGGGCTGGTTCAGTCAAGGTACAAGGCATGGCTTGGCTCAGCTGTGATCAAGGAGAACCATGGAAATGAGTTTGAGGCAATGCAGCAAGTGGATTAGGGTTTGTGTGAGTTTTTGCAATTTTCATAATGTTTGGCCCTTTTGAAGTTTCTTAATGCACAAGTCATGAAAATGGACAATTCTTTGGTGCATTCTGATTTTTAGGTCATGGTTCATGTTTGTGTAATGCATATAAGTCACATTGAAGTCACATTTTGCCTTGGCATGAGGTTTTGCAACTTTGCCTCTTTGGTGTAAAACTTGAAATTATGTGATTTTGTCCAACTTTGACAAGCCATAACTTTTGATCCAAAATGAATTAGAATGAGTTCTTGTACTTTTTTGAAAATGGGAGGATCCATTCTACAACTTTTATGACCAAAGTTTTCTCATTTGAAGCATTTTTGAATCAATTTGAGGAGGTTGAAAAACTTTCCCAAAATGGCAAGTTTACATTACAAATCACTTTCCCAAAAAGGCAATTTTGCAAATGGTTTGAAATTCTTCAATTTTGTGAACTTATAACATCTTCTATGATCAAATAAAGATCATACACATTCAAAATGATGGAGAACACCCTTTGGTTGGGTCATTGGGGGCCTCAGATGCCCTGATTTTGCACTGACTTGCTCAAGAAGTCATCCCTTGATCAGATGCCTTCCCCATGGAATTTCTTCATGAAAATTGATATGCATGATCCTTATATCATATAGAGACCAATAGAAACAAGAATGACCAAAACAATTGGAGTTATGGCCTCTGAAACCAAAACCCTAATTCTAGGTCATCTATGCAGTTAAGCCTGGCTCTGCCTCCATGCCTTTCTCAGTTCTTGTGATTATTTGACTTCTTTGATCCTGAGAGGATATGATATGATGCTTGAAAATTCATGGACCCCTTTGAAGTGGTTAGTGACCTTTGGAGTGGCTCAAATGGCTCAGGGAGAGCTCAGATCACAAACCCTAGATGCAGATGACTTTGAATCAATGCAGTGAATCAAAAATGTGGTATGAGATGCTATGATTGAATTTATGCATATGAAAAGATCACAAGCCATGGTGTGAATGGGTGAGGGCAAATTTGGGGTGTTTACAACTTCCATTTCAAATTGTTCAATTAAAAAGAGTCCTAGAAAGATATGAGAAAGGACAAATTGGATTGGAATGTGTTCTTAGTCATCAAAGATACTCAAATTATAAGAGTGGTATTGGTTAATCAAAATTTTCTAAACTAACTTCTAACAAGACCATCTTTGTAAATGCTAAAGAACAAATTCCTAAAGAAAAAGTTGACAAGCCTAAAGTGGTTCATCAATATGCTAAAAAGAAAAGATATAGTAAGAAGAAGTCTTATCCCCCTAGATATAAAAGTAACTTTGAGCCCACTTGTTTTTATTATGGTATAAAAGGTCATACTCAAAATGCATGTTATGTTAGAAATTTTAGTGTTGCTCATGGCCATTATGTATGGGTCAAGAAAGGGACTAACTTTGAAGGACCCAAGGCAATTTGGGTACCTAATAAAACTTATCTCTTTTTTGTAGGTATGCTTGAAGACCTCTTCAAATCAATGGTATCTTGATAATGGATGTTATAGGCATATGACGGGTGACTTAAGCAAATTTTCACATCTAACACTTAAGGCCAAAGGATTTGTGACTTATGGTGACAACAACAAAGGAAGAATCCTTGGCATATGCATCATTAGTTCACCGCCTTCAACAACTATAGATTATGTCCTATATGTTGAAGGTCTAAATCATAGTCTACTTAGCATTAGTCAATTGTGTGATCGAGGTTTCAAAATCAACTTCACCAAAAATGAATGCTTGATAGAAAATGAAGTCACTCATGAAGTAATGCTAAAAGGTAAAAGAGTTAATAACATTTTTATGATTTCCTTTGATAACTTGTCTTTGAATGTTAGATGTCTCATGGCAAGCAACAATGACTCGTGGCTATGACAAAAGAGGTTTTCTCACTTTCATATGGAGCATTTGAATAAATTGATCAAATATGACTTAGTCATTGGATTTCTGAAGATTAAATTCATCAAAGATAGGCTATGTGGCACTTGCCAAAAAGGAAAACAAACTAAATCAACTTTCACATCCAAGAATGTGGTGTCCACAACAAGGCCACTACAATTGTTACACATGGATCTTTTTGGTCCATCAAGAACAAAGAGCTTTGGAGGTAATGTATATGCATTAGTAATTGCAGATGATTTTTCTAGATACACTTGGACTTTCTTCTTAATGCAGAAAAGTGAAGCTTTCAAGGCATTCAAGAAGTATGCAAAACAAATTCAAAATGAGAAGTCTCTTACAATTGCCTCCTGATAACTCGAATTCATATCGATTATTTATTACAATTTTTGATTAATTAACATATTTATTTATTTGTTTTAGACGATTTTACGCGCATATTGTATTTGTTTTGCAGACATTCGATCGGACACGTCGTTTGGAGGGAAGAATGCAAAAAGGAAGATTTTAAGGCAAGAAACCAAGAAAACAGAAGGAAAAATGACAGAAAAATGCATTTCTACATTTCACCATCCAAACGGTCGTCTCATTATTGAGACGGTCGTCTCACTCACTCAGACGCCCAAATGGGCACTGAGTTGGTCGTTTCACACCTTAAGTTGCCTGTTTCAAATCTACAACGCTCACTTCAAATTTAATGATTCAGTAACGTAAATCCCGTAACAGAAGCAACACAAAGTCAATAACAATGAGATTCTTCCGTCAACGCAGAGAAATTTCCTTAACCCTAATCCACACAGTCTCAAAAACCCATTCAAAAGCCCAATCGAAGTCCAAGCCATAATTCTCTCAACAAACTCCATCACAGTATCTATAAATAGAGTTCTCCGCCACTGCACCAGGACAACTTCTTTTGACGTCCAATTTCTTCCGTTTTTGTTCTGCAAAGTTCGTCTTTAAATTTCTGTATTCCATTTATTTTTATTTCTTTTAACAAACCCTAGTGATAGTTTCTGCCATCAGGAAACTATCACCATTTTTATTGTTTCTAGCCACTACATTTTCGTTTTCGTTCAAGTTTCAAAGTTTGGTTGATCAAGGATATTGCAACCAAGTTTCTGATTTTAATGTTATTTTATTTATTTATTATCGCATTTATTTACATTATGCAATTATTCTTATTCTACCTTTCTTTATTTATTATGTTAGCTTAAACCGTTAATCGGTATGTAATTCTATAAACCGGAACAAATTCTATAGAATTAGGCTAAAACCTTAAATTAAGTTATAATCTGGTTTCAATTTCTTATTTTAATTCACTTTCGTTATGAGAGTAAGGGAGTCTAAATGATTAGGATTAAGACCACGGGAGTGTGAGATTATAGTCAGATAGCTGAAATTGAGCATTAGTTTTAAACACAGCGAGAGTGCTTTAAAACTAATTAGAACCTTTAGGTTTCCAAAAAGTATTTATAACTTGAATTGACACAGCGAGAGTGCTCAATTGAACTTAGGAGTATAGTATTAGGCAAGACCACGAGAGTGTGAGTCGAGGACTTTTAAACCGAGAGTTTCTATAGAGAGATAACTTAATAAACCTTAACAAGTCGACCCTCTATTAAATTCACGAAGGTGAAATCAATTACGTACCGATAATTTATATAATTAATTTAGTTAATTCTTAATCCTTTAAAACCCAAAACATCGCTCGCCTTAGCTAAACATAGCAACACCCGACTACACTAGGTTGATTATCAAATCTCTGTGGGATCGATATCTTTTATTACTACGCGATAGACTGTGCACTTGCAGTTAGTAACCGTTAGACTTGGTGAGTCGTGATCAAGTTTTTGTGGCTGTTGCCGTGGACTTAGATTTATCAATAATGTATTAAGTTGTTGCGCCGTCTAGACTAGTGCAACAAATTTACTCTTTTTCTTTGTCGATTGTATGCCCAGTATTCGCTCCCGATGCAAAGACTTAGAACCCCTAATCGACAAAGTAGAATGTTTCTTAAGTTCGAGACGCCGAACCGAACCCAACGAAACCCTTATTCATGAAATTACTATACGACCAGTTGAAGAGCCAATCATGGCCGAAGAAAACGGAGGACCACCTCGTTCACTTAAGTCCTATGTGACTCCAAGCCAACTAGAACCATACAACATTATTTCCACACCACCCATAGCCTGAAACGATTTTGAGATCAAGCCTTCACTGCTGAAAGTTGTACAACAAAACTAATTTTCTAGAAGTCCGACAGACGATCCAAATGAACACCTGATGAAGTTTATGCAATATGCAGATACTGTGAAAGAAAATGGTGTAACTCAAGATGCAATCATACTAAGACTCTTTCCGTTCTCTTTAAGAGATAAAGTGTGGGCCTGGTTACAATCGTTACTAGCCAACTCTGTCACAACATGGGCAGAAATGGATAACGTTTTCTTATCTCGTTATTTCCCGCCAAGCAAAACAGCTATGCTGAGAGCTCAGATTAACGGATTTCGACAGAAAGATGCCAAATCACTTTATGAAGCGTGGGAAAGATACAAGGACCTGTTAAGATTATGTCCACACCATGGGTTTGAAAAATGGGTAACCCTCATAACCTTCTATAATGGACTTCTATACAACACCAGGATGACAATAGACGTTGTTGTGGGAGGCGCTCTTATGGACAAAAATTATAAAGAAGCCTATAACCTCATTGAAAACATGGCTCAGAACCATTGCCAATGGGGAATAGAAAGACGTCTGTAGAGAAGAACCATACTAAAGGAGGAATGTACGAAGTGAACAGTTTCGATCACGTAAGTGCGAAGATGGATGCCATAGTTCAGAAGATCGATAACTTAACCATAACACCACCAGCCACCGTGGCCGCCGTAACTCTAAATTGCGAGATTTGTGGAATCCCAGGACATATATCTCCTGAATGTCATCTTCTTGCCGGATTAGCCACATATCAGGTAAACTATGCTCAAGGAAACCTGTATTTTAACACATACAACCCATGATGGAAGAATCACCCGAATTTCTTTTACAATAATAACAATAACTTGTATGCGCAAAATCAAGCACCAAATGCACCACTATGATATCAGAAAGCTGTTGCACCCAATCCTAATGTTCCTAGAAAATCAAACCTTGAACTGATGATGGAAAATTTCATAGCTACCCAAGCTCAAACAAACAAGGATTTCCTAAATCAGAACATCCATACTAGGGAACAAATAAAGCAATTGGTAACCAAGGTAGATGCTTTATCTACTCATAACAAAATGCTAGAAACCCAAATTTCTCAAGTAGCTCGACAACAAGCATCAACTGCTTCTCCAACTGGAACGTTTCCTGGACAACCGCTACCAAATCATAAGGGTCATGCAAATGCAGTTATACTAAGAAGTGGAAAGGAATTAGACGGACCTGTTGATCCTAGAACCGAAAACCCAGCCATATATCAACAACCTCAACCTGAGAAATCAATTGAAAAAATCGATAAACCAAAACCACAAGAAAAGGAAACCAACAAACAAGAGGTTGAGGAGAAAGAAAAAACTTATGTACCTCCGCCACCATACAAACCACCAATTTCGTACCCCCAACGGTTAACAAATTCTAAAAGAATGGGACAATTTAAGAAATTTGTAGAGCTTCTAAAACAATTAAACATTACCATACCCTTTATAGAAGCTATAACTCAGATGCCTTCATATGCTAAATTTCTGAAGGAGATCTTATCTAAAAAGAAGAAAATCGAAGAAAAAGAAACAATTACACTTACTGCTGAGTGTAGCGCTATTATTCAAAATAATATGCCACCTAAACTGAAGGATCCAGGAAGTATCTCTATTCCTTGTGTAATAGGAAAGTTTGTCATAGACAAAGCTCTATGCGACCTAAGAGCCAATATAAGCGTTATACCGTTATTTATTTGTAAGACACTCGATATGGACAACTTAGACCGACCAAGATGTCAGTTCAGCTAGCCGATCGCTCAGTCAAATTTCTGGTTGGTATTTTAGAAAACGTTCATGTACGAATAGGCCAGTTCTACATCCCAACGGATTTCATAATCATGGACATCAAATAAGATGCTACGACCCCTATCATACTAGGAAGAGCATTCTTAGCCACGGCCGGAGAAATTATAGATGTAAAGAAAGGCAGTCTGACATTTGAAGTAGGAGAAAAGAAAGTCGAATTTATTCTAACCCAATTTCTCCAAGCTCCAGCCATAGACGATACCTGTTATTTTATAGACGTCATTGACGAATGCAGACGAGAAATGGAAAAAGAAGAGAATACCTATTCCGACATAATGAAAATCCCATCTCCTTTGATATTCGAAGACAATAATTGGAAAGAACCTTATAAAGAAGAAAGCTTAAATGAAAGGTTAGCTCTTACACCTGACCATATGCCATGCCCAAAGAAACCCGATCTTGAACTCAAGACATTGCCTAACAATCTTAGATATGAATTTCTCGATTCGGAACTTAAAAGACCTGTTATAGTAAACGCAGACTTAGGACAAATCGAAATAGAAAAAACTTTTAGATGTCCTAAGGAAATACCCAACCGTGTTAGGTTATAACATATCCGATCTGAAAGGAATAAGCCCTTCGATTTATATATATGCACCGCATTATGCTGGAGGAAGATTGTAAAACCTCTAGAGAGCCTCAGAGAAAGATTAATCTGATTCTAAGTAATGTAGTCAAGGATGAAGTAAAGAAATTGTTATACGCGAGGATTATATATCCGATATCCGATAGTCAGTGGGTTAGCCTAGTGCACGTTGTACCGAAGAAGGGAGGCATTACAGTCACTAAAAACGCCAGAGGCGAGCCTATAACACAGAGAGTAGTAACCGGGTACAGAATTGTATCGATTACCGCAGACTGAACAAAGCTACCCAGAAAGATCATTTTCCTTTAACCTTACTCGATCACATGTTAGAAAGATAAGCCTAGCATTCGTATTTTTGCTACCTGGATGGTTACTCAGGATTTTTCCAGATACATATTCACCCTGATGACCAAGAAAAGACAACATTCACATGCCCCTACGGAACATTTGCTTATCGACATATGTCGTTTGGTTTATGTAACGCCCCAACGACATTTCAAATATGATTTATGGAAATCTTTGCAGATTTCATAGATGACATCATGGAAGTGTTTATGGATGATTTCTACGTATGCGGACAAAGCTTTGAAGGATGTTTATCTAACCTGGAAATGGTACTAGAAAGATGTGTAAAAGTAAATCTTGTACTAAAAAATTGGGAAACGTGCCATTTTATGGTCAGACAAGGAATTGTTTTAGGACATGTGATATCCAACAGAGGCATCGAGGTAGATAAAGCAAAGATAGAAGTGATAAAGACCTTAAACCACCTAAAACCGTGAAAGATATAAGAAGTTTCCTAGGACACGCTGGTTTCTACCGACGATTCATTAAGGATTTCTCTAAAATTACTAAGTCGTTGACAAATTTATTAATGAAAGATGCTGAGTTTATATTTGACGAAGACTATCTAAAAGCTTTTGAAACACTCAAAATAGCTCTTATTACTGCACCCATCATGCAACCAGCAAATTGGACGCTACCGTTCGAGATTATGTGCGATGCAATATATTACATTGTAGGCGTAGTCTTAGGCCAAATAAAAGATAAGAAACTTCATGCAATATATTACGCAAGTAGAACATTAGACCCCGCTCAGATGAATTACGCCATAACAAAAAAATAACTCTTAGTCGTAGTATTCACACTTGATAAATTTCGTTCTTACCTAGTAGGAACCAAAATCATTATTTTTACCGATCACACAACCATCAGATACCTTCTAAGTAAAAAGGAAGCAAAATCCAAATTACTAAGATGGATCTTATTACTACAAGAGTTTGATTTAGAACTCAAGGATAAGAAAGGAACTAACAACGTAGTAGCAGACCACTTATCACGTATGGAAGGAACTAAACCCGACCCAATACCAATAAACAAAGATTTACCTGATGAATGTCTTATAGCCAAATTAGAACAAGAGATATCTTCTCTAGATGACTATGGCTTGAGGGGGTTGACTACGAATTATCTCCTTATTTCTCCAGTGTTTAGGAAATGAAACAATGCCTTACATCGTTAGCCAAGTCTTACTATTAAAGCATACATCAACAAATTCGTTTGGTTATTTACATCATTCTCCTCCTAAGTTTGTTAATAGGTGAGAAGTGAAAAGAGAATGTGTGATTTTTTTATATATTTTTTATTTCCTTGATGGCGTAAAAATGAGTGAAAACGAATGGTAAAGTCCTTTGAACCCAGGGGTAAGCTTCCTTGATAATCCATTATCTTTGGGGGATGTTCCTTGATGTCATTCCACTTATAAAGATAGGGGTGACTTTTAACCCATGAGACTCCCTCTTTGAAATTCAATTGCTTGTTTTTGATCAGGGCTTTGGACTTTGTATTCATCACTTGTAGGATCTGAATAGGGTCAAATAATTGCATCTTTAATAAGGAACCTCCGAGTAAGTCATGACACATTGGTGTAGGATCCAGTTCCCTTCCAAACTCCCTTTGTTATGATTGATGAAGTACCTGAGGTTGTTGTTGAAGTATATATTGTCACAAACTTTGTTTTAGAGGCATCATCCAGGATTGTTGTATTTGAGGAATTCAATAGGCCTCTGGATGGCATGGGGAAGAGTTACCTTTTTTTAATGGTACTTGTCCCTCTTGAGTCCTTTCATGGCTTCTTGAGATATCCTTTGAGATATCCTTTAATGGTACTTGCCCCTCTTGAGTTACCTTCTTTTGGCAAACCCACTCGTACCCGAGGGCCCACTGGGAACTCGCATAGGATGGCCTTGTTCAATCGTAGGAACTCAATCAAAGCACTCTTCATATGGAGATAGTATTGTACCCTTTAGGATAAATGTACTATTACTTCTTGATCTAAGTGCTTGAAGCTGTGAACTTATGGGGGATGCTTTTTTCAGGAATCAGTGGAGACCTCCGCTTTTAGTGTATAATGCCAAACTGGAAACGGTGACCGTATTATCGCTTCTTGACCTGAGAGTCCGTGAAGCTGACCCTTAGTAACACCCGTGAGAAGGGGGGATTGTTTACAGGTTAGTAGGAACCCTGGCTTTTTACATACCCACTTCATCTGTGTGTTCTATGAGTTGATCCAGTTTTATTGTTATTTGGTTCTTAACTTGGGGATTCTGTATAGAGATGATATTTTTATTGTGGCTCTATATAGACACTTGGCTCGTTGTTCAACACCAGCCACCTGCCACTGATCACATGCCTTGTATTCCATCATGATATCATTAACCATTTGTGTTTTTCATTTCTCAGGTTGTTCCTAGTTCTAGTTGTATTTTCTATGTCTTATTCCAGATGGCTGAAAGTGGTCCCCAAAAGAATAATATGCATTACACCTTATTGAGGCAAGAAACAATGGTAATTCAAGAGTTGGTTGGTCTGATGAACGACAAAGTGCTGGACAACTTTAGAAAGAAGGACGAGCTGATTTTGAGCTATGTGGAAAAATCTACTTCAGAGCAACATGATGGCTTACATACCCTTCTTCAATTTTATGATCCTCAGCTGCGGGGTCTTGTCTTTACTAATTATATCTTGGTGCCTACCTTGGAAGAGCTTGCTAGTATCTTGAGGGTTCCAGTCAAAGAAGGTCCTCCTTTCTACAGTTCTACAAGGGTTCCTCTGAATGGAGATATTGTTAAAGCAACTCACTTGAACCTGGCTCTGATCAATGACAACATCAAGGATAGGAGAGAAAGTAAAGGGTTCCATTTGGAATTTCTAATTTCTGAAGCTAGAAAGTGTGCTGAAAAGCAAGAGTGGGTAACCTTCAATGCAGTCTTAGCCTTGATTGTGTATGGGATTAGTTTGTTTTCGAATGAAAAGGACTTTGTGAGTATGGATGTGGTAGCTATCTTCATCAAGAGAAATTCTATTCTGACTTTGCTGGGATACTTTTTCTACGTTGTCCATCATAAGAATGAGAAGAAGCGGGGAGGACTGGTATCATGTTGTGCACCTTTGTTTTATACTTGGTTTGCTCGCCATCTCCCGAAGTCAGGACCCTTCGTAGAACTTAAAGGTGTTGTTAAGTGGTCTAAGAGGTTGGTGGGCTTGAATGATGATGACATTGCTTAGTGCTACAACAAAGATATGGTTGGAATGGAGTTGCTTACCAGTTGTGGTAATTTCCCTAATGTGTCTTTGCTTGGAAGAAAAGGGGAAATTAACTACAACCCGGTGTTGGCCCTCAAGCAATTCAGATACCCGTTGAAGACTCTACCCAAGGAAGAAGATGTATCAGAGTCTTTATACTTTCTAGCTAAAGGAAATGAGGAAATGTCTATCCAAATGTCTCAGGCTTGGATTGTTAAAGTACGGAACGAGAAGAAGGAATTTGGGAGGGTAGATCCCAAGACATATGCACCTTATGCTGATTGGTTGAGACACCATGTCGAGGTTATGCTTCTATTGTTTTCAGTAGATCCACCTCTGTATCCCAAAGTGGTTGAGCCACATACCATGTTGACCATTGAAGAATATAAAAAGCTGGAATCTATTCTTCATAAGGCCAGGATTGAAAATTCTGAAGTCAATGGTCTTTATCAGCATTTGGTCCATGTTAATCGGGAATTGGAAGAGAAGGTTTATCTTGTTGAGAAGATGATGAAAGATAAGAAGAAATAGTTCAAAGATAAGGAGCTTTACTTCAAGAAGAAGGTTTTAGCTGAGATAAGAAAGGCTGCTGAGAGACGAAGGATTAACAAGTCCTTAGTTAAGGCAAATGAAGCTATCACCCTTTGGCAAGCACAGTGGGAGGCTAATCAGAAACAATAGAAGGAGATAGAGAAGGAATACAAGCTGAAGATTGAAAGTCTGTAAGTCCAATTGGAAAGTCATAATGAAGAGCTTCAGAAGGCCCACGAACAACGTCAAGAGTATCTTCAAAGGCTTAAGCAGAGTCAAGGGATGATGGAAGATGCTCAGAAGGAGATTGTTGAACTAAAGATCCAGGCTGAAACCAAGAAGGCTAGATCAGAGCCAAGTTCTAGTAGGGAGAATGAAGAAGTGTTCCTTCAACAAATAAATGATTTGCGCGCGTCTTTTGATCAAAGAGACCTTCTCATCCAGAGGTTGATTGAAGACCCAGGACACCTAGATGCTGCTCAATTGTTTGAAGTCATCAAACAATTCAGTTGGAGGTTGAAAGGCGTAGAGTTCTTTAGGGCTTGAGTTCTTTTTGTTGTACTTGATTATCCATAAGCTTGTTGTGGGAATCATTTACTTTACTCTTTCTGATTTTATTTGTTGTAATACTAGTAACCCTTTGGGGAATCTTTATTGCTCTTGAGCTTTCTCTATGTTATGTTTTTGCTTAGAGTTCTGATTGTTGTCTATGCACTGACACATGTTCCAGACACAACTTCATCTAGGAAACATATCTGAGCCTTGCGCGAATGTTTCTTCTCAAAAGTAGGATCCCAAATAGCCATCTGGATTTCTCTATTGTTATTGAATATCAGAAATGGGACTTAAATGACCTTGAGAATGAAAAGCACAACATTTTTATAGCATGCATATCACCTCTTTTGTTTTTGCAGGAACAAGTCTTGGATTTTTGACTTCTCTTCTGTTTCTGGCACTATTGCTGATAGGCGGATTCATCGGTATCTAACTAGAGAAAACAGATTCAGAATCATGGAATAGATGCATGCTAATTTGTCAAAGGTGAGGAATAAAATGGACCAATTTATGACTATTATGACTGGCATAAATCTGAATCAAGAGAGGATCTGAGAAATGGTTGAGAGGACATAGGAGAATCCAAAAGGCAATGTGGGAGGCAATGGTGTTCCCACTCCACAGGGTAATCCTCAGGTTATCCCTACTACAAATGCAAATGGAGCTCTATGCGGAGACATTGGTCGTAATGCTGGCTACATGGATGGACATGAAGATCAGTTTACATTTGTCGATGGGGAGATGGATGCCCAGAATGTTGTGGTGAATAAAAGATTTGAAGAAATTGCTGAGAAGATTCGATCTATCGAATCTCATAATACTCTTGGTTTCGATGTTTCTGACTTGGGCCTGGTTTCCGGTGTAAGAATCCCTCACAAGTTTAAACCTCCAACTTGGATGGTGTCCTGAAATAATTCAGATTATGTGTTGTATAAGAGAAAATTTGACACGGTCTTAATTAGATGTGTGGACAAGTAAGAAGCAACCTTGTTAATGCAAAAGAGTGCACGAGGGTTCTTTCGGTAGCCATGCTGGAGGACATGCAATGGGAAATAAATTACTGAGATCATGGTATTACTAGATGACCATGGATCAGAAATAAACCAATCCAGGTACTCTTAGACCAGGATAGGGCAAGAAGATTATTGCCATAATCTCTATTCACCAAGTTATGGAGAATATGGATTATGTGAGAAGAATGTTGACGTTCTTTACAACAGTAAAGTTGCATTATCTACCGCGTGAGGAGAACCAGTTTGCTGATGCGTTGGCAACTTTGGCTTCCATGATCAAAGTGATGTGTTGGAATTATGTGCCCAAGATCGGTGTATCCCGCCTTGACATACCTGCATATGTGTTTGTTGTTGATTGCAGTGACTGACGATAAGTCGTGGTTTCAAGACATCAAGTGCTTCCTGAAGAATTAAAAATATCCAATTGGGGCATCTTCCAATGACATGAATACTTATTGATAGTCTCTTCTTGAATTCAGATGATGTGTTGTACAAGAGAAACTTTGACATGGTCTTGCTTATATGTGTGGACAAGTAAGAATCAGACCTATTAATGCAAGAAGTGCATGAGGGTTCTTTCGGTACCCATGCTGGAGGACATGCAATGGCTAAGAAATTATTGAGATCAGGGTATTACTAGATGACCATGGATTCAGATTATTGCTCATACGCCCACAAATGCCACAAGTGCTAGATCTATGCATACAAAGTGCATGTGCCTCCAAGCCCATTGAATATCATGTCTTCTCCTTGGCCCTTTGCTATGTGGGGCATTGATATGATCAGAAAAATTGAGCTTACTGCTTCCAATGGACATCGTTTCATCTTGGTCGCCATCCATTACTTCACCAAGTGGGTGGAAGCAGCATCATATGCCAATGTCACTAAGCAAGTAGTAGCCAGATTTCTGAAAAGAGATATCATTTGTCGATATGGGGTTCCTGAGAGAATCATTATTGATAATGGTTCCAATTAACATCCCTATGACTGTGCTAACAAGAAATTCATTCTATGATACTTAGGGGTATTGGATTATGCTTCACATGCATATGTTTGAATTTTTCCATGGCACAATGCTCCTTATCAATGAAAATTCTATGCATTAGAGGATGAAATATAATGATGATTACTATATGCAAGATGCAAAGAGGATCTCCTGTTGAGGAGAGTAACAAGTAATTCTGGTGAGGGAGGTAACCACTGATCTGATCCTCCAAATTTATATGGGGAATAACCCTTATACTAGGGAGAATGTTGACACTATACGGGCTTTGAACTGCTGAAACTGCCAAAAATAAATTGGGCTTGGAATTGATGGGAACGAAGACCTTGTTGGGGAGGTCTAATTTGAATCAACTCTACTTGGTGTAGAACTATAACCATAGAACTCCGCTGGGGAAATGGAAACCTTTTGACTTGGATGAGGAAACTAAAGGTTTGATAAAACACAAGAAAAAGGGGGTTTAAATTGGGTTTTCACTCTTGTTAACTTTTTCATTTTTGTTGCGGAAGCATAAGTAAATAAAGTAAAGCATATATAAGAGATAAGAACACACGATATATCCTGGTTCACTTAAAAAAATCAAGCTAATTTTTGTACCCCAAAATTTTCCCTCCTATATTACAGATAATTTATTCCAAGAGGTCTCCTAATGGTCACAAGATTCACAATTGCTCAAAAGGATTCAAGGTTTCATCAGACAAAGCCTCCTCCTAAGCAATGGATCTTAAACTAGGGTTTTTATTTTCTCAAGGAAAAGTGGACTTCCAAAGCCTCAAGTGGACTTCATGACATCCCATATACCTCAAATAATGCTCATGACAAGTTTCAAGGCTTTCCCTACAATTTGGTCAGTCAGATGCTCAGATAATAAAAAAATCAGTTAATTTGGTTAAAAAGTCAATTGTGGTCAACCTAAAGTCTAACTTCAAGAATTTTGGTCAACATCAAGATTATGAGGTGAACTTCATCATTTGATCAAGGATTGATCATGATTCATCAATGAAACCTCGGAATCATCAAGAATCAAGAGTTACTAAATTAGGGTTTTGTATAGGAAAAGTCAACTGTACTTTGACTAGCCATAACTTTCACATACTTCATCAAGAATTTCCCATAAAAAGCTCATTTTGAAGGAAATCAAATTCTCTACAACTTTGTGTCTCACAAGCCAAGTCCAAAAATGCTTCATTTGAAAGATATGACCCAAGATGTTACAGGTCCTTTTTGAAAGTCAACTAAAAGTCAACTTCTTCCAAAGCTCATAATTTAAAAATGGAAAATGATATGGACATGGGACCAAAAGGAGAAGTTAGAGGACACTCTAAGATTTCTAAAAAGTCCTAGAACACCTTCATGGGATACAAACTAAGGGAGTTATGCATTGTGGAAGTTGGACAATTTTGCGGAGGTATATGAAGCAAAAAGGGTCTAAACTAAAGATTTCCCCAAATGGGCCTATAATATTTCAACGCAAACTTGAAGGTAAGGCTATTCACGACCCAATGATCAATTTTAATGATTTTTATTATTTATTTTATATTATATTGAATTTTAAACATTTAAATTCAATTTTAATTGAAATAAATTATGAAAAATCAAATATTTGATCTAAGATTTATTTTTGGATCAAATATTTGTTGTTTAAAGTGATTGATCATTGCCAAATTCGTACAAGACCAATATAGCATGATAAAATTTGATTTTTTGAGAATTTTCGCAATGTGGTTTCTTCATCTTAAAGCAATCCATAAAACCCACCCAAAGACCCAATTTTCATAACCTAAATGCCTCACAACATATATACAACAAAGCCATAACGATTGAGGACGAAAATTCAGAAAAAGAGAGAGCTTTCAAACTTCAAAAAAATCAAGTAAATTTGAAATTCAGTTTCTTGGTTTCAAGATGTTTTCAAGCAATTTGAAGGCTGCCATTGAGTCTTTGAGGTCCCTCAAACATGTCCCAATCATAAGCATCATCGTATTCATCCTAAAATGCCTAAATCGAACCTTTTTTCTTCTTGATTTTTGATTTTTCAATTGTGAATATTAATGCAGGACTAACGAATTTTGTTCTTGTTTTCTTGTTTGAATGACTGAATAGATGATTTCTAGACATTTCCTTTGAAGATTCATGGTCGGATGTACAAAGTGCCATTGTTAGGGTTTTAAGCTCGAATTTGGGGCTTTATGAGTTAAGCTATTTAAAAACTTTTGGATGACATGTTTGGATTGTAAAGGTTATGGGAAGTCTTTTGGTGTTCTTAATTTGATCTAATTGTACATATTGGTGATGTTTAAGAAAACACAGGATTTCCTACAAAAAAATTCACAGCAAAGCTTGTAACAATTTTCGCAGGAAAATCCGCAAGTCGTGAGCTTGAAGATGATGAATGGTGCGCTATAGAAATTCAAATTTTAACTTGTTTTTTTATTTATTTGGTCCATATAATTATCAGAAGCACGCGTTTAGCTTGATGGTTGGGTGTTTGACCTCTGAACAATAGGGCGTGAGTTCAAACCCAACCTTCAACATTTTTTTAACTTATTTCTTTTTTCTAGGTTTATTATATTATGAATCTTTTCAGGTCTATTCACACCAGGCGTGCATGGCCCAGTGGATGAGTTTGGAAGCTTTGAGGTTGAGGGCGTGGGTTCAACACCAACCCCCAACATTTTAGTTTTGTTTCTTTTCTAATTTCCTTTATTAACTTATTAACTAATTCACTAATTAATTAAACAATAAATATTAATTAACCAAAAAATAATTTTATCAATTTCTTAAAAATAATCTCATAATAATTCTCAACTTTATTTTTTTTAATGATAGTAATTTAATTTATTAAAGTTTTTTGCAAATTAATTTAGTTAGGTTTCTTTTCATAACTAACTACCCTGATTTTTTCCTAAACCCTGATTTTTGGCCTCAAACTCCGACTTTGCTTCAAACCCTAATTTTTTTCAAACCTAAAACTCTAACCCTATTTTTCTCTAAACCTTAAACCTAATTTATTTTTCATAAAAACATAATTTCTTTTCTTTTAATATTAAATTACTTTATTTATTTTATTAGAAAATTGTATAGGTCACACAATTATGTAATTTATGTTCTCGCTTTTATTCCTGATTATGTAACCGTCCCTCCTATTTAATAGCTTAGATTTAATTTTTCGTATTTTAATTCCGGCAATCCCCCTAAAAGAAAATGTACCCCTCTCACCTAATGTAATAGCGTAGGATCTTTATTTTTGCTTTTTAATTTCTGCAAATATAATTGCGTGGTTAGTAACTTAGGGAGTGCAAATACTGTATGGTTAATTAATTGAACCTATCCCACTAAATTTAAGATAAATAATTAAAAATAATATTCACACACGTAAGTCGATTGTTCTACGATCGTCATCTGCACCTCCTAGGGTTTCCCCTCTTGGTTGCCTTAATAAATAGTTAAGTCCCTCGAATGTAGGGGTGTCTTAAAGCAAAGTCTCTTGAAACAAAAAATCATCATAGTCCCTTCAAAGATAAAAGATCATAGTCCATTCAAAGTTTCCTACGAGATAAATGATCTTGTCCCTCGATGACCCTACGGAAAAAATGATGATCGTCCTTACGAATTGCTAAAGATACCCCTACAAGTTTCCTTTTATGACCATACGATGACCCTACGCCCGTCCCTTAATAAATCCAAGGTAATGACTACTTACTCCTTAATACTAAGGATAGTCTTGCCCTTGAAAGGAAATAGAAGAACATGAAAGACCAACTTAGGTTAGGTAGCATTTAATTACTTGCTCACTCTTTTAAAACTCTTTTCACACCCCACTTTTAAAACATTTTCAAACTCAATGCTTTGTATACATCCATACGAGGGTCATTACAAAGACTTATGAAAATTTTCTAATCACACACTACACATTTTTCAAACAAGTTAAAGTGAGTTAAGTAATTAAGAGCCTATGGATAACCATGGATATAAAGGGTGCTAACAGCTTCCCTTTATATAACCTACCCCCCGAACTCAAAATATTTTTAAGGTTTTTCCTGTTCTTTTACACCCTTTCCTAAATTGGATAAAATAAAAGTTGGTGGCGACTCTTGCTATCCGCACATGTTTTTGTCAAACAAAAACACCAAAGTCAGTTCTCCCACCATGTTACAGAACTGGCGACTCTGATGGGGATTCCTAAGTAAAAGAGGGGTTACCTTAGGAATTTATCCCTTACTTGTTTGATTTGTTTGCTTTATCTGTAAGGGATTGTTATAGGGTTACTTTGTGAAAGATCCTAAGCTGGATCTACTATACCTTAGGTAAGTAGGAATAGACTAAAGAAACTATACGGCGTATACTAATATGGTTGATCTGGTGGCTACAGTTAGTGTGACTTCTTGGTTGGTGCTTATGTTCCTTAAGTAAGTTGAGGATAATATGAGGCTTCCATATGTTGTCATTAACACTAACTACTCTTTAGAACCCCTAATTGACCCATCTTGGCCATTAGAAAGTAGTGAGATAACCGGATTTGGTGAAGTCTAAAGTTGGTTGATACTCGATGCTACGCTCGTTGAGATTCTAATCTTGAGGAGTTTTGGTTGGCAAGTCAGTTGCCTACTGAACAAAAACCCTTGAGAAGGATCAGTGATATTGAGATCCCTTAGAACCCGATTACTTTTACTAGGATAGGATGAACCAAATAACTTCAATGGGGAGGGTACTTACCTATGAACATCATGCAAGCCTTTAAACCTAAGGTCATTATGTGACTTGTTTGTGTGTGCCACTTTTTTGTGTATGAAAATAACATCATAACATCATGACATCATAAGCATAGAATTCTCACTAACCATTTCAAGGACCAAAGGATTTATCTTTGTTCTTTGTTACAGGTTATGGCTTCCACTCGTAGGAATACTATTCGGATCAACTTTGTAGGGATACCTTCCAAGCTTAAGGATTTGGTCTCAAAACTTCCTGAAAGCTCCTAATTCATCAAGAAGCATGGTTATCTACTTGACTTGGTTACCTCAGGATTTGATGAAGATATGATGAGTGTCCTATTCCAGTTATTTGATCCTAAACATCATTGCTTCACATTTACTGATTATCAGCTGGTGCCCACAATGGAAGAATTCTCCAAACTACTTGGTATGCCTATCCTTGATCAGAAACCTTTCACGGGCTTAGAGAAAGAGCCTAAACCTGAAGTCATTGTTGTAGTCTTACATTTGAAGAAATCAGACATTGTCCTAGAAACAAGGAGCAGAGTTAAGGGCATTCTTGCTAAGGTACTGATGGAGAAGGCTCGGGTGTTCTTGGATGCTATGAGTTACGAAGCTTTTGATGAGATCTTAGCCTTGCTGATTTAAAGTTTGGTACTGTTTCCTAATCCAGACCAGTTCATAGATGTACACGCCATCAACATATTTCTGACTCACAATCTTGTTCCTACCTTGCTTGGATATATCTTAAACTCTCTTGAAACTTGTACTACGAAGACGCGAGGAACTCTGATGTGTTACATACCTCTACTATCTAGGTGGTTTATTTCTCACCTTCCTCGATCCGTGATGAAGAATGAACAAGGTTTGAGGTGGTCCAAAAGGATAATGTCACTCTCTCATTCAGATATTCTTTGGTGTTCCCGATCTATGGAGAATATTACTATCATTGACCGTTGTGGGGAATTCCCCAATGTGCCACTCCTTGGCATAAGAGGGGGTATTACCTACAATCCTTCTTTAGAACTACGCCAGTTTGGTTATGCTCGGAGTAATGGTCCTCATGACATGCTTATTCAAGGTATTATATTTGATTATGACAACGATCTTTAAGGTTACCGTCAAAGGTTTATACGAGCTTGAAGTAAGTAAACAAGGTTGATAGCAAGAATCTGAAACAAAAATACGGCATTCCTATGGAACCTTACCTCAAATGGGTGTGGTCTCATGCTCATACTCTTATGATGCCATATCTTGTTGTTCTACCGGTGACTGTTGAGCCTATCGTTGAAGGAGATGTTCTTTATACCATTCTTCATCCTGATATGCCTACTGATTTGGAAGAGCTGCAGAAGTCCTGGATCCAACTGAAGGAGCAAAGAGATACCTTTGAAGCTCAGTTCAGGGTTAGCCAAGAAAGATTATTAGAGATAACAAAGCAACTTCACGAGGAGCGAAATCTCAACACATATCTCAACACCAAGAGGAAACATCCATGGGAGACTTAAATCTCAGACATTTTATTTTCTTTCTAAGTTTTGTTTTCTTTCATTTGTAAGCCCAATGGGAAATATTATTTCAAGCCTACTAATAAGAGTTTTTGTTTTTTGTTTATTTTAACAAATTTAAATCCTGCGGTCCTTGAAAGCATTGCATACACATTTACATACCATATCATTGCATGACATGTTTTCATAGCAGATTTATCATCTTCTCGCTATTTATTTCAGCAGAAATGGCTCTCGAACAATCTGTCAAGGATCTTCAAGCTCAGAATTCCCAATTCCAAGAGATGATCCTAAACTTGTCCAAGGGACAAGAAGAACTGAAGGCACTCCTAGCCAAGAAAAAGAAGAAGACTAGAAAACCAGTTGGCTTCATCAATCTGGGTAAAAGGTTCAGAGCTCTGATCAAGACAAATGATGAGGTTGAAAACCCTGGAGATGAAGATTCTGCGAAAGAAGAAATCTACGTGGTACTACCTTGAATTCTGATTATGAGGAGAATTATTACCATGATTCAACTGGTGATGAGAAATATAAGTTACTGGAAGATCGTGTGAATGCCATGGAATTGCAAAAGACTTTTGGATTAGATTTTGAAGATCTTAGTTTGATTTCTGGAGTTCTCATCCCTATTGGTTTCAAGGTTCCCACTTTTATGGTATATGATGGTGTTTCATGTCCAAAGCTGCATTTGATATCTTATGTCCGACGGATCCAGCCACATACTATTGATAGGAAGTTGTGGATTCATTTCATTCAAAAGAGTTTATCTGGAGCTCAATTGGAATGGTACTATCAACTTAAGAATACCAATATTCGTACTTGGAATGATCTTGCTGAGGCCTTCTATAGGCAATACCAATATAACTCAGATTTAGCGCCGACTCACATGCAACTCCAAAATATGTCTATGGGTTCCAAAGAAAGTTTCAAGGAGTATGCCCAGAAGTGGAGAGATCTTGCAAGCAGAGTTCAACCTCCTTTAATTGACAGAGAGTTGGTTGACATGTTTATGAGTACACTAATTGGTCCTTTCTACAGTCATCTCATTGGAAGTTCATCATCTGGTTTCACTGAGCTGATAATGACTGGAGAACATATGGAGAATGGAATACGAAGTGGTAATATACAAATGGCTACCTATTCAAGCACCACCAAGAATACCTCTAATGGAAAGAAAGAATCTAATGTTGTGTATGACCAACAGGGACGTAATAGGAATAACCAATCAGTGGGAGCAGTCCTAATCTCTAATCATGCACCTGCACAACAAGATCAACAACAAAATAGTCAGCCTAAGAAAGGTACGTCTATGAGACAATTTACAAAGATCAATATGTCGTTGGTTCAGGCTCTACAACATATGTTGAAAGGGGAACTTATTACTTTGAGGGATCCTCCTCAGAATCCCAATACTACCTCTCCTTGTTACAATCCCAATGCAAGATACGCATACCACTCCAACTGTCCTAGCCATGATACAAATAATTGTTGGGCGTTGAAGAATAAAACTCAGGATATGATTGATGCTGGAGAAATTGAGTTTGATCCTCCTGAGAATCCTAATGTGATTACTGCTCATATGCCCAAACATGAGAAGACTGTTAATGTTGTTGATGATGGTTCTTATGTTTCTTTGGTGACTGATTTGACTACTCCTCTGGAAATTGTTAAGAAGAGGCTGTTGCAATGAAGATTGTTTTTAATCTGCCTCTCAACCTAATGACTATTGGAAGTTGAAAGAAGGTATTCAGCGTTTAATGTACAACCATACTATATTGTTTGAGAATACCCATTCTATGGAGAGTTTATGTGAAGGCTTGTCTCAAGGTCTGAAGCTTGAAGATGTGTCTGTGGTTACTAATACTCCTGTGAAGATTACTTCTAAGGGTCCTGTGAGGATTACTTCTAAAGGTCCTATAAAGATTACTACTGAGCCAAAGGTGGCTCCCCTGATTATTACTACTCCTGGTCCAATTCTGTATTCTTCTGACAAGGCTATCCCTTGGAATTATGGTTCTGATGTTTATATCCATGGTATCAAGCAAGGGCCTCTAACTGATATACCTGCTACAGATAATAATCCTGATATCGACAATATTTTTGGGACTAGTAAGGTTACTAGGAGTGGAAGAATTTTCTCTCCAGAAGACACTTCAAAGACTACTGCTGCTCCAGTTCATATCTCCAACCCTGGGCCAAGTACTGAAGCTCAGGGCAAAGGACCATTGATTGAGCCTATTCAGGCTGAAACACCAGCTACTGAAGACCTTTCTAAGTAGATGGATGAAGTACTGAAGATCATCCTCAAGAGTGATTACAATATTGTTGAACAACTGAGGCATACTCCCTCCAAGATCTCTATGATGTCTCTGTTGTTGTGCTTTGAAGCCCACGCTAAGGATTTGGTGAAATTACTAAATTTTGCCCATGTACCACATGAAATCTCTATGGACCAGTTTGAAAATTGTGTTGCTAACTTGACAACTGATAATGGCTTAGGCTTTTCTGATACTGATTTAACTCTTGCTAAATGGAACCATAACAGAGCTCTACACATCTCCATTGAGTGTAGGGGCATTAATCTGTCTCATGTTTTTGTGGATAAAGGTTCCTCATTAAATGTGTTACCGAAGGAGGTTCTAGACAAACTCAACTTTGAAGATGTCGTGCTAAGACCTAGTAATGTGGTGGTAAAACCTTTGATGGTTCAAGAAGAATAGTGCACAAAGAAGTTGATCTTCCAATCAAAGTAGGTTCTCAAGTATTTGATTCTACTTTCTATGTGATGGATATTCGCCCTTCTTATTCCTGCTTGCTTGGGCACCCTAGGATGCATGGGGCAGGTGTTGTGACTTCCACTTTACACCAGAAGCTGAAATATCCAGTGAAAATCAAGATTGTCATTGTCTACGGTGAAGAAGAGTATATGGTCAGTCATGTGAACACTTTCAAGTAAGTTATAATGGAGGGTGAATTTGTTGAGACTCCTTGCCAAACATTTGAAGTGGTTCCTCAGATTTTTCCTGCTGTTGAGTTTGTCCCTACTGCTAAACCAGTTCCTGTTACTACTAGAGTACCTCCTACAATGGCCTCTCTGAAGGATGCTAGAGCTGTAGTTGAAGAAGGTAGTTGTACTATTTGGGGTTATCTTCCTGACATTCCTTACAAGTTTGTCAAGTTTGGTTTGGGTTTTACTGTAGAATCTCAGAAGATTGTTCGTCGTGCTTGTGCTATTTGTATAACCAACAAGGGAGTTCAGAAGGATCAAGTCAATGTTATGGAATATTTTGATGAAGACTACAACCTGGACAATTGTATATTTCCTACCATTGGTAGTGGGCTCAATAATTGGAAGGCTGAAGACATTATTCCTATCTCCTTTAGTCAAGAGTAAATGCTATTTTTGTTTTTTTTCTTTCTAATTTTGATTTTGTAATTTGAACAAATAAAACTTTTGAAGCCTTGTGCCTTGCTCGGGGAACAATGGTATGCTTGTTAGGGATGTCATTTCATTTGCATATTTTCATTCAATAAAATCAATGGACGTTTTTGCTTTCGTAAATTTTGCGCACTTTATCTTTCTTTAATTTTTCCTTTATACAAAGTTATGTGTTCTTACACACACCACATCACTAAAATGAAGATCCTCATCCACTTTGGATCTTATTGATAACAGTTCTACTATTTCCAATTATGACTTCGAGAATCCGATCTATCAAGCCGAGGATGGAAATGAGGAAGATTGTGAAGTGCCTGTAGAGCTTTCTAGGTTGCTACAACAAGAAAAGAAAGTTATACAGCTGCATGAAGAACCAATCGAAGTTGTGAATCTGGGAACTGAGAAAGACAGGAAAGAGGTCAAGATAGGAGCTGAATTAGAAGACAATGTTAAGAACCGGTTAATTCAGATGCTACATGACTATGCTGAAATCTTTGTTTGGTCTTCTAAAGATATGCCAGGGCTTGATACTGATATTGTGGTTCACCGTCAACCAATGAAGGAAGGTTGTCGTACCATAAAGCAGAAAGTTCGTCGTATACGTCCGGAAATGTCAGAAAAGATTAAAGCTGAAGTGATGAAACAATTTGATGCATGGCTCCTACCTGTCACTTCCTATCCTCAATGGATTGAAAATGTGGTACCGGTGCCTAAGAAAGATGGTAAAGTACGCATGTGCATGGATTACAGGGATGGAATAAAGCCAGCCCCAAAGATGATTTTCCGCTTCCACATATTGATGTTCTGGTAGACAATATTGCTCAGCATAAAGTATTCTCTTTCATGGATGGTTTCTCTGGTTACAATCAGATTAAGATGGTGTCGCTCCCCGGATTTCCATCCTAGTACAAACGCGAAAGTGGCGCGGAAAAGAATAGAGTCGCCAACCAGGCATTTTTATCCCGAAGGAACAGGAATGGTAATGCTGCACAAACCAGAAGAAAATAAAAGGAAGGACACAGGTCCTGCGAACCAAAGAGACTGAGTTCGGGAGTCGGTTACGACCTGGGAAGGTATTAGCACCCAGATCGTCCGCCGTACCCGACGGGACCCACGCTTGCAAAAGAAACTGTTTCAAAGGGTGAGGGTATGAAAGCTACTGCAAAGAAATGAAAATGAAAAGAAAACTGGAACTGGAAAAGAAATGACAAGGAAAAATGTAGGGAAAATAAAGATTGTGCTCGAACGGGCCCTACCCCGCTGCCTACGTACCTCATCAGGACAATGAGGATCAGAGACGCCGTAGTTCCCCTAACTAGGGGAGAAAAAGGAAATTGCTTTTGAATTAAGGCTTGAACTGCCTATGCCAATGCTCAGGTGTTGCAGACTCGGAAGACGAGTGCGTAACCGTCTTGCAAAGTGACAAGAAGGAGCAAGTTCGCGTACGGAGCAAATGAGATGAGAAAAGAATTCACGAAGGAAAGATGCTTATTGTTTGTTTGTGTTTTTTAAGAAGCTTTTATGAGTGTGTCGCAGGGAAGTGAACTCAAGCTCTTTTCCATGGAATGTGCACTTGTCACTACATTCAAAGATGGAATAATAGAACAAGCACACTCAAGTAAGGAGAAGATCCCCAAAACTTGAACCCAAAGATTAGGGCCTAAGCTCACTAACTTGTTAAATTATTAAGTGTTTTGGTATTTACAAATGAAGAAGTGTTTTTTATGCTTTTCTTTATGAATGAGATACCTTGATCAGACTTGTACATCACAAGGTAAACTTGTATTATCCCAAGATGGGAAGACTACAAGCATACCTCATGGGATAAGGCTATGGATCAAGACATCCCTTCAAACATTATTAAGATGTTTTTTATGGTTATGAGGTGAGAAGAGAAGAAGAACCAAAAGGATCACAAAGGTGAAAATTCTAAAGGGGACTAGAGATTCCTAAGTGTTATCATGCATGGATGTCCTAAGGGATAGTGTGGTTTCTATCCTAATGAAGAAGGAAAGAAGAAGAAGAAGAGGGATGAGATGAGCAAGGCCTAAGCCCAACAACAAAGGGTTAGCTCAATAAGAAATAAGAAGAAGAAGATGAGACTTGGAGATGTGGAACTCAATTCCCACACCTCACACTTACCATAGCCCCTGCAAGGTTAGTATCATGCATACAAGTGAAACCAAATGAACAAGATAACATGACAACATCATACAAACAGAAGTGAGATGATATGAACAAATGCACAATGCAAATGCAACTCAAAAGAATGAGAGATGAAGTTTACAAGCAAACTATGAGACAATATGAACACATATGAAAACAAATGCACACTTAAGAAAGATGCAAAGCAACAATGCATAAACAAGGACCCCATGCACACAATCAGAACCAAAACAAAATGAAGAAGGGATTAAGAAGCCAACAAGATGAAGAGAAAGGGCACACAAGACCAAACAATTGCAAAATGGGAGTTAAAGAAGTGAGAAAGAAGTGAAAGCACACTTATGAAAAGAAAGGACTTAAAAGGAAACAAGATACAAAAATTCCAAAGACGCAAACCCTAGGACCAGGAAGGTACCCATACCCCAAAAGAACCCCAAATGAGAAGAAGTTGGCACAAGCACCCTTCTTGGCTTATAAGAGACCTAATGGAACAACAGAAGCAAAATGGGACAAGGTGAGAACAAAAATACACAATAAATCAACCAAGCATCTAAATATTCCACAACTTAAACCAAATGATCTTCAAACATGGTATATCAATGGGACAAAAGGATTTGGGAAGATTCAGAAGCAAACTAGGTCAAATGGAGGCTTAAACACAAGCTAGGGTTAATAACTTCCAACACAAGTAAAAGGATTAAGACCCAAGGAATAAAAATCTAAAACTCAAAAGAAATATCACACAAGAAGTGCATTGTCTTAAGAATCCAGAGCAAAAATAATGGGAACAAAATTCAAAATAATGAAGGCTATGGAAATTTGACAAGGCAGTGTACTCAAGAAGAACTTAAAAAGAAATTACCTGAAAGAGGGAATTAATTGTGACCCGTGGAAATGGAAAAAATGAGAAATAAAAAATATGGAAAAACAAAAGACACTTCAAAGAAGGTTCATGATTTTTTGGGAATTTTTTAATGATCAGAACTATTTTTAATAAATTGAAAACTAAAAATGAAATAAAAGAAAATTAATGGAAAAAGAAAATAAAATGGAAATGGTTGGGAGGTGTGTATAGTAAGGGTTCACGTTGGGATTGGATTGGGCTTAGTGTGAGGGAGGTGCGGATAGCAGCACTGAGGCCCATTGGTTGGCGCAGGAATACATGAATTATGGTGGAAATTATGAAAATAAGGCTGGAAAAAACAAGATGCGCAGGATTGATCAGACGCATGTGGTGAACGTTTCATTAATTGTCGTGGCATCAGGCTGGATTCTAAATGGATGGAACACAGTTGTTGTGGTGGGTGCAAAACACAATGAATTAGATTAAAAGGCTGAAACACGTGAGATGGAGGTTGGGGGTTAGGGCTACGTGGTACAATCTTGGACGCACGCTGGATGGATCCAATGGCTGTTGAGTCCTCTTCAACCTCAAGCAAACCCTAAGTCATAAACTCAGTTTCTGGTGACCGGAGCTAGGGCTCCGGCACCGGAATTCATCACAGATGCACAAAACTCAACAAAAATAATCACCAAGCTCCAGATTAAACAAACAACATGTCCTTATTCTAAAAATGACACCAAAACTTCCTAAAACTTAATGTATCAATGGGATCGAAGAAGAACAAGTTTGACCATGAAAATTTGAATCCAAATAACTTTCACTACAATGCATCATTTTCCAATCCAAAACGTGCAGAATGATCAGTGCACTTCAAATATCACAAAACACATCATTAATTTCATTTCCAGATCTCAAGTTTTGGAACCATACCTGAGTTGCAGAACTTGATTCAATGAGATATAAGACCAGATGATGCGTGCAAACCACTCCTACTTCACTCTAGATGCAAAATAAATGCATCTAAAGTCTTGAAATAAGTTGGATCTTGAGATTTGCTCACACCTTCCCTGAAATGGAAAGCTTGCTGAACTTGAAGGAAAGCTTAAATGAATGGTTGCTTAATGATCCTTAGCTCTCACTGATCACAAATCCACAATTTGTTTTGAGATTGAGTGCTTGTATGAAGAGAAATGAGAGAAAATGAAAAGGTTGCAAGAAGTTGGAAATGAGAGAATGAGAGAGAGATCCACAATTCTGAAACCCTAGCTGCTTAAGTATGCTCTCACAATGCTATGCTGAAAGAATTGTGTTATTTGCACGTGTAGATCATGAGGTATGTGTGATTTTGCAAATTTTGCAAAATGTGAGATAAGCATGCCACCCTTATGCCTTGCTTGAATTCTCAGCCCATGTGCAATGCAATTTGTACCCTTAATCTTCATACAAATGATCTTGGCCATAGGATTGAGGTATCACACCTTTTTCATGATTTTGCAAAATATCCCATTATGAGGCAACTTCCTTATTGTGCACGAAAAATGGAGTTTCTTTGGAGAAAATTGATCAAAATGCAATGTATTTTATCATTGAAACAAAATTGAACCCATACCAAGTCATGAAAACAAGTTTTGAACACTCTTGCATTTGGTCATGCATGGAATTCTTGAATTTGCCCTAAAATACATGAAATTTTCGAAGAGGCCCTAGGACAAACCACAAATCCTATGAAAATGTACTTGTACTTTTTGAAAATGGGAGCCCTTAATATCCAACTTTCATGTTTGACTTTGGTCCATTTGAAGAATTTTTGATCATGTTAAGGCCATTTGAAAATTAGGGCAAAAGTTGCCAAATTTGGAAAATCTCAAAAACCAACTTTGTACCATTTTTGCAAAACCTTTCAAATCTCCATGATTCTTGAACTTTAGGCATTCAAAACCTCTTATAACATTGTAAGGACCCCTCTTGGCAAGAAAAAGTGGCTTGGACCCCTTGAAATTACACAGTTGACTATTTAAGGGCACAGTTGACCAATTACTTCATCTGCAAGCAACTGAGGAATTGTCTGACTTCCACATGGAATTTTCTCATGAAAATTGACACCTAGGATCCTATTGACATATAGAAGAATTTTCCCAAATGAAATGGCCAAAGTTGTGAAGTTTTGGTGCTTGAATCTCAAACCCTAGTTTAGGTGCCTTGTGTAAGAGCTTTACCTTGTCCTGGAACCTTTGATGATCTTCCAACCTTATGAGCTTTTGCAAATGGACTTGATCTTGTAAATGGAGTATATACCCACCATAGGACTTGTACAAACTCATTGGGACCCTTGTCATGGCTTGTGGTGCCTCAAGAACCTCCACAGATGACCATATGCTTGATGCTAGGACATGAAGAATGTTATGCCTCATCTTTCCATGCTAGGATGCTGAGAAAATGATATGTTCATGATGAATATGATGTGATATGATACTTAAAATGAATAGGGCAAACTTGGGGTATTACAGATGGCACATGAAGATATGGAGAAGACTACGTTTGTCACACAGTGGGGCACCTTTTGTTACAAAGTAATGCCATTTGGTTTGAAGAACACTGGGGCAACATATCAACGTGCTATGGTAGCTTTGTTCCATGATATGATTCACCATGAGATAGAGGTATATGTTGATGACATGATTGCTAGATCCCATACTGAAGAAGAACATCTTGATCATCTACACAAGTTGTTTGAGAGGTTGAAGAAATACATACTGAGATTAAATCCAAATAAATGTACCTTTGGAGTTAGATTAGATCTGGTAACCTATTGGGTTTCATTGTCAATGGTAAAGGTATTGAAGTTGACCCTGCAAAGGTAAAAGCTATACAAGAAATGCCCGCTCCCCGTACTAAGAAAGAAGTCAGAGGTTTCTTGGGACGCCCGAATTATATTGCAAGATTTATTTTCCAATTAACCGCTACTTGTGAGCAAATCTTCAAATTATTGAAGAAAGATCAAGTAATACCTCCAGGAACCTCCAATATTTATGCCACCAGTTGATGGAAGACCCTTGATTATGTACTTAACAGTGCTAGACAATTCAATGGTGTGTGTGTGTTGGGGCAACATGACGAGTCTGGTCGAAAAGAGCAAGCAATATACTACCTTAGCAAAACGTTTACCGACTGTGAAACAAGACACTCACTGCTCAAGAAAACTTGTTGTGCTTTGGCATGGGCTGCTCGCCGACTAACACAATATATGTTGACTCATACCACTTTATTAATTTCAAAGATGGATCCTATCAAGTACATATTTGAGAAACCTGCTCTCTCCAGACGAATAACACGATGGAAAATGATCTTGAAGGAATATGACATACCATATACTACTTAGAAAGCAATTAAAGGAAGTGTGGTAGCTGATCATTTGGCTCATCAAGTAGTGGATGACTATCAGTCTATGAACTTTGAGTTTCCAAATGAAGATATTATGCTTGTTACTAAAGAACCTATACAATATGAAGGACCTGAATAAGGATCCCGATGGACTATGGTTTTTGACTGAGCTTCTAATACGCTTGGTAATGGTGTTGGTGTTGTGTTTATCTCTCCTGAGGGTTGTTATACATCGTTTACTGCTAGACTTTGTTTTGATTGTACCAACAATATGGCTGAATACGAAGTGTGTATCATGGGTATCAAGGCTGCCATTGAGATGAAGATCCAATTCTTGAACGTGTACGGAGATTCAGCCCTGGTAGTTAGTCAGGTTAAAGGCGAATGGGACACAAAACATCCAAATATCATTCCTTACAGAGAAGATGTGTTGTTTTTAATTCCATAATGTGAAGAGATTATTTTTGGACATATTCCGCGAGAAAAGAATCAGTTAGCAGATGAATTATCCACCGTGTCATCTATGTTTGAAATCAGTTGGGATGATGAAGCTCCCAGAATTACTATTGATTGATTAGATGAGCCAACATACTGTTATGAGGTTGATACTGAGGGAGTAGAAGAAAAACCTTGATTACATGAAGTAAAAAGATATCTCGAAGCTCAAGAATACCCTGAAGGGGCATCTATCAATGATAAGAAGTTCCTGAGGAGATTTTCTGCCAAGTTTTTCCTGAGTAATGGAATTTTATACAAGCGCAATCATGATTCAACTTTGCTTCGCTGTGTGGATAAGAAGGTGTAATACCTCAAAATATTCCCTCTCATTCCCTCAACATTTTGCATAGAATTTAGTATACACAAGTTCATAAAACAACCAACAACATTGCATCATGTGTAGCATAGCTGAGGCATAAGTATGTGATCAATGATTGGAGCAACTGAAGGCTATACAAAGGCAATAAAAGGGCCACAAAGCTTCTCAACCTTGTTCAAAGGGTTTACAACATCCCACAAGTCTTCACTTGAATCCACAAGCCATGGAAAAATTTGATTTGATCAAAGGAGGCAAGCAATGCAACATTTCCTTATGAAAAGGGCCAAATTAGGGTTTCATTTCTATTGGGCTTCTGCATGAAGTTATGATTCAAATAGAATTCCATTGTCTTATATATGATGTCAAGTGCCTAGGGTTCAAATTTCGTCCACAAAATCATTTTGGAAGAGGTTCGACTGGTCAGATGACTGAAAATCGAGGAATCGGGGAAAAGGCAACCGAGCTAGGTAAGAAAGGTCGACTCCTGACTTTTAAGATCAAAATCATGAAATTAGGGTTACAATGATCCTATGGTTCAAATTTGGTCAAGAAATGATGGAGGAATCATAAAAAATTAAGAAAAAAACCATTTGAAAGTGGTTAATTTCACCTATCCCTCCACTTTTCCTTTCACTTTCTTTCCACATTTCCTTTCATTCTTTCCCTCTTGTTTTTCCACTTCAATTCCACTCCATTTCCCTTGGATGCTTCTACCATGTTCCACAACCTTCTAGAGTATTCCATGGAATATTCCTTCTCCAACCCTAACCCTAATTAACTACAAACCTAACTCCATTCCTAAACCTAACTCCATTCCCAAACCTAGCCCCTATATAATCATTAATCACTTCAATGCAAAAGGTTCCCAATTTTCTCACTCTCTCACAATTTCTAGAATCACTTTTTCTCTCTCACTTTTCCTCCATTTCCCTTTTCACCAAAGCTTTTTTGAAGAAGCTCTTCAAGTTTCACATTGAAACTTGAAGATCTTAAAGCTTAGCCTCCAACCTCCATTGAATTGTGGATTATAGAAGAAGAAGCTACTGATTTTTGTGAAGATTTCGACTTATCGGAAGTGCAAGAAGGCTCAAGCATCAAGAACGCATTTATTTTGCGGATCCGCGGTTTTCTTGGTTTTCTCTTCGATCAAGCTCCGATTCTTGCAACATCCACCGAAGCACTTCTCCGCTTCGTAGGTTGGTGATCTAAATCACTTTTCCTTTAAGTTATTCTCTTTATCTTTCCTTAGGTTGTAGCTTGTTATAGATTCTAGCATGTGTTAATAAGCCCTAATTGAGTAGAAATTCGTGTTAACATGATTAGGTGGGGGTTAGGGTTGTTTAGAAGGAAGATTATGGTCAAAAGCACTTATTTCAAAAGCATTTTTCACTTTCTGTTCAGCGTTAACATGTTAACGGTTTGGTTAACCGGTTAACACTGTTAATTTTTGGTTTTTTAGCTTATTTTCTTGCTCAATCATGCTTCCTAGTGCTTCTAAGGTTCATGTATGTTTAGGTATTGATTTTAGGGAATGTTTTGGTCTATTTCCAGTAGCCGATTCATTTGTTTCGAGTTGTTTCGACATGATTTCGTTCACTTTTCCATGTTTTATGTTAAATGTGTAAATGTGCTATAATTTATTTTTGATGTGTATTGCTACTCTTTAATCATTTGTTTCACATGTTAAGTGCTTACTTAAATTCAATACGTGCTTCATGATTATTGTCATTGCTTGCTTGATTGATAAAGTGATTAAATGCCATGATTGATTTTTTGCAAAAAGTGATTAAATATTTCACATGTTTATGCAAGTTTCTTGTACTTAATTGATCATATCTTAACATGAATTCAATTCTGATTTTTATGCCATGCATGTGTAACAATTGATGCTTGTAGTGATACTTGTTCAATATCATGATAAAATGCTTATTTTGTGCAATATGAAAAAGTGTGGTTGTTCTTGTTGATCATTGTTCCTTTTAAATTAAATAAATGATGAAAATAAATTCACATGTTTGAGTTCATTTTGTGGTGTATGTAGATCCATGTTAATTGATGTTGATGTGTTGTTTATCACTCACTTTGTGCACATAAATAAAAATGATCAAATCTGCCTCATGTTTTCATAGTTGTTTGTTAATATAGGTGCTGTAAAATACATGTTGTTTGTTATGTTTGCATGATGTATATGACTTTTTACACCTACTTTTATGTTGTATGCTGGATGTAAAAGGTTGCTTTGTGTTATGCATTGTTTTGATAGTTGCTTTTAGTTTAGGGGCTGTAGTAGGTGCTAAATTTTTGTTTTAGCATTTTTTTAGTTTTCTAGAATTAAGATAGAGTTTAGATTGGGTCCTAGAGTTATTAGGATTTAATTGGTGTGGGTTTGCTTTATTATTTTTAATAAAATGCACACTAATCTTTGTTTTGTAGGGAGGGAAAGGTATGTTTCCTTACACCTTATCCTTTCATTTTATTTTTATGCATTGTCTTTATGCATTTAATTCACTTTTTTCCTTCCATATTTGTTGTTGGTAGGGTTCCCCTTTGTTAGGACCAACTTATCTTCCTTAGGAAGTAAATTGCATCCTTTTTCTTATTTCTTTTTCTTTTTCTCTTTAGGATTAGAAAAGCCTCACTCACCATTAGGACCACCATTTTAATAAATAACTTAGGGTTATGTCTTAGTTCCCCTTAATTTTTGTCCTTTTCCGATTTGAGTCTTCTCTCCTCATCTTCAAACAAAATCCAAAAAGACTTAATAAATGCATGAAAGGATCCCTTGTGTATAGCCTTATTCCATGAGGCACTTACATTCATTCCATCTTGGAATAGTGTAAGCTTGTCTAGCATGATGTACAAGTCTCATCAAGGGGTTGTTTCACAAAGAAAACATAAACGATATTTCTTCATAAAAACTACAAAAACACTTAATAAAGTTCAACAAGCTAGTGAACTTAGACCCTAATCCTTGGAAACAAGTCTTGGATAAATTCTCCTTGCTTGGTGGGCTTGTTCTATTATTCCATCTTGGAATATAGTAGCAAGTACACATTCCATGGAAAAGAGTTTGAATTCACTTCCTTGTGCCAAATTCATAAAAACTCTTAAAAGATAAAAACAAACAATAAGCGACTTTCCTGCGAGAACTTATCTTCTCATCTCATTCATTCTCAACGTGAACTCGCGACGACTTATCTCGCATGCAAGACGATAAACACACTCGTACCAGACGAGCCTGCAACACCTGAGCATAGACATACGCAGTTCAAGCCATAAAAAACACAAACAAATAGTTTCTGCCTTAGTTAGGCAAACTACGTCGACTCTGATCCTCATTTTCCCGATGAAGGTACGTAGGCAGCGGGGTAGGGCCCGTTTGAGCACATTCTTTATTTCCCCTACTGTAGCGGTAAAATCGTGAGTGTAAGTTATTAGCTAACTTAACTCAAGGTAAACAGAGTCGCCACCGCACTTTTATTTTATTCCAAATGGAAAAGGGAAAAAGAGCGAATAAAACCTAATGAATCTAAAAGCTAAGAGCTAAAAGAATCGAACAGAGAACGGATAAGGGGATAGGTTACAAATTGGGAAGGTTTTACGCACCCAAAATGTCTGTGGTACTCCACGGGAGCCCTTTGAAATATTTATTGTTTTTTTGGTTTAAAATGGTTTGTTTGAAAGAGATTGAAGAGATAAGAAGAGTTATGTTTTTTTAATATTTTTGTGTTTGAAGAGACGATTGTCTCATGCCTACGTACCCACAAAGTGCAATGCGAGACCAAAACCTCGTAGTTCGTGGTACAAAATGTAAAAAGAAACAAATGGTTGAATTGATTTTAAAATGTAAATATAAGTCGTCATTCTTTAGCGAATAATTCTGCTAGAAAGAATTAATCATATCTAGACATAAGAAAAGAAAAGTGCACGAGGGCAAAAAAATAATTGAATGAGTTTTGAATTTTTTTAACGTTTTTAAGAAAAAAGTTTCGATATGCTTATGTGGTTTAGCATTTATTAAGAAATGAAATGAAAAGGTAAAATCGCTTGACCTAAGTCAAGGTTTGATTTGTGAAAATGTTAGAAGTTTGAAAACAAAGAAAGTTTTGAAAATAGGGAGAAGATTTGAAAATTTAAGAAGTGGGAGGAGATGAAGTGACTATCCTAAGAGTTGAATGTAAAAGTTAAAGGAAGAACGATCAAACCATATGGTGAACATTCTTCAAAGCAATAGGATTTTCATCTTCATAAACAAGTGAACTCAATCGGGGCCAAGGTATTCAATCCATAATAACTTGAGCAAAAGGAGAGATCCTAAAATCTAAGTCCAAACTCCAAGTCCAATGCTAAGGATAGTGGCCATAGTCCAAAGTTGAAGTCACAAGTCTTTTAGATATTTATTCCTTTATTAATGTTTTTGTGTCCGAATGGACAAAAGAAAAAACACTAGCATAACAATATAAACATAAACAATATGATGAATGATATAGTATAATAAAAGCATAATAATAGAGATAAGGAGCGAGAGATCGAAATAAAAAGGATAGGGTGCGAGAATGAATTAAAATGTTAGTACATTAATAATATTTACATAGAAATTGTATGATGAACTTAATCAAATACAACCAAAAAGAGATAACCAAAATTGAGAGGCAACCGGATCCAATTGGATCTTATTTCGAATTCGGGACAAGTTTCGGTCTATGTTAAGCAATCGTCGAGTAATTTACGAAGTAATTACCCTACAAATGAGGCCGGCCACCACCAATTAAGGTGGAAAATATTTGTGCTAATACACGTTAGAGAAATGATATGATGAATCATTCTCCGAAAACATGTCGCACGAAAAGAAAAGGTGGTAATGGTCTAATCTTAATCGAGATTTCACATTGATTATTCAAATGCAACCTATCACGATCCCAAAGTATGGAGAATGATCCAACTGATCATTCATCCATAGATTTGGAATAATGCAGATTAAACTTCTTCGAAAACCAATAATCTACGAATCAGAGATCTCCTCGACCAAAACAAAAATGAAGAAGAAGTGGATCTAACACTTATGATCCACTCAAAATCAACCAAAAGAAACAAAATCAAATTGAAATAAAAATAAAGAAAATCAAAGTTAAAACACTAACATCCTCTTTCTTTATATTTTTCTTAAAATGAACTTATAATTAATAATTAAAAGGAATCTATTAACAAATATAAAAACAAATAACAAAAAAACTAGTAGAAAAGGATTTAAAAAAAACAATAGAAGGGAGAGGGATGCGCTGGAATTGGGAGTATGTATAGTAATACAGATCCAATGGCATTGAGGCCCGAAAATCACTTCTTATAAAACAAAATAAAAAAAAGAAGATTTATGAAAACAAACAAAAAAAAACAAAAAGACTCAGGCTATATCTTCTTCTTCATTTGCGAAAACGCGGTGGCCCTGTACCTTCTTCTTCATAACATGAAAACATAGCCGGCTCCGTAGTCTCCGTCAAGCCGCGACGCAAACGGTTTTCTCCCTCAATCAATTTCGCTCATTCTTCTCTTCTTCTTTTCCGATCCGGATTTACTATGATGAGTGCAAGATGAATTGAAAGAAATTGGTGAGAGTATGTGAAATTGATGAAAGATTGAATGGAGTTTATGAATTTTGCAGGTTCTTAGATGAAGAATCAATGAAGGTGGAGGTTTGAAATTGGGATGATGGTGACGACGGATGAAATGATTTGAAGCTTAATTTGTGTTTTTTTTTCTTTTCTGCAGAAATTTTGGGGGCTTTTTAAGCTTGGTGAAGAATGAAGGAGAGTGATGTATTTATAGATGAATTGAGGTCAGATTGAGTTCGAAATCGGTTTCCCGTTTTGTTCAGTTTTGGAAGCATTTTGAAGCATGGCCAAGGCGTATGCTTGTTGCGTTTTGTGTATCATTTCAGTGCGTTTTGGAATCATCACTTATGCGTGTTCATACAGCTTCCTTGTGTGATATTTTTATGCGTTTAATTCAATAGTCTCTTGCGTTTTGTTCTTGTTGTGTTTCCATGTGCCGCGTTTTGCCAAAGGTGTGATGTTCACGTGATGTTGCGTTTTTGATGCTGAGTTTGTTCACTGCGTTTTACTTGTTGATGTGCGTTTCGTGCAGCTTTAAGGCGTGACGTCTTGCATTTCGCTGTGCACGTGATGGAGGCGTGATGTTGATTGTTGCAGCTGAATGTGTGCGGCTAAAGGTGTGAATGTTGTGTTTTGTTGACTTTTAGCTAAGAGGCTTGATGAGCGTGAATCATGTGGCTGAAGTGAAGTGTTGATGGCTTGAGTGAATAAGTTGTGTGGCTTAGGATTAGCTGGATATTTGCAGTGTGAAAATTTGAAGAAGCCGGCTAGGATTTTTTTATCAACTAATGGCTTGTTGGCTGGAGGAATTTGGTCACGTGTTAGGGTGTCTACACTAAGGCTTGGCAAATGAATCTGAATGTTTTTTTTCTTTGTGATATTTTGTGAAGTGGTCTCATTATAAAAATGATGGACTCTTATAAATGGGCTTTAAGATATTATGATAGGCTTTTAAAAAAAGATAATTGAGAGGAAAAAATGGATTGAAATATAGTAAGGATTTAATAATAATTGAAAAATGGCTAAAAATGGATTAGAAAGAAAAAAAATATCTAAATAATGTGATTGGATAAAAAATGAAAAAAATGGATAATGAATTAGAATTTGGAATTTTTGTGAATTGAATTTAAAAAAGGAATAGAAATGGATAATGGATATGGAATTGATTATTTAGCCCAAAACCGAATCTTAATTATTCTTGCACAAGCCACTTGATTAAACACAGTTATTCCCTAACCACTGAATAAATCGCAACTTTGGTCACAACCATTTGAATCATCTGAAAATTGCCTCGATTATTTGAATCCATGCTGAGGAAAATAAATCCACAGATGAATCACTGATAAACTGATGAACAAACCGAACATCACACACAACACTTCTCGATAATCTGTTGACTTTCGCACACAACACAACTTGAACTTTTTGAATACACATCATTTGAGAAACAAAACATTGGTACACATAACTTGCAGTTGAAACAATCTTTGATAGTTTGACCATGATTAGGTCAAACGTCCATCTGAATCGAATCATAAATGAACAACCGCCTCTGAATTGAAAATACTACCCTATATTTGAAATCCTGCAACACAGAAGAAGAAGAAACAAATTGCGACATATTTTTATATTTTGGTTAGAGGTTAGTAAATATAAACAAATAAAGCAAGTAAAAACATGGTGATTCCCCGCGAGGCATAGACCTGCAACTGAGAAGGATAAACGAACCAGTGCGTGATCTTGTTTGTACGCGGAATGCAGATGAGATGCGAAAAAATCTTAGGGTCAAAAATTAGGGTATGATAGATGCCCCTATTTAAGTTTCTTCAATCCAGAGATAATGAAGATTGAAATCTTCGTTTCGACAAGATGGAAGATACTTAAATATCTAAAACCCAATTTTTTATCCTAAGATGCCAAAAATGGAATGGAATGAAATGAAATGAAACAAACGATATGAAATGATATGGAAATAAAGTGGAAATGATATGAAAGCATATGAGATGTTATAAAAACAAATGAAATGCAGAGAAGTCTATAAGTAACGAAACGACACATGAAATAGAATAAACGCTGGGGATAAGGAGCATAAAACTCCGACAGGGAAAAGCAGCATACTAGAGACCATCACATGGCTCAGCTGAGGTGAAAATGTCCAAGAATGGCAGTCGGATAGAAAGGATCACAACATCCAGGAATGGCACTGAATGAAATGAGAAAAGTCCCGAAAAAGTACATCAGAAGCATCCAAGGATGACATTACTGACTTTACAAGGGATACCCGAGAATGGCAATCGGAAAAAGGTAATCACAACATCTAAGAATAGCAATTAGATAAAACTGTGAATCACAACATTCAGGAATAGAACTGAATGAGAATGGAAAAATTCGGGAAAAGTACACCAAATTAATGATGACTCCAACATGGAAATCCGAGAATAACAATCGGAAGGAAAGTGATCACAACATCTAAGAATAGCAAACAGATAAAATGTGCATCACAACATTCAGGAACATAACTGAATGAGATGGGAAAAAAGTCCGGGACAGTACATCAAATCAATGATGACTTCACTATGGACATCCGAGAATGGCATCAGATAAAAGGTGTAATATCTGAGAAACACAGCAGGTAGGTGAAGAAAAGGTTTTGGAGAGACAAAGATAAATGCCAAGTAAGTTGGACTTTGATCACAAGGTAAGATGTTGAAAACAATAAGACATTGAGAAATGCATATGAGGACTAAAACACTCAGTATGCAGACATTTACGAAAATGGGGACTAAACCACCCAAGAACACGCATAATGAGGACTAAAACACTCAAATATGCAAATGTAAACAAAACTGGGGAATAACACACCCAAGAAAATGCATAATGAGGAATAACACACTCAAATATGCAAACATAAACAAAACTGGGGAATAACACACCCAAGGAGATGATATGAGAGAAAATGCTGACAACCAGTTTAGACTCTTAGAGGAGTGGAGAGAAGGAAGATTGATTCCTCAACACGGAGATCACTGCCATTCTTCTCGGATATTAGAGATACTACTGCTGAACAAATCTCTGTTACACCAGTAAACCGAATCAAGATGGAAATATTTTGAGAGAAGTTATAAGAAGCTGCTTGGAGATTCTTGAAGAAGATTGCCCCAAGTTCAATGACTGATGAGGGTAAACTGATAATGGATTCAGTTCATGACTACTACTGGAGAAAATTAATCAAATCTTTGAGATAATTGTTGAGAAGAATAAACTGATCATGGCTTCAGTTCTTGAAATGAATGTTGAGAAAATAAACCCAGTATGAAACTTGCAGAGAATCTTCTAAATAACCACATCTGAGAATAACTTGAATTGAGCAATAACTCTTGAACCATAGGAATTGGGAAGAACTTGCCCCTAATAACATCATTGACCAAGTTTCTCAACTGTTTAAAAATTCCTTGATGAGGAAAATTTATTTGCAAATAAAAGGTGTTTGTACAAACCTGGTAATTTTAATGCAAAGTTCTTGCAAAGTTTGAAATCAAAATTCATTTTTGAAATGAAATTTATTGCTGTAAAGTAAATGAAAACATTGTCAAAACACGACGGTTGAGACAAAATGAAAGATAAAGAAAAGGTAAGAAACAAATGATTGGTAACGAACTTGGGAGTCAGTTTAGGCAACCTCATTGTAGTATGCTTTTCAAAAGAAACCTGGATTCAATTAGGACTTTTATAGGTTGTAACGTGGTCTGGTTCATGGTTTATGAAACAAAGGATATAGGCTCAAAGTTATTTGTACCCAACCCAACTTCGTGATGAACTCTAGTCCTACATTCAATTAATTCAGCCTATGCATTCAAGTTCCAAGACATTTGGGATTGCACAGATGTAGATGGTTCATAATCCAAAGGTTTTTGAGATAACAGTCACATCTTTCCCTTTTGTTATTTCTAGTGAGGACTTTGGTCCACTCATCTTATTTTTGTTGAGGATTTTGATGACCTCTTGATAAATCTTTATTTTATTATCCCTAACTTTTGCCTGAACTGTGTCTTTTGAACTTACAGTCAACGGGATGCCCCGGTTTTTGCCTGAGTCTCCTTCATAGGTTTTGACTTAGCGGGCTTTAATTTTTTCAATAATTTTTTTTCAATATCATTTTTTTTAAAGATAATGACTGCACGGCTTAATGATTATGATGAACCATCATTGGCTTTTGAATTGAGAAACATCTTCAACACTTCTTTGATGTGTATGAAGGAAAGCTTGAGATTGGAACCTTTATTGAAACGCGTCTTGAATGATTCTCTTGTTCTTGAATGCACGTTCGAATTAATTGAGAACTACCCATCCCCAAGTTAAAATTGCGCGTTTTTTTTCGAATAGAAAGAAACTCCAACTTCAAGGCTCAAAGGGGTTGACAAGGGATTAACTTCCTTATTTCTCCAGTGTTTGGGATTTGAAACAATGTTTGTATATCATCAGCCAAGTCTCAATTGAAAGCATACCAACAACAATTATGGGTATCTCTTTTTCATCATCCTCCTTCCAATCATTGTAAAAGCTTGAGAAAAGAAAAATGAACTTGAAATATAAAGCATAAAGATGCAAGTAGTAAATGAAATTGAATCAAAACAAAGCAATGCTCATTTCATTAAAATCAACATGAAAGTACAAACAAAGTTTAAAAGCAAACAAGTCAATACAAATTGAAGAAAATGGAAAACATAAAGAAACAATGGCCTAATGATCCATCAGCAACAAGGATGAGCTGTCCCGTCTGAGATTTTGGCCTTGAAGAAAATTTGACTGTTGAATTCTTCTAGAAGATTCACTTCTCAGGCTTCGGCAAAGGATTGTTGACAACATTAGGATTAGTGTCATGAAAGGAAAGGATGTTGTTCTTGATAAGTTCTTGCACTTTAGCTTTCAGTGCAAAGCAATGTTCCAAGTCATGACCAGTTCCACCTTGATGAAAATCGCAGCGAAAATCCGATCTATGATTAGCTGGAAGAGGATCTGGAACAGCAGGCGGAGGCCTAGTAGTAATTATACCACTCTTAAGCAAGGAAGGAAACAAATCAGTGTAAGTCATTGGGATAGGATCAAAGTTTGGCCTATTGCGATACTGATTTTGTCTAGTAGCAGGATGAGGAGCCTGAGCTTGAGCTCGAACTTGAACTTGAGCTTGAACTGGTTGAGCTCAAACTTGAACTTGAGTTTGAGCTGGTTGAGCTTTGACAACAGGAGCTACTGCAGCCACATATGGTTGAACATATCATTGTTACGGGTGATAAGGCTTCCTCTCAGTTGAAACAACATAAGCATCACCATCTCTTCTCTTTTGAAAGTTCCCAAGAGGCTTTCTTGCAGCATTAGAAGATTCAACATTGGTAATCTTACCCTTTTTGATACCTTCTTCTAGTCTTTATCCAATAGTGACTAGATCAGAAAAACCAGATGAAACACTTCCTACCATTTTCTCCCAAAAGAACGGTTGAAGTGTGTCCATGAACAAACCAGTTAATTCCTTTTCGGCCAAAGATGGCTCCACTTGAGCAGCTAGCTCTCTCCAACGCTGAGCGTACTCTTTGAATGACTCTTTCTCTTTCTGTGACATGTTTTGAAGTTGACGACGGTCAGGCGCCATGTCCAGATTGTACTTATACTGTCTTACGAAAGCATAAGATAAATCCTTCCAGCTTCGGATGTGACTCTTCTCAAGTCCTACATACCACTTCATAGAAGCGCCACTCAGACTATCTTGAAAACAATGAATAAGAAGCTTGTCATCCTTGGCATGTACATCCATTTTACGACAATACATCAGCAAATGAATTTTTGGACAAGTATGACCATTGTATTTCTCGAATACAGGAACTTTGAACTTATCAGGCCAAACTAGGTCAGAGACCAAACACATGTATATTGCAGCAGAACCAAAGACATCTTTTCCTTCTAAACCTCTTACTCTCTTCTCAAGAGTCAAACATTGCTCTCTAACTTCATCCATATATACAGGTTCTCCCTGAGTTTCAGCTTGTGGACCAGCAGCTTGGTACAAAAAAAGAGAATTCTGATAAGTAGTCTGAGCAGTAGTGTGCACAACAGGTTGAGGTTCGACAAAAGTCGGAGCTGAAAAGACTGGCACAACAGATGGATCACCCATTTGAGCAGTAGAAAAAACTAGCACATAATCCGGAGGTAACCCAAATTCTGGCCAAGTAGAAGCCGGTTGCTGAATCACAAGAGGGTCAACAACAACAGTAAAAACTTCAGAGATAACAGTCCTTTGAGGTGGTTCACCTTGAGCAATCAGAACTTGCATCATTTCAGTGAGCCTGGTCATACCGGCCTTCAACTCATCAATCTCCATCCAGACTTCCAGGTTATGCTGTTCTTGGTTTCCCATTCTCAATCTGATAGCTCTCAATCTGTTAGCAGCTCTAGTACCGTATCTGTGTTGAGGAAACATCTTGACGGATCAACAGACAACTGAAGAAGGAAACAACCGGGATGAGTTCCCACACATCTCGGATGAACGCAAAAATATGTGAGGATGCAATGATATGAAATGTTCACTTCCATTTTTAAGAAAAACAACTTGATTATTGCAAACATGGTCAACATTGAGAATACGGTCATGAAAAAATCTTGTCAAAAAGGAATATTTATTTTTTCTTCAATATTTGCAATAACCAGAATTATTTTCCTTGAAAAATGGTTGTGATGATAATCATGATGAATATGTAGATGCAACAACCACAAACAAGATCACGCAAAGCACACAGGTTCAAAGGTTCGGATCACGAGCATGGAGTCAAGGGATAATAACCACCAACCCACAAAGACATGTACTAAGGTTTGTCTTCATTGTACCTGCAGAAAACCAAAAGGGTGCTAACAGAGGTTCCCGAAGTTAACAGCCATCTTTAGAATTTTATCGGTACGTTGGATTAATCCCCAACCTATAACATTCTTAAAATATACCTCGTCCGAGTGTAGTATCGCGTGACAACCACCTTAGGTTTACACCCGGATAGGTTCCGCACTACGTTCCTAAATTGGCTTGGATGGGTTAAGGGTTCTACGGTCCTCAGTATGATCAACTCAAGGTCGGAAAATAATGCCACGTATGATTACTCATCATGACATTGATAATCCAATAGAGCCTAACCGAGTGGAGATTATCAAATTGATATCGCTTTGGACTACTCCATCGCGTATCGCTTCGAATATCGCCGTCCTATCATAAATTCAACTCAAATCTGGGTTAGAATCTATCTCACTCACAGAGGATCACCAACACCAAAACAGAACAAACAAGTAACAAACAAATCAAACTGAAGCAGTAAACAAATCAAAGTAGGCCGAATCCACTTAGAGATTGACTCCCCAGCAGAGTCGCCACTTTTCTGTAGCGGTAAAATCGTGAGTGTAAGTTATTAGCTAACTTAACTCAAGGTAAACAGAGTCGCCACCGCACTTTTATTTTATTCCAAATGGAAAAGGGAAAAAGAGCGAATAAATTCTAATGAATCTAAAAGCAAAAAGCTAAACGAATCGAACAGAGAACGGGTAAGGGGATAGGTTACAAATTGGGAAGGTTTTATGCACCCAAAATGTCAGTGGTACTCCACGGGAGCCCTTTGAAATATTTATTGCTTTTTTGGTTTGAAAATGGTTTGTTTGAAAGAGATTGAAGAGATAAGAAGAGAAATGGTTTTTAATATTTTTGTGTTTGAAGAGACGATTGTCTCATGCCTACGTACCCACAAAGTGCAATGCGAGATCAAAACCTCGTAGTTCGTGGTACAAAATGTAAAAAGAAACAAAAGGTTGAATTGATTTTAAAATGTAAAGATAAGTCGTCATTCTTTAGCGAATAATTCCGCTAGAAAGAATGAATCATATCTAAACATATGAAAAGAAAAGTGCACGAGGGCACAAAAACAATTGAATGAGTTTTGAATTTTTTTAACGTTCTTAAGAAAAAAGATTCGATATGCTTATGTGGTTTAGCATTTATTAAGAAATGAAATGAAAAGGTAAAATCACTTGACCTAAGTCAAGGTTTGATTTGTGAAAATGTTAGAAGTTTGAAAACAAAGAATGTTTTGAAAATAGGGAGAAGATTTGAAATTTTAAGAAGTGGGAGGAGATGAAGTGACTATCCTAAGACTTGAATGTAAAAGTTAAAGGAAGAACGATCAAACCATATGGCGAACATTCTTCAAAGCAATAGGATTTTCATCTTCATAAACAAGTGAACTCAATCGGGGCCAAGGTCTTCAATCCATAATAACTTGAGCAAAAGGAGAGATCCGAAAATCTAAGTCCAAACTCCAAGTCCAATGCTAAGGATAGTGGCCATAGTCCAAAGTTGAAGTCACAAGTCTTTTAGATGTTTATTCCTTTATTAATGTTTTTGTGTCCGAATGGACAAAAGAAAAATCACAAGCATAACAATATAAACATAAACAATATGATGAATGATATAGTATAATAAAAGCATAATAAAAGAGATAAGGAGCGAGAGATTGAAATAAAGAGGATATGGTGCGAGAATGAATTAAAATGTTAGTACATTAATAATATTTACATAGAAATGGTGTGATGAACTTAATCAAACACAACCAAAAAGAGATTACCAAAATAGAGAGGCAACTGGATCCAATTGGATCTTATTTCGAATTCGGGACAAGTTTAGGTCTATGTTAAGCAATCGCCGAGTAATTTACGAAGTAATTACCCTACAAATGAGGCCGGCCACCACCAATTAAGGTGGGAAATATTTGTGCTAATACACGTTAGAGAAATGATATGATGAATCATTCTCCGAAAACATGTCGCACGAAAAGAAAAGGTGGTAATTGTCTAATCTTAATCGAGATTTCACATTGATTATTCAAATGCAACCTATCACGATCCCAAAGTATGGAGAATGATCCAAATGATCATTCATCCATAGATTTGGAATAATGAAGATTAAACTTCTTCGAAAACCAATAATCTACGAATCAGAGATCTCATCTACAAAAAAAAAATGAAGAAGAAATGGATCTAACACTTATGATCCACTCAAAATCAACCAAAAGAAACCAAATCAAATTGAAATAAAAATAAAGAAAATTAAAGTTAAAACACTAACATCCTCTTTCTTTATATTTTTCTTAAAATGAACTTATAATTAAAAATTAAAAGGAATATATTAACAAATATAAAAACAAATAACAAAAAAACTAGTAGAAAAGGATTTAAAAAAAAAATAAGAAAATAGAAGGGAGAGGGATGCGCTGGAATTGGGAGTATGTATAGTAATACATATCCAATGGCATTGAGGCCCAAAACACACTTCTTATAAAACAAAATAAAAAAAAGAAGATTTATGAAAACAAACCAATAAAAAACAAAAAGACTCAGGATAAATATTCCTCTTCATTTGCAAAAACGCGGTGGCCCTGTACCTTCTTCTTCATAACATGAAAACATAGCCGGCTCCGTAGTCTCCGTCAAGCCGCGACGCAAACGGTTATCTCCCTCAATCAATTTCGCTCATTCTTCTCTTCTTCTTTTCCGATCCGGATTTACTATGATGAGTGCAAGATGAATTGAAAGAAATTGGTGAGAGTATGTGAAATTGATGAAAGATTGAATGGAGTTTATGAATTTTACAGGTTCTCAGATGAAGAATCAATGAAGGTGGAAGTTTGAAATTGGGATGATGGTGACGACGGATGAAATGATTTGAAGCTTAATTTGTGTTTTTTTTTTCTTTTCTGCAGAAATTTTGGGGGCTTTTTAAGCTTTGTGAAGAATGAAGGAGAGTGATGTATTTATAGATGAATTGAGGTCAGATTGAGTTTGAAATCGGTTTCCCGTTTTGTTCAGTTTTGGAAGCATTCTGAAGCATGGCCAAGGCGTATGCTTGCTGCGTTCTGTGTATCATTTCAGTGCGTTTTGGAATCATCACTTATGCGTGTTCATACTGCTTCCTTGTGTGATATTTTTCTGCGTTTAATTCAATAGTCTCTTGCGTTTTGTTCTTGCTGTGTTTCCGTGTGCCGCGTTTTGCCGAAGGTGTGATGTTCACGTGATGTTGCGTTTTTGATGCTGAGTTTGTTCACTTCATTTTACTTGTTGATGTGCGTTTCGTGCAGCTTGAAGGCGTGACGTCTTACGCTTCGCTGTGCACGTGATGAAGGCGTGATGCTGATTGTTGTAGCTGAATGTGTGCGGCTAAAGGTGTGAATGTTGCGTTTTGTTGACTTTTGGATAAGAGGCTTGATGAGCGTGAATCATGTGGCTGAAGTGAAGTGTTGATGGCTTGAGTGAATAAGTTGTGTGGCTTAGGATTAGCTGGATATTTGCAGTGTGAAAATTTGAAGAAGCCAGCTAGGATTTTTTTATCAACTAATGGCTTGTTGGATAGAGGAATTTGGTCACGTGTTGGGGTGTCTACAGTGAGGCTTGGAAAATGAATCTGAATGTTTTTTTCTTTGTGATATTATGTGAAGTGGTCTCATTATAAAAATGATGGACTCTTATAAATGGGCTTTAAGATATTATGATAGGCTTTTAAAAAAAGATAATTGAGAGAGAGAAAAAAATGGATTGAAATATAGTAAGGATTTAATAATAATTGAAAAATGGCTAAAAATGGATTAGAAAAAAAAATAATATCTAAATAATGTGATTGGATAAAAAATGAAAAAAATGGATAATGAATTAGAATTTGGAATTTTTGTGAATTGAATTAAAGAAAGGAATAGAAATGGATAATGGATATGGAATTGATTATTTAGCCCAAAACTGAATCTTAATTATTCTTCCACAAGCCACTTGATTAAACACAGTCATTCCGAAACCATTGAATAAATCGCAACTTTGGTCACAACCATTTTAATCATCTGAAAATTGCCTCGATTATTTGAATCCATGCTGAAGAAAATAAATCCACAAATGAATCACTGATAAATTGATGAACAAACCGAACTTCACACGCAACACTTCTCGATAATCTGATGACTTTCGCACACAACACAACTTGAACTTTTTGAATACACATCATTTGAGAAACAAAACACTGGTACACATAACTTGCAGTTGAAACAATCTTTGATAGTTTGACCATGATTAGGTCAAACGTCCATCTGAATCGAATCATAATTGAACAACCACCTTTGAATTGAAAATACTACCCTGCATTTTAAATCTTGCAACACAGAAGAAGAAGAAACAAATTGCGACATATTTTTGTATTTTGGTTAGAGGTTAGTAAATATAAACAAATAAAGCAAGTAAAAACATGGTGATTCCCCGCGAGGCATAGACCTACAACTGAGAAGGATAAACGAACCAGTGTGTGATCTTGTTTGTATGCAGAATGCAGATGAGATGCGAAAAAATATTAGGGTCAAAAATTAGGATATGACACCTACATTTTCCTCATTCTTTCTTTTTGTTATTTTTCAGTTCCTTTCTCATTTCCATTCCCATTCAATTTAGCAGTTCATTTGTTCAACAACAGTTATATTTTTTCTCACCCTTTGAAACAAACAAGCAAGCGTGGATCCCGTCGAGTATGGCAGACGGTATGGGGTGCTAATACCTTCTGAGGTCGTAACCGACTCCCGAACCCAGATCTTTGGTTCACAGGACCTTGTCCTTTCCTTCTTCCTCAAGTTTGTGCAGCATTACCTTTCCTGTTCCTTCGGGATAAAAATGCCTGGCTCGTGACTCTACCTTTTCCGCGCCACTTTCGCGTTTGTACCTGGATGAAAATCCCGGGAGCGACAGCTGGCCACTCTGCTGGGGACCAGACCCAAAATCTTTGGTTTCCCTTGTAGCGTCAATCCTAGCGTCTGTTTGTTTTTGCTTTCTTTGGGTGTTTATATGTGTGTGTTGTTGTGCTTATTTACTATTTTCGTTTACAGTTTATTTTACAGCTTTATTCACTACTTTCAGTATTTATATTCACATGCATCATATGCTGGACTGTTTGGCTTTCATATTTTATGTGGGATGGGGTTACTGTGAGATGAGCTCGTAACTGGGCCTCGAGTGCACCCTAGGACTTAGAGTGGTTCCACTTTGGCTTCATGGCATCTTGCTATGTTGGTAATAGTGAGTTCCACACCTTGACTTGCAACCTTCTCGGAAATGTATTGATGCCGGAATCTTTCTGGGGCAATACACAACCTTGATAGTTATGTGTAGTTAGGGGACCGATCATTGAAAAACTTTGTGGAAACATCCCTCTCCAGTGATGACAGTGGCTGACCACATTTGTTGGCAAACCCATTCACATCCTAGCGCCCACTAGGGACTCGCATAGGATGGCCTGGTTCTCTCATAGGAATCAAGTTAAGGCAAACTAATCGTATGACGATAGTATTGTACCCTTCGGGATGAATATGCTATTCAGTGCTTGAAGCTGGGGACTTATGAGGGATGCTTGTTCCTTGGACTCACCTGAGACCTCCCTGAGTAGTATATAATTCCAAACCGATTCCCTGATTTTTTCATGAGCCATTTATCGGAAATGGTGAATGTATTATTGTTATTCGGCTTTGAGAGTCTGTGATGTTGACCCGAGTAGCACACCTGTGAGATTGGGAGGGGTTTACAGGATTGAAGGAGCCCTAAATTTCAATATACCTACTATCCCAGCATACTTCAGTGATATGATCTTGTTCTATTAATTATGGATTCTGAAGTCATGAACTCCTGATCAGAGATACTTGTGATGATCTTGTGGCCTTGAACAGACACTTGATCACTTGATTCACTACACAGACACATCACTGATCACATGCATTACCTTGCATAACATCATAACATCATTAATCATTTGTGTTCTTTTTATTCTCAGAGTTCATTACCTCCTATTTCTGGTCATATTTGCTGCTTCAACATGGAGATTCCAAGGAAAAGAAATGTCCACTATATTTTCCCACAACCGGAGACAAAGATTATTCAGGGATTAATTAGCTTGATGGGTGACAAAGTCCTTGATGATTTCAGGAAAGAGTTTGGCAAGATCCTTGATTATGTGAGCAAGCCCACAGTTGACCAGAGGGATAGCTTGCATTCTTTGTTGCAGTTCTATGATCCACAGCTGAGGGTCTTTGTTTTCCCTGATTATATCTTCGTACCTACTGAAATTCTGTGATCAGGTATGAGATGTCCTATGAGATGTTCCAACACTTGACAGATTTAACCAAAACTTAAAGTGCAAGAAAATTAAACAACACAGTAGTTTGTTAACCCAGTTCAGTGTATAACCACACTTACATCTGGAGGCTACCAAGCCAGGAGGAAATCCACTATAAGTAATATTAATTCTAGACTTAAACCACCCAGTTTAATCTTTCACTTAATATCTACCCAATGCAATTTCTACCTAAGACACAACTTAGATATGAGTACCAACTCACTCCCCCTCAATCACACAGTGATCTAGTTTACAAGTTTAATAAAATTGAAGTCATACTTCAAACAAAACAGCTTGATCTTACTTCACAGTTTCAATCAAATCACAAATACACTTATGCTTAAAAGCTCATAAAGTGGTACAATAAAAACAACCTGCTATTAAAACACAACACCCTATTTTGTCTTCTGAAATTCGTACTAAATTCTGTGAGTTTCTGTTGATTAAATAGGTGTTTGTATTTTGGGCTTTCTGTAGGTTAATCCAGTCCTAAAAACGCATGCAACTTCCACCTTGAATTAGGGTTTGTTACTTCCTAGATTCTTGGTGATTTAGTTCTTCTGATTATGCTGAAGCCTCATAACAATACTCCCTACATATGCGCCTTATTTTGTTTTTGTCCATCCATAATTAATTCCAGATAACTTTCCTTAAATATCTCAGATCAGTTAGTCATTAATTAATTCTGGTAGCAGGTTTGAGATGTCTCAACATCTGATGGGACATCCTGAAAAACTGAACTTAAATCATTTACACAATGTCCCAACATCTGGTGTGACATCCTGAATTAAGTTCTTATACTCTGTTTGATAATGTCCCAACATCTGATAGGACATTCTGAACTGAATTCAATATTTCTTGTTGGTCAAAAATTCTGCCAATTCTAAACATCTACAAACTCCCCCTTTGGCTAATTTTTGGCTAACATCCTTTTCTGATTTTCAGAGTGCAGCAGAAGTTCTTTAATCAGAGTGCATCATTTCTTTTCTATTGAATCATGTGTGAGATTACTCCCCCTCAAACATTCATGTGTTCAGTCTTGTTGCAACAAAAATATTTTACAGATTTAGTTCAGAAGCAAACAGAGATTTTTCATTCATAATCAAACAGCATTATACATTGTTGTTGTTGATGTTCTCCCCCTTGTTAGACATAAATTTGGGGCCAAAGAGACTAATTCAAAAATACAATGCAGAAGCTGTCATTACATAATCCTCACATACAATTTTCACTCAGATTCCTCACAGTCAGTTTCTTCATCTTCCTCATTCTCCTCATCAGAAGAAGCAGCTTTCTGATCACTTTCAATCTCCAGCCTTTGGATAATCTCCTCAAGCTTCTGCTTCCTTGCATCCAGTTCCTTGCAAGTACTCTTCAGTTCAACAATCAATGCAGCTTTGGAGATTGGAGACTTTGCATTTGGAGGACCAGCAGATGTCCCAGAGGGTGCTTCAACATCAACTACATGATGACTTAGGAACAGCTTGTAGTGGAAGGCCAGAGGGCTTTCTCTTTTGCACATTGTGTCCTTTTCAGTGAGGATCCCAGGGTACTGACTCAGCACTATTCCACATAGCAAGGAAGGAAAGGCAATTGGCAGCTTTGTTGCAGATGATCCAGCATGCTTCAATGTCTGATCAAAGATGTAAGCTCCATAATCCAGCTTTGTTTGTGTGCCTACAACATAAATGAACCTGCCCAGGCCAGTGGATATTGAGGATGTATGATTGGTAGGTACCCAGTTTGCTGTACCAATCCTGTTCAGCATGGCATATTTCCTTGTCAGCATGCTCACTGAGAGCTTTCCTTTTACTGGCCAAGCCTTGACCTGGTTAGCAGTGATAACCTTGCAGACCTGGTTATCTGTCTTCCCTAACTCATTTGGACCATCATATTCTCTTTCAAGATATTGGTTGATGACCTGAGGAGAGAATTCTACACACCTGCCTCTTACAAATACTTTTCTAAAGTCAGTAGACTTACCATTAGCACACTCTTCTTAGAGGTTGATTATGAATTCCTTGACCAGCATCTCATAGCAAGGAGAGAAGTTGGAGACAGTCTTGAAGAGGCCAGCAGAAGAAATGAGATCAATTAACTCTGTGCACTCAAGTGCATTACTGCTCAGCTCTCTTTCAAGTGCTACCCTTCTTTGATAAACAAACTTCCATCTATTCACACTTGAAACATGATGGAAGGAAATGTTGTCCAAGGGAGCTTCTGGAACAGCAGTTGATGACCTTGAGGGTGCTGATTTCTTCTTTGGAGGAGATGTTGGGACATCTGCTTCAACATCTGAATCTGGAGGAGTGACAGCTTTCCTCTTTTGTGTTTGCACCTTGCTCCATTGTTTTGTAGGACCAAAGACAGCTTTAGCTTTGTCCTTCTTTGGGGTAGCTTGCTTCTTCTCAGGAATTGCATGTCATGCATGCATCTTTTCTTTCCTAGTTCTGAGCCTTTTGGCTATGCTAGGTTTTACAGAGGCAATGATTTCTGTATCAGAATCATGCTCTAGGTTCACAACAGGAGAGGATTGAGCAGTCTCCTCTTCAGCTGGTGGATCAACAGAGATGTGCTCTTCAGTTGAGACCTTGGTCTGGTCCTCAGATGCTTCTTCATCACTATCATTTGAGGCCTTTTCTGGTCCTCAGATGTTTCAACAGCAGCATCAGATGAGGCCCTTTGCTGATCCTCAGATGTTTCAACATCTATTGGGACATCCTGTTTAGCAGGAGTGTCCTTTGCAGCCTGAGGTTGTTGATCTTCTTGTGGAGCTGGCATGGTGCTCAGAGGGATAGAAATGCCACTAACCACTCTTTGTTCAGAAAGAATCCTGTTTACCAACTCCTTTATGGAATCATCCACATATTCAGAAGATTTTGGAGTGATGTTTGCTGGTGAAGGTATGCCTTGGATTTGCTACAAACTTGATCTTTTGTTCTTTTTGGAGTTCTTGGCTTTTTAGCAATAGGAATACTTCCTCTGATTTCATCCATTGGAGTTGAATCCATGGGTACCACAGAAATGGGAGTTGCATGCACTACATCTTCCTTGTTGAGGATTTCTTCAGGAATGTTAGGGTTTTGAGACATTTTCGAAGAAGGTGGATGAAGAGTTTTAGGGTTGATGAGTTCTGAAAAACAGTTAGAGAATGCAATTCGTTTTTGAGAGTATGATGAGAAGATGGATAGCTGAAAGCAAGCTGATATTATATAAGTAGCCGTTACTTTGAGACTTTTTAGGAGAGGAATACTCAAGGTGCTTGACCAGACTGGTGTTGCCATCTGGTGCTTATGCCACACAATGTCATATGACATGTTGGCACATCTCCATAACTGCTAGATTTCACATAAGCAGATTCCCAATTTGCCCCTTAGGTTTTCAAATTGAGTAGCATCCAAGGCTTTGGTAAATATATCAGCCAACTGCAAATCTGTAGCTACATGTTCCAGTGAAATCACTTTCTCTTCTACAAGATCTCTGATGAAATGATGTCTTATATCAATATGCTTGGTCCTGCTATGTTGGATAGGATTCTTTGATATGTTAATAGCACTTAAGTTATCACAGTACAATGTCATGACATCTTGTGGGACATTGTACTCAGTGAGCATTTGCTTCATCCAAACCAACTGTGAACAACTGCTTCCAGCTGCTATATATTCAGCTTCAGCAGTAGATAAGGATACACAATTTTGTTTCTTACTGAACCAAGAAATCAAATTGTTTCCTAGAAAGAAGCATCCTCCAGAAGTGCTTTTTCTGTCATCAGCACTTCCAGCCCAATCAGCATCACAGAAGCCAGTGAGAATTGGTTTGCATCCATGAAAGTACATTATGCCATAGTCACAAGTACCATTAACATATTTCAGAATTCTCTTGACTTGATTAAGATGACTGACTTTTGGATCAGCTTGATATCTTGCACATACACCTACTGCAAATGCTATGTCTAGTCTGCTAGCAGTCAGATATAACAAGCTTCCAATCATACTTCTGTACATGATTTGATCTACATTCTCATCCTTTTCATCTTTAGTCAGCTTTAAATGTGTGGGGGCAGGAGTTCTCTTATGAGTAGCACTGTCCATTCCAAATTTCTTGACTATGTTCTTGGCATACTTGCTTTGGGAAATGAACATGGAGTCTTCCATTTGCTTTATTTGAAGTCCAAGAAAGTAGGTTAATTCTCCTACTAGGCTCATTTCAAATTCAGATTCCATTTGGTTGACAAAATGTTTAACCATCCTGTCTGACATCCCACCAAAGACAATGTCATCTACATATATTTGAGCAATCATGACATTTCCTTCTTCATCTTTAACAAACAAGGTTTTGTCAATTCCACCTTTCCTGTACCCTTGCTTGATAAGAAAAGTAGTCAGCCTTTCATACCATGCTCTTGGAACTTGCTTCAGACCATAAAGAGCCTTCTTTAGTTTGTATACATGATTTGGACAGCTTGGATCAACAAATCCTTTAGGCTGTTCTACATATACCTCTTCATTAAGATAACCATTTAAAAAGGCACTTTTCACATCCATTTGAAATAGCTTGAACTTTAAGATACAAGCAATTCCCAAAAGTAGTCTGATTGATTCAAGCCTTGCTACTGGTGCAAAGGTTTCATCAAAGTCTACTCCTTCAATTTGTGTGTATCCTTGAGCTACAAGTCTAGCTTTGTTCTTTGTAACAACTCCTTGCTCATTTGACTTTTTCTTATACACCCATTTAGTTCCAATCACATTTATGTCATCAGGTCTAGGAACAAGGTTCCACACTTCATTCCTTGTGAATTGACCTAATTCCTCTTGCATAGCACAAATCCAATATTCATCAGTAAGAGCTTCCTTGATGTTTTTAGGTTCTATTTTAGAAACAAAACAAGAACCTGAAAGCACTTCTCTTGATCTAGTGCTTACACCTCTGTTGGGATCACCAATTATCAAATCTTTGGGATGATCCTTCTGGATTCTGATGGAGGGAGGTTTGCTGGATTGTTCTGTCCTTGCATCAGTTTGAGTGAAGTCAGAATGATCACTCTTTTCTTCAGCTTCAGTCTTGATATCAGCAGATGTTCCAACATCTTCTGGGACATCTGTAGGAGCATCATCAATTATCACATTTATGGACTCCATGATAACCTTGGTTCTAGAATTAAATACTCTATATGCTCTGCTTTTTATAGAGTATCCAAGAAAAATCCCTTCATCACTTTTAGGATCCATTTTTCTTCTTTGCTCCCTATCTGCCAGAATATAACAGTTACTTCCAAACACATGGAAGTACTTAACTGTGGGTTTTCTGCCCTTCCAGACTTCATAGATTGTGGACAGAGTTTCTTTCCTTAGAGTAACTCTGTTATGGATGTAACAAGCTGTGTTCATAGCTTCAGCCCAGAAGTACAAAGGTAACTTTTTAGCATGGATCATAGCTCTTGCTGATTCTTGAATAGTTCTATTCTTCCTCTCAACAATCCCATTCTGTTGAGGAGTGATTGGTGAAGAATATTCATGATTGATTCCTTCTGAAGAACAGAAATCTAAGAATTTTTGGTTCTCAAATTCTTTTCCATGATCACTTCTTATTCTGATTACACAGCTGGCTTTTTCCCTTTGTATTCTTTGGCATAAGTCTTTGAATACATCAAATACATCAGACTTTTCTTTGATGAAATTTATCCATGTATACCTTGAAAAGTCATCAACCACCACATAGGCATACCTCTTACCACCAAGGCTCTCAACCTGCATAGGTCCCATAAGATCCATATGCAATAGTTCCAAAACTTTGGAAGTTGTTAGATGTTGGAGCTTTGGATGGGACATCTTGGTTTGCTTGCCTATTTGACATTCACCACATATTTTGCCATCATCAATCTTCAGTTTAGGAATACCTCTTACAGCATCCATAGATATAATCTTCTTTATGCCTCTGAAATGAAGATGACCTAGTCTTTGGTGCCATAGTTTCACTTCTTCTTCTTTAGCTAAAGAGCAAGTTGAAGTGAGACTGAAGTCTTGAGGTTCCCACATGTAACAGTTGTCTTTAGATCTGGCACCTCTCATGACAACCTCTTGTTCTTTGTTAGACACTATACATTCAGTTTTGGTAAAGTTTACACTGTACCCTTGATCACATAATTGACTTATGCTGATCAGGTTAGCAGTTAAACCTTTAACCAGTAGCACATCATTTAGCCTTGGTACATCTTGACAGTCCAAGGTCCCAACTCCCTTGATTTCTCCTTTAGCTCCATCTCCAAAGGTTACATATCTGGATGAATTTGACTTTAAGTCTACTAGCAGATTCTTCAATCTAGTCATGTGTCTTGAACGTCCACTGTCAAAGTACCAGTCTTCTTTGGCTGATACTCTTAGTGATGTATGTGCTATATATGCAACACCTTTCTTTGACCATTTGAGTTGAGATTTCTTTTGATACCTCTGCCCTGTGTATTGTTCATCAGTAGAGCTCCAAGGTTGCTTGTTGATCTTGTTCTTGGGTATGTAGCTTTGATCAGCATGAAGACTAGCTTTTGGTCTCCATACCTTCTTGATGACCTCTGTCTTCTGCTTAGGAGGTTGCTGATCTCTTTGATGTCTATGCAGCACTTTCTTGGTAACTTCTGTTTTCTGCTTAGGAGGTTGCTGATACATCTGATTTGGATATCCATGCAACTTATAGCAATGAGGTTTGATATGTCCAAATCTTCCACAATGATGACATCTCCATCTTTGATACTTTTTCTTCATTATGTTCTTTTCAGAATGTTGAGACATCTGTTGGAACATTATGTTTGACTTTGTGTTCTTTTCATGATGTTGAAGCATCTGTTGGGACATCTTGTTTGACTGTATGGACTTTGAAGTAGTTTTGCTAGAGCTAGCTTCATCCTTATGAACTCTGTTAAATCTCAGTCCACTTTTATCCCCTGAATGCTTATTGTTGTTGAGAATAACATCCAGTGTACTTGAGCTACTGTTCAACATTCTAACAGATTTGGACATGTGTTCCAACTTGGAGTTGAGAAGACTTACTTCACTTTTCAAGGTGTCAATAATCTCTAGATCACTTGCTTTTTCATCCTTTAGTGCCTCATTCTGCTTCTTTAGTTTTATAATCTCACTGCATATTTCAGTGCTTCTTTTGAATAGATCTTTGTATGCTTGCTCAAGTTCTTCAAAAGTAAGCTCCCCATCACTGGATTCACTTTCAGATTCACATAATCCAGCTAGAGCAGTGATATGCTTAGCTGATTCTTCTTCTGAATCACCTCCTGAGTCTTCATTAGACCAGGTTACAGAGAGTCCTTTCTTTTTCCTTTTTAAGTAGGTAGGACATTCATTCCTGATGTGTCCATATCCTTCACATCCATGGCATTTAATTCCTTTTTCTTGACTGGTCTTTTCATCATAATTTGACCTTCTGTTAGCATCATAAGGTCTTTTGTTCTCAGAATAGTTTGTGTATCTTCCACTGGGTTTGGATTTGCCTTCCATCCCTCTGAGAATCTTTTTGAATTGTTTTCCAAGCATAGCAATGTTGTCTGATAAGCTTTCACCAGTTTCTGATTTATCATCTTCTTCTTCATCAGTATTTGTCACCAAGGCTATGCTTTCGTTCTTCTTTACATTTGTGTCATTCATTCCCATCTCAAATGTTTGAAGGGAACCAATGAGCTCTTCAACTTTCATTGTGCATATGTCTTGAGCTTCTTCTATTGCTGTGACTTTCATGTCAAATCTTTTTGGCAAAGATCTGAGAATCTTTCTTACAAGCTTTTCATCAGTCATCTTTTCTCCCAAGGCTCCAGAAGTATTGGCTATATCTAAGATGTTCATGTAGAATTCATGAATTGTCTCATCTTCCTTCATTCTCAAGTTTTCAAACTTGGTGGTGAGAAGTTGAAGTCTTGACATTTTTACCTTTGATGTTCCTTCATGAGTTGTTTTTAGAGTGTCCCAAACATCTTTGGCCAGCTCACAGTGATGCACAAGTCTAAATATGTTCCTATCAATGCCATTGAATAAGGCATTTAAGGCCTTGGAGTTGCCTAGTGTTGAATCTTCTTCCTCCTTACTCCATTCTTCTTCAGGTTTCAACACTTTTGATCCATCTTTGGTGTCTTGGACAGGATGTTCCCATCCAATGTTGACTGCTCTCCAGGCCCTGTTGTCAAGTGATCTTAAGAATGCAATCATTCTTGGCTTCCAGTAGTCATAATTAGATCCATCCAGTATAGGTGGTCTATTTACTGATCCTATATCTCTGTCCATGTTTCCAGAATTTGTATTCCCTAGATCTCACCCAGTATAAACAGGCAGGGTGCCTGCTCTGATGCCAATTGAAATTCTGTGATCAGGTATGAGATGTCCTATGAGATGTTCCAACACTTGACAGATTTAACCAAAACTTAAAGTGCAAGAAAATTAAACAACACAGTAGTTTGTTAACCCAGTTCAGTGTATAACCACACTTACATCTAGAGGCTACCAAGCCAGGAGGAAATCCACTATAAGTAATATTAATTCTAGACTTAAACCACCCAGTTTAATCTTTCACTTAATATCTACCCAATGCAATTTCTACCTAAGACACAACTTAGATATGAGTACCAACTCACTCCCCCTCAATCACACAGTGATCTAGTTTACAAGTTTAATAAAATTGAAGTCATACTTCAAACAAAACAGCTTGATCTTACTTCACAGTTTCAATCAAGTCACAAATACACTTATGCTTAAAAGCTCATAAAGTGGTACAATAAAAACAACCTGCTATTAAAACACAACACCCTATTTTGTCTTCTGAAATTCGTACTAAATTCTGTGAGTTTCTGTTGATTAAATAGGTGTTTGTATTTTGGGCTTTCTGTAGGTTAATCCAGTCCTAAAAACGCATGCAGCTTCCACCTTGAATTAGGGTTTGTTACTTCCTAGATTCTAGGTGATTTAGTTCTTCTGATTATGCTGAAGCCCCATAACAATACTCCCTACATATGCGCCGTATTCTGTTTTTGTCCATCCATAATTAATTCCAGATAACTTTCCTTAAATATCTCAGATCAGTTAGTCATTAATTAATTCTGGTAGCAGGTTTGAGATGTCTCAACATCTGTTGGGACATCCTGAAAAACTGAACTTAAATCATTTACACAATGTCCCAACATCTGGTGTGACATCCTGAATTAAGTTCTTATACTCTGTTTGATAATGTCCCAACATCTGATAGGACATTCTGAACTGAATTCAATATTTCTTGTTGGTCAAAAATTCTGCCAATTCTAAACATCTACAAACTCCCCCTTTGGCTAATTTTTGGCTAACATCCTTTTCTGATTTTCAGAGTGCAGCAGAAGTTCTTTTATCAGAGTGCAGCATTTCTTTTCTGATGAATCATGTGTGAGATTACTCCCCCTCAAACATTCATGTGTTCAGTCTTGTTGCAACAGAAATATTTTACAGATTTAGTTCAGAAGCAAACAGAGATTTTTCATTCATAATCAAACAGCATTATACATTGTTGTTGTTGATGTTCTCCCCCTTGTTAGACATAAATTTGGGGCAAAAGAGACTAATTCAAAAATACAATGCAGAAGCTGTCATTACATAATCCTCACATACAATTTTCACTCAGATTCCTCACAGTCAGTTTCTTCATCTTCCTCATTCTCCTCATCAGAAGAAGCAGCTTTCTGATCACTTTCAATCTCCATCCTTTGGATAATCTCCTCAAGCTTCTGCTTCCTTGCATCCAGTTCTTTGCAAGTACTCTTCAGTTCAGCAATCAATGCAGCTTTGGAGATTGGAGACTTTGCATTTGGAGGACCAGCAGATGTCCCAGAGGGTATGCCTTACTATGCTTCAGAGAGGACCCCTCCTCATGAGGATATCACTGATGCCCGACATTTGAGTATGCTCAGACTCAAGATGGGATTAGAAGCTGGCCAAAGTAAGGGGATCCCTTTGAATTTTCTTATCACAGAGGCACATATCATGGTATTGGGAAAGAAATGGGCAGACTTCAAAGCATTATTAGCCATGATAGTGTATGGAATCAGTTTATTTCCAGGAGAGAAAAGGCTAATTAGTATGGAGGCCATTACCATCTTTGTCAAAAGAAATCCTGTACCTACATTGCTAGCTGACTTCTACTATGGAGTTCACCACAGGAATGAAAAGAGGAAGGGACATGTAAATTGTTGTGCTCCCCTATTAGCTGATTGGTTTGTAAGGCAACTCCCTAAATCAGGACCTTTTCAGGACTTGAAACAGTCTTGGAAGTGGTCCAAAAGATTAATGGGCTTAACCTCAGCTGACATTGCTTGGGGGTGCAACAGAGATCTTGTGTGCAAATAAATATTGGTCAGTTGTGGTAGCTTTCCAAATGTGCCCTTGATAGGAAGGAAAGGTGGGATCAGGTACAATTCTATCTCATCCAGGAAACAATTTGGCTATCCTTTAAGAGATGTACCTTTGATTGAAGATACAAATGCGTCTTTATACTTTCCAGCAGAAGAAAATTTCAAGATGAGCATACTAGCATCCCAAGCTTGGGAAGTTAGAGTGATGAAAGGAAAGAAATACTTTGGGAGGGTAGATCCCAATACTTATGATCCTTTTTCCAGCTGGTTGGAAGATCGTGTAAAGACTCTGTTGCTCCCGTTCTCTAAGGAAACACCTCTCTACCCTAAGGAGATAATACCCATAACTTCAGTGCCTCTTCCAGAATATCAAAAATTGGAAGCCTTGGTTCAACAACTCAAGTTGGAGAAATAAAAAGCCTATAATTCATGCCAGAAATTGAAGATGCAAAACCAAAAATTGGAGGAAAGAGCTCACAAAGTTGAAGAAATGGTCAGGCTCAAGCAGCAAGACTTTCAAGAAAGAGAGCTCTACTTCAAGAAAAGGAGATTAGCTGAAACTCACAAGGTGGCCCAGCGCCGGAAAGAGAAGAAAGAGTTTAATGAAGCTAATGAAGCTATCACCTTATGGCAAGAGAAGTGGGAAGACAATTTGAAAAGGCAGAAAGAGCTGGAAGTCAAGCATAAGCTAGAAATCAAGAGTCTTCAAGATTCTTTGGATGGATAGAGAGGGATCCTTCAGAAGGCTTATCATAAAGAGAAGAGTCATCTCCAAAGTTTAGCAGAAAGCCAACAAGCAGTAAAGGAAGCTCAAAGAGAAATAGAAGAATTGAAAGTGAAAGCTGATGTGAAGAGAGCCAAGGTCGATCCTATTACAAACCCGGAAAGTGAAAAGGTGTTCCTACAACAAATTGAGGAGTTGCATGCCTCCTTTGACCTTAGGGATATCCTAATTCAGAAGCTCATACAGGAACCTACACATCCAGATGTAGCTCAGCTGTTGCAAGGTGTCAAGCGCCTTAGTTGGAGGTTACGGGATGTAAATTTTCCTAAGCTTTAGTCTTGTATTCATATGACTTGGATTACCCACAGGCTTGTTGTGGGAATCCCCTCTCTCCTAATGTACTTTTATCTTGACATATGAATTTTCACCCTGTGAGGGTTTATGCTGTTTCAATTATCTTCTGGTTTACTTGAAGTCTCTGGTTATATCTGTTGCACGGACACAAAATAAGGCCACCACTTCAAATTTGAATGTCACGCGGGATTTTCTTGCAAGGGATATTTTCTCAACACCAGAATGGGAAAGTAAATGAAATCTTGGAAATAAAGGGAACACATTGCATTGCATACACATCATTTACATTTCTTCTTTGTTTTTGCAGGTTTTCTACAGGTTGCTTAACTTATTTGTATTACAGGCAAAGATTGCGAGAGATGCCAAGACCCGTCATCTCCGACAGAATATCCTGCATTATTATGCAACTCGCAACAACCAGAGAATAGTCATGGATGCTATGCAAACTGAGCTTAATGAATTCCGTACCAGAATGTGGGAAGTCATGGTCATGATGTAAGGGATGGCTCAGGGACAACAAGATTTGAGAAATGCAATTCAGGGGCTCAACCTTCCTCAGACTAATCCTCCTGTAACCACTCCTGAGGTACAAGTGACTCCTCCTAACACCAACAATGGTCCAGGTGGGCCTCGAGTTCCAGAAAAGGACACAACAACTTTCATTCCAGTACAAGACAGGCAGGAGGATCAGTTCCCTTCTTTCAACAATGATATGCGGTTCGGCAGAGAAGGAAATCTTCAAGACTTTTTGATGCTTGCTGAGAAAGTCAAAGCCCTTGAGTGTAGAGACACTTTGGGGATAAATGTGTCTGACATGGGTCTAGTCCCCGGGGTGGTTATTCCTCACAAATTCAAGTCACCGACTTTTGACAAGTATAACGGTAGCTCCTGCCCTAATACTCACTTGCAGGCGTTCTACCAAAAAATTGTTGCCCATACTAGGGATGAAAAGCTATGGATGTACTACTTCTAGGATAGTCTCTCCGGAGGATCCTTGGAATGGTATATGAAGTTAGAGAGAAGCTCCGTGAGGAACTGGAAGGAATTGGGAGAAGCATTCCTCAAGAAATATCAGTATAATATCGACATGGCGCCCAGTCGCACTCAACTTCAAAGTTTGACTCAGAAGAACTCCGAGAGCTTCAATGATTACACATAGAGGTGGCGTGAAGTGGATGCCAGAGTACAACCACCTTTGCTGGAGAGATAAATGGTAGACCTGTTCCTGGATACCCTCCCTGGGCATTTCATGGAAAGGCTAGCGGGATGTTCCTCAAGTGGGTTCTCAGATATCATCTTGACTGGCGAAAGGGTAGAGAGCTGGATCAAGCAAGGGAAGATTCATAATGGGGGCGCTTCGAGTTCTGGTGTCAAGAAGCCCTTCGCGAAGAGGAAAAAAGGAGAGACCGGGGCAGTGTACGCGCAGAGGGGAGAAAATAATAGAGGGTTTTATCAGCAAGTGGCCCCTGTCACTATCTCAGCTCAACCTATTCAACAGCAAGTCCAACAACCATAACAACAACGCCAACAAGGGTATCAACAAACAGCTCATCGTCCATATTACCCCCAGAAGACCAGAGAAAGACATCTTGAAACTCGACCTATGTCCTATTCACAACTTTTGAAAAATCTCCTCCAACAACAACTGGTTCAGCACAGAACTTTGCAACCCCAGAAGCCAGGGCAACTTCCTGAAGGATACGATACAAATGCCAGATGCGAATTTCATTCTGGAGCCCCCGGACATACCACAGAAAACTACAGAGCCTTGAAGTATGTATTCCAAGACCTGGTAGATTCCAAAGCAATCAACTTCGCTCCTACTCCTAATGTGATATAGAACCCCATGCCTCCTCACGGGGGTACGGTTGGGGAAATTGATGAAGGGGAGAATCTAAACTTGGTATGTGATGTCAACGACCTACAGACTCTGTTGACTGTTGTTAAAGTTTGCTTGTCACAGAGGGGTGTTTTTCCTGGGTGTGAAGATGGTTGTCCGGGATGTGCTGAAACTCCAAACGGTTGTGAGCGGTTTAAAAAGGGGACCCAGAGTATGATTAATGAAGGAGTTTTACAGTTTGACAAAGTTGTAAAGGAAAGCGAAGTCTCCATAGTAACCATTTTCTACGATCCATCTCAAGTTCCTACACGGGCCAGAGGGACACCGATAACGATTATCACTGCAGGACCAGTAATGTATCAGAGTGATAAAGCCATTCCCTGGAATTATGGTGGCGAAGTATATTGTAACGGCCAGAAACAAGATTTGGCCACATCTAACACGACCCCAACTCAAGTAGAAAACGTTGGAGTAGGGGGCTTTACTAGAAGTGGAAGTTTATTTGCGCCGGAAACACTAAGAAATAGTGTGATACCACCCAGAGACACCGCAGAAGCCCAGGCTAAGGCAATAGGGAAGAAGCCAGTGGTTGTCAATGAGCCTGCACCAGTGACGGACCCAGACATCACATTTGATAAAAAAGGTGAAGAATTTTTTAGAATTATCAAAAAGAGCGATTACAAGATTGTGGACCATCTGCAGCAGACCCCATCGAAGATTTCCATCTTGTCTTTGCTAATGTGTTTCGACAACCACATGAAGGCTCTCTTGAATATTCTGAACAAGGCTTATGTGCCTCAGGATATTTCAGTAAATCAATTAGAAGCGGTGGTATCCAGTGTCAATGCCAGTCATGGATTGGGTTTTACAGACATGGATCTAACATCTGAAGTTTGTTCTCATAATTGGGCGTTGCATATATCTTTAGAGTGTAAAGGTGCAGTACTTTCTCACGTGTTGGTAGATACCAGATCATCATTGAATGTTCTGCCCAAGAAGGAATTGATGAAGTTGGATTATGATGGAGTAGTTCTAAAGCCCAGTGACCTGGTGGTTAGAGCATTTGATGGGTCGAGAAGGTTAGTATTCGGAGAGGTGGAGTTACCAATTAAAGTAGGTCCACAAATCTTCAATATAACATTCTATGTGATGGATATACATCTTGCATATAGTTTTTTGTTGGGAAGGCCTTGGATACATTCAGCAGGAGCAGTATCGTCCACACTTCATCAAAAGCTGAAATTCGTCTGGGAAGGCCAAATTGTGAGAGTCAGTGGGGAAGAAGACATTTTCGTCAGTCATCTAGCCTCATTCAAGTATGTGGAGATGGATGGCGAGATAGTTGAGACTCCATGTCAGGCTTTTGAGCCCCTGAAAACCGAATAAGCATCTACCTTGGCAGCTTCTTCTGAACCAAAGAAGGGGGTTTCCATAGCCTCTTATAAGCAAGCTCTTGAAGTGGTAGAATCTGGGATACGAGAAGGCTGGGGCAGTCCAGTAGAAGTGCCAGAAAAGAAAGATATGTTTGGGATTGGTTATAATCCTGGGCAGTCATCATCTGGACTGAGTGCTAGAGGTCGTCAAGGCCCGATTACTTTCACGAGTGCGGGAGTGGTGGATTATGGAAGCATCAGTGCCATGCAGGACGACGTAGTTGATAGTGACTATGACTTAGATGAGTGGATCAGGCCTGTTGTTCCAGGGACTCGGCTTAATAACTGGTCATGTGAAAGGCTTATCTCAGTCACCTCATTCGAAGAGTAATAATCTTTGTTTCTGTCTTTTCTGTACTCAAGAACTATGTCTTGCCCGGGGCATAGTAGCTTTTTGTAAGGGTTCTTTTGTTCCTAACACAATTCATACTCATAAATAAAGCTGACATTTCACATTCATCCATGTTGTTCTTTGCCTTTCATTTTTGCTTTTGTTTTTCAAAAAGAAAGAAAAGTTTTAAAAATGGCAATGTTTCTCATTTTCTCAAGCCTTTTCTAAAGCCTTGCATGAATCACCATTCATGCAGGTGCTCGTCACCGGATCTTATCAATGACGACTCTGTTATGGCTAAGTATGAATTTGAAAATCTGATTTATCAAGCCGATGAGGAAGGTGAAGAAGATTGTGAACTACCTGAAGAGTTAGCCAGACTGCTTAAACAGGAGGAGAAGATGATTCAACCGCATGAAGAGGTCGTCGAAGTGATAAACCTGGGCACCAAAGAAGACAAGAAAGAAGTTAAGATCGGGGCCGCATTAGAAGAATCTATCAAGACTCGTCTAATTGATATGCTTCGAGAGTATGTTGATGTAATTGCATGGTCCTACCAAGATATGCCTGGTTTAGGCACTGACATTGTGGTACACAAGCTGCCTCTGAAAGAAGACTGTCCGCCGGTGAAGCAGAAGTTGAGGCGCACACGCCCTGATATGGCAATCAAGATAAAAGGGGAAGTACAAAAGCAATTTGATGCTGGTTTCTTGGTCGTGACCAGTTATCTTCCGTGGGTTGCCAATATTGTCCTGGTCTCTAAAAAAGACGGTAAGGTCAGGATGTGTGTAAACTACAGGGACTTGAACAGGGCCAGTCTTAAAGATGATTTCCCTCTGCCTCACATAGATGTGCTTGTTGATAATACTGCTCAATTTTCTGTGTTCTCTTTCATGGACGGGTTTTCAGGTTATAACCAGATTAAAATGTCTCCCGATGATATGGAAAAAACTACCTTTATCACGCCCTAGGGCACTTTTTGTTACAAGGTCATGTTGTTTGGTCTGAAGAATGCTGAGGCCACTTACCAACGGGCGATGGTGATGTTATTTCACGACATGATTCATCATGAAATTGAGGTTTATGTGGATGATATGATAGCAAAATCCCTAACAGAAGAAGAGCACTTGGTCAATCTAGAACGATTGTTTGACAGACTCCGGAAGTTCAGATTGAGGTTGAATCCAAACAAGTGCACCTTTGGGGTCCGTTCCGGCAAGGTACTTGGCTTCATTGTTAGTGAACAGGGAATTGAGGTTGATCCAGCCAAAGTAAAAGCCATCCAAGAGATGCCTGAACCAAAGACTGAAAAGCAAGTGCATGGTTTCTTAGGGAGGATAAATTACATTGCACGGTTTATCTCTCACCTAACAGCCACGTGTGAGCCTATCTTTAAGCTTCTGAGGAAAAATCAGGCCATCAAATGGAATGAAGATTGTCAGCAAGCCTTTGACTGAATCAAGGAGTACCTGTTAGAACCTCCAATTCTCATGCCTCTAGTGCCAGGGAGACCCTTGAACATGTATCTTACTGTGCTCGAAGGATCGATGGGATGTGTGTTGGTCAGCAAGACAAGTCTGGTCGAAAATAGCACGTCATTTATTACCTTAGCAAAAAGTTTACTGATTGTGAGACACGCTACTCACTACTCAAGAAAACGTGTTGCGCTTTGGCATGGGCTGCTCACCGACTAAGACAGTACATGCTGACCCACAACACTCTTTTAATTTCCAAGATGGATCCTGTGAAATATATCTTCGAGAAGCCAGCTCTAACAGGAAGGGTAGCCCGATGGCAGATGATTCTAACGGAGTTGATATCCATTACACTTTGCAAAAAGCAATCAAAGGAAGTGCATTGTCGGAATACTTGGCTCAGCAGCCAATCGATGATTATAAACCCATTAAATTCAAGTTTCCGGATGAGGACATCATGTTCCTCAAGTTGAAAGACTGTTAAGAACCACTTCCGGAGGAGGGGCCAGACCCTGAATCCAGATGGAATATGATGTTTGACGGGGCTATGAACATGAATGGAAGCGGAATAGGTGATGTTATCATCTCCCCAAAAGGGGTCCATACACCTTTAGCTGCTCGGTTGAGTTTCGAATGCACTAACAATGAGGCAGAGTATGAAGCTTGCATCATGGGGGTTGAAGAAGCAATCAACTTGCGAGTCAAGAACCTTGAGATCTTCGGAGATTCTGCTCTAGTGGTGAACCAAGTCAATGGCAAATGGTTAGTTCATCAACCTCACCTGGTTCCTTACATGGATTATACCAGGAGGTTGCTAACCTTCTTCACCAAGGTCAAGTTGAGTTATATTCCCCGAGACGAAAACCAGTTTGTTGATGCTCTAGCAACTTTGTCGTCCATCATTAAAGTTTGTCAAGAGAATTTAGTGCCTCGAATCATGGTTTCCCGTCTTGAAAGACCTGATTATGTCTTTGCAGTTGATAGTGGTGAAGACGACAAACCTTGGTATCATGATATCAAGCAATTCTTGAAGACTCGAGAATACCCGATGGGTATCCAGTAAAGACAAGAAGACCCTCAGAAGGCTAGCAGGTGGTTTCTTCTTGAATCAAGATGGTGTGCTATACAAGCGAAACTTTGACATGGTTCTGCTCAGATGCATGGATAGACACGAAGCAGACCTGTTGATGCAAGAGGTTCATGAAGGCTCCTTTGGTACCCATGCTGGAGGACATGCTATGGCCAAGAAACTATTGAGATCGGGATATTATTGGATCACCATGGAATCCGATTGCTGTAAATACTCCCGTAAATGTCACAAGTGTCAGATTTATGCCGATAAGGTCCATGTGCCTCTGAATCCATTGAGTGTCATGTCTTCACCATGGCCATTCGCCATGTGGGCATTGATATGATTGGCAAGATCGACCCGACAGCTTCCAATGTTCACTGCTTCATCCTGGTTGCTATAGACTATTTCACGAAGTGGGTCGAAGCGGCGTCTTATGCAAACGTCACTAAACAAGTGGTAGCCCGATTTATTAAAAGAGACATCATTTGCCGATATGGAATTCCCGAAACAATCATTAGTGATAATGGTTATAATCTCAACAACAAGATGATGGTTGACTTGTGTCGAGATTTTAAAATAGAACATCACAACTCTTCTCCATATCGCCCGAAGATGAATGGCGCCTTCGAGGCGGCCAACAAGAACATCAAGAAGATCGTGAAGAAGATGGTTGTAACATACAAAGACTGGCATGAGATGCTACCATTTGCGTTACATGGGTACAGAACATCGGTGCGCACCTCAATGGGGGCAACCCCGTTCTCATTGGTATATGGTACGGAGGTAGTCCTACCAATTGAAGTGGAAATCCCCTCGTTGAGGTTAATGATGGACATTAAGCTAGATGAAGCTGAGTGGCTCCGATCCAGATATAATCAACTGAGCCTCATTGAAGAAAAATGCCTAACAGCTGTATGCCATGGACAGTTGTATCAGCGGCGGATGAAGCAGGCTTTTGACAAGAAGGTACGACCTCAAAGGTATATACCAGGGGACCTGGTGCTGAAAAGGATTCTTCCTCCTCTTAATGATCATAGGGGCAAGTGGACACCCAATTATGAAGGGCCATTCGTGGTTAAAAAGGTTTTCTCAGGTGGAGCCTTGATGCTAACAACCATGGATGGAGAAGACTTTCAGTCCCCTGTCAACGCAGACGCAGTAAGAAAATACTTCGTGTAAAAAAGGACCCACTGGATAAAAACAGAATAAAGATCCAGGCAAAAATGGGCATCCCAGCGAGCCAAAACAGAATAAAAGGCTCGGGCAAAAATTAGGGAAATCTTGAAAAAAAATGTACACCCGCTGAGTTGAAAAGCCACATCGGACAGCTCAGGCAAAAAAGGGTATCCCAGTGGATTGAAAACCCGAAAGGGCGATCCACGCAAAAGAGGGACTAACACGAACGACTGCAATCTGCGAAATTTGTAACTCATCTGCAACTGAGGTTATTCTAAGGGTTGAAGACTAGTTCAATCACCTTTCTCAAGGGGCAGAGCGAGCGGATAGTCTTGAAGATATACTAGTCATAACCGGGTTGAAACTTGATGAGATCCACTTCTCACATTGCCAATAGGATAATTTGTTTTCCTTTTTGGCTATTTCCTCTTTCCAAGGAATGGCTTCCTTTGTAATGCCTATTCATGGCCATTTTTCCAAATCAATAAAAATTCAATTTCAGTCAACTTGTGACTATCTAATTCTTGTTTTTGTTTTACATCTAGCATCGATTGATTGCAGAAACGTCCGGCGAATTGCGGTTTATATTGTGTTGTGAACATTTGAATGCTTTCTAACTCATGCAGGAGAACAGAAACATTTAATACAACTCTAAAAGGGTGTCAAGATGCCCAAATAATGATGCATGCTATGAGCCTGGGGCATACAGGTCCAAACTAACTCTCCATGATGCAGGCACTATCAATTGTGTTTATGCAGGTACATGTACAGGTGTTGCTAACAGAGCTAAAGTAGGTTTCCGGGAAGAACATTTCATTATACTTGAACAAGAACAGGTGTTTTCCCGGGTGTCTCCAGTCATCCCCAGCAGAGTTGGAAGTTGAACTCTCCCCTAGCAAGGCAGCAGAAGGGTGGTGTCCTCCCCAAGCAGAGACTTCCCTTCAATACAGGGACAGTTCCCAGCAGTATAAGGAGTGTCTTTCCTCCCCAGTAGTTTGCTTCCTCAACAGAGCCATACCTCTGGTTCCTAGCCAAGTCAGGAGGTCTCCACTTCCCCATCAGAGTTTGAGAAGAGTCCATCTCCAGCAGGTTCTTGGCTCTCCAATCTTAAAGTCCAATTTATTTTTGGCAATGGCGGCAATTCAGAGCCGGTGTATCATTAACAATTGTCCCCGCAGAGTTGTTTCCTCCTTGCCATGATTAACCAGATCAATACAGTGATCATCAATTCTCCCCAATCAAGCCACCTGGGATACTTACAGTCTCCTAATCAGGAGATCTCTTTGCATTTGCATTTAGTAATCATCATTACATTTGCATCCTCCAAAGCATAGCATTTCCATCATTATGGAGCATTACGCCATAAATCCAAACATATGCATACCGGCATGGGCCAGTTTTGAGGAATATTACATACGACCTGTAACATCTTCTCAACCTGAGATATTCTCCACAGAAGATACTTATACCATTTGTTAGGCATCTTTGTCTTTCCAAGCAGTTGTTTTTCTTTGTGGCTTGGTCCGCCCAGCAGTCACATTGTCGAGTTGTGTTCCGCTAACGGTCTCATTAAGCCATGTTTCGCCAACAGGCACCTTCCATGGCTTGGTCCGCCCAACAGTCGCGTGTTTTTCTTTGTGGCTTGGTCTGCCCAGCAGTCACATTGTCGAGTTTTGTTCTGCTAACGATCTCGTTAAGCCGTGTTTCGCCAACAGGCACCTTCTGTGGCTTGGTCTGCCCAACAGTCGCGTGTTTTTCTTTGTGGCTTGGTCCGCCCAGCAGTCACATTGTCGAGTTCTATTCTGCTAACGGTCTCGTTAAGCCCTGTTTCGCCAACAGGCACCTTCCGTGGCTTGGTCCGCACAGCAGTCACATTTTTTTCTTTGTGGCTTGGTCCGCCCAGCAGTCACATTGTCGAGTTCTGTTTCGCCAATGGTCTCGTTCCAAAGCCCTTTTTTGTACAACATGCCCTTCCTTTTCTGTGGCTTGATTCGCTCAGCAGTGACGTTGCAGGTTATCGTTTTGTACAACGGTCCTGTTTTCCTGGGCTCTCGTTTATGTACAACGATCCCGTTCCACCTTGTTCTTTTCCCGCTACCTATTCAGAGGTCAAAACAAAACAAAACAAAAATAAATAAAGAGCATATGGCATTTCTCTTATCCATCGAGTTCAAATTTCCAGGTTTTATTAGAGTATTCAACCACTCCATACCTTGAACGTCTAAAAGCTCTTGCAATTATTCGTTCAGGCTTGCAGATGATTGAATAGGGGCAGCTGTAATACCTCAAAATTTGCCCTCTCATTCCCTCAACATTTGGCATAGCATTTAGTATACACAAGTTCATAAAACAACCAACAACATTGCATCATGTGTAGCATAGTTGAGGCATAGGTATGTGATCAATGATTGGAGCAACTGAAGGCTATACAAAGGCAATCAAAGGGCCACAAAGCTTCTCAACCTTGTGCAAAGGGTTCACAACATCCCACAAGTCTTCACTTGAAGCCACAAGCCATGGAAAAATTTGATTTGATCAAAGGAGGCAAGCAGTGCAACATTTCCTAATGAAAAGGGCCAAATTAGGGTTTCATTTCTATTGGGCTTCTGCATGAAGTTATGATTCAAAGAGGATTCCATTGTCTTATATATGATGTCAAGTGCCTAGGGTTCAAATTTCGTCCAAAAAATCATTTTGGAAGAGGTTCGACTGGCCAGATGATTGAAAATCGAGGAATTGGGGAAAAGGCAATCGAGCTAGGTAAAAAGGGTCGACTCCTGACTTTTAAGATCAAAATCATGAAATTAGGGTTACAATGATCCTATGGTTCAAATTTGGTCAAGAAATGATGGAGGAATCATAAAAAATCAAGAAAAAAATCATTTGAAAGTGGTTAATTTCACCTTTCCCTCCACTTTTCCTTCCACTTTCTTTCCACATTTCCTTTCATTCTTTCCCTCTAGTTTTTCCACTTCAATACCACTCCATTTTCCTTGGATGCTTATACCATATTCCACAACCTTCTAGAGTATTCCATGGAATATTAGGAATATTCCAAGGAATATTCCTTCTCCAAACCTAACCCTAACTAACTACAAACCTAACTCCATTCCTAAACCTAACTCCATTCCCAAACCTAGCTCCAAACCTAGCCCCTATATAATCATTAATCACTTCAATGCAAAAGGTTCCCAATTTTTTCACTCTCTCACAATTTCTATAATCACTTTTTCTCTCTCTCACTTTTCCTCTATTTCCCTTTTCACCAAAGCTTTTATGAAGAAGCTCTTCAAGTTTCACATTGAAACTTGAAGATCTTAAAGCTTAGCCTCCAACCTCCATTGAATTGTGGATTGTAGAAGAAGAAGCTACTGATTTTTGTGAAGATTTCGACTTATCGGAAGTGCAAGAAGGCTCAAGCATCAAGAACGCATCTATTTTGCGGATCCGCGGTTTTCTTGGTTTTCTCTTCGATCAAGCTCTGATTCTTGCAACATCCACCGAAGTACTTCTCTGCTTCGTAGGTTGGTGATCTAAATCACTTTTCCTTTAAGTTATTCTCTTCATCTTTCCATTTTGGCATTCTTTAAGTGTTTTTCATATTACTTATGGTTGATTATGTTTTCGTTACGTTTTGCTTGCGATTTGAGGTTTTTGATGGATTAGGGTTGTTTATAAGGAAGATTGTGGTCAAAAGCACTTATTTCAAAAGCATTTTTCACTTTTTGTTCAGCGTTAACCGGTTAACGCATGCGTTTTTGGCCAAATTTAGTGTTGCCTGGGGTCTGTTAACGGGTTAACCGTTTGGTTAACCGGTTAACACTGTTAATTTTTGGTTTTTTAGTTTATTTTCTTGCTCAATCTTGCTTCCTAGTGCTTCTAAGGTTCATATATGTTTAGGTATTGATTTTAGGGAATTTTTGGGTCTATTTCCAGTAGCCAATTCATTTGTTTCGAGTTGTTTCGACATGATTCCGTTCACTTTTCCATGTTTTGTGTTAAATGTGTAAATGTGCTATAATTGATTCTTGATGTGTATTACTACTCTTTAATCATTTGTTTCACATGTTAAGTGCTTACTTAAATTCAATATGTGCTTCATGATTATTGTCATTACTTGCTTGTTTAATTAAGTGATTAAATACCATGATTGATTTTTTGCAAAAAGTGATTAAATACTTCACATGTTTATGCAAGTTTCTTGTGCTTAATTGATAATATCTTAACATGAGTTCAATTCTGATTTTTATGCCATGCATGTGTAACAATTGATGCTTGTAGTGATACTTGTTCAATATCATGATAAAATGCTTATTTTGTGCAATATGAAAAAGTGTGGTTGTTCTTGTTGATCATTGTTCCTTTTAAATTAAATAAATGATGAAAATAAATTCACATGTTTGAGTTCATTTTGTGGTGTATGTGGATCCATGTTAATTGATGTTGATGTGTGTTTATCATTCACTTTGTGCACATAAATAAAAATGATCAAATCTGCCCCATGTTTTCATAGCTATTTGTTAATATATGTGCTGTAAAATACATACTGTTTGTTATGTTTGCATGTTGTATATGACTTTTTACACCTACTTTTATGTTGTATGCTGGCTGTAAAAGGTTGATTTGTGTTATGCATTGTTTTGATAGCTGTTTTTAGTTTAGGGGCTGTAGTAGGTGCTGAATTTTTGTTTTAGCATTTTTTTAGTTTTCTAGAATTAAGATAGAGTTTAGATTGATTCCTAGAGTTATTAGGATTTAATTGGTGTGGGTTTGCTTTATTATTTTTAATAAAATGCACACTAATATTTGTTTTGTAGGGAGGGAAAGGTATGTTTCCTTACACCTTATCCTTTTATTTTATTTTTATGCATTGTCTTTATGCATTTAATTCACTTTTTTCCTTCCATATTTGTTGTTGGTAGGGTTCCCCTTTGTTAGGACCAACTTATCTTCCTTAGGAAGTAAGTTGCATCCTTTTTCTTCTTTCTTTTCCTTTTTCTCTTTAGGATTAGAAAAGCCTCACTCACCATTAGGACCACCATTTTAATAAATAACTTAGGGATATGTCTTAGTTCCCCTTAATTTTTGTCCTTTTCCGATTTGAGTCTTCTCTCCTCATCTTCAAACAAAATCCAAAAAGACTTAATAAATGCATGAAAGGATCCTTTGTGTATAGCCTTATTCCATGGGACACTTACATTCATTCCATCTTGGAATAGTGTAAGCTTGTCTAGCATGATGTACAAGTCTCATCAAGGGGTTGTTTTACAAAGAAAACATAAAAGATATTTCTTCATAAAAACTACAAAAACACTTAATAAAGTTCAACAAGCTAGTGAACTTAGACCCTAATCCTTGGAAACAAGTCTTGGATAAATTCTCCTTGCTTGGTGTGCTTGTTCTATTATTCCATCTTGGAATGTAGTAACAAGTACACATTCCTTGGAAAAGAGTTTGAATTCACGTCCTTGTGCCAAATTCATGAAAACTCTTAAAAGACAAAAACAAACAATAAGCTACTTTCCTGCGGGAACTTATCTTCTCATCTCATTCATTCTCAGCGCGAACTCGCGACGACTTGTCTCGCATGCAAGACGGTAAACGCACTCGTACCAGACGAGCCTGCAACACCTGAGCATAGACATACGCAGTTCAAGCCATAAAAAACACAAACAAATAGTTTCCGCCTTAGTTAGGCGAACTACGTCGACTCTGATCCTTATTTTCCCGATGAGGTACATAGGCAGCGGGGTAGGACCCATTCGAGCACATTCTTTATTTTCCCTAAATTTTCCCCATTCTTTATTTTTGTTCTTTTTCAGTTCCTTTCTCATTTCCATTCTCGTTCCATTTAGCAATTCATTTGTTCAGCAACAGTTATATTTTTTCTCACCCTTTGAAACAAACAAGCAAGCGTGGATCCCGTCGGGTACGGCGGACGGTCTGGGGTGCTAATACCTTCCCAGGTCGTAACTGATTCCCGAATCCAGATCTTTGGTTCGCAGGACCTTGTCCTTTCCTTCTTCCTCAGGTTTATGCAACATTACCTTTCCCGTTCCTTCGGGATAAAAATGCCTGGCTGGCGACTCTACCTTTTCCACGCCACTTTCGTGTTTGTACCAGGATGAAAATCCCGGGAGCGACAGAAGGAAGCAAGAGAGATTATGGAATACATGCATGATGGGATCTTTGGTACTCATTCTAGTGGGCATACAATGGCTAAGAAGATTTTGAAAGTAGGTTATTATTGGTCTACCATAGAATCTGATTGCTATCAGCACTCTAAAACTTGTCATAAGTGCTCTGACTGCTCCTTGGCCTTTTGCCATGTGGGGCATTGATATGATTGATGAGATCAAACCTACCGCTTCCAATCGACATCGTTTCATTCTTGTTGTTATTTATTACTTTGCAAAGTGGGTAGAGACATCCTCATTTACTTTTGTTACCAAGAATATTGTGGCTCGATTCATTAAACATAATCTTATATGTAGGTATGGCATCCCCTAAAGGATTATCACAGAGAATGGTACTAATTTGAACAATACTATGATTACTGAACTTTGCACGTAGTTCAAGATTAAGCATCACAATTATTCTCCATATCGACCGAAGATGAATGGCACAGTGGAAGCTTCCAATAAGAATGTTAAGAAGATCTTGCAGAAGATGACAGTGACATACAAAGATTGGCATGGGATGTTACCATTTGCTCTTCATGGTTATCGTACCACAGTACGTATCTCAATTGGTGCAACCCTATTCTCTCTGGTCTATGGTATGGAAGCAGTTTTACATATTGAAGTTCAGATCCCTTCCTTGAGAATTATTAAGGATGCAGGTTTAGATGAAGATGAATGGAATCAGACTCGACTCGACCAGATAAACTTTATTGATGAAAAGAGGCTTGCGGCTGTTTGTCATGGTCAGATGTATCAGAAGCATATGATCAAAGCCTTTAATAAGAAGGTCAAACAACAAGTATATCAGACTGGAGACTTGGTAATCAAGCATATCATATTACCACAGGGTGATCTTAGGGGGAAATGGACTCCCACCTATGAAGGGCCATTTGTAGTCAAAATGGTATTTTCTGGAGGCGCTATGATGCTTACTACTATCGATGGTAAAGACTTCCCACTACCTGTGAACGCAGACATAGTCAAAAAATACTACGCATAAAAAAGACCTGCTAGGTTGACTGGCCTAGGCAAAAATAAGGGCATCCTGGTGAACTGTAATACCCCATATTTAATTAAATGCCCTGGATAATATTAATTAGGATTAATTAGTATTATCTGACTCAGAGGCTTTATTAAATATATTCAGCTCAGAGACATTTTTGGATACTCTCGAATTGGACCCGTTAATATTACTAACTGATAGATATGATTTGTTTGGTTAATAAGAAAAATAAGTTATGTATTATAAAAGGAAAATAAAAGAAAGAAAGTTGGTAAGAAAAAGAAAAGAGAAAGAAGGAAAAGGAAAGAAAGAAAGTGAGAAGAGAATAGAAGAAGAGGAAGAAAACCCTAAGAGAGGAAATGCTTGGATCATCACCATTTCTCCACCAAATCTTCATCTTCACCAAACTCCTCTTCATTGGCAAGGTGGGTTCATAGTTAAAAAATTTCTTTTGAGTTTTGGTTGAGTTTTGAAGTTTATGAGTTTTAGGGTTTTTGAAGAAAATCTTAGAAATTGATAGATTAAATGGTTAAAAGTCGATAAAATCAAAGTATGATAGTTAATATATGTCAATAATCATGTTTGATGATATTTATAGGAGTTTTGGAACCTTGGGCATTGGCTGTTCGTGACTGGTTTTCTACTGTGTTCGCAGAACTCGCTCAGCGAGCAGATCCAGAAGTTTCCTCGCTCAACGAGTAGGTCCCTCGCTCATCGAGACCTGGGAGTTCTGTTTTGTGTTTTCTCTCGTAACTTGTGATTCGGGTATTCGTTTTTAGTGTTCCGCGTATTGATTCGAAGCTGAGAATATTTACTAATTGATGATGCTAAAAGATATTACGTTTACCCGACTTTTATCCTACTTTTCCCGATTAACCGTAATTATGTTAGTTAAGGAATTGTGGTATTAATCCAATTGTGGAAAACGTATTGAATCATGAGAATTGATTGAGAATAGAGACTGTAACAGGGTGGGAGAACTGACTTTTAGTCATGTTGCGGATAGCAAGAGTCGCCACCGACTTTTATTTTATCCATAAGGAAAGGACATAAAAGAAGAGGAAAGACCTATTTTAAAAGACTTGAGTTCGGGGGGGTAGGTTATATAAATGGAAGGTGTTAGCACCCTTTATATCCATGGTTATCCATGGGCTCTTAGTTACTTAGCTCACTTAATTTTTTTTTGAAAAGTGTTGTGTGTGATTAGAAATTTTTCTAAGTACTTTGTAATGATCCTCGTATGGATGTATACAAAGCCTTGTTTTGAAAAATTATTTAAGAAAGTGAGGTGTAAAAAGTATTTAGAAATGTGAGCAAGCAACTAAGAGGTACCTACCCTAGATTAAGTCTTTCATGTTCTCGTATGTTCTTTAAATGGTAAGATTATCCCTATTATTAAGGAATAGGTAGTCATTACCTTGTATGTGTTAAGGGACAAGCGTATGGTCATCGTATGGTCATAGAAGGCAACTTAAGGGATGTCTTTAGAAATTTGTAGGGACTATCATCATTTATTCGAAGGGACGAGATCATTATTCCGTAGGCAACCTCGAAGGGACTTGATCTTTTAAACTTTAGGGACTATGATGATTTACACTTGAAGGGACTTTGCTTAAGACATCCCTATATTCGAGGGACTTGACCATTTTATTTTAAGACAACCAAGAGGAATACCCTAGAAAGTGCAAGATGGCGATCAAAGATCGACTTACGTGTGTGAGTGTTTATTTTCAAATATTTATCTTTTTAATTAATTTTCTAAGTCTTTTTATTCATTTAGGTTATACACACCCTAAAATTACTAACCATAGCAATAAAAATAAATAATGCAGAAATATAAATCTAAACTATTACAATATAAGGGAGGGGGGAAACATAAGATCCTCAAGAGGGGAGAAAATAAATTAACGAAAACATCTAATGAAACATAAGTAATAAGTGTGATAAACATATAGAACGATTAAAGGTAATAAAATATAAAAGGTGAGGAATAAAATTAAGTTTTAAGAAAATTAATTATTATGAAATAAATTAGGTTTAGAAAAAATAGGGTTAGAAAAATTAAGGTTAGAAAAATTAAGGTTAACTAAAACTAAAAGTTAAAATCAATTAAACCCTAATTATTAAATTAATTATAAATTTATTTACCAAAATAATAATAAAAATAAATCTAAGAAAACTAAATAATTTTTCAACAAAATAATTAAGAAGATGATCAAAGAATTTATGAAATTATTAAGGTGGTTATTTGGTTTTTAAATTAATAATGGTTAATTATTTAATTAAATAAAATAATAATAGTTAATAATAATAAAGATATAAAAGAAAGAAATATGAACAAAAATAAAGGTGGAGAGGCCTGGTTTTGATCCCAAGACCTCCTACCAAGCAAATACGTTACCACTAGGCCACCCAACGCGCGCTGCTAAGGATTGATCCCTAATAATTATATAGAAAACCTGTAAATAAATTAGATATTAAAAAATAGAAAGAGCAAAACCTAGGGATCAAACCCAGGTATAAGACTTTACATGCACGCGTATTCCACCAGCTGAGCTACACAATCTTTCTGAAATAAAAACGCTTATAATACATAATAAAATAAGATGCAATTTCAAAATATGATTTTTCGCGCCACCGGTCATCTTCAACCTCCTTGCTGCACATTTTCCGGCGAATTCTTCCACCAAATTTCCTGCGAAATTTCCTACACACACTTTTTACAAAAGAACCTATGTTTTTTCTATAACCATGAAACACGTAAAATTGGATCAAATTGTTAACACAAAACAATTTCCCACAGTCCATACAATCTAGCCATGATCTTATAATGTGTTTATATGGCCTCATGTATAAATCCCTAAAATGTCTTTGAAACCCTAACCATGGCATCTCAGGCATCCGACCATGAAACCTTGTGAAATTTATCCATAAACGATTTATATCTCATTACAAACAACAAAATAAGATCAAAACTTGTTAGTATGGCATGAATAATTAGAATCGAAAAATTTAAAATCAAGAACAAAGTTTCTTCGGTTAGCACGATTTGATGCATGAATGGATGTTTTTATGATCTAGAAACATTGTATGATCTTCAAGGAATGCAATGAGACCTTCAAAATCCTTTGAAACGGATTGAATATTTGAATCCGATTTGCACTTTTCTTTGAAAAATTTTAAAGTTTCTCTTGTTCTTGAAGGCTGCCAAATTCGTTCTCTATGCATTGGTTGACTTGCATACTTATAGAAGAGTGAGATTAGGTCAAAGATCTGATGGTTTGTATGGGCTTTTCGGATACCTTGAGTGTGAAGAAATCTCCTTTCATAATTTGTCCAAAAATCACATCATATCTTACCAAATACCTTTAGCACGAAATTGGATGATCTTTATTCACCTTGAATGTCATTTAAGAGCTTCTAGAAGAAGAATCAAATCAAATATTTGTATTTTCATATTTTATTTTGATTTAAAATGAATTTTAATGAATAAAATCCAAATAAATAATAAATAAATTATAAAAATTAGAAATTATTTGAATTGGGTCGTGCTTGATGTCATTGTAAGGATTGGATTACAAAATTGCAAGCCCATTTGGAAAAAATTGGTTTTAAGACCTCATTTGCTCAATATACCGCTCAAATATTTCCCAACTTTGCAAAGGTATAAATCCCTCAATTTTAAGGCTATGAAGGTGTTCTTGGACATTTTGGAAAGATTAAAGAGTCCTATAAACAACCTCTTTGGTCTCATGTCCATATCATTTACCATTTTCAAATTATGTCCTTTGGAAGATGTTGACTTTTTGTTTACTTTTGAAATGAACTATAATGTTTTAGCTCATACCTTCCAAATGAAGCATTTTTAGGCTTGGCTTGTGAGACAAAAAGTTGTAGAGAATTAAATTTCAATCAAAATGAGCTTTGTATGGGAATTTTTTGATGAAGCATGTGAAAGTTATGGCTGGTCAAAGTTCAGTTGACTTTTCCTAAGAAAACCCTAATTTAGAAACTCTTTATTCTTGATGATCTGAAACTTTCTTGATGAATCATGATCAACCCTTGATCAAATGATGAATTTTACTTCATAAAATTGATGTTGGCAAAAAATCTTGATGTTTGACTTTAATTTTACCACAGTTGACCTCATTTTGACTTTTTAACTACTTTGACTGATTTTTGCATATCTGATCATCTGACTGGGAAAACTTATTGGGAAAGCCTTGAAACTTGACATGGGGATTCTTGAATACATGTGGGATGTTATGAAGCTCACTTGAGGCCTTGAAAATCATTTTAACCTGAGGAAACACAAAACCCTAGTTTTGGACACTTTGCTCAGGAGGAGGCATTGTCTGAGGAAACTTCCACACTTCTTGACCAATTGGGAGTCTTGAGAACCTTATGATCATTTAGAAGTCTTGAGGGATATTGTCTTGATTGTGGGAGGTAAAATTTTGGGGTACAACAGATATAATGAGATCACTGTGGGATTAGTTTAATGGTGATAATTAAACTAGAATGTTAGAGTTATATGTTTGAAAACTATATAACCAAAAGTATCAAGGACAGAGGAAGAGATAGGAAACCTTACCATAAACCAATAGTGTGGCCTAGTATTGTGACTAGAAATTGTTAGATGGTATGAGTCGTGAGATGCCTAGTTTTACCTAGGTTGTCGCGAACTATTAGTGTGTTATACACTAGGCCACCAGAATAGTCTTGTGTAAATCTTGAGGTGGGTAGATCTTGGTCCCACGGGAAGCATCCGTAATGGCTAAAGGTGTGTATTACACGGGTCCTCCGTAAAGGCTTGAGTAAGTCTTGAGGTGGGTGATATTGAGTCCCACGGGAAGCATCCGTAAAGGCTTGAGGTACCGCTTGTGTGTCGTGGGTTGCAGGTTGTTTTTATGCATCGCGATAGATCCTCGGTGTAGTCTTGAGTAAGTCTTGAGGTGGGTGATGTTGAGTCCCACGGGAATCATCCGTAAAGACTTGAGGTGTGTATGTTACGAGATCCTCCGTAAGGTCTTGAGTAAGTATTGAGGTGGGTTTCCTTTAGCCCCACGGGAAGCATCCATAAAGGCTTGAGGTGAGTACTACACTGGTTTATGCAGAAAGTATTAAGTAAGTCTTGAGGTGGGTGATGTTGAGTCCCACGGGAAGCATCCGTAAATACTTGAGGTGTGTATGTTACGAGATCCTCCGTAAGGTCTTGAGGTGGGTTGCCTTTAGCCCCATGGGAAGCATCCGTAAAGGCTTGAGGTGAGTACTACACTGGTTTACACGGTAAGTCTTTAGTAAGTCTTGAGGTGGGTGATATTGAGTCCCACGAGAAGCATCCGTAAAGACTTGGGTGAATGTTATATCGAATCCCCCGTAAGGTCTTGAGTAAGTCTTGAGGTAGGTTGCTTGAGTCCCACGGGAAGCATCCGTAAAGGCTTGAGGTAGATGTTTCACTCGTTTAGTGGTGTGAGCATTGTATGGACCGTTGTTCCATCTCGTACCGGATCCTTTTTTAGAAGTAACCAGAGACTTGAGTTAGGTTTTATAGAACCTTGTAGAGCTGGGAGAAATCTAAGATAGAGAACCCACTGAGATGTTGTTATCTCACCCCACTATTGTTGTTGTTTTTCAGGTTTCTTTTGCAGGTTTGATTTACAAGTGGAGCTATACTCGGGATGTTTAAAGTGAAGCATAGTTGTAGTCTTCCGTTGTGTATTTTTGTATCTTTGTACAATAATGCATATTGTATATGTTCTTAGCTTTTATTTTAGTATGATTTCCATGTCTTGTGTCATAGTTTGTATTCTTTATAGAATTGGACAAGAATGTGAATTATACTAGTAGGTATTTATGATGGTGTCATAACCAAAATAACACTTGTATGATATTATTCTAGATATAAATTATATGGGTGTTACAGTTGGTATCAGAGCAGGTCGTATCCTCGACCTAGCCTTGAAACATCATAAGTAAATATTTCCTGCCTCTTAAGTGTGTCTGGCCGACATGATTCTTAATATCACACTATGTAGTAATGAGTTTGATCAGCCTAGTGCTATGTATGTGGTAGGTAGGATCATGGTTGTGCGACCATGAGGATTCCATAGTGTTGTTGCAACTTGTGCTGTGAGAGTAGGCTCAAGCCAAGAGTTAGCAGAAGGAGCTTTGGTCATCTCAGTTGGAGTATTCGTGAGAGTTTTACTCCCTGTAACATGGAGTTGCAGAGTAGTGTGTTATTCGAGAAATCCTTTGGAATAGATAAAAGTCTTAAGGGTAAAGATGTCTACTAGATGGATGGTCAGTGTATCTAGGAATACGCAAAGTCACTAGTGGATAAGTATCAGTCACTGGCATAATCAAGAGTGTTGAGAAGCCTCATTCCACGAAGAGAGAGAATGCTTGTGGAATGTGTGGCCTAAGTTCAGGAATGAGTAATTTTTGTAAGTGTTTCAATTCTAAGGATGCGGTGGAATCATGGATGAGCGAGAGCACCTCGAGGAATGTATTCGGATAATACCTCCTGTCGCTCCCCGGATTTCCATCCTGGTACAAACGCGAAAGTGGCGCGGAAAAAGAATAGAGTCGCCAGCCAGGCATTTTTATCCCGAAGAAAGGGAATGGTAATGCTGCACAAACCAGAAGAAAAGAAGAGGAAGGACACAGGTCCTACGAACCAAAGAGACTGAGCTCGGGAGTCGGTTACGACCTGGGAAGGTATTAGCACCCAGATCGTCCGCCGTACCCGACGGGATCCACGCTTGCAAAAGATAACTATTTCAAAGAGTGAGGGTATGAAAGCTGCAGCAAAGAAAAGAAAATGAACTGGCCAAAGGAACTGAGAAAGAACTGAAAATAAAATAAAGAGAAGAAATGTAGGGAAAATAAAGATTGTGCTCGAACAGACCCTACCCCGCTGCCTACGTACCTCATCAGGATAATGAGGATCAGAGACGCCGTAGTTCCCCTAACTAGGGGTACTAAAAGGAAATTGCTAGTGGATTAAGGCTTGAACTTCCTATGTCATTGCTCAGGTGTTGCAGAATCGGACGACGAGTGTGTAACCGTCTTGCAAAATGACAAGAAGAAGCAAGTTCGCGGACGGAGCGAAGGAGGTGAGAAAAGAATTCCCGAAGGAGAGACGCTTATTGTTTGTTTGTGATTTTTATGAAGCTTTTTTTAGTGTGTCACAATGAAGTGAACTCAAGCTCTTTTCCATGGAATGTGCACTTGTCACTACATTCCAAGATGGAATAATAGAACAAGCACACTCAAGTAAGGAGAAGATCCCCAAAACTTGAACCCAAAGATTATGGCCTAGCTCACTAACTTGTTTACTTATTAAGTGTTTTGATTATTTACAGATGAAGAAGTGTTTTTTATGCTTTTCTTTTATGAAGAAGATACCTTGATCAGACTTGTGCATCACAAGGTAAACTTGTACTATCCCAAATGGGAAGACTACAAGCATACCTCATGGGATAAGGCTATGGATCAATGCATCACTTCAAACTTATTAAAGTATTTTTTTAAGATTTATGAGATGAGAAGATAAGAATAACCAAAAGGATCTCAAAGGAAAAATTCTAAAGGGGGACTAGAATAATCCTAAGTGTTAACATGCATGGATGTCCTAAGGGTTAGTGAAGTTTCTATCCTAATGAAGAAGGAAGAAGTAGATAGAAGAAGAGATGAGAAAGGCCTAAGCCCAACAACAAAGAGTTAGTGCACATAAACATAAGAGGAGAAGATGAGAATTGGAGATGTGGGACTCAATTCCCACATCTCACACTTACCATAGCCCCTGCAAGGTTAGTATGCACACAGGTGAAACAAAATGAGAAAGATAACATGCTAACATCACACAATCATAAATGAAATGATATGAACATATGCAAATGCAACTCAAAGAAATGAGAGGAAGAAGCTTACAACTCAAAATGATGCAACATGAACACATATGAAGACAAATGCACACTTAAGGAGAATGCAAAGCAACAATGCATAAACATGGACTCAAAGCTCAAGACCAGAACCAAAACAAAATGAAGAATGGCCTAAGAGGCCAACAAAATGAAGGGATAAGAGGTACAAGACCAAACAATACCAAAATGGAAGCAAAAGAGACAATAAGATGAAGTGAAAACACTTAAAGAAACAAATGACTTGAAGAAGAAGCAAAATCGAAAATTCAGAAGACACAAACCCTATCCTAGGACCAGGAAGGTACCCACACCCCAAAGGAACCCCAAATGAGAAGAAGAAGTGGGCACAAGTTCCTTTCTAGGCTTATAAGAGAGCAAAAGGTTCAAAGGAAGCAAAATGGGACAAGGTTCAAGATAAAATCCTCAATAAATCAACCAGCCATTTAAAAAAATCCACAATTGAAACCAAATGATCCTCAAACATGCTATATCACCTAGCCAAAAGGATTTGAGAAGATTCAGAAGCAAACTAGGCTTAATGAAGGCAAGAACACAAGTGAGGGGTACAAACTTACACCACAAGTTACAAGACCAAGACTCAAGAAATAAGTTTCTAAAAATCCAGAGAAAAATCAAATGACAAGTACAATGTATTAGGAATCCAAATCAAAAATAATGGGATCAAAAATCAAAATATTGAAACCTATGGAAAATGAACAAGGAAAATTGGTCAAGGAAGGATTCAAAAGAAGCTATGTGCAATGGTGAATTAATTCAGACACGTGGATAATGAAAAAAAAATAAAAAAAAAAATATGATAAAATAATAGAGACTTAAAATAACACTCATGATTTTTTTGGGATATTTTAGGTTAATGGAAGTATTTTAATTAAATGGAAATGGAAACTGGAAATAAAAGAAAATAAGAGAAAAAAGAAATTAAATGAAATTGGTGAGAGGTGTATGTAGTAGAAATTCAAACTGGAAAATGAATGGGCTTGGAAGGGCTGGGGTGCGAATATCAAAAGCTTAGGCCCAGGGTGACGCGTTGATACATGTTGTTTATGGTGGGATTTATTGATTTAATAAGGAAATGCTGGAAATAATCTGGAGCGCAAGATCTATCGTGAGGCTGCAGCTGCCAACCTCATTAATTGAGGTGGCATAATGTTGCGATATGAATGGTGGATGCACACTAAGTACTATGGGACGCAACGCACGCTGTATTAAATGGAAACAGAATTGAATGAAGAAATGGAAGGCAAATTAGGGCCATGTGGCGCCATCTAGAGCCTTGGATGGACGAATCAGATGGCTATTGTGCATCTTCTTCATGGAAAAAACCCTAGGATGAGCAAAACAAATTCCGGTGACCGGAGCTAGGGCTCCGGCACCGGAGACCAAACCAGAAGCAAAAATCCATCAAATAATGCAAACAAATACTCCAGATCAACTAATTAGACATCACTGAACTCAAATATGGCATCAAAAACATCTAAATCTCAATGGATTGGACGGATCGAAGGAAATAAAGATTGGCCATGAAACTTTAAATCAAGAGAACTTTCACTACAATGCACTAAAATCAATTCTACAAAGTGCAGCATGACCAGGGAAGATCAAAGAACACAAAGCAACCATTCAATTTCATTTTTAGAACATGAGATCTCAAGCCATACCTGAGATGGAGACCTTGAAATATTGAGCTAGAAAACCAACCAATGTGTGCAAATCACTCCTCTTACTCCTTAGATGCAAAATAAATGCATCTAAGGCCTTGAAATGGACTGGATTTGAGATTTCACAACAAGTTGCTTTGAAATGGCAAGCTGCTAATTCTATGCTTTAAGCTCAAATGAGTGGTTGATTCTTGATCTATGTGATTCACTGATCAAGAATATGGAAGAAGTTTGTGGAGAAAGTGAGAGAATCAAGAGATATGTGTAGAAATGCAAGGTTGCATTAAAGTTGAGAATGAGAGAGATCTCAGATCTGATGCAACCCTAATTCTCTTTGTTATGATATCACAAAGCAATGTTGAAAGTGTGAGAGAAAGTGCCCGAATTAGAAATGAGAAAAGTGTGAAGTTGCATAATTTGCACTTAGTGGAATAAGCATGCTATGCTCATGCTCTCTTGGGCATCTAAGTATGTGTGACTTTCATTTTCCACCCTTGACTCAAATCCAGTCATTCCTGGCCCTTAGATTCAAGTGTCACAAATGTTTCATGATTTTTGCAAATTTGCATGTTTTGGAGGGATTTTTCAACGTGCACGAAAATGACCAATTCTCTTGAGAAAAATGGTCCTTAAGCAATGAATTTTAAGTTTGAAACAAGATTGGGCATGTACCAAGTCACAAAATTCAGATTGGAAGCCTTTTGCACTTTGTGACTTTTTGAAAAATGAAATTTTGCCCTAGGGAGAGGAAATTTTTGAATGGCCTAGGAGGAGTTCTAGAAATCCAGTGAAAAAGTACTTGTACTTTTTGAAAATGGGAGCCCTTACTCTTCAACTTTCATGTTTGACTTTGGTCCATTTGAAGAATTTTTGATCATGTTAAGGCCACTTGAAAATTAAGGCAAAAGTTGCCAAATTTGGAAAACCCTTAAAACCAACTTTGTACCATTTTTGCAAAACCCTTCAAACCTCCATGATTCTTGAACTTTAGGCATTCCAAACCACTTATAACATTGTAAGGACCCCTCTTAGCCAAAAAAAATTGGGTTAGACCCCTTGAAATTGCACAGTTGACTTTTTATGGGCTCTGTTGACTTTTTCCTTCATCTGCAAGCAACTGAGGCATTGACTGACTTCCACATGGAATTTTCTCATGAAATTTGACACATAGGATCCTATTAACATATAGAAGACTTTGCCCAAAATAAATGTCCAAAGTTGTGAGATCTTGGTGCTTGAATCTCAAACCCTAATTTGGGTGCATTGCATAGGAGCTTTGCCTTGTCTTGAGATCTCTGATGATCATGCAATCTTATGAGCTTTTGTCAATGGACTTGATCTTGTAAATGTGATATAGACTCACCATAGAACTTGTACAAACTCATTGGGACCCTTGTGATGGCTTGTGGTGCCTCAAGAACCTCCACAGATGACCATATGCTTGATGCCAGGACATGAGGGATGTCATGCTTCATCTTTCCATGATATGATGCTGGGGAAATGATATGAGTATGATGAATATGATGTGATATGATGCTTAAAATGAAGAGGGCAAATTTGGGGTGTTACAGCTGCCCCTATTCAATCACCAGTTAATCTGAAAAGGGCGATAGTACGGGCTATCGACCATTCAAGATAAACTGTGGTTGAATACCAAGAAGACCAGAAATTTGCACTCTGACGAAGAATGCAACACCGAGAAATAAACCCAACCAGATGAAGCTCTGGGGAATGTAGGGGAGAAAGAAGCAGACGAGCTTCTTCCAAGTTAAAACTGATATCTGGGATAAGAACATGTTGACAGACGAGTCTTCAAACAATCCTGTGCCGCCAGGAGCTGGACATACGAGTCCTCAAAACATTGCAAGAACATAATCTGAGACAGACGAGTCTTCAAACAATCCTGTGACGCCAGGAACTGGACATACGAGTCCTCAAAACACTGCAAGAACATAATCTGAGACAGACGAGTCTTCAAACAATCCTGTGATGCCAGGAGCTGGACATACGAGTCCTCAAACACTTTGCAAGAACATATGACTTGAGATAGACGAGTCTCCTAACAATCCTGTGACGCCAGGAACTGGACGGACGAGTCCTCAACACTTAACAAATGACTTGAGACAGACGAGTCTCCTTCGGATTTACCTGTTACGCCAGGACCAGTAATGCACTTAAGTCTGTGGGATAGACATGCAATCAAGGTAGACGAACCTTCTTCATATATTATCTGCGGATATATGGTATAAGACAGACGAGTCTTCTTAGCAAACCTGTTACGCCAGGTGCAGCAACCATAACTGGTGCTTAAGACAGACGAGCCTCCTTCGGATTTACCTGTTACGCCAGGACCGGTAATCATTTTGACATTTAATCCCACTGTCAGGATTTGAAACCTCTTCAATACAGACGAGTATTGGATGATCATCAAGATAACACAGACGAGTGCCATAAGTCAATGATACAGACGAGTATTAGACGATGATCCGAGAAACACAGACGAGCGCTTCAGGCAATGATACAGACGAGTATCAGCCACTGGTATAGACGAATACCAGAAATTCAAACACAGACGAGCATTTGAAGTAGTCACAGAAATATCAGGATAAACAGCAAATCCTCACATACAGATATAGGCATAACACAGACGAGTTCTGGGGTTGATACAGACGAGTATCCAATCAAAGCATACGAGCTTCACACAGGTAAACAACACAGACGAGTGCTGAGGATGATACAGACGAGTATCCACAAATATCAGGCATACCAAACACAGACGAGTGCTGGAAAGTTGCAGACGAGCAACAGCTGAAATTACATATATCAAGGCACAGACGAGTGCAGCAAAGAGATAACTAAACACATACGAGTGTTAAAAGTTGCAGACGAACAATAGCATATGAACTATCACAACACAGACGAGTGTTGGGAAGTTGCAGACAAGCAAAATCAAGGTAATCATAAACCACTGCTGGGGAAAGCAAACGAGCAATACCACAGTGATAACACAGACGAGTGTTGAAAGATGCGGACGAGCGGGAGAACTCTGCTTCGGGATAACACAGACGAGTGTTGAAAAAACGCAGACGAGCGGTAGACAAATGCCTGAATGGCCACAAGAGCTACAACTCTGCAGGGGAAGACAAGTCAAGAGGTCTGGATACCCAACTCTGATTGAGGTGATGAATACTTTCCTGTATCATCAAAATAACCAAAAGTATGGCAACTTCGCCGGGGAATATTTCACTGACGGAAGTGAAAATCAAATATGAACTCTGTGGGGACAGGATCATCTTCAGATTCAGCTGGGGAGGATGCACCAACAGTACTCTAGCTGGGGGATAGCATCTGCTGATTCAAAGCTCTATCTAGGAGAGACTCTTGCTGAGGATAGAATTCTAATAATTCCAACTCTGGTGATGTCAGGCCTTCAGATACCTGGTGGGCATACTCCACTGGGGAAAATGGACTGCTACTTAACTGGGGAAGAAGAAACTGCTTGAGCTGCTGCCAAGGCTTAATTGGAGAAAAATCTCCGCTGGAGATGTCAGGCTTCAGATACCTGCTGGGAGAAGAAATCCCTGCTTGGGGAGACACTCTACTGGGGAAGAGTAAATGCTTGGGAAGAATGTGACGCCATCCTGCAACCTGCAACAACAGAAAACACATGTGTGCCCCGAAGATTTGCATGGTATGACTTGTTCATCCATCGTCACCCGACACTCAAAGAGGGTTACAGTTTCCCTGCATGTCAGTTTCTTTTTTCAAAATTATCACCATGTTTTAATGCAATGCTATTTTTGCTGAAAATTCAGGACATTTTGCAAACAAAAATAAACACATACAACTTTTTGACTGAATATTCTTTTTTATTGAATGTCCTCTGAATAGGCAAAGATTTACATCAGGAAGCAACCACCTGGAAAGAGGTAGCCACTATAAAATTGAGAAAAGAAACTATCCTAATGGCAATGTACATGGCATTCCAAGGAGTTCCATTTCTGCTATGACCTGCATGTCTTCGAGACTCTCCATTCTGCTTTGGCTTTCTGAGAGGATGAGGGGACTATTTCCTATCCTTCTGATATTGTCAAGTTGTACGAAACGATGATGTGGTTCAGATAACTCGGATCGCAGTTGTTCGCTTATTCCCTTGTTTTGCGTGGATCGCCCTTTAGGGTTTTCAATCCACCGGGATACCCTTTTTTTCCTGAGCTATCCAATGTGGCTTTTCAACTCAGCGGGTGTACATTTTTTTTATTTATTTCCCTAACTTTTGCCCGAGCTTTTTATTCTGTTTTTATCTCGCCGGGATGCCCTTTTTTTGCCTGGACTATAATTCTGTTTTTGTGTACAGCGGGTCTCTTTATGCGAAGTATTTTTTAACTGCGTCCGAGTTAACAGGGGATTGGAAGTCATCTCCATCCATAGTGGTGAGCATCAGTGCTCCTCCTGAGAAGACTTTCTTCACTATGAATGGTCCTTCATAATTTGGGGTCCACTTGCCCCTGTGATCTGAACCTGGAGGAACGATCCTCTTCAATACAAGCTATCCCACTTGATACTCTCGAATACGTACTCGTTGGTCGAATGCACGCTTCATTCTCCTCTGATAAAGCTGACCATGACAGATAACCGCTAATCTCTTTTCCTCAATTAGACATAGCTGATTATAACGAGCACGCACCCATTCAACCTCATCAAGCTTGACATCCATCATCACACGCAATGAAGGAATCTCTACTTCAATAGGAAGGACTGCTTCCATACCATATACCAGAGAGAAGGGAGTACCCCCTGTCGACGTCCTGACTGACGTTCGGTACCCATGCAATGCAAATGGTAACATCTCATGCCAATCTTTGTAGGTGACCACCATTTTCTGCACAATCTTCTTGATATTCTTGTTTGTTGCCTCTACCGCACCATTCATCTTTGGTCAGTAAGGAGAAGAATTGTGATGCTGTATCTTGAAGTCCCGACACAAGTCTGTCATCATCTTGTTGTTGAGATTAGAACCATTGTCAGTAATGATCCTTTCGGGCACTCCGTATCTGCATATGATACCTCTTTTCAGAAATCTTGCCACCACTTGACGAGTGACGTTAGCATAAGATGCTGCTTCTACCCATTTGGTGAAGTAATCAATCGCGACCAGGATGAAGCGATGACCATTTGAAGCAGTAGGCTCGATCTTCTCGATCATGTCAATGCCCCACATAGAAAAGGGCCAAGGAGATGACATGACGTTGAGCGGGCTTGGAGGTACATGCACCTTGTCTGCATATATTTGGCACTTGTGGCACTTACGAGCGAATGAACAACAGTCTGCATCCATTGTCATACAGTAGTACCCTGATCTCAGCAATTTCTTAGCCATAGCATGCCCTCCTGCATGGGTACCGAAAGATCCTTCGTGGACTTCCTGCATCAACAAGCTTGCTTCGTGTCTATCCACGCATCTGAGCAAGACCATGTCGAAGTTTCTCTTGTACAAAACCCCGTCTGTGTTCAAGAAGAAGCTAGCAGCAAGTCGCCTCAAGGTCTTCTTGTCATTGGAAGATGCCCCAGTTGGGTATTCTTGCTTTTCCAGGAATAACTTGATATCGGAATACCAAGGTTTCTCGTCAGACACGACATCTACAGAGAAGGCATGAGCTGGAGCGTCAAGCCTGGATATATCAATTATGGGCACATAGTTCCAACACAAGACTTTGATAGACGAAGAAAGAGTGGCCAATGCGTCGACAAACTGATTTTCATCACGTGGTATGTATTGAAGTTTAACTTTCGTGAAGAACGTCAACAGCTTTCTAGCATAATCCCTATATGGAATTAGATGCTCTTGATGCGTATACCACTTGCCGGTAACTTGGTTAATAACGAGGGTTGAATCTCCGAATATATCGAGGTTCTTAATCCAAAGATTAATTGCCTCTTCTATTCCCATTATGCATGCCTCATATTCCGCTTCATTGTTGGTGCAACCAAAAGTAATTCTGGCAGCGAAGGGTAAGTGAGCACCTTCAGGAGTAATGAGTACGGCACCAACTCCACGACCATTGATATTGACTGCCCCATCAAACATCAACTTCCATTTGGATTCAGGGTCAGGCCCCTCCTCCGGAAGTGGTTCCTCATAATCATTTGCTTTGAGGTACATGATGTCCTCATTAGGGAAATCAAACTTCATTGGCTGATAATCATCTTCAAGAGGTTGTTGTGCAAGGTAATCCGACAATACACTTCCTTTGATGGCTTTCTGAGAAGTATATTGGATGTCGTATTCAGTTAAAATCATCTGCCACCTAGCAACCCTTCCGGTTAACGCTGGTTTCTCAAAGATGTACTTGACAGGATCCATTTTGGAAATGAGCAATGTGGTATGAGTCAACATGTATTGCCTCAGTCGGCGAGCAGCCCATACCAAAGCGCAACAAGTTTTCTCGAGCAGTGAATATCGGGATTCACAGTCGGTAAAAAAATTTCTAAGGTAATAAATAGCGTAATCTTTTCGACCAGACTCGTCATGTTGGCCTAGAACATACCCCATTGACCCTTCTAGCACGGTCAAGTACATGATTAAAGGTCTTCCCTCAACTGGAGGCATTAGAATTGGAGGCTCCTGCAAATATTCTTTTATTTTATCGAAAGCTATTTGGCAGTCATCGTTCCATCTGACCGTTTGCTCTTTTCTTAGCAGTTTGAATATTGGCTCGCACGTGGCCGTTAGATGATATATGAACCGAGAAATGTAGTTCAACCTCCCTAAAAACCCGCACACTTCATTTTCTATCTTCGATGCCGGCATATCTTGAATAGCTTTTACTTTAGCAGGATCTACCTCAATTCCTCTTTGACTTACAATGAAACCCAGCAGTTTCCCGGAACGCACTCCGAAAGTGCACTTGTTTGGATTCAACCTCAGCTTGTACTTGATCAGTCTATCAAATAGCTTCTTCAGGTTGACCAGATGCTCCTCTTCGTCCTGGGACTTAGCAATCATATCGTCCACATAACACTCAATCTCCTTGTGGATCATGTCATGGAACAATGTGACCATCGCCCGTTGATAAGTTTCCCCGGTGTTCTTCAAACCAAAGGGCATGACCTTATAGCAGAATGTACCCCATGGTGTAATGAACGTTGTCTTCTCCATGTCTTCCGGCGCCATCTTAATCTGGTTGTATCCGGAGAAGCCATCTATGAAGGAGAATACCGAGAATTGAGCAGTATTGTCTACCAACACGTCAATGTGTGGCAACAGAAAATCATCTTTCGGGCTCGCTTTGTTCAAATCCCAGTAATCAACGCACATCTGGACCTTGCCGTCCTTCTTAGGTACAGGTACAATGTTAGCTACCCAAGGTGGGTAACTAGTCACGGCAAGGAAACCGGCATCCCATTGCTTATGAACCTCCTCTTTAATCTTCATCGCCATGTCAGGACGAGTTCTTCTCAATTTCTGCTTCACAGGAGGACAGTCCTCTCTCAGAGGTAGCTTATGCATAACGATGTCGGTATCCAACCCTGGCATATCTTGATATGACCAAGCAAAGATATCCACATACTCTTTCAGCATACTGATCAGCTCTTTCTTGACGTCGGCCTGCAGACTGGCCCCAATCTTGATTTCCTTCTTTGCATCTTCACTTCCAATGTTGATAATCTCAATCTCTTCTTGATGAGGCTGAATAACCTGTTCCTCTTGTTTTAACAATCTGACCAATTCTTCAAGGAGGTCACAGTCTTCCTCAACCCCTTCATCAGCTTGGTAGACTGGATTGTCAAAGTCATGCATAGTCATAGCAGGAACGTTATCAGTGGAATCCGGATGGTCAACACTGCACAGATGATGTGCTTATTTAGAATCTGCTCATTTTGAAAAAGAGACGCTAACACAAAAGCAAAAATAAAACACATTGCCATTTTTATATTTTTTGTGAAAAAGTTTTAAAAACAAAGACAAGGAACACAGTTTGTCTGAAAATGTCCTTTTATTTCATAGCAAAATAAGATGCAATACAAAACATGGTGGCCCAATACAATGGATCCAAGCATCTTGGGCAGAATGCTGGATTTGACAATGCAGTATGCTAATAAAAGGAAACAAAATAATTACTCTGAGAGCCAGGTGACTTGAACAATGTCTTCAGCAGACCAATTTGTTAGCTCCTCGCCGAGCGCACACAGGTGGATCCAGTTGTCCCAGTCATCGTCACTATCCCCATCTTGGCTTGCTGTACAAATATGATTGCGGTCGAGCAACCCAACACTTGTAAACGTGATAGCCTTACCACTCGGTGTAGATCCACTAGGCTGATACCCTAAGCCAAACTTATCATCCTTCTTTTCCAGCTCCAACAGCTTGCCCCAGCCTTGGGCACTGCCTGATTGAACAACCTCTTTTGCTTCCTTGTAGGAGTGGATGGATGTACCCTCCTTCTCACTGCTCTTCTCCACAGGAGTCAGGATGCTGACGTTGACTGCTTCGAAAGCTTGGCATAAAGTCTCATGGATTTCTCCATCCATCTCTACGTACTTGAATGTCGACAAGTGGCTTACGAATATGTCCTCCTCTCCACAGACTGTGATGACCTGGCCGTCAACCACATATTTAAGCTTCTGATGTAGGGTTGAAGTAATAGCTCCAGCAGCATGTATCCATGGCCTTCCCAACAAACAGCTATATGCAGGCTGGATATCCATGACGTAGAAAACACTTTTGAAGACTTGAGAGCCTATCTTGACGGGCAGCTCAACCTCTCCAAGAACTGATCTTCTCGAACCATCAAAAGCCTTGAAAATCAGATCACTTGGTCTCAGGACTATCCCATCAACATTAAGCTTCATCAGTGCCTTCTTCGGAAGCACATTTAGGGAAGAGCTTGTGTCTACAAGAACATGCGACAGCACAGCGCCCTTGCACTCCATAGTGATATGTAGTGCTTTGTTGTGGTTTCTGCCCTCCGATGTGAGGTCTCTGTCTGTAAAGCATAAGCCATGGCTAGCATTAACACTTCCTACAACAGCTTCACGTTGGTTGACAGTGATTTCCTGAGGAACATAGGCCATTTGCAGAACTTTCAGTAAGGCCTCTCTGTGTGCGGGAGAACACATCAGCAGTGACAATATGGAAATCTTTGAATGTGTTTGGTTCAGCTGATCAACCACCTTATAGTCACTTTTTTTTATAATCCGCATGAATTCCTCGACCTCTTTTTCAAATGTACCCTGCCCAGCAACAGGAGTAGTTGATTCATCAGACACATCATGCTTTCCTTTGGCCTTGGATGAAGCCTCAGCCTCAGGATCCCCTCTTAGCACAGGGGGAGCGAATAAACGACCACTTCTGGTGAAACCCCCAACTCCTCCGACATTCTCTACAGTCGGGTCAGCAGCAATGGCCTTGCTCTCAATCTTCTGTCCAACTACATATACGTCTGAGCCATAATGCAAAGGAATGGCTTTATCGTCTGTGTACGGAACATGCCCAGGTACGGTGATAGTCACGGGACTAATCTGAGGAGCATAGATTGTAATCGGCTCTCTTCTGACAGGCATGTCAGCTTCATCATAGAAAATAGTAATTGTTGACACATCATCAGCTTCATCAGTACCCACTTTGTTAAACTTCAAGGATCCATCATCAATCAAGCCCTGCAAACCCATCTTCAGCTTCTCACATCCATTCTCAGCATTTGAACAGTCTTCACAATCAAAACAGCAACCAGGAAACACTTGACACTTCAACAATCTCTCTTTTACCACCCTCAAAGGAGTCTTCACTTCCTCAATACTCAGCACAAGACTCAACTTGTCACCACCCTCAACATCATTGACCCTTGCCCCTCCATGATTCGACATAGGGTTCGAATTAACATTCGGTAGTGGCGCAAAGTTGATTGCTTTAGAGTCTACAAGATCTTGAACCTTGTGATGCAAAGCCCTGCACTTCTCAGTCGAGTGCCCGGGTGCTCCATAGTGGAAAGTGCGTCGTGCATTGACATCATAACCTATTGGAAGCTCTCCAGGAGGGGGTGGTGCCAAAGTTCTTAGTTAAATCAGGTTCAAATCCAGCAGTCTTGGAAGTAAAGCAGCATAAGTCATAGGGATGGCCTCAATCACCCTATTAGTCGGGCGAGTTTGCCTTGGCTGATACGGTCTCTGCTGATAGTTGGTACGGGGTTGTTGTTGTTGCTGATGTTGTTGTTGTGGAGGAGGTTGCATTTGTTGCACTGGAGGAGAAGGAATTGTGACTGCTGCCACATGCTCATAGGGTCTTCTATAACCACAGCCCCGACCTCGGCAAAATACAACATTTGTCTCACCCTCTCTTCTCCTAGGAGGTCCACTGAAAGCTTTCCTCGCTTCATTCGAGCTGCTAGCACTAGGATCTTGTATCTTCCCCATCTTCAGCAAGGTCTCAACCCTTTCCCCAGCAATAACAATGTCGTTGAATTTGGTGGCAGAACTGGACGCCAGTCTTTCAAGAAACACACCCTGCAGAGTACCCATAAACATGTCAGCCATTTCGTTCTCTAGCAGCGGTGGTTGCACCCTGGCAGCGAGCTGGTGCCACCTCTGAGCGTATTCTTTGAAACCTTCTTTAGCCGTCTGAGCCATATGTTGCAATTGCGTGCGGTTCGGAGCCATGTCCATGTTATATTGATATTGTCTCACAAAGGCTTCAGCTATATATTTCCAACTCTTGATATTGACTTTGCTAAGCTTCATATACCATTCCAGCAAAGCTCCAACCAAGTTGTCTTGAAAATAATACATCCAGAGTTTCTCATCATCCGTGTGAGCAGCAATTCTCCCAACGAATGATTGAAGATGGGTCTTCGAGCATGCAGTGCCATTATACTTCTCAAAGGTTGGAACTTTGAACTTGTATGGGATCCTGACCCCAGGAACCAAGCCCAAATCTGTTATATCAAATCCCAAAGAGCTCTGGGACTGAATAGCTCTGATTTGCTCAGCCATTTCTTCAAACCTCTTGTTCATCTCAGCTCATTGACCTTCAGCTTCATCAAGTAGAGTGAACTGGTTGTCATGATTATCCATCTGAATGTTTTTCAACCCATCATTGATTATTGTCACCCCTGGTTGAGCAATAGGGATTTCAACCTGACGTGCGCCCGCACAGGTATGATTATCAACAGTAGTAGCAGCAGTGTTCCTGGGTTGACTGTTCTCTATCATCTCCCGCAGACGCTTTTGGTTCTGACCCATGCCTACCATCACTGTCATGAAGTTATCCATTCTCAGTCTCAGATCTGCCAAGTCTGCTTGCATTTGGTCCATGACTCGCTCTCTGTTAATCTTGGTTGGATATCTATATGCTGCTGGTTGTTCCCGAACTTTCCGGAGAGCTATAGTGCCTGAAACACAAAACACGTTAGTAACTGAGACACTACCTGCAAAACAAACAAACAGGTTATATGCAATGCAATGTAACTGTTCATGTTCCCAGGTTTTTAAGCATTTGCAATGCCCCAGTTCTGGCATCTAATCTCAGAAATCACTTTCAGTGCTAGCTTTCAAACTTTCTCTTTGATGAGTGTTCAGTCATTAGCAGTATCAGACAAACGAGTCTTGCACATTCAAAATGATAATTTGCACATTAATATTGTATATGAACAAACCACTGCCGGCTAAAAGTCAGAATACAACCAGGAATAATCCCCGAAGGGTTACAAGCCAGTACATAAATAAAAGACAAAAGAAATAAAAGCAAGACTCCTACAACAAGCCTGTAGGTAGTCTGGAAAATAAACTAAGCTAAAGATCCAGGCTCTGCCACCTCTGCTCTGCTCTTCTTGACACCCGCTCTCAGCTTGAGCTCTTCAATCTCTTTCATTGCTTCCTCCAGAGCTAACTGACTTTGTGCTAGCTGTTGGGTCTTCTCCCTCCGAATGGTGTGGACTTGCTCCACCTCATCCTTCTTGAAGGCCATATGAACTTCAAAGAACTCTTCTTTCTCTCTGAATTTCTTCTGCTCTTCCTCCCTTTGGCCTTGCAGCCAAGCAATGGATTGACGAGCATCCTTGAGAGTCTTTAGAGTCTTCTTGCGCTCAGCTTCTCTTTGGGCTTCCATCATACCCAACCTGTGGAAATGGGCTTCTCTACCAGCAAAGTCCTTCTCTTTGGCTTCTAGAGAGGCTTGGAGCTTCTGCAACTTGTCTTCAGCTTCATTCTTGGCCCTGTTGGCTTGGTGGTACAGGCTTACCATCTCAGTATTCTCCACTCTGACCTCGTGCAGCTGAGCTTCTAGCTTCTTGTACTCTTCAAGAGAAACAATATTGCTCTGACTAGGCACTTCTCTGGGATAAAGTGGAGGCTCAACTGAAAAAGGCATGAGAAATGCTTCTACATGTCTTTGCAACCATGCAGCATAAGGTGGATATGTCTTGGGATCAACTCGGCCGAAGTCTTTCTTACCTTTTCTTATCCTGTGAGCCCAGGCTTGGACTGCTTGTTGAACTAACTCTTTGTTCCCTTCAGTAGGAAAGTACAAATATGCAGCCAACTCTTCCATCTGAGGTGGATCTTTCAAAGGGTAGCCAAACTGCTTCCTGGCTAATGTTGGATAGTAACTGATGACACCTTTCCTTCCCAGCAAAGGTACTCCAGCAAACCTTCCGCAACTGACCATCAACTCCTTAGCTAGAAAATCCCTGTCATAACCCCAGGCAATATCTTCAACAGTCAACCCCATCAGTCTTCTGGACCATCTTCATTCATCCCTCATCTCCTCGAAGGCACCTGACTTAGGCAACTGTCTAGCAAACCACTCAGCAAACAAAGGAGCACATCAGACTACTGGACCACCCCTACCCTTCTCATTTCTGTAATGAACACTTCAGTAGAAGTCACCCAATAGAGTAGGCACTGGATTGCCTTTTGCAAAGATTGCGATCACCTCTAAGCTGACAAACTCTTTCTCTCCTGGAAACAGGCTGGACCCATACACCATCAATGCAAGCAAAGCACCAAAGTCATTCCACTTAGCCTCTGTAGCATATCTCTCTGCCTCTGGGATGATCACACTCCAAGGGAGTCCTTTACCTTCACTCTCTTGCAGAGCCTTCCTGACAGAAGCAACTGGCAACCTACAAACCTTGGCTATGTCTTCATCTTTAAGCACAACCTCAGACCCATAGAATGGCAATGTCTCTCTGACTGGAACATTCAGCATGCTGGAGATCTCTTCCAATGTTGGAGCTAAGATGAAACCTGGAAAAACAAAGCAACGCAGCAGAGGATCAAAAAATTGCAACAAGGTATGCAAACTGTCTTTCTGGTCTGCAGTGGGCTTGTCCACAAACTTCAGTATCTGGCCATATCTTTTCTTGAAATTGCCCAAGAGTTGATCGTTCATCAGACCTGCTAACTTCTGAACACCTCTAACTTCAGGCTGAAGAAAGGTATAATGAACATTCTTTTTCCTTGGAACTCTTCTGATTTCTGTCATGGAGATAAGATTACCAGAACTGGGAGCAGATTAAGAACAATGACCTGAAAAATGGGAAACATAAACAGTTAATGCAAAGAATGATGCAAATGCAATGCAATGCAAGCATATGATCAACTGGGACCATCTGAACTGGACACTGACAAGGGCCCCTCTGAATAACTGGCAAACCAAAAGTCCTCTGAGTCATAACCCTCTGATAATCACAACTCACTGAAGAAGATCTCAGGACCACAGTATCAAGAATACTAGAACAAGAACTCCAGAAAACCAGAACTCCAGAACCATAGGACCATAGAACCAAAGAACCAGAAATCATAACCATAGGACCACAGATCATAACAAGAACCACTGAATAGATGAGTGTATGTTGAGGCCATGGGTTCCTACACACCTGTAAACCCCTTCCCAATCTCACTAGTAAAAGGCTCCGGGTCAGACATCACGGACTCTCAAAGCCGAATAGCAATAATACTATCACCATCTCCGAGAAATGGCTCATGGCCAAATCAGGGAATCGGTTTGGCATTATATACTACGCATGGAGGCCTTAGCTGAGTCCAGGACACAAGGTCATCCTATGTGATCCCCAGGTGGGCCCTCGGATGCGAATGGGTTTGCCACAAAATGTGGGCTGCCACTATCATCACTAAAGAGGGATGTTTCCACAAGGTTCTCAATGATCGGTCCCCAGCTGCACATAATTGTCAGGGTTATGTAATGAGAGAGGAAGATCCCCAAATCAAGACATTTGCAAGACAATCGCAACCTGGGTGTGGAACTCACTACTACCCCCATGACAAGATCTCATGAGGCCAAAGTGGAACCACTCTAAATCCTATGGTGCACTCGAGCCAGGTACTTGGCTCATCTCTCAAGAACAAGTAACACCCATCCCACAAAACAGAAAACCAGTCCAGACAGTCCAGTATATATACATGATGCAGAAAATAAATACTAAAAACTGTAAATAAAGCTGTAAATAAAGCTGTAAATAAACAACAATAACATACAACAAGCCACAACAAACAAACATCACCCAAAGAAACAGCAACAAACAAGCGCTAGGAGAGACTCACAGGGGAACCAGAGATCTCTGGTGTGCAGTCCCCAGCAGAGTCGCCAGCTGTCACTCCCCGGATTTCCATCCTGGTACAAACGCGAAAGTGGCGCGGAAAAAGAATAGAATCGCCAGCCAGGCATTTTTATCCCGAAGAAAGGGAATGGTAATGCTGCATAAACCAGAAGAAAAGAAGAGGAAGGACACGGGTCCTACGAACCAAAGAGACTGAGCTCGGGAGTCGGTTACGATTTGGGAAGGTATTAGCACCCAGATCGTCCGCCGTACCCGACGGGATCCACGCTTGCAAAAGATAACTATTTCAAAGGGTGGGGGTATGAAAGTTGCAGCAAAGAAAAGAAAATGAACTGGCCAAAGGAACTGAGAAAGAACTGAAAATAAAATAAAGAGAAGAAATATAGGGAAAATAAAGATTGTGCTCGAACGGGCCCTACCCTGCTGCCTACGTACCTCATCAGGATAATGAGGATCAGAGACGCTGTAGTTCCCCTAACTAGGGGTACTAAAAGGAAATTGCTTGTGGATTAAGGCTTGAACTGCCTATGCCATTGCTCAGGTGTTGCAGACTCGGACGACGAGTGCGTAACCGTCTTGCAAAATGACAAGAAAAAGCAAGTTCGCGGACGGAACGAAGGAGGTGAGAAAAGAATTCCCGAAGGAGAGACGCTTATTGTTTGTTTGTGTTTTTTATGAAGCTTTTTTTAGTGTGTCACAAGGAAGTGAACTCAAGCTCTTTTCCATGGAATGTGCACTTGTCACTACATTCCAAGATGGAATAATAGAACAAGCACACTCAAGTAAGGAGAAGATCCCCAAAACTTGAACCCAAAGATTAAGGCATAGGCTCACTAACTTGTTTACTTATTAAGTGTTTTGATTATTTACAGATGAAGAAGTGATTTTTATGCTTTTCTTTTATGAAGAAGATACCTTGATCAGACTTGTACATCACAAGGTAAACTTGTATTATCCCAAGATGGGATGACTACAAGCATACCTCATGGGATAAGGCTATGGATCAATGCATCACTTCAAACTTATTAAAGTATTTTTTAAGAGTTATGAGATGAGAAGAGAAGAAGAACCAAAAGGATCTCAAAGGAAAAATTCTAAAGGGGGACTAGAATAATCCTAAGTGTTAACATGCATGGATGTCCTAAGGGTTAGTGAAGTTTCTATCCTAATGAAGAAGGAAGAAGAAGAGAAGAAGATAGAAGAAGAGGTGAGAAAGGCCTAAGCCCAACAACAAAGAGTTAGTGCACTTAAACATAAGAGGAGAAGATGAGAATTGGAGATGTGGGACTCAATTCCCACATCTCACACTTACCATAGCCCCTGCAAGGTTAGTATGCACACAGGTGAAACAAAATGAGAAAGATAACATGCTCACATCACACAATCAGAAATGAAATGATATGAACATATTCAAATGCAACTCAAAGAAATGAGATGAAGAAGCTTACAACTCCAAATGATGCAACATGAACACATATGAAGACAAATGCACACTTAAGGAGAATGCAAAGCAACAATGCATAAACATGGACTCAAAGCTCAAGACCAGAACCAAAAAAAAATGAATAATGGCCTAAGAGGCCAACAAGATGAAGGGAAAAGAGGTACAAGACTAAACAATACCAAAATGGAAGCAAAAGAGACAATAAGATGAAGTGAAAACACTTAAAGAAACAAATGACTTGAAGAAGAAGCAAACTCGAAAATTCAGAAGACACAAACCCTATCCTAGGACCAGGAAGGTACCCACACCCAAAAGGAACCCCAAATGAGAAGAAGAAGTGGGCACAAGTTCCTTTCTAGGCTTATAAGAGAGCAAAAGGTTCAAAGGAAGCAAAATGGGACAAGGTTCAAGATAAAATCCTCAATAAATCAACAAGCCATCTAAAAATTCCACAAATGAAACCAAATGATCCTCAAACATGTTATATCACCTATCCAAAAGTATTTGAGAAGATTCAGAAGAAAACCTGGCTTAATGAAGGCAAGAACACAAGTGAGGGATACAAACTTACACCACAAGTTACAAGACCAAGACTCAAGCAATAAGTTTCTAAAAATCCAGAGAAAAATCACATGACAATTACAATGTATTAGAAATCCAAAGCAAAAAGAATGGGATCAAAACTCAAAATATTGAAACCTATGGAAAATTAACAAGGCAGACTGGTCAAGGAAGGATTCAAAAGAAGCTATGTGCAATGGTGAATTAATTCAGACACGTGGATAATGAAAAAAAAATAAAATAAAAATATGATAAAATAATAGAGACTCAAAATAACACTCATGATTGTTTTGGGATTTTTTAGGTGAATGGAAGTATTTTAATTAAATGGAAATGGAAACTGAAAATAAAAGAAAATAAGAGAAAAAAAGAAATTAAATGAAATTGGTGAGAGGTGTATGTAGTAGAAATTCAAACTGGAAAATGAATGGGCTTGGAAGGGCTGGGGTGCGAATATCAAAAGCTTAGGCCCAGGATGACGCGTTGATACATGTTGTTTATGGTGGGATTTATTGATTTAATAAGGAAATGCGGGAAATAATCTGGAGCGCATGATCTATCGTGAGGCTGCAGCTGCCAACCTCATTAATTGAGGTGGCATAATGCTGCGATATGAATGGTGGACGCACACTAAGTACTATGGGACGCAACGCACGCTGTATTAAATGGAAAACAGAATTCAATGAAGAAATGGAAGGCAAATTAGGGCCATGTGGCGCCATCTAGAGCCTTGGATGGACGAATCTGACGGCTATTGTGCATCTTCTTCATGGAAAAAACCCTAGGATGAGCAAAACAAATTCCGGTGACCGGAGCTAGGGCTCCGGCACCGGAGACCAAACCAGAAGCAAAAATCCATCAAATAATGCAAACAAATACTCCAGATCAACTAATTAGACATCACTGAACTCAAATATGGCATCAAAAACAGCTAAATCTCAATGGATTGGACGGATCGAAGGAAATAAAGATTGGCCATGAAACTTTAAATCAATAGAACTTTCACTACAATGCACTAAAATCAATTCTACAAAGTGCAACATGACCAGGGAAGATCAAAGAACACAAAGCAACCATTCAATTTCATTTTTAGAACATGAGATCTCAAGCCATACCTGAGATGGAGACCTTGAAATATTGAGCTAGAAAACCAACCAATGCGTGCAAATCACTCCTCTTACTCCTTAGATGCAAAATAAATGCATCTAAGGCATTGAAATGGACTGGATCTGAGATTTCACAACAAGTTGCTTTGAAATGGCAAGCTGCTAATTCTATGCTTTAAGCTCAAATGAGTGGTTGATTCTTGATCTATGTGATTCACTGATCAAGAATATGGAAGAAGTTTGTGGAGAAAGTGAGAGAATCAAGAGATATGTGTAGAAATGAAAGGTTGCATGAAAGTTGAGAATGAGAGAATGAGAGAGATCTCAGATCTGATGCAACCCTAATTCTCTTTGTTATGATATCACAAAGCAATGCTGAAAGTGTGAGAGAAAGTGCCCGAATTAGAAATGAGAAAAGTGTGAAGTTGCATAATTTGCACTTAGTTAAATAAGCATGCTATGCTCATGATATCTTGGGCCTCTCAGAATGTGTGACTTTCATTTTCCACCCTTGACTCAAATCCAGTCATTCATGGCCCTTAGATTCAAGTGTCACACTTGTTTCATGATTTTTTCAAATTTGCATGTTTTGGAGGGATTTTTCAAAGTGCACGAAAATGACCAATTCTCTTGAGCAAAATGGTCCTTATGCAATGCATTTTAAGTTTGAAACAAGATTGGGCCTGTACCAAGTCACAAAATTCAGATTGGAAGCCTTTTGCACTTGGTGACTTTTTGAAAAATGAAATTTTGCCCTAGGGAGAGGAAATTTTCGAATGGCCTAGGAGGAGTTATAGAAATATAGTGTAAAAGTACTTGTACTTTTTGAAAATGGGAGCCCTTACTCTTCAACTTTCATGTTTGACTTTGGTCCATTTGAAGAATTTTTGATCATGTTAAGGCCACTTGAAAATTAGGGCAAAAGTTGCCAAATTTGGAAAATCCTTAAAACCAACTTTGTACCATTTTTGCAAAACCCTTCAAACCTCCATGATTCTTGAACTTTAGGCATTCCAAACCTCTTATAACATTTTAAGGACCCCTCTTAGCCAAAAAATTTGGGTTAGACCCCTTGAAATTGCACAGTTGACTTTTTATGGGCTCTGTTGACTTTTTCCTTCATCTGCAAGCAACTGAGGCATTGACTGACTTCCACATGGAATTTTCTCATGAAATTTGACACATAGGATACTCTTAAAATATAGAAGACTTTTCTCAAAATAAATGGCCAAATTTGTGAGATCTTGGTGCTTGAATCTCAAACCCTAATTTGGGTGCATTGCATAGGATCTTTGCCTTGTCCTGAGATCTCTGATGATCATGCAATCTTCTGAGCTTTTGTCAATGGACTTGATCTTGTAAATTTGATATAGACTCACCATAGAACTTGTAAAAACTCATTGGGACCCTTGTGATGGCTTGTGGTGCCTCAAGAACCTCCACAGATGACCATATGCTTGATGCCAGGACATGAGGGATGTCATGCTTCATCTTTCCATGATATGATGCTGAGGAAATGATATGAGTATGATGAATATGATGTGATATGATGCTTAAAATGAAGATGGCAAATTTGGGGTGTTACACCTCCTAGATGGATTGAAGTTACCGGTTAAGAATGTTCATTTTCTTTTGGGAACCTAAAATTATGGCGAAACGTGAAGAGGAATACAAGGATGTGACTACACGTTTCAAGTGAGACAAGTACACCCCGGATGAAGGATAGAATAAGCTTTATTTAGTGATATGAGATATATGAATGGACTTGATGAAGTTGTGTTAAGTGTTAGAGTAAACACATTGGACTTGGAGGAATTTCTAGTAAGATGGTTTGTGTTTGGGTGTGAAAAGATTACTGCAGAGCGTGAAGTTAATACGGTATGAGAAGTCATTGGATGGGGTCTGAGTTCAACTGAAGCAAAAGTGTGATTCTGAATATGCTACATGTCCAAATGGAACTCTACAATCAGTGTTACCTCCATGGACATCACTCGTATCGCCAATGACAGGATTGTCAACGAATGAGATTGAATAAGTATAAACCAAGCCTACAAATTCAGAGACTTGTTTTGGACAGTTATTAATTCGGTATTATATGAATTTTAAGAAGAAGTGAACGCCCTGAATGTTTGTTGGTCTACGAGAATGGTTGATGGAAGGAATTTCCTAGGGATATTGTTGACTTTATTGAGAAAGATTTTGATGTAAAGAAAGCAGTTGTGGAGGTCGAGTTAAATGGTCATCACCTTTCACTGGACTTTATGCTCATGTATCAAATGAATTTTTAATCTGGTTTGCAGCAACTTATTTCTTGGATTGATGAGGACGAGTCCTCTAACCGTACCTTGTCCACTGATTTCTTTTAGCTTTGGTCGGTTGGAATCATCTGTTGGTGATGGCTGTGACTTTTGTTATGATTGTAATGAGTTGGGAGGCTTAGGTAACAATGAAGATAAGAAGTTGCTTATGTGTCTGAGTAATCGGTTACCCTACTGGTAGTGACTGGTCGTTGTTGTTAAGTTTTGAAAGTTGGAATTTTCTAAGATGTATGCACTTAGACTTGGGCGTCGGTTGAAGCGTTCTTGGTACCAATGGAAAGCTGTGGGAACATTCTATGAAACGACTAGTAGAGGGTAAAGGAACCCCAAAATTTTATGTAAGTAAAGGTATCGAAGGGCTTTCAGAGGAATGCATTACCTCAGTTTCCAAGTACAAGGAATAATTGAAGTATTTGGAATTTATCTCTGGTGCGATTGAGAATGTTGTTGTTGTTTTGATTCTCGCTAAAGAATTAAGGAGAGAGGATGAAGTTGTATACTTGAGATGAGATGTTCATTATTTCGCTTTCTTCCCGATAAGCATTGATTGTTGTTTTTGTCTGTGGATGACTTAAGTGTTAGCTTGCAACCATAACCCTTTTGTTGACATAGTTGTGCGAATGGAATCGAGCCATTCTGTTGAGTATTCGTGTTGCAACCGTGACAGAATGGTAGTTCTACTTCGTTTTTTGTGGTAGTGGTGATCTGTATGTTGTGCCCATTTTGTGTTATCTCAAGTTGTGAACGGTGATCGTTGTGCTCATGTCTGGAAATTAAGAGTGAGAATCATCTTGCAAGATGGTGTGGATTGGATTGGTAAATTCGAGCTAGATTGGTTGTTAACAAGGAAAATAAGTTTAGTTGTGTTCGGTCGTTTAGCCTTGGATAGGTAATCGATAGACACATGAATTTTTGGGAACCTTAGAGAATCATACTTTCTGAGTTGTAAGTTTGTTTTAGTTTTCGTTCAAAGTATCAGTGGGCAAAGTGTCGGGCTTTGTTTTAAGCATGTTTTAGTGGGAGGTAAATGGTTTGGATGTTGGCATGTCATTGTTGTGACTATTGAAGAATTTAACTGCAAAGTCATGAGAGATTCGTGGAGCGACGGTCCCTCCATGAATGTTTTTTGTATTTGAATTTTTGTGTGGATAGAAGATGAACAATTGGTCAGTTTTAGTATCGTTGACATCAGTTATAGACTCCGTAAAAGTGATACCAATTGTGTGTAGTTGAGTTGTACTCAAAGATAAGGATTTTAAGTCATCTTCTGAGTAAGAGTGATAAATGAATGTTCCGAAGTCATGCGTGCAAATTGGACCGTTTAAGGAATGAGACCCCTGAGAGAAATGGATTGAACGAGAAGTTGTATATGGTATTCAAAGGCAAGCGTTATGGAAACCCGCAAGTGTATTAAGGATGATTTGAGTCTGGCGTTGGTGACTTAATGGTTGTTGTGAGTTTTATGGCATGACTGCAGTGTTAATAAGGGAGACCTTGCATTAGCAGAAACTTTGAATGAATAAAATCTTGTGAAGAGGAATGGTATGGAGAATAGAGACCATGGCCTTAGTTGTCAAGCTAAGTTGGATAAGTTGTTCCGAGTTTAGAATGTAAATCGGAAATTGTACGAATTATGTTTGCACCAGTACGATCCCGGTTTCTCTGTTGTTGAAGATTAGGGACCGGTGTTATGATGTTGTAGTTGACAAGTGAATTATTCTATCGTTGCATGTTCGCAGGTTCTTATTCCATTGGTTCTTATAGCTACTTGGTTTTGTATGAGAATTTGAATATATTTAATTATAAATGTCAAAATAAGAGGATCTTATTCTAAGTGGGTTGTCTATGGCAAGATACCGAATGAATGAAGCGCCCGATGCAAATGGTCATAGTTTTGTTTTGAGATTAAGTGGAATTGGTAGAATCTTTTGAAAACTTTTGTTATAGCGTTAGTGATTGGAGGATCTTAATAGGATGCTTTTGTTGGGAAATTATACAAGGAATGGATCTCACCAAGATGACTTGTGGAACCTTGTCAAGGTAAGCCGGAGTATTTTGTCTCGTGTTGAGAATCAATGGAAAGTTTTAACGTGGTATGTTTCTTTGACGGAAATATGAGACTAAGTGATTAAGTATGAAGCAACAAATAGATTGAAAATGTAGTAAGTTGGAAGTTAACCCGATGTTGGAAACAAGCGTGTGAACATGGACGCGAAGTTTGATTCATTGTGTAACGAGGACTTTGAGCCGCAAGGTCAAATTGGAATTTGAGTATGTCAGGATATGTAACGGAGTTAAGGATAAATATGGATCTAAGACAGTGTTGTAAGCGTGTGAACATGGACGCGAAGTTTGATTCATTGTGTAACGAGGACTTTGAGCCGCAAGGTCAAATTGGAATTTGAGTATGTCAGGATATGTAACGGAGTTAAGGATAAATATGGATCTAAGACAGTGTTGTAAAATGTCTTGAGGATGAGTAAAGGAAATTCGAGGATGAATTTCAATTCAAGGAGGGGAGAATGTAATATCTCGTATTTAATTAACTGCTCTGGATAATATTAATTAGGATTAATTAGTATTATCTGACTCAGAGGCTTTATTAAATATATTTAGCTCAGAGACATTTTTAGATACTCTCGAATTGGACCCGTTAATATTACTAACTGATAGATATGATTTGTTTGGTTAATAAGAAAAGAAAGAAAGTTGGTAAGAAAAAGAAAAGAGAAAGAAGGAAAAAGGAAAGAAAGAAATGGAGAAGAGAAGAAAAGAAGAGGAAGAAAACCCTAAGAGAGGAAATGCTTGGATCATCATCATTTCTCCACCAAATCGTCATCTTCACCAAACTCCTCTTCATTGGCAAGGTGGGTTCATAGTTAGGAACTTTTCTTTTGAGTTTTGGTTGAGTTTTGAAGTTTATGAATTTTAGGGTTTTTGAAGAAAATCTTAGAAATTGATAGATTAAACGGTTGAAACTCGATAAAATCAAAGTATGATAGTCAATATATGTCAATAATCATGTTTGATGATGTTTAGAGGAGTTTTGGAACCTTGGGCATTGGTTGTTCGTGACTAGTTTTCTGCTGTGTTCGCAGAACTCGCTCAGCGAGCAGATCCAGAAGTTTCCTCGCTCAGCGAGTAGGTCCCTCGCTTAGCGAGACCTGGGAATTTTGTTTTGTGTTTTCTCTTGTAACTTGTGATCCGGGTATCCGTTTTTAGTGTTCCGCATATCGATTCGAAGCTAAGAATATTTACTAATTGATGATTCTAAAAGATATTATGTTTACCCGACTTTTATCCGACTTTTCCCGATTAACCGTAATTATGTTAGTTAAGGAATTGTGGTATTAATCCAATTGTGGAAAACATATTGAATCATGAGAATTGGTTGAGCATAGAGACAATGAGATCACTATGGGATTAGTTTAATGGTGATAATTAAACTAGAATGTTAGAGTTATATGTTTGAAAACTATATAACTAAAAGTATCAAGGATGGAGGAAGAGTTAGGAAACCTTACCATAAATCAATAGTGTGGCCTAGTATTGTGACTAGAAATTATTAGATGATATGAGTTGTGAGATGCCTAGTTTTACCTAGGTTGTCGCGAACTATTAGCGTGCTATACACTAGGCCTCCGGAATAGTCTTGTGTAAGTCTTGAGGTGGGTAGATCTTGGTCACACGGGAAGATCCGTAACGGCTAGAGGTGTGTATTACACGGGTCCTCCGTAAAGTCTTGAGTAAGTCTTGAGGTGGGTGATATTGAGTCCCACGGGAAGCCTTCGTAAAGGCTTGAGGTACCGCTTGTGTGTCGTGGGTTGCGGGTTGTTTTTATGCATCGTGATAGATCCTCGGTGTAGTCTTGTGTAAGTCTTGAGGTGGGTGATGTTGAGTCCCACAGGAAGCATCCGTAAAGACTTGAGTTGTGTATGTTACGAGATCCTCCGTAAGGTCTTTAGTAAGTCTTGAGGTGAGTTGCCTTTAGCACCACGGGAAGCATCCGTAAAGGCTTGAGGTGAGTACTATACTGGTTTACGCGGGAAGTCTTGAGTAAATATTGAGGTGGGTGATGTTGATCCCATGGGAAGCATCCGTAAAGACTTGAGGTGTGTATGTTATGATATCCTCCGTAAGGTCTTGAGTAAGTCTTGAGGTGGGTTGCCTTTAGCCCCACGGGAAGCATCCGTAAAGGCTTGAGGTGAGTACTACACTGGTTTACGCAGGAAGTTTTGAGTAAGTCTTAAGGTGGGTGATATTGAGTCTGTTGTACCCCAAAATTTTCTCTCCCACAATCAAAGCAATGTGTCCCAATAGTTCTTCAAGGTTCACAAGGTTCACAATTGGTCAAATGGATTGAAGGTTTCATCAAGCAAAACCTCCTCCTGAACAATGGATCCAGAACTAGGGTTTTGAATGTCTCCAAGCTAAATGGACTTCCAAGGCATCAAATGAGCTTCATAACATCCCACATATATTCAAGAATCCACATGTCAAGTTTCAGGGCTTTCCCAATAAGTTTGACCAGTCAAATGTTCAGATATCCAGAAATCAGTCAACTTGGTAAAAAAAGTCAAACTGAGGGAAACTATGGTCAAATTAAAGTCAAACTTCAAAATATTTTGCTAACATCAAGATTATGAGTTGAAATTCATAATTTTATCAAGGGTTTATCATGATTCATCAAGTAAATTTCAGATCATCAAGAATCAGGAGTTTCTAAATTAGGGTTTTCATAGGAAAAGTCAATTGAACTTTGACCAGCCATAACTTTCACATGCTTCATAAATTTTTTCCCATCCAAATCTCATTTTGAAAGAAATTTAATTCTTTACAATTTTGTGTCTCATGTGCCAAGCCCAAAAATGCTTCATTTGGAAGGTATGAGCTAAAACATTATAAGTCCTTTTGAAAGTCAACAAAAAGTCAACTTTTTCCAAAGCCAATAATTTAAAAATGGAAAACGATATGGATATAGGACCAAACCTTTTGGTTAGAGGACTTTCTAAGCTTTCTAAAAAGTCCAAGAACTCTTCTATAGCCTTAAAATTGAGGGAGTTGTGCCTTGTCAAAGTTGGGAAATTTTCAAGGGGTGTATGAAGCAAATAAGGCCTAAACTTCAAAATTTTCCAAATGGGCCCATCAAATTGCAACTCAATCTCAAAGATAAAGTCATGCACGACCCAATAACCAATTATTATGATTTTTATAATTTATTTTTTATTATTTTGGATTTTATTTGTTAAAATTCAATTTAAATAAAAATAAAATATAAAAAGTCAATATTTGGATCAAATATTTGTTCTAGAACCAAATATATTACATTTAATGTGATTGAAAAAGATCCAAATTTGTGCAAGACTTTTGAGGCATGAAGAGATTTGATTTTTTTCACATTTATGGCCATGGATTTCTTCACACCCAAGTAACATCAAAACATATCAAAGCCCAATTCTTCTTACCTAATTTCATTCACCGCATAATACAAACCTAAACAACACAAGAGGCACGAAAAGCAGAGGCCAAAAGAGAGGATTCAAACTTCAAAATTTCACCAAAAAACTCCAATTCAGATTCTTACTTGCAGGTAGTATCAAGGATTTTTAAAGGTGGAGACATGATCCTTGATGTCTCTTGAAACTATCATGATCATTTGCATCATTCAAAACGCCTCCATATGCCATAACCGAAACTGTTTATTCTTGCTTTGATTTTTTTCGATTTGCATATGTTTGATTGATATAATTGAAAACTAATGAGTGATTCATGTTTGTCATGTCATAAGGATAATTTATGGGCAGCTGTATGGAGGAATCGACGCAAGATGCCAAAACCACCATAGCTAGGGTTTCGGCCATGGTTTTGGGGCTTCTTGATTTAGGACGTTTGAGAGCTTTTTAAGAGCATAATTGAATTATTTGAAGCATAAGTGTTTGGTTTGTGTAATTTTTGCGAGTTAATTTGATCTATGCAGGTATAACCATGAGTATAGGTTTTGCTGTGAAAATAAACGCAATAAATATCGCAGGAAAGCATATAGGAAAATTCGCAGGAAAACCTGCGAATTCAGAGGAAGAAGATGAAGTTTGGGCGCGAAACCTGATTTTTCAAATTGTAACTTATTTTATTTATTATAATTTGTGTTTATATTACAAGCTGTGTAGGTAGTCCAGTGGTAATGCGTTACGCTTATGATGCAAAGGGCCCGGGTTCGATTCCCAGGTCCCCTATTTTTTTTAACATTTCACTTTGTTTTGCAGGATTATTACGTATTGTGTTTTGCTCATATGGATGACAAGCCAGCACGCGCAGCCTAGTTGTCCTTGCTTCAGCTTGGTAATGGGGAGGTCCTGGGTTCAAATCCAGGCCTCCCCCATTTTATTATTATGCTTTTTTCTTTCTTTTTTTAATTTATTATATTATATAGTATATTATTATTAATTCCTTTTAATTATATTCTTAAAAATCAACCAATAATCACTTTTAATCTTTTTTTCTCAAAAAAAAAAACTAATAACTTTCATAAATGATAATAATAATATTAGTTTTATGTAAATAAAATAATAACTTTCTAATAAATCTTAATAACTTCATTTTCTTTTAGATAAATTATTTTTATAATAATCATAATTTTATACATATTTAACCTTGTATATTTTTCTAAATTGTTTTATAATAATTCATAATTAGTTTAATTCTAAATTTCCTTTGAAAAATCAAACTTTTTCTCTAACCCTAATTTTCTTAATTAAAATTTTAATCCTAATTTCATTTTAACCTAATTTTCGAATCTTCTTTTTGTTTTATATAATCATTATGTAATTGCTCCTGAGTTGTAATGATTTTAGATTTATTTTCCGTTCTTATTATTTTTTGTAATTGCCCTGAAGTCGTGTAATAGTTAGGTTTTAATTCCTTTGTTTTTATTATTATTATTATTATTATTATTATTATTATTATTATTATTTATGGTTAGTAAATAGGGAGTGAAAACCTAATTGTAATTAATCAAATTTAGATAATTAATAACAAGATAAATATTTGAAAATAATCACTCACACACGTAAGTCGATCTATGATCGCCGTCTACACCTCCTAGGGTATTCCTCTTGGTTGCCTTTAACATGGTCAAGTCCCTCGAATATGGGGGTGTCTTAAGCAAAACCCTACCAAATAAAATCATCTTGTCCCTCCCCCGGTTAAAAGATCAAGTCCCTACAATGTTGCCTACGATGTTGCCTAGAATGATCTTGTCCCTTCGTTTTAAGAAGATGATAGTCCATTCCAATTGCTAAAGACACCCTCCAGTTTCCTTCATTGACCATGTGATGACCCTACGTCCGTCCCTTAAACAAATCCAAGATAATGACTACCTATTCCTTAATAATAGGGATAGTTTTACCCTTGAAAGACATACAAGAGCATGAATGACTTAGTCTAGGGTAGGTACCTCATATTTACTTGCTCACACTTTAAAAATACTTTTCACACCTCACTATTTTCAAATATCTTCAAAACAAAGGCTTTGTATACTCCCATACGAGGATCATTACAAAGTACTTAGAAAATTTTATAAATACACATTACACTTTCCTTTTTAAAAACAATTAAGTGAGATAAGTAACTAAGAGCCCATGGATAACCATGGATATAAAGGGTGCTAACACCTTCCCTTTATATAACTACCCCCCGAACTCAAGTCCATTTAAAATAGGTCTTTCCTGTTCTTTTATGTCCATTAAAGTAAGTTGCCTACTGAACAACAACCCTTGGGAAGGATCAGTGATATTGAGATCCCTTTGAACCTGGTTAGTTTTGTAGGACAGGATGAACCAACTAAACTTCAGGGGAAGGGTACTTACCTTTAAACCTCATGCAAGCCTTAAACCTAGGGTTATGGTGTGACTTGTTTGTGTGTGCCACATGTTTGTGATTGAGCATAACATCATGACATCATGACATTATAAGCATAGCATTTTCACTAACTATTTCAAGGACCAAAGGATTTATCTTTGTTCTTTGTTGCAGGTCATGGCTTCTGCTCGTAGGAACAATATCTGAATCAACTTTGTGGGGATACCTTCTAAGCTTAAGGAATTGGTCTCTAAAGTTTCTAAAAACTCCAAATACATAGAGAAGCATGGTTACCTGCTGGATCTAGTTACTTCAGGGTTCAATGAAGACATGATGAGTGTCTTATTTCAGTTCTTTGATCCTAAACATCATTGCTTCACGTTCCCTGACTATCAGTTGGTTCCTACAATAGAGGAGTTATCCAAGCTACTAGGTGTGCCCATCCTTGATCAGAGACCCTTCACATGCTTAGAGAAAGAGTCTAAGCCTGAAGTCATTGATGCAACCCTACATTTGAAGAAATCAGACATTGCCTAGAAACAAGAAGTGGAGTTAAGGGTATTCTTGCTAAGGTATTGATGGAGAAAGCTTATGTGTTCTTGGATGGTATGAGCTATGATGCTTTTGAGGAGATCTTAGCCTTATTAATCTATGGCTTAATATTTTTCCCTAATCCAGACTAGTTCATAGACGTACACGCCATCAACACATTTCTGACTCGCAATCCAATGCCTACCTTACTTGGAGATATCTTGCACTCTCTTTACACTCGTACTACGAAGGTAAGGGGAACTCTGATGTGTTGCATACCTTTACTGGCTAGGTGGTTTATTTCTCACCTTCCTCGATCAGTGATGAAGAATGAACAAGGGTTAAGGTGGTCTAAGAGGATCATGTCACTTTCTCATTCAGATATTCACTGGTGTTCTCGATCTATGGAAAATGTCACTATCATTGACCGTTGTGGGGAGTTCCCTAATGTGCCACTCCTTGGCATAAGAGGGGGAATTACTTACAACCCTTCTTTAGCTCTACGACTATTTGGTTATGCTCGGAGTAATGGTCCTCATGACATGCTTATTCAGGGTATTGTGTTCGACTACGACAACGATCTTCAAGGTTACCGTCAAAGGTTTATACGAGCTTGGAGTAAAGTGGACAAGGTTGATAGCAAGACTCTGGAACCAAAGTAGTCCATTCCTATGGAACCTTACCTCAAATGGGTGTGATCTCATGCTCAGACTCTTATTATGCCATATCCTGATGTTCTACCAGTCATTATGGAGCCTGTTGCTGAAGGAGATGTTCCTTATACCATCATTCATCCAAACATGCCCACTGATTTGGAAGAGTTGCAGAAGTCCTGGGTTCAATTGAAGGAGCAAAGGGATACCTTTGTGACTTAGTTTAGATCTAGTCAAGAAAGAGTTCTGGAGCTGACAAAGCAACTTCACGGGGAGCGGAATCTCAACACATACCTTAACACAAAGAGGAAGTGTCCATGGGAGGCCTAAGTCCCATATATTTATTTCTTTGTATTTTATTCTTATTTCCTTTCACTGTAAGCCCAATGGGCAAATTATATTAAACATTTACTAATAGAAGTTTTGTTTTTGTTTTTCTTTAAAACAAATTTAAATCTTGCGGTCCTTGAAAACATTGCATATGCATCTACATACCATATCATTACATCACATGTTTCTTACAATAAGTATCTTATCTCCTCGCTGTTTATTTCAGCAGAAATGGCTCTCGAACAAACTGTCAAGGAACTCCATACTCAGAATGCTCAATTTCAAGAGACGATTCTGAATTTGTCCAGGGGACAAGATGAGCTGAAGGCACTTCTGACCAAGAAAAAGAAGAAGACCATAAAACTAGTTGGCTTTATCAACATGGGTAGAAGGTTCAGAGGTCCAATCAAGACAGATGAGGAAGTTGAAAATCCTAGGGATGAAAATTATGAGAGAGAAGAAGGTAGTCTCTATGATACTACTGAAGATTCTGATTATGAGGAGAATTATTACCATGATTCGACTGGTGAGGAGAAATATAAGATACTGGAGAACCGGGTGAATGCTATAGAACTACAGAGGACTTTTGGGTTTGACTTTGAAGATTTGAGTTTGATTTTTGGGGTCTCCATCCCTATTGGTTTCAAAGTTCCTACTTTTATGGTGTATGATGGTGTGTCATGTCCAAAGTTGCATCTGAGATCTTATTTTAGGAGAATTCAACCATACACTCCTGATAGGAAGCTGTGGATTCATTTCTTCCAAGAGAGTTTGTCTGGAGCTTGTAAACACACCAAATTTGCCCTCACTCATTTCACCATGGCTTGTGATCTTTTCATATAGCATAGGTTCAACAATATCATCTCATATTGCATTTTTGCTTCACTGCATTGGTTCTAAGTCATCTGCATCTAGGGTTTGTGATCTGAGCAATCCAAGAGCTATTTGATCCACTTCAAAGGTCATCAATCACTTCAAAGGGGTCCATGTATGTTCGATCATCATATTATATCCTCAAAAGATCAAGGAGGTCAAGAAATCACAAGAACTGAGAAAGACATGGAAGCAGAGCTAGGTTTAACTGCACAGATGACCTAGAATTAGGGTTTTGGTTTCAGAGGCCATAACTCCAAATTTTTTGGTCATTATTGTTTCTATTGGTCTCTATATGTTATGAGGATCATGCATATCAATTTTCATGAAGAAATTCAATGGGGAAGGCATCTGATCACAAGATGACTTCTTGAGCAAGTCAGTGCAAAATCAGGGCATCTGAGGCCTCCAATGACACAACCAAAGGGGTTTCTCCATTATTTTGAATGTGTATGATCTTTATTTGATCATAGAAGATGTTACAAGTTCACAAAATTGAAGAATTTCAAGCCATTTGCAAAGTTTCCTTTTTGGGAAAGTGACTTATAATGTAAACTTGCCATTTTGGGAAAGTTTTTCAACCTCCTCTTTTTGATTCAAAAATGCTTCAAATGAGAAAACTTTGGTCATGAAAGTTGTAGAATGGATCCTCCCATTTTCAAAAAGTACAAGAACTTATTCTAATTCATTTTGGATCAAAAGTTATGGCTTGTCAAAGTTGGGAAAAATCACTTATTTTTCACTTTTGTACCAAAAGAAGAAAGTTGCAAAACCTCATGCCAAGGCCAAATGTGACTTCAAACCAGCTTCTAATCATCACACAAACATAATTCATGGCTCATAATTCATATTTGCCCAAGAAATTTCTCACTTTCATGCCTTGAATTCCAAGAATCATAAGCTACTTTTCATGAAAATCACAAAGAGGGAAATCTTGCAAGAAGGGTTCCTTTGGTTTTGTTTGATCTCTAATCAATATCAAAGTGTCATAACAACATTATATGGTGCATTTTTCTGCATATTTCCCAAGAGGTGTCACATGTCCATGGCCAAAAAATCACAAAATGTAACAAGTTGCAAAATTGCAAAACATGTGGTATCTCACCCTTCATCCATCCCAGCTCACATCAGTTCATCCCATGGCCATCCTTGAAGGCAGCTGAACCCAGAGCAACCCTAAAATAGCCTCTTCCACAGCCCATGCCTCAAGTACACCTAACATTGACTTTTGGGCCAATTGCCCCATGCCATTCCCACAGTGCAAGTCACTTCCTCAGACCTCTTCCAATAGATTAGGGATGTGCTATGGATCATAAAGCAAACCACACACAAGCCAGAAACCTCCCACAATCCAGCTTGTACAAAAATCTGTCCAAAACTTCTCCTCTTCGAAACTCTTCACACAACCTTCAAACTTCCATTTTTCTTTCACCAACAAGTCACAAATCATCCTCAGAACCAAAATCCATCATTGAAACAGCTTGAAACATCACACACAAAGACCTCCATTTCTGCTACACCAGAACAAAACAGCCACAACCAGCCATTCTCAAAGCTCTCCAAGCTCCATTTCATCATCAGGGTGTTCAAAGGAGAGGGTTTGCACAAAGTTTGAGTCCATAAAGCTCAGAATCAGAGAGTCTTCATCTCAGGTAACATGAAGAAATTTTTTCCCAGAAGCTAAGTTTTAAGTCCTTTTATGGTTTTGCATGTTCCCCTGATCATGGGGATGTATTTACTTTTGAAAATGGTTGTGAAACCATCATGTATGCTATCTTTGAACATTTTCCCGTGTTTCGTATTTTTCTTCGATTCATGCTTATGAAGTGAAATAAATGGATTTTAATTGAGGGTTTAGGTTTAGATTGATGTAAGGATCATTTTGGTGGAAGAAATTTGGAGTTTGGTAACCTATAGAAGAAGCTAGGGTTTTTGATTCGCCGGAGAAGACGACCGGAACCACTGTTCCGGCCGTCTGAAAGTCATTAACCCTAATTAGGGTTTAGGCCAGTTTTGAATGTGAGCCATCAGATGGGCCTTCCCGCGCGCGTTTGTGTGGACCAGATCTTCTCATTAACCATTAATCAGGATTAATTAAATTAATTAATTAGGTTTAGCCAGTTTGAATTTGGACCCTAGGATCTGGCGCCAGTCAATTCCCTCCAATTCTATTTGAATGTGAGCCTCAGGATTTGCATACTTTTCCATTTATTCATTTTTATTTTATTTGTTTTGTATTTTATTTCTACGAATTTTTAAAAATAGCAAAACATATTAAAAAATTCTGAAATTTTTTGTCAAACCTTTTATTAATTTTCAGAACCCAAAAATATTTTTATTTTTATTTTTTGCATCAAAAATTATTTTTAAATGATTTAAATGTTTATTTTTAATTAGTTAATGGAAATTAATTAATTAAAAATGCATTTAGGTATTTAAAAATCACCAAAAAATTCACATTGCATTTTAAAACATTTAGAAACATTATCAAACTCTCAAAACAAATTTCTTTTTGGTCCTTGATGTATTTTGACAATTTTCATTGGAATAAAAGTTGTTTAAAGGCAATATTTTTGTTCAAACTTAGAAAAATTCATTCTGCCTAACCATGAAGAGTTTGATGATGGTTCTTCTTGCATTGCATCCTTCATAGCATGTAGTTTTTAGGATAAAATTGGTTTGAATTTATCTTCCATTTTCAATTTAATGAGCATTTTTCCTTTTGAAGTGCCTTGAAACCCTAATTAACTTGAGAAAATCATAACTTCCATTAGGTTAAGAGTTAGGCCCCCTCCTTTGGGAAGTGAACTTGTGTAGGGTTAGGTTCCTTTGATCCCATTTTCAATTTTTTATCTTGTCATTTGCTTCTGATTTTGAATTTTGTGATGCATGTTATGCATAAACCCTAATTCTTGCCTTCCTTTGCATCCATCTCTCATATGTTTGCATTCAAGAACTTGCCATGACATTTTGTGCATCCATATGACATATAAGACATCTTAGGACATCTTAGAATCATGTTTGATCATTGCATATTTCATTTGCCATGTTATGTGTTCATATCATTTCATAAACTTTCATGAACTTTTATGGTTCAAAGCATGCTTAATTTGCATCCTCATCCTTGTATGATCATCCACAATTCTTGACATGTGTTTGCATCATCTCTTAGCATCATTGAAATAATGTTTATGCTTCTGACTTTGTCTTGCATCATGGCATTTCATCTCATTTTCCTGACATTTCATTTCTTTTGCTGACTTTTCAGGTGGTAAGTTGTTTTGAGAAGTGAATTTTCCTTCACTTCTCACAATCTCTTCTCATCTCTCTTATGCATCATTGCTGCATTTTATCTTTGTACTAGAGTGAGCTTGATCATTCATGCTCTTTCCCACTTTCTTTCTTCAAGCAACTTATCTTCTTAAGTGAAGTAAGTTGACTTGCTTCTTCTGTTTCCTTCTCCTTTCATCTGCTTCTTCCTTGGTGGCTTTTCTCCTGGAGATATTTTGCAAGCCTAATAAACCCTAGGAACAACCAAGCATGATAACAATTAAGGTTTGATTAGTCCCCCATTTAGTTTTGCCTTTGTGTCATCTTTGAGTCTTCTCTTCTCATCTCATCATCAAGGACTAAACCCTAAAGGTTTTAAGGCTTTGTGATTAAGCTTATGCCTGCATCCTTCTATTAGGATGGAGTGTATAACTTTAATCCTAAGTGTTAAACCCTTAATGGGTTTAAATCCTTTAATCAATCCATCTAATAATCACTAAGACATCAAGCTTGTAACTTGGGCCATGCATTAGGGTTCTAATTCTTCCTTAATTGGTTAAGAAGGACTAACCCTAGTGTTAATGGACAAGTCCCCCTCAAGTTGTCTTACAAACCCTAAAATTCACTTCTTAATCTTACCATTAACTAAAACCCACTTTAATAAAGGCTTTGTTTTGTCATGAGGTTAATCCCTAATCATGGATTAAGTTGAGGAGTCTTCCTCAGCTTAAATGTTCTCATCTATTATCCTTCTATTAGGATGGTGTAATGAGTCCATTAAATCCTTGATTATGGCTTAAACTCATTACTTAACACTAAACAAAAACACAAAAAACATCTAAATAAATGCAAGTAGGTTAATGATCTTAATCCTACATCATGGTGATTAAGTGTGAGGTGCTTACTTCATACTTAAGGTATTCTCATTACCCCTAATCAGAGGGAGGATGTGATGAGTTTACTAACCCTTGGTTTAGGCTTAAGCTCATTTTCTTATAAAAAATTCAAAAAAGGAAATAAAAGATTGAAAACCCAAAAACAAACAATAATCGTCTCCTTCGGGATTCTTTTCTCACCTCATTCACTCACAAATGAGAACTCGCTTCTTCCGTCTAATGCAAGACAGTTTGCACCTGAGCCAGACAGGTCATACACTTGAGCATAGACAAGTAAGCAGTTCACAAGTCAATTTATCTTTCAGTCTCTTTGAGTCGAACTACGGCGTTCTGACTTCCTCATTGCACGAGAGGATACGTAGGCATAACTTAACAGTTATCGAACAAAAGTCTCTGTATATTCCCCCTCCTTCCAGCATTATTCTTTAAGCCTCATAGTCTTGAGCATTTCACTCTTGTCCTTGCACAGACACTTCTTCATCTCACTTCACATTTCTATTACACTGACACTTGCATTCTTTCCAGCTTTGATACATAAATAGCACTGACACTACCCCTTTCAAGCACAAATCTTTTAAGCGTGGATTCCGTCGAGTACGGCGGACAATCTGGGTGCTAATACCTTCCTAGGTTGTAACCAACCCCCTTTCTCAGTTTCTCTGGTTCGCAACCGTCTTATCCATCTTTTCTTAGGTTTATGCAGCATTACCTTTCCTTCGAGATAAAAATGCCTAGCTGGCGACTCTTGTCTTGTGAGCTCACCCTTGTGTGTTCTCTCTCTTCTCGCCGACCGTTCGCGTCTGTACCCCATTTGACTTAGCCTCATTTTAGTGGGAGCGACAGAGCTCAACTGGAATTGTATTATCAACAGGGAAGTACCAACATTCGCAATTGGAATGATCTTGCTGGGGATTTCTATAAGCAGTATCAATATAACTCTGATTTAGCACCAACTTGCATGCAGCTCCAAAGCATGTCCATGGGTTCTAAATAAAGCTTCAAGGAGTATGCTCAGAAGTGGAGAGATCTTGCAAGTAGGGTTCAACCCACCTTGACTGACAGGGAATTGGTTGATATTTTATGAGTACGTTGACTGGTCCTTTCTATAGTCATCTCATTGAAAGCTTATCCTCTGGTTTCACTGAGTTGATAATGACTGGAGAGCGTGTGGAGAATGCAATACGAAGTGTAAAGATTCATATGGTTGCTTCTTCAAGTACCACCAAGAAGCCTTCCAATGGGAAAAAGGAATCCAATGATGTGTATGGCCAACAAGGTCGTAATAATCGTAACCAATCTGTGGGAGCTGTTTTAATTTCTAATCATGCACCTGCACCATAAGAGTAGCAGCAGAATAGTCAGCCCAAGCCTAGGAGGCAATTTACGAAGATCAATATGTTGTTGGCTCAAGCTTTGCAACACATGTTGAAAGGAAAGCTGATTACTTTAGAGGATCCTCCTCAGAATCCAAACATTTCTTCTCCTCGTTACAATCCCAATGCAAGGTGTGCATATCATTCCAATAGTCCTTGACATGATACTAATATTTGTTGGGTATTGAAGAACAAAATTCAGGATATGATTGAAAATGGAGAAATTGAGTTTGACCCTCCTGAAACTCCTAATGTGATTACTACTCCTATGCCTAAGCATGAGAAGACTCTTAATGTTGTTGATGAAGTTTCTTATGTTTATATTGTGGCTGAGTTAACTACTCCTCTATCCATTGTCAAGAAGAAGCTGATGCAAGCCGGTTTATTTCCGGGTTGCAATGAAGATTGTTTTTTCTATGCCTATCAATCTAATAGTTGTTGGAAGCTGAAGGAAGGTATTCAGCATTTGATGGACAACTGTACTAGATTATTTGAGAAGACCCCTTCTGTAGAAAGTTTATGTGAAGGTATGGCCCAATATCTGAAGCTTGAAGATGTAGCTATGGTTGATAAGACTCTTGTGAAGGTTACTTAAAAAGGTCCAGTGAGGATCACTTCTAAAGGTCCAGTGAAGATTACTGCTGAGCCAAAAGTGGCTCCAATGATTATTACTACTCCTGGTCCTATCCCATATACTTATGATAAGGCTATACCTTGGAATTATGGTTATGATGTTTATATCCATGGTGTCAAGCAAGAGCCTTTGACTGACATACCTGCTACTGATGCTAATCCTAATGTTGACAATATTGATGGGTCTAGTAAGGTTACCAGGAGTGGAAGAATTTTCTCTCCAGACGACACCTCAAAGACTACTGCTGCTCCAATCCACATCTCTAACTCTGGGCCAAGTACTGAGGCTCAGGGCAAAGGACCAGTGATTGAACATGTCCAAGCTGAGGCACCAGCTATTGAAGAACTCTCTAAGAAGATGGAAGAAGTACTAAAGATCATCCACAAGAGTGATTATAATATTATTGACCAATTGGGGCATACTCCTTCTAAAATCTCTATGTTATCTCTACTATTATGTTCTGAAGCCCATGTTAAGGCTTTAATCAAGTTCCTGAAGACTGCTCATGTGCCATATGAAATCTCTGTGGACTAGTTTGAGAATTGTGTTGCTCATTTGACTAGTGATAATGGTTTGGGTTTTTCTGATGCTGATTTGACTCCTGCTAAAAGAAACCATAATAGAGATCTGCACATCTCCATTGAGTGTAAGGGCACTACTTTATCTCATGTGTTGGTGGATAATGGTTCTTCATTGAATGTGTTACCCAAGGAGGTTCTGGACAAGCTCAACCTTGAAGATGTTGTGTTAAGACCAAGTAATGTGGTAGTGAGGGCCTTTGATGGTTCAAGAAGAATGGTGCATGGAGAAGTAGATCTCCCAATTAAAGTAGGCTCTCAAGTCTTTGATTCCACTTTCTATGTGATGGATATTCGTCATGCGTACTCCTGTTTTCTTGGGCGCCCCTGGATCCATGGGGCAGGTGCTATAACCTTCACTTTACATCAGAAGCTTAAGTATCCAGTGAAAGGCAAGATCGTCACTGTTTATGGTGAAGAAGAATATATGGTCAGTCATGTGAAAACTTTTAAATATGTTGATATGGATGGTGAATTTGTTGAGACTCCTTTCCATACATTTGAAGTAGTTCCTCAAGTTGTTCCTGCTACTGAATCCATCCCTGCTACTAAACCAGTTCCTACTGTTACCAGAATACCTCCTACAATGGCCTCTCTCAAGGATGCTAAATTTGTGGTTGAAGAAGGTGGTTTTACTATTTGGGGTCAGCTTCCTGACATTCCTTACAAGTCTGACAAGTTTGGTTTGGGTTTTACTGCAGAATCTCAGAAGGTTGTTCGTCGTGCTCGTGCTGTTCGTATCACTAATCAAGGAATCATAAAGAACGAAGTCAATGCTGTGGGAGATTATGATCAAGATTACAACCTGGATAAATGGATTTTTCCAACCATTGGTGATGGACTCAACAACTGAAAGGCTGAAGACGTTATTCCTATCTCTTTTAGTCAGGAGTAAATGCTATTTTGTTTTTCTAAATTTAATTTTATAATTTTGAACAATTAAATACTTTTTGAGCCTTGTGTCGTGCCCAGGGCACAATGGTGTGCTTGTTAGGGTTGTCATTTCATTCACATATTTTCATTCAATAAAATAAATGGACGTTTCTTGCTTTCATAAATATTACGCTATTTGTCTTTCTTTTACTTTTTCCTTTATCAAAATCTATGTGTTCTTACATATACCCACGTCACTAAAATGCATATTCTCATTCACTTTGGATCATGTTGATAACAATTCTGCTATTGCCACTTATAACTTCGAGAATCTGATCTATCAAGCCGAGGATTGAAAGGAGGAAGATTGTGAAGTACCTATAGAGTTGTCTAGATTGCTACAGCAAGAGGAGAAATCTATAATGCCACATGACGAACCAATTGAAGTTGTGAATCTGGGAACTGAGAAGAACAGGAAAGAGGTCAAGATAGGTGCTGAATTGGAAGACAGTGTTAAGAACAGGTTAATCCAGATGTTACATGACTATGTGGAAATTTTTGCTTGGTCTTATGAAGATATGCCAGGGCTGGATACTGATATTGTGGTTCACCGTCTACCAGTGAAAGAAGATTGTCGCCCAATAAAACAGAACGTTCGTCGTATGCGTCCTAAAATGTCAGAAAAGATTAAGGCATAAGTGATGAAACAATTCAATGCAGGGTTCCTAGCTGTTACTTCTTATCCTCACTGGGTTGCAAATGTGGTACTGGTTCCTAAGAAAGATGGTAAAGTATGAATGTGTGTAGATTACAGGGATTTGAACAAAGCCAACCCCAAAGACGACTTTCCACTTCCACATATTGATGTTCTGGTAGACAACACTGCTCAACATAAATTATTCTCTTTTATGGATGGTTTCTCTAGTTATAATCAGATTAAGATGGCACCTGAAGATATGGAGAAGACTACATTTGTTACACAATGGGGAACTTTATGTTATAAGGTAATGCCATTTGGGTTGAAGAACGTTGGGGCAACATATCAGCGTGCTATGGTAGCTTTGTTCCATGATATGATTCACCATTAAATAGAGGTATATGTGGATGATATGATAGCCAGATCTCAGACTGAAGAAGAACATCTTGATCATCTGCATAAGTTGTTTGAGAGGTTAAAGAAGTACAAGCTGAGATTAAATCCAAACAAGTGTACCTTTGGAGTTAGATCTAGTAAACTTTTGGGTTTTATTGTCAGTGGTAAAGGTATTGAAGTTGATCCTGCAAAGGTAAAAGATATACAAGAGATGCCTGCTCCCCGTACTAAGAAGGAAGTTAGAGGTTTCTTGGGACGACTAGATTACATTGCAAGATTTATTTTCCAGTTAACTGCTACTTGTGAGCCAATCTTCAAGTTGTTGAAGAAAGATCAAGTAATGGAATGGAATGATGAATGCCAGGTAGCTTTTGATGAGATCAAAAAGTACCTCCAAGAACCTCCTATATTGATGCCACCAGTTGAAGGAAGACCTTTGATTATGTACCTGACAGTATTGGATAACTCAATAGGGTGTGTGTTGGGGCAACATGAAGAGTCTGGTCGAAAAGAGCAAGCAATATACTACCTTAGCAAAAGGTTTATCGACTGTGAAACAAGATACTCACTGCTCGAGAAAACTTGTTGCGCTTTGGCATGGGCTGCTCGCCGACTAAGATAGAATACGTTGACTCATACCACTTTATTAATTTCAAAAATGGATCCAATCAAGTACATATTTGAGAAACCTGCTCTCTCCTGACGAATAGCAAGATGACAAATGATCTTGACAGAATATGACATACAGTACACTACTCTACTCAGAAAGTAATTAAAGGAAGTGTAGTAGCTGATCATTTGGCTCATCAAGCAGTGGATGATCATCAGTCTATGAATTTTGAGTTTCCGGATGAGGATATTATTATTGTTATTAAAGAACCTAGACAATATGAAGGACCTGAACAAGGATCCCGATGGACTATGGTTTTTGATGGAGCTTCTAACGCGCTCAGTAATGGTGTTGGTGTTGTTATTATCTCTCCTAAAGGTTGTTATACACCAATTACTGCAAGACTTTGTTTTGATTGTACCAATACTATGGCTGAGTATGAAGCATGCATAATGGGTATCAAGGCTACCATTGAGATGAAGATTCAATTTTTGAATGTGTATGGAGATTCAGCCCTGGTAGTTAGTCAAGTAAAGGGAGTTTGGGACACCAAGCATCCTAATCTCATACCTTACAAAGAACATGTGTTATCTTTGATCCCATAATTTGAAGAGATCACCTTTGGACATATTCCACGAGAAGAAAATCAGTTGGCAGATGCATTAGCCACCATGGCATCTATGTTTGAAATCAGTTGGGATAATGAAGCTCCTAGAATTACTATTGATCGATTTGATGAACCTGCATACTGTAATGAGGTTGATACTGAAGGAGTAGAAGAAAAGCATTGGTTCTATGAAGTGAAAAGGTATCTTGAAGCTCAAGAGTTCCCTGAAGGGGCATTTGTCAATGATAAGAAGTTTCTGAGGAGATTTTCTGCTAAGTTTTTCCTGAGTAATGGAATTTTGTACAAGCGCAATCATGATTCAACTTTGCTTCGCTGTGTGGATAAGAAAGAAGCAACAAAGATTATGGAGGACATGCATGATGGGATCTTTGGTACTCATTCTAGTGGGCATACCATGGCTAAGAAGATATTGAGAGCAGGATAATATTGGTCTACCATGGAAGCTGATTGCTATCAGCACTCCAAAACTTGTCACAAATGCCAGATTTATGCTGATAAAGTTCATATGCCTCCAGTTTCGTTGAATGTTCTGACTTCTCCTTGGCCTTTTGCCATGTGGGGCATTGATATGATTGGTGAGATCAAACCTACTACTTCCAATGGATATCTTTTCATCCTTGTTGCTATTGATTACTTCACGAAGTGGGTAGAGGCAGCCTTGTTTGCTTCTGTTACCAAGAATGTTGTGGCTCGATTCATCAAGTACACTCTTATATGTAGGTATGACATCCCTGAAAGGATTATCACAGATAATGGTACTAATTTGAATAATACTATGATTATTGATCTTTGCACGCAGTTCAAGATTAAGCATCATAATTGATCTCCATATCGTCCGAAGATGAATGGCGCAGTGGAAGTCACCAACAAGAATATTAAGATCTTGCAAAAGATGACAGTTACATATAAAGTTTGGCATGAGATGTTGCCATTTTCTCTTCATGGTTATCGTACCACAATACGTACATCAACATGGGCAACCCCATTCTCCATTGTCTATGGTATGGAAGTAGTTTTACCCATTGAAGTTCAGATTCCTTCCTTGAGAATTATGAAGGATGCAGGCTTAGATGAAGATGAATGGATTCAGACTCGACTTGACCAGATAAACTTGATTGATGAGAAAAGATTAGCAGTTGTGTGTCATGGTCCGATGTATCAGAAACATATGATCAAAGCCTTCAATAAGAAAGTTAAGTAGTAAGTATATAAAGCTGGTGATTTGGTGATCAAGCGTATCATATTACCACAGGGTGATCCCAGAGGAAAATGGACCTCCACCTATGAAGGGCCATTTGTTGTTAAGAGAGTATTTTATGGAGGTGCCATGATGCTTACCACTATGGATAGTGAAGATTTACCATAGCCTATGAATGCAGACATAAGTTAAAAAATACTACGCATAAAAAGAGACCCGCTAGGTTGACTGGCCTAGGAAAAAAATAAGGGCATCCTGGCGAACCAAAAGGGTTCGAGAAAAAATTAGGGATATATATAAAAAATATGTACACCCGACAAGTCTAAAACCTGAAAAGGAAGCTTGGGAAAAAAAGGGTATCCCGAAGGATTGAAAACCTGAAAAGGCAATCCAGGAAAAAGTTAGGGATTAAAGCATATGACTATGTCTCGTTGGATCACCCATGTAACTTCTACTAGTTGTATTATCTATGTCAAATTCAACAAATACATATCAGTCCAATCGTTTCTACTCTGGCAGCTGAAGATGAGATACTTGAAGATAATGGCAATAGCGGAGTTGAAACTCAATATGATCATTTACACATAGCTATTTTTCCTCGTTTTTGTACTCTTTAAAAAAATTTCTTCGACGAATTCCTCTTACTAGGATTTTCGTCTCTGTGTTAAAACTCACCTGTTTATAGGCTACTTTCTAAATAAATAAAATTCCATTTTTCGAATTCAGGTTTACTTTTCCCTCTTTATTCAAGTTTACTTTTCCCTCTTTATTCAGGTTTACTTTTCCCTTTTTACTAAAGCGAGAAACGTCTGTTGGTTATGTTTAAATGTATATATGCTTTTGAATATGATTGATGTTTACCATAAATGCATAAAATACAATAATAGTATTTACCAAGGACGAACGGAGGTAGGAATTCAACGAATCTTTGCCTGTTCAACCCCACTGAGTAATCTTTACGGATATACTTACGGAATACTTCAAGTTATGTCTTGTACTTCCAACACTACGAAGTCTTCAAATAGTTTCATTTCAATTACAATATATCCTCCGAAGAATTGATACTTGACTGGATAAGTCTCTCGGAGCAAGGTCCATCTCTTCTATCCTTAGTCAGGATATTTAGGAACATAATCCTTCAATAAGACATACGACGAAGGAAAACGGGAGGTTCTAAGTACGACATTCCAAAACAAGACGGGAACAAAGTCTTCATGTTCCTCAACAGGGAATCTGGATTTATTTTCCCTAGGCAACAGTTGTTCTACGAAGCTACTCATGCGCTTCAACTACATAATTCATACATACATCATCATATCACATCATACGCATACAACATTCTCATGAGATATCATCTTGCAAAGTGTTATATACCTCATGATATTTTCATAGAACTAATCTTGTTTTTCAGGTTAATTCTCCAGCAGACAAACGTCATCAACAACTTACACCTTGGGCTGCCTTATCCTCCCGAAAGCTATATCACAACACCTCGGGCTGCTTTATCCTCTCGAAAGCTATATCACAATACCTCTGGCTGCTTTATCCTCCCGAAAGCTATATCACAATACCTTGGGTTGTTTTGTCTTCCCAAAAGCTATATCATCATGCCTTGGGTCGTTTTATCTTCCCAAAAGCTATATCATCATACTTTGGACTACTTTATTCTCCAAGAAGTATATTTGAAGAACTTTTCTCCAAATGGCATCTTTAATCCCATTCAAGCAATACAATCAACTAACATATTACTCTACGCACCGGCGAGTGCAAATTTTTGGGCTTTTGTGTTCAATCCCCTTCAACCTTCAAGTCACGAATGGCGTGCATGCCAATCTAACTCCTCGGGTTTCAGGAAATTGAACAGGGGAAGATGTTGTACCCCAAAAATCAAAGAAATGTGTCCCAAGAGTTCTCTCAAGGTTCACAATTGGTCAAATGGATTGAAGGTTTCATCAGACAAAACCTCCTCCTGAACAATGGATCAAGAACTAGGGTTTTGAATGTCTCCAAGATAAATGGAATTCCAAGGCCTCAAATAAGATTCATAACATCCCACATGTATTCAAGAATCCCCATGTCAAGTTTCAGGTCTTTCCCAATAAGTTTGACCAGTCAAATGTTCAGATATCCAAAAATCAGTCAATTTGGTAAAAAAAAAGTCAAACTGAGGGCAACTATGATCAAATTAAAGTCAAACTTCAAGAGTTTTTGCTAACATCAAGATTATAAGGTGAACTTCATCATTTGATCAAGGATTGATCATTATTCATCAAGGAAAATTCAGATCATCAAGAATCAGGAGTTTCTAAATTAGGGTTTTCATAGGAAAAGTCAACTGAACTTTGACCAGCCATAACTTTCACATGTTTCAACAAAAATTTCCCATCCAAAGCTCATTTTTAAGGAAATTGAATTCTCAACAATGGTCATTACCTAAGGAGCTAGAATTGTTAAAAAAAAGGTATGATTTAAAAGCAAATTTGAAAACTAAAATGGACTCCTATAAGGTGGATAAAAAATGAAATTAGAAGGTGAATATGGATAAGTGGACTGACTTTGGACAATGGGCTAGAAATGCGTCAATTGGAGTGTGGACAATATTGTGACAATGTGGGTTATTAGATATTAAAATACGGATTTCCACATGGATTAAAAACGAAATGAACTTGATCAATAAAATTGGATATGGACATGGTGTAGAAATAAGGATGGATATAACAACATGTAACGTAATTAGAATTGGATTACCACAAAAAATATGGCCATAGATCATAAAAACTTGGAATATAAAGGGATGACTTCGATAATTAGTAAACATGGACTTATCACATGATGAATGATGTTTGAATTTGTGACAAAAATCAAAGAGCGGACCGTTTGAATTAGTGAATAAATTCAAAGATTGAATTAAGGGATGACATTGCATGACATTAGGCCAATATTTGGGATAACTTTAGATAATGGATATGAATAGGTCTTGATGCACCAAACTTGTATCTCAGACTAAATTCCAACTTTAATCTCAAATCCATATCACCAAGCAGTAAACAAATGAAAAGACCATTGATCTTTGCGACCTGAAACCTCGAGTCGCTCACATGGATGAACAGTGATGTTGAAGATTCTTGCATCAAAACACTAATACCACATTTCACTATCGCAATCTGATGAAAAGAGCAGCCACCAATAACGAAAGGAAATAAACCTTTAATCACATTGATACCATCCTGATTTAGCATCTTTTATGGATCCTCTGAATAGGAATATTCCCGTGATGATGTGAATTCAACCTTTGTCTCAAACTTGAGTGCAATAACCAAATATATCACCTATGAATAGGAAAATCCATATCACAAGGAAACACTTTGATCACATGCCTTAGGAATCAATGAAATGCATGATTATGGATATTATGACCTAATAGGAAAATGCAGATGAATGCGAAGCGATAAGCCAATGGAAGGAATAAATATGAGGGAAAATTTTGAGGTATTACAGCTGGAAGATAAGAATAAATGTTGGAGTTTTCAACAAGATAAACGCCCAACCTCTGGAAATTCCCTAAATGAAGAGTTCAAAGGAAACCTTCAAGAACCATCAGGAAAACACAGATGCATATTGAATTAAACTGCCTCAAATCTTAAGCAAACAACTTAAAGGATTTATGTCAATGAGAATTGGACTTAAAGAAAATAAATGGTGGTAATAAGGTACATATCAAAAATAAGGAGGACCTCTGAAGGGGATACCAGTGTTACTGGGAAGAAGACCTTGGTTAACCACACTTCACGGTACCAACGACAATGGATTCAAACACGAAAACTGACAGTAATCTGGAACCAGAGTCAGACAGACGACAACTGGGGAAGGACAAATGATTATGTCAGATGCGTATGATTGAGCATGATGCGAATGATCATGATGTGCAAATGCTGACTCAAGGGAGACAGAGAATTTTGATCACGCTGGGGAGAGTAGGATCTCAACGCCAATACTTAAACGAGCAACATGAAAGATGTTTGGGAGATGTCTTCGAGCTTGGAAATCAATAATTGGTCCAAGGATCCATCCAAGAGTGCTACCGGATTCTAATTCTTTATGGGGAATTCTGTAATAATGGCATGAGAGTGTTGCTGCAAGCCAAGGGTTTTTTAGAAGACAAAAGATTTTTTTCAGTATTTCCAAAGTCAAAGAAATTTGAAAGTTTTTCATGTGTTTCCAAAAACAATTTTCTAAAATATTTGTCATTTTTCAGAGTTAAATGGTAATTCAGTAAAGACATTTTGCATAACAAAAGAAAAATAAGAAACTGTAAGGAAAAGTTTGAAGGCAAAGGTTGTATTTCATTCAAGAATGGTAGCTTGCCAATAGCAAAACTCCATGGGAAATTACAATTTGAAAATGGCAATGGAGAAAGGTCTACATTGAATCAAATGACCACTATAACCCCTAATGACTAAAATTGCCCAAAACTTTGCTTCTGACAAGAGCAACTGGATTAGCCTTCAAGTGATGATCTTCAGTAATGGTAAACACCATCTGATACAGTCAAATGCCTTTGTCCCTAAATTTTGCCTGGACCGCCCTTTCGGGTTTTCAATCCACCGGGACGCTCTTTTTTGCCTAAGCCTCCCTTTCGGGTTTTCAACTTAGCGAGCTCTCATTTTTATCCCTAACTTTTTCCTGGATCTCCTTCATAGGTTATGATCCACCGGGATACCCATTTTTTGCCTAGGTCGTCGTTTCTGGTTTTCGACTTATCGGGCTTTATTTAGGCATAATATTTTTTGATTGCATCAGAATTCACCGGGTGTTTAAGTTGTTCTCCATCCATAGTTGTGAGGATTAGGGAACCTCCGGAGAATGCCACCTTCACAACATACGAGCCTTCATAGTTAGGGCTCCATTTTCCACGCGTGTCTTTATGGACTGACAAGATTTTCTTGAGTACAAGGTCTCCTTCTGTGAATTCTCGGAGACAGACTTTCTTGTCAAATACTCTCTTGATGCGCTTCTGGTACAACTAGTCATGGCACATGGCGGTCATTCTCTTTTCATCAATGAGGTTTAGTTGGTCATATTTGTTATGGACCCACTCAGCTTCCTCCAGTTTGGTTTCCATCAAGATCCTCAAAGAGGGTATCTCTACTTTGATAGGGAGAACTGCATCCATCCCATACACCAAGGAAAAGGGGTTGACCCAGTTGAAGTGCGAACCGATGTTCTGTATCCGTGTAAAGCATACGGCAACATCTCGTGCCAATCTTTGTAAGTCTTCACCATCTTCTGCAGAATCTTCTTGATGTTCTTGATCGCAGCTTCAACAACTCCATTCATCTTCGGACGGTAAGGAGAAGATTTATGGTGTTCAATCTTGAATGTCTCACATAATTCCTTCATCCTCTTGTTATTCAAATTGGTCCCATTATCTGTGATGATTCGGCTTGGGATCCCATAGCGGCATATAATTTGGTTCTTGATGAAACGGGAAACCACTTGCTTTGTCACATTGGCATAGGAAGCTGCTTCTACCCACTTGGTAAAGTAATTGATCGCAACCAAGATAAACTGGTGATCGTTGGAAGCTTTAGGCTCAATTTCCCCTATCATGTCGATGCCCCACATTGAGAAAGTCCAAGGTGATGACAGAACATTCAACAGGGTCGGAGGTACATGCACCTTTTCAGCATAAATCTGGCATTTATGACACTTCCTGGCATACTTGAAACAATCTGATTCCATGGTCAACCAAAAGTAACCAGCTCTCAAGATCTTCTGGGACATGGCATGTCCATTGGCATGTGTTCCAAATGATCCTTCATGGATTTCTCTGATTAATAAGTCTACTTCACGTTTGTCCACACATATGAGTAGAACCATATCATGATTTCTCTTATAAAGCACATTGTTGCTGAGGAAAAACTTGGACGCCAATCTTCTCAGAGTCTTCTTGTCTAGAGTTGTTGCATCCGCTGGGTATACTTGATTTTGCAAGTAGTTCTTGATGTCATAGAACCATGGTTTCTCATCAGTTTCTTCTTTGACCAGTAGACAGTAGGCTAGTGTAGTTCTTCGCTCGATTGTAATGAGTGGAGCTTCATTAAGAAATCTGACTTGAAACATAGAGGCCAACATAGCCAAAGCGTTTGCAATTTGATTCTCTACCCTTGGAACGTGATGGAAAGTGACTTCATCAAAGTATTTGATCAATTCCACAATGTGGGTACGATAAGGGATCAACTTCTCATCACGGGTTTCCCATTCACCTTTGACTTGGTAGATCACCAAAGCTGAATCCCCATATACTTCAAGGATCTTGATTCTGGTATCAATTGCAGCTTCGATACCCAAAACACATGCTTCTTACTCTGTGATGTTGTTTGTACATTCGAAACATAATCTGGTTGTGAAGGGAGTATAACCACCATCAGGATTCATTAAGACAACTCCCACACCATGCCCCATGTAATTAGAGGAACCATCAAACATCATCTTCCAACAAGATCCTGGCTCTGGACCTTCATCTGGACCTGGAACTTCACAATCCTTTATCAACATAATGTCCTCGTCTGGGAAGTCAAATTTTGAAGGTTCATAAATCTTCAACAGGTTGATCAGCAAGGTAGTCAGATAAAACACTACCTTTGATAGACTTCTGGGTTACATATTGGATGTCATATTCGGATAACAATATGTGCCAACGGGGAAGTCTTCCAGTTAAGGCAGGCTTCTCAAAAATGTACTTTATTGGATCCATTTTCGAGATCAACAAAGTAGTGTGACAAATCATATACTGTCTGAGTCGCCTGGCAGCCCATGCCAAAGCACAGCAAGTATTCTCTAACAATGAATATCTGCTTTCACAATCTGTAAATTTCTTGCTTAAGTAATAAATGGCATGCTCCTTACGACCAGTTTCGTCCTGTTGGCCTAATACGCAGCCCATAGATCCCTCAAGTACAGTCAGGTACATGAAGAGAGGCTTCCTTGGGGTAGGTGGGATCAAGATAGGAGGTTCCTGTAGGTAAACCTTAATCTTCTCAAAAGCCTGTTAACAATCGGAATTCCACTCAATTGCTTGATCTTTTCGGAGCAACTTGAATAAAGGCTCACATGTAGCAGTCATGTTGGAGATAAATCTGGAGATGTAGTTCAATCTTCCGAGGAAACCTCTGACTTGCTTTTCTATTTTCGGAGCTGGCATTTCTTGAATTGCTCTGACCTTGTCCAGATCTACTTCAATTCCTTGCTGACTAACAATAAAACCAAGCAACTTTCCTGATCGGACACCAAAGGTACACTTAGTTGGATTCAGACGCAGTTGGAATTTTCTAAGGCGCTCAAATAACTTCAGGAGATGATTCAAATGATCCTCCTCACTCTTTGATTTGGAAATCATATCATCCATGTAAACTTCTATCTCTTTATGCATCATATCATGGAAAAGGGTGATCATTGCCCTCTGATAAGTGGCTCCTGCATTTCTGAGACCGAACGGCATAACCTTATAACAATAAGTGCCCCATGGTGTGATGAATGTAGTCTTTTCCATATCGTCAAGATCCATCTTGATCTGGTTATATCCTGAAAACCCATCCATGAAGGAGAAAACATCAAACCTGGCGGTGTTGTCAACCAAAGTATCAATATGCGGAAAAGGGAAATCGTCCTTTGGACTGGCTTTGTTTAAATCCCTATAGTCCACGCACATTCTAACTTTGCCATCCTTTTTGGGGACTGGCACGATGTTAGTTACCCATTCAGGGTACTTCGCAACTGCGAGGAATCCAGCATCAAACTGTCTTTTGACCTTTTCTCGAATCTTCAGAGCCATGTCCGGTCTTGTTCTTCGGAGCTTTTTCTTTACTAGAGGACAATCTGGTCGAAGAGGCAACTTGTAGACCACTATGTCTGTGTCTAAACCGGGCATATCCTAATACGACCACGCAAACACATCCACATACTCTTTGAGAAGCTTGACCAAAATTTCTCTGACGTCTGCCCCAAGTGTTGTACCAATCTTGACTTCCTTCTTATCTTCATCAGTGCCAAGATTGATGGTCTCTACCCGCTCCTTATGTGGCTGAAGATCTGTGTATTCATAATATCTTATCAGTTTTTCGGGAATGTCACAATCTTCCTCACTTTCATCTTCCGCTTGGTAGATTGGCGAATCGGAGTTAGGAGAGAATATAGAGTCAATGGATTCAACATGGTTTTCATTTGTTCTGCATATGGGAATGATTTGCTTTTATTAAAAGTGAAAAATAGAGAGATGCAAGGAAAAACTTTTTATTGGTTTTGAAAGGTTGCCATTTTCTTTTAAAGGTGAAAAGAGAAAAAAGCAGTAAATAAAACAAAACAGGAATTTAACAAAATGCCTTCATTGATTAAATAACTTGAAAAAGAGAAGGGGCCCTACAAAATGATCCCATAGCCTCAGGCAGAGCTAGGGAACTTTGAAAACACTTAAAGAAAACAATAAATTACTTTGACAATGGAAAAAATTCTGGGATCTCAACTGCCTCCCAATTGCCCAAAGTTGCTTCACACTGATAAACCAAATGATCCACATCTTCATCTTCAGCATCCCCATTAATTGAATTGATCTGATAGCCGGCACTGGAAAACATCTCTTGAATGGTCTTTGGACGTTCTTTAACAGAGGTTGATGCTCCTTCCTTCACATGAGTTGGTTTGTAACCCAACCCGTAACGATCTAGCTTCTTCTTGACTTCAATAACATCACCCCAACCTTCATAGGTTCCTTCTTTGATAGTGGAAATGGTACTTTTCAGCGACACAAAAGATGGAATACCCTTCCCCTTTGATTCTTCTACTTCCATAAGGACAACGTTGACTATCTCCAGAGCTTGGAAAGCAGTTTCCAAAGCATCTTCATCAGCCTTAATGTAACTAAAGGAGGAAAGATTGCTAACCATAAGGTCTTCTTCCCCGCACACAGTTACCAGCTTGTTGTCAACTACAAACTTCATCTTCTGGTGTAGGGTAGAAGTGACTGCCCCAGCTGCATGAATCCATGGTCTTCCCAGTAAACAATTGTAATTGGGGTTAATTTCCATAACCTGGAAGGTGACTTTGAACACCTGTGGTCCAATAAAGATTGGCAGGTCTACTTCTCCAATAACAGTCCTCCTTGACCCATCAAAAGCTTTCACGATTAGTGCACTGGGCCTCATCTCTTCCCTTTGATAAGATAACTTAGCAAGTGTTCTTTTCGGCAAAACATTCATTGAAGATCCTATATCCACAAGAACTCTTGCTAGAGTATCCTCTTGGCACTTCACAGATATATGGAGAGCACGGTTATGGTCCAAGCCATCCTTTAGAAGATCTTCCTTACTGAAGCTGAGATTATTACATGCAGTGATGTTGGCAATGACTCCATCAAACTGATTCACAGTTATGTCATGCGTAACATGAGCTTGGGCTAGTAATTTCTGGAGAGCACCGCGGTGGGCCGACGAATGCATAAGAAATGATAAGATAGATATTTTGGAAGGCGTTTGATGTAGCTGATTAATAACCTTGTAATCACTCTTCTTAATGATTATGAGAAATTATGCATCCTCTTCTTCCAAGACCAACCCTTTATCCTTGTTGGCAACAGCGGGAATGACTTCTTTAGGTGGAACTGGTGGAACCGTATTGACCTGCTGAGTGTAAACACGACCAATGCGAGTTAATTGACTTGCACCTGTTATGTCAGCACTCGCCACCTTTAAACTTTCCTTCTGACCAGCCTGTTAAAACTTCTGATGAACTCCCCTTGTATCATACTTCCATGGAACTTCTTTGGTATCTTCATAAAGGAAAGGGTTACTTCTTTGCTCCATCCTCGGTTCTGGCATATTGAAAATGGGCACCACAGGTTCTGGCATATTGAAGATGGGTTGAACTCTTGGGGATTCAAGCATGTTAAACACTGGTGCCATGGTAGAATCAGATTCAGGCAAGTTGAAAATGGGTTCAATCATTTCCACTTCATTCCTCTTCACACGACCGCTTACTTGTAAAACACCCAGATTAATCAAACTTTGAACATCTCTCAAGACCAATTCACATCCCTTTGGATTATTAGCACAAGCTTCACAATTCTTATGACAGTTCTTCAGTATACCCACATCTACTAACTTCACATGGAAGTCTCTAAGCGGGGTTTTAATCTCTGTGGTGTTGCACCTCAAAATTTGCCCTCACAATACAAAACTTTGTGTGCTATGAGGCTCACAAGGTTCACAAGACCTTTCATGAGGTTCATGAAGTTTACAAGACACTTTATGAGGTTCACAAGGTTCACAAGACCTTTCATGAGGTTCACAAGATTCACAAGACATCTTATGAGGTTCACAAGGTTCACAAAGTTCATCATGGGTCAGAAGATTTGACAAATCCCTCAGGCAAGGCATTCTCCTAAGCAGTGCATCCAAAACTAGGGTTTTGACTTTAATCAGGCTAAATGAATTTCCAAGACTTCAAGTGAGCTTCATAATATCTTACATGTGTCTAAGAATCCCCATGACAAATTTCAGAACTTTTCTCAAAGGTTTGCTCAGTCAAATGATCAGATAAGTCAAAACCAGTCAAAGCAGTTAAAAAGTCAAACTGAGGTCAACTGTGGTCAAACCAAAGTCAAACTTCATGATTTTTTGCCAACATCAAGTATATGAAGTAAAATTCATCATTTGATCAAGTTTTGATCATGATTCATCAAGGAGATTTCAGATCATCAAGAATCAAAGGTTTCTAAATTAGGGTTTTCTCAGGAAAAGTCAACTGAACTTTGACCAGCCATAACTTTCACATGCTTCATCACATTTTTCCCATCCAAAGCTCATTTTGAAGGAAATTGAATTCTCTACAACTTTGTGTCTCACAAGCCAATCCCAAAAATGCTTCATTTGGAAGGTATGAGCTAAGACATTATAGGTCCTTTTGAAAGTCAACAAAAAGTCAACAACTTCAAAAGGGCATAACTTGAGAATGGTAAATGATATGGACATGAAACCAATTGGGTTAGTTATAGTACTCTTCAAACTTTCCAAAATGTCCAAGAACACCCTCATAGCATTAAAATTGAAGGATTTGTGCCCTTGCAAAGTTGGGAAATTTTTGGTTGATTTATGAAGAAAATGGAGGTTTAAAACCAAATTTTTCTAAATGGGCTTGTCATGTGATGATCCAATCCATACAAATACTTCATGCACGACCCAACCCTCATTTATTCAGATTTTTTATTATTTTTATTTTATTTATTTTGATTTTATTCATTTTAAATCATTTTAAATCAAAATAAAATAGATAAATGAAATATTTAAATGAGATTGTGCTTCTAGAAAATCATAAATATGGCTTGGATCAAATTGATATAAGAATTATGGTGATTGACTTGAAATAGAAAGGTCTTATTCAAGAATATTTGAAATTTAAGCTTGAATCTTTTTCAATCTCATTGATCCAAAATATCCACACAATGATCCATTATTTTTGACCTAATTCAGTCTACTATAAGTATACAACATAACTCCTTGCACAGGACACGAATTTCTGGCCTCCAAGAGTAAGTTCACATTATTAAAAAAATCACCAAAAAAGTCACATTCGGATTCCAAGTTACAGCCACTTTCAAGGCAATTTGGAGGTTGCAACTTATTCCTGGATGTTCATAGAGTGATTTTGGATCATAACATTGCATCTTCATGACTTAAATTGCATAAACTGAATCATGGCATCAAGCTTATTTCTCAAATTTCGATTTCATTGATTAATTGAATTTAAATTGTTTTTGATTGCTGGATGATGTTTGTGATGACCCCTGGATTGATTTTGGGTGGTTTAATTGAGTTTTGCGTGCAGGTATCATGATTCACCATGGCTAGGGTTTCGGCCATGAGATTAGGGCTTTGCTTTAAACCTAACATAAATAAATTCTAAGAACATAGAACAATCATGTGAACCTTGGGGATCATAACGCACCAATTATTTTTGAGAAATTTCACTGTTTTGATGATCTTCCAATTTCGTAGGTTTCTGGTTTTAAAAATCGTAGGAAACTTCATAGCTAAATTCGTAGCTAAATTCGCAGGAATCCTGAGGAAGAAGATGAAGTTTTCGCACGTTCAGAAATTTGAAATTTTAACATAATATTTTATGGTTTTGTTTTCATATTATTTCAGTTAAGGCTGCTTGGCCTGATGGTAAAGGGTGCGCGTGTATTGTTTGAGGACCCTGGTTCGAATCCTGGCTGCAGTGGTTTTTCTTATTTTTCTATTTTAATTGTCATACTTAATATATTATGTATTGTGATGAATATGCTAACAGATGCGCCCTCCCGGCTGGAATGGTAAATGCGTTTGTGTATTGTATAAAGGTCCTGGGTTCGAATCCCCCCCAGGCCTTTTGTGTATTTGTTTTGTATTGTTTTTCATGATTTTTTCCAGGTTGTGAACAAAAGGGATTAGTCCCTTGCTTCTAACGCTAGCGCACGCATGGCCCAGTGGATGGAAGGCTAGTCCTGAGTGTGGAAAGCTTAGGGACTGGGTTCAAATCCCAGCCCAAGCAGGTTTTATTTTTTCATTCTTTTCTTTAATTTTGATTGTTTAATTAATTTTCTATTAAAACAAAACATTCGGACCAGTATTTCCAAATGACAAAATGTTTTTATCCATTAGATCCTTCACAACATACTTCAAAGCGATACAATTTTCCAAATCATGCCCTAGAGCACCTTTATGGAATAAACAGTGGGAACTTGAATTGTAACTTGGTGGGGGTGGATCTGGTGGAGGACCCAAAGGCATTGGAGTAACCAAGCCTCTCTTCAGCAACGAGGGATATAATTCAGTATATTCCATAGGGATTCGAGGATTAGGAGGCCTTCCTCCTGGTCTTCTATTCTGAAAGTTGGAATTTGGATGAGGAGTTGGAGTCCTTTGCTGATAGGCTGAAGCATTGGGTGCTTGTTGATAGCTTGGATTGTTGAGCATTGGTTGATAGGCTGGAATTACTGGAGCTGCTTGCTGATGCATCGGTACTGCTTGAGTTGGCCGATACATTGGAATTTGTTGGTTATATGATGGTTGAACTTCCGCTACATAGGGATGTTAAACATACTGTGGTGGATAGGCATATTGTTGTTGAGCCACAGGTGGAGGCCTCTTCCAAAGCTGATTTCTCCTTTGACTCGTCATTACTGCATTTGTCTCACCTTCTTTCTTTTTGTGGAAATTGCTGGTAAACTTCTTAACATTGTTCCCACTACTGTTGCTGGAGCTACTAGATGCACCACTCATCTTACCATTCTTCAGACCTAGTTCAACCTTGATTCCCACAGCCACAAGATCAGAGAAGCTAGCAGTTATGCTTCCCACCATCCTTTCAAAGAACTCTAGCCGCACAGTATCAACAAACCAGTCAGCTAATTCTTTCTCGGTCAATGGGGGATCTACTTGAGAAGCGGTCCCTCTCCACCTTTGAGCGTATTCTTTAAAAGATTCGGAATCTTTCTGCGACATAGTCAGCAGCTGCCTCCTATCGGGAGCAAGGTCCATATTGTACTTGTATTGTTGAATGAAGGCATCCGTCAGATCTTGGAAACTACGGATCTTTGACTGATCCAGAGTCAGATACCACTTGGAGGAAATTCCCTTCATGCTATCCTGGAAGCAATGGATCATCAGTTTGTCATTGTCAACTTGCGTTGCCATTCTCCGATAGTACATTAAAAGATGGCTTTTAGGACATGTTGCGCCTTCATACATATCAAAAGTAGGCGTCTTGAACTTGGGAGGTATCACTAGTCCTGACACAAGGCACGTTTCTCTGGCAACAACACCAAAGATCTGGTCACCTTCAATTGCCATCAATCTCTTTTCAAGAGTGTCAAAATTCTCTTGCAACTTCTCATGTTTCTCATTACCATTTTCAGACATGTCTGGCACATCATACACTTGAGGATCGTTAAAGTACGGTTGAACACGGGTGTGCACAATATCTGGTGTAAAATTAGTAACCACTTGGTTCTCTTTAGTAGTTAAAGGAATAGTTTGCTGAGTGGTAAATCCTTGAGGGGGAGGCATAAAACCTTGAGACGCAAAACCTTGGGAAGGAAATGCAAACCCTTGAGAAGGAGGCGCGAAACCTTGAGAAACAAAACCTTGGGAAGGAGGGAAGAAACCCTGAGCAGTAAATCCTTGGGAAGGAGGAATAAAACCTTGAGAAGCAAAACCCTGAGAAGGAGGGAAGAAACCCTGAGCAGTAAATTCTTGGGAAGGAGGAATGAAACCTTGAGAACCAAAACCCTGAGGAGGAGGTACAAACCCGTGAGGAAGCCCAAAAGGAGGCCAGGCTACAGGGGTAGTGACTGATGGCGTAGGCTCAGTCGTTGCAGTGACAATCTCAGAAACCACAGTCTATTGGGTATCCATCTTTGCTCGAATGACTTGCAACATTTCCATAATTTGGCCCACATTTCCACGAAGATCGGTAAGCTCCTCATTAACCTTTTCCATCTCTGGGTCTCTGTCAGCCATCTTCTTCTTGGCTTGAGCTCGAGTGGAGTATTTGTGTGAGATCCTCAGTGTGTCAGTCTGGAAAGGAGGTGATGGGAATGAGTTTTTGACAAAATGCAAATGCGGAGGTGCACTAATGAGTAAAAAAAATGCAAATGCTTCAAGGGACTTGAGAAGTTATTGCAAAACATCAGAATGGATAAAACTTTCTTATTATTTTTCAAGAACTAATAAACTGAAGTCTATTCATGGTAAAATATATGATGTTTGCAACAAAAATCTCTTTGTTCCTTGAAGCTCTTACTAAAATGATGCATATGATGCTGAGATGCAAAGATGCAGGGATGCAAGGATGCAAGGTGCCACAAGTAAATTCAGAGTCTTCTTAATAGGTGGGATGTAAGAGATTGGTTCTATGTTTTTCTACCCATAAGTCCCACTCACAGGATGGTTTCTACAGTGATGGTTTTAAGGAAACTCAAGGTTACAAACGTTTATCGTATTAACGTCCCGCCGCAGGCTAGCTGCATTTTGACGATAATGTCGATAAGGTCTACCTTGAGTGGAGTTATCATGCTAGGCCCTCAAGGGGATAGCCCTTGGAGATTAACATTACACAACTACCAATATAGAAACTAGTTCTTAACAGTGGATCCCAGAATCACAGCCCTTTCATGAATCAAGTCACGCGACAGGCTAGCTGCGTTGTGACAAGATTTAAGAAAAGTCTAACTATCTGGGGGAGCTTTCATGCTAGTCCCTCAAGAAGCAAGTTCTTGGAGACTAACACTAATACTACCAATTCTAACCTAGGTGTTCCCTCTTATTTTTCCACAACTCAGATTTACTTGCAATGTAACACCAATATCCCACAGAAAAGTAATATAAATGAGCAAATAAGAGAACACAGTAAAAGAACGAATAAACAGACATAATTAATAAACATATAGAAGACAAAAAGATAAGATCAAACAAAAATCACACAAAGCTAAGTTAGGCTCGACTCTTCCTAGCATGGAGCTTCTCCCCAGCAGAGTCGTCAAGCTGTCGTACCTCGAAAAATACGATCCTCGCGATGGGGCGCGGAAAGAAAACAAAAGAGTCGCCACCTAATTCTATTTATTCTAATTAAAGAAAAGGGAGATATAGATACAACCTAAAGGAAGGATAAGAAATGGTTTACGAAACCAAATTCTAAGTTCGGGAGTCGGTTACGCAAGGGGAAGGTATTAGCACCACTCACGTCCGTTGTACTCAACAGGAACCTCTTAGCTTAACTATGCGATTAAATGTTGATCTTAAGTCTTTGTCTTCTAGATGTTTGTTAGTATGTTTTTTCTAAGGAAATAAGTTTATTTATTATTTGTCATTATTAAGATGACGGAGAAATAATTAATTTTTTTCTTATTGTGCTCGCGAAGGATTAAAATCTCTGTGCCTACGTATTCCCTTGTGCAATGGGAAAGTCAGAGCTTCGTAGTTCGTGCAACTACGGTTTGTGTTTTTTAATTGAACAATAGTTTAAAATGCATTCTACTGCTAATCGTTGGCTTATACTCGCGGTGGAGGCTGAAGCGCTAGCTTGTTTGCAAGATAGAATGATTTTAACAATGTTCGTTTTGAAAAAGATGTTTGATCTTTATTAAAGTGTTTTAAAACGAAAGGCGAATGGACCACAACTCAAGGGCTAGCCTCAAGAGTGATTGCATTCAAGGACCCGTGGAGTGCTGGACTCCAGAGTTCAGTTATTCGTTGATTGATTGTAAAGTGATTTGCGTTTGTTGGTAAGTTTTAAGTTGTACTCTTTTATTGTGAAAAGGGCAAATGAATTACAAATCGAGGGCTAGCCCCAACAGTAATTCAATTCAAAAACCCGAGGAATGTTAGATTCCCGAGTTTAGTTCTTTCACGATTTTAATTAGAGATTTGCGTTTTGAAAACGAAAGGGCGAATGAATTACAAATCGAGGGCTAGCCCTAACAGTAATTCAATTCAAAAACCCGAGGAATGCTTGATTCCTGAGTTTAGTTCTTACGTTAATTAATTAAGTGTATTAAGACGTTTTTGAAAACGAAAGAGCGAATGAATTACAAATCGAGGGCTAGCCCCAACAGTAATTCAATTCAAAAACCCGAGGAATGCTAGATTCCTGAGTTTAGTTCTTACGTTAATTAATTAGAGATTAAGACGTTTTTGAAAACTAAAGAGCGAATGAATTACAAATCGAGGGCTAGCCCCAACAGTAATTCAATTCAAAAACCCGAGGAATGCTAGATTCCTGAGTTTAGTTCTTACGTTAATTAATTAGAGATTAAGACGTTTTTGAAAGCGAGTGAATTACAAATCGAGGGCTAGCCCCAACAGTAATTCAATTCAAAAACCCGAGGAATGCTAGATTCCTGAGTTTAGTTCTTACGTTAATTAATATGTTAAAGGCAAGTTGGTTGTTTACGAATTTGTTTTAAAATGATTTAGGGTTTAATATTTTCATAATGAAGGAGTAAATGAAACACAACTCGAAGGCTAGCCTCAAGAGTGGTTCATTAAAGAACCCGCGGAATGCTAGATTCCGAAGTTCAGTTCCTCGTTAACTAATTTAGACGCGGTAGATTGTGCAGACAACGATCACCTAGGTGACCGACTTATGTGAGTGCGAAATGTAGACGTATAAATTGTTCACTTGGCGTTGGACCAATAAATGTTATTATTTTTCGAAACGATTATTCTTAAGGTGTGTGCATTCATATTTTAATTAGCAATTAATAGTTATAAACACATGAACAACCGTATAAGTGAGAAAGACATATATTATCGACATTCAACCGAATAGAAATGGGCAACAATCATCAAGTATGTACCATCATTTATCACATGAATAACTAACTAAAATAGAATTATTTATTACATAAATAACTAACTAAAATAGAATTGTTACAAAAATAAAATAATAATAATAATAATAATAATTAACAAAAAATTTAATCAAAACAAAATAATTTTAGAAAAAAAATAAAATAACATTAAATATGTTAGTATTTTGTTTTAGTGACATAATATCATGAAAATGATAAAACAAAAAAAGAAAAGAAAAGAAAGAACATAGCAACTTAAAACAAACATGAGAAATACATAAAACTAAATGGGCCAGGATATGTATAAAAAAGGAGTTCTGATATCAAACAAAAAAACGCAGGCCCATGAAGCATATGGCCCAAGGCGCTGATGAGGGTCTGGATCAGGCGGGTCGAATCCGACCCTATTTCAAACGGTTTTGTCCTAAAATTGGGAAGGGAAAGAAACCCTAAAACAGAAAAAACAACAACAGCCACTGCAGTATTTTTTTGGAAAATGAACTACATACTTATTCCTCTTAAATCCCCATTAAAGTGTAACAAAAACGGTAAACTTCCTAACGCATCTCACGCTCTCATTATCCCTCTGTTTCCCAAACCAATATTTCTTTTTCTAAAATAAATCTCTCTCTATGGTTCGCTCTCAACCTCACTCTGATGTTTCAAACCAACCCTAATTTAACCCTAAATATCTCAAATGTGCCCATAAACGAAGAAATCAAAACGGAAAGGGAAAAAGAATACCTACAGAAGCAACGACGTTGAGAGAGGTCCGACAATCGTGACGGTGGTGATACTTGTTTCAGTTCTCCAAACTTCTTCACCTCAAATCATCTTCGATTCTCTCGCACTTACTCAAGGACGGCGACGATTTGGCTCAAGTGAAGATGTGGTAGCGGTGCGGTTTAAGGTTTTGACTCAGCTTGGTTTCGTCTCCCTCAATCTGTGATTTTGGTCGCGACTTTGCTCGGTGGTTTAGCGGAGTGACTTGGTTTTCGGGATTCACAGTGGATTGAGAGTTTCGATTTTGATTCAAAGCGGTTTATGATTTCGTTCGGTCACGGTTTATGGTTGTTGAGGGTCGAAGCGAAACAAGGTGTGCGGTGGAGAGTTGGATGAAGTCGAACGATTTTGAGGTGATTTTGTTGCGTTTTCTGGGGTTGAGTTTTTTATGAAAATTTGGTTTTCTCTGGTTTCATGGCATGAAGATGATGAAGATTTTTTTCTGTAAGTTTTTGCAACGAAAATTTTGTGTTGTGTTTTGTTTGGATTTGGTTGGTAGTGGTGGCTACTGAATATTATGTGATGTTGTTGTGTTTTTTCCGATTTCTTCTTTTTTCTAATAGCTGTTGCGAAAAAAAATCCCTTTTCCTTTTTGTTCTGATATGAGTTCATTTTATAGTGTGAAAATTAGGGCTCTTTTTTCTGAGATGAAACTTGTTCATTATGTTTTAACATCGGGATTTTGTTTGGTAGTAATGTTGTGTCTCTTTCGATGCAGGTCTTGAAAGCATAGGGCAAAAATTTTCACACTCTAGAGTAAGGCGGATGCAGGTTTTTCTGGTTGCAGAATTGCAGGGTCCATTTCTGTGTTTGCTGCAAAATGCTTTGACTTGAGTAGGAGGATGGAAGAGGGTTTCTTGTCTGGTGTGGAAGGAAATGGTCCCCACAACACTTGTAGACTCTGTTTTTTTATTTGATTTTCTTCTTAAACTTTGTGACATATAATATGTAATGTAATAATATGAATAGAATGTTATGGATTGAAATTGGTTTAATGAAATGCAGATATTTGTGCATGAATATTTAATATGTTTGGAATAAAATTGGAACAATGAAATGCAGATATTTATTTAATATGGTTCGCAGCTTTTTTGCTTGTTTTGAGAGATCAATGTGCTCATGGGATTTGTTGGATTGGACAAGTAAAGTGGGAGGATGCAGTATTTTTCCTATTTTTCTTCAATTTCCTTTATTTTTATAAGTTGACTAATGGGTTTTGGAGATAAATGATGGGGTTTCGGATTGCATTTTTTTGAATTCTTATTTTTTTGTGAAAAAAAATTTATGAATGACATTGGAATTGAGAAAAAAAGAAGAGTGATTATGGAAAATGGGGTTTGACATGAGATTATAATTTAGGATAAAAAATATAAAAAAATGGAAAAGAGAATTAGAAATTAAAAATTAGATTTGGAGTAAAAGTTGAAATAACAAAAAAAAGAAATTGAATATGTAAAGGAAAAGAATTTTAACTCATTCTTGAAAGAGAGTTGAAAATGGATAAAAAAACTTGATAATGTCTTATAAACTTGCAATTTAGAAATGATCAAGAAAACATGGGCTTGGAAATAGAAATTGGATTTGGAAAGAGATTTGAGATAGAAATTTGACATATAAACTTAAAATTTTGAAATTGAAATTTGGAATTGAAACAAAATTGGAGTTGAAACTTGGGATTAAACTAAATTAGAAAAAAAATAAAAAAAATAGGGAGGAATTAAAAAAAATAAAAAAAATAAATGAGAATTGAAAATTAAAAAAGAAAATTTGAATTGTAGTTTTTTTAAAAAATATTTTTTTTGGATGATTTTGACATAGAATTTGAAATAAGGGATTTAGGACTTAAAAGAGACTTGAAATGTATTTAAAGCTTAGATTTGAAATTTTAAGTTTAAATTGAGTGAGACTTGAAATGAGACTTTTGAGATTGGACAGAAAGTTGAGAACTTAAACCAAAATTTTGAAAGTTCATATAAATACCAAAATCCACAAGTAGTCCGAAAAATCTTTTCAACACCAAAATCTTTCCAAATGCTTGGATATGTACCATGGTATGATAATGATAAAATGGTATGGAAAAATTTGGGGTAAAATTTGGGGTGTGACACTTATCTACATACTTTAAAGGGTAGATAAGTGTATCATTGAATACCTACAAGCTCCCAATAATTACAATAACGTGTTTGTTTCTCTAAGTCTACAACAAAACTGTCAGTAGGCAACACATGAGTGACCTGAAATGTCAACCTACCAGCATATGGTGTTGTCCAGTTAGCACTCTTTTCTATCTCTCTATCCAACCTCCTTAAGGTTTTTGTCATGATAACTCCCTTATAACCCTCTACCTTTTCCCTAAGTGTAGTAAACCTCCCCATTAGATAATTTCTAATCCACTCCAACATTGTTATGATGGGTTTGTCTCTTTGTAACAAAATTGTTGCATTGAATGACTCACTTAATTTATTCATTAAGACATCACATTTTGAAAAAATAGGAAAAACATGCTTACACCATTTGTTCTTTGGAATTGCTTAAATCCACTCATATGCTTCCAAATTGATCTCTTTAATCATTAACATCTTAGCCTCATGTGCTTCAAAGTAGGTTGTTTTTGCAACAGCCATCATGAGATCTCTAAATAAGGTGCAACCTCCAAATTTCTTCTTAAAGTTTGCATAAAGATGTCTCAAGCAAAACCTATGCTCATATGCTGGATACTCCTCTTCAAAAACCTGGACCAGACCCTATTTTAGCAACCATTATCAGTATACACCAGTACAATGTTTCAATATGCTAAAAGTAAATGCAATGAAATAAAATACTAAGACTACCTTTGGCTGGTCAGAAATTAAGCACCACCTTCCATCACCAATGTCTTCAATTAGCAATTTCATGAACCAACTCTAAGAATCCTTAGTCTCCATCTCAACCACAACAAATGCAATTAGTAGCTATTGATCATTAGGATCTCTCCCAACAACAATCAAAAGAATCCCTCCATATTTGTGTTTCAAGTGACAACCATCCAATCCAATGAAAGGTCTACATGATCTTTTCAAAATTTTCTTGGTTCCATCTAGGGATATGTAGCATCTCTCAAATCTTGGACTCGTCCCTTCAGTAGGAGCACTTGTGTTTATTTTGAAAGTGTTTCCAGTTGACGCCCTTCTCAATTCATCCCCATAAGACTATATAAAACTAAATTTTTTGCTTGAGTCACCTTCAACAATGGCTATTGCAATCTTTCTTGCCTTGAATGCCCTACATGTTGGGATCTCTGTTGCATACCTTTTCCTCACATTAGCTACCACCTCACTTAACCTCATCTTAGAGTTATTCTTCAAACCATCATCAATAACTTTAGCCACCCATTCTGCTCTAGCATTGCTGTTAAAAGACTTCCTTCCACACTTGTGTTTTACATACAAGGTTTTGATTCTAAATGTGGTGGAGGTGAGTACCCTACTACATAAAACAGTATAGTCACATTTTTCTTGTCTTTACACACAATCCTACATCTATTTGAGTCATTTTTTCAAACTTAACCTCCCTTCCATTCAACATATTGTGTTCTAAAATAGCATCTTTGAATTGTCTAAGAGATGAAAACTCCATTCCAACTTTGAAAACATAATCCTTACATAATGTATCATCCTCATTATACCTTAAAATACAAGGCATTTCATCACAACTATCATCATCACCACCACTGTCAAGCCCATCTCTCATATATTCATCCTCAATCAAATGTTCATTACTCATCTCTTCAGTTATAAATACCTTCTTAGCTTCTTTACTCTTTCCCTCTTCAGTTTCAGCATTCTCAATCTTGTTTCCCTCATCTCTATTGACTTCATCATCCCTATTGACAGTCACATCAACAAGTCCTTCTTCAAAACCAGCCATCCTCTCATCTTCACTATTGTCAAAGTGCACACCTTCCATAGAATTATCACTAGAACCAGTACTTGATTCACTCAAAATCTTAGCTTTCTCTTCACATTTCACTCCTTTCCCCTTCTCTATAAACTTAGTCATAAAAGTTTCCTCTCCATCATCCTTAGGCTCACAGTATATCTCAACATCACACTTGTATCCAATAGCATACATGGCTAACTCATGTGCATCTCCATCATCCATAATTTTTTTTAAATCTTCTTCAAGAAATCCTCCATCATGCTTCCACCACATCTTAACTGAAGTATAATCAAACTCTAGTTCAATCAGTTTCACTAAATCAACAGCCTCAAAGAAACTCCAATAATCTGGATCTTGTCCACTAAAGGCAAATATATCCCCACCCTCATATTTTAGGTTAATTTCTTTTACAAAACAGTCATTTGTATAGAAAACTATCTTGAACTTATCCATTAACCTGTACACATAATTTAACCTAGAGAAAATGTCTCTTTGAATTACCATTTGTTTTTTACCTTTTTATTTTAACATATTTTCCACTCCAGTCACAGTCACCCACTTCAGCAAATGAATTAGACACACATGGCTTGCCACATCACCCTCCGTTAGTTCAAACTAACGGGAGGGGCTACATTTCGAAACGAAAATTTTTGGGAGGATCAATGTTTGAAGAAAATATTTAGAGGGACCAATTTTAGAAAGTGGGATATTTGTAAGGACCTAAAACTTATTTAACCCTATTATTAATAAAACCAATATACCCCTTTTAAAACCCAAAAAATTAATATTTATCAATTATATAAAAAAGAAACCCATACTAATAATAATAACAAAAAAAAACCTATATTAATTAATAATATTACTAGTTTAAACAATATATATCTCTTTTTAAAATAAAATAAAACCTCATTATTATATAAAAAATTTAAGAGATCTTTATAAACCCAAAATAATAAAAATGTATACCCCATTTATATTAAAAAAAATAATCCCATATAAATGATAATATTATTAACTATATAAAATTTTATAATATGGTACCCCTTGAATTAACCCTCTACAATATATAATTATTAGATTTTAAATAAAATCAATAAAAATTCAAAAATCAGTCTAAAAGGTCAAAAGAGTCCCTCTTTGACTTTTTAGACAGACAAAATCCTGGGTCAAAATTCAGGGTACGACAAAAAGTTATGGCCATTAAAATTTTTAAAAATGCATAATACTTAGAACTTTTTCTAAGTCAAATTTCAGCTCATTGATTTTGATTTCAAAGCAATTTTCCATGATGTTCAATACTTCAAATCAACTTTCCACAAACATGAAATTCATTCTATGATACTTCTTCTTTCCAAAGATACAATTATCATGCTATTTGATCCCATATTCACCAAGTTATGGAGAATATGGGATCAAATTAAGATGGAATACTATGAATACTATGAAGACATCATAATCTTGATGACTACTTGGATTGGTTTATTTCTGATCCAGGTACTTTAAGGCATTCCAGAAAATTCATGCACACACTATAATTTTGGATAGACTTCATTTCCTTATATAGCCAAGAATATATTTTGAATACATTCCACTGTCCTAACACAATATTATGGATATGAGGAATCAACCCCCATTTCCGTAGTCTTTAGAGAATTTTTTAACCATAATTAAGGGTTTTGTATTTAATTTTCCTAGGTGCAACATGAAAATTAAGTCTAAGAGAATGAATTTCATGTTAGCACAATTATAGGGATGTTGATTGGAATCATTATCAGTAATGATTCTCTCGGGAACCCCATATCGACAAATGATATCGCTTTTTAGAAATCTGGCTACTACTTGCTTAGTGGCATTGACATATGATGCTGCTTCAACCCACATGGTGAAGTAATCGATGGAGACCAATATGAAACAATGGCCATTAGAAGCAGTAGGCTCAATTTTTCCGATCATGGCAATGCCCCACATAGCAAAGGGCCAAGGAGAAGACATGACATTCAACGGGCTCGGATGCACATGCACTTTGTCTGCATAAATCTGGAACTTGTGGCATTTGTGGGTGTATGAGCAACAATCTGAATCCATGGTCATCTAGTAATACCCTGATCTCAGTAATTTATTTTCCATTGGATGTCCTCTGGCATGGGTACCGAAAGAACCCTCATGCACTTCTTGCATTAACATGTCTGCTTCTTACTTGTCCATACATCTAAGAAAGACCATGTCAAAGTTTCTCTTATACAACACATCATCTGAATTTCCAAGTTATTTGACATGATGTCAGGACATTGACTTTCCCTATACATTGATAAAGCAAAGACATTATTTGACATGATATCAGGACATTGTCTTGGAACATGCTTGCAAGTAATTGGTTTTCCTTGTATGGTGATCTTAAAAGAAGAAACAGTCAACAGTTTTGGCCTTTGCGCAGTTAGTAGTGTTATTGACTCTTTGAATTGACCAGTGTTTTGATCAATGGTTCGCTACTTTCAAAGAATATTGATTGCTATAAATTGTATTTTTGTGACACTTCTTGGTCTCATAATTCCTTTCCTTCAAGTGAAGTTCTCGATGGCATTTTTCAAAATCTGGATGGGTTATTCCTGGATTTATAGTTGTCTTGGTTACTTTGCTAAGTTTTGGCTAAAAAGGGGGAGAAGAATAGTGTTCTGGTTTTTAGGTTCATTCAAGAAGTGGCAGTGCAATAATGGTGCAAAGGGAAGATGATGTTCTATCATATTTTCTAACAAAATTCTATCTATTTGTGTCTTGTGATCTGAGTTGTGAAGCTGGTTTTGTCTTGTGACCTGAGTTACATTTGTTGTATACTCTATGTTACAAACTTGAACTTCGCTTCTTATTAATGGTTATCTTATGCCTAGAAGAAGAAGATTTATTCTTCATAGAAGACAAAGGATTGAGGGGGGATCATGCTTCAAATCCCTTCTCATACATAGCAACAGGCATGGAGAATTCAGGGAGAATGTTTTACCCAAAATTTGTCAAAAAAGGGAGATTGAAAGCTCCTAGTGTTTGACAGAATTTTGGTAAAACCTAATGGTGAAGAAAAACTGCAAAAAGTCAAATATGTCGAAGAAGATGTCCTATCATGTTAATAGAACATCCTGAACTATTACTTCAGTAGGTTTAATTCTGTAACAAATCTTTTCAAGATTTGTTTTACTCCTAAAATACTGGATTAAGTAGGAAAGATAGAAAGCCCAAGACAAAAGACTATATATATGAAGAGTTAGACATAATGTTAGATATGCCTTATGTAACAATTTAAACCTATTTCTCTTTTGTAAAATAAGGGTTTAGGTTTTGAGAGTCGTTGGCTCTTAGGGTTGTAGTTCCCCTCTGCAGTATGGGATGCAGAGAGGACGACATAAGTGCATGTACAGTACCAAAAGCCTTTAGGTAATGGTTGTTGTATTGTTCTTGGATAAAGCTTTTAAGCATGTCCAAGATAAATTGTAGGTCAAGAAACCATGACAGTTTTTGTGATGGCAGAAGACAAATGCAATGCAGGTTATGAAGGATGTGAGTAGGTTATCTTATCAGAGTTATAAACGGTGGAGTTTAGATTTGGTAAAGATGTTCATTATAGTAGTGATTAGGAGACAAAGTTGTAAATGAGGGAGTTTAACTTTGTGATAATACTACGACATAGTGGAGTCTTCATCCTGGATTGGTATCCCCCAGATGTAGGTTTGTTAACACCGAACTGGGTCAACATATTTTGTGTTCTTATTATTCTGCAATTTACAGTTTTTCTGTAGTGTGTTCTTTACTGAGATGTCCCAATATGATGTCTCAACATATGTCGGTAATTGTGTTGCATCACTTCAAAACAACAGCGGTGTATTTCTCTTGTTTCCTAAAATGCAATAATCATTGTCTTAACATTAAGATACGAAATTGGAGTATCTGAATAACCATAATTTCAAGTATCTCCTGAGTGGTTCTCACCTTATTCCTCTTGACTTCAACCAGAAGAGGTGATTACGCAAAAGGCCATTCTCAAATATCTAGCATTTAAGGCCTTCTTTGGCTCCCTCTACCTCAAAAGCAGCTTGTGTAAAACATTCGATATAAGACCACAAGCTTTCTTTCTTCCCTTGAATGATACCATTAAGGGTAGCTACTGTCACAAGTTACTTTTTGCTCCTTTGATGATTATTTGACTTAGGAGCTTCATCTTTTTTTGTCGTGGTTGGCTCGAGAATGAAATTTTGAGTTTTTATAGATACAGATTCTTGAACAGTGTTTTATCGAATATGTGCATTATGGAGGTTTTCTTCAAGGAGAAGCAACCTTTCTTCTATCGCTCGTAAATTTTGTTGTCGAGCGATGTTAAATAAGATGCTCAAGAGCTCATTAGGGTCTTGTAATCCAAGGTTAGCTCATAGTAGCTAGAAGTTAGATAAAACTTCAAGTTGTGAGGTTGGAGGTGAAAATGGAGGAACTTGGATCCATTCATCTATTTGAGGAACTTGGACCAAATTTGGATGTAACAAAACTTCTTCTCTTAGACTCACAACTTTTTACGAAGGAGGTGGAAGTGATTGATTAATCATTACTTGAACTGCAGCAACAACATGGATTTCTCGCGCAGCGGCGGAGCGAGTGGCTTTAGATCCAACCATTAGTTGGAAGTTCTGGAGTCATAGATCTAGAAATTCAAGAAATTAGAGTTGAAATGATACTTGATTAGATCAATCGCAATGGATCTTCATGTTTGATTTCGAAGGGTCTTGGTTTGTTGATGTGAGAAGGTTGTGAAATGGTGAATTAAAAAGTAGGCGTAAAATTGTGTAAAACGCATAGAAGTCGATTTCCACATACAGGTTTGGATCTCCTATGCTCATCAGCATGACAGTTTTCGTGTGTTGGAAAAATTCTGAAAAAAAGTGTTGCTTCATCGAAGTGGTCGATATAGTCGGCCCTAAGCATGGCAAAAAAAATCCAGACCCGAACGGACTGGTTGTCCCACCCCAAAATTAACGTAAAAAACCTGTTTTTATTAAACGAAGGTTGTAGAAAAAACCTGATTCTTATTTACAACGGTGGGGTGGAAATGTTAATATATGCCATGCACCATCTCCTTCTTGTCCCGATCCAATAAATTTACTTTAATATCTTTATTCTAAGATAACAAGATATATATATATATATATATATATATATATATATATATATATATATATATATATATATATATATATATATATATATATATATATATGGTTGATGATTAAATTTTACTTGTTGCTTTATAGTTATTAAGGTTGTTATTTTTTCTTATAACTGAAATAAATAAATAAAAATGGGAAGGAAATAAAGGAGGAGGAGTTGCGGTGGCTTATAAGACACATCACAAATCAACTCACAAGTCCACCTCCAAAAAGCGAGAGTGCAACAACAACATACGACCTTTGTCATTTTTTTATAAAAAAAAAAAACCTTTGTCATTTGTCCGTTAGGTGCAACCGACAGTATAAGGTGGTCCCATGTGGACCCCACTTACTCCCTTGATCACCTCAACTTCACATGGTAACTTGTGATTGTGGGGACAACACCACCCCCATTTATTCCGGGGTGCTACTGCTCCACTACCGTGTGATGCTGGCTAAGCATATTTACCACCACAGATACATACTTTTTCTTAGGTCACTTTTTCATTCACGTTTTTAGTTTTATATTGCAGTTTCCTGTTGCTTGTAAAGTTCATTTTGATTATTAATTTATTAATAAATTTAGATTTTTTTAGTCGTACGTGCTCATTTAAAAATGTTATTTGTATCACGTTTTTATTACTACTTATTGATTATATTTATAAGAATATTCCAACTGATATTCTTAACTGTGTTAAATGATGTAATCTGCTAATCTAAGTTCACGAAGGATAATATTATTTATATTTTTATATTAACTTAAATAAATTTTAATATTTATAAATTGATATTTTCTGGAAAAAAATAAAAATGTTATATAAATTACTCTAAAATATAGTATTGTTTATTAGTTTAATTAATTTTAAATTAAAATAAGTTTTATAAATGTATTATAGACTGAATTAATTAATTTTAAAATTATTATAATTTTTTTATAAACATGATCTATATTATAATAATTTTATTTTAACAACAATGTATACAAAAAAAAAAGAGACAGAAATTAAATTAAATCAATTTTATAGATGAATTATCCAATATTATTTAAATAACTATGTTTATAAAGTTTCCAAGAAAAATTAGTATATATATATATATATATATATATATATATATATATATATATATATATATATATATATATATATATATATATATATATATATATATATATATATATATATATATATTCGATATTTATATAAATTTTAAATAATTTTTAACATATTAAAATGATATATTATGAATGAATATAAAATAGTTTAAAATTTTATAAAATTTTATGAAACTAATATATCTCTCATATTTAACATATATCAATACCAAAGTTAGAGATTAAACTAAAAAAGATAATTTATAATAAAATTGATCATCTTCTCTTAAGAATAATGTATAATCAAAACTTATTAAAATAATATTTAAACATATAGTATCTTATAATGTTTTCAAGGTTTATTTTGTCAAAAATAAATTAAAGAAAAATATTCTAACTTAAATAACTTGCCCTTGTTTAGGGCATCTTACCCTTTCGATCAGGATTAAGATTGGCTGACTTTAAGGCACTAAAGACACCTGACTTTCAATGTTTATGAACCTCTGAATTAATCTTATGGACTTTATTTTGCCACTTGTTCCATTTTTTCTTCTTTTGAAAAACAATCGAAGACCAATAGATTGTGTTGCATATCCATCTTCCTCTCTCAATATCTACAGGCATGTTCCAGTTTCCTTCATCCAACGTCTGAGCCAACTAATCAGACTATCACCATTGACTCTAGCCACTAGTTACATTTGACTTTGAACACCATAATCAATTTCAATTTTCAAAGGGGATGATAGTTGTGATTGAAAATAATTTGACCTCGCATGTTGTTGAGAAATAAATATGAGTTGTGTTAAGAAACAAGTGTTAGTTTTAAGTTTCACATTGCTTAGAAAAGTGGAGGTTGAACACTTTATAAGTAAGATGACCCATATACCTATCACCTTAAGGTTGAGTGAATATGTGGTGTCTCTCTCACTTGTTTGAGTGAGTCTTTGATCTTTAGATGAATGTTTGACCCAATGTGAATGTTTCCCTCTCATGATGACACATTAGTGGTATAGAACCGATGGTTCAAGTAAGGTATTGACTCCTTATATCAAAACTCTTACTGACATAGTGGTGGTCAGACGGTGTGTCCCGTTGTAGTTCCCGTGGCGAGTAAGGGTGTCTATCAACGATGGTACAAGTATGAAGATGAAAGAGTTTTCGTTTAAGGGGGAGCATAGTGGATGGAATCACACTTGAGGAGGGAGATTATTGAGAAACAAATATGAGTTATGTTGAGAAACAAGTGTGAGTTCTAAGTCCCATATTGCTTAGAAAAGTGAAGGTTGGGCATTTTATAAGTAAAATGACTCATACTCCAATCACTTTAAGATTTTGGGTGAATATGTGGAGTCTCACTCTCTTGTTTGGGTGAGTCTTTGACCTTTAGGTGAGTGTTTGGCCCAATGTGAATACTCCCCCCTCATGATGACCCATCACATGTAAGTGTCTATGTCAGTGGTTTAGGTTAGTTAAGACGACGAATGTTGATGTCAATGTGTTTTGTGGTGACTGTGAGTGTTAATGTTGCATGTTTTACAATGACAGTGAATGTTGATGTCATTGTGTTTTGCAGTGATGGTGAGTGTTAGTGTCATTGTGTTTTGTTAGGTGAATGGGGGTTGAAAAATGCTTCAGATTTATTTTATGTTTATATTTTTTCTACTTGAATGAGTTAAAATAATTTAAAAAGATTACTTCGAAATGGTTTTAGGTAGGGTGGAGTGAATTCATGCATTTATTTTGACCGATTTTAGAATAATATCTTCTATATTAACTAAAAGACGATCAAGTGTTTGTCCTAATTCTAAGGAAGATATTAGTTTGTAGTTTTGTTGTTTTTTTACGAGTTCTAATTTGTTAATGGTAGTACTGGAAATATAAGCTCTACAGTTTTGTGTTTGGTTGTTTGGTTGTTTCTCTTGTCTATTTTGTTTTTGATCGTAACTATGATCAGGATCTTCAATAGTTGTGGTTGCTGACATGGATCTCGAAGTCATTGCTCGGTCATCGAGGAGAATGGAAGGGTGTGCCGACAAGATACTCTGATGCCAAAGTAAGAACGGGCAGAAGAGTATGCAAGTACAAGTAAGAGTGTTTAGGGAGTGAACATCTGATACCTGACCCTCTCAAGTGAGAGAGTTTATATAAAGAGCCCCCAACGCGTGTCTAACGGTTCCTTTTTTGGGTCTGGATCGTGGACCCCCTAAAATAGGTAACTTCCAGAAACTAGTCGTTGTACGAGCACCCCTTGTCGGGATAGGGATATGTCGAGCACATAAATATCTGAGAAGGAGTTATCTTTGGCTGAATCTGGGTGACTTCTGCTGGTGTCGGGCAGAAGTCTGGAATGAGCAGAGAGAACCGACCACAGGTAAATGTGGTCGGTGGGTTCATACCATTTAAGGAGCACATATCTAGTGGGTCCTTTGGCGATTGGGTTATTGGTTCGTCTCATGAGTAGGAGAAGATTGGGCCATGCCTAGTCATTGAGCCAGTCCAGAACAGGAGCCCCCCAAGTCGTTGCTTCTGGTCGTAGAAGCAATGACTTAAGTGTGGTCGACTATGTACGGGGTGAAGTTGAGACTTGAGATATTGTCATTCGTTGGCTCGAAGTAGCCGAACCCATGCACATCTGGTCATTAGAATGTGACCATTAGACGAGGATCCCAACCGATGTGCTGAGATGTTACGTTACACATGCATCTGGGGAAGTGTGCACATTTAATGTGTAACGATGGCTACTCTACGACCGTCCTTAGGTAATGAGTGTGCCGTTTATATGTTATAGGTCCCATGTGCCCGCACACGTGCTGGTGGAGGCTATAAATAGGGCGTTGAGCTTCAGTTTCATACTTTTCGCTATTCATTTTGTTGCACGTTGAAGTCAAGTCCTCACCTACCGTCGCTAGCCACCATCTGCCATCGTACCTCACGAGGAAGAATAAACGAGCACGCAGAAATTCTCTTAAAACTTGTAAGTTTCGCCATTTCCTAACTGCTTAAGCTTCTAATTCATGTTAATAGAGTATATGCATGTGGTTAGGTAGAAATTTGGGGTCAATATGGCCCATAATTCGAACTATTAGGGTTATAGTACGACGTATCCGATTTTAGTACAGTGGTCACAGTGTTTTGCCCTATCGTCGCCACAACGTTAGGGTTTATTGTCGTAGTACCTCGCGGCTCTGCGCAACGGCCCCGGTTGACCTTCAATCGAAGTTCTGGATTTTGGTGTGGTCATACTTTCCAGGTCACGAGGATTGATGTTAGTGTCCTCCCTTCCCCGTATGAATACATGTCATTACGAAGATCGTGGCCTGTTTTTTGACTAAGGGCTTAGATCGAGGACAACATCCTCGTTCCTTAGTGCGCCTTTTCACTTGATCAACAATGGAAGGGTGAATTTGATTTAACTCATCAAATTCACATTTACTTTTGCTTCTTTTCAGGTGCAATCATGTCAGACAATGCCCATGTTTAGATGGATGTCGAGGACCTTTCCAGCGACATTGCGTCATCCCTAGCTCATTCCAAGGAAACATCGTCTGGGAGGAGTTCCTCCTCTTCCAGCGATTCAGAGGAAACTACTTCGACTAGAGTTGATCCTGCCAACCCCGAGGAAGGTGATGAGGAGGAACGGGGCACCCCTATTGAAGAATGGGCTGCCGAGGAACTGGTGAGCATCCAGTCCATATATTCTAAGCCCCTGGAAGGCCCAGATCCTATGGTCGGGGAACTTGGAGACTTGTTTGTGAGGTATCCTAGTGTTGATGACCATATTTGCTGGTCGTATGGGCCCGATAGATTCCCCATGTACAATATATTATTTAAGGAGCTCAAGTTCCGACTCCCCTTCTCGGATTTTCAACAACCTGTGTTCGTACACTTGGAGTTTTCCCCTCCCAGCTGCATCCGAACTTATTCGCCTTCATACGAGCCTTCGAGATGACTTGCGGGTATTTGAAGATCGGGGCGACGCTTCCCTTATTCTTTCATATTTTTCACCTCTAGAGACATGTTATCCAGGGGAGATATGGCTAGGTCTCCCTCAAGCAGAAGAAGAAGATTTTCAAGGCATACTCTGAGTCGATCAGAGATTTCAAGGACCGGTATTAACCGGTCGAGCCAATCTCTGAATGTGCTCAAAATTCCTGTAAATTCTGGGGGTGTAGATACAGATGATGAAGGAAATATCTTGTTGGACGAGGAGGGGAAGGAGGTTCCCCATCTGATGTTAAAATTTCATTTCCCTTGGTTGTACGACCATTTTTTGCACGTGATGGATGAGTTACTGGATATCTCGTCTGAGTTGAGTGAGAAGGATCGGACCAGCTGTGAGGTCCTCATGAACTATGTTTCCCGGATCACTATGACCACGCATGTAGACGAACATGGTCACACAATCTTGGACAAGGATGGGGGTGCTAAAGTAACCCCTAGATTTATAGAAGTGTCGAAACTTCTTGTTTGTGAGACCGACAAAGATGTCACTGCTTACCTCGGTAGCTTTTATATTTCTTTGTTCGTATTGATTTTTATGCCTGTTTGCCTTTTTATCTTCTAACCATTTTATTTTGTTTTCCTATGTCCTTTTCAGACTCAATGGTGGATGTACAAGACAAACTGATGGCAAACGCTGGAAAACGACGAGGGCCTAAAAAGCTAAAATAGACTCGCATTACTGATTGGATAACGTCCGTAGGTACGGGCTCAAGCAACTCTTCTTCAACCCTTCATGGTTCACTGGGAACTACTTCTAGGATGGGGAAGAGATCAAGGCCTGAAGAGGTCATACATCTGACAAGTTCCTCTCCAAAGCCTTCATTCGAGCTCCCTACCTGCTTTCTGCGGCCAGACTTTTTTGAGGAGATCTCCCTCCATGTCCACAGGGCGGAGACGCTCAAATTGGAATAACTGACTAGACCGGATATGCGGTCATGGTTGGCTCGGGATGAGAGCTCGGTGATGCGGGTCCTGACAATGGCTTCCATGTATGCTGACGACACTTCTACTCAAGAGTAGGAAATTCAGCAGCTGAAGGCTCAATTGTATGTTTATGAGGATATGGCCAAGGCTTCCTCGAAATCATTGAAGGGGGCCTTCAAAAGGATCAAAGACCTGGAAGAGTCTTCAGCTGCTGAGTGGAAATCAGCTAAAGAGGAGATCACCCATCTTAAGACCGCCATGGCTCTTGCTGAGGATGAGCCTAAAGAGATGAAGTCCTTGAAGACTCGGGCCGAACTGATTTCAAAAATCAAGGAGGGGGAGGAAGACCTCGAGGAAATTCCAGGTGTTGCATTCAGAAATGCGGTAGACCAGTTAAATATTGTCAACCCCGGGGTGACGTTGAACAAGGAGGGCACCAATTTTCAATACAAAGCCAAGGACGATCCTTATCCCTGATTTCCTCAAGCAGTTAGAGGAGGAGGAGACAACCATGGCCAAAGAGGATCAAGGGGCCTCTGCTGATGCTTAACCAATCGCCAATGCCAACCCGTGAAGATATTACTTATAATTTTGCTAGCCAACCTGCACACCATGGCTCTTAATTTGGGATGGGGGTATTGTTCCCCCATTTATGTAATATGAGAACAAGTCGGTCCTTATGGCCGCAAATTTTTAATGTCATTAAGTTTTACGACCTTGGTGGTCGTTTCTTTATTTTCTTGTTGCGTATGCATGTGTGTTCGTCGGAGGGCACATTTTGTCTAATATTCTCGCTAAGTGTTTTTACGATGCTCGATCGCTTCGATGTTCGCTCAATAGATATATGTGATGTTATTTCCATGCGTCCGCAAGGGACTTTGGGATATATTTATAAGTTTGGGAAAATACACACGGTTTATGTATGTCTGGCGGTTTGGGGAATCGGGAAGAATGCCAAAGTATATTCTGTCGAGAAATGGTGCTCGAATCATGATGATAACTCGTGCTCCGCGGCGTGAATGTCCCATTGTGAGATGGGTTTTCTGCCTGGTCATGGTACAAAGATGACGACAGACTCGGTTAAAGATCCATTCGTGTGATGGTAACCCTCCTCGTTCTTGAGGGGGATCCCATCAAGAGAAGTTTGGTATGCAATACTTGTACCTAGGTATGCATGTTAGGTCGGAATTAATGCTTCGTCATTTGAATACGAGCATGTCGACGGGCGCCTTAACTATAATATTATTTAAGTTTTTCAGCGTTCCAAGGACGAGCAAGTTCTTCCCCATTTATATTTTCTAAGTAATAGGCCTCGTTCTCCGTGTTTGCTCGGACACTGTATGGGCCTTCCTAGTTTGCGGCTAGCTTTCCCTCTATAGAGTCCTTGTGGTTTCTCCTGAGGACGAGGATGCCGACTTTGAATTCCTGTTTTATGACTTTAGAGTCATGTCTGATGCTTCCCATGATCAAACTTCCTCGAGAAAATTGAGCTCCTCGTGTAAAGTCTCTGAATTTATATCTTCATCCATTGGAGCTTCTATCCGTCTGAATGGTATATGCATTTCTAGGGGAATAATGACCTTTGTTCCGTATTGAAATTCTGTGATCAGGTATGAGATGTCCTAAGAGATGTCCCAACACTTGACAGATTTAACCAAAACTTAAATAGCAAGAAAAGTAAACAACACAGAAGTTTGTTAACCCAGTTCAGTGTATAACCACACTTACATCTGGAGGCTACCAAGCCAGGAGGAAATCCACTATAAGTAATATTAATTCTAGACTTAAACCACCCTGTTTAATCTATCACTTAATAACTACCCAATGCAATTTCTACCTAAGTCACAACTTAGATAAGAGTACCCTACTCACTCCCCCTCAATCACACAGTGATCAAGTTTACAAGTTTAATAAAATTGAAGACATTCTTCAAACAAAACAGCTTGATCTTACTTCACAGTTTCAATCAAGTCACAAATGCACTTATGCTTAAAAGCTCATAAAGTGGTACAATAAAAACACCTGCTATTAAAAACACTAGACACCCTATTTAGTCTTCTGAAATTCGTACTCAATTCTATGAGTTTCTGTTGCTTAAATAGGTATCTGTAATTTGGGCTTTCTGTAGGATGATCCAGCCCTAATGCACATGCAGCTTCCACCTTGAATTTAGGGTTTGTTACTTCCTAGATTCTAGGTGACTTAGGTCTTCTGTTTTAATCTGAATCTTCAATATAAAACTTCCTACAGATGCGCCTTGTTCTGTTTTTAATCCATCATTAATTAATTCCAGATAACTCTCCTTAAATATCTCTGATTAGTTAGTCAATAATTAATTCTGGAAGCAGGTTTGAGATGTCTCAACATCTGTTGGGACATCCTGAAAAACTGAACTTAAGTCATTTACACAATGTCCCAACATCTGGTAAGACATCCTGAAATAAGTTCATATACTCTGTTTGATAATGTCCCAACATTTAATAGGACATTCTGAAGTGAATTCAATAACTCTTGTTGGTCAAAAATTCTGCCAATTCAAGACATCTACAAACTCCCCCTTTGGCTAATTTTTGGCTAACATCTTTTCTGGTTTTCAGAGTGTAGCAGAAGTTCTTTTATCAGAGTATAGCATTACTTTTCTGTTGATTCTTATTTGAGATTACTCCCCCTCAAATATATATGTATCCAATCTTGTTTCAACAAAAAAAACTTATTCAGTTCAGAAGCAAACAAACAGAATTTTTTCATTCATACTTAAACAGCAATTACAATTTGTTGTTGTTCTCCCCCTTGGTAGACACAAAATTTAGGGCCAAAGACACTATTCCAGAAATACATTGCTGTCATTACATTTGCCTCACATACATTGATCACTCAGATTCATCACTCTCAGTTTCTTCCTCAACTTCTGTTTCTTCATCAGCTTCACTTTCTTCATCAGTGTCTGCTTTCTGATCTTCTCCACTCTCCAGCCTTTGGATGATTTCTTCAAGTTTCAGCTTCCTTGCTTCAAGTTCTTTGCATGTGCTTTTGAGCTCAGCAATTAGAGCCTTCTTGGAAATTGGAGTCTTAGAAGTTGATGGACCTGCAGATGTCCCAGAAGGTGCTTCAACATCTGCAGCATGATGACTGAGGAATAACTTGTAGTGAAAAGCCAAGGGGCTTTCTCTTTTGCAGGCTGTATCCTTGTCAGTGAGAATTCCAGGGTATTGATTGAGCACAATACCACACAGCAATGATGGAAAAGCTATTGGCAGCTTTGTTGCAGAAGAGCTGGCATGCTTCATGGTTTGATAAAAAATGAAAGCTCCATAGTCCATCTTGGTTTGAGTTCCCACAGCATATATAAACCTGGCTAGACCAGTGGAGATTGAAGAAGTGTGGTTGGTAGGCACCCAGTTAGCTGTACCAATCCTGTTCAGCATGGCATACTTTCTGGTAAGCATGCTCACTGAGAGCTTTCCCTTCACAGGCCATGCCTTGACCTGGTTTGCAGTGATCACCTTACAGACTTGATTATCTGTCTTACCTAGCTCATTTGGTCCATCTGTTTCTCTTCCTAGGTACTGATTTATGATTTGAGGAGAAAACTCTACACATTTACCTCTAACAAAAACTTTTTGAAACTCAGAGGACTTACCATTTGAACAATCCTCCTGAAGATTAACAATGAACTCTTTGACAAGAAGTTCATAGCAGGGAGAGAGATCTGAGACTGTTCTGAATAGTCCTGCAGCAGAGATGAGGTCAATCAATTCAGTGCACTCAAGTGCATTGCTGCTCAGTTCTCTTTCTAGGGCAATCCTTCTTTGGTACACATACTTCCATCTGTTGACACTAGAGACATGATGGAAAGATATGTTGTCCAAGGGGGCTTCTGGAACAGCAGATGAAGCCCTAGATGGTGCTGGTTTCTTTTTGGGAGGAGATGTTGGGACATCTGATTCAACATCTGAGTCTGATGGTGTGACAACTTTTCTCTTCTGGGTTTGAACTTTACTCCATGTTTTTGTTGGCCCAAAAGTAGCTTTAGCTTTGCCTTTCTTTGGGGAGGCTTTCTTCTTCTCAGGAATTGATGCTTCAGCTTGCATCTTTCCTTTCCTGGACCTGAGCCTTTTGGCTATGCTAGGTCTAACAGAGGCTATGATCTTTGTATCAGAGTCCTGCTCCAGGTTGACCACTGGAGGAGATTGAGCAGTCTCCTCTTCAGCTGGTTGATCAGCAGGGATTTGATCTTCATTTGAGGCTTTAGCATGTTCCTCAGAGACTTCTTCATCATTTTCATTTGAGGCATTATTCTGGTCCTCAGTTTGTTCCAAATCATCACCAGATGAGTTCTTTTTCTCATCTTCAGATGTTCCAACATCTATTGGGACATCTTGTTCTGCAGGAGTGTCCTCTGCATCTTGAGCTTGTTCTTCTTGAGGTGCAGGCATTGTGTTCAGAGGAACAGAGATCCCACTCACCACTCTCTGTTCAAAAAGGATTTGGTTGACAATCTCCTTGATGGAATCATCCACATATTTTGAGGATTTTGGGGGCATGTTAGCAGGAGAAGGAATGCCTCCTTTGGCTTTGCTGCAGACTTGATCTTTAGCTCTCTTTGGAGTTCTTGGCTTTTTAGTGTGAGAAGCACTTCCTTTGAGCTCGTCCAATGGAGTTGATTTCATTGGTACCACAGAAATGGGAGTGGCATGAACTACGTCTTCTTGGTTGAGAACTTCTTCAGTTGTGTTAGGGTTTTGAGACATTGTTGAGGAAGATGGATGAAAAGCTTTAGGGTTTATGATTTCTGGAGAATAGCTAGTTAATGTGATTCGCTTGTGATAGTATGATGAGAATCTTGATAGCTGATTATAAACAGTTACTAAATAAGTAGCCGTTACAGTGCAAATGATTAGAGATGGAATTCCCAAGGATCTTGTCCAGACTGGTTTTGCCATCTGGAACTTATGCCATACAATGTCAGATGACATGTTGGCACATCTCATTAACTGCTAAATATCACATAAACAGATTCCAAGTTTGCCTCTTAAGTTCTCAAATTGTGAAGCATCCAATGCTTTGGTAAAGATATCAGCTAACTGCAGATTTGTAGCTACATGCTCCAATGAAATCACCTTTTCTTCTACAAGATCCCTGATGAAATGATGTCTGATATCAATATGCTTGGTCCTGCTATGTTGGATAGGATTCTTTGATATGTTTATTGCACTTAAGTTGTCACAGTACAATGTCATGACATCCTGTGGGACATTATACTCAGTGAGCATTTGCTTCATCCAAACCAACTGAGAACAACTGCTTCCAGCTGCTATATATTCAGCTTCAGCTGTAGATAAGGAGACACAATTTTGTTTCTTACTGAACCAAGAAATCAAATTGTTTCCTAGAAAGAAGCATCCTCCTGAGGTGCTTTTTCTGTCATCAGCACTTCCAGCCCAATCAGCATCACAGAAGCCAGTAAGAATTGGTTTACATCCATGAAAGTACATTATGCCATAGTCACAAGTACCATTAACATATTTAAGAATTCTCTTGACTTGATTGAGATGACTGACTTTTGGATCAGCTTGATATCTTGCACATACACCTACTGCAAATGCTATGTCAGGTCTGCTAGCAGTCAAGTATAACAAGCTTCCAATCATGCTTCTGTATAAGCTTTGATCTACATTCTCACCCTTTTCATCTTTAGTAAGCTTTAAATGTGTGGGGGCAGGAGTTCTCTTATGAGTAGCATTTTCCATTCCAAATTTCTTTACTATGTTCTTGGTATACTTGCTTTGGGAGATGAACATTGAGTCTTCCATTTGCTTTATTTGCAGACCAAGAAAGTAGGTTAACTCTCCTACTAGGCTCATTTCAAATTCAGATTCCATCTGCTTGACAAAATGTTTGACCATCCTTTCAGACATCCCACCAAAGACAATATCATCAACATATATTTGAGCAATCATGACATTCCCTTCTTCATCTTTAACAAACAGGGTTTTGTCAATTCCACCTTTTCTGTATCCTTGCTTGATAAGAAATGTGGTCAGTCTTTCATACCATGCCCTTGGAGCTTGCTTCAAACCATAAAGTGCCTTCTTTAGTTTGTATACATGATTTGGACAGCTTGGATCAACAAATCCTTTAGGCTGTTCTACATATACTTCTTCATTAAGATAGCCATTTAAAAAGGCACTTTTCACATCCATTTGAAATAGCTTGAACTTCAAGATACAAGCAATTCCCAAAAGTAGTCTAATTGATTCAAGCCTTGCTACTGGTGCAAAGGTTTCATCAAAGTCTACTCCTTCAATTTGAGTGTATCCTTGAGCTACAAGTCTAGCTTTGTTCTTTGTAACAACTCCTTGTTCATTAGACTTGTTCTTATACACCCATTTTGTACCAATCACATTTATGTCATCAGGTCTAGGAACAAGATTCCACACTTCATTCCTTGTGAATTGACCTAATTCCTCTTGCATAGCACAAATCCAGTATTCATCAGTAAGAGCTTCCTTGATGTTTTTAGGTTCTATTTTGGAAACAAAACACGAACCTGAAATCACTTCTCTTGATCTAGTGCTCACACCTCTGTTGAGATCACCAATTATTAGATCTTTGGGATGATCCTTATGTATTCTGATGGAGGGAGGTTTGCTTGATTCTTCTGTTCTTGTATCAGTTTGAGTGAAGTTATAATGATCATTCTTTTCTTCAGCTTCAATCTTGATATCAGCAGATGTTCCAACATCTTCTGGGACATCTGTAGGAGCATCATCAATTATCACATTTATGGACTCCATGATAACCTTGGTTCTAGAATTAAATACTCTATATGCTCTGCTGTTTATGGAGTATCCAAGGAAAATCCCTTCATCACTTTTAGGATCCATTTTTCTTCTTTGCTCCCTATCTGCCAGAATATAACAATTACTTCCAAATACATGGAAGTACTTAACTGTGGGTTTTCTGCCCTTCCAGACTTCATATATTGTGGACAAAGTTCCTTTCCTTAAAGTAACTCTGTTATGAATGTAACAGGCAGTGTTCATAGCTTCAGCCCAGAAGTATAGAGGTAACTTTTTAGCATGGATCATAGCTCTTGCTGATTCTTGAATAGTTCTATTCTTCCTTTCAACAATCCCATTCTGTTGAGGAGTGATTGGTGAAGAATATTCATGATTGATTCCTTCTGAAGAGCAGAAATCTAAGAATTTTTGGTTCTCAAATTCTTTTCCATGATCACTTCTTATTCTGATCACACAGCTGGATTTTTCCCTTTGCAATCTATGACATAACTCTTTGAATACATCAAATACATCAGACTTTTCTTTGATGAAATTTATCCATGTATATCTTGAAAAGTCATCAACCACAACATAGGCATACCTCTTACCACCAAGACTTTCAACCTGCATAGGTCCCATCAGATCCATATGCAAAAGTTCCAAAACTTTGGAAGTTGTCAGATGTTGGAGCTTTGGATGGGACATCTTGGTTTGCTTGCCTATTTGACATTCACCACATATTTTGCCATCATCAATCTTCAGTTTAGGAATACCTCTTACAGCATCCATGGATATTATCTTCTTTATGCCTCTGAAATGAAGATGACCTAGTCTTTGGTGCCATAGTTTCACTTCTTCTTCTTTAGCTAAAGAGCAAGTTGAAGTGAGACTGAGATTTTGGGATTCCCACATGTAACAGTTGTCTTTAGATCTGGCTCCTTTCATGACAACCTCTTGTTCTTTGTTAGTCACTATGCATTCAGTTTTGGTAAAGATTACACTGTATCCTTGATCACATAATTGACTTATGCTGATCAGGTTAGCAGTTAAACCTTTAACTAGCAGCACATCATCTAGTCTTGGAACATCTTGACAATCCAAGGTTCCAACTCCCTTGATTTCTCCTTTAGCTCCATCTCCAAAGGTCACATACCTGGATGAATGTGATTTTAAGTTTACTAGCAAATTCTTCAATCCAGTCATGTGTCTTGAACATCCACTGTCAAAGTACCAGTCTTCTTTAGCTGATACTCTCAGTGATGTATGTGCTATGTATGCAATACTTTTCTTTGACCAGATGAGTTGAGATTTCTTTTGATGCCTCTGCCCTGTGTGTTGTTTATCAGATGAACTCCAAGCTTGATTGTTGATCTTGTTCTTGTAGCTTTGATCAGCTTCAGTGCTAGCTTTTGGTTTCCATACCTTCTTGATGTTTTCTGTCTTCTGCTTAGGAGGTTGCTGATTTCTTTGATGTTTATGCAGCACTTTCTTGGTAACTTCTATTTTCTTCTTGGAAGGTTGCTGATACATCTGATTTGGATATCCATGCAACTTATAACAATGAGGTTTGATATGTCCAAATCTTCCACAGTGATGGCATCTCCATCTTTGATACTTCTTCTTCATTTTGTTCTTTTCAGAATGTTGAGACATCTGTTGGAACATTATGTTTGACTTTGTGATTCTTTCATGATGTTGAAGCACCTGTTGGGACATCTTGTTAGACTGTATGGATTTTGAAGCTGTTTTGCTAGAGCTAGCTTCATCTTTATTTGCTCTGTTAAATCCCAGTCCACTTTTATCCCCTGAGTGATTATTGTTGTTGAGAATCACATCCAGTGTATTTGAGCTGCTGTTCAACATTCTAACAGATTTGGACATATGTTCCAATTTGGAGTTGAGAAGACTTACTTCACTTTTCAAGGTGTCAATGATTTCTTGATCATTTGCTTTTTCATCTTCTAATGTCTAATTCTGCTTCTTTAGCTTTATAACCTCACTGCATATTTCAGAGCTTCTTTTGTATAGATCTTTGAATGCTTGCTCAAGTTCTTCATAAGTAAGCTCTCCATCACTGGAATCACTTTCAGATTCACATAGTCCAGCTAAAGCAGTGATATGCTTAGCTGATTCTTCTTCTGAATCACCTCCTGAGTCTTCATCAGACCAGGTCACAGAGAGTCCTTTCTTTTGCCTTTTTAAGTAGGTAGGACATTCATTCCTGATGTGTCCATATCCTTCACATCCATGGCATTTGACTCCTTTTTCTTGACTGGTCTTTTCAGCATAATTTGACTTTTTATTAGCATCATAAGGTCTCCTGTTCTCAGAAGAGTTTGTGTATTTTCCACTGGATTTGGATTTGCCATCCATTCCTCTGAGAATCTGTTTGAATTGTCTTCCAAGCATAGCTAGGTTGTCTGATAAGCTTTTACCATTTTCTGATTCATCATCTTCTTCTTCATCAGTATTTGTCACCAGGGCTATGTTTTTGTTCTTCTTAACATTTGTGTCATTCATTCCCATCTCAAAAGTTTGAAGAGAACCAATGAGTTCTTCAACTTTCATAGAGCAAATGTCTTGAGCTTCTTCTATTGCTGTGACTTTCATATCAAATCTTTTTGGCAAAGATCTGAGAATCTTTCTTACAAGCTTTTCATCAGTCATTTTTTCTCCCAATGCTCCAGAAGTATTGGCTATATCCAAGATATTCATGTAGAATTCATGAATTGATTCATCTTCCTTCATTCTCATGTTTTCAAACTTGGTAGTGAGAAGTTGAAGCCTTGACATTTTTACCTTTGATGTTCCTTCATGAGTTGTTTTGAGAGTATCCCACACATCTTTGGCTAGCTCACAATGATGTACAAGTCTGAATATGTTCCTATCAATGCCATTGAATAAAGCATTTAAGGCCTTTGAGTTGCCTAGTGCTGAATCTTCTTCTTCCTTACTCCATTCTTCTTCAGGTTTCAGCACTTTTGAACCATCTTTGGTATCTTGGACAGGATAATCCCATCCAATGTTGACTGCTCTCCATGCCCTGTTGTCAAGTGGTTTTAAGAATGCAATCATTCTTGGCTTCCAGTAGTCATAATTAGATCCATCCAGAATAGGTGGTCTATTTACTGACCCTATATCTCTGTCCATGTTACAGAATTTGTATTCCCTAGATCTCACCCAGTATAAACAGGCAGGGTGCCTGCTCTGATGCCAATTGAAATTCTGTGATCAGGTATGGGATGTCCTAAGAGATGTCCCAACACTTGACAGATTTAACCAAAACTTAAATAGCAAGAAAAGTAAACAACACAGAAGTTTGTTAACCCAGTTCAGTGTATAACCACACTTACATCTAGAGGCTACCAAGCCAGGAGGAAATCCACTATAAGTAATATTAATTCTAGACTTAAACCACCCTGTTTAATCTATCACTTAATAACTACCCAATGCAATTTCTACCTAAGTCACAACTTAGATAAGAGTACCCTACTCACTCCCCCTCAATCACACAGTGATCAAGTTTACAAGTTTAATAAAATTGAAGACATTCTTCAAACAAAACAGCTTGATCTTACTTCACAGTTTCAATCAAGTCACAAATGCACTTATGCTTAAAAGCTCATAAAGTGGTACAATAAAAACACCTGCTATTAAAAACACTAGACACCCTATTTAGTCTTCTGAAATTCGTACTCAATTCTATGAGTTTCTGTTGCTTAAATAGGTATCTGTAATTTGGGCTTTCTGTAGGATGATCCAGCCCTAATGCACATGCAGCTTCCACCTTGAATTTAGGGTTTGTTACTTCCTAGATTCTAGGTGACTTAGGTCTTCTGTTTTAATCTGAATCTTCAATATAAAACTTCCTACAGATGCGCCTTGTTCTGTTTTTAATCCATCATTAATTAATTCCAGATAACTCTCCTTAAATATCTCTGATTAGTTAGTCAATAATTAATTCTGGAAGCAGGTTTGAGATGTCTCAACATCTGTTGGGACATCCTGAAAAACTGAACTTAAGTCATTTACACAATGTCCCAACATCTGGTAAGACATCCTGAAATAAGTTCATATACTCTGTTTGATAATGTCCCAACATTTAATAGGACATTCTGAACTGAATTCAATAACTCTTGTTGGTCAAAAATTCTGCCAATTCAAGACATCTACACGTATGTTAATCGAAAGTGGTTTCCCCGGTTGTAGAATGGGGTGTAGTTCGATATGCCCACAAAACACTGTGTAGTTCCTCGACCCATCGTTTCTTGATCTCATCCAGTCGTTGCTTGAGTCCCTAAAGGATGACCATGTTTGCTGCTTTGGCCTACCTGTTGGTTTGCGGGTGCTCAATAGAAGAAAAGTGTTTTCTAGTTCCGATGATGGCGACGAATTCCTGGAAATTCTTATATATGAATAGGGTGCCATTGTAAATAACGATGTCGTGGGGTACTCCGAAACGGGGGAGGATGTTATGTTTGAAGAAACATAATATGTTAAGGGTTGTGATCTTGGCTAGAGGCTCAGCTTCTATTCATTTTGTTAAGTAGTCTACTCCGACGATCAAATATTTGTTCTGGTTCGAACCATCGACAAAAGGACCGAAGATATCTGGGCCCCACCATGCGAATGACCATGGAGATGACATTGTCTTAAGCTTGATTGGAGGTGCTAAATGCATGTCCCCGTGTCATTGGCATTTATTGCATTTTTTCCAGTGTTCTTTGGCGTCGTTCTGCATTGTTGGCCAATAATATCCTGCTCTGAGAGATTTCCTTGCTAGGGATCTCCCGCCTAAATGTTGGGCGTCGATGCCTTCGTGGATCTCGCGGAGGATATGCGGAATCAATTCCTCCTCGACGCACTTGAGGAGGGGAATAAATAATCCCCGTCGATAGAGCTTTCCTTCGACCAATACGTACGAGAAGGATCGATGTTTGACTATATTGGCTTCCTTCGAGTCGTTGGGCAACTTGTCACTGGTTAAGTATTTGTAGACCGGGGTCATCCAACAATTGGCCTTGCCGATGACATTTATGTCTATCGTCGAGGATATTTTTCGATGTTGGGTCGAAGAAGTATCTCTTGAATGAGAGATTTATTCCTGCCATTCTTTTTCGTACTCGCGAGTTTTGATAGCACGTCTTCTCGCACATTATGTTCACAGGGAACATGTTTGACTTCTACAGATGTGAACTTTGCAATCTTCTCCTTGACCAAGGTTGTAACACCCCAAATTCGATTATGAGTAATTGTTACTTATTTTAGGATATATGATGATTTTGACAATAGGTAATTATGTGGCCCGATGCATTGTGGTGAAATTATTTTAATAATATTAATAATGAGAATAATCATGTAGTATTATTCGAATTATTGTTTATTATTTAAAATAATAGAAGTGGGGGTATGGAGGTTATGTTGGTCATTTGGGAGTAAAAGAGTATTTTTATATAATATAAATAATGGGTGTATAATTATACCATTATCATTATTATTAATAAAAATTTATTGAAGAAATGACAAGGAGGTCTTTATTAGAAAAGAGTAAGGATAGTTTTGGAAAATCATAAACTGAGATAATTTTATCAAAAAGTAGAATACGATCAAAACTCTTATGTTATCGTGTTTTTGGTAAAGAGCTTTGAAGAAAGGAAAAGAAGGAGAGGAAGATTAGGGTCTTGAAGTTACGAAAAACCTTGGAGAAGAGTATCAATCTAAGAAATTATCTAAGGTATGGGGAGTTTTCATAATTTATTATAGTTTTATAGGAATTGGTTTATGAATAGATTAGGTTTTGTATGATTCTGGTGATTTTTAGGTTTGATGACATAGATTGAGTTATAAGAGTATGAATTGATGAATTTGGATTGATAGGATGATTTAGAATGGTGTATTTGATGATTGATATGTTGCATTGTTATTGTATATGTTTGATGTTTGATTGGAAGGAGTTTTGTGGTGCAATGGGGTAAAATTCGTATGGAGAATTTGAGGGTTTTAGTGCAGATTTCGTAAAAACAGCAGAGAATTTATGATTTTCAGGCGTTAATCGGTTAACCCCAAGCGTTAACCGGTTAACATGTGAAAAGTATGCATGTTTTGGGAGAAAAATGAAGTGTTAACCTGTTAACCCCACGGTTTAACCGGTTAACGCTGTAACTAAGGCAGATTTTAATTTTTGAAAAATTCATAACTTTTGATCAGTAACTCCGATTGAGGTTCCGAAGCGTCAGAAAGCTAAAAAGATGAACTTTATTTTGATAAAATAAAATGAGTGATGTGAGATATTTTCCAGTACTGAATTTTTAGAAAACGTTAAATTAGCCTTATGATTTTAACCGTAATTGAGTTATAAATTGATGTTTTGGAGTTGTTGATGAACGGGGGTTATAGGTGTGTTGTTACGATGAATACCTGATTATTTGATGAACATGAAATGAATGACGCAGTGTTGATTTTTTGGATATTATGAGGAGTATCACATCGTTGCATTTCATGGCATATTTTGTTGGGGCTTCGGCCTATTGGTAGCTTCAATCCCATTGTGCGGATTGAAGTGATTTGGTGATTTTGGTGCGCTCCCTTATAGAGGGTTGATGGCCAATGTCCATCACATGGAGAAAATCGGTACCACATGCATATTATGAATTTCATTATAGTTGACATTGCATTTAAAAGAATGTATTTGTGAATGTGTTGTGCTGAATTTTGTTGTTGATGATGTTATGATATTGTTTTACTTAATTTATTTAAATTCCATATCCTTATATTATTATAATAAATTATGATTTCTCACCCTGCCTGCTTGGAAATGTTGCCTCTTTCATCGGTAACTTGCAGATGTCCGATATGAGTTCGCAGTGCGTGAAGTCTTAGCTGGAAGTTGTATAACTTAATTCTAGAGTGTCTGGTGTCTTGCTCTGATAGATGTAACATCGGGGGGAAATAGAATGCTTATATGATTGGATTGTCGCTTTGTTATTATGAGTTTTATGAGTTGTTAAATGTTGAATTGAGAATGATGATAATTGTTGACTTTAACCAAAAAGGTCTTTACATTTTAATGAGATAAGAGGAAAATATTTTGAATATATGATTCCGCTGCGATAATTTTGATTTTTAGAGAAAAGAATATTTTAATATAATATTTTGGATTGATGTTTTATGAAGAAATGTGACACCTTCTATGAGTTACTCTGATTATTTCAATTTATTTATCGAGAATATTATATGGGGTTATGAGGGTGTTATATTAGTTTTTTTTGTAACAGCCCGAGCCTTCTGCGCTCCCAGAATTATTACCTCACGATCTTCTCTACCCCCTCACTAGTAGAGTTTTTGCCTTCCATGGGAATTAAACCCTGTACCCTGGGGTTCAAGTACATGTCTATTCCATTCCCACTACCACTTGAGCAAGTAGCTCAAGTGGTAGTGGGAATGGAATGAACATGTACTTGAACCCCAGGGTACAGGGTTTGATTCCCATGGAAGGAAAAAACTCTACTAGTGAGGGGGTAGAGAAGATCGTGAGGTAATAGTGTCGGGAGCACAGAAGGCTCGGGCTGTTACAAAGGTTAAGTATTCTGACAGGTTGTCATTTTTGACTTGGTATTCACCTTTGACTTGCAAAGCCACGAGTTGAGAGTCTGTACAGATGGTTATCTCCTCAGCTCCAAGATCGTCGGCAAGTCTTAGACCTGCGAGGAAAGCCTCACACTCCGATTGGTTGTTGGAAGTAGGGAAAGATAGTGTGAGGGATACTTCTATTAGGATTTCCTCCTCGTTTTCTAGGATAATCCCTGTTCCACTTCCTATCGAGCTCGATGCTCCATCTATGAAAATGACCCATTTTCTGGATACGCATGTCTGGTTTTGAGGGGTGGTCATTTCAACCACGAAATCAACCAAGGATTGCGCTTTGAGGGCTGTTCTACCCTCATAATGAATGTCAAATTCTGACAGCTCCAAAGACCATTTGAGCATTCTTCCAGCCATGCCGGGTCGACCAAGGAGCTTCCTGAAGGGTTGGTCTGTACATACTATGATTGTATGCGCCAGGAAGTAGTACCTAAGTCTCCTTGCTGCAGGGAGGAGCGCCAAGACAACCTTCTTAATCTGTTGGTACCTATGCTCAGGCCCTTGTAGGGCTTTTCTCGTGAAATAGATTGGTTTTTTCCCCTCGGGTGTTTCCCGTATGAGGGCGGCGCTAACAGATTCGTTATTGACGACCAGATACAAAAATAAGGTTTCCCCTGTTTCTGGTCGAGATAGTGTAAACACCCCAAATTTTCCCTCACTCTTTATCACACCATGGCTTGTGATCTTTCATGTTTGCATAAACATAAGCATATTACCTCATATTGCATTTGTGTTTCACTGCATAGTTCAAGTTCATCTGCATCTAGGGTTTGTGATCTGAGCAATCCAAGAATCCATTTGAGCCATCCCAAAGGCCTCAAAGCATTCCAAGAGGGTCTATGTGTGTTCTATCATCATATTATGCTCCTCAAAGTTCATGAAAGTCAAGGGATCACAAGAATTGACAAAGGCATGGAAGCAGAGCTAAGGTTTTCACTACACAGATGACCAAAATTAGGGTTTTGGTTTAAGAGGCCTTAACTCCAAATTTTTGGTTCATTCTTGTTTCTATTGTTCTTAAGATGTTATAAGGATCATATGTACCAAGTTTGATGAAGAAATTCATTGTGGAAGTCATCTGTTCATTGGGTAACTTCTTGAGCAAGCTAAGTCAAAATCAGGGCATCTGAGGCCCCCAACAATGGAACCAGAGGGGTACTTTCATCAAATTGAAGTTATATGATATTTATTTGATCTTAGAAGATGTTGGAAGTTCACTAAATTGAAGAATTTTGATCCAATTGCAAACTTGCCAAAAATGGAAATGACTTGAAATGCAAACTTTCCATTTTGGGAATGTTTTTCAACCTCCTCTTTCTTAACCAAAAATGCTTCAAATGAAAAATTCTAGGTCATGAAAGTTGTAGATTAGATCTTTCCCTTTTCAAAAAGTACAAGAACATGTCTTGATTCATCCTAGAACTCAAGATATGGCCTTTCAAAGTTGGCAAAAATCCTATAATTTCAAGTTTCATGTCAAAGAGGGATTTTGCAAATTGGAATTTTCAAGCATTCTAATGACTTCAAATGTACACAAACACTTCACAATATGTTAAACAAACCTCAAAGGATCAGAATTGTGCATTGAACTTAGGGTTTCCATGACTTATGATCCAAGAAACTTCAAAGAGGGAACTTTGCAAAACATGTGATAACTCTTCATCCAAGCCATCCAGCACATCAAAACCAATCCCATGGCCATCCTTGAACCCAGCTAAGGCCAGAAACCCCATGAAATCTCCTCTGACCCGTGCCCATACCTCAAAGTACAAAATCTTGACTTTTTGCAAAAACTCCCATACCAATCAGCCTGTGCCACAACAACTCTCTGGCCAATCAACATTGTTTATGTGGACAATAAGCAACTCATTTCACACAACATTGAGGCCTGAATCCATCCATAGCATCAGAATCACAAAAACCTCAAGAAACCTTCCCTTCATCGAATTTCATAACACGGCTAACAAAAATCACAAACTCTTCCACCAATCAACTCAGCATCACCCCGAGATCATTTCCCACCCATCACCATAGCTTAAAACACCTCCAAATACAAATACGATTTCTGCAACTTCAGAAACAAAGCACTCAAAATAGCCACTCTAAGCTTCATTCAAGCTTGCCAATAGCTTCAGGAGGTCAAAGGGGAGTGGATTGCACAAAGGGAGAGCTCTGAAAGTCCAGGTTGCAAAGCTCCAACTCAGGTAGTCATCAAGAACTTTTTTCCCAAAAATGTGTTTTCATGTTATAGAATGATTCCTCATGCTTCACTGATCATGCTGATGTTTTTACTTTTAAAAATGGTTGAGTTTTAAGCATTTCATGATGTTCTGAAATTTTTTCTGTTTTGATGTTTTCATTCGAATCTTGTTGATGAGGAATGATAAATGATTTTTGAGGCTGGATTATTGTTTAGGGTAGTTAGTTGATTGATTCTGGAGGTTTTGGGGGCTTGGGTGGTGATTTGAGGAAGTTCAGGTGAGGGGTTGGCCGGAGAAGATGACCAGAGGTCTTCTCCGGCCACCTGAAAGTAATTAGGGCTAAACCCTGATTAAATCCCCAGATTGGTTCATGGCCCTTAGATCTAGATTAGGGTTAGGCATTGAGTGGTTCAGATTAGTCCATTTAGTTTAATCCAGATTAATTAATTATAAAACGTAATTAAAGCCCAGTTTGAATGTGGGCCATTGATCTGTGCGCGCAGTCAATACCCTCCAACCCAGTTTAAATCTGGGCCATCAGATCTACATACTTTTCCATTTAATCCATTTTAAATCATTTTTATTTCATTTTCTTTGTATTTTCTTTCTCATTTTATTTAAAATATCAAAAAGCATCCAAAAAATATTTTCTTTTGCATTCTGACTTTAAATATTTTTCTCATTCCAAAAAAGATTTTTATTTTATTTTTTGCATTAAAAAAGCATTTTTAAAATATTTAAATTTTATTTTTAATTAATTAAAGCCTTTTAATTAATTAAAAATACATTTAGGTTTCTAAAAATCACCAAAAAAATCATGAATCATCCCAATGCATTTAGAAACATTTTCAAACTCTTCACACAAATTTCTTTTTAGGTTTGATCATAATTTGTGAATTTTATTTGAATTTAGGGTCCTTAAAATCATATTTTTGAACCCTAACTTGAAAAAATCATTTCTGCCTAACCAAGAAGAGTTTGAAGTTGATTCATTTTGCATTATGTGACATATTATATGTAGTTTATATGACATTTTCCTCATGAATTTATCTTGCATTTTCAATTTGATTTGTATTTTTCCCTTTGAACCACCCCAAAACCCTAGAAAACTTAGGAAAATCATAACTTTTGATTGGTTAGGCTTTTGACCTTCTCCTTTGGGGTGTGACCTAATGTGGGATTAGGATTTGTTTGAACTTGATTGCAAATTTTTATCATGTCATATGCTTCTGTTTTGTTCATTTGCATCTCATACTTTCATAAAACCCTAATTTCTCATGTTCACTTGCATTCACCTTGTATATGCATCAATACATGAACTTGCCATGACATTTAATGCATTCATATGACATCTTAGAAATCTTAGGACATGTTAGAACCATTCTTGATCATTTCTTCATTCATTTGCCATGATTTGCATGCATTTCATTTCATTAACTTTCATGTGTTTTTAAACATCAAAGCATGTTTCCATTTGCATCTCATCTTTGTATGATCAAACATATGCATTTTGTATGCCTTTGCATCATCTTACATGACATTTCCATTGCATAAACACTTCTTACTTTGGTCATTTCATCTCATTTCATTTTATTTCTTCATGCTTTATACCTTATGCATCCATACTAACTTTTCAGGTCTTGGTAAGTTATTTTGGGAGGTGAATTTGCCTTCACCTATCACTTCTTCTTATCTCTTTCATTTGCATTTTAATATGTCTTTAAAGTGAACTTGTTCACTTGTGTTCCATCTCTCTCACTTTCTCTCTTTAAGTTACTTATCTTCTTCAATGAAGTAAGTAACTTATTCTTCTGCTTCTTCCTTCTTTCATCTGCTTCTTCCATTGGTGGCTTCCTTGAAGATCTTTCTTAAGCCTCACAAACCATAGGATATCCAAGCATGATAATAATTAGGGTTGTGATTAGTCCCCCTTAGCTTTTTACCTTTGAGTCTCCTTGAGTCTCTCTTCTGATCTCAATAATCAGATACTAAACTCTTAAAGTTTTAGGACTTTGGAATTAGGGTTATGCCTGCATCCGTCTCTTAGGATGGAGTGTATAACTTTAATCCTAAGTGTTAAACCTTTAATTTCTTTAAACCTCTTAATCAAATCATCTTAATAATCACTAAGACTTTATCTTGTAACTTGGGCCTTACATTAGGGTTTTAATTCTTCCTTTATGGTTAAGAAGGACTAACCCTAGTGTTTAATGGACAAGTCCCCCTCAAGTTGTCTTACAAACCATAAAATCCACTTCTTAATCTCATCTTTTAATTAAAATCCACTTAATAAAGGCTTTTTTATATAATGAATTTAATCCCTAACCATGGATTAAGTTGAGGTATCTTCCTCAGCTTAAGTGTTCTCATCTATTATCCTTCTATTAGAATGGTGTAATGAGTTCACTAATCTGTGATCAGAGATTAAACTCATTACTTAACACTAAACAAAAACCCAAAAACATATTAATAATGACAAGTAGGTTAATGATCTTAATCCTACACCATCATGGTAATTAAGTTGAGATGCTTATCTCATACTTAAGTATTCTCATTATCCCTAATCAGGGAGGATATAATGAGTTTACAAGCCCTTGATTTAGGCTTAAGTTCATTAACTTATGCAAAACACCAAAAACAATAACAAAACTAAAAATACAAAAACAAACAATAATCGTCTCCTTCGGGATTCTTTTCTCATCACTTTCACTCACAAACGAGAACTTGCTTCTTCCGTCTAATGCAAGACAGTTAGCACTCGAGCCAGACGAGTTACACACTTGAGCATAAACAAGTAAGCAGTACACAGTTAATTTATCTTTCAGTCTCTTTGAGTCGAACTACGGTGTTCTGACTTTCTCATTGCACGAGAGGATACGTAGGCATAACTTAACTGTTATCGAACAAAAGTCTCTTTGTCATCCACCCTCTTCCAGCATTCTTTTCTAAAGCCTCAGTTCCTGAGCATTCACCTTTTGCACTGACACTTGTACATTTCTTTTCCAGCTTTTGCACACAGATAGCACATACACTTACCCCCCCTTTTAAACACAATCTTGTAAGTGTGGATCCCGTCGAGTACCACGGACAATCTAGGTGCTAATACCTTCCCAGGTTGTAACCAACCCCCTTTCTTAGTTTCTCTGGTTCGCAACCGTCTTATCCATCTTTTCTAGGTTTATGCAATATTACCTTTCCTCCGGGATAAAAATGCCTAGTTGGCGACTCTATTCACTTCACCTTCATTTCTCTTTTTGCCAACCGTTCGCGCCTGTACCCTATCTGACCTGGTGTCTTTTCATGGAAGCGACAACTTGGAGACTCTGCTGGGGATATAGTCTTGCAACCAGGGCTTCTGGTTTTTTTGTGGGTTTCTCCTAGCGCTTGTTTGATTTGTGTTTTTGGGGGTGTTATGTGCTACCTGTGCTTGTTGCTTATTGTTTTATTTATTGCTTTCTGTACATCTTTATTTACTACTTTCATTTACTGTTTATATGCATTTCATACTGTTGTGATCATATCATCTGTGCTGGATCTGTTGTTTCCTTTGGTTGGAGGGTTATTGAGTAAGTAAGGTTCCACACCAGGGACCTGAGTAACACATAGGATAGAGTGGCTTCATATTCTTTCCCATTCCATTTCGGTCTGGTGCTGGAATATGAAACACGGTTCAGACATGGGTTTCTTCTTGAGAACTTTGTGCTACGGATTTCCTGTAGTACTAGGGCTATCTGGGAAGCTTGCTAAGTCTGAATGACCTTTTTATGACCTTCAGCATCTGAGGTGAATTAGAGGAGGATCTTTTATGGTTATTGTAAACATTGTACCTCCGGGTTAGAAGTGTTTACACTTCTCATAACTGATCCAAGTCTGAGGATCCTTGTTCTATAACAATACATGTGAGGGGGTTGGGATGTTTACAGGTTTGCAGGAACCCTTGGCCTCATCATACCTTTGTTACTAGTTTGTTAAGGTTGTATCATTTTGGACTGTTCTTGTGAAACCCTGGATTTATGACTCTTTATTTGAGTCCCCCACCTGGTTACTGGTTCACTAAGCCTCCATCCAGACTTATGAACACACATGGACCCTATCAAGGCAGATAACAGATCCAGCACTTGATCACAAACCCTTTGCATATCATTCTGCATACATCATTTTGCATCATTTAACATTTGTCTATTTGTTTTACAGGGTATCCACATCTTATCTTTGGTTTGGTTTTGACATGTTTTGCTGCTCAGATTCCTTCAGCTATCTGCATCAGCCTCTTCATCAGTTGTCTTCATCAGAGACTCTTCTTCAGTACCTTCTCCAGTTATCTTCATCAGTTTTCAGCAGTTACCTTCATCAGTGCTTCTCCTCAGTCTTCTTCACCAGTATCCATTGTCAGTATGGACACTTCCAGGAAAAGTAACATTACCTATCATTTCTTTGAGCCCACTCTGACAGGCATTATACAAATTCAGTCTCTCATCACTCCTGATCATGTCCCTTTATTCAGGGAACATTATGGTGGCATTATGGACATGATCATGGACCTGGATGCATCCCAGAGGAGCATGATACACACATGTATCCAGTTCTATGACCCTCCTCTCATATGCTTCACTTTCCCAGATTTCCAGTTGGGCCCTTTGCTAGAGGAATTTTCCATGTTGCTAGGTGTCCCTATCAGGAGGGGGATTCCCTTCAACCCTGAGATGGTTTCTCCCAAGAATGAAGATGTAGTTAAGGCTTTGCACTTGGAACCCACCCTCATTGACCAAAATATAACCACTAAGTCTGGAATCCCAGGCTTTCATTTGGATTTCTTGGTTACCCAGGCCACCCTGCATGCTGCAGTAGGGAAGTGGGACACTGTTTGTGCTCTCTTAGCCCTCAGCATATATGGAGTCATCTTGTTTGCAAACGAGCCAAAGTTTGTAAGAAATAATGCTATCCACCTCTTCCTATTGAGGAATCCAGTCCCTACCTTGCTTGGTGACTTCTATTATTTAGTGCATCAAAGGAATGAGAAGCAAATGGGAAGATTGGTCAGATGTTGTGCACCCCTCTTCTACTGTTGGTTGTTAAGGCACCTGCCGAAGTCAGACACTTTCTTAAATCCTCATCAGCCAAGGAACTGGGCTAAGAGAATGATTGCCCTTACATCAGAAGACATCAGATGGTGCACTCAAAGCTCCAAGGGCAAAGGTATCATCACTAGCTGTGGGCAGTATCCCAATGTACCCCTGATTGGAGTGAAGGGTTGCATCAACTACAATTCTTTGCTTTTCAAAAGGAAATTAGGGTATGCCTTGGTACATCCCCCAAGAGGGAAAGACTTGACAGAGACCCTCTATTGTGACATCTAACACAACCTTGCCATTGTCAGACAGGCAGCCTGGGCCTGAGACAATATTCAGACTAAGGGGACAACTATTCTTGGCAAGTGCAACAACATAGCCTCAGCTCAGTATCTTGACTGGTCTCGTGTCAGGGGAAAGATCACCCGTATGCCATTCACCTTAGAGGATGTACCTGGACCATCAACAGTGGAGCCTGCATCTACTGTCAATTTAGAGGAGTTTGAGAAATTGAAGGAAGGGAATACTCAGCTCTCAGAAGCTTTGAAGAAGACCCTCTGGGAGAGGAATGACAACCATCTGGATAATGAAAGGTTAGAGAAGCTCCGGATTGAGCACTTGACCAAGATTGAGAAGACAGATGACTACATCAGAAAGGCTAGAGCAGGAGAGTTAGTGTTGAAGAATGCTTGCAAGGAAGCTAAGACTCAGAAGGCCAGAGCTGAGCATTACTTAGAGGTGAGTCAGGCTAGGTGGATCAGGATCACTGAGGCTCTTGTACAGGAGGATCAAAGAACCCAAGCTAGGATAGAGCAGCTGGAAGCCAGTGAAAAGAAGAGTCAGGAAGCTTTCTTAGCAGCACAGAAGGAGATCTCTGAGTTGAAACTCCGGGCGGGGTTGAAGAGATCAAAGGACCAGGATAATCATAATAAGTTGACCAATGCCATTGCCACCAGGAACCTTCTTATCAGGACCATCACAGAGCACCCAGTTGGCCCAATGACTGAGGCTCTCCTGAAAGAAGTTAGAGAGGATAACTTTGGACTGGGTGTTTGATTTCCTTGTACTTATATTTCCTTTTGTTTGTACTTTTGATGTTTTTGTTGTATTTTGACCCACCATGGGGACTTTGTTGTAATCAAACTATGTATCTTCACATTTTTGTAATATATGGTTTGTATTATTTCATGGGCTTTATCTCTCTACAACATCATCATTTTCTCGAGGTCTGGAAAGGTCAAAACCAAAGAACCAAACCGGATACCCTTGGAAGACAAATAGGCATCCTGCTTTGCATACTAACATCATTTCTTTGTTTTGTAGGTTTTTCTTTTTGTTGTTTCTCACTTTGTTGTGATTTCAAGAAACATTGCTCGTAGAAGAGTGTTCCCCGTCAATAGAGTGCACCGGTATCCGAAAAGAAACAACCTTCCGGGATTACAAATGGATCAGGTTCAATAGGATTTGACTGATGTGAGGACCCAAATGGCCAATGAAAGGATAGAGATGAGGTCCCAAATGAATCAATTTATGGCAGTGATGACTGGTTTGGCTCAGAGCCAGGAGAGACTGAGAGAGTTAGTCAAGCGACAAACTCCCGAGGAAAACCACCCAGGTACAGGGGGTACCAGCAACAACGATCACGTACAACCTCGTACTGATCCCCCAGAGTTTGGACCTCATCTGAACCCAGAAATCAATGCTATAAGAAACACCCAAGGTAACACTGGAGGGAGGGCCTTGCAGGAGGACCCTCAGGAAGAGCAGTTTACTGTGGTCGGGGCTAGAGATGAAGTCTACGATCGTCGGTTGGATGAAATAGCAGAAAAGCTAAGGTCTCTTGAATCCCAAAACTCTCTGGGTTTTGATGTCATGGATATGGGATTAGTGGAGGGGTTAGAATTCCTCACAAGTTCAAACCTCCCTGTTTTGAAAGATACAATGGCACATCCTGCCCACGTACCCATCTTCAGTCTTTCCTGGGGAGATTGAAAGCCTACACCATGGATGAGAAACTGTGGATGTTTTACTTTGAGGATAGCTTGACAGGGGCATCCCGGGAATGGTACTCTCACTTGACCAGGGCCACAGTTAGGAATTGGAAAGACTTGGCCGAAGCCTTCATTCGTCAATATCAATATAATCTGGACATGGCTCCAAATAGAACCCTTCTGATGGGAATGTCACAGTCTTCCCGAGAAAGCTTTAGAGAGTACGCCCAAAGATGGAGGCAATTAGCTGCTTCCATTCAACCCCCGATGTCAGAAAGGGAAATGGCAGATATGTTCATGAACAAGCTCCAGGGGACTTATATTGACAGGTTGGCTGAATTTTCTTCCACCAGCTTTGCAGACGTGGTCATAGCTGGGGAAAGAATTGAGAGCTTATTGAAAATGGGAATGATTTCTTACAACGACGCCAATTCAAGCAGTGCTAGGAAGCCATTTGCAGGGCCCCGCAGATCCGGTGAAACAAATTTTGTACATATGGGAAGAGGGAGATCCCAATATCTGCCAAGATCAGTTGGCGCTGTCACTATCCCTACTCCACCTCCTCAATATACTCAACAACCACAACACTTTCCTCAACAGCCACAGTTTCCTCAACAAAGATCCTACAACAACAATAACAACAACCAACAACAACGCCCTTTTTAGCAGCGACCATCTCAGATCAATAGGGTGATTGACCCTATACCAATTCCATATGCCACATTACTGCCACAACTCCTAAAGCTTAATCTTTTCGAGTTAAGGACATTGGCTCCCCCGGATCCTCAGAACCTTCCAAGAAATTACGACGTCAACGCCAGGTGTGCTTTTCATTCTAATGCACCTGGTCACTCCATAAAAAAGTGCAGGGCTCTGCATATGAAGGTCCAGGATCCAATAGATTCAAAGGCCCTGAATTTTGCACCACCTCATAATGTCACGAAGAATCCTATGCCCAGCCATGGTAGGCCAAGGATAAATGCAATAGAGGAGGACTCACCCATGAGTTTGATTGAAGATACTGCAAGTATTTAGATACCTCTGGCAGAGGTTAAAGCTCAGCTTCTGAAATGCCAAGTGTTTCCAGGTTGTGAGGCCTGTTGTGAATCTTACAAGGTTTCCGCGAACGGGTGTGCAAGCTTGAGGAATGGCATCAATGGCCTGATCAAAGAAGGTATTTTGCAAATAACAACAACAGTTTCTACAACACCAACAACTCCTTTTTCAACAACAAGTATTTCTCCTACAACTGCAAAGACAATTGTTCCTACAGACTCGTCTACAAAATCAGCAACCACCTCTTCCATCACTTCAACAAACAACAGTTCCATTGCATCTACTTCTACAACTACAACAACCACCAACAACGACGTCTCCATAATCACTATCTATTATGACCCTGCAACGTTCCTTGTTTCCAACAATTATTAACAAAAATCTCAGCAACAGTTTCAGCAACAACCAAGCTTCAATCCATCACCACCAACATCCACCAGAAGTTCTTTCACCATCTTTTATGATCCACAAACAATAACGGTTCCAACCTCTGATGCAGTTAGTCCAGTCACCATCACGGTGTCGGGGCCCATTCCATATGATAAAGACAATGTTGTACCATGGCACTATGGTTCAGACCTTTACTGCAATGGAGAAAGAGTCCTTCTTGATTCTTCGGTTCACACACCACAAGTGGATAATGTCGGGGGAGGCAGAGGCTTCACCCGAAGCGGACGCCTCTTCGCGTCACAAGCTGCAAAGACCAATACTGAGGCAGAGGCTGCTGCCAAAGCCAAAGGAAAAAGTGTGGCACCCGAAGAACCTGTGCCGAAAGAAGCCCATAAATCATCCTTTAATCAGGATGTGGATGAATTTATGAGGATAATCAAAAGAAGTGACTACAAGGTTGTGGATCAACTCCACCAGACTCCTTCCAAGATCTCCATCTTATCCTTGTTGTTGTGTTCTGAAGCTCATCGGGATGCACTACTTAAGGTCTTGCACGCTGCCTACGTGCCGGAGGAGATCACAGTGAATCAGCTCGAGACAGTGGTGTCTAATGTTAATACTAGCCATGGGATAGGTTTCACCAATGCTGACTTGACAACGGAAGGACGTCACCACAACAAAGCTTTACACATTACTTTGGAGTGTAAAGGGGTTGTGCTCTCGCATGTTCTTGTTGACACTGGGTCTTCACTCAATGTCTTGCCAAAGAAGGCTCTTGTCAAGCTCGAATATGATGGAATAGCTCTCCGACCAAGAAATCTGGTGGTTAGGGCTTTTGATGGCTCCAAGAGGTCTGTTCTTGGAGAGGTGGAGCTTCTTGTGATAATCGGTCCGCAGGTCTTTCAGACTACTTTCTATGTGATGGACATTCAGCCGGCCTACAGTTGTTTGTTGGGTCGACCATGGATTCACGCCGCTGGCGCAATTACGTCGACCCTTCACCAGAAATTGAAATATGAGTGGGAAGGATAGATTATCACCATTTGTGGTGAAGAGGATATCTTTGTTAGCCATCTGGCTACATACAAATATATTGAGATGGATGGTGAAATCCATGAAACCATGAGCCAGGGGTTCGAAGCACTGAACGTCAATGAGGCGACGACTGAAGTATTTGTTGCATCCCAGGAGGATAGGATGGGTACTTCAATTGTCTCCTATCAGCAAGCCCGAAAGGTTGTTGAAGATGGTAATGCCCAAGGTTGGGGAAAGTTGCTACCGGTGGAGAAGAAAGAGGACATATTTGGTTTGTGTTACAAATCATTTCGACAAGATCAAGCAGAGGCTGCTAAAGAGCCCAAGTTCATAAGTGGGGGGATGCTCACCCCAGTGCTGTTAACAACGTGGAAGACGAGGCGGAAAGCGACCTCAACCTGGAGAGCTGGATTCGTCCAAGGATCTCGGGTCAACAAGTCCTTAACTGGTCTTCCCAGGAAATTATAAGGGTTACTCTTATAGAGTAATTATTATTTCCTGCTTTTTTTAGCATGCATCAAGTCCTGCATCTTGCCCAAGGTGTCAGGACTCATTTTGTAATAGGGCCATATTGTAATTTTGTGCAAATGGAATATCAATGAATATCAGACATCTTTTCCAAACAATTCTCTCTTTCGCTCACTGTCTTTTCATTTTTCACTTTTGTACAAAACAATAAAATGGAAATGTTTTCAAAATAACAACTTCATTTTACACTTTTCTAAACAAGATTAAAATTGATCACTAAAACGAACAAATCTCAACCCTTGCAGAGATTATCCTCCAGATTGCACCGACAATAGCACTGCTATGACCTTGTATGACTTTAACAATCCAATTAATCAAGCTGATGAAGGGGTTGAAAAAGACTATGAGTTGCCTGAAGAGTTAGCCAGGTTGTTGAGGCAAGAAGAGAAATTGATTACTCCTCATCAGGAGGAGGTTAAAACATTTAATCTTGGTACTGAGGAGGATTTGAAAGAAGTGAAGATTGGGGCCGGTCTGCAAGCTTCAGTAAAAGAACAACTTATTGACATGCTTCGAGAATACGTCGACGTATTTGCTTGGTCCTATCAAGACATGCCAGGTATGGATACAGATATTGTCATGCACAAGCTACCATTGAAAGAAGATTTCCCTCCAGTGAAGCAAAAGCTACGCCGTACTCGCCCAGATATGGCCATGAAGATTAAGGAAGAAGTACAAAAACAGTGGGACGTCGGTTTCCTTGTTGTAACTAGTTACCCGCCGTGGGTTTCTAACATTGTACCAGTGCCTAAAAAGGATGGCAAAGTACGTATGTGTGTGGACTACCGGGATATGAACAGAGCTAGCCCGAAGGATAACTTCCCATTACCTCACATTGATGTATTGGTGGACAACACAACTCAGTTCTCGGTATTTTCTTTCATGGATGGTTTTTCTGGGTATAATTAGATCAAGATGTCACCTGAAGACATGGAAAAAACAACCTTCATCACACCTTGGGGAACATTTTGTTATAAGGTAATTCCATTTGGACTGAAGAATGCCGGCGCGACTTATCAACGGGCTATGGTAATGTTATTCCACGATATGATCCACAAAGAAATTGAATGCTACGTGGATGGCATGATTGCCAAGTCCCTTACTGAAGAAGACCATTTGGTAAATCTGCTGAAGTTGTTCAAGCATCTGAATAAGTATCAACTGAAGTTAAACCCCAACAAAGGCACATTCGGGGTACGTTCTGGTAAGTTGCTGGGATTTATCGTTAGTGAAAAAGGAATTGATGTTGATCCCAACAAAGTCAAAGCCATTCAGGAGATGCCTGCACCTAAGACTGAAAAAGAAGTTCGAGGGTTCTTAGGTAGATTGAACTACATATCAAGGTTCATATCTCACCTCACTGCAACCTGTGAACCCTTTTTCAAGCTATTGAGAAAGGAACAAACGGTCAGGTGGAACAAAGATTGTCAGAAGGCTTTTGACAAGATCAAGGAGTACCTGCAAGAACCTCCGATTCTCATGCCTCCAATTGAAGGAAGACCTCTGATAATGTACCTGAAAGTATTAGAAGGATCAATGGGGTGTGTGTTGGGCCAGCATGACGAGTCTGGTCGAAAAGAGTATGCAATATACTACCTAAGCAAAAAGTTTACCGACTGTGAACAACATTATTCACTGCTCGAGAAAACCTGATGTGCTTTAGCGTGGGCTGCTCGCCGACTAAGACAGTATATGCTGACTCACACTACCTTGTTGATCTCAAAGATGGACTCCGTCAAGTACATATTTGAGAAGCCAGCACTTACCGGAAGGGCTGCAAGATGGCAAATGATTCTGACAGAGTATGACATTCAGTACACATCTCAAAAAGCCATCAAGGGCAGTGTACTGTCTGACTATCTGGCTGAGCAACCCATTGATGATTACCACCCCATGAGATTTGACTTCCCGGATGAAGACATCATGTACTTAAAAGCAAAAGATTATGAAGAGCCTGTTCACACTGAAGGGCCTGACCCAGAAGAAGAGTGGACTATGATGTTTGATGGGGCTGTCAATATAAATGGTCGTGGGGTTGGTGCAGTGCTCATTACACCTAAAGGAGTTCATATGCCTTTCTCAGCAAAACTCACCTTTGCATGCACTAACAATGAAGCGGAATACGAAGCATGTATCATGGGTCTTGAGGAAGCCATTGACCTCAGGATCAAAACTTTGAATGTATTCGGAGATTCAACTTTGGTAATCAATCAGACCAACGACAAATGGTACACTCACCAAGAGCATCTGATTCCATACCGTGATTATACGAGGAGACTATTGACTTTCTTCACAATAGTCAAACTTGAGTACATCCCTCGAGACGAGAATCAGTTTGCAGATGCTTTAGCTACCATTTCCTCCATGATCAAGGGTTAGACTGCCAATTATGTGCCTCAGATTTCGGTATCCAGACTAGACCGACCAGCATACGTATTCTCTGTGGACATTGCTAAAGATGACAAGCCATGGTTCCATGACATCAAAAGCTTCTTAGAGGATCAAACATACCCACCTGGGGCATCATCCAATGATAAGAAGACATTAAGAAGGCTGACCGGTAGTTTCTTTCTTAACGCTGATGGTTCATTATACAAGCGAAACTTTGACATGGTGCTGCTCAGATGTGTTGACAAGAAAGAAGCAGACTTGCTGATGCACGAGGTGCATGAAGGATCTTTCGGTACCCATGCTGGAGGACATGCAATGGCTAAGAAAATTTTAAGATCAGGTTACTACTAGACATCAATGGATGCAGACTGTTGTGCCTATGCCAGAAAATGCCACAAGTTCCAGATCTATGCAGACAAAGTGCATGTGCCTCCAAATCCATTGAACGTGATGTCTTCACCTTGGCCCTTTGCCATGTGGGGCATGGACATTATTGGAAAGATCGAACCGACTGCTTCAAATGGCCACAGATTCATCCTGGTAGCCATTGATTACTTCACCAAATGGGTCGAAGCAGCTTCATATGCAAACATCACCAGACAAGTGGTAGCCAGATTCTTGAAAAGAGACATCATCTGTCGATATGGAGTTCCCGAGCGAATCATTACTGATAATGGTTCCAATTTGAACAACAAAATGATGACATAACTGTGCCGGGACTTCAAAGTCCAACATCACATCTCTTCTCCTTACAGGCGAAAGATGAATGGCGCTGTTGAGGCAGCTAATAAAAACATCAAGAAGATTTTGCAGAAGATGGTGGTTACTTATAAAGACTGGCATGAAATGCTACCATTTGCTTTGCATGGGTATCGAACCTCAATCAGAACGTCTACTGGGGCAACACCTTATCAGCTTGTGTACGGTATGGAAGTTGTCCTACCTGTTGAAGTTGAGCTACCCTCCTTACGGGTAATGTTGGATGTTAAGTTGGACGAAGCAGAATGAGTTTGTTCTCGGTACAATCAACTGAATCTGATCGAAGAAAAGAGATTAGCTACAATTTTTCATGGACAGTTATATCAGAAAAGGATGAAGAAAGCCTTTGATTATAAAGTCATGATTCAGGAATACCAAGTGGGAGATCTTGTGCTGAAAAGACCTCTTCCTCCTCATACAGACCACAGGGGCAAGTGGACTCCAAATTACGATGGCCCATTCATAGTAAAGAAGGTTTTCTTTGGTGGAGCACTGATGCTCACTACTATGGATGGTGAAGATTTCTTATCCCCTGTGAATTCAGATGCAGTTAAAAAATACTTCGCATAAAGTGACCCGCTGGACATAAAAACAGAATGTAAGTCTAGGAAAAAATAGGGCATCCCGGCGAGTCAAAAACAAAATAAAAGACTCGGGCAAAAATAAGGGAAAAATTGAAAAAGTGTGTACACCCGCTGAGTTGAAAAGCCGCATTGGACAACTCAAGCCAAAAATGGGTATCCCGGTGGATTGAAAACCTGAAAGGGCGATCCACGCAAAATCAGGGAATAAACGAACAACTGCATTCTGAATTCGTCTATATCGTTCATAATATGGCAAGCTTCGAAAGGACAAAGCATCAGTCAGAATCAGCCTTCCTCATAAAGTAAGATGAGAAGAACGTCAAGGTCATACAAGTCATAACAAAGGAAGTACACTAGAACGTCGTCACCAACATTGCCAACATTTTTATTTTCTCAGTTTATAACAATCTCCCCATTCCAGGGGATTTGTTTCTTTGACTGTATTTTCCAATTCAGGGCACCCAGATTAATAAAATTAGAGTTTTTTTTTCGGTCACACCTCGTTTTGTACATTTTTTTTTCGTTTGCAAAATGTCAAATATTCATGATATAATACTTGCATGAAACAAATGAGCCGTTTTTGATAAATGCGTGCAGGAAATAAATTTACTGTCAGGAAAGCCTAACTCCTATGACGGAATCCGGTTAAGGGATATCTCAGGATACTTGTGCGTTTCTTTTGTCTTAACAGGCTGCAGGTATTCAATACGCAACATGGGGCATGACAATCATCAAGTCCCCAACATGCTACTTCCCTAAGCGGGATCTCCCGAGCAATATCTGAACTGCTTTTCCCCAGCGAAGTTGCCAAGGCCTCCTCACCCCTAGCACAAGTCTACTCAACAGGAGCTTCCCCAGCCAAGATCCTCACTAGAGTTCCAGATCACTCATCCTCAGTAAGGTTATTGGGAACTGTCTCCCCCACAGATTCTCCATTCTCTCCCTAGGAGGACAATGCATGCACACTTCCCCAGCGGAGTTGCTGAAGCTTCCTTCTCCCCAGCTGAGTCTTCTCTCCGGTTAGATCTACCAACAATCTACCTCCCCAAGCAGAGTTCTCCTTGCAGTTAGGTCTACCAAAGATCTCTCCCCCCAGCCGAGACATCCCTCCAAGCAGATCAGCCAGAGATCTTCATCGGGATCTGAATCCCGGATCGGTTTCTCTTTTGCATAATCATAGCATTTGCATAATATTCACCAAATATGCGTAGCATTCCGTGTAATACGGAGCATTACAGAAAAAATCAAACATTTGCATGATCACAAGCCAGGTTCGAGCCAGTTACCTACAATTATCATCAATAATATACCAAACACATCCCCTGTAAATAAAAGCCAAAGCGTCCCCTTTGCACTCTCAAATACAGATACCTATATATGCTTTTTTTTTTAAACTTGTCGGTGTCATTCTTCCCCAGCAAGGTCGCCCGAACACTTTCTACAAACAAATACTTGTTTATAACACACTCTTTTTGACACCCGTTCGTGTCATCCAATCCCCACAAAAAGCCAAAGCATATCCTTCGCATTCTCAAAACAAATGCCTGTTTATATATAGTATATTCGACACTCATTCGTGTCATGCATTCCCCAACAGATCAAACACCCGTTCGTGTCTTGCTCATACTTCACCAACAAACCAGTACTCACTCACACTTATATAGAAGTCTCTGATACTCGTCCGTATCTTGTTTATATCACTCCTCAGCAGATCTGACACTCGTCTGTGTTCTTTGTTAACCAGGTGGTACTCGTCCGTATCATCATTTCTAAACACGCGTCAGCGTTTGTTTCTATCGATACTTGTCTGTATCATGGTCCTAAGGATGCTCGTCCACATCTTTAATCTATACACAACGTCAAACACTTATACCTTTTATCCTTGAAAGCGTAAGCACTCGTCCGTGTTTACCATTCCCCAGCAGAACAACCTTTTTCTATCCGACATTCGTCCTATGTCATGATACTTTCGGTAGCCGTACCCTGCCAGGTGATCGTCCTTCACCTTTGGATGACAGTCCCTCATCCCTTCCCCATCGGAGTCCCCATTAGTGGAACCTTTTTCTATCCGACATTCATCCTATGTCGTGATAAAGAGTAGCCATCCCCTGCTAGGTGATCGTCCTTCACCTTTTGATGACCGTCCCTCATCATTTTATCCGATGGCCGTCCCCATCGTTGATCTTGTTATCCGACATTCGTCCTATGTCATGATAAACCCCGAGAGCAGCCGTACCCTGCTAGGTGGTCGTCCTTCACCTCTTGATGATCGTCCTTCATCATGTTTATCCGATGGCCGTCCCCATCGTCGACCTTTTCTATCCGACATTCATCCTATGTCGTGATAAAGAGCAGTTCTCCCCTGCTAGGTGATCGTCATTCACCTTTGATGACCGTCCCTCATCATTATTTCATTTATTCTTTAAACTGATGGCCATCCCCATCGTTGTTTACTTTACTTTGAAAACCTGATGGCCGTCCCCATCATTTCCTTTACTTTAACCCCCAAAGGATCTTGTTTCTTTACCTAATGGCCGTCCCCACCATGATCTTTATTTCCCTAGCTTGTCGGCCGTCCCCGTCATTGCTTTGCTTATTACTTTATCCCCAGCAGTCGTCCTCTGCTCGATGGTCATCCTCCATCGCCTTCATTTGATAATCATACTATACTACCTTTTACAATTTATATCCCTTTTCTTCTTCTATCCAGCGAGTGCAAATTTTGGACTGTCTTTGGTATTCAACCACAAGTTATCTTGTTTGTCTGTTAAGCCATGCGATTACATCCTGCACAACTAACTCATGTTTGAATAGGGGCAGTTGTAAACACCCCAAATTTTCCCTCACTCTTTATCACACCATGGCTTGTGATCTTTCATGTTTGCATAAACATAAGCATACTACCTCATATTTCATTTGTGTTTCACTGCATAGTTCAAGTTCATCTGCATCTAGGGTTTGTGATCTGAGCAATCTAAGAATCCATCTGAGCCATCCCAAAGGCCTCAAATCTTTCCAAGAGGGTCCATGTGTGTTCTATCATCATATTGTGCTCCTCAAAGTTCATGAAAGTCAAGGGATCACAAGAATTCACAAAAGCATGGAAGCAGAGCTAGGGTTTTCACTGCACGGATGACCAAAATTAGGGTTTTGGTTTCAGAGGCCTTAACTCCAAAGTTTTGGGCCATTCTTGTTTCTATTGTTCTTAATATGTTATAAGGATCATATGTACCAAGTTTGATGAAGAAATTCATTGTGGAAGTCATATGTTCATTGGGTAACTTCTTGAGCAAGTTAAGTCAAAATCAGGGCATCTGAGGCCCCCAACAATGGAACCAGAGGGGTACTTTCATCAAATTGAAGTTATATGATTTTTGTTTGATCTTAGAAGAGGTTTTAAGTTCACAAGATTGAAGAATTTTGAGCCAATTGCAAACTTGCCAAAAATGGAAATGACTTGAAATGCAAACTTTCCATTTTGGGAAAGTTTTTCAACATCCTCTTTCTTAACCAAAAATGCTTCAAATGAAAAATTCTTGGTCATGAAAGTTGTAGATTAGATCTTTACCTTTTCAAAAAGTACAAGGACATGTCTTGATTCATCCTAGAACTCAAGATATGGTCTTTCAAAGTTGGCAAAAATCCTATAATTTCAAGTTTCATGTCAAAGAGGGATTTTGCAAATTGGCATTTTCAAGCATTCTAATGACTTCAAATGTACGCAAACACTTCATAATATGTCAAACAAATCTCAAAGGATCAGAATTGTGCATTGAACTTAGGTTTTCCATGACTTATGATCCAAGAAACTTCAAAGAGGGAATTTTACAAAACATGTGATAACTCTTCATCCAAGTCATCCAGCACATCAAAACCAATCCCATGGCCATCCTTGACCCAACTGAGGCCAGACACCCCATGAAATCTCCTCTGACCCGTGTGTAACACGGTGGGAGAACTGACTTTAGTTATGTTGCGGATAGCAAGAGTCGCCACCGACTTTTATTTTATCCAAAGGAAAGGCATAAAAGAACAGGAAAGACCTTTTAAAAGATTTTTGGGTCCGGGGGGTAGGTTATGCAAAGGGAAGGTGTTAGCACCCTTTACATCCATGGTTATCCATGGGCTCTTAGTTACTTAGCTCACTTTGAATTGTTTTTGAAAATGTGAAGTGTGTGAATAGAAATTTTCATAAGAGTTTAATAATGATCCATGTACGGATGCGTAAAAAACTTGTGTTTGAAAATTGTTTGAAATTGTGAAGTATTTGAAATTTGTTTTGAAATAGTGAGCAAGTAACTATGAGGAACCTACCCTAAAGTTTAAGTCTTTCTGTTCTTTAATCCTTTAAATGGTAAGACTATCCCTATTATTAAGGAATAGGTAGTCATTACCTTGGATGTATGGGACAAGTGAGGGTCATCTGTTTAATGAAGGCAACTGTAGGGTGTATTAAGCATTTAGGAGGGACTGTCATCATTATTCGAAAGGGACAAGATCATATTGAAAGGCAACCATTAAGGGACTTGATCTTTATTTAAGGGACTAGATGACTTTTCTTTTAAGGGACTTTGCTTTATACACCCCACTTGACCTTTTAATTAGGCAACATTGAGAGGCAACCCTAGAAAGTGAGATGGCGATTAAAAATCGACTTACGTGTGTGAGTGTTTAATTTTGTATTTTATCTTATAATTTAAATGACCTAAATTCCATTTTTAAATATAATACATGTTTACACTCCCTATTTTACTAACCATGGCATAAAAATAATTTAAATATTTACAAAAATTACATCCAGGAGCATTTACATAATAATGAAGCAATTTAAATAAATAGCAAAAAATAAATAAGCAAGATATAAATAATAAGTAAAATAAATAATTAAGCAATAATAATTATAATAGGGGTTAGTAATAATAATTAAAAATAAATAAGGTTAGTGAAATATTAATAATAAGCATAATTAAAAAAAATAAATGGATTAGTAATAAGCATGATTAGTAATAATAATAAACAAAATAAAATTTTAATGGCTTAATAGAAAAATAAGAACAATTATATTAATTAACCATAAAATTTAAAATTATAAACAAATTAAATAAATTATGAACATATTATGAGAAATTATCAAATTTGCAATTTTAGAAATTATTTACATATATAATTAATTATAAGTTTGTAAGATAAAATTAGGGTTTAATTAAAATAAATTAAATTTTATATACAACAAAATTAAATCTAATTACTATAACATACATATTTTTAAATATACATAATTTTAATCTATTATATTTATGAATATTTAATTAAAAGAAAATAAAAGAATTATAAAAAATAATAAGTTAAGAAAACACAAAAAAATGATAAAACTCACCTGCTGGAGCCTGGGGTCGAACCCAGGTCTCCCAGCCTCCATCCACAACCAACAACCAACTGAGCTGCGTGCCACTGGTGAATAAAGGATGACCAATGCTTATTATATATTAAACCTGCCAATATCATAGAATTTTTACCAAAAAATAATGAAGGACGGGTTCGAACCCTTGTCATTGGCTTCATTCACACGCGTACTAACTACTAGACCATCTGCAACATTTGTAACTTAACCACAAACAAAAACTATATAATATAAAACAACATTTGAATTTCAGAAACGCGCGCGAACCAGCTTCATCTTCTCCAGATTACCTGCGAAAATTCATGCAGTTTTACCTACGAAATTTCCTGCGTGTTCTTCCATATTCAAAACCTGCGAAAATCAAACACCCACAAAACAGTACAATTTCTTTCAATTGATCAGTGTATTATGATCCTCATGGTTCACACAACATCCCTATGTTCTTAAAATTTATTTATTTTTGGTCTAGCATGAAACCCTAAAAACTCAACCGAAACCCTAACAATGGCTTCCTTTGATTCTGGTCACGAAACTTAAATTCAATTGTCCAGAAAGCTTCACCACATCAAAACAAATCATATTAGTAGGTCACAATTGTCGCTCCCGGGATTTTCATCCTAGTACAAACGCGAAAGTGGCGCGGAAAAGGTAGAGTCGCCAGCCAGACATTTTTATCCCAAAGGAATGGGAAAGGTAATGTTGCACAAACCTAAGGAAGAAGGAAAAGGACGAGGCCTTGCGAACCAAAGATCTGAGTTCGGGAGTCGGTTACGAATCGAGAAGGTATTAGCACCCCAATCCGTCCGCCGTACCCGACGGGATCCACGCTTAAAAGTCTGTTTCCAAAGGGTGAAATATAATATGCTGTTTAACTGAAAGAATAGCTATCTGGAGTGAAATGGAAATGAGAAAAGAAATGGATTTGGAAAATAGGAATAAAAGGGAAAATGTAGGGAAAAAGAAAGATTGTGCTCGAATGGGCCCTACCCCACTGCCTACGTACCTCATCGGGATAAATGAGGATCAGAGACGCCGTAGTTCGTCTAACTAAGGCTTACACTCGTTTGTGGTTTTTAGGATGACGTTGCCATAGCTCTAGCTCAGGTGTTACCGGCTCTGACACGAGGGTGTTTACCGTATCGCTGTTTGAACTGTCGAGACAAGTCATGAAAGGTATGAGATGAGAATGAGAAGACGTGACTTCTTGGTTCGTTGTCTTTTATAAGAAATGTTTTGAAATTGTGTTTTTTTGAATGTACAACACTAAAGACTATGACACAGGAGCGAATACTTTCCAAGATCACCCCCAATGGGACGTTTGTAGAGCATCCTAGAAGAGTGAAGGAGACCTCCACTAGTCATTTCCCGTGTAGCTTAAGGCTCGTGGCGCATTGTACACCTTTTTCCTTTATTAAGTGTTTTTGGTTTTTTTCTTTTAAGATGAGAAGAGACTCAAGTTGTAAAAAGTAAACATTCTAAGGGGAACTAGACTTACCCTAAGTTAGTTTGAATTCATGGATAACCTATGGTTAGTGAGGTTTATAATTGAATCTACCTAAGAGATATAAGAGATATAAGACTAACCATGCAAGTAAAATAAGTCAATGATGAGCAATAGGGTCCTCCTAGGTCATGGTAGGTAAAAACGCATATGAAATGTAAACGGGATGGAACAATGAGATGGGTGGGTCGGTTGCGTGGTGATAAGACACACGACTTATGGTGTGAAACATACAAGGTTTGATATTGGTTGAATGGAATGGAACGAAGGTAATCGTGGAACCCTAAAATAAAATGAACTTTATTTATTTATTTGAAAATATACTCGACGTTGGATCGAATACTTTATTTGTTTTTGAAGATTTGGTTTTCTATCGATTCGTTTTATCTTTTCTATCCTATTTATGGAAACTATAAAAGCATACAAGTTCTAGGATATTACATCACAAAATACACAAAGTATAGAACACAATTAAGGCATAAAAATATCCAAGTCCAATTAGCCAATCCTTGAAAAACACCTTGCACAAAGAAAAAGCAAATAGTTAGTAAATGATATGGATTATGTACATGCATCATATGAAGGAATGAATAAAAATGGCAAAAATATTAAAAGTCATGAGAAAAATATGAAATTAAATTCCTAAGGTCTTCAACCTGATTATATTATTGTGTTAAAAAATCTTTAAAAAATTCTTACTTTAACTAAGGCAAATGATCACCTAAAACTAACTAAAGTTCAACCACAAATTTGCACAAATTACACTATCTAAACAATAGAAAAATTACCCTAAAAAATACACAAAAAATATTATAAGTACTTCTATTTGTCTTTCAACCATAGCCAAAAGAATGGGTCAAAAATATTATAGGAAGTGGCCTAAATAAATTGTACAATTTTATGTGTCCAATTGAAAATTCAATATAAGCCAATTAAATAAAAAAAATCGAAATTAAATCGAAAAAATGCAAAAATCAGAAAATAAAAATTGGGCATGATTCTAAAATTAGTTAATATTCTAATATAATTTTTTATAGAATTTTAACATGCATTTTAATATTTATTTGTGAATTAAATGAAAAATGTATAGAATAGAAAATAAAAGAAAAAGGGATAAGAGGGGGGTGAGGAAAGGAAGCTTCATAAGTAAAAAACATATGGGCCTGCGCTGGGGGTGCGGGTAGAAACTCCTTAAGCCCATTTGCGCTGAATTTGACTGGGGGGTAAAAATAGAAATAATACTAGTTTATAATGAGAACTAGGCTTGAAATTGGGGTGGGAATAGCAATTCCCTGGGCCCAAATTCGCAGAAAGAAAATGGTCCGTTTCATTTTGAAATTTAAACAGTCAAAATTCCTTAATCTCATTGATCAACTTGCTTTTATTATTTTTAATGATAATTATTAAAGTTAATCATTTTAATTTTTTTCCTTACAATCAAAATTATAAAACAATTAAAACAGATATAAATTTATGATTTACACAAGAAATCTGAATATCTCTCTCTCATAAGACAACGCTTCACCCTCTCCAAACACAACCCTAGCCCCTCTTCCTGCGCCGCCACCCATCACTCCGTCTTCCCCTTCTTCCGCCACTAGCCTAAACCAAATTTCCTCATCTCCTTCTCCTAACTACGAATCCGGCCTCTTATTACTCTAGATATCCAATACACGGGACCGATTCACCATTTCCAAACACTCAAACATGTTTAAGCTTAACAGATTAAAGATATCACCTTTTCCGTTTGCGAGTTATTCTTGAAGTTGAAGAGAGGCTGAGAGCTTTAACGAACAAGGAAGAACAAGATTGCAATGATGAACCCGACTGATGAATGCTTCAAGGAGTCCCAAAATCTTCGTCGAAGCTCGGCGTATGGTAGACGTCCGACCCCGTTCGGTTGAGGAACACGATGAGTGTATAAGAGGTGGATGCGGAATATTGGCCACAGCCTGGGTTCGTGAACGCTTGATCGTAGGTGTTCGAAGACGCGGTTCCGGCGATTTGGAGTCCGTAATGAGAAGTCTTCAAAGTATTCGACACTTAAGGTATACGAAAAATCCGTTTCTTGCTGTATTGAAACCCTATGCTGTTGTATGATTTGTTCTTGAATGTTAATTTGTAAAATTCCGTTGAACTGATGCGATGCCGTGGTTGATTGCGATGCGTTCTGCGACTGATGATGATTATTGATGCAGGTGCTTTGAAGAAGGTGTGCAGTTGATGTCAATAAGAATTGATGAAGGCGGTTAAAGGTGAAGAAGAATTTTTTGAGAGTTTTCCGCAGGGAGGTTTATTGATGACGAATTTGTGTTGCAGAGTCTGTAGAGGCCGAAGCTTAGAGGCGAATGGCGTAATCGTGAAAACTGTTGGTTCTGAATGAAAGCTTCAATGCATTTGGGATGAAACATTGAAGTTGTAGCAAGATGAGGATGGAGAAAGAGTTGAAGATGGTAAAGGTGCTAGACGTGAACTGAATGAGGTTGAAGAGTAAGGGAAAGTGAAGGTTAAGAAGAAGCTGATGCAAATGTGAGAGTGGATCAGAATTAAAACCTCCTGAAGATTGGTGCATCTGAAGAATGGAGGTGAAAAAGTGGTGGGAGAAATGCTCAGAACCAAAAACCGAAAAAATCAGCAGCCCATGAACCCATCTCTATATACCGATCAATATGAAGCTTCTGGAAGCTTCGGTTAAGAGCTTCTAGATTCATCTAGAAGTTTCTGTTAGTTTTTTTCTGTTAGGAATTAGTTTGAATCAGTTATTGTTCCTTCAACTGATTTTTGTGTTGATTTTCTCTTGTAATCCTTTGGCTTTTTATTGAAGAACTTCTTCTAAGCTTGAAGAATTTTTTTGTTTTGGTTATCCAAATTCTTTAGAATTTTTGTAACAGATATGCTGAATTTTCCTGTGATAAGTTTGAAATCAGTTTGAAATAATTAAAACTAATGGACTATTTGCTTTCTAAATACTTTTGACTAAATTCAAAATAATTCCTTTAATATCCCTTGATTTGCAAAGTACAATGATTTTTGAGACAAATCGGCCTAAGGTGACGGAAACTCATCGGTTGTAATATCAGCAAAAGAGTTCGAACCATCTCTCCTTCATAACGGAATCCAAAGGCTTTTGAGCATAATATACCACATATACAAGATCTCTTCTAAATTAATCCTTGAAATAATTCATGAATTCAAAAAAAATGCCAACGTATCATTGTTGATGGGCCTACAAAGAATTGAGCCCTGAAGAAGTATAATTCCTATATTTCTCGGTAATAAAGATTAATAGGTAAGCAAATGTTCGGACTAGTTGACTAAAAATGGATAGAGATGGCTTTAATTGGTAAATAGACATCTGAAGATTTGGAAAAACCATAACCAAACATTTGAAATGAGCATCCACCAAAATTCTCTTTTGCCGATGAAAACAAGTTGCATTCTTCATGACTATCTTGACTCCATTATTTCCCTCACGACTATTGATATCTCTAGGAAAGATTTAAAAACAAAAGGTGACAATGTCTTGTGTACAATTAATCCCCTTGCCACAAAGATATTCCAGATAGCCTGATAATAATGCCTTGAAAAACTATTGAACATTATAACACGATCCTAAATTAATGAAAACGTCCATGAGCTCGAACATGAACAAAAAAAACCCTTAAACCTTCTTGAAATATGTACTAAATGAATAAACGGTTTGCAAAATTTCGAAATCCAATCCAATCGTAACTTCTGGTTATTCTTGAGTAAATCTTGATAAAACCTTAATCGCTTGCTGTCTCTTGTAAATCCCTGGGACACATACTTGATAAATCCTTGATGTGGAGGTTAGGATGAACATAACCCAACCTCTTGCCTTGGCATAAAAGAAATAAAACTTCCAAAAAGATAGGAAAGCTCAATCCATAGCAATTTGAGATCATATATCCTAGGAACCAATGAAATGAGAAATGTAGCTGGATATGAAACCAAAAAAAAAGTTAATGGTTATAAATGATGAGGGCAAATTTTGGGGTGTTACAGCTGCCCCTATTCAATCACTGTAGACTTGAATGGATGACAGCAGTTGCTTTCAGACGTTTGAAGTATGCAGGGATTGAATACCAGAAACAACCAGAAAATTTGCACTCTGCGGCAGAAGAATAGGGAAATAAACTCAACCGAGCGATCTCTGCTGGGATATAATTATGATGGTAAGAACAGCGAACGTGGGATGCCTTTTGAGTGATATCAGATGGCTACTGACTTGCCACACTGTGGGTGGACTTGTGATATGATGCCACCCTGAGGATGGACTTTCACCAATCCGCGGTTGGACTTCAAAATACATTGCCACACTGCGGGTGGACTTTGGAAATGATGCCACCCTGAGGATGGACTTTCGCCAATCTGCGGTTGGACCTCAATGAGTTGCCACACTGCGGGCGGACTTTCGCTCGCTGTGGGAGATTTTTGAAACTTGCCACGTTGCGGGTGGACTTTTTGGAACTTGCCACCCGAAGATGGACTTTGGCCAGTCTGCGGCTGAACTTTTGCTCACTACGGGAGACTTTTGCTCACTACGGGAGACTTTTGCTCACTACGGGAGACTTTTGCTCACTACGGGAGACTTTTGCTCACTACGGGAGACTTTCGAAACTTGCCACCCGAAGATGGACTTTGGCCAGTCTGCGGCTGGACTTTTGCTCACTACGGGAGACTTTTGCTCACTACGGGAGACTTTTGCTCACTACGGGAGACTTTCGAAACTTGCCACCCGAAGATGGACTTTGGCCAGTCTGCGGCTGGACTTTTGCTCACTACGGGAGACTTTTGCTCACTACGGGAGACTTTTGCCCACTGCGGGGGACTTTTGCCCACTACGGGGGACTTTTAGAGATTTGCCACACTGCGGGTGGACTTTTGAAGCTTGCCACCCGAAGATGGACTTTGGCCAGTCTGCGGCTGGACTTTGAAATTTGCCACCCGAAGATGGACTTTGGCCAGTCTGCGGCTGGACTTTGAAATTTGCCACCCGAAGATGGACTTTGGCCAGTCTGCGGCTGGACTTTGCATATGTTGAATTGCATGGTATGTTGCCCCATGACACTGGGGATATTATGTCTTGAGTATTGTTAATGAACTGGTGAATGTAAAAGAAATTCCTGACGCGGAAGTGATAAGTCTCTGTTGACTCTGTGGGGAAACACAATGATCGCGAATTCGATATCAAGTAGCCCTGTGGGGATGACATCTCTGTCGGAGAGGAGCGTGAATAATTCATCTGTCCCGAATTATCACCTTTGCCAAAAATAAATTGGACTTTTAGATTTGAGGGCCGTGCCTGGGGATACCTTGACTATTGAGGAATATCCACTCTTATGGACCTGCTGGGAGGAGAACGATTTATCTGAAATCTTCTAGGGGAATAAGAATTGCCTTGGATCTGATGAGGAATCAAGATCAAGGAAACCAACTAAAAGAAAAAGTGCTGACTTTAGTGAGGACAACTTCCATTTGCCTGTTGGAGATGACAACACCGAGACACGTCCTGCTGAGGAGGAAAGATTTCAAATTGTCCCGGGCTAGGGATCAGCTGCTTCCGTACGGATTTTACCTCAGGAGGATTTTACAAAAAGACTCGGCGTCTTTAAACTCTTAGGTATTGTAACGACTGCATGAATCAATGTAATAACCTTGCTGGGGAGGTAACCATTGCCAATGCGGATGAGTTTGTATCTGTCAGAAGTGCTGAACGAGATAGTTGACTTGACAAGTAACCACAGTATTCTAAACTCCGGGTAAATGCTTCCAATCATCTGTCTTCAGGAAAGAATGAACTCTCGTACTATTAGGGTGGCCTGTCCCAGTATGAGTACTTGAATAGTTTTGCTCTTGACTGACTAATCTTCGCTCTTGGAGAGATTTGAATCTCGAGGTGATTGCCCCAGTTTGACTGACATTTGAAGAGATTGCTCCACGTAACTGCCCCGGATTGACTGGCTCTTACCATGACTAATTGGGAAAGTCCCTGCTTAATGAAGCTTCATTCGAAAAAGTGCACCTCGATGTGACAGTCTTTCGGAAGTTGTAGACTTCTCAACTTGGCAAGCTTAAGCTTCTGGATTGAATTTCCGCATGTGAACCATTTATGATGCTCAACAAATGTATGCAAGTGAGAAAATGTTTATTCTTAGAATGAAAATCCTAATTCAACAAACATGTTAATCTTGAAGTTTTGAAAATGGATCGTTAACCCTCGTGAGCGAATCACTGGTTAAGATACGATCCTTATTTGAATGAAAGTATGTACATGCAATACCAAAAAACGTCTTTTAGCCCAACTCCTAGGAGTCAGGAACGCGGTCTCGTGGTAATACGCTCTCAAATTAACCCTGTTTCAGTTAGGACTTTTGAGGGTTGTATCGTGGCCTGGTTCACGGTTATAGAAACAAAGGATAAAGGCTCGAAGTTATTTGTGCCCACCCACTCTTCGTGATGTTCTTCATTCCTATGTTCAGCTAGTTTTCACAAGCATTCACCTTTCATAAGGGTTTCGTGTTGATTGAGGAACCATTGCTACTATTAGTTCAAGCACTAATCAGGTTATTGTTGAGAGTCAGTCACTCCTCTACTTTTCGTGTCTGTGTCACACGACTTTGTTCTCATTTGAGGACCTTTCTTGTGTAATCCTTTTCCGTCTTTCGCTTTTGCATTATTTTGCTTATCCCTAACTTTTGCCTGGACTGATTCTTGTGAATCTTTGATTGTGAAGTCCAGCGGGATGCCCTAACTTTTGCCTAAGTCGCTTGTTTTCAAGTTTCGACTTAGCGGACCTTTTCTTTTTCTTTTTGCATTTTGAACAAGTCGTGTGACATTGTTTGTCTTGATTGCTTCACGAGGGTTGTGACTGCCTCATTTTGCGGTCGACGAAGGATAACCATTGTGGTTGTCAATCTTTGGACCTTTTGACTTGGATAACCATTGTGGTTTCGGGTCTTTGGACCTCTTGATTAGCATAGTAGAATGCAATGGATCTTCAAATACACTCCTTTATGAAAGTCTGAACGCTTGGTCTGACTAGCGGACGTCTACCCTACCCCTGGGTTACATGTGAGGGTTTTCTTTATGTGAAAAGAAACTCCTACTTCAAGGCTCGAAGGGGTTAGCAAGGGTTTATCTTCCTTATATCTCCAGTGTTTAGGATTTGAAATAATGCCTGTACATCGTCAACAGGGCCTTACTCGAGAGCACACAATTCAGAGATATTGCGTTTTTGTTTCGTCATCCTCCTTCATAGAATTCAAGCATGACAATTGGTATCACAATGTACACATGCAAAATTATAAGGGAATGCAAATGAATTTACTTCAAGAAAAACATATGAGTTTTATTATTACTAACATTCAACAGCAAACAACTTTCATACATGTAGACAAATGTTTAGCATATAAAAGAAACTACAAATGGAAATGCAGTAAAGAAACTGAATATTGCCGTAGTTGAGGAGGCTTGGCTCCGTCTGGACCTGTCAGTCTTAGGTACTTTCGACGATCAATCACAGACTTGTAATCTTCAATTTGCAGCCGTATACCTAACCATGGCAGTGATACTTCCTCTTTTAGCTATTCTGACTCTGACACGAGACATCTGAAGGAAAGAGTGAAGCTGGGGAGTAAAGTTGCCCCCTAAGGTTGCTCGGAAAGACCTGACGATCTTCTGCCTACGTATCTCCATTGACCGATGACCAATGAAGAATCAGAGCGACGTAGTTCCCCTCAATAGGGATGAAAAACGAACAATGAAGAAAGGCAAACACATAAATGCCATCACTGAGAGTATTTGAATACTGCTGGCTTTATTTGCTTCATGAATACCCTGGCGTCCTGGGTGATCAGCTTGAAGACTTCAGCTTAACGTGAACCATCTGGTAGAACGACCGCAACACCGGTTCCATTATGACTAGGCATCGGATTATGAAGTACATTTGGGAGAGGAGCGAAATTGATCGCCTTGGAGTCAACTAGGTCCTGTACCTTGTTCTGAAAGGCCCAACATTTCTCAATACTGTGCCCCTGGGCACCTGAATGGAATTCGCACCTGGCGTTCGCATCAAAATTCGGAGGTAGATTGTCAGGAGCGGGAGGTCTCATGGTACGGAGCTCAACCAAGTTCAACTTTAGCAGCTCTGGGAGCAATACAACATATGGGCATGGGACGGGGTCGAGTCTGCGGTTTCTCGCTCTTGTTCTTTCTTGAAATGGCCTCTGTACCTGTTGTTGCTGACCCTGTGGTCGCTGTTGTTGAAACTGTGGTTGTTGTTGTTGAACCTGTGGTCGTGGTTGTTGAACCTGTGGAGTAATAGTCACTGCAGCCGTTTGGTAGTAACCTTGAGAATAACTTCTGTCTCGGCCCCTATACACAACATTCGTCTCGCCTTCTCTTCTTCTTTGGCCGTTGCCAAAAGGTTTTCTCACACCGGAAGAACTAGCACTGCTTGCATCCTGGATCTTTCCCATTTTCAGAAAATTCTCTATTCTTTCTCCAGCAATGACGATATCAAAAAAACCAATGGACGGGCAGGCGGCCAGACGATCCAAGTAAACACCTTGCAAGGTGCCCATAAACATGTCTGCCATTTCCCGATCCAGCAAGGGAGGTTGAACCTGTGCGGCCAGCTCACGCCACCTCTGGGCGTACTGTTTAAAACTCTCTTTATGTCCTTGAGACAAGTTCTGCAACTGGGTACGATTCGAAGCCATATCAATATTGTATTGATACTGCCTGAGGAATGCCTCAGCTAGATCTTTCCAACTTCGAATAGAGACCCGACTCAGCTTCATGTACCAGCTCAACGAAGCTCCAGATAAACTGTCTTGGAAGAAATGCATCCAAAGTTTCTCGTCATCAGTATGAGCCGAGATTTTTCCGAAGTACGCATGAATGTGAGTCCTAGGACACGTGCTGCCGTTGTACTTGTCAAACGATGGTGCCTTGAACTTTGGAGGGATTCTGACTCCTGGTACTAACCCGAGACTGGTTACATCGATACCCAAGGAATTCTGACATTCCATGGCCTTGATCTTCTCTGACAGCTCTTCATACCTGCGATTGTTGATCTCATTCATGTTACCCATATCAGCATCCAGTAGAGTGAACTGGTCCTCCTGATTGTCTTCTAAACCTGCATTACGTGTTGCGGTCCTATTTGGATGAGGCTCTCCGTTACGGGCAGCGTTAGAATCCACATTCTCAGCCGGTGTTCCCGTATTAACATTCCCATGAGGTTGCTCAACCATCAACCGGAGACGCTCCTGGTTCTGGGCCATGCCAGTTATCATTTCCATGAACTGATCCATCCTCTGTCGGAGCTCATTGAGATCAGTCTGCATTCGATCAGCCATCCTTACTTGGTTTCTTTTAGTCGGATATTGGTGAACGCGTTGACCAGCTATATTGCCTGCAATCAAATAAGTTAGAAACCATGGGTAACCTGCAAAAATACGAGAATATGGTATGCAGGAAATGAATGTTATGGCATGTTGATTCATTTTTAGGGCATCCCATCTCCTGATTCCAGTTTTGTGAGTTTGATGAAGACAGAAGCTCTCCCTTTTTTTTTTTGTAAATAACAAGCGGTGTTGATAATATAAGGTGCGTGTGTGTAGCAGACGTACCAAACAATTCCAAGAATACGAAGACCGACGTGTTTTTTGCAAATGTGCCAGATGTGTCGGTGATCACAAAGCGAGAGCGCACATAATGATAGTAAAAAGACCTTTTATGATAAGAACTTTGTTGATATAATCAAAACACCAAAAGTATGGGTTCAAACAGAAGTACAATGATAAAAAGATTCCATCAACAGTCCTGATGGTAATCCTACAACATATAAGCAAATAGAAAGATGTCAATGCGATCCTCCATCTAGATTTGGGCCAATGATCGGTCCTGCCTTTGGAACTTCTACCAACTCCTTTGTCTGCACCTGGTTGTCTTCAAACCTCTTCAGCTTCTTCTGATAGCAAATCATCATCCGCTTGTAGTAGGCAGCTTCTTCTCGGGCTTTAGCAAGTTCTTCATCTTTTCCTCTCAACTTATCGGCCATCTCTTCGTCTTTCTCCTTTAGCTTACTCGTGATCTCTTCAGCTTGAACCTTGTCTTGTTCCTCTCTTTTGATCCTGTAAGCAGCATGTCTCTTTTTCATGTTCTCAAACATCAAGGTCTTCTGATCCAGTTGCCTTCTAGTGTCAATGTGTTCTTTGGAAGAACTTCTAGTAGCAAACTCGAACCTCTCACACCGAGCCAGCTCAATTTCACACTGTTTCCTTTCAATAGCATGCCTCTCAGCATCTTCTTGAGCTTTCCACTCAATCTCAAGTCTAGCATGATTAGCTTTAGCAAGCTCCTGACCCAACTGTGCATTCTCCATTAACAAACCATCTCTTTCCGTCTTCATCTTGTTGAACTCTTCAATGCTAACTGTGGTAGGTTGCTCAATGACCGTGGGATATAGAAGAGGCGCCGACCCAAATGGTAACAGTAACACTTCAACCCGCTCTCTTAACCATTCTGCAAACGGTGGATATACTCGACAATTCCCTACACCCAAAGTCTTCTTCCCTCTTGTCTTCCGACTACGCCAAGCATTAGAAGCTTTCTGAGCAATCTCGAATCCATCTGTTGATTGGAAGTACAAGGACTCTGTGATGTCCACAGCAGCTGGTGGTTCCTTCAAGGCATACCCAAATTGTCGAATCGCGAGAGAAGGGTTGTAATTAATTCCCCCTTTCCTCCCGATCAATGGAACATTAGGGAATCCTCCGCAACTATGAAGAATGTCAATGCACCGCAAACCCTGATTAACCCATACAATGTCCTTTGCTTGCAAACCCATCAATCTTTCCGACCATTCAAGAGTGTTCTTCGTCTTCTCAAAAGCTCCTGATTGTGGAAGAAAGCGTGTGAACCACTTGTAGAATACAGTCGCGCAACAATTCAACATTCCACCCCTTCGCTTCTCATTCTTATAATGCACAGAGTGGTAGAGATCACCTAGGAGAGTAGGAATAGGATTCTTTGCTACGAAAATGCGAATAGCATCAACATCCACGAAGTTTGGCATATTCGGGAACAAAGTGATTCCATAGATACACAAAGCTAGGATCGCATTGAAGGTACTCCAACTTTTTGCCTCAGCTGCTTTAATAGCCTCACCTAACAAGAAACTCAAATGATATCCTTGGAAGCCTCCTTTTCTATCAATCCGGTCTTCCAATAATGACTTGCTCAAATAAAGAGAAGTTGCTACATCTTTGAAGTCAGGGTCAATCTTGGTCCCAAAGAATGGTGCACAGTCCTTCACGGAAACTCTCAGGATGCTCGAATACTCCTCTAATGTAGGTGCCAACACGAAATCAGAAAGTACGAAACATCTAAGCTGTGGATCATAAAACTGTAGCAAGGTGTGCATCCCTCTGAAAGCATAGTCACTGATGGGATCTATGAAATACAAAATCCACCCGTAATCCTGCTTGAAGACATTCAGAACTTCTGGAGGAGCTAAGGCCTTCACTTTGAGAATTTCTTTCACAACAGGCTGATAAACCTTGTAGGAGATAATACACTTAGTCTGCTTCTTGGGTTCCATGCTCATAGATCAATACCCACAACCGGAATCAAGGATGTAATATGCAGCCCTGCAAATGAATAAACATGCGTTAGGAATGCAAGTATGCGAATGATGTGATGCAATGCAATGGCATGTGATCACTGCTGCATATACTGGACACTGTTGTACTGCCTTCTGATTTTGCCTGAATACCGACTATCAAAAACACCAGATCATAAGTAGAAGAAAACCCAAGTATCAAGAACAAGGTAGGTTGAAGGTTTAGTTTTCCTGCAAACCTGTAAATCCCTCCCAATCTCACGGGTATTGTTACTATGGGTCAACATCACGGACTCTCAAAGCCGAATAGCAATAATACGTTCACCATTTCCGAGAAATGGCTCATGACCAAATCAGAGAATCGGTTTGGCATTATGTACTACTCAGGGAGGCCTCAGCTGAATTCCGGAAAAGCAAGCATCCCTCATAAGTTCCCGGCTTCAAGCACTGAAGTCGAGAAACAATAGTACATTCATCCCGAAGGGTACAATACTACCGTCATACGACCAGTTGCTTTAACCAGGTTCCTATGAGAGAACAAGGTCATCCTATGCGATTTCCTAGTGGGCCCTCGGGTGCGAATGGGTTTGCCACGAAATGTGGTCTGCCACTGTCACCACTGGAGAGGGTTGTTTCCACTAAGGTCCTCGATGATCGGTTCCCAGTGTTAGCAGCTCAGGTGGGAACATTCTATGGTCTGCCTAGGCAGTATAGAACATATCCCAAGAGAGCCTGATCTGGGTGTGGGACTCGTGAAAACTACACGTGCTCAAGACCACGCAAGCCACACGACTGCCCACTCTAAATCCTATGTGTATACTCAAGCCGGGTTTTTGGCTTATCTCACAATAATCCCATCCCGCCAAGGAAAACCAGAACAGCCAGTACAGTATATGCCAGTATATGCGACAGTAAAGTAAAGTGCAGAAAGCTGTAAATAAAGCTGTAAAGGAAAGTGATAAACTGTACACAAAGTAGTAAAGCTAAACTAAAGCATAACAACAAACAAGTAAACACCCAAAGAAGACAGAAACAGACAAGCGCTAGGATTGACTCTCAAAGGGGAGATTAGAATTTCTAAAGGTCCCCAGCAGAGTCGCCAGCTGTCGCTCCCGGGATTTTCATCCTAGTACAAACGCGAAAGTGGCGCGGAAAAGGTAGAGTCGCCAGCCAGACATTTTTATCCCAAAGGAATGGGAAAGGTAATGTTGCACAAACCTAAGGAAGAAGGAAAAGGACGAGGCCTTGCGAACCAAAGATCTGAGTTCGGGAGTCGGTTACGAATCGAGAAGGTATTAGCACCCCAATCCGTCCGCCGTACCCGACGGGATCCACGCTTAAAAGTCTGTTTCCAAAGGGTGAAATATAATATGCTGTTTAACTGAAAGAATAGCTATCTGGAGTGAAATGGAAATGAGAAAAGAAATGGATTTGGAAAATAGGAATAAAAGGGAAAATGTAGGGAAAAAGAAAGATTGTGCTCGAATGGGCCCTACCCCACTGCCTACGTACCTCATCGGGATAAATGAGGATCAGAGACGCCGTAGTTCGTCTAACTAAGGCTTACACTCGTTTGTGGTTTTTAGGATGACGTTGCCATAGCTCTAGCTCAGGTGTTACCGGCTCTGACACGAGGGTGTTTACCGTATCGCTGTTTGAACTGTCGAGATAAGTCATGAAAGGTATGAGATGAGAATGAGAAGACGTGACTTCTTGGTTCGTTGTCTTTTATAAGAAATGTTTTGAAATTGTGTTTTTTTGAATGTACAACACTAAAGACTATGACACATGAGCGAATACTTTCCAAGATCGCCCCCAATGGGACGTTTGTAGAGCATCCTAGAAGAGTGAAGGAGACCTCCACTAGTCATTTCCCGTGTAGCTTAAGGCTCGTGGCGCATTGTACACCTTTTTCCTTTATTAAGTGTTTTTGGTTTTTTTCTTTTAAGATGAGAAGAGACTCAAGTTGTAAAAAGTAAACATTCTAAGGGGAACTAGACTTACCCTAAGTTAGTTTGAATTCATGGATAACCTATGGTTAGTGAGGTTTATAATTGAATCTACCTAAGAGATATAAGAGATATAAGACTAACCATGCAAGTAAAATAAGTCAATGATGAGCAATAGGGTCCTCCTAGGTCATGGTAGGTAAAAACGCATATGAAATGTAAACGGGATGGAACAATGAGATGGGTGGGTCGGTTGCGTGGTGCTAAGACACACGACTTATGGTGTGAAACATACAAGGTTTGATATTGGTTGAATGGAATGGAACGAAGGTAATCGTGGAACCCTAAAATAAAATGAACTTTATTTATTTATTTGAAAATATACTCGACGTTGGATCGAATACTTTATTTGTTTTTGAAGATTTGGTTTTCTATCGATTCGTTTTATCTTTTCTATCCTATTTATGGAAACTATAAAAGCATACAAGTTCTAGGATATTACATCACAAAATACACAAAGTATAGAACACAATTAAGGCATAAAATATCCAAGTCCAATTAGCCAATCCTTGAAAAACACCTTGCACAAAGAAAAAGCAAATAGTTAGTAAATGATATGGATTATGTACATGCATCATATGAAGGAATGAATAAAAATGGCAAAAATATTAAAAGTCATGAGAAAAATATGAAATTAAATTCCTAAGGTCTTCAACCTGATTATATTATTGTGTTAAAAAATCTTTAAAAAATTCTTACTTTAACTAAGGCAAATGATCACCTAAAACTAACTAAAGTTCAACCACAAATTTGCACAAATTACACTATCTAAACAATAGAAAAATTACCCTAAAAAATACACAAAAAATATTATAAGTACTTCTATTTGTCTTTCAACCATAGCCAAAAGAATGGGTCAAAAACATTATAGGAAGTGGCCTAAATAAATTGTACAATTTTATGTGTCCAATTGAAAATTCAATATAAGCCAATTAAATAAAAAAAATCGAAATTAAATCGAAAAAATGCAAAAATCAGAAAATAAAAATTGGGCATGATTCTAAAATTAGTTAATATTCTAATATAATTTTTTATAGAATTTTAACATGCATTTTAATATTTATTTGTGAATTAAATGAAAAATGTATAGAATAGAAAATAAAAGAAAAAGGGATAAGAGGGGGGTGAGGAAAGGAAGCTTCATAAGTAAAAAACATATGGGCCTGCGCTGGGGGTGCGGGTAGCAACTCCTTAAGCCCATTTGCGCTGAATTTGACTGGGGGGTAAAAATAGAAATAATACTAGTTTATAATGAGAACTAGGCTTGAAATTGGGGTGGGAATAGCAATTCCCTGGGCCCAAATTCGCAGAAAGAAAATGGTCCGTTTCATTTTGAAATTTAAACAGTCAAAATTCCTTAATCTCATTGATCAACTTGCTTTTATTATTTTTAATGATAATTATTAAAGTTAATCATTTTAATTTTTTTCCTTACAATCAAAATTATAAAACAATTAAAACAGATATAAATTTATGATTTACACAAGAAATCTGAATATCTCTCTCTCATAAGACAACGCTTCACCCTCTCCAAACACAACCCTAGCCCCTCTTCCTGCGCCGCCACCCATCACTCCGTCTTCCCCTTCTTCCGCCACTAGCCTAAACCAAATTTCCTCATCTCCTTCTCCTAACTACGAATCCGGCCTCTTATTACTCTAGATATCCAATACACGGGACCGATTCACCATTTCCAAACACTCAAACATGTTTAAGCTTAACAGATTAAAGATCTAACCTTTTCCGTTTGCGAGTTATTCTTGAAGTTGAAGAGAGGCTGAGAGCTTTAACGAACAAGGAAGAACAAGATTGCAATGATGAACCCGACTGATGAATGCTTCAAGGAGTCCCAAAATCTTCGTCGAAGCTCGGCGTATGGTAGACGTCCGACCCCGTTCGGTTGAGGAACACGATGAGTGTATAAGAGGCGGATGCGGAATATTGGCCACAGCCTGGGTTCGTGAACGCTTGATCGTAGGTGTTCGAAGACGCGGTTCCGGCGATTTGGAGTCCGTAATGAGAAGTCTTCAAAGTATTCGACACTTAAGGTATACGAAAAATCCGTTTCTTGCTGTCTTGAAACCCTATGCTGTTGTATGATTTGTTCTTGAATGTTAATTTGTAAAATTCCGTTGAACTGATGCGATGCCGTGGTTGATTGCGATGCGTTCTGCGACTGATGATGATTATTGATGCAGGTGCTTTGAAGAAGGTGTGCAGTTGATGTCAATAAGAATTGATGAGGGCGGTTAAAGGTGAAGAAGAATTTTTTGAGAGTTTTCCGCAGGGAGGTTTATTGATGACGAATTTGTGTTGCAGAGTCTGTAGAGGTCGAAGCTTAGAGGCGAATGGCGTAATCGTGAAAACTGTTGGTTCTGAATGAAAGCTTCAATGCATTTGGGATGAAACATTGAAGTTGTAGCAAGATGAAGATGGAGAAAGAGTTGAAGATGGTAAAGGTGCTAGACATGAATTGAATGAGGTTGAAGAGTAAGGGAAAGTGAAGGTTAAGAAGAAGCTGATGCAAATGTGAGAGTGGATCAGAATTAAAACCTCCTGAAGATTGGTGCATCTGAAGAATGGAGGTGAAAAAGTGGTGGGAGAAATGCTCAGAACCAAAAACCGAAAAAATCAGCAGCCCATGAACCCATCTCTATATACCGATCAATATGAAGCTTCTGGAAGCTTCGGTTAAGAGCTTCTAGATTCATCTAGAAGTTTCTGTTAGTTTTTTTCTGTTAGGAATTAGTTTGAATCAGTTATTGTTCCTTCAACTGATTTTTGTGTTGATTTTCTCTTGTAATCCTTTGGCTTTTTATTGAAGAACTTCTTCTAAGCTTGAAGAATTATTTTGTTTTGGGTATCCAAATTCTTTAGAATTTTTGTAACAGATATGCTGAATTTTCCTGTGATAAGTTTGAAATCAGTTTGAAATAATTAAAACTAATGGACTATTTGCTTTCTAAATACTTTTGACTAAATTCAAAATAATTCCTTTAATATCCCTTGATTTGCAAAGTACAATGATTTTTGAGACAAATCGGCCTAAGGTGACGGAAACTCATCGGTTGTAATATCAGCAAAAGAGTTCGAACCATCTCTCCTTCATAACGGAATCCAAAGGCTTTTGAGCATAATATACCACATATACAAGATCTCTTCTAAATTAATCCTTGAAATCATTCATGAATTCAAAAAAAATGCCAACGTATCATTGTTGATGGGCCTACAAAGAATTGAGCCCTGAAGAAGTATAATTCCTATATTTCTCGGTAATAAAGATTAATAGGTAAGCAAATGTTCGGACTAGTTGACTAAAAATGGATAGAGATGGCTTTAATTGGTAAATAGACATCTGAAGATTTGGAAAAACCATAACCAAACATTTGAAATGAGCATCCACCAAAATTCTCTTTTGCCGATGAAAACAAGTTGCATTCTTCATGACTATCTTGACTCCATTATTTCCCTCACGACTATTGATATCTCTAGGAAAGATTTAAAAACAAAAGGTGACAATGTCTTGTGTACAATTAATCCCCTTGCCACAAAGATATTCCAGATAGCCTGATAATAATGCCTTGAAAAACTATTGAACATTATAACACGATCCTAAATTAATGAAAACGTCCATGAGCTCGAACATGAACAAAAAAAACCCTTAAACCTTCTTGAAATATGTACTAAATGAATAAACGGTTTGCAAAATTTCGAAAAATCCAATCCAATCGTAACTTCTGGTTATTCTTGAGTAAATCTTGATAAAACCTTAATCGCTTGCTGTCTCTTGTAAATCCCTGGGACACATACTTGATAAATCCTTGATGTGGAGGTTAGGATGAACATAACCCAACCTCTTGCCTTGGCATAAAAGAAATAAAACTTCCAAAAAGATAGGAAAGCTCAATCCATAGCAATTTGAGATCATATATCCTAGGAACCAATGAAATGAGAAATGTAGCTGGATATGAAACCAAAAAAACAGTTAATGGTTATAAATGATGAGGGCAAATTTTGGGGTGTTACAACAATCAACAAACAACACATAAATCAATGGAATCGAAAACAAGTTATGGATGAAATAAAACCGATTCGGTTTGTGAATTACAACATGGTTTTGATGCTTATGAGTAATGATTCATGATCAGTGAGGTCCAAGGATTCTTCTTGTGTCCTTAAAATACCTTAAAGAGCTTTGTATTGAGGAATCCGAATTTGAGTTTGGAGAGATTTTTGTGAGATGCAAACTTACACTTGGGGCTGTCAAAATTCGTGGCTTGCATTAGGGTTATGTTAAGTACTTATAGGAGGATGTATTAGGTCAGAAAAATTAAGTCATTGTGTGGAGAATTTGATATGAAAAGATTCAAAATGATCATGCCTTAAAAATCAAATATTCTTGTATGAACACTTGCTATTTTTGGCTAATCCTCATGATTTCTTTCCACTTCAATTCTAATCAAATTTATGATTTTCTAGAAGCTTGATCCAATTCAAATCTTATATTTTCATATTTTATTTTTATTTAAAATGATTTTTAATGAATTAAATCTAAATAAATAAAAATAAAATAATAAAAAAATCTGATTTTTAATGATTTGGGTCGTGCATGAAGTTATTGTATGGATTGGGTCATCATTTGGCAAGCCCATTTGGAAGAAATTGGTTTTAGACCTCCATTTTCATCATAAACCAACTCAAAATTTCCCAACTTTGCAAGGGTACATATCCTTCAATTTTAATGCTATGAGGGTGTTATTGGACATTTTGGAAAGCTTGAAGAGTCCTCTAACCAACCCCACTGGTTTCATGTCCATATCATTTACCAATCTCAAGTTATGCCCTTTTGAAGTTGTTGACTTTTTGTTGACTTTCAAAAGGACCTATAATGTCTTAGCCCATACCCTCCAAATGAAGCATTTTTGGGCTTGGCTTGTGAGACACAAAGTTGTAGAGAATTCAATTTTATTCAAAATGAGCTTTGGATGGAGACTTGGTGATGAAGTATGTGAAAGTTATGGCTGGTCAAAGTTCAGTTGACTTTTACTAAGGAAACCCTAATTTAGAAACTCCTGATTCTTGATGATCTGAAATCTCCTTGATGAATCATGATCAACCCTTGATCAAATGATTAATTTTACTTCATATACTTGATGTTGGCAAAAAATCATGAAGTTTGACTTTGGTTTGACCACAGTTGACCTCAGTTTGACTTTTTAACTGCTTTGACTGATTTTGACTTATCTGATCATTTGACTGAGCAAACTTTTGAGAAAAGTCTTGAAACTTGTCATGGGGATTATTACACACATATAAGATGCTATAAAGCTCACTTGAAGTCTTGGAAATCCATTTAGCCTGATTAAAGTCAAAAACCCTAGTTTTGGATGCACTGATTAGGAGGTGCATTGTCTGAGGGAATTGTCAACTCTTTTGACCAATTGTGAACTTTGTGAACCTTGTGAACCATCATAAAATGTCTTGTGAATATCATGGGAGGTATTGTGAACCTTGTGAACCTCATAAAGTGTCTTGTAGACTTCATGAACCTCATGAAAGGTCTTGTAAGCATTGTGAATCTTGTGAACCTTGTGAACCTTCTTAAAGTGACTTGTAGACTTCATGAACCTCATGAAAGGTCTTGAAAACATTGTGAATCTTGTGACCCTTGTGAACCTTCTTAGCACACAAAGTCTTGTATTGTGAGGGCAAATTTTGGGGTGCAACAGCTGCCCCTGTTCAATTTTCTGAAACCTGAGGGGTTAGATTGGTATGTTTGCCAGTCGTGACCTGGAAGGTTGAAGGGGATTGAACAAAAAAGCCCAAAAATTTGCACTCACCAGTGCATAGAGTGATACAGATGACTAGTTGAATATGCTTGAGTGGGTTTAAAGATACCACTTGGAGAGAAGTTCTTCAGATACATTTCTTGGAGGATAAAGCAGTCCAAAATATGAAGGTATAATGATAGTTTTCAAGAGGATAAAGCAGTCCTGAAATAATGATGATAGCTGTCAGGAGGATGGAGCAGTCCTGAGGTATTGATGTGCTTTCAGGAGGATAAAGCTTTCAGGAGGATGAAGCTTTCAGGAGGATGAAGCAGTCCTGATGTAGTGATATGTTTTCAAGAGGATGAAGCAGTCTTGAGAGATTGATAATATGCTTTCAGGAGGATGAAGCAATCCTGAGGTAATAATATGATTTCAGGAGGATGAAGCAATCCTGAGGTATAAGAAGCTTTCAGGAGGATAAAGCAATCCTGATGTAGTGATGATAGCTGTCAGGAGGATAAAGCAACCCTGAGGTAATAATATGATTTCAGGAGGATAAAGCAATCCTGAGGTAATAATAAGCTGTCAGGAGGATGAAGCAGTCCTGATGTAGTAATATGTTTTCAAGAGGATGAAGCAGTCTTGAGAGATAATAAGTTTTCAGGAGGATAAAGCAGTCCTGATGTATAATGCTTTCAGGAGGATAAAGCAGTCCTGATGTATTAGAAGTTTTCAGGAGGATGAAGCAATCCTGAGGGATGATATGCTTTCAGGAGGATGAAGCAATCCTGAGGGATAAGAAGCTTTCAGGAGGATAAAGAAATCCTGAGGGATGGTAACTTTCAGGAGGATAAAGCAGTCCTGATAATCACAAGTTTGTTTGCTGGAGAATTAACCTGAAAACAAGGTAGCATTCTATATAATATTAGTCCATGCATTATGTATGCATGTATGTTATGATGCACTTGAGTAATGCATTATGTATCTATGTATATGTATGGTATGGTATGGTATGATGTAAATGATGTATGTATGATACGATACTGCCGGAAGCGTCTGGATATCTTTGTATAACAACTGCTGGCCAGGGAAAATAAATCTCGATTCGTTGTTGAAGAATATGAGGAACTCGTTCCCGTCTTGTTTGATAATAAGGTATACATAACCTCCCGTCTGCTGGGAATAGCAAAGTATATATAACTTCCCGTCTGCTGGGGATAGCAAAGTATATATAACCTCCCGTCTGCTGGGGATAGTATGGTATACATAACCTTCGTCTTCGTTTGATAGTAGGGTAGATATAACCTCCCTTCTTCGTTCGTCGTACTCTTATTGGAAAGTAAATTCCCGAATATCCGTATGAGGATAAAAGAGATGGATATAAATTCCAAGGGAGATGTGACTTTATGAAGATGGATTTGTCCTACTGAGAGTTTGTAACTGTCTTGTAGAGATGAACCGGCGAAGCTTCGTTGAGATCCTTCCCACATTCGTCCTTAGTAAATACTATTACTGCATTTTCATGCATTTCTGGTAAACATCAATCATATTAAGCATACATGCATTTCTGGTAAACATCAATCATATTCAAAAGCATACATACATTCAAACACAACTAATGGACGTTTCGCTTAGGGTAAAAGTAAATCTGGATTCAGAGGGAAAAGTAAAGCTGAACTTGAAAACAGAATCGTTTCAACTTCGAGAGTGTATAACCAGTTGGATTTAGAGCTCCTGAAATTTTTAACTTTCCTGAATACCCTCCCAGAAATCCTCATAGCTGGATCTGAAGACATGATACTGACACCATCTGATACTACTGGCGTAGACCATTAATTCCCACAATGACTTCTGCTGAGAACTCCAAATCAAGGTAATATAACGAGAGGAATGTATCTTCAAATTGTAATGGACCATATACGCTCCGGCTACTAGATTTGAAAAGAAAGCATTGCCCCTTGATTGAGGATGAATTGTCCCAAAAGGGAAGTATCTGAATGTAGTTATCTCAGGAGAACTAAGCAGAATGCCCCATAATAATATGCCCTTGACATCATGAACTTTGCAGTGTTGGTAATTCAAATATATGAGAAGAGCTGCCCCTGGCTATTAAGCACTGTTGGATCTGGAACTGATTGCCCCGAATGATTTGAACAGTAACTTGGTATGCCCCCTTGATTAGGAAACAATGACCATGCCCCTGGCATTATGACTTCTGTAATGTTACCCTTGGCACTTCAGATAGATGAGGAGATCTGCCTCTGGCTGCTTAAACATAGTTGAATCTTGTCCCGATTGCCCCAAATGAGTTAGGCAATATCATGGCATGCCCCCTTGATATGGAGATAATGACTATGCCCCTTTGTGTACATGAATTTTGATCCAGGAAGCAACTTTGTTTATCGGAAAGACTTTGAACATTCATCTGTCGCTCCCGATAAATGAAACTAAGTCCAGATAAGGGTACAGACGCGAACGGTCGGCGAGAGGGACAATGAGAACACACAGCCGTGAACTCACTGGAGAACGAATAGAGTCGCCAGCTAGGCATTTTTATCCCGGAGGAAAGGCAATGCTGCATAAGCCTAGAAAGAGATGGATAAGACGGTTTGCGAACCAGAGAGACTGAGAAAGGGGGTTGGTTACAACCTGGGAAGGTATTAGCACCCAGATTGTCCGTCGTACTCGACGGGATCCACGCTTAAAAGACTTGTGTTTTAAAGGGGTAGTGTCAGTGCAATTTGTGTATAAAATAGCTGGAAAAGAATGTACAGGTGTCAGTGTAAAAGAAGTGTAAGGTGTAGTATATACAGTGTCAGTGCAAGGAAGGAGTGAAATGCTCAAGATCATGAGGCTAAAGAATGAAGCTGGAAGGAGGGGGAATGTACAGAGACTTTTGTTCGATAACTGTTAAGTTATGCCTACGTATCCTCTCGTGCAATGAGGAAGTCAGAACACCGTAGTTCGACCCAAAGAGACTGACAGATGAATTGACTGGTGAACTGCTTACTTGCCTATGCTCAAGTGTATGATCTGTCTGGCACAGATGCAAACTGTCTTGCATTAGACGGAAGAAGCAAGTTCTCGGTTGTGAGTGAGGGTGATGAGAAAAGAATCCCGGAGGAGACGATTATTGTTTGTTTTTGTGTTTTCAGTCTTTTATTGCTTTTGAAAGTTTGTCATAAGTTAATGAGCTTAAGCCTAAACCAACGGATTTAGTAAACTCATCACATCTTCCCTCTGATTAGGGGTAATGAGAATACCTTAAGTGTGAAGTCAGATTCTCACACTTAATCACCTTTGGTGTAGGATTAAGATCATTAACCTACTTGTGGTTATTTAGATGTTTTTGTGGTTTTTGTTTAGTGTTAAGTAATGAGATTAAGCCATAATCATGGATTAAACAGGCTCATTACACCATCCTAATAGAAGGATAATAGATGAGAATGTTTAAGCTGAGGAAAGCTCCTCAACTTAATCCATGGTTAGGGATTAAACTCATGACAAAACAAGCCCTTGATTAGGTGGATTTTATTTAATGGTATGATGATGAAGTGATTTTTATGATTTGTAAGACAACTTGAGGAGGACTTGTCCATTAACACTAGGGTTAGTCCTTCTTAACCAATTAAGGAAGAATTAGAACCCTAATGCAAGGCCCAAGTTACAAGTGTGATGTCTTGATACTTATTAAGTGGGTTGATTAAGAGATTTAAACACATGAAGGGTTTAACACTTAGGATTAAAGTTATACACTCCATCCTAAGAGAAGGATGCAGGCATAAGCTTAATCACAAAGCCTTAAAGCCTTTAGGGTTTAGTCCCTGATTATGAGATGAGAAGAGAAGACTCAAAGAGACACAAAGGTAAAACTATGAGGGGAGACTAATCAAAACCCTAATTCATTGTCATGCTTGGTTGTTCCTAAGGTTTGTGAGGTTTGCAAGGACAATCTTCAAAGGAGCCACCAGGAAGCAGATGAAAGGATCAAGAGAAGCAAAGTGACTTGCTTCATTCAAGAAGTCAAGTCACTTGAAGAAAGAAAGTGGGAAGAACAAGAATGAGCAAGCTCAAACTCAAACACATACATAAATGCAGCAATGGATGCAAGAGAGATGAAAAGAAAAGTTATGAGAAGTGAAGGCAAATTCACTTCTCAAGTTTACTTACCACCTGAAATGTTAGAAAGAATTGCAATGCAATGCAAAATGAAATGAAATGGTGTGATGAGAAACAAAACCAGAAGCATGTTGGTGATGACAATGATGCTATAAGATGATACAAACATGAGGCAGCACATGGAAATGATCATACAAGTTCATGAATGTAAATGAAACAAGCTAGGAACCATGATCACATGACAAGTTAGGAAGCATACAAAGCATACAACATGGAAAATATGTAATGCAATGATCAAACATACTTTCTACATGTCTTATGATGTTAAATGAAACACATGAATGCTTGAAATGTCATGACAAGTCATATTATGCAAGAGAATGCAAGAGGTATGCAAATGGAAGCCCAAATTAGGGTTTATGGATCAAACAACAAACAAAACCCAAAAACAGAAGCAAACCCTAAGATAAAAAATGGAAAATGCCACCCAAAGAAACCCTAAACCTATACTAAACCAAGGTCCAAAGGGGAGGTCTCAACTCTCAACCAATCTCAAGATATGAATTTTCTAAGTTATTAGGGTTTTTAGGGTCCCTAAACAAAAGAAATGCCAATCAAATTGAAAATGAGGAATCAAATCAAGGCCATTTACACCTAGAAACTACATGCTAAACATAAAACAATGCAAAAAGAATCAATGTCCAACTCTTCTCAAATAGGCAGAAATGATTTTTTGAACTTATGATCAAAATAATGCACAAAAAATGATTTATTTCAATGAAAAATTCTTAAAATGCATCAGGATCAAAAAAGAAATTTGGTTTGAAGGTTGGACAATGTTTCTAAATGTCTTAGAACATTTCATGAATTTTTTGGTGATTTTTAAATACCTAAAAGTATTTTTAATTAATTAATTTCCATTAATCAATTAAAAATAATCTTTTAAATATTTAAAAATACTTTTTTAATGATAAAAAATAAAATAAAAATATTTTTGTGTTTACAAAATTAATAAAACTCAGAGGAAAAAGTTTTATAATTTTTAAACCTTTTTTACTATTTTTAAATAAATGTGCAAATAAAAGGAAAAGAAAATGAATTAAAATTAAATAAAATGAAAGGTAATCAGAATGGAAGGCCAGGATTGGGTCTGGATTCAAACACGTTGACCACGCGCGCTAATGGAAGGTCCAGATTGCATCTGATTAAATTATCTTAATTAAAATTAATTAAAACTAATGAGAGAGATTAGGGCTAAACAGATTGATCTGGGCCTTTCATTCGCGCGGGGAGTCAACCGGTCAACATCATCCAACGTCCCACATTCAAATGACACTAATTACGCAATTAGGGCACAAATCACTTTCAGGCGGCCGAAGAAGACTTCCGGTCGTCTTCTCCGGCCAGCATCTCCCCTGAAAATCCCCAAAACCCCTCAAATCGTAACAAAAATGAAACCTAAGCATACAGAAATGATTCCCATGATCCCCTGAATTAAAAACCTAAGTCAAAACTAATTTATTCTTCCCCAAATCCATGAATCGAGCAAAACAAATTTTAGGGCACGCAGGTTTCAGAAGCTAATTAAATACTCATTTCAAAGCCATTTCAAAAACTGAAAGCATATTCATGATCAGGAAGGCACAAAGAGCAAGTTTAGAACAAAAGAAAAGGTTTCTGGAAAAATATTTTTCAAGCTACCTGAGATTCGAAGCTTTCACTCTGATGACTTTCTGGCCACTTCTTTCAGTGCAATCCACTCCACTTGATCCCCAGATGATGTTTGAATGCTTTGGAGGAGTTTATATTGGCTGGATGAGGAGTTTGACAAGCTTCTGCTCAAGCTCAGTCAGAAATGGCAATGGAGTTTCAGGCAGTTTCAGGTCATTGTGAATGGTTCTTTGTGATCAGAACAATGAATGGAGAAGGTCTGTGGTGTTTGTTTGGGTGTTTGTGAGCTATGGAAGGAGTTTCGAATGAAACTGCAAGTTGAGGTGAGAAATGGCAATGGGGTGTTCTTGCTTGTTTCAGGCCTGGCTCTTGGTGGTTTGAGGTCTATGAAGTGTGGTGAGTTGAAGTGTGGAAATGGCTTGGATGTTTGATGGCTGGGCAGAGAGATTCGAATGAATATGCAGCTGGAGTGTGTTTTGTGTATGTGATCTTGTGAATGGTTTCAGCCTTCCTAGATGTATGGAATGGCTTGCTCTTTGTCCACATAAACCTCTCTCATTGGTCAGATGACAAGACATGTGCTTTATTGATTGGTAAGTCACCTTTTGCAAAAAGTCCAATTCTTGTAAGAGAGGGCATGGGCTAAGCTCTAGCTAAGTACAATGGGCATGGGCTGCGCAGCATGATGTGTGTGTGAGGCTAGCTTGGTTCAGCAGCCAATGCATCAAGTTGGTGAGATGTGATCATGAGTTTTGCAACTTGGTGCCTTTATGGTTCACATGGAAGAAAGTCTTGTTACATGAACCAAAACATGAGAAACCTTGGTCCAATTCTGACTTTTAGGACATGTAGAATGTTTGTGTCATGGTTTGATGCCAATTAGAAGTTGCATTTTGCCTTGGTACATGATTTTGCAACTTTCACACTTGGTGCATAACTTGAAAATCAATGATTTTTGCCAACTTTGTCACACCATAACTTTTGATCCAAGAAGAGTTTGATCATGTTCTTGTACTTTTTGAAAAGGGAAAGATGAGATTTACAACTTTCATGACCAAAGTTTTTCCATTTGAAGCATTTTTGGATCAAGAATCAAGGCTTGAAAAATGACCTAAAATGAAGCATTCTTGAAAAGTCAACTATGCCCAAAAAGTCAACATTTGCAAAAACCCTAAATTCTTGATTTTTATGAACTTCAACCTTCTTCCATGATCAAATAAAGATCATATACACTCAAAATGATGAAGATCACCCATTGGTTGGGTCATTGGGGGCCTCAGATGCCCTGATTTTACACTGACTTGTATGAAAAGTCAACTCTTGATCAGATGACTTCCCCATGGAATTTCTTCATGAAAATTGACATGCATACTCCCTATACCATATAGAGACCAATGGAAACAAGAATGACCAAAAAATTTGGAGTTATGGCCTCTGAAACCAAAACCCTAATTTTAGGTCACCTGTGCAGTCAAACTTGGCTCTGCATCCATTCAAACCCTAGTTCTTGTGACTCTTTTGAATTCTTGGCTTTGTGAGGATGTGATATGATGCTTGAACACATGTAGACCCCTTTGAATTGATTGGTTGCCTTTGGGGTGGCTCAAGAGGCTTTTGGCTTGCTCAGATCACAAACCCTAGGTGCAGATGACTTAGAAACTATGCAGTGAATCAAAAATGAGATATGAGATGATATGATTGTGTTTATGCATATGAGAGTGATCACAAGCCATGGTGAAATGGGTGAGGGCAAATTTGGGGTGTTTACAGCTGCCCCTATTCAAACATGAGTTAGCTGTGCAGGATGTAAGCGACGGCTTAACAGGCAAACAAGATAACTTGTGGTTGAATACCAAAGACAGTCCAAAATTTGCACTCACAGAATGAAGAAGAAAAGGGATATAGATTGTAAAAAGGAAAATAAAGTATGTTGTAAAGCGGGAAACAACGCAATGACGGGGACGGCCGGCATGCTGGGGATAAAAGGTAAAGCCAAGACGGGGACGGCCGACTAGCTGGGGAATGTCAAAATATGATGGGGACGGCCATCAGGATAAAGCTGTAAAATTTTCTGGGAGTTAATGAAACATGACGGGGACGGCCATCAAGTTCATAAAGCAAGGTAACCGACGATGGGGACGGCCATCGGGCTAAAGGAAAAGGGACCACGACGGGGACGGCCATCGGGTTAAAGAATAAATGAAATAAACGGATGATGGGGTACGACCATCAAAGGTGAAGGACGATCACCTAGCAGGGGACGGCTGCTCTGTTGGGGAATAAAGGAAGTATGATGGGGACGGCCATCAAAGGTGGAGGACGACCACCTGGCAGGGTACGGCTGCCGAAAATATCAACGATGGGGACGGCCATCGGATAGAAAAGGTCAACGATGGGGACGGCCATCGGACGAGCATGATGGAGGACGACCATCAAGAAGTGGAGGACGACCACTCAGCAGGGTACGGCTGCTCTCGAGGTTTCTCATGACATAGGACGAATGCCAGATAACCAAAATCAACAATGGGGACGGCCATTGGATAAAATGATGAAGGACGATCATCAAAGGTGGAGGGCGACCACCTAGCAGGGGACGGCTGCTAAAAAGATCAACGATGGGGACGGCCATCGGATGAGCATGATGGAGGACGACCATCAAGGAGTGGAAGACGACCACTCAGCAGGGTACGGCTGCTCTCAGGGTTATCATGACACAGGACGTGTGTCAGATAAAAGAAAAATGCTTTGTTGGTGATCTACTGGGGATATAGTGAACACGGACGAGCGTTCACACCCAAGAAAGGAAAGTATAAGTGTTTGGTATTGTGTATAGATTAAAGATGCGGACGAGCATCCTTAGACTATGATACGGACGAGTATCATGTAGAACAAATACTGACACGTGTTTAGAGATGATGATACGGACGAGTATCAACGGGTTAACAAAGAACACGGACGAGTGTTGCATCTGAAGGGACTCTTCTGGGGAATAGTAGACACAGACGAGTGTCTATATCCAAGAAGACATAAGTGTTTTACATAGTGTATGGATTAAATATGCGGACGAGCATCCTTAAGACTATGATACGGACGAGTATCATGTAGAAACAAACATTAGACGCAATGTTATGAGATGATGATACGGACGAGTACCAACTGGTTAACAAAGAACAAGGACTACTGTCGAATCTGTGGGGAGATAAGTGATGGTGTATACAAGATACGGACGAGTATCTGTATAAGTGTATCGTGAGTAGTGAGTATATATAGATGAGTGTTTTAACTGCTGGGGAGAATGACACGGACGGGTGCCAAGAGAGAAAAGTGTAATATGAACAAGTATCTGCTATACAAAGTCTAGGCGACTGCGCTGGGGATATGACACGGACGGGTGTCAGGAAAGTGTATATATAGGTATGTGTGGGTGCAAAGAGGATGTCTTTGGCTTTCTGCTGGTAATATGACACGGACGGGTGTCATGAAGTATCTGTAATACGGGTGATTTTGTTATAAAGAGTGTTCAGACGACTTTACTGGGGAGTGATGATACGGACGGGTATCAAAAGGAAATATGCTGGTATTTGTGAATATGAGGCAACTGTTTTTGCTGGGACTCTGGTGAGGATTTATGTACAATGATGATGAACGGTTATTATTCACAAGTGTTAATTCAGAACATGGCTTATGATTATGCTATGCGTTTGATTTTTTTGCCGTAATGCTCCGTATTAGACGGAATGCTACGCTCTGAGGGGATATTATGATGCAAATGCCATGATTTTGCAAAGATATCAAACCGGGATTCGGATCCCGTTGCTGATCTGCTTGAAATGGACATCCCAGCTGAGGATGAGGTCATTGATAGACCTGGAGAGATGTATCCACTTGGGGATATAGGTCACTGACTGGCATATCCTTGTAATACGGGACCCAGCTGGGGTTTGCAGAAGCCTTCTGTACTCTGTTGTGACTTCTTCGTGCGTTGTTCTTCTGGATAGAGGCTGAGGACCCCGTGGGGAGATGATTCTCTGATTCCTGCATTTGCCGAGGAAGAATGATTGGTACAACAGCTGGGGGATGCTGTTGGTAGCTCAGCTGGGGAGAGTAACAAGAGGCAACTCAGCTGGGGACAGAGCATTTCGGATGCTGAGATCTTTTGGTGATTTGCCAGCTTGCTGAGATGAAGCTTGCATGCCCCAAGTTGCGTTCTGGATACCTGCAATCCTGCAAAGATAAGGAAACGCACAAAAGGTCCCGAGGTATCCTTTACTGGATCCCGTCATAGGAGTTAAGTACCTTCGAGAGTAAGTATATTCCCTGTAAGCACGTGTTTTATATATTTTTTTGGAGAAAAACATCTGTACTTATGCAATTGATTTTTTTGAGACATCAGACATCCTTTGCAAATAAAAATATACAAAACGAAACATGACTGAAAAAAACTGATTTTATTAATTCATGTGCCCTGAATTGGCAAGATACAGTCAAAGAAACATGTCTCCTGAAATGAGGAGATTGTTACAAATTGAGAAGCAAAGTGCTGGCAGTGTTGATGACGCTTTAAGGAGCTTCCTCTCCTGCTATGACTCGTATGACTTTTGACTTTCTTCTCGTCTTGATTTCTGAAGAAGGTTGATTCTGATTGGAGCTTGGTTCCGTTGGAGTTTACCAAGTCGTTGACAATACAGACGAATTCAGAGTGCAGTTGTTCGCTTATTCCCTTATTTTGCATGGATCGCCCTTTCGGGTTTTTAATCCATCGGGATACCCATTTTTGCCTGAGTTGTCCAATGCGGCTTTTCAACTCAGCGGGTGTACATTTTTTCATTTATTTCCCTTATTTTTGCCCGAGTCTTTTTATTCTGTTTTTGACTCGCCGGGATGCCCTATTTTTGCCTGGACTTACATTCTGTTTTTATGTCCAGCGGGTCCTTTTATGCGAAGTATTTTTTAACTGCATCTGAATTCACAGGGGATGGAAAATCTTCACCATCCATGGTGCTGAGCATCAGTGCTCCACCAGAGAAAACTTTCTTTACCACGAATGGCCCTTCATAGTTTGGAGTCCATTTGCCCCTGTGGTCTGTATGAGGAGGGAGGATTCTCTTCAGCACAAGATCTCCCACTTGGTACTCTCGGTGCCTGACTTTCTGATCGAAGGCTTTCTTCATTCTCTTCTGATACAATTGTCCATGACAGATTGCAGCCAATCTCTTCTCTTCAATCAGACTCAGTTGCTCGTATCGGGACCTAACCCATTCTGCTTCACTCAGTTTGACATCCATCAAGACTCGCAAGGAGGGTAATTCAACTTCAACGGGTAGGACTGCTTCCATACCATACACGAGTTGATACGGTGTTGCCCCAGTGGATGTCCTGATTGATGTGCGATACCCATGCAAGGCAAATGGTAGCATTTCATGCCAGTCTTTGTAGGTGACTACCATCTTCTGCACAATCTTCTTGATATTCTTATTTGCCGCCTCAACAGCACCATTCATCTTTGGTCTGTAAGGAGAAGAATTGTGATGTTGGATCTTGAAGTCCCGGCACAGTTCAGCCATCATCTTGTTGTTGAGATTGGAACCATTATCAGTAATGATTCGCTCGGGAACTCCATATCGACAGATGATATCTCTTTTCAGAAATCGGGCTACCACTTGCCTTGTAACATTTGCATATGAGGCTGCTTCAACCCACTTAGTGAAATAGTCGATGGCGACCAGGATGAATCTGTGGCCATTCGAAGCGGTGGGCTCAATCTTGCCAATCATATCAATGCCCCACATGGAGAAGGGCCATGGTGAAGACATGATGTTCAAAGGATTGGGAGGCACATGCACCTTGTCTGCGTAGATCTGGCATTTGTGGCATTTCCTGGCATAGGCACAACAGTCGGCATCCATTGTGATCCAGTAATAGCCTGATCTTAACAACTTTTTAGCCATAGCATGCCCTCCGGCATGGGTACCAAAAGACCCTTCATGCACTTCATGCATCAATAAATCTGCTTCCGTCTCGTCAACACATCTGAGGAGTACCATATCAAAGTTCCTCTTGTATAAAGACCCATCAGTGTTCAGAAAGAAACTTCCAGCAAGCCTTCTCAAGGTCTTCTTATCGTTGGAAGATGCCCCAGGTGGGTATGTTTGATCCTCCAAGAAGCACTTAATATCATGGAACCAAGGCTTATCATCTTTGACAACATCTGCTGCGAATACATATGCTGGTCTATCAAGTCTCGATACTGAAATCTGAGGTACAAAGTTAGCAGCTTGAACTTTGATCATGGACGAAATGGTAGCCAAGGCATCTGCAAACTGATTCTCATCCCGAGGGATATACTCAAGTTTGACTGTTGTGAGGAAAGTCAATAACCTTCTTGTATAATCCCTGTAAGGTATCAGATGATCCTGGTGTGTATACCATTTCCCATTGGTCTGATTGATTACCAAAGCTGAATCTCCGAATACAGTTAAAGTCTTGATCCTGAGGTCAATGGCTTCCTCAAGACCCATAATACAAGCTTCATATTCAGCTTCGTTGTTAGTGCAGTTGAAAGTGATTTTTGCCGAGAAAGGCATGTGAACTCCTTTGGGTGTAATGAGTACTGCACCAACACCACGGCCATTCATGTTAACAGCCCCATCGAACATCATAATCCACTCTTCCTCCGGGTCAGGCCCTTCAGTGTGAATAGGCTCTTCATGATCTTTTGTTTTAATGAACATGATGTCTTCATCAGGGAAGTCAAACCTCATAGGCTGGTAATCATCAATGGGTTGCTCAGCAAGATATTCAGACAATACACTGCCCTTGATGGCTTTCTGAGACGTGTACTGGATGTCATATTCTGTGAGAATCATTTGCCATCTTGCAACCCGTCCGGTAAGAGCTGGCTTCTCGAATATGTACTTAACTGGATCCATCTTTGAGATCAACAAGGTAGTGTGGGTCAACATATACTGTCTCAGTCGGCGAGCAGCCCACGCTAAAGCACAGCAAGTTTTCTCGAGCAGTGAATAACGCTGTTCACAGTCGGTAAACTTTTTGCTTAGGTAGTATATTGCATACTCTTTTCGACCAGACTCGTCATGCTGGCCCAGCACACACCCCATCGACTCTTCTAATACTGTCAAGTACATAATCAGAGGTCTTCCTTCAACTGGCGGCATAAGGATTGGAGGTTCCTGCAGATACTCCTTGACCTTGTCAAAAGCCTTCTGGCAATCTTCGTTCCACCTGACCGTTTGTTCCTTTCTTAACAGCTTGAACAAGGGTTCACAGGTTGCTGTAAGGTGTGATATGAACCGTGAAATGTAGTTCAATCGACCTAAAAACCCTCGAACTTCTTTCTCAGTTTTCGGTGCAGGCATCTCTTGAATGGCTTTGACTTTATCGGGGTCCACTTCAATCCCTTTCTCGCTTACAATAAAACCCAGCAGCTTACCAGATCGCACCCCGAATGTGCATTTGTTGGGGTTCAACTTCAGTTGATACTTTCTCAGACGCTTGAACAACTTGAGCAGATTCACCAGATGATCTTCTTCAGTAAGGGACTTGGCAATCATATCATCCACATAACATTCTATTTCTTTGTGGATCATATCGTGGAATAATGTTACCATAGCCCGTTGATACGTTGCACCGGCATTCTTGAGCCCAAATGGCATTACCTTGTAGCAGAACGTGCCCCAGGGTGTGATGAATGTTGTCTTCTCCATGTCTTCAGGTGACATTTTAATCTGGTTGTATCCTGAAAATCCATCCATGAAGGAGAATACCGAGAACTGAGCCGTGTTATCAACCAATACATCAATGTGAGGTAGAGGGAAATCATCTTTCGGGCTGGCTCTGTTCAGATCCCGGTAATCAACACACATTCTTACTTTTCCGTCCTTCTTAGGCACAGGTACTATATTAGCAACCCACGGCGGGTATCTAGTTACAGCAAGGAACCCGGCGTCCCATTGCTTTTGTACCTCTTCCTTGATTTTCATAGCCATGTCTGGACGAGTACGGCGCAGTTTCTGTTTAACCGGTGGGCACTCTTCTCTCAAAGGCAGCTTGTGCACGACAATATCGGTATCCAACCCCGGCATATCTTGGTAAGACCAAGCAAACACATCTACATACTCTTGAAGCAGATCAATCAGTTGCCTCTTTACCGAGTCTTGCAGGCAGGCCCCGATTCTAACTTCTTTCACGTCTTCCTCTGTACCAAGATTAATCACTTCAACCTCCTCCTGGTGAGGGGTAATAACATTTTCCTCTTGTCTTAACAACCTGGCTAGCTCTTCAGGAAGCTCATATTCTTCTTCAACCCCTTCATCAGCTTGATTGATTGGATTGTCAAAGTCATACGAAGTCATAGCCGTGCTGTTGTCGGTGCTGTCTGGGAGGCAATCTCTGCAAGGGTTTAATTTGTTCATTTTAGTGATCTGATTTTAGTCTTGTTTAGAAAAAGTGAAATAAAATTGTCATTTTGGAAACACCGCCATTTATTTTTTTGTACAAAAAGAAAAATGGAAAAACAGTGAACGAAAAGAAAAAGACTCGTTTGCAAAAAGGTGTCTGATATTTCATTAATTGATCTTGTTTGCACAAAAAGTACAGATGGCCCGATTACAAAATGAGTCTTGTCATCTTGGGCAAGATGCAAGACTTTGATGCATGCTTATAAAAATACAGGAAATAATAATTACTCTGCATGAGTAACTCTTATAATTTCCTGGGAAGACCAGTTCGAGACACTGCTCCCCGGGATCTTTGGACGAATCCAGCTTTCCAGGTTGCGTTCTTCTTCCAGCTCGTCTTCCAGACAGTTGATAGCATCGGGGGTAAGCATCCCCCCACTGACAAAACCAGGCTCTCCAGCAGCCTTTGCTTGATGTTAAGTTGGTCTGTAACCCAACCCAAATTTGTCTTTCTTCTCCTCCACAGCTAAAACCTTGCCCCAGCCTAGGGCAGTTCCTTCCTCAACAACCTTCCGGGCTTATTGGTATGATGACATGGAGATCCCAGATACAGCAGATGCTTCATTGACATTCAAGGCTTCAAATCCTTGGCTCATTGTTTCATGGATCTCCCCATCCATTTCAATATACTTATAAGTAGCCAGATGGCTAACAAATATATCCTCCTCCCCACAGATTGTAGCAACTTGGCCTTCCCACTCATATTTTAACTTTTGGTGAAGGGTAGACGTTATTGCGCCGGCGGCGTGAATCCAGGGTCTACCCAACAAACAGCTGTAGGCGGGCTGAATGTCCATCACATAAAAGATAGTTTTAAAGGTCTGTGGGACAATTGTCACAGGCAGCTCAATCTCTCCCAGAACCGATCTCTTAGAACCATCAAAGGCTCTTACTACCAGGTTGCTGGGTCTCAATGCCAGTCCATCATATTCTAACTTCACCAGAGCCTTCTTTGGTAAGACATTCAGGGACGAACCTGTGTCTACCAGCACATGAGAAAGGACAGCTCCTTTGCATTCCATGGTTATGTGCAAGGCTTTGTTGTGGTTGCGGCCATCCGCTGTCAAGTCAGTATTGGTGAACCCTAGCCCATTGCTAGCAGTAACATTTCCAACCACGGTTTCCAACTGGTTGACAGTAATCTCTTCAGGCACGTAAGCTGCGTGCAAGACTTTGAGTAGTGCATTCCGATGGGCTTCGGAGCACATAAGCAGTGAGAGGATAGAGATTTTGGATGGCGTTTGGTGAAGCTGATCCACAATTTTGTAATCACTCTTTTTGATGATTCGCATAAACTCATCAACTTCTTGATCGAACGGTGTCTTCAAGGCTTCTTTGATTGTTTGATCTTCCTGCACCGGGCTCTTTCCTTTTGCCTTGGCAGCAGCTTCTGCTTCGGCTGTAGGTCTTTGAATTGGTGGAGCAAAGAGACGTCCGCTTCGAGTGAAGCCTCCGCCTCCCCCCACATTATCTACTTGTGGTGCAGGTGTTGATGTTTCAAGAGTGATTCTTTTTCCTTCGCAGTACACGTCAGAGCCATAGTGCCAAGGGATGGCCCTATTGCTTTCATATGGTACTGGTCCAGGCACCGTGACAGTGACTGGACTGATTGTTGCTGCTGAAGGGACTGTAATTGTTTGCGGATCATAAAAGATTGTAACTGGTGCTCTGATGGGAGCAGCACCTTCTGAATGGTAGGCAGAGTTGTTTTCAGGATCATAAAATATTGTGACGGTAGAGACATCTTCATGAGTTGTTGCTGGTGTTGTAGGAGGTATTGGCGGAAGAACGGATGTCGTCGTTGTAGAAGGTTCGAAATGGAGTGAAGCTGAAGTTGTAGCAGGAAGATTTGTTGAAAACTGATCAGTTGAGATGATAGATGAAGTACTTGTTGATGAAGCCGAAGAATTGTCAGGAACAATAGTCGCTGCAGTTGTAGGAGGTTCTGAAACCGTTGCTGATGAAATTGCTGGATTTGTTGGAAATGATGTGGTGATCTGAAGTTGGCCACTCTGAATGAGGCCATCTATGCCATTCCTCAAATTATCGCACCCATTTAACGAGATATTACAGTAAGCACAACCCAACTCACACCCCGGGAACATCTGACATTCCAAGAGCTGAGCTTTGATTTCCACCAATGGTGTCCTGATCTGTCCCACACTAGTTATTAAATAAGACGGCTTGTCTTCTTCAATAGCGTTAATCCTAGGGCCACCGTGATTCGGCATGGGGTTCTTATTGACATTGGGTGGTGGTGCGAAATTCAGAGCCTTTGAGTCCACCAGGTCTTGTACTTTCATATGCAGAGCCCTGCATTTTTCTGTACCGTGGCCAGGTGCGTTTGAATGAAAAGCACACCTAGCATTGGAGTCATAATTCCTTGGTAGACTGTTGGGATCCGGAGGTGCCAACGTTCTTAGCTCAACCAGGTTGAGTTTCAGAAGTTGTGGCAGCAAAGTAGCATATGGCATGGGGATCGGATCAATCACTCTGTTAGCTTGAGATGGCCTTTGTTGGAATGGCCTTTGCTGGTTATTGTTGTTGTTGCTGTTGTTGTAATTTCTTGGAGGATACTGATTTTGCTGATGATACTGAGGTTGCGGCTGATAGTTTTGTTGAGGAGGTTGATAGACTGGTAGAGGATGAGCTGGAGCAGGAATGGTGACTGCTGCTATTGACCTTTGAGCATATTGGGGCCTGCCCCTGTTTGAATGGATGGCATTGGTCTCGCCAGTTCTTCTCGGGCCTGCAAAAGGCTTTCTTGTACTACTGGACGAGCTTGCACCGTTGTCTGAGATCTTTCCCATTTTTAACAAGCTTTCAATTCTCTCCCCGGCTATGACAACATCTGCAAAGCTAGTGGAAGAGAAAGCAGCCAACCTGTCAATATATGTTCCCTGAAGGGTGTTCATGAACATATCTGCCATTTCCCGTTCAGACATAGGTGGTTGAACAGCAGCAGCCAGCTGCCTCCATCTCTGTGCATATTCTCGGAAACTTTCCCTTGACGACTGTGACATTCCCATTAGGAGGGTCCTGTTGGGTGCCATGTCCAGATTATACTGATACTGTCTGATGAAGGCTTCTGCCAGGTCCTTCCAGCATCTAATTGTTGCTCTTGTCAGATGGGAATACCACTCCCTCAAAGCTCCAGTCAAGCTATCTTCAAAATAGAACATCCACAATTTCTCGTCCATGGTATAAGCTTTTAATCTCCCGAGAAAAGATTGTAGATGGGTTCGAGGACAAGAAGTCCCATTATACTTTTCGAAACAAGGAGGCTTGAACTTATGGGGGATCCTGACCCCGTCTACCAAGCCCATATCCATGACGTCGAAGCCCAAAGAGTTTTGAGATTCTAAGGACCTCAACTTCTCAGCTATTTCATCCAATCTTCTATCATATGCTTCTTCACCAGCGCCCATTACTGTGAATTGGTCCTCCTGAGGATCCTCTTGAAGTACCCTAGCTGCGGTGGCAGTCCCTTGAACATTTGCTGGAATATTGACCTCAGGATGGAGGTGTGGCCCAAATACCGGAGGGTTGACGTGAGGTTGGACTCTTTCATTGTTACTGGTACCGGCAGTCCCTACATGTGGATCCTCTTGATTCTGCCTTTCCACCATGGCCCTCAATCTTTCCTGGCTCTGAGCCATGTTGTTCATAACTTCCATAAACTGAGTCATTTGATTCCTCATCTCTAGCCTTTCATTTGCCATTTGATTTCTGACCTCAGTAAGGTCCTGCTGCATCTGATCCATCTGAATTCCCGGAAGGTTGTTTCGGGTTGGATAACGGTGCGGACGGTTGAGGGGAAATACCCGGCGCCTAGCAATAGTTCCTGATTTATCACAACAGGGGTTAGCAACAATAAAACAGAACCTACAAAACAAACAAAGGGTTAGTATGCAATGCAGTTATGCTTATTTGTTCTCAAGGTATCCGGTTTGGCCTTCAGTTTTGACCCTTCCAGACCCTTGGAGACGCTGTTGATGTTGCTTCCGAAGTAAACTAACATGAATATATTACATAAGGTGAAATAATACAACTTGTTCATTTTACAACACAAGCCCCTTAAGGGGTCAAAATACATCACAAAAAGTAAAAGTACATGGAATAGAAACAACAACAAGCAAATGGTCAAACACCAAGGCCAAACTCATCCTCACGAACTTCCTTGAGAAGTGCTTCGGTCACAGGATCAGCCGGACGCTCTGTAAGATTCCGGATAAGGAGGTTCCGGGTTGCAACAGCTGCTGCTAGCTTTTTGTGCTGAGTTTGGTCCTTGGACCTCTTCACCCCTGCTTTGATCTTCAGCTCTGATATTTCCCTCTGGGCTGCTGCCAGGGCTTCTTGCTGTTCTCTTGCACTAGCTTCCAGTTGCTCCATCTTGTCTTGAACTCTCTTGTCCTCCAGGGTACGAGCCTCGGTGATTCTGACCCACCGGGCTTGACTCTCCTTTAAGTACAAGTCTGTCCTTGCTCTCTGGAACTGGGCTTCTTTGCAAGCATTCTTCAGAATTTGTTCACCAGCCTTAGACTTTTTGATATAATCCCCAGACTTCTCAATCTTAGTCAGATGCTCTACTCTCAACTTCTCCAATCTCTCAATCTCCCTCATACCTTCACTCCTCTCCCGGAGGGTCTTCTGCAAAGCTTGGGTTAACTTCTCATTTCTTTCCTTCAAGCCCTCAAACTCCTCCAAACTGATAGTAGCAGGGGGTGGTGATGAAGATGACTCAGGCATGTCTTCTATGGTAAAGGGCATTCCAGAGAATTGAGCCCTGGCACAGGACCACTCGTAGTATTGTGCTGATGCCACATTATTGCACTTCCCCAGAATAGTGACTCCCTTAGTTTGAACATTATCCCAGGCCCAGGCAGCCTGCCTAACAACAGTCAAATTAATCTTGTTCTCACAATAGAGGGTCTCCACCAAGTCCTGTGCCCTAGGAGTATGGACCAGTGCATAGCCCAGTTGCCTCCTGAACAGCAGAGGGTTGTAATTGATACTACCCTTAACTCCTATTAAAGGCACATTGGGAAAATGCCCACAGTTGGTGATGATATCTCTGCCCTTGGTGCTTTGAGTGCACCATCTGATGTCAGCTGAAGTTAGAACAGTGAGTCTCTTGGCCTAGTTGCTCTGTTGATGAGGGTTCAGGAATGCATCTGTCCTAGGTAGATGCCTGAGAAGCCAAGCATGGAATAATGGAGCACAACACCTCACTAACCTCCCCCTCTGTTTTTCATTCCTCTGATGCACTGAGTAGTAAAGATCCCCCAATAAAGTTGGCACTGGGTTCTTCAGGATGAACAGATGGATTGCACTCTTGCTAATGAATCGAGGCTCATCTGCAAACAACACAATTCCATATATGCTTAAGGCCAATAGAGCACAAACAACTTTCCACTCTCCCAGGGAAACCTTCAGACTAGTTTGAGAAATTAAGAAGTCCAGATGAAAGCCAGGGATCCCAGCTTTAGAGGTCATATGCTGCTCAATCAGGACAGGTTCCAGATGTAAAGCTTTTGCTACTTCTCCATTGCTAGGAAAGACCATCTCAGGGTTGAAAGGGATTCCAGCCCTGATAGGCATACCAACTAATGAGGAGTATTCTTCCAATAAGGGGCCCAACTGGAAGTCTTGAAAAGTGAAACATCTCAATGGGGGATCATAAAACTGAATACAAGTGTGGATAAGGCTTCTTTGTGAGGGGTCCAGATCCATAACCATGTCAAGTATATCCCCATAATGCTCCCTGAACAAGGGTATGTGATCTGGAGTGATCAGGGTCTGAATCCTCCTGATGTCTGATAACTCTGGTTGGAAGAAGTGATAGGTGATATTGCTCTTTTTAGGAGCCATGATGCTGAAGACTGAGTAGAGACAGGTGCTGATGACAATGCTGAAGTGATGAGCCACTGGTTGGCTGGTGCTGGTGATAGCTGAAGCAGACAGCTGATAACTGAAGCAGGTGTTGGTGAAGATGGGCCAATACTGAAGATAGGGTCAAAACCAAAACCAAATGAAGATGGATACCCTGAAACAAATAAGCAAATGTCAATATGATGCAATGATTATGTATGCAAATGATATGCAAAGGGTTTGTGACTGAGCTGGATCTGGCCAAAATAATCTGATATAGTTCCAAGTGTGTTCAAGAATTCCAGATGGAGGTCTACAAAACCAGTAACCAAGGTGGGGGACTCAAATAAAGAGCCACATGTCCAGGGTTTAGAATCACAAGAACTGTCCAACATGGAGTACTCTTAACAAAGCAAAGTAACAGAGTATTCTGAGGTCAAGGTACCTGCAAACCTGTAAACAGCCCAACCCCCTCACAGGTGGTGTTCTAAAACAAGGATCCTCAGACTTGGATCAGTTATGAGAAGTGTAAACACTTCTAACCCGGAGGTACAGTGTTTACAATAACCATAACAATTCCTCCTCTAATTCACCCCAGTTTCTGAAGGTCAATACTAAAGGTCATCCAGACTTAGCAGGCTTCCCAGATAGCCCTAGCATTGCAGGAAATCTGCAACACAGAGTTCTCAAGAAGAAACCCATATCTGAACCGTGTTTCATATTCCCGCACCAGACCGAAATGGAATGGGAAAGAATATGATTCACTCTAGCCTAGGTGTCACTCAGGTCCCAGGTGTAGGACCTTAACTCTCAATAGAACCCCACCCACCAAAGCAAACAACAGATCCAGCCAGCAACATGACAGTATGATATATACAAAGTGCAATAAAGAAAGCAGTAAAGCAAACTGTACATAAAGCAAAATAAATACAAGCACAAATAAGCACACAACACCCCAGTAAGCACAAATCAATCAAGCGCTAGGAGGAACCCACAAAAAGAACCAGAAGCCCTGGTTGCAATATAAGGATTCCCCAGCAGAGTCGCCAAGCTGTCGCTCCCGATAAATGAAACTAAGTCCAGATAAGGGTACAGACGCGAACGGTCGGCGAGAGGGACAATGAGAACACACAGCCGTGAACTCACTGGAGAACGAATAGAGTCGCCAGCTAGGCATTTTTATCCCGGAGGAAAGGCAATGCTGCATAAGCCTAGAAAGAGATGGATAAGACGGTTTGCGAACCAGAGAGACTGAGAAAGGGGGTTGGTTACAACCTGGGAAGGTATTAGCACCCAGATTGTCCGTCGTACTCGACGGGATCCACGCTTAAAAGACTTGTGTTTTAAAGGGGTAGTGTCAGTGCAATTTGTGTATAAAATAGCTGGAAAAGAATGTACAGGTGTCAGTGTAAAAGAAGTGTAAGGTGTAGTATATACAGTGTCAGTGCAAGGAAGGAGTGAAATGCTCAAGATCATGAGGCTAAAGAATGAAGCTAGAAGGAGGGGGAATGTACAGAGACTTTTGTTCGATAACTGTTAAGTTATGCCTACGTATCCTCTCGTGCAATGAGGAAGTCAGAACACCGTAGTTCGACCCAAAGAGACTGACAGATGAATTGACTGGTGAACTTCTTACTTGCCTATGCTCAAGTGTATGATCTGTCTGGCACAGATGCAAACTGTCTTGCATTAGACGGAAGAAGCAAGTTCTAGGTTGTGAGTGAGGGTGATGAGAAAAGAATCCCGGAGGAGACGATTATTGTTTGTTTTTGTGTTTTCAGTCTTTTATTGCTTTTGAAAGTTTGTCATAAGTTAATGAGCTTAAGCCTAAACCAACGGATTTAGTAAACTCATCACATCTTCCCTCTGATTAGGGGTAATGAGAATACCTTAAGTGTGAAGTCAGATTCTCACACTTAATCACCTTTGGTGTAGGATTAAGATCATTAACCTACTTGTGGTTATTTAGATGTTTTTGTGGTTTTTGTTTAGTGCTAAGTAATGAGATTAAGCCATAATCATGGATTAAACAGGCTCATTACACCATCCTAATAGAAGGATAATAGATGAGAATGTTTAAGCTGAGGAAAGCTCCTCAACTTAATCCATGGTTAGGGATTAAACTCATGACAAAACAAGCCCTTGATTAGGTGGATTTTATTTAATGGTATGATGATGAAGTGATTTTTATGATTTGTAAGACAACTTGAGGAGGACTTGTCCATTAACACTAGGGTTAGTCCTTCTTAACCAATTAAGGAAGAATTAGAACCCTAATGCAAGGCCCAAGTTACAAGTGTGATGTCTTGATACTTATTAAGTGGGTTGATTAAGAGATTTAAACACATGAAGGGTTTAACACTTAGGATTAAAGTTATACACTCCATCCTAAGAGAAGGATGCAGGCATAAGCTTAATCACAAAGCCTTAAAGCCTTTAGGGTTTAGTCCCTGATTATGAGATGAGAAGAGAAGACTCAAAGAGACACAAAGGTAAAACTATGAGGGGAGACTAATCAAAACCCTAATTCATTGTCATGCTTGGTTGTTCCTAAGGTTTGTGAGGTTTGCAAGGACAATCTTCAAAGGAGCCACCAGGAAGCAGATGAAAGGATCAAGAGAAGCAAAGTGACTTGCTTCATTCAAGAAGTCAAGTCACTTGAAGAAAGAAAGTGGGAAGAACAAGAATGAGCAAGCTCAAACTCAAACACATACATAAATGCAGCAATGGATGCAAGAGAGATGAAAAGAAAAGTTATGAGAAGTGAAGGCAAATTCACTTCTCAAGTTTACTTACCACCTGAAATGTTAGAAAGAATTGCAATGCAATGCAAAATGAAATGAAATGGTGTGATGAGAAACAAAACCAGAAGCATGTTGGTGATGACAATGATGCTATAAGATGATACAAACATGAGGCAGCACATGGAAATGATCATACAAGTTCATGAATGTAAATGAAACAAGCTAGGAACCATGATCACATGACAAGTTAGGAAGCATACAAAGCATACAACATGGCAAATATGTAATGCAATGATCAAACATACTTTCTACATGTCTTATGATGTTAAATGAAACACATGAATGCTTGAAATGTCATGACAAGTCATATTATGCAAGAGAATGCAAGAGGTATGCAAATGGAAGCCCAAATTAGGGTTTATGGATCAAACAACAAACAAAACCCAAAAACAGAAGCAAACCCTAAGATAAAAAATGGAAAATGCCACCCAAAGAAACCCTAAACCTATACTAAACCAAGGTCCAAAGGGGAGGTCTCAACTCTCAACCAATCTCAAGATATGAATTTTCTAAGTTATTAGGGTTTTTAGGGTCCCTAAACAAAAGAAATGCCAATCAAATTGAAAATGAGGAATCAAATCAAGGCCATTTACACCTAGAAACTACATGCTAAACATAAAACAATGCAAAAAGAATCAATGTCCAACTCTTCTCAAATAGGCAGAAATGATTTTTTGAACTTATGATCAAAATAATGCACAAAAAATGATTTATTTCAATGAAAAATTCTTAAAATGCATCAGGATCAAAAAAGAAATTTGGTTTGAAGGTTGGACAATGTTTCTAAATGTCTTAGAACATTTCATGAATTTTTTGGTGATTTTTAAATACCTAAAAGTATTTTTAATTAATTAATTTCCATTAATCAATTAAAAATAATCTTTTAAATATTTAAAAATACTTTTTTAATGATAAAAAATAAAATAAAAATATTTTTGTGTTTACAAAATTAATAAAACTCAGAGGAAAAAGTTTTATAATTTTTAAACCTTTTTTACTATTTTTAAATAAATGTGCAAATAAAAGGAAAAGAAAATGAATTAAAATTAAATAAAATGAAAGGTAATCAGAATGGAAGGCCAGGATTGGGTCTGGATTCAAACACGTTGACCACGCGCGCTAATGGAAGGTCCAGATTGCATCTGATTAAATTATCTTAATTAAAATTAATTAAAACTAATGAGAGAGATTAGGGCTAAACAGATTGATCTGGGCCTTTCATTCGCGCGGGGAGTCAACCGGTCAACATCATCCAACGTCCCACATTCAAATGACACTAATTACGCAATTAGGGCACAAATCACTTTCAGGCGGCCGGAGAAGACTTCCGGTCGTCTTCTCCGGCCAGCATCTCCCCTGAAAATCCCCAAAACCCCTCAAATCGTAACAAAAATGAAACCTAAGCATACAGAAATGATTCCCATGATCCCCTGAATTAAAACCCTAAGTCAAAACTAATTTATTCTTCCCCAAATCCATGAATCGAGCAAAACAAATTTTAGGGCACGCAGGTTTCAGAAGCTAATTAAATACTCATTTCAAAGCCATTTCAAAAACTGAAAGCATATTCATGATCAGGAAGGCACAAAGAGCAAGTTTAGAACAAAAGAAAAGGTTTCTGGAAAAATATTTTTCAAGCTACCTGAGATTCGAAGCTTTCACTCTGATGACTTTCTGGCCACTTCTTTCAGTGCAATCCACTCCACTTGATCCCCAGATGATGTTTGAATGCTTTGGAGGAGTTTATATTGGCTGGATGAGGAGTTTGACAAGCTTCTGCTCAAGCTCAGTCAGAAATGGCAATGGAGTTTCAGGCAGTTTCAGGTCATTGTGAATGGTTCTTTGTGATCAGAACAATGAATGGAGAAGGTCTGTGGTGTTTGTTTGGGTGTTTGTGAGCTATGGAAGGAGTTTCGAATGAAACTGCAAGTTGAGGTGAGAAATGGCAATGGGGTGTTCTTGCTTGTTTCAGGCCTAGCTCTTGGTGGTTTGAGGTCTATGAAGTGTGGTGAGTTGAAGTGTGGAAATGGCTTGGATGTTTGATGGCTGGGCAGAGAGATTCGAATGAATATGCAGCTGGAGTGTGTTTTGTGTATGTGATCTTGTGAATGGTTTCATCCTTCCTAGATGTATGGAATGGCTTGCTCTTTGTCCACATAAACCTCTCTCATTGGTCAGATGACAAGACATGTGCTTTATTGATTGGTAAGTCACCTTTTGCAAAAAGTCCAATTCTTGTAAGAGAGGGCATGGGCTAAGCTCTAGCTAAGTACAATGGGCATGGGCTGCGCAGCATGATGTGTGTGTGAGGCTAGCTTGGTTCAGCAGCCAATGCATCAAGTTGGTGAGATGTGATCATGAGTTTTGCAACTTGGTGCCTTTATGGTTCACATGGAAGAAAGTCTTGTTACATGAACCAAAACATGAGAAACCTTGGTCCAATTATGACTTTTAGGACATGTAGAATGTTTGTGTCATGGTTTGATGCCAATTAGAAGTTGCATTTTGCCTTGGTACATGATTTTGCAACTTTCACACTTGGTGCATAACTTGAAAATCAATGATTTTTGCCAACTTTGTCACACCATAACTTTTGATCCAAGAAGAGTTTGATCATGTTCTTGTACTTTTTGAAAAGGGAAAGATGAGATTTACAACTTTCATGACCAAAGTTTTTCCATTTGAAGCATTTTTGGATCAAGAATCAAGGCTTGAAAAATGACCTAAAATGAAGCATTCTTGAAAAGTCAACTATGCCCAAAAAGTCAACATTTGCAAAAACCCTAAATTCTTGATTTTTATGAACTTCAACCTTCTTCCATGATCAAATAAAGATCATATACACTCAAAATGATGAAGATCACCCATTGGTTGGGTCATTGGGGGCCTCAGATGCCCTGATTTTACACTGACTTGTCTGAAAAGTCAACTCTTGATCAGATGACTTCCCCATGGAATTTCTTCATGAAAATTGACATGCATACTCCCTATACCATATAGAGACCAATGGAAACAATAATGACCAAAAAATTTGGAGTTATGGCCTCTGAAACCAAAACCCTAATTTTAGGTCACCTGTGCAGTCAAACTTGGCTCTGCATCCATTCAAACCCTAGTTCTTGTGACTCTTTTGAATTCTTGGCTTTGTGAGGATGTGATATGATGCTTGAACACATGTAGACCCCTTTTAATTGATTGGTTGCCTTTGGGGTGGCTCAAGAGGCTTTTGGCTTGCTCAGATCACAAACCCTAGGTGCAGATGACTTAGAAACTATGCAGTGAATCAAAAATGAGATATGAGATGATATGATTGTGTTTATGCATATGAGAGTGATCACAAGCCATGGTGAAATGGGTGAGGGAAAATTTGGGGTGTTTACATCATCCTGTAAGTTTCTCTGTTTATCAAACACTCAGGTATATGCAAACGAATATTTTCAAAAATGCAATGCTTATGTCTGTCTTGAAATTTTGAAAAAGAGTTCTTTTAGAAAAACATTTTTTGTGAAAACTGTGATATTAACTCAAGTTTTATAATAAGCCCTAAAGGAGTCAGGATACCTTTTTGTAACAGTACGCTTTCAAACTAACCATGCTTCAGTTAGGACTTTTAAAGGGTTATAACGTGGCCTGGTTCATGGTTTAAGAAACAAAGGATAAAGGCTCAAATTTTATTTGTACCCAACCCAATCTTCATGATGTTCTTCAGTCCTATACTTAGTTAACTTATGCATTAAGGCTCAAAGGAGTTTTGAATTGTAACACTGACATTTGTGATGGTTCAGAAACCCAAAATTTATTTGAACATTCAGTCATCTTTCTTTGTTGAGGATTCATAGTGACCTCTTTTTTCTTTTGACTTTGTTATCCCTTCTTTTTGCCTGAACTGTTTATTTCAAAGTTACAGTCAGCGGGATGTCTTAATTTTTTTTACTAAGTCTCCTTCATAGGTTTTGACTTAGTGGGTTTTTCTTTTGTTGGATATTGACTGTCAGGTTTAATGATTACAGAGAACCATCATTAGTTGTGTACCACACAGATAATTGGCATATTTGAGTTAACCGAGTAACTACCCTGCCCCGGGTTATGAATAAGGGTTTTAATTTGTGCGAGAATAAAAACTCCTACTTCATAGGCTCAAAAGGGTTGACTTGGGATTAACTTCCTTATATCTCCACTGTTTAGGAATTGAAACAATGCCTGTACATCATCAGCATAGTCTGTTCAAAAGCATACTACATAAGATTATGGTATTGTTTTCGTCATCCTCCTTCTACATGCTTATAGCTTTATCAGGAGTTAAATATCACAAGATAGAAATATGAAACATACTTCAATTTATAGAGTAACGAATGGATTAATTCAAGACAAACATATGCAATGCATTAATGAAAACAAAAGTTTAACATAATAGTAAGTGTTCAAACAAATAAAAGAAATTACAAATGAAAATTCAAATGTTGTCCCATCCAGTTGGCTGAATGTCCTCAATTGCAATCTGTGAACTTTGAGGAGCAGTATACTTCACCATGAAATCAAATTTGCCACTTGGATGTCCCAAGGTGCCCCATATCTCAACAGGAACAGGTAGGCTTCCTTTCTTGCTACCTTGGGCAACTTGTCTTGCAGCTTCGGTGTTTGATGGGTGATAGTAGAATTCAACTTGACCTTCTGGAGTAACCTCTAGGATTCCTTCGTCAATCAGGTCTTGGATCTTTTTCTTCAATGTCCAACAACTATTAGTATCATGTCCAGGACAGTTGGAGTGATACCCACACCTTGCCTTGGGATTATAGCAAGGAGAGGAAGTTTTAGGATTTTGAGGAGAATTTTTCAAAGAAATTAGTTTCATATCCAACAAGCATTGTAGAACTTGTGACATTGGAGTGCTGAACTTGATAAACTGCCTTCTATATTTCTTGGGTTGATGTGGATTAACCTTATCAGGTCTTTCTTCTTCAACTGAAGAACAATCAATGGCAACCTGTTTCTTACCTTCTTTTATCCTCATCTTCCTTTCAACCAAATCAGCTTGTTTTGACGGAGGTTGACTGACAATTAGATCCCTGACTCTATCACTTTGAAGTTTGTGGACAAAGGTTCTCAGCTCTTCTTGCCCCTGAGCTAAACTTTGGATAAGGGCCACCTGGCCATTCATCTGGATCCTCATTTCTGTTATCTCAGCTTGCAATTGTTCCAACTGACCATCCTTGTTGTCCTCAGGACTCTTCTTCTTAGCCAGCAGTGTCTTCAATTCATCTTGCCCCTTGGACAAGTTCAGGATCAGCTCTTGGAACTGCGCATTTTGTGCCTGGAGATCCTTAACTGTCTGTTCAAGAGCCATTGCTGAAATAAACAGCGAGAAGATAAGAAACCTGTGCACAATAAACCTGTGATGTAATGACATGATATGTGAATGCATATGCAATGTTTTCAAGGACCGCAGGATTTAAATTTGCTTAAACAAACACGAAGGTAAACTTTTATTAGTAATAAATTTGTTTTTCCTCTTGGGCTTACAAAAATGAAATGAAATAAATACAAAAGATGGGGTTTTAAGTCTCCCATGGACGTTTCCTCTTTGTGTTGAGGTATGAGTTGAGATTCCGTTCCTCATGAAGTTGCTTTGTTAGTTCTAGGACTCTTTCTTGGCTTGCTTTGTAATGAGCCTCGAAAGTATCCCTTTGCTCCTTCAACTGGATCCAGGATCTCTGCAAGTCTTCCAGGTCAGTAGGCATGTCTGGGTGAAGGATGGTATAAGCAGTATCTCCTTCAGCAACAGGTTCCATGGTAACTGGCAGGAAGGCAGGATATGGCATCATGAGAGTCTGAGCACGAGATCGTACCCATCTGAGATAAGCTTCCATAGGAATAGTGTACTTAGGCTCCAGTGTCTTGCTGTCAACCCTGTTTACTTTTCCCCATGCTCGTATGAATCTCTGACGGTAACCTTGAAGGTCGTTGTCGTAGTCGAACACAATGCCCTGAATCAACATGTCATGTGGGCCATCACTCCGAGCATAACCAAACTGTCGTAAAGCTAGAGAGGGGTTGTAAGTGATGCCTCCTCTTATGCCTAGAAGTGGCACGTTAGGAAACTCCCCACAACGGTCAATGATAGTGACATTCTCCATATATCTGGAGCACCAATGAATGTCTGAATGAGAGAGTGACATAATTCTTTTGGACCACCTGGACCCTTGCTCATTATTCATTACTGAGCGAGGAAGGTGAGAAATAAACCACCTAGAGAGCAAAGGTATGCAGCACATCAAAGTTCCTCTTGCCCTTGTAGTACGGGTATGAAGAGAGTGTAGGGTGTCTCCAAGCAATGTAGGCACTGGATTGTGACTCAGGAATATGTTGATGGCATGAACGTCTATGAACTGATCTGGATTGGGGAACAATACTAAGCCATATATCAGCAGGGCTAAGATCTCCTCAAAAGCATCATAGCTCATAGCCTTCAAGAACACTTGAGCTTTATCCACTAATACCTTAGCAAGAATACCTTTAACTCCGCTTCTCGTTTCTAGAACAATGTCAGACTTCTTCAGATGTAGAGCTGCAGCAATAACCTCAGGTTTAAGCTCTTTTTCTAAACCTGTGAATGGTTTTTGATCAAGAACAGGTATACCCAGAAGTTTAGAGAACTCTTCCATTGTAGGAACCAGTTGATAGTCAGGGAATGTAAAGCAATGGTGCTTAGGGTCAAAGAACTGAAACAGGACACTCATCATGTCTTCATTGAATCCTGAGGTGACCAGATCCAATAGGTGACCATGTCTCTTGATGAACTGGGAATGATCAGACACTTGAGAAACCAACTCTTTAAGCTTAGCAGGTATGCCTACAAAGTTGATCCTGATAGTGTTTATACGAGCAGAAGCCATGACCTGCAACAAAGAACAAAGATAAATCCTTTGGTCCTTGAAATGGTTAGTGAAAATGCTATGCTTATGATGCATGATGATGCTATGATGTTATGCTCAGTCACAAACATGTGTCACACACAACCAAGTCACACAATAGCCCTAGGTTTGAAGGCTTGCATGAGGTTTAAAGGTAAGTACCCTCCCCTGAAGTTAGTTGGTTCATCCTGTCCTACAAAAGTAACCAGGTTCTAAGGGATCTCAATATCATTGATCCTTCACAAGGGTGGTTGTTCAGTAGGCAACTTACTTGCCAACCAAAACCCTCCAAGTTTAGAATCTCAATGAGCGTAGTATCGAATGTCAACCAACTTCAGTCTGCACCAAAGCCGGTTACCTCACTACTTTCTAAAGGTCAAGATGAGTTAACTAGGTTTCTAAAAGTTAGTTAGTGCATTGACAACATATGGCAGCCTCATATTATCCTCAACTTGACTTAAGGAACATAAGCACCAACCAAGAAGTCGCACTAACTATGGCCACCAGATCAACCGTATCGATATACGTCGTACAGTTTCCTTGGTCTATTTCCATTTACCTATGGTACACTAGATCCGGGTTAGGACCTTTCACACATAAGAGCACCCCAACAAGTAATATAAAGCAAACAAGGCAAACAATTTAAAGTGATCTTAATTCCTAAGGGAACCCCTCTTAAATTTAAATCCCCAGCAGAGTCGCCAGTTCTGTAACACGGTGGGAGAACTGACTTTAGTTATGTTGCGGATAGCAAGAGTCGCCACCGACTTTTATTTTATCCAAAGGAAAGGCATAAAAGAACAGGAAAGACCTTTTAAAAGATTTTTGGGTCCGGGGGGTAGGTTATGCAAAGGGAAGGTGTTAGCACCCTTTACATCCATGGTTATCCATGGGCTCTTAGTTACTTAGCTCACTTTGAATTGTTTTTGAAAATGTGAAGTGTGTGAATAGAAATTTTCATAAGAGTTTAATAATGATCCATGTACGGATGCGTAAAAAACTTGTGTTTGAAAATTGTTTGAAATTGTGAAGTATTTGAAATTTGTTTTGAAATAGTGAGCAAGTAACTATGAGGAACCTACCCTAAAGTTTAAGTCTTTCTGTTCTTTAATCCTTTAAATGGTAAGACTATCCCTATTATTAAGGAATAGGTAGTCATTACCTTGGATGTATGGGACAAGTGAGGGTCATCTGTTTAATGAAGGCAACTGTAGGGTGTATTAAGCATTTAGGAGGGATTGTCATCATTATTCGAAAGGGACAAGATCATATTGAAAGGCAACCATTAAGGGACTTGATCTTTATTTAAGGGACTAAATGACTTTTCTTTTAAGGGACTTTGCTTTATACACCCCACTTGACCTTTTAATTAGGCAACATTGAGAGGCAACCCTAGAAAGTGAGATGGCGATTAAAAATCGACTTACGTGTGTGAGTGTTTAATTTTGTATTTTATCTTATAATTTAAATGACCTAAATTCAATTTTTAAATATAATACATGTTTACACTCCCTATTTTACTAACCATGGCATAAAAATAATTTAAATATTTACAAAAATTACATCCAGGAGCATTTACATAATAATGAAGCAATTTAAATAAATAGCAAAAAATAAATAAGCAAGATATAAATAATAAGTAAAATAAATAATTAAGCAATAATAATTATAATAGGGGTTAGTAATAATAATTAAAAATAAATAAGGTTAGTGAAATATTAATAATAAGCATAATTAAAAAAAATAAATGGATTAGTAATAAGCATGATTAGTAATAATAATAAACAAAATAAAATTTTAATGGCTTAATAGAAAAATAAGAACAATTATATTAATTAACCATAAAATTTAAAATTATAAACAAATTAAATAAATTATGAACATATTATGAGAAATTATCAAATTTGCAATTTTAGAAATTATTTACATATATAATTAATTATAAACAATGATATAATATTTATATATTAAAATGGGATTAATTATAATTTAATTATATTAAATAAAATATATACATAATAATTATTTTTAAAAAATTAAAGATTAGGTTTCTTAATTGTTTAGAAAAAAATAAACTAGGATTTATAAAATATTAGGGTTTTTTTTAGAAAAATATTTTAGGGTTTATAAGTTTGTAAGATAAAATTAGGGTTTAATTAAAATAAATTAAATTTTATATACAACAAAATTAAATCTAATTACTATAACATACATATTTTTAAATATACATAATTTTAATCTATTATATTTATGAATATTTAATTAAAAGAAAATAAAAGAATTATAAAAAATAATAAGTTAAGAAAACACAAAAAAATTATAAAACTCACCTGCTGGAGCCTAGGGTCGAACCCAGGTCTCCCAGCCTCCATCCACAACCAACAACCAACTGAGCTGCGTGCCACTGGTGAATAAAGGATGACCAATGCTTATTATATATTAAACCTGCCAATATCATAGAATTTTTACCAAAAAATAATGAAGGACGGGTTCGAACCCTTGTCCTTGGCTTCATTCACACGCGTACTAACCACTAGACCATCTGCAACATTTGTAACTTAACCACAAACAAAAACTATATAATATAAAACAACATTTGAATTTCAGAAACGCGCGCGAACCAGCTTCATCTTCTCCAGATTACCTGCGAAAATTCATGCAGTTTTACCTACGAAATTTCCTGCGTGTTCTTCCATATTCAAAACCTGCGAAAATCAAACACCCACAAAACAGTACAATTTCTTTCAATTGATCAGTGTATTATGATCCTCATGGTTCACACAACATCCCTATGTTCTTAAAATTTATTTATTTTTGGTCTAGCATGAAACCCTAAAAACTCAACCGAAACCCTAACAATGGCTTCCTTTGATTCTGGTCACGAAACTTAAATTCAATTGTCCAGAAAGCTTCACCACATCAAAACAAATCATATTAGTAGGTCACAATCAACAAACAACACATAAATCAATGGAATCGAAAACAAGTTATGGATGACATAAAACCGATTCGGTTTGTGCATTACAACATGGTTTTGATGCTTATGAGTAATGATTCATGATCAGTGAGGTCCAAGGATTCTTCTTGTGTCCTTAAAATACCTTAAAGAGCTTTGTATTGAGGAATCCGAATTTGAGTTTGGAGAGATTTTTGTGAGATGCAAACTTACACTTGGGGCTGTCAAAATTCGTGGCTTGCATTAGGGTTATGTTAAGTACTTATAGGAGGATGTATTAGGTCAGAAAAATCAAGTCATTGTGTGGAGAATTTGATATGAAAAGATTCAAAATGATCATGCCTTAAAAATCAAATATTCTTGTATGAACACTTGCTATTTTTGGATAATCCTCATGATTTCTTTCCACTTCAATTCTAACCAAATTTATGATTTTCTAGAAGCTTGATCCAATTCAAATCTTATATTTTCATATTTTATTTTTATTTAAAATGATTTTTAATGAATTAAATCAAAATAAATCAAAATAAAATAATAAAAAATATGATTTTTAATGATTTGGGTCGTGCATGAAGTTATTGTATGGATTGGGTCATCATTTGGCAAGCCCATTTGGAAGAAATTGGTTTTAGACCTCCATTTTCATCATAAACCAACTCAAAATTTCCCAACTTTGCAAGGGCACATATCCTTCAATTTTAATGCTATGAGGGTGTTCTTGGACATTTTGGAAATCTTGAATAGTCCTCTAACCAAACCCACTGGTTTCATGTCCATATCATTTACCAATCTCAAGTTATGCCCTTTTGAAGTTGTTGACTTTTTATTGACTTTCAAAAGGACCTATAATGTCTTAGCCCATACCCTCCAAATGAAGCATTTTTGGGCTTGGCTTGTGAGACACAAAGTTGTAGAGAATTAAATTTTCTTCAAAATTAGCTTTGGATGGATACTTGGTGATGAAGTATGTGAAAGTTATGGCTGGTCAAAGTTCAGTTGACTTTTACTAAGGAAACCCTAATTTAGAAACTCCTGATTCTTGATGATCTGAAATCTCCTTGATGAATCATGATCAACCCTTGATCAAATGATGAATTTTAATTCATATACTTGATGTTGGCAAAAAATCATGAAGTTTGACTTTGGTTTGACCACAGTTGACCTCAGTTTGACTTTTTAACTACTTTGACTGATTTTGACTTATCTGATCATTTGACTGAGCAAACTTTTGAGAAAAGTCTTGAAACTTGTCATGGGGATTATTACACACATATAAGATGTTATGAAGCTCACTTGAAGTCTTGGAAATCCATTTAGCCTGATTAAAGTCAAAAACCCTAGTTTTGGATGCACTGATTAGGAGGTGCATTGTCTGAGGGAATTGTCAACTCTTTTGACCAATTGTGAACTTTGTGAACCTTGTGAACCATCATAAAATGTCTTGTGAATCTCATGGGATGTATTGTGAACCTTGTGAACCTTGTGAACCTCATAAAGTGTCTTGTAGACTTCATGAACCTCATGAAAGGTCTTGTAAGCATTGTGAACCTTGTGAACCTTGTGAACCTTCTTAAAGTGACTTGTAGACTTCATGAACCTCATGAAAGGTCTTGAAAACATTGTGAATCTTGTGACCCTTGTGAACCTTCTTAGCACACAAAGTCTTGTATTGTGAGGGCAAATTTTGGGGTGCAACACCGTGCCCATACCTCAAAGTACAAAATCTTGACTTTTTGCAAAAACTCCCATACCAATCAGCATGTGCCACAACAACTCTCTGGCCAATCAACATTGTTTATGTGGACAATAAGCAACTCATTTCACACAACATTGAGGCCTGAAACCATCCATAGCATCAGAATCACAAAAACCTCAAGAAACCTTCCCTTCATCGAACTTTTCCACCAATCAACTCAGCATCACCCCAGGATCATTTCCCACCCATCACCATAGCTTAAAACACCTCCAAACACAAATACGATTTCTGCAACTTCAGAAACAAAGCACTCAAAATAACCACTCTAAGCTTCAATCAAGCTTGCCAATAGCTTCAGGAGGTCAAAGGGGAGTGGATTGCATACAGGGAGAGCTCTGAAAGTCCAGGTTGCAAAGCTCCAACTCAGGTAGTCATCAAGAACTTTTTTCCCAGAAATGTGTTTTCATGTTATAGAATGATTCCTCATGCTTCACTGATCATGCTGATGTCTTTACTTTTAAAAATGATTGAGTTTTAAGCATTTCATGATGTTCTGAAATTTTTGCCGTTTTGATGTTTTTATTCGAATCTTGTTGATGAGGAATGATAAATGATTTTTGAGGCTGGATTATTGTTTAGGGTGGTTAGTTGATTGATTCTGGAGGTTTTGGGGGCTTGGGGTGATGATTTGAGGAAGTTCAGGTGAGGGGTTGGCCGTAGAAGATGACCGGAGGTCTTCTCCGGCCACCTGGAAGTAATTAGGGCTAAACCCTGATTAAATCCCCAGATTGGTTCGTGGCCCTTAGATCTAGATTAAGGTTAGGCATTGAGTGGTTCAGATTAGTCCATTTAGTTTAATCCAGATTAATTAATTATAAAGCGTAATTAAAGCCCAGTTTAAATGTGGGCCATTGATCTGTGTGCGCAATCAATTCCCTCCAACCCAGTTTAAATCTGGGCCATCAGATCTGCATACTTTTCCATTTAATCCATTTTAAATCATTTTTATTTCATTTTCTTTGTATTTTCTTTCTCATTTTATTTAAAATATCAAAAAGCATCCAAAAAATATTATCTTTTGCATTCTGACTTTAAATATTTTTCTCATTCCAAAAATGATTTTTATTTTATTTTTTGCATTAAAAAATCATTTTTAAAATATTTAAATTTTATTTTTAATTAATTAAAGCCTTTTAATTAATTAAAAATACATTTAGGTTTCTAAAAATCACCAAAAAAATCATGAATCATCCCAATGCATTTAGAAACATTTTCAAACTCTTCACATAAATTTCTTTTTAGGTTTGATCATAATTTTTGAATTTTATTTGAATTAAGGGTCCTTAAAATCATATTTTTGAACCCTAACTTGAAAAAATCATTTCTGCCTAACCAAGAAGAGTTTGAAGTTGATTCGTTTTGCATTATGTGACATATTGTATGTAGTTTATAGGACATATTACTCATGAATTTATCTTGCATTTTCAATTTGATTTTTATTTTTCCCTTTGAACCACCCAAAAACCCTAGAAAACTTAGGAAAATCATAACGTTTGATTGTTTAGGCTTCTGACCTTCTCCTTTGGTGTGTGACCTAATGTGGGATTAGGATTTGTTTGAACTTGATTGCAAATTTTTATCATGTCATATGCTTCTGTTTTGTTCATTTGCATCTCATACTTTCACAAAACCCTAATTTCTCATGCTCACTTGCATTCACCTTGCATATGCATCACTACATGAACTTGCCATGACATTTAATGCATTCATATGTCATCTTAGACATCTTAGGACATGTTAGAACCATTCTTGATCATTTCTTCATTCATTTGCCATGATTTTCATGCATTTCCTTTCATTAACTTTCATGTGTTTTTAAACTTCAAAGCATGTTTCCATTTGCATCTCATCTTTGTATGATCATACATATGCATTTTGTATGCCTTTGCATCATCTTACATGACATTTCCATTGCATAAACACTTCTGACTTTGGTCATTTCATCTCATTTCATCTCATTTCATTTTATTTCTTCATGCTTTATACCTTATGCATCCATACTAACTTTTCAGGTCTTGGTAAGTTATTTTGGGAGGTGAATTTGCCTTCACCTATCACTTCTTCTTATCTCTTTCATTTGCATTTTAATATGTCTTTGAAGTGAACTTATTCACTTGTGTTCCATCTCTCTCACTTTCTCTCTTTAAGTTACTTATCTTCTTCAATGAAGTAAGTAACTTATTCTTCTGCTTCTTCCTTCTTTCATCTGCTTCTTCCATTGGTGGCTTCCTTGAAGATCTTTCTTAAGCCTCACAAACCATAGGATATCCAAGCATGATAATAATTAGGGTTGTGATTAGTCCCTCTTAGCTTTTTACCTTTGAGTCTCCTTGAGTCTCTCTTCTCATCTCAATAATCAGAGACTAAACTCTTAAAGTTTTAGGACTTTGGAATTAGAGTTATGCCAACATCCTTCTCTTAGGATGGAGTGTATAACTTTAATCCTAAGTATTAAACCTTTAATTTGTTTAAACCTCTTAATCAAATCATCTTAATAATCACTAAGACTTTATCTTGTAACTTGGGCCTTACATTAGGGTTCTAATTCTTCCTTTATGGTTAAGAAGGACTAACCCTAGTGTTTAATGGACAAGTCCCCCTCAAGTTGTCTTACAAACCATAAAATCCACTTCTTAATCTCATATTTTAATTAAAATCCACTTAATAAAGGCTTTGTTATATAATGAATTTAATCCCTAACCATGGATTAAGTTGAGGTATCTTCCTCAGCTTAAGTGTTCTCATCTATTATCCTTCTATTAGGATGGTGTAATGAGTTCACTAATCTGTGATCAGAGATTAAACTCATTACTTAACACTAAACAAAAACCCAAAAACATCTTAATAATCACAATTAGGTTAATGATCTTAATCCTACACCATCATGGTAATTAAGTTTAGATGCTTATCTCATACTTAAGTATTCTCATTATCCCTAATCAGGGAATATATAATGAGTTTACAAGCCCTTGATTTATGCTTAAGTTCATTAACTTATGCAAAACACTAAAAACAATAACAAAACTGAAAACACAAAAACAAACAATAATCGTCTCCTTCGGGATTCTTTTCTCATTACTTTCACTCACAAATGAGAACTTGCTTCTTCCGTCTAATGCAAGACAGTTAGCACTCGAGCCAGACGAGTCACACACTTGAGCATAGACAAGTAAGCAGTTCACAGTCAATTTATCTTTCAGTCTCTATGAGTCAAACTACGGTGTTCTGACTTCCTCATTGCACGAGAGGATACATAGGCATAACTTAACTGTTATCGAACAAAAGTCTCTTTGTCACCCCCCCTCTTCCAGCATTCTTTTCTAAAGCCTCAGTTCCTGAGCATTCACCTTTTGCACTGACACTTGTACATTTCTTTTCCAGATTTTGCACACAGATAACACATACACTTACCCCCCCTTTTAAACACAATCTTGTAAGCGTGGATCCCGTCGAGTATGACGGACAATCTGGGTGCTAATACCTTCCCAGGTTGTAACCAACCCCCTTTCTCAGTTTCTCTGGTTCGCAACCATCTTATCCATCTTTTCTAGGTTTATGCAGCATAACCTTTCCACCGGGATAAAAATGCACAGCTGGAAACTCTATTCACTTCACCTTCATTTCTCTTTTCACCGACCATTCGCGCCTGTACCCTATCTGACCTGGTGTCTTTTTAGGGGAGCGACAGATAGGACCAGAGGTTCTGACAGAGCCTTTTTTAGGTGTGTCAAGGCTTGCTCGCACTCTTCCGTCCATTCGAAATCGGTCTCTTTACGAATGAGATTGAAGAGGGGTAGTGCATCTTGGGCAGATTTTGTCATAAAATGTGATAACGAGGTGAGCACCCCATTTAGAGATTGGATGGATTTTTTGGATTTTGGTGTGGACGTTTCTGCGAAAGCTTGACACTTGTTGGGGTTATCCTCTATTCCTCTTTCGATTAGATAAAAACCGAGGAACTTTCCTTCTCACACCCCAAACATGCACTTTTCAGGGTTGAATCGCATTTTGCACTAGCGTGCTTGATCAATTTTTTTAAGTGGATGGCGTGATCAATTTCCTCGTGGGATTTGACGATCATGTCGTCTATATAAACTTCGAGCATGTTCCCGATTTCAGCTTGAAAGACTTTGTTCATCATTTGCTGGTACGTAGCGCCCGTGTTTTTCAAGCCGAAGGGCATTACGTTGTAGTAATAGTTGCCCGATTTGGTCATAAAGGTGATATATTTCTTGTCGTTCACGACCATGGGTATTTGATTGTACCTAGAATAGGCGTCGAGGAACGACAATAATTTAAAACCTGCAGAGTTATGACCAGCTTATCAATGTTAGGCAAAAGGGTAAGCGTCTTTCGGGCAAGCCCGATTGAGATCAGTGTAGTCAACGCACATGCGCCATTTTCCATTACTCTTTTTGATTAATATAACATTTGAGATCCATGTGGTATACCTAGCCTCTATTATAAAATGTTCCTCTAAGAGGTCTTTCACGGCCTGCTCGACAACCTCTACCTTCTCTTGGGATTGTTTCCTCCTCCGTTGTGCGACTGCTCGGACTGAAGGATCTATGGCCAAGTGATGGCACGCTGTTTCTGAGTCCAAGCCCGGAATCTCAGCAGCGTTCCATGCAAACAAATCAACATTTTCCCTTAGGCACGCTTTTAGCTGCTTCCTTGCGAGGTTTGGGAGGTCTACTCCAATCTTCACCCCCTTTGTGGTATCTTCCCCTAGTGCAACCGGATCGAAGTCTAAGTCGGGTATAGGGCGAGCAGATGAATAAAGTTACGCGACCAGCTGCGCTTGTTCCTCTTCATCTCTGAACCTGCAATTGAGTTCGATGGAATCTACTCGAGGGAGCGACATTGGTTCCTCAGAGCTGTAGGGAAGGGCGACCTTGGCTTACTTTGGCTTGGCAGCAATGGTGTTGAGCCCTTTGGATACATCTACGTAGCACCGATGTGCAGCTTCTATGTCTCCGTGAAGGGTGGTCACCTGTCCCAACGAGGTATAATACTTCATCTTCAAGTGCATTATGGAAGGTACAATGATGAGCTCGGATAGAGTAGGTCGTCCCAAGATGAATTGATATAGGGATGGGCATTCGATCACGAGGAATTGTAATTTAATGGACCTGGCGGTTTCCCATGCTCCGAAAGTTATAATCAGATTGACGTAACCCCAAGGTCTAGAGACAGTCTCATTAAACCCTTAGAGATCTGAGCCCACGTAGGATGTCAGGTGTTTCTCGTTGAGTCGCAGGGTTGCAAACATTTGGGAATACATGATTTCAATGGAGCTTGCCTGGTCGACCAGGATCTTCCAGACGTCAAAGTTGGCCATCTGCGCATGCACGAGCAGAGGAATACTAGAGTTAGGTGCCCCGCTGAGAAGGTCTTCCTTATAGAAGGAGATAGGAACATATCCTCCCCGGGGAGGGTCAAGAGTTGAGCTTTGGTTAGAACTGGTGCTGATCAGTTGATCAAAGCGTAGATTCATTGATCCCACCGTAACTTTGTTGGGCCCTCCCCTTGAGATGACCATTGCAGACGGGAAAGACTCCCATGGGCTATAGGTGGAGAAGTGCTGGGATTGGTATGGAAGCAGAGCCAGGTTTGACTGCACAGATGACCTAAAATTAGGGTTTTGGTTTCAGAGGCCATAACTCCAAATTTTTTGGTCATTCTTATTTCTATTGGTCTCTATATGGTATAGGGAGTATGCATATCAATTTTCATGAAGAAATTCCATGGGGAAGTCATCTGATCAAGAGTTGACTTTCTGGGCAAGTCAATGCAAAATCAGGGCATCTGAGGCCCCCAATGACCCAACCAAGGGATGATCTTCATCATTTTGAGTGCATATGATCTTTATTTGATCATGGAAGAAGTTAGAAGTTCACAAAATTCAAGAATTACAAGTTTTTGCAAAGTTGACTTTTTGGGACAAGGTTGACTTTTAATGAAATGTCATTTTATGAAATGTCATTTTTGCAAAGAGGTGCAGAAGCAATGGGACGCCGGATTCCTTGCCGTGACTAGCTATCCACCGTGGGTTGCTAACATAGTACCTGTGCCCAAGAAGGACAACAAAGTAAGAATGTGTGTTGACTACCGGGATCTGAACAGAGCCAGCCCGAAAGATGACTTCTCTTTACCTCACATTGATGTATTGGTGGACAATACGGCTCAGTTCTCGGTATTCTCCTTCATGGACGGATTTTCAGGATACAATCAGATTAAAATGTCACCTGAAGACATGGAGAAGACAACCTTCATCACACCCTGGGGCACGTTCTGCTACAAGGTAATGCCATTCGGACTGAAGAATGCCGGTGCGACATATCAACGGGCTATGGTAACATTATTCCACGATATGATTCATAAAGAGATAGAATGTTATGTGGATGACATGATTGCCAAGTCCCTTACTGAAGAAGATCATCTGGTAAATCTGCTAAAGTTGTTCAAACGTCTGAGGAAGTATCAACTGAAGTTGAACCCCAACAAGTGCACGTTTGGGGTGCGATCTGGTAAGCTGCTGGGTTTTATTGTAAGCGAAAAAGGGATTGAAGTTGACCCTGATAAAGTCAAAGCTATTCAAGAGATGCCTGCACCGAAGACAGAGAAGGAAGTTCGAGGGTTCTTAGGTCGATTGAACTACATTTCAAGGTTCATATCTCACCTTACAGCAACCTGTGAACCCTTGTTCAAATTGTTGAGAAAAGAGCAAACGGTCAGGTGGAATGAAGACTGCCAGAAGGCTTTTGACAAGATCAAGGAATACTTACAAGAGCCTCCAATCCTTATGCCTCCAGTTGAAGGAAGACCTCTGATAATGTATTTGACAGTATTAGAAGAGTCAATGGGGTGTGTGCTGGGCCAACATGACGAGTCTGGTCGAAAAGAGTATGCAATATACTACCTAAGCAAAAAGTTTACCGACTGTGAACAACGTTATTCACTGCTCGAGAAAACTTGCTGTGCTTTAGCGTGGGCTGCTCGCCGACTGAGACAGTATATGTTGACCCACACTACTTTGTTGATCTCAAAGATGGACCCAGTTAAGTACATATTTGAGAAGCCAGCGCTTACCGGACGGGTTGCAAGATGGCAAATGATCCTCACAGAGTATGACATCCAGTACACTTCGCAGAAAGCCATCAAGGGCAGTGTATTGTCTAAATATCTTGCTGAGCAACCTATTGATGATTATCAGCCTATGAGATTTGACTTCCCTGATGAAGACATCATGTTCATAAAAGAAAAAGATCATGAAGAGCCTGTTCACACTGAAGGGCCCAACCCGGAAGAAGGATGGACTATGATGTTCGATGGGGCTGTTAATATGAATGGTCGTGGTGTTGGTGCAGTACTCATTACACCTAAAGGATTTCATATGCCTTTCTCGGCAAAACTCACCTTTAACTGCACTAACAACGAATCTGAATACGAAGCCTACATTATGGGTCTTGAGGAAGCCATTGATCTCAGGATCAAGACTTTAACTGTGTTCGGAGATTCAGCTCTGGTAGTCAATCAAACCAACGGCAAATGGTACACCCACCAGGATCATCTGATACCTTACAGGGATTATACAAGGAGGTTATTAACTTTCTTTACAACAGTCAAGCTTGAGTATATCCCTCGGGACGAGAATCAGTTTGCAGATGCTCTGGCTACCATTTCATCCATGATCAAAGTTCAAGCTGCCAACTTTGTACCTCAAATTTCAGTATCCAGACTTGACAAACCAGCATATGTGTTCGCAGCAGATGTTGTTAAAGATAATACGCCTTGGTTCCATGACATTAAGTGCTTCTTAGAGGATCAAACATACCCACCTGGGGCATCATCCAATGATAAGAAGACATTAAGAAGGCTTGCTGGTAGTTTCTTTCTGAACACCGATGGTTCCCTCTACAAACTTTGATATGGTACTCCTCAGATGCGTTGATAGAACGGAAGCAGACTCGTTGATGCACGAGGTGCACGAAGGATCCTTTGGTACCCATGCTGGAGGACATGCGATGGACAAGAAGTTGCTAAGATCAGGCTATTACTGGATCACAATGGATGCCGACTGTTGTGCCTATGCCAGAAAATGCCATAAATGCCAGATTTATGCGGATAAGGTGCATGTGCCTCCCAATCCTCTGAATGTGATGTCTTCACCCTGGCCCTTTGCTATGTGGGGCATTGACATGATTGGCAAGATTGAACCGACTGCTTCGAATGGCCACAGATTCATCCTGGTTGCTATTGACTATTTCACCAAGTGGGTCGAAGCAGCCTCCTATGCAAATGTTACAAGGCAGGTGGTAGCCCGATTTCTGAAGAGAGATATCATCTGTCGATACGGAGTTCCCGAGCGAATCATTACTGATAATGGTTCCAATCTAAACAACAAAATGATGGCAGAGCTGTGCCGGGACCTCAAGATTCAGCATCACAATTCTTCCCCTTACAGGCCAAAGATGAACGGCGCTGTTGAGGCAGCAAATAAAAATATCAAGAAGATTGTGCAGAAGATGGTAGTCACTTACAAAGACTGGCATGAAATGCTACCATTTGCCTTGCATGGGTACCGCACGTCAATCAGAACATCCACTGGGGCAACACCGTATCAGCTTGTATATGGTATGGAAGCAGTCCTACCTGTCGAAGTTGAATTACCCTCTCTACGGGTACTGATGGATGTTAAGCTGAACGAAGCAGAATGGGTCAGGTCCCGATACGAACAACTGAGTCTGATTGAAGAGAAAAGATTGGCTGCAATCTGTCATGGGCAGTTGTATCAGAAAAGAATGAAGAAAGCCTTCGATCAGAAAGTCAGGCATCGAGAGTACCAAGTAGGAGATCTTGTGCTGAAAAGAATCCTCCCTCCTCATACAGACCACAGGGGCAAATGGACTCCAAATTATGAAGGACCATTCGTAGTAAAGAAAGTTTTCTCTGGTGGAGCACTGATGCTCAGCACCATGGATGGTGAAGACTTCCCGTCCCCTGTAAATTCAGATGCAGTTAAAAAATACTTCGCATAAAAAATGACCCGCTGGACACAAAAACAAAATGTAAGTCCAGGCAAAAATAGGGCATCCCGGCGAGTCAAAAACAAAATAAAAGGCTCGGGCAAAAATAAGGGAAAATAAACAAAAAAATGTACACCCGCTGAGTTGAAAAGCCACATTGGACAGCTCAGGCAAAAATGGGTATCCCGATGGATTGAAAACCCGAAAGGGCGATCCATGCAAAATAAGGGAATAAGCGAACAACTGCATTCTGAATTCGTCTGTATCGTTTACAACTTGGTAAGCTTCGAAAGGATCAAGCTTCAATCAGAATCAACATTCTTCAGAAAGCAAGATGAGAAGAACGTCAAAAGTCATACGAGTCATAGTAAAGAGGAAGCTCCTTAAAGCGTCATCAACATTGCCAGCATTTTGTTTCTCAATTTGTAACGATCTCCTCATTTCAGGGGATTTGTTTCTTTGACTGTATCTCGCCAATTCTGGGCATATGAATTAATAAAATCAGATTTTCAGTCATGTCTCATCTTGTACATTTTATTTGCAAAAAATGTCTGATGTCTAAAACAAAAACTGATTGCATAGAATACAGATGTTTATCTTCAAATAAAAACGTGCCTGCAGGAAATATACTTACTCTCAGAAGTGTCTAAACTCCTACGACGGAATCCAGTAAAAGATACCTCGGGATTACTTGTGTGTTTCTCTATCTTTTCAGGATTGCAGGAATCTAGAACGCAACTTGGGGCATGTAAGCTTCATCCCAACAAGCTAACAAATCAACGCTCAGTCTTAACACTCAAAGTTTTTTCTCCCTAGCCGAGTTGCCATTTCGTCCTCAGCCAAATGAAAAAGTCAGGGAACCATCTCCCCACAGAGCATCGACTTCTGTCCAGAAGAGCAACGCACGGAGAGATCACAACAGAGCGACGAAAGCTTCTACAAACTCCAGCTGGGTCCCTCATTACTGAGACAGGCCTATCAGTGACCTACATCCCCAAGCAGATAGCATCCCATCAGATCTATCAAATGACCTCATCCCCAGCTGGGATGTCCACTTCAAACAGATCGACCCAAAATCTTCACGGCAACGGGATCCGAGTCCCGGTTTGGTATCTTTGCATAATCATAGCATTCACATCATATTCACCCACAAAGCGTAGCATTCCGTTTAATACGGAGCATTACGGCAAAAATCAAGCATATAGCATAATCATAAGCCATGTTTTGAATCAAACACTTGTGAATAATGACAATCCGTCAATATACAGAATACTTCCCCCAAATCCCCAGCGGAGATTCCCCAGCAAAAGCAGTTGCTTCACCTTCACAAACACCGGTATATACTCTCTTTGGCACCCGTCCGTGTCAATACTCCCCAGTAAAGTCGCCTGAACACTCTGTGCAAACAATAACACTCGTATTACAGATACTTTTTGACACCCATCTGTGTCATAACCCAGCAGAAAGCCAAAGACGTCCTCTTTGCACTCACATATACTTACATATGACAATGCTTTGACACCCGTCCGTGTCATATCCCCAGCACAGCAACATAAACACTTTGTATATCAGATACTTGTGCATATCACACTCTTCTCCTTTTGACACTCGTCCGTGTCACCCTCCCCAACAGTTAAACACTCATCTATACACCACTCACTCTTATACTGATACTCGTCCGTATCTTATATATACCACTTACATCCCCACAGATTCAACACTAGTCCTTGTTCTTTGTTAACTCGTTGGTACTCGTCCGTACCATCATCTCAGAACATGCGTCGAGCGTTTGTTTCTACATGATACTCGTCCGTATCATAGTCTTAAGGATGCTCGTCCGCATCTTTAAACCATACACTGTGTCAAACACTTCTGTCTTCTTGAATGTAGATACTTGCCTGTGTCTACTATTCTCCCAGAAGAGTCCCCTCAGATTCAACACTCGTCCGTGTTCGTTGTTAACAAGTTGATACCCGTCCGTATCATCATCTCTGAACACGTGTCAGTATTTGTTTCTACCCGATACTCGTCCGTATCGTAGTCTTAAGGATGCTCGTCCTCATCTTTAATATATACACAGATATCTAAACACTTATACCTTTTGTTTCTTGGATGTAAACACTCGTCCGTGTTTACTACTCCCCAGTAGATCGCTAACAAAGCATTTTTCTCTTTTATCTGACACTCGTCCTGTGTCATGATAAACCCTGAGAGCAGCCGTACCCTGCTAGGTGGTCGTCCTCCACCTCTTGATGGTCGTCCTCCATCATGCTCATCCGATGGCCGTCCCCATCGTTGATATTTAGCAGCCGTCCCCTGCTAGGTGGTCGTCCTCCACCTTTTGATGATCGTCCTTCATCATTTTATCCAATGGCCGTCCCCATTGTTGATTTTGGTTATCTGACATTCGTCCTATGTCAAGACAAGCCTTGAGAGCAGCCGTCCCCTGCTAGGTGGTCGTCCTCCACCTCTTGATGGTTGTCCTCCATCATGCTCATCCGATGGCCGTCCCCATCGTTGACCTTTTATCCAGCATTCGTCCTATGTCGTGATATTTTCGGCAGCCGTACCCTGCCAGGTGGTCGTCCTCCACCTTAGATGACCGTCCCTCATCTTACCCCCAACAGAGCAGCCGTCCCCTGCTAGGTGATCGTCCTTCACCTTTGATGACCGTACCTCATCATCTGTTTATTTCATTTATTCTTTAACCCGATGGCCGTCCCCGTCGTGGTCCCTTTTCCTTTCAGTTTAGCCCGATGGCCGTCCCCATCGTTGGTTACTTTGCTTTATGAACTTGATGGCCGTCCCCGTCATGTTTCATTAATTCCCAGAGAATTTTGCAGCTTTACTTGATGGCCGTCCCCATCATAATTCTTTTATCCCCAGCATGTCGGCCGTCCCCGTCATTGCTTTGTTTTCCGCACCTTTTCCCAGCATGTCGGCCGTCCCCGTCATTGCTCTTTACCCAGCAGTCGTCCTCTGCTCGACGGTTGTCCTCCGTCGCCCACACTTTACAATATACTTTATTTTCCTTTACAATCTATATCCCTTTTCTTCTTCATTCTGTGAGTGCAAATTTTGGACTGTCTTTGGTATTCAACCACAAGTTATCTTGTTTGCCTGTTAAGCCGTCGCTTACATCCTGCACAACTAACTCATGTTTGAATAGGGGCAGCTGTAAACACCCCAAATTTGCCCTCACCCATTCACACTATGGCTTGTGATCATTTCATATGCATAAACTCAATCATAGCATCTCATACCACAACTTTGAGTCTTTGCATTGGTTCTAAGTCATCTGCATCTAGGGTTTGTGATTTGAGCAATCCAAGAACTTCTTGAGCCACTCCAAAGGCCATCAATCACTTCAAAGAGGTATATATGTGTTCAAGCATCATATTATATCCTCTCAAAGTCAAGAATGCCAAAGAATCACAAGAACTGGGATTGGTATGGAAGCAGAGCCAGGTTTGACTGCACAGATGACCTAAAATTAGGGTTTTGGTTTCAGAGGCCATAACTCCAAATTTTTTGGTCATTCTTATTTCTATTGGTCTCTATATGGTATAGGGAGTATGCATATCAATTTTCATGAAGAAATTCCATGGGGAAGTCATCTGATCAAGAGTTGACTTTCTGGGCAAGTCAGTGCAAAATCAGGGCATCTGAGGCCCCCAATGACCCAACCAAGGGATGATCTTCATCATTTTGAGTGCATATGATCTTTATTTGATCATGGAAGAAGTTAGAAGTTCACAAAATTCAAGAATTACAAGTTTTTGCAAAGTTGACTTTTTGGGACAAGGTTGACTTTTAATGAAATGTCATTTTATGCAACTTTTTCAACCCTTACTTTTTGATCCAAAAATGCTTCAAATGGAAAAACTTTGGTCATGAAAGTTGTATATTGGATCTTTCCCTTTTCAAAAAATACAAGAACATGACCTAATTCATTTTGGATCAAAAGTTATGGTGCATCAAAGTTGACTAAAATCATTAAATTTCAAGTTATGCACCAAATGAGAAATTTGCAAAATCTTGTACCAAAGGCATTTGTGACTCCTAATTGATGTCTAATCCTTATACCAACATAACACAAGTCTTAAAGTTCAGATTGAACCAAAGGAATCACATGTTTACATGGTTTGTGAAGCAAGATTTTTCCATGAGAACTAAAAGGAACCAAGTTGCAAAACCAATGATAACATCTCACCCACTTGCTGCCTAGCCTGCTGACCAATCCTAGCCTTTCTCCCTCACATTGCTGCGCAGCCCACACCCTTTGTACTTGGCTGAAACATGACCCATGCCTCTCTTACAAGAAGTTGACATTTTGGCAAAAGCTACTACACCTATCAAAAAAGGGCAGGTCACATCCTCTGACCAATCAGCATTGTTTATACAAACAAATGGCAAGCCAAGCAACATAACACAAGAGCCTGAAACCAGCAAGATCATCACTTTCTCATTTTCACTCTCAAGAGCAAAACCCTTCGAAACTCAGCATACAAGCCACAAGCACATAAACAAACTCCACAGACCTTCTCAACTCATCACCCTGATCACAAAGAACCCCTCACCATTGCTTGAAACAGCCTGAATCCAAAACACGATTCCCACCTGAGCTTGAACAGAACTTGTTCAAACTCTCAAACCAGCCAACATAAACTCTTTCTAAGCATTCAGACATCATCAAAGGACCAAGAGGAGTGGATTGCATCAAGAGGAGAGGTCAAAAAGTTGCAAAGTTGAAAGCTTCAAAACTCAGGTAGCTCAAGAACTTTTTTTCCAGAAATGATTTTTGAAGTTCCTAAGTTGTTCTTTGTTGTTCACTGATCACTCTGATGCCTTTGGTTTTGAAAATGGTGGAGAGATGAGAGTTTAATCAGTTTCTGAAACTTTTTGCCCTAGGTTTTGTTTGATTCGATTAAGCCAGTTTAGGAATGATAAATGTTGTTTAAATGGGGGTTTCAATTCGTTTTTGGATGGGGATCATTTCTGTGTAATTAGAATTCGTTCTAGATGCGTGTAGAAGGAGTTGGTAGTTTTGGGTGATCGGAGAAGATGACCGGAACACTGTTCCGGTCACCTGAGGGTCATTAACGGCAGGATTAGGGCTTAATCATTAATTAGCTGAATTTGAATGCTGGCCATAGGATCTGGCGCCAAGTCAACGCGCGCGTGTTTCAGTTTGAATGAGGGGCATTGGATCTGATTACTTTTCCTTTTTCAGTTTAAAATTCATTTTATTTTCATATTAATCCATTTGTTTTCTATAATTTATTAAAAATAGCAAAAATACTTTAAAAAATCTGAAATTTTTTACACAAGTTATTATCTAATTTCAGAACACAAAAATATTTTTATTTTTATATTTAGCATTAAAAAAGTATTTTTAAATATTTAAAAGTTTCTTTTTAATTAATTAATGAGAATTAATTAATTAAAAATACTTTTAGGTATTTAAAAATCTCCAAAAAAATTCATGAAACCTTTAAAAACATTTAGAAGCATTGTCCAACCCTCAAACCAAATTTATTTTTTGATCTTGATGCATTTTGAGAATTTTCCATGGAATTAAAATCATTTTTATGCATTATTTTGATCCAAACTTCCAAAAATCATTTCTGCCTAACCCTAAAGAGTTGGACCTTGATTCTTTTTGCATTGTATTGTGTTTAGCATGTAGTTTGAGAGATTAAATGGCCATGATTTGATCTTTCATTTTCAATTTGTTTGATAATTTTCTTGTTTAGGAACCCTAAAACCATAGAAAACTTAGAAAAATCATATCTTGAATTAGGTTAAGAGTTGAGACCTCTCCTTTGGGCAGTGAGTTAGTATAGGTTTAGGGATCCTTTGAGTGCATTTTCAATTTTTTGTAATGTTGTTTGCTTCTGATTTTGGTTTTTGTTTGTTGTATTGTTCATAAACCCTAATTTGGGCTTTCATATGCATCCATCTTGCATTTGCATTCATGCCTTGACTTGACATGATATTTTATACATCCATGTGATTCATTTAACATCATAAGACATATTGAAAGCATGTTTGATCATTGCATCTTTCATTTGCCATGTTGTATGCCATATGCATCTCATAACTTTTCATGTATGTTCATGTATCTTAACTTGCTTCATTTGCATTCATAAGCTTACATGATCATCCCCATATGTTGATTCATGTTTGCATCATTTCATGGCACCATTATCATCTCATATATGCTTATGGTTTTGGTTTGCATCATGCCATTTCATTCCATTTGACATTGCATTGCATCTTTCTCACTAACTTTTCAGGTGGTAAGTAACTTTGAGAAGTGGATTTGCCTTCACTTCTCATACTTTCTTCTCATCTCTCTCTTGCATCCATGCTGCATTTTTTGTATGTGTTTGAGTTTGAGCTTGCTCATTCTTTTTCTCCTTACCTTATTTCTTCAAGTGACTTGACTTCTTGAATGAAGCAAGTTACTTTGCTTCTCCTGATCCTTTCATCTGCTTCTTGGTGGCTCCATTGAAGATTTCTCTTGACCACCTCACAAACCTTAGGAACAACCAAGCATGACAATGATTAGGGTTTTGATTAGTCTCCCCACTTAGTTTTACCTTTGTGTCTCTTTGAGTCTTCTCTTCTCATCTCATAATCAGGGACTAAACCCTAAAGGCTTTAAGGCTTTGTGATTAAGCTTATGCCTGCATCCTTCTATTAGGATGGAGTGTATAACTTTAATCCTAAGTGTTAAACCCTTAATGTGTTTAAATCCTTTAATCAATTCACATAATAATCATCAAGACATCAAGCTTGTAACTTGGGCCTTGCATTAGGGTTCTAATTCTTCCTTAATTGGTTAAGAAGGACTAACCCTAGTGTTAATGGACAAGTCCCCCTCAAATTGTCTTACAAACCCTAAAAAACACTTCATCATCATATCATTAACTAAAATCCACTCAATAAAGGCTTGTTTTGTCATGAGTTTAATCCCTAATCATGGATTAAGTTGAGGAGCTTTCCTCAGCTTAAACATTCTCATCTATTATCCTTCTATTAGGATGGTGTAATGAGTCTGTCTAATCCCTGATTATGGCTTAATCTCATTACTTAACACTAAACAAAAACAACAAAAACATCTAAATAATCACAAGTAGGTTAATGATCTTAATCTTACATCAAGGTGATTAAGTGTAAGATTCTGACTTCACACTTAAGGTATTCTCATTACCCCTAATCAGAGGGAGGATGTGATGAGTTTACTAACCCATTGGTCTAGGCTTAAGCTCATCAACTTATGACAAACTTCAAAAAGCAATAAAAGACTGAAAACACAAAAACAAACAATAATCGTCTCCTTCGGGATTCTTTTCTCATCTCATTCACTCACAAACGAGAACTTGCTTCTTTCGTCTAATGCAAGACAGTTTGCACCTGAGCCAGACAGGTCATACACTTGAGCATAGGCAAGTAAGCAGTTCATAAGTCAATTCATCTTTCAGTCTCTTTGAGTCGAACTACGGTGTTCTGACTTCCTCATTGCACGAGAGGATACGTAGGCATAACTTAACAGTTATCGAACAAAAGTCTCTGTATATTCCCCCTCTTTCCAACTTTATTCTTTAGCCTCATTATCATGAGCATTTCACTCCTGTTCATACACTGACACTGTATATTATACACTTCACTTCTTTTTACACAGACACCTGTACTTCTTTTTCCAGCTCTTTACACACAAATCGCACTGACACTACCCCTTTAAAAAACAAATCTTTTAAGCGTGGATCCCGTCGAGTACGACGGACAATCTGGGTGCTAATACCTTCCCAGGTTGTAACCAACCCCCTTTCTCAGTCTCTCTGGTTCGCAACCGTCTTATCCATATCTTTCTAGGTCTATGTAGCATTACCTTTCCTCCGGGATAAAAATGCCTAGCTGGCGACTCTATTCATCTCCAGTGAGTTCACGGCCGTGTGTTCTCATTGTCCCTCTCGCCGACCGTTCGCGTCTGTACCTTTATTTGGGCCAGTCCCACCTATCGGGAGCGACAGCTTGGCGACTCTGCTGGGGACCCTTATACTGCAACCAGGGCTTCTGCTTCTTTTTGTGGGTTCCTCCTAGCTCTTGATTGATTTGTGTTTACTGGGGTGTTATGTGTTATTTGTGTTTGTATACTTGTATTTATTTTTGCTTTATGTACAGTTGTTTTACTGCTTTCTTTATAGCTTTGCATTATATCATATTGTCATACTGTGCTGCTGGCTGGATCTGTTTGTTTGCTTTGGTGGGTGGGTGTCCTATTGAGAGTTGAGGTCCTATACCTGGGACCTGAGTGACACCTAGGCTAGAGTGGTTCATATTCTTTCCCATTCCATCTCGGTCTGGTGCGGGAATATGGAACACGGTTCAGATATGGGTTTCTTCTTGAGAACTCTGTGTTGCAGATTTCCTGCAGTACTAGGGCTATCTAGGAAGCCTGCTAAGTCTGGATGACCTTTTAGTATTGACCTTCAGAAACTGAGGTGAATTAGAGGAGGAACTTTTATGGTTATTGTAGACACTGTACCTCCGGGTTAGAAGTGTTTACACTTCTCATAACTGATCCAAGTCTGAGGATCCTTGTTTTAGAACACCACCTGTGAGGGGGTTGGGCTGTTTACAGGTTTGCAGGTACCCTTGGCCTCAACATACCCTGTTACTTTGATTTGATTAAGAATACTCCATTTTGGAACAGTTCTTGTGATTCTAAACCCGGGACATGTGGCTCTTTATTTGAGCCCCCCCACCTTGGTTACTGGACTTATAGACCTCCATCTGGATTTCTTGAACATACCTGGACTTATATCAAAGCACTTGATCAGATCCAGCTCAGTCACAAACCCTTGCATATCATCTGCATACATCTTCATTGCATCATTTTGACATTTGTTTATTTGTTTTTCAGGGTATCCATCTTCATTTTGGCTTTGTTTTGACCCCATCATCAGTATTGACCTATCTTCATCAGCATCTGCTTCAGCTATCATCTATCTGCTTCAGTCACCTGCATTAGCCAGTCAGTGGCCCTTTTTCAGTGTTATCATCAGCACCTGTCTCCACTCATCCTCAACATCATGGCACCTAAAAAGAGTAACATCTCCTACCATTTCTTCCAGCCTGAGCTAGCTGACATCAGGAGGATTCAGACCCTGATCACTCCAGATCATATACCACTGTTCAGGGAACACTATGGAGACATACTTGATGTGGTTATGGATTTGGACCCTTCACAGAGGAGCCTGATTCATACTTGCCTTCAATTTTATGATCCCCCACTGAGGTGTTTCACTTTTCAGGACTTTCAGCTGGGCCCTTTATTGGAAGAATACTCATCATTGGTTGGTATACCTATCAGGGGTGGAGTCCCTTTCAACCCTGAGATGGTATTTCCTGGTAATGAAGAGGTAGCAAAGGCATTGCATCTGGAACCAGTTCTGATTGGGCAGCATATGACTACTAAGGCTGGAATCTCTGGCCTGCATCTGGATTTCTTAATCTCTCAAGCTACCCTGAAAGCTTCTTTAGGAGAGTGGAAAGCAGTCTGTGCTTTATTGGCCCTGAGCATATATGGGATCATATTATTTGCAGATGAGCCTCGATTCATCAGCAAGAATGCAATCCATCTTTTCATCCTGAGGAACCCAGTGCCCACTTTATTGGGGGATTTCTACTATTCAGTGCACCAGAGGAATGAAAAGCAGAGGGGAAGATTAGTGAGGTGCTGTGCTCCTTTGTTCCATACTTGGCTTCTCAAGCATTTGCCCAAGACAGATGCATTTTTGAATCCTCATCAGCAGAGGAACTGGGCTAGAAGGCTCACTGCTCTGGCTTCAGCTGATATCAGGTGGTGCACTCAAAGCACAAAGGGCAGGGATATCATCACCAGTTGTGGGCATTTTCCCAATGTACCCCTGATAGGAGTTAAGGGTTGCATTAATTACAACCCTCTGCTGTTCAAAAGACAATTGGGCTATGCACTGGTCCACACTCCTAAGGCACAAGACTTGGCTGAGACTCTTTATTGTGAGAACAAGCCTAATCTGGCTATTGTTAGGCAGGCAGCCTGGGCCTGGGACAATGTTCAAACTAAAGGAGTAATCATTCTGGGGAAGTGCAACAATGTGGCATCAGCACAATATTATGAGTGGTCCCATGCCAGGGCTCAATTCTCTGGGATGCCCTTCACCATGGAGGATATGCCTGGATCATCCTCAGCACCACCTCTTGCCACTGTCAGCTTAGAGGAGTTTGAGAACTTAAAAGAGAGAAATGAGAAGTTGACTCAGGCTTTGCAGAAGACCCTCCGGGAGAGGGGTGATGGTAGGATGGACATTGAGAGGTTGGAAAAGTTGAGAGTAGAGCATCTGGATAAAATTGAGAAGTCTGAGGATTACATCAAGAAGTCTAAGGCTGGAGAACTAATTCTGAAGAATGCTTGCAAGGAAGCCCAGTTCCAGAAAGCCAGGACTGACTTGTATCTGAAGGAGAGTCAAGCTAGGTGGGTCAGGATCACCGAAGCTCGTACTCTAGAAGATAAGAGGGTCCAAGACAAGATAGAGCAGCTGGAAGCTAGTGCAAAAGAGCAGCAGGAAGCCCTGGCAGCAGCCCAGAGGGAAATATCAGAACTGAAGATCAGAGCTGGAGTAAAGAGGTCAAAGGACCAAAGTCAGCACAAGAAGCTAATTGCAGCTGTTACTACCCGGAACCTCCTCATCAGGAATCTCACGGAGCGTCCAGCTGATCCTGTGACTGAAGCACTTCTCAAGGAAGTTCAGGAGGATGAGTTCGGTCTTGGTGTTTGACCATTTGCTTGTTGTTGCTTTCATTTTATGTATTTTTATTTTCTTATGATGTATTTTGACCCCTCCGAGGGCTTGTATTTGTAAACAAACTATGTACCATTTGCCTTTTGTAATATATGTATCAGTTTGTTCCATCCAAGTTTACTTCAAAAGCAACATCAACAGCATCTTCAAGGGTCTGGAAGGGTCAAAACTGAATGCCAAGCCGGATACCTTGAAAACAAATACGCATACTGCATTGCATGCTAACCCTTTGTCTGTTTTGTAGGTTTTTGTTTTATTGTTACTAACTCTGTTGTGATATTCAGGAACTATTGCTCGACGCCGGGTATTTCTCCTCAACCGTCCACACCGATATCCAACCCGTAACAACCTTCCGGGCATACAAATGGATCAGGTACAACAGGACCTTGCAGAGGTCAGAAACCAAATGGCAAACGAAAGATTGGAAATGAGAACTCAGATGACGCAGTTTATGGAAGTGATGAACAACATGGCTCAGAGCCAAGAAAGATTGAGAGCAATGGTGGAAAGGCAGAATCAAGAAGATCCCCATATAGGGATTGCTGGGACAAGCAACAATGAGAGGGTACAACCTCATGTCAATCCCCCGGTATTTGGCCGCCACCTTCATCCAGAGGTCAACATTCCTGCTAATGTTCAAGGGACTGCCACTGCAGGTAGAGTGCTGCAAGAAGACCCCCAGGAGGATCAGTTCACGGTAATGGGAGCTGGGGAAGAAGCTTATGACAGAAGGCTGGATGAGATAGCTGAGAAATTAAGATCCTTAGAGTCTCAAAACTCTTTGGGTTTCGATGTTACGGACATGGGCTTGGTAGATGGGGTCAGGATTCCCCATAAGTTTAAGCCTCCTTGTTTTGAGAAATACAACGGGACTTCATGCCCCCGGACCCATTTACAATCCTTTTTGGGGAGGTTGAAAGCATATACCATGGACGAGAAGCTATGGATGTTTTATTTTGAGGATAGCTTAACTGGAGCGTCAAGGGAATGGTACTCCCATCTGACTAGAGCGACCATCAGGTGTTGGAAGGACTTGGCAGAGGCCTTCATCAGACAATACCAGTACAATTTGGATATGGCACCCAACAGGACCCTCCTAATGGGAATGTCACAGTCATCAAGAGAAAGTTTCCGAGAGTATGCCCAGAGATGGAGGCAATTGGCTGCCGCTGTTCAGCCACCTATGTCAGAGAGGGAGATGGCAGATATGTTCATGAACACCCTCCAAGGAACGTACATTGACAGGCTAGCTGCCTTCTCTTCAACCAGCTTTGCGGATGTTGTCATAGCTGGGGAAAGAATTGAGAGCCTGTTAAAGATGGGCAAGATTTCTGACAACGGTGCCAGCTCGTCCAGCAATGCAAGGAAACCTTTTGTAGGCGCAAGAAGAACTGGGGAGACCAATGCTATCCATGCCAACAGGGGCAGACCCCAATATGTTCATAGGTCTGTGGCAGCAGTCACCATTCCCGCTCCAGCTCATCCACAACCAGCTTATCAACCTCCGCAACAAAATTATCAGCAACAACCTCAGTACCAGCAACAAACTCAGTATCCTCCGAGAAACTACAACAACACCACCAACAACAACCAGCAAAGACCGTTCCAACAGAGACCTTCTCAGGCCAATAGGGTGATCGATCCGATCCCTATGCCATATGCCACATTGCTGCCACAACTCCTGAAACTCAACCTAGTTGAGCTAAGGACGTTGGCACCTCCAGATCCTAATAGTCTACCCAGGAATTATGACTCCAACGCCAGATGTGCTTTTCATTCAAATGCACCTGGCCATAGTACAGAAAAGTGCAGAGCTTTGCACATGAAGGTACAAGACTTGGTGGACTCTAAGGCTCTGAATTTTGCACCACCACCAAATGTTAATAAGAACCCTATGCCAAACCACAGAGGTCCCAGAATCAATGCTATTGAAGAAGACAAGTCGTCTTATTTAATAACCAGTGTGGGTCAGATTTGGACACCGTTGGTAGAGATTAAGGCTCAACTCCTCGAATGTCAAATGTTCCCGGGATGTGAGCTAGGGTGTGCTTACTGTAACATTTCAGTGAATGGCTGTGATAACTTGAGAGATGGCATAGATGGTCTCATCCAGAGTGGCCTGCTTCAAATTACAACATCAATTCCAACAAATCCAGCAATCTCATCAGCAACGATTCCAGTATCTCCTACAACTGCAACAACCATTGTTCCCGACAACTCTTCAGCTTCATCAACAAATGTTTCATCTGTCATCTCAGCTGACCAAATATCAACAAACATTCCTTCTACGACCTCAGCACCACTTTATTTTGAAACTCCTACAACAACAACGCCCATCCTTCCAATAATGTCTCCTACAACACCAGCAGCAAACAATGAAGATGTCTCAACCGTTACAATTTATTACGATCCAGAAAATAATTCTGCCTACAACTCACAAAGTGCTACTCCCATCAGAGCACCAGTCACAATATACTACGATCCACAGACTATCATAGTCCCTTCTGCAGCTGCCATCAGCCCGGTCACCATCACGGTGCCTGGGCCAGTACCTTATGAAAGCAGTAATGCCATCCCCTGGCATTACGGCTCTGATCTATACTGCGAAGGACAGAAAATCACTTTTGAATCATCAACCCCTGCACCACAAATAGACAATGTGGGAGGAGGCGGAGGCTTCACTCGAAGCGGACGTCTCTTTGCTCCACAAATTCAAAGACCCACTGCCGAAGCAGAAGCTGCTGCCAAGGCAAAAGGGAAAAGCTTGGTGCAGGAAGAGCAGGTTGTTAAAGAAGCTTTGAAAACACCCTTTGATCAAGAAGTTGATGAGTTCATGAGAATCATCAAGAAAAGCTATTACAAAATAGTGGATCAGCTTCACCAGACGCCTTCCAAGATCTCAATCCTATCATTTCTTATGTGCTCCGAGGCTCATCGGAATGCATTACTAAAAGTCTTGCACGCAGCTTATGTGCCAGAAGAGATCACCGTCAATCAGTTGGAAGCTGTGGTTGGAAATGTTAATGCTAGTCATGGACTAGGGTTCACCAACACTGATTTGACTACTGAAGGCCGCAATCATAACAAGGCTTTGCACATCACCATGGAATGTAAAGGTGCAGTCCTTTCCCATGTGCTGGTAGACACGGGGTCATCCCTTAATGTTTTACCTAAAAAAGCCCTTGTGAAGCTAGAGTATGACGGATTGGCACTACGTCCCAGCAACCTGGTAGTGAGAGCCTTTGATGGTTCAAAGAGATCGGTTCTGGGTGAGATTGAGCTGCCTATAAAGATTGGCCCACAAACTTTCAAAACGACCTTCTATGTGATGGATATACAGCCTGCCTACAGCTGTCTATTGGGTAGGCCATGGATTCACGCCGCTGGCGCCGTGACCTCAACCCTTCACCAGAAGTTAAAATTCGAGTGGGAGGGTCAAGTCGTTACTATCTGTGGAGAGGAGGATATTTTTGTTAGCCATCTGGCTACATACAAATACATTGAGATGGATGGGGAGATCCACGAGACAATGAGTCAAGGGTTCGAGGCCTTGAACGTAAATGAAACTTCTGCTGTACCTGGAACCTCAATGACATCATATCAACAAGCCCGGAAGGTTGTTGAAGAAGGAAAGGCCCAAGGCTGGGGCAAGTTGTTACCTGTGGAGAAGAAAGAGGATAAATTTGGGTTGGGTTACAAACCGACTCAACAAGATCAAGCAGAGGCTGCTAAGGAGCCCAACTTTGTTAGTGGGGGGATGCTCACCCTTGATGCTGTCAACAATTTGGAAGACGAGGATGAAAGCGACCGCAACCTGGAGAGTTGGATCCGTCCAAAGATCCCGGGGAGCAGTATCTCGAACTGGTCTTCCCAGGAAATTATAAGAGTTACTCATGCAGAGTAATTATTATTTCCTGTATTTTTATAGCATGCATCAAAGTCTTGCATCTTGCCCAAGATGACAAGACTCATTTTGTAATCGGGCCATCTGTACTTTTTGTGCAACAAGATTAATCAATGAAATATCAGACATCTTTTTGCAAATGAGTCTTTTCTCTTTTTCGTTCACTGTTTTTCCATTTTTCTTTTTGTACAAAAAATAAATGGCAGTGTTTTCAAAATGACAACTTTATTTCACTTTTCTAAACAAGATTAAAATAAAATCACTAAAATGAACAAACTAAACCCTTGCAGAGTGTGCCTTCCAGACAGCACCGACAACAGCACGGCTATGACTTCGTATGACTTCGACAATCCAATCAATCAAGCTGATGAAGGGGTTGAAGAAGAATATGAGCTTCCTGAAGAGCTAGCCAGGTTGTTAAGACAAGAGGAAAAGGTTATTACTCCTCACCAGGAGGAGGTTGAAACGATCAATCTTGGTACAGATGAAGACGTGAAAGAAGTTAAAATTGGGGCCTGCCTACAAGACTCAGTGAAGAGACAACTGATTGACCTGCTTCAAGAGTATGTGGATGTGTTTGCTTGGTCTTATCAAGATATGCCAGGGTTGGACACCGACATTGTTGTGCATAAGCTGCCTTTAAGGGAATAATGCCCACCGGTTAAACAGAAACTGCGCCGAACCCGCCCAGACATGGCAATGAAAATCAAGGAAGAGGTGCAGAAGCAATGGGACGCCGGATTCCTTGCCGTGACTAGCTATCCACCGTGGGTTGCTAACATAGTACCTGTGCCCAAGAAGGACGACAAAGTAAGAATGTGTGTTGACTACCGGGATCTGAACAGAGCCAGCCCGAAAGATGACTTCTCTTTACCTCACATTGATGTATTGGTGGACAATACGGCTCAGTTCTCGGTATTCTCCTTCATGGACGGATTTTCAGGATACAATCAGATTAAAATGTCACCTGAAGACATGGAGAAGACAACCTTCATCACACCCTGGGGCACGTTCTGCTACAAGGTAATGCCATTCGGACTGAAGAATGCCGGTGCGACATATCAACGGGCTATGGTAACATTATTCCACGATATGATTCATAAAGAGATAGAATGTTATGTGGATGACATGATTGCCAAGTCCCTTACTGAAGAAGATCATCTGGTAAATCTGCTAAAGTTGTTCAAACGTCTGAGGAAGTATCAACTGAAGTTGAACCCCAACAAGTGCACGTTTGGGGTGCGATCTGGTAAGCTGCTGGGTTTTATTGTAAGCGAAAAAGGGATTGAAGTTGACCCTGATAAAGTCAAAGCTATTCAAGAGATGCCTGCACCGAAGACAGAGAAGGAAGTTCGAGGGTTCTTAGGTCGATTGAACTACATTTCAAGGTTCATATCTCACCTTACAGCAACCTGTGAACCCTTGTTCAAATTGTTGAGAAAAGAGCAAACAGTCAGGTGGAATGAAGACTGCCAGAAGGCTTTTGACAAGATCAAGGAATACTTACAAGAGCCTCCAATCCTTATGCCTCCAGTTGAAGGAAGACCTCTGATAATGTATTTGACAGTATTAGAAGAGTCAATGGGGTGTGTGCTGGGCCAACATGACGAGTCTGGTCGAAAAGAGTATGCAATATACTACCTAAGCAAAAAGTTTACCGACTGTGAACAACGTTATTCACTGCTCGAGAAAACTTGCTGTGCTTTAGCGTGGGCTGCTCGCCGACTGAGACAGTATATGTTGACCCACACTACTTTGTTGATCTCAAAGATGGACCCAGTTAAGTACATATTTGAGAAGCCAGCGCTTACCGGACGGGTTGCAAGATGGCAAATGATCCTCACAGAGTATGACATCCAGTACACTTCGCAGAAAGCCATCAAGGGCAGTGTATTGTCTAAATATCTTGCTGAGCAACCTATTGATGATTATCAGCCTATGAGATTTGACTTCCCTGATGAAGACATCATGTTCATAAAAGCAAAAGATCATGAAGAGCCTGTTCACACTGAAGGGCCCAACCCGGAAGAAGGATGGACTATGATGTTCGATGGGGCTGTTAATATGAATGGTCGTGGTGTTGGTGCAGTACTCATTACACCTAAAGGAGTTCATATGCCTTTCTCGGCAAAACTCACCTTTAACTGCACTAACAACGAATCTGAATACGAAGCCTACATTATGGGTCTTGAGGAATCCATTGACCTCAGGATCAAGACTTTAACTGTGTTCGGAGATTCAGCTCTGGTAGTCAATCAAACCAACGGCAAATGGTACACCCACCAGGATCATCTGATACCTTACAGGGATTATACAAGGAGGTTATTAACTTTCTTTACAACAGTCAAGCTTGAGTATATCCCTCGGGACGAGAATCAGTTTGCAGATGCTCTGGCTACCATTTCATCCATGATCAAAGTTCAAGCTGCCAACTTTGTACCTCAAATTTCAGTGTCCAGACTTGACAAACCAGCATATGTGTTCGCAGCAGATGTTGTTAAAGATAATACGCCTTGGTTCCATGACATTAAGTGCTTCTTAGAGGATCAAACATACCCACCTGGGGCATCATCCAATGATAAGAAGACATTAAGAAGGCTTGCTGGTAGTTTCTTTCTGAACACCGATGGTTCCCTCTACAAACTTTGATATGGTACTCCTCAGATGCGTTGATAGAACGGAAGCAGACTCGTTGATGCACGAGGTGCACGAAGGATCCTTTGGTACCCATGCTGGAGGACATGCGATGGCCAAGAAGTTGCTAAGATCAGGCTATTACTGGATCACAATGGATGCCGACTGTTGTGCCTATGCCAGAAAATGCCATAAATGCCAGATTTATGCGGATAAGGTGCATGTGCCTCCCAATCCTCTGAATGTGATGTCTTCACCCTGGCCCTTTGCTATGTGGGGCATTGACATGATTGGCAAGATTGAACCGACTGCTTCGAATGGCCACAGATTCATCCTGGTTGCTATTGACTATTTCACCAAGTGGGTCGAAGCAGCCTCCTATGCAAATGTTACAAGGTAGGTGGTAGCCCGATTTCTGAAGAGAGATATCATCTGTCGATACGGAGTTCCCGAGCGAATCATTACTGATAATGGTTCCAATCTAAACAACAAAATGATGGCAGAGCTGTGCCGGGACCTCAAGATTCAGCATCACAATTCTTCCCCTTACAGGCCAAAGATGAACGACGCTGTTGAGGCAGCAAATAAAAATATCAAGAAGATTGTGCAGAAGATGGTAGTCACTTACAAAGACTGGCATGAAATGCTACCATTTGCCTTGCATGGGTACCGCACGTCAATCAGAACATCCACTGGGGCAACACCGTATCAGCTTGTATATGGTATGGAAGCAGTCCTACCTGTCGAAGTTGAATTACCCTCTCTACGGGTACTGATGGATGTTAAGCTGAACGAAGCAGAATGGGTCAGGTCCCGATACGAACAACTGAGTCTGATTGAAGAGAAAAGATTGGCTGCAATCTGTCATGGGCAGTTGTATCAGAAAAGAATGAAGAAAGCCTTCGATCAGAAAGTCAGGCATCGAGAGTACCAAGTAGGAGATCTTGTGCTGAAAAGAATCCTCCCTCCTCATACAGACCACAGGGGCAAATGGACTCCAAATTATGAAGGACCATTCGTAGTAAAGAAAGTTTTCTCTGGTGGAGCACTGATGCTCAGCACCATGGATGGTGAAGACTTCCCATCCCCTGTAAATTCAGATGCAGTTAAAAAATACTTCGCATAAAAAATGACCCGCTGGACACAAAAACAAAATGTAAGTCCAGGCAAAAATAGGGCATCCCGGCGAGTCAAAAACAGAATAAAAGGCTCGGGCAAAAATAAGGGAAAATAAACAAAAAAATGTACACCCGCTGAGTTGAAAAGCCACATTGGACAGCTCAGGCAAAAATGGGTATCCCGATGGATTGAAAACCCGAAAGGGCGATCCATGCAAAATAAGGGAATAAGCGAACAACTGCATTCTGAATTCGTCTGTATCGTTTACAACTTGGTAAGCTTCGAAAGGATCAAGCTTCAATCAGAATCAACATTCTTCAGAAAGCAAGATGAGAAGAACGTCAAAAGTCATACGAGTCATAGTAAAGAGGAAGCTCCTTAAAGCGTCATCAACATTGCCAGCATTTTGTTTCTCAATTTGTAACGATCTCCTCATTTTAGGGGATTTGTTTCTTTGACTGTATCTCGCCAATTCTGGGCATATGAATTAATAAAATCAGATTTTCAGTCATGTCTCATCTTGTACATTTTATTTGCAAAAAATGTCTGATGTCTAAAAGAAAAACTGATTGCATAGAATACAGATGTTTATCTTCAAATAAAAACGTGCCTGCAGGAAATATACTTACTCTCAGAAGTGTCTAAACTCCTACGACGGAATCCAGTAAAGGATACCTCGGGATTACTTGTGCGTTTCTCTATCTTTTCAGGATTGCAGGAATCTAGAACGCAACTTGGGGCATGTAAGCTTCATCCTAACAAGCTAACAAATCAACGCTCAGTCTTAACACTCAAAGTGTTTTCTCCCTAGCCGAGTTGCCATTTCGTCCTCAGCCAAATGAAAAAGTCAGGGAACCATCTCCCCACAGAGCATCGACTTCTGTCCAGAAGAGCAACGCACGGAGAGATCACAACAGAGCGACGAAAGCTTCTACAAACTCCAGCTGGGTCCCTCATTACTGAGACAGGCCTATCAGTGACCTACATCCCCAAGCAGATAGCATCCCATCAGATCTATCAAATGACCTCATCCCCAGCTGGGATGTCCACTTCAAACAGATCGACCCAAAATCTTCACGGCAACGGGATCCGAGTCCCGGTTTGGTATCTTTGCATAATCATAGCATTCGCATCATATTCACCCACAAAGCGTAGCATTCCGTTTAATACGGAGCATTACGGCAAAAATCAAGCATATAGCATAATCATAAGCCATGTTTTGAATCAAACACTTGTGAATAATGACAATCCGTCAATATACAGAATACTTCCCCCAAATCCCCAGCGGAGATTCCCCAGCAAAAGCAGTTGCTTCACCTTCACAAACACCGGTATATACTCTCTTTGGCACCCGTCCGTGTCAATACTCCCCAGTAAAGTCGCCTGAACACTCTGTGCAAACAATAACACTCGTATTACAGATACTTTTTGACACCCATCTGTGTCATAACCCAGCAGAAAGCCAAAGACGTCCTCTTTGCACTCACATATACTTACATATGACAATGCTTTGACACCCGTCCGTGTCATATCCCCAGCACAGCAACATAAACACTTTGTATATCAGATACTTGTGCATATCACACTCTTCTCCTTTTGACACTCGTCCGTGTCACCCTCCCCAACAGTTAAACACTCATCTATACACCACTCACTCTTATACTAATACTCGTCCGTATCTTATATATACCACTTACATCCCCACAGATTCAACACTAGTCCTTGTTCTTTGTTAACTCGTTGGTACTCGTCCGTACCATCATCTCAGAACATGCGTCGAGCGTTTGTTTCTACATGATACTCGTCCGTATCATAGTCTTAAGGATGCTCGTCCGCATCTTTAAACCATACACTGTGTCAAACACTTCTGTCTTCTTAAATGTAGATACTTGCCTGTGTCTACTATTCTCCCAGAAGAGTCCCCTCAGATTCAACACTCGTCCGTGTTCGTTGTTAACCAGTTGATACCCGTCCGTATCATCATCTCTGAACACGTGTCAGTATTTGTTTCTACCCGATACTCGTCCGTATCGTAGTCTTAAGGATGCTCATCCGCATCTTTAATCTATACACAGATATCTAAACACTTATACCTTTTGTTTCTTGGATGTAAACACTCGTCCGTGTTTACTACTCCCCAGTAGATCGCTAACAAAGCATTTTTATCTTTTATCTGACACTCGTCCTGTGTCATGATAAACCCTGAGAGCAGCCGTACCCTGCTAGGTGGTCGTCCTCCACCTCTTGATGGTCGTCCTCCATCATGCTCATCCGATGGTCGTCCCCATCGTTGATATTTAGCAGCCGTCCCCTGCTAGGTGGTCGTCCTCCACCTTTTGATGATCGTCCTTCATCATTTTATCCAATGGCCGTCCCCATTGTTGATTTTGGTTATCTGACATTCGTCCTATGTCAAGACAAGCCTTGAGAGCAGCCGTCCCCTGCTAGGTGGTCGTTCTCCACCTCTTGATGGTCGTCCTCCATCATGCTCATCCGATGGCCGTCCCCATCGTTGACCTTTTATCCAGCATTCGTCCTATGTCGTGATATTTTCGGCAGCCGTACCCTGCCAGGTGGTCGTCCTCCACCTTAGATGATCGTCCCTCATCTTACCCCCAACAGAGCAGCCGTCCCCTGCTAGGTGATCGTCCTTAACCTTTGATGACCGTACCTCATCATCTGTTTATTTCATTTATTCTTTAACCCGATGGCCGTCCCCGTCGTGGTCCCTTTTCCTTTCAGTTTAGCCCGATGGCCGTCCCCATCGTTGGTTACTTTGCTTTATGAACTTGATGGCCGTCCCCGTCATGTTTCATTAATTCCCAGAGAATTTTGCAGCTTTACTTGATGGCCGTCCCCATCATAATTCTTTTATCCCCAGCATGTCGGCCGTCCCCGTCATTGCTTTGTTTTCCGCACCTTTTCCCAGCATGTCGGCCGTCCCCGTCATTGCTCTTTACCCAGCAGTCGTCCTCTGCTCGACGGTCGTCCTCCGTCGCCCACACTTTACAATATACTTTATTTTCCTTTACAATCTATATCCCTTTTCTTCTTCATTCTGTGAGTGCAAATTTTGGACTGTCTTTGGTATTCAACCACAAGTTATCTTGTTTGCCTGTTAAGCCGTCGCTTACATCCTGCACAACTAACTCATGTTTGAATAGGGGCAGCTGTAAACACCCCAAATTTTCCCTCACCCATTCACACTATGGCTTGTGATCATTTCATATGCATAAACTCAATCATAGCATCTCATACCACAACTTTGAGTCTTTGCATTGGTTCTAAGTCATCTGCATCTAGGGTTTGTGATTTGAGCAATCCAAGAACTTCTTGAGCCACTCCAAAGGACATCAATCACTTCAAAGAGGTATATATGTGTTCAAGCATCATATTATATCCTCTCAAAGTCAAGAATGCCAAAGAATCACAAGAACTGGGATTGGTATGGAAGCAGAGCCAGGTTTGACTGCACAGATGACCTAAAATTAGGGTTTTGGTTTCAGAGGCCATAACTCCAAATTTTTTGGTCATTCTTATTTCTATTGGTCTCTATATGGTATAGGGAGTATGCATATCAATTTTCATGAAGAAATTCCATGGGGAAGTCATCTGATCAAGAGTTGACTTTCTGGGCAAGTCAGTGCAAAATCAGGGCATCTGAGGCCCCCAATGACCCAACCAAGGGATGATCTTCATCATTTTGAGTGCATATGATCTTTATTTGATCATGGAAGAAGTTAGAAGTTCACAAAATTCAAGAATTACAAGTTTTTGCAAAGTTGACTTTTTGGGACAAGGTTGACTTTTAATGAAATGTCATTTTATGCAACTTTTTCAACCCTTACTTTTTGATCCAAAAATGCTTCAAATGGAAAAACTTTGGTCATGAAAGTTGTAGATTGGATCTTTCCCTTTTCAAAAAGTACAAGAACATGACCTAATTCATTTTGGATCAAAAGTTATGGTGCATCAAAGTTGACTAAAATCACTAAATTTCAAGTTATGCACCAAATGAGAAATTTGCAAAATCTTGTACCAAAGGCATTTGTGACTCCTAATTGATGTCTAATCCTTATACCAACATAACACAAGTCTTAAAGTTCATATTGAACCAAAGGAATCACATGTTTACATGGTTTGTGAAGCAAGATTTTTCCATGAGAACTAAAAGGAACCAAGTTGCAAAACCAATGATAACATCTCACCCACTTGCTGCCTAGCCTGCTGACCAATCCTAGCCTTTCTCCCTCACATTGCTGCGCAGCCCACACCCTTTGTACTTGGCTGAAACATGACCCATGTCTCTCTTACAAGAAGTTGACATTTTGGTAAAAGCTACTACACCTATCAAAAAAGGGCAGGTCACATCCTCTGACCAATCAGCATTGTTTATACAAACAAATGGCAAGCCAAGCAACATAACACAAGAGCCTGAAACCAGCAAGATCATCACTTTCTCATTTTCACTCTCAAGAGCAAAACCCTTCGAAACTCAGCATACAAGCCACAAGCACATAAACAAACTCCACAGACCTTCTCAACTCATCACCCTGATCACAAAGAACCCCTCACCATTGCTTGAAACAGCCTGAATCCAAAACACGATTCCCACCTGAGCTTGAACAGAACTTGTTCAAACTCTCAAACCAGCCAACATAAACTCTTTCTAAGCATTCAGACATCATCAAAGGACCAAGAGGAGTGGATTGCATCAAGAGGAGAGGTCAAAAAGTTGCAAAGTTGAAAGCTTCAAAACTCAGGTAGCTCAAGAACTTTTTTTCCAGAAATGATTTTTGAAGTTCCTAAGTTGTTCTTTGTTGTTCACTGATCACTCTGATGCCTTTGGTTTTGAAAATGGTGGAGAGATGAGAGTTTAATCAGTTTCTGAAACTTTTTGCCCTAGGTTTTGTTTGATTCGATTAAGCCAGTTTAGGAATGATAAATGTTGTTTAAATGGGGGTTTCAATTCGTTTTTGGATGGGGATCATTTCTGTGTAATTAGAATTCGTTCTAGATGCGTGTAGAAGGAGTTGGTAGTTTTGGGTGATCGGAGAAGATGACCGGAACACTGTTCCGGTCACCTGAGGGTCATTAACGGCAGGATTAGGGCTTAATCATTAATTAGCTGAATTTGAATGCTGGCCATAGGATCTGGCGCCAAGTCAACGCGCGCGTGTTTCAGTTTGAATGAGGGCCATTGGATCTGATTACTTTTCCTTTTTCAGTTTAAAATTCATTTTATTTTCATATTAATCCATTTGTTTTCTATAATTTATTAAAAATAGCAAAAATACTTTAAAAAATCTGAAATTTTTTACACAAGTTATTATCTAATTTCAGAACACAAAAATATTTTTATTTTTATTTTTAGCATTAAAAAAGTATTTTTAAATATTTAAAAGTTTCTTTTTAATTAATTAATGAGAATTAATTAATTAAAAATACTTTTAGGTATTTAAAAATCTCCAAAAAAATTCATGAAACCTTTAAAAACATTTAGAAGCATTGTCCAACCCTCAAACCAAATTTATTTTTTGATCTTGATGCATTTTGAGAATTTTCCATGGAATTAAAATCATTTTTATGCATTATTTTGATCCAAACTTCCAAAAATCATTTCTGCCTAACCCTAAAGAGTTGGACCTTGATTCTTTTTGCATTGTATTGTGTTTAGCATGTAGTTTGAGAGATTAAATGGCCATGATTTGATCTTTCATTTTCAATTTGTTTGATAATTTTCTTGTTTAGGAAACCTAAAACCCTAGAAAACTTTGAAAAATCATATCTTGAATTAGGTTAAGAGTTGAGACCTCTCCTTTGGGCAGTGAGTTAGTATAGGTTTAGGGATCCTTTGAGTGCATTTTCAATTTTTTGTAATGTTGTTTGCTTCTGATTTTGGTTTTTGTTTGTTGTATTGTTCATAAACCCTAATTTGGGCTTTCATATGCATCCATCTTGCATTTGCATTCATGCCTTGACTTGACATGATATTTTATACATCCATGTGATTCATTTAACATCATAAGACATATTGAAAGCATGTTTGATCATTGCATCTTTCATTTGCCATGTTGTATGCCATATGCATCTCATAACTTTTCATGTATGTTCATGTATCTTAACTTGCTTCATTTGCATTCATAAGCTTACATGATCATCCCCATATGTTGATTCATGTTTGCATCATTTCATGGCACCATTATCATCTCATATATGCTTATGGTTTTGGTTTGCATCATGCCATTTCATTCCATTTGACATTGCATTGCATCTTTCTCACTAACTTTTCAGGTGGTAAGTAACTTTGAGAAGTGGATTTGCCTTCACTTCTCATACTTTCTTCTCATCTCTCTCTTGCATCCATGCTGCATTTTTTGTATGTGTTTGAGTTTGAGCTTGCTCATTCTTTTTCTCCTTACCTTATTTCTTCAAGTGACTTGACTTCTTGAATGAAGCAAGTTACTTTGCTTCTCCTGATCCTTTCATCTGCTTCTTGGTGGCTCCATTGAAGATTTCTCTTGAACACCTCACAAACCTTAGGAACAACCAAGCATGACAATGATTAGGGTTTTGATTAGTCTCCCCACTTAGTTTTACCTTTGTGTCTCTTTGAGTCTTCTCTTCTCATCTCATAATCAGGGACTAAACCCTAAAGGCTTTAAGGCTTTGTGATTAAGCTTATGCCTGCATCCTTCTATTAGGATGGAGTGTATAACTTTAATCCTAAGTGTTAAACCCTTAATGTGTTTAAATCATTTAATCAATTCACATAATAATCATCAAGACATCAAGCTTGTAACTTGGGCCTTGCATTAGGGTTCTAATTCTTCCTTAATTGGTTAAGAAGGACTAACCCTAGTGTTAATGGACAAGTCCCCCTCAAGTTGTCTTACAAACCCTAAAAAACACTTCATCATCATATCATTAACTAAAATCCACTCAATAAAGGCTTGTTTTGTCATGAGTTTAATCCCTAATCATGGATTAAGTTGAGGAGCTTTCCTCAGCTTAAACATTCTCATCTATTATCCTTCTATTAGGATGGTGTAATGAGTCTGTCTAATCCCTGATTATGGCTTAATCTCATTACTTAACACTAAACAAAAACAACAAAAACATCTAAATAATCACAAGTAGGTTAATGATCTTAATCTTACATCAAGGTGATTAAGTGTAAGATGCTGACTTCACACTTAAGGTATTCTCATTACCCCTAATCAGAGGGAGGATGTGATGAGTTTACTAACCCATTGGTCTAGGCTTAAGCTCATCAACTTATGACAAACTTCAAAAAGCAATAAAAGACTGAAAACACAAAAACAAACAATAATCGTCTCCTTCGGGATTCTTTTCTCATCTCATTCACTCACAAACGAGAACTTGCTTCTTCCGTCTAATGCAAGACAGTTTGCACCTGAGCCAGACAGGTCATACACTTGAGCATAGGCAAGTAAGCAGTTCATAAGTCAATTCATCTTTCAGTCTCTTTGAGTCGAACTACGGTGTTCTGACTTCCTCATTGCACGAGAGGATACGTAGGCATAACTTAACAGTTATCGAACAAAAGTCTCTGTATATTCCCCCTCTTTCCAGCTTTATTCTTTAGCCTCATTATCATGAGCATTTCACTCCTGTTCTTACACTGACACTGTATATTATACACTTCACTTCTTTTTACACAGACACCTGTACTTCTTTTTCCAGCTCTTTACACACAAATCGCACTGACACTACCCCTTTAAAACACAAATCTTTTAAGCGTGGATCCCGTCGAGTACGACCGACAATCTGGGTGCTAATACCTTCCCAGGTTGTAACCAACCCCCTTTCTCAGTCTCTCTGGTTCGCAACCGTCTTATCCATATCTTTCTAGGTCTATGCAGCATTACCTTTCCTCCGGGATAAAAATGCCTAGCTGGCGACTCTATTCATCTCCAGTGAGTTCACGACTGTGTGTTCTCATTGTCCCTCTCGCCGACCGTTCGCGTCTGTACCTTTATTTGGGCCAGTCCCACCTATCGGGAGCGACAAACGGGAAGTTGTATATGGCTTCCAAAGGCAAGCATTATGGAAAACCCGCAAGTGTACTAAGGATAATTTGAGTTTGGCTTTGGTGATTTAATGGCTGTTGTGAGTTTTGTGGCGTGTCTGCAGTATTAATAATGGAAACCTTATGTTAGCAGAAACTTTGAGGGAATGAAATCTTGTAAAGAGGAAAGGTACGGGGAATAGCGACCATGGCCTTAGTTGTCAAGCTAAGTTGGATAAGTTGTTCCAAGTTTAGAATGGAAATCGGAAATTGTATGAATTATGTTTGCACCAGTACGATCCCGGCATCTCTGTTGTTGAAGAGTGGGGACCGGTGTTATGATATTGTAGTTGGCAAGTGAATTGTTCTATCGTTGCATGTTTGCAAGTTCCAATTCCATTGGTTGGTGGGAACTCCTATGAATAAGTGTGTTCTCTGTAGACTTATAGCTACTTGGTATCGTAGGAGAATTTGAAGAGATTTATTTATAAGTGGGTTGTCTGTGGAAAGATACCGAACGAATGAAGTATCCAATGCAAATGGTCACAGTTTTGCTGTGAGATCAAGTGGAATTAGTATAAGAGTATTTCGATAACCTTTGTTATAGCGTTAGTGATTGGAGGATCTTAATAGGATGCTTTTGTTGGGAAATTGTACTAGGAAGGGATCTCGCCAAGATTCCTTGTGGAACCTTGTCGAGGTAAGCCAGAGTATTTTGTCTAGTGTTGAGAATCAATGGAAGGTTTTAACGCGGTATGTTTCTTCAACGGAAGGATGAGACTAGGCGATTAAGTATAAATCAACCGATAGATTGCGAAAGTAGTAAGTTGGAAGTTAACCCGATGCTGGAAACAAGCGTGTGAACATGGACGTAAAGTTTGATTCGTTGTGAAACGAGGACTTTGAGCCGCAAGGTCAGATTGGAATTTGAGTATGTCAGGATATGTAATGGAGTTAAGGAAAGTATGGATCTAAGACAGTGTTAAAAACTGTCGTGAGGATAAGTAAAGGAAATTCGAGGACGAATTTCAAATCAAGGAGGGGAGAATGTAATACTCTGTATTTAATTAAACACCCTGGATAATATTAATTAGGATAAATTAGTAGTACCTGACTCAAAGATATTTTCTGGATATTCTCAAATTGGACCCGTTAGAATACTAACTATTGTATATTGGTATAATATACATAACATGGTTTTTAAAAGAAAGAAAAAAAAGTTATTTATTATAAAAGGAAAATAAAAGAAAGAAAGTTTGTAAGAAAAAGAAAAGAGAAAGAAGGAAAAAGGAAAGAAAGAAAGAAAGGGAGAAGAGAAGAGAAGAAGAGGAAGAAAACCCTAAGAGAGGAAATGCTTGGATCATCACTATTTCTCCACCAAACCTTCATCTTCACCAACCTCCTCGTCGATTTCAAGGTGGGTTCATAGTTAGAAACGTTTCTTTTAAGTTTTGGTTGAGTTTTGAAGTTTATGAGTTTTAGGGTTTTTGAAGAATATCTTAGAAATTAATAGATTAAACGGTTAAAACTCGATAAAATCAAAGTATGATAGTCAATATATGTCAATAATCATGTTTGATGATGTTTAGAGGAGTTTTGGAACCTTGGGCATTGACTGTTCGTGACTAGTTTTATGTTGTGTTCGCAGAGCTCGCTGAGCGAGTTGAAGTTTCCTCGCTCAGCGAGACCTAGGAGTTTTGTTTTGTGTTTTCTATCGTAACTTGTGATCCGGGTATCCGTTTTTGGTGTTCCGCATATCGATTAGAAGCTGAGAATATCTGCTAATTGATGATGCTAAAAGATATTACGTTTACCCGAATTTTATCCGACTGTTCCGATTAACCGTAATTATGTTAGTTAGGGAATTTTGGAAGGTATGCCTAATCATGAGGATTGATTGAGAGTAAAGGCATGAGATTATAGTGAGAATTGTTAAATGGAGGTAATTAAACTAGAATGTTAGAATTATGTAATTGAAAACTATATAATTAAAAGTATCAAGAATGGAGAAAGAGTGAGGAATCGTACCATAAACCAATAGTGTGGCCTAGTAGTGTAACTAGAAATTGTTAGATGGTATGACTATAAGATGCTTAGGTTTATCCTAGGTTGTTGCGAATCGTTGACGCGTAATATGCGGTGTCCTCCGAAAAGTCTTGAGTAAGTCTTGAGGTGGGTATTACGCTGAGTCCCACAGGAAGCATCCGAAAAGGCTTGAGGTATCGTTGGTTTGGGTTTATGATTGAGGTGGGTATTACACTGAGTTTCACAGGAAGCATTGAGTAAGTCTTGAGGTGGGTATTTCACTGAGTCCCACGGGAAGCATCAGATTGTTTAGGCTTGAGGTGGGTATTACACTGAGTCCCACGGGAAGGATTGAGTAAGTCTTGAGGTGGATATTACATTGAGTCCCACGGGAAGCATCAGATTGTTTAGGTTTGAGGTGGGTATTACACTGAGTCCCACGGGAAGCATTGAGTAAGTCTTGAGGTGGGTATTACACTGAGTCCTACAGGAAGCATCATATTGTTTAGGCTTGAGGTGGGTATTACATTGAGTCCCACGGGAAGTATTGAGTAAGTCTTGAGGTGGGTATTACACTGAGTCCCACGGGAAGCATCAAATTGTTTAGGCTTGAGGATGGTGTTATATTGAGTCCCACGTGAAGTGCCGAGAACGTTGTTTTGGTTATTCCATCTAGTTTTGATTTCCTTATGGAGAAGTGACCTTAGGCTTGAGATGGGTGTTATATCGAGTCCCATGATAAGTAAAAGGTAATATCCTAGCTAGTGATAGTAGGATTTGTATAACTCTTGGACATGGTTCCAACGAGAGTGAGGCATGTGAACTCAAGGTCGTTTTCCTTTCTTAAAGACTTGAGTTAGGTTTTTATAGAGCCCTTAGATCTGAGAGAACTCTAAGATAAGGAACCCACTAAGATGTTGTTATCTCACCCCCACTGTTGTTGTTGCTTTTCAGGTTTCTTTCGCAGGTTTGATTTAAAAGTGGAGCTATGCTCGGGATGTTTCAAGTGAAGCATAGTTTTAGTCTTCCGCTGTGTATTTTTGTATCTTTGTACAATATTGGATGTTGTATTGATCTTAGCTTTTGTTTTATTATGATTTCCATGTCTTGCACCATTGTTATATAGAATTTTATAGTTGGTCAAGAATGTGAATTATGATATCAGGCACTTATGATGGTGTCAGTACCAAAAATTAACACTGTATGATATTATTATAGACATATATATTATATGGGGTGTTACAGTTGGTATCAGAGCAGGTTGTATCCTCGACCTAGCCTTGAAACATCATAAGTAAATGTTTCCTAACTCTTGCATGTGTTTGGTCGACATGATTCTTAATATCACACTATGTAGTAATGGGTCTGATCAGCCTAGTGCTATGTATGTGGTAGGTAGGATCCTGGTTGTGCGACCATGAGGATTTCGTAGTGTTATTGCAACTTGTGCTGTGAGAGTGGACTCAAGCCAAGAGTTAGTAGAAGGAGCTTTGGTTAGCTCAGTTGGAGTCTTCGTGATAGTTTTACTTCCTGTAACATGGAGTTGCAAAATGGTGTGTTATTCGAGAAATCCTTTGGAATGGATAAAAGTCTTAAGGGTAAATATGTCTACAAGATGAATGGTCAATGTATCTAGGAATACACAAAGTCACTGGTGGATCAGTATCGGTCACTAGCATAATCAAGAGTGTTGATAAGCCTCATTCTGGGAAGAGAGAGAGAGAGAGTGCTTGTGGAATATGTAGCCTAAGTTCAGGAATGAGTAATTCTTGTAGGTGTTTCAATTCTAAGGACGCGGTGGCATCGTGGATGAGCGAGAGCACCTCAAGGAATGTATTAGAATAATACCCCCCAGATAGGTTGAAGTTACCAATTAAGAATGTTCATTTTCTTTTGGGAACCTAAAATTGCAGCGAAACATGAAGAGGAACACAAGGATGTGACTACACGTTTCAAGTGAGGCAAGTACACCCCGAACGAAGGATAGAAGAAGCTCTATTTAGTGATATGAGATATATGAAGTTTGGACTTGATGAAATTGTGTTAAGTGTTAGAGTAAACACATTGGACTTGGAAGAATTTCTAGTAAGATGATTTGTGTGGGGTGTGAAAAGATTACCACAGAGCTTGAAGTTAATATGGTATGAGAAGTCATTGGATGGGGTATGAGTTCAACTGAAGCGAAAGCATGCTTCTGGATATGTTACATGTCCAAATGGAACTCTGCGATCAGTGTTACCTCTATGGACATCACTCGTATCGTCAAGGACAGGATAGTCAACGAATGAGATTGAATAAGTATAAACCAAGCCTACGAATTCAGAGACTTGTTTTGGAAAATTGTTAAGTCGATATTATATGAATTTTTAAGAAGGGGTGAACGTCCTGAACGTTTGTTGGTCTACGAGAATGGTGGATGGAAAGAATTTCCTAGGGATATTATTGACTTGGTTAAGAAAGATTTTGATGTAAAGAAAGCAGTTGTGGAGGTTGAGTTAAATGGTTATCACCTTGCACTGGACTTTTGCTCATGTATCAGATGAATTTTTAATCTGGTTTGCAGCAACCTATTGCTTGGATTGATGAGGACGAGTCCTCTAACCGTAACTCGTCCACTGATTTCTTTCAGCTTTGGTCGGTTGGAATCATCTGTTGGTGATGGTTGTGACTTTTGTTACGATTGTAATGAGTTGAGAGGCTTGGGTGACAATGAAGATCGGAAGTTGCTTCTGTGTTGAGTAATCAGTTACTCTCCTGGTGGTGACTGATTATCGTTGTTAAGTTTTGAAAGTTGGATATTTTCTAAGATGCATACACTCGGACTTGGGGGCTGATTGAAGCATTCTCGATATCGATGGAAGTTGTGGAAACATTCTATGGAATGATTAGTAGTGGGTAAGGGGACCCCGGTTAATATGTAAGTAGAGGTATCAAAGGTTCTTCAGAGGAGTGCATTACCTCAGTTTTCAAGTGTATGGAGTAGTCAGAGTGTTTGGAATTTATCTCTCGTGAGATTGAGGATGTTGTTGATTGTTTTAGTTCTCGCCGAGGATATAAAGAGAGAGGATAGAGTTGCCTACTAAATAAGAGATGTTCAGTGTTTGTTTTCTTCCCAATAAGGTTTAGGTGTTGGTTTTGTTTGTGGACGAATCAAGTGTCGGCTTACAACTGAAAACCCTTTTGTTAGCATAATTGTACGAGTGGAATCGAGTCGATCCATTGAGTTTTACTGTCGTGAGCGCGACAAAATGGTAGTGTTACTTCGTCGCTTGTTGGATGTGTGGTAGGTATGTTGTGCCTGTTTGTGTTACCTCGAGTTGTGAATGGCGAGCGTTTGTGCTCATGTATGGACGTCGAGAGTGAAAATCATCCTACAAGACGGTGTGGTCTGAATTGGTCATTTTGAGTTGGATTGGTTGTTAGTAAGAAGAACAAGCTTAGTTGTGTTCAACTGTTTAGCCTTTGATAGGTAATCAATTGACACATGACTTTTGTTAGGGACCTTAGGGAATCGTATTTTCCTAAGTTGTTAGTCCTTTTGGGTTCCATTCGGAGTGTCAGTAGATAAAGTGTAGTTTTTATTTTGAGCATGTTTTGATAAAAAGTAATGGTTTGGATATTGGCGTGTCCTCATTGCGACTATTGAAGAATTTAAGCTTCGAAGTTATTCAAGGATCATGAAGCGTCGATCTCTCCGGAGGTGTTTTGGTACCAGAATTATTGTGTGAATAAGAGATGAACGAATGGTCAGTTTTAGTGCCGATAATTCTCAACATCAAGTTATGGACTCCTTAAGACTAATACCAATTGTGTGTAGTTGAGTCGTACCCAAAGATAAGGGTTTTAAGTTATCTTCTGAGTAAGAATGAGAAATGAAAGTTCCAAAGTCATGTGTGCAAATTGGACCGTTTAAGGAATGAGACCCCTGAGAGAAATGGATTGAACGGGAAGTTGTATATGGCCTCCAAAGGCAAGCGTTATAGAAAACCCGCAATTGTACTAAGGATGATTTTAGTTCGGTGTTGGTGATTTAATGGTTGTTGTGATTTTTGTAGCGTGTCTGCAGTATTAATAATGGAGACCTTGTGTTAGCAGAAACTTTGAGTGAATGAAATCTTGTGAAGAGGAATGGTACAGAGAATAGCAACCATGGCCTTAGTTGTCAAGCTAAGTTGGATAAGTTGTTCCGAGTTTAGAATGGAAATTGGAAATTGTATGAATTATGTTTGCACCAGTACGACCCCGACATCTCTGTTGTTGAAGAGTGGGGACCGGTGTTATGATCTTGTAGTTGGCAAGTGAATTGTTCTATCGTTGCATGTTTGCAAGTTCCAATTCCATTGGTTGGTGGGAACTCCTATGAATAAGTGTGTTCTCTGTAGACTTATAGCTACTTGGTATCGTAGGAGAATTTGAAGAGATTTATTTATAAGTGTCAGAGTAAGAAGATCTTATTCTAAGTGTGTTGTCTGTGGAAAGATACCGAACGAATGAAGTGCCCGATGGAAATGGTCACAGTTTTGTTGTGAGATCAAGTGGAATTGGTAGAAGAGTCTTTCGACAACCTTTCTTATAGCGTTAGTGATTGGAGGATCTTAAAAGGATGATTTTGTTGGGAAATTGTACAAGGAAGGGATCTCGCCAAGATGCCTTATGGAACCTTGTCGAGGTTAGCCGGAGTATTTTGTCTCGTGTTGAGAATCAATGGAAGGTTTTAACGCAGTATGTTTCTTCGACAGAAGCATGAGACTAGGTGATTAAGTATAAAGCAATAGATAGATTGTGAAAGTAGTAAGTTGGAAGTTAACCCGATGCTGGAAACAAGCGTGTGAACATGGACGTGAAGTATGGATCTAAGACAATGTTGTAAACTGTCGTGAGGATGAGTAAAGGAAATTCGAGGACGAAATTCAATTCAAGGAGGGGAGAATGTAATACCCCGTATTTAATTAAACGCCCTGGATATTATTAATTAAGATAAATTAGTATTACCTGACTCAGATATATTTTCTGGATATTCTCAAATTGGACCCGTTAGAATACTAACTATTCTATATTGGTATAATATACATTGTTTGGTTTTTAAAAGAAAGAAAAACAAGTTATGTATTATAAAAGGAAAAGAAAAGAAAGAAAGTTGGTAAGAAAAAGAAAAAGAGAAAAAAGGAAAAAGGAAAGAAAGAAAGAAAGGGAGAAGAGAAGAGAAGAAAAGGAAGAAAACCCTAAGAGAGGCAATGCTTGTATCATCACCATTTCTCCACCAAACCTTCATCTTCACTAACCTCCTCGTCGATTGCATGGGTTCATAGTTAGAAACTTTTCTTTTGAGTTTTGGTTGAGTTTTGAAGTTTATGAGTTTTAGGGTTTTTGAAGAAAATCTTAGAAATTGATAGATTAAACGGTTAAAACTCGATAAAATCAAAGTATGATAGTCAATATATGTCAATAATCATGTTTGATAATGTTTAGAGTAGTTTTGGAACCTTGGGAATTGACTATTCGTTACTGGTTTTCTGTTGTGTTTGCAGAGCTCGCTCATCGAGCAGATCCATAAATTTCCTCACTCAGCGAGTAGGTCCCTCGCTCAGCGAGACCTAGGAGTTCTATTTTGTGTTTTCTATCGTAACTTGTGATCCGGGTATCCATTTTTGGTGTTCCGCATATCGATTCGAAGCTGAGAATATTTGCTAATTGATGATGCTAAAAGATATTACGTTTACCCGACTTTTATTCGACTTTTCCGATTAACCGTAATTATGTTAGTTAGGGAATTTTGTAAGGTATGCCTAATCATGAGTATAGATTGAGAGTAGAGGCATGTGGTTATCGTGAGAATTGTTAAATGGCGGTAATTAAACTAGAATGTTAGAATTATGTAATTGAAAACTATATAATTAAAAGTATCAAGAATGGAGAAAGAGTGAGGAATCGTACCATAAATAAATAGTTAGGCCAAGTAGTGTAACTAGAAATTGTTAGATGGTATGACTATAAGATGCTTAGGTTTATCCTAGGTTGTTGCGAATCGTTGACGCGTAATATGCGGTGTCCTCCGAAAAGTCTTGAGTAAGTCTTGAGGTGGGTATTACGCTGAGTCCCACGGGAAGCATCTGAAAAGGGTTGAGGTATCGTTGGTTTGGGTTTATTCTTGAGGTGGGTATTATACTGAGTTTCACGGGAAGCATTGAGTAAGTCTTGAGGTGGGTATTTCACTGAGTCCCACGGGAAGCATCAGATTGTTTAGGCTTGAGGTGGGTATTACACTGAGTCCCACGGGAAGCATTGAGTAAGTCTTGAGGTGGGTATTACACCAAGTCCCACAGGAAGCATCATATTATTTATGCTTGAGGTGGGTATTACACTGAGTCTCACAGGAAGCATTGAGTAAGTCTTGAGGTGGGTATTACACTGAGTCTCATGGGAAGCATCAAATTATTTAGGCTTGAGGTGGGTATTACACTGAGTCCCACGGGAAGCATTGAGTAAGTCTTGAGGTGGGTATTACACTGAGTCCCACGGGAAGCATCAAATTGTTTAGGCTTGAGGTGGGTATTATCCTGAGTCCCACGGGAAGCATCAAATTGTTTAGGCTTGAAGTGGGTGTTACATTGAGTCCCACGTGAAGTGTCGAGAATGTTTTTTTGGTTATTCCATCTTATTTTGATTTCCTTATGGAGAAGTGACCCTAGGCTTGAGATGGGTGTTATATCGAGTCCCATGAGAAGTAAAAGGTAATATCCTAGCTAGTGATAGTAGGATTTGTAGAACTCTTGGACGTGGTTCCAACGAGAGTGAGGTGTGTGAACTCAAGGTCGTTTTCCTTTCTTAAAGACTTGAGTTAGATTTCGATAGAACCCTTAGAGCTGAGAGAAATCTAAGATAGGGAACCCACTGAGATGTTGTTATCTCACCCCACTATTGTTGTTGCTTTTCAGGTTTCTTTCGCAGGTTTGATTTACAAAGTGGAGCTATGCTCGGGATGTTTCAAGTGAAGCATAGTTTTAGTCTTCCGCTGTGTATTTCTGTATCTTTGTACAATATTGAATGTTGTATTGATCTTAGCTTTTGTTTTAGTATGATTTCCTTGTCTTGCACGATTGTTGTATAGAATTTTATAGTTGGTCAAGAATGTGAATTATGCTATTAGGAACTTATGATGGTGTCAGTACCAAATATTAACACTGTATTATATTATTATAGACATATATTTTATATGGGGTGTTACATGGAGCGAGAACGGTTGTTTCGGTGTCGAGGAGGAGGATGAGATCTTGAGCGGTTTCTTGCGCCCTCTGGCGTTGGCTCTTCTCATGGTTGCAGAATTCTCCTAGTCTTTCAAGCTCCCGAGGACTTGTTTCATCGAAGGGACGAACGAGTCCGCTTCTTGATGGACCCAGATGCCTCTAGGTGGTGGTGATCTCTCTTCCGCCCAGGTGACCTGCTGCGTGATCTGCGGGGCCTTCTCGTGAGAGAAGGGGATCTGATACGTCTTGCTTCCTCCAGAACCTCAAGCCTTTCGCCCTAGCGCAAGAGGAGGAGGTTGATATTGTTGGTCATTTCGACCAATGTCGTGAGTGTTTGATTCGTCCATTTAGGGATGAGAATCACAGGGAGATCAGCGAACATGATCTCAGGTTGCACAGACGTTTCGGTGACGGGGAGGTGGTACGTCCGTCTTGGAAACGATCAGGTTCCTCGAGGGGAGGGATGGTTCCATTGTTTACCCGTTGTTTGACGAGAACGTTGGAAAGGACTCGAGCATTAACGAAGTCGTAGTGATGAGCCAATGAGAGAGATTGAACAGTGATGTTTTTGTTTTCACGATCTGAATACGAGAAAAACGGGGCAACACTAAGTTCCCACAAATGGCACCACTGATTGTAACTATGATCAGGATCTTCAACGACTACGGTTACTGTCGAGAATCTCAAAGTCTTTGTTCGGTCGTCGAGAAGAATGGGAGGGTGTACATGCAAGGTACTCCGATGCCAAAGTAAGAACGGGAAGAAGAGTATGAAATTACAAGTAAGAGTGTTTAAGGAGTGAACATTTGATACCTGACCCTCTCAAGTGAGAGGGTTTATATAGAGTGCCCCCAACGCGTGGCTAATGGATCCTTTTTTGGGCCTGGATCGTGGATTCCCCGAAAATAAGTAACTGATAGAAACTAGCCGTTGAACGAGCAGCCCTGGTCGGGATAGGGATATGTCGAGCACATAAATATCCGAGCAGGAGCTATCATTGGCCTAATATGGGTGACTTCTACTGGTGTCAGGCAGAAGTCTGGAATGAGCAAAGAGAACCGACCACAAGCTGATGTGGTCGGCGGGTTCAAAATGTTTAAGGAGCACGAATTTAGTGGGTCCCTTTGACGTTTGGGCTATTGGACCGTCTCATGAGCAAGAGAGGATTGGGCCATGCTTAGTCAATGGGCCAGTTAGAAATAATTTTTTAACCAAAATGATGATATCCAATAAAAAAACACAAATACACAAGGGGGATCAAACCAAAATCCCTTAAGAGAAATGTATTATCCTAGGAGTATCAATCTTATCTAACAAGTAATCATTTGCAATATCACTATGAACATAAGAAAACTAAGAGAAATATTTACACTTAAGACCAATGTCGGCAAGAGAATCTGCATAAGAATTGGCTTATCTATATATGTTAGTGACCATAAAATCTATAGATTGAGAGAAGGCTAAACAGTTGAGCCATCTAGCTTTAATCCTCCAAGGAACCAAACTATGTTTTGAGAAAGCATTAACAACAATGGAACAATCTGTTTCTATCCAAAAATTTCTTCCAATTATTCTCCATTGCCTTTTCTAAATCTATCATAGTAGTAGACATCTCAGCCATCAAAGTAGTGTCAAAGCTTAGACGAGCACAAAAGCTACCAACATGAATAACATTCTAATTTCTTAGAATGCCACTACAAGAACTTAAAGAAGGTAGTGAATAACATTATAATTATGATGTCAAACTTCTTCAAGATAGAGAAATTAGAAATGGACGAGTAGGACAACTTGGAGGTGTGATAGCCAACTAACTTGGCCCAAGAGGAGATAATGTTGATACAGGTTTTCCAATGAGTATGCTTGTTTTCAAATCTCAACAAATTTGTGATCGTCCAAATCAGATGGAAGACATTTATAATGCAAGTCATGACTAGAATTTGATCTTGAGGAGACTAGTCCATGAGGATCAGTTTCATACAGTCCAAGAAATTATCAATATTTTATTGGATATTAAAAGAATTTGTAAGCCAAGTCCATATTTTCCTTAAAAAGGAGCAATAAAAAAATGGTTAGAAGTTTCAGCATGATTCTTACATAGATCACAAATGGAATGAAGAGCAAAGCCTCTTATGGACATGTTTTCCTTTTTAGGAAGCCTATTATGAATGAATGTCCAGACCAACAGAGATCTAGAATAAGGGTTATTATTGTTACATGGGAAAATGAACCAAAAATAACAAGGATTAGGTTTGTATAGGAAGTTGTAAGCTTGCTTTAGACAGAGAAGACCATTACCAAAGTTAATCCATACCAATATATCGTATATATCCATTATTGGAATAGAGATATTAGAAACCAGAGATTGCATACTAGGAAAGTAGTCTTGGTGTTACCAATGATAACCCAAATCTGGTTTAAAAAAACCACTCACCATTGAAGTGACAGTGTTGTGGTAAATGTCAGGGATTTTGAATTTGAGAGGCAAAGGCTTACCTAACCAAGAATCAATTCAAAAGTTAATTAGATCACCATTTTAATTCTTCTCCATAAAGAAGATGTGATGTTGTGAGAAATGATTTTATTATAACCCTAGAGTCAAGGAGTTGAGACTAACAATTTTTAGCTTGATGAAAATTCCAACATAGATGCATATTAGAATCTTCATGAATGTCTTTAGAGACTTTAAACCAAGCCTTCCTTCCTTAAAACCTTTGTAGAAAGTTTTCTAGGCTACAATCACCACTTTCTTTTTCTCCAAGTTACCTCTTCAAATGAAGTTTCTCATACAAGTTTCAATAACTTTCATGATGCTAAAAGGCCATTTGTAAATGGATATGCAATGTACCAACATACTTTGAATCACTCACTTGACCAATTGCACTCTTCCAGCAATAGACATAAGACTTGCCTTCCAAGCTTCAAGTTTGAGTCTCATTTTGTCTACAATGAACTAAAAGTGTTAAACTTTAGGTCTTCCAATAAATATATGGGAGCACAAGTACATGAAAGGAGGAAAATCCATTGAGAAGCCAGACATATCATCCAAAACTTTGTGCCTTGTAATTGTCATTTCTCATGCATAAATAAGAGATTTAAAGGCATTACAAATTTGACCAAAGCAACTGGTATAATTGGATACAAAATTAGTAATAGCTTTACTAGATTTTTAATCCCCTCAATAGAAGATCATAATGACATCTGCATATAGGGTATGAGAAGGCACATTGAAATTTCTAGACCCTTTGATCAAGGATATTTGATTCTAATCAACCAACTTTGAGATATCTCTACCTAACACCTCTTTAGTAATTCAAAAAAGGATAAGAGAAAGATTGTATCCTTGCCTCACATCATTAGATAACTTGGAGAAGCTAACTTGGTTTCCATCCATGCCTATGGAAAGGAAGAAGACTGAAGGATCACATGAATCTATTTATAGAATTTGTTGTTGAAACCAAAGCAATCAAAAGTCTTAAGGGTGAAAGGTCAGCTCAAGGTATCAAATGATTTTGAAATGCCAACTTTAAGGGCCACATTTCCTCCAAAACTTTTATTGTTTTGGAGGTTTATAGCTTCAGAAGTGAGGCAAATGTTATCCCTAATGCTTCTTTCATTTACAAAGCCTTTTTTAGGAGAGATCAAGGAAGTAAGAAGAGTAGCCAGTCTATAAGCAAGGATCTTTATGATAATCTTATGTTTGAAATCATCCAAAGCAATTGGACTGAAATGATTTATGTTGTCAACATCATTTGTTTTTGGGATCAGAACAAAGTGTTTAAATTATAATGAGGGAAGATCTGACCTTGAAAGAAGAATTAAGTGACAACATTTATGACATCCATCTTTATAATCTCCGAATAATGTTTGTTAAGTCTATATTTTTATGATTGACATTAATTTTGGTAAAACTAACTTGACAATAACATGTTGAATAAAATATTCTAACATATATAAAAACATGTTTTAATAAGGTGTTAAACAAGATGTCCTAACTCGAAGATTCAACATCTTGTCTGTTACATTGGTGCAGTTTTGTTACAGCAAGTCTGATTATAAATTACTGAATATTCCGTGGATATTAAGTAATCCTATGTGGCGTCCAAGATTGAGAAATAATAGATTCTATTTTCATTTGACTATATTTTGTTTTCTAAGTAGGGAGACATTTTAGGAAACCTTGGATTGAATACCTATTTTCATGGAGAATTTTCTGCAAAATTTGTGCAACAGTTTTGCAGAGTTTTGATGCCCAAGATCAAGTCCAGACTATAGTTATATATAGGATGGATAAGCCCTAATTGAAAAATAGAAGATATATTGCCTTTTAGTGAGATTTTAGGGATGGTGTTAATTGTGATCCTCTCTTATATTGTGTTGATACTAGAGCTGGACTATTTGATTGAGTTGTAAGTTGTTGATCACTCTTAAGATTTTAAGCATTGTGTGAGTGTGTATCAGGAAGCGATTGTAAGGGAAGTGAAAAGGGTTTCATACCTAGGTAAGTCTTTGGTAGAAATTAAGAACGGGTAGTGATTAGGTGCAAAGATTAAACCAAATGTTGTTTACTTCAAACTAATACTATTTAGTGGATTTACTTCCTGGCTTGGTATCCCCCATACGTAGGTGTTATTGTACACTGAATTGGGTTAACAAGATCTGTATTCTTTAATTTCTGCAATTTTTATTGTGTTTCTATCTTGTCATTGTGATTAGTGTTAAGATCAAAGTCTCGACATCTCTTAGGACATCTGAGATCTGCATACCATAATTTCAATGTTGGTAAGAGAATGCACCAAACTCATCAGGTCTTGGAGCATAGTCACTGTTAATATTCATGACAAACATATGAATCTCTTTAGGTGAAAGACAATTAGTGAGCAGAAAGTTAGTATGATCATCATCAGCTTTGAAATTGTTGCTTCTATCAAACTATTGTTCTACAAAATAATAGATTGCTTCTATCAAACCATTGTTCTACAAAATAATAGAAGTGTTAAATATATTTTTCCTACATAATTTTATTTAGGACATGAGTATCAATCTCATATTGAATGTCCTTAAGGACTTGCTCAAGTTTAATCATGTTGGTCTTAACATTACCAAAATTATTTTTGCTCTAAAATTTTAGATTAGCCTTTAATATTCTCAACTTTTTGTCAAGAATGTACATCATGCAACCTAGAACATTTGTCATTTAGGACTTTTTGATGAAATCAATGCATTCCTCATTTGGGGACCATATTTTAAGATATTTGAATTGAGACACAAATTTGATTTCTTCCAAGTCACAGGTGTTGAACGTAATATCATGGGGGTTTTATCGTCTCTATAGGGATTGTAGATATTTGGATTCTTGTTGTTCAATAGTTTACCATATCAAGAAAAGGGTTTTCAATGTTTGTTTCTTAAACTGACACAATTTATGTAGCAATGCGTAATTAAAAGTGTTTGTTTTAATAAAGTATATCAAAAATCGTTTCCATCTAACCTAACTTATATGTATTCTTTCAATCTTGCATGTGAAGTCGGATCTGATTAACATCGTCACATATTCTCTCATTACCATCTATCTCTGGATCAGTATCGTGAGAAATACTATATTCATCGCTACATGATTTCTAAATATAACAACCAATATATTAAGCTTTAAGTTCAACACAAAGCAACTATCAATCATCGACAGATCTCTCTAATATTTGTATTATTAGATACATATTTTAGGTCAAGCTTAATAAAATCTTTATCTAGAGTTTTACAAAATAAGAATGGATCATTAAGAACAAAAATATGCCTAATATATTACTCATCACTTGTTCACATACAAGGTCAATCAAAATAAATGCATAAAGCCAAGATAAACTACCTATACCTTTGATACAAACGAAATTAGCTACTCATAATCATGGTAGCATTCTTTAGAAGTAATAAGAGAAAATGAATGAGCATCCACGTCGAAGAATCATACTCGGATGCGAATCCAACTTCTATTTGAAAAATATCACCTTTTGGTGAAGAAATGCACAAAATATGATCTCTAGGTTGAAAATGGGGGTAAAAGTGGGTTATGATCTCAAAGAAAAGCAAAAAGTACATATATAGTACTTCTAATTTTTGTCATGTTCGCCTAGCGAACACCCTTTTTAGGCACATGAAGTGCCTCAAAATAGTTAAACTATATTTTTGGAAACATCTTACATCATCGTATGAACAATCCTTTGCACAGTGAACTTCTTCGCTAATAATTCGCACAACGAACTTATGGTCATTTTTCCCTACCATGGTTCGTGAGGGCTTCACACAACGAATCTTCGCTTTCCCTTTGCTGCTGTTCACACAACAAATTTGTTGTTTCTTCTCCTCTTCTTTGGCTTCCTTGTGCATTCCACTTGTGTCTTACACATTGATGTTTTATGCCTAGAATCTACACAATAAAACACAAATCAAAGCAAACAAAGTTATTTGCAGCATATTGAATAATCATAACAATCCATGGAATAAATCCATCTAAAAATGAGAAAAGAGTTGAAAAATTACAAGTTTAAATGATCAAGACAAAGCATATTTGGAATTCAACAACGAATTAATAATATGGGATAATTGTAAAAATTGATTTTAATGAGAGTATTGTATACTAAATTGGAGCAAATGTCAATCCAATCAACATTACAAAATGTTTATCCAAAATATTTTATGTTAGATGTCTCTCTTTTCTACCATTACTCCAAGTGTATTTATTACCAATAGTTGTAATATGGATATAATGGTTTTTGCCAAACCAAATGTAAAAGTCATTCATAGAGGATCTAGTAGGGCTATGAATACCCTTATACTCATTATCACTGATGATACTATTAAAATCACCCATAAATCATAAAGGTGTGTTAGGGAATTTAGTATCAAGATTATTCCATAGCTCCCTTATATGCAAATAAATTATAGATGCATATATGACAGAAAAGCCCATGGTTTTGTTGTGGTTTTGTGGAATAAACAAGACATGTTAATCACCACACTTCATAATTATAGGATTTAGGTAAGATTTACGCAAGCACCCAAGATTTGGAAGAAGACTAAATCTTTGATTGAAAGAAAAAGGCTTAAGATTAAGTTAGTTCAACAAGTTGTGTGTAATTTTTGTAAAATTCATCCAAGGTTTTGCAATGAAAACCAAGTTAGGTTTATTAGAATCTATCAGTCTCTTAAGGGCAAGCCTTTAAGAGCTTTTAGACACACCTCTTATATCATAAGAGGATCTTCATAAGGAGTGTATAGAAAGACTAAACCTTGATCTAGTATTAATGTTTAATTTTTGTTTTTTGTTTCTTCTCTTTGAAGTAACTAATTGAAATTCCTCTTTTGGAATATAATCATTCCCTTGATCATCATCAGGGGAAAGTCATCCATTTTAGCCCAAGAATTTTCCCGAAAATCTTTAACCTTGTCTTTATTAAACCCCGCAATAGCTTGAGTTTCAAGTATAATTTTTTCAATTTATGCGGCATTCAAAAACTCACTTTTAGAGCTACTGTTAGTTTCTCTATTTCGATAGTACCTCCAAGATCAACAACATTGTTTAGTTTTTCCTAGGTGGCCACAATTGTTTCTTCTATTTGGTTTAGCCACAAAGTCATTTTTTCCTCTCCAAGTCATTCTTATATCCATCTTCTGTGTTAGTTTTATTTCTTACAAGTATATAAATGGACTATTTAACCTATTTATGTGATATTTCTTTATCCTTTACTTGATGTTGATCTTTCCTTTTGCAGTTGATTAAAAAGTGTCCAATACAGGAACAAAAAATGTAGAACTTAGGGACCTTCTAATATTCAATGTCCATATAGAAAGCAAAACCAACATGTTCCAATAAAATCTTGTAGCTGAAATCCTTTTTTAAATCAAGATCCATCAATACCCTAATAAAGTGACCAAACGGTCATTTCGAAGCTGAATCAATATAGATGGGAGTTCATACATTGTTGCAATTGTAAACATTATATCTAGTCTCCAATATTCTTGGGAGAGATAGTGAATCCTTATCCACACTTGAGTCGATGTATGTTTTAATGTAGAAGGAAAAAATCATTTTGTCCAAGGAAAAAGCTTGATCACACACACATATTTAAAGTCCAAGCATTAATCGACCTAAATTTGTGGACTTCTTTCATAGAATAGAATTCAAATTCAAAGAGAACATTTCCTAAGGAAGTAACCCCCAATTGTCCTATTGAAGGCCATTACTCTAATAGCTTGAGCTTTAAGTTAACCACCGTTAAAAGTGCTGACCCTTTTGACCAAACCACTCTTCCGTGTACATGATGTTTATAATCTTCCACTCCAATATTGTACTCATATTTTGAAATGGTAATGGAAACTCTATAGCCTTTCAGATAGGGACTGGTAGTTGGATCAGTGGTATTTTGCAAATGATGTTTAAAACCACCAAAACAAACAACTTTCCACGTTACATAGTTATTTTTTTGCAGCTTTATGCTTTGAATAGTGTCGCTCCCTGGATTTCTATCCTGGTACAAACACGAAAGTGGTGCGGAAAAGGTAGAGTCGTCAGCCAGACATTTTTATCCCGAATGAATGAGAAACGTAATGCTACACAAACCGAAGAAAAGAAAAGGAAGGACAAAGGTCCTGCGAACCAAAGAACTGGGTTCGGGAGTGGGTTACGTCCTGGGAAGGTATTAACACCCCAGATCGTCCGCCATAGCTGACGGGATCCACGCTTACAAAGAAACTGTTTCAAAGGGTAAAAGAATGAAGCTGTAGCAAAGGAAAGGAACTGGATCTGGAGAAAAGAAAAGAAATGGGTAAATGTAGGGAAAATAAAAGAGTGCTCAAACGGGCCCTACCCCGCTGCCTACGTACCTCATCTAGACATGAGGATCAGAGACTGCGTAGTTCCCCTAACTAGAGAGGAAAATGGCTTGTGTTTTAAGAGCTTGAACTGCTTATGTCAATGCTCAGGTGTTGCAGGCTCATATGGCACGAGTGCGTTACCGTCTTGCAAAGAGACAAGTAGGAGAAAGTTCTTACGTTATGAGTGAAGGTGATGAGAAAAGAAGTCCCGAAGGAGAGACAATTATTCTTTGTTTGTGGGTTTTAGAAGCTTTTCTGAGTTTGGCACAAGAAAGTGAATTAAGATCCTTTTCCATGGAATGTGTACTTATTACTATATTCTAAGATAGAATAAGGAATAAGCACACCAAGTAAGAAGAAGATCCACAAACTTGTTTCCAGAGATTAGGGCCAAAGCTCACTAACTCATTGACTTTATTAAGTGTTTTTGTAATGTTAAATGAATAAGTGTTTTTTTAAATGATTTTCTTTGTGAAAATAGTCTCATGATTAGACTTGTACATCATGTTAGACAAGCTTGTACCACCACCAAGATGGGGTGAATACAAATTCCCCATGGAATAAGTCCATACACATAAAACTATTTCAACCTTTATTAAGTTTTTTAGGTTTTGTTTGAAGATGAGAAAGAGAAAGCACCAAAAGGATCTTAAAGGTAAAAGAACTAAGGGGGAATAATAAAATCCTAATGTTATCATGTATAGAAATCCTAGGTTAGTGTGGTTTGAATTCTATCCTAATGAAGAAGAAGGAAAGAAGAGAAAGAAAAAGAAAAGAAGAAGAAAGGAGGTAGAAAGCAACTTACTTCTCTTAAAGAAGTTAAGTTGTTTCTAAGAGGGGTGAGAAGAAATTGATTTTTTTTTGGAATAAGCTCATCTCAAGCACAATGATAAAGCCTAAAAGAAAGAGGAGAAACAAGTTTGAGATGAGGCAATCTCATCCACACGTCTTACTTACCATAGCCCCTGAAAAGGTTAGCAACATTCACAAATGACAAGATAAGATCAAATATGTTCAAACAATGGAAGAATAAGAATTTAAACATTACAAGCTAACAAATTCAGAACCTAATGATCATGCAATAGTTCTAATGTTAGTCATACAAACTCACACCAAAAAGAATGAAAGAAGTCTCACAAACCACAAGCAAAGCATACATGAAGAAGTGAGATAAAAACACGTGATTAAGAGAAACAAAAAGTCAAAAATCACTAAGTATCACCAAAGTCAGAACTTAAACATGTTAATTAAGTTCCTAAGACCATGATTCAATCATCAATTAAGTCATACAAACTCATGCTAAGTCAATTAGAAAAGACATGAAGAAGTTGGAGTGAAGTGAAACATGCTTCTGAAAGTGTACCTTAGTGCACAAGTTATCATCAAATAAGCTAGGGTAAGGTTCTCATACTAAAACCAAGGATCACATGACATGTTATCAATCCAAAAATAAGATCCTAAGAGATGGAACAAGTTCCTTTCTACTCAAGCAAGCAAACATGGTTCAAAAACACTTCAAATTAAGCATTTAAAGAACAAATCTCAAACAATTAGTGAACATGTCTTAAAAATTAAACCAAAGAGTAACAAGACACTTTAAGTATGTACACGCATCATAGAAAAGTCACATGACCAAAATCAGAAGCAAACACTAACATATAAATGGTCCAAGAGGAGCTAGGGTTTCACTTCCTTACACATGAAGCAATAAGTCACAAACTAGCCAAACAAGGCCTAAAAATCATGACAAAAATCACTCAAGTACTTCAACGGGTTGATGAAGCATAGAAAAAAGAATCAGCATCATATCCATTTTTAAACGCAAGATAAAAAATATACAAGTCAGTGTATGCAAAGAAGAAAGCAAAATAAAAGAAATTAAATGAACAATTAATTCAGGCTATAAAAATAAAAGAAAAATGTAAAATAAAATTTGGATAAATTCTATAAAACCCTAAATAATGTTCATGAAATTTTTTGGAATTTTTTTAATGCCTAAAACTATTTTTTTAAAATTGAAAATGAAACTGAAAAAAGAAAATAAAATAAAATGAATTAAGAGCAAGGGAGGTTCATTCAACAATCCAAATTAGTTCAAACAAAAGCAGGCCAAGGGGATGGGGCGCAAAAAGCAACAAAAGCCGAATATAATTGTAAATGAAGTCAATGGATTACCATGAACCCTAGTCAAAGTCAGCATTCAATCACAACCAAGGGATCAATCCAATGCACAAAAGTGAGGTCAACAAATCAACACAATCAACATAATCCAAACATCTCAATGCATGCACACCATAAGAACCCTAGGCTAGCGTACATCAGGAATTATTGTGAAAACATAAAACCTGGTGATAAGCACGCTGATTTTAATGTGTTGTCAAAGCATAGGCCACACGATGAACAAATCCAACGGCTCATGGTCATCTTCTTCCTCTAGCAAACCCTAGCCATCTGAAACGCAGTCGGTGATGGATCCCTACTTTCGGTCACCGGTAAATTCATGAAAGCATACAAAAGTGCACAAAAATACAAATAAAGCTCCAGATACATAGTATTCATCATGCTGATCAAGAATCCAAGATTAGAATCCACAAACAAACAACATGTCTCACGGATCGAAGATAATAAGTTTTAACATCAAACTTTCAACAAGCTTAATTCTCATCCAGATCACAAACATAATACATCAACAAGCTCAGTAAAGCACATAGATAACAATGCTTACAACAAAAACAAGATCTAGATTGATGAATTTTTAAGCTAACCTGAGATGAAGCTAAGCAAAATACGCCAAGAAATCCACTGAAATGGTGCAGATCCACTCCTTAGAACTTTTATATTTGAAAAATAAATGCAAATAGATCTTCAAATCAGCCTGGATCTTGAGATTTGAATGAATCAAGGGCACAATTTGCTTAAATATCATGAGTACTCACACCTGTGTAGGGTTTTACAAGTAATGCAAGCATGGGAAGTGTGATGGGGATCAAAATATAAATTTGCATGAAACTTGTGATGAAGTGATATGTGTGTGCAAACTTGTGTCCATGTGTACAATCTGATTTATTTTGATTTCTTGGGAAAATTTGATTATTTTGAGATGTACTTGAATGTAATAACCAGAATTGATACATTAGAGGTCAGGAAAATGCACCATGAACCTTTTTGAAAATGGTAGAAACTTTGAAAATGTGAAAACCCTAAAAATATGCCAAGTTCAAATGACCATAACTTTCAAACCACACATGATATAGAGGAGTTCTAGGACTTTTTGGAAAGGGGAGAACAAACCCTACAACTTTCCTGCTTGAGGAAAATTAAATAGGAGCCATCTTGATCATGGTAGAATTGAATGAAGTTAGGGCAAAAATTGCCAAAAATAGAAAGTTTAATTATAGGTCACTTTCGATATTTAGAAACTTTCTTCCAAACTCTTGATTCTTGATTCTTGAGATCATCTAATCTATTTTTTGCCCTCATGAAGATCCATAGGCTTGGAAATGATGATTGGGCCCCTTGAAATCCATTGGTTGACTTTTCTTCTGCATAGTTGACCTCTTTCTTCATTTACAAGTAACTGCACCAATGTCTGACTTCCTCTGTTAATTTTTGAATCAAAATTCATCCATAGGCCTTGTATATCATATAGAATCCTTTTACCACAATAATTGTTCAAAGCTATGAGGATATGAGGATTTGAGACAAAACCCTAATTATGGTTTCTCTGAATAGGAGGATGTTGCACTGTTGAGCTTTTGATGAATCACACCCCTTCTTGGGCTTTGAGGATGAATTTGGACTTCTATAAGATATGAGGATCCTTTGTAGGCTTCTTGCAAGACCACTTGGCTCTCCACTTGACATTGAGGAATCATAACTTGCTAGATGACTGATCAAATGCCCTATGCTTGTAACTATGGATGTCATGCCTCATTTTTCTATGCAAAATGCTAAGTCATGTAAACTATATGCTATGATATATGGTATGAAATGAGAGGTGTCGTACCTCGAAAAATACGATCTTAAAACAAACAACAGAGTCGCCACCTAATTCTATTTATTCTACGAGAGAAAAGGGAAATATAGATACAACCTAAAGGAAGGATAAGAAATGGTCAACGAAACCAAATTCTAAGTTCGGGAGTCGGTTACGCAAGGGGAAGGTATTAGCACCCCTCACGTCCGTTGTACTCAACGGGAACCTCTTAGCTAAACTATGCGATTAAATGTTTGATCTTAAGTCTTTGTCTTCTAAAATGGTTATTAATATGTTTGTTACAGTTTTAAATTATTATTATTAAGACTGAGAAAAGATTAAATGTTTTTTAATATTGTGATTTAAACAGAGAAATAATTAAATTTTTTTATTAGGGTGCTCGCGAAGGATTAAAATCCCCGTGCCTACGTATTCCCTTGTGCAATGGGAAAGTTAGAGCTTCGTAGTTCGCGCAACTACGGTTTGTGATTTTTAAATTGGACGATTGTTTAAAACGCATTCTACTGCTAAGCGTTGGCTTATACTCGCGGTGGAGGCTGAAGCGCTAGCTTGTTTGCGAGATAGAATGATTTAAACAATGTTCGTTTTAGAGAAAAGTGTTTGACTTTTGTTAAGGTGTTTTAAATGAAAGGGCGAATGAACCACGTCGCGTGGGGCTAGCCCAGGAGCGATTGCATTCTAAAACGTGTGGAGTGCTAGACTCCGGAGTTCTGTTCTTTCGCTGATTAATTATGAAAATAATTTGAATTGGTTGGTAAGTTTTTAGATTATTTTAAGATATGAAAGAGTGAATGAACCACGTCGTGTGGGGCTAGCCCAGGAGCGATTCATTCTAGAACGTGCGGAATGCTAGACTTCGGAGCTCCATTCTTTCGTGAATTAATTTGTAAAATGATTGAGATATTTTGATATACAAATGGTAATTGAACAACGTCGCGTGGGGCTAGCCCAGGAATGATCCAATCCATAACGTGAGGAGTGCTAGACTCCGGAGCTCTGTTTTCGTATGTTACTTTATGCGATTAGATATTTCGAAAAACGGAAGGCGAATGGACCACGTCGCGTGGGGCTAGCCCAGTAGCGGTCCATTCTAGAAAGTGCAGAGTGCTAGACTCCGGAGCTCTGTTTTTCGTATTAAATTTATAAAAATAAATTGGATATATTTTTTAGACGTTTTAGAATTAACGTGTTTAATAACGAAGGATTGAACGAAACACTACGCGTGGGGATAGCCCAGGTGTGATTCGTTCTTAGAACGTGCGGAGTGCTAGACTCCGGAGCTCCGTTCCTTGTTAAGTTAAATAAGATATGCAATAAGTCGTGCAGATGATGATCACATATGTGACCGACTTACGTGTGTGAAGTGTAGATGAGACGGATTACTCGGTATTGGACCAAGAAGTTAAATTTTATTTTTGAAACGATTATTTTGGTGATCGCGTTCAAGTTTTTATTAAACGGAATATGGTCATAATACAAGATGAAAATCCAAACGAGATACATTATCAACGTACAATTAAATAATGGACAAGAAAAGTAATCACACATCATGTAAATAAAAATTGAACAAAAGATAATTCATTAACTAACTATGAAAATAGAATTATTCGATAAAATTCATTAACAACCTAATTACCCAAATTAAAATGTTATCTTAAATAAATAAATTAATATAAGATATTCTGTATTTTCAAGACAAAATAATTGGTGAGAAAAAAAAGAAGAAAATGATAAATAAAGTAAATAGATTAATAAACAAAAGAAATATAAAAGTAAAAAAAATAAATAAATAAGAATGAGGAGTAAAAAAAAGGGGGGGGAGGTTTAGCGGAAGCCCAGCAGGAAGGTCCATAGAGGGCGGATCAGCAGGCTGTTGGGTCGGATGTTAGGTCGGAGGACCCGATTCAGTTAATGAAAAAAAAAGAAGCGAATAAGAAACCCTACACCAAAATAGCGCTATGTGCACTTCCCAAATTCAGAAAAAAAAACAACTTCTCCTCCTTTCCATCGTTAACTCTCTCAACCACGCTCCTTTGTAACCTCTCTCAAACCCTCTCAAACTCTCGATCGTTATTTCTCACCCTCACCGTTAACAAAACCCTCGTCGGAGAAACGGTGGTGCGCGACGGCTGCCATCGTCTCCGGTAAAACCCTCCCTAACACAGAGTTTCAAAGAAACAACCTATCCAAATCGCACCGTGGTTCCGCATGTGAGACTGAGAGAACCAGAAACCTCCTCAGATAACCAAATCGACCTAAACCCCTAACTCGAAAAAGAAAAGGATCTATCGAACCTAATCACAAATCAATTTCAAAGCAAAACCAAGGCGGGTCAAATGGTGATAACAAAAAAAGCGAGAAGGAGAGCGAGTGGTACCTCTACGAAAAATATTTTCCAGCGGAAACGAAGAACTTAGGTGAAGTCACTCCTCTTTCCTTGCTTCAAATTCATCCACTTCAACTTCTTCTCTTTCTTCTTCCGTGAATGTTTATGGTTGTTCTGTTGATCGGTTGTTGCGATTCGTTGAATATTGTGTATGGTTCGGGTGTTTTTGGTTATGATTTTTTTTCTATAGTGTTCTTGCGGCTAGGGTTTATTATGATAAATTTTGTGTGTTGTTGGTGGAGAGGTCGGGGAAGATGGCTTGCGGATGTGAGTTAGGATGGTTACACTGGGTTCTTTGGATTGAGACAGTTGCGGTTGAAGGGTTGCTGGAGCGGTAACTGCAGCAAGTGGTATCTGGTTTGTGACAAGTGGTATTTGGTGATGTTGAAGGTGATGTTTCAAGATAGTTCTTCTATTTTGAAAATGAACCCTCACAGGTTTAGTGTAAAGTTTTTTCTATCTGGTTTTTTTGATAACTTGCGGATAACCTCTCCCTCTCTCCCTTCAATGAAACAGTCCTTTTATAGGATCATCTTAAGGTTTGTTTTTGTTTTAATTTTGAACTGGTATAACTTGTATCAGAAGTTTGTTTGACTGAGCACTTTTGTTTGATACTGAAGTGCTGTCTTTTTCGGTGCAGGCCTTTGTTTATGGAGGAAAGAGCTTAACACATTCTGGTGTAAGGGTTGGAGGTACAGACTGAGGTCAAAGATTGCAGTTCCCATTTTAGTGTTGCTGAGAATTGGTGGAGAGAAAAAAAAAGCTGATGTGCCCTGCTGCAGCAGTCCCCTTCTGCTATAGCAGGTCTGTTATACTCCCTTTAGCCTTGTATACCTCTTGGGAAAAAAAGGCCTGCTGACTTGCTTTTCTGTTTGCTGTTATTGTGAAACTTTTTTTTAACTTTGTGACTTTGAAGAAAATAAGAAACATGATAAAGTGACATGATTATGTTGATAAAAATAAAAAATCTGTATGTCTAAACTCAAAATTATGTGATGAATATGATTATGGATATGAACATGTATGAATACGATTGAAATGAAACTTGTGAATGAAATCTGAATTGAAACAATGTTAGAATTAAAATGCTTGAAGAGTTATGGATTGAAATGAATGTGTATGATGGATTATGTGAATGTGTATGCTTAGATGATAGTAAAATGTGATTACGGTGTTTGAATGAAGTTAACAAAAAAAAATGTTCATGATTATGTATCTATGATTGATGCTTGGATTATGTTTGGACATGCTAAACTATGGATATGATTTTTGGCTTAAAAGGGATTGACATGGTTTATGCTAATCTTTGCTTTGTTTTTTTTTAATTTCATGTGCATGAGAAACTCACAAGAATGGAGGAAACATAAAGCTTGGAAGTATGGCCTACCATAAGGAATGAAGACTTGGAAGAATTTTGGGTGGATTTTGAGTTAATTATCATGTATTTATATTGTACTTTTCTAAGTATTAGTGATGTGAACTTGTAAATTTATGTACTTATGAGAATTTTGTATGCAAGTGAATGTGAGTTATTTGGCCTAAAGATGAAGATACATAACTTGAAAGTGAACCACAAAAAGAAAAGAAATGAGCATCACTAACATGAGTGAATTGCTTCATTCTTAGGACAAATGTGAAGTAGAATAACATGCCTTGAAATGGCCTAATTGAAATAGGAAAATTTGAATGAAATCTTGAACTAACAAAGAAATGAGATCATAATTGGTTCTAGAAGTTGAAGTTGAATAAGAATTGGAATAGAAACTTGAATTGAAACTTGGAATATAAACTTGAAATATAATTTGAAACATATTTGAAAATTTGAAATTGGGAAACAAGCTTTGGACTTGAAATTAGGCTATGACTTAAAAGAGGAAAAAAAAAAGAAGAACTTGGGTTTAAATCTTAAAGATGAATAAAAATTGGAAATTGAAACTAAATTAGAAATAAAATCTTTAAAGAAAAATAAAATGGAAGTTAAAATTTAAATAGGAATAGAAACTTTTTTTTTAAGTTAATTAAAAATTAAAATAGAAATTAAATTAAACTAGAAATAAAAAATAAAAGAAAATGAAGTGAATTAAAACAAAAGTTAAAAATAAAATTATATTTAGAAATACAAATCTGGACAATGAAATGGACATAAAATTTATGTTTATAATTTAAGAATGAATTAAAATTAGAGGTAGAAACTGGAACAAAGATTAGAAGTAGAAAATTGAAAGGAAAAGAATAGAAACTTTTAAAAAAAGGAATGGGGAATAAAAAACTTGGAAGTGAATAGAAATTAAAATTTATAAATAACTTGAAAATGAGTTGGACGCGACAGAAAAATAAATTATGGAGATTTTTTCTTCTAAATGCGATGAATGTATAATGAGAGCAGTTAGGGGTAAAATTTAGGGTGTGACAGTTGCCCCTATTTAAATAACTTCACCAGATAGAATGAGTGATGTAAATCCTCGTAAAATCGGAGTGAAAGGTATTTAAATATAGAAATAACCGAAAATTTTGCCCCTAAATGCGATGACATGCCATGAGCTTATGAGGGACTTTTGCTGGAGATACGATATGTGAGATGTAATGAAACTTAACATGCCTGACTTTTTAATGATGAATAGGCTAAAAATGGTATGATGAAAATAAATGCAACGGTGATTCACAGAAGCGAAATTAAAGGTGAAGACTCATTGGGGATAACAAATTGCTGGGGATGACAAAACAGAAACAGGATGTATTCAAAATGATAGATCAACAGGTTCAAGTGTAACTGCTGGAACTAAGAATAACAGAAAACGGAAAATGAAACGAAAGTCCTGAACATAAGATTAAGGTAGAATATCTGAAGTGATGAGTAAGCAAGTTCAAGGTAGTTGCTGGGGATCCCAATGCAACGATTCGGTGACTAGGAAAAATAGTTGAAATGACATCGACTCGGCGGTTAGGAGAAAAAAATAGCAGATATAGACACGACGGTCAGGAAAAAATAAAAAATCGACACAGTAATCGGGGAATAAAATAACAGACATCGACAACGGTGGTCGGGAAATAAAATAGCAGGCGCCGACAACGGTGATCGGGAAATAAAAGACATCGACAACGGTGATCGGGAAATAACAGACATCGACAATGGTGGTCGGGAAATAAAATAACAGACATTGACAACGGTGGTCGGGAAAATAAAATGACAGGCGTCGACAACGGTGGTCGGGAAATAAAATAGCAGACATCGACAACGGTGGTCGGGAAAATAAAATGACAGGCGTCGACAACGGTGGTCGGGAAAATAAAATGACAGACATCGACAACGGTGGTCGGGAAAATAAAAGACATCGACAACAATGGTCGGGAAATAAAATAACAGACGTCGACAAAGGTGGTTGGGAAATAAAAGACATCAACAACGGTGGTCGGGAAATAACAGACATCGACAACGGTGGTCGGGAAATAAAATAACAGACATCGACAACGGTGGTCGGGAAATAAAAGACATCGACAACGGTGGTCGGGAAATAAAAATAGCAGACATCGACAACGGTGGATGGGAAATAAAAGACATCGACAACGGTGGTCGAGAAATAAAAGACATCGACAACGGTGGTCGGGAAATAAAATAACAGACATCGACAACGGTGGTCGGGAAATAAAAATAGCAGACATCGACAATGGTGGTCGGGAAATAAAATAGCAGGCGTCGACAACGGTGGTGGGGAAATAAAAGACATCGACAACGGTGGTCGAGAAATAAAATAGCAAGCGCCGACAACGGTGGTCGAGAAATAAAAGACATCGACAACGGTGGTCGGGAAATAAAATAGCAGGCGCCGACAACGGTGGTCGGGAAGTAAAAGACTTCGACAACGGTGGTCGGGAAATAAAATAGCAGGCGCCGACAACGGTGGTCGGGAAATAAAAGACATCGACAACGGTGGTCGGGAAATAAAATAGCAGGCCCCGACAACGGTGGTCGGGAAATAAAAGACATCGACAACGGTGGTCGGGAAATAAAATAGCAGGCGCCGACAATGGTGGTCAGGAAATAAAAGACATCGACAACGGTGGTCGGGAAATAAAATAGCAGGCGCCGACAACGGTGGTTGAGAAATAAAAGACATCGACAACGGTGGTCGGGAAATAAAATAGCAGGCACCGACAACGGTGGTCGGGAAATAAAAGACATCGACAACGGTGGTAGGGAAATAAAATAGCAGGCGCCGAGAATGGTGGTCGGGAAATAAAATAGTAGGTGCCGACAATGGTGGTCGGGAAATCAAAGACATCGACAACGGTGGTCGGGAAATAAAATAGCAGGCGCCGACAACGGTGGTCGTGAAGTAAAAGACATCGACAACAGTGGTCGTGAAATAAAATAGCAGGCGCCGACAACGGTGGTCGGGAAATAAAAGACATCGACAACGGTGGTCGGGAAATAAAATAGCAGGGGCCGACAACGGTGGTCGGGAAATAAAAGACATCGACAACGGTGGTCGGGAAATAAAATAGCAGGCACCGACAACGGTGGTCGGGAAATAAAAGACATCGACAACGGTGGTCGGGAAATAAAATAGTAGGCGCCGACAACGGTGGTTGAGAAATAAAAGACATCGACAACGGTGGTCAGGAAATAAAATAGCAGGCGCCGACAACGGTGGTCGGGAAATAAAAGACATCGACAACGGTTGTCGGGAAATAAAATAGCAGGCGCCGACAATGGTGGTCATGAAATAAAATAGCAGGCGCCGACAACGGTGGTCGGGAAATAAAAGACATCGACAACGGTGGTCGGGAAATAAAATAGCAGGCACCGACAACGGTGGTCGGGAAATAAAAGACATCGACAACGGTGGTCGGGAAATAAAATAGCAGGCGCCAACAACGGTGGTCGGGAAATAAAAGACATCGACAACGGTGGTCAGGAAATAAAATAGCAGGCGCCGACAACGGTGGTCGAGAAATAAAAGACATCGACAACGGTGGTCGGGAAATAAAATAGCAGGCGCCGACAATGGTGGTCGGGAAATAAAAGACATCGACAACGGTGGTCGGGAACTAAATTAACAGATAAATAATCCCGAGTGATAAATCAACAGGTTCAAGTGTAACTGTCGAGACCGAGGGTAACGAAAACGAAAATAGTGTTTGGGTAGTGGCTCTGTGCAACCAACCGATACTGGGAGTAGCATGCGAAGCGTTTAAAGATTAATCGACGGCTCTAAGCGACCGGCTGACAAATAAGAATAAAATGTTGGAGTTTTCAACAAGATAAACGCCCAACCTCTGAAAATTCCCTAAATGAAGGGTTCAAAGAAAAACTTCAAGAACTAACAGGAAATCACAGATGCGTGTTGAATTAACGACTTTAAATCTTAAGCAAACAACTTAAAGGGTTTGTGCTGATGATAATTGGGATTTTTTTAAAGAAATATTGGTGGTACTAAGGTACATATCAAGGAGTGCCTCTGCGGGGAATACCAGTGTTTCTGGGAAAAAACCTAGGTTAACCACACTGTGGGGTACCAACAACAGTGGACTTTAAAATAACAAAAGACAGTAATCTGGACTTGGAGTTAGACAGGCGACAACTGGGGAGAGACAAATGATTATGTCAAATGCGTATGATTGAACATGATGCGAATGATCATGATATGCAAATGCTGACTCTATGGAGACAGAGAGTTTTGACAAAACAGGGGAGAGTAGGATCTCAATGCTAATACTCAGACGATCAATAAGAAAGATGCTGGGGAGATGCCTTCAAACTTGGAAATCGACGTTTGGTCCAAGGATCCATCCAAGATTGCTACCAGCTTTTAATCCTCTATGGAGATTTCTGTAATAATTGCAAGGGAGTGTTGCTGCAAGCCAGAGGGCTTTTTAGAAGACAGAAAATCTTTTAATTTTTCTAAAGTCAAAGAAATTCGAATGTTTTCAAGTATGTTTTCAAAACTGTTTCTAAAATTATTATTTTTTGTCATTTTTCAGAATTAAATTGTAATTCAGTAAAGACATTTTGCATAACAAAGAAAATAAGAAGTTGAAAGACAAAGTTTAAAGGAAAAGGTTGTATTTCATTCAAGAATGGTAGCTTGCAAATAGTAAAAGCTCCATGGGAAATTAAAATTTGAAAATGGCAATGGGGAAAGGTCTACATTGAATTCAACGACCGCTACAATCCCTAATAACTAAGATCGCCCAACACCTTGCTTCTGACAAGAGCGACTGGATTGATCTTCAAGTAATGATCTTCAGTAATGGTAAATGCTATCTGATACAGTCAAATGCCTTTGTCCCTAATTTTTTCCTGGATCGCCCTTTCGGGTTTTCAATCCACCGGGACGCTCTTTTTTGCCTAAGCCGCCCTTTCGGGTTTTCAACTTAGCGAGCTCTTATTTTTTTTGTTTTTATCCCTAACTTTTGCCTGGATCTCCTTCATAGGTTATGATCCACCGGGATACCCATTTTTTCCTAGGTCTCCATTTCTGGTTTTTGACCTAGCAGGCTTTATTTAGGCATAATATTTTTTGACTGCATCGGAATTCACCGGGTGTTTCAATTGTTCACCATCCATAGTTGTGAGGATCAGGGAACCTCCGGAGAATGCCACCTTCACAACATATGGACCTTCATAGTTAGGGCTCCATTTTCCACACATGTCCTTGTGGACTGGCAAAATTTTCTTGAGTACAAGGTCTCCTTCTTTGAATTCTCGGAGACAGACTTTCTTATCAAATGCTCTCTTGATGCGCTTTTGGTACAACTGGCCATGGCACATGGCAGTCATTCTCTTCTCATCAATGAGTTTCAGTTAGTCATATCTGTTTTGGACCCACTCAGCTTCCTCCAGTTTGGTTTCCATCAAGATCCTCAAAGATGGTATCTCTACTTCAATAGGGAGAACTGCATCCATCCCATACACCAAAGAGAAAGGGGTTGCCCCTGTTGAAGTGCGAATTGATGTTCTGTATTCGTGTAAGGCATATGGTAACATCTCGTGCCAGTCTTTGTAAGTCTTCACCATCTTCTGCAAGATCTTTTTGATGTTCTTGTTCGCAGCTTCAACAACCCCATTCATCTTTGGACGGTAAGGAGAAGAGTTATGATGTTCAATCTTGAATGTATCACACAACTCCTTCATTGTCTTGTTGTTTAAATTGGTTCCATTATCTGTGATGATTCGGCTTGGGATCCCATAACGGCAGATAATTTGGTTCTTGATGAAGCGGGCGACCACTTGCTTTGTCACATTGGCGTAGGAAGCTACTTCTACCCACTTGGTAAAGTAATCGATTGCAACTAAGATAAATCGGTGGCCATTGGAAGCTTTAGGCTCAATTGCCCCTATCATGTCAATGCCCCACATTGAGAAAGGCCAAGGTGATGACAGAACATTCAAAAGGGTCGGAGGTATGTGCACCTTGTCGGCATAAATCTGACATTTATGACACTTCCTGGCGTACTTAAAACAATCTGACTCCATGGTTAACCAGAAGTAACCAGCTCTCAAGATCTTCCTGGACATGGCATGTCCATTGGCATGTGTTCCAAATGATCCTTCGTGGATTTCTCTGATTAATAAGTCTGCCTCGCGCTTGTCCACACATCTAAGCAGAACCATATCATGATTTCTCTTGTAAAGAACATTGTTGCTGAGGAAAAACTTGGATGCCAATCTCCTCAAAGTCTTCTTGTCTAGAGTTGTTGCATCAGCTGGGTACTCCTGATTTTGCAAGTAGTTCTTGATGTCATAGAACCATGGTTTCTCATCAGTTTCTTCTTTGACCAGTAGACAGTAGGATGGTGTAGTTTTTCACTCGATTGTAATGAGTGGAGCTTCATTAAGAAATCTGACTTGAAACATAGAGGCCAACATAGCCAAAGCGTCTGCAATTTGATTCTCTGCCCTTGGAACATGATGGAAAGTGACTTCATCAAAGTATTTAATTAATTCCACAATGTGGGCACGGTAAGGGATCAACTTCTCATCACGGGTCTCCCATTCACCTTTGACTTGGTAGATTACCAAAGCTGAGTCTCCGTATACTTCAAGGACCTTGATTCTGGTATCAATTGCAGCTTTGATACCCAAAACACATGCTTCATACTCTACGATGTTGTTTGTACATTCAAAACATAATCTTCCCGTGAAGGGAGTATAACCACCGCCAGGATTCATCAAAACAGCTCCCACACCATGCCCCATGTAATTAGAGGAACCATCAAACATCATCTTCCATCGAGAACCTGGATCGGGACCTTCATCTGGACCTGGAACTTCACAGTCTTTTATCAACATGATGTCCTCGTCTGGGAAATCGAATTTCAAAGGTTCACAGTCTTCAACAGGGTGATCAACAAGGCAGTCAGACAAAACACTGCCGTTGATAGACTTCTGGGTTACATACTGGATGTCGTATTCAGATAACAACATGTGCCAACGGGCGAGTCTTCCAGTCAAGGCAGGCTTCTCAAAAATGTATTTTATTGGATCCATTTTCGAGATCAACAAAGTAGTATGACAAATCATATATTGCCTGAGGCGTCTGGCGGCCCACGCCAAAGAACAACAAGTCTTCTCTAAAAGTGAATATCTGCTTTCATAATCTGTAAACTTCTTGCTTAGGTAATAAATGGCATGTTCCTTACGACCGGTTTCGTCTTGCTGGCCTAATACGCAACCCATAGATCCCTCAAGTACAGTCAGATACATGAAGAGAGGCTTCCCTGGAGTAGGTGGGATTAAGATATGAGGTTCCTGTAGGTAAACCTTAATCTTCTCAAAAGCCAGTTGACAATCGGGACTCCACTCAATTGCTTGATTCTTCCGGAGCAACTTGAATAAGGGTTCACAGGTAGCAGTCATGTTGGAGATAAATTTGGAGATGTAATTCAGTCTTCCAAGGAAGCCTCTGACTTGCTTTTCTGTTTTTGGAGCTGGAATTTCTTGAATTGCTCTGACCTTTTCCGGATCTACTTCAATTCATTGCTGACTAACAATAAAACCAAGTAACTTTCCTGATCGGACACCAAAGGTACACTTAGTTGGATTCAGACGTAGTTGGAACTTTCTGAGACGCTCAAATAACTTCAGGAGATGATTCAAATGATCCTCCTCACTCTGTGATTTGGCAATCATATCATCCACATAAACTTCTATTTCTTTATGCATCATATCATGGAAAAGGGTGACCATTTCCCTTTGATAAGTGGCTCTTGCATTTCTAAGACCGAATGGCATAACTTTGTAACAATAAGTGCCCCATGGTGTGATGAATGTAGTTTTTTCCATATCTCCAGGATCCATCTTGATCTGGTTATATCCTGAAAATCCATCCATGAAGGAGAAAACAACAAACTTAGCAGTGTTGTCAACCAAAGTATCAATGTGCGGAAGAGGGAAAACATCCTTGGGACTAGCTTTGTTCAAATCTCTATAGTCCACGCACATTCTAACTTTGCCATCCTTTTTGGGGACTGGCACAGTGTTAGCTACCCACTCAGGGTACTTCGCAACTGCGAGGAATCCAGCATCAAACTGCCTTTTGACCTCTTCTCGAATCTTCAGAGCCATGTCTGGTCTTGTTCTTCAGAGCTTTTGCTTTACTGGCGGGAAATCTGGTCGAAGCGGAAACTTATGAACAACTATGTCTGTGTCCAGACCGGGCATATCTTGATACGACCATGCAAACATATCCACATATTCTTTGAGAAGCTTGACCAATCTTTCTCTGACGTCTTCCCCAAGTGTTGTACCAATATTGACTTCCTTCTTGTCTTCATCGGTGCCAAGGTTGATGGTCTCTACCTGCTCCTTATGTGGCTGAAGATCTGTGTGCTCATACTCAACTAATCTTGCCAGTTCTTCGGGAATGTCACAATCTTCCTCACTTTCATCTTCCGCTTGGTAGATGGCCGAATCGAAGTTAGGAGAGAATATAGAGTCATTGGATTCAACAGGGTTTTCATTTGTTCTGCATATGGGAATGATTTGTTTTTATTAAAAGTGAAAATAGAGGGATGCAAGAAAAACTTTTTATTGGTTTTGAAAGATTGCCATTTTCTTTTAAAAGGTGAAAAGAGAAAAAGCAGTAAATAAACAAAATAAGAATTTAACAAAATGCCTTCATTGATGAATAACTTGAAAATGAGAAGGGGCCCTACAAAATGATCCCATAGCCTTGGGTAGAGCTAGCAAACTTTGAAAACACTTAAAGAAAACAAATAAATTACTTTGACAATGAAAAAAATTCTGGGATCTCAACTGCCTCCCAATTGCCCAAAGCTGCTTCACACTGATAAACCAAATGATCCACATCTTCATCTTCAGCATCCCCATTAATTGCATTGATCTGGTAGCTGGCACTGGTAAACACCTCTTGAATGGTCTTTGGACGTCCTTTGACGGAGGTTGACGCTCCTTCCTTCACATGAGTTGGTTTTTAACCCAACCCGTAGCGATCTAGCTTCTGTTTGACCTCAATGACATCACCCCAACCTTCATAGCTTCCTTCTTCGATAGTGGAAATGGTACTCTTCAGCGATGCAAAAGATGGAATACCCTTCCCCTTTGACTCTTCTACTTCCATAAGGACGACATTGGCTATCTCTAGAGCTTGGAAAGCAGTTTCCAAAGCATCTTCATCAACCTCAATGTAGCTAAAGGAGGAAAGGTTGCTGACCATGAGATCTTCTTCACCAGACACAGTTACCAGCTTATTATCGACCACAAACTTCATTTTCTGGTGTAAGGTGGAAGTGACTGCCCCAGCGGCATGGATCCAAGGTCTTCCCAACAAACAACTGTAATTAGGATTAATGTCCATAACCTGGAAAGTGATCTTGAACACCTGTGGTCCAATAAATATCGGTAGGTCTACCTCCCCGATAACAGTCCTCCTTGACCCATCAAAAGCTTTCACAATCAGTGCACTGGGCCTCATCTCTGCCCCTTGATAAGATAACTTAGCAAGCGTTCTTTTTCGGTAAAACGTTCAATGAAGATCTTGTATCCACAAGAACTGTTGCTAAAGTATCCTCCTGACATTTTACAGATATATGAAGAGCACGGTTATGGTCCAAGCCATCCTTTGGAAGATCCTCCATACTGAAGCTGAGATTGTTACATGCGGTGATATTGGCAATGACTCCATCAAACTGATTCACAGTTATATCGTGCGTAACATGAGCTTGGGCTAGTAATTTCTGGCGAGCACCTCGATGGGCCGGCGAATGCATTAGAAGTGATAAGATAGATATTTTGGAAGGCGTTTGATGTAGCTGATCAATAACCTTATAATCACTCTTCTTAATGATTCTGAGAAATTCTGCATCCTCTTCTTCCAAGACTAACCCTTTATCCTGGTTGACAACAACGGGAATGACTTCTTTAGGTGGAACCAGTGGAGTGGTATTGACTTGCTGAGTATAAACGCGACTACTGCGAGTTAAACGACTTGCACCTGCTATGTCAACACTTGCCACTTTTGAACTTTCCTTCTGACCAGCCTGTTCAAACTTCTGATGAATTCCCCCTATATCATACTTCCACGGAACTTCTTTGGTATCTTCATAAAGGAAAGGGTTACTCCTTTGTTCAATCCTTGGTTCGGGTATATTGAAAATGGGCACCACCGGTTCTGGCATATTAAAGATGGGTTGAACTCTTGGGGACTCAGGCAGGTTAAACACCGGTGCCATGGTAGAATCAGATTCAGGCAAGTTGAAAATGGGTTCAAACATTGCCACTTCATTCCTTTTCACACGACCGCTTACTTGTAAAACACCCAGATTAATTAAACTTTGAACATCTCTCAAGACCAGTTCACATCCCTTTGGATTATTCGCACAAGCTTCACAATTCTTATGACAGTTCTTCAGTATACCCACCTCTACTAACTTCGCATGGAAGTCTCTAAGCGGGGTTTTGATCTCTGTGGCGTTGAAAATCAAATCTTCGTCAGACTCGTCAACAATGGCATTTATGGACCCATTCTTAGGTAAATGATTATTTTTAACATTCGGACCAGTATCTCCAAATGACAAAATGTTTTTGTCCATTAAATCCTTCACAACATACCTCAAAGCAATACAATTTTCCAAATCGTGCCCCGGACCACCTTCATGGAACAAACAGTGGGCACTTGAGTTGTAACCTAGTGGAAGCGGATCTGGTGGCGGACCCAAAGGCCTTGGAGTAACCAAGCCTTTCTTCAGTAGCGAGGGATACAATTCAGTATAGGTCATAGGGATCTGAGGATGGGGAGGCCTTCCTCCTGGTCTTATATTCTGAAAGTTGGAATTCGGATGAGGAGCTGGAGTCCTCTGCTGGTAGGCTAAAGCATTGGGCGCTCGTTGATAGCCTGGATTGTTGAGCATTGGTTGATAAGCTGGGATCACTAGAGTCGCTTGCTGGTACATCGGTACTGCTTGAGTTGGCCGATACATTGGAACTTGTTGATTATATGAAGGTTGGACTGCCGCTACATAAGGATGTTGGGGAGTGATAACCTTTTCCTCTTGTCTCAACAACCTGGCTAGCTCTTCAGGAAGCTCATACTCTTCTTCAACCCCTTCATCAGCTTGATTGATCGGATTGTCAAAGTCATACGAAGTCATAGCCGTGCCGTTGTCGGTGCGGTCTGAAAGGCACTCTCTGCAAGGGTTCAGATTGTTCATTTTAGTGATTGATTTTAAATCTTGTTTAGAAAGAGTGAAATGAAATTATCATTTTGAAAACATTGCCATTTATTTTTGTACAAAAAGAAAAATGGAAAAACAGTGAGCGGAAAAGAAAAAAGACTCATTTGCAAAAGATTTCTGATATTTCATTGATTGATCTTATTTGCACAAAATTACAGATGGCCCGATTACAAAATGAGTCTTGTCATCTTGGGCAAGATGCAAGACTTGATGCATGATTAAAAATACAGGAAATAATAATTACTCTGCAGGAGTAACTCTTATAATTTCCTGGGAAGACCAGTTTGAGATACTGCTCCCCGGGATCCTTGGACGTATCCAGCTCTCCAGGTTGCAGTCGCTTTCATCCTCGTCTTCCAAGTTGTTCACGGCATCTGGGGTGAGCATCCCCCACTGATAAAATTGGGCTTCTTAGCAGCCTCTGCTTGATCTTGTTGAGTTGGTTTGTAACCCAACCCAAATCTATCCTCCTTCTTCTCTACAGGCAACAACTTGCCCCAGCCTTGGGCAGTCCCTTCTTCAACAACCTTCCGGGCTTGCTGATAAGATGTCATTGAGGTTCCAGGTACAGCGGATGCTTCATTTATGTTCAAGGCCTCAAACCCTTGACTCATAGTTTCGTGGATCTCCCCATCCATCTCAATGTATTTGTATGTAGCCAGGTGGCTAACAAAGATATCTTCCTCTCCACAAATAGTAACGACTTGGCCCTCCCACTCGAATTTTAACTTCTGGTGAAGGGTTGACGTCACGGCGCCAGCAGTGTGTATCCATGGTCTACCCAATAGACAGCTGTAGGCAGGCTGTATATCCATCACGAAGAAGGTTGTTTTGAAAGTCTGTGGGCCAATCATTATAGGCAACTCAATCTCTCCCAGAACTGATCTCTTAGAACCGTCAAAGGCTCTCACTACCAAGTTACTGGGGCGCAATGCCAATCCTTCATACTCCAGCTTCACAAGGGCTTTCTTAGGTAGGACATTGAGGGATGACCCTGTGTCCACTAACACATGAGAAAGAACTGCACCCTTGCACTCCAAGGTAATATGCAAAGCCTTGTTGTGATTGCGACCTTCCGTCGTCAAATCAGTGTTGGTAAATCCTAGTCCATGACTAGCGTTGACATTTCCAACCACAGCCTCTAACTGATTGACGGTAATCTCCTCTGGCACATAAGCTGCGTGCAAGACTTTTAATAGTGCGTTCCGATGAGCCTCGGAGCATATTAGCAATGATAAAATGGAGATCTTGGAAGGTGTTTGGTGAAGCTGGTCCACTATCTTGTAATCACTTTTCTTGATGATTCTCATGAATTCATCAACCTCTTGATCAAAAGGGGTCTTTAGAGCTTCTTTAGCAACCTGTTCTTCTTGCACCATACTCTTCCCTTTCGCCTTGGCAGCAGCTTCTGCTTCGGCATTGGGTCTTGGAATTTGTGAGGCAAAGAGACGTTCGCTTCGAGTGAAGCCTCCGCCTTCCCCCACATTGTCTATTTGTGGCGAAGAAGTTGATGATTCCAAAGTGATTTTCTGCCCTTCGCAGTATAGATCTGAGCCGTAATGCCAAGGGATGGCATTATTGCTTTCATAAGGGACTGGCCCAGGCACTGTGATAGTGACTGGACTGATAGCAGCTGCAGAAGGGACCATGATAATATGTGGATCGTAGTATATTGTAACTGGTGCTCTGATAGGAGTGGCATTTTGTGAGTTGTAGGCAGAATCATTTGCAGGATCATAATATATTGTAACCGTTGAGACACTTTCATTATTTGTTGTTGATGTTGTAGGAGGCACTGTTGACTGGATGGATGTTGAAGTTGTAGAAGAGATGGTTGTTGATACTTGGTCTGTTGAAGTAACAGATGAAGCATTTGTTGATAAGATTGAAGAGTTGTTTGGAACAATTGTTGTTGCAGTTTTAGAAGACTCGGGAATTGTTGTTAAGGAGATTGCTGGATTTGTGGGTATTGATGTTGTGATTTGAAGTAAGCCACTCTGGATAAGACCATTTATGCCGCTTCTCAGGTTATCACACCCATTTACCGAAATGTTGCAATAACCGCACCCGAGCTCACACCCAGGGAATATCTAGCATTCAAGGAGTTGAGCTTTAATCTCTACCAGGGGTGTCCGAAGTTGCCCAACACTGGTTATTAAGAAAGACGGCTTATCTTCCTCAATAGCATTAATTTTGGGTCCTCCGTGGTTGGGCGTAGGGTTCTTACTGACATTTGGCGGGGGTGCAAAGTTTAGAGCTTTGGAATCCACTAGATCCTGTACTTTCATGTGCAAAGCTCTGCACTTCTCTGTACTGTGGCCAGGTGCGTTGGAATGAAAAGCACATCTGGCGCTGGCGTCATAATTTCTGGGCAGACTAGCAGGATCTGGAGGTGCCAATGTCCTTAGCTCAACCAGGTTGAGTTTCAGGAGTTGTGGCAATAATGCGGCATAAGGCATAGGGATCAGATCAATCACCCTATTGGCCTGAGATGGTCTCTGTTGAAACGGTCTTTGCTGATTGTTGTTGTTGTTATAATTTCTCTGAGGTGGATACTGAGCTTGTTGTTGGTAGTGAGGTTGTTGTTGCGGTTGGTATGCTGGTTGCTGATGAATTGGAGCGGGAATGGTGACAGCTGCCACAGACCTATGAACATACTGGGGTCTGCCCCTGCTGGTATGGATAGCATTAGTCTCACCAGTTCTTCTTGGGCCCACAAAAGGCTTTCTTGGGTTGCTGGACGAGCTCGCACCATTGTCGGAAATCTTACCCATCTTTAATAGGCTCTCAATTCTTTCTCCAGCTATAACTACATCAGCGAAGCTGGTAGAAGAAAAGGCAGCTAGCCTATCAATGTATGTCCCTTGGAGGGTGTTCATAAACATGTCGGCCATCTCCCTTTCCGACATTGGTGGCTGGACAGCAGCAGCCAGCTGTCTCCACCTCTGGGCGTACTCCCAGAAGCTTTCTCTGGATGACTGGGACATTCCCATCAGCAGGGTCCTGTTAGGAGCCATGTCCAGGTTATATTGGTATTGTCTAATGAAGGCATCAGCCAGGTCTTTCCAGCACCTGATGGTCGCTCTGGTCAAATGAGAGTACCATTCCCTTGAAGCTCCTATTAAACTGTCTTCAAAATAAAACATCCACAGTTTTTCATCCATGGTGTACGCCTTCAACCTCCCCAGAAAGGATTGTAAGTGGGTTCGTGGACAGGAAGTTCCGTTGTACTTCTCAAAGCACGGAGGTTTAAACTTGTGAGGTATTCTTACCCCATCCACTAAGCCCATGTCCATGACATCAAAGCCCAAGGAGTTTTGAGACTCCAAGGACCTTAATTTCTCAGCAATTTCATCTAGCCTTCTGTCATAGGCTTCATCCCCAGCTCCCATCACAGTGAATTGATCTTCTTGGGGGTCTTCTTGTAGTACTCTGCCTGTAGTAGCATTCCCTTGCACATTAGCAGGGATGTTGATCTCTGGATGAAGGTGGGGGCCATACACAGGTGGGTTGACATGAGGCTGAACCCTCTCATTGTTGCTTGTTCCACCAGTCCCTAGATGGGGGTCTTCCTGAGTCTGCCTTTCTACTAATGCCCTTAATCTTTCTTGGCTCTGTGCCAATCCATTCATCACCTCCATGAACTGAGTCATCTGGTTTCTCATTTCCAACCTTTCATTGGCCATTTGAGTCCTGACCTCTGTAAGATCCTGTTGTACCTAGTCCATCTGTATACCCGGAAGGTTGTTGCGGGTAGGATATCTGTGCGGACGGTTGAGTGGGAACACCCGACGGCGAGCAATAGTTCCTGAACCACAACAGAGTTAGTAACAAACAAAACAAAAGCCTACAAAACAAAACAAAAGGTTAGTATGCAATGTAGTATGCTTATTTGTTTCCAAGGTATCCGGCTTGGCACTTGGTTTTGACCTTTCCAGACCCCGAGGAAGATGCTTTGATGTTGCTCGAAAGAGAGAGACTTAAATGAAACCAACTGATAAATATATTACAAACAGGAAATAATACATAGTTTGTTTCTTACAATACATGCCCCTGAGGGGTCAAAATACAACATAAAAGGAAAAGTACATGAAATGAAAGCAACAACAAGCAAAAGTCAGACACCAAGACCAAACTCATCCTCCTGAACTTCCTTTAGAAGTGCTTCAGTTACAGGGTCAGCTGGACGCTCTGTGAGGTTCCTGATAAGGAGATTCCTGGTGGTGATAGCAGCAGTTAGCTTCTTGTGTCTGCCATGGTCCTTTGACCTCTTCACACCAGCCCTAATCTTCAATTCTGAAATCTCCTTCTGGGCTGCTAGCAGGGCTTCCTGTTGCTCCTTTGCATTAGCCTCCAACTGTTCAATCTTTTCCTGGGTTCTCTTATCCTCTTGAGTGTGAGCTTCAGTGATCCTGACCCACCTAGCTTGACTTTCTTTCAGATAGAGATCAGTCCCGGCTTTCTGAAACTGAGCCTCTTTACAGGCATTCTTCAAAATCTGCTCTCCAGCCTTTGACTTCTTGATGTAGTCCTCTGACTTCTCAATCCTGGCTAGATGCTCCACCTTAAGCTTTTCTAGCCTTTCAATGTCCAGACGACCACCACTCCTCTCCCAGAGGGTCTTCTGTAGAGCCTGAGTCAGATTCTCATTTCTCTCTTTCAGTTTCTCAAACTCTTCTAAGCTGACAGTGGCTGGAGGTGGTGCTGTGGATGGTCCAGGTGCATCCTCAATGGTGAAGGGCATCCCAGAAATTTGAGTCTTGGCATGAGACCATTCATGATACTGTGCTGAGGCCACATTGTTGCATCTCCCAAGAATGGCCATCCCTTTGGTCTGGACATTGTCCCAAGCCCAGGATGCCTGCCTGACAACAGCTAGATTAGGCTTAATCTCACAATAAAGGGTTTCGGCCAAGTCTTGTGTTCTGGGAGGGTGGACCAATGCGTAGCCCAATTGTCTTTTGAATAGCAGTGGGTTGTAGTTGATGCAACCCTTCACTCCTATCAGAGGTACATTGGGGAACTGCCCACAACTAGTAATGATGTCCCTGCCCTTGGTGCTCTGAGTGCACCACCTGATGTCATTTGAGGTCAAAGCAATAAGTCTTCTAGCCCAATTCTTCTGTTGGTGAGGATTCAAGAATGCATCAGTCTTGGGCAAGTGTTTGAGCAGCCAGGTATGGAACAGGGGAGCACAACATCTCACCAATCTTCCTCTTTGCTTTTCATTCCTTTGGTGAACAGAATAATAAAAGTCTCCCAGCAAGGTGGGCACTGGGTTCCTCAATAGGAAGAGGTGAATAGCATTCTTGCTAATAAACTTAGGCTCATCTGCAAAAAGTATAACCCCATATATGCTGAGGGCTAACAGTGCACAGACTGCCTTCCATTCTCCCAAGGAGGCCTTCAGGATAGCCTGAGAAGTCAAGAAATCCAAGTGTAGACCAGAGATTCCATCCTTGGTTGTCATGTTCTGCTCAATCAGAAAAAGTTCCAGATATAGTGCCTTTGCCACTTCTTCATTGCTGGGAAAAACCATTTCTGGGTTGAAGGGGATACCACCCCTGACAGGTACTCCAACCAGTGATGAATACTCTTCCAACAAGGGTCCCAACTGAAAATTCTGGAAGGTGAAGCATCTCAAAGGAGGATCATAGAACTGTAGGCAAGTGTGAATCAAGCTCCTCTGAGAAGGGTCCAAATCCATAACCACATCAAGGATGCCTCCATAATGTTCTCTAAATAGTGGTATATGGTCTGGAGTGATAAGGGCCTGGACCTTCCTGATGCCAGTCAGCTCAGGCTCAAAGAAATGATATGAGATGTTGCTCTTCTTGGGTGCCATGTTTGCTGATGAAGAGCTGAAAATAACTGCTGATGATGAAGATTGATACTGGTGATGAGCCACTGATAGGCTGAGACTGGTGATAATAGATGGCTGAAGCAGGCAACTGATGCAGATGGCTGAAGCAGATAGCTGATGAACAGGGGTCTAATCAGATAAAAGGGGTCAAAACCAAGCCAAAATGTGATATGGATACCCTGAAAAACAATAAGCAAATGTTAAATGATGCAATGATGATGTATGCAAATGATATGTAAGGGTTTGTGATCAAGCTGGATCCGATCAACTGCCTTGATATAAGTCCATGTATGTTCAAGAAATCCAGATGGAGGTTCATAAGTCCAGTGACCAAGGTGGGGGACTCAAATAAAGAGTCACATGTCCAGGGTTAAAATCACAAGAACTGTCCCAAAATGGAGTACTCTTAATCAAAACAAAGTAACAAGGTATGCTGAGGTCAAGGGTACCTGCAAACCTGTAAACAGCCCAACCCCCTCACAGGTGGTGTTCTAAAACAAGGATCCTCAGACTTGGATCAGTTATGAGAAGTGTAAACACTTCCAACCCGGAGGTACAGTGTTTACAATAACCATAAAAGATCCTCCTCTAATTCACCTCAGTTTCTAAAGGTCATAATAAAGGTCATCCAGACTTAGCAGGCTTCCCAGATAGCCCTAGCACTACAAGAAATCTGTAGCACAGAGTTCTCAAGAAGAAACCCATATCTGAACCGTGTTTCATATTCCCGCACCAGACCGAAATGGAATGGGAAAGAACACGAACCACTCTAGCCTAGGTGTCACTCAGGTCCTAGGTATAGGACCTTAAAATCTCAATAGAACCCCACCCACCAAAACAAAACCAGATCCAGCCAGATATAGTATGATAGTATGATGTATATAAAGCTATATAGAAAGCAATAAATAACTGTACATAAAGCAGTAAATAAAGCAACTATACAAACACAAATAGCACATAACACCCCAGTAAACACAAATCAAACAAGCGCTAGGAGGAACCCACAAAAAGAACCAGAAGCCCTGGTTACAGTATAAGATTCCCCAGCAGAGTCGCCAAGCTGTCGCTCCCAAAAGATGAGACTGGGCTCAAATGAGGTACATACGCGAACGGTCGGCGAAAGGAGGATGTGAGAACACACAGGAGTGAACTCACAGGAAAAGAAAAGAGTCGCCAGCTAGGCATTTTTATCCCGGAGGAAAGGTAATACTGCATAAACCTAGAAAGATATGGATAAGACGGTTGCGAACCAGAGAGACTGAGAAAGGGGGTTGGTTACAACCTGGGAAGGTAGTAGCACCCAGATTGTCCGTCGTACTCGACGGGATCCACGCTTAAAAGATTTGTGTTTTAAAGGGGTAGTGTCAGTGCAATTTGTGCAAAAGAGCTGGAAAAGAATGCAAGTGTCAGTGTAAAGGAAGTGTAGTGTATGAGTGAAGTGTCAGTGTAAGAACAGAAATGAAATTCTCAAGACTATGAGGCTAAAAGAATAAAGCTGGGAAGAGGGGGAATATACAGAGACTTTTGTTCGATAACTGTTAAGTTATGCCTACGTATCCTCTCGTGCAATGAGGAAGTCAGAACACCGTAGTTAGACCCAAAGAGACTGAAAGATGAATTGACTTGTGAACTGCTTGCTTGCCTATGCTCAAGTGTGTGACATGTCTGGCTCAGGTGCAAATTGTCTTGCATTAGACGGAAGAAGCAAGTTCTCGTTTATGAGTGAAGGTGATGAGAAAAGAATCCCAGAGGAGACGATTATTGGTTGTTTTTGATGCTTTCAGTCTTTTATTGCTTTTGAAAGTTTGTCATAAGTTAATGAGCTTAATCCTAAACCAATGGATTTAGTAAACTCATCACATCCTCCCTCTGATTAGGGGTAATGAGAATACCTTAAGTGTGAAGTCAGCTTCTCACACTTAAACTCCTTTGATGTAGGATTAAGATCATTAACCTACTTATGGTTAGTTAGATGTTTTTGTTGTTTCTGTTTAGTGTTAAGTAATGAGATTAAGCCATAATCAGGGATTAAACAGACTCATTACACCATCCTAATAGAAGGATAATAGATGAGAATGTTTAAGCTGAGGAAAACTCCTCAACTTAATCCATGATTAAGGATTAAACTCATGACAAAACAAAGCCTTTATTAAGTGTATTTTAGTTAATGATAAGATGAAGAAGTGAGTTTTATGGTTTGTAAGACAACTTGAGGGGGACTTGTCCATTAACACTAGGGTTAGTCCTTCTTAACCAATTAAGGAAGAATTAGAACCCTAATGCAAGGCCCAAGTTACAAGCTTGATGTCTTGATGATTATTAGATGAATTGATTAAAGGATTTAAACACATTAAGGGTTTAACACTTAGGATTAAATTTATACACTCCATCCTAATAGAAGGATGCAGGCATAAACTTAATCACAAAGCCTTAAAGCCTTTAGGGTTTAGTCCCTGATCATGAGATGAGAAGAGAAGACTCAAAGAGACACAAAGACAAAAGCTAAGTGGGGAACTAATCAACCCTAATTATTGTCATGCTTGGTTGTTCCTAAGGTTTGTGAGGTTTACAAGAAAGATCTTCAGAGGAACCACCAGGAAGCAGATGAAAGGAGCAAAGAGAAGCAAAGTAACTTGCTTCATTTAAGAAGACAAGTCACATGAGGAAAGAAAGTGAGATGAAGAAGAAAGATCAAACTCAATCTCAAGCACAAGACAAAATGCAGCAATGATGCATAAGAGAGATGAAAAGAGATTGTGAGAAGTGAAGGCAAATTCACTTCTCAAAATAACTTACCACCTGAAAAGTTAGTGAAAGAAATGCAATGCAATGCAAAATGAGATGAAATGGCATGATGCAAACCAAAACCAGAAGCATGTGTGTGATGATAATGATGCTATGAGATGATGCAAATATGAAACAAGGCATGGGGATGATCATAAAAACATGTGGATGCAAGAGAAGCATGCTTAGAACCATGTACATACATGAAACGTTAAGGAATGCAAATGACATACAACAGGGCAAATGAAAGATGCAATGATCAAACATGATTCTAATATGTCCTAATATGTGTTATGAATCAAATGGATTCATAAAATGTCATGGCAAGTCATGGTGTGTAAGCAAATGCAAGATGGATGCAAAAGGAAGCCCAAATTAGGGTTTATGATCAATGCACAAAACAAAAATCAAAACCAGAAGCAAACATCATGATAAAAAATTGAAAATGCATTCAAGGGAACCCTAAACCTACACAAACTCACTGCCCAAAGGAGGGGATCCAATTCTTAACCTAGTGAGGGTTATGAATTTCTTAAGATTTCTAGGGTTTTGAGGTGCGTCACAAAGAAAAATACCAAACAAATTGAAAATGCAAGATCAAATCAAACCAATTTTAGCCTATAAACTACATGCTATGGAGGATGCAATTCAAGAAGAACCATCATCAAACTCTCAAGGGTTAGGCAAAATGAATTTTTCAAAGTTTGAACCAAAATAATGCCTTAAAATTAATTTAATTCCAATGAAAATGATCAAAAGGCATCAAGAACCAAAAAGAAATTTGTTTTGAAAGTTTGATAATGTTCCTAAATGTTTTAAAATGCAATGTGAATTTTTTTGGAATTTTTAAATACCTAAATGTATTTTTAATTAATTAATTTCCATTAACTAATTAAAAATAAACATTTAAATGATTTAAAAATAATTTTTAATGCAAAAAATAAAAATAAAAATATTTTTGGGTTCTGAAAATTATTGAAATGTTTGAAAAAAAATTTCAGAATTTTTCAAAGTGTTTTGCTATTTTTTAAAATTCATGCAAATAAAATACAAACAAAATGAATTAAAATTGGTTAACAGAAGAATGAATCGATTCATGCTTGGATGAATCGATTCATAATGATTAATTTTTGAGAAAACAGAATTAGTTAAACAGCATGAATCGATTCATAACGGGATGAATCGATTCATTTTGCGAAATCCAGGAACCATTCAACAGAATGAATCGATTCATGCTAGAATGAATCGATTCATTATGCTGTTTTTTCCAAAAAATTCATAATCAAACTCATTCCCTAGGCTGTTTTAAGTGCTCTAACTCTCCAGATTTCATCCTCTATCCACCCCAAACATGAATCAATCACAAGATCACATTTACAATGCATCAACAACAAGATTAGAGCAAAATCAAGAAAACTGCAAAAACTTCAGAACATGCATACACACTCATTTCTCAACCGTTTTCCGTGTTTCAAAGCTTAACATGATCAGTGAAACAAACTCTATCATCCTATAACAAGAGATTGCATTTCTATAAAAAATGTTCTTGATGATACCTGAACTGGAGCTCTGAACTGTGGAACTTTCTGGCCAGCCCTTTGCTTCAAACAAGCTCCAATGATCCTCCTGATGATGGAATGAAGCTTAGAAAACTTGTGAAGTGGCAGGTTATGGCTGTTTTGCTCCGGTGTAGCAGAAATGAAAGTCTTTGTGTGTGATGTTTCCAGCTATTTCAGGGGGTGGTTTTCGTTCTAAGGGTGATTTGTGACTTGTTGGTGAAAGAAAAAGTGAAGTTTGATGGCTGTGTGAAGAAATCTCCAGAGAAGAAGTTTGGGACAGGTTTTGTGCAAGTTGGATTGTGTCTTGTTTCAATGCCAAATGAGCTGCTATATCACTCCCATAAAGTTTGAGTAGGCTGTGGAGCAGGTTAGTAGAGGCTGCTGGTCACTATTCCAAAAGCATGGGAGAAAATGCAAAAAGTCATGGTTAGGTGTACTTGAGGCATGGGCTGTGGCAGAGAAGATTTCTGTGTTTGGATTGCCTCAGTTGAGTTCAAGGATGGCTCTTGGATCAGTTGTGGTGAGCTGTAATGGATGAAGGGTGAGATCTCACATGTTTTGCAATTTTGCAACTTGTTACACTTTGTGACTTTTGGCCATGAACATGCAACACTCTTTGCTGAATTTTGGTTGTGATAGGTTACATGATGTTATGGTGGTGTCTTGAGATCAGTTAGAGACCATACAAAACCTTGGGGATCAATTTTGCAAGAATTCCTCTTTGGAGAATTTCATGGAAAGTGGCTTATGGAAGTTTGTGATTTGAAGCATGGACCTTGAAAACTCTTGGGCAATTCTGATTTTGCTAAGTTGCAATATGTTATAATGATGCAAAGAAGTCATTTAGAGGTCAATAGAATGCTTGGCATGTGAAATTGCAAGTTTCCCTCTTTGTGCAAAAGTGAAATTTCAATGATTTTTCCCAACTTTGCAAAGCCATAACTTTTGATCCAAAATGAATTAGAAAAAGTTCTTGTACTTTTTGAAAAGGGAATGATCCAATCTACAACTTTCATGACCATAGTTTTCTCATTTGAAGCATTTTTGAATCAATAAGAGGAGGTTGAAAAACTTTCCCAAAATAGCAAGTTTACATTATAAGTCACTTTCCAAAAAAGGCAACTTTGCAAATGTCTTGAAATTCTTCAATTTTGTGAACTTATAACATCTTCTATGATCAAATAAAGATCATACATAATCAAAATGATGATGAACACCCTTTGGTTGGGCCATTGGGGGCCTCAGATGCCCTGATTTTGCACTGACTTGCTTAGAAAGTCAACCCTTAATCGGATGCCTTCCCCATGGAATTTCTTCATGAAAATTGATATTCATGATCCCTATAATATATAGAGACCAATAGAAACAAGAATGACCAAAAAATTTGGAGTTATGGCCTCTGAAACCAAAACCCTAATTCTAGGTCATCTGTGTAGTTAAACCTGGCTCTGCTTCCATGCCAATCTCAGTTCTTGTGATTCTTTGACTTCTTGACTTTGAGAGGATATAATATGATGCTTGAACATACATGGACCCCTTTGAAGTGATTGATGACCTTTGGAGTGTCTTAAGTGGCTCTTGGATTGCTCAGGTCACAAACCCTAGATGCAGATGACTTAGAAACAAAGCAGTGAATCAAAAATGCAATATGGAATGCTATGATTGAACTTATGCACATGAAATGATCACAAGCCATGGTGTGAATGGGTGAGGGAAAATTTGGGGTGTTTACAGATAGGCATACTGGTGTTGAGCCACAGGTGGAGGCCTTTGCCACAGCTGATTTCTTCTTTGACTTGTCATTACTGCATTTGTCTCGCCCTCTTTCTTTTTGTGGAAATTGCTGGTAAATTTCTTGATATTGTTTCCACTACCATTGCAGAAACTGCTAGATGCACCACTCAGCTTTCCATTTTTCAGTCCAAGTTCAACCTTGATTCCCACAGCTACAAGGTCAGAGAAGCTAGCAGTTACGCTTCCCACCATTCTCTCAAAGATTTCGGGTCGCACTGTGTCAACAAAAAAATCAGCTAACTCCTTTTCAGACAACAGGGGGATCTACCTGAGAAGCGGTCCCTCTCCATCTTTGAGCATATTCTTTAAATGATTCGGAATCTTTCTGGGACATTCTCAACAGCTGCCTCCTATCGGGAGAAAGGTCCATATTGTACTTGTATTGCTGGATGAAAGCATATGCCAGGTCTTGAAAACTGCAGATCTTTGACTGATCTAGTGTTAAATACCACTTGGAGGAAATTCCCTTTAGACTGCCCTGGAAGTAGTGGATCATTAATTTGTCATTGTCCACCTGCGCAGCCATTCTTCGATAGTACATCAAGAGATGGTTCTTAGGACACGTTGTGCCCTCGTACATCTCAAAAGTGGGTATCTTGAACTTTGGAGGTATTACCAGTCCAGACACCAGACACATCTCTCTAGCAGCATCCCCAAAGATCTGGTCACCTTCAATTACCCTTAACCTTTTTTCAAGGGTATCAAAATTCTCTTGCATCTTCTCATGTTTCTCATTTCCATTCTCAGACATATCTGGCACGTCATACACCTGAGGGTCGTTAAAATATGGTTGGGCACGGGTGTGCACAATATCTGGTGTAAAATTAGTAACCACATGGTTCTCTTCGTTAGTCATAGGAATAGTCTGCTGAGCAGCAAATCCTTGAGGGGGAGGTACAAAACCTTGGGAAGGAAATGCAAAACCCTGAGAAGGAGGTGCAAAACTTTGAGAAGCGAAACCTTGGGAAGGAGGGAAGAAACCCTGAGCAGCAAGTCCTTGTGAAGGAGGAATAAAACTTTGAGAAGCAAAACCCTGAGGAGGAGGTACAAATCCGTGCGGAAGTCCAAAAGGAGGCCAAGTTACAGGGGTAGTCACTGATGGCGTAGGCTCGGTCGTTGCAGTGACAATCTCTGACACTACAGTCTGTTGGGTATCTAATTTTGCTCGAATGACTTGCAGCATTTCCGTCATCTGACCCATATTTCCACGAAGGTCAGAAAGCTCTTCATTAACTTTCTCCATTTCAGGGTCCCTGTCAGCCATCTTCTTCTTAGTCTGAGCTCGGGTGGAATACTTGCGTGAGATCCTCAGTGTGACAGCTGGAAAGGAGTTGACGAGAATGAGTTTTTGACAAATGAAAATGCGGAGATGCACTCATGAGTAAAAAAATGCAAATGCTTCAAGGGACTTAAGAAGTTATTGCAAAACATAAAAATGGGTAAAGTTTTCTTATTATTTTCCAAAAACTAATACTGAAGTCCATTCTTGGTAAAATACATGAGGTTTTCAACAAAACTTCTTTGTTCCTTGAAGCTCTTAAAATGATGCACATGATGCTGAAATGCAAAGATGCAGGGGTGTAAGGATGCAAGGTGCCACAGGTAAATTCGGAACCTTCCTAATAGGTGGGATGTAAGAGATTGGTTATACGTTTTACTACCCATAAATCCCGCTCACAGGATAGTTTTTACGGTGATGGTTTAAGGAGACTCAAGGTCACAGACGTTTATCGTACTAACGCCCCGCCGCAGGCTAGCTACATTGTGACGATAATAACGATAAGGTCTACCTTGAGTGGAGTTTTCATGCTAGGCTGATAAAGGGGCGTGCCCTCGGAGCCTAACATTACGCAACTACCAAAATTGAAACAGGTCCTAGGGGGACCCAGAATCACAGCCCTTTCGTGAATCAGGTCACGCGACAGGCTAGCTGCGTTGTGACAAGATCTATGAAAATTCTAACTATCTGGGGAAGCTTTCATGCTAGGCGTGCAAGGAACGAGTCCTTGGAGACTAACACTAATAACATCAAATTCTAAACTTAGGTGTTCCCTCTGCTTTTTTCACCACTCAAATTTACTTGCAAAGTGACCCCAATATCCCACAGACAAGTAATATAATGAGCAATAAATGGAAAGCGGTAAAAGAATAAACAAACATAAATAATAAACATAGAGAAGACAAGAAGAGACAAGATCAAACAAATAAACACACAAAGATAAGTTATGCTTGACCCTCTCTAGCATGGAGCTATTCCCCAGCAGAGTCGCCAACTGTCGTACCTCGAGAAATACGATCTTAAAACAAACAACAGAGTCGCCACCTAATTCTATTTATTCTACGAGAGAAAAGCGAGATATAGATACAACCTAAAGGAAGGATAAGAAATGGTCAACGAAACCAAATTCTAAGTTTCGGAGTCGGTTACGCAAGGGGAAGGTATTAGCACCCCTCACGTCCGTTGTACTCAACGGGAACCTCTTAGCTAAACTATGCGATTAAATGTTTGATCTTAAGTCTTTGTCTTCTAAAATGGTTATTAATATGTTTGTTACAGTTTTAAATTATTATTATTAAGACGGAGAAAAGATTAAATATTTTTTAATATTGTGATTTAAACAGAGAAATAATTAAATTTTTTTATTAGGGTGCTCGCGAAGGATTAAAATCCCCGTGCCTACGTATTCCCTTGTGCAATGGGAAAGTCAGAGCTTCGTAGTTCGCGCAGCTATGGTTTGTGATTTTTAAATTGGACGATCGTTTAAAACGCATTCTACTGCTAAGCGTTGGCTTATACTCGCGGTGGAGGCTGAAGCGCTAGCTTGTTTGCGAGATAGAATGATTTAAACAATGTTCGTTTTAGAGAAAAGTGTTTGACTTTTGTTAAGGTGTTTTAAATGAAAGGGCGAATGAACCACGTCGCGTCGGGCTAGCCCAAGAGCGATTGCATTCCAAAACGTGCGGAGTGCTAGACTCCGGAGTTCTGTTCTTTCGCTGATTAATTATGAAAATAATTTGAATTGGTTGGTAAGTTTTTAGATTGTTTTAAGATATGAAAGAGTGAATGAACCACGTCGCGTGGGGCTAGCCCAAGAGCGATTCATTCTAGAACGTGCGGAATGCTAGACTCCGGAGCTCCATTCTTTCATGAATTAATTTGTAAAATGATTGAGATATTTTGATATACGAATGGTGATTGAACCACGTCGCGTGGGGCTAGCCCAGGAATGATCCAATCCAGAATGTGCGGATTGCTAGACTCCGGAGCTCTGTTTTCGTATGTTACTTTGTGCGATTAGATATTTCGAAAAACGGAACGCGAATAGACCACGTCGCGTGGGGCTAGCCCAGTAGCGGTCCATTCTAGAACGTGTAGAGTGCTAGACTCCGGAGCTCTATTTTTCGTATTAAATTTATAAAAATAAATTGGATATATTTTTTAGACGTTTTAGAATTAACGTGTTTAATAACGAAGGAGTGAACGAAACACTACGCGTGGGGCTAGCCCAGGTGTGATTCGTTCTTAGAACGTGCGGAGTGCTAGACTTCGGAGCTCCGTTCCTTGTTAAGTTAAATAAGATACACAATAAGTCGTGCAGATGATGATCACATATGTGACCGACTTACGTGTGTGAAGTGTAGACGAGACAGATTACTCGGTATTGGACCAAGAAGTTAAATTTTATTTTTGAAACGATTATTTTGGTGATCGCGTTCAAGTTTTTATTAAACGGAATATGGTCATAATATAAGATGAAAAGCCAAACGAGATACATTATCAACGTACAATTAAATAATGGACAAGAAAAGTAATCATACATCATGTAAATAAAAATTGAACAAAAGATAATTCATTAACTAACTATGAAAATAGAATTATTCAATAAAATTCATTAACAACCTAATTACCCAAATTAAAATGTTATCTTAAATAAATAAATTAATATAAGATATTCTGTATTTTCAAGACAAAATAATTGGTGAGAAAAAAAAGAAGAAAATGATAAATAAAGTAAATAGATTAATAAACAAAAGAAATATAAAAGTAAAAAAAATAAATAAATAAGAATGAGGAGTAAAAAAAGGGGGGGTTTAGCGGAAGCCCAACAGGAAGGCCCATAGAGGGCTGATCTACGGGCAGTTGGGTCGTGTTGGGTCAGAGGACCCGATTCAGATAATGAAAAAAAAAGAAGTGAATAAGAAACCCTACACCAAAACGGCGCTATGTGCACTTCCCAAATTCAGAAAAAAAAAACCAACTTCTCCTCCTTCCCATTGTTAACTCTCTCAACCACGCTCCTTTGTAACCTCTCTCAAACCCTTTCAAACTCTCGATCGTTATTTCTCACCCTCACCGTTAACAAATCCCTCTTCGGAGAAATGGAGGCGCGCGGCGGCTGCCATCGTCTCTGGTAAAACCCTCCCTAACACAGAGTTTCAAAGAAACAACCTATCCAAATCGCACCGTGGTTCCGCATGTGAGATTGAGCGAACCCAAAACCTCCTCAGATAACCAAATCGACCTAAACCCCTAACTCGAAAAAGAAAAGGATCCACCGAACCTAATCACAACTCAATTTCAAAGCAAAACCAAGGCGGGTCAAATGGTGATAACAAAAAAAGCGAGAAGGAGAGCGAGTGGTACCTCTACGGAAAATATTTTCCAGCGGAAACGACGAACTCAGGTGAAGTCACTCCTCTTTCCTTGCTTCAAATTCATCCACTTCAACTTCTTCTCTTTCTTCTTCCGTGAATGTTTATGGTTGTTCTGTTGATCGGTTGTTGCGATTCGTTGAATACTGTGTATGGTTCATGTGTTTTTGGTTATGATTTTTTTCTATAGTGTTCTTGCGGCTAGGGTTTCTTCTGATAAATTTTGTCTGTTGTTAGTGGCGAGGTCGGGGAAGATGGCTTGCGGATGTGCGTTAGGATGGTTACACTGGGTTCTGTGGATTGAGACAGTTGCGGTTGAAGGGTTGCTGGAGCGGTAACTGCAGCAAGTGGTATCTGGTTTGTGACAAGTGGTATTTGGTGATGTTGAAGGTGATGTTTCAAGATAGTTCTTCTATTTTGAAAATAAACCCTCACAGGTTTAGTGTAAAGTTTTTTCTGTCTGTTTTTTTTTTATAACTTGCGGATAGCCTCTCCCTCTCTCCCTTCAATGAAACAGTCCTTTTATAGGATTATCTTTATGTTTGTTTTTGTTTTAATTTTGAACTGGTATAACTTGTATCAGAAGTTTGTTTGACTGAGCACTTTTGTTTGATACTGAAGTGCTGTCTTTTTCGGTGCAGGCCTTTGTTTATGGAGGAAAGAGCTTAACACATTCTGGTGTAAGGGTTGGAGGTACAGACTGAGGTCAAAGATTGCAGGTCCCATTTTAGTGTTGCTGAGAATTGGTGGAGAGAAAAAAAAAGCTGATGTGCCCTGCTGCAGCAGTCCCCTTCTGCTATAGCAGGTCTGTTATACTCCCTTTAGCCTTGTATACCTCTTGGGAAAAAACGGCCTGCTGACTTGCTTTTCTGTTTGTTGTTATTGTGAAACTTTTTTTTTAACTTTGTGACTTTGAAGAAAATAAGAAACATGATAAAGTGACATGATTATGTTGATAAAAATAAAAAATCTGTATGTCTAAAATCAAAATTTTGTGATGAATATGATTATGGATATGAACATGTATGAATACGATTGAAATGAAACTTGTGAATGAAATCTGAATTGAAACAATGTTAGAATTAAAATGCTTGAAGAGTTATGGATTGAAATGAATGTGTATGATGGATTATGTGAATGTGTATGCTTAGATGATAGTAAAATGTGATTACGATGATTGAATGAAGTTAACAAAAAAAATGTTCATGATTATGTATCTATGATTGATGCTTGGATTATGTTTGGACATGCTAAACTATGGATATGATTTTTGGCTTAAAAGGGATTGACATGGTTTATGCTAATCTTTGCTTTATTTTTTTTTGAATTTCATGTGCATGAGAAACTCACAAGAATGGAGGAAACATAAAGCTTGGAAGTATGGCCTAGCATAAGGAATGAAGACTTGGAAGAATTTTGGGTGGATTTTGAGTTAATTATCATGTATTTATATTGTACTTTTCTAAGTATTAGTGATGTGAACTTGTAAATTTATGTACTTATGAGAATTTTGTATGCAAGTGAATGTGAGTTATTTGGCCTAAAGATGAAGATACATAACTTGAAAGTGAACCACAAAAAGAAAAGAAATGAGCATCACTAACATGAGTGAATTGCTTCATTCTTAGGACAAATGTGAAGTAGAATAACATGCCTTGAAATGGCCTAATTGAAATAGGAAAATTTGAATGAAATCTTGAACTAACAAAGAAATGAGATCATAATTGGTTCTAGAAGTTGAAGTTGAATAAGAATTGGAATAGAAACTTGAATTGAAACTTGGAATATAAACTTGAAATATAATTTGAAACATATTTGAAATTTTGAAATTGGGAAACAAGCTTTGGACTTGAAATTAGGCTATGACTTAAAAGAGAAAAAAAAAAAGAGCTTGGGTTTAAATCTTAAAGATGAATAAAAATTGGAAATTGAAACTAAATTAGAAATAAAATCTTAAAAGAAAAATAAAATGGAAGTTAAAATTAAAATAGAAATAGAAACTTTTTCTCTTCTTTTTTTTAAGTTAATTAAAAATTAAAATAGAAATTAAATTAAACTAGAAATAAAAAATAAAAGAAAATGAAGTGAATTAAAACAAAAGTTAAAAATAAAATTATATTTAGAAATACAAATCTTGAAAATGAAATGGACATAAAATTTATGTTTATAATTTAAGAATGAATTAAAATTAGAGGTAGAAACTGAAACAAAGATTAGAAGTAGAAAATTGAAAGGAAAAGAATAGAAACTTTTAAAAAAAGGAATGGGGAATAAAAAACTTGGAAGTGAATAGAAATTAAAATTTATAAATAACTTGAAAATAAGTTGGACGCGACAGAAAAATAAATTATGGAGTTTGATTTTTCTAAATGCGATGAATGTATACTGAGAGTAGTTAGGGGTAAAATTTGGGGTGTGACAAGAGGGATTATTTTGGAGTTTTAAATCTACCCCTATTCAAGCAACTGTTAATCTGAAAAGGACGAGAGCATCGGCTGTCGGCCGTTCGAGATAAATGGTGATTGAATACCAAAAGAACCCGGAAATTTGCACTCTGCTGGAGAACAAAAGTGATGAACCAAACCAAGGAAAACAATTGCTTTCCAACCCTGATGAAGTGAAAAGTAACTCAGTAACCATGAAACCTTTGTCATATATCTTGCGTAGATATATGTCATTCAGAACAGACAAGTCCTCTTCAGATAACCTGTGCGTCAGGTAACCGGCAATTAGGACAAACGAACCTTTTTCATATATCTTGCGTAGATATATGGTGCTTAAGATAAACAATCCTTCTTCAGATAACTTGTGCATCAGGTAAATGGTGGTGCACTTAAGTATGTGGAATAGCCATGCACAAAATAGGATAGACGAACCCCCTTCACATATCTTATGTAGACATATGATTCTCAAGACAAACGAGCCTTCTTCGAATAACTTGTGTGTCAGGTAACTGCAAATTAGGACAAACGAAGCCTCTTCATATATCTTGTGTAGATATATGGTGCTTAAGACAGACGAGCCTTCTTCAAATAACCTGTGCGTCAGGTAAATGGTGATTATGCATATGTTCCATTGAACTGCAAAATTTTGACGTTTAATCCCACCGTCAGGACTTCAAACCTCTTCAACACAGATGAGCATTGGAAGATCATCAAGGAAAACTCAGACGAGTGCCCTAAGTCAATAACACAAACGAGTATCAGACGACGATCTAAGAAACACAAACGAGTGCCCCAGGCAAATAATATGGACGAGCATAAGCCCCTGATACAGACGAGTACCAAAAAATATAGGAATCCAACACAGATTAGTGAATGAGAAATAATACAGACGAGTACCAAAGTGGTTATCAATTCAAACACAGACGAGTGATTGCCAAAAGATAACACATACGAGTGCCAAAGATGTTATAGACAAGTATCACAGGTTTATAAACCAAACACAGACGAGTGCTTAACAAAAGGCTAACACAAACGAGTGTCATAAAAACAACACAGACGAGTATCTGAAAGATATCAAACACAAATGAGTGAATGAAGTAGAGAATTAACACAAACGAGTGTTAAGAATGATACAAACGAGAATCGAAAGGATATTAAACACTGACGAGTGAACGAAACCAAGGAATTAACACAGACGAGTTTTAAAAAATGATACAGACAAGTATCAAAAGATTGTTGGACCTAACTGAAACTCTACAGGAGAGAATTCAACTTGCAATTCTATCGAAAATAAGAATACTCTGATTAACATTCTGCTGAGGGACGACCTCTCAAGATTCTGACAATGCTTGACTCCGGTTGAGAAATGTGAACATTTTCTGTTTCACCCGTCACACTAGCAAAAAATAAATTGGCGATCTCACTGGGGAATATTTTAATGACGACTGCATCCCAATCATGAAACTTTGTGGGGAAAGACCATCTTCAGACTTGGATGGGGAGATACTTGGTCAAATAACCTAGTTGGGGAAATAATTCTCACATTCTGAACTCTATGGGGAAGTAAAGCCTTCAGTTGCTTACTGGGAAAACTTCACTAGGAAAAATCCACTCGGGGATGAGAACTATTCAACTGATCCTAAAATTCTGTTGGGGATACCATCTTACTCTGAATCAGTTGGGGAAGGTTTTGACTTAGACTTTACTGGGGATAGTGGGACCACCCTTTCTACTGGAGATAAGAGTTGTAAGGCATCTCTCGCTAGGGAAAAGACCCTGCTTGGGGAATATCACCTGTAACATCTTTCTTGTTGGTAGCAAAACTTGCAACAACAAAGTATGTACATATTCCCTGGGGAACTACATGGTATGAGTCAATCATCCCATGTTGCCTAACATTCACAGTGATTTTAAATGTTTTCCCCATTCGCATGCTATTCATAAAACCACCTCGTTTATATACAATGTTGTTTTATAAAAAATTCAGGACATTTTTGCAAACAAAACATGTAAAAATAAAAACAAGGATAAAGATTTTTGACTGAATATTCCTTTTATTGATGAGCCTGTGAATAGGCAAAAGTTACATCAGAAAGCAACCATCTGGAATGAGGTGATCACTATATATTGAGAAAAGAAACTATCCTAATGGAAATGTGTCGCTCCCGGGATTTTCATCCTAGTACAAACACGGAAGTGGCGTGGAAAATGTAGAGTCGCCAGCCAGACATTTTTATCCCGAATGAATGGGAAAGGTAATGCTGCACAAACCTGAGGAAGAAGGAAAGGACGAGGTCCTGCGAACCAAAGATCTGGGTTCGGGAGTCGGTTACGACTTGGGAATGTATTAGCACCCCAGACCGTCCTCCGTACCCGACGGGATCCACGTTTGTTTGTTTGCTTCAAAGGGTGAGAAAAATATAACTGTTGTTGAACAAATGAACTGCTACTGGAATGGGAATGGAAAGGAGAGAGGGAACTGAAAAAAAGATCGAAAAGAAAGGGAGAAATGTAGGGAAAATAAAGAATGTGCTCGAACGGGCCCTACCCCACTGCCTACGTACCTCATCGTGAAAATGAGGTTCAGAGTCGACGTAGTTCGCCTAACTAAGGCGAGAACTATTTGTTTGTGTTTTTTATGCGCTAGAACTACTTATGTATATCCTCAGGTGTTGCAGGCTTGTCTGGTACGAGTGCGTTTACCGTCTTGCATGCGAGACAAGTCGTCGCAAGTCCGTGTTATGAGTGAATGAGATGAGAAGAGAAATTCTCGCAGGAAAGTCGCTTATTGTTTGTTGTTCCCTTTTTAAGATTTTTGTATGAATTTGGCACAAAGAAGTGGATTCAAACTCTTTTCCCTGGAATGTGTACTTGTTACTACATTCCAAGATGGAATTATAGAACAAGCACACCCAGCAAGGAGAATTTATCCAAGACTGGTTTCCAAGGATTGGGGTTTAAGTTCACTAGCCTGTTGAACTTATTACATGTTTTTGTAGCTTTTGTGAAGAAGTATCTTTTAGATTTTTCTTTGTGAAATAACCCCTTGATAAGACTTGTACATCATGCTAGACAAGCCCACACTATTCCAAGATGGAATGAATGTAAGTGCCCCATGTAATAAGGCTATACACAAGAGATTCTTTCATGCATTTATTAAGTGTTTTTTATTTTGTTTGAAGACGAGGAGAGAAGACTCAAAAGGAAAAGGTCAAAGCTAATAGGGGACTAAGTCACAACCCTGAGTCATCATATTATGTACAAAGGTGATCCTATGGTTAATGAGGTATTCTAACCTAAGGAGAAGAAAGAACAAGTTAGAATTCAACTTACTTCCTAAGAAAGTTAAGTTGAATCTAAAGAGAGAAAGGAGAACCTATGAACAAAGCACAAAGGTGCTAAGGAAAAACAAATAGATGAATAAGAGATAAATAATGAAGTGATTACCTCATCTTCCCCCCTACAAAACAAATATTAGCATGATGGAGAAATATGAATAATTATTACATGGCAAATTTCAAGAAACAACTCTCATTAGCTATGGAGGGATGTTAGTGAGCTTCTAAGGGTAATACCTAAGCCTAAAGCATTTTATAAGGTAACATACTTAAAAAGTCAGTAGATAAATCAATTCAAAAAGTATCTAAAGGGATTAATTGAATTAAAGTCAAACTATGCCCTAAAGTATTACTAAACCCTAAGGATGAGGTTAGAAAGATAACATAAGTGTTTGCTAAACCAAAGCCTCCTAAACTCAAAGGTAAATGAAAAATCCAGAACTTAGACTTATATAGGAAGTAAAAGAAATTAATAGCTCAAATGGAAAAGAAGAGATTCAAGTTAAAGGTATGCAAATGTGGAATTGGATGGTGGGAGGAAGAATATAGAAGCATGGTTCTAAAGATGCAACAAAATGACTTAGGAAAGAATTCAAAAAAAGACCAAAGTGATTTGATTTCCCAAACAAAAACCAGGGGCTTGACAAAAAAATAAAATGGAGATTATACTTGGAAATTGTTTACAAATGATGGGTTAAGAAGCATCCTAAGACTAGGTGTTCAAATTAGGGTTCCTAAAGTCCTTTAAGTGACAAATGAAGTTCAAAAGGGAGCAAAATGGTTCTAAAATGAGATGAACAAGTATGGAAGATCACAAAACAATTATAAGACTCTAAACAATGACAAGATGAAGTTAAATCATGCACAAAAGGATTTTGAAGTGCTTAAGATGGAAGGAGGAGGGAGATTAGGTTAAAATGGGACATGTATGACTTAGGACTTAAGGTAAGCCTAAAAATTAAAGGTAAATACCCAAGTGTGGTAATCAACACTTATATACATCCTAAATGACCTAAGAGACTCAAGATTGTGACCTCAAAGTATTGGCATGAAGGCCTTAGACTAAAGGGATCAAAGGAAAGAAATGGAAAGACCAAAACATGACTTGTGAACCAACCAACCTAAAAAATATCAAAGGGTCATGAAAAATTAGGAAACTTGACACTTGAATACAAAATCCAGAGGGTGAATTGCATACAAAAAATCTCACAAAATTCTCATTTTTGAGGGTTTAAATGGTGTATGGAAGTAGATTAGGGTTTATGAACATATGCGTGAAAGAAAGGACTAAAAAATGATCCAAACATGACCTAAAAATCCAAAGAAAAATCTTTTGATGAAGTTTGATGGAATAAGAAGACAACACAAGAAGAATGACACATTTATCATACATGGTTTGAGAGAACAAAAATGTACAAGTTTATTGGTCAAAAATGAAAAAAATAGAATTTAATTCAAATGAGAAATTAATTCTGATATCAAAAGTGAACAAAAATAAAATCTAAAATTATGGAAAATTAAAGAAAAATTCAAGGATCTCTCATGAATTAGTTGGGAATTTTTTGAGGTTTTGGTATTTTTTAAAAGCCAAAACGAAAAATGAATTAAGATGAAAAAAGAAATAAAAAGAAATGAAATGACTGAGTTGGTATGGGCCTGGGGGTGCCAAAAGCATAAAAAACAACTGAATTGGGCCTAGGACATGCACGTTGGGGGGTGCCAATATGAACTGAGGACTTTTTACGTTGACTTTGTGACATGTGCCAGGCACGGGTTCATTTATGTGTTTGCTAGTTTGTGAACGTTGGATGATCAAGATCCAAAGGCCATGACATGTTCTCATAATTAATTCTAGGGCACTGTTTAGGTGACCGGAAGTGACCTCCGGTCATCTTCTCCGGTCACCCCTGACCTAGGGTTTTCTAAAACCACAACGAACAAGCAATCTAAGACCATCAATGGAATCCTTACACTATCTACACCAATAATCTAGCCTTAAATTTCATTTTCCATGTAAGAGCAAGCTGGATCGAATGCAACAAAATCAACCTGAAAACTACAACTATGCCTCTAAGAGGCCTATTAACCAGCCAGATAATCCATGCTTCTAATAAGCTTCCAATCAACATGAAACAAGCATAAAATTGACAAAATCGTGCAGGGAAAATTTGATGTAAAACCTAGAAATGCAGTGTATTTAGTGTTGAAGAAAGCCAGAGAGGAGAATCCAATAGTTGGACTGATTGATCTTGAGCTTTTGCAATGTGAAATAAACACTTGATGGATGTGAGTTCTTGAGAAGAATTGATCTGAAGTAGGGAGTTTGTAGAGTTGTGTTCTTGAAGCTTCAAGTTTTAAAAGCCATGCAGATCATTCTGATTATGAAAGGGAACTTGATCCTATGATGAATGCACTACTGGAAGTTGAGATCAATGAGCTTCAGGCCAAGTTGCAGAAATTTGCAGTGGTGCAAATTGAAATCTTTACTCAAATGTAGCCATGGAAGCTATGCAGTTCATGGTGAAGATGATGAATGGGTGAAGATTGAGCTATGGAAATGGAGGTTGAAGCAGGTTCGAAGCAAAATGCAGAAGAAAGATCTTCAAAATGCAGAGAGAAAATCAGAAAATTTTGGATGTGATTTGTGCAAATGAAAGTGGTAAATGCAATTCAGTTAGAGATCAAGCTTTTATATGTGTAGTTGACAGTTATCAACTATAGTTAACAGTTAGAACTATGGTTAGTTCTAACTGGTGGTGAATTGATCAATGTGAAGGTGTAAGATGCAAAGGTGCAATGCTGGATTTACTTGGCTCGCAAATGATTGAATGTGGTGAGGTTTATGCCAATTAAGGTGAGTTTGAAGTGATAAAGCAAGGCTGGATTAATCAATGCAGTAGCATGAAATGCAATCCTCATTTGGTTTAAGTCTTCATGGGAGGCATGGTAATGAACATGATCATGCAGGTATAGGATAACTTGACCCTTCTAATGCAATGCCTTGTGATCCACTATGTCAAATGGCAAGTATGTGCTAACTGATCTTAGAAACATCTTCATAATGCCATACCTTATGCAGCAAGTAAGCAATTTTAATGTGATGATCTTCCATTGATGATTACTTCAGAGACAAGGCACTAAATGATGGAGTTCTTGTGACCAATTTTAAAAGGGAACTTCATACTACATGTTTGGTGTTGATGACAAGTGAAAACAAAGCTTATAAGCCACTCAAAACAACCATTGAAGTTCATGTCATGAGGTTGCATAATGGGCTTGCACTGCCTTCCTTTGGCATGGTAAAATGCCCTGCACATGATCAGTTGTGAAGCACACATTTTCCCCCTCCATAACTTTCAAACCATTGATCCTATGAAAAAACCTTGAACATGAAAGTTGTAGTAAACATGGCAATGAACAACTTTGTAGTTCAAAGAAAATTTATTTGAAGTCTTCTTAACCAAGTAAAATGGCTTGACATTTGATCCACCACATGTTTGATTAAATTCCTTGCAGGGCACGTGCGCTGGCCAACTTCTTTCCTCGCCCATGACCTAGTTTTGCCTTGATTTTCCTCAACTTTACAAGATCATATCTTTCTCATTTTTTATGATATGGAAGAGTTCCACCTACGGATTTGAAGTTCAAGATGTCCTATTTTATTGGCTCCAAGTAGAATTTTCATATCTTTCATATTTTGGGAGAAGGCCTCATTCAAAGTAGCTGCCAAAATGGCCAAAACTTGCCATTTTTGGAAACCCTAATTTTCCAAAAATGGTAAGTTTTGGTTTTCTTGATTTCTCTTGATTCCTTCATCATTTCTTGATCAAATTTGAATCATAGAATCCTTGTAACCCTAATTTCATGATTTTGATCTCAAAAAGTCAGGAGTTGACTTTATCTTCATCATGGTTGACTTTTCCCCAAATTCCTGATTTTCAATCATCTGACCAATTGAACCTCTTCCAAAATGAATTTGTGGATGAATTTGAACCCTATACACTTGTTGTCATATAGAATACAATGGAATCCACTTTTGCTCAAAAATTCATGGAGAAGCCCTTCACAATTGAAACCCTAATTTGGATCATTTCCTCAGGAGATGTTGCACTGCTTGCATTCCTTGGAGTTATTAACTTCTTTCCAAGACTTGAGGCTTCAAATGGAGACTTGTGGGATGTTGTAGACCCCTTTTACATGATTGAGGAGCTTTGTGAACCTTTGATTGTCTTTGTATAGCCCTCAGTTGCTCCAGTTATTGACCACATACCTATGCCTCAGCTATGCTACACATGATGCAATGCTTCTGGTTATTTTGTGAACTTATATATGCTAAATGATATGTAAAATGTTGAGTATATGAGAGGGCAAATTTTGAGGTATTACACAATGTGAACGAAATTTCAATGAGTTTCAATTCTGTTATGACCGGTATGTCTTTAAGATTTCTCTGTTTCTGCTCTTTCCTTCCAAAGAAGAAGATTGGACTGATTCCTACCCTTCAGAGATTTCCATGTTGAATGAGACGACGACATTGTACAGATTACTCAGATCGCAGTCATTCGTGTATTCCCTTATTTTGCATGGACCACCCTTTCGGGTTTTCAATCCACTGGGATACCTTTCTTTGCCTGAGTTGTCCAATACGGATTTTCAACTCACCGTGTGTACAATTTTTTATTATATATCCCTAACTTTTGCCCAAGCCTTTTATTCTGTTTTTGGCTCGTCAGGATGCCCATTTTTTGCCTGGACTCTTTATTCTGTTTTTTGTCCAGCGGGTCTTTTTATGCGAAATATTTTTTAACTGCGTCTGAGTTGACAGTGGACAAGAAATCTTCACCATCCACGGTAGTGAGCATCAGTGCTCCTCCAGAGAAAAATTTCTTCACCACTAATGGACCTTCATAGTTTGGAGTCGATTTGCCCCTGTGATCTGAACTTGGAGGAATATTCGCTTGATTACCAGCTCACCAACTTGATACTCCCGAGTGCGCACCCTCTGATCGAATGCCCATTTCATTCTCCTCTGATAAAGTTGACCATGATATACCATAAAAGTAGGATTTTGAACCCCAGAGGAATGACAACTCCAGAAATCAGACTCAAATCTTCAAAATCTAAACCAGATGTTTTCTGCAACTCCATGGCATTCAAACGGTCTTCCAGTAATTTGTATTTCTCATCACCGTCCGAATCATAGTAATAATTCTCCTAATGATCATAATTTCCAATAGTACCACATTGGCTATCTTCTTCTTTCACAGAAACATCATATCCATGAATTTCAACCTCATCGTCTGTCTTAATTTGACCTTTGAACCTCCTACCCATGTTGATGAAGCTGTCGCTCCCGAAGATTTGCATCCCGATGTAGACGCGAACGGTCGACGAAAAGAGAAATGAATGGATAGAATAGAGTCGCCAACTAGACTTTTGTTCGATAACTGTTAAGTTATGCCTATGTATCCTCTCGTGCAATGAGGAATTCAGAACACCGTAGTTTGACTCAAAGAGACTAGAAATAAATTGACTATGAACTGCTTGCTTGTCTATGCTCAAGTGTATGACTCGTCTGGCTCGAGTGCTAACTGTCTTGCATTAGACGGAAGAAGCAAGTTCTCGTTTATGAATGAGTGTGATGAGAAAAGAATTCCGAAGGAGACGATTATTTTTTGTTTTTGTGCTTTTCAGTTTTTTATTGTTTTTGGTGTTTTGCATAGGGTTATGAGCTTAAGCCTAAATCAAGGGTTGTAAACTTATTATATCCTCCCTGATTAGGGATAATGAGCATACTTAGGTATGATATAAGCATCTCAACTTAATTACCATGATGATGTAGGATTAAGATCATTAACTTACTTGTGATTATTTAGATGTTTTTGGTTTTTGTTTAGTGTTAAGTAATGAGTTTAATCTCTAATCACAGATTAGTGGACTCATTACACCATCCTAATAGAAGGATGATAGATGAGGACACTTAAGCTGAGGAAGGTACCTCAACTTAATCCATGGTTAGGGATTAAATTCATTATAAAACAAACCTTTATTAAGTGGATTTTAATTTAAGGGATGTTATATAATGAATTTAATCCCTAACCATGGATTAAGTTGAGGTACCTTCCTCAGCTTAAGTGTCCTCATCTATCATCCTTCTATTAGGATGGTGTAATGAGTCCACTAATCTGTGATTAGAGATTAAACTCATTACTTAACACTAAACAAAAACCAAAAACATCTAAATAATCACAAGTGGGTTAATGATCTTAATCCTACATCATCATGGTAATTAAGTTGAGATGATTATCTCATACTTAAGTATGCTCCTTATCCCTAATCAGGGAGGATATAATGAGTTTACAACTCTTGATTTAGGCTTAAGCTCATAACCATATGGAAAACACCAAAAACAATAAAAAAACTGAAAAGCACAAAAACAAACAATAATCGTCTCCTTCGGGATTCTTTTCTCATCACACTCATTCATAAACGAGAATTGCTTCTTCCGTCTAATGCAAGATAGTTAGCACTCGAGCCAGACGAGTCATACACTTGAGCATAGACAAGCAAGCAATTCATAGTCAATTTATTTTCAGTCTCTTTGAGTCGAACTACAATGTTCTGACTTCCTCATTGCACGAGAGGATACGTAGGCATAACTTAACAGTTATCGAACAAAAGTCTCTATGTCTTCCCCCTCTTTCAGCCTTCTTTTTAAAGCCTTAGTTCTTGAGCAATTCACCCTTTTGCACTGACACCTGTATATTCATTCCTAGCTTTTGCACACAGACAGCACATACATTTACCCCTTTTAACACAATCTAGTAAGCGTGGATCCCGTCGAGTACGACGGAAAATCTGGGTACTAATACCTTCCTAGGTTGTAACCAACCCCCTTTCTCAGTTTCTCTAGTTTGCAACCGTCTTATCCATCTCTTTCTAGGTTTATGTAGCATTACCTTTCCTTCGGGATAAAAATGCCTAGCTGGCGACTCTATTCTATCCATTCATTTCTCCTTTCGCCGACCGTTCGCGTCTGCACCGGGATGCAAATCTTCTGGAGCGACAACTTGGCGACTCTGCTGGGGATACTTATCTTGCAACCAGGGTTTCTGGTTCTTTTTGTGGGTTTCTCCTAGCGCTTGTTTGATTTGTGTTTACAGGGGTGTTATATGTGCTTTTGTTTATCGCTTTATTTATTGCTTTCTGTACAGTTTTATTTATCGCTTTCATTTACTGTTTTTAGGCATTTCATATTAATGTCATCATATCATGTGTTGGATCTATTGTTTACCTTGGTGGGAGGGATATTCAGTGAGTAAGGTTCCATACCGGGAGCCTGAGTGACACATAGGATATAGTGGCTTCATATTCTTTCCCATTCCATTTCGGTCTGGTGCGGGAATATGAAACACGGTTCAAACATGGGTTTCTTCTTGAGAACTCTGTGCTACAGATTTCCTGTAGTACTAGAGCTATCTGGGAAGCCTGCTAAGTCTGGATGACCTCTTTAGATGACCTTCAACATCTGAGGTGAATTAGAGGAGGGTCCTTTATGATTATTGTAAACACTGTACCTCCGGGTTAGAAGTGTTTACACTTCTTATAACTGATCCAAGTCTGAGGATCTTTGTTCTAGAACAATACTTGTGAGGGGGTTGGGATGTTTACAGGTTTGCAGGAACCCGTGGCCTCATCATACCCTGTTACTGATATTGTTAAGGTTACACTATTTTGGAGTGATCTTATGAAACCCTGGATTTGTGACTCTTATTTGAGTCCCTCACCTGGTTACTGGTTCTCTAAGCCTTCATCTGGACTTATGAACACACATGGACCTTTATCAAAGCAGATAACATATCCAACACCTGATCACAAACCCTTGCATATCATTCTGCATACATCATTTTGCATCATTTTAACATTTGTCTATTTGTTTTACAGGGTATCCACATCATCTTTGGTTTGGTTTTGACTGTTCTTCTGCTCAGACATCTTCATCAGATATATTCACCAGCTATCTTCATCAGAGATTTTCTTCAGCATCTTCATCATTTGTCTCCATCAGCATTTCTCCTCAGTTATTCCCTTCAGTATCCATTGTCAGTATGGACCCATCCAGGAAGAGCAACATTACTTATCATTTCTTTGAGCCCTCTCTAGCAGGCATCAGACAGATCCAGACACTCATCATTCCTGATCATGTCCCTTTATTCAGAGAACACTATGGTGGTATCATGGACATGATCATGGACTTGGATGCATCACAGAGGGGTATGATCCACACTTGGCTTCAGTTCTATGACCCTCCTCTCAGATGTTTTACCTTTCCAGACTTTCAGTTGGGCCCTTTGTTAGAGGAGTTTTCCATGTTGTTGGGTGTCCCCATCAGTAGAGGGATTCCTTTCAACCCTGAGATGACTGCTCCTAGGAATGAGGATATAGCCAAGGCTCTGTATTTGGAAACTACCATCATTGATCAGAATATGACTACTAAGGCTGGAATCCCATGCCTCCATTTGGACTTTTTGATCACTCAGGCCACCAGTAATGTTACAGCAGGGAAGTGGGAAACTGTTTGTGCTCTTTTGGCCCTTAGCATGTATGGTATCCTCTTGTTTGCAGACGAGCCTAAGTTTGTAAGCAAGAGTGCTATCTATCTCTTCTTGTTGAAGAATCTAGTTCCTACCTTGCTCGGGGATTTCTATTACTCAGTGCATCAGAGAAATGAGAAGCAGAGGGGAAGATTAGTCAGATGTTGTGCACCTCTCTTCTACTGTTGGCTATTGAGGCACTTGCCAAAGACAGAAGCTTTCTTGAATCCTCATCAATCAAGAAATTGGGCTAAGAGAATGATTGCTCTCACTTCAGAAGACATCAGGTGGTGTACTCAGAGCACCAAGAGCAGAGATATAATCACAAGTTGTGGGCAGTATCCCAATGTACCTCTCATTGGAGTGAAAGGTTGCATCAACTACAATCCTTTGCTTTTCAAAAGGCATTTAGAATATGCCTTAGTACATCCAGCAAAAGAGCAGGACTTGTTAGAAACCCTTTACTGTGACATTCAGAATAATCATGCTATCTTCCGACAAGCAGCCTGGGCTTGGGATAACATTCAGACAAAAGGGACTGCTATTCTTGGCAAGTGTAATAACATAGCTTCAGCTCTGTACATTGATTGGTCTCGCATCAGAGGACAGATCACCTGCATGCCATTCACCCTGGAGGAGGTTCCAGGACCATCAGTAGTAGAGCCTATAGCTACAGTCAGTTTAGAGGAGTTTGAGAAGTTGAAGGAAAGGAATACTCAGCTTTCTGAAGCTCTAAAGAAGACCCTCTGGGAGAGGAATGACAGTCGTCTGGACAATGAGAGGTTAGAGAAGCTCCGGATCGAGCATATGACCAAGATTGAGAAGACAGATGATTACATCAAAAGGGCCAGAGCATGGGAGTTGGTATTGAAGAATGCTTGCAAAGAAGCCAAGATTCAGAAGGCCAGAGCTGAGCACTACTTGGAAGAGAGTCAGGCTAGATGGATCATAATTACTGAAGCTCGTTCACAGGAAGATCAGAAGACCTAGGCTAGGATAGAGAAGCTGGAAGCTAATGAGAAGAAAAGTCAGGAAGCCTTGTTAGTAGCACAGAAGGAAATCTCCGAGTTGAAACTCCGGGCAGGGTTGAAGAGATCAAAGGACCAAGACAAGTATAAGAAATTGACAAATTCAATTGCCACCAGGAACCTTCTTATCAGGACCATCACAGAGCACCCAGTTGGACCAATGATTGATGCTCTCCTGAAGGAAGTCAAAGAGGATGACTTTGGGCTGGATGTTTGATTTATTTGTATTTGTACTTTCGTTGATTTTGTTGTATTTTGACCCATCATGGGAACTTGTTGTAATCATAAACTATGTATCTTTACATTTGTAATATATGGTTTGTGTGTTATCCTTTGGACTTCATTTCTCTTCAACATCATCATTCCTAGAGGTCTGGAAGGTCAAAACCAAAGAACCAAACTGGATATCCTTGGAAGACAAATAGACATACTGCATTGCATACTAACCCCATTCTTTGTTTTGTAGGTATGTTTGTTGTTGTTTTCTCACGTTGTTGTGATCTCAGGAAACATTGCTCGTAGGAGAGTCTTCCCCATCAACAGAGTTCACCGGTATCCTACAAGAAACAACCTTCTGAGCTTACAGATGGACCAGGTTCAGTAAGATCTGACTAATGAAAGAAATCAGATGGCTAATGAAAGGACTGGAATGAGGGCTCAGATGAACCAGTTCATGGCAGTAATGACTGGGTTGGACCAAAGTCGAGAAAGATTAAGAGAGTTGGTCGAGTGGCAAACTCCTGAAGAAAATCACCCAGGTACAGGGGGTACCAGCAACAATGATCATGTGCAGCCACGTACTGACCCCCCGGAGTTTGGGCCTCATCTCAACCCTGAAGTTAATGCTATCAGGAATACCCAAGGTAATACTGGAGGAAGGGCCTTGCAAGAGGACCCTCAGGAGGAACGGTTCACTGTAGTTGGTGCGAGAGATGAAGTCTATGATCGTCATCTGGACGAGATAGCAGAAAAGCTGAGATCTCTGGAGTCTCAAAACTCCTAAGGATTTGATGTTATGGATATGGGGCTGGTGGAGGGAGTAAGAATTCCTCACAAATTCAAACCTCCCTGCTTTGAAGGATATAATGGAACATCATGTCCTTGTACCCATCTTCAATCCTTTCTGGGGAGGTTGAAGGCTTACACTATGGATGAAAAGCTGTGGATGTTCTATTTTGAAGATAGCTTGACCGGGGCATCCCGTGAGTGGTACTCTCATCTGACCAGGGAAACAATCAGAAATTGGAAGGATTTGGCCGAGGCTTTCATACGCCAATATTAATACAATTTAGACATAGCCCCTAACAGAACTCTTCTAATGGGTATGTCACAATCCTCCAGAGAAAGCTTCAGAGAGTATGCTCAGAGATGGAGACAATTAGCTGTTGTTGTTCAACCTCCAATGTCAGAAAGAGAAATGGCAGATATGTTCATGAACACCCTACAGGGGACATACATTGATAGGCTGGCTGCTTTCTCTTCTATTAGCTTTGCTGACGTGGTCATAGCAGGAGAAAGCATTGAGAGTTTGTTAAAAAGGGGTAAGATTTCTAAAAATGGCGACAGCTCTAGCAGCACAAGGAAACCTTTTGCAGGGCCTTGTAGGTCGGGTGAAACCAATTTAGTACATATAGGCAGAGGAAGGCCCCAGTATATGCCAAGATCAATAGCCGCTGTCACAATTCCCACTCCACCACCTCAACAACAATACACTCTGCAACCACAACATTTCCCTCAGCAACAACATTTTCCTCAACAATGGTCTTACAACAACAACAACAACAACCAACAACAACAACAACCAACAACAACAACGTCCTTTCCAACATAAGCCATCTCAAGTCAACAGGGTAATCGATCCTATACCGATGCCCTATGCCACTTTGCTACCACAACTTTTGAAGCTTAATCTTGTTGAATTAAGGACTCTGTCTCCACTAGATCCTCAGAACCTTCCAAGGCATTACGATGTCAATGCCAGATGTGCCTTCCATTCCAACAGAAAAGTGCAGAGCTTTGCACATGAAGGTCCAGGATCTAGTTGATTCAAAGGCTTTAAATTTTGTACCTCCTCCTAACGTCACGAAGAATCCTATGCCTAGCCATGGTGGGCCCATGATAAATGAAATTTAGGAGGATCAACCGGTGAACCTAATTGAAGATACTGTAAGCATTCAAACACCTTTGGCTGAGGTTAAGGCCCAACTTTTAAAGTTCCAGGTGTTCCCAGGTTGTGAGACCTGTTGTGCATCTTGCAAAGTTTCCGCCAATGGTTGTGCAAGTTTAAGAAGTGGAATCAATGGTCTTATCAGAGAAGGTATCTTGCAGATAACATCAACGGTTTCTACAACATCAACAATTCCTCCTACAGCAAAAACAAGCACCCCTCTTACAACTTCAAAAACAATTGTTCCGACAGACTCTGCTACAAAGTCAACAATCATCCCCTCTACCACTTCAACAAACATTAGTTCGACCGCATCCTCTTCTACAACTATATCAACCATTAATAATGACATCTCCACAGTCACATATATTACGACCCGACAATGGTCCCTGATTCCAACAATTTTCAGCAACAATCTCAACAATAATCCAACTTCAGTCTTCCACCACCACCATCCGTCAGAAGTCCTATTACCATATATTACGATCCACAGACAATAACAGTTCCTACTTCCGCTGCAGTCATTCCAGTCACCATCATGGTACTTGGACCCATTCCATATGAAAAAGATAATGATTTACCATGGCACTATGGTTCAGACCTCTACTACAACGGGGAGAGAGTCGTTCTTGATTCTTCAACTCATACACCACAGATCGATAATGTCGGGAGAGGTGGAGGCTTCACTCGAAGCGGACATCTCTTCGCGTCATAAATTCCAAGAGTTAACACTGAGGCAGAGGCTGCTGCCAAAGATAAAGGCAAAAATGTGGTGCCTGAAGAACCAGTGGCAAAAGAAGCTCATAAAACGTCCTTTGATCAGGATGTGGATAAATTTATGAGGATAATCAAGAGAAGCGATTATAAGGTTATGGATCAGCTCCACCAGACTCCTTCCAAGATCTCCATTCTATCATTGATGTTGTCTTTCGAAGCTCATCGGGATGCATTACTTAAAGTCCTGCACGCAGCCTACGTGCCTGAGGAGATCACGGTTAATCAGCTAGAGACAGTGGTTTCTAATGTTAATACTAGTCATGGACTAGGCTTCACCAATGTTGATTTGACTACGGAAGGTTGTCATCACAAAAAAGCTTTGCACATCACTCTAGAGTGTAAAGGGGTTGTGCTTTCACATGTTCTAGTTGACACTGGGTCCTCACTCAATGTCTTGCCAAAGAAAGCCCTTGTTAAGCTTAAATATGATGGTATAGCTCTTCGACCAAGCAATCTGGTGGTCAGAGCTTTTGATGGTTCCAAGAGGTCTATTCTTGGAGAAGTAGAGTTGCCTGTGATAATTGGCCTGTAGGTCTTTCAAACTACTTTCTATGTGATGGACATTCAGCCGGCCTACAACTGTTTGTTGGGTCGACCATGGATTCACGCCGCTGGTGTAGTTACGTCGACCCTTCACCAGAAATTAAAATACGAGTGAGAAGGGAAAATTATCACAATCTGTGGTGAAGAGGACATTTTTGTTAGCCATCTGGCTACCTACAAATATATTGAGATGGATGGTGAAATCCGCGAGACCATGAGCCAAGGTTTCGAAGCACTGAACGTCAACGAGGAAAAAATTGAAGTATTTGCTGCATCCCAAGAAGATAGGATGGGTACTTCAATTGTCTCCTACCAACAAGCTTGGAAGGTTGTTGAAGATGGGAACGCCCAAGGCTGGGGCAAGCTGCTACCTGTGGAGAAGAAGGAGGACATATTCGATTTGGGTTACAAACCATTCCGACAAGATCAAGCAGAGGCTGCTAAGGAGCCCAATTTCATAAGTGGGGGAATGTTGACCTCAGATGCTGTTAATAACGTGGAAGACGAGGCTAAAAGCGACCTCAACCTGGAGAGCTGGATTCGTCCAAGGATCCCGGGCCAACAAGTCCTTAACTGGTCTTCCTAGGAAATTATAAGAGTTACTCCTGCAGAGTAATTATTATTTTCTGCTTAAGCATGCATCAAGTCCTGCATCTTGCCCAAGGTATCATGACTCATTTTGTAATAGGGTCATATTTGTATTTTGTGCAAATGGAATATCAATGAACAATGGACATCTTTTGCAAACAATTTTCTTTTTCGCTCACTGTCTTTTCATTTTTGTTATTTTTCGCAAAAAACAATAAATGGCAATGTTTTCAAAATAATAACTTCATTCACACTTTTTTTAAAGCAAGATTAAAATTAATCACTAAAAAGAACAAATCTCAACCCTTGCAGAGATAATCCTCAAGATTGCACCGACAATAGCACTGCTATGACCTTGTATGACTTCGACAATCTAATTAATCAAGCCGATGAAGGGGTTGATGAAAAATATGAGTTGCCTGAAGTGTTGGCCAGGTTGTTGAGGCAAGAAGAAAAAGTGATTGCCCCTCATCAAAAGGAGGTTGAAACTGTCAATCTTGGTACCGAGGAAGATGTGAAAGAGGTGAAGATCGGGGCTAGTCTGCAAGCTCCAGTGAAGGAACGACTCATCAGTATGCTTCAGGAATATGTCGATGTGTTCGCTTGGTCTTATCAAGATATGTCGGGTTTGGATACAGACATCGTCATGCACAAGTTGCCATTGAAAGAAGATTTCCCTCTAGTTAAACAGAAGTTGCACCGCACTCGCCCAGATATGGCCATGAAAATCAAGGAAGAAGTACAAAAGCAGTGGGACGCCGGTTTCCTTGCTGTAATTAGTTACCCGCTGTGGGTTGCTAACATTGTACCCGTGCCTAAGAAGGATGGCAAGGTGCGTATGTGTGTGGATTACCGGGACCTGAACAGAGCTAGCCCAAAGGATGATTTCCCATTACCTCACATTGATGTATTGGTAGATAATACAACTCGGTTCTCGGTATTTTCTTTCATGGATGGATTTTCTGGATACAATCAGATCAAGATGTCACCCGAAGACATGGAGAAAATAACTTTCATCACACCTTGGGGCACATTTTATTACAAGGTAATTCCGTTTGGACTAAAGAATGTCGGTGCAACGTATCAACGGGCTATGGTAACATTATTCCACGATATGATCCACAAGGAAATCGAATGATATGTAGATGATATGATTGCCAAGTCCCTCACAGAAGAAGATCATCTGGTGAATCTGCTGAAGTTGTTTAAACGTCTGAGGAAGTATCAGCTGAAGTTGAACCCTAACAAATGCACATTCGGGGTACGTTCCGGTAAGCTGTTGGGTTTTATCGTAAGTGAAAAGGGATATGAGGTTGATCCCGACAAAGTCAAAGCTATTCAGGAAATGCCTGCACCTAGGACTGAGAAGGAAGTTCGAGGGTTCTTAGGTAGATTGAACTACATCTCAAGGTTCATATCTCACCTCACTACAACCTGTGAACCCCTGTTCAAGCTATTAAGAAAGGAACAAACAGTCAGGTGGAACGACGATTGTCAAAAAGCTTTTGACAAGATCAAGGAGTACCTGCAAGAACCACCAATTCTCATGCCTCCAATTTAAGGAAGACCTCTAATCATGTACCTGACAATTTTAGAAGGGTCAATGGGGTGTGTGTTAGGCCAGCATGACGAGTCTGGTCGAAAAGAGTATGCAATATACTACCTGAGCAAAAAGTTTACTGACTGTGAACAACGTTATTCACTGCTCGAGAAAACTTATTGTGCTTTAGCGTGGGCTGCTCGCCGACTAAGACAATATATGCTGACTCTTACTACCTTGTTGATCTCAAAAATGGACCCCGTCAAGTACATATTTGAGAAGCTAGCACTTACCGGAAGGGTTGCAAGATGTCAAATGATTCTAACAGAGTATGACATTCAGTACACCTCTCAGAAAGCCATAAAGGGCAGTGTATTGTCTGATTATCTGGCTGAGTAACCCATTGATGATTACCAGCCCATGAGATTTGATTTCCCTGATGAAGACATCATGTTCTTGAAGGCAAGAGATGGTGAAGAGCCAGTTCACACTGAAGGGCCTGATACAGAAGAGGCATGGACTATGCTGTTTGACGGGGCTATCAATTTGAATGGTCGTGGAGTTGGTGCAATGCTTATTACACCTAAAGGAGTTCATATGCCTTTCTCGGTAAAACTCACCTTTGCCTTCACTAACAATGAACCAGAATATGAAGCCTGTATTATGGGTCTTGAGGAGGCCATTGACCTCAGGATCAAAACCTTGAATGTATTCGGAGATTCGTCTTTGGTTATCAACCAGACCAACGACAAATGGTACACTCATCAGGAGCATTTGATTCCATACCATGATTATACGAAGAGATTGTTGACCTTCTTCACAACAGTTAAGCTTGAATACACCCCTCGAGATGAGAATCAGTTTGTATACGCTTTGGCTACCATTTCATCCATGATCAAAGTTCAAGCTGCCAATTATGTGTCTCGGATTTTGGTATCCAGACTGGACAGACCGGCATATGTATTTTCTGTGGACACTGCTAGTGACAACAAGCCTTGGTTCCATGACATCAAATGCTTCTTGGAAAATCAGACATACCCACCTGGGGAATCATCCAATGATAAGAAGACATTAAGAAGGTTGGCCAGCAGTTTCTTCCTCAATGCTGATGGTTCTTTATACAAGCGAAACTTCGACATGGTCTTGCTCAGATGTGTTGACAAGAAGGAAGCAGACCTGCTAATGCACGAGGTGCATGAAGGTTCTTTCGGTACCCATGCCGGAGGATATGAAATGGCAAAGAAGTTTTTAAGATCAGGTTACTACTAAATCACAATGGATGCAGACTGTTATGCCTATGCCAAAAAATGCCACAAGTGTCAGATCTACGCGGATATAGTGCATGTGCCTCCAAATCCTTTGAACATGATGTCTTCACCCTGGCCCTTTGCCATGTGGGAAATTGACATGATTGGAAAGATTGAACTAATTGCTTTAAATGGCCATAAATTCATCCTGGTAGCCATTGATTACTTCACCAAATGGGTTGAAGCAACTTCGTATGCAAACGTCACCAAACAAGTGGTAGCCAGATTTCTGAAAAGAGATATCATCTGTAGATATGGAGTTCCCGAGCGAATCATTACTGATAATGGTTCCAATTTGAACAACAAAATGATGACAGAACTTTGCCGGGACTTCAAAATTCAACATCACAACTCTTCTCCTTACATGCCAAAGATGAATGGCGCTGTAGAGGCTGCTAACAAGAACATCAAGAAGATTGTGCAGAAGAAGGTAGTTAACTACAAAGACCGACACGAGATGCTACCAATTGCCTTGCATGGGTACCGAACCTCAATCAGAACATCTACTGGGGAAACGCCTTATCAGCTTGTGTATGGTATGGAAGTTGTCCTACCTGTTGAAGTTGAGCTACCCTCCTTACAGGTAATGATGGATGTGAAACTGGATGAAGCAGAATGGGTCCGGTCTCGGTACAATCAACTGAATCCGATTGAAGAGAAAAGATTAGCTGCCATCTGTCATGGGCAGTTATATCAGAAGCGAATGAAGAAAGCCTTCGATCAGAAAGTCAGACCTCGGGAATACCAAGTGGGAGAGCTTGTTCTGAAAAGAATCATTCCTCCTCATACAGACCACAGGGGCAAGTGGACACCAAACTATGAAGGTCCCTACGTAATAACCAAAGTCTTCTCAGGTGGAGCACTGATGCTCGCAACCATGGATGGTGAAGACTTCCCGTCTCTTGTGAATTCGGATGCAGTTAAAAAATACTTCGCATAGAAAGACCCGTTGGACATAAAAATAGAATGTAAGTCCAGGTAAAAATATGGAATCCCGACGAGTCAAAAACAGAATAAAAGACTCGGGCAAAAATAAGGGAAAAATAAAAAAAATGTGTACACCCGCTGAGTTGAAAAGCCGCATTGGACAACTTAGGCAAACATGGGTATCCCGGTGGATTGAAAACCCGAAAGGGCGATCCATGCAAAATCAGGGAATAAGCGAACAACTGCATTCTGAATTCGTCTATATAAATCACAACATGGCAAGCTTCGAAAGGATAAAGCATTAGTCAGAATCATCCTTCTTCAGAAAGCAAGATAAGAAGAACGTCAAGGTCATAGAGGTCATAGCAAAGGAAGCTCATTTGAGCGTCATCTTCAACATTGCCAACACTTTTATTTTCTCAATTTACAGAAATCTACTCCTTTCAGGGGATTCGCTTCTTTGACTATACTTGCCTATTCAGGGCACACAAATCAATAAAATCATATTATTCAGTCACACTTTGTTTTTTACCTTTTGTTTTGTTTGCAAAATGTCCAGAGTTCATAATATAACATTTGCATGAAACTTATAGGCCATTTTTAAACAAAATGCTTGTAGGAAATATGAATTCTTAAGCAAATCTAATTCTTATGACGAAATCCGGTTAAGGATACCTCGGGACACTTGTGCGTTTTACTTTGTCTTAATAGGTTGCAGGTACTCAAAGCAGACAATCTTTCGCAACGTGGGGCATATCAAACATTAAATCCCCAACATACTACTTCCCAGAAGTTATCTCCTCCCCGAGCGGGATCTCCCGAGCAATGCCTGACAACTCTTCCACAACACAGTGGTCAAGGAACTTTCTTTCCCCCACCAGAGATACCAGATTTCCCTAATCTTCAGCAGAGTTGGTGGAATTGATTCCCCACAGAGTTGCCTCCCCAGTAGAGCAATACCTGAAACACATCCCCAGCGGAGTTGCTAAAACCTCCTCATCCCCATTAAGGAGTTCTCCCTCTGGACAGATTTATCAATGATCTCTTCCCCCATCTGGGTTATCCCTCCAAGCAGATCGGCCAGAGATCTTTATCTCCGCAAGTTTCTCACTTGCATAAACATTGCATTCGCATCATATTTCCCAAAATAAGCGTAGCATTCCGTCTAATACGGAGCATTACTGCAAAAATCAAACATTTGCATAATCACGAGCCGAGTTCGAGCCTTTCACCTGCAAATACCATCATCATTTCATATGAAATTCATATCCCCTGTAGATAAAAGCCAAAGCATCCCCTTTGCACTCTCAAAATAGATACCTATTTATACATGCTCTCTTTTTTTCGACACTCGTCCGTGTCATCTTACCCCCGCAGGTCTCCAGAATACCTTTGCACTCTCAAAACAGATACTTATTTATACATGCTCTTTTTTTTCCGACACTTGTCCGTGTCATCTTACCCCCACAGGTCTCCAGAATAACTTTTGCACTCTCAAATACAGATATTTGTTCATAACTTGTATATGCTCTTTTTGACACTCGTCTGTGTCATACTTCCCCAACTAGTCAAACATTCGTCTGTGTCTTGCACATACTTCACCAACAGATCAACACTTGTACATATACAATTTTGTGATACTCGCCCGTATCTTGTATATATCTCCCCGGCAGAATAAACACCCGTCTGTGTTCCTTGACTAACCAATTGATACTCGTCCGTATCATCATCCTTACAAAACACGTGTCAACATTTGTTTCTATCGATACCCGTCCGTATCGTGGCCCTAAGGATGCTCGTCCGCATCTTTAATCCATACACACTATCAAACACTTAAATATTTTATTTTTGAAGACGTAAGCACTCGTCCGTGCTTACCACTCCCCAGTAAGTCGCCAACAAAAAAACTTTCTTCTATCCGACATTCGTCCTATGTCGTGATAATTTTGGCAGCCGTCCCCTTCCAGGTGATCGTCCTTCACCTTCGAATGACCGTCCCTCGTCCTTTCCCTAGTGGAATCCCCATTGTTGGAACCTTCTATCTGACATTCGTCCTATGTCGTGATAAAAAGCAGTTGTCCCCTTCTAGGTGATCGTCCTTCACCTTTTGATGACCGTCCCTCATCATTTATCCGATGGCCGTCCCCATCGTTGATCTTTCTTTCCCGACATTCGTCCTATGTCGCGATAATCCCCAAGAGCAACCGTACCCTGCTAGGTGATCGTCCTTCACCTCTTGATGATCGTCCTTCATCATGCTTATCCGATGGCCGTCCCCATCGTTGGCCTTTTCTATCCGACATTCGTCCTATGTCGTAATATTTTCAGCAGCCATCCCCTGCTAGGTGATCGTCCTTCACCTTTTGATGACCGTCTTTCATCATTATTTCATTTATTCTTTTACCCGATGGCCGTCCCCGTCACGGCTTAGTTACTTTCCAGCCTGATGGCTGTCCCCGTCAGTGTTTTCCCCATTTCTTTAATCCCCATAGAGTTTTATTTCCTTACCCGATGGCCATCCCCGTCGTGGTCTCTTTATTTCCCCAACTTGTAGGTTGTCCCCGTCATTGCTTTACTTACCATTTTACCCCCAGCAGTCGTCCTCTGCTCGATGGTCGTCCTCCATCGCTTTCATTTGATAATCATACTATACTACCTTTTACAATTTATATCCCTTTTCTTCTTCTCCCCAGCGAGTGCAAATTTCGGACTGTCTTTTGTATTCAACCACAAGTTATCTTGTTTGTCTGTCAAGCCAGGCGCTTACATCCTGCACAGTTAACTCATGCTTGAATAGGGGCAGCTGTAAACACCCTAAATTTTCCCTCACTTTTTCTCACACCATGTCTTGTGATCTTTCATTTTGATTTAGTATAAGCATACCATCTCATATTGCATATTTGTTTCACTACATAGTTCCATTTTCATCTGCATCTAGGGTTTGTGATCTGAGCAATCCAAGAATCAATCTGAGCCATTCCAATGGTCTTGAAGCTTTCCAATAGGGTCCATGTGTGTTCTATAATCATAATATTCTCCCCAAAGTTCATTAAAGTCAAGAGATCACAAAGAATGGAAAAGGCATGGAAGCAGAGTTAGGGTTTTCCTGCACAGATGACCAAAATTAGGGTTTTGGTTTTAGAGGCCTTAACTCCAATTTTTTTGGTCATTCTTGTTTCTAATATTCTTAATATGTTATAAGGATCATGTGTACCAAGTTTGATGAAGAAATTCATTGTGGAAGTCATCTGATCATTGGGTAACTTCTTGAGCAAGTAAAGTCAAAATTAGGGCATCTGAGGCCCCCATCAAGGGCACCAAAGGCTCATCATCATCATTTTGAGTCTCTATGATCTTTATTTGATCTTAGAAGAGTTTGTAAGTTCACAAAGTTGAAGAATTTTGGGCCAAATGCAAACTTGCCATTTTTGGAAATGACTTGTAATGGAAACTTTCCATTTTGGAAAAGATTTTCAACCTCCTCTTTCATGACCAAAAATGCTTCAAATTAAAAATTCTTGGGCATGAAAGTTATAGATTATTTCTTTCCCTTTTCAAAAAGTACTAGAACATGTCCTGACTCATCCTAGAACTCAAGATATGGCCTTTCAAAGTTGGCAAAAATCCTATAATTTTCAAGTTCATGCCAAAGAGGATTTTTTGCAAATTCAAGTTCCAAGCCATTTCATGACCTCTAATTGATTGCTAGGCATCATACAAACATAGTGCAATGCATTTGAACCAAAATTGTGCCTTGGATTGCAAGTTTCCACGAGATATTTTCATGAAATTCTCAAAGAGGGAAAAGTTGCAAAACCTCTTGAAACCTTCCCACCACCTGTGCCAGCTGCATAAAACCAATTCTATGGCTCTCCTTGATGCAAGTTGAGGCCAGACACCCCTTGAAGCCAACTCTGGCATGGCCCATACCTCCAAGTACATAAAATTGACTTTTTTGCAACTTGCCCATACCAATCAAACCATGCCACTAACCACTCTCTGACCAATCAAGACATTACATACAAACATTATGGAGCTCATTTGACAAGAAGCAAGCCTGAAACCTCCAAGAACTCAGCATTCACAAATTTCCAAAAAAGCTTCCCTTCTTCGATTATCAAAATCCAGCCATCAAACTTCAAAACAAACTTCACCAATCATCTTCAAATGGTCCATAGAACACAAAGCACCCTCTGAAAAAGCCCTAAAACACAGCCAAACCAAAACACGATTCCTGGTGCAGAGGAGTTGTACCTCTCAAACCAAGCCACACAAACTTGTTGTAAGCATTGCAACATCATCAAGGGGTTCATTGGAGGTGGATTGAACCAAGAAAAAGGCCAGAAAGCTCAGGGAATGAAAGCTTCATCTCAGGTAGCCCCTTAGAACTTTTTCCAGAAGCTTTATTTCATGTTCTAGAAATGTTCCCCATGCTCTCCTGATCATATTGCACTTGTTGGTTTTGAAAATGATGAAGAAACAAGCATGAACCGTATCTCTGAAACTTTGAGCTAAATTTTGTTCTTCTTCGATTCTCTTTGTTTATGCATGATTAATTGTTTTTGTTGTTGGATTTGAGTTTGTTGATGTTTAAAGATCAATTCTGGAGATTTTGGTGAGTTTTTATGGAGGTTTGAGTGAACTCCGGGGAGGGGGTGCCGGAGAAGATGACCGGAGCAAGCTCCGGTCACCTGAAAATAATTAGGGTTCCTAATTAGGGTTTAGTTCCCAGTTTGAATGTGAGCCGTCAGATGGTGATTAGCGCGTAATTAGAGGGCCAGGATTTGTCCACTTAATTTTAATTAGATTAATTAATTAGGTTTAATATTTAATTAGTCAGATTTGATTTGGGCCTTTGAAACACGCGCCAGTCAACTCCCTCCCTTTTTATTTGAATCTGGACCTTTGGATGCGTTTACTTTTCATTTAAATCATTTTATTTTCATTTTTTATTCATTTCTTTTGCATATTTTATTTAAAATAGTTAAAAACATCACAAAAATATAATCTTTTGCATTTCTGATCCAAATATTTTTCTCAACCCAAAAATGATTTTTATTTTATTTTTTGCATTAAAAAAGTATTTTAAAATGAATGGATAGAATAGAGTTGCCAGCTAGGCATTTTTATCCCGAAGGAAAGGTAATGCTGCATAAACCTAGAAAGAGATGGATAAGACGGATGCGAACCAGAGAAACTGAGAAAGGGGTTGGTTACAACCTGGTAAGGTATTAGCACCCAGATTGTCCGTTGTACTCGACGGGATCCACGCTTACTAGATTGTGTTAAAAGGGGTAAATGTATGTGTTGTCTGTGTGCAAAAGCTAGGAATGAATATACAGGTGTCAGTGCAAAAGGGTGAATTGCTCAGGAACTGAGGCTTTAAAAAGAAGGCTGAAAGAGGGGGAAGACACAGAGACTTTTGTTCGATAACTGTTAAGTTATGCCAACGTATCCTCTTGTGCAATGAGGAAGTCAGAACACCGTAGTTCGACTCAAAGAGACTAAAAATAAATTGACTATGAACTGCTTGCTAGTCTATGCTCAAGTGTATGACTCGTCTGGCTCGAGTTCTAACCGTCTTGCATTAGAGGGAATAAGCAAGTTCTCGTTTATGAATGAGTGTGATGAGAAAAGAATCCCGAAGGAGACGATTATTATTTGTTTTTGTTCTTTTTAGTTTTTTATTGTTTTTGGTGTTTTGCATAGGGTTATGAGCTTAAGCCTAAATCATGGGTTGTAAACTCATTATATTCTCCCTGATTAGGGATAATGAGCATACTTAAGTATGAGATAAGCATCTCAACTTAATTACCATGATGATGTAGGATTAAGATCATTAACTTACTTGTGATTATTTAGATGTTTTTGGTTTTTGTTTAGTGTTAAGTAATGAGTTTAATCTCTAATCACAGATTAGTGGACTCATTACACCATCCTAATAGAAGGATGATAGATGAGGACACTTAAGTTGAGGAAGGTACCTCAACTTAATCCATGGTTAGGGATTAAATTCATTATATAACAAAACTTTATTAAGTGGATTTTAATTAAAGGGATGAGATTAAGAAGTGGATTTTATGGTGTGTAAGACAACTTGAGAAGGACTTGTCCATTAAACACTAGGGTTAGTCCCTCTTAACCATAAGGAAGAGATAGAACCCTAATGTAAGGCCCAAGTTACAAGATAAAGTCTTGGTGATTATTAATGTGATTTGATTAAGAGGTGTAAGCAAATTAAAGGTTTAACACTTAGAAATAAAGTTATACACTCCATCTTAAGAGAAGGATGCAGGCATAACCCTAATTCAAAGTCCTAAACCTTTAAGAGTTTAGTCTCTGATTATTGAGAGGAGAAGAGAGACTCAAGGAGACTCAAAGGTAAAAAAACTATGGGGGACTATACACAACCCTAAAAGTTATCATGCTTGGATATCCTATGGTTTATAAGGCTTAAAAGGAAAGATCTTCAAGGCCACCAATAGAAGAAGCAGATGAAAAGAGAAGGAGAAAGAAGAACAAGTTACTTACCTCTTGAAGAAGATAAGTGACTTGAAAGAAAGAAAGTGAGAAGTATGGAACATAAGTGAATTAGATTCACTTCAAAAGCATGTAAATATACATATGATTGATGAGAAGAGATGGGAGGTGAAGGCAAATCCACCTCCCAAATAACTTACCAAAAGATCCTGAAAGTGTTAGTATGAATGCATAAGACATAAAGCATAAAGAAATGAATTGAAATGAGATGCAAAGACCAAAGTCATAAGTGATTATGAAATGCAAATGGCATATGATATGATGCAAAGTCATACAATATGCATATGAATGTTCATACAAAGATGAGATGTCATGAAAGCATGTTTAGAAGTTTGAAAACACATGGATGTTTATGAAATGTAATGAATGCAAGACATAACAAATGAATGAAGAAATGATCAAGAAATGTTCACGCATGTCTTAAGATGTCTAATATGTCATACAAATTCTTGAAATTCCATGGCAAGTTCACATGATGATGATATGCAAAGGTGAATGCAAATGAACATGAGAAATTGGGGTTTTATGAATGTATGAGATGCAAATAACCGAAACAGAAGCATACAACATGATAAAAAATTGAAATCAAGCTCAATCAAACCCTAAACTCTTACAAGGTCAAACCCCAAAGGAGAAGGTCAGAAGCTAATCCTATTGAAAGTTATGAATTTTCTACGTTTGCTAGGGTTTTTGGGTGATTCTCAAGGGAAAATGCAAATCAAATTAAAAATGCAAGATAAATTCATGAGAAAACTAACCTATAAACTACATGCAATATGTGAAACCATACAAAAGGAATAAAGTTCAAACTCATCATGGTTAGGAAGAAATGAATTTTTCAAGTTAGGGTTAGAAAATGTGATTTTTAAGAACCCTAATTCAAAGAAAATTGTGAAATTATGATCAAGCCTAAAAAGAAATTTGTATGATGAGTTTGAAAATGTTTCTAAATGTAGTGGAATGGTTCATGAATTTTTTGGTGATTTTTAGAAACCTAAATGTATTTTTAATTAATTAAAATCCATTAATTAATTAAAAATAACATTTAAATATTTTAAAAACAATTTTTTAATGCAAAATATAAAATGAAAATCATTTTTGGGTTGATAAAAATATTTGGATCAGAAATGCAAAAGATTATATTTTTGTAATGTTTTTAACTATTTTAAATAAAATATGCAAAAGAAATGAATAAAAAATGAAAATAAAATTATTTAAATGAAAAGTAAACGCATCCAAAGGTCCAGATTCAAATAAAAAGGGAGGGAGTTGACTGGCGCGTGTTTTAAAGGCCCAGATCAAATCTGGCTAATTAAATATTAAACCTAATTAATTAATTTAATTAAAATTAAGTGGACAAATCCTGGCCCTCTAATTACGCGCTAATCACCATCTGACGACTCACATTCAAACTGGGAACTAAACCCTAATTAGGAACCCTAATTATTTTCAGGTGACCGGAGCTATCTCCGGTCATCTTCTCTGGCACCCCCTCCCCTGAGTTCACTCAAACCTCCATAAAAACTCACCAAAATCTCCAGAATTTATCTTTAAACATCAACAAACTCAAATCCAGCAACAAAAACAATTAATCATGCATAAACAAAGAGAATCAAAGAAGAACAAAATTTAGGTCAAAGTTTCAGAGATACGGTTCATGCTTGTTTCTTCATCATTTTCAAAACCAACAAGTGAAGTGTGATCAGGAGAGCGTGGGGAACATTTCTAGAACATGAAATAAAGCTTCTGGAAAAAAAGTTCTAAGGGGCTACCTGAGATGAAGCTTTCACTCCCTTAACTTTCTGGCCTTTTTCTTGATTCAATCCACCTCCAATGAACCCCCTGATGATGTTGTAATGCTTAGAACAAGTTTGTGTGGCTTGGTTTGAGAGGTACAGCTCCTCTGCACCAGGAATCATGTTTTGGTTTGGCTGTGTTTTAGGGATTTTCATAGGGTGTTTTGTGTTCTATCGACCATTTGAAGATGATTGGTGAAGTTTGTTTTGAGGTTTGAAGGCTAGATTTTGAGAATAGAAGAAGGGAAGCTTTTTGGCAAATTTGTAAATATTGAGTTCTTGGAGGTTTCAGGCTTGCTTCTTGTCAAATGAGCTCCATAATGTTTGTATGTAATGTCTTGATTGGTTAGAGAGCGGTTAGTGGCATGGTTTGATTGGTATGGGCAAGTTTCAAAAAAGACAATTTTGTGTACTTAGAGGTATGGGCCATGGCAGAGCTGGATTCAAGGGGTGTCTGGCCTCAGCTTGCATCAAGGAGAGCCATATAATTGGTTTTATGCAGCTGGCACAAGTGGTGGGAAGGTTTCAAGAGGTTTTGCAACTTTTCCCTCTCTGAGAATTTCATGAAAATGTCTTGTGGAAACATGCAATCCAAGGCACAATTTTGGTTCAAATGCATTTCACTATGTTTGTATGATGCCTAGCAATCAATTAGAGGTCATGAATGGCTTGGAACTTGAATTTGCAAAAAATCCTCTTTGGCATGAACTTGAAAATTATAGGATTTTTGCCAACTTTGAAAGGCCATATCTTGAGTTCTAGGATGAATCAAGACATGTTCTAGTACTTTTTGAAAAGGGAAAGACATAATCTACAACTTTCATGCCCAATAATTTTTCATTTGAAGCATTTTTGGTCATGAAAGAGGAGGTTGAAAATCTTTCCCAAAATGGAATGTTTCCATTACAAGTCATTTCCAAAAATGGCAAGTTTGCATTTGGCCCAAAATTCTTCAACTTTGTGAACTTCCAAACACTTATAAGATCAAATAAAGATCATAGAGACTCAAAATGATGATGATGACCTTTTGGTGCCCTTGATGGGGGGCCTCAGATGCCCTGATTTTGACTTTACTTGCTCGAGAAGTTACCCAATCATCAGATGACTTCCACAATGAATTTCTTCATCAAACTTGGTACACATGATCCTTATAACATATTAAGAATATTAGAAACAAGAATGACCAAAAAATTTGGAGTTAAGGCCTCTGAAACCAAAACCCTAATTTTGGTCATCTGTCTAGGAAAACCCTAGCTCTGATTCCATGCCTTTGCCATTCTTTGTGATCTCTTGACTTTCATGAACTTTGGGGAGTATATTATGATTATAGAACACACATGGACCCTCTTGGAAAGCTTCAAGACCATTGGGATGACTCATATTGATTCTTGGATTGCTCAGATCACATACCCTAGATGCAGATGGAAATGGAACTATATAGTGAAACAAATATGCAATATGAGATGGTATGCTTATACTAAAACAAAATGAAAGATCACAAGACATGGTGTGAGAAAAAGTGAGGGAAAATTTAGGGTGTTTACAGAAGACAACTGGTTTTCTGGTTTTCTTCTTCTTCTTGGTCAGGAGTGCCTTCAATTCTTCTTGTCCCTTGGATAAATTCAAGATCAACTCTTGGAATTGGGTATTTTGGGTATGGAAATCTTTGACAGTCTGTTCGAGAGCCATTTCCACTAAAATAAACAGCGAAAAGATAAGAAACCTGTCACAGAAACTTGTTATGCAATGATATGGTATGTAAATGCATATGCAATGTTTTCAAGGACCTTGTAGGATTTAAATTTGTTAAAGAAAAACAAAAACAAAACTTTTATTAGTAGGTTCAAGATATAATTGCCCATTGGACTTACAATGAAGGAAAAACAAGAAAAGTTACAACGAAAAAAATAAGAACATTTGAGACTCAAGTCTCCCATGGATGCTTCCTCTTTGTGTTGAGATATGTATTGAGGTTTCGATCTTCGTGAAGTTGCCTTGTTAGTTCCAACACTTTCTCTTTGTTAGTATAGAACTGGGTCTCAAAGGTATCCCTTTCCTCCTTCAGTTGGATCCAAGATTTCTGCTGCTCTTCCAAATCAGTAGGCATATCTAGATGAAGAATGGTATAAGGAACATCTCCTTCAACAATAGGCTCAACGATCACCGGTAGAACAACAGGATATGGCATCATAAGAATTTGAGCTCGAGATCACACCCCTTTGAGGTAAGGCTCCATATGGATGAAGTATTTTGGTTCCAGAGTGTTGCTATTAATCTTATTCACCATGCCCTAAGCATGTATAAACCCTTGACGATAACCTTGAGGATCATTGTCATAATCGAACATGATACCTTGAATAATCATATCATGAGGACCATCACTCCGAGCATAACCAAATTGACATAGTGCTAAAGATGGATTATACGTAATGCCTCCCTTTATGCCAAAGAGTGGCAAATTAGGGAACACCAATGGATATCTTAATGAGAGAGTGACATTATCCTTCTAGACCACCTCAAACCTTGTTCATTCTTCATCACAGATAGAGGAAGATGTTAAATAAACCACCTTGATAGTAGAGATATGCAACACATCAGAGTCCCTCGTGCCTTCGTAGTACGAGTGTGAAGAGAGTGCAAAATATCTCCATGCAAAGTAGGCACAATATTATGAGTCAGAAATATTTTAATTGCTTGCACATCTATGAATTGGTCCGGATTAGGGAACAATACAAAACCATAAATCAACAGAGCCAATATTTCCTCAAAATCATAGTAACTGATAACATCTAAAAACACCTGAGCTTTCTCTATCAATACTTTAGCAAGAAGACCTGTAACTCCACTTCTTGTTTCCAATACAATATCTGACTTCTTCAGATGTAAAGTTGTTGCAATAATTTCAGGTTTAGGCTCCTTCTCTAGACCAGTGAAATGTTTTTGATCAAGAATAGATACACCAAGTAGTTTGGAGAATTCTTCCATTGTGGGCACCAACTGATAATCGGGAAATGTGAAATAGTAATGTTTAAGGTCAAAGAACTAGAACAAAACACTCATCATGTCTTCATTAAAACCTGAAGTAACCAAACCAAGCAGACAACCATGCCTTTCGGTGAATTGAGAGTTCTCAGGAACTTTTGAGACTAATTCCTTAAGCTTGGAAGGTATCCTTACAAAATTGATTCGGATAGTGCTTCTGTGAGAGGAAGCCATAACCTGCAACAAAGAACAAAGATAAATCTGTTGGTCCTTGAAATGGTTAGTGAAAATTCTATGTTATGATGTCATGATGTTATGATGTTATGTTTATGTTTAAAGAAAGGAAATGGAAAACACAAACAAGTCACATAAGATCCTTAGCTTTAAGAGCTTGCATGAAGTCTATAGGTAAGTACCCTCCCCACTGAAGTTTACTTGGTTCAACATGTCCTAGCAATAGTAACCGGGTTCTAAGGAATCTCAATATCACTGATTCTTTTCAAAGTTTATTTCAGTGTGGCAACTGTTTCACCAACCAAAACATCCAAAGATTAGAATCTCAATGAGCGTAGCATTGAGTATCGACCAACTTTAGATTGCACCAAAGCCGACTATCTCACTACTTTCTACTAGCCAAGATGGGTCAATTAGGGTTCTAAAGGGAAGTTATTGTAAATGACACCATGTGGCAGCCTGATATTATCCTCAACTGACTTAAAGAATATCAGTACTAACCTAATGTCACACTAATTGTGGCTACCATATCAACCATAGCGATATACGTCGTACAATTTCCTTGGTCTATTGCCACTTACCTAACGTATCACCAGATCTAGATTAGGATCTTTCTCACAGTAGCCCCAAGAAAAAACCCTTAAAAGTAGAGCATACAAGTCAAACAGATTATAAAGTGAACTAATACTCTAATGTAACCCCTCTTTAAATAGGACTCCCCAACAAACTCGCTAGTTCTCTAACACAGTGGGAGAACTGGCTTTAATTATTTGGTCGAAATATATGTTATTGTAAGCAAGAGTTGCCAAAGCCTTTTATTTTATCCAATAAAAAAAGGCATAAAAGAATAGGAAAAACATTTGGAAAAAAGATTTTGAGTTCGGGGGGTAAGTTATACAAAAGGAAGGTGTTAGCACCCTTTGTATCCATGGTTAACCATGGGCTCTTAACTGCTTATCTCACTTTACTTTGTTTGAAAAAAATAGTGTAGTGTGTGATTAGAAAAATATTTCATAACGGTTTATCTTTGCAATGGTTCTCGTATGAACGTATACAAAGTGTTTACTGTTTAAAAATATTTGAAAATGTGAGGTGTGAAAGGTATTTTGAAAATTGTGAGCAAGCACTTAAGAACCACTTACCCTAAATCGTAAGGTATTTCTTGTCATTTCGTCTTCTTATGGATAGAATTGTTCTTACTATTAGTTAGTAAGTAGTCTTATCCTTGGATTTGAAGGGTCAATCGTAGGTTCATTGTATGGTCATAGAAGGCAACCTTGTAAGGGTATCTTAGCAACTCCAAGGGATTATCATCATTTTCGTAGGGTCATCGGGGGACTAGATCACTTATTCGTAGGAAACTCGACGGGTCATTGAGGGACTGTGATCTTTATATCGAATGGACTATGATAATATTTATTTAGGCAACTTTTCTAAGACACCTCTACGTTCGAGGGACTTGACCATTATTTCGTAAGGCAACAAGAGGGGAAACATTAGAGGTGCAGGTGTGAAAAATGTGTTGTATTCAGTTATTTTCTTTGGATTGGTGGGCTAAGTCCTTTTTTATTTGCATACAATCTTTTCACACCCCATCGTTACTAACCACATAGTTTAATTATTTTTGCGGAATTTAAAAGCGAAAGTAAAAACCCTAACCTATTACATCATGGGGAGGGGATACATAATTTAAGTCAGGGGAGTGCATAAATAAAAATGTGGGAAATAAAATTACTAACTATTACAAGATAATTAGCAATCCTATACACTTGCTCTAAGAAATATAAATGACAAAGAAGTTAAAATCGAGGAAGAATAAGAATGGGGAAAGAAGAAATATCGGAGGATTTGTGCAAGATCGATTAATTGGTTTTTTTATTGACAAAATAAGGTCCTTATGTTTTTTTAATGAAATTTAAATTAATTATTAAATTAATTATATAAAAAAATGTATTTTTCATTTACAAAAAAAAAGTTATTAATTTTTTCTTAATTTTGTTATTGGTTGAAAAATGTTAATTGTTAATTAATTAATTAATTAAAAGAAATTAAAATAAAAATTAAGAAAAGAAAATAAAATGAGAAAATAATTGGAAAATATAAAAGAAGAAAAACAAGAAAAAGGGCCAAAAGAGAAAGGGGAGGGCGTTGGGTTTCGAACCCAGGCCCCAAAGGTCAAACGCGCCAGCCTCTACCACCAGGCCAATTGTGCCTCCGTGAAAAATTATTTAAAAGATCAAATAAATATTAAAATTGAACACCACCCAGAACCAGCCAATACCAATGTGCCACGCCTTCGTCCTCTTCGCCACAAACCTGCAAAATAGCTACGGTTTTGCTGCGTTTTAGCTACGATTTTGCTACGACTTTGTTCGTAGCAAAATAACCTGCAAAACAAAAATCACGAAATCAAAGGTTTAAATGCAATAAGATTATCCATGTCTACTAATTCGAACCCTAGGAATCCAATAGTGGTGTCCGTTTGGTCAGAAAACGCTTGCATGATGATAATCGAAGCTTGAAGAGTTTATGCCCTAACAATGGAAACTCTTCATTCTTGCACCAAAACCTGAAAACGATGGATCTAAATGATCCTAAGCGTCATGTTAAACACACATATGAATGAAAAAACAATTAAAATGGCATGTAATGAAAGAATAGAAAAAATAAAAAAAGTGAAGGGCGGACATGGCTTGTAGGTCATGCTTCATGCGTTTTCAACCTTCAAAGAGGATGGGAATTGCCTCATGGGATCTCCTTGATGTTTTTTGGACATGAAAGAATGATGGAAACTTTCTACAAAAAGTTTTTGTGGTTTTCCCTAATTTTAACCTTTCCTTTGAATCTTCTCTAGGGTTTTTGTGCATGAAATTTTTATCCCTTGAATTTATGCATGTGATGAATATATATATAGAGGGTGATTTTAGGTCAGAATTTGGGCTTGGGTGAAGAGTATTTGATTTGCTATTCAAGTGTGATCCAAATCTTTCTATTTTTACATATTTGTTCATCACACATTTCCTATCTTTCCTTGTACGAATTTGGATAAAATATTATGATAATAAACCTCAAAATCTGATCCCAAAATAATCCATAAATCAGATATTTGATTTTTCAGTATTTATTTTAATTAAAATTGAATTTAAATGAATTAAATCCAATAAAATATAAAATAAACAAAGAAAATCAAAATATATGACTTATAGGTCGTGGATCGTCTTAGAATTATGTTTGGATTGTGAAAACATAGGCCCATTTGGCAAAAACTCAAGTTTGGTCATTGTTTGCTTTATACACCTCCTCAAATTTGCTCAAATTTAACAATGCATAACTTCCTCAACTTTTATCATATGAATGTGCTCTTGTACTTTTTAGAAATCTTAAAGTGTCCTTTAATCACTCCTTTTGGTCCCATGTCCATTTGATCTTCCATGTTCAAGTTATGAGCTTTTGAAAAAGTTGACTTTTTAGAGGACCTGTAATGTCTTGGCCCATATCTCTCAAATGAAACATTTTTGGCCTTGGCTTGTGAGACACAAAGTTGTAAATAATTGATTTTCCTTCAAAATGAGCTTTGGATGGGAAATTTATGATTAAGTATGTGAAAGCTAGAGTTGGTCAAAGTACAGTTGACTTTCTCCTTAAGAAACCCTAATTTAGCAACTTTTGCCTTGTGATGAGTTTGAGGTTTTCTTGATGAATCATGATCAACCCTTGATCAAATGATGAATCTTAATTCATAATATTGATGTTGACCAAAAATATTGAAGTTTGACTGTATGTTGACCACATTTGACTTTTTACCCAAGTTAATAATTATTGATCATCTGAGCATCTGACTAACCAAACTTGTAGGGCAAGTCTTGAAACTTGACATGAGTATCCTATGAAGTATATGGGATATCATGAAATCCACTTGAGGCTTTGGAAGTCCAATTTACCTTGGGAAACTCAAAACCCTAATTTTGAGGTCTATTGCTTAGAAGGAGGCTTTGTCTGATGAAACCTTGAATCCCTTTGAGCAATTGAGAATCTTATGACAATTAGGAGACCTATTCAGACATATTATTTTGGATATATGAGGGAAAATTTTGGGGTACAACATGATCCATCACATGTCATTCAGATGGATGATGTATAAGTAAGATACAACCTGACTATTGAAGCATTGCCGGTGAGAATAGATGGTCGAGAGATGAAGCAACTGTGAGGCAAGGAGATTGCTTCAATAAAAGTATTATGGGGTGGTCAAGCTGGTGAAAGTTGGACTTGGGAGTGAGAAGCAGATGAAGGAGTCATATCCGATTCTATCTAATTCAGGTAATATTTTAAGGATGAAAATTTTCTAAGTGGGGGAGAGTTGTAACGCCCTATTTTATAAAATGATTATTTATTTAATTGATTAAATCGATTATTGGTTTTATTTGAATTTTGGTAAGAAATATTGAATTCGGTGACGTGTCGGAGGAATTTATTTGATGAAATGTTGGTCTTGGTGAACTAATCGATTTTATTTGGATCAAATAAATTTAGTTATAATTAAATCGATTAAAGAAAATAAGAATAATTGGAATTATGAAGCTAGAGAGCATGGTGGTCATTAAGAGAAGTAGTAAGGGTAATTTCGGAAATTCATAATTAGGGATATAAGGGCTTCATAGGGAGTTATAGGAGAGGAGTGCTTTCTCTAATTCTTAAGGAGAAAAGGAACCGAGAGAAAAACCAAGAATGTGAATTTAAGGAGGAATCAGAAGAATCGAAAGAACGAGAAGAGGATTCGATCAGAAAGCGAAAACCACAAGGTAAAGAGTGTTTAATCATAATTATTATGTTTGATTAGGAACTGATTAATTAGCAATCGTCTGAATTGGAATCGATGAAATATATGTAAAGGGTTTGAAGAAAAGCTGACTATTGTATCAAACTGTAATCGGTAGTGGTAAATGTGAATAATTTATGAAGAGTTGTGAATAATTGGAAATAGGAAAAAGTGAAATTGAGAAAGACCAGAGAAACCATAATTTTGTGTGGCGGCAAGGGTGTGGCTTACGCCACCATTTTCCCTAAAACATAGGTGGCTTGCACCACCTGGAAGTATATTTGAGTGGTTGGTGCCACTAATTTCTTTGGTATTATAAAAATTAGGTGGTCGGAGCCACATAATTGGTGTCCTGTGCCACCATGTGTGTGTGAGAGGGTGGCTTAAGCAACCCATGTGCTATGATTTTGGCTTGCGCCACTTAGTTTGAGGAAAAGGGTGGCTTGCGCCACCCAGTGGGTCTTGGGTTGGCCAGTGCCACTTCCATGTGGACTGCGGCACCCAGTGAATTACAGGTGTCCGGTTTTCTTTTGTTTCGTGCATAGTAAGCTTCTGCAATTTTATGTTTTGTTTGACTGAGTATGTAAAATTTTACCTTTGAAAATCTGGATTTTTTATAAAAATCAGAAGCTAACTATGGATGGTAGAAAACAATGCATTTTTGTAAGCCACTCAGTGAGAATTAAGAGTAGTATCAGTGGATAGTTTGGTAAGTGATTTTTCTGTCGAATGAATGATGTACGTTCCACTGTTTGCAAACTGTGTATATGTGCTACTGATGTTGGTTTAATTGTGTGATGGTATGTGATTTGTGAAGTGTGTACTGCATAATTGTGTATTAGTATGCAAAGGTAAAATTGAAGTATACGAATGAATGATGATGCATTTTGACTAGTTGTGGTTGTGTTTATTTGTTGTACGCATCATGCATTCATAGCATTGTTTAGGACAAATGATCCAGTGACCTTTTTGCAGAATGAAGATCTAATGATGAATTTTAGGACGGTAATGTTTAGTGACGACCTTAATCCCATTGTGCGGATTAAGTTCAAAAAGTGAAGTGCTCTGGTTCCAAGCAGGAACCAATATTATTGGTGGGGATCTTTGGATTTAATGATGACTAGGTTATTTGTGATGTTTCGGTACCACATGAATTGAGTCTATTGTGTTGCATAGCATTATGTTTGGCATTTTTATGATTTCGAGTTGAATGATTTTTGGATATGTTGAGATGTTTTTGAACTGCGTGATTTCTAAGAAATACCTTAGGGTATTAATTTAATTATTAAATAAGTTTATAACTTTAATCCGCTGCGAGAATATTCTAAATGATTTTTGGATATGTTATTTTATTTGATGAAAATATTGAAACCCGTGTTACGGAGCAGGAGCTTTTGATAAAGAGCTATTATGAGTATGTGAAATCCATGATATGTTGATGAAGAGTTTATTTATCTTCAATACATAAATTGTGTTTTTATTTGGGATTTAGACGGGTGTTACATATTGGACCTGAAGGGAGAATTTCCAGAAGAGAAAGGTTGTTGCCCATACGCGTAAGGGGATGGGAATTATGCGTAAGGGTTTGGGAAAATGGGGCTATTACGCGTTGGATACACACGAGCTGGGAATTACACGTAATGCATAAGGCAATACGCGTATGACCAGAAGAGGTGTATAATTTTGTTGTTTTTGTGATTTCTTCCCTATTCCATGTCTGATATAATTTCTTGTGGTTTGTTAGACAAGTAGAAATATAATTGAACATGTTGAAACTAGTAATAGTAGTACGAATGATAAAAGGAGAGTTTAATCAATCAATTACTTAACTAGACTATTGAGGCCATTTGGCATGTTGTTACAGATAGTGTGGTAATCTGGGTGCAAGGTGACAGTCGCAGTAGGATTTAATTGAGCACGTTGGGTTAGCATTGATGGAAGATAGGATGAATTGTGGTTAGTGAGGATTAGTCCAGTTATAGTTAATTAATATTGTGTGTTAGGTTCATTGTGTGTTATAATTGTGGGTGAGGCATTAGGTTTTTTTTCCTGGGCATGATTGATACGTGTATGTTGATTGGTGATTATGAGATAACTTATATTGATGTAAGAATAGTAATTCCAGTAGAAACTACGGTGAAAGTTCGGTTTACGTGTGATCATGAGGATCGTGAATTATGATTTATAATAGTAGGTATGGCAACAACCCGCGGGTAGGGGTGTTCAAAACCAACCCAACCCAATAGAAAACCACAAACCAAACCAAACCGAAACCGCAAAAACCACATTTGGTTCGGATTTGTTCGGACCATCTTTCAACAAAATCACATGGTTATGTTTGGTTTGCAATTTGTATTTTTCAAACCGAACTAAACCAAACGAAACGAAACCAAAACCGCAAAAACCGCATTTGGTTCGGATTTGTTCAGACCATCTTTCAACAAAATCGCATGGTTATGTTTGGTTTTCAATTTATATTTTTCAAACCAAACTAAACCAAACTAAACCACAATATATTACAACCTAAACTTCACTTATCCCATATTTAACCCAAAACTCAAATGAATTGTGCCTTAACCTTACACTTTTGAATTATTTTCTCTTACTCACACTTAGTTTTTCCAGTTTCAACCTTCTCAAACATCTCCTAAAAGTATTTCACATTCTTCTCATTGTATTTGTTATATATGTCTTACATCTTCTACGATAATCTCTCATCTTACATGTTCTTTCTTTTTCATGTTCTCATTTTTACGTTACTAGTCTCTCTTCTTATTACATTTTTTCACACATTTCTTCTCTAATCTCATATCTCTTATGTTTTTTATTTTTCATCTTTTCTAATCTCCTTCTTCTTTATTTTTTCTATTTTATTATAATATTTTTTGTATTATTTTATGCTACTATTTTTTCCACTTTTGTTTAAATTGATTTTTGTATATTGAAATAGAAGTTTTTGTCTAAATATGATAAGTTTTGTTGTTATTTTGTAATGTAGGAATGATTAAATACAAAGTTATGTTGTCCTTTATATATGTATACATGACTAAATAAAAATCTTGTAAAAAACCGAACCAACCCAAACCGCATTGGTTTGGTTTGGTTCATATTTTTTTATAAAGCCAACCAAACCAAACTGAACCGCGTGCTTTTTTCTCTTGCGGTTCAAATGATTTTTAATGTCAAAACCGTCCAAATCGCACCGCGAACGCCCCTACCTGCGGGTACCCACCCAAAGTTGACGTGGGAAATCCTCTTTGACTGGGTTTGGGTTTTCCCTGATTAAACAATATGGGGATGGTCGGGTAATGGGGACACTAGTACCCACCCGTACCCGTCCCTGAACCCGCCCCGTTTATTTCATTATGTACATTATTATTTTGTTTTATTAATTTGGAATGTTAAATATGTAGTCAATGTTTTTTATATTTTTAATTTTTATTAATTATATAAAATATTTGAAATGTATGTATCAAATTTTTTGAGATTGTTTTATTTTATTATTTGTAATGTAAATTGATTTTGAAAAAAATAAATATTTTTATAAAAAAATTGATTTTATTAAATAGATGGTGGCGGGGTGGGGATACCCAAACCCAACTCGAACCCGTTTGGGACGAGTTTGAGTCCTAATTCCCCATCCTAGTTTAGGTTTGGGGCAGGGAATGAGGATTGTTTGGGGATTCGGGTTTGAGTTTGGGGGAGGTAAAAACCGTCCCCGGCCCGCCCCGTTGCCATGCCTAGATAATAGTATCTGGTGCATAACTTGGTGTGTAGTGATATTGTGTTACATGTGGGTAATTCTATTGGGAATTATGGTGATGTAACTCACATGTGATCAGGAGGATCGTGAAGATGTATAATTGTTATTATACATGTGTTTTATGCATAATTATTGTCATGCATTCATGGTGTTTCTGATGGGGATAAATCATTGCTAAGGGTGGGTATATGTGATTTATCCGGACTCCAATGTGGAGTATGGAGATAAATCATTGCCAAGGATGGGTGTATGTGATTTATCTGGATTCTATTATGAATCGGGTTCGATTGAATGAACCATGGTGTATTGGTACCACATGCATTGTGTCAAGTTATTGATTCACATCGCATTTGTGTATGTTGATTAATTGGTGAGTGTAATTGACAAGTAGTGTCGTGACTGTTTGTTGTTTATACTGATTGGTGTGTTATACTACTCCTTAGCATGTATTTTTCACTGTTAAATTATTGAACGTAATTCTCACCCCTTTGTTGTTTTGTATTGTCCGTACTCATTGGGGAGTACAGATAAGCAAGTACCTGAGTACTGCATGGAGCTTGTGTTGCTCAATCGAGTCTTAGGAGTCACTCTGATACGTAACATATGATATTGGGGATTTATTATATTTTATACCATGTATTTAGTTGCGTATCTTATTTATTAACCTTTTACGATACCACTAGTTATGTGGAGAGTATGGTAATGAAGGTCTTAGTGTCATAATTTGAATTGAAGTATGATTCCGCTATAAAAACAAATTTTATGAGCAATAAAGTGAACGAAGTAATTGAGACTTCCTTGTGGTTTTAATTGATGTGGCATCCCTATGTGTTGTAAACTCTGATTATTTTCATATAATTTATGTATTTTGTACAATGGGAAAATGGGGTGTTACAATTGGTACCAGAGAAGTTCGGCCCGTCCAGCCAGGTTGTGTCTAGAGTATTTGATTTCTTAGTATACGACATGTGTATGGAGTATTGTCAATACTTGTTTGTTTTCTAACTGTTGTCTGCATGAGTTGGGAATATGATAAGTGGTGGAGAAGCTAGTGCTTCTCTAGGATGCTTCCACCATGGAAGGATGGATTGGTGCGTAGTGAAGTGCTATCATAGTTGGTAAGGGGGTCTATATGTCATCAAGATGGTCAAATGTCTATGGACAAATTGGGGAATTGATCACCCTCAATCTCTTGTCGATAGTAGTCGAGGATCAAGATGAATGGATAGGTACACCTTGACAATTAAGATAACATGTGATGTTGAAGTTGGTTGTGTTGAGTCAGTATAAATCCTTATCATTCGAAGAGGATGCAGAAGATAGGTACTTATTGGTCGATCAAGTTGAAAGATGTCTCTGAGGAAGGACAATCAAGTATTGTTGGTGATTACTTCTCGGTGAGTAAAGATCAAGGTGATGGCTAGAGATGTGTCAGTGTTGGATAGCCCCTGATGTCTTCTCGAGGCATGGATATGGGTTGGGTGATGTTAAAGGACTGATGTTGTTGCATGCTAAAAGAATGGATAAGCTTCTAGTTGGTGAAGCCTCAATGCTTTAACATTCACGTTGTGGTGAGTTGAAAGTGAAGTGTAGGTGTTGAGTTACCTATTGTTTGTGAATTATTTAATATATTTTCAGACGATGTAAATGGGACGCAGACGTAGTAATGAGGTAGAATTGGTTATTGATGTAGTACTTGGTACGTAAACTCCAAAGTCACGTGAAGATATGAGTGGAAGAGTTACTTGAGGAAAGAGGTATCCTACCAAGTGGTTATTGGCAGGTTACGCTTGTGTTTTTGGGTAAGACGAAGGATAATAGTATGTGTATGCGCATTGACTACCGCCAATGGAATAAAGTGACCAGTAAGAATAAACATCCATTTCCAAGAAGTTGAGACTTGATGGATTGCCGTGTGGGAGTTTGTATTATCGGTAAAATTGATTTGAGATAGGATTACCACCAGATTCGAGTGAAGGAGAATGGTATTTAGAAAACTGCGTTCAGAACTTGCTATGGACATTATGAATATGAAGTGATGCTTTTCGAAGCATCTAATGCGTTGGGTGTATTCATGGAATATATGAATTGTATCTTTCATTCTTATTTGAATTAGTTTGTTATGCTATTTATTAAAGACATTTTTATTGAGCCATTCCAAGTCAGAGGAAGATCGTACAGAGCACCTGAGGATTGCATTGCAGGTGCTGAAGGATAACAAGATAATTACAAAGTTTTTGAAATATGGATTTTGGGTTGCAAACTGTGAATTACTAGGAAATGTCATTTCTGGTGATGATATTATAGTGGATACATTGAAAGTCAATACAATGCTTTAGTAGAAACCTCTGAAGATAGTGACGGAGATTAATAGGGTCAAGCCTTTGTTTGGAATGTTGTGTCCTAGAAAAGGTTTCAGAGGACTGGAGAAGAAGCTGACTATAGCGCCAATGTTAGTTCTGGAAAATGCAAGTTACCCTTTTATGGTATATTATGGTGCATCTAAAATGGAATTAGGAGGAGTGCAGGTGCGAGATGTTAGAATGGTGGCTTACGTCGCATGACAATAAGGAGTGTGTGAAAGGGATTACCCTACTCATGACTACGAGTTGGTCGCAGTGGGTTTTATGTTGAGAATTTGGAAACATTATTCGTAAGGATTGAGATGAGGGGTGTTCAAGGATAACAATGAGTCAAAAGTACTTATTGGACCAGAAAGGATCGAATAGGAGAAGGGAAGGTAGTTAGGATCTTTGAAGGATTATGAATTTAGTTTTAGTACCATTCGGGAGAAACTATTGTGGTAGCATATGTTTGAGTAGAAAGGCGAGGTATGCGTTGATCTTAATGATGAGAGAAGCAGATCTAATCGAATAGTTCAGAAACTTGGGTATAGTTTATGAGTTGACACCGGAGAGTTTCAGGTTGGGTAGGCTTAAAAGAAAATAGTCATTACTTGATGTAGTGCGTGGTGCTAGTGTTGCTCAATCGAGTCTTGAGAGTCGCTCTGATACGTAACACGGGATATTAGGGATTTATTATATTTTATACCATGTATTTAGTTACATATCATATTTATTAACCTTTTATGAGACCACTAGTTATGTGGAGAGGGTATGAAGGTCTTAGTGACATAGTTTAAATTGAAGTATGATTCTGCTTTAAAAACAAATTCTTATGAGCAATAAAATAAGCGAAGTAATTGATACTTCCTTATGGTTTTAATTGATGTGACATCCTTCTATATTGTAAACTCTGATTATTTTCATATTATTTACGTAATTTGTAAAATGGAAAAATGGGGTGTTACATCCTGGTCTCCACCACCTATGCACTTGGAGTAGATAGCTCCTAAGAGAGGTTGTGCCATAATGTGAGTAACTTATTCAACCTTTGTTTACTAATAAAAGAAAGTCGTTATATTGCAACATGCCAAGTCCTTGGTATCCTTTCCCCAATTAGTGAAGCCGACAAATGTTCTTTTTTCTTCCAAGAAGTCGATTTCTTCCCTAATTGCACAGTTGTTTTCATCTTCTTTAAAAGTTTGAGCCTTCTTATAACTCATATCTTCAATATTTACCGGAATAAATGCTTCATTACCTTAGGTGAGACATAAAGAATTTTAGCCGATTATCGAATAATGGGTCTTCCGGTACACCCATAAGACATATGGTAGTTTATTAGCCTAGTTTCCTTGGATTATTTGAGTCTTTGCTTCAGTGCCCTTAGTAGCACTCAATTATCTAATTTTGCATGCACATTTTTCTCGGGGTGTTATATTGAGGCAAAGTTTTTCTTAATCTTCAATTTCTCTAACAACATTTTCAACTTCTTGTCTATGAATTGAGTCTCGTTGTTCGTCACTATTAGATATGTAAATATAGAAAGTTTATTATTAGTATTAATTACAAATGATTATTAGAATCATAACCACATAATTTTATTGTGTATATAAATGACTATCATATCAATGAAAAGGCACGACCTAAATTATCTTACATAGTATCACACTTGGTTTAATCCCAAACCCTTATATCAACCGCCAAACTTCTTTCTTCCTATCTTTCATTTATTTTCTCTTCAACCACTGCAAAACAACCATAAATACCACTACTTATTCCTCCAACAACAACTCTTCCTCACTTTCTACTCCTGATGATCAGTGGTACATGGACACCGAAGCAACCTCGCATATGAAGACCAACAAAGGTAATCTCACGTCCTACTTCAATATGAGTAATAATATTATTGTCGGTAGTGTTCAAAATATTCCTGTTATTGGTTATGGACATGCATCATGTAAACACCCAAAATTTTCCCTCACTCATTTCACCATGGCTTGTGATTCTTTTCATTTGCATAAGTTCAATCATATCATCTCATATTGCATTTTTACTTCACTGCATTGGTTCAAAGTCATCTGCATCTAGGGTTTGTGATCTGAGCAGTCCATGAGCCATCTGGGCCACTCCAAGAGTCTTCAATCATCTCAAGAGGGTCCATGTATGTTCAAGCATCATATTATAACCTCTCAAGATCAAAGAAATCATAAAATCACAAGAACTGAGAAGGGCATGGAAGCAGAGCCAAGCTTAACTGCACAAATGACCTAAAATTAGGGTTTTGGTTTCAAAGGCCATAACTCCAAAATTTTTGGTCATTCTTGTTTCTATTGGTCTATATATGTTATAAGGATCCTAGACACCAATTTTCATGAAGAAATTCAATGAGGAAGGCATTTGATCAATAGGTGACTTCTTGAGCAACTCAGTGCAAAATCAGGGCATCTGAGGCCCCCAATCATCCAACCAAAGGGTCTTCTCCATCATTTTGGGTGTATATGATCTTTATTTGATCTTAAACGAGTTTATAAGTTCACAAAATTGAGGAATTTCAAGCCATTTGCAAAGTTGCCATTTTGGGAAAGTGACTTGTAATGCAAACTTGCCATTTTGGGAAAGTTCTTCAACCTCCTCTTTTTGATTCAAAAATGCTTCAAATGAAAAATTATTGGTCATGAAAGTTGTAGATTGGATCATTCCCTTTTCAAAGAGTACAAGAACTTGATCTAATTCATCATAGAACTCAAGTTATGACTTTGCAAAGTTGGGAAAAATCACAAAATTTCACTTATGTACCAAAGAGGGAAACTTGCAAAAACTCATACCAAACCAATTTGTGACCTCAAAGTGACTTCTAACCATTACACAAACATCATACATGACCTATAATTCAGAATTGCCCAAAGAATTCTCAAGTTTCATGCCTTGATCATCAAGTATTTCAAAAGGTGCCAAAAGCTTCACAATTTGCAAAACCACCCACAAACTTCATCCGACTTGTTATCTTGCCTCAATCTGAATTCCATGGACCTCCCTAAAGCCAGCTGCGCAGGACAACCCCTTGTCCTTGGCCTGCCATGAGCCCATACCTCCAAAGACAACTTTGTTGACTTTATGCAAAATGAGCCATACCAATCACACTGCTCCACAACAACTCTCTGCCCAATCAGAACATGTTATGTGGACCTAAAGCAACTCAACACACACAAGAACACAAGCTGAATCCTCCCACAACTGAGCATTCATCAAAACTTCCCCTTTTGCATTTCTCTTTGAAACTCATAGCTCAGCCAACAAAACTCCAAACTTTTTCCACCATTCAACTCCACATTCATCACTGATCATTTCCCACCCTTCATTTTGCCTTTAAACACCCCATATCAAAAATACAATTTTCACCTCCCTTGACCTGAGCTTCAGCAAACTTCACATAGAGGCCATAAAAACTCCAACCAAGCATTTCAAACTCTTGAGGAAGATCATTGGAGGGGATTTGAAGCAAGGAGACAGCCAGAAAGCTCTTGGGTTGAAAGCTTCGTTTCAGGGTGATTAGGAGATACGATCTGGAGCTTTAGAGCTCTTGATTTTGTCTAGAGAAGAAGTTAGCTTCTTGGGCTCACCGGAGAAGATGACCGGAACCACTGTTCCGGTCATCTGAAAGTGATTAGATTAGGGTTAGGGTTTAGGCCAGTTTGAATGAGAGCCCTTGGATCCTCTTTCCCGCACGCAACCAACGTCCCAGATTTCACATTAAAACCCTAATCCAGTCATTAACTTAATTAATTATGATCAATTAAATTCAAATCTCAGAATGAATCTTGGCCCTCCAAATCCGCGCGCGTCAACTCCCTCCTTTTTTATTCAAATCCCTGTCATTGGATCTGCTGACTTTCCCATTAAATTCATTTTAATTCATATTTTTCTTATTTGTTTTGCATATTTATTTTTAAATAGCTAAAAATTCTCAAAAATATTTATTTTTTGCATGCTGACTTTAATTAATTTTCTTGACATAAAAACAATTTTTATTTTATTTTTTGCATTTTAAAAACATTTTAAAAATAATTTAAAAGTTATTTTAATTGATTAATGAAGATTAATTAATTAAAATAATATTTAGGTTTCCAAAAATCACAAAAAAATTCAGAGAGCATTTTAAAACATTTACAAACTCACAAGAAAAATTTCTTTTTGGTTTTGATCATATTTTGACAATTTTCATTTGAATTAGGGTTCTTTAATTTGAGTATTTTCAACCCTAACTTCAAAAATTCATAACTTTTGATCCAAGTTGAGTTTGTGAATGGTTCTTTTTGCATTGTGTTATGCATCCTTTCAAGCATCTAAAAATATTTTTGTTTCATTTGTATCTTACATTTTTGTTTGGCATTTTACCTTTAGGATCACCCTTTAAACCCTAGAAATTTAGGAAAATCATAAGTCCCTTAGGGTTTAGCTTCTGACCTTCCCCTTTGGGCAGTGAACTTGTATAGGTTTAGGGTCCCTTTGATGCCATTTTCAATTTTTTATCTCATGTCTTGCTTCTGATTTTGAATTTTGCATTGCATCTTGTACATAAACCCTAATCTGTGTCTTCATTTGCATTCATTCTTCATATGCTTTCATACATGAACTTACCATGACATTTTGTGCATCCACATGACATATAAGACATCTTAGGACATATTGAAATCATGTTTTATCATTGCATCATCCATTTGCCATGTTATGCATCCATTGCATTTCATAAGTTTTCATGAACTTTCATGCTTCTTACATGTCTCATTTGCATTCCCATCCTTTGTATGATGATCCACATCTCTTGGTATGCTTTTGCATCATCCCATAGCATCATGTACATCTTGATCTTGCTTCTGGTTTTGGTTTTCATCATTGCATCTTTCTCCTTTTCATTTCATTTCATTTCTTGTTGCTAACCTTTCAGGTGGTAAATGTTTGAGAAGTGAATTTGTCTTCACTTCTCATAATCTCTCTTCTCATCTCTTTTATGCATTATTTGCTGCATTTTACTTGTGAGTTAGAGTGAGCTTGCTCATTAATGCTCCTTCCTTTCTTTCTTTCCTCAAACAACTTACCTTCTTAAGTGAAGTAAGTTGTCTTGCTTCTTTCTTCTTCTTCTCCTTCCATCCTGCTCCTTCCTTGGTGGCTTTTCCTTGAAGATCTCTTGAAAGCCTCATAAACCCTAGGAATACCCAAGCATGATCACAATTAGGGTTTGATTAGTCCCCCCATTAGTTTTACCTTTGTGTCTTCTCTTCTCATCTCTTAATCAAGGACTAAACCTTAAAGGTTTTAAGGATTTATGATTAAGCTTATGCCTGCATCCTTCTATTAGGATGGAGTGTATAACTTTAATCCTAAGTGTTAAACCCTTAATTTGTTAAACCCTTAATTTGTTTAAATCCTTTAATCAATCCACCTAATAATCACTAAGACATTAAGCTTGCAACTTGGGCCTTGCATTAGGGTTCTAATTCTTCCTTAATTGGTTAAGAAGGACTAACCCTAGTGTTAATGGACAAGTCCCCCTCAAGTTGTCTTAAAAACCATAAAACTCATTTCTTAATCTCATCTTTAATTAAAATCCACTTTAATAAAGGCTTTGTTTTGTCATGAGGTTAATCCCTAATCATGGATTAAGTTGAGGGGCCTTCCTCAGCTTAAATGTTCTCATCTATTATCCTTCTATTAGGATGGTGTAATGGGTCCATTAAATCCTTGATTATAGCTTAAACTCATTACTTAACACTAAACAAAAACTCCAAAAACATTTAAATAAATGCAAGTAGGATAATGATCTTAATCTTACATCACGGTGATTAAGTGTGAGGTGTTTACTTCATACTTAAGGTATTCACATTACCCCTAATCAGAGGGAAGATGTGATGAGTTTACTAACCCTTGGTTTAGGCTTAAGCTCATTTTCTTATGACAAACAAAAAAAGCAATAAAAGATTAAAAATACCAAAAACAAACAATAATCGTCTCCTCCGGGATTCTTTTCTCACCTCATTCACTCATAAACGAGAACTCGCTTCTTCCGTCTAATGCAAGACAGTTAGCACCTGAGCTAGACAGGTCATACACTTGAGCATAGACAAGTAAGCAGTTCATCATTCAATTTCATCTTTCAGTCTCTTTGAGTCGAACTACGGTGTTCTGACTTCCTCATTGCACGAGAGGATACGTAGGCATAACTTAACTGTTATCGAACAAAAGTCTATGTCCATCCCCCTCTCTTCCAGCATTATTCTTTAAGCCTCATAGTCTTGAGCTCTGCATTCTTTTCTTGCACTGACACTTCTTCACTTCACTTCACATTTCTTTTGCACTGACACTTGCATTCTTTTCCAGCTTTTGCACACAGAATAGCACTGACACTACCCCTTTTAATCACAATCTTTCAAGCGTGGATCCCGTTGAGTACGACGGACAATCTGGGTGCTAATACCTTCCCAGGTTGTAACCAACCCCCTTTCTCAGTTTCTCCGGTTCGCAACCGTCTTATCCATCTCTCTCTTAGGTTTATGCAGCATTACCTTTCCTTCGGGATAAAAATGCCTAGCTGGCGACTCTTTTCATTCTTTTCTTTCGCCGACCGTTCGCGTTTGTACCCCTTCTGACCAGGTGTCATTTGGTGGGAACGACAGCTTGGCGACTGTGCTGGGGATCCTTATATTGCAACTAGGGCTTCTGGTTCTTTTTGTGGGTTCCTCCTAGCTCTTGTTTGATTTGTGTTTTTTGGGGTGTTATGTGCTATGTGTGTTTATTTATTTTGCTTTATTTACTGTTTTATGTACAACTTTATTTACTTGCTTTCTTTATAGTCTTATGCATATTTCATACTGTCATTTGCTGGATCTGGTTTGTTGTTTTGGTGGGTGGGGTTCCATTGAGAGTTTAAGGTCCTATACCTGGGACCTGAGTGACACCTAGGCTAGAGTGGTTCATGTTCTTTCCCATTCCATCTCGGTCTGGTGCGGGAATATGAAACACGGTTCAGATGTGGGTTTCTTCTTGAGAACTCTGTGCTACAGATTTCCTGTAGTACTAGGGCTATCTGGGAAGCCTGCTAAGTCTGGATGACCTTTTATTATGGCCTTCAGAAACTGAGGTGAATTAGAGGAGGATCTTTTATGGTTATTGTAAACATTGTACCTCCAGGTTAGAAGTGTTTACACTTCTCATAACTGATCCAAGTCTGAGGATCCTTGTTCTAGAACATTACATGTGAGGGGGTTGGGTTGTTTACAGGTTTGCAGGAACCCTTGGCCACATCATACCCTGTTACTATCTTGTTTAAGAGTACCTCATTTTGGACAGTTCTTGTGATTAACCCTAGACATGTGACTCTTTATTTGAGTCCCCCACCTTGGTTACTGGATTTCTGAGCCCTCATCTGGACTTTTGAACATACATGGGCCTTATGTCAAGACAGATAATCAGATCCAGCTTGATCATAAACCCTTGCATATCATTTGCATATCTCATCATTGCATCATTTGACATTTGTTTATTTGTTTTTCAGGGTATCCACTTCATTTTATCTTGGTTTTGGTTTTGACCCCTTCTACTGCTTAGACCTCTGCCTCAGTTGTCTTCTTCAGTATCTGCTTCAGTTATCTCCACCCTCACTAGCACCAGTCTGTCAGTGGTCCACCTTCAGCACTTCAATCTGTGATCTTCATCAGCATATATCTTCAGCTCCCTCAGCAACACTCATGACTACTCCCAGGAATAGCAACATATCCTACCACTTCTTTGAGCATGTATTGACTAGTATCAGGCAGGTCCAGTCACTCATCACCCCTGACCATATCCCACTTTTCAGAGAGCACTATGGAGGTATCTTGGATATGGTTATGGACCTTGATCCTTCTCAGAGGAGCATGATCCACACATGCTTGCAGTTTTATGACCCACCACTGAGATGCTTCACATTTCCAGACTTCCAGTTAGGGCCTCTGCTGGAAGAATTTTCTTTATTGATTGGAGTACCTATCAGAGGTGGAATCCCCTTCAACCCAGAGATGACTGCTCCTAGAAGTGAAAAGATAGCAAGGGCACTGTACTTGGAGCCTGCCCTTATTGAGCAAAGTATGACAACAAAAGCTGGGATTCCTGGTTTGCATTTGGACTTCTTAATTTCTCAGGCCATCCTGAAGGCTTCATTGGGAGAATGGAGGGCAGTCTGTGCACTATTAGCCCTCAGCATATATGGGGTTATATTGTTTGCATATGAGCCTAAATTTGTCAATAAGAATGCCATCCATCTGTTTCTTCTGAAGAACCCAGTACCCACATTGCTAGGAGATTTTTACTACTCCATTCATCAGAGGAATGAGAAACAAAGGGGGAAGTTGGTAAGATGTTGTGCTCCTTTGTTTTACACCTGGCTGCTCAGACACCTGCCTAAATCAGATGCTTTCTTGAACCCACATCAGCAGAAGAATTGGGCCACGAGGTTCATTGCCTTGACTTCAGATGATATCAGATCGTGCACCCAGAGCACCAAAGGCAAGAACATTATCACCAGCTGTGGACAATACCCAAATGTGCCTCTGATAGGAGTAAAGGGTTGCATCAATTACAATCCTTTACTGTTTAAGAGACAATTGGGATATTCCTTAGTTCACCCGCCCAGAGGACAGGATTTAGCTGAGACCCTATATTGTGAAGTGCAACCTAATTCAGCTGTTGTCAGACAAGCATCCTGGGCTTGAGACAACATCCAGATAAAAGGGATAGCTATTCTTGGAAGATGTAATAATGTTGCTTCAGCTCAATACTCAGACTGGTCCCGTACCAGAGCTCAGATTACCAGAATGCCTTTCACCTTGGAAGACATACCTGGACCATCTACAATACAGCCTGCAGCAACAGTTAGCCTGGAGGAATTTGAAAAGTTGAAGGAAAGGAATGAGCAGCTATCTCAAGCCTTGAAGAAGACTCTTTGGGAAAGGAGTGATGGTCGCCTGGACATTGAGAGATTGGAAAAGCTTAGGGTTGAGCACCTTGCCAAAATTGAAAAGACAGAAGACTACATAAGGAAAGCAAGGGTTGGGGAACAGATATTGAAGAATGCCTGTAAGGAGGCCAAGGTTCAGAAAGCTAGGGCTGAGCACTATCTTTAAGAGAGTCAGGCTAGGTGGGTCAGGATCACTGAAGCCCGTACACAAGAAGACCAGAAGACTCAAGTCAAGATTGAACAGCTAGAGGCCAAAGAGAAGAAACAACAGGAAGCTCTGTTGGCTGCACAAAAAGAGATATCAGAGTTGAAGCTCAGAGAAGGATTGAAGAGATCAAAAGACCAGGACAAGTATAAGAAGCTGACTACTGCCATTGCCACCAGGAACCTCCTCATTAGGACCATTACAGAGCACCCAGCTGGCCCAGTGACTGAGGCACTCCTGAAGGAGGTCAGAGAAGATAAGTTTGGACTGGATGTCTGACCCTTTGCTTGTTGTTTGTTTCCATTTGATGTACTTTTCCTCTTTTGTTGTATTTTGACCCTCCATGGGCATGTATTGTAAAACGAACTATGTATTGTTTATCATTTGTAATATATGTTAGTTTGTTTTCATTTGAGCTTTCTCTCAACAACATCAAGCATCTTCCTCGAGGTCTGGAAAGGTCAAAACCAAGAACCAAACCGGATACCTTAGAAAACAAATAAGCATACTACATTGCATGCTAACTTTGTTTTTGTTTTGTAGGTTTTGTTATAATGATTGTTTCTAACTTTGTTGTGATCTCAGGAAACATTGCTCATCGCAGAGTGTTCCCTGTCAACCGCACGCACCGGTACCCGACTCGTAACAACTTTCCCGACATTCAAATGGAATAAGTACAGCAGGATTTGACTGAGGTCAGAAATCAGATGGCCAATAAGAGAGTAGAGATGAGAAATCAGATGTCTCAATTTATGGCAGTGATGACTAGCTTAGCCCAGAGTCAAGAAAGGTTAAGAGAGCTGGTGGAAAGACAAACTCCTGAAGAGCCTCATCTGGGAATAGGGGGAACTAGCAACAATGAACGGGGCCAGCCTCGTATTGATCCACCAGAGTATGGACCTCACTTGAATCCAGAAGTCAACATCCCGAGGAATGTTCAAGGTAATACTGCTGGGGGCAGAATCCTGCAAGAGGATCCCCAAGAAGAACAGTTTACTGTTATAGGGGCTGGAGATGAGGTATATGATAGAAGATTGGATGAGATTGCTAAAAAGTTAAGATCTTTGGAATCTCAGAATTCTTTGGGCTTCGATGTGATGGACATGGGCCTAGTAGATGGGGTGAGAATTCCCCACAAATTCAAACCCCCGTGCTTTGAAAAGTATAATGGTATCTCCTGTCCACGTACTCACCTGCAATCTTTCTTGGGTAGGCTCAAGGCTTATACCATGGATGAGAAGTTATGGATGTTCTACCTTGAGGACAGTCTGACTTGAGCTTCGAGAGAATGGTATTCGCACCTGACTAGAGCCACCATAAGATGTTGGAAGGATTTGGCCGAAGCTTTCATCCGGCAATATCAGTACAACCTAGACATGGCTCCCAATAGAACTCTTCTAATGGGCATGTCTCAGTCTTCTAGAGAGAGCTTTCGGGATTATGCTCAAAGATGGAGACAGCTTGCTGCTGCTGTCCAACCACCCATGTCAGAGAGGGAAATGGCTGACATGTTCATGAACACATTACAAGGGACTTATATTGATAGACTGGTTGCTTTCTCCTCTACCAGTTTTGCCAATGTGGTCATAGCTGGTGAGAGGATTGAAAGTATCTTGAAGATGGGCAAAATATTTGACAGTGGTGCTAGTTCCTCCAGCAATCCAAGAAAACCATTTGCAGGACCCCGAAGGGTAGGTGAAACTAATTCCATTCATGTAAGCCGGGGCAGGCCCCAGTATTCTCACAGGTCAGTATCAGCTGTTACCATCCCAGCTCCAGTATCACAACAACCATTGTATCCTCAACAACAACAACCACAGTATCAACAACAAGCTCATTATCCACAACAAAGGTCGTACAATAACAACAATAGCAACCAACAGCAACGCCCCTTCCAACAAAGACTATCTCAGGCGAATAGGGTAATTGACCCAATCCCAATGCCGTATGCTGCACTCTTGCCACAACTCCTAAAGCTCAACCTAGTTGAGTTAAGGACGTTGGCTCCTCCAGATCCTCTTAATCTGCCAAATAATTATGATGCAAATGCCAGGTGTTCATTCCACTCAAACGCACCGGGGCATAATACTGAAAAGTGCAGGGCCCTACAGATGAAAGTCCAAGATTTGGTGGACTCAAAAGCTCTCAATTTTGCACCTCATCCGAACGTCACAAGAAATCCAATGCCTAGTCACAACGGGCCTAGGATTAATGCAATTGAGGAGGGCTAACCATCCACATTAATTAGTAGTGTTGCACATATCCGAACACCTTTGGTTGAAATCAAAGCTCAGTTGTTAGAATGCCAAGTTTTCCTCGGGTGTGAGATCGGCTGTGGATATTGCAATATTGCCGTTAATGGATGTGAGAGACTGAGAAACGGCATAGATGGCCTCATTAGAGATGGCACTCTTCAGATTACTACAACAGCGACTACGACTCCAACAATTCCTTCATCAACAATCACAGATACTCCTACAACATCAGCAACCCTTGTTCCAACAGATTCTGCTCCAACTCCAACAATTACTCAATCAATCACTTCAACGGATACAAGTTCAGTCACAATTCCTTCTACAACGACAACACCCATTACTCCATCAGTTCCTGCTACAACTGCAACATTCGTCTAGTCAACAGTACCGTCTACAACATCAGCAACAGTTAATGAAAGTGTCTCAACGGTTACGATATACTACGATCCCGCAAATGTTCCTTCCAACAACTCACAACAAAATGCTACTCCTGTCATAACTCCAGTTACCATATATTATGATCCACCCACCATTGTGGTCCCCTCTGCAGCTGCTATCAGTCCGGTCACTATCACAGTGCTTGGGCCAGTTCCTTACGAAAGCAATAATGTCATCCCTTGGCATTATGGCTCAGATCTATACTGCGAGGGGCAGAAAATCACTTTAGAGTCATCAACTTCTTCACCTCAGATAGACAATATGGGGGGAGGCGGAGGCTTCACTAGAAGCGGACGTCTCTTTGCCTCGCAAATTCCAAGACCCATTGTTGAAGCAGAAGATGCTGCTAAGGCAAAAGGGAAGAACGTGGTGCAAGAAGAACCAGTTGCTAAAGAAACTTTGAATACTCCTTTTGATCAAGAAGTTAATGAATTCATGCGGATAATCAAGAAAAGTGATTATAAGGTGGTGGACCAGCTTCACCAGACACCTTCCAAAATCTCCATACTATCATTGCTAATGTGCTCCGAGGCTCATCGGAACACACTATTAAAGGTCCTGCACGCAGCTTATGTGCCGAAGGATATTATTGTCAATCAGTTAGAAGCTGTGGTTGGAAATGTCAACGCTAGTCATGGATTGGGATTTACCAACGCTGATCTGACAACGGAAGGTCACAATCACAACAAGGCTTTGCAGATTACCTTGGAGTGTAAGGGTGCAGTTCTTTCTCACGTATTGGTGGACACAGGTTCATCACTCAATGTCCTACCCAAGAAGGCCCTTGTGAAGCTGGAACATGATGGATTGGCACTACGCCCAAGCAACTTGGTAGTGAGAGCCTTTGACAGTTCTAAAAGATCAGTTCTGGGAGAGATAGAATTGCCAATAATGATTGGCCCACAAGTTTTCAAAACGACCTTCTTTGTGATGGATATACAGCCTGCCTACAGCTGTCTATTGGGTAGACCATGGATACACACCGCTGGCGCCGTAACGTCAACCCTTCACCAGAAGTTAAAATTTGAGTGGGAGGGCCAAGTCATTACCATTTGTGGGGAAGAGGATATCTTTGTTAGCCAGCTGGCTACTTTCAAATACATTGAAATGGACGGGGAAATTCACGAAACAATAAGTCAAGGGTTCGAATCCCTCAATATCAATGAAGCATCTATTGTATCTGGGACTTCCATCACATTATATCAACAGGCCCAGAAGGTTGTTGAGGAAGGTACCGCTCAAGGCTGGGGCAAGCTGCTGTCAGTTGAAAAGAAAGAAGACCGATTCGGGTTGGGTTACAGACCAAGTCGACAAGATCAAACAGAGGCTACAACGGAGCCCAAGTTTGTTAGTGGGGGGATGCTCACCCCAGATGCTGTGAACAGTTTGGAAGATGAGTCAGAAGACGGGCGCAACCTGGAAAGTTGGATACGTCCAAGGATCCCGTGGAACCATGTCTCAAACTGGTCTTCCCAGGAAATTATAAGAGTTACTCCTGCAGAGTAATTATTATTTCCTGTCTTTAAGCATGCATCAAGTCCTGCATCTTGCCCAAGATGTCAGGGCTCATTTTGTAATCGGGCCATCTTGTATTTTGTGCAAACGATCAATTAATGAATATCAGGACATCTTTTGCAAATGAGTCTTTTCTTTTCCGTTCACTGTTTTTCATTTTTCATTTTTTGTACAAAAATAAAATGGCAATGTTTTTCAAAATAATAACTTCATTTTCACTTTTTCTAAAACAAGATAAAACTGATCACTAAAATGAACAAATCTAAACCCTTGCAGAGAATGCCCTCCAGACTGCACCGACAACAACACCGCTATGACTTCGTATGACTTTGACAATCCGATTAATCAAGCTGATGAAGGGGTTGAAGAAGATTATGAGCTACCTGAAGAACTAGCCAGGTTGTTAAGACAAGAGGAGAAGGTTATCACTCCTCATCAGGAGGAGGTTGAAACGATTAATCTTGGTACAGAAGAAGACCTGAAAGAAGTTAAAATCGGGGCCCGTCTGCAAGATTCAGTGAAAGAGCAACTTATTGACATGCTTCGGGAGTATGTGGATGTTTTTGCTTGGTCTTATCAAGACATGCCGGGTCTGGATACCGACATTGTTATGCACAAGTTGCCTCTGAAAGAAGACTGTCCGCCAGTAAAACAGAAGTTGCACCGTACTCGCCCGGATATGGCCATGAAGATAAAAGAAGAGGTACAAAAACAATGGGACACCAGTTTCCTTGCTGTGACTAGTTACCCGCCGTGGGTTGCTAACATTGTACTAGTGCCCAAGAAGGACGGCAAAGTAAGGATGTGTGTGAATTACCGGGATCTGAACAGAGCCAGCCCGAAAGATGACTTCCCATTACCTCACATTGATGTATTGGTCGACAATACGGCTCAATTCTCGGTGTTCTCCTTCATGGATGGATTTTTTAGGATATAATCAAATCAAGATGTCACCTGAAGACATGGAGAAGACAACTTTCATCACACCCTGGGGCACATTCTGTTATAAGGTAATGTCATTCGGACTGAAGAATGCTGGTGCCACTTATCAATGGGCTATGGTAACGTTATTCCATGACATGATCCACAAAGAAATTGAATGTTATGTGGATGACATGATTGCCAAGTCCCTCACAGAAGAAGACCATTTTGTGAATCTGTTGAAGCTATTCAAGTGTCTGAGGAAGTACCAACTGAAGCTAAACCCCAACAAATGCACATTCGGGGTGCAATCCGGTAAGCTGCTGGGATTTATTGTAAGTGAGAAAGGGATTGAAGTTGACCCTGACAAAGTTAAAGCCATTCAGGAAATGCCTGCACCAAAGACTGAGAAAGAAGTTCGGGGGTTTCTAGGTAGATTGAACTACATTTCAAGGTTCATATCTCACCTTACAGCAACCTATGAGCCCTTGTTCAAGCTGTTGAGAAAGGAACAAACGGTCAGGTGGAATGAAGACTGCCAAAGGGCTTTTGACAAAATCAAGGAATACTTACAAGAGCCTCCGATCCTTATGCCTCCATTTGAAGGAAGACCTCTAATCATGTACTTGACAGTATTAGAAGAGTCAATGGGGTGTGTGTTGGGCCAGCATGACGAGTCTGGTCGAAAAGAGTATGCAATTTACTACCTAAGCAAAAAGTTTACCGACTATGAACAACGTTATTCACTGCTCGAGAAAACCTGTTGTGCTTTAACGTTGGCTGCTCGCCGACTAAGGCAGTATATGTTGACCCACACTACCTTGTTGATCTCCAAGATGGATCCAGTCAAGTATATATTTGAGAAGCCAGCTCTTACCGGACGGGTTGCAAGATGGCAAATGATTCTCACAGAATATGACATTCAGTACACATCTCAAAAGGCCATCAAAGGCAGTGTATTGTCTGATTATCTCGCTGAGCAACCCATTGATGATTACCAGCCTATGAGATTTGACTTCCCTGATGAAGACATCATGTTCATAAAAACAAAAGATCATAAAGAGCTTGTTCACACTGAAGGGCTTGACCCAGAAGAAGAATGGATTATGATGTTTGATGGGGTTGTCAACATGAATGGTCGTGGAGTTGGTGCAGTGCTCATTACACCTAAGGGAGTTCACATGCCTTTCTCGGCAAAACTCACTTTTAACTGCACTAACAACGAAACTGAATACGAAGCCTGTATCATGGGTCTTGAGGAAGCCATTGACCTCAAGATCAAGACTTTAACTGTATTTGGAGATTCAGCTCTGGTAATCAATCAAACCAATGGCAAATGGTACACTCACTAGGAGCATCTGATGCCTTACCGGGACTATACGAGGAGGTTACTTACATTCTTCACAACAGTCAAGCTTGAGTATATCCCTCGAGATGAAAATCAGTTTGCAGATGCTCTGGCTACCATTTCATCCATGATCAAAGTTCAAGCTGCCAACTTTGTGCCACGGATTTCAGTATCCAGACTCGACAGACCAGCATACGTATTCTCTGTGGACCTTGCTAAAGATGATAAGCCTTGGTTCTATGACATCAAATGCTTCTTGGAGGATCAAACATACCCACCTGGGGCATCATCCAATGACAAGAAGACATTAAGAAGGCTAGCTGGTAGTTTCTTCCTGAATGCTGATGGTTCCTTGTACAAGAGAAACTTTGATATGGTACTTCTCAGATGTGTTGATAAGACAGAAGTAGACTTGTTGATGCATGAGGTGCACGAAGGATCCTTTGGTACCCATGTTGGAGGGCATGCTATGGCTAAAAAGTTGCTAAGGTCAGGCTACTACTAGATCACAATGGATGCAGATTGTTGTGCTTATGCCAGGAAATGTCATAAATGCCAGATTTATGCAGATAAAGTGCATGTGCCTCCGAATCCTCTGAACATGATGTCCTCACCTTGGCCCTTTGCCATGTGGGGCATAGATATCATTGGCAAGATTGAACTGACTGCCTCAAATGGCCACAGATTCATCCTGGTAGCCATTGACTATTTTACCAAGTGGGTTGAAGCAGCTTCATATGCAAATGTCACCAGGCAAGTGGTAGCCCGATTCCTGAAGAGAGACATCATCTGTCGGTATGGAGTGCCCGAGCGAATCATTAATGATAATGGTTCCAACTTAAACAACAAAATGATGGCAGAACTGTGCTGGGACTTCAAGATCCAACACCACAATTCTTCTCCTTAGAGGCCAAAGATGAATGGCGCTGTAGAGGCAGCTAACAAGAATATCAAGAAGATTGTGCAAAAGATGGTGGTCACCTATAAAGACTGGCATGAGATGCTGCCATTTGCCTTGCATGGGTACCGTACCTCAATCAGAACATCCACTGGGGCAACCCCGTATCAGCTTGTGTATGGTATGGAGGCAATCCTACCTGTTGAAGTTGAATTACCCTCCTTGCGAGTACTGATGGATGTCAAACTGAATGAAGCAGAATGGGTCCGATCCCGGTACGAACAACTGAGTCTGATCAAAGAGAAGAGATTAGCTGCAATTTGTCATGGGCAGCTGTATCAAAAAAGAATGAAGAAAGCCTTCGATCAGAAAGTCAGGCTTCGGGAATACCAAGTAGGAGATCTTGTGCTGAAAAGACTCCTTCCTCCTCATACAGACCACAGAGGCAAGTGGACTCCGAATTATGATAGTCCATTCATAGTAAAGAAAGTTTTCTATGGTGGACACTGATGCTCAGTACTATGGATGGTGAAGACTTCCGGTGCCCTGTGAATTCAGACGCAGTTAAAAAATACTTCGCATAAAATGACCCGCTGGACAAAGAAACAGAATGTAAGTCCAGGCAAAAATAGGGCATCCCGGCGAGTCAAAAACAGAATAAAAGACTCGGGAAAAAATAAGGGAAAATAAATAAAAAAAATGTGTACACCCGCTGAGTTGAAAAGCCACATTGGACAGCTCAGGCAAAAATGGGTATCCCGGTGGATTGAAAACCCGAAAGGGCGATCCACGCAAAATTAGGGAATAAGCGAACAACTGCACTCTGAATTCGTCTGTATCACTCACAACATGGCAAACTTCGAAAGGTTAAAGCATCGGTCAAAATCAACCTTCTTCAGAAAGCAAGACGAGAAGAGCGTCAAATGTCATACGGGTCATAGCAAAGGGAAGCACACTGAAGCGTCATCAACATTGCCAGCATCTTTTTGTTTCTCAATTTGTAACAATCTCCTCATTTCAGGGGATCTGTTTCTTTGACTGTACTTGCCAATTCAGGGCACGCAAATTAATAAAATCAGATTTTCAGTCACATTTCGTCTCGTACATTTAATTTTCATTTGAAAAAATGTCCGATGTCCTTAAAATATTAATTGCATAAATGCAGATGCGTCTTTTTCTAAATTACATGCTTACAGGAAATATATTTGCTCCCGGGAGTGTCTAAACTCCTATGATGGAATCTAGTAAGGAATACCTCGGGGTACTTGTACGTTTCATTGTCATAACAGGATTGCAGGTATTCAAAGTGCAACATGGGGCATGAAAGCTTCTCCCCAGTAGGATGCCAAATCAGTACTTCCTCAGCACTTTCTCCAGGACAACATCAGGAGGGGCTCATTTCCCCAGCTAAGTCCATCACCCTCAGCAGGGCCTCTACAAAAATCACTAGGAAGATCATTCAAAGATCGTTCCTCCCCAGCCAAGTGCAAAGACAGGGAACCATTTCCCCGCAGAGCTCCAGCCTCTATCCAGAAGAACAAGGTCTGAAGATCTCACAACAAAGTGACGGAAGCTTCCGCAGACCCCAGTTGGGCTCCTTATTATCCAAGATAGGTCTAGCAGTGACTTATTTCCCCAAGCAGAATCATATATCAGATTTACCGATAATCTCATCCCCAGCTGGGATATTCTTTCAAGCAAGATCAGTCAGAGATCTTCACGGCAACGGGATCCGAATCCCGGATCGGTATCTTTTGCATAATCATAGCATTCGCATCATATTCTCCCCCCAGAGCGTAGCATTCCGTCTAATACATAGCATTACGGCAAAAGACAAACGTATTGCATAATCATAAGCCATGTTTTGAATCAAACACCTGTTTATACTGACATTCCATCAGCCATATATATATACAAAGGCCCACAGTCACAACAGAAAGCCAAAGCATCCTCTTTGCACTCTCAAATACAGATACATGCTCCTTTTGGCACTCGTCCGTGTCATCATTCCCCAGTAAAGTCGCCCGAGCATTCTTTACAGACAGATACATCTATATACACTCCATCGACATTCGTCCGTGTCACCATTCCCCAGCATGGTTACCTAAACACTTATTGTAAACCAAACACTTGTTTATAATACACTTCTTCCGACACCCGTCCGTGTCATCTTATCCCCACAGATTGTCAGAATATCTTTTATGCTTATGAGTTCATGACTTATACATTCTCTCTTTGACACTCGTGCGTGTCACTCTCCCCAGCAAGTTGAACACTCGTCTGTGTCTCACTCATGCTTATTTTTCACTCATACAGATACTCGTCCGTATCTTGTATACACCACTTATCTCTCCTCAGATTCAACACTTGTTCGTGTTCTTTGTTAACCAGTTGGTACTCATTCGTACCATCATCTCTGAACATGCATCAGCGTTTGTTTCTACCGATACTCGTCCGTATCGTAGTCTTAAGGATGCTCGTCCGCATCTTTAATCTATACACCGTGTCAAACACTTATACCTTTTCTTTCTTGAATTTAGACACTCGTCTGTGTCTACCATTCCCCAGAGGAGTCCCCAACAAATCCCAATAAATTATTTCCTTTCTATCTGACATTTGTCATATGTCATGATACTTTTCGGCAGCTGTACCCTACCAGATGATCGTCCTTCACCTTTTGATGATCGTCCTTCATCATCCCCCCAGCGGAGTCTCCATTATTGGAACCCTTTTCTATCCGACATTTGTCCTATGTCGTGATATTTTTAGCAGTCGTCCCCTGCTAGGTGATCATCCTAAACCTCTTGATGATCTTCCTTCATCATTTTATCTAATGGCCGTCCCCATCGTTGATCTTGTTATCTGACATTCGTCCTATGTCATGATAAACCCTGAGAGCAGTCGTACCCTGCTAGGTGATCGTCCTTCACCTCTTGATGATCGTCCTTCATCATGCTTATCCGATGGCCGTCCCCATCGTCGACCTTTTCTATCAGACATTTGTCCTATGTTGTGATACTTTCGGCAACCGTACCTTGCCAGGTGATCGTCCTTCACCAATAGATGATTGTCCCTCATCTTATCCCCAACAGAGCAGCCGTCCCTTGATAGGTGATCGTCCTTCACCTTTGATTTCATTAACCCGGTGGCCATACCCATCGTTGTTTACGCATCACTTTATAAACCCGATGGCCGTCCCTATCATGATACTTCCATCACCTCAGCATGTCGGCCGTCCCCGTCATTGCTTTATCCCCAGCAGTCGTCCTCTGCTCGACGGTCGTCCTCCGTCGCTCGCACTTTATAATCATACTTTATTTTTCTTTTACAATCTATATCCCTTTTCTTCTTCATCCAGTGAGTGCAAAGTTTGGACTGTCTTTGGTATTCAACCACAAGTTATCTTGTTTGCCTGATAAGCCGTCGCTTACATCCTGCACAGCTAACTCATGTTTGAATAGGGGCAGCTGTAAACACCCCAAATTTTCCCTCACTCATTTTACCATGGCTTGTGATTCTTTTCATTTTCATAAGTTCAATCATATCATCTCATATTGCATTTTTGCTTCACTGCATTGGTTCAAAGTCATCTGCATCTAGGGTTTGTGATTTGAGCAGTCCATGAGCCATCTGGGCCACTCCAAGAGTCTTCAATCATCTCAAGAGGGTCCATGTATGTTCAAGCATCATATTATAACCTCTCAAGATCAAAGAAATCAGAAAATTACAAGAACTGAGAAGGGCATGGAAGCAGAGCCAAGCTTAACTGCACAAATGACCTAAAATTAGGGTTTTGGTTTCAAAGGCCATAACTCCAAATTTTTTGGTCATTCTTGTTTCTATTGGTCTCTATATGTTATAAGCATCCTACACACCAATTTTCATGAAGAAATTCAATGAGGAAGGCATCTGATCAATAGGTGACTTCTTGAGCAAGTCAGTGCAAAATCAGGGCATCTGAGGCCCCCAATCATCCAACCAAAGGGTATTCTCCATCATTTTGGGTGTATATGATCTTTATTTGATCTTAAAAGAGTTTATAAATTCACAAAATTGAGGAATTTCAAGCCATTTGCAAAGTTGCCATTTTGGGAAAGTGACTTGTAATGCAAACTTGCCATTTTGGGAAAGTTCTTCAACCTCTTCTTTTTTATTCAAAAATGCTTCAAATTAAAAATTCTTGGTCATAAAAGTTGTAGATTGGATCATTCCCTTTTCAAAAAGTACAATAACTTGATCTAATTCATCATAGAACTCAAGTTATGACTTTGCAAAGTTGGGAAAAATCACAAAATTTCACTTATGTACCAAAGAGGGAAACTTGCAAAATCTCATACCAAACCAATTTGTGACCTCAAAGTGACTTCTAACCATTACACAAACATCATACATGACCTATAATTCAGAATTGCCCAAAGAATTCTCAAGTTTCATGCCTTGATCATCAAGTATTTCAAAAGGGGCCAAAACCTTCACAATTTGCAAAACCGCCCACAAACTTCATCCCACTTGCTATCTTGCCTCAATCTGAATTCCATGGACCTCCCTAAAGCCAGCTGCGCAGGACACCCCCTTGTCCTTGGCCTGCCATGAGCCCATACCTCCAAAGACAACTTTGTTGACTTTATGCAAAATGAGCCATACCAATCACACTGCTCCACAACAACTCTCTGTCCAATCAGAACATGTTATGTGGACCTAAAGCAACTCAACACACACAAGAACACAAGTTGAATCCTCCCACAACTGAGCATTCATCAAAACTTCCCCTTTTACATTTCTCTTCGAAACTCATAGCTCAGCCAACAAAACTCCAAACTTTTTCCACCATTCAACTCCACATTCATCACTAATCATTTCCCACCCTTCATTTTGCCTTTAAACACCCCATATCAAAAATACGATTTTCACCTCCCTTAACTTGAGCTTCAGCAAACTTCACATAGAGGCCATATAAACTCCAACCAAACATTTCAAACTCTTGAGGAAGATCATTGGAGGGGATTTGAAGCAAGGAGACAGCCAGAAAGCTCTTGGGTTGAAAGCTTCGTTTCAGGGTGATTAGGAGATATGATCTGGAGCTTTAGAGCTCTTGATTTTGTCTAGAGAAGAAGTTAGCTTCTTGGGCTCGCCGGAGAAGATGACCGGAACCACTGTTCCGGTCATCTGAAAGTGATTAGATTAGGGTTAGGGTTTAGGCCTGTTTGAATGAGAGCCCTTGGATCCTCTTTCCCGCGCGCAACCAACGTCCCAGATTTCACATTAAAATCATAATCCAGTCATTAACTTAATTAATTATGATTAATTAAATTCAAATCTCAGAATGAATCATGGCCCTCCAAATCCGCGCGCGTCAACTCCCTCCTTTTTTATACAAATCCCTGCCATTGGATCTGCTGACTTTCCCATTAAATTCATTTTAATGCATATTTTTCTTATTTGTTTTGCATATTTATTTTAAAATAGCTAAAAAATCTCAAAAATATTTATTTTTTTCATGCTGACTTTAATTAATTTTCTTGACATAAAAACAATTTTTATTTTATTTTTTGCATTTTAAAAACATTTTAAAAATAATTTAAATGTTATTTTAATTGATTAATGAAGATTAATTAATTAAAATAATATTTAGGTTTCCAAAAATCACAAAAAAATTCAGAGAGCATTTTAAAACATTTACAAACATTTACAAACTCACAAGACAAATTTCTTTTTGGTTTTGATCATAGTTTGACAATTTTCATTTGAATTAGGGTTCTTTAATTTGAGTATTTTCAACCCTAACTTCAAAAATTCATAACTTTTGATCCAAGTTGAGTTTGTGAATGGTTCTTTTTGAATTGTGTTATGCATCCTTTCAACCATCTAAAAATATTTTTGTTTCATTTTTATCTTACATTTTCAATTTGTTTGGCATTTTACCTTTAGGATCACCCTTTAAACCCAAGAAATTTAGGAAAATCATAAGTCCCTTAGGGTTTAGCTTCTGACCTTCCCCTTTGGGCAGTGAACTTGTATAGGTTTAGGGTCCCTTTGATGGCATTTTCAATTTTTTATCTCATGTCTTGCTTCTGATTTTGAATTTTGCATTGCATCTTGTACATAAACCCTAATCTTTGCCTTCATTTGCATTCATTCTTCATATGCTTGCATACATGAACTTACCATGACATTTTGTGCATCCACATGACATATAAGACATCTTAGGACATATTGAAATCATGTTTGATCATTGCATCATCCATTTGCCATGTTATGCATCCATTGCATTTCATAAGTTTTCATGAACTTTCATGCTTCTTACATGTCTCATTTGCATTCCCATCCTTTGTATGATCATCCACATCTCTTGGTATGCTTTTGCATCATCCCATAGCATCATGTACATCTTGATCTTGCTTCTAGTTTTGGTTTGCATCATTGCATCTTTATCATTTTCATTTCATTTCATTTCTTGTTGCTAACCTTTCAGGTGGTAAGTGTTTGAGAAGTGAATTTGCCTTCACTTCTCATAATCTCTCTTCTCATCTCTTTTATGCATTCTTTGCTGCATTTTACTTGTGAGTTAGAGTGAGCTTGCTCATTCATTTTCCTTCCTTTCTTTCTTTCCTCAAAAAACTTACCTTCTTAAGTGAAGTAAGTTGTCTTGCTTCTTTCTTCTTCTTCTCCTTCCATCCTGCTCCTTCCTTGGTGGCTTTTCCTTGAAGATCTCTTGCAAGCCTCATAAACCCTAAGAATACCCAAGCATGATCACAATTAGGGTTTGATTATGATGGAGTGTATAACTTTAATCCTAAGTGTTAAACCCTTAATGTGTTTAAATCCTTTAATCAATCCACCTAATAATCACTAAGACATTAAGCTTGCAACTTGGGCCTTGCATTAGGGTTCTAATTCTTCCTTAATTGTTTAAGAAGGACTAACCCTAGTGTTAATGGACAAGTCCCCCTCAAGTTGTCTTACAAACCATAAAACTCATTTCTTAATCTCATCTTTAATTAAAATCCACTTTAATAAAGGCTTTGTTTTGTCATGAGGTTAATCCCTAATCATGGATTAAGTTGAGGGGCCTTCCTCAGCTTAAATGTTCTCATCTATTATCCTTCTATTAGGATGGTGTAATGGGTCCATTAAATCCTTGATTATGGATTAAACTCATTACTTAACACTAAACAAAAACTCCAAAAGCATTTAAATAAATGCAAGTAGGATAATGATCTTAATCCTACATCATGGTGATTAAGTGTGAGGTGTTTACTTCATACTTAAGGTATTCACATTACCCCTAATCAGAGGGAAGATGTGATGAGTTTACTAACCCTTGGTTTAGGCTTAAGCTCATTTTCTTATGACAAACACAAAAAGCAATAAAATATTAAAAATACCAAAAACAAACAATAATCGTCTCCTCCGGGATTCTTTTCTCACCTCATTCACTCATAAACGAGAACTCGCTTCTTCCGTCTAATGCAAGACAGTTAGCACCTGAGCTAGACAGGTCATACACTTGAGCATAGACAAGTAAGCAGTTCATCATTCAATTTCATCTTTCAGTCTCTTTGAGTCGAACTACGGTGTTCTGACTTCCTCATTGCACGAGAGGATACGTAGGCATAACTTAACTGTTATCGAACAAAAGTCTATGTCCATCCCCCTCTCTTCCAGCATTATTCTTTAAGCCTCATAGTCTTGAGCTCTGCATTCTTTTCTTGCACTGACACTTCTTCACTTCACTTCACTTCACATTTCTTTTGCACTGACACTTGCATTCTTTTCCAGCTTTTGCACACAGAATAGCACTGACACTACCCCTTTTAATCACAATCTTTCAAGCGTGGATCCCGTTGAGTACGACGGACAATCTGGGTGCTAATACCTTCCCAGGTTGTAACCAACCCCCTTTCTCAGTTTCTCCGGTTCGCAACCGTCTTATCCATCTCTCTCTTAGGTTTATGCAGCATTACCTTTCCTTCGGGATAAAAATGCCTAGCTGGCGACTCTTTTCATTCTTTTCTTTCGCCGACCGTTCGCGTCTGTACCCCTTCTGACCAGGTGTCATTTGGTGGGAGCGACACATCATTACCAAATTCTTTTCATCCTCTAAAATTACCTAACATTTTACATGCACCATAACTCATAAAAAATCTTATCTTTGTTTGTAAATTTACCATAGATAATGATGTGTCGGTTGAATTTGATCTTTTTGGTTTTTTTATGAAGGATTTTCAGACAAGAATTATGTTAATGAGATGTAATAGTTCTGGTGACCTCTATCACATTGCCACAAGACCTCCTAATAAAACCTTGCCACCATCCACCTTTGTCGCGTTATCCACAGAATTATGGCACAACCGTTTAGGACATCCATGAGCTAATATCTTAAGTTCTCTACACCAAGACAACTTTCTCCAATGTAATAAGTCGCGGAACAATTACTTTTGTAATTCACGCCCTCTTGGAAAACAAATAAAATTGCCTTTTTTTAACATTGTGTCTCATACCTTTATGCCTTTTGATATTGTGCACAGTGACCTCTGGACTTCACCAATTCTTAGTTCAGAAGGCCATCGTTACTATGTGTTATTTCTTGACGATTACACAAATTTTTTATGGACATTTTCCAATTCATACAAAATCTCAAGTTCATTCCATTTTTCTTCAATTTATAACTCACATTGAAACACAATTTGAAAGAAAAATTAAATGTTTCCAATGTGACAACGGTAAAGAATATGATAACTCTATGTTTCATAAATTTTGTAAACACAATGGAATGTCATTTAGATTTTTGTGTCCTCACACCTCCTCACAAAATGGAAAAGCCGAAAGAAAAATTTGTACCATAAACAATATCATTTGTACCCTTCTTTCCCATGCCTCTTTACCTCCATCAATGTGGCATCATGCACTACACATGGCAACTTACCTACATAATATTCTTCCAAATAAAAATCTTTCCCTCCAATCACCCGCTTAAATACTCTACCAAAAAGACCATCCTATACTCACCTTCGTGTCTTTGGATGTCTTTGCTATTCTTTCATCCCTTCATCGTATATGAGTAAGTTACAAGATCGGTCCACACCTTGTGTCTTCTTAGGATATCCCTCAAATCATAGAGGATACAAATGTTATGATTTATCTAGCCGTAAAATATTTATTTCCCGGCATGTCATTTTTTATGAAACTAAGCTTCCATTTTCTAATATAAATGTTCCGATAACGGTTGGCTATAATTTCTTGGATGATGAAACGCCATTCCTTACATCCTATTCCTATAGTGTTCCACCCTCTAACCATAAAAATCGTACTCCACCCCTAACTACACGAATTCAAACAAACATTTACCAACCATCACCATCTTCCTTTAATTCGCCTCTGTCACCCTCCCACAATCACACCTCACCGACCATAACATTAGCCCCATCCACAACATCACCTATAAACTCATCATTACCAACTATCGTCTCATCCCCATGCACTACATCACTTCTGACTCCTCCCCCTTCACAATAAAAATCGCCCCTCTCCCCTCAAATGATTACCAGAGCTCAACACAGTATTGTCAAACCTCGTAAACTCTTCAATCTCCATACATCAACATCAACCTCCATATCCCCTCTATCTATAAATCCTATTGATGCATTAAATGATCAAAATTTGAAAATGGCCATGAAAGATGAATATGATGCTCTTATTGAAAATAAGACGTCGGACTTAGTTCCTTGTTCGTCTAATGCTAATGTTATTTGGAGTTTGTGGATTTTCAGGCATAAAAAGAAATTTGACGGTTCCTTTGAGAGATACAAAGCTTGCCTTGTACGTAATGGTGCAAATTGTAACACCTTTTCTACTCCATCACAGATTAAGTAATTTAAATCAATTATCAGAGTAAAATTCATAAAAAGGGCATCACATTTACTTCTTGAAAATAAAAAGTCAAAACATCAACCATAGTCCTGTCTCATAACACGGGTTCATAAAATGATGAAAACAACATAAATCTTTTCTTCATAATTATGCAGCGGAAAAACAAATAAGTCATAAAAATCCTATTCAATTAAACAAAACTCATAAATCATCTCAAATATCATTTTATCAAGATACTCAAATAAACTTAACATCTTAATCCGATTAAACATAAACATTCAACCGAAACCCATCCCAATGTTACTGGACACAGATCAAGACTCCACTTCTAACTAACTCGACGACTCACTATCTCCGAGTTAAGCACGCACCGAGCTAACCTTGATTATCTGCAGGATGGCATAATAGACCATCACCAGAAGGCGAGTAGGATGATTAAATTCACATTCCACGATATAATATAGAATTAAGAATTCAAAATAAAACAACAACAACAATTCATTTACAACTCATTTATACATATCATCATCATCATCATCAAGTCATAGAAATATTCATCATGCCTATTTAGTACACCTCACCAAATACAACTCATCATTACACAAAACATTAATGCATTCATTCTATGTCATTTAGAATGAAATGCAACCTCTTACTAATGCATGTGGTACCGAAATATCCCCATGTGATGGACACTGGGACATCAACCCTCCCTAAAGAGAGCACATCATAAACATCATATCACTTCAATATACACAATGGGATTGAAGCTACCAATGGACCGAAGTCCCCTCATAAATCCAATGCCATGAATGCAAGATGCAATATACATCAATCATCCTCAAACATCATAACATTGCATCAACATTCATATTTAATCGATTATTCCTTATACATCATTCATAACATCATATACATACTCATGGGACATCATACATCACACACATCCTACATCATATCTATACATCATAACTCAAGAAACATCAAATAATTTCTCATACATCACTTAATTACTAACTCTACTCACATAGCCTCCAAGACACATTATTTGACAACTTCTCAACATCATGGCAACCTAGAATATACTACCTTAAAAATAGTTTTAAAAAATAAAACATTTTTATAAGTTTTCCAAGGCTCGCTAAGCGAGACCTCACGCTCGCTAAGCGCCCACTTCACTGCCTTTTCTCGCTAAGCGAGCTTCATGATTCTGCAGAATTTTTCTGCGATTTCAGCCTTTTCCATCTACGACAAAACCCCTCCAAAACCCACAGTTCAACAACATTACACCAGAAAACCTCATTAACATCAACATTCATCATAACAGCATCATTTACATCATATATGTCACTGTATTCATCTAATTCATCTTGAAATAATCCTCAACAACACAAAATCAAAAAATCAAAAACCTTATTCTCTAACTACACCATAAAACCCCCAATTTCCTTCCCACATTATATTATCGAAAGTAAAATACTCCCCATACATTAATTCTGTAAGTGTCGCTCCCACCAAAATGACACCTCAGGTCAGAAGGGGTACAGACGCGAACGGTCGGCGAAAGAGGAAGAGAACACACAAGGGTGAACTCAGAAAGAAAAGAAAGAGTCGCCAGCTAGGCATTTTTATCCCGAAGGAAAGGTAATGCTGCATAAACCTAAGAAAAGATATGGATAAGACGGTTGCGAACCAGAGAGACTGAGAAAGGGGGTTGGTTACAACCTGGGAAGGTATTAGCACCCAGATTGTCCGCCGTACTCGACGGGATCCACGCTTAAAAGATTTGTGTTTTAAAGGGGTAGTGTCAGTGCTATTTGTGTATCAAAGCTGGAAGGAATGGAAGTGTCAGTGTAAAATAAGTGTGAAGTGTATAAGTGAAGTGTCAGTGTAAGGAAAGAGTGAAATGCTCATGATAATGAGGCTAAAAGAATAATACTGGAAGGAGGGGGAATATACAGAGACTTTTGTTCGATAACTATTAAGTTATGCCTACGTATCCTCTCGTGCAATGAGGAAGTCAGAACACCGTAGTTCGACCCAAAGAAACTGAAAGAAAATTGACTTGTGAACTGCTTACTTGCCTATGCTCAAGTGTATGACCTGTCTGGCTCAGGTGCAAACTGTCTTGCATTATACGGAAGAAGCAAGTTCTCGTTTATGAGCGAAGATGATGAGAAAAGAATCCCGAAGGAGACGATTATTGTTTGTTTTTGAGTTTTCAGTCTTTTATTGCTTTTGAAAGTTTGTCATAAGTTAATGAGCTTAAGCCTAAACCAACGGGTTAATAAACTCATCACATCTTCCCTCTGATTAGGGGTAATGAGAATACCTTAAGTGTGAAGTCAGCATCTCACACTTAATCACCCTGATGTAGGATTAAGATCATTAACCTACTTGTAATTATTTTATATGTTTTTTGTTTTTTTTTAGTGTTAAGTAATGAGATTAAGCCATAATCAAGGATTTAATGGACTTATTACACCATCCTAATAGAAGGATAATAGATGAGAGCATTTAAGCTGAGAAAAACTCCTCAACTTAATCCATGACTAGGGATTAACCTCATGACAAAACACAACCTTTATTAAAGTGGATTTTAGTTAATGGTAAGATTAAGAAGTGATTTTTATTATTTGTAATACAACTTGAGGGGGACTTGTCCATTAACACTAGGGTTAGTCCTTCTTAACCAATTAAGGAAGAATTAGAACCCTAATGCAAGGCCCAAGTTACAAGCTTGATGTCTTGATGATTATTAAGTAGATTAATTAAAGGATTTAAACACATTAAGGGTTTAACACTTAGGATTAAAGTTATACACTCCATCCTAATAGAAGGATGCAGGCATAAGCTTAATCATAAAGCCTTAAAGCCTTTAGGGTTTAGTCCTTGATTATGAGATGAGAAGAGAAGACTCAAAGAGACTCAAAGGTAAAAACTAATGGGGGACTAAATCAAAACCTAATTATTATCATGCTTGGAGATCCTAAGGCTAATGAGGTTTGTAAGAAGATCTTCAGAGAGCCACCAAGGAGAGAAGCAGATGAAAGGAGAAGGAAGCAAAGAGAAGCAAAACAACTTGCTTCACTTAAGAAGGCAAGTTGCTTGAAGAAAGAAAGTGGGAGAGAGCATGAATGAGAAAGCTTACTCTAATACACATACAAAAATTCAGCAAAGGAAGTATGAAAGAGATGAAAGGAGAATGTGAGAAGTGAAGGCAAATTCACTTCTCAAACAACTTACCACCTGAAATGTTAGCATAAGAAATGAAATGAAATGCAAATGAGATGAAATGTGATGATGCAAGCCAAAATCAGGAGCAAGAACATGAAGTTAATGATGCTAAGAGATGATACAAACATGAGGCAAGGCAAGGGAATGATCATACAAGCATGAGAATGCAAATGAGGCATGCATTGAACCATGAACATACATGAAAAGTTATGAAATGCAATGGACAAAAAACAAGGCAAATGAAAGATGCAATGATCAAACATGACTCTAATATGTCTTAAGATGCATTATGAATCAAAAGAATGCACAAAATGTCATGGCAAGTCATGGTATGCAAGCAAATGGAAGATGAATGCAAAGGAAGACATAAATTAGGGTTATATGCATTACACAAAGCAAAAATTCAAAACCAGAAGCAAATGACATGATAAAAATTTGAAAATTCAATCAAATATACCCTAGACCTATACAAACTCACTGCCCAAAGGAGGGGAGCCAACTCTTATCCTAGTGAAAGTTATGAATTTCTTAAGATTGCTAGGGTTTTGGGGTACCTTATCAAGAAAAATCCTAAACAAATTGAGAATGCAAGATCAAATCAAACCAAATTTATCCTATAAACTACATGTTATGCAAGATGCAATGCAAAAAGAATCATTGTCCAACTCTCAATGGTTAGGCAGAAATGAATTTTTGAAGTTTGAAACAAAATATTGCCAAAAAATGAAATTATTTCCAAAGAAAATGATCAAAAGGCATCAAGAACAAAAAATAAATTTGGTTTGAGAGTTGGACAATGTCTCTAAATGTTTTTAAATGCTATGTGAATTTTTTTGTGATTTTTAAATACCTAAATGTATTTTTAATTAATTAATTTTCATTAACTAATTAAAAATAATCATTTAAATGATTTAAAAATAATTTTTAATGCAAAAAATAAAAATAAATATATTTTTGTGTCTTAAAAATTAATGAAACTCTTGACAAAAAATTTCATAATTTTTAAAAGTATTTTGCTATTTTAAATAAAATGTATAAATAAAATGAAAGAAAATGAATTTAACAATGAAAATAATGAAAGTATGCAAGAGGGGTGGCCAGGATTTGATCTGGGCTTGGACTGGTTGACTGCGCGCCAGATCCAAGGGCCTAGATTCAAATCTGGCCAATTTTATTTAAATAATTAAATAAACAGGATTAAGTTAATTAATTGGAGATTAGGGTTTTAATGGTGAATCTGGTCCATTTGTTTGCGCGCGAGTCAGCCCTAGTCAACCCAATCCACGACCTAAATTCAAACTAAGCCCTAATCCTAATTAATGCACTAATGACTTTCAGGTGGCCGGAAATGACCTCCGGTCATCTTCTCCGGCCACCTCCCTCCCTGAAAATTGCTAACTCACTCCCTAGGTCACTAAAACTTGATTTCTCTGCCCAAAATTCATCCCCACACATCATATAACACGAATCAACAAACAAAACGCATTTATTTTTCATATCAAAGCTGAATCGAATCAAAAGGGGTTTAGGTCAAAAAAAATTCAGAAGCTTCATACATACTCAATACTTAACCATTTGCAAAACTAAACATATCAGCATGATCAACACATCACATAGATTCATTTAAGAACTTAAAAATGCATTTCTGGGAAAAAAGTTCTTGAGCTCACCTGAAATGGAGCTTTCTATCCAGGAGCCCTCTGCTTGTTTCTCTGCTTCAAAATGGCTTCAATGATCCTCCTGATGAAGCTTTGAAGCTTGGCTGAAGTTTAAAATGGTTGGTTTATGAGTTTGATGAAGTTCTGTTCAGTGAGGGAGAGAAATCGTATTTTGATTTCAGGGAGTTTCAGGGCAAGGTGAAGGGTCAGGGATGATTTGTGAGACATGCTGAGATGTTCTATGGAGTTTGTTTTTATGTTTGATGCTTGTGTTGTGTGATTCGAAGCAAACTGCATAAAGGAAGGTTTTTGAGAATTCTGGCTTGGAGAGAGTTTCAGGCTGAGTTGTGTGATGAAATGGCTTGCTTGAAGTGTGTTTGTAAGGTCTGGATTGGGCAGAGAGTTGTTGTGGACTGTTGTGATTGGTATGGGTGTTTTTGCAAAAAAAGTCAAAAGGGTTGTACTTGAGGTATGGGCAATGGTGTAGCTAGCTCATTGGCCTGTCCTAGCTCAACTGAGATTAAGGATGTCCATGGAATTGGTTTTGAGGTAAATCATCAAGTTGAGTGAAGTTTATGTAGTGTTTCGCAAATTTGTGAACTTTTGGCCCTTTGGGAATTTCTTGATCTACAAGTCATGAAAATGGCCAAACCTTTGATGCAATCTGACTTTTTGACATTGGTTCATGTTTGTGTAAAGTTTAGAAGTCACTTTGAGGTCTCAATTTGCCTTGCCAAGTGATTTTGCAACTTTGCCTCTTTGGTACATGACTTGCAATTATGTGATTTTTCCCAACTTTGACAAGCCATAACTTTTGATCCAAAATGAATTAGAATGAGTTCTTGTACTTTTTGAAAAGGGAATGATCCATTCTACAACTTTCATGACCAAAGTTTTCCCATTTGAAGCTTTTTTGAATCAAAAAGAAAAGGTTGAAAAATTTTCCCAAAATGGCAAGTTTCCATTACAAGTCATTTTCCCAAAAAGGCAACTTTGCAAATGGCTTGAAATTCTTCAATTTTGTGAACTTATAACATCTTCTATGACCAAATAAAGATCATACACAATCAAAATGATGATGAACACCCTTTGGTTGGGTCATTGGGGGCCTCAGATGCCCTGATTTTGCACTGACTTGCTCAAGAAGTCAACCCTTGATCAGATGCCTTCCTCATGGAATTTCTTCATGAAACTTGATATGCATGGTCCTTGTACCATATAGAGACCAATAGAAACAAGAATGACCAAAAAATTTGGATTTATGGCCTTTGAAACCAAAACCCTAATTCTAGGTCATCTGTGTAGTTAAACCTGGCTCTGCTTCCATGCCATTCTCAGTTCTTGTGATTCTTTGACTTTCTTGTCTCTGTAAGGATACAATATGATGCTTGAACATACATGGACCCCTTTGAAGTGATTGATGACCTTTGAAGTGGCTCAAATGGCTCAGGGATGGCTCAGATCACAAACCCTAGATGCAGATGACATTGAATCAATGCAGTGAAGCAAATATGCAATAGGAGATGCTATGATTGAACTTATGCATATGAAGAGATCACAAGCCATGGTGTGAATGGGTGAGGGAAAATTTGGGGTGTTTACAGCTGCCCCTATTCAAGCATGAGTTAGCTGTGCAGGATGTAAGCAACGGCTTAACAGGCAAACAAGATAACTTGTGGTTGAATACCAAAGACAGTCCAAAATTTGCACTCACAGAATGAAGAAGAAAAGGGATATAGATTGTAAGAGAAAATAAAGTATAATTATAAAGTGCGGGCGACGGAGGACGACCGTCGAGCAGAGGACGACTGCTGGGGATAAAGCGATGACGGGGACGACCGACATGCTGGGGATATAAGAGATTATGATGGGGACGACCATCAAGTAAAGCTATAAGATTCTCTGGGGATTATAGGTAAATGATGGGGACGACCATCAGGTTCAAGGTATGAATGAAACAGATGATGAGGTACGGTCATCAAAGGTGAAGGACGATCACCTAGCAGGGGATGGCTGCTCTGTTGAGGATAAGATGAGGGACGGTCATCTATTGGTGAAGGACGATCACCGGGTAAGGTACGGTTGCCAAAAGTATCGCGACATAGGACGAATGTCGGATAAAAAGGTCGGCGATGGGGACGGCCATCGGATGAGCATGATGAAGGACGATCATCAAGAGGTGAAGGACGATCACCTAGCAGGGTACGGCTGCTCCGGGATTTATCATGACATAGGACGAATGTCAGATAACAAGATCAACGATGGGGACGGCCATCGGATGAAATGATGAAGGACGATCATCAGGAGGTGAAGGACGATCACCAAGCAGGGGATGGCTGCTAAAAAGTCACGACATAGGACGAATGTCGGATAGAAAGGGGTTCTAATGAATAGAGACTCCGCTAGGGGTGATGAAGGACGATCATCAAAAAGGTGAAGGACGATCACCTGGCAGGGTACGGCTGCCGAGAAGGTATCATGACACAGGACGAATGTCAGATAGACAAGAAATAGTTTAACAAGTTTTGTTGGGGTCATCGCTGGGGAATAGCAAACACAGACGAGTGTTCATATCCAAGAAATGAAAGGTATAAGTGTTTGGCACTGTGTGTAGATTAAAGACGCGGACGAGCATCCTTAAGACTATGATACGGACGGGTATCAGGTAGAAACAAAAGCTGACACATGTTCAGAGATGATGATACGGACGAGTACCAACTGGTTAACAAAGAACACGGACGAGTATTGGTTCTGCGGGGACTCTTCTGGGGAATAGTAGACACAGACGAGTGTCTAAATTCAAGAGGACACAAGTGTTTAAAATTGTGTATGGATTAAAGACGCGAACGAGCATCCTTAATACCATGATACGGATAAGTATCAGTAGAAACAAACGATGTCGCATGTTCGAAGATGATGATACGGACGAGTATCAACTGGTTAACAAAGAACACAGACGAGTGTCGAATCTGTGGAGGTATAAGCGGTGTATACAAGATACGGACGAGTATCTGCATGAGTAAAACAGGAGTAACAAGTATGAGTGGTGTACATATGAGTGTTTAACTTGCTGGGAGAGTGACATGGACGAGTGTCGGACAAAGTATATTATAAACAGGTGTATGGTTCACAAAGTGTTTAGGTAACTATGTTGGGGAAGGTGACACGGACGGGTGTCAGGGAATCTGTATAGATATATGTATCTGTGAGTGCAAAGAGGACGCTCTGGCTTTCTACTGGGGATATGACACGGACGGGTGTTAGGGAGTATCTGTATCTTTAGGGAAAGTGCCTTGGCTCTCTGCCGGGGAATCCGGGGAGTTCTCTGTATATCGCTGACGGATTGTCAGTATTCACAAGCGCTTGATTCAGAACATGGCTTATGATTATGCAATATGTTTGATTTTTGCCGTAATGCTCCGAATTAGACGGAATGCTACGCTCTGCTGGGAGAATATGATGTGAATGCTATGATTATGCAAAGATACCGATCTGGGATTCGGATCCCGTGGCTGCAAAGATCTCTGGCTGATCTACTTGGAGTGGACATCCCAGCTGGGGATGAGATCATTGATGGATTTGACATATATGACTCTGCTTGGGGATATAGGTCACTGATAGACCTATTTTGGTAATGAGGGACCCAGCCGGGGTTTGTAGAAGCTTTCGTCACTCTGTTGTGAGATCTTCAGGCATTGCTTCTCTGGATAGAGGCTGAGACTCTGTGGGGGGATGGTTCCCTGGCTTTTGTACTTGGCTGAGGAGGAAATAACAAATGGCAACTCAGCTGGGGAGAAAGCACCTCCGGTGCTAAGGCTGCGTAGATAATGATTTGCCAGCTTGCTGGGATGAAGTTTTCATGCCCCATGTTGTGCTTTGAATACCTGCATTCCTGAAAAGTCAAAGAAACGCACAAGTAATCCCGAGGTATCCCTTATTGGATTCCGTCATAGGAGTTTAGGCAATCCTAGGAGCAAATATATTTCCTGTAAGCACGTATTTTTTTAGAAAGGGAACATCTGTATTTATGCAATCAATATCTTGAAGACATCAGACATTTTTGCAAATGAAAATAAAATGTACGAAACAAAACATGACTGAAAATCTGATTTTATTAATTCGTGTGCCCTGAATCGGCAAGATACAGTCAAAGAAACAAATCCCCTGAAATGAGGAGATTGTTGCAAATTGAGAAACACCAGATGTTGGCAATGTTGATGACGTTTTGAGAAGTTTCCCTCTTGCTATGACTCGTATGACATTTAACGTTCTTCTCGTCTTGCTTTCTAAAGAAGGCTGATTCCGAAAGAAGCTTGATCCTTTCGAAGCTTACCAAGTTGTGAGTGATACAGACGAATTCAGAATGCAATTGTTCGCTTATTCCCTTATTTTGCGTGGATCGCCCTTTCAGGTTTTCAATCCACCGGGATACCCATTTTTGCCTGAGTCGTCCAATGCGGCTTTTCAACTCAGCGGGTGTACATTTTTTTGTTTATTTTCCCTTATTTTTGCCCGAGTCTTTTATTCTATTTTTTTGACTCGCCGGGATGCCCTATTTTTGCCTGGACTTACATTCTGTTTTTATGTCCAGCGGGTCATTTTTATGCGAAGTATTTTTAAACTGCATCTGAATTCACAGGGGACGGGAAGTCTTCACCATCCATAGTGCTGAGCATCAGTGCTCCACCAAAGAAAACTTTCTTTACTACGAATGGTCCTTCATAGTTAGGAGTCCACTTGCCCATGTGGTCTGTATGAGGAGGGAGGAGTCTTTTCAGCACAAGATCTCCTACTTGGTATTCTCGGAGCCTGACTTTCTGATCGAAGGCTTTCTTCATTCTCTTCTGATACAGCTGCCCATGACAGATTGCAGCTAATCTTTTCTCTTCAATCAGATTCAGTTGTTCGTATCGGGATCGGACCCATTCTGCCTCGTTCAGCTTGACATCCATTAGTACCCGTAAAGATGGTAATTCAACTTCAACAGGTAGGACTGCCTCCATACCGTACACAAGTTGATACAGTGTTGCCCCAGTGGATGTTCTGATTGACGTGCGGTACCCATGAAAGGCAAATGGTAGCATTTTGTGCCAATCTTTGTAGGTGACTACCATCTTCTGTACAATCTTCTTTATATTCTTGTTAGCTTCCTCAACAGCGCCATTCATCTTTGGCCTGTAGGGAGAAGAATTGTGGTGTTGGATCTTGAAGTCCCGGCACAGTTCTGCCATCATTTTGTTGTTTAAATTGGAACCATTATCAGTAATGATTCGCTCGGGCACTCCATACCGACAGATGATGTCCTTCTTCAGAAGTCGGGCTACCACTTGCCTTGTAACATTCGCATAAGAAGCCGCTTCAACCCACTTGGTAAAATAGTCAATAGCAACCAGGATGAATCTGTGGCCGTTTGAAGCAGTCGGTTCAATCTTGCCAATCATATCAATGCCCCACATGGCAATGGGCCAGGGTGAAGACATCACATTCAAAGGATTTGGAGGCACATGCACCTTATCCGCATAAATCTGACATTTATGACATCTTCTAGCATAGGCACAACAGTCGGCTTCCATGGTGATCCAGTAATAACCTGATCTTAGCAATTTCTTAGCCATTGCATGCCCTCCAGCATGGGTACCAAAGGATCCTTCGTGCACCTCGTGCATTAGCAAGTCCGCTTCTGCCTTATCAACGCATCTGAGGAGTACCATATCAAAGTTTCTCTTGTAAAGGGAACCGTCAGTATTCAGGAAGAAACTACCAGCTAGCCTTCTTAATGTCTTTTTATCATTGGAAGATGCCCCAGGTGGGTATGTTTGATCCTCCAAGAAGCACTTAATATCATGGAACCAAGGCTTATCATCCTTAACAACATCTGCTGCAAATACATACGCTGGTCTGTCAAGTCTGGACACTGAAATCCGAGGTACAAAGTTGGCAGCTTGAACTTTGATCATGGATGAAATGGTAGCCAAGGCATCTGTAAATTGATTCTCGTCCCGAGGGATATACTCGAGCTTGACCGTTGTAAAGAAAGTCAATAACCTTCTTGTATAATCCCGATAAGGTATCAGATGATCCTGGTGGGTGTACCATTTGCCATTGGTTTGATTAATTACCAGAGTTGAATCTCCGAATACAGTCAAAGTCTTGATCCTGAGGTCAATGGCTTCCTCAAGACCCATAATGCAAGCTTCGTATTCAGCTTCGTTGTTAGTGCAGTTAAAGGTGAGCTTCGCCGAGAAAGGCATGTGAACTCCTTTAGGTGTGATAAGTACTGCACCAACACCACGACCATTCATATTAACAGCCCCGTCAAACATCATAGTCCATTCTTCTTCTGGGTCAGGCCCTTCAGTGTGAACAGGCTCTTCATGATCTTTTGCTTTAATGAACATGATGTCTTCATCAGGGAAGTCAAATCTCATTGGTTGGTAATCATCAATGGGTTGCTCAACAAGATAATCAGACAACACACTGCCTTTGATGGCCTTTTGAGATGTGTACTGAATGTCATATTCTGTGAGGATCATTTGCCATATTGCAACCCGTCCGGTAAGTGCTGGCTTCTCAAATATGTACTTAACTGGGTCCATCTTTGAAATCAATAAAGTGGTGTGGGTCAACATATACTGCCTTAGTCGGTGAGCAGCCCACGCTAAAGCACAGCAAGTTTTCTCGAGCAGTGAATAACGTTGTTCACAGTTGGTAAACTTTTTGCTTAGGTAGTATATTGCATACTCTTTTTCGACCAGACTCGTCATGCTGGCCCAGCACACACCCCATTGACTCTTCTAATACTGTTAAGTACATTATTAGAGGTCTTCCTTCAACTGGAGGCATAAGGATTGGAGGCTCTTGTAAGTATTCCTTGATTTTGTCAAATGCCCTCTGACAGTCTTCGTTCCACCTGACCGTTTGTTCCTTTCTTAACAGCTTGAACAAGGGTTCACAGGTTGCCGTGAGGTGAGATATGAACCTTGAGATGTAGTTCAATCTACCTAGGAACCCCCGCACTTCTTTTTCTGATTTCGGTGCAGGCATTTCTTGAATGGCTTTGACTTTATCAGGGTCAACTTCAATCCCTTTCTCACTTACAATAAATCCCAGCAACTTACCAGATCGCACCCCGAATGTGCACTTGTTGGGATTTAACTTCAGTTGGTATTTCCTCAGACGCTTGAATAACTTCAACAGATTTACCAGGTGGTCTTCTTCTGTGAGGGACTTGGCAATCATGTCATCCACATAACATTCAATTTCTTTATGTATCATGTCATGGAATAATGTCACCATAGCCCGTTGATAAGTTGCACCAGCATTCTTCAGTCCGAATGGCATCACCTTGTAACAGAACTTGCCCCAGGGTGTGATGAAAGTTGTCTTCTCCATGTCTTCAGGTGACATCTTGATCTGATTGTATCCTGAAAATCCATCCATGAAGGAGAACATCGAGAACTGAGCCGTATTATCCACCAATACATCAATGTGAGGTAAAGGGAAGTCATCTTTCGGGCTGGCTCTGTTCAGATCCCGGTAATCCACACACATCCTCACTTTGCCGTCTTTCTTAGGCATAGGTACAATATTAGCAACCCATGGTGGATAGCTAGTTACAGCAAGGAAGCCGGCGTCCCACTGCTTTTGTACCTCCTCTTTAATCTTCATTGCCATATCTGGGCGAGTTCGGCGCAACTTCTGTTTTACTGGCGGGCAGTCTTCTTTTAAAGGCAGCTTGTGCATGACAATATCGGTTTCCAACCCTGGCATATCCTGATAAGACCAAGCAAAAACATCCACATATTCACGAAGCATGTCAATCAGTTGCTCTTTTACTGAATCTTGCAGGCAGACCCCGATCTTAACCTCTTTCACATCTTCTTCCGTACCAAGATTAACCGTTTCGACCTCCTCCTGATGAGGAGTGATAACCCTATCCTCTTGCCTTAACAACCTGGCTAGCTCTTCAGGAAGCTCATAATCTTCTTCAACCCTTTCATCATCTTGATTGATCTGATTGTCAAAGTCATACAGAGTCAAAGCTGTGCTGTTGTCGGTGCAGTCTGAAAGGCACTCTCTGCAAGGGTTTAGATTGTTTATTTTAGTGATCAATTTTAATCTTGTTTTAGAAAAAGTGAAATAAAGTTATCATTTTGGAAAACATTGCCATTTTATTTTTGTACAAAAAGAAAAATGAAAAACAGTGAGCGGAAAAGAAAAAGACTCATTTGCAAAAGATGTCTGATATTCATTGATTGATCTGTTTGCACAAAATTACAAGATGGCCCGATTACAAAATGAGTCTTGTCATCTTGGGCAAGATGCAAGACTTGATGCATGCTTAAAAATACAGGAAATAATAATTAATCTGCAGGAGTAACCCTTATAATTTCCTGGGAAGACCAGTTTGAGATATGGCTCCCCGGGGTCCTTGGACGTATCCAGATCTCCAGGTTGCGCTCATCTTCCGACTCATCTTCCAAGTTGTTCACAGCATCCGGGGCAAGCATTCCCCCGCTGACGAAACTGGGCTTCTTGGCAGCCTCTGATTGATCTAGTTGGGTTGGTCTGTAACCCAACCCAAATATGTCCTCCTTCTTCTCCACGGGCAGCAGTTTGCCCCAGCCTTGGGCAGTACCCTCTTCAACAACCTTCCTGGCTTGCTGATAAGACATCATGGAGGTTCCCAGTACAGCAGATGCTTCATTAATGTTCAGGGCCTCAAACCCCTGGCTCATGGTTTCATGGATTTCTCCATCCATCTCAATGTACTTGTACGTAGCCAGATGGCTAACAAAGATGTCCTCTTCACCACAGATGGTGATGATCTGGCCTTCCCACTCGAATTTCAGCTTCTGGTGAAGGGTAGACGTAACAGCGCCAGCGGCATGGATCAAAGGTCTACCCAACAAACAGCTGTAGGCCGGCTGAATGTCCATCACATAGAAGGTAATCTTGAAAGTCTGCGGGCCAATCATCACAGGCAGATCAATCTCCCCAAGCACTGATCTTTTAGAGCCATCAAAAGCTCTCACCACCAAATTACTCGGACGTAATGCCAAGCCATCATACTCCAACTTCACTAAGGCTTTCTTTGGTAGAACATTGAGTGAAGACCCAGTGTCCACCAGTACATGGGATAGAACAGCACCCTTGCATTCTAGAGTGATGTGTAAAGCCTTGTTGTGGTTACGTCCCTCAGTTGTTAAGTCAACATTGGTAAAGCCCAGTCCATGACTGGTGTTGACATTTGCTACCACAGTTTCCAGCTGATTAACAGTGATCTCTTCTGGCACGTATGCTGCGTGCAAGACCTTTAGTAATGCATTCCTGTGAGCTTCAGAACACATTAACAGAGATAATATGGAGATCTTTGAGGGAGTTTGGTGAAGCTGATCCACCACCTTGTAATCACTTCTCTTTATAATTCTCATGAACTCATCTATATCTTGCTCAAAAGATGTCTTCTGAGTTTCTTTGATAATTGGTTCTTCAGGTACCACACTCTTCCCCTTTGCTTTTGGCAGCAGCTTCTGCTTCGGCATTAGGTCTTTGCAATTGTGAGGCAAAAAGGCGTCCGCTTCTGGTGAAGCCTCCGCCTCCCCCAACATTATCAATCTGTGGAGAAGAAGTTGAAGAGTCCAAGGTGATTTTCTCCCCGTTGCAGTAGAGGTCAGAGCCATAATGCCAAGGTATGGCATTGCTGCTTTCATATGGAACTGGTCCAGGCACCGTGATGGTAACTGGACTGACTGCTGCAGAGGAGGGTATTGAAATGGCGTGCGGATCGTAGTAAATGGTGACTGGCGATCTGGCAGGAGGTGCCACTATTTGTTGTTGAAAGTTGTTGTTTGGAGGAATATTTGATGGATCATAGTAAATGGTGACTGCTGAGATATCTGTTGGCGTTGTAGAGGATTCTGCTGAATAAATGGGTGCTGATGTTGTAGAAGGAATGGTTGTTGACATCTGGTTTGCTGAAGTGGTGGACGGAGCCATTGTTGATGATATTGATGAATTGGTTGGAATGATTGTTGTTGCAGTTGTAGCAGAGTCAGGAATTGTTGTCAAAGGGATTGTTGGATTTGTAGGCGCCGTTGTTGTGATCTAAAGTATACCATTCTTGATAAGACCATCTATGCCGGTTCTTAAGTTATCACACCCGTTGACCGAAATGTTGCAATAACCACAACCGAGCTCACACCCGGGGAACATCTGGCATTCCAGGAGCTGAGCTTTAATTTCGACCAGAGGCGTCCGAATCTGTCCAACACTGGTGATTAAGAAAGATGGCTTGTCTTCCTCAATGGCATTAATTCTTGGCCCTCCATGATTGGGCATGGGATTCTTGGTGACACTTGGAGGGGGTGCAAAGTTGAGGGCTTTAGAATCCACCAGATCTTGCACTTTCATTTGTAAAGCCCTGCATTTCTCGGTATTGTGGCCAGGTGCATTGGAATGAAAAGCACATCTGGAGTTGACGTCATAATTCCTTGGGAGATTGGAGGGATCTGGTGGTGCCAATGTCCTTAATTCATCCAAGTTGTGTTTCAGGAGTTGTGGCAATAAGGTGGCATAAGGCATAGGGATGGGATCAATCACCCTATTTGCCTGTGATGGTCTTTGCTGAAAAGGTCTTTGTTGTTGATTGCTGCTGTTGTTGTTGTAGGTTCTTTGTGGCGGGTACTGAACTTGCTGTTGATAATGGGGTTGTTGTGGTTGTTGATATGCTGGTTGTTGAGGAATCGGAGCTGGAATAGTGACAGCTGCTATTGATCTGTGGACATACTGAGGTCTGCCCCTGTTGGCATGAATAGCATTTGTCTCACCGGTTCTTCGAGGTCCCACAAAAGGCTTCCTAGGATTATTGGATGAGCTTGCACCATTATCAGAAATCTTGCCCATTTTTAATAGACTCTCAATCCTTTCACCGGCTATAACTACGTCTGCGAAGCTGGTGGAAGAAAAGGCAGCTAGCCTATCAATATATGTTCCTTGTAGAGTGTTCATAAACATGTCGGCCATTTCTCTTTCCGACATGGGTGGCTGGACAGCAGCAGCAAGCTGTCTCCACCTCTGGGCATATTCCCTGAAGCTTTCTCTGGAGGACTGAGACATTCCCATCAAGAGGGTCCTATTAGGAGCCATATCCAGATTGTATTGGTACTGTCTGATGAAAGCCTCATCTAGGTCCTTCCAGCACCTGATAGTAGCTCTGGTCAAGTGAGAGTACCACACCCTTGAAGCTCCAGTCAAGCTATCTTCAAAGTAAAACATCCACAGTTTCTCATCCATGGTGTATGCTTTAAGTCTCCCAAGAAAAAACTATAGGTGAGTTCGTGGATAGGAAGTCCCATTGTACTTCTCGAAGCACGGGGGTTTAAACTTGTGGGGAATCCTTACCCCATCCACTAACCCCATATCCATAACATCAAAACCTAGGGAGTTTTGAGACTCCAAAGATCTCAACTTCTCAGCAATTTCATCAAACCTCCTATCATAAACTTCATCCCCAGCTCCCATCACAGTAAACTGCTCTTCTTGGGGGTCTTCTTGTAAGATCCTTCCTCCAGTAGTATTTCCTTGCACATTACCCGGGATGTTGACTTCCGGATGCAGATGAGGCCCATATACTGGTAGATTAACATGAGGCTGGCACCTTTCATTGTTACTTTTTCCTCCAGTTCCCAGGGGAGGTTCTTCCGGGGTTTACCTTTCTACCAATGCCCTCAACCTTTCTTGACTTTGGGCCAAGCCATTCATTACTTCCATGAATTGGGTCATTTGGTTTCTCATCTCCAGCCTTTCATTAGCCATCTGAGTTCTGACCTCTGTCAGATCTTGCTGTACTTGATCCATTTGGATACCAGGAAGGTTGTTGCGAGTAGGATACCGGTGCGGACGGTTGAGAGGGAACACCCGACGTCGAGCAATAATTCCTGAACCACAACAGAGTTAGAAACAAACAAAACAAAAACCTACAAAACAAAACAAAAGTTAGCATGCAATGCAGTATGCTTATTTATTTTCCAAGGTATCCGGCTTGGCTCTTGGTTTTGACCTTTCCAGACCCTGAGGAAGATGCTTTGATGTTGCTTGAGAGAAAGAAAACTTAGTGAAACAAACTGACAAATACATTACAAATGGTGAATAATACATAGTCTGTTTTTACAACATATGCCCCAGAGGGGTCAAAATACAACATAAAAGAAAAGTACATCAAATGGAAATAACAACAAGCAAAGTAGTCAAACATCTAAGCCAAACTCATCCTCCTTAACCTCCTTCAAAAGTGCTTCAGTCACAGGACCAGCCGGATGCTCTGTGATGTTCCTGATAAGAAGGTTTCTGGTGGCAATAGCAGTGGTCAGCTTCTTGTGCCTGTCTTGGTCCTTTGACCTCTTCATACCAGCCCTAAGCTTCAATTCTGAAATTTCCTTCTGGGCTGCCAGCAAAGCCTCCTGTTGCTTCTTCTCATTGGCCTCCAACTGCTCAATCCTGGTCTGAGTTCTCTTATCTTCTTGGGTGCAAGCTTCAGTGATCCTGACCCACCTAGCTTGACTTTCCTCTAGATAGAGATCAGTCCTAGCATTCTGAAACTGGGCCTCTTTACAGGCATTCTTCAATATTTGCTCTCCAGCTCTTGATTTCTTGATGTAGTCTTCTGCTTTCTCAATCTTGGCCAGATGTTCTATCTTAAGCTTCTCTAACCTCTCAATGTCTATACGACCATCACTCCTCTCCCAGAGGGTCTTCTTCAGAGCTTGAGACAGATTCTCATTCATCTCCTCCAGCTTCTCAAATTCTTCCAGGCTGACAGTGGCTGGAGGTGGTACTGTGGATGGTCCAGGTGCATCCTCAATGGTGAAGGGCATCCCAGAAATCTGAGACCTAGCATGAGACCATTCATAATACTGAGCTGAAGCCACATTATTGCATCTCCCAAGAATGGCCATCCCTTTGGTTTGGATGTTGTCCCAAGCCCAGGATGCTTGTCTGACAACAGCTAGATTAGGTTTTATCTCACAATATAAGGTTTCAGCCAAGTCTTGCACTCTAGGAGGGTGAACCAAAGCATAGCCCAATTGTCTCTTAAACAGCAAAGGATTGTAGTTGATGCAACCCTTCACTCCTATTAGAGGTACATTGGGGTACTGCCCACAGCTAGTGATTATGTCCCTACCCTTGGTGCTCTGGGTGCACCATCTGATGTCATCTGAAGTCAAAGCAATAAGTCTTTTAGCCCAATTCTTCTGTTGGTGAGGATTCAGGAAGGCATCAGTCCTGGGTAAGTGTTTGAGCAGCCAGGTGTGAAATAGAGGAGCACAGCATCTCACCAACTTCCCTCTCTGCTTCTCATTTCTTTGGTGGACAGAATAATAGAAATCCCCCAGCAAGGTGGGTACTGGGTTTCTCAAAAGGAAGAGATGAATGGCATTCTTGCTGATAAACTTGGGCTCGTCTGCAAATACTATAACCCCATATATACTGAGGGCTAACAATGCACAAACTGCCCTCCATTCTCCCAAGGAGGCCTTCAGGATGGCCTGAGAAGTCAGAAAGTCTAAGTGCAAACCAGGGATCCCTGCCTTTGTTGTCATGTTCTGCTCAATCAAAATAGGCTCCAGGTACAGTGCTTTTGCCACTTCTCCATTGCTGGGAGAAGTCATATCTGAGTTGAAGGGGATATCACCCCTGACAAGTACTCCAATCAATGATGAGAACTCCTCCAGCAAAGGTCCCAGCTGTAAGTTCTGGAAAGTGAAGCATCTCAAAGGAGGGTCTTAAAACTGTAGGCAAGTGTGGATCAAACTCCTCTGAGAAGGGTCCAGGTCCATAACCATATCAAGGATGCCTCCATAATGCTCTCTGAATAATGGGATGTGATCTGGAGTGATAAGTTCCTGGACCTGCCTGATGCCAGTCAGCACAGGCTCAAAGAAATGGTATGAAATGTTGCTCTTCTTGGGTGCCATGACTGCTGATGAAGAGCTGAAAACAAATGTTGATGATGAAGACTGGTACTGGAGATGAGCCACTGATAGGCTGAGGCTGGTAATAAAAGTAGCTGAAGCAGGCAACTGATGAAGATAGCTGAAGCAGAAAGCTGATGAAGATAGTTGAAGCAGAAAGCTGATGAAACAGAGGTCTATGCAGATGAAGGGGTCAAAACCAAGCCAGATGCAATATGGATACCCTGAAAAACAAATAAGCAAATGTTAAATGATGCAATGATGAGTATGCAAATGATATGCAAGGGTTTGTGATCAAGCTGGATCTGATTACTGCCTTGATATAAGTCCATGTATGTTCAGGAAGCCCAGATGGAGGTTCAGAAATCCAGTAACCAAGGTGGGGGTCTCAAATAAAGAGTCACATGTCCATGGTTTAAGTCACAAGAACTGTCCAAAGTGAGGTACTCTTAAACCAAATAGTAACAGGGTATGATGTGGCCAATGGTACCTGCAAACCTGTAAACAGCCCAACCCCCTCACAGGTGATGTTCTAAAACAAGGATCCTCAGACTTGGATCAGTTATGAGAAGTGTAAACACTTCTAACCCGGAGGTACAGTGTTTACAATAACCATAAAAGATCCTCCTCTAATTCACCTCAGTTTCTGAAGGTCATAATAAAGGTCATCCAGACTTAACAGGCTTCCCAGATAGCCCTAGCACTACAGGAAATCTGTAGCACAGAGTTCTCAAGAAGAAACCCACATTTGAACCGTGTTTCATATTCCCGCACCAGACCGAAATGGAATGGGAAAGAACATGAACCACTCTAGCCTAGGTGTCACTCAGGTCCTAGGTATAGGACCTCAAACTCTCAGTGAACCCCACCCATCAAAAAAATAAACCAGATCCAGCCAGATAACAGTATGACAATATGATATATAAAGCTGTAAAGAAGCGCTAGGAGGAACCCCAGTAAACACAAATCAAACAAGCGCTAGGAGGAACCCACAAAAAGAACCAGAAGCCCTGGTTACAGTATAAGGGTCCCCAGCAGAGTCGCCAAGTTGTCTCTCCCACCAAAATGACACCTCAGGTCAGAAGGGGTACAGACGCGAACGGTTGGCGAAAGAGGAAGAGAACACACAAGGGTGAACTCAGAAAGAAAAGAAAGAGTCGCCAGCTAAGCATTTTTATCCCGAAGGAAAGGTAATGCTGCATAAACCTAAGAAAAGATATGGATAAGACGGTTGCGAACCAGAGAGACTGAGAAAGGGGGTTGGTTACAACCTGGGAAGGTATTAGCACCCAGATTGTCCGCCGTACTCGACGGGATCCACGCTTAAAAGATTTGTGTTTTAAAGGGGTAGTGTCAGTGCTATTTGTGTATCAAAGCTGGAAGGAATGCAAGTGTCAGTGTAAAAGAAGTGTGAAGTGTATAAGTGAAGTGTCAGTGGAAGGAAAGAGTGAAATGCTCATGATAATGAGGTTAAAAGAATAATACTGGAAGGAGGGGGAATATACAGAGACTTTTGTTCGATAACTGTTAAGTTATGCCTACGTATCCTCTCGTGCAATGAGGAAGTCAGAACACTGTAGTTCGACCCAAAGAGACTGAAAGAAAATTGACTTGTGAACTGCTTACTTGTCTATGCTCAAGTGTATGACCTGTCTGGCTCAGGTGCAAACTGTCTTGCATTAGACGGAAGAAGCAAGTTCTCGTTTATGAGCGAAGATGATGAGAAAAGAATCCCGAAGGAGACGATTATTGTTTGTTTTTGAGTTTTCAGTCTTTTACTGCTTTTGAAAGTTTGTCATAAGTTAATGAGCTTAAGCCTAAACCAACGGGTTAGTAAACTCATCACATCTTCCCTCTGATTAGGGGTAATGAGAATACCTTAAGTGTGAAGTCAGCATCTCACACTTAATCACCCTGATGTAGGATTAAGATCATTAACCTACTTGTAATTATTTTAGATGTTTTTTGTTGTTTTTGTTTAGTGTTAAGTAATGAGATTAAGCCATAATCAAGGATTTAATGGACTCATTACACCATCCTAATAGAAGGATAATAGATGAGAGCATTTAAGCTGAGAAAGACTCCTCAACTTAATCCATGACTAGGGATTAACCTCATGACAAAACAAAACCTTTATTAAAGTGGATTTTAGTTAATGGTAAGATTAAGAAGTGATTTTTATGATTTGTAAGACAACTTGAGGGGGACTTGTCCATTAACACTAGGGTTAGTCCTTCTTAACCAATTAAGGAAGAATTAGAACCCTAATGCAAGGCCCAAGTTACAAGCTTGATGTCTTGATGTTTATTAAGTAGATTAATTAAAGGATTTAAACACATTAAGGGTTTAACACTTAGGATTAAAGTTATACACTCCATCCTAATAGAAGGATGCAGGCATAAGCTTAATCACAAAGCCTTAAAGCCTTTAGGGTTTAGTCCTTGATTATGAGATGAGAAGAGAAGACTCAAAGGTAAAAACTAATGGGGGACTAAATCAAAACCTAATTATTATCATGCTTGGAGATCCTAAGGCTAATGAGGTTTGCAAGAAGATCTTCAGAGAGCCACCAAGGAGAGAAGCAGATGAAAGGAGAAGGAAGCAAAGAGAAGCAAAACAACTTGCTTCACTTAAGAAGGAAAGTTGCTTGAAGAAAGAAAGTGGGAGAGAGCATGAATGAGCAAGCTTACTCTAATACACATACAAAAATGCAGCAAAGGAAGTATGAAAGTGATGAAAGGAGAATGTGAGAAGTGAAGGCAAATTCACTTCTCAAACAACTTACCACCTGAAATGTTAGCATAAGAAATGAAATGCAATGCAAATGAGATGAAATGTGATGATGCAAGCCAAAACCAGGAGCAAGAACATGAAGTTAATGATGCTAAGAGATGATACAAACATGAGGCAAGGCAAGGGAATGATCATACAAGCATGAGAATGCAAATGAGGCATGCATTGAACCATGAACATACATGAAAAGTTATGAAATGCAATGGACAAACAACAAGGCAAATGAAAGATGAAATGATCAAACATGACTCTAATATGTCTTAAGATGCATTATGAATCAAAATAATGCACAAAATTTCATGGCAAGTCATGGTATGCAAGCAAATGGAAGATGAATGCAAAGGAAGACATAAATTAGGGTTATATGCATTACACAAAGCAAAAATTCAAAACCAGAAGCAAATGACATGATAAAATTTGAAAATGCAATCAAAGATACCCTAGAACTATACAAACTCACTGCCCAAAGGAGGGGAGCCAACTCTTATCCTAGTGAAAGTTATGAATTTCTTAAGATTGCTAGGGTTTTGGGGTACCTTATCAAGAAAAATCCTAAACAAATTGAGAATGCAAGATCAAATCAAACCAAATTTATCATATAAACTACATGTTATGCAAGATGCAATTCAAAAAGAATCATTGTCCAACTCTCAATGGTTAGGCAGAAATGAATTTTTGAAGTTTGAAACAAAATATTGCCAAAAAATGAAATTAATTCCAAAGAAAATGATCAAAAGGCATCAAGAACAAAAAATAAATTTGGTTTGAGAGTTGGACAATGTCTCTAAATGTTTTTAAATGCTATGTGAATTTTTTTGTGATTTTTAAATACCTAAATGTATTTTTAATTAATTAATTTTCATTAACTAATTAAAAATAATCATTTAAATGATTTAAAAATAATTTTTAATGCAAAAAAAAAAAAAAAAATATTTTTGTGTCTTAAAATTTAATGAAACTCTTGACAAAAAATTTCATAATTTTTAAAAGTATTTTGCTATTTTAAATAAAATGTATAAATAAAATGAAAGAAAATGAATTTAAAAATGAAAATAATGAAAGTATGCAAGAGGGGTGGCCAGGATTTGATCTGGGCTTGGACTGGTTGACTGCGCGCCAGATCCAAGGGCCCAGATTCAAATCTGGCCAATTTTATTTAAATAATTAAATAAACATGATTAAGTTAATTAATTGGAGATTAGGGTTTTAATGGTGAATCTGGTCCATTCGTTTACGTGCGAGTCAGCCCTAGTCAACCCAATCCATAGCCTAAATTCAAACTAAGCCCTAATCCTCATTAATGCACTAATGACTTTCAGGTGGCCGTAAATGACCTCCGGTCATCTTCTCCGGCCACCTCCCTCCCTGAAAATTGATAACTCACTCCCTAGGTCACTAAAACTTGATTTCTCTGCCCAGAATTCATCCCCACACATCATATAACACGAATCAACAAACAAAACGCATTTATTTTTCATATCAAAGCTGAATCGAATCAAAAGGGGTTTAGGTCAAAAAAATTTCAGAAGCTTCATACATACTAAATACTTAACCATTTGCAAAACTAAACATATCAGCATGATCAGCACATCACATAGATTCATTTAAGAACTTAAAAATGCATTTCTGGGAAAAAAGTTCTTGAGCTCACCTGAAATGGAGCTTTCTATCCAGGAGCCCTCTGCTTGTTTCTCTGCTTCAAAATGGCTTCAATGATCCTCCTGATGAAGCTTTGAAGCTTGGCTGAAGTTTAAAATGGTTGGTTTATGAGTTTGATGAAGTTCTGTTCAGTGAGGGAGAGAAATCGTATTTTGATTTCAGGGAGTTTCAGGGCAAGGTGAAGGGTCAGGGATGATCAGTGAGACATGTTGAGATGTTCTATGGAGTTTGTTTTTATGTTTGATGCTTGTGTTGTGTGATTCGAAGCAAAATGCATAAAGGAAGGTTTTTGAGAATTCTGGCTTGGAGAGAGTTTCAGGCTGAGTTGTGTGATGAAATGGCTTGCTTGAAGTGTGTTTGTAAGGTCTGGATTGGGCAGAGAGTTGTTGTGGACTGTTGTGATTGGTATGGGTATTTTTGCCAAAAATTCAAAAGTGTTGTACTTGAGGTATGGGCAATGGTGTAGCTAGCTCATTGGCCTGTTCTAGCTCAGCTGAGATTAAGGATTTCCATGGAATTGGTTTTGAGGTAAATCAGCAAGTTGAGTGAAGTTTATGTAGTGTTTCGCAAATTTGTGAACTTTTGGCCCTTTGGGAATTTCTTGATCTACAAGTCATGAAAATGGCCAAACCTTTGATGCAATCTGACTTTTTGACATTGGTTCATGTTTGTGTAAAGTTTAGAAGTCACTTTGAGGTCTCAATTTTCCTTGCCAAGTGATTTTGCAACTTTGCCTCTTTGGTACATGACTTGAAATTATGTGATTTTTCCCAACTTTGACAAGCCATAACTTTTGATCCAAAATGAATTAGAATGAGTTCTTGTACTTTTTGAAAAGGGAATGATCCATTCTACAACTTTCATGACCAAAGTTTTCCCATTTGAAGCTTTTTTGAATCAAAAAGAAAAGGTTGAAAAAGTTTCCCAAAATGGCAAGTTTCCATTACAAGTCATTTTCCCAAAAAGGCAACTTTGCAAATGGCTTGAAATTCTTCAATTTTGTGAACTTCTAACATCTTCTATGACCAAATAAAGATCATACACAATCAAAATGATGATGAACACCCTTTGGTTGGGTCATTGGGGGCCTCAGATGCCCTGATTTTTTCACTGACTCTCTCAAGAAGTCAACCCTTGATCAGATGCCTTCCTCATGGAATTTCTTCATGAAACTTGATATGCATGGTCCTTGTACCATATATAGACCAATAGAAACAAGAATGACCAAAAAATTTGGAGTTATAGCCTTTGAAACCAAAACCCTAATTCTAGGTCATCTGTGTAGTTAAACCTGGCTCTACTTCCATGCCATTCTCAGTTCTTGTGATTCTTTGACTTTCTTGACTCTGTGAGGATACAATATGATGCTTGAACATACATGGACCCCTTTGAAGTGATTGATGACCTTTGAAGTGTCTCAAATGGCTCAGGGATGGCTCAGATCACAAACCCTAGATGCAGATGACTTTGAATCAATGCAGTGAAGCAAATATGCAATAGGAGATGCTATGATTGAACTTATGCATATGAAGAGATCACAAGCCATGGTGTGAATGGGTGAGGGCAAATTTGGGGTGTTTACAGTAAGCTTTCGATAAAATTTCCGTAACTTCTCTCTAGCCTCCAAGCCCTAGCTTCTCTACTTCTCCATAGCTCTTTTCCCCAAAAGCGTGATCGTTCCAAATGATTGTTCTTTCCAACTTTTCCCTCTTTTGTCACTCTTGCCCCTAGGACCCCTTTTAGTCTTTCCCCATAAAACCATCACTTATCCTCAACCAAAAGACCACCATGCCCTCATCCTCTAATTCCTTTTATTTTATTTTATTAATCCCAAATAATGCATTAAACCTCATATACTTAATTATTCTAATTATTATTAAAATAATAAGCAACCCTCAACTTCACAAAACATCAATAAACATCACAAACATCATAATTCACAAGAAAACATATCAATATATTTAAAATCGACTTTGCGGTGTTACACAAATCAACAAACGGGTGTTGATTGTGATGACACATTCAGCCCGGTGGTCAAACTGGCTACCATTCGAACGGTTCTAAGTGTTGATTTATCTAAATCATGGTGTCTTCATTAATTAGATGTTAAAAATGATTTCTTGCATGGGAACCTTCATGAAACAGTTTATATGCATCAACCTCCTGGATTTCGTAATTCTCAATTTCCTGATCATGTATGTTTATTGAAGAAATCTCTATATGGTCTTGTAACACGGTGGGAGAACTGACTTGGGTGTTTTTGTTTGAGAAAAATATGTGCCGATAGCAAGAGTCGCCATCGACTTTTATTTTATCCAATAGGAAAGGGTATAAAAGAACAGGAAAGACCTTTTTAAATTTTTTGAGTTCGGGGGGTAGGTTATATAAAGGGAAGGTGTTAGCACCCTTTATATCCATGGTTATCCATGGGATCTTAGTTACTTAGCCTACTTGTTTGTTTGAAAAAGTAATGTGAAGTGTGTGTTTAGAAATTTTCATAAGTCTTTGTAATAATCCTCGTATGGATGTATACAAAGCTTTAAGTTTTTAAAAATTGTTTGAAAGTGAGGTGTGAAAAAGAATTTTAAAATATGAGCAAGTAACTAAGAACTACCTACCATATGTTGGTCTTTCATGTTTCTTTATTTCCTTTCAAGGGTAAGATTGTCCTTAGTATTAAGGAGTAAATAGTCATTTACCTTGGATTTATTAAGGGACGGGCGTAGGTTCATCCTATGGTCAACGAAGGCAACTTGCAGGGGTGTCTTTAGTAATTCGTAGGGACTATCATAATTTATTTCGTAGGTTCATCGAGGGACAATATCATTATTTCGTAGGCGACTTCGAAGGGACTATGATCTTTTAACTTGGAAGGGACTTGATGATTTTTATCTGAAGGGACTTTGCTTTTAAGACATCCCCACTTTCGAGGGATTTGACCATTTATTAAGGTAACCAAGAGGGGAAACCCTAGGATGTGTAAATGGCGATCGTAAAACGATCGACTTATGTGTGTGAGTGTTATTTTCAATATTTATCTTATTATTAATTATCTAAGTCTGAATTTGTTCAATTATTTCTTTTCACACCCTATATTACTAACCACACAATTATTTAAAATAAAGGCATAGACTAAAAGGCAGAAAAATAAATAGTCCCTAAGCTATTACAAGGCTTCGGGGAAATTACAAAATAATAAGGTGAAAATAAAGCTACGCTATTACAAATGAGAAACAATTACATAATAAGGCGCATCACAATTGAATAACATAAAAATTAGTGAAAAGGTTTGTAAATTAGGTTTATGGTTTACAAAAATAATTAGGGTTTAGGTTTATGAAAAATTAAGGTTTAGGTTTAAAATTAAGGTTTATAAAAAAATTAGGGTAAATATTAGGGTTTATGAAAAATAGGGTTAAGGTTAAGGTTAAGATTTATATGAAGAATTAGGGCCCATAAAAGAATTTTCGGGTTTTTTTAGAGAAAATTAAGGTTAATAACAAAAATTAGAATTTGATTAAGAATTTTAATCTTAGTTAACTACTAATTTACTAATTAATAAAAAAAAGTAAAGTAAATATTATAATAAATTAAAGAAAAGTTTGAAATTATTTTTTAATAAAAAGATTAGTGAGGTTAATTTAATGGTGAAAAAAACTTAGGTTAATCATGGTTTTTTTTAAAAAGATAATTAAGTTTTTAATTAAAAGAGATTAGGAAATTAAATGAAAATAAGAAGAAAATAGAAAGAAAACCATGTTTTTTGTCAATGTTAGGGATGGGTTTTGAACACACGCCCTCAGACCCTCAGCCATAGGTCTTTGCCACTAAGCCACGCATGTGTTGCTATTATAAACCTGAAACGAAATCATTATATTATAAAATTGAAAAAGAATAAGGCATTAAAAAAATTGTTTGAGGCTGGGTTCGAACCCACGCCCTCAAAGTCATAATACGCGCCCTTAACTACCAGACCAAGCACAAGCTTGTGTTTATAAACTGAACCCAATTAATAAAATATAAAACACGAAATTTAAATTTCCCAGCAACGCGCCAAACTTCATCCTCTACCTTCAGACCTACGATTTTACCTGCAACTTTTGTTGCAATATTTCCTGCGAATTCGGTTTCATAGGAAAACCTCTGTTTTCCTCAAACATCACACAACTTGTAAAATTTTGTCAAATTAATCATACCACAATGATCCTTACATCATATGCAGTCCAATTATGTTATTAGAATTCATTTAAATTGTCTAAATTGTAAACCCCCAATTTTGAGGTTAAAACCCTAATAATGGTGGAACACAGTTTATGCCATGTCAATGTAATTGCCCAGAAACCTTCCTTGCATCATCACAAACAATAAACAGTCGTCAAATGCAGTTAAAAACAAGAGTATATATGGAATCGAAAAATGCATAAACAAGAATAAAAACAAGATTCGGTTGTGAGTTATATGATGTTTTGGATGATGGTAATGCTTGGTATGTGTTCAGGGAACATCAAAGAATGCATTGAAACCTTTAGAATGCTTTGAAACACCTTCAAACGCCAAAACCGAAAAATTGATTTTTTGAAAAAAAAATGACGTTTGAAGAGTGCCCTCTTGTCTGAATTTTTGTTCCCTAGTCCTGCATTCTTGTTATGTCTCTATAGTAGTGTGAATTAGGTTAAAAAGAATGGGCCTTGGGTGAACTTTGGTGTTACTTGAATGTGAAGAAATCCCATTGTCATAAATGTAAATAAAAAATCAAATATTTTCATCTCAAATAGGTCTTGTACGGATTTGGAGCGTTCCAATCAACTTGAATGCCATATCTTTGATCCCAAAATACATTTCAAACCAAATATTTGATTTTATATTTCATTTTAATTAAAAATGATTTTAAATTATTAAAATAAAAAATAAAAAATAATAAAAATCATCAAATATGATCATTGGGTCGTAGATGGGTTTATCGTTAAGTTTGGATTGGAATATTATGGGCCCATTTGACAAAATCTTGAGTTTAGACCCTTTTTGTTTCATAAACCTCCTCAAAATTGTCCAATTTCCACAATGCATAACTTCCTCAATTTTGATTCCATGAAGGTGTTCTAGGAATTTTTAGAAAGTTTGGAATGTCCTCTAATCAACCCTTTTGTTCCCATATCCATATTATTTACCATTTTTAAATTATGAGCTTTGGAAAAAATTGACTTATTGTTGACTTCCAAAAAGACCTATAATGTTTTGGCTCATACCTTTCAAATGAAGCATTTTTGGACTTGGATTGTGAGACACAAAGTTGTAGAGAATTGGATTTCCTTCAAAATAATATTTGGATGGGAAATGTTTGATGAAGTATGTGAAAGTTATGGCTGGTCAAAGTTCAGTTGACTTTTCCTACACAAAACCCCAATGCAACTCCTGATTCTTGATGATCTGAGATTTCCTTGATGAATCATGATCAAAACTTGATCAAATGATGAATTTCAACTCATAATATTGATGTTGACCAAAAATCTTAAAGTTTGACTTTGAGTTGACCACAGTTGACCTCAGTTGACCCTTTGACCAAGTTAACTGATTTTTAGGTATCTGAGCATCTGACTGACCAAACTTGTTTGGAAAGCTTTGAAACTTGAAATGAGGATTCTTTAAGGTATATGGGATGTTATGAAGTCCACTTGAGACTTTTGAAGTCCAATTTTCTTGGGGAAACTCAAAACCCAAGTTCTAAGATCCATTGTTCAGGAGGAGGCTTTGTCAAGTGAAACCTTCAATCCTTTTGACGAATTGAGAATCTTGTGACTATTAAGAGACCTCTTGAGACACATGGTCTTGAATGTGGGAGGGAAAATTTTGGGGTACAACAGCTTCCCCTGTTCAATTTTCTGAAACCTGAGGAGTTATATTGGCATGTACGCCATTCGTGACTTGAAGGTTGAAGGGGATTGAACATTAAAGCCCAAAAATTTGGACTTGCCGGTGCGCAAAGTAACACTGTTGGTTGGTTGTATTGCTTGAATGTGCTTAAAGATGCCATCCAAAATATATGTTGATAGAGGTATCAGAATGTCTATATTTGACATTATCTTAATGGTGTTACCGTACTAAGTATCAGTACTAGATCTTCGTATAGATCATCTCTGAACTGTATCTGTAACATATCTGAGCTAAATATCAGTACTAGAGCTTCATGTAGATCGTCTCTGAATTTTCTATGGGGGGAAATATATATCATGAACTAAGTATCAGTACTAGATCTTCGTATGGATCGTCTCTGACCTTTCTTGGGAAAAAATATATTGATTGATTAAAGTATCAGAAGTAAATCTTCGTATTGATTATTTCTGAAAATATCATGTACTAAGTATCAGTATTATATCTTCATATAGATCATCTCTAAACCGTCTTAGGGAGAAAAGTGTATCAAGCACTAAGTATCAGTACTAGATCTTCGTATAGATCGTCTCTGACCTGTCTTAGGGAATTGTTAATATTTATCTGATTGTGAACCATCCTGAAAAGGAAAAGTTAGTTCGAAGCAAGATTATGTGTATGCACGTATGACATGACGTTCTTAACGTACATGAGAATGTCGTATGCATTATATATATGCCATGATATAATGTAAATGATGTATATATGAATTATATAGTCGAAGCATATTAGTAGCTTCATGTAATAACTGCTAGCTGGGGAAAATAAATCCCGATTTGTTGCTGAGAAATATGAAGACTTCGTTCCCATCTTGTTTTTGGAATATTGAACTTAGGATCTTCCGTTTTCCATTCGTCGTACTTCTTATTGAAGGATTAAATTCCTGAATACCCTGACTGAGGATAAAAGAGATGGACATTCCCCTGGGAGGCTTATCCGGCTAAGTGTCAATTCATAGGAGGATATCATGCTTTAAAGGAATCTGCTTGAAGGTCTCGTAGAGTTAGAAGTACAAGAGGCTACTTATAGTATTTCATTAGAATATCCGTAAAGATTACTCTGTGGGGATGAACCTGTGAAGATTTGTTGGATTCCTACCTCCGATCGTCCTTAGTAAATTCTATTATTGTATTTTATTTATTTCTGGTAAACATCAATCATATTCAAAAGCATATATACATTCAAACATAATCGACAGACGTTTTCTCTTAAGTAATAAGGGAAAAGTAAACCTGAATTCGAAAATAGAATTGTATTTATTTAGAAAGTGGCCTATAAACAGGAAAGTTTTGAACAAGGAGATGGAAATCCTAGTAAGAGGAATTCTTCGTAAATTTTTTAAAAGAGTACAAAAAATAAGGAAAAATAGCTATGTATAAGTGATCCTATTGAGTTTCAAATTCGATATTGCCATTATCTTCAAGTATCTCATCCCTTGATGTCGGAATAGAAACAATTGGACTGATCAGCACATGTTTCAACTTGATATAGGTAGTACAACCAGTTGAGGTTACATAGGTGATCCAACAAGACATAGTCGTATGCTTTAATCCCTAACTTTTGCCTGGACTGCCCTTTCAGGTTTTCAGTCCGTCGGGATACCCTTTTTTGCCCAAGCCTCCCTTTCGGGTTTTCGACTTGCCGGGTGTACAGTTATATATATATATATATATATATATATATATATATATCCCTAATTGTCCCGAACCCTTTTGGTTCGCCGTGATAAACAACAACAAGCCTTTTTTCATCAATCAATTTTATCTGGTCGAGTCGAGTCTGAATCCATTCATCTTCATCTAAGTCTGCATCCTTCATAATTCTCAGGGAGGGAATATGAACTTCAATGGGTAGAACTACTGCCATACCATATATAAGAGAAAATGGGGTTTCCCCAGTTGAAGTACGTATTGTGGTACGATAATCATGAAGAGAAAATGGTAACATCTCATGCCAATCTTTGTATGTAACTATCATCTTCTGCAAGATCTTCTTAATATTCTTTTGGCGGCTTCCACTGCGTCATTCATCTTTGGTCGATATGGAGAAGAATTGTGATGCTTAATCTTGAACTGTGTACAGAGGTCGGTAATCATACCTACATATAAGATTATGTTTGATGAATCGAGCCACAACATTCTTGGTAATAGAAGCAAATGAGGTTGCCTCTACCCACTTTGTAAAGTAATCAATATCAACAAGAATGAAATGATGTCCATTGGAAGCGGTAGGTTTGATCTCACCAATCATATCAATGCCCCACATGGAAAAATGCCAAGGAGAAGTCAAAACATTTAATGGAACTGGAGGCACATGCACTTTGTAAGCATAGATCTGGCACTTATGACAAGTTTTGGAGTGCTGATAGCAATCAGCTTCCATGGTAGACCAATAGTAACCTGCTCTCAAAATCTTCTTATCCATTGTATGCCCACTATAATGAGTACCAAAGACCCATCATGCATGTCTTCCATAATCTCTATTGCTTTCTTCTTATCCATACAACGAAGCAAAGTCGAATCGTTATTGCGCTTGTACAGAATTCCATTACTCAGGAAAAACTTGGCAGAAAATTTCCTCAGGAACTTCTTGTTATTGATAAATGCCCCTTCAGGATATTCCTGAGCTTCGAGGTATCTTTTCACTTCATGGAACCAAGGTTTCTCTTCCACCCTCTCATTATCAACCTCATAACAGTATGTTGGCTCATCTAGTCGATCAATAGTAATTATGGGAGCTTCATCATCCCAACTGATCTCAAACATAGATGACATGGTGGCTAACGCATCTTCCAACTGATTCTCTTCTCGTGGAATATTTCCAAAAGTAATCTCTTCAAAGTATGGGATTAAAGATAACACATGCTCTCTATAAGGAATGAGATTTGGATATTTCGTGTCCCATTCACCTTTAACCTGACTAACTACCAAGGCTGAATCTCCGTACACATTCAAGAATTGGATCTTCATCTCAATGGCGGCCTTGATACCCATGATACACGCTTCATATTAAGCCATATTATTGGTACAATCAAAACAAAGTTTGGCAGTAAACGGTGTATAACAACCTCGGGATAGATAATCATAACACAAACACCATTACCAAGCGCATTAGAAGCTCCATCAAAAACCATAGTCCATCAGGATCCCTGTTCAGGTCCTTCATATTGTCTAGGTTCTTTAGTAACAAGCATAATATCTTCATCCAGGAACTCAAAATTCATAGTCTGATAGTCATTTACTGCTTCATGAGCCAAATGATTGGCTACCACACTTCCTTTAATTAATTTTTGAGTAGTGTATTGTATGTCATATTCTGTCATTTTCATTTGCCATCTCGCTATTCTTCCGGAGAGAGTAGGTTTCTCGAATATGTACTTGATATGATCCATTTTTGAAATCAATAAAGTGGTATGAGTCAACATGTACTGTCTTAGTCGGCGAGCAGCCCAAGCCAAAACGTAGCAAGTTTTCTCGAGTAGTGAGTATCTTGTTTCACAGTCGGTAAACTTTTTGATAAGGTAGTATATTGCTTGATTTTTTCGACCAGACTCGTCATGTTGCCCCAACACACACCCCATTGAATGGTCCAATACTGTCAGGTACATAATCAAGGGTCTTCCTTCAACTGGTGGCATCAATATTGGAGGTTCCTAGAGGTATTTCTTAATCTCATCAAAATCTACCTGGCATTCATCGTTCCATTCAATTACTTGATCTTTCTTCAACAACTTGAAGATTGGCTCACAAGTAGCGGTTAATTGGAAAATAAATCTTGCAATGTAATGCAGGCGTCCCAAGAAACCTCTGACTTCTTTCTCAATACGGGGAGCGAGAATTTCTTTGTATAGCTTTTACCTTTGCAGGGTCAACTTCAATACCTTTACCACTGACAACGAAACCCAACAGTTTACCAGATCTAACCCCAAAGGTACATTTGTTTGGATTCAATCTCAACTTATACTTTTTCAACCTCTCAAACAACTTGTGCAGATGATCAAGATGTTCTTCTTCAGTCTGGGATCTGGCTATCATATCATCAACATATACCTCTATCTAATGTTGAATCATATCATGGAATAAAGCTACCATAGCACGTTGATATGTTGCCCCAACGTTCTTCAAACCAAATGGCATTACTTTATAACAAAAGTTGCCCTACTGTGTGACAAACGTAGTCTTCTCCATATCTTCAGGTGCCATCTTAATCTGATTGTAACCAGAGAAACCATCCATAAAAGAGAATACCTTATATTGAGCAATGTTGTCTACCAGAACATCAATATGTGGAAGCGGAAAATCATCTTTGGGGCTGGCTTTGTTCAAATCCTTATAATCTACACACATGCGTACTTTACCATCTTTCTTAGGCATTGGTACCACATTTGCAACCCACTAAGGATAGGAAGTGACAGCTAGGAACCCTGCATCAAATTGTTTCACCACTTATGCTTTAACCTTTTCTGACATTTCAGACCGCATACGACAAAATTTCTGCTTTATTGGGCGACAACCTTCCTTCATTGGCAGACGGTGAACCACAATATCAGTATCAAGTCTCGGCATGTCCTCATAAGACCAAGCAAAAATCTCCACATAGTCATGTAACATCTGAATTAATTTGTTCTCAACACTGTCTTTTAATTCAACTCCTATCTTGACTTATTTCTTGTCTTTCTCAGTTCCCAGATTCATAAATTCAATTGGTTCTTCATGAGTCTGTATAAATTTCTCTTCTTGCTGTAGCAACCTAGCAAGCTCTACATGCACTTCACAATCTTCCTCATTTCCATCCTCGACTTGATAGATCGGATTCTCGAAGTTATAATTGGCAATAGCAGAACTGTTATCAATAGGATCCAGAGTGGATAAGGATCTGCATTTTAGTGACGTGGGTGTGTGTAAGGACACATAGCTTTTGATAAAGGAAAAATAAAAGAAAGACAAAGAGTGCAATATTTATAAAAGCAAAAACGTCCATCGATTTTATTGAATGAAAATATGCAAATGAAATGACATCCCTAACAAGCATACCATTGTGCCCCGGGAAAGGCACAAGGATTAAAAGTTTAATTGTTCAAAATTACAAATAAGAAAAACAGTAATAGCATTTACTCCTGACTAAAGGAGATAGGAATAACATCTTCAGCTTTCCAATTATTGAGCCCACTGCCAATGGTAGGAAAGATCCACATATCCAAGTTGTAGTCTTCATCAGAATCCTCCACAACATTGACTTGATCCTTCTGAACTCCCTTGTTGGTGATACGAATAGCACGAGCACGACGAACAACCTTCTGAGATTCTACCGTAAAACCCAAACCAAACTTGTCAGACTTGTAAGGAATGTCAGGAAGCTGACCCCAAATAGTACAACCACCTTCTTCAACTACAGTTCTAATATCCTTCAGAGAGGCCATTGTAGGAGGTACTCTAGTAGCAGCAGGAACTAGTTTAGCAGCAGGGACAAACTCGGCAGTAGGAACAACCTGAGGAACCAGTTCAAATGTCTGGCAATGAGTCTCAACAAATTCACCCTCCATCTCAACATACTTGAAAGTGTTTACATGACTGACCATATACTCTTCTTCACCATAAACAGTAACAATCTTGCTTTTCACTGGATATTTCAGCTTCTGGTGTAAAGTGGAAGTCACAACATCTGCCTCATGTATCCAGGGACGCCCAAGCATACAAGAATAGGAAGGACGAATATCCATCACATAGAATGTAGAATCAAATACTTGAGAACCCACTTTGATTGGGAGGTCAACTTCTCCGTGCACCATTCTTCTTGAACCATCAAAAGCTTTCACCACCATATTACTGGGTCTTAGCAAAATATCTTCAAAGTTGAGTTTGTCCAGAACATCCTTTGGTAACACATTTAACGAAGAACCATTATCCACCAAAACATGAGAAAAGTAGTGCCCCTACACTCAATGGATATATGTAGAGCTCTGTTGTGGTTTCTTTTGGCAAGAGTTAGATCAACATCAGAAAATCCTAAGCCATTGTCAGTCGTCAAGTTAGCAACACAATTTTCGAAATGGTCCATAGAGATTTCATGTGGTACGTGAGCAGACTTCAGGAACTTTACTAAAGCCTTAGAATGGGCTTCAGAACACAACAATAGAGATATCATAGAGATCTTGGAGGGAGTATGCCCCAATTGTTCAACAATATTATAATCACTCTTGCGGATGATCTTCAGTACTTCATCCATCTGCTTAGAGAGGTCTTCAGTAACTGGTGTTTCAGCCTGACCAGGCTCAATCAATGGTCCTTTGCCCCGAGCTTCAATACTTGGCCCAGGGTTGGAGATATGAATTGGATTAGCAGCAATCTTCTAAGTGTCTTCTGGAGAGAAAATTCTTCCACTCCTAATAACCTTACTAGTCCCAACAATATTGCCAATATCAGGATTAGTATCTGCAGCAGGTATATTAGTTAGAGGCTCTTACTTGATACCATGGATATAAACATCGGAACCATAATTCCAAGGGATAGCCTTGTCGGAAGAATACAGAATTAGACTAGGAGAAGTAATAATCAGGGGAGCCACCTTTGACTTAGTAATAATCTTCACAGGACCTTTAGAAGTAATCGTCACAGGACCCTTAGAAGTGATCTTCACAAGAGTACTAGTAACTACAGACACATCTTCAAGCTTCAAGTCTTGGGACAGGCCTTCACATAAGCTCTCTATAGAAGGGATCTTCTCAAACAATATAGTATGGTTGTCCATCAGACATTGAATACCTTCTTTCAGCTTCCAGCAATCATTAGGTTGAGAGGCGTAATAAAAACAGTCTTCATTGCAACCCGGAAATAAACCAGCTTGCTGCAACTTCTTCTTAATAATGGATAGAGGAGTAGTCAAATCAGTCACAGTAGAAACATAAGAAATATCATCAACGACATTAACAGTCTTCTCATGCTTGGGCATAGGAGCAGTAATCACATTAGGGGTCTCAGGATGATCAAACTAAATTTCTCCAACATCAATCATATCTTGAATCTTATTCTTCAATGCCCAACAGTTATTAGTATCATGGTCTGGGCAGTTGGAGTGATATGTACACCTTGCATTGGGATTATAACGGGGAGAGGTAGTATTAGGATTCTGAGGAGGATCCCTCAGGGTAATCAACTCTCCTTTCAACATGTGTTGTAGAGCCTGAGCCAACGATATATTGATCTTTATAAATTTCCTCTTAGGATGACTATTTTTTTGATCTTGTTGTGTAGGTACAGGATTAGAGATTAGGACTGCTCCTACAAATTGGTTATTCCTATTACGACCCTGTTGGCCATACACAACATTAGATTCTTTCTTCCCATTAAAGGGCTTCTTGGTAGTACTTGAAGAGGCAACCATTTGTATCTTACCACTTCGTATTCCACTCTCCACACGTTCTCCAGTCATTATCAACTCAGTGAAACCAGATGATGAACTTCCAATGAGATGACTGTAGAAAGGACCAGTTTGTCGCACCCTGAAAAATACGACCTTACGCGATCTAAAAGAGAGAGTCGTGCGCTGGGCAGACATGAGAGTCTCCACCTAATTCTCATTTATTCCCAAGAGGGGAAAAGGAAGATATAGATAAAACTCGTCTAAAAGGAGGATGAAGAAAAAGGTCTCCTAACCATTGCCTGGGTTCGGAAGTCGGTTATGTAGGGGGAAGGTATTATCACCCCTACATCCATAGTACTCGATGGGAACCATCTAATTTGTCACATCTGAAAGGATGTCTATGCTTAATGAGTTACTTGGTAAGGGAAATGAGTATAATTATAAGTTTGATTGATCCTAGGTGCTCGACAAGGATTGAGATCCTCGTGTCTACGTACTCCCTCGTGCAATGGGAAAGTCAGAGCCTCGTAGTTCGGCTTACTAAGGGTGATGGTTGTTAATTTTATTACCTTTCTTTGATGAAAGAATTAAGGAGTCAAATTGCACTAAAGACTATGGGTAGTTTATTCCGCTCGATCCGCACTAGCATCCAGCGACGAAATAATCACAGTGAGTAATGACAACTTGTAGTCCTCCTTTCTACCACTTAAGGCTTGTGGCGTATAATTCTTCTCATATTATTAATGTGTTTTATTTCCTAAGACCGATTGACGTTGGATCAAGGGTTTGGATCTAAAAAGAAACATTTTGGTTTTTTGAGGTTAATGGTGAATGCAAATGAAGTTTTATTTTGTGGTTTGTTAGCGAGACACAATGCGCTCGGCTCGCAAGGTTAGATGGATCCTAGTAAGAGAAACGATAACTGAAAAATAAAGTGCAAGTGTGCGAGTGAAACCACTTGGCGTTGGACCAAGGGTTCGCGAACTAAGCGGAAAAAGTAAATAACATACATGAAATGGGGGGAGGGATACAAAGTAAATTACATGGGATTGCATGAAATAAAAGGTCTCGTTGTATTTTTCCCAAGAGAAAGTGTGTGTGCAGTGTACGAAACTATTCAGAGGGGTTGGACCTTTTGATTCGGAGGCGTTGGACCTTTTTGGATGCGTCGAAATATAGCTCATTAACTACCTTAGAACCAATTCAATTTTAGAACCATTCTATGAGGAGTCGAGCCTTTATGTATTAAAATAAATTGAATAAACTAAATAAAAAATAACCAATAAACTAAATAAACCGAATTAATTTAACAAAATATAAACGGAATAGAAAAAATAAACCGAAATCGATAAATAAATAAAAACTAAACTAAATAGGCCTCATATATACCGAATTTTCCGATTTAATGAAATCGGACACAATTCGGCAGTTTGTTATATCATTGGCCCTAGAATATAATCCAGAAATTATATATATATATATATATATATATATATATATATATATATATATATATATATATATATATATATATATATATATATATATATATATATATATATATATATACTTTAAAACATTTTTCTAAACAAAAAAAAATGAAATAAAAGTAATAGATTATAAAATATAAACTAAATTCTAAATATTAAATAAATAGTAAAAATGATGAAACTTAAAAAAGAAATACCAAAACAGAGGGGGTATTGTGTGTTTGCAGGTGTATAAAAAAAGAATCATACGGGCCAAGCCCAAGATCTGAGATAATAAAAACAGAAAATGCATAGTGGGGGTGAATCGCTGGATGGGTGAGTGCAGTAAGCAAAAAACCAGCATGGGCTAAAGGCCCAACAAAACAAAAATAAACTAAATAAAATAATAATAAATAATAATAAATAAAAGAAGAAAGAAAAGGGAGATTTGGCGCTGAGTTGGGTGGTGAGCATTACTAAGAAGCTGATGGGCTTAAATCAATGGCACAATGGCCCAAGGCACCATAACTATGTTTTTTATAGAAAATAAAATAAAAATAAAAAGGGAATAATAGTTAGAGTGAAAGAACACGGTCTTTCATTTCAAAACAAGCAAGCGTTTCAACAGTAAACCCACCCTTAAAAATGGAACGGCGGTAGTGTCGTGATTGTTTCTGATTCTCAGATTCGCGGTTCCGCCCCTCTCAACGTTTTCGATTGTGATTCTGTTTCAGCGTTTCACGGTTTCAGTGATTCAAGATCTCACTCAGCGGTTTGTGTTCGTATTTTATGATTTTTTTGGCTTTTCGGATTTTGATGATGGTTTGATGCGAAGGTGGTGTTTGAGATGATGAATGACGACGAGGGTGAAGTGGTTTATTTCAGTTTTCATGGTTTCATCCTCTTCTTTTCTTTTATGTTTCTGTAACGCGACTGTGATTAGTTTATGAAAAGGGTTGGTAATAGTTGTAGGTATATGTCGGTTGAGGTTGAGATTTGTGTTTTATGTAAAAAAATTGATTTATGGTGAAGGTTGTTGTTTGAGTATGAAGAAAAGGATATGGATTTGTATTATTGCAGGTGAAGATTTGTGGGTTATTATTGCAATTTGTTGTGCAGGTTTGTATGAATCTGGAAACTGATTGATTGAACAAAGGTGAATGGTTTATTGAAATAAAGTTGAAGCTTGGAAATTATTTTTTGCAGGGTTTTGAGGTGTTGTCCAAGATTGAGGGAAGAGTGATGAGAGGTCCTATTTATAGATGGATTTTGTGAGGGTGAAATGGAGATTTGCGTAAGAAAATTGGATAAGAATGAGAAAGAAATATGTTGTGATTTTTAGTGTGATGTTTCATTTTTGTTATGAGTGGATGCTGTGTGGAATCGTTGGTGATGGTAGTGTTGAATGTTGTTGTGTCACTGTATGGAGTGAGTGGTGAGATGTAGTACCGTGTAGGGTCAGGTGGGAAAAAAGTTGAGGAATTGTATTTGTCGTGTGTGTATTGAGTGGTGTGATTTGCTGCAATGTAAACAAAACAATCGTATGATGCAGTGCAATATATTTGACTACAAAATAATAATAATAATAATAATAATAATAATAATAATAATAATAATAATAATAATAATAATAATAACTAATAATAAAGTAATGAAAATAAAACTATAATAATAATAATAATAATAATAATAATAATAATAATAATAATAATAATAATAAAAATAATGTGGTAAGAATGATAAATGGGTTTTATGAATTCTTTTTTATGGTTTTTTTTATATAATCAGATTGAAATAAAAAAGTATGAATATGGATGGAATACATAACTATTTAGAAATGGATTCATTTTTTTTGGAAATTGGTTTTAAAAAGATATTTGGTAAATGGATATTGAAGTGGAATTATGGAATATAAAAAATAAAATATGCAAAAATGAAATAAAAAATGGAAATAAAAAGAAATGGTAAATGACTTTTTTTTAGTGTAGAATTTTGGCAATGAAAGTATGAGATTTATAATAAATAAATGAAAAAAAGAATTAAGAAAAATGGTTTATGGAAGTAATAACCACACAACACACTGCACTCGACAAACTCAAAATGAACCTGATTTTTTTCACAAATCTTGAACTCAGAAAAGAAATGACATACTTTTTGGATTTTTTTTAATATGGTTAGACAAAAAATAAAATGGTATATGTAGGACAAATTTGGGGTATGGCACAATTAATGTACTCATGAACATATCAACTAATTCCCTGTCAGTTAAAGGAGGTTGAACTCTGCTTGCAAGCTCTCTTCATTTCTGGGCATACTCCTTGAAACTTTTTTTAGAACCCATAGACATGCTTTGGAGTTGCATGCGAGTTGGTGCCAAATCAGAGTTATATTGATATTGCCTATAGAAGGCCTCAGCAAGATCATTCGAAGTACGAATATTGGTAGCCTAAAGTTAACAGTACCATTCCAATTAAGCTCCAGATAAATTTTCTTGAAAGAAATGAATCCACAACTTCCTGTCAGTAGTATGTGGCTGGATCCTTGGACATAAGATCTCAAATGCAGCTTGGGACATGACACACCATCATATACCACAAAAGTAGGAACCTTGAAACCAATAGGGATGACAACTCCAGAAATCAAACTCAGGTCTTCAAAATCCAACCCAAGAGTCTTCTATAATTCAATAGTATTCACAGGTCCTCCAGCAACTTATATTTCTCATCACCAGTTGAATCATGATAATAATTCTCCTCATAAACATAATTCACAGCAGTACCATGTGGACTTCCTTCTTCTTCTGTATAATCTTTATCTCTAGGGATTTCAACCTCATCATCTGTCTTGATTGGAGCTCTGAATCTTCTTCCCAAATTGATGAAGCCAACTGGTTTTTTGGTCTTCTTCTTCTTGGTCAAGAGTGTTTTCAACTCTTCTTGTCCCTTGGATAAGTTCAGGATCATCTCTTGAAACTGAGCATTCTGAACTTGAAGATCTTTGACGGATTGTTCGAGAGCCATTTCTGCTGAAATAAACAGCGAGAAGATGAGAAACCTGTTGTGAAAACCTGTTATGCAATGATATGGTATGTATATGTATATGCAATGTTTTCAAGGACCGCATGATTTAAATTTGTTAAAATAAACAAAAACAAAACTCTTATTAGTAGGCTTGAAATAATATTGCCCCTTGGGCTTACAAATTAAAACAAACAAAATTCATAAAGAAAATAAAACGTATGAGATTTGTGTTGAGATTTTGCTCCTCGTGAAGTTGCTTTGTCAGCTCCAAAACTCTTTCTTGGCTAACCCTGAACTGAATTTCAAAGGTATCTCTTTTCTCCTTCAGTTGGATCTAGGACTTATGTAATTCTTCTAGATCAGTAGGCATATCCGGATGAAGGATGGTGTATGGAACATCTCCTTCAGCAATAGGCTCCATAGTAACCGGTAAAACACCAGGATATGGCATCATAAGGGTCTGAGCACGAGACCGCACCCATCAGAGGTAAGGTTCCATAGGAATGGAGTATTTTGGTTCTATAGTCTTACTATCAATCTTATTCACCTTACTCCAAGCTCGTATAAATCTTTGACGATAACCTCTAAGATCATTGTCGTAGTCAAACATAATACCTTGAATAAGCATGTCATGAGGACCATTACTCCGAGCATAACCAAACTGACATAGTGCTAAAGAAGGATTGTAGGTAATGCCCCATCTTATGCCAAGGAGTGGCACATTAGGGAACTCTCCACAACGGTCAATGATAGTGACATTTTCCATAAATCGGGAATACCACCTAGACCATCTCAAACCATGTACACTCTTCATCACAGATCGAGGAATGTGAGAAATAAACCACCTAGACAGTAGAGGTATGCAACACATCAGAGTTCCTCGTGCCTTCGTAGTACGTGTGTAAAGAGAGTGTATATCTCCAAGCAATGTGAGCACTGGATTATGAGTCATAAATATGTTGATGGCATGTACATCTATGAACTGGTCTGGATTAGGGAACAATACCAAACCATAAATCATCAAGGCTAAAATCTCCTCAAAAGCATCATAACTCATAGCATCTAAGAACCCCTGAGCTTTCTCTATCAATACTCTAGCAAGAATACCTTTAACTCCACTTCTTATTTCTAGGACAATGTCTGATTTCTTCAAATGTAGGGTTGCAACAGTAACTTCCGGTTTAAGCTCTTTCTCTAAGCCTGTGAAGGGTTTCTGATCAAGGATAGGTACCCCAAGTAACTTGGAAAATTCTTCCATTGTGGGCACCAACTGATAATCGGAGAATGTGAAGCAATGATGTTTAGGATCAAAGAACTGGAGCAGGACACTCATCATATCTTCATCAAACCCTGAGGTAACCAAGTTAACTAGATAACCATGTTTCTTGATGAATTGGGAGCTTTCAGGAAATTTTGAGACCAAATCGTTAAGCTTGGAATGTATCCTTACAAAGTTGATCCGGATAGTGTTCCTACGAGTGGAAGCCATAACCTGCAACAAAGAACAAAGATAAATCCTTTGGTCCTTGAAATGGTTAGTGAGAATGCTATGCTTATGATGTCATGATGTTATGATGTTATGTTCAAACACAAACATGTGGCACACACAAGAAAGTCACACAATAGCCCTAGGTTTAGAGGCTTGCATGAGGTTTAAAGGAAAGTACAATCCCCCTGAAGTTTAGTTGGTTCATCCTTGTCGCTCCCGAAGATTTGCATCCCGGTGCAGACACGAACGGTCGGCGAAAGGAGAAAATGAAGATGAAGATGAATAGAGTCGCCAGCTAGGTATTTTTATCCTGAGGGAAAGGTAATGCTGCATAAACCTAGAAAGATATGGATAAGACGGTTGTAAACCAGAGAAACTGAGAAAGGGGGTTGGTTACAACCTGGGAAGGTATTAGCACCCAGATTGTCCGTCGTACTCGACGGGATCCACGCTTAAGCGATTGTGTTTAAAAGGGGTAGTGTATGAGCTATCTGTGTGCAAAAGTTGGAAAAGAAATATACAAGTGTCAGTGCAAAAATGTGAATGCTCAGGATTGAGGCTTAAAAGAGAATGCTGAAAGAGGGGGAAGACAAAGAGACTTTTGTTCGATAACTGTTAAGTTATGCCTACGTATCCTCTCGTGCATTGAGGAAGTCATAACACCGTAGTTTGACTCAAAGAGACTGAAGATAAATTGACTGTGAACTGCTTACTTGTCTATGTTGAAGTGTATGACTCGTCTGGCTCGAGTACTAACTGTCTTGCATTAGACGGAAAAAGCAAGTTCTCGCTTGTGAGTGAAGATGATGAAGAAAGAATCCCGAAGGAGACGATTATTGTTTGTTTTTGTGTTTTCAGTTTTGTTATTGTTTTTGGTATTTTGCATAAGTTAATGAGCTTAAGCCTGAATCAAAGGCTTGTAAACTCATTATATCCTCCCTGATTAGGGATAATGAGCCTACTTAAGTATGAGATAAACACATCAACTTAATTGCCATGATGATGTAGGATTAAGATCATTAACCTAATTGTGATTATTTAGATGTTTTTGGGTTTTTGTTTAGTGTTAAGTAATGAGTTTAATCTCTAATCACAAATTAGTGAACTCATTACACCATCCTAATAGAAGGATAATATATGAGAACACTTAAGCTGAGGAAGACTCCTCAACTTAATCCATGGTGTAGCGGTAAAATCGTGAGTGTAAGCTATTGATTAACTTAACTCGATTAACACAGAGTCGCCACCGCGCTTTTCTTTATTTCCGAATGGAAAAAGGTAAAAGAACGAATAAAAACCTAGGATTCTAAAAGCAAAGGCTAAAAGAAATAAACAGAGATTGGGTAAGGGGATTGGTTATGAACCGGGAAGGTTTTAGGCACCCGACTCATCCGTGGTACTCCACGGGAGCCCTTTGAAATACTTATTGCTTTTGGTCTGAAATTGGTTTGTTTAAAATGATGGAAGAGATGAGAAGAAGAATATTTTTTAATAATTTTGTGTTTGATAAGGTTTTAAAGCCTTATGCCTACGTACCCACAACGTGCAATGCGAGATCAAAACCCCGTAGTTCGTGGTACAAAGTTTTAAAAGAATAAGTGGGTTGAGTTGATTTTAAGATGCAAAGATAAGTCGTCATCCCTTAGCGAATAATTCCGCTAAAAGGGATGAATCATATCTAAACATATGGAAAAGAAGAAAGGTGCACAAGGCACAAAATCAATTGAATGGATTTGTATTTTTTAAAGTATGTACAAAAAGGTTTTTGATATATTTACATTTGATTTAATATTTGATTAAGAAAATAAAAGGAAAAGGTTAAAAATCGCTTGATCGAAATCAAGGTTTATTTATGAAATTGTTCGAAGTTTAGAAAACAAGAAGGTTTTGAAATAGGAAGAAGTTTTGAAAATTAAAGAATGGGGAGGAGATGAAGAGACTAGTCCTAATGCTTGAATTAAAAGCTAAGGAAAGAAGTTACCAAGACCAATATGTACAAGTCTTCAAAATTCGGACTTCCATCTTCAAAAGTTAATGACATCATTTGAGGCCAAGATTTCTAACCACTCCAACTTGAGCAAAGGGAATCCTAGAAGATCTAAGTCCAATCTCCAAAAGTTCGGGATAGTAACCATAAGTCCAAAGTTAGAAGTAACAAATTTTTTAAGAGTTTAATCCTTTATTAAGTGTTTTAATATCCAAATGGACAAAAAATAAAAAGCAAGCACAATATGAATATATACAAGCACAATATGAATATAAACAATGATATATGATATAATATGGCAAAATATAATAAGGAGATAAGGGAGCGAGAGATTTAAAATAAAAGAATAAGGTGCAAGAGATTAAATTTAAACAATTATATTCACATTATTATATTATATACAATATAAGGTGGTATGATGAACTTAATCAAGCACAACCACAACAATGAAAATAAAATTGAGGCAACCGGATCCAAGTGAATCTTTAATCGAATCGGGACAACTTTAGGTCTATGTTAAGCAATCGCCGAGTAATTTACGAAGTAATTACCCTACAAATGAGGCCGGCCACCACTAATTAAAGTGGAAAATATCCGTGTTAATACATGTTAGAGAAACGACATCATGGATCGTTCTCCGAAAACATGCCACACTAAAAGAAAGAGGAAGGTCTAATCTTAATCGAGATTATCGTTGAGTTTTCTCGATTAGCAACCTATCACGATCTCAAAGTATGGAGAATGATCCAAATGATCATTCATCCATAGATTTGAAATAATGAAGATTAAACTTAATCGGGAATCAACAATCTCGAATCGGAAGATTGTCATCGACCAAAATTAAAAGGAGATGAAGAATAGTGGGTCCAAAATAGATCCAATAAAAGAATAGAAAATATTTTTAAATCTCTTTTCTAAGAATTCCTTTTCCAAATATTTTTTAAAATTGTTTTTCTAAACAAATCTTTTTTCTAAATTCTTTCTAAAGTAACTCTTCTTAACATGCTCTTGAAATACTTTTTCTATGAAACATTTAAATCAAAAATAACTTGTAACAAAAATCAAATTTAAAAGAATCAAACTAAAGAATATTAATAAATAAAAAAAAGAAAAAAATGGACAAGGGAGGATGGATGAGGAAACGCGGGTCAGAGGTGTGGTAGATCCACATGGACCTCAATTGAGAACCCAACTCCAAGATCATTAACATCAGTTTTTATAAAAATAAAAAAAAAAAATAAAATAAATAAGAAGCAAATAATAAAGAAGCAAGAGCTTCTTATTCTCCTTCAAAGGGAATGCAAACGCAAAACAGGGGAAAGCCAAAACAATTCACGGCGGCGGCACCGATCCAACAATAACAACAATCGCTCCTCACCTCAAAAATCAAAAACGAAACTCTCTCCTTCTCGCGCTTTCTCTTCTTCTTCTTCACTAGATTTCTTTTTCAATTCGGTTTAGTGATTTGGGAATGGATTTTGGATTTAGGGATTTTTGGGAGATTGAAGATGGAATTGAGCAGCGATTTGAGTGGCTCTTCAAGCTTGAAATTGGAATGAGGTTGGGTCTCTATTTATAAGAGAAGAAGAGAATGAGATGATGCCGTTTCGTTTGATGGTCATTGCGTTTTGGAAAGCTCACGGTATTCTCGTGTCAATTTTCGTTTTTGATTTCCATTTATTTGCCTTTTGCTTTCTGATTTGATTCCGTGACGAAGCTGCCGTTTCACTCATTAACAGGCTGCGTTTTGATACTGTTGTTTTCGTTTTAGGTGCGGGACGCGTGCTGTGAACTTTTCACGTGCGGATGCGTGAGGCATTTTGTGTGAGCTACTTGGCTTGAAGCTGTTTTATTTACGGCGTATGAAGCTGAGGAAAGGCTTGGACAAGCTGGGGCGTGATAACGTATTGGCAGTTTTTGTTTGCTTCGTGGCTTGGAAATTCACGTGTTGCTGGGCTAGGCTTATTGTTTTTCTTTTGTTTTCGCAGCTGGGCTTACAAGAAATGTGGGGAAGTTGCTGCGGCTTGATTGTTGCTTTCGTTTGTGGGCCAGCTTGGAGGCTTGTGTTGTGAGGTACTTGCAAATGGCTGAGGCTGGGCAAAAGTGATGTCATGCGGCTTGGCTTCGGATACCGCGTGTGACTTGGGCCTGGTGGCTGGTTGTATTGTAGCTTTTGATTTGGCTGAGGATATGCGCTTGGATTGATGTCTGGCTGCGGGAAAGTAAAGTGTGGGCCTGGCTGGCGTATTGAATGCATGTGGCGTGTACGGAAGCTGGTAGTTTGATGCTTGTGTTGTTCATGAAGCTGGCTTGTGAAGTGAGCTAATTGGGAAAATGCAAGAGGAGTCAGATGTGAGGCTAGAAGGCTTGGATTGATGGAAAAGCATTGTACTTGGCTTATAGCTTGGAAATGTTTTTTTATTGTTTTATATTATAGAAAGTATTGTACACATTTTTTCATATTTTCAATGGACATTTGAACTAAAGTATGGGTTAAAAGAAAAAATAATAAAAAAATGATTTATGAATAAAACAAATGAAAATTGGATATTATATAGTAAAATGAGAAGAAAAAAAATATATTTGGTAAATGAATTGTAGGAATTGATGTGGATATAAAATTTGGGTATAAATGGATAAAAATGAAAAAATGATAATTTTGACATTTGGTAAAAAAATGAATAATAGGGATTTATTGATGTTTTGTGAAAATGGATAAAAAAGGCTATTGAATATGGATAATCGATAAATGAAAAATGGAAGAAAAGGTAATTATTGGAAGAAAAAAAATGGATAATGGATACGGATAGAATAAAATGATTTAATGGATATTGGATATGAAATTTGGTCTAAGATGGTTTAATCAAGAAATGGATAATGGATGGAATTTGGTTTTCAAGCCCACAACAAAATCTCAATTTTTCAAAAGCCTCTGATAAAATGGACACAGCCACCACAGACCCACTGAACAGCTTGCCAACACCACAGTCACTGATATTGTCAACTCAAGCCAACTGTCATCTGAAAACTGTCTGATATATCCTGATGATTCGCAACCAACTGAGGAAAATAAATCCTCAAATTAATTACTGATGAACTGAAGACCCGATGACCTGATAGCCACTTGAAGATTCAAACCGCAACACATTGTCTGATAAATGATGAACAAACCACACTTTGCACAGAAAACAACTGTCACACAACCCAATTTGTATTTTGAACACGCATTGCCTGATGAATGAATTACTGGCACACACGACTGGCAATCAACACAATCTTTTAATAGTTTGACCAGATTAGGTCAAACATCCACTTGAAATCGAATCGTGACTGAACAAACGCATCTGAATGGAATTACTATCTCATCCTCCTAAACCTGCAACACAGAGAAGAACACTGCAACATATTTTTTGTATTTTGGTTGGTAATCAGTAAATATAAACAAATATAAAACAGTAAAAATAATGGTGATCCCCTGAGAAGCATAGACCCGATCTGAGGAGAAACTCGGAAACCAAAGTGATCTTGTTTGATATGCAAAATGCAGATGATATGCGAAACAATCTTAGGGCAAAAATTAGGGTATTACAGCTGCCCCTATTTAAGTTTCTTCAATCCGGAGATATGAAGATTGACATCTTCGTCTCTACAAGATGGGAGAGACTTAAATACAGAAAAACCCAATTTTTGTCCTAAGAGAAAAATGATATGATATGAATATGATATGCAACCCCAAGATCTCTGTGGGGAAAATATGACCACCAGAGAACGAGCACATCTTGGGGACACAGAAGAAAATCCCGCTGGGGAAACAACAGACAAACAAAGAGTTACCAGGAAAATAAATCACTGGATAACAGACTCCACTTGGGGAAACGATATGATATAATCAAAACACAAGATCCAACCAGGGAAATATAAACACCCTACCAGAAAATCAATTAAACAAAATATTTGAGTCCAAGAAACGGAGAAATACTGTGTTGGATAAGAAATCATCAACTACCTGGTTTACTGGGTAGGAAATACATCAGACTCGACTATCAATTTACTGGATAGGAGAAAAATCCGGAGGAATGACCTCAATTACCTTTTTACTGGGCAGGAAACTCTCAACTACCTGATTTACTGGGTAGGAAATATAACAGACTCGACTATCGATTTACTGGATAGGAGCAAAATTCGGAGGAATAGCCTTTACTGCTTTTTACTGAGCAACAAAACTTTCAACTACCTGATTTACTGGGCAGGAGAAAACAAATGACTCAACTATCGATTTACTGGATAGGAGCTAAATAAAGAGGAATGACCTCAATCACCTTTTTACTGGGTAAGAAAACTTTCAACTACCTGAATTACTGGGTAGAGAATATAACAGACTCGACTATCGATTTACTGGATAGGAGATATAAAAGGACTCGACTATCGATTTACTGGATAGGAGTATGATCATCTACCTGGTTTATTGGGTAGGAACTCAATCAAATTACCTTTTTACTGGGTAAGAGAAAAAAAATATCTGATTTTATCACCTTTTTACTGGGTAAGAGGAAAATAACTTGACTACCGGATTTACTAGGTAGAACAAATCACGACTACCTGATTTACTGGGTAGGAAATATAAAGGACTCGACTATCAATTTACTGGATAGGAGCAAAATACGGAGGAATAAACTCAATTACCTTTTTACTGGGTAAGAAAACTTCTCGACTACCTGATTTACTGGGCAGGAGTATAAGGGACTCGACTATCGATTTACTGGATAGGAGTATGGTCAACTACCTGATTTACTGGGTAGGAACTCAATCAAAGTGAAACAGCTTCTATTACCTTTTTACTGGGTAAGAAGAAAAATATTGGCTACCGGATTTACTGGGTAGAAATTCAATCAAATTACCTTTTTACTGGGTAAGAGAAACATATCTGATTACATTACCTTTTTACTGGGTAAGAAAAATAATTTGACTACCGGATTTACTGGGTAGAACAAATTCTCGACTACCTGATTTACTGGGTAGGAGCTGAATCAAAGAATAACAAACTCTATTACCTTTTTACTGGGTAAGAGGATAAAATCTCGACTACCGGATTTACTGGGTAGGAGCACAAGTAAAAGAACTTGATCAAATCTGATAATATTACCCACTATCGATTTACTGATAGCTAAATTCCAGAGCAAAATACTCAAGCTGGAGAAAATGTTGCCCACTATCAAACAATGACAGCTTAATTCCAAAGCAAATATACTCAAGCTGGAGAAAATGTTGCCCACTATCAAACAATGACAGCTTAATTCCAAAGCAAATATATCCGCAAAAAAGGGGGACCAAAGTTCAATCCAAGAACAAATTGGAGAGAAACGGTCAGACAAGACTCATCCCAAGGAGGAAATATCTCAACTGGGGAAAATCCATCCAGATAATAAACTGGGAAGGAAACTGAATCAATATCTTCCACGAGAAACAAACTCAGTGGGGAATTAGAAAGGATTAACTCTTTCTGCTTAATGGTCGACACTCTAAACTTGAGAGGAATACGACACATACACTCTGTGGGGAAAATCCACACCCAAGAGCAGATAACAATGATAAACGCAAGAATGCAAGCAAAAAATGCTATGCTTATGCTTATGAATATGCTTATGAATATGCTGACAAAACAGACATAAAGATAAGAAACAGGTGACATAAACACCACAACAACCGGATACTCGGCTAATCCCAAGGCAATAGTGCAGGGAAACAACTGGAGATTCAATCTTGAAATCTGCAGGGGAAAATCATAAGCCATCAAAGGAATAAAATCCTGCTACAAGGCCTAAATCATGATAAAACAGCATCTGCTAAGAATATCATCCTGCTGAGGCAAAGGTAATAATCTGCTGAGGATGGAAGTCTCCTGATAAAAATCAAACTTCACAAAGAATAACTGTCATACCACTCCTGTTCCACCTGGGGATAGAGTGCCAGACTTGCTAAAAATCACATAGGAAACTGCTGGAAATCAACACATGCAGACCTACTGGGGATCCATATGGGGATATCAGAAGTTAGCATCATAGCCACAACACAGTTACAAGGGATTTTAAATCAATACCCAACATAGGGTAAAAGAAAACCTCTAAATTGACTGCTATATCAATACTTCTATATTCAAAGATGCAAATAATCAAGCTGAGGAACATGAGGTCAGCTGGGGATTCACAATACTTCTCGATTCAAAGATAATATGCTGAGGAAGAAATCAGAACTCAACTAGGGATTCTCAAAAAACATCCCTTCCAACAACTCTTCTGGGGAATACATACAATCTCCAATCGACATCATGGTTGGGGAACAAAACATCATTAACATCAATCTGTCAAGACTATCCAGGAACTTCGCATGGACACAACCGAATCAAACCCTGCTTTGGGAGAGACAAGTTACACACATCCAAACTTTACCATTCTTGGAATCACTATCGACATCCTTTATTTGTTCAGATATCAAAAGAAAAATGTTTTTAAAATCTTCAAAAATTAAATTTATTAAATTCGTTTCAAAAATCATCATCAACAATAAATTGAAATTTTGTAAACAGAAACAATATAAAGAATTGCAAACAATTGGATAAAAGCTCAAATTCATTGATAGAATGGTAGTCAGCAAATGGCATGACTCCATGGATCATTACAAGTTTGAAAAATGGTAAATACATGGAAAAGGGCTACATTGAGATACAATGATCACCATTCTCCCTATCAACTTTGAACTCCACTGTGTCCGAAACTTCAGTCAAGGATGAGTGAATAAGAATCTTTGATGAATAATTTTTCTGAGGAACAAGAATCTGAAATCCTCGGTTGCTACAAGCGATTCAGTCTGTCGACGCAGTTACTTGCCATGATCCCTAACTTTTGCCTAGATTGCCCTTTCGGGTTTTCAATCTACCAGGATAATTATTTCTGTTTTTTGTCTCTAATTTTTGCCTGGACCGCCCTTTCGGGTTTTCAATCCACCGAGACGCTCATTTTTGCCTAAGCCGCCCTTTCGGGTTTTCAACTTAGCGAGCTGTTCTTTTATTTTTTAGGCGAAGTATTTCTTGACTGCATCCGCATTCACAGGACGAGTGATCTCCTCACCATCCATAGTTGCAAGAATTAATGAACCGCCAGAGAAGGCTTTCTTAACAACATATGGTCCATCATAGTTCGGAGTCCACTTGCCCCGAGAATCTTTAAGGAAAGACTGAATCTTTTTGAGCACGAGGTCGCCTTCTCTGAATACACGAGGTTTGACCTTCTTATCAAAAGCTTTCTTCATTCTTTGCTGGTACAACCGACCATGACACAAAGCTTTAAATCTCTTTTCTTCAATCAAATTCAACTGGTCAAATCTACTCTGACACCATTCAGCCTCAGTCAACTTGGCTTCCATCAGAACTCTCATTGATGGGATCTCAACTTCGACGGGGAGCACTGCTTCCATACCATAAACAAGTGAGAAAGGGGTTGCCCCTGTTGAAGTGCGGACAGATGTACGATACCCATGCAAAGCAAAAGGGAGCATCTCATGCCAGTCCTTGTATGTCACAACCATCTTCTGAATGATCTTCTTAATATTCTTATTCGCAGCTTCAACAGCCCCATTCATCTTCGGTCTATAAGGAGAGGAATTATGGTGTTGAATCTTGAAATCTTCGCAAAGCTCTTTCATCATCTTATTGTTCAAGTTCGAACCATTATCAGTAATGATTCTATTCGGAACACCATATCTGCAGATAAGATTATTCTTGATAAACCGAACCACAACTTGCTTGGTTACATTAGCATACGATGCCGCCTCCACCCACTTGGTGAAATAGTCAATTGCCACGAGAATAAAACGATGTCCATTCGAAGCCTTGGGTTCAATCATGCCAATCATATCAATTCCCCACATGGAGAAAGGCCATGGGGAAGAAATCACATTGAGATAAGCTGGTGGCACATGAATCTTATCAGCATACACCTGACACTTATGGCATTTTTTCACATATTTGCAACAATCAGATTCCATTGTCAACCAATAGTAACCTGCTCTCAGCATCTTTTTAGCCATTGCATGCCCATTGGCATGGGTGCCAAAAGATCCTTCATGAATTTCTTTCATCAACATGTCTGCTTCGTGTCTATCCACGCATCTGAGCAAGACCATGTCGAAATTTCTCTTGTAAAGCACATTTCCATTCAGGAAGAAATTGCCTGCCAATCTCCTCAAGGTTCTCTTATCTTTACCAGATGCCCCAAGCGGGTATTCTTGACTCTGGAGAAAACATTTAATATCGTGATACCAAGGCTTGTCATCGTGGACTTCTTCAACTGCAAACACATGAGCTGGTCTTTCAAGTCGATTCACACTGATCATAGGAACATCATTCCACTGGTGCACTTTTATCATGGAAGTTATGGTTGCTAAAGCATCAGCCATTTGATTCTTATCACGAGGAATATAATGGAATTCAACTTCGGTGAAGAACGTTGATATCTTCCTGGCATAATCTCTATAGGGGATCAAGTGAGGTTGATGAGTTACCCACGTGCCCTGAATCTGATTAATCACCAAGGCAGAATCTCCATATACATCAAGATGTTTAATCCTTAAATCAACAGCTTCTTCTAGACCCATAATGCAGGCTTCATACTCAGCTTCATTATTGGTACAAGGAAAAGTCAATCTTGCGGCAAAAGGAATATGTGAACCATCGGGAGTAATGATCATTGCCCCAATTCCTCTTCCACGTGCATTCACAGCACCATCAAAAACTAAACCCCATCGAGATCCAGGCTCCGGCCCTTCCTCAATCAAAGGTTCATCATTATCTTTTACTTTCAAAAACATCACATCTTCATCTGGAAAATCCAACTTGACAGGTTGGTAATCATCAATCGGTTGATGTGCCAAATAGTCAGCCAAGATACTACTTTTTATAGCTTTTTGAGTCCGGTACTCGATATCATATTCTGATAATAACATTTGCCAACGAGCAATCCTCCCAGTTAAAGCAGGCTTTTCAAAAATATACTTGATTGGATCCATTTTAGAGATCAACCAAGTTGTATGATTCAGCATATACTGGCGAAGACGCTTTGCAGCCCAAGCTAAGGCACAACAAGTTTTTTCAAGCATTGAATACCGAGACTCACAATCAGTGAATTTCTTACTCAAGTAGTAAATTGCATGTTCTTTTCTTCCAGTTTCATCTTGCTGACCGAGCACACAACCCATGGAATCTTCCAACACAGTCAAGTACATGATCATCGGTCTACCTTCCACCGGAGGAGACAAAATAGGAGGTTCAAGCAGATATTCTTTAATACTTTCAAACGCCTTCTGGCAATCATCTGTCCAGACACAGCCTTTATCTTTCCGAAGCAACTTGAAAATCGGAGCACATGTGGCAGTCATGTGAGAGATAAACCTTGAGATATAATTCAATCGGCCCAAGAATCCTCTGACTTGCTTTTCGGTTCTTGGAGCAGGCATTTCCTGAATAGCTTTCACTTTATCAGGATCAACTTCAATACCTCTTTGGCTAACAATGAAACCTAGCAACTTTCCAGAACGTACACCAAAAGTGCATTTGTTCGGATTCAGACGAAGCTTATACTTTCTCAATCTTTGAAACAACTTCAGCAAATGCTCAACATGATCCTCTTCATTCTTCGACTTGGCGATCATATCATCAACATATACTTCGATTTCTTTATGCATCATATCATGGAAAAGTGTAGTCATAGCTCTTTGATACGTCGCACCAGCATTCCTCAATCCAAAAGGCATCACTCTGTAACAGAATGTTCCCCATGGTGTAATAAATGTGGTCTTTTCCATATCCTCGGGTGCCATCTTTATTTGATTATAACCGGAAAATCCGTCCATAAAAGAGAACACATCAAACTTAGCCGTATTATCTACCAACATATCAATATGTGGCAATGGAAAATCATCTTTCGGACTAGCTTTGTTCAAATCTCTGTAATCTACGCACATTCGGACTTTTCCGTCTTTCTTCGGAACAGGTACAATATTGGCCACCCATTCAGGATAAATTGACGTCACAAGGAAACCAGCATCAATCTGCTTTTGAACCTCCTCTTTGATTTTTAATGCCATATCTGGATGAGTTCTTCTGAGCTTCTGCTTTACAGGTGGACATTCAGGCTTCAACGGCAATCTGTGCTCCACAATATTAGTATCAAGACCTGGCATGTCTTGATAAGACCAAGCAAATACATCAACATATTCTCTGAGAAGCTCTATAATCCTCTTCTTAACATCAGGATCCAGCAATGCTCCAACTTTGACCTCTTTCTTTTCATCTTCAGAACCCAAGTTGACCATCTCTATAGACTCTCTATGAGGCTGAATAATCTTCTCCTCGTGCTCAAGCAACCGAGAAATTTCATCTGGAATCTCTTCATCATCCTCTTCCTCAGCTTCAAACACAGGGAATTCAAAGTTGGGAGAGGGCATAGGATCATTGTTTTCAATGGGTTTATCAATCATCCTGCACAATGATTTTATTTTTATTTTAGAAAATGAACAAAAGTGCAAACAATATGCAGATACACAATTATTATTATTTTTAGGGTTTTTTATGTTACCATTTTTCAGAATAAAGCAAAAATAAAAAAAACACATATGGAAATAACAAAAATAACATTTTATTGATGATGATCAAATTTGAAACAAAGCCCGACAAACATCACTTTCACCTTGGGCAGAGTGAAAGGATTTTTGAAAGAAAATAAAAACAAATTACTTTGAAGAATGAACGATAAAAGGAACATCAACAGCGATCCAGTTCTGGCAAATCTTTCCATGCGTCACAAAGTCAAGCATTTCTTCGTCTTCATCATCGTCATCAATGATGGCAGCAGCGGAATGGTCGTTGATAAATCCAGCACTTCGGAAGCCTTCTTGAATAGTCTTTGGATCTTTGATAACTACACCTGGCGCAAAGCCGATACCAAAACCTTCCTTGTTGTCGACAGCATCAATAATTCTTCCCCAACCATCAGATTGACCAGCTTCAATCACTCGCAGAGCATCTTTGAAAGAGGACATGGGCATGGCATTCTTCTTAACAACACTATTCACAACAGAAAGAGCTTGAAACGACGTTCCCACCTCTTCCTCGGCATCGATATAAGAAAAAGAAGACAGATTACTCACGAGCATCGCCCTCTCACCTTCGATGGTCACCAATTTACCTTCTCTTACAAACTTCAGCTTCTGATGAAGAGTGGATGTTACAGCTCCAGCTTCGTGGATCCATGGTCTTCCGAGGAGACAACTATATGCGGGACGTATATCCATTACTTGAAAAGTAATCTTGAATATAAACGGTCCAATAAGAATGGGAAGATCCACCTCTCCAATCACTGTCTTCTTCGACCCGTCAAATGCCTTTACTATAATCCCACTGTGCCTCATGGGAGCACCTTGAAATGCAAGCTTTGACAATGTCGACTTTGGCATAACATTCAGAGACGAGCCGGTATCAACCAACACCTTAGATAAAGCATCTTCTTGACAATTCACCGAGATGTGCAGAGCCAAGTTATGATTTCTTCCTTCTTCAGGCAGATCGTCATCACAGAAACTCAAATTGTTGCATGAAGTGATATTCGCCACAATACTATCAAATTGATCAACAGTCACGTCATGGTCAACATAGGCTTGATCCAGAATCTTCTGCAATGACTGCCTATGAGCTTCAGAACTCAACAAGAGAGACAACACTGATATCTTTGAAGGAGTTTGCAGTAACTGCTCAGAAATATTATACTCACTCTTCTTTATCAGCTTTAACACTTCATCATCATTATTACCAGATTGGCTCGATTGGGTGACAACATCCATAATCTGCTTGCTCGCATTGGTATCTTCAACTCTCTTCGGAGGGTCTGAAGCATACAATCTACCACTTCGGGTAACTTTCGTCACATCAGCAATGCTAACCACAGACTTTGGAGTAGGAAGAGGAACTTCCCTACCATTATCTATCATCGTAGCATTATACCTGTACGGAACAGCTTTGTCAGACTCATATGGCATTGGACCGGGTACATTGATCACCAATGGAGTAACAGCAGTCTGGCGACTATCAAAAGAAAACACCATTCTCTCAGGAGCAACCCTTTCAGGAAGGTTGAACTGAGGCATAATGACATTCACTTCATTCTCGTATTCATCTCTCTTCGCTGTTACTTCGATCAGCTTATCGTCCATCATCTTCTGGATATCTCTTTTCACAATCACGCAACCACGAGGATTCACCGAGCAGATACAACATCCAGCATAGTCATGATCGATATCGTGATATTCACTCAGGAAAGCATGCATCTCTACCAGAGATCTTCGGATATGACTGACTTCATAGATTTTGAACAACCCCGGACAACCAGCAACCATATTCACAGACGCATTACCATGCTTCGGCAACGGATCCTTCTGTATATTAGGATTAACATCATTAAAATACAGAACATTGTTCCTCATCAATTTCTGTACTTCAAACTTCAAAGGATAACAGTTCTCAACATCATGCCCCGGGGCACCCTGATGAAAAGCACATCGGGCTTCTGGCTTATACCACCATGGAATAGTTTCTGGAACTGGAGGTGGAGGACGAGTCTGCACAAGATTCTTTGCAATTAAAGACGGAAGCAAGTTTGCATACAGCACAGGAATAGGATCAAAACTGGGCTTAGCCCGAGCTTGTTGATTACCACCTTGTTGCACAGAAGGTTGCTGATAACGAGGTTGGAACTTTGGAACAGCTGGCACAGTTGGAGCCATGTTAATCATTGGTGTAACAGAAGCCACATGCTGTGAATGGTGATTCATACGATTGTGAGGTCTTTTATAACTTTCTCGGGATACTGCATTAGTCTCATTTTCTTTCTTTTTCCCGAAGTTGAACCTTCTAGAACTTGAACTATTACTGTTCTCTTGAGTCAACCGTCCCTCACGGACACCTTCTTCTAAACGCATACCCATGCTCACCATCTCAGTGAAGTCAGAAGGAGCACTTGCTATCATTCTCTCGTAATAAAAAGAACCCAACGTCTTCAAGAAAATCTTTGTCATTTCTTTTTCTTCTAACGGAGGAACAATCTGAGCTGCCAGCTCTCTCCATCTCTGTGCATATTCTTTAAAAGTCTCTTTGTCCTTCTGGGACATAGCACGGAGTTGATCTCTATCAGGCGCCATATCAACATTGTACTTATACTGCTTCACAAAAGCTTCTCCCAAATCATTGAAGGTCTTGATTTGACTATTATCCAGACTCATATACCACCTCATAGGTGCCCCAGTTAAACTGTCCTGGAAATAGTGAATCAGCAGCTTATCATTATCAGTCTGAGTCGACATCTTTCTTGCATACATCGTCAGATGGCTCACTGGACAAGTATTGCCTTTGTACTTCTCAAACTCAGGCAGCTTGAATTTGTAAGGAACTTTAACATTCGGGACCAGACAAAGGTCATAAGCATCTTTTCCAAACAAATCTTTGTGTTTCAAAGCTCTCATCTCCCTCTGGATCTCAACAAATCGTCCCTGGAAGTCATCAAGTCTTTCAGCAACTCCAGCACCTTCGCTGGGCTCAGCATGGTAAATCATCTCATCCTGATGCGGAAAATTGCGCACTACAGGCGATACAGCAGTCACAATTGGAGGAAGAGTAGTCCACACTGGCTGTGGGATAGCATTAAATGCAGCAGTCTCCGGACGATGAGGAGGACGATATCCAGCAGGAAAAAAGTCAACAGGCCTGCCCCAGGGCGTGCTAACAGGTATACGATGGTGAGGAGAAATAACAGTCTCCACAGGAATGGATGCGGTAACAACCTCTGAGATGACAGTATTCTGAGCAGGAGGACTAGGAGGCGGCTGATTCTGAGCAGCCATCAAATTTTCCATCATAGCAGTCACTCTCTCCAAGCTTTCCCTCAAATAAGTAACCTCTTCGCGCAGCTCGCGATTCTCTTGTTGCAAAGTATCCATCACTCTTCTTCGATTAGCTCGAGTATCGAAACGATGAGTCAGCTTGACAGGAACACTGAGATGAAGACCAAGAAACAACAATAAGAACCCTGGAGAACACTCAAAAAGCAAGACAAATGTGAATATGATGCATGCTATGTATATGCAAATGCAAAGATTTCAAAGGATTATAAGTTAACTTGCAATATTCATAAAGAAACACTTTTTGAAATACTGAAAAACTCATTCTCATTAATATCAAAGTGAGGATTACAAATGAAGTACAAAACATCAATAATCCTAATACATAAGAGAAAGAGTAAACTAGGCCTAAGGAATCATATCCGAAGAAGTCCCGAATCCTGGCTGATACTTCATGCGAATCCTCTTGATCTCACTCTTGTACCGCTCTTCCATATCTTCCTTATCCTTCACCAACTTGTCGACAATGGCCTTCCAAGCACCGGAAGTAGGAGGAATAGTAGAGGGAGTACTAGAGGAAAATAAATCCTCTCTCGGCCTCTTCGTGACGCGCCGCTCAAGTAGCTCAATAAGATCATCCTTCTCCTTAAGCTGCTCCTGCATAGTAGTCCTCTCAAGTAACCAATCTTCCTTTTCTTTCTTCATCTTCTCTAACTCTTCTTGAAGAACCAACTTCTCATCAACGGGAGGTAGAAAAGCAGACAAAGGCAATATGGGAAACATAGGCTCCTCGGGTGGATAAGGCATCTTGAGCTTGGAAGCTCTAGATTGAACCCACTGAATATAACAATCGGACGGAGGAAGGTGTTGTCTACCCAATTGACCTTTCTCTTTCCTATGAACAGCATGCCAAGAATGAGCAATCCTTTTCTTCATCTCTATATGATCATCACCATTAAGAAAGAAGAAACGGGATAAAGCAAGATTATTTGGAACATCCTTCAAACAATAACCAAACTGACGTCTAGCCAAAATAGGATTGTAGCTAATTCCCCCACGTGTACCAAGAAGAGGTACATTAGGGAATTCTCCACAACTATAAATGAGAACTCCGGTGTCATAATAAGAGCTATACCACGTCATGTCCTTGTGAGAAAGCGACATCAACCTCTGAGACCATCTTCGATTCTCTCTGTTATCCTTGAAAACATCTGACTTCGGTAGGTGCGAAATAAACCACCTATAAAGAAGAGGAGCACAACAAACAATCTCTCCGTCGCCTTTAGAAGTCCTATACTGAAAGGCATGGTACATGTCTCCAAGCAAGGTAGGAATCGGGTTCTTCTTCAAGAAGATTTGAATAGCATTCTCATCCACAATGCCATCCAAATTTGGAAACAAAACAATCCCGTAGATAAGCAAAACAAGGATAGCCTCAAATGTATCTCTATGACCCAAAGCAAGTGAGGTGGAAGCCTTTCCCATCAAAAACTTGGCATTAATACCACGGACATTCCCTTTTGGGAGAAACTTCCCATTAAGCTCGGATTCCTTAAGAAACAATGCTTTAGCAATAACCTTGACAGTAAGCTCCTTCTCTAAACCAGTGAAAAGAAACTCCTTGTCCAGAATGGGCAAACCTAACCAATGAGAATATTCCTCCAGAGTAGGTACAAGCTGATAGTCTGGAAAGGTAAAACAATGGTGCAACGGGTCATAAAACTGAGCCAAAGTAGGGAGAATCCCCTCAGGTACATCAAGATCCAACATGTGCAACAGCTTTCCATGACATTTTCGGAACTCTTGGGTATCAGCAACCAAAGCTCCTAGCTTCCTTAACTCTACAATATTAGGACTCTTGAAAGTATACTTCTTTGTATTCCTCCTTTCGAAAGTCATAGCCATGGACATCTGAAATTTGCAAAAGTTTCTTATAAGTCCTTTGAAATCTTACGGATAATGCTCATGAATGTTATGATGGCATGTATGCAACAACCACAAACAAGATCACACAAGGCACACGGGCTTAGGTTCCGAGTCACGAGCATGAAGTCAAGGTAACAGAACCAACCCACACAGGTAAGTACTAAGGTTTTGTCTTCATTGTACCTGCAAGAAACCAAAAGGGTGCTAACAGAGGTGCCCGGAGTTATCAGCCATCTTTAGAATTTTATCGGTACGTTGGATTACTCCCCAACCGATAACATTCTTAAAATAGACCTCGTCCGAGTGTAGTATCGCGTGACAACCGCCTTAGATTTACATCCAGACGACTTCCGCACTACGTTCCTAAATTGGCTTAGATGGGTTAAGGGTTCTAAGGTCCTCAGTATGATCAGCTCAAAGTCAGAAAATAATGCCACGTACGATTACTCGTCATGACATTGATAGTCCAAGAGAGCCTAACCGAGTGGAGATTATCAAATTGATATTGCTTTGGACTACTCCATCGCATATCGCTTTGAATATCGCCGTCCTATCATAAGTGTCACTCAGATCCGGGTTAGAATCTATCTCACACAGAGGATCACCAAAACCAAAACGGAACAAACAAATAACAAACAATTCAAACCAAAGCGATAAATAAATCAAAGTAGGCTAAATCCGCTTAGAGATTACTCCCCAGCAGAGTCGCCACTTTTCTGTAGCGGTAAAATCGTGAGTGTAAGCTATTGATTAACTTAACTCGATTAACACAGAGTCGCCACCGCGCTTTTCTTTATTTCCGAATGGAAAAAGGTAAAAGAACGAATAAAAACCTAGGATTCTAAAAGCAAAGGCTAAAAGAAATAAACAGAGATTGGGTAAGGGGATTGGTTATGAACCGGGAAGGTTTTAGGCACCCGACTCATCCGTGGTACTCCACGGGAGCCCTTTGAAATACTTATTGCTTTTGGTCTGAAATTGGTTTGTTTAAAATGATGGAAGAGATGAGAAGAAGAATATTTTTTAATAATTTTGTGTTTGATAAGGTTTTAAAGCCTTATGCCTACGTACCCACAACGTGCAATGCGAGATCAAAACCCCGTAGTTCGTGGTACAAAGTTTTAAAAGAATAAGTGGGTTGAGTTGATTTTAAGATGCAAAGATAAGTCGTCATCCCTTAGCGAATAATTCCGCTAAAAGGGATGAATCATATCTAAACATATGGAAAAGAAGAAAGGTGCACAAGGCACAAAATCAATTGAATGGATTTGTATTTTTTAAAGTATGTACAAAAAGGTTTTTGATATATTTACATTTGATTTAATATTTGATTAAGAAAATAAAAGGAAAAGGTTAAAAATCGCTTGATCGAAATCAAGGTTTATTTATGAAATTGTTCGAAGTTTAGAAAACAAGAAGGTTTTGAAATAGGAAGAAGTTTTGAAAATTAAAGAATGGGGAGGAGATGAAGAGACTAGTCCTAATGCTTGAATTAAAAGCTAAGGAAAGAAGTTACCAAGACCAATATGTACAAGTCTTCAAAATTCGGACTTCCATCTTCAAAAGTTAATGACATCATTTGAGGCCAAGATTTCTAACCACTCCAACTTGAGCAAAGGGAATCCTAGAAGATCTAAGTCCAATCTCCAAAAGTTCGGGATAGTAACCATAAGTCCAAAGTTAGAAGTAACAAATTTTTTAAGAGTTTAATCCTTTATTAAGTGTTTTAATATCCAAATGGACAAAAAATAAAAAGCAAGCACAATATGAATATATACAAGCACAATATGAATATAAACAATGATATATGATATAATATGGCAAAATATAATAAGGAGATAAGGGAGCGAGAGATTTAAAATAAAAGAATAAGGTGCAAGAGATTAAATTTAAACAATTATATTCACATTATTATATTATATACAATATAAGGTGGTATGATGAACTTAATCAAGCACAACCACAACAATGAAAATAAAATTGAGGCAACCGGATCCAAGTGAATCTTTAATCGAATCGGGACAACTTTAGGTCTATGTTAAGCAATCGCCGAGTAATTTACGAAGTAATTACCCTACAAATGAGGCCGGCCACCACTAATTAAAGTGGAAAATATCCGTGTTAATACATGTTAGAGAAACGACATCATGGATCGTTCTCCGAAAACATGCCACACTAAAAGAAAGAGGAAGGTCTAATCTTAATCGAGATTATCGTTGAGTTTTCTCGATTAGCAACCTATCACGATCTCAAAGTATGGAGAATGATCCAAATGATCATTCATCCATAGATTTGAAATAATGAAGATTAAACTTAATCGGGAATCAACAATCTCGAATCGGAAGATTGTCATCGACCAAAATTAAAAGGAGATGAAGAATAGTGGGTCCAAAATAGATCCAATAAAAGAATAGAAAATATTTTTAAATCTCTTTTCTAAGAATTCCTTTTCCAAATATTTTTTAAAATTGTTTTTCTAAACAAATCTTTTTTCTAAATTCTTTCTAAAGTAACTCTTCTTAACATGCTCTTGAAATACTTTTTCTATGAAACATTTAAATCAAAAATAACTTGTAACAAAAATCAAATTTAAAAGAATCAAACTAAAGAATATTAATAAATAAAAAAAAGAAAAAAATGGACAAGGGAGGATGGATGAGGAAACGCGGGTCAGAGGTGTGGTAGATCCACATGGACCTCAATTGAGAACCCAACTCCAAGATCATTAACATCAGTTTTTATAAAAATAAAAAAAATAAAAAAAATAAATAAGAAGCAAATAATAAAGAAGCAAGAGCTTCTTATTCTCCTTCAAAGGGAATGCAAACGCAAAACAGGGGAAAGCCAAAACAATTCACGGCGGCGGCACCGATCCAACAATAACAACAATCGCTCCTCACCTCAAAAATCAAAAACGAAACTCTCTCCTTCTCGCGCTTTCTCTTCTTCTTCTTCACTAGATTTCTTTTTCAATTCGGTTTAGTGATTTGGGAATGGATTTTGGATTTAGGGATTTTTGGGAGATTGAAGATGGAATTGAGCAGCGATTTGAGTGGCTCTTCAAGCTTGAAATTGGAATGAGGTTGGGTCTCTATTTATAAGAGAAGAAGAGAATGAGATGATGCCGTTTCGTTTGATGGTCATTGCGTTTTGGAAAGCTCACGGTATTCTCGTGTCAATTTTCGTTTTTGATTTCCATTTATTTGCCTTTTGCTTTCTGATTTGATTCCGTGACGAAGCTGCCGTTTCACTCATTAACAGGCTGCGTTTTGATACTGTTGTTTTCGTTTTAGGTGCGGGACGCGTGCTGTGAACTTTTCACGTGCGGATGCGTGAGGCATTTTGTGTGAGCTACTTGGCTTGAAGCTGTTTTATTTACGGCGTATGAAGCTGAGGAAAGGCTTGGACAAGCTGGGGCGTGATAACGTATTGGCAGTTTTTGTTTGCTTCGTGGCTTGGAAATTCACGTGTTGCTGGGCTAGGCTTATTGTTTTTCTTTTGTTTTCGCAGCTGGGCTTACAAGAAATGTGGGGAAGTTGCTGCGGCTTGATTGTTGCTTTCGTTTGTGGGCCAGCTTGGAAGCTTGTGTTGTGAGGTACTTGCAAATGGCTGAGGCTGGGCAAAAGTGATGTCATGCGGCTTGGCTTCGGATACCGCGTGTGACTTGGGCCTGGTGGCTGGTTGTATTGTAGCTTTTGATTTGGCTGAGGATATGCGCTTGGATTGATGTCTGGCTGCGGGAAAGTAAAGTGTGGGCCTGGCTGGCGTATTGAATGCATGTGGCGTGTACGGAAGCTGGTAGTTTGATGCTTGTGTTGTTCATGAAGCTGGCTTGTGAAGTGAGCTAATTGGGAAAATGCAAGAGGAGTCAGATGTGAGGCTAGAAGGCTTGGATTGATGGAAAAGCATTGTACTTGGCTTATAGCTTGGAAATGTTTTTTTATTGTTTTATATTATAGAAAGTATTGTACACATTTTTTCATATTTTCAATGGACATTTGAACTAAAGTATGGGTTAAAAGAAAAAATAATAAAAAAATGATTTATGAATAAAACAAATGAAAATTGGATATTATATAGTAAAATGAGAAGAAAAAAAATATATTTGGTAAATGAATTGTAGGAATTGATGTGGATATAAAATTTGGGTATAAATGGATAAAAATGAAAAAATGATAATTTTGACATTTGGTAAAAAAATGAATAATAGGGATTTATTGATGTTTTGTGAAAATGGATAAAAAAGGCTATTGAATATGGATAATCGATAAATGAAAAATGGAAGAAAAGGTAATTATTGGAAGAAAAAAAATGGATAATGGATACGGATAGAATAAAATGATTTAATGGATATTGGATATGAAATTTGGTCTAAGATGGTTTAATCAAGAAATGGATAATGGATGGAATTTGGTTTTCAAGCCCACAACAAAATCTCAATTTTTCAAAAGCCTCTGATAAAATGGACACAGCCACCACAGACCCACTGAACAGCTTGCCAACACCACAGTCACTGATATTGTCAACTCAAGCCAACTGTCATCTGAAAACTGTCTGATATATCCTGATGATTCGCAACCAACTGAGGAAAATAAATCCTCAAATTAATTACTGATGAACTGAAGACCCGATGACCTGATAGCCACTTGAAGATTCAAACCGCAACACATTGTCTGATAAATGATGAACAAACCACACTTTGCACAGAAAACAACTGTCACACAACCCAATTTGTATTTTGAACACGCATTGCCTGATGAATGAATTACTGGCACACACGACTGGCAATCAACACAATCTTTTAATAGTTTGACCAGATTAGGTCAAACATCCACTTGAAATCGAATCGTGACTGAACAAACGCATCTGAATGGAATTACTATCTCATCCTCCTAAACCTGCAACACAGAGAAGAACACTGCAACATATTTTTTGTATTTTGGTTGGTAATCAGTAAATATAAACAAATATAAAACAGTAAAAATAATGGTGATCCCCTGAGAAGCATAGACCCGATCTGAGGAGAAACTCGGAAACCAAAGTGATCTTGTTTGATATGCAAAATGCAGATGATATGCGAAACAATCTTAGGGCAAAAATTAGGGTATTACACATGGTTAGGAATTAAATTCATTATATAACAAAGCCTTTATTAAGTGGATTTTAATTAAGGGTGAGATTAAGAAATGAGTTTTATGGTTTGTAAGACAACTTGAGGAGGACTTGTCCATTAAACACTAGGGTTAGTCCTTCTTAACCATAAAGGAAGAATTAGAACCCTAACGTAAGACCCAAGTTACAAGATGAAGTCTTAGTGATTATTAAGGTGATTTGATTAAGAGGTTTAAACAAATTAAAGGTTTAACACTTAGGATTAAAGTTATACACTCCATCCTAATAGAAGGATACAGGCATAACCCTAATTCCAAAGTCCTAAAACTTTAAGAGTTTAGTCTTTGATTATTGAGATGAGAAGAGAGACTCAAGGAGACTCAAAGGTAAAAACTAAGGGGGACTAATCACAACCCTAATTATTATCATACTTGGATGTTCCTATGGTTTGTAAGGCTTGATAAAGATCTTCAAGATGGCCACCAATGGAAGAAGCAAAAGAAAGGAGGAAGAAGAAACAAGTTACTTACTTCATTGAAGAAGATAAGTAACTTGAAGAAAGAAAGTGAGAAAGAATGAACACAAGTGAACAAGTTCACTTCAAAGAAACCAGCAAGATGCATATGAAAGAGATGAAGAGAAATGAGAAATGAAGGCAAATCCACTTCTCAAAGTAACTTACCACCTGAAAAGGTTAGCATGAATGCATAAGATGTAAAGCATAAAGGAATGAAATGAAATGAGATGAAATGACTAAATTCAGAAGTGATTATGTAATGTTAATGTCATGTGAGATGATGCAAAGGCATACAAAATGCATATGTATGATCATACAAGAATGAGATGTCATGTGAGCATGCTTTGAAGTTTGAAAGTTCATGAAAGTTAATGAAAGAAAGTGAATGCAACTCATGGAAAATGAATGGAGGAATGATCAAGCATGATTCTAACATGTCCTAAGATGTCTAAGATTACATATGAATTCATGAAATGTCATATCAAGTTCATGTATGGATGTATATGCAAGATGAATGCAAATGAACATGTAAAATTAGGGTTTTATGAATGCATGAGATACATATGACCAAAACAGATGCAATGTATAAGATAAAAAAATTGAAAATGCACTCAAAGAAACCCTAAACTTATACTAGGTTACCATCCAAAGGGGGAGGTCAGAAGCTAAACCTAGAAGAAGTTATGAATTTCCTATGTTTCTAGGGTTTTTTTGGGTGATCTTCAATGTAAAATGCCAAACAATTTGAAAATGCAAGATAAAAATGAAACAAAAATTGTTTTGGATGCTAGAAGACATGCATAGAACAATGCAAAAAATAACCATTCACAAACTCAACTTGGTTTAAAAGTTATGAATTTTTGAAGTTAGGGTTAGAAAATTGGTCATTTTAGGAACCCTAATTCAATGAAAAATCTCAAAGTGTGATCAAAACCAAAATGAAATTTGTATGGTGAGTTTGTAAATGATTTTAAATGTCTAAGGATGCTCTCTGATTTTTTTGGTGATTTTTAAATACTTAAATGTATTTTTAATTAATTAAAATGAATTAATTAATTAACTAAAACATTTAAATGATTTAAAAATAATTTTTTAATGCAAAAAATAAAAATAAAAATATTTTTGGTTTCTGAAAATTAATAAAAGGTTTGATAAAAGATTTCAGAATTTTTTGATCATTTTTTCTATTTTTAAAAATTATATGAAATAAAATACAAAGAAAATGAAATAAAAATAAAATAAGGGGAAAGTAATCAGATCCAAAGGCCAGGATTCAAAGTCAGGGGAAAATGGTTGACTGGCGCGTGAATGGGTGGCTGAGATGTGAGCTGGCTAATTAATTTTATTTAATTTTAATTAATTAGGATTAGGGCTAATGAAAAGATCTGAGCCATTGAAACACGCACGTGAACTCAAATCTAAGGGCCAGAATTCAAAGTTCACTAATTACACTTATTAAACCCTAACAACTTTCAGATGACCGGAATAGTGCTCCGGTCATCTTCTCCCGTGAGCCAAAATGATATCTCTCTCCCTAAGCCTCTAAAACTCAATCTCTCTGCCTAGAATCAAACCCCAAACATCATACAACAAGAATCATCCAACAAAACACATTTATTTCACGTATTTAGGTTGAATCGAAACAAATTAGTTTTAGGTCAAAAAACTTTCAGAGATCATGAAATGCTTATTTCTCAACCATTTTCAATTTCAAACAAGAAATCAAAGTTCTGGAAAATTTGTTCTTGAGGTATACCTGAGATGAAGCTTTGCTATCTGGAGCTTTCTGGCCACTTCCTTGGTGCTTTTCCACCCCAATGAACCCTTGGATGCTTCTGGTAAGCTTGACACAAGTTTATGTTGGTTGTTTTTGAGGTTTCGATTCAGAGCATGTCAAAATCGTGTTTTTGTTTGAGATGGTTTCAGGCTAATGTGAGGGGTGGGAAATGATCCTGGGATTATGTGGAGATTATTGGTGAAAGAATTTTGAAGTTTTGATGGCTAAGTTGGGAGATTCGAAGAGATGAAGTTTTGAGAGGATTTTGTGAAATCTCAGCTATGGTCTGTTTCAGGCTTGTGTGTTATGTAAAATGTGTTCCATAATGTTTGTATATGCAACTGTGATTGGTTAGAGAAGTTGGTGTGGCATAGTGTGATTGGTATGGGGTGATTTGCAAAAAAGTCAAGAATGTGTACTTGAGGTATGGGCATGGCGCAGGCCTGATATTTTGGGGTGTCTGGCCTCAGCATGGATCAAGGAAGGCCATAGGATTGAAAGATTGCAGCTAGAACACTTGATGCTAGGGTTTCTATGAGTTTTGCATATTTTCCCTCTTTGGTGTATCTTGTGGTTCAAGGCATGAAATGATCCAATTCTTGGGACAATTATGATGCTTTGAAGTTGTTTTATCATGTCATGAAGTATTTGTACACATTTGAAGTCATTTGAAGCCTTGGCAATTGGTTTTGCAAAAATCCCTCTTTGGTGCATTCTTGAAAATTATAGGATTTTCGCCAACTTTGAAGGATCATATCTTGAGTCCTATAATGAATCAGAACATGTTCTTGTACGTTTTGAAAAGGGAAAGACCTAATCTACAACCTTCATGACCAAGAATTTTTCATTTGAAGCTTTTTTGGTTGAGAAAGAGGAGGTTGAAAAACTTTCCCAAAATGGAAAGTTTCCATTACAAGTCATTTCCATTTTTGGCAACTTTGCAAATGGCTCAAAATTCTTCAATCTTGTGAACTTCCAACCTTTTATAAGATCAAATAAAGATCATAGAACTTCAATTTGATGAAAATACCCCTTTGGTTCCATTGTTGGGGGCCTCAGATGCCCTGATTTTGACTTAACTTGCTCAGGAAGTTACCCAGTGAACAGATGACTTCCACAATGAATTTCTTCATCAAACTTGGTACACATGATCCTTATAACATCTTAAGAACATTAGAAACAATAATGTCCCAAAAATTTGGAGTTAAGGCCTCTGAAACCAAAACCCTAATTTTGGTCATCTGTGTAGTGAAAACCCTAGCTCTGCTTCCATGCCTTGCCAGTTCTTGTGATTTCTTGACTTCTTTTAACTTTGAGGGATATAATATGATGATAGAACACACATGGACCCTCTTTGAACACCTTGAGGCCTTTGGAATGGCTCAGATGGATCCTTGGATTGCTCAGATCACAAACCCTAGATGCATATGAACTTGAACTATGCAGTGAAACAAAAATACAATATGAGATGGTATGCTTATGCTAATGAAAACATGAAATATCACAAGTCATGGTGTGATATGGAGTGAGGGAAAATTTGGGGTGGTTACAATCTTGTCCTAGTAAAAGTAACCGGGTTCTAAGGGATCTCAATATCACTAATCCTTCTCAAGGGTTGTTGTTCAGTAGGCAACTGACTTGCCAACCAAAACCCCCCAAGATTAGAATCTAAATTAGTGTAGCATCGAGTATCAACCAACTTTATACTTCTCCAAAGTCGGTTATCTCACTACTTTCTAAAGGCTAAGATGGGTCAATAAAGATTCTAAAGGGTAGTTAGTGTTAATGACAACGTATGGCAGCCTCGTATTATCCTCAACTTACTTAAGGAACATAAGCACCAACCAAGAAGTCACACTAATTGTAGCCACCAGATCAACCATATCGGTATACGTAGTACATTTTCCTTGGTCTATTTCCACTTACCTAAGGTACATTTGATCCGGGTTAGGATCTTTCACACAGTAACCCCACAACAATCCCTTAAAGATAAAGCAAACAAAGCAAACAAGTAAGTGATCTTAATTTCTAAGGTAACCTATCTTATACTAAGTACTCCCCAGCAGAGTCGTCAGTTTTGTAACATGGTGGGAGAACTGGCTTGGTGTTTTCCTTAGACAAAAAAATGTGCGGATAGCAAGAGTCGCCATCGACTTTTATTTTATCCAATAGGAAAGGGTATAAAAGAACAAGAAAGACCTTTTTAAAATTTTTTAGTTCGGGGGGTAGTTTATATAAAGGGAAGGTGTTAGCACCCTTTATATTCATGGTTATCCATGGGCTCTTAGTTACTTAGCTCACTTGTTTGTTTGAAAAAGTAATGTGAAGTGTGTGTTTATAAATTTTCATAAGTCTTTGTAATGATCCTCGTATGGATGTATACAAAGCTTTAAGTTTTTGAAAATTGTTTGAAAGTGAGGTGTGAAAAAGAATTTTAAAATATGAACAAGTAACTAAGAACTACCTACCCTAGGCTGGTCTTTCATGTTTCTTTATTTCCTTTTAAGGGTAAGACTGTCCTTACTATAAAGTAGTAAGTAGTCATTTACCTTGGATTTATTAATGGAAGGGCGTAGGGTCATCGTATGGTCAATGAAGGCAACTTGTAGGGGTGTCTTTAGCAATTCGTAGAGACTATCATCATTTATTATGTAGGGTCATCGAGGGACAAGATCATTATTTCGTAGGCGACTTCGAAGGGACTATGATCTTTTAACTTGGAAGGGACTTGATGGTTTTTATCTGAAGGGACTTTGATTTTAAGACACCCCCACTTTCGAGGGAATTGACCATTTATTAAGGCAACCAAGAGGGGAAACCTTAGGATGTGTAGATGGTGATCGTAAAATGATCGACTTACGTGTGTGAGTGTTATTTTCAATATTTATCTTATTATTAATTATCTAAGTCCGAACTTGTTCAATTATTTCTTTTCACACCCTATATTACTAACCATGCAATTATTTAAAATAAAGGCAGAAAACTAAAAGGCAAAAAAATAAATAGTCCCTAAGCTATTACAAGGCTTCGGGGCAATTACAAAATAATAAGGCGAAAATAAAGCTACGCTATTACAAATGAGAAACAATTACATAATAAGGTGCATCACAAATGAATAACGTAAAAATTAGTGAAAAGGTTTGTAAATTAGGTTTAGGGTTTACAAAAAAAATTAGGGTTTAGGTTTATGAAAAATTAAGGTTTAGGTTTAAAATTAAGGTTTATAAAAAAATTAGGGTTTATGAAAAATAGGGGTAAGGTTAAGGTTAAGGTTTATATTAAGAATTAGGGTCCATAAAAGAATTTTAGGGTTTTTTAGAGAAAATTAGGGTTAATAACAAAAATTAGAATTTGATTAAGAATTTTAATCTTAATTAACTACTAATTTACTAATTAATAAAAAAAAGTAAACTAAATATATAATAAATTAAAAAAAAGTTTGAAATTATTTTTTAATAAAAAGATTAGCGAGGTTAATTTAATGGTAAAAAAAACTTAGGTTAATCATGGTTTTTTTTTAAAAAGATAATTAAGTTTTTAATTAAAAGAGACGAGGAAATTAAATGAAAATAGGAAGAAAATAGAAAGAAAACCATTTTTCTTTGTAAAAATGTTGGGGATGGGTTTTGAACCGACACCCTCAGACCCTCAGCCATAGGTCCTTGCCACTAAGTCACACATGCATTGGTGTTATAAACCTGAAACGAAATCATTATATTATAAAACTGAAAAAGAATAAGGCATTAAAAAAAATTGTTTGAGGCTGGGTTCGAACCCACGCCTTCAAAGTCATAATACTCGTCGTCAATCACCATACCAAGCACAAGCTTGTGTTTATAAACTGAACCCAATTAATAAAATATAAAACACGAAATTTAAATTTCCCAGCAGCGTGCCAAACTTCATCCCCTACCTTCAGACCTGCGATTTTACCTTCGACTTTTGTTGTGATATTTCTTGCGAATTCGGTTTCATAGGAAAACCTGTTTTCCTCAAATATCACATAACCTGTAAAATTTTGTCAAATTGATCATACCATAGTGATCCTTACATCATATACAGTCCAATTATGTTATAGAATTCATTTAGATTGTCTAAATTGTAAACCCCCAATTTTGAGGTTAAAACCCTAATAATGGTGGAACACGGTTTAGGCTATGAAAATTCAATGTAATTGCCCAGAAACCTTCCTTGCATCATCACAAACAATAAATAATCGTCAAATGCAGTTAAAAACAAGAGTATATATGGAATCGAAAAACGCATAAACAAGAATAAAAACAAGATTCAGTTGGGAGTTATATGATGTTTTGGATGATGGTAATTCTTGGGAGTTATATGATGCTTTGAAACACCTTCAAACGCCAAAACCGAAAAATTGATTTTTTGAAAAAAAAATGATGTTTGAAGAGTGCCCTCTGTAAACACCCCAAATTTGCCCTCACCCATTCACACCATGGCTTGTGATCATTTCATATGCATAAGTTCAATCATGGCATCTCATATTACATTTTTGATCCACTGCATAGATTCAAAGTCATCTGCATCTAGGGTTTGTGATCTGAGCAATCCAAGAGCTTCTTGAGCCACTCCAAAGGTCATCAATCACTTCAAAGGGGTCCATGTATGTTCAAGCATCATATTATATCCTCTCAAAGTCAAGAATACCAAAGAATCACAAGAACTGAGAATGGCATGGAAGCAGAGCCAGGTTTGACTGCACAGATGACCTAGAATTAGGGTTTTGGTTTCAAAGGCCATAACTCCAAATTTTTTGGTCATTATTGTTTCCATTGGTCTCTATATGGTATAAGGATCATGCATATCAATTTTCATGAAGAAATTCAATGGGGAAGTCATCTGATCAAGGGTTGACTTTCTAAGCAAGTCAGTGCAAAATCAGGGCATCTGAGGCCCCCAATGACCCAACCAAAGGGTGTTCATCATCATTTTGATTATGTATGATCTTTATTTGATCATAGAAGAAGTTGGAAGTTCACAAAATTGGAAGATTTCAAGTCATTTGCAAAGTTGACTTTTTGGGGAAAGTTGACTTATGATGAAATTGCCATTTTGGGAAACTTTTTCAACCCTTGCTTTTTGATTCAAAAATGCTTCAAATGAAAAAACTTTGGTCATGAAAGTTATAGAATGGATCATTCCCTTTTCAAAAAGTACAAGAACATGACCTAATTCATTTTGGATAAAAAGTTATGGCTTGTCAAAGTTGGCTAAAATCACAAAATTTGAAGTTTTCTACCAAAGAGGCAAATTTGCAAAATCACTGGCCAAAGAAAATTGTGCTACCAAATGGACTTCTAATCTTCATACAAACATAAACCAATGCCTAAAGATCAGAATTCACCAAGAGTTTGATCATTTTTGTGACTTGTGGAACAAGAAATTTCAAAAGAGCCAAGAATGGAGCAAGTTGCAAAACCTCACTCAAGGATGAATCCACTTGCTTGCTGACTTCATAATCAATCCTAGGGCTCTCCACACTTCTTGCTGCGCAGGACACCCCATTTGTCCTTGGCTAGCTAGGAGCCCATACCTCTCTTACACAAATTTGACATTTTGGCAACTTGAGCCATACCAATCACAGCAGTACACATCAACTCATCTGACCTATCACACTTGTTTATACAAACCAAAAGCAAGCCATTTCACTCAACACACAAGCCTGAAAGCACCAAGAACACAGCACTCTCATTTTCCACCCCATTTGCAAAACCCTTCGAAACACTCTCCACAAGCTGCAAACACACAAACAAACTTCACAAACAATCTTGACATGCTTCACTGATCACAAACCAACCCTTAAAGAAGCCTGAAAGCCACTGAAACAAAAACACGATCACCACCCTCCCTTGAACAGAACTTCTGCCATCTCTCAAACCAGCCATCCTCAAAGCTTTCTAAGCCTTATTTCCTCATCAGGGGGTTCAAAGGAGTGGACTTGCAGCAAAGGAAAGGCCAGAAAGCTCAGGACCAGAAGTTTCCATCTCAGGTAGCCATCTCAAACTTTTTTCCAGAAATTCCATTTTAAGTTCCTAAATGATTCTATGTGCTCCCCTGGTCATGGGGATATGATTATTTTTGAAAATGGTTGAGAAACCAGGATGTATGATTGCTCTGAAACTTTTCTGCCCTAAATGTGTTTTGTTTCGATTTGCATGATTAATGATGAAAAAAATGATTTTTGTTTGGGGGTTTTGATTCAGTGTTGAATGGGGATGGATTCTGGGCAATTAGATTTCATTTTCATGGCGTTTTGAGAAAGTTAGCAACTTTCAGGTGAGGGTCTGGCCGGAGAAGACGACCGGAAGTCTTCTCCGGCCACCTGAAAGTGTTTAGGGCTAATCTGTGTAATTATGAGAGTTTGAATGTGGAGCGTTGATCTGTTTGACTTAGTAAACTTCCCGCGCGCGTGTGTGGTCCAGATTTGCCACTTAGCCCTAATCTCACTTAATTAAATTAATTAATCAATATTAGCCAGTTTGAATGTCAACCCTTGGATCTGGCACGCAGTCTTTCCCTCCTTCCTGAGTTTGAATGTTGTCCCTTGGATGCGCATACTTTTCATTTAATCCATTTTATTTTCTTTTTTATTTCATTTGTTTTCTACATTTTATTTAAAATAGTAAAAATCATTGAAAAATTCTGAAAATTTTTATTCAAGCTTTTATTAATTTTCAGAAACCAAAAACATTTTTATTTTTATTTTTTTGCATTAAAAAATATTTTTAAATCATTTAAAAGATTATTTTTAATTAATTAATGAGAATTAATTAATTAAAAATACTTTTAGGTATTTAAAAATCACAAAAAAATTCATGAGACATTTAAAAATACTTTTAGGTATTTAAAAATTCAAAAAAATTCATGAAACATTAGGTATTTAAAAATACTTTTAGGTATTTAAAAATTCAAAAAAATTCATGAAACATACTTTTAGGTAATTAAAAATACTTTTAGGTATTTAAAAATTCAAAAAAATTCATGAAACATTGTCCAACCTTCAAACCAAATTTATTTTTTGATCTTGATGACTTTTGATAATTTTCCATGGAATTAATTTCATTTCAAGGCATTATTTTGATCCAAACTTTGAAAATTCATTTCTGCCTAGCCTTTAAGAGTTGGACTTTGATTCTTTTTGCATTGCATCTTGTATAGCATGTAGTTTATAGGATTAAATTGGCATGAATTGATCTTGCATTTCCTATTTGTTTGGCATTTTTCTTGACAAGGTACCTTAAAACCCTAGAAATCTTAAGAAATTCATAACCCTCACTAGGTTAAGAATTGGATCCTCTCCTTTGGGAAGTGAGTTTGTATAGGTTTAGGGTTCCTTTGAATGCATTTTCAATTTTTTATCATGATGTTTGCTTCTGGTTTTGATTTTTGTTTTGTGCATTGTTCATAAACCCTAATTTGGGCTTCCTTTTGCATTCATCTTACATTTGCTTGCATACCATGACTTGCCATAACATTTTATGCATTGATTTGATCCATGACACATCTTAAGACATAGTAGGGTCATGTTTGATCATTGCATCATCCATTTTCCATGTTGTATGTCATTTGCATTTCATAACTTTTCATGTATGTTCATGGTCCTAAACATGCTTCATTTGCATCCATATGTTTGTATGATCATTCTCATTCCTTGCCTCATGTTTGCCTCATCACTTAGCATCATTAACATCACACACATGCTTCTGGTTTTGGTTTGCATCATGCCATTTCATCTCATTTTGCATTGCATTGCATTTCTTTCACTAACTTTTCAGGTGGTAAGTTACTTTGAGAAGTGAATTTGCCTTCACTTCTCACAATTTCTTTTCATCTCTCTTATGCATCATTGCTGCATTTTGTCTTGTGTTTGAGATTGAGCTTGCTCTTTCTTCTTCATTTTACTTTCTTTCTTCAAGTAACTTGTCTTCTTGAATGAAGCAAGTTACTTTGCTTCTCTTTGCTCCTTTCTTCTGCTTCCTGGTGGTAACTCTGAAGATCTTTCTTGCAAACCTCACAAACCCTAGGAATGACTAAGCATGATAACAATTAGGGTTTTGATTAGTCCCCCACTTAGCTTTTACCTTTGTGTCTCTTTGAGTCTTCTCTTCTCATCTCATAATCAGGGACTAAACCCTAAAGGCTTTAAGGCTTTGTGATTAAGCTTATGCCTGTATCCTTCTATTAGGATGGAGTGTATAACTTTAATCCTAAGTGTTAAACCCTTAATGTGTTTAAATCCTTTAATCAATTCACTTAATAATCATTAAGACATCAAACTTGTAACTTGGGCCTTGCATTAGGGTTCTAATTCTTCCTTAACTGGTTAAGAAGGACTAACCCTAGTGTTAATGGACAAGTCCCCCTCAAGTTGTCTTGCAAACCATAAAACTCACTTCTTCATCTTATCATTAACTAAAATCCACTTAATAAAGGCTTTGTTTTGTCATGAGTTTAATCCTTAATCATGGATTAAGTTGAGGAGTTTTCCTCAGCTTAAACATTCTCATCTATTATCCTTCTATTAGGATGGTGTAATGAGTCTGTTTAATCCTTGATTATGGCTTAATCTCATTACTTAACACTAAACAAAAACAACAAAAACATCTAAATAATCACAAGTAGGTTAATGATCTTAATCCTACACCATGTTGATTAAGTGTGAGATGCTGACTTCACACTTAAGGTATTCTCATTACCCCTAATCAGAGGGAAGATGTGATGAGTTTGCTCACCCATTGGTTTAGGCTTAAGCTCATTAACTTATGACAAACTTTCAAAAGCAATAAAAGATTGAAAACACAAAAACAAACAATAAACGTCTCCTCTGGGATTCTTTTCTCATCTCATTCACTCATAAACGAGAACTTGCTTCTTCCGTCTAATGCAAGACAGTTTGCACCTAAGCCAGACAGGTCATACACTTGAGCATTGACAAGCAAGCAGTTCACAAGTTAATTCATCTTTCAGTCTCTTTGGGTCGAACTACGGTGTTCTGACTTCCTCATTGCACGAGAGGATACGTAGGCATAACTTAACAGTTATCGAACAAAAGTCTCTGTATATTCCCCCTCCTTCCTGCATCATTCTTTAAGCTTCATGATCCTGAGCATTTCATTCTTGTTCTTACACTGACACTTCACTTATACACTTCACTTCTCTTACACTGACACCTGTACATTCTTTTCCAGCTCTTTATACACAGATTGCACTGACACTACCCCTTTAAAACACAAATCTTTTAAGCGTGGATCCCGTCGAGTACGGCGGACAATCTGGGTGCTAATACCTTCCCAGGTTGTAACCAACCCCCTTTCTCAGTCTCTCTGGTTCGCAACCGTCTTATCCATATCTTTCTAGGTCTATGCAGCATTACCTTTCCCCCAGGATAAAAATGCCTAGCTGGCGACTCTTTTCTTTTCTTGTGAGTTCACTCCTATGTGTTCTCACTTCCTCCTTTCGTCGACCGTTCGCGTCTGTACCCCTTCTGACTCGGGTTGTCATTTGGTGGGAGCGACAGCTTGGCGACTCTGCTGGGGACCCTTATACTGTAACCAGGGCTTCTGGTTCTTTTTGTGGGTTCCTCCTAGCGCTTGTTTGATTTGTGTTTACTGGGGTGTTATGTGCTAATTGTGTTTACATAGTTGCTTTTATTGCTTTATGTACAGTTTTGTTTACTGCTTCCTTTATAGCTTTATATGCATCATACTGTCATATTGTTGTTCAGGCTGGATCTGTTTTTGTCTTGGTGGGTGGGGTTCTATTGAGAGTTTAAGGTCCTATACCTGGGACCTGAGTGACACCTAGGCTAGAGTGGTTCATATTCTTTCCCATTCCATTTCGGTCTGGTGCGGGAATATGAAACACGGTTCAGATATGGGTTTCTTCTTGAGAACTCTGTGCTACAGATCTCCTGTAGTGCTAGGGCTATCTGGGAAGCCTGCTAAGTCTGGATGACCTTTACTATGACCTTCAGAAACTGAGGTGAATTAGAGGAGGATCTTTTATGGTTATTGTAAACACTGTACCTCCGGGTTAGAAGTGTTTACACTTCTCATAACCGATCCAAGTCTGAGGATCCTTGTTTTAGAACATCACCTGTGAGGGGGTTGGGCTGTTTACAGGTTTGCAGGAACCCTTGGCCACATCATACCCTGTTTCTTATTGTGTTTAAGATTGCTTCACTTTGGACAGTTCTTGTGATTTAACCCAGGACATTTGGCTCTTTATTTGAGTCCCCCACCCTGTTTACTGGATTTCTGAACCTCCATCTGGTCTTCTTGAACATACATGGGCTTATATCAAGACATTTGATCAGATCCAGCTTGATCACAAACCCTTGCATATCATTTGCATACATCATCATTGCATCATTTAACATTTGCTTATTTGTTTTTCAGGGTATCCACATTATACATTTGGCTTGGTTTTGACCCCTTTTACCTGCATAGACCCTTGTTCATCAGCTATCTACTTCAGCCATCTGCATCAGTTGCCTGCTTCAGCCATCTATTATCACCAATCTCAGCCTACTAGTGGCTCATCACCAGTATCAGTCTTCATCATCAGCATCTGTTCTCAGCTCTTCATCAGCAGTCATGGCACCCAAAAAGAGCAACATTTCATATCACTTCATTGAGCCTGTGCTGACTGGCATCAGACAAGTCCAGGCACTCATTACTCCAGACCATATACCACTATTCAGAGAACATTATGGGAGCATCATTGATATGGTTATGGATTTAGACCCTTCTCAGAGGAGTTTGATTCACACTTGCCTACAGTTCTATGATCCTCCTTTGAGATGCTTCACTTTCCAGGATTTTCAGTTGGGACCTCTGTTGGAGGAGTTTTCATCACTGATTGGAGTACCTGTCAGGGGTGGTATCCCCTTCAACCCAGAAATGGCTTCTCCTAGCAATGAAGAGGTGGCAAAGGCACTGTATTTGGAACCTGTTCTGATTGAGCAAAACATGACTACAAAGGCTGGAATTCCTGGCCTACACTTGGATTTCTTGACTTCTCAGGCCATCCTGAAGGCCTCCTTGGGAGAATGGAAGGCAGTTTGTGCATTGTTAGCCCTCAGTATATATGGGGTTATACTTTTTACAGATGAGCCCAAGTTTATTAGCAAGAATGCTATCCACCTCTTCCTTTTGAGGAACCCAGTGCCCACCTTGCTGGGAGACTTCTATTATTCTATTCACCAAAGGAATGAGAAGCAAAGAGGGAGGTTAGTGAGATGCTGTGCTCCTCTATTTCATACTTGGCTGCTCAAACACTTACCAAAGACTGATGCTTTCCTGAACCCTCACCAACAGAAGAACTAGGCTAGAAGACTCACTGCTTTGACCTCAGATGACATCAGGTGGTGTACCCAGAGCACCAAAGGCAGGGACATAATTACTAGCTGTGGACAATTTCCCAATGTACCTCTGATAGGAGTGAAGGGTTGCATCAACTACAACCCTTTGCTATTCAAAAGACAATTGGGCTATGCTTTGGTTCACCCTCCCAAAGAGCAAGACTTGGCTGAAACTTTGTATTGTGAGGTAAAGCTTAATCTGGCTGTTGTCAGACAAACATCCTGGGCTTGGGACAATATCCAGACCAAAGGGATGGTCATTCTTGGGAAATGCAACAATGTGGCTTCAGCACAGTATTATGAGTGGTCTCATGCTAGGGCTCAGATTTCTGGGATGCCTTTCACTGTTGAAGATGAACCTGGACCATCCACAGCACCCCTTCCAGCCACTGTCAGCCTAGAGGAATTTGAGAAACTGAAAGAGAGGAATGAGAATCTGACTCAAGCTCTGCAGAAGACCCTCTGGGAGAGGAGTGATGGTCGCCTAGACATTGAGAGGTTAGAAAAGCTAAAGGTGGAACATCTAGCCAAGATTGAGAAGTCAGAGGACTACATCAAGAAGTCAAGAGCTGGAGAGCAGATTTTGAAGAATGCCTGTAAAGAGGCCCAGTATCAGAAGGCCAGAACTGATCTCTATCTGAAGGAAAGTCAGGCTAGGTGGGTCAGGATCACTGAAGCTCGCACTCAGGAAGATAAGAGAACTCAGGACAAGATTGAGCAGTTGGAGGCTAATGAAAAGAAGCAACAGGAGGCCCTGCTAGCAGCCCAGAAGGAGATCTCAGAATTGAAGCTTAGGGCTGGTGTGAAGAGGTCAAAGGACCAAGACAAGCACAAGAGGTTGACCACTGCTATCACCACCAGGAATCTCCTTATCAGGAACCTCACAGAGCGTCCAGCTGATCCGGTAACTGAAGCACTTCTGAAGGAAGTTAAGGAGGATGAGTTTGGTCTTGGTGTCTGACTTTTGCTTGTTGTTGCTTTCATTCCATGTACTTTTCTTTTTTATGTTGTATTTTGACCCCTCAGGGGCATGTATTGTAAGAAACAAACTATGTATTATTTCCTGTTTGTAATATATTTATCAGTTGGTTTCATTTAAGTCTCTCTCTTTCAAGCGACATCAAAGCATCTTCCTCGGGGTCTGGAAAGGTCAAAACCAAGTGCCAAGCCGGATACCTTGGAAACAAATAAGCATACTGCATTGCATACTAACCTTTGTTTTGTTTTGTAGGCTTTTGTTTTGTTTGTTACTAACTCTGTTGTGGTTCAGGAACTATTGCTCGCCGTCGGGTGTTCCCACTCAACCGTCCGCACAGATATCCCACTCGCAACAACCTTCCGGGTATACAGATGGACCAGGTACAACAGGATCTTACGGAAGTCAGGACTCAAATGGCCAATGAGAGGTTGGAAATGAGAAACCAGATGACTCAGTTCATGGAAGTGATGAATGGTTTGGCTCAGAGCCAAGAAAGATTAAGAGCATTGGTAGAGAGGCAGACCCAAGAAGAACCCCATCTGGGGACTGGAGGAACGAGCAACAATGAGAGGGTTCAGCCTCATGTCAACCCACCTGTGTATGGGCCTCATCTTCACCCCGAGATCAACATCCCTGCTAATGTACAAGGGAATGCTACTACAGGCAGAGTATTACAAGAAGACCCCTAAGAGGATCAATTCACTGTAATGGGAGCTGGGGATGAAGCCTATGACAGAAGGCTAGATGAAATTGCTGAGAAATTGAGATCTCTGGAGTCTCAAAATTCTTTGGGCTTTGATGTCATGGACATGGGTTTAGTGGACGGGATCAGGATTCCCCACAAGTTCAAACCTTCGTGCTTCGAAAAGTACAACGGAACTTCCTGTCCGCGAACCCACTTACAATCCTTTCTGGGGAGGCTGAAGGCATACACCATGGATGAAAAACTGTGGATGTTTTACTTCGAAGACAGTTTGACAGGGGCTTCAAGGGAATGGTACTCTCACTTGACCAGAGCGACCATCAGATGCTGGAAGGACCTAGCTGAGGCCTTCATCAGACAATACCAATATAACCTGGACATGGATCCTAACAGGACCCTCCTGATGGGAATGTCCCAGTCATCCAGAGAAAGCTTCCGGGAATACGCTCAGAGGTGGAGACAGCTTGCTGCTGCTGTCCAACCACCCATGTCGGAAAGGGAAATGGCCGACATGTTTATGAATACCCTTCAAGGGACATACATTGATAGGCTAGCTGCCTTTTCTTCCACCAGCTTCGCTGATGTAGTCATAGCTGGAGAAAGAATTGAGAGCCTTCTAAAGATGGGTAAGATTTCCGATAATGGAGCGAGCTCGTCCAGCAACCCCAGAAAGCCTTTTGTGGGGCCTAGAAGAACCAGTGAGACTAATGTTATCCATGCCAGCAGGGGCAGACCCCAATATGTTCATAGGTCAGTGGCAGCTGTCACTATTCCCGCTCCAATTCAACAACAACCAGCATACCAACCACAGCAACAACCCCACTACCAGCAACAAGCTCAGTATCCACCTCAGAGAAACTATAACAACAACAACACCAGCAACAACAATCAGCAAAGACCTTTTCAACAGAGACCATCTCAGGCCAATAGGGTGATTGATCCAATCCCTATGCCTTATGTCGTTTTATTGCCACAACTCCTGAAACTCAACCTGGTTGAGCTAAGGACGTTGGCACCTCCAGATCCTGCCAGTCTGCCCAGAAATTATGACGCCAGCGCCAGATGTGCTTTTCACTCCAACGCACCTGGCCACAGTACAGAGAAATGCAGAGCTTTACACATGAAAGTGCAGGATCTAGTGGATTCCAAAGCTCTAAACTTTGCACCCCCGCCAAATGTCAGCAAGAATCCCATGCCCAACCACAGAGGACCCAGAATTAATGCTATTGAGGAAGATAAGCCGTCTTTCTTAATAACCAGTGTGGGGCAGATTCGGACACCTTTGGTAGAAATCAAAGCTCAGCTCCTAGAATGCCAGATGTTCCCCGGGTATGAGCTCGGTTGTGCTTATTGCAACATTTCAGTAAACGGGTGTGATAACCTGAGAAGCGGCATAAATGGTCTCATCCAGAGTGGTTTACTTCAAATCACAACATCAACACCTACAAATCCAGCAATCTCCTTAACAGCAATTCCTGAGTCTTCTACAACTGCAACAACAATTATTCCAAACAACTCTTCAATCTCATCAACAAATACTTCATCTGTCACTTCAACGAACCAAATATCAACAACCATCTCTTCTACAACTTCAGCACCCATCTAGTCAACAGTGCCTCCTACAACATCAACAGCAGTTAATGAAAGTGTCTCAACGGTTAAAATATACTATGATCCTGCAAATTTTCCTGCCAACAACTTACAAAATGCTACTCCTGTCAGAACACCAGTTACAATATACTATGATCCTGCAAATGTTCCTGCCAACAACTTACAAAATGCTACTCCTGTCAGAACACCAGTTACAATATACTATGATCCACACACTATCGTGGTCCCTTCTGCAGCTTCTATCAGTCCAGTCACTATCACGGTGCCTGGGCCAGTTCCTTACGAAAGCAACAATGCCATCCCTTGGCATTACGGCTCAGATCTATACTGCGAGGGGCAGAAAATCACTTTAGAATCATCAACTTCTTCACCTCAGATAGACAATGTGGGGGGAGGCGGAGGCTTCACTCGAAGCGGACGTCTCTTCGCCCCGCAAATTCCAAGACCCATTGCTGAAGCAGAAGCTGCTGCCAAAGCAAAAGGGAAGAGCATGGTGCAAGAAGAACAAGTTGCTAAAGAAGCTCTGAAGACTCCTTTTGATCAAGAGGTTGATGAATTCATGAGAATCATCAAGAAAAGTGATTACAAGATAGTAGACCAACTTCACCAGACACCTTCCAAAATCTCCATTTTATCATTGCTAATGTGCTCCGAGGCTCATCGGAACGCACTATTAAAAGTCTTGCACGCAGTTTATGTGCCAGAGGAGATTATCGTCAATCAATTAGAGGCTGTGGTTGGAAATGTCAACGCTAGTCATGGACTGGGATTTACCAACCCTGATTTGACAACGGAAGGTCGCAATCACAACAAGGCTTTGCACATTACCTTAGAGTGTAAAGGTGCAGTTCTTTCTCACGTATTGGTAGACACGGGGTCATCGCTCAATGTCCTACCCAAGAAAGCCCTTGTGAAGCTGGAGCATGATGGATTGGCATTGCGCCCAAGCAACTTGGTAGTGAGAGCCTTTGAAGGTTCTAAAAGATCAGTTCTGGGAGAGATAGAGTTGCCTATAATGATTGGCCCACAGGTTTTCAAAACGACCTTCTTTGTGATGGATATACAGCCTGCCTACAGCTGTCTATTGGGTAGACCATGGATACACGCCGTTGGCTCCGTGACGTCAACCTTTCACCAGAAGTTAAAATTCGAGTGGGAGGGCCAAGTCATTACCATTTGTGGAGAGGAAGATATCTTTGTTAGCCATCTGGCTACATACAAATACATTGAGATGGATGGGGAGATCCATGAAACTATGAGTCAAGGGTTTGAGGCCTTGAACATAAATGAAGCATCCGCTGTACCCGGAACCTCAATGACATCTTATCAGCAAGCCAGGAAGGTTGTTGAAGAGGGGACTTCCCAAGGCTGGGGCAAGCTGCTGCCCGTGGAGAAGAAGGAGGACAGATTTGGGTTGGGTTACAAACCAACTCAACAAGATCAAGCAGAGGCTGCTAAGAAGCCCAATTTTGTCAGTGGGGGGATGCTCACCCCAGATGCAGTGAACAACTTGGAAGACGAGGATGAAAGCGACCGCAACCTGGAGAGCTGGATACGTCCAAGGATCCCGGGGAGCCAAGTCCTTAACTGGTCTTCCCAGGAAATTATAAGGGTTACTCCTGCAGAGTAATTATTATTTCCTGTATTTTTAAGCATGCATCAAGTCTTGCATCTTGCCCAAGATGACAAGACTCATTTTGTAATCGGGCCATCTGTAATTTTGTGCAAATAGATCAATCAATGAGTATCAGACATCTTTTGCAAATGAGTCTTTTTTCTTTTCCGCTCACTGTTTTTCCATTTTTCTTTTTGTACAAAAATAAAATGGCAATGTTTTCAAAATGATAACTTCATTTCACTCTTTCTAAACAAGATTAAAATCAATCACTAAAATGAACAAATCTGAACCCTTGCAGAGAGTGCCCTTCAGACCGCACCGACAACAACACGGCTATGACTTCGTATGACTTTGACAATCCAATCAATCAAGCTGATGAAGGGGTTGAAGAAGATTATGAGCTTCCTGAAGAGCTAGCCAAGTTGTTAAGGCAAGAGGAGAAGATTATCACTCCTTATCAGGAGGAGGTCGAAACGATTAATCTTGGTACGGATGAAGATGTGAAAGAAGTTAAAATCGGGGCCTGCTTACAAGACTCAGTGAAGAGACAACTGATTAACCTGCTTCGGGAATATGTGGATGTGTTTGCTTGGTCTTATCAGGATATGCCGGGTTTGGACACCGATATTGTTATGCACAAGCTGCCTTTAAGAGAAGATTGCCCACCAGTTAAACAGAAACTGCGTCGTACTCGCCCAGACATGGCAATGAAAATCAAAGAAGAGGTACAAAAGCAGTGGGACATCGGGTTCCTTGCTGTAACTAGCTATCCACCGTGGGTTGCTAATATAGTACTTGTGCCTAAGAAAGACGGCAAAGTAAGGATGTGTGTTGACTACCGGGATCTGAACAGAGCCAGCCCGAAAGATGACTTCCCATTACCTCACATCGATGTATTGGTGGATAATACGGCTCAGTTCTCGGTATTCTCCTTCATGGACGGATTTTCAGGGTACAATCAGATCAAAATGTCACCTGAAGACATGGAGAAGATAACTTTCATCACACCTTGGGGCACGTTCTGTTACAAGGTGATGCCATTCGGACTGAAGAATGCCGGTGCAACGTATCAACGGGCTATGGTAACATTCTTCCACGATATGATCCATAAAGAAAACGAATGTTATGTGGATGACATGATTGCCAAGTCCCTCACCGAAGAAGACCACCTGGTAAATCTGCTGAAGCTATTCAAGCTTCTGAGGAAGTACCAGCTAAAGTTAAACCCCAACAAATGCACATTCGGGGTGCGATCCGGTAAGCTGCTGGGATTTATTGTAAGTGAGAAAGGGATTGAAGTTGACCCTGATAAAGTCAAAGCTATTCAAGAAATGCCTGCACCGAAGACAGAAAAAGAAGTTCGAGGGTTCTTAGGTCGATTGAACTACATTTCACGGTTCATATCTCACCTTACAGCAACTTGTGAACCCTTGTTCAAACTGCTAAGAAAAGAACAAACGGTCAGGTGGAACGAAGACTGCCAGAAGGCTTTTGACAAGATCAAGGAATACTTACAAGAGCCTCCAATCCTTATGCCTCCAGTTGAAGGAAGACCTCTAATCATGTACTTGACAGTATTAGAAGAGTCGATGGGGTGTGTGCTGGGCCAGCATGACGAGTCTGGTCGAAAAGAGTATGCAATATACTACCTAAGCAAAAAGTTTACCGACTGTGAACAGCGTTATTCACTGCTTGAGAAAACTTGTTGTGCTTTAGCGTGGGTTGCTCGCCGACTGAGACAGTATATGTTGACCCACACTACCTTATTGATCTCAAAGATGGACCCAGTCAAGTATATTTTTGAGAAGCCAGCGCTTACCGGACGGGTTGCGAGATGGCAAATGATCCTCACAGAATATGACATTCAGTACACGTCTCAGAAAGCCATCAAGGGCAGTGTATTGTCTGATTATCTTGCTGAGAAACCCATTGATGATTACCAACCTATGAAATTTGACTTCCCTGATGAAGACATCATGTTCATAAAAGCAAAAGATCATGAAGAGCCTGTTCACACTGAAGGGCCCGACCCAGAGGAAGAATGGACTATGATGTTCGACGGGGCTGTTAATATGAATGGTCGTGGTGTTGGTGCAGTGCTCATTACACCTAAAGGGGTTCACATGCCTTTCTCGGCAAAGCTCACCTTTAACTGCACTAACAACGAAGCTGAATACGAAGCTTGCATTATGGGTCTTGAGGAAGCCATTGACCTCAGGATCAAGACTTTGACTGTGTTCGGGGATTCAGCTCTGGTAATCAATCAAACCAATGGCAAATGGTACACACACCAGGATCATCTGATACCTTACAGGGATTATACAAGGAGGTTATTGACTTTCTTCACAACAGTCAAGCTTGAGTATATCCCTCGGGACGAGAATCAATTCGCTGATGCTCTTGCCACCATTTCATCCATGATCAAAGTTCAAGCTGCCAACTTTGTACCTCGGATTTCAGTGTCCAGACTTGACAGACCAGCATATGTATTCTCAGCAGATGTTGTTAAAGAGGATAAGCCTTGGTTCCACGACATTAAATGCTTCTTGGAGGATCAAACACATCCACCTAGGGCATCTTCCAATGATAAGAAGACGCTAAGAAGGCTAGCTGGTAGTTTCTTCCTGAATACCGATGGTTCCCTGTACAAGAGAAACTTTGATATGGTACTCCTCAGATGCGTTGATAGAACATAAGAAGACTTGTTGATGCACGAAGTGCACGAAGGATCCTTTGGTACCCATGCAGGAGGGCATGCCATGGCTAAAAAGTTGCTAAGATCAGGTTATTACTGGATCACGATGGATGCCGACTGTTGTGCCTATGCCAGAAAATGCCATAAATGCCAGATTTATGCGGATAAGGTGCATGTGCCTCCCAATCCTTTGAATGTGATGTCTTCACCCTGGCCCTTTGCCATGTGGGGCATTGATATGATTGGCAAGATTGAACCGACTGCTTCAAATGGCCACAGATTCATCCTGGTTGCTATTGACTATTTTACCAAGTGGGTTGAAGCAGCTTCCTATGCAAACGTTACAAGGCAAGTGGTAGCCTGATTTCTGAAGAGGGACATCATCTGTCGGTATGGAGTGCCCGAGCGAATCATTACTGATAATGGTTCCAATTTAAACAACAAAATGATGGCAGAGTTGTGCCGGGACTTCAAGATCCAACACCACAATTCTTCTCCTTACAGGCCAAAGATGAATGGCGCTGTTGAGGCAGCAAATAAGAATATCAAGAAGATTGTGCAGAAGATGGTAGTTACTTACAAAGACTTGCATGAAATGCTACCATTTGCCTTGCATGGGTACCGTACGTTAATCAGGAAATCCACTGGGGCAACGCCGTATCAGCTTGTGTATGGTATGGAAGCAGTCCTACCTGTTGAAGTTGAATTACCCTCCATATGGGTACTGATGGATGTTAAGCTGAACGAAACGGAGTGGGTCCGATCCCGATACGAACAACTGAGTCTGATTGAAGAGAAAAGATTGGCTGCAATCTGTCATGGGCAGCTGTACCAGAAAAGAATGAAGAAAGCCTTCGATCAGAAAGTCAGGCTCCGAGAATACCAAGTAGGAGATCTTGTGCTGAAAAGACTCCTCCCTCCTCATACAGACCACAGGGGCAAGTGGACTCCGAACTATGAAGGACCATTCGTAGTAAAGAAAGTTTTCTCTGGTGGAGCACTAATGCTCGGCACCATGGATGGTGAAGACTTCCCGTCCCCTGTGAATTCAGATGCAGTTAAAAAATACTTCGCATAAAAATGACCCGCTGGACATAAAAACAGAATGTAAGTCCAGGCAAAAATAGGGCATCCCGGCGAGTCAAAAACAGAATAAAAGACTCGGGCAAAAATAAGGGAAAATAAACAAAAAAATGTACACCCGCTGAGTTGAAAAGCCGCATTGGACAACTCAGGCAAAAATGGGTATCCCGATGGATTGAAAACCCGAAAGGGCGATCCATGCAAAATAAGGGAATAAGCGAACAACTGCATTCTGAATTCGTCTGTATCACTTACAACTTGGTGAGATTCGAAAGGATCAAGCTTCTTTCAGAATCAGCCTTCTCCATAAAGCAAGACGAGAAGAATGTCAAAAAGTCATACGAGTCATAGCAAAGGGAAGCTCCTTGAAGCGTCATCAACATTGCCAACACCTTTTGTTTCTCAATTTGTAACAATCTCCTCATTTTAGGGGATTTGTTTCTTTGATTGTATCTTGCCGATTCAGAGCACATGAATCAATAAAATCAGATTTTTTAGTCATGTTTGGTCTCGTACATTTTATTTTCATTTGCAAAATGTCCGATGTCCTTAAGATACTGATTGCATAAATGCAGATGCTCTTCTTCTAAAAAATACGTGCTTGCGGGAAATATACTTACTCCTGGGAGTGTCTAAAACTCCTATGATGGAACCCGATAAGGGATACCTCGGGATTACTTGTCCATTTCTCCGTCTTTTCAGGATTGCAGGTATTCAAAGTACAGCATGGGACCCAAGAGCTTCATCTCGGCCGGCTGGCAAATCATTATCCACTCAGTCTTAGCACCGTAGGTGCTTTCTCCCCGGCCGAGTTGCCATTTACTTCCTCCACAGCAGCCAGGGAACCATCTCCCCCACAGAGCTTCAGCCTCCATCCAGAAGAGTAATGCCCGAAGAACTCACAACAGAGTGAAGGAAGCTTCTACAAACCCCAGCTGGGTCCCTCATCATCAAGGATAGGTTTATCAATAGCCTAGATCACCAAGCAGAGTCCCGAGACAGATCTACCAACGATCTCATCCCCAGCTGGGATGTCCATTTCAAGAAGATCAACCAGAGATCTTCGCAGCATCGGGATCCGAATCCCGGATCGGTATCTTTGCATAATCATAGCATTCGCATCATATTCTCTCCCACAAAGCGTAGCATTCCGTCTAAAACGGAGCATTACGGCAAAAATCAAACATATTGCATTATCATAAGCCATGATCTGAATCAAACATTTGTGAATATTGACAATCCATCAACAGTATACAGCAAACTCCCCGAAACTCCCCACCAGAGAGCCAAGGCACCTTCCCTAAGGATACAGATGCTTCCTGACACCCGTCCGTGTCACACCCCAGCAGAAAGCTAAAACATCGGCTTTACACTCGCAAACACAAACATACACTCCTTTTGACACCCGTCCGTGTCACACCCCAGTAGAAAGCCAAAAGCGTCCTCTTTGCACTCATAGATACACAAAATCCCTGACACCCGTCCGTGTCACCTTCCCCAACATAAATACCTGACATCTTTGTAAAGCATATACTTGTTTATATTACACTTTCCTCTTCTGACACTCGTCCGTGTCACTCTCCCCAGCAAGTTGAACAAACCTGAACACCACTCATACTTGTTACTCCTGTTTTACTCGTACAGATACTCGTCCGTATCTTGCATACACCACTTATACATCCTCAGATTCAACACTCGTCCGTGTTCTTTGTTAACCAGTTGATACTCGTCCGTATCATCATCTCAGAACATGCGTCAAGCGTTTGTTTCTACCCGATACTCGTCTGTATCGTAGTCTTAAGGATGCCCGTTCGCATCTTTAATCCATACACGTGTCAAACACTCATGTCTTCTTGAATATAGACACTCGTCTGTGTCTATTATTCCCCAGAAGAGTCCCCTCAGAATCAACACTCGTCCGTGTTCTTTGTCAACCAGTTGATACTCGTCCGTATCATCATCTCTGAACACATGTCAGCGTTTGTTTCTACTGATACTCGTCCGCATCTTTAATCTAGACACAAACATCCAAACACTTATACCTTTTATTTCTTGGATGTAAACACTCGTCCGTGTTTACTACTCCCCAATAGGTCGCCCGCGAAGCTACCTTTTCCTATCTGACATTCGTCCTATGTCATGATAAACATTGAGAGCAGCCGTCCCCTGCTAGGTGATCGTCCTTCACCTCTTGATGATCGTCCTTCATCATGCTCGTCCGATGGTCGTCCCCATCGTTGACCTTTTATCCGGCATTCGTCCTATGTCGTGATTTTTAGCAGCCGTACCCTGCTAGGTGATCGTCCTTCACCTTTTGATGATCGTCCTTCATCATTTTATCCGATGGTCGTCCCCATCGTTGATCTTGTTATCTAACATTCGTCCTATGTCACGATAAACCTTGAGAGCAGCCGTCCCCTGCTAGGTGATCGTCCTTCACCTCTTGATGATCGTCCTTCATCATGCTCGTCCGATGGCCGTCCCCATCGTCAACCTTTTATCCAACATTCGCCCTATGTCGCGATATTTTCGGTAGCCGTACCCTGCCAGGTGATCGTCCTTCACCTTAGATGACCGTCCCTCATCTTATCCCCAACAGAGCAGCCGTCCCCTGCTAGGTGATCGTCCTTCACCTTTTATGACCGTCCCTCATCATTATTTCATTTATTCTTTAACCCGATGGTCGTCCCCGTCGTGGTCCCTTTTCTTTTTCCTGGTGATCGTCCTTCATCAGTTTTAGCCCGATGGTCGTCCCCATCGTTGTTTACATTACTTTATGAACCTGATGGCCATCCCCATCATTTTTTTTACTAATCCCCAGAGAATCTTACAGCTTTACATGATGGTCGTCCCCATCATAATCTCCCATATCCCCAGCATGTCGGTTGTCCCCGTCATTGCTTTATTTCCTGCTTTATCCCCAGCATGTCGGACGTCCCCGTCATTGCTTTATTTCCCGCATTTTCCCCAGCATGTCGGTCGTCCCCGTCGTTGCTCTTTCCCCAGCAGTCATCCCCTGCTCGACGGTCGTCCTCCGTCTCCCGCACTTTACAATATACTTTATTTTCTTTTGCAATCTATATCCCTTTTCTTCTTCATTCTGTGAGTGCAAATTTTGGACTGTCTTTGGTATTCAACCACAAGTTATCTTGTTTGCCTATTAAGTCGTTGCTTACATCCTGCACAGCTAACTCATGTTTGAATAGGGGAAGATGTAAACACCCCAAATTTTCCCTCACCCATTCACACCATGGCTTGTGATCATTTCATATGCATAAGTTCAATCATGGCATCTCATATTACATTTTTGATCCACTGCATAGATTCAAAGTCATCTGCATCTAGGGTTTGTGATCTGAGCAATCCAAGAGCTTCTTGAGCCACTCCAAAGGTCATCAATCACTTCAAAGGGGTCCATGTATGTTCAATCATCATATTATATCCTCTCAAAGTCAAGAATACCAAAGAATCACAAGAACTGAGAATGGCATGGAAGCAGAGCCAAGTTTGACTGCACAGATGACCTAGAATTAGGGTTTTGGTTTCAAAGGCCATAACTCCAAATTTTTTGGTCATTCTTGTTTCCATTGGTCTCTATATGGTATAAGGATCATGCATATCAATTTTCATGAAGAAATTCAATGGGGAAGTCATCTGATCAAGGGTTGACTTTCTAAGCAAGTCAGTGCAAAATCAGGGCATCTGAGGCCCCCAATGACCCAACCAAAGGGTGTTCATCATCATTTTGATTATGTATGATCTTTATTTGATCATAGAAGAAGTTGGAAGTTCACAAAATTGGAAGATTTCAAGTCATTTGCAAAGTTGACTTTTTGGGGAAAGTTGACTTACGATGAAATTGCCATTTTGGGAAACTTTTTCAACCCTTGCTTTTTGATTCAAAAATGCTTCAAATGATAAAACTTTGGTCATGAAAGTTATAGAATGGATCATTCCCTTTTCAAAAAGTACAAGAACATGACCTAATTCATTTTGGATCAAAAGTTATGGCTTGTCAAAGTTGGCTAAAATCACAAAATTTGAAGTTTTCTACCAAAGAGGCAAAGTTGCAAAATCACTGGCCAAAGCAAATTGTGCTACCAAATGGACTTCTAATCTTCATACAAACATAAGCCAATTCCTAAAGATCAGAATTCACCAAGAGTTTGATCATTTTTGTGACTTGTGGAACAAGAAATTTCAAAAGAGCCAAGAATGGAGCAAGTTGCAAAACCTCACTCAAGGATGAATCCACTTGCTTGCTGACTTCATAATCAATCCTAGGGCTCTCCACACTTCTTGCTGCGCAGGACACCCCATTTGTCCTTGGCTAGCTAGGAGCCCATACCTCTCTTACACAAATTTGACATTTTGGCAACTTGAGCCATACCAATCACAGCAGTACACATCAACTCATCTGACCTATCACACTTGTTTATATAAACCAAAAGCAAGCCATTTCACTCAACACACAAGCCTGAAAGCACCAAGAACACAACACTCTCATTTTCCACCCCATTTGCAAAACCCTTCGAAACACTCTCCACAAGCTGCAAACACACAAACAAACTTCACAAACAATCTTGGCATGCTTCACTGATCACAAACCAACCCTTAAAGCAGCCTGAAAGCCACTGAAACAAAAACACGATCACCACCCTCCCTTGAACAGAACTTCTGCCATCTCTCAAACCAGCCATCCTCAAAGCTTTCTAAGCCTCATTTCCTCATCAGGGGGTTCAAAGGAGTGGACTTGCAGCAAAGGAAAGGCCAGAAAGCTCAGGACCAGAAGTTTCCATCTCAGGTAGCCATCTCAAACTTTTTTCTAGAAACTCCATTTTAAGTTCCTAAATGATTCTATGTGCTCCCCTGGTCATGGGGATATGATTATTTTTGAAAATGGTTGAGAAACCAGGATGTATGATTGCTCTGAAACTTTTCTGCCCTAAATGTGTTTTGTTTCAATTTGCATGATTAATGATGAAAAAAATGATTTTTGTTTGGGGGTTTTGATTCAGTGTTGAATGGGGATGGATTCTGGGCAATTAGATTTCATTTTCATGGTGTTTTGAGAAAGTTAGCAACTTTCAGGTGAGGGTCTGGCCGGAGAAGACGACCGGAAGTCTTCTCCGGCCACCTGAAAGTGTTTAGGGCTAATCTATGTAATTATGAGAGTTTGAATGTGGAGCGTTGATCTGTTTGACTTAGTCAACTTCCCGCGCGCGTGTGTGGTCCAGATTTGCCACTTAGCCCTAATCTCACTTAATTAAATTAATTAATCAATATTAGCCAGTTTGAATGTCAACCCTTGGATCTGGCGCGCAGTCTTTCCCTCCTTCCTGAGTTTGAATGCTGTCCCTTGGATGCGCATACTTTTCATTTAATCCATTTTATTTTCTTTTTTATTTCATTTGTTTTCTACATTTTATTTAAAATAGTAAAAATCATTGAAAAATTCTGAAAATTTTTATTCAAGCTTTTATTAATTTTCAAAAACCAAAAACATTTTTATTTTTATTTTTTTGCGTTAAAAAATATTTTTAAATCATTTAAAAGATTATTTTTAATTAATTAATGAGAATTAATTAATTAAAAATACTTTTAGGTATTTAAAAATCACAAAAAAATTCATGAGACATTTAAAATCATTTAGAAACATTGTCCAACCTTCAAACCAAATTTATTTTTTGATCTTCATGACTTTTGATAATTTTCCATGGAATTAATTTCATTTCAAGGCATTATTTTGATCCAAACTTTGAAAATTCATTTCTGCCTAGCCTTTAAGAGTTGGACTTTGATTCTTTTTGAATTGCATCTTGTATAGCATGTAGTTTATAGGATTAAATTGGCATGAATTGATCTTGCATTTCCTATTTGTTTGGCATTTTTCTTGACAAGGTACCTTAAAACCCTAGAAATCTTAAGAAATTCATAACCCTCACTAGGTTAAGAATTGGATTCTCTCCTTTGGGCAGTGAGTTTGTATAGGTTTAGGGTTCCTTTTAATGCATTTTCAATTTTTTATCATGAAGTTTGCTTCTGGTTTTGATTTTTGTTTTGTGCATTGTTCATAAACCCTAATTTGGGCTTCCTTTTGCATTCATCTTACATTTGCTTGCATACCATGACTTGCCATAACATTTTATGCATTCATTTGATCCATGACACATCTTAAGACATAGTAGGGTCATGTTTGATCATTGCATCATCCATTTGCCATGTTGTATGTCATTTGCATTTCATAACTTTTCATGTATGTTCATGGTCCTAAACATGCTTCATTTGCATCCATATGTTTGTATGATCATTCTCATTCCTTGCCTCATGTTTGCCTCATCACTTAGCATCATTAACATCACACACATGCTTCTGGTTTTGGTTTGCATCATGCCATTTCATCTCATTTTGCATTGCATTGCATTTCTTTCACTAACTTTTCAGGTGGTAAGTTACTTTGAGAAGTGAATTTGCCTTCACTTCTCACAATTTCTTTTCATCTCTCTTATGCATCATTGCTGCATTTTGTCTTGTGTTTGAGATTGATCTTGCTCTTTCTTCTTCATTTTACTTTCTTTCTTCAAGTAACTTGTCTTCTTGAATGAAGCAAGTTACTTTGCTTCTCTTTGCTCCTTTCTTCTGCTTCCTGGTGGTTTCTCTGAAGATCTTTCTTGCAAACCTCACAAACCCTAGGAATGACTAAGCATGATAACAATTAGGGTTTTGATTAGTCCCCCACTTAGCTTTTACCTTTGTGTCTCTTTGAGTCTTCTCTTCTCATCTCATAATCAGGGACTAAACCCTAAAGGCTTTAAGGCTTTGTGATTAAGCTTATGCCTGTATCCTTCTATTAGGATGGAGTGTATAACTTTAATCCTAAGTGTTAAACCCTTAATGTGTTTAAAACCTTTAATCAATTCACTTAATAATCATTAAGACATCAAACTTGTAACTTGGGCCTTGCATTAGGGTTCTAATTCTTCCTTAACTGGTTAAGAAGGACTAACCCTAGTGTTAATGGACAAGTCCCCCTCAAGTTGTCTTGCAAACCATAAAACTCACTTCTTCATCTTATCATTAACTAAAATCCACTTAATAAAGGCTTTGTTTTGTCATGAGTTTAATCCTTAATCATGGATTAAGTTGAGGAGTTTTCCTCAGCTTAAACATTCTCATCTATTATCCTTCTATTAGGATGGTGTAATGAGTCTGTTTAATCCTTGATTATGGCTTAATCTCATTACTTAACACTAAACAAAAACAACAAAAACATCTAAATAATCATAAGTAGGTTAATGATCTTAATCCTACACCATGTTGATTAAGTGTGAGATGCTGACTTCACACTTAAGGTATTCTCATTACCCCTAATCAGAGGGAAGATGTGATGATTTTGCTCACCCATTGGTTTAGGCTTAAGCTCATTAACTTATGACAAACTTTCAAAAGCAATAAAAGATTGAAAACACAAAAACAAACAATAAACGTCTCCTCCGGGATTCTTTTCTCATCTCATTCACTCATAAACGAGAACTTGCTTCTTCCGTCTAATGCAAGACAGTTTGCACTTGAGCCAGACAGGTCATACACTTGAGCATTGACAAGCAAGCAGTTCACAAGTTAATTCATCTTTCAGTCTCTTTGGGTCGAACTACGGTGTTCTGACTTCCTCATTGCACGAGAGGATACGTAGGCATAACTTAACAGTTATCGAACAAAAGTCTCTGTATATTCCCCCTCCTTCCTGCATCATTCTTTAAGCTTCATGATCCTAAGCATTTCATTCTTGTTCTTACACTGACACTTCACTTATACACTTCACTTCTCTTACACTGACACCTGTACATTCTTTTCCAGCTCTTTATACACAGATTGCACTGACACTACCCCTTTAAAACACAAATCTTTTAAGCGTGGATCCCGTCGAGTACGGCGGACAATCTGGGTGCTAATACCTTCCCAGGTTGTAACCAACCCCCTTTCTCAGTCTCTCTAGTTCGCAACCGTCTTATCCATATCTTTCTAGGTCTATGCAGCATTACCTTTCCCCCGGGATAAAAATGCCTAGCTGGCGACTCTTTTCTTTTCTTGTGAGTTCACTCCTGTGTGTTCTCACTTCCTCCTTTCGCCGACTGTTCGCGTCTGTACCCCTTCTGACTCGGGTTGTCATTTGGTGGGAGCGACACCCTCTTGTCTTAATTTTCGTCCCCTAGTCCTGCATTCTTGTTATGTCTTTATAGTAGTGTGAATTAGGTTAAAAAGAATGGGGCTTGGGTGAGCTTTGGTGTTACTTGCATGTGAAGAAATCCCATTGTCATAAATGTAAAAACAAAATCAAATATTTTCATGTCAAATAGGTCTTGTACGAATTTGGAGCGTTCCAATCAACTTGAATGCCATATCTTTGATCCCAAAATACATTTCAAACCAAATATTTGATTTTATCTTTGATTTTAATTAAAAATGATTTTAAATTATTAAAATAAAAAATAATAAAATAATAAAAATCAGCAAATATGATCATTGGGTCGTGGATGGGTTTATCTTTAAGTTTGGATTGGAATATTATGGGCCCATTTGACAAAATCTTGAGTTTAGACTCTTTTTGATTCATAAACCTCCTCAAAATTGTCCAACTTCCATAATGCATAACTTCCTCAATTTTGATCCCATGAAGGTGTTCTAGGACTTTTTAGAAATCTTGGAATGTCCTCTAATCAAACAGTTTTGTCACATATCCATATCATTTACCATTTTTACATTATGAGCTTTGGAAAAATTGACTTTTAGTTGACTCCCAAAAAGACCTATAATGTTTTGGCTCATACCTTTCAAATGAAGAATTTTTGGACTTGGCTTGTGACACACAAAGTTGTAGAGAATTGGATTTAATTCAAAATGAGCTTTGGATGAGAAATTTTTGATGAAGTATGTGAAAGTTATGGCTGGTCAAAGTTCAGTTGACTTTTCCTACACAAAACCCTAATTTAGCAACTCCTGATTCTTGATGATTTGAGATTTCCTTGATGAATCATGATCAACCCTTGATCAAATGATGAATTTCACCTCATAATATTGACGTTGATAAAAAATCTTAAAGTTTGACTTTGAGTTGACCACAATTGACTTTTTGACCAAGTTAACTTATTTTTAGGTATCTGAGCATCTAACTGACCAACTTGTTGGGAAAGCTTTGAAACTTGAAATGAGGATTATTTAAGGTATATGGGATTTTATTAAGTCCACTTGAGGCTTTGGAAGTCCACTTTGATTAGGGAAACTCAAAACCCTAGTTCTAAGATCCATTGTTAGAGAGAAGGCTTTGTCTGGTGAAACCTTCAATCCTTTTGACCAATTGAGAATCTTGTGACTATTAAGAGACCTCTTGAGACACATGGTATTGAATGTGGGAGGTCAAATTTTGGGGTACAATAGGTCTCAAACAAGCACCCCGCGCCTGGTACCAGTACTTTACTGACTATGTAGCTACAATGGGTTTCTCTCACAGTATTTCGGACCATTCTCTTTTTATATATCATCATGGCAATGACATAACTTATATTCTTCTATATGAGGATGTCATTATTCTTGATGCATCATCTGATACTCTTAGAGAATCTATTATGGAACAACTAGGTTTCGAATTATCCATAAAGGATCTGGGACCTCTAAGTTATTTTTGGGTATTTTTGTCACTCAACATCCCGAAGGCCTTTTTCTTTGTCAAAAGAAATATGCAGAAGAAATTATCGAACGAGCCAGTATGTCCTCCTATAAACCATCCTCCACACTAATTGACACAAAGGAGAAACTTAGTGGTTCATCTAGTAAACCTTACCATGATCCAACCGAATATCGTAGCCTTGTCGGAGCATTGCAATACTTGACGTTCACTCGACCAGACATCTCATATGCAGTCCAACAGGTGTGTTTATTTATACATGATCCAAAAACTCAACACATGTCTGCCTTAAAACGCATTATTTGATACATTAATGGTACCATATATTTCGGCCTCCATCTGTACCATTCATCCGTCGCCAAACTTATTTCTTACACAGATGTAGATTGGGTCGGTTTTCCGGACACAAGAAGGTCTACCTCCGACTACTATGTTTATCTCGGTGACAACTTAATCTCATGGTCTACAAAACACCAACATAACTTGTCTCGTTCAAGTGCCGAAGCCAAATACATAGGTGTAGCTAATGTTGTGTCTGAATCATGTTGGTTACACAACTTACTCCTGGAACTATGTTGTCATGTCACAAAAGCTACTCTGGTATATTGTGACAACATCAGCGCAATTTATCTTTCATACAATCCTGTCCAACATCAATGCACCAAACATATTGAAATGGATATACATTTCGTGCGTGAGAAAGTTGCTTATGGTCAAGTATGCGTTCTTCACATTCCCTCACGTTTTCAGATTGCTGACATCTTTACAAAGGGACTTCCGTTGCAACTCTTTGATGAGTTTCGTGATAGTCTCAATATTCGTTGACCTCCAGTTTCGACTATGGGGGTATATTAGATATGTAAATATATAAAGTTTATTATTAGTATTAATTACAAATGATTAATATAATCATAACCACATAATTGTATTGTGTATATAAATGACTATCATATCAATGAAAAGGCACGACCTAAATTATCTTACAGTCACAATAGCTTAGGAAACTTCAAAATATTATTTGCGGTAATATTTTCCAATGCCTTTGATTCAACCCACTTGATGTAGTAATCTATAGCTACTACCGGGTATTTTATTTGGACAAGAGCTGAAGTGAATAGACCCACTTGGTGTATTAATCAACAACTAAAATCAGGTATTTTTACAACTTCTGACGTCTTGAACCTTTCCAACTTCTCTCTGGATAGCTTCAAGTATTATTGCAATAATGGGTCTTTAGCTTGTGCTTCTCCTATTATATGGGACACAACCAACTAGGAATTAGTCTATAGCTTGATATTTTACGCCTCCATCTCATCATCCAAAGTCACCTTGATAATCACCACTTTATACTTAACTTGGCTATTGGTGGAAGAAAATTAAAATCTCAAAGAGACTTCAACCACAAGGCCAATTCTATTTTCAAGAATCACATCGGCACCATTTCAACGACTGTTAGCCGTTCCATTAGGGAATATTACCCAAGTATGAGTCGACTCCAATGGGTTAAGACTTAATTCAGCTAAAAAACTCGATGAACAACCAAGATTTCATTGCCTTCCTTTCTTCGAAAGATACTTTAAAATTCGAAAATTTAATGGACCATTTTTTCAATCGTTTGGCCAAATCTATTTGGTCAAGTACTTTTTCAAGAGTAAGTCTATCCAAACAATTATGGAATATGCGAGGATGTATGTTCAGAGCTGTAATACCGTATTTAATTAAGTGCTCTGGATAATATTAATTAAGTTTAATAGGGTTCCTGTGTACTCTGAGAGCTTTCGGTTAAAGTAATTAGAGAAACCGACGAAATTAAAATTAATTAATTATGTATTATCTAACACAGAGGATTTATTAAATATTCGACTCAGAGACATTTTTGGATACTCTCAAATTGGACCAGTTAGTGTTACTAACTAACGAATGGTATTTATTTTATAAAAAGAGAAAAGAATGGTTATAAGAGAAAGAGAAAGAAAGTTGGTAAGGAAAAAAAATAAAAGAAAAAGAAGGAAAAAGGAAAGAAAGAAAGAAAGGGAGAAGAGAAGAGTAGAAGAGGGAGAAAACCCTAAGAGAGGAAATGTTTGGATCATCACCATTTCTCCACCAAATCTTCATCTTCACCAACCTCCTCGTCGATATCAAGGTGGGTTCATAGTTAGAAACGTTTCTTTTGAGTTTTGGTTGAGTTTTGAAGTTTATGATTTTTAGGGTTTTTCAAGAAAATCTTAGAAATTAATAGATTAAACAGTTAAAACACGATAAAATCAAAGTATGATAGTCAATGTATGTCAATAATCATGTTTGATGATGTTTAGATGAGTTTTAGAACCTTGGGCATTGACTGTTCGTGACTGGTTTTTTGTTGTATTCGCAGAGCTCGCTCAACGAGCAGATCCAGAAGTTTCCTCGCTCAGTGATTAGGTCCCTCACTCAGCGAGACCTGGGAGTTCTGTTTTGTGTTTTCTCTCATAACTTATGATCCAGGTACCCGTTTTTAGTGTTCCATATATCAATTCGAAGCTAAAAACATGATCTACCATATGATGTCGAGAAATATTATTTTGAACTGACTTTTACCCGACTTTTCTGATTAACCGTAATTATGTAAAGTTAATGAATTTGGGTATTAAACCTATTGTGAATGGTATGCCTAATCATGAGAATTGATTGAGAGTAGAGGCATGAGATTATTGTGAGAATTTCTAAATGGTGATAATTGAACTAAAATGTTAGAATTATGTAATTGAAAATTATATAATTAAAAGTATCAAGAATGGAGAGAGAGAGAGAGAGAGAGAGAGAGAGAGAGAGAAAGAGAGAGAGAGAGAGAGAGAGAGAGAGAGAGAGAGAGAGGAATCTTACCATAAACCAATAGTGTGGCCTAGTAGTGTAACTAGAAGTTGTTAGATGATATGACTATGAGATGCTTAGGTTTATCCTAGGTTGTTGTGAATCATTGGCGCGTAGTACGCGATGTCCTCCAAAAAGTATTGAGTAAGCCTTGAGGTGGGTATTACACTGAGTTCCACGGGAAGCATCCATAAAGGCTTGAGGTAACGTTGGTTTGGGTTTAGGCTTGAGGTGGGTATTACACTGAGTCCCACGGGAAGCATTGAGTAAGTCTTGAGGTGGGTATTACACTGAGTCCCACGGGAAGCACCAAATTATTTAGGCTTGAGGTGGGTATTACACCGAGTCCCACGGGAAGCATTGAGTAAGTCTTGAGGTGGGTATTACACTGAGTCCCACAGGAAGCATCAGATTGTTTAGGCTTGAGGTGGGTATTACACTGAGTCCCACGGGAAGCATTGAGTAAGTCTTGAGGTGGGTATTACATTGAGTCCCACGAGAAGCATCAGATTGCTAGTCGCTTGAGATGGGTATTACACTGACTCTCATGGGAAGCCTTTCTAATGAATACTTGAGGTGGGTATTACATTGAGTCCCACGTGAAGTGTCGAGAATGTTGTTTTGGTTATTCCATCTTGTTTTGATTTCCTTATAGAGGAGTGACCTTAGGCTTGAGATGGGTGTTATATCGAGTTCCATGAGAAGTAAAAAGGTGGTATCCTAGCTAGTGATAGTAGGGTTTTTAGAACTCTTGGACGTGGTTCCAATGAGAGTGAGGCGTGTGAATTCAAGGTCGTTTTCCTTTTGTAAAGACCTGAGTTAGGTTTTGATAGAACCCTTAGAGCCGAGAGAACTCTAAGATAGGGAACTCACTGAGATGTTGTTATCTCACCCCACTATTGTTGTTGCTTTTCAGGTTTCTTTTGCAGGTTTGATTTACAAGTGGAGCTATGCTCGGGATGTTTCAAGTGAAGCATAGTATTAGTCTTCCATTTTGTATTTCTGTATCTTGTAAAATAATGGATATTGTATTGATCTTAGTATTTTGTTCTAGTATAATTTCCATGTCTTGCACCATTGTTGTATATAATTTGTATAGTTGGTCAAGAATGTGAATTATGCTATTAGGCATTTATGATGGTGTCAGTACCAAAATAACACTTGTATGATATTATTCTAGATATATATTATATGGGGTGTTACAAGAGCTTTCTCAACACAATCAACAAAGCTAGAGTTTTCTTATCTATCTTCTTGTAGCATGTTTTTGGTCCGGCTAGTGCTTTTTATATGAATTATAATGGGGTCTGGTTGGAATCTTGCTCCCCAATCTTAACAATAGTTATGGCTTCCTCCAAGATAACTAAGTATATGTATAGGACTTTTCCAGTGAGTGGGTCGCATTAGCACTGATGGTGTGGCCAACCCCTTCTTTAATTACTTAAATGATTGTTCCCATTCAGGTGTCCATTTAAACTTTGCATCTTTCCTCAACCGTCTATAGAAAGGAAATACATACTGAGCAAATTTCAGAATGAACATGCTCATGGTGGTTAATTAACACAATGTACAATTTTTTAACTTCCTTATTTGTGGTTGGGGAACTCATCTGAACAACTTCTTTGTACTTTTAAGAGTTGGCTTCGATTTCCTATCTATAAGGTAGAATCCTATGAATTTATCGACTCTCACTCCAAATGTGCATTTCTCTAGGTTGAGCCTTATGTTATACCGCTGGACTCTTTTGACCATTCACCATAGATGTTGATCATGGGATTCTTCTTGACTTGATTTCACGGTCATGTTGTCTATATATACCTCGAGTGTCTCGCATATCTCCTCTTGAAAGACCTCTTGAAAGACCTTGAAATATCTCCTCTTGAATGAGGTTGTTGAAAGTACTCTTTGACGATACTACCATGAAACAAGGGGACATGTTTTTTTGCGTTTTCTCCCTCTTCAAACGATAGTGGTAGATCTGTCATTTCACAAGGGTGAGTCACATAATCGTTTTAGGCCAAGAGGCTTCCACCACTGCATGGACTCAGATCTAGTTGACGCAACCCCAACTACTCGAGTGTGTCGACGTTAAGGATGTTAAACTAACTTCTGTCGTCCATAAGGAATCATGCTACTATGTGATATGCTACTGTGACTATTATAACCAACAATAACTCTACGTTTGGGAATTTATTGATCTTTTCGTGATCTTGAAACCCTAGCATTGGCATCTCCTTACTTTATGGTTTGACATGAATTATTGATTAGGTGAGGTACTTTAGTGGCAGATCTCCATCGGACATTGCTTTCGTGCAAATTGAGGTGGTGCATGATCGAAGAGTTTAATAGAGTTCTTCGCACGAAGGTCATTATCTCCATCTCTCAATGGTTCTAGTAAAGATCTAGTTTCCAATCATGGATGACATGTTCTTGGAATTTCGCAAGAATTAAAGGTTAATTCTCATATATGGTGCCATTATTTCATTGTGGAACCATAATTGATGTTGATTGCTGATATTTGACTTTAAAATTTATAATATTGATCTCCGATATGGTGACTTGCCGCATTACCTAACACAAACTATATACTTTGAATAATCTTGATTAGGGTATGTCTGATTGGACCCTCATACAAAATCTTTAGCCGGTATAAAACATTTCCAAATAGATAAATTATGTATATTGAATTTCTTAAATAAAATAAAATAAATTAGGAATAACAACAATAAAATTTCTATCTGTTAAGAAAATTATGATAAAACAATTTTTAAAGAAGATAAAGAAAAATAACATTAACTTACTGAAACAATTCATATGAGAAAGAAAAATTCTCAATAAGTTATTTTGATTGAAAACATAAAAATACATTAATTGAATTAAATATAGGTTCAATATGCAAATAACAAAACAAAAATTATAAAAAAAAATTATTCTTTAATACAACTATTGCAACACACGTAGATCACTTTAATAGGTCAAAATTACGCACATTTTTTTAAAGGTAATTTAGAAATTAGAACACTTGTTTCATCAGCATCAAACCTAACTAAAATATTAAAACTAGACATAATATATGCTCTATACTCTACATATTATTATTAGTTCATTAGCCTATAAATATATTCCTATTCTTTACTCTACTCTTCCACCCCATTGAAGAGTCAAATACTAAAAGCAACTTTTTAAAAATAAGATCCATTTAAAAAGAAAAATGTTATTAATTTTAATTATTAATGCTTCTTCAACTAATATTATTTATTTCTTTATACAAAATTGGTATGGTTAGTAGCGTTAGTTTATGTCGCCAATGAAACTCTACACACGTATCCTTATACACTACCACGCAATTCTTTATACGTATACGTGAATATACAATGACAGGGGCAAAAACGTCATTGCAAGATGGTGTCAGAATTGACCCTAAGAGGTTACGGATCCGTGCAGGGTTAACACATGAGGAAATGGTAGGCAGTAGGCAACGAGCATATAAAGGTGTTAGGTTTTGGCATTTTATATGTCATGAGTTTAATTTACATCTTTTGGGTCTCTCAACCTTCCACGGTTCATCACAAAATAAGAATCAATATTCATGTAATTATTATGAGTCATATTACAATTTTAAAATATTAATAGATATTATATTCAAAATTGAAAACAACATTTATTTCAGAATTTCATGGCTTCTTATAAGCCACGTGAGGTTTTGATGATGTCTAAATAATTATTCTTACGTTAAGAATGGTAAGGGAGACACTAAACCAGAAATGAGTCTTGTAAGAAAGAAAAGTAGAAAATAAGAATCATGACCCGGAAGTACAAATCGTGGGGTCTATTGATAAAGTCTAAAATTAGTGAACAACAACATGCACATATAAGCAAAGATATGGTCACAAGTCATACAAATGTTAAGAAAGTATAGATTGATATTTCTTTTATATATATATATATATATATATATATATATATATATATATATATCGGATACCTTAGAAATAAAGTATAATAACAAATTTTATGATCAAGAAATCCACAAGGGTTAGGGTTTAGGTAACCACAGATAAAAGGATTGGTTATAAACAAGATTACAAGTATACAAGAATAACAAATAATCTCTCTCACTTTTGAATTATAGTTTTATCTTCCTATTTTCCCTTATTCTAAATATGAGAGACTAGTATGTTATTTATAAGAAAACTAGCATACTAACCTAATAAGTTTTTTAACAATTACCCATTACAAGCTAAATTAAACAATTGGATTCATAACACAAGACTCAATTAAACAACAACATGTGAGCGGACTTTGATGACATGTTAAACCTAGAGTTCGTTCCAATATCTCATAAATCTCCACCTTGGAACAAACTTTATAACAACAAGAAAACAAACTAGTTTTCACCATCCATGGCTTTCATCCATTTCAGTTTTATTTCGACTTCTCATATCTTCCTTATAGTCTCTAGGTTCTTCGTCTAAAACCTCACTTGCAGAGATTAAGGCATAAACTATAAGATCTACATAACCAAGTCTCTGAGGTGGCTTGATGACTTTTCTCGACCCGTCTATTGCCAGCAGGTAGTCATTATCAGTTTCCTCATCTTCAACAGCAGTTTCTACTTCTTCTTCATTGACTTCACCTAGGTTATGCAATTCAACATCAATATGCTCCACCTCAACAGAAATCTCTTCATGTTCCAGCTCTTCTTTAACATCATCAGTTTTCTTGAAATCCATCTCAGCTTAATTGAAAACTACATCTCGACTGGTGATACTCCTCTTGTGACCTGGCTCTAGGCACCATAGCCTATAAGTTTTAACTTTTTCAGGGTATCTCATGATCATGCATTTCAAATCTTTAGGTTCGACCTTGTCTTGCCTAATGTGAGCATATGCTACACAGCCAAATACTCTTAGTTTGTCGAGATCTGGTGGATGTCCTGACCAAACTTCTTCAGGTGTCTTCATATCTAACGCAGTCGAACGACGTCTGTTTATCAGATATGTTGTTGTCGAAACAACCTCAATCCAAAACACCTTCTTCAATCCAACACTAACCAACATGCATATAACCCTTTCGAGTATTGTTTGATTGAATCTCTCAGCTAGACCATTTTCTTGAGGAGTACCTACTACAATCTTATGCCTTGCAATCCCAGACTCGACACAATAACTGTAGAAAGCTTCATTATAGAATTCAAGGCCATTATCAGTTCTCAACCTCTTGACCTTTCTGTCAGTTTGAGTTTCGATCAGAACCTTCCAACTCTTGAAATTCTCAAAAGTTTCATCTTTCATCTTCTGAATGAATACCCATAACTTTCTGGAATAATTATCAACTATGGATAGAAAATACCTTGCACCTGAATGTGAAGGATTCCTTGCAGGCTCCCAAAGATCAACATGGATGTAATCAAGGGATCCATGTATTCTTTGCTTACCATTGTTAAACTTCATCCTACAGGATTTACCAAATACACAAGGTTCACAAAACTCCAACTTCTCGACTTTGTCACCACCTAGAAGGTTCTGTTTCCCCAGTTCGACCATGAATCTCTCGCTTACATGGCCTAATCTCATGTGCCATAATTTTGTCTTTGACAACAGTTTCGTGGATGCAACATTTGTCGAACCACTTACAACTTCAGCCTCAAGGGTATATAAGTCTTGTTTCTTCACGCCTCTCAAGACTTCCTTTGACCCCTTCATGACTATTAGAATACTTTTCTCTCCTTGAAAAACATACTTATTGACTCATCACAGAGCTTGAATCTTACAGATCCAATACCTGCAATTTTGCAAGCTTTGTTGTTTCCCAGCAGCACCGATCCAACATCTTGATAACATAGCTCCTCAAACAAATCTTTGTTTGGAGTCATGTGCCAAGTGCAACCTGAATCCATAATCCACTCTTTTCTTGAGTCTTCCCTTGAAACCACTAGAACATCAGATGATTTGAAATCATCCTGAACAATGGTCGCGTTGCCATTATCCTTACCTTCATGATCTTTCAGGCGTTCAGGGTACACCTTTAGAATGTGACCCTCCTTCTTACAATGATAGCATCGAACACCAGATTCTTCACCACTATAAGACTTCTGCTGACTTTTGCCCTTTTTCTTGTCGAACTTACCATCATTTCGTAAGAATTACTCCTTAATGGCCAAATCTTCACCAACTGTCAAAGGTTTATGCTCTTTTCGTCGTTTAAGTCCTTAGAATACAAGGCAGATTGAACATATTCAAAGGTCAAGGACTCTCTTCCATACAAGAGGGTTCCTTTGAAGTGAGCATATGTTTTGGGCAAAGCGCATAACAACAATAGCGCTTGATCTTCATCATCGATCTTCACATCAATATTTTCAAGATCATGAATCATCTTGTTGAACATATCCAACTGCTCAGCCAACACTTTGTCTTCACTCATCTTGAATGAATATAAGGCTTGCTTCAGGTAGAGTCGATTCACCAATGATTTGGTCATGTATAAACCTTCAAGTTTCAACCATAACACTGACGTCGCCGTCTCCTTTGATACCTGTCGAAGAACCTTATCACCAAGACTTAACAATATTGTGTTGTGTGCTTTCTCAATCATGGTCGTCTTTTCAGCTACCGTCAATGCATCATTCATGGTCGCCGCTCCCTTCAACGCTTCCAAACAACCCCGCTGAACAAGTATGGCTTTCATCTTCAAGCGCCACAGATCAAAATCGTTCACTCCGATGAACTTTTCAGTCTCATACTTTGTTTAAGGCATCTTCTCCACGCTCACCGCACAAATTTGTTGTGAATCGGATACCTTAGAAACAAAGTATAATATGTTTCTTTATCATCAAGAAACCCACAAGGGTTAGGGCTTATGGTAACCATAGAGAAAAGAATTAGTTATAAAATGTTATTCTTTCCTTTCTCTTGAAACAAGATTACAAGTATACAAGAATAACAAATAACCTCTCTCACTTTTGAATTAGGGTTTTATCTTTCTATTTTCCCTTATTCTAAATATGAGAGACTAGTATGTTATTTATAAGAAAACTAACACACTAACCTAATGAGCTTTTTAACAATTACCCATTTCAAGCTAACTTAGAGTACAAGCTAACTTAAACAATTGGATCCATAACACAAGGCCCAATTAAACAACAACATGTGAGCGGACTTCGACGACATGCTAAACCTAGAGTTTGTTCCAATATCTCAAAATATATATATATATATATATATATATATATATATATATATATATATATATATATATATATATATATATATATATATATATATATAAGTTTTAAATTGTATCTAATCTAATTAGCATTTTTATTTAATTAACTATTATATTATATTCAATTTAAAGATTATGATTTAGAGTAAGCTAAAAATCAACTTAGTATTTTTATTGTATATATAATTATTGTATATAATTTCTATATAATTTAAATATATTGCTTATTCAATGTATTTAAATTGATTTCTTTTATAATAAAGATCGGAGAAAGTATATAATAAAATATAAATAAATTTAATTATAATTATTCCAATTGTAACAAAATATTAATATATTAAATTTAATTACATTTTTCACAATACTTTTTCTTACATATATTTATCCATTACATGGATTCTGAAACATGAATGAGGGCGATAATTTCATTGTTCATCTCTTGACCTAATCTCCAGATTCTTCGTTATTGAAGTCGTAAACATGGAGCACCCAATAATTTCATGGAAGTTCATGGATATCTCCATAACTAGTATCACTTAGTAGAATCTAAGCTCTAAATTAAAGAAGTGTTGAAACAACTTCAATCATTTGTAGAAGCGATTAACAACGTCTGGGACATATCATTGAGTCAACTTCTAAAACCATGTGTGAAAGGCGGCAGATTGGCGATAGTCATCCCATAAGAGGAATATCAATTGGGGATTGAGGTTTGTAAGCATAAGTTACATGACTGAGTGATTTGGCCCAATGGCTTGAATCCTCTAATAATTTTAGACCTAAAGACGAAAAACTAAAATATTTGAAAATGGATTGTCAAATGGGGGATCACTTCTTTAGGTAAGGGATACTTTGAGTTCTTTTTTCATCCTTAGAATATGTAAGAAGATTTAGGTTCATAACACCATAAAATTTTAATCTAGGTTTCTGAAATTGTTCCCTTGGTAAAAGAACTCTAATCCATGCTTTCTCAATCGGTTATTTGATCAAGTATGGATTAAAATCCATGGCTTAGCCCAAGAATAATATAATAATAATATATAAGAAAATAGAAAGAGGGAAAAAGAGAGAAAATCATTCTACGTGAAAACAAGGGAGAAATGGAGAAAGAAGGTTATGGCTCAAGAGAGAAGAAATATTTTTTGGGCAAGAGCTCTAAGGTAAGGGTGGGGTTCTTTAATTTCTTAAGGGATATATGATATATGTATGAGGGTAAATAAATCATTAGGTTTTATTTCCCGTGTTCGTTGATCATTGAATGTTTCCAGTGAGGAGTTAGAGTTGTGTGTCGGTAATAACAAAAATGCTCTAATTGTGTAAATTGCTTGATTGGATATGTATTTTGTTGTGTTATAAGAGTTTCTAATGAATTTATAATGTTGTATACTGGTTAGGAGGTTCGATTTTTGTGATATATGCTATTTGGGGGTATTGGAATGGGTTGAAAAGTGATTTTCGTAACTGAAACAATAGAGAATTGATTCTGCAGGTCAAGTAAATGTTACTCTGTTTGATGTAACCGATTACATAGTGCAAATTTTAGGTTTTGGGCGCAATTTTAACTGAGTAACCGGTTACTTTGTTTGATGTAACCGGTTACCAGTGAACATGACAGATTTTATAAATTTTCAAAAATTCATAACTTTTGACTCATGAATTCGTTTGAGTCGTTGTTCAAATTGTTGGAAAACTAAATTTGTGTAATTTCTGCTAAAAATATTTTCAATGACAGAATTCCAACTATTTGACGCGTGATGTATGTTTTTGTGTTTTGTGTTAATATGTCGAACTGTGAAATGCGGAAATTAGTTGTGCGATGCATGTTGTTGTGGATTTTGATGTTTACATGTTGGAACAGGTGTCTACTGCATATTGGATAGTATTGAGGAAATCTATTGATGATATGCTAGTCTTATGCATTGTTTAGTCGTTGTATGTTGTTGTTTAAAGTGTATAGCTTGTTGCATGAAATATGGGATAAGACGTGTAACCGTGTGGGGTGTGAGCGTTTATCTGGTTTCTTCGTAAGGGAATCGTGTTGTTGTAGTTGTTGAGGTGATTGTGTGCTCGGGTGGGATGTGAGCAATCACGAATTTCATGTGCCCGTGTGGTGTGAGCGACCTATATAGTAATTCTAACAGGAATTGTGATCATGAAAAAGGGATCGAAATTGGAACCACATGCATTGAGTCAAGTTGGTGTCTCATTGCATAGTAATTGAGTTATATTACATTATGGAGTGTATGATTATCTGTGTGTAGTGGAATTAATGATGCTGGTTAGTAGATGCGATGAATTACTTGATGATTTTATGCTTTCATATTTATATCATTTATTTCTTTTATTGATTTGAGAATCTCACCCCTTCTGTGTTTGGTGATGCTTTATACGACATCCTGCAGATAATCAGGATTAGTGCGGAGTTGCGGTTAGTGAAGGCGAAGTACTTCATTTTATGTCTGGCGTCTACTCTTATATATAACACTAGGGAGTCTTGGAACGCTTTTATGCATTGTTTTACTTTGTCAAGAATCAATGTTTTCCTTATAATTTTGAAACTAATTTTGTTATTTTTAACCGTTATGTTTCGTTATTGACTTGGATGAGTTCTCGCTGCCTTATGAAGTAAAATTTTGGATTATGTTGATTTCCGCTAATTTTAATTATGTGTTACATATCGTTTGCATGAGCAAGTGTTGTTGAAAAGTAACATCCTTTATTGCTGAATTTTTATTAAAACTACTCTGACTAAATTGTATTATTTTACGCGATGGATTTAGGGTGTTACACGAAGCATGAAATCAATAAATCATTTAATTTCAAAAACTTTATAACATAAATGAAATCATAAATGCAATCTCTTCAAATGTAAAAATATCAACCATGAGCGTATACTTTAACTCTTTACTCAACACAATAGAAGATAAATCACAAACGTTTCCCCTAATGTTACATATCAGAGCACATAAACTATAGATAGAAAGAAAAAGAATAAACAACCTCATGTTATCCTTCACTCTAAGCAGTTACTCAGTTACATGTTTATCTGTACTCTAAAGAGGAGCACATACCACATCAACAACAAAGGGGTAAGAAATCACAAACAATAATAACAAACATATACTGCAAGGTAGGATAATAAATACAACATTCCCTACACAATTTCATTCACAATATATCTCATCATATTCTCACACCCAAACATAGCAATCAATCACAACTCAAGAATTATGCATATAACTCATTATGTAATGCAACTCGACTATGCAACTCTATGTATATGCATATGTTACCAACTCGATATTTGGTTCTCTCTAGAAGCGGCTCACCTCTTCTGAACCCATGATCCCCCTCTTCTAAGCTCTAAGTCCCATCTTCTGAGTTTGGACAAGCTACTAGTGTAATGCCAGTATTTAATTAATTAATTTGATTAAATGTTATCGCGTATTGTTCCCGATTAATTATTGATAGGTGTTGTTTTGTTAAGTATGTCGTTAAGTTGGTTAAGATGGTATTAAGTTTATGGTTAAGTCGTGGTTGGGTTGGTCGAATTAATTAAGTCGAAGTAATAATAGAATTATTAATGAAAACATATTAGTGAGTGGAATTAGTTGTGGTGTGAGAGTATGATGCATGTTTTTCGCAAGTGTACGAACACGTCAGAGTAATATAAAAGATTGTCGAATCCACAGAGACCAAGTGTCAATCTATCGTACATGTTGTTATGGTGTGTATCTAAGGCAACTGAATATAAGGGTTTTAAGGAGTGCGCAATGGTAAATAAAATAATAATTTTAAAAAATAAACAAAGACAAGCTCGAATGTAATTCACGTAATCAATTGATAGTCCGGTACTTGTTAATAGAACTACTTATGGGCAATGTTTTCTCCTTTGAAAAGAACTAATTTAACAGGAACTGTCGCTTTCGCGTATTCAGAACCGAGTTGTACTCTCTAATCAACCCCTCCTATTGTCACGGATAAAAAGGTGCGTACTGCGTTAGAGTAGTAAACCTATTTTTAAGAAATATAGTATCTTAACTAAGTTGAAAAGTACTTTAACCTGGATTTCTTAGCAAAAAGAGGTTCTCACGAACCAGACTCTAAACTTCTTAACGCGTCCAAAAATCGTTTTAAAATCTCTTTTCTTTTTAATCTAAAAACTCCTAATGAACTAGACAAAGCGCTTTTGGCTGTTTTTGAAATAGTTAAAAACAATTACTTAGATTGAAAGATAAAATTGCCCTTAAGTGTTTCCACGAACAATTGTACGGATTACTGGTTCAATTACGATCCTTACATTCTAACCTTTATAGATTTAGTTAGACATGGTAAAGTAAAAGTTCTTTTTATATTTTTTCATAAAAGTAAGTAGTACGAGTGCGGAAAGTAAATAAAAGTAGTGCGAGTGCGGAAAGTAAATAAAAGTAGTGCGAGTGCGAGAAATAAAGGTATTTAAAGCGAGTGCGGGAAATAAACGAAAGTAAAGCGAGTGCAGGAAATAAATAAAATAAAGTGCGAGTGCGGGAAATAAATAAAGTAAAGCAGTGCGAGAAATAAATAAAAGTAAAGCAATGTGGAAAAATAAAATACGAACTGGAATTAAAATGGCGGCATGATTAACTTCCTCCCAGAGTGCTCCAAAACTCGATCACACAGACGTATACAGACTCGATCACTCGATTACTGTAACACCCCGATGTGGAATGATAACTACTTTAAAACTGATATATGCCTAAGAGATTCTAAGTTTGGAAGATGAAAAACGAAAATCTAAGGTCCTATTTATAGGAAAACAAAAAGCAGGAAAAGACCAGGATGCCCCCTCCACAAAAAGTGGAGGGAAAAGTTTTTGCCTTGTGGCGCCCACCATGAGGCTAATAGGGAATGAAAGAGTGGGGATCGTGGGTCTTGGCAGTTGTGGAGTGGTCTTGAGACGTGGCCACGTCATGGCAGACCCCATGGCGCCCGCCATGGTGGATGCCGTAAGTGTAAAACGCTGAATTTCTTGGTTTTCGTCCATTTCCACTCCTTTTTCGCTCCTTTTCTCGATTTAGGCCCCGATTACAAAGAAAACCTGAAAACAAAGAAAAAAAAGTAATAACATAACAAAATAACAATAAAAGCTAAGAATGCATGCGAAATCGGAGTTAGAAATACAGTGAATTTTAGTGTTATCAAATTCTCCCACACTTAGACCTTTGCTTGTCCTCAAGCAAACATTAAAGCTCAAGAAAAAATGGTGTCAACACATGTTTTTGGGCTAAAGGGCTTCTAAGTTCAAGTCAGGATACAGTGATAGGTACTAACCAAGTGAACCAAGGGTACCATAATAACACAAACACAAACTTCAATCCTATATTAACCACTCTATGTCATCCCACAATACCCAGGCCTATCTTCTCATCTTTTTGGGTCCTTTTCATTCAGGCGCAATCACATTAAGCCCGTTATCCGTACATGCTTCATAGTAGAGTGACCGATTAGTGATTTTGATCCATAACATAAGGTTTCTGGCACATAAGCATGTGTAAACCTGTTTTATTCGACCTAAATGTAGCTGCGGGGGATCGGATCGTAATCCGCCCTACCAAGTTCAGTGCCAGATACCTCTGAACCAACTAACAATAGGTGACTGCAATTTTTTTCTTTTTGTGGCAAAAAAAAAATTTCTTCTCTTTTTTCAGTTAAATGACTTTGTGAGGGTCACCTATCCCAGAGTTTTCCTTTTTCTTTTTTATTTAGCACTGGATCATTCACTTATGTTCATCGTCCCCCTACATAAAGCATGCTTAGGCCGGAGCTGACTGCTAGAATAAACTACTTAGGACAATTTTTTGAATGATAATAAAGGCCATGATGTGGGGTTTAGGAGTAATTCCTATATTCAAGAGGTCTATGGTGCTAAAATGGTACTGATGTTTCAAAAAGTTGACCTAAGTCACCACATCCTAATCTAAACCTGTCTCAAAGCCCAAAAAACATGTGAAACAACATTGTTTTCTTTTTAAAAAATTTCTGGTAAGGCTAAGGAAATGGGAAAAATGAGGATGTACTAAAAATACACTATACTGGTGACTCGTCAGACTCATGCATTATCTAAGAAAATTAAACTAAATACTTACTGAAAAGGGAAATAACTGAAAGGGAAATGACAGAAAGCAATAAAATCCCCTCCCACACTTAAATTGAACATTGTCCCCAATGTTTCGAAATAAGATAAGGAGGGTAACCTGAAAAACTACTGCGGAGGAGCACTGGTGCCCTCGCCGTCCTGCTGTGATGGTCTGGAACGACGGGATCTACTGCGCTGTTGGTCCCTCCGGTCAAGTCGTGCCGATAAGGCAGCCTGGGAACCCCGAACCTCTCGAAGGTTACCTAGGATGGAACCCTGAGTGGCCTCCATAAGCTGGTAGTGCCGACGGTTGACTTCTCTCTGACGGTCCTGCTCTAATGTGATATCGTGCAAGGTACGACAAACGTTGCTGTAAGCATGATCCGAAACCAATCGCGATTGTTGCATGAAGCTCATATTGTCAGTCAGTTGTTGTGAAATAGTAGAGAGAAGGTTGTCTCGCTTTTCCTCTCTAGCTGTCATATCACGTCACATCTCCTCAGTGACATAGAATCCAGGAGCAGCACCTGTAACAGGGTTAGAGGAAGATGGTGCGGTGTGTGACTGTGAAGGATGATGGGGGGACATGTAAGGTATGGGAGACTGCTCTCTCCGATCATACTCTTCATCAGTGTCATGTGCCTCCCCATCAGGAATATTAGGAGGAAGTTGACCCAAAACAGGTGGAGCATTCAGATCATAGGTCCAGTTCCTTTCATTACTTACATCAGTACGTCTACTGCAAGGTAAAGCTACAGATGGGATAGCTACCCCATGAACCATCAACTCATAACCACCTTCTCTCCTCGTTCGGCATAATTTCATGTCTTTTAGAAATTTTAAATTAATTGTGCGAGGAGGTAGTGGTTCAAGTGTAGTTATCTCATTGTTCAGGTCAAGAGCCCGAGCAATAGACGTAACAAGTCCTCCAAAAACAATCGACCCTGTTTTATTAGTAAGTAAAGCCATGTGTGCAAGCATAAACGGGACCGGATTGATATGGGTACCAGTGAGGCATCCTTGCAAAAATAGGAGTTCTCTAGCGTTTACCTTATTTGGACTCTCCCGGCCAAAAATAGTACATGCCAAAAGATATCTGAAAACTCTTATGGTCGGGTTCTGAATGGTCGACGCAAGATTTACAGAAATAATATATATAATATAAACTCAAAGTACATGAAAAAAAGAAAATGTAATAGATGCAATAATGTAAGATATGTCTGGAGATGCGAGAAATAAAATAAAGTATGAAAAAGAAATCAAATACTAGGGTAATAACGTCAGTGTAAAACAAATCATGTGGTAGGCTTCTCTTCCTGGTTTGATCCACGAATCTCAGTTATCTCCCTCCGAAGCTCTTCAATATCCTGATATAGAGCATCGACCTCTGAGGCATGAGTGAGATTAGAAACCTGAATCTGTAATTCAAAGTCCGCTACTTCCTGCTTGAGCAGGGCAGTCTCCTTACGGAGCTCATACATATGAGTTTGTAGATCAGGTGGCTGCAGAGACATATTGTTAGACATAACAGTGATTCGGGGAGAAAGAGGTGTAGGAGTGTACTCAGTGGCGGGAGGTGATTTCGGCTCTTCGACAGTCTCTCCATAACCCTCTAGAGCATAAATCCAATTAGCAGGATCATGGACATTGTTCATCATCGGGTCTGGTAATGTAAAGTAATGTATCACTTCACCGTCGATCAGTAATCTAAAAGTGTTGGGCTCAAAAGAGGCCCTCCTCATCAGTCCTCTGTCAAGACAAAAGTCAACATCCAGGGTGGTGTAGCAGTAGAAGGTCCTGAGGTGCAATAATTTGTGAGACAAACCCAATGCAGTAGCTATCTGTGTAACAATCCCACCAACATGTATAATGCCTACAGATGATCTGGCAACACTAGCAAGGCCCTTCAACAGAAAGTTGCCACAAGCAACAGGGCGAGACTGATTCGCACAAAACAGTAGGAAAATCTCCTCTTCACTTAGCAGAGTCTCTGTATCTGGCAAACCGAGGAAAGAATGTGCCAGAATCATCTGGAAGTACCTTAACGCAGGGTTGTGGATTACCTGAGAAAACTGAGTGGAAGGATCTTGGCTCCCTCCACCTGAAATGTTAGACCAAAACTTTTCCACTTCTCTGCTCATAAAATACCCCATCGGTGTCTCTGGAATAGCATCAGGAGTAGTCTGAAAACCTAGTAAATCACCAAACTCTTTGTGAGAGAAGGAGTAGTCAATCCCGAACAACCTGAAAACAGCATATCCATCGGGTCCAGCCCAAGGATCATAATGAAACGAGCTGAGGAACTCTAGAGTCAAGTTCTTGTAAGTGTTGTTCATATCGTCAAACTGGTCCCACTGGATTTGATGGCATAAGAATCTAACGCTTGGCTCTATCCCCAAGGCATCCATGCAATCATGGTCTGGGTACCTGGTAGGAGCCATAGGGCGTCTTATGTGGACATAGTAACGCTCTCTCTATGCGTCGTCTCTAAAGGCCACGTGCATGTCATCGGGGTTCTGCATTCTGCATTCTGCACAAGGTTAGCAAACAAGTCCTGAAATCACATAAAACATTAAATCGTCAGTCCTGACATAATAATAAAATAAACAAATTAAAATAAAGTAAAAAATAAATAAAAATAAAAAGTACGTAAATAAGAAAACCATGGGTTGCCTCCCATGCAGCGCTTGTTTAATGTCATTAGCTCGACGACCGAATTTTATACATCATTGGAAGGATATGGTGGATCACTCAGAGTATGGCAGGTGTATGCTGTTGGGATGTCACCTCCTTCGTAGGGCTTCAACCTCTGTCCATTGACGATGAACGGTTTACATGTTTGGTTCTTGATTTCGATAGCACCAGATCTTAGGATCTTAGATACTTCGAAAGGGCAAGTCCATCTCGAACGAAGCTTCCCTGGAAAAAGTCGTAACCTAGAATCGAATAGGAGAACAGGATCGCCTATTTTGAAGTCTTTCCTTATGATTCTTTTGTCATGCCAAGCTTTTGTTCTTTCTTTGTATATGATGGCATTTTCGTAGGCAGATTGTCTGAGCTCTTCTAATTTGTGGATATCAAGGATACGTTTTTCACCAGCAGTTAGGTAATCCAAATTCAAAGTTTTGATGGCCCAATAGGCCTTATGCTCCAATTCAAAAGGTAAGTGACATGATTTTCCATAGACCAGTTGATAAGGGGTTGTTCCTATAGGAGTTTTGAAAGCGGTTCTATAGGCCCATAATGCTTCTTGAAGTTTCTACGACCAATCTTTTCTAGATATAGAGACAGTCTTCTCAAGAATTTGTTTGATCTCCCTATTAGATACTTCCACTTGTCCATTGGTCTGTGGGTGGTATGGTGTTGCTACTCTATGCTTAACTCCATACTTGCTTAAACGTTTATCAAATATTCTCGATATGAAGTGTGATCCTCCATCACTTATGACTAAACGGGGGGTTCCAAACCTGGGAAATATATAGTTTTTGAATAATTTGATGACTACTCTGGTGTCGTTCGTGGGTGCGGCGATAGCTTCAATCCATTTAGACACGTAGTCAACAACTACTAAGATGTACTGATTTCCAAAAGATGGTGGTAACGGTCCCATAAAGTCTATACCCCATACGTCGAAGAGTTCTACTTCTTGGATATTTCTCATAGGCATTTCATTACGTCTTGAAATATTTCCTGTGCGTTGGCATCTGTCACACTTGACAATGAAAGCATGGACATCACGCCACATAGTAGGCCAGAATAGGCCAGCTTGAAGAATCTTGGCATAGGTCTTAGATGTGCTCGCATGTCCACCATAGGGTGCAGAGTGACAATGCTCAATTATATTATGTACCTCTTCTTCTGGAACACAACGGCGGAAAATGCCATCTTTATCTCTCTTGAAAAGAAATGGTGCGTCCTAATAAAAGTTTCTCACATCACTGTAGAACTTCTTCTTCCGGTGGTAGTTTAGATCAGGGGGTATGATGTCAGCGGCTAGGTAATTAACAAAGTCTACATACCAAGGTGTATTACTTATAGCTAAGGATTTATGAGAATTCTCATGTGGGTCTGGGTTATCATCTTCAATGGTTTCTAGTTGGGCTATCAGTCTATCATAGGCAAAATCATCATTTATGGGCACTTATTCAGGTTTCAGGTATTCTAGCCTAGAAAGGTGATCAACCACTACATTATCTGTGCCTTTCTTATCACGGATATCTAAATTAAACTCTTGCAGTAATAGAATCCATCGAAGTAACCTAGGTTTGGCATCCTTTGAGTTTATCTTATATATATATTTATTATTTCGAGAGTCCAAACTAGGAAGCTCTTCAATCTCCGCCATGAGGCTAATGGGGAATGAAAGAGTGGAGATCGTGGGTCTTGGAAGTTGTGGAGTGGTCTTGAGACGTGGCCACATCATGGCAGACCCCATCGCGTCCGCCATGGTGGATGCCGTAAGTGTAAAACGCTGAATTTCTTGGTTTTCGTCCGTTTCCACTCCTTTTTCGCTCCTTTTCTCGATTTAGGCCCCGATTACAAAGAAAACCTGAAAACAAAGAAAAACAAAGTAATAACATAACAAAATAACAATAAAAGCTAAGAATGCATGCGAAATCGGAGTCAAAAATACGGTGAATTTTAGTGTTATCAGAGTAGTAAAGGTGGGGTGCTATTTTAGGCCCATTAGTAATTTGATTAATTAGTGAAATTATAGTATTACTAAGCTGAAAACCTAATTAGAAGGGTTAATCATAATTTTGATAAAGAACAAGTCTTGAGGAAGAACAAGGAGGCTAGGTATTGGATTTTCGTAGAGATTTTTGCTGTGAATTCAAGCTGCCTTCAATCCAAGGTAAGGGTGGGGTTCGAATTCTATAAACGGGATTAGGATAATCCGTATGTAGGTTGAGTGTTTCGTATGATTGTAGTTGTGTTTTGTGTATGATATGTTATTGTTGATTTTTGTATGGATCTGTCATGAAGAATATGATATGATTGTTGTACTGTTGTCATAAATCTGTTCATATTGTTGTATTTTTTTTTGTTACTGAACTGGTTGTGTTGCAGGAAAATTATGTAAAAAGGAGATTTAGGACCCGTAGTTGAATGTAGTAATTGTTAGATGATGTGTATACAAAAGATTATAGATCTAAAATCAATGTAGAAAACTAATTAGGCTTAGATTGAGTGTTGAAGTTGTGTAACTTGTAACGCCCCGATTCGATAATTCCCATTTTGTTGGAGTCTTTTATTTTAATTGAGTAATTATTATTTTGTTTGTGAAATTAATATGATGATAAGATATGTTGATGAATTAATGTGATATATTGTGATGTGAGATCTTACCGTTTTGTGAATTTCCGGGTAAAATTGGATAAAATGGTATTTTAGACTTTTGTTAATTAGTGATAAGTTAGAATTAGTAGAATTGGTATTTTGTGAGAAAATGATATTTGGTTGGAAAGAAATAGAATTAATAGAGTAAGAATAGAAATAGAAAGAAAATAGTATAAGTTGTGAGAAAGGGAAAGAAAAGAAAAGATAGAAAGAAAAAGAGAAGAAAGAAAGAGGAGAGAAAGAGGAAAGAAGAGAAAAGAGAGAAAAGTTGGAAAAGCTTAAAGATTGCTCCAAGAAATCTGAATAATCAGGTAAGGGTGATAAGCATTGTTATCTTAATATAGTGTATGATTATGTATGTGTTTGATTGGTTGAGTTTTGGTTTTGATGAGAGTTAGAGAAGATGAATAGTTAGGGTTTGAGAGAAAATGTGAGAAATTGGTGGATTAATCGGTTAGAACTTGATATAATCGAAGTATGTTGTTAGATACATGCTATTGATCATGTTTGTATGAGTTTAGAGAAGTTTTGGAGTGATTAGGTTGGACTGTTTGCAGCTGGTATGTTGCTGAAATCGCAGTGGTCGCTCAGCGAAAGTTCCAGGGCAATTTTCGCTCAGCGAGCAAGGAGGAGCTCAGCGAGCCTGTAGGTTTTTGAAGGGATTATGTGTTTTAATCCGTAACTTGAGTTTCGGGTATTCGTTTTTAGCGATCCTTATATCGATTCGAAGCTAAAAGTATGTAGAATCCATTGATGCTAAGAAGAGTAATTTTTAGCCGACTTTTACCCGACTTTTTCGATAAAACGTAATTATGTTAATTATGGAGTTGTGGGTTTGATTGTTGTGTTGTGGCCGTTTGGCAAATAGATACATTGCTTGAATTAAATGCGAATGTATGCTAATTGTATGAGATGAATGCATAACTATATTGTGAATATGTATGCATTTTCAAGAATGTTGTGTGTCATTTTGCATGTAAGCATAATGTATGCATTCTTGTGTTGTGGGATTCTTTGTGAATCCGTTGTAGCATCGTGTGCTCATGTAGAGTGTGAGCGATGACTACAACAAGATCGTGTGCCCATGTGGGGTGTGAGCGATCGGATTGTGTGCCCATGTGGGGTGTGAGCAACCCAGAAACATCGTGTGCCCGTGTGGGGTGTGAGCAATGGATGATTTATTCACATTGATTGTGTGCCCGTGTGGGGTGTGAGCAATTGGATTGTATGCCCGTGTGGGGTGTGAGCAATCCTGAAACATTGTGTGCCCATGTGGGGTGTGAGAAATAAGGGACATCGTATGCCCGACGGGGAGTTACTTTAGGTAACGAGCGATGATTCTATTTGGTTCCTGAGTGAACTTGCTGAATGTTGAATCGGTACCGCATTGCATCAGTATAGAGTCATATGTCGGTCTCTATGAGTTGCATTTTATACATTGTATGTATATGCTGAAATAAATATGATTGTGCATATGTTTATTTGGATTGTTGTGAAATGATTGGTATGTGTGAAGGACATACTTGCGGATATATATATATATATATATATATATATATATATATATATATATATATATATATATATATATATGCATATTTGATATATGTATATGTATGTGATTTATACATTGATGTATATGTGTGATTTAAACATAGCTTGTCATATGTTTATGCGAAATGAATGTAAATGAAGAATAGACATAAATAATATAAGATTTATGTGTATTGGTAATTTGTGAATGATGAAGGAAAATTGCGATCTAAACGCAGCGGAAAACAAAAATTTTCCTTTAGTGATCCTTACGAATGAGCATGGTCAGTGATAGAATCGTTACCTCTTTGTGGCGATTCAGATCTTTGATGCAGCGATCACAAGCGTTGATGAAGTGCAACGCCTCTACTCAGTCCACACGAACAGCTTCCGGTCACAGTGCTAGCTGCTTACGAACGGAATTATTTGAGTGAGAATCAAAAACGAAATTGCATCAAGTAAAAGCTTCATCACAAGGGTTCCTTTTATAGACTCTCTTGTGGGCTGCGGGCTAAAAGCCCAATTCACATGATCCATAATAATATTATATATTATTATAATAACTATTATTATAATAAATATATTTATTTTATTATTATTTTATAACCATTATAAAATAACAATAATTATTATTATATTATCCGAATTTCTATTTTTCACTTAAGTGCACCGTACCTTACGGTGTTCCTTTGATTTCTCTATCTCTCATCAAACTGTCCTTATGTGTGTGACCCTGTAGGATTTCGTAACGTTGGTAATTATATTAAATTATATATTTAACATAATAAACAGTGAGCGGTATCTAGCAACACATCACTGCTACCCAAGTCACGAAAATGTCATGTGATCTGACAAAACCTTTTTCGTGATAATATATGTTTGTACAATTACCCTTTTGCCCCTATGTCTATATTGAACACAAGGCATACACTGTGTCATCCTTGTCCAGTTCAATATTGGGCCCTTAGACATTTCTCCTGTTATGCAGGATTGGCAAATTCCATCTAGGACACTCATGTCCCTCAGCATGCTTCGTGGAGTGCCCATCAACTGTCTTTATGATCATCCAGTTACGGATAATGTTTGATCAGCAATAAAGCACCCGACTCTACATCTAGGGTCCATAGTGGTTTCAGGTCGAAGGGTGGTAATACACCATTATCACCATGAGAATAACTTATGACACTTTGCATAACATACTATGTAGTATTCTCATAGCGGGTCAATCCGGTATAAATATTACTCCTAATATTTATACCTATGTCAAGACTTGATAACCCTTTATCCATGATCCATGAGATGTGATCATCAGTCTATCTTCATAATAGTCTCAATGCTTTAATGTTATCCCACTTTGCAATAAAGCTTGACTACGGATATTTTAAGAATAATGTCTTTATGTTTAATGGGATCTCATGATTAAGTCACACTTAACATTTCATTAAACAGACTAACTATTCTAGGGACTTTATTATTCTGAAAGACAAACATAATAAAGAAATGCCTTTTATTATTAAACGAATAATCCGATACAAGTACCAAAAAGTATTGGCCTCTAGGGCTTACACCAACAATCTCCCACTAGCACTAGAGCCAATTAGGCATACCCTTAATACCCATAGATCTAGTATGACCATCATGCTTCTGTTGCGCAAGAGGCTTTGTTAATGGGTCAGCGATATTGTCAAGTGTAGGTACTCTGCATATCTTCACATCTCCCCGATCGATTATCTCTCGAATGAGGTGATAACGCCTAAGTATGTGTTTGGATCGTTGGTGAGATCTAGGCTCCTTAGCTTGTGCGATAGCACCATTGTTATCACAATATATACCAATGGGATCCACAATGCTAGGGACTATGCCAAGTTCACTAATGAACTTCTTGATCCAAACAGCTTCCTTTGCTGCATTTGAGGCAGCAATATACTCGGCCTCAGTTGTAGAATCAGCAACTGTTTCCTGCTTTGAACTTTTCCAGCTCACAGCGCCACCATTGAGACAGAACACATAACCAGATTGTGATCTAAAATCATCCTTATCTGTCTGGAAGCTAGCATCAGTGTAACCAATTACATCAAGCTCTTCCTGACCTCCATATATCAAGAATGAATCCTTAGTCCTTCTCAAGTACTTAAGGATATTCTTGACAGCTACCCAGTGAGCATCACCGGGATCAGATTGGTACCTACTCGTTGCACTTAATGCATACGAGACATCTGGTCGAGTACATAACATGGCATACATGATAGATCCTATTGCAGATGCATATGGAATCTTATTCATGCGATCCCTTTCTTCCTTAGTTGAAGGGGATTGTGTTTTTGATAAACACAGACCATGTTGCATAGGTATGAATCCTTTCTTGGAATCATGCATATTAAAGCGTCTCAACACTTTATCTATGTATGTACTCTGACTTAGGCCAAGCAGTTTTTGTGATCTATCTCTATAGATCCTAATTCCTAATATATAGGCTGCTTCACCTAGGTCTTTCATAGAAAAACAATTCCCTAACCAAGTCTTCACTTGTTGCAAGGTAGGGACATCGTTTCCAATGAGTAATATGTCATCTACATATAATACCAGAAACACGATCATGCTCCCACTAACCTTCTTGTAGACACAAGGTTCATCTTCATTTTTGATGAATCCATATTGTTTTACGGTTTCATCAAAACGAAGATTCCAGCTTCTGGAAGCTTGCTTTAATCCATAGATTGATCGCTGTAACTTGCATATCTTTTGGGCATCTTGTGGTATGTCAAATCCTTCAGGTTGTGTCATGTACACATCCTCAAGAAGATTCCCATTAAGGAAAGCAGTTTTGACATCCATCTGCCATATTTCATAATCATGATATGCAGCGATGGCAAGTAAAATCCGAACAGATTTAAGCATTGCAACTGGTGAAAAGGTTTCATCATAGTCAACCCCATGAATTTGTTTATAGCCTTTTGCAACCAGTCTTGCTTTATAGGTATGTACCTTACCATCCATGTCAGTCTTCTTCTTGAAGACCCACTTGCATCCTATAGGGTTAACTCCTATAGGAGGTTCTACCAAGGTCCAAACCTGGTTTGTGTACATGGAATCCATTTCAGATTTCATGGCTTCTAGCCACTTCTCAGACTCAGGACCAGTTATGGCCTCTTTGTAGGTCACAGGCTCATCTTGATCCATGAGTAATACATCACCCTGATCACTTATGAGATATCCATATCTCTCAGGTTGGTGACGTGTCCTGCTTGACCTACGCTGGTCTTGTTCTACTTGAGCAGGTTGCTCTTCCACAACTACTTGTGTTTCCTGCTCTAGTTCCTCCATAGGTGTTTCAATGTTTTGTGATTCTTGAATTTCTTCAAGCTCTATTTTCCTCCCACTGTTTCCTTTGGAAATAAAATCCCTTTCCAGAAAGACTCCAGTTCGAGCGACAAACACTTTGCCCTCAGAAGGATTGTAGAAGTAATATCCTCTTGTTTCTTTAGGATACCCCACGAATAAGCATTTGTCAGATTTGGGCTCAAGCTTGGTTGAAATTTGTCGTTTGACGTAAACTTCGCAACCCCAAATCTTCATGTAAGACATATGTGGTTTCTTACCACTCCATATCTCATATGGTGTCTTATCAACCTTTTTGGATGGAACACGGTTAAGTGTGTAAGCTGCTGTTAATAATGCATGTCCCCAAAAGGAGTTTGGAAGATCGGCGTGACTCATCATGGATCGGACCATGTCTAACAAGGTTCGATTTCTTCTCTCAGATACACCATTCCATTGTGGTGTTCCAGGAGGAGTAAGTTGGGATAGAATCCCATACTCTTTTAGATGGTCATCAAATTCTAGGCTTAAATATTCACCGCCTCGATCTGATCGAAGAACTTTAATATTCTTCCCTAGTTGGTTTTGTACTTCATTCTTGAATTCCTTGAACTTTTCAAAGGACTCAGATTTGTGTTTCATTAAATACACATATCCGTATCTACTGAAGTCATCAGTGAAAGTGATGAAGTACTGAAAACCTCCTCTGGCTGGTATGTTCAGTGGTCCACATACATCAGTATGTATGAGTGCCAAAAGATCATTAGCCCTTTCACCTTTTCCTGTGAATGGGGACTTTGTCATCTTTCCAATTAAACAAGATCTGCATGTGTCATATGATTCATAATCAAAAGAGTCCAAGAGTCCATCTTTATGGAGTTTGGAAATGCGTTTCTCATTTATGTGGCCTAATCGACAGTGCCAAAGGTAAGTTGGATTCAACTCATTAGGTTTCAACCTTTTAGTATTAATGTTATAAATTGGCATTTCAAGATCAAGGACATATAGTCCATTATTCATTTTTGCAGTAGCATAGAATATATCATTCAAATAAATGGAGCAACAATTGTTCTTTATTATGAATGAAAAACCAAACTTGTCCAAACAAGAAACGGAAATAATATTCCTGCTAATTGCAGGTACATAATAACAGTTCTCTAACTGAATTATTAAACCACTAGGTAAAGTTAAAACATAAGTTCCTACAGCTAAAGCAGCAACCTTTGCTCCATTGCCAACTCGTAGGTCAACTTCACCTTTTGCCAAATCTCTACTCCTTTTTAGCCCCTGCACATTAGTACAAATGTGAGAACCGCATCCAGTATCTAATACCCATGATGCAGAAGTAGATAAATTAATTTCAATAACAAAAATACCTGAATTTGAAGTCTCTACTCCATTTTTCTTATCTTCCAGGTACTTTGGGCAATTTCTCTTCCAATGTCCGGTCTTACCGCAATGGAAGCAAGTGCCCTCCTTTGCTATTCCTCCACTAGGCTTCAAAACAGGAGGAGTGGGTTTGGGTTTGGCAACTTCCTTGCCTTTCCCTCTACCACCCTGTTTGATGGGCCTCTTGTTCTGTTTCTTTCCATTACTGACCATCAGAATAGATTTCCCTTTTGTCTTCATATTCTGCTCAGCAGTTCTCAACATGCCTAGCAGTTCTGGAAGACTTTTGTCCAAGTCATTCATATTGAAATTCAGGACAAACTGACTGAAGCTCTCTGGCAACGATTGCAAGATCAGATCAATCGCAAGTTCTTTTCCAAGGGGAAACCCTAATCTGTCAAGGTTCTCCACATACCCAATCATCTTGAGTACATGGGGACTTACAGGGGCTCCCTCAGCTAACTTGCTGTTAAAAAGGGACTTTGAAACCTGAAACCTCTCATTTCTTGCTTGCTCTTGATAAAGCATTTTCAGATGTCCGATCATATCGAACGCAGACATGTTCTCGTGTTGCTTTTGCAACTCAGAGTTCATGGTAGCAAGCATGAGGCAAGCGGTTTCATTGGCATCATCGAAATGCTTCTTATAAGCATCTCTTTCTGCCTTTGATGCAGAACTAGGAGGTTCCTCCTCAGGAACTGGTGTCTCCAAGACATACAGCTTCTTATCGTGCTTGAGGACAATCCTCAGATTACGGTGCCAATCCAGGAAATTTGTCCCAGACAATTTTTCCTTATCTAGGATGGATCGCAAAATATTGTTCGATGTGTTTGTTGTCATGGTAATCTACAAGAGAAATATGAAAATATAAGTATCATTAAAACAACATATTTAATTAGGCCTTTAATCAAATATGCTCCCACTATTTTATTCAAAACAAATGACCCTCATCATTTGATTCGGAAAATCCCGTTGGAAGACTTTCTAGTGGGTCGAGATCCATGTTTCACTTTGTTTTAAGTCAGCGTTAGGCTGATTACACAAAACTAAGTTATTTAGGTAGGAACTCCTTCCAATTGTATCTCATACAACTCTCGAATATTTTCAATTGGGTGAATAACTCCTTATTCTGATCCATCACATGAATCATTCCCAATTCTTGCTTCTAAACATGTATAATCTTATTATAATTTGTTTAGTTAAGTTTGACCCATTGTTTTAGCAATTGGATATTACAATTATCCCATCACACCTTACTAATATAGAACATGCACCTCGCGTAGGCGAAACCTACAATGCTCGATACTAGTCTTGATGAGTGCTAAAAATTGGAAAGCATAAACTTAATATTTAATTTTGAGGGAATTTGTTATTAGTTTGATCTCACCGGCTTAACATGCAAAACGTCTCTCACATGCATCAACATACAATTACATGCATCAACATACATATAACAAGATACAATTATGGCCCCTAACGCAATTGTTCTCTCAAGCCAATGAGAGAACCTAAGCTAACCTAATAACGATCTAAGCTTCTCCAAGCATGATCTCCAAGGTTATCCTCCTTTAATATTGAATACTTCCTTTTTCTTCATAACATAATATTACATTACATATAAGAAAACTCGTTTTACATATGAGGGAGTGAGATGAGAAAAGAAGTTACATAAAGAGATTGAGAGAGAGGCACGACTCGCAGGCCGTATTTAAAAATCCCAAAACAATAATAAAGGATAAACTAAGGCCATAACTGATCACCACAAATAAATAATAATAAACACACTTTTATTATTAGTTTAAAATTCCGATAATTAAATAAACTAAATTAAATTTCGGCTGATTGATCACACTTTGCAGACTTAGCCGGGGGTTCAGCGGACGGGGGTCAAGGGGGCAGCGCCTCCTTGCGGGGTTGTCAGGGGCAGCGCCCCGGCGAAAAATTTTATGAACACTTCATTGTATTTCACGTCGTTTCCTGCACAACTTTTGTGCATTTACAACCCCAACCGGAAAAGTCTGCGGCAATACAACACTTGTACTGCCATTAATCCTAATGCAACAATTTCATGCCGTCAAACACAACTCGATTGATAACTCAATATGATAGATCAACATGTCATTGCTTCACCATACTAACGTCGGATTCCGAAGCGAATGAAAATGATGATCTTTCAAAAGAATTACAATCCTTATGTGATTGAATGGATGAAATCAAAACAGTATATCCCATATACCATCTTTGCATCAGAATTTCTTATATCTTATATAAAAGTGATCGATCTAATTGTGTAACCTATGGATGATCAATGTATCGCACAACTTCACCATACTAATGTCGGTTTCTGAAGCATAATCAACATCAATCATCCAAATCGTACACAACAGATGCCAAATTTAATTAATCGTTTATTGTTAAATTCGTTCTGTGTTTTAATCGAATCAAATACAGAAAAAAAACGGAAATTTAACAGCTATCAGATCCATGGTTTCGTAAGTGGCTCTGATACCACTGAAGGAAAATTGCGATCTAAACGCAGCGGAAAACAAAAATTTTCCTTTAGTGATCCTTACGAATGAGCATGGTCAGTGATAGAATCGTTACCTCTTTGTGGCGATTCAGATCTTTGATGCAGCGATCACAAGCGTTGATGAAGTGCAACGCCTCTACTCAGTCCACACGAACAGCTTCCGGTCACAGTGCTAGCTGCTTACGAACGGAATTATTTGAGTGAGAATCAAAAACGAAATTGCATCAAGTAAAAGCTTCATCACAAGGGTTCCTTTTATAGACTCTCTTGTGGGCTGCGGGCTAAAAGCCCAATTCACATGATCCATAATAATATTATATATTATTATAATAACTATTATTATAATAAATATATTTATTTTATTATTATTTTATAACCATTATAAAATAACAATAATTATTATTATATTATCCGAATTTCTATTTTTCACTTAAGTGCACCGTACCTTACGGTGTTCCTTTGATTTCTCTATCTCTCATCAAACTGTCCTTATGTGTGTGACCCTGTAGGATTTCGTAACGTTGGTAATTATATTAAATTATATATTTAACATAATAAACAGTGAGCGGTATCTAGCAACACATCACTGCTACCCAAGTCACGAAAATGTCATGTGATCTGACAAAACCTTTTTCGTGATAATATATGTTTGTACAATTACCCTTTTGCCCCTATGTCTATATTGAACACAAGGCATACACTGTGTCATCCTTGTCCAGTTCAATATTGGGCCCTTAGACATTTCTCCTGTTATGCAGGATTGGCAAATTCCATCTAGGACACTCATGTCCCTCAGCATGCTTCGTGGAGTGCCCATCAACTGTCTTTATGATCATCCAGTTACGGATAATGTTTGATCAGCAATAAAGCACCCGACTCTACATCTAGGGTCCATAGTGGTTTCAGGTCGAAGGGTGGTAATACACCATTATCACCATGAGAATAACTTATGACACTTTGCATAACATACTATGTAGTATTCTCATAGCGGGTCAATCCGGTATAAATATTACTCCTAATATTTATACCTATGTCAAGACTTGATAACCCTTTATCCATGATCCATGAGATGTGATCATCAGTCTATCTTCATAATAGTCTCAATGCTTTAATGTTATCCCACTTTGCAATAAAGCTTGACTACGGATATTTTAAGAATAATGTCTTTATGTTTAATGGGATCTCATGATTAAGTCACACTTAACATTTCATTAAACAGACTAACTATTCTAGGGACTTTATTATTCTGAAAGACAAACATAATAAAGAAATGCCTTTTATTATTAAACGAATAATCCGATACAAGTACCAAAAAGTATTGGCCTCTAGGGCTTACACCAACAAATGATTGTACATGTTGATTGGTAAATGAAGATACATTGCGATGTATGTTAGTTATGTGAACATGATTGAGTATGATTTGTGTTATGTGAATGAAATGGTGATAAGTATGCGTATAAGTATGCTTTATGTTATGTATGAATGATACGTTGTGGTGAGAATATGTTGATGTATATGTTATATGTTGAGATATATAATTATATGCAATATTATTATGATAATGTTTCTCACCCTTCTGCTGTTTTATGATGCTCTACGAGGCATTGCAGATTAGGTGTGCTGGAGTCGTTTTTGTGAAGCTTGTCTTCATATCTTTTGGTCGGTCGGCTCTGATATGTAGCACCGGGTAGTTAGGTGGCCTTGTGCCTTTTTGGGGATACATTTGTATATGTATTCGTTGTGGACATGTTTTGTATAACATGATATTTTTGTACGCTTCTAACTTGTAGATATATTTTGATAAATATATAAGTTGAAGTTGTTGATGATTTAATTTTTCCGCTGTGCAATTTATAATTGAGATATGGGTGTAAGGATTGAAATTCCTTTGTGGATAGCTACCCCATTGTTGCATATCTGTTTGAGCAGATGTTGTATGTTTTAATTTCACGTAATGTGGCATGCTCCTTTTTATGCTTGATTTAAATTATACTCTGATGAAATTTTATCTATGCTTAAATGATTTAATTTATTATTTGGCGGTATAGAAAGGGGGTGTTACATTAAGTGGTATCAGAGCCAGTGTTCGAGTCAGTTGTGTCTGTCTTGATGTTGTTGTGATTGAACTTTTGTTTAATCTTGTTGTTTTCTTGGGAATAATCAGAATATGGCTGGTAAAAATGATAATGCGATGGTTGCTGCTTTGGAAGCAATGGCTAGGGCGGTGCAGGGAGCGCCGAATGTGAATGCGAATGATGAGTTCAGGAAGAATCAACTGCCGGTCTTTAAGGGGAGATTTGATCCCGATGGTGCTCATCATTGGTTTAAGGAGATTGAGAGAATCTTCAGAGTCATGGATTGTGCTGAAGAGAGTAAGGTGGGGCTTAGTTCTCATATGCTGAAGGAAGAAGCCGATGATTGGTGGGTCGGTAGAAGTCAAACTCTTGAGGAGAATGATGAAGAGATTACATGGGAAGTTTTTCGCACTGAGTTCTTAAGGAAGTATTATCCTGAGAGTGTTAAAGGAAAGAAGGAGATGGAATTCCTTGAGCTGAAGCAAGGTAGTATGCCAGTGGTTGACTATACTGCTAAATTTGTGGAATTGGTTCAGTTTCATCCTCATTATGCTGCTGCTACTGCTGAGTTTTCTAAGTGAATTAAGTATGAGAATGGTTTGCGTCCTGAGATTAAGCAAGCTGTGGGATATTAGAGGATCAGAAGGTTTTCGGATTTGGCTGAATGTTGTAGGATCTTTGAAGAGGATAGTAAAGCTTGTTCTACGCACTATAAGAGTGTGAATGAGAAGAGAGGGAAGCAACAGGTTCGAAGTGGATCTTATGTGACACCCTCTGATAAGGGCAATCATAGGGGAAGCTTTGACAAGAGATATAGTGGAGGGAGTTCTGGTCCTGTGAAGGGTTACAAGTGTGGCACCTTGGACCACAAGTCTTTTGAGTGTGGAAAGAATTTGGTGAAGTGTGCTAATTGTGGTGGTCTTGGACATACTACGACCGAGTGTCGAAGAAGTGTGGTTAAGTGCTTTAATTGTGGTGAAGTTGGCCACATTAGTACTAAGTGTACTAAGCCGAAGCAAGCTCGGGTGGGCGGAAAGGTGTTTGCATTAGCAGGGAAGGATACTAATAGTGCAGACTGTTTGATTAAAGGTACATGCTTTATTAATAGTACGCCTTTAGTTACTATTATTGATACGGGAGCGACTTATTCGTTTATTTCTCTTGAGTGCGCTAAGCGTTTGAATTTGTTTATGTCTTCTTGGGGTGGTGAGATGGTTATTGAGACTCCTGCTTCAGGATCGGTAACTACTTTTTTGGTGTGTGTAAGTTATTCTTTGACCATGTTTGGTAAAGACTTTGTTTTGGATTTGGTTTGTTTGCCGTTGGAAGGTTTGGATGTAATCCTGAGTATGAACTGGTTGCAGTTTAATCCAGTTCATATAGATTTCTATCATAAGTTAGTGAGGTTTCCTTCTTTGGATGAGGAAGAAGAGAGTTTGCTATCCACAAAATATTTGAAGAAACTTTTAGTGGACGAAGCTCAGTTGTTTGGTTTGTTTGCGTCGTTGTCTGTGGAGAATGAAATGGAGCTTAGTAGGTTCCCAGTGGTGTGTAATTTTCCAGAAGTATTTCCGGATGATATTATGGATGTACCGCCGGAAAGAGAGGTTGAGTTTTCTATTGATCTAGTTCCATGTACTCGACCGATTTCGATGACACCGTATCGTATGTCAGCTTCAGAGTTGGTAGAATTGAAAAAGCAACTGAATTATTTATTGGACAAGAGGTTTGTTAGGCCGAGTGTTTCTCTTATGGGTGCACCAGTATTGTTGGTAGAGAAGAAGGACGGAAGCATGCGGTTATGTATTGATTATCGACAGTTGAATAAGGTGACAATTAAGAACAAGTATCCACTTCCGAGGATTGATGATTTGATGGATCAGTTGGTTGGTGCGCGTGTTTTTAGTAAGATTTATTTGAGATCAGGATATCACTAGATTCATGTGAAAGAGGAGGATATTCAAAAGACGGCTTTTAGGACACAGTATGGTCATTACGAGTATTCCGTGATGCCATTCGGAGTTTCTAATGCGCCGAGTGTGTTTATGGAATACATGAATCGTATTTTTCATGAACAGTTGGATCATTTTGTGGTTGTGTTCATCGACGACATTTTGATTTATTCTAAGTCTCAAGAAGAGCATGAAGAGCATTTAAGGATTGTGTTGCAAGTTTTGAGAGAGAAACAGTTGTATGCTAAGTTATCCAAGTGTGAGTTTTGGTTGACGAAGGTGAGTTTTCTTGGTCATGTTATTTCTGATGGTGGTATTAGTGTGGATCCATCCAAGATTGATGTTGTAATGAAGTGGGAAGTTCCTAGATCGGCTATGGGGATTCGAAGCGTTTTAGGCTTGGCGGGTTATTATCGGAGGCTTATTGAAGGATTTTCAAAGTTGGCACTTCCGTTAACGCAGTTGACGTGTAAAGGAAAAGCTTTCACTTGGGATATTCATTGTGAAGAAAGTTTTATGGAGCTTAAGAAAAGGTTGACTACGGCTCCGATTTTGGTTTTGCCGAATCCTACGGAACCATTTGTGGTGTTTTGTGATGCTTCTTTGTTTGGACTAGGTGGTGTTTTGATGCAAGATGGAAAAGTTGTGGCTTATGCTTCGAGACAATTGAGAGTTCATGAAAAGAATTATCCTACGCACGATTTAGAATTAGCGGCTGTGGTTTTTGCTCTAAAGATTTGGAGGCATTATTTTTTTGGTGCGAGATTTGAAGTTTTTAGTGATCACAAGAGTTTGAGGTATTTGTTTGATCAGAAAGAGTTGAATATGAGGCAACGAAGATGGTTATAACTTTTGAAGGATTATGACTTTGGTTTGAATTACCATCCGGGTAAGGCGAATGTGGTGGCCGATGCGTTAATTCGTAAGTTGTTACATATGTCCGCTTTGATGGTGAAAGCAAGGGAGCTTTTGGAAAATTTTAGAGATTTGAGTTTAGTTTGCGAGATTATGCCGAGGAGTGTGAGACTTGGTATGCTTCATGTTAGAATGATTTTCTTTCAACCGTTTGTGAAAAGCAAAAGTTGGATTTGAAATTTATTGATTTGATGATGAATGAGAATGAGGACTTTAAGGTTGATAATTTTGAAGTTTTGAGATTTCGTGGACGTATTTGTATTCCCGATGATGTAAAGTTGAAATAGATGATTTTAGAGGAAGGACACCGGAGTAATTTGAGTATTTATCCGGGAGCGAACAAGATGTATCAAGATTTGAAGAAGATCTTTTGGTGGTTTGGATTGAAGATAGATGTGGCTCATTTTGTGTATGCGTGTTTGACTTGTCAGAAGTCGAAGGTGGAACATCAGAAGCCGAGTGGTTTGATGCAACCGTTAGATATTCCGGAATGGAAATGGGATAGTATATCGATGGACTTTGTTACGGGTTTTCCGAATATGCAAAGAGGTCATAATGCTATTTGGGTGATTGTGGATAGGCTTACTAAATCTGCTCACTTTATTCCAATGGATATTAGTTATTCTTTGGAGAAGCTAGCCGATATTTATGTTTCTGTGATTGTGAAGTTACATGGAGTCCCTAAGAGTATTGTATCGGATAGAGATCCTAGATTTACATCGAGGTTTTGGGAAAGTTTGCAAAAGGCTTATGGTTCTAAGCTAAGATTGAGTTCGGCTTACCATCCACAAACGGATGGTCAAACCGAGAGGACGATTCAATCGTTAGAGGATTTGTTGTGTGCTTGTGTGCTAGAACAAGGTGGCGTTTGGGATAGTTATTTAGCGTTGATTGAGTTCACCTATAATAACAATTTTCATTCGAGTATTGGTATGGCACCATTTGAGGCTTTATATGGTCGGAGATGTCGAACACCTTTGTGTTGGCATGAAACCGGAGAGAGAACGGTAGTTGGACCGGAGTGAAGGAAAATTGCGATCTAAACGCAGCGGAAAACAAAATTTTCCTTTAGTGATCCTTACGAATGAGCATGGTCAGTGATAGAATCGTTACCTCTTTGTGGCGATTCAGATCTTTGATGCAGCGATCACAAGCGTTGATGAAGTGCAACGCCTCTACTCAGTCCACACGAACAGCTTCCGGTCACAGTGCTAGCTGCTTATGAACGGAATTATTTGAGTGAGAATCAAAAACGAAATTGCATCAAGTAAAAGCTTCATCACAAGGGTTCCTTTTATAGACTCTCTTGTGGGCTGCGGGCTAAAAGCCCAATTCACATGATCCATAATAATATTATATATTATTATAATAACTATTATTATAATAAATATATTTATTTTATTATTATTTTATAACCATTATAAAATAACAATAATTATTATTATATTATCCGAATTTCTATTTTTCACTTAAGTGCACCGTACCTTACGGTGTTCCTTTGATTTCTCTATCTCTCATCAAACTGTCCTTATGTGTGTGACCCTGTAGGATTTCGTAACGTTGGTAATTATATTAAATTATATATTTAACATAATAAACAGTGAGCGGTATCTAGCAACACATCACTGCTACCCAAGTCACGAAAATATCATGTGATCTGACAAAACCTTTTTTCGTGATAATATATGTTTGTACAATTACCCTTTTGCCCCTATGTCTATATTGAACACAAGGCATACACTGTGTCATCCTTTTCCAGTTCAATATTGGGCCCTTAGACATTTCTCCTGTTATGCAGGATTGGCAAATTCCATCTAGGACACTCATGTCCCTCAGCATGCTTCGTGGAGTGCCCATCAACTGTCTTTATGATCATCCAGTTACGGATAATGTTTGATCAGCAATAAAGCACCCGACTCTACATCTAGGGTCCATAGTGGTTTCAGGTCGAAGGGTGGTAATACACCATTATCACCATGAGAATAACTTATGACACTTTGCATAACATACTATGTAGTATTCTCATAGCGGGTCAATCCGGTATAAATATTACTCCTAATATTTATACCTATGTCAAGACTTGATAACTCTTTATCCATGATCCATGAGATGTGATCATCAGTCTATCTTCATAATAGTCTCAATGCTTTAATGTTATCCCACTTTGCAATAAAGCTTGACTACGGATATTTTAAGAATAATGTCTTTATGTTTAATGGGATCTCATGATTAAGTCACACTTAACATTTCATTAAACAGACTAACTATTCTAGGGACTTTATTATTCTGAAAGACAAACATAATAAAGAAATGCCTTTTATTATTAAACGAATAATCCGATACAAGTACCAAAAAGTATTGGCCTCTAGGGCTTACACCAACAATCTCCCACTAGCACTAGAGCCAATTAGGCATACCCTTAATACCCATAGATCTAGTATGACCATCATGCTTCTGTTGCGCAAGAGGCTTTGTTAATGGGTCAGCGATATTGTCAAGTGTAGGTACTCTGCATATCTTCACATCTCCCCGATCGATTATCTCTCGAATGAGGTGATAACGCCTAAGTATGTGTTTGGATCGTTGGTGAGATCTAGGCTCCTTAGCTTGTGCGATAGCACCATTGTTATCACAATATAAACCAATGGGATCCACAATGCTAGGGACTATGCCAAGTTCACTAATGAACTTCTTGATCCAAACAGCTTCCTTTGCTGCATTTGAGGCAGCAATATACTCGGCCTCAGTTGTAGAATCAGCAACTGTTTCCTGCTTTGAACTTTTCCAGCTCACAGCGCCACCATTGAGACAGAACACATAACCAAATTGTGATCTAAAATCATCCTTATCTGTCTGGAAGCTAGCATCAGTGTAACCAATTACATCAAGCTCTTCCTGACCTCCATATATCAAGAATGAATCCTTAGTCCTTCTCAAGTACTTAAGGATATTCTTGACAGCTACCCAGTGAGCATCACCGGGATCAGATTGGTACCTACTCGTTGCACTTAATGCATACGAGACATCTGGTCGAGTACATAACATGGCATACATGATAGATCCTATTGCAGATGCATATGGAATCTTATTCATGCGATCCCTTTCTTCCTTAGTTGAAGGGGATTGTGTTTTTGATAAACACAGACCATGTTGCATAGGTATGAATCCTTTCTTGGAATCATGCATATTAAAGCGTCTCAACACTTTATCTATGTATGTACTCTGACTTAGGCCAAGCAGTTTTTGTGATCTATCTCTATAGATCCTAATTCCTAATATATAGGCTGCTTCACCTAGGTCTTTCATAGAAAAACAATTCCCTAACCAAGTCTTCACTTGTTGCAAGGTAGGGACATCGTTTCCAATGAGTAATATGTCATCTACATATAATACCAGAAACACGATCATGCTCCCACTAACCTTCTTGTAGACACAAGGTTCATCTTCATTTTTGATGAATCCATATTGTTTTACGGTTTCATCAAAACGAAGATTCCAGCTTCTAGAAGCTTGCTTCAATCCATAGATTGATCGCTGTAACTTGCATATCTTTTGGGCATCTTGTGGTATGTCAAATCCTTCAGGTTGTGTCATGTACACATCCTCAAGAAGATTCCCATTAAGGAAAGCAGTTTTGACATCCATCTGCCATATTTCATAATCATGATATGCAGCGATGGCAAGTAAAATCCGAACAGATTTAAGCATTGCAACTGGTGAAAAGGTTTCATCATAGTCAACCCCATGAATTTGTTTATAGCCTTTTGCAACCAGTCTTGCTTTATAGGTATGTACCTTACCATCCATGTCAGTCTTCTTCTTGAAGACCCACTTGCATCCTATAGGGTTAGCTCCTATAGGAGGTTCTACCAAGGTCCAAACCTGGTTTGTGTACATGGAATCCATTTCAGATTTCATGGCTTCTAGCCACTTCTCAGACTCAGGACCAGTTATGGCCTCTTTGTAGGTCACAGGCTCATCTTGATCCATGAGTAATACATCACCCTGATCACTTATGAGATATCCATATCTCTCAGGTTGGTGACGTGTCCTGCTTGACCTACGCTGGTCTTGTTCTACTTGAGCAGGTTGCTCTTCCACAACTACTTGTGTTTCCTGCTCTAGTTCCTCCATAGGTGTTTCAATGTTTTGTGATTCTTGAATTTCTTCAAGCTCTATTTTCCTCCCACTGTTTCCTTTGGAAATAAAATCCCTTTCCAGAAAGACTCCAGTTCGAGCGACAAACACTTTGCCCTCAGAAGGATTGTAGAAGTAATATCCTCTTGTTTCTTTAGGATATCCCACAAATAAGCATTTGTCAGATTTGGGCTCAAGCTTGGTTAAAATTTGTCGTTTGACGTAAACTTCGCAACCCCAAATCTTCATGTAAGACATATGTGGTTTCTTACCACTCCATATCTCATATGGTGTCTTATCAACCTTTTTGGATGGAACACGGTTAAGTGTGTAAGCTGCTGTTAATAATGCATGTCCCCAAAAGGAGTTTGGAAGATCGGCGTGACTCATCATGGATCGGACCATGTCTAACAAGGTTCGATTTCTTCTCTCAGATACACCATTCCATTGTGGTGTTCCAGGAGGAGTAAGTTGGGATAGAATCCCATACTCTTTTAGATGGTCATCAAATTCTAGGCTTAAATATTCACCGCCTCGATCTGATCGAAGAACTTTAATATTCTTCCCTAGTTGGTTTTGTACTTCATTCTTGAATTCCTTGAACTTTTCAAAGGACTCAAATTTGTGTTTCATTAAATACACATATCCGTATCTACTGAAGTCATCAGTGAAAGTGATGAAGTACTGAAAACCTCCTCTGGCTGGTATGTTCAGTGGTCCACATACATCAGTATGTATGAGTGCCAAAAGATCATTAGCCCTTTCACCTTTTCCTGTGAATGGGGACTTTGTCATCTTTCCAATTAAACAAGATCTGCATGTCTCATATGATTCATAATCAAAAGAGTCCAAGAGTCCATCTTTATGGAGTTTGGAAATGCGTTTCTCATTTATGTGGCCTAATCGACAGTGCCAAAGGTAAGTTGGATTCAACTCATTAGGTTTCAACCTTTTAGTATTAATGTTATAAATTGGCATTTCAAGATCAAGGACATATAGTCCATTATTCATTTTTGCAGTAGCATAGAATATATCATTCAAATAAATGGAGCAACAATTGTTCTTTATTATGAATGAAAAACCAAACTTGTCCAAACAAGAAACGGAAATAATATTCCTGCTAATTGCAGGTACATAATAACAGTTCTCTAACTGAATTATTAAACCACTAGGTAAAGTTAAAACATAAGTTCCTACAGCTAAAGCAGCAACCTTTGCTCCATTGCCAACTCGTAGGTCAACTTCACCTTTTGCCAAATCTCTACTCCTTTTTAGCCCCTGCACATTAGTACAAATGTGAGAACCGCATCCAGTATCTAATACCCATGATGCAGAAGTAGATAAATTAATTTCAATAACAAAAATACCTGAATTTGAAGTCTCTACTCCATTTTTCTTATCTTCCAGGTACTTTGGGCAATTTCTCTTCCAATGTCCGGTCTTACCGCAATGGAAGCAAGTGCCCTCCTTTGCTATTCCTCCACTAGGCTTCAAAACAGGAGGAGTGGGTTTGGGTTTGGCAACTTCCTTGCCTTTCCCTCTACCACCCTGTTTGATGGTCCTCTTGTTCTGTTTCTTTCCATTACTGACCATCAGAATGGATTTCCCTTTTGTCTTCATATTCTGCTCAGCAGTTCTCAACATGCCTAGCAGTTCTGGAAGACTTTTGTCCAAGTCATTCATATTGAAATTCAGGACAAACTGACTGAAGCTCTCTGGCAACGATTGCAAGATCAGATCAATCGCAAGTTCTTTTCCAAGGGGAAACCCTAATCTGTCAAGGTTCTCCACATACCCAATCATCTTGAGTACATGGGGACTTACAGGGGCTCCCTCAGCTAACTTGCTGTTAAAAAGGGACTTTGAAACCTGAAACCTCTCATTTCTTGCTTGCTCTTGATAAAGCATTTTCAGATGTCCGATCATATCGAACGCAAACATGTTCTCGTGTTGCTTTTGCAACTCAGAGTTCATGGTAGCAAGCATGAGGCAAGCGGTTTCATTGGCATCATCGAAATGCTTCTTATAAGCATCTCTTTCTGCCTTTGGTGCAGAACTAGGAGGTTCCTCCTTAGGAACTGGTGTCTCCAAGACATACAGCTTCTTATCGTGCTTGAGGACAATCCTCAGATTACGGTGCCAATCCAGGAAATTTGTCCCAGACAATTTTTCCTTATCTAGGATGGATCGCAAAATATTGTTCGATGTGTTTGTTGTCATGGTAATCTACAAGAGAAATATGAAAATATAAGTATCATTAAAACAACATATTTAATTAGGCCTTTAATCAAATATGCTCCCACTATTTTATTCAAAACAAATGACCCTCATCATTTGATTCGGAAAATCCCGTTGGAAGACTTTCTAGTGGGTCGAGATCCATGTTTCACTTTGTTTTAAGTCAGCGTTAGGCTGATTACACAAAACTAAGTTATTTAGGTAGGAACTCCTTCCAATTGTATCTCATACAACTCTCGAATATTTTAAATTGGGTGAATAACTCCTTATTCTGATCCATCACATGAATCATTCCCAATTCTTGCTTCTAAACATGTATAATCTTATTATAATTTGTTTAGTTAAGTTTGACCCATTGTTTTAGCAATTGGATATTACAATTATCCCATCACACCTTACTAATATAGAACATGCACCTCGCGTAGGCGAAACCTACAATGCTCGATACTAGTCTTGATGAGTGCTAAAAATTGGAAAGCATAAACTTAATATTTAATTTTGAGGGAATTTGTTATTAGTTTGATCTCACCGGCTTAACATGCAAAACGTCTCTCACATGCATCAACATACAATTACATGCATCAACATACATATAACAAGATACAATTATGGCCCCTAACGCAATTGTTCTCTCAAGCCAATGAGAGAACCTAAGCTAACCTAATAACGATCTAAGCTTCTCCAAGCATGATCTCCAAGGTTATCCTCCTTTAATATTGAATACTTCCTTTTTCTTCATAACATAATATTACATTACATATAAGAAAACTCGTTTTACATATGAGGGAGTGAGATGAGAAAAGAAGTTACATAAAGAGATTGAGAGAGAGGCACGACTCGCAGGCCGTATTTAAAAATCCCAAAACAATAATAAAGGATAAACTAAGGCCATAACTGATCACCACAAATAAATAATAATAAACACACTTTTATTATTAGTTTAAAATTCCGATAATTAAATAAACTAAATTAAATTTCGGCTGATTGATCACACTTTGCAGACTTAGCCGGGGGTTCAGCGGACGGGGGTCAAGGGGGCAGCGCCTCCTTGCGGGGTTGTCAGGGGCAGCGCCCCGGCGAAAAATTTTATGAACACTTCATTGTATTTCACGTCGTTTCCTGCACAACTTTTGTGCATTTACAACCCCAACCGGAAAAGTCTGCGGCAATACAACACTTGTACTGCCATTAATCCTAATGCAACAATTTCATGCCGTCAAACACAACTCGATTGATAACTCAATATGATAGATCAACATGTCATTGCTTCACCATACTAACGTCGGATTCCGAAGCGAATGAAAATGATGATCTTTCAAAAGAATTACAATCCTTATGTGATTGAATGGATGAAATCAAAACAGTATATCCCATATACCATCTTTGCATCAGAATTTCTTATATCTTATATAAAAGTGATCGATCTAATTGTGTAACCTATGGATGATCAATGTATCGCACAAATTCACCATACTAATGTCGGTTTCTGAAGCATAATCAACATCAATCATCCAAATCGTACACAACAGATGCCAAATTTAATTAATCGTTTATTGTTAAATTCGTTCTGTGTTTTAATCGAATCAAATACAGAAAAAAAACGGAAATTTAACAGCTATCAGATCCATGGTTTCGTAAGTGGCTCTGATACCACTGAAGGAAAATTGCGATCTAAACGCAGCGGAAAACAAAATTTTCCTTTAGTGATCCTTACGAATGAGCATGGTCAGTGATAGAATCGTTACCTCTTTGTGGCGATTCAGATCTTTGATGCAGCGATCACAAGCGTTGATGAAGTGCAACGCCTCTACTCAGTCCACACGAACAGCTTCCGGTCACAGTGCTAGCTGCTTACGAACGGAATTATTTGAGTGAGAATCAAAAACGAAATTGCATCAAGTAAAAGCTTCATCACAAGGGTTCCTTTTATAGACTCTCTTGTGGGCTGCGGGCTAAAAGCCCAATTCACATGATCCATAATAATATTATATATTATTATAATAACTATTATTATAATAAATATATTTATTTTATTATTATTTTATAACCATTATAAAATAACAATAATTATTATTATATTATCCGAATTTCTATTTTTCACTTAAGTGCACCGTACCTTACGGTGTTCCTTTGATTTCTCTATCTCTCGTCAAACTGTCCTTATGTGTGTGACCCTGTAGGATTTCGTAACGTTGGTAATTATATTAAATTATATATTTAACATAATAAACAGTGAGCGGTATCTAGCAACACATCACTGCTACCCAAGTCACGAAAATGTCATGTGATCTGACAAAACCTTTTTTCGTGATAATATATGTTTGTACAATTACCCTTTTGCCCCTATGTCTATATTGAACACAAGGCATACACTGTGTCATCCTTGTCCAGTTCAATATTGGGCCCTTAGACATTTCTCCTGTTATGCAGGATTGGCAAATTCCATCTAGGACACTCATGTCCCTCAGCATGCTTCGTGGAGTGCCCATCAACTGTCTTTATGATCATCCAGTTACGGATAATGTTTGATCAGCAATAAAGCACCCGACTCTACATCTAGGGTCCATAGTGGTTTCAGGTCGAAGGGTGGTAATACACCATTATCACCATGAGAATAACTTATGACACTTTGCATAACATACTATGTAGTATTCTCATAGCGGGTCAATCCGGTATAAATATTACTCCTAATATTTATACCTATGTCAAGACTTGATAACTCTTTATCCATGATCCATGAGATGTGATCATCAGTCTATCTTCATAATAGTCTCAATGCTTTAATGTTATCCCACTTTGCAATAAAGCTTGACTACGGATATTTTAAGAATAATGTCTTTATGTTTAATGGGATCTCATGATTAAGTCACACTTAACATTTCATTAAACAGACTAACTATTCTAGGGACTTTATTATTCTGAAAGACAAACATAATAAAGAAATGCCTTTTATTATTAAACGAATAATCCGATACAAGTACCAAAAAGTATTGGCCTCTAGGGCTTACACCAACAATTTCCCACTAGCACTAGAGCCAATTAGGCATACCCTTAATACCCATAGATCTAGTATGACCATCATGCTTCTGTTGCGCAAGAGGCTTTGTTAATGGGTCAGCGATATTGTCAAGTGTAGGTACTCTGCATATCTTCACATCTCCCCGATCGATTATCTCTCGAATGAGGTGATAACGCCTAAGTATGTGTTTGGATCGTTGGTGAGATCTAGGCTCCTTAGCTTGTGCGATAGCACCATTGTTATCACAATATAAACCAATGGGATCCACAATGCTAGGGACTATGCCAAGTTCACTAATGAACTTCTTGATCCAAACAGCTTCCTTTGCTGCATTTGAGGCAGCAATATACTCGGCCTCAGTTGTAGAATCAGCAACTGTTTCCTGCTTTGAACTTTTCCAGCTCACAGCGCCACCATTGAGACAGAACACATAACCAAATTGTGATCTAAAATCATCCTTATCTGTCTGGAAGCTAGCATCAGTGTAACCAATTACATCAAGCTCTTCCTGACCTCCATATATCAAGAATGAATCCTTAGTCCTTCTCAAGTACTTAAGGATATTCTTGACAGCTACCCAGTGAGCATCACCGGGATCAGATTGGTACCTACTCGTTGCACTTAATGCATACGAGACATCTGGTCGAGTACATAACATGGCATACATGATAGATCCTATTGCAGATGCATATGGAATCTTATTCATGCGATCCCTTTCTTCCTTAGTTGAAGGGGATTGTGTTTTTGATAAACACAGACCATGTTGCATAGGTATGAATCCTTTCTTGGAATCATGCATATTAAAGCGTCTCAACACTTTATCTATGTATGTACTCTGACTTAGGCCAAGCAGTTTTTGTGATCTATCTCTATAGATCCTAATTCCTAATATATAGGCTGCTTCACCTAGGTCTTTCATAGAAAAACAATTCCCTAACCAAGTCTTCACTTGTTGCAAGGTAGGGACATCGTTTCCAATGAGTAATATGTCATCTACATATAATACCAGAAACATGATCATGCTCCCACTAACCTTCTTGTAGACACAAGGTTCATCTTCATTTTTGATGAATCCATATTGTTTTACGGTTTCATCAAAACGAAGATTCCAGCTTCTAGAAGCTTGCTTCAATCCATAGATTGATCGCTGTAACTTGCATATCTTTTGGGCATCTTGTGGTATGTCAAATCCTTCAGGTTGTGTCATGTACACATCCTCAAGAAGATTCCCATTAAGGAAAGCAGTTTTGACATCCATCTGCCATATTTCATAATCATGATATGCAGCGATGGCAAGTAAAATCCGAACAGATTTAAGCATTGCAACTGGTGAAAAGGTTTCATCATAGTCAACCCCATGAGTTGTTTGAATCAGGTAATATTTTCGAGGACGAAAATTTCTAAAGAGGGGGAGAGTTGTAAAGCCCCGATTCGATAATTCCCATTGTGTTGGAGTCTTTTATTTTAATTGAGTAATTATTATTTTGTTTGTGAAATTAATATGATGATAAGATATGTTGATGAATTAATGTGATATATTGTGTTGTGAGATTTTACCGTTTTGTGAATTTCCGGGTAAAATTGGATAAAAGGGTATTTAAGACTTTTATTAATTAGTGATAAGTTAGAATTAGTAGAATTGGTATTTTGTGAGAAAATGATATTTGGTTGGAAAGAAATAGAATTAATAGAGTAAGAATAGAAATAGAAAGAAAATAGTATAAGTTGTGAGAAAGGGAAAGAAAAGAAAAAATAGAAAGAAAAAGACAAGAAAGAAAGAGGAAAGAAAGAGGAAAGAAGAGAAAAGAGAGAAAAGATGGAAAAGCTTCAAGTTTGCTCCAAGAAATCGGAATAATCGGGTAAGGGTGATAAGCATTATTATCTTAATATAGTGTATGATTATGTATGTGTTTGATTGGTTGAGTTTTGGTTTTGATGAGAGTTAGAGAAGATGAATAGTTAGGGTTTGAGAGAAAATGTGAGAAATTGGTGGATTAATCGGTTAGAACTTGATATAATCGAAGTATGATGTTAGATACATGCTATTGATCATGTATGTATGAGTTTAGAGAAGTTTTGGAGTGATTAGGTTGGACTATTCACAGCTGGTATGTTGCTGAAATCGCAGTGGTCGCTCAGCGAAAGTTCCATGGCGATTTTCGCTCAGCGAGCAAGGAGGCGCTCAGCGAGCCTGTAGGTTTTTAAGGGGATTATGTGTTTTAATCCGTAGCTTGAGTTTCGGGTATTCGTTTTTAGCGATCCTTATATCGATTCGAAGCTAAAAGTATGTAGAATCCATTGATGCTAAGAAGAGTAATTTTTAGCCGACTTTTACCCGACTTTTCCGATAAAACGTAATTATGTTAATTATGAAATTGTGGGTTTGATTGTTGTGTTGTGGCCGTTTGGCAAATAGATACATTGCTTGAATTAAATGCGAATGTATGCTAATTGTATGAGATGAATGCATAACTATATTGTGAATATGTATGCATTTTCAAGAATGTTGTTTGTCATTTTGCATGTAAGCATAATGTATGCATTCTTGTGTTGTGGGATTCTTTGTGAATCCGTTGTAGCATCGTGTGCTCATGTGGAGTGTGAGCGATGACTATAACAAGATCGTGTGCCCATGTGGGGTGTGAGCGATCGGATTGTGTGCCCATGTGGAGTGTGATCAATCCAGAAACATCGTGTGCCCGTGTGGGGTGTGAGCAATGGGTGATTTATTCACATTGATTGTGTGCCCGTGTGGGGTGTGAGCAATCGGATTGTATGCCCGTGTGGGGTGTGAGAAATCCTGAAAAATTGTGTGCCCATGTGGGGTGTGAGCAATGGGGGACATCGTATGCCCGACGGGGAGTTACTTTAGGTAACGAGCGATGATTCTATTTGGTTCCTGAGTGAACTTGCTGAATGTTGAGTCGGTACCGCATTGCATCTGCATAGAGTCATATGTCGGTCTCTATGAGTTGCATTTTATACATTGTATGTATATGCTGAAATAAACATGATTGTGCATATGTTTATTTGGAATGTTGTGAAATGATTGGTATGTGTGAAGGACATACTTGCGGATATATATATATATATATATATATATATATATATATATATATATATATATATATATATATATATATATATATATATATATATATATATATATATATATATATATATATATATATATATATATGCATGTTTGATATGTGTATATATATGTGATTTATACATTGAATATATATGTGTGATTTAAACATAGCTTGTCATATGTTTATGCGGAATGAATGTAAATGAAGAATAGACATAAATAATATAAGATTTATGTGTATTGGTAATTTGTGAATGATTGTACATGTTGATTGGTAAATGAAGATACATTGCGATGTATGTGAGTTATGTGAACATGATTGAGTATGATTTGTGTTATGTGAATGAAATGGTGATAAGTATGCGTATAAGTATGCTTTATGTTGTGAATGAATGATACGTTGTGGTGAGAATATGTAGATGTATATGTTATATGTTGAGATATATAATTATATGCAATATTATTATGATAATGTTTCTCACCCTTCTGCTGTTTTATGATGCTCTACGAGGCATTGCAGATTAGGTGTGTCGGAGTCGTTTTTGTGAAGCTTGTCTTCATATCTTTTGGTCGGTCGGCTCTGATATGTAGCACCGAGTAGTTAGGTGGCCTTGTGCCTTTTTGGGGATACATTTGTATATGTATTCGTTGTGGACATGTTTTGTATAACATGATATTTTTGTACGCTTCTAACTTGTAGATATATTTTGATAAATATATAAGTTGAAGTTGTTGATGATTTAAGTTTTCCGCTGTGCAATTTATAATTGAGATATGGGTGTAAGGATTGAAATTCCTTTGTGGATAGCTACCCTATTGTTGCATATCTGTTTGAGCAGGTGTTGTATGTTTTAATTTCATGTAATGTGGCATGCTCCTTTTTATGCTTGATTTAATTTATACTCTGATGAAATTTTATATATGCCTAAATGATTTAATTTATTATTTGGGGGTATAGAAAGGGGGTGTTACCTAACTCGTAGCAGAAGTGGGACTGGTGTGAAGTCTGGTGAATCATGTAGTAGATCTGGTGATACGCGTAACAGGGGCGGCCTTATGTGAAACACATGACTGTTACGTTGGCGTTACGCGTATGGATGAGGTTGTGGCAAGGCCCTCTGGCCATTTGCATAGATGACACATAAGGGTGCAGGCATTACACGTAATGGAAATTCTTACGCCTAATGGGTGGCATAGAAAGAAGATTGATATGCGTATGAGCAAGTCTTTACACGTATGGGCAAAATGGTGTGCAGAAAATGCAATTTTTGGCAATTCGTCATGTTTTCGCATCTGAGTTGAACTGAGTTGATTCTAGAAATTAATTAGAGATAAAGTAAGTTGATTTTTAGTAGAATTGAGGACTAAAATAATTAATTTAGAAATTTAATTACTTAAGTCGTAATTGGTTGTTTTCCGTGTTGTAGTCGTATGAAGTCGATATAAGTTGTGTTGTCCCGATCTTGGGAAATATTAAGTTGCATGTCGATTGACCAATGTTGATACATGTTGTTGTGTTGTTAAGTTATTCTTAATGTTTTTGTTGTTGTATGTCATTCATAAGTCGCATACATTTTCATATTTTCAAGTTGGAGTGAATGCTCAAATCAAGTTGGCCTGGATTGGCAAATAAGTTATTAATGCCTCGATAAACTGGCAAGGTTTTAAGTTGGGAGTTTTACTCCAAATGGTACCACACGCATATACATAATTTGAGTCGCATTCAATTCGCATTATATATATATATATATATATATATATATATATATATATATATATATATATATATATATATATATATATATATATATATATATATATATATGTTGCTAATCGTTGTTGGTTGAAGTTGTATGTTGATGTTGCTTGTTGTGTGAAGTGGTGTGATTGTATGATTTCTCGTTTTCGTATTAATTATCATACTCTTGTTTATATTACTCGATATCTCACCCCTTCTGTTTGAATGTTGCCCTTATGTTGGTAACGTGTAGGTAATCAAGAGTCGAGTACTTAGTAGCTTCAAGTTGGTATTTGTCGCTCTAATACGTAGCACTTCGGGGGGATGAACACATGTCTTGTCTTTTGTGTTGAATTATATTTAGTTGATGGATTTGATTAAGTAGTTTATTTTGAAAATCATGTTGAAGTAGTTTAATAATGAAAACAAACAATGTTGTTTTAAAATTATAATTTGATGAATCCGTTGCGTATTTTTTGATGTATTTTATATTAATGGAGTTTATGTGTTTGGTTTTAAGGTTGAAAATGTGATATCCCATGTTTGTGGAGAATTTTTATAACTTTGATTTAATTATAAAGTCGGGTAGCAATGGGGTGTTACAACTAGTCCCTTCTTTCAAACTAGCATACATGTCTCTTGACACAACTCGTATGATGCATGAGCATATTATTAAATCAATGTGTTAATACCCCTCTTCTAATTATAACGTAAATGCATTGGCAACTCAAGTAATCCCCTCTCTGGATTAGATCACACCAAAATCATAAAATGCACATTATCAATTAATTGTGCAACACAAGAATGCTAATAATTCATCTCAACATAATTATATTTCAAATAACACATCAATTTTTATCAATTAGTTGTGCAAATATAATGATTATAACAATTAATCATACAATGTTCCATAAATAATATCAAAACATAAATAGTTTACAACAACTAAGTTCCCCTTTCGAACTACCACCACAACAACAATTATGCATATTCACATTCACATATAAGCATCACAAAACTCAAATATCATAAACCATATACGACCAAATTTATGCATTCAACATATCATTTTTCATTAATCACATAACATACACCAAATAACATTACCGACTTAATTATAAAAATTAAATATTTTTATAAATCAATTATTAACACTCAACAACCTAATGTAATCATTAGGGGTGGCAATTGGATCCATTAAGACAAAATCCATCCAATCCATCCACACAAAAATCCATCCAATCCATCCACTACATAAAAAATAAGTTAATGGATTGCATTAAATCCATCCATTTATATTCATGGATTGATCCAATCCATCCAACATTTTTTAATGATCCAATAGATTATTTTTTATCACCATTAGATTTATTTAAAAAATAATAATAAATTGGATTTAAAAAAAAATTATTTTTTTTTGAAAAAAATCGATTGTTTTCTGAAAAATTAAAAAATCGATTTTTTGGAAAATACAAAAAAAAATCTAAAAAAAAAAAAAAATTTTTGGATGGATGAATATCTATCCACTAAAAATATGTTAATGGATGGATTGAATGGATTTTTTCCTTAATGGATGAATTGGATTGGATATTTTTAAGAAAATCTTAGTGGATTGTAGATGGACTAATGGATTGTTTTGATCCATTCATTAAGAGTCTAATCCATATCCATCCAATCCATCCATTTTTTCACCTCTAGTAATCATGCAATTAATTAATTTAAGTCACTCAAAACATGTCCAACAACAGTTAACATGAATCGCACAACAACATAACACATAAAACCCAACTCAAGAGCTAGAAACACAGCGAACAACATTACACCTTAAGTAAAATAGTATATTCACGTTATTAAGTACACATTCTGCCTCTTAAGGTATCACCATGAAATAGTACTACACATTAGCTTTCCAACGCTTCAAATTGTATCCCAAATGGAGCCATGGATCTCAAGTTATGATATTTTTTGTTAGGCATATCGGAAGTCATAAGGGTTGATGGACGTTACTAAGAACTGGGTCTTTTTTCCACGGCCAATTTGTTGCTAAATCCCAGAATCCGCGGGTAAATATCCTGAATTTATTTTTCTGTGTTTTCCACCATATAGAAGCCATTTCGGACCTTCGGATTCGATTCCGTAAAAAGTCTCAATCTCAGAATTTGACATACAAAAATTATCCAAAGATTAAAACCATAAACTCACAATTTATCAAAGATTAACATCAATAAAATCATGTATTTTCATACTTTCACATTTACCCTTAAAGCTCCAAAACCCAACAATGGTGAAAACATATTAACACATCAAAGCAGAAATTATCATTAATTTTGTACACGAATTTCACCAAAAATCACAACAAATATCATCAAATCAATACCAATTTACAGAATTAAATCAAAACTCAATGCCATATGTCGTACCTCTAAAAATACAATCCTTGCAAAGGACGCGGAAAAATAAACAACAGAGTCGCCACCCAATTCTATTTATTCTAACGAAAGAAAAGGAAGATATAGATAAAACCTAAAAGAAAGGAACATGATCATTGGAACCAAAATCTAAGTTCGGGAGTCAGTTACGCAAGGGGAAGGTATTAGCACACCTCACGTCCGTTGTATTCAACGGGAACCTCTTAGTCTAGTTTGTGATTGAATGCTAACCTATGTTAATATCTTCTTCTTTAGGGTAAATAAGCATGGAGAATGGGTGGTTTTATTCCTAGGGTGCTCGGCAAGGATTGAGATCCTCGTGCCTATGTATTCCCTTGTGCAATGGGAAAGTAAGAGCTTCGTAGTTCGTGGTACTACGGTTGGTTCGTTCGTTTTAGAGGCGTCAACTACTCACGTGTGTGACAGATGCCTCACACGTGAACAATTGAAGAAAGACATCAGAGATTCAATCATTATTTTACACCTTTGAGAAAATATGTGTTTAATAAAGGTTAAGTGTTTTGAATTTTAAGAGGCGTCAACTGCTCGCATACGAGATAGATGCCTCATATTCAAACAGTTGAGGACAAACGTAGAAGATTCCACACTTCTCTTTTACACCTTAGAAAAAAGTTTCGATTATTGTTAAGAAAGAACTCGATGTTGGATCGAGGTTTGAATTCGTATGACAATTTTAAGACTTGAGGTAAGTAGTATGGAAAACCTAAGGGGTTAGGTCAAAGGGGAACTAGGGATTGTAAACTACCTGTGACATTGAGTCAATTGCAGGAGTTCTTTCCCTTTGGATTGGGTCAAAAGTATCGTAAACGAGTAAAATCGAGCAAGTGTATACGCAACAAAGTATCGCAGGATCATCTAAGAAAAATCGAGAAAATCGCATCAAGAGCCAAACATGAGCTGAAGCATCCGCGAAGAAAGACTTAAGGAGGAACCTAAAATCTATCTAATATTTTTTTGGAATTTTTAATATCTAAAATGACTAAACTAAAAAGTCTAATGAAGATAAATAAATTAAAATGTTTTTTTTCTTCTTTTTTCGAGTATGATCTAACCAACCTAAATAGATAAAATAAAAAACTTAATAATAATAACTTAAAATAAATAAGAAAAATCTAAAAAAAAACTTACTAACAAAGTCTAAAAATTATAAATTACTAACTAAAATTTGTTTAACCAAAAAAATATTAGTTAAAATCTATCAAAACTAATTTAATAAAAAAATCTAAATAATAACTAAACATCTTTTGTGTTTTTTTTAATTATAAATACTACTAAAGAGATTCTAAAAATAATTCACTAACTAATTAGCTAAATATAAATAAATTAAATCCTAAAACTAAATAATTAAATTAATAAAAGGCTAAAAATAAAAATTTAAAGAAATCTAATATATCATTACTATATATATCATATTAAGAAAGAATTCTAAAAATATATTATCCAAACTAATAAAAAAAACATAAACTAAACTAATTAACCCAAAAATAAATGAATAAATAAACAAATAGATAAAACCCAAACCCTCATTTCTTCGGTTCAAAATGAAACGCACAAACCCGAACCCTCATTTCTCTCTGTTGCATCTCTTCTCGTCTCAACCACGTTCTCGCCGACAATTCTCTTTCAATCGCTTTTTCATCGTCTCGCGCCTCGGCTCTATCTCGTTTCTCACTCTTGCTCACACGACAACTTTTTCTTCTTTGGTTCACTCGCGGTTTTCGGTTCCTCGTCGTCAATCTCTGTGACCTTCGACCGTCTCTGCATCAGTGTTTTAGTTATTGCTGCGTGAAAGGGTGGTTGTTGTTAAAATGACAGGCGTATGGCTGTTTGTATTGTTGGTTTTGGATGATTAATGGAAGGGTGATGGGTGTTTATTGATGAGAAAAGATTATGGTTTTGAGTTGATGTCGTGGATTGACGAAGAACAGGCGGAGGAGAGAGTGAGTCTTTGTGGTTGTGCGATGGTTAATGTTGAGGAAGAGGGGGGTTTACATGAAAGAGTGTAGTTGCAGGTGATGAAGTTGGTTTGTGAATGATATGGAAGGAGGTTCGCTTGTTTTTGTGACTTAGCAGAGATATCATTTTTCACATTTTTTTCCTCCTTCTATGTGTTATACTTCTTTCTCTATTTAACATGACTTCTCCTTCTTGATTCAAATTTTTACCTTTCTGTTGTTGATGAGCAATCCCTAGTCCCTTTCTTATGGTATAGGTTTAGTTTTGTTTGCTGAATTAGTGTAATGTTTGGAGTTTTATGGAATAAGGAGTGGCAGGTTGTCATTCGCAGAGGCTCAGGTTAGCGCAAGGTTTAGAGTGTTATTAGCAGGTTATCGTTGGTAATGGGTGTAGCAGACTATGGTTCGTTGTCTCGGACATACGATGTTGCAAGGAATTGGCAAGGAGCAGTGTTGGTCAATGATTTTTAGAAGACTTTTGTAGCAGCAGAAAGTAACAAGGGACGTTGGGGTCAGTTTTTGGCTTCATGTGGAATTGTAGTGTTTGGAATAAATAAAATTAACTAATAAATTAATCAACTAAACTAGAAAAACTACAAATTACATTAAAAATATAAAATAATTAGACTAAATAAATAAATTAAATCTACAAAATAAATCAAATTAATTAAAATTTAAACTAATTACACTAAATTAAGTTAAGACATCAAACCTAAAACTATTAAACAAAATTTAAATATAAATTACAACTAGATTAAAATTAGACATATATAAAAACTAAACAAAATTAAAATAGTTAAACTGAAAATTAAAATTAAATAATTAAATTATAAACAAAATTAATGTTGAACTTAAATAAATAAATAAATGAAATACCAAAACTAAATCTAAGATAATCTAAGACAAATATTCTACTGAATTTTAGAAAAATGATCAAAATGAGACAATTATTTAAAATAAACTCTAAAAAAATAAGAATAAAATATAAATGAAATGAAATGATAAAATTGAATTCAAAATATATGATTAATGATTAATGATTAATGGAATGTTTAGTTAAAAAATGCAAAGATAATTGATTATCGATATTGCGATGAAATGCATCAAATGAATATAAAGTAAAAAAAAAAGTGCCCAGTCAAAATTTAGGGTGTGACAGATGCCCCTATTTAATCATGTTGAACCTGAATGTATGAATAACAAAGTTTTTTTTGGACATTCAAGGTAGAAGAGGATTAAATATTAAAATACCTAAAATTTTGACAGAATGCAGATGAAATGCAATGTAAGTGAATGCATGAATAGTTGAGTTATATGGGGAATAATGTTATATGAAACAGGCTAACAAGAGAGAATTCTACTGGGGAAAAGGTTTGAGAACATTGAGGATGAAGAAATGGAGACGGGAAGTATTTGAAGTGATAAATCAATAGGTTCAAGTGTAACTGCTGACACTAAGAATAACAAAAGACGGAAACAAAAGGAAATCCAAAGCGTTGGTTCAACTAACACATGTAAAGTCAAGTTGACACTTAGGATAACAAGAAAATATTCAAAGTGAATACGCAGTGGCACAATGCGACCAACTGACACTAAGAATAGTAACAAAGAAGAAACAACGTCCATGGATTGGATTGGACGAAGTGGAATAAAAATTGACAACCATGGATTGTATTGGATGGCAAAGAAGAAACAACATCCATGGATTGGATTGAATGAAGTGGAATGGAAAATGACATCCATGGATTGTATTGGATGAAAAAGAAGAAATAACGTCCATGGATGGGATTGGACGAAGTTGAGTAAAAACTGACATCCATGGATTGTATTGGATGACAAAAAGGAACAACGTCCATGGATTGGATTGGACGAAGTCGAGTAAAAGTTGACATCCACAGATGGTATTGGATGACAAAGAGGAACAATGCCCATGGATTGTATTGGACGAAGTCAAATAAAAGCTGACATCCATGGGTTGTATTTGATGACAAAGAGGAACAACGTCCATGGATTGTATTGGACGAAGTCGAATAGAAGTTGACATCCATGGATTGTATTGGGTGACAAAGAGGAACAACATACATGGATTGTATTAGACGAAGTCGAATAGAAAATGACATCCACAAATTGTATTGGATGACAAAGAGGAACAACATCCATGGATTGTATTAGACGAAGTCGTATAAAAGCTGACATCCCTGGATTGTATTGGATCACAACGAGGAATAACGTCCATGTATTGTATTGGACAAAGTCATATAAAAGCTGACATCCATGGATTGTATTGGATGACAAAGAGGAACAACGTCCATGGATTGTATTGGAAGAATGTAAAGTAAGATATTTTCATCATGGATTTAAACAAAAGGCAAGACATTCAGTCATAGCTTCAGACAAAGGACATGATATCCAAGAATGGCATTGGATAAGGTGAGCAATGATTTTTAGGAATTGCAATGAAGGTAAAGGCCAATGATTATATCCAGGAATGGCACCAGAGTGAAAGAAGATATCCAGGAATAGCACTGGAGGAACAAGATATCCAAGAATGGCACTAGAGTGAAAGAAGATATCCAGAAACAACACTGGAGGAACAAGATATCCAGGAATGGCACTGGAGTGAAATAATATATTCAGGAATGGCACTTGAGTTAAAGAAGATATCCAGGAATAACATTGGAGGAACAAGATATCCAGGAATGGCACTTGAGGAACAAAATATCCAGGAATGGCATTGGAGTGAAGAAAAGGTAAGTTTTTGGTAGGCGCCAAGAAGTTAGACTTTTAATCACAAGGTAGATATTGATAGTTACACGACCTATGCAAATGCAAAATAAGGGTAATACACTCTTGTTATGCATGGTGTATGAATTTTTTATGATGTATGATCAAATGTGTAATACCTCAAAATTCTCCCTCTCATTTCCTCAACATTTAGCATAGCTTTTAGCATAAACAAATTCATGAAATAATAAAAAACATTGCATCATGTGTATCATAGTTGAGGCATAGGCATGTGATCTTTGATTGGAACAATTGAAGATTATACAAAGGCAACCAAAGAGCCACAAAGCTTCTCAGTATTGTGAAAAGGGTTTACAACATCCCACGAGTCTTCACTTGAAGCCACAAATCATGAAAAGATTTGAAATGATCAAAGAAAGCAAGCAGTGCAACGTCTCCTGATGAAAGAGGCCAAATTAGGGTTTCATTTCTACTGAGCTTCTCAATGAAATTTTGATTCAAAGTGAATTCCTTTGTCTTGTATATGAGGTCAAGTTCCTAGGGTTAAAATTTCATCCATAGAAACATTTTGGAAGAGGTTCAATTGGCCAGATGACTGAAAATCAGGGAATTGGGGAAAAGTCAACCATGCTGAGGAAAAAGTCAACTCCTAACTTTTTGAGATTAAAATCATGAAATTAGGGTTGCAAGGATCATATTTTTCAAATTTGATCAAGAAATTATGGAGGAATCAAGAGAAATCAAGAAAACCAAAACTTACCATTTTTGGAAAATTAGGGTTTCCAAAAATGGCAAGTTTTGGCCATTTTTGCAGCAACTTCAAGAGAGGCCTTCTCCCAAAATATGAGGGCTATCAAAATTCCACCTTGATCCAATTAAAGAGGGCATCTTAAGCTTCAAATCCATAGGTTGAACTCATTCATAACATCAAAATTGAGAGAGTTATGATCTTGCAAAGTTTGAACAAATCAAGGCAAACTAGGGCAAAACAAAGGCAGGCCTTGCATCCTGCGCGCGTGCCAGGCAAGGCATTCCATCAAGAAGGTAGTGGGTCATAATGAAAGATATTTTTATCCATGTTATAGGCCTCAAATGAAATTTATTTGAACTACAAAGTTGTTTATTGCCATGTTTCCAACAACTTTGATGTTCAAGGATTTTTCATCTAATCAAAGGATTGAGAGCTATGGGAAGGCAAAGAGAGGATGTTCAAACTAAAAAATTGCAGGGCATCTTGCCAAGCCAGGGGTAGGCCACGCAGGCCCATAATGCAGCATTGAAATGTGATGTTCAAGGAGATATTTGAGGTATCTAGAGTCCATATTCCATGTTGGTTTGAACTACAAATTTGTTATAGGAAGCATCTCCTTCAATTTGAGGCCAAGGATCACATGTTTTGGTGACTTGTTTATGAAGTAATAGCTAAGGGAATATCCATGCTTGCCATATGTTTCCTTGCATCATAAGCTAGTGCATTGATTGTGTATACCAGTTTGATTCAAGTTGTGCAAGTCTTGTGTTATGATGTATTACTTGAGAGGCAATGTAGCCTGAGTCACATGAGCACCATAGGTTGAATACACCTCATCATGGAGTTGAGGGCCATTGTATACTTGATGCAAACATGAACTAATCACTTTAGCCTGTACCACAGTCTATCTCACCATAAGGATCAGGGACATGCTTGCATTGGATCCATTTTCTCCAAACACACTACACTCAGCCAACATGATACACTCATTGCAAGTAAAAAATGTATGCTTGCTTGATCATGTTAGTTGCCATAGGGAACAAGTAAGAGGGTCTGCATCATTGATCTACCTGGCCTCATTGTATCTCACTTAAGCTCACCATAACAAGAATATGCAGTAGCACATGGGATCACACTCGAGCAATGGAAGGTTCTAGGGTTCAGCTTGCATAAACAACTTGCATTGCATCATAACAAACTTGACTCAGCTCCAACTGAATTTGACTCAGTTAACCTAAGGTCTAACTGTTAATTGCACTGAGTTAAGAGCTTAACTAGGGTTATATAAGGAATCAACCATTGCTGAACACAGACTTCAACTTTGCTCTGAAATTTCACATTGCACTCATAAAATTCTCTCTGAAATTCTTCTGCATCTTGCTTCGAGACAGCTTCAATTTCCATTGAAATAACTCATTCTTCCTCAGATCATCATCATCATCATCTTAGACACAATCTCCATGGATTGTATAGCTTGATTCTCCAAGGATCAGCCATGGCATCTTCTTGATATTGCACTGCATTTTGGATCAAACCATCATCAACTTCATCAATTCAAGGCTGAGCTTCATCTCATCATCTTCATCATCAAGTTTTGCATGATCTCCATGGAACTCACAGCTTGAAGCATCAAAGATCCACTACTGCATAATCTTACACTGCACTGCATCAGATCCAATTCCTCAAGATTTATAAGTCACCGAGTGTTTATTTCACTCTCAGTGTTCAAGATCAAGGTTAAAGCAAAGCATAGGAGTCTCATCTCTAGTTTTCCTTAGCTTGTGGTATCTCTGCAATTCAGGTTCCATCATGAACTTTACTTGTTTGTTTCCTTCATTTCTTGCTAGTTTTGTGATGTATTGAGCTCAATAGGATCAGTGTGATACTTGGCTAGTTGATAGACACCATAGGTGTTTAGTTGCAGTTTTTAGGGTGGATGTTGTTTGATTCGATTTTTACAATCTAAGAACCTTAGGCTAAAACTAAGGCTAGATATAGAATCAGGGTGAAGAGACGAGCAAGACTGTGGTCTTAGATTTTATTTTAGGGAAGATTGGTGGAATTACCTAACCATAGTGACCGGAGAAGGTGACCGGAGAATAGCCCCGGTCACCTGAACAGTAGCCCTAATTTTATTGTGAGAACATGTCGTAGCCATTAGATCAGTTCAATCCTAGGGTCATGATCTAGCCAACACATAAATGAAGAGCATGTAACTCACGTGCATAATTTTGTGAAGCATTTCCTCAGCGTACTATCAACACCCCCCATGCGTGTGTTTGAAGCCCAATTCAGTTGTTTTTGTTGCTATCAGCACCCCCAAGGCCCAATCCAAATGATTCAGTCCACTTCATTTTATTTTCTTTTTCTTATTTTATTCATTTTTTGTTTCTGATTTTTAAAAATACCAAAACCACATAAAACTTTCCAAATAAATTCATGTAAGATCTTTGCATTTTTCCCTAATTTTATATAATTTTTGTTCATAATTTTCTTTTATATTTTAACCAGAATTAATTTCCCATTGAATTAATTTCTATTTCCTTCATTTTTGACCAATCATTTTGTCTATTTTCTTTCTCCCAAACCACAAAATATAAATAGTCCATTCTTTTTGAATTAGTCAGAAGACTCATCAAACATCCCCACCATATTTTAGTTTTTATTTTTAGGTCACTATAAGCCATTATTTGGTCCCTTGCTTTCACACATGTGCCCATAAACCCTAATTCACTTCCACACTTCATTTGAACACTCAAAAATGAGAATTTTTGTGAGATTATTTGTATGTAAGTCACACTATGGAGTTTGTATTCAAGTGTCAATTTTCATAATATTTCATGACCATTTAGTATTTTTCCAAGTTGCTTGGGTCATAAGTCATATTTTTGTTCATTTACTTCACCTCCCTTGGTCCCATTAGCATAATGCCTTCATGCCACTACTTTGAAGTCCTAATTTTGAGTCTCTTAGATCCTATAGGATGTCTTTAAGTGTTGAGTACAATCCTTGGGTCTTCACCTTTGATTTTTAGGTTTTCCTTGAGTCTTAAGTCACATAGGTCCCATTTTAGCCTAACCTCACTTCTCCTTCCATCTTAAACACTTCAAATTCAATTTGCACTTGAGTTAACTTCATTTTATCTTTTTTTGGTGTCTTATAAGTGTTTTGTGATCATCCATACTTGTTCATCTCATTTTAGAACCTTGTGTTTCTTTTTGAACTCCACTTGTGACCTAAAGGACCTTAGAAACCCTAATTTGAATACCTAGTCTTAGGAGACTTCTTAACCCATCATTTGTGAATTTTTTCCAAATCTAATTTCCATTTTAATTTGTTGTCAAGCCTCTGTTTTTTTTATGGGAAAGTCAAGTCCCTTTGGTACTTTTGAATTTTCTTCTAAGTCATTTTGTTTCATCTTTAGAACCATGTTTCCATATGCATTTTCCCACCTTTCAATTTCATATTTGAATACCTTTAACTTGAATATCTTCATTCTTAGATTTCCTTAGGGTTTAGTATTACTCTAGGGCATAGTTTGACTTTAATTCAATTAATCCCTTTAGATACTTTTGAATTGATTTAGCTACTGACTTTTTAGGTGTGTTACCTTATAGGATGCTTTAGACTTAAGTATTAACCTTAGAAGATCACTAACATCTATCCTTAGCTAGTATGGGTTTCTTGAAGTTTGACATGCCATAATTGTTCATATTACTTCATCATGCTAACATTTTTTTTGTAGGGGGAAGATGAGGTAATCATTCTTCATTCCTTTCTTATGTATGTAATTTTGTTTGCCTTAGCACTTGGTGCTTTGTTCATAGGCTTCCCTTTTGGTCTTTAGATTCAACTTAACTTCCTTAGGAAGTAAGTTGAATTCTAACTTGCTTTTCTTTCCCTTAGGTTTAGAATACCTCATAAACCATAGGATCATCTTGTAAATAATAAGATAACTTAGGTTTGTGTCTTAGTCCCCCGTTAGCTTTGACCTTTTTCCTCTTGAGTATTCTTCTCTCATCTTCAAACAAAATAAAAAACACTTAACAAATGAATGAAAGAATCTCTTGTGTATAGCCTTATTCCATGGGGAACTTACATTCATTCCATCTTGGAATAGTGTAGGCTTGTCTAGCCTGATGTACAAGTCTGATCAAGAGGTTGTTTCACAAATAAAACCTAAAAGACACTTCTTTACAAAAGAAACAAAAACATGTAATAAAGTTCAACAAGCTAGTGAACTTAGACTTTAATCCTTGGAAACAAGTCTTGGATAAATTCTCCTTACTTGGTGTGCTTGTTCTACTATTCCATCTTGGAATGTGGTAGCAAGTACACATTCCAGGGAAAAGAGTTTGAATTCACTTCTTTGTGCCAAATTCATAGAAAACTCTTAAAAAGTAAACAACAAACAATAAGCAACTTTCCTGCGGGAACTTCTTTTCTCACCTCATTCATTCTCAACGCGAACTTGCGACGACTTGTCTCGCATGCAAGACGATAAACGCACTCGTACCAGACGAGCCTGCAACACTTGAGCATAGACATACGCAGTTCCAGCCATAAAAAACACAAACAAATAGTTCCCTCCTTAGTTAGGCGAACTACGTCGACTCTGATCCTCATTATCCCGATGAGGTACGTAGGCAGAAGGGTAGGGCCCGTTCGAGCACATTCTTTATTTTCCCTACATTTTCCCCATTCTTTCTTCCCATTTCCTTTTTTCAGTTCCTTTCTTATCTCCAGTTCCATTCCAGTAACAGTTCATTTGTTCAGCAGCACTTTATTCTTTCACCCTTTGAAACAAACAAACAAGCGTGGATCCCGTCGGGTACGGCAGACGGTCTGGGGTGCTAATACCTTCCCAGGTCGTAACCGACTCCCGAACCCAGATATTTAGTTTGCAGGACCTCGTCCTTTCCTTCTTCCTCAGGTTTGTGCAGCATTACCTTTCCCATTCATTCGGGATAAAAATGTCTGGCTGGCGACTCTACCTTTTCCGCGCCCCTTTCGCATTTGTACTAGGATGAAAATACCGAGAGCGACAGCTGGAGACTCTTCTAGGGATCAAACCCAGAATATATGGTTTCCCTCGTAGAGTCAATCCTAGCGCCTGCTTGTTTTTATTTCTTTGGGTGTTTATATATGTGTGTGTTGTTGTGCTTATTTACTGTTTTCGTTTACAGTTTACTTTACTGCATTTATTTACTGCTTACAGTATCTATTTTCACATGCATTATATACTGGAATGTGCTGGTTTCATTTTTCTATGGGATGGGCTTTATTACTGTGAGATAAGCCAAATACCCAGCTTGAGTACACCTAGGATTTAGAGTGGTTCCATTTTGGCTTCATGGTATCTTGCCATGTTGGTATTAATGAGTTCCACGCCTTGACTTGTGACCTTCTTGGAAATGTGTTGATGCCGGAATCTTTCTGGGGCAATACAAAACCTTGATAGTTATGTGCAGTCAGGAGACCGATCATTAAGAACCTTTGTGGAAACATCCCTTTCCAGTGATGACAGTGGCATACCACATTTGTTGGCAAACCCACTTGCATCTGAGGGCCCAATGGGAACTCGCATAGGATGGCCTGGTTCTCTCATAGGAATCCAGTTAAAACAAACTATTCATATGACGGTAGTATTGTACCCTTCGGGATGAATGTACTATTGTTTCTCGATTCAGTGCTTGAAGCTGGGGCATTATGAGGGATGCTTGCTCCTTTGGACTCAACTGAGACTTCCCTGAGTAGTACATAATGCCAAACTGATTCCCTGATTTGGTCATGAGCCATTTCTCGGAGATGGTGAACGTATTATTGTTATTCGGCTTTGAGAGTCCGTGATGTTGACCTGAGTAGCACACCCGTGAGATTGGGAGGGGTTTACAGGATTTCAGGAACCTTGACCTTCAACATGCCCACTTAACCAGCATGCTTCAGTATTGTGATCTGTTCTGTTACACATGGATTCTGAGATATGAACCTCTGATCATAGAGATACTTGTGATGATATTGTGACCCTACACAGACACTTGATTATATGATTGACACTACACATACACATCACTGATCACATGTCTTGCCTTGCATAAGCATCATAACATCATTAATCATTTGTGTTCTTTTTATTCTCAGGGTCCATATTACTTCATATTCCTGGTCATATTGCTGCTTTAAGATGGAGATTCCAAGGAAGAAAAATGTCCACTATACTTTCCCACAACCAGAGAAAGAGGATATTCAGAAGTTGATTAGCTTGATGGGTGACAAAGTTCTTGATGATTTCAGAGGGGAGTTTGGAAAGATTTTGGATTATGTGAATAAGCCAACAATTGACCAGAGGGATAGCCTGCATTCCCTGTTGCAATTCTATGATCCACAGCTGCAGGTCTTTGTTTTCCCAAATTACATCTTGGCTCCTACAGTGGAAGAGATTTCCAGCATCCTTAAGATTCTCATCAAGAATGGTGCTCCTTACTATGGCTTAGAGAAGATGCATTCATGCAGAGACATAACTGACTCTTTTCATTTGGATTTGTCCAAGGTCAGTAGAAGGTTGGATGCCAGTAAAGGTAAATGACTTCTCTTGGATTTTCTTGTCAAGGAAGCTCATGATATAGCCTCTGAAAACAAATGGGCTAAGTTCAGTACATTGCTGGCTCTGATAGTGTATGGGATTAGCTTATTTCCATGAGAGAAAGGATTAATCAGCATAGAGGCTATCACCATCTTTGTCAGGAGAAACCCAGTGCCTACCTTGCTGGGTGACTTTTACTATGGGGTTCACCTTAGGAATGAAAAGAGGAAGGGACATGTGAATTGTTGTGCTCCCTTGTTTGTTGACTGGTTTGTAAGGCAACTCCCAAAATCAGGGCCTTTCCAAGATTTGAAAAAATCTTGTAAGTGGTACAAAAGATTGATGGGCTTAACCTCAGATGACATTGCTTGGGGATGCAACAGTGATCTTGTAGGCAAACAAATCTTGGTCAGTTGTGGTAGCTTCCCAAATGTACCATTGATAGGAAGGAAAGGTGGAATCAGCTACAATCCTATCTTGTCCAGGAAACAATTTGGTTATCCTTTGAGAGATGTACCATTGATTGAGGATATAAGTGAGTCACTATACTTTCCAGCGGAAGGTAACCTGAAGATGAGCATACTAGCATCCCAAGCTTGGGAGGTTAGAGTGATGAAGGGGAAGAAAGACTTTGGGAGAGTAGATCCCTAGACTTATGATCCTTTTGCCACCTGTTTGGAAGATCGTGTAGAGACTTTGTTGCTCCCATTCTCTAATGAACCACCTCTCTACCCTAAGGAAGTAGTGCCTATAGCTTCAGTTCCTCTTCAGGAGTATCAGAAATTGGAGGCCTTGGTTAAGCAACTCAGGTTGGAGAATCAAGAAGCCAACAACTCATGCCAGAAGTTGAAGATTCAAAACCAGAAATTGGAAGAAAGAGCTCACCAAGCTGAGGAAATGGTCAGGCTCAAGCAACAAGACTTCCAGGAGAGAGAGCTCTATTTCAAGAAAAGGGGATTAGCTGAAACTCACAAGGTGGTCCAGCGCCGGAAAGATAAGAAAGAGTTGAATGAAGTTAATGAAACTATCACCTTATGGCAAGAGAAATGGGAAGACAACTTGAAAAGGAAGAAAGAACTGGAAGTCAGGTACAAGTTAAAGATCAAAGGCCTTCAAGATTCTTTAGCTGAGCATGGAGAGCTCCTTCAAAAGGCCTACCACCAAGATAAAGGTCATCTTCAAGATCTAGCAGAGAGTTAACAGGCAATGAAGGATGCTCAGAAAGAGATAGAAGAGTTGAAGTTGAGAGCTGATGACAAAAAGACCAAGACTGAATCAATTGCAAACAAGGAGAGTGAGAAGGTATTCCTGCAACTAATTGAGGAGTTGCATGCCTCATTTGACCTTAGGGATCTCCTGATTCAAAAACTCATACAGGAACCAACACAACCAGATATAGCCCAGTTGCTGCAAGGTGTCAAGCGCCTTAGCTGGAGGTTGCAGGATGTAGATCTTCCTAGGCTTTAGTCTTGTATTCATATGATTTGGATTACCCACAAGCTTGTTGTGGGATTCCTATCTCTTGATGTACTCTTCCCTCTCTAGATGTATGAACTTATACCCTATGAGGGCTTTGCTATTCCAATTTTCTTTTGATTTACTTGAAGTCTCTGGTTGTTATATGTTGCACGCACCCGAGATATTAAATATTGCCACTTCACAACTGAATGTCACACAAGGTCTTTCTTGCAAATGCTATTTTCTCAACACCGGAATGTCATGGATGTTATGCAAACTGAGCTCAATGAATTCCGCACCAGGATGGGGGAATTTATGGTCATGATGCAAGGGATGGCCCATGGACAACAAGATTTGAGGAATGCTATACATGGGCTCACTCCTCCTCAGACTGACCCTCCTGTAACCACACCAGAGGTTCAACTGAATCCCCCCAACAACAACAATGGAGCAGGTGGGACTCCAGTTCCAGAGGCTGGCACACCAACCCTCATTCCTATGATGGACCGACAAGAGGATCAGTTCCCTCCTCTTAATAATGATATGGGATTTGGAGGAGAAGGAAATTTTCAGGACTTCTTGTTGCTTGCTGAAAAGGTCAAGGCCCTTGAGTGTAGAGACACTCTTGGGATAGATGTATCTGACATGGGCTTAGTTCCTGGGGTGGTCATCCCTCCTAAATTCAGGCCACCGACATTTGATAAGTATAACGGTAACTCCTACCTCAAAACTCACCTACATGCGTTTTACCGAAAGATTGCTGCCCATACTAGGGACGAAAAACTATGGATGTACTATTTCCAGGATAGTCTCTCCGGAGGTTCCTTGGAATGGTATATGAAGTTGGAAAGAAGCTCTGTTCGAAGCTGGAAGGAGTTGGGAGAAGCTTTTCTTAAACAATATCAGTATAACATTGATATGGCGCCTAGTCGCACTCAGCTCCAAAGTATGACGCAGAAAAATTCAGAGAGCTTCAAAGATTACACACAGAGATAGCGTGAAGTGGCCGCCAGGGTGCAACCACCATTGCTAGAAAGAAAAATGGTAGACCTTTTCATGGACACCCTCCCAGGGCATTTCATGGAAAGGTTGGCTGGATGTTCTTCAAGCGTTTTTTCGGATATTATCTTGACTGGTGAGAGGATAGAGAGTTGGATTAAGCAGGGAAAGATCCATTATGGTGTTGCTTCAGCTTCAGGTGTCAAGAATCCTTTCATGAAGAATAGGGAAGGAGAGATTGGGGCAGTGTATGCACAGAGAGGCGGAGGCAATATAGGTGTTTATCAGTAAGTGGCTTCTGTCACTATTTCAGCTCAACCTAATCAACAACAAGTTCAACAACTGCAACAACAACGCCAACAAGGTTATCAGCAATAGAGGGCTCCCCGTCCCTATTATTCTCAGAAGACAAGAGAAAGGCATCTTGAAACTCCGCATATGTCTTACTCACAGCTCTAGAAGAATCTTCTCCAGCTCCAAATGATCCAGCTCAGAACTTTACAACCTCCGAGGGTGGGGAAACTCCCTGAAGGTTATGATACAAATGCCCGATGCGAATTCCATTCTGGAGCCCCCGGTCATACCACAGAAAACTGCAAAGCCCGGAAGCACGTCGTTCAAGACTTGTTAGATTCCAAAGCGATTAATTTCGTTCCCACTCCGAATGTGATACAAAACCCCATGCCTCCTCATGGAGGTACCATTGGGGCAATTGATGACAGAGAGAATCTGAATTTGGTGCATGATGTCAATGACCTGCAAACTCCGTTGAGTACTGTCAAAGCTTGTTTGGCCCAGAAGGGTATCTTTTCAGGTTGTAAGAATGATTGTCCAGATTGTGCTAAACCTCCTGATGGTTGTGAACAATTGGAAAAAAGGGATACAGAGTATGATTGATGAAGGGGTCCTGCAGTTTGACAAAATTGTAAAAGAGAAAGAAGTTTCTACGGTGACTATTTTTTATGATCCATCACAAGTTCCTCCTCAAGCCATAGTGGCACCAATAACTATCACTACTGCAGGGCCAGTGATGTACCAAAGTGATAAGGCCATCCCTTGGCATTATGGAGGTGAAGTGTATTGCAACGGCCAGAAGCAAGATTTGGCCACACCTAGTATATCTCCAGCTCAAGTAGAGAATTTTTGAGTTGGAGGTTTTACTAGGAGTGGAAGGTTGTTTGCGCCGGATACACTGAGAAACAGTGTAATACCACCCAGAGATACTGTAAAAGCCCAAGCTAAGGCTAGGGGAAGTGTTGCACCCCAAAATTTGCCCTCTATTTTTTTAACTCTAACCAATTTTTTGTTTCACATTCATTTGCATCATCATCATAGCATAACATTTTTTTTCTGTCTTAATATTAGCCGAAATAATTTCTCGGAATTTACAAACAGACTGGTCAAATTAACTTTTTAACTATGCCTAAAATTAGTCGACGAAAAAATGTCAAGTTTAAGTTTGCAAATGTCGGTAACATTAATCTGCAGTTCACGTGGTTTAATTTGACATGCTAAAAATAGTTTTACGACTATTTTTGGTCATATGTTGATCAGTCTGAGCAGTTTAAACGGTCATAATTTTTATTTCAAAATCCGACCAAACGCTGTATTTTTCTGAGTCATTTATTTCGCGCTGATTATTTTGACGTATTCATTTTATTTTTTCGAGCGATTTGGTGCCCAAATTTTATTTTTGAGTCTATTTATTTTTATATTGGGTCTAGAATAAATAAATACGATTATTAGTTTTTTATTTTATTTTAACTAATTTAATTATTAAAACTTTATTTGTTTTTTAAATTAATATTTTATTGGGTCTAGAATAAATAAATAGGTTAATTAGTTTTTATTTTAGTTTTAACTATTGTTATTAAACTTTATTTAATTATTTATATTAATATTTTATTGGATTCCAAAATAAATATTTAGGCCCATTTACATTAACCCTAATTGGTCCCTATATATACCTAACGTGTTATTGCTGTTAAGAGGAGACCGAGGAAAGACAGAAAAGAGAGAAAAAAAACATTCCTGCAACAACTTTACTTTCCAATTATACTTTGATTGGTACGTAATATATATATAAATTCCTATAACATTCATATGTTTTATATATACATATATATTTGTTAATATATATATATTTGTTGCTTTTGTTATACTTTTGTTAATATCCTAACTAACGTTGCTTTTGTTAATATATATATATATTTGTTGCTCTTATTATATTTTATTTTGTTAATACATCACAGGTAACAAAGAATGTAAAACGTTGTTTTTATGTATACATATATAAAATTGGCTGCATATTCGTTATATATATATATATATATATATATATATATATATATATATATATATATATATATATATATATATATATATATATATATATATATATATATATATATATATATATAAAGTTTTTATTTATTTTGTTTTTACAGTTTTGTTTTAGTATTGTTAATTCTAATTTTTTTATAATTATTTGATTATGTTCAGATCGGATCGTGTCGATACGCTGTTCGCACATTTTATGTGTATGAGGCGTGACACTTATGTTGATCCGATCCAATTGCGATGATCGCATTTTTTGCGTTAGCAACGTCGTTTTTTTGTTTTTTCCATTTTCTTTTATGTTATATATTTAGATCTGTACAGATAACTAACTACCTTGATTTTTTCCTAAACCTTGACAATTCCGCCACAAACTCTAAATTTCAAACCTAAAACTTTAACCGTGTTATTTCCGTTAAACCATAAACATTTCCACAAACCTTAACAACCCTGTTATTATTTCTTATTTTTGCTCATGTTTATGTTATTCATACACTGTAATTGCTTCGCCCTTGTAATATTTTAAGTTTTAACTTGTAATATTTTCAGTTTTACTTTTCGCCATATAATTATGTAATTGCCTCAGCCATGTAATAGTGTAGGAATTTTTATTTTCTGCCTTTAATTTCTGCCCTTATTTATTTTTATTATTCCCTGCGTGGTTAGTAATTTAGGGCGTGCCAAGAACTGAATGAAAATCAATATGGACTTAAATTATTAATTAAAAAAAAAGACTAATTAATCAATAAACTTTTTCTTATAATAATAATAGTATTTTGTATATAATTTTTATCATAATTATATTTTGTAAGTAAATAATCAAATAATCAAATTTTCTAATTCTTCTTTTAACTTCTAAAATTTTTGTCATTCTTTCATACAATTGTAAATAAAATCTAATTGATTTTTTTTTATAATTAAATAATTATGATTCTAAAATATTGTATATAATTTATAAATAACCTACTAACTTAATAATTTAATAGTTTTCTATAATATTTAATTTGTAAATATTATTTTAATTTTAATAATTCTTTTACTTTATGTTTTGTATATTAATAATATTATTTTCTTAATTGTACTATAATAGTAATAATCATATAATGTAAATAATTAAAAGTTTTCTTAATAATCTTTAATTGTTTTTCTCTAAACTTAACTTCTTCTATTTATACTAATTCTAATAACTTCTAAAAAATCTAACTTGTCTAACTTAAACTTTTTCTTTTTAAATTAAATGTTTAATTGTTATTCCTTTAATTTATTTTAACTTTATTATTATTATAATTACTTTATTATTATTATTATTGTTATTATTATTATTATTGATTTATTGTTAATATTGCTTTATTATTTTTGCTTCATTATTATTATTATTATTATTATTATTATTATTGCTTATTTATTATTTTATTATATCTGTTATTCTTGCTTTATAATTTATTTTTTATCCTACTATTATGTATCTGCCAAAGCCTTGTAATAGCTTATAGATTTATTTTTCCGTCTTTATTTTCTTTGTAAATATTTTACTATATGGTTAGTAACCTTAGGGTGTGTATAACTTATATGTAATTAAATTGAACTTAGATAATTAAAATAAGATAAATACCGGAATATAAACACTCACACACGTAAGTCGATCTTTGATCGCCATCTCACTTCCTAAGGTTATCCCTCTCAGTTGCCTTAAACATGGTTAAGTCCCTCGAATATAGGGGTGTCTTAAGCAAAGTCCCTTCGAATATAAATCATCATAGTCCATACGGTTTAAAAGATCAAGTCTCTTCGAGGTTGCCTACGGAATAATGATCTTGTCCCTTCGAATAAATGATGATAGTCCCTACGAATTGCTAAAGACATCCTTTAAGTTGCCTTCATTGACCATACGATGACCCTACGTTTGTCCCTTAACACATCCAAGGTAATTACTACCTATTCCTTAATAATAGGGATAGTCTTACCATTGAAAGAACATTTAAGAACAGTAAAGATTTAACTTAGGGTAGGTTCCTCTTAAGTACTTGCTCACTTTTTTCATCAAATTACTTCATTACACTTTACATTTTAAACAATTTTCAAAACAAAGTCTTTATATATATCCGTACAAGGGTCATTATAAAGTACTTAAGAAAATTTTTAATCACACACTACACTTCTCAAAAACAGTTTAAAGTAAGCTAAGTAACTAAGAGCCCATGGATAACCATGGATGTAAAGGGTGCTAACACCTTCCCTTTACATAACCTACCCCCCGAACCCAAAAATCTTTTAAGGTCTTTCCTGTTCTTTTATGCCCTTTCCTTTTGGATAAAATAAAAGTCGGTGGCGACTCTTGCTATCCGCAACATTTAACTAAAGTCAGTTCTCCCACCGTGTTACAGAACTGGAGACTCTGCTGGGGATTTAAATTAAAGAGGGGTACCCTTAGGAATTAGATCACTTTAAATTGTTTGCCTTGTTTGCTTTATACTTATCTTGTTGGGGTGCTCTTATGTGTGAAAGATCCTAACCCGGATCTAGTGTACCTTAGGTAAATGGCAATAGACCAAGGAAACTGTACAGCGTATACCGATATGGTTGATCCGGTGGCCATAGTTAGTGTGACTTCTTGGTTGGTGCTTATGTTCCTTAAGTCAAGTTGAGGATAATATGAGGCTGCCATATGTTGTCAATGCACTAACTAACTTTTAGAACCCTAGTTAACCCATCTTGGCCTTTAGAAAAGTAGTGAGATAACCGGCTTTGGTGAAGACTGAAGTTGGTTGATACTCGATGCTACACTCATTGAGATTCTAAACTTGGAGGGTTTTGGTTGGAAAGTAAGTTGCCTACTGAACAACCACCCTTGTGAAGGATCAATGATATTGAGATCCCTTAGAACCTGGTTACTTTATAGGACAGGATGAACCATCTAAACTTCAGGGGAGGGTACTTACCTTTGAACCTCATGCAAGCCTCTAAACCTAGGACTATGGTGTGACTTGTTTGTGTGTGCCACATGTTTGTGATTGAGCATAACATCATAGCATCATCATGCATCATAAGCATAGCATTTTCACTAACCATTTCAAGGACCAAAGGATTTATCTTTGTTCTTTGTAAGAGACTCATTACAAAGTAAGTCAAGAAATAATTCTGGAGTTAACAAAGCAACCTCACGAGGAGCGGAATCTCAACTCATACCTCAACACAAAGAGGAAACATCCATGGGAGACTTAAAACCCCATCTTTTGTATTTATTTCATTTCATTCTTATTGTAAGCCCAAGGGGCAAACAAACTTATTACTAATAAAAGTTTACCTTCTTGATTGTTTAAACAAATTTAAATCTTGCGGTCCTTGAAAACATTGCATATACATTCACATATCATATCATTGCATCGCAGGTTTCTTATGTACAGGTTTCTTATCTTCTCGCTGTTTATTTCAGCAATGGCTCTTGAACAAACAGTTAAAGATCTCCAGGCACAAAATGCACAGTTCCAAGAGCTGATCCTGAACTTGTCCAAGGGGCAGGATGAATTGAAGACACTGCTGGCCAAGAAGACCAAGAAGACTATAAGGTCAGGAGGTCTGATCAACATGGGAAGAAGGTTTAGAGGTCCTGTCAAGACCAAAGAACAGGTTAAAGATTATGAGTCTGAAGAGTCTGAGAAAGAGGGAGGGAGTCTCCACAACACTATGGGGACTCTGATTCTGAAGCTAATTACTATCATGAGCCTAATGAAGATAAGTTCAAAATGCTGGTGGATAGAATGGATGCTATGGAATTGCAAAAGTCTTCTGGGCTGGATTTTGAAGACCTGAGTTTGATATCTGGGGTGGTTATACCCATTGGGTTCAAAGTTCCTGCTTTTGTAGTGTATGATGGTGTCTCTTATCCCAAGTTGCATCTGAGGTCCTATGTCCGGAGGATCCAACCCCATACTGCTGATAAAAAGTTGTGGATCCATTTCTTACAAGAAAGCTTGTCTGGAGCTCAATTGGAATGGTACTATCAGTTGGAGAGTGTCAACATCCGTGATTGGAATGATCTTGATGAAGCCTTTTATAAGCAATATCAATACAATGCTGATCTAGCCCCTACTCGCATGCAACTACAGAGCATGTCTATGGGTGCTAAAGAAAACTTCAAGGAGTATGCTCAGAAGTGGAGAGATTTGGCTGGAAGAGTACAACCCCCTCTAACTGACCGGGAGTTAGTGGATATGTTCATGTGTACGTTGAATGGTCCTTTTTATAGTCATCTCATTGGAAGCTCGTCATCTGGCTTCACTGAGTTGATAATGACAGGAGAACGCGTAGAAAGTGGTATAAGGAGTGGCAAGATCCAAGTGGGTGCTTCTTCATCCAGTACTACAAAGAAGCCCCCTAGTGGGAAGAAAGAGTTGAATGTTGTTTACGGTCAATCTGATCGTAAGAGGATGCATCAATCTGTGAGTGCAGTTCACATCTCCAATCCTACTCCTGCAACACCAGAGCCACCACAGGGCAATCAACAGAGGCCTAGAAGGCAGTTCACTAAGATCAACATGTCACTGGCCCAAGCCTTGCAACACTTGTTGAAGGGTGAACTTATCACTTTGAGGGACCATCCTCAGAATCCCAATGTTACCTCTCCCAGGTACAATCCTAATGCACGATGTGCATATCATTCAAATTGTCAGGGACATGATACCAATAGTTGCTGGGTATTGAAGAATAAGATTCAGGATATGATTGATGCTGGAGAAATTGAGTTCGACCCTCCGGGTACTCCAAATGTGATTACTGCTCCCATGCCAAATCATGAAAAGACTGTTAATGCCATTGATGAAGTTTCACACATTTCCTCAGTTGCAGATGTGACTACACCATTGTCTGTTATTAAGAAGAAGTTGGTACAAGCTGGGTTCTTTCCAGGTTGTAATGAAGATTGTTTCTATTGTGCTTATAAACCGGATAGTTGCTGGAAGTTTAAGGACGGAATTCAACGCCTCATGGATAATTATACAATATTGTTTGAGAGGACACCTTCTGTGGAGAGCATGGTTGAACATATAACTAAAGGTGCGAAGGTTGAAGAGGTGGATATGGTTGATAAAGTTCCGGTAAGGATTACTTCCAAGGGACCTGTAAAAATCACTCGTAAGGGTCCAATTAAAATTACTATTGAAGGCCCTGTGAAGATTGTTGCCGAAGCTAGAGTGGCTCCTATGATCATTACCACTCCAGGTCCTATTCCATATACTTCTGATAAAGTGGTGCCTTGGCATTATGGCTCCGATGTCTATATTCATGGTGTTAAGCAGGAATCCTTGGCTGATGCACCTGTTGTTGGTGAAAATCTGAATGTTGATAATATTGCTGGATCTAGTAAGATCACGCGAAGTGGAAGAGTTTTCTCTCCTCCAGTTACCTCCAAGAATACAGTTACTCCAGCTACTACCTCTACTGCTGATGCTCGGGGCAAAGGTCCTGTTATTGAACCTATACAAACTGATGTGCCAGCTGCTGATGATCTTTCAAAGCAGATGGAAGAAGTACTGAAGATCATTCACAAGAGTGATTATGATGTTGTTGATCAATTGGGGCATACTCCCTCCAAGATTTCTATGTTGTCTTTATTGTTGTGTTCTGAGGCTCATGCCAAGGCCTTGATTAAATTCCTGAAGACTGCTCACGTACCAAATGAGATTTCTGTAGACTAGTTTGAAAATTGTGTTGCACACTTGACCTATGATAATGGGTTAGGTTTATCCGATGCTGATTTGACTCCTGCCAAGAGGGATCATAACAGGGCTCTACATATCTCTATTGAATGTAGGGGCACTACCCTGTCACATGTATTAATAGACAATGGTTCCTCGCTGAATGTGTTGCCAAAAGAAGTTCTGAATAAGCTCAGTCCTGAAGATGCTGTGTTGAGGCCCAGTAATATAGTGGTAAAGGCTTTTGATGGCTCAAGAAGAGTGGTGCATGGGGAAATTTATATCCCAATCAAAGTGGGTTCTCAGGTCTTCAATGCTACCTTTTATGTAATGGATATTCATCCTTCGTATTCTTGTTTGCTTAGGCGTCCCTGGATCCATGGGGCAGGTGCTGTAACCTCCACCTTACATCAGAAGTTGAGATATCCAGTAGAAGGAAAAGTTGTCACTGTTTACGGAGAGGAAGGATATATGATTAGCCATGTGAACACATTTAAATATCTTGAAGTGGAAGGTGAATATGTTGAAACTCCATGCCAGACGTTTGAAGTAGTTCCTTGGGTTGTTAATAATTATGAAGCTCCTCTTGTTGTCAAGAAAGTTCCTGTGGTCACCAGAGTACCTCCTACAATGGCTTCCCTTAAAGATGCTAGAGCTGTGGTGGATGAAGGTGGTTGTACTATTTGGGGTCAGCTTCCTGACATTCCTTACAAGTCTGACAAATTTGGTTTGGGTTTCACTGCAGAGTCCCAGAAGGCTGTTCGTCGTGCTCGTGTTGTTCGTATCACCAGTCAAGGGATTATGAAGGATCAGATCAATGTTGTGGGTGACTATGATGAAGACTACAACTTGGATGCTTGGATTTTCCCTACTGTGGGTGATGGGCTCAATAACTGGAAGGCTGAAGATGTTATTCCAATCTCCTTTAGTCAGGAGTAAATACTATTACTGTGTTGTTACTTTTAAAGTTTGTAATTTTTGAACAATTAAACTTTTAAGCCTTGTGCCTTACCCGGGGCACAATGGTATGCTTGTTTCGGGATGTCATTTCATTTGCATACTTCATTCAATAAAAATCAGTGGACGTTTCGTTTTCGTAAATATTGTGTTCCTTGTTTTTCTTTTATTTTTATTCTTGTTTTATCAGCTATGTGTTCTTACACACACCCACATCACTAAAATGCAGATCCTTATCCACTCTGGATCCTGTTGATAACAGTTCTACTATTGCCAATTATAATTTCAAGAATCCGATCTATCAAGCTGAAGATGGAAATGAGGACGATTGTGAAGTACCTGTAGAGCTTGCTAGGTTGTTACAACAAGAAGAGAAAGCTATACAGCCACATGAAGAGCCAATCGAAGTTGTGAATTTGGGAACTGAAGAAAACAGGAAAGAAGTCAAGATAGGGGCTGAATTAGAGGATAGTGTCAAGAGCAGATTGATTCAGATGTTACATGATTATGTGGAAATCTTTGCTTGGTCCTATGAAGATATGCCAGGGTTGGATACATACATTGTGGTTCACCGTTTACCAGTGAAAGAAGACTGTCGTCCAAAGAAGCAGAAGGTTCTTCGCATGCGTCCTGAGATGTCAGAGAAGATTAAGGCAGAGGTGATGAAACAGTTCGATGTAGGGTTCTTAGCTGTGACTTCTTATCCTCAATGGGTTGCAAATGTGGTACCGGTGCCTAAGAAAGATGGTAAGGTACGTATGTGCGTAGACTACAGGGATTTGAACAAGGCCATCCCCAAAGATGACTTTCCACTTCCTCATATTGATGTTCTGGTAGACAACACTGCTCAGCATAAAGTATTCTCTTTCATGGATGGTTTCTCTGGTTACAATCAAATCAAGATGGCACCTGAAGATATGGAAAAGACAACATTTGTTACACAGTGGGGCACCTTTTGCTATAAAGTGATGCCATTTGGTTTGAAGAATGCAGGGGCAACATATCAGCGTGCTATGGTGGCTTTGTTTCATGATATGATTCATCATGAGAAAGAGGTATATGTGGATGATATGATAGCCAGGTCCCAGAATGAAGAGCAACATCTTGATCATCTGCATAAGTTATTTGAGAGATTGAAGAAAGACAAGTTAAGATTGAACCCAAACAAGTGTACTTTTGGAGTTAGATCTGGTAAACTCATGGGTTTCATTGTCAATGGAAAAGGTATTGAAGTAGACCCTGCTAAAGTGAAAGATATACAAGAAAGGCCAGCTCCCCGTACTGAGAAGTAAGTTAGAGGTTTCTTGGGTCGATTGAATTACATTGCAAGATTTATTTCCCAATTAACTGCTACCTGTGAGCCAATTTTCAAGTTGTTGAAGAAAGATCAGGTGATGGAGTGGAGTGACGAGTGCCAGACAGCCTTTGATGAGATCAAGAAATATCTTCTAGAACCTCCAATATTGATGCCACCAGTTGATGGAAGACCCTTGATTATGTAGTTAACAGTATTAGACAACTCAATGGGGTGTGTGTTGGGGCAACATGACGAGTCTGGTCGAAAAGAGCAGGCAATATACTACCTTAGCAAAAAGTTTACCGACTGTGAAACAAGATACTCACTGATCGAGAAAACTTGTTGCGCTTTGGCATGGGCTGCTCGCCGACTAAGACAATATATGTTGACTCATACTACCTTATTTATTTTGAAGATGGATCCAATCAAGTACATATTCGAGAAACCTGCTCTCTCTGGACGAATAGCGAGATGGCAAATGATCTTGGCAGAATATGACATACAATATACTAATCAGAAGGCCATTAAAGGAAGTGTTGTAGCTGATCATTTGGCTCATCAAGCAGTGGATGATTATCAGTCAATGAGTTTTGAGTTCCCTGATGAAGATATTATGATTATTACCAAAGAACCTGGACAATATGACGGACCTGAACAAGGATCCCGATGGACTATGGTTTTTGATGGAGCCTCTAATGCACTTGGTAATGGTGTTGGTGTTGTGATCAGTTCCCCTGAAGGTTGTCATACCCCGATTACTGCCAGACTTTGTTTCTATTGTACCAATAACATGGTTGAGTATGAGGCATGTATCCTGGGTATCCAAACTGCCATTGATATGAAGATTCAGTTCCTTGACGTGTATGGAGATTCAGCCCTGGTAGTAAGTCAGATTAAAGGAGATTGGGATACCAAACATGATAATCTCATTCCTTACAGAGAGCATGTGTTGTCTTTGATCCCACATTTTAAAGAGATTACCTTTGGACATATTCCACGAAGAGAGAATCAGTTGGCAGATGCGTTAGCCACCATGGCATCCATGTTTGAGATCAGCTGGGATGATGAAGCTCCCAAGATTACTATTGACAGATTTGAGAAGCCTGCATACTGCAATGAGATTGACACTGAAGAAACAGAAGAGAAGCCTTGGTTCTATGAAGTAAAAAGATATCTTGAAGATCAGGAGTTCCCTAAAGGGGCATCTGTCAAAGATAAGAAGTTTCTGAGAAGGTTCTCTGCTAAGTTCTTTTTGAGTAATGGAGTTTTATACAATCGCAATCATGATTCAACTTTGCTTCGTTGTGTGGATAAGAAGGAAGCTACAGAGATTATGGAAGACATGCATGATGGGATCTTTGGTACTCATTCTAGTGGTCATACTATGGCAAAGAAGATATTGAGAGCAGGTTACTATTGGTCTACTATGGAAGCTGACTGCTATCAACATTCCAGAACATGTCATAAGTGTCAAATCTATGCTGATAAAGTACATATACCTCCATCACCATTGAATGTATTGACTGCTCCTTGGCCTTTTGCAATGTGGGGCATTGATATGATTGGTGAGATCAAGCCAACTGCTTCTAATGGGCATCGTTTCATCCTGGTTGATATTGATTACTTTACTAAGTGGGTAGAGGCAGCTTCATTTGCATCTATTACTAAGAATGTTGTGGCTCGATTCATTAAGAATAATATCATATGTAGGTATGGCATCCCTGAAAGGATTATTACTGACAATGGCTCTAATCTGAACAACACTATGATTACTGATCTTTGCACGCAGTTCAAGATTAAGCATCACAACTCTTCTCCGTATCGGCCGAATATGAATGGGGCAGTTAAAGTTGCTAATAAGAAAATTAAGAAGATTATACAGAAGATGACTGTCACTTATAAGGATTGGCACGAGATGTTACCATTTGCTCTTCATGGTTATCGTACCATAATACGTACTTCAACAGGGGCAACCCCGTTCTCCTTAGTATATGGTATGGAAGTAGTTCTGCCCATTGAAGTTCAGATTCCCTCCTTAAGAATTATGATGGATGCAGGCTTGGATGAAGATGAGTGGATTCAGACCCGACTTGACCAGATAAATTTGATTGATGAGAAGAGGTTGGCAGTAGTTTGTCATGGCCAGATGTACCAGAAACGAATGATCAAAGCTTTTAATAAGAAAGTTAAGCCAAAGGTATATCAGACTGGTGATTTGGTAATCAAGCGTATCATACTACCACAAGGTGATCCTAGGGGAAAGTGGACTCCTACATATGAAGGACCATTTGTAGTCAAGACAATATTTTCAGGAGTTGCCATGATACTTACTACTATGGATGGTGAAGACTTCCCGCAGCCTGTAAACGCAGACATAGTTAAAAAATACTACGCATAAAAAGAGACCCGCTAGGTTGACTGGCCTAGGCAAAAATAAGGACATCCCGGCGAACCAAAAGGGTTCGGGCAAAAATTAGGGATATATATAAAAAATGTACACCTGGCAAGTCGAAAACCTGAAAAGGCGGCTTGGGCAAAAAAGGGTATCCCGGTGGATTAAAAACCTGAAAGGGCAATCCAGGCAAAAGTTAGGGATTAAAGCGTATGATTATGTCTCGTTTGGATCACCCATGTAACTACAACCAGTTGTGCTACTTAATCAAGCTCGAACAGATAAAGCTCAATCCAATCGTTTCCGTCTCAACAGCAGAAGATGAGATACTTGAAGATAATGGCAATAGTAGAATTGAAACTTAATAGGATTATTTCTCACATAGCTGATTTTCTTTGTTTTGTAAAGTTTTACGACGAATTCCTCTTACTAGGATTTCTGTCTCCTTGTACAAACTTGCCTATGTATAGGTCATTTTGTGATATAAATAAAATTCCATCTTTGAATCCAGATTTACTTTTATCCTATTTACATAAGCGAAACGTCCATTGGTTGTGTTTGAATGTATGTATGCTTTTGAATATGATTGATGTTTACCAGAAATGCATAAAATGCTTAATATGATTGATGTTTACCAGAAATGCATGAAAATGCAGTAATAGTATTTACTAAGGACGAACAAGGGAAGGAATTCAATGAAGCTTCGCCGGTTCATCCCCACCAGACAGCTACAAGTCCCCCAGTAGGACAAATCCATCTTCATAAATACTTCGAGTCACATCTCCCCTGGAATTTATATCCATCTCTTTTATCCTCAGACGGATAGTCGGGAATTTATTCTTTCAATAGGAGTAAGACGAACAAAGACGAGAGGTTATGAATACTATACTACCAAACGAGACAGGAACGAGTTCCTCATATTCTTCATTATATTATCAAACGAGGCGGGAACGAGTTCCTCATATTCTTCAGCTACAAATCGGGATTTATTTTCCCTGGCCAGCAGTTGTTATACGAAGATATCCAGACGCTTCAAGTTGCATGATGCATACATACATCATTTACATCATACCATAACATATATATCCATAAGTACATAATACATTACTTAAGTGCATCATACTATACATGCATACATAATGCATAAACTAATATTATCTTGCAGAATGTTATATACATCATGATATTTGCATCGAACTAATCTTGTTTTTCAGATTAACTCTCCAGCAGACAAACTTCATCAACAACTTGTTACCTTGGGCCGTTGTTTATCTACCCAAAGTTTATCTCATTATCTTGGGACGTCGTTTATCTTCCCGAAGGCTATCTTGAGACGTCGTTTATCTTCTCAAAAGCCATATTGGTACCTTGGGCCGTTGTTTATCTTCCCAAAGGTTATCTCATTATCTTGGGACGTCGTTTATCTTCCCGAAGGCTGTCTTGAGACGTCGTTTATCTTCTCAAAAGCCATATTGTTACCTTGGGCCGTTGTTTATCTTCCCAAAGGTTATCTCATTATCTTGGGACGTCGTTTATCTTCCTGAAGGCTATCTTGAGACGTCGTTTATCTTCTCAAAAGCCATATTGTTACCTTGGGCCGTTGTTTATCTTCCCAAAGGTTATCTCATTATCTTGGGACGTCGTTCATCTTCCCGAAGGCTATCTTGAGACGTCGTTTATCTTCTCAAAAGCCATACTGTTACCTTGGGCCGTTGTTTATCTACCCAAAGGTTATCTCATTATCTTGGGACGTCGTTTATCTTCCCGAGGGCTATCTTGAGACGTCGTTTATCTTCTAAAAAGTCGTATTGTTACCTGGGGCCGTTGTTTATCCACCCAAAGACTAGATCTTCATATTTGGAATTGCTTTCCTCTCAAAGAAATATATCTGAAGAACTTTTCTCCGAATGGCATCTCTAAGCCCATCTCCAGTTCCTCCAAGTGGCATCTTTAAGCCCACTCAAGCATATACAACTAAACATCAGTATTATTCTATGCACTGGTGAGGGCAAATTTTTGGGCTTTTGTGTTCAATCCCCTTCAACCTTCCAGGTCACGAATGGCACATATACCAATATAACCCCTCAGGTTTCAGAAAATTGAACAGGGGCAGTTGTTGCACCCCAAAATTTGCCCTCTATTTTTTAACTCTAACCAATTTTTTGTTTCACATTCATTGCATCATCATCATAGCATAACTTTTTTTTTTGTCTTAATATTAGCCGGAATAATTTCTCGGAATTTACAAACAGACTGGTCAAATTAACTTTTTAACTATTCCTAAAATTAGTCGACGAAAAAATTTCAAGTTTAAGTTTGCAAATGTCGGTAACATTAATCTGCGGTTCACGTGGTTTAATTTGACATGCTAAAAATATTTTTACGACTATTTTTGGTCATATGTTGATCAGTCTGAGCAGTTTAAACGGTCATAATTTTTATTTCAAAATCCGACCAAACGATGTATTTTTCCGAGTCATTTATTTCGCGCTGATTATTTTGACGTATTCATTTTATTTTTTCGAGCATTTTGGTGCCCGGATTTTATTTTTTTAAGTCTATTTATTTTTTTATATTGAGTCTAGAATAAATAAATAGGATTATTAGTTTTTTATTTTATTTTAACTAATTTAATTATTAAAACTTTATTTGTTTTTTAAATTAATATTTTATTGGGTCTAGAATAAATAAATAGGTTAATTAGTTTTTATTTTAGTTTTAACTATTGTTATTAAACTTTATTTAATTATTTATATTAATATTTTATTGGATTCCAAAATAAATATTTAGGCCCATTTACATTAACCCTAATTGGTCCCTATATATACCTAACGTGTTAATGCTGTTAAGAGGAGACCGAGGAAAGACAGAAAAGAGAGAAGAAAAACATTTCTGCAACAGCTTTACTTTCCAATTACACTTTGATTGGTACGTAATATATATATATATATATATATATATATATATATATATATATATATATATATATATATATATATATATATATATATATATATATATATATAAATTCCTATAACATTCAGATGTTTTATATATACATATATATTTGTTTATATATATATATATATATATATATATATATATATATATATATATATATATATATATATTGTTGCTTTTGTTATACTTTTGTTAATATCCTAACTAACGTTGCTTTTGTTAATATATATATTTGTTGCTCTTATTATATTTTATTTTGTTAATACATCACAGGTAACAAAGAATGTAAAACGTTGTTTTTATGTATACATATATAGAATTGGCTGCATATTCGTTATATATATATATATATATATATATATATATATATATATATATATATATATATATATATATATATATATATATATATATATATATATATATATATATAAAGTTTTTATTTATTTTGTTTTTACAGTTTTGTTTTAATATTGTTAATTCTAATTTTTTTTATAATTATTTGATTATGTTCAGATCGGATCGTGTCGATACGCTGTTCGCACATTTTATGTGTATGAGGCGTGACACTTATGTTGATCCGATCCAATTGCGATGATCACATTTTTTGCGTTAGCAACGTCGTTTTTTTGTTTTTTCCATTTTCTTTTATGTTATATATTTAGATCTGTACAGATAACTAACTACCTTGATTTTTTCCTAAACCTTGACAATTCCGCCACAAACTCTAAATTTCAAACCTAAAACTTTAACCGTGTTATTTCCTTTAAACCATAAACATTTCCACAAACCTTAACAACCCTGTTATTATTTCTTATTTTTGCTCATGTTTATGTTATTCATACACTGTAATTGCTTCGCCCTTGTAATATTTTAAGTTTTAACTTGTAATATTTTCAGTTTTACTTTTCGCCATATAATTATGTAACTGCCTCAGCCATGTAATAGTGTAGGAATTTTTATTTTCTACCTTTAAATTTCTGCCCTTATTTATTTTTATTATTCCCTGCGGGGTTAGTAATTTAGGGCGTGTCAAGAACTGAATGAAAATCAATATGGACTTAAATCATTAATTAAAAAAAAAACTAATTAATCAATAAACTTTTTCTTATAATAATAATAGTATTTTGTATATAATTTTTATCATAATTATATTTTGTAAGTAAATAATCAAATAATCAAATTTTCTAATTCTTCTTTTAACTTCTAAAATTTTTGTCATTCTTTTATACAATTGTAAATAAAATCTAATTGACTTTTTTTTATAATTAAATAATTATGATTCTAAAATATTGTATATAATTTATAAATAACCTACTAACTTAATAATTTAATAGTTTTCTATAATATTTAATTTGTAAATATTATTTTAATTTTAATAATTCTTTTACTTTATGTTTTGTATATTAATAATATTATTTTCTTAATTGTACTATAATAGTAATAATCATATAATGTAAATAATTAAAAGTTTTCTTAATAATCTTTAATTGTTTTTCTCTAAACTTAACTTCTTTTTTTTATACTAATTCTAATAACTTCTAAAAAATCTAACTTGTCTAACTTAAACTTTTTCTTTTTAAATTAAATGTTTAATTATTATTCCTTTAATTTATTTTAACTTTATAATTATTATAATTACTTTATTATTATTATTATTATTATTGATTTATTGTTAATATTGCTTTATTATTTTTGCTTCATTATTATTATTATTATTATTATTATTATTGCTTATTTATTATTTTATTATATCTATTATTCTTGCTTTATAATTTATTTTTTATCCTACTATTATGTATCTGCCAAAGCCTTGTAATAGCTTATAGATTTATTTTTCCGTCTTTATTTTCTTTGTAAATATTTTACTATATGGTTAGTAACCTTAGGGTGTGTATAACTTATATGTAATTAAATTGAACTTAGATAATTAAAATAAGATAAATACCAGAATATAAACACTCACACACGTAAGTCGATCTTTGATCGCCATCTCAATTCCTAAGGTTATCCCTCTCAGTTGCCTTAAACATGGTCAAGTCCCTCGAATATAGGGGTGTCTTAAGCAAAGTCCCTTCGAATATAAATCATCATAGTTCCTACGGTTTAAAAGATCAAGTCTCTTCGAGGTTGCCTACGGAATAATGATCTTGTCCTTTCGAATAAATGATGATAGTCCCTACGAATTGCTAAAGACATCCTTTAAGTTGCCTTGATTGACCATACGATGACCCTACGTTTTTCCTTTAACACATCCAAGGTAATGACTACCTATTCCTTAATAATAGGGATAGTCTTACCATTGAAAGAACATTTAAGAACAGTAAAGATTTAACTTAGGGTAGGTTCCTCTTAAGTACTTGCTCACTTTTTTCATCAAATTACTTCATTACACTTTACATTTTAAACAATTTTCAAAACAAAGTCTTTATATATATCCGTACAAGGGTCATTATAAAGTACTTAAGAAAATTTTTAATCACACACTACACTTCTCAAAAACAGTTTAAAGTGAGCTAAGTAACTAAGAGCCCATGGATAACCATGGATGTAAAGGGTGCTAACACCTTCCCTTTACATAACCTACCCCCCGAACCCAAAAATCTTTTAAGGTCTTTCCTGTTCTTTTATGCCCTTTCCTTTTGGATAAAATAAAAGTCGGTGGCGACTCTTGCTATCCGCAACATTTAACTAAAGTCAGTTCTCCCACCGTGTTACAGGAAGCAACCAGTAACTGCTAATGAGCCCACACCTGTGGTTGACCCAGACATTACATTTGACAAATAAGCTGAAGAGTTTTTAAGAATCATCAAGAAGAGCGATTATAAAATCGTGGACCATTTGCAACAGACTCCATCAAAGATTTTTATCTTGTCTCGCTAATGTGTTCAGACTCTCACAGAAAAGCTCTCTTGAACATCCTGAACAAAGTCTATGTACCTCAGGATATCTCAGTGAACCAACTAGAAACTGTGGTGTCCAGTGTGAACGCCAGTCATGAACTGGGTTTTACTGATATGGACCTAACATCTGAGGGTCGTGCCCACAATCAGGCGCTGCATATTTCTTTGGAGTGTAAAGGTGCAATGTTATCTCATGTATTAGTGGATACCAGATCATCACTAAATGTTCTTCCTAAGAAGGAATTAATGAAGTTGGATTATGACAGAGTTATTCTGAAGCCCAGTGACTTGGTGGTTCGAGCGTTTGATGGATCGAGAAGATCAGTGTTTGGGGAAGTGGACTTGCCAATCAAGGAAGGTCCACAAATCTTCAATACCGCATTCTATGTAATGGATCTCCAGCCTGCATAAAGTTGTTTGCTGGGGAAGCCCAGGATCCATTCGGCAGGGGCAATATCGTCTGCGCTTCATCAGAAACCCTAATCTTCTCCTCTCCATTTTCTCTCTCTCGCCGCTTCTCCTTCTTCTTCTTCTCCGCTCTTTCTTCTTCCCTCTCAACTTCATCTTCTTCTTCGCCGCTTCCTGATCTTTCAACCTAAACCTCTTCTTCTTCCTCGCACTGTCGCCGTCCTCAAACCTCTTCTCTTAACCTAGCCTTGTCGTAAACCCGCCGGCCGACTCCATTAACAAAATCCTCACCACAAACCCTCACCTATTTTCTATGCTTATTTCTAATCCGAAAACAGTTTAACCTAAATCCTCCCCAAATGGCAGGATCGTGCAATCCGAAAATAACAGAAACAACGATGAGATTGTAGCATACTCAACTCATAATGAACTCACTAAGAATTCAAATCCGCAACTATCAATAAGGAGTGGATAGCGTACCTGATTTCGATCAACAACGGAGAACACGCCTCAAGGTACAATTTCACTCGATTACGTCACCGTTCTTCTTCTATCCGCGCATCAGTATTCTTTATGTGTATTACGGTAAATGATTATGTGTGCGATTTAGATTTTTGTTTGCAGGTGAATTCTTGATGAAGATGATGCGATTTCTGCGGAGGCTTTGAATTTGTGTTGCTGCTGCTTCACCTATTCTTCAGGTTATCAATCAACAGCCGAATCGATGAGTTCTTTGTGATTTGTATTGAATATGAACACGTGACGATCGTCTCGAAGATTGAATGGTCGCTCATGCCGAGAAGGTGTTGCGATCCCTAAAGAAGTTCGATCTTCTACTTCGGTTTCACCACATGACGGTGCAGAATTTCGACCTTTTGATCGTTATGTGTGATATTGATTTCACGTAATCATTGATTGCTTCGTATTGATCTTGATTCAACCGCAAATTACAGGTAGCATATTGGATGAGGATGATTGATGAAAATTTTTGTTGAAGATTGAAGCAGAACGGATGACGGAGAATGAGGTTCAGACTGATTGATCTTTTAAAAACTCAGACACCATGGTGTAGTATGAAGAATGGAGATCAGAAGAATGGTGAAGAAGAAGAATAATGGAGAAGAAGCTTGAAGGAGAAGTTTGGTCAATTGAATAAGAAAAAGAATGGAGTGAAGTTGGTTCTGATTTTTAGATGATTCCAGATGAAACTTCCAGAAGAAAAATCGGTTAGGTATTTGTTATTTCTGTTAGAAGTTAGTTAGAGATTAGAAAAAACTGTTAAAATTATGAGTTTGTTATTTTTTATTTTCTGTTTTGAATTAGTTATAGGCTTTAATCCTTATCCATGTTCCGCATATGACTGAAACTTTTCTTCCCTTTTGCTAATTTCTATTGGCCTTTTATAACAGAGCTTTTTGTGAATTGTCGTTAATGTGCATTCTTGAAGTATTTGCTGATGGTTGTTGTGTAGATGTAGATGCCCTTGATGCAGGCCTGGAATCAGATGACGTAGGCTGGGAGTTGGATAAGGTAGACCTGATGGTCGGTGTTGAAGATCTTATAGTAGATCTTGACAAGGGTGTTGAAGACCTAGAAAGGGCCGTGGGTTTGGTTGTAGGAATTTTAGTAATCTTCGTGACAAGAATTGTAGTCTTAGCAGAAGGAACAGTGGGCTTTTCCGCAGCTACCATTGTCCTAGTCGAAGGTATTGATGTCCGGGAAGTAGGTGTTGATCGTATTCTGATCTACGATGAAGTCGTGTGAATCATTGTTTCTTACTCTGAATTTGTTGCAGACTCAGAATTTTCATGAAGTTGTTGATGATCATTGAAGCCTTGTGAAAATGATTATAGTAAAAAGGCTTTGAAGATGGTGATAAAGGAGATTCTGCTATGGCTATTGATGAGGATTGATGAAGATATCAACGACATTTTGAATGTTTTTTTGACGTCGATGATTTAGATTGATGAAGAAAGTTGAAGGATGAAGAGAGTTTTTTTTTCTTCAAATATTTTTTTGTATTTTCTGTTATATCAGTTGGTTAACATTGATTTTCTGTTGAAGTTTTGTTATGTAACTGAAATTGAGAGGTTTAGTGAATGATGAAGAAGTTGGTTATACTTTCTGTTTTTTCTTGTTATGGATTTCCCCTTTTCCTTCAATATTTGGTAACAAAATGGATAGGGCCATGGGATTTTGGTATATGGATTAAAAACAATTTGGATAAAAAAGTGATCTTAACAAAGGAATATTACTTGACTAACTCAAGTGAAAAGTATGAGTTTTTTTTAGCAAAAATTAAACAAATGGATGTGAAATAAAAGGGAGTTTGGGTCATGATACATGAGTTCAATTTGAACAATATTTGGTTCTAAAAAAGGATGAAATTAAATGGATAATTGTACTATGGTTTCGAATATAGACATGAAATGGATGGGTTTTGGAGATTGCATAAAATAAAAAAATGGATGATGAAGTATGCTAATATGGACCTTAATTTGTAAATCCAAACCAACTTGCATACGAAACAAATCAAATCACTTTGCATTGCCAATGCTTTTAATCCATATTTTGAACAACCAAAATAAGTCCCATGCGAATAACGGCTAGGCGCGCCAACAGAAATCCACAGCTTTACGCTTGACAAGTCGATCCTCATGATACCTTGGTGAACAATGATATCCGATATGAGACCCTAATTTACCATGTACACACAGAATCTTCAATAACCCTCACCTCAAATAATAATGAAGCTCCTTGCATGACAAGATTTACTTTTGAACAACCTTCATAAGGAAACTTCGTTGGGTATCTCATGATCAGGGAAATAAACTCTAAATTCACACCAATAGCCTCCTGATTCAACACTTCTGATGAAACCTCTGAATATGACGAATATTAGAACTTGGTATACCTCCTTATAAGAATATGCTCATGATGATGTGAATTCAACCTTTGTCTCAGTCTTGAATGCCAAATCCTGATAATAGGGAGATGCTTTGATCCCATGCCTCAGGAGTTCATGAAATGCATGATTGTGAATGTTATGACCTTGTGGGTAATGCAGATGAATGCAAAGCGGTAAGCCAATGGAGGTAATAAACACGAGGGAAAATTTTGAGGTATTACAAAACGGAATCGAGGAAATGAGACCATCGTACTGAGATGGAATCAACAAGGATGAAACCATCATACTGAGATGAAATCAAACAACACGAGACCGTTGAACTTAAATGGAATCGAGTGGGAACAACAAGTGTTGACTGACAAGAGTAACAATGTTTGGGAATGAACTTGGCATTCTTTTCGGGGATATTTTGGTCTGATCGAAGAAATAATGTTTCAAGCTTTTGTGCAAGGTACCAAAACTAGCTTATACTTCGTATGCATATGTTTAAATTTTACCATGGCGTAATTCTCCATAATGATGGAAATGCTATGCTTTAGAGGATGCAAATGCAATGATGATTACTAAATGCAAATATAGAGGGATCTCCTGATGAGGAGATAACAGGTATCTCTGGTAGCATTAATAGGGAAGAAATATTCCCTGAGTTGATTTAATGAATCCTTATGGGTAAGAGCAACTCTGCAGGGGGATATTGTTAATCATACTAGCTCTGAGCTGCCACTATTGCAAAAATAAATTGGACTATGAGATAGTTGAAGAATGATGACCCTGTTGGGGAGAGTCTCAACTGGAAATAATCTGACTGGGAGGTATGCCACTCGTAGGACTCCGTTGGGGAAGTAATAACCTTCTGACCTGGCTGAGGAGAGGATTTGTTGATATTCTGCTGAGGAAAAATAAATTGTTGGGGAATCCCTCGGGTACAAAGCCTTCTGTTGAAGGAGAGATTCCAATGAGGATTAGACATTATTTGGCGACTTCACTGGGGAAAACTACGAACAATGTTGTGCAAGAAGGAAACCCATATGATTTCTCGCTATCCTCACCACTGTTAGAGAATAATGAATCTTCATGTACTGCTAGGGATAAGAAGTCTCTGGCAGGGAATACTTCTCCGTTGAAGGAAGACTCTCTGCTTGGGGGGAACTCCAACCTTCTGTTGCCTTGATGGGGAAGATTTCAACTTCTAGCTTTACTGAGGATGATGGAGAACATCAATGAGAATGCTTCCTGCTGAAGATAAGAGTTTTAGTTGCTTCTTGTTGGGGATGAGAGATATAGCGCGTCTCATGCTAGGGATGAGAGATGTAGATCCTCTCTTTCTAATGATACCCTCTACTAATGAAGTACCAACCCTTTTATTTTTTTCCCTATTGGAGAAAAGATAGTCTGACGAGACTTGCTGAGGAATCATGCTCAATGAAGCCTACTAAGGAAAAAGCTTCTGATGTCTTGTGTTGGAAATGGCTTTGTTTCCAGCCTCTGGGATGATCGACTGCCTACTTATCATGAGCTAAGAATGGTTCCTCATAACTTTCAACTCGCCTCATACTAGGGTCTATCGAAAGAAATTTTCTCAAGAGGATTTTACAGAAAACATGGCATCCGAGAACCTCGGTGTCTTCAACTCTTGGAGAAATTTGTCGGATCTCGAAATAGCTGCCCCAGACTGCATGTTATAGGAAAGAATTTGCCTCGGAGGACTCATGACAATCCTCATATTATTGTGAGATATTCTGCCCCAGTATTCTGAACTCTGGATATGTGTTTCTGATTGACCATCTTCGGGAGAGAGTAACTTCTAGTGCTCTTAGGGTGGCCTTCCCTATTACGACGCTTTGAGTAGTTTTGTCCCTGATTGACTGATCTTTGAGTGAATACCCAGACTAATTCTTCTTGGAGAGATTTGAATCTCAAAGTGATTTCCCCAATTTGGCTTAATTTTGAAGAGATTACTCGATGTGATTGCCCCATATTAGTTGCACTTGGAACGACTGGTAGGAAACGCCTATACTCAATAGAGTTTCTTGAAAAATGCATCTCAACATGATTTGTCCTTCAGAAGTTTCAGACTTCTCAACTTGGAATGATTAAGCTTCTGGACTGAAGTTCTGTATGTGAACCTCTTTGATGTCAAACAAATGTATGCAAGCAGAAAATGTTTTAATCTGAGAATGAAAATTCTAATGAAACACACATGTTAATCTTGAAGTTTTACTGAAAAAGATGTCGAAAACCTTTGTGAGCGAGTCACTGGTTAAGATACGACATTGATTTTTTATGAAAGCATATACATGCAACACCAACAAAGATCTTTCAGCACAACTCATAGGAGTCGGGAACACGGTCTTGTGGTAGTACGCTCTAGAAATAACCTTGTTTCAGTTAGGACTTTTGAGGGTTATTTAATGGCCTGGTTCACGGTTATAGAAATAAAGGATACAGGCTCAAAGTTTATTTGTGCCCACCCTTCTTAGTGATGTCCTTCATTCCTATGTTCAAGCTAGCTTTCACAAGCGCTCAGCTCTCAAAAAGGGTTTTGTGATGGTTGAGGAACCATTGTTGCTAACAGCTTAAGCACCAATCAAGTTGTGGTTGGGAGTCAGTCACCCCTATTGTCTTTCGTGTTTGTACCATCCGACTTTATTCTTGTCTAAGGATCTTTCTTGTGTAATCCTTTTTGTCTTTTACTTTTGCATTCTTTTGCTTATCCCTAACTTTTTCCTGGACTGATTCTTGTGAATCTTTGATTGTGAAGTCCAGCGGGATGCCCTAATTTTTGCCTAAGTCGCTTGTTTTCAAGTTTCGACTTAGCGTACTTTTTTCATTTTGTTTTTTGATTCTTTTTTGAATAAATCGTGTGACACTGGTGGTCTTGATTGTAGAAGTATACTTCAACCTAAAGCTTTTGATGAAGACAACAAGATTCAAGTTCAGTCCATGTTTGCAAAAAGTCGAGCTTTCATAAGATCAAGAACCAAGGCTATGCATCACTCAATGGAAATGTCTCTTGCAAAACAAGTTACGAATGCAACTGCTCGTATTCTTTCAAGACTTGGACACAAGACTTAGGTATATCAAAACTCACATTTAAATTGATATACAAGTGTTAAAATATAGGTTATCTTGATAAGCATTGCATATACCCCTTTTAAAATAATTTTGGAACTGGTTTAACACTTTAAACTTAATTATTTTTCTGAGTTTTTACAGTGTTAACTTGTTAACCAAATTGGTTAACCGGTTAACGGTTCAAAGTTTTCAATATATTGGGTTAACGTTGCAGCGTTAACCGGTTACCCAAAATGGTTAACTGGTTAACAATGAAAGAATTTCTGAAAAATCATTTCTTTTCATTTGAAATACTTTTTAAATTTTATACCTTTTCATATATTGTTTCATGAACATTTCATACCTTTTTGAAAGGGTGTTTTTGAAACTTATATAATCTGAATTTTTCAAATATGAAAAACACCTCCTAACAATCTTTCATAAAAATTTCTAAACAATCAATGTCACTCTTTTGAATATTTTCAAATATTTCAAAGTGTTCATATTGTTCATCTTTTTCATACACATAGAAGTTGAACACTTGCATTGATATTGAAAAGTGAAATTTGATTAAGAAAAAGGAGAAGATCAATCTAGCATTGATAGTATACACTTCATTTCTTTCTCAAAAACAATATATAGAATTATTTCTATTTCCGACTTGCGATCCAGGATTGTTGGTAAACTTCGGAAAAGAAGAGTCTCTCAACGATGACATCCGCATCCTTATTTGGTAAACTTCAAGAGCAGGAATTGGAACTTGGAAGGCTCAAGAAGCATGAAAGCCAAGAAAAGAAGTCCATGGGAATTGCCTTGAAGGTTGATTCAAAAAATGACATAGATGATGAGACGTCCGAAGATGAGAACTGTATGGTTCTTGTAAAGAAGCTTGGTAAGTTTTTTAATAAAAATAAAAATTCCTCTTATCCTAACAAGAATAAACATTTCAGGAAAAAGTAAACATCCACATCAATGCAAGACATCACTTGTTATGAATGTGGAAAGCAAGGTCACATAAAGCCGGATTTTCCGAAACTTGCAAAGAAAGGAGGATTCAAAGGCAATAAAGATTTCAAGAATAATAAGGCTTATGTTGCTTGGGAAGATAATGAGATAAGTTCCTCATCAGAATCGGAAAGTGGTGAATGTGCGAATATGGCTTTTATGGCTTCACATCACTCTGATGAAGAAATCAATGAGGTTAGTAGCAATTTTTCAATTTATGAGAATGATGCACAAGAAGTTATATATGAACTTCTAAAAGAATGCAAGACTTTGTATAAAAACATTTCATCCCAAAAGAAACGAATTTCATCTTTAGAAGAACAAAATATCGCTTTTGAGAAATATATTGAATGTGAAAAACAAAAATTGATGGATGAAAAACAAAGTCTTGTATGAAAAAATTGTGAGTCCTTATCCTTTCAAATTGTTCAACTTAAAAGAGTTTTAGAAAGATATGAAAAAGGTCAAATTGGCTTGGAGGAAATTCTTAGGCATCAAAGATATCCTAATGATAAAAGTGGTTTAGGATATTCTAAGTTTTCCAAACCAAGCACAAATGAGACCATTTTTGTGAAATCAAGTGAACAAGTTGTTAAGGAAAAGGCCACCAATTCTAAAAGTGTGCATCAAAGTCATAAGAAGAAAAGAATTGTTAAGAAAAAGAGTTATGTTCCTAGATATAAAAGTCACTTTCAACCTACTTGTTTTTATTGTGGAATCAAATAGCACACACCTAATGCTTTCTATGTGCGCAATATTGGCGTTGCTAAAGGGCATTATGTATGGGTTGAAAAGGGTACTAACTATCAAGGACCCAAAGCAATTTGGGTACCTAACAATACTTGATTTTGTTTTGTAGGTATGCTTGAAGACAACTTCTAATCAATGGTTTCTTGATAGCGGTTGTTCAAAGCATATGACGGGTGACATCAACAAATTTTCAAATCTATCTTTAAAGGCCAAAGGATACATTACTTATGGTGATGATAATAAAGGAAAGATCCTTGAAGTAGGAACCGTTGGTGCATCTCCATTTACAATCATCAAAGACGTTCTTTATGTTGAAGGCCTTTGTAACACGGTGGAAGAACTGACTTTCTATAAATGTTGCGGATAGCAAGAGTCGCCACCGACTTTTATTTTATCCATAAGGAATGGACATAAAAGAACAGGAAAGACCGTTTTGAAAAGTCTTGGGTTTGGGGGATAGGTTATATAAAGGGAAGGTGTTAGCACCCTTTATATCCATGGTTATCCATGGGCTCTTAGTTACTTAGCTCACTTTGATTGTTTTTGAAAATAAAGTGTAGTGTGTGTTTAGAAATTTTTCTAAGTACTTTGCAATGATCCTCGTATGGATGTATACAAAGCCTTGTTTTGAAAAATATTTAAGAAAAGTGAAATGTGAAAAGTAGTTTTAAAGTGTGAGCAAGTAACTATGAGGTACCTATCATAAGCTAAGTCATTCAAGTTCTTTTATGTTTCTTCAAGAGAAATACTATCCCTATTATTAAGGAATAGGTAGTCATTACTTTGGATTTTATTAAGGGACAAGTGTAAGTTCATCGTATGGTCAATGAAGGCAACTTAAGGGGTGTCTTTAGCAATTTGTAGGGACTATCATCATTTATTCGAAGGGACAAGAGCATTATTCTGTAGGCAACCTCGAAGGGACTTGATCTTTTAAATTCTGTAGGGACTTGATGATTTATACGTGAAGGGACTTTGCTTAAGACACCCATATATTCGAGGGACTTGACCATTTAAAGAAGGCAACCAAGAGGGATACCCTAGGAAGTGCAGACGGCGATCTTAGATCGACTTACGTGTGTGAGTGTTTATGTTCATATATTTTTATCTTTTTAATTTAATGATCTAAATCCTTTTAACTTGAATTATGTTTTGCACTCCCTATTTACTAACCACGCATTTAATATTTAACATAATTTTAAAAAAATGGAAAAATAAAGTGCTACGCTATTACATCATGGAGGAGGGGGATACATTCTTTAGAGGGATTACAAAAGGAATGAAAGACGGAAAACAAACCTACGTTATTACATAATAGAAACAATTAAAAAAACATAAGACTAATATATTCAATTCTAAACAAAAATAAATAAGGTAATAAAAAAATTAGGGTTTGAATATTTTAGAAAATTAGATTTCTTTTTTAAAAATAAAAAATAAAGTCAAGTTTGAAAATTAGGGTTAACAAAAAAAGATTTTAATTAGTTAATCTAAATCTAATTAATTTAATGTTATTTATCACTTTTAATTTAAATAAATCAAATATTATGAAAATAAATTATGTGAGGAAAATAATATTAGTAATAATTATATATTTTAGAAAATAGGGTGATTAGTTGATTTGAGTTAATTAATTAATAAAATAAACTAATTAAGGGAAAAATAGAAATAATATTTATAAAAAAAGAAAAAAGAAAGGTTTCTTTTAAAAAAGAATGCTGGAGGAGGGTGTTGAACCCACGCCCCCAGCTTCAAAGCTCTCAGACAACCTCCACTGGGCCATGTGCGCCTAGTGTGAATATCCTGCAACAAACCAATTATAAAATAAAACAAGAACAAATATAGGTTATAAAAAAAACACTTGAGGTTGGGTTCGAACCCACGCCCTCAAGATTACCAGACATACACTCCAACCGTTACACCATCATCACGCGTCTGATAACAAAATGAGAAGAATATATTATAAAATAAAATAAAATTTGAAATCCTGATGAGCGCGCGAACTTCATCTTCCTCCTCCAGCTGGTACAATTTTGCTACGAAATAGCCACCAATTAGCTACGAAAAAATTCGTAGCTAATTAACCTGTATTTGTGAAATCTTTGAAACACGCAAAATTGGATCAAATTCATGACATAAAACAATTTCCCATTGCACATATGATCCAAACACAACTTTAAAAGGTATTTAAACGACCTAATGAAGGAGACCCTAAATCGAAGCTCAAAAACCTAGCTATGGTGATTTTCGTATCCTGCAATGAAACTTCAAATAAATCGTCCAGAAAGCTTCTATGCAATCACATAAACAAAATTATATCATCAATATCAAATAAAGATGCAAGATTTAATGAAATCGAAAAAACGAAAATTTGACATAAACATGGATTCGGTTTGATCAATTCATGAAGTTTTTGATGATGATAATGATGCAAATGTGTTCAATGATTGTCCAGAAAGAGTTTGCAACCTTTGAATCACCTGAAAAGCAACAAAATTAGAAAATCTGAATTTGAGTTTTTCTTGAATTTTTTGAAGTTGATTTTGTATTCTTGGATGCCCAAATTCGTGTCCAATACTTTGGTTGACTTCATGTACTTATAGTGAATGAATTAGGTCAGAAAAATTGGTGGATTTGTGGGCTTTTTGAATAACTTGATCATGAAGAAATCTCATCACTTTAAATGTTCAAAATCAAATGATTTCCTTCTAAATTGACCCTTAAACGAATTTAGAACATCTTAATCAGTTTTAAATAATGTTTATGAGCTTCTAGAACCAAAATCATATCCAAATATTTGAATTTTATATTTTATTTTGATTTAATTTTAATTTTAATGAATAAAATCCAAATAAATAATAAGTAAATTATAAAAATCAGAAATAATTGGAATTGGGTCGTGCTTGGTGTTATGGTTAAGATTGGGTTGCAAAATGATAGGCCCATTTGGAAAATTTTGGTTTTAAGACCTTATTTTCTTCATACACCCCTTAAAAATTTCTCAACTTTGACAAGGCATAAATCCCTCAATTTTAAGGCTATGAAGGTGTTCTTGGAAATTTTGGAAAGCTTAAAGAGTCCTATAACAAACCTCTTTGGTCTCATGTCCATATCCTTTACCATTTTCAAATTATGCTCTTTGGAAAAAGTTGACTTTTTGTTGACTTTCAAAAGGACCTATAATGTTTTAGCTCATACCTTCCAAATGAAGCATTTTTAGGCTTGGCTTGTGAGACACAAAGTTGTAGAGAATTCAATTTCCTTCAAAATGAGCTTTGGATGGGAAATTTTTGATGAGGCATGGGAAATTTCCTTCAGTTGACTTTCCTTAAGAAAACCCTAATTTAGAAACTCCTGATTCTTGATAATCTGAAACTTCCTTGATGAATCATTATCAAACCTTGATCAAATGATGAATTTTACTTCATAATATTTATGCTGGCAAAAAATCTTGAAGTTTTACTTTAATTTGACCACAATTGACCTCAGTTTAACTTTTTAACTACTTTGACTAATTTTTGCATATCTGATCATTTGACTGGTCAAACTTATTGGGAAAGCCCTGAAATTTGACATGGGGATTCTTGAATATATGTGGGATGTTATGAAGCTCACTTGAAGCCTTGAAAGTAATTTTAACCTGAGGAAACCCAAAACCCTAGTTTTTGACACTTTGCTTAGGAGGAGGCATTATCTGGGGAAACTTCCACACTTCTTGATCAATTGGGAGTCTTGAGAACCTTATGATCATTTAGAAGTCTTGAGAGATATTGTCTTGATTGTGGGAGGGAAACTTTTGGGGTACAACAGCCTTAAACACAACCTACTTAGCATAATTCAATTGTGTGACAAAGGGTTCCGAATCAACTTCCCAAAGGATGAATGTTTGATAGAACATTAAGTCACCCACGACATTTTGCTAAAAGGTAAAAGAATAAATAATATTTTTATGATTTCTTTTGATGACTCTTCCTTTAAGGTAAAATTCCTATTGGCAAACAACAACGAGGCGTGGCTATGGCATAAAAGGTTTGCTCACATTCACATGGAGCACTTAAACAAGTTGATAAAGCATGACCTAGTTGTTTGTCTTCCAAAGATAACGTTCATCAAGGATAAGATTTGTGACGCATGTCAAAAGGGAAAGCAAACCAAGACAACTTTCAAATCCAAGAAAGTGGTGTCCACATCAAGACCACTTCAATTGTTGCATCTGGATCTCTTCGGTCCATCAAGAATGAAAAGCTTCGGAGGTAATCTTTATGCTTTAGTTATTGTTGATGATTTCTCTCGATATACGTGGACATTGTTTTTAGTGCAAAAAAGCGATGCTTTCAAAGCATTCAAAAAGTATGCGAAGCAAATACAAAACGAGAAGTCACTCACTATAGCCTCCATTAGAATTGATCATGGTGGAGAATTCCAAAACTCATCCTTTGAAGATTTTTGCGAAGAGCATAGAACTTCTCACAAATTTTCCGCACCAAGGAATCCTCAATAAAACGGTGTCATAGAAAGGAAGAATAGGTCATTGGTGGAGCTTGAAAGAACAATGCTTAGCGACTCAAATCTTCCTAAGTATTTTTGGGAGGATGCAGTTAGCACAACTTGTTTCGTAAGCAACCGTGTCAACATTCGACCAATTCTCAAGAAGACTCCGTATGAGTTTTTCAAGGGTAGGAAACCGAACATATCATTCTTTCAGATATTCGGATGCAAATGTTTCGTTCTCAATAACGACAAGGACAATCTCGGTAAATTTGATGAGAAGTCCGACGAAGGTATATTCCTTGGTTATTCCCTCTCTAGTAGAGCTTTTAGAATTTTCAATAAAAGAACTCTTACTATTGAAGAATCTATTCATGTTTCGTTTGATGAGACTAACCCCTCGAAAGAGGATAATATTATTATTGTTGATGATGATGATGATGATATAGTAGATACGCCACAACAATAAAAGGAGATATCAAAGGATCAAGTAATACTACAAGAAGATGACTCACCAATCATTGAAGAACATCAAGATCTTCCGAAGGAATGGAGAACTCATAGAGATCACCCGATAGATAAAGTTATTGGTGATATTAGCCAAGGCGTTGCAACTCGAATAAATCTCAAGGATGCTTGTCTCAACATGGCCTTTGTGTCTCAAATTGAACCAACCAAAATCGATGAAGCCTTAGGTGATGATAAATGGATAGTAGCAATGGAAGAAGAACTCAACCAATTCTAAAGGAATAAGTTTGGAGTCTTGTACCAAGACCGAACAACAAGCACATCATAGGAACGAGATGGGTGTTCAAGAACAAACTTGACGAGAATGGAATCATAGTTCGTAACAAAGTAAGATTGGTCGCACAAGGCTACAACCAAGAAGAAGGAATCGAATTTGATGAAATGTTCGCTCCGGTAGCAAGGTTAGAAGCAATTAGATTATTACTTGCTTACGCTTGTTCTATGAATTTTCAGTTGTACCAGATGGATGTCAAAAGCGCTTTCCTGAATGGCTACATCAATGAAGACTTCAAGAATCCCTCTCATGTCTACAAGTTGAAGAAGGCTCTTTATGGCTTAAAGCAAGCACCAAGAGCGTGGTATGATCTCCTTAGCAACTTCCTATGTGAGAAGGGTTTTACAAAAGGAAAGGTTGACAAGACGTTGTTCATAAAGAATCTCAAGGGTAACACCTTATTGGTTCAAGTCTATGTCGACGACATCATCTTTGGTTCAACAAACAAAGATCTTTGCGAAGAATTTTCACTTATGATGCAAGGAGAATTCGAGATGTCCATGATGGGAAAAATGAACTATTTCCTTGGACTACAAATCAAGCAAACAAAGGATGGCATATTCATCAACCAATCCAAGTATTGCAAGGAATTATTGAAAAGATTCAATATGGATAGTTGCAAGGTGATGTCCACTCCGATGGGATCCGGAATATACGTTGATCAAGATGAATCTGACACTTCAATTGATATCACAAAGTATCGAGGTATGATCAGTTCATTATTATATTTGACGGCAAGTCATCCTGACATTATGTTTAGTGTTTGTTTGTGTGCAAGCTTTCAAGCAAACCCGAAGGAATCACATCTCACCATCGTAAAGAGGATTATGAAGTATCTCAAAGGAACAACGAATGTCGGACTATGGTATCCAAAAGGTAGTACATGTTCTTTAATTGGTTATTCTGACGCTGATTATGCAGGATGTAAGACCGATAGAAAAAGCACAAGTGGCATTTGTCACATTCTCGGGAATGCACTAGTATCGTGGGCATGTAAGAAGCAAGAATGTGTTGCACTTAGCACGACCAAAGCGGAGTACATCGCAGCAGTCAGTTGTTGTGCATAGATCTTGAGGCTTAGGCAATAAATCCTTGATTTCGGTGTAGACCTTGGTTGCATTTCTCTCCGATGTGACAACACAAGTGCCATCAACATCACAAAGAACCCGGTCATGCATTCAAGGACAAAGCACATAGACATTCGACATCATTTTCTTCGAGATCACGTGCTCAGCAGAGATGTAGATGTTACTTTCGTGGATACACACTGTAGACACCCAAATTTGCCCTCTGGCTTTTCTGTCTTTGTCAGCTTTTCGTTTTGCATTCATACGCATTTTGCATACCATTTGCATAGTCTCCTAAGACATGGGATCACATTTTCTGAAGAAATTAGGGTTTCACATCCTATTTGCGGATTATCAGAGGAATTCAACGCCTTGGCTTTGCAGTCGTCAATGACGTCATATTTTTAGACTCCTATTACTGAATTAGGGTTTATTTCCCTAGTTTAGTGGTCTTCAAGGGTTTCGTTCACAAGGACTATTCACAGGGCTATTTCTCAGGCAATGAGCGTTCAAAGTCAAGTTGGATGGTGCATAGAATTCATCAGATTATCTACTTATGGTTCATAAGAGGTTTTGGTCCTGATTATCTGTTTATCTGCTCATTATGGTCAATTGTGAATTTATTTTCTCAAGAAAACGATTCAGATAAATTTGAAAGTTAAGGGTTCATTGGATTAGAAATTGAAAGGTTGACCGGCTTCAAGTGGTTTGTTTCAATTACAATGGTAGTTGGGCTTCATGTTTTATCAAGGGCGTGTGAAATGGTGCAAGTTGTTTTATGACAGTGTGCATAGGGGTGGTAGTCGGTCCATTCCATTTAAGTGCAAATCGTAGCCGTTTTTCTTATCCAATTCTCAAGTTTATGTATTCTCGTCCAATATCCGATTATTAACCACATTTAAATATTTATTCATTATCCCTTTAAACTCATATTCCATATTTTATCCTTTTTTGTTCCATTTATCATCGTCCATTTTATAGCCAGTTTCATCTTTCTAGAACCCTTATAGCAATATTTTTATATCCAAGTACTCACGATTCAGTTCATACCCATTATCATCGTCATTTTTCATATTCATTTTTATTTTTGAATTCACATTTTATTTCATTAGCCCATTCATGTTTATTAGTTATAATCCCACCTATTTAATCTCTCCATTAAACAGATTCACAAACCATGTGCTCACTGTCATGATCCACCATTAATTTCTTCAAGATGGAATAACACTTATAAAAAAGGGTTTGTTCAAATCCAAGATTCATGTCATCACTTTCAATCTCAAAGAATGAGTCCAAATGCTACAAGAGAAATGAAAACCAAAATTACAAACAAAGTTGAAATCATTACAATTACATTGTTACAAGGTCAATGGTATACAATACATAAAATGTTTGGCCTCCTGACTTAGCCGTGTGTCGCTTCCGTCCATAGCTCATCTTTTCCAAGCAGACTCTCAAAAAAACCCGGCCGCACTCATTAGCACATGAATCTAACTCTACTGTCCAGACACAGAACTCTTGCACCCAAAAGGTGCACCCAAAAAGTACATCCAAACAGGCCTTCCATCCATTTCTAAAATACTACAAACTGCCTCTGTTGTAGTCTTTGCAAAAAAAACCAAGGCAAGTGCCAACAGCCACCGTGCTTAGCACCATCTCCAGCTATGCCGCTCTTGTTCCGCGTATGTAACAGGCTTATCACCGTAGAAGCCGAATTGTGAAAACCTACACAATGCACTTGTCAGTTGTCACACGACCAAATATCAATTTTGAGCACCAGCAGGATTTTGTACAATAAAGAGGAATCAGGAGGAGAAAGAGCATTTGGCCTCATCAAATTTGAATAAAGGGACAGAGGGAAGTACCTTAAAGGCAAGGTCAGCACACAAAAGGTACAATGTCTTGGAATTGAGAATGCACGGGAAAGGCCATACAGCTGCATCTACTTGCTTGCAGCATGCACAAACCTCCAAAGGTCTGCTACGAGCTCACATCACAATGTCTCAAGGCCTGCAAAATCACAATGTCAAGATTACATCAAAAAAGTTTTTTGCAGGAAGTTTATTCAGTTCCTTTCAAACCAATTTAAACCAGATTGTCAACAACAAGGACAGAGAGTTTGACATAAAGCAGAAGGTACAAGCATTTGAAAAAGTTGAAAGAAGATAAGCAGACCTACTACCTGCTGCATCTGATCCGACGGCGTCTTGTTACCCTCAACAACAACCTGCGAAAAAAAAGCAACTGTTAACTTCAAAACAACAAACAGCAGACCACACTTCAACTTAATACACACAAACCTTCATTTTTTTTCTTTACACAAAACATGTACATAACATAACAACCTTCATTTTTCCTTCTTCTTCAAGACTCCGCAATAACACTTCAGTCCACCTTTCCTGCAAGTCTTGTATGAGGTTGTTTGCTTCTTCAGGGTGCTGTGTTTGGCTTGAGACTATAGGTCTTATTGCTGGGATTAAGACTCGGGCATATGCAGGAATACAAACCTCAAAGCGTACAAATTTGTAAGACCTCACAAACTCATAACTTCTATCTTCTTCAATCCCATCCTGCACCTGTCAACAACAAACCAGAAACGAAAAAAGAAGTGAGACGAGATTAAGGCGAACACAAAAACAGAACCAGAGGCGAGAAAGAAGCAGAAATTAATTTCACAAAAAAAACTCAGAAAACAAACCCCAGCAACATTCATACCACTCCCTTTGTTTCCGTAACCCTTTTTCGACCTTTAAACCCTCCAAACATCCACAACTACAACAATACAGCCACCACCTTCTTCAACCAGCAATAACAACAAAACAGAACCGAACCACAAACACACAGAATCAGAAATTGAAGAGTTGAGATTGAAGAGGAACCGGACTTGAGAAGCTTGAAGAACATCCGAAACTGAGTCGAAGCAAATCAGAGAAGGAGATTCGAGCAAGTGAGCTTCGGACTTGGAAGCAAATTGACGAAGCAGAGAGTGAACCGAGTGAGAATCCATCACGGCGCGGTGAACATTCTTGTTTGGTCGTACGATGAATTTCAGGGAGAAGACGGAGGCCGTGATTTGGTACAGAGATGGTGGCGTGATTCTGACGAAGCTCGAGCAACGCGAAATAGCGATGGAGAGACACCGGTGACATCGCAAACCGAATCGGGGAGAGATCGCGGTGGAGTTTTTAGGTTTTTGTCATTGGGTTTGTGTTTTTAACGAAAGGGGAAGTCAAATGCACCGAATGAGGAACAGGGCATGGAGCCTTTTTGATTTTTGTTTTTTCTGATTATGTTTTCAGGTCTTGCAATGGAGACCATGGGCCAAACACGTTTCAGCAGCCCAATCTGACACTTCTTGCTTCTCCACTCATTGATCCAGCGAACCCCCTTTCCTTTCTTGTTCTTCTTCATTCTATTTGATTCTATTTTATGTTATTTTCTATTTGTAAATAATCTTAACTCTTTTTTTTTTAACTTAGTTTTTAGTTTTTCTAAACTAATAATATTAGTTTTGATTGGAGCTTTGAAAACATTGGTTTATTTTTGTTTTTTTTTCTTTAATTAAGTCATGATTTAAATTTGGTGTTAGTTAGTTGTTAATCTTTATTAATAGTTTCTAAATAAGTGTCGCAAATCATGGATTAGGAGCTTTGACAATCGTAAATTGTTTCTTTGGATAGTGGTTTACAATTTTTATTATTAATTTTTGATTTTGGTTTTGTTTAGCATCATGTTCAGGTTCCACGTTAATGGTGACGAAATTTGAGTTTCAAGTTGTGATCAAACTACCCATGTGGATTCGTCAAGTTGAACACCTGAGTCTTATTGGACTGTTTTTGTGAGGATTTTGACAAGTATCCTTGATTTCTTTTGTGCGCATTGAAGAGGCAACAGACCTTCTCCATTAGCAAATTTTGATTGTTGGTCTCGAATCTCCATTGGTGATACTGAGCACTTGAGTACTAGGTGGATTGATCGTGTAAAGCTTTTGTGAGTGTTCTTGTTCCCGAGCTTTTGCACGAATTGAGAAGACAACATACATTCCCCGTTAGTGGACAATTTGTGCTTGACCTGTGAATCCACTCTAGACTGGATGCCCTTTTCTGAGCTCTTGTGCGCGTATTGAAGAGGCGACGGACCTTCTCCGTTAGGTAACACTGAGGCCCGATTTTTTACTTATCGCATGCTGTTGCATCTGGAAGTCCTACTGGTGTAGGCTTTGTTTGTGCATTGTCATCTTATCTCCATTTTTGCATTCTCATCTTCTTATCTTATTTCATATTTATCTTAATTCATTTTCCTCATCTTCTTCTCTTATTCTTTCTCGACTTGAGGTGTGCTTAGGCCACCATGGAGCTTCTCCTTTCATCCTTCTTTTGTAAACTTCACAAACCTTAGGAACAACCAAGCATGACAATGATTAGGGTTTTGATTAGTCCCCCTCTTAGTTTTCACCTTTGTGTCTCTTTGAGTCTTCTCTTCTCATCTCATAATCAGGGACTAAACCCTAAAGGTTTTAAGGCTTTGTGATTAAGCTTATGCCTGCATCCTTCTATTAGGATGGAGTGTATAACTTTAATCCTAAGTGTTAAACCCTTAATGTGTTTAACTCCTTTAATCAATCCACTTAATAATCATCAAGACATTACACTTGTAACTTGGGCCTTGCATTAGGGTTCTAATTCTTCCTTAATTGGTTAAGAAGGACTAACCCTAGTGTTAATGGACAAGTCCCCCTCAAGTTGTCTTACCAACCCTAAAAATCACTTGATCATCATACCATTAAATAAAATTCACTTAATCAAAAGCTTGTTTTGTCATGAGTTTAATCCCTAATCACAGATTAAGTTGAGGAGCTTTCCTCAGCTTAAACATTCTCATCTATTATCCTTCTATTAGGATGGTGTAATGAGTCTGTTTAATCCCTGATTATGGCTTAACCTCATTACTTAACACTAAACAAAAACAACAAAAACATTTAAATAATCACAAGTAGGTTAATGATCTTAATCCTACACCATAGGTGATTAAGTGTGAGAATCTGACTTCACACTTAAGGTACTCTCATTACCCCTAATCAGAGGGAAGATGTGATGAGTTTACCAACCCACTGGTTTAGGCTTAAGCTCATTAACTCATGACAAACTTTCAAAAGCAATAAAAGACTGAAAACTCAAAAACAAACAATAATCGTCTCCTTCGGGATTCTTTTCTCATCACCTTCATTCATAAACGAGAACTTGCTTCTTCCGTCTAATGCAAGACAATTTGCACCTGAGCCAGACAGGTCATACACTTGAGCATAGACAAGTAAGCAGTTCACAAGTCAATTCATCTTTCAGTCTCTTTGGGTCGAACTACGGTGTTCTGACTTCCTCATTGCACGAGAGGATACGTAGGCATAACTTAACAGTTATCGAACAAAAGTCTCTGTATATTCCCCCTCCTTCTAGCATCATCCCTTAAGCCTCATAGTCTTAAGCATTTCATTCCTGTTCTTACACTGACACTTCACTTATATACTTCACTTTTCTCTTACACTGACACCTGTACATTCTTTTCCAGCTATTGTATACACAGATTGCACTGACACTACCCCTTTAAAAGCACAAATCTTTTAAGCGTGGATCCCGTCGAGTACGACGGACAACCTGGGTGCTAATACCTTCCCAGGTTGTAACCAACCCCCATTTCTCAGTCTCTCTGGTTCGCAACCGTCTTATCCATATCTTTCTAGGTCTATGCAGCATTACCTTTCCTCCGGGATAAAAATGCCTAGCTGGCGACTCTATTCATCTCCAGTGAGTTCACGGCTGTGTGTTCTCATTGTCCCTCTCGCCGACCGTTCGCGTCTGTACCTTTATTTGGGCCGGTCCCATCTATCGGGAGCGACACACACAACCAACTTGCCGACATATTCACTAAACCTTTGGCGAAAAAACCTTTCTTCAAGATCTGGCGAGAACTTGGCATTCTCAATGAATGTGACATCTAAACTTAACCTAAAATTAATTGTTATGTGGTGTAACTGCTTAAAACATGTGTATTTTCACTTTTATGTTACAAAATGCTAGCACTCCATTTTCGTCGTTTTTTATTTTTCTCTCTTTCGGATTCCCGAAAATAATCTGTTTCAAAATATTTTTTGATCAAAATTTGCGTTATGTCGTGTGCTAAAACTTTGTGAAAAAATTTTGTGAAAACATTTCCCAATTTCTCTAAAACATGCTGCTGGTTTTTAAGAAAAAACGATATTTTTTTGTCCGTTAACCGGTTAACGGAATCGGTTAACCGATTAACGCTTCCAAATTTTGGAATCCCAGAAACGCGTACCAGCATGTGTTATGTTTTCTTTTATTTTCTATATGAAATTATTTGTTTATAATTTTAATACATTGTATGTGTCACATGCCTTGCTTGATTTCTTACTGCTTGTGTGATTGAACATATATTGCCGATATTGCTTATTTTTGTTTTGAAAGCCTCTTCCTTTTTGCTAATGACAAAGGGGGAGACGTGCTTGGTTTGCTAATGTCTCTCTGTGCATAATTTTGCCTTTGTTAATATAGGGGGAGTTGTTGAACATAGGGGAGAAGCATTACACATCGATCAAAGCTATCGCACAAACTCATTTGGTTGTCATCATCAAAAAGGGGGAGAATGTAGAAGCATACTTCAACCTAAAGCTTTTGATGAAGACAACAAGATTCAAGTTCATTTCGTGTTCGCAAAAAGTCGAGCTTTCATAAGATCAAGAACCAAGGCTATGCATCACTCAATGGAAATGTCTCTTGCAAAACAAGCTACGGATGCAATTGCTCGTATTCTTTCAAGACTTGGACACAAGACTTAGGTATATCAAAACTCACATTTAAATTTATATACAAGTGTTCAAATATAGGTTATCATGATAAGCATTGCATATACCCCTTTTAAAATAATTTTGGAACTGGTTTAACACTTTAAACTTAATTATTTTTCTGAGTTTTTACAGTGTTAACCGGTTAACCAAATTGGTTAACCGGTTAACGGTTCAAAGTTTTCAATATATTGGGTTAACGTTACAGCATTAACCGGTTACCCAAAATGTTTAACCGGTTAACACTGAACGAATTTCTGAAAAATAATTTCTTTTTATTTGAAATACTTTTTAAATTTTATACCTTTTCATATATTGTTTCATGAACATTTCATACCTTTTTGAAAGGGTGTTTTTGAAACTTATATAATCTGAATTTTTCAAATATGAAAAACACCTCCTAACAATCTTTCATAAAAATTTCTAAACAATCAAAGTCACTCTTTTTGAATATTTTCAAATATTTCAAAGTGTTCATATTGTTCATCTTTTTCATACACATAGAAGTTGAACACTTGCATTGAATCGCTTTTCCATGGGCTTGCAATCTTCAATTACATGGCCCAATACCCAGAATTGCAATCATACCTCATCTTACAGTTATTCTGACCTTAAAGCTTCAGCATCAAATACTGACACGAGACGTCAGAAGTAAGGAGTAGCTGAGAAATAAAGTTGACACACAAGGTTGCTCGCAAAGACCTGACGATCTTCTTCCTACGTATCTCTATTGACCCAAGACCAATGAAGAATCAGAGCGACGTAGTTCCCCTTACTAGGGATGAAAATGCACTGAAAAGACGCAGCATTGCCATTACTAAGAGTATTAGAATACTTCTGGCTTTATTGCTTTAGCTCTTTCTTGACAAACTTTGATAAGAAGACTTCAAATCAAGACACACACCCTCTTCTCTATCTGTTTGGAGCAAAGTTGACAGCTCTTGAATCGATTAAATCCTGCACCTTGTGGTGAAAAGCTTTACACCCATCAATATGATGTCCTGGTGCCCCAGAATGAAAATCACAACGGGTTTTGGCATCCTATCCATCCGGTAGTGGAAAAGGAGGTAGGGACAGCTTGCGAAGCTCAATCAATTTCAATTGAAGCAAATACTGAAGTAGATCGGTATGAGACATTGGAAAAGGGTCAAAAACTCTTTCTCTTCTCTGTTGTTGTTGACGACCCAACTGAGTGTTATGTTGGCGACGATTTTGCTGTTGCGGATGTGTTTCTCCTGGGATAGTCACGGCTGCCGTATGGTAAGATGAACCCATATTTCTCCTCTTTCGCCGAGCATACACTGCCCCTACTTCTATTTCATTTCTCTTTTTCCCATTTGAAAACGGCTTATTGGTTCCAGAAGTAGAGGCACCGTTGTTCTGGATCTTCCCTTGCTTCATCCAGTTTTCGATCCTTTCACCAGTCAGTATAACATCGGAAAAGCCACTGGACGAACAACCTATTAGACGTTCCATGAAGTTCCCTGGGAGGGTATCCATGAATATATCCACTATTTCTCTTTCAAGTAGGGGTGGTTGCACCCTTGCTTCCAACTCGAGCCATCTTTGCGCGTACTCTTTGAAGCTCTCAGAGTTCTTCTGGGATAGGCTCTGTAGTTGAGTCCTACTCGGGGTCATGTCGATATTGTACTGATATTGCTTGAGGAATGCTTCTCCGAGTTCCTTCCAGTTACGCACGACAGTCCTCTCTAGCTTCATGTACCACTCAAGAGAGCCTCCAGACAGGCTGTCTTGGAAAATATACATCCAGAGTTTCTCATCTCTGGTATAAGCAGTTATCTTGCGATAATAAGCCTGAAGATGAGTTTTGGGGCAAGAACTCCCATTGTATTTATCAAATGCAGGGGCCTTGAACTTCGGAGGAATGATCAATCCTTGCACCAATCCCATATCAGAAACATCAATACCCAGGGTATCTCTGGTCTCAAGAGCTCTGACTTTTTCTACTAACATCTAAAAGTCCTGAACATTACCTCCTTCACCGAATCCCATGTCCTTGTTGACCAAGATGAACTGATCTTCCTGTTGATCTACCAGATGAATTGGAATGAGGCCACCCTCTGGAGTAGGAGACCTGTTATCTCTGGGTGGAATAGGGTTACCTTGGGCATCCAAAGTGACAACCGGAGGGTCCGCCCTCGGTGGATCTAGTCTTTGAACAACAACCCTCATCTCTTGTTACCCCTGGTACATGCCTTGCATTATATTCATAAATTCAGCCATCCTTGTGTGGAGTTCAATCAGTTTAGTTTGTATAGTGTCCATGACGTTTCTTTGATTGCAACAGGTGGCGTACTGGTGAAGATGACGATTTGCAATCCTTTCCTAAAATAATCAAATAAGTTAAGAAACCCAGATAACATGTTAGAATGCAAGAAATGATATGCATGAATGCATGAAAATGTCATGTTATTCATTTGAGGTATATTATCTCCTGATCCCAACTTCAATCATATGGAAGGACAAATACGCCTATAGAGTGCCACACTACAAGATAAAATGTTGAGTGAGTGTGTGCGGAGAAAGTGTTGAGCATTGAGAATTCATTATCGAAATAATATTTCCATCTTAGAAAAGTTGAGACAATGGAACCCGAAAATGAACTATCATAGAGCTATAATGTGCAAACGCGAGGAAAACCATACAACCAATATCAATAATACCGAAGTACAAGAAAAAGCCACAACTAAAGACACAAAACAGGAGATTCCATCAACAACCCTAAAGGTAATCTCAAAACATAGCATAGAAATTCATCTACATCAAATAATTCTACATTCCCTGATTCATCAATTATTTGCATGATCAGCACTCGACTTGAGCCTCTAAAGATGCATGTGCAGTTTGCATGACCAACTAGGCCCAGAGGTTTCAACTCCTAAGGACGCCTTCTGGTGTAATGACCCATGAATGAATTAGATCTTTGACACTGTGTTTGAATGCTTTGCACTCATTAATTGTATGCCCAAACGTTCCTGAGTGGAATTCACACCTAACATCCATATTGTAATCTATAGGAATAGGGTACGGCATTGGCAAGGCATTCCTTGGATCAAAGAGTTCTTGAGCAAACGAGCAAATACTTGACTGCGAGGGCTAAGGCTTGGAGTAAACACTCTCTCGAGCTCCTTGAGTCTGAATCTCCCATGTTGATATCTCTGTTGCTGAGATGAATTCAAACAGCCAAATTCCTCCTGCACTTTCTTTCCCATGTTTGATCGGTGAACGGGCAGAGGTTGCTGGCATGATGAATTTATGACCCAAAAAGGAGGATATGCCCCTGATTTGAGGTAGTCCTTGTGGAAGGGAAATAAGGACTCCCTTCTTTTGCAACTATCGATATGAGATCACTTGACACATTCCCTTTGATTGGTGCGAACTCAATTGTCTTTGAGTCAATGAGCTCTTAGACTCGATATTTGAACCTCTTACAGTTTTCCACATTGTGACCAGGTGCACCAGGATGGAAATCTCACCTAGCATTGGCGTAAAAATTTGGAGGAAGCTTTTAGGCAAGGTTACCAATGTGACGAGTTCAACCAATTTGAGTTTGAGAAAGCAAGGAAGCAATTGCGCATGTGACACTGAGATCAAATCAAACTTAACCTCGGGCTTCTTTAGCCTTTGTTCACAATTTTTGCCCTTAAAATTCCTTTGGGAACTGGAAGCAATTTTTGCCCTTAAAGTCGAGTAATTTTCGTAGTTGGAGGAAAAAGAAGGACGTTGGTGACTTTTGGAAGTAAGGGAGAAATATGGAACTTATGTTCATCATTCTCGAATTCTGAATTTTGGAAAATTTGGAGCAGTTGTCAGTAAAAGAGGCATAACTCTTTACTCGAGATTTGTATTGAAGTGGTTCTGGACTTTTCGGAAAGCTTACGAAATTCCCTATAGTTTGCATATAATAATTGCGTTCAAGAGGTTTGTAAAGAGGGAGATAATTGCATTTTAGTATTTGGGTCTGATGCTGAATTTTTGGAAAATTCTGCTTACGGGAATTCTTGACCAGTCTCATTGCAAAGAGCAAAGACGATAACGTTTTGCTCGTAAATCGAATTTAAACAATTTTTGAAGTTCTGGAATCTACACAAAATTATCTTCATTTTGGAATATTATTTTGTGTTTTGGAGGTCTGCATTGGAAGAGAAATATGTGGTTGAAGATGAGCGACTATTGCTGAAAATTTGGAAAGATAAAGACAAGTGTGAAATATTATTAAGAATAAAATGTTTGTATTTTTAAGAATGTAACTGTGTTGGAGAATGCATAGAGAAGCAATTTACATTGAATATGAATGATTAAAGTGACGATGTTATGTGATGGTGGAGTTGAGAGAAAAGACGAATGATCGAGTAACGTTGTTAAAAATTTTAACCGGATGAAAGTTGTAATTGGAATGAATCGAATTTGATTGTACTCGATGTTGTAGTGATTCTGGTGTTGGAAATATATTTAAGGTTGTGTTGTGCTATGAGCGTGTATAAGATATTGTAGTATGGATTTTGGACGTTTTGGTATAATTGTCGAAGTTGGAACTAAGGAAACTAAGAAGGTGTTGGTAAGCCTTAGAGAGTTGACAGAGCATTATGCTTACGTACTTTGGGTCACGAGTTGAAGTACGCTATTGTGTTGGGTAAGGATAATTTATGCCACCATTATGGTTGTCAGATGTCTATCGACAAATTGAGGAACTGATCACCCTTAATCTATTGTTGATAATAGATGGAATCCTAATTGATAGATAAATGTGTCATGCCGACTGGAATAGTATGCATGTTGGATTGGTTGAAGTTAATTCAAGCGCTTGAGTATTGTTTGTTTTGTCGATGTAAATTCGTATATAAGAATGTTAGTCGGATTTAAGGATGATATTATGAAGTTGTGTTTGGATTGAATAGTAATATGGAAACTCATAGTTGAACTCTAGATAATTGGAGTGTTGCTTTGGTGATGAATTAAGTGGCGCGAGACTTGAAGTTTTCTTGAGATGATTCGAGAGGAAAGTAGATGGGAATGTAAGACCGTGATTTGACAAGAATGTCGGATAAAGTTGAGTTTCAAGTATTAGAAGGAGTGAATTATAAGTTGGTTTATTAAAGTGCGAGTTTTGGTTGAAACAAAAAGAGTTGTTTAGTCGTGTTGTTTCGGATAAGAATTTATGAAGGGTTGTGTCGGTATGAGTAGGAATCGATGATTTGGTATATTGAATTAGTTAGAAGCGGAGGATATGAGTTATCTTGTGGAAATTTGTTGGACCCATGTACCTTATGTTGTTGTAGTGATGTTGTATTTAAGATGATTTTTGAGGGACATGTTATTAAAATATGGTAAAGTTGTAGTTATGTTGAGGATAATTGGAAATTCGTGGGAGTACATGTATATCTTAACCAAGATTTGGAAGTAATCGTCATTGTAATTATGTTGAATGTCAAAGGTGTTGTCCTACAGATCTGATTTGAAGTATTCAATAACTACGAGAGTGTAGGATACATGTGGGACGGAAATTCCGAAGAGTTAAGTCGAAGTCTTTTACTACATCGGTTTTGGTGATTGGGAGTTGGAAGTTGAACTCGGTGGAGTTACTACCTTACAGGTAATCAGAGTGCGCAGTGAACGCGTGGCATAGTGTAGTTGCTCATATGTGAGTAATAACGATGTTGAGGTTGGTTGTATTAATATTGTGTTGGAGTTGTGTGTTCCTATGTTGTGATGTTCTAATGCTTTAATAATTGAATTCTTGAGTTGGGTACTATCTTGTGTACGATGCTAGTTGTCAAGTGTATCACTTGTGTAGTATTTGCATTGTTGTTGCCGTTGATGTTATGAGCTATGGTTTGTATTATATGTGGAGTTTCCTTTCTGAGTCGAAAGTTGATTAGTCAGATGGATTAAGTAGTTAAAATAGTTGAATCGGATAAATTTTCAAGGATGAAAATTCTTTAAGTGGGGGAGAGTTGTAACACCCCAAATTCAATTATGAGTAATTATTGCTTATTTGAGGATATATGATGATTTTGACAAATAGGTGGTTATGTGGCCCGATGCATTGCGGTGAAATTGGTATGGAGGTTATGTTGGTCATTTGGGAGTATAAGGAGTATTTTTATATAATATGAATAATTCGTGTATTATTATAATATTATTATTATTTAATAAAAATATTGAAGAAAGGGCAAGGTGGTCTTTTATTAGAAAAAAGTAAGGATATGTTTGGAAATTCATAAACTGGGATAGTTTTATCAAAAAGGAGAATACAATCAAAATCTTATTTTATCGTGTTTTTGGTAAAGAGCTCTGAAGAAAGGAAGGAGAGGAAGCTCAGAGTCAGGAAGTTGCGAAGAACCTTGGAGAAGTGTATCAATCGGAGGAATTCTCAAAGTTATGGGGAGTTTTCATAATCTATTATAATTATATAGGAATTGGTTTATGAGTAGATTAGGTTGTGTATGATTTTTGGTGAGTTTTAGGCTTATTGACATATATTGAATTATAAGGGTGTGATTGTGGAATTAGTCGAAAAAGGAGTTAATCTATGTTGTTTGATCATGATTTGTTGTGTTTCTGTTGTTTTATGTGGGTCTGAGATGAAAAAGAAGAAGAAAATTGGTGAAAGAGGAACTGATACGAATAGAGTTGGAATGGTCTGTTCGTGATAGTTCGCTACACGAAGTTTTGGTCGCTACGCGAACTCACTTCGCTACTTGTTCTCTATGCGAACTAGTCTGAGACAAATTTTAATTATTTTTTGAAAAATTCATAAGTTTTAATCTATAACTCCGATTTAGGTCTCGTTTGAAGCATCGGAAAACTAACGAGACGAACTTTAATTTGATGAAATAAAATGAGTGAAGTGATACATTTTTTAATGATGAATATTTAGAAAAAGTTGAATTGGTTTTATGATTATAAAACATGATTTATATTCTAAATTGATGATTTGTTGTTGTTGAAGAAGGAAGTTGTTTTGTTGTATTTCTGGAATTGGTATTATGATTATAAACATGATTTATATCGTAAATTGATAATTTTTTGTTGTTGATAAAAGAATATGTTTTGTTATATTGTTGAAAATTGGTTTTTATACTTATAAACATGATGTTATTGTGAATTGGCGATTTGTTGTTGTTGATGAGAGAAGTTATTTTGTTGTCTCATTGAATCAAATAAGTTATTTCGTTGTATTATCGATGAAGAAATATTATTGATGTGTTTTCAAGATGAAATACATGATTATATGATGATTAATTTCTAAACATGAAATGAATGATGCGCTTGTTGATTTTTCGGTGATATTTACGGAGTAACGCATCATTGCATTTCATGACATTCACGATGGGGCTTCGGCCTATTTGGTAGCTTCAATCCCATTTGTATGGATTGGAGTGATTCGGCCTATTTCATGATGATTGAATTTACATTCTTTCTGGAATGTGATTATGATGGTGTTGTTGCTGAATTTGTTGTTGAAGTTATTATGATATGGTTATGCTTGATTTATTTATATTCCATATCCTTATATTATTATAATGAATTATGATTTTTCACCTTGCCTGCTTGGAAATGTTGCCTCTTTCGTGGGTAACTTGCAGATATCCGAGATGAGTTCGCGGTACGTAAAGTCTTAGTTGGAAGTTGTGTAGCTTAATTTTAGAGTGTCTGGTGTCTTGCTCTGATAGATATAACATCAGGGGGAAATAGAATGCTTATATGATTGGATTGCCGCTTTGTGATTATGAGTTTTATGATTTTGTTAAATGTTGAATTGAGGATGATGAGAATTGTTGAATTTGACCATTAGGTATTTATGTTTTAATGAGATATGAAGAAAAATATTTTTGAGTATATGATTCCGCTGCAATGGTTTTCATTTTTTGACAAAGATTATTTTTAATATAATATTTTGGATTGATGTTTTATGAAGAAATGTGACACCTTCTATGAGTTACTCTGATTATTTCAGTTTATTTATATAATTTGTATTTGGGATAGAAGGGTGTTACACAAACCCTCCTTCTCTCTGTCGCCTCTCTTCTCGTCTCAACCACGTTCTCACCAAAGATTCCCTTTCAATCGCTTTTTCTTTGTCTCGCGCCTCGGCTCTCTCTCGTTTCTTACTCTCGCTCACACGACGACTTCTTCTTCGGTTCACTCGCGGTTTTTAGTTCCTCGTTGTCAATCTCTGCGACCTCCTGTCTTCTCTACGTTGGTGTTTTGGTTGTTGTTGCGGGAAAGGGTGGTTGTTGTTAAAATGACAGAGGTATGGTTGTTTGTATTGTTGGTTTTGGATGGTTAATGGAAGGGTGATGGGTGTTTATTGTTGAGAAAAGATTATAGTTTTGAGTTAATATCGTGGATTGACGAAGAACAGGCGGAGGAGATAGTGAGTCTTTGCGGTTGTGTGATGGTTAATATTGAGGAAGAAGGAGGTTTACATGAAAGAGTGTAGTTGCAGGTGATGAAGTTGGTTTGTGAATGATGTGGAAGGAGGTTTGCTTGTTTTTGTGACTATAGTAGATATATCATTTTTCACGTTTTTTCCTCCCTCTATGTGTTATACTTCTTTCTCTTTTTAACATGACTTCTCCTTCTTGATTCAAATTTTTACCTTTCAGTTGTTGATGAGCAATCCCTAGTCCCTTTATTATGGTATAGGTTTGGTTTTTTTGCTGAATGGGTGTAATCTTTGGAGTTTTATGGAATAAGGAGTGGCAAGTTATCATGCGCAGAGGCTCAGGTTAGTGCAAGGTTTGGAGTGTTATTAGCAGGTTATCGTTGGTAATGGGTGTAGCAGGCTATGGTTCGTTGTCTCGGACGTACGATGTTGCAAGGAATTGGCAAGGAGTTGTGTTGGTCAATGTTTTGAGAAGGCTTTTGTAGCAGCAGAAAGAAACAGGGGACGTTAGGGTCAGTTTTTGGCTTCATGTGGAATTATTGTGTTTGGAATAAATAAAACTAACTAATAAATTAATAAAGTAAACTAGAAAAACTAAAAATTACATTAAAAATATAAAATAATTAGACTAAATAAATTAAATCTACAAACTAAATCAAATTAATTAAAATTTAAACTAATTACACTAAATTAAGTTAAGACATTAAACCTAAAACTATTAAACCAAATTTAAATATAAATTACATCTAGAATAAAATTAGACCTAAATAAAAACTAAACAAAATTAAAATAGTTAAAATGAAATTAAAATTAGCTAATTAAATTATAAACAAAATTAATGTTGAATTAACTAAATAAATAAATAAAAAATACCAAAACTAAATCTAAGATAATATATGACAAATATTCTATTGAATTTTAGAAAATGATCAAAATGAGACAATTATTTGAAATAAACTCTAAAAAAAACAAGAATAAAATATAAATGAAATAAAATGATAAAATTGGTTAGAAAATGCATGATTAATGATTAATGGAATGTTTAGTTAAAAAATGCAAAGATAACTGATTATCGATATTGCGATGAAATGCGTCAAATGAATGTAAATTAGAAAAAATGTCCAGTCAAAATTTAGGGTGTGACACCTTATTGGAGGTTAAGGACTCCTCTACCCTTCCCTTTACGCATAAGCCCTAATGAAAGTTATTCTCCCTCATACCTTAGAATTCCAATAAACAAGCTCTTCTCCAATGGTTTTTCTCTCCTCTCTAGCTCTAGGGTTCTCATATCCTCTCTACCTCTAGGGTTCTCCCTTTGGCTCTTTCTCAAGTTCTCAAAGAATTAGATGAAACCTAACTCTCCTTCCCCTTTTAGAATACATATCTAGGGTTTTCTACACAATCTCTTCTAATTACCTCATTAGCTCCCAACTTATTCTCCTAAATATCATCATTGCCCCTTATTTCTCTACTAACTCCTATTTCTTATATTTAGATGATGTTATTGTTGTATGTTGTGAATTGATGATAATATTATGTCGATGTTTTATGATGATGATGATGATGATATGATGATAATGAAATTATGTCGATGCGGTTTTGTTGATGTTGGTATGCATAGTCAAGAAGGGACCAATGTGTATGTGTTCTAATGTTGTTGTTTTTGTATGTTGTGAATCATGCATCCATGTTGTAGGAACTTTGGTTCTATTTATGTTGTGGCCTTGAACCTATGATGGGGATCGGGTGCGAGTAGCTAATTTCTATGATGGGGAATTAGTGAAGCGTTACCTATGGCGGGGTAGCAATTTATTGTGATCCGGTTCAATAGTGAACCAGGTCCTATAATGGGGATCTTGTATTGGATGATGATGAAACAGGGAGTGAAATGAGCCTGAGTGTTCATAACTTGGTACCACATGCATTGTGTCAGTGTCGTTGCATTAATATTCTATTTGGCATTTTATGAGTTTCAATCATGAAATGATGAAGTGATATTATTGGTGATTGTTGTGTGGCTATTCGTAACGAATAAAATATGTGATTTATTTTATGATGAAATGTAGGTGTTAGTACATGTGATATTGATGTTGTTGAATTGTAAACTATACTTGTTGAAGTTTACTTTATCTTATATTATTTATGATTGATAATGATTACTCACCCCTTTTGTTTGAAAGTTGCCTCTACGTGGGTAACATAAAGATGCTCAGGAGTAGCTGGTCGAAGTAAGGTTGATAACTCGTTGGTGTTGGTGTAAGCCCTAGAGGCCAATACTTTTGGTACTTGTATCAAATTATTTATTAATAATAAAAAGGCATTTCTTTATTATGTTTGTTTTTCCAAAATGATAAAGTCCCTAGAATAGCTAGTTTGTTTAATGAAATATTAAGTTTGACTTGATCATGAGATCCCATTAAACATAAGGACACTATTCTTAAAACATCCATAGTCGATCTTTAATGTGAAATGGGATAACCTTAAAGCATTAAGACTATTATGTAGATAGATTGATGATCACATTTTATGGATCATGGATGAGGAGTTATCAAGTCTTGACACAGGTATGAATATTAGGAGTAATATTTATACTGGATTGACCCACTATGAGAGTGCTACATAGAATGTTATGCAAAGTGTCATAAGTTACTCTCATGGTTATAGTGGTGTATACCACCCTTCGACCTGAAACTACTATGGACCCTAGATGTAGAGTCAAGTACTTTATTGTTGATCAAACATTGTCTGTAACTGGATGATCATAAAGACAGTTGATGGGCACGTCACAAAGCATGCTGAGGGACATGAGCAGCCTAGATGGAATTTTCCCATCCTGCATAATAGGATAAATTTCTAAGGGCCCAATATTGAACTGGACAAAGATGACACGATATATGCCTTGTGTTCAATATAGACATAAGGGAAAAGGGTAATTGTATGCACAAATACTATCACAAAAGGTTTTATCATATCACATGACAATTTTGTGACTTGGCTAGCAGTGATGTGTTGCTAGATACCGCTCACTGTTTATTATGTTAAATACATGCTTTAATAAAATTGTCAACGTCGCGAAATCCTACAGGGTCACACACATAAGGACAGTTAGAGAAGGGATGGAATAAATAAGGCACGTCGTAAGGTATGGTGCACTTGAATGAAATACGAAATATGGTAAGGTACCATATGATATAATAATAATAATAGTTATTATTAATTTTATAGTTATAAAATATAATAATAATAGTTATTATTAATTTTATAATAGTTATAAATATAATAATAATAAAATTATGGTAATTATAATAATAGTTATTATAATAATATGATAATATTATTATTGAGTTGGCCTTTTAGGTTAAAGCCCACACAAGTAGTTCTATAAATAGAACCCTTGTGAAGAAGCTCAAAAAGTTGTTTTTTTTAACCCTGACCGTATTCCTTTTTCCTCTTCTTTCACTCTAAACCTTCATTCGTAACCAGCTAGCACTATGACTGAAGGAAGTTGTTCGTGTGGACTGAGTAGAGGTGTTGTCCATCGTACAACGCTCATAATCAAATAGGAATCAAAGGTTTCGAACACCACAAAAGGTAAATATTTTATCACAGATCATGACCTTTCGTAAGGATCTCTAAAGGTAAATTTTTGTTTTCCGCTGCGTTTTATCGCAAATTTCCCTTCAGTTGGAGTATTTAATAGTTACCGTTAATTAGAGGTTTCTTGCTCTGATATGTAACATCAGGTGGGAAACGCTTGATCAGATTCTTTTCATTATAACTATGTTGAAGCCTTTGCAAGGATTATTGATTTTCAAACTAATTTTATTTCAAATCTTTTATAAGACTAAATATCATGAGTTTGAAAGTTGAGAATAATTATTAATGATGATTTCTGTTGCGATGTTTTTAATATGATGTTAGAGCTTCATAGATATTATGAAAGTGCATGCTTGTGAAAAGTTAATATTATTTATATAACTTGTGTTATGGAGCAAGATTGTTTTATGATGTCTTTATGAAGTGTGACACCCTTGTGTGGTTGAATATTTATTTAAATTAATTCTGTTAATTACATGTGGGGTTTAGAAGGGTGTTACAAAAAGCATTGGTCATTAGGCGCTCGGGACCGTTGATGAGTTTCCCCTATGACCCTATCTTCTCAAGTCTGATTCAACTCTCTGAGGTCTCGTATGGAAGGACTCCCCCACATAAGACATTTAAATAAGACCCCCTTAGAAAGGCCCCCTTCGAGCACACATAGCGACAAGTGTAAAAGTTTCCCTTACATATGATGAATAGGAGATTCCCTCGCCTATGTGAGAACTATAGAAGGATAAATAAAGGGGTTAATTCAACAAGACAACCTACAGCTTATACTCCTCCCTAGAAGGGAATATCTACAACATCTGAGGGAGAAGGTATAAATCTAGGCATCTTTTTCATCTAAAGTATTATTTTATGGAATTTCATCTTATCTGCAAATGAGGAAAAAAATCAAGGAGACATTGACATTGAAAAAAACTGAAAGGAAGAAGCCTTACACACAACTTATTGAAAATATGGTAGCTTTCCTCTTTAAGGGCGGTCTCCCTTAGCAAGTGCGTCTCATTGTAACACTTATTATGTTTTATCGACATCTCCCTGGACGATGTTGAATCGTCAGTCAAAACCAAGATTTATCATAAAGTCATCAGTCCCTTCTTCAAATAATTCTCCTCTAGGGACAAATCGTTTGGGAGATAGACATAATTCATAACTCGACTAGGAAATGTTTTTGAAGCTAAAATTTCGTAAACCTGTCAGAACATTTTGAGGGAGCATCAAATTAGACGTCACATATACTCGCATGAACAACCTAAAATAGAGGAGTAATTAGAAAGTATTGATATTTGAAATTATTTACACTATCTAAATAGACTTGAAACATCTTCTAGCCTTGAATAACATAAGTAGATCTTGACCCCGGGTGAGTCGGTTGACCAATGATAGACGTTGAAAAGGTGGAAAATGAGTGTCAAAGTCAGAGTATTTTTCTTATACTCACACTAGTATTGGAAGACTTTGACATAGACCTAAATTACCAGATCTGATAGTGAAGGAGAAAATCCCAAGTGGTTAAGAACACCCACCTTAAAGTCAGTGAAACAAATGTGATGGCATATTAGGGAAAACAAGCATTCATGAAGAGGGATGATACACCCATAAAACTTGATGCATACCCTCTTATTTTATTTAGATGGAAACACATCCAAGTCCGAAGGAGAACCTTCATTTGTGTTTTGGGTTTCGTGACGATTCTGACAGTCCATTGCAGGATTACTACCAACATACAAAATATTATGTGCTCAAATGTAAGTATGGGCTTTTCTGTTACTGCTTAAAATCATCAACAATCGTTGAGTTCATCAGAGGTACAACAAGAAATATGAAACCCCTAATAACTTCTCTGAGATCGAGGCTACCAACCATCCTTCCATCTTTAACCTCAACTATTTCCTTTAAATCTTCCATAACCATCACTACGAAAAAACACAGGAAAAAGGAAACAAATATGGAAAAGAAATAGACTTTGGTTGTTACCTCAAAAGAAATGATCTTGGAAAATGCGCTGAATAAAGGACCCTAGAGAGACAACGTGAAGACGTCATAACAATGATCTACAAAAAGTTCTTGTAGAAACTAGAAGCGACTAGACAAAAGCGAAGAAAGAATTCTCAAACCCTAAGAGTAGCGAAAAAGGAAAAGGTTACCCTTGAACCCCTTATATATATATATATATATATATATATATATATATATATATATATATATATATATATATATCTTGATACAATTTCCAATCGATCAACGTTGGATAACACTAAAAAAGTCAACCTTTCCACCAACGATCGTCATTTTTCCTCAAACTATGCAAACACTCAAGTACCATATAAAAGGGGCCATAATCAATGTCTGACCTAGGACCACACATCAAGTTTGTCCCACAAAGTGTGGCAGTCACGAGAAGAGCATTCAATGTCCACATTCCCAACGCATCTGACTTCTCCTCAAATCATGTAGTAACAAAGGCTTAAGGGTCAATTTTTTCAAACAATTCGCAAGGCCCATGGACAAATGCCTAATCATGAAGTCTAATACATAAAGCACAAGCAACATGTAGGAACATGTGGGACCTTAGCGAAGTGCGAGCATGTGATCCTGACCTCCAAACTATCTCTCACTGTCAAATCTAATCGGACGATGATAATGCGTAGGACTCAACGAGAGTGGTTTAACCAATTATCTTATATAAGTTCCACACACAGAATTTTCAAGTATCTTTTCCACTTTCACTATATCGCTTCTCAAATATTTCACCAACTTGAACGTTGGAAAGTTAAAATTTAGTGTTGGACATTAAAAGCACTCACCACCGCACTGAAAGATCTCACTATAATCGTTTTTATTTGTTTACACAATAAAAAATGATAAATAATAAATTGTTCAATAAAATACATGGATTATAATTGAATTTACCAAGGACTAGAATTTTAAATTTCTTGTATCATAGCAAAAGTAAATAAAAACAAAAAGAAAAATAGATATTTAAAATATTTAATATTTGAAAACATTTAAAAATGCTATTAATAAAAAATCACTTATGTTTTGTAAGTGAAAAAAAAAACATTGAAGGATAGATCGAACATATTCGATTATCATTTTTGCTAACTGTTTAGGCTATGTTTGGTAAAAATACTGGTTAACTGATAAGTTAGCTGATAGCTTATAGATTATGACTAATGACTCATGATTGATAGTTTATAGTTGATAATTGATGACTAATAGTTGATAAGCTAGTTGAAGTGTTTGGTAAAACTAACTTATAAATGTGAAATGACATAAAATATATTTAATATATAATTATTTTATTTTAAATTAAAATAAATTGTAAAGGATAGAAGTAAAAGAAAAAATGATAAGTTATAAGCTAAAATGCTATTTAAAATAGCGTCTAGAAAATAAGTTATAAGTTAGTAAAATAAGTTATAAGCTCGTGATGAAAAAACTGTTACCAAATATCTAAATTGTATATGGCAACCAAACCTTAATAGATTAGATTATATATTTCTCATATTTTTTTATTTAATAATTTATCTTTTTCTTTAGTATTTTAAATGTTTAAATATTAAATAAAATAATTCAGGAAAAATAATAAAAATCTATGATAAATAATTATAAAGTGAAATATTACAACCCAAATCACCACATTTAGTTGAATTTGTGTTGACGATTAAATTAATTGTAAAAAATAATATTATTTTAATATTTAAGAAATTATAATATTAGTTTAATATATATTATTAGCTTACAAAAATATTATTTTTAACTCACCAGATTATTATAAATAGTGTACAAAACTATTATTTTTAACTTACCAAATTATTAAAAAAAAATTACCAAATTATTAAAAAAAAAAAAAACAAATTATTAAAAAAAAAAACAAATTATTAAAAAAAAAAAACCAAATAAGTTTTTTGTAAGTTTTTTGTGTGAAATTTTTGGTCTAGAGATATTTAAACGTGTTTGGTAAGCGGTTGTTTTTTGGGGGAAATGTGAGAGAGGGAGAATTAATAAACGTTGTAAGCGGTTGTTTCTAGGGGGGAAATGTGAGACAGGGAGAAGAAAGAGAAAATTATCGAAATATCAAAAAAATAAAATCGCCGACTGTGGGGATCGAACCCACGACCACGTGGTTAAAAGCCACGCGCTCTACCACTGAGCTAAGTCGGCTGCTTTATTATAATATTGTTTAATTATGATAAAAATAAAATATGTTTGGTTATAATTTTAATTGATGATTTCATTTATTTATGAATCAAATGTTTGTATTTATACGGTTTATTACTAGCTGAATTTTAATATAGTAGTTTATCTTTCAAATTTGAAACACTATCTTATGATGATTTACCGTCTCTTTTCTCTTATATAATTTCATTTTGTTATAGCTTATCCACTTCCATCACCATTTGTAAGTGTTTTATCAACCATGTTTTGATTATATTCTTTCCAATTCTGACAAAATGGATTCACATAAATTTCAATCAAACAAATAAAATGGTAAAATTTGAACTTTTAAATAAAATTGTTTTGTTTAGTTGAATTCGACAAGTAAATTCTTTGAATTTATTATACATCAAAATAACATTTATTTGACATTGTATTTAAACAATATTAGTACAAATATATCAATAATCCAACTTTCAACTTAATTTTAAAATAAAATATATCAAATTATCATATTAAAGCTTTATAGTCATAAACTTATATATTAATAGTTTCAAACTATTTACAATCTTATTGGATTGTCTCTTTTTACAATTTGTATATAATGCCAAAAAAAAGTTGAAATCTTTCCTCCTCAGCGGGACGTGTCGGTTTTGTTATCCCCAACAGACGGATGGAAGTTATCCCCAGTAAAGTCGTCAAACTTTTTCTTCAACAGGTTTCCTGGATCTTTTTCCTCAACAGATCTAAGGTGGATCTTATTCCCTAGCAAATCTCAGACAAATTTCTCTTCCCCAACAGATCTTGGAAGATTTCTTTGCTCCAGCAGAGCAATAAGGATTGATAATCCCCAAACAGAGAGTTCTCTTTCCACGGTGAAGTATTTCTTACAAGAGTTCATGTATTTTCGGCAACCAGCTAAACGGTTCTCTTCCCCACAGAGGTTCAGAAAGTCCAGGTAGACGGAGAGTACTCCTCAGCAGAGCCTTGACAAGACCTTTTCCCAGCTAAGTCGGAAAGTTGTCGATTCCCCAGCGAAATCTTATGGGTGAGATTCAATCCCCAGTAGTTGTGGTATCCCCAAGCAGGTTCCTCAAATCTAAAGTCCAATTTATTTTTGGCAAAGGTGATAATTCGGGACAGATGAATTATTCACGCTCTTCTCCAACAGAGATGTTATCCCCGCAGGGCTTCTTGAGATCGAATCCGCGATCATTTCACTCTCAACAGAGTCAGCAAGGACTTGTTTCTTCCGCGTCAGGAATTCCCTTTGCACTTGCATCAGTTCTTTGACATACTCAAGACATAGCATCCCCAGTGTCATGGGGCATCACGTCATGCAATTCAACATATGCATACCCAACATAATCCAAGTTTGATATCTTGCAAAGTACAGCCGCAGACTAGCCAAAGTCCATCCTCCGGGTGGCAATTTCTTAAAGCACAGCCGCAGATTGGCCAAAGTCCATCCTCCGGGTGGCAATTTCTTAAAGCCCAGCCGCAGATTGGCCAAAGTTCATCCTACGGGTGGAAATTTCTTAAAGCCCAGCCACGAACTGGCCAAAGTCCATCCTCCGGGTGACAATTTCTTAAAGCCCAGCCACAGACTGGCCAAAGTCCATTCTCCGGGTGGCAATTTCCAAAAGTCCAACCGCAGATTGGCAAAAGTCCATCCTCAGTGTGCCAAATTCTCAAAGTCTCCTGTAGTGAGCGAAAGTCTCCTGTAGCAAGTAAAAGTCCCCCGCAGTGGGCAAAAGTCTCCCGTTGCAAGCACCATCCCCCATAGTGTGGCAAATTCCCAAAGTCCCCCGCAGTGGTCAAAAGTCTCCCGTAGCGAGCAACAGCCCCCGTAGTGTGGCAAATTCCCAAAGTCCCCCGCAGTGGGCAAAAGTCTCCCGCAGTGAGCAAAAGTCCAACCACAGACTGGCCAAAGTCCATCTTCGAGTGGCGAATTCTTAAAGCCCAGCCACTGACTGGCCAAAGTCCACCTTCGGGTGGCAAATTCTAAAGTCCTACCGCAGATTGGCAAAAGTTCGTCCTCAGGGTGGCAAAGTATCTGAAGTCCAACCGCAGATTGGCGAAAGTTCATCTGCAGTGTGGCAAAGTATCAAAAGTCTCCCGCAGTGAGCAAAAGTCCAACCGCAGATTGGCGAAATTCCACCCGCAGTGTGGCAAAATACTCTTGAAGTCCAACCGTAGATTGGCGAAAGTCCGTCCTCGGGGTGGCAAAGTATCTTGAAATCCGACCACAGATTGGTGAAAGTCCACCCACAGTGTGGCAAGTCGTTAGTCGTCTGACTCCATCCAAAAGACATCATTAAGGCATTGTTGTAGCCTATCAAAGTTCACCCGCAGTGTGGCAAGTCAGTATCCATCTCACATCACTCAAAAGGCATCCCCTCTTTACTATTCTTCATATCATAGCTCTCCCCAAGCAGAGTTCTTATGGTTGAGTTTATTTCCCCGTTCTTTTTTCACAGAGTACAAATTTTCTGGTTGTTTCTGGTATTCAATCCCTGCATACCTCAAATGTATGAAAGCGGTTGCTATCATCCATTCATGTCCACAATGATTGAATAGGGGCAGTTGTAACATCCCAAAACTTGCCCTCGTATTTTCGCATCATTTAGCATGCTTTGTATTACATTACATTCCAGTCATACAATATTAAACATGTATCATTGGGTCACTAAGAAGAGGGATCAATTCCTTTTGAGATTCAAGGTCTCATCTGCAGCTACAAGGTTTTCCCTGGGCCGTCAGATCAAAATATTTGTGTATTGAGTGGCGAGGCACTGAATCATGATATGAGGGGGCAATTTGAAAACTCAGGTGATAATCAGGATATTATGGCCATCTTAATAGTTCACCGCTGATAATACAAGTCCATGAGGTTTAAGTTCAAGAGTTGGCCAAAAAGTGAAGATTAATTGAAGATGCAAGTGTGATCCGGATGTAGAGTTTGAATTGAAATAAGCATGTTCGGATCGGGTGTATGGATTATTGGGATCATTTTCATGTTAATTCATGTTTTCAATCCGATGGGTAGAGGGCTATCACCCAAATATTAATCCCTTTTAAAAGGCCATTTGTCAAACCATATCCATTACCTTGATCATTGTTTTTTTAAGGCCCATTTCATTATTATTCATTATTGGAATTACACCCGTTTAAATTCATAATTATTCCGAAATTTCATGGTGCCTCATCCAATTCATTGTTCATTATCCATCAATTAAGTCCAAATGTAATTTCAAGTCCAAGCATACATCTCTTTGTTCAAATAGGATGTGTTAGTAAGGCCTGTGACCATATTTTGTTGCCACTGGAAAGAAATGACGAGTATACAATTTGTCACTTGAAGAAGAGGCTACATGAGTCACATACAACATGCCCCATGTCATTCCATGACTTTTGACGGTATCGAATGCTAACTAAAGACCCCAAAAAGAGAGGGAATGCTATAACCGTAAAAGTGCAGGAAACTTTCAACATTAAAAATCATGACAAAGAGAAAAATGCAGAAATCAGAAATTTACGCAAGCGGATACACCAGAAAAATCTGGAAAAAATCCAATGCAAACTCTTCAATTGATACAACAAAAATACAATAGGAAAATTCAGAAGGCACAAGTCAGCCATATTTATCAGAAGACTTTCAAAGTAAATTCTATTACATTGAATCAATAAACTTTTCAACAGCAATAGTAGAAAAAAGAGATAACAAAACTCCAACTAATTAACAATTTCAGTTAACAGAAGTTATGAAAAAAACCCGCTACAAATACAGTTACAAGGAACTATCATCAAAAAGCCTCTCTTCGAATTCAACTTGATAAACGCCTTCAAATCCATCTTGATTCCGCATCGAAATCATCTATTGTGAATTCATCCTCACTTTGCATCTTGATTCGCAATAGGCTTTTCAAGGAGGTCTTTCATCGCACGTCAGCGCACCTATTTCATTGTCACCAGTAGCAATTTATCGAAAGCAAGTCAATGCACTAGATAAAGAAAGAAAGCAATAGAAAACCAATACAAGAATTTCAGTTACAAAGAATCCTAATAAACTATAACCAATTTCTAACTTCACTCAAACCTCATCAATTAGAATCATCTCATCATATCTCTATCAAACAAAAACCTGCAATTTCAAGAACTATTCTCAGATTCACGATTGAAAAAAAAAGAGGAAGGAAAGACGCAAGAAATACAGCAAAACGCAAGAGAAAATCTAGGAGAATGACTAATAGAGGCTCTTCATTAAATTCATTCCAAAAACTCAGAAGGGAATTATAAGTTGATAACAGAAAGTTCAATTACAAATTCATCCTAACAGATTCTAACAAATTCATAACAGAATTCACCTGTGAAAAACCTAAAAGGCCCTCAATTCATCAACAATAAATGGTTGTTGGTTGCTGCAGATTGGTTTTTTCGGAGGCATACATTCTTCTTCTTCTTCATACACTCTTCTTCTTCCCTCATTTCTTCTATTGTTCATTTTTAGAACTATTATTCATCTCTATCATTCATCATTCATCCTTCATCAATCATATTTTTCCATCCTTGAATCTTCATCAACATCTAATTCTCTGCAATCTTCCACACGAATTCATGGCTCTTCAATACTCTCTTTCAATGTTTCTTCCATCTGCAAAAGATCAGCGCGATAATCAACAATTGTAAATACAGAACACTGCAGAAATAAGAAGAAGAAGAGGTTCAAGGATAATCACAACACCATTCTCAAATCTTAACTATCCTTCACTTCACTCTCCATTGATCTTCTTCATCAATTGTTCATCAACTCCTCATCACTTTCAATCATATACATTACTTCATCATCACCAACTCAGAAACAAATCTGCATGTTGAGTTCAATTCCGCAACGTCTTTGCATATCCTCCATCGAATCCGCAACTTCCTTTCAAGAACACCTTCAATAGCCTTTGCAAAATCAACATCAACTTAGTTTTAATCTTCATCAAATTTCATATCATACACAATAAATCAAGCAGAGGAACGCACAAAAAGAAGAACAATAGTCGATAAGAAGATCGAACGAGGATTTGTACCTAAAACCTTATTTTGCGACGCATTCGGCATCGGCTTCTTCTCCATTCTTCAATCAAGAGCTCAACGCATCTTCGCCGTCACAAATCTAAGCACTGTGTATCGTCACCTTCCTCGTCGAACAGCGTTGTCACCGAGCTCTCGATCGCTCATAGCCTTCGACAAACCTCGTTCCTAGGTACGATTTAGGCACGCTTTTAAGCATAACTGTTTGATTGCATTGATTTTAGTTGTTATTGTGTGATGATAGGACATTGTGATTTGTGTGATTTGTGGTATAGTGAGGGTTTGATTTCGGTTCAAGGGAGAAGAGTGTTAGGTTGTATTTTGTTACAATATAGGTTTGCGATGAAGATGTTAGTAGGGAGAAGGATGAGGTTTAACGGGGGGATGGTATTCTCCGACGTTGATTCGCGGCGGTGGTGGATGGGGTTGAGGGAGAAGAAGAGGGCGACTAGATGAAGAGGAACTTTAGGGTTTCTTTTGGTACTGAGTTCATGTTGTGGGGAGTTATAAGTTTTTTGTTTAATCATAATTGAAAAGATTAATGGAATTAAAGAAGAATGAAGAGTGATTAAGAGTAGTAAAATAATTAATCAACTATTAAAATCAATTAATCCATTCGTTTGGTGATTCCAATCAGATAGGATAAGGTTTTTAAATTCTCAGCCACACCGGCGGTGACACTTGTCACCGTCCGGTAGGCCCCTCCATTGGTCAATCGTGTGCGTCTCACCCACCATAGTTAGTATATTCCTGCGTTATGTGAATCGTTTGATAGGCATACTTAGGAGTCCCCCTGATCGCATGGTCCGTAGGAAGTCAACATTGTTGACCGAGGTCCCATAGCATGCTCCACTCAAGTCCAACGCACCATGGGCCTAAGAAATATCTATTCGCACCACCCCCAAACGAGCCCATTCCTCTTTTCAACTAATAAATTACTTCTTTCTCACCCCCTCCTCTATTTCTTTATATTTTTAATTTTTGTTTTACATAGTTTTCATATTAATCCATAAAAAATACTAAAACACGTAATAAAATCCTACAAAAAATATAGGAGCTTTCTAACTCATTTTAGAAATTTTCTATGTTTTTACTTTCTGATTTTTTCCATTTTCCAATTTTATTTCGATTTTCCATTTAATTTGTTTTCTATGGAATTCTTTCATCTATACTTCATTTTGTACAATTTATTTCTTCCACTTTCTATTTGATTTTCATCCCATTCTTTTTTCTATGATTAGAGGACCAATAATAGAACCTGGAATAATTTTTGGTATATTTTTTAGGCCATTTTATCCACTATTTTGGTAATGTTTTTTGTATAAAATTGTGATTAGATCTTAGGTAGATTTAAGTGACCATTTGACATAGTTAGATTGTGAATTTTTAGGATATTTTTTAACACAATATTAGATTCAGGTTAGAGACCCTAGGGAATTAATTTCATATTTTTTCCAGGACTTTCGCTATTTTTAGTGTCTTGATTTTATTCAACTTTTCCATTGTAAATCCATCTAGTTTAGCTTAGGATTTTATGGTGCATTAGGACATAGATTAATTAGGCTTGATATTAGAATATTAGAAGGCCTTAGTGTGGTTTAGCTACTGATTTTAGAATGTTGATATCATGCAAGATCCTTTAGTTTTAGGACTTAGGCTTAGAAACCGTTCAAGTGTGTTTACATGATGTGTTTAGCTTTATTTTTGTTTTATGTGCTTTAACATGTATTTTGAACTAATACTTCTTCATTTTATTTTATGTTTTTTTGCCTTAATATTTGTATTCCACTTGTATAGGCTTTCCTATTTTTAGAACCAACTTAACTTACTTAGGAAGTAAGTTGAGTTCTTGTTCTTTTCTTATTTTTCTTTTCTTCCTTAGGAATAGAAAAACCTCACAAACCATTAGGATTTCCCTTTTGAATATAATAACTAAATTAGGGTTGAGTCTTAGTTCCCTTAGTTTTTGTTTTTTTTCCACTTGAGTCCTTCTTTCTCATCTCATAAAGAAAATAATAAAATACTTAATAAAGGTTGAATGTTATCATACGACATGAGACTTTGTTGCAGAGTACTTATCCACGTCCCATTTCGGGGCGAGGTGTAGGTTATCTACCACGATGGATAAGTCTTAGTATGAGAATATTCACAAACAATAAACTCAAAACACTTCTCATAAAAGACAACCAACAAAGACACTACATCTTCTCTTCTCATCTCCCTTTCTTTGCGGACGAATACGACTTGCCTCAACAGTTCAAACAGGGATACAATAAATACCCTCGAGTCAGATCCAGTAACACCTGAGCTAGAGCTATGGCAACGTCGTCCTAAAAAACACAAGCAAGTTCCCGCCTTAGTTAGGCAAACTACGTCGACTATGATCCTCATTTTCCTGATGAGGTACGTAGGCAGCGGGGTAGGGCTCGTTCGAGCACGTTCTTTATTTTCCCTACATTTACCCATTTTCTTTCCATTTTATTTTCCAATTCCCTTTCTCATTTCAGTTTCAACTCCAGTTAGCAATTCTTTTGTTCAGCAGCTTTATTCTTTCACACCCTTTGAAGCAGACAAACAAGCGTGGATCCCGTCGGGTACGGCGGATGGATTGGGGTGCTAATACCTTCCCAGTTCGTAACCGACTTCCGGACCCAGATCTTTGGTTCGCAAGGCCTCGTCCTTTCCTTCTTCCTTCAGTTTGTGCAGCATTACCTTTCCCGTTCCTTCGGGATAAAAATTCCTGGCTAGCGACTCTACCTTTTCCGCGTCACTTTCACGTTTGTACTAGGATGAAAATCCCGGGAGTGACACATTTGTATATGTATCTTGGTGATGGATGTTTATGTAAACATGAATTATGTTGATGAATCAAACTGGATGATATATATATATATATATATATATATATATATATATATATATATATATATATATATATCATCCAGTTTGATATATATATATATATATATATATATATATATATATATATATATGTATATATATATATGTATATATATATATATATGTATATATATATATATATGTATATATATATATATATATATATATATATATATATATGTATATATATATATATATATATATACATATATATATATATATATATATACATATATATATATATATATATATATACATATATATATATATATATATATACATATATATATATATATACATACATATATATATATATATATATATATATATATATATATATATGTATGTATATATACACACACACACATATATATATATATATATATATATATATATATATATATATATATATATATATATATATATATATATATATATATATATATATATATATATATATATATATATATGTTTGATATTATTCAATGTTTAGATTTTCCGCTTTTTATTCTAAATATTGAGATGTGGGTACAAGTATTTAGCTACTCCACTGTTGCATATCTATTGTTGAGCAGGTGTTGGATGTTTTAATTTCATGTATAATGTGACATACCTCTTTTATACTATGTTTCTAATTATACTCTGATGGAAATTTAATATGTGTCTAAATGATTATTTGATTATTTGGGGGTATAGAAAGGGGGTATTACATTACGTGGTATCAGAGCCAGTGTCGGGTCAGTTGTGTCTGTCATGTTGTTGTGATGATTGATCTTTTGTTTAATCTTGTTATTGTCTTTGGGAATAATCAGAATATGGCTTGTAGAAACGACAATGCGATGGCTACTACTTTGGAAGCAATGGCTAGGGCGGTGCAGGGTGCTCCGAATGTGAATGCTAATGATGAGTTCAGGAAGAATCAACCACCTGTCTTCAAAGGAAGATTTGATCCCGATGGTGCTCAAATTTGGTTGAAGGAGGTTGAAAGGATCTTTAGAGTCTGGATTGTGCGGAGGAGAGTAAGGTGAGGCTTGGATCTCACATGATGAAGGAAGAAGCCGATGATTGGTGGGTCGGTAGGCGTCTAGCTCTTAAGGTGGAAGATGAAGAGATAACTTGAGATTTATTTCGTACTGAGTTCTTGAGGAAGTATTACCCTGTGAGTGTGAAAGGTAAGAAGGAGATAAATTTTATTGAACTGAAACAAGGTAGTATGTCCGTAGCGGACTATACTGCTAAGTTTGTGGAGTTGGTTTAATTTTATCCTCATTATGTTGATACTACTGTTGAGTTCTCGAAGTGTATTAACTATGAGAATGGTTTGCGTCCCGAGATTAAGCAAGTTGTGGGATATCAAAGGATAAGAAGATTTTTGGATTTGATGGAATGTTGTAGGATCTTCAAGGAAGATAGCAAGACTCGTTCTACACATTACAATAGTTTGAATGAGAGGAAGGGAAAACAACCAGCTAGAAGTGGACCTTATGTGACACCTGTTGATAAGGGCAAGCATAGGGGAAACTTTGATAAGAGATCTGGAGGAGGAGGTTCTGGTTCTGTTAAGTTTTATAAGTGTGGTGAAATGGGTCATAAGTCTTTTGAATGTGGGAAGAACATAGTGAAATGTTCTAATTGTGGAGGCCTTGGGCATGCTACTACCGATTTTAGAAGGAATGTAGTGAAGTGTTATAATTGTGGAGAAGTGGGTCACATTAGTACTAAGTGTGCTAAGTCGAAACAAGCTCAAGCGAGCGGAAAGGTGTTTGCATTAGCAGGGACGGACACTACTAGTGCAGACCGTTTGATTAATGGTACATGTTGTATTTATAGTACGCCTTTAGTTGCTATTATTGATACGGGAGCGACTCATTCGTTCATTTCTCATGAGTGCGCTAAGCGTTTGAATTTGTTTATGACTTCTTGGGGTGGTGAGATGGTTATTGAGACTCCTGCTTCAGGGTCGGTAACTACGTCTTTGGTGTGTGTAAGTATCCTTTGACCATGTATGGTAATGACTTCATCTTGGATTTAGTTTGTTTACCGTTGGAGGGATTGGACGTAATCTTGGGTAAGAACTGGTTACAATGTAATCGAGTTTATATAGATTGTTATCACAAGTTAGTGAGTTTTCCTTCATTGGAAGATGATGATGAAGATGAGAGTTTCCTATCCACTAAAGAGTTGAAGAAACTTTTAGCGGACGATGCTCAATTGTTCGTTTTGTTTGCATCATTGTCGGTGGAGAGTGAAGTTGAACTCAGTGTGTTTCCAGTGGGTGTGTGATTTTCCAGAAGTGTTTCCGGAGGATATTAAGGATGTACCTCCAGAAAGAGAAGTTGAGTTTTCTATTGATCTAGTTCTGGGAACTAGACCAATTTCGATGGCACCGTATCGTATGTCAGCATCAGAGTTGGTAGAAATTAAGAAGCAATTGAATGACTTGTTGGACAAGAGATTTATAAGGCTGAGTGTTTCTCCTTGGATTGCTCCGGTATTGCTGGTAAAGAAGAAGGACGGGAGTATGCGGTTATGCGTTGATTATCGACAGTTGAACAAGGTGACAATTAAGAACAAGTATCCGCTTCCAAGGATCGATGATTTGATGGACCAATTGGTTGGTGCGCGTGTTTTTAGCATGATTGATTTGAGATCCGGATATCACCTGATTCGTGTGAAAAGAGAGGATATTCAAAAGACGGCTTTTAGGACACTGTATGGTCATTACAAGTATTTCGTGATGCCATTCGGGGTTTCTAATGCGTCGGGTGTGTTTATGGAATATATGAATTGTATTTTTCATGAACAGTTGGATCGTTTTGTGGTTGTGTTCATCGATGATATTTTGATTTATTCTAAGTCTCAAAAGGAGCATGAAGAGCATTTAAGGATTGTGTTACAAATTTTTAAAGAGAAACAATTGTATGCTAAGTTGTCGAAATGTGAATTTTGGTTGTCAAAAGTGAGTTTTCTTGGACATGTTATTTCAGATGGTGGTATTAGTGTTGATCCATCCAAGATTGATGCGATGATGCGATGGGAGACTCGTAGATCGGTTACGAAGATTCAAAGCTTTTTAGGCTTGGCGGGTTATTATCGGAGGTTTTTTGAGGGATTTCGAAGTTGGCACTTCCGTTAACACAATTGACTTGTAAAGGAAAGGCTTTCATTTGGGATATTCATTGTGACGAGAGTTTCATTGAACTAAAGAGAAGGTTGACAACGGCTCCGATCTTGATTTTTCCAACTCCGATGGAACCATTTATGGTGTATTATGATGCTTCATTGTTTGGTTTGGGTGGTGTTTTGATGCAAGATGGAAAATTTGTGGCTTATGCTTCAAGACAATTGAGAGTGCATGAAAAGAATTATCCTACGCATGATTTGGAGTTAGCGGTCATGGTGTTTGTTTTGAAAAGTTGGAGGCACTATCTTTATGGTGCAAGATTTGAAGTTTTTAGTGATCACAAGAGTTTGGAATATTTATTTGATCAAAAAGAGTTAAACTTGAGACAAAGAAGGTGGTTAGAGATTTTGAAATTATGATTTTAGTTTGAATTACCATTCGGGTAAGACAAACGTGGTGGCCAATTCCTTAAGTCGGAAGTTGTTACATGTGTCTGCATTGATGATGAGAGAATGAGAACTTATAGAGGATTTTAGAGACTTGAGTTTAGTTTGTGAAATGACGCCGAGAAGTGTGAGACTTGGTATGCTACATGTTATGAATGATTTTCTAACAACCGTATGTGAAAGCAAAAGTTGGATTTGAAGTTCGTTGATTTGATGATGAATGAGAATGAGGATTTCAAGGTTGATAATTTTGGAGTTTTGAGATGTTGTGGTCGTGTTTGTATTCCCAATGGTGCGCAGTTGAAAAAGATGATATTAGAAGAAGGACATCGAAGTAACTTAAGTATTCATCCAAGAGAGAATAAAATGTATCAAGACTTGAAGAAGATCTTTTGGTGGTCCAGGTTGAAGAGGGATGTAGCTCAATTTGTGTATGCATGCTTAACTTGTCAAAAGTCTAAGGTGGAACATCAGAAGCCTAGTGGATTGATGCAACCATTGGACATTCCAGAGTGTAAATGGGATAGTATATCGATGGATTTTGTTACAATTTTCCGAATATGCAAAGAGGTCATAATGTTATTTGGGTAATCGTTGATGGTCTTACTAAATCTGCTCACTTTATTCCAATTGATATTAATTATCCTTTGGAGAGGTTAGCTGAGATTTATGTTCTTGTGGTTGTGAAGTTGCATGGAGTTCCTAAGAGTATTGTATCGGATAGAGATCCTATATTTACATTGAGGTTTTGGGAGAGTCTGCAAAAGGCTTTGGGTTCTAAGTTAAGATTGAGTTCGGCTTATCATCCACAAACGGATGGTCAAACCGAGAGAACAATTCAATCGTTGGAGGATTTATTGCATGCTTGTGTGCTAGAGCAAGGTGGTGCTTGGGATAGTTATTTAGCGTTGATTGAGTTCACCTACAATAATAGTTTTCATTCAAGTATAGGTATGGCACCATTTGAGGCTTTGTATGGTTGGAGATGTCGAACACCTTTGTGTTGGCATGAAACCGGTGAGAGGATAGTAGTTAGACCAGAGATGGTACAACAAACGACGGAGAAAGTGAAGTTTATTCGGGAGAAGGTGAAAGCTTCTCAAAGTAGACAAAAGAGCTGTCATGACAAGAGAAGGAAAGATCTTGAATTTCAGGAAGGCGACCATGTGTTTTTTAGGGCTACACCTATTGCCGGTGTGGGTCGTGCTTTGAAGTCGAAGAAGTTGACTTCTCGTTTTATTGGTCCATATCAGATTACTGCACGAGTTGGTGTTATGGCTTACCGTGTGGCGTTGCCTCCGAATCTTTCGAATTTGCATGATGTGTTCCATATTTCGCAACTTTGGAAGTATGTTTCGGATCAGTCACATGTTATTCCTATGGACGAGGTTGAAGTGAGAGATAACCTTATGGTTGAAGTTTTACCGATTAAGATTTTGGACTGTGAAGTTAAGAAGCTAAGAGGCAAGGATATTGTGCTTGTGAAAGTAGCGTGGGGAGGCGTTTCGGAAGGCAATATGACTTGGGAATTAGAGAGTGAGATGCGAGAGTCGTATCTAGAGTTGTTTGAATCAGGTAATATTTTCGAGGACGAAAATTTCTAAAGTAGGGGAGAGTTGTAACGCCCCGATTCCGATTATTCCATTTTATTGTTGAGTCTTTTATATAAATTGAGTGATAATTATTTTATTTGTGAAATTGGTATGTTAATATGATATGTTGACATGTTATGTTATTTTGCTGTTTTTGAGAGTTTTCGGGAAAATTAGAATGGAGGGTATTTTAGACATTTCCTAATTGATGATAAGTTAGAAATTTAAGTAGAATTAGAAATTTTGAGAAAATGAATATTTGGATGGAAAGAAAAGAAATAGAAAGAAAAGGTATAATAGTAGAAAGAGAAAAGAAAAAGAGAGATAGAAAGAAGAAAGAAAAAGGAAGAGGAGAAAAAGAGGAAAATCTAGGAAATCTTCAAGATAGCTCCTAGGAATCGAATCAATCGGGTAAGGGTGTGAAATCTTATTATCTTATCAATGTGTATCATTATGTATGTGATTGTTTGAATATGTTCTTGTTGTGGTTGAGTTTAGAGGTTGTGAGTTTTTAGGGTATTTTGTGAGAAATCCTAAAAATCGGTGATTTAAACGGTTGAAACTCTTTTAAATAGAAGTATAATGACTAATATATGTTAGGGTTCATGTCTAGTGCTTGATTTTTTGTTGTTGTTGGAGTTTGAGTTGATTTGGGCATGGAAATAATGTTTCCCGTAAGCCTGGAAATTCTGGAATCGCAGAGCTCGCTCAGCGAGCGTATGAAATTCTGCAGAAGAATTGTTGATCTGGTATAGCTTGCTCAGCAAGCAGGAAACTCGCTCAACGAGAAATGCAGGAAGTTCCTCGCTCAGAGAGCTGACCCTCGCTCAGCGAGACCTGGGAGTTCTGTTTTGTGTTTTCTTTCGTAACCTTTGAACCGGTTATCCATTTTTACTGTTCCACATATCGTTTTGAAGCTAAAATTATGTATTTTCTCACGATGTCGAAAATTGTTATTTTTAACCGATTTTTACCCGACTTTTCCGATTAATCATAATTTTGTGAATTAAGGAATTATGGAATTTGATTGTGCGTTGTGGCCGTTTGGCAACATAAATGCGTTGTTCAAGCTAAACGTGAATGTATGTTGATTGTGAAAGATTCGTTGCCGTTTGGTGTAATTGATGCGAATGTATGTGGATTGTATGTAATTTTATGAGATGAATGCATGATTATATTGTGAATATGTATGCATTTCAAGAGTGTTTGAGTCATTTTGTATGTGAAACATAATGATGTACATTCTTGTGTTGTGGGATTCTAATGTAAATTTGTTGTAACATCGTGTGCCTATGTGAGGTGTGAGCGATGATTTCAACATGATTGTGTTCCCATGTGGGGTGTGAGCAATCAGATTGTGTGCCCGTGTGGGGTGTGAGCAATCCATAAACATTGTGTGCCTATGTGAGGTGTGAGCAATGGGTGAAATGATCACGAATGATTGTGTGCCCATGTGGGGTTTGAGCAATCGGATTGTGTGCCCGTATAGGGTGTGAGCAATCCATAAACATTATGTGCCCATGTGGGTGTGAGCAATGGGTGAACATCGTAGGCCCGACGGGGAGTTACATTGGTAACAAGCGATGGTTCCAATAAGTTACTGAGTGAACTTGAGATAATTGAGTCGGTACCGCATTGCATTTGCATAGAGTCGTGAGTCGGTCTCTATGATTTGCATTTTGTCATCTTTATATTTGTGCATTGATGAGTAAACATGAATATGTATGTTTATGTGGAGTGATGGAAATGGTGGAAGTATGCATGAGGAATATGCTTGATTATATATATATATATATATATATGGATATTTATACATTGTGATGTATATGTGTGATTGGAGATGAATTTTAGTGAGAATGTATTAAATGTGTATTTATATGCTAAGATATATAATTATATGCATTGTTATTATGATAATATTTCTCACCCTTCTGTTGTTTTATGATGCTCTATGAGGCATTGCAGAGTAGGTATGTTGGATGTCTTTTTGTGAAGCGTGTCTTCATTCTTTTGTCGATGGGCTCTGATATGTAGCACCGGGTAGCTAGGAATTTTGGTTGTGATGCCTTTTGTGGTCCATTTGTATATGTATCTTGGTGATGGATGTTTATGTAAACATGAATTATGTTGGTGAATCAAACTGGATGATATATATATATATATATATATATATATATATATATATATATATATATATATATATGTATATATGTTTGATATTATTCAATGTTTAGATTTTCCGCTTTTTATTCTAAATATTGAGACGTGGGTGCAAGTATTTAGCTACTCCACTGTTGCATATCTATTGTTGAGCAGGTGTTGATGTTTTAATTTCATGTATAATGTGACATACCTCTTTTATACTATATTTCTAATTATACTCTGATGGAAATTTAATATGTTCCTAAATGATTATTTGATTATTTTGGGGTATAGAAAGGGGGTATTACACTGTAGCTTCGCCGGTGGCTGAGATAAAATCGACAACATCTCGCTCTCCACAGATTCAAGCTTAACGCGTTTTGCTCCGATTTCGTACTTCACATAACCGCCGCGATCTTAAAGCCGTGAAACGTCGTCCTTGCTTGCTTTGCCTCCTTCTCCGTTCAATCCTCACCATAAATTGCGACGAAACACGATATCACCAGGTATGTTCCGCTCACTCTTCGATTCATCCATTATTCTTCTTCTTGCTATGAATTTACTTTTGCTCTGACTCTCTTTATTGAAATGTCGGTGTTACAATTGTTGTTGATAACACATTCTTGTAAAATTGCGTTGTTGTGATCTTGTAGATTATTGAAGATTGAGTGATGAAGAAGAAGATATTGCAGTTGTCGCAAAATTGATGAAGTTTTCTCAAGGTCTATGAAGATGAAGAGGTGAAGGAGAATCAAAGTTATAGAAGGTAGTTATGTGAAGATGGTAAAAAGGTTCATAAGATCTTGTTGTGTAAGAGAGCTCTGATGTAGATGTGGATTGAAGGTTCTATTGAAGGTGAAGATGAAATTGGAGAGATTCAGTTAGAGTTATTTTTGGTTATGTTGTGATTGAGGAGGGTGAAAGATTGAGATCGGGAGATTGAGGAAGGAGAATGTGGTTTTGGAGAGTTTTGTTATGAATTCGATTGGGAAGGAAGGACTGAAGAAAGTTTGGTATATATCGATTTCCTGCTACTCAGTTTTGTTATCAGTTTTCTATTACTCCTATTTTCTCTGTAATCCCCTGTAACTCCCCTTTTTCTTATTTCTGTTGTAAGATCGTAACTGATTTGTAATCGAATCATAACCACTTTTTTGTTATATCAATCCTTTCTAACTAAATTTTTGTGATGTATTCTTCTGAGAATTTTTCTGATTCTATTATCAAGAATACATTATGTTACTGATATTTTTTCTCTTATCAACTTTTGTAACTGTTTCTGATATATCCTTTATTTATCAGTTATCAGTGAGTATTCGGTTATAAGTTATCTTCCGATTTTGTTGTATTGATTTTCTGCATTACAATCTTAACTTCTAATAAAATTCTGTTAGTTTTAAGATTCGTTATACCCCAAAAAAACTTGTTTCAAAATTGTTGTATAAGCTTAGAATTGGATGGACATAAACTGCGAGATCAATGGTAACAATGATAAAAAATCAAAGGCTTGAGTATAAAAGATGGCCTTGATAATTGATAAAAATGGACTTAGAACATGGGGAATAATGTTTGAATTTGTGGATAAGTCAAAGAAGGGATCAAGATATGACATTGAACAACTTTTGGGATGAATTTAGATAATGAATTTGACAAACGTATAATTTTGGACTTTGACCTTAAAGAAATGAATTAGAATTAAAATGACTTTTGGAGAAGTGTAATATATTGTTTATTTGGTTATCAGATTGAAATATGGATAGAAATAAAAACATGGTTTATTGACAAGGAAATAGACATTTGAAGATTTGACTCAAAAATATCAACCGAACACTTGAATGAGTACTTCATCAAAATACTCATTCGCCAATGAAAACCAAATTGCATTCTCCATGACGATCTTGACTTCATTGTTTCAACCACAAATGACTTGTATCACAAGTAAAGACTTGAAAGAGTAACGATGTCTTAAGTATAATAAATATCTTGCCACAAAGATATCTCGGATAACCTGATAACAATGCATTGGAGAACCATTGAACGTGATAATATGATCCTCAATTAATGAAACGTCTATTAGCTAAAACATGAATAAGAAACCCTTAAACCTTCTTGAAATATGCACTAAATGAAGAAATGATTCGAAATGTCGAAATCCAACCCAACCCTAGCTCATGGTCAGTCTTGAGTAAACCCTGATGAAACCTTAATCACTTACTGCCTCTTATAAAATCTTGGGACAAATACTTGACGAATCCTTGATATGAAGATTATGATGAACATAACTCAACCTTTTACTTTGACTTGAATGAAAGAAAACTCCAAGTAAATAGGAAAGTCCGATCTAGAGCAATTTGTGATCAGATGTTATAAGAACCAATGAAATGATGAATGCAAAGTGCTAATGACCTAGATTCAGCGCATGGAGCACAATCTATGACCTAATGAAAGATGAAGATGAAATGTGAAGCATAAGCCAGTTAGTGATGATAATTATGAGGACAAATTTTGGGATGTTACAGCTGCCCCTATTCAATCAATTGTAGACCAGAATGGATGATAACAATGGTTTTCAGACGTTCAAGGTATGAAGGGATTGAATACCCGAATAAATCGTAAAATTTGCACTCTGCGGGAAATTAAATATGTTGGAAAAATGTCATTCTTGGATGACAACTCAAAGAATCGAGTCTGTCGTACTTGGACGGCATCGAACGAAATATCAAAAAAAGGACCAAAACTGACCTCGGTCAGACTGTGCGGGATGGAATATTGACCTCGATCAATAAACTCAAAATGGTCTATCATCCTCAAATGATAACCAAAACAACAAGACCAACCTCTAAAGGATTGAAGAAGAGAATGCCATCCTCGAATGACAACTCACAAAAGATCCTCGGATCTAACACGAAACCATCTTCGAATGGAAACACAATGGTATACCGGCCTCGGTCAATAACCAGAAACAAAGACTGGCCTCAGACAAACTTTGCAAAAGAGACATACTAACCTCGATCAATAGGCTCAAAATGGTCTATCATCCTCAAAGGATAGCCAGAACAACAAGACCAACCTCAAAAGGACTTGAAGAAGAGAATGCCATCCTCGAATGACAACTTAAAATACGAAACTGACCTCAGACAAAATCGAAAGCAACGAGCTCATCGTACTTAGATGATAACTCAAAAGAAAACAAGATCGTCGTACTTAGACAGAATCTAAAAGATGAGACCATTGTACTGAAATGGAATCCAAAGATGAAATCCTCGTACTGAGATGAAGTAAGAGACATGAGACCATTGTACTTGTCGTACCTCGAAAAATACGATCCTAAAACAAAACAACAGAGCCGCCACCTAATTCTATTTATTCTACGAGAGAAAAGGGAGATATAGATACAACCTAAAGGAAGGATAAGAAATGGTTTACGAAACCAAATTCTAAGTTCAGGAGTCGGTTACGCAAGGGGAAGGTATTAGCACCCCTCACGTCCGTTGTACTCAACGGGAACCTCTTAGCTAATATGCGATTAAATGTTTGATCTTAAGTCTATGTCTTCTAAATGATTATTACTATGTTTGCTAAAGTTTTAAATTATTATGATAGAGAAAAGATTAAAGTTTTTTATTATTGATTTAAACGGAAAAATAATTAAATTTTTTATTAGGGTGCTCGCGAAGGATTAAAATCCCCGTGCCTACGTATTCCCTTGTGCAATGGGAAAGTCAGAGCTTCGTAGTTCGTGCGACTACGGTTTTGTGATTTTTTAATTGAACGATTGTTTAAAACGCATTCTACTGCTAAGCGTAGGCTTATACTCGCGGTGGAGGCTGAAGCGCTAGCTTGTTCGAGAGATAGAATGATTTAAACAATGTTCGTTTTAGAAGAAAGTGTTTGACTTTGTTAAGATGTTTTAAACGAAAGGGCGGTTGAACACATCACGTGGGGCTAGCCCATGTTGCGGTCCAATCCAGAACGTGCGGAATGCTAGACTCCGGAGTTCTGTCTTTCGTGATTTAATTATAAAAATGATTTAAATTTGTTGGTATACGAATGATGATTGAACCATCGCGTGAGGCTAGCCCATTTGCGGTTCAATCCAGAACGTGCAGAATGCTAGACTCCGGAGCTCTGTTTTCATACGATTAAATTATGCGATTATGATTTGAATATTTTGATATACTAATGGTGATTGAACCATCGCGTGAGGCTAGTCCATTTGCGGTTCAATCCAGAACGTGTGGAATGCTAGACTCCGGAGTTCCTTCTTTCGTAATTAATATTAATTTAAGGTTTGAATATTTTGATATACGAATGGTGATTGAACCAACGCGTGAGGCTAGCCCATTTGCGGTTCAATCCAGAACGTGCGGAATGCTAGACTCCGGGGTTCCTTTTTTCGTAAATTAATTTAAATGAATTGAATTATTTTTTATACGAATGGTGATTGAACCATCGCGTGAGGCTAGCCCATTTGCGGTTCAATCCAGAATGTGCGGAATGCTAGACTCCTGAATTCCTTTTTCGTAATTTATTTAAGATGCGCGAAAACGTGCAGATGGCGATCACAAGACCGACTTACGTGTGTGCAGTGTAGGCGAGAATTGCTTACTCGGCGTTGGACCGAAAACTTAATTATTTTGAGCGAGTTAATTTATTATTTTGAAATATGGTGCCCACATTCGTTTTTCACTTGACAATATATAGTCGTAATGTGAGAATAAATATTCAAGTTCACACAATTCGTTCATCAACATCACAACTATGTGATGAGCAAAGAAATTAAATTATAAATTACACAAATAAAATTGATTTAAAAAAATTATCTAACTAAATTAAATACAAACATTTAATAAGATTTATTAACAAACTAAATAAAAATAATAAAAATAATTAATATAAAATAATCGGTTTTATATGATTTTGAAAAAAAGAAATAATTGAATATAAGAAATTAAAAAGAAACTAAACTAAACAAAAATGAAAAAAAACATGGCTGGAATGAGAAAAGAAAACAGGGGTGCTGAAAGCAGGCCCAATAAGCCTAAGGGTTGGGGACCCAAAATATTGGCTGGGAAGAGAAACCGACCGGGTCACGGGCCGACCCGGTTCGGTTGGGTTAATGCTTGACCTGAAGAAGACTTAGGGTTCAAAACGGAACCCCCATTCTCACGCTATCAACAAAAACTCGGATCCCCTCTTCTCGTTCACACGCCCTCTCAAACCTCATCCCACTCCCTCATTCTCACATCTTCTCACTCAAACCCGTCTCTCTCCCGATTCAACTTCCTCTCCTCAGCAAAAGAAAAAAACGAAACCACAAGCATTTTCAATTCAAACATTACATCAAGATCAAAATATCAACATGTGGTGGAATCACAAAAAAAATTATTCAAATCCTATGTATCATATGAACGAAACCCTAATTCCCCAAATCCAAACGGCGACGCAAATTCACAAAAAATGGCAAGAGTTAGAAAAGCAACAATGGACAAAGCAACACAAACAATATTTACAGTTCCAACATAAAGAGAAATTAACGACAAATCTACCGATTCAGAAGCCTCAACGGTTTACGGTAAGTTTATGTCTCTCTGCTTCTTGATTCGTCGTCCCCTTTCTACTCCGCCCTCTTTTTGTTCGGAAAATTGTTGTTGTTAACGACCGTTGAATCTTGAATGAAGGTTGTTCTTGATAGAGTGAGTTTAGGGTTCTGCGCGGCTAGGGTTTTTTTGTGTGTGTTCTTTTTGATGTCGCTAGGGTTTTTTGTATTCGGATGCGGCCTCCCTTTTCTCAATGAAATCCTCTTCTTTTATAGCCTAAAATTAGGGTTTGCAACTTTAGAAAACTTGCTGAGAAAATGAAATTGGAATAGGTCTGGCATCCCTTTTTGCGTCAAACCTGCTTTTTACCAAATTTGTGAAACATTGGGTCTTGCATCTTCTGACTTTTGTCTATTAATGCACCTTGGTTAGCCTAGCTTCAAACTGATTTTTTTGAAATGAACTTCATAAGTTAAACCTGGACTGGATTCGTTATTTCCTTTTAACTGCTGTAAACCTTCTTTTTTACGGTTTGTTCTCCTCTTTTAACTGCGGTAAAAATCTTTGCAGGGTGCAGTCAATAAGCAAGTTAATGAGCAGGGCATTTCTGTTTGGAGTTTCGAGTAGCATGCTATCGAGTTTGCGAAGAGCTGGAAGATTGATACAAATATCTGTCCTAGGCCTGCAAGTCATTACTTCGAGTTTCCTTCCATCCGGAGATGTTTGCCAAGAAGGTATCAATTCAACAATGTTATCACTAATGCTAACAAGCCATTTCATCTCTCTCTGCCACATTTCTTCTCTTTTTCCATCCACTGATTGCTAGAAACAATTAAAGTTTTCAAAAACGGTTCCTGTATTCTTTTGAATTTGTTTGCTGATTTCTGGGAATTTTGCAGGTTGGAAATGATGGCGCAAAAGTGATGGAAGTGAGAAGGTTGGGATCTTGAACATAAGAAATCCCGAGAGCACTCCTTAGAACAAACAATTGACACTTGAAGATCCAATTAATGGGAGCAAACGAACAAGAGCATCGGTCTTTCTTTGTGGGATTGCTGCTGCTTTGTGTTGACGGCTGTAGCTGCTGAAGGTAAGCAGAATGCTCTTGCTGCTGTAGTTGTTGTTGCTGATGTTTTTTTTTATAATTCTTACTGGTGATGTTTCTGCAATGTGCCGTCTCAGGCTTCTTTTGTGAACCCACTTTTGTGACGTCTATTGGTATTGTTTTCAAAACTCCCTTGCTGACCTGCAGCTCACGTTTTAATTATGTGATTTTTATCTCAATTTCATGTTTACCGCGGCTGGAGCTTGGGATTGGGAACCGGAGAATACTCGGATGGACGAGCTGATATGGAGGATGCATTTGTGGAAGATGCTGCTGTTGCATTTGTTGCTGCATCGGTCTGTATAACATCTTGAATAGGACGACCAGTAGCAGCCGAACTAATTTCTCGCCGAAGTCCGCTGATGACTCCAGTTGTAAGAGTGTGGTCAAGTCCAAACGGGTTCCCAATAGCATACACTTTCTGACCAACAAGCAAGCCAGCAGAGACCCCAACAGGTATAGGTCTTAGCTTGTCTTTAGGCGCATCAACGCGAAGCACGACAACGTCCTTGTCTTGGTCAAAACCAACAACTTTTGCATCATAAGTTGATTGATCTGCAAGAGTGACCCTGAGATCAGAAGCTCCCCTGATAACATGATAATTGGTGACTATATGACCATCCTTATCCCAAACAAAACCTGACCCGGATCCTTGAGGAACCTCCAACACGTCCAGAGTAAACGCATCCTGCTTGATAGCAAGATTAGTTATGTATACAACAGAAGGAGTATTTGAAAGAGATGAACAGTAGCTAGTTCATCGGTCTTCAACTTCCTTGGTGTAGTTACAACAAAAGCAGAAGCTGGATCAAGATTTGAAATGAAGAGAGTGAAAGAGAGAGCAATTGAAGTACAGAAAATGAAAAGAGAATCTAAATAGGTTTTAGGTATAGAGAGGTTTGGAATTGAAATTGGTGTTTTGGTTAATGGATAAATTTGGTCTCTCTTAGGCTTAGACTCAATGTAAAATATATGAATTAGGACCTTTGGAACTTGTATTTTATTTTGAAATTAATCTGAATTTTGCAATCCACTTATTCATTAGTAAACTTGAATTTGTCATCAAATATTGCATTTGGCATGGTCTTGGAATGAGTTTTGACGTGGAATATGTACTTGAGATGTAAGGTTGTTGTGAACTTAGGATGAATTTGAAATTTGAATTGGAATGGAAATAAATAACCTTGAATTGAAACTTGGAATCATGATATGAAATTCGAATTTGGGATTTAGAATTTGGAGTTGAAATTATGACTTAAAATGGATTGAAATTAGATTGAAATTAGAGAAATTGAGTTTGGAATTATAACTTGAAATAGAAGTTGAAATGAAAATAGAATAAATGAAGTTGTAACTTTAAAAAAAATCTAGAAAGTTTGGATAAAATAAAAACTTGGAAATTAGATTAAGAAGAAGAAAAAAAAAACTTGGAATGGAAACTTGAATAAAATTTGGAAACTAAACTCTTGGAAGTTGAAAATGAACTTGGAATAAATGAACGTTCAAGTCGAATAGAAATTTAGGACCAAAATCCACAATAACCAAAACTCCAAATTTTCAAGATTGGTTAGAATACACTCATAACCTTGATCGGAGTCCAAAAGAACATCAATCCGAATCTGGCACACAAAAGGAACCTTGTACCAAGCTTAAATGGAAAACAAACATCTTGACTTTGAAGCAAAGAACTATGTCAAATTTCCACTTGAGTTAGGTGACAAATAGATACCAATTGAATCAACCTCCAACACTCGTTACAAAACCACAATCCTTCCTTGACATTCTTACAGAACCTTAGAATACCTAATATGCATTTTGGTATGCTTATGATGAGATGAATACATGACATGAAAATGTTAGGGGTAAAATTTGGGGTGTGACAGCTGCCCCTATTTAAATAACTTCACCAGATAAGATGAGTGATGTTAATCCTCATAAAGTCAGAGTGAAAGGTATTTAAATATAGAAATAACCGAAAATTTTGCCCCTAAATGCACAGACATGCTATGAACTTATGAGGGACACCTATTGGACTGGGGATATGATATGTGAGATGCAATGGCCTAACATGCTAATTTTTTTGAATATGGTATGATGAGGACAAATGCAAACAGTGATCCACATAAACGATAACGAAGGTGAAGACTCACTGGGGATAACAATATGCTGGGGATGTCAAGACGAAAATGGGAACGAGATGTATTCGAAGTGATAGATCAACAGGTTCAAGTGTAACTGCTGGCACTAAGAACAACAAAAGACGGAAAACAAAACATAGATTAAAGACAAACTATCTGGAGTGATGAGTTAGCAAGTTCAAAGTGGCTGCTGGGGATCTCAATATAGCGATTCAGTGATTGAGAAAGATAGAAATGATCTCGACTCGGCAGCCAGGAGAACCAAATAGCAGACAATGACACAACGGTCAGGAAATAGCAGACATTGACTCGGTGGTCGTGAAATAAAATAACAGACATTGACTCGGTGGTCTGGAAATAAAATAACAGATAACGACACGGTAGTCTGGAAATAAAAATGACAGGCATAGACGCGGTGGTCAGGACAATAAAATAACCGATAGAGACGCGGTGGTCTGGAAATAAAATGACAGGCAAAGACGCGGTGGTCAGGAAAATAAAATTTCGGGTAAAGACGCAGTGGTCTGGAAATAACAGACAGGCAAAGACGCGGTGGTCCGGAAATAAAATAACAGGTAAAGACACAGCGGTCTGGAAATAAAAATTCAGGTAGACGCGGTGGTCAGGAAAATAAAATTTCAGGTAGTGACACAGTGGTCAGGAAAATAAAATGACAGGCAGTGACACAGTGGTCTGGAAATAAAATGACAGGCAAAGACGCGGTGGTCTGGAAAAATAAATAACTGTCATAAGTCTAACATAGTAAATCAACAGGTTCAAGTGTAGCTGTTGAAACTAAGATTGGAAAATGAAAACAGTATCCAGGCAGTGGCTCTGTGCATACATACTGACACTGGGAGTAGCATGCGAAGCGTTTAAAGATAAATCAAATGGCTCTAAGCGACCAAAGCTGGAAAATAAGAATAAATGTTGGGGGTTTCAACGAGATAGACGACCAACCTCAGGAAATTCTTAAAACGAAGAACTTTTTAGAAGAACTTTTAGGAACTATCAGGGAAACACAGATGCATTTGAATTAGACAGTTCTAAGTCTTAAGCAAACAATTTAAAGGATTCATGCCAATGATAATTCGGCTTAAAAAAAGGAAGTACTGGTTGTACTAAGGTACATCAAGAAGGGCCTCTGCAGGGGATACCAGTGTTGCTGGGAAAAGAAATTTCGGCCAACCACACTGCGGGGTACCAACAACAATGGACAGAAGACAGTAATCCGGATCTGGGGTTAGACAGACGACAACTGGGGATAGACAGATGATTATGCCAAATGCTTATGCGATGAACATGATGCGAATGATCATGATATGCAAATGTTGACTCTATGGAGAGACAGAGAGTTTTGATAAAGCAGGAAGAGTAGGATCTCAGCGCAAATACTCAGATGAGCAATAAGAAAGATGCTGGGGAGATGTCTTCAAACTTGGAAATCGGTGCTTGGTCCAAGGATTCATCCAAGAGTGCTACCAGCTTATAATTCTCTGTGGGGATTTCTGTAATAATTGCATCGGAGTGTTGTCACCAGCCAAAGGTTTTTAGAAGACAGAGAATCTTTTAATTTTTCTAAAGTCAAAGAAATTTGAATGTTTTCCCGTACGTTTCCAAAACTGTTTCTAAAATTTTTTTTTTTTGTCATTTTCAAAGTTAAATTGTAATTCAGTAAAGACATTTTGCATAACAAAGAAAATAAGAAGCTGAACGACAAAGTTTAAAGGCAAAGGTTGTATTTCATTCAAGAATGGCAGCTTGCCAATAGCAAAAGCTCCATGGAAAATTACAATTTGAAAATGGCAATGGGGAAAGGTCTACATTGAATCCAACGACCACTATAATCCCTAATAACTAAAACCGCCCAACACCTTGCTTCTGACAAGAACGAATGGATTGGTCTTCAAGTATTGATCTTCAATGATAAACACCATCTGATACAGTCAAATGCCTTTGTCCCTAACTTTTGCCTGGACCGCCCTTTCGGGTTTTCAATCCACCGGGACGCTCTTTTTTGCCTAAGCCGCCCTTTCGGGTTTTCAACTTAGCGAGCTCTATTTTTTCATTTTTATCCCTAACTTTTGCCTGGATCTCCTTCATAGGTTATGATCCACCGGGATACCCATTTTTGCATAGGTCGCCATTTCTGGTTTTCGACCTATCGGGTTTTATTTAGGCATAATATTTTTTGACTGCATCAGAATTCACCGGGTGTTTCAGTTGTTCACCATCCATAGTTGTGAGGATTAGGGAACCTCCGGAGAATGCCACTTTCACAACATATGGGCCCTCATAGTTAGGACTCCATTTCCCACGCATGTCTTTGTGGACTGGCAAGATTTTCTTGAGTACAAGGTCTCCTTCTTTGAATTCTCGGAGATGGACTTTCTTGTCAAATGCTCTCTTGATGCGCTTCTGATACAACTGGCCATGGCACATGGCGGTCATTCTCTTCTCATCAATGAGGTTCAGTTGGTCATATCTGCTTTGGACCCACTCAGCTTCCTCCAGTTTGGTTTCCATCAAGATCCTCAAAGATGGTATCTCCACTTCGATAGGGAGAACTGCATCCATCCCATACACCAAAGAGAAAGGGGTTGCCCCTGTTGAAGTGCGAACTGATGTTCTGTATCCGTGTAAGGCATACGGTAACATCTCATGCCAGTCTTTGTAAGTCTTCACCATCTTCTGCAAGATCTTTTTGATGTTCTTGTTCGCAGCTTCAACAGCTCCGTTCATCTTCGGACGGTAAGGAGAAGAGTTATGATGTTCAATCTTGAATGTGTCGCACAACTCCTTCATTGTCTTGTTGTTCAAATTAGTCCCATTATCTGTGATGATTCGGCTTGGGATCCCATATCGGCAGATAATTTGGTTCTTGATGAAACGGGCAACCACTTGCTTCGTCACGTTGTTGTAGGAAGCTGCTTCTACCCATTTGGTAAAGTAATCGATTGCAACCAAGATAAATCGATGACCATTGGAAGCTTTAGGCTCAATTGCCCCTATCATGTCAATGCCCCACATTGAGAAAGGCCAAGGCGATGACAGAACATTCAAAAGTGTCGGAGGTACGTGCACCTTGTCGGCATAAATCTGGCATTTATGACACTTCCTGGCATACTTGAAACAATCTGATTCCATGGTCAACCAGAAGTATCCAGCTCTCAAAATCTTCCTGGACATGGCATGTCCATTGGCATATGTTCCAAATGATCCTTCATGGATCTCTCTGATCAATAAGTCTGCTTCGCGCTTGTCCACACATCTGAGCAGAACCATATCATGATTTCTCCTGTAAAGTACATTGTTGCTGAGGAAAAACTTGGATGCCAACCTCCTCAAAGTCTTCTTGTCTAGAGTTGTTGCATCAGCTGGGTACTCCTGATTTTGCAAGAAGTTCTTGATGTCATAGAACCATGGTTTCTCATCAGTTTCTTCCTCGACCAGTAGACAGTAGGCTGGTGCAGTTTTTCGCTCGATTGTAATGAGTGGAGCTTCATTAAGAAATCTGACTTGGAACATAGATGCCAACATAGCCAAAGCATCTGCAATTTGATTTTCTGCCCTTGGAACATGATGGAAAGTGACTTCGTCAAAGTATTTGATTAACTCCACAATGTGGGATCGGTAAGGGATCAAATTCTCATCACGGGTCTCCCATTCACCTTTGACTTGGTAGATTACTAAGGCTGAGTCTCCACACACTTCAAGGATCTTGATTCTGGTATCGATTGCAGCTTCGATACCTAAAACACATGCTTCATACTCAGCAATGTTGTTTTTACATTCAAAGCACAATCTAGCCGTGAAGGGAGTGTATCCACCATCAAGGTTCATCAAAACAACTCCCACACCATGCCCCGTGTAATTAGAGGAACCATCAAACATCATCTTCCAACGAGAACCTGGCTCGGGACCTTCATCTGGACCTGGAACTTCACAGTCCTTTATCAACATAATGTCCTCGTCTGGGAAATCGAACTTCAGAGGTTCATAATCTTCGACAGGATGATCAGCAAGGTATTCAGACAAAACACTGCCTTTAATAGACTTCTGGGTTACATACTGGATATCATATTCGGATAACAACAAGTGCCAACGGGCAAGTCTTCCAGTCAAAGCAGGCTTCTCAAAGATGTACTTTATCGGATCCATCTTTGAGATCAACAAAGTGGTGTGACAAATCATATACTGCCTGAGACGTTTGGCCGCCCACGCCAGAGCACAGCAAGTCTTCTCTAAAAGCGAATATCTGCTTTCACAGTCTGTGAACTTCTTGCTTAAGTAATAAATGGCGTGCTCCTTACGACCGGTTTCATCTTGTTGGCCTAATACGCAACCCATAGATCCTTCAAGCACAGTCAGGTACATGAAGAGAGGTTTCCCTGGAGTAGGTGGGGTCAAGATAGGAGGTTCCTGTAGATAAACCTTAATTTTCTCAAAAGGCAGTTGACAATCAGGACTCCACTCAATTGCTTGATTCTTCCGAAGCAACTTGAATAGAGGTTCACATGTAGCAGTTGTCGCTCCCACTAAATGAAGCTAAGTCAGATAGGGTACAGACGCGAACGGTCGGCGAGAGGGACAATGAGAACACACAGCCGTGAACTCACTGGAGAATGAATAGAGTCGCCAGCTAGGCATTTTTATCCCGGAGGAAAGGCAATGCTGCATAGACCTAGAAAGATACGGATAAGACGGTTGCGAACCAGAGAGACTGAGAAAGGGGGTTGGTTACAACCTGGGAAGGTATTAGCACCCAGATTGTCCGCCGTACTCGACGGGATCCACGCTTAAAAGATTTGTGTTTTAAAGGGGTAGTGTCAATGCAATCTGTGTATAAAGAGCTGGAAAGCAATATGTACAGGTGTCAGTGCAAAGTGTAAAGTATGAAAGTGTCAGTGTAAAGATAAGAGTGAAATGCTCAGGAGTATGAGGCTGAGAAAATAAGGCTGGAAAGAGGGGGAATATACAGAGACTTTTGTTCGATAACTGTTAAGTTATGCCTACGTATCCTCTCGTGCAATGAGGAAGTCAGAACACCGTAGTTCGACCCAAAGAGACTGAAAGATGATTTGACTTATGAACTGCTTGCTTGTCGATGCTCAAGTGGATGATCTGTCTGGCACAGATGCTAACTGTCTTGCATTAGACGGAAGAAGCAAGTTCTCGTTTGTGAGTGAATGAGATGAGAAAAGAATCCCGGAGGAGACGATTATTGTTTGTTTTTGTGTTTTCAATATTTTATTGCTTTTGAAAGTTTGTCGTAAGTTAATGAGCTTAAGCCTAAACCAATGGATTTAGTAAACTCATCACATCTTCCCTCTGATTAGGGGTAATGAGAATACCTTAAGTGTGAAGTCAGCTTCTCACACTTAATCACCTTTGATGTAGGGTTAAGATCATTAACCTACTTGTGATTATTTAGATGTTTTTGGTATTTTTGTTTAGCGTTAAGTAATGAGGTTAAGCCATAATCAGGGATTAAACAGACTCATTACACCATCCTAATAGAAGGATAATAGATGAGAATGTTTAAGCTGAGGAAAGCTCCTCAACTTAATCCATGATTAGGGATTAAACTCATGACAAAACAAGCTTTTGATTAAGTGGATTTTATTTAATGGTATGATGATGAAGTGGATTTTATGATTTGTAAGACAACTTGAGGGGGACTTGTCCATTAACACTAGGGTTAGTCCTTCTTAGCCAGTTAAGGAAGAATTAGAACCCTAATGCAAGGCCCAAGTTACAAGTGTGATGTCTTGATGATTATTAAGTGAATTGATTAAGAGATTTAAACACATTAAGGGTTTAACACTTAGGATTAAAGTTATACACTCCATCCTAAGAGAAGGATGCAGGCATAAGCTTAATCACAAAGCCTTAAAGCCTTTAGGGTTTAGTCCCTGATTATGAGATGAGAAGAGAAGACTCAAAAGAGACACAAAGGTAAAACTAAGAGGGGAGACTAATCAAAACCCTAATCATTGTCATGCTTGGTTGTTCCTAGGGTTTGTGAGGTTTTTCAAGAACAATCTCCAAAGGCCACCAGGAAACAGATGAATAGGATCAAAAGAAGCAAAGTGACTTGCTTCATTCAAGAAGTCAAGTCACTTGAAGAAAGAAAGTGGGAGAAACAAGAATGAGCAAGCTCAATCTCAAACACATATAGAAATGCAGCAATGGATGCAAGAGAGATGAAAAGAAAAGTTATGAGAAGTGAAGGCAAATTCACTTCTCAAGTTTACTTACCACCTGAAATGTTAGAAAGAAATGCAATGCAATGCCAAATGAAGTGAAATGGTATGATTCTAAACAAAACCAGAAGCATGTTGATGATGAAAATGATGTTATGAGATGCTGCAAACATGAGGCAAGGCATGGAGATGTTCATACAAGATCATGAATGCAAATGATGCAAGTTAAGGAGCATGAACAAGCATGGAAAGTTATGAAGCATACAAAGCAAATGACATAGCAAATATGTGATGCAATGATCAAACATGCTTCCTATGTGTCTTAAGATGTCAAATGAATCACAAGAATGCTTGAAATGCTAAGACAAGTCATGTTATGCAAGAGAATGCAAGAGGTATGCAAATGAAAGCCCAAATTAGGGTTTATGAATCAAACAACAAACAAAAACCCAAAACAGAAGCAAACCCTAAGATAAAAAATGGAAAATGCCACTCAAAGAAACCCTAACCCTATACTAAACCAAGGTCCAAGGGGGAGGTCTCAACTCTTAACCCATCTCAAGTTATGAATTTTCTAAGTTATTAGGGTTTTTAGGGCTCTTAAACAAAAGAAATGTCAAACAATTTGAAAATGAGGAAACAAATCATGGCCATTTAATCCTAGAAACTACATGCTAAACACAAAACAATGCAAGAAGAACCAATGTCCAATCCCTCTTAGATAGGCAGAAATGAATTTTTGAACTTATGATCAAAATAATGCACCAAAAATGATTTAATTCAATGAAAAATTCTTAAAATGCATCAAGATCAAAAAAGAAATTTGGTTTGAAGGTTGGACAATGTTTCTAAATGTCTTAGAACATTTCATGAATTTTTTGGTGATTTTTAAATACTTAAAAGTATTTTTAATAAATTAATTTCCATTAATCAATTAAAAATAATCTTTTAAATATTTAAAAATACTTTTTTAATGATAAAAAATAAAGTAAAAATATTTTTGGGTCTTAAAAATTAATAAAACTTTTAAGAAAAAGTTTCATAATTTTTAAGACATTTTTGCTATTTTTAATTAATTATGCAAGTTAAATGAAAATAAAATGAAATAAAAAATAAATAAAATGTAAGTAATCAGAAAGAAAGGCCAGGATTGAGTCTAAGTTTGAAACGGTTGACTGGCGCCAGATCCAGTGGCCAGGATTGAAACTGAGGTAATTAAATTAATTATGATTAATTAAGCTAAGACACGTGGATTAGGGCTAATCAGAGAGATCCAGGCCACACATGCGCGCGGGTAGTCAAACATTTCAACACATCCTACGGCCCAAATTCAAACTGGAATTAATTACGTGATTAGGGCTTAAACACTCTCAGGCTGCCGGAGAAGACTTCCGGTCGTCTTCTCCGACAGCATCTCCACTGAAAAATCCCCAAAACCCCAAAAAGCTAACTAAAATGAAATCCAAGAACTGGGAAATGATCCTTACACCCTCACGAACCAAAACCCTCACTCAAAACAAATTTATTTTCCCTAACAAAGCTATATCGAAGAAAATAAGAACTAGGGCACGCAAGTTTCAGAAGCTAATTAAATACTCAATTCACCACCATTTGCAAAACCAAAAGCATACTCATGATCAGGAAGACACAAAGAACAAGTTTAGAACAAAAGAAATGATTTCTGGAAAAATATTTTTCAAGCTACCTGAGATTCGAAGCTTTCACTCTGATGACTTTCTGGCCACTTCCTTCAGTACAATCCACTCCACTTGATCCCCAGATGATGTTTGAATGCTTTGGAGGAGTTTATATTGGCTGGATGAGGAGTTTGACAAGCTTCTGCTCAAGCTCAGTCAGAAATGGCAATGGAGTTTCAGGCAGTTTCAGGTCATGGTGAATGGTTGTTTGTGGTCCAGATGATGTGTGGAGAAGGTCTGTGGTGTTTGTTTTGATGTTTGTGAGCTAGGGAGAGAGATTCGAATGGAACTGCAAGTTGAGGTGAAGAATGGCAGTGGGGTGTTCTTGCTCAAATCAAGCCTGGCTCTTGGTGCTTTGAGGTCTATGAAGTGTGGTGAGATGAATGATGAAGATGGTTTTGATGTTTGATGGCTGGGCAGAGAGATTCGAAGACAAATGCAGCTTGGTGTGTTTTGGTGTATATGTTGAATGAGTGAGTTTCAGCCTTGCTTCTTGATATCTTTGGCTTGCTAAATGATAATGTATTTTAATCCCATAGGTCAGATGATGTGACCTGGCCTATGGTGATTGGTAAGTTTGCTTTTGCAAAAAGTCAAGTTTTGTGTAAGGCAAGTATGGCTTGATCTATAGCTAGTACAAAGCATGGCTTTGGTGCAGCAAGGTGAGGTGATAGGCTAGCAAAGTGCAGTAACCAATGCAGCAAGTTGTAGGAAGAATGATCATGAGTTTTTGCAAGTTGTGGCTTTTTGGTTCACATGTGATTTCCTAATCCCACAAGCCATAATTCATGGGCATTCTTGGTTCAATTCTGATTTTTATGACTTAGAGAATGTTTGCATACTGATTTGAAATGAACTAGAAGTTGCAATTGGCTTTGGTCCATGATTTTGCAAAATTTCCATTTGAGGCATGCCTTGAAAATCAATGATTTTGGCCAACTTTGCCACACCATAACTTTTGATCCAAGAAGAGTTTGATCATGTTCTTGTACTTTTTGAAAAGGGAAAGATGAGATCTACAACTTTCATGACCAAAGTTTTTCCATTTGAAGCATTTTTGGATCAAGAATCAAGGCTTGAAAAATGACCTAAAATGAAGCATTCTTGAAAAGTCAACTATGCCCAAAAAGTCAACATTTGCAAAAACCCTAAATTCTTGATTTTTGTGAACTTCAACCTTCTTCCATGATCAAATAAAGATCATATACACTCAAAATGATGAAGATCACCCATTGGTTGGGTCATTGGGGGCCTCAGATGCCCTGATTTTACACTGACTTGTCTGAAAAGTCAGCCCTTGATCAGATGACTTCCCCATGGAATTTATTCATAAAAATTGATATGCATACTCCCTATACCATATAGAGACCAATGGAAACAAGAATGACCAAAAAATTTGGGGTTATGGCCTCTGAAACCAAAACCCTAATTTTAGGTCAACTGTGCAGTCAAAGCCTGGCTCTGCATCCACTCAAACCCTAGTTCTTGTGATTCCTTTGCATTTTTGACCTTGTGAGGATGTAATATGATGCTTGAACACATGTAGACCCCTTTGAATTGATTGGTTGCCTTTGGAGTGGCTCAAGAAGCCCTGAGATTGCTCAGATCACAAACCCTAGGTGCAGATGACTTAGAAACTATGCAGTGAATCAAAAGTGAGACATGGGATACTATGATTGTGTTTATGCATATGAAATGATCACAAGCCATGGTGAAATGGATGAGGGCAAATTTGGGGTGTTTACAGCTGCCCCTATTCAAACATGAGTTAGCTGTGCAGGGTGTAAGCAACGGCTTAACAGGCAAACAAGATAACTTGTGGTTGAATACCAAAGACAGTCCAAAATTTGCACTCACAGAATGAAGAAGAAAAGGGATATAGATTGTAAAAGAAAACAAAGTATATTGTAAAGTGTGAGCGACGGAGGACGACCGTCGAGCAGAGGACGACTGTTGGGTAAAGTGTAATGACGGGGACGACCGACATGCTGAGAAAAGTGCCGAAAATAAAGCAATGACGGGGACGGCCGACATGCTGGGGAGAAGGTAAAGCTAAGACGGGGACGGCCGACTAGCTGGAAAAATAAGAAATTATGATGGGGACGGCCATCAAGATAAAGCTGTAAAATTTTCTGGGGAAACATGACGGGGACGGCCATCAAGTTCATGAAGGTAAAGTAACCAACGATGGGGACGGCCATCGGGCTAAAAGGGAAAGGGACCACGACGGGGGCGGCCATCGGGTTAAAGAATAAATGAAATAAACAGATGATGGGGTACGACCATCAAAGGTGAAGGACGGTCACCTAGCAGGGTACGGCTGCTCTGTGGGGATAAAAGAACTATGATGGGGACGGCCATCAAAGGTGGAGGACGACCACCTGGCAGGGTACGGCTGCCGAAAATATCAACGATGGGGACGGCCATCGGATAGAAAAGGTCAACGATGGGGACGGCCATCGGACGAGCATGATGGAGGACGACCATCAAGAAGTGGAGGACGACCACTCAGCAGGGGACGGCTGCTCTCAAGGTTTATCACAACGCAGGACGAGTGTCAGATAACCAAAATCAACAATGGGGACGGCCATTGGATAAAGTGATGAAGGACGATCATCAAAAGGTGGAGGACGACCACCTAGCAGGGGACGGCTGCTAAAAACAACGATGGGGACGGCCATCGGATGAGCATGATGGAGGACGACCATCAAGAAGTGGAGGACGACCACTCAGCAGGGTATGGCTGCTCTCGGGGTATCATAACACAGGACGAGTGTTAGATAAAGGAAAAAAGCTTTGTTGGTGATCTACTGGGGATATAGTGAACACGGACGAGTGTTCACAACCAAGAAAGGAAAGTATAAGTGTTTGGTATTGCGTATAGATTAGAGATGCGGACGAGCATCCTTAGACTATGATACGGACGAGTATCATGTAGAAACAAATACTGACACATGTTCAGAGATGATGATACGGACGAGTATCAACGGGTTAACAAAGAACACGGACGAGTGTTGAATCTGAAGGGACTCTTCTGGGGAATAGTAGACACGGACGAGTGTCTATATTCAAGAAGACAAAAATGTTTGACACAGTGTATGGATTAAAGATGCGGACGAGCATCCTTAAGACTATGATACGGACGAGTATCATGTAGAAACAAACATTAGACGCAATGTTCTGAGATGATGGTACGGACGAGTACCAACTGGTTAACAAAGAACAAAGACTACTGTTGAATCTGTGGGTATATAAAAGGTATATACAAGATACGGACGAGTATCTGAGTAGTATGACATGAGTAGCGAGTACGAGTATTGTATAGATGGATACTTTAACTGCTGGGGAGAGTGACACGGACGAGTGCCAAAAGGAGGAAAGTAATATAAACAAGTATCTGATATACAAAGTATAGATGACTGCTGGGGATATGACACGGACGGGTGTCAAAGGATTATATATGGGTATATGTGAGTGCAAAGAGGGTGTCTTTGGCTTTCTGCGGGTGATTTGACACGGACGGATGTCAAGAAAGTATCTGTAATGCGGGTAATCTTGCTTGTAAAGAGTGTTCAGGCGACTTTACTGGGGAGTGATGATACGGACGGGTATCAAAAGGTGTATATGGTAGTGTTTGTGATTTGAGAGGCAACTGTTTTTGCTGGGACTCTAGTGAGGATTTCTGTACAATGATGATGAACTGTTATTATTCACAAATGTTGGTTCACAGCATGGCTTATGATTATGCTATGCGTTGGATTTTTGCCGTAATGCTCCGTATTAGACGGAATGCTACGCTCTGAGGGGATAGTATGATGCAAATGCCATGATTATGCAAAGATATCAAACCGGGATTCGGATCCCGTTGCTGCGAAGATCTCTGGCTGATCTGTTTGAAATGGACCTCCCAGCTGGGGATGAGATCATTGGTAGATCTGGTGAGATGTATCCACTTGGGGATATATATGCCACTGATTGACATATCCTTGTAATGTGGGACCCAGCTGGGGTTTGCAGAAACCTTCTGTACTCTGTTGTGACTTCTTCGTGCGTTGCTCTTCCGGATAGAGGCTGAGGATTCTGTGGGGAGATGATTCCCTGACTCCTGTACTCAGCTGAGGATGAAATGGCAACTCGGCTGAGGTATTATGAGAGGCAACTCAGCTGGGGAGAGCAACAGGAGGCAACTCGGCCGGGGATAGAGCATTTCGGATGCTGAGATCTTTTGTTGATTTGCCAGCTTGCCGGGATGAAGCTTACATGCCCCAAGTTGTGTCCTGTATACCTGCGATCCTGCAAAGATAAGGAAACGCACAAAAGGTCCCGAGGTATCCTTCACTGGATTCCGCTATAGGAGTTAAGTACTTTCGAGAGTAACTATATTCCCTGTAAGCATGTGTTTTATATATTTTTTGGAGAAAAACATCTGTACTTATGCAATTGATATTTTTTAGAGACATCAGACATCCTTTGCAAAATAAAAAATATACAAAACGAAACATGACTGAAAAATCTGATTTTATTAATTCATGTGTCCTGAATTGGCAAGATACAGTCAAAGAAACATATCTCCTGAAATGAGGAGATTGTCACAAATTGAGAAACAAAGTGCTGGCAGTGTTGATGACGCTTTAAGGAGCTTCCCCTTCTGCTATGACTCGTATGACAATGACGTTCTTCTCGTCTTGCTTTCTGAAAAGGCTGATTCTGTTGAAGCTTTCCAAGTTGTGAGTGATACAGACGAACTCAGAATGCAGTTGTTCGCTTATTCCCTTATTTTGCATGGATCGCCCTTTCGGGTTTTCAATCCATCGGGATACCCATTTTTGCCTGAGTTGTCCAATGCGGCTTTTCAACTCAGCGGGTGTACATTCTTTTATTTATTTTCCCTTATTTTTGCCCGAGTCTTTTATTCTGTTTTTGACTCGCCGGGATGCCCTATTTTTGCCTGGACTTACATTCTGTTTTTATGTCCAACGGGTCATTTCGTGCGAAGTATTTTTTAACTGCATCTGAATTCACAGGGGACGGGAAATCTTCACCATCCATGGTGCTGAGCATCAATGCTCCACCGGAGAAAACTTTCTTCACCACAAATGGTCCTTCGTAATTTGGAGTCCATTTGCCCCTGTGGTCTGTATGAGGAGGGAGGATTCTTTTCAGCACAAGATCTCCCACTTGGTACTCTCGGTGCCTGACTTTCTGATCGAAGGCTTTCTTCATTCTCTTCTGATACAATTGTCCATGACAGATTGCAGCCAATCTCTTCTCTTCAATCAGACTCAGTTGCTCGTATCGGGACCTAACCCATTCTGCTTCACTCAATTTGACATCCATCAAGACTCGCAAGGAGGGTAATTCAACTTCAACTGGTAGGACTGCTTCCATACCATACACGAGTTGATACGGTGTTGCCCCAGTGGATGTCCTGATTGATGTGCGATACCCATGCAAGGCAAATGGTAGCATTTCATGCCAGTCTTTGTAGGTGACTACCATCTTCTGCACAATCTTCTTGATATTCTTATTTGCTGCCTCAACAGCGCCATTCATCTTTGGCCTGTAAGGAGAAGAATTGTGATGTTGAATCTTGAAGTCCCGGCATAGCTCTGCCATCATTTTGTTGTTTAGATTGGAACCATTATCAGTAATGATTCGCTCGGGCACTCCGTATCGACAGATGATATCTCTCTTAAGAAATCTGGCTACCACTTGCCTTGTGACATTTGCATATGAGGCTGCTTCAACCCACTTAGTGAAATAGTCGATGGCGACCAGGATGAATTTGTGGCCGTTTGAAGCAGTTGGCTCAATCTTGCCAATCATGTCGATGCCCCACATGGCAAAGGGCCATGGTGAAGACATGACGTTCAAAGGATTCGGAGGTACATGCACTTTATCTGCGTAGATCTGGCATTTGTGGCATTTCCTGGCATAGGCACAACAGTCTGCATCCATTGTGATCCAATAATATCCTGATCTTAACAACTTCTTAGCCATCGCATGTCCTCCAGCATGGGTACCAAAAGAGCCTTCGTGCACTTCATGCATCAACAAATCTGCTTCCGTCTTGTCAACACATCTGAGGAGTACCATATCAAAGTTCCTCTTGTATAAAGACCCATCAGTGTTCAGAAAGAAACTACCAGCAAGCCTTCTCAAAGTCTTCTTATCATTGGAAGATGCCCCAGGTGGGTATGTCTGATCCTCCAAGAAGCATTTAATGTCATGGAACCAAGGCTTATCATCTTTGACAACATCTGCTGCAAATACATATGCTGGCCTTTCGAGTCTGGACACTGAAATCTGAGGTATAAAGTTAGCAGCTTGAACTTTGATCATGGACGAAATGGTAGCAAGAGCATCTGCAAACTAATTCTCGTCCCGAGGGATATACTCAAGCTTGACTGTTGTGAAGAATGTCAACAACCTTCTTGTATAATCCCTGTAAGGTATCAGATGATCCTGGTGTGTATACCATTTCCCATTGGTCTGATTGATCACCAAAGCTGAATCTCCGAATACGGTCAATGTCTTGATCCTGAGGTCAATGGCTTCCTCAAGACCCATAATGCAGGCTTCGTATTCAGCTTCATTGTTAGTGCAGTTGAAAGTGAGTTTTGCCGAGAAAGGCATGTGAACTCCTCTGGGTGTAATGAGTACTGCACCAACACCACGACCATTCATGTTAACAGCCCCGTCAAACATCATGGTCCATTCTTCTTCCGGGTCAGGCCCTTCAGTGTGAATAGGCTCTTCATGATCTTTTGTTTTAATGAACATGATGTCTTCATCAGGGAAGTCAAACCTCATAGGTTGGTAATCATCGATGGGTTGCTCAGCAAGATATTCAGACAATACACTGCCTTTGATGGCTTTCTGAGATGTGTATTGGATGTCATACTCTATAAGGATCATTTGCCATCTTGCAACCCGTCCGGTAAGCGCTGGCTTCTCAAAAATGTACTTGACTGGGTCCATCTTCGAGATTAACAAGGTAGTGTGGGTCAACATATACTGTCTCAGTCGGCGAGCAGCCCACGCTAAAGCACAACAAGTTTTCTCGAGCAGTGAATAACGTTGTTCACAGTCGGTAAACTTTTTGCTTAGGTAGTATATTGCATACTCTTTTCGACCAGACTCGTCATGCTGGCCCAGCACACAACCCATTGACTCTTCTAATACTGTCAAGTACATGATTAGAGGTCTTCCTTCAACTGGAGGCATAAGGATTGGAGGTTCTTGCAGATACTCCTTGATCTTGTCAAAAGCCTTCTGGCAATCTTCATTCCACCTGACCGTTTGCTCTTTCCTTAGCAGCTTGAACAAGGGTTCACAGGTTGCTGTGAGGTGAGATATGAACCTTGAAATGTAGTTCAATCGACCTAAGAACCCTCGAACTTCTTTCTCAGTTTTCGGTGCAGGCATCTCTTGGATGGCTTTGACTTTATCAGGGTCAACTTCAATCCCTTTCTCGCTTACAATAAATCCCAGCAGCTTACCGGACCTTACCCCGAATGTGCATTTGTTGGGGTTCAACTTCAGTTGGTACTTTCTCAGACGCTTGAACAACTTGAGCAGATTCACCAGATGGTCTTCTTCAGTGAGGGACTTGGCGATTATGTCATCCACATAACATTCTATTTCTTTATGGATCATATCGTGGAATAATGTCACCATAGCCCGTTGATACATTGCACCGGCATTCTTGAGCCCAAATGGCATTACCTTGTAGCAGAACGTGCCCCAGGGTGTGATGAATGTTGTCTTCTCCATGTCTTCAGGTGACATTTTAATCTGGTTGTATCCTGAAAATCCATCCATGAAGGAGAATACCGAGAACTGAGCCGTATTATCCACCAATACATCAATGTGAGGTAATGGGAAGTCATCTTTTGGGCTGGCTCTGTTCAGGTCCCGGTAGTCAACACACATTCTTACTTTGCCGTCTTTCTTAGGCACAGGTACTATGTTAGCAACCCACGGTGGATAGCTAGTTACAGCGAGGAACCCGGCGTCCCATTGCTTTTGTACCTCCTCCTTGATTTTCATAGCCATGTCTGGACGAGTACGGCGCAGCTTTTGTTTGACCGGTGGGCACTCTTCTCTCAAAGGCAGCTTGTGCACCACAATGTCGGTATCCAACCCTGGCATGTCTTGATACGACCAAGCAAACACATCCACATACTCCTGAAGTAGATCAACCAGTTGCTTCTTCACTGAGTCTTGCAGGCAGGCCCCGATTTTAACCTCTTTCACGTCTTCCCCTGTACCAAGATTAATCACTTCAACCTCCTCCTGGTGAGGGGTAATAACCTTTTCCTCTTATCTTAACAACCTGGCTAGCTCTTCAGGAAGCTCATATTCTTCTTCAACCCCTTCATCAGCTTGATTGATCGGATTGTCAAAGTCATACGATGTCATAGCCGTGCTGTTGTCGGTGCTGTCAGGAAGGCACTTTCTGCAAGGGTCAAGTTTGTTCATTTTAGTGACTTGATTTTAATCTTTATTTAGAAAAGTGAAATGAAGTTGTCATTTTGAAAACACCGCCATTTATTTTTTGTACAAAAAGAAAAATGGAAAAACAGTGAACGAAAAGAAAAAGACTCGTTTGCAAAAAGATGTCTGATATTTCATTAATTGATCTTGTTTGCACAAAAAGTACAGATGGCCCGATTACAAAATGAGTCTTGTCATCTTGGGCAAGATGCAAGACTTTGATGCATGCTTATAAAATACAGGAAATAATAATTACTCTGATCGAGTAACTCTTATAATTTCCTGGGAAGACCAGTTCGAGACACTGCTCCCCGGGATCTTTGGACGAATCCAGCTTTCCAGGTTGTGTTCTTCTTCTAGCTCGTCTTCCAGACAGTTGATAGCATCAGGGGTAAGCATCCCCCCACTGACAAAACCAGGCTCTCCAGCAGCCTTTGCTTGATGTTGAGTTGGTTTGTAACCCAACCCAAATTTGTCTTTCTTCTCCTCCACAGCTAAAACTTTGCCCCAGCCTAGGGCAGTTCCTTCCTCAACAACCTTCCGGGCTTGTTGGTAAGATGACATGGAGATTCCAGATACAGCAGATGCTTCATTCACATTCAAGGCTTCAAATCCTTGGCTCATCGTTTCATGGATCTCCCCATCCATTTCAATATACTTATAAGTAGCCAGATGGCTAACAAATATATCCTCCTCCCCACAGATTGTGACAACTTGGCCTTCCCACTCAAATTTTAACTTTTGGTGAAGGGTAGACGTTATTGCGCCGGCGGCGTGAATCCAGGGTCTACCCAACAAACAGCTGTAGGCGGGCTGAATGTCCATCACATAAAAGATAGTTTTAAAGGTCTGTGGGCCAATTGTCACAGGTAGCTCAATCTCTCCCAGAACCGATCTCTTAGAACCATCAAAGGCTCTTACTACCAGGTTGCTGGGTCTCAATGCCAATCCATCATATTCTAACTTCACCAGAGCCTTCTTTGGTAAGACATTCAGGGATGAACCTGTGTCTACCAGCACATGAGAAAGGACAGCTCCTTTGCATTCCATGGTTATGTGTAAGGCTTTGTTGTGGTTGCGGCCATCCGCTGTCAAGTCAGTATTGGTGAATCCTAGCCCATTGCTAGCAGTAACATTTCCAACCACGGTTTCCAACTGGTTGACAGTAATCTCTTCAGGCACGTAAGCTGCGTGCAAGACCTTGAGTAGTGCATTCCGATGGGCTTCGGAGCACATAAGCAGTGAGAGGATAGAGATTTTGGATGGCGTTTAGTGAAGTTGATCCACAATTTTGTAATCACTCTTTTTGATGATTCTCATAAACTCATCAACTTCTTGATCGAACGGCGTCTTCAAGGCTTCCTTAACAGCTTGATCTTCCTGCACCGGGCTCTTTCCTTTTGCCTTGGCAGCAGCTTCTGCTTCGGCAGTAGGTCTTTGAATTGGTGGAGCAAAGAGACGCCCGCTTCGAGTGAAGCCTCCGCCTCCCCCCACATTATCTACTTGTGGTGCAGGTGTTGATGTTTCAAGAGTGATTCTTTTTCCTTCGCAGTATACGTCAGAGCCATAGTGCCAAGGGATGGCCCTATTGCTTTCATATGGTACTGGTCCAGGCACCGTGACAGTGACTGGACTGATTGCTGCTGCTGAAGGGACTGTAATTGTTTGTGGATCATAAAAGATTGTAACTGGTGCTCTGGTGGGAGCAGCACTTTCTGAATGGTAGGCAGAATTGTTCTCAGGATCATAAAATATTGTGACAGTAGAGACATCTTCATGATTTATTGCTGGAGTTGTAGGAGACAATGGTGGAAGAATGGATGTTGTCGTTGTAGGAGCTTCATAATGGAGTGATGCTGAAGTTGTAGCAGGAAGATTTGTTGAAAACTGACCAGTTGAGATAGTAGATGAAGTACTTGTTGATGAAACCGAAGAATTGTCAGGAACAATAGTTGCTGCAGTTGTAGGAGGTTCTGAAACCGTTGCTGATGATATTGCTGGATTTGTTGGAAATGATGTGGTGATCTGAAGTTGGCCACTCTGAATAAGGCTATCTATGTCATTCCTCAAATTATCGCACCCATTTACAGAGATATTGCAGTAAGCACAACCCAATTCACACCCTGGGAACATCTGACATTCCAAGAGCTGAGCCTTGATTTCTACCAATGGTGTCCTGATCTGTCCCACACTGGTTATTAAATAAGACGGTTTGTCTTCTTCAATAGCGTTAATTCGGGGACCACCATGATTTGGCATTGGGTTTTTATTGACATTGGGCGGTGGTGCGAAATTCAGAGCCTTGGAGTCTACCAGGTCTTGTACCTTCATATGCAGAGCCCTGCATTTTTCTGTACTGTGGCCAGGTGCGTTTGAATGAAAAGCACACCTAGCATTGGAGTCATAATTCCTTGGTAGACTGTTGGGATCCGGAGGTGCCAACGTTCTTAGCTCAACCAGGTTGAGTTTCAGAAGCTGTGGCAGCAAAGTAGCATATGGCATGGGAATCGGATCAATCACTTTGTTAGCTTGAGATGGCCTTTGTTGGAACGGCCTTTGCTGGTTATTATTGTTGTTGCTGTTGTTGTAATTTCTTGGAGGATACTGATTTTGCTGATGGTACTGAGGTTGTGGTTGATAGTTTTGTTGAGGAGGTTGATAGACTGGTAGAGGATGAGCTGAAGCAGGGATGGTGACTGCTGCTATTGACCTCTGAGCATATTGGGGCCTACCCCTGTTGGTGTGGATGGCATTGGTCTCGCCAGTTCTTCTCGGGCCTGCAAAAGGCTTTCTTGTACTACTGGACGAGCTTGCACCGTTGTCTGAGATCTTTCCCATTTTTAACAAGCTTTCAATTCTCTCCCCGGCTATGACAACATCTGCAAAGCTAGTGGAAGAGAAAGCAGCCAACCTGTCAATATATGTTCCCTGAAGGGTGTTCATGAACATATCTGCCATTTCCCGTTCAGACATAGGTGGTTGAACAGCAGCAGCCAGTTGCCTCCATCTCTGGGCATATTCTCGGAAACTCTCCCTTGAAGACTGTGACATTCCCATTAGGAGGGTCCTGTTGGGTGCCATGTCGAGATTATACTGATACTGTCTGATGAAGGCCTCTGCCAGGTCCTTCCAGCATCTAATAGTTGCCCTTGTCAAGTGAGAGTACCATTCTCTCGACGCTCCAGTTAAGCTGTCTTCGAAATAGAACATCCAAAGCTTCTCATCCATTGTATAGGCCTTCAGCCTTCCCAGAAATGACTGTAAATGAGTCCGGGGGCATGAAGTCCCGTTGTATTTTTCAAAGCAAGGAGGCTTGAACTTATGGGGGATCCTGACCCCGTCTACCAAGCCCATGTCCATGACATCGAAGCCCAAAGAGTTTTGAGATTCTAAGGACCTCAACTTCTCAGCTATCTCATCCAATCTTCTATCATAAGCCTCTTCCCCAGCTCCCATTACTGTGAACTGGTCTTCTTGAGGGTCTTCCTGTAGTACCCTTCCTGCTGTGGCAGTCCCTTGTATATTGACAGGGATGTTGGCCTCTGGATGGAGATGGGGTCCAAAAACTGGGGGATTGACATGAGGTTGGACCCTCTCGTTGTTACTTGTGCCAGCAGTTCCCACATGGGGCTCCTCTTGATTCCTCCCTTCTACCAAAGCTCTGAGCCTCTCCTGGCTTTGAGCTAAGTTGTTCATTACTTCCATGAACTGTGTTATCTGAGTTCTCATCTCCAACCTTTCGTTGGCCATCTGGTTTCTGACCTCCGTAAGGTCCTGCTGCATCTGATCCATCTGAATTCCCGGAAGGTTGTTTCGGGTTGGATAACGGTGTGGACGGTTGAGGGGAAATACCCGGCGCCTAGCAATAGTTCCTGAGCATCACAACAGAGGTTAGCAACAACAAAACAAAAACCTACAAAACAAACAAAGGGTTAGCATGCAATGCAGTTATGCTTATTTGTTCTCAAGGTATCCGGTTTGGCCTTCAGTTTTGACCCTTCCAGACCCTTGAAGATACTGTTGTTGCTTGAAGAAAGCTCAGAGGAAGCAAACTAACACCAATATATTACAGAAGGTGAAATAATACAGCTTGTTCATTTTACAACACAAGTCCCCTAAGGGATCAAAATACATCACAAAAAAGTAAAAGTACATGGAATAGAAACAACAACAAGCAAATGGTCAAACACCAAGGCTAAACTCATCCTCACGAACTTCCTTGAGAAGTGCTTCGGTCACAGGATCAGCCGGACGCTCCGTGAGATTCCGGATAAGGAGGTTCCGGGTTGCAACAGCTGCTGCTAGCTTTTTGTGCTGAGTTTGGTCCTTGGACCTCTTCACCCCTGCTTTAATCTTCAATTCTGATATTTCCCTCTGGGCTGCTGCCAGGGCTTCTTGCTGTTCTTTTGCATTAGCTTCAAGTTGCTCCATCTTGTCTTGAACTCTCTTGTCCTCCAGGGTACGAGCCTCGGTGATCCTGACCCACCGGGCTTGACTCTCCTTCAAGTACAAGTCTGTCCTCGCTCTCTGGAACTGGGCTTCTTTGCAAGCATTCTTCAGAATTTGTTCACCAGCCTTAGACTTTTTGATATAGTCCCCATACTTTTCAATCTTAGTCAAATGCTCCACTCTCAACTTCTCCAACCTCTCAATCTCCCTCATACCTTCACTCCTCTCTCGGAGGGTCTTCTGCAAAGCCTGGGTTAGCTTCTCATTTCTTTCCTTCAAGCTCTCAAACTCCTCCAAACTGATGGTGGCAGGGGGTGGTGCTGAAGATGACTCAGTCATGTCTTCTATGGTAAAGGGCATCCCAGAGAATTGGGCCCTGGCACGGGACCACTCATAATATTGTGCTGATGCCACATTATTACACTTCCCCAGAATGGTGACCCCCTTGGTTTGAACATTATCCCAGGCCCAGGCAGCCTGCCTAACAACAGCCAAACTAATCTTGTTCTCACAATAAAGGGTCTCCACCAAGTCCTGTGCCTTAGGAGTATGGACCAGTGCATAGCCCAATTGTCGTCTAAACAGCAGAGGGTTGTAATTGATACTACCCTTAACTCCTATTAAAGGCACATTGGGAAAATGTCCACAGCTGGTGATGATATCCCTGCCCTTGGTGCTCTGAGTGCACCATCTGATATCTGCTGAAGTTAGAACAGTGAGTCTCTTAGCCCAGTTGCTCTGCTGATGAGGGTTTAGGAATGCATCTGTCCTGGGTAAGTGCCTGAGAAGCCAAGTGTGAAACAATGGAGCACAAAACCTCACTAACCTCCCCCTCTGCTTTTCATTCCTCTGATGCACTGAAAAGTAAAGATCCCCCAATAAAGTTGGCACTGGGTTCTTCAAGATGAACAGATGGATTGCATTCTTGCTAATGAATCGAGGCTCATCTGCAAACAACACAATTCCATATACACTTAGGGCCAACAAAGCACAAACAGCTTTCCACTCCCCCAGGGAAGCCTTCAGACTAGCTTGAGAAATTAAGAAGTCCAGATGAAAGCCAGGGATTCCAGCTTTAGAGGTCATATGCTGCTCAATCAAAACAGGTTCCAGATGCAAAGCCTTTGCTACTTCTCCATTAGCAGGAAAGACCATCTCAGGGTTGAAAGGAATTTCTCTCCTGATAGGCATACCAACTAATGAGGAGTACTCTTCCAATAAGGGGCCCAACTGAAAGTCTTGAAAAGTAAAACATCTCAGTGGAGGATCATAAAACTGAATGCAGGTGTGGATGAGGCTCCTCTGTGAAGGGTCCAGATCCATAACCATGTCCAGTATATCTCCATAACTCTCCCTGAACAAAGGTATGTGATCTGGAGTGATCAGGGTCTGAATCCTCCTGATGTCTGATAACTCTGGCTGGAAGAAGTGATAGGTGATGTTGCTCTTTTTAGGAGCCATGATGCTGAGACTGAGTAGAGACTGGTGCTGATGACAATGCTGAAGTGATGAGCCACTGGTTGGCTGGTGCTGGTGATAACTGAAGCAAGTGCTGATAACTGAAGCAGGTGTTGGTGAAGATGGGCCAATACTGAAGATGGGGTCAAAACTGGCCAAAAATAAAGATGGATACCCTGAAACAAATAAGCAAATGTCAATATGATGCAATGATTATGTATGCAAATGATATGCAAAGGGTCTGTGACTGAGCTGGATCTGATCAAAATGCCCTGATATTGGTCCAAGTGTGTTCAAGAATTCCAGATGGAGGTCTATAGATCCAGCAACCAAGGTAGGGGGCTCAAATAAAGAGCCATATGTCCAAGTTTTTAGAATCACAAGAACTGTCCAACATGGAGTACTCTTAACAAACAAAGTAACAGGGTATTCTGAGGTCAAGGTACCTGCAAACCTGTAAACAGCCCAACCCCCTCACAGGTGGTGTTCTAGAACAAGGGTCCTCAGACTTGGATCAGTTATGAGAAGTGTAAACACTTCCAACCCGGAGGTACAGTGTTTACAATAACCATAACAATTCCTCCTCTAATTCACCTCAGTTTCTGAAGGTCAATACTAAAGGTCATCCAGACTTAGCAGGCTTCCCAGATAGCCCCAGCATTGCAGGAAATCTGCAACACAGAGTTCTCAAGAAGAAACCCATATCTGAACCGTGTTTCATATTCCCGCACCAGACCGAAATGGAATGGGAAAGAATATGATTCACTCTAGCCTAGGTGTCACTCAGGTCCCAGGTATAGGGCCTTAACTCTCAATAGAACCCCACCCACCAAAGGAAAACCAGATCCAGCCAGCAGTACAGTATGACAATATGGTATAATGCAAAAGCAATAAAGAAAGCAGTGAAGCAAACTGTACATAAATCAAAAATAAAATACATACAAACACAAATAAGCACATAACACCCCAGTAAGCACAAATCAATCAAGCGCTAGGAGGAACCCACAAAAAGAACCAGAAGCCCTGGTTGCAGTATAAGGCTCCCCAGCAGAGTCGCCAAGCTGTCGCTCCCACTAAATGAAGCTAAGTCAGATAGGGTACAGACGCGAACGGTCGGCGAGAGGGACAATGAGAACACACAGCCGTGAACTCACTGGAGAATGAATAGAGTCGCCAGCTAGGCATTTTTATCCCGGAGGAAAGGCAATGCTGCATAGACCTAGAAAGATACGGATAAGACGGTTGCGAACCAGAGAGACTGAGAAAGGGGGTTGGTTACAACCTGGGAAGGTATTAGCACCCAGATTGTCCGCCGTACTCGACGGGATCCACGCTTAAAAGATTTGTGTTTTAAAGGGGTAGTGTCAATGCAATCTGTGTATAAAGAGCTGGAAAGCAATATGTACAGGTGTCAGTGCAAAGTGTAAAGTATGAAAGTGTCAGTGTAAAGATAAGAGTGAAATGCTCAGGAGTATGAGGCTGAGAAAATAAGGCTGGAAAGAGGGGGAATATACAGAGACTTTTGTTCGATAACTGTTAAGTTATGCCTACGTATCCTCTCGTGCAATGAGGAAGTCAGAACACCGTAGTTCGACCCAAAGAGACTGAAAGATGATTTGACTTGTGAACTGCTTGCTTGTCGATGCTCAAGTGGATGATCTGTCTGGCACAGATGCTAACTGTCTTGCATTAGACGGAAGAAGCAAGTTCTCGTTTGTGAGTGAATGAGATGAGAAAAGAATCCCGGAGGAGACGATTATTGTTTGTTTTTGTGTTTTCAATATTTTATTGCTTTTGAAAGTTTGTCGTAAGTTAATGAGCTTAAGCCTAAACCAATGGATTTAGTAAACTCATCACATCTTCCCTCTGATTAGGGGTAATGAGAATACCTTAAGTGTGAAGTCAGCTTCTCACACTTAATCACCTTTGATGTAGGGTTAAGATCATTAACCTACTTGTGATTATTTAGATGTTTTTGGTATTTTTGTTTAGCGTTAAGTAATGAGGTTAAGCCATAATCAGGGATTAAACAGACTCATTACACCATCCTAATAGAAGGATAATAGATGAGAATGTTTAAGCTGAGGAAAGCTCCTCAACTTAATCCATGATTAGGGATTAAACTCATGACAAAACAAGCTTTTGATTAAGTGGATTTTATTTAATGGTATGATGATGAAGTGGATTTTATGATTTGTAAGACAACTTGAGGGGGACTTGTCCATTAACACTAGGGTTAGTCCTTCTTAGCCAGTTAAGGAAGAATTAGAACCCTAATGCAAGGCCCAAGTTACAAGTGTGATGTCTTGATGATTATTAAGTGAATTGATTAAGAGATTTAAACACATTAAGGGTTTAACACTTAGGATTAAAGTTATACACTCCATCCTAAGAGAAGGATGCAGGCATAAGCTTAATCACAAAGCCTTAAAGCCTTTAGGGTTTAGTCCCTGATTATGAGATGAGAAGAGAAGACTCAAAAGAGACACAAAGGTAAAACTAAGAGGGGAGACTAATCAAAACCCTAATCATTGTCATGCTTGGTTGTTCCTAGGGTTTGTGAGGTTTTTCAAGAACAATCTCCAAAGGCCACCAGGAAACAGATGAATAGGATCAAAAGAAGCAAAGTGACTTGCTTCATTCAAGAAGTCAAGTCACTTGAAGAAAGAAAGTGGGAGAAACAAGAATGAGCAAGCTCAATCTCAAACACATATAGAAATGCAGCAATGGATGCAAGAGAGATGAAAAGAAAAGTTATGAGAAGTGAAGGCAAATTCACTTCTCAAGTTTACTTACCACCTGAAATGTTAGAAAGAAATGCAATGCAATGCCAAATGAAGTGAAATGGTATGATTCTAAACAAAACCAGAAGCATGTTGATGATGAAAATGATGTTATGAGATGCTGCAAACATGAGGCAAGGCATGGAGATGTTCATACAAGATCATGAATGCAAATGATGCAAGTTAAGGAGCATGAACAAGCATGGAAAGTTATGAAGCATACAAAGCAAATGACATAGCAAATATGTGATGCAATGATCAAACATGCTTCCTATGTGTCTTAAGATGTCAAATGAATCACAAGAATGCTTGAAATGCTAAGACAAGTCATGTTATGCAAGAGAATGCAAGAGGTATGCAAATGAAAGCCCAAATTAGGGTTTATGAATCAAACAACAAACAAAAACCCAAAACAGAAGCAAACCCTAAGATAAAAAATGGAAAATGCCACTCAAAGAAACCCTAACCCTATACTAAACCAAGGTCCAAGGGGGAGGTCTCAACTCTTAACCCATCTCAAGTTATGAATTTTCTAAGTTATTAGGGTTTTTAGGGCTCTTAAACAAAAGAAATGTCAAACAATTTGAAAATGAGGAAACAAATCATGGCCATTTAATCCTAGAAACTACATGCTAAACACAAAACAATGCAAGAAGAACCAATGTCCAATCCCTCTTAGATAGGCAGAAATGAATTTTTGAACTTATGATCAAAATAATGCACCAAAAATGATTTAATTCAATGAAAAATTCTTAAAATGCATCAAGATCAAAAAAGAAATTTGGTTTGAAGGTTGGACAATGTTTCTAAATGTCTTAGAACATTTCATGAATTTTTTGGTGATTTTTAAATACTTAAAAGTATTTTTAATAAATTAATTTCCATTAATCAATTAAAAATAATCTTTTAAATATTTAAAAATACTTTTTTAATGATAAAAAATAAAGTAAAAATATTTTTGGGTCTTAAAAATTAATAAAACTTTTAAGAAAAAGTTTCATAATTTTTAAGACATTTTTGCTATTTTTAATTAATTATGCAAGTTAAATGAAAATAAAATGAAATAAAAAATAAATAAAATGCAAGTAATCAGAAAGAAAGGCCAGGATTGAGTCTAAGTTTGAAACGGTTGACTGGCGCCAGATCCAGTGGCCAGGATTGAAACTGAGGTAATTAAATTAATTATGATTAATTAAGCTAAGACACGTGGATTAGGGCTAATCAGAGAGATCCAGGCCACACATGCGCGCGGGTAGTCAAACATTTCAACACATCCTACGGCCCAAATTCAAACTGGAATTAATTACGTGATTAGGGCTTAAACACTCTCAGGCTGCCGGAGAAGACTTCCGGTCGTCTTCTCCGACAGCATCTCCACTGAAAAATCCCCAAAACCCCAAAAAGCTAACTAAAATGAAATCCAAGAACTGGGAAATGATCCTTACACCCTCACGAACCAAAACCCTCACTCAAAACAAATTTATTTTCCCTAACAAAGCTATATCGAAGAAAATAAGAACTAGGGCACGCAAGTTTCAGAAGCTAATTAAATACTCAATTCACCACCATTTGCAAAACCAAAAGCATACTCATGATCAGGAAGACACAAAGAACAAGTTTAGAACAAAAGAAATGATTTCTGGAAAAATATTTTTCAAGCTACCTGAGATTCGAAGCTTTCACTCTGATGACTTTCTGGCCACTTCCTTCAGTACAATCCACTCCACTTGATCCCCAGATGATGTTTGAATGCTTTGGAGGAGTTTATATTGGCTGGATGAGGAGTTTGACAAGCTTCTGCTCAAGCTCAGTCAGAAATGGCAATGGAGTTTCAGGCAGTTTCAGGTCATGGTGAATGGTTGTTTGTGGTCCAGATGATGTGTGGAGAAGGTCTGTGGTGTTTGTTTTGATGTTTGTGAGCTAGGGAGAGAGATTCGAATGGAACTGCAAGTTGAGGTGAAGAATGGCAGTGGGGTGTTCTTGCTCAAATCAAGCCTGGCTCTTGGTGCTTTGAGGTCTATGAAGTGTGGTGAGATGAATGATGAAGATGGTTTTGATGTTTGATGGCTGGGCAGAGAGATTCGAAGACAAATGCAGCTTGGTGTGTTTTGGTGTATATGTTGAATGAGTGAGTTTCAGCCTTGCTTCTTGATATCTTTGGCTTGCTAAATGATAATGTATTTTAATCCCATAGGTCAGATGATGTGACCTGGCCTATGGTGATTGGTAAGTTTGCTTTTGCAAAAAGTCAAGTTTTGTGTAAGGCAAGTATGGCTTGATCTATAGCTAGTACAAAGCATGGCTTTGGTGCAGCAAGGTGAGGTGATAGGCTAGCAAAGTGCAGTAACCAATGCAGCAAGTTGTAGGAAGAATGATCATGAGTTTTTGCAAGTTGTGGCTTTTTGGTTCACATGTGATTTCCTAATCCCACAAGCCATAATTCATGGGCATTCTTGGTTCAATTCTGATTTTTATGACTTAGAGAATGTTTGCATACTGATTTGAAATGAACTAGAAGTTGCAATTGGCTTTGGTCCATGATTTTGCAAAATTTCCATTTGAGGCATGCCTTGAAAATCAATGATTTTGGCCAACTTTGCCACACCATAACTTTTGATCCAAGAAGAGTTTGATCATGTTCTTGTACTTTTTGAAAAGGGAAAGATGAGATCTACAACTTTCATGACCAAAGTTTTTCCATTTGAAGCATTTTTGGATCAAGAATCAAGGCTTGAAAAATGACCTAAAATGAAGCATTCTTGAAAAGTCAACTATGCCCAAAAAGTCAACATTTGCAAAAACCCTAAATTCTTGATTTTTGTGAACTTAAACCTTCTTCCATGATCAAATAAAGATCATATACACTCAAAATGATGAAGATCACCCATTGGTTGGGTCATTGGGGGCCTCAGATGCCCTGATTTTACACTGACTTGTCTGAAAAGTCAGCCCTTGATCAGATGACTTCCCCATGGAATTTATTCATAAAAATTGATATGCATACTCCCTATACCATATAGAGACCAATGGAAACAAGAATGACCAAAAAATTTGGGGTTATGGCCTCTGAAACCAAAACCCTAATTTTAGGTCAACTGTGCAGTCAAAGCCTGGCTCTGCATCCACTCAAACCCTAGTTCTTGTGATTCCTTTGCATTTTTGACCTTGTGAGGATGTAATATGATGCTTGAACACATGTAGACCCCTTTGAATTGATTGGTTGCCTTTGGAGTGGCTCAAGAAGCCCTGAGATTGCTCAGATCACAAACCCTAGGTGCAGATGACTTAGAAACTATGCAGTGAATCAAAAGTGAGACATGGGATACTATGATTGTGTTTATGCATATGAAATGATCACAAGCCATGGTGAAATGGGTGAGGGCAAATTTGGGGTGTTTACAGCAGTCATGTTGGCGATAAATCTGGAGATGTAGTTCAGTCTTCCAAGGAAACCTCTGACTTGCTTTTTTGTTTTTGGAGCTGGCATTTCTTGAATTGCTCTGACCTTATCCGGATCTACTTCAATTCCTTGCTGACTAACAATAAAACCAAGTAGCTTTCCTGATCGGACACCAAAGGTACACTTAGCTGGATTCAGATGCGGTTGGAACTTTCTGAGACGCTCAAACAACTTCAGGAGATGACTCAAATGATCCTCCTCACTCTGTGACTTGGCAATCATATCATCCACATAAACTTCTATCTCCTTATGCATCATATCATGGAAAAGGGTGACCATTGCCCTTTGATAAGTGGCTCCCGCATTTCTAAGACCAAATGGCATAACTTGGTAACAATACGTGCCCCATGGTGTGATAAAAGTGGTCTTTTCCATGTCATCAGGATCCATCTTGATCTGGTTATATCCTGAAAATCTGTCCATGAAAGAGAAAACAGCAAACTTAGCAGTGTTGTCAACCAATGTATCGATATGCGGAAGAGTAAAATCATCCTTTGGACTGGCTTTGTTCAAATCTCTATAGTCCACGCACATCCTAACCTTGCCATCCTTCTTGGGGACTGGCACAATGTTAGCTACCCACTCAGGGTACTTTGCAACTACAAGGAATCCGGCATCAAACTGTCTTTTGACCTCTTCTCTAATATTCAAAGCCATGTCTGGTCTTGTTCTTCGGAGCTTTTGCTTTACTGGAGGAAAATCCGGTCGAAGCGGCAACTTCTTAACAACTATGTCTGTGTCCAAACCGGGCATATCCTGGTACGACCATGCAAACACATCCACATACTCTTTGAGAAGCTTGACCAATCTTTCTATGACGTCTGCCCCAAGTGTTGTACCAATCTTGACTTCCTTCTTATCTTCATCGGTGCCAAGGTTGATGGTCTCTACCTGCTCCTTATGCGGCTGAAGATCTGTGTGCTCATCCTCAACTAATCTTGCCAGTTCTTCAGGAATATCACAATCTTCCTCACTTTCATCTTCCGCTTGGTAGATGGGCGAATCGAAGTTAGGAGAGAATATAGAGTCATTGGATTCAACAGGTTTTTCATTTGTTCTGCATATGGGAATGATTTGCTTTTATTAAAAGTGAAAAACGGAGGAATGCAAGAAACTTTTTTATTAGCTTTGAAAGATTGCCATTTTCTTTTAAAAGTGAAAAGCGAAAAACAGTAAATAAAAACCAAGTAAGAATTTAACAAAATGCCTTCATTGATTGATTAACTTGAAAAATGAGAAGGGGCCCTACAAAATGATCCCATAGCCTTGGGCAGGGCTAGGGAACTTTGAAAACACTTAAAGAAAAACAATAAATTACTTTGACAATGGAAAATATTCTGGGATCTCAACTGCCTCCCAATTGCCCAAAGCTGCTTCACACTGATAAACCAAATGATCCACATCTTCATCTTCAGTATCCCCACTAATTGCATTGGTCTGATAGCCGGCACTGGAAAACACTTCTTGGATGGTCTTTGGACGTCCTTTGACGGAGGTTGACGCTCCTTCCTTCACACGAGTTGGTTTGTAACCCAACCCGTAACGATCTAGCTTCTGCTTGACTTCAATGACATCTCCCCAACCTTGGTAGCTTCCTTCTTCAATTGTGGAAATGGTACTCTTCAATGATGCAAATGATGGAATACCCTTCCCCTTTGGTTCCCCTACTTCCATAAGGACGACATTGGCTATCTCTAGAGCTTGGAAAGCAGTTTCCAAAGCATCTTCATCAGCCTCAATGTAGCTAAAGGAGGAAAGGTTGCTGACCATGAGATCTTCTTCACCAGACACAGTTACCAGCTTATTATCGACCACAAACTTCATTTTCTGGTGTAAGGTAGAGGTGACTGCCCCAGCAGCATGGATCCAAGGTCTTCCCAGCAAACAACTATAATTAGGATTAATGTCCATGACCTGGAAAGTGATCTTGAACACCTGTGGTCCAATCAAGATTGGCAAGTCAACTTCTCCAATAACAGTCCTCCTTGACCCATCAAAAGCTTTCACAATCAGTGCACTGGGCCTCATCTCTCCCCCTTGATAAGATAACTTGGCAAGCGTTCTTTTCGGCAAAACATTCAATGAAGATCCTGTATCCACAAGAACTCTTGCTAAAGTATCCTCCTAACATTTTACAGATATATGAAGAGCACGGTTATGGTCCAAGCCATCCTTTGGAAGATCCTCCATACTGAAGTTGAGATTGTTACATGTAGTGATATTGGCAATGACTCCATCAAACTGATTCACAGTTATATCATGCGTAACATGAGCTTGGGCTAGTAATTTCTGGAGAGCACCTCGATGGGCCGGTGAATGCATAAGAAGTGATAAGATAGATATTTTGGAAGGTGTTTGATGTAGCTGATCAATAACCTTGTAATCACTCTTCTTAATGATTCTGAGAAACTCTGCATCTTCTTCTTCCAAGACCACCCCTTTATCCTGGTTGACAACAGCTGGAATGACTTCTTTAGGAGGAACTGTATTGGCTTGCTGAGTATAAACATGACCACTGCGAGTTAAACGACTTGCACCTGCTATGTCAGCACTTGCTACTTTTGAACTAGCTTGTTCAAACTTCTGATGAATTCTTCCTGTATCATACTTCCGCGGAACTGCTTTGGTATCTTCATAAAGGAAAGGGTTACTCCTCTGCTCAAATCTTGGTTCAGGTATATTGAAAATGGGCACCACAGGTTCTGGTATATTGAAGATGGGTTGAACCCTTGAGGACCCAGACAGGTTGAACATTGGAACCAAGGTAGGATCAGATTCAGGCAAGTTGAAAATGGGTTCAATCATTGCCACTTCATTCCTCTTCACACGACCACTCACTTGCAAAACACCCAGATTAATCAAACTTTGAACATCTTTCAAGACCAATTCACATCCCTTTGGATTATTCGCACAAGCTTCACAATTCTTATGACAGTTCTTCAACATACCCACCTCTATTAACTTCGCATGGAAGTCTCTAAGTGGGGTCTTGATCTCTGCGGCATTGAAAATCAAATCTTCGTCAGACTCATCAACAATGGAATTTATGGACCTATGCTTTGGTAAAGGATTATTTTTAACATTCGGACCAGTGTCTCCAAATGACAAAATGTTCTTATCCATTAGATCCTTCACAGCATACCTCAAAGCAATACAATTTTCCAGATCGTGCCCCGGAGCACCTTCATGGAACAAACAGTGGGCACTTGAGTTGTAACCTGGTGGGAGTGGATCTGGTGGAGGACCCAAAGGCCTTGGAGTAACCAAGCCTTTCTTCAGTAGTGAGGGATACAATTCAGTATAGGTCATTGGGATCCGAGGATGAGGAGGTCTTCCTCCTGGTCTTCTATTCTGAAAGTTGGAATTCGAATGAGGAGCTGGAGACCTTTGCTAGTAGGCTGGAGCATTGGGCGCTCGTTGATAGCCTGGATTGTTGAGCATTGGTTGATACGCTGGAATCACTGGAGCCGCTTGCTGATACATCGGTACTGCTTGAGTTGGCCGATATATCGGGATTGGTGGATTGTATGACGGTTGAACCGCCGCCACATAAGGATGTTGAACAAACTGCGGTGGGTAGACAAATTGGGGTTGAGCCACAGGTGGAGGCCTCTGCCAAAGCGGATTTCTCCTTTGACTCGTCATTATTGCGTTTGTCTCACCCTCTTTCTTCTTGTGGAAGTTACTGGTAAATTTCTTGACATTATTTCCACTACCATTGCTGGAACTGCCAGACGCACCACTCATCTTTCCACTTTTCAAACCAAGTTCTACCTTGATTCCCACGGCCACTAGATCAGAGAAACTTGCAGTTATGCTCCCCACCATTCTCTCATAGAATTCTGGTCGCACAGTGTCAACAAACCAATCAGCTAACTCCTTTTCAGACAACGGGGGGTCTACCTGAGAAGCAGTCCCTCTCCATCTCTGAGCATACTCTTTAAATGATTCAGAATCCTTCTGAGACATACTCAACAACTGCCTTCTATCGGGAGCAAGGTCCATATTGTATTTGTACTGTTGGATGAAAGCATATGTTAAGTCTTGAAAACTGCGAATCTTCGACTGGTCTAGCGTTAGATACCACTTGGAGGAGATTCCCTTCAGACTGTCCTGGAAACAGTGGATCATTAATTTGTCATTATCCACCTGCGCAGCCATTCTTCGATAATACATCAAGAGGTGGTTCTTAGGACATGTCACGCCCTCGTACATGTCAAAAGTGGGTATCTTGAACTTTGGAGGAATTACCAGACCAGACACCAGACACATCTCTCTAGCAGCAGCCCCGAAGATCTGGTCGCCTTCGATTGCTCTTAACCTTTTCTCAATGGTCTCAAAATTCTCTTGCATCTTCTCATGTTTCTCATTTCCATTCTCCGACATATCTGGCGCATCATACACCTGAGGGTCATTGAAGTATGGTTGGGCACGGGTGTGCACAATATCTGGTGTGAAATTAGCAACCACATGGTTCTCTTCGCTAGTCACAGGAATAGTCTGCTGAGCAGCAAACCCTTGAGGGGGAGGTACAAAACCTTGGGAAGTGAACGCAAAACCCTGAGAAGGAGGTGCGAGGCTTTGGGAAGCGAAACCTTGGGAAGGAGGGAAGAAACCCTGAGTAGTAAGTCCTTGAGAAGAAGTAATAAAACTTTGAGAAGCGAAACCTTGGGAAGGAGGGAAAAAACCCTGAGCAGTAAGTCCTTGGGAAGGAGGGATAAAACTTTGGGAAGCGAAACCCTGAGGAGGAGGTACAAATCCATGAGGAAGCCCAAAAGGAGGCCAGGTCACAGGAGTAGTGACTGATGATGTAGGCTCAGTCGTTGCAGTGACAATCTCTGACACTACAGTCTGTTGGGTGTCTAATTTTGCTCGGATGACCTGCAGCATTTCCATCATCTGACCCATATTTCCACGAAGATCAGAAAGCTCTTCATTCACTTTGTCCATTTCGGGGTCCCTGTCAGCCATCTTCTTCTTGGCCTGGGCTCGGGTTGAATACTTGCGTGAGATCCTCAGTGTGACAGCTGGAAAGGAGTTGACGAGAATGAGTTTTGACAGAATGCAGATGCAGAGATGAAAATATGAGTAATATTTAGTAAATACCTCAAGGGACTTAAGAAGTTTGTTGCAAAATGTCAAAATGGGTAAAGTTTCTCGTTATTTCCCAAAACTAATGAACTGAAATCCATTCCAGGTAAAATTTATGAGGTTTGCAACAAAACTTCTTTGTTCCTTGAAGCATTCGCTAAAATGATGCATATGATGCTAAGATGCAAAGATGCAGGGATGCAAGGGTGCAAGGTAAATTCGGAGCCTTCTTAACAGGTGGGTGTCGCTCCCGATAGATGGGACCGGCCCAAATAAAGGTACAGACGCGAACGGTCGGCGAGAGGGACAATGAGAACACACTGCCGTGAACTCACTGGAGATGAATAGAGTCGCCAGCTAGGCATTTTTATCCCGAAGGAAAGGCAATGCTGCATAGACCTAGAAAAAGATGGATAAGACGGTTGCGAACCAGAGAGACTGAGAAAGGGGGTTGGTTACAACCTGGGAAGGTATTAGCACCCAGATTGTCCGTCGTACTCGACGGGATCCACGCTTGAAAGATTGGTGTTTTAAAGGAGTAGTGTCAGTGCAATTTGTGTATAAATGAGCTGGAAAAGGATGTACAGGTGTCAGTGTAAAAGGAGTGTGAAGTGTATAAATGATGTGTCAGTGTAAAAATGAGAATGAATTGCTCATGATAATGAGGCTAAGAGAAAGATGCTGGAAGAGGGGGAATATACAGAGACTTTTGTTCGATAACTGTTAAGTTATGCCTACGTATCCTCTCGTGCAATGAGGAAGTCAGAACACCGTAGTTCGACCCAAAGAGACTGATAGATGAATTGACTTGTGAACTGCTTACTTGTCTATGCTCAAGTGTATGATCTGTCTGGCACAGATGCAAACTGTCTTGCATTAGACGGAAGGAGCAAGTTCCCGTTTATGAGTGAATGAGATGAGAAAAGAATCTCGAAGGAGGCGATTATTGTTTGTTTTTGTATTTTCAGTCTTTTATTGCTTTTGAAAGTTTGTCATAAGTTAATGAGCTTAAGCCTAAACCAATGGATTAGTAAACTCATCACATCTTCCCTCTGATTAGGGGTAATGAGAATACCTTAAGTGTGAAGTCAGATTCTCACACTTAACCACCTTTGGTGTAGGATTAAGATCATTAACCTACTTGCGATTAATTAGATGTTTTTGGTGTTTTTGTTTAGTGTTGAGTAATGAGATTAAGACATAATCAGGGATTAAACAGACTCATTACACCATCCTAATAGAAGGATAATAGATGAGAATGTTTAAGCTGAGGGAAGCTCCTCAACTTAATCCATGGTTAGGGATTAAACTCATGACAGAACAAGCCTTTGATTAAGTGGATTTTATTTAATGATATGATGATGAAGTGATTTTTATGATTTGTAAGACAACTTGAGGGGGACTTGTCCATTAACACTAGGGTTAGTCCTTCTTAACCAATTAAGGAAGAATTAGAACCCTAATGCAAGGCCCAAGTTACAAGTGTAATGTCTTGATGATTATTAGGTGAATTGATTAGAGGATTTAAACACATTAAGGGTTTAACACTTAGGATTAAAGTTATACACTCCATCCTAAGAGAAGGATGCAGGCATAAGCTTAATCACAAAGCCTTAAAGCCTTTAGGGTTTAGTCCCTGATTATGAGATGAGAAGAGAAGACTCAAAAGAGACACAAAGGTAAAACTAAGAGGGGAGACTAATCAAAACCCTAATCATTGTCATGCTTGGTTGTTCCTAAGGTTTGTGAGGTTTACAAGAAAGATCTTCAATGGAACCTCCAGGAAGCAGATGAAAGGATCAAGAGAAGCAAAGTAACTTGCTTCATTCAAGAAGTCAAGTCACTTGAGAAAAGAAAGTGAGAAGAAGAAGAATGATCAATCTCAAACTCAAACACATATAAAAATGCAGCAATGGATGCAAGAGAGATGAAAAGAAAAGTTATGAGAAGTGAAGGCAAATTCACTTCTCAAGTTCACTTACCACCTGAAAAGTTAGAAAAGAAATGCAATGCAATGCAAAATGGGATGAAATGGCATGATGAGAAACAAAACCAGAAGCACATACATGATGTTAATGATGCTATGAGATGCTACAAACATGAGGCAGCACATGGGAATGATCATACAAGTTCATGAATGCAAATGAAGCAAGCTAGGAACCAAGAACATACATGAAAAGTTATGAAGCATACAAGGCATACAACATGGCAAATACATGATGCAATGATCAAACATGCTTTCAATATGTCTTATGATGTCAAATGAATCACATGGATGCTTTAAATGTCATGGCAAGTCATGTTATGCAGGAGAATGCAAGATGGGTGCATATGGAAGCCCAAATTAGGGTTTATAAATCAAACATCAAACACAAACCAAAACCAGAAGCAAACCCTAAGATAAAAAATGGAAAATGCCACACAAAGGACCCCTAATCCCATACTGAACCAATGCCCAAAGGAGAGGTCTCAACTCCTAACCAATCTCAAGTTATGATTTTTACAAGTTATTAGGGTTTTTAGGGTTCCTAAACAAGAAAAATGCCAAACAAATTGAAAATGAGGAATCAAATCATGACCATTTAATCCTAGAAACTACATGCTAAACACAATGCAATGCAAGAGGAATCAATGTCCAACTCTTCATAGATAGGCAGAAATGAGTTTTTGAACTTAGGATCAAAATAATGCACAAAAATGATTTTTATTCAATGAAAAATTCTCAAAATGCATCAAGATCAAAAACGAAATTTGGTTTGAAGGTTGGACAATGTTTCTAAATGTCTTAGAACATTTCATGAATTTTTTGGTGATTTTTAAATACCTAAAGGTATTTTTAATAAATTAATTTCCATTAATTAATTAAAAATAATCTTTTAAATATTTAAAAATACTTTTTTAATGATAAAAATAAAAACAAAAATATTTTTGTGTCATAAAAATTATTAAAACCCATGAGAAAAAGTTTCATAATTTTTAGATATTTTTTACTATTTTTAATAAATTATGCAAGTTAAATGAAAAGAAATGAAATAAAAATAAAGAAAATGGAAAAGTAAACGAAAGGAGAGGCTGGGATTGCATCCTGGTTTGAATGCGTTGACTGGCGCCTGATCTAATGGCCAGGATTGTTTCTGGGTCAATTAACTTAATTACAATTAATTAATATTAATAAAATGAATTAGGGCTAATCCAAATGATCTGGGCCCTCTATCCACGCGGGAAGTCAACATTTCAACCCAATCCAACGCCCCATATTCAAATGACACTAATTACAGGGATTAGGGCTAATCACTTTCAGGTGACCGGAGGGGAGCTCCGGTCATCTTCTCCGGTGGTATCCAAACCCTAAAATACGATTCAGGCCACCAATCTCCAAATTAATTCCAGGGAAATGTTCCTCCACTCAAACCTTGCTCGAATCAACTTTCAAAAAGAATTTCTCATGCTTAAACTAAAGGAAACGAAGCCATGAAGTTTCACGTGCAAAATTTCAGAGCATCAATAAATCCTCATCTCGCACTCATTCTTAAATCTAAAACCATCTCCATGACTAGCAAAGCATACATAATCAATTTTTAACATAAAAACCAAGCTCTGAAAAGTTGTAAACCTGAAGCTACCTGAAGTGATGAACTGTGAATTTGAGCTCTCCTGACCTTGCTCTGGTGCAGAATGCTTGCCCTGAACCCCCTGAAGCCAATGGAAGGCTTGGAATGAGCTTAGACAAGCTGCTTTGAGAAATCCAGTTCTGGTGTAGCAGGAAATGAGCTTTGTGTACAGGCTGCTTCAGATCAATGTAAAGGGTGGTTTTGACTCCTTTTGATGTGCTTGATTTGTTGGTGCTAAGAGCTTGGATGTTTGATGGCTGTGGAAGCTGATTCGAAGAGAAATGCAGGCTGAGGTGAAAAATGGCAATGGGGTGTTCTTGCTCCAATCAGGCCTGGCTCTTGGTGGTTTCTACTCAATAAGGCAAGGTGAGATGATTAGAGGAATTTGTTTGAGTGTTTGTGAGTTGTGCAGGCAGATCCGAATGGTTTTGCAAAATGGTGAGTTTTTGTGTATGTGATCCTTGAGAGTGTTTCAGCCTTGCTTCCTTTATGAAATGGCTTGCAAATGGATAGTATATTTTAATCCTATAGGTCAGATGATTTGACATGGCCTCTATTGATTGGTAAGTTTGCTTTTGCCAAAAGTCCACTCTTTGTGTAAGAGAAGTATGGCTTGGTTCTAGGCTAGTACAAGGCATGGGGCTGCGCAGCAAGGGTGAGGGGAAAGGCTAGCCAAAGTCAGCATCCAATGTTGCAAGTTGTAGGAAGTGTGATGAGTGGTTTTGCAAGTTGGCACACTTTTGAAACTTCATGGAAAAGTCTTGTTACACAAACCATAACCATGTGAAACCTTGGTCCAATTCTGATTTTTAAGGCTCATAGAATGTTTGTGTAATGGTTTGAAGTGAATTAGAAGTTACAAATGGCATTGGTTCATGGTTTTGCAAAATTCACATTTGGTGCACATCTTGAAAATCAATGATTTTTGCCAACTTTGTCACACCATAACTTTTGATCCAAGAAGAATTTGATCATGTTCTTGTACTTTTTGAAAAGGGAAAAATGTATTCTACAACTTTCATGACCAAAGTTTTTCCATTTGAAGCATTTTTGGATCAAGAATCAAGGCTTGAAAAATGACCTAAAATGAAGCATTCTTGAAAAGTCAACTATGCCCAAAAAGTCAACACTTGCAAAAAACTCCAAATTCTTGATTTTTGTGAACTTCAACCTTCTTCCATGATCAAATAAAGATCATATACACTCAAAACGATGAAGATCACCCATTGGTTGGGTCATTGGGGGCCTCAGATGCCCTGATTTTGCACTGACTTATCCAGAAAGTCAACTCTTGATCAGATGACTTCCCCATGGAATTTCTTCATGAAAATTGATATGCATACTCCCTATACCATATAGAGACCAATGGAACCAAGAATGACCAAAAAATTGGGGTTATGGCCTCTGAAACCAAAACCCTAATTTTAGGTCAACTGCAGTCAAACCTGGCTCTGCATCCATTCCAAACCCAGTTCTTGTGATTCTTTTGAAATCTTGACTTTGAGGGGATGTAATATGATATAAGAACACACATGGACTCCTTTGAAGTGATTGGTGGCCTTTGGAGTGGCCCAAGAAGCTCTTGGATTGCTCAGATCACAAACCCTAGATGCAGATGACTTAGAACCAATGCAAAGACTCAAAATTGTGGTATGAGATATTATGATTGTGTTTATGCATATGAAATGATCACAAGCCATGGTGTGAAATGGGTGAGGGCAAATTTGGGGTGTTTACAGCTGCCCCTATTCAAACATGAGTTAGCTGTGCAGGTTGTAAGCGTCGGCTTAACAGGCAAACAAGATAACTTGTGGTTGAATACCAAAGACAGTCCAAAATTTGCACTCACAGAATGAAGAAGAAAAGGGATATAGATTGTAAAATGCGGGAAACAAAGCAATGACGGGGACGGCCGACATGCTGGGGATGAAAGGTAAAGCCAAGACGGGGACGGCCGACTAGCTGGGGAAAATCAAATTATGATGGGGACGGCCATCAAGATAAAGTAAGATTCTCTGGGAATTAATGAAACATGACGGGGACGGCCATCAAGTTCATAAAGCAAAGTAACCGACGATGGGGACGGCCATCGGGCTAAAAAGGAAAAGGGACCACGACGGGGACGGCCATCGGGTTAAAGAATGAATGAAATAAACAGATGATGGGGTACGGCCATCAAAGGTGAAGGACGATCACCTAGCAGGGGACGGCTGCTCTGTTGGGAATAAAAGAACTATGACGGGGACGGCCATCAAAGGTGGAGGACGACCACCTGGCAGGGTACGGCTGCCGAAAATATCGCGACATAGGACGAATGCCGGATAGAAAAGGTCAACGATGGGGACGGCCATCGGATGAGCATGATGAAGGACGACCATCAAGAGGTGGAGGACGACCACCTAGCAGGGGACGGCTGCTCTCAAGGTTTGTCATGACATAGGAAGAATGTCAGATAACCAAAATCAACAATGGGGACGGCCATTGGATAAAATGATGAAGGACGATCATCAAAAGGTGGAGGACGACCACCTAGCAGGGGACGGCTGCTAAAAAACAACGACGGGGACGACCATCGGACGAGCATGATGGAGGACGACCATCAAGAAGTGGAGGACGACCACTCAGCAGGGTACGGCTGCTCTCAGGGTTTATCATAACACAGGACGAGTGTCAGATAAAAAGAAAATGCTTACTTGGCGATCTACTGGGGATATAGTGAACACGGACGGGTGTTCGCAACCAAGAAAGGAAGTATAAGTGCTTAGATGTTGTGTATAGATTAAAGATGCGGACGAGCATCCTTAAGATTATGATACGGACGAGTATCATGTAGAAACAAATACTGACACGCGTTCAGAGATGATGATACGGACGAGTATCAACTGGTTAACAAGGAACATGGACGAGCGTTGAATCTGAGGGGACTCTTCTGGGGAATAGTAAATACAGACGAGTATCTATATCCAAGAAGACAGAAGTTTTTGACACGGTGTATGGATTAAAGATGCGGACGAACATCCTTAAGACTATGATACGGACGAGTATCATGTAGAAACCAACACTGGACGCATATTCTGAGATGATGGTACGGACGAGTACCAACTAGTTAACAAAGAACATGAACCCAAGGTCGAATCTGTGGGGATGTAACTGGTATATACAAGATACGGATGAGTATCTGTATAAGAGTAACATGAATAGTGTATAGCTGAGTGTCTATCTGCTGGGGAGAGTGACACGGACGAGTATCAAAGTATAATAATATTAACAAGTACATGGGTTGTAAAAGTATAAGCGACTGCGCTGGGGAAATGACACGGACGGGTGTCAGGCAAGTGTATATAGGTATATGTGAGTGCAAAGAGGACGTCTTTGGCTTTCTGCTGGAGTATGACACGGACGGGTGTCAGGAAATATCTGTAATACGGGTGATATTGCTGTAAAGAGTGTTCAGGCGGCTTTGCTGGGGAAAGATGGCACGGACGGGTGCCAAAAGGAGTGTATACTGGTGTTTGTGATTTGTGAGGCAACTGCTTTTGCTGGGGACTTTGGGGGATTTTTTTTTGTACGTTGATGGACTGTCATTATTCACAAGTGTTGGTTCATAACATGGCTTATGATTATGCTATGAGTTGGATTTTTTTTGTCGTAATGCTCCGTGTTAAAACGGAATGCTACGCTTTGTGGGTGAATATGATGTGAATGTTATGATTGTGCAAAGATACCAAACCGGGATCCGGGTCCCGTTGCTGCGAAGATCTTCGATCGATCTGTATGAAGTGGACATCCCAGCTGGGGATAAGATCACTGGTAGACCTGGTGAGATGTATCTGCTTGGGGATACAGGTCACTGATTGACATATCCCTGCAATGAGGGACCCAGCTGGGGGGGTGTAGAAGTCTTCTGTACTCTGTTGTGATCTTCATGCATTGCTCTTCTGAATAGAGGCTGAGACTCTGTGGGGAGATGGTTCCCTGACTTTGTACTCGGCTGAGGGCGAGACGGCAACTCGGCTGGGGAGAAAGAGAGATCCTTGACTCAGTCGAGGATATAGGCGCCTTCCGTGATGCCTAGCAACTCTGATGGAGATAGGTAGTAAATGGCAACTCCACTGGGGAAGTTATGAGAGGAAACTCAGCTGGGGAGAGAGCACTTTGGGTGCTAGAAACGAGTGTCGATTTGCCAGCTTGCTGGGATGAGGCCTCATGCCCCAAGTTGCGCTCTGGATACCTGCAATCCTGAAAAAGATAGAGAGACGCACAAGATAATCCCGAGGTATCCCTTACTGGGTCCCGTCATAGGAGTTTAAATATTTCTGAGAGTAAGCAAAATTTCCTGCAAGCATGTTTTTATTTGAAGATAAACATCTGTATTCTTATGCAATCAATGTTCCTTTAAGATATCAGACATTTTTGCAAAATAAAAATGTACAAAACGAGACATGACTGAAAATCTGATTTTATTAATTCGGGTGCCCTGAATTGGCAAGATACAGTCAAAGAAACGTATCTCCTGAAATGAGGAGATTGTTACAAATTGAGAAACAAAATGCTGGCAGTGTTGATGACGCCTTAAAGAGCTTCCTCTTCACTACGACTCGTATGACTTTTGACGTTCCCCTTATCCGACTTTCTGAAGAAGGCTGATTCCGATTGAAGCTTGATCCTTTCGAAGCTTACCAAGTTGTGAATGATACAGACGAATTCAGAATACAATTGTTCGCTTATTCCCTTATTTTGCATGGATCGCCCTTTCGGGTTTTCAATCCATCGGGATACCCATTTCTGACTGAGCTGTCCAATGCGGCTTTTCAACTCAGCGGGTGTACATTTTGTATTTATCTTCCCTTATTTTTTCCCGAGTCTTTTATTCTGTTTTTGACTCGCCGGGATGCCCTATTTTTGCCTGGACTTACATTCTGTTTCCATGTCCAGCGGGTCAGTTTATGCGAAGTATTTTTTAACTGCATCTGAATTCACAGGGGACGGGAAATCTTCACCATCCATGGTGCTGAGCATCAGTGCTCCACCAGAGAAAACTTTCTTTACTACAAATGGTCCTTCATAGTTTGGAGTCCATTTGCCCCTGTGGTCTGTATGAGGAGGGAGGATTCTTTTCAGCACAAGATCTCCTACTTGGTACTCTCGGTGCCTGACTTTCTGATCGAAGGCCTTCTTCATTCTTTTCTGATATAACTGCCCATGACAGATTGCAGCCAACCTTTTCTCTTCGATCAGACTTAGTTGCTCGTATCGGGCCCTAACCCATTCTGCTTCGTTCAGTTTAACATCCATTAATACCCGTAGGGAGGGTAATTCAACTTCAACTGGTAGGACTGCTTCCATACCATACACAAGTTGATACGGTGTTGCCCCAGTGGATGTTCTTATTGACGTGCGGTACCCATGCAAGGCAAACGGTAGCATCTCATGCCAGTCTTTATAGGTGACTACCATCTTCTGCACAATCTTCTTGATATTCTTGTTTGCCGCCTCAACGGCGCCATTCATTTTTGGCCTGTAAGGAGAAGAATTGTGATGTTGAATCTTGAAGTCCCGGCACAGTTCTGCCATCATTTTGTTGTTTAGATTGGAACCATTGTCAGTAATGATTCGCTCGGGCACTCCATATCGACAGATGATATCTCTCTTCAGAAATCTGGCTACCACCTGTCTTGTAACGTTTGCATATGAGGCTGCTTCGACCCACTTGGTGAAATAATCAATGGCAACCAGGATGAATCTGTGGCCATTTGAAGCAGTCGGCTCAATCTTGCCAATCATATCAATGCCCCACATAGCAAAGGGCCAGGGTGAAGACATTATGTTCAAAGGATTGGGAGGCACATGCACTTTATCTGCGTAGATCTGGCATTTGTGGCATTTCCTGGCATAGGCACAACAGTCTGCATCCATTGTGATCCAATAATAGCCTGATCTTAACAACTTCTTAGCCATTGCATGTCCTCCAGCATGGGTACCAAAGGAGCCTTCGTGCACTTCATGCATCAATAAATCTGCTTCTGTCTTGTCAACACATCGGAGGAGTACCATATCAAAGTTCCTTTTATATAAAGACCCATCAGTGTTCAAGAAGAAACTACCAGCAAGCCTTCTCAAAGTCTTCTTATCATTGGAAGATGCCCCAGGTGGGTATGTTTGATCCTCTAAGAAGCACTTAATGTCATGGAACCAAGGCTTATCGTCTTTGACAACATCTGCTGCAAATACATATGCTGGTCTATCAAGTCTCGACACTGAAATCTTAGGTACAAAGTTAGCAGCTTGAACTTTGATCATGGATGAAATGGTAGCAAGAGCATCTGCAAATTGATTCTCGTCCCGAGGGATATACTCAAGCTTGACTGTTGTGAAGAACGTCAATAACCTTCTTGTATAATCCCTGTAAGGTATCAGATGATCCTGGTGTGTATACCATTTGCCATTGGTCTGATTGATTACCAGAGCTGAATCTCCGAATACAGCCAACGTCTTGATCCTGAGGTCAATGGCTTCCTCAAGACCCATAATGCAAGCTTCGTATTCAGCTTCGTTGTTAGTGCAGTTAAAAGTGAGTTTTGCCGAGAAAGGCATGTGAACTCCTTTGGGTGTAATGAGTACTGCACCAACACCACGACCATTCATGTTAACAGCCCCATCAAACATCATAGTCCATTCTTCTTCCGGGTCAGGCCCTTCAGGGTGAACAGGCTCTTCATGATCTTTTGCTTTTATGAACATGATGTCTTCATCAGGGAAGTCAAACCTCATAGGCTGGTAATCATCAATGGGTTGCTCAGCGAGATATTCAAACAATACAGTGCCCTTGATGGCCTTCTGAGATGTGTATTGGATGTCATACTCTGTGAGAATCATCTGCCATCTTGCAACCCGTCCGGTAAGAGCTGGCTTCTCAAATATGTACTTAACTGGGTCCATTTTTGAGATCAGTAAGGTAGTGTGGGTCAACATATACTGCCTTAGTCGGCGAGCAGCCCACGCTAAAGCACAACAAGTTTTCTCGAGCAGTGAATAACGCTGTTCACAGTCGGTAAACTTTTTGCTTAGGTAGTATATTGCATACTCTTTTCGACCAGACTCGTCATGCTGGCCCAGCACACACCCCATTGACTCTTCTAATACTGTCAAGTACATTATCAGAGGTCTTCCTTCAACTGGAGGCATAAGGATTGGAGGTTCTTGCAAGTATTCTTTGATCTTGTCAAAAGCCTTCTGGCAGTCTTCATTCCACCTGACCGTTTGTTCTTTTCTCAACAGCTTGAACAAGGGCTCACAGGTTGCAGTAAGGTGGGATATGAACCGTGAGATGTAGTTCAATCGACCTAGGAACCCTCGAACTTCCTTCTCTGTCTTCGGTGCAGGCATCTCTTGAATAGCTTTGACTTTATCAGGGTCAACTTCAATCCCTTTCTCGCTTACAATAAATCCCAGCAGCTTACCAGATCGCACCCCGAATGTGCATTTGTTGGGGTTCAACTTCAGTTGGTACTTCCTCAGACGCTTGAACAATTTGAGCAGATTTACCAGATGGTCTTCTTCAGTGAGGGACTTGGCAATCATATCATCCACATAGCATTCTATTTCTTTATGGATCATATCGTGGAATAATGTTACGATAGCCCGTTGATATGTTGCACCAGCATTCTTCAGTCCGAATGGCATCACTTTGTAACAGAACGTGCCCCAGGGTGTGATGAAGGTTGTCTTCTCCATGTCTTCAGGTGACATCTTGATCTGATTATATCCTGAAAATCCGTCCATGAAGGAGAATACCGAGAACTGAGCCGTGTTATCCACCAATACATCAATATGAGGTAATGGGAAGTCATCTTTCGGGCTGGCTCTGTTCAGGTCCCGGTAGTCAACACACATCCTTACTTTGCCGTCTTTCTTAGGCACAGGTACTATATTAGCAACCCACGGTGGATAGCTAGTTACAGCAAGGAACCCGGCGTCCCACTGCTTTTGTACCTCTTCTTTGATTTTCATTGCCATGTCTGGGCGAGTACGGCGCAGTTTCTGTTTAACCGGTGGGCATTCTTCTCTCAAAGGCAGCTTGTGCACAACAATGTCGGTGTCCAACCCTGGCATATCTTGATAAGACCAAGCAAACACATCCACATACTCTTGAAGCAGGTCAATCAGTTGTCTCTTCACTGAGTTCTGTAGGCAAGCCCCGATTTTAACTTCTTTCACGTCTTCAGCTGTACCAAGATTAATCGTTTCAACCTCCTCCTGATGAGGAGTGATAACCTTTTCCTCTTGTCTCAACAACCTGGCTAGCTCTTCAGGAAGCTCATACTCTTCTTCAACCCCTTCATCAGCTTGATTGATTGGATTGTCAAAGTCATACGAAGTCATAGCCGTGCTGTTGTCGGTGCGGTCTGGAAGGCATTTTCTGCAAGGGTTTATATTGTTCATTTTAGTGATCGATTTTAATCTTGTTTAGAAAAAAAGTGAAATGAAGTTATCATTTTGAAAAACATTGCCATTTTATTTTTGTACAAAAAGAAAAATGAAAAACAGTGAGCGGAAAAGAGAAAGACTCATTTGCAAAAGATGTCTGATATTCATTGATTAATCCATTTGCACAAAATTACAAGATGTCCCGATTATAAAATGAGTCTTGACATCTTGGGCAAGATGCAAGACTTGATGCATGCTTAAAAATACAGGAAATAATAATTACTCTGCAGGAGTAACCCTTATAATTTCCTGGGAAGACCAGTTAAGGACTTGGCTCCCCGGGATCCTTGGACGTATCCAGCTCTCCAGGTTGAAGTCACCTTCAGCCTCGTCTCCCACATTGTTCACATCATCTGGGGCCAGCATTCCCCCACTGATGAACTTGGGAGCTTCAGTAGCCTCCTCTTGCACTTGTCGGAATGGTTTGTAACCCAAACCGAATTTGTCCTTTTTCATTTGAACTTGCAGCAGCTTGCCCCAGCCTTGGGAATTCCCGTCTTCAACAACCTTCCGAGCTTGTTTGTATGAGGCTATTGAGGTTCTAGACACTTCAACTGTTGCCTCATTGACATTGAGAGCTTCGAAACCCTGACTCATTGTCTCATGGATATCTTCATCCATCTCAATGTACTTATGTGTAGCCAGGTGGCTGACAAAGATGTCCTCCTTGATGGTTGTTGTTGTTGTAGTAATCTCCACTGGAATAATGTTTGCTGATGTTGTATGAGAGATGTTTGTTGAAGTTGTAGGAGTGGGAAATGTTGAAGTGATTTCTAGAAGCTGATCCATCTGTAAGCTCGGGAGGTTGTTACGGGTCGGATGTTTGTGGATGTGATTGACGGGAAAGACCCTTCTACGATCAATGTTTCCTGAGGTACACAACGAGGTGAGAAACAAACAATAAAACTCCTGTAAAACAAAAGAGATGAGGTTAGCATGCAATGCAGTATGTCTATTTGTTCTTCGAGGGTATCCGGTTTGGTTCTTGGTTTTGACCTTCCATACCCCTTGGAAGAGGTGCAGATGTTGAAAAGAAGAACGGTCAAAACCAAACTAAAGAAGATGTGGATACCCTGTAGAACAGATAGACAAATGTTAAAATGATGCAAAATGATGTATGCAGAATGATATGCAAGGGTTTGTGATCAAGCTGGATCTGATTACTGCTTTGATATAAGTCCATGTATGTTCAAGAAATCCAGATGGAGGTCTATAAGTCCAGTAACCAAGGTAGGGGGCTCAAATAAAGAGCCACATGTCCAGGGTTTTAGAATCACAAGAACTGTCCCAACATGGAGTATTCTTAATCAAGTCAAAGTAACAGGGTATTCTGAGGTCAAGGTACCTGCAATCCTGTAAACAGCCCAACCCCCTCACAGGTGGTGTTCTAGAACAAGGATCCTCAGACTCGGATCAGTTATGAGAAGTGTAAACACTTCTAACCCGGAGGTACAGTGTTTACAATAACCATAAAAGTTCCTCCTCTAATTCACCTCAGTTTCTGAAGGTCAATACTAAAGGTCATCCAGACTTAGCAGGCTTCCCAGATAGCCCTAGCATTGCAGGAAATCTACAACACAGAGTTCTCAAGAAGAAACCCATATCTGAACCGTGTTTCATATTCCCGCACCAGACCGAAATGGAATGGGAAAGAATATGATTCACTCTAGCCTAGGTGTCACTCAGGTCCCAGGTATAGGACCTTAACTCTCAATGAATCACCCACCCACCAAAACAAAGACCAGATCCAGCCAGCAACATGATAGTATGATATATACAAAAGCAATAAAGAAAGCAGTAAAGCAACTGTACATAAAGCAAAAATAAATACAAAAATACAAACACAAATAAGCACATAACACCCCAGTAAACACAAATCAAACAAGCGCTAGGAGGAACCCACAAAAAGAACCAGAAGCCCTGGTTGCAATATAAGGATCCCCAGCAGAGTCGCCAAGCTGTCGCTCCCGATAGATGGGACCGGCCCAAATAAAGGTACAGACGCGAACGGTCGGCGAGAGGGACAATGAGAACACACTGCCGTGAACTCACTGGAGATGAATAGAGTCGCCAGCTAGGCATTTTTATCCCGAAGGAAAGGCAATGCTGCATAGACCTAGAAAAAGATGGATAAGACGGTTGCGAACCAGAGAGACTGAGAAAGGGGGTTGGTTACAACCTGGGAAGGTATTAGCACCCAGATTGTCCGTCGTACTCGACGGGATCCACGCTTGAAAGATTGGTGTTTTAAAGGGGTAGTGTCAGTGCAATTTGTGTATAAATGAGCTGGAAAAGGATGTACAGGTGTCAGTGTAAAAGGAGTGTGAAGTGTATAAATGATGTGTCAGTGTAAAAATGAGAATGAATTGCTCATGATAATGAGGCTAAGAGAAAGATGCTGGAAGAGGGGGAATATACAGAGACTTTTGTTCGATAACTGTTAAGTTATGCCTACGTATCCTCTCGTGCAATGAGGAAGTCAGAACACCGTAGTTCGACCCAAAGATACTGATAGATGAATTGACTTGTGAACTGCTTACTTGTCTATGCTCAAGTGTATGATCTGTCTGGCACAGATGCAAACTGTCTTGCATTAGACGGAAGGAGCAAGTTCCCGTTTATGAGTGAATGAGATGAGAAAAGAATCCCGAAGGAGGCGATTATTGTTTGTTTTTGTATTTTCAGTCTTTTATTGCTTTTGAAAGTTTGTCATAAGTTAATGAGCTTAAGCCTAAACCAATGGATTAGTAAACTCATCACATCTTCCCTCTGATTAGGGGTAATGAGAATACCTTAAGTGTGAAGTCAGATTCTCACACTTAACCACCTTTGGTGTAGGATTAAGATCATTAACCTACTTGCGATTAATTAGATGTTTTTGGTGTTTTTGTTTAGTGTTGAGTAATGAGATTAAGCCATAATTAGGGATTAAACAGACTCATTACACCATCCTAATAGAAGGATAATAGATGAGAATGTTTAAGCTGAGGGAAGCTCCTCAACTTAATCCATGGTTAGGGATTAAACTCATGACAGAACAAGCCTTTGATTAAGTGGATTTTATTTAATGATATGATGATGAAGTGATTTTTATGATTTGTAAGACAACTTGAGGGGGACTTGTCCATTAACACTAGGGTTAGTCCTTCTTAACCAATTAAGGAAGAATTAGAACCCTAATGCAAGGCCCAAGTTACAAGTGTAATGTCTTGATGATTATTAGGTGAATTGATTAGAGGATTTAAACACATTAAGGGTTTAACACTTAGGATTAAAGTTATACACTCCATCCTAAGAGAAGGATGCAGGCATAAGCTTAATCACAAAGCCTTAAAGCCTTTAGGGTTTAGTCCCTGATTATGAGATGAGAAGAGAAGACTCAAAAGAGACACAAAGGTAAAACTAAGAGGGGAGACTAATCAAAACCCTAATCATTGTCATGCTTGGTTGTTCCTAAGGTTTGTGAGGTTTACAAGAAAGATCTTCAATGGAACCTCCAGGAAGCAGATGAAAGGATCAAGAGAAGCAAAGTAACTTGCTTCATTCAAGAAGTCAAGTCACTTGAGAAAAGAAAGTGAGAAGAAGAAGAATGAGCAAGCTCAAACTCAAACACATATAAAAATGCAGCAATGGATGCAAGAGAGATGAAAAGAAAAGTTATGAGAAGTGAAGGCAAATTCACTTCTCAAGTTCACTTACCACCTGAAAAGTTAGAAAAGAAATGCAATGCAATGCAAAATGGGATGAAATGGCATGATGAGAAACAAAACCAGAAGCACATACATGATGTTAATGATGCTATGAGATGCTACAAACATGAGGCAGCACATGGGAATGATCATACAAGTTCATGAATGCAAATGAAGCAAGCTAGGAACCAAGAACATACATGAAAAGTTATGAAGCATACAAGGCATACAACATGGCAAATACATGATGCAATGATCAAACATGCTTTCAATATGTCTTATGATGTCAAATGAATCACATGGATGCTTGAAATGTCATGGCAAGTCATTTTATGCAGGAGAATGCAAGATGGGTGCATATGGAAGCCCAAATTAGGGTTTATAAATCAAACATCAAACACAAACCAAAACCAGAAGCAAACCCTAAGATAAAAAATGGAAAATGCCACACAAAGGACCCCTAATCCCATACTGAACCAATGCCCAAAGGAGAGGTCTCAACTCCTAACCAATCTCAAGTTATGATTTTTACAAGTTATTAGGGTATTTAGGGTTCCTAAACAAGAAAAATGCCAAACAAATTGAAAATGAGGAATCAAATCATGACCATTTAATCCTAGAAACTACATGCTAAACACAATGCAATGCAAGAGGAATCAATGTCCAACTCTTCATAGATAGGCAGAAATGATTTTTTGAACTTAGGATCAAAATAATGCACAAAAATGATTTTTATTCAATGAAAAATTCTCAAAATGCATCAAGATCAAAAAAGAAATTTGGTTTGAAGGTTGGACAATGTTTCTAAATGTCTTAGAACATTTCATGAATTTTTTGGTGATTTTTAAATACCTAAAGGTATTTTTAATAAATTAATTTCCATTAATTAATTAAAAATAATCTTTTAAATATTTAAAAATACTTTTTTAATGATAAAAATAAAAACAAAAATATTTTTGTGTCATAAAAATCATTAAAACCCATGAGAAAAAGTTTCATAATTTTTAGATATTTTTTACTATTTTTAATAAATTATGCAAGTTAAATGAAAAGAAATGAAATAAAAATAAAGAAAATGGAAAAGTAAACGAAAGGAGAGGCTGGGATTGCATCCTGGTTTGAATGCGTTGACTGGCGCCTGATCTAATGGCCAGGATTGTTTTTGGGTCAATTAACTTAATTACAATTAATTAATATTAATAAAATGAATTAGGGCTAATCCAAATGATCTGGGCCCTCTATCCACGCGGGAAGTCAACATTTCAACCCAATCCAACGCCCCATATTCAAATGACACTAATTACAGGGATTAGGGCTAATCACTTTCAGGTGACCGGAGGGGAGCTCCGGTCATCTTCTCCGGTGGTATCCAAACCCTAAAATACGATTCAGGCCACCAATCTCCAAATAAATTCCAGGGAAATGTTCCTCCACTCAAACCTTGCTCGAATCAACTTTCAAAAAGAATTTCTCATGCTTAAACTAAAGGAAACGAAGCCATGAAGTTTAACGGGCAAAATTTCAGAGCATCAATAAATCCTCATCTCGCACTCATTCTTAAATCTAAAACATCCCCATGACTAGCAAAGCATACATAATCAATTTTTAACATAAAAACCAAGCTCTGAAAAGTTGTAAACCTGAAGCTACCTGAAGTGATGAACTGTGAATTTGAGCTCTCCTGACCTTGCTCTGGTGCAGAATGCTTGCCCTGAACCCCCTGAAGCCAATGGAAGGCTTGGAATGAGCTTAGACAAGCTGCTTTGAGAAATCCAGTTCTGGTGTAGCAGGAAATGAGCTTTGTGTACAGGCTGCTTCAGATCAATGTAAAAGGTGGTTTTGACTCCTTTTGATGTGCTTGATTTGTTGGTGCTAAGAGCTTGGATGTTTGATGGCTGTGGAAGCTGATTCGAAGAGAAATGCAGGCTGAGGTGAAAAATGGCAATGGGGTGTTCTTGCTCCAATCAGGCCTGGCTCTTGGTGGTTTCTACTCAATAAGGCAAGGTGAGATGATTAGAGGAATTTGTTTGAGTGTTTGTGAGTTGTGCAGGTAGATCCGAATGGTTTTGCAAAATGGTGAGTTTTTGTGTATGTGATCCTTGAGAGTGTTTCAGCCTTGCTTCCTTTATGAAATGGCTTGCAAATGGATAGTATATTTTAATCCTATAGGTCAGATGATTTGACATGGCCTCTATTGATTGGTAAGTTTGCTTTTGCCAAAAGTCCACTCTTTGTGTAAGAGAAGTATGGCTTGGTTCTAGGCTAGTACAATGCATGGGGCTGCGCAGCAAGGGTGAGGGGAAAGGCTAGCCAAAGTCAGCATCCAATGTTGCAAGTTGTAGGAAGTGTGATGAGTGGTTTTGCAAGTTGGCACACTTTTGAAACTTCATGGAAAAGTCTTGTTACACAAACCATAACCATGTGAAACCTTGGTCCAATTCTGATTTTTAAGGCTCATAGAATGTTTGTGTAATGGTTTGAAGTGAATTATAAGTTACAAATGGCATTGGTTCATGGTTTTGCAAAATTCACATTTGGTGCACATCTTGAAAATCAATGATTTTTTCCAACTTTGTCACACCATAACTTTTGATCCAAGAAGAATTTGATCATGTTCTTGTACTTTTTGAAAAGGGAAAAATGTATTCTACAACTTTCATGACCAAAGTTTTTCCATTTGAAGCATTTTTGGATCAAGAATCAAGGCTTGAAAAATGACCTAAAATGAAGCATTCTTGAAAAGTCAACTATGCCCAAAAAGTCAACACTTGCAAAAAACTCCAAATTCTTGATTTTTGTGAACTTCAACCTTCTTCCATGATCAAATAAAGATCATATACACTCAAAACTATGAAGATCACCCATTGGTTGGGTCATTGGGGGCCTCAGATGCCCTGATTTTGCACTGACTTATCCAGAAAGTCAACTCTTGATCAGATGACTTCCCCATGGAATTTCTTCATGAAAATTGATATGCATACTCCCTATACCATATAGAGACCAATGGAACCAAGAATGACCAAAAAATTGGGGTTATGGCCTCTGAAACCAAAACCCTAATTTTAGGTCAACTGCAGTCAAACCTGGCTCTGCATCCATTCCAAACCCAGTTCTTGTGATTCTTTTGAAATCTTGACTTTGAGGGGATGTAATATGATATAAGAACACACATGGACCCCTTTGAAGTGATTGGTGGCCTTTGGAGTGGCCCAAGAAGCTCTTGGATTGCTCAGATCACAAACCCTAGATGCAGATGACTTAGAACCAATGCAAAGACTCAAAATTGTGGTATGAGATATTATGATTGTGTTTATGCATATGAAATGATCACAAGCCATAGTGTGAAATGGGTGAGGGCAAATTTGGGGTGTTTACAGTGGGCTGTAAGAGAGTTGTTCTACGTTTTACTACCCATAAGTCCCACTCACAGGATAGTTTCTACGGTGATGGTTTAAGGAAACTCAAGGTCACAGACGTTTATCGTACTAACGCCCCGCCGCAGGCTAGCTGCATTGTGACGATAATAACGATAAGGTCTACCTTGAGTGGAGTTCTCATGCTAGGCGTGCAAGGAGCGAGTCCTTGGAACCTAACATTACACAACTACCAATATTGAAACAGGTTCTAAGGGGTCCCAGAATCACAGCCCTTTCATGAATCAGGTCCCGCGACAGGCTAGCTGCGTTGTGACAAGATCTATGAAAAGTCTAACTATCTGGGGGAGCTTTCATGTTAGGCGTGCAAGGAGCGAGTCCTTGGAGACTAACACTAATAACATCCAATTCTAAACTTAGGTGTTCCCTCTGCTTTTTCCACCACTCAAATTTACTTGTAACGTGACCCCGAGAAACCACAAACAAATATATTGAGCAATAAAGTAAAGCGGTAAAAGAACAGATAAACAAACATAAATAATAAAACATAGAGAAGACAAGAAAAGACAAGATCAAACAAATAAGCACACAAAGCTAAGTTAGGCTCGACTCTCTCTAGCATGGAGCTAATCCCCAGCAGAGTCGCCAACTGTCGTACCTCGAAAAATACGATCCTAAAATAAAACAACAGAGCCGCCACCTAATTCTATTTATTCTACGAGAGAAAAGGGAGATATAGATACAACCTAAAGGAAGGATAAGAAATGGTTTACGAAACCAAATTCTAAGTTCGGGAGTCGGTTACGCAAGGGGAAGGTATTAGCACCCCTCACGTCCATTGTACTCAACGGGAACCTCTTAGCTAATATGCGATTAAATGTTTGATCTTAAGTCTATGTCTTCTAAATGATTATTACTATGTTTGCTAAAGTTTTAAATTATTATGACAGAGAAAAGATTAAAGTTTTTTATTATTGATTTAAACAGAAAAATAATTAAATTTTTTATTAGGGTGCTCGCGAAGGATTAAAATCCCCATGCCTACGTATTCCCTTGTGCAATGGGAAAGTCAGAGCTTCGTAGTTCGTGCGACTACGGTTTTGTGATTTTTTAATTGAACGATTGTTTAAAACGCATTCTACTGTTAAGCGTAGGCTTATACTCGCGGTGGAGGCTGAAGCGCTAGCTTGTTCGAGAGACAGAATGATTTAAACAATGTTCGTTTTAGAAGAAAGTGTTTGACTTTGTTAAGATGTTTTAAACGAAAGGGAGATTGAACACATCGCGTGGGGCTAGCCCATGTTGCGGTCCAATCCAGAACGTGCGGAATGCTAGACTCCGGAGTTCTGTCTTTCGTGATTTAATTATAAAAATGATTTAAATTTGTTGGTATACGAATGATGATTGAACCATCGCGTGAGGCTAGCCCATTTGCGGTTCAATCCAGAACGTGCGGAATGCTAGACTCCGGAGCTCTGTTTTCGTACGATTAAATTATGCGATTATAATTTGAATATTTTGATATACGAATGGTGATTGAACCATCGCGTGAGGCTAGCCCATTTGCAGTTCAATCCAGAACATGCGGAATGCTAGACTCCGGAGTTCCTTCTTTCGTAATTAATATTAATTTAAGGTTTGAATATTTTGATATACGAATGGTGATTGAACCAACGCGTGAGGCTAGCCCATTTGCGGTTCAATCCAGAACGTGCGGAATGCTAGACTCCGGGGTTCCTTTTTTCGTAAATTAATTTAAATGAATTGAATTATTTTTTATACGAATGGTGATTGAACCATCGCGTGAGGCTAGCCCATTTGCGGTTCAATCCAGAACATGCGGAATGCTAGACTCCGGAATTCCTTTTTCGTAATTTATTTAAGATGCGTGAAAACGTGCAGATGGCGATCACAAGACCGACTTACGTGTGTGCAGTGTAGGCGAGAATTGCTTACTCGGCGTTGGACCGAAAACTTAATTATTTTGAGCGAGTTAATTTATTATTTTGAAATATGGTGCCCACATTCGTTTTTCACTTGACAATATATAGTCGTAATGTGAGAATAAATATTCAAGTTCACACAATTCGTTCATCAACATCACAACTAAGTGATGAGCAAAGAAAATAAATTATAAATTACACAAATAAAATTGATTTAAAATAATTATCTAACTAAATTAAATACAAACATTTAATAAGATTTATTAACAAACTAAATAAAAATAATTAAAATAATTAATATAAAATAATCGGTTTTATATGATTTTGAAAAAAAGAAATAATTGAATATAAGAAATTAAAAAGAAACTAAACTAAACAAAAATGAAAAAAAAAACATGGCTGGAATGAGAAAAGAAAACAGGGGTGCTGAAAGCAGGCCCAATAAGCCTAAGGGTTGGGGACCCAAAATATTGGCTGGGAAGAGAAACCGACCGGGTCACGGGCCGACCCGGTTCGGTTGGGTTAATGCTTGACCTGAAGAAGACTTAGGGTTCAAAACGGAATCCCCATTCTCACGCTATCAACAAAAACTTGGATCCCCTCTTCTCGTTCACACGCCCTCTCAAACCTCATCCCACTCCCTCATTCTCACATCTTCTCACTCAAACCCGTCTCTCTCCCGATTCAACTTCCTCTCCTCAGCAAAAGAAAAAAACGAAACCACAAGCATTTTCAATTCAAACATTACATCAAGATCAAAATATCAACATGTGGTGGAATCACAAAAAAAATTATTCAAATCCTATGTATCATATGAACGAAACCCTAATTCCCCAAATCCAAACGGCGACGCAAATTCACAAAAAATGGCAAGAGTTAGAAAAGCAACAATGGACAAAGCAACACAAACAATATTTACAGTTCCAACATAAAGAGAAATTAACGACAAATCTACCGATTCAGAAGCCTCAACGGTTTACGGTAAGTTTATGTCTCTCTGCTTCTTGATTCGTCGTCCCCTTTCTACTCCGCCCTCTTTTTGTTCGGAAAATTGTTGTTGTTAACGGCCGTTGAATCTTGAATGAAGGTTGCTCTTGATAGAGTGAGTTTAGGGTTCTGCGCGGCTAGGGTTTTTTTGTGTGTGTTCTTTTTGATGTCGCTAGGGTTTTTTGTATTCGGATGCGGCCTCCCTTTTCTCAATGAAATCCTCTTCTTTTATAGCCTAAAATTAGGGTTTGCAACTTTAGAAAACTTGCTGAGAAAATGAAATTGGAATAGGTCTGGCATCCCTTTTTGCGTCAAACCTGCTTTTTACCAAATTTGTGAAACATTGGGTCTTGCATCTTCTGACTTTTGTCTATTAATGCACCTTGGTTAGCCTAGCTTCAAACTGATTTTTTTGAAATGAACTTCATAAGTTAAACCTGGACTGGATTCATTATTTCCTTTTAACTGCTGTAAACCTTCTTTTTTACGGTTTGTTCTCCTCTTTTAACTGCGGTAAAAATCTTTACAGGGTGCAGTCAATGAGCAAGTTAATGAGCAGGGCATTTATGTTTGGAGTTTCGAGTAGCATGCTATCGAGTTTGCGAAGAGCTGGAAGATTGATACAAATATCTGTCCTAGGCCTGCAAGTCATTACTTCGAGTTTCCTTCCATCCGGAGATGTTTGCCAAGAAGGTATCAATTCAACAATGTTATCACTAATGCTAACAAGCCATTTCATCTCTCTCTGCCACATTTCTTCTCTTTTTCCATCCACTGATTGCTAGAAACAATTAAAGTTTTCAAAAACGGTTCCTGTATTCTTTTGAATTTGTTTGCTGATTTCTGGGAATTTTGCAGGTTGGAAATGATGGCGCAAAAGTGACGGAAGTGAGAAGGTTGGGATCTTGAACATAAGAAATCCCGAGAGCACTCCTTAGAACAAACAATTGACACTTGAAGATCCAATTAATGGGAGCAAACGAACAAGAGCATCGGTCTTTCTTTGTGGGATTGCTGCTGCTTTGTGTTGACGGCTGTAGCTGTTGAAGGTAAGCAGAATGCTCTTGCTGCTGTAGTTGCTGTTGCTGATGTTTTTTTTGATAATTCTTACTGGTGATGTTTCTGCAATGTGTCGTCTCAGGCTTCTTTTGTGAACCCCCTTTTGTGACGTCTATTGGTATTGTTTTCAAAACTCCCTTGCTGACCTGCAGCTCACGTTTTAGTTCTGTGATTTTTATCTCAATTTCATGTTTACCGCGGCTGGAGCTTGGGATTGGGAACTGGAGAATACTCGGATGGACGAGCTGATATGGAGGATGCATTTGTGGAAGATGCTGCTGTTGCATTTGTTGCTGCATCGGTCTGTATAACATCTTGAATAGGACGACCAGTAGCAGCCGAACTAATTTCTCTCCGAAGTCCGCTGATGACTCCAGTTGTAAGAGTGTGGTCAAGTCCAAACGGGTTACCAATAGCATACACTTTCTGACCAACAAGCAAGTCAGTAGAGACCCCAACAGGTATAGGTCTTAGCTTGTCTTTAGGCGCATCAACGCGAAGCACGACAACGTCCTTGTCTTGGTCAAAACCAATAACTTTTGCATCATAAGTTGATTGATCTGCAAGAGTGACCCTGAGATCAGAAGCTCCCATGATAACATGATAATTGGTGACTATATGACCATCCTTATCCCAAACAAAACCTGACCCGGATCCTTGAGGAACCTCCAACACGTCCAGAGTAAACGCATCCTGCTTGACAGCAAGATTAGTTATGTATACAACAGAAGGAGTATTTGAAAGAGACGAACAATAGCTAGTTCATCGGTCTGCAACTTCCTTGGTGTAGTTACAACAAAAGCAGAAGCTGGATCAGGATTTGAAATGAAGAGAGTGAAAGAGAGAGCGATTGAAGTACAGAAAATGAAAAGAGAATCTAAACAGGTTTTAGGTATAGAGAGGTTTGGAATTGAAATTGGTGTTTTGGTTAATGGATAAATTTGGTCTCTTTTAGGCTTAGACTCAATGTAAAATATATGAATTAGGACCTTTGGAACTTGTATTTTATTTTGAAATTAATCTGAATTTTGCAATCCACTTATTCATTAGTAAACTTGAATTTGTCATCAAATATTGCATTTGGCATGGTCTTGGAATGAGTTTTGACGTGGAATATGTACTTGAGATGTAAGGTTGTTGTGAACTTAGGATGAATTTGAAATTTGAATTGGAATGGAAATAAATAACCTTGAATTGAAACTTGGAATCATGATATGAAATTCGAATTTGGGATTTAGAATTTGGAGTTGAAATTAGATTGAAATTAGAGAAATTGAGTTTGGAATATAACTTGAAATAGAAGTTGAAATGAAAATAGAATAAATGAAGTTGTAACTTTAAAAAAAATCTAGAAAGTTTGGATAAAAAAACTTGGAAATTAGATTAAGAAGAAGAAAAAAAAACTTGGAATGGAAACTTGAATAAAATTTGGAAACTAAACTCTTGGAAGTTGAAAATGAACTTGGAATAAATGAACGTTCAAGTCGAATAGAAATTTAGGACCAAAATCCACAATAACCAAAACTCCAAATTTTCAAGATTGGTTAGAATACACTCATAACCTTGATCGGAGTCCAAAAGAACATCAATCCGAATCTGGCACACAAAAGGAACCTTGTACCAAGCTTAAATGGAAAACAAACATCTTGACTTTGAAGCAAAGAACTGTGTCAAATTTCCACTTGAGTTAGGTGACAAATAGATACCAATTGAATCAACCTCCAACACTCGTTACAAAACCACAATCCTTCCTTGACATTCTTACAGAACCTTAGAATACCTAGTATGCATTTTGGTATGCTTATGATGAGATGAATACATGACATGAAAATGTTAGGGGTAAAATTTGGGGTGTGACAGTACTTAAATGGAATCGAGGAAAATGACACCATTGTACTGAGATGGAATCAAAAGGAATGGAATCATCGTACTGAGATGATAACTTGACACGAGACCGTTGTACTTAAACATAAACGATGAAACGAGACCATCGTACTTAGATGGAATCAGAGAGATGAGAACATTGTACTGAAATGGAATCAACAAAAATGAAATCATTGTACTTAGATGAAATCAACAACACGAGACAGTTGTACCAAAATGGAAACGAGAAAACGAGACCATCATACTTAGATGGAATCGGAGATATGAGACCATTGTGTAAACACCCCAAATTTTCCCTCACTAAGTTCACACCATGGCTTGTGACCTTTCATCTTTGCATTATTTTAAGCATATCATATCATATTGCATATTTGTTTCACTGCATTAGTTCAAGTTCATCTACATCTAGGGTTTGTGATCTGAGCAATCCAAGGATCCATCTGAGCCACTCCAAAGATCTCCAATCATTCCAAGAGGGTCCATGTATGTTCAATCATCATATTATATCCCTCAAAGATCAAGGAAGTCAAAAAATCACAAGAGCTGGCAAGGCATGGAAGCAGAGCTAGGGTTTCACTACACAGATGACCTGAAATTAGGGTTTTGGTTTCAGAGGCCATAACTCCAAAATTTTTGGTCATTCTTGTTTCTAATGGTCTCAATATGTTATAAGTATCATGCGTACCAAGTTTGATGAAAAAATTCATTGTGGAAGTCATCTTTTCACTGGGTAACTTCTTGAGCAAGTCAGAGCAAAATTAGGGCATCTGAGACCCCTACCAATGGAACCAAAGTGGATTTTTCATCAAATTGAAGTTATATGATCTTTATTTGATCATTTAAGTGCTTGTAATTTCACAAAATTGAAGAAAAGTGAGCTAAACCAAAAGTTGCCAAAAATGGAAATGACTTGTAATGTAAACTTTCCATTTTGGGAAAGTTTTTCAACCTCCTCTTTCTCAAGCAAAAATGCTTCAAATGAAAAATTGTTGGTCATGAAAGTTGTATATTGGATCATTCCCTTTTCAAAAAGTACAAGAACAAGTTCTAATTCATTATGGAACTCAAGTTATGGCCTTTCAAAGTTGGCAAAAATCCTATAATTTTCAAGAATACACCAAAGAGGGATTTTTGCAAAACCACTTGCCAAGCTATTTTGTGACTTATAATACACTTCTAAGCATCATACCAACATAGTGAATTTCCTTAAAATCATAATTGCCGAAGAACCATCTCATTTCATGCCTTGAACTTCAAGAAATCACAAAGGGGCCAAACTTCATGAAAATTGCAAAATGACACACAACTATGCTTCCACTTGCTGAATTACCACAAAATGCATTCCATGGCTCTCATTGATCCTTGATGAACCAGGACAAGCCAAAAATCCAGCTGCAAGAGAGCCCATACCTTAATTACAAGTTTTGTTGACTTTGTGCAAAAGAGCCCATACCAATCACCATAGGCCACAACCACTTCTCTGACCTATCAATGCTTGTTATGTGGATCAAACACAGCCCATAACACACATCACACAAGCCTGAATGCTCAGAATCCTCAAGCTCTCAAAAATCACCCCATTTGCAAAAACTTTTGAAACACACAGCACACTCACTCAAACTCCAAACTTTTTTCACCAAACAACTCAGCATCACAAGAGGATCATTTCCCACCCTTCATTGCAACCTAAAAGCCCCCAAAACCAAAACACGATTTCTGGCCAGCAAGAGTTCAAGCTCTCATTTCAGCCATTACAAACTCCTTCCAAGCATCAAGGCTTCATCAGGAGGATCATTGGAGTCATTTTGAACCAAAGAGGAGGCCAAACAACTCAGATTGAGAAAGCTCCACTTCAGGTATCCTCAAGAACAAATTTTTTAGAACTTGTTTTTCATGTTATAGAAATGTTACCCATGTTTCACTGATCACACTGCACTTTTTGGTTTTGAAAATGATTGAATATTAAGCATGTATGAAGCTTCTGAAATTTCTGTGTGATTTTCCGTTTTGCTTCGAATCTTGATGTTCATGTAAAATAAATGAAATTTGTTGGTTGAATCTTGTTTAGAATGAGTTAGGGATCATTTCTGGAGAGTTAGGGGGTCTGGGGTGGCCTATGGTGGAAGTTAGGGTGAGGAGCTGGCCGGAGAAGATGACCGGAGGTCTTCTCCGGCCACCTGAGAGTCATTCAGAGGTTAATTAGGGTTTATGGTTAATTTAAATGTGAGCCCTTGGATTTTGTCTGCGCGCGTGTTTTGGATGGCTGAGATGAGTTCATTAAACCCTAATCCATTTAATTAATTTAATTAATTAAAATTAACTCAGTTTGAATTCTAGCCCTTAGATTGAGCGTGTGGTCTTCCCTCCATCCCCAGGTTTGAATGTGAACCCTTGGATCAGTTGACCAGCCATTAAATTCACATTTATTTCATTTTTTTATCATTTGTTTTGTCTAATTTATTTAAAATACTTAGAAAATTCCAAAAATATTTTCCTTCTGCAATTTTAATTCAAATATTTTTCTCCACCCAAAAACATTTTTATTTTTATTTTTTTGCATTAAAAAACCATTTTAAAAATATTTAAATGTTTATTTTAATTAATTAATGGAAATTAATTAATTAAAATATCATTTAGGTTTCTGAAAATTCCAAAAAATTTCACATTGCATCTAAGGACATTTAGAAACATTGTCAAACCATTCATACAAATTTGTTTTTGGTTTTGAACACTCTTTAACATTTTTCTTGAATTTAGGGTTCATAAAATTCCCATTTTTGAACCCTAACTTCAAGAATTCTTTTCTGCCTAACCATGAAGGGTTTGACATTGGTTCTTTTTGCATTGATCTTCATATAGTATGTAGTATCTAGCATGTTTTTTTCACAAATTTATCTTGCATTTTTTATTTGATTTGCATTTTTCCCCTTAAGGTACTTTAAAACCCTAGATAACTTAGAAAAATCACAACTTTCCTTAGGTTAAGAGTTAGACCTCCTCCTTTGGGGTGTGATATCATATGGGGTTAGGGTTCCTTTGAGTTCATTTGCAATTTTTTATCTTGTGTTTTTCTTCTGTGTTTGACTTTTGCATCTCATGTTGTCATAAAACCCTAATTTCTCATGTTCATTTGCATACATCTTGCATATGCATCCATACATGAACTTGCCATGACATTTCATGCATTCACATGTCATCTTAGACAACTTAGGACACATTAGAATCATGCTTGATCATTTCTTCATCCATTTTCCATGATTTGCATTCATTTCATTCCATGAACTTTCATGTGCTTTCATGCTTCCTACATGCTTCATATGCATTCTCATCTCTTGTATGAACATTCATAACACTTGACATGTCTTTGCATCATCTCATGGAATCATTTGCATCATGTATATGCTTCTGGTTTTGGTTTGCATCTTTTCATACATTCCATTTTCATTTCATTTCCTTTCTTTATGCTAACATTTTCAGGTGGTAAGTAATTTGAGAAGTGAATTTGCCTTCACTTCTCATTTATCTTCCCATTCTTCTTATGCATCTTTGCTGCATTTTTCTTTGATTTAGAGTGATCTTGCTCATTCATGTTCATCTTCCACTTTCTTTCTCCAAGTTACTTATCTTCTTCAGTGAAGTAAGTAACTTGTTTCTTCTGCTTCTCCTCCTTTCATCTGCTTCTTCCATTGGTGGCTTCTCTGAAGATCTCTTGCAAGCCTTACAAACCATAGGAACATCCAAGCATGAAAATAATTAGGGTTGTGATTAGTCCCCCCTTAGTTTCTACCTTTGTGTCTTCTTTGTGTCTCTCTTCTCATCTCATAATCAGAGACTAAACCTTTAAGGTTTTAAGACTTTGTGATTAGGGTTATGCCTGCATCCTTCTCTTAGGATGAAGTGTATAACTTTAATCCTAAGTGTTAAACCCTTAATTTGTTTAAACCTTTTAATCAATCCATCTTAATAATCACTAAGACATTAACTTGTAACTTGGGCCTTGCATTAGGGTTCTAATTCTTCCTTTATTGGTTAAGAAGGACTAACCCTAGTGTTAATGGACAAGTCCCCCTCAAGTTGTCTTACAAACCATAAAATTCACTTCTTAATCTTACCATTAATTAAAATCCACTTTAATAAAGGCTTGTTTTGTCATGAGGTTAATCCCTAATCATGGATTAAGTTGAGGTATCTTCCTCAGCTTAAGTGTGCTCATCTATTATCCTTCTATTAGGATGGTGTAATGGGTTCACTAATCCTTGATTATGGCTTAAACTCATTACTTAACACTAAACAAAAACTCCAAAAACATTTAAATAATCACAAGTAGGTTAATGATCTTAATCCTACATCATGGTAATTAAGTTTGAGATGTTTATCTCATACTTAAGGTATTCTCATTATCCCTAATTAAAGGGAGGATATGATGAGTTTACTAACCTTTGGTTTAGGCTTAAGCTCATTAACTTATGACAAACACAAAAAAAGCAATAAAAGATTGAAAACAAAAACAAACAATAATCGTCTCCTCCAGGATTCTTTTCTCATCATCTTCACTCACAAACGAGAACTCGCTTCTTCCGTCTAATGCAAGATAGTTAGCACCTGAGCTAGACAGGTCATACACTTGAGCATAGACAAGCAAGCAGTTCACCAGTCAATTTATTTTTCAGTCTCTTTGAGTCAAACTACGGTGTTCTGACTTCCTCATTGCACGAGAGGATACGTAGGCATAACTTAACTGTTATCGAACAAAAGTCTCTGTCTGTCACCCCCCTCTTTCAGCATCCTTTTCCTATGCCTCAGTCCTGAGCACTTCACTTCACTTTCTTGCACTGACACTTGTACATTCTTTTCCAGCTTTTGCACACAGATAGCACAGACACTACCCCTTTAAGCACAAACTTTCAAGCGTGGATCCCGTCGAGTACGACGGACAATCTGGGTGCTAATACCTTCCCAGGTTGTAACCAACCCCCTTTCTCAGTTTCTCTGGTTCGCGACCGTCTTATCCATATCTTTCCAGGTTTATGTAGCATTACCTTTCCTTCGGGATAAAAATGCCTAGCTGTCGACTCTATTTCATTTCATCTTCCTCTTCTCTCTTCACCGACCGTTCGCGCTTGTACCGGGATGCAAATCTTTGGGAGCGACAGCTTGGCGACTCTGCTGGGGAACCTTATATTGCAACCAGGGCTTCTGGTTCTTTTTGTGAGTTCCTCCTAGCGCTTGTTTGATGTATGTATACGGGGGTGTTATGTGTTACTTGTGCTTATTTATTTGCTTTATTTATTGCTTTATGTACAACTTTATTTATTGCTTTCTTTTACAGTCTTTATGCATTTCATACTGTCATTATCATGTGCTGGATCTCTTGTCTGTTTTGGTGGGTAGGGTTTCATTGAGTGATTAAGGTCCTATATCGGGGACCTGAGTGACACATAGGCTAGAGTGGCTTCATATTCTTTCCTATTCCATTTCGGTCTGGTGCGGGAATATGAAACACGGTTCAGACATGGGTTTTTTCTTGAGAACTCTGTGCTACAAATTTCCTGTAGTACTAGGGCTATCTGGGAAGCCTGCTAAGTCTGGATGACCTTTTTATGACCTTCAGCATCTGAGGTGAATTAGAGGAGGATCTTTTATGGTTATTGTAAACATTGTACCTCCGGGTTAGAAGTGTTTACGCTTCTCATAATTGATCCAATTCTGAGGATCTTTGTTCTAGAACATTACATGTGAGGGGGTTGGGTTGTTTACAGGTTTGCAGGAACCCTTGGCCACATCGTACCCGGTTACTAGTATTGTTTTAAGAATGCACCACTTTGGATAGTTCTTGTGATTCCCCCGGACTTGTGACTCTTTATTTGAGTCCCCCACCTGGTTACTGGATTTCTAAGCCTCCATCTGGACTTATGAACATACATGGACTTTTACCAAGACAGATAAACAGATCCAACACTTGATCACAAACCCTTTGCATATCATTTGCATACATCATTTTCGCATCATTTAACATTTGCTTATTTGTTTTATAGGGTATCCATCATATCATCTTTGGTTTGGTTTTGACCCCTTCTGCTACTCAGACTGCTTCAGTTATCTACTTCAGCACCTCCATCAGTTTGTCAGTGGTTCTTCTCCAGCCATCTTCATCAGAGACTTACTTCCAGCATCTCAGTCAGTGATCTCCTTCAGCAGTTGCTCTCAGTTTCTTCACCAGAACCCATTATCAGAATGGACACTTCAAGAAAGAGCAACATCACTTACCACTTCTTTGAGCCCACCCTGTCTGGCATCAGGCAGGTCCAGTCCCTCATTACTCCTGATCATGTCCCACTATTCAGAGAGCATTATGGAGGCATATTGGATATGGTCATGGATCTAGATGCAACTCAGAGAAGAATGATCCATACTTGCTTGCAGTTTTATGATCCTCCACTCAGATGCTTCACATTTCCTGATTTCCAGTTGGGACCTTTGCTAGAAGAGTTTTCCTTGTTGTTAGGAGTTCCTATCAGGAGAGGGATCCCTTTCAACCCTGAGATGGTTTCTCCCAAAAATGAAGACATAGCCAGGGCATTGCATTTGGAGCCTGCCCTTATTGATCAGAACATGAGAGGGATCCCTCTTAACCTTTATTCCAGTTTAAGTTTCAACCAGAACCTTCCAACTCTTGAAATTATCAAAAGTTTCATCCTTAGTCTTCTAAATGAATACCCATAACTTTCTGGAATAATCATCAACTATGGATAGAAAATACCTTGCACCTGAATGTGAAGGATTCCTTGCAGGCCCCCAAAGATCAACATGGATTCAATCAAGGGATCCATGTGTTCTTTGTTTACCTTTGTTAAAATTCAACCTACATGATTTACCAAATACACAAGGTTCACAAAACTCCAACTTCTCAACTTTGTCACCACCTAACAGGTTTTGTTTCCCCAGTTCGACCAAGCCTCTCTTGCTGACATGGCCCAATCTCTTATGCAATAATTTTTTCTTCGACAATAGTTTCGTGGATGCAACATTTGTCGAACCACTTACAACTTCAACGTCAAGGGTATACAAGCCTTGTTTCTTCATGCCTCTCAAGACTTCCTTCGACCCCTTCATGACTCTTAAGATACTTTTCTCTCCTTGAAAAACATATCCCTTCTTATCAAATTCATCAAGAGAAATCAAATTTCTCTTTAAGTCAGGTACATACCTAACTTCAGTCAATAACCTTATTGACCCATCATGGATCTTGAATCTCAAAGATCCAATACCTGTAATTTTGAAAGCTTTGTTGTTTCCTAGCAGCACTGATCCACCATCTTGATCACATAGTTCCTTGAAAAAACCTTGTTTGGAGTCATGTGCCAAGTGCAACCTGAATCCATAATCCACTCCTTTCTTGAGTCGCCGCTTGAAACCAAAAGAATATCAGATGAGTCAAAATCATCTTGAACAATGGTTGTGTTTCCATTATCCTTACCTTCATGGTCTTCCAGGAGTTCATGGCATACCTTTCGAATGTAACCCTCTTTCTTACAATGATAGCATCGAACACCAAATGCTTCACCACTATAAGACTTCTGCTGACTTTTACCCTTCTTCTTGTCGAACTTACCATCCTTTTGCAAGAATTTCGCCTTAATGGCCAAACCTTCACCAACCATTGAAGCTTTATGCTCCTTTCATTTGTTCAAGTCCTTAGAGTACAAGGTAGATTGAACATCTTCAAAAGTCAAGGAATCTCTTCCGTACAAGAGGGTTTCTTTGAAGTGAGCACGTATTTTCGGCAAAATGCATAGCAACAACAGAGCTTGATCTTCATCATCGATATTCACATCAATATTTTGAAGATCAAGAGTCAACTTGTTGAACATATCCAACTGCTCAGCCAACACTTTGTCTTCACTCATCTTGAATGAATACAAAGCTTGCTTCAGGTATAATTGATTCACCAATGATTTGATCATGTAGAAACCTTCAAGTTTCAACCATAACCCTGACATCGTCGTCTCCTTTGATACCTATCAGAGAACCTTATCACCAAGGCTCAACAATATTACGCTGTATGCTTTCTCAATCATGACCGTCTTTTCAGTTGCCGTTAACACAACATTCATGGCTGCCTCTCCCTTCAATGCTTCCAAGCAACCCTATTGAACTAGTAGGGCTTTCATCTTCAAGCGCCACAAACCAAAATCGTTCACTCCTGTGAACTTTTCAATCTCATACTTTGTCGAAGGCATCTTCTCCACGCTCACCGCACCAATTTGTTGTGAATCAGATACCTTAGAAACAAAGTATAATAGATTTTTGTATGATCAAGAAACCCACAAGAGTTAGGGTTTAGGGCAACCAAGGATAACAACTAGGATTTGTTATAAACTGCTATTCTTTCCTTTCTCTTGAAACAACATTACAAGTATACAAGAATAACATATAACCTCTCTCACTTTTGAATTAGGGCTTTATCTTCCTATTTTCAGTTATATCAAAGATGAGAGACTTGTATGCTATTTATAAGAAAACTAACATACTAACCTAATGAGCTTTTTAACAATTACCAATTACAAGCCAACTTAGGGTACAACCTAACTTAAACAATTGGATCTATAACACAAGGCCCAACTTAGCAACAACATGTGAGTGGACTTTGACGACATGTTAAACCTAGAATTTGTTCCAATATCTCACAATCCCCTATCCCAACCAAAATATGTTAATAGTCCTATAGAAGAACCTATAAACATGGAGGACGAACTTATAAACATGGAGGAAAAAACTATACATGAAGAACATATAAGTGTGATTAATCTGGTGGTAGAAGCCATACTTGAAGATCTTTATGAAGAAGTCACTAAGGATGATAAGAAAGGTAGTGAGGGTGTGAACAATGATGTTGTAGAGGGTGTTGATAACTCGAATTCATATCGATTATTTAATGTGATTTCTAATTATTTAACACATTTATTTATTTGTTTTGGACGATTTTACGCGCATATTGTGTTTGTTTTGCAGACATTCGATCAGACACGTCGTTTGGAGGCAAGAATGCGAAAAGGAAGATTTTAAGCCAAGAAACCAAGAAAACAGGAGGAAAAAGGACAGAAAAATGCATTTCTACATTTCATCATCCAAACGGTCGTCTCATTGTTGAGACGGCCGTCTCACTTCTCAAACGCCCAACTTGGGAACTGAGTTGGTCGTTTCACATGCCAAGTTGCCCGTTTCAAATCTATGACGCTCGCTTCAAATTAATTGACTCAGTAACGTAAATCCCATAACAGAAGCAACACAAGGAAAACAACAAAGAGATTTTCGTTCAACACAGAGAAAATTCCTCAACCTAATTCACTCAGTCTCCCAAACCCAGTCAAAAAGCCCAATCGAAGTCCAAGCCACAAATTTCTCAACAAACTCCATCACAACATCTATAAATAGAGTTCCCCGCCACTGAAAACGGGAGCTTTGATTTCATGTCGAATTGCTTCCACTTTATTTCGAAGTTCTCCTTTTTGTTTTTTATTTCATTCGCCTTTTTATTTTCTTTACTGAAGCTTAGTGATAGTTTCCTCCATTAGGGAACTATCACCATTTTATTGTTTCTAGCCACTGCAATTTTTGTTTAGTGTTCGAGTTTTGAAGTTTGTTTGATCAAGAATATTGCAACCAGGTTTCTTATTTAAATGTAATTTAGTTTATTTATTATCGCATTTATTTATATTATGCAATTTCCCACCTTCTATCTTTCTTTATTTAGTATGTTAGCTTAAATCGTTGATTGGTATGTAATGGTATAAACCGGAACGAATTCGATTGAATTAGGCTAAAATTATAAGTTAAGTTATAATCTGGTTTCAATTTCTTGTTTTAATTCACTTTCGTTACGAGAGTAAGGGAGTATAAAAGATTAGGATTAAGACCATGGGAGTGTGAGATTCTAGTCAGATAGCTAAAATCGAGCATTAGTTTTAAATACAACGAGAGCGCTTTAAAACTAATTAGAACCTTTAGGTTTCCAAAAAGCATTTCTAACTTGAATTGACACAACGAGAGCGCTCAATTGAACTTAGGAGTATAGTATTAGGCAATACAACGAGAGTGTGAGTCGAGGTCTTTTAAGCCGAGAGTTTCTACGGAGAGATAACTTAATAAATCTTAATAAGCCGACCCTCTATTGAATTCGCGAAGGCGAAATCAATTACGTACCGATAATTTATATCATTAATTTAATTTAATTAATTCTTAACCCTTTAAACCCAAAACATCGCTCGCCTTAGCTAAACATAGCAACACCCGAATACACTAGGTTGATTATCAAGTCTCTGTGGGATCAATATCTTTTATTACTACGCGATAGACTGCGCACTTGCAATCAGTAACCGTTAGACTCAGTGAATCGCGATCAAGTTTTTGGCGCCATTGTCGGGGACTTAGATTTAGTCAATAGCGTATTAAGTTATTGCACCGTCTAGACTAGGGCAACAAATTTACTCTTTTTCTTTGTCGATTGTATGCCCAGTACTCGCTCCCGAGGAGAAGACTTAGAACCCCTGATCGACGAAGTAGAACGTTTCTTAAGTTTGAGACGCCAAACCAAACCCAACGAAACCCTTATTCCATAAATTACTATACAACCAGTTGAAGCTCCAATCATGGCCGAAGAAAACGGAGGACCACCTCGTTCACTTAAGTCCTATGCGAATCCAAGCTAACTAGAACCACACAACAATATTGCCGCACCAGCCATAACCCGACACGATTTTGAGATCAAACCTTCACTGTTGCAAGCTGTACAACAAAACCAGTTTTCTGGAAGTTCGACGGACAATCCGAATGAACACCTAACGAAGTTTGTGCAATATGCAGATACTGTGAAAGCAAATGGTGTAACTCAAGATGCAATCAGACTAAGACTCTTTCTGTTCTCTTTAAGAGATAGAGCATGGGTCTGCTTACAATCGTTACCATCCAACTCTGTCACGACATGGGTAGAACTGAAGAAAGTTTTCTTATCTCGTTATTTCCCGCAAAGCAAAACAGCTATGTTGAGAGCCCAAATTAACGGATTTCGACAGAAAGATGCCGAATAACTTTATGAAGTGTGGGGAAGATACAAGGACCTGTTAATATTATGTCCACACCATGGGTTTGAAAACTGGGTAACCATCATAACCTTCTATAATGGACTTCTATTCAACACCAGGATGAAAATAGACGTTGCTGCGGGCGGCACTCTTATGGATAAACATTACAAAGAAGCCTATAACCTCATTGAAAACATGGCTCAGAACCATTGCCAATAGGGAAGAGAAAACGTATGTAGAGAAGAACCATACTAAAGGAGGAATGTATGAAGTGAACAGTTTTGATCACATAAATGTGAAGATTGATGCCATAGTTCAGAAGATCAATAACTTGACCATAACACCATCAGCCACCGTGGCTGTCGTAACTCCAAATTGCGAGATTTGTGGAATAACAGGACACACATCACCTGAATGTAATCTTCTTACCGGATTAGCCACAGATCAGGTAAATTATGCTCAAGGAAACCCGTATTCTAACACTTACAACTCAGGATGGAAGAATCACTCAAATTTCTCTTACAAGAATAACAATGCCTTGTATGCGCCAAATCAAGCATCAAATGCACCACCAGAATATCAGAAAGCTGCCGCATCCAATCCTAATTTTCCTAGAAAATCAAACCTTGAACTGATGATGGAAACTTTCATAGCTACCCAAGCTTAAACGAACAAGGATTTCCTAAATCAGAACATCCATACTAGTGAACAAATAAAGCAATTGGTAACCAAGGTAGATGCTTTAGCTACTCATAATAAGATGCTAGAAACCTAATTTTCTCAAGTAGCTCAACAACAAGCATCAACTGCTGTTCCAGCTTGAACATTTCCTAGACAACCGCAACCAAAACCTAAGGGTCATGCAAATGCAGTTATACTAAGAAGTGGAAAAGAATTGGATGGACTGGCTGCTCCTAGAACTGAAAACCCAACCATGTATCAACAACCTCAACCTGAGAAATCAACTGAGAAAATCGATAAACCAAAACCATAGGAAAAGGAAACCAACGAACAAGAGGCTAAGGAGAAAGAAAAACCTTATGTACCTCCGCCACCATATAAACCACCAATTCTGTACTCCCAACGGTTAACAAATTCTAAAACAATGGGACAATTCAAGAAATTTGTAGAGCTTCTAGAACAATTAAACATTACCATACCCTTTACAGAAGCTATTACTCAGATACCTTCGTATGCTAAATTTCTGAAGGAGATCATATCTAACAAGAAGAAAATCGTAGAAAACAAAACAATTACACTTACTGCTGAGTGTAACGCTATTATTCAAAGTAATATGCCACCTAAACTGAAGGATCCTGGAAGTTTCTCTATTCCTTGTGTAATAGGAAAGTTCATCATAAACAAAGCTCTATGCGACCTAGGAGCCAGTATAAGCGTTATTCCGTTATCTATTTGTAAGAAACTCGATATGGGACAACTTAGACCGACCAAGATGTCAGTTCAGCTAGCCGATTGCTCAGTCAAATTTCCGGTTGGTATTTTATAAAACGTTCCTATACGAATAGGCCAGTTCTACATCCCAACAGATTTCATAATCATGAACATCAAAGAAGATGCTACGACCCCTATAATACTAGGAAGACCATTCTTAGCCAAGGTTGGAGAAATTATAGATGTAAAGAAAGGCAGACTGACATTCGAAGTAGGAGAAGAGAAAGTCAAATTTATTCTAACCCAATTTCTCCAAGCTCCAGCCATAAAAGTTACCTGTTATTTCATAGACGTCATTGACGAATGCAGATGAGAAATGGAAAAAGAGGAGAATACCTATTCTGACATAATGAAGATCCCATCTCCTTTAATATTCGAAGACGATAATTGGAAAGAACCTTATAAAGACGAAAGCTTAAATGAAAGCTTAGCTCTTACACCTGACCATATTCCATGCCCAAAGAAAACAGATCTTGAACTCAAGACATTGCCTAACAATCATAGATACGAATTTATCGATTCGGAACTTAAAAGACCTATTATAGTAAACGCAGACTTAGGACAACTCGAAACAGAAAAACTTTGAGATGTCATAAGAAAGTACCCAACCGCTTTAGTTTATAACATATATGATCTGAAAGGAATAAGACCTTCGATGTGTATGCACCGCATTATGCTGGAGGAAGATTGTAAAACCTCTAGAGAACCTCATAGAAGGATTAATCTGATTCTAAGTATTGTAGTCAAGGATGAAGTAAAGAAATTGTTAGACGCATGGATTATATATCCGATATCCGATAGTCAGTGGGTTAGCCCATTGCACGTCGTACCAAAGAAGGGAGGCATTACAATCACTAAAAACGCCAGAGGCGAGCCTATAACACAGAGAGTAGTAACCGGGTACAGAATGTGTATCGATTACCGAAAACTGAACAAAGCTACCCGGAAAGATCATTTTCCTTTACCCTTTATCGACCAAATGTTATAAAGATTAGCCCAACATTCATATTTTTGCTACCTAGATGGCTACTCAGGATTTTTCCAGATACCTATTCACCCCTATGACCAAGAAAAGACGACATTCACATGCCCCTATGGAACATTTGCTTATCGACATATGTCATTTGGTTTATGTAATGCCCCAGCGACATTTCAAAGATGCATGATGGCAATCTTTGCAGCTTTCATAGATGACATCATGGAAGTGTTTATGGAAGATTTTTCCGTATGCGGACAAAGCTTTGAAGGATGTTTATCTAACCTAGAAATGGTACTCGAAAGATGCGTAAAAGTAAACCTTGTACTAAATTGGGAGAAGTGCCACTTTATGGTCAAACAAGGAATTATTTTAGGACATGTGATATCCAACAAAGGCATCGAGGTAGATAAAGCAAATATAGAAGTGATAAAAGACCTTCAACCGCCTAAAACTATAAAAGATATAAGAAGTTTCCTAGGATACGTTGGTTTCTACCGACGATTCATTAAGGACTTCTCTAAAATTACTAAGTCGTTGACAAATTTATTAATGAAAGACACTGAGTTTATCTTTGACGAAGATTGTCTAAAAGATTTTGAAACACTAAAAACAACTCTTATTACTACACTCATCATGCAACTACCAGATTGGATGCTACCGTTCGAGATTATGTGCGACGCAAGTGATTATGCTGTAGGAGCAGTCTTAGGCCAAAGAAAATACAACAAACTTCACGCAATATATTACACTAGTTGAATATTAGACCCTGCTCAAATGAATTACGCCACAATATAAAACGAACTCTTAGTCGTAGTATTCACACTTGATAAATTTCGTTCTTACTTAGTAGGAACCAAAATCATTATTTATACCGATCATGCAGCCATTAAATACCTTCTAAGTAAAAAGGATGCAAAACCCAGATTACTAAGATGGATTCTATTACTACAAGAGTTTGATTTAGAAATCAAGGATAAGAAAGGAACTGACAACGTAGTAGCAGACCACTTATCACGTATGGAAGGAATTAAACTTGACCCAATACCAATAAACGATGATTTACCTGATGAATGTCTTATAGCCAAATTAGAATAAGAGATATCCTCTCTAGACGAACAAAACAAAGAAGAAACGATGGAAAAAGTCTATGCGCAAAACACCTTGCCATGGTATGCTGACATAGTCAACTATTTAGCTGCCGGAGTACTTCCGCCAGATCTTACTTATCAAAAAAAGAAGAAATTCTTTCATGATTTAAAACAATATTACTGGGATGAACCATTGCTTTTCAAGCGAGGATCTGATAGTATTTACCGTCAATACGTCCCTGATAAAGAAATATAAAACATTATTTCCCATTGTCACTCTGCTCTTTACGGTGGACATGCAAGTACTTCTAAGACTTGTGCGAATATTCTTCAATCATGCCTATTTTAGCCCACTCTTTGGAAATATGTTCACCTCACCATTCTGAATTGCGACTGATGCCAACACACTGGTAACATCTTGAGGCGCGATGAGATGCCCCAAAAAGGCATTCTTGAAATAGAAATTTTCGATGTTTGGGGAATTGATTTTTTGGGACCATTCCCATCTTCTTTTGGAAATAAATTCATACTCGTAGTTGTCGATTATGTTTAGAAATGGATAGAAGCTATAGCCGCTCCAATAAATGACACTCGAGTAGTCATAAAGCTTTTTAAGAACATTATCTTCCCAAGATTCAGTGTACCAAGACTCGTCATAAGCGACAGAGGATCTCATTTCAAATCTAGAATATTTGATAAACTCTTATTAAAATATGGAGTAAGACACTGAATAGCTACACCTTACCATCCACAAACTAGTGGACAAGTAGAAGTCTCGAATAGAGAAATAAAAAAAATTCTAGAAAAGACTGTAGCTACATCGAGGAAAGATTGGTTTATTAGATTACCATAAGCTTTATGGGCCTATAGAACAACTTTTAAGACACCCATTGGAACCGCATCATTCAAATTAGTCTACGAAAAATCTTGCCACTTGTCGGTAGAATTAGAGCATAAAGCCTATTGGGCGATTAAACACCTTAACTTTAACTACACTAACGAAGGTGAGAAACATATTCTAGACTTACATGAATTGGAGGAACTAAGACTAGACACTTATGAGAACGCCCGCATCTATCAGGAGAGAACCAAGAAATGGCATAACAAGCGAATTTCTAGGAAAGAATTCAGTGTAGGAAATGTCGTTCTGTTATTCAATTCTAGACTTAGGTTGTTCCTAGGAAAATTACGATCTAGATGGTCCGAACCTTTCAAAATAACTAAAGTTTTAAGTAGTGGTGCTATTGAAATCAAGGGTAGGTCTAGTGCGCTGTTTATAGTAAATGGGCAACGCCTTAAACATTACAATTGCGTAGAGGACAAAGAATATTCAATGGGTCTGAAATTGGCAGAATTGCCATCGGAAACCTATATTAGTTTCCCTTAAGCTGTGTCGAGCCCCGACATTAAATGAAGCGCTTAGTGGGAGGCAACCTGCGTTTTTAAATTTTAATCTTTACTTTAAAATTTGCATTTTATTTAGTTTTTCAAAATTTTGATTTTTCAATGTTTAAAAAATTCACTGATTTTTGTATGATTTATTTTTCCATGAATTTCCAGGATTTTAAAGTTTTCTACCTTCTACTCATCTTTCTTTGTTTTTCACTAACTCTGATCATGACTTCTAAGCTGATTGTGGACTTTAGAGATGGCGTCTAGAGGCGCCGTTATAAAGCTTTAGCCCTACGACCTATGTCCCTGACCAAATTTACCCATGGACCTACCATGAAAGCTTTAGGCATAAGTGCTAGCATTCATTCCCTGTTTAGCCATCTAATTTGGCACAGATTTGCACTTAGGAAACATAGAACCTACTATGATCTAACCTTAAAATTCCTAAGTTAATTGACTTACCACCCTAACTGCGGAAAAGGATTGACCAGAGGAAAGATAACATTTAGACTATTTGGATACTGTCAGACCCTAATTTTTGACCCTAATATTTTTCGCATCTCATCTACATTTCGCATACAAACAAGAACACACACTGGTTCGTTTATCCTTTTCTAGGTGCAGGTTTATGTCTTGCAGAGGATCACCATGTTTAATTTCTGTTATTTGTTTATATTTACTAACCTCTAACCAAAATACAAAAAAAAATATGTTGCAGTTGCTTCTTTTTCTTCTTCTTCTGTGTTGCAGGAATTCAAAGACAGGGCTGTGTTTCCAATCTAAATGTGTTTGTTCAGTCACAATTCGATTCAGATGGATGTTTGACCTAATTTTGGTCAAACTATCAAAAGATTGTTTCGACTGCAAGTTGTGTGTGCCAGTGGTTTGTTTCTCAGGCTGTGCGTATTCAAAAGTTCAAGACTGTGTTATGTGCGAAGTTATCGGTTATCAGACAGTGTTTTTGTGCGAAGTTTAGTTTGAATATTCAATGATCATCAGTTCATCAGTGATTCATCTGAGAATTTATTTTTCTCAGCATGAATTCATATCATCAGGAAAATTTCTAGAAAATTTCAGTGATTGTGGCTGAATTGGCAAGTTGTTCAGTGGTTTAGCGTTGGCTACATTCATCATTAATCAGAGGCTTGTGAAAAATCGGGAGTTGGTCGTGAAACCTAAAAAAATCATCATCATCCAATTTCTAAATTTTTTAGCTTGATTATCCATTATCCTTTATCCAATAACCACTTTTTCATTATTTTTTCTCGATTATTCGATTATCCAAAATTCCATCCATATCCGAATTATTAATCCAATTTGTTTTCCTCAAATATTTTTCTTTTAAATCCAATTCAAGTCCCATTTTTTTCCATCATCCATCTTAGATTCACTAAATCAATTTTTTTTTATAATCATTTCTCATAATTACTTTTTTTTATTATTCATTTTTTAAGTCCAACCATTTTTTGTAAGCCCACTTGATATTAAGCCCATAGCATTTTTTTTAATACTTTCTTTTATTATTTTCTTAAAATTTTTTCTAGTTTTACATAACAAATAAAAAAATAAATCAGCCCAATTCCCAAGTTCACCAAACAAGTATCTCCTAGCCACACAAACATCAACTCTCACAAAACAAACCCATCCGCATACATACCCACAGCCAACTTGCAATATTTCCTAGCCAACACTTTATCAGCCGTACCAGCCGTAACAATCCAAGTCTCCCAGCTCACTTCATACAGATTACAAGCCTACGCCGTAAACAAAACAATTCAAGCCCTTCAGCCGCAGGTACATCCAATCTGAGCAAAAATAATAGCAGCTCACTTTATCACAATTAGGCCCTTCGCACAAACAGCAACAATCTTCAGCTCATGCCCAGCCTTCACATGTGACTAAAGCCCCAAGCTCGCCGCATCCCGTAGGCCTCACAAGCCTTAGCCAGTCTGCATCATATCAGTTGCACAAAACAACAAAACAAACAGCAGGCCTCAGCTCATACAAAGCCTCAACTCCAAAAAGCAAGCCGCATATCCAAACAAGCCGTATTGCCCGCACGTGAGCTTCACCTCACAACAGCACCATCACACTTCACATTTTCGCACACCTGAAAACGCAAAACAAATTGGCATAAAACGTACGAGCAGCAAGCATCAAAACGCAACAAATCAAGGAATAAAACGCAAGAAAAATCAGAAGAAGCAAACATGAAAATCCCGTGAATGTAAAACGCATCACAAACGTCAAAACGGCAGTTCAGAATATCACCCTCTCATTCTATAAATAAAGCACCATTCTCTTCCAATTTCAAGCTTTGATAGCCATACAATTTCCCTGCCAAAATCAAAAATCAAAAGCTTCAATTCATACCAATTACCTTCAAATCTTCAATCAATCACAAACCTAAACCTCTCCATTTTCTTTTCTTCAATCCTCTTCCCTTTTCAATTAATCACAAGAAATACACAATAACATGAGACAGTTTTAGAGTGAGAAAGAAGCCGAGAGAGGAGAGAATCCGCGAAGGTCATGAAGGTTTGAATCAGAGAGATTAAAGACGAGTTTCGTTCGATTGAGACGGAGAGCTAAGGCCGGTGATTTTTGCGTTTGCGTTTTGAGAGAGGTGAGCCGCCGTGTGAGCCTCCCATGTTTTCCCGATTTATCCGCGAAGAAGAAACTACTGTTGCTTCTTGGTTCTTGTTTACAATGTGATTTCTTTTTTTTTTTAATTTTAATAAAGGGATGATAATGTATGTTTGGCTTGGACTGAGATCCAAATGGATCTACTTTGATACCTACACTCTCAATCCAGCGCATGTCCCCCCCTCTTGATTCTTCTTTTCCTTTTTTTATAACATTTCTATTATTTGTTTTCTTTATTTGTTAGTTATTTTTTTTATGGTTTTAGTTTAATTTCATTTAGAAAAAGTTTTAGAGAAAAGAATTTTAGAAGCAATTTAAAATAGATTTTAAGAAAGGATTTTAATAAAAATATTCTATTTCTTTTTTATGGATTTATTCTTTTAGATCCATTTTTCTTCATCTTTCTTTTATTTTTGGTCGATGACAATCTCCGATTCGAGATTGTTGAATTTCGAAGAGTTTAATCTTCATTATTTCAAATCTATGGACGAATGATCATTTGGATCATTCTCCGTATTTTGAGATCGTGATAGGTTGCTTTTCGATAAATTCAACGATAATCTCGATTAAGATTAGACCATTACCTTTTCTTTTAGTGTGGCATATTTTCGGAGAACGATCCGTAATATCGTTTCTCTAACATGTATTAACACGAATATTTTCCACTTTAATTAGTGGTGGCCGGCCTCATTTGTAGGGTAATTACTCCGTAAATTACTCGGCGATTGCTTAACATAGACCTAAAGTTGTCCCGATTCGGATTAAAGATCCACTTGGATCCGGTTGCCTCGATTTTATTTTTCTTTTCGTGGTTGTGCTTGATTAAGTTCATCATACCACTTTATATTGTAAATATTATAATATTGTGAATATAATCCATTTAATTTTAATCCCTCGCACCTTATCCTTTTACTTCAATCTCTTGTTCCCTATCTCTTTATGATGCTTTATTATACTATATCATTCATCATTTTGCTTATTGTTTATATTGTGATACTTGTTATTTCTCCTTTGTCCATTTGGATATCAAAACACTAATAAAGGATTAAACACTTAAAAGACTTGTGACTTCTAATTTTGGACTATGGTTACTATCCCTTGCTTCGGAGAATGGACTTAGACTTTAAGATTTTCCCCCTTGCTCAAGTTGGAATGGATTAGAAACCTCGGCCTCAAATTATTTCATTGGCCTTTGAAGATGGAAATCCATTTGTCTCAAGGATGCTTGCCATTTGGTTTGATCATTTCTTCCCTTAGCTTTTATTTTCAAGTTTTAGGATAGTCCATTCATCTCTTCCCATCTTCTTCAATTTTCAAATCTCCTTCCTATTTTCAAAATCTTCTTTGTTTTCTAATTTCAAACATTTTCTCAATTAAACCTTGACTTCGGTCATGTGCTTTTACCTTTTCATTTCATTTCTTTAATAAATGCTAAACTACATAAGCATATCAAAACTTTCTTTCTCAAAAAACTTTAAAACATTCATAACTCATTCAATTGTTTTTGTGCCCTCGTGCACGTTTTCTTTTAACCATTTTTATGTTTAGATATGATTCATCCTTTCTAGCGGAATTATTCGCTAAAGGATGACGACTTATCTTTACATTTTAAAATCAATTCAACTCATTTGCCTTTTCACAATTTGTACCACAAACTACGGGGTTTTGATCTCGCATTGCACTTTGTGGGTATGTAGGCATGAGACGTTCGTCTCTTCAAACACCAAAATCTTAAAAAACATTCTTCTTCTCATCTATTCAATATTTTTTCAAGCAAACCATTTCAAACCAAAAAATGCAGTAAACATTTCAAAGGGTTCCCGTGGAGTACCACGGACAAGTCGGGTGCTTAAAACCTTCCCGATTTGTAACCAATCCCCGTACCCATTCTCTGTTTGATCCTCTAAGCTTTTTAGCTTTTGAGATCTGTTAAGGCTTTTCTTCGTTCTTTTTTGCCTTTTTCCTTTCGGAAATAAATAAAAGCGCGGTGGCGACTCTGTGTATATCGAGTTAAGTTAATCAATAGCTTACACTCATGATTTTACCGCTACAGAAAAGTGGCGACTCTGCTGGGGAGTCAATCTCTAAGTGGATTCGGCCTACTTTGATTTGTTTACTGCTTTAGTTTGATTTGCTTGTTACTTATTTGTTCTGTTTCGGTGTGGTAATCCTCTGTGAGATAGATTCTAACCCGGATCTGAGTGACACTTATGATAGGACGGCGATATTCGAAGTGATATGCGATGGAGTAGTCCAAAGAAATATCAATTTGATAATCTCCACTCGGTTAGGCTCTCTTGGACTATCAATGTCATGACGAGTAATCGTACGTGGCATTATTTTCCAACCTTGAGCTGATCATACTGAGGACCGTAGAACCCTTAACCAATCTAAGCCAATTTAGGAACGTAGTGCGGAAACTATCTGGGTGTAAACCTAAGGTGGTTGTCACACGATGCTACACTCGGACGAGGTCTATTTTAAGAATGTTATCGGTTGGGGAGTAATCCAACGTACCGATAAAATTCTAAAGATGGCTGTTAACTCCGAGAACCTCTGTTAGCACCCTTCTGGTTTTTTGCAGGTACAATGAAGACAAACCTTAGTACATGCCTGTTTGGGTTGGTGTTCTGTTACCATGACTCCATGCTCGTGATCCGAACCTTTGAATCTGTGTGCTTCGCGTGATCTTGTTTGTGTTTGCTGCATCTACATACTCATCATGGTCATCATCACAACCATTTTTCCAGGAAGACAATTCCGATTATTGCAAATGTTTGAAAAAAGTAAATATTCCTTTTTGTCAAGATATTTCATGATCGTATTCTCGATGTTGACCATGTTTGCAATAATCGAGTTATTTTTCTGAAAATGGAAGTGAACATTGCATATCATTGCATCCTCGCATATTCTTGCGTTCATCCGAGTTGTGTGGGAACTCATCCCGGTTGTTTCTTTCCTCAGTTGTCTGTTGATCCGTCAAGCTGACTCCTCACCACAGATACAGTACTAGAGCTGCTAACAGACGAAGAGCTATCAGATTGAGAATGGAACACCAAGAACAGCATAACATGGAAGTTCGAATGGAGATTGATGAGTTGAAAGCCGGTATGACCAGGCTCACTGAAATAATGCAAGTTCTGATTGCTCGAGGTGAACCACCTCAAAGGACTGTTATCTCTGAAGTTTTTACTGCTGTTGTTGATCCTCCTGTTGTTCAGCAACCAGCTTCTACTTGGCCAGAATATGGGTTACCTCCGGATTATGTGCCAGTTTCTGCTACTGCTCAAATAGGTGGTCCATCTGTTGTGCCAGTCTTCTCAGCTCCGACTTTTGTCGAACCTCAACCTGTGGTGCATGCTACTGCTCAGACTACTTATCAGAATTCTCCTTTCTTGTACCAAGCTGCTGGTCAACAAGCTGAAAGCCAGGGTGAACCTGGATATATGGATAAAGTTAGAGAACAATGTTTGACTCTTGAGAAGAGGGTAAGAGGTCTAGAAGGAAAGGATGTCTTTGGTTCTGCTGCAATAGACATGTGTTTGGTTTCCAACTTGGTTCTTCCTGATAAGTTCAAAGTTCCTGTATTCGAGAAATACAATGGTCATACTTGTCCAAAGATTCATCTGCTGATGTATTGTCGCAAAATGGTTGCGCATGCTAAGGATGACAAGCTGCTTATTCACTGTTTTCAAGATAGTTTGAGTGGTGCTTCCATGAAGTGGTATGTTGGACTTGAGAAGAGTCACATTCGAAGCTGGAAAGATTTATCTGATGCTTTTGTAAGGCAGTATAAGTACAATCTGGACATGGCGCCTGACCGTCGTCAACTTCAAAACATGTCACAGAAAGAGAAAGAATCATTCAAAGAGTATGCTCAGCGCTGGAGAGATCTAGCTGCTCAATTGGAACCAACTTTGCCTGAAAAGGAATTAACTGGTTTGTTCATGGACACTCTTCAACCGTTCTCTTGGGAGAAAATGGTAGGAAGTGTTTAATCTGGTTTTTCGGATCTAGTCACTATTGGAGAAAGACTAGAAGAAGGTATCAAGAAAGGTAAGATTACCAATTCTGAAGCTCCTAATGCTGCAAGAAAATCTTTTGGGAATCCTCACAAGAGAAGAGATGGTGATGCTTATGCTGTTTCAACTGAGAGGAGGCCTTATCGCCCGCAACAACGATATGTTCAACCATATGTAGCTGCAGTTGCTCCTGTTGTTAAAACTCAACCTGCTCAAACTCAAGTTCAAGGTCAAGCTCGACCAGCTCAAGCTCAAGTTCAGATTCGAGCTCAAGCTCAGGTTCCTCCTCATCTTGCTGCTGGACAAAATCAGTATCGCAATAGGCCAAACTTTGATCCTATTCCGATGTCTTACACTGAATTGTTTCCTTCCTTGATTGAGAAAGGTTTAATTACTACTAGGCCTCCGCCTCCTGTTCCAAATCCTCTTCCAGTTGGTTATAGATCGGATCTTCGCTGTGAATTTCATCAAGGTGGAACTGGTCATGATTTAGAGCATTGCTTTGCACTAAAGGCTAAAGTGCAAGAACTTATCAGGAACAACATCCTTTATTTTAATGACCTTAATCCCAATGTTATCAACAATCCTTTACCGAAGCTTGGGAAGTGAATCTTCAAGAAGACTTCAACAGTTAATTTTCTTCAAGGCCAGAATATCAGACGGGACAGCTCATCCTTGTTGTTGATGGATCACTAGGCCATTGTTTCTTTATGTTTGCAATTTTCTTCAATCATATTAAGTTGTTTGCTTTTAAGCTTGTTTGTACTTGCATGTTGATTTTAATGAAATGAGCATTGCTTTGTTTTGATTCAATTTCATTTGCTATTTGCATCTTTATGCTTTACATTTCCAGTTCATTTATCTTTTCTCAAATTTTTACAATGATTGGAGGGAGGATGATGAAAACGAGATACCCATAACTGTTGATTGGTATGCTTTCAATTGAGACTTGGTTGATGATATACAGGCATTATTTCAAATCCTAAACACTAGAGAAATGAGGAAGTTAATCCCTTGTCAACCCCTTTGAGCCTTGAAGTTGGAGTTTCTTTCTATTCGAAAAAACCCTCAATTTTAACCCGGAGATGGGTAGTTCTCAATTAATTCGAATGTGCATTCAAGTACAAGAGAATCATTCAAGACACCTTTCAACAAAAGTTGCAATCTCAAATTTTCCTTCATTCACATCAAGAAGTGTGGAAGATGTTTCTCAATTCAAAAACCAATGATGGTTCTTCGTAATCATTAAGCCATGCAGTCATTATCTTTCAAAAAAAAATGATACTGAAAAAAAAATTATTGAAAAAAATCAAAGCTCGCTAAGTCAAAACCTATGAAGGATACTTAGGCAAAAACTAGGGGCATCCCGCTGACTGTAAGTTGAAATGACACAGTTCAGGCAAAAATTAGGGATAATAAAAAGAAATATTTGTCAAGAGGTCATCAAAATCCTCAACAAAAATAAGTTGAGTTGACCAAGGTCCTCACTGGAAATAACAAAGGGAAAGATGTGACTGCTATCTCAAAATCTCTTGGCTTACGAACCATCTTCATCTATGCAATCCTAAATTTCTGGGAACTTGAATGCATAGGCTGAATTAATTGAATGTAAGACTGAAGTTCATCACGAAGTTGGGTTGGGTACAAAATAACTTTGAGCCTATATCCTTTGTTTCATAAACCGTGAACCAGACCACGTTACAACCTTCAAAAGTCCTAATTGAATCCAGGTTTCTTTTGAAAAGCATACTACAACGAGGTTGCGTAAACTGACTCCCAAGTTCTTTACCAATCATTGTTTTCTTACCTTTGCTTTATCTTTGATTTTGTCTCAACCGCCGTGTTTTGACATTGTTTCCCTTTACTTTACATCAATAAGTTTCATTCCAAAAATGATTCTTGATTTCAAACTTTGCATTGAACTTTGCATTAAAATTACCAAGTTTGTACAAACATTTTTATTTGCAAATAAACTCTCCTTATCAAGGAATTTTCAAACAAGTTAAGAAACTTGGTCAGTGATCTTATCAAGGGCAAGTTTTTCTCAGTTCCTTTTATTTCAAGATGATGTTGCTCAGTGAAAGTTGTTCTCAGATTTGTTTAGTCAGAAGATTCTCCGCAAGTTTCATACTGGGTCATTTTCTTAACATTCATTTCAAGAACTGAAGTTATGATCAGTTTATTCTTCTCAACGGTTACTTCAAAGATGTGATTATTCTCTCCAGCAGTAGCCAAGAACTGAATCCATTATCAGTTTACCTTCACCAGTCATTGAACTTGGGTCATTTTTTCTTCAAGAATCCCCAAGCAGCTCTGTATAACTTCTCTCAAAAGGATTTCCAACTTGGTACAGTTTACTGGTGTGACAGAGATTTGTGCAGCAGTAATATCTCTAATTTCCGAGCAGAATGGCAGTGATTTCTGTGTTGAGGAATCAGTCTTCCATCTTTTCCACTCCTCTAAGAGTCTAAATTGGTTGTCAGCTTTTCTACTCCTCTAAGAGTATAAACTGGTTGTCAGCATTTTCTCTCAAATTATCTCATTGGGTGTGTTATTCCCCAGTCTTGTCTATGTTTGCATATTTGAGTGTTTTAGTCCTCATTATGCGTCTCCTTGGGTGTGTTATTCCCCATTCTTATTAACCTTTGCATATTTGAGTGTTTTAGTCTTCATTATGCATTCTCTTGGAGGGTTTAGTCCCCATTGTTGTAAATGTCTGCATACTGAGTGTTTTAGTCCTCATATGCATTTCTCGAAGTCTCGTTGTTTTCAACTTCTTACTTGTTGGTCAGTGTCCAATTTACTTGGCATTTGTCTGTCTCTTCAGAATTTCTTCATATACTTGTTGTGTCTTCTCAAATATTACACCCTTTTATCCGATTGCCATTCTAGAAATGTCCATAGTGAAGTCATCATTGGTTTGATGTATTGTCCCGGACCTGTTTTTCCATCTCATTCAGTTCTGTTCCTGAATGTTGTGATTCACATTTTATTTGATTGCCATTCTCAGATGTTGTGATCACTTGCCTTCCGATTGCCATTCTCGGATGTCCATAGTGAAGTCATCATTGATTTGATGTACTATCCCGGACCTTTTTTTTCCATCTCATTCAGTTCTGTTCCTGAATGTTGTGATTCATATTTTATTTGATTACTATTCTCAGATGCTGTGATCATTCCTTTCCGATTGCTATTCTCGGATTTTCATGATTGGAGTCATCAGTGAGTTGATGTACTTTCCCGAATATTTCTAATTTCATTCAGTGTTGTTCCTGAATGTTGTGATTTATACTTCTCATCTGATTCTCAGATGTTGTGATTACCCTTTTCCGATTGCCATTCTCGGATATCCCTATTAAAATCAGTAATGTCACCTATGGATACTTCTGATGAACTTTTTCGGGACTTTTATTACTTCATTCAGTGCCATTCCTGGATGTTGTAATCCTTTCTGTCCAATTGCCATTCTTGGACATTTTTCATCCCAGCTGAGCCATGTGTTAGTCTCTAGCTTGTTGTTTTTCCCGTCGGAGTCTTATGCTCCTTATCCCCAGCGTTTATTCTTTTTCATGAGTCGTCTTATCCCTTACGGATTTCTCTGCACTTCACATATTTCATATACATTTCATGTCATCTCAGGATTGTTCTCATAATATTTCATGGGCATTTCACATGTTTTCTCTGCATTTCATATACATCTCATATGCTTTTATAACAATTTCATTGATTCATATCATTTCCATATCATTTCTATATCATTTCATACCGTTCATTTCATTTCATTCCAGTTTTTGGCATCTTAGGATCAAAAATTGGGTTTTTTGATATTTAAGTATCTTCCATCTTGTCGAAACGAAGATTTCAATCTTCATTATCTCTGGATTGAAGAAACTTAAATAGGGGCATCTGTCAGACCCTAATTTTTTACCCTAAGATTTTTCGCATCTCATCTACATTTCGCATACAAACAAGATCACGCACTGGTTCGTTTATCCTTTTCCAGGTGCAGGTCTATGTCTTGCAGAGGATCACCATGTTTAATTTCTGTTATTTGTTTATATTTACTAACCTCTAACCAAAATACAAAAAAAAATATGTTGTAGTTGCTTCTTTTTCTTCTTCTTCTGTGTTGCAGGAATTCAAAGACAGGGCTGTGTTTCCAATCTAAATGCGTTTGTTCAGTCACAATTCGATTCAGATGGATGTTTGACCTAATTTTGGTCAAACTATCAAAAGATTGTTTCGACTGCAAGTTGTGTGTGCCAGTGGTTTGTTTCTCAGGCTGTGCGTATTCAAAAGTTCAAGACTGTGTTATGTGCGAAGTTATCGGTTATCAGACAGAGTTTTTGTGCGAAGTTTGGTTTGAATATTCAATGATCATCAGTTTATCAGTGATTCATCTGAGAATTTATTTTTCTCAGCATGAATTCAAATCATCAGGAAAATTTTCAGACAATTTCAGTGATTGTGGCTGAATTGGCAAGTTGTTCAGTGGTTTAGCATTGGCTACATTCATCATTAATTAGAGGCTTGTGAAAAATCGGGAGTTGGTCGTGAAACCTAAAAAAATCATCATCATCCAATTTCTAAATTTTTTTAGCTTGATTATCCATTATCCTTTATCCAACAACCACTTTTTCATTATTTTTTCTCGATTATCCGATTATCCAAAATTCCATCCATATCCGAATTATTAATCCAATTTGTTTTCCTCAATTATTTTTCTTTTAAATCCAATTCAAGTCCCATTTTTTTCCATCATCCATCTTAGATTCACTAAATCAATTTTTTTTTATAATCATTTCTCATAATTACTTTTTTTATTATTCATTTTTTAAGTCCAACCATTTTTTGTAAGCCCACTAGATATTAAGCCCATAGCATTTTTTTTAATACTTTCTTTTATTATTTTCTTAAAATTTTTTCTAGTTTTACATAACAAATAAAAAAAATAAATCAGCCCAATTCCCAAGTTCACCAAACAAGTCTCTCCTAGCCACACAAACATCAACTCTCACAAAACAAACCCAGCCGCATACATACCCACATCCAACTTGCAATATTTCCTAGCCAACACTTTATCAGCCGTACCAGCCGTAACAATCCAAGTCTCCCAGCTCACTTCATACAGATTACAAGCCTACGCCGTAAACAAAACAATTCAAGCCCTTCAGCCGCAGGCACATCCAATTTGAGCAAAAATAATAGCAGCTCACTTTATCACAATTAGGCCCTTCACACAAACAACAACAATCTTCAGCTCATGCCCAGCCTTCACATGTGACTAAAGCCCCAAGCTCGCCGCATCCCGTAGGCCTCACAAGCCTTAGCCAGTCTGCATCATATCAGTTGCATAAAACAACAAAACAAACCGCAGGCCTCAGCTCATACAAAGCCTCAACTCCAAAAACGCAAGCCGCATATCCAAACAAGCCGTATTGCCCGCACGTGAGCTTCACCTCACAATAGCACCATCACACTTCACATTTCCGCACACCTGAAAACGCAAAACAAATTGGCATAAAACGTACGAGCAACAAGCATCAAAACGCAACAAATCAAGGAATAAAACGCAAGAAAAATCAGAAGAAGCAAACATGAAAATCCTGTGAATGTAAAACACATCACAAACGTCAAAACGGCAGTTCAGAATATCACCCTCTCATTCTATAAATAAAGCACCATTCTCTTCCAATTTCAAGCTTTGATAGCCATACAATTTCCCTGCCAAAATCAAAAATCAAAAGCTTCAATTCATACCAATTACCTTCAAATCTTCAATCAATCACAAACCTAAACCTCTCCATTTTCTTTTCTTCAATCCTCTTCCCTTTTCAATTAATCACAAGAAATACACAATAACATGAGACGGTTTTAGAGTGAGAGAGAAGCCGAGAGAGGAGAGAATCCGCGAAGGTCATGAAGGTTTGAATCAGAGAGATTAAAGACGAGTTTCGTTCGATTGAGACGGAGAGATAAGGCCGGTGATTTTTGCGTTTGCGTTTTGAGAGAGGTCAGCCGCCGTGTGAGCCTCCCCTATTTTCCCGATTTGTCCGCGAAGAAGAAACTACTGTTGCTTCTTGGTCTTGTTTACAATGTGATTTATTTTTATTTTTTTTTAAATTTTAATAAAGGGATGATAATGTATGTTTGGCTTGGGCTGAGATCCAAATGGATCTACTTTGATACCTACACTCTCAATCCAGCGCATGTCCCCCCCCCCCTCTTGATTCTTCTTTTCCTTTTTTTTTTAACATTTCTATTATTTGTTTTCTTTATTTGTTAGTTATTTTTTTTATGATTTTAGTTTAATTTCATTTAGAAAAAGTTTTAGAGAAAAGAATTTTAGAAGCAATTTAAAATAGATTTTAAGAAAGGATTTTAATAAAAATATTCTATTTCTTTTTTATGGATTTATTCTTTTAGATCCATTTTTCTTCATCTTTCTTTTATTTTTGGTCGATGACAATCTCCGATTCGAGATTGTTGAATTTCGAAGAGTTTAATCTTCATTATTTCAAATCTATGGACGAATGATCATTTGGATCATTCTCCATACTTTGAGATCGTGATAGGTTGCTTTTCGATAAATTCAACGATAATCTCGATTAAGATTAGACCATTACCTTTTCTTTTAGTGTGGCATGTTTTCGGAGAACGATCCGTAATATCGTTTCTCTAACATGTATTAACACGAATACTTTCCACTTTAATTAGTGGTGGCCGGCCTCATTTGTAGGGTAATTACTCCGTAAATTACTCGGCGATTGCTTAACATAGACCTAAAGTTGTCCCGATTCGGATTAAAGATCCACTTGGATCCGGTTGCCTCGATTTTATTTTTCTTTTCGTGGTTGTGCTTGATTAAGTTCATCATACCACTTTATATTGTAAATATTATAATATTGTGAATATAATCCATTTAATTTTAATCCCTCGCACCTTATCCTTTTACTTCAATCTCTTGTTCCCTATCTCTTTATGATGCTTTATTATACTATATCATTCATCATTTTGCTTATTGTTTATATTGTGATACTTGTTATTTCTCCTTTGTCCATTTGGATATCAAAACACTAATAAAGGATTAAACACTTAAAAGACTTGTGACTTCTAATTTTGGACTATGGTTACTATCCCTTGCTTCGGAGAATGGACTTAGACTTTAAGATCTTCCCCCTTGCTCAAGTTGGAATGGATTAGAAACCTCGGCCTCAAATTATTTCATTGGCCTTTGAAGATGGAAATCCATTTGTCTCAAGGATGCTTGCCATTTGGTTTGATCATTTCTTCCCTTAGCTTTTATTTTCAAGTTTTAGGATAGCCCCTTCATCTCTTCCCATCTTCTTCAATTTTCAAATCTCCTTCCTATTTTCAAAATCTTCTTTGTTTTCTAATTTCAAACATTTTCTCAATTAAACCTTGACTTAGGTCATATGATTTTACCTTTTCATTTCATTTCTTTAATAAATGCTAAACTACATAAGCATATCGAAACTTTCTTTCTCAAAAAACTTTAAAACATTCATAACTCATTCAATTGTTTTTGTGCCCTCGTGCACGTTTTCTTCTAACCATTTTTATGTTTAGATATGATTCATCCTTTCTAGCGGAATTATTCGCTAAAGGATGACGACTTATCTTTACATTTTAAAATCAATTCAACTCATTTGCCTTTTCACAATTTGTACCACGAACTACGGGGTTTTGATCTCGCATTGCACTTTGTGGGTACGTAGGCATGAGACGTTCGTCTCTTCAAACACCAAAATCTTAAAAAACATTCTTCTTCTCATCTATTCAATCTTTTTTCAAGCAAACCATTTCAAACCAAAAAATGCAGTAAACATTTCAAAGGGTTCCCGTGGAGTACCACGGACAAGTCGGGTGCTTAAAACCTTCCCGATTTGTAACCAATCCCCGTACCCATTCTCTGTTTGATTCTTTAAGCTTTTTAGCTTTTGAGATCCATTAAGGCTTTTCTTCGTTCTTTTTTGCCTTTTTCCTTTCGGAAATAAATAAAAGCGCGGTGGCGACTCTGTGTATATCGAGTTAAGTTAATCAATAGCTTACACTCATGATTTTACCGCTACAGATACCCCTGTGAGTTTAACATCCACGAGATGTCTGACCTTTTAGACTTTCCAGATGGCCCTACTTTTTTCTCAGAAGCACATGAGAATTTGTTTGCATATGGTGAGTTAGATAATTTTTGGAGTAGTATCTCAGGAAAACCAGATCATGACCAATACCCCAGGCTGTCTACTAAAATTCATAACCCAACTATTAAGTATTTTCATATGATCCTAGCTTACACACTATTCGAAAAAGCTGAAAGTGATAATACCGTTACAAGAGATGAATTGTTTATCATGTATTGTGCTTTCACATCCAAGGAGGTTAATGTAGTGACATTTATGTTTGCCAACTTTTGCAAAATTATTCAGAGTGATCACCGTCAGATTATGATAGGAGGATTGGTTACTAAGATTGCTGAAGCAATGGGATTTAGACCCCGTCTTGCTAACATTACCCCACTTGGAGAGTTTAGGCCTATGAATATCACTTTTTGTTTCGAAAGAGCAATATTATATGACCTTGGACCTGACCAATTCATGCTCCTAATCAATGGCGAAGTTGTGCCACATTTAATATTACCTGATCATGAGCACACTAGTGTGCATAAGAGGGATAATTGGCTACATGATTTGGATGAACCTATTTATGAACTAGGTGATACTTGGTCTGAAGTTGACATAGATCCTAAGACCCTATCAAATTATTATGATTCAGATGATATGATTGAATATGTAGCGAAACCGAAATTGGAAGAAGAACATAAACTTAAGACACCCACACCAATTTTGACAAAACCCGAGCTCACTTTAGAAAGTCTTAAAACTGATATTCAAACCATGCAAATTGACATCCGCGACCTGCGCATCGATATTATTACTCTAAGAGATATGGCAATGGATCAGTTTGAATATTTGAGGGATGCAGTTGATTCAATCCGCAAAAGTCGTGGCTGAATTTCATCGACAATTTAATCAGATTTTTCTCGCATTTTCATTCAATTTTAACATTTTAAGTTTATTCAAATTTTAATTTTTAAGTCAATTTTAAATTTTCAGCTTATTTTGAATTATCACTCTTGCATTTTGCTAAATTCTAATAAAGCACTTTGGTTTATTTTTATCTGCTATGCTTTAAATTGTGATTGTTATTGAAGTTGAGAAATATTATAAACTTGATATAAAAAAGTGATAATGTGTTATGTGTGTTAGTAGAGTGTATCAGTTAAGACATTAATATTGCACTGCTAGTCGAATTAATGCTGCATAATTGTACCTACTGCTAGACAAAATTTCATCTTCAGTACTGTTATATATAGCATGCCTGTCATTTACCTTATTTTGTTAGCTGCTATATTTCCTATATGCATGAAATATATTACAGGTACAATACGCATGAAAGCAGTACATAGAAAGGAGTAGATATTATTATTTTTTGGAATTTTTGGATTTTTCAAGACAAACGTTTGTCTGAGCTATGAGACGACCTTCTCAATGCCTCAGACGATCGTCACACAATTCAGACGTTCATCTCAATTACCAACGTCTATTTCCAGCAACGGTCCTCAGAGCCGTTGCAGCCCCACTACTCTTTGTTTCCAACGGCTATGTTCTTATCCCTATAAATACCACCCTCTCAATTTTCATTTTCACACAATTAACTACCTTACCACTCTTATAAAATTTCTTTTTTCAAGCTTTTGTAACTTCTGTTTCTAATTCTAATTGCTGCATAAATTCTTTTTCAACACCAGCCACCATCCTTTCTCACAAATTCATCAACCTGCCACCGTTCTTCACCCCTATTTTTCTACACCTTACTAAATTGCCAGACATAGACCTGCACCACTTATTTCAAAACCAGGAGAAGCTGGAGTTCTCCAACAGGCCCGCTTTCAAGAGTACTGCGGGAGGGGAATCAACAACACCAGTTACGCCGAAGAGGATTGCCTCACTCGATTGGACCTCCTCGATAGTGTCAACTGGATGATAGAGAGGACTCATCTCACGACACTCTGCCGAAGAAACCGACCAACACACATCCCGCTCGTGATGGAATTTCTTAGCTCGTTCGAGTATCACACACCTAAGGGAGAAACCAAATTTCTCACAGAGAACATCACCTTCCGAATGTTCGCGAGGGAGTTCTCTGTAACCAAAGAACAGTTCAGTGACTAGTTCAGATTCCCTTATGGTGAAGGTGTTCACCTAAACATTCCGAAGGGAGGAGGCTGGAAGATCAAAGCTTTCGATCTGTAAGAGGAATTATCTGGAGAAAGAGAGGAAGGATGGGAGGAGCTGTACGCAACACATATTTATAACCCCATCATCCGATATTTTCAAAGGGTCGTGTCAAGTGTTATCTTCGAGAGAGACAACAACCACAAGGTAAATCAAAAGGAGTTATTTTTTATTTACTGGGCATTCTTCGACATGCAAGTCAATCCCGTCTCATTCATCTTCGAAAACATCAAATTTATATGTAACAGAGGGAAATCTCCCTTCTGCTTTTGCGGCATGATCACGAATATCGCGCTTAAGTTAGGTTTAGAGGAAAAACTGAACCAACTGCAAGGATTACTTGCCATATACCTTGACATGCAGTTCTGCAAGGCAAGCCACTTGATTAAGTCAAGGAAAGATGGTAGACACAACCTGGTCGTGAATAGAAAAGTAATCAGAAGCATTATCCTACCTTGCCACACAAGGACAAATGTGAGAAACCGGGCCAACTAGCACTTCGATCTCCGAGCTCCTTCACCAAGTACGACTGCACAGGAAGCTCAACCAGACGCCGGAGTAGATGAAGTCCAACAGGTTTGGAAGATGAGGAAATAACACAACAAAGAGCCGCTGAGTTCACAAGCACCATCACATCCACTAGGCACCAGACTAGGAATCAACAACCCACGTCTATGGATGAAATTATGGCGGCCATAATGCAGAACCAAGAGATACATAAGAAAAGATACGAGGATTTGTCTGCAAGATTGGAAAGAGTGGAAGAAACTCAAGCAACTCATGGAACACAAATAACAGCCAACACTGAAGCACTAGGTGGCCTATCCAGAACAATGCATGGTATGCATGATTTCATTCATCATGTAGGTGTACCAGAACACTTAGCAAGAGGAAGAAGCCAAAGTCCACCGCAACAGGAGTAGTTACTTTTTAGTTATTTCTTTTATTAGTTTTTAGTTTTGTTTTCATTGTATTTCCTAGAAGTGTACCTATATCTCACAACATTGAGGACAATGTCTGAGATAGTGTGGGAGAAGGTATTAGATTTCCTTATTTAGTTGTAAGAAATCAAATTAAATTAATCAAAGCATTCGGTTTCAAAATTCCCTCCAGTATTTTTAGCATTACCAATTTTTTTATTCCTTTATAATGTTTTCACTTAGCATACCCTTCAAGTATATAAGTTAGTAGGCAATGTTAAAGAAACTGAGAAATACGTAATAAAACTTATACAGTCTTGACACCTTGAACCCTTAAAACGATATCAATTTGGATACCTATTATACCAAAGTCTAAGCTTTAAGTCTAAATTAGCCCCCAAGTAGTTTATTTTAGCAGTCAACACCGCCTAAAGTACAAGCTACGTGGAAAGCTGATGCAAATAAGTGATGATCGCAAAAATGCCAAAAAGAAGAAAAAGAAAGAAAAATATCAAGATTATGCAAGCCATTGGTAAAACAATTAAGCTGCACAAAAGGCAAGGGAAAAAGACTGATGTCAGTCGGTTCAGAGGAATCTGGTTCAAAACTCGGTAGGGCGAATTATTGTTCGATCCCCCACGACTTACATTCAGTTTGATAAAGGGTTACCACACTCGTGTACCTGGCCCCATTTGAAAAGAAGGATCAAATTCACTAACAGGCTATTTCACTATGCGCGTGCAAAGGTAAAGTGCTTAATGTGACTGCGCCAGAATGAACTAGGTGAAATAAATATAAGAGCATCAGGCTAAGCTATAACATCATGATTCATATTGATTTGTAGGGGGGTTTAAGAACGTTGCTCGTTTTTGTGTCATTAGTGTATTTTTAGTGTTCGAGTTAATTTCGGTTGATTTAGCATGAAGTCACACAACCACGTACGGATAGGGGTTATGGTTCGTGTCTACATGTAGAGGTATTTTATTTAAAACCATGATTGATTGTTTGCTTGAGGACACGCAAAGATTCAAGTATGGAGGAGTTTGATAACTCGAATTCATATCGATTATTTAATGCGATTTCTGATTATTTAACACATTTATTTATTTGTTTTGGATGATTTTACGCGCATATTGTGTTCGTTTTGCAGACATTCGATCAGACACGTCATTTGGAGGCAAGAATGCGAAAAGGAAGATTTTAAGCCAAGAAACCAAGAAAACAGGAGGAAAAAGGAAAGAAAAATGCATTTCTGCATTTCACCATTCAAACGGTCGTCTCATTGTTGAGACGGTCGCCTCACTTCTCAAACGCCCAACTTGGGATCTGAGTTGGTCGTTTCACATGCCAAGTTGCCCGTTTCAAATCTATGACGCTCGCTTAAAATTAATTGACTTAGTAACGTAAATCTCGTAACAAAAGCAACACAAGGTCAACACCAGAGAGATTTTCGTTCAACGCAGAGAAAATTCCTCAACCTAATTCACTAAGTCTCCCAAACCCATTCAAAAATCCCAATTGAAGTCCAAGCCACGAATTTCTCAACAAACTCCATCACCACATCTATAAATAGAGTTCTCCGCCACTGAAAACGGGAGCTTCGATTTTACGTCCAATTGCTGCCATTTTACTTTGAAGTTCGCCTTTTTGTTTTTTTATTTCATTCGCCTTTTTATTTTCTTTACCGAACCTTAGTGATAGTTTCCGCCATTAGGGAACTATAACCATTTTATTGTTTCTAGCCACTGCAATTTTTGTTTACTGTTCGAGTTTTGAAGTTTGGTTGATCAAGAATATTGCAACCAGGTTTCTTATTTTAATGTTATTTTGTTTATTTATTACCGCATTTATTTATATTATGCAATTTCTCTCCTTCTACCTTTCTTTATTTAGTATGTTAGCTTAAACCGTTAATCGGTATGTAATGGTATAAACCGGAACGAATTCAATAGAATTAGGCTAAAAATATAAATTAAGTTATAATCTGGTTTCGATTTCTTGTTTTAATTCACTTTTGTTACGAGAGTAAGGGAGTCTAAAAGATTAGGATTAAGACCACGAGAGTGTGAGATTCTAATCAGATAGCTGAAATTGAGCATTAGTTTTAAACACAACGATATCGCTTTAAAACTAATTAGAACCTTTAGGTTTCCAAAAAGTATTTCTAACTTGAATTGACACAACGAAAGCGTTGAATTGAACTTATGAGTATAGTATTAGGCAAGACCACGAGAGTGTGAGTCGAGGACTTTTAAGCCGAGAGTTTCTACGGAGAGATAACTTAATAAATCTTAATAAGCCGACCCTTTATTGAATTCGCGAAGGTGAAATCAATTACGTACCGATAATTTATATCATTAATTTAATTTAATTAATTCTTAACCCTTTAAACCCAAAACATCGTTCGCCTTAGCTAAACATAGCAACACCCGACTACACTAGGTTGATTATCAAGTCTCAGTGGGATCAATATTTTTTATTACTACGCGATAGACTGTGCACTTGCAGTTAGTAACCGTTAGACTCAGTGAGTCGCGATCAGGTGTGAATGTATGCACTGTTGGTGTGAATGTAGTCCTGATGGTTTGAACAAATATGATGTTAAAGAGTGTGAATGTAAGTCTTGAGGATCTGGACAATGATGACGTTGAGGGTGTGAATGTAGGTCTAACTTGGACGCTTTAAAAGAAAGATAATCAAAATAGACGTAGAGGTGTATGTAAGAGACTAAAAAAAATTTTAAAACAAAATTATATATATAAAAATAATAATTTATTCTTATCTATTTGTTTTTAAAATAATAGATACTTCACTATAAAGAAAAGGAGGCGGTTTATTATTTAATAACACAATATAAGAAAAGAAGATAAATTTATGTCAAAACAAAAAGTGTTAGAAATCTTCCATCCAAATCTTATTAAGATCTAAGAAAGCATCCTTACATGTGTCAAAAAGAAAAAAAATCCTTACAAAGTAGTTTTATTTTAAATGGTTAAAAATATGATCGATTTTGAAAATTAAAATACTTGTACCAAAGTTTTAAATGATTTTTCAATGGCATAAACTAGAATAATTGTTTAAAACGAAGGAAAGTAAAAGACAAAATAGGGCAATGTCAAAAAAGTTGTCTTCATGTTTCATTCAAACCTTTTAAAATGTGATTGGTGACTTGTAATCCTCTATATAAAACACACCCACATTTATAAAGTGAACAACTCAAAATTTTGTTTGGATAACTTTAATATTTGTGAACAAGCATAATCCTTACAAAGTTTTCTTCAGCATAGTATAAATAAAATATTAAAGTAGATTGATTTGAAGGCATACAAATTGACTCAAAAGTTAGACACTCAATCCCACAAACGTATCTAACAATGAGTGAAAGTATGAAAGTGAAATATTATATTAAAAAACACCTTTTCTGTAATAATGGTAACACGGCCACATTTATTTTTTAAAAACAAATTCTATTTAAAATTTAACATATGTTAATTTTTTTTTTGTTTGTATAAAGCTAACTTATGTTCTAAGGATAAAATAAAAGAATTGCATTAAAACAAGTATTTTAAAACACTAAAAAATTTAATACACCACTTTTTTATTTTTTATTTTTGCTAAAGCGTACACCACTTTTTAATGTAATATATGTTTCCTTATGTAGCACTCTAAGAATATTTATTGATATTCTTTTTATTAATTGATGTATTACATAGTTAATGCCACATGTACATAAATTTAAATTTAATAAATTTTATTTTAAATTTTTATAATAACAAATATATCAAAATTTAATAAAATTAAAATTTAATTATAATTTTAATGCTTTATTTTAACTAATTCACAAAACTAATTTTATAATTAAAATTCAAATAAATTTGATAATTTTATATTTTTATATTTAAAGTTAACAACGTGTTCATATCTTTATAATAAAAATTGACGATGTATCATTTTTAAATGACATATATATTTTTAAATGCGATAAATCTTTTTCTAAGAATCTTTTATAGAAAAAAGAAGATATTTCATCGATTTTTATTAAAAATGTTTAGAGGAGCCAAAATTGATTGAGTTTTAAAACAGATAAATATTCAGTGTATTAGGAAAATAAGAAGATAAAAAATATAATTAAAGTTAAAATTATTTTGATAAAATTATTATTATGATTCACTTAAAATTATTATTATTATTCAAAATAACGTAGTTTGAATGTATATTCGTTAAATAGTTTGACGAATGAGAACAATGAATTTTTTTTTGAGATATACACATATTCGTCAATTGAGATGGTTGATGTGTGTGATTTAAATTTTTATTTATTTATTTTACATTTATTCGCCAAATGAGATGGCGAATGAGTTGAAATATTTTTTCTTAATTTTGCATGGATTCGTCAAATGAGTTGGCTAATTAGTTTATTTAAAAAAAAAAACCTAAATAGCCATTTGAGATGACGAATGTTTACAAGTTTTGAAAAAAAAGATTAAACCCATTCGCCAATCAGATTGGCGAATACATGAATAGGAAAAAAATCATGATTATACACCATGAAAATGAATCTTAGTGTTTTATATTTAGAATCATATATTTTTAATATTAAATCAAATTGTACTATTTTTTAAAAATAAAAAATCATAGAGAATTACATATCATTAAAATATTATTTAAAAAAAATCTAAGAGAATTAAATGTTACTATTTTAGTTTGAATATTTATTTTAATTCATTTATGATTATTATAACATTATTTTTTATACAATCCTATTTTTCATAAATATGTTATTAAAATCTAATTCTATTATTAAATGTTATTATCTTAGTTTAAATATTTATTTTAATTCACTTATAATTATTATAATATTATTTTTCATATAATCCTCACATGAGATATTCCTTTAAAAACAATTATAATTTTTAATATAAATTTAATAAATATTGATATATTACATATATATTAATAATTTTACAAATATATTTCTATATTAATAATTAGTTGTAATATATCAATATTTATTAAATTTATATTATTGATATATTACATATATATCAATAATTTTACAAATATACTTCTATATTAATTCACTTATAATTAATATAACATTATTTTTTCATATAATCCTCACATGAGATTTCTTTTTCAAAAAAATTATAATTTTTAATATAAATTTAATAAATATTGATATATATTACATATATATCAATAATATAAATTTAATAACTATTGATATATTACAACTAATTATTAATATAGAAGTATATTTGTAAAATTATATATATATATATATATATATATATATATATATATATATATATATATATATATATATATATATATATATATATATATATCAATATTTATTAAATTTATATAAAAAATTATAATTTTTTTTTGAAAAGGGAATCTCATGTGAGGATTATATGAAAAAATAATGTTATAATAATCATAAGTGAATTAAAATAAATATTTAAACTAAGATAATAACATTTAATAGAATTTGATTTTAATAAAATATTTATGAAAAATAGGATTGTATGAAAAAATAATGTTATAATAATCATAAATAAATTAAAATAAATATTCAAACTAAAATAGTAACATTTAATTCTTAGATTTTTTTAAAATAATATTTTAATGACATGTAATTCTCTATGAATTTTTTTTTTTAAAAGAGTACAATTTGATTTAATATTAAAAATATATGATCCTAAATATAGAACATTTAGATTCATTTTTAAGGTGTCTAATCATGATTTTTTCTTATACATATATTCGCCAATCTGATTAGCGAATGAGTTTAATTTCTTTTCAAAATTTGTAAACATTCGCCAATTCAAATGGCTACTTAGGTTTTTTTTTTCTAAATAAATTAATTAACCAACTCATTTGGCGTAAAAAAAATTTAAATCACATACATCAGCCATCTCAATTGACCATCTCAATTGACGAATGTGTGTATATCTAAAAACATAATTTCTTATTGATCATATTTGTCAAATCATTTGACGAATATGCATCCAAACTACGTTATTTTGGAAAATTATCTGAATACTAGATTATTTTAGAAAATAATTATTAAACTATGTTATTAAAAAAAATATATTCTAAAAAGTGTGATAATAAAAGGAAATATGTATTTCTTTTTAATATATAATGTATGTATAATAATGATAAAATACTCATTTTGTTTTTTTTAGAAAAGCTTTAATAATGACTTCCTTTAAAATAAAATATAACTAAAAAGTTCAAAAATTAAAATGCACTTAGTCTAAATTTTAGACTAAATACTTTAAAGTTTCAAAAAGAACAACATTCATAATTTCGAAATCTGAAATTATTTCTAGAAACCATAATAAAATATATTCTTACAAATATTAATACTGATATAAATCATAGTTAAATACATTTTCATAAAATAGCAAAACTAAGTTTTTAGTCTTAAAAATACATAATAGGTAAGTTCTTTAGTTATATACTTAATTTACAAATTATTAAACAATTTTTTTTAAAACTTTATTTAACTTTTTTACAAAAAAATATGTTAAATTTTAAAATAATTAAAAAAAACTTCTACTTGCAAACTTTTAACAACAATTTTTTAAAAAAAGTTTATGTGAGTTGGACTTGGAAGATTTATGGTAGACCTAAAAACTCAAAAATGTTTATAAAAATACATTTAAATTATTTACTAAAAAACTTCTCACGTCATCAATGAAAATTAAATTTATAATTAAAATTGATTCTATTTATAAAAAAAATTTACTTTTAAAATTTATTAAATAATTAATATATTTGAATTGTAAGTGGATTAAATATATTTAATTATTTAATAAATCTAATTTTCTTTTATAAATAAAATATACTAACAATTTACCTAAAAATAAAAAGTAGAACATTATGAAATGTCTAGTGGCACCCTAATCCTAATCCTAAAGCATTATATACACGAAAATCAAATCAAATAATAACACTATGATAGTTCCATTACACCAATTACTCCAAAGTTAAACACTGCCACGTGGGTCCCACTATCTACCCCTCCAACCTATAGAAACTCGCCACGTGTCATATGTACTTGTCCAACATGACACCTGTAATTCACAGAGGAGACAGAAATAATAATTCAATAGAGAATCTGCCTAGTAAAATTACAAAAGTACCCTTCGTATGAAAATATGGTATACGTATATGTATAGTGTATATGTGTATCTGAAGTAAGATACGGATAAGATACATAAAGGTATCAAACTAGATTTAAGCCTCAAAGCTCTCTAAGTTTTTTCATTATTTCTCTCTCTCCTCTTTGTGATTGTGTCGGTGTACATACACAGATCTAGTTTACTCCACGTTGTTCATTTCTTTATCAAGTTTTGATTTTTGAGCTGAAATAATTCGTGGGGTTGCGTTGTTTTTTCCTTTTGTGTTGAAGGTAGCTAAAGGGTAATTGTTTTAAGGTTGGATCTTTGGTGGGGTTGTGAAAATGAGGGTGATTTAATTACTGGGTTGGAGTAGTGTCACTATATAATTGTGGGTGGTTGATGGTTTTTGTATAGGTTGGTGGTTTTGTAGTTGTTGTTGTTTTGGTTTTTAAGGGAAGGTGTATGTGGGATCTTATTTTGATTCTATGTTTTGTGAAGAGAAGAATAAGGTGGGATTGTTGTGCTTTTGTGATAATGTGTAGGGGTAGATGGGGAAAATGTGGATGAGTTGAGGGGATAAAGTTTTGTGTTTTTGTGTTTTTTTGTTGTTGTTGTTGGTGAATTCTTTTGAGGTTTGTTTGGTTTGTGTTTGATCTTTTGCCTCATAGGGATTTTTGGGAAGATTTGTGGGTGTCAGAAGATAATGCAGCAAGATCATAGAAAAAAGGTGGATTTTTCATTCTTGTTGTTAAACATCTTTGTAATTGTGATTGAGTTTTTTATTTTATTTTGAATTTTTTTTGAATGATTACTATTGTGACATGGAAAATTCAGCGGTGCTAAGATCATATGCTAATGTTTCTGAATTTTGGATACTTAGAATTTTCTTTTGTTTGGGTTAATGAAGTTTACTGGTTTTTTTGCAACTGATTTGATGGCTTTGTTTTGGTTGTTCTGTTGATCTTATCTCTATGATATTTCTCTTTTTACACCTGTTGAGTTGTGCTTTCTGCTATGTGTCTTAATAATATACTAGATTATATTCCTGTTTCAAAGGCTTTCAGGTTTTTATGACATCAGATCAGATCTTGTCAACTGTTTATTTTTGTTTTGTTTTGTTGAGATTTTCCTATGATTGTAATTCTTTATTTACCAGGTTTAAGAATGATTTTCATTTACTTTTTAATATTGAACTGTGTATGGTTATTGGTATGTGGCTTTGGATTTGTAGTAGGGAACTCTTAAGCACCGACATCTCTGAAAAAAGATGTGTCCCGTATCCGTGTCCTAAACTGATACTTATGATTACATTTAATTGATTCACGTTTTCAAATTATTACCAGTGTCAATGTGTTAGTCGGTGTCATGTTTCCGGTGTCCGTGCTTCTTTCATAGGTAGGTAATGAAATTTGCACTGAATTCCCTTCAAATTTATTCTGTTATTTGTTGGTTTTCTTGTGTTATTCCAATGGATACATTAGTGTTGTCAAATGTCAAATTAGCGGCTACGACGGCGCTACAACACTTTAGCATTACAGAATTTGAACAAACTGTTATTTTTCATATGATAAGTTTTGTAAATAGAATGTAACTTCTCTTTGAGTTTGTCTGTTTTGAAGTAAGAGTAGTTTCATTAATTTTATTGATGAATTGGTGTCTGAAATATGTGTTTAATAAATGAGTTTCTCTGTAAGTCAGCAATAACTTTACTTTCATTTTAATTTCTATCCATTTTGAAAATTTTCTTAAATTTTTGCTTTTGTTGATTTATGAAAATTTAAACTTTTTTGCTTTGTGGAATGACTTATATCTCTGCTACAGAATTCGACGGAGATGGACTTCTTCTCTGAGTATGGCGATGCCAACAGGTACAAAATTCAAGAAGTCATTGGTAAAGGAAGTTACGGTGTGGTCTGTTCGGCCATTGACACTCATACCGGTGAAAAAGTTGCCATTAAGAAAATTCACGACATTTTCGAGCATATATCTGATGCTGCGCGTATTCTCCGGGAGATAAAGCTGCTTAGACTTCTACGACATCCTGATATTGTTGAAATTAAACACATCATGCTTCCTCCTTCTAGGAAGGATTTCAAAGATATTTACGTCGTTTTTGAGCTCATGGAGTCAGATCTTCATCAAGTTATTAAAGCGAACGATGACTTAACGAAAGAACACTATCAGTTTTTTCTTTATCAATTGCTTCGAGCACTCAAGTATATTCACACTGGTAACTGAGAAATCGTTGTAGTTACTTCTATAATTAGATAAAGTGCACATTGTTTCTCAAATGGCTAACATATTGCTTTTTTGCTTTTATAATGCAGCGAATGTCTATCATAGAGATTTGAAGCCAAAAAATATACTGGCAAATGCAAACTGTAAACTTAAAATTTGCGATTTTGGTCTAGCTAGAGTTGCATTTAGTGACACACCGACAACTGTATTTTGGACGGTACTTTTTCTAAACATTTCCATTTTCTATTTCAGCGTTGCTTGTTTTTAATATTTTTATTGATATTTTTTGAAACTTCTGATGTCATTTGGGGAGGTAGCAACCTTTGCTTATTGCTTGTTTAATGCGTTTGTGTGTAGGATTATGTTGCTACAAGGTGGTATAGAGCTCCCGAGCTATGTGGATCATTTTACTCAAAGGTATGTCTTTTTCAGGTTTTTAAAAAAAGAGAGAAACTACATAAATATGTATAGTCTTAAATTACCATGCTGTTGGATTCAAGTGTGAGTGTGAGTGGTGAAAATGTTGGATTTATATAAGAGAGGACCCACATGCTTTTGATACCTTAAGGTTTTCGATGGATATGTGGTGTCAAGGTCTCATGGATTCTGAACGTTTAGCCCATTGACACTCCTAACACTACCCGGTCTCCCAGACTCTCCACCCCAACAAGTGGTATCAGTGCCCAAGTGGTATCAGTGCCATAGTTAGGCTCGGTGGGGGAGTAGAACTGGGTGACTCAGACATGTCTTTGGTTACATAGTTTATGCTGCACTCAATTTTTTGAATTCTATTAGATTGCATAAGCACATTTGCAATGGCATATGTTTTCTGATTCACTTTTATTAATAATGCATATTTTTTTTTTCCCGTAAAACTTGAAACAGTATACGCCAGCTATTGATATATGGAGTATAGGTTGCATCTTTGCTGAAGTATTAACGGGAAAGCCTCTTTTTCCTGGAAAGAATGTGGTCCATCAATTGGATCTGATGACGGATCTGCTCGGTACTCCCTGCCTGGATACTATATCGCGGGTAAGCATATAGTTAATATCGAGGAAAAAGTACTTGTGTTGCTTGGCTTAATCCTGAACAAGAAATTACCAGGTTGTAACGATTATTTTGTGTTGGACGCAGGTACGAAACGAGAAGGCAAGAAGATACCTTACTAGCATGAGAAAAAAACAGCCTGTGCCATTTGCACAAAAATTTCCAAATGCCGACCCTTTAGCTTTACGACTATTGGAAAGGTTGCTCGCTTTTGACCCAAAAGACCGACCTACTGCTGAAGAGGTTTGTTACAGCGTGCCTTGTTACCTTGTAATATGTATTGAAATTATTTAGGTTATGTTTGGATAAATATCTTAGCTAAGCGCTTGTATAAGAACTTATCATAAAAGTGTTTATTATATAGCTATAAGCTATTTCTGTAACAAAAGTTAAATTAAGTTAAATTATTTTCATAGAAGCCATAGTCGTGGAGATTTTTAAACGCGTTGTTGATTTGCTGATTTCAGGCACTTGCCGATCCTTACTTCAAGGGACTTGCAAAAGTTGAGAGGGAACCATCCTGCCAGCCTATCACCAAAATGGAGTTTGAATTTGAAAGACGAAGAGTCACAAAGGAAGAAATTCGAGAGCTAATTTTCCGCGAGATTCTAGAGTATCATCCTCAACTTTTGAAAGACTACATCAATGGAACAGAAAGAACTAATTTTCTCTATCCAAGGTTTTGATTATTTACTAGCATTTCAACTTTTTATACAACAATGTCTATTTCTTAAAGATTTTCAACTCTCTCATTTAGTACTTAATCTTTTCTGGCCCATTTCTTTATAGTGCCGTGGATCAATTCAGAAAGCAGTTTGCTCATCTAGAGGAAAATGGTAAAAACGGTCCTGTTATACCACTTGACCGAAAACATGTTTCTCTTCCAAGGTAATTCTAATTCATAAGTGCCGTGCCGTTCGCAATTACGAGATTGAGTATTTTATAATAAAATATGCATATTAATTACAATACCGCCGACTTCTCTTAATATATGCGAAAAGTGTCAAAGGGATGGTAACTTGTATCGCAAGCTATTTAGATGCCCTTTCAATGTAAGCATAGTTTACAGGGAAATCACATTTTACAAGTTGGTAGATTAAAACCTACCACACCTACTCCATGTTGAATTTGCTTCCATGCTACTTAAAGGATTATTCCATTCATAATGTGATTTTTGAATAATTGACAGGTCAACAATTGTACATTCAAATTCTTTACCTCAAAAAGAGCAAACAAGTATTGCTTCCAGCAAAAACCGGCCAGCACCCGAGGAATATAATAAGGTCACTAGAGATACCGAAATTCCAATGCCAAGGACGATCCAAGGACCGCAAAGAATTCCACTATGTATGTGTTTGTTATTATTGTAGTCTTTAAAAATTATGCGCGATGATCAATTACTAACAATCTCATTTTTTTCTTATCAGCAAAGCCTGGTAAAGTTGTTGGGCCAGTTGTTCCTTACGAGTATGGAAATATTGTTAAGGATTCTTACGATCCAAGGGCTTTTATCAGAGGTTCTTCCGTGCTTCCTCCACAACCTGTTCCACCAGCTTATTACTATCAAAGGCCACCTAGTAGTACTTCTAATCAAGAAAGGTCGACAACGGAAACCGATAAGGGCGTAGTTTTGCAAGCTAAACATGGACAACAATGCGGAGTTAATGCAAAGATAGGACCAGATATAGCGATTAATATCGATACAAATCCGTTTTTCATGACGAGGGTAGGAGTAAACAAGTTAGAAAAAGATGATCAAATCGCCATAGAAACAAACTTGTTGCAATCAAAGGCGGCTCAATATGGTGGAGTAGGGGCTGCAGCTGGGGCCACTGCTCATAGAAAAGTTGGAACTGTTCAATATGGTATGACAAGAATGTTCTAGGAAGGAAACAAAATTCCCTGCAGCATCTGCGTCACTTCTCGACTGATCAAAATCGAAAAATACGCACACTGCATGGAATTTGAAACCTTCTGGATGAGGGTTTTCTTGTGAATACATTGTCCAGGGGGAGCATTGAAAAAAAAGGCTCTTTGTAGGGAAGGAGCTATGTGGTCATTGTTTGTACAAAATGTTGGGGAGTGTGATGAGGATCATTGTGGCTATACTTCCTTTGAAAGGGTTAGGTTTCTTTGATCAAAAAGCTATGAACTTTGGTTAACAACTATTAAGAAACTGTAACATTGAAATTGTGTATGTTAGTATACATAACCATCTTTTTAGTGTTTGCGTTTAGAGATGGCAATTGAATTCAGATCTATTGGGTTTGAGTATTGACTAGGGACTGGTTTGGATATACAGTTTATTTGAAACTTTAAGGACAAATGTTTATTAAAATAAGTGTTTATGAATAAATTTATATAAATTATTTGCGTAACAAAAAATAAAATAAAATAAAATAGTTTTTATAAATGACATTATTGTAAAACCTCATAAAAAACAAAGTTTGCTTAACCTTGCCTGATCATTACACAAATATTGTAAAACCTCATCAAAATCTTCTTATGTTCTTATTCAAGATTGTTACTTTTAAGCAGCAATCTTCTTATGATCTTATTCAAGATTGTTATTTTTAAGCAGTATTCTAGTATCAAAAGGCGAAAATTAGCTGGAAATACAGGTAATAAGAAAATCCAGGTTTTTTTTTTTTGAAATATGAACGTTGCATCCGAATTTTGATTTCCACAACTTTTTACAATTGGTCTAGAAATTGAATTGAGGACTGTTTTAAGAATGAATTTAAATGATATTTTCTTTTTTATTGGTTGTAATTATGGTGTACTCTCATGCATAACTACAACCAAAAGATTAATTTTAAAAGAGTGACAATTGGTATCGTACCCCATTTAAAATTTTAAAGAAATCATTAAGGAAGACTTTACCCTACACCCCACAATTAATCTTATATCCCTATATCTAATATTTTTTTGACTAAAATGCCCTTGTATAAATAGTTATTAACTCAGATTTTCTTTCCATTTTTTACCTTTCATCCAAAGTTACAGCGCAAGAAATTTTTTTCACATCCAGACGAATTTATCGGAAGACTTAAAGTAAGTCTTCCGGTTTGATTTTTCACGTACCGGAAGAGTTTTTGCAAGTGTTCCGGTACCGGAAGACTTTGTGAAAGTCTTCCGGTTTAATGTGTTTTTTAAAAAAGACTTCCGAGAGACTTTGAGGAAGTCTTCCATGATACGTGATTGGGAAGTCTTCCGGATGACTTTAAAAAAGTCTTCCGGTATGGTTTTCCACAAACATGTGTACCGAAAGTCTTTATAAAAGTCTTCCGGAATTTTTGTATTAAATATTTTTTTTTGTTTTTTTCTTCTTCAGTGGTGCGTTCATGAGGCAGAGATGAGAGGATACCGATTCGATCTATGGGACGGGGCGATACGTCTAGTAGGACACACGTAGATGATGTCGGTACATCTGCAGCTGCAGCAGATCCAATTGGATATCCTGGAGGTCCGTACGATACTAGTGTTTTGGTTTCGTAAGAGCATCATGTGGCCAGACGGATATGGTTCGGTGAGGTAAGGAAATTATAATTTTTTTACTACTGAAAAAAAATTGAAATTATAATTATTTAGTATTGAATAAAAACTAAAATTATAAGTAGCTATTGTATAATTTGTTTAATTTTATTTGGTTTCAGGAGAGAGGTGCAAAGAAGGAGTTGAAAGTGGCAGGACAGGACATGGATTGAAGTTGACCCAAATGGTTCCACGACAGCTTCCACCGAAGATTGAGGCTTTCATATCTAGGTCTGGTTTAGCTTCCCTACAGAGAACCAGTTTGAAGAAGATCGATGCAAACTTGGTTTCTGCATTTGTTGAGAGGTGGCATCTAGAGACATCTTCATTTCACATGCCGTTCGGTGAAATGACGATTACTCTGGATGGCGTGGCATGTTTGCTTCACTTGCCTATCAGGGGGTATTCTGGAACCCTCAACCCATCAGTGAAGACCTAGCTGTGAGTGGGCCGTTGACTACCTTGGAGTGTCAGCGAGAGTGACACTATACCAGGTCCGTGAGTGCAGAGGTTCGTACTACAAGATTGAGTGGTTACATGATCGATTCGTAGAGCATCGAGCTGCTTCATCGTGGGCATATGCGACCAGATGTTATTTGATGATGTTAGTGGGTTGCACGATCTTTGCGGATAAGTCGTTTACACTTGTGGAGGCACGATACCTAGCATTATTTAGGGACTTGGATGGGTTGTCGAACTATAGTTGATGTCATACCCCAAATTTGTCCTACCCACACCATTTTATTTTCTGTTTACTAACCATCATTTCAAAAAATCCAAAAATATGTATTATTTTATTGTCTAGCGAATATTCCAAAATCAAAAAATGCATTTATTTATTTTCAAAATTAAGAAATTTGAATTTTATTCTTTTTAGTCTTTTATTTCTATCTTTATTATTTAGTTTGTATTTTTATCAAAAATATATAATACAAAAAAAGGCCCATTGTTATTATTATTAGAAATATTTTTTTCGTAATTCCATTTTCCATCTAAAAATATACATTCATTATTTTCAAAAAAATTATTATTAATTTCTCACATCGTAGATTTTACTCCTTTTTATGATTATCCAAAAATATAAAAAAAATCTCTCTACTTTTCTTATTAGAAACTATTAGTTTTCTATTATTATTATTATTCTTATTTTTATTTTTTATTTCTTTTTCTTATTATCCCGAATTTCATATTATTATTTTTATTGTTATTAGTTTAGTTTTATTCTTGTTATTATTGTTATTATAAAATTTATCAAAAAATATAAAGAAAGAAAAAGGGAAAGTTTGGAATTGTCAAAAAATATGGAGTATATATTTGTTTGTGCAAGCTTGCTAATGGATGTATACCCGCCCTAGTGGATGGACTTGTGTTTGTGTTAGCCCCCATCCTTTTTCTTTTTTATGCCTTCTTTTTTTGTTGTTGTTCTTCACATTACTTTAATACTTTTATTATTTTCATTTTTTTAATTAGTATTACTCCCTTATTATTATTTCTTATTACTATTATTATATTTTCTATTATTATTATTTATTATTATTATCTTTAGTATTATTATTATTATGATTAATATTTTTAGTTTTGTTATTTTAATTTTCCATGAGTCACAAAAGACTCCATCTCCATAAGTTTCTTATTTTTTCAACACCACTACCTAACCAATACAACCATCACAAAAATTTCACGTGTTACATTATTTTATAAGACCCCATTTGTAAATATCTCATAAGTTCATTATCTTTCTTCTTAAATCCATTTACTATTATTTAAACAAAATCACAAAAAAAATTCTTTTTAGTTTGCTATCTCTATTCTTAGTGTTATTATTTCTATTATTGTTATTTTATTATTATTATTATTATTATTATTATTATTATTATTAATTTCATATAGTTATTTTTTTATCACTTTCTTTATTTTTCTGCCAGCACAACACATGCTATTATACCTAAATGATGTATATCTTGAGTGGTATTATCGTGTTTCGCATCCTCGATTGGTACCGCCTAGACATGATGAGCCGAGAGTTGTATCTATTCCTGAGTACGATGCGGGACCATCCGATCCTTCCTGGGGTTGTGTGTCTACATTGATTCATCGCTACCTTCAGCAGAATGCAGCTGAAGAGGATGATCCACATTTTGCTGATCTGTTTGCAACTTTACATATTGCTCGTTCACAATGATCTATAGTTATGCTTATGTTATATGTTATTGATATTTTTTAGACTTAGTTTCTGAATATCTTGACATTTGAACTTATATGTACGATCTTATTTATGTTATATGTTATTGATAGTTTTTAGACTTAAAAATTGAAATTAAAATTTAATTCCATAGATTATAATTCATAAAGTGTAGCAAACATATAATATAATTCATGAATAAAAATGAATAACATAGTTTATAATTCATAATGTGTTCGTAATATAGGCGTAAGTTGTTGCCAATGTTGTAGACGTGATGTAAATCCTATCATCCACGATGTTGCTGCTGGATAACGAAAGTTCTTCCAATCTGTTGTCACTGGTGGCAATGGAAATCCTTCTTTCATGTTAAGCTGTATACAAAATTAAACAAAACATTATTTAACATTACTCAAAACATTTACTAATAATATCCAATTATAATAATGTTTACCTGGATCCAATGATTTGAGTTTACAAATCCAATGCAATAAAATGAGACATTCGGTGAGAATGTAGTTGTCATAGGGAAGAAACTCAAACATTCGATTCCTAAACAGACAAGTACCACATTATACCGATTCGCAATCACGTAACCCATGTCTGGTAGAGTCAACCATTTATTTGGTGGTTGAGAATCACTTCCCTCTATCTTCAAAGAATCTCTCACTTCAGCTAACCGATCAGAAAATAAATTGGCATATAAAGTTGATCTTTCATTATGTATAATTTCCAACTCCAAGTCCCGACGAACCATTGGCCAACCATCTTCAGCATAACCCCGCAATGAAGCAATCACTCTAAATCCACAATTACCATATGACAATATGTTGACTACGTCATCAATAAATGACCTAATATGATAAGGAAATTGAAGGATGAACCGTTTAGATGATTGTGCAGTTTGTGATAATTTCAACTTCTTTTTCACAGGTTGTGATGGTTGAGATTTCTTTTTTGAATTTTGTGATGGTTGAGATTGTCGTTGTGAAGATTGAGATGCTTGATCAACATACTCATGATACGAAGGATCCCTGTAAACATCATACCTTGTAACACGGTGGGAGAACTGACTTTCTATTATGTTGCGGATAGCAAGAGTCGCCACCGACTTTTATTTTATCCAAAAGGAAAGGACATAAAAGAACAGGAAAGACCTTAAAAAGATTGAGTTCGGGGGATAGGTTATATAAAGGGAAGGTGTTAGCACCCTTTATATCCATGGTTATCCATGGGCTCTTAGTTACTTAGCTCACTTTGAATTGTTTTGAAAAAAATGTAGTGTGTGATTAAGACTTTCTAAGTACTTTATAATGATCCTCGTATGGGTGTATATAAAGACTTGTTTTTGAAAATTTGTTTGAAATATGAAGTGTAAAAAAATATTTTGAAATGTGTGAGCAAGTAATTAAGAGGAACCTACCCTATATTAAGTATTTACTGTTCTTATGTTCTTTCAATGGTAAGACTATCCCTATTATTAAGGAATAGGTAGTCATTACCTTGGATGTTATTAAGGGACATGTGTAGGGTCATCTGAGTATAGGAAACTGTAAGGTGTCTTTAGCAATTCGTACGAACTTATCATCTTTTATTTGAAGGGACAAAATCATTTATCGTAGGCAACCTCGAAGGGACTTGATCTTATAAACTGAAGGGACTTGATGATATTTATGAATGGACTTTGCTTAAGACACCCTACTTGACATTTTGAAATAGGCAACATGAGAGGTAACCCTAGAAAGTGCAAGATGGAGATCAAAGATCGACTTACGTGTGTGAGTGTGCATATTCAAATATTTATCTTTTAAAGTTAATTATTCTAAGTTAATTTTAATTACAAGTACGTTATTCACGCCCTAGAATTACTAACCATACAATAAATATATTTATAATAAAAATAAAGCAAAAATATAAATCTAAACTAATACAAAGCTTTGGGACAAATACAATATAATCGAGAAATATGATAACGATAAATAATAATAAATAATAAATAATAATTAATAATAATAACAATTAAGTTAAAAGGTTAGAAAATAAAAAATAAGAGGAAATAAGAAATTAGCAAAATAATTTAATATTAGAAAAGATTTTAAATATTTAATAAAGAAAATAGATTTTAATAATAATAAATGAATACTAAATTATTTACATATTAAACAAATGATAAATAATTAATTTTAATTAAAAAAAATATTAAGTTAAATTTTTAGGTTTAAGAGAAATTAGGGTTTAGATTATAGAAATTAGGGATAGGGTTATAATCATGAGAATTAGGGATTATGCCTTATTAAAAAGAAATTAGGGTTTTTAATTATTAATTTAAACATAATTAATTTATTTACCAAATATATACAATAATAATATAAATATATAATATAAATAATTTGATTTTTTTAAGAAAATAAATTATGAATTTAAAAAATAAGTTTTTTATACAAGAAAATAATATATACATCTATTTTATAAATTGTTATTTAAAAATTAATTAAGTTAAATAAGTATAATCAAAACAAATAAAATGAAAAAAAAATGAGAAAAAACACATACCTGGGGCTGAGATTCGAACCCAGGCCCTAGGCTTCAATCACTCTGGACCAACAACATCACCACCAGGCCAAGCGCGCGCTGGTGTTAGCATCAGGGGTCATAATCCTTTTGTTGTAATCCTGTGGAAAAAAAAATAGAGCAAAACAAAATGGCTTGGGGGGGGGGGGGATCGAACCCAGGACCATCACATTCACAAGCAAACACACAACCAGCTGAGCCACATGGGGCGCGTTCAATATATAATCCACAAACAAACATTATATTTTAAAAATAGTTTTTGAATTTGATTTTTGGCGCTTCTTCCTTGGTTGCTGCGAAATTTCCTACGAATTTATATACAACCTTTCCTGCGAATTTTCCTGCACACAGAAACCTACAAAATTCGTAACATCTTATATCCATACAATTTTACCAAATTGATCATGCCAACATGATCAATACAGTTCATTTATCTTATTTATGTTATTAAAATGCATTTATATAAGCTGAATCAAGAAACCCTAATTCAAAGCTTGAAACCCTAACATGGTCGAATCCGTATTAGTCAGTGAATCTCCAAGATATTTGCCCAGAATCCATCCTCACATGACAACAAACAAAGTTAGATACACAAAAACAGTTTATGATACATGAATAAGAGGAATCTAAACTTTCAAAAGTATGAACAAGATGGAATCGGTATGCATGATTCAGCATGTTTTGAATGCAAATAAGGATTGAAATAGCATCAGGGAACCCTAGGGATCATGTCACAACCTTCAAAACTCCTTGAAACCTCATGTAAACCAAAACCCGAATTGATGTTTTTGCTTGAATTTTTGAAGTTTGATTCTTGTATTGGAGGCTGCCAAAATTCGTCCTCTTGCTTGTGATCACTTCTATGTATATATTGGAAGCAAATTAGGTCAAAAAATCATGAGTTTATGGGCCTTGTAAAGATTACTTGATCATGAAGATACCACTTGCTATTTTAGTCAAAAAATCACATAAATATTTTCCTCTTTGGTCTAGCACGAATTTCAATCTTCCAATCAACTTTAAATCTTGTTTATGAGTTTCTAAAATGAAAATCATATCAAATATTGAGCTTTTCATATTTTATTTTGTTTTAAAATGATTTTAAATGAATAAAATCAAAATAAATAAAATAAAATTAAAAAAAATCTAAATAAATGATTTTTGGTTCGTGCATGATGTCATGGTAGTGATTGGGTCATAAAAATGCAAGCCCATGTGGAAAGAATTGGTTCTAAGATCCCATTTGCTCAATAAACCCCTCAAAAATTTCCCAACTTTGCAAAGACACAAATCCCTCAATTTTAAGGCTATTAAGGTGTTCTTGGATATTTTGGAAAGCTTAAAGAGTCCTCTAACAAACATCTTTGGTTTCATGTCCATATCGTTTACCATTCTCAAGTTATGCCCTTTGGAAGATGTTGACTTTTTGTTGACTTTTAAAATGACCTATAATGTCTTAGCTCATACCTCCCAAATGAAGCATTTTTAGGCTTGGCTTGTGAGACACAAAGTTGTAGAGAATTAAATATTCTTCAAAATGAGCTTTGGATGGAAAATTCTTGATGAAGCATGTGAAAGTTATGGCTGGTCAAAGTTCAGTTGACTTTTCCTATGAAAACCCTAATTTAGAAACTCCTGATTCTTGGTGATCTGAAATCTCCTTGATGAATCATGATCAACCCTTGATCAAATGATGAATTTTACTTCATAAACTTGATGTTGGCAAAAAAATCATGAAGTTTGACTTTGGTTTGACCACAGTTGACCTCAGTTGACCTCAGTTTGACTTTTTAACTACTTTGACTGATTTTAGCCTATCTGATCATCTGATTGAGAAAACCTTTTGGGAAAGCCTTGAAACTTGACATAGGGATTCTTGAAGACATATAGGATTCTATGAAGCTCACTTGAAGCCTTGGAAGTCCATTTAGCCTGATGAAACTTAAAACCCTAGTTTAGGGTGCATTGCTTAGGAGGATGCTTTGTCTGAGGGAATTTCCAAACTTTCTGACTAATTGTGAACCTTGTGAACCTTGTGAACCTCTTGGGACACCTTGGTACACAATTCCTTGATTAGGGGAGGGAAAATTTTGGGGTGCAACAACTGTCCCTGTTCAATTTTTCTGAAACCCGAGGAGTTAGATTGGCCTGTATGCCATTCGTGATTTGGAAGGTTGAAGGGGATTGAACACAAAAGCCCAAAAATTTGCACTCGCTGGTGCGTAAAGTAACACTTCTGATTGGTTGTATATGCTGGAATGGGCTTAAAGATGCCACTCAGAGGAACTGGAGATGGGCTTATAGATGCCATCCATAATATCAGAAGGTGATATTATCTTTATGTTGTCATTGGATATCAGTACTAGGTCTTCGTATAGGCCGTCTCTGAATTATTTTTGTAACATGGTTTGAGTTGAATGCCAACACTAGATCTTCGTATAGATCGTCTCTGCATTATCTCTGGGGGAAAAGAATATCCTTCATTAGGTGTCAGTATTTAGACCTTCAAAGGCAGACTCTCTGTCAGCTTGTTAACCAGGAAGTATGCCATGCTGCACATGATTGGAACAGTAAACTGGGTCCCAACCAACCACACCTCATCTATAGCTACTGGGCTTGGGAGGTTTATCTGTGCTATAGGCACCCAAACCAAGCTGGATTATGGGGCATATATCTTTGACCAGACTCTCAAGCATGCAGGAACCTCAGCCATCAAGCTTCCAATAGCCTTCCCATCACTGCTTTGTGGAGTGATTCTCAACCAATACCCAGGAATCCTTACTGACAAGGATTCTGTCTGTAAAAGGGAGAGTCCACTGACCTTTCATTACAATCTGTTTCTGAGTCATCATGCTGCAGATGTTGAAGCACCAGGTGGGACATCTACTGGGCCATCTGTTGTCAAGACTCCTATATCAAAGGCAACCCTAATTGCAGAGCTCAGGACAACCTGCAAAGAGCTGGATGAAAGGAAGAAGAAGCTTGAGAACATAATTCAAAGACTGGAGCTGGAAGAGGTTGCTGGGAATGTTGATGGATCTGATGCTGAGTCTAAGGATACAGAAGATACAAAGTATACTGAGTCTGAGTGAAGCTGTTTGTGGTGGAAAAATGTATTGTCTGTTCTGCATTGTAATTTTGAATGTTTTTTTTCTGTTTCTGTAATGTTTGGCCCCAAATTTATGTCTAACAAGGGGGAGAAGTGTATTGAACAATGTTGTTAATGTCTGTCTACTGAACTAAGTTATATTTGAATGTTCATTGGTATATCAAAGTCTGTTGAACAAGTCATAGCAGTATACATACATGTTTGAGGGGGAGCAAATTATTAGCTCTCACATGATCCAACAGAAAGGAACTCAGGAACTCCGCTGCTCTCTGACAAAACCAGAAGAATGTGTTAGCCAAAAATTAGCCAAATGGGGAGTTTGTAGATGTTAGAAATTGGCAGAATTTTTGACAAACAAGAAGTTATGAACTTAGTTCAGGATGTCACACCAGATGTTGTGACATTGACAAACAAAGTAAAAGTTATGAACTTAGTTCAAGACATCAGGATGTCACACCAGATGTTGTGACATCGCAAACCTGCTATCTGACTTAAATGATGCGTAACAGAAGTGATTAAAATCAGGAGGAAATATCTGGAATTAATTGTAAAAGGATAAGCACTCCAAGGCGCATCTTTAGGGAGCTTAGTTATCTGGTTCCAATATAAAGAATAACTAACTCACCTGGATTCAAGGAGATAACAAACTAACTCACCTTAATTCAAGGAGATGACTGTGGGATTTATCAAAGTCTGGATAATTTGCAAAAAGCCCACAAACCAAGCATCTATTTAAGAAACTGAAACACTCAAGAAAAAATAACGAATTTAAGAAGATTGTCAAGGGTGTTTGTGAAGCTAGCAGGTTTTAATTGTTTGTCACTTTATGAGCTTTTAAGCAAAAAGTGAATTGTGTCTTGATTGAAACTTTTAAGTAAGATCAAGTTGGTGTGTCTGAAGTGTGACTTCAAATTTATTAATCATTGTAAAGATCACTGTGTGATTGAGGGGGAGTGAGTAGGTACTCATATCTAAGTTGAGTCTTAGGTAGAAATTGCCTTGGGTAGATATTAAGTGAAGGATTAAACTGATTGGTTTAACTCCATAATTAATATTACTTATATTGGATTTCCTTCCTGGCTTGGTAGCCCCCAGATGTAAGTGTGGAGATACACTGAACTAGGTTAACAATGAACACGGACGAGTATTGAATCTGGGAGGAATCTTCTGGGGAATAGTAGACACAGACGAGTGTCTATATTCAAGAAGACACAAGAAGGTTTGACACAGTGTATGGATTAAAGATGCGGACGAGCATCCTTAAGACTATGATACGGACGAGTATCATGTAGAAACAAACGCCTGACACATGTTCTGAGATGATGATACGGACGAGTACCAACTGGTTAACAGAGAACATGGACTAGTGCTGACTCTGCGGGGATATAAACGGTGTATACAAGATACGGACGAGTATTTGTATAAGTAAGATAAGTATGAGTGATGTATAGATGAGTGTTCAATCTGCTGGTGAGGGTGACACGGACGAGTGTCGAAAAAGGAGAAAAGTATAGTATAAACAAGTATTTGATATACAAAGTGTTTATGTTACTGTGCTGGAGAAAATGACACGGACGGATGTCAAGGAAATTATATAGGTACATGTGAGTGCAAAGAGGATGTCTTTGGCTTTCTGCTGGGTATGACACAGACGGGTGTCAAAAAGTATTTGTAATACGAGTGGTACTGTTTGCACAGAGTGTTCAGGCGACTTTACTGGGGAGTATTGACACGGACGAGTGCCAAAGAGAGTATATACTGGTGTTTGTGAATGTGAGGCAACTGCTTTCGCTGGAGAATCTCTGCCGGGAATTTTGGGGGGAGTTTTCTGTATGTTGATGGATTGTCCTTATTCACAAGTGTTTGATTCAGGACACGGCTTATGATTATGCAATATGTTTGATTTTTGCCGTAATGCTCCGTATTAAACGGAATGCTACGCTTTGTGGGGTGAATATGATGCGAATGCCATGATTATGCAAGGATACCAAACCGGGATTAGGATCCCGTTGCTGCGAAGATCTCTGGCCGAACTATTTGAAATGGACATCCCAGCCGGTGATGAGATCATTGGTAGATCTGACAAGATGCGCCTGTTTGGAGGAATAGGTCACTGATAGACCCATTCTTGATAATGAGGAAACCAGCTGGGGTTTGTAGAAGCTTTCGTCACTCTGTTGTGATCCCTTCGTGCGCTGCTCTTCTGGATAGGGATTGGAGTTCTGTGGGGAGATGGTTCCCTGACTTTTGTACTTAGTTGAGGAGGAAATGGCAACTCGGCTGGGGATATGGGCGCCTTCTGGTACTGCCCTGTTGGAGAAATGATGCCTGGAAACTCTGATAGGGAGAGGTAGCAAGTGGTAGTTCGGCTGGGGAGAAAACACTTTGGGTGCTAAGGCTGAGTGTTGACTTGTCAGCTTGCTGGAGTGAAGCTTTCATGCCCCAAGTTGCATTCTGGACACCTGCAATCCTGCAAAGATAAGGGAAACGCACAAATAATCCCGAGGTATCCCTTACCGGATTCTGTCATAGGAGTTTAGACACTTCTGAGAGTAAGTATATTTCCTGCAAGCATGTGACTTTTAGAAGAAAAGCATCTGTATTTATGCAATCAGTTTTTTTTTGGAGACATCAGACATTTTGCAAAAAAAAAAAAAAAAATGTACAAGACGAAACATGACTGGAAATCTGATTTTATTAATTCGTGTGCCCTGAATTGGCAAGATACAGTCAAAGAAACAAATCCCCTGAAATGAGGAGATTGTTACAAAATGAGAAAACCAAAAAGCTGGCAATGTTGGTGACGCTTCAAGGAGCTTCCCTTTGCTATGACTCATATGACTTTTGACGTTCTTCTCGTCTTGCTTTCTGAAGAAGGCTGATTCTGACAGAAGCTTGATCCTTCCGAAGTTTACCGAGTTGCAAGTGATACAGACGAATTCAGAATGCAGTTGTTCGCTTATTCCCTTATTTTGCATGGATCGCCCTTTCGGGTTTTCAATCCATCGGGATACCCATTTTTGCCTGAGTCGTCCAATGCGGCTTTTCAACTCAACGGGTGTACATTTTTTGTTTATTTTCCCTTACTTTTGCCCGAGTCTTTTATTCTGTTTTTGACTCGCCGGGATGCCCTATTTTTGCCTGGACTTACATTCTGTTTTTATGTCCAGCGGGTCATTTTATGCGAAGTATTTTTTAACTGCATCTGAATTCACAGGGGACGGGAAGTCTTCACCATCCATAGTGCCGAGCATCAGTGCTCCACCCGAGAAAACTTTCTTTACTACAAATGGTCCTTCATAATTCGGAGTCCACTTGCCCCTGTGGTCTGTATGAGGAGGGAGGATTCTCTTTAGCACAAGATCTCCTACTTGGTACTCTCGGTGCCTGACTTTCTGATCGAAGGCTCTCTTCATTCTTTTCTGATACAACTGCCCGTGACAGATTGCAGCCAATCTTTTCTCTTCAATCAGACTCAGTTGTTCGTATCGGGATCAGACCTATTCTGCTTCATTCAGCTTAACATCCATTAGTACCCGTAGGGAGGGTAACTCAACTTCGACAGGTAGGACTGCTTCCATACCATACACAAGCTGATACGGTGTTGCCCCAGTGGATGTTCTGATTGACGTTCGGTACCCATGCAAGGCAAACGGTAGTATTTCATGCCAGTCCTTATAGGTGACTACCATCTTCTGCACAATCTTCTTGATGTTCTTATTAGCTGCCTCAACAGCGCCATTCATCTTTGGCCGGTAAGGAGAAGAATTGTGGTGTTGAATTTTGAAGTCCCGGCACAGCTCTGCCATCATTTTGTTGTTTAAATTGGAACCATTATCAGTAATGATTCGCTCGGGAACTCCGTATCGACAGATGATATCTCTCTTCAGAAATCTGGCTACCACTTGCCTTGTAACATTTGCATAGGAAGCTGCTTCGACCCACTTGGTGAAATAGTCAATGGCAACCAGGATGAATCTATGGCCATTCGAAGCAGTTGGCTCGATCTTGCCAATCATGTCAATGCCCCACATAACAAAGGGCCAAGGTGAAGACATCACATTCAGAGGATTGGGAGGCACATGCACCTTATCCGCATAAATCTGGCATTTATGGCATTTTCTGGCGTAGGCACAACAGTCTGCATCCATTGTGATCCAGTAATAACCTGATCTTAGCAACTTCTTTGCCATGGCATGCCCTCCTGCATGGGTACCAAAGGATCCTTCGTGCACTTCATGCATTAACAAGTCTGCTTCTGTTCTACCAACACATCTGAGAAGTACCATGTCAAAGTTTCTCTTGTACAGGGAGCCATCAGTGTTCAGAAAGAAACTACCAGCTAGCCTTCTTAAAGTCTTCTTATCATTGGAAGATGCCCCAGGCGGGTATGTTTGATCCTCCAAGAAGCACTTAATGTCATGGAACCAAGGCTTATCATCTTTGACAATGTCTGCTGCGAACACGTATGCTGGTCTGTTAAGTCTGGATACTGAAATTTGAGGTACGAAGTTGGCAGCTTGAACTTTGATCATTGATGAAATGGTAGCCAGAGCATCTGCAAACTGATTCTCGTCCCGAGGGATATACTCAAGCTTGACCGTTGTAAAGAAAGTCAATAACCTCCTTGTATAATCCCTGTAAGGTATCAGATGATCCTGGTGGGTGTACCATTTGCCGTTGGTTTGATTGATTACCAGAGCTGAATCTCCGAATACGGTCAATGTCTTGATCCTGAGGTCAATGGCTTCCTCAAGGCCCATAATGCAAGCTTCGTATTCAGCTTCGTTGTTAGTGCAGTTGAAAGTGAGTTTTGCCGAGAAAGGCATGTGAACTCCTTTAGGTGTAATGAGTACTGCACCAACACCTCGACCATTCATGTTAACAGCCCAATCAAACATCATAGTCCATTCTTCTTCCGGGTCAGGCCCTTCAGTGTGAACAGGCTCTTCATGATCTTTTGCTTTTATGAACATGATGTCTTCATCAGGGAAGTCAAATCTCATAGGCTGGTAATCATCAATGGGTTGCTCAGCAAGATATTCAGACAATACACTGCCCTTGATGGCTTTCTGAGATGTGTACTGGATGTCATATTCTGTGAGGATCATTTGCCATCTTGCAACCCGTCCGGTAAGTGCTGGCTTCTCAAAAATATACTTGACTGAGTCCATTTTTGAGTTCAATAAAGTGGTGTGGGTCAGCATATACTGTCTCAGTCGGCGAGCAGCCCACGCTAAAGCACATCAAGTTTTCTCGAGCAGTGAATAACGTTGTTCACAGTCGGTAAACTTTTTGCTCAGGTAGTATATTGCATACTCTTTTCGACCAGACTCGTCATGTTGGCCAAGCACACACCCCATTGACTCTTCTAATACTGTCAAGTACATTATCAGAGGTCTTCCTTCAACTGGAGGCATAAGGATTGGAGGCTCTTGTAAGTATTCCTTGATCTTGTCAAAAGCCCTCTGGCAGTCTTCGTTCCACCTGACCGTCTGTTCTTTCCTTAACAATTTGAACAAAGGTTCACAGGTTGCCGTAAGGTGAGATATGAACCTTGAGATGTAGTTCAATCTACCTAGAAACCCTCGAACTTCTTTTTCAGATTTTGGTGCAGGCATTTCTTGAATGGCTTTGACTTTATCAGGGTCAACTTCAATCCCTTTCTCACTCACAATAAATCCTAGCAGCTTACCGGATCTCACCCCGAATGTGCATTTGTTGGGGTTTAACTTCAGTTGGTACTTCCTCAGACGCTTGAATAGCTTTAGCAGATTTACCAAGTGGTCTTCTTCAGTGAGGGACTTGGCAATCATGTCATCCACATAACATTCGATTTCTTTATGGATCATGTCATGGAATAATGTTACCATAGCCCGTTAATACGTTTCACCAGCATTCTTCAGTCCGAATGGCATCACCTTGTAACAGAACGTGCCCCAGGGTGTGATAAAAGTTGTCTTCTCCATGTCTTCAGGTGACATTTTAATCTGATTGTATCCTGAAAATCCGTCCATGAAGGAGAATACCGAGAACTGAGTTGTATTATCCACCAATACATCAATGTGAGGTAATGGGAAATCATCTTTCGGGCTGGCTCTGTTCAGATCCCGGTAGTCAACACACATCCTTACTTTGCCATCTTTCTTAGGCATAGGCACTATATTAGCAACCCACGACGGATAGCTAGTTACAGCAAGGAACCCGGCGTCCCACTGCTTTTGTACCTCTTCTTTGATTTTCATTGCCATGTCTGGGCGAGTGCGGCGCAATTTCTGTTTAACCGGTGGGCAGTCTTCTCTTAAAGGCAGCTTGTGCACAACAATGTCGGTGTCCAACCCTGGCATATCTTGATAAGACCAAGCAAACACGTCCACATATTCTTGAAGCAGGTCAATCAGTTGTCTCTTCACTGAGTCTTGTAAGCAGGCCCCGATTTTAACTTCTTTCACGTCTTCATCTGTACCAAGATTAATCGTTTCAACCTCCTCCTGATGAGGAGTGATAACCTTTTCCTCTTGTCTCAACAATCTGGCTAGCTCTTCAGGAAGCTCGTAATCTTCTTCAACCCCTTCGTCAGCTTGATTGATCGGATTGTCAAAGTCATACGAAGTCATAGCCGTGCTGTTGTCGGTGCAGTCTGGAAGGCACTCTCTGCAAGGGTTCAGTTTGTTCATTTTAGTGATTTGATTTTAATCTTGTTTTAGAAAAGTGAAATAAAGTTGTCATTTTGAAAACACTGCCATTTATTTTTTGTACAAAAAGAAAAATGGAAAAACAGTGATCGGAAAAGAAAAAGACTCATTTGCAAAAGATGTCTGATATTTCATTGATTAATCTTGTTGCACAAAAATTACAGATGGCCCGATTACAAAATGAGTCTTGTCATCTTGGGCAAGATGCAAGACTTGATGCATGCTTAAAATATACAGGAAATAATAATTAATCTGCAGGAGTAACTCTTATAATTTCCTGGGAAGACCAGTTTGAGATACTGCTCCCCGAGATCTTTGGACGTATCCAACTCTCCAGGTTGCAGTCGCTTTCATCCTCGTCTTCCAAATTGTTGACAGCATTGGGGGTGAGCATCCCCCCACTAACAAAGTTGGGCTCCTTAGCAGCCTCTGCTTGATCTTGTTGAATTGGTTTGTAACCCAACCCAAATCTATCCTCTTTCTTCTCCACAGGTAGCAGTTTGCCCCAGCCTTGGGCAGTTCCTTCTTCAACAACCTTCCGGGCTTGTTGGTAAGATGTCATTGAGGTTCCAGGTACAGCAGAAGTTTCATTTATGTTCAAGGCCTCAAACCCTTGACTCATTGTTTCGTGGATCTCCCCATCCATCTCAATATATTTGTAGGTAGCCAGATGGCTAACAAAAATATCTTCCTCTCCACAAATTGTAACGACTTGGCCCTCCCACTCGAATTTTAACTTCTGGTGAAGGGTTGAGGTCACGGCGCCAGCGGCGTGAATCCATGGCCTACCCAATAGACAGCTGTAGGCAGGCTGAATGTCCATCACGTAGAAGGTCGTTTTGAAAGTTTGTGGGCCAATCGTTATAGGCAACTCAATTTCCCCCAGAACTGATCTCTTAGAACCGTCAAAGGCTCTCACCACCAGGTTGCTGGGCCGTAATGCCAATCCGTCATACTCTAGCTTCACAAGGGCTTTTTTAGGTAAGACATTGAGGGATGACCCTGTATCTACCAGCACATGGGAAAGGACTGCACCTTTACACTCCATGGTAATGTGCAAAGCCTTGTTATGATTGCGGCCTTCCGTAGTCAAATCAGTGTTGGTGAACCCTAGTCCATGACTAGCATTAACATTTCCAACCACAGCTTCCAGCTGATTGACTGTGATCTCTTCGGGCACATAAGCTGCGTGCAAGACTTTTAGTAGTGCGTTCCGATGAGCCTCGGAGCACATATGCAATGATAGAATGGAGATCTTAGAAGGCGTCTGGTGAAGCTGGTCCACTATTTTGTAATCACTTTTCTTGATGATTCTCATGAATTCATCAACTTCTTGATCAAAAGGTGTTTTCAAAGCTTCTTTAACAATTTGCTCTTCTTGCACCAGGCCTTTCCCTTTTGCCTTGGCAGCGGCTTCTGCTTCGGCGGTGGGTCTTTGAATTTGTGGGGCAAAGAGACGTCCGCTTCGAGTGAAGCCTCCGCCTCCTCCCACATTATCTATTTGTGGTGCAGGGGTTGATGATTCAAGAGTGATTTTCTGTCCTCCGCAGTATAGATCAGAGCCGTAATGCCAGGGGATGGCATTATTGCTTTCATAAGGTACTGGCCCAGGCACTGTGATAGTGACTGGACTGATGGCAGCTGCAGAAGGGACCATGATAGTTTGTGGATCATAGTATATTGTGACTGGTGCTCTGATGGGAGTGGCATTTTGTGAGTTGTAGGCAGAATCGTTTTCAGGATCATAATAGATTGTAACTGTTGAGATGCTTTCATTATTTGCTGAAGTTGTAGGAGACATTGTTGGAAGGATGGGTGTTGTTGTTGTAGGAGACTCTGAATGAAGGGGTGCTGAAGTTGTAGAAGGGATGTTTGCTGATATCTGGTCCGTTGAAGTAACAGATGAAGCATTTGTTGATGAGATTGAAGAGTTGTTTGGAACAATGGTTGTTGCAGTTGTAGAAGACTCGAGAACTGTTGTTAAGGAGATTGCTGGATTGGTAGGAATTGATGTTGTGATTTGAAGCAGGCCACTCTGGATGAGACCATCTATGCCATCTCTCAAGTTATCACATCCATTCACTGAAATGTTGCAATAAGCACACCCTAGCTCACATCCCGGGAATATTTGACATTCAAGGAGTTGAGCTTTGATCTCTACCAACGGTGTCCGAATCTGACCCACACTGGTTATCAAGTAAGACGACTTGTCTTCTTCAATAGCATTGATTCTGGGACCTCCGTGGTTCGGCATAGGGTTCTTGTTAACATTTGGTGGTGGTGCAAAATTCAGAGCCTTAGAATCTACCAAGTCCTGTACCTTCATGTGCAAGGCTCTGCACTTCTCTGTACTGTGGCCAGGTGCATTTGAGTGAAAAGCAGATCTGGCGCTGGCGTCATAATTTCTGGGTAGACTGGCAGGATCTGGAGGTGCCAACGTCCTTAGCTCAACCAGATTGAGTTTCAGGAGTTGTGGCAATAATGTGGCATATGGCATAGGGATCGGATCGATCACCCTATTGGCCTGAGAAGGTCTCTGTTGGAACGGTCTTTGCTGATTGTTGTTGGTGTTGTTGTAGTTTCTCTGAGGAGGATACTGAGTGTGTTGCTGATAATTTTGTTGTTGTGGTTGATAAGCTGGTTGTGGATGAATTGGAGCGGGAATGGTGACTGCTGCCACAAACCTATGAACATATTGGGGTCTGCCCCTGCTGGCATGGATAGCATTGGTCTCACCAGTTCTTCTTGGGCCCACAAAAGGCTTCCTTGTGTTGCTGGATGAGCTGGCACCGTTGTCAGAAATTTTGCCCATCTTTAATAGGCTCTCAATTCTTTCTCCAGCTATAACGACATCTGCAAAGCTGGTAGAAGAAAAGGCAGCTAGCCTGTCAATGTATGTCCCTTGGAGGGTGTTCATAAACATATCGGCCATCTCCCTTTCCGACATGGGTGGTTGGACAGCAGCAGCAAGCTGTCTCCACCTCTGGGCGTACTCCCGGAAGCTTTCTCTGGATGATTGTGACATTCCCATTAGGAGGGTCCTGTTGGGTGCCATATCCAAATTATACTGGTATTGTCTGATGAAGGCCTCTGCCAAGTCCTTCCAACACCTGATGGTTGCTCTAGTTAGATGCGAGTACCATTCCCTTGAAGCTCCCGTTAAGCTATCCTCAAAATAAAACATCCATAGCTTCTCGTCCATGGTATATGCCTTTAGCCTCCCCAGAAAGGATTGCAAGTGGGTCCGTGGGCAGGAAGTCCCGTTGTACTTCTCAAAGCACGGTGGTTTAAATTTATGGGGAATCCTGACCCCGTCCACTAAGCCCATGTCCATAACATCAAAACCCAAGGAGTTTTGAGACTCCAGGGACCTTAATTTTTCAGCAATTTCATCTAGCCTTCTGTCATAGGCTTCTTCCCCAGCTCCCATCACTGTGAACTGATCCTCCTGGGGGTCTTCCTGCAGCACTCTGCCTGTAGTAGCATTCCCTTGCACATTAGCAGGGATGTTGATCTCTGGATGAAGGTGGGGTCCAAATACAGGGGGGTTGATATGAGGCTGAACCCTCTCGTTGTTGCTTGTCCCAGCAGTCCCTAGATGGGGGTCTTCCTGATTCTGCCTCTCTACCATTGCTCTTAATCTCTCTTGGCTTTAAGCCATATTATTCATCACCTCCATAAATTGTGTCATCTGAGCCCTCATTTCCAATCTCTCATTGGCCATTTGGTTCCTGACCTCTGTAAGGTCCTGTTGTACCTGGTCCATCTATATACCCGGAAGGTTGTTACGGGTTGGATATCTGTGTGGACGGTTGAGTGGGAACACCCGACGTCGAGCAATAGTTCCTGGTATCACAACAGAGTTAGTAACAAAAACAAAACAAACCTACAAAACAAACAAAGGTTAGCATGCAATGCAGTATGCTTATTTGTTTCCAAGGTATCCGGCTTGGCACTTGGTTTTGACCTTTCCAGACCCTTGAAGATGCTGTTGATGTTGCTTGAAAGAAACTCAGATAAAACAAACCAACACATATATTACAAAAAGTAAATGATACATAGTTTGTTTTTTTACAATACATGCCCTCTGAGGGGTCAAAAATACAACATAAAAAGTAAAAGTACATGAAATGAAAGCAACAACAAGCAAAAGTCAGACACCAAGACCAAACTCATCCTCCTGAACTTCCTTGAGAAGTGCTTCAGTCACAGGATCAGCTGGTCGCTCTGTGAGATTCCTGATAAGGAGATTCCTGGTAGTAACAGCTGCAGTTAGCTTCTTGTGTTGACTCTGGTCCTTTGACCTCTTCACACCAACTCTAATCTTCAACTCTGAGATCTCTCTCTGTGCTGCCAGCAGGGCTTCCTGTTGCTCCTTTGCACTAGCCTCCAACTGCTCAATCTTGTCCTGAGTCCTCTTATCTTCCAGAGTACGAGCTTCGGTGATCTTGACCCACCTGGCTTGACTCTCTTTCAGATACAAATCAGTCCTGGCCTTCTGGAACTGAGCCTCCTTGCAGGCATTCTTCAAGATCTGCTCTCCAGCCCTAGACTTCTTGATGTAATCCTCAGACTTTTCAATCCTGGCCAGATGTTCCACCCTCAGCTTCTCTAATCTCTCAATATCCAACCTACCATCACTCCTCTCCCAGAGGGTCTTCTGTAGAGCCTGAGTCAACTTCTCATTTCTCTCTTTCAAATTTTCAAAATCCTCTAAGCTGACAGTGGTAGGAGGTGGTGCTGAGGATGGCCCAGGTATATTTTCCATGGTGTAGGGCATCCCAGAAAATTGAGCCCTGGCATGGGACCACTCATAGTACTGTGCTGAAGCCACATTGTTGCACTTCCCAAGAATGGTTGCTCCTTTAGTCTGAACATTGTCCCAGGCCCAGGCTGCTTGCCTGACAATAGCCAGATTAGGCTTATTCTCACAGTAAAGAGTCTCAGCCAAGTCTTGTGCCTTAGGAGTGTGGACCAATGCATAGCCCAGTTGTCTTTTGAATAGCAGAGGGTTGTAGTTGATGCAACCCTTAACTCCTATCAGGGGTACATTGGGAAACTGCCCACAACTGGTAATGATATCCCTGCCCTTGGTGCTCTGAGTGCACCACCTGATATCAGCTAAAGTTAAAGCAGTGAGTCTTCTAGCCCAGTTCCTCTGTTGGTGAGGATTTAGAAATGCATCAGTCTTAGGCAAATGTCTGAGCAGCCAAGTATGGAACAAAGGAGCACAACACCTCACTAATCTTCCTCTTTGCTTTTCATTCCTTTGGTGGACAGAGTAGTAAAAATCTCCCAGTAAGGTGGGCACTGGGTTCCTCAGGATAAAAAGGTGGATTGCATTCTTGCTAACAAACTTAGGCTCATCTGCAAATAATATGATCCCATATATGCTAAGGGCCAACAAAGCACAGGCTGCCTTCCACTCTCCCAAAGAAGCCTTCAAGGTAGCTTGAGAGATCAAGAAATCCAGATGTAGACCAGAGATTCCAGCCTTGGTGGTCATATTTTGCCCAATCAGAACTGGTTCCAAATGCAATGCCTTTGCCACTTCTTCATTACTTGGAAAAGCCATCTCAGGGTTGAAAGGGACTCCACCCCTGATAGGTACACTAACCAATGATGAATACTCCTCTAATAAAGGCCCCAACTGAAAGTCTTGAAAAGTTAAACATCTCAGAGGGGGATCATAGAACTGCAGGCAAGTATGAATCAAGCTCCTTTGTGAGGGGTCCAAATCCATAACCACATCAAGTATGCCTCCATAGTGTTCTCTGAATAGTGGTATATGGTCTGGAGTAATCAGGGTCTGAATCTTCCTGATGTCAGCTAGCTCAGGCTGAAAGAAATGATAGGAGATGTTACTCTTCTTGGGTGCCATGTTGTTGAAGAAGAGTTGAGACAGGTGCTGATGATGGAGAAAAAACACTGATGATGGGCCACTGACAGGCTGAGACTGGTGATGCAGGTAGCTGAAGCAGGTAGCAGATAACTGAAGTAGATACTGATGAAAACAGGTCTATGCTGATGATGGGGTCAAAACCAAGCCACAAATAAAGTATGGATACCCTGAAATACAAATAAGCAAATGTTAAAATGATGCAATGATGATGTATGCAAATGATATGCAAGGGTTTGTGACTGAGCTGGATCTGATCAAGTGCTCTGATATAAGTCCAGGTATGCTCAAGAAATCCAGATGGAGGTTCATAAGTCCAGTAACCAAGGTGGGGGACTCAAATAAAGAGTCACATGTCCAGGGTTAGAAATCACAAGAACTGTTCCAAAATGTAGTACTCTTAATCAAACAAAGTAACAGGGTATGCTGAGGCCAAGGGTACCTGCAAACCTGTAAACAGCCCAACCCTCTCACAGGTGATGTTCTAAAACAAGGATCCTCAGACTTGGATCAGTTATGAGAAGTGTAAACACTTCTAACCCGGAGGTACAGTGTTTACAATAACCATAAAAGTTCCTCCTCTAATTCACCTCAGTTTCTGAAGGTTAATACTAAAGGTCATCCAGACTTAGCAGGCTTCCCAGATAGCCCTAGCACTACAGGAAATCTGCAGCACAGAGTTCTCAAGAAGAAACCCATATCTGAACCGTGTTTCATATTCCCGCACCAGACCGAAATGGAATGGGAAAGAACATGAACCACTCTAGCCTAGGTGTCACTCAGGTCCCAGGTATAGGACCTCAACTCTCAATAGAACACCCACCCACTAAAGCAACAAAACATATCCAGCCAGCACAGCATGACAGTATGATATATGTAAAGCTTATAAAGAAAGCAGTAAAACAACTGTACATAAAGCAATAAATAAAATATACAAACACAAATAGCACATAACACCCCAGTAAACACAAATCAATCAAGCGCTAGGAGGAACCCACAAAAAGAACCAGAAGCCCTGGTTGCAGTCTACACTCGTCCCCAGCAGAGTCGCCAAGCTGTCGCTCCCAAAAGACGAGACCGGGCTCGAATATGGTACAGACGCGAACGGTCGGCGAGAGGAGGATGTGAGAACACACAGGAGTGAACTCACAGGGAATGAAAGAGTCGCCAGCTAGGCATTTTTATCCCAGAGGAAAGGTAATGCTGCATAGACCTAGAAAGATATGGATAAGACGGTTGCGAACCAGAGAGACTGAGAAAGGGGGTTGGTTACAACCTGGGAAGGTATTAGCACCCAGATTGTCCGCCGTACTCGACGGGATCCACGCTTAAAAGATTTGTGTTTTAAAGGGGTAGTGTCAGTGCGATTTGTGTGTAAAGAGAGCTGGAAAAGGTGCACAGGTGTCAGTGTAAAGAAGTGTAGTGTATAAATGATGTGTCAGTGTAGGAACAAGAATGAAATGCTCAAGAATATGAGGCTAAAAGAATGAAGCTGAAAGAGGGGGAATATACAGAGACTTTTGTTCGATAACCGTTAAGTTATGCCTACGTATCCTCTCGTGCAATGAGGAAGTCAGAACACCGTAGTTCGACCCAAAGAGACTGAAAGATGAATTGACTTGTGAACTGCTTGCTTGTCTATGCTCAAGTGTATGACCTGTCTGGCTCAGATGCAAACTGTCTTGCATTAGACGGAAGAAGCAAGTTCTCGTTTGTGAGTGAAGATGATGAGAAAAGAATCCCGGAGGAGACGATTATTGTTTGTTTTTGAGTTTTCAGTCTTTTATTGCTTTTGAGAGTTTGTCATAAGTTAATGAGCTTAGGCCTAAACCAATGGATTTAGTAAACTCATCACATCTTCCCTCTGATTAGGGGTAATGAGAATACCTTAAGTGTGAAGTCAGATTCTCACACTTAAACCCTGATGTAGGATTAAGATCATTAACCTACTTGTGATTATTTAGATGTTTTTGTTGTTTTTGTTTAGTGTTAAGTAATGAGATTAAGCCATAATCAGGGATTAAACAGACTCATTACACCATCCTAATAGAAGGATAATAGATGAGAATGTTTAAGCTGAGGAAAACTCCTAAACTTAATCCATGACTAGGGATTAAGCTCATGACAAAACAAAGCCTTTATTAAGTGGATTTTAATTAATGGTAAGATGATGAGGTGATTTTTAGGGTTTGTAAGACAACTTGAGGGGGACTTGTCCATTAACACTAGGGTTAGTCCTTCTTAACCAATTAGGAAGAATTAGAACCCTAATGCAAGGCCCAAGTTACAAGTGTGATGTATTGATGATTATTAGATGAATTGATTAAAGGATTTAAACACATTAAGGGTTTAAAACTTAGGATTAAAGTTATACACTCCATCCTAATAGAAGGATGCAGGCATAAGCTTAACCACAAAGCCTTAAAGCCTTTAGGGTTTAGTCCCTGATTATGAGATGAGAAGAGAAGACTCAAAAGAGACACAAAGGTAAAACTAAGTGGGGAGACTAATCAAAACCCTAATCATTGTCATGCATGGTTGTTCCTAAGGTTTGTGAAGTTTAAGAAAGAAAATCTTCAATGGAACCACCAGGAAGCAGATGAAAGGATCAGGAGAAACAAAGTAACTTGCTTCATTTAAGAAGACAAGTCACTTGAAGAAAGAAAGTAAGAAGAAGAAGGATGAGCAAGCTCAAACTCAAACACATATCAAGATGCAGCAAGGATGCATGAAGGAGATGAACAGGAAATGTGAGAAGTGAAGGCAAATCCACTTCCCAAAGTTACTTACCACCTGAAAAGTTAGTGAAGGAAATGCAATGCAATGCAAAATGAAATGAAATGGCATGATGTAGATCAAAACCAGAAGCACATACATGATGTTAAAGATGCTATGAGATGATGCAAACATGAAACAAGGCATGGGGATGATCACATGAACAAATGGATGCAAATGGGGCAAGTTTAGAACCATGAACACATGAAAAAGTCATGAGATGCAAATGACATACAACATGGCATATACATGATGCAATGATCAAACATGCTTTCAATATGTCTTAAGATGTCTAATGAATAATAAGAATGCATAAAATACTATGGCAAGTCAAGGTATGAATGCAAATGCAAGATGGATGCATATGGAAGCCCAAATTAGGGTTTATGATCAATGCATCAAACAAAAACCAAAAACAGAAGCAAACATTAAGATAAAAAATTGAAAATGCACTTAAAGGAACCCTAATCCTATACTAACTCACTGCCCAAAGGAGAGGTTCCAACTCTTAACCTAATTCAAGTTATGATTTTCCTAAGTTTTCTAGGGTTTTAAGGTACCTTAACAAGAAAAATGTCAAACAAAAGGAAAATGAAAAATCAAATCATGTCCATTTAATCTCACAAACTACATGCTAAACACAATGCAATGCAAAAAGAATCAAGGTCCAACTCTCAATGGTTAGGCAGAAATGATTTTTGGAAGTTTGGATCAAATTAATGCCTTAAAATGATTTTAATTCCATGAAAAATTCTCAAAATGCATCAAGATCAAAAAAGAAATTTGGTTTGAGGGTTGGACAATGTTTCTAAATGTTTTTAAATGTTTCATGAATTTTTGGTGATTTTTTAAATACCTAAAAGCATTTTTAATTAATTAATTCTCATTAATTAATTAAAAATAAACTTTTAAATGATTTAAAAATATTTTTGAATGCAAAAAATAAAAATAAAAATATTTTTGGTTTCTGAAATTAAATAGAAGTTTGTACAAAAAATTTCAGAATTTTTAGAATGATTTTGCTATTTTTAAATAAATGGAGAAAACAATGTAATTAAATGAAAAATAAAAATGAAATTAAACTGAAAATTGGAAAGTATGCGCATCCAAGGGCTGAGGTTCAAACTGGCAGGGGCGGGAATTGACTACGCGCGCGTTTGGACGGCTCACATTCAAACTGGCTTAATTATGATTAAAGCCCTAATCTGAACCCTAATGACTTTCAGATGACCGGAACAGTGTTCCGGTCATCTTCTCCGGCGGGTCTCTCACTCTATCTCTCTCAATACGCCATGAAAACATGCCAAACTCTCCAGAATCAATCCCTAACTCATTCTAAACAAGATTCAACCAACAAAAATCATTTATTTCAACACAAAATCAAGATACGAATCAAACATCTAAAACTGCCAAAATTTCAGAAACACAATACAGCCTCATTTCTCAATCTTTTTCAAAAATAACAAGTTCATTGAACTCAGGGAAACATGCTTTATCATTTAGAAACTTAAAAAGCAAGTTCTGGAAAAAAAGTTCATGAAGCTACCTGAGATTGAGCTTTCGATTCAGGAGCTTTCTGGCTGGTTCTTTGGCTCAAACAAGTCCCAATGATCCTCCTTTGAAGCTTTTGACACTTAGTTGGAGTTTATGCAGCCTCTGGAGAAAGTTGGCAGAAGCTCAGGCCAAGGGAGTGTGAAAATCGTATTTGTGATGTGGGAGGTTTCAGGCCAAAACAATGGTTAGTTTGTGATCAGTGAAGTGAGTTGAGATTGTTTGTGAAGTTTGTTTTGGTGTTTGAGGTTTGTGGAGAGTGTTTCGAAGGAAAATGCAAGTTGGAGAGATTTTGTGAATGCTGAGTTGTGGGAGGTTTCAGCCTTGTATCTCTTATGTGTTGGGTTGCTTTTGGTACACATTTCAATCCTCGATAGGTCAGAGAGTTGTTGTGGAGCAGTGTGATTGGTATGGAGCAAAATGCACAAAGTCAACTTTTTGTGTAAGAGAGGTATGGGCCATTTCTGCCAAGGTACAAAGCATGGTTTGGCTGTAGCTTGAAACAAGGAGAACCATGGAAGAGGTTTTGAGGCAATTCAGCAACTTGCATAAAGCTTATGATGTGTTTTGCAAATTTCACAAGTCTTGGCCCCTTTATGAATTCTTGAGTTTCAAGGCATGAAAATGCAAAGTTCTTTGATGCAAACTGACTTTTAGGTCTTGGTACATGTTTGTATGAAGTTTAGAAGTGCATTTGATAGCTTTAGAACACTTGATCAAGTCATTTTGCAAAATACCTCTTTGGTAGAAACTTTGAAATTTTGTGATTTTAGCCAACTTTGACAAGCCATAACTTTTGATCAAAAATGAATTAGGTCATGTTCTTGTACTTTTTGAAAAGGGAATTATCTATTCTACAACTTTCATGACCAAAGTTTTTCCATTTGAAGCTTTTTTGAATCAAAAAGTAAAGGTTGAAAAAGTTGCCTAAAATGACATTTTCATTAAAAGTCAAACTTGCCCAAAAAGTCAACTTTGCAAAAGACCTGAAATTCTTCAATTTTGTGAACTTCCAACTTCTTCCATGATCAAATAAAGATCATATACAATCAAAATGATGAAGAACCCCCTTTGGTTGGGTCATTGGGGACCTCAGATGCCCTGATTTTGCACTGACTTGCTTGAAAAGTCAACTCTTGATCAGATGACTTCCCCATGGAATTTCTTCATGAAAATTGATATGCATACTCCCTATACCATATAGAGACCAATAGAAACAAGAATGACCAAAAAATTTGGAGTTATGGCCTTTGAAACCAAAACCCTAATTCTAGGTCATCTGTGCAGTCAAACCTGGCTCTGCTTCCATGCCATTTTCAGTTCTTGTGATTCTTTGACATTCCTGACTTTGAAAGGATATAATATGATGTTTGAACCTACATGGACCCCTTTGAAGTTATTGATGACCTTTGGAGTGGCTCAAGAAGCTCTTGGATTGCTCAGATCACAAACCCTAGATGCAGATGACTTAGAAGCAATGCAGTGAATCAAAAATGTGATATGAGATGCTATGATTGTGTTTATGCATATGAAATGATCACAAGCCATGATGTGAAATGGGTGAGGGCAAATTTGGGGTGTTTACAATCGTTCCCACCATCTTTCAGAAATCAGTTCATCTTAGTAGCTGTTGACTACGTGTCTAAATGGATTGAAGCTATCGCCGCACCCACGAACGACACCAGAGTAGTCATCAAATTATTCAAAAACTATATATTTCCCAGGTTTGGAACCCCCCGTTTAGTCATAAGTGATGGAGGATCACACTTCATATCGAGAATATTTGATAAACTTTTAAGCAAGTATGGAGTTAAGCATAGAGTAGCAACACCATACCACCCACAGACCAATGGACAAGTGGAAGTATCTAATAGGGAGATCAAACAAATTCTTGAGAAGACTGTCTTTATATCTAGAAAAGATTGGTCGCAGAAACTTCAAGAAGCGTTATGGGCCTATAGAACCGCTTTCAAAACCCCTATAGGAACAACCCCTTATCAACTGGTCTATGGAAAATCATGCCACTTACCTTTTGAGTTGGAGCATAAGGCCTATTGGGCCATCAAAACTTTGAATTTAGATTACTTGACTGCTGGTGAGAAACGTATCCTTGATATCCACAAATTAGAAGAGCTCAGACAATCTGCCTACGAAAATGCCATCATATACAAAGAAAGAACAAAAGCTTGGCATGGCAAAAGAATCATAAGAAGAGACTTCAAAATAGGCGATCCTGTTCTCTTGTTCGATTCTAGGTTACGACTTTATCCAGGGAAACTCCGTTCGATATGGACTGGCCCTTTCGAAGTATCTAAGATTCTAAGATCTGGTGCTATTGAAATCAAGAACCAAACATGTAAACCGTTCATCGTCAATGGACAGAGGTTGAAGCCCTACGAAGGAGATGACATCCCAACAGCATACACCTATCATACTCTGAGTGATCCACCATATCCTTCAAATGATGTATAAAAACCGGCCGTCGAGCTAGTCTTCGGCGGTTTTAGATTCTCTATGACTTCTATTTTAGCTTTATCTACCTCTATACCTTTTTCGGAATCTATATGTCCTAAAACAATCCCTTCGGTGACCATGAAATGACATTTTTCCTAATTTAGCACAAGGTTTACCTCCACACATCTTTCCAGGATTTTCTCAAGGTTGATAAGACAATTTTTGAAATCAGATCCACAAACTGAGAAATCGTCCATAAATACTTCCATGATTCCATCTAAATAGTCTGCAAAGATAGACATCATGCAGTGTTGGAAAGTTGCAGGAGCATTACAGAGTCCAAAAGGCATTCTTCTGTAGGCAAAAGTTCCAACTGGGCATGTAAAGGTAGTTTTTTCTTGATCTTCGGGGAGAATAGGTATTTGGAAGAATCCTGAATATCCATCTAGGTAACAAAAGTGAGAGTGTCTGGCTAGGCGCTCCAACATTTGGTCTATGAATGGTAATGGGAAATGGTCCTTCCTAGTTTCTTTATTTAATTTTCTATAATCTATGCACATACGCCAACCTCCATCAGTTCTTTTTGCTACAGGTTCTCCCTTCTCGTTTTGCACGACTGTGATGCCTCCCTTTTTAGGTACTACATGCACATGACTCACCCATTTACTGTCCGATATCTGATATATTATACCTGCCTCTAGTAACTTAAGAACTTCAGTCTTAACTACATTACTCATCATAGGATTTATTCTTCGTTGGTGTTCTCTGGAGGGTTTTAAATCTTCTTCAAGCAAAATCCGATGCATGCATACGGATGGGCTTATTCCTTTTAGATCTGAGATCTTACATCCTAAGGCTGATGGGTACCTTCGTAAAACATCTAATAATTGGTTTGTTTCTTCTTGGTCTAAGGTAGCACTGACTATAACTGGACGGTTCATTTCTTCATCAAGAAATTCGTATCTCAGGTTTTTAGGCAGTTCCTTAAGTTTTACGGTCAGTTTCATAGGGCAAGGCATAGGATCTGGGGTAAGAGATAAACATTCGTGAAGGTTATCATCAATGTAGGGTTTTTTATAATTGTCATCTTCCAAAATAAGGGTTGATGGCAATTTTATAGATTCAGTTTCTTCTTCTTGTTCTAATTCCCTAATGCATTCATCAATGATATCTAAGGCATAACAAGCATCTCCTATTACAGGTGCCATAAGAAATTTTGAAAGTATAAATTCTATCTTCTCGTCACCTACCTCAAAGGTTAGTTTCCCTTTTTTAACATCTATTACGGCTCCAGCAGTCGATAAGAACGGTCTACCTAGGAGGATTGGTATGTCATCATCTTCTTTAATGTCCATGACAACAAAATCAGTAGGTATAAACAGCTGACCTATCCTAACAGGGACGTCTTCAAGTATGCCTATAGGGTATTTAACGGATATATCGGCTAATTGAAGTGACATCTTAGTAGGTTGTAATTCTCCTAAGTTTAATCTCTCACAAACTGCTAAAGGCATTAAGCTCACACTAGCTCCTAAGTCTAGAAAAACTTTTTCGATGACATGATTCCCCAAAATACAAGGAATGGAAAAATTTCCGGGATCTTTATCTTTCTTTGATAACCTATTTTCGGAAATAGAATTACATTCCACGGGTTTTGGATCCTCAAGTCTACGTTTATTTGTAAGTATGTCTTTGAGAAACTTAGTGTAAGAAGGTATTTGGGTGATGGCTTTTGTAAAGGGGATTTCTACGTGAAGTTTTTCTATAACCTTAACGAATTTTTGATACTGATTATCGATTTGGGTTTTCTTTAATCTTTGAGGGTATGGTATTGGTGGTTTGTATGGCGGTGGTGGTACATAGGTTTTATTTTTAGGTTCTTCTACTTTTTCTTGACTTTCTGGGTTTTCAGATTCCTCTGGTTCCTTCTCCTCATTTCTCTCAGAAGTTTCGGGCTCACTTAAGCTGGGGTTTAAAGGTTCCTTATAAGCGGTTCCACTTCATAGAGTAATGGCATTTGCTTTCCCTTTCGGGTTTTGTTGAGGTTTTCTAGGGAACTGTCCTCCAGGTGTAGTCTGAGGGGCTTGGTTTAAAGCTACCTGAGAGATCTGAGTTTCAAGCATCTTATTATGAGTAATAATTTGATCAACCTTGGTTCCTAACTGGGTAATTAGTTCGTTAACATGGATGATTTGGTTCATGAACTCTTTGTTTTATTGTGTTTGAGCGGTGATAAAATTTTCCATAATTTTCTCAAGGCTCAGTTTTGGTGGTATAGGTTGCATAGGTTGATTTGTTCTTGGGGCTTGGTAACCTTGTTGTCTCGGAGGTGCGGTATTTTGAATAGGGTTATTATTTTTGTAGGAGAAGTTTGGGTGATTCCTCCATCCAGGGTTGTATGTGTTTGAAAATGGGTTTCCTTGGGTGTAGTTCACTTGCTCAGGGCTGGTCTCATTTAACAGATTGCATTCGGCGGATTGGTGTCCTTGCATCCCACATATCTCACAATTCGGCGAAACTGCGGCTACAATATTCTGAGTTGTACACATATGTTCGACTCTAAGGGCTAATGCATCCATTTTAGCTTGCATCATGTCCATAGAGCTTAGCTCATGTATTCCTCCTTGGGCTTCCTTCTTTTCCACTGTTGCTCGTTCTACTCCCTATGATTGATGGTTTTGGGCCATATCTTCGATAAGGGAACTAGCTTTAGGGTAAGGTTTGTTCATCAGTGCGCCACCAGCGGCAGCGTCGATGGTCATCTTAGTGTTATAATGAAGTCCATTATAGAAGGTTTGAATGATTAGCCAATTCTCTAAGCCATGATGTGGGCATGCTCTTAATAACTCTTTATATCTCTCCCAGGCTTCGAACAACGATTCTCCTTGGTGTTGGGTAAATCTGGTTATTAGGTTTCGAAGAAAAGCGGTCTTACTTGGGGGAAAATATCTAGCAAGGAAAAATTTTCTAAGGTCATCCCAAGTTGTTATGGAATTGGGTGGAAGGGAATCTAACCAAGATAGAGCTTTATCTCTGAGGGAAAAGGGAAATAATCTTAAGCGTATCGCCTCAGGAGGAGCCCCATTGGTTTTAAAGGTGTCTGCTAACTGAAGAAAGTTTTTTAAATGTTGGTTTGGGTTTTCAGTAGCAAGACCTGCGAATTGTCTCTGTTGCACTAATTGCAGCAGGGATGGTTTAAGTTCAAAATTATTGGCTGGGATAACGGGGTTTATGATACTAGAACTAGGTTCCTCGTTTGATGGTTGGGAGAAGTCCTTAAGAGGTCTCCGGTTTTGATCTTCAGCCATAGCTCTCCTATTCCTATGGAAAAACAAACGTGCGCGAGCGTAACGTTCAGGTTCAGCTAGAGGGTCTACTAAGCTTCCGGCACTACGAGTCTTTCGCATTGACCGGTGGGTAACAACCTTAGTCTAAACGGTATAACTACAGGGTATGAAATTTGACGAAATTGGTCCCCGGCAACGGCGCCAAAAACTTGATGCGTGTTTTTCGCAAGTGTACGAACACGTCAGAGTAATATAAAAGATTGTCGAATCCACAGAGACCAAGTGTCAATCTATCGTACCTGTTGTTATGGTGTGTATCTAAGGCAACTGAATATAAGGGTTTTAAGGAGTGCGCAATGGTAAATAAAATAATAATTTTAAATAATTAATAAAAGACAAGCTCGAATATAATTCACGTAATCAATTCATAATCCGGTACTTGTTAATAGAACTACTTATGGGCAATGTTTTCTCCTTTGAAAAGAACTAATTTAAAGGGAATTGTCGCTTTCGCGTATTCAGAACCAAGTTGTACTCTCTAATCAACCCCTCCTATTGTCACGGATAAAAAGGTGCGTACTGCGTTAGAGTAGTAAACCTATTTTTAAGAAACAAAGTATCTTAACTAAGTTGAAAAGTACTTTAACCTGGATTTCTTAGCAAAAAGAGGTTCTCACGAACCAGACTCTAAACTTCATAACGCGTCCGAAAATCATTTTAAAATCTCTTTTCTTTTTAATCTAAAAACTCCTAATGAACTAGACAAAGCGCTTTTGGCTGTTTTTGAAGTAGTTAAAAACAATTACTTAAATTGAAAGATAAAATAGCCCTTAAGTGTTTCCACGAACAATTGTACGGATTACTGGTTTAATTACAATCCTTACATTCTAACCTTTATGGATTTAGTTAGACATGGTAAAGTAAAAGTTCTTTTTATAATTTTTCATAAAAGTAATTTAGTGCGAGTGCAGAAAGTAAATAAATTTAGTGCGAGTGCGGAAAGTAAATAAAAGTAGTGCGAGTGCGAGAAATAAAGGTATTTAAAGCGAGTGCGAGAAATAAACGAAAGTAAAGCGAGTGCGGGAAATAAACGAAAGTAAAGCGAGTGCGAGAAATAAATAAATTAAAGCAATGCGGAAAATAAATAAAAGTAAAGCAATGCAGAAAAGTAAAATAAGAAATGGAATTAAAATGGCGGCAGGATTAACTTCCTCCCAGAGTGCTCCAAAACTCGATCACACAGACAGATACAGACTCGATCACTCGATTGCAGTAACACCCTGATGTGGAATGATAACTACTTTAAAACTGATATATGCCTAAGAGATTCTAAGTTTGGATGATAAAAAACGAAAATCTAAGGTCCTATTTATAGGAAAACTAAATGCAGGAAAAGACCAGGATGCCCCATCCACTAAAAAGTGGAGGGAACTGTTTTTGCCTTGTGGCGCCCGCCACAAGGTCATGGCGCCCGCCATAGGACTAATGGGGAATGAAAGAGTGGGGATCGTGGGTCTTGGCAGTTGTGGAGTGGTCTTGAGATGTGGCCACGTCATGGCAGACCCCATGGCGCCCGCCACGGTGGATGCCGTAAGTGTAAAACGCTGAATTTCTTGGTTTTCGTCCGTTTCCACTCCTTTTTTGCTCCTTTTCTCGATTTAAGCCCCGATTACATAAAAAACCTGAAAACAAAGAAAAACAAAGTAATAAAATAACAAAATAACAATAAAAGCTAAGAATGCATGCGAAATCGGAGTAAAAAATACGGTGAATTTTAGTGTGATCAGTATACTTCTCAGAAAGCCATCAAAGGAAGTATATTGTCGGATTATCTTGCGCAGCAACCTCTTGAAGATGACTATCAACCAATGAAGTTTGATTTCCCAGATTAGGACATCATGTACCTCAAAGCAAAAGATTGCGAGGAACCACTTCCGGAGGAGGGGCCAGACCCTGAATCCAAATGGAAGTTGATGTTTGATGGGGCAGTCAATATCAACGGGCGTGGAGTTGGTGCTGTTCTTATCACTCCTGAAGGTGTTCACTTTCCCTTCACTTCCAGAATTACTTTTGGCTGCACCAACAATGAAGCGGAATACGAGGCGTGTATAATGGGAATATAGGAGGCAATTAACCTTCGGATTAAGACCCTCGATATATTCGGAGATTCAGCCCTCGTTATCAATCAGATTACCTGCAAGTGGTATACGCATCAAGAACATCTAATTCCTTATATGGATTCTGCCAGGAAACTGTTGACGTTCTTCACAACAGTTAAGCTTCAGTACATACTGTCTCTCCCACCAAATGACACCCAGTCAAGAGGGGTATAGACGCGAATGGTCGGCGAAAGAGAGGAGAATGAATAGAGTCGCCTGCTAGGCATTTTTATCCCGAAGGAAAGGTAATGCTGCATAAACCTAAGAAAAGATGGATAAGACGGTTGCGAACCAGAGAAACTGAGAAAGGGGGCTGGTTACAACCTGGGAAGGTATTAGCACCCAGATTGTCCGTCGTACTCGACGGGATCCACGCTTGAAAGTTTGTGTTTAAAGGGGTAGTGTTAGTGCTATTTTGTGTGCAAAAGCTGGAAAAAGAATGCAAGTGTCAGTGCAAAAGAAATGTGAAGTGAAATATAAGAGTGTCAGTGTAAGAAAAGAGTATGAAGCTCAAGACTATGAGGCTTAAAGAATAATGCTGAAGGAGGGGGAATATACAGAGACTTTTGTTCGATAACTGTTAAGTTATGCCTACGTATCCTCTCGTGCAATGAGGAAGTCAGAACACTGTAGTTCGACTCAAAGAGACTGAAAGATAAATTGACTTGTGAACTGCTTACTTGTCCATGCTCAAGTGTATGACCTGTCTGGCTCAGGTGCAAACTGTCTTGCATTAGACGGAAGAAGCAAGTTCTCGTTTATGAGTGAATGAGATGAGAAAAGAATCCCGGAGGAGACGATTATTGTTTGTTTTTGGTGTTTTCAATCTTTTATTGCTTTTTAAAGTTTGTCATAAGTTAATGAGCTTAAGCCTAAACCAATGGGTTAGTAAACTCATCACATCTTCCCTCTGATTAGGGGTAATGAGGATTCCTTAAGTATGAAGTAAACACCTCACACTTATTCACCATGATGTAGGATTAAGATCATTAACCTACTTGCATTTATTTAGATGTTTTTGTTGTTTTTTTGTTTTAAGTAATGAGTTTACGCCATAATCAAGGATTTAATGGACCCATTACACCATCCTAATAGAAGGATAATAGATGAGAACATTTAAGCTGAGGAAGATACCTCAACTTAATCCATGATTAGGGATTAACCTCATGACAAAACAAAGCCTTTATTAGAGTGGATTTTAGTTAGTGGTAAGATTAAGAAATGGATTTTATGATTTGTAAGACAACTTGAGGGGGACTTGTCCATTAACACTAGGGTTAGTCCTTCTTAACCAGTTATTGAAGAATTAGAACCCTAATGCAAGGCCCAAGTTACAAGCTTGATGTCTTAGTGATTATTAAGTGGATTGATTAAAGGAATTAAACACATTAAGGGTTTAACACTTAGGATTAAAATTATACACTCCATCCTAATAGAAGGATACAAGCATAACCTTAATCACAAAGCCTTAAAACCTTTAAGGTTTAGTCCTTGATTAAAAGATGAGAAGAGAAGACTCAAAGATGACACAAAAGTAAAACTAATGGGGGGACTAATCAAACCCTAATTTTGATCATACTTGGATGTTCTTAGGGTTTATGAGGCTTGCAAGAAGATCTTCAAGATGAGCCACCAAGGAAGAAGCAAAGATGGAAGGAAGAGAAGCAGAAAGAAGCAAGACAACTTACTTCACTTAAGAAGATAAGTTGCTTGAAGAAAGAAGGAGGAGAAGGAGCATGAATGAGCAAGCTCACTCTAATCCACAAATAAAATGCAGCAATGAATGCATAAGAGAGAGGAGAAGAGATTATGAGAAGTGAAGGCAAATTCACTTCTCAAAGTAACTTACCACCTGAAAAGTTAGCAAAAGGAAATGAAATGGAATAAAAATGAGAAAGATGCAATGAGGCAAACCAAAACCAGAAGCATAATCAAGATGTAAATGATGCAAAGGGGAAGATGCAAATGTATGTCATGAAGTGTGGATGATCATACAAGAGATGAGGATGCAAATGGGACAAGTAAGAAGCATGGAAGTTAATGAATACATGTGACACCAAATGAAAGCAAAAGCATGGCAAATGAAGGATGCAATGATCAAACATGATTGCAATATGTCTTAAGATGTCTTATATGTCATGTGGATGCACAAAATGTCATGGCAAATGAATGTATGCAAGCATATGGAAGATGGATGCAAATGAAGGCAAAAATTAGGGTTTATACATAACATGCAACACAAAATTCAAAACCAGAAGCAAATGACATGATAAAAAATTGAAAATGGGATCAAGGGTACCCTAAAACTATACAAGTTCACTGCCCAAAGGGGGAGACCTAAATCTTAACCTAATGGAAGTTATGATTTTCTCAAGTTTGCTAGGGTTTTAGGATGCCTCACAATGAAAAATGCCAAACAAATTGAAAATGAAAGATAAATTCAAACCAATTTTATCCTAGAAACTACATGACATGAGGAATGCAATGCAAAAAGAAACATCATCAAACTCTTCATGGTTAGGAAGAAAGGATTTTTCTAAGCTAGGGCAAAAATATTGACTTTCAAGAACCTTAAATCCAAAGAAAAATGTCAACATAGGTCAAGAATCAAAAAGAAATTTGTGTGAAGGGTTTGATAATGTTTCTAAATGTTTTAAAAAGCTCTCTAAAATTTTTTGGAATTTTTAAATACCAAAATGTATTTTTAATTAATTAACTCTCATTAACTAATTAAAAATAATCATTTAAATGATTTAAAAATAATTTTTAATGCAAAAAATAAAAATAAAAATATTTTTGGTTTCTGAAAATAAATAAAAGCTTGGATAAAAATTTTCAGAATTTTTTGATATCATTTGCTATTTTTAAAAATTCGTTCAAATAAATAGAAAACAAATGAAATAATTATTAAATAAAATGAGAAAAATGAGAAAGTCAGCCAATCCAAGGGTCCAGGTTCAAACTCAAAAGGGAGGGAATTGACTTCGCGCGCTATCCAAGGGCCAGAATTCAAACTATGCTAATTACGTCATTAAGCCCTAATCCGAACCCTAAACACTTTCAGGTGACCGGAACAGTGTTCCGGTCATCTTCTCCGGCTAGTCTCTCAAGCTATCTCACTCAATACGCAACCCCAAGCCCTAAAACTCTCCAGAAATGATCCTCTCATCAACCCCAACAAGAATCAGCCATCAAAATTCATTTATTCATCATAAAAAACATGAATCAAAGCAAAACAGAAAACATCTCAAAAATTTCAGAAGCTTATGAAATGCTTATTTCTCAACTATTTTCAAAACCAAACATATCATGGCAATCAGGGGAACACATAGAATCATTATATAACATAAAATGAGAGTTCTGGAAAAATAAATGCCATGGCTACCTGAAGTTGAGCTTTCGAAACAGGAGCTTTCTGGCCAGTTCTTTGCCTCAAATCCACTCCAATAACTCCCCTCAAGAGCTTGTGATGCTTGGTTGGAGTTTAAATGGCCTCAAAATGAAGTTGGCAGAAGTTCAGTTCATGAAATGTTGAAATCGTGTTTTTGATTCTGGGTGTTTTAGGGCAAAATGGAGGGTGGGAAATGATCAGTGAGGATTGTGTAGTTGAATGGTGGAATTTGTTTTGAGGTTTGATGACTGAGCTATGAGTTTCGAAGGCTTTTGCATAAGAGGGAGTTTTTGTGATTGCTGAGTTCTTGGAGGTTTCAGCTTGTGTTGTGTTATGTGTTGGGTTGCTTGAAGTCCACATATCACTCCTTGATAGGTCAGAGAGTTGTTGTGGAGCAGTGTGATTGGTATGGAGCAAAATGCATAAAGTCAACATTTGTGTAAGTGAAGGCATGGGCTGGTTCAATCATGGTACAAGGGTATGGCTCGAGTCAGCTTGCTTCAAGGAGGTCCATGGAAGTCATATTTTATAGCTGGCACAAGTGGCTGAAGAGATTTGATCCATTTTGCAATTTTGGGGAAGTTTGGCCCCTTTTGAAATTTGTGAAGTTCTAAGCATGAAAGCTTGTGATTCAAGGCACAAATCTGATCCAAATGAGTTGCACTAGGATGATATGATGTGTAGTGATGCATTAGAGGTCTCAAATTAGCTTGGCATAAGAATTTGCAAACTTCCCTCTTTGGTACAAAAGTGAAAATTAAGTGATTTTTCCCAACTTTGATAAACCATAACTTGAGTTCTAAAATGAATTAGATCAACTTCTTGTACTTTTTGAAGAGGGAATGATCCAATCTACAACTTTCATGACCAAGAATTTTTCATTTGAAGCATTTTTGAATCAAAGAGAGGAGGTTGAAAAACTTTCCCAAAATGGCAAGTTTTCATTATAAGTCACTTTCCCAAATGGCAATTTTGCAAATGACTTGAAATTCTTCAATTTTGTGAACTTCTAACTTCTTATAAGATCAAATAAAGATAATATACACCCAAAATGATGGAGAAGACCCTTTGGTTGGGTGATTGGGGGCCTCAGATGCCCTGATTTTGCACTGACTTGCTCAAGAAGTCATCTATTGATCAGATGCCTTCCCCATTGAATTTCTTCATGAAAATTGGTATGCATGATCCTCATATTATATATAGACCAATAGAAACAAGAATGACCAAAAAATTTGGAGTTATGGCCTCTGAAACCAAAACCCTAATTTTAGGTCATCTGTGCAGTGAAACCCTAGCTCTGCTTCCATGCTTTCCAAGTTCTTGTGATTCTTTGACTTCCTTGATCTTTGAGGGATATAAAATGATGATTAAACATACATGGACCCTCTTGAGATGATTGAAGACCTTTGGAGTGACTCAGATAGCCCAGGGATGGCTCAGATCACAAACCCTAAATGCAGATGACTTTGAAACAATGCAGTGAAACAAAAATGCACTATGAGATGATATGATTGAAATTATGCAAATGAAAAGAATCACAAGCCATGGTGAAATGAGTGAGGGAAAATTTGGGGTGTTTACAGCTGCCCCTATTCAAGCATGAGTTAGCTGTGCGGGATGTAAGCGACGGCTTAACAGACAAACAAGATAACTTGTGGTTGAATACCAAAGACAATCCAAAATTTGAGCTCACTGAATGAAGAAGAAAAGGGATATAGATTGCAAAAGGAAGTAAAGTATGATTTATAAAGTGCGGGCGACGGAGGACGACCATCGAGCAGAGGACGACTGCTGGGGATAAAGCAATGACGGGGACGACCGACATACTGGGGAAATAGAGGGATCATGATGGGGACGGCCATTAAATACAATAAAACTCTCTGGGGATTAAAGGTAAAGGCAATGATGGGGACGACCATCAGGTTGAAGAGATAAATGATGAGAGACGGTCATCAGAGGTGAAGGACGATCACCTAGCAGGGGACGACTGCTCTGTTGGGGGTAAGATGAGGGACGGTCATCTAATGGTGAAGGACGATCACCTAGCAATGTACGGTTGCCGAAAGTATCACGACATAGGACGAATGCCGGATAGAGAAGAGTCGACGATGGGGACGGCCATCGGATAAAATGATGAAGGACAATCATCAAGAGGTGAAGGACGATCACCTAGCAGGGTACGGCTGCTCTCGGGGTTTATCATGACATAGGACGAATGTCATATAACAAGATCAACGATGGGGCGACCATCGGATAAAACGATGAAGGACGATCATCAAAAGGTGAAGGACGATCACCTAGCAGGGGACGACTGCTAAATATCACGACATAGGACGAATGTCGGATAGAAAGGGGTTCTAAAAAATAGAGACTCCGCTGGGGATGATGAAGGACGATCATCAAAAAGGTGAAGGACGATCACCTGGCAGGGTACGGCTGCCAGAAGTATCATGACATAGGACGAATGTCAGACAAGAAAGAAATTTATCGGGATTTGCCAGGAACTCTTCTGGGGAATGATAGCCACAGATGAGTGTCTAAATTTAAGAAAGAAAAGGTGTAAGTGTTTGACACGGTGTATAGATTAAAGATGCAGACGAGCATCCTTAAGACTATGATACAGACGAGTATCGGTAGAAGTAAACGCTGACGCACGTTCAGAGACGATGATACAGACGAGTACCAATTGGTTAACAAAGAACACGGACGAGTGTTGAATCTGAGGGGAAATAAGTGGTGTATACAAGATACAGACGAGTATCCTATGAGTAAGAAAGTATGAGTGAGTTATGAATTTATAAATATAAAAGGTGTTTGACGACCTGTGGGGATAGGATGACACAAACGAGTGTTTGGAAAGTATAATAAGCAAGGTCTTAGGAAACTGTGCTGGGGTTATGACACAGACGAGTGTCAAGAAGTATCCGTTATGTGGAAGTATCTGTTTGTAGAAAAGGTCCTGGCGACTTTCTGGGGAAAGATGACATGGACGAGTGCAAAAGGGGGCACGCATCTGTATATTTTCTTGGAAAAATACTTTGATATTCTGCCAGGAAAATTGAGTGGTATCCTGTATGCTGTTGATGGTATGTCAGTATTCACAAGTGACTGATTCAAACATGGCTTGTGATTATGCAATATGTTTGATTTTTGCCGTAATGCTCCGTATTAGATGGAATGCTACGCTCTGGGGGAATATATGATGCGAATGCTATGTTTATGCAAAAGATACCGATCCGGGATTCGGATCCCGTTGCCGTAGAGGTTTCTGACTGATCTTGTTTGAAAGGAATGTCCCAGATGGGCATGAGATCACTGGTAGATCTGATATATGATTCTGCTTGGGGAAGTAGGCCACTGATAGACCTGTCTTAATGATGAGGAGCCCAGCTGGGGTTTGTGGAAGCTTTCGTTACTTTGCTGTGAAATCTTCAACATTGCTCTTCTAGATAGAGGTTGAGACTCTGCGGGGGGGGGGGGGGGGGGGGGATGGCTCCCTGTTTAACACTCGGTCGGGGAGGAAAGGTCATTGAACAATCTTCCTAGAGGTGTCCATGAAGATCCTTCTAAGGATGAGGAACTCAGCTAGGGAGAAAGCATCTCTGGTGTTTGAGTACCTGCAGCCCTGCTATGGCAAAGAAATGTACAAGTATCCCTAGGTATCCTTTACTCGATTCCATCATAGGAGTTTAGACACTCCCAGGAGCAAATATATTTCCTGTAAGAATGTAATTTAGAAAAGACGCATTTGTATCTATGCGATCAATACTAAAGACATCAGACATTTTTGCAAATAAAGATGAAATATACGCGACAACATGTGACTGAAAATCTGGTTTTATTAATTTGTGCCCTGAATTGGCAAGTACATTCAAAGAAACAGATCCCCTGAAATGAGGAGATTGTTACAAATTGAGAAACAAAAAGGTACTGGCAATGTTGATGACGCTTCAGTGCTTCCCTTTTGCTATGACTTGTATGACATTGACGTTCTTCTCATCTTGCTTTCTGAAGAAGGTTGATTCTGAATGATGCTTTCAACTTTCGGAGCTTGCCATGTTGTAAGTGATACAGAAGAATTCAAAATGCAGTTGTTCGCTTATTCCCTGATTTTGCGTGGATTGCCCTTTCGGGTTTTCAATCCACCGGGATACCCTTTTTTGCCTGAGCTGTCCAATGCGGCTTTTCAACTCAGCGGGTGTACATTTTTTATTATTTTCCCTTATTTTTGCCCGAGTCTTTTATTCTGTTTTTGACTCGCCGGGATGCTCTATTTTTGCCTGGACTTACATTCTGTTTTTATGTCTAGCGGGTCATTTTATGCGAAGTATTTTTTAACTGGATCTGAATTCACAGGGGACAGAAAGTCTTCGTCATCCATAGTACTGAGCATCAGTGCTCCACCAGAGAAAACTTTCTTTACTATGAACGGACCATCATAATTCGGAGTCCACTTGCCTCTGTGGTCTGTATGAGGAGGAAGGAGTCTTTTTAGTACAAGATCTCCTACTTGGTACTCTCGAAGCCTGACTTTCTGATCGAAGGCTTTCTTCATTCTTTTCTGATACAGCTGCCCATGACAAATTGCAGCCAATCTCTTTTCTTCGATCAGACTCAGTTGTTCGTACCGGGATCGGATCCATTCTGCTTCGTTCAACTTAACATCCATCAATACCCGTAAAGAGGGAAATTCAACTTCAACAGGTAGGACTGCCTCTATACCATACACAAGCTGATACGGTGTTGCCCCGGTGGATGTTCTGATTGACGTACGGTATCCATTCAAGGAAAATGGTAGCATTTCATGCCAGTCTTTGTAGGTGACCACCATCTTTTGCACAATCTTCTTGATATTCTTATTTGCTGCCTCAACAGCGCCATTCATCTTTGGCCTGTAAGGAGAAGAATTGTGGTGTTGGATTTTGAAGTCACGGCATAGCTCTGCCATCATTTTATTGTTTAAGTTGGAACCATTATCAGTAATGATTCGCTCGGGCACTCCATATCGACAGATGATGTCTCTCTTCAGGAATCGGGCTACCACTTGCCTGGTGACATTTGCATACGAAGCTGCTTCGACCCACTTGGTAAAATAGTCAATGGCTACCAGGACGAATCTGTGGCCATTTGAAGCAGTTGGTTCAATCTTGCCAATCATATCAATGGCCCACATGGCGAAGGGCCAGGGTGAAGAGATCACATTCAAAGGATTCGGAGGCACATACACTTTATCCGCATAAATCTGGCATTTGTTGCACTTTCTGGCGTAGGCACAACAGTCTGCATCCATTTTGATCCAGTAGTAACCTGATCTTAGCAATTTCTTAGCCATTGCATGTCCTCCATCATGGGTACCAAAGGATCCTTCATGCACCTCGTGCATCAACAAGTCTGCCTCTGTCTTATCAACACATTTGAGAAGCACCATGTCAAAGTTTCTCTTGTACAAGGAACCATCAGCATTCAGGAAGAAACTACCAGCTAGCCTTCTTAATGTATTCTTATCATTGGAAGATGCCCCAGGTGGGTATGTTTGATCCTCCATGAAGCATTTAATGTCGTGGAACCAAGGCTTATCATCTTCAGCAAGGTCTGCTGAGAATACGTATGCTGGTCTGTCAAGTCTGGATACCGAAATCCGAGGCACAAAGTTGGCAGCTTGAACTTTGATCATGGATGAAATGGTAGCCAAATTATTTGCAAACTGATTTTCATCTCGAGGGATATACTCAAGCTTGACTGTAGTGAAGAAAGTGAGTAACCTCCTTGTATAATCCCGGTATGGAATCAGATGATCCTGGTGAGTGTACCATTTGCCGTTGGTTTGATTGATTACCAGAGCTGTATCTCCGAATACTGTCAAAGTCTTGATCCTGAGGTCAATGGCTTCCTCAAGACCCATAATACACGCTTCGTATTCAGCTTCGTTGTTAGTGCAGTTAAAAGTGAGTTTTGTCGAGAAAGGCATGTGAACTCCTTTAGGTGTAATGAGTACTGCACCAACATCATGACCATTCATATTAACAGCCCCATCAAACAACATAGTCCATTCTTCTTCTGGGTCGGGCCCTTCAGTGTGAATAGGCTCTTCATGTTCTTTTGCTTTTATGAACATGATGTCCTCATCGGGGAAGTCAAATCTCATAGGCTGATAATCATCAATGGGTTACTCAGCAAGGTAGTCAGACAGTACACTGCCTTTGATGGCCTTTTGAGAGGTGTACTGAAAGTCATATTCCGTGAGGATCATTTGCCATCTCGCAACCCGTCCGGTAAGAGCTGGCTTCTCAAAAATGTACTTAACTGGATCCATCTTGGATATCAATAAGGTAGTGTGGGTCAACATATACTGTCTCAGTCGGCGAGCAGCCCACGCTAAAGCACAACACGTTTTATCGAGCAGTGAATAACATTGTTCACAGTCGGTAAACTTTTTGCTTAGGTAGTATATTGCATACTCTTTTCGACCAGACTCGTCATGCTGGCCCAACACACACCCCATTGACTCTTCTAATACTGTCAAGTACATTATTAGAGGCCTTCCTTCAACTGGAGGCATAAGGATTGAAGGCTCTTGTAAGTATTCCTTGATTTTGTCAAAAGCCCTCTGGCAGTCTTCGTTCCACCTGACCGTTTGTTCTTTTCTTAACAACTTGAACAAAGGCTCACAGGTTGCTGTAAGGTGAAATATGAACCGTGAAATGTAGTTCAATCTACCTAGAAATCCCCGAACTTCTTTCTCAGTCTTCGGTGCAGGCATTTCTTGAATGGCTTTAACTTTGTCAGGGTCAACTTCAATCCCTATCTCACTTACAATAAATCCCAGCAGTTTACCGGATCGCACCCCGAATATGCATTTGTTGGGATTTAACTTCAGTTGGTACTTCCTCAGACGCTTGAATAGCTTCAAAAGATTCACCAGGTGGTCTTCTTCTGTGAGGGACTTGGCAATCATGTCATCCACATAACATTCAATTTCTTTGTGGATCATGTCATGGAATAATGTTACCATAGCCCGTTGATAAGTGGCACCAACATTCTTCAGTCCGAATGGCATCAGCTTATAACAGAATGTGCCCCAGGGTGTGATGAAAGTTGTCTTCTCCATGTCTTCAGGTGACATTTTGATCTGATTATATCCCGAAAATCCATCCATGAAGGAGAACACCGAGAACTGAGCCGTATTGTCGACCAATACATCAATGTGAGGTAATGGGAAGTCATCTTTTGGGCTGGCTCTGTTCAGATCCCAGTAATCCACACATATCCTTACCTTGCCATCCTTCTTAGGCACATGTACAATATTAGCAACCCATGGTGGGTAACTGGTCACAGCAAGGAAACCAGCGTCCCACTGTTTTTGTACCTCTTCTTTTATCTTCATTGCCATATCTGGGAGAGTACGGCGCAGCTTCTGTTTTACTGGCGGACAGTCTTCTTTCAGAGGAAGCTTGTGCATAACAATGTCTGTGTCCAACCCTGGCATATCCTGATAAGACCAAGCAAAAACATCCACATACTCCCGAAGCATGTCAATCAGTTGTTCTTTCACTGAATCTTGCAGGCAGGCCCCGATCTTAACTTCTTTTAAATCTTCTTCTGTACCAAGATTAACCGTTTCAACCTCCTCCTGATGAGGAGTGATAACCTTCTCCTCTTGTCTCAACAACCTGGCTAGCTCTTCAAGAAGCTCATAATCTTCTTCAACCCCTTCATCAGCTTGATTAATCAGATTGTCAAAGTCATACGAAGTCATAGCAGTGTTGTTGTCGGTGCGATCTGGAGGGCACTCTCTGCAAGGGTTTAGATTTGTTCATTTTAGTGATCAGTTTTATCTTGTTTTAGAAAGAAGTAAAAATGAAATTATTTATTTTGAAAAACATTGCCATTTTATTTTTGTACAAAAAATGAAAAATGAAAAACAGTGAGCGAAAAAGAAAAAGACTCATTTGTAAAAGATGTCCTGATATTCATTAATTGATCTTTGCACAAAATACAAGATGGCCCGATTACAAAATGAGTCCTGACATCTTGGGCAAGACGCAGGACTTGATGCATGCTTAAAAAACAGGAAATAATAATTACTCTGCGGGAGTAACTCTTATAATTTCCTGGGAAGACCAGTTTGAGAAATGGCTCCCCGGGATCCTTGGACGTATCCAGCTTTCCAGGTTGCGCTCGTCCTCCGTCTCATCTTCCAAACTATTCACAGCATCCGGGGCGAGCATCCCCCCGCTGACAAACTTGGACTCCTTTGCAGCCTCTGGTTGATCTTGTCGAGTTGGTCTGTAACCCAACCCAAATCGGTCCTCTTTTTTCTCCACGGGCAACAGCTTGCCCCAGCCCTGGGCGGTACCTTCTTCAACAACCTTCCGAGCTTGCTGATATGATGTGATGGAGGTCCTAGACACAACATATGTTTCATTAATATTAAGGGCCTCAAACCATTGGCTCATGGTTTCATGGATCTCCCCATCCATTTCAATGTATTTGAAAGTAGCCAGCTGGCTAACGAAGATATCCTCCTCCCCACAAATGGTAATGACTTGGCCCTCCCACTCGAATTTTAACTTCTGGTGAAGGTTCAACGTCACGGCGCCAGTGGCGTGTATCCATGGTCTACCCAATAGACAGCTGTAGGCAGGCTGTATATCCATCACAAAGAAGGTCGTTTTGAAAACTGTAGACACCCTAAATTTGCCCTCTGGCTTTTCTATCTTTGTCAGCTTTTCGTTTTGCATTCATACGCATTTTTTGCATTTTTGCATACCATTTGTATATGCTCCTGAGACATGGGATCGTATTTTCTGAAGGATTGGGGTTTCACGTCATTATTTGCAGATTATCAAAGAATTTTCAAGAAGTATATGTCCCGAATTGAGTTATGGAGGTCACCAGATTCAATAATCGAGCCATTGTTTCAATTTGATTCAAAGGGGTGTTTGGCTTAATCTTGGCCAAAACATTCAGGAGTTTTCTTCAAGTGAAAGTTATCGTTTTCAGGACTTTTCAGGTCGTGTGTGTCCCGGTTGTGGGTGGAATTCGTCATGATATCCAACCGTGATTTGTGCGGGGTTTAGTTTCAAGATCAGGCTCGTCACGATTCATCAGTTCAGAGTGTGCTTATTCATTGGATTTATTTTCCCGGAGGCTTCAAACAGATTCAATTGCAGTCATGATTGTTCAGTGGCTATGAAAGTTCATTTTTAATTAGAGGCTTATTGGAAGAAATTAAAATGTGGTGTGTGTGCAATGATGACATTTATATTTGTTTCCTTTCTTTTTCTTTTTTTTCTTCTTTCCATTTCAATCCATTTTTATAAGTAGCATTTTCTTATTTTTGATTGCTATTTTCATTATCCGATTTTTCCATAACCATTGTCCATTTTTCTTTTTCTTTTTCATTTCCAAGAATATCCCATTTTTTTGTTTCTAACATATATACTAAAAATTGTATCATCAAGCCCATTATCACAAAACTCAACATTTACCATCCCAAGTTCCATTCATATTTTTTAATTTTTTATCCATATCTTTGCTTAATCATATATCCATTATTTAAATTCACTAAAGTCCATGTCATTAGCACACCACATGAACCAAGGGACCAAGAATTAACAGAAATAAGAATTGGAAAGAAAAATAAGAAATATTCTGCTACATGCCGCCAGTATACAACACTTACTACACCATTCCAGCTCTTTGTTTCGGTACTAAGCTGGCCCACAAAACCATTCACTCACATTTTTTTCCCTTGATTCCACTACTCCACAAGAATCACGCCCAACACACACGCGACCCCATTCGCATTTTTCATCACACTTTTCCTCACCTCATTTGCACACAAACAGCAATAACAAAATTCCCTCACGCACTCTCGTTCATCACACACTCACGCACATCATGCTCTTCCTGCAATCGGCCAAATATTTCACTCATTTTCTTCTGCAAATCAACAACACCTTCGACCTTTTCCTTCACGCACACAACAAACTCTTCAATCATCACCACCTTCAAACTTTCATCCTTCAAAAACTGCATCACAACCGCAACAACATCCCTCAACACAATCTGCATAACCTCTTCAAACATACACCACACCCACCTCTTCAAGCAAAATCGAAAACAACGCCTTCAAACCTGCATCTCACCATATCCAAACCTTCAACACCAACAACCTTGTTTCCGAACGCAATTCGCAACCGTGACCACCTCCCTCCTTCAATTTCAATAACAAAAGCACAAAATCAGAGAAGAGAAAAAGAGTGAGGATGTAGATCAAAAACAGAGATTGAGAAGGAGATTTCAAATCGGAAACTCATCGAGGAGGAGCAAGGGCCACCGCGATCTGGATCGGAGAGAAGGAGTTCACCGCTTGAACACCAGCGACGGCGGATCTTGAAAGAAGAAGAAGGTTGTTTTCGTTTCCGACGATCTCGAGGAGCACAACGCCTCTGTTGCTTTAGCGGCGGCACCGAATCGCGAGGGAGATTGAAGCTGTGGATTGCGGACCTGGATGCCGCGGAGTGTGAAATGTGAAAGCTTTTATGCCTTTTGGAAATGAATTTGTTCGGTGATGGTGTCAACACGGATCGGAACTGAAAACGAAAGTGAAGGAAGTGAAGGATTGAAAGAGATCGCGAGATCGAGTTTAGAAGAAGAAGACGGGGACTAAGAACTCGAAGCTCAACGCAGTGAGGGAGTGGCGAATCTCCATTTCTCGCGGTGGATTGAAGCTCTTCCGTACCATCAAATTTTGTTCGGAGTCATCGGGTTTTGTTTTTAGAAGAGGGATGGGGATGAATATGAATGGTTTCAAGTCTGAGTTTCAATTTTGACATTTTGTTGACCTTGTTTTTTTCTCTCATTATTATAATTTTGCTTTTTCTGTTTGATAGAGATAGGTCCTTAATGCAGCGCACTTTCCATCACTCCAGCATGTGCCTTGTGTTGTTTTTCTGCTATTCACCGATGGGCCTTAAGGGTCCGTTGATGTTGCTGCTGGCCCCCCTTTGAAACGGACTCCTCCCCCCTTTTAGTTGTTTATCTTCCTATTTTATTTGGTTTATATCCTTGTTTTTTATTAATTCAATTTTCTTTATAGTTTTATTTTATGATGTATATAACAGAAGTTATTTCTTAATGTTTGTATAGCTTAATTTTTTTAGTTTGTTTTAATATAATTTTGGTTATTAATCTCATCTTAGTTTAGTTTTTCTTTTAGTTAATCAATTTGGTTAATATAATTTTGGATTAATCCTGGTTTTAGTTTGTTTTATCTGAGGTGTTGTCGGCTTATTGCTCAAAGGCCGAGGATGGCATTGGACTATCGCCTAAGATCGAAGAGTTATCTGAATGAATATTTTGGTTAGTTCGATTGTTGATTCGCGAGGTTAAAGCACCTGAGTCTTGTTGGAATTAATTGTGTGTATCTTCTTGGTACTTATTCCGGATTTCTTTTGCGCATATTGAAGAGGCAACGGACCTTCTCCGTTAGGTAACACTGAGGCCTGATTTTGCTTATTGCATGCTGCTGCATTTGGAAGTCCTACTGGTGTAGGCTCTGTTTGTGCATTGTCCGATTATCTCCATATCGCATTCTCATCTTCTTATCTTACTTTTAATTCATCCATTTTTTCTTCTTCATCTTATTTCTTATTCCTCATCTTCTTCTCTTTTTTCTTTCTTAACTGGAGGTGTGCTTAGGCCACCATGGAGCTTCTCCTCTCATCTTTTTCTTTTCTTCTTCTTCATTAGGATAGTGAGCCTCACTAACCTAGGACCATCCAAGCATGTGAATATTAGGATTAGACTTTTCCCGTTAGCTTTTACCTTTATGTTCCTTTTGGTTCTTCTTCTCTTCTCATCTCATAACTCTTAAAAAACACTTTAATAAGTTTGAAGTGATGCATTGATCCATAGCCTTATCCCATGAGGTATGCTTGTAGTCTTCCCATCTTGGGATAGTACAAGTTTACCTTGTGATGCACAAGTCCGATCAAGGTATCTACTTCACCAAGAAAAGCATAAAAAATACTTCTTCACTGTAAATACCAAAAACACTTAATAAGTAAACAAGTTAGTGAGCCTAAGCCCTAATCTGTGGGTTCAAGTTTTGGGGATCTTCTCCTTACTTGAGTCTGCTTGTTCTATTATTCCATCTTGGAATGTAGTGACAAGTGCACATTCCATTGAATAGAGCTTGAGTTCACTTCCTTGTGACACACTCATAAAAGCCTCATAAAAAACACAAACAAACAATAAGCATCTTTCCTTCGGGAATTATTTTCTCATCTCCTTCGCTCCGTCCGCGAACTTGCTCCTACTTGTCCTTTTGCAAGACGGTAATGCACTCGTCGTCCGAGCCTGCAACACCTGAGCATTGACATAGGCAGTTCAAGCCTTAAGACACAAGCAATCCTTTCCACCCCTAGTTAGGGGAACTACGACATCTCTGATCCTCATTATCCTGATGAGGTACGTAGGCAGCGGGGTAGGGCCTGTTCGAGCACAATCTTTATTTTCCCTATATTTTTCCTTTTCTTTTCTTATTTCAGTTCTGTTCCAGTTCCAGGTTCTTTTCATTTTCATTTCTTTTGCTGCAGTTTTCATACCCTCACCCTTTGAAATAATTATCTTTGCAAGCGTGGATCCCGTCGGGTACGGCGGACGATCAGGGTGCTAATACCTTCCCAGGTCGTAACTGACTCCCGAGCTTAGTCTCTTTGGTTCGTAGGACCTGCGTCCTTCCTCTTTCTTTCTTCTGGTTTGTGCAGCATTACCATTCCCTTTCTTCAGGATAAAAATGCCTGGCTGGCGACTCTATTCTATTTCCGCGCCACTTTCGCGTTTGTACCAGGATGGAAATCCGGGGAGCGACAGATGGCGACTCTGCTGGGGACGACACACCATATGATCTCTGGTTCCCCTGTGAGTCTCTCCTAGTGCTTGTGTGTTTCTGTTTCATTCGGTGATGTTTGTTTGCTGTGGCTTGTTGTATTTTATTGTTGTTTATTTACAACTTTATTTATAACTTTATTTACAGTTTTCAGTCTTTATTTACAGCATCATGTATATATACTGGACTGTCTGGACTGGTTTTCTTTGGTGGGATGGTTGTTACTTGTTCTTGAGAGATATGAGCCATGTACCCGGCTCGAGTGCACCATAGGACGTAGAGTGGTTCCACTTTGGCCTCATGAGATCTTGTCATGGGGGTAGTAGTGAGTTCCACACCCAGGTTGCGATTGTCTTGGAAATGTCTTGATTTGGGGATCTTCCTCTCTCATTACATAACCCTGACAGTTATGTGCAGCTGGGGATCGATCACTGAGAACCTTGTGGAAACATCCCTCTTTAGTGATGACAGTGGCAGCCCACATTTTGTGGCAAAGCCATTCGCATCCGAGGGCCCACCTGGGGATCGCATAAGATGACCTTGTGTCCTGGACTCAGCTGAGGCCTCCCTGCGTAGTATATAATGCCAAACCGATTCCCTGATTTGGTCATGAGCCATTTCTCGGAAATGGTGAAAGTATTATTGCTATTCGGCTTTGAGAGTCCGTGATGTCTGACCCGGAGCCTACCAGTGAGATTGGGAGGGGTTTACAGGTTTGCAGGAACCATTGACCTTAACATACCCTCATTACCAGTGCAATCTTATGTTTTGATCTGGTCACTGTGATCCTAAAGTTATTGACCTTTGGTTCTCGGCTACTATTTTGGGTTATTATACAGAGATCTTGTGGTTACAGACACTCGATTCTTGGTTCAGTATCCCAGATTCCAGGCGGTTTCCAGCTGTGATCCCATGTCTTTGCATCTTTTGCATTATCATTTTGCATTTCTCATTTGCATCAGCATTGCATTTCCTTCTTCCAGAGAGCTCATCCTTCCTCTTTTGTCCATGACCAGCCAGCTGATTTCCCGGTACTCAGTTTGAACAAGTGGTAACAGTTAGAAGACGACAGAGTGTGTGAAGCTAGACTGAACAGTGTCAAGAGTTAAGAAGGGTCAGTTTGAAAGCCATCAGTAGCTATGTCAGAGAGCAACCGTCAGAATGTTGAGTTTCCACCTGGTTTCACTTCGGTGACCAATCCTCTGTATGGTCTTTCTCCTGATGAGGATCTTCCACAAGTGAACAATCTTTCTCAAGCTCAGCCTGCACAGACCCCGATCATAAATCAGAGCGTACCTGAACCATCTGTTGTCCGAGGTGGACCCTCATCTTCTTCTGATTCTACAGATTATCAGAGTTTTGCTTTCCCTATGCCGAACTTCCAAGGGGAAATCCCTTTTGTGAAAACCAAGGATCCACAAGCTTTTGATCCTGCTGAAAGGTTTCGTGTGTTGGACGAGCAACTCAAAGCCTTAGCAGATCCTGACGCCTTTGGTTTTGATGCTCTAAACCTGTGTTTGGTGCCTGGTCTTGTCATTTCTCCAGATTTCAAGACTCCGAAGTTTGAGAAATACACTGGTGTCAGTTGCCCGAAGCGTCATTTGGTGATGTTCTGTAGAAAAATGACTTCTCATGCATGCAATGATAAGCTGATGATTCACAGTTTTCAGGACAGTTTAAGTGGGGCATCTTTAAGTTGGTACATGGATTTGGAAAGCAGTCATATCCGATCTTGGAATGATTTATCCAGAGCTTTCGTAAAGCAATACCAGTACAATGTGGACGTGGCGCCCAGTCGCACGCACTTGCAGAGCCTATCTCAGAGAAGTGGTGAATCTTTCAGAGAATATGCACAACGGTGGAGAGAATTGGCAGCCCAAGTGCAACCACCACTTTCAGACAGAGAATTAGTGGACCTGTTCTTGGGCACGTTGCAAGGAACGTACTTGGAAAGAATGAGTAGCATTTGGACATCAAGCTTCTCTGATTTGATAAAAGTTGGAGTACGCATCGAAAGCCTGCTCAAAAGTGGAAGATCCAAGACTCTTCGAACATCCCAGCTAGTGAAGGTGAATCTATTGTTAGCTCCCAAGAGGAAGAATGGTATGACGCCAGTGCAGTCATGGCCAATATCGAATATTCTAGACCAACATCGTCTCAGAGATCATCTATTCCCATGTCTGGTTACTCTTATGGGCATCCGGCAATGCTCAGAGCACCGTATCAGAAACCGTGGACTCCGCCTCGTCCAAATCTGCAAGCTCATGGTCGAAAACCTCAGAATCAACTTCAGAGACAGCCGAGGCCTCACAACAATCTGGAAAGAAGGAATGCTCCTCTTCATCCAGTTCCCATGGCGTACGGTGAACTTTTGACACATCTAATTCAGAGCTCATTGGTGGTTCCTAAGCCTCTCAAGCCGTTGCCAGAGCCGTACCCTCCAGAGTACAATCCTCATGAGCAGTGTGGGTATCATGGTGGGTCGATGGGGCATTCAAGTGAAGATTGCAAAGCTTTTCAGGCCAAAGTACAACAGTTGATCGATAAGGGCTTCATATCCTTTCCATAAGGAAGCTAGGTTGTGCACGTCAACCTCTCACCTGATTGAGTTCAAAGACTTCGGAGAAGTATCTCCTGATTTCAGTGGTCTATACAACAAAATGTCATCAAAGTTGATGATCACTGTATCCTTTTATCATTTGCATTGTAATTTCTTTCCTGTTAGCAGCTACTTGTCTTTTAAGCATTGTTATTTTGAATGGTAATGTTAATGTAGTTGAAATTCTGTGATCAGGTATGAGATGTCCTAAGAGATGTCCCAACACTTGACAGATTTAACCAAAACTTAAATAGCAAGAAAAGTAAACAACACAGAAGTTTGTTAACCCAGTTCAGTGTATAACCACACCTACATCTGGAGGCTACCAAGCCAGGAGGAAATCCACTATAAGTAATATTAATTCTAGACTTAAACCACCCTGTTTAATCTATCACTTAATAACTACCCAATGCAATTTCTACCTAAGACACAACTTAGATAAGAGTACCCTACTCACTCCCCCTCAATCACACAGTGATTTTGTTTACAAGTTTAATGAAATTGAAGTCATACTTCAAACAAAACAGCTTGATCTTACTTCACAGTTTCAATCAAGTCACAAATGCACTTTTGCTTAAAAGCTCATAAAGTGGTACAATAAAACAACCTGCTATTAAAACACTAGACACCCTATTTGGTCTTCTGAAATTCGTACCCAATTCTGTGAGTTTTTGTTGATTAAATAGGTGTCTGTAATTTGGGCTTTCTGTAGGATGATCCAGCCCTAATGTGCATGCAGCTTCCACCTTGAATTAGGGTTTGTTACTTCCTAGATTCTAGGTGATTTAGGTCTTCTGTTTTAATCTGAATCCTCAATATAACACTCCCTATAGATGCGCCTTGTTCTGTTTTTATCCATCATTAATTAATTCCAGATAACTCTCCTTAAATATCTCTGATCAGTTAGTTATTAATTAATTCTGGTAGCAGGTTTGAGATGTCTCAACATCTGTTGGGACATCCTGAAAAACTGAACTTAAGTCATTTACACAATGTCCCAACACCTGGTGAGACATCCTGAAATAAGTTCTTATACTCTGTTTGATAATGTCCCAACATTTGATAGGACATTCTGAACTGAATTCAATATTTCTTGTTGGTCAAAAATTCTGCCAATTCTAGACATCTACAAACTCCCCCTTTGGCTAATTTTTGGCTAACATTCTTTTCTGATTTTTCAGAGTGCAGCAGAAGATCTTTTATCAGAGTATAGCATTACTTTTCTGTTGAATCATATTTGAGATTACTCCCCCTCAAACATATATTTATTCAGTCTTGTTGCAACAGAAAAAAAACACTTATTCAGTTCAGAAGCAAACAGATTTTTCATTCATAATCAAACAGCATTACACATTGTTGTTGGTGTTGTTCTCCCCCTTGTTAGACACAAATTTTGGGGCCAATGAGACTAACTCTAAATTACAATGCAGCTGTCATACATTTGCCTCACATACAATGATCACTCAGACTCCTCACTTTCAGTTTCTTCATCATCTTCAGTTTCTTCATCAGAGGCAGCTTTCTGATCTCCTTCACTCTCCAGCCTTTGGATGATTTCCTCAAGCTTCTGCTTTCTTGCTTCAAGTTCTTTGCAAGTGCTCTTTAGTTCAGCAATTAATGCAGTCTTGGAGATTGGAGTCTTAGCAGTTGAAGGACCTGCAGATGTCCCAGAAGGTGCTTCAACATCTGCTGCATGATGACTGAGGAACAATTTGTAGTGAAAAGCCAGAGGGCTTTCGCTTTTGCAGACTGTGTCCTTTTCAGTGAGGATTCCAGGGTATTGACTGAGCACTATACCACACAGCAAAGAAGGAAAAGCTATTGGCAGCTTTGTTGCAGATGAGCTGGCATGCTTCAAGGTCTGATAAAAAATGTAAGCACCATAATCCAGCTTAGTCTGAGTTCCCACAGCATAGATAAATCTGCCCAAGCCAGTGGATATTGAAGATGTGTGATTGGTAGGCACCCAGTTTGCTGTACCAATCCTGTTCAGCATGGCATATTTTCTTGTCAGCATGCTCACTGAGAGCTTTCCTTTAACTGGACATGCCTTGACCTGGTTTGCAGTGATAACCTTGCAGAATTGGTTATCAGTCTTTCCTAGCTCATTTGGTCCATCTGTTTCTCTTCCAAGGTATTGGTTGATGATCTGAGGAGAGAACTCTACACACCTACCTCTAACAAAGACTTTTCTAAATTCAGAAGACTTACCATTGGCACAATCTTCCTGAAGATTGAAAATGAATTCTTTGACAAGAAGCTCATAGCAGGGAGAGAGATTGGAGACTGTTTTGAAGAGGCCTGCAGCAGAGATGAGATCAATCAGTTCAGTGCACTCAAGTGCATTACTGCTCAGCTCTCTTTCAAGGGCTACCCTTCTTTGGTACACAAACTTCCATCTGTTTACACTTGAAACATGATGAAATGAGATGTTGTCCAAGGGAGCTTCTGGAACAGCAGTTGAAGCCCTAGAGGGTGCTGGTTTCTTCTTTGGAGGAGATGTTGGGACATCTGTTTCAACATCTGAGTCTGGAGGAGTGACAGCTTTCCTCTTCTGGGTTTGGACTTTACTCCATTGTTTTGTTGGACCAAAGGCAGCTTTAGCTTTGTCTTTCTTTGGGGTAGCTTTCTTCTTCTCAGGAATTTCAAGTTCTGCTTGCATCTTACCTTTCCTAGACCTGAGCCTTTTGGCTATGCTAGGTCTTACAGAGGCTATGATCTCTGTATCAGAATCCTGCTCCAGGTTCACCACAGGAGGAGATTGAGCAGTCTCCTCTGGTTGATCAGCAGAGATATCTTCAGATGAGGCTTTGGTCTGATCCTCAGAGTCTTCTTCATCACTTTCATTTGAGGCCTTTTTCTGGTCCTCAGTTTGTTCAATATCAGCATCAGATGAGGTCTTTTTCTCATCCTCAGATGTTCCAACATCTATTGGGACATCCTGTTGAGCAGGAGTGTCCTTTGCAGCTTGAGCTTGTTCTTCTTGAGGGGCAGGCATGGTGTTCAGAGGAATAGAAATCCCACTAACCACTCTCTATTCAAAAAGAATCTTGTTAACTATCTCCTTGATGGAAGCATCCACATATTCAGAAGATTTTGGGGGCATGTTAGCTGGTGAAGGAATGCCTTTGGATTTGCTGCAGACTTGATCTTTTGCTCTTTTTGGAGTTCTTGGCTTTTTAGCATGAGAAGCACTTCCTCTGATTTCGTCCAATGGGGTTGATTTCATTGGTACCACAGAGATGGGAGTTGCATGAACTACATCTTCTTTGTTGAGAACTTCTTCAGGAGTGCTAGGGTTTTGAGACATTGTCAAGGAAGATGGATGAAGAGCTTTAGGGTTGATGATTTCTGAAGAACAGCTAGATAATGTGATTCGCTTTTGATAGTATGATGAGAATCTTGATAGCTGATTATAAGCTGTTACTAAATAAGTAGCCGTTACATTGCAAATTATTAGGAATGGAATACCCAAGGTTCTTGACCAGGCTGGTGTTGCCATCTGGAACTTATGCCATACAATGTCATATGACATGTTGGCACATCTCATTAACTGCTAAATCTCACATAAACAGATTCCCAGTTTGCCCCTTAAGTTCTCAAATTGTGTAGCATCCAATGCTTTGGTAAAGATATCAGCCAACTGCAGATTTGTAGCTACATGTTCCAATGAAATCACCTTTTCTTCTACAAGATCTCTGATGAAATGATGTCTGATATCAATATTCTTGGTCCTGCTATGTTGGATAGGATTCTTTGATATGTTGATTGCACTTAAGTTGTCACAGTACAATGTCATGACATCCTGTGGGACATTGTACTTAGTGAGCATTTGCTTCATCCAAACCAACTGAGAACAACTGCTTCCAGCTGCTATATATTCAGCTTCAGCTGTAGATAGAGATACACAATTTTTCTTCTTACTGAACCAAGAAATCAAATTGTTTCCTAGAAAGAAACATCCTCCTGAAGTGCTTTTTCTGTCATCAGCACTTCCAGCCCAATCAGCATCACAGAAGCCAGTGAGAATTGGTTTGCATCCATGAAAGTACATTATGCCATAGTCACAAGTACCATTAACATATTTAAGAATTCTCTTGACTTGATTGAGATGACTGACTTTTGGATCAGCTTGATATCTTGCACATACACCTACTGCAAATGCTATGTCTGGTCTGCTAGCAGTCAAGTATAACAAGCTTCCAATCATGCTTCTGTATAGGTTTTGATCTACATTCTCACCCTTTTCATCTTTAGTCAGCTTTAAATGTGTGGGGGCAGGAGTTCTCTTATGAGTAGCATTTTCCATTCCAAATTTCTTGACTATGTTCTTGGTATACTTGCTTTGGGAAATGAACATGGAGTCTTCCATTTGATTTATTTGCAGACCAAGAAAGTAGGTTAACTCTCCTACTAGGCTCATTTCAAATTCAGATTCCATCTGGTTGAAAAAATGTTTGACCATCCTGTCAGACATCCCACCAAAGACAATGTCATCTACATATATTTGAGCAATCATGACATTTCCTTCTTCATCTTTAACAAACAAGGTTTTGTCAATTCCACCTTTTCTGTACCCTTGCTTGATAAGAAAAGTAGTCAGTCTTTCATACCATGCCCTTGGAGCTTGCTTCAGACCATAAAGTGCCTTCTTTAGTTTGTATACATGATTTGGACAGCTTGGATCAACAAATCCTTTAGGCTGTTCTACATATACCTCTTCATTAAGATAACCATTTAAAAAGGCACTTTTCACATCCATTTGAAATAGCTTGAACTTTAAGATATAAGCAATTCCCAAAAGTAGTCTGATTGATTCAAGCCTTGCTACTGGTGCAAAGGTTTCATCAAAGTCTACTCCTTCAATTTGAGTGTATCCTTGAGCTACAAGTCTAGCTTTGTTCTTTGTAACAACTCCTTGTTCATTTGACTTGTTCTTATACACCCATTTTGTTCCAATCACATTTATGTCATCAGGTCTAGGAACAAGATTCCACACTTCATTCCTTGTGAATTGACCTAATTCCTCTTGCATAGCACAAATCCAGTATTCATCAGTAAGAGCTTCTTTGATGTTTTTAGGTTCTATTTTAGAAACAAAACAGGAACCTGAAATCACTTCTCTTGATCTAGTGCTCACACCTCTGTTGGGATCACCAATTATCAAATCTTTGGGATGATCCTTCTGTATTCTGATGGAGGGAGGTTTGCTTGATTGTTCTGTCCTTGCATCAGTTTGAGTGAAGTCATAATGATCACTCTTTTCTTCAGCTTCAATCTTGATATCAGCAGATGTTCCAACATCTTCTGGGACATCTGTAGGAGCATCATCAATTATCACATTTATAGACTCCATGATAACTTTGGTTCTAGAATTAAATACTCTATATGCTCTGCTGTTTATAGAGTAACCAAGAAAAATCCCTTCATCACTTTTAGGATCCATTTTTCTCCTTTGCTCCCTATCTGCCAGAATATAACAGTTACTTCCAAACACATGGAAGTACTTAACTGTGGGTTTTCTGCCCTTCCAGACTTCATATATTGTGGACAAAGTTCCTTTCCTTAAAGTAACTCTGTTATGGATGTAACAAGCAGTGTTCATAGCTTCAGCCCAGAAGTACAAAGGTAACTTTTTAGCATGGATCATAGCTCTTGCTGATTCTTGAATAGTTCTATTCTTCCTCTCAACAATCCCATTCTGTTGAGGAGTGATTGGTGAAGAATATTCATGATTGATTCCTTCTGAAGAGCAGAAATCTAAGAACTTTTGGTTCTCAAATTCTTTTCCATGATCACTTCTTATTCTGATCACACAGCTGGATTTTTCCCTTTGTATTCTTTGGCATAATTCTTTGAATACATCAAATACATCAGACTTTTCTTTGATGAAATTTATCCATGTATATCTTGAAAAGTCATCAACCACCACATAGGCATACCTCTTACCACCAAGGATTTCAACCTGCATAGGTCCCATAAGATCCATATGCAAAAGTTCCAAAACTTTGGAAGTTGTCAGATGTTGGAGCTTTGGATGGGACATCTTGGTTTGCTTGCCTATTTGACATTCACCATATATTTTGCCATCATCAATCTTCAGTTTAGGAATACCTCTTACAGCATCCATAGATATGATCTTCTTTATGCCTCTGAAATGAAGATGACCTAGTCTTTGGTGCCATAGTTTCACTTCTTCTTCTTTAGCTAAAGAGCAAGTTGAAGTGAGACTGAAGTCTTGTGGTTCCCACATGTAACAGTTGTCTTTAGATCTGGCTCCTTTCATGACAACCTCTTGTTCTTTGTTAGTCACTATGCATTCAGTTTTGGAGAAGTTTACACTGTACCCTTGATCACATAATTGACTTATGCTGATCAGGTTAGCAGTTAAACCTTTAACTAGTAGCACATCATTTAGTCTTGGTACATCTTGACAGTCCAAGGTCCCAACTCCCTTGATTTCTCCTTTAGCTCCATCTCCAAAGGTTACATATCTGGATGAATGAGACTTTAAGTCTACTAGCAGATTCTTCAATCCAGTCATGTGTCTTGAACATCCACTATCAAAGTACCAGTCTTCTTTAGCTGATACTCTTAGTGATGTATGTGCTATATATGCAGCATTTTTCTTTGACCATTTGAGTTGAGATTTCTTTTGATGCCTCTGCCCTGTGTGTTGTTCATCATTGGATCTCCAAGATTGATTGTTGATCTTGTTCTTGGGTATGTGGCTTTGATCAGCCTGAATGCTGGCTTTTGGTCTCCATACCTTCTTGATGACCTCTGTCTTTTGCTTAGGAGGTTGCTGATTTCTTTGATGTCTATGCAGCACTTTCTTGGTAACTTCTATTTTCTGCTTAGAAGGTTGCTGATACATCTGATTTGGATATCCATGTAGCTGATAACAATGAGGTTTGATATGTCCAAATCTTCCACAATGATGACATCTCCATCTTTGATATTTCTGCTTCATTTTGTTCTTTTCAGAATGTTGAGACATCTGTTGGAACATTATGTTTGACTTTGTATTCTTTTCATGATGTTGAAGCATCTGTTGGGACATCTTGTTTGACTGTATGGACTTTGAATAAGTTTTGCTTGAGCTAGCTTCATCCTTATGAACTCTGTTATATCCCAGTCCACTTTTGTCCCCTGAATGCTTATTGTTGTTGAGAATAACATCCAGTGTACTTGAGCTACTGTTCAGCATTCTAACAGACTTGGACATGTGTTCCAACTTGGAGTTAAGAAGACTTACTTCACTTTTTAAGGTGTCAATGATCTCTAGATCACTTGCTTTTTCATCCTTTAGTGCCTCATTCTGCTTCTTTAACTTTATAACTTCACCACATATTTCAGTGCTTCTTTTGTATAGATCTTTGTATGCTTGCTCAAGTTCTTCAACAGTAAGCTCCCCATCACTGGATTCACTTTCAGATTCACATAATCCAGCTAGAGCAGTGATATGCTTAGCTGATTCTTCTTCTGAATCACCTCCTGAGTCTTCATCAGACCAGGTTACAGAGAGTCCTTTCTTTTGCCTTTTCAAGAAGGTAGGGCATTCATTCTTGATGTGTCCATATCCTTCACATCCATGGCATTTAATTCCTTTTTCTTGACTGGTCTTTTCATCATAATTTGATCTTCTATTAGCATCATAAGATCTTTTGTTCTCAGAAGAGTTTGTGTATCTTCCACTGGATTTGGATTTGCCTTCCATTCCTCTGAGAATCTTTTTGAATTGTCTTCCAAGCATAGCTAGGTTGTCTGATAAGCTTTCACCAGTTTCTGATTTATCATCTTCTTCTTCATCAGTATTTGTCACCAAGGCTATGCTTTTGTTCTTCTTTATATTTTTGTCATTCATTCCCATCTCAAATGTTTGAAGGGAACCAATGAGCTCTTCAACTTTCATTGTGCATATGTCTTGAGCTTCTTCTATTGCTGTGACTTTCATGTCAAATCTTTTTGGCAAAGATCTGAGAATCTTTCTTACAAGCTTTTCATCAGTCATTTTTTCTCCCAAGGCTCCAGAGGTATTGGCTATATCCAAGATATTCATGTAGAATTCATGAATTGACTCATCTTCCTTCATTCTCAGGTTTTCAAACTTGGTGGTGAGAAGTTGAAGCCTTGACATTTTTACCTTTGATGTTCCTTCATGAGTTGTTTTGAGAGTGTCCCAAACATCTTTGGCCAGCTCACAGTGATGCACAAGTCTGAAGATGTTCCTACAATGACATTGAATAAAGCATTTAAGGCCTTTGAGTTGCCTAGTGCTGAATCTTCTTCCTCCTTACTCCATTCTTCTTCAGGTTTCAGCACTTTTGATCCATCTTTGGTGTCTTGGACAGGATGATCCCATCCAATGTTGACTGCTCTCCATGCCCTGTTGTCAAGTGATCTTAAGAATGCAATCATTCTTGGCTTCCAGTAGTCATAATTAGATCCATCCAGTATAGGTGGTCTATTTACTGACCATATATCTCTGTCCATGTTACAGAATTTGTATTCCCTAAATCTCACCCAGTATAAACAGGCAGGGTGCCTGCTCTGATGCCAATTGAAATTCTGTGATCAGGTATGAGATGTCCTAAGAGATGTCCCAACACTTGACAGATTTAACCAAAACTTAAATAGCAAGAAAAGTAAACAACACAGAAGTTTGTTAACCCAGTTCAGTGTATAACCACACCTACATCTGGAGGCTACCAAGCCAGGAGGAAATCCACTATAAGTAATATTAATTCTAGACTTAAACCACCCTGTTTAATCTATCACTTAATAACTACCCAATGCAATTTCTACCTAAGACACAACTTAGATAAGAGTACCCTACTCACTCCCCCTCAATCACACATTGATTTTGTTTACAAGTTTAATGAAATTGAAGTCATACTTCAAACAAAACAGCTTGATCTTACTTCACAGTTTCAATCAAGTCACAAATGCACTTTTGCTTAAAAGCTCATAAAGTGGTACAATAAAACAACCTGCTATTAAAACACCAGACACCCTATTTGGTCTTCTGAAATTCGTACCCAATTCTGTGAGTTTTTGTTGATTAAATAGGTGTCTGTAATTTGGGCTTTCTGTAGGATGATCCAGCCCTAATGCGCATGCAGCTTCCACCTTGAATTAGGGTTTGTTACTTCCTAGATTCTAGGTGATTTAGGTCTTCTGTTTTAATCTGAATCCTCAATATAACACTCCCTACAGATGCGCCTTGTTCTGTTTTTATCCATCATTAATTAATTCCAGATAACTCTCCTTAAATATCTCTGATCAGTTAGTTATTAATTAATTCTGGTAGCAGGTTTGAGATGTCTCAACATCTGTTGGGACATCCTGAAAAACTGAACTTAAGTCATTTACACAATGTCCCAACACCTGGTGAGACATCCTGAAATAAGTTCTTATACTCTGTTTGATAATGTCCCAACATTTGATAGGACATTCTGAACTGAATTCAATATTTCTTGTTGGTCAAAAATTCTGCCAATTCTAGACATCTACAGTAGTGATCTTGCATTTTTGAATCAATTATGTCGCATTCGCTCATTTTTCTTTACTTGCATTGAAAAAAAAAACAAAACAAGGAAAAACAAAAAAAATTTGCATCCATTTACCTCCCATTTATTTCATTGTTGTTTAGCAGGTTTGAGGGAGGATGATGACAACTGAACACCCATAATTGTTGAAGGTATGCTTTCAGAGTAGAACCTGCTGACGATGTACATGCATTGTTTCAATTCCCAAACACCGGAGATATAAGGGAGATAGACCCTCGTCAACCCCTTTGAGCCTTGAAGTAGGAGTTTCTTTTCTGAACGAAAAAACCCTCACATTTAACCCGGGGCAGGGTAGTTATCAGTTAATTATACTGAGCGTTCAAATTTCCAAAGGAGTGTGCATCCGAGGATCCATTACCTTTATTCATTACACCTCAAGAGGTCAAGGGACGTGAAACTACAATGGTTACCCCTCAACAGCAAAGGAATGAGGCAGTCACAACCCTTTCAGCAAGTCAGACAAACCAGTGTCACACGATTTGTTCAAAAAGTCAATAAAAAAAAGAAATAAAGCCCGCTAAGTCGGAAAAAAAAAGTGTGAAAAACAAATGACTTAGGCAAAAGTTAGGGCATCCCGCTGGACTTCAAAATCGAAAAAAATTCAAAAAAAAAAAAGAAGAAGATTCAGTCCAGGCAAAAATTAGGGAGTAAAAAAAATATATATATCAGAAAGAAAAAGTTCCATAAGAACAAAATCGTGTGACCAGACACAAAGTCAGAAGGGGTGACTGTTACTCCAAGAAACCTCATTGGTGCGTAAACCGTCAACGTCATTGGTTCCTCAACCATCATAAAACCCTTTCGAAAGGTGGGTGCTCAGGCCAAATTAGCTGAATATAGGACCGGAGAACATCAAGGAGAATGGGTGGGCGCAGATAAATTTTGAGCCATAAATCTTTTTTTCTAAAACCGTGAACCAAGCCACGTTATAACCCTTGAAAGTCCTAATTGAATCAGGTTCAATTCTGAAAGTATACTACGACAAGGTTGCATAAACTGACTCCTAAAGATTTGCTAACTCAGCACTACGTTTGGATTAATCGTCCATTCGTCGCACACTGTCACAATATTAAAACAAATAAATTTTCAAAATTTGCATGTGCACTGCATTAAAATTACCATTTGTGAATGAACAGTTTTAATTGCAAGTCAACCTGTGTCATCAGGGAAGTTCCTACGAATAACAATCACAAGGGAACTTGATCATTCAATAATGATGACCAAAATCAAGAGCATCGTGTAGGCCTATGAAACAAGGGCATGTTATCCAGCGGTTTTGTCAACCAAGGAATTTGTCAAGGTAAAGCAAGTTCCCAAGAATCGGTTGATCGAGGAATGTCATTCAAAGTCAGTTGATCAGAACTTAATCTGCCAAACAAGGGCAGGACACCCGGATTTTCGGTGGACCAAGGCTGAATTCTTCCAAGGCTCAGTCAGAATGAGTCAAGTCGCTTCCACGCTCCTATCGGGGCAGAACATTTCCAGAGTTCACTAAGTGCAATTCTCCTCGAGCATCCAAGTCTGCCATTCCAAGAGCTGGATAATCAATAACAGTCTGTTCAGAGACTCACCTAACAAGGGCAACTTTAGCTGCACAAAGCAAGTTATATCAACAATTTCCAAGTTCAAGATGAGTGTCGGGAAATCATGCTACCCACCCTCGCCTTTGTCACCCTTCTCAACAAAAGCTACATTAGACCTTTTTTTCCCATCCTCGGGAACTTTTCTAGCTTTTCATGTGCATTGCATAAATCATTTGCATACGTTATTCATGTCGCTCCGCTCGAGCATTTAGAGCATATGCATCACTGTTGCATTGAGCATAACCCCCACAAACATCATTTCACATCCAGGGCCCCGTAACCTCAGCTTAAAAACCAATCCAAAGTCCAGTTCTCGTCTGGCCAACCTTTTCAAAGTCTAGTCCTCGTCTGGCAGACAAACCCAAAGTCCAGTTCTCGTCTGGCGAACCAATTTCAAAGACTAGTTCTCGTCTGGTCACCTTTTCATTCAACCCGTTGAACGCCAGTTCTCGTCTGGTAGTCATTCTTTTTTCAGAGTCAATTCTCGTTTGACAATGAACCCAAGGAGTCTGTTATCGTCTGACAACTTATTCTTTGCCCATCAGTTCTCGTCTGTTGGCCTACCTTTAATAAACCGGTTCTCGTCTGGTATTTTGCCTTCAAAGTCCAATTACTTGGCAACCAAAAAAAAATCATTATCAACCTGGCCTTCCGCCCAACCATCCTTGTTTCAGTTCTCGTAGCTTGCATATTAATATCCTTAGCATCTTGAGCATACGTTTGCATCTTGCATCATTTGCATTGCATCTTCATACCGCAGGGTTTCGTTTTTATCTTTGGTGTGGGGCAAGATTCGTATCAAGACGCAATCTGGGGCAGTTATCTAAAGATCTAATGATTTTCTGCGAGAGTTTGAAGATACTGGGACATTTCTGGATGCCAGGTCTTCTGTAAGATCCTCTTGAGGCGATCTCTTCGTAGACGATGCAGTCTGAGGCATACTTCAGGAGTAAGGAACATTTGTTCACTCATGACAACCAGTATGGAACTGTTGAGTTCAGAAGCTTGAAGCACCGAGTTAATTTTCAGGGAATGTCTGGTATTTATTTTACCAGCAGGGCATTGAAAGTTTATTTCTTCCCCGAGCAGAGAATTTCCCTTCAACCGACGAGGTTTCCTCATGAGGAATTGGTATTCTCATTCAGTCAAAGTCCAATTTTCATTGGCATATCTTTCCAACACAGGCGTCATACTATACTTGGGGCATATCTTGGCTTATTCTGATTCTCCAGCAAAGTCTCTCCTCAACAGAGTATTGCCAAATCATTTTCTCAACCATGCCAGAAGGTTGACATTTCCCCAGCTGAGTTAGAGCAGGTGATATCTCCAGCAGAACTTCAAATCTAATTGGATCATTCTCATCCCCAAGCGAAGTTATCTTTCCACAGTGAAGTATTCCCAGCAGGCAACTGAAGGCCTTGCATTTCCCCACAAAGTTCAGAATGTCAGAATTTTGTTTCCCAACAAGGGTTACTTTAATCAAGCATCTTCCCCAGCCAAGTCTGAAGATGGTTATTCCCCACAAAGTTTCTGGATTAGGGATTCACTCCCATCATTGAAATATTCCCCAACGAAGTTGCCAATTTATTTTTGGTCAACTTGATGATACAGCAGGTATTCATCACCTCAGTCAGAGTGAGGTGTCCAGGCCTCCTGACTTGTCTTCCCCTGCAGAGTTTTAACTCTTAGGGCCAATCAGGCATTTGTCTACCGCTCGTCTGCGTGTTTCAACACTCGTCTGTGTTATCCCTAGGCAGAGTTTTCCCTAGCAGTGGTCCATGATTACCTTGATATTGCTCGTCTGCAATTTTCCAACACTCGTCTGTGTTCTGATATGATATTTGCTGTTGCTCGTCTGCAACTCCCAACACTCGTCTGTGTTTGGTATTGGATCCTTTGCTGCACTCGTCTGTGCCTTGATATGTATTTTCAGCTGTTGCTCGTCTGCAACTTTTTCAGCACTCGTCTGTGTTAATTACCTATTGAAGCTCGTCTGCTTTGTTTGGATACTCGTCTGTATCATCCCCAGCACTCGTCTGTGTTTGCCTACACCTGTATGTGAAGATCTGCTGTTTATCCTGGTATTCTGTGACTACTTCAAATGCTCGTCTGTGTTTGAATTTCTGGTATTCGTCTATACCAGTAGCTGATACTCGTCTGTATCATTGCCTGAAGCACTCGTCTGTTTTTCTTAGATCATCGTCTGACACTCATCTGTATCATAGACTTTTGGCACTCGTCTGTGTTATCTTGATGATCATCCAATACTCGTCTGTATTGAAGAGGTTTAAAATCCTGACTGTGGGAATTAATGTCAAAATGGTTACCGGTCCTGGCGTAACAGGTAAATCCGAAGGAGGCTCGTCTGTCTCTAGCACCAGTTATTGTTGCTGCATCTGGCATAAAAGGTTTGCTCGAAGAAGACTCGTCTGTCTTATACCATATATCCGCGGATAATATATGAAGAAGGTTCGTCTACCTTGATTGCATGTCTATCCCACAGACTTAAGTGCATTACTGGTCCTGGCGTAACAGGTAAATCCGAAGGAGACTCGTCCGTCTCAGTTATTTGTTTTCATTGTTTGAGAACTCGTCTGTCCAGCTCCTGGCGTCACAGGATTGTTTGAAGACTCGTCTGTCAAAGTGTTCTTATTCCAGATATCAATTTCAACTTGGAAGAAGCTCGTCTGCTTTTCTCCCTCCTTATTCCCAGAGTGTCATCTGGTTTGGGTTTATTTCCCGGTGTTGCATTCTTCGTCAGAGTGCAAATTTTCAGGGTCTTCTTGGTATTCAATCACAGTTTATCTTGAACGGTCAATAGCTTGCGCTACCGTCCTTTTCAGATTAACTGATGTTTGAATAGGGGCAGCTGTAGACACCCTAAATTTTCCCTCTGGCTTTTCTATCTTTGTCAGCTTTTCGTTTTGCATTCATACGCATTTTTTGCATTTTTGCATACAATTTGCATATGCTCCTGAGACATGGGATCGTATTTTCTGAAGGATTGGGGTTTCATGTCATTATTTGCAGATTATCAGAGGATTTAAGGATTTCACTATGCGGTAATCCATGACATCATATTCTTATGCTCTTGTCACTGGATTGGGGTTTATTTCCCTGGTCTAGCGGTCTTCAAAGAGTTCCATGTCTGCAAGGATTGTTCATTGTGCCTCTGGCCCATCGTCAGGTTATTCTCATCATCTTCAAGGTACAAGGATATTTTCGTCTTCCCAACATCTTAGACTATCTTCATTCTCAAATAATTTTCAAGAAGTATATGTCCCGAATTGAGTTATGGAGGTCACCAGATTCAATAATCGAGCCATTGTTTCAATTTGATTCAAAGGGGTGTTTGGCTTAATCTTGGCCAAAACATTCAGGAGTTTTCTTCAAGTGAAAGTTATCGTTTTCAGGACTTTCCAGGTCGTGTGTGTCCCGGTTGTGGGTGGAATTCGTCATGATATCCAACAGTGATTTGTGCGGGGTTTAGTTTCAAGATCAGGCTCGTCACGATTCATTAGTTCAGAGTGTGCTTATTCATTGGATTTATTTTCCTGGAGGCTTTAAACAGATTCAATTGCAGTCATGATTGTTCAGTGGCTATGAAAGTTCATTTTTAATTAGAGGCTTATTGGAAGAAATTCAAATGTGGTGTGTGTGCAATGATGACATTTATATTTGTTTCCTTTCTTTTTCTTTTTTTTCTTCTTTCCATTTCAATCCATTTTTATAAGTAGCATTTTCTTATTTTTGATTGCTATTTTCATTATCCGATTTTTCCATAACCATTGTCCATTTTTCTTTTTCTTTTTCATTTCCAAGAATATCCCATTTTTTTGTTTCTAACATATATACTAAAAATTGTATCATCAAGCCCATTATCACAAAACTCAACATTTACCATCCCAAGTTCCATTCATATTTTTAAATTTATTATCCATATCTTTGCTTAATCATATATCCATTATTTAAATTCACTAAAGTCCATGTCATTAGCACACCACATGAACCAAGGGACCAAGAATTAACAGAAATAAGAATTGGAAAGAAAAAGAAGAAATATTCTGCTACATGCCGCCAGCATACAACACTTATTACACCATTCCAGCTCTTTGTTTCGGTACTAAGCTGGCCCACAAAACCATTCACTCACATTTTTTTCCCTTGATTCCACTACTCCACAAGAATCACGCCCAACACACACGCGGCCCCATTCTCATTTTTCATCACACTTTTCCTCACCTCATTTGCACACAAACAGCAATAACAAACTTCCCTCAGGCACTCTCGTTCATCACACACTCACGCACATCACGCTCTTCCTGCAACCGGCCAAATATTTCACTCATTTTCTTCTGCAAATCAACAACACCTTCGACCTTTTCCTTCACGCACACAACAAACTCTTCAATCATCACCACCTTCAAACTTTCATCCTTCAAAAACTGCATCACAACCGCAACAACATCCCTCAACACAATCTGCATAACCTCTTCAAACATACACCACACCCACCTCTTCAAGAAAAATCGAAAACAACGCCTTCAAACCTGCATCTCACCATATCCAAACCTTCAACACCAACAACCTTGTTTCCGAACGCAATTTGCAACCGTGACCACCTCCCTCCTTCAATTTCAACAACAAAAGCACAGAATCAGAGAAGAGAAGAAGAGTGAGGATGTAGATCAAAAATAGAGATTGAGAAGGAGATTTCAAATCGGAAACTCACCGAGAAGGAGCAAGGGCCACCGCGATCTGGATCGGAGAGAAGGAGTTCACCGCTTGAACACCAGCGACGGCAGATCTTGAAAGAAGAAGAAGGTCGTTTCCGTTTCCGACGATCTCGAGGAGCACAACACCTCTGTTGCTTTAGCGGCGGCACCGAATCGCGAGGGAGATTGAAGCTGTGCATCGCGGACCTGGATGCCGCGGAGTGTGAAACGTGAAAGCTTTTATGCCTTTTGGAAATGAATTTGTTCGGTGATGGTGTCAGCACGGATCGGAACCGAAACCGAAAGAGAAGGAAGTGAAGGATTGAAAGAGATCGCGAGATCAAGTTTAGAAGAAGAAGACAGGGACTAAGAACTCGAAGCTCAACGCAGTGAGGGAGTGGCGAATCTCCATTTCTCGCGGTGGATTGAAGCTCTTCCATACCATCAAATTTTGTTCGGAGTCATCGGGTTTTGTTTTTAGAAGAGGGATGGGGATGAATATGAATGGTTTCAAGTCTGAGTTTCAATTTTGACATTTTTTTGACCTTGTTTTTTTCTCTCATTATTATAATTTTGCTTTTGCTGTTTGATAGAGACAGGTCCTTAATGCAGTGCACTTTCCATCACTCCAGCATGTGCCTTGTGTTGTTTTTCTGCTGTTCACCGATGGGCCTTAAGGGCCCGTTGATGTTGCTGCTGGCCCCCCTTTGAAACGGACTCCTCCCCCCTTTTAGTTGTTTATCTTCCTATTTTATTTGGTTTCTATCCTTGTTTTTTATTAATTCAATTTTCTTTATAGTTTTATTTTATGATGTATATAACAGAAGTTATTTCTTAATGTTTGTATAGCTTAATTTTTTTAGTTTGTTTTAATATAATTTTGGTTATTAATCTCATCTTAGTTTAGTTTTTCTTTTAGTTAATCAATTTGGTTAATATAATTTTGGATTAATCCTGGTTTTAGTTTGTTTTATCTGAGGTGTTGTCGGCTTATTGCTCGAAAGCCGAGGATGGCATTGGACTATCGCCTAAGATCGAAGAGTTATCTGAATGAATATTTTGGTTAGTTCGATTGTTGATTCGCGAGGTTAAAGCACCTGAGTCTTGCTGGAATTAATTGTGTGTATCTTCTTGGTACTTATTCTGGATTTCTTTTGCGCATATTGAAGAGGCAACGGACCTTCTCCGTTAGGTAACACTGAGGCCTGATTTTGCTTATTGCATGCTGCTGCATCTGGAAGTCCTACTGGTGTAGGCTCTGTTTGAGTATTGTCTGATTATCTCCATATCGCATTCTCATCTTCTTATCTTACTTTTAATTCATCCATTTTTTCTTCTTCATCTTATTTCTTATTCCTCATCTTCTTCTCTTTTTTCTTTCTTAACTGGAGGTGTGCTTAGGCCACCATGGAGCTTCTCCTCTCATCTTTTTCTTTTCTTCTTCTTCATTAGGATAGTGAGCCTCACTAACCTAGGACCATCCAAGCATGTGAATATTAGGATTAGACTTTTCCCGTTAGCTTTTACCTTTATGTTCCTTTTGGTTCTTCTTCTCTTCTCATCTCATAACTCTTAAAAAACACTTTAATAAGTTTGAAGTGATGCATTGATCCATAGCCTTATCCCATGAGGTATGCTTGTAGTCTTCCCATCTTGGGATAGTACAAGTTTACCTTGTGATGCACAAGTCTGATCAAGGTATCTACTTCACCAAGAAAAGCATAAAAAATACTTCTTCACTGTAAATACCAAAAACACTTAATAAGTAAACAAGTTAGTGAGCCTAAGCCCTAATCTGTGTGTTCAAGTTTTGGGGATCTTCTCCTTACTTGAGTGTGCTTATTCTATTATTCCATCTTGGAATGTAGTGACAAATGCACATTCCATTGAAGAGAGCTTGAGTTCACTTCCTTATGAGACACTCATAAAAGCCTCATAAAAAACACAAACAAACAATAAGCGTCTTTCCTTCGGGAATTAATTTCTCATCTCCTTCGCTCCGTCCGCGAACTTGCTCCTACTTGTCATTTTGCAAGACGGTAACGCACTCGTCGTCCGAGCCTGCAACACCTGAGCATTGACATAGGCAGTTCAAGCCTTAAGATACAAGAAATCCTTTCAACCCCTAGTTAGGGGAACTACGGCGTCTCTGATCCTCATTATCTTGATGAGGTACGTAGGCAGCGGGGTAGGGCCCGTTCGAGCACAATCTTTATTTTCCCTACATTTTTCCTTTTCTTTTCTTATTTCAGTTCTGTTCCAGTTCCAGTTTCTTTTCATTTTCATTTCTTTTGCTGCAGGTTTCATACCCTCACCCTTTGAAATAGTTATCTTTGCAAGCGTGGATCCCGTCGGGTACGGCGGACGATCTGTGTGCTAATACCTTCCCAGGTCGTAACCGACTCCCGAGCTCAGTCTCTTTGGTTTGTAGGACCTGTGTCCTTCCTCTTTCTTTCTTCTGGTTTGTGCAGCATTACCATTCCCTTTCTTCGGGATAAAAATGCCTGGCTGGCGACTCTATTCTATTTCCGCGCCACTTTCGCGTTTGTACCAGGATGGAAATCCGGGGAGCGACAGATGGCGACTCTGCTGGGGACGACACACCAGATGATCTCTGGTTCCCCTGTGAGTCTCTCCTAGTGCTTGTGTGTTTCTGTTTCATTCGGTGATGTTTGTTTGTTGTGGCTTGTTGTAATTTATTGTTGTTTATTTACAACTTTATTTATAGCTTTCCAAGGTATCCGGTTTGGTTCTTGGTTTTGACCTTTCCAGACCCCGAGGAAGATGCTTGATGTTGTTGAGAGAATGCCCGAATGGAAACAAACTAAAATATATTACAAATGATGAACAATACATAGTTTGTTTTACAATACATGCCCATGAAGGGTCAAAATACAACAAAAGAGAAAAGTACATCAAATGGAAACAAACAACAAGCAAAGAATCAGACATTCAATCCAAACTCATCCTCTCTGACCTCCTTCAGGAGTGCCTCAGTCACTGGACCAGCTGGGTGCTCTGTAATGGTCTTAATGAGGAGGTTCCTGGTAGCAATGGCAGTGGTCAGCCTCTTATGCCTGTCCTGGTCCTTTGATCTCTTCAATCTTGCCCTGAGCTTAAACACTGAAATCTCCTTCTGGGCTGCCAACAAAGCTTCCTGCTCTTCTTCTCATTGGTCTCTAGCTGTTCAATCTTGGCTTGAGTCTTCTGGTATTCTTGTGTACGGGCTTCAGTGATCCTGACCCACCTAGCCTGACTCTCTTGCAGATAGTGCTCAGCCCTAGCTTTCTGAATCTTGGCCTCTTTACAGGCATCCTTCAATATCTGTTCCCCAGCTCTTGCTTTCCTGATGTAGTCCTCTGTCTTCTCAATTTTAGCAAGATGCTCCACCCTAAGCTTCTCCAATCTCTCAATATCCAAATGACCATCACTTCTTTCCCAAAGAGTCTTCTTCAAGGCTTGAGATAAGTTCTCATTCCTTTCTTTCAACTTCTCAAATTCTTCTAGGCTGACAGTTGCTGCTGGCTGCACTGTGGATGGTCCAGGCATGTCTTCCAAGATGAAAGGCATTCTGGTAATCTGAGCCCTAGTACGGGACCAGTCATAGTACTGAGCCAAAGCAACATTATTAAACCTTCCGAGAATAGCCATCCCTTTTGTCTGGATGTTGTCCCAAGCCCAAGATGCTTGCCTGACAACAGCTGAATTAAGTTTCACTTCACAATACAGGGTCTCAACTAAATCTTGTCCTCTGGGAGGGTGGACCAAGGCATAACCCAGTTGTCTCTTAAACAGTAAGGGGTCGTAGTTGATGCAACCCTTTACTCCTATCAAAGGCACATTTGGGTATTGTCCACAACTGGTGATAATGTCCTTGCCTTTGGTGCTCTGGGTGCACCATCTAATATCATCTGAAGTCAAGACAATGAGCCTCTTGTCCCAATTCTTCTGTTGGTGGGGATTTAGGAAGGCATCTGACTTAGGCAGGTGTCTGAGCAGCCAGGTGTAAAACAAAGGAGCACAACATCTTACCAACTTCCCCCTTTGTTTCTCATTCCTCTGATGAATGGAGTAATAAAAATCTCCTAGCAATGTGGGTACTGGGTTCTTCAGAAGAAACAGATGGATGGCATTTTTGCTGACAAATTTGGGCTCATCTGCAAACAGTATAGCCCCATATATGCTGAGGGCTAAAAGTGCACATACTGCCATCCATTCTCCCAATGAGGCCTTCAGGATGGCCTGAGAAACCAAGAAATCCAAATGCAAACCAGGAATCCCAGCCTTTGTTGTCATGCTTTGCTCAATCAGGGAAGGCTCCAAGTACAGTGCCTTTTCCATCTCTTCATTTCTGGGAGCTTGCATCTCTGGGTTGAAAGGGATTCCACCCTCGATAGGTACTCTAATAAATGAAGAAAATTCTTCCAGTAAAGGCCCTAACTGAAAGTCTGGGATTGTGAAACATCTCAAAGGAGGGTTATAAAACTGTAAGCATGTGTGAATCATGCTCCTCTGATAAGGGTCAAGGTCCATAACCATATCCAGGATTCCTCCATAATGCTTTCTAAACAAAGGGATATAATCAGGTGTGATGAGTGACTGGACCTGCCTGATGCTAGTCAGAACAGGCTCAAAAAAGTGGTAGGATATGTTGTTCTTCCTGGGAGTAGTCATGAGTGCTGCTGAAGAAACTAAAGATAAGCGCTGATGAAGATCACAGACTGATGCTGGAAATGAGCCACTGACAGGCTGATGCTGGGGATGATGAAGATAGCTGAAGCAGATAACTGATGAAGACAGTTGAAGCAGAGGTCTACGCAGAAGAAGGGGTCAAAACCAAAACCAAGATACAATGAGATGGATACCCTGAAAAGCAAATAAACACATGTTAAATGATGCAATGGTGATATATGCAAATGATATGCAAGGGTTTGTGATCAAGAGCTGGATCTGATTATCTGTCTTGATATAAGGTCCATGTATGTTCAAAAGTCCAAATGAGGGCTCAGAAATCCAGTAACCAGGGTGGGGGACTCAAATAAAGAGTCACATGTCCAGGGTTTAATCACAAGAACTGTCCAAAATGAGGTACTCTTAAACAATACAGTAACAGGGTATGATGTGGCCAAGGGTTCCTGTAAACCTGTAAACAACCCAACCCCCCTCACAGGTAATGTTCTAGAACCAGGATCCTCAGACTTGGATAAGTTATGAGAAGTGTAAACACTTCTAACCCGGAGGTACAATGTTTACAATAACCATAAAAGATCCTCCTCTAATTCACCTCAGTTTCTGAAGGTCATAATAAAGGTCATTCAGACTTAACAGGCTTCCCAAATAGGCCTAGCACTACAGGAAATCTGTAGCACAGAGTTCTCAAGAAGAAACCCACATCTGAACCGTGTTTCATATTCCTGCACCAGACCGAAATGGAATGGGAAAGAACATGAACCACTCTAGCATAGGTGTCACTCAGGTCCCAGGTATAGGACCTTAATCTCTCAATGGAACCCCACCCACCAAACAGCAAACCAGATCCAGCAGATGACAGTATGACAGTATGATGTATAAAACTGTCAAGAAAGCAATAAATGAAACTATACATAAAGCAGTAAATAAGGAAAAAACAAATAAACACACATAGCACCTAACACCCCAGTAAACACAAATCAAACAAGCGCTAGGAGGAACCCACAAAAAGAACCAGAAGCCCTGGTTGTAGTATAAGGGTCCCCAGCAGAGTCGCCAAGCTGTCGCTCCCACCAAATGACACCCGGTCAAGAGGGGTACAGGCGCGAAAGGTCGGCGAAAGAGAGGAGAATGAATAGAGTCGCCAGCTAGGCATTTTTATCCTGAAGGAAAGGTAATGCTGCATAAACCTAAGAAAAGATGGATAAGACGGTTGCGAACCAGAGAAACTGAGAAAGGGGGTTGGTTACAACCTGGTAAGGTATTAACACCCAGATTGTCCGTCGTACTCGACGGGATCCACGCTTGAAAGTTTGTGTTTAAAGGGGTAGTGTTAGTGCTATTTTGTGTGCAAAAGCTGGAAAAAGAATGCAAGTGTCAGTGCAAAAGAAATGTGAAGTGAAATATAAGAGTGTCAGTGTAAGAAAAGAGTATGAAGCTCAAGACTATGAGGCTTAAAGAATAATGCTGAAGGAGGGGGAATATACAGAGAATTTTGTTCGATAAATGTTAAGTTATGCCTACGTATCCTCTCGTGCAATGAGGAAGTCAGAACACCGTAGTTCGACTCAAAGAGACTGAAAGATAAATTGACTTGTGAACTGCTTACTTGTCCATGCTCAAGTGTATGACCTGTTTGGATCAGGTGCAAACTGTCTTGCATTAGACGGAAGAAGCAAGTTCTCGTTTATGAGTGAATGAGATGAGAAGAGAATCCCGGAGGAGACGATTATTGTTTGTTTTTGGTGTTTTCAATCTTTTATTGCTTTTTAAAGTTTGTCATAAGTTAATGAGCTTAAGCCTAAACCAATGGGTTAGTAAACTCATCACATCTTCCCTCTGATTAGGGGTAATGAGGATACCTTAAGTATGAAGTAAACACCTCACACTTATTCACCATGATGTAGGATTAAGATCATTAACCTACTTGCATTTATTTAGATGTTTTTGTTGTTTTTTTGTTTTAAGTAATGAGTTTAAGCCATAATCAAGGATTTAATGGACCCATTACACCATCCTAATAGAAGGATAATAGATGAGAACATTTAAGCTGAGGAAGATACCTCAACTTAATCCATGATTAGGGATTAACCTCATGACAAAACAAAGCCTTTATTAGAGTGGATTTTAGTTAGTGGTAAGATTAAGAAATGGATTTTATGATTTTTAAGACAACTTGAGGGGGACTTGTCCATTAACACTAGGGTTAGTCCTTCTTAACCAGTTAAGGAAGAATTAGAACCCTAATGCAAGGCCCAAGTTACAAGCTTGGTGTCTTAGTGATTATTAAGTGGATTGATTAAAGGAATTAAACACATTAAGGGTTTAACACTTAGGATTAAAATTATACACTCCATCCTAATAGAAGGATACAAGCATAACCTTAATCACAAAGCCTTAAAACCTTTAAGGTTTAGTCCTTGATTAAGAGATGAGAAGAGAAGACTCAAAGATGACACAAAAGTAAAACTAATGGGGGGACTAATCAAACCCTAATTGTGATCATACTTGGATGTTCCTAGGGTTTATGAGGCTTGCAAGAAGATCTTCAAGATGAGCCACCAAGGAAGAAGCAAAGATGGAAGGAAGAGAAGCAGAAAGAAGCAAGACAACTTACTTCACTTAAGAAGATAAGTTGCTTGAAGAAAGAAGGAGGAGAAGGAGCATGAATGAGAAAGCTCACTCTAATCCACAAATAAAATGCAGCAATGAATGCATAAGAGAGAGGAGAAGAGATTATGAGAAGTGAAGGCAAATTCACTTCTCAAAGTAACTTACCACCTGAAAAGTTAGCAAAAGGAAATGAAATGGAATAAAAATGAGAAAGATGCAATGAGGCAAACAAAAACCAGAAGCATAATCAAGATGTAAATGATGCAAAGGGGATGATGCAAATGTATGTCATGAAGTGTGGATGATCATACAAGAGATGAGGATGCAAATGGGACAAGTAAGAAGCATGGAAGTTCATGAATACATGTGACACCAAATGAAAGCAAAAGCATGGCAAATGAAGGATGCAATGATCAAACATGATTGCAATATGTCTTAAGATGTCTTATATGTCATGTGGATGCACAAAATGTCATGGCAAATTAATGTATGCAAGCATATGGAAGATGAATGCAAATGAAGGCAAAAATTAGGGTTTATACATAACATGCAACACAAAATTCAAAACCAGAAGCAAATGACATGATAAAAAATTGAAAATGGGATTAAGGGTACCCTAAACCTATACAAGTTCACTGCCCAAAGGGGGAGACCTAAATCTTAACCTAATGGAAATTATGATTTTCTCAAGTTTGCTAGGGTTTTAGGATGCCTCACAATGAAAAATGCCAAACAAATTGAAAATGAAAGATAAATTCAAACCAATTTTATCCTAGAAACTACATGACATGAGGAATGCAATGCAAAAAGAAACATCATCAAACTCTTCATGGTTAGGCAGAAAGGATTTTTCTAAGCTAGGGCAAAAATATTGACTTTCAGGAACCTTAAATCCAAAGAAAAATGTCAACATAGGTCAAGAATCAAAAAGAAATTTGTGTGAAGGGTTTGATAATGTTTCTAAATGTTTTAAAAAGCTCTCTGAATTTTTTTGGAATTTTTAAATACCTAAATGTATTTTTAATTAATTAACTCTCATTAACTAATTAAAAATAATCATTTAAATGATTTAAAAATAATTTTTAATGCAAAAAATAAAAATAAAAATATTTTTGGTTTCTGAAAATAAATAAAAGCTTGGATAAAAATTTTCAGAATTTTTTGATATCATTTGCTATTTTTAAAAATTCGTTCAAATAAATAGAAAACAAATGAAATAATTATTAAATAAAATGAGAAAAATGAGAAAGTCAGCCAATCCAAGGGTCCAGGTTCAAACTCAAAAGGGAGGGAATTGACTTCGCGCGCTATCCAAGGGCCAGAATTCAAACTACACTAATTACGTCATTAAGCCCTAATCCAAACCCTAAACACTTTCAGGTGACCGGAACAATGTTCCAGTCATCTTCTCCGGCTAGTCTCTCAAGCTATCTCACTCAATACGCATCCCCAAGCCCTAAAACTCTCCAGAAATGATCCTCTCATCAACCCCAACAAGAATCAGCCATCAAAATTCATTTATTCTTCATAAAAAACATGAATCAAAGCAAAACGGAAAACATCTCAAAAATTTCAGAAGCTTATGAAATGCTTATTTCTCAACTATTTTCAAAACCAAACATATCATGGCAATCAGGGGAACACATAGAATCATTCTATAACATAAAATGAGAGTTCTGGAAAAATAAATGCCATGGCTACCTGAAGTTGAGCTTTCGAAACAGGAGCTTTCTGGCCAGTTCTTTGCCTAAAATCCACTCCAATGACTCCCCTCAAGAGCTTGTGATGCTTGGTTGGAGTTTAAATGGCCTCAAAATGAAGTTGGCAGAAGTTCAGTTCATGAAATGTTGAAATCGTGTTTTTGATTCTGGGTGTTTTTGGGCAAAATGGAGGGTGGGAAATGATCAGTGAGGATTGTGTAGTTGAATGGTGGAATTTGTTTTGAGGTTTGATGGCTGAGCTATGAGTTTCGAAGGATTTTGCATAAGAGGGAGTTTTTGTGATTGATGAGTTCTTGGAGGTTTCAGCTTGTGTTGTGTTATGTGTTGGGTTGCTTGAAGTCCACATATCACTCCTTGATAGGTCAGAGAGTTGTTGTGGAGCAGTGTGATTGGTATGGAGCAAAATGCATAAAGTCAACATTTGTGTAAGTGAAGGCATGGGCTGGTTCAGTCATGGTACAAGGGTATGGCTCGGGTAAGATTGCTTCAAGGAGGTCCATGTAAGTCATATTTTGTAGCTGGCACAAGTGGCTGAAGAGATTTGATCCATTTTGCAATTTTGGGGAAGTTTTGCCCCTTTTGAAATTTGTGAAGTTCTAAGCATGAAAGCTTGTGATTCAAGGCACAAATCTGATCCAAATGAGTTGCACTAGGATGATATGATGTGTAGTGATGCATTATAGGTCTCAAATTAGCTTGGCATAAGAATTTGCAAACTTCCCTATTTGGTACAAAAGTGAAAATTAAGTGATTTTTCCCAACTTTGACAAACCATAACTTGAGTTCTAAAATGAATTAGATCAAGTTCTTGTACTTTTTGAAAAGGGAATGATCCAATCTACAACTTTTATGACCAAGAATTTTTCATTTGAAGCATTTTTGAATCAAAGAGAGGAGGTTGAAAAACTTTCCCAAAATGGCAAGTTTTCATTATAAGTCACTTTCCCAAAATGGCAATTTTGCAAATGACTTGAAATTCTTCAATTTTGTGAACTTCTAACTTCTTCTAAGATCAAATAAAGATCATATACACCCAAAATGATGGAGAAGACCCTTTGGTTGGGTGATTGGGGGCCTCAGATGCCCTGATTTTGCACTGACTTGCTCAAGAAGTCATCTATTGATCAGATGCCTTCCCCATTGAATTTATTCATGAAAATTGGTATGCATGATCCTCATATCATATAGAGACCAATAGAAACAAGAATGACCAAAAAATTTGGAGTTATGGCCTCTGAAACCAAAACCCTAATTTTAGGTCATATGTGCAGTGAAACCCTAGCTCTGCTTCCATGCTTTCCAAGTTCTTGTGATTCTTTGACTTCCTTGATCTTTGAGGGATATAAAATGATGATTGAACATACATGGACCATCTTGAGATGATTTAAGACCTTTGGAGTGACTCAGATAGTCCAGGGATGGCTCAGATCACAAACCCTAGATGCAGATGACTTTGAAACAATGCAGTGAAACAAAAATGCACTATGATATGATATGATTGAAATTATGAAAATGAAAAGAATCACAAGCCATGGTGAAATGAGTGAGGGAAAATTTGGAGTGTTTACACATACCACGAGATGAGAATCAATTTGCCGACGCATTGACTACTCTTTCTTTGTCCATCAAAGTCTTGTGTTGGAATTATGTGCCCAGGATTGACATTTCCAGGCTTGACGCACCAGCTCATGCTTTCTCTGTAGACGCCGTGTCTGATGAGAAACCTTGGTACTTTGATATCAAGCTTTTCTTGGAAAAACAATAATACCCAGCTGGGGCATCATCCAACGACAAGAAGACCTTAAGACGACTTGCTGCTAGCTTCTTCTTGAATACAAATGGGGTTTTGTATAAGAGGAACTTTGACATGGTCTTGCTCAGATGCGTGGATAGACACGAAGAAAGCCTGTTAATGCAGGAAGTCCATGAGGGATCCTTCGGTACTCATGCAGAAGGGCATGAAATGGCAAAGAAGTTGTTGAGATCGGGGTACTATTGGATGACAATGGATGCAAACTGTTGTTTATACGCCTGTAAGTGCCACAAGTGCCAGATTTATGCAGATAAGGTGCATGTTCCTCCCAGCCTGCTCAACATCATGTCATCTCCTTGTCCTTTTTCTATGTGGGGCATTGACATGATTGGGAAAATAGAGCCTACTGCTTCAAATGGTCATCGCTTCATCTTGGTTGCGATCGATTACTTCACTAAGTGGGTTGAGGCAGCATCTTATGCCAATGTCACTCGTCAAGTGGTAGCTAGATTTTTGAAAAGAGACATTATTTGCAGATACGGAGTGCTCGAAAGAATCATTACTGACAATGGTTCTAACTTAAACAACAAGATGATGGCAGAGTTGTGTCAGGACTTTCAGATCCAACATCACAATTCGTCTCCTTACCGACCAAAGATGAATGGTTCGATAGAGGCATCAAATAAGAATATCAAGAAGATTGTGCAAAATATGGTTGTCACTTACAAAGATTGGCATGAGATGTTACCATTTGCATTACATGAGTACCGAACGTCAGTCAGGACGTCAACCGGGGAAACTCCTTTCTCATTGGTATATGGTATGGAGGTTGTCTTGCCTATTGAGGTAGAAATTCCATCATTGCGTGTGATGATGGATGTGAAGCTTGATGAGGCTGAGTGGGTGCGTGCTTGCTACAATCAGCTATGTCTAATTGAGGAAAAGAGATTAGCGGCTATCTGTCATGGTCAGCTTTATAAGAGGAGAATGAAGCGAACATTCGACCAACGAGTACGTACTCGAGAGTATCAAGTAAGAGAACTTGTGCTCAAGAGGATCGTTCCTCCAGGTTCAGATCACAGGGGCAAGTGGACCCCAAACTACGAAGGACCATTCATAGTGAAGAAAGTGTTCTCAGGAGGAGCACTGATGCTCACCACCATGGATGGAGAAGATTTCTAATCCCCTGTTAACTCAGACGTAGTTAAAAATTACTTTGCATAAAAAGACCCGCTGGATGCAAAAACAGAATTAAAGTCCAGGCAAGAAAAGGGCATCCTAGCGAGCTAAAACTAGAATAAAAAGCTCGGGCAAAAGTTAGGGAAAATAAATAAAAAATGTACACCCGCTGAGTTGAAAAGCCACATCGGACAGCTCAGGCAAAAATGGGTATCCCGGTGGATTGAAAACCCGAAAGGGCGATCCACGCAAAACAAGGGAAAAAGCGAACAATTGCGATCCGAGTAGTCTGAACCAAATCATCATTTCGTACAACCTGACAATATCAGAAGGGTAGGAATCAGTCCCCTCATCTTCTCAGAAAGCAAAGGCAAGAATGGAGAGTTTTGAGGACATGCTGGTCATAGCAAGAAGGAAACTCATTGGGATGACGTGTCCATTGCCATTAGGATAGTTTATTTTCTCAATTTTATGGTAGCTACCTCTTTCCAGGTGGTTGCTTCCTGATGTAAAAACTTTGCCTAGTCAGAGGCCTTTCAATAAAAGAATATTCAGCCAAAAAGTTGTGTTGTGTTTATCTTTTGTTTGCAAAAATGTCCTGAAGTTTTGACAAAAATAACATTGCATTTTAAACATGATGATTTGTTTTCTAAAAAAGAATGATGACCATGCAGGGAAATATTTGAAATCTTCTTTGAGTGTCAGGTGACGATGGATGAACAGATCATACCGTGCAAGCCCCGGGGCACATAGGTGTTTTCTGTTGTTGCAGGTTTTGCAGGATGGCGTCACATTCTCCGAAACAGAGTTTTCCCTAGCTAAGTCATGGCAGGTGGGATCCCCAAGCAGATTATTTTCCCACAAGTGGAGTATGCCCAGCAGACAGTGGGAGGCCCATTCCCCACAAAGTTTATGACTGTCAAAACTCGTTTCACAAACAAAGGATATTTGAGGAAGCATCTCCCCAATCGTGTTGGAAAATCGTCATTTCCCCGCAGAGTTCCATGGTTGAGATACAACCATCATGAAAGTATTCTCCAGCACTCGTCTATGTTCATACTTTATTGCTGCTCGTCTGCATTTCTCAACACTCGTCTGTGTTCCCACTTTGTTACTTCTCATTTGTCTTCCCCAGTAGTTGCCCATGGTTGATATTTGCTGTTGCTTGTCTGCATTTCCCAGCACTCGTCTGTGTTTGTTATCTGTTTGAAGCTCGTCTGCATTGTTTGGATACTCGTCTGTATCATCCCTCACACTCGTCTGTGTTGGCTTATATCCATATGTGTTGACTTACATCCCTGGTACTTGTCTGTATTGATACCCCAAATGCTCGTTTGTGTTTGAATTTCTAGTATTCGTCTGTACCAGTGGATGATATTCGTCTGTATCATCGCCTGAAGCGCTCGTCTGTGTTTCTCAGATCATCGTCTGATATTCGTTTGTATCATTGACTTATGGAACTCGTTTGTGTTCTCTTGATGATCATCTAATACTCGTCTGTATTGAAGAGGTTTGAAGTCCTGATGGTGGGATTAAACGTCAAAATGGTTACCCGTCCTGGCGTAATAGGTTTATCCGAAGGATATTCGTCTGTCTCAAACATCGCTTATTTTTGTTCTACCTGGCGTAACAGGTTATCTGAAGAAGGCTCGTCTGTCTTAGACCATATATCCACGGAGAATATATGAGGAGGGTTCGTCTATCCTGATTATGCATGTCTATCCCACGGACTTAAGTGCATCACCGGTCCTGGCATAACAGGTTTATCCGAAGGAGATTCGTCTGTCTTAAGTCATATGTTTTGCAAAGTATATGAGGACTCGTACGTCCATTTCCTGGCGTAACAGGATTGTTCGAAGAAGACTCGTCTGTCAAAGTATTCCGATTCCAAATAACAGTTTCAACATGGAAGGAGCTCGTCTGCTTTCTCTCCACTTCAGTCACCAAAGCGTCATTTGGTTGGGGTTTATTTCCCAGTTCTTGCATTCTCCGGCAGAGTGCAAATTTCAGGTTTTCTTGGTATTCAACCACAGTTTATCTTGAATGGTCGATAGCCCGTGCTACCGTCCTTTTCAGATTAACAGTTGCTTGAATAGGGGCAGCTGTAACACCCCAAATTTGCCCTATTATTTTTAAGAATCATCACCATATCATATTCATCATAAGCATATCATATCCTTGGCATCTTTGCATGGAAAGATGAGGCATAACATTCTCATGACCTAGTATTAGGCATATGATCATCTGTGGAGGGATTTGAGGCACCACAAGCTATAACAAGAGGCCCATTGGATTTGCCCAAGTCCTATGAGGAGTCTACACTGCATTCACAAGCATAAGATCATTCACAAAAGCCCAGGAGGTTGGAGGATCATCAGGGAATTCAAGCTAGGGCAAGCTCCTACACAATGATCCCAAATTAGGGTTTGAGTTTCAAGCATGAAAACTTTGTAACTTTGGACATTTCATTTGGGAAAAGTCTTTCATATATTAAGAGGACCCTAGGGATGAAATTTGGTGAGAAAACTCCTTGTGGAAGTCAGGTATTTCTTCAGTTGCTTGTAAATGAAGAAATTGGTCAACTGTGCATTCTAAAAGTCAACTGTAAAGTTTCAAAGGGTCCAACCTTAGAAAAGGGATGTTATTATAACCTTAGAAAATGTTATTATAACCTTAGAAAAGGTTTGGCAAGATTAAAGATCAAGAATCAAGAGGTTTTGAGGTTTTTTGCATTTTTGGCATGTGATTGGTCATGGAAGTTTCTAATTTTGGCAACTTTTTGCCCTAATTTTCAAAGTCACATAACTTGGTGAAAAAAGCTTCAAATGAATTGCCACCAAACATGAAAGTTGAAGATTAAGGTCTCTCATTTTTAAAAAGTACAAGTACTTTTTCATAGCCCTCATGGTTTGTGAGATGAGGCCTTCGAAAGTCACTTGAATTCTAGGGCATGACATGAATTTCAAGCCTCCCCCAAATGCAAAACCTCATGTAACTTATTTTTAAGTGGTGTTATGGACAAAATAAGATTATAGTGCTTCAAGGCAATGCATGAGAAGAATTTTTGCCCAAGGAAACAAACAAATTCGTGCATGGGAGTTGGTGTATTTCACAAAAGGCAAAAATGCATGATCATGAGAAAAGCATGACACCAACATCTGAGGGGCAGGATCATTTCATCATGAATCAAGGGCTGGGATGAGAGATCAACATGTGCAAAGAGGAATCAAATGCACGAGCAAATTGGTCATTATCATTCTTCATGCAATTTTGCAAAACAACCCCTATCACACAACTCATGCTACCACTCACCACAAAACCCTAATCAGTGTGATGTGTGCATGATATAAAAGCCAATCAAACCCTAAATGCAAGCTAGCACTCTCTCATTTTTCAGATTCAAATTTTCTTGCACAAGAGCAAAAGTTTTCGAATCTCTCTCCCCAAGCCACACCTCTCTCATTTCTCTTCATATTCTTCTTCTAAAAGCTTCAAGGAACACATTTCTCTCATCAATCAAAGCTGAAAGTGAGGAAACAAGAAGTTGCCATTCAGAGCAGTTTGCTTTGAAGCTCCAAATTCAGGCTCTCTCAAGCTTCCTCTTGCATTTATTTTGCAAGAGGAGATCAAAGTACACAGATCTGCAACATCTGGAATTCTATTTTGGTGATTTTGAAGTGGTTCCATCTCAGGTATGACTTGAAATTCATAGATCTAGAACTTGTTTTTCTTATGTGCATTGTGATATGTGAACTTTGCTGAGTATGTTGCACTAATTAGATTTGAAAATGCATGAATAATGAGTGAGAAATCTGGATCTGAAAGTTTGATGTCAAACTTTATTTGCTTCGATTTGGTGAATTCATGGAGTATTTGTGTATTTGAGTGTTGGATTCGTGTTTAGATTGATTAGATGATCATATATGGAGGTTTGTGGCTCTGTTCATATGGTTTTGTTCTTGGTTTGAATTTTCCGGTGCCGGAGCCCTACCTCCGGTCACCGGATTCTGGATTTTTGTTCATCTGAGTTTGAATGAAGAAGATGATGCACAGCCGTAGGATGCATGATCTGGACGGATGACCTCATGACAACACATTAAAATTGCCCCCTCCCTTGCACGTGATTTTATGTTTTCTTTTGTAAACTGAATTAATCATTTTATTTCGCACACACCATAGCTAATGTGTTCTCACTGTCCTGGCCAATCATTGTGAGGACTTGGTTTAATGAATGACTCAATCCCATGCGTACATTTGATCTGAGGGTCCTTATTTTTTCCTGATTTTATGAATATCCACAATAATTGCTGTGAACTGCGCTGAACCTTTGGGCTTCACAATTGCTATTCCCCCCTGCGTAGAAGCCTAATGGGATTGAACTAGAATTGCTTGCTGAACGCACCCCCTAGCCTGTTTTCTTTATTTTATTTCTTTTTATTTTCATTTTATTTTCAGTTTGCTTTTCAATTTTTAAAAATAGTTTTAGGTCATCAAAAATTACAAAAAAATTCAGGAATGATTCTTTTAGTTTTATCTAATTTTTTTTTATTTTTAATTTATTTTTAATTGTCACGCAGAATTTAATTGTTTCTTTTAATTAATTGATTTTATTTCACTTTGAAACATGCTGACTTGTTCATTTTCTATCTTGATCATTATTCTGAATTTGTAGGTGATTCTTTTTGCTCTGGATTCTTGATGAGATGTAGTTTATTGGTGATTTTTGTTCTGATTTTTAGAATTTTGTTTAATTAGTTTTGGTCTCTAACTTGTGCATAAAGCTTTTTAACCCTAATCCATGTTTGAACTTTTATTTGAATGGTTGAGCTTCTGATTTTGATCCCCTCCTTTTGGCATGTTGATATGGTATTATTGAAGATCATTATTGCAAGTTTGTGGATTTTTTGGATGCTTACTTGAATTAATTTGAATTTTTGTTCTTCACTTGTCCCTTGTTGTTTCTTTTGGGTCATATGTTCACTCCTTAGCTTAGAAGGGCACTTGTGCCAACTTCTTCAAGTTGTTTAGGGCTATCTTAGGTTGTTGATACCCCTCTGGTCTTGATTTGGGGTTTGTGCCTTGAGAAAGTTTGTGTTTGGTTGCTCTTGAAGTTCTTCCACACTTATGCATGCTCACTTCACTTCCTTTGCTTCTTTCTTCTCATGATGTGAATACTTGACTATGTGCACTTCTTCTCTTCATCTTATGTGATCCTTAGGCACTTTCTTAGCTTGTTAGGGTTCTGGTTTGGCACTTTGTGATGTTTCTTTGACTATCTTGCTTTGTATTCTCTCATGTTCACTTTGTTTTGTCATAGTAATTCATAATGCTTCATGTTGAGTTGTGTGGTTCTCTTCTCATTCTTGTGCTTTGAGTTTGCATTTGGCATTTGTGTTTATGACTTCACTTCTGGTTGTGTGACTTTAGTTTGACATTATGTTCATTTTGTGTTGCATTTATGTTTGTGTCACTAACCATTTCAGGGGCTTTGGTAAGTGAGAGGTGTGGATGTGATTCCCACATCTCCAAATCTTATCTCTTCTCTTCTCCTTATTATTTTTCTATTCTTGTGAATTTGTTGGGGGCTTAGGCCTTACTTCCTCCCTCTTCTATTCTTCTTTCTTCTCTTTCTTTTCTTTCTTCTCCTCCTTTAGGATAGCAAACCTCAATAACTTAGGATTACCATTGCATGATAACTTTAGGATTCATTAGTCCCCCATTAGACTTTTACCTTTGTGATCCTTTTGTTTCTCTTCTCTTCTCATCTCAAATCCCCAAAGAAGATACTTTATAAAGATTGAAGTGATATCTTGAGCAATGGCCTTATCCCATGAGACACTTGTAGTCTTCCCATCTTGGGATAGTACAAGCTTGTCTTATGATGCACAAGTCTGATCAGGGTACCATCTTCACCGAAAAAATCATAAAACACACTTCTTCATTGTAAATACAAAAAAACACTTAATAAATTCAATGAGTTAGTGAGCCTAAGCCCTAATCTTTGGATTCAAGTTTTGGGGATCTTCTCCTTACTTGAGTGTGCTTGTTCTATTATTCCATCTTGGAATGTGGTGACAAGTATACATTCCATGGAAAAGAGCTTGAGTTCACTTCCTTATGCCACACTCCTAAAAGCTTCTGAAAAACACAAACAAACAATAAACGTCTTTCCTTTGGGAATTCTTTTCACATCTCCTTCGCTCCGTCCGTGAACTTGCTTCTTCTTGTCATTTTGCAAGACGGTTACGCACTCGTCGTCCGAGCCTGCAACACCTGAGCATTGACATAGGCAGATCAAGCCTTAAGACACAAGCAATCTTTTCCACCCCTAGTTAGGGGAACTACGGCGACTCTGATCCTCATTGTCCAGATGAGGTACGTAGGCAGCGGGGTAGGGCCCGTTCGAGCACAATCTTTATTTTACCTACATTTTTCCTTTTCATTTCTTTTTTCAATTCCCTTTTCGTTTCTTTTATTCAGTTCGGTTCTTTTTCTTTGCAGCAGCTTTCATTTCTTCACCCTTTGAAACAATTTCTTTGCAAGCGTGGATCCCGTCGGGTACGGCGGATGATCTGGGTGCTAATACCTTCTTAGGTCGTAACCGACTCCTGAACCCAGTGTCTTTGGTTCGTAGGACCCGTGTCCTTCCTCTTCTTTTTTCTGGTTTGTGCAGCATTACCATTCCCGTTCCTTCGAGATAAAAATGTCTGGCTGGCGACTCTAACCTTTTCCGCGCCACTTTCGCGTTTGCACCAGGATGGAAATCCAGGGAGCGACACCTACTATGTAATGCCCTTCTTCCAACAACATCTTTTGACCTATACCTTTTCCATAACTCATCCATTGCATATTTCATACCCACCTCTGATTCCTCATCTAAGTCTTCTTCTAACTTAATTTCCATACTTAGTTTCCTCCAATGTACATGCACAGCGTCAATTGGTATCGGAATACCACTAATTCTATACCCTTCCAACTCACACGTGCAAGGTAATCCATAGGTTTTTCTAAGAGTACATCGACATCTGTCCTTGTTAGTTCCAATATAATAAATTCTAGTTAACTCTTTAGCAACTCGCCTCAATGCAGCTCGCGACACTGAAGTTCGTAAATATGTGTAAAATGGACTTGAATAGACATGTGAAACTTCATACACACTCTTTTGAAAAGAAGCTCGAATGTTTCTGATTTGTATCTTTAAGTTGTCATTCATGGCCTCCCAACATTTGACCATGTCACCAATACTGTTACCCAACATCTGCTTTAACTTCCAATGAGCAGACTCAACCCTATAATAATACATATTTAAACTAAGTAAGAAAAATACAAAATTCACAAAAAGTATATTTTAGGATCTAAATCAAAACATACCGATTAGTCATCGTGTTACCCATATGTAGGATTCGATTAATCCATGCGCAAACAAATCTCTGTCTATGTGTTGTCAACCATGTGTCGTTCACGTACTCAAAAAATTTAGGCCAATCAACATACTCTTGCTCAAGTTCTTTTAAATGTTGAGCATACTCAACCTCATCACTAGCCCATACAACATCCGTCCATAATTTGCCAATTCACTATTGCATATCAGGAGCCACTAATAGTTTCCTTTTTGCACCAACATTTTTATTAATGTGAAACTGACATAGCAAATTATTTGTCCTTGGAAACACAGTCTCCACGGCTTTCATCAAAGCAAGATATCTATCTGTCATCATCACTTGTGGAAACAAATCTTTCTTCACAAACAATTTTTTAAGCTTATCTAACACCCAACAAAAAGTCTCAGTCTGCTCAGACTCAATATACGCAAATGCGATAGCAAAAGTCAACTCGGTTGATGTCATGCCAACAATTTCAAACAAAGGTTGCCTGTATTTGTTTGTCTTATAAGTGCTATCCATAACTAACATAATAGGAAAAATATTCAACAACTTAAGTGAATCTGGATGTGCCCAAAATATATCTTTAATAACTTCAGAGTCGTCTCTTTTTCTACTCCAATAAACATAACCTGCTGCCTCGATAAGCTTAAACAAATGTTGTATCTCACTTCTAGGACCTCTTATCATTTTTTCCATCATACTCTTCTACTTGTATATTTGCGTGATCCGAGTGACACAATCTGGATCTCGCTCGTGCAAGGAATGCAATATATTTCTAGGTGCAACCTTTCTCATTGTTAAATCAGCAACATGTTTCTTCTGATCCGCTGTCAACCTACCAACAAATGAGTGACCTTCTAATCTATCAGGTAAATCACGGTTATGAACGCCACATTTTAATCAATCTTCCATCCAGATCCATCTTTTATCGGAGTCGACCTGATCTTAAATGGACATCCGCATTTTTTCGTCGCACTTTCGATTCCACTACGAATATCCTTGGATTGTTCAGATCACAAACCCTAGATGCAAATGAAATGAAACTATGCAGATGAAACAAATATGCAATATGAGATGGTATGCTTATGCAATGCTATATGAAATATCACAAGCCATGGTGTGAGAAAAAGTGAGGGCAAATTTGAGGTGTTTACAGCTGCCCCTATTCAAGCATGAGTTAGCTGTGCAGGGTGTAAGCGCCTGGCTTAATATACAAACAAGATAACTTGTGGTTGAATACCAAAGACAGTCCGAAATTTGCACTCACTGGGGAGAAGAAGAAAAAGGATATAAATTGTAAAAGATAATATAGTATGAGTATCAAATGAAAGCGATGGAGGACGACCATCGGGCAGAGGACGACTGCTGGGGGTAAAACAGTAAGCAAAGAAATGACAGGGACGACCATCATGCTGGGAAATAAAGAAACCGCGACGGGGACGGCCATCGGGTAGGGAAATAAAATTTTCTGGGGATTGAGAAAAAAACATTGATAGGGACGGCCATCAGGCTGGAAAGTAAAGTAAATAATGATGGGGACGACCATCAGGCTAAACTGATGAAGGACGATCATTAGAAAAAAAAGAAAAAGGGACCACGACGGGGATGGCCATAGGGTTAAAGAATAAATGAAATATTTTATGAGGGACGGTCATCAAAGGTGAAGTACGATCACCTAGCAGGGGACAGTTGCTCTTTATCACGACATATGACGAATGCCGGATAGAAAAGATCAACAATGGGGACGACCATCAGATAAGCATGATGAAGGACGATCATCAAGAGGTGAAGGACGATCACCTAGCAGGGGATGTAACACCCTTCTACCCCAAAACATAATATTTAAATAAAATCAGAGTAATCATCAAAAAGGGTATCACATTTTCATCAAAAATCAACACAACAGTGTCCTGTCCCGTAACACGGGTTAATCAACATCAAAATATCATAAACATTTCCAGCGGAATTTAACTTCAAAGTTCACAACCTCATAAGTATAATTTTCACCATCCTGAATTCAACATCATATAAATAGGAAAACATTTATCCAATTATAACATAACTGAAACATTTAATAGAATAAAACCCATCCCAGTGTTACATGACACAGAGCAGGACACATAAACCATAACCACTCCTAAGGAACACTAAAGCACGCTCCGAGACTCATGCATTACTCCTATTGCACTGCAGGACTATTCTTCGACATCTGCAAGTTACCCACGAAAGAGGCAACATTTCCAAGCAGGCAGGGTGAGTGATCATAATCAATCATAAACTTACAAGAATATAGAATCATAAATAAATTAGTACACATATCATGACATTGTCAACTACAAAATTCAGCAACAACCACAACATTATCATGAAATCAGTCAACACCAACACAGTCATGAAATTCGTCCAGAATATGCAATTCTACATCCTGATATGCAATATGCATGTGGTACCAATATCACCAAAGATGGATACATGACCATCAACCCTCCACAAGGGAGCACACCATAATCATCGAGACACTTCAATCCACACAATGGGATTGAGCAAATAAATAGGCCGAAGCCCCATCGTGAATGTTATGAAATGCAATGATGCGCTTGTAAACACCCCAAATTTGCCCTCACCCATTCACACCATGGCTTGTGATCACCCTCATATGCATAAATACAATCATATCATCTCACATCTCATTTTTTTATCCACTGGATAGTTTCTAAGGCATCTGCACCTAGGGTTTGTGATCTGAGCAATCCCAAAGCTTCTTGAGGCATTCCAAAGGCCACCAATCATCTCAGAAGGGTCCATGTGTGTTCTTGTATCATGTTACATCCTCACAGAGTCAAAATTGCAGAGGAATCACAAGAACTAGGGTTTGAGTGGATGCAGAGCCAGGATGAACTGCACAGTTGACTGAAAATTAGGGTTTTGGTTTCAAAGGCCATAACTCCAAATTTTTTGGTCATTCTTGTTTCCATTGATCTCTATATGGTATAGGTAGTATGCATATCAATTTTCATGAAGAAATTCCATGGGGAAGTCATCTGATCAAGAGTTGACTTTTCAGACAGGTCAGTGCAAAATCAGGGCATCTGAGGCCCCCAGTGACCCAACCAATGGGTGATCTTCATCATTTTGAGTGTCTATGATCTTTATTTGATCATGGAAGAAGGTTGAAGTTCATAGAAATCAAGAATTTAGGGTTTTTGCAAATGTTGACTTTTTGGGCATAGTTGACTTTTCAAGAATGCATCATTTTAGGTCAATTTTCAAGCTTTGATTCTTGGTCCAAAAAGGCTTCAAATGGAAAAACTTTGGTCATGAAAGTTGTAGATCTCATCTTTCCCTTTTCAAAAAGTACAAGAACATGATCTAATTCATCTTGGATCAAAAGTTATGGTTTGTTAAAGTTGGCAAAAATCACTAAATTTCAAGTTATGCACTAAATGGAAAACTTGCAAATTCGTGTATCAAGCATTCTAGTGACTTCAAAGTGACTTCAAAACTTCATCACATGACCACATATGCCCTAAAAAACAGAATTGGCCCAAGGGATTCTTCATTGTTTGCCTTGATTTTCAAAAGTTCCATAAAGCATTTCCATAAGTGTGCAAAAAGAGGATTCTTGGCAAATCCATGCTTCAAGGAATTATGTGATCACTAGCTGATTTCTCAACATTGCCATGACTAAAAGAAGTGCCATGCCACAAAATTCAGCAAGCATTGTTTCATGTGTATGGCACAAAATCATGAGAAAGTGCAAAGTTGTCAAGTTGCAAAAACTAGCATAGCTTGTCATCCACATGTTGCAGTCAGCCACAAGCAATCCAAGGGCTCTCCTCAACCCTAGCTGGAGCAAGACAAGACTTGAACCTGCTGCTGCCATGACCCATACTCTCAATGACACAAAATTGACCTTTTTGCAAAAGACTCCCATACTCTTGGCACAGTACACAGCCACCCTACTAACCTGCCTCACAGTCTATCCACACAAGTTGGAGACAATATAGCTAAGCATTGAGCATTGAAGCTGGCCAGAACACAACATTCACAAAAACTCACCACATTGCATTTTCTATCGAATCTGCCTCCACAGCCAAGAAACACTCAAACTTTCTTCATCATCCAACTCAATACACTCCATAGGCCTCAAACCACCAAAGCTCAAGCCTGAAACAAGCCTGACCTAAGCTCCACCATTCTTCACCCTCAGAACCAGTTCTCTTCGAATCTCACAAGCCAGCCATCAAACACCTCATCTTTCTTCACCAACAAGTCAATCACACTCAGAGGAGTCCAAACCACCCATTACACTGACCTAAAACAGCCTGTACACCAAGGTCATTCTCTGCTATATCAGTTTGGTAACCCTTGAAATAGCTTGCAAAACTTCATTCCAAGCCTGCCATTAGCACCAGGGGAGTCATTGGAGCTAGCTTGCATCAAGAAACTGCTCTGAAAGCCCAGAAACAGGAGTTGTCACCTCAGGTATGGTCATGAAACTTTCCTCTCAAAGCTTGGTTTTTAAGTTATAAATTGATTATTCATGTCTTACTGGTCATGGGGTTGGCTTCAGAATCAAAAATGAGTGAAAACTGAGCTTGTATGGTCCCTCTGAATTTTTGCCCGTGAATTTCTTTCCTTTCGATTCCTTTGATTCTTGGTGCATAAATGTTGTTTGAGCTTGGATTCGTGACCTAGGAGGTTAGAGGATCATTTGGGTGTGCCTGATTTGTAGAATAGTTGCTTGATTCGTGTTCTAGGGTTTTTGTGCAACCGGAGAAGATGACCGGAGCTCCTCTCCGGTCACCTGAGGGTGATTAACCCTAAACTCAGGTCATTATGGCCGTTTGAATGATGAGCGTAGGATCTGTAGACTTTGTTGACTTCCCGCTGCTTTGAATGGCCCAGATCAATCCCATTAACCCTAATCCACGTGTTAGGCTTAATTAATCACAATTTAATTAATTAAGTCAGAAGCTGTGTGGACCCTTGGATCTGCGCGCCAGTCAACCATCCCTAGCCTAGTTTGAATCTCCACCTTAGGATTAGATTACTTTTCACTTAACTCAGATTAAATCAATTTTATTTTCATTTCTTTTCATTAAATTTGTACAATTAATTTAAAATAGGTAAAAATTCATAAAAATTATGAAACTTTTTCTTTAAGGTTTTATTAATTTTTATGACACAAAAATATTTTTATTTTATTTTTTTATCATTAAAAAAGTATTTTTAAATATTTAAAAGATTATTTTTAATTGATTAATGGGAATTAATTAATTAAAAATACTTTTAAGTATTTAAAAATCACAAAAAAATTCATGAAATGTTCTAAGACATTTAGAAACATTGTCCAACCTTCAAACCAAATTTCTTTTTGATCTTGATGCTTTTTAAGAATTTTTCATGGGATTAAATCATATTTTGTGCATTATTTTGATCACAAGTTTAAAAATTCATTTCTGCCTATTGGTGAAGGTTGAGACATTGATTCTTTTTGCATTGTTTTCCATTTGACATGTATTTTCAAGGATAAAAAGGCCATGATTTGATCTTGCATTTTCTAATTGATTGGCATTTCTTTTGTTAAGAACCCTAAAAAACCCTAATAACTTGCAAAAATCATATCTTGAGTTTGGTTGAGAGTTGAGAGCTCCCCTTTGGGCATTGGTTTGTTATAGGTCTAGGGTTTCTTTGGGTGCCATTTTCCATTTTTTATCTTAGGGTTTGCTTCTGTTTTTGGTTTGTGTTTGATGTTTGATCCATAAACCCTAATTTGGGCTTCCATTTGCATCCTTCTTGCATTCTCTTGCATAACATGACTTGTCTTTGCATTTTGTGCACTCTTGTGATTCATTTGACATCTTAAGACATGTATGAAACATCATTGATCATTGCATTACATCTTTGCCATGCCATTTGTCTTGTATGCTTCATGACATTTCATGTTTATTCATGTTCCTTAACTTGCATCATTTGCATCCATAACTTTGTATGAGCATCCCTATGCCTTGTCTCATTGTTTGCAACACTTCATAACATCATAATCATCATGTGCATGCTTCTGGTTTGGCCTAGCATCATGTCATTTCTTTTCATTTAGCATTGCATTGCATTTGTTTCTAACATTTCAGGTGGTAAGGAAACATGGGAAGTGAATCTGCCTTCACTTCTCATAACTTTTCTTCTTATCTCTCTTGCATAGCATGCTGCATTTATACATGTGTTTGAGTTTGAGCTTGCTCATTCTTCTCCTCCCCACTTTCTTTCTTCAAGTGACTTGACTTCTTGAATGAAGCAAGTCACTTTGCTTCTCTTGATCCTGTTCATCTGCTTCCTGGTGGTTCCATTGAAGATTGTTCTTGAAAACCTCACAAACCTTAGGACCAACCAAGCATGATAATGAATTAGGGTTTTGACTAGTCCCCCATAGTTCTTACCTTTATGTCTTTTTGTGTCTCTCTTCTCATCTCATAATCAGAGATTAAACCCTCAAGGCTCTAAGACTTTGTGATTAGGGTTATGCCTGTATCCTTCTTTTAGGATGGAGTGTATAACTTTAATCCTAAGTATTAAACCCTTAAGGTGTTCAAATCTCTTAATCAATTCATTTAATAAGTATCAAGACATCACACTTGTAACTTGGGCCTTGCATTAGGGTTCTAATTCTTCCCTAAGTGGTTAAGAAGGACTAACCCTAGTGTTAATGGACAAGTCCCCCTCAAGTTGTCTTACAAACCATAAAAACACTTCATCATCATACCATTGAATAAAATCCACCTAATCAAAGGCTTGTTTTGTCATGGGTTTAATCCCTAATCATGGATTAAGTTGAGGAGCTTTCCTCAACTTAAACATTCTCATCTATTATCCTTCTTTTAGGATGGTGTAATGAGTCTGTTTAATCCTTGATTATGGCTTAACCTCATTACTCAACACTAAACAAAAATCACAAAAACATCTAAATAATCACAAGTAGGTTAATGATCTTAATCCTACACCAAAGGTGATTAAGTGTGAGAATCTGACTTCACACTTAAGGTACTCTCATTACCCCTGATCAGAGGGAAGATGTGATGAGTTTACTAACCCATTGGTTTAGACTTAAGCTCATTATCCTATGACAAACTTCAAAAAGCAATAAAAGACTGAAAACTCAAAAACAAGCAATAATCGTCTCCTCCGGGATTCTTTTCTCATCTCATTCGTTCACAAACGAGAACTTGCTTCTTCCGTCTAATGCAAGACAGTTAGCACCTGAGCCAGACAGGTCATACACTTGAGCATAGGAAAGTAAGCAGTTCACAAGTCAATTCATCTTTCAGTCTCTTTGAGTCGAACTACGGTGTTCTGACTTCCTCATTGCACGAGAGGATACGTAGGCATAACTTAACGGTTATCGAACAAAAGTCTCTGTATATTCCCCCTCCTTCCAGCATCATTTTGTAAGCCTCATTACCATGAGCATTTCACTCTTTTCCTTACACTGACACCTGTACATATTGCTTTCAGCTCTTTACACACAGATTGCACTGACACTACCCCTTTAAAACACAAATCTTTTAAGCGTGGATCCCGTCGAGTACGACGGACAATCTGGGTGCTAATACCTTCCCAGGTTGTAACCAACCCCCTTTCTCAGTCTCTCTGGTTCGCAAACCGTCTTATCCGTATCTTTCTAGGTTTATGCAGCATTACCTTTCCTCCGGGATAAAAATGCCTAGCTGGCGACTCTATTCATTCTCCAGTGAGTTCACGGCTGTGTGTTCCCACTGTTCCCTTCGCCGACCGTTCGCGTCTGTACCTTCATATGACCCGGTGTCATTTGTCGGGAGCGACAGCTTGGCGACTCTGCTGGGGACCCTTATACTGCAACCAGGGCTTCTGGTTCTTTTTGTGGGTTCCCCTAGCGCTTGATTGATTTGTGTTTACTGGGGTGTTATGTGTTATTTGTGTTTGTATATTTGCTTTATTTATTGCTTTCTGTACAGCTTTATTTACCGCTTTCTTTATTGCATTTGTATATATCATACTGTCACTGTTGCTGGCTGGATCTGGTTTCCTTGTTTTTTTGGTGGGTGGGTATTTCATTGAGAGTTAAGGTCCTACACCTGGGACCTGAGTGACACCTAGGATAGAGTGAATCATATTCTTTCCCATTCCATTTCGGTCTGGTGCGGGAATATGAAACACGGTTCAGATATGGGTTTCTTCTTGAGAACTCTGTGTTGCGGATTTCCTGCAATGCTAGGGCTATCTGGGAAGCCTGCTAAGTCTGGATGACCTTTTAGTACTGACCTTCAGAAACTGAGGTGAATTAGAGGAGGAATTGTTATGGTTATTGTGAACACTGTACCTCCGGGTTAGAAGTGTTTACACTTCTCATAACTGATCCAAGTCTGAGGATCCTTGTTCTAGATCACTACCTGTGAGGGGGTTGGGCTGTTTACAGGTTTGCAGGTACCTTGACCTCAGAATACCCTGTTACTTTGACTTTGTTAAGAATGCTCCATGTTGGATAGTTCTTGTGATTCTAAAACCCTGGACATGTGGCTCTTTATTTGAGTCCCCCACCCTGGTTACTGGATTTATAGACCTCCACCTGGAATTCTTGAACACACATGGATCTATACCAAGGCAGTTAATCAGATCCAGCTCAGTCACAAACCCTTGCATTTCATTTGCATACATACTCATTGCATCATATTAACATTTGCTTATTTGTGTTTCAGGGTATCCACCTCCATCTGGTTTTGGTTTTGACCCCATCTGCATCATTGACCTATCTCCACCAGCATTTGCTTCAGCTTGTCAGCCATACTTCAGTTACTTGCACCAGCCAATCAGTGGTTCATTCTTTCAGCATCTTCATCAGCACTCTACTCAGTCTTCAGCATCATGGCTCCAAAGAAAAGCAACATCACCTATCATTTCTTCCAACCAGACTTATCAGACATCAGGAGGATCCAAACCCTGATCACTCCAGATCACATACCCTTGTTCAGGGAGAGTTATGGAGATATACTGGACATGGTTATGGATCTGGACCCTTCACAGAGGAGCCTCATCCACACCTGCATTCAGTTCTATGATCCCCCATTGAGATGTTTCACCTTTCAAGACTTCCAGTTGGGTCCTCTTTTGGAAGAATACTCATATTTGGTTGGTTTGCCTATCAGGAGGGAAATCCCCTTCAACCCTGAAATGGTCTTTCCCAGCAATGGAGAGGTAGCAAAAGATTTGTATCTGGAACCTGTATTGATTGAACAACACTTGACCTCTAAAGCTGGGATCCCTGGTTTTCATCTTGACTTCATGATTTCTCAAGCTAGTTTGAAGGCCTCCTTGGGGGATTGGAAAGCTGTTTGTGCTCTGTTGGCCTTAAGTGTATATGGAATTGTGTTGTTTGCAGATGAGCCTCGATTCATCAGTAAGAATGCAATCCACTTGTTCATCCTGAAGAACCCAGTGCCAACTTTACTGGGTGATCTCTATTACTCAGTGCATCAGAGAAATGAGAAGCAGAGGGGAAGATTAGTGAGGATTTGTGCTCCATTATTCCATGCTTGGTTTCTCAGGCATCTACCCAGGACAGATGCATTTCTTAATCCTCATCAGCAAAGCAACTGGGCTAAGAGGCTCACTACTCTCACTTCAGCAGATATCAGATGGTGTACTCAGAGCACCAAGGGCAGAGACATGATCACCAGCTGTGGGCACTTTCCCAATGTGCCTTTGATAGGAGTTAAGGGAAGTATCAACTACAACCCTCTGCTATTCAGAAGGCAATTAGGCTATGCACTGGTTCATACTCCTAGGGAACAAGATTTGGTGGAGACCCTCTACTGTGAGAACAAGATTAGTTTGACTGTTGTTAGGCAGGCTGCCTGGGCCTGGGATCATGTTCAAACTAAGGGAGTTACCATTCTGGGTAAGTGCAATAATGTGGCATCAGTCCAATATTATGAGTGGTCCTATGCCAGGGCCCAATTCTCTGGATTGCCCTTCACCATAGAAGACATGCCTGAGTCATCTTCAGCACCACCCCCTGCCACTATCAGTCTGGAAGAGTTTGAGGGCTTGAAGGAAAGAAATGAGAAGTTATCTCAAGCCTTACAGAAGACCCTCCGGGAGAGAAGTGAAGGTGTGAGGGAGATTGAGAGATTGGAGAAATTGAGGGTAGAGCACTTGACCAAGATTGAGAAGTCTGGGGAGTATATCAACAAGTCTAAAGCTGGTGAGCAGATTCTGAAGAATGCTTGTAAAGAAGCCCAGTTCCAAAGAGCAAGGACGGATTTGTATTTGAAAGAGAGTCAGGCCAGGTGGGTCCGGATCACTGAGGCCCGCACTCTAGAAGACAAGAGAGCTCAAGACAAGATGGAGCAGATGGAGAAAGCCCTGGCAGCAGCCCAGGAGGAAATTTCAGAGCTAAAGATCAAAGCTGGAGTGAAGAAGTCCAGAGATCAAAGTCAGAACAAGAGGTTAACTGCAGCTGTTGCAACCAGAAACCTTCTCATCAGAAGTCTCACGGAGCGTCCGGCTGATCCTGTGACCGAAGCACTTCTCAAGGAAGTTCGTGAGGATGAGTTTGGCCTTGGAGTTTGATCATTTGCTTGTTGTTGTTCCTTTTCCATGTACTTTTGCTTTTTGTGATGTATTTTGGCCCCTTTGAGGGTTTGTGTTGTAAGAATGAACAAGTTGTATTATTTCACCCTTTGTAATATGTTTGTGTTGGTTTCTATTTGGGCCCACATCAAAAGCAACTTCAACAGCATCATCTTCAAGGGTCTGGAAGGGTCAAAACTGAAGACCAAACCGGATACCTTGAGAGCAAATAAGCATAACTGCATTGCATGCTAACCTTTTTTCTGTTTTGTAGGTTTTGTTTTATTGTTTCTAACCTCTGTTGTGAATCTCAGGAATTATTGCTCGCCGCAGGGTATTTCCTCTCAACAGGCCACACAGGTATCCAACTAGAAACAACCTTCCGGGAATTCAGATGGATCAAGTTCAACAAGATCTTGCTGATGTCAGAAATCAGCTAGCCAATGAAAGATTGGAGATGAGAACACAGATGACGCAGTTCATGGAGGTTATGAACAACATGGCTCAGAGTCAGGAGAGACTGAGGGCCATGGTGGAGAGGCAAAATCAAGAGGAGCCTCATGTAGGAACTGCAGGCACCAGTAATAATGAAAGGGTGCAACCACATGTTAACCCCCCTGTGTTTGGTCCACATCTACATCCTGAGGTTAACATCCCTGCAAACGTTCAAGGAACAGCCACCGCAGCCAGAGTACTTCAAGAGGATCCTCAGGAGGACCAATTTACAGTAATGGGCGCTGGAGAGGATGCTTATGATAGGAGATTGGATGAAATAGCTGAGAAGTTAAGGTCCCTAGAATCTCAGAACTCTTTGGGCTTCGACGTCATGGACATGGGGCTGGTAGACGGGGTTAGGATTCCCCACAAGTTCAAGCCTCCATGTTTCGAGAAGTATAATGGGACTTCATGCCCCCGGACTCATCTGCAATCATTTCTGGGAAGGCTGAAGGCCTATACAATGGATGAGAAACTTTGGATGTTCTACTTTGAAGACAGCTTGACTGGAGCATCGAGGGAATGGTATTCCCACTTGACAAGAGCAACTGTAAGATGCTGGAAGGACCTGGCAGAAGCCTTCATCAGACAGTATCAGTATAATCTAGACATGGCACCCAACAGGACTCTCCTGATGGGAATGTCACAGTCTTCGAGGGAGAGCTTCAGAGAATATGCCCAGAGATGGAGGCAATTGGCTGCTGCTGTTCAACCCCCTATGTCTGAGAGAGAAATGGCAGACATGTTTATGAACACTCTCCAGGGAACGTATATTGACAGGTTGGCCGCTTTCTCTTCCACCAGCTTCGCAGATGTTGTCATAGCTGGGGAGAGAATTGAAAGCCTGTTGAAAATGGGCAAAATATCTGATAATGGTGCAAGTTCGTCCAGCAGTACGAGAAAGCCTTTTGCAGGCCCGAGAAGAACTGGCGAGACCAATGCCATTCACACCAACAGGGGTAGGCCCCAATATGTTCCAAGGACAATAGCAGCAGTCACAATCCCTGCTCCAGCTCATCCTCAGCCGGTCTATCAACCTCCTCTACAAAATTTCCAACAACAACCTCAGTATCATCAGAATCAATATCCTCCAAGAAACAACTACAACAACAACAATAGCAACAACAATCAACAGAGGCCATTCCAACAAAGGCCCTCCCAAGCTAACAGAGTGATCGACCCGATCCCAATGCCATATGCTGCCTTGCTGCCACAACTTCTGAAACTCAACCTGGTTGAGCTAAGAACGTTGGCACCTCCGGATCCCAACAGTCTACCAAGAAACTATGACTCCAATGCTAGGTGTGCCTTCCATTCAAACGCGCCTGGTCACAGTACAGAAAAATGCAGGGCTCTGCATATGAAGGTACAAGACCTGGTAGACTCCAAGGCTCTGAATTTTGCACCTCCTCCCAATGTCAACAAAAACCCAATGCCAAACCATGGTGGTCCTCGAATTAACGCAATTGAAGAAGACACACCGTCTTGTTTCATAACCAGTGTGGATCAGATCAGGACACCATTGGTGGAAATCAAAGCTCAGCTCCGTGAAAACAATATATTTCCGGGGTGTGAACTGGGATGTCCCTACTGCAATATTTCATGGAATGGGTGTGAGGACTTGAGGAATGGCATTGACAGCCTTATTCAGAGTGGCCTACTGCAGATCACTACATCATTTCCGGCAAATCAAGCAACTTCATCAGCAACGGTTTCAGACCCTCCTACAAATGCAACAACTATTGTTCCCGACAATTCATCAGCATCATCAACAAGTACTTCACCTGTCCTTCCAAATGATCAGTTTTTAACAGTTCCTCCTGCTACAACTTCAGCTTCATTCCATTTCGGCTCTCCATCAACAACAACAACAGTCCTTCCAACGGAAACTCCTACAACACCAGCAATCAATCACGAAGATGTCTCTACTGTTACCATATTCTACGATCCAGAAAATAATTCTGCTTACCCTTCAGAAGGTGCTGCTCCCACCAGAGCACCAGTTACAATCTTTTATGATCCACAAACAATAACAGTCCCTTCAGCAGCAGCAATCAGTCCAGTCACTGTCACGGTGCCTGGACCCATACCATATGAAAGCGATAGGGCCATCCCTTGGCACTATGGCTCTGACTTGTATCGCGAAGGAAAAAGAATCACTCTTAAAACATCAACACCTGCACCACAAGTAGATAATGTGGGGGGAGGCGGAGGCTTCACTCGAAGCGGACGTCTCTTTGCTTCACAAGTTCAAAGACCTACTGCCGAAGCAGAAGCTGCTGCCAAGGCAAAAGGAAAGAGCCCGGTGCAGGAAGATCCAACTGTCAAAGAAGCCTTGAAAACTCCATTTGATCAGGAAGTTGATGAGTTTATGCGAATCATCAAAAAGAGTGATTATAAAATTGTGGATCAGCTTCACCAGACGCCATCCAAAATCTCTATCCTCTCACTGCTTATGTGCTCCGAAGCCCATCGGAATGCACTACTTAAAGTCCTGCACGCAGCTTACGTGCCTGAGGAGATTACTGTCAACCAATTGGAAACCGTGGTTGGAAATGTTACTGCTAGCAATGGGCTAGGGTTTACCAATTCTGACTTGACAGCGGATGGCCGCAATCACAACAAAGCCTTGCACATAACCATGGAATGCAAAGGAGCTGTCCTTTCTCATGTGCTGGTGGACACAGGTTCTTCCCTGAATGTCTTACCAAAGAAGGCTCTGGTGAAGCTTGAATATGATGGATTGGCATTGAGACCCAGCAACCTGGTAGTAAGAGCCTTTGATGGTTCTAAGAGATCGGTTCTGGGAGAGATTGAGCTGCCTGTGACAATTGGCCCACAGACTTTTAAAACTATCTTTTATGTGATGGACATTCAGCCCGCCTACAGCTGTTTGTTGGGTAGACCCTGGATTCACGCCGCCGGCGCAATAACGTCTACCCTTCACCAAAAGTTAAAATTTGAGTGGGAAGGCCAAGTTGTCACAATCTGTGGGGAAGAGGATATCTTTGTTAGCCATCTGGCTACTTATAAATACATTGAGATGGATGGAGAGATCCATGAAACAATGAGCCAAGGTTTTGAGGCCTTGAATGTCAATGAAGCATCTGCTGTATCTGGTACTCCAATGTCATCTTACCAACAAGCCCGGAAGGTTGTTGAAGAAGGAACTGCCCTAGGCTGGGGCAAGGTTTTAGCTGTGGAGGAGAAGAAGGACAAGTTTGGGTTGGGTTACAGACCAACTCAACATCAAGCAAAGGCTGCTGCAGAGCCTGGTTTTGTCAGTGGGGGGATGCTCACCCCTGATGCTATCAACTGTCTGGAAGACGAGCTGGAAGAGGAGCGCAATCTGGAGAATTGGATTCGTCCAAAGATCCCGGGGAGCAGTGTCTCGAACTGGTCTTCCCAGGAAATTATAAGTGTTACTCGAGCAGAGTAATTATTATTTCCTGTATTTTTTATATAGCATGCATCCAAGTCTTGCATCCTGCCCAAGATGACAAGACTCATTTTGTAACCAGGGCCATCTGTACTTTTGTGCAAACAAGATTAAATTAATGAAGTATCAGACATCTTTTTGCAAACGAGTCTTTTTCTTTTATGCTCACCGTTTTTCCATTTTTCTTTTTGTACAAAAATAAATGGCGTTGTTTTCAAAATGATAACTTCATTTCACTTTTTTCTGAAAGCAAGATTAAAATCAATCACTAAAATGAACCAACTTAACCCTTGCAGAGAGTGCCTTCCTGACAGCACCGACAACAGCACGGCTATGACATCGTATGACTTTGACAATCCAATCAGTCAAGCCGATGAAGGGGTTGATGAAGAATTTGAGCTTCCCGAAGAGCTAGCCAGGTTGTTGAGACAGGAGGAAAAGGTTATTACTCCTCACCAGGAGGAGATTGAAGTGATCAATCTTGGTACGGAAGAAAATGTGAAAGAAGTTAAAATTGGGGCCTGCCTACAAGACTCAGTGAAGAGACAGTTGACAGATCTGCTTCAAGAGTATGTCGATGTGTTTGCTTGGTCGTATCAAGATATGCCAGGGTTAGATACCGACATTGTTGTGCACAAGCTGCCTTTGAGGGAAGAATGCCCACCAGTCAAACAGAAGCTGCGCCGAACTCGTCCAGACATGGCTATGGAAATCAAGGAAGAGGTACAAAAGCAATGGGACGCCGGGTTCCTTGCTGTAACTAGCTATCCGCCGTGGGTTGCTAACATAGTACCTGTGCCTAAGAAGGATGGCAAAGTAAGAATGTGTGTTGATTACCGAGATCTGAACAGAGCTAGCCCGAAAGATGACTTCCCCTTACCTCACATTGATGTATTGGTGGATAACACGGCTCAGTTCTCGATATTCTCCTTTATGGACGGATTTTCAGGATATAATCAGATCAAGATGTCACCTGAAGACATGGAGAAGACAACATTCATTACACCTTGGGGCACATTCTGTTATAAAGTGATGCCATTTGGACTGAAGAATGCTGGTGCCACGTATCAACGGGCTATGGTGACATTATTCCACGATATGATCCATAAGGAAATAGAATGCTATGTGGATGACATGATTGCCAAGTCCCTTACAGAGGAAGACCATCTGGTGAATCTGCTCAAATTATTCAAGCGTCTGAGGAAGTACCAACTAAAGCTGAACCCCAACAAGTGCACATTCGGGGTGCGATCCGGTAAGCTGCTGGGCTTTATTGTAAGCGAGAAAGGGATTGAAGTTGACCCTGATAAAGTCAAAGCCATTCAAGAAATGCCTGCACCGAAAACTGAGAAAGAAGTTCGAGGGTTCTTAGGTCGATTGAACTACATTTCAAGGTTCATATCTCACCTTACAGCAACCTGTGAACCTTTGTTCAAGCTGTTAAGAAAGGAACAAACGGTCAGGTGGAACGAAGATTGCCAGAAGGCTTTTGACAAGATCAAGGAGTATCTACAAGAACCTCCAATCCTCATGCCGCCAGTTGAAGGAAGACCTCTGATTATGTACTTGACAGTGTTAGAAGAGTCAATGGGGTGTGTGCTGGGCCAGCATGACGAGTCTGGTCGAAAAGAGTATGCAATATACTACCTAAGCAAAAAGTTTACCGACTGTGAACAACGTTATTCACTGCTCGAGAAAACTTGCTGTGCTTTAGCGTGGGCTGCTCGCCGACTAAGGCAGTATATGTTGACCCACACTACCTTATTAATCTCAAAAATGGATCCAGTTAAGTACATATTTGAGAAGCCAGCTCTTACCGGACGGGTTGCAAGATGGCAGATGATTCTCACAGAATATGACATACAGTACACATCTCAGAAAGCCATCAAGGGCAGTGTACTATCTGAATATCTTGCTGAGCAACCCATTGATGATTACCAGCCAATGAGGTTTGACTTCCCTGATGAAGACATCATGTTCATTAAAGCAAAAGATCGCGAAGAGCCTGTTCACACTGAAGGGCCTGACCCGGAGGAAGAATGGACTATGATGTTTGATGGGGCTGTTAACATGAATGGTCGTGGTGTTGGTGCAGTACTCATTACACCTAAAGGAGTCCATATGCCTTTCTCGGCAAAACTCACTTTCAACTGCACTAACAACGAAGCTGAATACGAAGCTTGCATTATGGGTCTTGAGGAAGCCATTGACCTCAGGATCAAGACATTGACCGTATTCGGAGATTCAGCTTTGGTAGTCAATCAAACCAACGGGAAATGGTACACCCACCAGGATCATCTGATACTTTACAGGGATTATACGAGAAGGTTATTGACTTTCTTCACAACAGTCAAGCTTGAGTATATCCCTCGGGACGAGAATCAGTTCGCAGATGCTCTTGCTACCATTTCATCCATGATCAAAGTTCAAGCTGCCAACTTTGTACCTCAGATTTCAGTGTCCAGACTTGACAGACCAGCATATGTGTTCGCAGCAGATGTTGTTAAAGATGATAAGCCTTGGTTCCATGACATTAAGTGCTTCTTGGAGGATCAAACATACCCGCCTGGGGCATCTTCCAATGATAAGAAGACTTTGAGAAGGCTTGCTGGTAGTTTCTTTCTGAATGCCGATGGGTCTTTATACAAGAGGAACTTTGACATGGTACTCCTCAGATGTGTTGACAAGACGGAAGCAGATTTGTTGATGCATGAAGTGCACGAAGGATCTTTTGGTACCCATGCAGGAGGGCATGCCATGGCTAAAAAGTTGTTAAGATCTGGCTATTACTGGATCGCAATGGATGCAGACTGTTGTGCCTACGCCAGGAAATGCCATAAATGCCAGATCTACGCGGATAAGGTGCATGTGCCTCCCAATCCTTTGAACATCATGTCTTCACCATGGCCCTTTGCTATGTGGGGCATTGATATGATTGGCAAAATCGAGCCGACTGCTTCAAATGGTCACCGATTCATCCTGGTTGCCATTGACTATTTCACCAAGTGGGTTGAAGCAGCCTCTTATGCAAATGTTACAAGACAAGTGGTAGCCCGGTTCCTGAAGAGAGACATCATCTGTCGGTATGGAGTGCCCGAGCGAATCATTACTGATAATGGTTCCAACTTAAACAACAAAATGATGGCAGAGCTGTGCCGGGACTTCAAGATCCAACATCACAATTCTTCTCCTTACAGGCCAAAGATGAATGGCGCTGTTGAGGCAGCTAACAAGAATATCAAGAAGATTATGCAAAAGATGGTAGTCACTTACAAAGACTGGCATGAGATGCTACCGTTTGCCTTGCATGGGTACCGCACATCAATCAGAACATCCACTGGGGCAACACCATATCAGCTTGTGTATGGTATGGAAGCAGTCCTACCTGTTGAAGTTGAATTACCCTCTCTACGAGTTTTGATGGATGTTAAACTGAGTGAGGCAGAATGGGTTCGGTCCCGATTCGAACAACTGAGTTTGATCGAAGAGAAGAGACTGGCTGCGATCTGCCATGGACAGCTATATCAGAAGAGAATGAAGAAGGCCTTCGATCAGAAAGTCAGGCACCGAGAGTACCAAGTGGGAGATCTTGTGCTGAAAAGAATCCTCCCTCCTCATACAGACCACAGGGGCAAATGGACTCCGAATTATGAAGGACCATTTGTTGTAAAGAAAGTTTTCTCTGGTGGAGCACTGATGCTCAGCACCATGGATGGTGAAGATTTCCCATCCCCTGTGAATTCAGATGCAGTTAAAAAATACTTCGCATAGAATGACCCGCTGGACATAAAAACAGAATGTAAGTCCAGGCAAAAATAGGGCATCCCGGCGAGTCAAAAACAGAATAAAAGACTCGGGCAAAAGTAAGGGAAATAAATAAAAATGTACACCCGCTGAGTTGAAAAGCCGCATTGGACAGCTCAGGCAAAAATGGGTATCCCGATGGATTGAAAACCTGAAAGGGCGATCCATGCAAAATAAGGGAATAAGCGAACAACTGCATTCTGAACTCGTCTGTATCACCTACAACTCGGTAAGCTTCCAAAGGATCAAGCTTCAATCAGAATCGACTCTCTCCAGAAAGCAAGACGAGAAGAACGTCATTGTCATACGAGTCGTAGCAGGAGAAGAAGCTCTTCAAAGCGTCGTCAGCATCGCCAACACTTTATTTCTCAATTTGTAGCAATCTCCTCATTTCAGGAGATACGTTTCTTTGACTGTATCTTTGCCAATTCAGGGCACATGAATTAATAAAATCAGATCTTCAGTCATGTCTCGTTTTTACATTTATGTTTTGCAAAGAGTCGTCTGATATCTCTAAAAATACAATTGCATAAGTACAGATGCCTTTCTCTAAAAATAAAAAAAACACATGCTTACAGGGAATATACTTACTCTCGAAAGTACTTATCTCCTATGACGGAATCCAGTAAGGGATACCTCGGGACCTTTTGTACGTTCCTTTGTCTTTGCAGGATTGCAGGCATCCAGAGTGCAACCTGGGGCATGCAGGTTACGTCTCAGCAAGTAGGCGAATCATTATCAACTTGGTCTATCTTCCACATGGCACTAGAAGGTGCCCATTTCCCCAGCGGAGCTGCCGAATCAGCATGCACTCAATCTCAGCATCTGAAATGCTTTTTCCCCAGCTGAGTAGCTCCCCATTGCCTTCCCCAGCAAAGTTGCCAAATCAACAAACAGGATGCTATATCCCCAGCTGAGTTGCCTCTCACCTCCCCAGCTGAGTTGCCTCTCATTTCCCCAGCCGAGTTGCTATCCTTCCTCAGCAGAGTGCAGAAATCAGGGAATCATCTCCCCACAGAGCTTCAGCCTCTATCCAGAAGAGCAACGCATGAAGAGAGCACAACAGAGTGAAGAAAGCTTCTACAAACCCCAGCTGGGTCCCGTATTACAAGGATATGTCAACCAGTGACCTATATCCCCAAACAGATACATCATTAGGTTTACCAGTGATCTCATCCCCAGCTGGGATGTTCACTTCAAGCAGATCAACCCGAGATCTTCGCAGCGACGGGATCCGAATCCCGTATCTGTCCCCCTTTGCATAATCATGGCATCCGCATCATAGTCACCCCCCAGAGCGTAGCATTCCGTCTAATACGGAGCATTACGGCAAAAATCAAATACATAGCATAATCATAAGTCATGTTGTGAATTGAACGCTTGTGATTAGTAACCATTCATCAGAATACAGATTACTTTCCCCAGAGTCCCCATCGGAGCCCCAGCAAAAGCAGTTGCCTCCCAATCACAAACACCAGTGTATACACTTTTTGGCACCCGTCCGTGTCACCTTTCCCCACAGGTCGCCTGGGTACACTCTACAAACAAGATCACCTGTATTACAGATACTTTATGACACCCGTCCGTGTCAAATCACCAGCAGAAAGCCAAAGACACCCTCTTTGCACTCACGTATACTTATATACACTTTCCTGACACCCGTCCGTGTCATATCCCCAGCGCAGTCGCCTAGACTTTGTATAGCAGATACTTGTTCATATTACACTTTTCTCTCTTGGCACCCGTCCGTGTCATTATCCCCAGCAGTTGAAATACTCATCTATACATACTCACTACTCACGATACACTTATGCAGATACTCGTCCGTATCTTGTATACATTATCACTCATATCCCCACAGATTCGACAGTAGTCCTTGTTCTTTGTTGACCAGTTGGTACTCGTCCGTACCATCATCTCAGAACATTGCGTCTAGTGTTTGTTTCTACATGATACTCGTCCGTATCATAGTCTTAAGGATGCTCGTCCGCATCTTTAATCCATACACTGTGTCAAACACCTTTGTCTTCCTGAATATAGATACTCGTCCGTGTCTATTATTCCCCAGAAGAGTCCCTTCAGATGCAACACTCGTCCGTGTTCTCTGTTAACCAGTTGGTACTCGTCCGTATCATCATCTTTGAACGTGTGTCAGTTTGTTTCTACATGATACTCGTCCGTATCATAGTCTTAAGGATGCTCGTCCGCATCTTTAATCTATACACGATACCAAACACTTATACCTTCTTGTTTCTTGGATGTAAACGCTCGTCCGTGTTTACATTTTCCCCAGTAGATCACCAACAAATTTTCCTTTTTATCTAACACTCGTCCTGTGTTATGATACCCCGAGAGCAGCCGTCCCCTGCTGAGTGGTCGTCCTCCACTTCTTGATGGTCGTCCTCCATCATGCTCATCCGATGGCCGTCCCCATCGTTGATCTTAGCAGCCGTCCCCTGCTAGGTGGTCGTCCTCCACCTTTTGATGATCGTCCTTCATCACTTTATCCAATGGCCGTCCCCATTGTTGATTTCGGTTATCTAACATTCGTCCTGTGTTATGATAAACCCCGAGAGCGGTCGTCCCCTGCTGAGTGGTCGTCCTCCACTTCTTGATGGTCGTCCTCCATCATGCTCGTCCGATGGCCGTCCCCATCGTTGACCTTTTCTATCCGATGGCCGTCCCCATCGTTGATATTTTCGGCAGCCGTACCCTGCCAGGTGGTCGTCCTCCACCTTTGATGGCCGTCCCCATCATATTTCTTTTATCCCCAACAGAGCAGCCGTCCCCTGCTAGGTGATCGTCCTTCACCTTTGATGGCCGTCCCCCATCATCTGTTTATTTCATTTATTCTTTAACCCGATGGCCGTCCCCGTCGTGGTCCCTTTTCCTTTTTTAGCCCGATGGCCGTCCCCATCGTTGGTTACTTTACCTTTATGAACTTGATGGCCGTCCCCGTCATGTTTCATTAATCCTCAGAAATTTTACTTGATGGCCGTCCCCATCATGACTTTTTCTCCCCAGCTAGTCGGCCGTCCCCGTCTTAGTTTTACCTTTTATCTCCAGCATGTCGGCCGTCCCCGTCATTGCCTTATTTCCTGCACTTTACCAGCATGTCGGCCGTCCCCGTCATTGCTCCTTACCCAGCAGTCGTCCTCTGCTCGACGGTCGTCCTCCGTCGCCCATACTTTACGATATACTTATTTTGCCTTTACAATCTATATCCCTTTTCTTCTTCATTTTGTGAGTGCAAATTTTGGACTGTCTTTGGTATTCAATCACAAGTTATCTCGTTTGGCCTGTTAAGCCGTCGCTTACAACCTGCACAGCTAACTCATGTTTGAATAGGGGCAGCTGTAAACACCCCAAATTTGCCCTCACCCATTCACACCATGGCTTGTGATCACCCTCATATGCATAAATACAATCATATCATCTCACATCTCATTTTTTTATCCACTGGATAGTTTCTAAGGCATCTGCACCTAGGGTTTGTGATCTGAGCAATCCCAAAGCTTCTTGAGGCATTCCAAAGGCCACCAATCATCTCAGAAGGGTCCATGTGTGTTCTTGTATCATGTTACATCCTCACAGAGTCAAAATTGCAGAGGAATCACAAGAACTAGGGTTTGAGTGGATGCAGAGCCAGGATGAACTGCACAGTTGACTGAAAATTAGGGTTTTGGTTTCAAAGGCCATAACTCCAAATTTTTTGGTCATTCTTGTTTCCATTGATCTCTATATGGTATAGGTAGTATGCATATCAATTTTCATGAAGAAATTCCATGGGGAAGTCATCTGATCAAGAGTTGACTTTTCAGACAGGTCAGTGCAAAATCAGGGCATCTGAGGCCCCCAGTGACCCAACCAATGGGTGATCTTCATCATTTTGAGTGTCTATGATCTTTATTTGATCATGGAAGAAGGTTGAAGTTCATAGAAATCAAGAATTTAGGGTTTTTGCAAATGTTGACTTTTTGGGCATAGTTGACTTTTCAAGAATGCATCATTTTAGGTCAATTTTCAAGCTTTGATTCTTGGTCCAAAAAGGCTTCAAATGGAAAAACTTTGGTCATGAAAGTTGTAGATCTCATCTTTCCCTTTTCAAAAAGTACAAGAACATGATCTAATTCATCTTGGATCAAAAGTTATGGTTTGTTAAAGTTGGCAAAAATCACTAAATTTCAAGTTATGCACTAAATGGAAAACTTGCAAATTCGTGTATCAAGCATTCTAGTGACTTCAAAGTGACTTCAAAACTTCATCACATGACCACATATGCCCTAAAAAACAGAATTGGCCCAAGGGATTCTTCATTGTTTGCCTTGATTTTCAAAAGTTCCATAAAGCATTTCCATAAGTGTGCAAAAAGAGGATTCTTGGCAAATCCATGCTTCAAGGAATTATGTGATCACTAGCTGATTTCTCAACATTGCCATGACTAAAAGAAGTGCCATGCCACAAAATTCAGCAAGCATTGTTTCATGTGTATGGCACAAAATCATGAGAAAGTGCAAAGTTGTCAAGTTGCAAAAACTAGCATAGCTTGTCATCCACATGTTGCAGTCAGCCACAAGCAATCCAAGGGCTCTCCTCAACCCTAGCTGGAGCAAGACAAGACTTGAACCTGCTGCTGCCATGACCCATACTCTCAATGACACAAAATTGACCTTTTTGCAAAAGACTCCCATACTCTTGGCACAGTACACAGCCACCCTACTAACCTGCCTCACAGTCTATCCACACAAGTTGGAGACAATATAGCTAAGCATTGAGCATTGAAGCTGGCCAGAACACAACATTCACAAAAACTCACCACATTGCATTTTCTATCGAATCTGCCTCCACAGCCAAGAAACACTCAAACTTTCTTCATCATCCAACTCAATACACTCCATAGGCCTCAAACCACCAAAGCTCAAGCCTGAAACAAGCCTGACCTAAGCTCCACCATTCTTCACCCTCAGAACCAGTTCTCTTCGAATCTCACAAGCCAGCCATCAAACACCTCATCTTTCTTCACCAACAAGTCAATCACACTCAGAGGAGTCCAAACCACCCATTACACTGACCTAAAACAGCCTGTACACCAAGGTCATTCTCTGCTATATCAGTTTGGTAACCCTTGAAATAGCTTGCAAAACTTCATTCCAAGCCTGCCATTAGCACCAGGGGAGTCATTGGAGCTAGCTTGCATCAAGAAACTGCTCTGAAAGCCCAGAAACAGGAGTTGTCACCTCAGGTATGGTCATGAAACTTTCCTCTCAAAGCTTGGTTTTTAAGTTATAAATTGATTATTCATGTCTTACTGGTCATGGGGTTGGCTTCAGAATCAAAAATGAGTGAAAACTGAGCTTGTATGGTCCCTCTGAATTTTTGCCCGTGAATTTCTTTCCTTTCGATTCCTTTGATTCTTGGTGCATAAATGTTGTTTGAGCTTGGATTCGTGACCTAGGAGGTTAGAGGATCATTTGGGTGTGCCTGATTTGTAGAATAGTTGCTTGATTCGTGTTCTAGGGTTTTTGTGCAACCGGAGAAGATGACCGGAGCTCCTCTCCGGTCACCTGAGGGTGATTAACCCTAAACTCAGGTCATTATGGCCGTTTGAATGATGAGCGTAGGATCTGTAGACTTTGTTGACTTCCCGCTGCTTTGAATGGCCCAGATCAATCCCATTAACCCTAATCCACGTGTTAGGCTTAATTAATCACAATTTAATTAATTAAGTCAGAAGCTGTGTGGACCCTTGGATCTGCGCGCCAGTCAACCATCCCTAGCCTAGTTTGAATCTCCACCTTAGGATTAGATTACTTTTCACTTAACTCAGATTAAATCAATTTTATTTTCATTTCTTTTCATTAAATTTGTACAATTAATTTAAAATAGGTAAAAATTCATAAAAATTATGAAACTTTTTCTTTAAGGTTTTATTAATTTTTATGACACAAAAATATTTTTATTTTATTTTTTTATCATTAAAAAAGTATTTTTAAATATTTAAAAGATTATTTTTAATTGATTAATGGGAATTAATTAATTAAAAATACTTTTAAGTATTTAAAAATCACAAAAAAATTCATGAAATGTTCTAAGACATTTAGAAACATTGTCCAACCTTCAAACCAAATTTCTTTTTGATCTTGATGCTTTTTAAGAATTTTTCATGGGATTAAATCATATTTTGTGCATTATTTTGATCACAAGTTTAAAAATTCATTTCTGCCTATTGGTGAAGGTTGAGACATTGATTCTTTTTGCATTGTTTTCCATTTGACATGTATTTTCAAGGATAAAAAGGCCATGATTTGATCTTGCATTTTCTAATTGATTGGCATTTCTTTTGTTAAGAACCCTAAAAAACCCTAATAACTTGCAAAAATCATATCTTGAGTTTGGTTGAGAGTTGAGAGCTCCCCTTTGGGCATTGGTTTGTTATAGGTCTAGGGTTTCTTTGGGTGCCATTTTCCATTTTTTATCTTAGGGTTTGCTTCTGTTTTTGGTTTGTGTTTGATGTTTGATCCATAAACCCTAATTTGGGCTTCCATTTGCATCCTTCTTGCATTCTCTTGCATAACATGACTTGTCTTTGCATTTTGTGCACTCTTGTGATTCATTTGACATCTTAAGACATGTATGAAACATCATTGATCATTGCATTACATCTTTGCCATGCCATTTGTCTTGTATGCTTCATGACATTTCATGTTTATTCATGTTCCTTAACTTGCATCATTTGCATCCATAACTTTGTATGAGCATCCCTATGCCTTGTCTCATTGTTTGCAACACTTCATAACATCATAATCATCATGTGCATGCTTCTGGTTTGGCCTAGCATCATGTCATTTCTTTTCATTTAGCATTGCATTGCATTTGTTTCTAACATTTCAGGTGGTAAGGAAACATGGGAAGTGAATCTGCCTTCACTTCTCATAACTTTTCTTCTTATCTCTCTTGCATAGCATGCTGCATTTATACATGTGTTTGAGTTTGAGCTTGCTCATTCTTCTCCTCCCCACTTTCTTTCTTCAAGTGACTTGACTTCTTGAATGAAGCAAGTCACTTTGCTTCTCTTGATCCTGTTCATCTGCTTCCTGGTGGTTCCATTGAAGATTGTTCTTGAAAACCTCACAAACCTTAGGACCAACCAAGCATGATAATGAATTAGGGTTTTGACTAGTCCCCCATAGTTCTTACCTTTATGTCTTTTTGTGTCTCTCTTCTCATCTCATAATCAGAGATTAAACCCTCAAGGCTCTAAGACTTTGTGATTAGGGTTATGCCTGTATCCTTCTTTTAGGATGGAGTGTATAACTTTAATCCTAAGTATTAAACCCTTAAGGTGTTCAAATCTCTTAATCAATTCATTTAATAAGTATCAAGACATCACACTTGTAACTTGGGCCTTGCATTAGGGTTCTAATTCTTCCCTAAGTGGTTAAGAAGGACTAACCCTAGTGTTAATGGACAAGTCCCCCTCAAGTTGTCTTACAAACCATAAAAACACTTCATCATCATACTGTAAACACCCCAAATTTGCCCTCACTCATTCACACCATGGCTTGTGATCATCTCATATGCATATACACAATCATATCATCTCACATCTCATTTTTGAATCACTGGATAGTTTCTAAGGCATCTGCACCTAGGGTTTGTGATCTGAGCAACCTCAGGGCCTCTTGAGCCATTCCAAAGGCCACTAATCAACTCAAAGGGATCCATGTGTGCTCATACATCATATTCCATCTCCTCAAAGTCAAAATTGCAGAGGAATCACAAGAACTAGGGTTTGAGTGGATGCAGAGCCAGGATGAACTGCACAGTTGACTGAAAATTAGGGTTTTGGTTTCAGAGGCCATAACACCAAATTTTTTGGTCATTCTTGTTTCCATTGATCTCTATATGGTATAGGGAGTATGCATATCAATTTTCATGAAGAAATTCCATGGGGAAGTCATCTGATCAAAGGTTGACTTTTCAGACAAGTCAGTGTAAAATCAGGGCATCTGAGGCCCCCAATGACCCAACCAATGGGTGATCTTCATCATTTTGAGTGTATATGATCTTTATTTGATCATGGAAGAAGTTTGAAGTTCATGGAAATCAAGAATTTAGGGTTTTTGCAAAAGTTGACTTTTTGGGTTTTGTTGACTTTTCAAGAATGCATCCTTTTAGGTCAATTTTCAAGCTTTGATTTATGATCCAAAAAGGCTTCAAATGGAAAAACTTTGGTCATGAAAGTTGTAGATCTCATCTTTCCCTTTTCAAAAAGTACAAGAACATGATCTAACTCTTCATGGATCAAAAGTTATGGCCATGCAAAGTTGCCAAAAATCATTGTTTTTCAAGTCATGCACTAAGTGGAAATTTTGCAAAGTTTTGAATCAAGTCAAATGCAGCCTCTAGTTCATGTCAAACCATTATGTAAACATTCCCTAAGTCCATAAAATCAGATTTGAACCAAGTTTGTCCTTGATTTCATGCTTGGGTGGCCAAAGGATCACATGTGAAACATAAGCTAGCCAAGTTGCAAAAACTCATGATTCATTTCCTACAACTTGCAGCATTGGAAGCTGACTTTGGGCTAGCCTTTCCCTCACCTTTTGCTGCGCCAGCCATACTCTTGTACTTGCCTAGCATCACACCATGCCCTATCTTACACAAAAGTAGATTTTATGCAAAAGCAAACTCACCTATCACAGCTGCACAAGTCACATCTCACAGCCACTTGCATTATTTTATTCATTCATTTTGCAAGCCATATGACATAGAAACCAAGGCTGAAAGGATATACATTCACAACTTACACCAAAACACCCCAACTTGCAACTTCCTTCGAATTCCAACACACAGCCTGCAAACACCCAAGTCTTTGTTTCCATCCATCTCACCTTGATCTATAGGACACAAAGCATCAAGAAACAAGGCCTGAAACCACCAAAAACACTCACTGCCATCACCAACCCTCATACTGCAGATTCATTCGAATCTCTTTCCTCAAGCCACAAACACTTCAACCAACACCATAAACCTTCTCAACACACCTCATAGGTCATAAACAACCCATCACCATGACTTGAAAGGGCCAGAAACTCATCTGCCATTTTTGACTGAGTTGAAGCTGAAGCATTCGAATCTCCTTCTCCAGTAAACCTAAACTCCATTTGAGCATTCAAGCATCTTTGGTGGGCCAAGAGGAGCAGGTTGCATCAAGGAAAGTGGCCTGAAAGTTCCAAAATCAAAAGCTCCAAATCTCAGGTAGTTCCAAATAACTTTTTCCAGAAATCTCTTTTCTAGTTACAAACTTGTTCCTTATGCTCTCCTGATCATGCTGATGTTCTTATTTTTTGAAATGGATGCGTTTTGAGAATTTAATTGCTGTTTGAAGCTCACGAACCCTAAAACTTAGTTGCTTCGATTCAGCTTGATTAGGTAATATAAATTTGTTTTGAGAGAGGGGTTTAGTTCGTGAGGTGTTGGAGATCATTTCCCATAGCTTAGTTTTCATTTATGATGCGTTTTGAGAGGTTTTGAGGTTTTTCAGGTGACCTGCTGGCCGGAGAAGACGACCGGAAGTCTTCTCCGGCCGCCTGAGTTTAGTTTGCCCTAATTGTCATTAATTATGTCAGTTTGAATTCTGGCCATTGATACGCGCTGACTTGTTGACTTCCCACTCTTTTTGATGGCCAGGATCCATTCATTAACCCTAATCAGAATTAATTAAGTTAATTAATTAGGTTTTAGAAGTTTGAATGTGAGCCACACGATTACGCGCGCAGTCAACCCACCCATTCCCAGGATCAATCCCATGCGTCCATCCTGCATACTTTCCATTAAATTTGATTTTTAATTCATTTTATTTCTTTTATCTTGTACAATTTATTTAAAATAGTTAAAAAATCATAAAAATTATGAAACTTTTTCTTTAAGGTTTTATTAATTTTTATGACTCAAAAATATTTTTATTTTATTTTTTATCACTGAAAAAGTATTTTTAAATATTTAAAAGATTATTTTTAATTGATTAATGAGAATTAATTAATTAAAAATACTTTTAGGTATTTAAAAATTACAAAAAAATTCATGAAATGTCCTAAGACATTTAGAAACATTGTCCAACCTTCAAACCAAATTTCTTTTTTGATCTTGATGCATTTTAAGAATTTTTCATTGAATTAAATCATTTTTGATGCATTATTTTGATCATAAGTTTGAAAATTCATTTCTGTCTTTTGGTAAAGGTTGAGACATTGATTCTTTTTGCATTGCTTTCCATTTGACATGTACTTTCAAGGATAAAAAGGCCAAGATTTGATCTTGCATTTTCTAATTGATTGGCATTTCTTTTGTTTCAAACCCTAAAAAACCCTAATAACTTGTAAAATTCATATCTTGAGTTTGGGTGAGAGTTGAGAGTTCCCCTTTGGGCAGTGGTTCATTATAGGTCTAGGGTTTCTTTAGGTACCATTTTTCATTTTTTATGTTAAGGTTTGCTTCTGTTTTTGGTTTGTGTTTGATGTTTGATCCATGAACCCTAATTTGGGCCTTTCTCTTGCATCCTTCTTGCATTTCCTTGCATAACATGACTTGCCATTGCATTTTGTGCATTCTTATGATTCATTTGACATCTTAAGACATGTATGAAGCATCATTGATCATTGCATTACATGTTTGCCATGCCATTTGCCTTATATGATTCATAACATTTCATGCTTGTTCATGCTCCTACACTTGCATCACTTGCATTCATAATCTTGTATGAACATCTCATTGTCTTCCCTCATGTTTGCAGCACTTCATAACATCATAATACTCATGTGTTGCTTCTGGTTTTGCTTTGCATCATGTCATTGCATCTCATTCTTGCATTGCATTGCATTTGCTCCTAACATTTCAGGTGGTAAGTAAACTTGAGAAGTGAATTTGCCTTCACTTCTCATAACTTTTCTTCTCATCTCTTTTTGCATACCTTGCTGCATTTTTTACTTGTGCTTGAGTTTGAGCTTGCTCATACTTCTTCCTCCCACTTTCTTTCTTCAAGTGACTTGACTTCTTGAATGAAGCAAGTCACTTTGCTGCTCTTGATCTTATTCATCTGCTTCCTGGTGGTTCATCTGAAGATTGTTCTTGAAAGCCTCACAAACATTAGGACCAACCAAGCATGATAATGAATTAGGGTTTTGATTAGTCTCCCCCATAGTTTTTACCTTTGTGTCTCTCCTTGAGTCATCTCTTCTCACCTCATAATCAGGGACTAAACCCTCAAGGCTTTAAGACTTTGTGATTAAGATCATGCCTGCATCCTTCTTTTAGGATGGAGTGTATAACTTTAATCCTAAGTCTTGGACCCTTAAGGTGTTGAAATCTCTTAATTAATCCATCTAATAAACATCAAGACATTACACTTGTAACTTGGGCCTTGCACTAGGGTTCTAATTCTTCCTTAATTGGTTAAGAAGGACTAACCCTAAAGTTAATGGACAAGTCCCCCTCAAGTTGTCTTACCAATCATAAAAAACACTTCATCATCATAACCATTAATAAAATTCACTTAATCAAAGGTTTGTTTTGTCATGGGGTTAATCCCTAATCATGGATTAAGTTGAGGATTCTTCCTCAGCTTAAACATTCTCATCTATTATCCTTCTTTTAGGATGGTGTAATGAGTCTGTTAAATCCCTGATTATGGCTTAACCTCATTACTTAACACTAAACAAAAACACCAAAAACATCTAAATAATCAACAAGTAGGTTAATGATCTTAACCCTACACCAAAGGTGATTAAGTGTGAAAATCTGACTTCACACTTAAGGTAAGTCTCATTACCCCTAATCAGAGGGGAGATGTGATGAGTTTACTAACCCATTGGTTTAGGCTTAAGCTCATTATCTTATGACAAACTCCAAAAAAGAAATAAAAGACTGAAAACTCAAAAACAAACAATAATCGTCTCCTTCGGGATTCTTTTCTCATCACCTTCACTCACAAACGAGAACTTGCTTCTTCCGTCTAATGCAAGACAGTAAGCATCTGTGCCATACAGATCACACACTTGAGCATAGACAAGTAAGCAGTTCACAAGTCAATTCATCTTTCAGTCTCTTTGGGTCGAACTACGGTGTTCTGACTTCCTCATTGCACGAGAGGATACGTAGGCATAACTTAACGGTTATCGAACAAAAGTCTCTGTATATCCCCCCTCTTCCAGTTTCTTTCTTTTAGCCTCATTATCATGAGCAATTCATTTCATTCCTGATCTCACACTGACACTTCATTTATACACATCACTTATACACTGACACCTGTACATATTGCTTTCCAGCTCCTTCATACACAGATTGCACTGACACTACCCCTTTAAAACACAGATCTTTTAAGCGTGGATCCCGTCGAGTACGGCGGACAATCTGGGTGCTAATACCTTCCCAGGTTGTAACCAACCCCCTTTCTCAGTCTCTCTGGTTCGCAAACCGTCTTATCCATCTTTTTCTAGGCCTATGCAGCATTGCCTTTCCTCCGGGATAAAAATGCCTAGCTGGCGACTCTATTCATCCTCCAGTGAGTTCACGGCTGTGTGTTCTCACTGTTCCCTTCGCCGACCGTTCGCGTCTGTACCTTCATTTGATCATTTTCATTTGTCGGGAGCGACAGCTTGGCGACTCTGCTGGGGACCCTTATACTGCAACCAGGGCTTCTGGTTCTTTTTGTGGGTTCCTCCTAGCGCTTGATTGATTTGTGTTTACTGGGGTGTTAGGTGTTATTTGTGTTTGTATATTTGCTTTATTTACTGCTTTCTGTACAGCTTTATTTATTGCTTTCTTTACAGTTTTCATATATATCATACTGTCATGCTGTCTGTGCTGGATCTGGTTTTGCCTTGGTGGGTGGGGTTCCATTGAGAGTTTAGGTCCTATACCTGGGATCTGAGTGACACCTAGGCTAGAGTGAATCATATTCTTTCCCAGTCAATTTTCAGTCTGGTGCGGGAATATGAAACACGGTTCAGATATGGGTTTCTTCTTGAGAACTCTGTGTTGCAGATTTCCTGCAATGCTAGGGGGATCTGGGAAGCCTGCTAAGTCTGGATGACCTTTTAGTATTGACCTTCAGAAACTGAGGTGAATTAGAGGAGGAATTGTTATGATAATTGTAAACACTGTACCTCCGGGTTAGAAGTGTTTACACTTCTCATAACTAATCCAAGTCTGAGGATCCTTGTTCTAGATCACTACCTGTGAGGGGGTTGGGTTGTTTACAGGTTTGCAGGTACCTTGACCTCAGAATACCCTGTTACTTTGACTTTGTTAAGAATGCTTCATGTTGGATAGTTCTTGTGATTCTAAAACCCTGGACATGTGGCTCTTTATTTGAGTCCCCTACCTTGGTTACTGGATTTATAGGCCTCCATCTGGAATTCTTGAACACACATGGACCTATACCAAGGCAGTTATTCAGATCCAGCTCAGTCACAGACCCTTGCATTTCATCTGCATACATCCTCATTGCATCATATTAACATGTGCTTATTTGTTTTTCAGGGTATCCATTTCATCAGGTTTTGGTTTTGACCCCATCTGCAGCTTTGACCCATCATCACCAGCATCTGTTTCAGTTTTAGTTGTCTGCTTCAGCACCAGCCTATCAGTGGCTATCTCTCTCTACTTCAACATTGTCACCAGCACCTCATTTAGCCCTCAGCATCATGGCTCCAAAGAAGAACAACATCACCTATCATTTCTTCCAGCCAGATTTGTCAGACCTCAGGAGGATCCAAACCCTGATTACACCAGATTACATCCCTTTGTTCAGGGAACATTATGGGGACATACTTGACCTAGTTATGGACATGGACCCATCTCAAAGGAGCCTAATCCATACCTGCATCCAGTTCTATGACCCCCCTTTGAGATGCTTTACATTTCAGGACTTTCAGTTGGGGCCTCTTCTAGAAGAATATTCATCTCTGACTGGTTTGCCTATCAAGAGGGAGATCCCATTCAACCCTGAAATGGACTTTCCCAGCAATGGGGAGATAGCCAAAGCTTTGCACCTGGAACCTGCTTTGATTGAACAACACATGACCTCTAAATCTAGTGTCCCTGGATTACAGCTGGACTTCCTAATCTCTCAAGCTAGTCTGAAGGCCTCCCTGGGGGATTGGAAAGCTGTTTGTGCTCTGTTGGCTTTAAGTGTGTATGGAATTGTGTTATTTGCAGATGAGCCCAGATTCATCAGCAAGAGTGCAATCCATTTGTTCATCTTGAAGAACCCAGTGCCTACCTTGTTGGGTGATCTCTATTACTCAGTACATCAGAGGAATGAGAAACAGAGAGGGAAGCTAGTGAGGATTTGTGCTCCACTATTCCATGCCTGGCTTCTCAAGCATCTACCTAAGACAGATGCATTCCTAAACCCTCACCAGCAAAGCAACTGGGCAAGGAGACTTTCTGTCCTAACTGCAGCAGATATCAGATGGTGCAATCAAAGTACCAAGGGCAGAGACATAATCACTAACTGTGGGCATTTTCCTAATGTGCCTTTGGTAGGAGTCAAGGGAAGTATCAATTACAACCCCCTGCTGTTCAAGAGGCAATTGGGTTATGCACTGGTTCATGCTCCTAGGGAAAAGGAATTGGCTGAGACCCTCTACTGTGAGAACAAGGTCAGTCTGACAACTGTTAGGCAGGCTGCTTGGGCCTGGGATCATATTCAAACCAAGGGAGTCACCATTCTTGGGAAGTGCAATAATGTGGCATCAGCCCAATATCATGAGTGGTCCTATGCTAGGGCCCAAATCTCAGGATTACCCTTCACCATCAAAGACATGCCTGAGTCATCATCAGCACCACCCCCTGCCACTGTTGGTCTGGAGGAGTTTGAAAGCCTGAAGGAAAGGAATGAGAAGTTATCTCAAGCCTTGCAGAAGACCCTTCGGGAAAGGAGTGAAGGTGTGAGGGGGATTGAAAGGTTGGAGAAGTTGAGGGTGGAACACTTGGCTAAAATTGAAAAGTCTGGAGAGTACATCAACAAGTCTAAAGCTGGTGAGCAGATTCTGAAGAATGCCTGTAAAGAAGCCCAGTTCCAAAGAGCAAGAACAGACTTGTATTTGAAAGAGAGTCAAGCCAGGTGGGTCCGGATCACTGAGGCCCGTACTCTAGAAGACAAGAGAGTTCAGGACAAAATGGAGCAGATGGAAAAAGCCCTGGCAGCAGCCCAGAAGGAAATTTCAGAGCTAGAAATCAGAGCTGGAGTGAAGAGGTCTAAAGACCAAAGTCAGAACAAGAAGTTGACTGCAGCTGTTGCAACCAGAAATCTTCTCATCAGAAGTCTCACGGAGCGCCCGGCTGATCCTGTGACCGAAGCACTTCTTAAGGAAGTTCGTGAGGATGAGTTTGGCCTCGGAGTTTGATCATTTGCTTGTTGCTATTTCTTTTCATGTACTTTTGCTTTTTGATTATGTATTTTGACCCCTAGAGGGCTGGTGTTGTAAGAATGAACAAATTGTATTATGATTGTCCTTTGTAATATATTTATGTTGGTTTCCACCCGAGTGCATGGCAAAAGCAACTTCAACAGCATCATCCTCGAGGGTCTGGAAGGGTCAAAACTGAAGACCAAACCGGATACCCTTGATAGCAAATAAGCACAACTGCATTGCATACTAACCCTCTTTGTTTGTTTTGTAGGTTTTGTTTTATTGATACTAACCTCTGTTGTGATATTCAGGCAGAATTGCTCGTCGCCGGGTGTTTCCTCTCAACAGGCCACACAGGTACCCAACTAGAAGCAACCTTCCGGGCATCCAAATGGACCAGTTGCAGCAAGATCTCAACGAGGCCAGAACCCAGATGGCTAACGAAAGGGTGGAGATGAGAACCCAGATCACTCAATTCATGGAGGTGATGAATAATTTAGCTCAGAGCCAGGAGAGGCTTAGAGTGTTGGTAGAAGGGAGAACTCAAGAGGACCCCCATGTAGGAACTGCTGGCACAAGCAACAACGAAAGGGTGCAACCACATGTTAATCCCCCGGTGTTTGGCCCACATCTACATCCTGAGATCCACATTCCCGCAAACGTTCAGGGAACGGCTACTGCAGCCAGAGTACTTCAAGAGGATCCTCAGGAGGACCAATTCACAGTCATGGGTGCTGGAGAGGAGGCCTATGATAGGCGATTGGATGAGATAGCTGAAAAATTGAGATCACTGGAGTCTCAAAATTCTCTGGGCTTTGACGTCATGGACATGGGGCTGGTAGACGGGGTCAGGATCCCCCACAAGTTCAAGCCTCCATGTTTCGAAAAGTATAATGGGACTTCATGCCCCCGAACTCATTTGCAGTCATTCCTGGGAAGATTAAAAGCTTATACAATGGATGAGAAACTTTGGATGTTCTACTTCGAAGACAGTCTGACTGGAGCATCAAGGGAATGGTATTCCCACTTGACAAGGGCAACTGTGAGATGCTGGAAGGACCTGGCAGAGGCCTTCATCCGACAGTATCAATACAACTTAGACATGGCACCCAACAGGACTCTCCTGATGGGAATGTCACAGTCGTCGAGGGAAAGTTTCCGTGAATACGCCCAAAGATGGAGGCAATTGGCCGCTGCTGTTCAACCACCAATGTCTGAGAGAGAAATGGCAGACATGTTCATGAACACTCTCCAGGGGACATATATTGACAGGTTGGCCGCTTTCTCTTCCACTAGCTTCGCTGACGTTGTCATAGCTGGGGAAAGGATTGAAAGCCTGTTAAAAATGGGTAAGATATCTGATAATGGTGCAAGCTCGTCCAGTGGTACAAGAAAGCCTTTTGCAGGCCCGAGAAGATCTGGCGAGACCAATGCCATTCACACCAACAGGGGTAGGCCCCAGTATGTTCCAAGAACAATAGCAGCAGTCACAATCCCTGCTCCAGCTCATCCTCAGCCCGTTTATCAACCTCCTCAACAAAATTTCCAACAACAACCCCAGTACCAGCAAAATCAATATCCTCCAAGAAACAACTACAACAACAACTCCAACAACAACAATCAACAGAGGCCATTCCAACAGAGGCCCTCTCAAGCTAACAGGGTGATAGACCCGATTCCAATGCCATATACTGCCTTATTGCCACAACTTCTGAAACTCAACCTAGTTGAGCTAAGAACGTTGGCACCTCCGGATCCAAACAGTCTACCAAGAAACTATGACTCCAACGCTAGGTGTGCTTTTCATTCCAACGCACCTGGTCACAGTACAGAAAAATGCAGGGCTCTGCATATGAAGGTACAAGACTTGGTAGACTCCAAGGCTTTGAATTTTGCACCTCCGCCCAACGTCAACAAAAACCCAATGCCACACCATGGTGGTCCCCGAATTAACGCCATTGAAGAAGACCAACAGTCTTATTTGATAACTAGTGTGGATCAGATCAGGACGCCATTGGTGGAAATCAAGGCTCAGCTCCGTGAAAATGATATATTTCCGGGGTGTGAGCTGGGGTGCCCCTACTGCAATATCTCATGGAATGGGTGTGAAGACTTGAGGAATGGCATTGACAACCTTATCAAGAGTGGCCTCTTACAAATCACTACATCATTTCCGGCACATCCGGCAGCTTCATCAGCAGCGGTTTCAGACCCTCCTACAAATGCAACAACTACTGTTCCAGCAACATCAGCAAGTACTTTATCTGTTCTACCCAATGATCAGTTTTCAACGGTTTCTCCTGCTACAACTTCAGCTTCAGTTCATTTCGACTCTCCATCAACAACAACAGTTCTTTCAACAGAACCTCCTACAACACCAGCAAACAATCATGAAGATGTCTCTACAGTTACCATCTTCTACGATCCAGAAAATAATTCCGCCTATCATTCAGAGGATGCTGCTCCCACTAGAGCACCAGTTACCATCTTCTATGATCCACAAACAATTGCAACCCCTTCAGCAGCAGCAATCAGTCCAGTTACCGTCACGGTGCCTGGACCTGTACCATATGAAAGCAATAGGGCCATCCCCTGGCACTATGGCTCTGACTTATACTGTGGAGGGAAAAGAATCACTCTGGAAACATCAGCACCTGCACCACAAATTGATAATGTGGGCGGAGGCGGAGGCTTCACCCGAAGCGGACGTCTCTTTGCTTCACAAGTCCAAAGACCTACTGCCGAAGCAGAAGCTGTTGCCAAGGCCAAGGGTAAAGGCCCGGTGCAGGAAGATCCAGCTGCCAAAGAAGCCCTGAAGACTCCATTTGATCAGGAAGTTGATGAGTTCATGCGGATCATCAAGAAGAGTGACTATAAAGTTGTGGATCAACTTCACCAGACCCCATCCAAAATCTCCATTCTCTCACTGCTTATGTGCTCCGAAGCCCATCGGAATGCACTACTGAAAGTACTGCACGCAGCTTACGTGCCGGAGGAGATTACTGTCAACCAGTTAGAAACGGTCGTTGGAAATGTCACTGCTAGCAATGGGCTAGGCTTTACCAATTCTGACCTGACAGTGGATGGCCGCAATCACAACAAAGCCTTGCACATAACTATGGAATGCAAAGGAGCTGTCCTTTCACATGTGCTGGTGGACACAGGATCATCCCTGAATGTCTTACCAAAGAAGGCTCTGGTGAAGCTTGAATATGATGGACTGGCATTGAGACCCAGCAACCTGGTGGTTAGAGCCTTTGATGGCTCAAAGAGATCGGTTCTGGGAGAAGTAGAGCTGCCTGTGACAATTGGCCCGCAGACTTTTAAAACTATCTTTTATGTGATGGACATTCAGCCCGCCTACAGCTGTTTGTTGGGTAGACCCTGGATTCACGCCGCTGGCGCAATAACGTCTACCCTTCACCAAAAGTTAAAATATGAGTGGGAAGGCCAAGTTGTCACAATCTGTGGGGAGGAGGATATATTTGTCAGCCATCTGGCTACTTACAAGTATATTGAAATGGATGGAGAGATCGTTGAAACCATGAGCCAAGGTTTTGAAGCCTTGAATGTGAATGAAGCATCTGCTGTTTCGGGGATCTCCATGTCGTCATACCAACAAGCCCGGAAGGTTGTTGAGGAAGGAACTGCCCTAGGCTGGGGCAAAATTTTAGCTGTGGAGGAGAAGAAGGACAAGTTTGGGTTGGGTTACAAACCAACTCAACATCAAGTGAAGGCTGCTGCAGAGCCAGGATTTGTCAGTGGGGGAATGCTAACCCCCGATGCTATCAACTGCCTGGAAGACGAGCTGGAAGAGGAGCACAACCTGGAGAATTGGATTCGTCCGAAGATCCCGGGGAGCAGTGTCTCGAACTGGTCTTCCCAGGGAATTATAAGTGTTACTCGAGCAGAGTAATTATTATTTCCTGTATTTTATAAGCATGCATCAAAGTCTTGCATCTTGCCCAAGATGACAAGACTCATTTTGTAATCAGGGCCATCTGTACTTTTGTGCAAACAAGATTAAATTAATGAAATATCAGACAATCTTTTTGCAAACGAGTCTTTTTCTTTTATGCTCACTGTTTTTCCATTTTTCTTTTTGTACAAAAATAAATGGCAGTGTTTTTCAAAATGACAACTTCATTTCACTTTTTCTAAATAAGACTAAAATCAGATCACTAAAATGAACCATTTAAACCCTTGCAGAGAGTGCCATCCTGACCGCACCGACAACAGCACGGCTATGACATCGTATGACTTTGACAATCCGATCAATCAAGCTGACGAAGGGGTTGAAGAAGAATACGAGCTTCCTGAAGAGCTAGCCAGGTTGTTAAGACAAGAGGAAAAGGTTATTACCCCTCATCAGGAGGAGGTTGAAGTGATTAATCTTGGTACAGAGGAAAATGTGAAAGAAGTCAAGATCGGGGCCTGCCTGCAAAATTCAGTAAAGAAGCAACTGATAGATCTACTGCAAGAGTATGTTGATGTGTTTGCTTGGTCGTATCAAGACATGCCTGGGTTGGACACCGATATAGTTGTGCACAAGTTGCCTTTGAGGGAAGAGTGCCCACCGGTCAAACAAAAGCTACGCCGTACTCGTCCAGACATGGCTATGAAAATCAAGGAAGAGGTACAAAAGCAATGGGACGCCGGGTTCCTTGCTGTAACTAGCTACCCGCCGTGGGTTGCTAACATAGTACCTGTGCCTAAGAAGGACGGTAAGGTAAGAATGTGTGTTGATTACCGGGATCTGAACAGAGCCAGCCCGAAAGATGATTTCCCACTACCTCACATTGATGTATTGGTTGATAATACGGCTCAGTTCTCGGTATTCTCCTTCATGGATGGATTTTCAGGATACAACCAGATCAAAATGTCACCTGAAGACATGGAGAAGACAACATTCATTACACCTTGGGGCACGTTCTGTTATAAGGTGATGCCATTCGGACTGAAGAATGCTGGTGCCACATATCAACGGGCTATGGTAACACTATTCCACGATATGATCCACAAAGAAATAGAATGTTATGTGGATGATATGATTGCCAAGTCCCTTACAGAGGAAGACCATCTGGTGAATCTGCTCAAGTTGTTCAAGCGTCTGAGAAAATATCAACTGAAGTTGAACCCCAACAAATGCACATTCGGGGTGCGGTCCGGTAAGCTGTTGGGCTTTATTGTAAGCGAGAAAGGGATTGAGGTTGACCCTGATAAAGTCAAAGCCATCCAAGAGATGCCTGCACCGAAAACAGAGAAAGAAGTTCGAGGGTTCTTGGGTAGATTGAACTACATTTCGAGGTTCATATCTCACCTCACAGCAACCTGTGAACCCTTGTTCAAGCTGCTAAGAAAAGAACAAACGGTCAGGTGGAACGAAGATTGCCAAAGGGCTTTTGACAAGATCAAAGAGTATCTGCAAGAACCTCCAATCCTCATGCCGCCAGTTGAAGGAAGACCTCTAATCATGTACTTGACAGTATTAGAAGAGTCAATGGGGTGTGTGCTGGGCCAGCATGACGAGTCTGGTCGAAAAGAGTATGCAATATACTACCTAAGCAAAAAGTTTACCGACTGTGAACAACGTTATTCACTGCTCGAGAAAACTTGCTGTGCTTTAGCGTGGGCTGCTCGCCGACTGAGACAGTATATGTTGACCCACACTACCTTGTTAATCTCAAAAATGGACCCAGTCAAGTACATATTTGAGAAGCCAGCTCTTACTGGGAGGGTTGCAAGATGGCAGATGATTCTCACAGAATACGACATACAGTACACCTCTCAGAAAGCCATCAAGGGCAGTGTACTATCTGAATATCTTGCTGAGCAACCCATTGATGATTACCAGCCAATGAGGTTTGATTTCCCGGATGAAGACATCATGTTCATTAAAGCAAAAGATCACGAAGAGCCTATTCACACTGAAGGGCCTGACCCAGAAGAAGAATGGATCATGATGTTTGACGGGGCTGTTAACATGAATGGCCGTGGTGTTGGTGCAGTACTCATTACACCAAAAGGAGTTCACATGCCTTTCTCGGCAAAACTCACTTTCAACTGCACTAACAACGAAGCTGAATACGAAGCTTGCATTATGGGTCTTGAGGAAGCCATCGACCTCAGGATCAAAACATTGACCGTATTCGGAGATTCAGCTTTGGTAATCAATCAGACCAACGGAAAATGGTACACACACCAAGATCATCTGATACCTTACAGGGATTATACAAGAAGGTTATTGACTTTCTTCACAACAGTCAAACTTGAGTATATCCCTCGAGACGAAAATCAGTTTGCAGATGCCTTGGCTACCATTTCATCCATGATCAAAGTTCAAGCAGCAAACTTTGTACCTCGGATTTCAGTGTCGAGACTTGATAGACCAGCATATGTATTTGCAGCAGATATTGCTAAAGATGATAAGCCTTGGTTCCACGACATTAAGTGCTTCTTGGAGGATCAAACATACCCACCTGGGGCATCTTCCAATGATAAGAAGACTTTGAGAAGGCTTGCTGGGAGTTTCTTTCTGAACACTGACGGATCTTTATACAAAAGGAACTTTGACATGGTACTTCTCAGATGCGTTGATAAGGTGGAAGCAGATCTACTGATGCATGAAGTGCACGAAGGCTCTTTTGGTACCCATGCTGGAGGGCATGCAATGGCTAAGAAATTGTTAAGATCAGGCTATTACTGGATCACAATGGATGCAGACTGTTGTGCCTATGCCAGGAAATGCCACAAATGCCAGATCTATGCAGATAAAGTGCATGTACCCCCAAATCCTTTGAACATCATGTCTTCACCATGGCCCTTCGCTATGTGGGGCATTGACATGATTGGCAAGATTGAGCCAACTGCCTCGAACGGCCACAGATTCATCCTGGTCGCCATCGACTATTTTACAAAGTGGGTTGAAGCAGCCTCATATGCAAATGTCACAAGGCAAGTGGTAGCCCGATTCCTGAAAAGAGATATCATCTGTCGGTATGGAGTTCCCGAGCGAATCATTACTGACAATGGTTCTAATCTAAACAACAAAATGATGGCTGAATTATGCCGGGACTTCAAGATCCAACATCACAATTCTTCTCCTTACAGGCCAAAGATGAACGGCGCTGTTGAGGCAGCAAATAAGAATATCAAGAAGATTGTGCAAAAAATGGTAGTCACTTACAGAGACTGGCATGAAATGTTACCATTCGCCTTGCATGGGTACCGCACATCAATCCGAACATCCACTGGGGCAACACCGTATCAACTTGTGTATGGTATGGAGGCAGTCCTACCAGTTGAAGTTGAATTACCCTCGCTACGGGTATTAATGGATGTCAAACTGAGTGAAGCAGAATGGGTTAGGTCCCGATACGAGCAACTAAGTCTGATCGAAGAGAAAAGATTGGCTGCAATCTGCCATGGGCAGCTATATCAGAAGAGAATGAAGAAAGCCTTCGATCAGAAAGTCAGGCATCGAGAGTACCAAGTGGGAGATCTTGTGCTGAAAAGAATCCTCCCTCCTCATACAGACCACAGGGGCAAATGGACTCCGAATTATGAAGGACCATTCGTCGTCAAGAAAGTTTTCTCTGGTGGAGCACTGATGCTCAGCACCATGGATGGTGAAGATTTTCCATCCCCTGTGAATTCAGATGCAGTTAAAAAATACTTCGCATAAAATGACCCGCTGGACACAAAAACAGAATGTAAGTCCAGGCAAAAATAGGGCATCCCGGCGAGTCAAAAACAGAATAAAAGACTCGGGCAAAAATAAGGGAAATAAACAAAAAATGTACACCCGCTGAGTTGAAAAGCTGCATTGGACAGCTCAGGCAAAAATGGGTATCCCGATGGATTGAAAACCCGAAAGGGCGATCCATGCAAAATAAGGGAATAAGCGAACAACTGCATTCTGAATTCGTCTGTATCCCCTACAACTTGGAAAACTCAACAGAATCAAGCTCCGATCAGAATCAACTCCCTCCAGAAAGCAAGACGAGAAGAGCGTCATTGTCATACGAGTCATAGCGGGAGAGGAAGCTCCTCGAAGCGTCATCAATACTGCCAGCACTTTGTTTCTCAATTTGTAACATTCTCCTCATTTCAGGAGATATGTCTCTTTGACTGTATCTTGCCAATTCAGGGCACATGAGTTAATAAAATCAGATTTTCAGTCATGTCTCGTTTTTTACATTTTTATGTTTTGCAAAGAATTGTCTGATATCTCTAAAAACACAATTGCATAAGTACAGATGCCTTTCTCCAAAAAATAAAGCACATGCTTACGGGGAATATACTTACTCTCGAAAGTACTTATCTCCTATGACGGAATCCAGTAAAGGATACCTCGGGACCATTTGTGCGTTTCCTTATCTTTGCAGGATTGCAGGTATCCAGAACGCAACTTGGGGCATGCAAGGTATATCTCAGCAAGCTGGCAAATCAACAAAAGATATCAGCATCCGAAATGCTCTATCCCCAGCTGAGTTGCTTCCCATTGCTCTCCCCGGCTAATTTACCAACAACATTTCCCCGGCTGAAATACCAACTATCCTTCCTCAGCAGGATGTAGAATCAGGGAATCATCTCCCCGCAGAGCTTCTGAGTGCTCTATTCAGAAGAGCAACGCACGACGGAGTCACAACAGAGGGAGAAAGCTTCTACAAACCCCAGCTGGGTCCCGTATTATAAGGATATGTCAATCAGTGACATACATCCCCAAGCAGATGCATCATTAGATCTACCAATGATCTCATCCCCAGCTGGGATGTTCACTTCAAGCAGATCAACCAGAGATCTTCGCAACAACGGGATCCGAATCCTGGATCGGTGCCCCTTTTGCATAATCATAGCATTCGCATCATATTCACCCTCAAAGCGTAGCATTCCGTCTAATACGGAGCATTACGGCAAAAATCAAATGCATAGCATAATCATAAGTCATGTCGTGAATTGAACACTTGTAAATATTGACAATCTGTCATTATACGGAATTTATACAAAATCCCCACCAGAGTCCCGGCAGAAGCAGTTGCCCTTCAAATCACAAACACCAGTATATACACCTCTTGGCACCCGTCCGTGTCATCTTTCCCCAGTAGGTTGCTTGAATATACTTTACAAACAAGATCACCAGTACTACAGATATTTTCTGACACCCGTCCGTGTCGAATCACCAGCAAAAGCCAAAGACATCCTCTTTGCACTCACATATACCTATACACGATCTTTGACACCCGTCCGTGTCATATCCCCAGCATGGTTGCCTATACTCACATATATACTTTTCTTGACATCCGACCATGTCACTTTCCCCAGCACAGTAACCTAAACACTTTGTATATCAGATACTTGTCCATATTATACTTTTCTCTCTTGACACTCGTCCGTGTCACTCTCCCCAGCAGATAAGCATTCATCTACACGTTATATATACTCACTACTCATTGGTACACTTATACAGATACTCGTCCGTATCTTGTATACATCATCACTCATATCCCCACAGATTCGACAGTAGTCCTTGTTCTTTGTTAACCCGTTGGTACTCGTCCGTACCATCATCTCAGAACACTGCGTCTGGTGTTTGTTTCTACATGATACTCGTCCGTATCATAGTCTTAAGGATGCTCGTCCGCATCTTTAATCCATACACCGTGTCAAACACTTGTGTCTTCTTGAATATAGATACTCGTCTGTGTCTACTATTTCCCAGAAGAGTCCCTTCAGATACAACACTCGTTCTTGGTTAACCAGTTGGTACTCGTCCGTACCATCATCTCAGAACATTGCGTCTAATGTTTGTTTCTACATGATACTCGTCCGTATCAAAGTCTTGAGGATGCTCGTCCGCATCTTTAATCCATACACCGTGTCAAACACTTGTGTCTTCTTGAATATAGATACCCGTCTGTGTCTACTATTCCCCAGGAGAATCCCTTCAGATGCAACACTCGTCCGTGTTCTTTGTTAACCAGTTGATACTCGTCCGTATCATCATCTCTGAGCATGTGTCAGGTTGTTTCTACATGATACCCGTCCGTATCATAGCCTTAAGGATGCTCGTCCGCATCTTTAATCTATATACAATACCAAACACTTATACTTTCTTTTCTTGGTTGTGAACGCTCGTCCGTGTTCACTAGATCCCCAGTAGATCACCAACAACAAATTTTCTTTTTATCTAACACTCGTCCTGTGCTATGATAACCCTGAGAGCAGCCGTACCCTGCTAAGTGGTCGTCCTCCACTTCTTGATGGTCGTCCTCCATCATGCTCATCCGATGGCCGTCCCCATCGTTGATTTTAGCAGCCGTCCCCTGCTAGGTGGTCGTCCTCCACCTTTTGATGATCGTCCTTCATCACTTTATCCAATGGCCGTCCCCATTGTTGATTTTGGTTATCTAACACTCGTCCTGTGTTATTGATAAACCTTGAGAGCAGCCGTACCCTGCTGAGTGGTCGTCCTCCACTTCTTGATGGTCGTCCTCCATCATGCTCGTCCGATGGCCGTCCCCATCGTTGACCTTTTCTATCCGATGGCCGTCCCCATCGTTGATATTTCGGCAGCCGTACCCTGCCAGGTGGTCGTCCTCCACCTTTGATGGCCGTCCCCATCATATTTCTTTTATGCCCAACAGAGCAGCCGTCCCCTGCTAGGTGATCGTCCTTCACCTTTGATGGCCGTACCCCATCATCTGTTTATTTCATTTATTCTTTAACCCGATGGCCGTCCCCGTCGTGGTCCCTTTTCCTTTTTAACCCGATGGCCGTCCCCATCGTTGGTTACTTTACCTTTTTGAACTTGATGGCCGTCCCCGTCATGTTTCATTAACCCTCAGAGAATTTTTACAGCTTTATCTTGATGGCCGTCCCCATCATGATATCCTATTTTTCCCAGCTAGTCGGCCGTCCCCGTCTTAGCTTTACCTTCTATCCCCAGCATGCCGGCCGTCCCCGTCATTGCTTTATTTTACACACTTTTCCCAGCATGTCGGCCGTCCCCGTCATTACTATTTACCCAGCAGTCGTCCTCTGCTTGACGGTCGTCCTCCGTCGCACACACTTTACAATATGCTTTACTTGCTTCTACAATCTATATCCCTTTCCTTCTTCATTTCTGTGAGTGCAAATTTTGGACTGTCTTTGGTATTCAACCACAAGTTATCTTGTTTGGCCTGCTAAGCCGTTGCTTACAACCTGCACAGCTAACTCATGTTTGAATAGGGGCAGCTGTAAACACCCCAAATTTGCCCTCACTCATTCACACCATGGCTTGTGATCATCTCATATGCATATACACAATCATATCATCTCACATCTCATTTTTGAATCACTGGATAGTTTCTAAGGCATCTGCACCTAGGGTTTGTGATCTGAGCAACCTCAGGGCCTCTTGAGCCATTCCAAAGGCCACTAATCAACTCAAAGGGATCCATGTGTGCTCATACATCATATTCCATCTCCTCAAAGTCAAAATTGCAGAGGAATCACAAGAACTAGGGTTTGAGTGGATGCAGAGCCAGGATGAACTGCACAGTTGACTGAAAATTAGGGTTTTGGTTTCAGAGGCCATAACACCAAATTTTTTGGTCATTCTTGTTTCCATTGATCTCTATATGGTATAGGGAGTATGCATATCAATTTTCATGAAGAAATTCCATGGGGAAGTCATCTGATCAAAGGTTGACTTTTCAGACAAGTCAGTGTAAAATCAGGGCATCTGAGGCCCCCAATGACCCAACCAATGGGTGATCTTCATCATTTTGAGTGTATATGATCTTTATTTGATCATGGAAGAAGTTTGAAGTTCATGGAAATCAAGAATTTAGGGTTTTTGCAAAAGTTGACTTTTTGGGTTTTGTTGACTTTTCAAGAATGCATCCTTTTAGGTCAATTTTCAAGCTTTGATTTATGATCCAAAAAGGCTTCAAATGGAAAAACTTTGGTCATGAAAGTTGTAGATCTCATCTTTCCCTTTTCAAAAAGTACAAGAACATGATCTAACTCTTCATGGATCAAAAGTTATGGCCATGCAAAGTTGCCAAAAATCATTGTTTTTCAAGTCATGCACTAAGTGGAAATTTTGCAAAGTTTTGAATCAAGTCAAATGCAGCCTCTAGTTCATGTCAAACCATTATGTAAACATTCCCTAAGTCCATAAAATCAGATTTGAACCAAGTTTGTCCTTGATTTCATGCTTGGGTGGCCAAAGGATCACATGTGAAACATAAGCTAGCCAAGTTGCAAAAACTCATGATTCATTTCCTACAACTTGCAGCATTGGAAGCTGACTTTGGGCTAGCCTTTCCCTCACCTTTTGCTGCGCCAGCCATACTCTTGTACTTGCCTAGCATCACACCATGCCCTATCTTACACAAAAGTAGATTTTATGCAAAAGCAAACTCACCTATCACAGCTGCACAAGTCACATCTCACAGCCACTTGCATTATTTTATTCATTCATTTTGCAAGCCATATGACATAGAAACCAAGGCTGAAAGGATATACATTCACAACTTACACCAAAACACCCCAACTTGCAACTTCCTTCGAATTCCAACACACAGCCTGCAAACACCCAAGTCTTTGTTTCCATCCATCTCACCTTGATCTATAGGACACAAAGCATCAAGAAACAAGGCCTGAAACCACCAAAAACACTCACTGCCATCACCAACCCTCATACTGCAGATTCATTCGAATCTCTTTCCTCAAGCCACAAACACTTCAACCAACACCATAAACCTTCTCAACACACCTCATAGGTCATAAACAACCCATCACCATGACTTGAAAGGGCCAGAAACTCATCTGCCATTTTTGACTGAGTTGAAGCTGAAGCATTCGAATCTCCTTCTCCAGTAAACCTAAACTCCATTTGAGCATTCAAGCATCTTTGGTGGGCCAAGAGGAGCAGGTTGCATCAAGGAAAGTGGCCTGAAAGTTCCAAAATCAAAAGCTCCAAATCTCAGGTAGTTCCAAATAACTTTTTCCAGAAATCTCTTTTCTAGTTACAAACTTGTTCCTTATGCTCTCCTGATCATGCTGATGTTCTTATTTTTTGAAATGGATGCGTTTTGAGAATTTAATTGCTGTTTGAAGCTCACGAACCCTAAAACTTAGTTGCTTCGATTCAGCTTGATTAGGTAATATAAATTTGTTTTGAGAGAGGGGTTTAGTTCGTGAGGTGTTGGAGATCATTTCCCATAGCTTAGTTTTCATTTATGATGCGTTTTGAGAGGTTTTGAGGTTTTTCAGGTGACCTGCTGGCCGGAGAAGACGACCGGAAGTCTTCTCCGGCCGCCTGAGTTTAGTTTGCCCTAATTGTCATTAATTATGTCAGTTTGAATTCTGGCCATTGATACGCGCTGACTTGTTGACTTCCCACTCTTTTTGATGGCCAGGATCCATTCATTAACCCTAATCAGAATTAATTAAGTTAATTAATTAGGTTTTAGAAGTTTGAATGTGAGCCACACGATTACGCGCGCAGTCAACCCACCCATTCCCAGGATCAATCCCATGCGTCCATCCTGCATACTTTCCATTAAATTTGATTTTTAATTCATTTTATTTCTTTTATCTTGTACAATTTATTTAAAATAGTTAAAAAATCATAAAAATTATGAAACTTTTTCTTTAAGGTTTTATTAATTTTTATGACTCAAAAATATTTTTATTTTATTTTTTATCACTGAAAAAGTATTTTTAAATATTTAAAAGATTATTTTTAATTGATTAATGAGAATTAATTAATTAAAAATACTTTTAGGTATTTAAAAATTACAAAAAAATTCATGAAATGTCCTAAGACATTTAGAAACATTGTCCAACCTTCAAACCAAATTTCTTTTTTGATCTTGATGCATTTTAAGAATTTTTCATTGAATTAAATCATTTTTGATGCATTATTTTGATCATAAGTTTGAAAATTCATTTCTGTCTTTTGGTAAAGGTTGAGACATTGATTCTTTTTGCATTGCTTTCCATTTGACATGTACTTTCAAGGATAAAAAGGCCAAGATTTGATCTTGCATTTTCTAATTGATTGGCATTTCTTTTGTTTCAAACCCTAAAAAACCCTAATAACTTGTAAAATTCATATCTTGAGTTTGGGTGAGAGTTGAGAGTTCCCCTTTGGGCAGTGGTTCATTATAGGTCTAGGGTTTCTTTAGGTACCATTTTTCATTTTTTATGTTAAGGTTTGCTTCTGTTTTTGGTTTGTGTTTGATGTTTGATCCATGAACCCTAATTTGGGCCTTTCTCTTGCATCCTTCTTGCATTTCCTTGCATAACATGACTTGCCATTGCATTTTGTGCATTCTTATGATTCATTTGACATCTTAAGACATGTATGAAGCATCATTGATCATTGCATTACATGTTTGCCATGCCATTTGCCTTATATGATTCATAACATTTCATGCTTGTTCATGCTCCTACACTTGCATCACTTGCATTCATAATCTTGTATGAACATCTCATTGTCTTCCCTCATGTTTGCAGCACTTCATAACATCATAATACTCATGTGTTGCTTCTGGTTTTGCTTTGCATCATGTCATTGCATCTCATTCTTGCATTGCATTGCATTTGCTCCTAACATTTCAGGTGGTAAGTAAACTTGAGAAGTGAATTTGCCTTCACTTCTCATAACTTTTCTTCTCATCTCTTTTTGCATACCTTGCTGCATTTTTTACTTGTGCTTGAGTTTGAGCTTGCTCATACTTCTTCCTCCCACTTTCTTTCTTCAAGTGACTTGACTTCTTGAATGAAGCAAGTCACTTTGCTGCTCTTGATCTTATTCATCTGCTTCCTGGTGGTTCATCTGAAGATTGTTCTTGAAAGCCTCACAAACATTAGGACCAACCAAGCATGATAATGAATTAGGGTTTTGATTAGTCTCCCCCATAGTTTTTACCTTTGTGTCTCTCCTTGAGTCATCTCTTCTCACCTCATAATCAGGGACTAAACCCTCAAGGCTTTAAGACTTTGTGATTAAGATCATGCCTGCATCCTTCTTTTAGGATGGAGTGTATAACTTTAATCCTAAGTCTTGGACCCTTAAGGTGTTGAAATCTCTTAATTAATCCATCTAATAAACATCAAGACATTACACTTGTAACTTGGGCCTTGCACTAGGGTTCTAATTCTTCCTTAATTGGTTAAGAAGGACTAACCCTAAAGTTAATGGACAAGTCCCCCTCAAGTTGTCTTACCAATCATAAAAAACACTTCATCATCATAACCATTAATAAAATTCACTTAATCAAAGGTTTGTTTTGTCATGGGGTTAATCCCTAATCATGGATTAAGTTGAGGATTCTTCCTCAGCTTAAACATTCTCATCTATTATCCTTCTTTTAGGATGGTGTAATGAGTCTGTTAAATCCCTGATTATGGCTTAACCTCATTACTTAACACTAAACAAAAACACCAAAAACATCTAAATAATCAACAAGTAGGTTAATGATCTTAACCCTACACCAAAGGTGATTAAGTGTGAAAATCTGACTTCACACTTAAGGTAAGTCTCATTACCCCTAATCAGAGGGGAGATGTGATGAGTTTACTAACCCATTGGTTTAGGCTTAAGCTCATTATCTTATGACAAACTCCAAAAAAGAAATAAAAGACTGAAAACTCAAAAACAAACAATAATCGTCTCCTTCGGGATTCTTTTCTCATCACCTTCACTCACAAACGAGAACTTGCTTCTTCCGTCTAATGCAAGACAGTAAGCATCTGTGCCAGACAGATCACACACTTGAGCATAGACAAGTAAGCAGTTCACAAGTCAATTCATCTTTCAGTCTCTTTGGGTCGAACTACGGTGTTCTGACTTCCTCATTGCACGAGAGGATACGTAGGCATAACTTAACGGTTATCGAACAAAAGTCTCTGTATATCCCCCCTCTTCCAGTTTCTTTCTTTTAGCCTCATTATCATGAGCAATTCATTTCATTCCTGATCTCACACTGACACTTCATTTATACACATCACTTATACACTGACACCTGTACATATTGCTTTCCAGCTCCTTCATACACAGATTGCACTGACACTACCCCTTTAAAACACAGATCTTTTAAGCGTGGATCCCGTCGAGTACGGCGGACAATCTGGGTGCTAATACCTTCCCAGGTTGTAACCAACCCCCTTTCTCAGTCTCTCTGGTTCGCAAACCGTCTTATCCATCTTTTTCTAGGCCTATGCAGCATTGCCTTTCCTCCGGGATAAAAATGCCTAGCTGGCGACTCTATTCATCCTCCAGTGAGTTCACGGCTGTGTGTTCTCACTGTTCCCTTCGCCGACCGTTCGCGTCTGTACCTTCATTTGATCATTTTCATTTGTCGGGAGCGACACATACCAATGAATAAAATCCACCTAATCAAAGGCTTGTTTTGTCATGGGTTTAATCCCTAATCATGGATTAAGTTGAGGAGCTTTCCTCAACTTAAACATTCTCATCTATTATCCTTCTTTTAGGATGGTGTAATGAGTCTGTTTAATCCTTGATTATGGCTTAACCTCATTACTCAACACTAAACAAAAATCACAAAAACATCTAAATAATCACAAGTAGGTTAATGATCTTAATCCTACACCAAAGGTGATTAAGTGTGAGAATCTGACTTCACACTTAAGGTACTCTCATTACCCCTGATCAGAGGGAAGATGTGATGAGTTTACTAACCCATTGGTTTAGACTTAAGCTCATTATCCTATGACAAACTTCAAAAAGCAATAAAAGACTGAAAACTCAAAAACAAGCAATAATCGTCTCCTCCGGGATTCTTTTCTCATCTCATTCGCTCACAAACGAGAACTTGCTTCTTCCGTCTAATGCAAGACAGTTAGCACCTGAGCCAGACAGGTCATACACTTGAGCATAGGAAAGTAAGCAGTTCACAAGTCAATTCATCTTTCAGTCTCTTTGAGTCGAACTACGGTGTTCTGACTTCCTCATTGCACGAGAGGATACGTAGGCATAACTTAACGGTTATCGAACAAAAGTCTCTGTATATTCCCCCTCCTTCCAGCATCATTTTGTAAGCCTCATTACCATGAGCATTTCACTCTTTTCCTTACACTGACACCTGTACATATTGCTTTCAGCTCTTTACACACAGATTGCACTGACACTACCCCTTTAAAACACAAATCTTTTAAGCGTGGATCCCGTCGAGTACGACGGACAATCTGGGTGCTAATACCTTCCCAGGTTGTAACCAACCCCCTTTCTCAGTCTCTCTGGTTCGCAAACCGTCTTATCCGTATCTTTCTAGGTTTATGCAGCATTACCTTTCCTCCGGGATAAAAATGCCTAGCTGGCGACTCTATTCATTCTCCAGTGAGTTCACGGCTGTGTGTTCCCACTGTTCCCTTCGCCGACCGTTCGCGTCTGTACCTTCATATGACCCGGTGTCATTTGTCGGGAGCGACAGCGCTACAGCGAAAAATTCACCAAGATAAATCACATCATTCATTTCAATGAGCAAAACAATCATCAAATATTCATATATATCATCATGACATTACACCCTGAACACTGGTTTCCTAACCACTCTGACACCTCAAGAATTAACCTGTACCCGGTAATTTATAAGGTAATTATAAGGTTATTTCACAAATTCATTTATCAAAAACTGTTGCATTTTTCTCGTTTCTATTCATTAAAATAAAGTTCAGTTTGTACTCCTTCCGACGCTTCAAACGGAATGCGAATCGGACTTACGGTTTAAAAGATATGAATTTTGTGAAGAAATAAAATTTGTTGTCCCAACAGTGTTAACCAGTTAACCAAAGCGTTAACCGGTTAACGCCTGCATATTTTCAGAAAATACCCCAAAATTTCCAATGGTTAACCGGTTAACCAAAGCGTTAACCGGTTAACGCACGCGTTCCAGCAGTCTTCTGCTACACAATTGCAGACTGTTCCAATTTTTCAAAAATCCCCAAACTCCATTTACGGATTTCACATCATAACACCCAAAAACTATTCAAAAACATCAATTAAACCTCAACAACATCCAGATAACAATTATACAGACAAACATACGATTATAACTCATTCTAATCGCTCTAATTCATCAAGATTTCTCCTAAAATTCAACCTAACTCAAAACCCCAAAACTCCTAAAATTCATACTATCCTAATCCATTCATATTCCAATTCCTATACATTTATCATAGATTATGAAAACTCCCCATACCTTAGAGAATTTCGCCGCTTTACACGCTTCTCTGGGGTTCTCCACAGCCTCCTGACTCTGAGCTTCTCCTTTCTTCAGAGCACTTCCCAAACACGATAGAAAACAACCAAATGAGAAACTCATCGTACTCTCTCTTTTACAAAACTATTCCAGTTTATGTTTTTCCCAACTTAACCTTACTCTTTCCTCATAAAGACCATCTTGCCCTTTTCCTCAATATTTTTATTAAATAATACTAATATAATAATACACTAATTATTCATATTATATATAAAAGTACTCTTCATATTCCCAATTGACCAACAGAACCTTCATACCCCCACTTTTATTATTATCTAATAATAAACAATAATTTCGAATAATACTACATGATTATTCTTATTATTAATATTATTAAAATAATATCACCACAATGCATCTGGCCACATAACCACTTATTTTCCAAAATTATCATATATCCTCAATTAAGCAACAATTACTCATAATCGAATTTGGGGTGTTACAACTCTCCCCCACTTACAGAATTTTCGTCCTCGAAAATTACCAGGAGTAGACATAGTCAGATACGACTCCCTTATTTGATCTTCTCGCTTGGAACTCAAGTGTTTTTCTCCTATCATCATGATAACTCTTCTGAAGACTCTGCGACGTCTTCAACCTTTCCCAAATTATTTTTATCTTCCGTTGTCTCCTGGACAACCGCTGACCCAAGCACCAAACTCTCTCCTGACTCATACCAACACAATGAAGTGCGACAATGTCCACCATACAATGCCTCATATGTAGCTATTCTAATACTAGCATGAAAATTGTTGTTGTATGTAAACTCAACAAATGACAAATGACTATCCCAAGATCCTCCTTGATCCAAAACACAAGCTCTCAGCAGATCTTCTAAAGATTGGAATGTCCTTTCCGTCTGACCATTCGTCTGTGGATGATAAGCAGAATTCATCCTCAATTTAGTACCCAAAGCATCTTGCAAACTCTTCCAAAACTTCGACGTAAACCGCAGATCTCTATCTGATACTATACTCAAAGGTAAACCGTGCAACTTCACAATTTCCTCAATAATAATTTCAACTAGCCTCTACATAGAATAATTAATCTTCTTTGACAAGAAATGCGCCGACTTAGTTAATCAGTCAATAATTACCCACATCAAATCATTACCTCTAGCAGTCTTAGGTAACCCAGTCACGAAATCCATGGAAATACGATCCCATTTCCACTCAGGAACATTCAACGGTTGCATCATACCTGAAGGTCTCTGAGGTTCTATCTTTGACTTCTAGCATGTCAAACAAACATATACAAATTCAGCAATACCCTTTTCATACCCGGTCACCAAAATAACCTGCATAAATCCTGATACATCTTCGTAGCGCCATGATGAATACTCAGTCGACTTTTATATCCCTAAAAAAAACACTTTCTTTAATTCCCGAAATGTCTGGAACACACAGTTTAAATCCAACATCAAAACAATCGACTATCAACATCGTCTTCATTCGCAAACAACAACTACATTGCACCACGCATTCGCTGCGCACTCTGATTACTCTGCAAAGTTCCAGGACTACCAAGTTTATTTCCAACTTCTTCAATCACCAAACCAACACATCCATAACACCTTCGACTTAACTCTTCTGAATTTCGTTTCAATAGATAATCTACTCTTGTAGTTACCGAATACATCCAACTTAAATTCATAAGGCAACACCTTCGAACGTTCAATCATAAATACAACCGCGACCACTTCCAAACTTTCGGTCAAAAATTTACATACTTCCTGAATTTCCAATTATCCTCAACACAACTACAACTTTACCATCTTAAATAATACATCCTTCAAAAATTACCTTAAACACACTACATCATTATGACAATGTAAGATACAGGGGTCCAACGAATCTCCATTAGATAACTCATACCCTTCGCTTCCAACTAATTCAACTTACCGAATACTCGATTCTTACTAATACTGACACAACCTTTTATAGATTCTTATTCGAATAGACACAACCAAACAACTCCTCTTATTCCAACCAAAACCGTTATTTAATAAACCAACTTATAATTTCACTCCTAATACTTGCAACTACCTTATATCTGACATTCTTATCAAATCACCATTTCACATTTCCACCTACTTTCCTTTCTAATCATCTCAAGAGAACTTCAAGTCTCCAGCTACTTAACTCATCATTAAACAAAATTCCAATTATTCCGAGTCCAACTATGAATTTTCTTATTACATTTCAATCCAAGCACAACTTCATACTTCCCTCTTAAATTCCAACTAATACTCTCATATAATAACTTGCATCAACAAAACAAATAATACTCAAGCACTCGGCTTGACTTCAATCAATTCGATGTACATACTATACTAGTTGACATGACACAATTATCCATCAATTATGATTACGTCTGCTATCAACAATAGATTAAGGGTGATTAGTTCCTCAATTTGTCAATAGACATTCGGCAATCATAACGGTGACATAAATCATCATTACCCAACACAATAGCGTACTTCAACTTGTGCCCAGAGTCCGTAAGCATAATGCTCCGCCAACTCTCCACGACTTATCAACTCCTTCTTAGTCCCCTTAATTCCAACTTCATCAACGATACAAAACGTCCAAAAATCCCGTACACATTCTCTTATGTACACACATATTACCACACGACTTTCAATATCCTTCTAACATTGGAATCACTACAACAAGTACCATTCAAAGTGGTTAGCTCCAATTACAACTTCCAACCAAGTTACGATTCTTAACAACTTCCATCAAACATCCATCTTCTTCTCAACATCACCATCATCTAGCATAGACACTTTAATTACCCTCATTCGACATAAATCGTATCTCTATGCATTCTCCGATACCAGCATTTTATTATTTAATAACGTTTTCATCTTTCCAAATTTTCAGCAATAGGCGTTCAACTTCGAACACAATTATCTCTTCCAATCATGACTTTCGTCCAAATTATAATTCTTAACAGCACAATTCAAACATCTGTCTTCCTCTCGACATTACTACCATCTAACATCAACACTTTAATCATTCTTATTACATATTTATTCATTCTCCGAATACTTATGCATTCCCTCTAATACCAACATCTTATTATTTTTCCAACATTTTCATCTTTCTAAACTTTCCAGCAACACATGCTCCACTTCGAATGCAATTATCTTCTCCAATACAGACCTCCAAATCATAAAATTATATTCTATCATGAAGATAAATTTGTGCAGATTCCAGAACTTCAAGAATCGCTCGAATCCGACTTACGAGTAAAAAGTTATCCTCCTTGCAATGAGGCTGGTCGACAATTCCCGTATGCAGAATTTTCCAAAAATCAGCAGCAGACCCAACTATTAAAATGCACTTATATCCCTCATTATAAACCTCCTGAATGCAAATCTTATATTCAAACTGTAGGGAATTTCGTAAGTTTCCAAAAAGTCCAGAACCGCTTCAATCCGAATCATGGTTAAAAAGTTATGTCACTTCTCGTGACAGCTGCTCCAAGATTGCAAAAACCAGAATTTTTTGAGATTGATGAATGTAATTTCCACCTCTCTCCATCTTACTTCCAAGTTCTACCAAAAATAATCTTGCTCTACATCCAACTTCGAAAATTGCTTGACTTTAATCCAACTACACTCAAGGAATAACAATCTACCAACTTGATCCTTCAACTTAATTCATCAACTTGTCTTTTTATTTTGAATAAATCCTTCTTTCATAAACAATTTCCATCCATAAATCCACGCACTTCTCAACCCAACCGATACAAATTCATGAACCCATGCTCTCGCTGGTCCACATCAACATCTCTTGAACAACCTTGCACTCTTGTAATCAACATCAACTTTGAACCAACTTCAACGTTCCAACATCAGTCCGGGAGTCAAGCTTCTCCCCCACTTAATTCCAACTAACACCTGCAACCACGACTAGAAACTAACAACAAGTACCAACAGTGTTTCACACACATGTTGCGTACTAAGGGATTAACAACACTAGACAAATTGGCCGGACGGACCGACCTGCTCTGATACCACTAATGTAACACCCTTCTACCCCAAAACATGATATTTAAATAAAATCAGAGTAATCATCAAAAAGGATATCACATTTTCATCAAAAATCAACACAACAGTGTCCTGTCCCGTAACTCGGGTTAATCAACATCAAAATATCATAAACATTTCACAGCGGAATTTAACTTCAAAGTTCACAACCTCATAAGTATAATTTTCACCATCCTGAATTCAACATCATATAAATAGGAAAACATTTATCCAATTATAACATAACTGAAACAGTTAACAGAATAAAACCCATCCCAGTGTTACATGACACAGAGCAGGACACATAAACCATAACCACTCCTAAGGAACACTAAAGCACGCTCCGAGACTCATGCATTACTCCTATTGCACTGCAGGACTATTCTTCGACATCTGCAAGTTACCCACGAAAGAGGCAACATTTCCAAGCAGGCAGGGTGAGTAATCATAATCAATCATAAAAGTACTCTTCATATTCCCAATTGACCAACAGAACTTCCATACCCCCACTTTTATTATTATCTAATAATAAACAATAATTTCGAATAATACTACATGATTATTCTAATTATTAATATTATTAAAATAATATCACCACAATGCATCTGGCCACATAACCACTTATTTTCCAAAATTATCATATATCCTCAATTAAGAAACAATTACTCATAATCGAATTTGGGGTGTTACAGGGGACGACTGCTCTTGGGGAATTATCTCGACATAGGACGAATGCCGGATAACAAGATCAACGATGGGGATGGCCATCGGATAAATGATGAGGGACGACCATCAAGAGGTGAAGGACGATCACCTAGCAGGGGAAGGCTGCTTTTTATCTCGACATAGGACAAATGTCGGATAGGAAGTTCCAACAATGGGGATTCCACTAGGGAGAGGATGATGGACGGTCATCCAAAGGTGAAGTACAATCACCTGGCAAGGGACGGCTGCCGAAAAGTATCGCGACATAGGAAGAATGTTGGATAGAAAAGTTGTTTTGTCTTTGTTAGCGACTTACTGGGGAATGGTAAACACGGACAAGTGCTTACGCTTTAAAATAAACGGTATAAGTGTTTTACAGTGTGTATAGATTAAAGATGCGGACGAGCATCCTTAGGACCATGATACGGATGAGTATCGGTAGAAACAATATGTTGTCACGTGTTTAAGGATGATGACACGGACGAGTATCAATTGGTTAAGCAAGAAACACGAACGAGTGTTGAATCTGCTGAGGGATGATATATACAAGATACGGACGAGTATCAAAGACTTCTATATAAGTATGTATAAGTATGATATGCTGAGGACATATGTGCAAGACATGGACGAGTGCCAAAAGATTGAGCAAGGGACACAGACGAGTGTTTTTGACTTGCTGGGGAAGTATGACATGGGCGAGTGTCAACAAAGAAATGTACAAGTACGAACAAGAGTTTGAGAATTATGAAGGTTTTAAGGCGACCTTAATATGGAAAGATGACACGGACGAGTGTCGAGACAGAGCATGTATAAACATGAACATGCCCTTGTGTTTTGAGAGTGCAAAGGGGATGCTTTGGCTTTTATCTGCAGGGGTATGAGTTTTGTATATTGCTGGTGAAGTGATATTGATATTTGCAGGTGACTGGTTCGAACCTGGCTCATGATCATGCAACTATTTGATTTTTGTCGTAATGCTCCATATTAGACGGAATGTTACACTTATTTTGGTGAAAAATGGTGCGAATGCTATGATTATACAGATGAGAAACCCAATCCGAGATCTGGATCCTGCGGGGATAAAGATCTCTGGTTGATCTGTTTGGAGGGAGAACTCAGCTGGGGAAAGAGATCATTGGATGATATGTCCGGAGGAAGAACTTTGTTGGGGATGATGAAGTTTCGGCAACTCCGTTGAGGATGATGAAGTTTCGGCAACTCCGTTGGGGATGTGTTTCAGGCATTTCTCTACTGGGGGAGGCAACTCTGTGGGGGAACAATTCCCCGGACTCTGTTGAGGATGAGCAAATTCTGGCAATTCTGATGGGGAATAGAAAGTTCTTTGACCACTTTACTGGGAAAAGCAATCCGACATTGCTCGGGAGGTCTTGGCCGGGGAAGAGATGACTTCTGGGAAGTAATATGCTGGGGATTGATGAATTCCTCAAGGGATCCTCTGGGGGGATACAAACTTTGCGAGGAAATACTTCTTGTTGAAGAGTCCTACTGATGTGATTGCTGACTTAGCTGGGTATACTATGCTTGATATGCCCTATGTTGTGAAGGATCTGCCTTGAGTACCTGCAACCTGTTAAGACAAGGGAAACGCACAAGTGTCCCAAGGTATCCTCAACCGGATTTCATCATAGGAATTAGATTTGTTTAAAAGCAACATATTTCCTGCAAGCATTTATTAAAATGGCCCGTATGTTTTATGCAAGTGTTGTATTATGAACTTTGGACATTTTGCAAACGAAACAAAAAATGTACAAAATAAAGTGACTGAAAATTCTGATTTTATTTATTTGTGTGCCCTGAATAGGCAAGTACAATCAAAGAAGTGAATCCCCTGAAAGGAGGAGATTGCTGTAAATTGAGAAAATAAAAGTGTTGGCAATGTTGAAGATGACGTTCCATTGAGCTCCCTTTGCTATGACCCGTATGAACTTGACGTTCTTCTTATCTTTCTTTCTGAAGAAGGCTGATTCGGACCAACGCTTTTTCCTTTCGAAGCTTGCTATGTTGTGAGTGATACAGAAGAATTCAGAATGCAGTTGTTCTCTTATTCCCTGATTTTGGGTGGATCGCCCTTTCGGGTTTTCAATCCATCGGGATACCCATTTTTTCCTGAGTTGTCCGATGTGGCTTTTCAAATCAGCGGGTGTACATTTTTTCAATTTTCCCTTATTTTTGCTCGAGTCTTTTATTCTGTTTTTGACTCGCCGGGATGCCCTGATTTTGCCTGGACATACATTCTGTTTTTATGTCCAGCGGGTCATTTTATGCGAAGTATTTTTTAACTGCATCTGAATTCACAGGGGATGGGAAGTCTTCACCATCAATGGTTGTGAGCATCAATGCTCCGCCTAAGAAGACTTTAGTTATCACATATGGACCATCATAGTTTGGTGTCCACTTTCCCCTGTGGTTTGTATGAGGAGGAAGGATCCTTTTCAGAACAAGCTCTCCCATTTGGTATTCCCGAGGTCTGACTTTCTGATTGAAGGCTTTCTTCATTCGCTTATGATATAACTGCCCATGACAAATGGCTGCAAATCTCTTCTTTTCAATCAGATTCAGTTGATTGTATCGAGACCGGACCCATTCTGCTTCATCCAATTTCACATCCATCATTACCCGTAAGGAGGGTAATTCAACTTCAACAGGTAGGACAACTTCCATACCATACACAAGCTGATAAGGTGTTGCCCCAGTAGATGTTCTGATAGAGGTTCGGTACCTATGCAAGGCAAATGGTAGCATTTCGTGCCAGTCTTTGTAGGTGACTACCATCATTTGCATAATCTTCTTAATATTCTTGTTGGTGGCCTCGACAACGCAATTCATCTTTGTCCTGTAAGGAGAAGAGTTGTGATGTTGAATTTTGAAGTCCCGACAAAGTTCTTCCATCATCTTATTGTTCAAATTGGAACCATTATCAGTAATGATTCGCTCGGGAACCCCATATCGACAGATGATATCCCTTTTCAGAAATCTAGCTACCACTTGTCTGGTGACGTTTGCATACAAAACTCCTTCAACCCATTTGGTGAAGTAATCAATCTGTGACCATTCGAAGCAGTCAGTTCAATCTTTCCAATCATATCAATGCCCCACACGGCGAAGGGCCAAGGTGAAGACATTACATTCAAAGGATTTGTAGGCACATGCACTTTATCTGCGTAGATATGACATTTGTAGCATTTTCTGGCACAAGCACAACAATCTGCATCCATTGTGATCCAGTAGTAACCTAATCTTAACAATTTCTTTGCCATTGTGTGTCCTCCGACATGGGTACCGAAAGAACCTTCGTGTACTTCGTGCATTAGTAGGTTTGCTTCCTTCTTGTCAACACATCTGAGCAAGACCATGTCGAAGTTTTGCTTGTACAAAGAACCATCAGTATTGAGGAAGAAACTACCGGCTAGCCTTCTTAATGTCTTATTATCATTTGACGATGCCCCAGGCGGGTATGTCTGAATTTCCAAGAAGCATTTGATGTCATGGTACCAAGGCTTGTTATTGGTGACAGTGTCCATAGAGAATACATATGTCGGTCTGTCCAGTCTGGATACCCAAATCCGAGGTACATAGCTAGCAGCTTGTACTTTGATCATGGATGACATGGTAGCCAAAGCGTCTGCAAACTGATTCTCATCTCGAGGGATGTATTCAAGCTTAACTGTCGTGAAGAAGGTCAACAATCTCCTCGTATAGTCACGGTAGGGAACCAGATGCTCCTGATGAGTGTACCATTTACCGTTGGTCTGGTTGATTGCCAAAGTTGAATCTCCAAATACATTCAAGGTTTTGATCCTGAGGTCAATGGCTTCCTCAAGACCCATGATACAAGCTTCTTATTCTGCTTTGTTGTTAGTGCAGACAAAGGGGAGTTTTGCTGAGAAAGGCATATGAACTCCTTTAGGTGTAATAAGCACGGCACCAACTCCACGACCGTTGCAATTAACTGCCCCGTCAAACATCATAGTCCATGCTTCTTCCGGGTCAGGCCCTTCAGTACGAATAGGTTCTTCATAATCTTTTGCTTTCAAGAACATGATGTCTTCATCAGGGAAGTCAAACCTCATAGGCAGGTAATCATCAATGGGTTGCTCAGCTAGATAGTCAGACAATACATTGCCCTTGATGGCTTTTTGAGAGGTGTACTGAATGTCATATTCTGTTAGAATCATTTTCCATCTTGCAACCATTCCGGTAAGTGATGGCTTCTCAAATATGTACTTGACTGGATCCATCTTTGAGATCAACAAGGTAGTATGAGTCAACATATACTGTCTTAGTCGGCGAGCAGCCCACGCTAAAGTACAACAAGTTTTCTCGAGTAGTGAATAATGTTGTTCACAATCGATAAACTTTTTGCTTAGGTAGTATATTGCATACTCTTTTCGACCAGACTCGTCATGCTGGCCCAACACACACCCCATTGACTCTTCTAATACTGTCAGATACATGATTAGAGGTCTTCCTTCGACTGGAGGTATAAGAATTAAAGGTTCTTGCAGATATTCCTTGATATTGTCAAAAGCTTTCTGACAATCATCATTCCACCTGACTGTTTGTTCTTTTCTTAACAGCTTGAACAAGGGTTCGCAGGTTGCATTGAGATGAGATATGAACCTTGAGATGTAGTTCAATCTACCTAAGAACCCTCAAACCTCTTTCTCAGTCTTAGGTGCAGGAATCTCTTGAATGGATTTGACTTTGTCAGGATCAACCTCAATTCCTTTTTCACTTACAATAAAATCCAACAGCTTGCCAGAACGTACCCCGAATGTGCACTTGTTGGGGTTCAACTTCAATTGATACTTTCTCAGACGCTTGAACAGTTTCAGCAGATTCACCATATGATCTTCTTCTGTAAGGGACTTGGCAATCATATCATCCACATAGCACTCGATTTCCTTGTGGATAATATCGTGGAATAATGTTACCATAGCCCGTTGATATGTTGCACCGACGTTATTCAGACCGAACGACATTACTTTGTAACAGAATGTGCCCCAGGGTGTGATGAAAGTTGTCTTCTCCATGTCTTCAGGTGACATTTAATTATATCCAGAAAATCCATCCATGAAAGAAAATACCGAGAACTGAGTCTGTTCAGATCCCAGTAATCCACACACATACACACCTTGACATCCTTCTTAGGCATGGGTACAATGTTAGCAACCCATGGCGGGTAACTAGTTACAGCAAGAAAACTGGCGTCCCACTGCTTTTGTACTTCTTCTTTAAGTTTCATGGCCATATCTGGGCGAGTACGGCGTAGCTTCTATTTGACTGGTGAACAATCGTCTTTTAATGGTAGCCTGTGCATGACAATATCCGTATCCAGACCTGGCATGTCTTGATAAGACCAAGCAAAGACGTCAACATATTCCCGAAGCATACTGATGAGTTGTTCTTTCACTAGAGCTTGAAGACTGGCCCCGATCTTCCCTTCTTTCACATCTTCCTCGGTACCAAGATTGATAGTTTCAACCTCCTCCTGATGAGGAGCAATCACTTTTTCCTCTTGTCTTAGCAACCTGGCTAACTCTTCAGGCAAATCATTGTCTTCATCAACCCTTTCATCTGCTTGATTGATCGGATTGTCGAAGTCATAAAAGGTCATAGCAGTGTTGTTGTCAGTGCAATATGGAGGATTATCTCTGCAAGGATTGAGATTTGTTCATTTTAGTGATTGATTTTAATCTTGTTTAAAAAAAGTGTGAATGGAGTTTTTATTTTTGAAAAACATTGCCATTTATTGCTTTGAGCGAAAATAACAAAAATGAAAAACAGTGAGCGAGAAAAAGAAGATCGTTTGCAAAATATGTCCAGTTGTTCATTAATCATTCATTTGCACAAAATACAAATATGGCCCTATTTCAAAATGAGTCCTGACACCTTGGGAAAGATGCAGGACTTGATGCATGCTTAAACAGGAAATAATAATTACTCTGCAGAAGTAATCCTTATAATTTCCTGGGAAGACCAATTAAGGACTTGCTGGCCTGGGACCCTTGGACGAATCCAACTCTCCAGGTTGAAGTCACTTTCAGCCTCGTCTTCCACATTGTTGATTACATCTGGGGTTAGCATTCCCCCACTGATAAATTTGGAAGCTTCAGCAGCCTCCTCTTGGACCTGTCGGGATGGTTTGTAACCCAACCCGAACTTGTCTTCCTTGACCTGAACTTGCAGCAACTTGCCCCAGCCCTGGGCATTCCCATCTTCAACAACCTTCCAAGCTTACTTATAAGAAGATATTGAAGTACCAGACACTTCAGATGTTGCTTCATTGACATTGAGGGCCTCAAACCCTTGGCTCATTGTCTCATGGATTTCTCCGTCCATCTTAATATACTTGTAAGTAGCTAGATGACTAACGAAGATATCCTCCTCACCACAGATTGTGATGACTTGGCCCTCCCATTCGTATTTCAACTTCTGGTGAAGGGTCGACGTTACAGCGCCAGCGGAATGAATCCATGGCCGACCTAATAAAAAGCTATAGGCAGGCTGAATATCCATCACGTAGAAGATAGTTTTGAAGATCTGTTGGCCAATCACCACAGGCAGCTCAATTTCCCTAAGAATCGATCTTTTAGAACCGTCAAAGGCTCTCACTACCAAGTTACTTGGATGCAAAGCAAGACTGTCATATTCCATCTTGACCAAGGCTTTCTTTGGTAGAACATTGAGTGAGGACCCAGTGTCAACCAAGACATGTGAGAGAACAACACCTTTGCACTCCAAGGTGATATGTGTAAACACCCCAAATTTGTCCCCACTAAGTTCACACCATGGCTTATGATCTTTTCATTTGCATAAACTCAATCATATCATCACATATTGCATTTTTGCTTCACTGCATTGATTCTAAGACATCTGCATCTAGGGTTTGTGATCTGAGCAATCCCTGAGCTATCTGAGCCACCCCAAAGGTCTTCAATCCTCTCAAGAGGGTCCATGTATGTTCAAGCATCATATTATATCCTCACAAGGTCAAGGAAGTCAAAGAATCACAAGAACTGAGAAAGGCATGGAAGCAGAGCCATGTTTAACTGCATAGATGACCTGAAATTAGGGTTTTGGTTTCAGAGGCCATAACCCCAAATTTTTTTGGTCATTCTTGTTTCTATGGGTCTTTATATGTTACAAGGATCATGCATACCAATTTTCATGAAGAAATTCAAAGGGGAAGGCATCTGATCACAGGATGACTTCTTGAGCAAGTCAGTGCAAAATCAGGACATCTGAGGCCCCCAATGACCCAACTAAAGGGGTTTCTCCATCATTTTGAATGTGTATGATCTTTATTTGATCTTAGAAGAAGTTATAAGTTCACAAAATTGGAGAATTTCAAGCCATTTGCAAAGTTGCCATTTTTGGAAAGTGACTTATAATGTAAACTTGCCATTTTGGGAAAGTTTTTCAACCTCCTCTTTTTGATTCAAAAATGCTTCAAATGAAAAATATTTGGTCATGAAAGTTGTAGATTGGATCCTCCCATTTTCAAAAAGTACAAGAACTCATTCTAATTCATTTTAGATCAAAAGTTATGGCCTTGCAAAGTTGGACAAAATCACTAAATTGTCACTTTTACACAAAGAGGGAAACTTGCAAATTCTCATGCCAAGCATTTATGTGACTTCAAATCAACTTCTAACCAGCACACAAACATCATGTATGACCTAAAATTCAGATTTTCCCAAGAAGTTTCTCACTTTCATGCTTTGATTTCCAAGCTATCATAAGCCATTTTCCATAAGGTTCAAAAGGAGGAATTCTTGCAAAATTGATTCCCAAGGGTTTGTATGGTCTCTAACTGATTTCAAGACATCACCATAACATCATGTAACATTTCACAACAAAAATTCAGCAAGGAATATCACATGTTCATGACCAAAAATAACAAAGTGCAACAAGTTGCAAAATTGCAAAACATGTGACATCTCACCCTTCATCCATTCCAGATCACATCAGAACATCCAAGGGCCTTCCTTGAAGCTGGCTGAGGCAATCCAAACACAGAAATCTTCTCTGCCATGACCCATACCTATAGTACACCATTTTTTACTTTTTGGCCAATCATCCCATACCAATCCCACAATGCATACCTGCCCTCCAGAATTGTTGGGATTTCTTATGGATTACCTAAGGATCATAAAGCAAAAGGAGAGAAGGCTCAGAACACACACACAACCAGCTTGCACAAAAACTGTCCAAACCTTCATCTCTTCGAAACTCCTTCCTCAGCCATCAAAAATCCAAAATTTCTTCACCAATAAATCACACATCACTCACTGAACAAGAATCAACCCTCAAAGCAGCCAAAAACATCACATACACAGACCTCCATTTCTGCTATACCAGAACTGAAACATTCAAACCAGCCATTCTTAAAGCTTTCTAAGCTTCATTCCATCATCAGGTGGTTCAAGGAAGTAGGCTTGCACAAAGGGAGAGTCCAGAAAGCTCGGAATCAGAAAGTCCTCATCTCAGGTAACATGAAGAACTTTTTTCCCAGAAGCTAGTTTTTAAGTTCTTTTATGATTCTATATGCTCCCCTGATCATGGGGATGTGTTTACTTTTGAAAATGGTGAAGAAACCACCATGTATGTGATCTCTGAACTTTTGCCCGTGTTTTACATTTTTCTTCGATTCATGTTTATGGAGTGAAATAAATGAGTTTTAGTTGGGGGTTTAGGTTTAGAATGGTTAGAGGATCATTTTTGTGAAAGAAATTTTAAGTTTGGTGACCTGTAGAAGAAGCTAGGGTTTTATGTTCGTCGGAGAAGACGACCGAAACACTGTTCTGGTCGCCTGAGAGTGATTTTCCCTAATCAGTGTAATTAGTGAGGTTTAAATGTGAGCCTTTGATCTTGCCTTCCCGCGCGCGAATGAACGGACCAGATTGGTCATTAAACCCTAATTCTGATTTATTAGTTTAATTAATTAGGATTAAATTTGAATTTTGCCAGAATGAATCCTAGCCATTGAAACGCGCGCGGGTCAACTCCCTCCAAAAACCTTTGAATCTCAGCCTCAGGATCCTCACACTTTTCCATTTTTATTGTTTTATTTCATTTTATTTGTATTTAATTTCCACGAATTTTTAAAAATAGTAAAATACATTAAAAAATTCTGAAAATTTTTATCAAATCTTTTATTAGTTTTCAGAACCCAAAAATATTTTTATTTTTATTTTTTACATCAAAAATTATTTTTAAATCATTTAAATGTTTATTTTTAATTAGTTAATGGAAATTAATTAATTAAAAATGCATTTAGGTATTTAAAAATCACCAAAAAATTCACATTGCATTTTGATACATTTAGAGACATTATCAAACTCTTCAAACAAATTTATTTTTGGTCCTTGACTTACTTTGACATTTTTCATTGGAATAAAAGTTATTAAAAGGCAATATTTTGGTCCCAAATTAGAAAAATTCATTCTGCCTAACCATGAAGAGTTTGATGATGGTTCTTCTTGCATTGCTTTCCTCATGTCATGTAGTTTCTAGGGTAAAATTGGTGTGAATTTATCTTTCATTTTCAATTTGATATGCATTTTTCCTTTTGAAGTGCCTTGAAACCCTAGCAAACTTGAGAAAATCATAACTTCCATTAGGTTAAGACTTAGGTTCCCTCCTTTGGGCAGTGAATTTGTGTAGGGTTAGGGTTCCTTTGATCCTATTTTCAATTTTTTATCATGTCATTTGCTTCTGATTTTGAATTTTGCATTGCATATTGTATGTAAACCCTAATTCTTGCCTTCATTTGCATCCATCTTTCATATGCTTGCATTCAAGAACTTGCCATGACATTTTATGCATCAACATGACATATAAGACATCTTAGGACATATTAGAATCATGCTTGATCATTTGTTCATCCATTTTCCATGTTATGCATTAATTCCATTTCATAAACTTTCATGGTTCAAAACATGCTTCATTTGCATCCTCATTCTTGTATGATCATCCACAACTCTTGACATGTGTTTGCATCATCTCTTAGCATCATTAAAATCATGTTTAGGCTTTTGGTTTTGGTTTGCATCATTGCATCTTTCTCATCTTCATTCCATTTCATTTTCTTGTTGCTAACTTTTCAGGTGGTAAGTCATTGAGAAGTGAATTTGCCTTCACTTCTCATAACTTATTCTCATCTCTTATGCATCATTGTTGCATTTTACTTTTGTATTAGAGTGAGCTTGCTCATTCATGCCTCTTTCTAACTTTCTTTCTTCAAGCAACTTGTCTTCTTAAGTGAAGCAAGTTGTTTTGCTTCTCTTTTCTTCTTCCTCCTTTCATTTGCTTCTTTCCTAGTGGCTTCTCTCTTGAATATCTTTTGCAAGCCTCATAAACCCTAGGAACATCCAAGTATGATCACAATTAGGGTTTGATTAGTCCCCCCATTAGTTTTACCTTTGTGTCATCCTTGAGTCTTCTCTTCTCACCTCATAATCAAGGACTAAACCTTAAAGGTTTTAAGGCCTTGTGATTAAGGTTATGCCTGCATCCTTCTATTAGGATGGAGTGTATAACTTTAATCCTAAGTGTTAAACCCTTAATGTGTTTAAATCCTTTAATCAATTCACTTAATAATCATCAAGACATCAAGCTTGTAACTTGGGCCTTGCACTAGGGTTCTAATTCTTCGTTAATTGGTTAAGAAGGACTAACCTTAGTGTTAATGGACAAGTCCCCCTCAAGTTGTCTTACAAACCCAATAAAATCCACTTCTTAATCTTACCGTTAACTAAAATCCATCTAGTAAAGGTTTTGTTTTGCCATGAGGTTAATCCCTAATCATGGATTAAGTTGAGGAGCCTTTCTCAGCTTAAATGTTCTCATCTATTATCCTTCTATTAGGATGGTGTAATGGGTCCATTAAATCCTTGATTATGGCTTAAACTCATTACTTAACACTAAACAAAAACAAAAAAAATATCTAAATAAATACAAGTAGGTTAATGATCTTAATCCTACATCGTGGTGGTTAAGTGTGAGGTGCTTACTTCATACTTAAGGTATCATCATTACCCCTAATCAGAGGGAGGATGTGATGAGTTTACTAACCCTGGTTTAGGCTTAAGCTCATTTTCTTATGACAAACTTCAAAAAGCAATAAAAGACTGAAAACTCAACAACAAACAATAATCGTCTCCTCCGGGATTCTTTTCTCATCTCATTCACTCACAAGCGAGAACTTGCTTCTTCCGTCTAATGCAAGACAGTTAGCACCTGAGCCAGATAGGTCATACACTTGAGCATAGACAAGTAAGCAGTTCACAAGTCAATTTATCTTTCAGTCTCTTTGAGTCGAACTACGGTGTTCTGACTTCCTCATTGCACGAGAGGATACGTAGGCATAACTTAACAGTTATCGAACAAAAGTCTCTGTATATTCCCCCTCCTTCCAACATTATTCTTTAAGCCTCATAGTTTTGAGCTTCATTCATTTCTTACACTGACACTTCTCTTATGCACTTCACATTTCTTTTTCACTAACACTTGCATTCTTTCCAACTTTGATACACAGATTGCACTGACACTATGTAAGCACCCCAAATTTGCCCTCACCCATTCACACATGGCTTGTGATCATCTCATATGCATATACACCATCATATCATCTCATAGTACATTTTTGATTCACTACATAGCTTCTAAGTCATCTGCACTTAGGGTTTGTGATCTGAGCAATCCCAATGCTTCTTGAGCCATTCCAAAGGCCACCAATCAACTCAAAGAGGTCCATGTGTGTTCTTGTATCATGTTACATCCTCACAAAGTCCAAATTGCAGAGGAATCACAAGAACTAGGGTTTGAGTGGATGCAGAGCCAGGATGAACTGCACAGTTGACTGAAAATTAGGGTTTTGGTTTCAGAGGCCATAACTCCAAATTTTTTGGTCATTCTTGTTTCCATTGATCTCTATATGGTATAGGGAGTGTGCATATCAATTTTCATGAAGAAATTCCATGGGGAAGTCATCTGATCAAGAGTTGACTTTTCAGACAAGTCAGTGCAAAATCAGGGCATCTGAGGCCCCCAATGACCCAACCAATGGGTGATCTTCATCATTTTGAGTGTATATGATCTTTATTTGATCATGGAAGAAGGTTGAAGTTCATAAAAATCAAGAATTTGGAGTTTTTGCAAATGTTGACTTTTTGGGCATAGTTGACTTTTCAAGAATGCACCATTTTAGGTCAATTTTCAAGCCTTGATTCATGATCCAAAAAGGCTTCAAATGGAAAAACTTTGGTCATGAAAGTTGTAGATCTCATCTTTCCCTTTTCAAAAAGTACAAGAACATGATCAAATTCTTCTTGGATCAAAAGTTATGACCATGCAAAGTTGCCAAAAATCACTTATTTTCAAGTTATGCACCAAGTGGAAATTTTGCAAAGTCTTGGATCAAAACACATTGCAGCCTCTAGTTCACTACAAACCATTACACAAACATTTCCCTAAGTCATAAAATCAGATTTTTGATCAAGTTTGCCCATGGTTTAGTTCATGTAACTTGAATTTTTCACATGTGAACCAAAAGCTAGCCAACTTGCAAAAACCACTCATTTCACTTCCTACAACTTATGACATTGGAAGCTGACTTTGGCTAGCCTCTCCCTCACCTTTTGCTGCGCCAGCCATGCTTTGTCCTTGCCTAGATTTGGAGCCATGCCCTATCTTACACAAAAGTGGTTTTTGAGCAAAAAGTGATCTACCAATCCATAAAGCACAAGTCACATCAGCCAGCCAATCAGAATTGTTTATGATTTCAATTTGCAAGTTGAACATAACACAAGCCAAGGCTGAAACACACACACTCATCACATTCACAAAAACTCACCTCATTGCAAGTTCCTTCGAAATTCTGTCCACAGCCATAAAACACTCAAACTCTCATCATCATTCAACTCACCACATCTCATAGACAAGAAACCACCAAAGCTCAAGCCTAAATCAAGCCTGAAAACTCCATTGCCATTATTCACCTCAAGCTGCAGATTCTATCGAATCTCTCTCCACAAGCCACAAACACACCAACCAACACCACAAACTTTCTCAACACACTTCATAGATCACAAACAACTCCTTTTCACAGCCTGAAAGTGCCAAAATCATCATGGCCATTGTTGACTGAACTGAAGCAGTTCCATTCGAATCTCCTTCTCCAGCCAACACAAACTCATTTTGAGCATTCAAACACATTTGGGGGATCAAGTAGAGCAGCTTGCATCAAAGGAAGTGGCCAGAAAGTTCCTAAACTGAAAGCTCCAAATCTCAGGTAGCTCGAAATTAATTTTTCCAGAAATGGTTTTTTATGTTACAAACTTGTTCCTCATGATGCACTGATCATTCTGGTACCTTTAGTTTTTGAAATGGTTTTGTTTTGAGCATTTAATTTGTGTTTGAAGCTCACGAACCCTAGAAATTGTTTGCTTCGATTCAGTTGATTTAGGAACCTTAAATTTGTTTTGAGGGAGGGGTTTGGTTCGTGAGAGGATAAGGATCATTTCCCTGGTCTTGGATTTCATTTTTGTAACGTTTTGAGGAAGTTGGGTGATTCTCAGGTGAGAGCTGGCCGGAGAAGACGACCGGAAGTCTTCTCCGGCCACCTGAATGTATTTAGGGCTTAATCCCATAATTAATGCTCGTTTGAATTTTGGCCGTTGATGCGCGTTGAATGTTTGACTTCCCACCCTTTTTGATGGCCAGGATCTGTTCATTAGCCCTAATCACTTTAATTAATTTATTTAATTAAGATTAATTCAGCTTTGAATCACAGCCACAGGATTACGCGCCAGTCAACACATTTAAACCCTGGAGCAATCCTGGCCATCCAATCTGTTTACTTTCATTTTCTTTTAATTTTTATTCATATTTATTTCATTTAAATTGCACAATTTATTTAAAATAGTTAAAAAATCATAAAAATTATGAAACTTTTTCTTTAAGGTTTTATTAATTTTTATGACACAAAAATATTTTTATTTTATTTTTTATCATTAAAAAAGTATTTTTAAATATTTAAAAGATCATTTTTAATTGATTAATGAGAATTAATTAATTAAAAATACTTTTAGGTATTTAAAAATTACAAAAAAATTCATGAAATGCTCTAAGACATTTAGAAACATTGTCCAACCTTCAAACCAAATTTCTTTTTTGATCTTGATGCACTTTAAGAATTTTTCATTGAATTAAATCATTTTTTATGCATTATTTTGATCACATGTTTGAAAATTCATTTCTGCCTTTTGGTGAAGGTTGAGACATTGATTCTTTTGCATTGTTTTCCATTTGACATGTATTTTCAAATATAAAAAGGCCATGATTTGATCTTGCATTTTCTAATTGATGGGCATTTGTTTTGATAAGAACCCTAAAAAACCCTAATAACTTGCAAAAATCATATCTTGAGATTGGTAAAGAGTTGGGAGCTCCCCTTTGGGCAGTGGTTTGTTATAGGTCTAGGGTTTCTTTGAGTGCCATTTTCCATTTTTTATCTTAGGGTTTGCTTCTGTTTTGGTTTGTGTTTGATTGTTTGTTTCATAAACCCTAATTTGGGCTTTCTCTTGCATCCTTCTTGCATTCTTTTGCATAAGTTGACTTGCCATTGCATTTTGTGCATTCTTATGATTCATTTGACATCTTAAGACATGTATGAAGCATCATTGATCATTGCATTACATCTTTGCCATGCCATTTGCCTTGTATGCTTCATAACATTTCATGCTTGTTCATGTTCCTTAGCTTGCATCATATGCATTCATGGTCTTGTATGAACATCCCCATGTCATGCCTCATGTTTGCAGCACCTCATAACATCATAATCATCATGCACATGCTTCTGGTTTGGTCTAGCATCATGCCATTTCATCTCATCTTGCATTGCATTGTGTTTCTTTCTGACATTTCAGGTGGTAAGTAAACTTGAGAAGTGAATTTGCCTTCACTTCTCATACCTTTTCTTTTCATCTCCCTTGCATCCATTGCTGCATTTTTACTTGTGCTTGAGTTTGAGCTTGTTCATCCTTCTTCCTCCCACTTTCTTTCTTCAAGTGACTTGACTTCTTGAATGAAGCAAGTCACTTTGCCTCTCTTGATCTTATTCATCTGCTTCCTGGTGGCTCCTGTGAAGATTGTTCTTGAAAACCTCACAAACCATAGGAACAACCAAGCATGTCAATGAATTAGGGTTTTGATTAGTCTCCCCCATAGTTTTTTACCTTTGTGTCTCCCTTTGAGTCTTCTCTTCTCATCTCATAATCAGAGACTAAACCCTAAAGGTTTTAAAACTTTGTGATTAGGGTTATGCCTGTATCCTTCTTTTAGGATGGAGTGTATAACTTTAATCCTAAGTATTAAACCCTTAAGGTGTTTAAATCTCTTAATCAATCCATCTAATAATCATCAAGACATCACACTTGTAACTTGGGCCTTGCATTAGGGTTCTAATTCTTCCTTAAGTGGTTAAGAAGGACTAACCCTAGTGTTAATGGACAAGTCCCCCTCAAGTTGTCTTACAAACAATAAAATCCATTTCATCATCATACCATTAAATAAAATCCACTTAATCAAAGGTTTGTTTTGTCATGAGTTTAATCCCTAATCATGGATTAAGTTGAGGAGCTTTCCTCAGCTTAAATATTCTCATCTATTACCCTTCTTTTAGGATGATGTAATGAGTCTGTTAGATCCCTGATTATGGCTTAACCTCATTACTCAACACTAAACAAAAACACCAAAAACATCTAAATAATCACAAGTAGGTTAATGATCTTAACCCTACATCAAAGGTGATTAAGTGTGAGAATCTGACTTCACACTTAAGGTAATTCTCATTACCCCTAATCGGAGGGAAGATGTGGTGAGTTTACCAACCCATTGGTTTAGGCTTAAGCTCATTATCTTATGACAAACTCCAAAAAGAAATAAAAGACTGAAAACACAAAAACAAACAATAATCGTCTCCTCCGGGATTCTTTTCTCATCTCATTCACTCATAAACGAGAACTTGCTTCTTCCGTCTAATGCAAGACAGTAAGCACCTGAGCCAGACAGGTCATACACTTGAGCATAGACAGGTAAGCAGTTCACAAGTCAATTCATCTTTCAGTCTCTTTGGGTCGAACTACGGTGTTCTGACTTCCTCATTGCACGAGAGGATACGTAGGCATAACTTAACAGTTATCGAACAAAAGTCTCTATATATTCCCCCTCTTTCTAGCCTTATTCTTTTAAGCCTCATGATCTTGAGCATTCCATTCACTTCTTACACTGACACTTCATTTATACACTTCACTCTCTTTTACACTGACACCTGTACATCTTTTCCAGCTATTTCGTACACAGATTGCACTGACACTACCCCTTTAAAACACAAATCTTTTAAGCGTGGATCCCGTCGAGTACGACGGACAATCTGGGTGCTAATACCTTCCCAGGTTGTAACCAACCCCCTTTCTCAGTCTCTCTGGTTCGCAAACCGTCTTATCCATCTTTTTCTAGGCCTATGCAGCATTGCCTTTCCTCCGGGATAAAAATGCCTAGCTGGCGACTCTATTCATCTCCAGTGAGTTCACGGCTGTGTGTTCTCATTGTCCCTCTCGCCGACCGTTCGCGCTTGTACCAGGACGCAAATCTTCGGGAGCGACAGCCTGGCGACTCTGCTGGGGACCCTTTATATTGCAACCAGGGCTTCTGGTTCTTTTTGTGGGTTCCTCCTAGCGCTCGATTGATTTGTGTTTATTGGGGGTGTTATGTGCTATTTGTGTTTGTATATTTGCTTTATTTACTGCTTTCTGTACAGCTTTATTTATTGCTTTCTTTACAGTTTTTCATATATCATATCTGTCATACTGTGCTGGCTGGCTGGATCTGTTGTTTGTTTTGGTGGGTGGGGTTCATTGAAAGTTAAGGTCCTATACCTGGGACCTGAGTGACACCTAGGCTAGAGTGAATCATATTCTTTCCCATTCCATTTCGGTCTGGTGCGGGAATGTGAAACACGGTTCAGATATGGGTTTCTTCTTGAGAACTCTGTGTTGCAGATTTCCTGCAGTACTAGGGGGATCTGGGAAGCCTGCTAAGTCTGGATGACCTTTTAGTTTTGACCTTCAGAAACTAAGGTGAATTAGAGGAGGAATTGTTATGGTTATTGTAAACGCTGTACCTCCGGGTTAGAAGTGTTTACACTTCTCATAACGGATCCAAGTCTGAGGATCCTTGTTCTAGATCGCTACCTGTGAGGGGGTTGGGCTGTTTACAGGTTTGCAGGTACCTTGACCTCAGAATACCCTGTTACTTTGACTTTGTTAAGAATGCTCCATGTTGGATAGTTCTTGTGATTCCAAAACCCTGGACTTGTGGCTCTTTATTTGAGTCCCCCACCTTGGTTACTGGATTTATATACCTCCATCTGGAATTATTGAACACACATGGATCTATACCAAGGCAGTTTAATCAGATCCAGCTCAGTCACAAACCCTTTTGCATTTCATTTGCATACATACTCATTGCATCATATTAACATGTGCTTATTTGTGTTTCAGGGTATCCACCTTTATCTGGTTTTGGTTTTGACCCCATCTGCAGTTTTGACTTACCTCCACCAGCACTTGCTTCAGCTGCCAGCCATATACTTCAGTCACTTGCACCAGCCTATCAGTGGCTCACTCCTCAGCATCTCCATCAGCACTTATTCTACTCAGTCTTCAGCATCATGGCTCCAAAGAAAAGCAACATCACTTATCATTTCTTCCAACCAGACTTATCAGACATCAGGAGGGTTCAAACCCTGATCACTCCAGAGCACATACCTCTGTTCAGAGAATATTATGGGGATATACTGGACTTGGTTATGGATATGGACCCATCTCAGAGGAGCCTCATCCATACCTGCATTCAGTTCTATGACCCTCCATTGAGGTGTTTCACCTTTAGAGACTTTCAGTTGGGTCCTCTCCTGGAAGAATACTCATCATTGATTGGTCTGCCTATCAGGAGAGAAATCCCTTTCAACCCTGAAATGGTCTTTCCCGGCAATGGAGAGATAGCAAAAGCTTTACATCTGGAGCCTGTTTTGATTGAGCAACACATGACCTCTAAAGCTGGGATCCCTGGTTTTCATCTGGACTTCCTAATTTCCCAAGCTAGTCTGAAGGCCTCCCTGGGGGAGTGGAAAGCTGTTTGTGCTCTGTTGGCCTTAAGTGTATTTGGAATTGTGTTGTTTGCAGATGAGCCTCGATTCATCAGCAAGAATGCAATCCACCTGTTCATCCTGAAGAACCCAGTGCCAACTTTGCTGGGTGATCTTTATTACTCAGTGCATCAGAGGAATGAGAAGCAGAGGGGGAAGTTAGTAAGGATGTGTGCTCCATTATTCCATACCTGGCTCCTCAAGCATCTACCCAGAACAGATGCATTCCTGAATCCTCATCAGCAGAGCAACTGGGCTAAGAGGCTCACTACTCTCACTTCAGCAGACATCAGATGGTGCACTCAGAGCACCAAGGGCAGAGATATCATCACAAGCTGTGGGCACTTTCCCAATGTGCCTTTAATAGGAGTCAAGGGAAGTATTAATTACAACCCTCTGCTGTTCAGGAGACAGCTGGGATATGCTCTAGTCCATACTCCCAAAGCACAGGACTTGGTGGAAACTCTCTATTGTGAGAACAAGATCAGTTTGACTGTTGTTAGGCAGGTTGCCTGGGCCTGGGATCATGTTCAAACCAAGGGAATCACCATTCTGGGGAAGTGCAATAATGTGGCATCAGCCCAATATCATGAGTGGTCTTATGCTAGAGCCCAATTCTCTGGATTGCCTTTCACCATAGAAGACATGCCTGAGTCATCATCAGCACCACCCCCTGCTGCTATCAGTCTGGAGGAGTTTGAAAGCCTGAAGGAAAGGAATGAGAAGTTATCCCAAGCCTTGCAGAAGACCCTCCGGGAGAGGAGTGAAGGTGTGAGGGAGATTGAAAGATTGGAGAAGCTGAGGGTGGAACACTTGACTAAAATTGAGAAGTCTGGAGATTATATCAACAAGTCTAAAGCTGGTGAGCAGATTCTGAAGAATGCTTGTAAAGAAGCCCAGTTCCAGAGAGCAAGAACAGACTTGTATTTGAAAGAGAGTCAGGCCAGGTGGGTCCGGATCACTGAGGCCCGTACTCTAGAAGACAAGAGAGCTCAAGACAAGATGGAGCAGATGGAAAAAGCCCTGGCAGCAGCCCAGGAGGAAATATCAGAACTAAAGATCAAAGCTGGGGTGAAGAAGTCCAAAGATCAAAGTCAGAGCAAGAAATTGACTGCAGCTGTTGCAACAAGAAACCTTCTCATCAGAAGTCTCACGGAGCGTCCGGCTGATCCTGTGACCGAAGCACTTCTCAAGGAAGTTCGTGAGGATGAGTTTGGCCTTGGAGTTTGATCATTTGCTTGTTGTTGTTCCTTTTCCATGTACTTTTGCTTTTGTGATGTATTTTGGCCCCTTTGAGGGTTTGTGTTGTAAAATGAACAAATTGTATTATTTCACCTTTGTAATATATCTGTGTTGGTTTCTATCTGGGTTCACATCAAAAGCAACTTCAACAGCATCATCTTCAAGGGTCTGGAAGGGTCAAAACTGAAGGCCAAACCGGATACCTTGATAGCAAATAAGCATAACTGCATTGCATGCTAACCTTTTATTTGTTTTGTAGGGTTTTGTTTTGTTGTTGCTAACCTCTGTTGTGATGATTCAGGAATTATTGCTCGCCGCCGGGTATTTCCTCTCAACAGGCCACACAGGTACCCAACTAGAAACAACCTTCCGGGAATTCAGATGGATCAGATGCAACAAGACCTTACGGAGGTCAGAAACCAGATGGCAAACGAAAGATTGGAGATGAGAACACAGATGACGCAGTTCATGGAGGTTATGAACAACATGGCTCAGAGCCAGGAGAGACTGAGGGCTATGGTTGAGAGGCAAAATCCAGAGGAGCCTCATGTAGGAACTGCAGGCACCAGTAACAATGAAAGGGTGCAACCACATGTGAATCCCCCTGTGTTTGGTCCACATCTACATCCTGAGATTAATATTCCTGCCAACATCCAAGGAACAGCTACTGCAGCCAGAGTACTTCAAGAAGATCCTCAGGAGGACCAATTTACAGTAATGGGTGCTGGAGAGGATGCTTATGATAGGAGATTGGATGAAATAGCTGAGAAGTTAAGGTCTTTAGAATCTCAAAATTCTTTGGGCTTCGACGTCATGGACATGGGTTTGGTTGATGGGGTCAGGATCCCTCATAAGTTCAAGCCTCCTTGTTTCGAAAAGTATAATGGGACTTCGTGCCCCCGGACTCATCTGCAATCATTTCTGGGAAGGCTGAAGGCCTATACAATGGACGAGAAGCTTTGGATGTTCTACTTCGAAGACAGTTTGACAGGAGCATCGAGGGAATGGTATTCCCACTTGACAAGGGCAACTGTAAGATGCTGGAAGGACCTGGCAGAAGCCTTCATCCGACAGTATCAATACAACTTAGACATGGCACCCAACAGGACTCTCCTAATGGGAATGTCACAGTCGTCAAGGGAAAGTTTCCGAGAATACGCCCAAAGATGGAGGCAATTGGCTGCTGCCGTTCAACCCCCAATGTCTGAGAGAGAAATGGCAGACATGTTTATGAACACTCTTCAGGGAACCTATATTGACAGGTTGGCTGCTTTCTCTTCCACTAGCTTCGCAGATGTTGTCATAGCTGGGGAGAGAATTGAAAGCCTGTTAAAAATGGGTAAGATATCTGATAATGGTGCAAGCTCGTCCAGTGGTACAAGAAAGCCTTTTGCAGGCCCGAGAAGAACTGGCGAGACCAATGCCATTCACACCAACAGGGGCAGGCCCCATTATGTTCCCAGAACAATAGCAGCAGTCACAATCCCTGCTCCAGCTCATCCTCAGCCGGACTATCAACCTCCTCAACAAAATTTCCAACAACAACCTCAGTATCATCAGAATCAATATCCTCCAAGAAACAACTACAACAACAACAATAGCAACAACAATCAACAGAGGCCATTTCAACAGAGGCCCTCCCAAGCTAACCGAGTGATCGACCCGATCCCAATGCCGTACGCTGCTTTGCTGCCACAGCTTCTGAAACTCAACCTGGTTGAGCTAAGAACGTTGGCACCTCCGGACCCCAACAGTCTACCAAGAAACTATGACTCCAACGCTAGGTGTGCTTTTCATTCGAACGCACCTGGTCACAGTACAGAAAAATGCAGGGCTCTGCATATGAAGGTACAAGACTTAGTAGACTCCAAGGCTTTGAATTTTGCGCCTCCGCCCAATGTCAACAAAAACCCAATGCCACACCATGGTGGTCCCCGTATTAATGCTATTGAAGAAGACCAACCGTCTTATTTGATAACTAGTGTGGATCAGATCAGGACGCCATTGGTGGAAATCAAAGCTCAACTCCGTGAAAACAATATATTTCCGGGGTGTGAACTAGGGTGCCCCTACTGCAATATTTCTTGGAATGGGTGTGAAGACTTGAGGAATGGCATTGACAGCCTTATTAAGAGTGGCCTCCTACAGATCACTACATCATTTCCGGCAAATCCTACAACTTCATCAACAACGGTTTCAGACCCTCCTACAACTGCAGTAACAATTGTTCCCGATAATTCATCAGCAGCATCAGCAAGTACTTCATCTGTCCTACCAAATGATCGGTTTTCAACAGTTTCTCCTGCTACCACATCAGCTTCATTCCATTTCGACTCTCCATCAACAACAGCAACAGTCCTTCCAACGGAACCTCCTACAACACCAGCAAACAATCATGAAGATGTCTCCACAGTTACCATATTCTACGATCCAGAAAATAACTCCGCCTACCATTCAGAAGGTGCTGCTCCCACTAGAGCACCAGTCACAATCTTTTATGATCCACAAACAATAACAGTCCCTTCAGCAGCAGCAATCAGTCCAGTTACCGTCACGGTGCCTGGACCTGTACCATATGAAAGCGATAGGGCCATCCCTTGGCACTATGGCTCTGACTTGTATTGCGAGGGAAAAAGAATCACTCTTGAAACATCAGCACCTGCGCCACAAATTGATAATGTGGGCGGAGGCGGAGGCTTCACTCGAAGCGGACGTCTCTTCGCCTCACAAGTTCAAAAACCTACTGCCGAAGCAGAAGCTGCTGCCAAGGCAAAAGGAAAAGGCCCGGTGCAGGAAGATCCAGCTGCCCAAGAAGCCCTGAAGACTCCATTCGATCAGGAAGTTGATGAGTTTATGAGGATCATCAAAAAGAGTGATTACAAAATTGTGGATCAACTTCACCAGACGCCATCCAAAATCTCCATCCTCTCACTGCTTATGTGCTCCGAAGCCCATCGGAATGCACTACTTAAAGTACTGCACGCAGCTTACGTGCCCGAGGAGATTACTGTCAACCAATTGGAAATCGTTGTTGGAAATGTTACTGCTAGCAATGGGCTAGGGTTTACCAATTCTGACTTGACAGCGGATGGCCGCAACCACAACAAGGCCCTGCACATAACCATGGAATGCAAAGGAGCTGTCCTTTCTCATGTGCTGGTGGACACAGGCTCTTCCCTGAATGTCTTACCAAAGAAGGCTCTGGTGAAGCTTGAATATGATGGATTGGCATTGAGACCCAGCAACCTGGTAGTAAGAGCCTTTGACGGTTCAAAGAGATCGGTTCTGGGAGAGATTGAGCTGCCCGTGACAATTGGCCCACAGACCTTTAAAATTATCTTTTATGTGATGGACATTCAGCCCGCCTACAGCTGTTTGTTGGGTAGACCCTGGATTCACGCCGCCGGCGCAATAACGTCTACCCTTCACCAAAAGTTAAAATTTGAGTGGGAAGGCCAAGTTGTCACTATCTGTGGAGAGGAGGACATTTTTGTCAGCCACCTGGCAACCTATAAGTACATTGAAATGGATGGAGAGATCCATGAAACAATGAGCCAGGGGTTTGAAGCCTTGAATGTAAATGAAGCATCTGCTGTTTCGGGGATCTCCATGTCGTCATACCAACAAGCCCGGAAGGTTGTTGAGGAAGGAACGGCCCTAGGCTGGGGCAAGGTCTTAGCTGTGGAGGAGAAGAAGGACAAATTTGGGTTGGGTTACAGACCAACTCAACATCAAGTGAAGGCTGCTGGAGAGCCTGGTTTTGTCAGTGGGGGAATGCTTACCCCCGATGCTATCAACTGTCTGGAAGACGAGCTGGAAGAGGAGCGCAACCTGGAGAATTGGATTCGTCCGAAGATCCCGGGGAGCAGTGTCTCGAACTGGTCTTCCCAGGGAATTATAAGTGTTACTCGAGCAGAGTAATTATTATTTCCTGTATTTTTTATAAGCATGCATCAAAGTCTTGCATCTTGCCCAAGATGACAAGACTCATTTTGTAATCAGGGCCATCTGTACTTTTGTGCAAACGAGATTAAAGTAATGAAATATCAGACGATCTTTTTGCAAACAAGTCTTTTTCTTTTATGTTCACTGTTTTTCCATTTTTCTTTTTGTACAAAAATAAATGGCAGTGTTTTTCAAAATGACAACTTCATTTCACTTTTCTAAATAAGACTAAAATCAGATCACTAAAATGAACCAATTAAACCCTTGCAGAGAGTGCCTTCCTGACAGCACCAACAACAACACGGCTATGACATCGTATGACTTTGACAATCCGATCAATCAAGCTGAAGAAGGGGTTGAAGAAGAATACGAGCTTCCTGAAGAACTAGCCAGGTTGTTAAGACAAGAGGAAAGGGTCATTACCCCTCACCAGGAGGAGGTTGAAGTGATCAATCTTGGTACAGAGGAAAATGTGAAAGAAGTCAAGATCGGGGCCTGCCTGCAAGACTCAGTGAAGAAGCAACTGATAGATCTACTTCAAGAGTATGTGGATGTGTTTGCTTGGTCGTATCAAGACATGCCAGGGTTGGATACCGATATTGTTGTGCACAAGTTGCCTTTGAGAGAAGAGTGCCCTCCAGTCAAACAAAAGCTGCGCCGTACTCGTCCAGACATGGCTATGAAGATCAAAGAGGAGGTACAAAAGCAATGGGATGCCGGATTCCTTGCTGTGACAAGTTACCCGCCGTGGGTTGCTAACATAGTACCTGTGCCAAAGAAGGACGGTAAGGTAAGAATGTGTGTTGATTACCGGGATCTGAATAGGGCCAGCCCGAAAGATGATTTCCCATTACCTCACATTGACGTATTGGTTGATAATACGGCTCAGTTCTCGGTATTCTCCTTCATGGATGAGTTTTCAGGATATAACCAGATCAAGATGTCACCTGAAGACATGGAGAAGACAACATTCATTACACCTTGGGGCACGTTCTGCTACAAAGTAATGCCATTTGGGCTTAAGAATGCGGGTGCAACTTATCAACGGGCTATGGTAACATTATTCCACGATATGATCCATAAGGAAATCGAGTGTTATGTGGATGACATGATCACCAAGTCCCTTACAGAGGAAGACCATCTGGTGAATCTGCTGAAGTTGTTCAAGCGTCTGAGAAAGTATCAACTGAAGCTGAACCCCAACAAATGCACATTCGGGGTGCGATCCAGTAAACTGCTGGGCTTTATTGTAAGCGAGAAAGGGATTGAGGTTGACCCTGATAAAGTCAAAGCCATCCAAGAGATGCCTGCACCGAAAACTGAGAAAGAAGTTCGAGGGTTCTTGGGTAGATTGAACTACATTTCACGGTTCATATCTCACCTCACAGCAACCTGCGAGCCCTTGTTCAAGCTGTTAAGAAAGGAACAAACGGTCAGGTGGAACGAAGATTGCCAAAGGGCTTTTGACAAGATCAAAGAATATCTGCAAGAACCTCCAATCCTTATGCCTCCAGTTGAAGGAAGACCTCTAATCATGTACTTGACAGTATTAGAAGAGTCAATGGGGTGTGTGCTGGGCCAGCATGACGAGTCTGGTCGAAAAGAGTATGCAATTTACTACCTAAGCAAAAAGTTTACCGACTGTGAACAACGTTATTCACTGCTCGAGAAAACTTGCTGTGCTTTAGCGTGGGCTGCTCGCCGACTAAGGCAGTATATGTTGACCCACACTACCTTGTTAATCTCAAAAATGGACCCAGTCAAGTACATATTCGAGAAGCCAGCTCTTACCGGACGGGTTGCAAGATGGCAGATGATTCTCACAGAATACGACATACAGTACACATCTCAGAAAGCCATCAAGGGCAGTGTACTATCTGAATATCTTGCTGAGCAACCCATTGACGATTACCAGCCAATGAGGTTTGACTTCCCTGATGAAGACATCATGTTCATTAAATCAAAAGATCATGAAGAGCCTATTCACACTGAAGGGCCCGACCCAGAAGAAGAATGGACCATGATGTTTGACGGGGCTGTTAACATGAATGGCCGTGGTGTTGGTGCAGTACTCATTACACCCAAAGGAGTTCACATGCCTTTCTCGGCAAAACTCACTTTCAACTGCACTAACAACGAAGCTGAATACGAAGCTTGCATTATGGGTCTTGAGGAAGCCATTGACCTCAGGATCAAAACATTGACCGTATTCGGAGATTCGGCTTTGGTAATCAATCAGACCAATGGAAAATGGTACACACACCAAGATCATCTGATACCTTACAGGGACTATACAAGAAGGTTATTGACTTTCTTCACAACAGTCAAACTTGAGTATATCCCTCGGGACGAGAATCAGTTTGCGGATGCCTTGGCTACCATTTCGTCCATGATCAAAGTTCAGACTGCTAACTTTGTACCTCAGATTTCAGTATCGAGACTTGATAGACCAGCATATGTATTTGCGGCAGATATTGCCAAAGATGATAAGCCTTGGTTCCACGACATCAAGTGCTTCTTGGAGGATCAGACATACCCACCTGGGGCATCTTCCAATGATAAGAAGACTTTAAGAAGGCTTGCTGGGAGTTTCTTTCTGAATACTGATGGATCTTTATACAAGAGGAACTTTGACATGGTACTCCTCAGATGTGTTGACAAGACGAAAGCAGATCTACTGATGCATGAAGTGCATGAAGGCTCTTTTGGTACCCATGCTGGAGGGCATGCCATGGCTAAGAAGTTGTTAAGATCAGGCTATTATTGGATCACAATGGATGCAGACTGTTGTGCCTATGCCAGGAAATGTCACAAATGCCAGATCTACGCAGATAAAGTGCATGTGCCTCCGAATCCTTTGAACATCATGTCTTCACCATGGCCCTTTGCCATGTGGGGCATTGATATGATTGGCAAGATTGAGCCAACTGCTTCAAACGGCCACAGATTCATCCTGGTCGCCATCGATTATTTCACGAAGTGGGTTGAAGCAGCCTCATATGCAAATGTCACAAGGCAAGTGGTAGCCCGATTCCTAAAAAGAGATATCATCTGTCGGTATGGAGTGCCCGAGCGAATCATTACTGATAATGGGTCCAACCTAAACAATAAAATGATGGCAGAATTATGCCGGGACTTCAAGATCCAACATCACAATTCTTCTCCTTACAGGCCAAAGATGAATGGCGCTGTAGAGGCGGCAAATAAGAATATTAAGAAGATTGTGCAAAAGATGGTAGTCACCTACAGAGACTGGCACGAAATGCTACCATTTGCCTTACATGGGTACCGCACATCAATCAGGACATCCACTGGGGCAACACCGTATCAGCTTGTGTATGGTATGGAAGCAGTCCTACCAGTTGAAGTTGAGTTACCCTCGCTGCGGGTATTAATGGATGTCAAACTGAGTGAAGCAGAATGGGTTCGGTCCCGATACGAGCAACTGAGTCTGATCGAAGAGAAGAGATTGGCTGCAATCTGCCATGGGCAGTTATATCAGAAGAGAATGAAGAGGGCCTTCGATCAGAAAGTCAGGCATCGAGAGTACCAAGTGGGAGATCTTGTGCTGAAAAGAATCCTCCCTCCTCATACAGACCACAGGGGCAAATGGACTCCAAATTACGAAGGACCATTCGTCGTCAAGAAAGTTTTCTCTGGTGGAGCACTGATGCTCAGCACCATGGATGGTGAAGATTTTCCATCCCCTGTGAATTCAGATGCAGTTAAAAAATACTTCGTGTAAAATGACCCGCTGGACATAAAAACAGAATGTAAGTCCGGGCAAAAATAGGGCATCCCGGCGAGTCAAAAACAGAATAAAAGACTCGGGCAAAAATAAGGGAAATAAATAAAAAATGTACACCCGCTGAGCTGAAAAGCCGCATTGGACAGCTCAGGCAAAAATGGGTATCCCGATGGATTGAAAACCCGAAAGGGCGATCCATGCAAAATAAGGGAATAAGCGAACAACTGCACTCTGAATTCGTCCGTATCACTTACAGCTTGGAAAGTTTTGACAGAATCAAGCTCCGATCAGAATCAACTTTCTCCAGAAAGCAAGACGAGAAGAACGTCATTGTCATACGAGTCATAGCAGGAGAGGAAGCTCCTCAAAGCGTCATCAACACTGCCAACACTTTGTTTCTCAATTTGTAACAATCTCCTCATTTCAGGAGATATGTTTCTTTGACTGTATCTTGCCAATTCAGGGCACACGAATTAATAAAATCAGATTTTTCAGTCATGTCTCGTCTTTTACATTTATGTTTTGCAAAGAGTTGTCTGATATCTCTAAAAATGCAATTGCATAAGTACAGATGCCTTTCTAAAAAAAAAAACAAAGCACATGCTTGCAAGGAATATTACTTACTCTCGAAGGCACTTAACTCCTATGGCGGAATCCAGTAAAGGATACCTCGGGACCTTTCGTATGTTTCTTTATCTTTGCAGGATTGCAGGTATCCAGAACGCAACTTGGGGCATGCAAGGTATAACTCAGCGAGTTGGTGAATCAACAAAAGATATCGGCATCCGAAATGCTCTATCCCCAGCTGAGTTGCTTCCCATTGCTCTCCCCAGCCGGTCTACCTCTCATCATCTCCCCATAGAGCTTCAGGCCTCTATTCAGAAGAGCAACGCACGAAGGAATCACAACAGAGAGGGAGGAAGCTTCTACAAACCCCAGCTGGGTCCCCGTATGATAAGGATATGTCAATCAGTGACCTATATCCCCAAGCAGATACATCATTAGATTTACCAATGATCTCATCCCCAGCTGGGATGTTCACTTCAAAGCAGATCAACCAGAAATCTTTGCAGCAACGGGATCCGAATCCCGGATCTGTGCCTCTTTGCATAATCATAGCATTCGCATCATGTTATACCCTCAGAGCGTAGCATTCCGTCTAATGCGGAGCATTACGGCAAAAATCAAATACATAGCATAATCATAAGTCATGCTGTGAATCGAACGCCTGTAAATAATGACAACCTGTCGGTATACAGAATTTATACAGAAAAATCCCCACCAGGGTCCCAGCAAAAGCAGTTGCCTCTCAAATCACCAACACCATCATGTACACCTTTTGATACTCGTCCGTGTCATATCCCCAGCGTGGTCGCCTATACTCATATATATACTTTTTCTTGACACCCGTCCGTGTCATATCCCCAGCGCAGTCGCTTACACCTCTATCACCCACATACTTGTTAATATTATACTTTTCTCTTCGACACTCGTCCGTGTCACTCCCCCTAGCAGATAAACACTCATATACAATACTCACTACTCATTGGTACACCTATACAGATACTCGTCCGTATCTTGTATACATCATCACTCATATCACTCACAGATTCGACGATAGTCCTTGTTCTTTGTTAACCAGTTGGTACTCGTCCGTACCATCATCTCAGAACATTGCGTCTAATGTTTGTTTCTACATGATACTAGTCTGTATCATAGTCTTAAGGATGCTCGTTCGCATCTTTAATCCATACACTGTGTCAAACACTTGTGTCTTCTTGAATATAGATACTCGCCTGTGTCTACTATTCCCCAGAAGGATTCTTTCAGATGCAACACTCGTCCGTGTTCTTTGTTAACCAGTTGATACTCGTCCGTATCATCATCTCTGAACATGTGTCAGTTTGTTTCTAAATGATACTCGTCCGTATCATGGTCTTAAGGATGCTCGTCCGCATCTTTAATCTATACACAATACCGAACACATATACCCTTTTTGTTTCTTGGATATAAACACTCGTACGTGTTTACTATTCCCCAGTAGATCACCAACAAAGCATTTTTCTTTTTTATCTAACACTCGTCCTGAGTTATGATAAACCCTGAGAGCAGCCGTCCCCTGCTGAGTGGTCGTCCTCCACTTCTTGATGGTCGTCCTCCATCATGCTCATCCGATGGCCGTCCCCATCGTTGTTTTTAGCAGCCGTCCCCTGCTAGGTGGTCGTCCTCCACCTTTTGATGATCGTCCTTCATCACTTTATCCAATGGCCGTCCCCATTGTTGATTTTGGTTATCTAACACTCGTCCTGTGTTATGAGAAACCCTGAGAGCAGCCGTACCCTGCTGAGTGGTCGTCCTCCACTTCTTGATGGTCGTCCTCCATCATGCTCGTCCGATGGCCGTCCCCATCGTTGACCTTTTCTATCCGATGGCCGTCCCCATCGTTGATATTTTCGGCAGCCGTACCCTGCCAGGTGGTCGTCCTCCACCTTTGATGGCCGTCCCCATCATATTTACCTTTTTATCCCCAACAGAGCAGCCGTCCCCTGCTAGGTGATCGTCCTTCACCTTTGATGACCGTACCTCTTCATCTGTTTATTTCGTTTATTAACCCGATGGCCGTCCCCGTCGTGGTCCCTTTTCCTTTTAACCCGATGGTCGTCCCCATCGTTGGTTACTTTACCTTTGTGAACTTGATGGCCGTCCCCATCATGTTTCATTAACTCCCAGAGAATTCTACAGCTTTACCTTGGTGGCCGTCCCCATCGTAATATCTTATTTCCCCAGCTAGTCGGCCGTCCCCGTCTTAGCTTTACCTTTTATCCCCCAGCATGTCGGCCGTCCCCGTCATTGCTATTTACCCAGCAGTCGTCCCTGCTCGACGGTCGTCCTCCGTCGTCCCACTTTACAATATACGTTATTTGCTGTCACAATCTATATCCCTTTTCTTCTTCATTTCTGTGAGTGCAAATTTTGGACTGTCTTTGGTATTCAACCACAAGTTATCTTGTTTGCCTGTTAAGCCATCGCTTACAACCTGCACAGCTAACTCATGCTTGAATAGGGGCAGCTGTAAGCACCCCAAATTTGCCCTCACCCATTCACACATGGCTTGTGATCATCTCATATGCATATACACCATCATATCATCTCATAGTACATTTTTGATTCACTGCATAGCTTCTAAGTCATCTGCACTTAGGGTTTGTGATCTGAGCAATCCCAATGCTTCTTGAGCCATTCCAAAGGCCACCAATCAACTCAAAGAGGTCCATGTGTGTTCTTGTATCATGTTACATCCTCACAAAGTCCAAATTGCAGAGGAATCACAAGAACTAGGGTTTGAGTGGATGCAGAGCCAGGATGAACTGCACAGTTGACTGAAAATTAGGGTTTTGGTTTCAGAGGCCATAACTCCAAATTTTTTGGTCATTCTTGTTTCCATTGATCTCTATATGGTATAGGGAGTGTGCATATCAATTTTCATGAAGAAATTCCATGGGGAAGTCATCTGATCAAGAGTTGACTTTTCAGACAAGTCAGTGCAAAATCAGGGCATCTGAGGCCCCCAATGACCCAACCAATGGGTGATCTTCATCATTTTGAGTGTATATGATCTTTATTTGATCATGGAAGAAGGTTGAAGTTCATAAAAATCAAGAATTTGGAGTTTTTGCAAATGTTGACTTTTTGGGCATAGTTGACTTTTCAAGAATGCACCATTTTAGGTCAATTTTCAAGCCTTGATTCATGATCCAAAAAGGCTTCAAATGGAAAAACTTTGGTCATGAAAGTTGTAGATCTCATCTTTCCCTTTTCAAAAAGTACAAGAACATGATCAAATTCTTCTTGGATCAAAAGTTATGACCATGCAAAGTTGCCAAAAATCACTTATTTTCAAGTTATGCACCAAGTGGAAATTTTGCAAAGTCTTGGATCAAAACACATTGCAGCCTCTAGTTCACTACAAACCATTACACAAACATTTCCCTAAGTCATAAAATCAGATTTTTGATCAAGTTTGCCCATGGTTTAGTTCATGTAACTTGAATTTTTCACATGTGAACCAAAAGCTAGCCAACTTGCAAAAACCACTCATTTCACTTCCTACAACTTATGACATTGGAAGCTGACTTTGGCTAGCCTCTCCCTCACCTTTTGCTGCGCCAGCCATGCTTTGTCCTTGCCTAGATTTGGAGCCATGCCCTATCTTACACAAAAGTGGTTTTTGAGCAAAAAGTGATCTACCAATCCATAAAGCACAAGTCACATCAGCCAGCCAATCAGAATTGTTTATGATTTCAATTTGCAAGTTGAACATAACACAAGCCAAGGCTGAAACACACACACTCATCACATTCACAAAAACTCACCTCATTGCAAGTTCCTTCGAAATTCTGTCCACAGCCATAAAACACTCAAACTCTCATCATCATTCAACTCACCACATCTCATAGACAAGAAACCACCAAAGCTCAAGCCTAAATCAAGCCTGAAAACTCCATTGCCATTATTCACCTCAAGCTGCAGATTCTATCGAATCTCTCTCCACAAGCCACAAACACACCAACCAACACCACAAACTTTCTCAACACACTTCATAGATCACAAACAACTCCTTTTCACAGCCTGAAAGTGCCAAAATCATCATGGCCATTGTTGACTGAACTGAAGCAGTTCCATTCGAATCTCCTTCTCCAGCCAACACAAACTCATTTTGAGCATTCAAACACATTTGGGGGATCAAGTAGAGCAGCTTGCATCAAAGGAAGTGGCCAGAAAGTTCCTAAACTGAAAGCTCCAAATCTCAGGTAGCTCGAAATTAATTTTTCCAGAAATGGTTTTTTATGTTACAAACTTGTTCCTCATGATGCACTGATCATTCTGGTACCTTTAGTTTTTGAAATGGTTTTGTTTTGAGCATTTAATTTGTGTTTGAAGCTCACGAACCCTAGAAATTGTTTGCTTCGATTCAGTTGATTTAGGAACCTTAAATTTGTTTTGAGGGAGGGGTTTGGTTCGTGAGAGGATAAGGATCATTTCCCTGGTCTTGGATTTCATTTTTGTAACGTTTTGAGGAAGTTGGGTGATTCTCAGGTGAGAGCTGGCCGGAGAAGACGACCGGAAGTCTTCTCCGGCCACCTGAATGTATTTAGGGCTTAATCCCATAATTAATGCTCGTTTGAATTTTGGCCGTTGATGCGCGTTGAATGTTTGACTTCCCACCCTTTTTGATGGCCAGGATCTGTTCATTAGCCCTAATCACTTTAATTAATTTATTTAATTAAGATTAATTCAGCTTTGAATCACAGCCACAGGATTACGCGCCAGTCAACACATTTAAACCCTGGAGCAATCCTGGCCATCCAATCTGTTTACTTTCATTTTCTTTTAATTTTTATTCATATTTATTTCATTTAAATTGCACAATTTATTTAAAATAGTTAAAAAATCATAAAAATTATGAAACTTTTTCTTTAAGGTTTTATTAATTTTTATGACACAAAAATATTTTTATTTTATTTTTTATCATTAAAAAAGTATTTTTAAATATTTAAAAGATCATTTTTAATTGATTAATGAGAATTAATTAATTAAAAATACTTTTAGGTATTTAAAAATTACAAAAAAATTCATGAAATGCTCTAAGACATTTAGAAACATTGTCCAACCTTCAAACCAAATTTCTTTTTTGATGTTGATGCACTTTAAGAATTTTTCATTGAATTAAATCATTTTTTATGCATTATTTTGATCACATGTTTGAAAATTCATTTCTGCCTTTTGGTGAAGGTTGAGACATTGATTCTTTTGCATTGTTTTCCATTTGACATGTATTTTCAAAGATAAAAAGGCCATGATTTGATCTTGCATTTTCTAATTGATGGGCATTTGTTTTGATAAGAACCCTAAAAAACCCTAATAACTTGCAAAAATCATATCTTGAGATTGGTAAAGAGTTGGGAGCTCCCCTTTGGGCAGTGGTTTGTTATAGGTCTAGGGTTTCTTTGAGTGCCATTTTCCATTTTTTATCTTAGGGTTTGCTTCTGTTTTGGTTTGTGTTTGATTGTTTGTTTCATAAACCCTAATTTGGGCTTTCTCTTGCATCCTTCTTGCATTCTTTTGCATAAGTTGACTTGCCATTGCATTTTGTGCATTCTTATGATTCATTTGACATCTTAAGACATGTATGAAGCATCATTGATCATTGCATTACATCTTTGCCATGCCATTTGCCTTGTATGCTTCATAACATTTCATGCTTGTTCATGTTCCTTAGCTTGCATCATATGCATTCATGGTCTTGTATGAACATCCCCATGTCATGCCTCATGTTTGCAGCACCTCATAACATCATAATCATCATGTACATGCTTCTGGTTTGGTCTAGCATCATGCCATTTCATCTCATCTTGCATTGCATTGTGTTTCTTTCTGACATTTCAGGTGGTAAGTAAACTTGAGAAGTGAATTTGCCTTCACTTCTCATACCTTTTCTTTTCATCTCCCTTGCATCCATTGCTGCATTTTTACTTGTGCTTGAGTTTGAGCTTGTTCATCCTTCTTCCTCCCACTTTCTTTCTTCAAGTGACTTGACTTCTTGAATGAAGCAAGTCACTTTGCCTCTCTTGATCTTATTCATCTGCTTCCTGGTGGCTCCTGTGAAGATTGTTCTTGAAAACCTCACAAACCATAGGAACAACCAAGCATGTCAATGAATTAGGGTTTTGATTAGTCTCCCCCATAGTTTTTTACCTTTGTGTCTCCCTTTGAGTCTTCTCTTCTCATCTCATAATCAGAGACTAAACTCTAAAGGTTTTAAAACTTTGTGATTAGGGTTATGCCTGTATCCTTCTTTTAGGATGGAGTGTATAACTTTAATCCTAAGTATTAAACCCTTAAGGTGTTTAAATCTCTTAATCAATCCATCTAATAATCATCAAGACATCACACTTGTAACTTGGGCCTTGCATTAGGGTTCTAATTCTTCCTTAAGTGGTTAAGAAGGACTAACCCTAGTGTTAATGGACAAGTCCCCCTCAAGTTGTCTTACAAACAATAAAATCCATTTCATCATCATACCATTAAATAAAATCCACTCAATCAAAGGTTTGTTTTGTCATGAGTTTAATCCCTAATCATGGATTAAGTTGAGGAGCTTTCCTCAGCTTAAATATTCTCATCTATTACCCTTCTTTTAGGATGATGTAATGAGTCTGTTAGATCCCTGATTATGGCTTAACCTCATTACTCAACACTAAACAAAAACACCAAAAACATCTAAATAATCACAAGTAGGTTAATGATCTTAACCCTACATCAAAGGTGATTAAGTGTGAGAATCTGACTTCACACTTAAGGTAATTCTCATTACCCCTAATCGGAGGGAAGATGTGGTGAGTTTACCAACCCATTGGTTTAGGCTTAAGCTCATTATCTTATGACAAACTCCAAAAAGAAATAAAAGACTGAAAACACAAAAACAAACAATAATCGTCTCCTCCGGGATTCTTTTCTCATCTCATTCACTCATAAACGAGAACTTGCTTCTTCCGTCTAATGCAAGACAGTAAGCACCTGAGCCAGACAGGTCATACACTTGAGCATAGACAGGTAAGCAGTTCACAAGTCAATTCATCTTTCAGTCTCTTTGGGTCGAACTACGGTGTTCTGACTTCCTCATTGCACGAGAGGATACGTAGGCATAACTTAACAGTTATCGAACAAAAGTCTCTGTATATTCCCCCTCTTTCTAGCCTTATTCTTTTAAGCCTCATGATCTTGAGCATTCCATTCACTTCTTACACTGACACTTCATTTATACACTTCACTCTCTTTTACACTGACACCTGTACATCTTTTCCAGCTATTTCGTACACAGATTGCACTGACACTACCCCTTTAAAACACAAATCTTTTAAGCGTGGATCCCGTCGAGTACGACGGACAATCTGGGTGCTAATACCTTCCCAGGTTGTAACCAACCCCCTTTCTCAGTCTCTCTGGTTCGCAAACCGTCTTATCCATCTTTTTCTAGGCCTATGCAGCATTGCCTTTCCTCCGGGATAAAAATGCCTAGCTGGCGACTCTATTCATCTCCAGTGAGTTCACGGCTGTGTGTTCTCATTGTCCCTCTCGCCGACCGTTCGCGCTTGTACCAGGACGCAAATCTTCGGGAGCGACACACTACCCCTTTTAGACACAAATCTTTCAAGCGTGGATCCCGTCGAGTACGGCGGACAATCTGGGTGCTAATACCTTCCCAGGTTGTAACCAACCCCCTTTCTCAGATTCTCTGGTTCGCGACCGTCTTGTCCATCTCTTCTTATGTCTATGCAGCATTACCTTTCCTCCGGGATAAAAATGCCTAGCTGGATACTCTTTTCTTTCTGAGTTCACCTTTGTGTGTTCTCACCTCCTTTTCACCGACCGTTCGCGTCTGTACCCCTCTTGGCCCGGGTGTCATCAGGTGGGAGCGACAGCTGGCGACTCTGTTGGGGATCCTTATACTGTAACCAGGGCCTCTGGTTCTTTTTGTGGGTTCCTCCTAGCGCTTGTTTGATTTGTGTTTACTGGGGTGTTATGTGCTAAGTGTGTTTATTTGTATTGCTTTATTATTTGCTTTATGTACAGTCTTGTTTATTGCTTTCTTTACAGTTTTACATATCATACTGTCATACTGTCATTTTGCTGGATCTGGCTTCTGTCTTGGTGGGTGGGGTTCCATTGAGAGTGTAAGCACCTATACCTGGGACCTGAGTGACACCTAGGCTAGAGTGGTTCATGTTCTTTCCCATTCCATTTCGGTCTGGTGCGGGAATATGAAACACGGTTCAGATGTGGGTTTCTTCTTGAGAACCTTGTGCTACAGATTTCCTGTAGTGCTAGGGCTATCTGGGAAGCCTGCTAAGTCTGGATGACCTTTATTTTAACCTCCAGAAACTGAGGTGAATTAGAGGAGGATCTTTTATGGTTATTGTAAACACTGTACCTCTGGGTTAGAAGTGTTTACAATTCTCATAACTGATCCAAGTTTGAGGATCCTTGTTTTAGAACATTACCTGTGAGGGGTTGGGCTGTTTACATGTTTGCAGGTACCCTTGGCCACATCATACCCTGTTACTATTTGGTTTAAGAGTACCTCATTTTGGACAGTTCTTGTGATTAACCCTGGACATGTGACTCTTTATTTGAGTCTCCCACCTTGGTTACTGGATTTCTGAACATTCATCTGGACCTTCTTTGAACATACATGGGCTTATATCAAGACAGATAATCAGATCTAGCTTGATCACAAACCCTTTGCATATCATTTGCATATATCATCATTTGCATCATTTAACATTTGTTTATTTGTTTTTCAGGGTATCCACATTATATCTGGTTTGGTTTTGACCCCTTCTTCTGCATAGACCTCTGCCTCATCAGTTATCTGCTTCAGCTATCTTCATCATCACCAGCATCAGCCTGTCAGTGGCTTATCTCCAGTATCAGCCTTGATCTTCATCAGCACCTATCTTCCTCCTCTTCAGCATTTATGACTACTCCCAGGAAGAGCAACATATCCTACCATTTCTTTGAGCCTGTGTTGACTGGCATCAGACAAGTCCAGTCACTTATCACCCCTGACCACATCCCATTGTTTAGAGAGCATTATGGAGGTATCCTAGATATGATTATGGACCTTGACCCTTCTCAGAGGAGCATGATGCACACCTGCTTGCAGTTTTATGACCCTCCTTTGAGATGCTTCACCTTCCCAGACTTTCAGTTAGGGCCTCTACTGGAAGCGTTTTCCTCATTGATTGGAATACCTATCAGGGGTGGACTCCCTTTCAACCCAGAAATGACTTTTCCCAGCAATAGAGAAGTAGCAAAAGCACTGTACCTGGAGCCTGCCTTGATTGAGCAAAATATGACAACAAAAGCTGGGATCCCTGGTTTGCACTTGGATTTCTTGATTTCTCAGGCCATCCTGAAGGCCTCTTTGGGAGAATGGAGGGCAGTCTGTGCACTGTTAGCCCTCAGCATATATGGGGTTATACTGTTTGCTGATGAGCCCAAATTTGTCAGCAAGAATGCCATTCATTTGTTTCTTCTGAGGAACCCAGTACCCACATTGCTGGGAGATTTCTATTATTCCATCCATCAGAGGAATGAGAAACAAAGGGGGAAGTTAGTAAGATGTTGTGCTCCTTTGTTTCACACCTGGCTGCTCAAACACCTACCTAAATCAGATGCCTTTTTGAACCCTCACCAACAGAAGAATTGGGTCAAGAGGCTCATTGCTTTGACTTCAGATGATATTAGATGGTGCACCCAGAGCACCAAGGGCAAGGACATTATCACCAGCTGTGGGCAGTACCCAAATATGCCTCTGATAGGAGTAAAGGGTTGCATCAATTACAATCCTTTGCTGTTTAAGAGACAACTGGGCTATGCTTTGGTTCACCCTCCCAGAGTGCAAGATTTAGCTGAGACCCTGTATTGTGAAGTAAAACCTAATTCAGCCGCTGTCAGACAAGCATCTTGGGCGTGGGACAACATCCAGACAAAAGGGATGGCTATTCTGGGAAGGTGTAATAATTTTGCTTCAGCTCAGTACTATGACTGGTCCCGTACAAGAGCTCAGATTACTGGAATGCCTTTCACCTTGGAGGACATACCTGGACCATCTACATCACAGCCCGCAGCAACTGTCAGCCTGGAAGAATTTGAGAAGCTGAAGGAAAGAAATGAGAACCTATCTCAAGCTTTGAAGAAGACACTTTGGGAAAGGAGTGATGGTCGTCTGGACATTGAGAGGTTGGAAAAGCTTAGGGTGGAGCATCTTGCCAAAATTGAGAAAACAGAGGACTACATCAGGAAAGCAAGAGTTAGGGAACAAATACTGAAGAATGCCTGTAAAGAGGCCAAGATTCAGAAGGCTAGGACTGAGCTCTATCTGCAAGAGAGTCAGGCTAGGTGGGTCAGGATCACTGAAGCTCGTACACAAGAAGACCAGAAGACTCAAGCCAAGATTGAACAGCTAGAGGCCAATGAGAAGAGGCAGCAAGAAGCTTTGTTGGAAGCTCAAAAGGAGATTTCAGAGTTGAAGCTCAGAGCAGGATTGAAGAGATCAAAGGACCAGGACAGGCATAAGAAGCTAACTACTGCTATTGCTACCAGGAACCTCCTCATTAGGACCATTACAGAGCACCCAGCTGGTCCAATGACTGAGGCACTCCTGAAGGAAGTCAGAGAGGATGAGTTTGGACTGGATGTCTGACTCTTTGTTTGTTGTTGTTTTTCATTTGATGTACTTTTTCCTTTTGATGTATTTTGACCCTCCATGGGCATGTGTTGTAAAACAGACTATGTATTGTTCATCATTTGTAATATATTTTAGTTTGTTTCCTTTTGGGTTTTTTTCCTCTCAACAACATCAAGCATCTTCCTCGAGGTCTGGAAAGGTCAAAACCAAGAACCAAACCGGATACCTTGGAAAACAAATAAGCATACTGCATTGCATACTAACTCTGTTTTGTTTTGTAGGTTTTGTTATTATTGTTTCTGACTCTGTTGTGATCTCATGAAACATTGCTCGTCGCCGAGTGTTCCCTGTCAACCGCACGCACCGGTACCCTACTCGCAACAATCTTCCTGGTATTCAAATGGATCAAGTACAGCAAGATCTGACTGAGGTCAGAAATCAAATGGCTAATGAAAGAGTGGAAATGAGAAATCAGATGTCTCAACTCATGGTTGTAATGACTGGCTTGGCCCAAAGTCAAGAAAGATTAAGAGAACTGGTGGAAAGGCAAACTCCTGAGGAGCCTCATCTTGGGACAGGAGGAACTAGCAACAATAAAAGGGGTCAGCCTCGTACTGATCCACCAGTATTTGGACCACATCTGGATCCAGAAGCTAACATCCCTTGGAATGTGCAGGGTAATACTGCTGGGGGGAGAATCTTATAGGAGGATCCCCAAGAAGAGCAGTTTACTGTTATGGGAGCAGGAGATGAAGTCTATGACAGGAGGTTAGATGAAATTGTTGAGAAGTTGAGATCTTTGGAGTCTCAGAATTCCTTGGACTTCGATGTAATGGACATGGAGCTAGTGGATGGGGTGAGAATTCCCCACAAATTCAAACCCCCGTGCTTTGAGAAATACAATGGAACCTCTTGTCCACGAACTCACCTGCAGTCTTTCCTAGGAAGACTTAAAGCTTATACTATGGATGAGAAGCTGTGGATGTTCTACTTTGAAGACAGTCTGACCGGAGCTTCAAGAGAGTGGTATTCGCACTTGACCAGGGCTACCATTAGATGCTGGAAGGACTTAGCTGAAGCCTTCATCAGGCAATATCAATACAATCTGGACATGGCTCCTAATAGGACCCTCCTGATGGGAATGTCCCAGTCTTCCAGAGAAAGCTTCAGGGAATATGCCCAAAGGTGGAGACAGCTTGCTGCTGCTGTCCAACCACCCATGTCGGAAAGAGAAATGGCCGACATGTTCATGAATACGTTGCAAGGGACCTATATTGATAGATTGGCTGCCTTTTCCTCTATCAGCTTTGCTGATGTCGTCATAGCTGGTGAAAGGATTGAGAGCCTTTTAAAAATGGGCAAAATTTCTGACAGTGGTGCAAGTTCATCCAGTAATCCCAGGAAGCCTTTTGTGGGACCCCGAAGAGCCGGTGAGACCAATTCCATTCATGCAAGTGGGGGCAGACCTCAGTACGTACACCGGTCAGTAGCAGCAGTTACCATTCCAGCTCCGATTCCTCAACAATCAGCATATCCTCAGCAACAACCACATTATCAACAACAAGTTCAGTATCCGCAACAGAGAACCTACAACAATAGCAACCAACAACAGCGTCCCTTCCAACAAAGACCATCATAGGAAAACAGGGTAATTGACCCAATCCCAATGTCGTATGCTGCACTTTTGCCACAGCTCCTGAAGCTCAACTTGGTTGAGTTAAGGACGTTGGCACCACCAGATCCCCTCAATCTCCCAAAGAATTATGATGTCAACGCCAGGTGCGCTTTCCACTCCAATGCACCTGGTCACAATACTGAAAAATGCAGGGCCTTACAAATGAAAGTCCAAGATCTGGTGGACTCAAAAGCTATCAACTTTGCACCTCCTCCGAATGTCAACAAAAATCCTATGCCTAATCATGGCGGGCCGAGGATTAATGCCATTGAGGAAGACAAACCATCTACCTTGATCACCAGTGTTGCACAAATTCGAACACCTTTGGTTGAAATTAAAGCTCAACTTTTAGAATTCCAGGTGTTCCCCGAGTGTGAGCTTGGCTGTGGGTATTGCAACATTGTAGTCAATGGGTGTGAAAGGCTGAGAAGCGGCATAGATGGTCTTATCAAGGATGGTATCCTTCGGATTTTAACAACGGCGCCTACAAATCCAGCAATTCCTTTAACAACAAACCCAGAATCTCCTACAACATCAACAATCATTCCTTCAGCAACAAATTTTCCTACAACAGCAACAACAATCATTCCTACCGATTCATCAATATCACCAGCAATTACTCCGTCCATCACTTCAACAAGTCAAATTTCAACAACCATTTCTTCTACAACATCAGCATCCATTTTATTAGCAGAATCTTCTACAACGCCAGCAAGGATTAATGAAGATGTCTCGACAGTTACAATTTACTATGACCCATCAGATGTTCCTCCCAACAACAATTTCCAACAACAAATAATGGCACCTCCTACCAGATCACCAGTCACAATTTACTATGATCCACACACCATTACAGTACCTTCCTCTGCAGCAATCAGTCCGGTCACCATTACGGTGCTTGGACCCGTTCCTTATGAAAGCAGCAATGCCATACCTTGGCATTATGGCTCTGATCTCTACTGCAACGGGGAGAAAATCACTCTGGATTCATCAACCTCTTCTCCACAAGTTGATAATGTTGGGGGAGGCGGAGGCTTCACCAGAAGCGGACGCCTTTTTGCCTCACAAACACAAAGACCTAATGTTGAAACATAGGCTGTTGCCAAAGCAAAGGGAAAAAGTGTGGTATCTGAAGAGCCGACTACCAAAGAAACTCAGAAGGCATCTTTTGAACAAGATATAGACGAGTTCATGAGAATCATAAAAAGAAGTGATTACAAGGTGGTGGACCAGCTTCACCAAACTCCCTCCAAAATCTCCATATTATCACTGTTGATGTGTTCTGAAGCTCACAGGAACGCACTGTTGAAAGTCCTGCACGCAGCATACGTGCCGGAGGAGATTACTGTTAATCAGCTAGAAACTGTGGTGGCAAATGTCAACACCAGTCATGGACTGGGCTTTACCAATGCTGACCTAACAATAGAGGGACGCAGCCATAACAAGGCTTTACATATCACCTTTGAATGCAAGGGTGCTGTTCTATCTCATGTACTGGTGGACACTGGGTCATCACTCAATGTTCTACCAAAGAAAGCCTTAGTGAAGCTGGAGAATGATGGCTTGGCATTGCGTCCAAGTAATTTGGTGGTGAGAGCATTTGATGGCTCTAAAAGATCAGTGCTTGGGGAGATTGATCTGCCTGTTTTGATTGGCCCGCAGACCTTCAAAACTACCTTCTTTGTGATGGACATACAGCCAGCCTACAGCTGTCTGTTGGGTAGACCCTGGATCCACGCCGCTGGCGCTGTTACGTCTACCCTTCACCAGAAGTTAAAATTCGAGTGGGAAGGCCAAATCATCACCATCTGTGGGGAGGAGGACATCTTTGTTAGCCAGCTGGCTACGTATAAGTACATAGAAATGGACGGGGAGATCCATGAAACCATGAGCCAAGGGTTTGAGGCCTTGAACATTAATGAAGCATCTGCTGTACTGGAAACTTCCATAACATCGTACTAGCAAGCCCGGAAGGTTGTTGAGGAAGGTACCTCCCAAGGCTGGGGCAAGCTGCTGCCCGTGGAAAAGAAAGAAGACCGATTTGGGTTGGGTTACAGACCAACTCAACAAGATCAATCAGAGGCTGCAATGGAGACCAAGTTTATTAGCGGGGGGATGCTCACCCCGGATGCTGTGAATAGCTTGGAAGATGAGTCGGAAGACGAGCGCAACCTGGAAAGCTGGATACGTCCAAGGACCCCGGGGAGCCATGTCTCAAACTGGTCTTCCTAGGAAATTATAAGGGTTACTCCTGCAGAGTAATTATTATTTCCTGTATTTTTAAGCATGCATCAAGTCCTGCATCTTTCCCAAGATGTCAGGACTCATTTTGTAATCGGGCAATCTTGTATTTTGTGCAAAGATCAATTAATGAATATCAGGACATCTTTTGCAAATGAGTCTTTTCTTTTCCGCTCACTGTTTTTCATTTTTCACTTTTTGTACAAAATGGCAATGTTTTTCAAGATAATAACTTCATTTTCACTTCTTCTAAATAAGATAAAACTGATTACTAAAATAAACCAATCTAAACCCTTGCAGAAAGTGCCCTTCAGACTACACCAACACTGCTATGACTTCGTATGACTTTGACAATCCAATCAATCAAACTGATGAAGGGGTTGAAGAAGATTATGAGCTACCTGAAGAGCTTGCCAGGTTGTTGAGACAAGAGGAGAAAGTTATCACTCCTCATCAGGAGGAGGTTGAGACGGTTAATCTTGGTACGGAAGAAGACGTGAAAGAGGTTAAGATAGGGGCCTGCTTACAGGATTCAGTGAAAGAGCAACTGATTGACATGATTCGAGAGTATGTGGATGTTTTTGCTTGGTCTTATCAGGATATGCCAGGGTTGGACACCGACATTGTCATGCACAAGCTGCCGCTGAAAGAAGATTGCCCACCAGTCAAACAGAAGCTGCGTCGTACTCGCCCAGATATGGCAATGAAGATAAAAGAAGAGGTACAAAAACAGTGGGACGCCGGTTTCCTTGCTGTGACTAGCTATCCGCCGTGGGTTGCCAATATTGTACCCGTGCCTAAGAAAGATGGCAAGGTGAGAATGTGTGTGGATTATCGGGATCTAAACAGATCCATCCCGAAAGATGACTTCCCTTTACCTCACATTGATGTATTGGTCGACAATACGACTCAGTTCTCGGTGTTCTCCTTCATGGATGGATTTTCAGGATACAATCAGATCAAAATGTCATCTGAAGACATGGAGAAGACAACTTTCATCACACCCTGGGGCACGTTCTGTTATAAGGTGATGCCATTCGGACTGAAGAATGCTGGTGCCACTTATCAGTGGGCTATGGTAACATTATTCCACGACATGATCCACAAAGAAATTGAATGTTATGTGGATGACATGATTGCCAAGTCCCTTACAGAAGAGGACCACCTGGTAAATCTGTTGAAGTTATTCAAGCGTCTGAGGAAGTACCAGTTGAAGTTAAACCCCAACAAATGCACATTCGGGGTGCGATCCGGTAAGCTGCTGGGATTTATTGTAAGTGAAAAAGGGATTGAAGTTGACCCTGACAAAGTCAAAGCCATTCAAGAAATGCCTGCACCTAAGACTGAAAAAGAAGTTCGGGGGTTTCTAGGTAGGATAAACTACATTTCACGGTTTATATCTCACCTTACAGCAACCTGTGAGCCTTTGTTCAAGCTACTAAGAAAAGAACAAACGGTCAGGTGGAATGAAGACTACCAAAGGGCTTTTGACAAAATCAAGGAATATTTGCAAGAGCCTCCGATCCTTATGCCTCCAGTTGAAGGAAGACCTCTAATCATGTACTTGACAGTATTAGAAGAGTCAATGGGGTGTGTGTTGGGCCAGCATGACGAGTGTGGTCGTAAAGAGTATGCAATATACTACCTAAGCAAAAAGTTTACCGAATGTGAACAACGTTATTCACTGCTCGAGAAAACTTGTTGTGCTTTAGCGTGGGCTGCTCGCCGACTAAGGCAGTATATGTTGACCCACACTACCTTATTGATATCTAAGATGGACCCAGTTAAGTACATTTTTGAGAAGCCAGCACTTACCGGACGGGTTGCAAGATGGCAAATGATCCTCACAGAGTATGACATTCAATACACATCTCAAAAGGCCATAAAAGGCAGTGTATTGTCTGATTATCTTGCTGAGCAACCCATTGATGATTACCAGCCTATGAGATTTGACTTCCCCGATGAAGACATCATGTTCATAAAAGCAAAAGATCATGAAGAGCTTATTCACACTGAAGGGCCTGACCCGGAAGAAGAATGGACTATGATGTTTGATGGGGCTGTTAATATGAATGGTCGTGGTGTTAGTGCAATACTCATTACACCTAAAGGAGTTCACATGCCTTTCTCGGCAAAACTCACCTTTAACTGCACTAACAACGAAGCTGAATATGAAGCTTGTATTATGGGTCTTGAGGAAGCCATTGACCTCAGGATCAATACTTTGACTGTATTCGGAGATTCAGCTCTGGTAATTAATCAAACCAACGGCAAATGGTTCACTCACCAGGGTCATCTGATACCTTATCGGGATTATACAAGGAGGTTGTTGACTTTCTTCACAACGGTCAAGCTTGAGTATATCCCTCGAGATGAAAATCAGTTTGCAGATGCTCTGGCTACCATTTCATCCATGATCAAAGTTCAAGCTGCCAACTTTGTGCCTCGGATTTCAGTGTCCAGACTGGACAAACCAGCATATATATTCTCAAAAGATGTTGTCAAAGAAGATAAGCCCTGGTTCCATGATATCAAACGCTTCTTGGAGGATCAAACATACCCACCTAGGGCATCATTCAATGACAAGAAGACATTAAGAAGGCTAGCTGGTAGTTTCTTCCTGAATGTTGATGGTTCCTTGTACAAGAGAAACTTTGATATGGTGCTCCTCAGATGTGTTGATAGGGCAAAAGCAGACTTGTTAATGCACGAGGTACACGAAGGATCTTTTGGTACCCACGCTGGAGGGCATGCAATGGCTAAAAAGTTGCTAAGATCAGGCTATTACTGGATCACATTGGATGCAGACTGTTGTGCCTATGCCCGGAAATGCCATAAATGCCAGATTTATGCAGACAAAGTGCATGTGCCTCCAAATCCCCTGAATGTGATGTCTTCACCCCGGCCCTTTGCCATGTGGGGCATTGATATGATTGGCAAGATTGAACCGACCGCTTCGAATGGCCACAGATTCATCCTGGTAACCATTGACTATTTCACCAAGTGGGTTGAGGCAGCTTCGTATGCAAATGTCACCAGGCAAGTGGTAGCCCGATTCCTGAAGAGAGATATCATCTGTCGGTATGGAGTGCCCGAGCGGATCATTACTGATAATGGTTCCAACTTAAACAACAAAATGATGGCAGAACTGTGCCGGGACTTCAAGATCCAACACCACAATTCTTCTCCTTACAGGCCAAAGATGAATGGCGCTGTTGAGGCAGCTAATAAGAATATCAAGAAGATTGTGCAAAAGATGGTAGTCACCTACAAAGACTGGCATGAAATGCTACCATTTGCCTTGCATGGGTACCGAACGTCAATCAGAACATCCACTGGGGCAACACCGTATCAGCTTGTGTATGGTATGGAGGCAGTCCTACCTGTTGAAGTTGAATTGCCCTCCTTGCGAGTACTAATGGATGTTAAGCTAAATGAAGCAGAATGGGTCCGATCCCGGTACGAACAACTTAGTCTGATCGAAGAGAAGAGATTAGCTGCAATCTGTCATGGGCAGTTGTATCAGAAAAGAATGAAGAAAGCTTTCGATCAGAAAGTCAGACTCCAAGAATACCAAGTAGGAGATCTAGTGCTGAAAAGACTCCTCCCTCCTCATACAGACCACAGAGGCAAGTGGACTCCGAATTATGATGGTCCATTCATAGTAAAGAAAGTTTTCTCTGGTGGAGCACTGATGCTCAGTACTATGGATGGTGAAGACTTTCTGTCCCCCGTGAATTCAGATGCAGTTAAAAAATACTTCGCATAAAATGACCTGCTGGACATAAAAACAGAATGTAAGTCCAGGAAAAAATAGGGCATCCCGGCGAGTCAAAAACATAATAAAAGACTCGGGCAAAAATAAGGGAAAATAAATAAAAAAATGTACACCCGCTGAGTTGAAAAGCCGCATTGGACGACTCAGGCAAGAATGGGTATCTCGGTGGATTGAAAACCCGAAAGGGCGATCCACGCAAAATAAGGGAATAGGCGAACAACTGCATTCTAAATTCTTCTATATCACTTACAACACGGCAAGCTTCGAAAGGTTCGAGCATCGGTCAGAATCAGCCTTCTTCAGAAAGCAAGATGAGAAGAACGTCAATGTCATACAAGTCATAGCAAAAGGAAAGCTCCTTGAAGAGTCATCAACATTGCCAGCATCTTCTTGTTTCTCAATTTGTAACAATCTCCTCATTTCAGGGGATCTGTTTCTTTGACTGTATCTTGCCAATTCGGGGCACACAAATTAATAAAATCATATTTTCAGTCATATTTCGTCTCGTACATTTTATTTTCATTTGCAAAATGTCCGATGTCCTTAAGATGTTGATTGCATAAGTACATATGCGTCTTTTCTAAATTACATGCTTACAGGAAATATATTTGCTCCCGGGAGTGCCTTAACTCTTATGACGGAACCCAGTAAGGGATACCTCGGGGTATTTATGCGTTTCTCTGACATACAGGATTGCAGGTGTTCGAAGCGCGACATGGGGCATAAGAGCTTCTCCCTAGCAAGCTGTCAAATCATTATCTACTCAGCTCATCTTCCAAATGGCGCCAGAGATGCTTTATCCCCAGCTGAGTTGCCAGTCATCATTCCTCCTCAGCCGCGTGTTAGGCAGGAAATCATTTCCCCGCAGAGTTTCAGCCTCTATCCAGAAGAGCAATGTCCGAAGATCTCACAACAAAGTGACGAAAGCTTCTACGGACCCCAACTGGGTACCTCATCACCAAGGATGGGTCTAACAGTGACCTATTCCCCCATACAAAGATGTATATGTCAGATCTACCAATGATCTCATTCCCCAGCTGGGATATCCACTTCAAGAAAATCAGCCGGAGATCTTTTCCGCAACGGGACCCGAATCCCGGACCGGTATCTTTGCATAATCATAGCATTCACATCATATTTTCCCCCAGAGCGTAGCATTCCTTCTAATATGGAGCATTACGGCAAGAATCAAACATATTGCATAAATCATGAGCCATGTTATGAATCACACACTTGTAAATACTGACATACCATCAGCAATATACCAAATACTTCCCAAGATCCCCAGCAGAAAGCCGAAACATCCTCTTTGCACTCACAAATACAAATACATGCTCCTGTCACCATTCCCCAGTAAAGCCGCCCGAACGTTCTCTACAGACAAATACATATACATATATACACAATTCCCTGACACCCGTCCGTGTCACCCTCCCCAGCACAGTTGCCTAAATACTTGTTTATAATACACTTCTTCCGACACCCGTCCGTTTCGTGCTATACCCAGCAAGTTGGACATTCGCCTATGTCTCACTCATCACTTTTTACTCATACAGATACTCGTCCATATCTTGTATACACCACTTAAATCCCCTCAGGGTCGGCACTCGTCCATGTTTCTTTGTTAACTGGTTGGTACTCATCCGTATCGTCATCTCTGAACATGCGTCAAGCGTTTGTTTCTTCTGATACTCGTCCGTATCATAGTCTTAAGGATGCTCGTCCGCATCTTTAATCTATACACCATGTCAGATACTTGTGCCTTTGCTTTCCTGAAATTAGACACTCATCTGTGACTACCGTTCCCAAGAAGAATTCCCGGCAAATCTTGATAAACTATTTCCTTTCTATCTGACATTCGTCCTATGTCATGATACCTTCCGGCAGCCGTACCCTGCCAGGTGATCATCCTTCACCTTTTTGAAGACCATCCTTCATCATCCCCAGCGGAGTCTCTATTCATTAGAACCCCTTCCTATCCGACATTCGTCCTATGTCGTGATATTTTAGAGCAGCCGTCCCTTGCTAAGTGATCGTCCTTCACCTCTTGATGATCGTCCTTCATCATTTTATCCAATAGTCGTCCCCGTCGTTGATCTTGTTATCTGGCATTCGTCATATGTCATGATAAACCCCGAGAGCAGCCGTACCCTACTAGGTGATCGTCCTTCACCTCTTGATGATCGTCTTTCATCATGCTTATCCGATGGTTGTCCCCATCGTCGACCTTTTATCCGACATTCGTCCTATGTCATGATACTTTCGGCAGCCGTACCCTGCCAGGTGATCGTCCTTCACCTTGGATGACCGTCCCTCATCCTTATCCCCTAACAGAGCAGTCGTCCCCTGCTAGGTGATCGTCCTTCACCTTTGATGATCGTTCCTCATCAGCTATTTATGCAGCCCGATGGTCGTCCCCATCATTTACCTTTAATCCCCAGAAAGTCTTGTTTCTTTGCTTGATGGCCGTCCCCATCATGATCGCTTTATTTCCCCAACATGTCGGTCGTCCCCGTCATTGCTTCATCCAGCAGTCGTCCTCTGCTCGGCGGTCGTCCTCCGTCGCCCGCACTTCATAATCATACTTTATTTTCTCTTACAATCTATATCCTTTTTCTTCTTCATTCGGTGAGTGCAAATTTTGGACCATCTTTGGTATTCAACCACAAGTTATCTTGTTTGCCTGTTAAGCCGTCGCTTACATCCTGCACAGCTAACTCATGTTTGAATAGGGGCAGCTGTAAACACCCCAAATTTCCCCCCACTAAGTTCACACCATGGCTTATGATCTTTTCATTTTCATAAACTCAATCATATCATCTCATATTGCATTTTTGCTTCACTGCATTGATTCTAAGACATCTGCATCTAGGGTTTGTGATCTGAGCAATACCTGAGCTATCTGAGCCACCCCAAAGGTCTTAAATCCTCTCAAGAGGGTCCATGTATGTTCAAGCATCATATTATATCCTCACAAGGTCAAGGAAGTCAAAGAATCACAAGAACTGAGAAAGGCATGGAAGCAGAGCCATGTTTAACTGCACAGATGACCTGAAATTAGGGTTTTGGTTTCAGAGGCCATAACCCCCAAATTTTTTGGTCATTCTTGTTTCTATGGGTCTTTATATGTTATGAGGATCATGCATACCAATTTTCATGAAGAAATTCAAAGGGGAAGGCATCTGATCACAGGATGACTTCTTGAGCAAGTCAATGCAAAATCAGGGCATCTGAGGCCCCCAATGACCCAACCAAAGGGGTTTCTCCATCATTTTGAATGTGTATGATCTTTATTTGAACTTTGAAGAAGTTAGAAGTTCACAAAATTGGAGAAATTCAAGCCATTTGCAAAGTTTCCATTTTTGGAAAGTGACTTATAATGTAAACTTGCCATTTTGGGAAAGTTTTTCAACCTCCTCTTTTTGATTCAAAAATGCTTCAAATGAAAAATCTTTGGTCATGAAAGTTGTAGATTGGATCCTCCCATTTTCAAAAAGTACAAGAACTCATTCTAATTCATTTTAGATCAAAAGTTATGGCCTTGCAAAGTTGGACAAAATCACTAAATTGTCACTTTTACACAAAGAGGGAAACTTGCAAATTCTCATGCCAAGCATTTATGTGACTTCAAATCAACTTCTAACCAGCACACAAACATCATGTATGACCTAAAATTCAGATTTGCCCAAGAAGTTTCTCACTTTCATGCTTTGATTTCCAAGCTATCATAAGCCATTTTCCATAAGGTTCAAAAGGAGGAATTCTTGCAAAATTGATTCCCAAGGGTTTGTATGGTCTCTAACTGATTTCAAGACATCACCATAACATCATGTAACATTTCACAACAAAAATTCAGCAAGTAATATCACATGTTCATGACCAAAAATAACAAAGTGCAACAAGTTGCAAAATTGCAAAACAAGTGACATCTCACCCTTCATCCATTCCAGATCACATCAGAACATCCAAGGGCCTTCCTTGAAGCTGGCTGAGGCAATCCAAACACAGAAATCTTCTCTGCCATGACCCATACCTATAGTACACCATTTTTGACTTTTTGGCCAATCATCCTATAGTACACCATTTCAGAATCAGAAAGTCCTCATCTCAGGTAACATGAAGAACTTTTTTCCCAGAAGCTAGTTTTTAAGTTCTTTTATGATTCTATATGCTCCCCTGATCATGGGGATGTGTTTACTTTTGAAAATGGTGAAGAAACCACCATGTATGTGATCTCTGAACTTTTGCCCGTGTTTTACATTTTTCTTCGATTCATGTTTATGGAGTGAAATAAATGAGTTTTAGTTGGGGGTTTAGGTTTAGAATGGTTATAGGATCATTTTTGTGAAAGAAATTTGAAGTTTGGTGACCTGTAGAAGAAGCTAGGGTTTTGTGTTCGTCGGAGAAGACGACCGGAACACGGTTCCGGTCGCCTGAAAGTGATTTGCCCTAATCAGTGTAATTAGTGAGGTTTAAATGTGAGCCTTTGATCTTGCCTTCCCGCGCGCGAATGAACGGGTCAGATTGGTCATTAAACCCTAATTCTGATTTATTAGTTTAATTAATTAGGATTAAATTTGAATTTTGCCAGAATGAATCCTAACCATTGAAATGCGCGCGGGTCAACTCCCTCCAAAAACCTTTGAATCTCAGCCTCAGGATCCTCATACTTTCCATTTTTATTGTTTTATTTCATTTTATTTGTATTTAATTTCCACAAATTTTTAAAAATAGTAAAATACATTAAAAAATTCTGAAAATTTTTATCAAATCTTTTATTAGTTTTCAGAACCCAAAAATATTTTTATTTTTATTTTTTACATCAAAAATTATTTTTAAATCATTTAAATGTTTATTTTTAATTAGTTAATGGAAATTAATTAATTAAAAATGCATTTAGGTATTTAAAAATCACCAAAAATTCACATTGCATTTTGATACATTTAGAGACATTATCAAACTCTTCAAACAAATTTATTTTTGGTCCTTGACTTACTTTGACATTTTTCATTGGAATAAAAGTTATTAAAAGGCAATATTTTGGTCCCAACTTAGAAAAATTCATTCTGCCTAACCATGAAGAGTTTGTTGATGGATCTTCTTGCATTGCTTTCCTCATGTCATGTAGTTTCTAGGGTAAAATTGGTGTGAATTTATCTTTCATTTTCAATTTGATATTCATTTTTCCTTTTGAAGTGCCTTGAAACCCTAGCAAACTTGAGAAAATCATAACTTCCATTAGGTTAAGACTTAGGTCCCCTCCTTTGGGAAGTGAACTTGTGTAGGGTTAGGGTTCCTTTGATCCTATTTTCAATTTTTTATCATGTCATTTGCTTCTGATTTTGAATTTTGCATTGCATATTGCATGTAAACCCTAATTCTTTCCTTCATTTGCATCCATCTTTCATATGCTTGCATTCAAGAACTTGCCATGACATTTTATGCATCAACATGACATATAAGACATCTTAGGACATATTAGAATCATGCTTGATCATTTGTTCATCCATTTGCCATGTTATGCATTCATTCCATTTCATAAACTTTCATGGTTCAAAACATGCTTCATTTGCATCCTCATTCTTGTATGATCATCCACAACTCTTGACATGTGTTTGCATCATCTATTAGCATCATTAACATCATGTTTATGCTTCTGGTTTTGGTTTGCATCATTTCATCTTTCTCATCTTCATTCCATTTCATTTTCTTGTTGCTAACTTTTAAGGTGGTAAGTCATTGAGAAGTGAATTTGCCTTCACTTCTCATAACTTCTTCTCATCTCTTATGCATCATTGTTGCATTTTACTTTTGTATTAGAGTGAGCTTTCTCATTCATGCCTCTTTCTCACTTTCTTTCTTCAAGCAACTTGTCTTCTTAAGTGAAGCAAGTTGTTTTGCTTCTCTTTTCTTCTTCCTCCTTTCATTTGCTTCTTTCCTGGTGGCTTCTCTCTTGAAGATCTTTTGCAAGCCTCATAAACCCTAGGAACATCCAAGTATGATCACAATTAGGGTTTGATTAGTCCCCCCATTAGTTTTACCTTTGTGTCATCCTTGAGTCTTCTCTTCTCACCTCATAATCAAGGACTAAACCTTAAAGATTTTAAGGCTTTGTGATTAAGGTTATGCCTGCATCCTTCTATTAGGATGGAGTGTATAACTTTAATCCTAAGTGTTAAACCCTTAATGTGTTTAAATCCTTTAATCAATTCACTTAATAATCATCAAGACATCAAGCTTGTAACTTGGGCCTTGCACTAGGGTTCTAATTCTTCCTTAATTGGTTAAGAAGGACTAACCCTAGTGTTAATGGACAAGTCCCCCTCAAGTTGTCTTACAAACCCAATAAAATCCACTTCTTAATCTTACCGTTAACTAAAATCCATCTAGTAAAGGTTTTGTTTTGCCATGAGGTTAATCCCTAATCATGGATTAAGTTGAGGAGCCTTTCTCAGCTTAAATGTTCTCATCTATTATCCTTCTATTAGGATGGTGTAATGGGTCCATTAAATCCTTGATTTTGGATTAAACTCATTACTTAACACTAAACAAAAACAACAAAAATATCTAAATAAATACAAGTAGGTTAATGATCTTAATCCTACATCATGGTGGTTAAGTGTGAGGTGCTTACTTCATACTTAAGGTATCCTCATTACCCCTAATCAGAGGGAGGATGTGATGAGTTTACTAACCCTGGTTTAGGCTTAAGCTCATTTTCTTATGACAAACTTCAAAAAGCAATAAAAGACTGAAAACTCAACAACAAACAATAATTGTCTCCTCCTGGATTCTTTTCTCATCTCATTCACTCACAAGCGAGAACTTGCTTCTTCCGTCTAATACAAGACAGTTAGCACCTGAGCCAGACAGGTCATACACTTGAGCATAGACAAGTAAGAAGTTCACAAGTCAATTTATCTTTCAGTCTCTTTGAGTCGAACTACAGTGTTCTGACTTCCTCATCGCACTAGAGGATACGTAGGCATAACTTAACAGTTATCGAACAAAAGTCTCTGTATATTCCCCCTCCTTCCAGCATTATTCTTTAAGCCTCATAGTTTTGAGCTTCATTCATTTCTTACACTGACACTTCTCTTATGCACTTCACATTTCTTTTTCACTAACACTTGAATTCTTTCCAACTTTGATACACAGATTGCACTGACACTACCCCTTTTAGACACAAATCTTTCAAGCGTGGATCCCGTCGAGTACGGCGGACAATCTGGGTGCTAATACCTTCCCAGGTTGTAACCAACCCCCTTTCTCAGATTCTCTGGTTCGCGACCATCTTGTCCATCTCTTCTTAGGTCTATGCAGTATTACCTTTCCTCCGGGATAAAAATGCCTAGCTGGCGACTCTTTTCTTTCTGAGTTCACCTTTGTGTGTTCTCACCTCCTTTTCGCCGACCGTTCGCGTCTGTACCCCTCTTGGCCCGGGTGTCATCAGGTGGGAGAGACAATATGCAAAGCCTTATTATGGTTACGGCCCTCAGTAGTTAGGTCAGCATCAATGAACCCTAGCCCATTGCTAGTATTGACATTAGAAACCACCGTTTCTAGCTTATTAACTGTATTCTCTTCTGGAACGTAAGCTGCGTGCAGGACTTTGAGAAGTGCATTCCTGTGGGTTTCGGAACACATTAGCAGTGATAGAATAGAGATTTTGGAGGGTGTGTGATGGAGCTGGTCCACAACCTTATAGTCACTCTTCTTGATTATTCTCATGAACTCGTCTACATCCGGGTCAAAGGATGTCTTTTGAGTTTCCTTGGTAATAGGATCTTCAGGCACCACACTTTTGCCCTTAGCCTTGGCAGCAGCTTCTGCTTTAGCATTAGTTCTTTGGAATTGTGAGGGAAAGAGATGTCCGCTTCGGGTGAAGCCTCCGCCTCCCCCCACATTATCAATCTGTGGTGTAGAAGTATCAAGAGTGACTTTCTTTTCGTTGCAATACAAATCCGAGCCATAGTGCCAGGGCACGACACTGCTGCTATCATATGGAACTGGTCCAGGCACTGTGATAGTAACTGGACTGATTGCTGCGGAAGAGGGAATCGAGACAGTCTGAGGTTCATACTAAATTGTGACAGGAGGTCTGACCAGGGATGGTGTTGGTGATAAAGGTTACTGATGTTGATGGAGATGTTGTTGTGAGTTGTTGAAAGAATTTGGAATGGGGATTGTTGCAGGATCATAGTAAATAATAACTGTGGAAATGTCTTCATTGATGGTTGTTGATGTTGTAGAAGGATGTGTTGAACTGATGTTTGTTGAAGTTGAGGAAGGGATGATTGTTGATGTTGTAGAAGAATTTGTTGGAATGATTGTTGTTGAAGTTGTAGGAGTGACATCTGATGGAATGACGCGTGCTGGAGTTGTAGGAGGAATGGTTGTTGATGTTGTAGGAGCTATGACTGTTGAGGTGATTTGTAAAGTGCCTTCCTTGATAAGATTGTTGATACCAGTCTTCCAATTTGCACAACTGTTGATAGAAGTCTTGCAAGCTTCGCAGTGGACCTCACAACCCGGGAACACCTGGCATTTTAAAAGTTTGGCTTTAACCTCGGCCAGAGGTGTTTGAATGCTTGCAATACTGTCAATTTGGTTCATCGGTTGACCCTCCTCAATGGCATTTATCTTAGGCCCACCATGGCTAGGCATAGGATTCTTGGTAACACTTGGAAGGGGTGCAAAGTTGACTGCCTTAGAATCAATCAAATCCTGAACCTTCATGTGTAAGGCTCTGCACTTCTCTGTAGTATGGCCAGGTGCATTTGAATGGAAGGCACACCAGGCATTAACATCATAGTTTCTTGGAAGGTTCTGGGGATCTGGTGGGGCTAGAGTCCTCAATTCAATCAAGTTGAGATTTAATAATTGTGGAAGTAAGGCATCATAGGGCATCAGAATGGGATCGATAACCATGTTGATTTGTGAAGGCCTTTGTTGAAATGACCGTTGTTGCTGATTGTTATTGTTGTAAGATCTCTGTTGAGGAAATCGTTATTGAGGTGGAAAGTGTTGTGGTTGTGGAGGATACTGTTGTTGAGGTGCTGGAGTTGAAATGGTGATAGCAGCTACTGATCTTGGCATGTATTGAGGCCTACCTCTGCCCATGTGCATTGAATTGGTCTTACCTGTCCTACGAGGTCCTGCAAAAGGTTTTCTTGTATTGCTAGAACTAGCACCGTTATCTGAAATTTTCCCTATCTTCAGAAGACTCTCAATTCTCTCACCAGCTATAACTACATCAGCAAAGCTAGTGGTTGAGAAAGCAGCAAATCTGTCAATGTATGTCCCCTGTAGGATGTTCATAAACATGTCAGCCATTTCTCTCTCAGACATTGGAGGCTGGACAGCAGCAGCAAGCTATCTCCATCTTTGGGCATACTCCCTGAAACTTTCTATTGAAGACTGTGACATACCCATTAGGAGAGTCCTGTTGGGAGCCATGTCCAAGTTATATTGATACTGGCGTATGAAAGCTTCATCCAAATCCTTCTAGTTTCTGACTGTTGCTCTAGAAATGTGAGAATACCATTCACGGGATGCCCCGGTCAGACTGTCTTTGAAATAGAACATCCACAACTTTTCGTCCATGGTATAAGCTTTCAGTCTCCCCAGAAATGACTGCAGGTGAGTACGTGGACAAGAGGTACCATTATATTTCTCAAAGTAAGGAGGCTTTAATTTGTGAGGAATCCTGACTCCTTCAACTAAACCCATGTCCATAACATCAAATCCTAGAGTGTTTTGGGACTTCAAAGATCTCAATTTTTCTGCTATTTCGTCTAAACGACGATCATAGGCTTCACCCCCCGCACCAATTACTGTAAATTGTTCCTCTTGGGGGTCCTCTTGCAAGGCACGACCTCCAGTGTTTCCTTGGGTATTCCTGATATCATTGAATTCAGGGTTGAGGTGAGGCCCAAACTCTGGCGCGTCTGTCCGCGGCTATCTGTGACCATTGTTACCAGTACCTCCTGTGCCTGGATGATTCTCTTCGGGAGTTTTCCGCTCGACTAACTCTCTTAATATTTCTTGGCTTTGAGCCAACCCAGTCATTACTGCCATGAACTGGTTCATCTGAGCCCTCATCTCAGTTCTCTCATTAGCCATCTGAGTTCTCACGTCAGTCAAATCTTGTTGAACTTGGTCCATCTGTAAGCTCGAAAGGTTGTTTCTTGTAGGATACCGGTGAATTCTGTTGATGGGTGTAAACACCCCAAAATTTCCCTCACTAAGTTCACACCATGGCTTATGATCTTTCATATTCACATTAGTCTAAGCATATCATATCATATTGCATTTTTGTTTCACTGCATTAGTTCAAGTTCATCTGCATCTAGGGTTTGTGATCTGAGCAATCCAAGGATCCATATGAGCCACTCCAAAGGTCTCCAATCTTTCCAAGAGGGTCCATGTATGTTCTATCATCATTTTATATCCCTCAAAGATCAAGGAAGTCAAAGAATCACAAGAAATTGAAAAGCATGGAAGCAGAGCTAGGGTTTCACTACACAGATGACCTGAAATTAGGGTTTTGGTTTCAGAGGCCATAACTCCAATTTTTTTGGTCATTCTTGTTTCTAATGGTCTCAATATGTTAAAAGGATCATGTGTACCAAGTTTGATGAAGAAATTCATTGTGGAAGTTATTTGTTCACTGGGTAACTTCTTGAGTAAGTTAGAGCAAAATCAGGGCATCTGAGCCCCCCACCAATGGAACCAAAGTGGATTTATCATCAAATTGAAGTTATATGATCTTTATTTGATCATTAAAGTGCTTGGAAGTTCACAAAATTGAAGAAAATTGAGCTAAACCAAAAGTTGCCAAAAATGGAAATGACTTGTAATGTAAACTTTCCATTTTGGGAAAGTATTTCAACCTCCTCTTTCTCCACCAAAAATGCTTCAAATGAAAAATTGTTAATTATGAAAGTTGTATATTGGATCATTCCCTTTTCAAAAAGTACAAGAACAAGTTCTAATTCATTATGGAACTCAAGTTATGGCTTTTCAAAGATGGCAAAAATCACATAATTTTCAAGAATACACCAAAGACGGATTTTTGCAAAACCACTTGCCAAGCCATTTTGTGACTTCTAATACATTTCTATGCATCATACCAACATAGTGTATTGCCTAAAAGTCAGAATTGGCCCAAGAACCATCTCATTTCATGCCTTGAACTTCAAGAAATCACAAAGGGGCCAAACTTCATGAAAATTGCAAAATGACACAAAACCTTTCACAAACTTGTTGAATCACCACAAAATGCATTCCGTGGCTCTCCTTGTTCTTTGCTGAACCAGGGCAAGCCAAAAAGCCAGCTGCAAAAGAGCCCATACCTCAAGTACAAGTTTTGTTGACTTTGTGAAAGAGAGCCCATACCAATCACCATAGGCCACAACCACTTCTCTGACCTATCAAGACTTGTTATGTGGATCAAACACAACTCATAACACACACTAAGCAAGCTTGAATGCTCAGAATCCTCAAGCTCTCAAACATCACCCTATTTGCAAATACTTTCGAAACACACAACACACTAACTCAAACATCAAACTCTTTTCACCAATCACCTTAGCTTCATCAAAGGATCATTTCCCACCCTTCATTGCAACCAAAAAACCCCCAAAACTGAAACACAATTTCTGGCCAGCAAGAGTGCAAGCTCCTAAACCAGCCATAACAAACTTCTTCCAAGCATCAAAGCTTCACCAGGAGGATCATTGGAGTAGTTTTGAACCAAAGAGGAGGCCAAACAGCCCAGTTTGAGAAAGCTCCACTTCAGGTAACCTCAAGAATAAATTTTCCAGAAATGCTATTTTAAGTTCTTAGATTTCTTTTTATGCTTTGCTGATCACCATGATATGTTTATTTTTGAAAATGGTTGCGAAATGAGCATGTACTGATTGTCTGAAAGTTTCACCATTTTTGAGTTCTTCTTCGAATCTTGATTTTCAGCCATGATAAATTTGTTTTGAGGGTAGATTTAGGTTTAGGAAGGTGAAAGGAGTTGATCTGGAGCTTTAGAGCTCCAGAAATGGCCTAGGGAAGAAGTTGGTGTTGGGGTGCTGCCGAAAAAGATGACCGAAACGTTGTTCCGGTCACCTGAAAAGGATTAGGGTTTTAATTAGGGTTAGCGTGAGTTTGAATGTGGGTCGTTCGATGGAGGTTTCCCGCGTGTGATGAAAGGCTCAGATTAGATCATTAAGCTTAGTTCAGGATTAATTAATTAATTAAAATTAACTAAGTTTGAATTATGGTTGTACGATAGCGCGCGTGGTCAAAGCAAATCCCCTAGGGTTCAATCATGTCCATCAGACCAGCCTACTTTCATTTAATTCAGTTTTTATTTCATATTTTATCATTTGTTTTGCATAATTTATTTAAAATACTTAAAAATTTCCAAAAATATTTTCCTTCTGCATTTTTAATTCAAATATTTTTCTCCACCCAAAAACATTTTTATTTTTATTTTTTGCATTAAAAAACCATTTTAAAAATATTTAAATGTTTATTTTAATTAATTAATGGAAATTAATTAATTAAAATATCATTTAGGTTTCTGAAAATTCCAAAAAAAATTACATTGCATCTTATGACATTTAGAAACATTGTCAAACCATTCATACAAATTTCTTTTTGGTTTTGAACACTCTTTAACATTTTTCTTGAATTTAGGGTTCATAAAAATCCCATTTTTGAACCCTAACTTCAAGAATTCTTTTCTACCTAACCATGAAGGGTTTGACATTGATTCTTTTTGTATTGATCTTCATATAGCATGTGGTGTCTAGAATATTTTTGTCACAAATTTATCTTGCATTATTTATTTGATTTGCATTTTTCCTCTTAAGGTACCTTAAAACCCTAGATAACTTAGAAAATTCACAACTTTCTTTAGGTTAAGAGTTAGTCCTCCTCCTTTGGGGTGTGAAATCATATGTGGTTAGGGTTCCTTTGAGTTCATTTGCAATTTTTTATCTTATGTTTTTGACTTTTGCATCTCATGTTGCCTCAAAACCCTAATTTCTCATGTTCATTTACATACATCTTGCATATGCATCCATACATGAACTTGCCATGACATTTATTGCATTCACATAACATATAAGACATCATAGGACAAATTAGAATCATGCTTGATCATTTCTTCATCCATTTGCCATGATATGCATTCATTTCCTTCCATGAACTTTCAAGTGTTTTCATACTTCAAAGCATGTATCATTTGCATTCTCATCTCTTGTATGAACATTCATAAAACTTGACATATATTTGAATCATCTCTTAGCATCATTTACATCATGTTTATGCTTCTGGTTTTGGTTTTCATCCTTGCATTTGCTTCATTTTCAATTCATTTCATTCCTTTATGCTAATCTTTTCAGGTGGTAAGTAATTCGAGAAGTGAATTTGCCTTCACTTCTCATTCTTATTATGCATAATTGCTGCATTTTTCTTTGCTTTAGAGTGAGCTTTCTCATTCATGTTCATCATTCACTTTCTTTCTTCAAGTAACTTATCTTCTTCAATGAAGTAAGTTAACTTGTTTCTTCTGCTTCTCCTCCTTTCATCTGCTTCTTCCATTGGTGGCTTCTCTGAAGATCTCTTGCAAGCCTTACAAACCATAGGAACATACAAGAATGAAAAATCCTATGCCTAGCCACAGTGGGCTAAGAAAGATGGCAAAGTACGGATGTGTGTGGATTTCCGGGATCTGAACAGAGCTATCCCGAAGGATGATTTCCCTTTACCTCACATTGATGTATTGGTCGACAACACAACTCAGTTCTCGGTGTTTTCCTTCATGGATGGTTTTTCAGGGTATAATCATATCAAAATGCCACCCGAAGATATGGAAAAGACTACTTTCATCACACCTTGGGGCACTTTATGTTACAAGATAATGCCTTTTGGATTGAAGAATGCCGATGCCACTTATCAACAGGCTATGGTGACATTATTCCACGACATGATCCACAAAGAAATTGAATGTTACGTGGATGACATGATTGCCAAGTCCCTCACTGAAGAAGACCATCTGGTAAATCTTATGAAGTTGTTCAAGCGTCTGAGAAAGTATCAACTGAAGTTAAACCCCAATAAATGCACATTCGGGGTACGTTCGGTAAGCTGCTGGGATTCATCATAAGTGAAAAAGGAATTGAAGTTGATTCTGACAAAGTCAAAGCCATTCAAGAGATGCCTGCACCTAGGACTGAAAAGGAAGTTCGGAGGTTCTTAGGTAGATTGAACTACATTTCAAGGTTCATATCTCACCTCACTACAACCTGTGAGCCCCTGTTCAAGTTGTTAAGAAAGGAACAAACAGTCAGGTGGAACGAAGATTGTCAGAAGGATTTTGACAAAATCAAGGAGTACCTACAAGAACCTCCAATCCTTATGCCTTCAGTCGAAGAAGACCTCTAATAATGTACCTGACAGTATTAGAAGGATCAATGGGGTGTGTGTTGATCGAAAAGAGTATGCAATATACTACCTAAGCAAAAAGTTTACCGACTGTGAACAACGTTATTCACTGCTCGAGAAAACTTGCTGCGCTTTAGCGTGGGCTGCTCGCCGACTAAGATAGTATATGTTGACCCACACTACTTAGTTGATCTCAAAGATGGACCCCGTCAAGTACATATTTGAGAAGCCAGCACTTACCGGAAGGGTTGCAAGATGGCAAATGATTCTGACAGAGTATGACATTCAGTACACATCTCAAAAAGCCATCAAGGGCAGTGTACTGTCTGATTATCTAGCTGAGCAACCCATTGATGATTACCAACCAATGAGATTTGACTTCCCTGATGAAGACATCATGTTCCTGAAAGCAAAAGATCATGAAGAGCTTGTTCACACTGAAGGGCCTGACCCATAAGAAGAATGGACAATGATGTTTGATGGGGCTGTCAACATAAATGGACGTGGAGTTGGTGCAGTGCTCATTACACCTAAAGGAGTTCATATGCCTTTCTCGGAAAAACACACCTTTGCATGCACTAACAACGAAGCTGAATACGAAGCCTGTATCATGGGTCTTGAGGAAGCCATTGACCTCAGGATCAAGACGTTAACTGTATTCGGAGATTCAGCTTTGGTAATCAATCAGACCAACGACAAATGGTATACTCACCAGGAGCATCTGATTCCATACCGTGACTATACGAGGAGATTATTGACTTTCTTCACAACAGTCAAACTTGAGTATATCCCTCGAGATGAAAATCAGTTCGCAGATGCTTTGGCTACCATTTCCTCCATGATCAAGGTTCAGACTGCCAATTATGTGCCTCGGATTTCGGTATCCAGACTAGACCGACCAACATACGTATTCTCCGTGGACATTGCTAAAGATGATAAGCCTTGGTTCCATGACATCAAATGCTTCTTAGAAGATCAGACATACCCACCTGGGGCATCATCCAATGATAAGAAGACATTGAGAAGGATGGCTGGTAGTTTCTTCCTGAATGCTGACGGTTCGTTATACAAGAAAAACTTTGACATGGTTCTTCCCAGATGTGTTGATAAGAAAGAAGCAGACTTGCTGATGCACGAGGTGCATGAAGGATCTTTCGGTACCCATGCTGGAGGGCATGCAATGGCTAAGAAATTATTTAGATCAAGTTACTATTGGATCACAATGGATGCAGACTATTGTGCCTATGCCAGAAAGTGTCATAAATGCCAGATTTATGCAGACAAGGTGCATGTGCCTCCAAATCCTTTAAACGTGATGTCTTCACCTTGGCCCTTTGCCATGTGGGGCATTGACATGATTAGAAAGATCGAACCGACTGCTTCAAATGGCCACAGATTCATCCTGGTAGCCATTGATTACTTCACCAAATGGGTTGAAGCAGCCTCGTATGCAAACGTCACCAGACAAGTGGTAGCCAGATTCCTGAAACGAGACATCATCTGTCGATACGGAGTACCCGAGCGAATCATTACTGATAATGGTTCCAATTTGAACAATAAGATGATGGCAGAACTGTGTCGGGACTTCAAAATTCCACATCACAACTCTTCTCCTTACAGGCCAAAGATGAATGGCGCTGTTGAGGCGGCTAACAAAAACATCAAGAAGATTGTGCAAAAGATGGTGGTTACATACAAAGACTGGCATGAAATTCTACCATTTGCTTTGCATGGGTATTGAACCTCGATCAGAACGTCTACTGGGGAAACACCTTATCAGCTTGTGTACAATATGGAAGCTGTCCTACCTGTTGAAGTTGAGCTACCCTCCTTATGGGTACTGATGGATGTCAAGCTGGATGAAGCAGAATGGGTCCGTTCTCGGTACAATCAACTGAATCTGATCGAAGAAAAGAGATTAGCTGCAATTTTTCATGGCCAGTTATATCAGAAAAGGATGAAGAGAGCCTTCGATCAGAAAGTTAGGCTTCGGGAATACCAAGTGGGAGATATTGTGCTGAAAAGACTCCTTCCTCCTCATACAGACAAAAGGGGCAAATGGACTCCGAATTACGACGGTCCATTCATAGTAAAGAAAGTTTTCTCGGGAGGAGCACTGATACTCACTACTATGGATGGTGAAGATTTCTTATCCCCTGTGATTTCAGATGCAGTTAAAAATACTTCGCATAAAATGACCCGTTGGACATAAAAACAGAATGTAAGTCCAAGAAAAAATAGGGCATCCCGGCGAGTCAAAAACAAAATAAAAGACTCGGGCAAAACTAAGGGAAAGTTAAGAAAAAATGTACACCCGCTGAGTTGAAAAGCTGCATTGGACAGCTCAGGCAAAAATGGTTATCCCAGTGGATTGAAAACCCGAAAGGGCGATCCACGCAAAATAAGGGAATAAGCGAACAACTGCATTCTGAATTCTTCTGTATCACTTACAACATGGCAAGCTTCGAAAGGATAAAGCATCAGTCAGAATCAACCTTTTTCAGAAAGCAAGATGAGAAGAATGTCAAGGTCATACGGGTCATAGCAAGGGAAGCTCACCAAAGCGTCAACATTGCCAGCACCTTTACTTTTTCAATTTGTAACGATCTCCTCATTCCAGGGGATTTGTTTCTTTGACTATATTTTCCAAATTCAGGGCACCCAGATTAATAAAATCAGAGTTTTCAGTCACACTTCATCTTGTACATTTTTGTTTTGTTTGCAAAATGTCCAATATCCATAATATAATATTTGCATAAAACAGTTGTGCCTTTCTAAATTAAATACTCGCAGGAAATGTATTTACTCTCAGGAATATCTAACTCCTATGACGGAACCAGTAAGGGATACCTCGGGACACTTGTGCGTTTCTCTATCTTAACAGGTTGCAGGTATTCAATACGCAACATGGGGCATGCCAAGCATCACTTCCCCAACATACCTCCTCCAAGCAGCATCTGAAATGCTTTTTTCCCCAACAGAGTTGTCAAAGCATCCTCATCCCCAGCCGGGATTCCAACAGAAAGCTCCAGGAAGATCATCCAGTGATCTTTCCTCTCCCAAAAAGAGTGTCAGGTCTCCCAAAGACAAGGAAATTATCTCCCCACAGATTTCCAGACTCTATCCAGAAGAGCAATGCCTGAAATTGTCACACAACAAAGTGACAGAATCTTCCTCATCCCCAATTGGGTTCCTCATTACAAAGATAGATCTATCAGTGATCTATTTCCCCAAGAAGAGTTACACATCTTATCAGATCTACCAATGATCTTCCCCAGCTGGGATATCCTTCCAAGCAGATCAGCCAGAGATCTCCATTGCAGCGGGATCCGAATCCCGGATAAGTTTCTTTTGCATAATCATAACATTCGCATCATATTTCCCCACAAAAGCGTAGCATTCCGTCTAATACGGAGCATTACGGCAAAAATCAAACATATGCATGATCACAAGTCAGGTTCGAGCAAGTCACCTGTAAATACCAACAGTACCTCATCAACAATATACAAAATACATCCCTTGCACATAAAAGCCAAAGCGTCCCATTTGCACTCTCAAGTACAAATACTTATCCATAACTTGTTCTTCTCGACACTCGTCCGTGTCATCTCAATCTCCCCACAGAGAGCCAAAGCATCCCTTTTGCACTCTCCAACATAAATTCCTGTTTATATATACTCTCATCGACACCCGTCCGTGTCATCCTATCCCCACAGGTCTCCAGAATACCTTTTACACTCTCATATACAAATGAAAGTTTGTAACTTATACCCTCTCTCTTCTGACACCCGTTCGTGTCAAACTCTTCCCAGCAAGTTGAACACTCGTCTGTGTCTTACTCATATTCATTCATACTTATACAAATACTCGTCCGTATCTTGGATACATACACTTACTCCCCACAGATTCGACACTCGTTCATGTTCTTTGTTAACCAGTTGGTACTCGTCCGTATCATCATATCAGAACACACGTCAGCGTTTGTTTCTACCGATACTCGTCCGTATCGTAGTCTTAAGGATGCTCTTCTACATCTTTAATCTATACACAGCGTCAAAACACTTATACCTGTATTTCTTAGACGTAAGCACTCGTCCGTGTTTACCATTCCCGAGAAAAGCAACTTTTCTCTTATCTGACATTCGTCCTATGTCATGATACTTTCGGCAGCCGTACCCTGTCAGGTGATCGTCCTTCACCTCTGGATGACCGTCCCTCATCCTTTCCCCAGCGGAGTTTCCATTATTGGAACCCTTTTCTATCTGGAATTCTTCCTATGTCGTGATATTTAGCAGTCGTCCCCTTCTAGGTGATCGTCCTTCACCTTTTGATGATCGTCCTTCATCATTTTATCCGATGGCCGTCCCCATTGTTGATCTTGTTATCTGACATTCGTCCTATGTCATGATAAACCCTGAGAGCAGCCGTACCCTGCTAGGTGATCGTCCTTCACCTCTTGATGATCGTCCTTCATCATGCTTATCCGATGACCGTCCTCATCGTCGACTTTTCTATCTGGCATTCGTCATATGTCATGATAAATAGCAGCCGTCCCCTGCTAGGTGATCGTCCTTCACCTTTTGATGACCGTCCCTCATCAATATTTCATTTATTCTTTGAACCGATGGCCGTCCCCGTCGTTGCTTATATTACTTTATGAACCTGATGGTCGTCCCCATCATTGCCTTTACTTTAATCCCTAGAGAATCTTGTTTATTTACCCGATGGCAGTCCCCATCATGATCTCTTTATTACCCCAGAATGTCGGTCGTCCCCGTCATTGCTTTATCCCCAGCAGTCGTCCTCTACTCGATGGTCGTCCTCCATCGCCCGCATTTGATAATTATACTACACTTTCTTTTACAATTTATATCCCTTTTCTTCTTCTCCCCAGTGAGTGCAAATTTTGGACTGTCTTTGATATTCAACCCCAAGTTATCTTGTTTGTCTGTTAATCCAGACGCTTACATCCTGCACAGCTAACTCATGTTCGAATATGGGCAGCTGTAAACACCCTAAATTTTCCCTCACTAATTTCACACCATGGCTTGTGATCTTTCATATTTGCATTAGTCTAAGCATATCATATCATATTTCATTTTTGTTTCACTGCATTAGTTCAAGTTCATCTGCATCTAGGGTTTTGTAAACACCCCAAATTTGCCCTCACCCATTCACACCATGGTTTGTGATCATTTCATATGCATAAGCACAATCATACCATCTCATATCACATTTTTGATTCACTGCATAGATTCAAAGTCATCTGCATCTAGGGTTTGTGATCTGAGCAATCCAAGAACTTCTTGAGCCACTCCAAAGGCCATCAATCACTTCAAAGGGGTCTATGTGTGTTCAAGCATCATATTACATCCCCTCAAAGTCAAGAACTCCAAAGAATCACAAGAACTGGGATTGGTGTGGAGGCAGAGCCAGGCTTGACTGCACAGTTGACCTAAAATTAGGGTTTTGGTTTCAGAGGCCATAACTCCAAATTTTTTGGTCATTCTTGTTTCTATTGGTCTCTATATGGTATAGGGAGTGTGTATATCAATTTTCATGAAGAAACTCCATGGGGAAGTCATTTGATCAAGGGTTGACTTTCTGGACAAGTCAGTGCAAAATCATGGCATCTGAGGCCCCCAATGACCCAACCAAGGGGTGATCTTCATCATTTTGAGTGTATTTGATCTTTATTTGATCATGGAAGAAGGTTGAAGTTCACAAAATTCAAGAATTACAAGTTTTTGCAAAGTTGACTTTTTGGGTTAAGTTTGACTTTTAAGGATTTTGTCATTTTAGGCAGCTTTTCAACCCTTACTTTTTGATCCAAAAATGCTTCAAATGGGAAAACTTTGGTCATGAAAGTTGTAGATTAGATCTTTCCCTTTTCAAAAAGTACAAGAACATGACCTAATTCATTTTGGATCAAAAGTTATGGTTTGTCAAAGTTGGCAAAAATCACTAAAATTCAAAGTTTCTACCAAAGAGGTATTTTGCAAAATGACTTGATCAAGTGTTCTAAGGCTATCAAATGGACTTATAATTCACATAACATGACCATGTAACATCTAAAGTTCAGATTGAACCAAAGAGTTGCATGTTTGTATGGCCTTGGGAGCAAGATATTTCCATGTGAACTAAAAGTGAGCAAGTTGCAAAAACCATCATCACACCTCATCCACTTGCTGCCTTGGATACTGAATCACACTAGCCTTTCCCTCACACCATGCTGCGCCAGACAAGCCCTTTGTACTTGGCTAGAAGCTGCCCATGCCCTCTCTTACAAGAAGTTGACATTTTGGCAAAAGCTAGCACACCTATCACAAAAGCACAGGTCACATCCTCTGACCAATTGCATTTGTTTATACAAACAAATGGCAAGCCAAGCAACATAACACAAGAGCCTGAAACCAGCAAGAACTTCACTTCTTCATTTTCACTCCCAAGAGAAAAACCTTTCGAAACTCAGCATACAAGCCACAAACATAAAAACAAACTTCACAAACCTTCTCCACTCATCACCCTGATCACAAAGAACCCCTCACCATTGCCTGAAACAGCCTGAATCCAAAACACGATTCCCACCTGAGCTTGAACAGAACTTGTTCAAACTCTCAAACCAGCCAACATAAACTCTTGCTAAGCATCCAGACATCATCAATGGACCAAAGGGAGTGGTTTGCATCAAAGGAAGGGGTCAGAAAGTTGCAAGATTGAAAGCTTCGAAACTCAGGTAGCTCAAGAACTTTTTTCCAAAAATGATTTTTAAAGTTCTTAAGTTGTTCTTCATGATTCACTGATTGCTCTGATGTCTTTAGTTTTGAAAATGGTGAAGAAATAAGAGTTTAATCATGTTCTGAAAGTCTTGCCCTAAAATTTGTTTGGTTTCGATTCATGAGATTGATGAAATATAAATGATGTTTGTTTTAGGGTTTTGATTCAGTGAGTTGTGGGAATCATTTCTGTGTTTTTAGATTTCATTTTAGTTACGTTTTGAAGATTCTAGGGATTTTCAGGTGGGGTTCCCACCGGAGAAGACGACCGGAGGTCTTCTCCGGCCACCTGAAAATCATTAGGGTTTTAATCACGTCATTAAGGAAGTTTGAATCTGGTGCGTTAGATGCTTTGACTTGGTTGACCTGGCGCACGTTTGTGTGGCCCAGATGTGTCCTCATTAGCCCTAATCACCATTAGTTTAATTAAATCCAATTAATTAATTCGTAAAACCTAATTAAGTCAGAATGCATCCTGTCCTTTGATTCACGAGCCAAGTCAATGGTCTCTTCCCAGCTTTAAATCTCATGCGTTGGATCAGATTACTTTTCATTTTATTTTGTTTTATTTTATTTTCTTTCCATTTCTTTTGTACAATTTATTTAAAATAGTAAAAACCATTTAAAAATTATGAAATTTTTTGTCAAGAGTTTCATTAATTTTTAAAACCCAAAAATATTTTTATTTTTTATTTTTTTGCATTTTAAAAGTATTTTTAAATATTTAAAAGTTTCTTTTTAATTAATTAATGAGAATTAATTAATTAAAAATACTTTTAGGTATTTAAAAATCACCAAAAAATTCATGAAGCATTTAAAAACATTTAGAAACATTGTCCAACCCTCAAACCAAATTTATTTTTTGATCTTGATGCATTTTGAGAATTTTTCATGGAATTAAAATCATTTTGATGCATTATTTTGATCCAAACTTCAAAAAATCATTTCTGCCTAACCCTAAAGAGTTGGACCTTGATTCTTTTTGCATTGCATTGTGTTTAGCATTTAGTTTGTGAGATTAAATGGCCATGATTTGATCTTTCATTTTCAATTTGTTTGATAATTTTCTTGTTAAGGAACCCTAAAACCCTAGAAAACTTAGGAAAATCATATCTTGAATTAGGTTAAGAGTTGAGACCTCTCCTTTGGGCAGTGAGTTAGTATAGGTTTAGGGATCCTTTGAGTGCATTTTCAATTTTTTTGTAATGTTGTTTGCTTCTGATTTTGGTTTTTGTTTGTTGTATTGTTCATAAACCCTGATTTGGGCTTTCATGTGCCTCCATCTTGCATTTGCATTCATGCCTTGACTTGCCATGATATTTTATGCATCCATGTGATTCATTTAACATCATAAGACATATTAAAAGCATGTTTGATCATTGCATCTTTCATTTTCCATGTTGTATGCCATATGCATCTCATAACTTTTCATGTGTGTTCATGTGTCTTAACTTGCTTCATTTGCATCCATAAGCTTGCATGATCATTCACATGTGTTGTTTCTGGTTTGTAGCATCTCATAGCATCATTAACATCATGTATGTGCTTCTGGTTTTGTTTCTCATCATACCATTTCATCCCATTTTGCATTGCATTGCATTTCTTTTCTAACTTTTCAGGTGGTAAGTGGCTTTGAGAAGTGAATTTGCCTTCACTTCTCACAACTTCTTTTCATCTCTTTCATGCATCCTTGCTGCATTTTACTTTGTGTTTGAGATTGAGCTTGCTCATTCTTCTTCTTCTCACTTTCTTTCTTCAAGTGACTTGGCTTCTTGAATGAAGCAAGTTACTTTGCTTCTCTTGATCCTTTCATCTGCTTCCTGGTGGTTCCATTGAAGATCTTTCTTGTAAACCACACAAACCTTAGGAACAACCAAGCATAACAATGATTAGGGTTTTGATTAGTCTCCCCATTTAGTTTTACCTTTGTGTCTCTTTTGAGTCTTCTCTTCTCATCTCATAATCAGGGACTAAACCCTAAAGGCTTTAAGGCTTTGTGATTAAGATTATGCATGTATCCTTCTATTAGGATGGAGTGTATAACTTTAGTCCTAAGTGTTAGACCCTTAATGTGTTTAAATCCTTTAATCAATCCATCTAATAATCATCAATACATCACACTTGTAACTTGGGCCTTGCATTAGGGTTCTAATTCTTCCTTAATTGGTTAAGAAGGACTAACCCTAGTGTTAATGGACAAGTCCCCCTCAAGTTGTCTTACAAATCATAAAATTCACTTCATCATCTTATCATTAAATAAAATCCACTTAATCAAAGGCTTGTTTTGTCATGGGTTTAATCCTTAATCATGGATTAAGTTGAGGAGCTTTCCTCAGCTTAAGCATTCTCATCTATTATCCTTCTATTAGGATGGTGTAATGAGTCTGTTTAATCCTTGATTATGGCTTAACCTCATTACTCAACACTAAACAAAAACACCAAAAACATCTAAATAATCACAAGTAGGTTAATGATCTTAATCCTACACCATGGTGATTAAGTGTGAGAATCTGACTTCACACTTAAGGTATTCTCATTACCCCTAATCAGAGGGAAGATGTGATGAGTTTACTAAATCCACTGGTTTAGGCTTAAGCTCATTAACTTATGACAAACTTCCAAAAGCAATAAAAGACTGAAAATACAAAAACAAACAATAATCATCTCCTCCGGGATTCTTTTCTCATCTCATTCACTCATAAACGAGAACATGCTTCTTCCGTCTAATGCAAGACAGTTTGCACCTGAGCCAGACAGGTCATACACTTGAGCATAGACAAGTAAGCAGTTCACAAGTCAATTCACCTTTCAGTCTCTTTGGGTCGAACTACGGTGTTCTGACTTCCTCATTGCACGAGAGGATACGTAGGCATAACTTAACGGTTATCAAACAAAAGTCTCTGTATATTCCCCCTCTTTCCAGCTTCATTCTTTAGCCTCATGATCTTGAGCATCTTATTCCTGTTCTTACACTGACACTGTACATATTACACTTCACACTTATTTTGCACTGACAGCTGTACATCCTCTTCCAGCCTCTTTTATACACAGATTGCACTGACACTACCCCTTTAAAACACAAATCTTTTAAGCGTGGATCCCGTCGAGTACGGCGGACAATCTGGGTGCTAATACCTTCCCAGGTTGTAACCAACCCCCTTTCTCAGTCTCTCTGATTCGCAACCGTCTTATCCATTCTTTTTCTAGGCCTATGCAGCATTGCCTTTCCTCCGGGATAAAAATGCCTAGCTGGCGACTCTATTCATCTCCAGTGAGTCCACGGCTGTGTGTTCTCATTATCCCTCTCGCCGACCGTTCGCGTCTGTACCTTTATTTGGGCCTGTCCCATCTATCGGGAGCGACAGGTTTGTGATCTGAGCAATCCAAGGATCCATCTGAGCCACTCCAAAGGTCTCCAATATTTCCAAGAGGGTCCATGTATTTTCAATCATCATTTTATATCCCTCAAAGATCAAGGAAGTCAAAGAATCACAAGAACTTGGAAAGCATGGAAGCAGAGCTAGGGTTTCACTACACAGATGACCTGAAATTAGGGTTTTGGTTTCAGAGGCCATAACTCCAATTTTTTGGTCATTCTTGTTTCTAATGGTCTCAATATGTTATAAGGATCATGTGTACCAAGTTTGATGAAGAAATTCATTGTGGAAGTCATCTGTTCACTGGGTAACTTCTTGAGCAAGTCAGAGCAAAATCAGGGCATCTGAGGCCCCCACTAATGGAACCAAAGTGGATTTTTCATCAAATTGAAGTTATATGATCTTTATTTGATTATTGAAGTGCTTGGAAGTTCACAAAATTGAAGAAAATTGAGCTAAACCAAAAGTTGCCAAAAATGGAAATGACATGTAATGTAAACTTTCCATTTTGGGAAAGTATTTCAACCTCCTCCTTCTCCACCAATAATGCTTCAAATGAAAAATTGTTGGTCATGAAAGTTGTAGATTGGATCATTCCATTTTCAAAAAGTACATGAACAAGTTCTAATTCATTATGGAACTCAAGTTATGGCTTTTCAAAGTTGGCAAAAATCACATAATTTTCAAGAATACACCAAGGAGGGATTTTTGCAAAACCACTTGCCAAGCCATTTTGTGACTTCTAATACACTTCTATGCATCATGCCAACATAGTGCATTGCCTAAAAGTCAGAATTGGCCCAAGAACCATCTAATTTCATGCCTTGAACTTCAAGAAATCACAAAGGGGCCAAACTTCATGAAAATTGCAAAATGACACAAAACCTTTCACAAACTTGCTGAATCACCACAAAATACATTCCATGGCTCTCCTTGATCTTTGCTGAACCAGGACAAGCCAAAAAGTCAGCTGCAAAAGATCCCATACCTCAAGTACAAGTTTTGTTGACTTTGTGCAAGAGAGCCCATACCAATCCCCATAGGCCACAACCACTTCTCTGACCTATCAAGACTTGTTATGTGGATCAAACATATCTCATAACACATATCAAGCAAGCCTGAATGCTCAGGATCCTCAAGCTCTCAAAAATCACCCCATTTGCAAAAAATTTCGAAACACACAACACACTCACTCAAACATCAACTCTTTTCACCAATCACCTCAGCTTCATCAAAGGATCATTTCCCACCCTTCATTGCAACCAAAAACCCCCCAAAACTGAAACACGATTTCTGGCCAGCAAGAGTGCAAGCTCTTAAACCAACCATAACAAACTTCTTCCAAGCATCAAAGCTTCACCAGGAGGATCATTGGAGTCGTTTTGAACCAAAGAGGATGCCAAACAACTCAGTTTGAGAAAGCTCCACTTTAGGTAACCTCAAGAACAAATTTTCCAAAAATGCTATTTTAAGTTCTTAGATTGCTCTTTATGCTTTGCTGATCACCATGATATGTTTATTTTTGAAAATGGTTGCGAAATGAGCATGTACTGATTGTCTGAAAGTTTCACCATTTTCGAGTTCTTCTTCGAATCTTGATTTTCAACCATGATAAATTTGTTTTGAGGGTAGATTTAGGTTTAGGAAGGTGAGAGGAGTTGATCTGGAGCTTTAGAGCTCCAGAAATGGCCTAGGGAAGAAGCTGGTGTTGGGGTGTGTAAACACCCCAAATTTGCCCTCACCCATTCACACCATGGCTTGTGATCTTTTCATATGCATAAACACAATCATATCATCTCATATCTCATTTTTGATTCACTGCATAGTTTCTAAGTCATCTGCATCTAGGGTTTGTGATCTGGGCAACCCAAGAGCCTCCTGAGCCACTCCAAGGGCCATCAATCATTTCAAAGGGATCCATATGTGTTCAAGTATCATATTACATCCTCTCAAGGTCAAGAATGCAAAAGAATCACAAGAACTGGGATTGGTGTGGATGCAGAGCCAAGTTTGACTGCACAGTTGACCTAAAATTAGGGTTTTGGTTTCAGAGGCCATAACTCCAAATTTTTTGGTCATTCTTGTTTCCATTGGTCTCTATATGGTATAGGGGGTATGCATATCAAGTTTCATGAAGAAATTCCATGGGGAAGTCATCTGATCAAGAGTTGACTTTCTGGACAAGTCAGTGCAAAATCAGGGCATCTGAGGCCCCCAATGACCCAACCAATGGGCATTCTTCACCAATTTGAGTGTATATGATCTTTATTTGATCATAGAAGAAGATTGAAGTTCACAAAAATCAAGAATTTGGAGTTTTTGCAAAGTTGACTTTTTTGGGCATAGTTGACTTTTCAAGGATATGTCATTTTAGGTCATTTTTCAAGCCTTGATTTTTGATCCAAGAAAGCTTCAAATGGAAAAACCTTGGTCATGAAAGTTGTAGATCACATTTTTCCATTTTCAAAAAGTACAAGAACATGATCTAATTCTTCTTGGATCAAAAGTTATGGTGTGACAAAGTTGGCCAAAATCACTAATTTTCAAGACATGCCTCAAATGAGAAATTTGCAAAATCATGAACCAAGGAAAATTGTAACTTCTAATTGTCATCAAACCATTACACAAGCATCATGCAACTCTTAAAAATCAGATTTGAACCAAGTTTCTCATGGTTTATGGCTTGTTGGACAAGGAAATCACATGTGAACCAAAGTTGGAACAAGTTGCAAAACTCATGATCACACTTCCTACCACTTGCAACATTGGATGCTGAACCATGCTAGCCCTTCCCCTCACCCTTGCTGCGCAGCCCCATGCCTTGTACTAGCCTAGAACCAAGCCCATGTTTTCCTTACACAAAGAGTGGACTTTTGGCAAAAGCAAACTTACCAATCAATAAAGGCCATGTCAAATCATCTGACCTATAGGATTATTTTATACTATCCTTTGGCAAGCAAAACATATCAAGAAGCCAAGCTGAAACAGGCCATAGCATCACATTCACAAAAACCACCCCATTTGCATTTCTCTTCGAATCTCTCTGCCCAGCTCACAAACACTCAAACCAACTTCACCAATCATTTCACCATGCCTCATTAAGCCCAAACCAACAAAGAACCAAGCCTGAATCAAGCAAGAACTCCACTTCTCCATTTTCACCCTCACTTGCAAAACCTTTCGAATCTGCCTCCACAACTCACAAACATTCAAGCAAGTTCCATCAATCAACTCACCTTGCATCATGGACCAGAAACCAACCCTTGTTTTGGCCTGAGATCCTCCATATCACAAATACGATTTTCACACTCCCTTGGTCAGAACTCTTGCAAACTCACTCAAGAGGCTGTTTAAACTCCAACCAAGTGTCCAAAGCTTCAAAGGGGGATCATTGGGACCTGTTTGAGCCAAAGAACCATTCAGAAAGCTCCTGAATCAAAAGTTCAATCTCAGGTGACTCCATGAACTTTTTTTCCAGAACTTGCTTTTTAAGTTTCTAAATGGTAAAGCATGCTTCACTGATCACACTGAACTTGTTACTTTTGAAAAAGAGTGAGAAATGAGCCTGTATGATGTTTCTGAAATTTTTGTAGTTTTGAATGTTTGATTCGAATCGTGTTTGTGTGTTGAAATAAATGATGTTTGTTGCTGGAATCTTGTTTAGAATGAGCTAAGGTTTGATTCTGGAGGTTTTGGCATGATTTCATGGCGTATTGAGAGAGATAGGAAAATGGTGTAGCCGGAGAAGACGACCGGAACAGTGTTCCGGTCGCCTGAGAGTAATTAGGGTTTGATTAATTAGGGCTAAGTGTAATTAAGTCAATTTGAATGTGAGCCGTTCATTCCCGCGCCAAGTCAATTCCCGCCCTGGCCATTTTAAATCTCACGCGTTGGATCAACATACTTTCTATATTTCAGTTTAAAATTCATTTATTCTTCATATTTATTTCATTTGTTTTGCATAATTTGTTAAAAATAGTAAAAATTGTTTAAAAATTATGAAACTTTTTCTCAAGAGTTTCATTAATTTTTATGACACAAAAATATTTTTATTTTTATCTTTAGCATTAAAAAAGTATTTTTAAATATTTAAAAGATTATTTTTAATTGATTAATGAAAATTAATTTATTAAAAATACTTTTAGGTATTTAAAAATCACCAAAAAATTCATGAAATGTTCTAAGACATTTAGAAACATTGTCCAACCTTCAAACCAAATTTCTTTTTTGATCTTGATGCATTTTGAGAATTTTTCATTGAATTAAAATCATTTTTGTGCATTATTTTGATCCTAAGTTCAAAAAATCATTTCTGCCTATCCATGAAGAGTTGGACATTGATTCTTCTTGCATTGCATTGTGTTTAGCATGTAGTTTTTGAAATAAAAAGGCCATGATTTGATCTTTCATTTTCAAATTGTTTGTCATTTCTTTTGTTTAGGAACCCTAAAAACCCTAGAATCTTGTAAAAATCATAACTTGAAATTGGTTGAGAGTTGAGACCTCTCCTTTGGGCAGTGGTTTAGTATGGGATTAGGGGTCCTTTGTGTGGCATTTTCAATTTTTTGTAATGTTGTTTGATTCTGATTTTGGGTTGTGTTTGATGTTTGATTCATAAACCCTAATTTGGGCTTCCATATGCATCCATCTTGCATTCTCTTGCATAGCATGACTTGCCATGACATTTCAAGCATCCATGTGATTCATTTGACATCATAAGATATATAGAAAGCATGTTTGATCATTGCATCTTGCATTTGCCATGTTGTATGTCATGTGCACTTCATAACTTTTCATGTATGTTCATGGTTCCTAGTTTGCTTCATTTGCATTCATGAACTTGTATGATCATTTCCATGTGCTGCCTCATGTTTGTAGCATCTCATAACATCATTAGCATCATGTATGTGCTTCTGGTTTTGTTTCTCATCATGACATCTCATCCCATTTTGCATTGCATTGTATTCCTTTTCTAACATTTCAGGTGGTAAGTGAATTTGAGAAGTGAATTTGCCTTCACTTCTCATAACTTTTCTTTTCATCTCTCTTGCATCCATTGCTGCATATTTGTTTATGTTTGAGTTTGAGCTTGCTCATTCTTCTTCTTCCCACTTTCTTTCTTCAAGTGACTTGACTTCTTGAATGAAGCAAGTCACTTTGCTTCTCTTGATCCTTTCATTTGCTTCCTGGTGGTTCCATTGAAGATCTTTCTTGTTAAACCTCACAAGCCTTAGGAGCAACCAAGCATGACAATGATTAGGGTTTTGATTAGTCTCCCCTCTTAGTCTTACCTTTGTGTCTCTTTTGAGTCTTCTCTTCTCATCTCATAATCAGGGACTAAACCCTAAAGGCTTTAAGGCTTTGTGATTAAGCTTATGCCTGTATCCTTCTCTTAGGATGGAGTGTATAACTTTAATCCTAAGTGTTAAACCCTTAATGTGTTTAAATCTCTTAATCAATCCATCTAATAAGTATCAAGACACCACACTTGTAACTTGGGCCTTCCATTAGGGTTCTAATTCTTCCTTAATTGGTTAAGAAGGACCAACCCTAGTGTTAATGGACAAGTCCCCCTCAAGTTGTCTTACAAATCATAAAATTCACTTCATCATCATATCATTAAATAAAATCCATTTAATAAAGGCTTTGTTTTGTCATGAGGTTAATCCCTAATCATGGATTAAGTTGAGGAGTCTTCCTCAGCTTAAACATTCTCATCTATTATCCTTCTATTAGGATGGTGTAATGAGTCTGTTTTATCTCTGATAATGGCTTAATCTCATTACTTAACACTAAACAAAAACCACAAAAACATCTAAATAATCACAAGTAGGTTAATGATCTTAATCCTATACCAAAGGTGATTAAGTGTGAGAATCTGACTTCACACTTAAGGTACTCTCATTACCCCTAAACGGAGGGAAGATGTGATGAGTTTACTAAATCCATTAGTTTAGACTTAAGCTCATTAACTTATGACAAAATCCAAAACCAATAAAAGACTGAAAACACAAAAACAAACAATAATCGTCTCCTGCGGGATTCTTTTCTCATCATCTTCACTCACAAACGAGAACTCGCTTCTTCCGTCTAATGCAATACAGTTAGCATCTGTGCCAGACAGATCATACACTTGAGCATAGGCAAGCAAGCAGTTCACAAGTCAATTCACCTTTCAGTCTCTTTGGGTCGAACTACGGTGTTCTGACTTCCTCATTGCACGAGAGGATACGTAGGCATAACTTCACAGTTATCGAACAAAAGTCTCTGTGTATTCCCCCTCTTCCAGCTTATTTCTTTTAGCCTCATGATCTTGAGCATTTCACTCCTGTTCTTACACTGACACTCCACTTATATACTTCACTTTTCTCTTACACTGACACCTGTACATTTTGTTTTCCAGCTCTTTTACACACAAATTGCACTGACACTACCCCTTTAAAACACAAATCTTTCAAGCGTGGATCCCGTCGAGTACGGCGGACAATCTGGGTGCTAATACCTTCCCAGGTTGTAACCAACCCCTTTTCTCAGTCTCTCTGGTTCGCAACCGTCTTATCCATGTCTTTCTAGGTCTATGCAGCATTGCCTTTCCTTCGGGATAAAAATGCCTAGCTGGCGACTCTATTCATTCCCTGTGAGTTCACTCCTGTGTGCTCTCACCGCATCTCTTTTCGCCGACCGTTCGCGTCTGTACCTCATTTGACCCGGTGTCATTTGGTGGGAGCGACAGCTTGGCGACTCTGCTGGGGATCCTATATTGCAACCAGGGCTTCTGGTTCTTTTTGTGGGTTCCTCCTAGCGCTTGATTGATTTGTGTTTACTGGGGTGTTATGTGTTTATTTGTTCTTATATATGTTTTATTTTTGCTTTATGTACAGTTGTTTATCTGCTTTCTTTACTGCTTTACATATATCATATTGTCATACTGTGCTGGCTGGGTCTGTTGTTTGCTTTGGTGGGTGGGTGTTCCATTGAGAGTTAAGGTCCTATACCTGGGACCTGAGTGACACCTAGGCTAGAGTGAATCATATTCTTTCCCATTCCATCTCGGTCTGGTGCGGGAATATGAAACACGGTTCAGATATGGGTTTCTTCTTGAGAACTCTGTGTTGCAGATTTCCTGCAATGCTAGGGCTATCTGGGAAGCCTGCTAAGTCTGGATGACCTTTTAGTATTAACCTTCAGAAACTGAGGTGAATTAGAGGAGGAACTTTTATGGTTATTGTAAACACTGTACCTCCGGGTTAGAAGTGTTTACACTTCTCATAACTGATCCGAGTCTGAGGATCCTTGTTTTAGAACACCACCTGTGAGGGGGTTGGGCTGTTTATAGGTTTGCAGGTACCTTGACCTCAGAATACCCTGTTACTTTGTTTGTTTAAGAGTACTTCATTTTGGGACAGTTCTTGTGATTCTAAAACCCTGGACATGTGGCTCTTCATTTGAGTCCCCCACCTTGGTTACTGGATTTATAGACCTCCATCTGGTATTCTTGAATATGTCTTGGACTTACATCAGAGCTCTTGATCAGATCCAGCTCAGTCACAGACCCTTGCATATCATTTGCATACATAAACATCGCATCATATTGACATTTGCTTATTTGTGTTTCAGGGTATCCACTTTCATCTTTGGTTGTGGTTTTGACCCCATCTTCAGTACTGACCTATCTTCATCAGCATTTGCTTCAGCTATCTACTTCAGTTATCCGCACCAGCCAACCAGTGGCTCACTCTTCAGTGTTATCATCAGCACCTGTCACCACTCATCTTCAGCATCATGGCTCCTAAAAAGAGCAACATCACCTATCACTTCTTCCAGCCAGAGCTATCTGACATCAGGAGGATTCAGACCCTGATCACTCCAGGTCACATACCATTGTTCAGGGAACACTACGGAGATATACTTGATATGGTTATGGATCTGGACCCTTCACAGAGAAGCCTGATCCACACTTGCATTCAGTTCTATGATCCCCCACTGAGATGCTTCACTTTTCAGGACTTTCAGCTAGGCCCTCTATTGGAAGAATACTCATCATTGGTTGGTCTGCCTATCAGGGGTGGAATCCCTTTCAACCCTGAGATGGTCTTTCCTGGTATAGGAGAAATAACAAAGGCTCTGCATCTGGAACCTGTCCTGATTGAGCAGCATATGGCTTCTAAAGCTGGAATCCCTGGCTTCCATCTGGATTTCCTGATCTCTCAAGCTACCCTGAAAGCTTCTTTAGGAGAGTGGAAAGCTGTTTGTGCCTTGTTGGCTTTGAGCATATATGGAATTGTGTTGTTTGCAGATGAGCCTCGATTCATTAGCAAGAATGCAATCCATTTGTTCATCTTGAAGAACCCAGTGCCCACTTTATTGGGGGATCTCTACTATTCAGTGCATCAGAGGAATGAAAAGCAGAGGGGAAGATTAGTGAGGTGTTGTGCTCCATTGTTCCACACTTGGCTTCTCAGGCATCTACCCAGGACAAATGCATTTTTGAACCCTCATCAGCAGAGCAACTGGGCTAAGAGACTCACTGCTTTAACTTCAGCTGATATCAGATGGTGCACTCAGAGCACCAAGGGTAGGGATATCATCACTAGCTGTGGGCATTTTCCCAATGTGCCCCTAATAGGAGTTAAGGGTAGTATCAATTACAACCCTCTGCTGTTTAGAAGACAACTGGGCTATGCACTGGTCCATACTCCTAAGGCGCAGGACTTGGTTGAGACTCTTTTTTGTGAGAACAAGATTAATCTGGCTACTGTTAGGCAAGCAGCCTGGGCCTGGGATAATGTTCAAACCAAGGGAGTAACCATTCTAGGGAAATGCAACAATGTGGCATCAGCGCAATATTATGAATGGTCCCGTGCCAGGGCCCAATTCTCTGGGATGCCCTTTACTATAGAAGATATGCCTGAATCATCTTCAGCACCACCCCCTGCCACTATCAGTTTGGAGGAGTTTGAGAGCTTGAAGGAAAGAAATGAGAAGTTAACCCAGGCTTTGCAGAAGACCCTCCGAGAGAGGAGTGATGGTATGAGGGAGGTTGAGAGATTGGAGAAGTTGAGAGTGGAGCATCTGGTTAAGATTGAGAAGTCTGGGGATTATATTAAAAAGTCTAAGGCTGGAGAAAAAATTCTGAAGAATGCTTGCAAAGAAGCCCAGTTCCAGAGAGCACGGACGGACTTGTATCTGAAGGAGAGTCAGGCCCGGTGGGTCAGGATCACCGAAGCTCGTACTCTGGAGGACAAGAGAGTTCAAGACAAGATGGAGCAACTGGAAGCTAGCGCAAAAGTGCAGCAAGAAGCCCTGGCAGCAGCCCAGAGGGAGATATCAGAGCTGAAGATCAAAGCAGGAGTGAAGAGGTCAAAGGACCAAAGTCAGCACAAGAAGCTAACAACAGCTGTTACGACTCGGAATCTCCTCATCAGGAACCTCACGGAGCGTCCGGCTGATCCTGTGACCGAAGCACTTCTCAAGGAAGTTCGTGAGGATGAGTTTGGTCTTGGTGTTTGACCATTTGTTTGTTGTTGCTTTCATTCCATGTACTTTTATTTTCCTGTAATGTATTTTGACCCCTCAGAGGGCTTGTATTTGTAAAAAAACTATGTACCATTTTGCTTTTGTAATATATGTATTAGTTTGCTCTATCCAAGTTTCACTTCAAAAGCAACATCAACAGCATCTTCAAGGGTCTGGAAGGGTCAAAACTGAATGCCAAGCCGGATACCTTGAAAACAAATAAGCATACTGCATTGCATGCTAACCCTTTTGTTTGTTTTGTAGGTTTTCGTTTTATTGCCACTAACTCTGTTGTGATGTTCAGGAACTATTGCTCGGCGCCGGGTATTTCCCCTCAACCGTCCGCACCGTTATCCGACCCGTAGCAACCTTCCGGGCATTCAAATGGATCAGATGCAGCAGGACCTTACTGAGGTCAGAAATCAAATGGCAAACGAAAGGCTAGAGATGAGGAATCAAATGACTCAGTTTATGGAAGTGATGAACAACATGGCTCAGAGCCAGGAAAGATTGAGGGCCATGGTGGAAAGGCAGAATCAAGAAGATCCACATATAGGAACTGCCGGCACTAGCAACAATGAAAGGGTCCAACCTCATGTTAACCCCCCTGTATTTGGACCACACCTCCATCCTGAGGTCAACATCCCTGCAAATGTTCAAGGGACTGCCACTGCAGCCAGGGTACTTCAAGAAGACCCCCAAGAGGATCAATTCACAGTAATGGGTGCTGGGGAAGAAGCTTATGATAGAAGGTTGGATGAGATAGCTGAGAAATTGAGGTCCTTAGAGTCTCAAAACTCTCTGGGTTTCGACGTCATGGACATGGGCTTGGTAGACGGGGTCAGGATCCCCCATAAGTTTAAACCTCCTTGTTTTGAGAAATACAACGGGACTTCATGCCCCCGGACTCATTTACAGTCATTTCTGGGAAGGCTGAAGGCCTATACAATGGATGAGAAGCTCTGGATGTTCTATTTCGAGGATAGCTTAACTGGAGCGTCAAGAGAATGGTACTCTCACTTGACAAGGGCAACTATTAGATGCTGGAAGGACCTAGCAGAGGCTTTCATCAGACAGTATCAATATAACTTAGACATGGCACCCAACAGGACCCTCCTAATGGGAATGTCACAGTCGTCAAGGGAAAGTTTCCGAGAATATGCCCAGAGATGGAGGCAACTGGCTGCAGCTGTTCAGCCACCTATGTCTGAGAGGGAAATGGCAGATATGTTTATGAACACCCTTCAGGGGACTTATATTGACAGGCTGGCTGCTTTCTCTTCCACCAGCTTTGCGGATGTTGTCATAGCCGGGGAGAGAATTGAAAGCCTATTGAAGATGGGCAAGATCTCAGACAATGGTGCAAGCTCGTCCAGTAGTACAAGAAAGCCTTTTGCAGGCCCAAGAAGATCTGGCGAGACCAATGCCATCCACACCAACAGGGGCAGGCCCCAATATGTTCACAGATCAGTGGCAGCAGTGACCATTCCTGCTCCAGCTCATCCTCAGCCAGTTTATCAACCTCCGCAACAAAACTATCAACAACCTCAGTACCATCAACAGAATCAGTATCCTCCGAGAAATTACAACGACAGCAACACCAACAACAATAACCAGCAAAGGCCATTCCAGCAGAGGCCTTCTCAAGCTAACAGGGTAATCGATCTGATCCCTATGCCATATGCTACATTGCTGCCACAACTCCTGAAACTCAACCTAGTTGAACTAAGGACATTGGCACCTCCAGATCCCAACAGTCTACCCAGGAATTATGACTCCAACGCCAGATGTGCCTTCCATTCAAATGCACCTGGCCACAGTACAGAAAAGTGCAGAGCTTTGCAGATGAAGGTACAAGACCTGGTAGACTCAAAAGCTCTGAATTTTGCACCACCACCCAATGTCAATAAGAACCCCATGCCAAATCACGGTGGTCCCAGAATTAACGCTATTGAAGAAGACAAACCGTCTTATTTAATAACCAGTGTGGGTCAGATCCGGACACCGTTGGTAGAAATTAAGGCTCAGCTCCTCGAATGTCAAATGTTCCCGGGGTGTGAGTTGGGGTGTGCTTACTGTAATATCTCAGTAAATGGGTGCGATAACCTGAGGAATGGCATAGATGGTCTTATTCAGAGTGGCCAGCTTCAGATCACCACATCGTTTCCAACAAATCCAGCAATCTCATCAGTAACAGCTCCAGAACCTCCTACAACTGCAACAACCATTGTTCCTGACAATTCTTCGGCTTCATCAACGAGTACTTCATCTATCATCTCAACTGATCAGTTATCAACAAATTTTTCTTCTACAACTCCAGCACCACTCCATTATGAAGCTACTACAACAACAACATCCATCCTTCCACCAATGTCTCCTACAACACCAGCAACAAATCATGAAGATGTCTCAACTGTCACAATATTCTACGATCCAGAAAACAATTCTGCCTACAACTCAGAAAGTGCTGCTCCCATCAGAGCACCAGTTACAATTTATTATGATCCTCAAACTATCACAATTCCTTCCGCAGCTGCAGTCAGTCCAGTCACTATCACAGTGCCTGGACCAGTACCTTATGAAAGCAGCAATGCCATCCCCTGGCATTACGGCTCTGACCTGTACTGCGAAGGACAAAGAATCACTTTTGAATCATCAACCCCTGCACCACAAATTGACAATGTGGGAGGAGGCGGAGGCTTCACTCGAAGCGGACGTCTTTTCGCTCCACAAATTCAGAGACCCACTGCCGAAGCAGAAGCTGCTGCCAAGGCAAAAGGGAAAAGCTTGGTGCAGGAAGAGCAGACTGTTAAAGAAGCCTTGAAAACACCCTTTGACCAAGAGGTTGATGAGTTCATGCGAATCATCAAAAAGAGTGATTATAAAATAGTGGATCAGCTTCATCAGACGCCTTCCAAGATCTCAATCCTATCATTGCTTATGTGCTCCGAAGCCCATCGGAATGCACTACTCAAAGTCTTGCACGCAGCTTACATACCTGAAGAGATCACTGTCAATCAGCTGGAAGCTGTAGTTGGAAATGTTAATGCTAGTCACGGACTAGGGTTCACCAATACTGATTTGACAACGGAAGGCCGCAACCATAACAAAGCCTTGCACATAACCATGGAATGTAAAGGTGCTGTCCTTTCCCATGTGCTGGTGGACACGGGGTCATCCCTCAATGTCTTACCTAAAAAGGCCCTGGTGAAGCTAGAATATGACGGATTGGCGTTAAGGCCCAACAACCTGGTGGTGAGAGCCTTTGATGGTTCAAAAAGATCGGTTCTGGGAGAGATCGAGTTGCCCATAACGATTGGCCCGCAGACCTTCAAAACGATTGGCCCGCAGACCTTCTATGTGATGGATATACAGCCTGCCTACAGCTGTCTATTGGGTAGGCCATGGATTCACGCCGCTGGCGCCGTGACCTCTACCCTTCACCAGAAGTTAAAATATGAGTGGGAGGGTCAAATCGTCACAATCTGTGGAGAAGAGGATATTTTTGTCAGCCACCTGGCTACCTATAAGTATATTGAGATGGATGGGGAGATACATGAAACAATGAGCCAGGGTTTTGAAGCCTTGAATGTCAATGAAACATCTGCTGTGCCTGGTACTTCAATATCATCATACCAACAAGCCCGGAAGGTTGTTGAAGGAGGAAACGCCCAAGGCTGGGGCAAACTGCTATTGGTGGAGAAGAAAGAAGACAGATTTGGGTTGGGTTACAAACCAACTCAACAAGATCAAGCAGAGGCTGCCAAGGAGCCCAACTTTGTGAGTGGAGGGATGCTCACCCCTGATGCTGTCAACTGTCTGGAAGACGAGCTGGAAGAAGAACGCAACCTGGAAAGCTGGATTCGTCCAAAGATCCCGGGGAGCAGTATCTCAAACTGGTCTTCCCAGGAAATTATAAGAGTTACTCATGCAGAGTAATTATTATTTCCTGTATTTTTATAGCATGCATCAAAGTCTTGCATCTTGCCCAAGATGACAAGACTCATTTTGTAACCGGGCCATCTGTACTTTTTGTGCAACAAGATTCATCAATGAAATATCAGACATCTTTTTGCAAACAAAGTCTTTTTTCTTTTCCGCTCACTATTTTTCCATTTTTTTCTTTTTGTACAAAAAAAATAAATGGCAGTGTTTTCAAAATGACAACTTTATTTCACTTTTCTAAAACAAGATTAAAATCAAATCACTAAAATGAACAAACTGAACCCTTGCAGAGTGTGCCTTCCAGACAACACCGACAACAGCACGGCTATGACTTCGTATGACTTTGACAATCCAATCAATCAAGCCGATGAAGGGGTTGAAGAAGAATATGAGCTTCCTGAAGAGCTAGCCAGGTTATTAAGGCAAGAGGAAAAGGTTATTGCTCCTCACCAGGAGGAGGTTGAAGTGATTAATCTTGGTACAGATGAAGATGTGAAAGAGGTTAAAATCGGGGCCTGCCTGCAAGACTCAGTGAAGAGACAACTAATTGACCTGCTTCAAGAGTATGTGGACGTGTTTGCTTGGTCGTATCAAGATATGCCAGGTTTGGATACCGATATTGTTGTGCACAAGCTACCTTTGAGAGAAGAATGCCCGTCAGTTAAGCAGAAACTGTGCCGTACTCGCCCAGACATGGCAATGAAGATCAAAGAAGAGGTACAAAAGCAATGGGACGCCGGGTTCCTTGCTGTGACTAGCTATCCGCCGTGGGTTGCTAACATAGTACCTGTGCCTAAGAAGGACGGCAAGGTAAGGATGTGTGTTGACTACCGGGATCTGAACAGAGCTAGCCCGAAGGATGATTTCCCATTACCTCACATTGATGTATTGGTGGATAATACGGCTCAGTTCTCGGTATTCTCCTTCATGGACGGATTTTCAGGATACAATCAGATCAAGATGTCTCCTGAAGACATGGAAAAGACAACCTTCATCACACCCTGGGGCACGTTCTGTTACAAGGTGATGCCATTCGGATTGAAGAATGCTGGTGCAACATATCAACGGGCTATGGTGACATTATTCCACGATATGATCCATAAAGAAATTGAATGTTATGTGGATGACATGATTGCCAAATCCCTCACTGAAGAAGACCACCTGGTAAATCTGCTAAAGCTATTCAAGCGTCTGAGGAAGTACCAACTAAAGTTGAACCCCAACAAGTGCACATTCGGGGTGCAATCTGGTAAGCTGCTGGGTTTTATTGTGAGCGAGAAAGGGATTGAAGTTGACCCTGATAAAGTCAAAGCCATTCAAGAGATGCCTGCACCGAAAACAGAGAGAGAAGTTCGAGGGTTCTTAGGACGATTGAACTACATCTCACGGTTCATATCTCACCTTACAGCAACCTGTGAACCCTTGTTCAAGCTGTTGAGAAAAGAGCAAACGGTCAGGTGGAATGAAGACTGCCAAAGAGCTTTTGACAAGATCAAAGAATACTTACAAGAACCTCCAATCCTTATGCCTCCAGTTGAAGGAAGACCTCTGATAATGTACTTGACAGTATTAGAAGAGTCGATGGGGTGTGTGTTGGGCCAGCATGACGAGTCTGGTCGAAAAGAGTATGCAATTTACTACCTAAGCAAAAAGTTTACCGACTGTGAACAACGTTATTCACTGCTCGAGAAAACTTGCTGTGCTTTAGCGTGGGCTGCTCGCCGACTGAGACAGTATATGTTGACCCACACTACTTTGTTGATATCAAAAATGGACCCAGTTAAGTACATATTTGAGAAGCCGGCACTTACCGGACGGGTTGCAAGATGGCAAATGATCCTTACAGAGTATGACATTCAGTACACTTCTCAGAAAGCCATCAAGGGCAGTGTACTATCTGAATATCTTGCTGAGCAACCCATTGATGACTACCAGCCTATGAGATTTGACTTCCCTGATGAAGACATCATGTTCATAAAAGCAAAAGATCATGAAGAGCCTGTTCACACTAAAGGGCCTGACCCGGAAGAAGAATGGACTATGATGTTTGATGGGGCTGTTAATATGAATGGTCGTGGTGTTGGTGCAGTACTCATTACACCCAAAGGAGTTCACATGCCTTTCTCGGCAAAACTCACCTTTAGCTGCACTAACAACGAAGCTGAATACGAAGCTTGCATTATGGGTCTTGAGGAAGCCATTGACCTCAGGATCAAGACATTGACCGTATTCGGAGATTCAGCTTTGGTAATCAATCAAACCAATGGCAAGTGGTACACCCACCAGGATCATCTGATACCTTACAGGGATTATACAAGGAGGTTGTTGACTTTCTTTACAACAGTCAAGCTTGAGTATATCCCTCGGGACGAGAATCAGTTTGCAGATGCTCTTGCCACCATTTCATCCATGATCAAAGTTCAAGCTGCCAACTTTGTACCTCAAATTTCAGTGTCCAGACTTGACAGACCAGCATATGTGTTCGCAGCAGATGTTGTTAAAGATGATAAGCCTTGGTTCCATGACATTAAGTGCTTCTTGGAGGACCAAACATACCCACCTGGGGCATCTTCCAATGATAAGAAGACTTTGAGAAGGCTTGCTGGTAGTTTCTTTCTGAACACTGATGGGTCTTTATACAAAAGGAACTTTGATATGGTACTCCTCAGATGTGTTGACAAGACGGAAGCAGATTTGTTGATGCATGAAGTGCACGAAGGATCCTTTGGTACCCATGCTGGAGGGCATGCAATGGCCAAGAAATTGCTAAGATCAGGGTATTACTGGATCACAATGGATGCAGACTGTTGTGCTTACGCTAGGAGATGCCATAAATGCCAGATCTATGCAGACAAGGTGCATGTGCCTCCCAATCCTTTGAACATAATGTCTTCACCATGGCCCTTTGCCATGTGGGGCATTGACATGATCGGCAAGATTGAGCCGACTGCTTCGAATGGCCACAGATTCATCCTGGTTGCCATTGACTATTTCACCAAGTGGGTCGAAGCAGCCTCCTATGCCAATGTTACAAGACAAGTGGTAGCCAGATTTCTGAAAAGAGATATCATCTATCGATACGGAGTGCCTGAGCGAATCATTACTGATAATGGTTCCAATTTAAACAACAAAATGATGGCAGAGCTGTGCCGGGACTTCAAGATCCAACACCACAATTCTTCTCCTTACAGGCCAAAGATGAACGGCGCTGTTGAGGCAGCAAATAAAAATATCAAGAAGATTGTGCAGAAGATGGTAGTCACTTACAAGGACTGGCATGAAATGCTACCATTTGCTTTGCATGGGTACCGCACGTCAATCAGGACATCCACTGGGGCAACGCCGTATCAGCTTGTGTATGGTATGGAAGCAGTCCTACCTGTCGAAGTTGAATTACCCTCCCTACGGGTACTGATGGATGTTAAACTGAATGAAGCAGAATGGGTTAGGGCCCGATACGAGCAACTGAGTCTGATTGAAGAGAAAAGATTGGCTGCAGTCTGTCATGGGCAGTTATATCAGAGAAGAATGAAGAGAGCCTTCGATCAGAAAGTCAGGCATCGAGAGTACCAAGTAGGAGATCTTGTACTGAAAAGAATCCTCCCTCCTCATACAGACCACAGGGGCAAATGGACTCCAAACTATGAAGGACCATTCGTAGTGAAGAAAGTTTTCTCTGGTGGAGCACTGATGCTCAGCACCATGGATGGTGAAGATTTCCCGTCCCCTGTGAATTCAGATGCAGTTAAAAAATACTTCGCATAAAAATGACCCGCTGGACACAAAAACAGAATGTAAGTCCAGGCAAAAATAGGGCATCCCGGCGAGTCAAAAACAGAATAAAAAGACTCGGGCAAAAATAAGGGAAAGTAAATAAAAAATGTACACCCGCTGAGTTGAAAAGCCGCATTGGACAACTCAGGCAAAAATGGGTATCCCGATGGATCGAAAACCCGAAAAGGCGATCCATGCAAAATAAGGGAATAAGCGAACAACTGCACTCTGAATTCGTCTGTATCATCTACAACTTGGTAAGCTTCAAAAAGATCAAGCTTCAATCAGAACCAACATTCTTCAAAAAGGCAAGATGAGAAGAACGTCAAAAGTCATACGAGTCATAGCGGGAGAGGAAGCTCCTTAAAGCGTCATCAACACTGCCAACTTTTTGTTTCTCAATTTATAACAATCTCCTCATTTCAGGGGATATGTTCCTTTGACTGTATCTCTCCAATTCAGGGCATATGAATTAATAAAAATCAGATTTTCAGTCATGTCTCGTCTTGTACATTTTTATTTGCAAAAAATGTCTGATGTCTTAAAGAAAAACGATTGCATGAATACAGATGTTTATCTTCAAAAGTAAAAACATGCTTGCAGGAAATATACTTACTCTCAGAAGTATCCTAACCCCTATGACGGAATCCAGTAAAGGATACCTCGGGATTATCTTGTGCGTTTCTCTATCTTTTTCAGGATTGCAGGTATCCAGAGCGCAACCTGAGGCATGTAAGCTTCATCCCAGCAAGCTGGCAAATCAACACTCAATTTTAGCACCCGAAGTGCTCTCTCCCCAGCTAAGTTGCCTTTCATGACTCCTCCCAGCCGAGTCGGCCACTTATTACTTATCCCCATCAGAATGGGCAGGTATTACAAAAGGCACCTATATCCCCGGCCGAGTCAAGGACCCTCTTCAACAGAATCCCTAGGGAGGTCTCTCAATGATCTCTCTTCCTCCCCAGCCGAGTTGCCATCTCGCCCTCAGTCGGTTACAAAAGTCAAGAAGCTATCTCCCCACAGAGCCCCAGCCTCTATCCAGAAGAACAACGCGTGAAGGAGTCACAACAGAGTGAAGAAAGCTTCTACAAACCCCAGCTGGGTCTCTCATTTATAAGGATAGGTCTATCAATGACCCATATCCCCAAGCAGTTATCATATCATCAGATCTATCAATGATCTCATTCCCAGCTGGGATGTCCCTTTCAATAGATCGATCGAAGATCTTCGCAGTAGTGGGACCCGGATCCCGGTTTGGTATCTTTGCACAATCATAGCATTTGCATCATATTCACCCCCAAAGCGTAGCATTCCGTCTAGTACGGAGCATTACGGCAAAAATCCAACACATAGCATAATCATAAGCCATGTTTTGAATCAGCACTTGTGACTAGCAACCATTCATCAGAATGCAGAATACTTTCCCCCAGAGTCCCCACCAAAGTCCCAGCGAAAGCAGCCGCCTCACAAATCAGAACACCAGTATATACTCATTCTGACACCCGTCCGTGTCATATCCCCAGCAGAAAGCCAAAGACATCCTCTTTGCACTCACATATGCTTATATATATACACTTTCTTGACACCCGTCCGTGTCATATCCCCAACGCAGTCACCTACACTTTGTACATCCGATATTTGTTCATATTATACTTTCCCCTCTTGACACTCGTCCGTGTCACTCTCCCCAGCAGATAAACGCTCATCCATATATACTCACACCACTCATACAGATACTCGTCCGTATCTTGTATGTACCACTTACATATCCCCACAGATTCGACGTTGGTTCATGTTCTTTGTTAACCAGTTGGTACTCGTCCGTATCATCATATCAGAATATGCGTCAAGTGTTTGTTTCTACATGATACTCGTCCGTATCATAGTCTTAAGGATGCTCGTCCGCATCTTTAATCCATACACCGTGTCAAACACTTCTGTCCTCTTGAATATAGATACTCGCCTGTGTCTACTTTTCCCCAGAAGAGTCCTCTCAGATTCAACACTCGTCCGTGTTCCTTGTTAGCCAGGCGATACTCGTCCGTATCATCATCTCTAAACACGTGTCAGTATTTGTTTCTACCCAATACTCGTCTGTATCGTAGTCTTAGGGATGCTCGTCCGCATCTTTAATCTATACACAATACCAAACACTTATACCTTTTGTTTCTTGGATGTAAACGCTCGTCCGTGTTTACTACTCCCCAGTAGATTGCCAACAGAGCAAATTTTCTTCTTTATCTGACACTCGTCCTGTGTTGAGATAAACCCTGAGAGCAGCCGTCCCCTGCTAGGTGGTCGTCCTCCGCCTCTTGATGGTCGTCCTCCATCATGCTCGTCCGATGGCCGTCCCCATCGTTGATTTTAGCAGCCGTCCCCTGCTAGGTGGTCGTCCTCCACCTCTTGATGATCGTCCTTCATCATTTTATCTAATGGCCGTCCCCATTGTTGATCTTTGGTTATCTGACATTCGTCCTATGTCATGATAAACCCTGAGAGCAGCCGTCCTCTGCTAGGTGGTCGTCCTCCGCCTCTTGATGGTCGTCCTCCATCATGCTCGTCCGATGGCCGTCCCCATCGTTGACCTTTTATCCGATGACCATCCCCATCGTTGATATTTTCGGCAGCCGTACCCTGCCAGGTGGTCGTCCTCCACCTTTGATGGTCGTCCCCATCATATTTCCTTATTCCCCAACAGAGCAGCCGTCCCCTGCTAGGTGATCGTCCTTCACCTTTGATGGCCGTACCCCATCATCTGTTTATTTCATTTATTCTTTAACCCGATGGCCGTCCCCGTCGTGGTCCCTTTCCTTTGTTAGCCCGATGGCCGTCCCCATCGTTGATTGTTTTTACTTTGTGAACTTGATGGCCGTCCCCGTCATGTTTCATTAATCCCTAGAGATTTTTACAGCTTTATCGTGATGGCCGTCCCCATCATATTTTCTTACTTTTCCCAGCTAGTCGGCCGTCCCCGTCTTGTCTTTACCTTTTATCCCCAGCATGTCGGCCGTCCCCGTCATCGCTTTATTTTCAGCACTTTTCCCAGCATGTCGGCCGTCCCCGTCATTGCTCTTTACCCAGCAGTCGTCCTCTGCTCGACGGTCGTCCTCCGTCGCCCACACTTTACAATATACTTTATTTTCCTTTACCATCTATATCCCTTTTCTTCTTCATTCTGTGAGTGCAAATTTTGGACTGTCTTTGATATTCAACCACAAGTTATCTTGTTTGCCTGTTAAGCCTTTGCTTACAACCTGCACAGCTAACTCATGTTTGAATAGGGGCAGCTGTAAACACCCCAAATTTGCCCTCACCCATTCACACCATGGCTTGTGATCTTTTCATATGCATAAACACAATCATATCATCTCATATCTCATTTTTGATTCACTGCATAGTTTCTAAGTCATCTGCATCTAGGGTTTGTGATCTGGGCAACCCAAGAGCCTCCTGAGCCACTCCAAGGGCCATCAATCATTTCAAAGGGATCCATATGTGTTCAAGTATCATATTACATCCTCTCAAGGTCAAGAATGCAAAAGAATCACAAGAACTGGGATTGGTGTGGATGCAGAGCCAAGTTTGACTGCACAGTTGACCTAAAATTAGGGTTTTGGTTTCAGAGGCCATAACTCCAAATTTTTTGGTCATTCTTGTTTCCATTGGTCTCTATATGGTATAGGGGGTATGCATATCAAGTTTCATGAAGAAATTCCATGGGGAAGTCATCTGATCAAGAGTTGACTTTCTGGACAAGTCAGTGCAAAATCAGGGCATCTGAGGCCCCCAATGACCCAACCAATGGGCATTCTTCACCAATTTGAGTGTATATGATCTTTATTTGATCATAGAAGAAGATTGAAGTTCACACAAATCAAGAATTTGGAGTTTTTGCAAAGTTGACTTTTTTGGGCATAGTTGACTTTTCAAGGATATGTCATTTTAGGTCATTTTTCAAGCCTTGATTTTTGATCCAAGAAAGCTTCAAATGGAAAAACCTTGGTCATGAAAGTTGTAGATCACATTTTTCCCTTTTCAAAAAGTACAAGAACATGATCTAATTCTTCTTGGATCAAAAGTTATGGTGTGACAAAGTTGGCCAAAATCACTAATTTTCAAGACATGCCTCAAATGAGAAATTTGCAAAATCATGAACCAAGGCAAATTGTAACTTCTAATTGTCATCAAACCATTACACAAGCATCATGCAACTCTTAAAAATCAGATTTGAACCAATTTTCTCATGGTTTATGGCTTGTTGGACAAGGAAATCACATGTGAACCAAAGTTGGAACAAGTTGCAAAACTCATGATCACACTTCCTACCACTTGCAACATTGGATGTTGAACCATGCTAGCCCTTCCCCTCACCCTTGCTGCGCAGCCCCATGCCTTGTACTAGCCTAGAACCAAGCCCATGCTTTCCTTACACAAAGAGTGGACTTTTGGCAAAAGCAAACTTACCAATCAATAAAGGCCATGTCAAATCATCTGACCTATAGGATTATTTTATACTATCCTTTGGCAAGCAAAACATATCAAGAAGCCAAGCTGAAACAGGCCATAGCATCACATTCACAAAAACCACCCCATTTGCATTTCTCTTCGAATCTCTCTGCCCAGCTCACAAACACTCAAACCAACTTCACCAATCATTTCACCATGCCTCATTAAGCCCAAACCAACAAAGAACCAAGCCTGAATCAAGCAAGAACTCCACTTCTCCATTTTCACCCTCACTTGCAAAACCTTTCGAATCTGCCTCCACAACTCACAAACATTCAAGCAAGTTCCATCAATCAACTCACCTTGCATCATGGACCAGAAACCAACCCTTGTTTTGGCCTGAGATCCTCCATATCACAAATACGATTTTCACACTCCCTTGGTCAGAACTCTTGCAAACTCACTCAAGAGGCTGTTTAAACTCCAACCAAGTGTCCAAAGCTTCAAAGGGGGATCATTGGGACCTGTTTGAGCCAAAGAACCATCCAGAAAGCTCCTGAATCAAAAGTTCAATCTCAGGTGACTCCATGAACTTTTTTTCCAGAACTTGCTTTTTAAGTTTCTAAATGGTAAAGCATGCTTCACTGATCACACTGAACTTGTTAGTTTTGAAAAAGAGTGAGAAATGAGCCTGTATGATGTTTCTAAAATTTTGCAGTTTTGAATGTTTGATTCGAATCGTGTTTGTGTGTTGAAATATATGATGTTTGTTGCTGGAATCTTGTTTAGAATGAGCTAAGGTTTGATTCTGGAGGTTTTGGCATGATTTCATGGCGTATTGAGAGAGATAGGAAAATGGTGTAGCCGGAGAAGACGACCGGAACAGTGTTCCGGTCGCCTGAGAGTAATTAGGGTTTGATTAATTAGGGCTAAGTGTAATTAAGTCAGTTTGAATGTGAGCCGTTCATTCCCGCGCCAAGTCAATTCCCGCCATGGCCATTTTAAATCTCACGCGTTGGATCAACATACTTTCTATATTTCAGTTTAAAATTCATTTATTCTTCATATTTATTTCATTTGTTTTGCATAATTTGTTAAAAATAGTAAAAATTGTTTAAAAATTATGAAACTTTTTCTCAAGAGTTTCATTAATTTTTATGACACAAAAATATTTTTATTTTTATTTTTAGCATTAAAAAAGTATTTTTAAATATTTAAAAGATTATTTTTAATTGATTAATGAAAATTAATTTATTAAAAATACTTTTAGGTATTTAAAAATCACCAAAAAATTCATGAAATGTTCTAAGACATTTAGAAACATTGTCCAACCTTCAAACCAAATTTCTTTTTTGATCTTGATGCATTTTGAGAATTTTTCATTGAATTAAAATCATTTTTGTGCATTATTTTGATCCTAAGTTCAAAAAATCATTTCTGCCTATCCATGAAGAGTTGGACATTGATTCTTCTTGCATTGCATTGTGTTTAGCATGTAGTTTTTGAAATAAAAAGGCCATGATTTGATCTTTCATTTTCAAATTGTTTGACATTTCTTTTGTTTAGGAACCCTAAAAACCCTAGAATCTTGTAAAAATCATAACTTGAAATTGGTTGAGAGTTGAGACCTCTCCTTTGGGCAGTGGTTTAGTATGGGATTAGGGGTCCTTTGTGTGGCATTTTCAATTTTTTGTAATGTTGTTTGATTCTGATTTTGGGTTGTGTTTGATGTTTGATTCATAAACCCTAATTTGGGCTTCCATATGCATCCATCTTGCATTCTCTTGCATAGCATGACTTGCCATGACATTTCAAGCATCCATGTGATTCATTTGACATCATAAGATATATAGAAAGCATGTTTGATCATTGCATCTTGCATTTGCCATGTTGTATGTCATGTGCACTTCATAACTTTTCATGTATGTTCATGGTTCCTAGTTTGCTTCATTTGCATTCATGAACTTGTATGATCATTTCCATGTGCTGCCTCATGTTTGTAGCATCTCATAACATCATTAGCATCATGTATGTGCTTCTGGTTTTGTTTCTCATCATGACATCTCATCCCATTTTGCATTGCATTGTATTCCTTTTCTAACATTTCAGGTGGTAAGTGAATTTGAGAAGTGAATTTGCCTTCACTTCTCATAACTTTTCTTTTCATCTCTCTTGCATCCATTGCTGCATATTTGTTTATGTTTGAGTTTGAGCTTGCTCATTCTTCTTCTTCCCACTTTCTTTCTTCAAGTGACTTGACTTCTTGAATGAAGCAAGTCACTTTGCTTCTCTTGATCCTTTCATTTGCTTCCTGGTGGTTCCATTGAAGATCTTTCTTGTTAAACCTCACAAACCTTAGGAGCAACCAAGCATGACAATGATTAGGGTTTTGATTAGTCTCCCCTCTTAGTCTCACCTTTGTGTCTCTTTTGAGTCTTCTCTTCTCATCTCATAATCAGGGACTAAACCCTAAAGGCTTTAAGGCTTTGTGATTAAGCTTATGCCTGTATCCTTCTCTTAGGATGGAGTGTATAACTTTAATCCTAAGTGTTAAACCCTTAATGTGTTTAAATCTCTTAATCAATCCATCTAATAAGTATCAAGACACCACACTTGTAACTTGGGCCTTGCATTAGGGTTCTAATTCTTCCTTAATTGGTTAAGAAGGACTAACCCTAGTGTTAATGGACAAGTCCCCCTCAAGTTGTCTTACAAATCATAAAATTCACTTCATCATCATATCATTAAATAAAATCCATCTAATAAAGGCTTTGTTTTGTCATGAGGTTAATCCCTAATCATGGATTAAGTTGAGGAGTCTTCCTCAGCTTAAACATTCTCATCTATTATCCTTCTATTAGGATGGTGTAATGAGTCTGTTTAATCTCTGATTATGGCTTAATCTCATTACTTAACACTAAACAAAAACCACAAAAACATCTAAATAATCACAAGTAGGTTAATGATCTTAATCCTATACCAAAGGTGATTAAGTGTGAGAATTTGACTTCACACTTAAGGTACTCTCATTACCCCTAAACGGAGGGAAGATGTGATGAGTTTACTAAATCCATTGGTTTAGACTTAAGCTCATTAACTTATGACAAAATCCAAAAACAATAAAAGACTGAAAACACAAAAACAAACAATAATCGTCTCCTGCGGGATTCTTTTCTCATCATCTTCACTCACAAACGAGAACTCGCTTCTTCCGTCTAATGCAAGACAGTTAGCATCTGTGCCAGACAGATCATACACTTGAGCATAGGCAAGCAAGCAGTTCACAAGTCAATTCACCTTTCAGTCTCTTTGGGTCGAACTACGGTGTTCTGACTTCCTCATTGCACGAGAGGATACGTAGGCATAACTTAACAGTTATCGAACAAAAGTCTCTGTGTATTCCCCCTCTTCCAGCTTATTTCTTTTATCCTCATGATCTTGAGCATTTAACTCCTGTTATTACACTGACACTCCACTTATATACTTCACTTTTCTCTTACACTGACACCTGTACATTTTGTTTTCCAGCTCTTTTACACACAAATTGCACTGACACTACCCCTTTAAAACACAAATCTTTCAAGCGTGGATCCCGTCGAGTACGGCGGACAATCTGGGTGCTAATACCTTCCCAGGTTGTAACCAACCCCCTTTCTCAGTCTCTCTGGTTCGCAACCGTCTTATCCATGTCTTTCTAGGTCTATGCAGCATTGCCTTTCCTCCGGGATAAAAATTCCTAGCTGGCGACTCTATTCATTCCCTGTGAGTTCACTCCTGTGTGCTCTCACCGCATCTCTTTTCGCCGACCGTTCGCGTCTGTACCTCATTTGACCCGGTGTCATTTGGTGGGAGCGACAGGGTGCTGCCGGAGAAGATGACCAGAACACTGTTCCGGTCACCAAAAGGATTACGGTTTTAATTAGGGTTAGCTTGAGTTTGAATGTGGGCCGTTCGATGGAGGTTTCCCGCGTGTGATGAAAGGCTCATATTAGATCATTAAGCTTAATTCAGGATTAATTAATTAATTAATTAAAATTAACTAAGTTTGAATTATGGCCGTTGGATAGCGCGCGTGGTCAAACCAAATCCCCCAGGGTTCAATCTGTCCATCAGATCAGTCTACTTTCATTTAATTCAGTTTTTATTTCATTTTTTATCATTTGTTTTGCATAATTTATTTAAAATACTTAAAAATTTCCAAAAATATTTTCCTTCTGCATTTTTAATTCAAATATTTTTCTCCACCCAAAAACCTTTTTATTTTTATTTTTTGCATTAAAAAACCATTTTAAAAATATTTAAATGTTTATTTTAATTAATTAATGGAAATTAATTAATTAAAATATCATTTAGGTTTCTGAAAATTCCAAAAAAATTCACATTGCATCTTAGGACATTTAGAAACATTGTCAAACCATTCATACAAATTTCGTTTTGGTTTTGAACACTCTTTAACATTTTTCTTAAATTTAGGGTTCATAAAAATCCCATTTTTGAACCCTAACTTCAAGAATTCTTTTCTGCCTAACCATGAAGGGTTTGACATTGATTCTTTTTGCATTGATCTTCATATAGCATGTAGTGTCTAGCATATTTTTGTCACAAATTTATCTTGCATTTTTTATTTGATTTTCATTTTTCCTCTTAAGGTACCTTAAAACCCTAAATAACTTAGAAAATTCACAACTTTCTTTAGGTTAAGAGTTAGACCTCCTCCTTTGGGGTGTGAAATCATATGAGGTTAGGGTTCCTTTGAGTTCATTTGAAATTTTTTTATCTTATGTTTTGCTTCTGTTTTTGACTTTTTCATCTCATGTTGCCTCAAAACCCTAATTTCTCATGTTCACTTACATACATCTTGCATATGCATCCATACATGAACTTGCCATGACATTTCTTGCATTCACATAACATCTAAGACATCATAGGACACATTAGAATCATGCTTGATCATTTCTTCATCCATTTGCCATGATATGCATTCATTTCATTCCATGAACTTTCATGTGTTTTCATACTTCAAAGCATGTATCATTTGCATACTTCAAAGCATGTGTTTTCATACTTCAAAGCATGTATCAATCAGGGACTAAACCCTAAAGGTTTTAAGGCTTTGTGATTAAGCTTATGCCTGCATCCTTCTATTAGGATGGAGTGTATAACTTTAATCCTAAGTGTTAAACCCTTAATGTGTTTAAATCCTTTAATCAATTCATCTAATAATCATCAAGACATAAAGCTTGTAACTTGGGCCTTGCATTAGGGTTCTAATTCTTCCTTAATTGGTTAAGAAGGACTAACCCTAGTGTTAATGGACAAGTCCCCCTCATGTTGTCTTACAAACCATAAAATTCATTTCTTAATCTTACCATTAATTAAAATCCACTTTAATAAAGGCTTGTTTTGTCATGAGGTTAATCCCTAATAATGGATTAAGTTGAGGTATCTTCCTCAGCTTAAGTGTGCTCATCTATTATCCTTCTATTAGGATGGTGTAATGGGTCCACTAATCCTTGATTATGGCTTAAACTCATTACTTAACACTAAACAAAAACCAAAAAAATCTAAATAATCACAAGTAGGTTAATGATCTTAATCCTACATCATCATGGTAATTAAGTTGAGATGTTTATCTCATACTTAAGGTATTTTCATTATCACTAATCAAAGGGAGGATATGATGAGTTTACTGACCCTTGTTTAGGCTTAAGCTCATTAACTTATGACAAACACAAAAAAGCAATAAAAGATTGAAAACAAAAAAACAAACAATAATCGTCTCCATCGGGATTCTTTTCTCATCATCTTCACTCACAAACGAGAACTTGCTTCTTCCGTCTAATGCAAGATAGTTAGCACTCGAGCCAGACGAGTCATACACTTGAGCATAGACAAGTATGCAGTTCATCAGTAAATTTATCTTTCAGTCTCTTTGAGTTGAACTACGGTGTTCTGACTTCCTCATTGCACGAGAGGATACGTAGGCATAACTTAACAGTTTTCGAACAAAAGTCTCTGTCTCTCCCCCCCTCTTCCAGCATTATTCTTTTAAGCCTCATTCCTGAGCACTTCACTTCACTTTCTTGCACTAACACTTGTACATCCTTTTCTAGCTTTTGCACAAGAATAGCACAGACATTACCCCCTTTAAACAAAATCTTTCAAGCGATGATCCCGTCGAGTATGACGGACAATCTGGGTGCTAATACCTTCCCAGGTTGTAACCAACCCCCTTTCTCAGTTTCTCTGGTTCGCAACCGTCTTATCCATATCTTTCTAGGTTTACGCAGCATTACCTTTCCTTCAGGATAAAAATGCCTAGTTGGCGACTCTATTCAGTTCATTTTCATTTCTCCCTTCGCCGACCGTTCGCGTCTGTACCCTATTTGACCCGGGTGTCACTTAGTGGGAGCGACAATGGGGAAAACCCTCCTACGAGTAATGTTTCTTGAAACAATAGCAAAGTGAGAAAACAACAACAAAAACACCTACAAAACAAAGAATGAGGTTAGTATGCAATGCAGTATGTCTATTTGTCTTCCAAGGGTATCTGGTTTGGTTCTTTGGTTTTGACCTTCCAGACTTCTAGGAATGATGATGTTAAAGAGAAATGAAGTCCAAGAAATCCAAGTAATACATAAACCATTCATTATAAATGCAAAAGATACATTGTTTATGATTACTAAAAGTTCCCATGGTGGGTCAAAGTACAACCAAATCATTAAAAAGTACAAACAAAAAAGTACAAGTACAAAGAAATCAAACATCCATCCTAAAGTCATCCTCCCTGACATCCTTTAGGAGAGCATCAGTCACTATCCCAACTGGATGCTCTGTGATGGTCCTGATAAGAAGGTTCCTGGTGGAAATGGCACTGGTCAACTTCTGGTACTTGTCTTGGTCCTTTGATCTTTTCAACCCCGCCCGGAGTTTCAACTCGGAGATTTCCTTCTGTGCTGCTAACAAGGCCTCCTGACTCTTCTTCTCATTAGCTTCCAGCTACTCTATCCTAGCCCGTGTCTTCTAATCCTCTTGCACACGAGCCTTAGTGATCCTGATCCACCTAGCCTGACTCTCTTCTAAGTAGTGCTCAGCTATGGCCTTCTGAATCTTGGCTTCTTTGCAAGCATTCTTTAATACCAACTCTCCTGCTCGGGCTTTTCTGATGTAATCGTCAGTCTTCTCAATCTTAGTCATATACTCAATCCGGAGCTTCTCTAATCTCTCATTGTCCAGACAACTATCATTTCTCTCCTAGAGGGTCTTCTTTAGAGCTTCAAAAAGCTGGATATTCCTCTCTTTCAACTTCTCAAACTCCTCTAAATTGACTGTAGCTACAGGCTCTACTACTGATGGCCCTGGAACCTCTTCCAGGGTGAATGGCATGCAGGTGATATGTCCTATGATGCGAGACCAATCAATGTACTGAGCTGAAGCTATGTTGTTGCACTTGCCAAGAATAGAAGTTCCTTTTGTCTGAATGTTATCCCAAGCCCAGGCTGCTTGTCGGATGATGGTATGATTATTCTGAACATCACAGTAAATGGCCGCTGCTAAATCCTGCTCTCTTGGTGGATGTACTAAGGCATACCCTAGCTGCATTTTGAAAAGAAAAGGATAGTAGTTAATGCAACCCTTCACTCCAATAAGAGGTACATTGGGATACTACCCACAGCTTGTAATTATGTCCCTGCCCTTGGTGCTATGAGTACACCACCTGATGTCTTCTGAAGTGAGAGCAATCATTCTCTTAGCCCAATTTCTTGACTGATTAGGATTCAAGAAAGCTTATGTCTTTGGCAGGTGTCTCAATAACCAATAGTAGAAGAGAGGTGCACAACATCTGACTAATCTTCCCTTCAGCTTCTCATTCCTCCGATGCACTGAGTAATAGAAATCCCCTAGCAAGGTAGGAACTGGATTCTTCAGCAGGAAGAGGTGGATAGCATTCTTGCTTACAAACTTAGACTCGTCTGCAAACAAGATGATTCCATATATACTAATAGCCAGGAGAGCACAAACAGTTTCCCACTTTCCAACTGCAGCATGACTGGTGGCCTGGGTGATCAAGAAGTCCAAATAGAGGCTTGTGATTCCAACTTTGGTGGTCATATACTGATCAATGATAGTGGTTTCCAAGTTCAAGGCCTAAGCTATGTCTTCACTCTTGGGAGCAGTTATCTCAGGGTTGAAAGGAATCCCTCTCCTAATGGGGACACCCAACAACATGGAAAATTCTTCTAACAAAGGACCCAACTGAAAGTCTGGGAAAGTAAAACATCTGAGAGGAGGGTCATAAAACTGAAGGAAAGTATGAATCATGCTCCTCTGTGATGCATCCAAGTCCATGATCATGTCCATAATACCACCATAATGTTCCCTAAATAAAGGGACATGATCAGGAGTGATAAGTGTCTGAATCTTCCTGATGCCTGCTAGAGAGGGCTCAAAGAAATGATAAGTAATATTGCTCTTCCTAGATGAGTCCATACTGATAATGGATGCTGATGCAGATAACTGAGGAGAATAACAACTAAAGAAGACCTCTGATGAAGATAACTGATGAAGGTGGCTGAGCAGAAGAACAGTCAAAACCAAACCAAATAAGACGTGGATACCCTGTAAGACAGATAGACAAATGTTAAAATGATGCAAAATAATGTATGCAGAATGATATGCAAGGGTTTGTGATCAGGTGCTGGATTTTCCATTTTGCTTTGATAGGGTCCATGGTGTTCAGAAGTCTAGATGAAGGCTAGAGAACCAGTAACCAGGTGGGGGACTCAAATAAAGAGTCACAAGTCCAAGGTTTCATAGAATCAGTCCAAAATAGTGTAACCTTTAAACAATATCAGTAACAGGGTATGTTGAGGCCAAGGGTTCCTGCAAACCTGTAAACATCCCAACCCCCTCACAGGTATTGTTCTAGAACAAGGATTCTCAGATTTGGATCTATTATGAGAAGTGTAAACACTTCTAACCCGGAGGTACAGTGTTTACATTAATCATAAAGGATCCTCCTCTAATTCACCTCAGATGCTGAAGGTCCTCTAAAAAAGGTCATCCAGACTTAGCAGGCTTCCCAGATAGCCCTAGTACTACAGGAAATCCGTAGCACAGAGTTCTCAAGAAGAAACCCATGTCTGAACCGTGTTTCATATTCCCGCACCAGACTGAAATGGAATGGGAAAGAATATGAAGCCCCTCTAATCCTATGTGTCACTCAGGCTCCTGGTGTGGAACCTTGCTCACTGAGATATCCCTCCCACCAAAGTAAACCAACAAATCCAGTACATGATATGATGATAATAGTATGAAATGCACAAATAGTAAATGAAAGTGATAAATAAAGTTGTACAGAAAGCAATAAATAAAGCAATAAACAGAAAGCACATATAGCACATAACACCCCCATCATCACAAATCAAACAAGCGCTAGGAGAAACCCACAAAAAAGAACCAGAAGCCCTGGTTGCAAAGATCACTTTCCCCAGCAGAGTCGCCAAGCTGTAGCTCCCCTGAAAAGACACTAAGGTCCTAAGGTGCAGACGTGAACGGTTGGCGAAAAGAGAGAATAAGGTTGAATTGAATAGAGTCTCCAACTAGGCATTTTTATTCCGAAGGAAAGGTAATGTTACATAAACCTGGAAAGAGATGGATAAGATGGTTGCGAACCAGAGAGACTGAGAAAGGGGGTTGGTTACGACCTGGGAAGTTATTAGCACCCAGATCATCCGTCGTACTCGACGGGATCCACGCTTACAAGATTGTGTTTAAAGGGGTAGGTGTATGTTCTATCTGTGTGCAACAGTTAGGGAAAGAAAGTACAGGTGTCAGTGCAAAAGGTGTGAATTGCTCAAGAACCGAGGCTTAGAAAAGAATACTGAAAGAGGGGGACGACAAAGAGACTTTTGTTAGATAACCGTTAAGTTATTCCTACGTATCCTCTTGTGCAATGAGGAAGTCAGAACATTGTAGTTCGACTCAAAGAGACTGAAAATAAATTGACTGTGAACTTCTTGCTTGCCTATGCTCAAGTGTATGACTCGTCTGGCTCGAGTGCTAACTGCCTTGCATTAGACGGTGGAAGCGAGTTCTCGTTTGTGAATGAGTGTGATGAGAAAAGAATCCCAGAGGAGACGATTATTGTTTGTTTTTGTGTTTTCGGTTTTTTATTGTTTTTGGTGTTTTGCATAAGTTAATGAGCTTAAGCCCAAATCAAGGGTTTGCAAACTCATTATATCCTCCCTGATTAGGGATAATGAGCCTACTTAAGTATGAGATATGCATCTCAACTTAATTACCATGATGATGTAAGATTAAGATCATTAACCTACTTGTGATTATTTAGATGTTTTTGTTTTTTTGTTTAGTGTTAAGTAATGAGTTTAATCTCTAATCACAGATTAGTGAACTCATTACACCATCCTAATAGAAGGATGATAGATGAGAACACTTAAGCTGAGGAAGATACCTCAACTTAATCCATGGTTAGGGACTAAATTCATTATATAACAAGCCTTTATTAAGTGGATTTTAAATAAGGGATGAGATTACGAAGTGGATTTTAAGTTTGTAAGACAACTTGAGGAGGACTTGTCCATTAAACAGTAGGGTTAGTCCCTCTTAACCATAAGGAAGAGATAGAACCCTAATGTAAGGCCCAAGTTACAAGATAAAATATTAGTGATTATTAATGTGTTTTGATTAAGAGGTGTAAACAAAAGCTCCTGAAATGTTAGTATGTAAAGCAAAAGGAAATGAGATGAAATTATATGCAAAGACCAAAGTCAGAAGTGATTATGCAATGTAAATGGCATATGAAATGATCCAAAGTCATACAAAATGCAACTGAATGATCATACAAAGATGAGATGCAAAGGAAGCATGTTTAGAAGCATGAAAACACATGGATGTTCATGAAATGTAATGGATGCAAAGCATAGCTAATGAATGAAGAAATGATCAAGAAATGTTCAAGCATGTCTTAAGATGTCTAAGATGTCATTCAAATGCTTGAAATGTCATGGAAATTTCATATGATGATGATATGCAAAGGAGAATGCAAATGAAGATGCAAAATTAGGGTTTTAAGACAACATGAGATGCATATGACGAAAACAGAAGCATTTAACATGATAAAAAATTGAAATCAAGCTCAAACAAAACCTAAACCTATACAAGATCACACCCTAAAGGAGAAAGTCAGAAGCTTAACCTAGTGGAAGTTATGAAATTTCTAAGTTAACTAGGGTTTTTGGGTGCTTCTAAAGGGAAAATGCAAATCAAATTGAAAATGCAAGATAAAATCATGAAGTAGATAACCTAGAAACTATATGCAATATGTGAAACAATGCAAAAAGAACCAAGTTCAAACTCATCATAGTTAGGCAGAAAAGAATTTTCCAAGTTAGGGTTAGAAAATGTGATTTTTAAGAACCCTAATTCAAAGAAAATTGTGAAATTGTGAAATTGTGAAAATTGTGAAAATGTTTCTAAATGTATTGAAATGCTTCATGAATTTTTTTGGTGATTTTTAGAAACCTAAATGCATTTTTAATTAATTAAAATCCATTAATTAATTAAAAATAACATTTAAATATTGTAAAAATAATTTAGTAATGCAAAAAATAAAAATAAAAAAGTTTTCAGATAAAGAAAAATATTTGAAACAAAAATGCAAAGTTTGAGAATTTTTTGATTTTTTTTGCTATTTTAAATAAAATGAACAAAAGAAATAAAAAGAAAATGAATTAAAATGAAAAGTATGAGGATCTGAAGGCTGAGATTCAAACTGGGGGAAAATATGTTGATTGCGCGCGTGAATGTAAGGTCAGGATTCAATCTGGAATTTTTATTAATTAAACCTAATTAATTAAATTAATTAAAAGATTAGGGTTTAATGAGGCAATCTGAGCCATCCAAACACGCGGGTAAGCAAGATCCTACGGCTATCATTCAAACTGGCATTTAATATAGGATTAGGGCTTAATGACTCTCAGGTGACCGGAACAGTGTTCCGATCATCTTCTCCGGCAACCCCAAAACTCAATCTCTCTCCCTAGGCCCACCCAGACTCTCTAAAGCTCCAAAAACATTCCCCTAAACTTCCTAAACACGAATTCAGGCTCAAAACTCATTTATCATGCATCAAAAAGGGAAATCAAAGAAAAAACATTCTGGGTTAAAAAGTTTCAGAGCAAGCATACATGGCCATTTCTCCATCATTTTCAAAACAAATTATATCAGTGTGATCAGGGAAGCATATAGATTTATTCTATAACTTAAAAGAGAGGTTCTGGAAAAATTGTTCTAAGGAGATACCTGAGTTGAAGATTTGAGATTCTGAGCTTTCTGACTCCCTCCTTTGTGCAAACCCACTCCACTTGGTCCCTTGAAGCTTATGGAGAGCTTAGAACAAGCTTACAATGGCTGGTTTATGGTGTTTGGTTCTGGTGTGGCAGAAATCGTATTTCTGATTGAGAGCTTTTTAGGCCATGGCAAGGGGTGGGAAATGATCCTTGAGTGATGTTGAGATGAATGGTGAAAGAATTTTGGAGTTTTGATGGATGTGTTGTGCAATTCGAAGAGAGGAAGTGTTATGGAAATTTTGGGGATTTCTGAGTTCTTGAGGATTCAGGCTCCAAGCTTGTGTGAAATGGGCTCCTTGATGTCCACATAAGTCATGCTGATTGGCCAGTGAGTGGTTGTGGCACAGGCTGATTGGTATGGCTTGATTTGCAAAAAGTCAAAAGTTATGGTACCATAAGCATGGGCTGAGTCAGAGCTGGCTTTTGGGGTGTCTTGGCCTCAGCTTGATTCATGGATGGCCCTAGGATCATGTTTATGCAGCTGGAACACTTGGATCAAGAGTTGTCATAGTTTTTGCAAAGTTTATGCATAATTGCCATTTTGAGGTTTCTTGTTGTAAACACCCCAAATTTGCCCTCACCCATTCACACATGACTTGTGATCATCTCATATGCATAAACACAATCACATCATCTCATGTCTCATTTGGTTTCACTGGATAGTTTCTAAGGCATCTGCACCTAGGGTTTGTGATCTGAGCAACCTCAGGGCATCTTGAGCCATTCCAAAGGCCACTAACCAACTCAAAGGGGTCCATGTGTGTTCTTATATCATGTTACATCCTCACAAAGTCAAAATTGCAGAGGGATCACAAGAACTAGGGTTTGAGTGGATGCAGAGCCAGGATGAACTGCACAGTTGACTGAAAATTAGGGTTTTGGTTTCAGAGGCCATAACTCCAAATTTTTTGGTCATTCTTGTTTCCATTGGTCTCTATATGGTATAGGGAGTATGCATATCAATTTTCATGAAGAAATTCCATGGGGAAGTCATCTGATCAAGAGTTGACTTTTCAGACAAGTCAGTGTAAAATCAGGGCATCTGAGGCCCCCAATGACCCAACCAATGGGTGATCTTCATCATTTTGAGTGTATATGATCTTTATTTGATCATGGAAGAAGGTTGAAGTTCATAAAAATCAAGAATTTAGGGTTTTTGCAAATGTTGACTTTTTGGGCATAGTTGACTTTTCAAGAATGCATCATTTTAGGTCAATTTTCAAGCCTTGATTCATGATCCAAAAAGGCTTCAAATGGAAAAACTTTGGTCATGAAAGTTGTAGATCTCATCTTTCCCTTTTCAAAAAGTACAAGAACATGACCAAATTCTTCTTGGATCAAAGGTTATGGCCATGCAAAGTTGCCAAAAATCATTGTTTTTCAAGTTATGCACTAAATGGAAATTTTGCTAAGTCTTGAACCAATGCATTATGCAGCCTCAAATTCATGTCAAACCAGCATGTGAACTTTCTCTAAGTCCTAAAAATCAGAATTTGACTAAGTTTGCCCATGGTTTCATGCTTGGTTGGATAAAAAGTCACATGTGAACCATAAGCCAACCTACTTGCAAAAACCACTCATAACATTATGCCAACTTGCTGCATTGAGTGCTGAGCCAAGCTAGACCTTTCCCTCACCCATGCTGCACCAAAACCAACTTTGTACTTGGCTAGAGTTGAGCCATGCCCTATCTTACAAAAAGTTGACCTTTATGCAAAAGCAAACTCACCCATCATGGCAGGCCAAGTCACATCAAACAACCAATCAGAATTGTTTATTGTATCCATTTGCAAGCTAAACATAACCTTAAGAAAGGCTGAAACATAACATTGGACAACTTACACAAAAACATTCCATATTGCAAGTTCCTTCGAATTCCTCTTCACAGCAAGCAAACACTAAAGCTCTCATCACTATCCAACTCAACACACTCCATTGAGTAGAAACCACCCAAAGCACCAGCCTGAAACACCCTGAATCCTCCATTGCCATTGTTCACCTTCATTCTGCAGATTCTATCGAATCTCTCATCCTAGCCCACAAACACCAAAACAAACCCTGCAAAGCAACTTAATACACTTCATAGATCACAAACCACCCCTTTTCACTGCCTGAAAGTGCCAAGATCACCATAGCCATTGTTGACTGAACTGAAGCAGTTCTCTTCGAAACTCATCATCCAGCAAATCTAAACTCCATTTGAGCATCCAGACACACTTGGGGGATCAAGTAGAGCAGCTTGCATCAAGGGAAGTAGCCTGAAAGTTCCTAAATCAAAAACTGCAAAACTCAGGTAGCTCAAAAATAATTTTTCCAGAAATCTCTTTTGATGTTACAAACTTGTTCTTCATGCTTGCCTGATCATTCTGGTACCTTTAGTTTTTGAAATGGTTTTGTTTTAAGCATTTAATTTGAGTTTGAAGCTCACTAACCCTAGAACTTAGTTTCTTCGATTCAGATGATTTAGGTAATATAAATTTGTTTTAGGTTAGGGTTTTGGTTCGTGAGAGTGAGAGGAACATTTCCCTGGCTTTAGTTTTCATTTTTATTACGTTTTGAGGAAGTTAGGTGTTTCTCAGGTGAGGGCTGGCCGGAGAAGACGACCGGAAGTCTTCTCCGGCAGCCTGAAAGTGATTAGGGTTAATTGCATTTAATTAGGGCAAGGTTCAAACGTGGGCCATTGGATCAGGTTTCGCGCGCGTGTTTGAGTGGTTCAGATCAGTTCATTAGTTTTAATTAGGTTTAATTAAATTAATAAATCAAGATTAATTCAGTTTGAATCCTGGCCACAAGATTGCGCGCCAGTCAACCTTTTTAAACCCAGACTCAATCCTGGCCATCCAATCTGTTTACTTTTCATTTTATTTAATATTAATTCATTTTTCTTGCATTTAATTTGTATAATTTATTTAAAATAGTTAAAAAATCATAAAAATTATGAAACTTTTTCTTTAAGGTTTTATTAATTTTTATGACACAAAAACATATTTATTTTATTTTTTATCATTAAAAAAGTATTTTTAAATATTTAAAAGATTATTTTTAATTGATTAATGAGAATTAATTAATTAAAAATACTTTTAGGTATTTAAAAATTACAAAAAAATTCATGAAATGTTCTAAGACATTTAGAAACATTGTCCAATCTTCAAACCAAATTTCTTTTTTGATCTTGATGCATTTTAAGAATTTTTCATTGAATTAAATCATTTTTGATGCATTATTTTGTTCATAAGTTTGAAAATTCATTTCTGCCTATTGGTGAAGGTTGAGACATTGATTCTTCTTGCATGGTTTTCCATTTAGCATGAACTTTCAAGGATAAAAAGGCCATGATTTGATCTTGCATTTTCTAATTGATTGGCATTTCTTTTGTTGCAAACCCTAAAAAGCCCTAATAACTTGCAAAATTCATAACTTGAGTTTGGTTGAGAGTTGAGAGCTCCCCTTTGGGCAGTGATTCATTATAGGTCTAGGGTTTCTTTGGGTACCATTTTCCATTTTTTATGTTAAGGTTTGCTTCTGTTTTTGGTTTATGTTTGATGTTTGATCCATGAACCCTAATTTGGGCTTTCATTTGCATCCCTCTTGCATTCTCTTGCATAACATGACTTGCCATTACATTTTGTGCATTCTCATGATTCATTTAACATCTTAAGACATGTATGAATCATGTTTGATCATTGCATTGCATATTTGCCATGTCATTTGTCTTGTATGTTTCATAACATTTCATGTTTGTCCATGCTCCTCAACTTGCATCATTTGCATCCATGACTTTGTATGAACATCTCATTGTCTTGTCTCATGTTCATAGCACTCCATAGCATCATCATCATCATCAACATGCTTCTGGTTTTTGCTTATCATATCATTTCATCTCATTTAGCATTGTATTGCATTTGTTTCTAACATTTCAGGTGGTAAGTAAAACTTGAGAAGTGAATTTGCCTTCACTTCTCATAACCTCTATTCTCATCTCTCTTGCATACCTTGCTGCATTCTTATGTGTGTTTGAGTTTGAGCTTGCTCATTCTTCCTCCTCCCACTTTCTTTCTTCAAGTGACTTGACTTCTTGAATGAAGCAAGTCACTTTGCTTCTCTTGATCTTGTTCATCTGCTTCCTGGTGGTTCATCTGAAGATTGTTCTTGAAAACCTCACAAACATTAGGACCAACCAAGCATGATAATGAATTAGGGTTTTGATTAGTCTCCCCCATAGTTTTTACCTTTGTGTCTCCTTGAGTCATCTCCCCTCACCTCATAATCAGGGACTAAACCCTCAAGGCTTTAAGACTTTGTGATTAAGATCATGCCTGCATCCTTCTTTTAGGATGGAGTGTATAACTTTAATCCTAAGTCTTGGACCCTTAAGGTGTTGAACTCTCTTAATTAATCCATCTAATAATCATCAAGACATTACACTTGTAACTTGGGCCTTGCATTAGGGTTCTAATTCTTCCTTAATTGGTTAAGAAGGACTAACCCTAAAGTTAATGGACAAGTCCCCCTCAAGTTGTCTTACAAATCATAAAAAACACTTCATCATCTTGCCATTAAAATAAAATCCACTTAATCAAAGGCTTGTTTTGTCATGAGTTTAATCCCTAATCATGGATTAAGCTGAGGATCCTTCCTCAGCTTAAACACCCTCATCTATTATCCTTCTTTTAGGATAGTGTAATGAGCCTGTTAAATTCCTGATTATGGCTTAACCTCATTACTTAACACTAAACAAAAATCACAAAAAACATCTAATTAATCACAAGTAGGTTAATGATCTTAACCCTACATCAAAGGTGATTAAGTGTGAGAATCTGACTTCACACTTAAGGTAATTCTCATTACCCCTAATCAGAGGGATGATGTGATGAGTTTACCAAATCCATTGATTTAGTTTTAAGCTCATTATCTTATGACAAACTCCAAAAAGAAATAAAAGACTGAAAACTCAAGAACAAACAATAATCGTCTCCTTCGGGATTCTTTTCTCATCATCTTCACTCACAACCGAGAACTTGCTTCTTCCGCCTAATGCAAGACAGTTTGCATCTGTGCCAGACAGATCATACACTTGAGCATAGACTGCAAGCAGTTCACCAGTCAATCCTTTCAGTCTCTTTGGGTCGAACTACGGTGTTTTGACTTCCTCATTGCACGAGAGGATACGTAGGCATAACTTAACAGTTATCGAACAAAAGTCTCTGTACATTCCCCCTCCTTCCAGCTTCATTCTTTAGCCTCATATTCTTGAGCATTTCATTCCTGATCTCACACTGACACTGTACATTTATACACATCACATTTCTTTACACTGACACTTGTACATCTTTTCCAGCTCTTTTATGCACAAATAGCACTGACACTACCCCTTTAAAACACAAATCTTTTAAGCGTGGATCCCGTCGAGTACGGCGGACAATCTGGGTGCTAATACCTTCCCAGGTTGTAACCAACCCCCTTTCTCAGCCTCTCTGGTTCGCAAACCGTCTTATCCATCTCTTTCTAGGTCTATGCAGCATTACCTTTCCTCCGGGATAAAAATGCCTAGCTGGCGACTCTTTTCATTCTCCAGTGAGTTCACGGCTGTGTGTTCTCACTGTTCCCTTCGCCGACCGTTCGCGTCTGTACCTTCATTTGATCCATTTTCATTTGTCGGGAGCGACAGCTTGGCGACTCTGCTGGGGAACCTTATACTGCAACCAGGGCTTCTGGTTCTATTTGTGGGTTCCTCCTAGCGCTTGATTGACTTGTGTTTATTGGGGTGTTATGTGTTATTTGTGTTTGTATATTTGCTTTATTTATTGCTTTCTGTACAGCTTTATTTACCGCTTTCTTTATTGCATTTGTATATATCATACTGTCACTGTTGCTGGCTGGATCTGGTTTCCTTGTTTTTTGGTGGGTGGGTATTTCATTGAGAGTTAAGGTCCTACACCTGGGACCTGAGTGACACCTAGGCTAGAGTGAATCATATTCTTTCCCATTCCATTTCGGTCTGGTGCGGGAATATGAAACACGGTTCAGATATGGGTTTCTTCTTGAGAACTCTGTGCTACGGATTTCCTGTAGTGCTAGGGGGATCTGGGAAGCCTGCTAAGTCTGGATGACCTTTTAGTATTGACCTTCAGAAATTGAGGTGAATTAGAGGAGGAATTGTTATGGTTATTGTAAACACTGTACCTCCGGGTTAGAAGTGTTTACACTTCTCATAACTGATCCAAGTCTGAGGATCCTTGTTCTAGATCACTACCTGTGAGGGGGTTGGGCTGTTTACAGGTTTGCAGGTACCTTGACCTCAGAATACCCTGTTACTTTGACTTTGTTAAGAATGCTCCATGTTGGATAGTTCTTGTGATTCTAAAACCCTGGACATGTGGCTCTTTATTTGAGTCCCCCACCTTGGTTACTGGATTTATAGACCTCCATCCGGAATTCTTGAACACACATGGATCTATACCAAGGCAGTTTATCCAGATCCAGCTCAGTCACAAACCCTTTGCATATCATTTGCATACATCCTCATTGCATCATATTAACATGTGCTTATTTGTTTTTCAGGGTATCCATTTTCATCAGGTTTTGGTTTTGACCCCATCTGCAGCTTTGACCCATCTTCACCAGCATCTGCTTCAGTTTAGCTGTCTGCTTCAGCACCAGCCAGTCAGTGGTTTTCTCTACTTCAGCATTGTCATCAGCACTCTACCCAGTCTTCAGCATCATGGCTCCAAAGAAAAGCAATATCACCTATCATTTCTTCCAACCAGACTTGTCAGACATCAGGAGGGTCCAAACCCTGATGACCCCAGATCACATACCTCTGTTCAGGGAGCATTATGGGGATATACTTGACTTGGTTATAGACATGGACCCATCTCAGAGGAGCCTGATCCATACCTGCATCCAGTTCTATGACCCCCCATTGAGGTGTTTCACCTTTCAAGACTTTCAGTTGGGACCTCTCCTAGAAGAATATGCATCTTTGGTTGGTTTGCCTATCAAGAGAGAAATTCCTTTTAACCCTGAAAGGGTCTTTCCCAGCAACGGAGAGATAGCAAGAGCTTTGCACCTGGAACCTGCTTTGATTGAGCAGCATATGACCTCTAAAGCTGGGATCCCTGGTTTTCACCTGGACTTCCTGATTTCTCAAGCTAGTTTGAAGGCCTCCCTGGGGGATTGGAAAGCTGTTTGTGCATTGTTGGCCTTGAGTGTATATGGAATTGTGTTGTTTGCAGATGAGCCCAGATTCATCAGCAAGAATGCCATCCACCTGTTCATCCTGAAGAACCCAGTGCCAACCTTGTTGGGTGACCTCTATTACTCAGTACATCAGAGGAATGAGAAACAGAGGGGTAAGCTAGTGAGGTGTTGTGCTCCACTATTCCATGCTTGGCTTCTCAAGCATCTACCCAGGACAGATGCATTCCTGAATCCTCATCAGCAAAGCAACTGGGCTAAGAGGCTCACTACTCTCACTGCAGCAGACATCAGATGGTGCACCCAAGGCACCAAGGGCAGAGATATGATCACAAGCTGTGGGCACTTTCCCAATGTACCTTTGGTAGGAGTTAAGGGAAGTATCAACTACAACCCCCTGCTGTTCAAGAGGCAATTAGGCTATGCACTGGTTCATGCTCCTAGGGAACAAGACCTGGTTGAGACCCTCTACTGTGAGAACAAGATCAGTTTGACTGTTGTTAGGCAGGCTGCCTGGGCCTGGGATCATGTTCAAACCAAGGGAATCACCATTCTGGGGAAGTGCAATAATGTGGCATCAGCCCAATATCATGAGTGGTCCTATGCTAGGGCCCAAATCTCAGGATTGCCCTTCACCATCAAAGAAATGCCTGAGTCATCATCAGCACCACCCCCTGCTACTGTCAGTTTGGAAGAGTTTGAAGGCTTGAAAGAAAGAAATGAGAAGCTATCCCAAGCCCTGCAGAAGACCCTCAGGGAGAGGAGTGAAGGTGTAAGGGAGATTGAAAGATTGGAGAAGCTGAGAGTGGAACACTTGACTAAGATTGAGAAGTCTGGAGACTATATCAACAAGTCTAAAGCTGGTGAGCAGATTCTGAAAAATGCTTGTAAAGAAGCCCAGTTCCAAAGAGCAAGGACAGACTTGTACTTGAAAGAGAGTCAGGCCAGGTGGGTCCGGATCACTGAAGCCCGTACTCTAGAAGACAAGAGAGTTCAAGATAAGATGGAGCAGATGAAAAAAGCCCTGGCAGCAGCCCAGGAGGAAATTTCAGAATTAAAAATCAAAGCTGGAGTGAAGAAATCCAAAGACCAAAGCCAGAACAAGAAGTTGACTACAGCTGTTGCAACAAGAAACCTTCTCATCAGGAATCTTACGGAGCATCCGGCTGATCCTGTGACCGAAGCACTTCTTAAGGAAGTTCGCGAGGATGAGTTTGGCCTTGGAGTCTGATTATTTGCTTGTTGTTGTTCCTTTTCCATGTACTTTTGCTTTTGGTGATGTATTTTTGACCCCTTAGAGGGCTAGTGTTGTAAAAAATGAACAATTTGTATTATTTTACCTTTGTAATATATTTGCGTTTGTTTCCATCTGGGTTCACTTCAAAAGCAACTTCAACAGCATCATCTTCAAGGGTCTGGACGGGTCAAAACTGAAGACCAAGCCGGATATCTTGATAGCAAATAAGCATACTGCATTGCATACTAACCCTTTTGTTTGTTTTGTAGGTTTTGTTTTATTGTTTCTAACCTCTGTTGTGATATTCAGGAATTATTGCTCGCCGCAGGCTATTCCCTCTCAACAGGCCACACAGGTACCCTACAAGAAACAACCTTCCGGGCATCCAGATGGACCAGTTGCAGCAAGACCTCAATGAGGCCAGAACCCAGATGGCTAATGAAAGGGTGGATATGAGAACCCAAATAACTCAGTTCATGGAAGTGATGAATAATTTAGCTCAAAGCCAGGAGAGGCTTAGAGTTCTGGTAGAGGGGAGAACTCAAGATGACCCCCATGTGGGAACTGCTGGCACCAGTAACAATGAAAGGGTGCAACCACATGTTAACCCCCCTATATTTGGTCCACACCTACATCCTGAGATTCATATTCCTGCAAACGTTCAAGGAACAGCCACTGCAGCCAGAGTACTTCAAGAGGATCCTCAGGAGGATCAGTTTACGGTCATGGGTGCTGGAGAGGAAACCTATGATAGGAGATTGGATGAGTTGGCTGAGAAGTTGAGGTCTTTGGAATCCCAAAATTCTTTGGGGTTCGATGTCATGGACATGGGTTTAGTAGAGGGGGTCAGGATCCCTCATAAGTTCAAGCCTCCTTGTTTCGAAAGATATAATGGGACTTCATGCCCCCGGACTCATTTGCAATCGTTTCTGGGAAGGCTGAAGGCCTATACAATGGATGAGAAGCTCTGGATGTTTTACTTCGAAGACAGTTTGACTGGAGCATCAAGAGAATGGTATTCCCACTTGACAAGGGCAACTGTAAGATGCTGGAAGGACCTGGCAGAGGCCTTCATCCGACAGTATCAATACAACTTAGACATGGCACCCAACAGGACTCTCCTAATGGGAATGTCACAGTCGTCAAGGGAAAGTTTCCGAGAATATGCCCAGAGATGGAGGCAATTGGCTGCTGCTGTTCAACCACCAATGTCTGAGAGAGAAATGGCAGACATGTTTATGAACACTCTCCAGGGAACGTATATTGACAGGTTGGCTGCTTTCTCGTCCACTAGCTTCGCAGATGTTGTTATAGCTGGGGAGAGAATTGAAAGCCTGTTAAAAATGGGTAAAATTTCCGATAATGGCGCCAGTTCGTCCAGCAGTACAAGGAAGCCTTTTGCAGGCCCTAGAAGAGCTGGCGAGACCAATGCCATTCATACCAACAGGGGTAGGCCCCAATATGTTCAAAGGTCCATAGCAGCAGTCACTATCCCTGCTCCAGCACATCCTCTGCCAGTCTATCAACCTCCTCAACAAAACTTCCAACAACAACCTCCGTATCAGCAGAACCAATATCCTCCAAGGAACTACAACAACAACAACTCCAACAACAACAATCAACAGAGGCCATTCCAACAAAGGCCCTCTCAAGCTAATCGAGTGATCGACCCGATTCCAATGCCGTATGCTGCTTTGCTGCCACAGCTTCTGAAACTCAACCTGGTTGAGCTAAGAACGTTGGCACCTCCGGATCCAAACAGTCTACCAAGAAACTATGACTCTAATGCTAGGTGTGCTTTTCACTCAAACGCGCCTGGTCACAGTACAGAAAAATGCAGGGCACTGCATATGAAGGTACAAGACTTAGTAGACTCCAAGGCTTTGAACTTTGCACCTCCGCCCAACGTCAACAAAAACCCAATGCCACACCATGGTGGTCCCCGAATTAATGCTATCGAAGAAGACCAACCGTCTTATTTGATAACCAGTGTGGATCAGATCAGGACACCATTGGTGGAAATCAAGGCTCAACTCCGTGAAAGCAATATATTTCCGGGGTGTGAACTAGGGTGCCCATACTGCAATATTTCTTGGAATGGGTGTGAAGACTTGAGGAATGGCATTGACAGCCTTATTCAGAGTGGCTTACTGCAGATCACTACATCATTCCCGGCAAACCCGACGACTTCATCAGCAACGGTTTCAGATCCTCCTACAAATACAGCAACAATTGTTCCCAACAATTCATCAGCAACATCAGCAAGTACTTCATCTGTTCTACCCAATGATCAGTTTTCAACAGTTTCTCCTGCTACAACTTCAGCTTCAGTCCACTTCGACTCCCCATCAACAACAACAACATTTCTTCCAACAGAACCTTCTACAACACCAGCAAACAATCACGAAGATGTCTCCACTGTTACCATATTCTACGATCCAGAAAACAATTCCGCTTATCATTCAGAAGGTGCTGCTCCCACTAGAGCACCAGTTACAATCTTTTATGATCCACAGACAATAACAGTCCCCTCAGCAGCAGCAATCAGTCCAGTCACCGTCACGGTACCTGGACCTGTACCATATGAAAGCAATAGGGCCATCCCTTGGCACTATGGCTCTGACTTGTACTGTGAAGGGAAAAGAATCACTCTGGAAACATCATCACCTGCACCACAAGTTGATAATGTGGGGGGAGGTGGAGGCTTCACTCGAAGCGGACGTCTCTTCGCTTCACAAGTCCAAAGACCCACTGCCGAAGCAGAAGCTGCTGCCAAGGCAAAGGGTAAAGGACCGGTGCAGGAAGATCCAGCTGCCAAAGAAGCCCTGAAGACTCCATTTGATCAGGAAGTTGATGAGTTTATGCGGATCATCAAGAAGAGTGATTATAAAGTTGTGGATCAACTTCACCAAACTCCATCCAAAATCTCCATCCTCTCACTGCTCATGTGCTCCGAAGCCCATCGGAATGCACTACTGAAAGTCCTGCACGCAGCTTACGTGCCAGAGGAGATTACTGTCAACCAGTTGGAAACGGTGGTTGGGAATGTTACTGCTAGCAACGGGCTAGGGTTTACCAATTCTGATTTGACAGTGGATGGTCGTAACCACAACAAAGCCTTGCACATAACTATGGAATGCAAAGGAGCTGTCCTTTCTCATGTGCTGGTGGACACAGGTTCCTCCCTGAATGTCTTACCAAAGAAGGCTCTGGTGAAGTTAGAATATGATGGATTGGCATTGAGACCCAGCAACCTGGTGGTTAGAGCTTTTGATGGCTCAAAGAGATCGGTTCTGGGAGAGATTGAGCTGCCCGTGACAATTGGCCCGCAGACTTTTAAAACTATCTTTTATGTGATGGACATTCAGCCCGCCTACAGCTGTTTGTTGGGTAGACCCTGGATTCACGCCGCTGGCGCTATAACGTCTACCCTTCACCAAAAGTTAAAATTTGAGTGGGAGGGTCAAGTTGTCACAATCTGTGGAGAAGAGGATATTTTCGTTAGCCATCTGGCTACTTACAAATACATTGAGATGGATGGGGAGATCCATGAAACAATGAGCCAAGGTTTTGAAGCCTTGAACGTCAATGAAGCATCTGCTGTGTCAGGGATCTCCATGTCATCTTACCAACAAGCCCGGAAGGTTGTTGAGGAAGGAACTGCCCTAGGCTGGGGCAAGGTATTAGCTGTGGAGGAGAAGAAGGACAAATTTGGGTTGGGTTACAAACCAACTCAACATCAAGCAAAGGCTGCTGGAGAGCCTGGATTTGTCAGTGGGGGAATGCTAACCCCCGATGCTATCAACTGTCTGGAAGACGAGCTGGAAGAAGAACGCAACCTGGAGAATTGGATTCGTCCAAAGGTCCCGGGGAGCAGTGTCTCGAACTGGTCTTCCCAGGGAATTATAAGTGTTACTCGAGCAGAGTAATTATTATTTCCTGTATCTTTTATAGCATGCATCAAAGTCTTGCATCTTGCCCAAGATGACAAGACTCATTTTGTAATCAGGGCCATCTGTACTTTTGTGCAAACAAGATTAAATTAATGAAATATCAGACAATCTTTTTGCAAACGAGTCTTTTTCTCACTGTTTTTCCATTTTTCTTTTTGTACAAAAATAAATGGCGGTGTTTTCAAAATGATAACTTCATTTCACTTTTTTCTAAAGCAAGATTAAAATCAATCACTAAAACGAACCGACTTAACCCTTGCAGAGAGTGCCTTCCAGACAGCACCGACAACAGCACAGCTATGACATCGTATGACTTTGACAATCCGATCAATCAAGCTGATGAAGGGGTTGATGAAGAATATGAGCTTCCTGAAGAGCTAGCCAGGTTGCTGAGACAGGAGGAAAAAGTTATTACTCCTCATCAGGAGGAGATTGAAGTGATTAATCTTGGTACGGAGGAAGACGTGAAAGAAGTCAAAATCGGGGCCTGCCTGCAAGACTCAGTGAAGAGACAGCTGATAGATCTGCTTCAAGAGTATGTTGATGTGTTTGCTTGGTCCTACCAAGATATGCCAGGGTTGGATACCGATATTGTTGTGCATAAGCTACCTTTGAGGGAAGAATGCCCACCAGTCAAACAGAAGTTGCGCCGAACTCGCCCAGACATGGCTATGAAAATCAAGGAAGAGGTACAAAAGCAATGGGACGCCGGGTTCCTTGCTGTGACTAGCTATCCTCCGTGGGTTGCTAACATAGTACCTGTGCCTAAGAAGGACGGAAAAGTAAGAATGTGTGTTGATTACCGGGATCTGAACAGAGCCAGCCCGAAAGATGACTTCCCATTACCTCACATTGATGTATTGGTGGATAACACGGCTCAGTTCTCGGTATTTTCCTTCATGGATGGATTTTCGGGATACAATCAGATCAAGATGTCACCTGAAGACATGGAGAAGACAACATTCATCACACCTTGGGGCACGTTCTGTTATAAAGTGATGCCATTCGGACTGAAGAATGCTGGTGCAACGTATCAACGGGCTATGGTAACATTGTTTCATGACATGATCCATAAGGAAATCGAATGTTATGTGGATGATATGATCGCCAAGTCCCTTACAGAGGAAGATCACCTGGTGAATCTGCTCAAGTTATTCAAGCGTCTGAGGAAATACCAACTAAAGTTGAACCCCAACAAATGCACATTCGGGGTGCGATCCGGTAAGCTGCTGGGCTTTATTGTAAGTGAGAAAGGGATTGAAGTTGACCCTGATAAAGTCAAAGCTATTCAAGAAATGCCTGCACCGAAAACTGAGAAAGAAGTTCGAGGGTTCTTAGGTCGATTGAACTACATCTCACGGTTCATATCTCACCTCACAACAACCTGTGAACCCTTGTTCAAGCTGTTAAGAAAGGAACAAACGGTCAGGTGGAACGAAGACTGCCAGAAGGCTTTTGACAAGATCAAGGAATATCTGCAAGAACCTCCAATCCTCATGCCGCCAGTTGAAGGAAGACCTCTGATTATGTACTTGACAGTATTAGAAGAATCGATGGGGTGTGTACTAGGTCAGCATGACGAGTCTGGTCGAAAAGAGTATGCGATATACTACCTAAGCAAAAAGTTTACCGACTGTGAACAGCGTTATTCACTGCTCGAGAAAACTTGCTGTGCTTTAGCGTGGGCTGCTCGCCGACTGAGACAGTATATGTTGACCCATACTACTCTATTGATCTCAAAAATGGATCCAGTTAAGTACATTTTCGAGAAGCCAGCTCTTACCGGACGGGTTGCAAGATGGCAGATGATTCTCACAGAATACGACATACAGTACACATCTCAGAAAGCCATCAAGGGCAGTGTACTATCTGAATATCTTGCTGAGCAACCCATTGATGACTACCAGCCTATGAGGTTCGACTTCCCCGATGAAGACATCATGTTCATTAAAGCAAAAGATCATGAAGAGCCTATTCACACTGAAGGGCCTGACCCAGAAGAAGAATGGACTATGATGTTTGATGGGGCTGTCAACATGAATGGCCGTGGTGTTGGTGCAGTACTCATTACACCTAAAGGGGTTCACATGCCTTTCTCGGCAAAGCTCACTTTCAACTGCACTAACAACGAAGCTGAATACGAAGCTTGCATTATGGGTCTTGAGGAAGCCATTGACCTCAGGATCAAGACATTGACCGTATTCGGAGATTCAGCTTTGGTAGTCAATCAGACCAACGGAAAATGGTACACCCACCAAGATCATCTGATACCTTACAGGGATTATACAAGAAGGTTATTGACTTTCTTCACAACAGTCAAGCTTGAGTATATCCCTCGGGACGAGAATCAGTTTGCGGATGCTCTTGCTACCATTTCATCCATGATCAAAGTTCAAGCTGCTAACTTTGTACCTCAGATTTCAGTATCGAGACTTGATAGACCAGCATATGTATTTGCAGCAGATATTGCTAAAGATGATAAGCCTTGGTTCCATGACATCAAGTGCTTCTTGGAGGATCAAACGTACCCACCTGGGGCATCTTCCAATGATAAAAAGACTTTAAGAAGACTTGCTGGAAGTTTCTTTCTGAACACTGATGGATCTTTATACAAGAGGAACTTTGATATGGTACTCCTCAGATGTGTTGACAAGACAGAAGCGGATTTGTTGATGCATGAAGTGCACGAAGGATCCTTTGGTACCCATGCAGGAGGGCATGCCATGGCTAAGAAGTTGTTAAGATCAGGCTATTACTGGATCACAATGGATGCAGACTGTTGTGCTTACGCCAGAAAATGCCATAAATGCCAGATTTATGCAGACAAGGTGCATGTGCCTCCCAATCCCCTGAACATAATGTCTTCACCCTGGCCCTTTGCTATGTGGGGCATCGACATGATTGGTAAGATTGAGCCAACTGCTTCAAACGGCCACAGATTCATCCTGGTCGCTATTGATTACTTCACCAAGTGGGTCGAAGCAGCCTCATATGCAAACGTTACAAGGCAAGTGGTAGCCAGATTTCTGAAAAGAGATATCATCTGCCGATATGGAGTGCCCGAGCGAATCATTACTGATAATGGTTCCAACTTGAACAACAAAATGATGGCAGAGCTGTGCCGGGACTTCAAGATCCAACATCACAATTCTTCTCCTTACAGGCCAAAGATGAACGGCGCTGTTGAGGCAGCAAATAAGAATATCAAGAAGATTGTGCAGAAGATGGTAGTCACTTACAAAGATTGGCATGAAATGCTACCGTTTGCCTTGCATGGGTACCGCACATCAATCAGGACATCCACTGGGGCAACACCGTATCAACTTGTGTATGGTATGGAAGAAGTCCTACCTGTTGAAGTTGAACTACCCTCCCTACGGGTACTGATGGATGTTAAGCTAAACGAAGCAGAATGGGTTCGGGCCCGATACGAACAACTAAGTCTGATCGAAGAGAAAAGATTGGCTGCAATCTGTCACGGGCAGCTATATCAGAAAAGAATGAAGAGAGCCTTCGATCAGAAAGTCAGGCACCGAGAGTACCGGGTGGGAGATCTTGTGTTGAAGAGAATCCTCCCTCCTCATACAGACCACAGGGGCAAGTGGACTCCCAATTACGAAGGACCATTTGTTGTGAAGAAAGTTTTCTCTGGTGGAGCACTGATGCTCAGCACCATGGATGGTGAAGATTTCCCGTCCCCTGTGAATTCAGATGCAGTTAAAAAATACTTCGCATAAAATGACCCGCTGGACATAAAAACAGAATGTAAGTCCAGGCAAAAATAGGGCATCCCGGCGAGTCAAAAACAGAATAAAAGACTCGGGCAAAAGTAAGGGAAATAAATAAAAAAATGTACACCCGCTGAGTTGAAAAGCCGCAGTGGACAGCTCAGGCAAAAATGGGTATCCCGATGGATTGAAAACCCGAAAGGGCGATCCATGCAAAATAAGGGAATGAGCGAACAACTGCATTCTGAGTTCGTCTGTATCTCCTACAACTTGGTAAGCTTCCAAAGGATCAAGCTTCAATCAGAATCAACTCTCTCCAGAAAGCAAGACGAGAAGAACGTCATTGTCATACGAGTCATAGCAGAAGAGGAAGCTCCTTGAAAGCATCGCCAGCACCGCCAGCACTTTATTTCTCAATTTGTAACAATCTCCTCATTTCAGGAGATATGTTTCTCTGACTGTATCTTGCCAATTCAGGGCACACGAATTAATATAATCAGATTTTCAGTCATGTCTCGTTTTTTACATTTATGTTTTGCAAAGAGTTGTCTGATGTCTCTAAAAACACAATTGCATAAGTACAGATGCCTCTCTCTAAAAATAAAACACATGCTTGCAGGGAATATACTTACTCTCGAAAGTACTTATTTCCTATGACGGAATCTCAGTAAAAGATACCTCGGGACCATTTGTGCGTTTCTTTATCTTTGCAGGATTGCAGGTATCCAGAACACAACTTGGGGCATACAAGTTACGTCTCAGCAAGCTGGCAAATCTACAAAAGATATCGGCATCCGAAATGCTCTATCCCCAGTCGAGTTGCTTCCCATTGCTCGCCCCAGCTGAATTACCAACAGCATCTCCCAGCTGTAATACCAACCATTATTCCTCAGCAGGATGCGAGAATCGAGGAATCATCTCCCCACAGAGCTTCAGGCCTCTATTCAGAAGAGCAGCGCACGAAGAAGTCACAACAGAGAGAGAGAAAGCTTCTACAAACCCCAGCTGGGTCCCGCATTATAAGAATATGTCAATCGATGACGTGTATCCCCAAGCAGATACAACTACAGATCTATCAATGATCTCATCCCCAGCTGGGATGTTCACTTCAAGCAGATCGATCAGAGATCTTTGCAGCAACGGGATCCGAATCCCGGATCGGTGCCTCTTTGCATAATCATAGCATTCGCATCATATTCACCCCCAGAGCGTAGCATTCCGTCTAATACGGAGCATTACGGCAAAAAATCAAATGCATAGCATAATCATAAGTCATGTTGTGATTTGAACACTTGTAAATATTGACATTCTGTCGGCATACAGAATACATCCCCATCAGAGTCCCAGCAAAAGCAGTTGCCCCATATCACAAACACCAGTGCATATCTCCTTTTTGATACCCGTCCGTATCATCATTTCCCAGCAGGTTGCCTGAATACACTTTACAAACCAAGATCACCAGTATTGCAGATACATCCTGACACTCGTCCGTGTCGTGTCACCAACAGAAAGCCAAAGACACCCTCTTTGCACTTACATATACCTATACACTTTCTTGACACCCGTCCGTGTCATATCCCCAGCGTGGTCGCCTATACTTGTATATACACTTTCCTGACACCCGTCCGTGTCATATCCCCAGCAGATAAACACTCACCTATACATTATATATTGGTACACCTACTCAGATACTCGTCCGTATCTTATATACACCATGTATATCCCCGCAGATTCGACAGTAGTCCTTGTTCTTTGTTAACCAGTTGGTACTCGTCCGTACCACCATCTCAGAACATTGCGTCTAATGTTTGTTTCTACATGATACTCGTCCGTATCATAGTCTTAAGGATGCTCGTCCGCATCTTTAATCCATACACCGTGTCAAACACTTATGTCTTCGTGAATATAGATGCTCGTCTGTGTCTACTATTCCCCAGAAGGATACTTTCAGATGCAACACTCGTCCGTGTTCCTTGTTAACTAGTTGATACTCGTCCGTATCATCAGCTCTGAGCACGTGTCAGTTTGTTTCTACATGATACTCGTCCGTATCATAGTCTTAAGGATGCTCGTCCGCATCTTTAATCTATACACAATACCAAACACTTATACCTTTTGTTTCTCGGATGTAAACGCTCGTCCGTATTTACTATATCCCCAGTAGATCGCAGTCAAATTTCCTTTTTATCTAACACTCGTCCTGTGTTATGATAAACTTTGAGAGCAGCCGTCCCCTGTTAAGTGGTCGTCCTCCACTTCTTGATGGTCGTCCTCCATCATGCTCATCCGATGGCCGTCCCCATCGTTGATTTTAGCAGCCGTCCCCTGCCAGGTGGTCGTCCTCCACCTTTTGATGATCGTCCTTCATCACTTTATCCAATGGCCGTCCCCATTGTTGATTTTAGTTGTCTAACACTCATCCTGTGTTATGATAAACTTTGAGAGCAGCCGTCCCCTGCTGAGTGGTCGTCCTCCACTTCTTGATGGTCGTCCTCCATCATGCTCGTCCGATGGCCGTCCCCATCGTTGACCTTTTCTATCCGATGGCCGTCCCCATCGTTGATATTTTGGCAGCCGTACCCTGCCAGGTGGTCGTCCTCCACCTTTGATGGTCGTCCCCATCATATTTCTTTTATGCCCAACAGAGCAGCCGTCCCCTGCTAGGTGATCGTCCTTCACCTTTGATGGCCGTACCCCATCATCTGTTTATTTCATTTATTCTTTAACCCGATGGCCGTCCCCGTCGTGGTCCCTTTTCTTTTTTAACCCGATGGCCGTCCCCATCGTTGGTTACTTTACCTTTGTGAACTTGATGGCCGTCCCCGTCATGTTTCACCAATCCCCAGAGAATGTTACTACTTTATCTTGATGGTCGTCCCCATCATATTATCTTAGTTTCCCAGCTAGTCGGCCGTCCCCGTCTTAGCTTTATCTTTTATCCCCAGCATGTCGGTCGTCCCCGTCATCGCTTTATTTTACACACTTTCCCCAGCATGTCGGCCGTCCCCGTTTACCCAGCAGTCGTCCTCTGCTCGACGGTCGTCCTCCGTCGCCCACACTTTACAATATACTTTATTTGCTTTTACAATCTATATCCCTTTTCTTCTTCATTTCTGTGAGTGCAAATTTTGGACTGTCTTTGGTATTCAACCACAAGTTATCTTGTTTGCCTGTTAAGCCGCCGCTTACAACCTGCACAGCTAACTCATGCTTGAATAGGGGCAGCTGTAAACACCCCAAATTTGCCCTCACCCATTCACACATGACTTGTGATCATCTCATATGCATAAACACAATCACATCATCTCATGTCTCATTTGGTTTCACTGGATAGTTTCTAAGGCATCTGCACCTAGGGTTTGTGATCTGAGCAACCTCAGGGCATGTTGAGCCATTCCAAAGGCCACTAACCAACTCAAAGGGGTCCATGTGTGTTCTTATATCATGTTACATCCTCACAAAGTCAAAATTGCAGAGGGATCACAAGAACTAGGGTTTGAGTGGATGCAGAGCCAGGATGAACTGCACAGTTGACTGAAAATTAGGGTTTTGGTTTCAGAGGCCATAACTCCAAATTTTTTGGTCATTCTTGTTTCCATTGGTCTCTATATGGTATAGGGAGTATGCATATCAATTTTCATGAAGAAATTCCATGGGGAAGTCATCTGATCAAGAGTTGACTTTTCAGACAAGTCAGTGTAAAATCAGGGCATCTGAGGCCCCCAATGACCCAACCAATGGGTGATCTTCATCATTTTGAGTGTATATGATCTTTATTTGATCATGGAAGAAGGTTGAAGTTCATAAAAATCAAGAATTTAGGGTTTTTGCAAATGTTGACTTTTTGGGCATAGTTGACTTTTCAAGAATGCATTATTTTAGGTCAATTTTCAAGCCTTGATTCATGATCCAAAAAGGCTTCAAATGGAAAAACTTTGGTCATGAAAGTTGTAGATCTCATCTTTCCCTTTTCAAAAAGTACAAGAACATGACCAAATTCTTCTTGGATCAAAGGTTATGGCCATGCAAAGTTGCCAAAAATCATTGTTTTTCAAGTTATGCACTAAATGGAAATTTTGCTAAGTCTTGAACCAATGCATTATGCAGCCTCAAATTCATGTCAAACCAGCATGTGAACTTTCTCTAAGTCCTAAAAATCAGAATTTGACTAAGTTTGCCCATGGTTTCATGCTTGGTTGGATAAAAAGTCACATGTGAACCATAAGCCAACCTACTTGCAAAAACCACTCATAACATTATGCCAACTTGCTGCATTGAGTGCTGAGCCAAGCTAGACCTTTCCCTCACCCATGCTGCACCAAAACCAACTTTGTACTTGGCTAGAGTTGAGCCATGCCCTATCTTACAAAAAGTTGACCTTTATGCAAAAGCAAACTCACCCATCATGGCAGGCCAAGTCACATCAAACAACCAATCAGAATTGTTTATTGTATCCATTTGCAAGCTAAACATAACCTTAAGAAAGGCTGAAACATAACATTGGACAACTTACACAAAAACATTCCATATTGCAAGTTCCTTCGAATTCCTCTTCACAGCAAGCAAACACTAAAGCTCTCATCACTATCCAACTCAACACACTCCATTGAGTAGAAACCACCCAAAGCACCAGCCTGAAACACCCTGAATCCTCCATTGCCATTGTTCACCTTCATTCTGCAGATTCTATCGAATCTCTCATCCTAGCCCACAAACACCAAAACAAACCCTGCAAAGCAACTTAATACACTTCATAGATCACAAACCACCCCTTTTCACTGCCTGAAAGTGCCAAGATCACCATAGCCATTGTTGACTGAACTGAAGCAGTTCTCTTCGAAACTCATCATCCAGCAAATCTAAACTCCATTTGAGCATCCAGACACACTTGGGGGATCAAGTAGAGCAGCTTGCATCAAGGGAAGTAGCCTGAAAGTTCCTAAATCAAAAACTGCAAAACTCAGGTAGCTCAAAAATAATTTTTCCAGAAATCTCTTTTGATGTTACAAACTTGTTCTTCATGCTTGCCTGATCATTCTGGTACCTTTAGTTTTTGAAATGGTTTTGTTTTAAGCATTTAATTTGAGTTTGAAGCTCACGAACCCTAGAACTTAGTTTCTTCGATTCAGATGATTTAGGTAATATAAATTTGTTTTAGGTTAGGGTTTTGGTTCGTGAGAGTGAGAGGAACATTTCCCTGGCTTTAGTTTTCATTTTTATTACGTTTTGAGGAAGTTAGGTGTTTCTCAGGTGAGGGCTGGCCGGAGAAGACGACCGGAAGTCTTCTCCGGCAGCCTGAAAGTGATTAGGGTTAATTGCATTTAATTAGGGCAAGGTTCAAACGTGGGCCATTGGATCAGGTTTCGCGCGCGTGTTTGAGTGGTTCAGATCAGTTCATTAGTTTTAATTAGGTTTAATTAAATTAATAAATCAAGATTAATTCAGTTTGAATCCTGGCCACAAGATTGCGCGCCAGTCAACCTTTTTAAACCCAGACTCAATCCTGGCCATCCAATCTGTTTACTTTTCATTTTATTTAATATTAATTCATTTTTCTTGCATTTAATTTGTATAATTTATTTAAAATAGTTAAAAAATCATAAAAATTATGAAACTTTTTCTTTAAGGTTTTATTAATTTTTATGACACAAAAACATTTTTATTTTATTTTTTATCATTAAAAAAGTATTTTTAAATATTTAAAAGATTATTTTTAATTGATTAATGAGAATTAATTAATTAAAAATACTTTTAGGTATTTAAAAATTACAAAAAAATTCATGAAATGTTCTAAGACATTTAGAAACATTGTCCAATCTTCAAACCAAATTTCTTTTTTGATCTTGATGCATTTTAAGAATTTTTCATTGAATTAAATCATTTTTGATGCATTATTTTGTTCATAAGTTTGAAAATTCATTTCTGCCTATTGGTGAAGGTTGAGACATTGATTCTTCTTGCATGGTTTTCCATTTAGCATGAACTTTCAAGGATAAAAAGGCCATGATTTGATCTTGCATTTTCTAATTGATTGGCATTTCTTTTGTTGCAAACCCTAAAAAGCCCTAATAACTTGCAAAATTCATAACTTGAGTTTGGTTGAGAGTTGAGAGCTCCCCTTTGGGCAGTGATTCATTATAGGTCTAGGGTTTCTTTGGGTACCATTTTCCATTTTTTATGTTAAGGTTTGCTTCTGTTTTTGGTTTATGTTTGATGTTTGATCCATGAACCCTAATTTGGGCTTTCATTTGCATCCCTCTTGCATTCTCTTGCATAACATGACTTGCCATTACATTTTGTGCATTCTCATGATTCATTTAACATCTTAAGACATGTATGAATCATGTTTGATCATTGCATTGCATATTTGCCATGTCATTTGTCTTGTATGTTTCATAACATTTCATGTTTGTCCATGCTCCTCAACTTGCATCATTTGCATCCATGACTTTGTATGAACATCTCATTGTCTTGTCTCATGTTCATAGCACTCCATAGCATCATCATCATCATCAACATGCTTCTGGTTTTTGCTTATCATATCATTTCATCTCATTTAGCATTGTATTGCATTTGTTTCTAACATTTCAGGTGGTAAGTAAAACTTGAGAAGTGAATTTGCCTTCACTTCTCATAACCTCTATTCTCATCTCTCTTGCATACCTTGCTGCATTCTTATGTGTGTTTGAGTTTGAGCTTGCTCATTCTTCCTCCTCCCACTTTCTTTCTTCAAGTGACTTGACTTCTTGAATGAAGCAAGTCACTTTGCTTCTCTTGATCTTGTTCATCTGCTTCCTGGTGGTTCATCTGAAGATTGTTCTTGAAAACCTCACAAACATTAGGACCAACCAAGAATGATAATGAATTAGGGTTTTGATTAGTCTCCCCCATAGTTTTTACCTTTGTGTCTCCTTGAGTCATCTCCCCTCACCTCATAATCAGGGACTAAACCCTCAAGGCTTTAAGACTTTGTGATTAAGATCATGCCTGCATCCTTCTTTTAGGATGGAGTGTATAACTTTAATCCTAAGTCTTGGACCCTTAAGGTGTTGAACTCTCTTAATTAATCCATCTAATAATCATCAAGACATTACACTTGTAACTTGGGCCTTGCATTAGGGTTCTAATTCTTCCTTAATTGGTTAAGAAGGACTAACCCTAAAGTTAATGGACAAGTCCCCCTCAAGTTGTCTTACAAATCATAAAAAACACTTCATCATCTTGCCATTAAAATAAAATCCACTTAATCAAAGGCTTGTTTTGTCATGAGTTTAATCCCTAATCATGGATTAAGCTGAGGATCCTTCCTCAGCTTAAACACCCTCATCTATTATCCTTCTTTTAGGATAGTGTAATGAGCCTGTTAAATTCCTGATTATGGCTTAACCTCATTACTTAACACTAAACAAAAATCACAAAAAACATCTAATTAATCACAAGTAGGTTAATGATCTTAACCCTACATCAAAGGTGATTAAGTGTGAGAATCTGACTTCACACTTAAGGTAATTCTCATTACCCCTAATCAGAGGGATGATGTGATGAGTTTACCAAATCCATTGATTTAGTTTTAAGCTCATTATCTTATGACAAACTCCAAAAAGAAATAAAAGACTGAAAACTCAAGAACAAACAATAATCGTCTCCTTCGGGATTCTTTTCTCATCATCTTCACTCACAACCGAGAACTTGCTTCTTCCGCCTAATGCAAGACAGTTTGCATCTGTGCCAGACAGATCATACACTTGAGCATAGACTGCAAGCAGTTCACCAGTCAATCCTTTCAGTCTCTTTGGGTCGAACTACGGTGTTCTGACTTCCTCATTGCACGAGAGGATACGTAGGCATAACTTAACAGTTATCGAACAAAAGTCTCTGTACATTCCCCCTCCTTCCAGCTTCATTCTTTAGCCTCATATTCTTGAGCATTTCATTCCTGATCTCACACTGACACTGTACATTTATACACATCACATTTCTTTACACTGACACTTGTACATCTTTTCCAGCTCTTTTATGCACAAATAGCACTGACACTACCCCTTTAAAACACAAATCTTTTAAGCGTGGATCCCGTCGAGTACGGCGGACAATCTGGGTGCTAATACCTTCCCAGGTTGTAACCAACCCCCTTTCTCAGCCTCTCTGGTTCGCAAACCGTCTTATCCATCTCTTTCTAGGTCTATGCAGCATTACCTTTCCTCCGGGATAAAAATGCCTAGCTGGCGACTCTTTTCATTCTCCAGTGAGTTCACGGCTGTGTGTTCTCACTGTTCCCTTCGCCGACCGTTCGCGTCTGTACCTTCATTTGATCCATTTTCATTTGTCGGGAGCGACACTTGTGAATCAAGCCATGAAAACCATGCATTTTTAGGACAATTCTAATGTTTTGAAGTTGCTTTGACTAGTTATGGTACATAGAAGTTGATTAGAGGTCATGAAATGGCTTGGCAAGTGAAATTGCAAAAATCCCTCTTTGGCATGAATTTGAAAATTATAGGATTTTTGCCAACTTTGAAAGGCCATATCTTGAGTTCTAGGATGAATCAAGACATGTTCTTGTACTTTTTTAAAATGGGAAGACATAATCTACAACTTTCATGCCCAAGAATGTTTCATTTGAAGCATTTTTGGTCATGAAAGAATATGTTGAATATCTTTCCCAAAATGGAAAGTTTCCATTACAAGTCATTTCCAAAAATAACAAGTTTGCATTTGGATCAAAATTCTTCATTTTTATGAACTTCCAACCACTTCTAAGATCAAATAAAGATCATAGATACCCAAAATGATGATGATGACCCTTTGGTACCCTTGAGGGAGGCCTCAGATGCCCTGACTTTGACTTTACTTGCTCAAGAAGTTACCCAATGATCAGATGACTTCCACAGTGAATTTCTTCATCAAACTCGGTACACATGATCCTTATAACATGTTAAGACCATTAGAAACAAGAATGACCAAAAAAATTGGGATTAAGGCCTCTGAAACCAAAACCCTAATTTTAGGTCATCTGTGTAGGAACTCTTCAGTCTGCCTCCATGCCTTTGTCATGCTTTGTGATCTTTTGACTTTTATGAACTTTGGAGAGAATATTATGATCATGGAACACACATGGACTCTCTTGGTAAGCTTCAAGACCTTTAGGATGGCTCAGATCACTCCTTGGATTGCTCAGATCACAAACCCAAGATGTAGATGAAATGAAACTATGCAAATGAAACAAATATGCAATATGAGATGGTATGCTTATGCAATGCTATATGAAAGATCATAAGCCATGGTGTGAGAAAAAGTGAGGGAAAATTTGGGGTGTTTACAGCCGTCCCCGTCGTGGTCTTTTCCTTTATCCTGATGATCTTCCTTCATCAGTTTACCGGATGGCCGTCCCCGTCGCGGTCTCTTTATTTCCCAGCATGATGGTCGTCCCCGTTGTTCGCTCCCGGGATTTTCATCCTAGTACAAACGCGAAAGTGGCGAGGAAAAGGTAGAGTCTCCAGCCAGACATTTTTATCCCGAAGGAATGGGAAAGGTAATGTTGCACAAACCTAAGGAAGAAGGAAAAGGACGAGGCCTTGCGAACCAAAGATCTGGGTCCGGAAGTCGGTTACGAATTAGGAAGGTATTAGCACCCCAATCCGTCCACCGTACCCGACGGGATCCACGCTTGTTAATCTGTTTCAAAGGGTGAAATATAATATGCTGTTTGAATAAAAGAATGGCTATCTGGAATGGAATGGAAATGAGAAAAGAAATGGAATTGAGGAATGGAAAGAAAAGGGGGAAAATGTAGGGAAAAAGAATGATTGTGCTCGAATGGGCCCTACCCCACTGCCTACGTACCTTATTGGGATAAATGAGGATCAGAGTCGCCGTAGTTCGTCTAACTAAGGCGGAAACTTGTTTATGTTTTTTAGGATGACATTGCCATAGCTCTAGCTCGGGTGTTACCAGCTCTGACTCGAGGGTGTTTACCGTATCGCTGTTTGAACTGTCGAGACAAGTCACGTTTGTTCACAAAGAGTATGAGATGAGAAGAGAAGATGTGATGTCTTGGTTTGTTGTCTTATAGAAGAAGTGTTTTGAATTTGTGTTTATTGTATGTACAACACTAAAGACTATGATACAGGAGCGAATACTTTCCAAGATCGCCCCCAATGGTACGTTTGTAAGGCATCCTAGAGGAGTGAAGGAGACCTCCACTAATCATTTCCCGTATAGCTTAAGGCTCGTGACACATTGTACACCTTTCCTATATTAAGTATTTTGATTTTTTTCTTTAAGATGAGAAGTGAGACTCAAGTTGAGAAAGGAAAAAACACTCTAAGGGAAACTAGACCTACCCTAAGTTAGTTGAGTTTAAATATGACCTATGGTTAGTGAGGTTTAAAAAGATTAAATCTACCTAAGGATATTATACTAGAAATGCGAGTACAAAAAGATAATAATGAACAATATGGTCCTCCTAAGTCATGGAGGGTAAAAACGTGAATGAAACGTAAATGGGATGAAGCGATGGATCGGGTGGGTCGGTTGCGTGGTGCTGAGATGCACGACTTATGGTGTGCAACATACAAGGATTGCTTTTGGTGTAATGGAATGGAACGATGGTAAACGAGGAATCCTAAAGTCACATGAAACTTTATTTATTTATTTGAAAATTTACTCGACGTTGGATCGAGTATTTCTTTATTCTTTTTTAGATTTGGTTTTCTATCGATTCGTTTTATCTTTTCTATCCTAATTATAGGAACTATACAAGCATACAAGTTCTAAGCTATTACATCACAAAGTACAAAACATAGTCGATGCATAATAAACATAATCCAAGTCCATAAGCATGTCCTCAGAAAATACCTTGCACAAAGAGAAAATTGTTAGTAAATGAAATGAACATGCATATGCAACAATATGATGGAAATAAATTAGGATAGAAAAAATATCAAAAGTCCTGGAAAAAATATGAAATTAATTCCCTAGGGTCTCTAACCTGACTATAACATTGTGTTAAAAAATCTCCTAAAATTCAAAGTCTAACTATGTCAAATGGTCACTTAAACTTATCTAAGGTTCAATCATAATTTTATGCAAACTACACTACCAAAACAGTGGATAAAATGGCCAAAAAAATATACCAAAAGTATTTCCAGGTACTATTATTTTTCCTCTAATCATAGCAAAAAGAATGGACCAAAAACGTTACCGGATGTGGGAGAAATAAAATGTACAAAATTATGTGTCCATGTGAGAATTCAATATAAAATCAATTGAATGAAAAATCGAAATTAAATTGAAAAATACCAAAATTTAGAAAGTAAAAAATATAGAAAATTTCTAAATTGAGTTAAAAGACTACTATAATTTTTGGGGAATTTTAATATGCTTTTTGGTATTTTTAATGGATTTAAATTGAAAGGTATAAAAAGCAGAAATTAAAAAAATAATAGAAAATAAAGGGGGGTAAAAATAGAAATATTTGTTGTTAAGATGAGCATATGGGCCTGCAGGGGAGGTGCAAAAAGACACACCTTAGGCCCATTAGCGCAGGTCTTGGAGGATGTATGCTATGGGGCCGCGGTCAAACATGTTGACTTAATGTGGACTGTTTGATCAGAGTCTTGCCTAAGGTATTCATATCCGATGGATCTTAGGGTGCATGATCCTAATAAATATGGTGTAAAGCACGCACAAAATCACCGCTGGGAGAGCCTACCAGACGGTGACAGGTGTCACCCCCGGTGTGGTTGGGAATCTCAAAAAATCTCTAATCCTTATATCTAAGAATTAACAAGGGCGGTGGGATTTAATTGAAGTTTTAATGACCTTTTCAAAACCTTAAACAATGCAATTAATCCATACTTATGAGTTTTATTTTCATAATCCCAAAATCCAAAAATTAATTACTGAATAATAAACCTAATCACGTTAACTTAAAACTCAACCACAAACGTCTCTCTCTCTCTCTCTCAAGAACTCATTGTGTATCTTCTTCTTCTTCCCTTTCGCACAAACCCTAGTAGTCGTCGGAAAGAAAAAATCGCTACCGGAGAAGACAAAACCGCGGCCACCGTCTACCTCTGTTCAACTTTCCAAACACCACCCTCTAAAATAAACCTAATTCCTTTTTGGTCTTCCTTCCAAACCAATCAAAAAAATTTCAGATAAACCAGATCATCTCGCGAGTAGAATATAGCTAAACCAAATCAAGAATTAGATCTTTAAACGCACAAACATAATGATCTTCTGAAGCTCAAATCCACAACCATGGTGAATTCGCATTTTACGTACCTAGCGAATCTCGACGATTGCGAAGAATGGACCGAAGATGAGTTTGTTTATACCTCTTATTCGCGTGTATGTTACAATTCTTGCCTTTTTGTTCTGGACTTTTGCAGGTTCTTGTGTCTTGAATCTTTTTGCAGGTTATCGCTTCTTATCGATGAAGATTGAAGGTGATGATTAACAAAGGTCAAAGAATCTGAAGATAGAGATATTGATGAACATCTTCGAAAATCAATGATGGATGTTGATGATGCAGATTGAAGATGAACTTTGATACCGCATTTGACCAGGTATACATTGCGTTCTTGTTGACAGGGTGATTACCATGTTTTGATGTGTAGAGTTGTTATTGATGTTGTCAAAATTTGCAGGTTGATGGAGAGGATGCAGAGGATGAATGGAAGAGTTTGAAGAGGTTTGAAGAAGGAGTAAGAAGAATGGAGGAGAAAAGGAAATGATTTCTGCAACAACGAGAAAAATGGAGGAAAAATCTCAGACCCAAGTTGCAGAGTGATGATCTTCTTTTATAGAAGAAGACTAAGGTAAAATCCAATTGGAATTCAGTTATCCTTCCATTCAAGTTTGTTAGATTCGTAACCGATTCGGTTATGCTGTTCTTTTTATAGATTTCTGATTTTCTGATTTTCTGAATTGATAGAGTTTTTGCTACAAACTCGATCTTATTCTTCTTATTGCAATGAATCTGATTTTGTTATCTTCGTTAAAGTCGGTTTTTGACTATTGTGTTTGATTGGTTTGCAGGATTGAAGATTGAGAGAGATGTTGATGAATGGTTGCGGAAGAGATCGAAGCTGATAATTCATGAAATCGTCGAGGATTCGGTATCACGAATAATGTCGAGCTGATGAAGTTTTCTTCTGAACCAGCATGAAGAATAAATAGGAAATTTTGTTAGGAATTTTCTATAGAATTTTCTGTTATTGATTTGGTCATCAGTTTGTGTAAACGTCCGGTGCTCTTTTTTTTTTAGTTTTATGTAAATCTGAGTTTCTCCGTCTGTTATTCAGCCTCCATCTTAGTACTGAATTTTTCTGTTATGGATTATACTGAATTTGATTTCGTTATAGTACTCGAGAAAATTGAGTTTCTTATTTAATGGATTTTCTTGTTCTTTGTTTTTGTTATATATTCTCCCTTTGGATGTTGAATTGGCTTTCAATTCAGGAGCTTTGACCTCAGGCACATTTCGGCGTTCAAGCTCTCTTTCCCTAGCATCAAAATTCTTCTCCAAATAATAATTGTAATCTCCAGCATAATCTTGTAAATTGACATCTTGAACTTAAATCACTCTATTAACTATCTGCTTAATAAAATACCGATCATGAGATACAATGATAATAGCTCCCTCGTACTCGTTTATTGCCTCCTCGAGAATGTATATACTGAGAATAATTTCCTGCAAATGTCTTGGATACACCCATTTCAGTTTCCACAATATTTGTACATAGTTGATCGAGAGAAAGCCATGTCATGGGAAATGATAACCATTGGCCCATCCTGCATGTTAAGATATTCTTCAAGCCACTTCAAAGGTATCAAGATCAAGGTGATTTGTAGGCTCATCCAACAATAATAAATCTGGTTCCTGAAGTAAAATCTTGCCATCCTCATTTGCCATCCACCACTAGAAAAATAACAACCAACCTATCAGAATCCTCAGTACCAAAACCAAGCTCAGGCATCAATTTAATTATCTTTGAATCAACATCATCCAAATTAACAGACCGTGCTCGTCTTTGAAGCAAATCAAACTTATCCAATGGTCTTTCTAAAACAATTCAATTAAATCTGAAACCCAACCTTGGAAATAAATCTCATGACCTTAAATTCCTCAATATAAGGCCTAATCTCATTATAGGGAAAACTTTGATCCATTTTGCCAAGACTATGCAAACTTGAGAGCTTAACTCTTTACATCTCGGTGACCTTGAATTCAAACCAAGATTAAGGGATTCTGACCCCAGTAACAAGCCTATGAAAATGACATGTGATTTTGAAGAGTAAGCCAACTAGATGGTAATAAATATGAGGGCAAATTTTGGGGTGTTACAGCTGCCCCTATTCAATCACTATAGACCTGAATGGATGATAGCAGTCGCTTTCAGACGTTTGAGGTATGCAGGGATTGAAAACTAGAAACAACCAGAAAATTTGCACTCTGCGGTAGAAGAACAGGGAAATAAACTCAACCGAACGATCTCTGCTTGGATATAATTACGATGGGAAGAATAGCAAACCGAGGATGCCTTTTGGGTGATGTCAGACGGCTAATGAATTACCATACTGTGGGTGGACTTAGATAGGCTGCAACAATGCTTTAATGGTGTATTATCGGATGGAGTCAGACGACCAACGACTTGCCACACTGCGGGTGGATTTTCAACAATTTGCGATCGATTTTAAGATACTTTGCCACCCTGAGGATGGACTTTTGCCAATCTACGGTTGGACTTCACGATACAATCTGCCACGCTGCGGGTGGACTTTCGCCAATCTGCGGTTGGACTTCAAATACCTTGCCACATTGCGGGTGGACCCTGAATAATTTGCCACACTGCGGGTGGACTTTGGAAATTTGCCACACTGCGGGTGGACTTCTGCTCACTGCGGGAGACTTTTGCCCACTGCGGGGGACTTTAGAAATTTGCCACACTGCGGGTGGACTTCTGCTCACTGCGGAAGACTTCTGCCCACTGCGGGGGACTTTAGAGGTTTGCCACACTGCGGGTGGACTTCTGCTCACTGCGGGAGACTTTTGAGACTTGCCACCCGAAGATGGACTTTGGCCAGTCTGTGGCTGGACTTTTGCTCGCTGTGGGAGACTTTTGAAATTTGCCACCCGAAGATGGACTTTGGCCAGTCTGTGGCTGGACTTTTGCTCGTTGTGGGAGACTTTTGAAATTTGCCACCTGAAGATGGACATTGGCCAGTCTGTGGCTGGACTTTTGCTTGCTGTGGGAGACTTTTGAAATTTGCCACCCGAAGATGGACTTTGGCTAGTCAGTGGTTGGACTTTGCAAGATATCAAACTTGAATTATACTGGGTATGCATATGTTGAATTTCATGGCATGATGCCCCATGACACTGGGGATGCTAGGTTTTGAGTATCGTCACTGAACTGGTGTGGATGTAAAAAGAATCCCTGACGCGGAAGTAATAAGTCCCTACTAACTCTATGGGGAAACACAATGATTGCGGATTTGATCTCAAGAAGCCCCGTGGGGATAACATCTTTGTTGGAAAAAAGCTTGAATAATTCATCTGTCCTGAATTATCACCTTTGCCAAAAATAAATTGGACTTTAGGTTTGAGGACCGTGCTAGGGGATACCTCGACTATTGGGGACTATCCACTCTTATGGATCTGCTGGGGAAGTGAATGATTTATCTGAAATCTGCTAGAGGAATAGGAGTTACCTTAGATCTGTTGAGGAACCGAGATCAAGGAAACCAGCTTAAGGAAAAACTTGGTGACTTTAATGAGGATAACTTCCATTCGTCTATTGGGGATGACAAAACAGAGACACGTCCCACTAGGGAGGAAAAAGAATTCAAGTTGTCTTGTGCTGGGGATCATTTGCTTCTATATGGATTTTACCTCAAGAGGATTTTACAAAAGACTTAGTGTCTTTAAACTCTTAGGTATCGTAACAATTGCATGAATCATCGTAATAACCTTGCTAGGGAGGTAACCATTGCCCATGCAGATGATCTTGGATCTGTAAGAAATGTTGAATGAGATAATTGGTTTGACGAGTGACCGCTAGATGGGTAATGGACTCAATTAGTAAGATTTATGAAAAGAGGGTGCCATAGAAAATCTTTGAGAGTGTAGCTGTACTGGTACTCTGGACTCCGGGTAAATGCTTTCGATCGTCTGTCTTCGGGGAAGAATGAATTCTCATACTATTGGGGTGGCCTTCCCCTAGTACGAGTATCTGAATAGTCTTGCACTTGACTGACTAATCTTCGCTCTTGGAGAGATTTGAAACTCGAAGTGATTGCCCCAGTTTGGATGAAATTTTGAAGAGATTGCTCGACGTAATTGCCCCGGATTGGCTAGCTCTTACCATGACTAGTTGGGAAAGTCTTTAATCGATGGAGCTTTTCTCGGAAACGTGCACCTCGATGTGATTGTCTTTCAGAAGTTTTGGACTTCTCCACTTGGTAAGCTTAAGCTTCTGGATTGAATTTCCGCATGTGAACTATTTATGATGCTAAACAAATGTATGCAAGCAAAAAAAATTTATTCTTAGAATGAAAATTCTAATGCAACACACATGTCAAACTTGAAGTTTTTTTATTGAAAAGGTGTCGCAAACCTTTGTGAGCATATCAGTGGTTAAGATACGACATTATTTTTGAATGAAAGTATGTACATGAAATACCAAAAAATGTCTTTTAGCATAACTCATAGGGGCCAGGAACGCGGTCTCGTGGTAGTATGTGTAAACACCCCAAATTTGCCCTCACTCATTCACACCATGGCTTGTGATCATTCTCATATGCATAAACACAATCATATCACCTCACATCTCATTTTTGATTCACTGCATAGCTTTCAAGGCATCTGCACATAGGGTTTGTGATCTGAGCAATCCCAAAGCATCTTGAGCCATTCCAAAGGCAACCAATCAACTCAAAGGGGTCCATGTGTGTTCTTATATCATATTCCATCTCCTCAAAGTCAAAAATGCAGAGGAATCACAAGAACTAGGGTTTGAGGTGATGCAGAGCCAGTTTGAACTGCACAGTTGACTGAAAATTAGGGTTTTGGTTTCAGAGGCCATAACTCCAAATTTTTTGATCATTCTTGTTTCCATTGATCTCTATATGGTATAGGGAGTATGCACATCAATTTTCATGAAGAAATTCCATGGGGAAGTCATCTGATCAAGGGTTGACTTTCTAGACAAGTCAGTGCAAAATCAGGGCATCTGAGGCCCCCAATGACCCAACCAATGGGTGATCTTCATCATTTTGAGTGTATATGATCTTTATTTGATCATGGAAGAAGGTTGAAGTTCATAGAAATCAAGAATTTAGGGTTTTTGCAAAGGTTGACTTTTTGGGCATAGTTGACTTTTCAAGAATGCATCATTTTAGGTCAAGTTTCAAGCTTTGATTCTTGGTCCAAAAAGGCTTCAAATGGAAAAACTTTGGTCATGAAAGTTGTAGATCTCATCTTTCCCTTTTCAAAAAGTACAAGAACATGATCAAACTCTTCTTGGATCAAAAGTTATAGCAATGCAAAGTTGGCAAAAATCATTAATTTCTAAGGCATGCTTCAAATGGAAATTTTGCAAAACCTTGAACCAATGCATCATGTGACCTCTAATTTATTTCAAACCATTACACAAACATTCTCTAAGTCCTAAAAATCAGAATTGGATCAAGTTTGCTCATGGTTTGGTTTGTGTAACAAGACTTTATCACATGTGAACCAAAGTTGCCACAAGTTGCAAAACACTCATTTCACTCCCTACCACTTGCAGCCTTGGATGCTGGACCAAGCTGACATTTCCCCCTCATCTTGCTGCGCATAGCCCATGCCTTGTACCAAGCTAGCACCTCACCATACTTTCTCTTACACAAGAGTTGACAAATTGCAAAAGTTGCCTCACCTATCCATAAAGCACATGTCAAATCAACTGACCAATGAGAGAGAGTTATGTGGACAATTTGCAAGCAAAACATAAGGGCAAGCAAGGCTGAAACCAACACATTCAACACATTCACAAAAACCTTCCATTTTGCATAAGCTTTCGAATTTCTCTCCACAGCTTGCAAACACAAAAACCTTTTCCTCCATTCAACTCACCATGTATCATTGAGTAGAAACCACCCAAAGCACAAGCCTGAAACAGCCAGATTACTCCATAGCCATTTCTCACTCCATTTTGCAGTTTCATTCGAAACTCTTATCCTAGCTCACAAACACACAAACAAACACCACAAACCTTCTCCATTCATCATCAGGACCTCAAACCTTCACTCACCATGACCTGAAAGTGCCAGAATCTCCATTGCCATTTTTGACTGAACTGAAGCAGGAGCTTTCGAAACTCATCATCAAGCCAACTTAAACTCCATCTGAGCATTCAAACATCTTCTGGGGACCAAGTGGAGCAGCTTGCACGAAGAGAGGTGGCCAGAAAGTTCCTAAACTGAAAGCTTCGAATCTCAGGTAGCCTGAAATTTATTTTTCCAGAAGTTGTTTTTCTTGTTACAAACTTGTTCTTTGTGTTGTCCTGATCATCCTGGTGCTTTTAGTTTTTGAAATGGTTGTGATTTGAACATTTAATTTGACTCTGAAACTGGTTTGCCCTAAAAATGTTTGCCTTCGATTCATGCGATTGATGAAGAATAAATTTGTTTGGGGTTAGGGTTTTGATTCAGGAGATCATGGGGTTCATTTTTATGTGCTTAGTTTTCATTTTCATTGCGTTTTGAGGGAGTTGGTGAGTTTTCAGGTGAGGAGCTGGCCGGAGAAGACGACCGGAAGTCTTCTCCGGCAGCCTGAGAGTGATTAGGGCTTAATCCAGTCATTAATGAGAGTTTGAATCCTGAGCGTTGGATGAGCTGACTTGGTCAATTCCCGCGTGCATTCAATGGCCTGGATTGCTTCACTTAACCCTAATCCACGTCATTACCTTAATTAATTAAGTTTATAATTAATCTGGCCAGCTTGAATCTCCACCCTCAGATCACGCGCGCAGTCAACATGTTTAAAACCAGGATCAATCTCATCCTTCCATTTGTTTGACTTTTATTTTAATTCATTTTAATTCATTTCTTTTTCATTTGTTTTGCATAATTATTTTAAAATAGCAAAAAAATCTTAAAAATTATGAAACTTTTTCCTTAAAGTTTTATTAATTTTTAAGACCCAAAAATATTTTTTATTTTATTTTTATCATTAAAAAAGTATTTTTAAATATTTAAAAGATTATTTTTAATTGATTAATGAGAATTAATTGATTAAAAATACTTTTAGGTGTTTAAAAATTACAAAAAAATTCATGAAATGTTCTAAGACATTTAGAAACATTGTCCAACCTTCAAACCAAATTTATTTTTTGATCTTGATGCATTTTGAGAATTTTCCATTGAATTAAATCATTTTTTATGCATTATTTTGATCATAAGTTCAAAAAATCATTTCTGCCTATTGGAGAAGGTTGAGACATTGATTCTTTTTGCTTTGTCTTTTGTTTTGCATGTAGTTCCTAGGATAAAAAGGCCATGAATTGTTCTTGCATTTTCAAATTGTTTGGCTTTTGTTTTGTTAAGAACCCTAAAAAACCCTAATAACTTAGAAAATTCATATCTTGAGTTTGGTTGAGAGTTGAGAGCTCCCCTTTGGGCAGTGGTTCATTATAGGTCTAGGGTTTCTTTGGGTACCATTTTCCATTTTTACTTTAGGGTTTTGCTTCTGTTTTTGGTTTGTGTTTGATGTTTGATCCATGAACCCTAATTTGGGCTTTCATTTGCACCCTTCTTGCATTTCCTTGCATAACATGACTTGTCTTTGCATTTTGTGCATTCTTATGATTCATTTGGCATCTTAAGACATTTAGAAAGCATGGTTGATCATTGCATTGCATATTTGCCATGTCATTTGTCTTGTATGATTCATAACTTTTCATGTGTATCCATGCTTCTAAGCTTGTACCATTTGCATTCATAATCTTGTATGAGCATCTCCATGCCTTGCCTCATGTTTGCAGCATCTCATAGCATCATAATCATCATCAACATGCTTCTGGTTTGGTATAGCATCATGTCATTTCATTTCATTTAGCATTGCATTGCATTTCTTTCTAACATTTCAGGTGGTAAGTGAACTTGAGAAGTGAATTTGCCTTCACTTCTCATAACTTTTCTTTTCATCTCTCTTGAATCCATTGCTGCATTTTTATGTGTGTTTGAGTTTGAGCTTGCTCATTCTTCTCCTTCCCACTTTCTCTCTTCAAGTGACTTGGCTTCTTGAATGAAGCAAGTCATTTTGCTTCTCTTGATCCTTTCATCTGCTTCCTGGTGGCTCCTCTGAAGATTGTTCTTGCAAACCTCACAAACCTTAGGATCATCCAAGCATGACAATGAATTAGGGTTTTGATTAGTATCCCCTCTTAGTTTTACCTTTGTGTCTCTCTTTGAGTCTTCTCTTCTCACCTCATAATCAGGGACTAAACCCTAAAGGCTTTAAGACTTTGTGATTAAGCTTATGCCTGCATCCTTCTCTTAGGATGGAGTGTATAACTTTAATCCTAAGTCTTGAACCCTTAAGGTGTTTAAATCTCTTAATCAATTCATCTAATAATCATCAAGACATCACTTGTAACTTGGGCCTTGCATTAGGGTTCTAATTCTTCCTTAAGTGGTTAAGAAGGACTAACCCTAGTGTTAATGGACAAGTCCCCCTCAAGTTGTCTTACAAATCATAAAATTCACTTCATCATCATATCTAAATAAAATCCACTAAATAAAGGTTTGTTTTGTCATGGGTTTAATCCCTAATCATGGATTAAGTTGAGGAGTCTTCCTCAGCTTAAACATTCTCATCTATCATCCTTCTTTTAGGATGGTGTAATGGGCCTGTTTAATCCTTGATTATGGCTTAACCTCATTACTCAACACTAAACAAAAATCCCAAAAACATCTAAATAATCACAAGTAGGTCAATGATCTTAATCCTACATCAAAAGGTGATTAAGTGTGAGAATCTGACTTCACACTTAAGGTATTCTCATTACCCCTAATCAGAGGGAAGATGTGATGAGTTTACTAACCCATTGGTTTAGACTTAAGCTCATTATCCTATGACAAACTCCAAAAGCAATAAAAGACTGAAAACTCAAAAACAAACAATAATCGTCTCCTCCGGGATTCTTTTCTCACCTCATTCACTCACAACCGAGAACTCGCTTCTTCCGTCTAATGCAAGACAGTAAGCACCTGAGCCAGACAGGTCATACACTTGAGCATTGACAAGCAAGCAGTTCACAAGTCAATTCATCTTTCAGTCTCTTTGGGTCGAACTACGGTGTTCTGACTTCCTCATTGCACGAGAGGATACGTAGGCATAACTTAACAGTTATCGAACAAAAGTCTCTGTATATTCCCCCTCCTTCCAGCTTCATTCTTTAGCCTCATGATCTTGGGCATTTCACTCCTTTCTTACACTGACACTTTCATACTTCACATCACTTATACACTTCACTTCTTTTGCACTGACACCTGTACATATTGCTTTCCAGCTATTTTATACACAGATTGCACTGACACTACCCCTTTAAGACACAAATCTTTCAAGCGTGGATCCCGTCGAGTACGGCAGACAATCTGGGTGCTAATACCTTCCCAGGTTGTAACCAACCCCCTTTCTCAGTCTCTCTGGTTCGCAAACCGTCTTATCCATCTCTTTCCAGGTCTATGCAGCATTGCCTTTCCTCCGGGATAAAAATGCCTAGCTGGCGACTCTATTCATTCTCCAGTGAGTTCACGGCTGTGTGTTCTCACTGTTCCCTTTGCCGACCGTTCGCGCTTGTACCGGGATGCAAATCTTCGGGAGCGACAGCTTGGCGACTCTGCTGGGGACCCTTATACTGCAACCAGGGCTTCTGGTTCTTTTTGTGGGTTCCTCCTAGCGCTTGATTGATTTGTGTTTACTGGGGTGTTATGTGCTTATTTGTGTTTGTATTTTTGTATTTATTTCTGCTTTATGTACAGTTACTTAACTGCTTTCTTTACCGCATTTATATATCATATTGTCATTGTTGCTGGCTGGATCTGTTGTTTGCCTTGGTGGGTGGGTGATTCATTGAGAGTTAAGGTCCTATACCTGGGACCTGAGTGACACCTAGGCTAGAGTGAATCATATTCTTTCCCATTCCATTTCGGTCTGGTGCGGGAATATGAAACACGGTTCAGACATGGGTTTCTTCTTGAGAACTCTGTGTTGCAGATTTCCTGCAATGCTAGGGCTATCTGGGAAGCCTGCTAAGTCTGGATGACCTTTTAGTATTGACCTTCAGAAACTGAGGTGAATTAGAGGAGGAATTGTTATGGTTATTGTAAACACTGTACCTCCGGGTTAGAAGTGTTTACACTTCTCATAACTGATCCAAGTCTGAGGATCCTTGTTCTAGATCACCACCTGTGAGGGGGTTGGGCTGTTTACAGGTTTGCAGGTACCTTGACCTCAGAATACCCTGTTACTTTGACTTTGTTAAGAATGCTCCATGTTGGACAGTTCTTGTGATTCTGAAACCCTGGACATGTGGCTCTTTATTTGAGTCCCCCACCCTGGTTACTGGATTTATAGACCTCCATCTGGATTTCTTGAACACACATGGATCTATACCAAGGCAGTTAATCAGATCCAGCTCAGTCACAAACCCTTGCATTTCATTTGCATACATACCCATTGCATCATATTAACATTTGCTTATTTGTGTTTCAGGGTATCCACCTCCATCTGGTTTTGGTTTTGACCCCATCTGCAGTTTTGACCTATCTCCACCAGCACTTGCTTCAGCTTGTCAGCCATATACTTCAGATACTTGCACTAGCCAGCCAGTGGCCCACTCCTCAGCATCTTCATCAGCACTCTACTCAGTCTCAGCACTCATGGCTCCAAAGAAAAGCAACATCACTTATCATTTCTTCCAACCAGACTTATCAGACATCAGGAGGATCCAAACCCTGATCACTCCAGATCACATACCCTTGTTCAGGGAGAGTTATGGAGATATACTGGACATGGTTATGGATCTGGATCCTTCACAGAGGATCCTCATCCACACCTGTATTCAGTTCTATGACCCCCCATTGAGATGTTTCACCTTTCAAGACTTTCAGTTGGGTCCTCTTCTGGAAGAATACTCATCATTGACTGGTCTGCCCATCAAAAGAGAAATCCCATTCAACCCTGAAATGGTCTTTCCTAGCAATGGAGAGGTAGCAAAAGCTTTGTATCTAGAGCCTGTTTTGATTGAACAGCATATGACCTCCAAAGCTGGAATCCCTGGTTTTCATCTGGACTTCCTGATTTCTCAAGCTAGTTTGAAAGCCTCCCTGGGAGAGTGGAAAGCTGTTTGTGCTCTGTTGGCTCTAAGTGTATATGGAATTGTGTTGTTTGCAGATGAGCCTCGATTCATTAGCAAGAATGCCATCCATCTGTTCATCCTGAAGAACCCAGTGCCAACTTTACTGGGTGATCTCTATTACTCAGTACATCAGAGAAATGAGAAGCAGAGGGGAAGATTAGTGAGGATTTGTGCTCCATTATTCCATGCTTGGCTTCTCAGGCATCTACCCAGGACAGATGCATTTCTAAATCCTCATCAGCAAAGCAACTGGGCTAAGAGGCTCACTACTCTCACTTCAGCAGACATCAGATGGTGTACTCAGAGCACCAAAGGCAGAGATATAATCACCAGCTGTGGGCACTTTCCCAATGTGCCCTTAATAGGAGTTAAGGGAAGTATCAACTACAACCCTCTGCTGTTCAGGAGACAATTGGGCTATGCACTGGTTCATACTCCTAGGGAACAAGATTTGGTGGAGACCCTCTACTGTGAGAACAAGATTAGTTTGACTGCTGTTAGGCAGGCTGCCTGGGCCTGGGATCATGTTCAAACCAAGGGGATCACTATTCTGGGGAAGTGCAATAATGTGGCATCAGTCCAATATTATGAGTGGTCCCATGCTAGGGCCCAATTCTCTGGAATGCCCTTTACCATAGAAGACATGCCTGAGTCATCTTCAGCACCACCCCCTGTCACTATCAGTCTGGAGGAGTTTGAAAGCTTGAAGGAAAGAAATGAGAAGCTAACCCAGGCTTTGCAGAAGACCCTCCGGGAGAGGAGTGAAGGTGTGAGGGAGATTGAAAGATTGGAGAAATTGAGGGTAGAACACTTGACTAAGATTTAGAAGTCTGGAGATTATATCAACAAGTCTAAAGCTGGTGAACAGATTCTGAAGAATGCTTGTAAAGAAGCCCAGTTCCAGAGAGCAAGGACAGACTTGTATTTGAAGGAAAGTCAGGCCAGGTGGGTCCGGATCACTGAGGCCCGTACTCTAGAAGACAAGAGAGTTCAGGACAAGATGGAGCAGATGGAAAAAGCCCTGGCAGCAGCCCAGGAGGAAATATCAGAGCTGAAAATCAAAGCAGGAGTGAAGAGGTCTAAGGACCAAAGTCAGAACAAGAAGTTGACTGCAGCTGTTGCAACAAGAAACCTTCTCATTAGAAGTCTCACGGAGCATCTGGCTGATCCTGTGACCGAAGCACTTCTCAAGGAAGTTCGTGAGGATGAGTTTGGCCTTGGAGTTTGATCATTTGCTTGTTGTTGTTCCTTTTCCATGTACTTTTGCTTTTTGTGATGTATTTTGGCTCCTTTGAGGGTTTGTGTTGTAAAATGAACAAATTGTATTATTTCACCTTTGTAATATATTTGTGTTGGTTTCTATCTGGGTTCACATCAAAAGCAACTTCAACAGCAGCATCTTCAAGGGTCTGGAAGGGTCAAAACTGAAGGCCAAACCGGATACCTTGAGAACAAATAAGCATAATTGCATTGCATGCTAACCCTTTTGTTTGTTTTGTAGGTTTTTGTTTTGTTGTTGCTAACCTCTGTTGTGATGTTCAGGAATTATTGCTCGCCGCCGGGTATTTCCTCTCAACAGGCCACACAGGTACCCAACTAGAAACAACCTCCCGGGAATCCAGATGGACCAGATGCAGCAAGACCTTACGGAGGTCAGAAACCAGATGGCCAACGAAAGGTTGGAGATGAGAACTCAGATAACACAGTTCATGGAAGTAATGAACAATTTAGCTCAAAGCCAGGAGAGGCTCAGGGTTTTGGTAGAAGGGAGGAATCAAGATGAGCCCCATGTGGGGACTGCAGGCACAAGTAACAATGAAAGGGTGCAACCACATGTTAACCCCCCTGTGTTTGGTCCACATCTACATCCTGAGACCAATATTCCTGTAAACATTCAAGGAACAGCTACTGCAGCCAGAGTACTTCAAGAAGATCCTCAGGAGGACCAGTATACAGTAATGGGTGCCGGAGAAGAAACTTATGATAGACGGTTGGAAGAAATAGCTGAGAAGTTGAGATCACTGGAGTCTCAAAACTCTTTGGGGTTCGACGTCATGGACATGGGATTGGTAGAAGGGGTCAGGATTCCCCACAAGTTCAAGCCTCCTTGTTTCGAAAAGTATAATGGGACTTCATGCCCCCGGACTCATTTGCAATCATTTCTGGGAAGGCTGAAGGCCTATACAATGGATGAGAAACTTTGGATGTTTTACTTCGAAGATAGCTTGACTGGAGCTTCTAGGGAATGGTATTCCCATTTGACAAGAGCAACTATAAGATGCTGGAAGGACCTGGCAGAAGCCTTCATCAGACAGTATCAGTATAATCTAGATATGGCACCCAACAGGACCCTCCTAATGGGAATGTCACAGTCTTCGAGGGAGAGTTTCCGAGAGTATGCCCAGAGATGGAGGCAACTGGCTGCTGCTGTTCAACCACCAATGTCTGAGAGGGAAATGGCAGACATGTTTATGAACACTCTTCAGGGAACGTATATTGACAGGTTAGCTGCTTTCTCTTCCACCAGCTTCGCAGATGTTGTCATAGCTGGGGAGAGAATTGAAAGCCTGTTAAAAATGGGAAAGATCTCAGACAACGGTGCAAGCTCGTCCAGTAGTACAAGAAAGCCTTTTGCAGGCCCGAGAAGAACTGGCGAGACCAATGCCATTCACACCAACAGGGGTAGGCCCCAATATGTTCAGAGGTCAATAGCAGCAGTCACTATCCCTGCTCCGGCACATCCTCAGCCAGTCTATCAACCTCCTCAACAAAACTTCCAACAACAATCTCAGTATCAGCAGAATCAATATCCTCCAAGAAACTACAACAACAACAACAACAACAACAATCAACAAAGGCCATTCCAACAAAGGCCATCCCAAGCTAACCGAGTGATCGACCCGATCCCAATGCCGTATGCTGCCTTGCTGCCACAACTTCTGAAACTCAACCTAGTTGAGTTAAGAACGTTGGCACCTCCGGATCCCAACAGTCTACCAAGAAACTATGACTCCAATGCTAGGTGTGCTTTTCATTCCAACGCACCTGGTCACAGTACAGAAAAATGCAGGGCTCTGCATATGAAGGTACAAGACTTGGTAGACTCCAAGGCTCTGAACTTTGCACCTCCGCCCAATGTCAATAAAAACCCTATGCCAAACCATGGTGGTCCCCGAATTAATGCTATTGAAGAAGACCAACCGTCTTATTTAATAACCAGTGTGGATCAGATCCAGACACCATTGGTGGAAATCAAAGCTCAACTCCGTGAAAGCAATATATTTCCGGGGTGTGAACTAGGGTGCCCATACTGCAATATTTCATGGAATGGGTGTGAAGATTTAAGGAATGGCATTGACAGCCTTATTCAGAGTGGCTTGCTACAGATCACTACATCATTTCCTACAAATCCGGCAACTTCATCAACAACGGTTTCAGACCCTCCTACAAATGCAGCAACTATTGTTCCCGACAATTCATCAGCACCATCAACAAGTATTTCATCTGTCCTCCCAAATGATCAGTTTTCAACAGTTTCTCCTGCTACAACTTCAGCTTCACTCCATTTCGAATCTCCATCAACAACAACAACAGTCCTTCCAACAGTACCTCCTACAACACCAGCAATCAATCATGAAGATGTCTCCACTGTTACCATATTCTACGATCCTGAAAATAACTCCGCCTACCATTCAGAAGGTGCTGCTCCCGCCAGAGCACCAGTTACAATCTTTTACGATCCACAAACAATTACAGTCCCTTCAGCAGCCGCAATCAGTCCAGTCACTGTCACGGTGCCTGGACCAGTACCATATGAAAGCAATAGGGCCATCCCTTGGCACTATGGCTCTGACGTGTATTGCGAAGGAAAAAGAATCACTCTGGAAACATCAACACCTGAACCACAAGTAGATAATGTGGGGGGAGGCGGAGGCTTCACTCGAAGCGGACGTCTCTTCGCTTCACAAGTTCAAAGACCTACTGCCGAAGCAGAAGCTGCTGCCAAGGCAAAAGGAAAGAGCCCGGTGCAGGAAGATCCAGCTGTCAAAGAAGCCCTGAAAACTCCATTTGATCAGGAAGTTGATGAGTTTATGCGAATCATCAAAAAGAGTGATTATAAAATTGTGGATCAACTTCACCAGACGCCATCCAAAATCTCTATCCTCTCACTGCTTATGTGCTCCGAAGCCCATCGGAATGCACTACTTAAAGTCCTGCACGCAGCTTACGTGCCCGAGGAGATTACTGTCAACCAATTGGAAACCGTGGTTGGAAATGTTACTGCTAGCAATGGGCTAGGGTTTACCAATTCTGACTTGACAGCGGATGGCCGCAACCACAACAAAGCCTTGCACATAACCATGGAATGCAAAGGAGCTGTCCTTTCTCATGTGCTGGTGGACACAGGTTCTTCCCTGAATGTCTTACCAAAGAAGGCTCTGGTGAAGCTTGAATATGATGGATTGGCATTGAGACCCAGCAACCTGGTGGTAAGAGCCTTTGATGGTTCGAAGAGATCGGTTCTGGGAGAGATTGAGCTGCCTGTGACAATTGGCCCACAGACTTTTAAAACTATCTTTTATGTGATGGACATTCAGCCCGCCTACAGCTGTTTGTTGGGTAGACCCTGGATTCACGCCGCCGGCGCAATAACGTCTACCCTTCACCAAAAGTTAAAATTTGAGTGGGAAGGTCAAGTTGTCACAATCTGTGGGGAAGAGGATATTTTCGTTAGCCATCTGGCTACTTATAAATACATTGAGATGGATGGGGAGATCCATGAAACAATGAGCCAAGGTTTTGAAGCCTTGAATGTCAATGAAGCATCTGCTGTATCGGGTATCTCCATGACGTCTTACCAACAAGCCCGGAAGGTTGTTGAAGAAGGAACTGCCCTAGGCTGGGGCAAGGTCTTAGCTGTGGAGGAGAAGAAGGACAAGTTTGGGTTGGGTTACAGACCAACTCAACATCAAGCAAAGGCTACTGCAGAGCCAGGTTTTGTCAGTGGGGGAATGCTCACCCCCGATGCTATCAACTGTCTGGAAGACGAGCTGGAAGAGGAGCGCAATCTGGAGAATTGGATTCGTCCAAAGATCCCGGGGAGCAGTGTCTCGAACTGGTCTTCCCAGGAAATTATAAGAGTTACTCATGCAGAGTAATTATTATTTCCTGTATTTTTATAGCATGCATCAAAGTCTTGCATCTTGCCCAAGATGACAAGACTCATTTTGTAACCAGGGCCATCTGTACTTTTGTGCAAACAAGATTAAATTAATGAAATATCAGACATCTTTTTGCAAACAAGTTTTTTTCTTTTCTGCTCACTGTTTTTCCATTTTTCTTTTTGTACAAAAATAAATGGCGGTGTTTTCAAAATGATAACTTCATCTCACTTTTTTCTAAAGCAAGATTAAAATCAATCACTAAAATGAACAAACTGAACCCTTGCAGAGAGTGCCTTCCTGACAGCACCGACAACAGCACGGCTATGACATCGTATGACTTTGACAATCCAATCAATCAAGCTGATGAAGGGGTTGATGAAGAATATGAGCTTCCTGAAGAGCTAGCCAGGTTGTTGAGACAAGAGGAAAAGGTTATTACCCCTCACCAGGAGGAGATTGAAGTGATTAATCTTGGTACTGATGAAGACGTGAAAGAGGTTAAAATCGGGGCCTGCCTGCAAGACTCGGTGAAGAGACAGCTGATAGATCTGCTTCAAGAGTATGTTGATGTGTTTGCTTGGTCGTATCAAGACATGCCAGGGTTGGATACCGACATTGTTGTGCACAAGCTGCCTCTGAGGGAAGAATACCCGCCGGTCAAACAGAAGTTGCGCCGAACTCGCCCAGACATGGCTATGAAAATCAAGGAAGAGGTACAAAAGCAATGGGACGCCGGGTTCCTTGCTGTGACTAGCTATCCGCCGTGGGTTGCTAACATAGTACCTGTGCCTAAGAAAGACGGCAAAGTAAGAATGTGTGTTGACTACCGGGATCTGAACAGAGCCAGCCCGAAAGATGATTTCCCATTACCTCACATTGACGTATTGGTGGATAACACGACTCAGTTCTCGGTATTCTCCTTCATGGATGGATTTTCAGGATATAATCAGATCAAGATGTCACCTGAAGACATGGAGAAGACAACATTCATCACACCTTGGGGCACGTTCTGTTACAAAGTGATGCCATTCGGACTGAAGAATGCTGGCGCCACATATCAACGGGCCATGGTGACATTATTCCATGATATGATCCACAAGGAAATAGAATGTTATGTGGATGATATGATCGCCAAGTCCCTTACAGAGGAAGATCACCTGGTGAATCTGCTGAAGTTGTTCAAGCGTCTGAGGAAATACCAACTAAAGTTGAACCCCAACAAATGCACATTCGGGGTGCGATCCGGTAAATTGTTGGGCTTTATTGTAAGCGAGAAGGGGATTGAGGTTGACCCTGATAAAGTCAAAGCTATTCAAGAAATGCCTGCACCGAAAACTGAGAAAGAAGTTCGAGGGTTCTTAGGTCGATTGAACTACATCTCACGGTTCATATCTCACCTTACAGCAACCTGTGAACCTTTGTTTAAGCTGCTAAGAAAGGAACAAACGGTCAGGTGGAACGAAGATTGCCAGAAGGCTTTTGACAAGATCAAAGAATACTTACAAGAACCTCCAATCCTCATGCCTCCAGTCGAAGGAAGACCTCTGATAATGTACTTGACAGTATTAGAAGAGTCAATGGGGTGTGTGTTGGGCCAGCATGACGAGTCTGGTCGAAAAGAGTATGCAATATACTACCTAAGCAAAAAGTTTACCGACTGTGAACAACGTTATTCACTGCTCGAGAAAACTTGCTGTGCTTTAGCGTGGGCTGCTCGCCGACTGAGACAGTATATGTTGACCCACACTACCTTATTAATCTCAAAAATGGATCCAGTTAAGTACATTTTCGAGAAGCCAGCTCTTACCGGACGGGTTGCAAGATGGCAGATGATTCTCACAGAATACGACATACAGTACACATCTCAGAAAGCCATCAAGGGCAGTGTACTATCTGAATATCTTGCTGAGCAACCCATTGATGACTACCAGCCTATGAGATTTGACTTCCCTGATGAAGACATCATGTTCATTAAATCAAAAGATCATGAGGAGCCTGTTCACACCGAAGGGCCTGACCCGGAGGAAGAATGGACTATGATGTTTGATGGGGCTGTTAACATGAATGGCCGTGGTGTTGGTGCAGTACTCATTACACCTAAAGGAGTTCACATGCCTTTCTCGGCAAAACTCACTTTCAACTGCACTAACAACGAAGCTGAATACGAAGCTTGCATTATGGGTCTTGAGGAAGCTATTGACCTCAGGATCAAGACATTGACCGTATTCGGAGATTCAGCTTTGGTAGTCAATCAAACCAACGGAAAATGGTACACCCACCAAGATCATCTGATACCTTACAGGGATTATACAAGGAGGTTATTGACTTTCTTCACAACAGTCAAGCTTGAGTATATCCCTCGGGACGAGAATCAGTTTGCGGATGCTCTTGCTACCATTTCATCCATGATCAAGGTTCAAGCCGCTAACTTTATACCTCAGATTTCAGTGTCTAGACTTGATAGACCAGCGTATGTATTTGCAGCGGATGTTGTAAAAGATGATAAGCCTTGGTTCCATGACATTAAGTGCTTCTTGGAGGACCAAACATACCCACCTGGGGCATCTTCCAATGATAAAAAGACTTTGAGAAGGCTTGCTGGTAGTTTCTTTCTGAACACTGATGGGTCTTTATACAAGAGGAACTTTGACATGGTGCTCCTCAGATGTGTTGACAAGACGGAAGCAGATTTGTTGATGCATGAAGTGCACGAAGGATCTTTTGGTACCCATGCGGGAGGGCATGCCATGGCTAAGAAATTGCTAAGATCAGGCTATTACTGGATCACAATGGATGCAGACTGTTATGCTTACGCCAGAAAATGTCATAAATGTCAGATCTACGCAGATAAGGTGCATGTGCCTCCTAATCCTTTGAACATCATGTCTTCACCATGGCCCTTTGCTATGTGGGGCATTGATATGATTGGCAAGATTGAGCCGACTGCTTCAAATGGTCACAGATTCATCCTGGTCGCTATTGACTATTTTACCAAGTGGGTTGAAGCAGCCTCATATGCAAATGTTACAAGACAAGTGGTAGCCAGATTTCTGAAGAGAGATATCATCTGTCGGTATGGAGTGCCCGAGCGAATCATTACTGATAATGGTTCCAACTTGAACAACAAAATGATGGCAGAGCTGTGCCGGGACTTTAAGATCCAACATCACAATTCTTCTCCTTACAGGCCAAAGATGAATGGCGCTGTTGAGGCAGCAAATAAGAATATTAAGAAGATTGTGCAGAAGATGGTAGTCACATACAAAGACTGGCACGAAATGCTACCGTTTGCCTTGCATGGGTACCGCACATCAATCAGAACATCCACTGGGGCAACACCGTATCAGCTTGTATATGGTATGGAAGCAGTCCTACCTGTTGAAGTTGAATTACCCTCCTTACGGGTATTGATGGATGTTAAACTAAACGAAGCAGAATGGGTTCGGTCCCGATACGAACAACTGAGTCTGATCGAAGAAAAAAGATTGGCTGCAATCTGTCATGGGCAGTTATATCAGAAGAGAATAAAGAGAGCCTTCGATCAGAAAGTCAGGCACCGAGAGTACCGAGTAGGAGATCTTGTGCTGAAGAGAATCCTCCCTCCTCATACAGACCACAGGGGCAAATGGACTCCAAATTATGAAGGACCATTTGTTGTAAAGAAAGTTTTCTCCGGAGGAGCACTGATGCTCAGCACCATGGATGGTGAAGATTTCCCGTCCCCTGTGAATTCAGATGCAGTTAAAAAATACTTCGCATAAAATGACCCGCTGGACATAAAAACAGAATGTAAGTCCAGGCAAAAATAGGGCATCCCGGCGAGTCAAAAACAGAATAAAAGACTCGGGCAAAAATAAGGGAAAATAAACAAAAAAAATGTACACCCGCTGAGTTGAAAAGCCGCATTGGACAGCTCAGGCAAAAATGGGTATCCCGATGGATTGAAAACCCGAAAGGGCGATCCATGCAAAATAAGGGAATGAGCGAACAACTGCATTCTGAGTTCGTCTGTATCACCTACAACTTGGTAAGCTTCCAAAGGATCAAGCTTCAATCAGAATCAACTCTCTCCAGAAAGCAAGACGAGAAGAACGTCATTGTCATACGAGTCATAGCAGAAGAGGAAGCTCCTTGAAAGCGTCGTCAACACCGCCAGCACTTTATTTCTCAATTTGTAACAATCTCCTCATTTCAGGAGATATGTTTCTTTGACTGTATCTTGCCAATTCAGGGCACATGAATTAATAAAATCAGATTCTCAGTCATGTCTCGTTTTTACATTTATGTTTTGCAAAGAGTTGTCTGATATCTCTAAAAATATAATTGCATAAGTACAGATGCCTTTCTCTAAAAAAAAAAATAAAAAAAAACACATGCTTACAGGGAATATGATTACTCTCGAAAGTACTTATCTCCTATGACGGAATCCAGTAAGGGATACCTCGGGACCTTTTGTATGTTTCCTTACCTTTGCAGGATTGCAGGTATCCAGAACGCAACTTGGGGCATGCAAGTTACGTCTTAGCAAGATGGCAAATCATTATCAACTCGGTCTATCTTCCACGTGGCACTGAAGGTGTCCACTTCCCCCAGCAAAGTTGCCAAATCAACATACACTCAATCTCAGCATCTGAAATGCTTTATCCCCAGCTGAGTTGCCTCTTGTTGCTCTCCCCAGCTGAGTTGCCTCTCACACTTCCCCAGCCGAGTTGCCATTCTTCCTCAGCAGAATGCAGAAGTCAGGGAATCATCTCCCCATACCTTCCCCAGCCTCTATTCAGAAGAGCAACGCACGAAGAAGTCACAACAGAGTACAGAAGCTTCTGCAAACCCCAGCTGGGTCCCGTATTATAAGGATATGTCAATCAGCGACCTATATCCCCAAACAGATACATCATTAGATCTACCAATGATCTCATCCCCAGCTGGGATGTTCACTTCAAGCAGATCAACCAGAGATCTTCACAGTGACGGGATCCGAATCCCGGATCAGTGCCCCCTTTGCATAATCATGGCATCCGCATCATATTCACCCCCCAGAGCGTAGCATTCCGTCTAATACGGAGCATTACGGCAAAAATCAAACGCATAGCATAATCATAAGCCATGTTATGAATTAACACTTGTGAATAATGAACTGTTCATCATCACTGTACAAAAATCCCCATCAGAGTCCCAGCAAAAGCAGCTGCCCTTTCGAATCACAAACACCAGTATATGTTCATTTTGGCACCCGTCCGTGCCATCTTTCCCCAGTAAAGTCGCCTGAACACTCTTTACAAACAAATCACCCTTATTACAGATACGTCCTGACACCCGTCCGTGTCACATCACCAGCAGAAAGCCAAAGACACCCTCTTTGCACTCTCACATATACTTATATATACACTTTCTTGACACCCGTCCGTGTCGTATCCCCAGCGCAGTCGCCTAGATACTTGTTAATATTATACTTTTCTCTCTTGACACTCGTCCGTGTCACTCTCCCCAGCAGTTAAAACACTCATCAATACAATACAATACTCACTACTCATGGTACGCTTATACAGATACTCGTCCGTATCTTGTATACATCATCACTCATATCCCCACAGATTCGACAGTAGTCCTTGTTCTTTGTTAACCAGTTGGTACTCGTCCGTACCATCATCTCAGAACATTGCGTCTAGTGTTTGTTTCTACATGATACTCGTCCGTATCATAGTCTTAGGGATGCTCGTCCGCATCCTTAATCCATACACCATGTCAAACACCTATGTCTTCTTGAATATAGACACTCGTCCGTGTCTATTATTCCCCAGAAGAGTCCTTTCAGATGCAACACTCGTCCGTGTTCTTTGTTAACCAGTTGATACCCGTCCGTATCATCATCTCTGAACATGTGTCAGTTTGTTTCTACATGATACTCGTCCGTATCATAGTCTTAAGGATGCTCGTCCGCATCTTTAATCTATACACAATACCAAACACTTATACCTTTTTGTTTCTTGGATGTAAACGCTCGTCCGTGTTTACATTATCCCCAGTAGATCACCAACAAATTTTCTTTTTATCTAACACTCGTCCTGTGTTATGATACCCTTGAGAGCAGCCGTACCCTGCTGAGTGGTCGTCCTCCACTTCTTGATGGTCGTCCTCCATCATGCTCATCCGATGGCCGTCCCCATCGTTGATTTTAGCAGCCGTCCCCTGCTAGGTTGTCGTCCTCCACCTTTTGATGATCGTCCTTCATCACTTTATCCAATGGCCGTCCCCATTGTTGATTTTGGTTGTCTGACATTCGTCCTATGTCATGATAAACCCCGAGAGCAGCCGTCCCCTGCTGAGTGGTCGTCCTCCACTTCTTGATGGTCGTCTTCCATCATGCTCGTCCGATGGCCGTCCCCATCGTTGATATTTTCGGCAGCCGTACCCTGCCAGGTGGTCGTCCTCCACCTTTGATGGCCGTCCCCATCATATTTCTTTTATTCCCAACAGAGCAGCCGTCCCCTGCTAGGTGATCGTCCTTCACCTTTGATGGCCGTACCCCATCATCTGTTTATTTCATTTATTCTTTAACCCGATGGCCGTCCCCGTCGTGGTCCCTTTTCCTTTTTAGCCCGATGGTCGTCCCCATCGTTGGTTACTTTACCTTTATGAACTTGGTGGCCGTCCCCATCACGTTTCATTAATCCTCAGAGAATTTTATAACTTTATCTTGATGGCCGTCCCCATCATAATTTCTTTTCTTTCCCCAGCTAGTCGGCCGTCCCCGTCTTAGCTTTACCTTTTATCCCCAGCATGTCGGCCATCCCCGTCATTGCTTTATTTTCATACACTTTCCCCAGCTAGTCGGCCGTCCCCGTCTTAGCTTTACCTTTTATCCCCAGCATGTCGGCCGTCCCCGTCATTGCTTTATTTTCATACACTTTCCCCAGCATGTCGGTCGTCCCCGTCATCGCTCTTTACCCAGCAGTCGTCCTCTGCTCGACGGTCGTCCTCCGTCGCCCACACTTTACAATATACTTTATTTTGCCTTTACAATCTATACCCCTTTTCTTCTTCATTTTGTGAGTGCAAATTTTGGACTGTCTTTGGTATTCAACCACAAGTTATCTTGTTTGCCTGTTAAGCCGTCGCTTACATCCTGCACAGCTAACTCATGTTTGAATAGGGGCAGCTGTAAACACCCCAAATTTGCCCTCACTCATTCACACCATGGCTTGTGATCATTCTCATATGCATAAACACAATCATATCACCTCACATCTCATTTTTGATTCACTGCATAGCTTTCAAGGCATCTGCACATAGGGTTTGTGATCTGAGCAATCCCAAAGCATCTTGAGCCATTCCAAAGGCAACCAATCAACTCAAAGGGGTCCATGTGTGTTCTTATATCATATTCCATCTCCTCAAAGTCAAAAATGCAGAGGAATCACAAGAACTAGGGTTTGAGGTGATGCAGAGCCAGTTTGAACTGCACAGTTGACTGAAAATTAGGGTTTTGGTTTCAGAGGCCATAACTCCAAATTTTTTGGTCATTCTTGTTTCCATTGATCTCTATATGGTATAGGGAGTATGCACATCAATTTTCATGAAGAAATTCCATGGGGAAGTCATCTGATCAAGGGTTGACTTTCTAGACAAGTCAGTGCAAAATCAGGGCATCTGAGGCCCCCAATGACCCAACCAATGGGTGATCTTCATCATTTTGAGTGTATATGATCTTTATTTGATCATGGAAGAAGGTTGAAGTTCATAGAAATCAAGAATTTAGGGTTTTTGCAAAGGTTGACTTTTTGGGCATAGTTGACTTTTCAAGAATGCATCATTTTAGGTCAAGTTTCAAGCTTTGATTCTTGGTCCAAAAAGGCTTCAAATGGAAAAACTTTGGTCATGAAAGTTGTAGATCTCATCTTTCCCTTTTCAAAAAGTACAAGAACATGATCAAACTCTTCTTGGATCAAAAGTTATAGCAATGCAAAGTTGGCAAAAATCATTAATTTCTAAGGCATGCTTCAAATGGAAATTTTGCAAAACCTTGAACCAATGCATCATGTGACCTCTAATTCATTTCAAACCATTACACAAACATTCTCTAAGTCCTAAAAATCAGAATTGGATCAAGTTTGCTCATGGTTTGGTTTGTGTAACAAGACTTTATCACATGTGAACCAAAGTTGCCACAAGTTGCAAAACACTCATTTCACTCCCTACCACTTGCAGCCTTGGATGCTGGACCAAGCTGACATTTCCCCCTCATCTTGCTGCGCATAGCCCATTCCTTGTACCAAGCTAGCACCTCACCATACTTTCTCTTACACAAGAGTTGACAAATTGCAAAAGTTGCCTCACCTATCCATAAAGCACATGTCAAATCAACTGACCAATGAGAGAGAGTTATGTGGACAATTTTCAAGCAAAACATAAGGGCAAGCAAGGCTGAAACCAACACATTCAACACATTCACAAAAACCTTCCATTTTGCATAAGCTTTCGAATTTCTCTCCACAGCTTGCAAACACAAAAACCTTTTCCTCCATTCAACTCACCATGTATCATTGAGTAGAAACCACCCAAAGCACAAGCCTGAAACAGCCAGATTACTCCATAGCCATTTCTCACTCCATTTTGCAGTTTCATTCGAAACTCTTATCCTAGCTCACAAACACACAAACAAACACCACAAACCTTCTCCATTCATCATCAGGACCTCAAACCTTCACTCACCATGACCTGAAAGTGCCAGAATCTCCATTGCCATTTTTGACTGAACTGAAGCAGGAGCTTTCGAAACTCATCATCAAGCCAACTTAAACTCCATTTGAGCATTCAAACATCTTCTGGGGACCAAGTGGAGCAGCTTGCACGAAGAGAGGTGGCCAGAAAGTTCCTAAACTGAAAGCTTCGAATCTCAGGTAGCCTGAAATTTATTTTTCCAGAAGTTGTTTTTCTTGTTACAAACTTGTTCTTTGTGTTGTCCTGATCATCCTGGTGCTTTTAGTTTTTGAAATGGTTGTGATTTGAACATTTAATTTGACTCTGAAACTGGTTTGCCCTAAAAATGTTTGCCTTCGATTCATGCGATTGATGAAGAATAAATTTGTTTGGGGTTAGGGTTTTGATTCAGGAGATCATGGGGTTCATTTCTATGTGCTTAGTTTTCATTTTCATTGCGTTTTGAGGGAGTTGGTGAGTTTTCAGGTGAGGAGCTGGCCGGAGAAGACGACCGGAAGTCTTCTCCGGCAGCCTGAGAGTGATTAGGGCTTAATCCAGTCATTAATGAGAGTTTGAATCCTGAGCGTTGGATGAGCTGACTTGGTCAATTCCCGCGTGCATTCAATGGCCTGGATTGCTTCACTTAACCCTAATCCACGTCATTACCTTAATTAATTAAGTTTATAATTAATCTGGCCAGCTTGAATCTCCACCCTCAGATCACGCGCGCAGTCAACATGTTTAAAACCAGGATCAATCTCATCCTTCCATTTGTTTGACTTTTATTTTAATTCATTTTAATTCATTTCTTTTTCATTTGTTTTGCATAATTATTTTAAAATAGCAAAAAAATCTTAAAAATTATGAAACTTTTTCCTTAAAGTTTTATTAATTTTTAAGACCCAAAAATATTTTTTATTTTATTTTTATCATTAAAAAAGTATTTTTAAATATTTAAAAGATTATTTTTAATTGATTAATGAGAATTAATTGATTAAAAATACTTTTAGGTGTTTAAAAATTACAAAAAAATTCATGAAATGTTCTAAGACATTTAGAAACATTTTCCAACCTTCAAACCAAATTTCTTTTTTGATCTTGATGCATTTTGAGAATTTTCCATTGAATTAAATCATTTTTTATGCATTATTTTGATCATAAGTTCAAAAAATCATTTCTGCCTATTGGAGAAGGTTGAGACATTGATTCTTTTTGCTTTGTCTTTTGTTTTGCATGTAGTTCCTAGGATAAAAAGGCCATGAATTGTTCTTGCATTTTCAAATTGTTTGGCTTTTGTTTTGTTAAGAACCCTAAAAAACCCTAATAACTTAGAAAATTCATATCTTGAGTTTGGTTGAGAGTTGAGAGCTCCCCTTTGGGCAGTGGTTCATTATAGGTCTAGGGTTTCTTTGGGTACCATTTTCCATTTTTACTTTAGGGTTTTGCTTCTGTTTTTGGTTTGTGTTTGATGTTTGATCCATGAACCCTAATTTGGGCTTTCATTTGCACCCTTCTTGCATTTCCTTGCATAACATGACTTGTCTTTGCATTTTGTGCATTCTTATGATTCATTTGGCATCTTAAGACATTTAGAAAGCATGGTTGATCATTGCATTGCATATTTGCCATGTCATTTGTCTTGTATGATTCATAACTTTTCATGTGTATCCATGCTTCTAAGCTTGTACCATTTGCATTCATAATCTTGTATGAGCATCTCCATGCCTTGCCTCATGTTTGCAGCATCTCATAGCATCATAATCATCATCAACATGCTTCTGGTTTGGTCTAGCATCATGTCATTTCATTTCATTTAGCATTGCATTGCATTTCTTTCTAACATTTCAGGTGGTAAGTGAACTTGAGAAGTGAATTTGCCTTCACTTCTCATAACTTTTCTTTTCATCTCTCTTGAATCCATTGCTGCATTTTTATGTGTGTTTGAGTTTGAGCTTGCTCATTCTTCTCCTTCCCACTTTCTCTCTTCAAGTGACTTGGCTTCTTGAATGAAGCAAGTCATTTTGCTTCTCTTGATCCTTTCATCTGCTTCCTGGTGGCTCCTCTGAAGATTGTTCTTGCAAACCTCACAAACCTTAGGATCATCCAAGCATGACAATGAATTAGGGTTTTGATTAGTATCCCCTCTTAGTTTTACCTTTGTGTCTCTCTTTGAGTCTTCTCTTCTCACCTCATAATCAGGGACTAAACCCTAAAGGCTTTAAGACTTTGTGATTAAGCTTATGCCTGCATCCTTCTCTTAGGATGGAGTGTATAACTTTAATCCTAAGTCTTGAACCCTTAAGGTGTTTAAATCTCTTAATAAATTCATCTAATAATCATCAAGACATCACTTGTAACTTGGGCCTTGCATTAGGGTTCTAATTCTTCCTTAAGTGGTTAAGAAGGACTAACCCTAGTGTTAATGGACAAGTCCCCCTCAAGTTGTCTTACAAATCATAAAATTCACTTCATCATCATATCTAAATAAAATCCACTAAATAAAGGCTTGTTTTGTCATGGGTTTAATCCCTAATCATGGATTAAGTTGAGGAGTCTTCCTCAGCTTAAACATTCTCATCTATCATCCTTCTTTTAGGATGGTGTAATGGGCCTGTTTAATCCTTGATTATGGCTTAACCTCATTACTCAACACTAAACAAAAATCCCAAAAACATCTAAATAATCACAAGTAGGTCAATGATCTTAATCCTACATCAAAAGGTGATTAAGTGTGAGAATCTGACTTCACACTTAAGGTATTCTCATTACCCCTAATCAGAGAGAAGATGTGATGAGTTTACTAACCCATTGGTTTAGACTTAAGCTCATTATCCTATGACAAACTCCAAAAGCAATAAAAGACTGAAAACTAAAAAAAAAACAATAATCGTCTCCTCCGGGATTCTTTTCTCACCTCATTCACTCACAACCGAGAACTCGCTTCTTCCGTCTAATGCAAGACAGTAAGCACCTGAGCCAGACAGGTCATACACTTGAGCATTGACAAGCAAGCAGTTCACAAGTCAATTCATCTTTCAGTCTCTTTGGGTCGAACTACGGTGTTCTGACTTCCTCATTGCACGAGAGGATACGTAGGCATAACTTAACAGTTATCGAACAAAAGTCTCTGTATATTCCCCCTCCTTCCAGCTTCATTCTTTAGCCTCATGATCTTGGGCATTTCACTCCTTTCTTACACTGACACTTTCATACTTCACATCACTTATACACTTCACTTCTTTTGCACTGACACCTGTACATATTGCTTTCCAGCTATTTTATACACAGATTGCACTGACACTACCCCTTTAAGACAAAAATCTTTCAAGCGTGGATCCCGTCGAGTACGGCGGACAATCTGGGTGCTAATACCTTCCCAGGTTGTAACCAACCCCCTTTCTCAGTCTCTCTGGTTCGCAAACCGTCTTATCCATCTCTTTCCAGGTCTATGCAGCATTGCCTTTCCTCCGGGATAAAAATGCCTAGCTGGCGACTCTATTCATTCTCCAGTGAGTTCACGGCTGTGTGTTCTCACTGTTCCCTTCGCCGACCGTTCGCGCTTGTACCGGGATGCAAATCTTCGGGAGCGACAGTATGCTCTCAAAATAAACATGTTTCAGTTAGGACTTTTGAGGGTTGTATCGTGGCCTGGTTCACAGTTATAGAAACAAAGGATATATGCTCGAAGTTTATTTGTGCCCACCCACTCTTCGTGATGTTCTCCATTCCTATGTTCAGCTAGTTTTCACAAGCATTCACCTTTCATAAGGGTTTCGTGTTGATTGAGGAACCATTGCTGCTATTGGTTCAAGCACTAATCAGGTTGTCATTGAGGGTCAGTCACTCCTCTATCTTTCGTGTCTGTGCCACACAACTTTGTTCTCATTTGAGGATCTTTCTTGTGTAATCCTTTCCGTCTTTCGCTTTTACGTTATTTTGCTTATCCCTAACTTTTGTATGGACTGATTCTTGTGAATCTTTGATTATGAAGTCCAGCGGGATGCCCTAACTTTTTCCTAAGTCGCTTGTTTTCAAGTTTCGATTTAGCGAGCTGTTTCTTTTCTTTTTCTTTTTGCATTTTGAACAAGTCGTGTGACACTTGAAATTCTGGTATGACAGACTCAGATGTCGAATATGATGTTGAGACATCTTATCTGTTACTTATAAACATGGTAAGGCATACATATCAGTACTTAAATAATTCTGATATATCAGAATCAAACATGCTTCAGGATGTTGGGACATCTGATAGGACATTCAGTTCAGGTACTGCATAAAACATAAAAGATATAAAGAACACAGCAGAATTTGTTAACCCAGTTCAGTGTATAACCACACTTACATCTGGAGGCTACCAAGCCAGGAGGAAATCCACTATAAGTAATATTAATTCTAGACTTAAACCACCCTGTTTAATCTATCACTTAATAACTACCCAATGCAATTTCTACCTAAGACACAACTTAGATAAGAGTACCCTACTCACTCCCCCTCAATCACCCAGTGATCTTGTTTACAAGTTTAATAAAATTGAAGTCATACTTCAAACAAAACAGCTTGATCTTACTTCACAGTTTCAATCAAGTCACACAACTTCTCTTGCTTACAAGCTTCGAGAATCACAAGTGAAACAGCCACAATAGAGTTACTTGTTATGCACGGCTGACACAAGGACACAACCCTAATAATGTTTACATTTTCGGTTGATTGGGTTGATTCTAAACTAGGTTACAAGGTTTCTTTTATAACCTATTCCCAACTGGATTTGGGCCTAAACAATCACAACAATAGTTGCTACAAATATGCAGAAATATCTGCTACAAATATTCCAAAAGATCTTCAACTCCTAAAATATCTCTAAATATAGAAACCTATATTTTTCAATATTTGTCTTCAATTTAAATTGAGTCTTTAAGATCTTCTATATCAGCACCACATATGATTGCATAATATCTCCAGAATATTCTGCATAATTCAGATCTGATAAATCCAATGTCATCACCTTGAATTAGGGTTTGTTACTTCCTAGATTCTAGGTGATTTTGTTCTTCTGATTAATCTGAATCTTCATAACAAAACTCCCTGCAGATGCGCCTTGTTCTGTTTTTATCCATCCATAATTAATTCCAGATATCTCTCCTTAAATATCTCAAATCAGTTAGTTATTAATTAATTCTGGTAACAGGTCTGAGATGTCTCAACATCTGTTGGGACATCCTGAAAAACTGAACTTACTTCATTTACTGATACAATGTCACAACATCTGATGTGACATCCTGTAAACTGAACTTATTCCATCAACTGATACAATGTCCTGACATCTGGTGTGACATCCTGATATCTTGACTTAAGTTCATTAACTGTTACTCTGTTTGACAGTGTCACAACATTTGGTGTGACATCCTGAACTAAGTTCAACACTTCTTGTTTGATATCTATATGTAACATATGACAGTAATGTTGTCATGACAGTTGCAGATGTTTCAACATTCTCTTTGACATCTGTCATGACATTTGCAGATGTTTCAACATTCTCTTTGACATCTGTCATGACATTTGCAGATGTTTCAACATCTTCTTTGACATCTGTCTGTAGCATATGACAGTAATTCTGTCATGACATTTGCAGATGTTTCAACATCTTCTTTGACATCTGTCTGTAACATATGACAGTAATTCTGTCATGACATTTGCAGATGTTTCAACATCTTCTTTGACATCTGACTGTAACATATGACAACATCTGTTGGGACATCCTGAATTAAGTTCTTCTACTCTGTTTGATAATGTCCCAACATCTGATAGGACATTCTGAACTGAATTCAACATCTTCTTTGACAACTTCCACATTTATGTCAGATGTCAACATCTGTTGGGACATCCTGAATTAAGTTCTTCTACTCTGTTTGATAATGTCCCAACATCTGATAGGACATTCTGAACTGAATTCAACATCTTCTTTGATAACTTCCACATTTATCTGCGCCACCATGTCAGGACATCATGTTTGACATGTTCTTCCAGAGTCTATACTATGTTAATATGGAACTTCTTATTCAACATTTTCCAGCCATATTAGTTTTACCAAACATAATGCCAATCATAAAATAATAGCATTAACAATCTCCCCCTTTGGCTTATTTTGGCTAAAACTAATTTACATACAGGTGTAGTAGTTTCCTTAACATCACATCTTCATATCAGACCTCACACTATTACTTCTCCCCCTTTTTAGCCATAAAAAGACAAAGGTACCATAAAAATAGAGGTATATAATCTCCATAAGCTTGAAACACACACAATTCCTCAAGAATCAAACATAAACTGCAGAGAGAAGCTTTATGTAATATAACCTTCTAGACTCTTAGGATTCTCCTTATCTGGTTAAGGTATTACTCCCCCTTAACACCACAAAATCAAGTGCACATAATTGTAACACACTCCCCCTGTCTAGGATACTCCATGCTTCTCTGTACATTGATGAAAGGAAAACATAAGACGCATCTTCATGTCTTCAAGAGCTCACTCTCTGTTCAATTCCCAATCGAACACATTCACTTCTTGTACCAAAGCATACCTGATTCCTTTCTGGGTTTGTAGTTACCACAGACTACACAAGATGAACATCTTCTAGCACACAGGTTCTTGACACTAAGCCTTTACACACCAAAGGCCATACAATCCAGATAAAACACATCCAAACTAATTATGAAATTAGAATGAATGTCCACAACCAAACTTCCAAGCAATCAATACCTGATATACTTCTGGTGGATCAACAGAGATGTGCTATTCAGTTGAGGCCTTGTGCTGATCCTCAGATGCTTCTTCATCACAATTATTGAAGGCCTTTTTCTGGTCCTCAGATGTTTCAACATCTATTGGGACATCCTGTTGAGCAGGAGTGTCCTTTGCAGCCTGAGTTTGTTGATCTTCTTGTGGGGCTGGCATAATGTTCAGAGGGATAAATATGCCACTTACCACTCTTTGCTTAGATAGGATTTTGGTTACCAACTCCTTTATGGAATCATCCACATATTCAGAAGCTTTTGGAGTGTTGTACAATGGTGAAGGTATGCCTTTGGTCTTGCTGAAAACTTGATCTTTTTGGAGTTCTTGGCTTTTTAGCACGAGGAACACTTCCAGTCTCTTCTACATGTTTCTTCCAATATAGATCATCTACTTCATCATTCTCCCATATGATTAGGTAGTCTAATAATAGAAACCATGTAGATAAACACTCCAGATAATGTACTAACACTTAGTTAGAACATTTTTCATACACCAAGACCTTATCACCATGATCCTAGATGTGCTCCACCAACTGGACTTACTATAGCATAGTAATCCAAGAACTGAAAATCTTCAACTACACTGTGCCACCAGTTAGAATCAGAAATCCAGAAAGAGTGATAAACTCTCATCCACCTTCAAGAAGAATAAATCCTCTTGAGTCTTCAACTCATCACTCCTCTGCCCAAGAGCAATTTGTTCCAAGACAATCCTCAAGAACAACCAGCTGCCACACTCTGATTATCTTGATTCTTCGAATCTACTTTAAAGATCAACCAATTACCACATTTTGATAACCTTCTTTATGAATCCTCATATGAAAAAGCCAATTGCCACTTTTGTCTTCTTCACGTTTATAATAGATCTTCCAAAGATATCCTGATCAAAAAAAGTTGATCTTCACCAATTAGACTCTGATGTTGAACTAGATGTTTAAACATTATTAGCCCACATCCATCTGTTAAATTCAGTTCCTTCTTCTGCCACTTGAAAGAACCTCCTTCCTTTATAGAACATGAGTTCCATGCTCTCATAGACTTGATTTATCCATCAAGTTTGAGTAAACAACCTCCATTCTATTGGTTTTGCAGAAGTTCTTACCAATAACACATATTGATGAGAAACTTCCAATGTTTCTCCAAAGTCTTCAAACTTGCCACTGTCTGATTATTCAGAAGGAATAGTTAAGAACTACACCTCAAAACTATACCAAGGATGCCACCTTTCCTTGAGTAAGGCAGTCTAAACAAATTTATGATATCTCCACCTATCTTAACTCCATGATGAGCATTCTGGACTACACCTAGATCAGAAATAAACCAATCCAAGTAGTTACCAAGATTATGATATGTTCATGGTCTTTCATCTCCATCTTTAGCATCAACAATATCCAGACAAGTTCTTGCCAAGAAACTTTCCAGAATTACATAACTCCTATCACACAAGACTGAAGCCAATGTTACAGCTTATGCAATACCTCTCCCATGATTCTGCACAAACTCTGATGATAAGATGTTCCAACATCTTTTTGAACATCACCAATCTTGAATCACAAGGATAATCAATCAAATATTTGTGAATTCCACAAACAACAATTGATCTTAAATCCTTGTATAATACCTTATCAGATAGTTCTACACAATCTGATCTTTTACTTTTGAAGGATTTTAAGGTTAGCTCCAGATAAGATTAGCAAGATCTCCTCATGTCATGGATAAACAATACTCCAGCTGAGCATGTACTCCACTAATTCTCAATTTCACACCCCTGATGAACATACAAAGAGCACAACTGATAAATATCCACACTTGATTTTATATTCCAAAACAGATGCTCTTAGTTTGCTTGCTATAAAGGGTTTATACTGCCACTATCCATGACTAGTAGTGGAAGAGACTACCAGTTCAACAACCATTCTGATCAGACTTCCCAATCTGACATTCTTCCCTTGCTTCTAGCAATTGTTGGTCACATTGCTAGCTTTAATCATGACCAAAGTCATGCATTTATCACCCACATTTGTAAATACATTTAGAAGCTTCTTCATCTTCAGATTCATCATTAGATTCATCAGTATTCTGAGCAACCTCTTCCAGCTCCAGCCTTTGAAATACTTCCTCAAGCTTTTTCTTCCTGGCATCCAGATTTTTGCAAGTGTTCTTCAGATCTGCAATCAAGGCAGCTTTGGATATGGGAGTCTTTGCTTTTGAAGGTCCAACAGATGTCCTAGTGGAAGCTTCAACATCAGCAGCATGATGGCTCAAGAAAAGTTTGTAATGGAAGGCTAGAGGACTTTTTCTTTTGCATACTGAATCCTTCTCAGTGAGGATACCTGGATACTGGCTTAGTATGATTCCACATAGCAGAGAGGGAAAAGCAATGGGAAGCTTTGTTGCAGATGTTCCAACATGCTTCAATGTCTGATAAAAAATATAAGCCCCAAAGTCCAGCTTTGCTTGGGTGCCCACAACATATATGAACCTGCTCAATTCAGTTGCTATTGAGGAGGTATGGTTGGTAGGGACCCAATTTGAAGTGCCAATCCTATGCAGCATTGCATACTTCCTTGTCAGCAAGCTAACAGAAAATTTCCTCTTGACTGGCCAAGCTTTGAATTGATTAGCAGTGATGACCTTGCACACATGGTTATTTATCTTTCCCAGCTCATTAGGTCCATCAGATTCTCTTCCTAGATAGTGGTTGATAACCCTAGAAGAGAATTCCACACATCTCCCTCTTACATACACCTTTCTGAAGTCATCTGATTTACCATCATCACAGTCCTCTTGTAGGTTGACAATGAATTCCTTGACTAGCAGCTCATAGCAAGGTGAAAAGTTTGATACTGTCTTGAATAAACCAGCAGAAGAAATTAGGTCAATTACCTCAGTGCACTCAAGTGCATTTCTGCCCAGCTCTCTTTCAAGTGCTACCCTTCTTTGGTATACAAATTTCCATCTGCTCACACTTGACACATGATGGAATGAGACATTGTCCAGAGGAGCTTCTGGAACAGCAGAGGTGGACCTTGAGGGTACTGGTTTCTTCTTTGGTTGGGATGTTGGGACATCCTCTTCAACATCTGAATCTGGTGGAGTTACAGCTTTCCTCTTTTGGGTATTCACCTTGCTCCATTGTTTAGTAGGACCAAGTATCACTTTGACCTTGTCTTTCTTTGGAGTAGGCTGCTTCTTTTCAGGAGTTGAATGTCCTGCAGTCTTCTTTTCCTTTCTAGCCCTAAGCCTTTTGGCTATGCTAGGGTCCACAGAAGCAATGATCTCTGTGTCAGAGTCATTATCTAAGTCTTCAACATGTAGCATAGATGCCTCCTCTTCCAGGTTAGGAGTAGGTTCCAAACATATGTGATCATCACACATTTGTCTAGCACCCAAAGCATCCATCATCACACCAGTTTCCTTCTTCTGGAACAAAAAACTAAACTTGGTTCATAAACTGTTGATGTGTAGTGTGGTGTCAAGCCATTAGGATTGACATATCAATTCAGCTTCTTTCTTTATGAAACTTCCTTCAGTTCATGATTTAGACAATTATAAACATGTATCTTCACAGGAGAGATTTTCTCCAGCTATACCTAAACAACATAGGACACCATAACCAGGAAGGATATCCTCATTAGGTCACCATAAATAAGCTTAAGAGATAACTTATCAAGATTTTCACTCCCGCATGAAAGATTTGATAATTATACTCTTTTGTTTTGGCTCCAACCTCTTCTTTCATCAAGAACCACAACATTCTGAACTAAGTGTTCTCCAGTTCTCATAGAAAACAAAATACAAGCCTCCTTCAAATATAGAATTCTCAGAACCAAGATGTCAGGACATTCTGTTTGACATCATAGCTACACAGCAATTCACCAGCAAATTTCCAGCCCTGATAACACCAGACTGGTCCAATATACACCATATGATGAATAGTCCATCCTCCACTTCTAGGGACCATTCAAACACCAATATGAACCTCTCAAGTTCAAACAGCTTTTCATTATATCCTCCTTCTTCCTTTACCATGAACCAGAAAGTATCCCCCTTAGATCTCATCCAGAAACAGACCAGGATGCCTGCTCTGATACCAATTGAAATTCTGGTATGACAGACTCAGATGTCGAATATGATGTTGAGACATCTTATCTGTTACTTATAAACATGGTAAGGCATACATATCAGTACTTAAATAATTCTGATATATCAGAATCAAACATGCTTCAGGATGTTGGGACATCTGATAGGACATTCAGTTCAGGTACTGCATAAAACATAAAAGATATAAAGAACACAGCAGAATTTGTTAACCCAGTTCAGTGTATAACCACACTTACATCTGGAGGCTACCAAGCCAGGAGGAAATCCACTATAAGTAATATTAATTCTAGACTTAAACCACCCTGTTTAATTTATCACTTAATAACTACCCAATGCAATTTTTACCTAAGACACAACTTAGATAAGAGTACCCTACTCACTCCCCCTCAATCACCCAGTGATCTTGTTTACAAGTTTAATAAAATTGAAGTCATACTTCAAACAAAACAGCTTGATCTTACTTCACAGTTTCAATCAAGTCACACAACTTCTCTTGCTTACAAGATTCGAGAATCACAAGTGAAACAGCCACAATAGAGTTACTTGTTATGCACGGCTGACACAAGGACACAACCCTAATAATGTTTACATTTTCGGTTGATTGGGTTGATTCTAAACTAGGTTACAAGGTTTCTTTTATAACCTATTCCCAACTGGATTTAGGCCTAAACAATCACAACAATAGCTGCTACAAATATGCAGAAATATCTGCTACAAATATTCCAAAAGATCTTCAACTCCTAAAATATCTCTAAATATAGAAACCTATATTTTTCAATATTTGTCTTCAATTTAAATTGAGTCTTTAAGATCTTCTAGATCAGCACCACATATGATTGCATAATATCTCCAGAATATTCTGCATAATTCAGATCTGATAAATCCAATGTCATCACCTTGAATTAGGGTTTGTTACTTCCTAGATTCTAGGTGATTTTGTTCTTCTGATTAATCTGAATCTTCATAACAAAACTCCCTGCAGATGCGCCTTGTTCTGTTTTTATCCATCCATAATTAATTCCAGATATCTCTCCTTAAATATCTCAGATCAGTTAGTTATTAATTAATTCTGGTAACAGGTCTGAGATGTCTCAACATCTGTTGGGACATCCTGAAAAACTGAACTTACTTCATTTACTGATACAATGTCACAACATCTGATGTGACATCCTGTAAACTGAACTTATTCCATCAACTGATACAATGTCCTGACATCTGGTGTGACATCCTGATATCTTGACTTAAGTTCATTAACTGTTACTCTGTTTGACAGTGTCACAACATTTGGTGTGACATCCTGAACTAAGTTCAACACTTCTTGTTTGATATCTATATGTAACATATGACAGTAATGTTGTCATGACAGTTGCAGATGTTTCAACATTCTCTTTGACATCTGTCATGACATTTGCAGATGTTTCAACATTCTCTTTGACATCTGTCATGACATTTGCAGATGTTTCAACATCTTCTTTGACATCTGTCTGTAGCATATGACAGTAATTCTGTCATGACATTTGCAGATGTTTCAACATCTTCTTTGACATCTGTCTGTAACATATGACAGTAATTCTGTCATGACATTTGCAGATGTTTCAACATCTTCTTTGACATCTGACTGTAACATATGACAACATCTGTTGGGACATCCTGAATTAAGTTCTTCTACTCTGTTTGATAATGTCCCAACATCTGATAGGACATTCTGAACTGAATTCAACATCTTCTTTGACAACTTCCACATTTATGTCAGATGTCAACATCTGTTGGGACATCCTGAATTAAGTTCTTCTACTCTGTTTGATAATGTCCCAACATCTGATAGGACATTCTGAACTGAATTCAACATCTTTTTTGACAACTTCCACATTTATCTGTGCCACCATGTCAGGACATCATGTTTGACATGTTCTTCCAGAGTCTATACTATGTTAATATGGAACTTCTTATTCAACATTTTCCAGCCATATTAGTTTTACCAAACATAATGCCAATCATAAAATAATAGCATTAACAACACTATTTGCCTTGATTGCTTTGCGAGGCTTGTGACTGCCTCATTCTTTGGTTGACGAAGGATAACCATTGTGGTTTTCAATCTTTGGACCTTTTGACTTGGATAACCATTGTGGTTTCGGGTCTTTGGACCTTTTGACTTGGACAACCATTGTGGTTTCGGGTCTTTGGACCTCTTGATTAGCATAGTAGAATGCAATGGATCTTCAAATACACTCCTTTATGAAAGCCTGAACGCTTGGTCCGACTAGCTGACATCTACCCTGCCCCTGGGTTACATGTGAGGGTTTTTTCATTTGAAAAAAAACTCCTACTTCAAGGCTCAATGGGGTTAGCGAGGGTCTATCTTCCTTATATCTCCAATGTTTAGGGATTTGAAACAAAGCCTGTACATCGTCAACAGTGCCTTACTCGAGAGCACACAATTAGAGATTTTGTGTTTTTGTTTCGTCATTCTCCTTCATAGAATTTAAGCACGAAAATTGGTATTGCGATGTACACATGAAAAATCATAAGTGAATGCGAATGAATTACTTCAATTAAAACGTGTGTTTTATTATTGCTAACATTCAAAAGAAAACAAACTTCATACATGTAGACAAATGTTTAGCATATAAAAGAAACTACAAATGGAAATGCAGTAAAGAAACTGAATATTGCCATAGTTGAGGAGGCTTGACTCCGTCTGGACCTGTCAGTCTTGGACACTTTCAGTGATCAATAGCTCTTTCACAGACTGGTAACTTCAATTCGCAGTTGTATACCTAACCACGGCAATCATATCTCTTCTTCTTGTTATTCTGACTCTGACACGAGACGTCTGAAGGAATAAGTGAAGCTGGGGAGTAAAGTTTCCCCATAAGGTTGCTCGGAAAGACCTGATGATCTTCTGCCTATGTAACTCCATTGACCAATGACCAATGAAGAATTAGAGCGATGTAGTTCCCCTCAATAGGGATGAAAAAGAACAATGAAGAAAGACAAACACACAAATGCCATCACTAAGAGTACTTGAATACTGATGGCTTTATTTACTTCATGAATACCCCGACGTCTTGGGTGATTAACTCGAAGACTTCCACTTAACGTTGACCATCTGGTAGAACAACCGTGACACCGGTTCCGTCATGATTAGGCATCGGATTCTGGAGTACCTTTGGATGAGGAGAAAAATTGATTGCCTTGGACTCAATTAGGTCTTGTACCTTGTTCTGAAAAGTCCAACATTTCTCAATACTGTGCCCCTGGGCACCCGAATGGAACTCGTACCTGGCATTTGAATCAAAATTGGTGGTAGATTATCAGCAGAAGGAGCCCTCATGGTACGGAGCTCAACCAGGTTCGATTTCAGTAGCTCTGGAAGAAATACAGCATATGGACACAAGATAGGATCAAGTTTGCGGTTCCTCGCTCTTGTTCTTTCCTGAAATGGTCTTTGTGCCTGTAATTGCTGACCCCGAGATTGTGATTGAACATTTCGTTGTTGACATTGCTTTGGGAGCCTGACATGTCCCTGTACTCTCTTACTCATACACGAAGGTTGTTGATGTATCCCCTTTGAAGAATTGGCCTGAGCAATGATTCTAGATGAAGGAAAATTGACCACCTCTTTTGTATTCCTGCATGCTTTATCTTGCGGCACTTCCAGCCTGGTCAGTCCAAAGGTGATTATGCCTTCATCAATTAAGTCTTGCACTTGATGTTTAAACGCCTTGCAATCATTAATATCATGTCCGGGAGCTCCATAATGAAAAACACAGTAGGCGTAGGGATTCCAACTTTGGTGAAGTTTACCGAAAGGAGGAGTTAGCTCGTGACACTCAATCAACCCCATTTTGAGCAGTTGTGGGCATAATTCAGCATAAGACATGGGTATCGAATCAATAACTGTTTCTTGCTCCTGTTGATGACGGGTTGCTAACAATGGATGAGCTATAGACGAAACCTGTTGAAGCTTTTCTCCTAGAAACCAAGGCGTAGCAGTTGAGGAGGATCCCTGATAAGGAAAGAAAATGCTCACTTCTTTGGTAACGATTGGTTTAAGATCATTTAGCTCACATGTCGAGTTGGTTCTTATCTGATGCTCTTCCTGACTGCCAAGTGGTGATTGCTGGTGAAGAGACTCAAACTGTAGAGGAAAACCACCTAACAAACCTTGATTTAGTGGACATCCCAAAGAAATGGGAGAAACATGACCTTCTGTTTGAAAAGCAGACACACAACTATTTTCCTTTTTCGACATAGCATTCATGATTTCTGTAAGCAACTTTATCCGAGTCTTCATCAAGTTGAATTCTTCTCTCAACAATTTCTGATCCTGGGATAACGCTCGAATGTCCACTATAAAATGCCCCAGTTGGGCCTTCATCTCAGTCACCTCCGCTCGGAGTTGTTCCATGCCCATACCCTGACAATCATGATTCAAGTTGGCCATTCTGGAGAGAAACCAAGTCAGGATAAGAAGTTGTCCCTGAACACCTGTAAAAAATGCAAGGATGTATGCAAATGCCATGTTTGGTTATTTCCAAGGAGTGTATCTGTTTTGATCCAAGTCTTAATGCAGAAAAAATCTGACGATTTAATTCAGATATGTGATCCTTGGAAGTAACTGAACATGTATGCTAAAATGCCATGATGTCATGTATGCAACTGGCATGTGATCAGCGGTCCGACGCTGGTGTGGATCAGATAACCAAGTGTTGGTGAAGAGTCATAATATTATTATCTCTGTGCAGAAGTTTCAGCATTCTTAACCAAATATCATATAGGATCGGATCATATCACGGAGTAACATTGGAAAAAGCGGGTATGTTGGAAGTTTAAGGTTGCTGCAAACCTGCAAACCCCTCCCAATCTCACGGGTGTGCTACTACGGGTCAACATCACGGACTCTCAAAGCCGAGTAGCAATAATACGTTCACCATTTCCGAAAAATGGCTCATGACCAAATCAGGGAATCGGTTTGGCATTATGTACTACTCAGGGAGGCCTCAGCTGAGTCCGGAAAAACAAGCATCCCACATAAGTTCCCGGCTTCAAGCACTGAAGTCGAGAAACAATAGTACATTCATCCCGAAGGGTACAATACTACCGTCATACAACCAGTCGCTTTAACAGGGTTCCTATGAGAGAACAAGGTCATCCTATGGGATTTCCTAGTGGGCCCTCGGGTGTGAATGGGTTTGCCACAAAATGTTGTTTGCCACTGTCACCACTGGAGAGGGTTGTTTCCACTAAGGTCCTCGATGATCGGTTCCCAGTGTTAGCAGCTCAGGTAGGAACATTCTATGGTCTGCCTAGGCAGTAAAGAACATATCCCAAGAGAGCCTGATCTGGGTGTGGGACTCGTGAAAACTACACGTGCTTAAAACCACGCAAGCCACAAGACTGCCCACTCTAAATCCTATGTGTATACTCAAGCCGGGTATTTGGCTTATCTCACAATAATCCCATCCCGCCAAGGAAAACCAGAACAGCCAGTACAGTACATGCCAGTATATGCGACAGTAAAGTAATGTGCAGAAAGCTGTAAATAAAGTCGTAAAGTAAAGCGATAAACTGTAAACAAGACAGTAAAGCTAAACTAAATCACAACAACAAATGAATAAACACCCAACGAAAACAAAAACAGACAAGCTCTAGGATTGACTCTCAAAAGGGAAACCAGAGATTCCGGATCCCCAGCAGAGTCGCCATCTATTCGCTCCCAGGATTTTCATCCTAGTACAAACGCAAAAGTGGCGCGAAAAAGGTAGAGTCACCAGCCATACATTTTTATCCCGAAGGAATGGGAAAGGTAATGTTGCACAAACCTAAGGAAGAAGGAAAAGGAAGAGGCCTTGCGAACCAAAGATCTGGGTCCGGAAGTCGGTTACGAATTAGGAAGGTATTAGCACCCCAATCCGTCCGCCCTACCCGACGGGATCCATGCTTGTTAATCTGTTTCAAAGGGTGAGAAATAATATGATGTTTGAATAAAAGAATGGCTATCTGGAATGGAATGGAAATGAGAAAAGAAATGGAATTGGGGAATGGAAAGAAAAGGGGGGAAATGTAGGGAAAAAGAATGATTGTGCTCGAATGGGCCCTACCCCACTGCCTACGTACCTCATTGGGATATTTGAGGATCAGAGTCGCTGTAGTTCATCTAACTAAGGTGGAAACTTGTTTATGTTTTTTGGATGATGTTGCCATAGCTCTAGCTCAGGTGTTACCGGCTCTGACTCGAGGGTGTTTACTGTATCGCTGTTTTAACTGTCGAGACAAGTCACGTTTGTCCGCAAAGAGTATGAGATGAGAAGAGAAGACGTGATGTCTTGGTTTATTGTCTTATAGAAGAAGTGTTTTGAATTTGTGTTTATTGTATGTACAACACTAAATACTATGATACATGAGCGAATACTTTCCAAGATCGCCCCCAATGGAACATTTGTAAAGCATCCTAGAGGAGTGAAGGAGACCTCCACTAATCATTTCCCGTATAGCTTAAGGCTCGTGACGCATTGTACACCTTTCCTTTATTAAGTATTTTGATTTTTTCTTTAAGATGAGAAGTGAGACTCAATTTGAGAAAGGAAAAAAAAACTCTAAGGGAAACTAGACCTACCCTAAGTTAGTTGAGTTTAAAGATGACCTATGGTTAGTGAGGTTTGAAAGATTAAATCTACCTAAGGATATTAGACTAGAAATGCGAGTACAAAAAGATAATAATGAACAATATGGTCCTCCTAAGTCATGATGGGTAAAAACGTGTATGAAACGTAAATGGGATGAAACGATGGATCGGCCTAAAACAGTGGATAAAATAGCCTAAAAAATATACCAAAAATATTTCCAGGTACTATTATTTGTCCTCTAATCATAGCAAAAAGAATGGACCAAAAACGTTATAGGAGGTGGGAGAAATAAAATGTACAAAATTATGTGTCCATGTGAGAATTCAATATAAAATCAATTGAATGAAAAATCGAAATTAAATTGAAAAATACCAAAATTCAGAAAGTAAAAATATAGAAACGTCCTAAATTGAGTTAAAAGACTACTATAATTTTTGGGGAAGTTTAATATGCTTTTTGGTATTTTTAATGGATTTAAATTGAAGGGTATAAAAAACAGAAATTAAAAAAATAATAGAAAATAGAGGGGGGGTAGAAATAGAAATATTTGTTGTTAAGATGAGCATATGGGCCTGCGGGGGAGGTGCAAAAAGAAACACCTTAGGCCCATTAGCGCAGGGCTTGGAGGATGTATGTTATGGGGCCGCGGTCAAACATGTTGACTTAATGTGGACTGTTTGATCAGAGTCTTGCCTAAGGTATTCTTATCTGATGGATCTTAGGGCGCATGATCCTAATAACTATGGTGTAAAGCACGCATAGAATCACCGCTGGGAGAGCCTACCGGACGGTGACAAGTGTCACCGCCGGTGTGGCTGGCTGAAGCTCAAAGCCACAACCATGGTGAATTCTCATTTTACGTACCTAGCGAATCTCGACGATTGCGAATAAAGGACCGACGATGAGTTTGTTTATACCTCTTCTTCGCGTGTATGTTACGATTCTTTCCTTTTTGTTCTTCTTCTTGATTGTGTCACAAGTCTGAGTTTATTGTGTTCTGGAATTTTTCAGGTTCTTGCGTCTTGAATCTTTTTGCAGGTTATCATTTCTTATCGATGAAGATTGAAGGTGATGATTAACTAAGGTCAAAGAATATGAAGATAGAGAGATTGATGAACATCTTCGAAAATCGATGATGGATGTTGATGATGCGGATTGAAGATGAACTTTGATACCGCATTTGACCAGGTATATGTTGCGTTCTTGTTGACAGGGTGATTACCACGTTTTGATGTGTAGATTTTTTATTGATGTTGTCAAAATTTGCAGGTTGATGGAGAGGATGCAGAGGATGAATGGAAGAGTTTGAAGAGGTTTGAAGAAGGAGTAAGAAGAATGGAGGAGAAAAGGAAATGATTTCTGCAACAACGAGAAAAATGGAGGAAATAACTCAGACCCAAGTTGCAGAGTGATGATCTTCTTTTATAGAATAAGACTAAGGTAAAATCCAATTGGAATTCAGTTATCCTTCCATTCAAGTTTGTTAGATTCGTAACCGATTCGGTTATACTGTTATTTTTATGGATTTCTGATTTTCTCATTTTCTGAATTGATAGAGTTTTTGCTGCAAACTCGATCTTATTCTTCTTATTACAATGAATCTAATTTTGTTATCTTTGTTAAAGTAGGTTTTTGACTGTTGTGTTTGATTGGTTTGCAGGATTGAAGATTGAGAGGGATGTTGATGAGTGGTTGCGGAAGAGATCGAAGCTGATAATTCATGAAACCGTCGAGGATCCGGTATCACAAATAATGCCGAGCTGATGAAGTTTTCTTCTGAACCAACATGAAGAATAAATAGGAAATTTTGTTAGGAATTTTCTATAGAATTTTCTGTTATTTATTCGGTCATCAGTTTGTGTAAACGTCCGGTGCTCTTTTTTTTTAGTTTTATGTAAATCTGAGTTTCTCCGTCCGTTATTCAGCCTCCATCTTAGTACTGAATTTTTTTGTTATGGATTATACTGTATTTGATTTTGTCATAGTACTCGAGAAAATTGAGTTTCTTATTTAATGGATTTTCTTGTTCTTTGTTTTTGTTATATATTCTCCTTTTGGATGTTGAATTGGCTTTCAATTTAGGAGCTTTGATCTCAGGCACATTTCGGCGTTCAAGCTCTCTTTCCCTAGCATCAAAATTCTTCTCCAAATAATAACTTTAATATCCAGCATAATCTTGTAAATTGCCATCTTGAACTTAAATAACTTTATTAACTATCTGCTTAATAAAATATCCATCATGAGATACAATGATAATAGCTCCCTCGTACTCGTTTATTGCCTCCTCGAGCATGTATATACTGAGAATAATTTCCTGCAAATGTCTTGGATACACCCATTTCAGTTTCCATAGTTTTTGTACATAGTTGATCGAGAGAAAGCCCTATCATGGGAAATGATAACCATTGGCCCATCCTGCATGTTAAGATATTCTTCAAGCCACTTCAAAGGTATCAAGATTAAGGTGATTTGTAGGCTCATCCAACAATAATAAATCTGGTTCCTGAAGTAAAATCTTTCCATCCTGTCGCTCCCCGGATTTCCATCCTGGTACAAACGCGAAAGTGGCACGGAAAAGAATAGAGTCTCCAACCAGGCATTTTTATCCCGAAGGAACGGGAATGGTAATGCTGCACAAACCATAAGAAAGAAGAGGAAGGACACGGGTCCTGCGAACCAAAGAGACTAAGTTCGAGAGTCGGTTACGACCTGGGAAGGTATTAGCACCCAGATCGTCCGCCGTACACGACGGGATCCACGCTTGCAAAGAAACTGTTTCAAAGGGTGAGGGTATGAAAGTTGCTGCAAAAATAAACTAAAACTGGAAATGGAACTGAGAAAAGAAATGAAATAAGAAATGAGAAGGAAAAAACGTAGGGAAAATAAAGATTGTGCTCGAACGGGCCCTACCCCGCTACCTACGTACCTCCTCATCAGGATAATGAGGATCAGAGACACCGTAGTTCCCCTAACTAGGGGTAGAAAAGGAATTGCTTGTGAATTAAGGCTTGAACTGCCTATGCCATTGCTCAGGTGTTGCAGACTCGGACGAGGAGTGCGTAACCGTCTTGCAAAGTGACAAGTAGGAGAAAGTTCGCGTACGGAGCGAATGAGATGAGAAAAGAATTCCCGAAGGAAAGACGCTTATTGTTGGTTTGTGTTTTTTAGAAGCTTTTATGAGTGAAATTTGCATAGGTAAATGTACCTAAGTCTTACTCACTGGGGTGTGTATGTCTCACATCATCCCGAAATGGAATGCGTAAGAGGCACACCTATCTAAGGAGGAAATCCCCAGAGCTAGTCCCACAAGTGAAGGCTCAGACACACTGACCTATTAACATTTATTAAGTGTTTTTTTTGGAGATTTTTTTGGTTAAGAAGTGTTTTTTAGCTTTTCTTTGTGAGGTAATCTCATGCTAAGACCTATCCACTGCGAGGGATAACTTACACCTCGCCCCGAAACGGAACGCGTGCAAGTATCTCTTAGCAAAGTCTCATGTCACATGAAAGTACTCAACCTTTATTAAGTGAATTAGAATTAAATTTGAAGATGAGAAGAGAAAGTACCAAAGGATCTAAAGGTAAAACATCTAATGGGGGACTAAAGAATCCTAAGTGTTGTCATGCATGGATATCCTAAGGTTAGTGTGGTTTTCTATCCTAATGAAGAAAGAAAGAAGAAGAGAAGAAGAAGAAAAAGAAGAAGGGGGGTGAGTAAGGTCTAAGCCCAACAAGCAAAGGGTTAGCACAATAAATAATAAGAATAGAAGAGATGAGATTTGGAGATGTGGGAATCACTTCCACACCTCTCACTTACCATAGCCCCTGCAAGGTTAGCAACATGAGCATAAAAGCAAAAACAAATGGACTTAATGACATGCCAACATCATGCAAACAAAAGTGAAGTCATATATACAAATGCTCAATGGATATACAAGTTAAAAAAATGAGAGAAGAAGCATGCAAGTCAATTAAGATGCAACATGAATCACATGGCAAACAAATGCAAACTTAAGAAGATGCAAAGCAACAATGCACAAACATGAACTCAAAGCCTACAACCAGAACCAAATCAAGTTAAAGAAGAGCTTTAGAAGCAAGAGAGATGAAGAGAAGAGAAGCACAACATCAAACAATCACAAAATGGAAGGAAAGAAGTAAAGAGATTAGGTGAAAGCACATAATAATGGAAAAACTTAAAAGATAAGCCAAATACAAAAATTTCTAAGACACAAACCCTAAGCTAAGATCAGAAAGGTACCCACACCCCAAAGAGACCCCAAATGAGAAGAAGAAGTTGGCACAAGTGACCTTCTTAACCAATAAGAGACCTTATGATCAAAAAGGAAGCAAAATGGGACAAGGTATGAACAAAAATTCACATAAAATCAACAGTGCATCTGAAAATTCCACAACTTAGGACAAATGATACTCAAACATGATATAACAATGAGCCAAAAGGATTGGAAGCAATTCAGAAGCTAGATAGGTCAAATGAAGACAAGAACACGAACTAGGGTTAAAAACTTCCTTCACAAGTCAAGAACCAAAACCCAATGAACAAATTTCTAAAAATCAGGGGAAAAATCACACATGAACTACATCTTCTTATGAATCCAGAGCAAATTGAATCAACAAGAAACTCAAAATAATGAACCCTATGGAAATTGAACAAGGCAACTTGCACCAAAAGGAATTAAAATGAATTAATTAAGAGAGGAAATTAATTGACACGTGGATATTAAGAAAAAATGGAAAAGAAAAATATGAAAAAATAAATAAAACTCAAATGAACATTCAAGAATTAATTTGGAATTTTTTGATGATTGGAAGTATTTTTAATAATTAAAAAGCAACATGGAATAAAAGAAATAAAATGAAAAAGAAAATAAAATAGGAAAAAGAAATTGGGGTGCAAATAGAAAGGATTCACGTTCAAATGAATTGGGCTTATGGCTATGGGGGTGTGGATATCAAACAGGGCCCATTGGGTTGCGCTGGAATACAATTCATAAGGTGGAAATTCAGAGGAAATAAATGGAAAATAAGCTGGCCATGAGATGGATCCAACGCACACTGAGAGGAGCCTCATTAAATGACGTGGCGTGTTTATTGGTTATGAGGCTGAGGAGCACATGAGTTATGGTGTGGTGAGAAATATCATGAATTAAAACAGAAACACATGGCACGTGAGAGAGAGGCTGGGTTCATTAATGAGGTGTCAAGATCTGGGCGCGTGTGAGGAAAGATCCAAGGGACCATGACTTGTCTTCTTCGTTGAGAAACCCTAGGAACCAATTTGCAGATTCCGGTGACCGGAGCTAGGGCTCCGGCACTGGAAGTTACACCAGATGAACAAACATTAAAAGAAATGAATAATAAGCTCAAGATTGGGTAAACAAGGTGCCCTGAGTTCAAATATGGACACAAAAAGTTAAATAGATCCATGGATTCTCTGGATCGAACACAAACAGAAATGACCATGAAATTTCAAATTCAAAATACAAGCTCTACAATGCACCAAATTCAAAAGCAAAACCAGAAGAGTGATCAGTGAACATCAAAGATCAAGATACACACCAACATTTTCATTTCCAGATGCGAAGATTCAGAAGCTTACCTGAGCTTGCAGATCTTGAAAATGCTTGCTAGAAGTCCAGATGATGAAGCTAATCCACTCCAAATGCTCTCTAGTTGCAAAATAAATGCAACTAGAGCCTTGAATCTTGCTGGATCTTGAGCTTTGCAAGCAACTTCCCTGAAATGGCAAGGTTCTTGATCTTGAGAGATAGCTTGAACAATGGTGTGATTAATGATCCTGAGCTTCCAAGGATCAAGGATCTACAATTTGTTTTTGGAGAGAGCTAGTGTGTGAGGAGATTTGAGAGAAAATTCAAGTTATGCACAAACTTGGAAGCTGAAGAATGAGAGAGAACTGAGGCAAGCTGAAACCCTAATTTGTTATATATCCTCTCATGAGCCAATGCTGAAAAAATGAAGAAGTTTGCACGTGTAGATCACAAGTTTTTTGTAAATTTGCAAATTTTGCAATTTTGTGATGAGAGCATGAAACACTCATGCATTCTCTTGCCTTCAGCCCATGTGCACTCTAAATCCAACCCTTAATTTGAATCCAAAAGATCTTGGCCATTGGATTAGAGTATCACACTCTTTTCATGTTCATTCATTTTTTACACTTTTGGAATGACATTCTTGTTGTGAACGAATTTGTGAATTTCTTTGGAGCAAAGTATGTAAAATACATTGCATTTTAATGTTGCAAACTTATTTGATCCATACCAACCCTTAAAATCAAGCTTTATGACTTTTGGCTTTTGGTGAAGGAATTTTCGAGGGCCTTAGATTCCAAACCAAGAATGCTATGAAAAAGTACTTGTACTTTTTGAAAATGGGAGGCCTTAATCTCCAACTTTCATGTTTGACTTTGGTCCATTTGAAGAATTTTTGATTAAGTTAAGGTCACTTGAATTTTAGGGCAAAAGTTGCCAAAAATGGAATTTTCTCAAAACCAACTTTGTACCAATTTTGCAAAACCCCTCAAAACTTCATGATTCTTGAACTTTGAACTTGCCAAATCTATTCTAACATTGTAAGAACATCCCTTGGCTAGAAATATTGGGTTGGACCCCTTGAAACCACACAGTTGACTTTTTTAGGGCATAGTTGACCAATTACTTCATCTGCAAGCAACTGAAGAACTTCCTGACTTCCACAAGGAATTTTCTCACCAAAATTGGTACCTAGGATCCTCTTGACATATAAAAGACTTTGCCCAAATGAAATGTCCAAAGTTGTAAGGTTTTCAAGCTTGAATCTCAAACCCTAGTTTAGGACCATTGTGCAGGAGCTTTGCCTTAGCCTGGACTCTCAGATGATCTTCCAACCTTCTGAACTTTTTCAAATGAACTTGAGCTTGTAAATGAAAAGTAGACCCCTTATAGGACTTGTATAAAAACATTGAGCCCTTTGTCATGGTTTGAAATGCTTCAAGAACCTCCACAGATGATCATATGCCTAATGTTAGGTCATGAGAAATGTTATGCCTCATCTTTCCATGCTAGGATGCTAAGAAAATGATATGTTCATGATTAATATGATGTGATATGATGCTTAAAATGAAGAGGGCAAATTTGGGGTGTTACAGCTGCCCCTATTCAAACAACTATTAATCTGAAAAGGACGGTAGCACGGGCTATCGACCGTTCAAGATAAACTGTGGTTGAATACCAAGAAGACCAGAAATTTGCACTCTGACGAAGAATGCAACACTGGGAAATAAACCCAACCAAATGACGCTTTGGTGACTGCAGGGGAGAAAAAGCAGACGAGCTTCTTCCAAGTTGAAACTGTTATTTGGAATAAGAATACTTTGACAGACGAGTCTTCTTCCAACAATCCCGTTACGCCAGAAGCTGGACATACGAGTCCTCCAACACTTTGACTTGATACAGACGAATCTCCTTCGGATATACCTGTTACGCCAGGACCGGTGATGCACTAAAGTCTGTGGGATAGACATGCATAATCATGGTAGATGAACCTGTAAACACCCCAAATTTGCCCTCACCCATTTCACATCATGGCTTGTGATCATTTCATATGCATAAACACAATCATATCATCTCATATCACATTTTTGATTCACTGCATTGCTTCTAAGTCATCTGCATCTAGGGTTTGTGATCTGAGCAATCCAAGAGCTTCTTGAGCCACTCCAAAGGTCATTAATCACTTCAAAGGGGTCCATGTAGGTTCAAACATCATATTATATCCTTTCAAAGTCAGGAATGTCAAAGAATCACAAGAACTGAAAATGGCATGGAAGCAGAGCCAGGTTTGACTGCACAGATGACCTAGAATTAGGGTTTTGGTTTCAAAGGCCATAACTCCAAATTTTTAGGTCATTCTTGTTTCTATTGGTCTCTATATGGTATAGGGAGTATGCATATCAATTTTCATGAAGAAATTCCATGGGGAAGTCATCTGATCAAGAGTTGACTTTTCAAGCAAGTCAGTGCAAAATCAGGGCATCTGAGGTCCCCAATGACCCAACCAAAGGGGGTTCTTCATCATTTTGATTGTATATGATCTTTATTTGATCATGGAAGAAGTTGGAAGTTCAAAAAATTGAAGAATTTCAGGTCTTTTGCAAAGTTGACTTTTTGGGCAAGTTTGACTTTTAATGAAAATGTCATTTTAGGCAACTTTTTCAACCTTTACTTTTTGATTCAAAAAAGCTTCAAATGGAAAAACTTTGGTCATGAAAGTTGTAGAATAGATAATTCCCTTTTCAAAAAGTACAAGAACATGACCTAATTCATTTTTGATCAAAAGTTATGGCTTGTCAAAGTTGGCTAAAATCACAAAATTTCAAAGTTTCTACCAAAGAGGTATTTTGCAAAATGACTTGATCAAGTGTTCTAAAGCTATCAAATGCACTTCTAAACTTCATACAAACATGTACCAAGACCTAAAAGTCAGTTTGCATCAAAGAACTTTGCATTTTCATGCCTTGAAACTCAAGAATTCATAAAGGGGCCAAGACTTGTGAAATTTGCAAAACACATCATAAGCTTTATGCAAGTTGCTGAATTGCCTCAAAACCTCTTCCATGGTTCTCCTTGTTTCAAGCTACAGCCAAACCATGCTTTGTACCTTGGCAGAAATGGCCCATACCTCTCTTACACAAAAAGTTGACTTTGTGCATTTTGCTCCATACCAATCACACTGCTCCACAACAACTCTCTGACCTATCAAGGATTGAAATGTGTACCAAAAGCAACCCAACACATAAGAGATACAAGGCTGAAACCTCCCACAACTCAGCATTCACAAAATCTCTCCAACTTGCATTTTCCTTCGAAACACTCTCCACAAACCTCAAACACCAAAACAAACTTCACAAACAATCTCAACTCACTTCACTGATCACAAACTAACCATTGTTTTGGCCTGGAACCTCCCACATCACAAATACGATTTTCACACTCCCTTGGCCTGAGCTTCTGCCAACTTTCTCCAGAGGCTGCATAAACTCCAACTAAGTGTCAAAAGCTTCAAAGGAGGATCATTGGGACTTGTTTGAGCCAAAGAACCAGCCAGAAAGCTCCTGAATCGAAAGCTCAATCTCAGGTAGCTTCATGAACTTTTTTTCCAGAACTTGCTTTTTAAGTTTCTAAATGATAAAGCATGTTTCCCTGAGTTCAATGAACTTGTTATTTTTGAAAAAGATTGAGAAATGAGGCTGTATTGTGTTTCTGAAATTTTGGCAGTTTTAGATGTTTGATTCGTATCTTGATTTTGTGTTGAAATAAATGATTTTTGTTGGTTGAATCTTGTTTAGAATGAGTTAGGGATTGATTCTGGAGAGTTTGGCATGTTTTCATGGCGTATTGAGAGAGATAGAGTGAGAGACCCGCCGGAGAAGATGACCGGAACACTGTTCCGGTCATCTGAAAGTCATTAGGGTTCAGATTAGGGCTTTAATCATAATTAAGCCAGTTTGAATGTGAGCCGTCCAAACGCGCGCGTAGTCAATTCCCGCCCCTGCCAGTTTGAACCTCAGCCCTTGGATGCGCATACTTTCCAATTTTCAGTTTAATTTCATTTTTATTTTTCATTTAATTACATTGTTTTCTCCATTTATTTAAAAATAGCAAAATCATTCTAAAAATTCTGAAATTTTTTGTACAAACTTCTATTTAATTTCAGAAACCAAAAATATTTTTATTTTTATTTTTTGCATTCAAAAATATTTTTAAATCATTTAAAAGTTTATTTTTAATTAATTAATGAGAATTAATTAATTAAAAATGCTTTTAGGTATTTAAAAAATCACCAAAAATTCATGAAACATTTAAAAACATTTAGAAACATTGTCCAACCCTCAAACCAAATTTCTTTTTTGATCTTGATGCATTTTGAGAATTTTTCATGGAATTAAAATCATTTTAAGGCATTAATTTGATCCAAACTTCCAAAAATCATTTATGCCTAACCATTGAGAGTTGGACCTTGATTCTTTTTGCATTGCATTGTGTTTAGCATGTAGTTTGTGAGATTAAATGGACATGATTTGATTTTTCATTTTCCTTTTGTTTGACATTTTTCTTGTTAAGGTACCTTAAAACCCTAGAAAACTTAGGAAAATCATAACTTGAATTAGGTTAAGAGTTGGAACCTCTCCTTTGGGCAGTGAGTTAGTATAGGATTAGGGTTCCTTTAAGTGCATTTTCAATTTTTTATCTTAATGTTTGCTTCTGTTTTTGGTTTTTGTTTGATGCATTGATCATAAACCCTAATTTGGGCTTCCATATGCATCCATCTTGCATTTGCATTCATACCTTGACTTGCCATAGTATTTTATGCATTCTTATTATTCATTAGACATCTTAAGACATATTGAAAGCATGTTTGATCATTGCATCATGTATATGCCATGTTGTATGTCATTTGCATCTCATGACTTTTTCATGTGTTCATGGTTCTAAACTTGCCCCATTTGCATCCATTTGTTCATGTGATCATCCCCATTCCTTGTTTCATGTTTGCATCATCTCATAGCATCTTTAACATCATGTATGTGCTTCTGGTTTTGATCTACATCATGCCATTTCATTTCATTTTGCATTGCATTGCATTTCCTTCACTAACTTTTCAGGTGGTAAGTAACTTTGGGAAGTGGATTTGCCTTCACTTCTCACATTTCCTTTTCATCTCCTTCATGCATCCTTGCTGCATCTTGATATGTGTTTGAGTTTGAGCTTGCTCATCCTTCTTCTTCTTACTTTCTTTCTTCAAGTGACTTGTCTTCTTAAATGAAGCAAGTTACTTTGTTTCTCCTGATCCTTTCATCTGCTTCCTGGTGGTTCCATTGAAGATTTTCTTTCTTAAACTTCACAAACCTAAGGAACAACCATGCATGACAATGATTAGGGTTTTGATTAGTCTCCCCACTTAGTTTTACCTTTGTGTCTCTTTTGAGTCTTCTCTTCTCATCTCATAATCAGGGACTAAACCCTAAAGGCTTTAAGGCTTTGTGGTTAAGCTTATGCCTGCATCCTTCTATTAGGATGGAGTGTATAACTTTAATCCTAAGTGTTAAACCCTTAATGTGTTTAAATCCTTTAATCAATTCATCTAATAATCATCAAGACATCACACTTGTAACTTGGGCCTTGCATTAGGGTTCTAATTCTTCCTAATTGGTTAAGAAGGACTAACCCTAGTGTTAATGGACAAGTCCCCCTCAAGTTGTCTTACAAACCCTAAAAATCACCTCATCATCTTACCATTAATTAAAATCCACTTAATAAAGGCTTTGTTTTGTCATGAGTTTAATCCCTAGTCATGGATTAAGTTGAGGATTTTTCCTCAGCTTAAACATTCTCATCTATTATCCTTCTATTAGGATGGTGTAATGAGTCTGTTTAATCCCTGATTATGGCTTAATCTCATTACTTAACACTAAACAAAAACAACAAAAACATCTAAATAATCACAAGTAGGTTAATGATCTTAATCCTACATCAGGGTTTAAGTGTGAGAATCTGACTTCACACTTAAGGTATTCTCATTACCCCTAATCAGAGGGAAGATGTGATGAGTTTACTAAATCCATTGGTTTAGGCCTAAGCTCATTAACTTATGACAAACTCTCAAAAGCAATAAAAGACTGAAAACTCAAAAACAAACAATAATCGTCTCCTCCGGGATTCTTTTCTCATCATCTTCACTCACAAACGAGAACTTGCTTCTTCCGTCTAATGCAAGACAGTTTGCATCTGAGCCAGACAGGTCATACACTTGAGCATAGACAAGCAAGCAGTTCACAAGTCAATTCATCTTTCAGTCTCTTTGGGTCGAACTACGGTGTTCTGACTTCCTCATTGCACGAGAGGATACGTAGGCATAACTTAACGGTTATCGAACAAAAGTCTCTGTATATTCCCCCTCTTTCAGCTTCATTCTTTTAGCCTCATATTCTTGAGCATTTCATTCTTGTTCCTACACTGACACATCATTTATACACTACACTTCTTTACACTGACACCTGTGCACCTTTTCCAACTCTCTTTACACACAAATCGCACTGACACTACCCCTTTAAAACACAAATCTTTTAAGCGTGGATCCCGTCGAGTACGGCGGACAATCTGGGTGCTAATACCTTCCCAGGTTGTAACCAACCCCCTTTCTCAGTCTCTCTGGTTCGCAACCGTCTTATCCATATCTTTCTAGGTCTATGCAGCATTACCTTTCCTCTGGGATAAAAATGCCTAGCTGGCGACTCTTTCATTCCCTGTGAGTTCACTCCTGTGTGTTCTCACATCCTCCTCTCGCCGACCGTTCGCGTCTGTACCATATTCGAGCCCGGTCTCTTCTTTTGGGAGCGACAGCTTGGCGACTCTGCTGGGGACGAGTGTAGACTGCAACCAGGGCTTCTAGTTCTTTTTGTGGGTTCCTCCTAGCGCTTGATTGATTTGTGTTTACTGGGGTGTTATGTGCTATTTGTGTTTGTATATTTTATTTATTGCTTTATGTACAGTTGTTTTACTGCTTTCTTTATAAGCTTTACATATATCATACTGTCATGTTGTGCTGGCTGGATCTGTTTTGTTGCTTTGGTGGGTGGGTGTTCTATTGAGAGTTAAGGTCCTATACCTGGGACCTGAGTGACACCTAGGCTAGAGTGGTTCATGTTCTTTCCCATTCCATTTCGGTCTGGTGCGGGAATATGAAACACGGTTCAGATATGGGTTTCTTCTTGAGAACTCTGTGCTGCAGATTTCCTGTAGTGCTAGGTCTATCTGGGAAGCCTGCTAAGTCTGGATGACCTTTAGTATTAACCTTCAGAAACTGAGGTGAATTAGAGGATGAACTTTTATGGTTATTGTAAACACTGTACCTCCGGGTTAGAAGTGTTTACACTTCTCATAACTGATCCAAGTCTGAGAATCCTTGTTTTAGAACATCACCTGTGAGAGGGTTGGGCTGTTTACAGGTTTGCAGGTACCCTTGGCCTCAGCATACCCTGTTACTTTGTTTGATTAAGAGTACTCCATTTTGGAACAGTTCTTGTGATTTCTAACCCTGGACATGTGACTCTTTATTTGAGTCCCCCACCTTGGTTACTGGACTTATGAACCTCCATCTGGATTTCTTGAGCATACCTGGACTTATATCAGAGCACTTGATTAGATCCAGCTCAGTCACAAACCCTTGCATATCATTTGCATACATCATCATTGCATCATTTTAACATTTGCTTATTTGTATTTCAGGGTATCCATACTTTATTTGTGGCTTGGTTTTGACCCCATCATCAGCATAGACCTGTTTTCATCAGTATCTACTTCAGTTATCTGCTACCTGCTTCAGCTACCTGCATCACCAGTCTCAGCCTGTCAGTGGCCCATCATCAGTGTTTTTTCTCCATCATCAGCACCTGTCTCAACTCTTCTTCAAAAACATGGCACCCAAGAAGAGTAACATCTCCTATCATTTCTTTCAGCCTGAGCTAGCTGACATCAGGAAGATTCAGACCCTGATTACTCCAGACCATATACCACTATTCAGAGAACACTATGGAGGCATACTTGATGTGGTTATGGATTTGGACCCCTCACAAAGGAGCTTGATTCATACTTGCCTGCAGTTCTATGATCCCCCTCTGAGATGTTTCACTTTTCAAGACTTTCAGTTGGGGCCTTTATTAGAGGAGTATTCATCATTGGTTGGTGTACCTATCAGGGGTGGAGTCCCTTTCAACCCTGAGATGGCTTTTCCAAGTAATGAAGAAGTGGCAAAGGCATTGCATTTGGAACCAGTTCTGATTGGGCAAAATATGACCACCAAGGCTGGAATCTCTGGTCTACATCTGGATTTCTTGATCTCTCAAGCTACCTTGAAGGCTTATTTGGGAGAGTGGAAGGAAGTCTATGCTTTGTTGTCCCTTAGCATATATGGGATCATATTATTTGCAGATGAGCCTAAGTTTGTTAGCAAGAATGCAATCCACCTTTTTATCCTGAGGAACCCAGTGCCCACCTTACTGGGAGATTTTTACTACTCTGTCCACCAAAGGAATGAAAAGCAAAGAGGAAGATTAGTGAGGTGTTGTGCTCCTTTGTTCCATACTTGGCTGCTCAGACATTTGCCTAAGACTGATGCATTTCTAAATCCTCACCAACAGAGGAACTGGGCTAGAAGACTCACTGCTTTAACTTCAGCTGATATCAGGTGGTGCACTCAGAGCACCAAGGGCAGGGATATCATTACCAGTTGTGGGCAGTTTCCCAATGTACCCCTGATAGGAGTTAAGGGTTGCATCAACTACAACCCTCATCTATTCAAAAGACAACTGGGTTATGCATTGGTCCACACTCCTAAGGCACAAGACTTGGCTGAGACTCTTTACTGTGAGAATAAGCCTAATCTGGCTATTGTCAGGCAAGCAGCCTGGGCCTGGGACAATGTTCAGACTAAAGGAGCAACCATTCTTGGGAAGTGCAACAATGTGGCTTCAGCACAGTACTATGAGTGGTCCCATGCCAGGGCTCAATTTTCTGGGATGCCCTTCACCATGGAAAATATACCTGGGCCATCCTCAGCACCACCTCCTACCACTGTCAGCTTAGAGGATTTTGAAAATTTGAAAGAGAGAAATGAGAAGTTGACTCAGGCTCTACAGAAGACCCTCTGGGAGAGGAGTGATGGTAGGTTGGATATTGAGAGATTAGAGAAGCTGAGGGTGGAACATCTGGCCAGGATTGAAAAGTCTGAGGATTACATCAAGAAGTCTAGGGCTGGAGAGCAGATCTTGAAGAATGCCTGCAAGGAGGCTCAGTTCTAGAAGGTCAGGACTGATTTGTATCTGAAAGAGAGTCAAGCCAGGTGGGTCAAGATCACCGAAGCTCGTACTCTGGAAGATAAGAGGACTCAGGACAAGATTGAGCAGTTGGAGGCTAGTGCAAAGGAGCAACAGGAAGCCCTGCTGGCAGCACAGAGAGAGATCTCAGAGTTGAAGATTAGAGTTGGTGTAAAGAGGTCAAAGGACCAGAGTCAACACAAGAAGCTAACTGCAGCTGTTACTACCAGGAATCTCCTTATCAGGAATCTCACAGAGCGTCCAGCTGATCCTGTGACTGAAGCACTTCTCAAGGAAGTTCAGGAGGATGAGTTTGGTCTTGGTGTCTGACTTTTGCTTGTTGTTGCTTTCATTTCATGTACTTTTACTTTTTATGTTGTATTTTTGACCCCTCAGAGGGCATGTATTGTAAAAAAACAAACTATGTATCATTTACTTTTTGTAATATATGTGTTGGTTTGTTTTATCTGAGTTTCTTTCAAGCAACATCAACAGCATCTTCCAGGGTCTGGAAAGGTCAAAACCAAGTGCCAAGCCGGATACCTTGGAAACAAATAAGCATACTGCATTGCATGCTAACCTTTGTTTGTTTTGTAGGTTTGTTTTGTTTTTGTTACTAACTCTGTTGTGATACCAGGAACTATTGCTCGACGTCGGGTGTTCCCACTCAACCGTCCACACAGATATCCAACCCGTAACAACCTTCCGGGTATACAGATGGACCAGGTACAACAGGACCTTACAGAGGTCAGGAACCAAATGGCCAATGAGAGATTGGAAATGAGGGCTCAGATGACACAATTTATGGAGGTGATGAATAATATGGCTCAAAGCCAAGAGAGATTAAGAGCAATGGTAGAGAGGCAGAATCAGGAAGACCCCCATCTAGGGACTGCTGGGACAAGCAACAACGAGAGGGCTCAGCCTCATATCAACCCCCCTGTATTTGGACCCCACCTTCATCCAGAGATCAACATCCCTGCTAATGTGCAAGGGAATGCTACTACAGGCAGAGTGCTGCAGGAAGACCCCCAGGAGGATCAGTTCACAGTGATGGGAGCTGGGGAAGAAGCCTATGACAGAAGGCTAGATGAAATTGCTGAAAAATTAAGGTCCCTGGAGTCTCAAAACTCCTTGGGTTTTGATGTTATGGACATGGGCTTAGTGGACGGGGTCAGGATTCCCCATAAATTTAAACCACCGTGCTTTGAGAAGTACAACGGGACTTCCTGCCCACGGACCCACTTGCAATCCTTTCTGGGGAGGCTAAAGGCATATACCATGGACGAGAAGCTATGGATGTTTTATTTTGAGGATAGCTTAACGGGAGCTTCAAGGGAATGGTACTCGCATCTAACTAGAGCAACCATCAGGTGTTGGAAGGACTTGGCAGAGGCCTTCATCAGACAATACCAGTATAATTTGGATATGGCACCCAACAGGACCCTCCTAATGGGAATGTCACAATCATCCAGAGAAAGCTTCCGGGAGTACGCCCAGAGGTGGAGACAGCTTGCTGCTGCTGTCCAACCACCCATGTCGGAAAGGGAGATGGCCGATATGTTTATGAACACCCTCCAAGGGACATACATTGACAGGCTAGCTGCATTTTCTTCTACCAGCTTTGCAGATGTCGTTATAGCTGGAGAAAGAATTGAGAGCCTATTAAAGATGGGCAAAATTTCTGACAACGGTGCCAGCTCATCCAGCAACACAAGGAAGCCTTTTGTGGTCCCAAGAAGAACTGGTGAGACCAATGCTATCCATGCCAGCAGGGGCAGACCCCAATATGTTCATAGGTATGTGGCAGCAGTCACCATTCCCGCTCCAATTCATCCACAACCAGCTTATCAACCACAACAACAAAATTATCAGCAACACACTCAGTATCCTCCTCAGAGAAACTACAACAACACCAACAACAATCAGCAAAGACCGTTCCAACAGAGACCTTCTCAGGCCAATAGGGTGATCGATCCGATCCCTATGCCATATGCCACATTATTGCCACAACTCCTGAAACTCAATCTGGTTGAGCTAAGGACGTTGGCACCTCCAGATCCTGCCAGTCTACCCAGAAATTATGACGCCAGCGCCAGATGTGCTTTTCACTCAAATGCACCTGGCCACAGTACAGTGAAGTGCAGAGCCTTGCACATGAAGGTACAAGACTTGGTAGATTCTAAGGCTCTGAATTTTGCACCACCACCAAATGTTAACAAGAACCCTATGCCGAACCACGGAGGTCCCAGAATCAATGCTATTGAAGAAGAGAAGCCATCTTACTTGATAACCAGTGTGGGTCAGATTCGGACACCGTTGGTAGAGATCAAAGCTCAACTCCTTGAATGTCAAATATTCCCGGGATGTGAGCTAGGGTGTGCTTATTGCAACATTTCAGTGAATGGATGTGATAACTTGAGAGATGGCATAGATGGTCTCATCCAGAGTGGCCTGCTTCAAATCACAACATCAATTCCTACCAATCCAGCAATCTCCTTAACAACAGTTCCCGAGTCTTCTACAACTGCAACCACCATTGTTCCAAACAACTCTTCAATCTCATCAACAAATGCTTCATCTGTTACTTCAACGGACCAGATATCAGCAAACATCCCTTCTACAACTTCAGCACCCCTTCATTCAGAGTCTCCTACAACAATAACACCCATCCTTCCAACAATGTCTCCTACAACTTCAGCAAACAATGAAAGCATCTCAACAGTTACAATCTATTATGATCCTGAAAACGATTCTGCCTACAACTCACAAAATGCCACTCCCATCAGAGCACCAGTCACAATATACTATGATCCACAAACTATCATGGTCCCTTCTGCAGCTGCCATCAGTCCAGTCAATATCACAGTGCCTGGGCCAGTACCTTATGAAAGCAATAATGCCATCCCCTGGCATTACGGCTCTGATCTATACTGCGGAGGACAAAAAATCACTCTTGAATCATCAACCCCTGCACCACAAATAGATAATGTGGGAGGAGGCGGAGGCTTCACTCGAAGCGGACGTCTCTTTGCCCCACAAATTCAAAGACCCACCGCCGAAGCAGAAGCCGCTGCCAAGGCAAAAGGGAAAGGCCTGGTGCAAGAAGAGCAAATTGTTAAAGAAGCTTTGAAAACACCTTTTGATCAAGAAGTTGATGAATTCATGAGAATCATCAAGAAAAGTGATTACAAAATAGTGGACCAGCTTCACCAGACGCCTTCTAAGATCTCCATTCTATCATTGCTTATGTGCTCCGAGGCTCATCGGAACGCACTACTAAAAGTCTTGCACGCAGCTTATGTGCCCGAAGAGATCACAGTCAATCAGCTGGAAGCTGTGGTTGGAAATGTTAATGCTAGTCATGGACTAGGGTTCACCAACACTGATTTGACTACGGAAGGCCGCAATCATAACAAGGCTTTGCACATTACCATGGAGTGTAAAGGTGCAGTCCTTTCCCATGTGCTGGTAGATACAGGGTCATCCCTCAATGTCTTACCTAAAAAAGCCCTTGTGAAGCTAGAGTATGAAGGATTGGCATTACGGCCCAGCAACCTGGTGGTGAGAGCCTTTGACGGTTCTAAGAGATCAGTTCTGGGGGAAATTGAGTTGCCTATAACGATTGGCCCACAAACATTCAAAACGACCTTCTACGTGATGGACATTCAGCCTGCCTACAGCTGTCTATTGGGTAGGCCATGGATTCATGCCGTTGGCGCCGTGACCTCAACCCTTCACCAGAAGTTAAAATTCGAGTGGGAGGGCCAAGTCGTTACAATTTGTGGAGAGGAAGATATTTTTGTTAGCCATTTGGCTACCTACAAATATATTGAGATGGATGGGGAGATCCACGAAACAATGAGTCAAGGGTTTGAGGCCTTGAACATAAATGAAACTTCTGCTGTACCTGGAACCTCAATGACATCTTACCAACAAGCCTGGAAGGTTGTTGAAGAAGGAACTGCCCAAGGCTGGGGCAAACTGCTACCTGTGGAGAAGAAAGAGGATAGATTTGGGTTGGGTTACAAACCAATTCAACAAGATCAAGCAGAGGCTGCTAAGGAGCCCAACTTTGTTAGTGGGGGGATGCTCACCCCCGATGCTGTCAACAATTTGGAAGACGAGGATGAAAGCGACCGCAACCTGGAGAGTTGGATACGTCCAAAGATCCTGGGGAGCAGTATCTCAAACTGGTCTTCCCAGGAAATTATAAGAGTTACTCCTGCAGAGTAATTATTATTTCCTGTATATTTTAAGCATGCATCAAGTCTTGCATCTTGCCCAAGATGACAAGACTCATTTTGTAATCGGGCCATCTGTAATTTTTGTGCAACAAGATTAATCAATGAAATATCAGACATCTTTTGCAAATGAGTCTTTTTCTTTTCCGATCACTGTTTTTCCATTTTTCTTTTTGTACAAAAAATAAATGGCAGTGTTTTCAAAATGACAACTTTATTTCACTTTTCTAAAACAAGATTAAAATCAAATCACTAAAATGAACAAACTGAACCCTTGCAGAGAGTGCCTTCCAGACTGCACCGACAACAGCACGGCTATGACTTCGTATGACTTTGACAATCCGATCAATCAAGCTGATGAAGGGGTTGAAGAAGATTACAAGCTTCCTGAAGAGCTAGCCAGATTGTTGAGACAAGAGGAAAAGGTTATCACTCCTCATCAGGAGGAGGTTGAAACGATTAATCTTGGTATAGATGAAGACGTGAAAGAAGTTAAAATCGGGGCCTGCTTACAAGACTCAGTGAAGAGACAACTGATTGACCTGCTTCAAGAATATGTGGACGTGTTTGCTTGGTCTTATCAAGATATGCCACGGTTGGACACCGACATTGTTGTGCACAAGCTGCCTTTAAGAGAAGACTGCCCACCGGTTAAACAGAAATTGCGCCGCACTCGCCCAGACATGGCAATGAAAATCAAAGAAGAGGTACAAAAGCAGTGGGACGCCGGGTTCCTTGCTGTAACTAGCTATCCGCCGTGGGTTGCTAATATAGTGCCTGTGCCTAAGAAAGATGGCAAAGTAAGGATGTGTGTTGACTACCGGGATCTGAACAGAGCCAGCCCGAAAGATGATTTCCCATTACCTCACATTGATGTATTGGTGGATAATACAGCTCAGTTCTCGGTATTCTCCTTCATGGACGGATTTTCAGGATACAATCAGATTAAAATGTCACCTGAAGACATGGAGAAGACAACTTTTATCACACCCTGGGGCACGTTCTGTTACAAGGTGATGCCATTCGGACTGAAGAATGCTGGTGCAACGTATCAACGGGCTATGGTAACATTATTCCATGACATGATCCATAAAGAAATCGAATGTTATGTGGATGACATGATTGCCAAGTCCCTCACTGAAGAAGACCACTTGGTAAATCTGCTAAAGCTATTCAAGCGTCTGAGGAAGTACCAACTGAAGTTAAACCCCAACAAATGCACATTCGGGGTGCGATCCGGTAAGCTGCTGGGATTTATTGTGAGTGAGAAAGGGATTGAAGTTGACCCTGATAAAGTCAAAGCCATTCAAGAAATGCCTGCACCAAAATATGAAAAAGAAGTTCGAGGGTTTCTAGGTAGATTGAACTACATCTCAAGGTTCATATCTCACCTTACGGCAACCTGTGAACCTTTGTTCAAATTGTTAAGGAAAGAACAGACGGTCAGGTGGAACGAAGACTGCCATAGGGCTTTTGACAAGATCAAGGAATACTTACAAGAGCCTCCAATCCTTATGCCTCCAGTTGAAGGAAGACCTCTGATAATGTACTTGACAGTATTAGAAGAGTCAATGGGGTGTGTGCTGGGCCAGCATGACGAGTCTGGTCGAAAAGAGTATGCAATATACTACCTGAGCAAAAAGTTTACCGACTGTGAACAACGTTATTCACTGCTCGAGAAAACTTGTTGTGCTTTAGCGTGGGCTGCTCGCCGACTGAGACAGTATATGCTGACCCACACCACTTTATTGATCTCAAAAATGGACCCAGTCAAGTATATTTTTGAGAAGCCAGCACTTACCGGACGGGTTGCAAGATGGCAAATGATCCTCACAGAATATGACATCAAGTACACATCTCAGAAAGCCATCAAGGGCAGTGTATTGTCCGAATATCTTGCTGAGCAACCCATTGATGATTACCAGCCTATGAGATTTGACTTCCCTGATGAAGACATCATGTTCATAAAAGCAAAAGATCATGAAGAGCCTGTTCACACTGAAGGGCCTGACCCGGAAGAAGAATGGACTATGATGTTTGATGGGGCTGTTAACATGAATGGTCGAGGTGTTGGTGCAGTACTCATTACACCTAAAGGAGTTCACATGCCTTTCTCGGCAAAACTCACTTTCAACTGCACTAACAACGAAGCTGAATACGAAGCTTGCATTATGGGCCTTGAGGAAGCCATTGACCTCAGGAGCAAGACATTGACCGTATTCGGAGATTCAGCTCTGGTAATCAATCAAACCAACGGCAAATGGTACACCCACCAGGATCATCTGATACCTTACAGGGATTATACAAGGAGGTTATTGAATTTCTTTACAATGGTCAAGCTTGAGTATATCCCTCGGGACGAGAATCAGTTTGCAGATGCTCTGGCTACCATTTCATCAATGATCAAAGTTCAAGCTGCCAACTTCGTACCTCAAATTTCAGTATCCAGACTTAACAGACCAGCATACGTGTTCGCAACAGACATTGTCAAAGATGATAAGCCTTGGTTCCATGACATTAAGTGCTTCTTGGAGGATCAAACATACCCGCCTGGGGCATCTTCCAATGATAAGAAGACTTTAAGAAGGCTAGATGGTAGTTTCTTTCTGAACACTGATGGCTCCCTGTACAAGAGAAACTTTGACATGGTACTTCTCAGATGTGTTGGTAGAACAGAAGCAGACTTGTTAATGCATGAAGTGCACGAAGGATCCTTTGGTACCCATGAAGGAGGGCATGCCATGGCAAAGAAGTTGCTAAGATCAGGTTATTACTGGATCACAATGGATGCAGACTGTTGTGCCTACGCCAGAAAATGCCCTAAATGCCAGATTTATGCGGATAAGGTGCATGTGCTTCCCAATCCTCTGAATGTGATGTCTTCACCTTGGCCCTTTTCTATGTGGGGCATTGACATGATTGGCAAGATCGAGCCAACTGCTTCGAATGGCCATAGATTCATCCTGGTTGCCATTGACTATTTCACCAAGTGGGTCGAAGCAGCTTCCTATGCAAATGTTACAAGGCAAGTGGTAGCCAGATTTCTGAAGAGAGATATCATCTGTCGATACGGAGTTCCCGAGCGAATCATTACTGATAATGGTTCCAATTTAAACAACAAAATGATGGCAGAGCTGTGCCGGGACTTCAAAATTCAACACCACAATTCTTCTCCTTATCCGCCAAAGATGAATGGCGCTGTTGAGGCAGATAATAAGAACATCAAGAAGATTGTGCAGAAGATGGTAGTCACCTATAAGGACTGGCATGAAATACTACCGTTTTCCTTGCATGGGTACCGCACGTCAATCAGAACATCCACTGGGGCAACACCGTATCAGCTTGTGTATGGTATGGAAGCAGTCCTACCTGTCAAAGTTGAGTTACCCTCCCTACGGGTACTAATGGATGTTAAGCTGAACGAAGCAGAATGGGTCCGATCCCGATACGAACAACTGAGTCTGATTGAAGAGAAAAGATTGGCTGCAATCTGTCACGGGCAGTTGTATCAGAAAAGAATGAAGAGAGCCTTCGATCAGAAAGTCAGGCACCGAGAGTACCAAGTAGGAGATCTTGTGCTAAAGAGAATCCTCCCTCCTCATACAGACCACAGGGGCAAGTGGACTCCGAATTATGAAGGACCATTTGTAGTAAAGAAAGTTTTCTCGGGTGGAGCACTGATGCTCGGCACTATGGATGGTGAAGACTTCCCGTCCCCTGTGAATTCAGATGCAGTTAAAAAATACTTCGCATAAAATGACCCGCTGGACATAAAAACAGAATGTAAGTCCAGGCAAAAATAGGGCATCCCGGCGAGTCAAAAACAGAATAAAAGACTCGGGCAAAAGTAAGGGAAAATAAACAAAAAATGTACACCCGTTGAGTTGAAAAGCCGCATTGGACGACTCAGGCAAAAATGGGTATCCCGATGGATTGAAAACCTGAAAGGGCGATCCATGCAAAATAAGGAAATAAGCGAACAACTGCATTCTGAATTCGTCTGTATCACTTGCAACTCGGTAAACTTCGGAAGGATCAAGCTTCTGTCAGAATCAGCCTTCTTCAGAAAGCAAGACGAGAAGAACGTCAAAAGTCATACGAGTCATAGCAAAGGGAAGCTCCTTGAAGCGTCACCAACATTGCCAGCTTTTTGGTTTTCTCATTTTGTAACAATCTCCTCATTTCAGGGGATTTGTTTCTTTGACTGTATCTTGCCAATTCAGGGCACACGAATTAATAAAATCAGATTTCCAGTCATGTTTCGTCTTGTACATTTTTTATTTTTTATTTTTATTTTTATTTTTTATTTTTTTTATTTTTTATTTTTTTTATTTTTTATTTTTTTTATTTTTTTTTTTGCAAAATGTCTGATGTCTCCAAAAAAAAAAACTGATTGCATAAATACAGATGCTTTTCTTCTAAAAGTCACATGCTTGCAGGAAATATACTTACTCTCAGAAGTGTCTAAACTCCTATGACAGAATCCGGTAAGGGATACCTCGGGATTATTTGTGCGTTTCCCTTATCTTTGCAGGATTGCAGGTGTCCAGAATGCAACTTGGGGCATGAAAGCTTCACTCCAGCAAGCTGACAAGTCAACACTCAGCCTTAGCACCCAAAGTGTTTTCTCCCCAGCCGAACTACCACTTGCTACCTCTCCCCATCAAAGTTGCCAGGCATCATTTCTCCAACAGGGCAGTACCAGAAGGCGCCCATATCCCCAGCCGAGTTGCCATTTCCTCCTCAACTAAGTACAAAAGTCAGGGAACCATCTCCCCACAGAACTCCAATCCCTATCCAGAAGAGCAGCGCACGAAGGGATCACAACAGAGTGACGAAAGCTTCTACAAACCCCAGCTGGTTTCCTCATTATCAAGAATGGGTCTATCAGTGACCTATTCCTCCAAACAGGCGCATCTTGTCAGATCTACAAATGATCTCATCACCAGCTGGGATGTCCATTTCAAACAGTTCGGCCAGAGATCTTCGCAGCAACGGGATCCTAATCCCGGTTTGGTATCCTTGCATAATCATGGCATTCGCATCATATTCACCCCACAAAGCGTAGCATTCCGTTTAGTACGGAGCATTACGGCAAAAATCAAACATATTGCATAATCATAAGCCGTGTCATGAATCAAACACTTGTGAATAAGGATAATCCATCAACATACAGAAAACTCCCCCCAAAATTCCCGGCAGAGATTCTCCAGCGAAAGCAGTTGCCTCACATTCACAAACACCAGTATATACTCTCTTTGGCACTTGTCCGTGTCAATACTCCCCAGTAAAGTCGCCTGAACACTCTGTGCAAACAGTACCACTCGTATTACAGATACTTTTTGACACCCGTCTGTGTCATACCCAGCAGAAAGCCAAAGAGATCCTCTTTGCACTCACATGTACTTATATAATTTCCTTGACATCCGTCCGTGTCATTTTCTCCAGCACAGTAACATAAACACTTTGTATATCAAATACTTGTTTATACTATACTTTTCTCCTTTTTCGACACTCGTCCGTGTCACCCTCACCAGCAGATTGAACACTCATCTATACATCACTCATACTTATCTTACTTATACAAATACTCGTCCGTATCTTGTATACACCGTTTATATCCCCGCAGAGTCAGCACTAGTCCATGTTCTCTGTTAACCAGTTGGTACTCGTCCGTATCATTATCTCAGAACATGTGTCAGGCGTTTGTTTCTACATGATACTCGTCCGTATCATAGTCTTAAGGATGCTCGTCCGCATCTTTAATCCATACACTGTGTCAAACCTTCTTGTGTCTTCTTGAATATAGACACTCGTCTGTGTCTACTATTCCCCAGAAGATTCCTCCCAGATTCAATACTCGTCCGTGTTCATTGTTAACCAGTTGATACTCGTTCGTATCATCATCTCTGAATACGTGTCAGTTTTTGTTTCTACCCGATACTCGTCCGTATCGTAGTCTTAAGGATGCTTGTCCGCATCTTTAATCTATACACAAACATCTAAACACTTATACCTTTTGTTTCTTGGATATAAACACTCGTCCGTGTTTACTACTCCCCCAGTAAATCACCTGCAAAGCAAATTTTCTTTTTTATCTGACATTCGTCCTGTGTCATGATAAACCCTAAGAGCAGCCGTACCCTGCTAGGTGGTCGTCCTCCACCTCTTGATGATCGTCCTTCATCATGCTCATCCGATGGCCGTCCCCATCGTTGATTTTCTATCCGGCATTCGTCCTATGTCGTGATATTTAGCAGCCGTCCCCTGCTAGGTGGTCGTCCTCCACCTCTTGATGATCGTCCTTCATCATGCTCATCCGATGGCCGTCCCCATCGTTGATTTTCTATCCGGCATTCGTCCTATGTCGTGATATTTAGCAGCCGTCCCCTGCTAGGTGGTCGTCCTCCATCTCTTGATGGTCGTCCTCCATCATGCTCATCCGATGGCCGTCCCCATCGTTGACCTTTTATCCGGCATTCGTCCTATGTCGCGATATTTTCGGCAGCCGTACCCTGCCAGGTGGTCGTCCTCCACCTTAGATGACCGTCCCTCATCTTATCCCCGACAGAGCAGCCGTCCCCTGCTAGGTGATCGTCCTTCACCTTTGATGATCGTATCTCATCATCTGTTTATTTCATTTATTCTTTAACCCGATGGCCGTCCCCGTCGTGGTCCCTTTTCCTCTTTCTGATGATCGTCCTTCATCAGTTTAGCCCGATGGCCGTCCCCATCGTTGGTTACTTTACTTTATGAACTTGATGGCCGTCCCCGTCATGTTTCATTAATCCCCAGAGAATTTTACAGATTTACTTGATGGCCGTCCCCATCATAATTCTTTTTTATCCCCAGCATGTCGGCCGTCCCCGTCATTGCTTTATTTTCCGCTTTTCCAGCATGTCGGCCGTCCCCGTCATCACTCTTTACCCAGCAGTCGTCCTCTGCTCGACGGTCGTTCTCCGTCGCCCATAGTTTACAATATAATTTATTTTCTTTTACAATCTATATCCCTTTTCTTCTTCATTCTGTGAGTGCAAATTTTGGACTGTCTTTGGTATTCAACCACAAGTTATCTTGTTTGCCTGATAAGTCGTCGCTTACATCCTGCACAGCTAACTCATGTTTGAATAGGGGCAGCTGTAAACACCCAAAATTTGCCCTCACCCATTTCACATCATGGCTTGTGATCATTTCATATGCATAAACACAATCATAGCATCTCATATCACATTTTTGATTCATTTCATTGCTTCTAAGTCATCTGCATCTAGGGTTTGTGATCTGAGCAATCCAAGAGCTTCTTGAGCCACTACAAAGGTCATCAATCACTTCAAAGGGGTCCATGTAGGTTCAAACATCATATTATATCCTTTCAAAGTCAGGAATGTCAAAGAATCACAAGAACTGAAAATGGCATGGAAGCAGAGCCAGGTTTGACTACACAGATGACCTAGAATTAGGGTTTTGGTTTCAAAGGCCATAACTCCATATTTTTTGGTCATTCTTGTTTCTATTGGTCTCTATATGGTATAGGGAGTATGCATATCAATTTTCATGAAGAAATTCCATGGGGAAGTCATCTGATCAAGAGTTGACTTTTCAAGCAAGTCAGTGCAAAATCAGGGCATCTGAGGTCCCCAATGACCCAACCAAAGGGGGTTCTTCATCATTTTGATTGTATATGATCTTTATTTGATCATGGAAGAAGTTGGAAGTTCACAAAATTGAAGAATTTCAGGTCTTTTGCAAAGTTGACTTTTTGGGCAAGTTTGACTTTTAATGAAAATGTCATTTTAGGCAACTTTTTCAACCTTTACTTTTTGATTCAAAAAAGCTTCAAATGGAAAAACTTTGGTCATGAAAGTTGTAGAATAGATCATTCCCTTTTCAAAAAGTACAAGAACATGACCTAATTCATTTTTGATCAAAAGTTATGGCTTGTCAAAGTTGGCTAAAATCACAAAATTTCAAAGTTTCTACCAAAGAGGTATTTTGCAAAATGACTTGATCAAGTGTTCTAAAGCTATCAAATGCACTTCTAAACTTCATACAAACATGTACCAAGACCTAAAAGTCAGTTTGCATCAAAGAACTTTGCATTTTCATGCCTTGAAACTCAAGAATTCATAAAGGGGCCAAGACTTGTGAAATTTGCAAAACACATCATAAGCTTTATGCAAGTTGCTGAATTGCCTCAAAACCTCTTCCATGGTTCTCCTTGTTTCAAGCTACAGCCAAGCCATGCTTTGTACCTTGGCAAAAATGGCCCATACCTCTCTTATACAAAAAGTTGACTTTGTGCATTTTGCTCCATACCAATCACACTGCTCCACAACAACTCTCTGACCTATCGAGGATTGAAATGTGTACCAAAAGCAACCCAACACATAAGAGATACAAGGCTGAAACCTCCCACAACTCAGCATTCACAAAATCTCTCCAACTTGCATTTTCCTTCGAAACACTCTCCACAAACCTCAAACACCAAAACAAACTTCACAAACAATCTCAACTCACTTCACTGATCACAAACTAACCATTGTTTTGGCCTGAAACCTCCCACATCACAAATACGATTTTCACACTCCCTTGGCCTGAGCTTCTGCCAACTTTCTCCAGAGGCTGCATAAACTCCAACTAAGTGTCAAAAGCTTCAAAGGAGGATCATTGGGACTTGTTTGAGCCAAAGAACCAGCCAGAAAGCTCCTGAATCGAAAGCTCAATCTCAGGTAGCTTCATGAACTTTTTTTATAGAACTTGCTTTTTAAGTTTCTAAATGATAAAGCATGTTTCCCTGAGTTCAATGAACTTGTTATTTTTGAAAAAGATTGAGAAATGAGGCTGTATTGTGTTTCTGAAATTTTGGCAGTTTTAGATGTTTGATTCGTATCTTGATTTTGTGTTGAAATAAATGATTTTTGTTGGTTGAATCTTGTTTAGAATGAGTTAGGGATTGATTCTGGAGAGTTTGGCATGTTTTCATGGCGTATTGAGAGAGATAGAGTGAGAGACCCGCCGGAGAAGATGACCGGAACACTGTTCCGGTCATCTGAAAGTCATTAGGGTTCAGATTAGGGCTTTAATCATAATTAAGCCAGTTTGAATGTGAGCCGTCCAAACGCGCGCGTAGTCAATTCCCGCCCCTGCCAGTTTGAACCTCAGCCCTTGGATGCGCATACTTTCCAATTTTCAGTTTAATTTCATTTTTATTTTTCATTTAATTACATTGTTTTCTCCATTTATTTAAAAATAGCAAAATCATTCTAAAAATTCTGAAATTTTTTGTACAAACTTCTATTTAATTTCAGAAACCAAAAATATTTTTATTTTTATTTTTTGCATTCAAAAATATTTTTAAATCATTTAAAAGTTTATTTTTAATTAATTAATGAGAATTAATTAATTAAAAATGCTTTTAGGTATTTAAAAAATCACCAAAAATTCATGAAACATTTAAAAACATTTAGAAACATTGTCCAACCCTCAAACCAAATTTCTTTTTTGATCTTGATGCATTTTGAGAATTTTTCATGGAATTAAAATCATTTTAAGGCATTAATTTGATCCAAACTTCCAAAAATCATTTATGCCTAACCATTGAGAGTTGGACCTTGATTCTTTTTGCATTGCATTGTGTTTAGCATGTAGTTTGTGAGATTAAATGGACATGATTTGATTTTTCATTTTCCTTTTGTTTGACATTTTTCTTGTTAAGGTACCTTAAAACCCTAGAAAACTTAGGAAAATCATAACTTGAATTAGGTTAAGAGTTGGAACCTCTCCTTTGGGCAGTGAGTTAGTATAGGATTAGGGTTCCTTTAAGTGCATTTTCAATTTTTTATCTTAATGTTTTCTTCTGTTTTTGGTTTTTGTTTGATGCATTGATCATAAACCCTAATTTGGGCTTCCATATGCATCCATCTTGCATTTGCATTCATACCTTGACTTGCCATAGTATTTTATGCATTCTTATTATTCATTAGACATCTTAAGACATATTGAAAGCATGTTTGATCATTGCATCATGTATATGCCATGTTGTATGTCATTTGCATCTCATGACTTTTTCATGTGTTCATGGTTCTAAACTTGCCCCATTTGCATCCATTTATTCATGTGATCATCCCCATGCCTTGTTTCATGTTTGCATCATCTCATAGCATCTTTAACATCATGTATGTGCTTCTGATTTTGATCTACATCATGCCATTTAATTTCATTTTGCATTGCATTGCATTTCCTTCACTAACTTTTCAGGTGGTAAGTAACTTTGGGAAGTGGATTTGCCTTCACTTCTCACATTTCGTTTTTATCTCCTTCATGCATCCTTGCTGCATCTTGATATGTGTTTGAGTTTGAGCTTGCTCATCCTTCTTCTTCTTACTTTCTTTCTTCAAGTGACTTGTCTTCTTAAATGAAGCAAGTTACTTTGTTTCTCCTGATCCTTTCATCTGCTTCCTGGTGGTTCCATTGAAGATTTTCTTTCTTAAACTTCACAAACCTTAGGAACAACCATGCATGACAATGATTAGGGTTTTGATTAGTCTCCCCACTTAGTTTTACCTTTGTGTCTCTTTTGAGTCTTCTCTTCTCATCTCATAATCAGGGACTAAACCCTAAAGGCTTTAAGGCTTTGTGGTTAAGCTTATGCATGCATCCTTCTATTAGGATGGAGTGTATAACTTTAATCCTAAGTGTTAAACCCTTAATGTGTTTAAATCCTTTAATCAATTCATCTAATAATCATCAAGACATCACACTTGTAACTTGGGCCTTGCATTAGGGTTCTAATTCTTCCTAATTGGTTAAGAAGGACTAACCCTAGTGTTAATGGACAAGTCCCCCTCAAGTTGTCTTACAAACCCTAAAAATCACCTCATCATCTTACCATTAATTAAAATCCACTTAATAAAGGCTTTGTTTTGTCATGAGTTTAATCCCTAGTCATGGATTAAGTTGAGGAGTTTTCCTCAGCTTAAACATTCTCATCTATTATCCTTCTATTAGGATTGTGTAATGAGTCTGTTTAATCCCTGATTATGGCTTAATCTCATTACTTAACACTAAACAAAAACAACAAAAACATCTAAATAATCACAAGTAGGTTAATGATCTTAATCCTACATCAGGGTTTAAGTGTGAGAATCTGACTTCACACTTAAGGTATTCTCATTACCCCTAATCAGAGGGAAGATGTGATGAGTTTACTAAATCCATTGGTTTAGGACTAAGCTCATTAACTTATGACAAACTCTCAAAAGCAATAAAAGACTGAAAACTCAAAAACAAACAATAATCGTCTCCTCCAGGATTCTTTTCTCATCATCTTCACTCACAAACGAGAACTTGCTTCTTCCGTCTAATGCAAGACAGTTTGCATCTGAGCCAGATAGGTCATACACTTGAGCATAGACAAGCAAGCAGTTCACAAGTCAATTCATATTTCAGTCTCTTTGGGTCGAACTACAGTGTTCTGACTTCCTCATTGCACGAGAGGATACGTAGGCATAACTTAACGGTTATCGAACAAAAGTCTCTGTATATTCCCCCTCTTTCAGCTTCATTCTTTTAGCCTCATATTCTTGAGCATTTCATTCTTGTTCCTACACTGACACATCATTTATACACTACACTTCTTTACACTGACACCTGTGCACCTTTTCCAGCTCTCTTTACACACAAATCGCACTGACACTACCCCTTTAAAACACAAATCTTTTAAGCGTGGATCCCGTCGAGTACGGCGGACAATCTGGGTGCTAATACCTTCCCAGGTTGTAACCAACCCCCTTTCTCAGTCTCTCTGGTTCGCAACCGTCTTATCCATATCTTTCTAGGTCTATACAGCATTACCTTTCCTCTGGGATAAAAATGCCTAGCTGGCGACTCTTTCATTCCCTGTGAGTTCACTCCTATGTGTTCTCACATCCTCCTCTCGCCGACCGTTCGCGTCTGTACCATATTCGAGCCCGGTCTCGTCTTTTGGGAGCGACAGAACCCTCTTCATATATTATCCGTGGATATATGGTATAAGACAGACGAGCCTTCTTTGAGCAAACCTGTTACGCCAGGTGCAACAATAATAATTGGTGCTTGAGACAGACGAACCTCCTTCGGATATACCTGTTACGCCAGGACCGGTACCCGTTTTGACATTTGTTCCCACAGTCAGGATTTTAAACCTCTTCAATACAGACGAGTATTGGATGATCATCAAGATAACACAGACGAGTGCCAAAAGTCAATGATACAGACGAGTATCAGACGATGATCTAAGAAACACAGACGAGCGCTTCAAGCAATGATACAGACGAGTATCAGTCACTGGTACAGATGAATACCAGGAATTCAAACACAGACGAGCATTACAACTATTAGATACCAAACACAGACGAGTACTGGAAATTGCAGACGAGCAAACAACAAAGATTACATATCAAACACAGACGAGTGTTGAAAATTGCAGACGAGCAATAGAAAATATCAAACACAAACGAGTGTTGGAGATTGCAGACGAGCAATATCATGGTAATCATGGGCCACTGCTGGGGAAAGCAAACAGGCAATACCAAAGTGATAACACAGACGAGTGTTGAAAGATGCGGACGAGCACTAATAAAGTATGAACACACAGACGAGCACCAGAAAGGTGCAGACGAGCAACAAACAAATGCTTGATTGGCCACAAGAGTTATAACTCTGCAGGGGAAGAATAAGTCAAGAGGCCTTGACACCTAACTCTGACTGGGGTGATGAATACCTGTCTGTATCATCATATTAACCAAAAGAATGGCAACTTTGCTGGGGGAAATTTCACTGATGGGAGTGAAAATCAACTATGAACTCTGTGGGGAAGGATCATCTTCAGACTTGGCTGGGAAAGATGCTTCAACAGGACTCTAGATGGGGAGAGAATTTTGCTAATTCTAATATCTAAGGGGACATCAGGCATTCAGCTTCCTGCTGGGCATACTCCACTGGGGAATAATAAACTACTTGGGAGAATGTGACGCCATCCTGCAACCTGCAACAACAGAAAACACAAGTGTGCCCCGGGGACTTGCATGGTATGATCTGTTCATCAATCGTCACCCAACACTCAAAGAGGGTTTCAAATGTTTCCATGCAATGTCATTTTTCTTTCAAATTATCACCATGTTTTAAATGCAATGCTATTCTTGCCAAAAATTCAGGACATTTTGCAAACAAAAATAAACACAACACAGCTTTTTTGACTGAATATTCTTTTTATTGAAGGGCCTCTAAATAGGCAAAGATTTACATCAGGAAGCAACCACCTGGAAAGAGGTAGCCACCATAAAATTGAGAAAATAAACTATCCTAATGGCAATGGGCACGACATCCCAATGAGTTCCATTTCTGCTATGACCAGCATATCTTCAAAACTCTCCATTCTTGCCTTTGCATTCTGAGAAGATGAGGGGACTGATTCCAACCCTTCTGATATTGTCAAGCTGTACGAAACGATGACTTGGTTCAGGTTACTCAGATCGCAGTTGTTCGCTTATTCCCTTGTTTTGCGTGGATCGCCCTTTCGGGTTTTCAATCCACCGGGATACCCTTTTTGCCTGAGCTGTCCAATGTGGATTTTCAACTCAGCGGGTGTACATTTTTTATTTATTTTCCTTAACTTTTTCCCTAGCTTTTTATTCTGTTTTTAGCTCGCCGGGATGCCCTTTTTTTGTCTGGACTTTAATTCTGTTTTTGTGTCCAGCGGGTCTTTTTATGCGAAGTATTTTTAACTGCGTCTGAGTTAACAGGGGATTGGAAATCTTCTCCATCTATAGTGGTGAGCATCAGTGCTCCTCCTGAGAAAACCTTCTTCACTATGAATGGTCCTTCGTAATTTAGGGTCCACTTGCCCCTGTGATCTGAACCTGGAGGAATGATCCTTTTCAGCACAAGCTCTCCCACTTGATACTCCCGAGTACGTACTCGTTGGTCGAATGCTCGCTTCATTCTCCTCTGATAAAGCTGACCATGACAGATAGCCGCTAATCTCTTTTCCTCAATTAGACATAGCTGATTGTAACGAGCACGCACCCATTCAGCCTCATCAAGCTTCACATCCATCATCACACGCAATGAAGGAATCTCTACTTCAACAGGCAGGACTGCCTCCATGCCATATACCAGAGAGAAGGGAGTTTCCCCAGTTGACGTCCTGACTGACGTTCGGTACCCATGCAGCGCAAATGGTAACATCTCATTCCAATATTTGTAAGTGACAACCATTTTCTGCACAATCTTCTTGATATTCTTGTTTGCTGCCTCTACCGCACCATTCATCTTTGGTCGGTAAGGAGAAGAATTGTGATGCTGAATCTTGAAGTCCCGACACAACTCTGCCATCATCTTGTTGTTGAGATTGGAACCATTGTCACTAATGATTCTTTCGGGCACTTCGTATCTGCATATAATGTCTCTTTTCAGGAATCTAGCCACCACTTGACGAGTAACATTGGTATAGGATGCTGCTTCCACCCATTTTGTGAAGTAATCAATCGCGACCAAGATGAAGCGATGACCATTTGAAGCAGTAGGCTCTATCGTCCCGATCATGTCAATATCCCACATAGAAAAGGGCCAAGGAGATGACATGACGTTGAGCGGGCTAGGAGGAACACACACTTTGTCTGCATATATCTGGCACTTGTGGCACTTACGAGTGAATGAACAACGGTCTGCATCCATTGTCATCCAGTAATACCCCGATCTCAGCAATTTCTTAGCCATAGCATGCCCTCCTGCATGGGTACCGAAAGATCCCTAGTGGATTTCCTGCATCAACAGGCTTGCTTCGTGTCTATCCACGCATATGAGCAAGACCATGTCAAAGTTTCTCTTGTACAAAACCCTGTCTGTATTCAAGAAGAAGCTAGCAGCAAGTCGCCTTAAGGTCTTCTTGTTGTTGGAAGATGCCCCAGCTGGGTATTCTTGCTTTTCCAGGAATAACTTGATATCAAAATACCAAGGTTTCTCATCAGACACGGCGTCTACAGAGAAGGCATGAGCTGGAGCATCAAGCTTGGAGATGTCAATTTTGGGCACATAGTTCCAACACAAGACTTTGATAGACGAAGAAAGAGTGGCCAATGCGTCGGCAAACTGATTTTCATCACGTGGTATGTACTGAAGCTTGACTGTGGTGAAGAACGTCAACAGTTTTCTAGCGTAATCCCTGTAAGGAATTAGATGCTCTTGATGCGTATACCACTTGCCGGTAACTTGGTTAATGACGAGGGCTGAATCTCCGAATATATCGAGGGTCTTAATCCGAAGATTAATAGCCTCCTCTATTCCCATTATGCATGCCTCGTATTCCGCTTCATTGTTGGTGCAGCCAAAAGTAATTCTGGCAGCGAAGGGAAAGTGAACACCTTCGGGAGTGATAAGAACGGCTCCAACTCCACGTCCATTGATATTGACTGCCCCGTCAAACATCAACTTCCATTTGGATTCAGGGTCTGGCCCCTCCTCCGGAAGTGGTTCCTCGCAATCGTTTGCTTTGAGGTACATGATGTCCTCATCAGGGAAATCAAACTTCATTGGCTGATAATCATCTTCAAGAGGTTGATGTGCAAGGTAATCCAACAATACACTTCCCTTGATGGCTTTCTGAGAAGTATACTGGATGTCATATTCTGTTAAAATCATCTTCCACCTAGCAACCCTTCCGGTTAACGCTGGTTTCTCAAAGATGTACTTGACAGGATCCATTTTGGAAATTAGCAGTGTGGTATGAGTCAACATGTAATGTCTCAGTCGGCGAGCAGCCCATACCAAAGCACAACAAGTTTTCTCGAGCAGTGAGTAATGGGATTCACAGTCGCTAAACTTTTTGCTAAGGTAATAAATAGCGTACTCTTTTTGACCAGACTCGTCATGTTGGCCTAGAACACACCCCATTAACCCTTCTAGCACAGCCAAGTACATGATCAGAGGTCTTCCTTCGACTGGAGGCATTAGAATGGGAGGCTCCTGCAAATATTCTTTTATCTTGTCGAAAGCTCTTTGGGAGTCTTCATTCTACCTGACCATTTGCTCTTTTCTTAGCAATTTGAATATTGGTTCGCACGTGGCAGTTAGATGAGATATGAACCGAGAAATGTAGTTCAACCTCCCTAAAAACCCGCACACTTCTTTTTCTGTTCTCGGTGCAGGCATATCTTGAATTGCTTTTACCTTTGCAGGGTCTACCTCAATCCCTTTCTGACTAACAATGAAACCCAGCAGTTTCCCGGAACACACTCAGAAAGTGCACTTGTTTGGATTCAACCTCAGCTTGTATTTTATCAGTCTATCAAACAGCTTCTTGAGATTGACCAGATGCTCTTCTTCGTCTCGGGACTTAGCAATCATATCATCCACATAACACTCAATCTCCTTGTGTATCATGTCATGGAACAATGTGACAATCGCCCGTTGATAAGTTGCCCTGGCGTTCTTCAAACCAAAGGGCATGACCTTGTAGAAGAATGTACCCCACGGGGTAATGAACGTTGTTTTCTCCATGTCTTCCTGTGCCATCTTAATCTGATTATATCCGAAGAAGCCATCCATGAAGGAAAATACCGAGAATTGAGCAGTATTGTCTACCAACACATCAATGTGTGGTAACGAAAAGTCATCTTTTGGGCTTGCTCTATTTAAATCCCGGTAGTCAACACACATCCGGACCTTGCCGTCCTTCTTTGGTATAGGTACAATGTTAGCTACCCAAGGTGGATAACTAGTTACGGCAAGGAAACCATCATCCCATTGCTTCTGAACCTCCTCTTTGATCTTCATCGCCATGTCAGGACAATTTCTTCTCAACTTCTATTTCACAGGAGGACAGTCTTCTCTTAATGGTAGCTTATGCACAACGATATCGGTATCCAACCCTGGCATGTCTTGATACGACCAAGCAAAGATATCCACATACTCACGCAGCATACCAATCAACTCTTTCTTTACTTCGGCCTGCAGACTGGCCCCAATTTTGATCTCTTTCTTCACATCTTCCGTGCCGATGTTGATGATCTCAATTTCTTCCTGATGAGGCTGAATAACCCGTTCCTCTTGTTTCAACAATCTGACCAATTCTTCAGGTAGTTCACAGTCTTCCTCAACCCCTTCATCAGCTTGGTAGACAGGATTGTCAAAGTCACGCGTGGTCATAGCAGGAACGTTATCAATGGAATCCGGATGATCAACACTGCACAGATAATGTGCTTATTTCAGAATCTGCTTATTTTTGAAAGAGACGCAAACACAAAAACAAAAAGGAAAAACACATTGCCATTTTTATATTTTTGTGAAAAATTTAAAAACAAAGAAAGATAACACAATTTGTCTGAAAATGTCCTTTTATTTCATGGTAAAATAAGTGCATAACAAACATGGTGGCCCAATACAATGGATCCTAGCATCTTGGGCAGAATGCTGGATTTGACAATGCAGTATGATAAGAAAAGGAAACAAATAAATTACTCTGAGTGCCAGGTAACTTGGACAATGTCTTCAGCAGACCAGTTCTTCAGCTCCTCTCCGGGCGCACACGGATGAATCCAATTGTCCCAGTCACCGTCACTGTCTCCATCTTGGCTTGTCACACAGATTTGGTTGCGGTCGAGCATCCCAGCGCTTGTAAAAGTAATGGCTTTACCACTTGGAGTAGATCCACCAGGCTGATAACCCAAGCCAAACTTGTCGTCTTTCTTTTCCAATTCCAACAATTTGCCCCAGCCTTGGGCGCTTCCTGACTGAACTACCTCCTTTGCTTGCTTGTATGAATGGATGGAGGTACCTTCTTTCTCACTGCTCTTCTCTACAGGAGTCAAGATGATGACGTTAACTGCTTCGAAGGCTTGACATAGAGTCTCGTGGATCTCTCTGTCCATCTCTACATATTTGAATGTTGATAAGTGGCTTACAAAGATGTCTTCCTCTCCGCACACTGTGATTACTTGGCCATCAACCACATATTTGAGCTTCTGATGCAGAGTGGAAGTTATAGCTCCGGCAGCATGAATCCACGGGCGTCCCAACAAGCAGCTATACGCGGGCTGAATGTCCATGATGTAGAAGATACTTTTGAATACTTGAGAACCTATTTTCACGGGTAACTCAACTTCTCCAAATACTGATCTTCTGGACCCGTCAAAAGCTTTGACAATCAAATCACTGGGCCTCAGGACTATACCATCAACATTGAGCTTCATTAATGCTTTCTTCGGAAGTACATTAAGAGAAGAGCCTGTGTCAACAAGGACATGCGACAACACAACACCCTTGCAATCCATAGTAATATGTAGCGCTTTGTTATGGTTTCGGCCCTCTGACGTGAGGTCTCTGTCTGTAAAGCCCAACCCGTGGCTTGCATTCACACTGCTCACTACAGCTTCAAGTTGATTGACAGTGATTTCTTGAGGAACATAGGCCATCTACAGCACCTTCAACAAGGCCTCTCTGTGTGCAGGAGAACACATCAGCAAAGATAGAATGGATATCTTGGAAGGTGTCTGGTTCAACTGTTCGACCACCCTATAATCACTCTTTTTAATGATCCGCATAAATTCCTCGACCTCTTTCTCAAAGGTTCCCTGACCAACAACAGGAGTTATTGTCTCATCAGTCAAAGCTTGCTTTCCTTTAGCCTTTGTCGAAGCCTCAGCCTCAGGATCTCCTCTCAGCACTGGGGGAGAAAATAAACGACCACTTCTTGTAAAGCCTCCAACACCTCCGACATTCACTACAGTCGGGTCAATAGCAACACACTTACTCTCAACTTTCTGTCCAGCCACGTACACATCTGAGCCGTAATGCCATGGAATGGCTTTATCATCTGTATAAGGAACAGGCCCAGGAACAGTGATAGTCACAGGACTAACTTCAGGAGCATAAATGGTCACCGGCTCTCTTCTAGCAGGCATCTCAGCTTCATCATAGAATATGGTAATAGTGGACACATCATCAGCTTCATTACCAACTTTGTTAAACTGCAAGGATCCTTCATCAATCATACTCTGCAACCCCATCCTCAGGTCTTCACACCCATTCTCTGAGTTCAAACATTTCTTACAATCAAAACTGCATCCTGGAAACACTTGACCATTTAACAGCTTCTCTTTCACTACCAACAACGGAGTCTTCACTTCTTCTACACTCAGAATCAGACTTAACTTCTCACAACTATCAACAACATTGATTCTAGCCCCTCTGTGATTCGGAATAGGGTTTGAAGTAACATTCGGCGGTGGTGCGAAGTTAATCGCCTTGGAGTCTATCAGATCTTGAACTTTGTGTTGTAGTGACCTGCACTTCTCAGTCGAGTACCCGGGTACCCCTGAATGGAAAGCGCATCTTGCATTGACATCGTACCCCACCGGAAGCTCTCCAGGTGGTGGTGGTGCCAAAGTTCTTAATTGTATCAGATTCAGGTCCAGCAATCTTGGTAGCAAAGCAACATATGTCATGGGGATTGCCTCAAGCACCCTATTAGCCGGGCGAGTTTGCCTTGGCTGATAAGGTCTCTGTTGATAGTTATTGCGTGGTGGCTGTTGTTGTTGTTGTTGTTGAGGTGGTGCCTGCTGCACAGGATTGGAAGGAATTGTGACTGTTGCCACATGCTCATATGATGATCTTCTATACCCTCGGCCCCGTCCTCGGCCAAACACAGCATTGGTCTCATCCTCCCTTCTTCTCGGGGGTCCGCTGAAAGCTTTTCTTGCTCCATTCGAAGTGCTCGCACTTGTATCCTGAATCTTTCCCATTTTTAATAAAGTCTCAACCCTCTCTCCAGCAATTACTATGTCGTTGAACTTGGTAGCTGAACAAGACGCCAATCTTTCGATAAACACACCTTGCAATGTCCCCATAAACATATCAGCCATCTCATTCTCCGGTAGGGGTGGTTGCACTCTGGTAGCAAGCTGACGCCACCTCTGAGCATATTCTTTGAAACCCTCCTTAGCAGTTTGAGACATGTGTTGCAATTGAGTGCGATTTGGAGCCATGTCCAAATTATACTGGTATTGTCTCACAAAAGCCTCTGCCAGGTCCTTCCAGCTCTTAATGTTGACTCTGCTTAACTTCATATACCATTCCAGGGAGGCCCCAACCAGGCTGTCCTGGAAAGAGTACATCCATAGCTTTTCATCATCAGTGTGAGCAGCAATCCTTCCTACAAAGGACTGAAGATGAGTCTTTTGGCATGATGTGTCATTGTATTTCTCAAAATTTGGGACCTTGAACTTGTAAGGGATTCTAACCCCTGGAACCAAGCCCAAGTCAATAATGTCAATCCCAAAGAATTCTGGGATTGAATAGCCCTGATTTGTTCTGCCATCTCCTCAAACTTCCTGTTCATCTCAGCCCCCTGACCTTCAACTTCGTCCAGCAGAGTGAACTGTTCGTCTTGTTTGTCCATTTGGACATTATTCAGTCCATCATTGATTATAGTAACCCCTGGTTGTGTTACAGGGATTTCAACTTGACGGGCACCCGCACCGTTACGATTACCTCCCTCAGCAGTACCGTTGTTTCTGGCTTGACCATTTTCTATCAACTCCCGCAGACGTTCTTGATTCTGACCCATGCCTGCCATCAAGGTCATAAAATTGTCCATCCTTAGTCTCAAGTCAGCTAAGTCATCTTGCATCTGATCCACGATTCTCTCTCTATTGACCTTTGTTGGATATCTGTGTGCGATTGGCTGTTCTCGAACTTTCCTGGGAGCTATAGTGCCTGAAACAGAAAAGACATTAGGAACTGGTGGCCACACTTGTAAAACAAGAAAACAGGTGATATGTATGCAATGCAGTTGTTTATGTTTTCAATCCCAGGTCATTCATGCCCCGGTTCCGGCATTTAGCAAAGAAAACCAGATGGATACTGATCCCCGACTTTCAGAAACCTTCGCATAGAAACCACATTCAAACCATAACAGCAAGCACATAAAAAGGTCAACTGAAAAGCCTCATAACATAAATCAGCCTATAAGGCAAACATAACAGAATTCCCCGTAGGGTACAAGTTTCTAAGAAGAAAAGCAAACAACCAAGATTCCTACAACATGTATGTAGGTAATCCAAATACAAGGGAAACAAACTAAGAAGCAAAAACACTGCCTGAGGACCCTGAACTTCCCTCACCAAGCCCCAATTCAGACCTAGCTTTCTTGACTCCAACCATCAACTTGAGGTCTTCAATCTCTTTAAGTGCTGCTTCTAAGGTGGTCTGCATCTTCAGCAATTTCTCTTCAGCTTCATTCTTGGCCCGGTTGGCAAGATGGTACAGATTAACCATTTCAGTGTTCTCCACTCTGACTTCATGCAACTGGGCTTCCAACTTCTTGAACTCTTCTAAAGACACAGTATTAGTAGACTCAGCAACTGGAGGAACTGGAGGTGAGAATGGCAGCAATACCCTTCTGGCTTTGTCTCTCAACCAAGCCTCATACTCCGGGAAGGTCTGATTGTTGCACTTTCCGAAACTAGCTATCCCTTCTCCCTTGATACACTTCCAAGCTCCAGCAACCTTCCTCACTAAAGGCATATTGTCCTTTACAGGGAAGTAGAAAATAGGGGTCAACTTCAATTCTTCTGGTACCTCTCTCAAGGCATATCCCAACTGTCTTCTTAACAAGATTGGATTGTAGTTGATCCCTCCAGTTACTCCCAATAAAGGTACACTAAGATAGCTCCCGCAACTAGTGATGAAACGTGCACCTTGAAGCCTCTGAGTAATCCACCTGACATCCTTGGCAAGTAAACTTTCCAGCTTCTGAGCCCATACCAAGGTATGATCACTAAACACTCCAGTACTAGGCAGATGCCTCATGAACCAAATATGAAATAAAGGAGCGCAACAACGAACTAAACCTCCCCCCTTCTTCTCAGTTTTGTAGTGCACCGAGTAATACAAATCTCCGAGCAATGTAGGCACATGATTCTTCAGCAACAAGAGATGTATGGCATTCATGTCTATGAACTTCTCCATATCTGCAAACAAAATAATGCCATAGATAGAAAGAGCCAAGATAGCACAAACAGAATCCCATTCTTCCTCAACAACCAACTCTTCCACCTTCTTTACCAAAGTCTCCAAAGAAAACCCAGGTACACCTCCCTTAATGATGGTCATAAAATTCACAGCATAAGTGCTCAAATAAAGAGCCTTAGCAATAGCCTCAGGTGCAGGTCTACTCATCTCAGCATTGAACGAAATCTGGTCTCAAACAGGAACTCCCAAGATCAAAGCATACTCCTCCAGCAAAGGGCCTAACTGAAAATCAGGAAAAGTGAAACAACGGAGCTGAGGATCATAATACTGAAGCAGGGTATGAATGTCACTTCTCTCAGAAGGATCTAACTCTACCACCACATCCAGAATACTCCCATAAGCCTTCCTAAATCTCTCTACATGATTGGGTGTGATCAGCTTCACCATCTTCTTTAACAGGCCAACCTTAGTGTCAGAAAACTTGAAATGAATATTATGCTTGCGAGGATCTTCCATCTCTGAAGAGGATACTGGAACCGGAAGCAAAGATATGAACCTGTGAATGAAAACAAAACATGATTAATGATGAAATGATGCAATGCAAATGCAAATGCAAAGACATATGATCCATCTGGGACTGTCTGGAATCTGGATGCCAAAACCAAGTGATCAGAAACCCAAATCCTCTGGATAACAACCCACAAACACTCAGATAATCTCAGATAACATAATCAGGAACCAGATAAACTCAAGAACTCCGGAACCAAAGTAACTGTATCAAAACATGAGACTGCACTGGTAATAAAATGTGGTCTGCCACTGCCACCACTGGAAAGGGTTGTTTCCACAAAGGTTCTCAATGATCGGTCCCCAGATGCACATAACTATCAAGGTCCTATCCCGAAGTGGAGGAAATCCCCACACAAGATATTTCCAAGACGATCGCAATCTGGGCGTGAAACACATCGCCACTCATCATGTCAAATGTGAGTACAATATGTCCACTCTAATCCTATAGTGCACTCAAGTCGGGTACTTGGCTTATCTCTCAGAAACAGTATCACCCGAGCCCACCAAACAGAAAACCAGTCCAGATAGTCCAGTATGATATCTATGCTGCGGAAAATACAACAAGCCACGACAAACAAATATCACCCAAAGAAATTGTAAAGAAAGCTGTAAACAAAACTGTAAAGAAACAACAGTAAAATACAACAAGCCACATCAAACAAACATCACCCAAAGAAACAGAAACACACAAGCGCTAGGAGAGACTCACAGGGGAACCAGAGATTCTGGGTTCGGTCCCCAGCAGAGTCGCCAGCTGTCGCTCCCCGGATTTCCATCCTGGTACAAACGCGAAAGTGGCGCGGGAAAGAATAGAGTCGCCAGCCAGGCATTTTTATCCCGAAGGAACGGGAATGGTAATGATGCACAAACCAGAAGAAAGAAGAGGAAGGACACGGGTCCTGTGAACCAAAGAGACTGAGTTCGGGAGTCGGTTACGACCTGGGAAGGGTTCCTGCAAATGTGTAAACCCATCCCCAATCTCACAGGTGTGCTCCGGGTCAAACATCACGGACTCTCAAAGCCGAATAGCAATAATACTTTCACCATTTCCGAGAAATGGCTCATGACCAAATCAGGGAATCGGTTAGGCATTATGTACTACACAGGGAGGCCTCAGCTGAGTCCGGGAAAAACAAGCATCCCTTATAAGTTCCCAGCTTTAAGCGCTGAAATCGAGAAATAATAGTACATTCAGCCCGTAGGATACAGTACTAATGTCGTACGACTAGATGCTTTGACTGAGTTCCTATAAGAGAACCAGGCCATCCTATGCGAGTCCCCAGTGGACCCTCGGGTGCGAATGGGTTTGCCACAAAATGTGGTCTGCCACTGCCACCACTGGAGAGGGTTGTTTCCACAAAGGTTCTCAATGATCGGTCCCCAGATGCACATAACTATCAAGGTCCTATCCCGAAGTGGAGGAAATCCCCACACAAGATATTTCCAAGACGGTCGCAATCTGGGCGTGAAACACATCGCCACTCATCATGTCACATGTGAGTACAATATGTCCACTCTAATCCTATAGTGCACTCAAGCCGGGTACTTGGCTTATCTCTCAGAAACAGTATCACCCGAGCCCACCAAACAGAAAACCAGTCCAGACAGTCCAGTATGATATCTATGCTGCGGAAAATACAACAAGCCACGACAAACAAACATCACCCAAAGAAACTGTAAAGAAAGCTGTAAACAAAACTGTAAAGAAACAACAGTAAAATACAACAAGCCACAGCAAACAAAAATCACCCAAAGAAACAGAAACACACAAGCGCTAGGAGAGACTCACAGGGGAACCAGAGATTCTGGGTTCGGTCCCCAGCAGAGTCGCCAGCTGTCGTTCCCCGGATTTCCATCCTGGTACAAACGCGAAAGTGGCGCGGGAAAGAATAGAGTCGCCAGCCAGGCATTTTTATCCCGAAGGAACGGGAATGGTAATGCTGCACAAACCAGAAGAAAGAAGAGGAAGGACACGGGTCCTGTGAACCAAAGAGACTGAGTTCGGGAGTCGGTTACGACCTGGGAAGGTATTAGCACCCAGATCGTCTGCCGTACTCGACGGGATCCACGCTTGCAAAGAAACTGTTTCAAAGGGTGAGGGTATGAAAGCTGCTGCAAAAATAAACTGAAACTGGAAATGGAACTGAGAAAAGAAATGAAATAAGAAATGAGAAGGAAAAAACGTAGGGAAAATAAAGATTATGCTCGAACGGGCCCTACCCCGCTGCCTACGTACCTCATCAGGATAATGAGGATCAGAGACGCCGTAGTTCCCCTAACTAGGGGTAGAAAAGGAATTGCTTGTGAATTAAGGCTTGAACTGCCTATGCCATTGCTCAGGTGTTGCAGACTCGGACGACGAGTGCGTAACTGTCTTGCAAAGTGACAAGTAGGAGCAAGTTCGCGTACAGAGCGAATGAGATGAGAAAAGAATTCCTGAAGGAAAGACGCTTATTGTTGGTTTGTGTTTTTTAGAAGCTTTTATGAGTGAAATTTGCATAGGTAAATGTACCTAAGTCTTACTCACTGGGGTGTGTACGTCTCACATCATCCCGAAATGGAATGTGCAAGAGGCACACCTATCTAAGGAGGAAATCCCCAGAGCTAGTCCCACAAGTGAAGGCTCAGACACACTGACCTATTAACATTTATTAAGTGTTTTTTTGGAGATTTTTTTGGTTAAGAAGTGTTTTTTAGCTTTTCTTTGTGAGGTAATCTCATGCTAAGACCTATCCACCACGAGGGATAACTTACACCTCTCCCCGAAATGGAACGCGTGCAAGTATCTCATAGCAAAGTCTCATGTCACATGAAAGTACTCAACCTTTATTAAGTGAATTAGAATTAAATTTGAATATGAGAAGAGAAAGCACCAAAGGGTCTAAAGGTAAAACATCTAATGGGGGACTAAAGAATCCTAAGTGTTGTCATGCATGGATATCCTAAGGTTAATGTGGTTTTCTATCCTAATGAAGAATGAAAGAAGAAGAGAAGAAGAAGAAAAAGAAGAAGGGGGATGAGTAAGGTATAAGCCCAACAAGCAAAGGGTTAGCACAATAAAGAATAAGAAGAGAAGAGATGAGATTTGGAGATGTGGGAATCACTTCCACACCTCTCACTTACCATAGCCCCTGCAAGGTTAGCAACATGAGCATAAAAGCAAAACCAACTGGACTTAATGACATGCCAACATCATGCAAACATAAGTGAAGTCATATATACAAATGCTCAATGGATATGCAAGTTACAAAAATGAGAGAAAAAGCATGCAAGTCAATTAAGATGCAACATGAATCACATGGCAAACAAATGCAAACTTAAGAAGATGCAAAGCAACAATGCACAAACATGAACTCAAAGCCTACAACCAGAACCAAATCAAGTTAAAGAACAACTTTAGAAGCAAGAGAGATGAAGAGAAGAGAAGCACAACATCAAACAATCACAAAATGGAAGGAAAGAAGTAAAGAGATTAGGTGAAAGCACATAATAATGGAAGAACTTAAAAGATAAGCCAAATACAAATATTTCTAAGACACAAACCCTAAGCTAAGATCAGAAAGGTACCCACACCCCAAAGAGACCCCAAATGAGAAGAAGAAGTTGGCACAAGTGCCCTTCTTAACCAATAAGAGACCTTATGATCAAAAAGGAAGCAAAATGGGACAAGGTATGAACAAAAATTCACATCAAATCAACAATGCATCTAAAAATTCCACAACTTAGGACAAATGATCCTCAAACATGATATAACAATGAGCCAAAAGGATTGGAAGCAATTCAGAAGCTAGATAGGTCAAATGAAGACAAGAACATGAACTAGGGTTAAAAACTTCCTTCACAAGTCAAGAACCAAAATCCAAAGAAAAAATTTATAAAAATCAGGGGAAAAATCACACATGAACTACATCTTCTTATGAATCCAGAGGAAAAAGAATCAACAAGAAACTCAAAATAATGAACCCTATGGAAATCGGACAAGGCAGCTTGCACCAAAAGGAATTAAAATGAATTAATTAAGAGAGGAAATTAATTGACACGTGGATATTAAGAAAAAATGGAAAAGAAAAATATGAAAAAATAAAGAAAACTCAAATGAACATTCAAGAATTAATTTGGAATTTTTTGATGATTGGAAGTATTTTTAATAATTAAAAAGCAACATGGAATAAAAGAAATAAAATGAAAAAGAAAATAAAATAGGAAAAAGAAATTGGGGTGCAAATAGAAAGGATTCACGTTCAAATGAATTGGGCTTATGGTTATGGGGGTGTGGATATCAAACAGGGCCTATTGGGTTGCGCTGGAATACAATTCATAAGGTGGAAATTCAGAGGAAATAAATGGAAAATAAGCTGGCCGTGAGATGGATCCAACGCACACTGAGAGGAGCCTCATTAAATGACGTGGCGTGTTTATTGGTTATGAGGCTGAGGAGCACATGAGTTATGGTGTGGTGAGAAATATCATGAATTAAAACAGAAACACATGGCATGTGAGAGAGAGGCTGGGTTCATTAATGAGGTGTCAAGATCTGGGCGCGTGTGAGGAAAGATCCAATGGACCAAGACTTGTCTTCTTCGTTGAGAAACCCTAGCAACCAATTTGCAGATTCTGGTGACCGGAGCTAGGGCTCCGACACCGGAAGTTACACCAGATGAACAAACATTAAAAGAAATGAATAATAAGCTCCAGATTGGGTAAACAAGGTTCCCTGAGTTCAAATATGGACACGAAAAGTTCAATAGATCCATGGATTCTCTGGATCGAACACAAACAGAAATGACCATGAAATTTCAAATTCAAAATACAAGCTCTACAATGCACCAAATTCAAAAGCAAAAACAGTAGAGTGATCAGTGAACATCAAAGATCAAGAAACACACCAACATTTTCATTTCCAGATGCGAAGATTCAGAAGCTTACCTGAGCTTGCAGATCTTGAAAATGCTTGCTAGAAGTCCAGATGATGAAGCTAATCCACTCCAAATGCTCTCTAGTTGCAAAATAAATGCAACTAGAGCCTTGAATCTTGCTGGATCTTGAGCTTTGCAAGCAACTGCCCTGAAATGGCAAGGTTCTTGATCTTGAGAGATAGCTTGAACAATGGTGTGATTAATGATCCTGAGCTTCCAAGGATCAAGGATCTACAATTTGTTTTTGGAGAGAGCTAGTGTGTGAGGAGATTTGAGAGAAAATGCAAGTTATGCACAAACTTGGAAGCTGAAGAATGAGAGAGAACTGAGGCAAGCTGAAACCCTAATTTGTTATATATCCTTTCATGAGCCAATGCTGAAAAAATGAAGAAGTTTGCACGTGTAGATCACATGTTTTTTGTGAATTTGCAAATTTTGCAATTTTGTGATGAGAGCATGAAACACTCATGAATTCTCTTGCCTTCAGCCCATGTGCACTCTAAATCCAACCCTTAATTTGAATCCAAAAGATCTTGGCCATTGGATTAGAGTATCACACTCTTTTCATGTTCATGCATTTTTTACACTTTTGGAATGACATTCTTGTTGTGCACGAATTTGTGAATTTCTTTGGAGAAAAGTATGTCAAATACATTGCATTTTAATTTTGCAAACTTATTTGATCCATACCAACCCTTAAAATCAAGCTTTATGACTTTTGGCTTTTGGTGCATGCATGAAATTTTACTTTTGCCCTAATTTTGAAGGAATTTTCGTGGGCCTTAGATTCCAAACCAAGAATGCTATGAAAAAGTACTTGTACTTTTTGAAAATGGGAGGCCTTAATCTCCAACTTTCATGTTTGACTTTGGTCCATTTGAAGAATTTTTGATTAAGTTAAGGTCACTTGAATTTTAGGGCAAAAGTTGCCAAAAATGGAATTTTCTCAAAACCAACTTTGTACCAATTTTGCAAAACCCCTCAAAACTTCATGATTCTTGAACTTTGAACTTTCCAAATATCTTCTAACATTGTAAGAACATCCCTTGGCTAGAAAAATTGGGTTGGACCCCTTGAAACCACACAGTTGACTTTTTTAGGGCACAATTGACCAATTACTTCATCTGCAAGCAACTGAAGAATTTCCTGACTTCCACAAGGAATTTTCTCACCAAAATTGGTACCTAGGATCCTCTTGACATATAAAAGACTTTGCCCAAATGAAATGGCCAAAGTTTTAAGGTTTTCAAGCTTGAATCTCAAACCCTAGTTTAGGACCATTGTGTAGGAGCTTTGCCTTAGCCTGGACTCTCAGATGATCTTCCAACTTTCTGAAATTTTGCAAATAAACTTGAGCTTGTAAATGCAAATTAGACCCCTCATAGGACTTGTACAAAACCATTAAGCCCCTTGTCATGGATTGAAATGCTTCAAGAACCTCCATAGATGATCATATGCCTAATGCTAGGTCATGAGAAATGTTATGCCTCATCTTTCCATGCTAGGATGCTAAGAAAATGATGTGTTCATGATGAATATGATGTGATATGATGCTTAAAATGAAGAGGTCAAATTTGGGGTGTTACAAATCCTCATTTGCCATCCACCACTAGAAAAAAAACAACCAACCTATCAGAATCCTCAGTACCAAAACCAAGCTTAGGCATCAATTTAATTATCTTAGAATCAACAACATCCAAATTAACAGACCGTGCTCGTCTTTGAAGCAAATAAAACTTATCCAATGGTCTTTCTAAAACAATTCAATTGAATCTGAAACCCAACCTTGGAAATAAATCTCATGACCTTAAATTCCTCAATATAAGGCCTAATCTCATTATAGGGAAAACTTTGATCCATTTTGCCAAGACTATGCAAACTTTAGAGCTTAACTCTTTACATCTCGGTGACCTTGAATTAAAACCAAGATTAAGGGCTTCTGACCCCAGTAACAAGCCTATGACAATGACATGTGAATTTGAAGAGTAAGCCAACTAGATGGTAATAAATATGAGGGCAAATTTTGGGGTGTTACACCTGTCATTTCTTTACTTACCGTTTTTCATCCCAAACAGTCGTCCTTTGCTCAATGGTCGTCTTCCATCGCTTTCATTTGATACTCATACTATACTGCCTGTTACAATTTATATCCCTTTCATTCTTTTAATAAAGAGTGCAAATTTCAGACTGTCTTGGTATTCAACCACAAGTTATCTTGTTTGTCTGTTAAGCCAGGCGCTTACACCCTGCACAACTAAATCATGCTTGAATAGGGGCAGCTGTAAACACCCCGAATTTTCCCTCTCCTTTTTCTCACACCATGGCTTGTGATCTTTTCATATTGCATTACATAAGCATATCATCTCACACTGCATAGTTTATTTCACTGCATAAGTTGCACAATTAGGGTTTGTGATCAGGAGAATCCAAAGAAGTGATCTGAGCCATCTCAAAGGCCTTGAATCTTGTCAAGAAGGTCCATGTGTGTTCTATGATCATAATATGCTCCCGAGGGTTCTTAAAAGTCAAAATGTCACAAAGCATTGCAAAGGTGTTCAAGCAGACTGAGCAGTTTCTACACAGATAACCTAAAATTAGGGTTTTGGGTTTGAGGCCTTTAATATCAAATTTTTTGGTCATTTTTTATTCCATTGGTCTTAATATGTTATAAGGAGCATGTGTACCAAATTTGATGAATAAATTCATTGTGGAAGTCATCTGATCAACTGGTAACTTATTGTGCAAGAAAAGTCAGAATCAGGGCATCTGAGGCCACCACCAATGGTACCAAAGGGGTAATTCATCATTTTGAGTTCCTATGATCTTTATTTGATCTTATAAGTGGTTAGAAGTTCACAATATTGAAGAATTTTGAGCCATTTTCAAACTTTCCATTTTTGGACATGACTTGTAATGAAAACTTTCCATTTTGGGAAAGATTTTCAACCTCCTCTTTCTTGATCAAAAAGGCTTCAAATGAAAAATCTTTAAACATGAAAGTTGTAGATTGGATCTTCCCATTTTCAAAAAGTACAAGAACTCCTCTTGATTCATCCTAGAACTCAAGATATGATGTTTCAAAGTTGGGAAAAATCACATAATTTTTCAAGTCATACCAAAGAGGGAATTTTGCAATTTTGATTTCTAGGCATTCTAATGACCTCTAATGCATCTCTAAGCATCATAACAACATCACATAACTTTCCTTGACCAAATTTGTGCCTTGTACCACAAGAATTCATGGACTTTTCATTCAAAATTTTCAAAGAGGGAAAAATGCAAAAGCTATGTTATCACATGAATCAAGTGTTGCAGATCATCTTAAACCATCCAAGGGCCCTCCTCAAAATCAGCTGAGGAAAATCCATCCTTTAGATCTCCTCTGACCTGTGCCATGCTTGTGGTACAACACTTTTGACTTTTTTGCAAATTAGCCCATACCAATCAAACTGAGCCACAACAACTCTCTGGACCAATCCAAATACTTTATGTGAACCCTAAGCACTCAAAAGAACACAACACACAAGGCTGAAACCATCCACACATTCAGATTGCCAAAAACCTAAAAAAAACTTCATTCATTCGAATCTCATTGCCTTGCCACTCAAACTCATTCATTCCTTCACTAATCAACTAAACATCACTCAAGGATCACAAAGCACAACTTACAATGGCCTGAAAACCCCCATAACCAAAACACAATTTCTGCTTTAGCAGAACTGAAACTCTCAAAGGAGGCCATTCAAGCTTGTTCTAAGCATTCCATTCACTCAAGGGGGTCATTGGAGGTTGATTGCACAAAGAAAGATGCCAGAAAGCTCAAAGTGACAAAGCTCCAGCTCAGTTAGCTCATTCAAAACATTTTTCCAAAAGCCTCATTTTAAGTTACAAATTAATTATATGTGCTCTCCTGATCATCATGATATGCTTACTTTTGAAAATGGTTGAGAAATAAGGATGTATGCTTGCTCTGAAATTTTTGACCTAGACATTGAATGCTTCGATTCTCTCTTTTGATGCAAAATAAATTATTTTTGTTGCTAGATTTGTGTTTAGTGATGTTTAAAGTTTAATTCTGGAGCTTTTGCTGAATTTTTATGGCGTTTTGAGAGAGATGGGGTGATGGTGTCGACGGAGAAGACGACCGGAGCTTACCTCCGGTCGCTTGAGATTAGTTTTCCCTAATCCTGATTTATTTCCCAGTTTAAATTATGGCCCTTAGATATTGCTTAATTAAAACACACGTGTGGTCCTGATCAATCCATTTAGCCCTAATCACATTTAATTAATTTAATTAAGTTAATTTATTCAGGATGAACCCCAGCCACACGATCACGCGCCAATCCCATTTTTAAACCCCAGCCATCAAATTGCCCTACCCTTTGTCACGTGGACTTCACATATGAATGACCTCTCTTTCAATCCTGACCTCTCTTTTTGCATACTTCTCATTTTTATTTTATTTTCATTACATTTATATTCATATAATTATTTAAAATAACAAAAATATTTTTAAAATCATCATTTTCTTCATTTTCATTTTAAATATTTTTCTAAACTCAAAAACATTTTTATTTTTAATTTTTTCATTAAAAATGTATTTTTAAATCATTTAAATGTTTTATTTAATTAATTAATTCATTTTAATTAATTAAAAATACATTTAAGTATTTAAAAATCACCAAAAAAATCATGAATCATTCTCATACATTTAGAACAATTTACAAACTCATCACACAAATTTCGTTTTAGGTTTGATCATGTTTTCACAATTTACTTTGAATTAGGGTTTCTAAAATTTCCTATTTTCTAACCCTAACTTTGAAAAATCATTTCTGATCAACCATGATGAGTTTGCATTTGGTTCTTTTTTCATTATTTCATACTTTGCATCTACTATCTAGGTTATTTAATTCACATTTTTGCATTGCATTTTCAAATTGATTTGCATTTTTCATGAAGAACCACCCAAAAACCCTAGTTAATTTAGAAAATTCATAACTTCCTTTAGGTTTAGCTTCTGACCTCCATCTTTGGGGAGTGATCTTGAGTGTGTTTAGGGTTTGTTTGATCTCATTTTAAAATTTTTATCATGATGTATGCTTCTGTTTTGATCATGTGCATCTCATACATTCATAAAACCCTAATTTCTCATGTTCATTTGCATTCATCTTTGCATATCTCAATCACATGATTTTGACATGACATTCCATGCACTTGTATGTCATCCTAGACATCTTAGGACATGTAAGAACATTTCTTGATCATTTCTTCATTCATTTGGTATGCTTTGCATTCATTGCATTTCATGTATGTTCATGCATTTTTCAAGCTCCTAAAATGTTTGTTTTGCATCTCATCCCTTGTATGATCATTCATATGCATCATATTTGACTTTGCATCATCTCATGACACATTTACATTGCATGATTGCTTCTGGTATTGGTCATTGTATCATTACTTTTTGCATTTCATTTCATTTCTTTCCTTATGCATTCACACTAACATTTCAGGGGCTTATGGTAAGTGCTTTGGGATGTGGATTTGCCTTCACATCCCACCTTTTCTCATCTTTTCATTTGCATTTTTATATGTCTTTGAAGTGAACTTGCTTCACTTGTGCTCTCTTTCTCATATCTCTTTCTTTTAGGTTACTTATCTTCTTCAGGAAGTAACTAACCTATTCTCTTTTCTCTTCTCTTTTCACCTGCTTCTTCTTCCTTGGTGGCCATCTGAAGATTTCCTGAAGATCTTTCTTTAAGCCTCACAATCTTAGGAACATCCAACAATGATAATTTTAGGGTTGTATATAGTCTACCCTAGTCTTTTACCTTTGAGTCTCCTTGAGTCTCTCTCCTCATCTCATAATCAGAGGCTAAATAGTTAAAGCTTTAGGACTTTGAATTAGGGTTATGCTTGCATCCTTATCTTAGGATGGAGTGTATAACTTTAATCCTTAATGTTAAACCTTTAATTTGTTTACACCTCTTAATCAAAACACCTAATAACTATTAATACTTAAGCTTGTAACTTGGGCCTTATATTAGGGTTACATCTTTTCCTTATTGTTTAGAGGGATTAACCCTAGTGTTTAATGGACAAGTCCCCCTCGAGCTAGTCTTACAAAAGTAAAAAACACTTCTTAATCTCACCTTTAATTAAAATCCATCTTTAATAAATGCTTGTTATATAATGAATTTAATCCCTAACCATGGATTAAGTTGAGGTATCTTCCTCAATTTAAGTGTTCTCATCTATCATCCTTCTCTTAGGATGGTGTAATGAGTTCATTAATCCCTGATTAGAGATTAAACTAATTACTTAACACTAAACAAAAACCCAAAAACACTTAATAATTACCAAAGTAGGTTAATGATCTTAATCCTATATCATCATGGTAATTAAGTTGAGATCTTCATCTCATGCTTAAGTAGACTCATTATCCCTAATCAGGGAGGATATAATGAGTTTACAACCCTTGATTTAGGATTAAGCTCATTTCCCTATGCAAAACACCAAAAATAATAAAAAACTGAAAAACACAAAAACAAACAATAAACGTCTCCTCCGGGATTCTTTTCTCATCATACTCACTCTGAAAACGAGAACTCGCTTCTTCCGTCTAATGCAAGAGCACTCGAGCCAGACGAGTCACACACTTGAGCATAGACAAGTAAGCAGTTCACAACAAAACATACCAGTCTCTTTGAGTCGAACTACGGTGTTCTAACTTCCTCATTGCACGAGAGGATACGTAGGCATAACTTAACAGTTATCGAACAAAAGTCTCTTTGTCCCCCCCTCTCTTTCCGCTTTCTCTTTCCTTAGCCTCAGTTTGAGCACTCACTTTCCTTTTGCACTAACACACTGTACATTCTTTTCTCCCTAGCTCCGTATGCACAATTTAGCACAAACACTATCCCCTTTTAAACACAATCAAGTAAGCATGGATCTCGTCGAGTACGACGGACGATCTGGGTTATAATACCTTCCCAGGTCGTAACCAACCCCCTTTCTCAGTCTCTTTGGTTCGCAACCGTCTTATCCATACCCTTCCAGTTTTATGCAGCATTACCTTTCCTTCGGGATAAAAATGCCTAGTTGGCGACTCTATTCAACCTCAACCTCCAACATCGTCGACTGTTCGCGTTTGCACTGGGACGAAAGTCTGGGGAGCGACAGCGTGTTTGATTGATCTAATGGCCTTGATTGTAGTCAATTGTTGACTAAAGTCTATAATAATTTGGTTGACCTACACTGAATAATTTGTGGATTGGACTTTTTTTTTGAACCCTTATGCCTGAGCCCATTGTCATTTTCAACATGCTTTTTACTTTGTATGCACCCCTAGCCATTTATGTCTCACATTTTTATTTTATTTTTACATAGTTTTCATTTTTAATCTTTAAAAATACTTTTATGCATCCAAAAATTACAAAGTTATTTATGAATCATCTTCACACATTTAAATAGTTTTTCATTTTTTTTTACTTTCTTTATTTTTCATCATATTTTAAGAACTTCTTTTTATTTTCTTTTAAATTGTTTCTATCTTGATAGTTCAACTTTGAGAATTTCTTTTGCATAGCATATAAAATCCATTGCATCCAATATTTTTGAATTACTTCATCAACATATTAAAATACCTAAAAACAAAATTTCTCATCTTTTTTGAATCATTTCATAGTGCATTTTGGCCCTCATTTTGTGTTTTGTTCCTTCTTTGATCTTATGCAACTTTGAACACTTGATTGAACTAGTTCCCTTTTGAATTTTTGTTTGATATTTTAACATGTGATTAGACTCCGACGTAGGTCATTTTACGTATATTTTCTTAATTTTTGATTGAGGTTTGGTAGTTGTTTGATTGCTTGTGTTTGATGTTAACTTTTGTGATCATTTCTCTTCATCTCTTAACCCTAATTTCTTGAAGGCAATTATGCCATTGTATGAGGTTCTTTGTGTGAGTTTGTAGCCTTGTTTAGACATTTATAGGTCTTATTTTATCAATTATAGTTCCCTTGTGGTTTTTTTTTTCCTTTTGCTTTGTGTTGTGGATTCATGTTGAACTTTGACCTAACTTTCTCATGTCTTCTACCCTTATGTTCCATATGTTTGTTTGTGTGCATTAAGTGTGCTCATCTCTTAATCTCATGGGAATTTAAAATCATGCATGCTACTGATCTCATGCATATGAATCCATCTTTGTATGTCATGTTGCATCTTTGTCTTGCATCTTAAATATGAAACATCCTCTCCTTATGTGGCATCCTTTGTTTGTTTGTTTGTATTTCTTTGATACCTTTTACATGTGAATTTAGTATGAACATAATTGAATTTTAATAATGTCATGTTGGTCATATTCTACTTACTTGCATCATTTCATGATCATCTTTTCATATTTGACTTTCATACTTAACTTGTTTGCCTTCTTCTTATGTGAACATCAAATTGTTTTCCTTTCTTCATCTCATCTCCTTATGAACTAACCCATGCAGCTTTGTATGTTAATTTAGTATGATTTTAGACATCCTAATATGTCATATCATTCTGACTTTGATGATCCATGTGTGCTTTCATTCATGTCATACCTCATTTGCATTCATATTCTTCATATGTGACTTTTATGAACTTCTTTGCCTCTTTGCTGCTTTCTTGAGCTAGTTTGGTTAGTTTAAGTTTTGAGATTATTAAAGTTTCTTGGTGTTTAGGTTATGACTTGTAAGGTTCTTGTGCCTTATAATCTTTTCCATGTAGCTTCTTTTCTTACTTGGCTTCTATTTCACTTCTTATGAATGTTTGTGCTTCATTTGCTAACTTTTCAGGGGCTATGTTAAGTCATAGGAGTGTGGATGTGCATCAACATTCCAACATTTTCCCTCTTCTTTTATCTTTCAATTTGTGTTTGTTTAAGCATTTAATATGTTTTTATTGTACAATATTCTCTCACTCCTCTTAGAAACAACTTAACTTCCCTCTTAGAGGTAAGTTACTTTCTTCTCTTTCTTCTTCTTCTTCTTCTTCTTCTTCTTCTTCTTTATTTTTCTCTCATTCTCCTTTATTTTAGGATAGAGTTTTCATACCACACCAAACATAGAAAATAAAAGCATGACAACTTTTAGGATTGTTACTTTCTATTTATACTTTTACCTTTTGAGTCTCCTTTGAGTCTTTCTCTTTCTCATCTCAAAACAAAAGCTAAAGAACACCTAATAAAGGTTGAAATGACTTCTTTTGCCATAGCATTATTCCATGAGGCACTTGCATCTATCCCATATTGGGATAATATAAACTTGTCTACCATGATGCATAAGTATTCAACATGAAGTTGCTTTGCAAAGAAATATAAAAAACATTTCTTCACTCAAAAACAACAAAAACACTTACTAAATAAAGTAGGCTCTTTATTCATCCTTGGAACTAAGTTTGGGGATCTTCTCCATACTTAAGTGTGCTCCTTATTCATTCTATCTTGGAGTGATGTAAGAAGTTCACACTCCATTGAATGAGACTTAAATACACTTTCCTATGCAAACTCTCAAATAAAAAGCTTCTAAAAAACTTCAACAAACAATAAGCGTCTTTCCTTCAGGAATTCTCTTCTCTTCTCCCTCATTCTAAACGAAATAACTTACTTCTACTTGTCATTTGCAAGATGGTAAACACAGTCTTTCCAGACGAGCCTGCAACACCTGAGCATAGCCATAAGTAGTTCAATCCAAAAAACATAAGAAAGTTGTGTCAGTCTTATTGAGTCAAACTATGGTGTTCTTACTTTCTTATTGCATAAAGAGAATACGTAGGCACAAGCGAAGACGCTTGGAGAACACAATCCTTCAGCCTCTTTCGTCGTTCTTCGTGCCATTTCATCTCCTTATCCTTTCATCTCATTCTTCCTTATATTTTTTTTAGTCCTTTCTAGTAGCAGTTGCATCAGTAGCAGATACCCTCACCCTTTGAAATAGTGCTAGCAAGCGTGGATCCTGTCGGGTACGACGAACGATCTGGGGTGCTAATACCTTCTCATTTCGTAACCGACTCCCTTACCCTTTCTCTTTGGTTTGTGAGACCTTGTTTTCTCCTTCTTCCGAGTTTTTGAAATATTACCCTTCCTTTTGGATAAAAATGTCTGACTGGCGACTCTTCCTTTTCCGTGCCACTTTCGCGTCTGTACTAGGATGAAAATCCCGAGAGCAACACATTCCGTTTACGAGTTTAAGTAGACTCGCGAGTTTGACAACCTTGATTTGTTCTATTAAATTCTTAAGTTGGAGATGGTCTTTATTAGGATATATGTCTAATTCAAAATTTAATTTTTATGACTTTTGAGTTATGTTTTAGTTTCTAGTTAGTTTGAGATTTCTATTTACGTAATTCGGGTTTGAGTACCCTTGTCCTCTTTTAATGATATCTCTTATTTATAAAATATTAAAAATATTTAAGAATAAAAGTATGAGAATGTAAAAGTTATTTATTTCCATAAATTTATTATATAAAAAAATTAATTTTAAAACAAACCCTCGAAATAACCTTTTTTTAGACAGTAACAATAGACCTCTATATTCTTAAGAATAAGTTTTACAACATAAAAATGAATTCATTTTTAATTTCAAAAGTATATATATATATATATATATATATATATATATTCTTCCTCCATGCAAAATCTGAATACTTCTTCCATATTCCCGGAAAATATTCCAAATATTTCTCGTAAAAATGGTCTTCATGATTTGGCAACTTTGCCGGAATTATTTCCAATAATTACTACATTACAATCTTCATTGTTCATACCTAACTTTTCATTTAAGTTTCTAATTTGTATCACCCTCTTCTCCTGAATAACTAATTGCAATGGCGGAATCCCCCGGCAAGGGATCCAAAAAGAAAACCGCAGCTTTGGAACATGAGCGAGACGAGCTAGCAACCGAGAACACATTGAAGAACGAGGAGATAAATACAATGAAGGATGAGATGGAGAAAATACGCAAGGATTCAGGGGACTCATTGGCAGATTTGGAGGCAGAAACTGCAAGGCTTCGTAAAGAAGTGGTGGAATCGAAAGTAGAGATAGAGAAACTAAGGAAGATTCTAGAAGAGAAAGAAAATAAGATTGAGATTATTGAAAAAGAAGGAAAAGATTTGATACAAGAGAATGGTGAGATGGAAATGAAGGTTAGGGAATTGGAGAGAAAAATCGGAGTTAGTGAAATGAAAGAAGCTGAAGAGAATAGTAAGAGAGTTAGGCTTGAGGAAGAGATGAAGGAGAAAGTTAATGAAAAAAATAGAAAGGTTGAAGAATTGGAGAATGTTGTTAGAGAAATAAAAATAGAGTTACAAAAATGGTTAAAAGAGAATAGGAATTTGGAAGAGAAAGTTAGAGTTTTGGAATTTAGTTTAATGAATATGAATGTGAAGGAGAATGGGTTGGAGATGAGTTGGCCTATTGTGGCAGCTGGGTCTATAGGAGGGACTGCTATGGTGGTTGTTTTGATACGTTTCTTATTTGGGAGAAAGAGATGAGAATGTGTTTGTGACATTCAATGATTCAATTTCAATGGAATGATGAAGAATTTAAGGTTTTGGAATTTCTTACTATGATTCAAACTTCTGTAGTTATTATAGTTTTAGGATGTTTTTTTATATTGTTTTTGGGAGCTATGGATTTTGTGTTGATTCATGATAATACTTGTTTTATTTTTCGTTGCTAGATGGTTGTTTCATGGAGAGAATCAAACCATTTTGTTTTGTGATTTACACTCAGTATTAGTTAGTGATCTGATTTAGGATTTAGTCACTACTACTAAATAACTTATTTTAGCATTTGAATGTATAAAACGAAAATAGATTAGTTTTTCACACAATCACTTAGTCAACATGTGACCTTTCGATCTGACAATACAATCAAAATTTTAATTGTATTTAATAATTTGAAAATTATGTTATTTTTAAATACAATCGTTTGATTTTGATTGGACGGTTAAAAATTACTATGTGACTGTAAAAAAAGTTGTGAATGCTTATAGAATAATATTTATCATTATAGTCTCTCAATATATTCAAATAAAAAATACATTAATACTTGTGTATCTTATTGGTCATTATGGTTCTCAAATGCCAATTTAGTTATCAAATGTATTTTCCTTAGGTTAGTGTAATCCATAAAATTATTAACAAAAGAGACACTAAAGATAAAAAGAACTACTAAGAAATTTTTATTTAAATAACCTAGTGTTTGTGTTTATTTTTTAAATGGGAACAAGTGGGATGTCCTTGGTTCGAATTCGTGTCCCTATCTTTGGTATCCTTGTACAGTTATAAATTGAGTTGACTTAACGAGACAAAAAATCCCTTTTATCTTTGTTGGAAAATGAGTTTTACCTCGGTTTAATATACGAGGTAGTGAATGAAGTCATGTAAAGTTGTCACTTTTCCCATCGATTATAGATATACCGAGGAAAAATTGTGTTGGTCATGAGTTTAATATCCAGTAATAATATATTTGTATTTTTAAAACTAGAAAGCACATGTCAATATACCTCTCAGTTATAGTTAATATATAAGGTGGAAAGTAAATATTTACCTCGGTTTGAATTAATAACTGAGGGGGGAAATATTTTTTTTCAATTATAATTTGGTTTAAATTTTAATTTGACTTGTATTTTTTAGGTAACATATATACACATTTTGTGACATAATTAAAGTATTTTATTTTATAACATAACAAAACCTAATATACACGTTATAATAAATTACATTCTTTACAAAATTTGTAACAAAACCTAATATATATATATGTATAAAATAGTAAACAAAGAGGACTTATATACATCTTTGAAAACAGATCCATAATGACAAAACTAAATATATGTGTAACAAAAAACCTACACACATTGTTTACAGTAACCAAGAGAAACTAGTGTTGTTAAGGCTCATAAAAAGATAGGAAGCAACTTATCCAACATGAATGAGTTTCTTTTATATCTTCTTGTGAGAATAGTGTTGGATTGTTAAACACATATATAATGAATATAATTTAAATTAGGATAATCCAAAAACAACATTAAAGATTAAATCTCCGCAAAAGCATTAACATAAACCTTTTAACATAAATCTTTTATCGTAAAACTTTGACTAGCTAACAACCACAACATTAACTTAACAACCAACATAATTAACTCAAGCATATGGATACAATTAATACCTTAACCCATGAATTTCTAATGCCTCTAGAGACAATATCCAACACATGTTTCATAAAACAATATCCACATGAATATTCGTTGGGTTATTTCAACGTCTATAATTATTTTTCATATAGTTATTAGTACACACAAAACACAAGTAATAAATTAGCAAAAATAAAATAATATAAAAAAGAACAAGTAATACTTACTTTTGGGAAGAAACAAAACCTTCCATATTTCTACATGTTGATAAAAATTAAATATGAATACAAACTATTAAAAATTAAAGGTAAAATTTGTGTGCTAAAAATAATACCACTTACACACTCAAAATGTTTCATTGTTGAATCAAGATCATATTATAACGAGCATAACAAAATTACACTATATTTGCATGAGACATATAATTCTTAGGCATAATTAGTTCTAAAGTCTCTTACCTTAATTTAATGTTTCTCTTTGGTCCCTTAACAAAAAAGATTACATATTGGTTCCGTAAAAATTATTTTGTTACACAAAAAAAATCCTTACCATTAAGAATTTAGAAAGAAAAAAAACGTTAACTTGACTATGTGGCATCACAAGTTGGCAAGCTTAGTCAGCATATATATTTTAAAAAAATATTTTGTTTAGACAAAAGAGGTTTTATCTTAGAATGTTAAACCCCCCCGCAAAATGTTAATAATTAAAAAAAATTAAAACACTTCTTATCACTTAATCTATTATTTACTACATCATTCAATATCAAAATTTATCTTACAAATAAACATCATTGGGTAAGATTAGCTACAGGCCAACTTAAATTGAAGATCTTTACACGTTCAATTTTAGATTGAATGCCAACAATGCTCCAATAGATAAACCGAACATGGATGTACGACACTTTAATTACATCTAATTCAGATCTGATGTTACCAACAAAGCTAAGACAAAATATGTAATTTGGAGAAAAACATTGTATCAAAAGGTGTAAAATTTGATAGGATTTTAGAAGAAACATAAGATACAAGAGAAGAAACAATGAAGAATATCACATTCTCAATAAGGTTCATGGAGGTTAGCACATTTGCAATCTAGTAAAAGCGTCTAACTTTTGCTGAAAGGACAATCAAATGGGAGTGTAAGTGAAAATTTTCAACACTGATTCTATTCTTAACAATAACAAACAAGTTGGTGAATCATTATATGACTTACTTTTCATTGTTAATGAATTATATGAATCTCCAAATACATTTGTTAACATCAAAGTTTCAAGAATCAACTCAAGAGTTTGAATAAAGCGCAATAATATCATATATTGTAGAACTACAACAATAATAAACACATATGTTCATAAATCTTAAAACATGTTTGTAATAAATTTACCATTTTCAAAGATCTTAGAAAACTATAATTAGGGTTCCGAGTGTCACTTTGACTTCCATTTGTCTGGCTCCCATTGGTATGACTTCCATTGGACAGGGATAATCATAATGATTCCCTATGACTTCCATTATGTGGAGAATATGATTATTCCTCATCTTCTTCATCCGATATCTAAATCACAAAATCAATTAACACCAATAATCTTCAAACATAATTACAAATGGTAAAAACAAGAAAAATAACTAATCTTTACATCCTTATTGCCACCTTTTTATGAATTGAAATTCTTCCATAAACCCTCTTCCTATAAATTGATTAAAAATCAAAAGAAACAATAGAAGAAACAATGAAGAATTTAATTTTAAAGGAAGGATGCAAAGATAGTTGAGATTTGTAGTTGCATTTTGAAGATGAAAATAGTTGACATTTCTACGACATTTTTGAGGCAGTATTTATGGGAAGAGAGAAAGAGAGTTTCACATCTAGGGTTCCAATGAATATATGAATATTGAGTATTTATAATATAAAAATTCAAAAAAATATAGGTCATACTTGCCACATAGGTAGTTAAATTATAAAAAAAAAGGATATCAAGTTAGTGTTTCTTAATGGAGACATTAAGATATACAATATGGTGCAACAAGAGACAATTTTGTGTCAATAGTTATAAAGTTTATGGTTTATTGCGAACAGATAAAATCTATTTATGAGTTAATAAATTTTTCTCATTAGTGATACCACAATATTTCATAAGATAATTTTCTCATCTGGTTTTGAGATGTTTATTATAAAAATTAGTAGATATTACAAGTTCAATAGGGGTAAGTTTATGTTCTTAGTTTAATGTGTCGATTTTATTTTATTTAGTCTGCAATGATATATGATTGTTATGTGAAACCAAGAAATCTGTAACAAAAGTTTAGCGATGAAAGATCTTGAACACATCTCTTTTGTATTAGGTATTTAGATACTTAGAGATTATTCTCAAGGTATCATCAGGTTATCACAAAAGATTTATGCATATATATCAATAAAGTTAAAAACAAAACCGACATGAAAGGAAATAAACTAGGATATGTCTCAATTATCAAGGGAGACTATTAAGTGTCAATCATTTTCCAAAATAAATAAATAAATCTGGTAATTTAGAAAAATAAGTTTTTTATATACTTTTTCGTTTTTTTGGAATCTTATGTATATGCATCTAGAATAACCGTATATATAATGAGATCATTTGGCATATACGAAAATTCAAAGTTTGAATTGTTGAAATGAGACAGCCATAAGGATTATTATAGAGAACAAAAGAACTTGTGTTCACATATTCGAGATCGAATGATTTGGAGATCATTAGAATGTTCGACTCTGATTCTTTGGGATGGCTACATACAATGGGTATCCTAACTCAAGAAATAACTATAAGTATTTATGTTACTTGGTTGCATATAGTAAAAAAAATTGAAAAATATCTCGAGCTATATTTGACATAAGTTTGTCGGATGATGTTTCAATAACTGTTTTATAAAGTTCATTGACTTATAATTTGTGGTTGTTGAAGGATAGAGCATATAGATAGATATTTTATGTTAGTTGACTCACTAATCAAAGACTTTACATATAAGGTATTTTATAAGATCTTTGTCACTAAGGATGTCCTAGATTAGTTGGAGTCACTCCTTCTTTATGTTTTATAATACTGTTTTTTGATATCGATACAGAGTTTATGTTAAGATTATCTGCATAAATAAAGTCTATGAGGTTATTATTGCTATAACCGTTTCTGTATCGTTTGTGCAAATATTGAATTTGCAAACTTCAGTTTGATCTCAAAAAAGAATTCAGTTGGACCAGTTGGAAATAGACATGATTTTGAGATCACATTACATGGTATTTTCATGTCACTGTCGCTCCCCGGATTTTCATCCCGGTGCAAACGCGAACTGTCGGAAATGTTGGAGGTTGAGGTTGAATAGAGTCGCCAGCTAGGCATTTTTATCCCGGAGGAAAGGTAATGCTGCATAAACCTAGAGAGATATGGATAAGACGGTTGCGAACCAAAGAAACCGAGAAAGGGGGTTGGTTACGACCTGGGAAGGTATTAGCACCCAGATCGTCCATCGTACTCGGCGGGATCCACGCTTACTTGATTGCGTTTTAAAAGGGGATAATGTATGTGCTAAACTATGCATAAAAGATAGGGAGAAAAGGATTTATAAAGTGCCAGTGCAAAGAAGAAATGAGTGCTCAAAGTTGAGGCTAAAGAAAGAGAAACAGAAAGAGGAGAGGGAGGAGACAAAGAGACTTTTGTTCGATAACCGTTAAGTTATGCCTACGTATCCTCTCGTGCAATGAGGAAGTCAGAACACCGTAGTTCGACTCAAAGAGACTGGATTTTTTGGTGTGAACTGCTTGCTTGTCTATGCTCAAGTGTGTGACTCGTCTGGCTCGAGTGCTAACTGTCTTGCATTAGATGGAAGAAGCGAGTTCTCGTTTTCAGAGTGAATGTGATGAGAAAAGAATCCCGGAGGAGACATTTATTGTTTGTTTTTGTGTTTTCAGTTTTTTATTGTTTTTGGTGTTTTGCATAGGATAATGAGATTAAGCCTTAATCAAGGGTTTTGCAAACTCATTCTATCACCCCTGATTAGGGATAATGAGCCTACTTAAGTATGAGATGAAAATCTCAACTTAATTACCCTAATGATGCAGGATTAAGATAATTAACCTACTTGTGATTATTAAGTGTTTTTGGATTTTTGTTTTGTGTTAATTAATGAGTTTAATCTCTAATCAGGGATTAGTGAGCTCATTACACCATCCTAAGAGAAGGATGATAAATGAGGACACTTAAGATTAGGAAGATACCTCAACGTAATCCATGGTTAGGGATTAAAATCATTATATAACAAGCCTTTATTAAAGTGGATTTTAATTAAAGTTGGGTTTAAGAAATAGGTTTTATGTTTGTAAAACTAAACCTGAGGGGGACTTATCCATTAAACACTAGGGTTAGTCCCTCTGAACCAATAGGCAGAGATGTAACCCTAATATAAGGCCCAAGTTACAAGCTTAAGTCTTAATGATTATTAGGTGTTTTGATTAGAAGGTGTAAACAACTTAAAGGTTCAACACTAAGTATTAAAGTTATACACTCCATCCTAAGATAAGGATACATGCATAACCCTAATACAGAGCTGTAATACCTCAAAATTTACCGTCTCATATCCTCAACATTTTGCATAGCATTTTGTATTCGTAAATTCATAAAATTACCAAAAACATTGCATCATGCGTTGTATAGCTGAAGCATAGGCATGTGGTCAATGGGTGGAGCAACTGAAGGCATTACAAAGGCAACCGATGGGCCACAAAACTTCTCAACCTTGTACAAAGGGTTCACAATATCCCACAAGTCTCCACTTAGAGCCACGAGCCATGGAAAGATTTGGAGTTGATCGGAGGAGGCAAGCAGTGCAACATCTCCTGATGAAAGGGCCAAATTAGGGTTTCACTTCTACGAGGCTTCTGCATGAAGTTTTGATTCAAAGAGGATTCCTTTGTATTATATATGATGTCAAAGGCATAAGGTTCAAATCTCGTCCACAAATTCATTTTGGAAGGGGTTCGATTGGACAGACGACGGAAAATCGAGGAATCGGGGAAAAGACAACCGAGCTAGGTAAAAAGGGTCGACTCCGGACTTTTAAGCTTGAGATCATGAAATTAGGGTTACAATGATCCTATGGTTCAAATTTGGTCAAGAAATGATGGACGAATCATAAAAAATCAAAAGAAAAATCATTTGAAAAGTGGTTGGTTTTGTATTTCCCTCCACTTTCTTTCCACATTTCCTTTCATTCTTTCCCTCTTGTTTTTCCACTTCAATTCCACTCCCTTTCCCTTGGAAACTTCTACCATGTTCTACCATCTTCCAAGGAATATTCCAAGGAATATTCCATTTTCCAACCCTAACCCTAACTAACTACCAAACCTAATTTTGGATCCCAAGCCTAATTTTTGGGCCCCAAACCAAATTCCATTCCCAAACCTAGTCTCTATATATTCATTAATCACATCATTGAGATGGGTTCACACAATTTTCCAAATTTCACTCTTTCACAATCACTTTTTCTCTCTCACTTTTCCTCCTTTTTCCCTCCTTTCACTAAAGCTTTTTGAATAAGCTCTTCAAGTTTCACATTGAAACTTGAAGATCTTGAAGCTTAGCCTCAATCTCCATTAATTTTGTGGATTATAGAAGAAGAAGCTACTGAGTTTTGTTGAAAGTTTCGGCTTATCAGAATTGCACGAAGGTCCAAACGGCAAGAACGCATTTATTTTGCGGTTTCTCGGTTTTCTCTTCGATCAAGCTCCGATTCTTGCAAAAATTACCGAAGCACTTCTCCGCTTCGTAGGTTGGTGATCTAAATCACTTCTCCTTTAAGTTATTCTATTCATCTTGCCACTTTTGGCGTTCTTTAATTGCTTTTTGTTTTTCTTGCGATCGATTATGTTTTGTTATGTTTTGCATGCGATTTGGGATTGTTAATGGATTTGGATTTAAGGTGTTGATAGTTATAGGTGTTAGCATGTGTAAATAAGTCCCAATAAAGTAGAAATTAGTATTAGCATGTTTCTAGATAGGTTAGGGATCATTAGAAGTGAGTGTAAACACCCCAAATTTGCCCTCACCCATTCACACCATGGCTTGTGATCATTTCATATGCATAAACTCAATCATACCACCTCATATCCCATTTTTGATTCACTGCATAGATTCAAAGTCATCTGCATCTAGGGTTTGTGATCTGAGAAATCCAAGAGCCTCCTGAGCCACTACAAAGGCCATAAATCACTTCAAAGGGATCCATGAGTGTTCTTATATCTTATTACATCCTTTCAAAGTCAAAAATGCAAAAGGATCACAAGAACTGGGAATGGTGTGGATGCAGAGCCAAGTTTGACTGCACAGTTGACCTAAAATTAGGGTTTTGGTTTCAGAGGCCATAACTCCAAATTTTTTGGTCATTCTTGTTTCCATTGGTCTCTATATGGTATAGGGAGTATGCATATCAATTTTCATGAAGAAATTCCATGGGGAAGTCATCTGATCAAGAGTTGACTTTTCAGACAAGTCAGTGCAAAATCAGGGCATCTGAGGCCCCCAATGACCCAACCAAGGGGTGATATTCATTATTTTGAGTGTGTATGATCTTTATTTGATCATGGAAGAAGGTTGAAGTTCACAAAAATCAAGAATTTGAAGTTTTTGCAAAGTTGACTTTTTAGGGCATAGTTGACTTTTAAAGAATATGTCCTTTTAGGTCACTTTTCAAACCTTACTTTTTGATCCAAAAATGCTTCAAATGGAAAAACTTTGGTCATGAAAGTTGTAGAATACATTTTTCCCTTTTCAAAAAGTACAAGAACATGACCTAATTCATTTTGGATCAAAAGTTATGGTGTGACAAAGTTGGCAAAAATCACTAATTTTCAAGTTATGCACCAAATGGAAAACTTGCAAGAACTTTGTACCAAGGCAATTGTAACTTCAAATTCATATCAAACCAATGTACAAACATCACATGTGACCTAAAAATCAGATTTGAACCAAGATCTCTCATGCTTCATGGTTTGTATAGCAAGAAAGTTTCATGTGAACTAGAAATGATCAAGTTGCAAAACCACTCATCACACCTCACCAACTTGATGTCTTGGATGCTGAACCAGCCATAGCTTCTCTCCATGCCATGCTGCGCCAGTCCATGTACTTGTGCTAGCCTAGAACCAAGCCCATGCCTCTCTTACAACAAAGTGGACTTTTTGCAAAAGTAGACATCCCAATCACAGCAGGCCAGGTCACATCACCTGACCAATGGGAGTTCTTTATGCAAGCAAAATGCAGGCCATTTGACATAGAGAGCAAGGCTGAAACACACAAGAACTTACCATTCACAAAAACACTCCATAGAGCAAAAGCCTTCGAATCTGCCTCCACAAACCACAAACACTCAAACCAATTCCACTACTCATCTCACCATGCTTCATTGGTCCCAAACCAACAAAACTCAGGCCTGAACTAAGCTAGAACAAAGCTTCACCATTTTTCATCCTCCAAGCCAGAACTTTCGAATCACCTTCCACAACCACAAAACATCAAAACTTTCTTCACTAACAAGTCAAACACACCCAAAGGAGCAAGAATCCACCAGTGGATTAGCCTGAAACCTCACATTTCATGACTGTGAAACCTGCTACACCAGAAATGGACTTCTCAAAACAGCTTGTGTAAGCTCATTCTAAGCCTTCCATTAGCACCAGGGGAGTCAGTGGAGCAAGCCTACATCAAAGAATAGCTCTGGAAGCTCAGTATTGAAGCTTTCCAGCTCAGGTATGAACATGAACATTTTCTCCCAAAGCTTGCATTTTAAGTTATAATCTGGTTGCTTATGTCTTGCTGGTCATGGGGATGCCTTTAGAATCAAAAACAGATGAAAAATGAGTTTGTATGGTTACTCTGAAATTTCACCCGTGGATTTTGTTGCTTTCGATTTGCTTGATTCTGGTGGTTTAAATGATGTTTGAGCATGGATTCATGACCTAGGTTGTTAGAGGATCATTTCCCTGGCATTAATTTGAAGGATAGTGGCCTGAATCATGTTTTAGGGTTTTGGGGTCGCCGGGGAAGATGACCGGAGCTCCCCTCCGGTCACCTGAGTTTGATTAACCCTAATCCTGTAATTAATTTCCATTTGAATCTTGAGCGTAGGATTGTTTGACTTCATTGACCTCCCGCGCGCATGAACGGCCCAGATCCACTTGTTTTGCCCTAATCACTTTAGTTAATTTAATTAATCATAATTAGGTTAATTTAATCAGATGCAATCCTGGCCACTAGATCTGGCGCGTGGTCAACCTTTTTAAACCCAGAGCTCATCCCAGCCTTCCATTCGTTTGACTTTCTTTTATTTCAATTTATTTTCATTTTTATTCCATTTAACTTCCATAATTTATTTAAAATAGTAAAAATTGTTTAAAAATTATGAAACTTTTTCTCAAGAGTTTCATTAATTTTTATGACACAAAAATATTTTTATTTTCATTTTTAGCATTAAAAAAGTATTTTTAAATATTTAAAAGTTTATTTTTAATTGATTAATGAAAATTAATTTATTAAAAATATTTTTAGGTATTTAAAAATCACCAAAAAATTCATGAAATGTTCTAAGACATTTAGAAACATTGTACAACCTTCAAACCAAATTTATTTTTTGATCTTGATGCATTTTAAGAATTTCTCATTGAATTAAAATCATTTTTGTGCATTATTTTGACCCAAAGTTCCAAAAATCATTTCTGCCTATCCATGAAGAGTTGGACATTGATTCTTCTTGCATTGCATTGTGTTTAGCATGTAGTTTGTGAGATTAAATGTCCATGATTTGATCTTTCATTTTCAATTTGTTTGGCCTTTCTTTTGTTTGGAAACCCTAAAAACCCTAGAAACTTGTAAAAATCATATCTTGAGTTTGGTTAGGAGTTGAGACCTCTCCTTTGGGCATTGTTTTAGTATAGGATTAGGGGTCCTTTGTGTGGCATTTTCAATTTTTCATAATGTTGTTTGCTTCTGGTTTTGACTTTTGTTTGATGTATTGTTCATAAACCCTAATTTGGGCTTCCATATGCATCCATCTTGCATTCTCTTGCATAACATGACTTGCCATGACATTTCGAGCATCCATTTGATTCATTTGACATCATAAGACATATTGAAAGCATGTTTGATCATTGCATCATGTATTTGCCATGTTGTATGTCATGTGCACTTCATAACTTTTCATGTATGTCCATGCTTCCTAACTTGCCTCATTTGCATTCATGAACTTGTATGATCATTTCCATGGGTTGCCTCATGTTTGTAACATCTCATAACATCATTAGCATCATGTATATGCTTCTGGTTTTGTTTCTCATCATATTTTGCATTGCATTGCATTTCCTTTCTAACCTTTCAGGTGGTAAGTGACCTTGAAAAGTGAGTTTGCCTTCACTTCTCATAACTTTTCTCTTCTTCTCTCTTGCATCCATTGCTGCATTTTTGTTTGTGTTTGAGATTGAGCTTGCTCATTCTTCTTCCTCCCACTTTCTTTCTTCAAGTGACTTGACTTCTTGAATGAAGCAAGTTGCTTTGCTTCTCTTGATCCTTTCATCTGCTTCCTGGTGATTCCATTGAAGACTTCTCTTGAAAACCCCACAAACCTTAGGAACAACCAAGCATGACAATGATTAGGGTTTTGATTAGTCTCCCCTCTTAGTTTTTACCTTTGTGTCTCTTTTGAGTCATCTCTTCTCATCTCATAATCAGGGACTAAACCCTAAAGGCTTTAAGACTTTGTGATTAAGTTTATGCCTGCATCCTTATCTTAGGATGGAGTGTATAACTTTAATCCTAAGTGTTAAACCCTTAATGTGTTTAACTCCCTTAATCAATTCACTTAATAAGTATCAAGACATCACACTTGTAACTTGGGCCTTGCATTAGGGTTCTAATTCTTCCTTAATTGGTTAAGAAGGACTAACCCTAGTGCTAATGGACAAGTCCCCCTCAAGTTGTCTTACAAATCATAAAAATCACTTCATCATCATATCATTAATCTAAAATCCACTTAATCAAAGGCTTGTTTTGTCATGAGTTTAATCCCTAATCATGGATTAAGTTGAGGAGCTTTCCTCAGCTTAAACATTCTCATCTATTATCCTTCTATTAGGATGGTGTAATGAGTCTGTTTAATCCCTGATTATGGCTTAACCTCATTACTCAACACTAAACAAAAACAACAAAAACATCTAATCAATCACAAGTAGGTTAATGATCTTAATCCTACCCCAAAGGTGATTAAGTGTGAGAATCTGACTTCACACTTAAGGTATTCTCATTACCCCTAATCAGAGGGAAGATGTGATGAGTTTACTAAATCCATTGGTTTAGACTTAAGCTCATCAACTTATGACAAATCCAAAAGCAATAAAAGATTGAAAACCCAAAAACAAACAATAATCGTCTCCTTCGGGATTCTTTTCTCATCTCATTCACTCACAAACGAGAATTTGCTTCTTCCGTCTAATGCAAGACAGTTTGCACCTGAGCCAGACAGGTCATACACTTGAGCATAGACAAGCAAGCAGTTCATCAGTCAATTCATCTTTCAGTCTCTTTGGGTCGAACTACGGTGTTCTGACTTCCTCATTGCACGAGAGGATACGTAGGCATAACTTAACGGTTATCGAACAAAAGTCTCTGTATATTCCCCCTCTTTCAGTATCATTCTTTGAGCCTCATAGTCTTGAGCATACTCTTTTCCTTACACTGACACTTCACTTATACACCTCACTCCTTTACACTGACACCTGTACATCCTTTTCCAGCTCTTTATACACAAGTTGCACTGACACTACCCCTTTTAAAACACAAATCTTTTAAGCGTGGATCCCGTCGAGTACGACGGACAATCTGGATGCTAATACCTTCCCAGGTTGTAACCAACCCCCTTTCTCAGTCTCTCTGGTTCGCAACCGTCTTATCCATCTCTTTCCAGGTCTATGCAGCATTGCCTTTCCTCCGGGATAAAAATGCCTAGCTGGCGACTCTATTCATCTCCAGTGAGTTCACGGCTGTGTGTTCTCATTGTCCCTCTCGCCGACCGTTCGCGTCTGCACCTTTATTTGGGTCAGTCCCACTTATCGGGAGCGACAGTGAGTTTGTGGCCAAAAGCACTTATTTCAAAGGTTTTTTTCACTTTCTGTTCAGTGTTAACCGGTTAACGCATGTGGTTAACCGGTTAATGTGTGCGTTTTAGCCACAAATTATTGTTGTTTTAGGTCCGTTAACCGGTTAACGCTGTGGATTTTTGGATTTTTAGTTTGTTTGATTGCAAATTCTTGCTTTCTAGTGCCTCTAATGTTCATACATGTTTAGGCAGTGATTTTAGGGAATTTTTGGGTCCATTTCCAGTAGCTCATTCCCCCATTTCGAGTCGTTTCGACACGATTCCGCTCATGTCGCATATTATACATTTTAGTGTTTCTTTGTGCATAGCTTGGTTTCTTGCATTTTGTTGCTATGTTTATGCATCATTGGGTAGGTAATAATCATGTTGCATTCTGTGTTTACATGTTTGCATTGCATTAAATCATTTTGCATTTCATTGTATCAAGATTTAGCATTTTACATAATCATGTATGCATGGGCATTTGGTTGCATTTTGATTGCATGCTTGATCATATCATTTACATCAATTCACTTCTGAATTTTGCATTGAGTTTAGTATGTTTGTTGAGCTATCATGTTGCATGTTCATAATCAATAATCATCATGTTCATATGCCATGTTTATGTGTTACATTTTTGCATACTTGTTGCATAATCAACCATATGATGCATTCTTGCATAGTCCTTCAAAAATGTTCATGTTCTTGCATTTATTTATGTTGATCCATGTTCAAATATATGTTCATGATCAAGTTGGTGCATTTTTCATTGAGTTTGTGCATTAAAAAATGAAAATAATCAATTCTGGATTTTACATTTCATAGCTGTTGTTGCATATAAGTGCTGTAAAATGTATGTTGTTTGTTGTGTTTGCATATTGTTTGCATATTGTTTGTAGTCTTTTACACCTACTTTTTCATGCTGCATGTTGGCTATAAAAAGCTGATTTGTGTTGTGCATTATTTTCATAGCTGTTTGTACTTTAGGAGCTGTAATAGGTGCTGGATTTTTGTTTTAGCATTCTTCTAGTTCTTTAGAATTAAGATAGAGTCATTAGGATTTAATGGTTGTGTTATCCTTTTTAATAAAAATGCACATTAACATTTATTTTGTATAGGGGAAGATTGAGGTAAGTTTCCTTCACCCTATCCTTTATTATTTTATGCATTTCTTTTATGCATTTAATTCATTTTTCCTTCCATATTTGTGGTTGGTAGGATTTCCCCCCTTTGTTAGGACCAACTTATCTTCATTAGGAAGTAAGTTGCATCCTTATTATTCTTCCTTTTTCTTTTCTTCCTTAGGATTAGAGAACCTCACAAACCATTAGGATCCCCTTTTGTATATAATAAATAACTTAGGGTTGGTCTTAGTTCCCCTTAGTTTTTGTCCTTTTCCGACTTGAGTCATTCTTTCTCCTCATGAAGAAAACAATAAAATACCTAATAAAGGTTGAATATTCTCATACGACACGAGACTTTGTTACGAAGTGCTCATACGCGTCCTGTTTCGGGGCGAGGTGTAAGTACTTACCGCGATGGATAGGTCTTAATATGAGAATGTTCACAAACAAATTCAAAACATTTCTCATAAAAGACAAAAACAAACAATAAGCGACTTTCCTGCGGGAACTTCTTTTCTCATCCCATTCATTCTGAACGCGAACTCGCGACGACTTGTCTCGCATGCAAGACGGTAAACGCACTCGTACCAGACGAGCATGCAACACCTGAGCATATATATACGCAGTTCCAGCGCATAAAAAACACAAACAAATAGTTCCCGCCTTAGTTAGGCGAACTACGTCGACTCTGATCCTCATTATCCCGATGAGGTACGTAGGCAGTGGGGTAGGGCCCATTCGAGCACATTCTTTATTTTCACTACATTTTCCTCCTTTTTTTTTCTTTCTCTGTTCCAGTTCCTTTCTCATTTCAGTTCCAGTTCTAGTAGCAACTCTTTGTTCAGCAGCAATTATATTTTTCTCACCCTTTGAAACAAAACCAACAAGCGTGGATCCCGTCGGGTACATCGGACGATTTGGCGTGCTAATACCTTCCCAGGTCGTAACCGACTCCCGAACCAGATCTTTGGTTCGCAGGACCTTGTCCTTTCCTTCTTTCTCAGGTTTGTGCAGCATTACCTTTCCCATTCATTCGGGATAAAAATGCATGGCTGGCGACTCTACCTTTTCCGCGCCACTTTCGCATTTGTACTAGGATGAAAATCCCGGGAGTGACAACTGGCGACTATGCTGGGGATTGAACCCAAAATCTCTGGTTTCCCTTGTAGAGTCAATCCTAGCACCTTTTTGGTTTTGTTTCTTTGGGTCTTTATCTGTGTGTTGCTGTGTGCTTTAGTTTAGCTTTACTGTTTTTATTTACAACTTTACTTTACCGCATTTATTTACTGTTTTCAGTATTTATTTTCCATGAATCATATTATATTGGATTGTCTAGCTGTGCTGGCTTTCATTTTATCTGTGGGATGGGAGTTACTGTGAGATAAGCCAAATACCCGGCTTGAGTGCACTATAGGATTAGCGTGAACACGTTGTACTCGCATGTGGCATGATGAGTGGCGATGTGTTTCACACCCAGACTGCGACCGTCTTGGAAATATCTTGTGTGGGGATTTCCTCCACTTCGGGATAGGACCTTGATAGTTATGTGCATCCGGGGACCGATCATTGAGAACCTTTGTGGAAACAACCCTCTCTCTATTGGTGACAGTTGCAGACCATATTCTGTGGCAAACCCATTCGCATCCGAGGGCCCACTGGGAACTCGCATAGGATGGTTTGGTTCTCTCATAGGAATCCGGTTAAAGCAAACTGTTCGTATGACGGTAGTATTGTACCCTTCGGGATGAATGTACTATTGTTTCTCGATTCAGTGCTTGAAGCTGGAGACTTGTGAGGGATGCTTGTTTTTCCGGACTCAACTGAGGCCTCCCTGAGTAGTACATAATGCCAAACCGATTCCCTGATCTGGTCATGAGCCATTTCTCGGAAATGGTGAATGTATTATTGCTATTCGGCTTTGATAGTCCGTGATGTTGACCCGAGTAACACACCCGTGAGATTGGGAGGGGTTTACAGGTTTGCAGGAACCTTAAGACCTTCAACATACCCGTTTTTCCTTTGGTTCAGTTTTGTGATATGGATTTCTGGTTCTAAGATATGGATCCCGGCTCAGAGGGATTGTTATTGTGACATGTGGATATTGTGACCTTGCACCGACACCTGATTATATGATTAGCACATCACAGACACTTCATCGATCATATGCCTCGCCTTGCATAAGCATCATATCATCATTAATCATCTATGTTTCTTTTATTCTCAGGGTCTGCATTACTCCCGGTTCCTGGTCATATCATTGCTTCAGAATGGAAGACGTCAGGAAGAGAACTGTGCACTACAAATTCTTTGATACCAAGATGGACCTAATCAATCAAATGGTGTCTCTTATTACCGCAGGTCATTTGGGATACTTCAAGGAAAAGTATGGTGATATTCTGGACTTGGTATTCAACTTGGATAGCTCTCAGAGAAGCGCCATTCACACTTTGTTACAGTAATACAATCCACGGCTCAGGTGTTTCACATTCCGTGACTTTCAGTTGGGTCCTTTGCTGGAAGAGTATGCTGAGATTATGGGAGTGTCAATCAAGGATCAGATTCCTTTCAACTTAGAGATGACAAGACCAACCCATGCTGACATCGCCAAAGCTCTTTATTTGAGCCCATCTGAAGTATCTGCAAATCTGTCTACCACCAAAACAAAAGTACCATGTTTCACTCTAGAGTATCTGGTTAGAAAAGCTGAAGAACTTGCAGTGACAAATCAGTGGGATTCTGTTTGCGCCATCTTAGCATTATCCATTTATGGGATCATCCTATTCGCTGATATGGACAAATTTGTGGACATAAATGCTATTCATTTATTTGTGTTGAAGAATCCGGTACCCACTCTCCTAGGTGACTTTTATTATTCAGTGTACTATAAGAATGAGAAGAAGCGGGGAGGTTTGGTTAGATGTTGTGCTCCTTTATTCTACAAGTGGGTCATGAGACATTTGCCTACTACTGAGAGTTTTACTGATCCTAATACTACTTGGGCCCAGAAGATGAGTACTTTGTCGGCCAGAGATATTAGGTGGTTACTTTGAGATTGAAAGGAAAGAGTTTCATTACCAGTTGTGGGAATTACCTTAATGTGCCTTTGTTAGGAGTGTCAGGAGGTATCAAATACAATCCCATTCTCTTAAAAATACAGTTAGGGTATGCGCTCAAAGAGATTCCCGATGAATCCGAGTTATTCCAAACTTTTTACTTCTCGGTGAAAGACAATCTTCCGTTGGTCAGGAAAGTTGCAGGTTCTTGGAAGGTGATCAAAAGAAAGGACATGGCATGTCTAAGCAAGAGCAATGACCGGATGTTCCCTGAATTCGAAGCTTGGATAAAGGAGGAGGTTCAAATGGCTCTAGTCCCTTTTTCTGTACCAACTCCGCTTCCAGCGACGGTGCCTTTAGAAGATTATCAGAAGTTGGAAGCTTTGGTCAAGCAGCTTAGGGTTGAGAATCAAGAGGCTTACAATTCCTGTCAGAAATTGATGATTCAGAACCATCAGTTAGAAGATAGAGCTCTCCGGGCTAAAGAGACGGTTCGTCTTGAGCATAAGGATTTCGAGGAAAAGGAACTACACTTCAGGAAGAGAGGATTGGCTGAGATCCCTAAGGCGAGTCAGCGCCGGAAGGATAAGAAGGAACTTAATAAGGCTGATGAAGCTATTACACTTTGGCAGGAGAAGTGGAGCGATAATCAGAAGAAGCAAAAGGAGGTAGAAGCCGAATTCGAGTTGAAGATCAAGAACCTCCAGGATGCTTTGGTTGATCAAGAGAAGTTGGTTCGGAAGGCACAAGAGCAACAGAGAGAGTATCTTCATCAGATGACAAAGAGTCAACAAATAGCTGAAGATGTCCAGAAAGAAGTTGAAGAATTGAAGCTTCGTGCTGATGTGAAGAGGTCAAAGGCCGAGCCAGATCCAAGCAAAGAGAATGAGACGACTTTCCTGCAACAAATTGAAGAGTTACAGGCTTCCTTTGATCTAAGGGACCTCCTCATCAAAGACTCATCCAGGAGCCTGATCATTCGGATATCGTTCAGTTGTTCCAGAATGTCAAGCATCTTAGTTGGAGGCTGCAAGACTTAGAGCTCCTTAGGGTTTAGTTTCATGCTATTGTACTTGGATTGCCCACAGACTTGTTATGGGATTCCTTTTGTTTGATGTACTTTGTTGTTATTTTGATTGGCACCCTTCGGGGACTTTGTCGTTTCAAACTTCAGTTTATGTGATTGACTTGCTTTAAATCACTTGTTTGTTATCTGTTGCACCGACACGGGGTAATGTGCACCAATTCTCCACGGCTGTCACTGTATTTGAACATTACTTGGGTCTTCTCCCCAATTATTATTCTCCAAACACCAGAATGGGAAAGTAATTAAAGCCTTGGGAATAAAAGGAACACATTGCATTGCATACGTATCATTTGCATTCTTTCTTTGTTTTGCAGGTTTTCTACAGGATGTTTAACTTATCTGTGTTTCAGGCAAAGATTTCGAGAGCTGCCATGACCCGACATCTTCGGCAGAATATTCTGCATCGCTATGCAACTCGCAAAAACTAGAGGACAGTCATGGACGCTATGCAAACTGAGCTTAATGAGTTTTGCACCATAATGGAAGAGTTCATGGTCATGATGCAAGGGATGGCTCAGGGACAGCAAGAGTTAAGGAATGCAGTTCAGGGGCTCAACCCTCCTCAGACTAATATCCCTGTAACCACTCCGGACGTCCAAGTGACTCCTCCCAACACCAATAATGGCCCAGGCGGACCTCAAATTCCAGAACAGGTCACAACAACTTTCATTCTGATACAAGACAAGTAGGATGATCAGTTCCCTTCTTTCAACAATGACATGGGATTCGGCGGAGAAGGAAATCTTCAGGACGTTTTGATGCTTGCTGAGAAAGTCAAAGCCCTCGAGTGTAGAGACACTTTAGGGATAGATGTGTCTGACATGGGTCTAGTCCCCGGGGTGGTTATTCCTCACAAATTCAGGCCACCTACTTTTGACAAGCGATAGAGCTATTCCTTGGAATTATGGTGGTGAAGTATACTATAACGGCCAGAAGCAAGAGTTGGCCACATCTAGTACAACCCCGGCTCAAGTAGAAAATGTCGGAGTAGGGGGCTTCACCAGAAGTGGGAGATTATTCGCGCCGGAAACACTAAGAAATAGTGTGATACCACCCAAAGATACCGCAAAATCCCAGGCTAGGGCAAGGGGGAAGCAACCAGTGGTTTTCAACGATCCTGCACCAGCAACTGATCCAGACCTTACTTTCGATAAAGAAGCTGAAGAATTTCTGAGGATTATCAAAAAGAGCAACTACAAGATTGTGGACCATCTGCAGCAGACTCCGTCGAAGATTTCCATTTTGTCCTTGCTCATGTGTTCTGATTCTCACAGGAATGCTCTCCTGAATATTTTGAACAAGGCGTATGTTCCTCAGGATATTTCAGTAAATCAATTGGAAGCAGTGGTATCTAGTGTCAATGCCAGTCACAGATTGGGTTTCACAGACTTGGATCTGACTTCTGAAGGGCGTGCTCATAATTGGGCATTACATATTTCTCTAGAATGTAAAGGTGCAATACTCTCTCACGTGTTGGTAGATACTGGATCGTCGTTGAACGTCTTGCCTAAGAAAGCACTGATGAAGTTGGACTATGACAGAGTAGTCCTAAAGCCCAGCGACCTGGTAGTCAGAGCATTTGATGGGTCGAGGAGGTCAGTGTTCTGGGAGGTGGGTTTACCAATTAAAGTAGGTCCAGAGATCTTCAATACCACGTTCTACATAATGGATATACAACCTGCATACAACTGTTTGCTCGGAAGACCTTGGATACATTCAGCGGGAGCAGTATCGTCCACACTTCATCAAACGCTAAAGTTCATCTGGGAGGGTCAAATTATAACTGTCAATAGGGAAGAGGATATTTTTGTTAGTCATCTGGCTTCGTTCAAGTATATGGAGATGGATGGCGAAATAGTTGAGACTCCATGTCAGGATTTTGAGCCCTTGAAGACTGAACAAGCGTCCGCCGTGGCAGCTTCTCCTAAAGAACCGAAGAAGGGGGTTTCCATAGCCTCTAATAAGAAAGCACTTGAGTTGGTAGAATTCGGGGTACGAGAAGGCTGGGGCAGTCCAGTGGAAGTGCTAGAAAAGAAAGATATGTTCGGAATTGGTTACCATCCTGGGAAGTCATTGTCTGGACCAAGTGCTAAAGGTTGTCAAAGCCCAATCACTTTCACGAGTGTGGGAGTGGTCGATTATGGAAACATCAGTGCCGTGCAGGATGACGCAGTCGATAGTGACTGTGACATAGATGAGTGGATCAGGCCTGCTGTTCCATGGACTCAGCTTTGCAATTGGACATCAGAAAGGCTTGTTTCAGTCACCTCTTTCGAAAAGTAATATTTTGTTTTTGTTTTTGTTTTTCCTGTATCCAAGCACTATGTCTTGCCCGGGGCATAGTAGCTCTTTGTAAGGATTCGTTTGTTCTTAACACAATAATAAATAAAGCTGACGTTTCACATTCATTCATGTTGTTCTTTGTATTTCATTTTTGCATTTTTGTTTTTTCAAAAGAGAAAGAAAAGTTTTAAACTGGCAATGTATCTCATTGTCTCAAGCCTTTTCTAAGGCCTTACATGAATCATCATTCATGCAGGTGCTCATCACCGGATCTTATCAATGACGACCCTATTATGGCTGAGTATGACTTCGACAATCCAATTTATCAAGCCGATGAGGGAGGTGAAGAGGATTGCGAACTACCTGAAGAATTGGCCAGACTGCTTAAACAGGAGGAGAAGATGATTCAGCCGCACGAAGAAGCTGTCGAAGTAATAAACTTGGGTACTGAAGAAGACAAGAAAGAATTAAGATTGGGGCCGCATTAGAAGGATCTGTCAAGACTCGTTTGATTGCTTTGCTTCGAGAGTATGTTGATGTCTTCGCATGGTCCTACAAAGATATGCCTGGTTTAGACACTGACATTGTGGTACATAAGTTGCCTCTCAGAGAAGATTGTACTCCAGTGAAGCAGAAGTTGAGGCGCACACGTCCTGACATGGAAATTAAAACAAAATAAGAAGTACAAAAACTGTTTGATGTTGGCTTCTTGGCCGTGACCAGTTACCCCCCGTGGGTCGCCAACATTGTGTCGGTTCCCAAGAAAGACGGTAAAGTCAGGATGTGTGTAGTCTATAGGGATTTGAATAGGGCCAGCCCCAAAGATGAATTCCCTCTACCTCACATAGATGTGCTCGTCGATAATACTGCTTAGTTTTCCGTGTTCTCCTTCATGGACGGATTTTCCGGTTATAACCAGATAAAAATGTCTCCCGATGACATGGAAAAGACAACCTTCATCACGCCTTGGGGCACTTTCTGTTACAAGGTCATGCCATTTGGTTTAAAGAATGCTGGAGCCACTTATCAACGGGCGGTGGTGACACTATTTCACGACATGATTCATCATGAAATTGAGGTTTATGTTGATGATATGATAGCAAAATCCCAGACGGAGGAAGAGCACTTGGTTAATCTAGCAAAGTTGTTTGACAGACTTCATAAGTTCATACTAAGGTTGAATCCGAATAAGTGTACCTTCGGGGTCCGTTCTGGCAAGCTACTCGGCTTCATTGTCAGTGAGCGAGGAATTGAGGTTGATCCAACCAAAGTGAAAGCTATCCAAGAGATGCCTGAGCCGAAGACTGAAAAGCAAGTGCATGGCTTCTTAGGGAGGCTAAACTACATTGCACGGTTTATCTCTCATCTAACGGCCACGTGTGAGCCCATCTTTAAGCTTCTAAGGAAGAATCAGGCCATTAGGTGGAACGAAGACTGCCAGCAAGCCTTTGACCGAATCAAAGAATACTTGCTAGAACCTCCAATTCTCATGCCTCCAGTACCAGGGAGACCTTTGATTATGTATCTTACCATGCTTGAAGGATCGATGGGATGTGCGCTGGGTCAGCAGGACGAGTCTGGTCGAAAAGAGCACGCCATTTATTACCTTAGCAAAAAGTTTACCGATTGTGAGACGCGCTACTCACTACTCGAGAAAACTTGCTGCGCTTTGGCATGGGCTACTCGCCGACTAAGACAGTACATGATGACTCACACTACTCTCTTAATTTCCAAGATGGATCCTGTGAAGTACATCTTTGAAAAGCCAGCTCTGACAGGAAGAGTAGCCCGGTGGTAGATGATACTAACAGAGTATGATATACATTACATTTTGCAAAAGGAAATCAAAGGAAGTGTGTTATCAGAATACTTGGATCAGCAGGCAATCGATGATTATCAAATCATGAGGTTCTAGTTTTCGGATGAGGACATCATGTTCCTCAAGTCAAAAGACTATGAAGAACCACTTCTGGAGGAGGGGCCAGACCCCAAATCCAAATGGAAGTTGATGTTTGACGGAGCTGTGAACATGAATGGCAGTGGAGTAGGTGCTGTTATCATCTCGCCAGAAGGGGTCCATACACCTTTAGCAGCTCAGTTGACTTTCGAATGCACTAACAATGAGGCAGAGTATGAAGCTTGTATCATGGGGATTGAAGAGGCAATCGACTTGTGAGTCTAAAACCTCGAGATCTTTGGAGATTCTGCTTTGGTGGTGAATCAAGTCAATGGCAAATGGCTGGTTCATCAACCTCATTTGATTCCTTACAGAGATTATGTCAGGAGGCTGTTAACTTTCTTCACCAAAGTCAAGCTGAATTATATTCCTCGAGATGAAAACCAATTCGTCGATGCTCTAGCAACTTTGTTGTCCATGATTAAAGTTTGTCAAGAGAATTTCGTGCCTCGAATTACGGTCTCCCGTTTTGAAAGACCTGCTTATGTCTTTGCAGTTGAAAGTGGTGAAGATAACAAACCTTGGTATCATGATATCAAGCAATTCCTGAAGGTTCAAGAATACCCGGCTGGGGCATCAAGTAAGGACAAGAAGACCCTTAGAAGATTGGCAGGAGGTTTCTTCTTGAATCAAGATGGTGTGTTGTACAAGTGAAACTTCGACATGGTTCTGCTCAGATGCGTGGATAGACACGAAGCAGACCTGTTGATGCAGGAGGTTCATGAAGGTTCCTTTGGTACCCACGCCGGAGGACATGCCATGGCCAAGAAATTGTTGAGATCGGGATACTATTGGATCACCATGGAATCTGATTGCTGTAAATACTCCCGTAAATGCCACAAGTGTCAAATTTATGCCGATAAGGTCCATGTGCCTTCGAATCCATTGAGTGTCATGACTTCACCATGGTCGTTCGCTATGTGGGGCATTGATATGATTAGCAAGATCGAGCCGACAACTTCTAATGGTCATCGCTTCATCCTGGTTGCTATAGATTATTTCACGAAGTGGGTCGAAGCGGCGTATTACACCAATGTCACTAAACAAGTGGTAGCCCGGTTTATTAAAAGAGACATCATTTGCCGGTACGGAATTCCTGAAAGGATCATCACTGATAATGGTTCTAATCTCAACAACAAGATGATGGCTGACTTGTGTCGAGATTTCAAAATAGAGCATCACAACTCTTCCCCATATCGTCTGAAGATGAATGGCGTCGTCGAGGCGGTCAATAAGAACATCAAGAAGATTGTGCAGAAGATGGTTGTGACATACAAAGACTGGCATGAGATGCTACCATTTGCACTGCATGGGTACAGAACGTCATTACGTACTTCAACCGGGGCAATCCCGTTCTCACTGGTGTATGGTATGGAGGCAGTCCTACCAATTGAAATGGAGATCCCCTCGTTGAGGTTGATGATGGACATTAAGCTAGACGAAGCTGAGTGACTCCGATCCAGATATAATCAATTGAGCCTCATTGAAGAGAAACGTTTAGTAGCTGTATGCCATGGACAGTTGTATCAGCGACGGATGAAGCAGGTTTTTGACAAGAAGGTACGACCACAGAGGTACATGCCAGGTGACTTAGTGCTGAAAAGGATTCTTCCTCCTCTTAACAATCACAGGGCCAAATGGACACCCAACTATGAAGGACCTTTCGTGGTTAAAAATGTTTTCTCAGGAGGAGCCTCTATGCTGACAACCATGGACGGAAAAGACTTCCAGTCCCCTGTTAACGCAGACGCAGTAAGAAAATACTTCGTGTAAAAAGGACCTGTTGGATAAAAACAGAATAAAGATCCAAGCAAAAATGGGCATCCCGGCGAGCCAAAAACAGAATAAAAGGCTCGGGAAAAAGTTAGGGAAATCTTGAAAAAATGTACACCCGCTGAGTTGAAAAGCCACATCGGACAACTCAGGCAAAAAAGGGTATCCCGGTGGATTGAAAACCTGAAAAGGCGATCCACGCAAAAGAGGGATTAACACGAACGACTGCGATCTGCGAGATCCGTAACTTATCTACAGTTGAGGCTATCATAAGGGTTGAAGATCAGTCCAGTTACTTTTTCTCAAGAGGCAGAGCGAGCGGAGCGTCTTGAAGATATACGAGCCATAACCGGGTTGAAACTTGATGAGATCCATTCTCACATTGCCAATAGGATAGTTTGTTTTCCTTTTTGGTTGTTTCCTCTTTCCAGGGAACTGCCTCCTTTGTATTGCCTATTCATGGCCATTTTTTTTGAATCAATAAAAAGTCAACTTCAGTCAATTTGTGACTATTTTGCTCCTTGTTTTTGCTTTTTCATCTAACATTGAGTGATTGCGAAAACGTCCAGCAAATTGTGATTGTGTTGTGAACATTTGAATGCTTTCTAACTCATACAGGAGGACAGAAACATTTAATACAACTCTGAAATGGTGTCAAGATGCCTAAATGATGATTCATACTATGAGCCTGGGGCAGGCAGGTCTCAAACTAACTCTCCATGTTGCAGGTACTATCGATTGTGTTCATGCGGGTACAAGTACGGGTGTTGCTAACAGAGCTAAAAGCAAATCCCCAGTGGAGTCGCCAGACCAAGAGCAGGTGTCTCCCAGGGTGTCTCCAATCATCCCTAGTAGATTTGGAATTTGAAATTTCCCCCAGCAAGGTAGCAGGATGTGGGTGTCATCCCCAAGCAGAAGTTTCCCTTCAGACAGGGGCAATTCTCAGTAGTATAAGGAGTGTCTTTCCTCCCCAACAGTTTTCTTCCTCACCAAGGTCATACATCTGATTCCCCGCCAAGTTAGGAGGTCCTCACTTCCCCACCAGAGTTCAAGAAGGGTCCATCTCCAGCAGGGTCTTGGCACTCCAATCCTCAAAGTCCAATTTATTTTTGGCAATGGAGGCTGTTCAGAGCCGGTGTATTGTTAACAACTTTCTCCGGAGAGTTGTCTCCTCCTCATCAGGATGGATCAAGATCATTTGCATCCCCGCAGATCTTTTGCATTTGCATTTAGTAATCATCATTACATTTGCATCCTCTAAAGCGTAGCATTTCCATCATCATGGAGCATTACGCCATAAATTCAAACATATGCATGCCAGCATGGGCCAGTTTTGAGGTATATATGACATATTCTCAACCTGAAGTACTCCGCACAAAGGATACCGATATCATTTTTCAGACATCCTTACCTTCTCAGTTCAGTGTGCGTCACTTATTCCGCATCTTGTTTGGTACAACAGTCTCGTTTATGTACAACAATCTCGCTCCATCTTATCCTATTTTCTTTGAGTTTTTGGTTATCGACTGAGGCCGATATACCATTGTATCTCCATTCGAGGATGGTTTCATTTTAGATCCGAGGATCTTTTGAGAGTTGTCATTCGAGGATGGCATTCTTTTCTTCAAGTCCTTCTGAGGTAGGTCTTGTTGTTGTGGCTATCATTCGAGGATGATAGACCATTTTGAGCTTATTGATTGAGGCCAGTTTGTCTCTTTTGTAAAGTCTGTCTGAGGTCATCCTTTGTGTTTCTGGTTATCGACTGAGGCTGGTATACCATTGCGTCTCCATTCGAGGATGGTTTCGTATTAGATCCGAGGATATTTTGAGGGTTGTCATTCGAGGATGGCATTCTTTTCTTCAAGTACTTCTGAGGTTGGTCTTGTTGTTGTGTCTATCATTCGAGGATGATAGACCATTTTGAGCTTATTGATTGAGGTCAGTTTGTCTCTTTTGCAAAGTCTGTCTGAGGTCAGCCTTTGTGTCTCTGGTTATCAACTGAGGCCGATATACCATGGCGGTTCCATTCGAGGATGGTTTCTTGTTAGATCCGAGGATCTTTTGAGAGTTGTCATTCGAGGATGGCATTCTTTTCTTCAAGTCCTTCTGAGGTTGGTCTTGTTGTTGTGGCTATCATTCGAGGATGATAGACCATTTTGAGCTTATTGATTGAGGTCAGTTTGTCTCTTTTGGAAAATTCTGTCTGAGGTTAGTCTTTGTTGTTTCTAGTTATCAACTAAGGCCGGTATACCATTGCGTCTCCATTCGAGGATGGTTTCGTTTTAGATCCGAGGATCTTGTAAGAATGGTCATTCGAGGATGGCATTATTTTCTTCAAGTCATTCCGAGGTTGGTCTTGTTGTTGTGGCTATCATTCGAGGATGATAAACCATTTTGAGCTTATTGATTGAGGTCAGTTTGTCTCTTTTGCAAAGTCTGTCTGAGGTCAGCCTTTGTGTTTCTGGTTATCGACTGAGGCCGGTTTACCATTGCGTCTCCATTCAAGGATGGTTTCGTGTTAGATCCGAGGATCTTGGGAGAATTGTCATTCGAGGATGGCATTCTTTTCTTCAAGTCCTTCCGAGGTTGGTCTTGTTGTTGTGGCTATCATTCGAGGATGATAGACCATTTTGAGCTTATTGATTGAGGTAAGTTTGTCTCTTTTGGCAAGGTCTGTTTGAGGTCAGTCTTTGTTGTTTCTGGTTATCGACTGAGGCCAGTATACCATTGCGTCTCCATTTGAGGATGGTTCCGTTTTAGATCCGAGGATCTTTTGAGAGTTGTCATTCGAGGATGGAATTCTTTACTACAAGTCCTTCTGAGGTTGATCTTGTTGTTGTGGCTATCATTCGAGGATGATAGACCATTTCGAGCTTATTGATTGAGGTCAGTTTGTTTCTTTTGCAAAGTCAGTCTGAGGTCAGCCTTTGTGTTTCTGGTTATTGACTGAGGCCGATATACAATGGAGGTTCAATTCGAGGATGGTTCGTGTTAGATCCGAGGATCTTTTGAGAGTTGTCATTCGAGGATGGAATTCTTTTCTTCAAGTCCTTCCGAGGTTGGTCTTGTTGTTGTGGCTATCATTCGTGGATGATAGACCATTTTGAGCTTATTGATTAAGGTCAGTTTGTCTCTTTTGGCAAAGTCTGTCTGAGGTCAGTCTTTGTTGTTTCTGGTTATCGACTGAGGCCGGAATACCTTTGCGTCTCCATTCGAGGATGGTTTCGTTTTAGATCCGAGGTTCTTTTGAGAGATGTCATTCGAGGATGGAATTATTTTCTTCAAGTCCTTCTGAGGTTGGTCTTGTTGTTGTGGCTATCATTCGAGGATGATAGACCATTTTGAGCTTATTGATTGAGGTCAGTTTGTCTCTTTTGCAAAGTCTGTCTAAGGTCAGCCTTTGTGTTTCTGGTTATCGACTGAGTCCGGTATACCATTGCGTCTCCATTCGAGGATGGTTTCGTTTTAGATTCGAGGATCTTGTGAGAATGGTCATTCGAGGATGGAATTCTTTTCTTCAAGTCCTTCCGAGTTTGGTCTTGTTGTTGTGGCTATCATTTGAGGATGATAGACCATTTTGAGCTTATTGATTGAGGTCAGTATGTCTCTTTAACAAAGTATGTCTGATGTTAGCCTTTGTGTTTCTGGTTATCAACTGAGGACGGTATACCAATGCGTCTCCATTCGAGGATGGTTTCGTTTTAGATCCTAGAATCTTGGGAGAATTGTCATTCGAGGATGGCATTCGTTTCTTCAAGTCCTTCCGAGGTTGGTCTTGTTGTTGTGGCTATCATTCGAGGATGATAGACCATTTTGAGATTATTGATTGAGGTCAGTTTATCTCTTTTGGAAAATTCTATCTGAGGTCAGTCTTTGTTGTTTCTGGTTATCGACTGAGGCCGGTATACCATTGCGTCTCCATTCGAGGATGGTTTCGTTTTAGATCTGAGGATCTTGTGAGAATGGTCATTCGAGGATGGCATTCTTTTCTTCAAGTCATTCCGAGGTTGGTCTTGTTGTTGTGGCAATCATTCGAGGATGATAGACCATTTTGAGCTTATTGATTGAGGTCAGTTTGTCTCTTTTGCAAAGTCTGTCTGATGTCAGCCTTTGTGTTTCTGGTTATCGACTGAGACAGGTATACCATTGCGTCTCCATTCGAGGATGGTTTCGTTTTAGATCTGAGGATCTTGGGTGAATTGTCATTCGAGGATGGCATTCTTTTCTTCAAGTCCTTCTGAGTTGGTCTTGTTGTTGTGGCTATCATTCGAGGATGATAGACCATTTTGAGCTTATTGATTGAGGTCAGTTTGTCTCTTTTGGCAAAGTCTGTCTGAGGTCAGTCTTTGTTGTTTCTGGTTATCGACTGACGCCGGTATACCATTGCGTCTCCATTCGAGGATGGTTTCGTTTTAGATCCGAGGATCTTGTGAGAATGGTCATTCGAGGATGGCATTCTTTTCTTCAAGTCCTTCTGATGTTGGTCTTATTGTTGTGGCTATCATTCGAGGATGATAAACCATTTTGAGCTTATTGATTGAGGTCAGTTTGTCTCTTTTGCAAAATCTGTCTGAGGTCAGCCTTTGTGTTTCTGGTTATCGACTGAGACTGGTATACCATTGCGTCTCCATTCGAGGATGGTTTCGTTTTAGATCCGAGGATCTTGGGTGAATTGTCATTCGTGGATGGCATTCTTTTCTTCAAGTCCTTCCGAGGTTGGTCTTGTTGTTGTGGCTATCATTCGAGGATGATAGACGATTTTGAGCTTATTGATTGAGGTCAGTTTGTCTCTTTTGGCAAAGTCTGTCTGAGGTCAGTCTTTGTTGTTTCTGGTTATCGACTGAGGCCGGTATACCTTTGCGTCTCCATTCGAGGATGGTTTCGTTTTTGATCCGAGGATCTTTTGAGAGATATCATTCGAGGATGGAATTATTTTCTTAAGTCCTTCTGAGGTTGGTCTTGTTGTTATGGCTATAATTCGAGGATGATAGACCATTTTGAGCTTATTTATTGAGGTCAGTTTGTTTCTTTTGCAAAGTCTGTCTGAGGTCATCCTTTGTGTTTCTGGTTATCGACTAAGGCCGATATACCATGGCGGTTCCATTCGAGGATGGTTTCGTGTTAGATCCGATGATCTTTTGAGAGTTGTCATTCGAGGATGGTATCCTTTTCTTCAAGGCCTTCCGAGGTTGGTCTTGTTGTTGTGGCTATCATTCGAGGATGATAGACTAATTTGAGCTTATTGATTGAGGTCAGTTTGTCTCTTTTGGCAAAGTCTGTCTGAGGTCAGTCTTTTCTGTTTCTGGTTTTCAACTGAGGCCGGTATACCATTGCGTCTCCATTCGAGGATGGTTTCGTTTTAGATCCTAGGATCTTGTGAAAATGGTCATTCGAGGATGGCATTCGTTTCTTCAAGTCCTTCCGAGGTTGGTCTTGTTGTTGTGGCTATCATTCAAGGATGATAGACCATTTTGAGCTTATTGATTGAGGTCAGTTTGTCTCTTTTGCAAAGTCTGTCTGAGGTCAGCCTTTGTGTTTCTGGTTATCAACTGAGGCCTGTATACCATTGCGTCTCCATTTGAGGATGGTTTTGTTTTAGATCCGAGGATCTTGGGAGAATTTTCATTCGAGGATGGCATTCTTTTCTTCAAGTCCTTCCGAGGTTGGTTTTGTTGTTGTGGCTATCATTTCAGGATGATAGACCATTTTGAACTTATTGATTGAGGTCAGTTTGTCTCTTTTGGCAAAGTCTATCTGAGGTCAGTCTTTGTTGTTTCTGGTTATCGACTGAGGCCAGTATACCACTGCTTCTCCATTCGAGGATGATTTTGTTTTAGATCTGTGGATCTTGTGAGAATGGTCATTCGAGGATGGCATTCTTTTCTTCAAGTCCTTCCGAGGTTGGTCTTGTTGTTGTTGCTATCATTCGAGGACAATAGACCATTTTGAGCTTATTGATTGAGGTCAATTTGTCTCTTTTGAAAAGTCTGTTTGAGGCCAGCCTTTGTGTTTCTGGTTATCGACTGAGGCCGGTATACCATTGCGTCTCCATTCGAGGATGGTTTCGTTTTAGATCCGAGGATCCTTGGAGAATTGTCATTCGAGGATGGAATTCTTTTCTTCAAGTCCTTCTGAGGTTGGTCTTGTTGTTGTGACTATCATTCGAGGATGATAGACCATTTTGAGCTTATTGATTTAGGTCAGTTTGTCTCTTTTGCAAAGTCTATCTGAGGTCAGCCTTTGTGTTTCTGGTTATCGACTGAGGCCGGTATATCATTGTGTCTCCATTCGAGGATGGTTTCGTTTTAGATCTTAGGATCTATTGAGAGTTGTCATTCGAGGATGGCATTCTTTTATTCAAGTCCTTCTGAGGTTGGTCTTGGTTGTTTTGGCTATCACTTGAGGGTTATAGACCATTTTGAGCTTATTGATTGAGGTCAGTTTGTCTCTTTTGCAAAGTCTGTCTGAGATCAGCCTTTGTGTTTCTGGTTATCGACTGAGGTCGGTATACCATTGCGTATCCATTCGAGGATGGTTTCGTTTTAGATCTTAGGATCTTTTGAGAGTTGTCATTCGAGGATGGCATTCTTTTCTTCAAGTCCTTCTGAGGTTGGTCTTGGTTGTTGTGGCTATCACATGAGGGTTACAGACCATTTTGAGCTTATTGATTGAGGTCAGTTTGTCTCTTTTGCAAAGTCTGTCTGAGATCAGCCTTTGTGTTTCTGGTTATCGACTAAGGCCGGTATACCATTGTGTTTCCCTTCGAGGATGGTTTCATTTTAGCTCCGAGGATCTTTTGAGAGTTGTCATTCGAGGATGGCATTCTTTTCTTTAAGTCCTTCTGAGGGTGGTCTTGGTTGTTGTGGATATCACTCGAGGGTAATAGACCATTTTGTGCTTATTGATTGAGGTCAGTTTGTCTCGTTTGCAAAGTCAGTCTGAGGTCAGCCTTTGTGTTTTTGGTTATCGACTGAGGCCGGTATACCATTGCGTCTCCATTTGAGGATGGTTTCGTTTTAGATCCGAGGATCTTTTGAGAGTTGTCATTCGAGGATGGCATTATTTTCTTCAAGTCCTTCTGAGGTTGGTCTTGGTTGTTGTGGCTATCACTCGAGGGTGATAGACCATTTTGGGCTCATTGATTGAGGTCAGTTTGTCTCTTTTGCAAAGTCTGCCTGAGGTCAGTCTTTGTGTTTCTGGTTATCGACTGAGGCCGATATACCATTGTGTCTCCATTCGAGGATGGTTTCGTTTTAGATCCGAGGATCTTTTGACAATTGTCATTTAAGGATGGCATTCTTCCCAATATATTTTATTTCCCACAAAGTTCAAATTTCCAAGTTTTATTCGAGTATTCAATCACTCCATACCTTGAACATCTAAAAGCTCTCGCAATTATTCGTTCAGTCCTGCAGATGATTGAATAGGGGCAGCTATAATACCTCAAAATTTTACCTCTCATATCCTCAACATTTTGCATAGCATTTTGCATTCATAAATTCATAAAATAACCAAAAACTTGTATCATGCGTTGCATAGCTGAAGCATAGGCATGTGAACAATGGGTGGAGAAACTGAAGGAATTACAAAGGCAACCGATGGGCCACAAAATTTCTCAACCTTGTGCAAAGAGTTCACAATATCCCACAAGTCTCCACTTGGAGCCACGAGCCATGGAAAGATTTGGAGTTGATCGGAGGAGGCAAGCTGTGCAACATCTCCTGATGAAAGGGCCAAATTAGGGTTTCACTTCTACAAGGCTTCTGCATGAAGTTTTGATTCAAAGAGGATTCCTTTGTATTATATATGATATCAAAGGCATAGGGTTCAAATCTCGTCCACAAATTCATTTTGGAAGGGGTTCGACTGGCCAGACGACGGAAAATCGATGAATCGGGGAAAAGGAAACCGAGCTAGGTAAAAAGGGTCGACTCCGGACTTTTAAGATCGAGATCATGAAATTAGGGTTACAATGATCCTATGGTTCAAATTTGGTCAAGAAATGATGGAGGAATCATAAATAATCAAAAGAAAAATCATTTGAAAAGTGGTTGGTTTTGTATTTCCCTCCACTTTTCCTTCCACTTTCTTTCCACATTTCCTTTCATTCTTTTCCTCTTGTTTTTCCACTTCAATTCCACTCCATTTCCCTTGGAAACTTCTACCATGTTCTACCATCTTCTAGAGTATTCCAAGGAATATTCCAAGGAATATTCCCTTTTCCAAGCCTAACCCTAACTAACTACCAAACCTAATTTTGGATCCTAATCCTAATTTTTGGGCCCCTTTTCATTGAGTTTGTGCATTAAAAAAAGAAAATAATCAATTCTGGCTTTTACATTTCATTGATGTTGTTGCATATAAGTGCTGTAAAATGTATGCTGTTTGTTGTGTTTGCATATTGTTTGTAGTCTTTTACACCTACTTTTTCATGTTGCATGCTGGCTGTAAAAAGCTGATTTGTGTTGTGCATTATTTTCATAGCTGTTTGTACTTTAGGAGCTGTAATAGGTGCTGGATTTTTGTTTTAGCATTCTTTTAGTTCTCTAGAATTAAGATAGAGTCATTAGGATTTAATGGCTGTGTGTTTGCTTTATCCTTTTTAATAAAAATGCACATTAACATTTGTTTTATAGAGGGGAAGATTGAGGTAAGTTTCCTTCACCCTATCCTTTATTATTTTATGCATTTAATTCATTTTTCCTTCCATATTTATGTTTGGTAGGATTTCCCCCCTTTGTTAGGACCAACTTATCTTCATTAGGAAGTAAGTTGCATCCTTTTTATTCTTCCTTTTTCTTTTCTTCCTTAGGATTAGAGAACCTCACAAACCATTAGGATCCCCTTTTGTATATAATAAATAACTTAGGGTTGGTCTTAGTTCCCCTTAGTTTTTGTCCTTTTCAGACTTGAGTCATTCTTTCTCCTCATGAAGAAAACAATAAAATACCTAATAAAGGTTGAATGTTCTCATACGAAACGAGACTTTGTTGCGGAGTGCTCATATGCGTCCCGTTTCGGGGCAAGGTGTAAGTACTTACCGCGATGGATAGGTCTTAATATGAGAATGTTCACAAACAAATTCAAAACATTTCTCATAAAAGACAAAAACAAACAATAAGCGACTTTCCTGCGGGAACTTCTTTTCTCATCCCATTCATTCTGAACGCGAACTCGCGATGACTTGTCTCGCATGCAAGACGGTAAATGCACTCGTACCAGACGAGCATGCAATACTTGAGCATAGACATACGCAGTTCCAGCGCATAAAAAACACAAACAAATAGTTCTCGCCTTAGTTAGGCGAACTACGTCGACTCTGATCCTCATTATCCCGATGAGGTACGTAGGCAGTGGGGTAGGGCCCATTCGAGCACATTCTTTATTTTCCTTACATTTTCCCCCTTTTTTTCTTTCTCTTTTCCAGTTCCTTTCTCATTTCAGTTCCAGTTCCAGTAGCAGCTCTTTGTTCAGCAGCAGTTATATTTTTCTCACCCTTTGAAGCAAAACCAACAAGCGTGGATCTCGTCGGGTACGGCGGACGATTTGGGGTGCTAATACCTTCCCATGGCGTAACCGACTCCCGAACCCAGATCTTTGGTTCACAGGACCTTGTCCTTTCCTTCTTTCTCAGGTTTGTGCAGCATTACCTTTCCCATTCATTCGGGATAAAAATGCATGGCTTGCGACTCTACCTTTTCCGTGCCACTTTCGCATTTGTACTAGGATGAAAATCCCGGGAGCGACAAGAGCCCCAAAACTTCAACTGTTTAGCCTTTGATTGTGAGGTGAGAAGCAGAGACTCAAGGAGACTCAAAGGTAAAAACTAGGGGAGACTATGTACAACCCTATAGTTATCATGCTTGGATATTCCTATGGTTTGTGAGGCTTAAGAAAGGATCTTCAGATGGCCACGAAGGAAGAAGAAGCAGATGAAAAGAGAAGAGAAAAGAGAATAGGTTACTTACTTCCTGAAGAAGTTAAGTAACCTAAGAGAAAGAAAAGGAGCAAGAGAGAGCACAAGTGAGTCAAACTCACTTCAAAGACAAATAAGATGCAAATGAAAAGAAAAGAAGAGATTGGATGTGGAGGCAAATCCACATTCTGATCAACTTACCAGAAGCCTCTGAAATGGTTAGTATGAATGCATCAGATGTGAAACAAAAGGGAATAAAGAAAATGAAGATGAAGTGATACCAACCAGAAGTGAAAACATGATGCAAATGTGTCATGGAGAGATGAAAAATCATATACAATGCCCATGTATGATCATACAAGTGATGGATGCAAAAACAAGCATGTTGGAAGCTTAAGAACACATGAACACACATAAGATGTAATGGATGCAAAACATACCAAATGAATGTCACATGATCAACCAATGTTCACACATGTCCTAAGGCATCTAATATGACATATAAATGCATGAGATGTCATGACAAGTTCACATGATGAAGGTATGCCAAGATGAATGCAAATGAACCTGGCAAATTAGGGTTTTAAGAAAGGGTAAGATGCATATGATCAAAACAGAAGCAAAACACATGATAAAAAATTGAAATTGCAACCAAATGACCCTTAAACACACATAAGATCACTTCCCAAAGATGGAAGTCAGAAGCTATACCAAAGTCAAGTTATGTTTTTTCTAAGTTAAGCTAGGGTTTTGGGTACTTCTTCATGTAAAATGTCAAACAAATGGAAAATGCAATGCAAAAATATGAGGTAAATATGCTAGATACTACATGCAAAGTATGAAAGAATGCAAAAAGAACCATACACAAACTCATCTTGGTTGATCAAAAATGAATTTTTGAAGTTAGGGTTAGAAAAATAGGAAATTTGGAAACCCTAATTCATGGTTAATTGTCAAAATATGGTCAAACCCTAAAAGAAAATTGTAAAATGAGTTTTGTAAATTGTTCTAAACATGTAAGAATGCTTAATGATTTTTTTGGTGATTTTTAAATACCTAAAAGTATTTTTAATTAATTAAAATGATTTAATTAATTAAATAATACAATTAAATGATTTAAAAATATATTTTTAATGCAAAAATTAAAAATAAAAATGTTTTTGGGTTTTTAAAATTATTTAAAATAAGAATACAAAAAATTTGAATTTTATAAAATGTTTTACTATTTTAAATAAATAAAGAAAATAAAATGAAATAAAAATGAATTAAAATGCAAAGTAAGCTAGATGAAGGGTTCAGATTGCGCAGGAGATGGAAGGAGGGCTTGGATTGGAAGTCTGCTTGACCAATGGTATGAAGATCCTAAGGTTGTGGTTCAAACTTATATTTCGTGCGTGATCCAATGGCCAGGGTTTGAACTGAGTTAATTAATTACAATTAACTTAATTAATCAAAATTAAAGTTAAGTGAATTATTTGGGCCGTCCAAACACTAATCTAAACATGATCCAAGGGTCCTCATTCAATCTAGAAACCTAAACCCTAATTAGCCCTAATTATTTTCAGGTGACCGGAGGTAAGCTCCGGTTATCTTCTCCGGTGAGCTCAAAACCTAACTCCACCTACAAGCCTAAAACGCATCAAACCGTCCCAGAAATGATCCCCAAACATCATACAATCAAAATCAATCATCAAACATCATTTAAACTTCATGAATCAAGCAAATCAAAGAAAACAAATTTCACGGGCAAACTTTCAGAACAACCATACATGCTCATTTCTACACTATTTTCAATTCTAAACACATCAGAATGATCAGTAAAGCATATAGAATCATTTTATAACAAGAAATCAAGGTTCTGGAAAAATTGTTCTTGATGAATACCTGAACTGAACTTCTTCAAAATGGAGCTTTCAGGACCTCCCTCTTGTGCAAAATGACCTCTTTGGACCTCCTGAAGCTAGTGGAGTGCTTAGAATGCTTTGAAAGTGGCTGGTTCTTGAGGTTCAGTTCTGATGAAGCAGAAATCGTGTTTTTGATATGTGGTGTTTTAGGCCATTTTGATGGTTGATTCTTGTCCTATGGATGATATGTGATTGATTGGTGAAGGAATTTTTGAAATTTGATGGCTGGTTTGAGAGAATCGAAGAGATGAAGCTTTGAAAGAATTTTTTGCAATTTGAGTGTATGGCTTCTTTCAAGGCTTGAAGTGTTATGTTTTATGAAGCTTAGGGTTTCTATAAAAAAAATGAAATCAGTCAGAGGAGTGGATATGCACTGTGGGATTGGTATGGTGCTATTGGCCAAAAAGTCAAAAGTTTGTGTACTTGAAGCACGGGCCATGGCAGAAGTGATTTGAGGTCTTGGGTTGCCTTAGCTGAGTTCAAGGAGAGCCTTTGGATCGAAATTGGTGAGTTGTATGGCTTGATTCATGAGTTTCCAAAGGTTTTGCATTTTCACAACTTTGACATTTCTTGAGAAGCAAGGCATGAAAACCCTAGGTTCTTGGCCCAGTTCTAATATTTAGAAGTTGTTTGATCATGGCATGATGTATTTGAGTGGATTAGAGGTCACACAAAGGCCTGAAATACCATTTAGCAAATTTCCCTCTTTGGCATGAACTTGAAAATTACAAGATTTTTCCCAACTTTGACTTGCCATATCTTGAGGTCTAAGATGAATCAAGAGGAGTTCTTTTACTTTTTGAAAATGGGAAGATCAAATCTACAACTTTCATGTTTGAAGAAAATTCATTTGAAACCATTTTGATCAAGAAAAAGGAGGTTGAAGATCTTTCCCAAAATGGAAAGTTTTCATTACAAGTCATGCCCAAAAATAGAAAGTTTTCAAATGGCTCAAAATTCTTCAATCTTGTGAACTTCCAAGCATTCCTAAGATCAAATAAAGATCATAGGAACTCAAATTGATGAAGATGACCCTTTGGAACCCTTGTTGGTGGCCTCAGATGCCCTGATTCTGGCTTTTCTTGCACAACAAGTTACCATTTGATCAGATGACTTCCACAATGAATTTTTGCTTCAAATTTGATACAAATTCTCCTTATAAGATATATAGACCAATAGAATCAATAATGGCCAATTTTTTTGGGTATAAGGGCCTCAAACCCAAAACCCTAATTTCTAGGTCATCTATGTAGGAGCCCTGTGCCTGCCTGGGTGGCTCTGCAATCTCTTGTGATTTCTTGACTTCAAAGAACCCTTGGAAGCATAATGTGATCATAGAACACTCATTGACCCTGTTGGCATGCTTCATGGCCTCTGAGATGGCTCAAACCTATTCTAAGATTCACCTGATCACAAACCCTAACTATGCAGCTATGCAATGAGTTGCTAAAGGAAAAATATGCAATGTGAGATGGTATGCTTATGCAATGCAATATGCAGGATCACAAGCCAAGGTGTGAGAGAGAAGAGAGGGAAAATTTGGGGTGTTTACAGCTGCCCCTATTCAAGCATGAGTTAGCTGTGTAGGATGTAAGCGCATGGCTTAACAGAAAAACAAGATAACTTGTGGTTGAATACCAAGACAGTCCAAAATTTGCACTCTTTATTATGAGAAGAAAAGGGATATAAATTTTAATAGACAGTATAGACCGAATATTTAATGGTAGCGACGGAGGACGACCATCGAGCAGAGGACGACTGCTGGGGATAAAAAAAGTGAGAAACGCACTGACGGGGACGACTATCATGCTGGGGAATAAAGAATCCGCGACGGGGACGACCATCGGGTAAAGAAAAATCGACTTTACAGGGGATTTAAAAGCATTTAACGGGGATGATCGTCAGGTTAAAAATAAAGAAACCGCAACGGGGACGGCCATCGGGTGCAGAATAAATAAATCAATGATGAGGGACGGTCATCACAAGGTGAAGAACGATCACCTAGCAGGGGACGGCTGCTAAAAGATATCACGACATAAGACGAATGTCGGAAAAGAACTTCAATGATGGGGACGACCATCGGATAAATAATGAGGGACGGTCATCAAAAGTTGAAGGACGATCACCTAGCAGGGTACGACTGTTGAAAAGATCATGAGATAAGACGAATGTAGGATCGAAAGATCAACGATGGGGACGGCCATCAGATAAAATGATGAGGGACGATCATCAAAATATATGACGAGGGACGGTCATCTAGAGGTGAAGGACGATCACCTAGCAGGGGACGGCTTCTCTGTTGGGGATTATCACGACATAGGACGAATGTCGGATAAAAAGATCGACGATGGGGACGGCCATTGGATGAATGATGAGGTAAGATCATCAAAAGGTGAAGGACGATCACCTAAAAGATACCACGATATAGGACGAATGTCGGATAGAAAGTTGTTTTGTTGGCGACTTCTGGGGAGAGATAAACATAGACGAGTGTTTAAGCCCTAAAAATAAGATGGTATAAGTGTTTTGACAATGTGTATAGACTAAAGGTACGAACAAGTATCTTCAGGACTATGATACGATTGAGTATCGATAGGAACAAGCAATGACGCATGCTTAAGGAGTGATGATACGGACGGGTATCAACTGCTTGAACAAGGAACACAGACGAGTGTTTACCTGCTGGGGAGATACGTAAGATACAGACGAGTATCAAAGAATTATGTATAAGTAGGATACGGACGAGTATCATAAGGATTGTGTATAAGTATGTACAAGTATTTGTATTGATAGTGCAAAAGGACATTTTGTCTTTTATCTGCATGGGATGAGTTTTTTTTGCGTATTGCTAGAGGAGTGATTTTAGTATTTGCAGGTGACTGGCTTAAACCTGGCTTATGATCATGCAAATGTTTGATTTTTGCCGTAATGCTCCATATTAGACGGAATACTACGTGTAAACACCCCAAATTTTCCCTCCCTTTTTCTCACACCATGGCTTGTGATATCTTTTTTTTTTTGCATTAGCATAAGCATATCATATCTCACTGCATAGTTCATTTCATATGCATCTAGGGTTTGTGATCTGAGCAATCCAAGAAGTGATCTGAGCCATCCCAAAGGTCTTGAAGCTTGCCAAGAGGGTCCATGTGTGTTTCATGATCATAATATTCTCCTAAAAGTTCATAAAAGTCAAGAGATCACAAAGAATGGCAAAGATATAGAGGCAGACTGAAGATTTCCTACACAGATGACCTAAAATTAGGGTTTTGGTTTCAGAGGCCTTAATCCCAATTTTTTTGGTCGTTCTTGTTTCTAATGGTCTTAATATGTTATAAGGATCACATGTACCAAATTTGATGAAGAAATTCATTGTGGAAGTCATCTGATCATTGGGTAACTTCTTGAGCAAGTAAAGTCAAAATTAGGGCATCTAAGGCCTCCATCAAGGGTACCAAAGGGTCATCATCATCATTTTGAGTCTCTATGATCTTTATTTGATCTTAGAAGTGGTTAGAAGTTCATAAAGTTGAAGAATTTTGAGCCAAATGCAAACCTGCTATTTTTGGAAATGACTTGTATAATGGAAACTTTCCATTTTGGGAAAGATTTTCAACCTATTCTTTCATGACCAAAAATGCTTCAAATGAAAATTTCTTGTGCATGAAAGTTGTATATTATGTCTTCCCATTTTCAAAAAGTACAAGAACATGTATTGATTCATCCTAGAACTCAAGATATGGTCTTTCAAAGTTGGCAAAAATCCTATAATTTTCAAGTTCATGCCAAAGAGGGAATTTTGCAATTTCACTTGCCAAGCCTTTTTATGACCTCTAATAAACTTCTATGCACCATAACATGTCAAGGAAACTTCAAAACATCAGAATTAGCCCAAGATTGCATGGTTTTGATGGCTTGACTCTCAAGAAATCTCAAAAGGGCCAAAATGCATAACTTTGCAAAAACCTTGGAAACTCTTCATCCACTTGTGCCAGCTGCATAACTTTGATCCCAGGGCTATCCACAAATCATACTGAGGCCAAGACACCCCAAAATCCAGCTCTTCCATGGCCCGTGCTTGTAGTACAAAGTTGTTGACTTTTTTGCAAATTGCCCATGCCAATCACACTGAGCCACAACAACTCCTCTGGCCAATCAAGACATCACATAGAGACCTTATGCAACTCGTTCTACACAACACACAAGCCTGAATGCTCCCATAATTGAGATTGCATAAAAACTTGCAAAAACTTCATCTCTTCGATTCTCTCAACACAAGCCACAAACCTCAAAACTCTTTGCACCACTCAATCATACACATCCTCGGGATCACAAAGAAACCCTCACAATGACCTAAAAGTCTCTCAAACAAGAACACGATTTCTGCCTCAGCAGAGTTGAAACTCCAAAACCAGCCATCACAAACTTGTTTCAAGCATTCCAGAAGCCTAAGGGGATCCATTGGAGTGATTTTGCATCAAGGAAGGGTCCAGAAAGCTCAGATTAGGAAAGCTTCATCTCAGGTAGCTTCTTAGAACTTTTTTTCCAGAACTCTTGTTTTAAGTTACAATACGATTCTATATGTTCCCCTGATCACACTGGTATGATTTGTTTTGAAAATGAGGCAGAAATGGCCATGTATGCTTGCTCTGAAAATTTTTGACCTAAATATTATTTGCTTCGATTCATGATGTTCTTGAGTGATAAATAATTTTTTAGGCTTGATTCGTGTTTAGGGTTGTTAGAGGACCCAATCTGGAGATTTTGGTGAAGTTTCATGGCGTTTTGAGGGATTCAGGGGAGGGGACTTACCTGAGAAGATGACCGGAGCTTGCTCCGGTAACCTGAGAGTAATTAGGGTTAGTTAATTAGGGTTAGCACGTCAGTTTGAATATTGACCCTTGGATTTTGTTTGCCGCGTGTTTGGACGAATCAGATGAATCCACTTAACTTTAATTCATAATTAATTAAGTTAATTAAATTAATTTATTCAGAAGCAATCCCAGCCGTCCAATAGCACGCCAGTCAACTGACCCTTCCCCAGTTCAAATCCTGTCCACTGGATGCTTTGACTTTCATTTAATTTCATTTTTATTCTTTTCTTTTGTACATTTTATTTAAAATATCAAAACCCATCAAAAAATCCTCATATTTTGCATTTCTGATTCAAATATTTTTCTTAACTCGAAAATAATTTTTATTTTATTTTTTACATTAAAAAGGTATTTTTAAAATATTTAAATGTTTTATTTTATTAATTAATGGATTTTAATTAATTAAAAATGCATTTAGGTTTCTAAAAATCACCAAAAAATTCATGAACCATTCCAATAAATTTAGAAACATTTTCAAACTCATCATACAAATTTCTTTTTAGGTTTGATCATAATTTCACAATTTACTTTGAATTAGGGTTCTTAAAAATCACATTTTTAAACCTTAACTTGAAAAATTCATTTCTTCCTAACCATGATGAGTTTGAACTTGATTCTTTTTGCATTGTTTCACATATTGCATATAGTTTCTAGGTTATTTTTCTCATGATTTTATCTTGCATTTTCAATTTAATTTGCATTTTCCCTTAAGAATCACCCAAAAACCCTAGCAAACTTAGGAATTTCATAACTTCCACTAGGTTAAGTTTCTGACCTTCTCCTTTGAGGTGTGATCTTTTATAGGATTAGGGTTTGTTTGAGCTTGATTTAAATTTTTTATCATGTTGAATGCTTCTGTTTTGGTCTTATGCATCTCATGTTGTCTTAAAACCCTAATTGTGCATCTTCATTTGCATTCTCCTTTGCATATCATCATCATATGAACTTGCCATGACATTTCAAGCATTTTTATGACATCTTAGACATCTTAATACATGCTCGAACATTGCTTGATCATTTCTTCATTCATTTGCTATGCTTTGCATCCATTACATTTCATGAACATCCATGTGTTTTCATGCTTCCATTGCAACTCATCCTTATATGATCATTCATATGCATCTTGTATGACTTTGCAGCATCTCATAACACATTAGCATTGCATAACCACTTCTTAATTTGGTCTTTACATCTCATTTCATCTCATTTCCTTTTGCTTTATGTTTTATGCATTCATACTAACATTTCAGGTACTTTTGGTAAGTTATCTGGGAGGTGGATTTGTCTTCACTTCCCACCTCTTCTTATCCTTGAATTTGCATCCTTTAATTGTTCTTAAAGTGAACTTGTTTCACTTATGCTCCCTCCTTCTTACTTTCTCTCTTTTAAGTTACTTATCTTCTTCAGGAAGTAAGTAACTTATTTTTCTTCTTCTTTCTCTTTTCATCTGCTTCTTCCATTGGTGGCCTTGAAGATCTTTCCTCTTAAGCCTCACAAACCATAGTATGTCCAAGCATGATAACTTTTAGGGTTGTGTATAGTCCCCCCTAGCTTTTTACCTTTGACTCTCCTTGAGTCTCTCTTCTCATCTCTTAATCAGAGACTAAACTCTTAAAGTTTTAGGACTTTGGAATTAGGGTTATGCCTACATCCTTATCTTAGGATGGAGTGTATAACTTGAATCCTTAATTTTAAAACTTTAATTTGTTTACACCTCTTAATTAAAACACATTAATAATCACTAAGACTTTATCTTGTAACTTGGGCCTTACATTAGGGTTCTATCTCTTCCTTATGGTTAAGAGGGACTAACCCTAGTGTTTAATGGACAAGTCCCCCTCAAGTTGTCTTACAAAATTTAAAATCCACTTCTTAATCTCACCCTTTAATTAAAATCCACTTAATAAGGGCTTTTTATATAATGAATTTAGAGATTAAACTCATTACTTAACACTAAACAAAAATCCAAAAACCTCTTAATAAATACAAGTAGGTTAATGATCTCAATCCTACACCATCATGGTAATTAAGTTCAGATGTTTATCTCACACTTAAGTATGCTCATTATCCCTAATCAGGGAGGATATAATGAGTTTACAACCTTGATTTAGGCTTAAGCTTATAATCCTATGCAAAACACCAAAAGTAATAAAAAACTGAAAGCACAAAAGCAAACAATAATCGTCTCCTTCGGGATTCTTTTCTCATCACAATCATTCATAAACGATAACTTGCTTCTTCCGTCTAATGCAAGACAGTTAGCACTCGAGCTAGACGAGTCATACACTTGAGCATATGAAAGTAAGCAATTCACAGACAATTTATTTTCAGTCTCTTTGAGTCGAACTACGGTGTTCTGACTTCCTCATTGCACGAGAGGATACGTAGGCATAACTTAACAGTTATCGAACAAAAGTCTATGTGTCTTCCCTCTCTTTCAGTATTCATTTCTAAGCCTCAGTTCCTGAGCAATTCATCTTTTGCACTGACTGCTGTATTTTCTTTCCCTAGCTTTTGCACATAGATAGCACATACACATACCCCTTTTAAAAACAATCTTATAAGCGTGGATCCCGTCGAGTACAACGGACGATCTGGGTGCTAATACCTTCCTAGGTCGTAATCAACCCCCTTTCTCAACTTCTCTGGTTCGCGACCGTCTTATCCATCTCTTTCCAGGTTTATGCAGCATTACCTTTCCTTCGGGATAAAAATGCCTAGTTGGAGACTCTATTCAATTCAACCTCATTACTCTTCGCCGACCGTTCGCGTCTGCACCCTGGGACCCTGGTGTCGTTTCGGGGGAGCGACAACTTGGTGACTCTGCTGGGGATCTTATCTTTTGCAACCAGGGCTTCTGGTTCTTTTTGTGGGTTTCTCCTAGCGCTTGTCTGATTTGTGTTTATGGGGGTGTTATGTGTGCTTATGTGTTTATTGCTTTATTTATTGCTTTCTGTACAACTTTATTTATCGCTTTCATTTACTGTTGTTATGCATTTCATATTATTGTCATCATGTCATGTGCTGGATCTGTTGTTTACCTTGGTGGGAGGGATACTCAGTGAGTAATGTTCCATACCGGGAGCCTGAGTGACACATAGGATTAGAGTGGCTTCATATTCTTTCCAATTCCATTTCGGTTTGGTGCGGGAATATGAAACACGGTTCAAACATGGGTTTCTCCTTGAGAACTCTGTGCTACGAATTTCCTGTAGTACTAGGGCTATCTGGGAAGCCTGCTAAGTCTGGATGACCTTTTTAGATGACCTTCAGCATCTGAGGTGAATTAGAAGAGGATCTTTTATGATTAATGTAAACATTGTACCTCCAGGTTAGATGTGTTTACACTTCTCATAACTGATCCAAGTCTGAGGATCCTTGTTCTAGAACAATACCTGTGAGGGGGTTAAGATGTTTACAGGTTTGCAGGAACCCTTGGCCTCATCATACCTTGTTACTGATATTGTTTTTAAGGTCACACTATTTTGGACTGATTCTACGAAACCCTGGACTTGTGAATCTTTATTTGAGTCCCCCACCTAGTTACTGGTTCTCTAGCCTCCATCTGGACTTATGAACACACATGGACCTAATTCAAAGCAAACAACAAATCTAGCACCTGATCATAAACCCTTGCATATCATTCTGCATACATCACTTTGCATCATTTTAACATTTGTCTATTTGTTTTACAGGGTATCCACATCATCTTTGGTTTGGTTTTGACTGTTCTTCTGCTTAGCCATCTTCATCAGTTATCTTCATCAGAGATCTTCTTCAGCTGATATCTTCTCCAGTTGTCTTCATCAATTATCTTCATCAAGGATTTTCTTCAGCATCTTCATCAGTTGTCTTCATCAGCATTTCTCCTCAGTTATCTTCATCAGCATCCATTGTCAGTATGGACTCATCCAGGAAGAGCAACATCACTTATCATTTCTTTGAGCCCTCCCTAGCAGGCATCAGGCAGATTCAGGCACTTATCACTCCTGATCATGTCCCTTTATTCAGGGAACATTATGGTGGTATTATGGACATGATCATGGATTTGGATGCATCACATAGAAGCATGATCCACACTTGCCTTCAGTTCTATGACCCTCCTCTCAGATGCTTCACCTTCCTAGACTTTCAGTTGGGTCCTTTGTTAGAAGAATTTTACATGTTGTTGGGTGTCCCCATCAGGAGAGGGATTCCCTTTAACCCTGAGATGACTGCTCCTAGGAATGAGGACATAGCTAAGGCTCTGTATTTGGAAACCACCATCATTGATCAGAATATGACCACAAAGGCTGGAATTCCAGGCCTCCATTTGGACTTCTTGATTACCCAGGCCACCAGTCATGCTGCAGTAGGGAAGTGGGAAACTGTTTGTGCTCTCATGGCTCTTGGTATATATGGAATCATGTTGTTTGCAGACGAGCCTAAGTTTGTAAGTAAGAATGCTATCCATCTCTTCCTGTTGAAGAATCCAGTTCCTACCTTGCTAGGGGATTTTTATTACTCAGTGCATCAAATAAATGTGAAGCAAAGGGGAAGATTAGTCAGATGTTTTGCACCTCTCTTCTACTGTTGGTTATTGAGACACTTGCCGAAGACATACGCTTTCTTGAATCCTCATCAGTCAAGAAATTGGGCTAAGAGAATAATTGCTCTCACTTCAGAAGACATCAGGTAGTTCACTCAGAGCACTAAGGGGCAGGGACATAATTACAAGTTGTGGGCAGTATCCCAATGTACCTCTTATTGGAGTGAAGGGTTGCATCAACTACAATCTTTTGCTTTTCAAAAGGAAACTAGGGTATGCCTTGGTACATCCACCAAGAGAGCAGGATTTAGCAGATACCCTTTATTGTGATGTTTAGAATAATCATGCCATCATCCGACAAGAAGCCTGAGCTTGTGATAACATTCAGACAAAAGGGACTGCTATTCTTGGCAAGGGCAACAACATAGCTTCTGCTCAGGACATTGATTGGTCTCGTATCAGAGGACAGATCACCCGCATGCCATTCACCCTGGAGGATGTTCCAGGGCCATCAGCAGTAGAGCCTATAGCTACAGTCAGTTTAGAGGAATTTGAGAAGCTGAAAGAGAGGAATGCTCAGCTTTTTGAAGCTCTAAAGAAGAACCTCTGAGAGAGGAATGATAGTCGTCTGGACAATGAAAGGTTAGAGAAGCTCCGGATCGAGCATATGACCAAGATTGAGAAGACAAATTATTACACAGAAGCTAAGAAGCTAAGAATCTGAAAGCCAGAGTTGAGCACTACTTGGAAGAGAGTCAGGCTAGATGGATCGGAATTACCGAGGCTTGTTCACAGGAAGATCAGAAGACCCAGACTAGGATAGAGCAGCTGGAAGCTAATGAGAAGAAGAATCAGGAAGCCTTGTTAGCAGCACAGAAGGAAATCTCCGAGTTGAAACTCTAGGTAGGGTTGAAGAGATCAAAGGACCAAGACAAGTATAATAAGTTGACAAGTGCCATTACTACCAGGAACCTTCTTATCAGGACCATCACAGAGCACCCAGTTGGACAAGTGACTGATGCTCTCTTGAAGGAAGTCAAGGAGGATGACTTTGGGCTGGATGTTTGATTTCTTTGTACTTGTACTTTTTTTATTGTACTTTTCGATGATTTTGTTGTATTTTGACCCACCATGGGAACTTGTTGTAATCATACACTATGTATCTTTTGCATTTGTAATATATGGTTTATGGATTATCTCTTGGGCTTCATTTCTCTTCAACATCTTCATTCTCGGTGGTCTGGAAGGTCAAAACCAAAGAACCAAACCGGATACCCTTGGAAGACAAATAGACATACTGCATTGCATACTAACCTCATTTCTTTGTTTTATAGGTGTTCTTATTATTGTTTTCTCACTTTGCTGTTGTTTCAGGAAACATTACTCGTAGGAGGGTTTTCCCCATCAACAGAGTTCACCGATATCCAACCAGAAGCAACCTTCCGAGCTTACAGATGGACCAAGTTCAACAAGATTTGACTGACGTGAGAACTCAGATGGCTAATGAGAGAAATGAGATGAGGGCTCAGATGAACCAGTTCATGGAAGTAATGACTGGGTTGGCTCAAAGCCAGGAGAGATTAAGAGAGTTGGTCGAGCGACAAACTCCAGAAGAGAATCATCCAGGTACATGAGGTACTAGCAACAATGATCACGTGCAGCCACGTATTGACCCTCCAGAGTTTGGGCCTCATCTCAACCCTGAAGTCAATGCTATCAAGAATACTCAAGGAAACACTAGAGGTCGTGCCTTGCAAGAGGACCCTCAAGAGGAACAATTTACAGTAATTGGTGTTGGGGATGAAGCCTATGATCGTCGTTTGGATGAAATAGCAGAAAAGCTGAGGTCTCTGGAGTCCCAAAACTCCTTGGGATTTGATGTTATTGACATGGGTTTAGTGGAGGGAGTCAGGATCCCTCACAAATTCAAGCCTCCTTGCTTTGAGAGATATAACGGTACCTCTTATCCACATACTCACCTGCAATCCTTTCTGGGAAGATTAAAGGCTTATACCATAGACGAAAAGTTGTGGATGTTCTACTTCGAGGACAGTCTGGCCGGGGCATCCCGTGAGTGGTATTCTCACTTGTCCAGAGCACCAGTCATAAATTGGAAGTATTTGGCCGAAGCTTTCATACGCCAGTATCAATATAACCTGGACATGGCTCCCAACAGAACTCTCCTAATGGGTATGTCTCAATATTCAAGAGAAAGCTTCAGGGAGTATACCCAAAGATGGAGACAGCTAGTTGCTGCTGTTCAACCCCCAATGTCTGAAAGAGAAATGGCCGACATGTTTATGAATACCCTACAGGGGACATACATTGACAGCCTTGCTGCTTTCTCGTCCACCAGCTTTGCAGATGTAGTTATAGCTGGTGAGAGAATTGAGAGTCTGCTGAAGATGGGAAAAATCTCAGATAACAGTGCCAGTTCCAACAACACAAGGAAACCTTTTGCAGGGCCTCGTAGGACAGGTGAAACCAATTCAGTACACATGGGCAGAGATAGGCCCCAGTACATGCCGAGATCAATAGCCACTGTCACTATTCCTGCTCCAGCACCTCAACAACAGTATCCGCAACAACCACAACATTTCCCTCAGCAACAATAATTTCCTCAACAAAGATCTTACAACAACAACAATAACCAATAGCAACGTCCTTTCCAGCAAAGGCTCTCTCAAATCAACAGGGTAATCGATCCCATCCTGATGCCCTATGTCGCTTTAGTACCACAACTTTTGAAGCTCAATCTCGTTGAATTGAGGACTCTGGCTCCACCAGATCCTCAAAACCTTCCAAGGAATTATGATGTCAACGCCAGATGTGCCTTCCATTCCAATTCACCTGGTCGTACAATATAGAAGTGCAGAGCCTTGCACATGAAAGTCCAGGACTTAGTTGATTCCAAGGCATTGAATTTTGCACCTCCTCCTAATGTCATAAAGAATCCTATGCCTAGCCATGGTGGGCCCAGGATAAATGCAATTGAGGAGGATCAACCAGTGAACCTAATTGAAGATACTGCAAGTATTCAAACACCTATGGCCGAGGTTAAGGCCCGGCTTTTAAAGTGCCAGGTGTTCCCAGGTTGTGAGGCCTGCTGTGAATCTTGCAAAATTTCTGCCAATGGTTGTGCAAGTTTAAAAAGTGGCATCAATGGTCTTATCAGAGAAGGTATCTTGCAAATCACATCAACAGTTCCAACTTCTACAACATCAACAACTTTTTCTCCTACAACACCAGCAAACACCTCCCCCACAACTTCAAAAACAATCATTCCGACAGATTCTTTTACAAAGTCAACAACCATCCCTTCTACCACTTCAACAGACATTAGTTCAATCACATCCGACTCTACAACAACAACAACCATTAATGATGACATCTCCATAGTCACCATTTACTATGACCCGACAATGGTCCCTGATTCCAACAACTTTCAACAACAATCTCAACAACAACCCATTTTCAGTCTTTCACCACCACCATAAGTCAGAAATCCTGTTACCATCTATTACGATCCGTAGACAATAACAGTTCCTACTTCCACCTTAGTCAGTCCAGTCACCATCACGGTACCTGGACCCATTCCGTATGAAGAAGATAATGTTGTGTCGTGGCACTATGGTTCAGACCTCTACTGCAACAGGAAGAGAGTCGCTCTTGATACTTCTACACCACAGATTGATAATGTGGGGGAGGCGGAGGCTTCACCCGAAGCGGACGTCTCTTTGCCTCACAATTCCAAAGAACTAATGCTGAAGTAGAAGCTACTGCCAAGGCTAAAGGCAAGAGTGTGGTTCCTGAAGAACCAGTTGCAAAAGAAACTCAGAAGACGTCCTTTGATCAGGATGTAGATGAGTTCATGAGGATAATCAAGAGAAGTGATTATAAGATTGTGGATCAGATCCACAAGACTCCCTCCAAGATCTCCATTCTATCACTGCTATTGTGTTCCGAGGCTCATCGAGATGCATTACTTAAAGTCCTGCATGCAGCCTACGTGCCTGAGGAGATTACGGTTAATCAGCTAGAGACGGTGGTTTCTAATGTTAATACTAGTCATGGACTAGGCTTCACTGTAAAAACCCCAAATTTTCCCTCACTTTTTCTCACACCATGGCTTGTGATCTTTCATTTTTGCATTTACATAAGCATTACATCTCACATTGCATATTTGTTTCATCTGCATAGTTCCATTTTCATCTGCATCTAGGGTTTGTGATATGAGCAATCCAAGAATCAATCTGAGCCATCCCAATGGTCTTGAAGCTTTCCAATAGGGTTCATGTGTGTTCTATAATCATAATATTCTCCCCAAAGTTCATGAAAGTCAAGAGATCACAAAGAATGGCAAAGGCATGGAGGCAGAGCTAGGGTTTTCCTGCACAGATGACCAAAATATGGGTTTTGGTTTCAGAGGCCTTAACTACAATTTTTTTTATCATTCTTGTTTCTAATGTTCTTAATATGTTATAAGGATCATGTGTACCAAGTTTGATGAAGAAACTCATTGTGGAAGTCATCTGATCATTGGGTAACTTCTTGAGCAAGTAAAGTCAAAATCAGGGCATCTGAGGCCCCCATCAAGGGCACCAAAGGGTCATCATCATAATTTTGAGTCTCTATGATATTTATTTGATCTTATAAGTGGTTGGAAGTTCACAAAGTTGAAGAATTTTGAGCCAAATGCAAACTTGCCATTTTTGGAAATGACTTGTAATGGAAACTTTCCATTTTGGGAAAGTTTTTCAACCTATTCTTTCATGACCAAAAATGCTTCAAATGAAAAATTCTTGGGCATGAAAGTTGTAGATTAGGTCTTTCCCTTTTCAAAAAGTACTAGAGCATTTCTTGATTCATCCTAGACCTCAAGATATGGCCTTTCAAAGATGGCAAAAATCCTATAATTTTCAAGTTCATGCCAAAGAGGATTTTTTGCAAATTCAAGTTTCAAACCATTTCATGACCTCTAATCAACTTCTAAACATCATACCAACATAATGCCACACATTTTGATCAAGATTGCACCAAAAATCACAAGTTTTAATGCCTTTCTTCTCAAGAAAGTTCAAAGAGGGAAAATTGCAAAATGCTATGAAACTCTTCATCCACTTGTGCCAGCTCATGAAATCTGATTATATGCTTCTCCTTGATGCAAGCTGAGGCCAAACACCCCAAAAATCCATCTCTGCCATGGCCCATACCTCCAAGTACACAAATTTGACTTTTTTGCAAAAACTCCCATACGAATCAATTTGAGCCACAACAACTCTTCTGATCAATCAAGACTTCACATACATGCCTCATGGACCTCATTTCATATCCTCTTGGAGCCTGAAACACAATACAACTCAGAATTCACAAAATACACCAAAACGTTCATCTCTTCGATACTCTCAACACAAACCAAAAACCTCAAAACTCTTGACACCATTCAATGATACACTTCATAAGGATCATAAAGCACCCACTCCCATGGCCTAAAAGCTCCCTAAACCAAAACACGATTTATGCCATATCAGAACCAAACATCACAAACCAAGCCATTTAAACTCTTGCAAAGCTTCTCAATAGCACCATGGGACTCAAAGGGGTTGGATTACACAAGAGAGGAGGCCAGAAAGCACCAAACTGAAAAGCTTCATCTCATGTATCCTCAAGAACAAATTTTCCAGAACTTGCCATTTAAGTTAAAATATCAATCTATATGTTTCACTGATCATTGTGATGTGTTTTGTTTTGAAAATGAGTTAAAAATGAGCATGTATTAAGCTTCTGAAAGTTGTATGTGTTTTTCCGTTTTGCTTCCAATCATGATGTTCTTGAGTGATAAATGATTTTTGAGGTTTGATGCGTGTTTAATGTTGTTTTAGGATCATTTCTGGAGATTTTGGTGCATTGTTATGGTGTTTTGAGAGATTCAGGGGAGGAGTCTGGCCGGAGAAGATGACCGGAGGTCTTCTCCAGCCACCTGAGACTCATTAGGGCTCTAATTAGGGTTTAGGGATCAGTTTAAATGTGGGTCGCAGGATTTGATTTTCGCGCTTGGATGAAGGGCCTAGATGCCTTGTTAAAACCCTAATAAGTTAATTAGGTTAATTAATTAGGATTAATTAATAATTTTTCCAGATCAGATCCTGACCCTCCAAACACGCGCCAGTCAACTCCCTCCCTTTTTTTATTCAAAGCTGGACCACTGGATGTGCTGCTGACTTCCATTTATTTGCATTTGATTTCATTTTTTCTTTATTTCTTTTGCATAATTTATTTAAAATAGTTAAAAACATCAAAAATATATGATCTTTTGCATTCCTGATCCAAATATTTTTCTCTACCCAAAAATGATTTTTATTTTATTTTTTGCATTAAAAAAATATTTTTAAAATATTTAAATGTTATTTTTAATCAATTAATGGATTTTAATTAATTAAAAATACATTTAGGTTTTTAAATATCACCAAAATAATCATGAACCATTAAAATACATTTAGAAACATTTTCAAACTCTTCATACAAATTTATTTTTAGGTTTGATCATAATTTCACAATTTTCTTTGAATTAGGGTTCTTAAAAAATCACATTTTTTAACCCTAACTTGAAAAATTCACTTCTGCCTAACCATGATGAGTTTGAACTTGATTCGTTTTGCATTGTTTCACATATTGTATGTAGTTTCTAGGTTATTTTCCTCATGAATTTATCTTGAATTTTCAATTTGATTTGCATTTTCCCTTAAGAATCATCCAAAAACCCTAGCAAATTTAGAAAGTTCAAAACTTTCAATAGGATTAGCTTCTGACCTTCTCCTTTGGGGTTTGATCTTATATGGGTTTAGGGTTTAATTGAGCTTGATTTAAATTTTTTATCATGTTGTATGCTTCTGTTTTGGTCATTTGCATCTCATACATTCATAAAACCCTAATTTCTCATGATCATTTGCATTCATATTTGCATATCATCATCACATGAACTTGCCATGACATTTCAAGCATTTGTATGACATCTTAGACATCTTAAGACATGCTTGAACATTGCTTGATCATTTCTTCATTCATTTGCCATGTATTGCATTCATATAAACATCCATGTGTTTTCATACTTCTAAACATGCTTCATTTACATCTCATCCTTGTATGATCATTCATATGCATCATGTATGACTTTGCATCATCTCATATTCCATTTTCATCACATAAACACTTCTGAGTTTGGTCTTTACATCTCATTTCAATCATTTCTTTATGCTTTATGTCTTATGCATTCATACTAACCCTTTCAGGATCTTTTGGTAAGTTATTTGGGAGGTGGATTTGCCTTCACTTCCCACCTCTTCTTATCTCACTCATATGCATTTTATACTTGTCTTTGAAGTGAACTTGTTCACTTGTGTTCCATTCTTCTTACTTTCTTTCTTTCAAGTTACTTATCTTCTTCAGGAAGTAAGTAACTTGTTCTTCTTTCTCCATCTCTTTTCATCTGCTTCTTCCATTGGTGGCCTTGAAGATCCTTTCTCTTAAGCCTAATAAACCATAGGATACCCAAGCATGATAACTTTTAGGGTTGTATATTGTCTCCTTTAGTCTTTTACCTTTGAGTCTCCTTGAGTCTCTCTTCTTACCTCAATAATCAGAGACTAAACTCTTAAAGTTTTAGGACTTTGGAATTAGGGTTATGTCTGCATCCTTCTCTTAGGATGGAGTGTATAACTTTAATCCTAAGTGTTAAACCTTTAATTTGTTTACACCTCTTAATCAAAACACATTAATAATCACTAAGACTTTATCTTGTAACTTGGGCCTTACATTAGGGTTCTATCTCTTCCTTATGGTTAAGAGGGACTAACCCTAGTGTTTAATGGACAAATCCCCCTCAAGTTGTCTTACAAACTTAAAATCAACTTCTTAATCTCATCCCTTCATTAAAATCCACTTAATAAAGGCTTGTTATAGAATGAATTTAGTCCCTAACCATGGATTAAGTTGAGGTCACTTCCTCAGCTTAAGTGTTCTCATATATTATCCTTCTATTAGGATGGTGTAATGAGTTCACTAATCTGTGATTAGAGATTAAACTCATAACTTAACACTAAACAAAAACCCAAAAACATCTAAATAATCACAAGTAGGTTAATAATCTTAATCCTACATCATCATGGTAATTAAGTTGAGATGCTTATCTCATACTTAAGTATGCTCATTATCCCTAATCAGGGAGGATATAATGAGTTTACAAGCCCTTGATTTAGGCTTAAGCTCATTAACTTATGCAAAACACCAAAAACTATAACAAAACTGAAAACACAAAAACAAATAATAATCGTCTTCTTCGGGATTCTTTTCTCATCACACTCATTCATAAACGAGAACTTGCTTCTTCCGTCTAATGCAAGACAATTAGCACTCGAGCTAGACGAGTCATACACTTGAGCATAAACTAGCAAGTAGTTCATCGTTAATTTAGTTTCAGTCTCTTTGAGTCGAACTACGGTGTTCTGACTTCCTCGTTGCACGAGAGGATACGTAGGTATAACTTAATTGTTATCGAACAAAAGTCTCTGTGTCTCCCCCCCTCTTTCAGCTTTCTTTTCTAAGCCTCAGTTCCTGAGCATTCACCCTTTTGCACTGACACATGTACATTCATTCCTAGCTTCTACACACAGACAACACAAACACCTACCCCTTTAAACACAGTCTTGTAAGCGTGGATCCCATCGAGTACGACGGAAAATCTGGGTGCTAATACCTTCCCAGGTTTTAACCAACCCCTTTCTCAGTTTCTCTGGTTCGCAACCGTCTTATCCATTTTTTCCCATCTTTATGCAGTATTACCTTTCCTTCGGGGTAAAAATTCCTAGTTGGCGACTCTATTCAATTCATTTTCATTCTTTATTTTCGCCGACCGTTCGCGCTTGTACCGGGATGTAAATCTCTGGGAGCGACAGCTTGGCGACTCTGCTGGGGATGCTTATCTTGCAACCAGGGCTTCTCGTTCTTTTTGTGGGTTTCTCTCAGCGCTTGTTTGATTTGTGTTTATGGGGGTGTTATGTGTTTTACGTGCTGTTGTTTATTGCTTTATTTATAGCTTGCTGTACAATTTTATTTATTGCTTTCATTTACTATTTTATTGCATTCCATATTACTGTCATCATATCATTGTGCTGGATCTGTTGTTTACCTTGGTGGGAGGGATATTCAGTGAGTAAGGTTCCATACCGAGAGCCTGAGTGACACATAGGATAGAGTGACTTCATATTCTTTCCCATTCCATTTCATTCTGGTGCGGGAATATGAAACACGGTTCAGACATGGGTTTCTTCTTGAGAACTCTGTGCTACGGATTTCCTGTAGTACTAAGGCTATCTGGGGAGCCTGCTAAGTCTGGATGACCTTTTTATATGACCTTCAACATCTGAAGTGAATTAGAGGAGGATCCTTTATGATTAATGTAAACATTGTACCTCCGGGTTAGAAGTGTTTACACTTCTCATAACTGATCCAAGTCTGAGGATCTTTGTTCTAGAACAATACCTGTGAGGGGGTTGGGATGTTAATAGGTTTGCAGGAACCCTTGGCCTCATCATACCCTGTTACCAAATTTGTTGTAAGGTTACACTATTTTGGACGGATCTTATGAAACCCTGGACTTGTGACTCTTTATTTGAGTCCCCTACCTGGTTACTGGTTCTCTAAGCCTTCATCTGGACTTATGAACACACATGGACCTTATCAAGGCAGATAACAGATCCAACACTTGATCACAAACCCTTGCATATCGTTATGCATACATCATTTTTACTCATTTTAACATTTGTCTATTTGTTTTACAGGGTATCCACATTATCTTTGGTTTGGTTTTAACTGTTCTTCTGCTCATACATCTTCATCAGATATATTCATTAGCCATCTTCATCAGAGATTCTCTTCAGCACCTTCATCAGTTGCCTTCATCAGTGTTTCTCCTCAGTTATCTTCATCATCATCCATTGTCATCATGGACCCATCCAGGAAGAGCAACATCATATACCATTTCTTTGAGCCCTCTCTAGAAGGCATCAGGCAGATTCAGACACTCATCACTCCAGATCATGTCCCTTTATTCAGGGAAAACTATGGTGGTATCATGGACATGATCATGGACTTGGATGCATCATAGAGGAGCATGATCCACACTTGCCTTCATTTCTATGACCCTCCTCTCAGATGTTTCACCTTTCCAGACTTTCAGTTGGGCCCTTTGTTAGAGGAGTTTTCCATGTTGTTGGGTGTCCCCATCAGGAGAGGGATTCCTTTCAACCCTGAGATGACTGCTCCTAGGAATGAGGACATAGCTAAGGCTCTGTATTTGGAATCAACCATCGTTGATCATCATATGACCACCAAGGCTGGAATCCCAGGCCTCCATTTGGACTTCTTGATCACTCAAGCCACCAGTCATGCTGCAGCAGGGAAGTAGGAAACTGTTTGTGCTCTCTTGGCCCTTAGCATATATGGAATCATCTTGTTTGCAGACGAGGCTATGTTTTTAAGCAAGAATGATATCCATATCTTCCTGCTGAAGAATCCAGTTCCTACCTTGCTAGGGATTTCTACTACTCAATGCATAAGAGAAATGAGAAACAGAGGGGAAGACTAGTTAGATGTTGTGCACCTCTTTTCTACTGTTGGTTATTTAGACACCTACCAAAGACATAAGCTTTCTTGAATCCTCATCAGTCAAGAAATTGGGCTAAGAAAATGATTGCTCTCACATCAAAAGACATTAGATGGTGTACTCAGAGCACCAAGAGCAGAGATATAGTCACTAGTTGTGGGCAGTATCCTAATGTACCTCTGATTGGAGTGAAGGGTTGCATCAACTACAATCCCTTGCTCTTCAAAAGGCAATTAGGGTATGCCTTAGTACATCCACCAAGAGAGAAGGACTTATCAGAGACCCTTTACTATGACATCCAAAATAATCATGCCATCACCCGACAAGCAGCCTGGGCTTGGGATAACATTCAGACAAAAGGGACTGCCATTCTTGGCAAGTGCAACAACATAGCTTCTGCTCAGTATATTGATTGGTCTCGTATCAGAGGACAGATCACTCGCATGCCATTCACCTTGGAAGATGTGCCTGGACCATCAGTAGTAGAGCCTGTAGCTACAGTCAGTTTAGAAGAGTTTGAGAAGTTGAAAGAGAGGAATACTCAGCTTTTTGAAGCTCTAAAGAAGACCCTCTAGGAGAGGAATGATAGTCGTCTGGACAATGAAAGGTTAGAAAAGCTCTGGATCAAGCATATGACCAAGATTGAGAAGACAGATGATTACATCAGAAGTGCCCGGGCAGGGGAGTTAGTGTTGAAGAATGCTTGCAAAGAAGCCAAGATTCAGAAGGCCAAAGCTGAGCACTACTTGGAAGAGAGTCAGGCTAGATGGATCAGAATTACTGAAGCTTGTTCACTGGAAGATCAGAGGACCCAGGATAGGACAGAGCAGCTGGAAGCTAATGAGAAGAAGAGTCAGGAAGCCTTGTTAGCAGCACAGAAGGAAATCTCCGAGTTGAAACTCCGGGCGGGGTTGAAGAGATCAAAAGACCAAGACAAGTACAAGAAGTTGACAAATGCTATTGCCACCAGGAACCTTCTTATCAGGACCATCACAGAGCATCCAGTGGGACCAGTGACTGATGCTCTCCTGAAGGTGTCGCTCCCTGGATTTCCATCCTGGTACAAACGCGAAAGTGGCGCGGAAAGATGTAGAGTCGCCAGCCACACATTTTTATCCCGAAGGAACGGGAATGGTAATGCTGCACAAACTAGAAGAAAAGAAAAGTAAGGACACGGGTCATTCGAACCAAAGAAACTGAATTCGGGAGTCGGTTACGACCTGGGAAGGTATTAGCACCCCAGATCGTCCGCCGTACCCGACGGGATCCATGCTTGCAAAAGAAACTATTTCAAAGGGTGAGGGTATGAAAGCTGCAGCAAAGAAATGAAAAGAAACTGGAAAAAAAACTGAGAAAGGAATTGAAATAAGAGAACAAAGAGAAAAAATGTAGGGAAAATAAAGATTATGCTCGAACGGGCCCTACCCCGCTGCCTACGTACCTCATCAGGATAATGAGGATCAGAGACGCCGTAGTTCCCCTAACTAGGGGTAATAAAGGAAAATTGCTTGTGAATTAAGGCTTGAACTTCCTATGCCATTGCTCAGGTGTTGCATACTGGGACGACGAGTGCATAACCGTCTTGCAAAGTGACAAGTAGGAGCAAGTTCACGTACGGAGCGAATGAGGTGAGAAAAGAATTCCCGAAGGAAAGACGCTTATTGTTTGTTTGTGTTTTTTATGAAGCTTTTTATGAGTGCGTCACAAGGAAGTGAACTCAAGCTATTTCCCATGGAATGTGCACTTGTCACTACATTCCAAGATGGAATAATAGAACAAGCACACTCAAGTAAGGAGAATATCCCCAAAACTTGAACCCAAAGATTAGGGCCTAAGCTCACTAACTTGTTAACTTATTAAGTGTTTTGTTATTTACAGTGAAAAAGTGTTTTTTATACTTTTCTTTATGAAGAAGATACCTTGATCAGACTTGTGCATCACAAGGTAAACTTGTACTATCCCAAGATGGGAAGACTACAAGGACATCTCATGGGATAAGGCTATTGCTCAAGGCATCACTTCAAACTTATTAAGATGTTTTCTATGGTTATGAGATGAGAAGAGAAGAAGAACCAAAAGGATCACAAAGGCAAAATTCTAAAGGGGGACTAAAGAATCCTAAGAATTAACATGCATGGATGTCCTAAGGTTAGTGTGGCTCACTATCCTAATGAAGGAGGAAAGAAGAAGATGAGAGGAGAAGCACCATGGTGGCCTAAGCAGACCTCAAGTTAAGAACAAATAACAGAAGATGAGGAAGAAGAAATGGATGAAGAAGAAGAATTAGATGAATTAGAAATAAGAATAAGGAGATGAGAAAGCGAAATGAAGATAAGATGACAATGCACAAACAGAGCCTATACCAGTAGGACTTCCAGATGCAGCAGCATGCAATAATTAAAATCGGGCCTCAGTGGTACCTAACGGAGAAGGTCTGTTGCCTCTTCAATGCGCACAAAAGAAACTCAAGAATATATATCAAGTCCAAAGTGGACTCAACATCAAGCGCAAGTGTCCAGTATCAAGACATCAGACAAAGGGCATATACAGGCTTCAAGCATCCAGAATTAAAACCAAGAAACAGTCCGTGTAAAAACCAAAGTCTAAGCGCAATTCATATCCAGAGATCTTATCAGAAGTCCAAACAAGGAAATGGGATCCAGCAGTTAAGCACGGGTATCAATCATTAAATCCAAGCAAATCAGAATATTAAATATGAGCGTCCAGCCTCAAAGTCAATCATCAAAGGAGATCAAAACAAGAACTGATCCAAACGTTATCAGGGATTAAGCACAACCTGCATCAAGAAAGCTCACCAGTCCCCACAAGATTATAAGTCACAAGATACAGACTAATCGACAAGAATAAACAAGATAAAATAAAAGTCAAATAATTCTAAATTAAATTACAAACAACTATATTAAACTCTAGTTAAGAATATAACAAGAAGTTTTAAAATTCTAACTAGAATTATAAACAAATATATTAAACTCTAATTAAGAATATATTGGAATCAAGGATCAACCAAAATAAAATTTAAGCAAACTAAACAAAAAAAAACTTTTAACAATTTAAGAAAGAAGAAAATGGGAACCAAGACAAAGGGAGAGGGAGAGGTTCATCGCTGGATGATGTAGGTAGCAATAGCAAAGCAAAAAACAAGAAGTCGGGCTTTAGGGATTCTAAGCCCAATCAACAACAACAACTATAATTAAAGAAAACCAAAAGGTTAATCAATATTGGAATTGAAATGTAAAACCCATCCACAATTAACAAAACCAAAATCATTATTAAATATCTAGATCTAAAAAAAACAAAGATATAATAAAACTAAATGTAATTGTTAAAATAAAATAAGAAAAAAAAGTTGAGAACAAAAGCAATTAGAACAACAAGAACCGCTGGACAATTTGATGATGAGAGCAGGATCTGGCAATGGGCTTCAGGTCTTCAAGCCCAAATCTGCAACAAACTAGTTTGACAAAGTTTATTTTAACAAAAAAAATTGAGCCATTGACATCATCAAACAGATAAAGACAAAAAGAAGAAAAATAAATAAATAAAAGGAAAGGGGATCCCCAACGCGATTTCCCATTTTCTCAAAATCGCAAAAACACTCCCTCTTCTTCACAATTTCGTCAGTACCGCGGCTTCACCAAGAAAACCGCCACCGGAAACTTCAGAAATCCGTCGTCACTTTGAAACAACGACATAGTCCAGCTCTCCCCTTCACAACCACAAACGACGCCGTCAAATCACTTTCCTTCAGATACAATCGCTCGAAATAAAAGCTTGTTCATCTCTGTTCATCACCTCCGACGAATCTCTCTCACGGTTTGTGACCGATCTTCGATCTCGATCGCGTTTGGCCCACTCTTCCCTCTCAAACTCACGGTCGTCTCGCGGAAAAAGCCAACATGACGAATCCGTCCTCCTTGCGATGGCTCTCACTTCTCGGTCCGTCGTTGGTGTTCGGTTTGGAACCCCTCCCTTGACAATCTCCGCGTCTTTCTCAGATCTTGCTCATGCCTTTTTATTTTGATTTCAAAAAAAACGGAATCTCTTCTTCTCTTTGCTTCGTTTCTGTGTTTCTTCTGATTCTGTGTTTTTGCCTTGCTGTTGTTGTAGATGTTGGAAAGGGGTTGTTGTGAAGAAAAGTGATGTGGTTTGAGGTGAGATTAATTTGTTGAAGGAAATGGTGTGATCAAATTGAAAAGTGAGCTGGGAGTGTTTCTGTTTTGTGATAAGGGAGTGCAGATTTTTTAGGTTGAGAGTGAGAGAGTTCCCTCTGAGAAAAGTGTTGTCAAAATTGTTTTGTATGATGGCTATGCGAGTTTTTAAGTGATAGGGAGTGCGGAATGGTGACGAGAAATGTGTTTTGTGCGTTGGTTGTATAAGGTGTACGGAGGAAAATCGTGTGAGCTGCATAAGAAATTCTGGCGTGGTGGGGTTATGAGTTGGTTTTGTTTTATTTTCAATTTCTTGCGGAAAAGTCGTACGAGTACCGCCTTTTGTAAAGCAAGTGAAGGAAAGTGGTCACACAAGGCTGGCGTGAATTCTTTCTTCCAACTTCACCAGCATTGCATCCTTTAGAAACAACAACAACAACGTTTTTTGTAAACTTATCCAATGGGCCTTAATGAAATCTTTAAAAGAAGGTGAATGATAATAATAAAAATAATAAAAAGGAATTTCTATAGAAATTGAATATTTGTGGAAAGTGAATAATGGAAAAAATTGGTAAAGAAAAATAAATTAATAAAATGGATTTAACAATTGGAAATAGTTTGTGATATAGACCTTAGAAGTTTATGACACGTGTATATGGCCCTTTATGGATAGTTGGATAATCGGAAAATAGAAATAGAATGGATAATTGATTTTGAATGATGAAATAGGTATGGATGGAATGAATAAAAATGGGTAAGAAAAACGAAATGAAATGAATCAATGATTTGAAGTTGGACAATAACATGATTTAATTTGGGACAAATAAATCACACCAATCCTGAACACTTGAGCTCAACCACTCCTGAATAACTTGTGACAGAAACAACTGCCTTCTAAATCAATTTGTCCCGTTATTGGACCCTCACTGAGGAAAATAAACCCACAAACAAACCACCGAAACAGACATCTTGCATTTGAGACCAACATCTGGTAGTTTGACCAAGATTAGGTCAAACATCCATCTGAATTGGATTGCGACCGAACATGCTTGAACTGAAACCAGTGCTTTTGAGAAAGAAGATAGCTCGAGATACTGAGAAGATGATGAAATTCTGGTATGACAGACTCAGATGTCTAATATGATGTTGTGACATCTTATCTGTTACTTATAAACATGGTAAGGTATACATATCAGTACTTAAATAATTCTGTTATATCAGAGTCAAACATGCTTCAGGATGTTGGGACATCTGATAGGACATTCAGTTCAGGTACTGCATAAAACATAAAAGATAAAAAGAACACAGCAGAAGTTTGTTAACCCAGTTCAGTGTATAACCACACTTACATCTGGAGGCTACCAAGCCAGGAGGAAATCCACTATAAGTAATATTAATTCTAGACTTAAACCACCCTGTTTAATCTATCACTTAATAACTACCCAATGCAATTTCTACCTAAGACACAACTTAGATATGAGTACCCTACTCACTCCCCCTCAATCACACAGTGATCTTTTACAATGATTAATAAAATTGAAGTCACACTTCAAACACAACAGCTTGATCTTACTTAGAAGTTTCAATCAAGACACAATACTTCTCTTGCTTACAAGCTTCGAGAATCACAAGTGAAACAGCCACAATAGTGTTACTTGTTATGCACGGCTGACACAAGGACACAACCCTAATAATGTTTACATTTTCGGTTCATTGGGTTGATTCTAAACTAGGTTACAAGGTTTCTTTTATAACCTATTCCCAACTGGATTTGGGCCTAAACAATCACAACAATAGCTGCTACAAATATGCAGAAATATCTGCTACAAATATGCAGAAATATCTGCTACAAATATTCCAAAAGATCTTCAACTTCTAAAATATCTCTAAATATAGAAACCTATATTTTTCAATGTTTGTCTTCAATTTAAATTGAGTCTTTAAGATCTTCTAGATCAACACCACATATGATTGCATAATATCTCCAGAATATTCTGCATAATTCAGATCTGATAAATCCAATGTCATCACCTTGAATTAGGGTTTGTTACTTCCTAGATTCTAGGTGATTTTGTTCTTCTGATTAATCTGAATCTTCATAACAAAACTCCCTACAGATGCGCCTTGTTCTGTTTTTATCCATCCATAATTAATTCCAGATAACTCTCCTTAAATATCTCAGATCAGTTAGTTATTAATTAATTCTGGTAACAGGTCTGAGATGTCTCAACATCTGTTGGGACATCCTGAAAAACTGAACTTACTTCATTTACTGATACAATGTCACAACATCTGATGGGACATCCTGTAAACTGAACTTATTCCATCAACTGATACAATGTCCTAACATCTGGTGTGACATCCTGATATCTTGACTTAAGTTCATTAACTGTTACTCTGTTTGACAGTGTCACAACATTTGGTGTGACATCCTGAACTAAGTTCAACACTTCTTGTTTGATATCTATATGTAACATATGACAGTAATGTTGTCATGACAGTTGCAGATGTTTCAACATTCTCTTTGACATCTGTCATGACATTTGCAGATGTTTCAACATTCTCTTTGACATCTGTCATGACATTTGCAGATGTTTCAGCATCTTCTTTGACATCTGTCTGTAGCATATGACAGTAATTCTGTCATGACATTTGCAGATGTTTCAACATCTTCTTTGACATCTGTCTGTAACATTCTGTCATGACATTTGCAGATACTTCAACATCTTCTTTGACATCTGACTGTGACATATGACAACATCTGTTGGGACATCCTGAATTAAGTTCTTATACTCTGTTTGATAATGTCCCAACATCTGATAGGACATTCTGAACTGAATTCAACATCTTCTTTGACAACTTCCACATTTATCTGTGCCACCATGTCAGGACATCATGTTTGACATGTTCTTCCAGAATCTATACCATGTTAATATGGAACTTCTTATTCAACATTTTCCAGCCATATTAGTTTTACCAAACATAATGCCAATCATAGAATAATAGCATTAACAATCTCCCCCTTTGGCTTATTTTGGCTAAAACTAATTTACATACAGGTGTAGTAGTACCTTATGTAGAAGTTCCTTAACATCACATCTTCATATCAGACCTCACACTATTACTTCTCCCCCTTTTTAGCCATAAAAAGACAAAGGTACCATAATAAAAATAGAGGTATATAATCTTCATAAGCTTGAAACACACACAAGCTTCACAATTCCTCAAGAATCAAACATAAACTGCAAAGATCAGCTTTATATAATATAGCCTTCTAGACTCTTAGGATTCTCCTTATCTGGTTAAGGTATTACTCCCCCTTAACACCACAAAATCAAGTGCACATACTTGTAACACACTCCCCCTATCTAGGATACTCCATGCTTCTCTGTACATTGATGAAAGGAAAACATAAGACGCATCTTCATGTCTTCAAGAGCTCACCCTCTGTTCAATTCCCAATTGAACACATTCACTTCTTGTACCAAAGCATACCTGATTCCTTTCTGGGTTTGTAGTTACCACATACTACACAAGATGAACATCTTCTAGCACACAGGTTCTTGACACTAAGCCTTTACACACCAAAGGCCATACAATCCAGATAAAACACATCCAAACTAATTATGAAATTAGAATGAATGTCCACAAACAAACTTCCAAGCAATCAATACCTGATATACTTCTGGTGGATCAACAGAGATGTGCTCTTCAGTTGAGGCCTTGTGCTGGTCCTCAGATGTTTCAACATCTATTGGGACATCCTGTTGAGCAGGAGTGTCCTTTGTAGCCTGAGTTTGTTGATCTTCTTGTGGGGCTGGCATAGTGTTCAGAGAGATAGATATGCCATTTACCACTCTTTGCTCAGATAGGATTTTGGTTACAAACTCCTTTATGGAATCATCCACATATTTAGAAGCTTTTGGAGTGTTGTACAATGGTGAAGGTATGCCTTTGGTCTTGCTGAAAACTTGATCTTTTTGGAGTTCTTGGCTTTTTAGCACGAGGAACACTTCCAGTCTCTTCTACATGTTTCTTCCAATATAGATCATCTACTTCATCATTCTCCCATATGATTAGGTAGTCTAATAATAGAAACCATGTAGATAAACACCCCAGATAATGTACTAACACTTAGTTAGAACATTTTTTTTTCATACACCAAGACCTTATCACCATGATCCTAGATGTGCTCCACCAACTGGACTTACTATAGTATAGTAATCCAAGAACTGAAAATCTTCAACTACACTGTGCCACCAGTTAGAATTAGAAATCCAGAAAGAGTGATAAACTCTCATCCACCTTCAAGAAGAATAAATCCTCTTGAGTCTTCAACTCATCACTCCTCTGCCCAAGAGCAATTTGTTCCAAGACAATCCTCAAGAACAACCAGCTGCCACACTCTGATTATCTTGATTCTTCGAATCCACTTTAAAGATCAACCAATTACCACATTTTGATAACCTCTTTTATGAATCCTCATATGAAAAAGCCAATTGCCACTTTTGTCTTCTTCACGTTTATAATAAAGCTTTCAAAGATATCCTGATCAAAAAAGTTGATCTTCACCAATTAGACTCTGATGTTGAACTAGATGTTTAAACATTATTAGCCCACATCCATCTGTTAAATTCAGTTCCTTCTTCTGCCACTTGAAAGAACCTCCTTCCTTTATAGAACAAGAGTTACATGCTCTCATAGACTTGATTTATCCATCAAGTTTGAGTAGACAACCTCCATTCTATTGGTTTTGCAGAAGTTCTTACCAATAACACATATTGATGAGAAACTTCTAATGTTTCTCCAAAGTCTTCAAACCTGCCACTGTCTGATTATTCAGAAGGAATAGTTAAGAACTACACCTCAAAACTATACCAAGGATGCCACCTTTCCTTGAGTAAAGCAGTCTAAACAAATTTATGATATCTCCACCTATCTTAACTCCATGATGAGCATTCTGGACTACACCTAGATCAGAAATAAACCAATCCAAGTAGTCACCAAGATTATGATATGTTCATGGTCTTTCATCTCCATCTTCAGAATCAACAATATCCAGACAAGTTCTTCCCAAGAAACTTTCCAGAAATACATAACTCTTGTCACACAAGACTGAAGCCAATGCTACAGCTTATGCAATACCTCTCCCATGATTCTGCACAAACTCTGATGATAAGATGTTCCAACATCTTTTTGAACATCACCAATCTTGAATCACAAGGATAATCAATCAAATATTTGTGAATTCCACAAACAACAATTGATCTTAAATCCTTGTATAATACCTTATCAGATAGTTCTACACAATCTGATCTTTTACTTTTGAAGGATTTTAAGGTTAGCTCCAGATAAGATTAGCAAGATCTCCTCATGTCATGGATAAACAATACTCCAGCTGAGCATGTACTCCACTAATTCTCAATTTCACACCCCTGATGAACATACAAAGAGCACAACTGATAAATATCCACACTTGATTTTATATTCCAAAATAGATGCTCTTAGTTTGCTTGCTACAAAGGGTTTATACTGCCACTATCCATGACTAGTAGTGGAAGAGACTACCAGTTCAACAACCATTTTGATCAGACTTCCCAATCTGACATTCTTCCCTTGCTTCTAGCAATTGTTGGTCACATTGATAGCTTTAATCATGACCAAAGTCATGCATTTTTCACCAACATTTGTAAATACATTTAGAAGCTTCTTCATCTTCAGATTCATCATTAGATTCATAAGTATTCTGAGTAACCTCTTCCAGCTCCAGCCTTTGAAATACTTCCTCAAGCTTTTTCTTCCTGGCATCCAGATTTTTGCAAGTGTTCTTCAGATCTGCAATCAAGGCAGCTTTGGATATGGGAGTCTTTGCTTTTGAAGGTCCAGCAGATGTCCTAGTGGAAGCTTCAACATCAGCAGCATGATGGCTCAAGAAAAGTTTGTAATGGAAGGCCATAGGACTTTTTCTTTTGCATACTGAATCCTTCTCAGTGAGGATACCTGGATACTGGCTTAGTATGATTCCACATAGCAGAGAGGAAAAAGCAATGGGAAGCTTTGTTGCAGATGTTCCAACATGCTTCAATGTCTGATAAAAAATATAAGCCCCAAAGTACAGCTTTGCTTGGGTGCCCACAGCATATATGAACCTGCTCAATTCAGTTGCTATTGAGGAGGTATGGTTGGTAGGGACCCAATTTGAAGTGCCAATCCTATGCAGCATTGCATACTTTCTTGTCAGCAAGCTAACAGAAAATTTCCCTTTGACTGGCCAAGCTTTGAATTGATTAGCAGTGATGACCTTGCACACATGGTTATTTATCTTTCCCAGCTCATTAGGTCCATCAGATTCTCTTCCTAGATAGTGGTTGATAACCCTAGAAGAGAATTCCACACATTTCCCTCTTACATACACCTTTCTGAAGTCATCTGATTTACCATCATCACAGTCCTCTTGAAGGTTGACAATGAATTCCTTGACTAGCAGCTCATAGCAAGGTGAAAAGTTTGATACTGTCTTGAATAAACCAGCAGAAGAAATTAGGTCAATTACCTCAGTGCACTCAAGTGCATTTCTGCCCAGCTCTCTTTCAAGTGCTACCCTTCTTTGGTATACAAATTTCCATCTGCTCACACTTGACACATGATGGAATGAAACATTGTCCAGAGGAGCTTCTGGAACAGCAGAGGTGGACCTTGAGGGTGCTGGTTTCTTCTTTGGTTGGGATGTTGGGACATCCTCTTCAACATCTGAATCTGGTGGAGTTACAGCTTTCCTCTTTTGGGTATTCACCTTGCTCCATTGTTTAGTAGGACCAAGTATCACTTTGACCTTGTCTTTCTTTGGAGTAGGCTGCTTCTTTTCAGGAGATGAATGTCCTGTAGTCTTCTTTTCCTTTCTAGCCCTAAGCCTTTTGGCTATGCTAGGGTCCACAGAAGCAATGATCATTATCTAAGTCTTCAACATGTAGCATAGATGCCTCCTCTTCCAGGTTAGGAGTAGGTTCTAAACATATGTGATCATCACACATTTGTCTAGCACCCAAAGCATCCATCATCACACCAGTTTCCTTCTTCTGGAACACAAAACTAAGCTTGGTTCATAAACTGTTGATGTGTAGTGTGGTGTTAAGCCATTAGGATTGACATATCAATTCAGCTTCTTTCTTGATGAAACTTCCTTCAGTTCATGATTTAGACAATCATAAACATGTATCTTCACAGGAGAGATTTTCTCCAGCTATACCTAAACAACATAGGACACCATAACCAAGAAGGATATCCTCATTAGGTCACCATAAATAAGCTTAAGAGATAACTTATCAAGATTTTCACTCCCGCATGAAAGATTTGATAATTATACTCTTTTGTTTTGGCTCCAACCTCTTCTTTCATCAAGAACCACAACATTCTGAACTAAGTGTTCTCCAATTCTCACAGAAAACAAAATACAAGCCTCCTTCAAATATAGAATTCTCAGAACCAAGATGTCAGGACATTCTGTTTGACATCATAGCTACACAACAATTCACCAGCAAATTTCCAGCCCTGATAACACCAGACTGGTCCAATATACACCATATGATGAATAGTCCATCCTCCACTTCTAGGGACCATTCAAACACCAATATGAACCTCTCAAGTTCAAACAGCTTTTCATTATATCCTCCTTCTTCCTTTACCATGAACCAGAAAGTATCCCCCTTAGATCTCATCCAGAAACAGACCAGGATGCCTGCTCTGATACCAATTGAAATTCTGGTATGACAGACTCAGATGTCTAATATGATGTTGAGACATCTTATCTGTTACTTATAAACATGGTAAGGTATACATATCAGTACTTAAATAATTCTGTTATATCAGAGTCAAACATGCTTCAGGATGTTGGGACATCTGATAGGACATTCAGTTCAGGTACTGCATAAAACATAAAAGATAAAAAGAACACAGCAGAAGTTTGTTAACCCAGTTCAGTGTATAACCACACTTACATCTGGAGGCTACCAAGCCAGGAGGAAATCCACTATAAGTAATATTAATTCTAGACTTAAACCACCCTGTTTAATCTATCACTTAATAACTACCCAATGCAATTTCTACCTAAGACACAACTTAGATATGAGTACCCTACTCACTCCCCCTCAATCACACAGTGATCTTTTACAATGATTAATAAAATTGAAGTCACACTTCAAACACAACAGCTTGATCTTACTTAGAAGTTTCAATCAAGACACAATACTTCTCTTGCTTACAAGCTTCGAGAATCACAAGTGAAACAGCCACAATAGTGTTACTTGTTATGCACGGCTGACACAAGGACACAACCCTAATAATGTTTACATTTTCGGTTCATTGGGTTGATTCTAAACTAGGTTACAAGGTTTCTTTTATAACCTATTCCCAACTGGATTTGGGCCTAAACAATCACAACAATAGCTGCTACAAATATGCAGAAATATCTGCTACAAATATGCAGAAATATCTGCTACAAATATGCAGAAATATCTGCTACAAATATTCCAAAAGATCTTCAACTTCTAAAATATCTCTAAATATAGAAACCTATATTTTTCAATGTTTGTCTTCAATTTAAATTGAGTCTTTAAGATCTTCTAGATCAGCACCACATATGATTGCATAATATCTCCAGAATATTCTGCATAATTCAGATCTGATAAATCCAATGTCATCACCTTGAATTAGGGTTTGTTACTTCCTAGATTCTAGGTGATTTTGTTCTTCTGATTAATCTGAATCTTCATAACAAAACTCCCTACAGATGCGCCTTGTTCTGTTTTTATCCATCCATAATTAATTCCAGATAACTCTCCTTAAATATCTCAGATCAGTTAGTTATTAATTAATTCTGGTAACAGGTCTGAGATGTCTCAACATCTGTTGGGACATCCTGAAAAACTGAACTTACTTCATTTACTGATACAATGTCACAACATCTGATGGGACATCCTGTAAACTGAACTTATTCCATCAACTGATACAATGTCCTATCATCTGGTGTGACATCCTGATATCTTGACTTAAGTTCATTAACTGTTACTCTGTTTGACAGTGTCACAACATTTGGTGTGACATCCTGAACTAAGTTCAATACTTCTTGTTTGATATCTATATGTAACATATGACAGTAATGTTGTCATGACAGTTGCAGATGTTTCAACATTCTCTTTGACATCTGTCATGACATTTGCAGATGTTTCAACATTCTCTTTGACATCTGTCATGACATTTGCAGATGTTTCAGCATCTTCTTTGACATCTGTCTGTAGCATATGACAGTAATTCTGTCATGACATTTGCAGATGTTTCAACATCTTCTTTGACATCTGTCTGTAACATTCTGTCATGACATTTGCAGATACTTCAACATCTTCTTTGACATCTGACTGTGACATATGACAACATCTGTTGGGACATCCTGAATTAAGTTCTTATACTCTGTTTGATAATGTCCCAACATCTGATAGGACATTCTGAACTGAATTCAACATCTTCTTTGACAACTTCCACATTTATCTGTGCCACCATGTCAGGACATCATGTTTGACATGTTCTTCCAGAATCTATACCATGTTAATATGGAACTTCTTATTCAACATTTTCCAGCCATATTAGTTTTACCAAACATAATGCCAATCATAGAATAATAGCATTAACAGATGAGAATAGCCTTATGACTTGATGAAGAAGAAAATAGCCCAATGATGGGCCAGATGCATCGGCGAATAGTCCTTACAGACGTGAGATCCTTGAAGACCATTGAATCGGGGAAATAAACCCTAATTTTGACAAGAGCATAAGAAGATGATGACATTGATTACTGCATAGCTAAGAACTTGAATTCTTCTGATAATCCGCACATAAGGACGTGAAACCCTAAACCTCAGAAAATCTTGATCCCATGCCTTAGGATCTTATGCAAATGGTATGCAAAATGCGTATGAATGCAAAACAAAAAGCTGACAAAGATAGAAAAGCCAGAGGGCAAATTTAGGGTGTCTACAGCTGCCCCTATTCAATCATCAGTTAATCTGAAAAGGACGGTAGCGCGAGCTATCGACCGTTCAAGATAAACTGTGGTTGAATACCGGAAAGACCAAAAATTTGCACTCTGAAGAAGAATGCAAAACTGGGAAATAAACCCAACCGAATGACGCTTTGGTGACTGAAGGGGAGAAAAAGCAGACGAGCTTTTTCCAAGTTGAAACTGATATCTGGAATAAGAATACTTTGACAGACGAGTCTTCTTTGAACAATCCTGTTATGCTATGAGCTGGACAGACGAGTCCTCAAACACTTCAAAACATATGACTTGAGACAGACGAGTCTCCTTCGAATATACTTGTTACGCCAGGACCGGGATGCATTTAAGTTTGTGGGATAGACATGCATAATCAAGGTAGACGAACCTTCTTCATATATTATTCGTGGATATATGGTATAAGACAGACGAGTCTTCTTCGAGCAAACCTGTTACGCCAGGTGCAACATCAATAATAATTGGTGCCTGAGACAGACGAGCCTCCTTCGGATTTACCTATTACGCCAGGACCGATAACCATTTTGACATTTATTCCCACAGTCAGGATTTTAAACCTCTTCAATACAGACGAGTATTGGATGATCATCAAGGTAACACAGACGAGTGCCAAAGGTCAATGATACAGACGAGTATCAGACGATGATCTAAGAAACACAGACGAGCGCTTTCGGCAATGATACAGATGAGTATCAGCAACTGGTATAGATGAATACCAGAAATTCAAACACAGACGAGCATTTGGAGCAACAACAGAAGAATAACAGGATAAATAGCAAATCCACACATACAGATATAAGCTAGCACAGACGAGTGTTGGGGATGATACAGACGAGTATCCAAGCAAAGCAGACGAACTTCAAATAGATAATCAACACAGACGAGTGCTGGGAAATTGCAGACGAGCAATAAGAGGTAATCACAACATCAAAACACAGACGAGTGCTGGAGTTTTGCAGACGAGCAATCAGAAATATATATCAAACACAGACGAGTGTTGAGAATTATAGACGAGCAAACAACAAATGTCAAATATCAAACACAGACGAGTATTGAGAATTGCAGACGAGCAACCACAGGGATTATATATCTCAAAGCACAGATGAGTACTGGAAATTGCAGACGAGCAACACCAAATACCACATCTCAAAGCCCAGATGAGTGCTGGAAATTGCAGACGAACAACACCAAATACCACATCTCAAAGCACAGACGAGTGCTGGAAATTGCAGACGAGCAACACCAAATATTGGATACCAAACACAGACGAGTGTTGGAAAGTTGCAGACGAGCAATGTCAAGGTAATCATAGACCACTACTGGGGAGAGCAAACGAGCAATACCAAAATGATAACACAGACGAGTGTTGAGAGATGAAGGCGAGCAGCAATAAAGTACGAACACAGACGAGTGTTGGAGAGGTGCAGACGAGCAACAAACAAATGCCTGATTGGCCACAAGAGTTACAACTCTGCAGGGGAGAAACAAGTCGAGGGGCCCTGACACCTAACTCTGACTGAAGTGATGAATACCTGACTGTATCATCAAATTGACCCAAAAGTATGGCAACTTCGCTGGGGAATATTTCAATGATGGGAGTGAATCCCTAATCCTGAAACTTTGTGGGGAATAACCATCTTCAGACTCGGCTGGGGAAGACGCTTCGTCAAACTCTTGCTAGGAACGAAATCTGACATTCTAACTCTGTGGGGAAGTAAGGCCTTCAGCTGCTTGCTGGGAAAACTTCACTGTGGAAAGATAACCCGCTTGGGGATGAGCACGATCCAATTAGCCTTGGAATCTTGTTGGGGATATCATCTGCTCTAACTCAGCTAGGGAGATGTCAACCTTCTGGCATGGTTGAGAAAAAGATTTGGCAATGCTCTGCTGAGGAAAGACTTTGCTGGAGAAAGTGAGATCACGGTAAACAAAATTGTGCCCCAGGTATAGCATGACAACTGTGTAGGAAAGATAAGCCAATGAAAATTGGATTTTGACTGTTTGAGAATAAACAACTCCTTATGAGGAAACCTTGTCGGCTGAAAGAAGATCTTATGCTCGGGGAAGAAATAAACTTCCAATGCCCTGCTGGTAAAATAAATACCAGACATTCCCTGAAAATTAACACAATGCCTCAAGCTTCTGAGCTCGACAGTTGCATACTGGTTACCATGAGTGAACAAGTATTCCTTATTCCTCAATTATGCCTCAAATTGCATCGTCTATGAAAATATTGTGTCTAGAGGGTTTTACAGAAGACATAGCGTCCAACATTGCCCCAGTGTCTTCCAACTCTCGCAGAAATTCATCAGATCTTGAGATAACTGCCCCAGATTGCGTCTTGTAACGGTTCTCGCCCCACACCAGAGAGAAAACAGAAACCATGCAGTATGAAGATGCAATGCAAATGATGCAAGATGCAGACGTATGCTCATGATACTAAGGATATGAATATGCAAGCCAAGGGAGAAATAATGAAACAAGGATGGTTGGGCCCTAAGGCTAGGTTGATAAAGTCTTTTTTGGTTGCCAAGAAATTGGACTTTGAAAGTGAATTACCAGACGAGAACCGGTTTATTGAAGGTAGGCCAACAGACGAGAACTGATGGGCAAAGAATAAGTCGTCAGACGAGAACTGACTCCTTGGGTTCATTGTCAAACGAGAATTGACTCTGAAAAAGAATGATTACCAGACGAGAACTGGTGTTCAACAGGTTAAATGAAAAGGTGACCAGACGAGAACTGGTTAAAAGATTCGCCTACCAGATGAGAACTGGTATTTGAAGTGGTTTGCCAGACGAGAACTGGACTTGGGGTTGGTTTTCCAGACGAGAACTGGAGTCTGAAATGGTTTGCCAAATGAGAACTGGACTTCGAAAATTTTTCCAGACGAGAACTGGACTTTGGATTGTCAAGAAGTTGGGGTTACGAGGCCCTGATGTGAGATTGATGTTACGGGGTTGCTCAATGCATTTATGATGCGTATGCTCTAGTGAAGCGACATGAATAACGTATGCAAATGATTTATGCAATGATTATGGAAAGCTAGAAAAGTTCCCGAGGCGGGAAGAAGGTCTTATGACAAGGCTTCTGTTGAGAAGGGTGACAAAGGCGAGGGTGGGTAGCATGATTTCCCGATACTCGTCTTCACTGATATAACTTGCTCTATGTAGCTAAAGTTGTCCCTGTCTGGTAAGTCTCTGAACAAACTGTCACTGATTATCCAATTCCTGGCATAGCAGACTTAAATGTCCTCGAGGAGAATTGTACCTAGTGAACTCTGGAAGTTTCCTGCCCCGGTATGAGCGTGGAAGCGACTTGAATCATTATGACTGAGCATTGGAAGAATTCATCCTTGGTCCAAAGAAAATCCGGGTGGCCTGCCCCTGCTTGGTAGATTCAGTCCTGATCAATTGACTCTTGAATGAAGTTCCTCAATCAACTGATGCTTGGGAACTTGCTTTACCCTGACAGATTCTTTGGTCGACAAAGCCACTGGATAACATGCTCCTGATTCATAAGCTTACAAGATGCTCTTGATTCTGGTCATCATTATTGAATGATCAAATTCTCTCATGATTTCTCTTTGTAGGAACTTCCCTGGTGTCACAGACTGACTTGCAATTAAAATTGTACATTTACAAATGGTAATTTTAATGCAGTGCACATGCATGTTTTGAAAATTTATTTATTTGAATGTTGTGACAGTGTGTGGCGAATGGACGGTTAGTTCAAACGTAGTGTTGAGTTAGCAAATCGTTAGGAGTCAATTTACGCAACCTTGTCGCAACATGCTTTCAGAATTTAACTTGATTCAATTAGGACTTTCAAGGGTTATGACGTGGCCTGGTTCACGGTTTTAGAAAGAAATATTTATGGCTCAAAATTTATCTGTGCCCACCCATTCTCCTTGATGTTCTCCAGTCCTATGTTCAGCTAATTCGGCCTAAGCGCTTGCCTCTCGAAAGGGTTTTGTAATGGTTGAGGAACCAATGACATTGACAGTTTAAGCGCCAATGAGGTTTCTTGGAGTAACAGTCACCCATTCTGACTTTGTGTTTGGTCACACGACTTTGTTCTTATGAAACTTTTTTCTTTTTGATATTTTTACTCCCTAATTTTTGCCTGGACTGAGTTTTTTTGAATTTTTTTCGATTTTAAAGTCCAGCAGGATGCCCTAACTTTAAGTCATCTGTTTTCACATTTTTTTCGACTTAGCGGGCTTTATTTCTCTTCTTTTTTTCTCTTTGATTTTTGTTGAACAAATCGTGTGACACAGGTTTGTCCGACTTGCTTGAAAGGGTAATGACTGTCACATTCCTTTGTTATTGAGGGATAACCATTGTGGTTTTACGTCCCTTGACCTCCTGGGGTGTAATGAATAAAGGTAATGAATCCTCAGATGCTCACTCCCTTGGAAATTTGAACGCTCGGTCAAATTAAATGATGACTACCCTGCCTCGTGTTGAATGTGAGGGTTTTTCTGTTTAGAAAAGAAACTCATACTTCAAGGCTCAAAGGGGTTGACGAGGATCTATCTCCCTTATATCTCCGGTGTTTGGGAATTGAAACAATGCATGTACATCATCAGTAGGTTCTAATCCGAAAGCATACCTTCGATAATTATGGGTATTCAGTTGTCATCATTCTCCCTCAAACTTGCTAAACAACAGTGAAATAAATGGGAGGTATATGGAGGCAATTGTTTTTCGTTTTTTTTCAATGCAAGTAAAGAAAAATGAGCGAATGCGACATAATTGATTCAAAAAGTGCAAGATCATTACATTAGCATTACCATTCAAAATAACAATTCTTAAAAGACAAGTAGCTGCTAACAGGAAAGAAACTACAATGCAAATGACAAAAAGGATACAATGATCTCCAACTCTGATGACATCTTCTTGTATGGACTACTGAAATCAGGAGACACTTCTTCGAAGTCCTTGAACTCAATTAGGCGAGAGGTTGACATGCACAACCAAGCTTCCTCCTGGAAAGGATATGTACCTCTTGTCGATCAACTATTGTACTTTGGCTTGAAAAGCTTTGCAATTTTCAGTTGAATGCCCCATTGATCCACCATGATACCCACACTGCTCATGAGGATTGTACCCTGGAGGGTACGGCTCTAGCAACGGCTTGAGAGGCTTAGGAACCACCAATGAGCTCTGAATTAGATGTGGCAAGAGTTCATTGTACGCCATGGGAACTGGATGAAGAGGAGCATTCCTTCTTTCCAGATTGTTGCGAGGCCTAGGCTGGCTCTGATGTTGATTCTGAGGTCTTCGACCATGAGCTTGCAGATTTGGACGAGGAGGAGTCCAGGGTTTCTGATATGGTGCTCTGAGCATTGCCGAATGCCCATAAGAGTAACCAGACCTAGGAACGGATGATCTCTGAGAAGATGTTGATCCAGAATATTCAATATTTTCCATGACTACACTGATGTCATACCATTCTTCCTCTTGGGAACTAACAACAGACTCATCTTCACTAGCTGGGATGTTCGAAGAGTCTTGGATCTTTCCACTTTTGAGTAAACTTTCAATGCGTTCTCCAACTTTTATCAAATCAGAGAAGTTTGATGTCCCAATGCTACTCATTCTTTCCAAATACGGACCTTGTAACGTGCTCACGAACAGGTCCACCAATTCTCTATCTGAAAGTGGTGGTTGCACTTGGGCTCCCAACTCTCTCAACCGCTGTGCATATTCTCTGAAAGATTCACCACTCCTCTGAGATAAGCTCTTCAAGTGTGTGCGACAGGGCACCATGTCTACATTGTACTGGTATTGCTTTACGAAAGCTCTGGATAAATCATTCCAAGATCGGATACGACTGCTTTCCAAATCCATATACCAACTTAAGGATGCACCGCTTAAACTGTCCTGAAAACAGTGAATCATCAACTCATCGTTGCGGGCATAAGAAGTCATTTTTCTGCAGAACATAACCAAATGACGCTTCGGGCAACAGACACCAGTGTACTTCTCGAACTTCGGAGTTTTGAAGTCTGGAGGTATGACAAGACCAGGCACCAAACACAGGTTTAAAGCATCAAAACCAAAGGCATCAGGATCCACTAAGGCTTTGAGTTTCTCATCCAACACACGAAACCTTTCAGCATGATCAAAAGTTTGTGGATCCTTGATTTTCACAAGAGGGATTTCCCCTTGGAAGTTCGGCATAGGGAAAACAAAGCTCTGATAATCTGTAGAATCGGAAGAAGATGAAGGTCCACCTCGGACAACATATGGTTCAAGTACACTCTGATTCACGACCGGGGTCTGTGCAGGATGAGCTTGAGTAAGGTAATTCACCCGTGGAAGATCCTCATCAGGAGAAAGACCATACAAAGGATTGGTCATCAAAGTGAAACCAGGTGGAAACTCAACATTCTGATGGTTGTTCTCTGACATAGCTACTGACGGCTTCAAATCTGAACTTTTACCTCTTGACATTGTTCAATCTAGCTTCACACACTCTTTCGTCTTCTAACTGTTACCACTTGTTCAAACTGAGTACCGGGAAATTAGCTGGCTGGTCATGGACAAAAGAGGAAGGATGAGCTCTCTGGAAGAAGGAAATGCAATGCTGATGCAAATGCAGAATGCAATATGATGATGCAAAAGATGCAAAGACATGGGATCACAGCTGGAAACTTCCTGGAATCCGGAATATTGAAACAATAATCGAGTGTCTGTAACCACAAGATCTCTGAATAATAACCCAAAATAGTAACCGAAAACCAAATGTCAAGAACTTCAGGATCGGAGTTACCGGATCAAAACAATAAGACTGCACTGGCAATGAGGGTATGTTGAGGTCAATGGTTCCTTCAAACCTGTAAACCCCTCCCAATCTCACTGGTAGGCTCTGGGTCAGACATCACGGACTCTCAAATCCAAATAGCAATAATACTTTCACCATTTCCGAGAAATGGCTCATGACCAAATCAAGGAATCGGTTTGGCATTATATACTACGCAGGGAGGCCTCAGCTGAGTCCGGGAAAACAAGGTCATCCTATGTGAGTTCCAGGTGGGCCCTCGGGTGCGAATGGGTTTGCCACACAATGTGGTCTGCCACTGTCACCACTAGAGAGGGATGTTTCCACAAGGTTCTCAATGATCGGTCCCCAGCTGCACATAACCGTCAAGGTCATGAAATGAGAGAGGAAGATCCCCAAATCAAGACATTTCCAAGACAATCGCAACCTGGGTGTGGAACTCACTACTACCCCCATGACAAGATCTCATGAGGCCAAAGTGGAACCACTCTAAGTCCTAAGGTGCACTCGAGTCGTGGTAATGAGCTCATCTCTCAAGAACAAGTAACACCCATCCCACCAAACAAAAAACCAGTCCAGACAGTCCAGTATATATATGATGCAGAAAATAAATACTGAAAACTGTAAATAAAGCTGTAAATAAACAACAATAAAATACAACACACAACAGCAAGCAAACATCACCCAAAGAAACAGAAACAAACAAGCGCTAGGAGAGACTCACAGGGGAACCAGAGATCTGGGTTCGATCCCCAGCAGAGTCGCCAGCTGTCGCTCCCTGGATTTCCATCCTGGTACAAACGCGAAAGTGGCGCGGAAAGAGGTAGAGTCGCCAGCCACGCATTTTTATCCCGAAGGAACGGGAATGGTAATGCTCACAAACCAGAAGAAAATAAAAGGAAGGACACGGGTCATGCGAACCAAAGAAACTGAGTTCGGGAGTCGGTTATGACCTGGGAAGGTATTAGCACCCCAGATCGTCCGCCGTACCCGACGGGATCCACGCTTGCAAAAGAAACTATTTCAAAGGATGAGGGTATGAAAGTTGCAGCAAAGAAATGAAAAGAAACTGGAAAAAAACTGAGAAAGGAATTGAAATAAGAAAACAAAGAGAAAAAATGTAGGGAAAATAAAGATTGTGCTCGAACGGGCCCTACCCCACTGCCTACATACCTCATCAGGATAATGAGGATCAGAGACGTCGTAGTTCCCCTAACTAGGGGTAACAAAGGAAAATTTCTTGTGAATTAAGGCTTGAACTGCCTATGCCATTGCTCAGGTGTTGCAGGCTCAGACGACGAGTGCGTAACCGTCTTGCAAAGTGACAAGTAGGAGCAAGTTCGCGTACGGAGCGAATTAGGTGAGAAAAGAATTCCCGAAGGAAAGACGCTTATTGTTTGTTTGTGTTTTTTGTGAAGCTTTTTATGAGTGTGTCACAAGGAAGTGAACTCAAGCTTTTTCCCATGGAATGTGCACTTGTCACTACATTCCAAGATGGAATAATAGAACAAGCACACTTAAGTAAGGAGAAGATCCCCAAAACTTGAACCCAAAGATTAAGGCCTAAGCTCACTAACATGTTAACTTATTAAGTGTTTTGTTATTTAAAGTGGAGAAGTGTTTTTTATACTTTTCTTTATGAAGAAGATACCTTGATCAGACTTGTGCATCACAAGGTAAACTTGTACTATCCCAAGATGAGAAGACTACAAGCACACCTCATGGAATAAGGCTATTGCTCAAGGCATCACTTCAAACTTATTAAGATGTTTTTTTATGGTTATGAGATGAGAAGAGAAGAAGAACCAAAAGGATCACAAAGGCAAAATTCTAAAGGGGGACTAAAGAATCCTAAGTATTAACATGCATGGATGTCCTAAGGTTAGTGTGGCTCACTATCCTAATGAAGGAGGAAAGAAGAAGATGAGAGGAGAAGCACCATGGTGGCCTAAGCACACCTCAAGTTAAAAACAAATAATAGAATATGAGGAAGAAGAAATGGATGAAGAAGAAGAATTAGATGAATTAGAAATAAGAATAAGGAGATGAGAAAGCGAAATGAAGATAAGATGACAATGCACAAACAGAGCCTATACCGGTAGGACTTCCAGATGCAGCAGCATGCAATAATTAAAATCGGGCCTCAGTGGTACCTAACGGAGAAGGTCCGTTGCCTCTTCAATGCGCACAAAAGAAACTCAAGAATATATATCAAGTCCAAAGTGGACTCAACATCAAGCGCAAGTGTCCAGTATCAAGACATCAGACAAAGGGCATATACAGGCTTCCAGCATCCAGAATTAAAACCAAGAAACAGTTCGTGCAAAAACCAAAGTCTAAGCGCAATTCATATCCAGAGATATTATCAGAAGTCCAAACAAGGAAATGGGATCCAGCAGTTAAGCACGGGTATCATTCATTAAATCCAAGCAAATAAGAATATTAAATATGAGCGTCCAGCCTCAAAGTCAATCATCAAAGGAGATCACAACAAGAACTGATCCAAACGTTATCAAGGATTAAGCACAACCTGCATCAAGAAAGCTCACCAGTCCCCACAAGATTATAAGTCACAAGATACAGACTAATCGACAAGAATAAACAAGATATAATAAAAGTCAAATAATTCTAAATTAAATTACAAACAACTATATTCAACTCTAATTAAGAATATAACAAGAAGTTTTAAAATTCTAACTAGAATTATAAACAAATATATTAAACTCTAATTAAGAATATATTGGAATCAAGGATCATCGAAATAAGATTTAAGCAAACTAAACAAAAAAAACTCTTAACAATTTAAGAAAGAAGAAAATGGGAACCAAGACAAAGGGAGAGGGAGAGGTTCATCGCTGGATGATGTAGGTAGCAATAGGAAAGCAAAAGACAAGAAGTCGGGCTTTAGGGCTTCTAAGCACAATCAACAACAACAACTATAATTAAAGAAAACCAAAGGTTAATCAATATTGGAATTGAAATATAAAACCCATCCACAATAAAAAAAACCAAAGTCATTATTAAATATCTAGATCTAATAAAAAACAAAGATATAATAAAACTAAATGTAATTTCTAAAAGAAAAAAAGAAAAAAAAGTTGAGAACAAAAGCAATTAGAACAACAAGAACCGCTGGACAATGTGATGATGAGAGCAGGATCTGGCAATGGGCTTCAGGTCTTCAAGCCCAAATCTGCAACAAACTAGTTTGACAAAGTTTATTTTAACAAAAAAAAATTGAGCCATTGACATCATCAAACAGATAAATACAAAAAGAAGAAAAAAATAAATAAAAGGAAAGGGGATCCCCAATGCGATTTCCCTTGTTCTCAAAATCGCAAAAACACTCCCTCTTCTTCACAATTTCGTCGATACCGCGACTTCACCAAGAAAACCGCCACCGGAAACTTCAGAAATCCGTCGTCACTTTGAAACAACGACATAGTCCAGATCTCCCCTTCAAAACCACAAACGACGCTGTCAAATCACTTTCCTTCAGATGCAATCGCTCGACATAAAAGCTTGTTCGTCTCTGTTCATCACCTCCGACGAATCTCTCTCACGGTTTGTGACCGATCTTCGATCTCGATCGCGTTTGGCCCGCTCTACCCTCTCAATCTCACGGCCGTCTCGCGGAAAAAGCCAACATGACAAATCCGTCCTCCTTGCGATGGCTCTCACTTCTCGGTCCGTCGTCAGTGATCGGTTCAGAACCCCCTCCTTTGACAATCTCCGCGTCTTTCTCAGGTCTTGCTCATGCCTTTTTATTTTGATTTCAAAAAACCCGAAATCTCTTCTTCTCTTTGCTTCGTTTCTGTGTTTCTTCTGATTTTGTTGTGAAGAAAAGTGATGTGGTTTGAGGTGAGATCAATTTGTTGAAGGAAATGGTGTGATCAAATTGAAAAGTGAGCTGGGAGTGTTTCTGTTTTGTGATAAGGGAGTGTGGATTTTTTAGGTTGAGAGTGAGAGAGTTCCCTCTGAGAAAAGTGTTGTCAAAATTGTTTTGTATGAGGGCTATGCGAGTTTTTACGTGATAGGGAGTGCGGAATGGTGATGAGAAATGTGTGTTTTGTGCGTTAGTTGTATAAGGTGTACGGAGGAAAATCGTGTGAGTTGCATAAGAAATTCTGGCGTGGTGGGGTCATGAGTTGGTTTTGTTTTATTTTCAATTTCTTGCGGAAAAGTCGTACGAGTACCGCCTTGTGTAAAGCAAGTGAAGGAAAGTGGTCACGCAAGGCTGGCGTGAATTCTTTCTTCCAATTTCACCATCATTGCATCCTTTAGAAACAACAACAACAACAACGTTTTTTGTAAACTTATCCAATGGGCCTTAATGAAATCTTTAAAAGAAGGTGAATGATAATAATAAAAATAATAAAAAGGAATTTCTATAGAAATTGAATATTTGTGGAAAGTGAATAATGGAAAAAAATGGTAAAGAAAAATAAATTAATAAAATGGATTTAACAATTGGAAATAGTTTGTGATATAGACCTTAGAAGTTTATGACATGTGTATATGGCCCTTTATGGATAGTTGGATAATCGGAAAATAGAAATAGAATGGATAATTGATTTTGAATGATGAAATAGGTATGGATGGAATGAATAAAAATGGGTAAGAAAAACGAAATGAAATGAATCAATGATTTGAAGTTGGATAATAACATGATTTAATTTGGGACAAATAAATCACACCAATCTCGAACACTTGAGCGCAACCACTCCTGAATAACTTGTGACTGAAACAACTGCCTTCTAAATCAATTTGTCCCGTTATTGGACCCTCACTGAGGAAAATAAACCCACAAACAAACCACCGAAACAGACATCTTGCATTTGACACCAACATCTGGTAGTTTGACCAAGATTAGGTCAAACATCCATCTGAATTGGATTGCGACCGAACATGCTTGAATTGAAACCAGTGCTTTTGAGAAAGAAGATAGCTCGAGATTCTGAGAAGACGAGAATAGCCTTATGACTTGATGAAGAATAAAATAGCCCGATGATGGGCCAGATACATCGGCGAATAGTCCTTACAGATGTGAGATCCTTGAAGACCATTGAATCGGGGAAATAAACCCTAATTTTGACAAGAGCATAAGAAGATGATGACGTTGATTACTGCATAGCTAAGAACTTGAATTCTTCTGATAATCCGCACATACGGACGTGAAAATCTCGATCCCATGCCTTAGGATCTTATGCAAATGGTATGCAAAATGCGTATGAATGCAAAACAAAAAGCTGACAAAGATAGAAAAGCCAGAGGGAAAATTTAGGGTGTCTACAGAAGGAAGTCAAAGAGGATGACTTTGGGTTGTATGTCTGATTTCTTTGCATTTGTACTTCATTTTGTTTGTACTTTTGTTGATTTTGTTGTATTTTGACCCATCATGGGGACTTGTTATAATCACAAAACTATGAACCTTTGCATTTGTAATATATGGTTTGTGTGTTATTTCTTTGGACTTCATTTCTCTTCAACATCATCGTTCCTCGAGGTCTAGAAGGTCAAAACCAAAGAACCAAACCGGGTACCCTTGGAAGACAAATAGACATATTGCATTACATACTAACCTCATTTCTTTGTTTTGTAGGTATTTTTGTTGTTGTTTTCTCACTTTGTTGTGGTTTCAAGAAACATTGCTCGTAGGAGGGTCTTTCCCATCAACAGAGTTCACCGGTATCCTACAAGAAACAACCTTCCGAGCTTACAGATGGACCAGGTTCATCAAGATCTGACTGACGTAAGAAACCAAATGGCTAATGAAAGAACTGAAATGAGGGCTCAAATGAACCAGTTCATGGCAGTAATGACTGGGTTGGCCCAAAGTCAAGAAAGATTAAGAGATTTGGTCGAGCGGCAAACTCCTGAAGAAAATAACCCAGGTACAGGGGGTACTAGCAACAATGATAATGTACAGCCACGTACTGACTCCCCGGAGTTTGGGCCTCATCTTAACCCTGAAGTTAACGTTATCAGGAATTCCCAAGGGAATACTGGAGGACGGGCCTTGCAAGAGGACCCTCAGGAGGAACAGTTCAATGTAGTTGGAGCGGGAGATGAAATCTAGGATCGTCGTCTGGACGAGATAGCAGAAAAGCTGAGATCCCTGGAGTCTCAAAACTCCTTAGGGTTTGATTTTATGGATATGAGGCTAGTTGAGGGAGTAAGAATTCCTCACAAATTCAAACCTCCCTGCTTTGAAAGATATAATTGGACATCTTGCCCTCGCACTCATCTTCAATCCTTTCTGAGAAGATTGAAGGCTTACATTATGGATGAAAAGCTATGGATGTTCTATTTTGAAGATAGTTTGATCGGGGCATCCCGTGAGTGGTACTCTCATTTGACTAGGGCAACAATAAGAAATTGGAAGGATTTGGATGAGGCTTTCATACGCCAATATCAATATAATTTAGACATGGATTCTAACAAAACTCTTCTAATGGGTATGTTACAATCCTCAAGAGAAAGCTTCAGAGAGTATGCTCAGAGATGGAGACAATTAATTGATGTCATTCAACCTCCAATGTCGAAAAGAGAAATGGAAGATATGTTCATGAACACCCTACAGGGGACATACATTGATAGGATGGTTCCTTTCTCTTCCACTAGCTTTGTTGTCGTAGTCATAGCAGGATAAAGAATTGAGAGTTTGTTAAAAATGGGTAAGATTTCCGATAATGGCGCCAGCTTAAGCAGCACAAGGAAACCTTTTGTAGGGAATCGCAGGTCGAGTGAAACCAATTCAATACACATGGGCAGAGGTAGGACCCAGTATATGCCAAGAACAATAGCCGCTGTCACAATTCCCACTCCACCACCTCAACAACAATACACTCCGCAACCACAACATTTCCCTCAGCAACAACATTTTCCTCAACAAAGATCCTACAACAACAAAAACCAACAACAACGTCCTTTCCAGCAAAGGCCATCTCAAGTCAACAGGGTAATCGATCCTATACTGATTCCCTATGCCACTTTACTACCACAACGTTTGAAGCTCAATCTTGTTGAATTAAGGATTCTGGCTCCACCAGATCCTCAAAACCTTCCGAGGAATTACGACGTCAACACCAGATGTGCCTTCCATTCCAATGCACCTGGCCATACCACAGAAAAATGCAGATCTTTGCACATGAAGGTCCAGGATCTAGTTGATTCAAAGGCTTTAAATTTTGCACCACCTCCTAACGTCACAAAGAATCCTATGACTAGCCACGGTGGGCCCAAGATAAATGCAATTGAGGAGGATCAACCAGTAAACTTAATTGAAGATACTACAAGCATTCAAACACCTCTGGTAGAGGTTAAAGCTCAGCTTTTAAAATGCCAAGTGTTCCCAGGTTGTGAGGCCTGCTGTGAATCTTGCAAAGTTTCTGCCAATGGTTGTGCAAGTTTAAAAAGTCGCATCAATGGCCTTATCAGAGAAGGTATCCTGTAGATAACATCAACGGTTTCTACAACATCAGAAATTCCTCTTACAGCAACAACAAGCACTCCTCATACAACTTCAAAAAAAAATTGTTCCGATAGACTCGTCTACAAAGTCAACAATCATCTCCTCCACCACTTCAACAAACATTAGTTCAATCACATCCGCTTCTACAACTACAACAACCATTAATAATGACATCTCCACAGTCACCATATATTACGACCCTTCAACGGTCCTCGACTCCAACAATTTTCAGCAACAATCTCAACAACAACCCAGCTTCAGTCTTTCAGCACCACCATCAGTCAGAAGTCCTGTCACCATATATTACGATCCACAGACAATAACAGTTCCTACTTCCGCTGCAGTCAGTCTAGTCACCATTACGGTACTTGGACCCATTCCGTATAAAAAAGATAATGATGTACCATGGAACTATGGTTCAGACCTCTACTGCAACGGGGAGAAAGTCGTTCTCGATTCTTCAACTCATACACCACAGATCGATAATGTCGGGGGAGGAGGAGGCTTCACTCGAAGCGGACGCCTCTTCGCGTAACAAATTCCAAGAGTTAACATTGAAGCAGAGGTTGCTGCCAAAACTAAAGGCAAAATGTGGTGCCTGAAGAACCAGTTTTGAAAGAGGCTCATAAGACGTCCTTTGATCAGGATGTGGATGAATTTATGAGGATAATTAAGAGAAGCGATTATAAAGTTGTGGATCAGCTCCACCAGACTCCTTCCAAGATCTCCATTTTATCATTACTTTTGTGTTCCGAAGCTCATCGGGATGCATTACTTAAAGTCCTACACACAGCCTACGTGCCTGAAGAGATCACGGTGAATCAGCTAGAGATAATGGTTTCTAATGTTAATACTAGTCATAGGCTAGGCTTCACCAACGCTGATTTAACTACGGAAGGTCGTTATCATAATAAAGCTTTGCACATCACTCTGGAGTGTAAAGGGATTGTGCTTTCACATGTTCTAGTTGACACTGGGTCCTCACTCAATGTCTTGCCAAAGAAAGCCCTTGTTAAGCTTGAATATGATGGTATAGCTCTCCGACCAAGCAATCTAGTGGTTAGAGCTTTTGATGGTTCCAAGAGGTCTGTTCTTGGAGAAGTGGAGATGCCTTTGATAATTGGCCCGTAGGTATTTCAAACTACTTTCTACGTGATGGACATTTAGTCGGCCTACAGCTGTTTGTTGGGTCGACCATGGATTCACTCCGCCGGTGCAGTTACGTTGACCCTTCACCAGAAATTAAAATACGAGTGGGAAGGGCAAATAATCACAATCTGTGGTGAAGAGGATATTTTTGTTATCCATCTGGACACCTACAAATATATTGAGATGGTTGGTGAAATCCACGAGACCATGAGCCAAGGTTTCGAAGCACTGAATGTCAATGAGGCGATAAATGAAGTATTTGCTGCCTCCCAAGAAGATAGGATGAGTACTTCAATTGTTTCCTACCAACAAACTCGGAAGGTTGTTGAAGATGGAAACGCCCAAGGCAGTGGTAAGCTGTTGCCTGTGGAGAAGAAGGAAGATAGATTCGGTTTGGGTTACAAACCATTCCGACAAGATCAAGTAGAGGCTACTAAGGGGCCCAAGTTCATAAGTGGGGGAATGCTGACCCCAGATGCTGTCAATAACGTGGAAGACGAGGCTGAAAGCAACCTCAACCTGGAGAGCTGGATTCGTCCAAGGATCCCGGGCCAACAAGTCCTTAACTGGTCTTCCCAGGAAATTATAAGTTACTCCTGCATAGTAATTATTATTTCCTGCTTTAGCATGCATCAAGTCCTGCATCTTGCCCAAGGTGTTAGGACTCATTTTGTAATAGGGCCATATTTGTATTTTGTGCAAGTGGAATATCAATGAACAATGGACATCTTTTGCAAACATTCTTTTTCGCTCATTGTCTTTTCATTTTTGTTATTTTTCGCACAAAACAATAAATGGAAATGTTTTCAAAATAATAACTTCATTTACACTTTTTCTAAACAAGATTAAAATTAATCACTAAAAAGAACAAATCTCAACCCTTGCAGAGATAATCCTCCAGATTGCACCGACAACAGCACTGCTATGACCTTGTATGACTTCGACAATCCAAATAATCAAGCAGATGAATGGGTTGATGAAGACTATGAGTTGCCTGAAGAGTTGGCCAGGTTGTTGAGGCAACAGGAGAAAGGGATTACTCCTCATCAGCAGGAGGTTGAAACTGTCAATCTTGGTACCGAGGAAGATGTAAAAGAAGTGAAGATCGGGGCCAGTCTGCAAGCTCCAGTAAAGGAATAACTCATCGGTATACTTCAGGAATACGTCGACGTCTTTGCTTGGTCCTATCAAGATATGCCATGTCTAGATACGAATATTGTCATGCATAGGCTACCCTTGAAAGAAGATTGCCCTCCAGTTAAACAGAAGTTGCGCCACACTCGCCCAGATATGGCCATGAAGATTAAGGAAGAAGTACAAAAGCAGTGGGATGTCGGTTTCCTTGCTGTAACTAGTTACCCACCATGGGTTTCTAACATTGTACCAGTGCCTAAGAAGGATGGCAAGGTGCATATGTGTGTGGATTACTGGGACATGAACAGAGCTAGCCCAAAGTATGATTTCCCATTACCTTACATTGATGTATTGGTAGACAACACAGCTCAGTTCTCGGTGTTTTCTTTCATGGACGGATTTTCTAGATACAATCAGATTAAGATGTCACCCGAAGACATGGAGAAAACAACTTTCATCACACCTTGGGGCACATTTTGTTACAAGGTAATACCATTTGGACTGAAGAACTCCGGTGCAACTTATCAACGGGCTATGGTAACATTATTCCACGATATGATCCATAAAGAAATCAAATGCTATGTGGATGATATGATTGCCAAGTCCTTTACTGAAGAAGACCGTCTGGTGAATCTGCTGAAGTTGTTTAAGCGTCTAAGGAAGTTTCAATTGAAATTAAACCCCAACAAATGCACATTCAGGGTACGTTCTAGTAAGCTGCTGGGTTTTTATCGTAAGTGAAAAGGGAATTGAGGTTGATCCCGACAAAGTCAAAGCTATTTAGGAAATGCATGCACCTAGGACTAAGAAAGAAGTTCGAGGGTTCTTAGGTAGATTGAACTACATCTCAAGGTTCATATCTCACCTCACTGCAACTTGTGAACCCCTGTTCAAGCTATTAAGAAAGGAACAAACAGTCAGGTGGAACGACGATTGTTAGAAGGCTTTTGACAAGATCAAGGAGTACCTGCAAGAACCTCCAATTCTCATGCCCCCAATTGAAGGAAGACCTCTAATAATGTACCTGATAGTATTAGAAGGATCAATGGGGTGTGTGTTGGGCCAGCATGACGAGTCTGGTCGAAAAGAGTATGCAATATACTACCTAAGCAAAACATTTACCGACTGTGAACAACGTTATTCACTGCTCTAGAAAACTTGTTGTGCTTTAGCGTGGGCTGCTCGCCGACTAAGACAGTATATGTTGACCCACACTACCTTGTTGATCTAAAAAATGGACCCCGTCAAGTACATATTTGAGAAGCCAGCACTTACCGGAAGGGTTGCAAGGTGGCAAATGATTCTAACGAAATATGACATTTAGTACACCTCTCAGAAAGCCATCAAGGGCAATGTATTGTCTGACTATCTGGCTGAGCAACCCATTGACGATTACCAGGCCATGAGATTTGACTTCCCGGATGAAGACATCATGTTCTTAAAAGCAAAAGATTTTGAAGAGCCTGTTCACACTGAAGGGCCTGACCCAGAAGAATCATGGACTATGGTGTTTGACGGGGCTGTCAATATGAATGGTCGTGGAGTTGGTGCAGTGCTCATTACACCTAAAGGAGTTCATATGCCTTTCTCGGCAAAACTCACCTTTGCCTGCACTAAAAATGAAGCAGAATACGAAGCCTGTATCATGGGTCTTGAGGAAGCCATTTACCTCAGGATCAAAACCTTGAATGTATTCGGAGATTCAACTTTGGTAATCAATCAGACCAACGACAAATGGTATACTCATCAGGAGCATCTGATTTCATATTGTGACTATACGAGGAGATTATTGACTTTCTTCACAACAGTCAAACTTGAATACAACCCTCGAGATGAGAATCAGTTTGCAGACGCTTTAGCTACCATTTCCTCCGTGATCAAAGTTCAAGCTGCCAATTATGTGCCTCGGATTTTTGTATCCAGACTGGACCAATCGACATATGTATTCCTTGTGGACACTGGTAGTGATGACAAGCCTTGGTTCCACGACATCAAACGCTTCTTGTAGAATCAGACATACCCACCTGGGGCATCATCTAATGATAAGAAGACATTAAGAAGGCTGGCCGGTAGTTTCTTCCTCAATGTTGAAGGTTCTTTGTACAAGCGAAACTTCGACATGGTTCTGCTCAGATGTGTTGAAAAGAAGGAAGCAGACCTAATGATGCACGAAGTACATGAAGGTTCTTTCGGCACCCATTCCGGAGGACATTCAATGGCAAAGAAATTGTTAAGATCGGGTTACTACTGGATCACAATGGATGCAGACTGTTGTGCCTATGCCAGAAAATGCCACAAGTACCAGATCTACGCGTATAAAGTGCATGTGCCTCTGAATCCTTTGAACGTAATGTCTTCACCTTGGCCATTTTCCATGTGGGGCATTGACATGATTGGAAATATTGAACCGACTGCTTCAAATGGTCACCAATTCATCCCGGTAGCCATTGATTACTTCACCAAATTGGTCGAAGCAGCTTCGTATGCAAACGTCACCAAACAAGTGGTAGCTAGTTTTCTGAAAAGGGATATCATTTGTCGATATGGAGTTCCCGAGCGAATCATTACTGACAATGGTTCCAATTTGAACAACAAAATGATGGCAGAACTTTGTCGGGACTTCAAAATTCAGCATCACAATTCTTCTCCTTACAGGCCAAAGATGAATGACGCTGTTGAGGCTGCTAACAAGAACATCAAGAAGATTGTGAAGAAGATGGTAGTTACCTACAAAGACTGACATGAGATGCTACCATTTGCCTTGCATGGATACCAAACCTCAGTCAGAACATCTACTAGGGCAACGCCTTATCAGCTTGTGTATGGTATGGAAGTTGTCCTACCTCTTGAAGTTGAGCTACCCTCCTTACGGGTAATGATGGATGTAAAACTGGAGGAAGCAAAATGGGTCTGGTCTCGGTACAATCAACTGAATCTGATTGAAGAGAAAAGATTACATGCCATCTGTCATGGACAGTTATACCAGAAGCGAATGAAGAAAGCCTTTGATCAGAAAGTCAGACCTCAGGAATATCAAGTGGGAGAGCTTGTTCTGAAAAGCATCTTTCCTCCTCATACAGACCACAGGGGCAAGTGGACACCAAACTATGAAGGTCCCTATGTGATAACTAAAAAGTCTTCTCAGGCGGAGCACTGATGCTCGCAACCATGGATGGTGAATTCCCGTTTCCTATGAATTCAGATGCAGTTAAAAAATACTTCGCATAAAATGACTCGCTGGACATAAAAATAGAATGTAAGTCCGGGAAAAAATAGGGCATCCCGGCGAGTCAAAAACTGAATAAAAGACTCGGGCAAAAATAAGGGAAAATAAAAAAAAAATGTACAGCCACTGAGTTGAAAAGCAGCATTGGACTGCTCAAGCAAAAATGGGTATCCCGGTGGATTGAAAACTTGAAAGGGAGATCCACATAAAATCAGGGAATAAGTGAACAATTGTATTCTGAATTCGTCTGAATCGCTCACAATGCAGCAAGCCCCGAAAGGACAAAGCGTCAGTCAGAATCAACCTTCTTCAGAAAGAAAGATAAAAAGAACGTCAAGGTCATACAGGTCATAACAAAGGAGGCTCACTGGAGCGTCATCTTCAACATTGCCAACACTTTTATTTTCTCAATTTTACAGCAATCTCCTCCTTCCAGGGGATTCAGTTCTTTGACTATACTTGCCAATTCAGGGCACACAAATCAATAAAATCAGAGTTTTCAGTCACACTTTGTTTTGTACATTTTTGTACATTTTTGTATGTTGCTCTAAGAAAATCTAATCCCTATGACGGAACCCGATTAAGGATACCTCAGGACACTTATGCGTTTTCCTTTGTCTTAACAGGTTGCAGGTACTCAAGGCAGACAATCTTTCGCAACATGGGGCATATCAAGCATTACATCCCCAGCAAACTACTTCCCAAAAGTTATCACCTCCCGAGTAGTGCCTGACAGCCTATTCCACAACAAGGTGGTCAAGGAATTGCCTATCCCCCACCAGAGATACCAGATCTCCCTCATCCTCAGCAGAGGTGGTGGAATTGATTCCCGACAGATTTGCCTCCCCAGTAGAGCAATACCTGAAACACATCCCCATTAAGGAATTCTCCCTCCGGATAGATTTATCAATGATCCCTTCCCCCAGCTGGGTTATCCCTCCAAACAGATCAGCTAGAGATATTCACCCCCGCAGGATCCGAATCTCGGATCGAGTTTCTCATTTGCATAATCATAACATTCGCATTATATTCACCAAAATAAGCGTAGCATTCCGTCTAATACGGAGCATTACAGCAAAAATCAAACATTTGCATGATCATAAGTCAGGTTCGAGCCAATCACTTGCAAATACCATCAATACCATCATCGCTTCATACAAAACTCATATCCCCTGTAGATAAAATCCAAAGCATCCCATTTGCACTCTCAAAATACAGATTCCTTTTTATATTTATACATGCACTTTTCGACACTCGACCGTGTCATCCTATCCCCCGCGGGTCGCCAAAATCCCCTTTTTGCACTCTCAAATACAGATAGTTGCTCATAACTTGTACATATTCCGTTTGACACTCGTCTGTGTCATACTTCCTCAGCAAGTCAAACACTCGTTCGTGTCCCTTGCCCAATCTTTTGACACTCATCCGTGTCTAGCACATACATCACCATCATTTCACACTTATACAGAAGTCTTTAATACTCGTCAATATCTTGAATATATCACTCTCAGCAGATTCAAACACTGGTCCATGTTCCTTGCTTAACCGATTGATACTTGTCTGTATCATCATCCTTAAACATGTGTCAGCATTTATTTCTACCGATACTTGTCTGTATCATGGTCCTAAGGATGCTTGTCCGCATCTTTAATCTATACACACCGTCAAAACACTTATATATTTTATTTTTGAAAGCGTAAGCACTCATCCGTGTTTACCATTCCCCAATAAGTCACCAACAAAAAAACTGTCTTCTATCTGACATTCGTCCTATGTTGTGATACTTTCGGCAGCCGTCCCCTGTCAGGTGATCGTCTTTCACCTTCGGATGACCGTCCCTCATCCTTTCACCAGTGGAATCTCCATTGTTGGAACCTTCTATCCGGCATTCGTCCTATGTCGTGATATTTTTAGCAGTCGTCCCCTGCTAGGTGATTATCCTTCACCCTTTTGATGACAGTCCCTCATCATTTATCCGATGGCTGTCCCCATTGTTGATCTTGTTATCCGACGTTCGTCCTATGTCGTGATAATCCCTGAGAGCAGGCGTACCCTGCTAGGTGATCGTTCTTCACCTCTAGATGATCGTCCTTCATCATGCTTATCCGATGGCCGTCCCCATCATTGGTCTTTTCTATCCGACATTGGTCCTATGTCGTGATATTTTCAGCAGTCGTCCCCTGCTAGGTGATCGTCTTTCACCTTTGATGACCGCCCCTCATCATTATTTCATTCATTCTTTCACCCGATGGTCGTCCCCATCGTTGTTTACTTTACTTTCCAAACCTGATGGCCGTCCCCGACGGTGCTTTCCTCATTACTTTAATCTCCAAAAAGCTTTATTCCCTTACTCGATGGCCTTCCCCATCGTGGTCTCTTTATTTTCCCAGATTGTCGGCCGTCCCCGTCATTGCTTAGCTTACCGTTATTCCCCAGTAGTCGTCCTCTGCACGATGGTCGTCCTCCATCGCTTGATATTTGTACTATACTACCTTTTACAATTTATATCCCTTTTCTTCTTCTCCCCAGCAAGTGCAAATTTCAGACTGTCTTTGGTATTCAACCACAAGTTATCTTGTTTGGCTGTTAAGCCAGGCGCTTACACCATGCACAGCTAACTCATGCTTTAATAGGGGCAGCTGTAAACACCCCAAATTTTCCCTCACTTTTTCTCACACCATGGCTTATGATCTTTCATTTTTGCATTTACATAAGCATTACATCTCACATTGCATATTTGTTTCATCTGCATAGTTCCATTTTCATTTGCATCTAGGGTTTGTGATCTGAGCAATCCAAGAATCAATATGAGCCATCGCAATGGTCTTGAAGCTTTCAAAGAGGGTCGATGTGTGTTCTATAATCATAATATGCTCCCCAAAGTTCATGAAATTCAAGAGATCACAAAGAATGGCAAAGGCATGGAAGCAGAGCTAGGGTTTTCCTACACAGATGACCAAAATTAGGGTTTTGGTTTCAGAGGCCTTAACTCCAATTTTTTTGTTCATTCTTGTTTCTAATGTTCTTAATATGTTATAAGCATCATGTGTATCAATTTTGATGAAGAAACTCATTGTGGAAGTCATCTGATCATTGGGTAACTTCTTGAGCAAGTAAAGTCAAAATCAGGGCATCTAAGGCCCCCATCAAGGGCACCAAAGGGTCATCATCATCATTTTGAGTCTCTATGATCTTTATTTGATCTTAGTGGTTGGAAGTTCACAAAGTTGAATAATTTTGAGCCAAATGCAAACTTGCCATTTTTGGAAATGACTTGTAATGGAAACTTTCCATTTTGGGAAAGATTTTCAACCTATTCTTTCATGACCAAAAAGTACTATAACATGTCTTGATTCATCCTAGAACTCAAGATATGGCCTTTCAAAGTTGGCAAAAATCCTATAATTTTCAAGTTCATGCCAAAGAGGATTTTTTGCAAATTCAAGTTTCAAACCATTTCACGACCTCTAATCAACTTCTAAAAATCATACCAACATAATGCCACACATTTTGATTAAGATTACACCAAAAATCACAAGTTTTCATGCCTTGCTTCTCAAGAAAGTTCAAAGAGGGAAAATTGCAAAATGCTATGAAACTCTTCATCCACTTGTGTTAGCTCATGAAATCTGATTCTATGGTTCTCCTTGATGCAAGCTGAGGCCAGACACGCCAAAAATCCAGCTCTTCCATGGTCCATACCTCCAAGTACACAAATTTGACTTTTTTGCAAAACCTCCCATACCAATCAAGCTGAGCCACAACAACTCTTCTGACCAATCAAGACTTCACATACATTCCTCATGGGCCTCATTTCATATCCTCTTGGAGCCTGAAACAAAACACAACTCAGAATTCACAAAATACACCAAAACCTTCATCTATTCGATTCTCTAAACACAAACCAAAAACCTCAAAACACTTGACACCATTCAATCATACACTTCATAAGGATCACAAAGCACCCACTCTCATGGCCTAAAAGCTCCCTAAACCAAAACATGATTTCTGCCATATCAGAACCAAACATCACAAACCAAGCCATTTAAACTCTTGCAAAGCATCTCAATAGCACCAGGGGACTCAAAGGGGTTGGATTGCACAAGAGAGGAGGCCAAAAAGCACCAAACTGAAAAGTTTCATCTCATGTATCCTCAAGAACAAATTTTCCAGAACTTGCCATTTAAGTTAAAATATCAATCTATATGTTTCACTGATCATTGTGATGTGTTTTGTTTTGAAAATGAGTTAAAAATGAGCATGTATTAAGCTTCTGAAAGTTGTATGCGTTTTTCCATTTTTCTTCGAATCATGATGTTCTTGAGTGATAAATGATTTTTGCGGTTTGATTTGTGTTTAATGTTGTTTAAGGATCATTTCTGGAGATTTTGGTGCACTGTTATGGTGTTTAGAGAGATTAAGGGGAGGAGTCTGGCCGGAGAAGATGACCGGAGATCTTCTCCGGCCACCTGAGAGTCATTAGGGCTCTAATTAGGGTTTAGGGATCAGTTTAAATGTGGGCCGTAGGATTTGATTTTCGCGGGTGGATGAAGGGCCCAGATGCCTTGTTAAAACCCTAATCAGTTAATTAGGTTAATTAATTAGGATTAATTAATAATTTTTCCAGATCAGATCCTGACCCTCCAAACACGCGCCAGTCAACTCCCTCCCTTTTTTTATTCAAATCTGGACCACTGGATGTGCTGACTTCCATTTATTTGCATTTTATTTCATTTTTTCTTTATTTCTTTTGCATAATTTATTTAAAATAGTTACAAACTTCAAAAAAAAAAAATCTTTTGCATTTTTGATCCAAATATTTTTCTCAACCCAAAAATGATTTTTATTTTAGTTTTTGCATTAAAAAAGTATTTTTAAAATATTTAAATGTTATTTTTAATTAATTAATGGATTTTAATTAATTAAAAATACATTTAGGTTTCTAAAAATCACCAAAAAAATCATGAACCATTCCAATACAATTAGAAACATTTTCAAACTCATCATACAAATTTCGTTTTAGGTTTGATCATAATTTCACAATTTTCTTTGAATTAGGGTTCTTAAAAAATCATACTTTTTTAACCCTAACTTGAAAAATTCACTTCTGCCTAACCATGATAAGTTTGAACTTGATTCTTTTTGCATTGTTTCACATATTGCATGTAGTTTCTAGGTTATTTTTCTCATGAATTTATCTTGCATTTTCAATTTGATTTTCATATTCCCTTAAGAATCATCCAAAAACCCTAGCAAACTTAGAAAATTCATAACTTTCAATAGGATTAGCTTCTGACCTTCTCCTTTGGGGTTTGATCTTGTATGGGTTTAGGGTTTGATTGATCTTGATTTCAATTTTTTATGATGTTGTATGCTTCTGTTTTGGTCATTTTCATCTCATACATTCATAAAACCCTAATTTCTCATGATCATTTGCATTCATCTTTGCATATCATCATCACATGAACTTGCCATGAAATTTCAAGCATTTGTATGACATCTTAGACATCTTAATACATGCTTGAACATTGCTTGATCATTTATTCATTCATTTTCCATGTCTTGCATTCATTACATTTCATAAACATCCATGTGTTTTCATAATTCTAAACATGCTTCATTTACATCTCATCCTTGTATGATCATTCATATGCATCTTGTATGACTTTGCATCATCTTATATGCCATTTTCATCACATAAACACTTCTGACTTTGGTCTTTATATCTCATTTCTATTAATTTCTTTATGCTTTATGTCTTATGCATTCATACTAACCCATTCAGGATCTTTTGGTAAGTTATTTGGGCGGTGGATTTTCCTTCACTTCCCGCCTCTTCTTATCTCATTCATATGCCTTTTTTACTTGTCTTTAATGTGAACTTGTTCACTTGTGTTCCATTCTTCTTACTTTCTTTCTTTCAAGTTACTTATCTTCTTCAGGAAGTAAGTAACTTGTTCTTCTTTCTCCATCTCTTTTCATCTGCTTCTTCCATTGGTGGCTTTGAAGATCCTTTCTCTTAAGCCTAACAAACAATAGGATACTCAAGAATGATAACTTTTAGGGTTGTATATAGTCTCCTTTAGTCTCTTACCTTTGAGTCTCCTTGAGTCTCTCTTCTCACCTCAATAATCAGAGACTAAACTCTTAAAGTTTTAGGACTTTGGAATTAGGGTTATGCATGCATCCTTCTCTTAGGATGGAGTGTATAACTTTAATCCTAAGTGTTAAACCTTTAATTTGTTTACACCTCTTAATCAAAACACATTAATAATAACTAAGACTTTATCTTGTAACTTGGGCCTTACATTAGGGTTCTATCTCTTCCTTATGGTTAAGACGGACTAACCCTAGTGTTTAATGGACAAGTCCCCCTCAAGTTGTCTTACAAACTTAAAATCCACTTCTTAATCTCATCCCTTAATTAAAATCCACTTAATAAAGGCTTGTTATATAATTAATTTCGTCCCTAACCATGGATTATGTTGAGGTCTCTTCCTCAGCTTAAGTGTTCTCATCTATTATTCTTCTATTAGGATGGTGTAATGAGTTCACTAATCTGTGATTAGAGATTAAACTCATTACTTAACACTAAACAAAAACCCAAAAACATCTAAATAATCACAACTAGGTTAATGATATTAATCCTACATCATCATGGTAATTAAGTTGAGATGCTTATCTTATACTTAAGTATGCTCATTATCCCTAATCAGGGAGGATATAATGAGTTTACAAGCCTTTGATTTAGGCTTAAGCTCATTAACTTATGCAAAACACCAAAAACAATAACATAACTGAAAACACAAAAAAAACAATAATCGTCTCCTTCGGGATTCTTTTCTCATCACACTCATTCATAAATGAGAACTTGCTTCTTCCGTCTAATGCAAGATAGTTAGCACTCGAGCCAGACGAGTCATACACTTGAGCATAGACTAGCAAGCAGTTCATAGTCAATTTAGTTTCAGTCTCAATGAGTCGAACTACGGTGTTCTGACTTCCTCATTGCACGAAAGGATACGTAGGCATAACTTAACTGTTATTGAACAAAAGTTTCTATGTCCCCCCCCCCTCTTTCAGCTTTCTTTCCTAAGCCTCAGTTCCTGAGCATTCACCATTTTGCACTGACACCTGTACATTCATTCCTAGCTTCTGCACACAGATAACACATACACCTACCCCTTTAAACATCGTCTTGTAAGCTTGGATCCCGTCGAGTACGACAGACAATCTGGGTGCTAATACCTTCCCAGGTTGTAACCAACCCCCTTTCTCAGTTTCTCTGGTTCGCAACCGTCTTATCCATCTTTTCCCAGGTTTATGCAACATTACCTTTCCTTCGGGATAAAAATGCCTAGCTGGCAACTCTATTCAATTCCTTTTCATTCTCTCTTTTCATCGACCGTTCGCGCTTGTACATGGATGTAAATCTCGAGGAGCGACATTCACCAATGTTGATTTGACTACGGAGGGTCGTAATCATAATAAAGCTTTGCACATCACTCTAGAGTGTAAAGGGGTTGTGCTTTCACATGTTCTAGTTGACATTGGATCCTCACTCAATGTCTTGCCAAATAAAGCCCTTGTTAAGCTTGAATATGATGGTATAGCTCTCCGACCAAGCAATTTGTTGGTCAGAGCTTTTGATGGTTCTAAGAGGTTTGTTCTTGGAGAGGTGGAGCTGCCTGTGATAATTGGCCCATAGGTCTTTCAAACTACTTTCTATGTGATGGACATTCATCCGGCCTACAACTGTTTGTTGGGTCGACCTTGGATTCACGCTGCTGGCGCAGTTACGTCGACCCTTCACAAGAAATTAAAATACGAGTGGGAAAGGCAAATTATCACAATCTGTGGGGAAGAAGACATTTTTGTTAGCCATCTGGCTACTTACAAATTTATTGAGATGGATGATGAGATCCACGAGACCATGAGCCAAGGTTTCGAAGCACTAAATATCAACGAGGCGACGACTGAAGTATTTGCTGCATCCCAAGAGGATATGATGGGTACTTCATTTGTCTCCTACCAACAAGCTCGGAAGGTTGTCGAAGACGGGAACGCCAAAGGTTGGGGCAAGCTGCTATCTGTGGAGAAGAAAGAAGACATATTCAGTTTAGGTTACAAACCATCCCGACAAGATCAAGCAGAGGCTACTAAAGAGCCCAAGTTCATAAGTGGGGGAATGCTAACCCCAGATGCTGTCAATAATGTTGAAGACGAGGCTGAAAGTGACTGCAACCTGAAAAGCTGGATTCGTCCAAGAGTCCCGGGCCAACAAGTCCTTAACTGGTCTTCCCAGGAAATCATAAGAGTTACTCCTGCAGAGTAATTATTATTTCCTACTTAAGAATGCATCAAGTCCTGCATCTTGCCCAAGGTGTCAGGACTCATTTTGTAATAGGTTCATATTTGTATTTTGTGCAAATGGAATATTAATGAACAATGGACATCTTTTTTCAAACGATTTTCTTTTTCGCTCACTATCTTTTCATTTTTGTTATTTTCTCACAAAACAATAAATGGCAATGTTTTCAAAATAATAACTTCATTCACACTTTTTTCTAAACAAGATTAAAATCAATCACTAAAATGAAAAAATCCCAACCCTTACAGAGATGGTCCTCCAGATTGCACCGACAACAACACTGCTATAACCTTGTATGACTTCGACAATCCAATTAATCAAGCAGATGAAGGGGTTGATGAAGACTATGATTTGCCTGAAGAGTAGGCTAGGTTTTTGAGGCAAGAGGAAAAAGTGATTACTCCTCATCAGGAGAAGGTTGAAACTATCAATCTTCGTACCGGTCATCAAAAAGGTGAAGTACGATCACCTGGCAGGGGACGGCTGCCGAAAATATCACGACATAGGATGAATGTCGGATAGAAAAGTTGTTTTGTTGGTGACTTATTGGGGAATGGTAAACACGGACGAGTGCTTACGCTTTAAAATAAAAGGTATAAGTGTTTGACAGTGTGTATAGACTAAAGATGCGGACGAGCATCCTTAGGACCACGATACGTACGAGTATCGATAGAAACAAACGATGACACGTGTTTAAGGATGATGATAAAGACGAGTATCAATCAGTTAAGCAAGGAACACGGACGAGTATTGATCTGTCAGGGAAGTGATATATACAAGATACGGACGAGTATCAAAGGATTGTGTATAAGTATGTACAAGTATTTGACCTGTTGGGGAATATGTGCAAGACATGGATGAGTGTCAAAAAAATTAAGCAAGGGATATAGACGAGTGTTTGACTTGCTGGGGAAGTATGACACGGGCGAATGTCAAAAAGATTATGTACAAGTATGAACAAGTATCTGTATTGAGAGTGTAAAAAGGTATTCTGGCTTTGTCTGCGAGGGATAATTTTTGTATATTGCTTGTGAAGTGATTCTGATGTTTGCATGTGATTGGCTCGTACCTGGCTTATGATCATGCAAATGTTTGATTTTTGTTGTAATGCTCCGTATTAGACAGAATGCTACACTTAGTTTGGGGAAAATGATGTGAATGCTATGATTATGCAAAATGAGAGAACCGGTCCGAGATCCGGATAATGCGGGGAGAGAGATCTCTGGGCGATCTGTTTGGAGGGAGAACTCCGCTGGGGAAAGAGATCATTGGTCAATCTACGGGGAGAGAGGAACGCCGAACGATCTTCCTAAGGAACTCTGTGGCGCTCTGGGGGAAGAAATTTGTGGGGATCCCGGCTGGGGAAGCTTCCATTGAAGAGACTAATGTTGGGGATGAGGAGGCCTCGGCAACTCCACTGGGGAAGAGAATTTAAGGCACTTATTGGGAGATCCTGCTTGGGGAGGAGAGAACTTATGGGAAGTAATCTTTTGTAATTTCATCATCAAAGCGACGCGCTGGGGATTTTAATGAGTTTCTCGAAGGATCCTCTGAGGGGATGACGACTTCGTGGGGGAAAACTCCTGTCTAGTAACCCTACTGATGAGGTGATTGCTGACTTGGCTAGGGATATAATGCCTGATATGCCCCATGATGTGATATTGTCAGTCTTGAGTACTTGCAACCTGTTAAAAAAAGAAGCGAATCCCTAAAAGGAGGAGATTGCTATAAATGGAGAAAACAAAAGTGTTGGCAATGTTGAAGTTGACGCTTCAGTGAGCTTCCTTTGCTATGACCTGTATGGCCTTTGACATTCTTCTTATCTTGCTTTCTGAAGAAGGTTGATTCTGACCGACGCTTTATCCTTATGAAGTTTGCCATGTTGTGAGTGATACAGACGAATTCAGAATGCAGTTGTTCGTTTTTTCCCTGATTTTACGTGGATCTCCCTTTCGGGTTTTCAATCCACCGAGATACCCATTTTTGCCTGAGATGCCCGATGTGGCTTTTCAACTCAGCAGGTGTACATTTTTTTTTATTTTTCTCTTATTTTTGCCCGAGTCTTTTATTCTGTTTTTGACTCGCCGGTGTCGCTCCCCGGACTTTACGTCCCGGTGCAGACGCGGACTGTCGGTGATGTTGGAGGTTGAGGTTGAATAGAGTCACCAGCTAGGCATTTTTATCCCGAAGGAAAGGTAATGCTGCATAAACCTGGAAGGGTATGGATAAGACAGTTGCGAACCAAAGAAACTGAGAGAGGGGGTTGGTTACGACCTGGGAAGGTATTAACACCCAGATCATTTGTCGTACTCGACGGGATCCACGCTTACTTGATTGTGTTTAAAAGGGGTAGTGTATGTGTTGAATGTGTATAAAAGCTATGGGATAATGTATAGTGTGTCCGTGCAAAAAGAGAGGGTGAATGCTCAAGAATGAGGCTTAGAAAAAAAAACTGAAAGAGGGGGATGACAAAGAGTGTTTTGTTCGATAACCATTAAGTTATGCCTACATATCCTCTCGTGCAATGAGGAAGTCAGAACACCATAGTTCGACTCAAAGAGACTGGAGAGAATTGACTGTGAACTACTTACTTGTCTATGCTCAAGTGTGTAACTCGTCTGGCTCGAGTTCTAACTGTCTTGAATTAGGCGAAAGAAGCAAGTTCTCGTTTATAGAATGAGTGTGATAAGAAAAGAATCCCAGAGGAGACGATTATTGTTTGTTTTTGTGTTTTTCAGTTTTTTGTTGTTTTTGGTATTTTGCATAGGATTATGAGCTTAAGCCTAAATAAAAGGTTGTAAACTCATTATATCTTCCCTGATTAGGGATAATGAGCCCACTCAAGTGTGAGATAAGCATCTCAACTTAATTACCATGATGATGTAGTATTAAGATCATTAACCTACTTGTGATTATTAAGATGTTTTTGGATTTTGTTTAGTGTTAAGTAATGAGTTTAATCTCTAATCAGGGATTAGTAAACTCATTACACCATCCTAAGAGAAGGATGATAGATGAGAACACTTAAGCTGAGGAAGACTCCTCAACTTAATCCATGGTTAGGGACTAAACTCATTAGATAACAAGCCTTTATTAAGTGGATTTTAATTAAGGGTGGGATTAAGAAGTGAATTTTATGTTTGTAAGACTAGCTTGAGGGGGACTTGTCCATTAAACATTAGGGTTGGTCCCTCTTAACCATAAGGAAGAGATGTAACCCTAATATAAGGCCCAAGTTACAAGCTTAAGTCTTGATCATTATTACGTTTATTGATTAAGAGGTGTAAACAAATTTAAGGTTTAACACTAAGGATTAAAGTTATACACTCCATCCTAAGATAAGGATGCAGGCATAACCCTAATTTAAAGTCCTATAGCTTTAAGTGTTTAGCCTCTGATTATGGGATGAGAAGAGAGACTCAAGGAGACTCAAAGGTAAAAAAATAGGGGGGACTATATACAACCCTAAAATTATCATGCTTGGATGTTCCTATGGTTTGTGAGTCTTAAAGAAAGGTCTTCAGGAGGCCACCAAGGAAGAGAAGCAGATGAAAATGAGAAGAGAGAGGAGAATAGGTTACTTACTTCCTAAAGAAGATAAGTAACCTAAAAGGAATAAAGGAGCAAGGGAGCACAAGTGAAGCAAGTTCACTTCAAAGACAAGTAAAGAATGCATATGAAGAGATGAGAAGAGGTGGGATGTGAAGGTAAATCCACATACCAAACAACTTAACATAAGCCCCTGAAATGTTAGTGTAAATACATATGATGTAAAGCAAAAGGAAATAAAGCAAATGAAGATGAAATGATCAAAACCAGAAGCATAAACATGATGCAAATGTGTTATGAGATGATGGAAATACATACATGATGCATATGAATTTTCATACAAGGGATGAGATACAAAGATGGCATGTTAGAAGCTTGAAAACACATGGATGTATATAAAATGTGATGAATGCAAAGCATACCAAATGAATGAATAAATGATCAAGCAATTTTCAAGCATGTCTTAAGATGTCTAAGATGGCATACAAAGGCATGGAATGTCATGGCAAGTTCACACGAGGATGATATGCAAAGATGAATGCAAATGAATATGAGAAATTAGGGTTTTATGAATGTATGGGATGCACATGATCAAAATAGAAGCATACATCATGATAAAAAACTGAAATTGAACTCAAACATACCCTAAACATATACAATATTACTACCCAAAGATGAAGGTCAAAAGCTAAACCTAGAGAAAGTTATGAATTTCCTAAGTTAACTAGGGTTTTGGGGTGATTCTAAAGGAAAAATGCAAATCAAATTAAAAATTCAATGTAAAATTATGAGTTAAATAACCTAGATACTAGATGCAATGTGTGAAATAATTCAAAAAGAACCAAGTTCAAACTCATCATGGTTGATCAAAAATGATTTTTTCAAGTTAGGGTTAGAAAATATGATTTTTGTGAACCCTAATTCAAAGTAAATTATGAAAACATGATCAAACCTAAAAAGAAATTTGTATGGTGAGTTTGTAAATTTTTCTAAATGTATGAGAATGCATCATGATTTTTTTTGTGATTTTTAGAAACCTAAATGTATTTTTAATTAATTAAAATCAACTAATTAATTAAATAAAACATTTAAATGATTTCAAAATACTTTTTTAATGCAAAAATTAAAAATAAAAATGTTTTTGAGTTTATAAAAATATTTGAAGTGAAAATGCAGAAAATGAGATTTTTAAAAGTCTTTTTGCTATTTTTAATAATTATGAGAAAACAAAAGAAATAAAAATGAAAATAAAACAAAAGAAAATGAAAGTAATCCAATCTGATGGTCCAGATTCAAACTGGGGGTGACTGCGCGCGTTTGAAAGGCTGGGATTTCATCTGGCTAATTAATTTAATTAAACTAAATAATTAGGTTTACGGTTTTAAAGAACGAATCCTGACCATTCACACACGCGGGAATCATGATCTAAGGGCCCAAATTCAAACTAGCTTAATTAATATAGGATTAGCCATAATCTTTTTCAGGCGACCGGAACAGTGTTTCGGTCGTCTTCTCCGGCCAGCTCCTCACTCCATCTCACTCCCTAGGCTACCCCAAGCCCTAAAAATTGCCCAGAATCAATCCCTAAACATGACTGAACACGAATCCACTAACAAACAACATTTATTTTACATGAATCATGAGAAACGAATCAAAATGGAAAACAATACGAGAGTTTCAGAAGCTAAATACATCCTACATACTCAACCATTTTCAATGATTCAAAGCTCAAAATGATCACCACATCACATAGAATCAATTTATAACTTAAAATGAATGTTCTGGAAAAAATGTTCTTGGTGATTACCTGAGTTGAAGCTTTTCAGTTTGGAGCTTTCTGACCTCCTCTCTTGTGCAAAACCACTCCAATGATCCCCCTTGTGCTTCTGAAAGGCTTATAACAAGTTTTGAATAGCTAGTTTGTGATGTTTGGTTCTGATAACTCAGAAATCGTGTTTATGATTCAGTGGCTTTTAGGTCATTGTGAGGGGTGGGAAATGATCTTTGAGTGTTTTTGAGTTGATTGGTGGAAGAAGCTTGAATTTTTTATGATTGTGTGTTGAGTTTCGAAGAGAGGAAGGTTTATGGAAATTTTAGGGATTCTGAGTGTTGGCTTGTTTCAGGTTTGTGTGTTGTCTGAAATGAGGTCCATGATGTTTGTATAAAGCAATGTGATTGGTTCAGAGAGTTGGTGTGGAACAGTTTGATTGGCATGGTGTATTTTGCAAAAAGTCAAGATTTTTGTACCACGAGCATAGGCTCGGGTCAGAGGAGATCTAAAGGGTGGATTATCTTCAGCTGAGTTTGTGGAGAGCCCTTGGATCAGATTTCATAAGCTGGAGCACTTGGATCAAAAGATATCATATGTTTTGCAATTTTCCCTCTTTGAAATTTCTTGAAGTGCAAGGCATGAAAACTTGTGATTCTTGGCATAATTTTGACAATGCAAGTTGTTTTATCATGTTATGATGCTTAGAGGTCAATTAGAGGCCACAAGAGTGCTTAAAACTTGGTTTTGCAAAAATCCCTCTATGGCATGAACTTGAAAATTATAAGATTTTTCCCAACTTTGAAACATCATATCTTGAGTTCTAGGATGAATCAAGAGGAGTTCTTGTACTTTTTTAAATTGGAAAGATCCAATCTACAACTTTCATGTTTGAAGATTTTTCATTTGAATCATTTTTGATCAAGAAAGAGGAGGTTGAAAATCTTTCCCAAAATGGAAAGTTTTCATTACAAATCATGTCCAAAAATGGAAAGTTTGCAAATGGCTTGAAATTCTTCAATATTGTGAACTTATAACCAATTCTAAGATCAAATAAAGATCATAGAACCTCAAATTGATGAAGATGACCCTTTGGCACCATTGGTGGTGGCCTCAGATGCCCTGATTCTGAGTTTTCTTGCACAATAAGTTACCAGTTGATCAGATGACTTCCACAATGAATTTCTTCATCAAATTTGGTACACATGCTCCTTATAAAATATTAAGACCAATGGAATAAATAATTACCAAAACAATTGAGGTTAAGGGCCTCAAACCCAAAACCATAATTTTTGGTCATCTTTGTAGGAAAACCCTAGCCTTCCTCTGTGCCTTTGCAATGCTTTGTGATTTTGTGACTTCAAAGACTTCTTGGGGATGAATTAAGATTATAAACCACTTATGGACCCTCTTGGCATGCTTCAAGGCCTTTGAGATGGCTCAGATCACTTCTTGGATTCACCTGATCACAAACCCTAGCTATGCAGTTATGTAGTGAAAATGAACTAGGCAGTGAGAGATGATATGCTTATGCAATGCAATATGAAAAGATTACAAGCCATGGTGTGAGAAAAAGTGAGGGAAAATTTGGGGTGTTTACAGCTGCCCCTATTCAAGCATGAGTTAGCTGTGCAGGGTGTAAGTGCCTGGCTTAATAGACAAACAAGATAACTTGTTGTTGAATACCAAAGACAGTCTGAAATTTGCACTCACTGGGGAAAAGAAGAAAAGGGATATAAATTGTAACAGATAGTATAGTATGAGTATCAAATGAAAGCAATGGAGGAAGACCATCGCGCAGAGGACGACTGCTGGGGATAAAAAATGGTAAGTAAAGCAATGACGAGGAAGGCTATCATGCTGGGAAATAAAGAGACCGCGACGGGGATGGCAGTCGGGTAAAGAAATAAAACTCTGGGATTACAGAAATGAGGAAAGCATTGTCGGGGACGACCATCAAGTTAAAGGGGAAATAAATCGCGATAGGGACGGCCATCGGGTAAAAAGAATAAATGAAATAATGATGAGGGACGGTCATCAAAAGGTGAAGGACAATCACCTAGCAGGGGACGGCTGCTGAAAATATCACGACATAGGACGAATGCTAGATAGAAAAGATCAACGATGGGGACGGCCATCGGATAAGCATGATGAAGGACGATCATCAAGAGGTGAAGGACGATCACCTAGCAGGGTACGGATGCTCTTGGGGATTATCGCGACATAGGACGAATGCCAGATAACAAAGATCGACAATGGGGACGGTCATTGGATGAATGATGAGGGACGGTCATCAAGGGGTGAAGGACGATCACCAAGCAAGGGACGGCTGCTAAAAAAGATATCGCAACATAGGACGAATGCCGGATTAAAAGTTCCAACAATGGGGATTCCACTGGGGATAGAATGAGGGACGGTCATCCAAAGGTAAAGGATGATCACCTGGCAGGGGACGGTTGCCGAAAATATCACGACATAGGACGAATCTCGGATAAGAGGATCAACGATGGGGACGGCCATCGGATAAAATGATGAGGAACGGTCATCAAAAGGTGAAGGACGATCACCTGGCAGGGGACGGCTGCCGAAAATATCACGACATAGGACGAATGTCAGATAGAAAAGTTGTTTTGTTGGTGACTTAACTAGGGAATGGTAAACACGGACGAGTGCTTACGCTTTGAAATAAAAGGTATAAGTGTTTGGCAGTGTGTATAGACTAAAGATGCGGACGAGCATCCTTAGGACCATGATACGGACGAGTATCGATAGAAACAAACGCTGACACGTGTTTAAGGATGATGATACAGACGAGGATCAATCGGTTAAGCAAGGAACACAGACGAGTGTTGATCTGCCTGGGAGGTGATACATACAAGATACAGACGAGTATCAGAGGATGGTGTATAAGTATGTATAAGGATTCGACTTGCTGGGGAAATATGTGCAAGACATGGACGAGTGTTAAAAAGATTGAGCAAGGTACACAGACGAGTGTTTGACTTGCTGGGGAAGTATGACACTGGCGAATGTCAAAAAGATTATGTACAAGTATGAACAAGTATCTGTATTGAGAGTGTAAAAAGGCATTTTGGCTTTGTCTGCGGGGGATATGTTTTTTATATTGCTTGTGAAGTGATCCTAATGTGTGTAGGTGTTTGGCTCGAACCTGGCTTATGATCATGCAAATGTTTGATTTTTACCATAATGCTCCATATTAGACGGAATGTTACGCTTTGTGTGGGGAAAAATGATGTGAATGTTATGATTATGCAAATGAGATAACCGATCCGAGATCCGGATCCTGCAGGGAGAAAGATCTTTGGGCGATCTGTCTGGAGGGAGAATTCCGCTGGGGAAAGAGATCATTGGCCGATCTGCGGGGAGAGAGGATCACCGGACGATTTTCCTAGGGAATTCTGTGGCGCTCTGGGGGAAGAAATCGTTGGGGATCCCGGCTAGGGAAACTTCTGTTGAAAAAAAGAATCATGCTGGGGATGAAGAGGCTTCGGCAACTCCGCTTGGGAAGAGCATTTCAGGCATTGCTCGGGAGATCCTGTTTGGGGAGGAGAACTTCTGGGAAGTAATCTGTTTTAATTTCAACGTCCAAGCGTCGCGCTGGGGATTTAATGAGTTTCTAGAAGGATCCTCTGAGGGGATGGCAACTTCGTGGGGGAAAACTCATGTCCAGTAACCCTGTTGATGAGGTAATTGTTGACTTAGCTGGGTATATGAGGCTTGATATACCCCATGCTTTGAGATTGTCTATCCTGAGTACTTGCAGCCTGTTAAAAAGAAGCGCACAAGTGTCCCGAGGTATCCTCAACCGGATTCCGTCATAGGAGTTAGATTTGCTCAAGAGTGCATATTTTCTGCAAGCGTATATTGAAAATGGCTTATATGTATTCATGTAAGTGTTGTATTATGAGCTTTGGACATTTTGCAAACGAAACAAAAATGTACAAAACAAAGGGTGATTGAAAATTCTGATTTTATTGATTTGTGTGCCCAGAATAGGCAAGTACAGCGAAGAAGCAAATCCCTGAAATGAGGAGATTGCTGTAAAATTGAGAAAATAAAAGTGTTGGAAATGTTTGAAGTTGATGCTACAGTGAGCTTCCTTTGTTATGACCTGTATGACCTTGACGTTCTTCTTATCTTGCTTTCTGAAGAAGGTTGTTTCTGACCGACACTTTATCCTTTCGAAGTTTGCCATGTTGTGAGTGATACAGACGAATTCAGAATGCAGTTGTTCGCTTTTCCCTGATTTTGCGTGGATCGCCCTTTCGGGTTTTCAATCCACCGGGATATCCATTTTTGCCTGAGCTGTCCGATGTGGCTTTTCAACTCAGCGGGTGTACACATTTTTTTCAATTTTTCCCTTATTTTTGCTCGAGTCTTTATTCTGTTTTTGACTCGCCGGGATACCCTAGTTTTTCCTAGACTTACATTCTGTTTTTATGTCCAGCGGGTCTTTTATGCGAAGTATTTTTTAACTGCATCTGAATTCACAATAGATAAGAAATCCTCGCCATCCATAGTAGTGAGCATCAGTACCCCACCAGAGAAAACTTTCTTTACTATGAATGGGCCTTCTTAGTTTGGCGTCCATTTTCCCCTGTGGTCTGTATGAGGAGGAAGAAGTTTTTTCAGTACAAGCTCTCCCACTTGGTATTCCCGAGGTCTGACTTTTTGATCAAAGGCTTTCTTCATTTGCTTTTGATATAAATGCCCATGACAGATGGCTGCTAATCTCTTTTCTTCAATCAGACTCAGTTGATTATATCGAGATCGGACCCCATTCTGCTTCATCCAGTTTTACATCCATCATTACCCGTAAGGAGGGTAATTCAACTTCAACAGGTAGGACAACTTCCATACCATACACAAGCTGATAAGGTGTTGCCCCAATAGATGTTCTGATAGAGATTCAGTACCCATGCAAGGCAAATGGTAGCATTTTGTGCCAGTCTTTGTAGGTGACTACCATCTTTTTCACAATCTTCTTAATATTCTTGTTAGCGGCCTCAACAGCGCGAGTCATCTTTAGCCTGTAAGGAGAAGAGTTGTGATGTTGAATTTTGAAGTCTCGGCACAGTTCTGCCATTATCTTGTTGTTTAGATTGGAACCATTATCAGTAATGATACGCTCGGGAACTTCATATCGACAGATGACATCCCTTTTCAGAAATCGAGCTACCACTTGCCTGGTGACATTTGCATACGAAGCAGCTTCAACCCATTTTGGTGAAGTAATCAATGGCTACCAGGATGAATATGTGACCATTTGAAGTAGTCGGTTCAATCTTTCCAATCATATCAATGCCCCACATGGCGAAGGGCCAGGGTGAAGACATTACATTCAAAGGATTCGGAGGCACATGCACTTTATCTGCGTAGATCTGGCATTTTCTGGCATTAGCGCAACAGTATGCATCCATTGTGATCCAATAGTAACCCGATCTTAACAACTTATTTGCCATTGCATGTCCTCCGACAGGGTACCGATAGAACCTTCATGTACTTCGTGCATCAGTAGGTCTGCTTCCTTCTTGTTAACACATCTGAGCAAGACCATGTCGAAGTTTCGCTTGTACAAAGAACCATCAGTATTGAGGAAGAAACTGCCGACTAGCCTTCTCAATGTCTTCTTATCATTCGACGATGCCCCAGGTTGGTATGTATGAGTTTCCAAGAAGCATTTGATGTCATGATACCAAGGCTTGTTATCTGTGACAGTGTCCACAAAGAATACATATGTCGGTCTGTCCAGTCTGGATACCAAAATCCGTGGTACATATTTGGCAGCTTGTACTTTGATCATGGATGAAATGGTAGCCAAAGCGCCTGCAAATTGATTCTCATCTTGAGGGATGTATTCAAGCTTGACTGTTGTGAAGAAAGTCAACAATCTCCTCGTATAGTCACGGTAGGGAATCAGATGCTCCTGATGAGTGTACCACTTGTCGTTGGTCTGGTTGATTACCAAAGTTGAATCTCCGAATACATTCAAGGTTTTGTTCCAGAGGTCAATGGCTTCCTCAAAACCCATGATACAAGCTTCGTATTCTGCTGCTTCGTTGTTAGTGCAGGTAAAGGTGAGCCTTGCTGAGAAAGGCATATGAACCCCTTTAGGTGTAATAAGCACTGCACCAACCCCATGACCGTTGCAATTAACTGCCCCGTCAAACATCATAGTCCATGCTTCTTCTGGGTCAGGCCCTTCAGTGTGAATATGCTCTTCACAATCTTTTATTTTCAAGAACATGATGTCTTTATCAGGGAAGTCAAAACTCATAGGCTAGTAATAATCAATGGGTTGCTCAGCCAGATAGTCAAACAATACACTGCCCTTGATGGCTTTCTGAGCGGTGTACTGGATGTCATATTCTGTCAGAATCATTTTCCATCTTGCAACCCTTCCGGTAAGTGTTGGCTTCTCAAATATGTACTTGACTGGATTCATCTTTGAGATCAATAAGGTAGTATGAGTCAACATATACTGTTTTAGTCAGCGAGCAGCCCACGCTAAAGCACATCAAGTTTTCTCGAGCAGTGAATAACGTTGTTCATAGTCGGTAAACTTTTTGCTCAGGTAGTATATTGCATACTCTTTTCGACTAGACTCGTCATGCTGGCCCAACACACACCCCATTGACTCTTCTAATACTGTCAGATACATGATTAGAGGTCTTCCTTCAACTGGAGGCATGAGAATTGGAGGTTCTTGCAGATATTCTTTTATCTTGTCAAAAGCTTTCTGACAATCATCGTTCCACCTAACTGTTTGCTCTTTTCTTAACAGCTTGAAAAAGGGTTCGCAGGTTGTAGTGAGATGAGATATGAACCTTGAGATGTAGTTCAATCTACCTAAGAACCCTCAAACTTCTTTCTCAGTCTTAGGTGCAGGAATTTCTTGAATAACTTTAAATTTATCGGGATCGACCTCAATTCCTTTTCCACTTACAATAAAACCCAGTACAGTAGCTTACCAGAATGTACCCCGAATGTGCATTTGTTGGGGTTCAACCTCAGCTGATACTTTCTGAAACACCTGAACAGCTTCAACAGATTCAACAGATGATCTTCCTCTATAAGGGACTTGGCAATCATATCATCCACATAACACTCGATTTCCTTATGTATTATATCATGGAATAATGTTACCATAGCCCGTTGATATGTTGCACCGGCGTTCTTCAGACCGAACGGCATTACCTTGTAACATAACGTGCCCCAAGGCGTGATAAAAGTTGTCTTCTCTATGTCTTCAGGTGACATCTTAATCTGATTGTATCCAGAAAATCCATCAATGAAAGAAAACACCGAGAACTGAGTTGTGCTATCCACCAATACGTCAATGTGAGGTAATGGGAAGTCATCTTTCGGGCTTGCTCTGTTCAGATCCCGGTAATCCATACACATACGCACCTTGCCATCCTTCTTAGGTACGGGTACAATGTTAGCAACCCATGGTGGGTAACTAGTTACAGCAAGAAAATCGGCGTCCCACTGCTTTTATACTTCCTTCATGATTTTCATGGCCATGTCTGGGCGAGTACAGAGCAACTTCTGTTTAACTAGAGGACAATCTTCTTTCAATGGTAGCTTGTGCATGACAATATATGTGTCTAGACCCGGCATATCTTGATAAGATCAAGCGAACACATCAATATATTCCGGAAGCATACTGATAAGTTGTTCTTTTACTGGTGTAAACACCCCAAATTTTCCCTCACTAAGTTCACACCATGGCTTGTGATCTTTCATATTTGCATAAGTTTAAGCATACCATATCATATTGCATTTTTGTTTCACTGCATTAGTTCAAGTTCATCTGCATCTAGGGTTTGTGATCTGAGCAATCCAAGATCCATCTGAGCCACTCCAAAGGCCATTAATCATTCCAATAGTGTCCATGTATGTTAAATCATCATTTTATATCCTTCAAAGATCAAGGAAGTCAATAAATCACAAGAACTTGCACAACATGGAAGCAGAGCCAGGGTTTAACTGCACAGATGACCTGAAATTAGGGTTTTGGTTTCAGAGGCCATAACTCCAAATTTTTTGGTCATTCTTGTTTCTATTGGTCACAATATGTTATAAGTATCATGTATACCAAGTTTGATGAAGATATTCATTGTGGAAGTCATCTGATCACTGGGTAACTTCTTGAGCAAGTCAGAGAAAAATCAGGGTATCTGAGGCCCCCATCAATGGAACCAAAGTGGATTTTTCATCAAATTGAAGTTATATGATCTTTATTTGATCATTGAATTGCTTGGAAGTCCACAAAATTGAAGAAAGGTGAGCTAAACCAAAAGTTGCCAAAAATGGAAATGACTTGTAATGTAAACTTTCCATTTTGGGAAAGTTTTTCAACCTCCTCTTTCTCAACCAAAAATGCTTCAAATGAAAAATTGTTTGTCATGAAAGTTGTAGATTGGATCATTCCCTTTTCAAAAAGTAAGAGAAAAAGTTCTAATTCATTATGGAACTCAAGTTATGGCTTCTCAAAGTTGGCAAAAATCACATAATTTTCAAGAATGCACCAAAGAGGATTCTTTGCAAAACCACTTGCCAATTCATTTTGTGACTTCAAACACACTTCTAATCATCATAAAAACATAACACATTGCATAAAACTCAGAATTGCCCAAAGAATTTCAAGATTTCATGCCTTGCACATGAAGAAATCTCAAAGGGGCCAAACTTTCTCCCAATTGCAAAACACCACATAAACTTCCATCCACTTGCTGAATTGCCTCCAAATGGATTCTATGGACATCCTTGATCTCAGCTGCGCATGGACAAGCCAATGAGCCAACTACACCATTGCCCATACCTCAAGTACAACACTTTTGACTTTTTGGCAAGAAGCTCATACCAATCACCACAGTCCACTACCCACTCTCTGCCCAATCCAGACTTTACAAGCATGCTCCAAGGATTCATTTTCATAACACACTCAAGCCTAACACTCCAAGAACTCAGCATAGCAAAAATCACCCAAACTTGCAAAATCCTTCGAATCTCTCAGCTCACTCACTCAAACTCAAAACCAATTTCACCATTCATCTCAAAATCATCCACTGACCACAAAGCAACCATTAAAACAGCCTCAAAGCACCCATAGACAAAACACGATTCTTGGCCAGTTCAGTTGCTACAACACAAACCAGCCACTCTCAAAGCTTTTGAAGCATTCCATTAGTCTCAGGAGGTTCAAAGGAAGCTTTTTGCACAAAGGAAGTGGGGAGAAAGCTCATGTTTGGAAAGCTTCATCTCAGGTAGTCGTCTTAAATCATTTTTCCATAACTCCTATTTTAAGTGCCAATGTGAAAGAGCATGCTTCACTGATCACTCTGAGCTTTGTATTTTTGAAAATGGTGAAGAAATGAGTATTTACTGAACCTCTGAAATTTTTACCATTTTTGATCTTTTCTTCGAATCTTGTTTGTGAGCAATTATAAATTTGTTTTAGGGGTGGATTTGAGTTTAGGAGAGTGAGAGGGTTTGATCTGGAGCTTTAGAGCTCCAGAAATGACCTAGGGAGAGGATTTGAGATTTTCAGGGGAAGAGGCTGCCGGAGAAGACGACCGGAGCTCTTCCCCGGTGACCTGAAAGTAATTAATGGATTAATTAGGGTTAGGGCAGTGTTTGAATGAGGGCCCTTAGATTTCAGCTTCCCACGTGTGATGGACGCCCAGGATTAATTCATTAACTTTAATTATGGATTAAATATTCAATTAATTAGGATTATATGGATTTGAATTCTGACCACTGGATGTGGCGCGCAGTCAACCAATATTTTCCCAGTTTTAATCTGAGCCATTGGATCATCATACTTCTGTTTTATTTAATTTTTATTGCATTTTTTCTTATTTATTTTGCATCATTTATTTAAAATAACTAAAAAATCTATAAAAATATTTTCTCTTGCATTTTCATCTCAAATAATTTTCTTAACCCAAAAATATTTTTATTTTTTGCATTTAAAAATCATTTTTAAAACATTTAAATGTTTATTTTAATTAATTAATGGAAATTAATTAATTAAAATATCATTTATGTTTCTAAAAATCCCAAAAAAATTCACATTGCATCTTAGGACATTTAGAAACATTGTCATACTATCCATACAAATTTATTTTTGGTTTTGAACTATCTTTGACAATTTTCTTGAATTTAGGGTTCATAAAATTCTTATTTTTGAACCCTAACTTCAAGAATTATTTTCTTCCTAACCATGAATGGTATGACATTGATTCTTTTTGCATTGATCTTCATTTAGAATGTAGTATCTAACATAATTTTGTCAGAAATTACTTCTGCATTTTTTATTTGATTTTCATTTTTTCCCTTTAGGTGCCTTAAAACCCTAGATAACTTAGAAAATTCATAACTTCCTTAGGGTTAAGAGTTAGGTCTCCTCCTTTGGGGTGTGATATCATATGGGGTTAGGGTTCCTTTGATTGCATTTTCAATTTTTTATCTTGTCATTTGCTTCTGTTTTTGACTTTTGCATCTCATGTTGCATAAAAACCCTAATTTCTCATCTTCATTTGCATACATCTTGCATATGCATTCATTCAAGCACTTGCCATGACATTTCTTGCATTCACATGACTTCTAAGACATCATAGGACACATTAGAATCATACTTTATAATTTCTTCATCCATTTACCATGTTATGCATTCATTACATTCCATGAACATTCATGAACTTTCATGCTTCATTTGCATTCTCATCACTTGTATGATCATCCATTGCACTTGAAATGCCTTTGTATCATCTATTAGCATCATTTGCATCATGAATATGCTTTTGGTTTTGGTTTGCATCCTTGCATACCTCTCATTTTCATTTCATTCTTTCCTTATGCTAACCATTTCAGGTGGTAAGTGCTTTGAGAAGTGAATTTGCCTTCACTTCTCACATTCGCTTCTCATCCCTCTTATGCATTCATTGCTGCATTTTATCTTTGCTTTAGAGTGAGCTTGCTCATTCATGTTCATTATCCACTTTCCTTCCTCAAGTAACTTATCTTCTTAAGTGAAGTAAGTTAGCTTGTTTCTTCTGCTTCTCCTCCTTTCATCTGCTTCTTCCTTGGTGGCTATCCTTGAAGATCTCTTGCAAGCCTCATAAAACCTAGGAACACCCAAGCAAGATAACAATTAGGGTTTTGATTAGTCCCCCATTAGTTTACCTTTGTGTCTTCTCTTGTGTCTCTCTTCTCATCTCATAATCAGAGACTAAACCTTTAAGGTTTTAAGGCTTTGTGATTAAGCTTATGCCTGCATCCTTCTCTTAGGATGGAGTGTATAACTTTAATCCTAAGTGTTAAACCCTTGATGTGTTTAAATCTCTTAATCAATCCATCTAATAATCACTAAGGCAATAAGCTTGTAACTTGGGCCTTGCATTAGGGTTCTAATTCTTCCTTAATTGGTTAAGAAGGACTAACCCTAGTGTTAATGGACAAGTCCCCCTCAAGTTGTCTTACAAACCATAAAATCCACTTATTAATCTTACCATTAACTAAATTCCACTTTAATAAAGGCTTTGTTTTGTCATGAGGTTAATCCCTAATCATGGATTAAGTTGAGGTATCTTCCTCGGCTTAAATGCTCTCATCTATTATCCATCTATTAGGATGGTGTAATGGGTTCATTAAATCCTTGATTATGGCTTAAACTCATTAATTAACACTAAACAAAAACTCCAAAAACATCTAAATAATCACAAGTAGGTTAATGATCTTAATCGTACATCATGGTAATTAAGTGTGAGGTGCTTACTTCATACTTAAGGTATTCTCATTACCCCTAATCAGAGGGAGGATGTGATGAGTTTACTAACCCTTGGTTTAGGCTTAAGCTCATTATCTTATGACAAACACAAAAAGCAATAAAAGATTAAGAACATCAAAAGCAAACAATAATCGTCTCCTTCGGGATTCTTTTCTCATCATCTTCACTTATAAACGAGAACTGGCTTCTTTCGTCTAATGCAAGACAGTTAGTACCTGAGCCAGACAGGTCATACACTTGAGCATAGACAAGTAAGCAGTTCATCAGTCAATTTATCTTTCAGTCTCTTTGAGTGAACTATGGTGTTCTTACTTCCTCATTGCACGAGAGGATACGTAGGCATAACTTAACTGTTATCGAACAAAAAGTCTCTGTATATCCCCCCTCTTCCAGCATTATTCTTTAAACCTCATTCCTAAGCAATTCACACCTTTTTGCACTGACACCTATACATTCTTTTCCAGCTCTTGCACACAGATAGCACTGACACCTACCCCCTTTAAACACAAACTTTCAAGTGTGGATCCCGTCAAGTACGGCGGACAATCTGGGTGCTAATACCTTCCCAGGTTGTAACCAACCCCCTTTCTCAGTTTCTCTGGTTCGCGACCGTCTTGTCCATTTCTTTCCTAGGTTTATGCAGCATTACCTTTCCTTCGGGATAAAAATGCCTAGCTGGCGAATCTTTTCAGTTTATCTTCATGTCCTCTCTTTCGCCGACCGTTCGCGTCTGTACCCCTTCTGACCCGATGTCATTTGGCGGGAGCGACAGCTTGGCGACTCTGCTGGGGAACCTTTATATTGCAACCAGGGCTTCTGGTTCTTTTTGTGGGTTCCGCCTAGCGCTTGTTTGATTTTTGTTTACGGGGGTGTTACGTGCTACTTGTGCTTATTTATTTGCTTTATTTATTGCTTTATATACAGCTTTATTTACTACTTTCTTTACAGTTTTTTATATATACATCATACTGTCATTATCATTTCTAGATCTGCTTCTATTTTGGTGGGTGGGTTTCATTGAGAGATTAAGGTCCTATACCTGGGACCTGAGTGACACCTAGGCTAGAGTGGCTTCATATTCTTTCCCATTCCATTTCGGTCTGGTGCGGGAATATGAAACACGGTTCAGATGTGGGTTTCTTCTTGAGAACTGTGTGCTACGGATTTCCTGTAGTGCTAGGGCTATCTGGGAAGCCTGCTAAGTCTGGATGACCTTTATTATTGACCTTCAGAATCTAGGGTGAATTAGAGTAGGATCCTTTATGGTTATTGTAAATATTTCACCTCCGGGTTAGAAGTGTTTTCACTTCTCATAACTGATCCAAGTCTGAGGATCCTTATTCTAGAACATTACCTGTGAGCGGGTTGGGTTGTTTACAGGTTTTGCAGGAACTCTTGGCCACATCATACCCTGTTACTGTTTTGTTTTAAGAATGCATCACTTTGGACAGTTCTTGTGATTACCCCGGACATGTGGCTCTTTATTTGAGTCCCCCACCCTGGTTACTTGATTTATAAGCCTCCATCCGGACCTTTACCAAGGCAGATAATCAGATCCAGCTCTTGATCACAAACCCTTGCATATCATTTGCATATATCATCATTTCATCATTTAACATTTTCTTATTTGTTTTTCAGGGTATCCATCATTTCATTTTTGGTTTGGTTTTGACCCCTTCTGCTGTTTAGACCTCTGCTTCAATTATCTTCTTCAACATCTGCTTCAGTTATCTCCTTCAGCACCTGCATCAGTGTGTCAGAGACTTACCTCCAGCTTTTCAGTCTGTGATCTTCATCAGCATTTGTCTTCAGCTTCTTCATCAGCACTCATGGATACTCCAAGAAAGAGCAACATATCTTACAACTTCTTTGAGCCCACCTTGACTGGTATCAGGCAGGTCCAGTCCCTTATCACACCTGACCACATCCCACTATTTAGAGAGCACTATAGAGGTATTTTGGACATGGTTATGGATCTTGATGCATCTCAGAGGAGCATTATCCATACATGCTTTCAGTTCTATGATCCTCCACTCAGGTGTTTTACATTCCCTGATTTCCAGATGGGACCACTGCTAGAAGAGTTTTCCTTGTTGATTGGAGTTCCTATCAGGAGAGGAATCCCTTTCAACCCACAGATGACTGCTCCCAGAAGTGAAGAGATAGCAAGGGCATTGCATTTGGAGCCTGCCCTCATTGAGCAAAACATGACAACAAAAGCTGAGATTCCAGGCTTACATCTGGACTTCTTGATCTCTCAGGCCACCCTGAAGGCTGCAGTAGGAGAATGGAAGGCTGTTTGTGCACTGTTAGCCCTCAGTATATATGGGGTTATATTGTTTGCAAATGAGCACAAGTTTGTAAGTAAGAATGCCATCCACTTGTTCCTGCTGAGGAACCCAGTGCCTACATTGCTAGGAGATTTTTACTACCCAGTTCATCAAAGAAATGAAAAGCAAAGAGAGAAGTTGGTCAGATGTTGTGCTCCTCTGTTCTACTCTTGGCTGCTCAGACACTTGCCAAAATCAGATGCCTTATTGAACCCCCATCAACAAAAGAATTGGGCTAAGAGGTTCATTGCCTTAACATCATATGACATCAGGTGGTGCACCCAGAGCACCAAAGGTAAGGATATTATTACCAACTGTGGGCAATACCCTAATGTGCCTCTAATAAGAGTGAAAGGTTGCATCAACTACAACCCTTTACTGTTTAAGAGACAATTGGGATATGCTTTGGTTCATCCTCCCAGAGGACAAGATTTGGCTGAGACTCTCTACTGTGAAGTTCAACCCAACTCTGCTATTGTCAGACAAGCTGCCTGGGCTTGGGACAACATTCAGACCAAAGGGATAGCCATCCTTGGAAGGTGCAACAATATTGCTTCAACCCAGTATTCAGATTGGTCCCGTACTAGAACTCAGATCACCAGGATGCCTTTCACCTTGGAAGACACGCCTGAACCTTCTACAGTACAGCCTGCAACAACTGTTAGCCTAGAAGAGTTTGAAAAGCTGAAAGAGAGGAATAATCAGCTATATGAAGCCCTGAAGAAGACTCTCTAGGAGAGAAATGACAGTCGTCTGAACATTGAGAGATTAGAAAGACTCAAGATTGAGCATCTGGCCAAGATTGAGAAAACAAATGACTACATCTGGAAGGCAAGAGCAGGGGAGTTGGTTCTGAAGAATGCCTCCAAGGAGGCAAAGATTCAAAATGCTAGGGAAGAGCATTATCTAGAGGAAAGCCAGGCTAGGTGGATCAGGATCACCGAAGTCCGTGCACAAGAAGACCAGAGGACTCAGGCCAAGATAGAGCAGCTGGAGGCTAATGAGAAGAAGCAGCAGGAAGCTTTGTTGGCAGCTCAGAAGGAGATATCAGAATTGAAGCTCCGGGTGGGGTTAAAGAGATCAAAGGATCAGGACAGGCATAAGAAGCTAACCAATGCCATTGCTACTAGGAACCTCCTCATTAGGACTATTACAGAGCACCCAGCTGGTCCAATGACTGAGGCCCTCCTGAAGGAAGTCAGGGAGGATGATTTTGGATTGGAAGTCTGATTCTTTTTGTTTGTATCTCTTTTCTTTTGATGTACTTTTTCTTTTGATTGTTGAATTTTGACCCACCATGGGCATGTATTGTAAAATGAACTATGTATTTGCATCCTTTTGTAATATATCAGTTTGTTTTATTTATTGGTGGGCTTTACCTCTTAACATCATCAAGCATTTACTCGAGGTCTGGAAAGGTCAAAACCAAGAACCAAACTGAATACCCTTGGAAGATAAATAAGCATATTGCATTGCATACTAACATTTTCTTTATTTTGTAGGTCTTTGTTTTTATTTGCTATTTCTCACTTTGTTGTGATTTCAGGAAACATTGCTCGCCGAAGAGTGTTCCCTATCAACCGAACACACCGGTACCCAACGTGAAACAACCTTCTGGGCATTCAGATGGATCAGGTACAGTAGGACCTGAATGAAGTAAGGAACCAAATGGAAAACGAAAGGGTTGAGATGAGAAATCAAATGACCCAGTTTATGGCTGTGATGACTGGCTTAGCTCAGAGCCAGGAAAGGCTGAGAGAATTGGTAGAAAGGCAGACTCCTGAAGAGCACCACCCTGGTACAGGAGGAACCAGCAATAATGAACATGGGCAGCCTCGCATCGACCCACCCGAGTTTGGGCCCCATTTGAACCTAGAGGCTAATGTCCTAAGAAATGCTCAAGGTAATACTGCTAGAGGCAGGATCTTGCAAGAAGATCCTCAGGAAGAGCAGTTCACAGTTATTGGGGCTGGGGATGAGGTGTATGACCGAAGGTTGGATGAGATTGCTGAGAAACTGAGATCTCTAGAATCCCAGAATTCTCTAGGCTTTGATGTAATGGATATGGGGCTGGTAGATGGGGTGAGAATTCCTCACAAATTCAAACCCCCTTGCTTTGAAAAATATAATGGTACCTCCAACCCACGTACTCATCTGCAGTCTTTCTTGGGAAGACTCAAAGCTTATACCATGGACGAGAAGTTATGGATGTTCTATTTTGAGGACAGCCAGACTGGAGCATCAAGAGAATGGTATTCGCATCTGACCAGGGCCACTATAAGATGTTGGAAAGACTTGGCTGAGGCCTTCATCCGTACAACCTAGACATGGCTCCCAATAGAACCCTTTTAATGGGCATGTCTCAATCTTCAAGGGAAAGCTTCTGGGATTATGCTCAGAGGTGGAGACAGCTTGCTGCTGCTGTCCAGCCACCCATGTCTGTACGGGAAATGGCAGACATGTTTATGAACACTCTTCAAGGAACATATATTGACCGACTTGCTGCATTCTCTTCCACCAGTTTTGCTGATGTAGTTATAGCTGGTGAGAGAATAGAGAGTCTTTTGAAGATGGGCAAAATCTCTGACATTGGTGCAAGCTCCTCCAACAATACAAGAAAACCTTTTTCCAGACCCCGAAGGGAGGGTGAAACAAATGCTATTCATGCAAGCAGGGACATACCCCAATATTCTCACAAATCAATAGCAGTCGTTACTACCCCGGCTCCAGCTCCACAACAACCACTTTTTCCTCAACAACAACAGCAACAACAACAACAACACTATCAACAACAACCGCACTTTCCGCAACAAAGATCACACAATAATAACAACAACAACCAACAGCAACACCCCTTTCAACAGAGGCCATCTCAAGCAAATAGGGTGATTGACCCCATTCCTATGCCTTATACCGCTCTACTGCCACAACTCCTGAAGCTCAACCTGGATGAGTTAAGGACGTTGGCTCCACCAGATCCTCTCAACCTCCCGAAGAATTATGATGCCAATGCCAGGTGTGACTTTCACTCCAACGCACCTGGTCACAATACTGAGAAGCGTAGAGCCTTGCAAATGAAGGTTCAGGGTCTGGTCGATTCCAAAGCTCTCAACTTCGCACCTCCTCCAAATGTTACCAGAAATACTATGTCTAATCATGGTGGGCCCAGGATTAATGCCATATAGGAGGACCAACCATCTGCACTGATTGATAATGTTGCACAGATTCAAACACCGCTGGCAGAAGTCAAAACTCAACTCTTAAGATGCAGGGTATTCCCAGGCTGTGAAGCCTGCTGCGAATCGTGCAAGACTACTATTAATGGTTGTGAAAGGCTAAGGCTTGGCATAGATGGCCTTATCAGAGATGGAATTTTGCAAATTACCACAACGGCGTCTACAACATCAACAATTCTTCCCTCAGCAACAATAGATCCTCCTACAACTGCAACAACTATCACTCCCACTGATTCATCCACAACTCCAGCAATCACTCCATCCATTATTTCAACAAACCAAAGTTCAGCAACACTTACTTCTACAACATCAACACCTATATTATCAACGGAATCGCCTACAACACCGACAAACACTAACGAAGATGTCTCAACAGTCACAATCTATTATGACCCGACAACTGTTCATCCCAACAACAATTTTCAACAACAAACTGCAACACCTACTACCAGATCTCCTATCACAATCTATTACGACCCGCATACCATCACAGTTCCTTCCGCTGCAACAATCAGTCTGGTCAACATTAGGGTACCTGGACCCGTTCCTTATGAAAGCAATAACGTTATACCTTGGCACTACGACTTTGACCTCTACTGCGATGGAAAGAAGATCACTCTAGATTCATCAACCTCTTCACCACAAGTTGACAATGTGGGGGGAGGAGGAGGCTTCACCAGAAGCGGACGCCTTTTTGCCTCACAAATACCAAGACCCAATGCTGAAGCAGAGGCTACTGCTAAGGCAAAAGGGAAGAATGTGGTACTTGAAGAGCCAACTGTTAAAGAAATTCCGAAGACGTCTTTTGAACAAGAGGTGGACGAGTTCATAAGAATAATCAAAAAGAGTGATTACAAAGTGGTGGACCAGCTTCATCAGACACCCTCCAAAATCTCTATATTATCATTGTTAATGTGTTCCAAAGCCCATAGGAATGCACTCTTGAGGGTCCTGCACGCAGCCTACGTGCCAGAAGATATTACGGTTAATCAGTTGGAAACAATGGTTGCAAATGTTAACACCAGTCATGGACTGGGCTTCACAGATGCTGATTTAACTACGGAGAGACGGTATCATAATAAGGCTTTACACATCACCTTAGAGTGCAAAGGTGATGTTCTTTCTCATGTGCTGGTAGACACTGGGTCCTCGCTCAATGTCCTCCCAAAGAAAGCCTTGGTGAAGCTGGAATATGATGGTTTGGCATTGCGTCCAAGTAACTTGGTGGTGAGAGCGTTTGATGGCTCTAAGAGATCAGTGCTTGGAGAGATTGAATTACCCGTGATGATTGGCCCACAAATCTTTAAAACTACTTTCTTCGTGATGGACATTCTTCCGGCCTACAGCTGTTTGTTGGGTAGACCCTGGATTCACGTCGTTGGCGCTGTTACATCTACCCTTCACCAGAAATTAAAATTTGAGTGGGAAGCCTGATCATTACAATCTGCGGGGAGGAAGACATTTTTATTATCCAACTGGCTACTTACAAGTATATAGAGATGGATGGGGAGATCCATGAGACTATGAGTCAAGGGTTTGAGGCCCTTAACATCAATGAAGCAACTGCTATGTCTGGAACTTCTATCACTTCATATCAACAAGCTCGGAAGGTTATTGAGGAAGTTACCGCTCAAGGCTGGGGCAAGCTGCTGCCAGTAGAAAAGAAAGAAGACAGATTCGGGTTGGGTTACAGACCAATCCGACAAGATCAACTAGAGGCTGCAACGGAGCCCAAATTTGTCAGTGGGGGATGCTTACCCCGGATGCTGTGAACAATTTGGAAGACGAGGAAGAAGGCGACCGCAACCTGGAAAACTGTATACGTCCAAGGATCCCGGGGAACCAAGTCTCTAACTGGTCTTCCCAAGAAATTATAAGAGTTACTCCTGCAGAGTAATTATTATATCCTGTCTTTTAGCATGAATCAAGTCTTGCATCTTGTCCAAGGTGTCAGGACTCATTTTGTAATAGGGCCATCTTGTATTTTGTGCAAATGATTAATTAATGAATATCAGGACATCTTTTGCAAACGAGTCTTTTTTTGCTCACTGTCTTTTCATTTTTCACTTTTGTACAAAAACAATAAATGGCAATGTTTTTAAAATAAAAACTTCATTTTCACTTTTTTTAAACAAGATAAAACTAATCACTAAAATGAACCAATCTCAACCTTTGTAGAAAGTACCCTCCAGATTGCACCGACAACGACACCGCTATGACCTTGTATGACTTTGACAATCTGATTAATCAAGATGATGAAGGGGTTGAAGAAGACTATGAGTTGCCTGAAGAGTTAGCCAGGTTATTAAGGCAATAGGAGAAGGTAATCACTCCTCATCAGGAGGAGGTTGAAACGAATAATCTTGGTACCGAAGAAGACTTGAAAGAAGTGAAGATCGGGGGCCGTCTGCAAGATTCGGTGAAGGAACAACTTATTGACATGCTTCGAGAGTACGTTGATGTCTTTGCTTGGTCCTATCAAGACATGCCAGGTCTAGATACTGACATTGTTATGCACAAGCTTCCTTTGAAAGAAGATTGTCCTCCAGTGAAACAGAAGTTGCGCTGTACTCATCCGGATATGGCCATGAAGATAAAAGAAGAGGTACAAAAACAGTGGGACGTCGATTTCCTTGCTGTAACTAGTTACCCGCCGTGGGTTGCTAATATTGTACCAGTGCCTAAAAAGGATGGAAAAGTACGGATGTGTATGGATTACCGGGATCTGAACAGAGCTAGCCCGAAGGATGATTTCCCTTTACCTCACATTGATGTATTGGTGGATAACACGGCTCAGTTCTCGGTGTTTTCTTTCATGGATGGATTTTTAGGATATAATCAGATCAAGATGTCACCTGAAGACATGGAGAAAACTACTTTCATCACACCCTGGGGGATGTTCTGTTATAAGGTAATGGCATTTGGGCTGAAGAATGCTGGTGCCACTTATCAACGGGCTATGGTAACATTATTCCATGATATGATCCACAAAGAAATTGAATGCTACGTGGATGATATGATTGCCAAGTCCCTTACTGAAGAAGACCATTTGGTAAATCTATTGAAGCTGTTCAAGCGTCTGAGAAAGTATCAGCTGAAGCTAAACCCCAACAAATGCACATTCGGGGTGCGGTCCGGTAAGCTGTTGGGGTTCATTGTAAGTGAAAAGGGAATTGAAGTTGACCCTGACAAAGTCAAAGCCATTCAAGAGATGCCTGCACCTAGGACTGAAAAAGAAGTTCGGGGGTTCTTAGGTAGATTGAACTACATATCAAGGTTCATATCTCACCTTACTGCAACCTGTGAGCCCTTGTTCAAATTGTTAAGAAAGGAACAAGCGGTCAGGTGGAATGAAGACTGCCAGAAGGCTTTTGACAAAATCAAGGAATATTTGCAAGAGCCTCCGATCCTTATGGCTCCAGTTGAAGGAAGACCTCTAATAATGTACTTGACAGTATTAGAACGATCAATGGGGTGTGTGCTGGGCTAGCATGACGAGTCTGGTCGAAAAGAGTATGCAATATACTACCTGAGCAAAAATTTTACCGACTGTGAACAACGTTATTCACTGCTCGAGAAAACTTGTTGTGCTTTATCGTGGGCTGCTCGCCGACTAAGGCAATATATGTTGACCAACACTACCTTGTTGATCTCAAAAATGCACCCCGTCAAGTACATATTTGAGAAGCCAGCACCTACCGGAAGGGTTGCAAGATGGCAAATGATTCTAACAGAATATGAAATTCAGTACACATCTCAAAAGGCCATCAAAGGCAGTGTACTGTCTGACTATCTAGCTGAGCAACCCATTGATGATTACCAACCAATGAGATTTGACTTCCCCGATGAAGACATCATGTTCCTGAAAGCAAAAGATCATGAAGAGCCTGTTCACACTGAAGGGCCTGACCCAGAAGAGGAAAGGAAAATGATGTTTGATGGGGCTGTTAACATGAATGGTCGTGGAGTTGGTGCAGTGCTCATTACACCGAAAGGAGTTCATATGCCTTTATCGGCAAAACTCACCTTTGCATGCACTAACAACGAAGTTGAATACAAAGCTTGTATCATGGGTCTTGAGGAAGCCATTGACCTCAGGATCAAGACTTTAACTGTATTCGGAGATTCAACTTTGGTAATCAATCAGACCAACGGCAAATGGTACACTCACCAAGAGCATCTGATTCCATACCGTGACTATACGAGGAGATTATTAACTTTCTTCACAACAGTCAAACTTGAGTACATCCCTCGAGAAGAAAATCAGTTCACATATGCTTTGGCTACCATTTCCTCCATGATCAAGGTTCAAGCTGCCAACTTTGTGCCTCGGACTCCGGTATCCAGACTTGACAGACCAGCATACGTATTCTCCGTGGATATTGCTAAAGATTACAAGCCTTGGTTCCATGACATCAAAAGCTTCTTAGAGGATCAAACATACCCACCTGGGGCATCATCCAATGATAAGAAGACATTGAGAAGGCTGGCTGGTAGTTTCTTCCTGAATGCTGATGGTTCATTATACAAGGGGAACTTTGACATGGTGCTTCTCATATGTGTTGATAAGAAAGAAGCAGATTTGCTGATGCACGAGGTGCATGAAGGATCTTTCGGTACCCATGATGGAGGACATGCAATGGCTAAGAAATTGTTGAGATCAGGTTACTACTGGATCACAATGGATGCAGACTATATTGCCTATGCCAGAAAGTGCCACAAATGCCAGATCTATGCAGACAAGGTGCATGTGCCTCCGAATCCTTTGAATGTAATGTCTTCACCTTGGCCCTTTGCCATGTAGGGCATTGACATGATTGGAAAGATCGAACCGACTGTTTCAAATGGCCACAGATTCATCTTGGTAGCCATTGACTACTTCACCAATTGAAGCAGCTTCGTACGCAAATGTCACTAGACAAGTGGTAGCCTGATTCCTGAAAAGAGACATCATTTGTCGATATGGAGTACCCGAGCGAATCATTACTGATAATGGTTCCAATTTGAACAATAAAATGATGGCAGAACTGTGTCGGGACTTCAAGATCCAACACCACAACTCTTCTCATTACAGGCCAAAGATGAATGGCGTTGTTGAGGCAGCTAACAAGAATATCAAGAAGATTATGCAAAATATGGTGGTTACTTATAAAGACTGGCATGCATGGGTATCATACCTCAATCCGAACATCCACTGGGGCAACACCGTATCAGCTTGTGCATGGTATGGAGGCAGTCCTACCTGTTGAAGTTGAATTACCCTCCTTACGGGTACTGATGGATGTCAAGCTGAATGAAGCAGAATGGGTCCGTTCTCGGTACAATCAATTGAATCTGATCGAAGAGAAAAGATTAGATGCAATCTGTCATGGGCAGTTATATCAGAAGAGAATGAAGAAAGCCTTCGATCAGAAAGTCAGGCTTCGGGAATACCAAGTGGGAGATCTTGTGCTGAAAAGACTCATTCCTCCTCATACAGACCACAAGGGAAAGTGGACTCCGAACTACCACGGTCTGTTCATAGTAAAGAAAGTATTCTCTGGTGGAGCACTGATGCTCACTACTATGGATGGTGAAGATTTCCTATCCCCTGTGAATTCAGATGCAGTTAAAAAATACTTCGCATAAAATGACCTGCTGGACATAAAAACAGAATGTAAGTCCAGGAAAAAATAGGGCATCCCGGCGAGTCAAAAACAGAATAAAAGACTCGGGCAAAAATAAGGGAAAAATCAAAAAAATGTACACCCGATGAGTTGAAAAGCCGCATTGGACAGCTCAGGAAAAAATGGGTATCCCAGTGGATTAAAAACCTGAAAGGGCGATCCTCGCAAAATAAGGGAATAAGCGAACAGCTGCATTCTGAATTCGTCTGTATCACTTACAACATGGCAAGCTTCGAAAGGTTAAAGCATCGGTCAGAATCAACTCTCTTCAGAAAGCAAGATGAGAAGAACGTCAAGGTCATACGGGTCATAGTAAGGAAAGCTCACCAAAGCGTCGTCAACATTGCCAGCACCTTATTTTTCTCAATTTTGTAACAATCTCCTCATTTCAGGGATTTGTTTCTTTGACTGTACTTGCCAATTCAGGGCACCCAGTTTAATAAAATCAGAGTTTTCAGTCGCACTTCGTCTTATACATTTTTGTTTCGTTTGCAAAAAAAAATGTCCAATATCCATAATATTTGCATAAAACAGATGTGCCCTTTTAATCACATGCTTGCAGGAAATGTATTTACTTCCAGGAAATATCTAACTCCTATGACGGAATCCGGTAAGGGATACCTCATGATACTTGTGTGTTTCTTTGTCTTAACAAGATTGCAGGTATTCAATACATGGGGCATGCCAAACATACTTCCTCCCCTAACAGTATCTGGAATGTTTTCCCCAGCGAAGTTGCCAAGGCATCACTCCCCCATCACATCTTCTCAAGCAACATCTGAAGAGCTTTTTTCCCCAGCTGAGTTGTCAAGTCTCCTCATCCTCAGCAGGATTCTCACAAAGTCCTTTAGGATGATCGTTCAGTGATCTTTCCTCCCCCAACAGAGTGTTAAGGATGAGGGGAACCCTCTCCCCACAGAGTTCCAAACTCTATCCAGAAGAGCAATGTCTGAAATTCTCATACAACGAAGTGACGAAAGCTTCCTCATCCCCAGCTGGGCTTTCTCCTCACTGGACGGGTCTATCAGTGATCTAGTCCCCAAGCAGAATCATGTGTCTTATCAGATCTGCCAAAGATCTCATCCCCAGCTGGGATATCCTTCAAACAGATCAGCCAGGGGTTTTCACAGCAGCGGGATCCGAATCCCGAACTGGCTTCTTTTGCATAATCATAGCATTCGCATCATGTTTTCCCCCAAAGCGTAGCATTCCGTCTAATACAGAGCATTACGACAAAAATCAAACATATTACATGATCACAAGTTAGGTTCGAACCATTCACCTATAAATACCAACAGTACTCATCAACAATATACAAAATATATCCCTTGCACAGCCAAAGCGTCCCCTTTGCATCCTCAAATACAGACACATGCTCCTTTTGACATTCGTCTGTGTCATCATTCCCCAGTAAAGTAGCCAGAACACTTTCTACCAAAATATACTGGTCCTTCTCGACACTCGTCCGTGTCATCTCATTTTCCCCCATAGAAAGCCAAAGCGTCCCCTTTTTGTACTATATGCTTTCGACACTCGTCCATGTCATATCATCCCCTGCATATAAAAACCAAACCAATGCTTATGTACTCTCTTGACACCCGTCCGTGTCACCTATCCCCAGTACAGTTGCCCAAACACTTGTTTATAACACTTCTTTTGACACCCGTCTGTGTCACCCATCCCTAGCACAGTTGCCCAAACACTTGTTTATAACACTTCTTTCGATACCCGTTCATGTCACCTATCCCCAGCACAGTTGCCCAAACACTTGTTTATAACACTTCTTTCGACATTCTTCTGTGTCATCCTATCCCCCACAGTGCCAAAACACTTATCTTTTTTTATTTTTCAGAAAGCGTAAGCACTCGTCCGTGTTTACCATTCCCCAGCAAAGCATCTTTCTTCTATCCGACATTCGTCCTATGTCGCGATACTTTCGGCAGCCGTCCCCTGCCAGGTGATCTTCCTTCACCTTTGGATGACTATCCCTCATCCTTTCCCCAGCGGAGTCTCCATCATTGGAACCCTTTCCTATCCGGCATTCGTCCTATGTCGCGATACTCGGTAGCTGTACCCTGCCAGGTGATCGTCATTCACCTTGGATGACCGTCCCTCATCCTTATCCCCAACAGAGCAGCCGTCCCCTGCTAGGTGATCGTCCTTCACCTTTTTGATGATCGTCCTTCATCATTTTATCTGATGGTCATCCCCATCATTGATCTTGTTATCTGACATTCGTCCTATGTCATGATAAATCCTGAGAGCAGCCGTACCCTGTTAGGTGATCGTCCTTCACCTCTCGATGTTCGTCCTTCATCATGCTTATCTGATGGTCGTCCCCATCGTCGACCTTTTTCTATCTGACATTCGTCCTATGTCGTGATAAAAAGCAGCCGTCCCCTGCTAGGTGATCGTCCTTCACCTTTAATGACCGTCCCTCATCATTATTTCATTTATTCTTTGCAAACCTGATGGTTGTCCCCATCATTACCTTTACTTTAATCCCCTAAAAGTTTTTATTTTGATGGTCGTCCCCATCATGATCCCTTTATTTCCCCAACATGTCGGTCGTCCCCATCATTGCTTTATCCCCAGCAGTCGTCCTCTGCTCGATGGTCGTCCTCCATCGCCCGCACTTTACAAATCATACTATACTTTCTTTTACAATTCCTATCCCTCTTCTTCTTCTCCCCAATGAGTACAAATTTTGGACTGTCTTTGGTATTCAACCACAAGTTATCTTGTTTGTCTGTTAAGCCAGGCGCTTACATCCTGCACAGCTAACTCATGCTTGAATAGGGGCAGCTATAAACACCCCAAATTTTCCCTCACTAAGTTCACACCATGGCTTGTGATCTTTCATATTTGCATAAGTTTAAGCATACAATATCATATTGCATTTTTGTTTCACTGCATTAGTTCAAGTTCATCTGCATCTAGAGTTTGTGATCTGGGCAATCCAAGATCCATCTGAGCCACTCCAAAGGCCATTAATCCTTCCAAGAGGGTCCATGTATGTTCAATCATCATTTTAGATCCTTCAAAGATCAAGGAAGTCAAGAAATCACAAGAACTTGCACAACATGGAAGCAGAGCCAGGGTTTAACTTCACAGATGACCTGAAATTAGGGTTTTGGTTTCAGAGGCCATAACTCCAATTTTTTTGGTCATTCTTGTTTCTATTGGTCACAATATGTTATAAGGATCATTTATACCTAGTTTTATGAAGAAATTCATTGTGGAAGTCATCTGATCACTGGGTAAATTCTTGAGCAAGTCAGAGCAAAATCAGGGCATCTGAGGCCCCCATCAATGGAACCAAAGTGGATTTTTCATCAAATTGAAGATATATGATCTTTATTTAATCATTGAAGTGCTTGGAAGTCCAAAAAATTGAAGAAAAGTGAGCTAAACCAAACGTTGCCAAAAATGGAAATGACTTGTAATGTAAACTTTCCATTTTGGGAAAGTTTTTCAACCTCCTCTTTCTCAACCAAAAATGCTTCAAATGAAAAATTGTTTGTCATGAAAGTTGTAGATTGGATCATTCCCTTTTCAAAAAGTAAGAGAAAAAGTTCTAATTCATTATGGAACTCAAGTTATGGCTTGTCAAAGTTGGCAAAAATCACATAATTTTCAAGAATGCACCAAAGAGGATTCTTTGCAAAACCACTTGCCAATTCATTTTGTGACTTCAAACACACTTCTAATCATCATACAAACATAACACTTTGCATAAAACTCAGAATTTCCCAAAGAATTTTAAGATTTCATGCCTTGCCCATGAAGAAATCTCAAAGGAGCCAAACTTTCTCCAAATTGCAAAACACCACATAAACTTCCATCCACTTGCTGAATTGCCTCCAAATGGATTCTATGGACATCCTTGATCTCAGCTGCGCATGGACAAGCCAATGAGCCAGCTACACCATTGCCCATACCTCAAGTACAACACTTTTGACTTTTTGGCAAGAAGCTCATACCAATCACCACAGTCCACCACCCACTCTCTGCCCAATCCAGACTTTACAAGCATGCTCCAAGGATTCATTTTCATAACACACTCAAGTCTAACACTCCAAGAACTCAGCATAGCAAAAATCACCCAAACTTGCAAAATCCTTCGAATCTCTCAGCTCACTCACTCAAACTCAAAACCAATTTCACCATTCATCTCAAAATCATCCACTGACCACAAAGCAACCATTAAAACAGCCTCAAAGCACCCATAGACAAAACACGATTCTTGGCCAGTTCAGTTGGTACAACACAAACCAGCCACTCTCAAAGCTTTTGAAGAATTCCATTAGTCTCAGGAGGTTCAAAGGAAGCTTTTTGCACAAAGGAAGTGGCCAGAAAGCTCAAGTTTGGAAAGCTTCATCTCAGGTAGTCGTCTTAAATCATTTTTCCAGAACTCCTATTTTAAGTGCCAATGTGAAAGAGCATGCTTCACTATTCACTCTGAGCTTTGTATTTTTGAAAATGGTGAATAAATGAGTATTTACTGAACCTCTGAAATTTTTACCATTTTTGATCTTTTCTTCGAATCTTGTTTGTGAGCAATTATAAATTTGTTTTAGGGGTGGATTTGAGTTTAGGAGAGTGAGAGGGTTTGATCTAGAGCTTTAGAGCTCCAGAAATGACCTAGGGAGAGGATTTGAGATTTTCAGGGGAAGAGGCTGCCGGAGAAGACGGCCGGAGCTCTTCCCCGGTGAACTGAAAGTAATTAATGGCTTAATTAGGGTTAGGGCAGTGTTTGAATGAGGGCCCTTAGATTTCAGCTTCCCGCGTGTGATGGACGCCCAGGATTAATTCATTAACTTTAATTATGGATTAAATATTCAATTAATTAGGATTAAATGGATTTGAATTCTGACCACAGGATGTGGCGCGCAGTCAACCAATATTTTCCCAGTTTTAATCTGAGCCATTGGATCATCATACTTCTGTTTTATTTAATTTTTATTGCATTTTTTCTTATTTATTTTGCAGCATTTATTTAAAATAGCTAAAAAATCTTAAAAAATATTTTCTCTTGCATTTTCATCTCAAATAATTTCCTTAACCCAAGAATATTTTTATTTTTTGCATTTAAAAATTATTTTTATAACATTTAAATGTTTATTTTAATTAATTAATGGAAATTAATTAATTAAAATATCATTTAGGTTTCTAAAAATTCCAAAAAAATTCACATTGCATCTTAGGACATTTAGAAACATTTTCATACTATCCATACAAATTTCTTTTTGGTTTTGAACTATCTTTGACAATTTTCTTGAATTTAGGGTTCATAAAATTCTTATTTTTGAACCCTAACTTCAAGAATTCTTTTCTTCCTAACCATGAATGGTATGACATTGATTATTTTTGCATTGATCTTAATTTAGCATGTAGTATCTAACATAATTTTGTCACAAATTAATTCTGCATTTTTGATTTGATTTGCATTTTTTCCCTTTAGGTGCCTTAAAACCCTAGATAACTTAGAAAATTCATAACTTCCTTAGGGTTAAGAGTTAGGTCTCCTCCTTTGGAGTGTGATATCATATGGGGTTAGGGTTCCTTTGATTGCATTTTCAATTTTTTATCTTGTCATTTGCTTCTTTTTTTGACTTTTGCATCTCATGTTGCATAAAAACCCTAATTTCTCATCTTCATTTGAATACATCTTGCATATGCATTCATTCAAGAAATTTCCATTACATTTATTGCATTCACATGACTTCTAAGACATCATAGGACACATTATAATCATACTTGATCATTTCTTCATCCATTTACCATGTTATGCATTCATTACATTGCATGAACATTCATGAACTTTCATGCTTCTTTCATGCTTCATTTGCATTCTCATCCCTTGTATGATCATCCATTGCACTTGACATGCCTTTGTATCATCTCTTAGCATCATTTTCATCATGAATATACTTCTGGTTTTGGTTTTCATTCTTGCATACTTCTCATTTTCATTTCATGCTTTCCTTATGCTAACCATTTCAGGTGGTAAGTGCTTTGAGAAGTGAATTTGCCTTCACTTCTCACATTCTCTTATCATCCCTCTTATGCATTCTTTGCTGCATTTTATCTTTGCTTTAGAGTGATCTTTCTCATTCATGTTCATCATCCACTTTCCTTCCTCAAGTAACTTATCTTCTTAAGTGAAGTAAGTTAGCTTGTTGTTATGCTTCTCCTCCTTTCATCTGCTTCTTCCTTGGTGGCTATCCTTGAAGATCTCTTGCAAGCCTCATAAACCCTAGGAACACCCAAGCATGATAAAAATTAGGGTTTTGATTAGTCCCCCATTAGTTTACCTTTATGTCTTCTCTTGTGTCTCTCTTCTCATCTCATAATCAGATACTAAACCTTTAAGGTTTTAAGGCTTTGTGATTAAGCTTATGCCTGCATCCTTCTCTTAGGATGGAGTGTATAACTTTAATCCTAAGTGTTAAACCCTTGATGTGTTTAAATCTCTTAATCAATCCATCTAATAATCACTAAGGCAATAATCTTGTAACTTGGGCCTTGCATTATGGTTCTAATTCTTCCTTAATTGGTTAAGAAGGACTAACCCTAGTGTTAATGGACAAGTCCCCCTCAAGTTGTCTTATAAACCATAAAATCCACTTCTTAATCTTACCATTAACTAAAATCCACTTTAATAAAGGTTGTGTTTTGTCATGAGGTTAATCCCTAATCATGGATTAAGTTGAGGTATCTTCCTCAACTTAAATGCTCTCATCTATTATCCTTCTATTAGGATGGTGTAATGGGTTCATTAAATCCTTGATTATGGCTTAAATTCATTACTTAACACTAAACAAAAACTCCAAAAACATCTAAATAATCACAAGTAGGTTAATGATCTTAATCCTACATCATGGAAATAAATTGTGAGGTGCTTACTTCATACTTAAGGTATTCTCATTACCCCTAATCAGAGGGAGGATGTGATGAGTTTACTAACCCTTGGTTTAGGCTTAAGCTCATTATCTTATGACAAACACAAAAAGCAATAAAAGATTGAAAACATCAAAAGCAAACAATAATCGTCTCCTTCGGGATTCTTTTCTCATCATCTTCACTCATAAACGAGAACTGGCTTCTTCCGTCTAATGCAAGACAGTTAGCACCTGAGCTAGACAGGTCATACACTTGAGCATAGACAAGTAAGCAGTTCATCAGTCAATTTATCTTTCAGTCTCTTTGAGTCAAACTACGGTGTTCTGACTTCCTCATTGCACGAGAGGATACGTAGGCATAACTTAACTGTTATCGAACAAAAAGTCTCTGTATATCCCCCCTCTTCCAGCATTATTCTTTAAGCCTCATTCCTGAGCAATTCACACCTTTTTGCACTGACACCTGTTCATTCTTTTCCAGCTCTTGCACACAGATAGCACTGACACCTACCCCCTTTAAACATAAACTTTCAAGCGTGGATCCTGTCGAGTACGGCGGACAATCTGGGTGCTAATACCTTCCCAGGTTGTAACCAACCCCCTTTCTCAGTTTCTCTGATTCGCGACCGTCTTGTCCATTTCTTTCCTAGGTTTATGCAGCATTACCTTTCCTTCGGGATAAAAATGCCTAGCTGGCGACTCTTTTCAGTTCATCTTCATGGTCTCTCTTTCGCCGACCGTTCGCGCCTGTACCCCTTCTGACCCGGTGGCATTTGGCGGGAGCGACAACTAGAGCTTGCAGACTGGCCCCGATCTTCACCTCTTTTACATCTTCCTCGGTACCAAGATTGACAGTTTCAACTTCCTCCTGATGAGGAGCAATCACTTTTTCCTCTTGTCTCAACAACCGGGCCAACTCTTCAAGCAAATCATAGTCTTCATCAGCCCCTTCATCTGCTTGATTAATCGGATTGTCGAAGTCATACGAGGTCATAGCAGTGTTGTTGTCGGTGCAATCTGGAGGACTATCTCTGCAAGGGTTGAGATTTGGTTCATTTTTGTAATTGATTTTATCTTATTTTCAAAAAGTGAATGAAGTTTATTAAGAAAACATTGCCATTTATTGTTTTGTGCGAAAAAACCAAAAATGAAAAGACAATGAGCGAAAAAGAAGATCATTTGCAAAAAGATGTCCATTGTTCATTAATTTCAATTTGCACAAAATACATATATGGCCCTATTAAAAAATGAGTCCTGACACCTTGGGCAAGATGCAGGACTTGATGCATGCTTAAACAGGAAATAATAATTACTCTGCAGTAGTAACCCTTATAATTTCCTGGGAAGACCAGTTGAGGACTTGTTGGCCCGGGACTCTTGGACGAATCTAGCTCTCCAGGTTGTAGTCACTCTCAGTCTCGTCTTCCACATTGTTGATAGCATCCGGGGTCAGCATTCCAGCACTTATGAACTTGGGAGCTTCAGCAGCCTCCTCTTGAGCTAGTCGGGATGGTCTGTAACCCAACCCAAACTCGTCTTCCTTTATCTGAACCTGCGGAAGCTTGCCCCAGCCTTGGGCGTTTTCGTCTTCCACAACCTTCCGAGCTTGTTTGTAAGAAGCAATTGAAGTACCAGACACTTCAGCTGTTGCTTCATTGACATTAAGAGCTTCAAAACCATGACTCATTGTCTCATGGATCTCCCCATCCATCTCAATGTATTTATAAGTATCCAAGTGACTGACAAAGATGTCCTCCTCTCCATAGATGGTGATAATTTGGCCCTCCCACTCGTATTTTAACTTCTGGTGAAGGGTCGATGTTACGGCGCCAGCGGCAGGAATCCAGGGTTGACCCAACAAACAGCTGTAGGCAGGCTGAATGTCCATCACATAGAAGGTAGTTTTGAAAATCTATGGGCCAATTACCATAAGCAGCTCTATTTCTCCGAGAACCGATCTCTTAGAACCATCGAAGGCTCTCACAACTAGGTTACTCGGGCGGAGCGCAAGATCATCATATTCCATCTTGACCAAGGCTTTATTTGGAAGGACATTGAGAGATGACCCAGTGTCAACCAAGTCATGAGAAAGTACAATACCTTTACACTCTAAGGTGATAGTATGGAGATCTTGGAGGGTGTTTGATGGAGTTGATCTACCACTTTGTAGTCACTCTTCTTGATAATCCTCATAAACTCGTCTACATCCTGATCAAAGGGTGTCTTCTGAGTTTCTTTAGCAATTGGTTCTTCTGGCACCACATTCTTGCCTTTAGCTTTGGCAGCAGCTTCTGCTTCAGCATTAACTCTTGGGACCTGTGATGCGAAGAGACTTCCGCTTCGAGTGAAGCCTCTGCCTCCCCCGACATTATCAATCTGTGGTGTAGAAGTTGAAGAATCAAGAGTGCTTTCTTTCCGTTGCAATAAAGATCTGAGCCGTAATTCCAAGGCATGACACTGCTACTGTCATATGGAACTAGTCCAGGTACCATGATGGTAACCGGACTGATTGATGCGGAAGAAGGAGTTGTGACAGTTTGAGGATCATAATAGATGGTGACAGGAGATCTGATTGGAGATGACACAGGTGCCGGGAGTTGTTGATGTTGATGTTGATGTGAGTTGTTGAAAGAAGAATCGGGAACATGAATGGTTGTTGGGTCATATTAAATGGTGACTGTTGAGACGTCGTTCTTGATGGTTGTTGATGTTGTAGTAGACTTCGTTGGAATGATGTTTGCTGAATTTATAGGAGATACCTCTGAAATGGTGTTTGATGGTGTTGTAGGAGAGATGTTTGTTGAAGTTATAGAAGTTGGAATTGTTGAAGTGATTTGTAGGATGCCTTCTCTGATGAGACTATTGATACCAATCCTCAATTTTGCACAACCATTGGCAGAAATCTTGCAAGCTTCACAACGGGCCTCACAACCTGGAAACACTTGGCACTTCAACAGCTGAGCTTTCACTTCGGCCAGTGGTGTTTGGATACTTGCAATGTCATTAATCAGGACTGCTAGTTTGTCTTCTTCAATAGCATTAATCCTCGGTCCACTGTGATTCGGTATTGGATTCTTAGCAATATTTGGAGGAGGTGCAAAATTCAAAGCTTTTGAATCAACTAAGTCCTGAACTTTCATGTGCAATGCCCTGCATTCTCTGTTGTATGGCCAGGTGCATTAGAGTGAAAAGCATATCTGGCATTGACATCATAGTTCCTTGGAAGATTCAAAGGGTCAGGTGGAGTCAAGGTTCTTAATTCAATCAGACTGAGCTTTAATAATTGTGGAAGCAGAGCTACATAGGGCATCGGGATGGGATCAATAACCCTTTTGATTTGTGAAGTCCTTTGCTGGAACGGACATTGTTGTTGATTTTTGTTGTTGTAAGATCTTTGTTGTTGAGGAAACTATTGTTGTTGTGGGAAGTGTTGGTTGTTGAGGTGCTGGAGTAGGAATGGTGACAGCAGCTACTGATCTTTGCATGTACTGGGTCCTACCTCTGCCTGTATGCATTGAGTTGGTTTCACCTGTCCTACGAGGTCCTAAGAAAGGTTTCCTTGCATTGTGGAGCTAGCACCATTGTCAGAGATCTTACCCATCTTTAAAAGACTTTCAATTCTCTCACCAACTATAACCACATCAGCAAAACTGGTGGAAGAGAAAGCAACAAGCCGATCAATGTAGGTTCCTTGCAATGTGTTCATAAACATATCAGCCAGCTCTCTTTCTGACATCGGAGGCTGGACAGGAGCAGCAAGTTATATCCACCTTTAGGCATATTCATATAAACTTTCTCTCGAGGACTGAGACATACCCATCAACAAAGTCCGGTTGGGTTTCATATCCAGGTTGTACTGATATTGGCATATAAAGGCCTCGGCTAAGTCCTTCCAATTTCTGACATTAGCTCTTGATAGGTTAGAATACCACTCTCTGGATGCCCCAATCAAGCTATCTTCAAAGTAAAACATCCACAGCTTCTCATCCATGGTATAAGCTTTCAATCTCCCTAAAAAAGAATGAATATGGATACGAGGGAAGGAGGTACCGATATACTTCTCAAAGCAAGGAGGTTTGAACTTTTGAGGAATCCTGACTCCTTCCACTAGTCCCATATCCATCACATCAAATCCCAGAGAGTTTTGGGATTCCAAGGATCTTAGATTCTCAGATATCTCGTCCAGACGACGGTCATAAACTTCATCAGTCCCAGAACCTAACACTATAAACTGCTCATCCTAAGGGTCTCCTTGTAGAACACGATCTCCAGTGTTTCTTTGGATATTTCCAATAACATTGACCTCAGGGTTGATGTGGGGTCCAAACTCTGGTGGATTTGCTTGCGGCTGGTCGCGCGCGTTGTTACTTGTACCTCCAGTTCCTGCATGGTTCTCGTCTGGAGTTTGTCGCTCGACTAACACCCTCAATCTTTCTTGGGTCTGTGCTAGCCCAGTCATTACAGCCATGAACTGATTCATCTGAGTCCTTACTTTTGTCCTCACATCAGTTATCTAGGTCTTTACATCTGTCAATTCTTGCTGAAGTTGATCCATCTGTAAGCTCGGAAGGTTGTTTCTGGTCGGATACTGGTGGATGCGGTTGAAGGGAAAGACTCTACTACAAGCAATATTTCCTAAAACAATAGCAAAGTGAGAAAACAACAAAAGAACACCTACAAAACAAAGAATGAGGTTAGCATGCAATGCAGTATGTCTATTTGTCTTCAGAAGGTATCCTGGTTTGTTTTTTGGTTTTGACATTCCAGACCTCTGAGAATGATGAAGATGTTGAAGTAATCAAAGCCCATCAGAAAATCCAAGTAATACATAAACCATAAATTACAAATGTAAAAATACATAGTTTATGATTACAACAAGTTCCCATGGTGAGTCAAAATACAATCAAGTCAAGAAATACAACAATCAAAATCACCATGGAGAATTTAAAGTACAACCAAAATAAAATACAAGTAAAGAAAATCAAACATCCATCCCAAAGTTATCCTCCTTGACTTCTTTCAGAAGAGCATCAGTCACTAGCCCGACTGGATGCTCTGTGATGGTCCTGATAAGTAGGTTCCTGGTTGCAGTGGCACTTGTCATCTTCTGGTACTTGTCTTGTTTTTTTATCTCTTCAACCCTGCTCGGAGTTTCAACTCTGAGATTTCCTTATGTGCTGCTAACAAGGCTTCCTGACTCTTCTTTTCATTAGCTTCCAGCTACTCTATCTTAGCTTGTGTCTTCTGATCTTCTTGCAACCGAGCTTCGGTGATTCAGATCCATCTAGCCTGACTCTCCTCTAGGTAGTGCTCGGCTCTGGCTTTCTGAATCTTGGCTTCTATGCAAGCATTCTTCAATACCAACTCCCCTGCTCGGGCTTTTCTGATGAAGTCCTCTATTTTCTCTATCTTAGTCATATGCTCGATTCGAAGCTTCTCTAATCTCTCAATGTCCAGACGACCATCATTCCTTTCCCAAAGGGTCTTCTTCAGAGCTTTGGAAAGCTGGGTATTCCTTTCTTTTAACTTCTCAAATTCCTCCAGGCTTACTATAGCTATGGGCTCTATTGCTGATGGCCCTGGCACATCTTCCAAGGTGAATGGAATACGAGTGATTTGTCCTCTGATGCGCGACCATTCAATGTACTGAGCTGAAGCTATGTTGTTACACTTGCCAAGAATAGCAGTCCCTTTTTTCTGTATGTGGTCCCAAGCCCAGGTTGTTTGTCGGACGGTGGCATGATTATTCTGAACAACACAGTAAAGAGACTCTACTAAGTCCTGCTCTCGAGGTGGGTGTACCAGCGCATACCCTAACTGTCTTCTGAAAAGCAAAGGATTGTAATTGATGAAACCATTTATTCCAATAAAGGCACATTAGGATATTGTCCACAACTTGTAATTATGTCCCTGCCCTTGGTGTTCTGAGTACACCACCTGATGTCTTCTGAAGTAAGGGCAATCATACTCTTAGCCCAGTTTCTTGTCTGATATGGATTCAGGAAAGCTTCCGTCTTCGGCATATGTCTCATCAACCAACTGTAGAAGAGAGGTGCACAACATCTGACTAATCTCCCTCTCTGCTTCTCATTCCTCTGATGCACTGAGTAATAGAAATCTCCCAGCAAGGTAGGAATTGGATTCCTGAGCATGAAGATATGGATAGCATTCTTGCTTACAAACTTAGGCTCGTGTGCAAACAAGATGATACCATATATGCTGAGGGCCAGGAGAGCACAAAAAGATTCCCAGTTCCCTTTTGCAGCTTGCTTTGTAGCTTGAGTGACCAAGAAATCCAGATGAAGGCTTGGGATTCTAGCCTTGGTGGTCATATGCTCATCAATAGTGACTACTTCCAGATGTAGATCCTTAGCTATGTCTTCATTCTTTGGAGCAGTCATCTCAGGGTTGAAAGGAATTCCTCTTCTGATAGGGACACCAACAACATGGAAAACTCTTCCAACAAAGGACCTATCTGAAAATCTGGGAAAGTGAAGCAACGGAGAGGAGGGTCATAGAACTGAAGATAGGTGTGAATCATGCTCCTCTGTGATGCATCCAAGTCCATGATCATGTCCAGGATCCCACCATAATGTTCTCTGAATAAGGGGACATGATCAGGAGTGATAAGGGCATGTATCTGCCTGCTGCCTGCTAGTGGGTACTCAAAGAAGTGATAAGTGATGTTGCTCTTCCTGGTTGAATCCATACTGACAATGGGTGCTGATGAAGATAAGTGGAGAAGATAACAGTTGAAGAAGATATTTGATGAAGATGGCTAAAGCAGAAGAACAGTCAAAACCAAACCAAAGAAAATGTGGATACCCTGTAAAACAAATATACAAATGTTAAATGATGCAGTATGATGTATGATGAATGATATGCAAGGGTTTGTGATCAGGTGCTGGATTGTCAGTTGCCTTGATAGGGTCCATGAGTGTTCAGAAATCCGGATGAAGGTCTGAGAACCAGTAACCAGATGGGGGACTCAAATAAAGAGTCATTTGTCCAGGGTTTCATAGAATCAGTGCAAAATCAGTATAACCTTAAATCAAAATCTAGTAATAGGGTATGTTGAGGCCAAGGGTTCCTGCAAACCTGTAAACAACCCCACCCACTCACAGGTATTGTTCTAGAACAAGGATCCTCAGGTTCGGATCTATTATGAGAAGTGTAAACACTTCTAACCCGAAGGTACAATGTTTACTCTAATCATAAAGGATCCTCCTCTAATTCACCTCAGATGCTGATGGTCATCTAAAAAGGTCATCCAGACTTAGCAGGCTTCCCAGATAGCCCTAGCACTACAGGAGATCCGTAGCACAAAGTTCTCAAGAAGAAACCCATGTCTGAACCGTGTTTTCATATTCCCGCACCAGACCGAAATGGAATGGGAAAGAATATGAATCCACTCTAATCCTATGTTTGTCACTCATGCCTTTGTGTTGGACCTTTCTCACTGGAATACCTCTCCCACCAAGGCAAAGCAACAAACCAACACAGATGATATGACAGTAATAAATGAAATGCATAAAACAGTAAACGAAAGCAATAAAGTAAATGTAGTAAATAAAGATGTACAGAAAGCAAGAAATAAAGCAAAAACAAAAGCAAACATAGCAAATAACACCCCCGGTAAACAAAATTAATCAAGCGCTAGGAGAAACCCACAAGAGAACCAGAAGCCCTGATTGCAAAGAGTCCCCAGCAGAGTCGCCAAGCTGTCGCTCCTCGGACTTTACGTCCCGGTGCAGACGCGGACTGTCAGCGATGTTGGAGGTTGAGGTTGAATAAAGTCTCCAGCTAGGCATTTTTATCCCTAAGGAAAGGTAATGCTGCATAAACCTGGAAGGGTATGGATAGGATGGTTGCGAACCAAAGAAACTGAGAGAGGGGGTTGGATACGACCTGGGAAGGTATTAGCACCCAGATCTTCCGTCGTACTCGACGGGATCCACGCTTACTTGATTGTGTTTAAAAGGGGTAGTGTATGTGTTGACTGTGTATAAAAGCTATGGGAGAATGCATAGTGTGTCAGTGCAAAAAGAAAGGATGAATGCTCGTATATGAGGCTTAGAAAAAAAGCTGAAAGAGGGGGATGACAAAGAGACTTTTGTTCGATAACCGATAAGTTATGCCTATGTATCCTTTCGTGCAATGAGGAAGTCAGAACACCGTAGTTCGACTCAAAGAAACTAGAAAGAATTGACTATGAACTGCTTACTTGTTTATGCTCAAGTGTGTGACTCGTATGGCTCGAGTGCTAACTGTCTTGCATTAGACGGAAGAAGCGAGTTCTCGTTTATAGAATGAGTGTGATGAGGAAAGAATCCCGGAGGAGACGATTATTGTTTGTTTTTGTGTTTTCAGTTTGTTATTGTTTTTGGTGTTTTGCATAGGGATATGAGCTTAAGCCTAAATCAAAGGTTGTAAACTCATTATATCCTCCTTGATTAGGGATAATGAGCCCACTCAAGTTTGAGATAAGCATCTCAACTTAATTACCATGATGATTTAGGATTAAGATCATTAACCTACTTGTGATTATTAAGATGTTTTTGGATTTTGTTTAGTGTTAAGTAATGAGTTTAATCTCTAATCAGGGATTAGTGAACTCATTACACCATCCTAAGAGAAGGATGATAGATGAGAACACACTTAAGCTGAGGAAGACTCCTAAACTTAATCCATGGTTAGGGACTAAATTCATTAGATAAAAAGCCTTTATTAAGTGCATTTTAATTAAAGGTGAGATTAAGAAGTGAATTTTATGTTTGTAAGACTAGCTTGAGGGGGACTTGTCCAATAAAAACTAGGGTTAGTCCCTCTTAACCATAAGGAAGAGATGTAAACCTGATATAAGGCCCAAGTTACAAGCTTAAGTCTTGATCATTATTAGGTGTTTTGATTAAGAGGTGTAAACAAATTAAAGGTTTAACACTAAGGATTAAAGTTATACACTTCATCCTAAGATAAGGATGCAGGCATAACCCTAATTCAAAGTCCTAAAGCTTTAAGTATTTAGCCTCCGATTATGGGATGAGAAGAGAGACTCAAGGAGACTCAAAGGTAAAATGCTAGGGGGGACTATATACAACCCTAAAGTTATCATTCTTGGATGTTCCTATGGTTTGTGAGGCTTAAAGAAAGGTCTTCAGGAGGCCACCAAGGAAGAGAAGCAGATGAAAAAGAGAAGAGAGAGGAGAATAGGTTACTTACTTCCTGAAGACGATAAGTAACCTAAAAGGAAGAAAGGAGCAAGGGAGAACAAGTGAAGCAAGTTCACTTCAAAGACAAGTAAAGAATGCATATGAAGAGATGAGAAGAGGTGGGATGTGAAGGCAAATTCACATCCCAAACAATATACCATAAGCCCCTGAAATGTTAGTGTGAATGCATAAGATGTAAAACAAAATGAAATAAAGCAAGTGAAGATGAAATGATCAAAACCAGAAGCATAAACATGATGCAAATGTGTTATGAGATGATGCAAATACATACATGATGCATTTGAATGTTCATACAAGGGATAAGATGCAAAGATGGCATGTTAAAAGCTTGAAAACACATGGATGTACATGGAATGTGATGAATGCAAAGCATACCAAATGAATGAAGAAATGATCAAGCAATGTTCAAGCATATCTTAAGATGTCTAAGATGGCATACAAAGGCATGGAATTTCATGGCAAGTTCACATGAGGATGATATGCAAAGATGAATGCAAATGAATATGAGAAATTAGGGTTTTATGAATGTATGGGATGCACAAGATCAAAACAGGAGCATACATCATGATAAAAAAATTGAAATTGAACTCAAACAAACCCTAAACATATACAAGATCACTACCCAAAGATGAAGGTCAGAAGCTAAACCTAGAGAAAGTTATGAGTTTCCAAAGTTGGATGATTCTAAAGGAAAAATGCAAATCAAATTGAAAATGCAATGCAAAATTATGAGTTAAATAACCTAGATACTAGATGCAATGTGTGAAAGAATGAAAAACGAACCAAGTTCAAACTCATCATGGTTGATCAGAAATGATTTTTTCAAGTTAGGGTTAGAAAATGTGATTTTTGTGAACCCTAATTCAAAGTAAATTATGAAAACATGATCAAACCTAAAAAGAAATTTGTATGGTGAGTTTGTAAATTTTTCTAAATGTATGAGAATGTATCATGAATTGTTTTGTGATTTTAGAAACCTAAATGTATTTTTAATTAATTAAAATTAACTAATTAATTAAATAAAACATTTAAATGATTTAAAAATATTTTTTTAATGCAAAAATTAAAAATAAAAATGTTTTTGAGTTTAGAAAAATATTTGAAGTGAAAATGCAGAAAATGAGATTTTTAAAAGTCTTTTTGCTATTTTTAATAATTATGAGAAAACAAAATAAATAAAAGTGAAAATAAAACAAAAGAAAATGAAAGTAATCCAATCTGATGGTCCAGATTCAAACTGGGGGTGACTGCTGTAACACGGTGGGAGAACTGACTTTAGTTAAATGTTGCGGATAGCAAGAGTCGCCACCGACTTTTATTTTATCCAAAGGAAAGGGCATAAAAGAACAGGAAAGACCTTAAAAGATTTTTGGGTTCGGGGGGTAGGTTATGTAAAGGGAAGGTGTTAGCACCCTTTACATCCATGGTTATCCATGGGCTCTTAATTACTTAGCTCACTTTAAACTGTTTTGAGAAGTGTAGTGTGTGATTGAAAATTTTCTTAAGTACTTTATAATGATCCTTGTATGGATATATATAAAGACTTTGTTTTGAAAATTGTTTGAAATGTGAAGTGTAATGAAGTATTTTTGAATAAGTGAGCAAGTACTTAAGAGGAACCTACCCTAATTTGAATCTTTACTGTTCTTAAATGTTCTTTCAATGGTAAGACTATCCCTATTATTAAGGAATAGGTAGTCATTACCTTGGATGTTATAAGGGACATGTGAAGGGACAATCTGAATGTAGGCAACTGTAAGGTGTCTTAGCAATTCGAAGGGACTTATCATCTTTTATTTGAAAGGGACAAAATCATTTACGAAGGCAACCTCGAAGGGACTTGATCTTATAATCGTAAAGGGACTAGATGACTTTTTAGGAGAAGAGACTTTGCTTTTAGACACCTTACTTGACCTTTTGGTTTAGGCAACATGAGGGATAACCCTTAAGAAGTGAGATGGCAATCGAAGATCGACTTACGTGTGTGCGTGTATAAATTCAAATATTTATTTTATAATTAGCGATCTAAATTAATTTTAAAGCAAATATGTTATCACTCCCTATTTTACTAACCATACCAATATATTTATAAATAAACAATAAAATACTACAACTATTACAATGCTTTTACAGTTACATAATAATAAAAACAATTTAAATAATAATTATATAATAAAATAAGAAATTAAATAAATGGTTAGTGATAAAATAATTATAAGAAAAAAAAATTTAGTAATAATATACAAAATATACATATAATTCAATGAAGTATTTTTTAGATTTAAATAAATAATTTTAAAGAATTTTGAGATGAAAATAATAATAATAAAGATGTACTCATTTATTTACAAAATAAAATATGATTAATGATTTAATTATATATATTAGAAATATTTATTAAGTATAACTACACAAAAATAATTAAAGTGAGAAAGTAAAGTTTTAAAAGAAAATTAGGTTTTTTTTTAGAAATTAGGGTTATAATTATATATATATATATATATATATATATATATATATATATATATATATATATATATATATAAAATATTAGGGTTAGAAATTAATTTATATATAATTAATGAGATTATATACAAAAATAGATATACATATTAATAAATACATTAAAAAGAAATATATAATGAAATAAACATATTAATTTAGGTTTTAAGAAAATAATATGAATTTGTAAAGAAAATAAAGTTTTATTAAAAAGAATGATTTCGATATTTTTTTAGAATTTATTTTAATTGTTTAAAGAATAAAATAAAGAATTAATAAAAATAAATAAAACAAAAACCAAAAAAAACAGGACCTGGGATTTGAACCCAGGTCCTTCACCTGGATGAAGATCTCCCAAAACTAGCTAGGCCACATGCGCGCCTGTGATAGCAACACATTCCAAATTGTTTTGTTGTTATCCTGAAAACAAAATAAATCAAACAAAAAAATGCATTTTGGCTGGTTTCGAACCCAAGCCCTTCAGTCCATCATACGCACACCAAAACCAACTGAGTTACGCGCTCGTTTGTGAAATATAATCAGAACAAAATCATAATAAAATAAGTTTAATTTTTGAATTATATTTTCGCGCCAGTCAACTTCATCTTCTACCTCCTGACCTTCGCATTTACCTGCGAATTCTTCCACGAATTTTCCTGCGTGCTAATTCCTGCCAATTCTCAATCATCATGAAAACAGTAAAATTTCACAAAATTAAGAACACCATTGAGTTCCTAATGACATTTGCAACCATTCTATGTCTTTAGAAATAATTTATATTTGTTAAATCATTGAACCCTAAAATTGGCCGAAAAACCCTAGCAATGGTGATTCTTCAAACCTGTACCAAAAATCAAATTAAATCGCCCAGAAACAATCACAAGCTTGTCACAAACACAAAACCATGATCAAATTCAATTTATATTGCATATATATACGAGAACGCAAAATTCATAAAAGTGTTAAAAGTTTGATTCGGTTTGAGCCATTCATGAGGTTTGGGATGCATATGAGTATTGATACATGATCAGTGATGTCCAAGGATCCTTCCTATTTCCTTAAAATACCTTTAAACGCCTTGTAAAGATGAAACCGAATTTGAGTTTTGAATGGTTTTTGTGAAGTTTGAATATGGTGTAAGAGGCTGGGAATTCGTGAGTTTGAGGCTGCTAAAGGTTGTTTATATATGAGTCAATCAAATTAGGTCAGAAACTTGGTCTATCCTTTAAATGTTTTGATCCATAGAGATTGAAAAAGATTGGTTCTTAAATTTTGAAATATCTTGATCTAGCCTTTCTATTTTAGGATGATCTTTATTATTTTTGTATCAATCAATTCTAAATATATTTTAAGACTTTCTAGAAGCCAAATCAATTTAAATATCCATTATTTTATATTTTATTTGAATTTAAAATGATTTTTAACATAAAAATCATAATAAATAAAAATAAAATGAATAAAATTAAGAATAACTCAATTTAATTTCGTGCATGATGTCATGGAAGTAATTGAATCACAAAAAGGCAAGCCCATTTGGTGAATTATGGTTTTAAGACCCCATTTGCTTCATAAACCTCTCAAAATTTTCCCAACTTTGCAAGGGCACAAATCCTTCAATTTTAATGCTATGAAAGTGTTCTTGGACATTTTGGAAAGATTAAAGAGTCCTCTAACCAACATCTTTGGTCTCATGTTCATATATTTTACCATTCTCAAGTTATGCTCTTTTGAAGTTGTTGACTTTTTGTTGACTTTTAAAAGGACCTATAATGTCTTAGCTCATACCTTCCAAATGAAGCATTTTTGGGCTTGGCTTGTGAGACATAAAGTTGTAGAGAATTCAATTTCCTTCAAAAATGAGCTTTGGATGGAAAAAATTTGATGAAGCATGTGAAAGTTATGGCTGGGTAAAGTTCAGTTGACTTTTCCTGTGAAAACCCTAATTTAGAAACTCTTGATTCTTGATGATCTGAAATCTCCTTGATGAATCATGATCAACCCTTGATAAAATGATGAATTTTACTTCATATACTTGATGTTGGCAAAAAATCATGAAGTTTGACTTTGGTTTGACCACAGTTGACCTCAGTTTGACTTTTTGACTGCTTTGACTGATTTTTACCTATCTGATCATCTGACTGAGCAATTCTTTTAGGAAAGTCTTGAAACTTGACATGGGGATTCTTGAACACATATAGGCTGTTATGAAGCTCACTTGAAGTATTGGAAGTCCATTTAGCCTGATAAAAGTCAAAACCCTAGTTTAGGATGTAGTGCTTAGGAGGATGCATTGTCTGAGGGAATTGTCAAAATTGTCAACCAATTGTGAATCTTGTGAACCTTGTGAACCTCATGAGATGTCTTGTGAACTTTGTGAACCTTGTGAACCTCTTAGTACACAATGTTTTGTCTTGTGGAGGTCAAATTTTGGGGTGCAACAACTGCGCGTGCGTTTGAAAAGATGGGATTTCATTTGGCTAATTAATTTAATTAAACTAATTAATTAGGTTTAGGGTTTTAATGAACGAATCCTGACAATTCACACACGCGGGAATCATGATCCAAGGGCCCAATTCAAACTAGCCTAATTAATACAGGATTAGTCATAATCTTTTTCAGGCGACCGGAACAGTGTTTCGGTCGTCTTCTCCGGCCAGCTCCTCACTCCATCTCACTCCCTAGGCTACCCCAAGCCCTAAAAATTGCCCAGAATCAATCCCTAAACATCACTGAACATGAATCCACCAACAAACAACATTTATTTTACATGAATCATGAGAAACGAATCAAAACGGAAAACAATACGAAAGTTTCAGAAGCTAAATACATCCTACATACTCAACCATTTTCAATGATCAAAGCTCAAAATGACCAGCACATCACATAGAATCAATTTATAACTTAAAATGAAAGTTATGGAAAAAATGTTCTTGGTGATTACCTGAGTTGAAGCTTTTCAGTTTGGAGCTTTCTGACCTCCTCTCTTGTGCAAAACCACTCCAATGATCCCCCTTTTTCTTCTGAAAGGCTTAGAACAAGTTTTGATGGCTAGTTTGTGATGTTTGGTTCTGATAACTCGGAAATCGTGTTTATGATTCAGTGGCTTTTAGGTCATTGTGAGGGGTGGGAAATGATCTTTAAGTGTTTTTGATTTGATTGGTGGAAGAAGCTTGGAGTTTTGATGGTTGTGTGTTGAGTTTCGAAGAGAGGAAGGTTTATGGAAATTTTTGGGATTCTGAGTGTTGGCTTGTTTCAGGCTTGTGTGTTGTCTGAAATGAGGTCCATGATGTTTGTATAAAGCAATGTGATTGGTTCAGAGAGTTAGTGTGGCACAGTTTGATTGGCATGGTGTATTTTGCAAAAAGACAAGATTTTTGTACCACAAGCATGGGCTCGGGTCAGAGGAGATCTAAAGGGTGGATTAGCTTCAGCTGAGTCTGTGGAGAGCCCTTGGATCAGATTTCTTGAGCTGGAGCACTTGGATCAAAAGATATCATATGTTTTGCAATTTTCCCTCTTTGAAATTTCTTAAAGTGCAAGGCATGAAAACTTGTGATTCTTGGCATAATTTTGATCAATGCAAGTTGTGTTATCATGTTATGATGCTTAGAGGTCAATTAGAGGTCACAAGAGTGCTTAAAACTTGGTTTTGCAAAAATCCCTCTTTGGCATGAACATGAAAATTATAAGATTTTTCCCAACTTTGAAACATCATATCTTAAGTTCTAGGATGAATCAAGAGGAGTTTTTATACTTTTTGAAAATGGGAAGATCCAATCTACAACTTTTATGTTTGAAGATTTTTCATTTGAAGCATTTTTTATCAAGAAAGAGGAGGTTGAAAATTTTTCCTAAAATGGAAAGTTTTCACTACATGTCATGTCTAAAATGGAAAGTTTGAAAATTGCTTGAAATTATTCAATCTTGTGAACTTCTAACAATTTATAAGATCAAATAAAGATCATACAACCTCAAATTGATGAAGATGACCCTTTGGTACCATTGGTGGTGGCCTCAGATGCCTTGATTCTGACTTTCCTTGCACAATAAGTTACCAGTTGATCATATGACTTCCACAATGAATTTCTTCATCAAATTTGGTACACATGCTCCTTATAACATATTAAGACCAATGGAATCAAGAATGACCAAAAAATTTGAGGTTAAGGGCCTCAAACCCAAAACCCTAATTTTAGGTCATCTGTGTAGGAAAACTCTAGCCTGCCTCTGTGCCTTTGCAATGCTTTGTGATTTTGTGACTTCAAAGACTTCTTGGGGATTCAATAATATTATAAACCACTCATGGACCCTCTTGGATGCTTCAAGGCCTTTGATATGGCTCAGATCACTTCTTGGATTCACCTGATCACAAACCCTAACTATGCAGTTATGTAGTGAAAATGAACTATGCAGTGAGAGATGATATGCTTATGCAATGCAATAGGAAAAGATCACAAGCCATGGTGTGAGAAAAAGTGAGGGAAAATTTGGGGTGTTTATAGCCGGGATGCCCTATTTTTTCCTGGACTTACATTCTATTTTTATGTCCAGCGGGTCTTTTATGCGAAGTATTTTTTAACTGCATCTGAATTCACAGGAGATAAGAAATCCTCGCCATCCATAGTAGTGAGCATCAGTGCCCCATCAGAAAAAACTTTCTTTACTATGAATGGGCCTTCGTAGTTCGGCGTCCATTTGCTCCTATGGTCTGTATGAGGAGGAAGAAGTCTTTTTAGAACAAGCTCTTCCACTTGGTATTCCAGAGGTCTGACTTTTTGATTGAAGGCTTTCTTCATCCGCTTTTGATATAACTGCCCATGACAGATGGCTGCTAATCTCTTTTCTTCAATCAGACTCAGCTGATTATATCGGGATCGGACCCACTCTGCTTCATCCAGTTTCACATCTATCATTACCCGTAAGGAGGGTAGTTCAACTTCAATAGGTAGGACAACTTCCATACCATACACAAGTTGATAAGGTGTTGCCCCAGTAGATGTTCTGATAGAGGTTTGGTACCCATGTAAGGAAAATGGTAGCATTTTGTGCCAGTCTTTGTAGGTGACTACCATCTTTTGCACAATCTTCTTGATATTCTTGTTAGCAGCCTCAACAGCGTCATTCATCTTTAGCCTGTAAGGAGAAGAGTTGTGATGTTGAATTTTGAAGTCCCGACAAAGTTCTGCCATCATCTTGTTGTTCAAATTGGAACCATTATCAGTAATGATTCGCTCGGGAACTCCATATCGACAAATGATATCCCTTTTCAGAAATCGAGCTACCACTTGCCTGGTGACATTTGCATACGAAGCTGCTTCAACCCATTTGGTGAAGTAATCAATGGCTACCAGGATGAATCTGTGACCATTTGAAGCAGTCGGTTCAATCTTTCCAATCATATCAATGTCCCACATGGGAAAGGGAAAAGGTGAAGACATTACATTTAAAGGATTCGGAGGCACATGCACTTTATCTGTGTAGATCTGGCATTTGTGGCATTTTCAGGCATAAGTACAGCAATCTGCATCCATTGTAATCCAGTAGTAACCTGATCTTAACAATTTCTTTGCCATTGCATTTCCTCCGGCATGGGTACCGAAAGAACCTTCATGTACTTCATGCATCATTAGGTCTGCTTCCTTCTTGTCAACAGATCTGAGCAAGACCATGCCGAAGTTTCGCTTGTACAAAGAACCATCAGCATTGAGGAAGAAACTGTCGGCTAGCCTTCTTAATGTCTTCTTATCGTTTGACGATGCCCCATGTGGGTATGTCTGAGTTTCCAAGAAGCATTTAATGTCATGGAACCAAGGCTTGTTATCAGTGACAGTGTCCACAGAGAAGACATATGCTGGTTTGTCTAGTCTGGATACAAAAATCTGAGGTACATAATTGGCGACCTATACTTTAATCATGGATGAAATGGTAGCCAGAGCGTCTGCAAACTGATTCTCATCTCGAGGGATGTATTCAAGCTTAACTGTTGTGAAGAAGGTCAACAATCTCATCATATAGTCACGGTAGGGAATATGTTACTGATGAGTGTACCACTTGTCGTTGGTCTGGTTGATTACCAAAGCTAAATCTTCAAATACGTTCAAGGTTTTGATCCTGAGGTCAATGGCTTCCTTAAGACCCATGATACAAGCTTCGTATTCTGCTTCGTTGTTATTGCAGGCAAAGGTGAGCCTTGCTGAGAAAGGCATATGAACCCCTTTAGGTGTAATAAGCACTGCACCAACCCCACGACCGTTGCAATTAACTGCCCCGTCAAACATCATAGTCCATGCTTCTTCTGGGCCAGGCCCTTCAGTGTGAATAGGCTCTTCACAATCGTTTGCTTTTAAGAACATGATGTCTTCATCAGGGAAGTCAAATCTCATAGGCTGGTAATCATCAATGGGTTGCTCAGCCAGATAGTCAGACAATACATGGCCCTTGATGGCTTTCTGAGAGCTGTACTGAATGTCATACTCTGTTAGAATCATTTGCCATCTTGCAACCCTTCCGGTAAGTGTTGGCTTCTCAAATATGTACTTGACTGGATCCATCTTTGAGATCAATAAGGTAGTATGAGTCAACATATATTGTCTTAGTCGGTGATCAGCCCACGCTAAAGCACAACACGTTTTCTTGAGCAGTGAATAACGTTGTTCATAGTCGGTAAACGTTTTTCTTAGGTAGTATATTGCATACTCTTTTCGACCAGACTCGTCGTGCTGGCCCAACACACACGCCATTGACTCTTCTAATACTATCAGGTACATGATTAGAGGTCTTCCTTCGACTGGAGGCATGAAAATTGGAGGTTCTTGCAGATATTCTTTGATCTTGTCAAAAGCTCTCTGACAATCATTGTTCCACCTGATTGTTTACTCTTTTCTTAACAGCTTGAACAAGGGTTCACAGGTTGCAGTGAGATGAGATATGAACCTTGAGATGTAGTTCAGTCTACCTAAAACCCTCGAACTTCTTTCTCAGTCTTAGGTGCATGCATTTCCTGAATAGCTTTGACTTTATCGGGATCAACCTCAATTCCTTTTTCACTTACAATAAAACCCAGTAGCTTACCAGAACGTACCCCGAATGTGAATTTGTTGGGGTTCTACCTCAGCTGATACTTTCTTAGACGCCTGAACAGCTTCAGCAGATTCACCAGATGATCTTCCTCTGTAAAGGACTTGGCAATCATATCATCGACATAGCACTCGATTTATTTATGGATCATATCGTGGAATAATGTTACCATAGCCCGTTGATATGTTGCCCAGCGTTCTTCAGACCGAACGACATTACCTTGTAACAGAACGTTCCCCAAGGTGTGATGAAAGTTGTCTTCTCCATGTCTTCAGGTGACATCTTAATCTGATTGTATCCAGAAAATCCATCCATAAAAGAAAATACCGAGAACTAAGTCGTGTTATCCACCAATACATTAATGTGAGGTAATTGGAAATCATCCTTTGGGCTTGCTCTGTTCAAATCCCGGTAATCAACACACATACGCACCTTTCCATCCTACTTAGGTACGGGTACAATGTTAGCTACCCAAGGAGGGTAACTAGTTACAGCAAGAAAACCGGCGTCCCACTGCTTTTGTACTTCTTCTTTGATTTTCATGGCCATGTCCAAGCGAGTACGGTGCAACTTCTGTTTAACTGGCGAACAATCTTCTTTCAATGGCAGTTTGTGCATGACAATATCTGTGTCCATACCTGGCATATCTTGATAGGACCAGGCAAAGACGTCGACATATTCCCAAAGCATACTGATGAGCTGTTTTTTCACTGAAGCTTGCAAACTGGCCCCGATCTTAACCTCTTTCACATCTTCCTCGGTACCAAGATTGATAGTCTCAACCTCCTCCTGATGAGGAGCAATCACTTTTTCCTTTTGTCTCAACAACCTGGCCAACTCTTCAGGCAAATCATAGTCTTCTTCAACCCCTTCATCTGCTTGATTAATAGGATTATCGAAGTCATACAAGGTCATAGCAGTGTTGTTGTCGGTGCAATCTGGAGGACTATCTTTGCAAGGGTTGAGATTTGTTCATTTTAGTGATTGATTTTATCTTATTTAGAAAAAGTGAATGAAGTTTATTTAAGAAAAACATTGCCATTTATTGTTTTGTGCGAAAATAACAAAAATGAAAGATAGTGAGCGAAAAGAGATTGTTTGCAAAAGATGTCAATTGTTCATTAATTTCCATTTTCACAAAATACATATATGACCCTATTACAAAATGAGTCCTGACACCTTGGGCAAGATGCAGGACTTGATGCATGCTTAAATAGGAAATAATAATTACTCTGCAGCAGTAACCCTTATAATTTCTTGGGAAGACCAATTGAGGACTTGTTGGCCCGGGACTCTTGGACGAATCTAACTTTCCAGGTTGTAGTCGCTTTCAGCCTTGTCTTCCACATTGTTGACAGCATCCGGGGTCAGCATTCCCCTACTCACAAACTTGGGAGCTTCAGCAGCCTCCTCTTGGACCTGTCGGGATGGTCTGTAACCCAACCCGAACTAATCTTCCTTTATCTGAACTTGTAGCAGCTTTCCCCATCCTTGGGCATTCCCGTCTTCAACAACCTTCCGAGCTTGTTTGTAAGAAGCAATTGAAGTACCAAACACTTCAGCTGTTTCTTCATTGACATTGAGAGCTTCTAAACTCTGACTCATTGTTTCATGGATCTCCCCATCCATCTCAATATACTTATAAGTGACCAAGTGACTGACAAAGATGTCCTCTTCTCCACAAATGGTGATAACTTGGCCCCCCCACTTGTATTTTAACTTCTGGTGAAGGGTAGACGTTACTGTGCCAGCGGCATGAATCCAAGGTCTACCCAACAAAAACCTGTAGGCAGGCTGAATGTCCATCACATAGAAGGTAGTTTTGAAAATCTGTGGGCCAATTACCATAGGCATCTCAATTTCTCCGAGAACCGGTCTCTTGGAACCATAGAAGGCTCTCACAACTAGATTTCTCGGACGGAGTGTAAGACCATCATATTCCAGCTTGACCAAGGCTTTCTTTGGTAAGCTATTGAGTGATGACCCAGTGTCAACCAAGACATGAGAAAGTATAACACCTTTACATTCTAAGGTGATATGTAAAGCCTTATTGTGGTTACGACCCTCCGTAGTCAGATCAGCATCAGTGAAACCTAGCCCATGGCTAGTATTGACATTTGAAACCACCGTTTCCAGCTGATTAACTGTAATCTCCTCAGGCACGTAAGATGCGTGCAGGACTTTGAGAAGTGAATTCCGGTGAGCCTCAGAACACATAAGCAGAGATAGAATGGCGATCTTTGAGGGTGTTTGATGGAGCTGGTCCACAACCTTGTAGTCACTCTTCTTGATAATTCTCATAAACTCGTCTACATCCTAATCAAAGGATGTCTTCTGAGTTTCCTTGGCAGTTGGTTCTTCTGGCACCACATTCTTGCCTTTTGCTTTGGCAACAGCTTCTACTTCAGCATTAACTCTTGGGAACTGTGAAGCAAAGAGACGTCTGCTTCGAGTGAAGCCTCCGCCTCCCCCGACATTATCAATCTGAGGTGCAGATGTTGAAGAATCAAGAGTGACTTTCTATCCGTTGCAATAAAGATCGGAGCCGTAATGCCAAGGCACGACACTGTTACTATCATATGGAACTGTTCCAGGCACCATGATGGTAACCGGACTGATTGCTGCGGAAGAAGGAGTCGTGACAGTCTGAGGATCATAATAGATGGTGACAGGAGGTCTGATTGGAGATGACACAGGTGCAGGGAGTTGTTGATGTTAATGTTGATGTTGCTGAAAGTTGTTGTAAGAATCTGGGACATGAACTGTTGCTGGGTCATAATAAATGGTGATCGTGGAAATGTCTTCATTGATGGTTGTTGTTGTTGTAGAAGACTCTGTTGACAAGATGTTTGCTGAATTTGTAGGAGATTCCTTTGAAATGGTGTTTGCTGATGTTGTAGGAGATTCCTTTGAAATGGTGTTTACTGATGTTGTAGGAGAGATGTTTGTTGGAATTGTAGGAGTTGGAGATGTGATTTACAGGATGCCTTCTTTGATAAGACTGTTGATACCCTTTCTCAGATTTGCACAACCATTAGTAGAAATCTTGCAAGCTTCACAACAGGCCTCACAATCTGGAAACACTTGGCACTTTAATAGCTGAGCTTTCACTTTGGCCAGTGGTGTTTGGATACTCTCAACGTCATCAATTAAATCTGCTGGTTGGTCCTCCTCAATAGCATTAATCCTCGATCCACTGTGGTTCGGTATTGGATTCTTTGTGACATTAGGAGGAGGTGCAAAATTCAAAGCTTTGGAATCAACTAAGGCCTGAACTTTCATGTGCAAGGCTCTGCATTTCTCTGTTGTATGGCCAGGTGCATTGAAGTGGAAGGTACATCTGGCATTGACATCATAGTTCCTTGGAAGGTTCTTGGGATCTGGTGGAGCCAGAGTCCTCAATTTGATCAGATTGAGCTTCAGTAACTGTGGAAGTAGAGCTACATAGGGCATCAGGATGGGATCGATAACGTGTTTATTTGTGAAGTCCTTTGTTGAAACGGACGTTGTTGTTGATTGTTGTTGTTGTTGTTATAATATCTATGTTATTGAGGAAACTGTTGTTGCTGAGGATACTGCTGTTGCGGAGGATACTGTTGCTGAGGTGCTGGAGTGGGAATGGTGACAGAGGCTACTGATATTTGTATATACTATGGCCTACCTCTGCCCATATGTACTGAGTTGGTTTCACCTGTTCTTCTAGGTCCTAAGAATGGTTTCTGGCATTGCTGGAGCTAGCACCGTTGTCAAAAATCTTACCCATCTTTAAGAGACTTTTAATTCTCTCACCAGTTATAACCACATCAGCAAAACTGGTGGAAGAGAAAGCAGCAAGCCGTTCAATGTAGGTACCTTGCAATGTGTTCATGAACATATCAGCCATTTCCCTTTCAGACATAGGTGGCTGGACAGCAGCAACAAGTTGTCTCCATCTTTGGGCATATTCCCTGAAACTTTCTCTCGAGGATTGATACATACCTATCAAGAGGGTCCTATTGGGAGCCATATCCAGGTTGTACTGATATTGGCGTATAAAAGCCTGGGTTAAGTCCTTCCAGTTTCTGACAGTAGACCTTGATAGGTGTGAATACCACTCTCTGGATGCCCCGGTCAAGCTATCTTCAAAGTAGAACATCCACAATTTGTCATCCATGGTATACACTTTCAACCTTCCCAGAAAAGATTGCAGGTGGGTACGAGGACAAGAGGTACCATTATACTTCTCAAAGCAAGGAGGTTTGAACTTGTGAGGGATCCTGACTCCTTCAACTAATCCTATATCCATCACATTAAATCCCATAGATTTTTGGGATTCAAAGGATCTCAACTTCTCAGATATCTCGTCCAGACGACGATCATAAACTTCATCAGCTCCAGCACCCAACATTGTAAACTGCTCTTCCTGAGGATCTTCCTGTAGGACATGATCTCCAGTGTTTCTCTGGGTATTTCCAATAACATTAACCTCAGGGTTGATATGAGGCCCAAATTCTAGTGGATTAGCTTGCGGCTGATCGTGCATGTTGTTACTAGTGCCTCTAGTACCTGCATGGTTCTCGTCTGGAGTTTGCCGCTTGACTAACTCCCTCAACCTTTCCTGGGTCTGTGCTAGCCCAATCATCACAGCCATTAACTGATTCATCTGAGTCCTCACTTATGTCCTCTCATCAGTCATCTAGGTCCTTACATCTGTCAATTCTTGTTGAAGTTGATCCATCTGTAAGCTCGGAAGGTTGTTTCTGGTCGGATACCGGTGGATGCGATTGACGGGAAAGACTCTCCTGCGAGCAATATTTCCTGAAACAACAGTAAAGTGAGAAAACAACAACAAAACCCCTGCAAAACAAATGATTAGCATGCAATGCAATATGTCTATTTGTCTTTAGAGGGTATCCGGTTTGGTTCTTTCGTTTTGACCTTCCAGACCTCTGGGAATGATGAAGATGTTGAAGAGAAATGAAGTTCACAAGCAGATCCATGTAACACACAAACTATACATTACAAAATGCTAAGATTCATAGTTTATGATTACAACAAGTTCCCACGGTGGGTCAAAATACAATCAAGCCAAGAAATACAACAATAAAAATCACCATGGAGAATTTAAAGTACAACCAAAATAAAATACAAGTAAAGAAAATCAAACATCCAACTCAAATTCATCCTCCTTGACTTCTTTCAGGAGGGAATCAGTCACTGGTCCAACTGGATGCTATGTGATGGTCCTGATGAGAAGGTTCCTGGTTGCAATGGCACTTGTCATCTTCTGGTACTTGTCTTGTTCCTTTGATCTCTTCAACCCCGCCCAGAGTTTCAACTTGGAGATTTCCTTCTGTGCTGCTAACAAGGCTTCCTAACTCTTCTTCTCATTGGCTTCTAACTACTCGATTTTAGCTTGTGTCTTCTGATCTTCTTGCAAACGAGCTTCAGTGATCCTGATCCACCTAGCCTGACTCTCTTCTAGATAATTCTCAGCTCTGGCCTTCTGAATCTTGGCTTCTTTACAAGCATTCTTCAATACCAACTCCACTGCTCGGACTTTTCTGATAAAGTCCTCTGTCTTTTCTATCTTGGTTATATGCTCAATACGGAGCTTCTCCAACCTCTCATTGTCTAGATGAACATCATTCATTTCCCAAAGTGTCTTCTTCAAGGCTTCAGCAAGCTGGACATTCCTCTCTTTTAGCTTCTCAAACTCTTCCAAAATGACTGTGGCTATGGGCTCTACTGCTGATGGCCCTGGCACATCTTCCAGGGTGAATGGCATACGAGTGATTTGTCCTCTGATGCGCGACCATTCAATATACTGAGCTGATGCTATGTTGTTACACTTGCCCATAATAGCAGTCCCTTATGTCTGTATGTGGTCCCAAGCTCAGGCTACTTGTCGGACAGTGGCATGATTATTCTGAACAACACAGTAAAGAGACTCTGCTAAGTCCTTCTCCCTAGGTTGATGTATCAATGCATATCCCAACTGTCTTTTGAAAAGTAAAGGATTGTAATTGATGGAACCCTTTACTCCAATAAGAGGTACATTAGGATATTATCCACAGCTTGTAATTATGTCCCTGCCCTTGGTGTTCTGAGTACACCACCTGATGTCTTCTGAAGTAAGGGAAATCATCCTCTTAGCCCAGTTCCTTGACTGATGTTGATTCAGGAAAGCTTCCATCTTCGGCTTATGTCTCATCAACCAACTGTAAAAGAGAGGTGCACAACACTTGACTAGTCTTCCTCTCTCCTTCTCATTCCTCTGATGAATTGAGTAGTAGAAACCCCTTAACATGGTAGGAACTGGATTCCTGAGCATAAATATGTGGATGGTATTCTTGCTTACAAACTTAGGTTCGTCTGCAAACAAGATGATACCATATATACTAAGAGCTAGGAGAGCACAAACAGATTCCCAATTCCCTGTTGCAGCTTGTTTTGTAGCCTGAGTAACCAAGAAATCCAGATGGAGGCCTGGGATTCCAGCCTTGGTGGTCATATGCTCATCAATGATAGTTGCTTCCAGATGTAGAGCCTTAGTTATGTCTTCATTCTTAGGAGCAGTCATCTCAGGGTTGAAAGGAATTCCTCTTCTGATAGGGACACCCAACAACATATAATACTCTTCCAACAGAGGGCCTATCTAAAAATTCGGGAAAGTGAAGCAATGGAGAGGAGGGTCATAGAACTGAAGACAGGTGTGAATCATGCTCCTCTGTGTTGCATCCAAGTCCATGATCATGTCCAGGATACCACCATAATGCTCTCTGAATAAAGGAACATGATCCGGAGTAATAAGAGCATGTATCTGCCTGATGTCTATCAGAGGGTACTCAAAGAAATGGTATGTGATGTTGCTCTTCCTGGTTGAATCCATACTGAAGACGGGTAGCTGAAGATGATAGCTGAAGGAGATATCTGAGCAGAAGAACGGTCAAAACCAAACCAAAGAAGATGTGGATACCCTGTAAAATAAATAGACAAAATGTTAAATGATGCAGTAAGATGTATGCTTATGATATGCAATGGTTTGTCATCAGGTGCTAGATTTGTCAGTTTCTTTTGATAGGGTCCATGAGTGTTCAGAAATCCGGATGAAGGCTTGAGAACCAGTAACCAGGTAGGGGACTCATATAACGAGTCACTTGTCCAGGGTTTCATAGAATCAGTCCAAAATTAGTATAACCTTAAAACAAAATCAAGTAACAGGGTATGATGAGGCCAAGGGTTCCTGCAAACCTGTAAACAACCCCACCCACTCACAGGTATTGTTCTAGAACAAGGATCCTCAGGTTCAGATCTATTATGAGAAGTGTAAACACTTCTAACCCGGAGGTACAGTGTTTACTCTAATCATAAAGGATCCTCCTCTAATTCACCTCAGATGCTGAAGGTCATCTAAAAAGGTCATCCAGACTTAGCAGGCTTCCCAGATAGCCCTAGCACTACAGGAGATCTGTAGCACAAAGTTCTCAAGAAGAAACCCATGTCTGAACCGTGTTTTCATATTCCCGCACCAGCCTGAAATGGAATGGGAAAGAATATGAAGTCACTCTAATCCTAAGTATGTCACTCAGGCCTTTGTGTTGGACCTTTCTTACTGGAATACCCCTCCCACCAAGGCAAACCAACAAACCAGCACAAATGATATGACAATAATATGAAATGCATAAAACAGTAAATGAAAGCGATAAAGTAAATGCAGTAAGTAAAGTTGTACAGAAAGCAATAAATAAAGCAAAAACAAAAGCACACATAGCACATAAAACCCCCATAAACACAAACAAATAAGCTCTAGGAGAAACCTACAAGAGAACCAGAAGCCCTGGTTGCAAAGCATCCCCAGCAGAGTCGCCAATCTGTCGCTCCCTCGGACTTTACGTCCTGGTGCAGACGCTGACTGTTGGTGATGTTGGAGGTTGAGGTTGAATAAATTCGCCATCTAGGCATTTTTATCCCAAAGGAAAGGTAATGCTGGATAAACCTGGAAGGGTATGGATAAGACGATTGCGAACCAAAGAAATTGAGAAAGGGGGTTGGTTACGACCTAGGAAGGTATTAGCACCCAGATCGTCCGCCGTACTCGACGGGATCCACGCTTACTTGATTGTGTTTAAAAGGGGTAGTGTATGTGCTGACTGTGTATAAAAAGATAGGGAGAATGTACAATGTGTCAGTGCAAAAAGAGAGGGTGAATGCTCAAAGACTGAGGCTTAGAAAGAAAGCTGGAAAGAGAGGGAGATGACAAACAGACTTTTGTTCGATAACTGTTAAGTTATTCCTACGTATCCTCTCGTGCAATGAGGAAGTCATAACACTATAGTTCAACTCAAAGAGACTGGATGATTTGACTGTGAACTGCTTACTTGTCTATGCTCAAGTGTGTGACTCGTCTGGCTCGAGTGCTAACTGTCTTGCATTAGACGGAAGAAGCAAGTTCTCGTTTAGAGAGTGAGTGTGATGAGAAAAGAATCCCGGAGGAGACGTTTATTATTTGTTTTTGTGTTTTCAGTTTTTTATTGTTTTTGGTGTTTTGCATAGGATAATGAGCTTAAGCCTAAATCAAGGGTTGTAAACTCATTATATCCTTCCTGATTAGGGATAATGAGCCTACTTAAGTGTGAGATAAGCATCTCAACTTAATTACCATGATGATGTAGGATTAAGATCATTAACCTACTTGGATAATTATTAAGATGTTTTTGGGTTTTTGTTTTGTGTTAAGTAATGAGTTGAATCTCTAATCATGGATTAGTGAACTCATTACACCATCCTAAGAGAAGGATGATAAATGAGAACACTTAAGTTGAGGAAGATACCTCAACTTAATCCATGGTTAGGGATTAAATTCATTATATAAAAAGCCTTTATTAAATGGATTTTAATTAAAGGGTGAGATTAAGAAGTGGATTTTATGTTTGTAAGACAACTTGAGGGGGACTTGTCCATTAAACACTAAGGTTAGTCCCTCTTAACAAAAACAGGAAGAGATGGAACCCTAATGTAAGGCCCAAGTTACAAGCTTAAGTCTTAATTAATATTAGGTGTTTTGATTAAGAAGTGTAAGCAAATTAAAGGTTTAACACTAAGGATTAAAGTTATATACTCCATCCTAAGAGAAGGATGCAGGCATAACCCTGATTCAAAGTCCTAAAACTTTAATTGTTTAGCCTCTGATTATGAGATGACAAGAGAGACTCAAGGAGACTCAAAGGTAAAAGGCTAGGGGGACTATATACAACCCTAAAAATTATCATGCTTGGATATCCTATGGTTTGTGAGGCTTAAAGAAATATCTTCAGGAAGCCACCATGGAAGAAGAAGCAGATGAAAAGAGAAGGAGAGGAGAATAGGTTACTTACTTCCTGAAGAAGATAAGTAACCTAAAAGAAAGAAAGTAAGAATGAGGGAGCAGAAGTGAAACAAGTTCACTTCAAAGACAAGTAAAGAATTCATATGAAGAGATGAGAAGAGGTGGAATGTGAAGGCAAATCCACATCTCAAACAACTTACCATAAGCCCCTGAAATATTAGTGTGAATGCATAAGATGTAAACACTAATTCAAAGTAAATTATGAAAACATGATCAAACCTAAAAAGAAATCTGTATGATGAGTTTGTAAATATTTCTAAATGTATGAGAATGCTTCATGAATTTTTTGGTGATTTTTAGATACCTAAATGTATTTTTAATTAATTAAAAGCAATTAATTAATTAAATAGAACATTTAAATGATTTAAAAATACTTTTTTAATACAAAAATTAAAATAAAAAATGTTTTTGAGTTTAGAAAAATATTTGAAGTGAAAATGCAATGTTTCATGATTTTAGAAAATGTTTTGATATTTTAAATAAACAGAACAAAAGAAATACAAATAAAATAAAATAAAATGCAAAGTAATCCAATCTGATGGTCCAAATTCAAACTGGGGGTGATTGCGTGCGCTATCCTATGGTTCAGATTAATCCTGACTAATTAAAATTAATTAAATTAATTAATTAGGTTTAAGGTTTAATGATCCAATCCTAGCCATTCACACGCGCGGGAAAAACAGATCCAAAGGCCATAATTCAAACTGACACTTAAACACTAATCACTCTCAGGTGACCGGAGGAAGCTCCAGTCATCCAAAAACCTCAACTTCCTCCCCAGGCCACCCCAAGCCCTAAAAACTGCCCATAATCAATCCCCAAACATCACTGAACACGAATCCACCAACAAACAACATTTATTTCACATGAATCATGAGAAACGAATCAAAACAGAAAACATATTAAAATTTCAGAAGCTAAATACATCCTACACTCTCAACCATTTTCAATGATTCAAAGCTCAAAATGATCAGCACATCACATAGAATCAATTTATAACTTAAAATGAAAGTTCTGGAAAAAATGTTCTTGGTGACTACCTGAGTTGGAGCTTTCTCAATCTGAGCTTTCTGGCCTTTTCTTTGGTGCTAACCCACTCCACTTGATCACCTTGTGCTTCTTAAAGGCTTAGAACAAGTTTTGAATGGCTGGTTTATGATGTTGGGTTCTGATAACTCAGAAATCGTGTTTTTGTTGTGGAGTGTTTCAGGCCATTGTAATGGTTAGTTTGTGTTCTATGATTGATTTTGAGATGATTGGTGGAAGAAGTTTGGATGTTTAAGGCTTGTGCAGTGAGAATCGAAGACTTGAAGGTTTGGAGGATTTTTGTGCAATCTGATTATGGTGTGGTTTCAGGCTCCAATGTTGTGTGTTTTGTGTTGCTTGAGGTTTGTATAAGCCAATAGGATTGATCAGAAAGTTGGTGGTGGCATAGTGTGATTGGTATGGCTTGTTTTGCAAATAGTCAAAAGTTGTGTACTATGAGTATGGGCACGGGTCAGGGCTGGTTTGAAGGCCTGTCCTGCCTCAGCTTCATTCATGGAGGGCCCTTGGATGGTTTGTGATGATCTGCAGCCTTTGATTCAAGAGTTTGAGGTGGTTTTATAATTTGCCCCCTTTGGAAATTTTATGAAGATTGCTCATAGAAACTTGTGATACAAGGCATGATTTTGGTCAAGCAATGTTGTGTTATCATGTAATGAAGCTTAGAAGTGGATTAGAGGTTATAAGAGGTCTTGAAACTTGATTTTTGCAAAAATCCCTCTTTGGCACATACTTGAAAATTACAAGATTTTTCCCAACTTTGAAACATCATTGTAAACACCCCAAATTTTCCCTCACCCTTTCACACCATGGCTTGTGATCATTTCATATGCATAAACACAATCATACCACCTCATATCTCATTTTTGATTCACTGCATAAATTCAAAGTCATCTGCACCTAGGGTTGTGGTCTGAACAATCCAAGAGCCTCTTGAGCCACTCCAAGGGTCATCAATAACTTCAAAGGGGTCTATATGTGTTCAAGCATCATATTATATCCTCTCCAAGTCAAGAATGCCAAAGAATCACAAGAACTGGGATTTGTGTGAAGGCAGAGCCAGGTTTAACTGCACAGTTGACCTAAAAATTAGGGTTTTGGTTTCAGAGGCCATAACTCCAATTTTTTTGGTCATTCTTGTTTCTATTGGTCTCTATATGGTATAGGGAGTATGCATATCAATTTTCATGAAGAAATTCCATGGGGAAGTCATCTGATCAAGAGTTGACTTTTCAGACAAGTCAGTGCAAAATCAGGGCATCTGAGGCCCCCAATGACCCAACCAAGGGGTGATCTTCATCATTTTGAGTGTATATGATCATTATTTGATCATGGAAGAAGGTTGAAGTTCACAAAATTCAAGAATTACAAGTTTTTGCAAAGTTGACTTTTTAGGGCATGGTTGACTTTTAAGGAAATGTCATTTTATGCAACTTTTTCAACCCTTGCTTTTTGATCCAAAAATGCTTCAAATGGAAAAACTTTGGTCATTAAAGTTGTAGATTAGATCTTTCCCTTTTCAAAAAGTACAAGAACATGATCTAATTCATTTTGGATCAAAAGTTATGGTGTGTCAAAGTTGGCAAAAATCACTAATTTTCAAGACATGCCTCAAATGAGAAACTTGCAAAAACTTTGTACCAAGGCATTTGCAACTTCTAATTCATGTCAAACCATTACACAAGCATCATGTAAGTCCTAAAGTTCAGATTGGACCAAGATTTCCTCATGTTTTATGGCTTGTGGGACAAGAAAGTTTCATATGAACCAAAAGTGAACAACTTGCAAAAACCATCATCACACCTCATCCACTTGTGGCCTACAATGCTGAACCATTCTAGCCTCACTCACACACCATGCTGCGCCAGCCCATGCACTTGTACCTGCCTAGAACCCAGCCCATGCTTTCCTTACACCAAAGTTGACATTTTGCAAAAGTGAACTTACCTATCACAGCAGGCCAGGTCACATCATCTGACCAATGGGATTATTTTATGCAAGCAAAATGCAGGCCATTTCACATAGAAAGCAAGGCTGAAACACACAAGATCAACACATTCACAAACTCACTCCATCAAGCAAAACCTTTCGAATTTGTTTCCATAGCTCACAAACACAAAAACCAACTCCACTGATCAACTCACCTTGCTTCACTGAGCCAAAACCAGCAAGACTCAGGCCTGAACTAAGCAAGAACTGAGCCTCTCCATTTTTCACCCCCAAAGCCAGAACTTTCGAATCTCATTCCACAGCTCACAAACACCTGAACAAACTTCATAAACCTTCTTCATTCATCATCCTGGTCATAAAGAACCCTTCACCTTTGCCTGAAACAGCCTGGTTCACCAACACCATTTTCACCTGAGCTTGAGCAGAAGCTGTTCAAACTCCTTAACCAGCCAGCATAAATTTCTTCCAAGCATCCAAACATCATCTAGGGGTCACAAGGAGTGGTTTGCATCAAAGGAAGGGGTCAGAAAGTTACAAGAGTGAAAGCTTCGAAACTCAGGTAGCTCAAGAACTTTTTGCCAGAAATCATTTTTTAAGTTCTTAAGTTATTCTATATGCTTTCCTGATCATAACTATGTCATTGGTTTTGAAAATGGTTGGAAAATGAGGATGTAATCGTGTTCTGAAACTCCCTGACCTAAAAAATGTTTTGTTCGATTCAAGAGTTTGAGGAAAAATAAATGATTTCTAGCTTAGGGTTTTGATTCAGGGGAGTGCGGGAATCATTTCTGTATGTTTGGATTTCATTTTGGTTGCGTTTTGTGGATTTTGGGGATTTTCAGGTGGGGTTCCCACCGGAGAAGACGACCGGAGGTCTTCTCCGGCCACCTGAAAATCATTAGGGTTTAATCAGTGTAATTAAATGAGATTTGAATTTCGTGCGTTGGATTGGCTGACCAGGTTGACTTCGCGCGTGGATGAATGGTCCACATTCACCATTAGAAACCCTAACCCTGATTAATTAATACATAATTACATTTAACTCAGTTTGAATTTGGGCCACTGGATTGCGCGCGTGGTCAATCTTTCTCTCCCCAGAATGCATCATAGCCCTCCATTCAGTTGACTTTCCTATTTTCTTTGTTTTAATTCATTTATTTCATATTTGTTTTATACAATTTATTTAAAATAGCCAAATTGTTTTAAAAATTATGAAACTTTTTGTCAAGAGTTTCATTAATTTTTAAAACCCAAAAATATTTTTATTTTTTATTTTTAGCATTAAAAAGTATTTTTAAATATTTAAAAGTTTATTTTTAATTTATTAATGAAAATTAATTTATTAAAAATACTTTTAGGTATTTAAAAATCACCAAAAAATTCATGAAATGTTCTAAGACATTTAGAAACATTGTCCAACCTTCAAACCAAATTTATTTTTTGATCTTGATGCATTTTGAGAATTTTTCATTGATTTAAAATCATTTTTATGCATTAATTTGATCCAAAGTTCCAAAAATCATTTCTGCCTATCCATGAGGAGTTGGACATTGATTCTTTTTGCATTGCATTGTGCTTAGCATGTAGTTTGTGAGATTAAATGGCCATGATTTGATCTTTCATTTTCAATTTGTTTGGTAATTTTCTTGTTTAGGAACCCTAAAACCCTAAGAAACTTAGAAAATTCATATCTTGAGTTAGGTTAGGAGTTGAGACCTCTCCTTTGGGCATTGGGTTAGTATAGGATTAGGGGTCCTTTGAGTGGCATTTTCAATTTTTTATCTTAGGGTTTGCTTCTGATTTTGATTTTTGTTTGATGTATTGTTCATAAACCCTAATTTGGGTTCCCATATGCATCCATCTTGCATTTGCTTGCATAATATGACTTGCCATTGCATTTTATGCATCCATTTGATTCATTGGACATCTTAAGACATATTAGAAGCATGTTTGATCATTGCATCATGTATTTGCCATGTTGTATGTCATTTGCATCACATAACTTTTCATGTGTATTCTTGGTTCTAAACTTGCTCCATTTGCATCCATTTGTTCATGTGATCATCCCCATGCCTTGTTTCATGTTTGCATCATCTCATAGCATCATTATCATCTCATATATGCTTATGGTTTTGTTTCTCATCATACCATTTCATCTCATTTTGCATTGCATTGCATTTCTTTTCTAACCTTTCAGGTGGTAAGTGACTTTGAGAAGTGAATTTGCCTTCACTTCTCATAACTTTCTTCTCATCACTCTCTTGCATCCATGCTGCATTTTTATATGTGTTTGGGTTTGAGCTTGCTCATTCTTCTTCTTCCCACTTTCTTTCTTCAAGTGACTTGACTTCTTGAATGAAGCAAGTTGCTTTGCTTCTCTTGATCCTTTCATCTGCTTCCTGGTGGTTCCATTGAAGATCTTTCTTGCAAACCTCACAAACCCTAGGAATGACCAAGCATGATAACAATTAGGTTTGATTAGTCTCCCCTCTTAGTTTTACCTTTGTGCCTCTTTTGAGTCTTCTCTTCTCATCTCATAATCAGGGACTAAACCCTAAAGGCTTTAAGGCTTTGTGATTAAGTTTATGCCTGCATCCTTATCTTAGGATGGAGTGTATAATTTTAATCCTAAGTGTTAAACCCTTAATGTGTTTAAATCCTTTAATCAATCCATCTAATAACCATCAAGACATCAAGCTTGTAACTTGGGCCTTGCATTAGGGTTCTAATTCTTCCTTAATTGGTTAAGAAGGACTAACCCTAGTGTTAATGGACAAGTCCCCCTCAAGTTGTCTTACAAATCATAAAATCCACTTCATCATCATATCATTGAATAAAATCCACTTAATCAAAGGCTTGTTTTGTCATTAGTTTAATCCCTAATCATGGATTAAGTTGAGGAGCTTTCCTCAGCTTAAACATTTTCATCTATTATCCTTCTATTAGGATGGTGTAATGAGTCTGTTAAATCCCTGATTATGGCTTAACCTCATTACTTAACACTAAACAAAAACATCAAAAACATTTAAATAATCACAAGTAGGTTAATGATCTTAATCCTACACCAAAGGTGATTAAATGTGAGAATCTGACTTCACACTTAAGGTATTCTCATTACCCCTAATCAGAGGGAAGATGTGATGAGTTTGCTAACCCATTGGTTTAGGCTTAAGCTCATTAACTTATGACAAATCCAAAAGAAATAAAAGACTGAAAACTCAAAAACAAACAATAATCGTCTCCTTCGGGATTCTTTTCTCACCTCATTCACTCACAAACGAGAGCTCGTTTCTTCCGTCTAATGCAAGACAGTTTGCACCTGAGCCAGACAGGTCATACACTTGAGCATAGACAAGTAAGCAGTTCACAAGTCAATTCATCTTTCAGTCTCTTTGGGTCGAACTATGGTGTTCTGACTTCCTCATTGCACGAGAGGATACGTAGGCATAACTTAACAGTTATCGAACAAAAGTCTCTGTATATTTCTCCTCTTTCCAGCATCTTTCTCTTAGCCTCATGATCTTGAGCATTTCACTCTTATCCTTACACTGACACTGTATATATTACACTTCACATCTCTTTTACACTGACACCTGTACATCCTTTTCCAGCTCATTTATACACAGATTGTACTGACACTACCCCTTTAAAACACAAATCTTTTAAGCGTGGATCCCGTCGAGTACGGCGGACAATCTGGGTGCTAATACCTTCCCAGGTTGTAACCAACCCCCTTTCTTAGTCTCTCTGGTTCGCAACCGTCTTATCCATCTCTTTCTAGGTCTATGCAGCATTGCCTTTCCTTCGGGATAAAAATGCCTAGCTGGCGACTCTTTTCATCTCCAGTGAGTTCACGGCTGTGTGTTCTCATTGTCCCTCTCGCCGACCGTTCGCGTCTGTACCCTATCTGACTTAGCCTCATTTAGAGGGAGCGACAGCTTGGTGACTCTGCTGGGGAACCTTATACTGCAACCAGGGCTTCTGGTTCTTTTTGTGGGTTCCTCCTAGAGCTTGATTGATTTGTGTTTATTGGGGGTGTTATGTGCTTATTTGTGTTTGTATATGTTTTATTTTTGCTTTATGTACAGTTTGTTTTATTACTTTCTTTACTGCTTTACATATATCATACTGTCATGCTGTCTGGCTGGATCTGGTGTTGCTTTGGTGGGTGGGTGTTCCATTGAGAGTTAAGGTCCTATACCTGGGACCTGAGTGACACCTAGGCTAGAGTGGTTCATATTCTTTCCCATTCCATCTCGGTCTGGTGCGGGAATATGAAACACGGTTCAGATATGGGTTTCTTCTTGAGAACTCTGTGTTGCAGATTTCCTGCAATACTAGGGCTATCTGGGAAGCCTGCTAAGTCTGGATGACCTTTTAGTATTGACCTTCAGAAACTGAGGTGAATTAGAGGAGGAACTTTTATGGTTATTGTAAACACTGTACCTCCGGGTTAGAAGTGTTTACACTTCTCATAACTGATCCAAGTCTGAGGATCCTTGTTTTAGAACACCACCTGTGAGGAGGTTGGGCTGTTTACAGGTTTGCAGGTACCTTGACCTCAGAATACCCTGTTACTTTGTTTGTTTAAGAGTATTCCATTTTGGGACAGTTCTTGTGATTCTAAAACCCTGGACATGTGGCTCTTTATTTGAGTCCCCCACCTTGGTTACTGGATTTATAGACCTCCATCTGGAATTCTTGAACATACTTGGACCTATATCAGAGCATTTTGATCAGATCTAGCTCAGTCACAAACCCTTGCATATCATTTGCATACATAATCATTGCATCATATTGACATTTGCTTATTTGTGTTTCAGGGTATCCACCTCCATTTTTGGTTTGGTTTTGGCCCTATCTTCAGTACTGACCTATCTTCATCTGCACCTGCTTCAGCTATCAGTCACCTGCACCAGCCAACCAGTGGCCCATTCTTCAGTGTTATCATCAGCACCTATCTCCTCCACATCATGGCACCTAAAAAGAGCAACATCACCTACCACTTCTCCCAGCCAGAGCTATCTGACATCAGGAGGATTCAGACCCTGATCACTCCAGATCACATACCATTGTTCAGGGAACACTATGGAGATATACTTGATATGGTTATGGATCTGGACCCTTCACAGAGAAGCCTGATCCACACTTGCCTTCAATTTTATGATCCCCCACTGAGATGTTTCACTTTTCAGGACTTTCAGCTGGGCCCTCTATTAGAAGAATACTCATCATTGGTTGGTATGCCTATCAGGGGTGGAATCCCTTTCAACCCTGAGATGGTCTTTCCTGGTAATGGAGAAGTAGCAAAGGCTTTGCATCTGGAACCTGTTCTGATTGAGCATCATATGACTTCTAAAGCTGGAATCCCTGGCTTCCATCTGGATTTCTTGATCTCTCAAGCTACCCTGAAAGCTTCTTTAGGAGAGTGGAAAGCTGTCTGTGCTTTATTGGTCTTGAGTATATATGGGATTATATTATTTGCAGATGAGCCTCGATTCATTAGCAAGAATGCAATCCATCTATTCATTCAAAGAAACCCAGTGCCCACTTTATTGGGGGATCTCTATTACTCAGTGCATCAGAGGAATGAAAAGCAGAGGGGAAGATTAGTGAGGTGCTGTGCTCCTTTGTTCCATACTTGGCTTCTCAGGCATTTGCCCAAGACAAATGCATTTTTGAATCCTCATCAGCAGAGAAACTGGGCTAGAAGGCTCACTGCTCTAACTTCAGCCGATATCAGGTGGTGCACTCAAAGCACCAAGGGCAGGGATATCATCACCAGCTGTGGGCATTTTCCCAATGTGCCCCTAATAGGAGTTAAGGGTAGTATTAATTACAATCCTCTACTGTTCAAAAGACAAATGGGCTATGCACTGGTCCACACTCCTAAGGCACAAGACTTGGTTGAGACTCTTTATTGTGAGAACAAGCCTAATCCGGCTACTGTTAGGCAGGCAGCCTGGGCCTGGGATAATGTTCAAACCAAGGGAGTAACCATTCTGGGGAAGTGCAACAATGTGGCATCAGCACAATATTATGAGTGGTCCCATGCCCGGGCTCAATTCTCTGGAATGCCTTTTACCATGGAGGATATGCCTGGACCATCCTCAGCACCACCCCCTGCCACTGTCAGTTTAGAGGAGTTTGAGAGCTTGAAGGAGAGAAATGAGAAGTTGACTCAGGCTTTGCAGAAGACCCTCCGAGAGAGGAGTGATGGTAGGATGGATATTGAGAGGCTAGAGAAGTTGAAAGTAGAGCATCTGGCTAGAATTGAGAAGTCTGAGGGTTACATCAAGAAGTCTAGGGCTGGAGGACAAATTCTGAAGAATGCTTGCAAGGAAGCCCAGTTCCAGAAAGCCAGGACAGACTTGTATCTGAAGGAGAGTCAAGCTAGGTGGGTCAGGATCACCGAGGCTCGTACTCTAGAGGATAAGAGGGTCCAAGACAGGATAGAGCAGTTGGAAGCTAGTGCAAAAGAGCAGCAGGAAGCCCTGGCAGCAGCCCAGAGGGAGATATCAGAGCTGAAGATCAGAGCTGGAGTGAAGAGGTCAAAGGACCAAGGTCAGCACAAGAAGCTAACTGCAGCTGTTACGACCCGGAATCTTCTTATCAGGAATCTCACGGAGCGTCCAACTGATCCTGTGACCGAAGCACTTCTCAAGGAAGTTCGGGAGGATGAGTTTGGTCTTGGTGTTTGACCATTTGTTTGATGTTGCTTTCATTCCATGTACTTTTGTTTTCCTGTAATATATTTCGACCCCTCAGAGGGCTTGTATTTGTAAACAAACTATGTACCATTTGCCTTTTGTAATATATGTATTAGTTTGTTCCATCCGAGTTTACTTCGAAAGCGACATCAACAGCATCTTCAAGGGTCTGGAAGGGTCAAAACTGAATACCAAGCCGGATACCTTGAAAACAAATAAGCATACTGCATTGCATGCTAACCTTTTGTTTTGCAGGCTTTTGTTTTATTGTTGCTAACTCTGTTGTGATATTCAGGAACTATTGCTTGACGCCGGGTATTTCCCCTCAACCGTCCGCACCGTTATCCAACCCGTAACAACCTTCCGGGCATACAAATGGATCAGGTACAGCAGGACCTTGCAGAGGTCAGAAATCAAATGGCAAACGAAAGATTGGAAATGAGAACCCAGATGACTCAGTTTATGGAAGTGATGAACAACATGGCTCAGAGCCAAGAAAGATTGAGAGCCACGGTGGAAAGGCAAAATCAAGAAGATCCACATATAGGGACTGCCGGCACCAACAACAATGAAAGGGTCCAACCTCATGTTAACCCCCCTGTATTTGGCCCCCATCTTCACCCAGAGGTCAATATTCCTGCAAATGTTCAAGGTACTGCCACTGCAGGCAGGGTACTGCAAGAAGACCCCCAAGAGGATCAGTTCACAGTAATGGGTGCTGGGGAGGAAGCTTATGACAGAAGGTTGGATGAGATAGCTGAGAAGTTGAGATCCTTAGAGTCTCAAAACTCTTTGGGTTTCGACGTTATGGACATGGGCTTGGTAGACGGGGTCAGGATTCCCCATAAGTTTAAGCCTCCTTGTTTCGAAAAATACAACGGGACTTCATGCCCCAGGACTCACTTACAATCATTTCTGGGAAGGCTGAAGGCCTATACTATGGATGAGAAGCTCTGGATGTTCTATTTTGAAGACAGCTTGACGGGAGCCTCAAGAGAATGATACTCTCACCTGACAAGGGCAACTATCAGGTGTTGGAAGGACCTGGCAGAGGCCTTTATCAGACAGTATCAGTACAACTTAGATATGGCACCCAACAGGACTCTCCTAATGGGAATGTCACAATCGTCGAGGGAAAGTTTCCGAGAATATGCCCAGAGATGGAGGCAATTGGCTGCTGTTGTTCAGCCACCTATGTCTGAGAGGGAAATGGCAGATATGTTTATGAACACCCTCCAGGGAACATATATTGACAGGCTGGCCGCTTTCTCTTCCACTAGCTTTACAGATGTTGTCATAGCTGGGGAGAGAATTGAGAGCCTATTAAAGATGGGCAAAATCTCTGACAATGGTGCCAGCTCGTCCAGCAATACGAGGAAGCCTTTTGCAGGCCCAAGAAGAACTGGCGAGACCAATGCCATCCACACCAACCGGGGCAGACCCCAGTATGTTCACAGGTCTGTAGCAGCAGTCACCATCCCCGCTCCAGCTCATCCTCAGCCAGCTTATCAACCTCCGCAACAAAACTATCAGCAACAACCTCAGTACCATCAACAAGCTCAGTATCCTCCAAGGAACTACAACAACACCAACAACAACAACCAGCAAAGGCCATTTCAACAGAGGCCATCTCAAGCCAATAGGGTGATCGATCCGATCCCTATGCCATATGCTACGTTGCTGCCGCAACTCCTGAAACTCAACCTAGTTGAGCTAAGGACGTTGGCACCTCCAGATCCCAACAGTCTACCCAGGAATTATGACTCCAACGCCAGATGTGCTTTTCATTCAAATGCACCTGGCCACAGTACAGAAAAGTGCAGAGCCCTGCACATGAAGGTACAAGACCTGGTGGACTCTAAAGCCCTGAATTTCGCACCGCCACCCAATGTTAATAAGAACCCCATGTCGAACCACGGTGGTCCCAGAATTAACGCTATTGAAGAAGACAAGCCGTCTTATTTAATAACCAGTGTGGGTCAGATCCGGACACCGTTGGTAGAAATCAAGGCTCAACTCCTCGAATGTCAGATGTTCCCGGGGTGTGAGTTAGGGTGTGCTTACTGCAATATCTCAGTAAATGGGTGCGATAACTTGAGGAATGGCATAGATGGTCTCATACAGAGTGGCCAACTTCAGATCACCACATCATTTCCTACAAATCCGGCAACCTCATCAGCAACAATTCCAGTATCTCCTACAACTGCAACAACCATTGTTCCCGACAATTCTTCAGCTTCATCAACAAGTACTTCATCTGTCATTTCAACTGACCAGATATCGACAAACGTTCCTTCTACAACTCCAGCACCACTTCATTTCGAAACTCCTACAACTACAACACACATCCATCCGATAATGTCTCCTACAACATCAGCAACAAACTCTGAAGATGTCTCTACAGTTACGATCTATTACGATCCAGAAAATAATTCCGCATATAACTCACAAAGTGCTGCTCCCGTCAGAGCACCAGTCACAATTTATTATGATCCACAGACTATCACAATTCCTTCCGCAGCCGCAATCAGTCCAGTCACTATCACGGTGCCTGGACCAGTACCTTATGAAAGCAGTAATGCCATCCCCTGGCATTACGGCTCTGACCTGTACTGCGAAGGACAAAAAATCACTTTTGAATCATCAACCCCTGCACCACAAATAGGCAATGTGGGAGGAGGCGGAGGCTTCACTCGAAGTGGACGTCTCTTTGCTCCACAAATTCAGAGACCCACTGCCGAAGCAGAAGCTGCTGCCAAGGCAAAAGGGAAAAGCTTGGTGCAGGAAGAGCAGACTGTTAAAGAAGCTTTGAAAACACCCTTCGATCAAGAGGTTGATGAGTTCATGCGAATCATCAAGAAAAGTGATTACAAAATAGTGGATCAGCTTCATCAAACGCCTTCCAAGATCTCAATCCTATCATTGCTTATGTGCTCCGAAGCCCATCGGAATGCACTACTCAAAGTCTTGCACGCAGCTTATGTGCCTGAAGAGATCACTGTCAATCAGTTGGAAGCTGTAGTTGGAAATGTTAATGCTAGTCATGGACTAGGGTTCACCAACACTGATTTGACCACGGAAGGCCGCAACCATAACAAGGCTTTGCACATAACCATGGAATGTAAAGGTGCAGTCCTTTCCTATGTGCTGGTAGACACGGGGTCATCCCTCAACGTCTTACCTAAAAAAGCCCCTGTGAAGCTAGAGTATGACGAATTGACGTTAAGACCCAGCAACCTGGTGGTGAGAGCCTTTGATGGTTCTAAGAGATTGGTTCTGGGAGAGATTGAGTTGCCCATAACGATTGGCCCGCAAACTTTCAAAGCGACCTTCTACGTGATGGATATACAGCCTGCCTACAGCTGTCTATTGGGTAGGCCATGGATTCACGCCGCTGGCGCCGTGACCTCAACCCTTCACCAGAAGTTAAAATATGAGTGGGAGGGTCAAATCGTTACAATCTGTGGAGAGGAGGATATTTTTGTCAGCCACCTGGCTACTTATAAATACATTGAGATGGATGGGGAGATCCATGAAACAATGAGACAAGGTTTCGAAGCCTTGAACGTGAATGAAACATCTGCTGTACCTGGAACTTCAATGACATCATACCAACAAGTCCGGAAGGTTGTTGAGGAAGGAACTGCCCAAGGCTGGGGCAAACTACTACCGGTGGAGAAGAAAGAGGATAGATTTGGGTTGGGTTACAAACCAGCTTAACAAGATCAAGCAGAGGCTGCGAAAGAGCCCAACTTTGTGAGTGGGGGGATGCTCACCCCTGATGCTGTCAACAACTTGGAAGACGAGCTGGAAGAGGAATGCAACCTGGAAAGCTGGATTCGTCCAAAGATCCCGGGGAGCAGTATCTCGAACTGGTCTTCCCAGGAAATTATAAGAGTTACTCATGCAGAGTAATTATTATTTCCTGTATTTTATAAGCATGCATCAAAGTCTTGCATCTTGCCCAAGATGACAAGACTCATTTTGTAATCGGGCCATCTGTACTTTTTGTGCAACAAGATTAATCAATGAAATATCAGACATCTTTTTGCAAATGAGTCTTTTCCCTTTCCGCTCACTGTTTTTCCATTTTTCTTTTTGTACAAAAAATAAATGGCGATGTTTTCAAAATGACAACTTTATTTCACTTTTCTAAAATAAGATTAAAATCAAATCACTAAAATGAACAAACTGAACCTTTGCAGAGTGTGCCTTCCAGACAGCACCGACAACAACACGGCTATGACTTCGTATGACTTTGACAATCCAATCAATCAAGCTGATGAAGGGGTTGAAGAAGAGTATGAGCTTCCTGAAGAGCTAGCCAGGTTGTTAAGACAGGAGGAAAAGGTTATTACTCCTCATCAGGAGGAGGTTTAAACGATTAATCTTGGTACAGATGAAGACGTGAAAGAAGTTAAAATCAGAGCCTGCCTACAAGATTCAGTGAAGAGACAACTGATTGATCTGCTTCAAGAATATGTGGATGTGTTTGCTTGGTCTTATCAAGATATGCCAGGATTGGACACCGATATTGTTGTGCACAAGCTGCCTTTGAGAGAAGAATGCCCGCCGGTTAAACAGAAACTGCGCCGTACTCGTCCAGAGATGGCAATGAAGATCAAAGAAGAGGTACAAAAGCAATGGGACGCCGGGTTCCTTGCCGTAACTAGCTATCCACCGTGGGTTGCTAATATAGTACCTGTGCCTAAAAAAGACGGCAAAGTAAGGATGTGTGTTGACTACCGGGGTCTGAACAGAGCCAGCCCGAAAGATGACTTCCCTTTAGCTCACATTGATGCATTGGTGGATAACACGGCTCAGTTCTCGGTATTCTCCTTCATGGATGGATTTTCAGGATATAATCAGATTAAAATGTCACCTGAAGACATGGAGAAGACAACCTTCATCACACCCTGGGGCACGTTCTGCTACAAGGTAATGCCATTTGGACTCAAGAATGTCGGCGCAACATATCAACGGGATATGGTAACATTATTCCACGATATGATCCATAAAGAGATAGAATGTTATGTGGATGACATGATTGCCAAGTCCCTTACTGAAGAAGACCACTTGGTGAATCTGCTGAAATTGTTCAAGCGTCTGAGGAAATACCAACTGAAGTTGAACCCCAACAAATGCACATTCGGGGTGAGATCTGGTAAGCTGCTGGGATTTATTGTAAGTGAGAAAGGGATTGAAGTTGACCCTGATAAAGTCAAAGCCATCCAAGAGATGCCTGCACCGAAGACAGAGAAAGAAGTTCGAGGGTTCTTAGGTCGATTGAACTACATTTCGAGGTTCATATCTCACCTTACAGCAACCTGCGAACCCTTGTTCAAATTATTGAGAAAAGAACAGACGGTCAGGTGGAATGAAGACTGCCAGAAGGCATTTGACAAGATCAAGGAATACCTACAGGAGCCTCCAATCCTTATGCCTCCAGTCGAAGGAAGACCTATGATAATGTACTTGACAGTATTAGAAAAGTCAATGGGGTGTGTGCTGGGCCAGCATGACGAGTCTGGTCGAAAAGAGTATGCAATATACTACCTAAGCAAAAAGTTTACCGACTGTGAACAGCGTTATTCACTGCTCGAGAAAACTTGTTGTGCTTTAGCGTGGGCTGCTCGCCGACTGAGACAGTATATGTTGACCCACACTACTTTGTTGATCTCAAAGATGGACCCAGTTAAGTACATATTTGAGAAGCCAGCTCTTACCGGACGGGTTGCAAGATGGCAAATGATCCTTACAGAGTATGACATCCAGTACACTTCTCAGAAAGCCATCAAGGGCAGTGTATTGTCTGAATATCTTGCTGAGCAACCCATTGATGACTACCAGCCTATGAGGTTCGACTTCCCTGATGAAGACATCATGTTCATAAAATCGAAAGATCATGAAGAGCCTATTCACACTGAAGGGCCCGACCCGGAAGAAGAATGGACTATGATGTTTGATGGGGCTGTTAACATGAATGGTCGTGGTGTTGGTGCAGTACTCATTACACCTAAAGGAGTTCACATGCCTTTCTCGGCAAAACTCACTTTCAACTGCACTAACAACGAAGCTGAATACGAAGCTTGCATTATGGGTCTTGAGGAAGCCATTGACCTCAGGATCAAGACATTGACCGTATTCGGAGATTCAGCTTTGGTAATCAATCAGACCAACGGCAAATGGTACACACACCAGGATCATCTGATACCTTACAGGGATTATACAAGGAGGTTATTGACTTTCTTCACAACAGTCAAACTTGAATATATCCCTCGGGACGAGAATCAGTTTGCAGATGCTCTGGCTACCATTTCATCCATGATCAAAGTTCAAGCTGCCAACTTTGTGCCTCGAATTTCAGTGTCCAGACTTGACAGACCAGCATATGTGTTCGCAGCAGATGTTGTCAAGGATGATAAGCCTTGGTTCCATGACATTAAGTGCTTCTTGGAGGATCAAGCATACCCACCTGGGGCATCTTCCAATGATAAGAAGACTTTGAGAAGGCTTGCTGGTAGTTTCTTTCTGAACACTGACGGTTCCCTGTACAAGAGAAACTTTGATATGGTACTCCTCAGATGCGTTGATAGAACAGAGGTAGACTTGTTGATGCACGAGGTGCACGAAGGATCCTTTGGTACCCATGCTGGAGGACATGCAATGGCCAAGAAATTGCTAAGATCAGGTTATTACTGGATCACAATGGATGCCGACTGTTGTGCCTACGCCAGAAAATGCCATAAATGCCAGATTTATGCGGATAAGGTGCATGTGCCTCCCAATCCTTTGAATGTGATGTCTTCACCCTGGCCCTTTGCTATGTGGGGCATTGACATGATTGGCAAGATTGAGCCAACTGCTTCGAATGGCCACAGATTCATCTTGGTTGCCATTGACTATTTCACCAAGTGGGTTGAAGCAGCTTCATATGCAAACGTTACAAGACAAGTGGTAGCCAGATTTCTGAAGAGAGATATCATCTGTCGATACGGAGTTCCCGAGCGAATCATTACTGATAATGGTTCCAATCTAAACAACAAAATGATGGCAGAGCTGTGCCGGGACTTCAAGATTCAACATCACAATTCTTCTCCTTACAGGCCAAAGATGAACGGCGTTGTTGAGGCACCTAATAAGAATATTAAGAAGATCGTGCAGAAGATGGTAGTCACCTACAAGGACTGGCATGAGATGCTACCGTTTGCCTTGCATGGGTACCGCACGTCAATCAGAACATCCACTGGGGCAACACCGTATCAGCTTGTGTATGGTATGGAAGCAGTCCTACCGGTTGAAATTGAATTACCCTCTCTACGGGTATTGATGGATGTTAAACTGAGTGAAGCAGAATGGGTTAGGGCCCGATACGAGCAACTGAGTCTGATTGAAGAAAAGAGATTGGCTGCAATCTGTCATGGGCAGTTGTATCAGAAAAGAATGAAGAAAGCCTTCGATCAGAAAGTCAGGCACCGAGAGTACCAAGTAGGAGATCTTGTGCTGAAAAGAATCCTCCCTCCTCATACAGACCACAGGGGCAAATGGACTCCAAATTATGAAGGACCATTTGTAGTGAAGAAAGTTTTCTCTGGTGGAGCACTGATGCTCAGCACCATGGATGGTGAAGATTTCCCGTCCCCTGTTAATTCAGATGCAGTTAAAAAATACTTCGCATAAAAGACCCGCTGGACATAAAAACAGAATGTAAGTCCAGGCAAAAATAGGGCATCCCGGCGAGTCAAAAACAGAATAAAAGACTCGGGCAAAAATAAGGGAAAATAAACAAAAGAATGTACACCCGCTGAGTTGAAAAGCCACATCGGACAACTCAGGCAAAAATGGGTATCCCGATGGATTGAAAACCCGAAAGGGCGATCCATGCGAAATAAGGGAATAAGCGAACAACTGCATTCTGAATTCGTCTGTATCGTTTACAACTTGGTAAGTTCCGAAAGGATCAAGCTTCAATCAGAATCAACATTCTTCAGAAAGCAAGATGAGAAGAACGTCAAAAGTCATACGGGTCATAGTAAAGAGGAAGCTCCTTAAAGCGTCATCAACATTGCCAGCATTCCATTTCTCAATTTGTAACAATCTCCTCATTTCAGGGGATTTGTTTCTTTGACTGTATCTCGCCAATTCAGGGCATATGAATTAATAAAATCAGATTTTCAGTCATGTCTCGTCTTGTACATTTTATTTGCAAAAAATGTCTGATGTCTTAAAGAAAAACTGATTGCATAGAATACAGATGTTTATCTTCAAATAAAAACGTGCTTGCAGGAAATATACTTACTCTCAGAAGTGTCTAAACTCCTATGACGGAATCCAGTAAAGGATACCTCGGGATTACTTGTGCGTTTCTCTATCTTTTCAGGATTGCAGGAATCCAGAATGCAACTTGGGGCATGTAAGCTTCATCCCAACAAGCTGACAAATCAACGCTCAGTCTTAACACTCAAAGTGTTTTCTCCCCAGCCGAGTTGCCGTTTCGTCCTCAGCCAAATAAAAAAGTCAGGGAACCATCTCCCCACAGAGCTCCAGTCTCCATCCAGAAGAGCAGCGCATGAAGGATCACAACAGAGTGAAGAAAGCTTCTACAAACCCCAGCTGGGTCCCTCATTACCAAGGACAGGTCTATCAATGACCTGTATCCCCAAGCAACAGCATCTCATTAGATCTACCAATGATCTCATCCCCAGCTGGGATTGTCCATCTCAAACAAGCTCGACCGGAGATTTTTACAAGCAGTGGGATCCGAATCCCGGTTTGGTATCTTTGCATAATCATGACATTTGCATCATATTCACCCACAAAGCGTAGCATTCCGTCTAATACGGAGCATTGCGGAAAAAATCAAACACATAGCATAATCATAAGCCATGTTATGAATCGAACACTTGTGACTAGTAATCATTCATCAGAATGCAGAATACTTTCCCCAAAATCCCCACCAGAGTCCCAGCAAAAGCAGCTGCCTCACAATCCACAAACACCAGTATATACTCATTTTGACACCCGTCCGTGCCATCTTTCCCCAGTAAAGTCGCCTGAACACTCTTTACGAACAAGATCACCCGTATTACAGATACGTCCTGACACCCGTCCGTGTCATACCCCAGCAGAAAGCCAAAGACATCCTCTTTGCACTCACATATACCTATATACACTTCCTTGACACCCGTCCGTGTCGTATCCCCAGCGCAGTCGCCTACACTTTTACAACCCATATACTTGTTGATATTATTATACTTTTCTCTCTTGACACTCGTCCGTGTCACCCTCCCCAGCAGATAAACACTCATCTATACAATACTCATACTCACTACTCATGTTACACTCATACAGATACTCGTCCGTATCTTGTATATACCATTCATATCCCCACAGATTCGGCACTAGTCCTTGTTCTTTGTTAACTCGTTGATACTCGTCCGTACCATCATCTCAGAACATGTGTCAAACGTTTGTTTCTACATGATACCCGTCCGTATCATAGTCTTAAGGATGCTTGTCCGCATCTTTAATCCATACACCATGTCAAAAACTTCCGTCTTCTTGAATATAGATACTCGCCTGTGTCCACTATTCCCCAGAAGAATCCTCTCAGATTCAACACTCGTCCGTGTTCTCTGTTAACCAGTTGATACTCGTCCGTGTCATCATCTTTGAACACGCGTCAGTATTTGTTTCTATCCGATACTCGTCCGTATCGTAGTCTTAAGGATGCTCGTCCTCATTTTTAATCTATACACAAATACCAAACACTTCTACCTTTTGTTTCTTGGATGTAAGCACTCGTCCGTGTTTACTATTCCCCAGTAGGTTACCAACAAACAAATTTTCTTTTTATCTGACACTCGTCCTGTGTTATGAAAACCTTGAGAGCAGCCGTCCCCTGCTAGGTGGTCGTCCTCCACCTCTTGATGGTCGTCCTCCATCATGCTCATCCGATGGCCGTCCCCATCGTTGATATTCTAGCAGCCGTCCCTGGCTAGGTGGTCGTCCTCCACCTTTTGATGATCGTCCCTCATCATTTTATCCAATGGCCGTCCCTATTGTCGATTTTGGTTATCTGGCATTCGTCCTATGTCATGATAAACCTAGAGAGCAGTCGTCCCCTGCTAGGTAGTCGTCCTCCACCTCTTGATGGTCGTGCTCCATCATGCTCATCCGATGGCCGTCCCCATCGTTGACCTTTTATCCGGCATTCGTCCTATGTCGCGATATTTTCGGCAGCCGTACCCTGCCTGGTGGTCGTCCTCCACCTAAGATGACCGTCCCTCATCTTAACCCAACAGAGCAGCCGTCCCCTGCTAGGTGATCGTCCTTCACCTTTGATTGCCGTACCTCATCATCTGTTTATTTCATTTATTCTTTAACCCGATGGCCGTCCCCATCGTGGTCCCTTTTCTTTTTAGCCCGATGGTCGTCCCCATCGTTGGTTACTTTGCTTTGTGAACTTGATGGCCGTCCCCGTCATGTTTCATTAATCCCCAGAGAATTTTATAGCTTTATCTTGATGGCCGTCCCCATCATAATTCTTTTATCCCCAGCATGTCGGCCGTCCCCGTCATTGCTTTATTTTCCGCACTTTTCCCAGCATGTCGGTCGTCCCCGTCATTGCTCTTTACCCAGCAGTCGTCCTCTGCTCGACGGTCGTCCTCCGTCGCCCACACTTTACAATATACTTTATTTTCCTTTACAATCTATATCCCTTTTCTTCTTCATTCTGTGAGCGCAAATTTTGGACTGTCTTTGGTATTCAACCACAAGTTATCTCGCTTGCCTGTTAAGCCGTTGCTTACATCCTGCACAGCTAACTCATGTTTGAATAGGGGCAGCTGTAAACACCCCAAAATTTCCCTCACCCTTTCACACCATGGCTTGTGATCATTTCATATGCATAAACACAATCATACCACCTCATATCTCATTTTTGATTCACTGCATAGATTCAAAGTCATCTGCACCTAGGGTTGTGGTCTGAACAATCCAAGAGCCTCTTGAGCCACTCCAAGGGTCATCAATCACTTCAAAGGGGTCTATATGTGTTCAAGCATCATATTATATCCTCTCCAAGTCAAGAATGCCAAAGAATCACAAGAACTGGGATTTGTGTGAAGGCAGAGCCAGGTTTAACTACACAGTTGACCTAAAAATTAGGGTTTTGGTTTCAGAGGCCATAACTCCAATTTTTTTGGTCATTCTTGTTTCTATTGGTCTCTATATGGTATAGGGAGTATGCATATCAATTTTCATGAGGAAATTCCATGGGGAAGTCATCTGATCAAGAGTTGACTTTTCAGACAAGTCAGTGCAAAATCAGGGCATCTGAGGCCCCCAATGACCCAACCAAGGGGTGATCTTCATCATTTTGAGTGTATATGATCATTATTTGATCATGGAAGAAGGTTGAAGTTCACAAAATTCAAGAATTACAAGTTTTTGCAAAGTTGACTTTTTAGGGCATGGTTGACTTTTAAGGAAATGTCATTTTATGCAACTTTTTCAACCCTTGCTTTTTGATCCAAAAATGCTTCAAATGGAAAAACTTTGGTCATGAAAGTTGTAGATTAGATCTTTCCCTTTTCAGAAAGTACAAGAACATGATCTAATTCATTTTGGATCAAAAGTTATGGTGTGTCAAAGTTGGCAAAAATCACTAATTTTCAAGACATGCCTCAAATGAGAAACTTGCAAAAACTTTGTACCAAGGCATTTGCAACTTCTAATTCATGTCAAACCATTACACAAGCATCATGTAAGTCCTAAAGTTCAGATTGGACCAAGATTTCCTCATGTTTTATGGCTTGTGGGACAAGAAAGTTTCATATGAACCAAAAGTGAACAACTTGCAAAAACCATCATCACACCTCATCCACTTGTGGCCTACAATGCTGAACCATTCTAGCCTCACTCACACACCATGCTGCGCCAGCCCATGCACTTGTACCTGCCTAGAACCCAGCCCATGCTTTCCTTACACCAAAGTTGACATTTTGCAAAAGTGAACTTACCTATCACAGCAGGCCAGGTCACATCATCTGACCAATGGGATTATTTTATGCAAGCAAAATGCAGGCCATTTCACATAGAAAGCAAGGCTGAAACACACAAGATCAACACATTCACAAACTCACTCCATCAAGCAAAACCTTTCTAATTTGTTTCCATAGCTCACAAACACAAAAACCAACTCCACTGATCAACTCACCTTACTTCACTGAGCCAAAACCAGCAAGACTCAGGCCTGAACTAAGCAAGAACTGAGCCTCTCCATTTTTCACCCCCAAAGCCAGAACTTTCGAATCTCATTCCACAGCTCACAAACACCTGAACAAACTTCATAAACCTTCTCCATTCATCATCTTGGTCATAAAGAACCCTTCACCTTTGCCTGAAACAGCCTGGTTCACCAACACCATTTTCACCTGAGCTTGAGCAGAAGCTGTTCAAACTCCTTAACCAGCCAGCATAAATTTCTTCCAAGCATCCAAACATCATCTAGGGGTCACAAGGAGTGGTTTGCATCAAAGGAAGGGGTCAGAAAGTTACAAGAGTGAAAGCTTCGAAACTCAGGTAGCTCAAGAACTTTTTTTTCCAGAAATCAATTTTTAAGTTCTTAAGTTATTCTATATGCTTTCCTGATCATAACTATGTCATTGGTTTTGAAAATGGTTGGAAAATGAGGATGTAATCGTGTTCTGAAACTCCCTGACCTAAAAAATGTTTTGTTCGATTCAAGAGTTTGAGGAAAAATAAATGATTTCTAGCTTAGGGTTTTGATTCAGGGGAGTGCGGGAATCATTTCTGTATGTTTGGATTTCATTTTGGTTGCGTTTTGGGGATTTTGGGGATTTTCAGGTGGGGTTCCCACCGGAGAAGACGACCGGAGGTCTTCTCCGGCCACCTGAAAATCATTAGGGTTTAATCAGTGTAATTAAATGAGATTTGAATTTCGTGCGTTGGATTGGCTGACCAGGTTGACTTCGCGCGTGGATGAATGGTCCAGATTCACCATTAGAAACCCTAACCCTGATTAATTAATTCATAATTACATTTAACTCAGTTTGAATTTGGGCCACTGGATTGCGCGCGTGGTCAATCTTTCTCTCCCCAGAATGCATCATAGCCCTCCATTCAGTTGACTTTCCTATTTTCTTTGTTTTAATTCATTTATTTCATATTTATTTTATACAATTTATTTAAAATAGCCAAATTGTTTTAAAAATTATGAAACTTTTTGTCAAGAGTTTCATTAATTTTTAAAACCCAAAAATATTTTTATTTTTTATTTTTAGCATTAAAAAGTATTTTTAAATATTTAAAAGTTTATTTTTAATTGATTAATGAAAATTAATTTATTAAAAATACTTTTAGGTATTTAAAAATCACCAAAAAATTCATGAAATGTTCTAAGACATTTAGAAACATTGTCCAACCTTCAAACCATATTTATTTTTTGATCTTGATGCATTTTGAGAATTTTTCATTGATTTAAAATCATTTTTATGCATTAATTTGATCCAAAGTTCCAAAAATCATTTCTGCCTATCCATGAGGAGTTGGACATTGATTATATTTGCATTGCATTGTGCTTAGCATGTAGTTTGTGAGATTAAATGGCCATGATTTGATCTTTCATTTTCAATTTGTTTGGTAATTTTCTTGTTTAGGAACCCTAAAACCCTAAGAAACTTAGAAAATTCATATCTTGAGTTAGGTTAGGAGTTGAGACCTCTCCTTTGGGCATTGGGTTAGTATAGGATTAGGGGTCCTTTGAGTGGCATTTTCAATTTTTTATCTTAGGGTTTGCTTCTGATTTTGATTTTTGTTTGATGTATTGTTCATAAACCCTAATTTGGGTTCCCATATGCATCCATCTTGCATTTGCTTGCATAATATGACTTGCCATTGCATTTTATGCATCCATTTGATTCATTGGACATCTTAATACATATTAGAAGCATGTTTGATCATTGCATCATGTATTTGACATGTTGTATGTCATTTGCATCACATAACTTTTCATGTGTATTCTTGGTTCTAAACTTGCTCCATTTGCATCCATTTGTTCATGTGATCATCCCCATGCCTTGTTTCATGTTTGCATCATCTCATAGCATCATTATCATCTCATATATGCTTCTGGTTTTGTTTCTCATCATACCATTTCATCTCATTTTGCATTGCATTGCATTTCTTTTCTAACCTTTCAGGTGGTAAGTGACTTTGAGAAGTGAATTTGCCTTCACTTCTCATAACTTTTTTCTCATCACTCTCTTGCATCCATGCTGCATTTTTATATGTGTTTGGGTTTGAGCTTGCTCATTCTTCTTCTTTCCACTTTCTTTCTTCAAGTGACTTGACTTCTTGAATGAAGCAAGTTGCTTTGCTTCTCTTGATCCTTTCATCTGCTTCCTGGTGGTTCCATTGAAGATCTTTCTTGCAAACCTCACAAACCATAGGAATGACCAAGCATGATAACAATTAGGTTTGATTAGTCTCCCCTATTAGTTTTACCTTTGTGCCTCTTTTGAGTCTTCTCTTCTCATCTCATAATCAGGGGCTAAACCCTAAAGGCTTTAAGGCTTTGTGATTAAGTTTATGCCTGCATCCTTATCTTAGGATGGAGTGTATAATTTTAATCCTAAGTGTTAAACCCTTAATGTGTTTAAATCCTTTAATCAATCCATCTAATAACCATCAAGACATCAAGCTTGTAACTTGGGCCTTGCATTAGGGTTCTAATTCTTCCTTAATTGGTTAAGAAGGACTAACCCTAGTGTTAATGGACAAGTCCCCCTCAAGTTGTCTTACAAATCATAAAATCCACTTCATCATCATATCATTGAATAAAATCCACTTAATCAAAGGCTTGTTTTGTCATGAGTTTAATCCCTAATCATGGATTAAGTTGAGGAGCTTTCCTCAGCTTAAACATTCTCATCTATTATCCTTCTATTAGGATGGTGTAATGAGTCTGTTAAATCCCTGATTATGGCTTAACCTCATTACTTAACACTAAACAAAAACATCAAAAACATTTAAATAATCACAAGTAGGTTAATGATCTTAATCCTACACCAAAGGTGATTAAATGTGAGAATCTGACTTCACACTTAAGGTATTCTCATTACCCCTAATCAGAGGGAAGATGTGATGAGTTTGCTAACCCATTGGTTTAGGCTTAAGCTCATTAACTTATGACAAATCCAAAAGAAATAAAAGACTGAAAACTCAAAAACAAACAATAATCGTCTCCTTCGGGATTCTTTTCTCACCTCATTCACTCACAAACGAGAGCTCGTTTCTTCCGTCTAATGCAAGACAGTTTGCACCTGAGCCAGACAGGTCATACACTTGAGCATAGACAAGTAAGCAGTTCACAAGTCAATTCATCTTTCAGTCTCTTTGGGTCGAACTATGGTGTTCTGACTTCCTCATTGCACGAGAGGATACGTAGGCATAACTTAACAGTTATCGAACAAAAGTCTCTGTATATTTCTCCTCTTTCCAGCATCTTTCTCTTAGCCTCATGATCTTGAGCATTTCACTCTTATCCTTACACTGACACTGTATATATTACACTTCACATCTCTTTTACACTGACACCTGTACATCCTTTTCCAGCTCATTTATACACAGATTGTACTGACACTACCCCTTTAAAACACAAATCTTTTAAGCGTGGATCCCGTCGAGTACGGCGGACAATCTGGGTGCTAATACCTTCCCAGGTTGTAACCAACCCCCTTTCTCAGTCTCTCTGGTTCGCAACCGTCTTATCCATCTCTTTCTAGGTCTATGCAGCATTGCCTTTCCTTCGGGATAAAAATGCCTAGCTGGCGACTCTTTTCATCTCCAGTGAGTTCACGGCTGTGTGTTCTCATTGTCCCTCTCGCCGACCGTTCGCGTCTGTACCCTATCTGACTTAGCCTCATTTAGAGGGAGCGACAATCATATATTGAGTTCTAGGATGAATTAAGAGGAGTTCTTGTACTTTTTAAAAATGGGAAGATCCAATCTACAACTTTCATGTTTGAAGATTTTTCATTTGAAGCCTTTTTGATCAAGAAAGAGGAGGTTGAAAATCTTTCCCAAAATGGAAAGTTTTCATTACAAGTCATGTCCAAAAATGGAAAGTTTGCAAATGGCTTGAAATTCTTCAATCTTGTGAACTTATAACCACTTATAAGATCAAATAAAGATCATAGAACCTCAAATTGATGAATATGACCCTTTGGTACCATTGGTGGTGGCCTCAGATGCCTTGATTCTGACTTTTCTTGCACAATAAGTTACCAGTTGATCAGATGACTTCCACAATGAATTTCTTCATCAAATTTGGTATACATGATCCTTATAACATATTAAGACCATTATAATCAAGAATGACCAAAAAATTTGAGGTTAAGGGCATCAAACCCAAAACCCTAATATTAGGTCATCTGTGCAGGAAATCTTTAATCAGCCTCTATGCCTTTGCAATGCTTTGTGATTTTGTGACTTCAAAGACTTCTTGGGGATGCAATAAGATTATAAACCACTCATGGACCCTCTTGGCATGCTTCAAGGCCTTTGAGATGGCTCAGATTGCTTCTTGGATTCACCTGATCACAAACCCTAGTTATGCAGTTATGTAGTGAAAATGAACTATGCAGTGAGAGATGATATGCTTGTGAAATGCAAAATGAAAAGATCACAAGCCATTGTGTGAGAAAAGTGAGGGAAAATTTCGGGTGTTTATAGAAGTCTTCAGTCTTCACAATTTTGGTTACATGCTCGATGCGTAGCTTCTCTAACCTTTAATGTCTAGACGACCATCATTCCTTTCCAAAATGGTCTTCTTCAAAGCTTCAGCCAGCTGGGTGTTTCTTTCCTTCATCTTCTCAAATTCTTCCAGGCTTACTGTAGTTGTGGGCTCAACTGCTGATGGCCCTGGCACATCTTCCAGGGTGAATGGCATACGGGTAATCTGTCCTCTGATGCGTGACCATTTAGTGTACTGAGCAAAGGCTATGTGTTGCACTTCCCCAAAATATCAGTTCCTTTAGTCTGTATGTTGTCCCAAGCCCAGGCTGCTTGTCGGACAATGGCATGATTGTTATGAAAAGCACAGTAAAGAGACTTTTCTAAGTCCTTCTCCCTAGGTTGATGTATCAAGGCATACCCCAATTGTCTCTTGAAAAGTAAAGGATTGTAATTGATGCAACCCTTTAATCCAATAAGTGGCACATTTGGGTATTGCCCACAGCTTGTTATTATGTCTCGGCCCTTGGTGTTTTGAGTACACCATCTGATATCTTCTGAAGTAAGGGTAATCATCATTTTAGCCCAATTACTTGACTGATATGGGGTTAGGAAAACTTTCGTCTTCGGCATATGCTTCATGAACCAACTGTAGAAAAGAGGTACACAACACCTTACCAGTCTTCCTCTCTATTTCTCATTCCTCTGATGAACTGAGTAGTAGAAGTCTCCCAATAAGGTTGGAACTGGGTTCTTTAGCATGAAGATTTGGATAACATTCTTGCTTACAAACTTAGGCTCGTCTGCAAACAAGATGACACCATAAAGGCTGGGGGCTAGGAGAGCACACATAGTTTCCCAATTCCCTACTACAACTTGCTTTGTAGCCTGAGTAACCAAGAAATCCAGATGGAGGCCTGGGATTCCAGCCTTGGAAGTCATGTGCTCATTAATGGTGGTTACTTCCAGATGTAATGCCTTGGCTATGTCTTCATTCCTTGGAGGAGTCATTTCAGGATTGAAAGGGATTCCTCTTTTGATATGGACGCCCAATAACATAGAGTATTCTTCCAACAAAGGACCAATCTGAAAATTTGGGAAAGTGAAGCAACGGAGAGGAGGGTCATAAAACTGAAGATAGGTATGAATCATGCTCCTCTGCAATGTGTCAAAATCCATGATCATGTCCAGGATCCCACCATAATGCTCTCTGAATAAGGGAACATGATCAGGGGTGATTAGGGCCTGTATCTGCCTGATGCCTGCTAGAGGATACTCAAAGAAGTGGTAGGTGATGTTGCTCTTCCTGGTTGAATCCATGTTGAAGATGTGTGCTGAAGGAGATAACTGAAGAGGATGACTGAAGAAGATGGCTGAAGAAAATAGCTGAAGAAGTGTTGAAGCAGACAAGCTGAGTAGAAGAACGGTCAAAACCAAACCAGGTGAAGAAGGATACCCTGTAAAACAATTAGACAAAAATGTTAAATGATGCAATATGATGTATGCTTATGATATGCAAGGGTTTGTGATCATGTGTTGGATTAACCATTTTTCTTGGTCGGGTCCATGAGTGTTCATAGTTTCGGATGGAAGTCTAAGAACCAGTAACCGGGTGGGGACTCAAATAAAGAGTCAATAATCCAGGGTTTCAAAGAACTAGTCCAAAATAGTACAACCTTAAGAACACATTCTAGTATCAAGGTATGTTGAGGTCAAGGGTTCCTGCAAACCTGTAAACAACCCAACCCACTCACAGGTATTGTTCTAGAATAAGGATCCTCAGATTCGGATATATTATGAGAAGTGTAAACACTTCTAACCCGGAGGTACAATGTTTATCCTAATCATAAAGTATCTTCCTCTAATTCACCTCAGATGCTGAAGGTCATCTAAAAAGGTCATCCAGACTTAGCAGGCTTCCCAGATAGCCCTAGCACTATAGGAAATTCGTAGCACAAATTTCTCAAAAGGAAACCCATGTCTGAACTGTGTTTTCATATTCCCGCACCAGACCGAAATGGAATGGGAAAGAATATAAAACCACTCTAATCCTATGTGTCACTCAGGCCTTTGTGTTGATCCTTTCTCACTGGAATACCCCACCCACCAAGATAAACCAAAATCCAGCACAATGATATGAAAAAGAATGAAATGCGAAAAGCAGTAAATGAAAGCGATAAAGTAAATGCAATAAGAAAAGCTATACAAGAAGAAATAAATAAAGAAAAAACATAAACACAAATAGCACATAACACCCCCAATAAACATAAACAAACAAGCGCTAGGAGAAACCCACAAGAGAACCAGAAGCCCTGGTTGCAAAGGTCCGTAGCAGAGTCGCCAAGCTGTCGCTCCCCGGATTTTCATCGCGGTGCAAACGCGAACAGTCGGCGATGTTGGAGATTGAGGTTGAATGGAGTCGCCAGCTAGGCATTTTTATCCCGAAGGAAAGGTAATGCTGCATAAACCTAGAGAGATATGGATAAGAAGGTTGCGAACCAAAGAAACTGAGAAAGGGGGTTGGTTGCAACCTGGGAAGGTATTAGCACCCAGATCGTCCGTCGTACTCGACGGGATCCACGCTTACTTGATTTCATTTTAAAAGGGGATAGTGTATATGCTAAACTGTGCATAAAATCTAGGGAGAAAGGGATGTACAAAGTGTCAGTGCAAAGAAGAAAGTGAGTGCTCAAAGCTGAGGCTAAAGAAAGAGAAACAGAAAGAGGAGAGGGAGGAGACAAAGAGACTTTTGTTCTATAACCGTTAAGTTATGCCTACGTATCCTCTCGTGCAATGAGGAAGTCAGAACACTGTAGTTCGACTCAAAGAGACTGGTTGTTTTGGTGTGAATTGCTTGCTTGTCTATGCTCAAGTGTGTGACTCGTCTGGCTCGAGTGCTAACTATCTTGCATTAGATGGAAGAAGCGAGTTCTTGTTTTCAGAGTGAATGTGATGAGAAAAGAATCCCGGAGGAGACGTTTATTGTTTGTTTTTGTGTTTTCAGTTTTTTATTGTTTTTGGTGTTTTGCATAGGATAATGAGATTAAGCCTTAATCAAGGGTTTTGCAAACTCATTATATCACCCCTGATTAGGGATAATGAGCCTACTTAAGTATGAGATGAAAATTCAACTTAATTACCCTAATGATGCAGGATTAAGATCATTAACCTACTTGTGATTATTAAGTGTTTTTGGATTTTTTTTTGGGTTAAGTAATGAGTTTAATCTCTAATCAAGGATTAGTGAACTCATTACACCATCCTAAGAGAAGGATGATAGATGAGGACACTTAAGATGAGGAAGATACCTCAACTTAATCCATGTTTAGGGATTAAAATCATTATATAACAAGCCTTTATTAATGTGGATTTTAATTAAAGGTGGGTTTAAGAAATGGGTTTTATGTTTGTAAAACTAAACCTGAGGGGGACTTGTCCATTAAACACTAGGGTTAGTCCCTCTGAACCAATAGGCAGAGATGTAACCCTAATATAAGGCCCAAGTTACAAGCTTAAGTCTTAATGATTATTAGGTGTTTTGATTAGGAGGTGTAAACAACTTAAAGGTTCAACACTAAGTATTAAAGTTATACACTCCATCCTAAGATAAGGATACATGCATAACCCTAATACAGAGCCCCGAAACTTTAATTGTTTAGCCTTTGATTGTGAGGTGAGAAGTAGAGACTCAAGGAGACTCAAAGGTAAAAACTAGGGGAGACTATGTAAAACCCTAAAGTTATCATGCTTGGATATTCCTATGGTTTGTGAGGCTTAAGAAATGATCTTCAGATGGACACCAAGGAAGAAGAAGCAGATGAAAAGAGAAGAGAAAGGAGAATAGGTTACTTACTTCCTGAAGAAGTTAAGTAACCTAAGAGAAAGAAAAGGAGCAAGAGAGAGCACAAGTGAGTCAAACTCACTTCAAATACAAATAAGATGCAAATGAAAAGATAAGAAGAGATTGGATGTGGAGGCAAATCCACATCCTGGTCAACTTACCAGAAGCCCCTGAAATGGTTAGTATGAATGCATAAGATGTGAAACAAAAGGGAATAAAGCAAATGAAGATGCAATGATACCAACCAGAAGTGAAAACATGATTCAAATGTTTCATGGAGAGATTCAAAGTCATATACAATGCCCATGTATGATCATACAAGTGATGGATGCAAAAACAAGCATGTTGGAAGCTTAAGAACACATGAACATACATAAGATGTAATGGATGCAAAACATACCAAATGAATGCCACAATGATCAACCAATGTTCATACATGTACTAAGGCATCTAAGATGACATACAAATGCATGATATGTCATGACAAGTTCACATGATGAAGGTATGCCAAGATGAATGCAAATGAACCTGGCAAATTAGGGTTTTAAGAAAGGGTAAGATGCATATGATCAAAATAGAAGCAAAACACATGATAAAAAAATTTAAATTGCAACCAAATGACCCTTAAACATACATAAGATCACTCCCCAAAGATGGAAGTCAGAAGCTATACCAAAGTCAAGTTATGGTTTTTCTAAGTTAAGCTAGGGTTTTGGATACTTCTTCTTGAAAAATGTCAAACAAATGGAAAATGCAATTAAAAAATATGAGGTAAATACCCTAGATACTATATGCAAAGTATGAAAGAATGCAAAAGGAACCATACACAAACTTATCTTAGTTGATCATAAATGAATTTTTGAAGTTAGGGTTAGAAAAATAGGAAATTTGGAAACCCTAATTCATGGTTAATTGTCAAAATATGATCAAACCCTAAAAGAAATTTGTAAAATGAGTTTTTAAATTGTTCTAAACATGTAAGAATGCTTCATGATTTTTTTGGTGATTTTTAAATACCTAAAAGTATTTTTAATTAATTAAAATTAATTAATTAATTAAATAATACAATTGAATGATTTAAAAATATATTTTTAATACAAAAATTAAAAATATTTTTTTTGGGGTTTTTAAAATTATTTAAAATAAGAATGCAAAAAATTGGAATTTTATAAAATGTTTTACTATTTCAAATAAATAAAGAAAATAAAATAAAATAAAAATGAATTAAAATGAAAAGTAAGCTAGATGAAGGGTTCAGATTGCGCAGGAGATGGATGGAGGGCTAGGATTGGAAGTCTGCTTGACCAAGGGTATGAAGATCCTAAGGCTGTGGTTCAAACTTATGTTTTGCGCGTGATCCAATGGCCAGGGTTTGATCTGAGTTAATTAATTACAATTAATTTAATTAATCAAAATTAAAGTTAAGTGAATTATCTGGGTCGTCCAAACACTAATCTAAACATGATCCAAGGGTCCTCATTCAATCTAGCAACCTAAACCCTAATTAGCCCTAATTATTTTCAGGTGACCGGAGGTAAGCTCCGGTCATCTTCTCCGGCGAGCTCAAAACCTAACTCCACCTACAAGCTACTAAAACGCATCAAACCTGCCCAGAAATGATCCCCAAACATCATACAATCAAAATCAATCATCAAACATCATTTAAACTTCATGAATCAAGCAAATCGAAGCAAACAAATTTCACGGGCAAACTTTCAGAACAACCATACATGCTCATTTCTACACTATTTTCAATTCTAAACACATCAGAATGATCAGCAAAGCATATAGAATCATTTTATAACAAGAAATCAAGGTTCTGGAAAAATTGTTCTTGATGAATACCTGAACTGAACTTCTTCAAAATGGAGCTTTCAGGACCTCCCTCTTGTGCAAAATGACCTCTTTGGACCTCCTGAAGCTAGTGGAGTGCTTAGAATGCTTTGAAAGTGGCTGGTTCTTGAGGTCCAGTTCTGATGAAGCAGAAATCGTGTTTTTGATATGTGGTGTTTCATGCTATTTTGGTGGTTGATTCTTGTTCTATGGATTATATGTGATTGATTGGTGAAGGAATTTTGGAAGTTTGATGGCTGGTTTGAGAGAATCGAAGAGATGAAGCTTTGAGGGAATTTTTTACAATCTGAGTGTATGGATTCTTTCAAGGCTTGAAGTGTTATGTTTTATGAAGCTTAGGGTTTCTATAAACAAATGAAATCAGTCGGAGGAGTGGATATGCACTGTGGGATTGATATGGTGCTATTGGCCAAAAAGTTAAAAGTTTGTGTACTTGAAGCATGGGCCATGGCAGAAGTGATTTGAGGTCTTGGGCTGCCTCAGCTGAGTTCAAGGAGAGCCTTTGGATCGAAATTGGTGAGCTGTATGGCTTGATTCATTAGTTTCCAAAGGTTTTGCATTTTCACAACTTTGACATTTCTTGAGAAGCAAGGCATGAAAACCCTAGGTTCTTGGCCCAATTATGATCTTTAGAAGTTGTTTGATCATGGAATGATGTATTTGAGTGGATTAGAGGTCACACAATGGCCTGAAATACCATTTTTCAAATTTCCCTCTTTGGCATGAACTTGAAAATTACAAGATTTTTCCCAACTTTGATTTGCCATATCTTGAGTTCTAGGATGAATCAAGAGGAGTTCTTGTACTTTTTTGAAAATGGGAAGATCAAATCTACAACTTTCATGTTTGAAGAAAATTCATTTGAAACCTTTTTGATCAAGAAAGAGGAGGTTGAAGATCTTTCCCAATATGGAAAGTTTTCATTACAAGTCATGCCCAAAAATATAAAGTTTTCAAATGGCTCAAAATTCTTCAATCTTGTGAACTTCCAAGCATTCCTAAGATCAAATAAATATCATAAAACCTCAAATTGATAAAGATGACCCTTTGGAACCCTTGTTGGTGGCCTCAGATGCCCTGATTCTGACTTTTCTTGCACAACAAGTTACCATTTAATCAGATGACTTCCACAATGAATTTTTGCTTCAAATTTGATACACATGCTCCTTATAACATATATAGACCAATAGAATCAAGAATGACCAAATTTTTTTGGGTATAAGGGCCTCAAACCCAAAACCCTAATTTCTAGGTCATCTGTGTATGAGCCCTGAGCCTGTCTGGGTGGCTCTGCAATCTCTTGTGCTTTCTTGAATTCAAAGAACCCCTGGAAGCATAATATGATCATAGAAAACTCATGGATCCTCTTGGCATGCTTCATGGCATCTGAGATAGCTCAAACCACTTCTAAGATTCACCTGATCATAAACCCTAGCTATGCAGCTATGCAATGAGTTGCTAAAGGAAAAATATGCAATGTGAGATGGTATGCTTATGCAATGCAATATGCAGGATCACAAGCCAAGGTGTGAGAGAGAAGATAGGACAAATTTGGGGTGTTTACAATCACTCATCCATATCGATCTATGTCATCAAGTACATTAATGTGGTGGTCGTCGGGGTTATGTCACGTTATACGTCAGTGACAACAACCGCGGTGGTCCCATTATTGGTGTATAAGGTGGAACAAATTGTAAAGTTAAAATCTAAAGATAAATAACATTCAGATGCACGCCTAAAGAAACATAATATAATTATTAAAAATATATTGTCCAAGTGGGAGATTGTTGGAATATTTTATAATTTAAATATTATATAATTATTATATTTCAATAATTATTATGTGGGCATATATTTTAATTATATTAGCTATTTATCAAATTAAGAGCCTTAATTGATTAAGTGGTCAAATAAATTTAAAAGACTAATTAGATTTATATTTAATAATTAAATAATTAATTAATTGGATATGAACTTAAATATGAGTGGATGTCAGAATGACCCATTTGGGAATAATGGGAACCCTAATTGACTATCACACTATATATAGGCTATGGTCCCCAATATACTGTACAAAAGCAGTTTATCTCTTCTCTCCATATGAAGAGTGTTCAAGGCATTAAGCGGATCAGTTGAGGAAAATCCACAAGCCAACAAGTGTCAGTCACTTGTCTCTACACTTTCTACCTTTCAAGATTGCCGTCAACAAAACTTTCTCATAGATTCAGGTATTCCTGCAATCTCTTCTCTCATATACTAACATGTCGTAGATTATGTAATTATATACATGTTCGTATTATCTATTCTATTCCGCACTAATGTATATTTCATAATACGTAGAATATGTATATATAATTAATTATTATTTATTTAATTCCAACATATAGGAGATGTTAACTTAGACCCATTTATTTTTTAAAAGGAGTGTTTTATTAACATGGTCCTTAAGAATACACCTTAGGTGTATTTAATTAAAACTTGTTAAAATACACCTTCATAAAATTAGGTGGATGTTTCTTAATAAAACACAATATTTAATTATGTAATGGACAAAGAGCAAGACAAAAACTACTTAAAAAAATTATCTTATTAAAAAAATATACATAACGTGTATAATGATAAATCTAATTTTGAATAGAAAATTAATACATTAAGGAGGTTAAGAAGGCATAAAAATAATAATTATGAAAGTCATCGTATAAAATAAACTAATAATCCACAAGGAAAATGAGAAAGATAAAAAAAACTATAATACATTATCATTATTCAATTATGTATCGAACAAAGAGCAAGATTAAAACTTAAAAAAATTTATCTTATTAAGAAATCTACATATAAATCTAGTTTTGAATAGAAAAATAATACATTAAGGGGGAGGCATAAAAAGTAATTTATGAGAGTCATCGTATAGAAATAAATTAATAATCCACGAAGAAAAGAAGAAAGATATGAAAATATAATACAAATAATCATTGGTGTAAAATAATAAATTATGTCAGAACATGCATACAAGTTGCTTATTATTTTAAGTAAAGCAACACAAGTTTTACTTATAAAGAAGTTTTAAGTCAGAACTTGCATACAAGTTGCTTATTATTTTAAGTTGCTTATATATATATATATATATATATATATATATATATATATATATATATATATATATATATATATATATATATATATATTCATAAGCATAGACAATGCAAATAGCAAGAAGGCATGGCTGAAACTTGTTCTTTGCACATAGCAATGTTTCCATGGTTTGCAATGGGACACCTAACTCCATATCTTCATCTTTCAAACAAATTAGCGAAAAGAGGACACAAAATATCATTCTTGATTCCCAAGAAAACACAAACCAAGTTAGAACAATTCAATCTCTACCCAAACCTCATCACTTTCTTTCCTCTCAATGTTCCTCACGTTGATGGACTCCCCTTTGGTGCTGAAACCACTTCAGATGTTTCTTTAGCTTTAGGTCCACTCATCATGACAGCTATGGATCAAACACAGAACCAAGTTGAACTTCTCCTCACTCAACTAAACCCTAATATTGTTTTCTTTGATTTCTCTTTTTGGCTACCGAAAATAACCCAACGTTTAAAAATCAAATCTTTTCAATACTTCATTGTTAGTCCAGCAACAGTTTCATATACTACTTCTCCATCAAGGATGTGTAAAGGTATAAACTTGACTGAATTTGATCTTATGAATCCTCCAAAAGGGTACCCTATTTCATCTTTCAATCTTTATTCTCATGAAGCAAAGTTTCTTGCTTCAAAAAGAAATTTTGAATTTGGAAGTGGGGTTCTTTTCTATGATAGGCTTTACAATGGTTTGAACTTAACTGATGCAATTGGGTTCAAAGGGTGTAGACAAATTGAAGGGCCTTATATTGATTACATCGAACAAGAGTTCGGTAAACCCGTCTTTCTTTCCGGACCTGTTATACCTGAACCACCAAAAACACTTTTAGATGAAAGATGGGGTTCTTGGCTCGGTGGATTTAAGGATGGTTCAATAGTTTATTGTGCACTTGGAAGTGAATGGAAATTATCAGAATATCAGTTTCATGAATTGCTGTTAGGACTTGAGTTAACAGGTTTTCCTTTTTTGGCAATTCTTAAACCTCCTATCGGTTACGAGACGATCGAAGAAGCTTTTCCGGACGGTTTTAAAGAAAGAGTGAGGGAAAAAGGGATTGTTCATAGTGGATGGATACAACAACAACTGATTTTAGAACATCCTTCTGTTGGTTGTTTTGTAACACATTGTGGCGCGGGTTCCTTGACAGAAGGGCTAATAAATAACTGTCAGATAGTGTTGATGCCGCATTTAGACAGTGATCATATCATTAATGCAAGGATTATGAGTAGGGAGTTGAAGGTTGGAGTTGAAGTGAAAAAGGATGAAGATGATGGATTGTTCACAAAAGAAAGTATTTGTGAAGCTGTTAAAGTTGTGGTGGATGATGAGAATGAGATTGGTGTAGAAGTTAGGACTAATCATGCTAAAATGAGGAACCTCTTATTAAGCCATGATTTTGAGTCATCATGTGTTGATGGTTTCTGTGAAAAGCTTCAAGAATTAGTTGGGTTATTTTCTAAATAGTAAAAAAATGTATCCAACTGTAATTTATCGTTGTATAACTATTTAAGTTTTCAATAAATAAAAAGTGCAAATTAAGATTTGATAATGCAAAAGATTGTAATAATACCATTGATGTTGAATTGGAATATTGGAATATTATTTACTATGTTATAGAATTGATAGAGTTCTTATTTATTAGTAAACTGAAATAGCATGATATAATATTGGAGTTCAAAGAACACTATTTGTAGCTTCTCTCTCAAAAGAAGTTAAATGTATTTCTCTACATAATCCATGGCTGGAGCAGTAAGTGGGAATAAATAAAAGGGTCTTTCTTTGGATCAAATTTCCATGTTTAATTGCACCTATATAGTATATTCTAGCAACTCTCTTTGTTCCGGTAACTATTCTGTAAATTAATTTAACTATCAATTACCAACTATAAATTTATTAATAAAATATACATGTAAACTACCAATAATTCTGTTCACTTAAAAAAAATATTTAAAAAAGATTAAAAATAATAAATAAATTTAATCTCCAAATTAATTCATTTTACTTCATTCAAATGCTACAAAGTATTAAGCTCTTATTTGACACTTTTTCAACTTTCACCTTTTCATCAATTTTAACCGAATATCTATTTAATTTTAATTAATATTTTTAATAATTTTTATTATTTGAGATACAAAATTTTTATTTTTCAAATATCAAAATTTCTCTTTTTTTCACATGTTACTTATCAACAAAATATCTATGTTATTTTAATTAACAATTATTTTTGTTTGAGATAAAAAAAATATTATTTTCAGATGTCAAAATTTCTCTTTTATAAGATTATTTATATTGCATTTTTTTAATAGGCAAAAGAGTATTACTATCGGAGGTACTAGGGGTACCATAACCCATTTACAACCACAAAAAACGATTCAAGGAATCAAGTTCAAAAAATCAGAAGAACAAACAAGGATAATTAACCCATTCATAGTAATTACAATTGCAAAGGAGTTTGTCCTTCTTACCGAACCACCACCAAGATAAGAAAATTATTCTATTGAAAACAAAATTAGCGTCCCAAACTTCATCGTTGAACAAAATTTGATTTCTTGTATACCATAGACTCCTACAAACAATTATCCACATACCTACCACACTGCTAACAGCTGCAGAGTTTGCGCTGAAAGTATAGAAGCACCACTTTAAATGTGGAATGAAACCTTCCAAATGAGGGGGATTGATCCCAAGCCAATCACAAACACGTCACCAAATAATGTTACTCTTAGGACACACACAAAGAGAATGGGATATCGCTTCGGGGGAGAGAAAGAAAAGCACACACACACACACACACACACTTGTTCATGTTGGTTCAGAGGAAGCCCGCACGAAAGAAGGTTATCTCTAGATGGAGAACGATTCCAACACATTCTCCACATAAATATTCTTGCTTTTAGCGAGACCGATGAATTCCAAATGAAATTGAGGGCACTTAGAAGATTCCCATCCAAAGTATCATGATGCATAAGTGATACCAATCTGGCATAATATGACTTAACAGTGAAGACCATGGTGTCGGAAAAAGACCATATGACAACGTATTTCCTCCGACGACTAAGAGAAATGTCCAGAAGATGAGATAACAATTCAGATTTTTTGTGACATAAAGCTTCGACATAAAAACCCATGTACGACTCCGTAGCCAGCCTATTTGTGGCAACTGTCGGTCCCGAGATTTCCATCCTAATACAGACGCGAAAGTGGCGCGGAAAAGGAAGAATCGCCAGCCAGACATTTTTATCCCGAAGGAAGGGTAATGCTGCACAAATCCGGAAGAAGGAGAAAGCGGGGTCTCGCAAACCAAAGAGAAATGGTAAGAGAGACGGTTACGAAAAAGGAAGGTATTAGCACCCAGATCATCCATCGTACTTGACGGGATCCACGCTCGCTAGCACTGTTTCAAAGGGTGAGGGTATCTACTAATGTTGCAATTACTACTGGAAAGGACTAAAAAGAAATAAGGAAGAATGAGATGAAAGGATAAGGAGATGAAATGGCACGAAGAATGAGGAAAGAGACTGAAGGATTATGTTCGCCAAGCCTCGTCGCTTGTGTCTACGTATTCCCTTTATGCAATGAGAAATTCAGAACATCGTAGTTCTACTCAATAAGACTGACATAACTTGCTTGTGTTTTTAGGGTTTGAATTACTTATGCCTATGCTCAGGTGTCTGGCTCGAGTGCATACCGTCTTGCAAATGACAAGTAGGAGTAAGTTCTTTCGTTTAAAATGAGGGATATGAGAAGAGAATCGAAGGAAAAACACTTATTGTTTGTTTGAAGTTCTTTAGAATCTTTTTATTTGAGAATTTGCATAGAAAAAGTGTATTCAAGTCTCATTCAATGGAGTGTGTACTTCTTACATCACTCCAAAATGGAATGAAGACGAAGCACACTAAGTATGGAGAAGACCCCATAAACTTAGTTCCATTGATCAAGGATTAAGCACACTAGCCTATTTTCTTTATTAAGTGTTTTTGTTACTTTTGAATGAAGAAGAGTTTTTTTGATTATTTGTGAAACAAACTTCATGTTGAAGACTTATGCATCATGCTAGAAAAGCTCACATTACCCGATGATGGAATAGATGCAAGTGCCCCATAGAATAAGGCTCATGGCACATGAAGTTATTTCAACCTTTATTAGGTGTTTTTGATTTGATTTTTTGAGATGAGAAGAGAGAAATACCCAAAAGAGCAAATGGTAAAAAAGCTAAAGGGGAACTATCAATCCTAAGAGTTATCATGCATGGATGACCTAGGGTTAGTATGGTTTGAAGAGCACTATCCTAAAAGAAAGGAGAAGGATAGGAGAAGAAAGAAGAAGAATGAGAAGAAAAAGAAGAAAGCAACTTACTTCCAAGATGGAAGCTAAGTTGTTTCTAATAGGGATGAGAAAAGATTGTACAAGCAAATCATATTTAAATGCTTAATAATACACAAATTGAATGATTAAAAGGTGAGGGAAGAAGTTAGAATTTGGGTGCACACTCACACTCTTTACACTTACCATAGCCCCTGAAAAGGTTAGCAAAATGAATCACAAGTGAAATAAAATAACACAAAGAAGTCAAAGAAGTCAACCAATAAATGAGAAAAGGTTCTAAGGTTTGAAAATATATAAGGTTAGAACCTAGGTATAAAGGTATTCACCTAGGATTAAGATGCCTAAGGATACAAAACTAAGTCAAAGGAAATTTTATAACACCACACAAGTTTATGTGATGCCAAACAAATGAAGTATGAATGCATATGACTTATGAACTTGAACAAATGCATGTATGAATGTCAAAGTAAGAATTGAATAACCTATAATAATGTGTGAAAATTCTATGTGATGAGAATACAAAGCCTTGACGAGATGGTTCAATAGGAAGAAGCAAGTAACACCAAAACAATGTCACACAAGAAACATAAGGCAATTACTTGAGATACAAGTCACAAATCAATGATGAAATGAACAAATGGATGCATATGAGTATATGTCAGTAGCATATGGAAAATGTGAATTCACTATGATGCATATGAATAAACATACAAGATTGGTTCATGATGATTCAAATGTAAGAAGATAAGTGGAGGAAGTAGTGCAACAAGTAAACACTTAACATTTATGGTCAAAAAGTTTCATATTATAAATGCATGACATGTGAAATGAATGAGGATGAATTTAAGTCAGTAACATAAATCTTATGATATGAAAATTAAATAAATGAATGATCATACTTTATGCAAACACAAGGCATGTTGAGCACAAGAAGAGATGAGATGGGAAATTAGGTCAAAAGTTCAAGTTATGATGCACAAGCACTAAACAGATGCAAACACAAAGTAAATGACATATAAATGCTAATAGAGGACCAATAATCTTCTAATGATGACCTATAATTTTACAAATAATATTCTAAAACAATGGCACAAGTGCCTTCTAAAGAACTAGGTTTAAAGTAAGAAAGAAATGGTTCACAAATGTTGCTTCAATCACAAGGCACCAAACAATTAGCAAACCACTTGTAAAAAATATAACAATTAGTCACAAACGACCTAAGTCAGAAGCAAACAACATGTTAAAATATCATTGCAAAGCTCAAAAGAAAACTAGGTCAAAAGATGCCTCAAAGTCACAAAGAATCACACAATGCATATTCTCAAAGATGAATCTTAAAAGGCATGATAAAATGATTTTAAAAATGCAAGAAAAATGTTTTTTAAAACTTCAAGATAATACTCAATTAATGCAAAAAGAATGGATGGAAAATGTTTTAGGATCTAAGAGAAATAAAATGTTTAAGTTCAAGTATAAAAGAAGATGTCAAATGAAAAAGAAATAAAAAGGAAATTCAAAATAAAATCTAGAAAAACAATTGAAAATAGGGAGGGGGTTCAGACAAAGAAAAATCATAGTTAAAATGTTTGCATGGGCCTAAGTTGGGGGTGTAAAGTGCAAGGGGAAGCCCAATCCACTAGGGCACACAATATACTAGATTAGGGTTGACACTCAGTCAATACGTTGACTTATTGAAAGCCACAAGATCCATCCAGTCAGATATGATTTACCAAGTATGCATATCAAGCGAACATCAAGTAATGATTAGGCTAGTAACCATACACACACACACACACACACACACACACACACACATAACAAGTCAACATTCAAATAGATGAAGTGAGAGAGCCACGTGAGGAACACATGCCTCATTAATGCATTGGCAAGATCTGGAACGTTCACAAAAAGAGATCCAATGGTTGTGTTATGTTATGGACATGACCTAGGGTTTATGAAGCTTCGAAGATTCAGTCCACCAGAGAAGATTCTGGTCATCTTCTCCGGTGAGGTAACCACCACTGCAACTTTTGAAAACTCCAGAAACTAACAATAAAATCAAAAAAAATTCTTCTGAAAGACAATAACGAAAGAACTCGCTTCGACATATCTCTTTGCAAGACGGTAAATGCACTCGTACTGGACGAGCCTACAACATTTGAGCATAGGCATAAGTAGTCCAATTAATAAAAAACGCAAACAAGTTTTCGTCTTAGTTACGCGAACTACATCGAATCTGATTCTCCTTTCCCATGAGATACGTAGGAAGTGGGGTAAGGCCCATTCAATCACATTCTTTATTTTCCCTACATTTTCCCCATTCTTTCTCTCTTATTCCAGTTTCAGTAGCGGTTTTTATTCAGTAATAGTATTTTTCCTTACCCTTTGAAGCAGACTAACAAGTGTGGATCTCATCGAGTACGACAAACGATCTGGGGTGCTAATACCTTCCCAGGTCGTAACCAACTCCCGAACCGAGTCTCTTTGGTTTGCAGGACCTTGTTTTATCGTTTTCCTTCGGTTTGTGCAACATTACCTTTCACATTCATTCGGGATAAAAATACATGGATGGCGACTCTACCTTTTCCGCGTCACTTTCGTGTTTGTACTAGGATGAAAATCCCGGGAGCGACGCAGACCAAGGAAGATTTTAGGCGAGGGTTGAGTTTGGAGAGAAAGACTTACTTCATAGCCACATGTTAACCATTTTATCTTTGTTCAGCTTTCCATACTATGGAGAAAGAACCTTGTCCGATTTTGGACTTCAAAAAAGATAGAAACTATTTAACTGATCATATGTATGTGTTTATGACTATCACTTTATCACTAAAAAATATAACACTTTAAAGAATTTAAAATTTTGATCTATCTTATATACCTACGATTGCTATACCATTCTTGCACGCCCAACCATAACGAAAACGGGAAGATGATTTTCCATCAGCGACAACATCAAGAGAAGAAGAAATCGTTGATCCCAAAAGTCTCTGGAGCAGTTTTGCATGTCCCAACCCAATATCTTCCTGTTACAAGATTTTAGATGACTAGTCTGGGGATGTGGAATGACTGCCCACACTAGAGTTATTAGCATCAGATTATATGTTATACAAATTTCTATTTCTCTTCCAATTACTTGAAAATTCACTACCACTTTTGAGCATTCTCAGCAAGTTCTTATCATACTATAGACCCTGCATAAGAAACATGTCACAAAAAATTGGTTATATGAATTGATAGTGATGTTGTCCACTTGACTATGCATAAACCATAATCTATAAGTTACTTTATTCCCATTATATACCTGGAAAAATGTTTTAGTGGCATGATTGGGTTCTGTTGGGAACTCGATCATTCTAAATTTGATTAATGAATAAATCGATGAGACTAACTCATCAAACAAAAGGCAAGAAATGCTTATAATAAACACACAAGGACTCAGCAGAGACAATGAGAATAATAGAAATAGACCTGAAACATATAAATAAATATAAAAATAATTTCTTTAAGACACCAAGTAACTACAATGACCATCATTTTCAAAGCCCACTTACTCCTAACCATGATACTAAATATAGGCTTCCGATAAGAGTTTTCAAATAAGAACTAAAAATGGTTTATAAAAATATTTAATAGCTGAAAAAAATCAAGCTTATTTTCTAAAGAGATATGAACCCTAATGTTTTACCTAAAAGAGTAAATCCTTATGTTTTACCTAAAAATTTAAACCCTAATGTTCTACCTAAAAATTTAAACCCTGATTGAAAACAGAAAACAAACAAATTAGTCTGGTTTTCCTCCGTTCATGTCGTCATCGAGTTGTGAGAATGATTGTGCGATAATGAGAGATGATAAAGGTTTCTCTGATGTGCAACGAGACAATGGTCGTGCGATGATGGAGATTTAGTTTTCTCAGATATACGATGTGAGGAAGAAGATAGAGCCTAATGAGATGAAGGAGATGGATCTCTATGAGATGAAGAAAACATATTGAGATAGAAATTGGGTTCAAGAGAATGGGTTTTGATCGATGCAATAATTAGATTTGATATTGTTTATTATTTTATTTACATAGTTTTAATTTAATAACACCCAATAATTCATATATTACCCAAATAACATTTAATAAAATATATTATATTTATTATTATGTTTAAGATTAATATTTAGAGTTATTAAAATAAATAATTATTTTTCAGCCAATCTTATTTGACACCCGTTTTACTTTTAACAAGAGTAATAGAGTAATTATTATAGTAACACTTTTAATTTATTATAATAATATTTTTAACTTACACCTTTTTTTTAAATAAGGTGTCTATTGTCATGTACTACTACTTAAAATAACATTTTATTGACAAATTTGCCATCGTGTTTTTTTATTTACACTCGTTTTCAGTATAAGGGGTATAAATTTATAAATTATATTCGTCATTTTGCATTAGTATTTTCAGTCAAGTCTTGCTATTCTTTTTTGTTTAACGCACAGGCTGTTAGAGGGAGAGGTATTGATAACCTTTTACATTTGAAGACAATTGACTGCTAACCAAGTAACCCAAGTAACCCATATGACTGCTAACCAAATAACCCATATGACAACCTGTGCGTTAAACAAGTAACCCATATGACTGCTAACCAAATACTCCCTTCTCTACCTTTAGCTACTTTGGCTTCCTTACAAGAGAAAAACCAATCCACAAAACTGCTTGCTAAATCAAAAGCCTCACCCACCTTGAAATCTAGCCAACTAGCAACATCCTTCCAAATGAGCTTAATGACCAAGCAATCAATAAACAAATGAAAAGACGACTCCGCACAAATACCGCAAAAAAGGCAAGCAAGATCAGTTGAATTTGAAAGTATCCTTCTACGATAAAGAGCATTTTTTGACGGGATACCGTCAACAAGACACCGCCACCAAAAAGCTCTAACCTTAAACGGAGCTACGGTTTTCCAAAGCAAAAGGAAAGCCCTATCACTCCTATTAATCGGGCCATAAGGAATGAAATTAGAGAAAGCTAAAGAGTAACAAGAGCTAACCGAAAAATCTTCCGAGATATTGGGAATCCACCGAACCAAATCACGGTTTTCACTATTTGGCGCAAAATCTGCCAGCATAGACAGTAACTGACCATACTCCACCGCAATCCCCTCAATCCCCTCCGGCCTCGCAGAAACAATCTGCTTACCAGGACAGGCAAGCTGCTGAGAAAATCCCGAAGTCCCTGCTGGCCCGCCTACAGAAACAACATAACTGCGATGCTCCGAACCAGCCAGATTCTCCGCATCTGGGCCTACAATAGTGCACTGCTGATGCACCACCGACGCCTCCTGTGATCCTACTGTAACAACACACCCAGCACCCGAAACCAAAGCCTGAGCTGCAACAGCAGAAAACGGCTGGTCCTGCAACAAACAATTCCTCCCAGTGAGACCAACAGTGCCTGCAAAAGAGACATCCTAAAAAGAAAACAAATTAGCACTGCCACCAGTCACACAACTTCGACAACCCAAATCACTCCAAACCCATCTACCATCCACCCATCTTCCTATGGCCGCTACAGAGACATTTTTCAAAACAAATTCGGAATAAACCTTCGGGAAAGAGCGCGATAAAGGGCCATTGCCCGACCAATCCGCCTTCCAAAAAGAGGAGCCAAAACCATCCCCTAGTAACACTTTGCAATTATCCACTAAAATATCTTTCTTCTTTGAAATAGAACCATAAAAAAGATCCGAGAACCAAGCTGAAAAATTGATGTCTTTACTACGAGAGACTTCACCATTCCACATCATCAGCCTAATATCATCATACTTGGCCTTTAAAACTCTAAACCATAAATCACTCGATCCGTTTAAAATTTTCCACCTCCACTTATTGAGAAGCGACACATTGAACACATCCAATCTTTTCAAACCAATACCGCCTAGAGAAAAAGGAAGACATAATGACTCCCAATTCAACCAATGGATTTTCCACTCTACTTCCGAGCCACCCCATAGGAATCTACATTGAATCATCATCAACTTCATCCACACCTTCTTAGGAGCCTTGTAAAAAGATAATTGAAAAATGGATAAGCTACTAAGAACGGATTTGATGAGGGTAATCCTCCCACCAAAAGATAAGAATCAACCATGCCAAGAGGAGAGCCTTTTACCGACCTTAGCAATGAGAGAGTTCCAAGAAGAAGCCCTTCTAGGATTCGCCCCTATAGGTATACCAAGAAAAGTAAAGCAATGCGACTCCGATCTACACGAGAGGAAATTTTCCGCCGCTTCTATAAATCCGTATCTAACATTGATCCCAATGATTTTACTTATTTGGAAGTTTATGCCAAGTCCGGACACCATCTCAAAAGCCCTAAGGACCGGCTTGATAGCCCACAAATGATTCCACCCACCATCACCGACCAAAAGGGTATCATTCGCAAATTGAAGAACATCAATGAAGCAAGACCGGTTAATAGAGAAACCGGCAAAATCCCCCCTTATAACCGAATTGCGGATAAGCCCCGAAAGCCCTTCCATGACTATAACAAATAAAAACGGCGATAGAGGGTCACCTTGCCTCAAACATCTTTCCACCACAAACGCCTTCGTCGGACTACCGTTAACCAACACAGACATTTTACTAGAGAAAACCATAGCTTCCATCTAACTAATCCACACACCTCCAAACCCCATCTTTCCCATCATGTATCTAAGGAAATTCCAAGAAACCATATCGTAAGTTTTTTCGAAATCCACTTTGAAAAGGGTGCATTCTCGATTTTTCTTCATCGAATAATCCACCAATTCATTAGCCACTAAAACCCCATCAAGAAGTTTCCGGCCCGAAACAAAAGTCGTTTGATTAGGAGCAATAATGGAGTTTAACACCAACTTTAATCTTGAAGCAAGAAGCTTAGCCAAAGCTTTGTAAAGACAACCCACAAGACAAATCGGTCTATACTCATCAAGACCTAAGGGATTGTTGTTCTTTGGAATAAGGGTAAGGAAAGAGGAAATGATTGCCTTAGATAATAAAGCACCTTTATGAAAATCCGAGAAGAAACGAAAGAAATCTTCCTTTAAAAAATGTCAACATTTCTTAATGAAAGTGAAAGAATAACCATCCGGCCCCGGACTCTTAGAACCACCACAACTCCAAACCGCCTCTTTAACCTCATCCTCCGAGAACGGAGCTTCCAACAACTTATTTTCCAAATTCGATAAAGCTTTAAAAGAAACTCCATCCAACAAAGGTCTAGCCGAATCGGGCTCTTTAAACTTAGCCCCAAAATGATCCCAAACTTCCTTTTTGATTTCATCCACCGAATCCACCACTCCTCTATCCGTGTTAAGATGGCCCAAGAAATTCCGCCTCCTCCTATCCTTCATTATACCGTGAAAAAATCTCGAATTATCATCCCCCTCATTCAACCACTTCAATCTAGCCTTTTGAAGAATCATATTCTCTTTTATCTTCAAATTCAACCAAAATTTCCTAGTAGCCTCTTTTCTAATGTTGTTAACAACCTCCACTTGAAGATCCTCGCACACCGCAAGAGTAACATCTCCTTCATTAATCCCCTTAACCCCTTCCTCCACTAAGAGATCAAACTTCCCGAAAACCTCCATGTTCCACTTCCGAAGACAAGGCTTAAGCAACCGTAATTTTTCTTTAAGGACAAAATCACTTCTTCCGGACACCTTCAAATTGTTCCATTCCGTTTCCACAAACGAGAGGAAACTTTTGTTGTCGAACCATAAATTGTTGAATTTAAATGGTTTGGGGCCCCAATTAGAGTTATCTGCCACCAACCAAACCGAACAATGGTCCGAAATATCCCTCTTACCGACCTTTTGGCCAACTATGCCCAAATCCAAAATAGCAACCTCCCATTGATATCATGTGTGTTTCTTGTTTAGCTTTGAAGGAAGATTTTTTTCATCATTTAATCTTGTGTCATTTTGCTTCAAGAGTTTGGAAATTCATGGAAGAGTGTCTTAAGATGGATCATATTGTTGAATCCTCAATCCTTAATCACACTGAAAAATTCCATGTTAACATGAGTGGAACAACAAACAAGAATAAAAGGATGTTAATTTGGCTTGCAATTTGTTGGTGCTTGTGGCTTGGGAGAAATTATTTCATTTTCAACAATAATACGGTGAATAGGGGAATAAAGGAAACAACTTATTACATTAATTTTTTTTCGTGGAATTGAATTGTAATAGATTTGAAGATTAAATTAGTTTAATTTTTTTATAATTTATGTAGAAATCCTATAGATTATCTCAAATTACACTAATCTTATAATTTTCTTAATTTTCTTGAGCACGAATTGTGCTCCTTTTCAAACAATTTTCTTATTGAAAAAAAAACAATTAAATTAAATCATGAACCATTGGTTATCAATTTTTTTTATAAGAATCAAATATATTAAAGAGAAACAAAGTAAAAAAAAAAACAGAAAAAATATAGAAAAAACGGGTGTCAAAGTAAAAAAAAAAAATGAAAGAAAAAATATAGAAAAAATGGATCATCTAAGAAACAATAACAGGTGCCATTTTCAATCGTTCCACCTGTTATCAACTATATGATATAAACTATTTTTACCAAATAGTTGATAGTTTATGCAAATTGAGCCTAAGTATCATCTTATAATAATAAAATAAATAGACGCATACAAGTTTTTATATTTATAAAATATAAATATTTACCATAATTTTAATATATTTGTGAATTTAAAAAAAAAAAAAGGTGTAATTCATGCAAAACTATGATATACTTTTTCTCTCGCACATAATCCTTCCATCTCCATGTTTAGCACTTTCTATCTTGAGAAATCACCCATTTTTTAAACTTTGACTTTCTGTCCAACGCCAAATTTGAAGAGACAGCGTTGCAAAGATCTAAGAACATTCATTGCATGCAAAAAAAAACAACCCTTATTGTGTCTCTCTTGTTTATTTTTGTGTCTATTTAGAAAATCACATTCTCAACTAAATATTTAGAATTGCAGTTTCATGAAACTGCAATTGCGACAATAATATTACGGTGAAGCAGTCATCACACAATACGTGTTTGACAGCTACATCAATCATATTCTAACTGTCGCAACCATTTAGTTTTTTTTTTTATTGAAACCAATTTTATTATTTAAATAGATCAATGGTCTTTTTTGAAACATATGAACGAAAACAAATTAGCATGTTTTCTTCATCATGTTATGGTTTCAATTTCCTTTTGCTTTTATCTATATTATTAGGATTTAGCACATTAGTTTTTGGAGGAAATTTCAAGACCGATTTTGATAATCTTTTTGGAGATGAAAGGGTTAATATAAGAGATGATGGCAATAGCCTAACCCTTACCTTGGATGAATATTGTGGCTCAGGCATTGTGTCCAAAAATGAGTATTTATATGGAAGATTTGATATGGATATCAAGCTTGTTCCAGGAAATTCCGCAGGAACTGTCACAGCCTATTATGTATGTTAAATCATATATATAATCTGGAAGTTTTAGACAGCCTATTATGTAGAGAATTTTTTTAAACTATTGCTAATATTTATATATATTTTGATGTGCAGCTAAGTTCGGTAGGAGCACAACATGATGAGATTGATATAGAGTTCTTAGGAAATTTGACTGGTGAACCTTATCTTCTCTCAACAAATGTATATGCTGATGGTGTTGGAGGTCGTGAAGTTCAATTCTATCTTTGGTTTGATCCAACAGAAGACTACCACACATATTCCATTGATTGGAACCCTGATCGAATTATGTAAGTAATGCAATTATGGATGTGGTATATACATTAAATGTGATATCATATTTTTATTAATATATGTTTATTATTTTTGTAGAATTCTTGTGGATGGCAATCCTATAAGGGTGATGCTCAATAGGCAAAGCATTGGTGTTCCATTCCCAACAAAAAGATCAATGAGAATATACTCAACTCTTTGGAATGGAGACTCTTGGGCAACAAGATGGGGTGAGGTGAAGATAGATCTCTCAAATGCTCCATTTATAGCTGGTTTCAAGAACTTCAATGCCGATGCATGCATTGCAAAGAAAGGTAACAGTTGTGGGGATTTCAATGCGGGAAAAAATAGAGGTCTTGGTATTGAAAGCAAGACAAAAATGAAAAAAATTCTTTCAAAATGGGTAGTTTATGATTATTGTAAAGATTTGAGACGTTATGCTCATGGTCTTCCATATGAATGTCGAAAGGAGAATATATTACAACTTGATTAGATGTTGTTGGAAATGATGATATCATGAAAGAAAAAGTGGATTGACTACGACTTATCTAAGATGTAGTCATATACCATAATATGTCTGAATTTCCATGGAAAGGTTATCATTGTCCTTTCAAAGTGAATGAACTTTTCTAGACTTAACACTTTTGATAGATGTAATTGAGCGATCTTATAAGTAATGGATGGTTTTTGGTTTTGCAGTTGAACATAATTAAACATATGTTAGTGATGTCATCTATTTAATCTAACGGAATCGACTTGCATGCCATGTTATTTAAAGTTAATATCATATTTGACTGCTTGCTATATTGCGTGAGTGACAAACCTCCCTAAATTATAACTAATTTTAAAAAATTCTAATCATGTGATTATCAATTGGTTTAAATAGGGTTGTTCGAAAAATCCATAAACTGAACCGAACTGTCGAACTGAAGTTAAAATAACTAAACTGTTATATTTGATTAGTGAATCGAACGATATTGCATAAAACGGTTCTAGAACCGAACCGAAACTATAACCAAATCGAACCGAAATTAAAATCGAACCAAACCAAAACTGAAAATAAACTTTTACTATAATCCAGTTTGATTCGGTTCGATTTTCTCATAGAACTGAATCGCAAACAACCATAAGTTTGTTTGAAGAAAAAATGAACAAGAAACTTCAACTTTAAGTTAAGAGATATAAATTTGGCCATAATTCCTCTTCTATTAAACATCATATTTTATTATATTATATGAATCCAATTTATAAAACATGATGCATGCACATTCAATAAAAGAAAATAAAAAGCAACAAATCATGTTCAATAATATTTGATGCTCAGAAAGCCAAGAGAATTTTGATTAAGACATTTAATTAATGATTCTAAGACTCGGGTAGTTCAGCATCTCATCAAACATAAGTGAAAGATAATAACTAGAATCAAAGCAGAATCCAATTTTTCTAAAAGTTATGCAGAGTTAAACTTAAACTATGGAAGATAATTTAAGCTTTATGATGATATTTTTAAAGCGAAGTATGTTTACTAACTAGAATCTAAGTCACAATATCTTGTGATATCAATCATTTTAAATATTGGAAAGGTATAACAATTTAAATGATAAGACAATCAAATCATAATTCCAGAAAGGATATTCAGATTTGAAGTTAAACAATATTTTTAACCTAGAAATGTCTTTTAGGCAAAGAGAAGAACATATTCATGCGAAATTTTCACATCGGCTATACACATGTAAGGTCCATAAGCAAAATTTTCACAGGAAAAAAATATTGATGTGCATCATTTACGTTATATATATAAAACGTTGCGGACAGCGAACCGACCACATCGCCACAATCTTAACATTTCACCGGACCATTCAATCAGTAGGAGCGACAAACAGTGTGTACAAAGGGTAGGGACATAGTCATCACGACCCATAAGGTTCAATCCCCTGCACAATACCTCCTCATTCCACGTTGAAGACCAGCAATTGCAATGATCTATCCCCTGCACAATACCTCCCCATCCAACCTAAGGTTCAATCGCTCAAAAATCCAAGAATCTCACTCGAACCCTTCACAAAGGATCAGGGTCGGTCGGAGGTGCAACCCATAAGAGGATCCCACTAATCAGCTTCCTTGCGCCTTACGGGTTTACTCGCCCGTTGACTCGCACACATGTCAGACTCCTTGGTCTGTGTTTCAGGACGGGTCGAATGGGGATACCACAAGCCGACGTCAGGACCACGCAAGTGCTGAAGCACGCCAAAATAGCATGCGCTGCCGTTCACAACCGTGATGATGACGTCTCACCAAGCATTTCAACAACCCAGACTTGGGACACGCTCATAATCCGCGTCGGTTGATGTCTCGAGTCGATTGACAGACCGACACGAACCGTTCCACATCGCCGGCCCCACTCTGATTCCTTCCCGACAATTTCAAGCACTCTTTGACTCTCTTTTCAAAGTTCATTTCCTCTTTCCCTCGCGGTACTTGTTCGCTATCAATCTCTCGCCAATATTTAGCCTTGGATAGAATTTACCGCCCGATTGGGGCATCATTCCCAAACAACGTGACTCGCCGACAGTGCCTCGTCGATAGTGTCCGAGCACAAAAGGGCTTTCACCCTCTCCAGCGCCCCCTTCCAGGGGACTTGGGCTCGGTCCGTCGTTGAGGACGCTTCTCCAAACTACAATTCAAATGCCGAAGGCGACCGATTCTCATGGTGGGATTATCCCGGTTCTCTCACCGTTACTAAGGGAATCTGTGTTAGTTTTTTTTCCCTGCTTATTGATATGCTTAAATTCAGCGGGTAGTCCCGCCTGACCTGAGGTCTCATCACGAGCGTTTAGAAACGCATATGGGTAAAAGAGGTCAAATTCAATAGAGCAACACATGATTGGTCTCGTGGGTCACACAACCACCATTTATCATGGCACGCCCTACCAATGTCTCAATTTTCAACAAACCATGAGACGAAAGAGCTCACGGGATGCCAACATCCACCCTGCACAATTCCTATCAAAAGGAAGTTAATAGGAGGATTCGATATGTGACAACCAGGCAGACTTGCCCTCAACCTAATGGCATCAGATGCAACTTGTGTTCAAAGACTCGATGGTTCACGTGATTATGCAATTCACACCATGTATCGCATTTCGCTACGTTCTTCATTGATGCAAGAGCCTAGATATCTATTGTTGAGAGTTTGTTTGAACATTAAAATCTTTTATCCTTTTTTCTGGCGATTCCTCAATCATTAGATTACTCTTACTGATTGGTGATTTTTTTTTGGATTTCACTCAATTCTTCTTTTTTTAACCTCCTATTTTTGTTTTCTATTTCTTTTAAATCTTTTAATCTCGATTTAAACAGTCCTTTCAATCTCAATCTCAGAGTAACCTTTAAAAACACATGGTCACCTTCTTCAAACTCTAAAGGTCTCCTACGATTATCCACATAACTCTTTTGACGATCTTGTGCTTGTTTAAATTTGTCATGGATCATTCTAAACTTTTTTGTAGTCTCTTGAATAATATCGGGTCCCAAAATCATATCTTCACCAACCTCAGCCCAACACAAGGGTGTTCTGCATTTCCTTCCATACAATGCTTTGTAAGGAGCCATACAGATACTTGCATGGTAACTGTAGTTGTATGAAAAATCAATCAATGGTAAAAGTTCCTTCCAATTTCCTCTAATTTTAAGAACACATGCTCTCAACATGTCTTCCATACTTTGTATCGTTCGTTTCATCTAACCTTTTGTTTGAGGATGATTTGACGTACTCAAACACAACTTCATACTCATAGCTTGTTGAAAAGCTCTCCAGAATTTGAAGTAAACTTTGGATCTCTATCAGACACAATGTTAGAGGGAACATCGTGAAGTCCCACAATTTCTGAAATAAACAACCATGCAAGATGACTTTCCTTGTAAGTAGTCTTTATGGCTAAGAAATGTGCAGATTTAATTAGTCGATCCACAATCACCCAAATAGAATCATATCCACCTTCTGTACGGGGTAATCTAACTGCAAAGTCCATAGAAATATTATCGCAATTCCAAACTGAAATCTCTAAAGGTTGTAATAAACCACCAGGTCTTTGGTCTTCAATCTTTACCCGTTGGCATACCATGCACTCTGACACATACACCACAATATCTCTTTTCCTCATGGACCATCAATAATCTCTCTTTAAGTCTTGATACATCTTCGAAGAACCAGGATGTATAGTAAAAGTACCTTTATGGGCTTCTTCTAAATTCTTCCTTTTTAACACCACATCATTCGGAACACAAATCCTTTGGTTAAATAGAATGACTTCACCTGTAGCTTGTGCGAAACTCAGTTGAACTAACATTTCTTGCAAATTCTCATCTAACATTTGCTCTTGTCGAATTTGATCTCTTAAAGTAGAATTGACATACAAGTTTCCCTTTATCACACTGTCATAAGTCCAAACAAATTGAAGATTAAGATCTAGAAATGTTTCCAATAAGGCATACTCTAACATCATCAATTCGACACTATGAAACACTTTCCGACTTAATGCATCTGCCACTTTATTTTCTTTTCCTAGATGATACTTATCTCTAAATCATAATCCTGTAAATACTCTATCCATATTCTCTGACGCATGTTCAACTCTTTTTGATCGAATAAATACTTCAAACTCTTATGATCGTTGAACACCTCAAAACGTATTCCATACAGATAATGACGCCACACCTTCAGAGTAAACACAATAGCCGCCAGTTCCAAGTCATTAGTTGAATAGTTCTTCTTATGCACTTTTAATTGTCGAGAAACATAAGATACAACTTGACCAACTGTTGCACCCCAAAATTTTCCCTCCCCAAGACAATACATTGTGTACTAAGAGGTTCACAAGGTTCACAAAGTTCACAAGACATCTCATGAGGTTCACAAGGTTCACAAGGGTTCACAATTAGTCAGAAAATTTGACAATTCCCTCAGACAATGCATCCTCCTAAGCAGTGCATCTTAAACTAGGGTTTTGACTTTCATCAGGCTAAATGGACTTCCAAGACTTCAAGTGAGCTTCATAGCATCCTATATGTGTTCAAGAATACCCATGTCAAGTTTCAAGACTTTCCTAAAAGATTTGCTCAGTCAGATGATCAGATAGGCTAAAATCAGTCAAGGCAGTCAAAAAGTCAAAATGAGGTCAACTGTGGTCAAACTTCATGATTTTTTGCCAACATCAATTATATGAAGTAAAATTCATCATTTGATCAAGGGTTGATCATGATTCATCAAGGATATTTCAGATCATCAAGAATCAGGAGTTTCTAAATCAGGGTTTTCACAGGAAAAGTCAATTGAACTTTGACCAGCCATAACTTTCACATGCTTCATCAAAAAATTTCCATCCAAAGCTCATTTTGAAGGAAATTGAATTCTCTACAACTTTGTGTCTCACAAGCCAAACCCAAAAATGCTTCATTTGGAAAGTATGAGCTAAAACATTATAGGTCCTTTTAAAAGTCAACAAAAAGTCAACAACTTCCAAAGAGCATAACTTGAGAATGGTAAACGATATGGACATGAGACCAAAGATGTTGGTTAGAGGACTCTTTAAGCTTTCCAAAATGTCCAAGAAAACCTTCATAGCATTAAAATTGAAGGATTTGAGCCCTTGCAAAGTTGGGAAATTTTTGGGAAGTTTATGAAGCAAATGAGGCCTTAAAACCAATTTTTGCTAAATGAGCCCACCAAATTGCCATCCAATCTTTATAATATCAACAAGCACGACCCAACCCATGCCTTTTCTGATTTTTTATATTTTATTTAATATTTATTTGAATTTTATTCATTAAAATACAAATTAAATTAAATTAAAATATGAAAATCATATATTTGGATGAGATTATGATTCTAGAAGGTCATAAACATCAATTATAGATGATTGATTTGATCCAAATTCGTGCTAGCTTGATTTGGAATGGTTAGATGTGATGTTTTTCAATATTTAAAAGATAGAAATTTCATGATCAAGAAATCATTACAAAGCCCATAAATCCATGACTTTTTGACCTAATTTTCATCTCTATATATACTTGAAGACACTGCAAGCACAAGAGGACGAATTCACAGCCTCAAGAACACATTACAAACTTCAAAATTTCAAGGAAAAAGAGAGATTCGGTTTTGGACTTAGAGGGACTCTCAAGACAAAATAAGGGTTGCAAATCATTCCTTGAAGGTAACTGATTGTTTCTGGATCATAAAACCATCCATTCATGCACTGAATCATGCTAACCGAATCATCACATTCTTGTTTTTTTTTTTGAATTTTCGATTTCATATATTCATGTAATATAAATTGTTTTTTATCATTGATACTTGTTTGTGAAGGTGTCTGGAATGTTTCTGTATGTTTGGATTGAATTTTCATTACAGGTTGAAGGATTCACCATGGTTAGGGTTTCGGCCTCTCGTTTGGGGTTTTATGATAAACCAAATATAAATGACTTTTAAGAACATAGGAAGATCGTATGAGTCATAAGGATCACATTGCACTACTTAATTTGAAGAAATTTTATTGTTTGCTTGCTGTTTGAGTTTCGTAGGTCAAGAACATGGAAGAACACGCAAGAAAATTCGCAGGAAAAGTTGTATGAAAATTCGCAGGTAATCTGAGGAAGAAGATGATCCATTGGCGCCATCTGGAAAATTCAAATTGCAACTTAACATTTTTAGAATTTGTTTATATTATATTTCAACTAACACGCTTGGCTCAGCTGGTTTGGGTGTTTGGTTTGTAAACGAATGGTCTTGGGTTCAAACCTCCCCCAGGCCATTTTGTTTTGTTTTTATTTTTGGTGTTTTTGCAGGTTAATAATAAAAGAATTGTTGCCCCAAACCTTATCACATGCGCGCGCTTGGCCTGGTGGTAGCAGTGTGAGTCCAGGGGAGGCAAGACTTAGGGCGTCGGTTCAATCCCTGCCCCAGGTAAGTTTTCTCATTTTATTTTTATCATTATTTTGTTTTATTATTTTGTTTTATTATGTTGTTTTATAATTAATTCTAATTATATTTAAATAATAATATGTAAATATATATATAATTTCATATTTCTAAAAAAATCCCTAATTTATTTTCTAAACTTTAATTTAGTTTATATTTAATTTAAAATTTGTTTATATTATTATTGTATATTTTTTAAAATAATTTAATTAGTTAATTATTAAAATATTCAAACCCTAATTTTATTTTCCTAAATTTCTAACCCTAATTTCTCACCTTAATTATTATATTTAACTTTAAATATTAAGCTTAATTAATTTTTTCTAATATATAATTAAATAATTAATCATACTTTGTAAATAATTATTATATGATTTATATTTATTCTCATCATCTTATTTCTTTTTTTTAAAATTCTTTAAAATTGTTAATTTAATTTAAAAATATTCTCTTAACTTGTATATATTTTGTATATTTGTGCTAACCTTTTCTTCTTATAATTGTTTTATCACTAATCTTTTAGTTATTATTTATTTTATTATATATTTATTATTCAATCGTTTTTATCATAATGTAACTGCAAAAGCCTTGTAATAGTCGTAGTTTATTATTGTTTTATCGTTTATAAATATTCTTGCCATGGTTAGTAATTATAGGGAGTGATAACGTGTTTGTAAATTAAAATTAATTTAGAATGACTTACTTAATAAGATAAATATATGAATATGAACACTTACTCACGTAAATCGATCTTTGATCGCCATCTCACACTTTCTAAGGGTATTCGTCATGTTGCCTAACTATAAGGTCAAGTAAGGTGTCTTAAAGCAAAGTCCCTTTTCATAAAATATCATCAAGTCCCTTTTAAGATTATAAGATCAAGTCCCTTCGATGTTGCTTACGATAAATGATCTTGTCCCTTCGAATAAAAGATGATAAGTCCCTTCGTATTGCTAAGACACCTTACAGTTGCCTAAACACAGATGTCCCTTCATATGTCCCTCATAACATCCAAGGTAATGACTACCTATTCCTTAATAATAGGGATAGTCTTACCATTGAAAGAACATATAAGAACAGTAAAGATTTAGCATAGGGTAGGTTCCTCTTAAGTACTTGCTCACTTTTCTTCAAAATACTTCATTACACTTCACATTTCAAGCAAATTTTCAAAACAAAGTCTTTATATACATCCATACAAGGATCATTATAAAGTACTTAGAAAATTTTTAAACACACACTACACTTCTCAAAACAGTTTAAAGTGAGCTAAGTAACTAAGAGCCCATGGATAACCATGGATAAAAAGGGTGCTAACACCTTCCCTTTGTATAACCTACCCCCCGAACTCAAAATCTTTTTAAGGTATTTCCTGTTCTTTTATGCCCTTTCCTTTTTGGATAAAATAAAAGTCGGTGGCGACTCTTGCTATCCGCAACATTTAAACTAAAGTCAGTTCTCCCACCGTGTTACAGAACTGGCGACTCTGCTGGGGATTTAATAAAAGAGGGGTACCCTTAGGAATTAGATCACTTTAAAATTGTTTGCCTTGTTTGCTTTATACTTACTTGTTGGGTGCTCTTATGTGTAAAAGATCCTAACCCGGATCTAGTGTACCATAGGTAAATGGCAATAGACCAAGGAAACTATACGGCGTATACCGATATGGTTGATCTGGTGGCCATAGTTAGTGTGACTTCTTGGTTGGTACTTATGTTCCTTAAGTAAAGTTGAGGATAATATGAGGCTGCCATATGTTGTCAATACACTAACTGACTTTTAGAACCCTAGTCATCCCATCTTGGCCCTTAGAAAAGTAGTGAGATAACCGGCTTTGGTGAAGACTGAAGTTGGTTGATACTCGATACTACGCTCATTGAGATTCTAAACTTGGAGGGTTTTGGTTGGCAAGAAAGTTGCCTACTGAACAACCACCCTTGTGAAGGATCAATGATATTGAGATCCCTTAGAACCTGGTTACTTTTGTAGGACAGGATGAACCAACTAAACTTCAGGGGAGGGTACTTACCTTTAAACCTCATGCAAGCCTTTAAACCTAGGGCTATTGTGTGACTTGTTTGTGTGTGCCACATGTTTGTGATTGAGCATAACATCATAACATCATCATGCATCATAAGCATAACATTTTCACTAACCATTTCAAGGACCAAAGGATTTATCTTTGTTCTTTGTTGCAGGTCATGGCTTCTGCTCGTAGGAATACTATTCGGATCAACTTTGTAGGGATACCTCCTAAGCTTAAAGAATTGGTCTCTCAAGTTTCTGAAAACTCCCAATTCATCAAGAGGCATGGTCACCTACTGGATCTAGTCACTTCAGGGTTCAATAAAGACATGATGAGTGTTCTGTTTCAATTCTTTGACCCTAAGCATCATTGCTTCACATTTCCCGACTATCAGTTGGTTCCTACAATGGAGGAGTTCTCCAAGCTTCTGGGTATACCTATTCTTGATCAGAAACCTTTCACAGGCTTAGAGAAGGAGCCTAAACCTGAAGTCATTGCTGCAGCCCTACATTTGAAGAAAGCAGACATTGTCCTGGAAACAAGGAGTGGAGTTAAGGGTATTCTTGCTAAGGTATTGATGGAGAAAGCTCAAGTGTTCCTGAAGGCTATGAGTTATGATGCTTTTGAGGAAATCTTAGCCCTCTTGATTTATGGCTTAGTGTTGTTCCCCAATCCAGACCAGTTTATAGACGTACACGCCATCAACATATTTCTGACTCGCAATCCAGTGCCTACATTACTTGGAGACATCTTACACTTTCTTCATACTCGTACTACAAAGGCACGAGGAACTCTGATGTGTTGTATACCTCTATTGTCTAGGTGGTTTATTTCTCACCTTCCTCGATCAGTGATGAAGAATGAACAAGGGTTCAGGTGGTCTAAAAGAATCATGTCACTCTCTCATTCAGATATTCATTAGTGCTATCGATCTATGGAGAATGTTACTATCATTGACCATTGTGGGGAGTTACCTAATGTGCCACTCCTTGGCATAAGAGGGGGCATTACTTACAACCCTTCTTTAGATCTATGTCAGTTTGGTTACGCTCAGAGTGATGGTCCTCATGATATGCTTATTCAGGGGATTGTATTCGACTACGATAACGATCTTCAAGGTTACCGTCAAAGGTTCATACGAGCATGGGGTAAAGTGAACAAGGTTGACAGCAAGACTCTGGAACCAAAGTACACTATTCCTATGGAAGCTTATCTCAGATGGGTGCGATCTCGTGCTCAGACTCTTATGATGCCATATCTTGTTATCCTGCCAGTTACCATGGAGCCTGTTGCTGAAGGAGATACTTCTTATATCATTCATCATCCAGACATGCCCACTGACATGGAGGAGTTACAGAGGTCCTGGATCCAGTTGAAGGAGCAAAGAGATACTTTTGAGACTCATTACAAAGCGAGTCAAGAAGGAATCATGGAGCTAACAAAACAACTTCACGAGGAGAGGAATCTCAACTCATACCTCAACACAAAGCGGAAACGTCCATGGGAGACTTAAAACCCCATTTTTTGTATTCATTTCATCTTTATTGTAAGCCCAAGGGGAAAACAAGTTTATTACTAATAAAAGTTTACCTTTTTTGTTTAAACAAATTTAAATCCTACGGTCCTTGAAAACATTGCATACGCATTTATACACCATATCATTGCATCACAGGTTTCTTATGTACAGGTATCTTATCTTCTCGCTGTTTATTTCAGCAGAAATGGCTCTTGAACAAACTGTCAAAGATCTCCAGGCTCATAATGCACAATTCCAAGAGTTGATTCTGAATTTGTCCAAGGGACAAGATGAGTTGAAGACACTGCTGGTTAAGAAGAATAAGAAGACTAGAAGACCAGGAGGCTTTATTAATCTGGGAAGAAGGTTCAGAGGTCCTGTCAAGACCAAGGAACAGGTTGATGATTATGAGTCTGAAAATTCTGAGAAAGAGGGAGGAAGTCTCCATGATACTGTGGGAGATTCTGATTCTGAAGCGAATTATTATCATGATCCTAATGAAGATAAGTACAAGATGCTGGTAGACAGGATGAATGCCATGGAGTTACAAAAATCTTCTGGGCTTGATTTTGAAGATCTAAGTTTAATATCTGGAGTGGTTATACCTATTGGTTTCAAGGTTCCTTCTTTCGTAGTGTATGATGGTGTCTCATGTCCCAAGTTGCATCTAAGGTCCTATGTCCGGAGGATTCAACCACATAATGCTGATAAGAAATTGTGGATTCATTTCTTCTAAGAGAGCCTGTCTGGAGCTCAATTGGAATGGTATTACCAATTGGAGAGTGTTAATATTCGTGATTGGAATGATATTGCTGAGGCCTTCTATAGGCAATACCAATACAATGCTGATTTGGCACCTACTCGCATGCAGCTCCAAAGCATGTCCATGGGTGCTAAGGAGAATTTCAAGGAGTATGCCCAAAAATGGAGAGACCTGGTTGGCAGAGTTCAACCTCCTCTGACTGACAGGGAGCTAGTGGATATGTTTATGAGTACGCTGAATGGTCCTTTCTATAGTCACCTCATTGGAAGCTCATCATCTGGTTTCACTGAGTTGATAATGACTGGAGAGCGTGTGGAGAGTGGTATAAGAAGTGGTAAGATACAGGTGGGTGCCTCTTCATCAAGCACTGCAAAGAAGCCCCCTAGTGGAAAGAAGGAGTCTAATGTTGTGTATGGTCAACCCAGCCGTAACAGAAGTCACCAATCTGTGGGAGCAGTTCACATTTCTAATCCTACTCCTGCAGCACCAGTGCCACAACAAAACAATCAACAAAAGCCTAGAAGACAGTTCACTAAGATCAATATGTCACTGGCCCAAGCCTTGCAACACATGTTGAAAGGGGAACTCATTACTTTGAAGTACCCTCCTCAGAATCCTAATACTTCCTCTCCTCGATACAATCCTAATGCACGATGTGCCTATCATTCTAATTGTCCGGGACATGACACCAACAACTGCTGGATATTGAAAAACAAGATTCAAGATATGATTGAAGTTGGAGAGATTGAATTTGACCCTCCTGGGACTCCAAATGTGATTACTGCTCCCATGCCCAATCATGAGAAGACTGTTAATGATGTTGATGAAGTTTCATATGTGTCCTCAGTAGCAGATGTGACTACTCCCCTATCTGTTATTAAGAAGAAGCTGGTGCAGGCTGGATTCTTTCCAGGTTACAATGAAGACTGTTTTTATTGTGCTTACAAACCTGATAGCTACTGGAAGTTGAAGGATGGTATTCAACGCCTCATGGACAATTACACCATATTGTTTGAGAGGACACCTTCTGTGGAAGGTATGGTTGAACATCTAACTCAAGGTACGAAGTTTGAAGAGGTGGACATGGTTGATAAAGTGCCAGTGAAGATTACCTCCAAAGGCCCTGTCAAGATCTCTTCCAAGGGTCCTATCAAAATTACTGTTGAATGTTTGGTGAAGATTGTTGCTGAAGTTAGAGTGCCTCCCATGATTATTACTACTCCTGGTCATGTTCCCTATACTTCTGATAAAGCTATACCCTGGAATTACTGTTTTGATGTTTATATCCATGGTGTTAAACAGGAACCTCTGACTGATACACCTACTACTAATGATAACCTTGATGTTGATAATATTGCTGGATCTAGTAAGATCACCAGAAGTGGAAGAATTTTCTCTCCTCCGGCTGCCTCCAAGAGTGCAGTTACTCCAACTACTACCTCCACTTCTGAACCAAGTACTGATGCTCGGGGCAAAGGTCCTGTGGTTGAACCTGTGCAAGCTGAGGCACTGACTGCTGAGAATCTTTCTAAACAGATGGAAGAAGTGCTGAAGATCATTCACAAGAGTGATTATGATATTGTTGACCAGTTGGGGCATACTCCCTCCAAAATTTCCATGTTGTCTTTGTTGCTGTGTTCTGAGGCTCATGCTAAAGCCTTAATCAAGTTCTTGAAGACTGCTCATGTGCCAAATGAGATTTCTGTGGATCAATTTGAAAATTATGTTGCACATCTGACTTATGATAATGGACTAGGTTTTTCTGATGCTGACCTAACTCCTTCCAAGAGAAACCATAACAGAGCTTTGCATATCTCCATTGAATGTAGGGTCACTACCTTGTCTCATATGTTGATAGACAATGGCTCTTCATTGAATGTACTTCCCAAAGAGGTTCTGAACAAGCTCAGTCCTGAAGATGCTGTGTTAAGACCAAGTAATATAGTGGTAAGGGCCTTTGATGGTTCAAGAAGGGTGGTGCATGGAGAAATAGATCTCCCGATCAAAGTAGGCTCTCAAGTCTTCAATTCAACCTTCTATGTAATGGATATTCGTCCTGCGTACTCTTGTTTGCTTGGGCGTCCCTGGATCCACGGGGCAGGTGCTGTGACCTCCACTCTACATCAGAAGTTGAGATACCCAGTGAAGGGAAAAATCGTCATTGTTTACGGAGAGGAGGAATATATGGTCAGTCATGTGAATACATTTAAGTATGTTGAAGTGGATGGTGAATATGTTGAGACTCCTTGCCAGACATTTGAAGTAGTTCCTTGGGTTGTTCCTGCTACTGAAGCTCCTCCTGTTATTAAAAGAGTTCCTGTGGTCACCAGAGTACCTCCTACAATGGCCTCCCTTAAAGATGCTAGAGCTGTGGTTGAAGAAGGTGGTTGTACTATTTGGGGTCAGCTTCCTGACATTCCTTACAAGTCTGACAAATTTGGTTTGGGTTTCATTGCAGAATCCCAGAAGGTTGTTCGTCGTGCTCGTGCTGTTCGTATCACCAATCAAGGGATCATGAAGGATCAAATCAATGTTGTGGGTGACTATAATGAAGACTACAACCTGGATGACTGGATCTTTCCTACCATGGGTGATGGGCTCAACAACTGGAAGACTGAAGACGTTATTCCTATCTCCTTTAGTCAGGAGTAAATACTATTATTGTGTTGTTATTTTTAAGTTTGTAATTTTGAACAATTAAACTTTTAAGCCTTGTGTCTTACCCGGGGCACAATGGTATGCTTGTTACGGGATGTCATTTCATTTGGTTACTTCATTCAAGAAAAGTCAATGGACGTTTCGTTTTCGTAAATATTGTGTTCCTTTGTCTTTCTTTTATTTTTGTTTTATCAGCTATGTGTTCTTACACACACCCACATCACTAAAATGCAGATCCTCATCCACTCTGGATCCTGTTGATAACAGTTCTACTATTGCCAATTATAATTTCGAGAATCCGATCTATCAAGCTGAAGATGGAAAGGAGGAAGATTGTGAAGTACCTGTAGAGCTTGCTAGGTTGTTACAACAAGAAGATAAAGCTATACAGCCACATGAAGAGCCAATCGAAGTTGTGAATCTGGGAACTGAAGAGAACAGGATAGAGGTCAAGATAGGGGCTGAACTAAAAGATGATGTTAAGAGCTGATTAATTCAGATGTTACGTGATTATGTGGAGATCTTTGCTTGGTCCTATGAAGATATGCCAGGGTTGGATACAGACATTATGGTTCACCGTTTACCGGTAAAAGAAGATTGTCGTCCAAAGAAGCAGAAGGTTCGTCGCATGCGTCCTGAAATGTCAGAAAAGATTAAAGTAAAGGTGATGAAACAGTTTGATGCAGGGTTCTTAGTTCTGACTTCTTATCCTCAATGGGTTGTAAATGTGGTACCGGTACCTAAGAAAGATGGTAAGGTACGTATGTGTGTAGATTACAGGGATTTGAATAAGGCCAGCCCCAAAGATGACTTTCCACTTCCTCATATTGATGTTTTGGTAGACAACACTGCTCAGCATAAGGTATTCTCTTTCATGGATGGTTTCTCTGGTTACAATCAAATCAAGATGGCACCTGAAGATATGGAGAAGACTACATTTATTACACAGTGGGGCACTTTTTGTTATAAAGTAATGCCATTTGGTTTGAAGAATGTCGGGGCAACATATCAGCGTGTTATGGTAGCTTTGTTTCACGATATGATTCATCATGAGATAGAGGTATATGTGGATGATATGATAGCCAGGTCCCAGAATGAAGAGCAACATCTTGATCATCTGCATAAGTTGTTTGAAAGGTTGAATAAATACAAGTTGAGATTGAACCCAAACAAGTGTACTTTTGGAGTTAGGTCTGGTAAACTCCTGGGTTTCATTGTCAGTGGAAAAGGTATTGAAGTGGATCCTGCAAAAGTGAAAGCTATACAAGGGATGCCAGCTCCTCATACTGAGAAGGAAGTTAGAGGTTTCTTGGGACGATTGAATTACATTGCAAGATTTATTTCCCAATTAACTGCTACCTGTGAGCCAATCTTCAAGTTGTTGAAGAAAGATCAGGTAATGGAGTGGAATGACGAGTGCCAGACAGCCTTTGATGAAATCAAGAGATATCTTCTAGAACCTCCAATTTTGATGCCACCAGTTGATGGAAGACCCTTGATTATGTACTTAACAGTATTAGACAACTCAATGGGGTGTGTGTTGGGGCAACATGACGAGTCTGGTCGAAAAGAGCAGGCAATTTACTACCTTAGCAAAAAGTTTACCGACTGTGAAACAAGATACTCACCGCTCGAGAAAACTTGATGCGCTTTGGCATGGGCTGCTCGCCGACTAAGACAGTATATGTTGACTCATACTACCTTGTTGATTTCAAAGATGGATCCAATCAAGTACATATTCGAGAAACCTGCTCTCTCCGGACGAATAGCAAGATGGCAAATGATCTTGACAGAATATGATATACAGTATACTACTCAGAAGGCCATTAAAGGAAGTGTTGTAGCTGATCATTTGGCTCATCAAGCAGTGGATGATTATCAATCAATGAGTTTTGAGTTCCCTGATGAAGACATTATGATTATTACCAAAGAACCTAAACAATATGACGGACCTGAACAAGGATCCCGATGGACTATGGTTTTTGACGGAGCTTCTATTGCACTTGGTAATGGTGTTGGTGTTGTGATCATTTCTCCTGAAGGTTTTCATACCCCGATTACTGCAAGACTTTGTTTCTATTGTACCAATAACATGGCTGAGTATGAGGCATGTATCTTGGGCATCAAAGCTGCCATTGATATGAAGATTCAGTTCCTGGACGTATATGGAGATTCAGCCCTGGTAGTAAGTCAGATTAAAGGAGATTGGGATACCAAGCATGAAAACCTTATTCCTTACAGAGAGCATGTGTTGTCCTTGATCCCATATTTTGAAGAGATTACCTTTGGACATATTCCACGAAGAGAAAATCAGTTGGCAGATGCATTAGCCACCATGGCATCTATGTTTGAGGTTAGCTGGGATGATGAAGCTCCTAAAACTACCATTGATAGATTTTAGAAGCCTGCATACTGCAACGAGATTGACACTGAAGGAGGAGAGGGAAAGCCTTGGTTCTATGAAGTGAAAAGATATCTTGAAACTCAGGAGTTCCCTGAAGGGGCATCTAAAGATAAGAAGTTTCTAAGGAGGTTTTCTGCTAAGTTCTTCTTGAGTAATGGAATTTTGTACAAGCGCAATCATGATTCAACTTTGCTTCGTTGTGTGGATAAGAAGGAAGCAACAGAGATTATGGAAGATATGCATGATGGGATCTTTGGCACTCATTCCAGTGGTCATACCATGGCAAAGAAGATATTGAGAGCAGGTTACTATTGGTCTACCATGGAAGCTGACTGCTATCAACATTCCAGAACATGTCACAAGTGTCAAATCTATGCTGATAAAGTACATATACCTCCAGCTCCATTGAATGTGTTGACTGCTCCTTGGCCTTTTGCCATGTGGGGCATTGATATGATTGGTGAGATCAAGCCTACTGCTTCTAATGGGCATCGTTTCATCCTGGTTGCTATTGATTACTTTACAAAGTGGGTGGAGGCAGCTTCATTTGCATCTGTTACCAAGAATGTGGTGGCTCGATTCATTAAGAATAATCTCATGTGTAGGTATGGCATCCCTGAAAGGATTATTACTGACAATGGCTCTAATCTGAACAATACCATGATTACTGATCTCTGCACGCAGTTCAAAATTAAGCATCATAACTCTTCTCCTTATCGTCCGAAGATGAATGGGGCAGTAGAAGCTGCTAATAAGAACATTAAGAAGATTCTACAGAAGATGATTGTTACTTACAAAGATTGGCATGAGATGTTACCATTTGCTCTTCATGGTTATCGTACTACAATACATACTTCAACAGGGTCAACTCCATTCTTCTTAGTCTATGGTATGGAAGCAGTTCTGCCCATTGAAGTTCAGATCCCCTCTTTAAGAATCATGAAGGATGCAGGCTTGGATGAAGATGAGTGGATTCAGACTCGACTTGACCAGATACATTTGATTGATGAGAAAAGGTTAGCAGCTGTGTGTCATGGTCAGATGTACCAGAAACAGATGATCAAGGCTTTCAATAAGAAGGTTAAGCCAACGGTATATCAGGCTGGTGACTTGGTAATCAAGCATATCATATTACCACAGGGTGATCCTAGGGGCAAGTGGATTCCTACATATGAAGGACCATTTGTAGTCAAAACAATATTCTCAGGAGGTGCCATAATGCTTACTACTATGGATGGTGAAGACTTCCCACAGCCTGTAAACGCAGACATAGTTAAAAAATAGTACGCATAAAAAGAGACCCGCTAGGTTGACTGGCCTAGGCAAAAATAAGGGCATCCCGGCGAACCAAAAGGGTTCGGGCAAAAATTAGGGATATATATAAAAAATGTACACCCGGTAAGTCGAAAACCTGAAAGGATGGCTTGGGCAAAAAAGGGTATCCCGGTGGATTGAAAACCTGAAAGGGCAATCCAGGCAAAAGTTAGGGATTAAAGCGTATGACTATGTCTCGTTTGGAGCACCCATATAACTCCAACCAGTTGTGCTACTTAACCCAAGATCGAACAGATAAAGATCAATCCAATCGTTTCCGTCTCAATGGCAGAAGATGAGATACTTGAAGATAATGGCAATAGTAGAATTGAAACTCAATAGGATCATTTTTCACATAGCTGTTTTCTTTGTTTTGTAAAAATTTTATGACAAATTCCTCTTACTAGGATTTCTGTTTCCTTGTACAAACTTGCCTATGTATAGGTCACTTTGTAATATAAATAAAATTTTATCTTTGAATCCAGATTTACTTTTACCCTATTTACATAAGCGAGAACGTCCATTGGTTGTATTTGAATGTAAAATGCTTGAATATGATTGATGTTTACCAGAAATGCATAAAATGCAGTAATAGTATTTACTAAAGACGAACGAGGATGGTAGTTCAATGAAGCTTCACCGGTTCATCCCCACAAGACAACTACAAATCCCCAGTAGAGCAAATCTATCTTTATAGATACTTCAAGTTACATCTCCCTTTGAATTTATGTCCATCTCTTTTATCCTCAGTCGGGATACTCAGGAACTTATTCCTTCAATAGAAGTACGACGAACAAAGACGGGAGGTTATGAATACTATACTATCAAACAAGATGGGAACAAGTTCCTCATATTCTTCAGCAACGAATCGGGATTTATTTTCCCTAGCCAGCAGTTGTTATACAAAGATATTCAGACGCTTCAGGCTACATGATTCATACATACATCATTTACATCATACCATAGCATAACCATAAATGCATAATACATTACTTAAATGCACCATGCCATACATACATGCATGCACATTGCATAAACTGACATTTTCCTTGCAGGATAGTTATATGCAGATAAAACAATATCAACAATCCACAACAGGTCAGAAACGATCTATACATTACTCAAGATGCCCTCGGATAGTAGGCAAACGGTCTATACAAAGATTCATTCCCTAGTCCAGGATATTTTTAGGAGACTTGATCCTGACACTCTTTTGTCCTTGGATATTAGGCAAACGGTCTGTACAAAGATCCATTCCCTAGTCCAAGATATTTTCAGGAGATTTAATCCTGACACTCTTTTGTCCTTGGATATTAGGCAAACGGTCTGTACAAAGATCCATTCCCTAGTCCAGGATATTTTTAGGAGACTTAATCCTGACACTCTTTTGTTCTTGGATATTAGGCAAACGGTCTGTACAAAGATCCATTCCCTAGTCCAGGATATTTTCAGAAGATTTAATCTATTTGTTCTTGGATAGTAGGCAAACGGTCTGTACAAAGATTCATTCCCTAGTCCAAGATATTTTCAGAAGATTTAATCTATTTGTTCTTGGATAGTAGGCAAATGGTCTGTACAAAGATCCATTCCCTAGTTCAAGATATTTTCAGAAGAATTAATCCTGATATTCTTTTGTCCTTGGAGAGTAGGCAAACGATCTATACGAAGATCCATTCCCTAATCCAGGATATTTCCAGAAGAGATAATCGTCATGAAGATTTATTTCTACTGGTCTATTCAACAATTCAGACCATGTTGCATAAATGATTCAGATACGGCCTATACAAAGACCTAGTACTGATATCCAGTATCAACATCAAGATATTTTCACCTCCTGATATTATGGATGGCATCTATAAGCCCATCTCCAGTTCTTCCGAGTGGCATCTTCAAGCCCACTCAAGCACATACAATTAATCATCAGCTTTACTTTACGCACCGGAGAGTGCAAATTTTTGGGCTTTTGTGTTCAATCCCCTTCAACCTTCCAGGTCACGAATGGCACATATACCAATCTAACCCCTCAGGTTTCAGAAAATTGAACAGGGGCAGCTGTTGCACCCCAAAATTTGCCCTCCCCAAGACAAGACATTGTGTACTAAGAGGTTCACAAGGTTCACAAAGTTCACAAGACATCTCATGAGGTTCACAAGGTTCACAAGGGTTCACAATTAGTCAGAAAATTTGACAATTCCCTCAGACAATGCATCCTTCTAAGCAGTGCGTCTTAAACTAGGGTTTTGACTTTCATCAGGCTAAATGGACTTCCAAGACTTCAAGTGAGCTTCATAGCATCCTATATGTGTTCAAGAATCCCCATGTCAAGTTTCAAGACTTTCCCAAAAGATTTGCTCAGTCAAATGATCAGATAGGCTAAAATCAGTCAAGGCAGTCAAAAAGTCAAACTGAGGTCAACTGTGGTCAAACCAAAGTCAAACTTCATGATTTTTTGCCAACATCAATTATATGAAGTAAAATTCATCATTTGATCAAGGTTTGATCATGATTCATCAAGGATATTTCAGATCATCAAGAATCAGGAGTTTCTAAATCAGGGTTTTCACAGGAAAAGTCAATTGAACTTTGACCAGCCATAACTTTCACATGCTTCATAAATTTTTTTCCATACAAAGCTCATTTTGAAGGAAATTGAATTCTCTACAACTTTGTGTCTCACAAGCCAAGCCCAAAAATGCTTCATTTGGAAAGTATGAGCTAAAACATTATAGGTCCTTTTAAAAGTCAACAAAAAGTCAACAACTTCCAAAGAGCATAACTTGAGAATGGTAAAAGATATGAACATGAGACCAAAGAGGTTGGTTATATGACTCTTTAATCTTTTTAAAATGTCCAAGAACACCTTCATATCATTAAAATTGAAGGATTTGTGCCCTTGCAAAGTTGGGAAATTTTTGGGAAGTTTATGAAGCAAATGAGGCCTTAAAACCAATTTTTGCTAAATGAGCCCACCAAATTGCCATCCAATCTTTATAATATCATCAAGCACGACCCAACCCATGCCTTTTATTATTTTTTTATATTTTATTTAATATTTATTTGAATTTTATTCATTAAAATACAAATTAAATTAAAATAAAATATGAAAATCATATATTTGGATGAGATTATGATTCTAGAAGGTCATAAACATCAATTATAGATGATTGATTTGATCCAAATTCGTGCTAGCTTGATTTGGCAAGGTTAGATGTGATCTTTTTTAATATTTAAAAGATAGAAACTTCATGATCAAGTCATCATTACAAAGCCCATAAATCCATGACTTTTTGACCTAATTTTCATCTTTATATATACTTGAAGACACTGCAAGCACAAGAGGACGAATTCACAGCCTCAAGAACACATTACAAACTTCAAAATTTCAAGGAAAAAGAGAGATTCAGTTTTGGACTTAGAGGGACTCTCAAGACAAAATAAGGGTTGCAAATCATTCCTTGAAGGTCACTGATTGTTTCTGGATATAAAACTATCCATTCATGCACTGAATCATGCTAACCGAATCATCACATTCTTGTTTTTTTTGAATTTTCGATTTCATATATTCATGTAATATAAATTGTTTTTGATCATTGATACTTGTTTGTGAAGGTGTCTGGAATGTTTCTGTATGTTTGGATTGAATTTTCATTACAGGTTGAAGGATTCACCATGGTTAGGGTTTCGGCCTCTCGTGTGGGGTTTTATGATAAACCAAATATAAATGACTTTTAAGAACATAGGAAGATCGTATGAGTCATAAGGATCACATTGCACTACTTGATTTGAAGAAATTTTATTGTTTGCTTGCTGTTTGAGTTTCGTAGGTCAAGAACATGGAAGAACACGCAAGAAAATTCGCAGGAAAAGTTGTATGAAAATTCGCAGGTAATCTGAAGAAGAAGATGATCCATTGACGCCATCTGGAAAATTCAAATTTCAACTTAACATTTTTAGAATTTGTTTATATTATATTTCAACTAACGCGCTTGGCTCAATTGCTTTGGGTGTTTGGTTTGTAAACGAATGGTCCTGGGTTCAAACCTCCCCCAGGCCATTTTGTTTTGTTTTTATTTTTGGTGTTTTTGCAGGTTAATAATAAAAGAATTGTTGCCCCAAACCTTATAACATGCGCGCGCTTGGCCTGGTGGTAGCAGTGTGAGTCCAGGGGAGGCAAGACTTAGGGCGTGGGTTCAATCCCTGCCCCAGGTAAGTTTTCTCATTTTATTTTTATCATTATTTTGTTTTATTATTTTGTTTTATTATTTTGTTTTATAATTAATTCTAATTATATTTAAATAATAATATGTAAATATATATATAATTTCATATTTCTAAAAAAATCCCTAATTTATTTTCTAAACTTTAATTTAGTTTATATTTAATTTAAAATTTGTTTATATTATTATTGTATATTTTTTAAAATAATTTAATTAGTTAATTATTAAAATATTCAAACCCTAATTTTATTTTTCTAAATTTCTAACCCTAATTTCACACCTTAATTATTTTATTTAATTTTAAATATTAAGCTTAATTAATTTTTTCTAATATATAATTAAATAATTAATCATACTTTGTAAATAATTATTATATGGTTTATATTTATTCTCATCATCTTATTTCTTTTTTTTTTTTTTTAATTCTTTAAAATTGTTTATTATTTTAAAAATATTCTCTTAACTTGTATATATTTTGTATATTTGTGCTAACCTTTTCTTCTTATAATTGTTTTATCACTAATCTTTTAGTTATTATTTATTTTATTATATATTTATTATTCAATCGTTTTTATCATAATGTAACTGCAAAAGCCTTGTAATAGTCGTAGTTTATTATTGTTTTATCGTTTATAAATATTCTTGCCATGGTTAGTAATTATAGGGAGTGATAACGTGTTTGTAAATTAAAATTAATTTAGAATGGCTTACTTAATAAGATAAATATATGAATATGAACACTCACACACGTAAGTCGATCTTTGATCGCCATCTCACGCTTTCTAAGGGTATTCCTCATGTTGCCTAACTATAAGGTCAAGTAAGGTGTCTTAAAGCAAAGTCCCTTTTCATAAAATATCATCAAGTCCCTTTTAAGATTATAAGATCAAGTCCCTTCGATGTTGCTTACGATAAATGATCTTGTCCCTTCGAATAAAAGATGATAAGTCCCTTCGTATTTCTAAGACACCTTACAGTTGCCTAAACACAAATGTCCCTTCATATGTCCCTCATAACATCCAAGGTATGACTACCTATTCCTTAATAATAGGGATAGTCTTACCATTGAAAGAACATATAAGAACAGTAAAGATTTAGCATAGGGTAGGTTCCTCTTAAGTACTTTCTCACTTTTCTTCAAAATACTTCATTACACTTCACATTTCAAGCAAATTTTCAAAACAAAGTCTTTATATACATCCATACAAGGATCATTATAAAGTACTTAGAAAATTTTTAAACACACACTACACTTCTCAAAATAGTTTAAAGTGAGCTAAGTAACTAAGAGCCCATGGATAACCATGGATATAAAGGGTGCTAACACCTTCCCTTTGTATAACCTACCCCCCGAACTCAAAATCTTTTTAAGGTCTTTCCTGTTCTTTTATGCCCTTTCCTTTTTGGATAAAATAAAAGTCGGTGGCGACTCTTGCTATCCGCAACATTTAAACTAAAGTCAGTTCTCCCACCGTGTTACACCAACCTACATCAAAACACCTCCTAATCCCATAATGGATGCATCACAATATACCTCATACGACTTATTTGGATCAGGAATGATCAAAACATGAGGAATCGTCAATCTTTCCTTCAAACTCATAAAAAATTGTTCACAAACTGAATCCCACTCGTAAGAAAAATCCTTTCTAGTAAGTTTAATCATCGGTAAAGCCAATTGAGAAAAACCTTTGATAAACCTTCTATAGTAATCAACCAATCCCGAGAAACTTCTAACTTCTGAAGCATTCTTCGGTCTCTCCAAAATAATTACTGTTACGACTTTCGATGGATCTACCTCCACAACTCCTTGAGATATAACATGAGTAAGAAATTTAACTTTCGACATCCAAAAATCACACTTTCTAAACTTATCAAAATGCTTATTCTCTTTCAATACTGATAAAACAATTCTCAGATGTTCTCCGTGCTCCTATGGAGTACGAGAATAAATAAGAATGTCATCAATAAATATTACTAAAAATTGGTCTAAGTAAGCTTGAAATATCCGATTCATATAATCCATGAAAATAGATGGAGTGTTCATTACACTGAAAGATATTATTAAGAATTCATAATGGTCATAACGGGTCTTAAACATGCTCTTAAGCACATTTGCACTCTTCACATGAATTTGATGATAACCCGACCGTAAGTCAATCTTCGAGAACATGCAGACTACATGAAATTGCAGCACTTGATGATCGCTACTTGTCTCTTTAGTAAGAACCAAAACAACATATTTCTCCTTCTCAAAAAAGAAATTTATCATTCTAATTGTACCTTCCAAAATTGTAGTTAATACAGCCTTCAGAGTAACTTCAACAGATGGAATTATGATTAGCTTCTCTTCATAATCAATAAACACTGAATTAGAAGTCAATGCATCCCCAAGACAACGTCAACTTTCTTAAGTGGCAAACAAATAAGATCAATCTAAAAAACTTAACCATCCATAGATAACACACAATTTGCACACATCAAAGGTGTCTCAACAATTTCATCCATGGCTGTAGTAATCACCATAGGAGGAGACAAAAGAATAGCTTCAATCCAAGTCGCTTCATACATTGCATTGACACAAAAGAGTGTTGCTCCATAATCAAATAATACAAAATAATGTGCCCATTTACAAAACACGTACTAGCAATTAAGGAGTTATCACCCTTAGTCTTCCTTGCATCCAACGTATAAACTCTACCAGTGCTCTTTCCTTGAACTTGGTTACTATTATAAGGACAATCCATAGCCATATGTTCCATCCTTTGACACTGATAAGACTTCATTCCTTCCATGATACACCTCCCATGATGACTCTGACCACAAGTATTACACAAAAAGGATGCATTAGTTCTAGGACTCTACACTTGTTTCCCTTTGAAGGGTTAGGGTCTAGGCCTAAATTGTTGGCTCGACCTCCCTCGGTCATTTTGATTCATCTTACTCAAATATCCTTCTTCTTAAACTCTCTTCAAACTACTTTCAGCCACATAGCATTGCCTTAGCACTCAGAATAAGCTGTGAACTCTCTTTGAGACACACTATCACTACTAGAAAATTCGCTTTTAGTGACCGATTTAGTGACTGAAAAATTTCGGTCACTATAGCCACCGAATTAGCCACTGAAATTTGATATTCATGAGCAAACTTTTTTTGGTCACTAAATCGGTCACTAAATAAATATTAGCCACCGATATAGTGACCAAAATTTTGTGACCACCAATTCGGTCACAAAAAATATTTTTATACAATATTTAATTTATATAAAAAATTCAGAGACCGAAATTTTGGTCACTGATATTTTTGTAGTTTTTTTCTTTATTTTTTAATTTTATTTATTATGTTACTATTTCTCTCTCAATTTGTTTAAAAAATTTAATTTTTTAATTTAGGTTTTTTTTAAAAGATTCATTTTTTTTATTTTAACAAATAAAAGATATAATTATATAAAAAATTATTTTATTTTATTTTTATATATGCATACAAATGAATTTTATTTTCATTATGCAATTTTTATATATACATAATAAAATTACATTTAATAAAATCAAATTTTATTTTAATTAAATAAGTAATAATTAGTAATTTTCTAAATATATATTTAAATATAGAGAACATAACAAATTATATCAAGTGGTCTAGTGGTAAGGCTTAACTTAAATTGAAGTTGTAGGAGGTAACGAGTTCGATTCCCAACTCTAGCATTTTTTAATTTTATTTTTTGAAAAAAGAATACTAAAATCGGTCACTAAATTCAGTCTCTAAATTCGGTCACAAAATCGGTCTCTAAATTTTGGTCACTAAATTGGTCGTAAAAGCTTAGCGACTAGCACTTTTACAACCGAAAAATGATGGTCTCCAAATTGGTCGCAAAACGTTATAGTGACCGATTTTTAAGCTTTTTCGGTCTCTAATTCGGTCACTAAAAGCGAGTTTTTTAGTAGTGTATGAGAGATCTCTGCTTTTAATCCAAAAAGGGATTGGTCAATCTTCCTTTTCTCATCTGGAGCATACATAGCCTGCCTAGAGTAAGTAGCCATGTCCTCAATCTTCTCAGCATAACTGGCCACAGGGAAGTTTCCTTGTCTCAACTGTTTGAATTTAAACTCTTTTTGGGTCCTCAAAGAACTAGGGAAATACTTCTCCATGAAGAAAGTAACTAATTGTCCCCACTTCTTAGGTATATCTTGGATATTCATTAAAGTTGAAGCATTCTCCCACCATCTTATAGAGGTACCTTTCAACAAGTGGGAAGTAAACACCACTTTATTCTCTTCACTACATTGAACGATCATAAAGATTATCTCTATACTGCCCCTATTCAATCATCTGTTAATCTGAAAAGGATGTGAGCAATGGCTATCAGAAGTTTGAGATAAACTGTGATAGAATACCAAAACAACAACAAAAATTTCACTTCGTGGAGAAGAAGAAGAGGGATTAAACCCAACCAAAGAAACTCTGTTTGGATAATTTTGAGGTAGTGAACTGTAACAATGATAACAATGGAGAACTTCCTTTTGTACGAATCCAAACGACTACTGGCCTGCCACAACAACGGCGGGCCTTAGGAATCCTGTCTTTTATAATGAAACAGATGGCTACTGGCCTTCCACAGTGTTATGGGCCTTAGAAGTGTCTTTTATAATGAACCAGATGACTATTGGCTTGCCATAACATTGGTGGGCCTTAGTGTGACCAAGTCTGTAAAACAAACAGGCACTGATCTGAATGCATTGTGAAATCCTCTTCTTGAAGTATGCCTTCCATTCATCAAATAGATGTACATCTCAAGGTCTAATCCATCCAAATTGGATTTTGTATTTTATAATGAACCAGATGACTATTAGCCTGCCACAAGGATGTAGGCCTTAAAAATGTCTTTTATAATGAACCAGATGACTATTGGCATGCCACAAGGATGTGGGCCTTCACAATGCTGTCTTTTGTATGAAACCAGACGACTACTGGTCTTCCACAATGATAGTGGGCCTTAAAAATGTCTTTTGTAAGAAACTATATGACTACTAGCCTACCACAATGTTGGTGGGCCTTGGAAATGTCTTTAAGAAAAAAGTTCATATTATCATTTGATTTACGACTCAAAGAGAGTAGTAACAAAGGGAATGACTCTGTAGGGGAAGATTATATTTGTAGAATTCCACTGGGGATGAGAACGTCCTGACCAACACTCTGCTGAGGAAAGAGGCAAAGATATTCTGACAATATATGACCCTTGCTGAGAGACAAATGATCATTGAATCGATCCTGGAAATCCCTGAAAGGATAACATTCTGCTGAAGAGGAAAGAGAACATATTTGTCTACTTCGACTTGTCACACTTACCAAAAATAAATTGGCGACTTCATGGGGAATATTTCAACTATGAGATGAATCTCAATCATGAAACTTTGTGGGGGAAATGATAATCTTTCGACTCGGATGGGAAGATGTTCTTGTCAAGACCTTGCTGGGGAGAGCCTTCTGACAACTCGGCCTCCAATTCTCCATGGGAAACAAGAAATTCAGCTTCCTACTGGGAACACTTCACTGGAGAAAGGTAAATCCACTCAGGGACTATCACCTATTCACTCATTCTTAGAATTCTTCTTGGGAAACCATTATGCTCTGACTTAGTTGGGGAAAGCCTCAATCTTCGATTCCACTGAGAATGAGGTGTATGAACCATTATTCTGCTAGGGAAAAGAGTTGTAAAGCATCTCTCACTAGGGAGAAAAGATAGAAGCACCTCTTGATAGGAATACTTCCTGCTTGGGGAACATTCTTTAACATCATGCTCTGAGAAGTAACTCATTGGGGATTAATATTTGTAGATATCCAAATAGGGAAAGAAGATCTTCATCATACTGTGTGCTGAAAATTACTCTGGTCTTTTCAATCTCTTGGCTGCAAACCCTGCAACATAAATACACACATATGCCCCGGGGATTCGTATGGTTTAAATGAACCACCCATATTACTAACCATTCGAAGCAATTTTAAATGTTTTTCCATGCATGTTATTATAAAACCACCATGCTTAAATGCAATACTGTTTATAAAAAATTCAGGACATTTTTGCAAACAAAACGTAAAGATAAAAACAAAAGGGAAACTCTTTTACTAAATAAATTCCTTTTATTGAAAATCCCTGAATAAGCGAAGTACGTCAGGAATCAATCTCTTGGAAATATGTGATCACTATAAATTGAGAAAAGAAGCTATCCAAATGGCAATAGGAAAACGACATTTCACTGAGTTCCAATTCTGCTATGACCAGTATGTCTTCAAGATTTTCCATTTATCATGCTTTATGAAGAGGAAGATTGGACCGATTCCTATCCTTTGGATATTTCCAAGTTGAGTGAGACGATGATCTATTATAGATAACTCAGATAGCAGTCATTCACTTATTCCCTCTTTTGCATGGACCACCCTTTTGGGTTTTCAATCCACCATGATATTCTCTTTTGCATGAGTTATCCAATGCAGATTTTCAACTCACCGGGTGTACATTTTTATTTATATATCCCTAATTTTTGCCTGAGCATTTTATTCTGTTTTTGGCTCGCCGGGATGCCTTTTTTTTCCTAGACTCTTTATTCTGCTTTTTTTGTCCAGCAGGTCTCTTTTATGCGAAGTATTTTTTAACTGTGTCTGAGAGTACAGGGGATGGAAAGTCTTCGCCATCCATGGTTGTAAGCATCAAGGCTCCGTCTGATAAAACCTTCTTAACCACGTATGGACCGTCATAGTTTGGAGTCCATTTTCTCTATGATCTGTACTTTGAGGAAGAATTATCTTGAGCACAATTTCACCAACTTGATACTCCCGAGGACGCACTCTTTGGTTAAACGCCCACTTCATTATCTTTTGGTATAGCTGACCATGGCATACATTTCCTAATCTTTTCTCTTCAATCAAACATAATTGGTTATACCCGGCACATACCCATTCATCTTCCTCAAGTTTGACATCCATCATCACCCGCAATGATGGAATCTCAACTTCAACAGATAGGACATCTTCCATACTATATACAAGTGAGAAAGGTGATGCCCCAGTAGGTGTCATAACTGATGTTCTGTACCCATGCAAGGCTAACGATAACATCTCATGCCAATCCTTGTATGTCACCACCATTTTTTGCACAATCTTCTTAAGGTTTTTATTGGCCGCTTCAACCGCGCCATTCATCTTTGGACGGTAAAAAGAAGAATTGTGATGTTGTATTTTGAAGTCCCGACATAACTCTTCCATCATCTTGTTGTTAGATTAGAACCATTACCAATAATGATTCTCTCGGGCGCTCCGTATTTGAAAAAGATATCTTTCTTCAGAAACCTGGAAACCACTTGCTTGGTGACATTGGCATAAGACGCTGCTTCAACCCACTTGGTAAAGTAATCAATAACAGCCAATATGAATCGATGGCCATTAGAAGCAGTAGGTTCAATCTTCCTGATCATGTCAATGCCCCACATGGAAAAGGGCCAAGGAGAAGATATGACGTTCAGCGGGCTCGGAGGCACATGCACTTTATTTGCGTAAATATGGAACTTGTGGCATTTTCGGGTGTAAGATCAACAATCTGCATCCGTTATCATCTAGTAATACCCTGATCTTAACAATTTATTTGCCATTGTATGTCCTCCGGCATGGGTACCAAAAGATCTTTCGTGTATTTCCTGCATTAACATGTCCGCTTCCTGCTTGTCCACACATCTAAGAAAGACCATGTCAAAGTTTCTCTTGTATAGCATGCCATCAGAATTCATTAAGAGACTTGCAACAAGCCTTCTCAAAGTTTTCTTGTCATTGGAAGATGCCCCAGCTAGGTATTCCCGACTCTTCAGGAAACCCTTGATATCATAATACCACGACCCGTCATCAGACACTGCATCAACAGTAAACACATATGCAGGTATGTCAAGTCGATATATGTCAATCTTGGGAAAATAATTCCACTGCAGCACTTTGATCATTAAATACAAGGTAGGCAAAGCATCGACAAACTGATTTTCCTCACGTGGTATGTAATGCAACTTCATTATTGTAAATAACGTCAATAATTTTCTCGCATAATCCCGGTATGGAATTAAGTGAGGTTGATCAGTATACCACTTGTCGGTAATCTGGTTAATCACGAGAGCTGAATCTCAACATATATCGAGGGTCTTAATCCTTAGATTAATCACCTCCTCTATTCCCATGATACAAGCCTCGTACTCTGATTCATTGTTGGTGCAACCAAAAGTCAATCTAGCAGCGAAGGGAAAGTGAACACCTTTAGGAGTAATAAGTACGACACCAACTCCGTGACCTTTCCTATTGATAGGCCCATCAAACATCATACTCTATTTGGATTCAGGGTCTGGCCTCTCCTCCAGGAGTGGTTCCTCGCAATCTTTAACATTGAGGTACATGATGTTCTCATCAGGGAAATGCATGGGTTGATAATCATCCAAAGGTTGTTGTGCAAGATAGTATGAAAGAACACTTCCTTTGATGGATATCTGGGAAGTGTATTATATGTCATATTCAGTCAGCACCATCTGCCAACGGGAAACCCTTCCAATTAATGTTGGTTTCTCAAATATGCACATGACAGGATCCATCTTTGAAATCAACAAAGTTGTGTGTATGTGAGCTTGTATTATCTCATTCGCTTAGCATCCCCTTCAAGTGCACAACATATCTTCTCAGTCGTTGAGTACCTTGATTCACGGTCATTAAATTTCTTGCTCAGGTAGTAGATGGCATACTCTTTTCTACTCGTCTCGTCGTGTTGACCGAGAACACAACCCATAGACCCTTCAAGTACTGTCAGATACATGATGAGTGGCCTCCGGAACCGGAGGCATTAGAATTGGAGGTTCTTGTAAATATTCTTTTATCTTTTTGAAAGCTCTTTGGCAATCGTCATTCCACCTGACCGCTTGTTCTTTTCTTAACAATTTAAATATTGGTTCACAGGTAGTTGTGAGGTGATATATGAACCGAGCAATGTAGTTCAATCTATCCAGGAAGCCACGAACTTATTTTTTTGTCTTCGGTGCAGGCATATCTTGTATGGTTTTACTTTTGCGGGATCAACCTCTATTCCTATTTCACTCACGATGAAACCCAACAGCTTACCGGATCGCACTCCAAAAGGGCACTTATTTGCATTTAATCTCAGACAAAACTTTCTCAGTCTTTCAAATAACTTCTTGAGATTAACCAGATGTTCTACTTCAGTTCTTGATTTGGAAATCATGTCGTCCACATAGAATTCAATTTCCTTGTGAATCATATCATGTAACAATGTCACCATAGCCCTCTGGTATGTTTCCCCGACGTTCTTAAACATAAAAGGCATCACTTTGTAGCAGAATGTCCCCCATGGGGTAATGAGCATTGTCTTCTCCATGTCTTCCAACACCATCTTGATCTGATTATACCCGGAGAAGCCTTCCTTAAAGGAGAATATTGAGAACTGAGATGTGTTATCAACCAATACATCAATTTGAGGTAATGGAAAGTCATCTTTCGGACTTTCTCGATTAAGATCCTGGTAATCAACGCACATGCGAACCTTGTCGTCCTTTTTTGGTACAAGCACAATGTTAGCTACCTAAGGTGGATAACTAGTTACGACAAGAAATTCAGTATCCCATTGCTTTTGCACTTACTCTTTAATCTTTATAGCCATGTCAGGACGAGTTCGGCGAAGCTTTTGCTTAATTGGCGAACATTCTTCTCTAAGTGGTAGCTTATGCACAACAATGTCAGTATCTAAACTTGTCATATCTTGATATGACCAAGCAAAGATATCAACATATTCACGAAGCATACCAATCAACTCTTCTTTCACACTGGCCTGTAGGCTCGCCCCAATCTTTATTTTCTTTCTTGGCATCCTCGGACCCAATTTTATGACTTTAATTTCCTCCTTATTGTCTCTCCCTGGATTTCCATCTTGGTACAAACGCGAAAGTGGCACGGAAAAAGGTAGAGTCGCCATCCAGAAATTTTTATCCCGAAGGAACGAGAATGGTAATGTTGCACAAACTAAAAGAAAAGAAAAGGAAGGACAAAGGTACTGCGAACCAAAGTGACTGGGTTCGGGATTCGGTTACGACCTGGGAAGGTATTAGCACCCTAAATCGTCCCCATACCCGACGGGATCCACACTTGCAAAGAAACTGTTTCAAAGGGTGAAAGAAATGAAAGTTGCTGCAAAAGAAAAGGAACGGAACTGGATAAGAAAAGGGGAAAATGTAGGGAAAATAAAAGAGTGCTCGAACGGGCCCTACCCCGCTGCCTACGTACCTCATCTACACATGAGGATCAGAGTCTTCGTAGTTCCCCTAACTAGGGGTGGAAAGATTGCTTGTGTCTTAAGGCTTGAACTGCCTATGTCAATGCTCAGGTGTTGCAGGCTCGTATGACACGAGTGTGTTACTGTCTGGCAAACTGACAAGTAGGAGAAAGTTCGTACAATGAGAGTGAGTGAGATGAGAAAATAAGTCCCGAAGGAGAGACATTTATTCTTTGTCCAGTGTTTTATTTTAGTTTTTTATGAGTGTGGCACAAGGAAGTGAATTCAAGTTTGTTTCCATGGAATGTGTACTTATTACCACATTCCTAGATAGAATAAGTAATAAGTTCACCAAGAATGAAGAAGAACCTCAAAATTGCTTCCAAAGATTAGGGTTTGAATTCACTAACTTATTTTGGAATTATTAAGTGTTTTGTAAATTAAATGAAGAAATGTTTTTTTTTGCTTTTTTGTGGGGAAGAAGTCTCATGATTGAACTTGTGCATCACAGATAAACTTATGCCATCACCAAGATGGGTTGAAGAATAATTTCCATGGAATAAGTTTATAACACAAGAGACCACTTCAAACTTTAATAAAGTGTTTTTTTAGTTTTTGTATGAAGATAAGAAATAAAAAGAGAAAAGGTAAACAACAAAGGGAATCTAATCATCCTAGAAGTTATCATGCAAAGAGTTTGTCCTAGGTTAGTAAGGCTTCAACTATCCTAAAGAAGAAGGAGAGAATAAAAGAGGAAGGGGAAAAGAGAAGAACAAAAGGAGAAGTTAGAAAACAACTTACTTCTCTAAAGAAGTTAAGTTGTTCCTAGGAGGGAGAAGCAATGACGCTGTACAAAGATGGCATAAGGCACATCATAAAGACACGTATGACAGCAAATAAAGAAAGAGATGAAAGTTAGAAATGTCGATCACATCCACACTTCACTTACCATGTGCTCCTACAAGAAAAGGTTAGAACATGTACAAGTGATAAGATGAACACAAATAGGATCAAATGAGATTCAAACACACACAAGACCATATCAAAGCATCACAACCAGAAGTGACACCTTTCATTCACAAGCTAAGATCAATCAAGTAACCTCATGAAAGAATTAGAGCAAGCAAAACAACACAAGGCAATACAAGTTACCATGAAGAAATCAAACATACATGAGATGATAAGAGAGCATACAAGCTAAACATGAACTACAAACTTCAAGACCAGAATCCTAACATGGAAAAGAAGTGCCTAAGAAATAAGTAGAATCACTCAAGAAAGCGTATAAGTTCAATTAAGATCAAACATAAGAAGCATATGGACATAAGAAGTGATGTGAGCATACATGTAAGTGTGAGACTTCAAGAACAAGTAACTCAAAGCAAAAAAAGGTACAATCATCATACAAGGACCAGGGGTGAAAAATCATGCTATAAGACCTCAAATCAATGTATAGGAGTTGGCACAAGTTCCCTCCTAACCTAATGAGCAAGCAAAATTTCACAAAACCTCACAAATTGGGCACAACAAGCACAAAATTCAAATAAAATAGAAGTAAGCCTCATAAAATTCTACAAATGAACAAAAGGACTCCTTAAATATGTGATATCATCATACCAAAAGGAAAAGATCAAAATCAGAAGCAAAGTTAGTCAAAGAAATGCATAAATGTCAACTAGGGGTTTGAAACTTCATCACTAAGTAACTAGGAAAAAGGCAAGCAAACGACATCTAAAATTCATGAAATAAAATTCAAATGATCTTCAACCTATTTAGAATCAGAAGCAAAAAAAAACAAGTTCATATCTATTACCATGCTCAAGATAAAAATTCAACAAGTCAGAACATGCATTAAAGGAATTAAAATAAAGAAAATAGAACATTTAATTAATTCAGTTATGAAAAATTAGAATAAATGGAAAATAAAATCATACAAAATTAAAGTAAACGCAAAGAAGTTAACATGATTTTTTTTTGTGATTTTAAGATGATCACAACTATTTTTAAAAAATTAAAAACGAAATAAGAAAAAGAAAAGAAAATAAAATGAAATAACCAAGGGGAGGTTCAAGAAACATCCCAAATCAGTTCATTATAGGCTTGGGCTTCAAACACGGGGCACAATTAGCAACATAATCCCAATGACCTCAGCGCAACACACAATAATAACCATGGAAATTCAATAATATTCATAAAAAATAACAACCAATGGATCCATCTCACGTGTGCCATGAAGTCAACATCACCAGCAAGATCAACAAATCAACAGATCCTAACAAGAGCACACCATAATTACCATAGGTTGCCACACACAAAGCATTATTCAACAAACATAAAGCACGTGAGAGAGAGGTGGTCTTTTAACGCATTGTCATGCCATGGATCATCCAGATTAAGAAAACGAGTGGCTAAGATTATTTCTTCTTCATTCAATTGCAAATTCAAATGGTTCCAGAATCTGTGACCGGAGCTAGGGCTCCGGTAATCTGATTTATCACGAGGGCGGAGTCTCAGAATATATCATGAGACGTTTATTCTTTGTCCAGTTATTTTTTATAGTATTTTATGAGTGTGGCACAAGGAAGTGAATTCAAGTCTGTTTCCATGTAATATGTACTTATTACCATATTCCTAGATATAATGAGTAATAAGTTCACCAAGAATAAAGAAGACCCTCAAACTTGCTTCCAAAGATTAGGGTTTGAATTCACTAACTTGTTTTGGAATTATTAAGTGTTTTATGAATTAAATGAAGAAATGTTTTTTTGCTTTTCTGTGGGGAAGAAGTCTCATGATTGAACTTGTGCATCACAGATAAACTTATGCCACCACCAAGATGGGGTGAAGAAGAATATCCATGGAATAAGGCCATAACACAAGAGACCACTTCAAACTTTAATAAAGTGTTTTTTTTGTTTTTGTATGAAGATAAGAAGAGAAGAAACAAAAAGAGCAAAGCTAAACAACTAAGGGAATGTAATCATCCTAGAAGTTATCATGAAAAGATTTGGTCCTAGGTTAGTGAGGCTTCAACTATCCTAAAGAAGAAGGAAAGAAGAAAAGAGGAAGGAGAAAAGAGAAGAACAAAAGGAGAAGTTAGAAAACAACTTACTTCTCTAAAGAAGTTAAGTTGTTCCTAGGAGGGAGAAGCAATGAAGTTGTACAAAGGATGGCATAAGGCACATCACAATGACAATTATGAAAGCAAATAAAGAAAGAGATTAAAGTTTGAAATGTGGACCACATCCACACTTCACTTACCATGTGCTCCTACAAGAAAAGGTTAGAACATGTACAAGTGATAAGATGAACACAAATAGGATCAAATGAGATTCAAATACACAAAAGACCATATCAAAGCATCACAACCAGAAGTAACACCTTTTATTCACAAGCTAAGAGCAATCAAGTAACCTCATGAAAGAATTAGAGCAAGCAAAACAACACAAGGAAATACAAGTTACCATGAAGAAATCAGACATACATGAGATGATAAGAGAGCATACAAGCTAAACATGAACTACAAACTTCAAGAACAAAATCCTAACATGGCAAAGAAGTGCCTAAGCAACAAGTAGAATCACTCAAGAAAGCATATAAGTTCAATTAAGATCAGACATAAGAAGCATATGGACATAAGAAGTGATGTGAGCATACATGTAAGTGTGAAACTTCAAGAACAAGTAACTCAAAGCAAACCATGGTACAATCATCATACAAGGATCAGGGGTGCAACATCATGCTATAAGACCTCAAATCAACCTATAGGAGTTGGCATAAGTACCCTCCTAACCTAATGAGCAAGAAAAAGTTCACAAAAGTTCACAAATTAGGTACAACAAGCACAAAATTCAAATAAAATATAAGCAAGCCCCATAAAATTCTACAAATGAACACAAGGACTCCTTAAACATGTGATATCATCATACCAAAAGGAAAAGATCAAAATCATAAAAGTTAGTCAAAGAAATGCATAAATGTCAACTAGGGTTTTGAAACTTCATCACTAAGCAACTAGGCAAAAGGCAAGCAAACAACATCTAAAATTCATGAAATAAAACTCATATGATCTTCAACCTATTAAGAACCAGGTTCTATCTTCAACCGATAAATAAAATAGAACATTCAATTAATTCAGTTATGAAAAAATAAAATAAATGGAAAATAAAATCATACAAAATTAAAGAAAACGAAAAGAAGTTAACATGATATTTTTGGTGATTTTTAGATGATCACATCTATTTTTAAAAAATTAAAAAAGAAATAAGAAAAATAAAATAAAATGAAATGAAATAACCAATGGGAGGTTCAAACAGCAACCCAGATCAGTTCATTATAGGCTTGGGCTTCAAACAGGGGGCGTAATTAGCAACATAAGCCCAATGAACTTAGCGCACCACACATGAAAATAATCAAGGGATTATGGATTTGTTAATCTTTCCCTCATAATACTTGTTGAAATATCCATGCATAAGTCTACCTTCGGCTTAGCCTTACATTTACGATTCCACCCTTGGCTTGGTTTCGTGTTGTTATTTGAGTCTACCTTTGGCTTAGTCTCATTTTGTAATCCCACCTTCTGCTTGGTCTTACTTTTTTTTCGAGCTCACTTTCGACTCGTTCTAAAATTTTATCATAAGTCTACCTTCAGCTTAGCCTTTTGTTTACGATTTCACCCTTGGCTTGGTTTCATGTTGTTGTTTGAGTCTACCTTTGGCTTAGTCTTAATCCGTAAGTCCACATTCGGCTTGGTCTTACTTTTTTCCGAGCTCACCTTCGGCTTGTTCTTGAATCTCATCGTAAGTCTACCTACGGCTTAGTCTCATTTTGTAAGCCCACCTTTGGCTTGGTCTTACTTTTTTTTTCGAGCTCACCTTCGGCTCGTTCTCGAATCTTATCGTAAGTCTACCTTCGGCTTAACATTATGTTTACGATTCCACCATTGGCTTGGTTTCGTGTTGTTTTTTGAGTCTACCTTTGGCTTAGTCTCATTTCGTAAGTCCACCTTCGGCTTGGTCTTACTTTTTCCAAGCTCACCTTCTCTTGTTCTCGAATCTTATCGTAAGTCTACCTTCGGCTTATCCTTACGTTTACGATTCCACCCTTGGCTTGGTTTCGTGTTGTTTTTTGAGTCTACCTTTGGCTTAGTCTCATTCTGTAAGTCCACCTTCGTTATGGTCTTACTTTTTTAGAGCTCACCTTCGGCTTGTTCTCGAATCTTATCGTAAGTCTACCTTCGGCTTAGCCTTACGTTTATCATTCCACCCTTGACTTGGTTTCATGTATTTGTTTGAGTATACCTTCTACTTAGTCTCATTTCGTAAGTCCACCTTCGGCTTGGTCTTACTTTTTCCAAGCTCACCTTCGGCTTGTTCTCGAATCTTATCGTAAGTCTACCTTCGGCGTAGCCTTATGTTTACGATTCCATCTTTGGCTTGGTTTCGTGATCTTCGTAAGTCCACCTTCGGCTTGGTCTTACTCCTTTGGTTCCACCTTCAGCTTGGCCTCATATCATTTCTCTCTTTGATAGTTGGGTTATTTTATTTCCCGCAGAGTGCAAATTTTCCGATTTATTCAGGTATTCAATCCCTCCATACCTTTAACGTCTAAAAGTCGTTGCTATCATCCATTCAGGTATACAGATGATTAAATAGGGACAGCTGTAACACTACAAAATGTTCCCTCTCATTTCATGGCATTTAGAATATCATATTGCATACATAATTCCACATCTTTGCATAAAAGTTCAAGCATAGCAATCATAGCTAGAGGCATAATGTATGTGATCAATGACTGATGAAATTAATGATCATCCAAAAGAAATATAAGGGTTATATGGCTTCTCCATAATGTTCAAAGGGTTCACAACATCCCACAAGATCTCAAATGATTCCTCAAGTCTTAGAAAGAGGTGGATTGATCAAGGAATTCAAGCAGTGCAACATCTCCTAACAAAAGGGGGTAAAATTTGGGTTTCTGATTAACGAAGTTTCTCAAGGAAATTTTGGTTCAAACTTTATCTCATTGTTTTCCATATGATATCAAGTGTCTAGGGTTGAAATGTCATCCATTGAATCATTTTTGAGGGCCTTCAATTGGTCAGTTACTTGAGAATCAAGAAATTGGGGGAAAGTCAACTGTGCAGAGGAAAACGTCAACTCCTGACTTTTTGAGGTCAAAATCATGAAATTTATGCTACAAGGAGTCAATGTATAAAACTTGATCAATAAATGATGGAGGAATTATCAAGAATCAAGAAAATCAAAACTTACCATTTTTGGAAAATTAGGATTCCCAAATATGGCAAGTTTTAGCCATTTTTCTGTCATGTTCAAGAGAGGCCTTCTCTCAAAATAAAAGTCAAACAAAAATTCCACTTGGAATATTTGAAAGAGGACATCCTAAGCTTCAAATCCATAGGTGGAACATGTTCATGTGATTAAAATTGAGGAAGTTATGATCATTCAAAGTATGATCAAACTAGGGCAAAAACCTTGGCCAGGCAAGCCTCCTGCGTGCGCCAGGCAATGCATTTCATTAAACATGTGGTGTACAAGAAGTATGGCCCATTTTATCCATCAAGATGACCTCAAATTAATTTTTTCAAAACATCAAAGTTCTTCATTGTTGCATTCTTTACAACTTTCATGTTGGCCAGAAATTCATTTTATTAAAGGATCAAAAGATATTAAGGGTCAAAGTGGTGTCCCAATTATGATCAAGTCATGTAGGACAATAATGCAGTTTTTCTTTTCAAATTTTCATGACATTTTTTATGTACCAAATGGAATTATTTCTTCATGGATCAAACATCAAACATATTGTGAGAAACATTTACTTCAAATTAAGCACAAGAATCACATGGAATGAGGGCTTGAGGTGGAATTTGCATCTCTTTGAAGATCAACATGTACAATCTGATTGCTTGCAATCCAAGGCAATATATCTCATGTTCAAATTCAATTCAGTCAAGGGCCTACACTTTATTTCATCATGTTATTGTTCACAAATTTCATTACCAAAAGTGATTTATCTTATGTATGCATGATCACATTATATTCCATGCACCTCTTTTGAAGATCAAGCCAAATGAAGAACTTCACACATGTTGCACTACTTAGATCAACTTAGCTTCATATCATATCATGCAGATTCACCTTAATTAACATGAACACCATTTCATTGGATCACACTCGTGCTAAACAATTCAAGCTGAATTGAATTGCACCAAGCACCCTTCATTTTGCTCAATTCACCATAAGTCTAACTAAATTACACTAGGAGCTTCATTTGATCAAAATCACACCAAAATACTCCATCATTCTCTCTCTGATTTTCTCTGGTTTTGTGAAGAAGCTTCTCTGCATTTTGATTCGACCAAGCTTCATCCTTTATCAACACTCATCAAGCTTCATTTATTCATCATCATCATCTTGTGCATATTCTCCATAGCTCAATTCATCAAAATCTTCAAGAATACATTTTACTGCACTTCATCATTTTTATTGATTCAACAATATTCCACAAGCTCTGAGTGTTTATTTCACTCCATTGAAGATCAAGAGTGTATTACCTCGAGATTTAGAGCCTCACCTCTGGTTTTCCTCAACAAATTCAGGCTCTGCAATTCAGGTTTCACTTCAATACTCATTGCTAGATTTCATGCTTTTCTTGTTTGTTTTGTGTCATTTGAAGCTTAATAGAAGCAATGGTTGATCTGGCTACCATTTGCACTGATTACGAGTGATAAATGAAATTTGAACCTGGATTAGTGATGTACTCAACCTAGTGAACATTTTTAAGGCTTTAGATTTCATTTTTATGGAGGTTTCGTGTTTTCCCTAACCTGAGCTCACTAGAGAAGATGACTAGAGGTCTTCTCTGGTGGCCGTAACAGTGCCCTAATATTTATGGCCAGATTAAGTCATAGCCCTTGGATCATGTTCATCGTGTGTTCCAAGTGTTGCCAGTACATAAATGAGACATGTTCTCATCATATGTGAGTTTTAATGGCCTGAGTGTTATAGTGCGTGACATCCACCTTTATAATCATGTGCTTCACCTTAGGTCTTCTTGATTGGCATACTTTGACTTGTATTGTGTGCGTGAGATCAATCTTTTGGTCCAAATTAATGTTAACAATTGACTAAGCCCCACTATAAGCTTTGTAGTAAGCGTGTTTTTGGACAGGGTCCAGTTTCATATCTACATCCCACGCAATTAAACCCAATGACTTTGTACTAAAAACCATTTTTTTATGCACCCTTTGCCATTTTCCATCTCATTTTATTTATATTTCTTTTTCAAATCAATATTCATTTTAGATAAATACTAAATGACTTCCAAAAATACTCAAATAATGCAGGGACCCTTTTCAACATTTTACCAAATTTTCCATATTTTTTATTTTCATTTTCTTGTATTTTTCTGACCAGAATTAATTTTCATGTTAATTTCTTTTGGAATTTCTCCATTTTTGATAGTTTGCATTCTCCATTTAATTTCTCATAAACCAAAAATAGTCTTAATGCCATTCTTTTTTCTTTGATTAGAGAACATCTTAAGTCTCCCAAAAATAATTTTCTCATAATTTTTAAGTCATGTTTGGTCCATTTGTGAGTCCTTTCTTTGAGTCTCATTCTTCAAGACCCTAATCCACTTTGCGACTTCATTTGATTGAGTTGAATTTCATATTTTAAGAGATATTTTAGAGGTTTGTTACCCCCTAGTTTATGACTTTGAATCCTAATTTTCATAATTTTTCCATGACCTTAGGCATTTGTTTGGTACCTTATTTCTTAAGTCACATTTCATGGTTTATTTTCTCATCTCTTTAATCCCATTTTGGTAAGGCATTTATGTCATTCATTTGAGGTCCTTTACTTGAGTTCCTAATATCCCATTTGATGTTTATTAGTTATTTGTGTGCAAATTATAGGTCCTTGGCTTTTGTTTTGTGTTACTTGTTCCATAAGTTTCACTAGTATCCTTATGTGTCCCATTTGACCTAATTCTCATTCTCCTTTCACTTTCACACTTCTATTTTTACTTTGTGAGTCTTGTACCCATGTCATACTATTCTAATACACCTTATAAGATGTCCACATTCATTGTCACATCATTTCACCAAGTCTTGAGTCCACTTACTTCATTTGGTATACTTTGGTACTTGAGAACTCCAAAATCAAACTTCTTCGTTCCATAACCCTAATACACTTCATGCATGTTCATTCGTGGTTATTTGTTAATTATAATCTACATTTTATATTATCATTTAGCCTCTGGTTTTTTGTATGGGAGTTTTACATTTTTTTTGTTCATGTTTGACTTTTTCTTCTAAGTTTTTTTCTTCTTAAGAAATCACATGTTCATTTCTTCTCATCCCTTCTACATTCAATCTCTTATACTTGAATCTCTTTGTTCCTACCTTTGGTTCATCTTTTGAGACAATTTTAATTACTGTTAGGTTCTATTTTTAACATTCACATTTGGTTCAATTCAAGTTTACATTGTGTTTTCATTCAAAATTTTCCATCTAACTTCACCTTGAATTTCTTTAGGGTTTAGTACCTCATTAGGGCATAGATTATAGTTGTTTGATCTTAGGATCCTAGAACATTTAATAGGGTTTAGCTACTGATTTAGAAGCTTGTTATAATTTAACATCCTTTAGCTTTAGGTCTTAACCCTAGGAAGCCCTTGGTGCTTTCCCTTAGCTAGTTTGAGTTTTACTTGTGTTTATACCTGCAATTTGCATTGTAAAGCTAACCTTTGTCTTATAGGGAGGTTGAGGTAAGCTTTGTTTATATAACTTCTTCCTCATTTCCTTTATACTTTAGAATTGTGTTTGTATTAGCCCTTTAGGCTTTGTTTGTAAAAATTCATGTTAATCCCTCCTTTAGAAACAACTTAATTTCTTTAGAGAAGTAAGTTGCTTTCTAGTTCCTTCTGCTTTTATTTTTCTCATTAGGATTAGCAAACCTCATTAACCATAGGACATCCCATGCAATTTTCGCTCCCCGGACTTTGGTCCCGGTGCAAACGCGAACCGTCGATGATGTTGGAGGTTGAGGTTTAATAGAGTCGCCAACTAGGAATTTTTATCCCGAAGGAAAGGTAATGCTGCATAAACCTAGAAAGATATAGATAAGACAGTTGCGAACCAAAGAAATTGAGAAAGGGGGTTGGTTACGACCTGGGAAGGTATTAACACCCAGATCGTCTGTCGTACTTGACGAGATCCACACTTACTTGATTGTGTTTTAAAAGGGGGTAAAGTGTATGTGTATCTGTGTATAAAAGCTAGAATGTACAGAGTGTCAGTGCAAAAAGAAGAATGAATTCAAATTAGGCTTAAGAAAATAAAAACTGGAAGGAGAGAGGGGGGAGACCTGGGGACTTTTGTTCGATAATTGTTAAGTTATGCCTACGTATCTTCTCGTGCAATGAGGAAGTCAGAACATCGTAGTTCGACTCAAAGAGACTTAGATGATTTGTTGTGAACTGCTTGCTTGTCTATGTTCAAGTGTATGACTCGTCTGGCTCGAGTACTAACTGTTTTGCATTAGACGGAAGAAGCAAGTTCTCGTTTTTAGAGTGAGTTTGATGAGAAAAGAATCCCGGAGGAGACGTTTATTGTTTGTTTTTGTGTTTTGAGTTTTGTTATTGTTTTTGGTGTTTTGCATAAGATAATGAGCTTAAGCCTAAATCAAAGGTTGTAAACTCATTATATCCTCCCTGATTAGAGATAATGAGCCTACTTAAGTATGAGATGAAGATCCCAACTTAATTACCATGATGATATAGGATTAAGATCATTAACCTACTTTGGTAATTATTAAGTGTTTTTGGTTTTTTGTTTAGTGTTAAGTAATGAGTTTAATCTCCAATCAAAGATTAGTGAACTCATAACACCATCCTAAGAGAATGATGATAGATGAGAACACTTAAGCTGAGGAAGATACCTCAACTTAATCCATGGTTAGGGATTAAATTCATTATATAACAAGCCTTTATTAAGTATATTTTAATTAAAGGTTGGGTGTAGAAGTGTTTTTTATGTTTGCAAAACTTTAGCATTAGGGGGACTTGTCCATTGAACACTAGGGTTAGTCCCTCTGAACCACCAGGCAGAGATGTAACCCTAATATAAGGCCCAAGTTACAAGCTTAAGTCTTTAATGATTATTAGGTGTTTTTGATTGAAGGTAAAAACAACCTAAAGTTTTAGAATTAAGGCTCAAAGTTATACATTCCATCCTAAGATAAGGATACAAGCATAACCCTAATTCAGAGTCCCAAAACTTTAACTGTTTAGCCTTGATTATGCGATGAGAGAGAAAGACTCAAGGAGACTCAAAAGGTAAAAACTAGGGGGACTATTTACAACCCTAAAGTTATCATGCTTGGATATTCCTATGGTTTGAGGCGTCAAGAGGAGTCTTCAAGTTGACCACCAAAGGAAGAGAAGCAGATGAAAAGAGAGAGAGAGAGAAGGATCAGGTTACTTACTTCACGAAGAAGTTAAGTAACCTAAGAACAAGAGATAACATAAGTGAATGAGATTCACTTCAAACATAAACAAAGTGCATAAAAAAAAGAGAGAAATAGAGGTTGGATGTGGATGCACATCCACATCCTGATTAACTTACCAAATGCACCTGAAATGGCCAGTTTGAAAGCAAGATATATACAAATTCAAAATCACAAGCAAATCACATGATAAAAAAATTGAAAATGCATCAAAGGGGAACCTAAGCACTCATGAAATTACCATCCAAAGGGGGAGGTCTAAAGGTTTACCAAGTTCAAGTTATGGTCATCCTAAAATTTGTTAAGGTTTTGGATACTTCTCAATGAAAAATGCCAAACAATTTGAAAGTGCAAGATAAAAATGAGACAAACATATATTTAGAAGCTAGAGGTTAAAAGTGAAATATAGCAAAAAGAATCAAATGCAAACTCATCTTAGTTTGAAAGTTATGAATTTTTGAAGTTAGGGTTAGAAAACATGAAATTTAGGAACCCTAATTCAAAGGAAAATGGCAAAGTATGATCAAAACCAAAAAGAAATTTGTGAGATAAGTTTGTAAATGTTTTTAAATGTTTAAAGAACCTCTCTGAATTTTTTTGGTGATTTTTAGATACTTTAAGGTATTTTTAATTAATTAAATGGATTTAATTAATTAAAATATACAATTAAAATATTTAAAAATGCATTTTTAATGAAAAAAATAAAAATGAAAATGTTTTTGGTTTCTGAAAATTAATTCAAGTGATGATAAAAAAATTCAGAATTTTAAAATGATTTTTGGTATTTTTAATGATTAAAGAAAAGAAAAGAAAATAAATGAAAATAAAAATAAAAGAAATTGAAAAGTATGCGCATCCAATGGTCCAGATGGTTGGGGGAAGGATCTAAAGGCTGAGGATAAAAGTCACATTGACCAGAGGTATGAAGATCAAAGGGCCTAGGTTTGAACTTGTGTTTCGCGCGTGATCCAAGGGCCACCATTTGATCTGACTAATTAATTATAATTAAATTAATTAAATGAAATTAGGGTTTAATGACCTAATCTAAGCCGTCCATGCATTAAACTAATCAAGATCCTATGGTCCTCATTTAATCTGGAAACAAAACCCTAAACATTTTCAGGCGACCGAAGATAAGCTTCGGTCGTCTTCTCCGGCCATCCAAAGTTTCAGAATCTTCTACATGCCACTAAATTTCAAATTTCTAGCCCAGAATCACTCTCCTAACATCATACATCACTAATCAATAAACATAATTCATTTGACATGCATCATAAGGCTGAATCGAAGCAATCAAAAATTTAGGTCAAACTTTCAGAACCTTATGAAATACTCATTTCTAGCCTATTTTCAATTCTAAACATATCATCATGATCAGGGAAGCATGTAGATTCATTCTATAACATAAAATCAAGCTTCTGGAAAAAAATTTCTTGAAGGTTACCTGAGATGAAGTTCTTTGAAATGGAGCTTTCTGAGCCTCTCCCTTGTGCAATCCACCTCCTTTGGTCCCCCTTGTGCTATTGTGATGCTTGAATGGAGTTTATAATGGTTGGTTTATGAGTTTCAATTCTGACAAAATAGAAATCGTGTTTGTGTTTGGGCTTGTTTCAGGCTATGGTAATGGGTGGGAATTGATCTTGAGGTTATATGGAGTTGATTGGTGGAAGAATTTGTGGTTTTTGCTGGCTGTATTGTGTGTTTGGAAGAGATAAAGTTTTGGAGCAATTTCTTGATTCTCAGCTTGTGTGTTCCTTGCATCCATGAAGCTTGCATATATTATAGCCTTGAGGGTGTGTATGAGCCATACCATTGGTCAAGATAGTTGGTGTGGCACTGTGTGATTAGTATGTGAGAAAATGCAAAAAAGTCAAATTCTTTGTACTTAAGGTATGGGCCATGGCAGATGAGATTTATGTGCTTGGATTGCTTCAGCTAGCTTCAAGGAAGGCCATTGGATCAAGTTTATGTAGTTGGATGGCCTTGATCATGTGTTCTCATGGTTTATGCAATTTGGCATCTTTGAAGTTTCTTAAGAATCAAGTCATCAAAACCCTAGGTTCAAAGGCCAATTTTGTTCTTTAGAAGTTGCTTGAACATGTTATGATACATTTGAGTGCATTAGAGGTCACTTGAATGCTTAGAAACCAAAAATGCACATTTCCCTCTTTGGCATGAATGTGAAAATTATGTGATTTTTGCCAACTTTGCAAGGCCATAACTTGAGTTCTAGAATAAATTAGAATGATTTCTTGTACTTTTTGAAAATGGGAGGATCCAATCTACAACTTTCATGTTTGAATAAATTTCATTTGAAACCTTTTTGATCAAGAAAGAGGAGGTTGAAGATCTTTCCCAAAATAGAAAGTTTACATTACAAGTCATTTCCATTTTTGGCAAGTTTTGGCTTTATTCATTTTTCTTCAATTTTGTGAACTTCAAAGCCTTCCAATGATCAAATAAAGACCATATGACTTCAAAATGATGATGATGACTGATCGGAAAATTAGCAAGTGTACTATTTTTACCGATGTAGTAATAAAATGGAGTTATCCCGAATATCGATCTCAAGGACTGCGTACCGAAATAAGTTTTTCTGAATAGATTTCAATTGAACAAAAGTTTTGGTTGATAGTTTGTTCTGAGATAAAATAGAATTAAAATACTAAAATGTAAACAAAGAATAGAGGTTGCACGAATATGAGAATAATGTTAGGGACGGTGTATAATTTGCAATGCAATGACTTAATAATTTCTCGACTCTAAAGAGACATGCTTCAAACCTTATCTTTCCTATGTTCAAGATTGTTTTTCCAAAATTCCTTTAGAAAAAAACCTTTGGTATTCTTCCTCGACCCTAATTCCTCAATGGCCAAGGAAGAATATCAAGCAATAATTCTGACATAAAAATGGTTTTCACAGGGTATTCCAATTCCTCGGTAATATCTACCGTGATAAAAATTACGCAACAAAGTTAGGATGGTTGGTCAGACCAAACCCTAACTACGATCAATTATCAAATTTTCCAAAAAGATAAAGCATTATGAACGTTGCATAAAATAAAGAAAATGGTTTAAACACATAATCTCATAGATTAAGAATTCAAAAAGTCATTACAATAAGAAAATCAGGGACACCCCCTGGCATTGGGGGGTTTAGCCACTCATGTTCATAACAAAAATAAAAACTGAATAATGATATAGAGACATTACAATCAACGTTGGATCGGTTGGATCGTCAATTGCTTCTGCTCTTGATCAATCCTTCTTCTCCTTCGATATCCACTTTAATCTCTCTCTATTGTCAAATTTCCAAATCCCCAAAAAACAATTTTTTTTTTAAGTCTTAATCATCTAATATATCAGTCTTCAAAATACTCCGTGAAATGTCCAGATTGTCCTCCGAAAATATCTCAGTCAGCATCATTAAAATAGCATAATTTATGTTTCTGGTTGTCACGACACAGGCCGTGTTGTGCAACACGGGCACCCGTGTCATGCTACTGACTCTCCTCAAATTCTCAGCTCCTTCAGAGGCCATGACACGGGCCGTATTGTGCAACACGGGCACCCGTGTCATGCTTCTGATTTGATCCTTTTCAACCCAAGAAACTCCTCTTCAAAGGCCTTCACAACATGGGTCGTGTTGTATGGCACGGGCACCCATGTTGTGCTTCTGATATCTCTATTTTGTTGGTTTTTCAACACTCGGATCATCTTTGTGAAGGCTTCGAACAACCAACTAGATGTAGACCTGAAAACACATCAACAAAACAACCAAATAACACATACCAAAGGTAAAAATTGATAAGAAGACCAAAACCAGACTTGCATGCTAAAATAAGAAAACTACGACTAAAACGTGAAAGAAACACTTCAAACAACCGAAAACATACGAAAAGAACAACGAAAACGGCTTGAAAAATACGACTAAAGATCACTGATCAAACTCCCCCGAACTTGAACTTTTGCTTGACCTCAAGCAAAGAGCTTGCATTCACACACTCAAACACTGTCAACTCATTCAACAATAGCGAGATGAATCACTATACTCATACGTGGATTTTCGTTCCAAGTCACCCTACAAGTTATTTTGGTACTTCTTTCTCTGCGAAGGTATCACACAAACACTAAACCGCGGTAAACCCCGGACCTGAATCTCCTTTTCGGTAACCTCTCCGACTATGCTTCGGGCTTAGGTCTTCTGTTTCGATTTTCCACCCTTTTCATTCGGACAATCCTTTTTAAGGCTTCTTATAATTTTCACCGTGTGTACAAAATTGATCCCTTTTCTCTTTTATTGGCACTGTTATCTCTTTGTCCTTTAAGGGAAACATTTATGTTCAACCGCCGTTAGGCTGAATAACCGGGTGAGGGTTACCCAACTTAGAAGGACCGATCGTTCTAATGTTCTTATTCATTTTTTTCGGTGCCTTCATGCATTTTTTCTCTTTTTGATCAACTCTGCACACACAATTATTATAGATCAAGCCAGATTTGTCAGTAGAAACTACTTAGGGTTTACTTCTCAGATCAAAGTACCATGGCACGAATCTACACGTCGGACTCGTTCCTTACTCATTAGACTCAGTGTGTTCGTGTTGTACCTAAACATCAAAATTCTTCCATTTTCCTTATCGGGTTTCTTTTCACTCAATCCGATATACTTTCTCATTATTCACTCGCAGTAACACAACTTTCACACTTAACAGGTCAATTCAGGGGTGTTTTTCAAACAACTTATAACCATAATTTTCAAGCCGACTACCTAAAACACTACTAGAAATAAAAACAGATAAAAACAAAACAAAACAAAAACATGAAAACTCAATCCCCCCCACACTTGAACTCAATAGTGTCCACACTATTGAAGAACCAATGTCGGAGGGAACTCACAGATATCACTGAGCCGGGGGATAGCCATGCAGCCTCATCTGCTGCATCCACTCATGCAACTCATCAATGAGGTCCCTTTGACGGGTCTGCTCTCTTATCATCTCATCCCATTCTTCCTTGGTCAGGCTCCATTGACCGGTCTCCTGATTTGATGAGCCGCCGACAGTTTGTACAGGGACCTCCTCAGCTTGGTACCCCTCATCATTCGCACCTGAAAAGAATTCATCATACTGTACGTTGTCGCCCTGCAGAGGATTCTCATACAACCAATTAGCTTTATTATCAATGGTAATCAAATTGGGAGCAGGAAAAGCTATCAAATGACGGTTACGGCTAAGCACAGAGTAATAATCATGAAAACTCTTAATCATACCTTGGTTAGTGAGGGTGTCTAAATCAATTTTATTCTTACCTACCACTGAAGGTACCTCAATCAATCTCAGACCGTAACCAAGTTTTTCAGCTATTTGTGTTATCATTCCTCCTACAGAGATCTCACTAGAAGCGGCATTGGCTACCCGCTTGAGGTGATCTGCTGCGAAGGCCGCTACATTGACCACTTCATTATTAGCCATACCATAGAGAAAGTACAGCTCTCTTTGTGTAGCTACTCTTGTGCTGTCACCTCTGCAGAAAAGGGTATAAGCCAACCCCTTTTGAGCATACCTAAAACACGGGTTATGAATCCCTGAAGCCTTCACCGCAGATGCGACATAGTCAGTACTGCCGTAATGTCCCTCTAAAATTCTCCTGCAACAAACGTGCTGGGAGGTGCTCCAGGCCCATAGATTGGAAGATCTAGAATCTTTCCCAATTCCGCAACCGATAAAACGTGATCAGTGTCAAAAAGACGAAACTTCAAAGTACCGTAGTACTCTGTATCCGACCCAATCCACCTGTGCTTTAGCTGAAATTCCAAAGAACTCAAAAACTCTAATGTTATGCGCTCGAAAGTCGGCGCTTCAAATTGCATAAATTTCAACATACCAATATTATGAAACATCCTATGTATCTCAAATCTCAACCCTAGGTTTTCGAGAGTCTCATTACAAATATATCTAGCTGGTATTAACTTACGCTTTACCAACTTAGAGTACTTGACCTGGTGCTCCGGATTCTCGAATAAAATGTCGTGGGCATTAGGAGTACGGTGCGCTCGCTTTCGGGGGCGAGACGACTCAGCCACATTCTTTCCAGTATCTCTGCGAGGAGGCATTCTGATTACCTGCACAAATACACAACAAAATTTGAAATTTGAATTAGAGAAAAACGTCACCGTAGGAGTGACAAGGGAGACGAGGGGAACACTTTTTGTGAAGAGAGTAAGGAGTTTTGGTGAGTGGGTGTTGGAGAAATAGAATGTTCTTTGGTGAGGTATCAATGGAGGCTGGGGTTTTTGAAGAAGAGAAAGTGGAGAAGAAAGCAAAGTTATGAGAAAATTAAAACTGAAAAATGCAATTAAGGGTAAATGAGTGGTTAATTGATATAAAATCATGGGCCCCTTTCATAAAAAGTGATAAAAAATTTTAAAAAAACTGTCCCGCACTCCTGACACGGGTCGTGTTGCGTAACACGGGCACCCGTGTCAGGCCCCTACATTTCCACAAAATCACATACAAAACAAGGGATATTCAAACTTTGCAACACGGGTCGTGTTGCACAACATGGGCACCCGTGTTGCACCCCTGTATTCCTCAAATCTTAGGCAAACTCCATCCTCCTGACACGGACCGTGTCATAGGACACGGGCACCCGTGTTAGGGCCCTGACTTTTCGAAAAAAACACGTTTTTCCACCATTCGAACCATTTTTCTTTTCTTTACTGACTCTGTGAGATGCTGCTTCAACCTACCTACAAAATGAACAAATAGAAGTTAAATGAAATCACTGTGGGTTGCCTCCCACGCAGCGCTGCGTTTAACGTCACATGGCTCGACGGTCATTCGTCCTACTGGACAAGACAAATGACATTCACATCACCAGTAGTTTGGCCTCTGAAGTAGGGCTTTAATCTCTGCCCATTCACCCTGAAAATATCTCCATTGGTTTGATTTTTAATTTCGACTGCTCCATGAGGAAATACCTTGTGAACTATAAAAGGTCCCGACCATTTAGACCGTAATTTTCCTGGAAATAGCTTCAACCTTGAATTGTACAAGAGGACCAGTTGTCCTTCCCAAAACTCTTTTCTTTGAATCCTTTTGTCATGCCATTTTTTTGTTTGCTCTTTGTAAACCTTAGCATTCTCGTACGCCCGATTCCTGAATTCTTCTAACTCATGAAGTTGAAGAATCCGAGAACTCCCAGCTTTTGACAAATCCATATTAAGATACTTAGACGCCCAGAAAGCCTTGTGTTCAAGTTCCAATGGTAGGTGACATGCCTCTCCGTACACTAGCTGATATGGTGACATACCAATAGGCGTTTTGAAAGCCGTTCGATACGCCCATAGAGCATCATCCAACTTAATCGACCAATCCTTTCGAGATGAATTCACTTTTTTTTCTAGAATTTGTTTTAGTTGTCTATTCGACACCTCTACTTGGCCATTTGTTTGAGGGTGGTATGTAGTAGCTATCTGGTGTTTCACATTATACTTTTGCAGAAGCCTCTCCATGAGGTGATTCAGGAAATGTGTTCCTTCATCACTTATCAATGCTCTCGGAACACCAAACCTTGCAAAAATATTCTCTTTCAGGAATCTCACCACAACCTTCGCATCGTTGGTAGGCAATGCAACAACCTCTACCCATTTGGAAACATAGTCCACCGCAACCAAAATATAGTTCTTTCCGAATGACGGTGGAAACGGCCCCATGAAGTCTATCCCCCATACATCGAATAACTCAACCTCTAGCATAGAGTTCTGGGGCATCTGATTTCTTTTTGATATATTCTCAGTCCTCTGACATCTGTCACACTCCTTCACTAACTCTTGGGCATCCTTAAATAAAGATGGCCAGTATAGCCCGGATTGAAGGACTTTAGCTGCTGTCCTATCACCACTGAAGTGTCCACCGTACTCGGAATCGTGACATGCTTTCAGCACATCTTTCTGCTCTTCGTCGGGTACACACCTTCTGACCAGGCCATCAACTCCTTTTTTGTAGAGAAACGGATCGTCCCATAAGTAAAACCTGCAATCATGAACAAACTTTTTCCTTTTGTTAGAATCAAAATCGTCAGGTATAATACCGCCAACAAGGTAGTTCGCATAATCTGCAAACCAAGGCACTCCAATAACAGCTAGGATGTGTTCGTCAGCAAACTCATCCATTATTGGGCGCCGCTCTTCAGTCTCCTCAATTGGTGACATCCGAGAAAGATGATCTGCAACAGTGTTCTCACACCCTTTCTTGTCGCGGATCTCGACATCGAACTCCTGGAGAAGCAAAATCCACCTCAAGAGCCTGGGCTTCGAATCCTGCTTAGCAAAAAGATATTTCAAAGCAGCATGGTCAGTGTAAACAATCACTTTTGAACCCAAAAGATATTGCCTGAATTTATCGAAGGCATACGCAACAGCTAGCAACTCCTTCTCGGTAGTTGCATAATTTATCTGTGCAAGGTTCAAAACGTGACTAGCATAATAAATCACATGAAGCAATTTTCCTCTTCGCTTTCCAAGAACAGCCCCTACCGCAATGTCGCTCGCATCGCACATGATCTCAAAGGGTAGAGACCAATCGGGGGCAATCACAATGGGTGCCGACACCAATTTATTTTTCAGTGTCTCAAATGCATCGACACACTCTTTATCAAAAACAAAGGTCTTTTCCTTAACTAACAAGGTAGTCAGAGGTTTGGCTATCTTGGAAAAATCCTGTATGAATCTGCGGTAGAAACCCGCATGGCCTAAAAAACTCCGAATACCTTTTTCATTCACCGGTGGTGGTAATTTTGAGATGACCTCCACCTTGGCTTGGTCGACTTCAAATCCCTTGTGGGAGATCTTGTGTCCCAGATGAATGCCTTCTCGTACCATAAAATGGCACTTTTCCTAGTCAAGGATTAGATTGCTTTCTTGACATCGCTGCAAAACAAGTGAAAGGTTAGTTAAACAATTATCAAATGATGAACCAAAAACCGAGAAGTCATCCATGAAGACTTCCATATGCTTTTCGAGCATATCAGCAAAAATAGAAGTCATGCATATTTGAAATGTCGTTGGGGCATTACACAGCCCGAATGGCATCCTCCTATAAGCAAAAACACCGTATGGGCAGGTGAAGGCTGTTTTCTCTTGATCTTCCGGTGCAACCGCAATTTGATTGTATCCGGAGTATCCATCCAGAAAGCAATAGTAATCATGCCCTGCTAGCCTTTCCAACATTTGATCAATGAATGGCAACGGAAAATGGTCTTTTCTTGTAGCCAAGTTCAATCTTCTATAATCAATGCAAACTCTCCATCCAGTAACAGTTCTAGTAGGAATCAACTCATTTTTTTCATTAGTTATTACTGTTGTTCCTCCCTTTTTGGGCACCACGTGACCGGACTCACCCAGGCACTATCTGATATAGGGTAGATCAATCCCGCATCCAATAGCTTAACAACTTCCTTTCGCACTACCTCCTTCATCACAGGGTTCAATCTCCTTTGGGGTTGCACAACCGGTTTGTGATCTTCTTCCATGAGTATTTTCTGCATGTACACCGTAAGACTTATACCTATAAGGTCTTCAATTTTCTACCCAATTGCTCCCTTAAATTTCTTAAGAACTCCAATTAATTTGTCCTCTTGCACACTTTTCAAATTAGTGCTAATAATAGCGGGACATTTTTCTTCAGTGTCGAGAAAGACATATTTGAGATTCTCAGGTAGTTGTTTCAATTCTGATATCTTTGGCTTGTCTTCACCTTCATCAACCATTATAGGTTGTCTTAACTCTTCCCACCGATGCATTCTAACTCTTTTCAGGATAGGTTGAGTTTCAAGCATAGCTACCACTTCCATATCACTACTTTCGACTTCCTTATCATCTTCAAAAATAGACATACTCAATACCCTTTCTAGAGGCAATTGGGATACACTCTCTAAATGTTCACTAGCTTCCACGTGTTCTAACACTTGTATGTTACTACTAGTTCCCACATCATCTTTATACTTCAAAGTGTTCTTAACATCAATTTTCAACTCTTCATCGTACACTTTCAAAGTGAGTGTTCCCCCTTCCATATCTATCAGGACTCTCCCGGTTTCTAAGAATGGTCTTCCCAAAATTAAAGGAATTTCTTCATCTTCAGGCATTTCAAGAATCACAAAGTCAACCGAAAACACAAACTTGTCCACTCTAACCAGGACATCATGGACTACTCCATATGGCCGCCTCACAGAATGGTCTGCAAACTAGAGAGTCATCCGAGTATCTTGAACATCACCATTACCCAACTTTTTGTAGATGGATAGAGGCATTAAACTAATGCTCGCTCCCAAATCAATGAGAGCTCTCTTGAATGACCGGTCACCGATGGTGCATGGAATGGTGACAGCTCCTCTATCTTTTTTCTTCACCGGAATCTTTAGTCCCTGCAAAATAGCACTACAAGTTTCGGTTAGAATAACAGGTTCAGCTCCCATGGTCCTCTTTTTAGCAATGATATCTTTCATGAATTTGGCATAGGTGGGCATTTGCTCAAGTGCTTCAAGTAATGAAATATTCAGCTCCAGCTTCTTGAACAACTCTAGGAATTTCTCAAAATTCTTCTCTTGCTGCCCTTTCTTTTTGTTTCTTGTTGGATAAGGAAGTTTGATCACCGGTTTCGGTTCTACCGTTTTTTCTTTGATTTCCGGTGTTGGGGTTACTTCTTCCTCTTCTTCAACAACTTCATTCTCTTTTATTTCCAGTTCCACTTCACTTATTTGATTTTCACTCTCAGAATTATCTTTCACCTCTTCAGTTTCTTTACCTCTTCGTGTTGTGACTGCATTGACTTTGTGATTATCTCTTGGATTTGTTACAGTAGCACTTGGAAGAGCCCCTGGAGTTTGGGGAATAGCTAGGTGTTGGGAAATTTGGCTCATTTGCACTTCAAGGTTCTTTATAGAAGCTCCAGTATTCTTGAAGTTACTCCTCGTTTCTTCCTGGAATTGAGAATTGTGAGCTGCCATCTTTTCAATGGCAATTTCCCAATCAGCTTTTCTTGGAACTGGTGGCTGATATTGTTGTTGTTGGGGTTGATATTGTTGCTGGCCTTGAACCGATTTTTGGATGTTCCCTTGTTGATCTTTCCAAGAGAAATTGGGGTGATTTTTCCACCCCGGATTATACGTGTTGGCATACGCATTGTTCTGCCTCAACATATTAATTTGTTCAACCTGTTCTTGAGTTGACAAACAGTGCATGGAAAAGTGTGGTCCACAAAAAATCTCACAAATCACAGCTTGAACAGGTTCCACCTGAGCTACTGTCTGTGTGCCAAGATTCATCTTCTTCAGCCTTCTTTCAACTTCTGCTGCAATTTGATCTTCCATTTTCACAACTTGCTCTGTCAGCTTTAAATCAATTTTACCATCTGGTTGACTCACTGTGCGATCATATAATTCAAGGTGTTCATTAGAAGCAATAACTTCTATGATTCTTTTGATACCAGTGGCTGTTGAAACGTTTGTTGAGCCACCTGCAGCAGTATCTATAAGCTGTTTTGTCTTGAGTCGTAACCCATTCACAAAGTTTTGCATCTGCTTGGTCGCGTCCATATTATGAGTAGGACACGCGGTCAAACACCTTTTGAATCTTTTATATGCATCTCCAAGTGATTCACCCTCTTTTTGTTTAAAATTGACAATATCATATCTCTTCCGGATGAAAACTGACGCAGGAAAATATTCGTTGAGGAATGTTGTTTCCATCTTTAACCAAGTTGTGATACTAGCAGCTAGTAGTGAGTAGAACCATTCTTCTGCATCATCAGTAAGAGTAAAAGGAAACATCACAAGTCTTTTTGCTTCCTCAGAATGACCTTCAATTTTCAAAGATGTAGTGGTAGTCAAGAATCTCTGAAGATGCTTGTTGGCATCCTCATTGATTCTTCCAGCGAACAGTTTGCTTTCTAACTGGAGAATAGTTGACGGATGTAACAGGAAGTGAGCAACATTCACTGGTTGGTTAACAATAGTCATCCGGTTAGGTTGGGCATTATCCCCTCCATAATCTCCTAAAAGACTTTCTACAGGAGGTTGGTTTCCTGCCATGTTATCAAATCCTGGATCAGTCTCTCTGTCTGAGTCTGAGTCACTATGCTCAGAGTGCACAAATATGTCGTCCTCCGTTTCCTGATTCGGGACACTTGAACCAGTATCAGCCAGTCTATCAACTCTTGCCTTGCGGCGTCTCTCGTGCAAAGCTCTTTCTGGTTCTGCGTCAAAGGAAAACTTAGCTGAGGTCTGACCTCACATAAACAGTTAGACACAAGTTAGATAACAAAATTTCAATAACACTTAAAATAATAAACAGAGAAAACAATAAAATTTTAGTCGCAGAGCAACAAAATTTCAATTTAAATAAGAAAATTAACTTAATTTTTGACAGTCCCCGGCAACGGCGCCAAAAACTTGATCGGAAAATTAGCAAATGTACTATTTTTACCGATGTAGTAATAAAAGGGAGTTATCCCGAATATCGATCTCGAGGACTGCGTACTGAAATAAGTTTTTCTGAATAGATTTCAATTGAACAAAAGTTTTGGTTGATAGTTTGTTTTGAGATAAAATAGAATTAAAATACTAAAATGTAAACAAAGAATAGAGGTTGCACGAATATGAGAATAATGTCAGGGACGGTGTATAATTTGCAATGCAATGACTTAATAATTTCTTGACTCTAAAGAGACATGCTTCAAACCTTATCTTTCCTATGTTCAAGATTGTTTTTCCAAAATTCCTTTAGAGAAAAACCTTTGGTATTCTTCCTCGACCCTAATTCCTCAATGGCCAAGGAAGAATATCAAGCAATAATTCTGACATAAAAATGGTTTTCACAGGGTATTCCAATTCCTCGGTAATATCTACCGTGATAAAAATTACGCAACAAAGTTAGGATGGTTGGTCAGACCAAACCCTAACTACGATCAATTATCAAATTTTCCAAAAAGATAAAGCATTATGAACTTTGATAAAATAAAGAAAATGGTTTAAACACATAATCTCATAGATTAAGAATTCAAAAAGTCATTACAATAAGCAAATCAGGGACTTCCCCTGGCATTGGGGGGTTTAGCCACTCATGTTCATAACAAAAATAAAAATTGAATAATGATATAGAGACATTACAATCAATGTTGGATCATCAATTGCTTCCGCTCTTGATCAATCCTTCTTCTCCTTCGATATCCACTTTAATCTCTCTCTATCGTCAAATTTCCAAATCCCCAAAAAACAAGTTTTTTTTTGTAAGTCTTAATCATCTAATATATCAGTCTTCAAAATACTCTGTGAAATGTCCAGATTGTCCACCGAATATATCTCAGTCAGCATCATTAAAATAGCAGAATTTTTGTTTCTGGTTGTCACGACACGGGTCGTGTTGTGCAACACGGGCACCCGTGTCATGCTACTGACTCTCCTCAAATTCTCAGCTCCTTCAGAGGCCATAACACGGGCCGTGTTGTGCAACACGGGCACCCGTGTCATGCTTCTGATTTGATCCTTTTCAACCCAAGAAACTCCACTTCAAAGGCCTTCACAACACGGGTCGTGTTGTATGGCACAGGCACCCGTGTTGTGCTTCTGATATCTCTATTTTGTTGGTTTTTCAACACTCGAATCATCTTTGTGAAGGCTTCGAACAACCAACTAGATGCAGACCTGAAAACACATCAACAAAATAACCAAATAACACATACCAAAGGTAAAAATTGATAAAAAGACCAAAACCAGACTTGCATGCTAAAATAAGAAAACTACGACTAAAACGTGAAAGAAACACTTCAAATAACCGAAAACATACGAAAAGAACAACGAAAACGGCTTGAAAAATACGACTAAAGATCACTGATCAATGACCTTTTGGAACCATTGTTGGGGGCCTTAGATGCCCAGGATCTGACTTTTCTTGCTCAAGAAGTTACCATTTGATCAGATGACTTCCATATTGAATTTTCCATGAAATTTGATACACATGCTCCTTATAACATATATGGACCAATAGCAACAATAATGACCAAAAAATTGGGTGTAAGGCCTTCAAAACCAAAACCCTAATTTCAGGTCATCTATGTAGGAGCCTCAGCTTAACTTTCATACCTCTGTAGTGCTTTGACATTACTTGACTTTAAATGACCCATGGGGGCATAGAATGGTCATAGACTACTAAAGGACCCTCTTGGCATGCTTTAAGACCTTAGAGATTGCTCAGATTACTTCTTGGATTGCTCAGATCACAAACCCTAGATGCAGCTATGCAGATGAAATGTTAAAGATGATTATGTATTGTGAAAATGTGATGATAGGCTATGCAATGATGATAATCATAAGTCAAGATGTGATAAAAGTGAGAGGGTAAATTTGGGGTGTTTACATCAATAAACAACTTAAGGTGAGTCTCAGTTCCTCTAGTTTTTGTCTTTTCTCAACTTGAGTCTTTCTTTCTCATCTCAAAGATAAAAACAACAAAGCATCTAATAAAGGTTGAGCATTCTCGTATGCCAGGAGACTTTGCCATGGGGTACTTACAGACATCCTATTTCGGGGCAAGGTGAAGGGCATCTATCATGATAAATAAGTCTTAGCATGGGGACTGTTTCACAAACAACAAAAGCAAAACACTTCTTTTAAAAGACAGTAAACAAACAACACATGTCTTTCCCACGGGAGTTCTCTTCTCATCACACTCACTCTCAACGAACGAACTCGCTTCGATATGTCTCTTTGCAAGATGGTAACACACTCGTACAAGACGAGGCTGCAACACCTAAGCATTGACATAAGCAGTTCAGTCATAAAAAATATAAACAAATTTCCACCTTAGTTAGGCAAACTACATCGACTTTGATCCTCATATTCCCGATGAGGTACGTAGGCAGCGGGGTAGGGCCTGTTCGAGCATATTCTTTATTTTCCCTACATTTTCCCCATTCTTTCTTTTCATTATCTTTTTCTAGTTCCCTTTCTCAACCCAGTTCCAGTTAACAGCTCTTTTATTCAGCATCAACTTTATTCCTTACCCTTTGAAACAGACTTATAAGCGTGGATCCCATCGGGTACAGTGGATCCCGTCGGGTACGGCGGACGGTCTGGGGTGCTAATACCTTCCCAGTTTGTAACCGACTCCTGAACCCAGTTCTTTGGTTCACAGTACCTTGTCCTTTCCTTTTCTCTTAGGTTTGTGCAGCATTACCTTTCCCATTCATTCGGGATAAAAATACCTGGATGGCGACTCTACCTTTTCCGCGCCACTTTCGCGTTTGTACTAGGATGAAAATCCCAGGAGAGACCCTGACAATCGAAGGGGACCTTTGGAATTTAAGTAAGGTGACCATATGTATTTGAAAGTTACCCCGAGATTGAGATTGAAAGGACCGTTCAAGTCGTGCAAGTTAAGTCCGAGATACTAGGGATGTATCAGATCTTTGAAAGGATTTGTGAAGTTGCTTACAAATTAACCCTACCACCCTCTCTATCTGAAATGCATGATGTTTTTCATATATGTCAACTTCGTAGGTTTGTTCTTGATCCCCTTCAACCTATAATTCCATATTCTATCGAGATAGAAGCGGACTTGACTTTTGAACCCCAACTGAGTCGTGTTGTTGGAAGAGAAACCAATGTGTTAAGAAACAAAGAGATTCCACTTGTTAAGGTACAATGGGATGTGATGCATCTGGGAGATGCTACGTGGGAGCTGGAATAAAAAATGCGGGAAGTATATTCTCACCTGTTCAGGTAATCTTTAAATTCAAGGACAAAATTCTATTTAAGGGGGGAGGATGTAATACCCCGTAAATTATTTTAATGCTCTGAATAATAGTAATTGTTATCAATAGGGTTTCGAGTTGCTCTGAGATGTTTTAACAAAAATAATTGGAGCAATCAGTGAATTAATTTATATTAACTAATATTATCTGACTTAGAGGTTTTATTAAATTTTTGGTTAAGAGACATTTTTAGATACTCAATATTTGGAACCGTTGGGAGCAATTTCTACTTTTCCCGTATAAGACCTAAGTTTGTTTTTCTTTATGTTATAAACTTAGAAACATAGTAAGAGATAAAGGAAAAGGAAAAAGAGAAAAGGGAGGAAGAAGAAAAGCTTGAAGAAGAAGAAGAAGCTCTTGGTCTTGAAGATTCCACCACCCATTCATCTCTCAATTTTCTCAATCATCTTTGGTAGAGGTGGGTTCTAGATAGATGCTTTTATTTCTAGAGTTTGTAGAATTCTTGAGTTTAGGTCAAAATGGTAGAAATCGTAGAATCAAGAGTTTAAACGGTTGAATATCAATTAAAATGCATGAGTATGCTGATATTAGGTGTAGGAACCTTTGTTGTTAATGGTTTTGATGTTTGATGTTAATTGGATGAGTTTTGGAGAAGTTATGTCTTTCAAAAAAACGCAGGTTTTCAGCCACAGACTGTCGGTTAACCGGTTGACCATATACATTAATCGGTTAACGGGAATGCATGAGGCTACTGACTTTTATAGCTGATATGGTTAAACCATTAACCATATGCATTAACCGGTTAACACTGTAAGTATTGGGAAAATATTAATTTTGTTCCATCTTTAAAAATTCATAACTTCATCGTTTATCCGATTTAACTGTTCTTTATATCGATTTAAAGCTAAAAATATGTTCTATCTAATAAGACCGGAAAATATTATTTTAAGCCAACTTTTACCCAAATTTTCTAATTAATCGTAATTATGTTAGTTAGGAAATTATGAGCTATTCAAAAACAAAAGACATGAATTGTGAGGTGTTTAGGATTACCCAAGGTTGATGCGAAAATCGTTGGTGAGGCTAGTAGTGACTTGTGGTGGGTATTACTTTGAGTCCCACGGGAAGTCTTGTCGAGTTTTAGGCTTGTGGTGGGTATTACACTAAGTCCCACCTTGTGGTGGGTATTACACTGAGTCCCACGGGAAGTCTTACCGAGTTTTAGGCTCGTGGTGGATATTACACTGAGTCCCACGGGAAGCCTTGCCGGTGAAGTCTTGAGTAAGTCTTGAGGTGGGTTATGTTGAGTCCCACGGGAAGCATCCGTCAAGACTTAGGTAGTTACTTGTGGTGGGTATTACACTGAGTCCCACAAGAAGTCTTGCCGATAGCACTTATGATGGTTCTCCATTGAGTCCCGCGTGAAGTGTTGAGTGCGATGTATGGATGTTTCCATCTTTCTTTGGTTCCTTGTTGAGAAGTGACCAAAGTTTCAAGTAGTTGATAAATTCGAAGCTTTAGAGCCGAGGGAACTCTAAGATAGGGAACTCACTGAGATGTTGTTATCTCATCCCATGTTATTGTTATACTTTATAGGTACTTCAGGTTCCGCGAAGGGTAAGGATAAGGCAGTTTGATTATCCTTGCTTATCGATGGCTTTTCTTCAATTGTGGATGTTTTGAGATCTTCGGATCTAGTTCTTAGTTTTCTTTCGATTTAGACATCTTGTATTATAGTTAGCCTTTTGTTGTAGTACCTTATGTATTTAGTTGGATAAAATTTTACAATGTGTTGTACTAAGAACTTATTATATTTAAGTACCAAACTTGAACTTATATATGAAAAATATGCTTTGATGTATGTATTTTATATATGGGTGTTACACTGGCGATCCAATTTCATGAAGGTCGACAGGTATCTTTGACCAAGCTTCTGTTAGCCTCCCTCTATCTTACTCTTGGGTTATCAGCCCTTAAACTGAAACTCCTTCATGAGACTCCCTAGGCCTTGAAAAGTTTAGGGCCTCTATAACTGTTGCAACATTGGCTTAGTGCCATGTTTAAATATCAGTTGGAAAATCCAGCTTCTGCAAGGATTGACTATTTAAATGTAACACGCCCCACGAAGGGGATTTGACTTACCCTGATGACTTTTTAGGAAACCCCTAGCAAGACTCTTTTTATGAAGTATCTTAACATGTTTATGGAGGCTACATCGCTCGTCCAAGGCATGACACCTTTTACGGAGCAAAAGTTTGGTCCAACGTGGTTAAGAAATCCCTTTCCTGGTTCCTCTCCATCAATAACAACCTTGTAAAATGCTATTTGGAGGGCATTTTTAACACCCATCATGTTGTCCTTCAGGATTTAAGCGAGGACTTCAGGGTATGGGTTCATGAACTACCAACCCAACTTGGTGGCTAGACAGTTTGGCTTGAGCCAAATGCTGCCCAAGTCTTTGGTGTAGCATGGTTCTGACATTGTATGGGTTGGTCAACAACTTAACTTCACATGTCACGAGGCTTGTCTCAAGTTTTCTAAATTGATGCAGCACTTGGAACTACCTATTTTTATATTTCGACCTTCCTTCTTCACAACCCAAGATTTTGACATCTGGTGGTCCGACTATCATAACCAATGTTTCCACCATGACCACTTTCTGGAGAACATGGTCTACGCTTTTGATTCCTTAGCTAGAGAAGCGCCTGCTCCAATAGTTGTCGAGAACATCCAGGGTGTTGATGCCCAAGAAGATCCTCCAAGATAGGTAATTCCTCAACTTTGCCTTTATTTTAGCCCTTTTTCATTAGCTGACCGTTCATGCTTGTTTTCTCAGAGTCGAAAATGAGGCCCAACTACTTCCCCTTTCACCACCAAGATTGTGAAAAAATCTAAGGTTACAAAACCACAGGTATGGCTTGTTTCGACGTTCCTTTACACTTATCTAGATTATCTTCTTACTTTGTCCTTTGTTAGGCTTATGAAAAAGCTCCAACTCCAAAAGGAGATGAATCTTATGATAGTACTCACCTCGTATCCTTCCTTTCGATTTTACCACATCCACTCCCGCTACTCCAAAGAAGAAGAAGAAAATTGTTATTAAGAAATTGCTTTAAAAATTGGCCACTTCGACCGGAACACTTGTCGTTGTAAGAACAAGAGTTGTCTCTGCATTCTATCTCTATGTTTTAATGATAAAAATGGAGTATTTATGAAAGAACCATTTTATGTTTTGATGTTTGTTAAAGTGAAGATCATGAATATTATATATTAAGATCAAACAAACATTATGAATTAGTATGCAAATGCTAATATGCGAAGTTACTATGTGTAACATCAGTCGCATGTGTGATAAAGAAGAAAGTATGCTTCTAAATCTGAACACAATAAAAAGATCCAAGGATGAGGATGTTGCATTGGCAATACTCTTATGGATGATGTTCTGAATGTGGTTCTGATCATATAGTGAAGCGAAGATTCTAAAATTAATCTTCTGAAGAACTAAGTTCTGAAGACTCTGATGACTTAACGTCTGAAGGGAAAATGTTGGAAAGATGCTAAAGAATTACGAGTTCTAAAGATTAAGGTTTTGAAGAACCAAGTGCTGAAGACTCTAAAGACTATGTTCTATGTGAACAAAGTTCTGAAGATCATGGGTTTCAAGCCAAATGCTGAAGTCCTGAAGAAAATAGTTATATATGAATAATTTCTAAAGACTAAAGACTTAGGTTCTTTGAAAACCCTAGTAGCATTGTCTCCAGAAGCCTCTGAATTTTAGATGACAATGTTACGGTTGGCAAGGATAGTAAATAGTACGATAATGCTTTATCCCATTACACCTCAACTACCTTGAGTTGTGGATAAAGACAATATGTGGAAGTACTATTTGAATACTTATATATTGAATTCCTCAGTAGCTGAATGGATTGTAGCGACTCTTTTATGTTTGGCTATAAAAGGAAAACATCACATGCATTGTGATGTTGTTGGTGCTGGAAAACTCAACCGTTGACAGTTCTTATATGATCTCAACTATTGTTTGTTTTGCTGAACACAATCATTGTTGGACCTTATCGAACTGCGAGAAGTGTTGATATCTCAGTTTTTTCTCAACCATGATCATATCAGAAATCAACAATACAACATATGAGAGTCTAAGTTTTCGTTGCTACATCAAGATCATCATCTACAACAACAACAATTAGACATTGATGAACTGAAGTTGAAGAAGAAGAAATCAGCAAGTCATCACTTAACACCAACTACATCATCTTGGAGCTCATTGAAGATTAGAAGCAATGAGTTGTTACTCGTATCTTGCTCACCAATGAAGATGAAGAATTATGAAGAGGCAATTTGAATTGTAATATTATGAACATCTTAGAATCATGTAGTTTGCAAGCAGTCGTTTCTCATGTTTTTGTAACTCTGAAGAGTTACTTTGTACTTAAACAAAGGAGTATATGCTTGCAAAGAAGCACCTTAGTTACCTGAAGTATGTCAATTCTACTTAATGAATTGAAGTTCCTCAAGTGGACTTTATATCCGGAATGGATGCTTGAACAGTCCAGCTGTGAGTTGAGACTCCTCAAGTGTACGTTACATCTGGAATGTATCCCTGAACGGTCCAACTGTGAGTTGAGATAAAGTCACAGAGGTTTTGTGTAGTTATTCACGTTTGTAGGCCACACAAGAAATCACGACACATGGTGTTGTGCAGTTAGTTACGGCAGGTTGCCACACAAGAACTCACAGAGGTTCTGTGCAATTAGTCATGGCAATTGGTCATGCAATTGTAATCATAATTATTTGTGTATATTGGATTAAGTCATTGTTTAAGGCGAAATCACCTTGGCGGGTGGACTGGATTAGCTTGAGAAGTTCTCAAGTGAACCAAGATATAACTTATGTTCTTTACTCTTACTTTATGTTTTACATTCTTTTATGCTTCTGCAACGCATTCATAACATAGCTTGATGCAACTCATCAAAGTGCAAAAAGTAGCCAAAAGTGAAAAACTCAATTCAATCCCCCCTTTCTTGTGTTTTTCTCACATCTTCAATTGGTATCAAAGCTCCGATTCTGTTATTAATAAATATCAAACACTTAACAATGTCAGATAAAGATCTATTGTTGTGTGTTAAAAACACCTGAGGTGAAAGTTAATCCACCTACAAATTCAGTCTAATATCAGTTGATGATATTGAGAGGATATTGAATTGTAGCCAAATGGATTACATTTGAGCAAGTCATTGATTTGGCAGAATCAGCTGACAAGATATATTCTCCAGATAAGTTTATATATCTATTGAATATTTATCTTAAATATGATTAGTTGATCAATGTATTTTGCTCAATAATCAAATCATCATAAAACAAGAAATCTTGTTTATTGAAGATTATTTCTAAATGAGTATGGGATGTTTTCAAGAAAAGAATTAGTTCACCCTTGACTTTCTCATATTAAGCTCATTGGAAGTTTTTCTAGAGTGAAAAGAATATTTGTTAAAGTATGATTTTGATTCATAAAAACTTCATGTTGAAGTTTGTAGAGGAAGTCAGAAATCATAAATAGAGGATGTCAAACTCTAAAAATGATTTATGTCAGAACGTCCAAGACCTAACTGATCCAACAGTTAGAAAATTCAATGTAGATTGAATGATGTTTCCTTTTCTGAGCTTATAAGCAACACTATGTGTATTCAAAAGAAGAAAGCTTAGTGGTTCCTCGAGAACTTCATTAATGGAGTATTTTGAGAGCTTGATGGAAGTAACTCTAATAGTTAAAGTTCTGTTAAATTGAGTCTCTATCTCAATGGAACAAACTAAAATTGTTCAGGATGTTATCCAACATTCTACTAAGAAATTCATGATAAATGAATTATGGAATCATAGATGCTGGGACAAAAGTCATCTTTTCTGAGTTGAAAGAATTTAAATCACTGATATTATTAACCTTGAAGAAATCAATAGATATTCTTTTCCGAAGAAGATATGTTGTCGATCTTTGTTGAACTATCTCTGATCAAGTTAGCTCAATATTGTAAGAACAAGGTTGTCACTCAAACTTGTCTAAGGTTTGTTGATATTTGTATCTGACAAAGATTTACATCTATGCAAGGAAGCAGAATCAAAAGATTAGGAGATGTCAATTAATTCTCCTTAGCACATAACCTCTCAAAAGTTTATGTTCATGCTAATGGAATTATTGACCCTCTGATATTCAGTCGCTTGTCAAGAAGTTCTTGATATGAAGATGAATGTTATGATGTTAAGGACATTACAAGGTAAACCATCAGAAGTTCTAAGATCTGTTCTGATCTGAAGACTAGTTGTGTTCTAATCTGTAAACCATCAGAAGTTCTAAGATCTGTTCCAATGTAATTTATTTATTTATTTCAATAATCTTGAAAATCATAAGCTAACCTTGTTCAGTTGTTTATTAATGAATTATTTTAAGCTCATATTTTAAATTTCAATTCAACTTTATCTCCCATAAAATTGTCTCGCACATATTAACTTTGGCCAGAGTTTATTTCAATTTGTTTGGTATGACTATTTTAATATATATATATATATATATATATATATATATATATATATATATATATATATATATATATATATATATATATATATATATATATATATATATATATATATATATATATATATATATATATATATATATATATATATATATATATATATATAAGCATAGATATTTTAATGAATTTGACTTGATGGCGGTATGAAACAGTGATTATGTATTATAATTGAATATTTTAATGAATACAAAAATACAAAAATACAAAAATAATCAATATATATTATTCATTTTTTATTTTGATAATAATTGTAATTAATAAAACATTAGTATTATTTTATGATAAAATATTATCAGTTATACAAAAAATACAAATATTTGTTTTTGAAAAAAAAAAACACTAACAATAATGATCGGTGAATACACATATTTGATATGATAGTTTTGGTCCTATAAAAATTTATTAAATCAATTAGACATAATTTGACATTGGAATTACTTTGAAAATCTAAAAAGTTTGAACTATTAAATAAATAAATAAATGCAATAAGATGATTTGACATTATTTGATAGGAAGAATGTATATTATCCAACTTTTTTATGATGGGTAGAGAAATTGTCCCCTATTATCATATACCATAAAAACAATATATCGCGACTAATAAATTAAAATCTTAATAATTATGATATTAACAAATTATTTAAATGGTAACTTTATCATAGTGTTAATTGATATTTTTTGAAATAAAATATGATTTGGAATTATTTAGATTTTTATAAAAAGTTTAATAAAACAAAACAAAATCAATTGAGATTTTGTAATCTTTTCAAATGTAGAGGTTTATAAAAAGTTTAATAAAACAAAACAAAATGAATTGAGATTTTGTAATCTTTTTAAACTTATAAAATAACTAAAACTTATGAGAATTTTTTCAAATTAATTTTATAATAGTAATCCTGATAAAAAAAATTTAAATGGTTATCATGAAAATTTAATGATAAAAGACAATCATAAAAAATTAATGATAAAAGCTAAAAAAAATTATGATACAATTATTTTTACAAATAAAAGATAATATTTATATAAGGGAAAAATATATGGTTGATAAAAATATTTTATATACGAGCACAAACAAAATTCTACTTATAAAAAAAACAATCTAACTATAAATAAATTTGACATGATATATTATTTAATTTTTATTTTCTTATATTTAATGTAACTATAAGTATATTGTTGAAATGATATGTTATCTAACTATCAAAATTCAGTTTAAAATAAAATCTTCAATATTTTAAAAAATCGGGACAAATCTTTCTTTTTCTTTTCCAATTCATCAGGATTATCCAAAAAAAATACGGGACAATTATAATAAATAATTGTTAATTTGTATATAAGATAGTATTTAATTTTCCAATTCACCATGATTATTCAAAAAATACGGGACAAATCTTTGTTTTTCTTTTCCAAACAATTATAATAAAATAATTTTTAATTTGTATTTAAGAAAATATTTAATTTTAGATTAATTTATTTTTAGTTTAATTAAAATACAGAGAAAAGTTTGATATTTTTCATATACGGAAAAGATGTGTTATTTTTCAATAATTGAACGTATTTATAATATATTAAATACTTATTCATTAAGTGAAATACAAGAAAAATTTCACAATTATATGTTATTGATTAAATAATGGAAATATATATATATATATATATATATATATATATATATATATATATATATATATATATATATATATATATATATATATATATATATATATATATATATATATATATATATATATATATGAGAAAAGTGTACTATGTATCCAAAAATGAGAAAAATATTTTTCTTATAAATAAATTTAAATATCTAAATATAAGGAAAAATAAATGTCTCTTATAAATTAATTTAAAATATTTTTAAATTAATGAGTGAATGTTAATAGTTTTTTTTAGTATTTATAAAAATACTGAAAAATGACATTGACAAACCATTACCCATGCGAACTCACGGGAAATTATCATTTAACTTTCTATTAATATAATATTCTTTTTTTAATTAATAAATATTATATGACTATAAATATTTATATTCTCTATACAACTAATAAATAAAAATTTGATTTAAGCATAAAAAATATGAAACTGAAAAACTTAAACTATTGATTTAAATATAAAAATAAATAAAAAATTATTGGTCATTTTTAAATTTTTTTTTTTACGGAATTTCTGTTTTTCCGATTAACAAATATTCTCCTTTTTTTCAATATGTGACAAATGTTTTTTTTTACTAATAAATCAATTTTATCAATATCAACCCATGTTATTATCCTTTACCAAACATATTCTTCATCATCAGAGTCATCATCGCAATTTTTATCGAACAACCCATCTATTTCATTTTTATCTTCAGAAATTCCACAAGCTGAATTATCTCCCTGGACAACTCCACCATCACCCGTCTTAATGTTTTTACCTTTCTTATTGGTTTCCGTCAATATTATAATAAATAATTGTTAATTTGTATTTAAGATAATATATCACTGTATAACCTCTATAATTATATAATTTTATTTTTCTAAACTAATTTTATTATTTGTTTCTAAGGTTATTCTGACACTAATTTGAGTACTTTTTCCCTCTATTCATCAATTCACTATTTGAATTTGAATGATTATGATAATAAATAATTTATTAATATGATTTTCTATTTATGACTTGTTTTTAGGATATTTTTAGATTAGTTATTTTTGAATTAATTTTTGTATTTAATTCTCTTATTAACTTTTTGATTTTCTTTTTTTTGTATTTTATAACTTTTGGATTAATTTTTGTATTTAATTCTCTTAACATAAGAGGTTTGCTATCCTTACACCCAAAAAGTAACACCTAAGCTACACCATGTGAAATACACTATGGATCCCATGTGTTTGTTTGGGCTAAGAAAATAGCCCATGTGAAATACACTATGGATCCCATGTGTTTGTTTGGGCTAAGAAAATAAATAATGATTAAATATTGAAAAACAAAACAAAATGGTATATATATGGTATAGGTGTTAGATTAAAGTGTAAACCTAATATTTCTCTAAACATAATAGTTCTTCCATTCGTATGCAATACTTCTAAGAATATATGACATTATTTAGTATCAAAAAACTAATTATAATTAAATCTTTGTATTTGATAAATTTATAACATTTAATTTATTAATATTCAATCTCTTTCTTGATCTTGATTTTTAATCTCTTTTGCCAATGATATGATATTTATGATTTTAGACTACATAAATATCATTTGATATTTAAAATACTTTGGAACATGAAAAATAATTGTTTATATAGACGAAGATACTGTTTTTTCACGGGTATCAGACATTTTTTTATTTTTTTTATGGGTACCATATATTTTTCTAATTATACGGACTATTATTATTTTTTAGATAAATCAATCATTTTTCTATTAAAAAATATACTTTTCTCTATTAAAAAATATATATTTTTCACAGGTACCAGAAACACACAGGTTTGTTACTAGAAACTAAACGCATCAAATTTCTTAGAAACAAAATACTTATTTTTTTTTTATAAATATCATTTGGGAATAAAATATGCGTAACTGACGAGTACCTGACGAGTACCTGTGCGAAGACACAAATATTTTTTTTAACTAACTTTTTTTCTATATGAATAATTTCTTAACTATACATAATTTTTTTTTACATTTTTATTTTTATTTTAGATTTCATAACGTAAAACATTCAAACACTCCGGCTCGACACTCCGGCTCGTACGAACGCTAGTTTACAAATATAAAAATAAAAACTGTTTGAATTTAAAATAAAAAGTTTAATTTTGTGAATAAGATAAAATTGAATGAAGAATACAATAATTTAGCTTCAATAAATTATTTTTTATGATAAAAAACATATGGTTTTTATGGGTTTTTAAGGTATAGTAGAATAATTGTAGCTGTTTAAAAAAATAAACAAATCATTGAGTAAACCAATAAGTATGAGTAAATGCAACTTCAAAGTTTGAGTTGAGTCCCAATAACACCACCACCAACCACTATTCAATCAACATCAACATCACTATGAAACAACCTTACCTACTTTTCTGTTAAAATCATTTATTTCGGAATAACTCCCTAACTTGTTGTACTATCATTTGCTTTAGCAATTGGGCCCTCCCCTTCTTCTACTGTTTAGCTAAATCTTTCGTTTTCGAATGATGTCACATTACATACAAACACATTTTTATACAACTCCTCGTTTGAATAAATAATTTACTCAACTTTCTCATTAAGGTTTGAGAGAGTGCACAACATATCTACGGATCTCTCTTTTTATTTTTCTAAATCATATAGTATTTGATTTGTACATAGACGACGACCTCAATCTTTTGAAAGATTATGTATGTAAAATTTAAAGTTAATTTCCATTAAATTGTGAACTTTTATCGTAGTTTAAACATATAATTCGTCTTACACATCTTCAATAAGGTTTTGATGTTATGCATGGCAGGTCAAATTAATAGCATTGAATCAACGACTGGTGAGGGAGCTAAAAATGTAATCTATGGGTCTAAATGTTGGGCATGTGCATAGGTCACTAGACTCTACTTTACTGAATGGCAACCTGTGCCCTTGATATTGGTGGACCACAAAAATGTTTTCTCCTCTTTCTTGCTATACAACAACAACACTTTTTTTAAGAAAAGAATCAAAGTGTGGGAAAGATATATAGAAAGGAGAAAAGAAAATTAATTAGAAACTGCAAATCTGTAAACCAGATTGATTTTAATGTCTTACAGATATGTTCAATCTTTCATTTCTTGAAATTATTCTGCTACATATTATATGCAAGATAGGATCAAGTATGACTTTATAAAGAAAAAGAAAAAAGAAATAATTCTCCATTGATTCTTATTAAAGACAAATTATTTTTTTAGATTTATTCAATAATTAATATTAGGTATTCAATAAATTTAAAAAATAAATTATTTATTATAAAAATGATCCTGGATATATTTGAAAATTTAAATAAAAATATGATATTATTTAGTTTCACAAAAACTCTGTGATTTTTTTTCGTGGTAACGGTGAGACTCAAAGGTAAAAAAAAAAAAAATACAAAAATACCTCCCTAGAAGTGGTCACACCTAATGTATCTTCAACAAATAAATGCTCAATGAAAAAATAAGATAACTTCAGGTTCGAATTACATCCTGCCTTAGCTAAGGCATCTGCACATTTATTAGTTTCCCTGAAAGTATGAGAAATAGAAGCTTCATCTGAACGATTTAAGAGACTCTCAATCTTTCGAAGCATCTTTAACCCTTCACTTATCTTGGCTCTCCCTTGATTAATCTTTAAAACAATCTCAAAAGAGTCATAGTTAACTTCAATCTTCTTGAAGCTCAAATGTAAAGCAACCATCAATCCTTCTAGGATTCCCCATAACTCTGCCATATAGCTACTGCAATTCCCCACATTTTTGGAGAAACCTCCAAACCAACAACCATCCTCACACAACTACAAAACACGCAAACAACAACGTCACACTTACAACGGATTCACATACACCATTGTAATATGTTAGAAATTTCGTAGATGGTTTATAACGTCAGATTTAACGACGGTTGACTTAAAAACCGTCGTAATACATCCAAATTTAACAACGGTTGTCCTTAAACCACTGTAATACATGATGTGTAAGAAGCATCAATTCCCAACGAATACATTTTTTATCATATTTTTAAAGTTTAAACGTAAATTTTATTTCATTTTTTAAGGTTATGGGGACTTTAACCTCAAAACACAAAATTCATCTTTGTTCTTCTTTTTTTTTATGTGAAAGAGAATAGTTTGATCAAACTTCATTAAAACTCAAATTCATCTTATTATTATTTCATTTTTTAGTGTTATTAACCTCAAAACTCAAAACTTCATTTTAAAAAAAAGTGAAAGAGATGATCATATATAAAAGAAAACTTTATGATAATTCCAGAAAAGAAGAGTACATTGATAATCATATTACATATATTTATCAAATGCCTGGTCCCATAGCAACAAATGTGTCTTCATAATCTATGACTCTCTCTCCTCACTTCCCTAATATGAATTATAAAAACAGTCCTCCTCTGCTTCATTTTCTTTTTATTTTTCTTCTTCTTCTTGACCTTCATCACCCTTAACGTATCTCTGACAACCAAATTTCCAGCTGGTTGGACCTCCTCATTTGTCCGTTGATGTTGTTCATTTGTGACCTCATTTGTGATGTTTGTGTTAGCATTCTCATTGGTTGAACTCATTTTTACGAATAATATATTATGAAGAAATGGTAAACTGATTATTTATAGACGAGGTTGAAGATAAAAAGTCTAATAGTTTGGTGCTTGCAATGATGATAAATTGTAATGGTTGATATTCTTGAACGATATTTTTGAAAAATGGAGAAAATCATAAATCATTATTATACTTGGGAAGAGTGTTTCTCTCTTCTAGGAAGAATAAAGGTTGTAATATTACAACGATTTTTTATTATAACCGTTGTAATATATTATGTAAAATTGAAAAAATGTTGTTACCAGGAGTCGAACCTTGTACCAAATAAAAGGGGTATCGCTACAGTTCTCGTGTTTAACCATTGTGATATATGTATAGTAATAATTATATACTTATTATTATGGTTTTTTGTGATAACTGTTGTGAAATATTTACCCATTTAAGCGAATTAACTTTCACTTATTGGTCGTAGCGCCATTTCCTTCACAGTGAAACCTTTGAACCCATTTTTTCTATCATACATTAAGGTATTATTCTTCCATCTATTGTTAAATATTTCCCATAATCTCTTTTGTTGCATGTTGTTTATTCTTCTTCTTGTTCTATCTTAGGCAGTAAACTTCGTCTAGTTTTAGAAACAATAAAAAGAAATATAAGAAGTATGAAGTTTTTCTTTAAGCTTCTTTCTCCTTATATTTGTTCTTCATTATTTCACAAACTAGATGAATATGGTGATGATGCTGGCGGTAGCAATCTTAATGTACATATTATTTGTGTAGATATGAAAAATAAGGTATCTTCTACTTCAATCATTTTTTAGATAGTTCCCATTATCTTTTTGTGTAGATATGAAAAAATTATAAGAAGTATGAAGCTATGATGTTTTTCAAACTCAAGATGCTTCACAAGCTAGGTGAACTTCATTGTATTGAATAGTACATAACTTTCCCTTTTGCTGGTTTTGTTTTAAATACTAACTAATTTTTTTCTATTTGAAATAACTGAAGGTATTTAGTAAAAATGATACATGGTGGTGATGATGGTGGTAGCAAACGTATAGTTTGAGTTGATAAGGTACATATATATGAAGTTATTTTGATATTGTATATGAAATTTAGTTTATTATATACTATGTATATTGTTTGTTTCACTATACTTTTATTGAAAATGCAATCATTTAAATTGACATAGAAACATATAATATGAAAAATTAAGATGTATTTAAAAAACCAACCTATATCAATAAATGTTTTTCGAATAGCTTGCATCTCATTCAGCATATTTTATGTTCCATAACACAAATTTAGGGTTCATGGTATTTTTCTTCAATTCATCGATATCTAAAATTCTACTATACCTCATCATCGTCACTTATCACTGTGATTGTTATGATCATGATTGTTATGATGATAAAATCACGATGATAAGCAGGGATGATGAGGTAAAGTATAATAAAAGATATCGATGGATTGAAGGAAACACACCATTGAACCATAGTTGTGTTAAAGAACATAAAATGTACACGATGAGACACATGCAATTAGGAAAAATAGTGGTATGTTTAAGTTAGTTTTAAAGAACAATTTAATTTTCAGATTATATAGTTCTTTACCAATTTTAATGGTTATATTTATTTAATTAGGTGTATGGTAAAACAATAAATATACATTTGTATCTAATAAACTAAGGGTATGTTCCACAACGGTTGAAACTCATAACCATTGTAATATTCAGTATATATTACAATAGTTGTTATACCTAACTATTGCAATATATATTTTGCTTTTCAGAATACAACAACTATCTCAGGTCCTTGATTACAAGTAACATACTTACGACAATACTCTACATAACAACGTCTTAATATGCATCATTATACATAGTTTCCAACCGTTGTTGAATGAGTTTTCCGTAGTAGTGTCATTTCTAATCAATCCTCCATAACCAGCACCTACCCCTTCATTATAAGCTCCATCCATATTAAGTTGTACCCATATGAACTTAAAAGGTACCCACATAACCTGTCTAGTCTTATTATTTCTGCGAACAACCTTATTAATCCTAGCCAAGGCTTCAACATACTCTCTCAAACGAAAGGACACATGAGCAAAAGGATGACTTGGCCTTTATTGTGAATTTCAATCATAATGATAATAAAATTCAAACTTTATTTCATTAAATTGAGTTGATTACATGAATCAAACAATCTTATAAATCTTATTTATAAGGGAGAAACAGATAACTCAAGTGATTTGATAAATCTTCTTTACATCTATTATTTTAAATATCTAACATTTAATCTACTCTTTTTAGTTAGTGCTTATAACCTACATATTTCAAATTAGTTAAATATAACTCCCATAATCTTTTTCATGGTTAGAGCTACTATAACAAATAAAATTCTCTCTAATGTTGTCTTCTTATATGGCGTACGAGTGGTGACGTGTGGTATATTTTGAGGGATTTTAATTCGATTTTCTATTGTGCTTAGAGTATTACTGCTGGTGGTCGTATTCGTTAGAATGGGACGACTGATTGTCTTGGGTTCATTAACTTCATTTTTCAGATAGATTTGATTGACCGCCTGTATTAGGAAGACACTTTATTCTATTTCAACTTAATGGGGGGCTTCTAGTAGACTAGATAAATATAATTTAGGTCTCATATGTCTTGTGTAAGAAATGGAGTTTAATGTCTCAATAGGCCATTCCTAGAGACAGTTATGATCATAGTTTCATTATTTTTGGTACTTTTAACTAGTCGGGGGACCTAAACATTTCAAATTTGATAATCATTGGTTGGCATGTACAAAGTTTGGTAATGTGGTTCATTTTGTTTGGAACAACACTATTTCTATGGGTGGAAAGGGTTATTTCCCCCATAAAACAAAGTCGTAGAAATATGTGTTGAAATTTTGGAAAAAGGTGATCTTTGGTAATTTGGTTTTTCATATTGATTATTTTAGAGAGGTGATTAATATTCTGGACTTAAAAGGGGATCAATGATTTATCCAACAATTAGAATTAGTTGATCAGTTGAAGGTAAGAGCAGATCTTTGCTCCTTGCTTGGAGTTAAAAACTTTTAACTATTCCAATGGTCTAAAGCTCATTGGTTAATGTAACACCCCATTTTAAATATTTAATCGTTAGGTATTTTTGGTGTTATGTTGGCCTTGTTTAAGGCGTATATTTTGTCATTTTGTTGTTGTATCCTAGTGGGACGGGTAGAATCGGGGTGCATTTAGTGATAGTGGGTGTGCGAATAAAAATAAAACTATTTAATTACTATTTTTATTATTATTATTATTATTATTATTATCTTTATAAAATAATATTAGTAATATTAAAATTAAAATTAATATTATTATTATTTGGATTTAATTAAAATAAGGGGCGGTTTAGTAAAATCTCAAGGTGAGGGTTTTAGAAGTGAACTAGTCTAATCAGAAAAATTAGTGGAAGAATTAGTCGTATAATTTTTGGTGGAAGAACCAAAGAGACTAGGAAGGAGGAAGAACATCTAGGGCACCCATCTTCGAGGAAATTCGCTGGATTTTTCATCTCAATTCGAGGTAAAGGGGAGAAAGGATTCGAAATTAGGTGATTTAACATGATGGGTAGTGAGGGTTTCCTTCCCTCATATGATTTTTATGTTATTATGTGGTTCTATGTTGAATCTGTACATGTATGATCTTTGTTATGAATTGATGAATATGACTATCTGATCTTGATGAATTATTGATGAAATGTTGTTGTTATTGTTCTGGTGTATGCATTGTTATGCAAATCTTGTTGTTGTAGAAATAACTGTTGCAAATCTGGATCTAGAATGAATATGAAATTGAATTAATAATTTAGATGAAAGAATGAGAGAATTAGGAGTGTAAAATTGATGTAGAAACAAGTTTAGGCCTGAATTCGAGTGTAAATATATGAAACCTGTAGCAAAATCTGGACTGGTGGGGGAAAATAATTTTTAGTAACAAATATGGGCATTACAAGTAACTCTCTAGGCATTATGCGTAACACACCAGGAATTACGCGTAACACTATACTATTACACAATTTTTAGTAACAGATCTGGGCATTACGCGTAACATTATGGGCATTACGCGTAACACACTAGGCATTACGCATGACACCAACAGAGGTGGGGAAAATTATGATTTTTGCAATTTTTGTCCCGATTTCGCATGCATGGCCAATTATTTTAGAGTAAAGTATTGTTATGGAGCTTAAGACATATTTAATTGAGGATTAACATCGAGAAATGAAATAATGATGGAATTTGGATGAATTTAGTTAGTTGAATAATCAGTTAAATCGCGTGAGGTTATTATTGGAGATTTATGTGGAACTATTGTTGTGTATTGATCAGATGGATCGTGTAGATGTATAATATAGTGAATTATACATGTGTATGCATTTGCGTAGTCTGGAATATATTGTTGTATTATTGTTGGGATGATCATTCCGGATGGGCAAATATGATCATCTGTACTCCGTAATGGAGAATGGTGGGATAATCATTGTCGGATGAGCGCATATGATTATCGTTGTTCGATTGAATGAACAAAATTTGGTACCACATGCATTGTGTCGTGTTGAGTCACATTGCATAATTATTGTTGTTGCATAAATATTGTTGTACTTGTTGTTGCTTATCTACTAGTGAAATTGTTGTATTTGTTGTTGTGAGTGGGAAACTACCCTTAAAGATGTTATTTGCACTATTTATATTTGAATTTGTTTATCACCCCTTTGTTGTTTGTTGTTGCGTCTGTGCTTCTTTGGAAGTTCAGATAATCTAGGTACTTGAGAGTGTGTGGAGTCGTGTTGCTTGTTCGAGTCTTAGGATGCTCTAATACGTAACACGGGACGAGATTTTTAGTTGTTTTTTTTTGTTATGTATCCATTTTATAAACCAAGAGGATTATTGAGGAATTATTGTTGATATCGTTTTGATTATGAATTGTAATGAACCTGATAATTTCCGTTGTTTTAATGAAGAATTTTATGTTTGTTATTATTGTTGAAAATGTAGCATTCCACTTTGGAACTCTGATTTTATTGTAGTAAACTATTATTTTGTAAATTGGGAAAAATGGGGTGTTACAATTAGTATCAGGGCCTGGTTGGTCCAACCAGCCAGATGTTGCGTCGAGTCAGCCCTTTGAATAAGAGTTATTATTGTGTTTTAACCTAAGGTGTTTGTTGTATTAGTATGGCAGGAAGGAATAACATTGCACTTGTTGATGAAAACATTGGTCCGACGGTTGGGAATGCTGAATTTCGTGATCTGGATTAGTTCAGAAGTAACAAGATGCCTACGTATGAAGGTGGTATTTTGGATCCAGAGGCTACGTAGAAATGGCTGAAGGCCATTGAGAAGATCTTTAGGACCATGGGGTGCAATGATGATCAGATGGTGAGTTTTGGTACTCACATGCTTGAGGGAGAAGCTGAGGTCTGGTGAGACAACAGTCCCCAAAGGTTGGAAACTGCAGGTACTGCGGTTACTTGGGCTATGTTTCGAGGTGAGTTTCTAGAGAAGTACTTTCCAGAAGAAAATCGCAGTTCTAGAGAGGTTGATTTTCTGGAACTTATGTAAGGTAATATGATTATGGCTGAGTATTTTGCAAAATTTGAAGAGTTGGTGCAGTATTGTGCACACTATAATACCGAAGTTGCTATAACTTTGAAGTGTTTGAAATTTGAAAATGGGTTGTGTCCTAAGATCAAACAGGGCATTGCTTGCCAGAAGATCAGGAACTATCCAGAGTTGGTGAGTAGGAGCAGGATATATGATAATGATAATAAGGCTCCGAATTCTCACTACAAGGTTGTGAATGACAAGAAGGGTAAGCAGAGGTTTGGGGGTACTCCTTATAGTGCTTCGGCTGATAAAGGTAAATAGAAGTCTACTACTGATAAGAAGCCAAGTGGGGGAGGGGTAAATCCCAATCCTGTAAAGTGTTTCAGATGTGGAAGCACGGGTCATCGTGCTAACACTTGCCAGAATGAAGTTAAGAAGTGCTTCAAGTGTGGGATGACAGGTCACGTGGTAGATGACTGCAGGGCTACTATGCCTACTTGTTTTTAATTGTGGTGAACAAGGTCATATTAGTATGACTTGTCAGAAGCCAAAGAAGACTCAAGGAGCCAGTGGTAAAGTATTTTATTTGGTGGGAGCCCAGTCCACTAATGAGGAATGTTTTGTCAAAGGTACTTGTTTTATTAATAGTACTCCTTTGATTGCTATTATTGATACGAGTGCGACACACTCGTTTATTTCTGTTGACTGTGTGAGAAGATTAGGAATTGTACAGTCTACTCTAGATCAGAGGATGACAATTGAAACTCCATATATTGGTTCTTTGGTTACATCTTTAGTATGTTTGAAGTGTCCTCTCACTATTTTTGATAGAGATTTCTATGTGGATTTGATTTATTTACCGCTTGGAAATATGGATGTTATTTTGGGGATGAAGTGGTTGGAGTTCAATCGGGTTTATATTGACTGTTATAGGAAGAGGTTGTTGTTTCTTACTCCCGAAGAGGAGGCATTGGCTAATTCCTTATCTACTAAAGAGTTGAGGACTTTGTTAGAAGACGAGGCGAAGATGTTTGCATTGTTCGCACCATTATCTGTTGAAAATAAGGTATCGATTATTGAGTTGTCAGTTGTGAATGAGTTTTCGGAAGTATTTCCTGATGATATTTATTACGGAATTACCTCCGACAAGAGAAGTTGAAGTTACTATTGACCTTATTCCGGGTACAAGGCCTATTTCTATGGCACCATACAGGATGTTTGCGTCAGAGTTGGCGGAGTTGAAATATCAGATTGGAGAGTTGCTGGATAAGAAGTTTATTAGGCCAATTGTGTCGTCGTGGGGAGCTCTAGTATTGTTGGTAAAAAAGAAGGATGGTAGTATGTGATTGTGCATCAATTACCGTTAGTTAAACAAGGTGACCATTAAGAATTAGTATCCGCTTCCTAGGATTGATGACTTAATGGATCAGTTATTTGGCGCGCATGTTTTTAGTAAGACTGATCTGAGGCCAGATTACCATTAGATTCGAGTAGAAGAAGGTGATATTCAGAAGACTGCGTTTAGAACTCGATATAGACATTATGAATATGTTGTGATGCCTTTCAGAGTGTCTAATGCGCCAGGTGTAATTATGGAGTATATGAACCGTATTTTTCATTCTTATTTAGATCAGTTCATTATGGTGTTTATTGATGATATACTTATTTATTCTAAGAATGAAGATGATCATAAGGAACATTTGAGAGTTGCTTTGCAGGTGTTGAAAGATAACAAATTGTATGCTAAGTTATCGAACTGTGAATTCTTGCTTGATAATGTGAGTTTCTTAGGTCATGTTATTTCTGGTGATGGTATATCAGTGGATCCTTCTAAGGTAAGTGTTGTATTGCAATGGGAACCTCCAAAGACAGTAATGGAGATTCGAAGTTTTCTGGGATTAGCAGGTTATTATAGAAGATTTATTCAAAGGTTTTCTAATTTGGCGTTGTCGTTGATTCAATTGACTAGGAAGAGTCAAGCATTTATTTGGGATTCAACTTGTGAGGAATGTTTTGAAGAGTTGAAGAAGAAATTGACTACGGAACCAGTGTTGGTTTTACCAAGTCCTAGTGAACCTTTTGTTGTATATTATGATGCGTCCAAGATGAGACTAGGTGGTGTATTGATGCAAGATGGTAAGGTGGTGGCTTATGCTTCTAGGCAGTTGAGGGTGCATGATAGAAACTATCCTACTCATGATCTTGAGTTAGCTGCAGTAGTCTTTGTGTTGAATATTTAGAGGCACTATTTATATGGATCAAGATTTGAAGTGCTTAGTGACCATAAAAGCTTGAAGTACTTGTTTGATCAGAAAGAGCTAAATATGAGGCAAAAAAGGTGGTTGGAATTTCTGAAAGATTATGATTTTAATTTGAGTTATCATCCGGGTAAAGCTAACATTATAACAAATGCGTTGAGCCGCAAGACAATTCACATGTTGGCATTGATGGTGAAAGAATTGGAATTAATTGAGCAGTTTAGAGACTTGAGCATGGTTTGTGAGACGACACCTGAGGGTGTTAGGCTTGGAATGTTGAAAGTGAATAATGACTTCTTGGATATTATTAAAGAGAATCAGAGACTTGATGTGAAGTTAGTAGATTTGATGCCTACAGGAGGGAATGATCCTGAAAGTGATTTCTAGGTAGACGATTCTGGTGTGTTGAGGTTCCGGGGCAGAATTTGTGTGCCGGATAATACCGAGTTGAAAAAAGGCAATTTTAGAATAAGGTCATCGTAGTAGCTTGAGTATTCATCTAGGAGCTACGAAGATGTATCATGATTTAAATAAATTGTTTTGGTTGTTTGGAATGAATTAAGATATAGCACAATATGTGTATGCTTGTTTGGTGTGTCAGAAATCGAAAGTGGAACATCAGAAACCTTCGGGAATGATGCAACCGTTGGAAATCCCAGAATGGAAGTGGGATAGTATTTCTATGGACTTTGTTACTAATTTTCCAAATACGGAGAAAGGATTTGATTCTATTTGGGTAGTTGTGGATAGACTTACAAAATCCACACATTTTATTCCTATTAATACGAGTTTTCCGTTGACGAAGTTGGCAGAAATTTATGTCAGGATAATTGTGAAACTGCATGGTGTTCCTTCGAGTATAGTATCAGATAGAGATCTGAGGTTCACTTCTGAATTTTGGAAAAGCTTACAAGAGGCTTTGGGTTCAAAGTTGAGGTTAAGTTCGGCTTATCATCCGCAGACGGATGACTAGTCAGAGAGAACTATTCAGACTTTAGAAGATCTGTTGTTGACTTGTGTGTTAGAACAGGGTGGTGCGTGGGAAACTCATTTTCCATTAATTGAGTTCACGTACAATAATAGTTACCATTCTAGTATTGGAATGGCTCCGTTTGAAGCTTTGTATGGTAGGAGGTGTAGAAAGCCTTTAAGTTGGTATGAAACTGGTAAGAGTGTGGTTCTTGGACCTGAAGTTGTACAACAGACTACTGAGGCAATTCAGATGATTAGAGAAAATATGAGAGCGTCTCAAAGTAGAAAAAAGAGCTACCATGATAACCAGAGAAAAGAATTAGAATTTGTTGAAGGTGATCATGTGTTTTTGAGAGTTAATCAAATGACAGGTGTTGGACGTGCTCTGAAATCGAAGAAGTTAGATCCTAAGTTCATTGGACCATATCAAATTCTACAGAAAGTTGGTACGGTTGCGTACATAGTGGCGTTACTTCCAGAGATTTCGAACTTGCATGACGTGTTTCATGTATCACAACTTCGGAAGTATATGTCTGACACATCTCACGTTATTTAGAGGGATGAGGTGCTGGTTAGGGAGTATCTTACTATGGAAGCGATGCCGATAAGAATTGAGGATCGTAAAATGAAGCAACTCAGAGGTAAAGATATTCCTCTGGTGAAAGTAGTTTGGGGAGGAGCTGCTGGTGGAAGTGTGACATTGATGCGTGTTTTTCGCAAGTGTACGAACACGTCAGAGTAATATAAAAGATTGTCGAATCCACAAAGACCAAGTGTCAATCTATCGTACCTGTTGTTATGGTGTGTATCTAAGGAAACTGAATATAATGGTTTTAAGGAGTGCGCAATGGTAAATAAAATAATAATTTTAAACAATTAATAAAGACAGGCTCAAATGTAATTCACGTAATCAATAGATATTCCAGTACTTGTTAATAGAACTACTTATGGGAAATGTTTTCCACTTTGAAAAGAACTAATTTAACAGGAACTGTCGCTTTCGCGTATTCATAACCGAGTTGTACTCTCTAATCAACCCCTCCTATTGTCACGGATAAAAAGGTGCATACTGCATTAGAGTAGTAAACCTATTTTTAAGATATATAGTATCTTAACTAAGTTGAAATGTATTTTAACCTGGATTTCTTAGCAAAAAGAGGTTCTCACGAACCAGACTCTAAACTTCTTAACGCGTCCGAAAATCGTTTTAAAATCTCTTTTCTTTTTAATCTAAAAACTCCTAATGAACTAGACAAAGCACTTTTGGCTGTTTTTGAAATAGTTAAAAAAAATTAAACTTATATTGAAAGTTAAAATAACCCTTAAGTGTTTCTACAAACAATTGTACGAATTACTGGTTCAATTACGATCCTTACATTCTAACCTTTATGGATTTAGTTAGACATGGTAAAGTAAAAGTTATTTTTATAATTTTTCATACAAGTAATTAGTGCGAGTGCGGAAAGTAAATAAAAGTAGTGCGAGTGCGGAAATTAAATAAAAATAGTGCGAGTGCGGAAAGTAAATAAAAGTAGTGCGAGTGCGGAAAGTAAATAAAAGTAGTGCGAGTGCGGAAAGTAAATAAAATAAAGCGAATGCGGAAAAATAAAATACGAACTGGAATTAAAATGTCGGCAGGATTAACTTCCTTCCAGAGTGCTCCAAAACTCGATCACACAGATGTATACAGACTCAATCACTCGATTGTAGTAACACCCTGATGTGAAGTGATTACTACTTTAAAACTGATATATGCCTAAGAGATTCTAAGTTTGGATGAAGAAAACGAAATTCTAAAGTCCTATTTATAGGCAAATATTAAATGGGAAAGGACCAGGATGCCCCCTCCACTAAAAAGTGGAGGGAAGCACTTTTGCCTTGTGGCGCCCGCCATGAGTGCAAAGTGATGAAGAAAGTGGGGATCGTGGGTCTTGGCAGTTGTGGAGTGGTATTGAGACGTGGCCACGTCATGACAGACCCCATGGCATCAACCATGGTGGATGCCGTAAGTGTAAAAAGCTGAATTTTTTGGTTTTCGTCCGTTTCCACTCCTTTTTCGCTCCTTTTCTCGATTTAGGCCCCGATTACATAGAAAACCTGAAAATAAAGAAAAACAAAGTAATAATATAACAAAATAACAATAAAACCTAAGAATGCATGCGAAATCGGAGTCACAAATACGGTGAAATTTACTGTTATCAAATCCTCCCATACTTAGACCTTTGCTTGTCCTCAAGCAAACATTAAAAGCTCAAAAATGAAGAAAACTGGTGTCAACACGTGATTTGCGCTAAAAGGCTTCTAAGTTCAAGTCAGGATGCAGTGACAAGTACTAACTAAGTGAACCAAGGGTACCATAATAACACAAACACAAACTTCAATCCTATATTAACCACCCCATGTGATCCCACAATACCTAGGCCTATCTTCTCATCTCTTTTTGGGTCCTTTTCATTCAGGCGCAATCACATTAAACCCGTTATCTGTACATGCTTCATAGTAGAGTGACCGGTTAGTGATTCTGATCCATAACATAAGTATGTGTAAACCCGTTTTATTTGACCTAAATGTAGTTGCGGGGGATCAGATCGTAATCCGCCCTACCAAGTTCAGTGCCAGATACCTCTGAACCAACTAACAATAGGTGACTGCAATTTTTTTTTCTTTTTGTGGCAAAAAAATTTTTTCTTCTCTTTTTTCGGTTTAAATGACTTTGTGAGGGTCACCTATCCCAAAGTTTGCTTTTTTTCTTTTTTATTAGCACTGGATCATTCACTTATGTTCATCGACCCCCTACGTAGAGCATGCTTAGGCCGGAGCTGACTGCTAGAATAAACTACTTAGGACAATTTTTGAATGATAATAAAGGCCATGGTGTGCGGGGTTTAGGAGTGATTCCTATATTCAAGAGGTCTATGGTGCTACAATGGTACTGATGTTTCAAAAAGTTGACCTAAGTCACCACATCCTAATCCAAACCTGTCTCAAAGCCCAAAAAACATATGAAACAACATGGTTTTCTTTTAAAATTTTTTGTTAAGGCTAAGGAAATGGGAAAAATGAGGATGTACTAAAGATACACTATACTGGTGACTCGTCCGACTCATGCATTATCTAAGAAAAGTTAAACTATATAACTTACTGGAAAGGGAAATAACAGAAAGCAAATAAATAACTAGAAAGGGAAATGACAAAAAGCAATAAAATCCCCTCCCACACTTAAATCGAACATTGTCCCCAATGTTTCGAAATAAGATAAGGAGAGTAACCTGGAAAACTACTGCGGAGGAGCACTGGTGCCCTCGCCGTCCTGCTGTGATGGTCTGGAACGACGGGATCTACTGTGCTGCTGCTCCCTCCAGTCAAGTCGTGCTGATAAGATAGCCAGGACACCCCGGACCTCTCGAAGGTTACCTAGGATGGAACCCTGAGTGGCCTCCATAAGCTGGTGGTGCCGGCGGTTGACTTCTCGCTGACGGACCTGCTTTGATGTGATGTCGGTCAAGGCACGACAAACGTTACTGTAGGCACGATCTGAAACCGATCGCGATTGTTGCATGAAGCTCATATTGTCCGTCAGTTGTTGTGAAATAGTAGAGAGTAGGCTGTCTCGCCTTTCCTCTCTAGCCGTCATATCACGCCACATCTCCTCAGTGACATAGAATCCAGGAGCAGCACCTGCAACATGGTTAGAGGAAGATGGTGCGGTGTATGACCGTGAAGGACGATGAGGGGACATATGAGGTATAGGAGATTGTTCTCTCCGATCATATTCTTCATCAGTGTCATGTGCCTCCCCATCAGGAATATTAGAAGGAAGTGGACCCAAAACAGGTGGAGCATTCAGATCATAGGTCCAGTTCCTTTCATTACGTACATCGGCACGTCTACTGCAAGGAAAAGCAACATATGGGATAGCTACCCCATGTGGGCTTCGCGTACCTTTTGTCTTCCGGGGGTCCGGATAGCGTTTTCTTCTTTCTTCTAAGGCACAAAGCTTGCATACGTTTTATGAAGGAAAAAATAAAAACTATTTTTCTTTTTTTCCATTGTTTTAGACATAAAATAAAAAAAATGAAAGAAAAGAGAAAAATGAGATTAGTGCATGAAATATATAAGATAAAATCAAAGTACATGAAAAAGAAAATGTAATAGATGCAATAATATAAAATATGGCTGAAGATGCGAGAAATAAAATAAAGCATGAAAAAGAAATTAAATACTAGGGTAATAACGTCAGTGTAAAATGAATCATGTGGTAGGCCTCTCTTCCTGGTTTGATCCACGAATCTCAGCTATCTCCCTCCGAAGATCTTCAATCTCCTGATATAGAGCATCGGCCTCTGAGGCATGAGTGAGATCAGATACCTCGATCTGTAATGCCAAGTCCGCTACTTCCTTCTTGAGCAGGGAAGTCTCCTTACGAAGCTCATAAATCTGGGTCTGTAGATCAGGCGACTGCAAAGACATATTATTAGACATAACAGTGATTCGGGGAGAAAGAGGTGTAGGAGTGTACTCAGCGGCGGGAGGTGATTTTGGCTCTTCGACAGTCTCTCCATAACCCTCTAAAGCATAACTCCAATTAGCAGGGTAGTGGACACTGGTCATCAGCGGGTCTGGTAATGTAAAGTAATGTATCACCTCGCTGTCGATCAGTAATCTAAATGTGTTGGGCTCAAAAGAAGCCCTCCTCATCAGTCCTCTGTCAAGACAAAAGTCAACATCCAGGGTGGTGTAGCAGCAGAAGGTCCTGAGGTGCAATAATTTGCGAGACAAACCCAATGCAGTAGCTATCTGTGTAACAATCCCACTGACATATATAATGCCTACAGATGATCTGGCGACACTGGCAAGGCCCTTCAACAGGAAGTTTCCACAAGCAACTGGGCATGACTGAGTCGCACAAAATAGTAGGAAAATCTCCTCTTCACTCAGCAGAGTCTCTGTATCTGGCAAACCGAGGAAAAAGTGTGTTAGAATCTGTAACACAGTGGGAGAACTGACTTTCTATAAATGTTGCGGATAGCAAGAGTCGCCACCGACTTTTATTTTATCCAAAAGGAAAGGACATAAAAGAACATTAAAGACCTTAAAAATATTTTGAGTTCGGGGGGTAGGTTATACAAAGGGAAGGTGTTAGCACCCTTTATATCCATGGTTATCCATGGGCTCTTAGTTACTTAGCTAACTTTGAATTGTTTTGAAAAAGAAGTAGTGTGTGATTAGAAACTTTCTAAGTACTTTGTAATGATCCTCGTATGGATGTATACAAAGACTTGTTTTTGAAAATTTGTTTGAAAAATATGGTGTGAAGAGCATTTTGAAAGGTGTGAGCAAGTAATTAAGAGGAACCTACCCTGTATTGAATCTTTATTGTTCTTATGTTCTTTCAATGGTAAGACTATCCCTATTATTAAGGAATAGGTAGTCATTACCTTGGATGTATAAGGGACATGTGTAGGGTCATCTGAATATAGGCAACTGTAAGGTGTCTTTAGCAATTCGTAGGGACTTATCATCTTTTATTAGAAGGGACAAGATCATTTATCGTAGGCAACCTCGAAGGGACTTGATCTTATAAAATGAAGGGACTTGATGATATTTGTGAAGGGACTTTACTTAAGACACCTTACTTGACCTTTTGAAATAGGCAACTGAGATGCAACCCTAGGAAGTGCAAGATGGCGATCAAAGATCAACTTACGTGTGTGCGTGTTCATTTTCAAATATTTATCTTATTTAAGTTAATTATTCTAAGTTAATTTTAATTACAAGTATGTTATTCACACCCTATAATTACTAACCACACAATAAACACCTTCATAATAAGAATAAAGTAAAAATATAAATCTAAACTATTACAAAGCTTCAGGACAAATACAATATAATCGAGAAATATAATAAAGATAAATAATAATAAATAAGCAATAATATCAATAATAATAAGAAATAAGAATAAAGGTTAGAAAAATAAAAATAAAAGAAATAAGAAATTAGCAAAAACAAATTAATATTAGAAAAGATTTTTTTAATATTTAATTAAGAAAAGAGGTTTTTATAATAAATAATAATAATCCATTCACATATTTAAAATGATTAATGATTAATTATAGTTTATGAAAAATTAGGTTAAATATTAGTTAAAAAAATTAGGGTTAGGGTTAGGGTTATGAAATTAGGGTTAGCCAAATTAGGGTTTTTATTATTAATCTAAACCTAATTAGTTTATTTACAAAAATATATGTAATATAAATACATTATAAAATAAATATAAATAATTTTGATTTTAAGAAAATAAAGTTTGAATTTTAAAATATAATTTTATTGTAGAAGAAAATATTATAAACATTTTATTTTGAAATCATTTTTTAGAAATTAATTAAATTAAGTAAATATAAAATAAATGAAAACACAAAAACATTTGAGAAAAAGAACATACCTGGGGCTGGGATTCGAACCCAGGCCCTAGGCTTTCACTCTCCCAGTCCAGCAACGTTACCACCAGGCCAAGCGCGTCTTGGTGTTCATAGGATGAGCAACAATCCTTTTGTTATATCCTGTAATTAATTAAATAAAAATGCAACAAAACAAAATGGCCTGGGGGGGAATCGAACCCAGGACCATCTCATTCACACGCAAACACACAAACCAGCTGAGCCACATGGGGCGCGTTTAACATGGATTCAGTAATAAAACATTATATATTAAAATCAATTTTTGAATTTGAATTTTGGCGCCATTCAGACTTCATCTTCTTCCTTGGTTGATGCGAATATACCTGCGAAATTACATACAAGATTTCCTGCAAATTTTCCCATATTCATAACCTGCGAAAATCGTATCTCATAGCCAGGCCTATTGTTTCATCAAATTAATTAGGTTAATGTGATCCTTGGGATGTATACAGTCTAGCCATGGTCTTTTAATGGACTTATATTGCTCCACACACAAAACCCTGAAACGAGCTATAAACCCTAACAATGGTGGAACTCCAAACCTACATCGAAACTCATAACAAACCACCCAGAATCCATCTACATCATTCAACAAACAACATTACAAGCTCAAATTTGATTAATCATGCGTTAAACTTATGAATCGAAAAAAATTAAATTGGACATAAAACCGATTCGGTTTCAATGATACATGGAGTTTTTGATGCTTATGATTATGTGGATAGCATCATGAGAGTCCAAGGATCATGTCTATGTCCTTAGATTACCTTAATTCAACCTGCAAATAAGAATCCGAAAATTGAAATTTTAGTGAAATTTTTGAATGTGCAAAGTGTTCCTGGAGGCTGCCCCCATCGTGTCTTGCTTGTGATCACTTGTATACATATAATGGAAACAAATTAGGTCAGAAAGTTGTGGGATTATGGGCTTTTTAGAGATTACTTGGTCATGAAGATTCACCTTGCTATTTTGATCAAAAAATCACACAAATCCTTTCCCCTTTGGTTGAGCACGAATTTGAATCTCTTAATCAGTTTTAAATCATGTTTATGAGTTTCTAGAATGAGAATCATATCAAATATTGAGCTTTTCATATTTTATTTTGATTTAAAATGATTTTTAATGTATAAAATAAAAAAAAATAAAAAAAATAAAAAATAAAAAATAAAAATCTGAAATAAATGATATTTGATTCGTGCATGATGTCATGGTAGAGATTGGGTCATAAAAATGCAAGCCCAAGTGGAAAGAATTGGTTCTAAGACCCCATTTGCTCAATAAACCTCTCAAAAATTTCCCAACTTTGCAAAGACACAAATCCTTCAATTTTAAGGATATGAAGGTGTTCTTGGACATTTTGGAAATCTTAAAGAGTCCTCTAACAAACCTCTTTGGTCTCATGTCCATATCTTTTACCATTTTCAAGTTATGCCCTTTGAAAGATGTTGACTTTTTGTTGACTTTTAAAATGACCTATAATGTCTTAACCCATACCTTCCAAATGAAGCATTTTTGGGCCTGGCTTGTGAGACACAAAGTTGTAGAGAATTCAATTTCCTTCAAAATGAGCTTTGGATGGGAAATTTTTGATGAAGCATGTGAAAGTTATGACTGGTCAAAGTTCAGTTGACTTTTCCTTTGAAAACCCTAATTTAGAAACTCCTGATTCTTGATGATCTGAAACTTCCTTGATGAATCATGATCAATCCTTGATCAAATGATGAATTTTACTTCATAAAATTGATGTTGGCAAAAAATCATGAAGTTTGACTTTGGTTTGACCACAGTTGACCTCAGTTTGACTTTTTAACTACTTTGACTGATTTTAGCCTATCTGATCATTTGACTGAGCAAACCTTTTGGGAAAGCCTTGAAACTTGACATAGGGATTATTGAAGACATGTGTGATGTTATGAAGTTAACTTGAGGCCTTGGAAGTCCATTTATCCTGATGAAATCCAAAACCCTAGTTTAGGGTGCATTGCTTAGGAAGAGGCTTTGTCTGAGGGAACTTCCAAGCTTTCTGACTAATTATAAACCTTTTGAACCTCTTGAGATACCTTGTGAACCTTGTGAACCTCTTGGGACACCTTAGTACATAATGTCTTGTTTAGGTGAGGGCAAATTTTGGGGTGCAACAGCTGCCCCTGTTCAATTTTCTGAAACCTGAGGAGTTAGATTGGCCTGTGTGCCATTCATGACTTGGAAGGTTGAAGGGGATTGAACACAAAAGCCCAAAAATTTGCACTCACCGGTGTGTAAAGTAATACTGCTGATTGGTTGCATATACTGGAGTGGGCTTGAAGATGCCACTTGGAGGGACTGGAGATGGGCTTATAGATGCCATCCATAATATGATAATATCTTTACGTTGTCACTGGATATCAGTACTAGGTCTTCATATAGGCCGTCTCTGGGTTATTCATGTAACATGGTTTGAGTTGAATGTCAGCAATAGATCTTCATATAGATCGTCTCTTCATTATCTCTGGGGGAAAAGGATATCCTTCATTAGGTGTCAGTATTTAGATCTTCGTATAGATCGGCTCTGAACCATCTTTAAGAACATACTTTAAATTAAGCATCAGAATCAAATCTTCGTGGCGATCTTTTCTGAATTGCTTTTGGTGATATCTTGGGCTAAGTACAAGATCTTTGTATAGATCCTTTATGTACCATCCAAAGATAAACTGTTGAATGGACCATTAGAAATAAATCTTCGTAGCGATTATCTCTTCTGGAAATATCCTGGATTAGGTAATAGATCTTCGTATAGACCATTTATACCATCCCAAGGATAGAAATAATATTAGGATTAAATCTTCGTGGCGATTATCCCTGAACTTATTCTGAAAGAATCTCTTGGATTAAGTGCTAGATCTTCGTATAGATCATTTACACACTATCCCAAAGATAGTTGACCATCGGAAATAAATCTTCGTATGCTTTTGAATATGATTGATGTTTACCAGAAATGCATAAAATGGTCCTTCATATGTAGGAGTCCACTTGCCCCTAGGATCACCCTGTGGTAATATGATACGCTTGATTACCAAATCACCAGTCTGATATACCTTTTGCTTAACCTTCTTATTAAAAGCTTTGATCATCCGTTTCTGGTACATCTGACCGTGACACACAGCTGCCAACCTTTTCTCATCAATCAAATTTATCTGGTCAAGTCGAGTCTGAATCCACTCATCTTCGTCCAAGCCTACATCCTTCATGATTCTTAAGAAGGGGATCTGAAATTCAATGGGCAAAACTGCTTCCATACCATAGACTAAGGAGAATGGGGTTGCCCCTATTGAAGTACGTATTGTAGTACGATAACCATGAAGAGCAAATGGTAACATCTCATGCCAATCCTTATACGTAACAGTCATCTTTTGTAAAATCTTCTTAATGTTCTTATTAGCAGCTTCTATTGCCCCATTCATCTTTGGACGATACAGAGAAGAGTTGTGATGCTTGATCTTGAACTGCGTGCAGAGGTTAATAATCATGGTGTTATTCAGATTAGAGCCATTATCTGTGATAATATTTTTAGGGATGCCATACCTACATATGCGATTATTCTTAATGAATCGATCCACAACATTCCTGGTAACAGATGCAAATGAGGCTGCCTCCACCCACTTTGTAAAGTAATCAATGGCAACTAGGATGAAACGATGCCCATTGGAAGCAGTAGGCTTGATTTCACCAATTATATCTATGCCCCACATGGCAAATGGCCAAGGAGCAGTCAACACATTCAATGGAGCTAGAGGTATATGCACTTTATCAGCATAAATTTGACACTTGTGACATGTTTTAGAATGTTGATAGCAGTCAGCTTCCATGGTAGACCAATAGTAACCTGCTCTCAATATCTTCTTTGCCATGGTATGACCACTAGAATGAGTGCCAAAGATCCCATCATGCATGTCTTCTATAATCTCTGTTGCTTCCTTCTTGTCCACACAATGAAGCAAAGTCGAATCATGATTGCGCTTGTACAAAATTCCATTACTCAAGAAGAACTTAGAAGAAAACCTCCTCAGAAACTTCTTATCTTTGACAGATGCCCCTTCAGGGAACTCCTGAGTTTCCAAATATCTTTTCACTTCATAGAACCAAGGCTTTTCCTCTCCTCCTTCAGTGTCAATCTCATTGCAGTATGCAGGCTTCTCAAATCTGTCAATAGTAATCTTGGGGGCTTCATCATCCCAGCTAATCTCAAACATAGATTCCATGGTGGCTAGTGCATCTGCCAATTGATTCTCTCCTCGGGGAATATATCCAAAGGTAATCTCTTCAAAATATGGGATCAAGGACAACACATGCTCTCTGTAAGGAATGAGATTTTCATGCTTGGTATCCCAATCTCCTTTAATCTGACTAACTACCAGGGCTGAATCTCCATATACATCCAGGAACTGAATCTTCATTTCAATGGCAGCTTTGATACCCATGATACATGCCTCATACTCAACCATGTTATTGGTACAATAGAAACAAAGTCTTGCAGTAATTGGGGTATGACAACCTTCCGGGGAAATGATCACAACACCAACACCATTACCAAGCACATTAGAAGCTCCATCAAAAACCATAGTCCATCGGGATCCTTGTTCAGGTCTGTCATATTGTCCAGGTTCCTTGGTAATAATTATAATGTCTACATCAGGGAACTCAAAACTCATTGACTGATAATCATCCACTGCTTGATGAGCCAAATGATTAGCTACAACACTTCCTTTAATGGCCTTCTGAGTAGTGTACTGTATATCATATTCTGTTAAGATCATTTTCCATCTCTCTATTCATCCAGAGAGAGCAGGTTTCTCGAATATGTACTTGATTGGATCCATCTTTGAAATCAACAAGGTAGTATGAGTCAACATATACTGTCTTATTCGGCGAGCAGCCCATGCCAAAGCGCATCAAGTTTTCTCGAGCAGTGAGTATCTTGTTTCACAGTCGGTAAACTTTTTGCTAAGGTAGTATATTGCCTGCTCTTTTCGACCAGACTCGTCATGTTGCCCCAACACACACCCCATTGAGTTGTCTAATACTGTTAAGTACATAATCAAAGGTTTTCCATCGACGGGTGGCATCAAGATTGGAGGTTCTAGGAGATATCTCTTGATTTCATCAAAGGCTATCTGGCACTCATCATTCCATTCCATCACCTGATCTTTCTTCAACAACTTGAAGATTGGCTCACAGGTAGCAGTTAAATGGGAAATAAATCTTGCAATGTAATTCAATCGTCCCAAGAAACCTCTAACTTCCTTCTCAGTACGGGGAGCAGGCATCTCTTGTATATCTTTTACTTTTGCAGGATCCACTTCAATACCTTTCCCACTGACAATGAACCCCAGGAGTTTACCAGACCTAACTCCAAAAGTACACTTGTTTGGATTCAATCTCAGCTTGTATTTCTTCAACCTCTCAAACAGCTTATGCAGGTGATCAAGGTGTTGTTCTTCATTTTGGGACCTAGCTATCATATCATCCACATATACCTCTATCTCATGATGAATCATATCGTGAAACAAAGCCACCATAGTACGCTGATATGTTGCCCCGACGTTCTTCAAACCAAATGGCATCACCTTATAACAAAAAGTGCCCCACTGTGTAACAAATGTAGTCTTCTCCATATCTTTAGGTGCCATATTGATTTGATTGTAACCAGAGAAACAATCCATGAAAGAGAATACTTTATGCTGAGCAGTGTTGTCTACCAGAAAATCAATATGAGGAAGCGGAAAGTCATCTTTAGGGCTGGCCTTATTCAGATCCCTGTAATCTACACACATGCGTACCTTACCATCCTTCTTAGGTATCGGAACCACATTTGTAACCCACTGAGGATAAGAAGTCACAGCTAAGAACCCTACATCAAACTGTTTCATCACTTCTGTTTTAATCTTCTCTGACATTTCAGGACGCATGCGACGAACCTTCTGCTTCTTTGGACGACAATCTTCTTTTACCGGTAAACGGTGAACCACAATGTCTGTATCCAACCCTGGCATATCTTCATAAGACCAAGCAAAGATCTCCACATAGTCACATAACATCTGAATTAGTCTGCTCTTAACACCATCCTCTAACTCAGCTCCTATCTTGACCTCTTTCCTGTTTTCTTTAGTTCCCAGATTCACAACTTCGATTGGCTCTTCATGTGACTGTATAGCTTTCTCTTCTTGTTGTAACAACCTAGCAAGCTCTACAGGTACTTCACAATCTTCCTCCTTCCCATCTTCAGCTTGATAAATCAGATTCTCGAAGTTATAATTGGCAATAGTAGAACTGTTATCAACAAGACCCAGAGTGGATGAGGATCTGCATTTTAGTGATGTGGGTGTGTGTAAGAACACATAGCTGATAAAACAAAAATATAAATAAAAGAAAGACAAGGAGCACAATATTTACGAAAACGAAACGTCCATTGATTTTTATTGAATGAAGTATGCAAATGAAATGACATCCCGAAACAAGCATACCATTGTGCCCCGGGCAAGACACAAGGCTTAAAAGTTTAATTGTTCGAAATTACAAACTAAAAAATAAAAACACAGTAATAGTATTTACTCCTGACTAAAGGAGATAGGAATAACGTCTTCAGTCTTCAAATTTTTGAGTCTATCACCCATGGTAGGAAAGATCCAATCATCCAGGTTGTAGTCTTCATTACAGTCACCCACAACATTGATTTGATCTCTTATGACCCTTTGATTGGTGATACAAACAGCACGAGCACGACGAACAGCCTTCTGAGATTCTGCAGTGAAACCCAAACCAAACTTGTCAGACTTGTAAGGGATGTTGGGAAGCTGACCCCAAATAGAAGAACCACCTTTTGCAACCACAACCTTAGCATCTTTGAGGGAGGCTATTGCAGGAGATGTATTAGTAACCACAAGAACTCTTTCAGAAGCAGGGACAGATTGAGGAACAAGATCAGAGCAAGGAACAACTTCAAATGTTTGACACGGAGTTTCAACCATCTCACCCTCCATTTCTACATATTTAAAAGTATTCACATGACTCACCATGTACTTCTCTTCACCATAGACAGTGACAATTTTGTTCTTCACCGGATATTTCAACTTCTGATGCAAGGTGGAAGTCACAGCACCTGCCCCATGAATCCAGGGGCGTCCAAGCAAACAAGAATACGCAGAACGAATATCCATCACATAGAAAGTAGAGTTGAAGACTTGAGAGCCTACTTTGATTGGAAGGTCTACTTCTCCATGTACCACTCTTCTTGAACCATCAAAGGCCCTTACCACCACATCACTTGGTCTTAACACAACATCTTCAGGACTGAGCTTGTCCAGAACCTCTTTAGGGAGCACATTTAATGAAGAACCATTGTCCACCAGTACATGCGACAAAGTAGTGCCCCTACATTCAATGGAGATATGCAGAGCTCTGTTATGATTCCTCTTGGCAGGGGTCAGATCAACATCAGAAAAGCCCAAACCATTATCACTAGTCAGATGTGCAACACAATTCTCAAATTGATCCACAGAAATCTCATTTGGCACATGAGCAGTCTTCAGGAACTTGATTTAGGCTTTAGCATGAGCCTCAGAACACAGCAGCAAAGATAACATAGAGATTTTGGAAGGAGTATGCCCCAACTGATCAACAATATCATAATCACTCTTGCGAATGATCTTCAGTACCTCTTCCATCTGTTTAGAAAGACTTTCAGCAGTCGGTGCCTCAGCTTGTACAGGTTCAATCACAGGACCCTTGCCCCGGGCATCAGTACTTGGCCCAGCATTGGAGGTAGTAGTTGGAGTAACTGCACTTTTGGAGGTAGCCTGAGGAGAGAAGATTCTTCCACTTCTGGTGATCTTACTAGATCCAGCAATATTATAAACATCAAGATTAGTATCAGAAATAGGTGCATCAGTCAAAGGTTCTTGTTTAACACCATGGATATAAACATCAGAACCATAATTCCAGGGTATAGCTTTATCAGAAGTATAAGGAACAGGGCCAGGAGTGGTAATGATTATGGGAGCCATTCTAACTTCAGCAACAGTCTTCACAAGGCCTTCAGCATTAATCCTGACAGGACCTTTATAAGTGATCCTGACAGGGCCTTTGGAGGTAATCTTCACTGGCACTTTATCAACCATAGCTATATCTTCAAGCTTCGTACTTCGAGTCAGATGTTCACACATACTTTCAACAGAAGGTGTCCTCTCAAACAATATAGTGTAATTGTCCATGAGGCGTTGGATACCATCCTTCAACTTCCAGCAACTATTAGGTTTGTAGGCACAATAGAAACAATCTTCATTGCAACCTGGAAAGAAACCAGCCTGCACCAGCTTCTTCTTGATAATGGATAATGGAGTAGTCACATCTGCAATTGAGGAAACATAGGTGTAGCGGTAAAATCGTGAGTGTAAGCTATTGATTAACTTAACTCGATGAACACATAGTCGCCACCGCGCTTTTCTTTATTTCCGAAAGGAAAAAGGTAAAAGAACGAATAAAAACCTAGGATTCTAAAAGCAAAAGCTAAAAGAAATAAACAGAGATTGGGTAAGGGGATTGGTTATGAACCGGGAAGGTTTTAGGCACCCGACTCATCCGTGGTACTCCACGGGAGCCCTTTGAAATACTTATTGCTTTTTGGTCTGAAATTGGTTTGCTTAAAAAGATGGAAGAGATGAGAAGAAGAATATTTTTTAATGATTTTGTGTTTGATAAGGTTTTAACGCCTTATGCCTACGTACCCACAAAGTGCAATGCGAGATCAAAACCTCGTAGTTCGTGGTACAAAGTCTTAAAAGAACAAATGAGTTGAATTGATTTTAGAATGTAGAGATAAGTCGTCATCCTTTAGTGAATAATTCCGCTAGAAATGATGAATCATATCTAAACATGTGAAAAAAGAAAAGGTGCACAAAGCACAAAATTAATTGAGTGGGTTTGCATTTTTAAAGTATGTAAGAAAATGGTTCTTGATATATTTACATGAATTAACATTTGTTTAAGAAATAAAGTGAAAAGTTTAAAAATCGCTTGACCTAAGTCAAGGTTTATTTATGAAAGTGTTTGAAGTTTAGAAAACAAGAATATTTTTGAAATAGGGAGAATTTTTGAAAATTAAAGAATGGGGAGGAGATGAAGAGACTAGTCCTAATGCTTGAATTAAAAACTAAGGAAAGAGTTTACCAAACCAAAATATGCACAAATCTCCAAAGTTCGGAATTCCATCTTCAAAAGTTAATGAAGCAATCTTGAGGATGAGGTTTCTAATCCATTCCAACTTGAGCAAGGGGAAAGTCTTAAAGTCTAAGTCCATTCTCCAAAAGCAAAGAGATAGTAACCATAGTCCACAATTAGAAGTCACAAGTCTTTTAAGTGTTCAATCCTTTATTAAGTGTTTTGATATCCAAATGGACAAAATAAAAACAAGCACAATATGAATATAAACAAGCACAATATGAATATAAACAAATGATATATGATATTATATGGTAAAGCATAATAAAGAGATAAGGGAGAAAGAGATTAAAATAAAAGGATAAGGTGCGAGAGATTAAATTTAAACAATTATATTCACATTATTATAATATTTACAATATAAAGTGGTATGATGAACTTAATCAAGCACAACCACAACAAGGAAAATAAAATCGAGGCAACCGGATCCAAGTGGATCTTTAATTCGAATCGGGACAACTGTAGGTCTATGTTAAGCAATCGCCGAGTAATTTACGGAGTAATTACCCTACAAATGAGGCCGGCCACCACTAATTAAAGTGGAAAATATTTGTGTTAATACATGTTAGAGAAACGATATAATGGATCGTTCTCCGAAAACATGCCACACTAAAAGAAAGAGGAAGGTCTAATCTTAATCGAGATTCTCGTTGAATTTCATCGAAAAGCAACCTATCACGATCTCAAAGTATGGAGAATGATCCAAATGATCATTCATCCATAGATTTGGAATAATGAAGGTTAAACTAATTCGGAAATCAACAATCCCGAATCAGAAGATTTTCATCGACCAAAATTAAAAAGAGATGAAGAATAATGGATCCAAAAATAGATCCAATAAAAGACTTAGAATATATTTTTAAAATCTTTTCTAAAAAAAAACTCTTTTCCAAATATTTTTTCTAAATTGTTTTCCTAAAACATTTCTAAAATCTTTTTCCAAATCTTTTTCTAAAACATTTTAAAATACCTTTCTAAAACTCTTTTCTAAATTATTTCTTCAAATCTTTTTTCTAAAAATAAATCCTAAACCAATCACAGTCAAAATTTAAAAAGAATTAAAACAAAATAAATAAGAAAAGCAAAAGGGAGGGGGGATGGGGGTGATAACCCGCGGGCAGGTGTAAACAGAAACGGATCCAAAACTGATCCAAGCCCAACTCATTTCATATTTCACTTAGAATCAATTAAATAAAAAAAACAAATTATGAACAAAACAAAGAAAATAGAAAAAGGAAATAAACACAGCAAGTCTTCTTCCTCTCCAAACACAACGCAAAAACAGGGCAGAAGCAGACAATTCACGGCGGCGGCACCGATCTAAGCTCACCTTCACGAAATTGAAGCAAACAACACGAAATGCTTCTCCTTCTTCTCAACTCGAGTTCTTTCCTTTTTCGAGAACAAGCTCCTCTTGCTCCCTTCTTCTTCTCACTTTCGGATTCCTCTCTCTCAATCTCTTCTTCTTCTTACAATTTAGATTCAATTAGGTTTGGGAGTAAAGATGGAATTGAAGGTGATTTGGGTTTCGGATTTGAAGATGAAAGGATTTGGGATTTAGGGATTTTGAAGCTTGAGAATTAGTTTGGCAGGGATTCTTTGGCTGTGAAAAGCTTGAAATTGGAATGAAACTGATGCTCTTTAAATAGGAGAAGAAGAAAGGAACTTGGTGCCGTTTTGAATGTGAGATATGCGTTTTACACTCTCACGAAAATCTCGTGTGTGCTTGCGATTTCATTTTCGTTTCCTTTTTTTTTATTTTTGCGTTTTGATTGCTTTTCTTATGCGTTTTGATTACTAATATTTGCGGCTTGTGCGGGTGAAATTTGTGTGGATTTTGATTCAAAACAGGTGCGGGAAGCGTGCGGATTGAATTGGCTTCAGCTGTTGGTATTTTTGGTTTACGCAATGGCTGGGATGCGGCTTGAAAATTTGTTGGGAACTAGCTTGTTGGGCTGAATGTTGGCGTATGCGGTAAGCGTGAGCTGGAGTTTGTATGCGCATGGGCTTGGTGTTACAGCAGCGTGAGGCTTGAGTGTGAAGTGAGAGTGGGCCAGGCGTGTGAGGCCTTGTGCTGCTGCGCATGAGGCTTGTGGGGATTGAAGGCTTGGCCTGCGTGCGGGAAGAGTACAACTTTGCAAAAAGGCTGATGCTGAAGTGATGTTTGCGTACGGAAAGGCTTGTGCAGCTGGCTTGTGGGCGTTGATTGTGGATTGAAATGGCTGTCTATTTTGTGTAAAGAAAAAAAATAAGATGGGCTAAACCAAAAAAAATGACATGAGTTTATTATATATTTTTTCAATTATTTTTTAGATATAGGAATTAAAGGAAAAATGGGATTATTTTTGTAGTATATATATATATATATATATATATATATATATATATATATATATATATATATATATATATATATATATATATATATATATATATATATATATATATATATATATATAAAATGAGAATGGATTAGAAAAAAAAAGAATTATATTAAAAAATGACTAATGGTTTTTTGTCTTAATATGATAATGGGAATATTGGGATTATAAAAAAATGGATATTATGGAGGTTTAGAATTTGAAAGAAAAATGAATTTGATAAAAATGGATATTTGAATAAAAATCGAGGATGGATAGAAATTGAATAATTTGGATATTGAATTGGAATTAAAAATATAGGAAAAGAAAATGATAATAGAATTTCTAGAAAGATGGATGGTAAAAAAAAGATCAAAGTATGGATAATGGTCTAATCGGAAAGAAAGTGGATAATGGATGGAATTTGATTTTCAAGCCCACAACAAATCTCGATTATTTCAACAAGCCTCTGAACACAGCCCAAATACTTTGCAACTTGCCAACTGAAAGCTGTCTGATTATGATCTGATAAACCGAATTCATACTGAGGAAAATAAATCCTCAGATGAATCGCTGATGAACTGATGAATCGATGAACTGATAAACACTGAAGATTCAAGCCAAACTTCGCACAAAACAACTGCCTGATAACTGATGATTTTCACACTCAGCACCCTTTGAACTTTGAAAACGCATCGTCTGAGGAATAAACTACTGGCACACACCACTGGCAGTCAACACAATCCTTTGATAGTTTGACCAATATTAGGTTAAACATCCTCTTGAAATCGAATTGTGATCGAACAAACGCATCTGAATTGAAATCATTGCCCTGTCTTTGAAATCCTGCAACACAGAGAAGAAGAAGAACACTGCGACATATTTTTTTGTATTTTGGTTAGAAGTCAGTAAATATAAACAAATATAAAACAGTAAAAAATAATGATGATCCCCTGCGAAGCATAGACCCTAGATCTGAGAAGAAACTCGAAAGCTAGTGTGATCTTGTTTGTATGCAAAATGCAGATGATATGCGAAACAATCTTAGGGCAAAAATTAGGGTGTTACAATAGGTAACCTCATCAACAACATTAACAGTCTTCTCATGGTTGGGCATAGGAGCAATGATCACATTTGGGGTCCCAGGAGGGTCAAATTCAATCTCCCCAGCTTCAATCATGTCTTGAATCTTGTTTTTCAACACCCAGCAGTTGTTGGTGTCATGTCCCGGACTATTAGAATGATAAGCACATCTTGCATTAGGATTGTATCGAGGAGAAGATGTGTTAGGATTCTGAGGAGGATCCCTCAAAGTAATGAGTTCCCCTTTCAACATGTGTTGCAAGGCTTGGGCTAGTGACATGTTGATCTTGGTGAACTGTCTTCTAGGCTTCTGTTGATTGTTTTGTTGTGGCTCTGGTGATGCAGGAGTAGGATTGGAGATGTGAACTGCTCCCATAGATTGGTGACTTCTGTTACGACTATGTTGACCATACACAACATTAGACTCCTTCTTTCCACTAGGGGGCTTCTTAGCAGTGCTTGATGAAGAAGCACCCACCTGTATCTTACCACTTCTTATACAACTTTCCACACGTTCTCCAGTCATTATCAGCTCAGTGAAACCAGATGATGAGCTTCCAATGAGGTGACTATAGAAAGGACCATTCAGCGTACTCATAAACATATCCACCAGCTCCCTGTCAGTCAGAGGAGGTTGAACTCTGCCAGCCAGGTCTCTCCATTTCTGGGCATACTCTTTGAAACTCTCCTTAGCACCCATAGACATGCTTTGGAGCTGCATGCGAGTTGGTGCTAAATCAGCATTATATTGGTATTGCCTATAAAAGGCCTCAGCAAGATCATTCCAATCACGAATATTAACACTTTCCAGTTGATAGTATCATTCCAATTGAGCTCCAGATAAGCTCTCTTGGAAGAAATGAATCCACAGTTTCTTATCAGCAGTATGTGGTTGAATCCTCCCGACATAGGACCTTAGATGCAGCTTAGGACATGAAACACCATCATACACCACCAAAACAGGAACCTTGAAACCAATAGGTATAACCACTCCAGAGACTAAACTCAGATCTTCAAAATAAAGCCCAAAATATTTTTGCAATTCCATGGCATTCATTCTGTCTACCAGCATCTTGTACTTTTCCTCACTAGCAGGATCATGATAATAATTTGCCTCAGAATCAGAATCTCCCACAGTATCATGGAGACTACCTCCCTCCTTCTCAGAATTTTCAGACTCAGAATCCTCAATCTGTTCCTTTGTCTTGATAGGACCTCTGAATCTTCTTCCCAGATTGATAAGGCCTCCTGATTTCCTAGTCTTCTTCTTCTTCTTAGCCAGCAGTGTCTTCAACTCATCCTTTCCCTTGGACAAGTTCAGAATCAACTCTTGGAATTGTGCATTCTGAGCATGGAGATCTTTGAAAGTCTGTTCAAGAGCCATTTCTGCTGAAATAAACAGCGAGAAGATAAGATACCTATTCATAAGAAACTTGTGATGCAATGATATGGTTTGTAAATGCATATGCAATGTTTTCAAGGACCGCAGGATTTAAATTTGTTTAAACAACCAGAAAGTAAACTTTTATTAGTAATCAATAAACTTGTTTGCCTCTTGGACTTACAACAAAATGAAATGAATACAAAAATGGAGTTTTAAGTCTCCCATGGACGCTTCCTCTTTGTGTTGAGGTATGAGTTGAGATTCCGCTCTTCGTGAAGTTGTTTTGTTAGCTCCAGGATTCTTTCTTGACTAGCTTTGAAATGAGTCTCAAAACTATCCCTTTGTTCCTTCAACTGGATCCAGGACCTCTGCAACTCTTCCATGTCAGTGGACATGTCTGGATGAAGGATGATATAAGGAGTATCTCCTTTAGCAACAGGCTCCATGGTAACTGGCAGGATAGTAGGATATGGCATCATAAGAGTCTGAGCACGAGATCGTACCCATCTGAGATAAGGTTCCATAGGAATAGAGTACTTCGGTTCCAGAGTCTTGCTGTCAACCTTGTTTACTTTACCCCATGCTTGTATGAACCTTTGACGGTAACCCTGAAGATCGTTGTCGTAGTCAAACACAATACCCTGAATAAGCATGTCATGAGGACCATCACTCCGAGCATAACCAAACTGACGTAGAGCTAAAGAAGGATTATAGGTAATGCCCCCTCTTATGCCAAGGAGTTGCACATTAGGGAACTCCCCACAACGGTCATTGATAGTAACATTCTCCATAGATCGAGAACACCAATGAATATCTGAATGAGAAAGTGACATAATCCTCTTAGACCACCTTAACCCTTGTTCATTCTTCATCACTGATCGAGGAAAGTGAGAAATAAACCACCTAGACAATAGAGGTATACTACACATCAGAGTTCCTCGTGCCTTTGTAGTACGGGTATGAAGAAAGTGTAAGATATCTCAAAGTAATGTAGGCACTGGATTGCGAGTCAGAAATATGTTGATGGCGTGTACGTCTATGAGCTGGTCTGGATTAGGGAACAACACTAGGCCATAGATTAATAAGGCCAAGATCTCCTCGAAAGCATCATAACTCATAGCCTTCAGGAACACTTGAGCTTTCTCCATCAATACCTTAGAAAGGATACCCTTAACTCCACTTCTCGTCTCTAGGACAATGTCTGATTTCTTCAAATGTAAGGCTGCAGCAATAACCTAAGGTTTAGGCTCCTTTTTCCAGCTTGTGAAAGGTCTCTGATCAAGGATAGGTATACCCAGTAGCTTGGAGAACTCCTCCATTGTAGGAACTAGCTGGTAGTCAGGGAATGTGAAACAGTGATGTTTAGGATCAAAGAACTGAAATAGGACACTCATCATGTCTTTATTGAACCCTGAAGTGACTAGATCCAGTAGGTGACCATGCCTCTTGATGAAATGGGAGTTTTCAGAAACTTGAGAGACCAATTCCTTAAGCTTAGGAGGTATGCCTACAAAGTTGATCCGGATAGTATTCCTACGAGCAGAAGCCATGACTTGCAACAAAGAACAAAGATAAATCCTTTGGTCCTAGAAATGGTTAGTGAAATTGCTATGCTTATGATGCATGATGATGTTATGATGTTATGCTCAATCACAAACATGTGGCACACACAAACAAGTCACACAATAGCCCTAGGTTTGAAGGCTTGCATGAGGTTTAAAGGTAAGTACCCTCCCCTGAAGTTTAGTTGGTTCATCCTGTCCTATAAAAGTAACCAGGTTCTAAGGGATCTCAATATTACTGATCCTTCCCAAGGGTGGTTGTTCAGTAGGCAACTTACTTGCCAACCAAAACCCTCCAAGTTTAGGATCTCAACGAGCGTAGCATCGAGTATCAACCAACATTAGTCTTCACCAAAGCCGTCTATCTCACTACTTTCTAAAGGCCAAGATGGGATAACTAGGGTTCTAAAAGTCAGTTAGTGTATTGACAACATATGGCAGCCTCATATTATCCTCAACTTGCTTAAGGAACATAAGCACAAACCAAGAAGTCACACTAACTATGGCCACCAGATCAACCATATCGGTATACGCCGTACAATTTCCTTGGTCTATTGCCATTTACCTAAGGTACACTAGATCCGGGTTAGGATCTTTCACACATAAGATCCCAACATAAAAGTAAAGCAAACAAGGCAAACAAATTTAAAGTGATCTAATTCCTAAGGGTACCCCTCTTTTATTAAATCCCCAGCAGAGTCGCCAGTTCTGTAACACGGTGGGAGAACTGACTTTCTATAAATGTTGCGGATAGCAAGAGTCGCCACCGACTTTTATTTTATCTAAAAGAAAAGGACATAAAAGAACAGGAAAGACCTTAAAAAGATTTTGAGTTCGGGGGTAGGTTATACAAAGGGAAGGTGTTAGCACCCTTTATATCCATGGTTATCCATGGGCTCTTAGTTACTTAGTGTCATACCCCAAATTTGTCCTACCATTTTATTTTCTGTCTAATCTTTATTTAGAAATCCAAAAATATGAATCATTTTATTTTGTTGTCTAATATTCGAAAAATACAAAAATAGGTCATTTATTTTCAAAGCGAGAAAATCTTTTTTATTTTGTTGTTCAAACCCGTTAGCTCATTTACCTGTCTTTTATATGTACAAAAGTTACAAAAATCAATTACCAAAATGTCAAAAAATGCATTCGTTATTTTCTAAATTTTTTTTTATATATTATCATAAGGTTTTAAGTTTTATTGTTTAGCCATTCATCAAAAAAAATAATAATATAAAAATAAATAAATACAAAAAAAACTAGTAGTATTATTACTAGTTAGATTAAGGCCATCTTTCCCCTAAACACATTATTTTTGTTTCTTGAATCCATTTTCACTTAAAATTTACAAAAGAATCCATCTTATTATTATCCTTATCATCATTCTATTTTTATTTTACCAATTTATTATTTCTTCTAGTATTATATTATTAATTGTTATTACCCTTTTTTTTATATATATAACTATTGTTTTTATTGTTATTATTATTTTTCTTATCATTACCATTATTACTATTTTTCTGCATTATTGTTATTTTTATTGTTAATAGGAATTTTATTAATATTATTGTTTAATTAATTTCATTTTCTTTTCTCATTGCCACAATATCCTACAGCCTGTCAACAGGACCCCACACAAACTTTTTTCTTTTCCTGCTCCACTCACATATGCACAACAACAACAACGAATTTTCTTTAGGCTTCACACACATTCCACACACAGCATAACAACTTTTCCAGCTCATTTTCCTCTCTGAATTTCTCAACAGAATACCCTCTCCACTCTTATTCCTCAAACGCACTCACTTTCTGCCTCTCTCTCTCTCTCTCTCTCTCTCTCTCTCTCTCTTTGTTTCTCTCTCTCTCTCTCTCTCTCTCTCTCTCTCTCGCACAAAAAAAAACTTCCTATATCTACAACAACACCTTCAATAATTCATTCTTAAAAAACACAGCCACTGCGAACCTGCCTTCACTCTCAATACACCCATTCATAATCCTCCTTCAAATCCATCAACCTCACCACAAATACACCGTAAAAACCTCACAAACTTAGTCTCCATGAATCTTCACCATTTAATACACAAAAAAATAGAAGAATATCATTCACTAATCTCTCCAATCTGATTTTTATTCACTGCAGACCATCCCTTTCCCACTATCTTTCATCCGCCGAGCCATTAAACTTCACAAATATGAGCCAAACAAACAGAACGAATCTTCCAAAAACCACCAAATAACCATTTTTCATCCAACTTACCTTCTTTCCGCCGCGGCCGCCATCCCCTAAAAGCCATGACTCACAAAAAACCACCAAACTCATAAAAACAGAACCCGTCGAAAACCGAAAAACCAGACTCGCGAGCTTCAAACCAAAACTCTCACTCACTCTCATCAAACACATAGAATCACCATCACCACCCTTAAACTAACAACGCAAAGCATACTAAAATGTGCAGAAATCCAAAGAATACCTCACAACCGAACCACTCATCAACCCGCAACCACACGGAAACCGCAACACAAAAAAACCCGCGGACCACCACCGTCATCCGTGACCAAACACCACAGAACTGCGAAAAAAAGCTCCTTGCTACCATCTCAAGCCGCCGGACGAAGCCCTCACCACACAGACCCACGGACGGCATCACCGACGCCGAGAGAGACGCGCCGTCACACCCAAGCCGCGAGTGAGAAGCGAACCAACCCGTTTCCGAAACCATCAGAACTCAGACCCGTTTCCTAACCCGCATCCGCAACACTTCACCTTCATCACACAAATCGCGCATAACTGTTCCGAACGTGAATCCAGAACTCACTAAATCCGACGATACCGGAGCCGTGAAATCGAAAGCGCTAGCCCAGAAAGAGACGAACATGAGCCATCCGCGAACGAGAGAAGCAGAGTGAAAGCGGAGACGGCAAGCACGAGTTCAAATTGAGAGAGAGACAGCCGTTCAAGCCAAGGGTATTTTTTATTTTACCTTTTGCGTTCTGTTTTAAGAGGCATAGGATCCTCTGTTGTTGTTGGTTTAATTTATGAAAAATATTTTCCTTTATTTAATTTCCTTTTACTTTGTGAAAAAAAGAAAGAAGAGAAAGACAGAGAGATCTGGTATATGTCGGTATACGTGTTTAACTTTATGAACATACCTGTTTTCATTTATTTTTTATTTTATGATTCATTTTATTTTATTTCATTTATTTTTTATTTTATGATTCATTTTATTTTATTTCTATGAATTTTGTATGGTTGGTTCCATGGTGGGCTCAACCTATTTGTTCTCTTAATGCTTCATATTTACTGATGAGCTTGTTAATGATTTGGGCCTGTAAGGTTAGGTTAGTTGCTGTATACACACATTACAGCACGATTCACTTCCTTTCTATTTTTAAAATTTTATTATTTTGTTAGAAATTATCCTTTTATGTTATTTTTCTAATTCCTACAATCTCTTGTTATTTGTTTATTAATAGTTTTTTTGTTTTTTTAAATGTTGTAAAAAAAAGAGAGAGTTGTTTTTATTTGTTCATTTATTTTATTATATTATATTTTGTATTAGGGGCCAATGATATTATAAAAGGCCGTTTTTCGCCCGATTACATTTAATCGGAGATGAGCGGTCAATATGAGGCCCTCTTTTATTTTATTCTATTATTTTTATTTTGAACAAAAAACTTGTAATATAATTCATTTATTATTATTAAATACGATTTATTTTATTATTTTATATTCATTATTCTATTTATTCTTCACAATTCAATTCATTTAATTTATTTATTTTTCGCATTTAAAAAAAAATCACGTTTCGACTCCTTATAGAATGATTCCGATTTTGAATCGATTCTAAGGAAGTTCACGAACAAAATTTTGTCGCGTCCCGAAAAGGTCCAACGCCTTCGAATAGTTGCGCTCGAAAAAGGTCCAACGCCTTCAAATAGTTGTGTCCCGATCAAACAGGCTGAACGCCTTCGAATAGTTCAAACACACTGCACACATGCTTTCTCTTGGGCTAATTACAACGAGACCTCTTTATTTCTCGCAATCCCCTGTATTTATTTTGTATCCCTCTCCCATTAATTTGTATGCACTTTTATTTCTCGCATTTTATTTCTGAATCCTTGGTCCAACGCCAAGCGATCTCACTTGCACACTTGCACTTTATTTTCCAGTTATTATTTCGTTTATTAGGATCCTCATATCCTTGCGAGCCGAGCGCTTCGTGCTTCGCTAACAAACCACAAAAATAACCTCCATTTGCATGCACCCTCTAAACTTCAAAATACCAAAACGTTTCGATTAGATCCAAACCCTTGATCCAACGTCAAGCGACTTTAGGAAATAAAAACACATTAATAATACGAGAAGATTTGTACGCCACGAGCCTTAAGCGGTAGAAAGGAGGATAACGAGCTCTCGTTACTCGCTCCGATTATTTCGACGCAGGACACTCGTCTTGTTGGGCGAGATAAACTATCCATAGTCTTTAGTACATTTCAACTCCTAAACCCTTTCATCGACGAAAGGTAATAAAATCAACATCCATTACCCTTAGTAGGCCGAACTACGAGCTCTGACTTTCCCATTGCACACGGGAGTACGTAGGCACGAGGATCTCCATCCTTGCCGAGCACCTAGGATCAATCTAACTTATAATTCAACTCATTTCCCTCTAGCAGGCAATTCGTTTAAGCATAGACATCCTTTCGCGCGCGTTAACTTAGATGGTTCCCATCGAGTACGATGGATGTAGGGGGTGCTAATACCTTCCCCTTGCATAACCGACTCCCGAACCCAGGCAATGGTTCCGTTGACCTTTGTCCTCATCCTTTTTTCTTCCCGGGTTGTATCTATATCTTCCCTTTCCCTCTTCGGGAATAAATAGAATTAGGTGGCGACTCTTCAGTCAGTCCGGCGCACGACTTCCGTCCTCTCGGATCGCGTGAGGTCGTATTTTTCGGGGTACGACAGCTGGCGACACTGCTGGGGACTGGTTCACCCCTATGTGAGTCAAGCCTAGTCTAGGTTCCCGTGCTTGTTTGGATGTTTGCTTTTATGCCTTGCTTGTTTATTTTTATCGCTTTCTTTATCGCATTCCATTTTATATATCTTGTGGCTCCTTGGTACTATAATTTGGATCGATACTTTGCAAAAGAAACTTGAGGGAAAAGCTCTATACCCGGGATTATGAGTAAAAACATAAGTTAGCGAGGTTGTGTAGTATGGGCTCCCGAGAGAACCTCTCTCGTGGGTTGTCGATACGAAAACCTCACTTGGAGTAGATTTTGATGAGAATACTGACAACCGTCAAGGCCTTGGCGTGTGTGCTCAGTTGCTTTCATTAGGGTCATTAACTCTGAGGACCTTTAGAACCTTTCGGGTTAAAACATCGGTTGATGGTTGCGTAGTATTGGGCACCAGGGTTCGCCCTCGCGTGGCTCGATACGAAAACCTCACTTGGAATAGACTTACTCAATGGAGTTGATTGACTGTCAAGAATGTATGAAATTGACACGTGCATCAAACAGTTGAGAAAGTTCCATAACTCCAGGACTTTGTTTTAAACCTTGTGTCGATGATCACGTAGTATAGGCTCCCGAGAAAATCTGCTCTCGTGGGTTGTCGATACGAAGATCTCACCCAAAATAGATTCATATGACGGAGTCAATCAACCGTCATGCTTATGGCGCGTGTGATGAACAACCATATGAATTGATAACTTTGGGATCCTTAAAAACTTTAGAGTCTACCCAGTGAGTTCCTGATCAGAGTATCCTCCATCTGTGCCTTGGACTTATGAGACCCTGATCTTGTGATCCTGGATTCTGACATTGCATATCATCTCATTTGCATTATTTATTCATCTTGCATTTCATTTCAAAGCCAAAAAACTTATTTTCATGTTCCTCCATCTTCAGTAAATCAAGTTGGTTTCCCGACGCCCGTATCGAGCTAGACGACCGTACTTAACTCGAGCCAACACTAGAAGACTGATGGACGTGATTCAAGAAGAACAAGCTGCTATGAGGGAAGAGATTGACTTAATCAAGAGCAAGATTGATCGTATTCATGAGGCCATGCAAGCCTTGGCCAGGATGGTTGTGTCTCATCAGCCTGTTCCTTCAATGCCTTTTCATCCAGCTATTCAAGCTCTGCTTCCGCCTCCGATGGCTTATCAACCATGTCCTTATCCTCCGGGTGCAGCTGCGCAATATGGACCTAGACCATACCAGCAACCGGCTTATCCATACCAGCAACCGGCTTACCAACAACAACCCGGTCAACAACAACAACGCGCTCCTCAATAACGCCCGCCATATCAAAAAAGAGGATCGGAGAGACACTTTGATCCACTGCCTTTAACATATGGAGAAATCTTTAACAGACTGATGGCAAAAGGAACTCTTGTGTTAAAGGACATGCCACCTCAAACTGGTAACGCTCGAGATTATGATGCCAATGCTCGCTGTGAATATCACAAGGGTGCTCCAGGTCACACGATCGAAAATTGCAAATCATTCAAGCACAAAATTCAGGACCTAATCAACTCTAAGGATCTCACCTTTACTCAGAAGGGTCTGAATATCCAGAGCAATCCAGTGTCGCCGCAAGTGGCCCCTCAATAAATGCTTTCGAAGAAGTTGCCGAAGACCAAAGCTGAGTAGTCTCCAACTTTGAAGTATTCAATCAAGAGAAGTTCATTCCTCAAATCAAGGCAGCCATCGCCATTTATTTATTTTCGCATTCCTGTTGTTTTGTAATGTTTGTTTAAGTACTATTTGCTCTAAACATTGTTATCGTCTGTACTTGGTTATGTTAATGTTATGTTTATGCATGTTTTGAATTAATCTATTTGCATTCGCTCATCATTTATCATTTATCACAAAATCACAAAAATATTTCCCTCACTTCACTTTAGCAAACATTTGAGGGAGGATGATGAAAATGAAATACCCATAACTGTTGCGGTATGCTTTCGGATAAAACCTCGTCAATGATGTACAGGCATTCTTTCAAATCCCCAAACATTGGAGATATAAGGAGTTAATCCCTAGTCAACCGCTTCGAGCCTAGAAGTAAGAGTTTCTTTCGGATACAACCCTTACATTTAACCCGGGGCAGGGTAGTTGTTCAGTTAACCTGACTATACCTTCGAATCGCAAGATGAGACATCCCGTCAGAGGACCATCAACAAATGACTTGGAAGTCACAAATTCAAACAAAAAATAGAAAAAGAAAAAACCACTAAGTCAAGCACCCAAAGGGAGACTTAGTCGAAAAAAAATCAAAAGGAGGAGCCCAAATCCTCAGCAAAAGCAAAACACATATCAGTGACAAAAAAAAAATCAAAGGGTCACCAGCAAAAAGATGACTGCCATTTTCAAGCAAACTTTAAAGCTTCATCTTCACTCTTGCAATATCAAAACAGATACATATGTAGAGTTAACTGAACATAGGACTGGAGAACATTACGAAGAAGGGATGGTTACAAATCATTTGAGCCTTATATCCTTATTTCTCAAACCATTAACCAGACCACATTACAACCCTCGAAAGTCCTAATTGAGGCGCGATTTATTCTGAAAGCATGCTACCAACAAGGTTGCGTAAATTGACTCCCATATATTTTCTAATCTTCAAATCTCGATTGCACATTATTCTTGCTGCATCTTTCACGCACTTTCTAAATCAGCGCCTCGTTTGGGCTAACGGTCCATTCGTCACACTATCACAACATTCAAATAAATTGACTTTTTTTAAAAAACTTACATGAACTTTGCATTAACACTACCATTTGTGTACGAATAATTTAATTGCAATTCAGTGCTTGACATCAGTGCAATCCCAACAAGGGGCAATCAAAAGAGAAACTTGAACTTCATCGCCAACATGAGTCAAGACTATTTCAACAACCCAATCAGGGGAAAAATCATCTTCAATGGCCCAATCAGGGGCAAATTATCTTCCAACAGCTCAGTCAGGGGCAGGTCATGTCGTGGCCATTGTCAAAGCTTCCCCACCAATTTTTTCCAGATACCTTACAGGCATGGGCAAGCGAACAGGGAAAAGATCTTCCTATCTCTTCTCCCCAGCTGAACAAGCAGTCCTTGCCGGACGTTGGCAACCCTTCAAAGCAAATCAGTTTTCATGTGTCAATTAAGTCGCTTCGCTCATCAGCAGATAACCAAGCTTGGAGCTTTCAGATCCATCTTCTGATCATACATCGTTAAAGATCGAGTGTCGGGGAGTCAAGCCCTCCACCCACCCAAAGTCTAATCATTATTGGCAACTACCATACCAAAAGTCCACCAAGCTGGCACCTTTCAATCGCTCATATGCATCATTATGCATCATCAACGTCATACGCATCATTTACATCAATCATTTACAGCATATGCATCATTTGCATACCTAGACAAATCAACCTTTTATTGTCCCAACATTTTTTAACTTACATCTCAGTGCATAAACATTAGCATCGTATCTCCATCCTCATGGAATACCATCTAAAACAATCCAGCATAGTTGCATAATTCAGGATCCAGGATCATACAAGTTCCTAGTCCCTTCCCTAGCGGAAGTCTTTTTTGCCTTATCATCCTCTGGTGATAAGTGATTTCTATTTTCTGTTTATTTGCCTTATCTTCCTCTGTTGATAAGAGAGTTTATTTTTCAGTTATTTGCCTTATCTTCCTCTGTTGATAAGTGAGTTTATTTTTCTGTCCATTGCCTTATCATCCTCTGTTGATAAGTGAGTTTATTTTTCTGTCTATTGCCTTATCATCCTCTGTTGATAAGTGAGTTTATTTTTCTGTCTATTGCCTTATCATCCTCTGTTGATAAGTGAGTTTATTTTTCTGTTTATTGCCTTATCATCCTCTGTTGATAAGTGATTTTAATTTCAGTTATTTGCCTTATCATCCTCTGGTGATAAGTGATTTTATTTTCAGTCTGTTGCCTTATCATCCTCTGTTGATAAGTGAGTTTATTTTTCTGTCTATTGCCTTATCATCCTCTGTTGATAAGTGAGTTTATTTTTCTGTTTATTGCCTTATCATCCTCTGTTGATAAGTGATTTTAATTTCAGTTAGTTGCCTTATCATCCTCTGTTGGTAAGTGATTTTATTTTCAGTTGTTGCCTTATCATCCTCTGGTGATAAGTGATTTTATTTTTAGTCTGTTGCCTTATCATCCTCTGGTGATAAGTGATTTATTTTGTTAATTTGTTTCTTGCTGTGTCACCCATCCTTTCCAGTTTATTTCATTCGTTATTTTCGCAATTTCTTTTCGGACAAATTTGGAGTCTGTTAATATCTAATTATCTTATACTTTGAAAGATTGAACGTGAGCCAGTTCATCTTACTCAGTCTAAGCCAATTCGATAGGGGCATCTGTCATACCCCAAATTTGTCCTACCATTTTATTTTCTGTCTAATCTTTATTTAGAAATCCAAAAATATGAATCGTTTTATTTTGTTGTCTAATATTCGAAAAATACAAAAATAGGTCATTTATTTTCAAAGCGAGAAAATCTTTTTTATTTTGTTGTTCAAACCCGTTAGCTCATTTACCTGTCTTTTATATGTACAAAAGTTACAAAAATCAATTACCAAAATGTCAAAAAATGCATTCGTTATTTTCTAAATTTTTTATATATATTATCATAAGGTTTTAAGTTTTATTGTTTAGCCATTCATAAAAAAAAATTATAATATAAAAATAAATAAATACAAAAAAACTAGTAGTATTATTACTAGTTAGATTAAGGCCATCTTTCCCCTAAACACATTATTTTTGTTTCTTGAATCCATTTTCACTTAAAATTTACAAAAGAATCCATCTTATTATTATCCTTATCATCATTCTATTTTTATTTTACCAATTTATTATTTCTTCTTAGTATTATATTATTAATTGTTATTACCCTTTTTTTATATATATAACTATTGTTTTTATTGTTATTAATATTTTTCTTATCATTACCATTATTACTATTTTTCTGCATTATTGTTATTTTTATTGTTAATAGGAATTTTATTAATATTATTGTTTAATTAATTTCATTTTCTTTTCTCATTGCCACAATATCCTACAGCCTGTCAACATGACCCCACACAAACTTTTTTCTTTTCCTGCTCCACTCACATATGCACAACAACAACAACGAATTTTCTTTAGGCTTCACACACACATTCCACACACAACATAACAACTTTTCCAGCTCATTTTCCTCTCTGAATTTCTCAACAGAATATCCTCTCCACTCTTATTCCTCAAACGCACTCACTTTCTGCCTCTCTCTCTCTTTGTTTCTCTCTCTATCTCTCTCTCTCGAACAAACAAAAACTTCCTATATCTAAAACAACACCTTCAATAATTCATTCTTAAAAAACACAGCCACTGCGAACCTGCCTTCACTCTCAATACACCCATTCATAATCCTCCTTCAAATCCATCAGCCTCACCACAAATACACCGTAAAAACCTCACAAACTTAGTCTCCATGAATCTTCACCATTTAATACACACAAAAAAAACCAGAAGAATATCATTCACTAATCTCTCCAATCTGATTTTTATTCACTGCAGACCATCCCTTTCCCACTATCTTTCATCCGCCGAGCCATTAAACTTCACAAATATGAGCCAAACAAACCGAACGAATCTTCCAAAAACCACCAAATAACCATTTTTCATCCAACTTACCTTCTTTCCGCCGCGGCCGCCATCCCCTAAAAGCCATGACTCACAAAAAAACACCAAACTCATAAAAACAGAACCCGTCGAAAACCGAAAAACCAGACTCGCGAGCTTCAAACCAAAACTCTCGCTCACTCTCATCAAACACATAGAATCACCATCACCACCCTTAAACTAACAATGCAAAGCATACTAAAAAGTGCAGAAATCCAAAGAATACCTCACAACCGAACCACTCATCAACCCACAACCACACGGAAACCGCAACGCAAACAAACCCGCGGACCACCACCGCCATCCGTGACCAAACACCACAAAACTGCGAAAAGAAGCTCCTTGCTACCATCTCAAGCCGCCGGACGAAGCCCTCACCACACAGACCCACGAACGGCATCACCGACGCCGAGAGAGACGCGCCGTCACACCCAAGCCGCGAGTGTGAAGCGAACCAACCCGTTTCTGAAACCATCAGAACTCAGACCCGTTTCCTAACCCGCATCCGCAACCCTTCACCTTCATCACACAAATCGCGCATCACTGTTCCAAACGTGAATCCAGAACTCACTAAATCCGACGAAACCGGAGCCGTGAAATCGAAAGCGCTAGCCCAGAAAGAGACGAACATGAGCCATCCACGAACGAGAGAAGCAGAGTGAAAGCGGAGACGGCAAGCACAAGTTCAAATTGAGAGAGAGACAGCCGTTCAAGCCAAGGGTATTTTTTCTTTTACCTTTTGCGTTCTGTTTTAAGAGGCATATGATCCTCTGTTGTTGTTGGTTTAATTTATGAAAAATATTTTCCTTTATTTAATTTCCTTTTACTTTGTTAAAAAAAAAGAAGAGAAAGAAAGAGAGATCTGGTATATGTCGGTATACGTGTTTTACTTTATGAACATACCTGTTTTCATTTATTTTTTATTTTATGATTCATTTTATTTTATTTCATTTATTTTTTATTTTATGATTCATTTTATTTTATTTCTATGAATTTTGTATGGTTGGTTCCATGGTGGGCTCAACCTATTTGTTCTCTTAATGCTTCATATTTACTGATGAGCTTGTTAATGATTTGGGCCTTTAAGGTTAGGTTAGTTGCTGTATACACACATTACAGCACGATTCACTTCCTTTCTATTTTTTAAATTTTATTATTTTGTTAGTGTAAACACCCCAAATTTGCCCTCACCCATTCACACCATGGCTTGTGACCATTTCATGTGCATAAATCCAATCATAGCATCTCATACCACACTTTTGCTTCACTGCATTGGTTCTAAGTCATCTGCATCTAGGGTTTGTGATCTGAGCAATCCAAGAGCTTCTTGAGCCACTACAAAGGTCATAAATCACTTCAAAGGGGTCTATGTGTGTTCAAGCATCATATTATATCCTCTCAAAGTCAAGAATGTCAAAAAATCACAAGAACTGAGGATGGCATGGAAGCAGAGCCAGGCTTAACTGCACAGATGACCTAGAATTAGGGTTTTGGTTTCAGAGGCCATAACTCCAATTTTTTGGTCATTCTTGTTTCTATTGGTCTCTATATAGTATAGGGAGCATGCATATCAATTTTCATGAAGAAATTCCATGGGGAAGTCATCTGATCAAGAGTTGACTTTCTGAGCAAGTCAGTGCAAAATCAGGGCATCTGAGGCCCCCAATGACCCAACCAAGGGGTGTTCTTCATCATTTTGATTGTGTATGATCTTTATTTGATCATAGAAGATGTTGGAAGTTCACAAAATTGAAGAATTTCAAGTCATTTGCAAAGTTGACTTTTTGGGAAAGTTTGACTTTTAACAAAATTGCCATTTTGGGAAACTTTTTCAACCCTTGCTTTTTGATTCAAAAATGCTTCAAATGGAAAAACTTTGGTCATGAAAGTTGTAGAATGGATCATTCCCTTTTCAAAAAGTACAAGAACATGACCTAATTCATTTTGGATCAAAAGTTATGGCTTGTCAAAGTTGGCTAAAATCACAAAATTTGAAGTTTTCTACCAAAGAGACATTTTGCAAAATGGTTTGTTCAAGTGTTCTAAAGGCCTCAAATGTGTATCATTTCTTCACAACATGATCATGTGACATCTAAAATTCAGAATGGGCCAAGGGATCACTCATTTTCATGACTTATGGAGCAAGATTTCTCAAAGGAAACAAAAGTGAAGCAAGTTGCAAAAACTCACTCAAGTGTGAATCCACTTGCTTGCTGACTTCACAACCAATCCTATGGCTCTCCACACATCTTGCTGCGCAGGACACCCCATCTGTCCTTGGCTAGCTAGTAGCCCATGCCTCTCTTACACAACTTTGACATTTTGGCAACTTGAGCCATACCAATCACAAAAGCACACATCAACTCATCTGACCAGTCCCATTTGTTTATACAAACCAAAAGCAAGACAAAGCACATAACACACAAGCCTGAAACACTCTCCAAGACAGCTCTCTCATTTTCCACTCCATTTGCAAAAGCTTTCGAAACACTCTCCACAAGCTGCAAACACACAAACAAACTTCACAAATCAACTCAGCATACTTCACTGATCAAAAACCACCCATCACCATAGCCTGAAACTCCCTGAATCAAAAACACGATCACCATCCTCCCTTGAACAGAACTTCTGCCATCTCTCAAACCAACCATTATAAACTCCAACTAAGCTTCATAACTTCATCAGGGGGACCATTGGGATCATTTTGAGGCAAAGAGGCAAGCAAAAAGTCCCTGTTTCGAAAGCTCAATCTCAGGTATCACCAAGAACAATTTTTCCAGAACTTGTATTTTTTGTTATAGAGTTGTTCTCCATGCTTCACTGATCATGCTGCTCTTTTTAGTTTCGAAAATAATTGAGAAATGAACATGTTAAAACATTTTCAAAAATTCTGAAAATTTTAATACAAGCTTTTATTAATTTTCAGAAACCAAAAAAATTTTATTTTTATTTTTTGCATTAAAAAATATTTTTAAATCATTTAAAAGATTATTTTTAATTATTTAATGAGAGTTAATTAATTAAAAATACTTTTAGGTATTTAAAAATCACCAAAAAATTCATGAAACATTTAAAACCATTTAGAAACATTGTCCAACCTTCAAACCAAATTTCTTTTTTGATCTTGAAGTCTTTTGACAATTTTCCATGGAATTAATTTCATTTCAAAGCATTATTTTGATCCAATGTTCAAAAATTCATTTCTGCCTAGTCTTTGAGAGTTGGACAATGATTCTTTTTGCATTGCATCTTGCATATCATGTAGTTTATAGGATTAAATTGGCATGATTTTATCTTGCATTTTCAATTTGTTTGACATTTTTCTTGACAAGGTACCTTAAAACCCTAGCAACCTTAGGAAATTCATAACCCTCACTAGGTTAAGAATTGGATCCCCTCCTTTGGGCAGTGAGTTTGTATAGGTTTAGGGTTCCTTTGAATGCATTTTCAATTTTTTATCATGATGTTTGCTTCTGGTTTTGATTTTTGTTTTGAACATTGATCATAAACCCTAATTTGGGCTTCCTTTTGCATTCATCTTGCATTTGCTTGCACTCCATGACTTGCCATGACATTTTATGCATCCATTTGATTCATTAGACATCTTAAGACATATTAGAAGCATGTTTGATCATTGCCTCATTCATTTGCCATGTTGTATGTCATTTGCATTCCATAACTTTTCATGTATGTTCATGGTTCTAAGCATGCTTCATTTGCATCCACATGTTTGTATGATCATCCTCATGCTTTGTTTCATGTTTGCATCATCTCATAGCATCATTATCATCACACACATGCTTCTGGTTTTGGTTTGCATCATGCCATTTCATCTCATTTTGCATTGCATTCCATTCCTTTCACTAACTTTTCAGGTGGTAAGTTACTTTGAGAAGTGAATTTGCCTTCACTTCTCACAATTACTTTTCATCTCTCTTATGCATCATTGCTGCATTTTGTCTTGTGTTTGAGATTGAGCTTGCTCATTCTTCTTCTTCTTACTTTCTTTCTTCAAGTGACTTGTCTTCTTAAATGAAGCAAGTTACTTTGCTTCTCTTTGCTCCTTTCCTCTGCTTCCTGGTGGTTCCTCTGAAGATTTCTTTCTTAAACCTCACAAACCTTAGGAACAACCAAGCATGACAATAATTAGGGTTTTGATTATTCCCCCCATTTAGATTTTACCTTTATGTCTCATTGAGTCTTCTCTTCTCACCTCACAATCAGGGACTAAACCCTAAAGGCTTTAAGGCTTTGTGATTAAGCTTATGCCTGCATCCTTCTATTAGGATGGAGTGTATAACTTTAATCCTAAGTGTTAAAACCTTAATGTGTTTAACTCCTTTAATCAATTCACTTAATAATCATCAAGACATCAAGCTTGTAACTTGGGCCTTGCCTTAGGGTTCTAATTCTTCCTTAATTGGTTAAGAAGGACTAACCCTAGTGTTAATGGACAAGTCCCCCTCAAGTTGTCTTACAAACCATAAAACTCACTTCTTCATCTTATCATTAACTAAAATCCATCTAATAAAGGCTTTGTTTTGTCATGAGTTTAATCCCTAATCATGATTAAGTTGAGGAGCCTTCCTCAGCTTAAACATTCTCATCTATTATCCTTCTATTAGGATGGTGTAATGAGTCTGTTTAATCCCTGATTATGGCTTAACCTCATTACTCAACACTAAAAAAAAAAACATCTAATTAATCACAAGTAGGTTAATGATCTTAATCCTACACCAAGGTGTTTAAGTGTGAGAAGCTGACTTCACACTTAAGGTATTCTCATTACCCCTAATCAGAGGGAAGATGTGATGAGTTTACTAAATCCATTGGTTTTGGCTTAAGCTCATTAACTTATTACAAACTTTCAAAAGCAATAAAAGATTGAAAACTCAAAAACAAACAATAATCGTCTCCTTCGGGATTCTCTTCTCATCTCATTCACTCATAAACGAGAACTTGCTTCTTCCGTCTAATGCAAGACAGTTTGCACCTGAGCCAGACAGGTCATACACTTGAGCATAGACAAGCAAGCAGTTCATCAGTCAAATCATCTTTCAGTCTCTTTGGGTCGAACTACGGTGTTCTGACTTCCTCATTGCACGAGAGGATACGTAGGCATAACTTAACAGTTATCGAACAAAAGTCTCTGTATATTCCCCCTCCTCCCAGCATTATTCTTTAAGCGTCATACTCCTGAGCATTTCACTCCTGTCCTTACACTGACACTGTATATATTACACTTTACACTTCTTTTACACAGACACCTGTACATCTTTTTCCAGCTCTTTTTATGCACAAATTGCACAGACACTACCCCTTTAAAACACAAACCTTTTAAGCGTGGATCCCGTCGAGTACGACGGACAATCTGGGTGCTAATACCATCCCAGGTTGTAACCAACCCCCTTTCTCAGTCTCTCTGGTTCGCAACCGTCTTATCCATATCTTTCTAGGTTTATGCAGCATTACCTTTCCTTCGGGATAAAAATGCCTAGCTGGCGACTCTTTTCTTTACTTGTGAGTTCACTCCTGTGTGTTCTCACATCCTCTTTTCGCCGACCGTTCGCGTCTGTACCTCATTTGAGCCAGTCTCATTTGTCGGGAGCGACAGTTAGAAATTATCCTTTTATGTTATTTTTCTAATTCCTACAATCTCTTGTTATTTGTTTCTTAATAGTTTTTTTGTTTTTTTAAATGTTGTAAAAAAAAGAGAGAGTTGTTTTTATTTGTTCATTTATTTTATTATATTGTATTTTGTATTAGGGGCCAATGATATTATAAAAGGCCGTTTTTCGCCCGATTACATTTAATCGGAGATGAGCGGTCAATATGAGACCCTCTTTTATTTTATTTTATTATTTTTATTTTGAACAAAAAACTTGTAATATAATTCATTTATTATTATTAAATACGATTTATTTTATTATTTTATATTCATTATTCTATTTATTCTTTGCAATTCAATTCATTTAATTTATTTATTTTTCGCATTTAAAAAAAATCACGTTTCGACTCCTTATAGAATGATTCCGATTTTGAATTGATTCTAAGGAAGTTCACGAACAAAATTTTGTCGCGTCCCGAAAAGGTCCAACGCCTTCGAATAGTTGCGCTCGAAAAAGGTCCAACGCCTTCAAATAGTTGTGTCCCGATCAAACAGGCTGAACGCCTTCGAATAGTTCAAACACACTGCACACACGCTTTCTCTTGGGCTAATTACAACGAGACCTCTTTATTTCTCGCAATCCCCTGTATTTATTTTGTATCCCTCTCCCATTAATTTGTACGCACTTTTATTTCTCGCATTTTATTTCTGAATCCTTGGTCCAACGCCAAGCGATCTCACTTGCACACTTGCACTTTATTTTCCAGTTATTATTTCGTTTATTAGGATCCTCATATCCTTGCGAGCCGAGCGCTTCGTGCTTCGCTAACAAACCACAAAAATAACCTCCATTTGCATGCACCCTCTAAACTTCAAAATACCAAAACGTTTCGATTAGATCCAAACCCTTGATCCAACGTCAAGCGACTTTAGGAAATAAAAACACATTAATAATACGAGAAGATTTGTACGCCACGAGCCTTAAGCGGTAGAAAGGAGGATAACGAGCTCTCGTTACTCGCTCCGATTATTTCGACGCAGGACACTCGTCTTGTTGGGCGAGATAAACTATCCATAGTCTTTAGTACATTTCAACTCCTAAACCCTTTCATCGACGAAAGGTAATAAAATCAACATCCATTACCCTTAGTAGGCCGAACTACGAGGCTCTGACTTTCCCATTGCACACGGGAGTACGTAGGCACGAGGATCTCCATCCTTGCCGAGCACCTAGGATCAATCTAACTTATAATTCAACTCATTTCCCTCTAACAGGCAATTCGTTTAAGCATAGACATCCTTTCGCGCGCGTTAACTTAGATGGTTCCCATCGAGTACGATGGATGTAGGGGGTGCTAATACCTTCCCCCTGCATAACCGACTCCCGAACCCAGGCAATGGTTCCGTTGACCTTTGTCCTCATCCTTTTTTCTTCCCGGGTTGTATCTATATCTTCCCTTTCCCTCTTCGGGAATAAATAGAATTAGGTGGCGACTCTTCAGTCAGTCCGGCGCACGGCTTCCGTCCTCTCGGATCGCGTGAGGTCGTATTTTTCGGGGTACGACACTTAGCTCACTTTGAATTGTTTTGAAAAAGAAGTAGTGTGTGATTAGAAACTTTCTAAGTACTTTGTAATGATCCTCGTATGGATGTATACAAAGACTTGTTTTTGAAAATTTGTTTGAAAAATGTGGTGTGAAGAGCATTTTGAAAGGTGTGAGCAAGTAATTAAGAGGAACCTACCCTGTATTGAATCTTTATTGTTCTTATGTTCTTTCAATGGTAAGACTATCCCTATTATTAAGGAATAGGTAGTCATTACCTTGGATGTATAAGGTACATGTGTAGGGTCATCTGAATATAGGCAACTGTAAGGTGTCTTTAGCAATTCGTAGGGACTTATCATCTTTTATTAGAAGGGACAAGATCATTTATCGTAGGCAACCTCTCGAAGGGACTTGATCTTATAGAATAAAGGGACTTGATGATATTTGTGAAGGGACTTTACTTAAGACACCTTACTTGACCTTTTGAAATAGGCAACTGAGAGGCAACCCTAGGAAGTGCAAGATGGCGATCAAAGATCAACTTACGTGTGTGCGTGTTCATTTTCAAATATTTATCTTATTTAAGTTAATTATTCTAAGTTAATTTTAATTACAAGTATGTTATTCACACCCTAGAATTACTAACCACACAATAAACACATTCATAATAAGAATAAAGTAAAAATATAAATCTAAACTATTACAAAGCTTCGAGACAAATACAATATAATCGAGAAATATAATAAAGATAAATAATAATAAATAAACAATAATATCAATAATAAGAAGAAGAAATAAGAATAAAGGTTAGAAAAATAAAAATAAAAGAAATAAGAAATTAGCAAAAACAAATTAATATTAGAAAAGATTTTTTTAATATTTAATTAAGAAAAGAGGTTTTTATAATAAATAATAATAATCCATTCACATATTTAAAATGATTAATGATTAATTATAGTTTATGAAAAATTAGGTTAAATATTAGTTAAAAAAAATTAGGGTTAGGGTTAGGGTTATGAAATTTGGGTTAGCCAAATTAGGGTTTTTGATTATTAATCTAAACCTAATTAGTTTATTTACAAAAATATATATAATATAAATACAATATAAAATAAATATAAATAATTTTGATTTTAAGAAAATAAAGTTTGAATTTTAAAATATAAGTTTATTGTAGAAGAAAATATTATAATCATTTTATTTAGAAATCATTTTTTAGAAATTAATTAAATTAAGTAAATATAAAATAAATGAAAACACAAAACAAATTGAGAAAAAGAACATACCTGGGGCTGGGATTCGAACCCAGGCCCTAGGCTTTCACTCTCCCAGTCCAACAACGTTACCACCAGGCCAAGCGTGTCTTGGTGTTCATAGGATGAGCAACAATCCTTTTGTTATATCCTGTAATAAATTAAATAAAAATGCAACAAAACAAAATGGCCTGGGGGGAATCGAACCCAGGACCATCTCATTCACACACAAACACACAAACCAGCTGAGCCACATGGGGCACGTTCAACATGGATTTAGTAATAAAACATTATATATTAAAATCAATTTTTGAATTTGAATTTTGGCGCCATTCAGACTTCATCTTCTTCCTTGGTTGCTGCAAATATACCTGCGAAATTACATACAAGATTTCCTGCGAATTTTCCCATATTCATAACCTGCGAAAATCGTATCTCATAGCCAGGCCTATTGTTTCATCTAATTAATTAGGTTAATGTGATCCTTGGGATGTATACAGTCTAGCCCTGGTCTTTTAATGGATTTATATTGCTCCACACGCAAAACCCTAAAACGAGCTATAAACCCTAACAATGGTGGAACTCCAAACCTGCATCGAAACTCATAACAAACCACCCAAAATCCATCTACATCATTCAACAAACAACATTACAAGCTCAAATTTGATTAATCATGCATTAAACTTATGAATCGAAAAAAATTAAATTGGACATAAAACCGATTCGGTTTCAATGATACATGGAGTTTTTGATGCTTATGATTATGTGGATAGCATCATGAGAGTCCAAGGATCATGTCTATGTCCTTAGATTACCTTAATTCAACATGCAAATAAGAATCCGAAAATTGAAATTTTAGTGAAATTTTTTAATGTGCAAAGTGTTCCTGGAGGCTGCCTCCATCGTGTCTTGCTTGTGATCACTTGTATACATATAATGGAAGCAAATTAGGTCAGAAAGTTGTGGGTTTATGGGCTTTTTAGAGATTACTTGGTCATGAAGATTCACCTTTCTATTTTGATCAAAAAATCACACAAATCCTTTCCCCTTTGGTTGAGCACGAATTTGAATCTCTTAATCATTTTTAAATCATGTTTATGAGTTTCTAGAATGAGAATCATATCAAATATTGAGCTTTTCATATTTTATTTTGATTTAAAATGATTTTTAATGTATAAAATCAAAATAAATAAAATAAAATAAATAAAAATATGAATAAATGATATTTGATTCGTGCATGATGTCATGGTAGAGATTGGGTCATAAAAATGCAAGCCCAAGTGGAAAGAATTGGTTCTAAGACCCCATTTGCTCAATAAACCTCTAAAATATTTCCCAACTTTGCAAAGACACAAATACCTCAATTTTAAGGCTATGAAGGTGTTATTGGACATTTTGGAAAGCTTAAAGAGTCTTCTAACAAACCTCTTTGGTCTCATGTCCATATCTTTTACCATTTTCACGTTATGCCCTTTGAAAGATGTTGACTTTTAAAATGACCTATAATGTCTTAACCCATACCTTCCAAATGAAGCATTTTTGGGCTTGGATTGTGAGACACAAAGTTGTATAGAATTAAATTTCCTTCAAAATGAGCTTTGGATAGGAAATTTTTGATGAGGCATGTGAAAGTTATGACTGGTCAAAGTTCAGTTGACTTTTCCTGTGAAAACCCTAATTTAGAAACTCCTGATTCTTGATGATCTGAAACTTCCTTGATGAATCATGATCAAAACTTGATCAAATGATGAATTTTACTTCATAAAATTGATGTTGGCAAAAAATCATGAAGTTTGACTTTGGTTTGACCACAGTTGACCTCAGTTTGACTTTTTAACTGCTTTGACTGATTTTAGCCTATCTGATCATTTGACTAAGCAAACCTTTTGGGAAAGCCTTGAAACTTGACATAGGGATTATTGAAGACATGTGGGATGTTATGAAGTTCAATTAAGGCCTTGGAAGTCCATTTTGCCTGATGAAATCCAAAACCCTAGTTTAAGGTGCATTGCTTAGGAGGAGGCTTTGTCTGAGGGAACTTCCAAGCTTTCTGACTAATTGTAAACCTTGTGAACCTCTTGAGATACCTTGTGAACCTTGTGAACCTCTTGGGACACATTAGTACATAATGACGTGTCTAGGTGAGGGCAAATTTTGGGGTGCAACAGAATCATCTGGAAGTACCTTAACGCAGGGTTGTGGATTACCTGAGAAAACTGAGTGGAAGGATTTTGGCTCCCTCCACCTGAGATGTTAGACCATAACTTTTCCACTTCTCTGATCATAAAATACCCCATCGGTGTGTCTGGAATAGCATCAGGAGTAGTCTGAAAACCTAGTAAATCACCAAACTCTTTGTGAGAGAAGGAGTAGTCAGTCCCGAACAACCTGAAAACAGCATGTCCATCGGGTCCAACCCAAGGATCATAATGAAACGAGCTGAGGAACTCTAGAGTCAAGTTCCTGTAAGTGTTGTTGATATCGTCAAACTGGTCCCACTGGAGTTGGTGGCATAAGAATCTGACGCTTGGCTCTATCCCCAAGGCATCCATGCAATCTTGGTCAGGGTACCTCGTAGGTGCCATAGGGCGTCTCACGTGGACATAGTAACGCTCTCTCTGTGCGTCGTCTCTAAAGGCCACATGCATGTCATCGGGGTTCTGCATTCTGCACAAGGTTAGCAAACAAGTCCTGAAATGACATAAAACATTCAATCGTTAGTCCTGACAGAATAATAAAGTAAACAAATAAAAATAAAGTAAAAATAAATAAAAAGTACGTAAATAAGAAAACCATGGGTTGCCTCCCATGCAGCGCTTGTTTAACGTCATTAGCTCGACGACCGGATTTTACACATCATTCGAAAGATATGGTGGATCACTCAGAGTATGGAAGGTGTATGTTGTTGGGATGTTACCTCCTTCGTAGGGCTTCAACCTTTGTCCATTGACGATGAACAATCTACATGTTTGGTTCTTGATTTCGATAGCACCATATCTTAGAATCTTAGATACTTCGAAAGGGCCAGTCCATCTCAAACGAAGCTTCTCTGGAAAACGTCGTAACCTAGAATCGAACAGGAGAACATGATCGCCTATTTTGAAGACTTTCCTAATGATTCTTTTGTCATGCCAAGCTTTTATTCTTTCTTTGTATATGATGGCATTTTCGTAGGCAGATTGTCTGAGCTCTTCTAATTTGTGGATGTCAAGGATACGTTTTTCACCAGCAGTTAAGTAATCCAAATTCAAAGTTTTGATGGCCCAATAGGCTTTATGCTCCAAATCAAAAGGTAAGTGACATGATTTTCCATAGACCAGTTGATAAGGGGTTGTTCCTATAGGGGTTTTGAAAGCGGTTCTATAGGCCCATAATGCTTCTTGAAGTTTCTGCGACCAATCTTTTCTAGATATAGAGACAGTCTTCTCAAGAATTTGTTTGATCTCCCTATTAGATACTTCCACTTGTCCATTGGTCTGTGGGTGGTATGGTGTTGCTACTTTATGCTTAACTCCATACTTGCTTAAAAGTTTATCAAATATTCTCAATATGAAGTGTGATCCTCTATCACTTATGACTAAACGGGGGGTTCCAAACTTGGGAAATATATAGTTTTTGAATAATTTGATGACTACTTTGGTGTCATTAGTGGGTGCGGCGATAGCTTCAATCCATTTAGACACGTAGTCAACAGCTACTAAGATGTACTGATTTCCTAAAGATGGTGGGAACGGTCCCATAAAGTCTATACCCCATACGTCAAAGAGTTCTACTTCTTGGATATTTCTTAGAGGCATTTCATTACGTCTTGAAATATTTCCTGTATGTTGGCATCTGTTACACTTGACAATGAAAGCATGGACATCACGCCACATGGTAGGCCAGAATAGGCCAGCTTGAAGAATCTTGGCGTAGGTCTTAGATATGCTTGCATGTCCACCATAGGGTGTAGAGTGACAATGCTCAATTATATTATGTACCTCTTCTTCTGGAACACAACGGCGGAAAATTCCATCTTTACCTCTCTTGAAAAGAAATGGTTCGTCCCAATAGAAGTTTCTCACATCACTGTAGAACTTCTTATTCTGGTGGTAGTTTAGATCGGGGGGTATGATGTCAGCGGCTAGGTAATTAACAAAGTCTGCATACCAAGGTACATTACTTATGGCTATGGATTTATGAGAATGCTCATGTGGTTCTGGGTTATCATCTTCAATAGTTTCTAGTTGGGCTATTAGTCTATCATAGGCAAAATCGTCATTTATGGGTACTGAATCAGGTTTCAGGTATTCTAGCCTAGAAAGGTGATCAGCTACTACATTATATGTGCCTTTATTATCACGGATATCTAAATCAAACTTTTGCAGTAATAGAATCCATCGAAGTAACCTAGGTTTGGCATCCTTTTTACTTAGTAAGTAACGAATGGCAGCATGGTCGGTGTAAACTATAATTTTGGCTCCTACTAGATAAGATCTAAATTTGTCTATGGCGAAAACTACAACTAGGAGCTCTTTTTCGGTTGTTGCGTAGTTGAGCTGTGCAGCGTCCAGGGTTCTACTGGCATAATAAATTACGTGTAACTTTTTATCTTTTCTCTGACCTAGAACGGCTCCTACATCATAGTCACTAGCGTCACACATTATCTCAAACGGTTCTGACCAATCAGGGGGTTTCATTATAGGTGATGAAATCAGAGCTTGCTTCAGAAGATTAAATGCTTCAGTACATTTTTCATCGAAGCTGAATTCAGCATCTTTCATTAAAAGACCAGTTAAGGGCTTTGTTATTTTGGAGAAGTCCTTGATAAAACGTCGGTAAAATCCGGCATGTCCAAGAAAACTTCTTATCTCCCTGATAGTCTTCGGCGGTTTTAGATTCTCTATGACTTATATTTTAGCTTTGTCTACCTCTATACCTTTTTCGGAAACTATATGTCCTAAAACAATCCCTTCGGTGACCATGAAATGACATTTTTCCCAATTTAGCACAAGGTTTACCTCTACACATCTTTCCAGGATTTTCTCAACGTCGATAAGACAATTTTTGAAATAAGATCCACAAACTGAGAAATCGTCCATAAATACTTCCATGATTCCATCTAAATAGTCTGCAAAGATAGACATCATGCAGCGTTGGAAAGTGGCAGGGGCATTACAGAGTCCAAAAGGCATTCTTCTGTAGGCAAAAGTTCCAACAAGGCATGTAAAGGTAGTTTTTTCTTGATCTTCGGGGTGAATAGGTATTTGGAAGAATCCCGAATATCCATCTAGGTAACAAAAGTAAGAGTGTCTAGCTAGGCGCTCCAACATTTGGTCTATGAAGGGCAATGGGAAATGGTCCTTCCTAGTTGCTTTATTTAATTTTCTATAGTCTATGCACATACGCCAACCTCCATCAGTTCTTTTTGCTACAGGTTCACCCTTCTCGTTTTGCACGACTGTGATGCCTCCCTTTTTAGGTACAACATGCACATGACTCACCCATTTACTGTCCGAGATCTAATATATTATACCTGCCTCTAGTAACTTAAGAACTTCAGTCATAACTACTTCACTCATCATAGGATTTATTCTTCGTTGGTGTTTTCTGGATGGTTTTGAATCTTCTTCAAGCAAAATCTGATGCATGCATACAATGGGCTTATTCCTTTCAGATCTGAGATCTTATATCCTAAGGCTGAGGGGTACCTTTGTAAAACATCTAATAATTGGTTGGTTTCCTCTTGGTTTAAGGTAGCACTGACTATAACTGGACGGTCCATTTCTTCATCAAGAAATTCATATCTCAGGTTTTTAGGCAGTTCCTTAAGTTTTACGGTTGGTTTCATAGGGCAAGGCATAGGATCTGGGGTAAGAGATAAACATTTGTGAAGTTTATCATCAATATAGGGTTTTTTATAACTGCCATCTTCCCAAATAAGGGTTGATGGCAATTTTATAGATTCAGTTTCTTCTTCTTGTTCTAATTCCCTAATGCACTCATCAATGATATCTAAGGCATAACAAGCATCTCCTATTACAGGTGCCATAAGGAACTTCGAAAGTACAAATTCTATCTTCTCGTCACCTACCTCGAAGGTTAGCTTCCCTTTTTTAACATCTATTACGGCTCCAGCAGTCGATAAGAACGGTCTACCTAGCAGGATTGGTATGTCGTCATCTTCTTTAATGTCCATGACAACAAAATTAGTAGGTATAAACAGATGACCTATCCTAACAGGGACGCCCTCAAGTATGCCTATAGGGTATTTAACGGATCTATCGGCTAATTGAAGTGACATCTTAGTAGGTTGTAATTCTCCTAAGTTTAACCTCTCACAAACTGCTAAAGGCATTAAGCTCACACTAGCTCCTAAGTCTAGAAAAGCTTTTTCGATGACATGATTCCCCAAAATACAAGGAATGGAAAAATTTCTGGGATCTTTATCTTTCTTTGCTAACCTGTTTTCGGAAATAGAATTACATTCCACGGGTTTCGGATCTTCAAGTCTACGTTTATTCGTAAGTATGTCTTTGAGAAACTTAGTGTAAGAAGGTATTTGGGCGATGGCTTCTGTAAAGGGGATTTCTACGTGAAGTTTTTCTATAACCTTAACGAATTTTTGATACTGATTATCGATTTGGGTTTTCTTTAGTCTTTGAGGGTATGGTATTGGTGGTTTGTATGGTGGTGGTGGTACATATGTTTTTTTAGGTTCTTCTCCTTTTTCTTGACTTTCCGGGTTTTCAGATTCCTCTGGTTCCTTCTCCTCATTTCTCTCAGAAGTTTCGGGATCACTTAATCTAGGGTTAGAAGGTTCCTTATAAGCGGTTCCACTTTGTAGAGTAATGGAATTTGCTTGTTCTTTCGGGTTTTGTTGAGGTTGTCCAGGGAACTGTCCTCCAGGTGTAGTCTAAGGGGCTTGGTTTGAAGCTACCTGAGAGATCTGGGTTTCAAGCATCTTATTGTGAGTAATAATTTGGTCAACCTTGGTTCCTAACTGGGTAATTAGTTCGTTAACATGGACGTTTTGGTTCATGAACTCTTTGTTTTATTGTGTTTGAGCGGTGATAAAATTTTCCACAATTTTCTCAAGGCTCGGACTTAGTGGTACAGGTTGCATAGGTTGATTTGTTCTCGGGGCTTGGTAACCTTGTTGTCTCGGAGGTGCAGTATTTTGGATAGGGTTATTATTTGTATAGGAGAAGTTTGGGTGATTCCTCCATCCAAGGTTGTATGTGTTTAAAAATGGGTTCCCTTGGGTGTAGTTCACTTGCTCAGGGCTGGTCTCATTTAACAAATTGCATTCGGAGGATTGGTATCCTTGCGTCCCACATATCTCACAATTCGGCGAAACTGCAGCTACAGTATTCGGGGTTGTACACATATGTTCGACTCTAAGGGCCAATGCGTCCATTTTAGCTTGCATCATGTCCATAGAGCTTAGCTCATGTATTCCTCCTTGGGCTTCCTTCTTTTCCACTGTTGCTCGTTCTACTCCCCATCATTGATTGTTTTGGGCCATATCTTCGATAAGGGCACTAGCTTCCGGGTAAGGTTTGTTCATCAGTACGCCACCAACGGCAGCGTCGATGGTCATCTTAGGGTTACAATGAAGTCCATTATAGAAGGTTTGAATGATTAGCCAATTCTCTAAGCCATGATGTGGGCATGCTCTTAATAGCTCTTTATATCTCTCCCAGGCTTCGAACAACGACTCTCCTTGGTGTTGGGTAAATCTGGTTATTAGGTTTCGAAGAAGAGCGGTCTTACTTGGGGGAAAATATCTAGCAAGGAAAACTTTTCTAAGGTCTTCCCAAGTTGTTATGGAATTGGGTGGAAGGGAATCTAACCATGATAGAGCTTTATCTCTGAGGGAAAAAGGAAATAATCTTAAGCGTATCACCCCAGGAGGAGCTCCATTGGTTTTAAAGGTGTCTGCTAACTGAAGAAATTTTTTAAATGTTGGTTTGGGTTCTCAGTAGCAAGACCTGCGAATTGTCTCTGTTGCACTAATTGCAGCAGGGATGGTTTAAGTTCAAAATTATTGGCTGGGATAGAGGGGTTTACTATACTGGAACTAGGTTCCTCGTTTGATGGTTGGGCGAAGTCCTTAAGAGGTCTTCGGTTTTTGATCTTCGGCCATAGCTCTCCTATTCCTATGGAAAAACAAACGTGCACGAGCGTAACATTCAGGTTCAGCTATAGGGTCTACTAAGCTTCCAGCACTGCGAGTCTTTCACATTGACCGACAGGTAACAACCTTAGTCTAAACGGTATAACTACAGGGTATGAAATTTGACGAAATTGGTCCCCGGTAACGGCGCCAAAAACTTGATGCGTGTTTTTTGCAAGTGTACGAACACGTCAGAGTAATATAAAAGATTGTCGAATCCATAGAGACCAAGTGTCAATCTATCGTACCTGTTGTTATGGTGTGTATCTAAGGCAACTGGATATAATGGTTTTAAGGAGTGCACAATGGTAAATAAAATAATAATTTTAAATAATTAATAAATACAGGCTCGAATGTAATTCACGTAATCAATAGATATTCCTGTACTTATTAATAGAACTACTTATGGGCAATGTTTTCCACTTTGAAAAGAACTAATTTAACAGGAACTGTCGCTTTCGCGTATTCAGAACCGAGTTGTACTCTCTAATCAACCCCTCCTATTGTCACGGATAAAAAGGTGCGTACTGCGTTAGAGTAGTAAACCTATTTTTAAGAAATATTGTATCTTAACTAAGTTGAAAAGTATTTTAACCTGGATTTTCTTAGCAAAAAGAGGTTCTCACGAACCAGACTCTAAACTTCTTAACGCGTCCGAAAATCGTTTTAAAATCTCTTTTCTTTTTAATCTAAAAACTCCTAATGAACTAGACAAAGCGCTTTTGGCTGTTTTTGAAATAGTTAAAAACAATTAAACTTATATTGAAAGTTAAAATAGCCCTTAAGTGTTTCTACAAACAATTGTACGGATTACTGGTTCAATTACGATCCTTACATTCTAACCTTTATGGATTTAGTTAGACATGGTAAAGTAAAAGTTCTTTTTATAATTTTTCATACAAGTAATTAGTGCGAGTGAGGAAAGTAAATAAAAGTAATGCGAGTGCGGAAAGTAAATAAAAGTAGTGTGAGTGCGGAAAGTAAATAAAAGTAATGCGAGCTCGGATAATAAAGAAAGTAAAGCGAGTGCGGAAAATAAATGAAAGTAGTGCGAGTGCGAGAAATAAATAAAGTAAAGCGAGTGCGAGAAATAAATAAAAGTAAAGCAATGCGGAAAGTAAATAAAATAAAGCGAATGCGGAAAAATAAAATACAAACTGGAATTAAAATGGCGGCAGGATTAACTTCCTCCTAGAGTGCTCCAAAACTCGATCACACAGACGTATACAGACTCTATCACTCAATTGTTGTAACACCCCGATGTGAAGTGATTACTACTTTAAAACTGATATATGCCTAAGAGATTCTATGTTTGGATGAAGAAAACGAAATTCTAAAGTCCTATTTATAGGCAAATATTAAATGGGAAAGGACCAGGATGCCCCCCTCCACTAAAAAGTGGAGGGAAGCACTTTTGCCTTGTGGCGCCCGCCACAGGTCCATGGCGCCCGCCATGAGTGCAAAGTGATGAAGAAAGTGGGGATCGTGGGTCTTGGTAGTTGTGGAGTGGTCTTGAGACGTGGCCACGTCATGACAGACCCCATGGCGCCAGCCATGGTGGATGCCGTAAGTGTAAAAAGCTGAATTTCTTGGTTTTCGTCCGTTTCCACTCCTTTTCTCGATTTAGGCCCCGATTACATAGAAAACCTGAAAATAAAGAAAAACAAAGTAATAACATAACAAAATAACAATAAAACCTAAGAATGCATGCGAAATCGGAGTCAGAAATACGGTGAAATTTAGTGTTATCAAACATGGGAGCTAGAAAGCAGGATGCGAGAGTAATATCCGAAACTTTTCTCATCAGGTACATTTTCGAGGACGAAAATATTCTAAGTGGAGGAGAGTTGTAACACCCCATTTTAAAGATTTAATCGTTAGGTATTTTTGGTGTTATGTTGGCCTTGTTTAAGTCGTATATTTTGTCATTTTGTTGTTGTATCCTAGTGGGACGGGTAGAATCGGGGGACCTAAACATTTCAAATTTGATAACCATTGGTTGGCATGTACAAAGTTTGGTAATGTGGTTAATTCTGTTTGGAACAACTCTATTTCTATGGGTGGAAAGGGTTATTTCCCCCCATAAAATAAAAGTCGTAGAAATATGTGTTGAATTTTTTGAAAAAGGTGATCTTTGGTAATTTGGTTTTTCATATTGATTCTTTTAGAGAGGTGATTAATATTCTGGACTTAAAAGGGGATCAATGAGTTATCCAACAATTAGAATTAGTTGATCAGTTGAAGGTAAGAGCAGATCTTTGCTCCTTGTTTGGAGTTAAAAACTTTTAACTATTCCAATGGTCTAAAGCTCAGTGGTTAATGTAACACCCCATTTTAAATATTTAATCGTTAGGTATTTTTGGTGTTATGTTGGCCTTGTTTAAGGCGTATATTTTTTCATTTTGTTGTTGTATCCCAGTGGGACGGGTAGAATCGGGGTGCATTTAGTGATAGCGGGTGTGCAAATAATAATAAGACTATTTAATTACTATTTTATTATTATTATTATTATTATTATTATTATTATCACCTTTATAAAATAATATTAGTAATATTAAAATTAAAATTAAAATTATTATTATTTGGATTTAATTTAAATAAGGGGCAGTTTAGTAAAATCTCAAGGTGAGGGTTTTAGAAGTGAACTAGTCTAATTAGAAAAATTAGTGGAAGAATTAGTCGTATAATTTTTGGTGGAAGAACCAAAGAGGCTAGGAAGGAGGAAGAACATCTAGGGCACCCATCTTTGAGGAAATTCGCAGGATTTTTCATCTCAATTCGAGGTAAGTGGGGAGAAAGGATTCAAAATTAGGTGATTTAACATGATGGATAGTGAGGGTTTCCTTCCCTCGTAGGATTTTTATGTTATTCTTTGGTTTTGTGTTGAATCTATACATGTATGATCTTTGTTACGAATTGATGAATATGAATATCTGATCTTGATGAATTTATGATGAAATGTTGCTATTATTGTTCTGGTGTATGCATTATTATGCATATCTCGTTGTTGTAGAAATAACTGTTGCGAATCTGGATCTAGAACGAATATGAAATTGAATTAGTAATTGAGATGAAAGAAGGAGAGAATTAGGAGTGTAAAATTGATGTATAAACAAGTTTAGTCCTAAATTGAAGTGGAAAAATATGAAACCCGTAGCAAAATCTGACCTGGTGGGGGAAAACAATTTTTAGTAACAGATTTGAGCATTACGAGTAACAATCTAGGCATTACGCGTAACACAGCAGGCATTACGTGTAACAATATACTGTTACACAATATTTAGTAACGGATTTGGGCATTACGCGTAACACTCTATGCATTACGCATAACACACTAGGCATTACGCGTAACACCAGCAGAGGTGAGGAAAGATGTGATTTTTTGCGATTTCTATCCCGATTTCGCATGCATGGCCAATTCTTTTAGAGTAAAGTATTCATATGGAACTTAAGACATATTTAATCGATGATTAACATCGAGAAATGAAATAATGATGGAATTTGCGTGAATTTAGTTAGTTGAATAATTAGTTAAATTGCATGAGGTTATTATTGGTGATTTATGTGGAACTATCATTGTGTATTGATCGTATGGATCGTGTAGATGTATAATATGGTGAATTATACATGTGTATGCATTTGCATAGTCTTGCATACATTGTCGTATTATTGTTGGGAGGATCGTGCCAGATGGGCGAATACGATCATCCGTACTCCGTAATGGAGAATGATGGGATAATCATTTTCGGATGGGCGTATGTGATTATCGTTGTTCGATTGAATGAACAAAATCTGGTACCATATGCATTGTGTCGTGTTGAGTCACATTGCATAATTATTGTTGTTACATAACTATTGTTGTACTTGTTGTTGCTTATCTATTGGTGAAATTATTGTATTTGTTGTTGTGAGTGGGAAACTATCCTTAAAGATGTTATTTGCACCATTTATATTTGAATTTGTTTCTCACCCCTTTATTTTTTGTTGTTGAATTTGTGCTTCTTTTGAAGTACATATAATCTAGGTACTTAAGAGTGCATGGAGTCGTGTTGCTTGTTAGAGTCTTAGGATGCTCTAATACGTAACATGTGACAAAACTTTTAGTTGTTTTATTTATTTTTGTTACGTATCCATTTTATAAACCAAGAGGATTACTGAAGAATTATTGTTGATGTCTTTTTTATTATGAATTGTAATGAACCTGCTAATTTCCATTGTTTTAATGAAGAACTTTATGTTAGTTATTATTGTTGAAAACGTAGCATTCCACTTTGGAACTCTGATGTTATTGTAGTAAACTATTATTTTGTAAATTGGGAAAAGTGGGGTGTTACAGTTACGTGCTATGGTGCCAAAACAAATTTGTTTCATTTTTGTGTTAAGAGTATGAGTATGAGAATGTCTATCTTAACTCTTCAGGTTCGGGATACCTTGTTGGACTGAGTGATTAAGATTAGACAAGAGGTTAAGACATTTTTACCCATCGGTTTCAAGAACATCTTCCTAATTGACATTTGGTTGAAGGCATGATCTTTCATACTCTTTCATGAGAATAATCAAGATCTCACCGCTCATTTTCCCCATAAAGATTAACTTAACAGTCTCTCAGTGTGATAGAAATAAGAGCCATGACCAAGATGCGTTCAATTTCTGATTTTAAAGAGAATTTAGCTTCTCTAAAGGAGGACTTAGATTTAATGTTTGGATGATTTTACTATATAGATTATCTTCCTCTTAGTTCCTATTTTTACTTTTTCACACTTATCCCTAAGATTGAGTCACCTACAAACTTAGGTCATTTACAACCAATCTCTTTGTTTTAATATCTCTACAAGCTTATGGAAAATATGTTAGTGGCAAGGTTAACAAAGGTTATGGAAAAATTCTTGTCCTCTAACCAATTGGCTCTTTTGAAAGGGTGTATTTAGTTGATGGGGTAGTTGCTATTAATAAATTGGTGTAACTTGATAAGAAAACCAATAAAGATTTCATAATTTTAAAGGTACATTTTTGAACTATATGATTGTTAGGTTTTTTTAACGATAAATAAAATGTTTGAATATGTGCCTATGTGTTTTTTTATCTAGAAAATCTTGTTATCTTGGTTCATGGTTCCCCGACCTAAGAGATAAGTATTTATAGGGGGTTTGAAGGAAAAAGGCCCACTATCACATTTATCTTTCCGCTGATTCGAAGGGCTAGTGGGATTCATAATAGAGTTATAGAGTTGCACCTTTTGACATGTTTTAGACCATGTAGTTCGCACTTAGTCATCTCTCACTTGTAGTATATCGATTATACTTTATACTTTAATCATATTTGTGGATTTAATATGGAATATTTGAATTATTAGAGGTTTTGAGTTTGCTTCTGGTTCTCTAGGTTAATTTTGATAAGATTATCCTTGTTAGGATTAATCTTGACCCCACCTTTATGGACTTAGTGAATGAGTTTCTTCAATGTTATCACCAAACCCTTTCCTTAAAGTATCTTGGCCTTCTGGTGGGGGAAAACCCCCACCTTAAGGCTACTTGTGAACCATTATTTTCTCTTATTTTGAGGAGTTTTCTCTCTTGGAAGCACATGTTTCTTAGCCTAGGGTAATGCGATTCTTCTTAATTCGATTCTTAAAGATATTTAATTTTCTTCTTATTTTTCCTTTAAATGCATGTCAATGTATGGACGAGAATTGTTAAAATTCAAAAGAAATTTTCACGGGGTTGAGAAATTGGTAATGATAAGATTTCTTTGGTCAAGTGGTATGTAATTCCCATATATAAAATGCATACATCAAAGCATATTTTTCATATATAAGTTCAAGTTTGGTACTGAAATACAATAAGTTCTTAGTACAACACATTGTAAAATTTTAGCCAACTAAATACATAAGGTACTACAAAAAGGCTAACAATAATATAAGATGTCAAAACAAAAGGAAACTAAGAACTAGATCCGAAGATCCCAAAATATCCACAGCGGAAGAAAAGCCATCGATAAGCAAGGATAATCAAACAACCTTATCCTCAACCTTCGCGGAACCTAAAGTACTTGTAAAATATAACAACAACATGGGATGAGATAAAAACGTCATAGTGAGTTCCCTATCTTAGAGTTCTCTCGGCTCTAAGGGTTCAATCTAAACATAACTCGAATCTTTAGTCACTACCTCAATAGAAACCAAAGCAAGATGGAACAAAAAAAATCCATATAACACTCTCGACACTAAACAAGTATAACATCTACTTCAATCCCATACACAAGACATTACAAAGGACTCGATGCAATACTCACCTCAAGTCTTTACGGACACTTCCCGTGGGACTCAGGATAACCCACCTCAAGACTTACTCAAACTTCCCACGTAACCCCATGTAGTACTCACCTCAACCCCTTAAGGACACTTCAAGTTGGACTAAGAACAACCAACCTCAAGACTTACTCAGACTTCACGAAAGGATCTGGTACATACACGTCTCAAAGTCTTTACGGACGCTTCCATTGGGACTAAGAACAACCCACCTCAAGACTTACTCAGACTTTACGGAGGCCCCTCGTGAAATACACACCTCTAGCCTTTACGGACGCTTCCCATGGGACTCAGGACAACCCACCTCAAGCCTTACTCAGACTATTACGGAGGACCTAGTGTATAGCACGCTATCGGTTTCGCAACAACCTAGGGTAATCCTAAACATCTCATAAGTTACTTCTTTTTATTTCCAAAATGCCCATAATCCCCTAACTAACATAATTACAGTTAATTAGAAAAGTTGGGTAAAATTCGGCTCAAAATAATATTTATCAGTCTCATAATATAGTATATATTATTAGCTTCAAAACAATATAAAGAACGTATAAATCAGATAAAGGATGAAGAAGTTATGATTTTTTGAAGATGGAACCAATTAATATTTTCCTAATACTTACAGTGTTAACTGGTTAACGCCTGGGGTTAACCGATTAACCACATCAGGTTTTCAAAAGATAGTAGCGTAACACGACCTTGTTAACCAGTTAACACATAGGGTTAACCGGTTAACCAACAGTCAATGGCAAAAAACATGCATTTTAAAAGTACATAACTTCTTCACACCATATCCAATTGTTACCAAACATCAAAACAAATATCAACAAAGGGTTCTACACATATTGCAAACATACTCCTGCATTTTAATCGATATTTAACCATTCAACCTCTCGATTCTACGATTTCTAGCATTTTTGCCCTAATCTCAAAAATCTACAAATCTCTAGAAATAAAAGTATCTAACTAGAACCCACCTCTACCAAAGATGATTGAGAAGATTGAGAGATGAATGGGTGATGGAGCTTCAAGACCAAGAGCTTCTTCTTCTTCTTCACCAAGCTTTTCCTCTTTCTCATTTTTATCTTCTTCCTTTTCCTTTCTCTCTTGTTATGTTTCTATCTTATGAAACATAAAGAAACAAACTTAGGTTTATACGGGAAAACATATTTTTCCTCCCAACGGGTCCAAATAGAGAGTATCCAAAAATGTCTCTTAATCCACAATTTAATAAGACCTCTGAGTCATATAATATTAGTTAATATAAATTAATTCACTGATTGCTCCAATTATTTTTGTTAAAACATCTCAAAGCAACCCAGAACTCGATTGAAAAAAATTAATATTATTCAGGGCATTAAAATAACTTACGGGGTATTACATGGTCTGATGTTTGCAAACATAAGCAAATAAGTGGTCTTGGTATTTGTGACATTCACTTAGTTAATCTAATGCTATTAGGTAAGTGACAATTGAGGTTGATTGATAACACTATTTTAGTGTGTCACAACGATCCATTTTTAGTAAGTAATTTAGTTAAAGTCTTGCTTAGATTTTCTTTATTTTAATTATTTTAGCATGTTTTTACCTTAAGCACACTAGGTGCTTCTTTTATGGTTTTATTGTGTTTTTGTTTGAAAGAAAGTCTTTCTAAGGAAAGTTCAGGCATGACACCTCAGGGCAGAGTCTGGAGTTGAATAAAGGTTCAAAAAAAGAGGTTGTTTATCTTGCAACCAACAAGTTATCCAAGAGTTTGGGAGGAGATTATCGTTAGGGATTATGTGTCAAATAATTAAAGAAGATAAGATCTAAAGAAAAAAGGATAAGATCAAGCATGCTAGAAAATAAAAAATAGTATAGTGGGGACCACACCAGCAAAAGTGCATCCTGCACCAACCACCTGTTGTCTGCTTCGCACCACCATCTGCCACAACAACTTGCAAAAGTAACATTGTCTCCCACTACCATTTGTATGAGATAACTTGTTGAAGAGGGGTTTTAGGACATCTGGACCCATTTGAGAATTAATATAGGTTGATCCTTAGTCTTATAAAAAATCCCATGATCCAAGACTCACCAGCTTCCACTTTTCCACTCTACTCTATATAAAGACCAGCTTGCGCATTAAAGAGACACACGAGAAGATAACAAGAAATATTCATACAAAACACATTTAAGTTTAGTTTATTTTAATTCAGAGGTTATGATAGAATAAAAGATTTTTTTCTTCTCATTTAATCCTGTATTCTCTACTGAGAGTTGTTGCGGTTGAAAAGATCTGTTGTTGTTTATCCAACACAAGGGATCTTCAAGTTATTGATAGGTTGTCATTTCTTTACTTACCTTTGTAAGAATATGTCTTCCTATAGTTTCACTCCAATAGTTTTTACTCAGCTCACTATGAGATAAACTCTTATTTGATGAGCGTAATGAAGTTAATATGAAGTTATTTTTATGTTGAAATGATGTGAATAAAGTGTTTACAAATGGAGCAAGAGAAATACAAGATTAAGGAGAATTGCAAATTTTTACTGTAAATGGACAAAGGTTAAGGATCTATTCATGAGGTTAAATAAAATCAGAGAAGGTTTATTTGGTGCTTAGCGAGCCTTAGAAAAAGGAGTAAAGCTAATGACCTTAAATAGGCACTTAATGGGAAGAAACCTACTAGAGGTCGAATTTCAGTTTCATTTTTTTATTTCAATATTCCCCTTTTGTACTTATCTTTCTTTGGAATTAATAAACTTGTTTACTTCTGTTGTTTCTTTCAATTATAATTTTGCTACTTTACTAGTGGCAACATGAACATGAAAAGAAAAGTTACCAGAACAAGAATAAAAAAAGTGATCATCATGGAAGCTTCTTTGAAAAATGATAATTTGACAAAGAAAAGAAAATCCAACTACTTGTACTCAATAGCCAGATAACTCACCTAGTCAGGTTTGAGACAAATTTTTCATTCTTCACTTCTCCTTCTTATGAAAGTATTTGTACATTAGTGATTTACTAAATTTTGCATTATTTCAAATTTGAGTATGTTGGTATGATAAAGACACATTGAGGCAGTTGTTTGTGAAACTCATAGCCTTTTTAAACCACCATGTTTTAATGTTATTATATCTCTTGCTAACCACTTTGAGACATAACCATTCTTCTTGTGACATATCCCTTATTATATATCCATTTAACTTGAAATATTAAATATTTCCACCCTCCTCTAAGTTAGGTAGAAATTTTTAGTTTCCTTGTCTGATGCAAAAGAATAAGTTTGAGGTTGCTCTTGAAAGTATGCAACATTTAAGTTTAGAGTTGAGGTACTAGAGAAATTGGTCAAAAGAAAGAAAAAAAGAAAAAGAAATACAAAAGTTTAAAAATGACGTCTTCAAAAAAATTGTGAAAAAGAAAGATAAAAAAGACCAACTTAATGAATTCTCTAGTACCGAGCGAATAAGAAAAGAGTGATATGGAAGGATTCCATTATCAAAAGGAAAACTAGGTACCTCACAATAAAATGACAACTTGAGATACCAAAGTGACAATTTTAAGGGTTTTGGAAGCCATTGAAGACCTTTATATTCCTTGATTTTCCTTCTCTCCATCAAAACTCATGGTACTTGTGATATTCACTATGAGTAGCTATATTTCTTAGATTATTTCTTTTTTGACAAACCTACTTGTACTTGTTGTATCATATGGTTGTTTGATGTTACTTGACTTATTTTATGTCATTATTATTATTATTATTATTTATTAGTTTCTGTGTTCATTTCTTTTTATGCATTGATGAATGGGTAATCAGAACTTTGTAATTAACTAGGGCAAGTATTCAACTACTGATCGGATCTAGGGTAAGTATTCAACTTTGTAATTAACTATGGATAGGTAATTAGAAGTTGTGACTTTTGAATTAACGAACTTAGAGTACCTTATTTAACTCTGAATTGACCTAAGGGGTTAGGGGATTATTGTATAGATCAGTGAGTTGTACACCAAAGACTTGAGTGAAGTGGCAACATATTATAAACTTAATTAATGCACGATTCATCAACAAGTATGAGTAAGAGAATTGAAAGAAGATATAATCACCGTTAGTATTTGAATTGTATTCCAATTATTTTTCTTGTTTTATTTGTGACCCAAATCAATCTTAAAACTCCCAATTGTTATTTACTTTCATTTGCACATAGTTACCTTGTTAAAGTTCACAATCCCTATGGAGACTAATTTTAATTATTACTTCGCGGATATTAGTACACTTGCTAGAATTGTGCATCAACTAACTAGCTTAACTAAAGGAATAGATCATTTATTTTTTATTAAAAAAAACAGTTTTCCTATAGGTTGACATGCCTAATCAAAGGAATAGACAACAGTTTTTCTATAGGTTGGCATGACTAGCCTTAGAAATAGATTATATTTTAAATTTTTAATTAAAAAATTAAAAAATAAAATAAAAATGTCAATTAAAAAGAATAAAAGTAAAAACCACACTTGATGGAATTTGAAGCATGTCCCTGGAGGACTTTTAATTAAAAAATGAAATAAAATAAATGATGTAAGTTGAAAAGAAATCAAATTTAATTATTTTACTTTTGGGATTCCAAGACTGTCATTGAGGGACTTTTCCCTTTATTTGCATGACCAATCGAGAGAGTAGATTATTTAAATTTTAATTAAAAAATAAATAAAAAATTAGTCCTAATTTAAAAAAAATCAAATTAAAAAATTATCCATGATGGGATTCGAAGCGTGCTACAGAGGGATTGTTCCCATTGGTTGGTATCTCAACCTAGGGAATATGCAGTCTTTTAAAAAAATATTAAAAAGTGACACGCTTATAGATTATACCTCGGTCGATTATTGGCTAGGTGAAAACTTTGTTATAAATTTTATTTTTTATTGTAGTGTATATATAGGTATCATGTTGTTTATTATTTTCTAGGAGATATGTCTTTTAGTCTCTAATCAACTACTTCCTTATGGAAAATGGTATCTCTTATAGAATTTAAATTTAGTTACACCTCTGGTTGATTTATCAAAAGGTTAAGGTAAAATATGTTCTCTGGTATGTTTACCTCTTTATGGGATGACCTATGGACGAGAAATGGTCCTTTTAGATTTACTTTCCACATGCTTGATCCCATCTCCATACAAAATAAGTGGAAGGTGGATGAATGAGTTTTTTTTTGTTGAAGAGACATTAGTTTGAGACTTTTAGAGGAAAAGATCATTCTTTGACTATGAGAAGGAGTTGGTCGATGACTACTTCTAGCTATTTAGGGTAGTGAATATTTCGGAGATAGATTATTGGACTTGGTGTATTGGGAATGAAACTGTCTACGATGTAGTATCTGCCTTTGATGCTCTTTTCTTAGACAAATTATGTTATCAATTCTCCAAGATGGGCTCCTTTAAGAGTAATGATATTCTCTTAGGAACTACTCTAAAATAGGATCCCGATGAGAGAAAAATCCATTTAAAATATTTTTTCTCACCCCACTGATACAATTTGTGGTATGTGTGGCAGGTCTATAGAATATGTCTCTCATTTGTATGTTACTTGTATTATGATGGTAAAATTACGGTATATGATATTTTGGTGACTTTGGAGGTAGTTTTCTTGTTGAAGGATATTATATTGCTTTTTGAAATACTTTTTCCTTAGAGACTTTGGCTAGGATCAAAAGGGGACTTACAATGATTTTAGATTCAGTAATGTGGACTATTTAAAAATCCCAGAACGATTTCATTTTTATAGGTAAAATGGTAAACGAGGAGAACATGGTGGTTCTTCTTCCCGACCTCTATCTTATTTCTCGTTGGTGGTGTGCTTGTGGATGTCAGAATTTTTCTCTCGTATATCTTTTCATTTGATTTTATTTTGTTTTGATTTTTTTTGTCGAACTTTTTGCTCAACTTTTAATTCATGTGATTACTATTATCATTTAGACGTGTTACTTCATCTATATCTATATTTAGATATGAATTTTAATTTTAAATAAAAACATTTCCCATTCCTTTTCATTTACTTCATTTATGGTTTATTAGTCTTGATTTTTTTAATTTGTTTTTTTTTCTACATAGTGTTTTAGTTAATTAGTTTGTTTTATTTAAACAACATTGAATAAATATTATTATTATTTTTAAAAATTTTAAATATTAATTTAATTGTTTTAATATTATATTGTAATTTATAATTATTATTTTAATAACACACACACACAAAAATTTTTCTCACCAAATCACTACCATATTATAGATAATCACTACTACAAAAGCCTTTTTTATTTACCTCGGACGCGAAATGCATAATACCTTGGTTAAAGAACCGAGGTAACAAAGGAAGACATGAAAACTTGCCACTTATCACCACAGTAGAAATAAAATCGAGAGGTAAGGTTATATGGACATGGGTTTGAGCTCCAACAGTTACACTTTTATTATTTTCAAATTTAGCTTATCTTACCTTTCAGTTTACAAATAAAATTGAGGGGAATGATTATTTCTTTAAAAAAAATCGTTATATGGTTTACCCAAAATATTACAATTTTTACCTAGAATATTACATTGTTTACCTTGAATATTACATTATTTACACAAAATAGTAAAATAAATATCAATTTTAATATAGATCTAGATAAAATTAAATTAAATTTCCTAGGTGGATGAAGATCAAATGTTAATGCAAAAATATATTCTCCAAGGCTTTGCATACATTTGATTCTGAAACAAAACAAAATAATGGTTATATAAATAAAATCAATATTCAAATATATGATTTTGTGCTCAGCTAAATATTTAAGAAAACAAACCTTAAACCCAAGTAATTTTTTGTTCTTACAATCCATCTTAGAGAACTTTTTCAAATGTCTTTATGTTTCAAGTGTCTCATGTTCCATATAGGTTGGATTTTCAATATTCAATATACTTTTATAATGGATGTCCCATAGGTTTCATGCAAATCATTAATAGCATATTCTTGAGCGTTTATAAACATTAAATGGACGACAGAGATTAATTTGTTTAATGGTGTTGAATATAGTAAAAAAACACTTAATTATCCCCTCAGTCACAAAGAAAACCAAGGTGAATAAGCTGTTTTATTTTAAATTATATTATTTACACAAAATATTAAAAATACATTGTAAAATTTGTTTCCCAATGCGAATTATTATTTTTCATGTCCAGGTCTCATGCAAGATGCTAGAGATCTGTTTCTCACTGAGAGCCCATTCTTTATGTAAGCTCCATTCTTTATGTAACTTGAAGTAAGCATGATTTTTTACACTTACAATCTATCAATTGAGTGCTTCAAAGGTTGAGCTCTCTTCTTTAACTGAGAGTTATTCCAAAAATACAATAACGACAACATCAACACCATTATGTTAGATAGATTGCAAGGGCGGAAAAAATGTTTTGTTTAAGATAGAAGAACATTAAAGCTTTTTTTATGTCTTGTAATCCATCCCAAAGAATGATGCTTCCGAGTTTGGGGCTACTTCATATTAGTAAGGATTATGGTAAAATCTATTTAACAAGTGTTTTTATAGTAATATCTTATTAATTTATGGCTCAGTTAAATTGAAAATCAAAGGGTTAGAATATTTTGTTTACACTTATAAACAAATAAAATCATAAACAGCGATAGCTGAGAATCGAAGCATGTAATGAGTTAATTTTCACCTCGGTGTTATGAAAAACCGAGGGAATGTATGATTCTTTTAGTTTTTAAATAACGAAAAAGAGAGACATGCCTTGGCTTTGTATCTCGGTTTTTTTTTTATTGTTCGAGGTGAAAATTTTATCATGAGAAACATTATTTATTGTAATGAATTATGTAATTTCTCTAAAATTGAAGTTGAACTAAGAAAATTCTAAAATAAGTTAATTAAATAAATGGATAAAAATTGAATTTAAAAATTAAAGGATAATACTTTATTTTAATTAAATATGGAATCAAAACTACATTTATATCAAATATATAGTTTTGAAAACTACATAAAACATACATCTTTTTAGGGCATGTATTTATCAGTTCCCACACTTGTTAGACTTGGGAGTGTTTACATTTCACTTTCAAGTTATGGATACTACATTAAAATTAATATAATTTCACAATTTTATTGAAGGTGACATAGGTATTTCTCTATTTAAGTTTCTTATTTCTTAAACTTATTTAAAGTAAACACAACCAAGAAATGATAAGTACCTGCAATTAATCAGGAGACAATGCCTAGGTAAGGAAAGACAAATCATGTTAGGCATGTGCTCTTAATAATGCTATTTTAGACCCCAAAAAATACAGACATTATTATGGATCTTGATCTCATGCATTAACAAATATATACGTACAATACGATGAATTAATTTTTTATAAGCAAATTGTATTAAAAGGAGTAACATGAATTCCACAACCCAATACAAACACCAATAAAAAATAGAGGAAACAAAAAAATTCCCTAAAACTACAAAAAGTCGAGAGGATTTTTGTAATACCCCGTATTTTATTTAAAACTTTGGGAAATGTTAATTGGTAATAATATTATTTCGGAATAATCTAAGAAATTTTAATGGAACTAAATAGAGTAATTCATGGGATTATATTTTATTAATTGATATTAGCTGACTTAGAGGTTTTATAAAATAGCGGATTAAGAGACATTTTCGGATACTCTCTAATTTTGACCTATCGGTAAAAATATAAGCTTTTATATTTTTATATATATAGAAAGATTATGAGAGAAAGAAAAAGTTAGTAAGGAAAGAAGAAAAGAAGAAAAGGAGAAGAGAAGAGAAGAAGAAGAAGAGAGAAAAATCCCTAAAGCTCCAATTCTTCATTCCCGATCATCCGTCAGTCGAATCAACTCAGTCTTTCCGCCAATCTTCATCTCTCGAGGTGGGTTCTTAGTTAGAAACTTTTATCTTTGATTTTGGTTGAGTTTTAGAAATGTTTGTGGTTAGGGCTTAGTTAGAAACCTAAGAAAAATCGGAAGTTTAATGGTTAAAACTCGATTAAAACCTACCTAAAATACTCATATTATGATAATGGATACGTTTGATCATGTCTTGTTGTATTGGTTGAAGTTTGAGAGTGATTGGGTGTGGGAAGAGTGTTTTCCCGTAAGGCTGGAACTTCCTGAACTGGTGTAGCTCGCTCATCGAAAGTTCCAGGGAGATTTTCGCTCAGCGAGACCTGTAGTTTCGAATTTTGGTTTTTAATTTGTAACTTATGATTCGGGTATCAGTTTGGAGCGTTCCACATATCGTTTTGAAGCTAATGGCATAATCTATCTATTAAGATCAAGAAACATTATTTTCGAGCCGACTTTTACCCGATTATTTTCAAATGAATAAAACTTGATAAAATGGAACTTGTGGGTTAATGGAAATAGAGAAAGGTACGACTTGTGAGGTATCTAGGTTCCCCTTAGACTCGTTTGAATTATGATTTATGTTTGTTTTTAGGATCCTCCGTAAGGTCTTGTATAAGTCTCAAGTGGTTACTATGTGTTTCACTAGAGCATCCGTAAGGACTTGAGGTATCCGTTGTGTATGCATGGGCGTTGATTTGAGAAATGTAGACTATAAGTCCTCCGTAAGGTCTTGAGTAAGCCTTGAGGTGGGTTATCCTTAGTCCCACGTGAAGCATCCGTAAGGACTTGGGGCAAGTGCTATGCTGGTTATGTGTCAATCTTGAGTAAGTCTGGAGGTGGGTTATCCTTAGTCCCACGGGAAGCATCCGTAAGGATTGAAGCGCGTGTAATGTCTTTTCCTCCGTAAGGTCTTGTATAAGTCTCTATGTGGTTACTATGTGTTTCACTAGAGCATCCTTAAGGACTTGAGGTAGACATTTCTCTTTGTGTCTTTTTGAAATCGTGTGTGGACCCTAGTTTCCCCTATGCCCTTGTTCCTTGTGTAAATTGGTTGGTGAAGCATGCGAGTTTCGTTGGAAATGACCCTTAGAGCCGAGAGAACTCTAAGATAGTGAACCCACTGAGATGTTTTATCTCACCCCATGTTGATGTTGTTATTTCAGGTACTTCAGGTTCCGCTCAGGGTAAGGATAAGGAGACTTGATTATCCTTACTAGTTGATGGATTAATCTTCTGTTGTGGACTTTTGAGATCTTTGGATCTAGTTCTTAGATCTTTTGTAGTTGAACATCATGTACTATTATATAGCCTTGTTTAGTAACTTATGTTGTAGTGGCTATATTTATGCAATGTCTTGCTAAGAACTTATTTGTATTTCAAGTACCAAATCATTAATATTATATATGAAAAATATGCTTCATGTATGTCTTTTGTATATGGGTATTACAGTTTTTTATCCAATCGTACATGGTACATCTCCTATGACCTATACCCAACCATCTCCAAGAGATTACAATGATACGATTAAATAACTCCTCCACATTACAAACTTCATCCTTAAAAATAATATTTTTCCTCGAAATCCAAATAACCCAAACCATTTCAAACCAAACAAAATTTTCCATATCCTCTTTACTCCTATCAACCATCGTCAAGAACCAAAGTAAACCAAAGTTACTAAGCGAGTCTGCATAAATTGGATTTAAACCGACTCAATCATAGATCGTAAGCCAAAAGAGCTGAATTTTAGGACACTCCAAGAACAAATTATGAACATCTTCTTCCTCTTGAAAACACATAACAAAAACTTTATCACGGGATGATTCAACAATACCTCTAATAGGTAAGTTCAGCCGGGTAGGCAATCTATCCAGGAGCCTCCTCCAAGCAAAAACCTTCACCTTCAATGGCAGACAAGTTATCCAAGCAACCTGCAAACAAAGCCTATTCGCATCCTGTAGTGGGAGATTAGTCGCATAAACAATACTATTTAAATAGGAGTACAACGACTTAACTGAGAATTCCATATACGAATCTAATCTCCAATCCCAACGATCTTCAGTTTGACAGCAAGGCTGGAAATTGAAAATAAAATTCTACAAGTTTGAAAAAGAAATAGATTGCAAGACAATATCAACAAGGCCTAAAGCATGAAGGTTCCAACTCCACACATCCAGATTCCAACTACCAAGGTCAGCAAGGCTACAATCCTTGACAGTAGCAGCTACAAACACATCTTAAAAAACATTTGTCAGAAGGGTATCACCACTCCAAAACGAATTCCAGAATGAAATACTATCACCACGACCAAGAACCATTTTAATGAATAATTGAAAGTTAATATCATCCTTAAAGGCTTTAATTTTCAAATGTTCCCTAATCCATAAAGAAACTGAAGATGGATTAGGAGCGACAATGTAATCTAACATCCAACTGCTCAACCTATTGTACCTATAGACTAAGAAGTTTCTCCAAATCTCTCTACCACCTTTGAAAAATTTATAGATCCATTTTGAAAGGAGGGCTTTGTTAAAAAGGCCAACATGTTTAATATGTGACCCCCTTCTCTTTTGGTTTGCAAAGGGATCTCCATTTCACCCAAGCGATATTGTTTTTAGCCTCCGATCCCGACCAAAGGAACTTCCTCTGGGTGTCTATAATATCTTTCACAATTTATGAAGGAGCCTTACAAAATGACAAAAAGTGAATGGGCAAGTTAACTAAAACAAAATTTATCAAAGTAACCCTTCCTCCAATTGAGAGATTACGACCAATCCACGAGTTTAATCTTTCTTTAAAGCAAGCCAGACAAGGATTCCAAAATGATAACCTGATATGGTTGCCACCGATGATGATACCAAAGAATTTGAAGGGTAACTATGTTGATCTACAAAATAAAAAAGATTCGGCTGCTTTAATAAAAACAGGATTAAGAAAATACCATAGATACAACTTTTAGAGAAATTGATTTTCAGCCCCGATATGAATTCAAAGCCCCAGAGGATGATCTTAAAAGCCCAAAGGTTAGCATATTCACCATCTACAAAACGAATAGTATCATTAGCAAATTATAGGAGCTCAATAGAGTTTCCTTCGTTAAGGCCAACCCTGAGGAGAAGATTAGACTAATAAGCATTTCTAACAAGGAAAGCTAGCATTTACACAACCAAAACAAAGAGGAACAAAGATAGTGGGTCCCCTTGTTTCAAACCTCTTGTAGCCTCAAAATCTCTAGCTGGAATTCTATTAATAAGGATCAAAACGGAACTAGAGCATACAACACCAATAATTCATTTGATCCAATTTGGACCGCAGTTTGTAACACCCTAAATATTACCCACGAGAATTCAATTAAAATCAGAGTAATTTAAATATAGAAATAATTTTGAGTTTTACATACTACTCCAAAATATGGCTCAATGTGATACGTCTTACACAAATAGTTTTAGTTGCAGCGGAAAACTCGAATGAAACATAATGTAAGATTCAATTACAAAATGTTTTTATAAAATAATTAAACAAAGAAACAATCAATTTCCCGACACCCCAAAGCACGTATCAGAGCCGACTCTTCTAACTATGAAGCACCTCGACTTCACTGACCATCAACTCTACTAATCCTGATCACCTGCACATTACCAACATAAGGGTAACATTCAAACAGAAGGGGTGAGATACTTACACCAATAAAAGTGAAAAATAATAAGAATAAAGGCAAGTATCGATAAATAGATCGCTGCTTCTCAACAACCACAATCAAACAAATACATCATAACATATATTGATACCATGCACATCAACAACAATTATGCAATGAGACTCTATCAACTCTATGCATACGATATCATATGTTGATATCTATTTCAAAATCCAATTCCCGTCGGAACTCTCGACCCTTCTTTTATGGTCCAATATGATCCCTATTTCATGATCACACCCTTGACCCATATTTCATGGTCACGTACGATCCCTATTTCATGACCGCACAAACATCACAACGACACCCTTTGGAATTCAGATGGATATACCCTACCTTGGTACACCATCCTCAACTATACACATGTCGTGCACCATCAATGAAACCATGCAATGACTACAACCTCTACCTCACACAACAAAGTCATATACAACCTATAACAACAATTATCTCATGCAATAACATTGTAACACCCTGATTTGATTTTCCCATTTGTTTTGTTGAGTCTTTAATTGATTTAATTGAGAATTGATTTGTTTGTAGAATTAATATGATTATGTGCTATGTTAATGTGATAAAATGTGAATATGTGTTGTGTTGGTGTGTTGGTGCGATTTTACCGTTTCGAGAGTTTCCGGGTAAGATTGATTAAGAGGGTATTTTAGACCTTTACTTTTAGTAATAAGTTAGAATTGTTTAGAATTGGTATTTTGAGAGAAAATAATATTTTGGTTGGAAAAAGAGATAAAATGAGTTAAGTGTAGAAAATAGAATTAGTTAGTAGTAGAAATAGAAATAGAATTGAGAGAGAGTTATAATAGAAAGTTGGTAAGAGGGAAAGAGAAAAGAAAGAAAAGAAGAGAACGAAAGAGGAGAGAAGAGAAAGAGAAAGAAAAGAGGAAAAGAGAGAATTTCTTCAAGATTGGTCTGCGGAGAAGAATCGAATGGGTAAGGGTGATAAACTTTGTTATTCTAATATTGTGTATGATTATGTATGTGTTTGGTTGATTGGGTTTATGATTTAAAGAAGTTTTAGAGAATGTTAGGTTTAGGGTTTTGATGAGAAAACTTGGAAATTGGTGGATCAATCGGTTAGAACTTGATATAGTCGAAGTATGAGGATGAATACATGTTAATAATCATGTTTGTTGAGTTTTGGAAGAGTTTTAGGGTTTTTTTTATAGGCCTGTTGCATAACTGAAAAGTTCTGAAATCGCGTTTCTCGCTCAGCGAGCATTTCCTCGCTCAGCCAGAGTTCCAGCACATTGCTCGCTCAGCGAGCGATTCTCGCTCAGCTAGACCTGGAATTTTGGAATTTTGTTTTATTCATAACTTTTGATTCGAGTATCCCTTTTAAGCGTTCCACATATCGATTCGAAGCCAAAAACATGTAGAATCTATTGATGCTAAAATATGTAATTTTTTAGCCGACTTTTTCCCAACTTTTCCAATAAAACGTAAATGAGTTAATTATGGAAATGTGGGTTTGTTATAATGTTGTGGCCATAGGGCAAGTGATTACTATGCTTAAATTGTATGCATATGTATGTTAATGGTATGTGTTGAGTGCATAATTATGTTGTGAATAATGTATGCATTTTCAAGAATGCTTTGTGTCATTTTGCATGTAAGCATCATGTCTGCATTCTTGTGGGTTCCTTGTGAATCCGTTGTAGCGTCGTGTGCTCATGTGGAGTGTGAGCGATGACTACAACACGATCGTGTGCCCATGTGGGGTGTGAGCGATCGAATTGTGTGCCCGTGTGGGGTGTAACACCCCATTTTCTACCCACGAAATATAAAACAAAATCAGAGTCGTAAAATTTTTCTGCAAACGGGAAATCACATATTCAACTTTAAATAATTTCCGATTTAAGGAAATCATAACAAATACGTAACACTTTGTCTTAAATTCGACCAAACAATGTCATTCACTCCAATAGTTCAACTTCATAAAATCTTACGCAGCGGATTTATAAAGTAATTCATAGCATCTTTAAGCAACATAATAACAACTTAACATAAGAAGTAAACAACTATAATCCTTCAAACAATTAAATTCAGTAATAATTAAAAGATCAACAAAGCAGACATGCGACAATCCCCCCGAGTGCTACGTATCAGAGCGAATGACCACCGACTCGACCAACGATAACCGGCTACTTCTCAGGATTACCTGCACATTACATAAGGACAACATTCAACAGAAGGGTGAGTTACATAATTATAATCAGTATATGAAAAACAATACAGTGAATAAGGATCGTAAACAAACACCACTTCACAAATCACATCAAGTTTCAACACAACAAATCAACAAGAATGCAACTTTAATGAGACTCGACTAGTTATGCATATGGTACCATTCGGAGTAAAACTCCCAACTTAAAATCTGCCAATTTATCGAGGCATCAAGGCATAAGCCTTCAACTTTCAAATTTTTGCCAATCCAGGCCAACATGGTGTGAGCAACGGCTCCGACAAAATGCATATGAATTTACATGACATATAGAATTTCACACGCATACCACAGAGTCACATGAACAATACATATCGACTTATTTGACATAAGCAACTTAGACATCAACTTTGGCATAAAAGCCTACGATATAACAACTTCGTAACTATTCTGTAAATCGGAACAACATTTCAACTCAGCTGTACTTATAGCAACATTTAGCAATACAATTTTCAGCAAAACAACTCATTAAAATCAACTATAATATTATCCGACTTAACCCGACGAATTTCGTTAAATTCCGAGTAACTAAGTTTTTCCGTCTAATTCGGCTAACCGACTGATTCAACACTATTTTCCATTTTCTGCGATTAATACGACTTTGTTATGAAACTGGAATTTTTCTAAATTTCGTTAAACTCATCTGTCTTAGAAAATCGGTTACTACTACTATTACTGTCAATTTTTTTTTTGAATCTGCATTCTCCTGCTAAACCACATAACACTGTGGTCTTTAGAACAGGTTTCTTACTAATTATGTTATAGCAATTAAAATGCTCAATTTAATAACTATTTTAATTACTCTTTAACTTTACTAATTCATAACTATTAATTATCCAAAATCTTTAGACTTTAATTTCCTAAGGCTAATGAAATTATTTAATAGATATTTTATAATATAATTAGGATTAAACAAAAATGAGATACTACCTAAATTAATAGGGTGGCCTGCGCCACCCTTAGTCTTCATTCCATGCCATGTGGCATGCCACCATTGCTTCTCCCCCTCATAAGAGAGATGGCATGCGCCATTCACTCAAGAATAAAGTGGCCTGCGCCACTAGCCACTAAGTGGCCCCCCCTCACCACTACATGGCGTACGCCATGTTCTAGTCTCATAGGTGTGGCCTGCGCCACACTACTAGGAGGGTAGGTGGCCTGCGCCACACCTCACCTTTTTTTTTCTTTTTTTTTTCTTTGTTCTCTCTCTCTCCATCATCTACCCAGACAGATTAACAATTTTTTTTCCTTTTTCTTTCAGAACTGCAACAACTCTTAACAGCAACAATCCAGCAACATAACGAAATAATTCTTAAATTCACCAATTCAACAATCGGAATAACTTATTTTATAATCAAACATTCCAAATCATAATATACAGATTTCACAACTTAAATACCCTAATCAACCCAAATCAAAGTATCGAAATTCATACCCAATTATAAGAATCGAACCCACCCTTACCTTATTATTTTGGATCGAAGGTTGCTCTAAGAATCGGATTCTGACGGTTCGTTCTTCGCTCTCTTACGCTCGCATAGCAGTTCTCAATTCCTCTTCTACTGACTTTCTAACTTCCCACCTCTGTTTCTTTTTATTTCTTATAACTTATTTTATTATTATTTTAATAAACTAATAAACTATTATAATTACTAATGGGCCTAACATAACACCCCCTATTTTACTAATTCAAACACGGTTTCAAGTCCACTAATTAAAATAACACAACAACTATTATAATTAATTCTAATAATATTTTCTACGACTTTCGACTAAACTTCCGACTTATCGATTAATTTAACCACAACATTAAATATTCCTACAAACCACAATAATTACTTAAATATTAAAATAAGAAATAATTATTTGGGCGTTACAATTCTCCCCCACTTAAAATATTTTTGTCCTCGAAAATTTACCTGCTTCAAACAGCTCAGGATAGGAGTCTCGCATCTTGCTCTCCAATTCCCATGTCATGCTTTCGCCCGTAGCTCCCAACCAAACGACTTTGACCAATATGATTTCTTTTCCTCGAAGAGTCTTTGTTTCACGACCTTCAACTCGTACAGGCTTTGTCTCCACTGTGAGATTATCCCGCACTTGCACATCATCCATACTAACCACATGAGACGGATCTGAGATATACTTCCGAAGTTGTGATACATGGAATACATCGTGCAAATTCGAAAGATTTGGTGGTAATGCCATCCGATAAGCAACTTTCCCAACTCGCTCCAAGATTTGATACGGACCAATGAATCGAGGAGTGAGCTTTTTAGACTTCAAAGCCCTCCCAACACCGGTCACAGGCGTGACTCTCAAAAACACATGGTCACCAGCTTGAAATTCTAAATCCTTCTTCCGCTTGTCATGGTAACTCTTCTGCCTACTCTGAGAAGCTTTCATCTTCTCTCGGATAAACTTCACTTTCTCGGTAGTTTCTCGAACTAACTCTGGTCCAAGTACCACACCCTCACTAGATTCATGCCAACACAACGGAGTTCTACACCTACGACCATACAATGCTTCAAAAGGCGCCATTCCGATACTAGAATGGTAACTATTATTGTATGTGAACTCAATCAATGGAAGATAAGTGTCCCACGAACCTCCTTGCTCAAGAACACAAGCTCTCAGCAAATCCTCCAATGACTGAATAGTTCTCTCAGTTTGGCCATCAGTTTGAGGATGATATGCCGAACTCAACCTCAACTTAGAACCCAACGAATCTTGCAGACTTTTCCAAAATTCCGATGTAAACCTTGGATCTCTATCCGACACAATACACAGAGGAACACCATGCAACTTTACAATTACTCGGATGTAAATCTCTGCCAACTTTGCAATTGGGTAAGTGATGTTAATAGGTATGAAGTGAGCCGACTTCGTGAGCCTATCAACGATCACCCAAATCGAATCATGCCCTCTTAAAGTAACAGGCAGCCCCGTTATGAAGTCCATAGAAATGCTATCCCATTTCCACTCTGGAACTTCCAACGGTTGCATCAACCCAGCAGACTTCTGATGCTCAATCTTAGACTTCTGACAAGTCAAGCACGCATACACAAAACAAGCCACATCTTCTTTCATTCTGGGCCACCAAAATATTTTCTTTAAATCTTGATACATTTTAGTAGCTCCTAGATGAATACTCAAACTGCTTCTATGACCCTCTTCTAGAATGCTTCTTTTCATAACCGCGTCATCAGGAATACAAATCCTTTCACCTAATTTCCATACACCTCTCGCATCAATCTTAAAGTCACTCTTCTCTGATTGACCATAACGATTAAGGATGTCTACTAATTTCACATCCAACTTCTGTGCCTCTCGAATACTATCCATAAAATCATTATTAATCTTTAGCATTCCTAACATTACACTCTGCGGTGTCACTTCACAAACCAAACTCATATCATGAAATTGCTCAATTAATTCCAACTCCTTAATCATCATTGCTGACACATGCAAAGCCTTTCTACTTAAAGCATCGGCCACAACATTTGCTTTACCCGGATGATAATTCAAACCGAAATCATAATCTTTAAGCAATTCTAACCACCTACATTTTCTCATATTCAGCTCTTTCTGATCAAATAAATACTTTAAACTTTTATGATCACTGTAAACCTCGAATCTAAAACCATAAAGGTAATGTCTCCAGATTTTTAGCACAAACACCACAGCAGCAAGTTCAAGATCATGCGTAGGATAGTTCTTTTCATGAATTCTCAACTGTCGTAACGCATAAGCAATTACTTTATTATTTTGCATAAGCACACCTCCTAAACCCATCAATGAAGCATCACAGTAAATTACAAACGGTTCCTCCGAATTTGGCAAAGTCAAAACCGGCGCCGACGTCAATCTCTTTTTTAATTCAATAAAACTCTCTTCGCACTGAACATCCCACACAAAAGCTTTACCTTTACAAGTTAATCTAGTTAACGGAAGTGCTAACTTAGAAAATCCTTCAATAAACCTTCTATAATATCCGGCTAATCCCAAAAAGCTTCTAATTTCGGTAGCCGACCTAGGGGTCTCCCATTGCAATACAGCTTCTACCTTTGAAGGATCCACAGCAATACCTTTTCCTGAAATTACATGGCCGAGAAAACTGACTTCTCTTAACCAAAACTCACACTTGGACAGCTTCGCTTACAATTCCTTATCTTTCAAAACATCCAACACTAATCTCAAATGTTCCTTATGCTCTTCTTCTGACTTAGAGTAAATCAAAATATCATCAATAAATACTACTACAAAATGGTCCAGATAAGTATGAAAAATACGATTCATGTATTCCATAAATACTCCCGGTGCATTAGTCACACCGAAAGGCATCACAGAATACTCATAATGTCCATACCGTGTTCTGAACGCTGTCTTCTGAATATCTTCATCTTTCACTTTGATCTGATGATAGCCCGATCTCAAATCAATTTTAATGAACACATAAGCACCCACTAACTGATCCATCAAATCATCTATTCTCGGGAGTGGATACCTATTCTTGATCGTCACTTTATTTAGCTGTCTATAATCAATACAAAGTCTCATAATACCATCTTTCTTCTTTACTAGCAACACTGGAGCTCCCCACGGTGATACACTTGGTCTTATAAACTTCTTCTCAAGTAAGTCTTCCAACTGCTTCTTTAATTCATACAATTCAGATGCCGACATTCTATACGGTGCCATCGAAACAGGCCTAGTACCAGGTACCAGATCAATAGTAAATTCAACTTCCCTCTCTGGCGGCACACTAGGGATCTCATCCGGAAAAACTTCAGGGAATTCTTTCACTACTAACAATTCATCAATCTTAGCTTTACTCTCAACCGACAACGTTGCCATCAAAGAAAACATCTAAGCTTCCTCTTTCATTAATTTTTGTAATTCTCTGAAAGATAATAAACCAACCCCTTCCTCTTCAGGAGTAGAAAACCTCACAGACTTATGGTAACAATTTATATGAACATAGTTATACTCTAACCAGTTCATACCAAGAATTACATCCATCCCAGCCAACGGCAAACACACTAAATCAACGTAGAAATCTTTATCGAAGATCGACAAAGGACACTTTAAACATACCAAAGAAGTAGTTATTGATCCCTTAGCTGGGGTCTCAACAATCAATTCACCATCCAAAGCGGACAATTTTAAACCCAGTCTTCGAGCACAGTTAGCAGAAATAAAACAGTGTGTAGCACCGGTATCAATAATAGTAATTAAAGGAGTACCATTTATTAAACATGTACCTCTGATGAGTCTGTCTTCATTAGAGGTTTGAGTTCCGGTCAATGCGAACACCTTTCCAGTCTGAGATTTCTTTGGCTTCTGACACTGGCTACCAATATGCCCTTCTTCGCCACAATTAAAACAAATCATTTCCTTGTGCTTGCAATCAGCTATTGCATGCCCAGTCTTACCACAGCGAAAACACCTCTTTACTTCAGCAGTGCATACATTACTCATATGACCAACCTGATCACATTTGAAGCAAACTATACCAGCAGGAGCACCTCCCCCACTAGCTCTCTAAGCCAGAGCAGCTCTTTGTTTCCCTTTTCCAACTGGAGCATCATACGGCTTGCCACGTTTTTGATGTTGCTTGCCTCTGCGATCACTAACAACCTTGTAATGAGCATTGTTGTCCTCTTCAAATATCCTGCAGCTATCAACCAATTCAGTAAAAATACGTATCTTCTGATACCCAACAGCCTTCTTAATTTCGGAGCACAACCCGTTTTCAAACTTGATGCACTTTGAAAATTCAGCACCAGCACCAATGTAATGAGGATAAAATTTGGACAACTCCACAAATTTTGCAGCATAATCTGTGACAGACATGTTTCCTTTCTTCAGCTCAAGGAACTCAATTTCTTTCTTACCACAGACATCTTCCGGATAATACTTTCTCATGAATTCCCTACGGAATACATCCCAAGTAATGACTTCACCTGCCGCGGTCAACCTCTCATGAGTCTCTAACCACCAGTCATCAGCTTCGACTGCTAGCATGTGAGTACCATACCGAACCTTCTGAGTTGGAGTGCATTCCATAACACGAAAGATTCTCTCGATCTCTTTCTACCATCCCAAAGCTGCATCTGGATCATGCTTCCTTTTAAACACCGGTGGATTCTCTCTTTGAAAAGTCGCCAAGCTACGTGATCCAGCATCTCCACCAGCATTTGGCAAGTTCTGCACAGCTTGTGCCATCGCTTGCATTGCGGCAGCCATTGCAGCGTCATTTCTTCCAGCCATTTCAACTTATCACTACAACACAACTAAAAGTTAGATTAGTAACAATACACAATTGTTAGACAATAAAGACACGACAACTGACCGGACAGACCGACCTGCTCTGATAACACTAATGTAACACCCCATTTTCTACCCACGAAATATAAAACAAAATCAGAGTCGTAAAATTTTTCTGCAAACGGGATATCACATATTCAACTTTAAATAATTTCCGATTTAAGGAAATCATAACAAATACGTAACACTTTGTCTTAAATTCGACCAAACAATGTCATTCACTCCAATAGTTCAACTTCATAAAATCTTACGCAGCGGATTCATAAAGTAATTCATAGCATCTTTAAGCAACATAATAACAACTTAACATAAGAAGTAAACAACTATAATCCTTCAAACAATTAAATTCAGTAATAATTAAAAGATCAACAAAGCAGACACGCGACAATCCCCCCGAGTGCTACGTATCAGAGCGATTGACCACCGACTCGACCAACGATAACCGGCTACTTCTCAGGATTACCTGCACGTTGTCACATAAGGACAACATTCAATAGAAGGGTGAGTTACGATAATTATAATCAGTATATGAAAAACAATACAACGAATAAGGATCGTAAACAAACACCACTTCACAAATCACATCAAGTTTCAACACAACAAATCAACAAGAATGCAACTTTAATGAGACTTGACTAGTTATGCATGTGGTACCATTCAGAGTAAAACTCCCAACTTACAATCTGCCAATTTATCGAGGCATCAAGGCATAAGCCTTAAACTTTCAACTTTTTGCCAATCTAGGCCAACGTGGTGTGAGCAACGGCTCCGACAAAATGCATATGAATTTACACGACATATAGAACTTCACACGCATACCACAAAGTCACATGAACAATACATATCGACTTATTCGACATAAGCAACTTAGACATCATCTTTGGCATAAAAGCCTACGATATAACAACATCGTAACTATTCCGTAAATCGGAAGAACATTTCAACTCAGCTGTACTTATAGCAACATTTAGCAATACAATTTTCAGCAAAACAACTCATTAAAATCAACTATAATATTATCCGACTTAACCCGACGAATTTTGTTAAATTCCGAGTAACTACGTTTTTCCGTCTAATTCGGCTAACCGACTGATTCAACACTATTTTCCATTTTCTGCGATTAATACGACTTTGTTACGAAACTGGAATTTTTCTAAATTTCGTTAAACTCATCTGTCTTAGAAAATCGGTTACTACTACTATTACTGTCAATTTTTTTTGAATCTGCATTCTCCTTCTAAACCACATAACACTGTGGTCTTTAGAACAGGTTTCTTACTAATTATGTTATAGCAATTAAAATGCTGAGTTTAATAACTATTTTAATTACTCTTTAACTTTACTAATTCATAACTATTAATTATCCAAAATCTTTAGACTTTAATTTCCTAAGGCTAATGAAATTATTTAATAGATATTTTATAATATAATTAGGATTAAACAAAAATGAGATACTACTTAAATTAACAGGGTGGCCTGCGCCACCCTTAGTCTTCATTCCATGCCATGTGGCATGCACCCATTGCTTCTCCCCCTCATAAGAGAGATGGCCTGCGCCATTCACTCAAGAATAAAGTGGCCTGCGCCACTAGCCACTAAGTGGCCCCCCTCACCACTACATGGCGTACGCCATGTTCTAGTCTCATAGGTGTGGCCTGCGCCACACTACTAGGAGTGTAGGTGGCCTGCGCCACACCTCAACTTTTTTTTTCTTTGTTCTCTCTCTCCATCATCTACCCAGACAGATTAACAATTTTTTTTCCTTTTTCTTTCCAGAACTACAACAACTCTTAACAGCAACAATCCAGCAACATAACGAAATAATTCTTAAATTCACCAATTCAACAATCAGAATAACTTATTTTATAATCAAACATTCCAAATCATAATATAAAGATTTCACAACTTAAATACCCTAATCAACCCAAATCAAAGTATTGAAATTCATACCCGATTATAAGAATCGAACCCACCCTTACCTTATTATTTTGGATCGAAGGTTGCTCTAAGAATCGGATTCCGACGGTTCGTTCTTCGCTCTCTTACGCTCGCGTAGCAGTTCTCAATTCCTCTTCTACTGACTTTCTAACTTCCCACCTCTGTTTCTTTTTATTTCTTATAACTTATTTTATTTAAATTTTAATAAACTAATAAACTATTATAATTACTAATGGGCCTAACATAACACCCCCTATTTTACTAATTCAAACACGGTTTCAAGTCCACTAATTAAAATAACACAACAACTATTATAATTAATTCTAATAATATTTTCTACGACTTTCGACTAAACTTCCGACTTATCGATTAATTTAACTACAACATTAAATATTCCTACAAACCACAATAATTACTTAAATATTAAAATAAGAAATAATTATTTGGGCGTTACGTGGGGTGTGAGCAATCCATAAACATCGTGTGCCCATGTGGGGTGTGAGCGATGGGTGATTAAGTTCACACTGATCGTGTGCCCATGTGGGGTGTGAGCGATCGGATTGTGTGCCCGTGTGGTGTGTGAGCAATCCTGAAACATTGTGTGCCCATGTGGGGTGTGAGCAATGGGGGACATCGTATGCCCGACGGGAAGTTACTTTAGGTAACGAGCGATGATTCTATTTGGTTCCTGAGTGAACTTGCTGAATGTTGAGTCGGTACCGCATTGCATCTGCAGTTGTATGTCGGTCTCTATGAGTTGCATTTTATACATTGTATGTATATGCTGAAATAAACATGATTGTGCATATGTTTATTTGGAATGTTGTGAAATGATTGGTATGTGTGAAGGACATACTTGCAGATATATATATGCATGTTCGATATGTGTATATATATGTGATTTATACATTGAATGTATATGTGTGATTTAAACATAGCTTGTCGTATGTTTATGCGGAATGAATGTAAATGAAGAATAGACATAAATAATATAAGATTTATGTGTATTGGTAATTTGTGAATGATTGTACATGTTGATTGGTAAATGAAGATACATTGCGATGTATGTGTGTTATGTGAACATGATTGATATATGATTTGTGTTATGTGAATGAAATGGTGATAAGTATGCGTATAAGTATGCTTTATGTTGTGTATGAATGATATGTTGTGGTGTGAATATGTTGATGTATATGTTATATGTTGAGATATATGATTATATGCAATGTTATTATGATAATGTTTTTCACCCTTCTAGTGTTTTCTGATGCTCTATGAGGCATTGCAGATTAGGTGTGCCGGAGTCGTTTTTGTGAAGCTTGTCTTCATATCTTTTGGTCGGCCAACTCTGATATGTAGCACCGAGTAGTTAGGTGGCCTTGTGCCTTTTTGGGGATATATTTGTATATGTATTCGTTGTGGACATGTTTTGTATAACATGATACATTTGTACGCTTCTAACTTGTAGATATATTTTGATAAATATATAAGTTGAAGTTATTGATGATTTAAGTTTTCCGTTGTGCAATTTATAATTGAGATATGGGTGTAAGGATTGAAATTCCTTTGTGGATAGGTACCCCATTGTTGCATATCTTTTTGAGCAGGTGTTGTATGTTTTAATTTCACGTAATGTGGCATGCTCCTTTTTATGATTGATTTAAATTATACTCTGACGAAATTTTATCTATGCCTAAATAATTTAATGTATTATTTGGGGGTATAGAAAGGGGGTGTTACAAACATCGCCCACAACATACAACAACAACAATCTCATGCAATAGCATCGCCCAAAACATACAACAACAACAACTATCTCATGCAATAAAATCACCAACAACACATATCAACATTAACAACATATATCAACAATGTACAACAACACCTAACAACTACTAAATCATATAACCACAACTACAACGACAACACATAGTAACATATGCAACATATCAACATCTATATCATGCATCATTGACTACAACAACCTATGGAAACATCAATAAACCTATCAACACCCACAATATGCATCATCAACTAAAACAACATATGGAAACATCAATAACACCTACCTACACCTACAACATGCATCATCAACTATAACAACATATGGCAACATCAATAACAACTATCAACACCTACAACATGCATCATCAACAATAACAACATATATCAACATCAACAAGACCATACACAACAAGATGTTACATCCATATATATAAACAACAATGTCCTGTAACCACGATAACGACAACTACACATGGAAACAACAATAACTAATAAACATATCAACTCATGTTCATTTCAATTTATGCTAATTATCCTTCTAATTAAGATCATAATCTGTCTCCACTTACTTCTAACCACACCACTTCAAATTCCATCCATTAATGTATTAATTGAATAGTTTTAGGGGATTTTTTAGAATCAAAATATTTTATTTTTCACTCGAGGTCTCGCTAAGCGAAGAGCTTGCTCGCTGAACGAGCAACTCTTTGTAACTGAAGCTCCAGAAATTTCACTCGCTCGCTAAGCGAGCACTGCGATTTTCCGCAGATCTTCCTTTGTGAACACTCAACATCCTGAACGATATTTTTACCCAAAAACCAGTCCATTCACCAGAAATGCATAATTTTCATAATTCAGTGCCTAATTCATAAGCTTATCATACAACATCAACAACTACAGGCACTTAAACACATTTTCATCCAAAATCATCCATTTCTCTAATCAACCACAACATACCTAATTCTTATTAGTAAACCCTCAAGAGATGTAGAAATCCCACCCTTACCTTAGTTTTGATGAGCAATCTCTTCCTTCTCTGCGAATTCTTCCTCAAGCTCTTGACCTTTCTTCTTCCTTCTTCTCTGGTTTACACTTCTTCTTTTTGTTCATAAAACACGACAGATTCCTCTTCTTTTCCTATTTCCAAACTTATCCCATAGACCCTATCTATGGTCTTCCTTCTTCTCCCTCACTCTCCTTCTCCACTTTACCATTTTACTCCCCTTCCTTTAATATTCCAATTATTATAATAATTCAATATAATATATTTCGTTTAAATTAACATCATATCAAATAATATTAAAATTTCTTCCATGCCAAAATACAACAAATCTGATTATATAAATAAAATAATAATTGGGGTGTTACAAATCTCCCCCACTTAGAATATTTTCGTCCTCGAAAATTCACCAGATACGAACTACCCCTAATACGTCCTTGCATCCAATAGTCAACTACTACTCTCTAGAAAACGATACCACAAATAGCGCAAACAACGATATAACTATTGACGACAACCACAACAAGGCGCAATTCCCATGCAATAAACTCCACAACCAACTAAAGACACAAAATAATCAAGTTACCAATACATAAGCTCACTCTTGACCTGGCACAACACAATAGTTAGCATCATCTAAGATAACACCTCCCTAATTTCCCATCATAAGAATTAGCTACACACACACGAACCATCATCATAGACAACGAACAACAACAAGATAAGAACACCAAAATCCATAACACGACATCACCATAACTAAACTACCAGCTTTGTTATCACACGACTCAAAACAACCATTCCACGATTCACTAGTCGAACATGTAGCCAGTACACCCATCTGCCTAGTAATACAACATTAGCAATTAAACCTTTCTCCATATCACTTCCATCTTGGAATATTCAACGGTTTCATTATTCTCGTCAATTCTATCGTCAACCTTCCAATTCTTACAAGTTATACCAATATGAACAACTACGCTATCTCGCGCTCCCGCTGTACACTCTGATTACTTGCAACTATTTAATACACCAAGTTTACATCCAACTCCTGGCACTTATAGAAATCACCAGACATCCTTATTCACGTTCATCATACCCAACCTTTTTACCCATTGCGTTTTCTCTCAAACTAGACACAAAAATCTGAACTTCTAACTCAATTCCAACTTCCCCTAACCACCAGATCATACATATGAAAATACTTTTTACTTAACTTGTCGGGAATCCCCATTCTCCTTGTCATCTCACACTCTATTCCGTTAGACCAAAAAATTATCATATACTTTATGATTATCAAGCACTCCGAGTTTTAGATCCATAAATTCATTCCTAATCATTCAACACACTGACTTCCGTAACCCAATCCAAATCTTGAGAAGAATGGATCCCTTCCTATATCCTCTGTTGTCATAAAGTATAAACTATAACTTTATCATCTTGTATTCATTCCCTGCCAAACTCGTCACCCACAAATCTCAACTCTCCATAAACGACGTATTAGGATTAGACCGAATCAAAATGGAACTATAACCGACTTCTAGTTCGGTCCCCTAAACTTCCCCTACAACAACCATCCCGAACATACAACTTATGTTTCACAAGTCAATGGAGATAGCAAAATTTCTAACTTGAGAAATACCTTCCGAACCCGCAGCCAAAATATCTTAATTTCTTTTCCTACTTCGGAGCTTCCTCATTGTAGGACTACGTCCTACCTTATAAATTTAGAACAATGCCTTCATCTGACTTTATAATACCATGCAAATTCACTTCTACCAACCAAAAATCACTCTTTGACAACTTATCATACAACTTTACTTCCTTTAATTAATACTTATAATTCAACTTCCAAACATCATGCACCATCTATTTACTCCCTCAATGGGTCACCTTGCTAATGTTTCAAATCTTATGTCCCACGGATTCTTGATTCATGAATTCCATAGAAGACAATGGTTGCATACTTTACATTCTATATTCCTCTTATTAATCCCAAGCATATAACCATACTTCTATCTTACCATTACTGTTCCACATGGTTTAGCGATTGCTAATACCAATTACCACACTCCGTATTCATTCTTCACCTCATAGTCCACTAATACCATCAGGAAACTGCAACCCATTTGTATTTCATCATGCTTCCAATCCAAGTTATCCCGAACACAATTATGAATTCTATACTAATCATCTACCAACACACAACCCCAAGCCATCATTCTCTTATTTACCAATCATACTAAAATTCTCCATAGCGGCACTCCTGATTTCACAATTTTCCCTTTTTAATAAATCCGTTAACTATTCTTCCTATAAAGCTGAAATCTCGTACAAAACCATAGAATCCAGGACCACGAACAGAATTCCAATAAAATTCCATATTCCTCTCCTAACAAAACATCTGATACCTTCTTCCGAAACAACTCCGAAATTCACGCACGATCGGTAGTTAATCGTTGTGACCTTTTTTCCAATTTCCATAATACTATCTTTGCATCCATGGAAAAACTCACATTCCTAAATTCATCTCACCTCCAGATATAGGAATTTACGAATTTACATAGACTAATCCAAACACTCTGCAAGTTCTTTGATTAACTCCGTACCATTCATTATACATGCCATCCTATCTTAGCAAGTCATGTCTATCCCATCCAACATAATCCCGTTTGTTATCAACAAGAGATTAAGGATGATCAGTTCCTCAATTTGTTGATATACATCCGACAATCATGATGGATATAAACCATCCTTATCAAGTCATAATAGTGCTCAACGACACAATACACCATCCTCTCTATGATTGACAAATACACTACTTAACTCCATCCATCCACCCCCAAGAATAACATCGCCTTGTTACCACTTAAAGATAACTGTGTACCTCCTAAGGAAACACGTCAGAATACTCCACACATCACTAGCTCACCTCTAGCCTAAAACAATGCCTTCCACCTCCACAGGAAACAAACAACGAGAACACCTGACATCCTCCCTGCGAGATAACACCTTTCTCTAAATAGTTGAACAATCCACACAACACTCCCACTTCTCAACACCAGGAATATCCAAGAGAAACAAATGCTTCTCCCCCACTTGTTTCATTCCCAACCTGCAATGGAAAACAAAACAAGTATCGATAGTGTTAACAGATTTGTCGCATACTAGACAATAACACAACAACACAACCTGGCCGAACGGACCGACCTGCTCTGATACCACTTTGTAACATCCAAAATACTACCCACGGGTTTTCAATTAAAATCAGAGTAATTTAAATATAGAAATCATTTCGAATGTCACATACTACTTCAAAATACGGCTCAATGTGATACGTCTTACAAAAATAGTTTTAGTTGCAGTGGAAAATTGGAAAGAAACATAAAGTAAGATTCAATTGAAATATTTTTTTCTAAAATAATTAAACAAAAAGACAATCAACATTCTGACACCCTAAAGTACGTATCAGAGCTGACTCTTCTAACTGTGAAGCACCTCGACTTCATCGAACACTAACTCTACTAATCCTGATCATCTGCACGTTATCAATACAAATGTAACATTCAAACAGAAGGGGTGAGATACTTACACTAACAAAAGAGAAAATAAAATAAAATAAAGGCAAGTATCGATAAATAGATTGCCGCTTCTCAATAACCACAATAAAAAAATACATCACAACACGTATTGACACCATGCACATCAATACAAATTAAGCAATGAGACTCTACCAGCTCTATGCATATGGTACCATATGTCGATCTCTATTTCAATATCCAGTTCTTATCGGAACTCTCTACCCTCTTTCATGGTCCAATGTGATCCCTATTTCATGATTACACCCTCGACACCTATTTCATGGTCACGTACAGTCCCTATTTCATGACCGCACCAACATCACAATGATATCCTTTGGAATTCGGATGGATATACCCTACCTTGGTACACCAGCCTCAAATATGAACATGATATGCACCATCAATTACGCTATGCAATGACTACAACCTCTGCCTAACACAATAAAATCATCTACAACCTGCAACTACAACTATCTCATACAATAGCATTGCCCACAACATATAACAATAACTATCTCATACAATAGCATCGCCCATAACATACCACAACAATAACTATCTTATGCAATAACATCACCAATAACATATATCAACATCAACAACATAAATCAACAATGTACAACAACATCTAGCAACTACAACATCATATAACCACAACTACAACGACAACACATAGAAACATATAAACATATCAACATCTACATCATGCATCATCGACTACAACAACCTATGTCAACATCAAATAACACCTATCAACACCCTCAACATGCATCATCAACTATAACAACATATGGCAACATCAATAACACCTATCAACACCTACAATATGCATCATCAACTATAACAACATATAGCAACATCAATAAAACCTATGAACACCTACAACATGCATCATCAACCAAAACAACATATATCAACATCGACAAGAACATACACAACAACATAACAATACAACAACATGTTACATCCACATATATAAACAACAATGTCGTATAACCATGATAACAACAACTACACATGGAAACAACAACAATAACTAATAAACATATCAATTCATGTTCATTTCATTTTATGCTAATTATCCTTCTAATTAAGCTCATAATCCGTCTCCACCAACTTCTGACCACACCACTTCAATTCCCATCCATTATTGTATTAATTGAATAGTTTTAGGGGACTTTTCATAATCAAAATATTTTATTTTTCACTCCAGGTCATGCTAAGCGAGCAACTCTCTGTATTTGAAGCTACAAAATTCTCACTCGCTCGCTAAGCAAGCTTCAGCTATCTAAGCGAGCACTGCGATTTCCGCAGTTCTCCCTCTGCGAACAATCAACATCATGCAAAATATTTTTACCTAAAAACCATTCCAATCACCAGAAAATGTATAATTTTCATAATTTAGTGCTTAATTCATAAGCTTATCATACAACATCAACAACATGGGCAATTAAACACAGTTTCATCCAAAATCACCCAATTTTCTAATCAATAACACCATACCTAATTCCTATTATTAAACCCGTAAGATATGAAGAAATCCCACCCTTACCTTAGTTTTGATGAGCAATCTCTTCCTTCTCCATGGATTCTTCCTCAAGCCCTTGACCTTTCATCTTCCTTCTTCTCTGGTTTATGTTTCTTCTTTTCATTCACAAAACACGACAGATTCCTCTTCTTTTCCTAATTCCAAACTTATCCCTTAGACCATATCTATGGTCTTCCTTATTCGCCCTCACTCTCCTTCTCCTTTTTACCATTCTACCCCTTTTCCTTTAATATTCCAAATATTATAATAATTCAATATAATGTATTTCCTTTAAATTAACATCATATCTAATAATATTATAATTTCTTCCACACCAAAATACAACAAATATGATTAAATAAATAAAATAATAATTGAGGCATTACAAAGTTCATGGCTAAAAGGACTTGAATCAAAAACTTCCAATCAACACAGTCATAGGCGTTGGAGAAGTCATCTTTTAAGAATAAACATTTATTCTTATCTATTCTCGCATAATCGATAATTTCGTTATCCAAAAGGACCCCATCCGATAAGTTCCTCCCCGGGATGAAGGTCGTTTGAGACGGAGAAACCAAATAGGAGATAACTAAGGACAATCTTTTTGATAGCATCTTAGATATCACCTTAGAAATGCATCCCACTAGGCTAATAGGCCTAAAATCCCCAAAGTCTTGAAGGAATTCCACATTAGGGAAGCCGTCTGGGCTCGAAAAAATGAAGAATACACTTAGTGAAATTTGTTCCAATTATATCCTAACACTCCTTAAGGAAAGAGAAAGAGAAGTCATTCGGTCCCAAAGATTTGTTTCCGTCACAATCAAATACAGCAGGCCTTACTTCTTCAGTAGTGAAACCTGCTTCCAACATTGCTCTATCTGTCACATTGAATTTTTGAATATTAGACATGTCCAAACTTGGTCTATTGATTCCATCATGTTGCAATTTTCGCTTAAAATGATCATACACAACATCCTTTAAAGTATCAAGGTCATCAACAAGAATACCATCCAAAGTCAAGGAAGTTATCGTATTGATTCGAGTTCTAAATTTAAGAGAAGCATGGAAAAACTGAGAGTTTACATCACCCTTCTTCATCCATTTCGATTGTAACTTCTGAAAAAACATACTTTCCTTCAACCGTAGGCTTCTCTAAAGCTGCTCTTGATAGTCAACCCTTCTTATTAGAGACTCACCCGAAAGACCATCAAGATTATCCACTAAAGCTAAATCAAAATCGTTAAGAGTCTCAACATTCAAATCAATTTTAAGATCTAGCCAACCGAACACGTTCACATTCCACCACTTAGGGAGAGATTTAAGAGCCAAAATATTTTCCTCAATAACAAAGGTTGGACTACCGTTCAAAGTTAGACAGTCTCAAGTATCTTTAACAAATGAAAATCCTTATGATCAATCCAACAGCTAAAAACATGAAAGGTTTAAGACTTGAGTTAAAAAAGCTAGATTTAATCTAGATCGGGCAATGATCTAAAATATTACGTTGCCAACAAACTGAGCCTTAAAGTCCCATATATCTATGAGGAATTCGTCAACAAGAAATCTGTCAAGTTTGCTACAGCTCAAGCCATTATAGTTTGAACAAGGAAAACCGATTTCCCATAAAAGGAAGGTTAATCAACTCCACATCTCTAATGAAAGAAATGAACTCCAAACACTTACTAAGAGAAGAGATCCTCCTACCATTTCTCTCAACACTCGATTTCACAGAATTAAAATCTCCACCTATAATCTAGTTACCACCCGAACGACTCAATCAACTCCACATCTCTAATGAAAGAACTGAACTCCAAACACTCACTGAAAGAAGAGATCTCCTACCTTTTCTCTCAACATTTGATTTCAAAAAATTAAAATCTCCATCTATAATCTAGTTACCACCCGTACGACTGATTTTAAGATCGATTAAAGTCCAAAGTCTTCTTTTATCTCTTAACGTGCGTGTAGAATACACATTGACTACATACATGTTAATACCTCTCCATATGAGATTAGAACATAAAAAGTCATTACCTCTAAAAGACGCAACAAGTTGAAACAAATAATTTCTCCAAATTTTGAGAATACATCCCGATATACCTTCAGACCCACAATCAGACCACCCAAAATTCTCACTAACCCATATACTCTTGACTTTGAAATTTAAGATACTATGAGACTTAGTTTCTTGAATCAAACACAAATCAGCTTTACCTTCTGCAAGAGTATTACAAATCATCCTTCTTTTAAGAAGTAAGATACACCTACACACATTATAAGATACAATATTCATTTATCACAATTGTCCATAACCTTCCTGTTAGAGAAAATTCTGCTATCTCTCTCTTCTAAGTCCCGATAGAACTTGTAAAACCTTTTTTATTAACATCAACAATACCCAGGACTTTGAAATCTTTTCTAACCATAAGAGGGATATCTTCCACACCTTCTAACCATCTTTTATTATTCATGCATATATCTAATTCATCAACAGAAAACCCTGATTTACCTTCCTTGAGACCTGCAGAACCAACGGTCTCAGGAATTGGAGGAAGCGACAAAAACTTCTTAGTTTGATTCTGTAGAAGCATGCTTCAACCTCAGGATTTTGATGAAGATAACAAGCTTCGATTCCGTTCTACGATTGCAAAAAGTCACAAGGTTTCAATGAGGTCAAGTAAAAGGATATGCATCATCAATGGAAATGACAATATGTGAATCAAGATCCATATGCAAATGATCATAAGTTTTCAAGACTTGGACACGAATTTAAGGTATATCAAAACTCACCTCTTAATTGATATACCAGTGTTCAATAATATTACCTTATTTTAACATATTGCATACATTAATTTAAATAAGTTTTGAAATGGTTTAACACTTTAAAATTAAGTATTTTTTTCTGAATTTTAACAGTGTTAACCGGTTAACCCTTTTGGTTAATCGGTAAACCGATCAATTTTTCAAATTCTCAGTTAACGTTTAAGGCATTAACCGATTACCCCTTTTAGTTAACCGGTTAACACTGTACGAATTTTGAAAAATGATTTTCTTTTCATTTGAAATATTTTTTAAATGTTATACCTTTCCTTAGATTTTTTCATAAACATTGATACCCCTTTGAATGGGTGTTTTAAAATATATATATTTTGAAATTTTAAAAATTAAAAACACCTTCTATAACTTTCATAAAATCTTAGTAAATCAATTTCACTTATTTCAAATATTTTCAAATATTTTAAAGAGTGTTCATACTTGTTAATAATTGTTCATACCATTTCATATCCAAAACTTTAAACACTTGTATTGATATTCTGAAGTGATTTTGATTCAAGGAGAAGATCAATCAAGGATTGATATTATATATTTCATCTTATTCTCAAAAACAAACTTAAAGGAATTATTTCTTTATTGACTTGTAATCCAGGATTGTTGGAAACAAGGGTTGGTGTTGCAAGAGGATTGTTCTTGCACACTTGGTTGTTGTATAGTTGTTAGAAAGTAGGCGTCACCGGTTTATGGTGTGATAGGCTGTACAATCTAAAACTATAATAAAATCTCTTACGAGGTGTAAGAGGACTGGATTTACCTTTGGTTTGTGAAGGGAACTAGGATAATTTTTGGTGTTGTTTACTTTCTGCTTTATCGCTTTCATAACCTATATACTTAGACGAAAAAAATTCATCCACCGATAAAATAACCGAAAATTTTTATAAGGCCTAATTTACCCCCCTCTTAGGCTAATCCTGAAACTACAATTGGCATCAAAGCAAGTTATAGGTAACTTGTTCCTAGAGATCCAGCATGGCTTCCGCAAGCATAAACCCGGTTTTCAAAGATGGTGGAAGTAGCAACAAGCCCCCACTCTTCTCCGGAGAATATTTTGATTTCTGGAAAATCAGAATGAAGGTACATCTTGAGGCCCAAGGAGAAGGTATATGGGAAGCAGTTGAAGAAGGTCCACACAATCCGATGAATGTAGTGAATTGGGTTGGTACCTCAAAGTCGAAAAACACCTATGACGAAGATGATAAGAAAAAGATTCTGAAGTAGAAGAAGTCAATCAACAGATTCCAAAGCGCTCTTAGTATGGAAGAGTTCTTCCGCATATCTTAATGTAAATCAGCAAAGGAGATTTGGGACACCTTAGTAGATATGCATGAAGGAACCGCCGAAGTAAAGAGATCAAGGCTAAACATATTAAGTCAAGAATATGAGATGTTCCGAATGCAACCGGTGAATCTATAGTTGCACTACAAAAGAGATTCATCCATCTAACAAATAACTTGATTGCTCTTGGTAAAACCTTCACCAATGATGATCTAAACCTCAAAGTCCTAAGGTCACTAACAAAAGAATGGCAACCGAAAATAACCGCTATCTCGGAAAAGAAAAGTTCCTCAATGATGACATCCACATCTTTGTTTGGAAAACTTCAAGAACACGAATTAGAACTTGGAAGACTAGAGAAACATGAAAGTCAAGAAAAGAAGTCCAAAGGAATTGCCTTGAAGGTTGGATCAAAAGAAGACAAAGACAATGACACATCGGAAGACGAGAATTTCATGCTTCTTGAAAAGAAGTTTGGTAAGTTCTTTAACAAAAATATGAATTCCTTTTATGCTAAAAAGAATAAACATTTCAGGAAAAAGGAAGCATCCACATATATGCAAGATGTCACTTCTTACAAATGTGGAAAATAAGGTCACATAAAGTCAGATTTTCCTAGACTTGCAAAGAAAGGAGGATTCAAAGGCAAGAAGGAGATCAAGAACAAGAAGGCATACATAGAATGGGAAGACAACAAGATAAGTTCATCTTTGGAGTCGGAAAGCGATAAATGTGCAAATATGGCTCTAATGGCTTCACATCACTCCGATGATGATAATGACGAAGTAAGTAATAACTTTTCTATTTACGATGATGATGCACAAGATGTTATTGATGAATTGTTAAAAGAATGCAAAAACTTATGCAAAAATATTTCATCCCAAAAGAAACGAATTTCATCCCTAGAAGAAAAGAATATTGCTTTGGAAAAATATTTTGAAATTGAAAATAAAAAATTGATGGATGAACAACGAAATATTGTTTGCAAGAATTGTGAATCTTTATCTTTTCAAATTGTTCAACTTAAAATAATTCTTGAAAGATATGAAAAAGGTCAAATTGGCTTGGAAGAAATTCTTAGGCACCAAAGATATTCTAATGATAAAAGTGGATTAGGATATTCTAAGTTTTCTAAACCAAGCATAAATAAGACCATTTTTGTTAAACCAAGTGAACAAATTGTTAAAGAAAAGATAAACAATTCTAATAATGTGCATCAAAGTCATAAAGATAAAAAGGTTGTTAAGAAAAAAGACATATGTTCCTAGATATAGAAGTCATTTTCAACCTACTTGTTTTTATTGTGGAATCAAAGGCCACACACCTAATACGTGTTATGTGCGCAACATTGGCGTTGCAAAAGGGCATTATGTGTGGGTTGAAAAGGGTACTAACTACCAAGGACCCAAATAAATTTGGGTACCTAACAAAACTTGATTTTGTTTTGTAGGTATGCTTGAAGACAACTTCAAATCAATGGTATCTTGATAGCGGTTGTTCAAAGCATATGACGGGCGACATCAACAAATTTTCACATCTATATTTAAAGGCCAAAGGATATGTTACATACAGTGATGACAATAAAGGAAAGATCCTTGGAGTAGGAACCATTGAAACACCTCCTTTTACCATCATCGAAGATGTCCTTTATGTTGAAGGCATAAAGCACAACCTACTTAGCATAAGTCAATTATGTGACAAAGGGTTCTGAATCAACTTCACAAAGGATGGATGTTTGATAGAACATGAAGTCATCCATGATATTTTGCTAAAAGGTAAAAGGTTAAATAATATTTTTATGATTTCATTTGATGACTCTTCCTTGAAGCTAAAATGCTTAATGAAGAACAACAACGAGGCTTGGCTATGGCATAAAAGATTTGCTCACATTCACATGGAGCACTTGAACAAGTTGATAAAGCATAATCTAGTTGTTGATCTTCCAAAGATTAAGTACATCAAGGATAAGCTATGTGACACATGTCAAAAGGGAAAGCAAACAAAGACAACTTTTAAATCCAAGAATGTGGTATCTACATCTAGGCCACTTCAAATCTTGCACATGGATCTCTTCGGCCCATCAAAAACAAAAAGCTTCGGAGGTAATGTTTACGCTTTAGTTATTATTGATGATTTCTCTAGATATACGTGGACATTGTTTCTAGTGCAGAAAAGTGACACCTTCAAAGCGTTCAATAAGTATGCGAAACAAATTCAAAATGAGAAGTCCCTCACAATAACCTCCATAATAAGTGACCACGGAGGAGAATTCCAAAACACATTATTTGAAGAATTTTGCGAAGAGCACGGAATTTCTCACAACTTCTCCGCACCATGAACTCCACAACAAAACGGTGTCGTAGAAAGAAAGAATAGATCTTTGGTGGAGCTTGCAAGAACAATGCTTAATGACTCCAACCTTCCTAAATATTTTTGGGCGGACACCATTAGCACAACATGTTTCATAAGCAACCATGTCAACATTTGGCCGATTCTCAAAAAGACTCCGTATGAGCTATTCAAAGGAAGGAAGCCCAATATATCTTTCTTTCAAATATTTGGGTGCAAATGTTTTGTCCTCAACAATTATAAGGACAACCTTGGTAAGTTCGATGAGAAACCCGAAGAAGGTATCTTCCTTGGCTACTCCCTATCTAGTAAAGCTTTTAGAATTTTTAATAAAAGAACTCTTTCTATTGAAGAATCAATGCATGTGTGTTTTGATGAAACTAACCCCTCGAAAGAGGATAATATTATTGTTGATGATGATGATATAATAGATATGTCACAACAACAAAAGGAAGTTCCTAATGATCAACCAATACCACAAGAAGATGACTCACAAATCATTGAATAACATCATGATCTACCAAAAGAATGGAGAACTCATAGAAATCACCCGATCGATAAAGTTATTAGTGATATTAACCAAGGCGTTACAACACGACTAAATCTCAAGGATGCTTGTATCAACATGGATTTTGTATCTCAAATAGAACCAACCAAAGTCGATGAAGCCTTAGGCGACGATCAATGGATAGCAGCAATGCAAGTAAAACTTAACCAATTCGAAAGAAATCAAGTTTGGAGTCTCGTACCAAGACCGGATAACAAGCATATCATAGGAACGAGATGGATGTTCAACAACAAACTTGATAAGAATGGGATATAGTTCGTAACAAAGCAAGATTGGTTGCACGAGGATACAACCTAGAGGAAGGAATTGATTTTGATGAGACGTTTGCTCCAGTAGCAAGGTTAGAAGAAATACGATTATTACTTGCTTATGCTTGTTCTATAAATTTTCAATTGTTTCAGATGGATGTCAAAAGCGCTTTCCTAAATGGCTACATCAATGAAGAAGTCTATTTCAAACAACCTCCGGGTTTTGAAGACTTCAAGAATCCTTCACATGTTTACAAGTTGAAGAAAGAACTATATGGCTTAAAGCAAGCACCAAGAGCATGGTATGACCGCCTCAGCAACCTTCTATGTGAAAAGGGATTTGTAAAAGGAAAGTTTGACAAGACTTTGTTCATAAATAAGATCAAGGGTAACACATTATTGGTTCAAGTCTATGTCGACGACATCATCTTAGGTTCAACGAACAAAGATCTTTGCGAATAGTTTTCACTTATGATGCAAGGAGAATTCGAGATGTCCATGATGGGAAAAATGAACTATTTTCTTGGACTACAAATCAAGCAAACAAAGGATGGCATCTTCATCAACCAATCCAAGTATTACAAGGAATTTCTAAAAAGATTCGATATGGATAGTTGCAAAGTGATGCCCACTCCTATGGGATCCTGAACGTACGTTGATCTAGATGGATCCGTGTAAACACCCCAAATTTGCCCTCACTCATTTCACCATGGCTTGTGATCTTTTCATATGCATAAGTTCAATCACATCATCTCATATTGCATATTTGCTTCACTGCATTGATTCAAAGTCATCTGCATCTAGGGTTTGTGGTCTGAGCCATCCCTGAGCCATTTGAGCCACTCCAAAGGTCATTAATCACTTCAAAGGGGTCCATGTATGTTCAAGCATCATATTATATCTTCATATGGTCAAAGAAGTCAAAGAATCACAAGAACTGAAAAAGGCATGGAAGCAGAGCCAGGTTTAACTGCACAGATGACCTAAAATTAGGGTTTTGGTTTCAAAGGCCATAACTCCAAATTTTTTGGTCATTCTTGTTTCTATTGGTCTCTATATGATATGAGGATCATGCATATCAATTTTCATGAAGAAATTCCATGGGGAAGGCATCTGATCAAGGGATGACTTCTTGAGCAAGTCAGTGCAAAACCAGGACATCTGAGGCCCCCAATGACCCAACCAAAGGGTGTTCTCCATCATTTTGAATGTGTATGATCTTTATTTGATCATAGAAGGCGTTAGAAGCTCACAAAATTGGAAAATTTCAAGCCATTTTCAAAATTGCCTTTTTGGGAAAGTGACTTGTAATGTAAACTTGCTATTTTGGGAAAGTTTTTCAACCTCCTCAAATTGATTAAAAAATGCTTCAAATGAGAAAACTTTGGTCATGAAATTTGTAGAATGGATCTTCCCATTTTCAAAAAGTTCAAGAACTCATTCTAATTCATTTTGGATCAAAAGTTATGGCTTGTCAAAGTTGGACAAAATCACATAATTTCAAGTTTTACACCAAAGAGGCAAAGTTGCAAAACCTCATGCCAAGGCAAAATGTGACTTTAAATGGACTTATAGGCATTACACAAACACGAACCATGACCTAAAAATCAGAATGCACCAAAGAATTGTTCATTTTCATGCCTTGATCTTTAAGAAACTTCAAAAGAGACAAAACTTTGTGAAATTGCAAAAACTCACACAAACCCTAATCCACTTGTTGCATTGCCTCAAATTCATTTCCATGGTTCTCCTTGATTCAAGCTGCAGCCAAGCCATGCCTTGTATCTTGACAGAACCAGCCCATACCTCTCTTACACAAAAAGTTGACTTTATGCAAAAAGACCCATACCAATCAAGCTAGGCCAACAACAACTCTCTGACCTATCCCAACTTGATACATGTACCAAAAGAGACTCAACACATAACACAACACAGCCTGATCTCTCCCACAAGCCATTTTTTCCAAAAAAACTCACCTCTTATGCATTTTGTTTCGAAACTCATCACACAAGCCACAAACATCAAAACAAACTTCATATAATCACTCAACATGATCCTTTGATCATTTCCCAACCATCAATTTGCCCTGAAAAGCCCACAAACAAAAACACGATTCTTCACTCCCCTTGGTCAGAACTTCATCAATCTCAAAAACCAGCCACATTAAACTTCAACTAAACCTCAAAGCATCTTCAGGGAGACCATTAGAGAAGCTTTGAAGCAAGGAGGCAGTCTGAAAGCTCCAAACTGAAAGCTTCACCTCAGGTAGCTACGAAAATTTATTTTTCCAGAAGCTCTATTTTAAGTTCTCAACTTGTTAAGTTTGATTCCCTGAGTGCATTGAACCTTTTACTTTTGAAAATGATGAAGAATTGAGAGTGTATTGCTTGTCTGAAAGTTCCACCATTTTTGTTCATAGCTTCGAATCTTAAGAATGGCTGGAAATAAATTCTGTTTGAGGGTGGATTTGGGCTTAGGGGAGTGAAAGGAACGAATCTGGAGCTTTAGAGCTCCAGAAATGGCCTAGGGAGTGAGTTGAAAATTTCTCAGGGGAGGTGTGGCCGGAGAAGATGACCGGAGGTCATTTCCGGCCACCTGAAAGTCATTAGTTCATTAAATGCGTTTAGGGCTCAGTTTGAATTTGGACCATGGATTTGTTTGACTGGCGTTGACTCCCGCGCGTTTGGAGGTCCCAGATCTTTCATTAAAACCCTAATCCTAATTAATTAGATTAATTAATTAAGTTTAAATAAATCCAGCCAGTTTGAATCTCAGCCGTTGGATATGGCGCGGGTCAATCACCTCCAGATTTTGTTTGAACCTCAGCCTCTGGATTTGCATACTTCTCATAAATTCAATTTTTATTTCATTTTATTTGATTTATCTTTTACGAATTATTTAAAATAGCAAAACACATTTAAAAATTCTGAAATTTTTTGTCAAGCATTTCATTAATTTTCAGAACCCAAAAATATTTTTATTTTTATTTTTTGCATTAAAAATTATTTTTAAATCATTTAAATGTTTATTTTTAATTAGTTAATGAAAATTAATTAATTAAAAATGCATTTAGGTATTTAAAAATTCCAAAAAAATTCACATTGCATTGCAAAACATTTAGAAACATTATCAAACCCTCAAACCAAATTTCTTTTTGGTTCTTGATGCATTTTGACAATTTTCATGGGAATTAAATTCATTTCAAGGCAATATTTTTGTTCAAACTTTGAAAAATCCATTCTGCCTAACCCTTGAGAGTTTGATAATGGTTCTTCTTGCATTGCATCCTTTATATCATGTAGTTTATAGGGTAAAATTGATTTGGATCCATCTTTCATTTTCAATTTATTTTGCATTTTTCATTGTGAGACACCCCAAAACCCTAGCCAACTTAGGGAATTCATAACTTGCACTAGGTTAAGAGTTGGATCCCCTCCTTTGGGCAGTGAACTTGTATAGGTTTAGGGTTCCCCTAATCCCATTTTCAATTTTTTATCATGCCTTATGCTTCTGATTTTGGAATTTTGCATTGCATGTTGTATGTAAACCCTAATTTGTGCCTTCCTTTGCATCCATCTCTCATTTGCTTGCATTAAAGAACTTGCCTTGACATTTTGTGCATCCACATGATTCATAATACATCTTGGGACATATTAGAATCATGTTTGATCATTACATATTTCATTTGCCATGTTATCTGTTCATTGCATTTCATAAACATTCATGAATCTTTATGGTTCAAAGCATGCCTCATTTGCATCCTCATCCTTGTATGCTCACTCTCATCTCTTGTCATGTGTTTTTATCATCTCTTAGCATCATTAACATCATGTTTATGCTTCCGACTTTGGTTTGCATCATGACATTTCATCTCATTTGTATTGCATTTCATTTCTTTTGCTAACTTTTCAGGTGGTAAGTTGTTTTGAGAAGTGAATTTGCCTTCACTTCTCACAATCTCTTCTCATCTCTCTTGCATCATTGTTGCATCCTATCTTGTGTATTGGATTGATCTTGCTCATTCATGTTCATATCTTACTTTCTTCCTTCAAGCAACTTGTCTTCTTAAGTGAAACAAGTTGTCTTGCTTCCCTCTGCTTCTTTCTCTTTTCATCTGCTTCTCTCCTTGGTGGCTCTTTGAAGACTCTTTGTCTCTTAAGCCTCACAAACCCTAGGACCTCCAATTATGATAACAATTAGGGCTTGATTAGTTCCCCATTTAGTTTTTCCTTTGTGTCATCTTTGAGTTTTCTCTTCTCATCTCATAATCAAGGACTAAACCCTAAAGGTTTTAAGGCTTTGTGATTAAGCTTATGCCTGCATCCTTCTATTAGGATGGAGTGTATAACTTTAATCCTAAGTGTTAAACCCTTAATGTGTTTAAATCCTCTAATCAATTCACCTAATAATCATCAAGACATTAAGCTTGTAACTTGGGCCTTGCATTAGGGTTCTAATTCTTCCTTAATTGGTTATGAAGGACTAACCCTAGTGTTAATGGACAAGTCCCCCTCAAGTTGTCTTACAAACCTTAAAATCCACTTCTTAATCTTATCATTAACTAAAATCCACTTTAATAAAGGCTTTGTTTTGTCATGAGTTTAATCCCTAATCATGGATTAAGTTGAGGAGCCTTCCTCAGCTTAAATGTTCTCATCTATTATCCTTCTATTAGGATGGTGTAATGAGTTCATTAAATCCTTGATTATGGCTTAAACTCATTACTTAACACTAAACAAAAACAACAAAAACATCTAAATAATTATAAGTAGGTTAATGATCTTAATCCTACATCATGGTGATTAAGTGTGAGGTGTTTATCTCATGCTTAAGATACTCTCATTACCCCTAATCAGAGGGAAGATGTGATGAGTTTACTAACCCATTGGTTTAGGCTTAAGCTCATTAACTTATGACAAACTTCAACAAGCAATAAAAGATTGAAAACACAAAAAAAAAAACAATAATCGTATCCTCCGGGATTCTCTTCTCATCATATTCACTCACAAACGAGAACTCGCTTCTTCCGTCTAATGCAAGACAGTTTGCACCTGAGCCAGACAGGTCATACACTTTAGCATAGACAAGTAAGCAGTTCACAAGTCAATTTATCTTTCAGTCTCTTTGGGTCGAACTACGGTGTTCTGACTTCCTCATTGCACGAGAGGATACGTAGGCATAACTTAACAGTTATCGAACAAAAGTCTCTGTATATTCCCCATCCTTCCAGCATTATCCTTTTAGCATCATTATCTTGAGCATTTCACTCCTATTCTTACACTGACACTTCTCTTATACACTTCACATTTATTTTACACTGACACTTGCATTCTTTCTAGCTTTGATACACAGATTGCACTGACACTACCCCTTTAAAACACAAATCTTTCAAGCGTGGATCCCGTCGAGTACGACGGACAATCTGGGTGCTAATACCTTCCCAGATTGTAACCAACCCCCTTTCTCAGTTTCTCTGGTTCGCAACCGTCTTATCCATATCTTTCTAGGTCTATGCAGCAATACCTTTCCTTCGGGATACAAATGCCTAGCTGGCGACTCTATTCATTCCTTTCTCATTTCGCCGACCGTTCGCGTCTGTACCCCTCATGACCAGGTGTCATTTGGTGGGAGCGACAATCCGGAGTTTCAATAGATATCACAAAATATCAAGGTATGGTTGGTTCATTGTTATATTTGATGGCAAGCCATCCTGACATTATGTTTAGTGTATGTTTGTGTGCACGCTTTCAAGCAAATCCGAAGGAATCACATATCACCGTCGTAAAGAGGATTATGAAGTATCTCAAAGGAACAACGAACGTCGGACTATGGTATCCAAAAGGTTATATATGTTCCTTGATTGGTTATTCTGATGCTGATTATGCAGGATGGAAGACGGATAGAAAAAGCACAAGTGGTACTTGTCACACTCTAGGGAATGCACTAGTGTTGTGGGCATGCAAGAAGCAAGCATATGTCACACTTAGCACTGCCAAAGCGGAGTACATTGCAGCAGGAAGCTGTTGTGCACAGATTTTATAGCTTAAGCAACAACTTCTTGATTATGGTGTAGATCTCGGTTTCATTCCTCTTCGATGCGATAACACCAGTGCCATCAACATCACAAAGAACCAGGTCATGCATTCAAGGACAAAGCACATAGGTATCCGACACCATTTCCTTCGAGATCACGTGCTCAACGGAGATGTAGATGTTACATTCATGGATACACATAACTAACTTGCCGACATATTCACAAAACCATTGGCTAAAGAGAAAATTTTCAAGATTCGGCAAGAACTTGGTATTCTCAATGAAGGTGACATCAAACCTTTTCTTAAAATTTCTTGTTATGTGGTATAGTAGCTTAAAATATGCTTATCCTTAATAACAAAGGTTGGACTACCGTTAAAAGTTAGAGAGTCCCAAGTATCTTTAAAAAAGGTCTGAAAATCCATATGATCAATCCAGCAGCTAAAAACATGAAAGGTTTAAGACTTGAGTTAAAAAAGCTAGATTTAATCTAGATCGAGCAATGATCTAAAATATTACGTTTGCCAATAAACTGAGCCTTAAAGTCCCATATATCTATGAGTAATTCGTCAACAAGAAATCTGTCAAGTTTGCTACAGCTCAAGCCATTAGAGTTGAACCAAGAAAACCGATTTCCCATAAAAGGAAGGTTAATCAACTCCACATCTCTAATAAAAGAAATGAACTCCAAACACTTACTAAAAGAAGAGATCCTCCTACCTTTTCTATCAACACTCGATTTCACAGAATTAAAATCTCCACCTATAATCTAGTTATCACCCGAACAACTCAATCAACTCCACATCTCTAATGAATGAACTAAACTCCAAACACTCACTGAAAGAAGAGATCTCCTACCTTTTCTCTCAACACTCAATTTCACAAAATTAAAATCTCCATCTATAATCTAGTTACCACCCGTACGACTGATTTTAAGATCGATTAAAGACCAAAGTCTTCTTTTATCTCTTAACGCGCGTGGAGAATACACATTGGCTACGTACATGTTAATACCTCTCCATATCGGATTAGAATATAAAATATCATTACCTCTAAAAGACGCAACAGGTTGAAACAAATAATTTCTCCAAATTGTGAGAATACATCCCGATATACCTTCAGACCCACAATCAGACCACCCAAAATTCTCACTAACCCATATACTCTTGACTTTGAAATTTAAGATACTAGGAGACTTAGTTTCTTGAATCAAACACATATCAGCTTTACCTTCTGCAAGAGTATTACAAATCATCGTTCTTTTAAGAAGTAAGCTACACCTACACACATTATAAGATACAATAATCATTTATCACAATTTTCCATAACCTTCATGTTAGAGAAAATTCTGCTATCTCTCTCTTCTAAGTCCCGATAGAACTTGTAAAACCTTTCTTATTAACATCAACAATACCCAGGAGTTTGACATCTTTTCTAACCATACGAGGGACATCTTCCATAAATTCTAAGAACCTTTGATTATTCATGCGTATATCTGATTCATCAACAGAAAAACCCTGATTTACCTTCCTTGAGACCTGCAGAACCAACGGTCTCAGGAATTGGAGGAAGCGACAAAAACTTCTTAGTTTGATTCTGTAGAAGCATGCTTCAACCTCAAGATTTTGATGAAGATAACAAGCTTCGAGTCCATTCTATGATTGCAAAAAGTCACAAGGTTTCAATGAGGTCAAGTAAAAGGATATGCATCATCAATGGAAATGACAATATGTGAATCAAGATCCATATGCAAATGATCATAAGTTTTCAAGACTTAGACACAAATTTAAGGTATATCAAAACTCACCTCTTAATTGATATACTAGTGTTCAATAATATTACCTTATGTTAACATATTGCATACATTAATTTAAATAAGTTTTGAAATGGTTTAACACTTTAAAATTAAGTATTTTTCTGAATTTTAACAGTGTTAATCGGTTAACCCTTTTGGTTAATCGGTTAACGGTTCAATTTTTCAAATTCTCAGTTAACCGGTTAACACAGTATGAACTTTGAAAAATGATTTTCTTTTAATTTGAAATATTTTTTAAATGTTATACCTTTCCATAGCTTTTTTCATAAACATTGATACCCCTTTGAATGAGTGTTTTAAAAGATATATATTTTGAAATTTTAAAAATGAAAAACATCTCCTAGAACTTTCATAAAATCTTAGTAAATCAATTTCACTTATTTCAAATATTTTCAAATATTTTAAAGAGTGCTCATACTTGTTCATAATTGTTCATACCATTTCATATCCAAAACTTTAAACACTTGTATTGATATTCTGAAGTGATTTTGATTCAAGGAGAAGATCAATCAAGGATTGATATTATATCTTTCATCTTATTCTCAAAAACAAACTTAAAGGAATTATTTCTTTATTGACTTGTGATCCAGGATTGTTGGACACAAGGGTTGGTGTTGCAAGAGGATTGTTCTTGCACACTTGGTTGTTGTATATTTGTTAGAAAGTAGGCTTCATTGGTTTATGGTGTGATAGGTTGTACAATCTAAAACTATAATAAAATCTCTTACGAGATGTAAGGGGACTGGATGTACCTTCAGTTTGTGAAGGGAACCATGATATTTTTTGGTGTCGTTTAATATCTGCTTTATCGCTTTTATAACCTAGATACTTAGAGAACAAAAATTCATCCACCGATAAAATAACCGAAATTTTTTATAAGGCCTAATTCACCCCCCCTCTTAGGTTAATCCAGAAACTACAGATTTAGATCGGGTTAAGTGGGAAGAAGAAAAAGAATGAACAAGAATTGAGTAATATGAAATGGAATAAGGGATTTGAAGGCTCTGATATAAATCTGAGATAAATATTATCTTTTTCCCTTTAACAACTTTCAGTGGCCCTGTAGGACAAAAGGAAGAAAGAGAAATTGGATCAGACCCAGAAGACAAGCCACCTACTAAATCCGACCCAACATCAAGGCCCAAAGGTGTGATAAATCCATATATAACTTAAGGTACAAAAAAACCATCTCTATCATCAGATAAAGTATGGCCCACCAATACCAATTTGTCCTCAACAAAAGGCACAACCTTAGGAATTGACACAACCTCGGTCGTAGCCCCCAAAACATATACATCACATGCCAAAGGGTTTTCCCTAAAGGACGTTTTATCAAAGGTTTCTTTAGATCCATCTACCAAAGAATCACGAACATGGAAAACAAGCTAGTAAGCATAACTTGTAACATCCCAAAGTCGATTTGATTTAATTGATGTGTTTGTTGTGTATTTTGATGAAATTGTTGATGATTTGATGTTTGTGGGAATTTTAGTGTGACTTAATATTTTAATAATATTAGGATATTCAGTATAGTGGGTTTATTTGATTATTTGAGATTACATAAATTAAATAAGGATAAATTAGATAGTAAGGGTATTTAGGTCTTTTGGTAAAGGATTAGTGAGGGTAAGACGGGAAAAGACTAAAGAGGTCCTAGGGGCAAGAGTGACAAAAAAGTAAAGTTGGGTTTTGTATGATCATTTGGAATGATTGCACTTTTAGAGAGAAAGGAGAAGAGCTATGGGGAAGAAAGCTAGGACTTGGAGGTTTGGGAGATTTTCGAGAAGTTATCGAAAGGATTACAAAACCTAAGGTATGCGGTATATTTTTTGTTCGATATTGTAATGTAGAGATAAAATTTTGGGGTTTTGAGGTGAAATTTTGGGATCAGGTACGTGATGTCGAATGAGATGTTTAAACACTTGAAAACTTGACTAAAACTTAAAGTGCAGGAAAGTTAAACAACACAGGAAATTGTTAACCCAGTTCAGTGTGTAACCACACTTACATCTGGGGGCTACCAAGCCAGGAAGGAAATCCAATATAAGTAATATTAATTCTAGACTTAAACCACTCAGTTTAATATTTCACTTAATATCTACCCAAGGCAATTTCTACCTAAGACACAACTTAGATATGAGTACCAACTCACTCCCCCTCAATCACACAGTGATGTGTTTACAAGTTTAATAAAATTGAAGTCATACTTCAAACAAAACAGCTTGATCTTACTTCACAGTTTCAATCAAGACACAAATACACTTTTGCTTAAAAGCTCATAAAGTGGTACACATTAACAACCTGCTATTAAAACACAAACACCCTATTTTGTCTTCTTAATTTCGTACTCTATTCTGAGAGTTTCTGTTGCTTAAATAGGTGTTTGGATTTTGGGCTTTCTGTAGGTTTATCCAATCCTGATACGCATGTTGCCATCACCTTGAATTAGGGTTTGTTACTTCCTTAATTCTAGGTGATTCAGTTCTTCTGATTATACTGAAGTCATATAACAAATCTCCCTACAGATGCGCATTCTTCTGTTTTATCCATCCATTATTAATTCCAGATAACTTCCCTGAATTTACTCAGTTCTGTTAATCATTAATTAAATCTGGTAGCAGGTTTGAGATGTCACAACATCTGGTGTGACATCCTGAAAACTGAACTTACTTCATTTACTGATACAATGTCACAACATCTGGTGTGACATCCTGTAAATTGAACTTACTTCATTAACTGATACAATGTCACAACATCTGGTGTGACATCCTGAATTAAATTCATTTACTTATACTCTGTTTGATAATGTCACAACATCTGATGTGACATCCTGAATTAAGTTCATTTACTTATACTCTGTTTGATAATGTCACAACATCTGATGTGACATCCTGAACTAAATTCAACACTTCTTTTTGGTCAAAAATAATGCCAATTCTAAACATCTACAAACTCCCCCTTTGTCTAATTTTTGGCTAACATACTTTTCTGGTTTATCAGAGTGCAGCCGAGTTTCTTTTATCAGAGTACAACAGTTCTTTTATGTTGAGTCATGTGTGAGTCATTTACTCCCCCTCAAACCTACATGTGTTCAGACTTGTTGCAACAGAAATTTTTCAATAAAAACACAGCTTTAGTTCAGAAGCAAACAAAAGTCATTTTTTTTTCATTAATCAGTAAGCTGCATCATATATTGTTGTTGTTCAGTTCTCTTCTCCCCCTTGTTAGACATAAATTGGGGCCAAATTTTACATTGACAGAGAGAATTACAAAATCAAATTCAAAATACAATGCTGAAGCAGACATTACATATTCCTCACATACATGTTTCACTCAGAATCCTCATATTCAATGTCTTCCTCTTCTTCAGTTTCCTCATCAGAATCAGCAGCCTTCTGAGCAGTCTCTTCAATCTCCATCCTTTGGATAATCTCCTCAAGCTTCTGCTTCCTGGCATCCAGCTCTTTGCAGGTGTTCTTCATCTCAGCAATCAAAGCAGCTTTGGATATTGGAGACTTTGCCTTTGAAGTTCCAGCAGATGTCCCAGAGGGAGCTTCAACATCAGCTGCATGATGACTTAAGAACAACTTGTAGTGGAAGGCCAGAGGACTTTCTCTTTTGCAGATTGAGTCCTTCTCAGTGAGGATACCTGGATACTGACTAAGTATTATTCCACACAGCAAAGAAGTGAAGGCAATGGGCAGCTTTGTTGCAGATGTTCCAGCATGCTTCAATGTCTGATCAAAAATATAGGCCCCAAAATCCAGCTTTTTTTGGGTGCCCACAGCATATATGAACCTGCCCAATCCAGTTGCTATTGAGGAGGTATGGTTGGTAGGGACCCAGTTTGCAGTGCCAATCCTATGCAGCATTGCATACTTTCTTGTTAGCAAGCTAACAGAAAGTTTCCCTTTAACTGGACAAGTCTTGACCTGATTGGCAGTGATGACCTTGCACACCTGGTTATCTGTCTTTCCCAGCTCATTAGGTCCATCAGATTCTCTTCCTAGATAGTGGTTGATAACCCTAGGAGAGAATTCCACACATCTCCCTCTTACATACACCTTTCTGAAGTCAGCTGACTTACCATCAGCACAGTCTTCTTGAAGGTTGACAATAAATTCCTTGACTAGCAGCTCATAGCAAGGAGAGAAGTTTGACACTGTTTTGAATAAGCCAGCAGAAGAGATGAGATCAATTACCTCAGTGCACTCAAGTGCATTGCTGCTCAGCTCTCTTTCAAGTGCTACCCTTCTTTGGTAGACAAATTTCCATCTGCTCACACTTGACACATGATGGAATGAAATGTTTTCCAGAGGAGCTTCTGGAACAGCAGTGGAGGACCTTGAAGGTGCTGGTTTCTTCTTTGGTGGGGATGTTGGGACATCCTCTTCAACATCTGAATCTGGAGGGGTGACAGCTTTCCTCTTCTGTGTATTCACCTTGCTCCATTGTTTGGTAGGACCAAAAGCAACTTTAGCTTTATCCTTCTTTGGTGTAGGTTGCTTCTTCTCAGGAGTTGCATGTCCTGCAGTCTTCTTTTCCTTCCTAGTCCTAAGCCTTTTGGCTATGCTAGGGTTTACAGAAGCAATGATTTCTGTGTCAGAATCATGCTCTATGTTTACAACAGGAGGAGGTTGAGCAGTCTCCTCTTCAGCAGGTGGATCAACAGAGGCTTGATCATCAGTGGAGGCCTTGTGCTGGTCCTCAGATGTTTCATCATCACCATCATTGGAGGCCTTTTGCTGGTCCTCAGATGTTTCATCAGCATCATCAGTGGAGGCCTTTTGCTGGTCCTCAGATGTTTCAACATCTATTGGGACATCCTGTTGAGCAAGAGTTTCCTCTTCATCCAGATTTTGTTGTTCTTCTTGTGGAGCTGACATGGTGTTCAGAGGGATAGATATACCACTCACAAATATTTGCTCAGACAAAATCTTGTTCACCAGTTCCTTTATAGAATCATCCACATATTCAGAGGCTTTTGGAGTGGTGTTTGATGATGAAGGCTTCCCTTTGACTTTGCTGAATACAGGTTCCTTTGCCCTTCTCACAGTAGGGGTTCTTGGCTTTTGAGCAAGAGGAACACTTCCTCTGATTTCGTCTATTGGAGTTGAATCCATAGGTACCACAGAGATGGGGGTTGCATGTACCACATCTTCTTGATTGAGGATTTCTTCAGAGAGGTTAGGGTTTTGATGTTGAGCGATTTTCGAATGTGGTGGAGGAAGAGGTTAAGATTGATTGAGTTTGATGATCTCTGAAAGTCAGCTATAGCATGCAAGTTGTTTTGAGAGAATGATGAGAAGATGAATAGCTGAGAGTAAGCTGATATTTTTATAAGAGTCGTTACCTGGAGAAATTTTAGGAGTAGAATACACAGAGTGCTTGACTAGACTAGTGTTGCCATCTGGTGATCATGCCACACGATGTCATATGACATGTTGGAACATCTCCATAACTGCTATACTTCACATAAGCAGATCCCCAATTTACCCCTTAGGTTTTCAAACTGGGTAGCATCCAAGGCTTTAGTAAATATATCAGCCAATTGCAGATTTGTAGCTTCATGTTCCAGTGAAATCACTTTCTCCCATACGATCTCTGATGAAATGATGCCTGATATCAATATGCTTGGTCCTGCTATGTTGGATAGGATTCTTTGATATGTTAATAGCACTTAAGTTGTCACAGTACAATGTCATGAAATCTTGTGGGACATTGTACTCTGTGAGCATTTGCTTCATCCAAACCAACTGTGAACAACTGCTACCAGCTGCAATATATTAAGCTTCAGCAGTAGATAAGGAAACACAATTTTGTTTCTTACTGAACCAAGAAATCAAATTGTTTCCTAGAAAGAAGCATCCTCCTGATGTGCTCTTTCTATCATCTGCACTTCCAGCCCAATCAGCATCACAGAAGCCAGTTAGAATTGGTTCACATCCATGGGAGTACATTATGCCATAGTCACAAGTACCATTGACATATTTCAGAATTCTCTTGACTTGGTTTAAATGGCTAACTTTTGGATCAGCTTGATATCTTGCACATACACCTACTGCAAATGCTATGTCTGGTCTGCTAGCAGTTAGATATAATAAGCTTCCAATCATGCTTCTATATAGGCTTTGGTCCACCTTCTCACCCTTGTCATCCTTTGTCAGCTTTAAGTGAGTGGGGGCAGGAGTTCTTTTATGACTTGCACTATCCATCCCAAACTTCTTCACAGTGTTCTTGGCATACTTGCTTTGGGATATGAACATTGAATCTTCCATCTGCTTGATTTGCAGTCCAAGAAAGTAGGTTAGTTCTCCTACTAGGCTCATCTCAAATTCAGATTCAATTTGAGTGACAAAATGTTTAACCATCCTGTCTGACATCCCACCAAAGACAATGTCATCAACATATATTTGAGCAATCATGACATTTCCTTCTTCATCCTTCACAAACAAGGTTTTGTCTATTCCACCTTTTCTGTATCCTTGTTATGTGAGAAAAGTAGTCAGCCTTTCATACCATGCTCTTGGGGCCTGCTTCAGTCCATAAAGGGCCTTCCTTAGTTTGTACACATGGTTTGGATAGCTTGGATCAACAAATCCCTTAGGCTGTTCTACATATACCTCTTCATTAAGATATCCATTTAGAAAGGCACTCTTCACATCCATTTGAAATAACTTGAACTTCAGAATACAAGCAATTCCTAGAAGTAGTCTTATTGATTCAAGCCTTGCTACTGGTGCAAAGGTTTCATCAAAGTCTACTCCTTCAATTTGTGTGTATCCTTGAGCTACAAGTCTAGCTTTGTTCTTTGTAACAACTCCCTGCTCATTTGACTTGTTCTTATACACCCATTTAGTGCCACTCACATTTATGTCATCAGGTCTAGGAACAAGATCCCACACTTCATTCCTTGTGAACTAACCTAATTCTTCTTGCATAACACTAATCCAGTACTCATCATTAAGAGCTTCCTTGATGTTTTTAGGTTCTATTTTTGAAACAAAACAGGAACCTGAAATCACCTCTCTTGATCTAGTGCTTACACCTCTGTTGGGATCACCAATTATTAAATCTTTGGGATGATCCTTCTGAATTCTGATGGAGGGAGGTTTGCTGAATTGTTCTATCCTTGCTTCAGTTTGATTGAAGTCATGATGATCACTCTTTAATTCAGCTTCAGTCTGACTGTCAGCAGATGTTCCAACATCATCTGTAACATCTGCAGGGGTATCATCAATTATCACATTTATGGACTCCATGATAACCTTGGTTCTAGAATTAAATACTCTATAGGCTCTGCTGTTTATAGAGTATCCAAGAAAAATCCCTTCATCACTTTTAGGATCCATTTTTCTTCTTTGCTCCCTATCAGCCAGAATATAGCAGTTACTTCCAAACACATGGAAGTACTTAACTGTGGGCTTTCTGCCCTTCCAGATTTCATAGATTGTGGACAAGGTTCCTTTCCTTAAAGTGACTCTATTATGAATGTAACAAGATGTGTTCATAGCTTCATCCCAGAAGTACAATGGTAACTTTTTAGCATGGATCATGGCTCTTGCTGATTCTTGGATAGTTCTGTTCTTCCTTTCAACAATCCCATTCTGTTGAGGAGTAATAGGTGAAGAGTATTCATGATTGATTCCTTCTGAAGAACAGAAATCTGAGAATTGTTGATTCTCAAACTCCTTTCCATGGTCACTTCTTATTTTGACCACACAACTTGCTTTTTCTCTTTGTATTCTTTGGCATAAATCTTTGAATACATCAAATACATCAGACTTTTCTTTAATAAAATTTATCCATGTATACCTTGAAAAGTCATCAACCACCACATAGGCATACCTCTTACCACCAAGGCTCTCAACCTGCATAGGTCCCATAAGATCCATATGCAATAATTCCAAAACTTTGGAAGTTGTCATATGTTGGAGCTTTGGATGGGACATCCTGGTTTTCTTGCCTATTTGACATTCACCACATATCTTGCCATCATCAATCTTCAGTTTAGGAATGCCTCTCACATTTTCCATAGATATGATCTTCTTTATGCCTCTGAAATGAAGATGACCCAGTCTTTGGTGCCATAGTTTCACTTCTTCTTCTTTGGCTAAAGAGCAAGTTGAAGTGAGACTGAAATCTTGAGGTTCCCACATATAACAGTTGTCTTTAGATCTGGCTCCTCTCATGACAACCTTCTGTTCTTTATTAGACACTATGCATTCAGTTTTGGTAAAGTTTACACTGTAACCTTGATCACATAATTGACTTATGCTGATCAAGTTAGCAGTCAATCCTTTTACCAGTAGCACATCATCTAGTCTTGGTACATCTGGACAGTCCAAGGTCCCACCTCCCTTGATTTCTCCTTTCGCTCCATCTCCAAAGGTTACATATCTGGATGAATATGACTTTAAGTCTACTAGCAGATTCTTCAATCCAGTCATGTGCCTTGAGCATCCACTGTCAAAGTACCAGTGTTCTTTAGATGATACTCTTAGAGATGTATGAGCAATGTACGCAACACCCTTCTTTGACCATTTGTATTGAGGTTTCCTTTGATGACTCTGCCCTGTGTAATGTCCATACTTTCTTTATGATCTCTGTCTTCTGCTTAGGGGGTTGTTGATATCTTTGATTTTGATGTCCATGCTGCATTTTCTTTGTAGCCTCTATCTTCTGCTTATGGGGTTGCTGATATATCTGATTTGGATATCCATGCAACTTGTAACAATGAGGTTTGATATGACCAAACCTTCCACAATAATGACATCTCCATCTTTGATACTTCTTTTTCATCATGGTCTTTTCATGATGTTGAGACATCTGTTGGGACATTATGTTTGACTTTATGTTCTTTTTATGATGTTGGAGCATCTGTTGGGACATCTTGTCTGACTTTAAGAAATTTGAAGTAGCTTTGTTGGTGCTAGCCTCAACCTGTTTAGCTTTGTTAAATCCCAGTCCAGTTTTATCACCTGAATGGTTATTGTTGTTGAGAATAACATCCAGTGTGTTTAAGCTACTGTTCAGCATTCTAACAGATTTGGACATGTGCTCCAACTTGGAGTTGTGAAGACTTACTTCACTTTTCAAAGTGTCAATGATCTCTAGATCCCCTGTTTTTTCAGTCTTTAGTGCCTCAATCTGCTTCTTCTGCTTTATACTCTCCATGCATATTTCAGTGCTCCTTTTAACCAGCATCTTGTATGATTCTTCTAGCTCTTCAAAAGTCAGCTCCTCATCACTGGATCCACTCTCAGAATCACATACTCCAGCTAGAGCAGTGATATGCTTTGTTGATTCTTCTTCTGAATCACATCCTGAGTCTTCATCAGACCAGGTCACAGAAAGACCTTTCTTCTGCTTCTTCAGATAAGTAGGGCATTCAATTCTGATGTGTCCATATCCTTCATATCCATGGCATTTAATCCCTTTATCTTGATTGGTCATTTCATCATAATTTGACCTTCTATTAGCATCATAAGGTCTTTTATTCTCAGAAGAGTTTGAGTTTCTTCCACTTGGTCTGGACTTGCCATCCATTTTACTGAGAATCTTATTGAATTGTCTTCCAAGCATAGCAATGGTTTCTAATAAACTTTCTTCAGGTTCTGCTTCAATGTTTTCTTCTTCTTTATCAGTATTTGACACCAAGGCTATGCTTTTGTTCTTCTTTACAATTGTGTCATTCATTCCCATCTCAAATGTTTGAAGGGAACCAATGAGTTCTTCAACCTTCATTGTGCATATGTCTTGTGCTTCTTCTATTGCTGTGACCTTCATGTCAAATCTTTTTGGTAAATATCTAAGAATCTTTCTTACCAGCTTTTCATCAGTCATCTTTTCTCCTAAAGCACTAGAAGTATTGGCTATTTCCAAGATGTTCATGTAGAACTCATGAATTGTCTCATCTTCCTTCCTTCTTAAGTTTTCAAACTTGGTGGTGAGAAGTTGAAGTCTTGACATCTTCACCTTTGATGTTCCTTCATGAGTTGTTTTGAGAGTGTCCCAAACATCTTTGGCCAGCTCACAGTGATGCACAAGTCTGAATATATTCCTATCAATGCCATTGAATAAAGCATTTAAGGCCTTGGAATTGCCAAGTGTTGAATCTTCTTCCTCCTTGCTCCATTCTTCTTCAGGGGTCAACACTTTTGCTCCATCTTTGTTGTCTTGGACAGGGTGTTCCCATCCTTTGTTGACAGCTTTCCAGGCCCTATTGTCAAGTGATCTTAAGAATGCTACCATTCTTGGCTTCCAGTAGTCATAATTAGATCCATCCAATATAGGTGGTCTATTTACTGATCCTACATCTCTGTCCATGTTTCCAGAATTTGTAGTCCCTAGATCTCACCCAGTATAAACAGGCAGGGTGCCTGCTCTGATGCCAATTGAAATTCTGGGATCAGGTACGTGATGTCGAATGAGATGTTTAAACACTTGAAAACTTGACTAAAACTTAAAGTGCAGGAAAGTTAAACAACACAGGAAATTGTTAACCCAGTTCAGTGTATAACCACACTTACATCTGGGGGCTACCAAGCCAGGAAGGAAATCCAATATAAGTAATATTAATTCTAGACTTAAACCACTCAGTTTAATCTTTCACTTAATATCTACCCAAGGCAATTTCTACCTAAGACACAACTTAGATATGAGTACCAACTCACTCCCCCTCAATCACACAGTGATGTGTTTACAAGTTTAATAAAATTGAAGTCATACTTCAAACAAAACATCTTGATCTTACTTCACAGTTTCAATCAAGACACAAATACACTTTTGCTTAAAATCTCATAAAGTGGTACATATTAACAACCTGCTATTAAAACACAAACACCCTATTTTGTCTTCTTAATTTCGTACTCAATTCTGAGAGTTTCTGTTGCTTAAATAGGTGTTTGGATTTTGGGCTTTCTGTAGGTTTATCCAATCCTGATACGCATGCTGCCATCACCTTGAATTAGGGTTTGTTACTTCCTTGATTCTAGGTGATTCAGTTCTTCTGATTATACTGAAGTCATATAACAAATCTCCCTACAGATGCGCCTTTTTCTGTTTTATCCATCCATAAGTAATTCCAGATAACTTCCCTGAATTTACTTAGTTCTGTTAATCATTAATTAAATCTGGTAGCAAGTTTGAGATGTCACAACATCTGGTATGACATCCTGAAAACTGAACTTACTTCATTTTCTGATACAATGTCACAACATCTGGTGTGACATCCTGTAAACTGAACTTACTTCATTAACTGATACAATGTCACAACATCTGGTGTGACATCCTGAATTAAATTCATTTACTTATACTCTGTTTGATAATGTCACAACATCTGATGTGACATCCTGAATTAAGTTCATTTACTTATACTCTGTTTGATAATGTCACAACATCTGATGTGACATCCTGAACTAAATTCAACACTTCTTGTTGGTCACAAATTCTGCCAATTCTAAACATCTACATGAGGTATAGTTTTCGGGTTGTGGGGTTTTGTTGATGAATTGCTTTATGATGATGATTTTTTGATGATTTTGATGAATATAACGATGCTATGTGATGTGTATGATGTTAGTATGAGTAATATTGAGCATGGTCATGATTTTCTGCTATGTTATTGCTGAAAGACTGGTTTTGTTGAGTTTTATCGTAGAAGGGCGATTCTAAATTCACAGAGTTTTTCGAGGAATTGTGAAGCTCGCTTAGTGAGCTACAACTCTCTTAGCGAGCAAACAAGAATTATCAAAACCAAAAACCCGTGATTTGGTCGCTTAGCGAGGAGCCTAGCTCACTTAGCGAGATCTGACATGTTTTGTAAAATTATTTAATTCAGAAAAATTAGATAATTGATGTGCCTTGTTGTTTTAAGTTGTTATGATGTTTCAGTGATGTTGTGTGATGTGTCTAGAGGCTATATGAGTAAGACTTGGTGATAAAATGATGTATGATGAATTTAAGAGTTTGAAGGGTTTATGAGTTATGATGACATGATGTAGAACAAGAGGTTAAATGAGTGAGTAATGTGATGATTGATGATGAATGCGGATGCAAAGCTTATGATTTTATGATGATGATGATGTGTGTATTATTGCATCTTGCATTCATGACATTGATTTATGAGGGTACTTTGGTCCATTGGTAGCTTCAATCCCATTGTGTGGATTGGAGTGATATGATGTTATGATGTTGCTCCCTTGTTGAGGGTTGATGGCCTATTGTCCATCCATGAGTATGTTTCGGTACCACATGCATATTAAGAGGTGCAATTTCATTCTAACTGACATAGCATGAATTGCATTGAGCTATGTAATAAGGTGATGTAATTGAGGTTGTGAACATGTGATGTATTTGATGATGTGAATGAATGAGTCGTATGATGATTTGATTGTGTTTTGTGAATCCATGATTATAAATTCACATTTTTTTATTAATTTATTGAATGTGAATTTTACTCACCCTGCCTGCTTCTGGTGATGGTCTATTATGCCATCCTTCAGATACTCAAGGTTAGCTCGATCTGCGTTTAGCTCGGAGTTAGAGAGTTTGTCGTTGTAGTTAGAAGTGGAGTCCTGCTCTGTGTCCAGTAACATCGGGATGGGTTTCACTTAAGTTTATTTTTTATTTGAATTAAGATGTTATTTCCTTTGACCACTGTTGTTTTAAATGATGTTTTGGATTAAATTGTGAAGTTCTTTTTTTATTAAAGATGAAAGAAGATGTTTTGTTTCCGCTGCGTAGTTGTTGAAAATAGATTTGAAATGTTTCATGATTTTGTAACCCGTGTTATGGGACATGACTAATATGATGATTTTAAGATGTTTGAGTTATGAGGAATGTGATGCCTTTTTTATGATGAAATTCTGATATTTTAATTTAATTTTTTTTTACAATTATGTTGAGGTAGAAATGGTGTTACATTAGGGGTATCAGAGCAGGTTGATCTGTCAGTCGTGTCGTTGTCAATTTTGTCGGTTATTGTGTTTGAGTGTTTTGAGGTTGAGTTGTTTTCTGATGTTGTTGGTGATTTGTCGAATGGCTTCAAATTATGCTCTTACGGGTGCGGTAGTGTAGACACCCTAAATTTGCCCTCTGGTTTTTCTTCTTTGTCAGCTTTTCGTTTTGCATTCATACGCATTTTGCATATCATTTGCATAGGTTCCTAAGGCACGGGATCAGTGTTTCCTGAAGATTAGAGTTTCGCGTCCAATTTGCAAATTATCAGAAGAATTCAAGTCTTTGGTTATGCAGTCATCAATGGCATCATTCTATTATCGCTCTTGTCACAAAATCAGGGTTTATTTCCCTGGGTTTAATGGTCTACAAGGATTTTACGTCTGCAAGAATCATTCACTATGCCCATGGCCCATCGTCAGGCTATTCTCATCATCATCGAGTTACAAGGTTGTTTTCGTCTTCTCAACATCTCAGAAGCTCTCGTTTCCGTTCAAGGGGGATGAGGCCGTCACAATCCGATTCAGGATATCAAGCAGTGGTTCATTTGAGGATTGGTTCAAAATCAGGATTAATTCAGAGAGTTGTTCATTACGATTGGAAGTTGTTTGGTGGTGGTTGTGCCCATTGAATAAGTGGTTTCTGTGGAGAAGTTTGAGTTCAATTTTGGAATCATCTGTTCCTTAAATCAAGTTTTCATCACCCTTTTGTTCATAATATCCATTTTATTTCTAACCAGCGTCAGTTTCTCATATTCGTTTTTCACTTGTAAATATGTCTCGACCAACTAACCATTCATATCAAATTTCATTTCACTCTTTTGTTCATATCCAAAACCATTTTTTATTCCTAAAATCTTTTTTTATTATTATTAAAAAAAACCATGTCCATAGACCAAATCAATCAACCAAATTTCCATGTCCAAATTTATTCTCTAGAATTTAGTATCCAAACCTTTTATTTCCATCAATTTATATCTATTCTCTTTAACCATTTTACTATCCATATTCTATTGATTATTCACTTCCAGTAGCCCTTATATACATACAATCCATTTTTATTTTGTTCCACAAAATATTATCCATAAATATCATTACTCATTTTTCTATCCATTTTCATTTATATATTCACTCTTAAAACATTTCTTTTATTTATTAATCCCATTTGCCATTTTTTTATTAAACCCATCTACATAATTCATTATCCAAAGCCATTCATATTATATTATTCCTACCATCCATACAGTATAAGTTTCTGCACACAAAAAAAGAGAAAAAGAAAAAGAGGGAGCTTTTCGTCACACACAATAAACTCTTCTCACCACCAACCATTTCCACTCCAAGGGGCCCCACCAACACCAATCCCACCTTCGTATAACACAAGAATATCAACAATATGGCGGAGCCTAGACACCAATTACACTCACGTTTTCGTACCGCAACGCACCAACACGCCTTTTCCTCATATGTGTAACAAACTTTTGCAGCCATCAATTGCAAGCCTCACACAACAAAAACACACACACGCAAGGCATTCAGGGGATCCTCCCAGCTCACTCTCCGCACTACTACACACATGATTCTTCTTCACAGCAACAAAGACAAAACAAACTCACAATTTTCACCGTATTCCTCAACTCTGCACCCATTAATACCTCCATTCAAATCACCCTCATGAAAAAAAAATCTCAACTGTCTCACTGAACTTCGCCCTGTTTCATCAACACCTTCATACGCAGTATTAAACCGACACCATACCCTTCATCACCTTTGTTTCACGAACCAAGCAAAACAACCCCCTGCGGCTTGCAGCAAACAAACCATCACCATTTTCAGATTCCCGACGAACATAATATGAACAGATTCAATAACACTATCTTTAGACCCAGCCTCAAGCCTTTCCTCACTCTTGCACAACACTGACTCGCACAATCTTCCCCACCTTTATATCATATCAACACAATAATAAACCCAGCAAACCTACACAACCTCTTCAACCTTCTTCCGCCAACCACATCATCATCGCTCTTCTTCCCTTCTTCGACTCACCGCCTCTTCTTCAAATCCAGTCACCGCAAACAACACTCTCCTTCAGCATCACCTTTAGCAACCTCCATCCTACTTCAACAACTCACAACACACTTTCGCAAACGGAAACAGAACAAAGGAGAAGGAGATGAGATGGATTCGCAAGAGAGCTGAGAAAAGAGATGAAGAAATGGCTACCGAAAGTTCATCGCCATTGAGTTCGAAACCGACGGTGAAGGAAGATCTGAAACCGAGTAAGAGCGAAAAACCGCGAGTCTGAATTGACGAGCTTGGAGGCGAAGGTGATTTCAATCGAGAAATCAAAATCACAGAACAACAACATCAAAATAGCTTGAAACAGAAAACAGAATTAGAAGAAGAAGGTGAAGTGAGAGAAGTTGAACTGAGATCGTGTATGGCCTAGGAGATCGGAGAGAGCATCGACAAAGGAAGAGTTGATGGTACCGTGAAGCTTGAGATCACCAAGGTGATGTTGATAAGGGATCGTAGCGGCGGAGATAGCGATTGTTGGAGCTCCGGCGTTGTTTCGTTTTCGGCGATGGGAATCGTTCCTTTCACGGCGCCGTGGTTTGCACTGAAGAAGACGAGTCTCCTCTGTTTTTAGTTTGTTTGTTGTTAGTGCATAAGGAGAGTCTTCCATTTGTTGGTTCTTAGGTTTGGTTAAGCCCATGAGTTTTGTTTACAGACCTCACCCCCACATACCGCAGACACACTCCTTCATTATTGGTCATTGATGTTGTGCTGGGCCCAACAAATTTTTCTATCAGCACCCTTCTATCCAACACGGGCCTTTCCTCTTCCTTTGTTTTCTTGCTTGTTTTTTGCTTTGTTTAATTAATATTATAACTTTATTAATATTTGGTTAATAAATTTAGTTTTGTTAATTTTGATTTAGAATTTTAAAATAGGTTTGTTAATTAATCTTATTAATGTTTTTTTTAGTTTAGAACTTTATTAGAATTTTAATATAACTTTGATTTTGTAATCTTTGTTTAATTAGGTTTAATTAAATAGAATGGCGTTCTTAATTTTGGTTTTAGCTTGTGTTTAAGGTTTTGTAGGGTTATTTCTTGACTTCAAGGATGGCGGATTGGACTTCGTGATAACTTTGCAGTTGATTTGTTTGTTCAGGGATTGTTGACTTGTTAACGTTCGTGGAATTCTCGATGGTGGAAGCATATACTTAACTTTGGTCTGATGCCCTGATATTTGACAATTTGTGCTTGAACTGTTGAATCCGCTTCAGACTTGAAATTTCTTCCTGAGTTTCTCTTATACGAGGCAACGGACCTTCTCCGTTAGGTACCACTGAGGCCCGATTTCGCTTATTGCATGTTGTTGCATCTGGAAGTCCTACTGGTGTAGGCTCTGTTTGTGCATTATTCATCTTATCTCCATATCGCATACTCATCTCTTTATCTTATTTCTTCTTCATATCGCATTCTCATCTCTTCATCTTATCTTATTCCTCATCTTCTTCTTATTCTTTCTCGACTTGAGGTGTGCTTAGGCCACCATGGAGTTTCTCCTTTCATCTTTCTCTTCTTCTTTCTTTCTTCTTTAGGATAGTGAGCCTCACTAACCTAGGACCATCCGAGCATGTGAATATTAGGATTAGATTTTTCCCGTTAGTTTTTACCTTTATTCTCCTTTGGTTCTTCTTCTCTTCTCATCTTCAAATTCAATTCTAATTCACTTAATAAAGGTTGAGTACTTTCATGTGACATGGGACTTTGCTATGAGATACTTGCACGCGTTCTGTTTCGGGGCGAGGTGTGAGTCATCACTCGTGGTGGATAGGTCTTAGCATGAGTACCTCACAAAGAAAAGCTAAAAGAACACTTCTTAACCAAAAAACCACAAAAAGACTTAATAATGGTAATAGGTCAGTGTGCTTAAGCCTTCACTTATGGGACTAGCTTTGGGGATTTCCTCAATAGATAGGTGTGCCTCTTGCGCATTCCATTTCGGGATGATGTGATATGTACACATCCCATTGAGTAAGACTTAGGTACACTTACCTATGCAAACTCACACTCATAAAAGCTTCATAAAAAACACGAACAAACAATATGTGTCTTTCCTTCGGGAATTCTTTTCTCACCTCATTCGCTCCGTCCGCGAACTTGCTCCTACTTGTCACCTTGCAAGACGGTTACGCACTCGTCGTCCGAGTCTGCAACACCTGAGCAATGGCATAGGCAGTTCAAGCCTTTAATTCACAAGCAATTTCCTTTGGTACCCCTAGTTAGGGGAACTACGACGTCTCTGATCCTCATTATCCTGATGAGGTACGTAGGCAGCGGGGTAGGGCCCGTTCGAGCACAATCTTTATTTTCCCTACATTTTTCTCTTTGTTTTCTATTTCAGTTCATTTCAAGTTCATTTATTTTTCTTTTGCTGCAGTTTTCATACCCTCACCCTTTGAAATAGTTTCTTTTGCAAGCGTGGATCCCGTCGGGTTCGGCGGACGATCTGGGTGCTAATACCTTCCCAGGTCGTAACCGACTCCCGAACTCAGTCTCTTTGGTTCGTAGGACCTGTATCCTTCCTCTTTCTTTCTTCTGGTTTGTACAACATTACCATTCCCTTTCTTTTGGGATAAAAATGCCTGGCTGGCGACTCTATTCTTTTTTCGCGCCACTTTCGCGTTTGTACCAGGATGGAAATTCGGGGAGCGACAGGTAGCTGTACTTACTCAGGCTATGGCGCAGGACAATGTTCATGATGAATTTCATGCCTTGGGGGTATTTCAGAGGAATAATACTCCTAAGTTTGAGGGTACTCATGAACCAGAGAACGCGCATAAGTGGCTTAAGATTATTGAGAAAATTTTCAGGACTATGGCATGCTCTGATGCTTAGAAGGTGCATTTTGGCATCCACATGCTGGATGAAGAGGTTGAGGATTGGTGGGATAATATCCATCAGAGATTGGAAGGTGTTGGGGTTGCGATCACTTGGAATGTGTTCAGGAGGGAATTTCTAAGTAAGTACTTTCCTAAAGATGCTCGTGGTTAGAAAGAGGTTGAATTTTAAAGCTGAAGCAGGGAAGCATGATAGTGGCAGAGTATGCTGTCAAGTTTGAGAGGTTAATGGAGTTCTTTCCTCACTACAACCGAATGATGTTGAGTTGTCTAAGTGCTTGAAGTTTGAGAATGGGCTGATACTATAAATCAAGCAATCCATTGGGTGTCAGTAGATCCGCAGGTATGCTGAATTGGTGGATAATAGTAGGGTTTATGATGAGGATAGCCGAGCTCAATCTGCTCACTATAAGCAGGTGAGTGAGAAGAAGGACAAAGGTCAGTTTCGAGGGAAACATTATGCTACTCCAAACAACAAAGGGAAACCGAAGGTTAATGATGGGGAAAAGCCAAGTGGGGGAGCGGGTTCCACTCCTCTCAAGTGTTATAAGTGTGGAAAAGCGGGTCAAATTTGGTGAAGAGGGACATATCAGTACTCAGTGTCAGAAACCGAAGAAGGTTGCTACTACTGCTCAGACTACTGGTAGAGTATTTTCTTTGAGTGGCTCAAAATCTTAGAAGAAGGATAACTTAATTCGAGGTACTTGTTTTATTAATGATGTTGAGTTGGTTGCTATAATTGATACTTGTAACACCTCATATAATAAATACCTAGAATATCATTATACAAGAGTTTTATTGGTACGGACACCATCATAAGTGCCTAACATCATAATTCACATTCTTGACCAATTCCAAAAACAATATACAACAATGGTACAAGACATGGAAATCATGCTAAAAGTAAAAATACTAAGATCAATACAATATCCATTATTTTACAAAGCTAAATACCCAGCGGAAACTAAATCTATGCTTCTCTTGAAACATCCTGAGTATAGCTCCACTTGTAAATCCAATATGCAAAAGAAACCTGAAAAGCAACAATAATAATGGGGTGAGATATCAACATCTCAGTGAGTTCCCTATCTTAGAGTTTTCTCGACTCTAATGGTTTGAATTTAACCACTACTCGAGTCTTTGGTCACTTCTCTACAAGGAACCAAAGCAAGATAAAAAAGTCCATACAACCCTCTCAACACTTCACGTGGGACTCAGTGGAATACCCACCTCAAGTGTTATCGATAAGGCTTCTCGTGGGACACAGTATAATACCCACCTCAAGCCACTACCTAAGTCTTTATGGATGCTTCTCATGGGACTCAATGTAATACCCACCTCAAGACTTACTCAAGACATCAATGGTAAAGGCTTCTTGTGGGACTCAGTGTAATACCCACAACAAGCCACTACCATCACCTTACCAACGGTACCTCAAGACTGTACTGTGGTAATCAGTGTAAAACACACTCAAGTCTTTAAGGATGCTTTCCGTGGGATTCAACGTCACCCACTTCAAGACTTACTCAAGACTTCTTAGGCAAGGCTTCCCGTGGGACTCAGTTTAATACCCACCACAAGCCACTTCCCACCTGTCCAACAGTTTCACATCAACCTAGGGTAGTCCTAAACATCTCACAAGCTATACCATCTAACAGTTTTTAGTTACATTACTAGGCCATACTATTGGTTTATGGTAAGGTTTCCTCAATACTTTAAATTACATGTTTTAGGGTTCACGAATTACATTTTCAAAATCGGTATTTTTAATCGGCATAAAATAAATAAATATTTTCCACTTCAAAAGTAATATTTTCCTCTACCATTGGATAATACGTTGTCATAACCTTCCAACGATATAAAGTTTGCCTCAATCGGATACCCGAGTAAAAAGTTATGAATTTTAGAAGAATTAATATTTTTCCAAGACTTACAGTGTTAACCGGTTAACGCATATGGTTATTTGGTTAACCATTCTAAAGTTCCACTCTCATTAGCGTATCAGGGTCCCATTAACCGGTTAATGCATATGGTTAACCGATTAACCGATAATCAGTAGTACAAAATCTTACGTTTTTAACATTCAAAACTCCTCCAAACTCCAACTAAAACACACCAAACCTCAAAATGGTTTTAAACAGATATTACCACAACTATTACCATCATACTCATGCATTTAATTGATATTTCGACCACTCAAACTCTTGATTCTATGATTTCTAGGATTATGCCCTAATCTCAAGAAAACTATAACTTCTAGAAATACAAGTTTCTAATTAGAACCCACCTTGCAATCGACAAGGAGTTTGATGAATATGATGATTGACGAAGATGAAGATGATCCAAGCTCTCCATGAACTTCTTCCTCTTCTCCCAGGGTTTCCTTCTTCTTTCTCTCTTTTTCTTCTCTTCTTTCCTTTTCTTTTCTTTTCTTCCCCTTACCAACTTTATTCTTCTTCTCTTTATAACAAATGCAATAATATTAATACTGATATAACTTTCGTTAGTTACAACCGGTCCAAATTGAGAGTATCTAAAAATGTCTCTGAGTCAGCTATTTAATAAAACCTCTGAGTCAGATAATACTAATTAATTAATTTAAGTTCGTCGATTGCTCTAATTATTTTTATTGAAAACTCTCAGGGCACACCAAAACCCTACTAACTTAATTAATATTATCCATAACATTTAATTAAAAATACGGGGTATTACCTCATCCCCTCCTTAAATTGAAATTCGTCCTTGAATTTCCTTTAATCACCAACAACGAAAGCTTTTAACACCCTTCTAAATCCATACTTGCCCTTACTGTTGTTACATACTCTAACATATTCAAATTCCAATTTGACTTCGCGGCTTAAATTCCTCGTTTCATAACAAATAAAACTCCACGTCCTTACTCATACGCTTGTTCCAACATTAGGTTAACTTCCAACTTACTATTTCAGCAATTCGCCTATTGTTTCATACTAAATCACTTAATCTCATTTCTCCTTCGGAGAAACATACCATTATAATTCCTTCCATTGAATCATAACACAAAGCATAACACTCCGACTTTCTTTCGGGACAAAAAACACTCGACAAAAATCCACAAGGTATCTTAGTGAAATCTTATCTACACCCAATTTCCAGCAAAAGCTCTTATTAAAAATCTTCAATTAATAAAACCTTCTCAAAAGTTGTCAAACAACCTCTGTACCAATTCCACTTGGTTCGACATCATACATTATGACCATTTACATCTGACACTTCATTCTCTCAGTATCTTACTTAAGGACAACACACTTAGAACAAAATTCTCTTCAGATTCTTAATAATCCGATTGAACTCTTTCATATGTCTCCTTCTACTATGCTCTCAAAGTCTAACAATGGAGATACCACAAATTCTCAAGAAATACTAGGTAATAGATAGTCTGCAGAGAACACACTTATCCATAGGAGTTCTCACCAACCAACGAAACAAAACTTGTAGACATTCAGGGATAGAACAACTTACTTGTCAGTCACACAATAATAAAATCGGTCCAAACTGTCCAACGACAGAGATAAAAGGTTTGTGCCGTTGCAATCATAACTGATACAATTCTGATTACATTCTAAACTCGAAACAATTTATCCAATTCTGATTAACAAATCTGCCATGGTTACTATACTCCATATTAATTCTCTTTACGGGATTCTATTCACTCAAGGTTTCTATTGATACAAGGCATGCATTAATAATGACGTAGTAATGTCACAGAACTTACAATCATTAGTGAGTCACCAGTACCAAACTTAAATCATTCTTAATATACTTGCTAATTTCCATAACACTTGCCTATTGCATATAATATACCACACACTCACCTTTGAAGACCACACATAAATTCTTATTCAAATTCGTTTCTCTCAAGGGTCTCGTTCCTCAAACGATCCAATTTACATTCTTTACTTTGGAACATTCATCTCTCACTCTTACTTGGAAGGGTAACTTAAAAATCCATAACTCAGAGTACGGCTCAACTGGACACATCTGGTATTACTCTTACGGAGTCCATAACTTGATGTTAAGAATTAATGATACTAGAAATGACCAATTATTCATCTCTTATCGACACAGTAATCCAAATGCCAAAATGTTTTTTGGAATATCGACACTTCATGAGTCTCTCATAACTTCTCAATTTAGGTCCTCAGTAGTCGCAACAACAACACACCAAAAATTCAGATCATTTACTGTCTACCAAATCATGCTCAAAAGAAAGTTCAACACTTTATCCTCTGACACTTTGAACGGAGGCCAAAATGGACTTACAGTCCACAAAATTCATGTGTCAATTGATTACCTATCTGAGGCTAATCGGTCGAACACAACTGAACTTGTTCCTATTGTTAACAAACAATCCAACTCAAAAATTATCAATCCAGTCCATATTATCTTGCAAGATGATTCTCACTCACGGTTTCTAAACATGTAACAACCGCCCACCGTTCACAACTCGAGGTAACACAAAACAGGGCACAACATGCAGATTACATACTCCAACAAGCGACGAAGTAAAACTACAATTTATGTTATGGTCACATTGCGAATATTCAGCAAAATAGTTCGACTCCACCTGTACAACGATGTTAGTAGGAAAACGACAATGACGGCATCAAAAGGGTTTTAGCCACAAGCTAACACTTGGTTCGTCCGTAAGCAAAATCCATCACACAATCCGTATTGGGTAAAACAAAACAATAAACATCTCATGCCTATTATACAACTTTATCCTCTCTCCTTAATTCCTTGGGGATAATTAAAACAACGACATCCTTAATCTCACTAGAGGTATATTCCAAACACTCTGATCATTCCCAATTAGAAGTTTTCCTTACACTTGAAAACTAAGGTAATGCACTCCTCTGAAGAACCTTGTTGTCTCTACTTACATATTAACCGGGGTTCCCTTACCCTCTAATATTCATTGCATAGAATGCCTCCACAACTTTCTATCGATACCAAGAATGCTTCGATCAGGCTCTCAAATCAAAAGTGAGAATCTTAGAAAAAACAAGTTTTGAAAACTTAACAATGATAACCGGTTACTACCAGGAGGGTAACCGATTACTCGGTGCAAATCTGAACTTCCAATAGCTAAAAGAGATTTAGAAATACAATTCAGTAACCGGTTACTACCCAGAGGGTAACCGATTACTTCAAACCCAGAAGCACAATTCTGGTTTTTCCTTGCTACCTAAACCTCCCAAACTCATTCCAATCGCAACCAAAAGTTATAACAATTTTCAACATATGATTTTAAACATATAGTAATCATACTACCAGAGTCCTAATGGGAGAATCATCATTGATTACACTTCCTTAACTTTAGTTTCAACAATAACTTAACAAATCCATGGTACATTCGTCCAAAAAAATACATTTCGTTATCACTCCCTCATATCGCACTATTAATACCGTTTCCATACCATGTTCACTTCACGCTCTGTGGTGATCCTCTCATACCAAATATAATTCATCTTACTAGAATTATATTGAATCTAAGGTGTTTACTCCATCACTTATCACAACTTCATCTGGTCCATACCAAATACACCTCATGTTGCTAAGTGAAGCTTGTTCTTTCTCCGACACTATACCTTATACTATTCCTTGGGTAATTCAACACTTCTGAATTGATCTCTTACTAATTATAACACCCTGATGTATTACTCTAAACTTTGTCTCCTCGGTCATAGTCGAATATACAACTCCAATCTTCTACTCTTCGTCCGGGGTGCGCTTGTCTTACTTGAAACATGTAATCACATCCTCGTGTTTCTCTTCACGCTTCACCATGATTTTAGGTTCCCATAAGAAAACAAACGTTTTTTACTTGTAACTTATATCCATTTGTAAGGTATTATCCGAATACATTCCTTGAAGTACTCTCGTTCATCTAAGATGTCACCGTGACCTTAGAACTGAAACAATAACAATTAACTCACTCCCGAACCTTACGTCACACGTTCCACAAGGCATCCCCTCTTCTTGGAATGAGATTTCTCAAATTTCTTGTCCATACTAGTGACCAAATACTGATCTACCAGTGACTTTATATATCCTTCAATACACTGACCATTCATCCTATAGATATCCGTATCTTTTAGACTCTATCCATTCTAAAGGATTTCTCGAACAACACACTCCTCTGTAACTCCATGTTAAGAGAAGTACAACTCTTAAGAAGACTCCAACTGAGCTGACAAAAGCTCCCTATTCTAACTCTTAGCTTGAGCCTACTCTCACAACACAAGTTACGACAACACTTCAGAGTCTTCATGGTTGCACAACCATGATTCTAACTATCATAGTTGTTTTCCACTATGTAGTTGTTGAAAATAGATTTGAAATGTTTCATGATTTTGTAACCCGTGTTACGGGACATGAATAATATGATGATTTTAATATGTTTGAGTTATGAGGAATATGATGCCCTTTTTATGATGAAAGTCTGATATTTTGATTTAATTGTTTTTACAATTGTGTTGTGGCAGAAAGGGTGTTACACAAGTCCCCACGTCACATAGATCGTCCTCATACCCAAAATGGCTTCTGATCCCATTGTCCTCCCTATCACCATCAGGGTTTGACTCACCAACCTCTTCATCTTCTTTAGATGACCTGCCACTGTCATCTACTTCACCTAATATCGAAAAGTATGAGACACCTCCTCCATTGCCAACCTCCTAAAAATCACTCAAAACTGGCCCTAGGGAAACTTCACTAATTTTAACTGGATACTCAACGTCATTGATCACTAACATCATTTCTTGAGAGACCTCAGATGGGCTATTAGATTTTATTAGCAGCCTAACAACATTCCAGGCAAAACAAGGGATGCCTAAACACTTCACCCAAGTGAATCTTGACACATCCATTGTTTCTAGGGTCAAAGGTTTAATATCTATAAACCATATATCACACCACCATTTGGCTTGCTTAACAAAAGCAAAAACATCCCCTTCATCTTTAGATGCAAGGAGGAACAAGCTGTCTCCAAGGGGAGTAGCCAAAATATCAAAGAAACCTCCTTTAAAAAGAGATTTTTGGATCAATAAAGGCTAGACCTCTGTGTGTACCTTTTCAACAAAAGCCTTTGAAAACCTAGACACTTCCTGATTAACAACTTTAACCCTATTCAGAGGCATAACTACGTTCAATAAACCATCTCGTCCTCCATCTTTATTCTTTTTAACAACCTGGGCAAAGGATAGATCCTTATTAAATCCAATATTTCCTTTTACACCATTTTGAAAGTCTAGATTCCTCCCACGAAACAACGTATCTGAAGTTTTTTAGGATACTCTTTCTTAAATCTTGAAACATTAGCATGAAACTTTTTTCCATTTAAGAAAATACCATCAAGCTTAACTGCCAAAATACGAGGATCATGGACTTTTCGGAATCTAGCAAAACCAAATCTCATCCCTCTTTTATCTCTCCTCGCGGGAATGAATATTTCCGAAAGGACCCCATAGACCGCAAACACATCAAATAAATATTTTGCCTGATAGTTATCCGAGAAATCAGAGATGAAAAAAGAGTTTAAAGGTTCTGTTGATCCAAGTCTCTTGCCCTTGTTTTCATTCCAAACCAAAAACCTAGGTAGAACATCCTGTCTTTTGTTATGAGAAACCTTAACCAAAGCCATAATAAAAAAGTAAAACACAACACCAGAAAAAACACTTCCAAAAATTTCGAAAAGATGAACCGAAAAAGAAGAACTACCTAGGTGAATCATAACCATGGAACTCAAGTAAGCAAGGAAAAAATGATACCAATGCAACTGATCACAATAAACAAACTAACGAGGAATAAGATAGCATAAATATCCAAGTTCTTCAAAGGACTCATAATAATAAAACTAGAAGAATCACCACTCACCAAGGCCCCTAGCCCTAAGGCCAGGAGTTTAAACAAAAAACAAGAGCAAAAGTTCCAAATTACTACTAATAAATCCCGAGCAGGGATGAAGACGCTAAAGAATAATCCATGATAGCTAGACTAGATGAATTAAACAATAGAAGCACCTAGAGAGAAGTGAGAGCTTCTCACTCTATCGAGTTAGTAGAAACATAATTCATATTCCTTTTAAAACTGATCTCAACTAATCCATTCGGCCTCAGTCACAAACAAAACAAACTAATTTTATGCTCTATTGATTCATTTTTAGTTATCTTTTAAAGGACGTGTTTTTTTTTGTTGAAAAGTTTATGTTTTTTTAATGTAGTAATGCTTATAGTTTGGTCAAAATTATTTCTAACTATTTATCATGGAGAGAGAAAAAAACATACTGAAATGATTAAAAGTTAGGGGTATTATAAACAAAAGAAAAATTATAGTTTGAAATATAATAAAAATTATTAACTTTTTAATATATGTACAAGTAAAAAAAAGAACGAAGGGAGAGTAGCTATTAAGAAATATAGTACTTAATAACATTCATCAGTTAAGTAAACTCATTTGGCAGTTGTGTAAAAATATTAGACTATTAAGAGGGCAAGTTCAAACCCATAACATTCAATTTATTCATTTTTAAAAGGATGAAATTCTAGTCATTAGATTACTTGAAAAAAATGAAATTCGAATAAATTTAATATTCCATGAAAAAAATAAAAAATAAAAAATAAAGTTTGTATTATAAAAGTATTTTTAGAATGATATCATTGCAAAAACTAGTTAAATTTGATCATATTTAAGACCATCTGGGGCTTTTATTTTTGTTTATATCAAAGCTCGGAGTAGTATTGATTTGTATTTGTGGAAAATACAATAGAGAATATTCAGGTTGTGTTGAGATGCTAAACGTGTCTTTTTGATTTTGATATGCAAAAATGTGAATGATTGTTTTGACTACAAGTTTGGGGTATTTATAGACCTAGTTCCCATTCAGCTGATTACTATGAGGACCGGTTCAAATGCCTATAAATTCGACCATGCAATCCCCGACCTTGACCAGATAGTGGAAGTGAATGTAGTTAGTCATCATCCATAATAAATAAGGGGTGTAATCATCCTAATGTATATTTCATTTAATTCCATAATACATGGATAAACACATTCTTCTGCGATCCATAGTTGGAAATACTGTGTTGGGAGAAAACAAGTGTTGTATCAGCATCAATTTGAATGCTCGCCACTTGATCCTGTTGAGAAAAACAAATGTGAGTTAGAAGTGTTGAGAATCAAGTGTAAGGTAGAATTTCCACATTGATTAAAAAAACGGTGAGCACTTTATAAATGAGAGAATCCATACACCTATCACCATAATGTTTTAGGTGAGTATGTGGTGTATCTCTCACAAAGAAAAGCTCAATTGTAAAAACGATTCATCGTGATATCCTCGAATAATTGATGACCTAACAATGGTATTAGTAGTCATTGGTTTGAGTGAAAGACCAATTCCCTTGTATCAAAAATCCTCACCAAATGGTGGTGGCTAGGAGGCATGTCTCATTAAAAAGTGTCCAAGACAGTTTGAGTGAAGGATCAAATCCTTTGTATCGAAAGTCCTCACCAGATGGTAGTGGTCAGGAGGAATGTATCATTGAAAAGTTTCAACGATAGTACATGAGTATATGGATGAAAGAGCTTATGCTTTAAGGGGAGCATTATGGATAAACTCACACTTGAAAGGGGTGTTGATAAAAACAAGTGCGAGTTGGAAGCATTGAGAATCAAGTGTGAGCTGGAAGCCCCATATTGATTAGAATAATAGAGATTAAAAACATTATAAACAAGACAACACGTATACACATCGTTTAAAATTTTAGGGGATTATTTGATGTATCTCTCACAAGGTGTGTTGTTCATAAAGAAAGACTCAAGGGTAAAAATACTCCCTATTATTTACCCCAAAGAATTGACAAACCAAGTGATCCCTTTTATTTTGCTCCCAGATCCTCCATGTCATAAATGGGTCAAGGGATTAATGGGTTGGCTTTTCTAAAGCTCGTGTGGACTTTTCCAATTCACATTCCTTGAAATGCAATACTTTGATTAAGAAAAAACCTACCAGTTTATGATTTAACATACTGATTATCAAGAGATAATAAAATGATATAAACACTGTGTTTCTATAATTAGTAAAACAATAAAGCATTGAGACTACAGTATGTCACCTCACTTATACACATAATATATAATCTCTCCTTAGTAAAAATAGAATAACTTATATGGTTGCTAAACAGACAAAGAAATGGATGATAAAGAATCATAGAATACAAATAGAGGTACTAATTAAACACAAGATCTACCTAATACAAAGTCGCTAAAAACAAACCACCACAACAAAATAATACACAAGAAGAGAGGTCATCAAAACATATATGGTTGTAATCCACCGAGCTCGGGAAAAAAGAGAGAAGTAAGCAAAGCAAAACAAATTGATCCAACATAGACACTTACATGTATGTCAAATAAACTAACTGATTGAACTTGTTGTGGATATAAGTTATCAGATAGAGAATCTAATGAAGTTTGAGTGTTGAGAGAAAAAATAAATCAAATACATAAATCAACATCAAAAGTAATTGAAGTGAAAGCTCACCTGGTCCCGCACATTATTGTTTTATTTGGTTTTTAATTGATAGTATGTAAATAAACAAGAATAACTCTTCAAATACTAAAGAAATGCACACACATGCACATACACACAAAATAATATTCAAACCATTATCTATGTAAAAATTTCTTTAAAAATATTTTTTAGCCATCACCTAATCGATAAGAAAATGTTTTGACCAATTAAGAAAGCAAAGTCTCATTGCCTAATCAACTAGAACTTATATCTTATCGATAAAGGGGAAAGCTCGCCACCTAATTGATTAAGAATTTTTTTAATATACTAAAGCGCAAACATGACATAAGGGTTGCCTTATTTTCTATATCTAATCAAGCAGTGTCACAAGTTAATCAATTAGAAAGCAGTTAGAGCCCGTGAATTATATGTTTTTGAGGAATTTTTTCTAATATAAAGGGATATTTTGCACTTTTCCAAATAAATATTTTTACGAATTCACACTCTTATCTTATCTCACTTTTTCCTATGATTTTCTTTTATTGACTATACACTATTTTAGTTCTGAGAATAAAATACTTATACTACGAGTTATGTAATTTAATTATTATTTATTTTGTGTTGTAATCGTAAATCAAGAGCATAATTATGTTTTATATTTGTTAGTGATCTTGAAGTTTCAAGCTAAATAATTTTAAAATGTTTGTACAAGGAAGTTTGTTGGGATGATCCTTGTGTAAATGTTCAAGCTATTTAGTGGAAATTGTTAAGTCTATATATTTGTGATTAAAAAAGATACATTGTTCTCAACTAACGTATTTCAAGAATAACACTTAACCGATATTTCTCCTTATCTAATGAGTCTATTTTCCTTTTACTAACTGATTCTTCAATCTTACTCTCAATCTTCTTGCAAGCGTCTATAGACAATATTTTTGTTGATAACAACAATTAGCTACAATAATCAGTGACATACTAAGAGTAAACCTTTCAGGTTTATCAATTTAGTATTCATGCTTATTCATTGTCAAAAGGGATTAGAACAAATGAGACTGAAAGTGCAAGTGCAGTAGAATTTTAACTAGAGTGTTTCTCACAACCCATTCAGATCTTTATATGACACGATTAAGTGTTTGATAAACATCAATAACATAACCAGGCTCTGAATTGGGTTTGAATTGAAGGTGTGAGAAAACACAAGAAATGGGGGTTTGAATTGGGTTTTATAACTTGAAATCTTTTTGTGAAAATATAAAAAATTAAACCAATAAGCAACAAGAGATAAGGACACATGCTATATCCTGGTTCACTTGAAAAATATCAAGCTAGTCCAGTCCACCCTGTGAGAACAAGATTTGGTTCTGTTCAATATCTTTATGTTTTGATAATAACAATGAAGTATTTAAGTGAATACAATTTTGATACTCTAATGTTTGTTATTGTGTAAGAATGACAAACAGGTTTTGACTCTAAGGGATTTCGTGCAAACCGAAGGTTCTAATAAGATAATATTCGCTTATGAGAAAATTGGAAGAAAGACTGCTCAAGTTCCAACTCATCAGAAAGATCTTGAGAACACTGATGTTGTTGTTGCAACATTTTCTAGGATTCTGACTTTAAATGAGTAAGACTTTGATACGACAATGTTCTAAAGACCAAATGCTGAAGACTCTAAAGACTTGAGGTTCTGAAGACATAATGATCTGAAGACCAAGTGTAGAAAGACTCTGTAGACTTGAAGTTATGAAGAACAAGGGTTTCGAAGACAAGTGCTGAAGTTCTGAAGAAGCCACCGTTCTAATTGTAGAGGTAAAAATCATGAGTGTAAGCTATTGGTTAACTTAACTCAAGGTAAACAGAGTTGCCACCGCGCTTTTATTTTATTCCAAAAGAAAAATAAAGAAAAAGCAAATAAATCCTAAAATGAATCTAAAGCAAAAATCTAAGAAAATACATAGAGAAATGGTAAGGGGTTGGTTACAAAATGGGAAGCTTTTAAGCATCCAAAATGTTTGTGGTACTCCACGAGAGCCCTTTGAAAAATTTATTGCTTTTGGTTTGATAATGGTTTGTTAAATGAAAGTGAGGGGATGAGAAATGAATTAATTTTTAATGTTTTTGTGTTTGGCGATATTTTCATCTCATGACTACGTACCCATAAAGTGCAATGTAAGATCAAAACCCCATAGTTCGCGGTACAAATAGTAAAAATTGGTTGTTTTGATTGATTTTATTAAGTGAAGACAAAAGAAGTGCACAAAGGCATAAAACCATTTAAATGAGTTTGGTTCTTTTTATTTTTGAATTGAAGTCAAAATGATTAAGTTCATTGACATTTATTTAAGAAAAAGAAAGAAGTAAAAACCATTTAACAAAAGTCAATGTTTGATTGATTAAAATGGTGAAAGTTTGAAAACAATAATCCTTTAAAAAACAGAGGAAGTTTTGAAAATTGAAGAATGAGAGGATATGAAGAGGCTATCCTAAAAATAAAATAAAAGAGATAAAGGAGAAAAGATCTAAACTTGATGATACTTCCAAGCATGATCACAAAAGTTCCATCCATATAAGCATAAGCTAGCAAATGGCCAAATAAAAGCTAAAGTACCAACTCCATGATGATCAAAGAAAAGGGAAGGTATCCTAGAATCTAAGTCCAAAACTCCAACTCCATTGCAAAGGATAGTAACCATAGTCCAAGATCAAGATCACAAGTTTTTTAGAAGTTTAATAAGTTATTAATATTTTTATGTACAAATGGACAAAGGAAAAAGGAAAAGCACAAAGATATATAAACATAAACATAAACATAAACGTAAACATGATAATGAATGATAAAACATAATAAAAATAAAGGTGATAAGGGAGCGAGAATGACATTGAAAGAAAGTAAAATAGTAATATAGTAATAGTAATAATAATATACATAATAATGGTATGGTGAAGTTAACCATCCATAACCAAAAGAGGCAACCAATCACTTAGTGCCAAAACTGAAAAGGCAACCGATCCCACTTAGTATCTTACACTATAGTGATTAACCGATGCAATTATACCCAAATTCGATGAAACTTGAAAGAAGATTGGGATACCCAAAGCAACTACGCATCAAGCTTCAAAAGTCATGGATCTAATGTAAATAATTAACTAACATTGGGATTACGCGACCAACTCGAGGTTCAGTTTACGAAAGTGAAAGTATCTAATTGGATTTTTATTCCGAATTAGGGATACATTTAGGTCTATGTTAACCAATTGTCGAGTAATTTATGAGGTAATTACCCTACAAATGAGGTCGGCCAAACCAGTTAAGGTTAACGATGTTAATGCTAATACATGTGTGATAAATGATATGTAAATCAACATCCGAACACAATGTTACACAAAAAATAAATAAAGATGAATACCAAATTGAGTTACATTTATTGTATTCTTTCATCTTTAAGTTTAATCACTTATTTAGGTGGAATCAAGTGTGAAAATACATCACTAATTCAAAGCACCTAAAGTGAATTAAATAATTCACTTAGATCTAGATTTGAACTAATGAATATTATCTCCTCTAATTTACACAAAAAGTCCATTGCATTTAAAGAGGAATCAGTCCCAAAAAAGTAAGCCAAGGTAAAAATAAGAAGAGATGTGAAGAGGAAGCAAAAGGAACCAAAAGCAGCCCCAAAACAAGTGAAAAAATTAATTCTGCTTTAGAGTAACTAGTTACTATCAGGCTAATAACAGGTTACTTTGATAAAAAATGTAGTTTCTGGAAAAATTAAAATAGGGTAACATGTTACTACCAGGATGGTAACCAGTTACTTTGCGTACATCAGTAGAAAAATAGGCAAAATTCAGCATGATCCCCTTTCAAAATATTTTTCAAATACCTTGTGATCATAGATCTGAAATTGCACGAATTTTGGAGCAAGAAAACAAAAAAAAACTAGTAATAAAAATGTAACACAAGATCGAAAGGATCATACATAAATATCAACAAGGATCTACATTGTGGTTGATGAAGATGAAGGTGTAATAATGGAGGAAGATGAATTACCAAGAACAGACTCCTAATTAATCCACAAGCAAGCTTGATCTACTGAAATTGATGAAGAAAAATGAAAAGGATGAAGATTTAGCTCAAAGTTAGTCAAGAATTCAATGTGAATTCTTGATAACTTTCAAAAGAAGAAATTGAGCTTTGGTGAATTTTGGTAGTTGGGGATATATTTCGCAAGAGGTTTTTTTGGCTCTCTAAAGCTTGAGTAAATGAATGGAATGAAGCCTCTATTTAAAGAGTTTAGGTATAGAAATTTGGTGGAATGGAACTAGGCTTGGAAGATAAAAATTAGGCTTGGGAATTAAATTTGGAGGGAATTATAAAAAAAAATGGTGATTAATGAAGGTGCATGGTGGGAATTAATTTTGATGATGTATGAGAATTAAATGGAGATGGTCTAGAATATTCCACATGTGATCAAAATGAAATTGTGCCAAAATAAAAAAATTTTGAATTTTGCTACCATTTTTCAAAATTGCACGCTAGTAACCGGTTACTACCAGGGCGTTACCGGTTACTTAGTGCAAAATTTGGAAAATACTTGCTTTTCTTTACATTGTTGTGGTTCTGACTCGATTCTCTTGTTCTTCGAAGAAGGCATGAAAATAAACACATGAACCTTGGAAATTACTTGAATAATAATCAATAAAGACTTGGGAAATCCTTGATCGGATAAATTTTGAATTGTTTGCATATCAACTTTGACTTTCCTCACATGAAATTCATTCAAGCTGTGGGACTTCTATTTTTGGTATTTTTAACTTGTTCTTCCCCTGAAAATGTTAGTAAAAGAAAACAAAATATTTTTGGATTTTAATTAATGTTTAGTAAATATAAAAGAACACAAAAGCAATGACGATCCCCTATGAGGCATAAACCTACAACCAAAAATGAGCGTGGAACCAGTGCTTGATCTTGTTTGTATACAAAATGCAAATGAAAAATATGAAAAATCTTAGGGGGAAATTAGGGTATGACAGATGCCCCTATTTAAGTTTATTCAATCCAGAGATATGAATATTGACATCTTCGTTTAGATAAGATGAAAGAGACTTAGATATAGAAAACCCAATTTTTGGCCTTGAGAGGCCATAAAAAGATATGAAATGGAATAAAATGAAATGATATGTTATGAAAGCATATGAAATACATGGGGAATAAAACGACACAGAAAATAGAATAAGTGCTAGGGAGAAGGAAAATAAAACTCCGATGGGGAAAACCAACACACAACATGCTGGAGACCATAAAATAGCTCAGTTGAGGCAAAGATGTCAAAGAATGACAATTGGATAGAAAGAATCACAACATCCGAGAATGGCACTGAATGAAGTGAAAAAAGTAAAGAAAAGTACATCAGAAGAATCCAAGAATGACTTTACTAGGGGTATCCAATAATGGAATTCAGAATAAGGGGAATCACAATATCCAAAAATAACATTGAATGAAGTGAGAAAAGTCTCGGAAAGTACATCAAAAGAATTGATGACTCCACTATGGACATCCGAGAATAGTAATCGGAAAAAAAAATGATCACAACATCCAAGAATAGCAATTAAAGAAGTGAGAAAAGTCCCAGAAAGTACATCAAAAACAATGATGACTCCACTATGGACATCCGAGAATAGAAATCAGAAAAAAGGTGATCACAACATCAAAGATTAACAATCGAATGAAGTGGGAAAAGTCACGGAAAGTACATCAAAAACAATGATGACTCCACTATGGACATCCGAGAATAATAATTGAAAAAAGGTGATCACAACATCAAAGATTAACAATCGAATGAAGTGGGAAAAGTCATGGAAAGTACATCAAAAACAATGATGACTCCACTATGGACATCCGAGAATAATAATTGAAAAAAGGTGATCACAACATCTAAGAATAGCAATTGAATGAAGTGAGAAAAGTCCCAGAAAGTACATCAAAAACAATGATGACACCACTATGGACATCCGAGAATAGCAATCGGAAAAAAGGTGATCACAACATCTAAGAATAGAACTGAATGAAGTGAGAAAAGTCCCGAAAAGTACATCAAAATAATTGATGACTCCACTGAGGACATCTGAGAATGGAAATCAGATAAAAGGTATAATATCTGAGAAAAAACATCAAGTAGGCGAAGAAAAGCATATGGGAAAACAACAGAACAAAGTATATATGGACAAACATCATATAGACCCAAAGGTAGTTTCCAAGTAAGTTGGACTTTGATCACAAGGTAATATGTTGAAAATAACAGGACCTCGGAAATGCATCTGAGGTCTAAAACACTCTTGAATGTATTGAATATGAAAATGGAGGTAAAAGTGCCCTTGAAATACAAATGAGGGTGAAGCCTTCTCGCATGTTAATGCATATGAAAATGTGGATGAAGCACCCTGGTAAAATGCATAATGTATGAGAAATACTGACAATAAGTTTAGACTCTAGGGAGTGGAAATTAACAAGTTTATACCCATTTGGGGAGTGAAAAAGATTGAAAGACTGATTCCTCAACACTGAGATCACTGCCATTCTTCTTGTGGATTAGAGATGCTTCTCTTGAACATATCTATGTCACACCAGTAAAATGTATCAAGTTGATAATCTTTGAGAAAAGGCATGAAAAAATGCTTGGGGATTCTTGAAGAAGATTTCTCCCAGATTGATTGTCTGTCAAGGACAAACTGATAAAGGCTTCAGTTCTGACTACTGTTGGGGAAAATTACTTAAATTATTGAAATTATTGTTGAGAAAATAAACTGATCATAACTTCAGTTCTTGAAATGATTATTGAGAAGGCTAAACCCAGTATGGATCATGAAAGAGATCTTATGATTAACCAAATCTAAGAATAACTTGCATTGAGCAACAAAACTTGAACAACAAGCTCTGGAAGGAACTTCCCCCTGATAAGATCACTTACCAAGTTTCTTAACTGTTTGAAAATTCCTTTGATGATAAAAGTTTGTTTGCAAATAAAAAGTGTGTGTACAAAGATGGTAATTTTAATGCAAAGTTCATTCAAATTTTTAAATCAAAAATCATTTTTAGAATGAAATTATTGATGTAAAGAAAATGAAAACAATATCAAAACATGTCGGTCTAGACAAAAGAGAAAGAAAAGGTAAGAAACAAATGATTGTAAACAAATCAGGGAGTCGGTTTATACAACCTTGTTGTAGTATTGTTTTCAAAAGAAACCTGGATTCAATTAGGTGTTTTGAAGGTTATAACATGGTCTGGTTCATGATTTTTTAAGCAAAAGATATAGGATCAAAGTTTATTTGTACTCAACCTAATGTTCATGATGATCTCCAGTCCTATATTCAATTAATTCAACCTATGCATTCAAGTTCCAAGAGATTTGGATTAGCACAAATGAATATGGTTCATAATCCAATGGATTTTTGAGATAGCTGTCACCTATTCCTTTGGATACTTCTGGTGAGGATTTTGGTCAACTCATCTTGTTTTTTTTTTAGGATTTTGATGACCTTTTGAATGTTTTATTTTTATTTTTATTATCCCTAACTTTTTCCTGAACTGTGTCATTTGAACTTACAGTCAGCGGGATGCCCCAGTTTTTGCCTAAGTCTCTTTCATAGGTTTTAACTTAGCGGGCTTTGATTTTTTTATTCACCATTTTATTGAAAGATAGTGACTGCCTGGCTTAATGGTTACTATTAACCATCATTGGCTTTTGAATTGAAAGACATCTTTGACAATTCTTTGATGTGCGCGAACGAAAGATTAAGATTGCAACCTTTAATGCAAGGTGTCTTGAATGTTTTTCTTATATTTCAATGTAAATCTGAATTAATTGAGAACTAACCATCCCCAAGTTAATATTGCGGGTTTTTTTGTATAGAAAGAAACTCCAACTTCAAGGCTCGAAAGGGGCAGACAAGGGATTAACTTCCTTATTTCTCCAGTGTTTGGGAGTTGAAATAATGCATGTACATAATCAGCCAAGTTTCAATTGAAAGCATACCAATAACAATTATGGGTATTTCGTTTTCATCATCCTCCCTCCAATCATTGTATAAACAAAATCTTGATAAAGAAAAATGAATAAGAAAAATAAAGCATAAATATGCAAATAGTAAATGAATCAAAACATTGTAATGCTTATTTTATTAAAATCAACATGAAACTACAAAAAAAGTTTAAAAGCAAACAAGCAATACAATTAAGAAAATTGCAAACAGAAAGAAACATGGCCTAGTGATCAATCAATAACAAGGATTAGTTGTCCTGTCTAAAATTCTTGCCCTGAAGATAATCTGACTTGCTGAAGTCGTATAGAAGATTCACTTCCCATGATTCGGCAGAGGATTTGTGACAACATTAGGATTTTTATCCTTAAAGGAAAGGATGTTTTTTTTCTGATAAGCTCTTGCACTTTAGCTTTCATTGAAAAGAAATGTTCCAAGTCATGACCAGTTCCACCTTGATGAAACTCACAATAAAGATCCGTTCTATAGCCAGCTGGAAGAGGGCCTGGAACAGGAGGCACATGCCTAGTAGTAATCCAACCATTTTGAATCAAAGAAGGGTACAACTCAGTGTAGGTCACATGAATAGGATCAAATTGACCCCTAGTCTCAGCATTACGATTCTAGTTCTGGACATCATTCCTTTCAACTGGTGGAACATTACCATAAGAGCAACTGCAGTAGAGTATGGTTGATCATGGTAATGTTGTTTGTGATGAGGTCTCTCAGCAAAATATTGAATTGAGGAATGACAACCCTTTGGGGTTGAGTTTCCCTAGTGGTTAAAGCATGTAGCATCTCCATGATCTTGCTCACATTTCTTTTTAGCTCATCAAGGTATTCCATAACACTCTTGTTATATTGCACTTGATCTTCCATTCTGAATCTGACAGCAGCTCTAGTTCCGTAATTGTGATGAGGAAACAGCTTGACGAATGACAAACAACTGAAGAAGGAAACAATTGGGATGAGTTCCCATACATGCAAGAATGCAGTGACATGCAATGTTCACTTCAATTTACAGGGAAATAACTTGATTATTGTAAACATGGTTAACACTGAGAACATGTTCATTAAAATATTGACAAAAAGAATATTTGCTTTGTCCAATATTTGGAATAATCTGAATCGTTTTCCTTGAAAATGGTTGTGATGATGTTCATGATGAATGCATGCAACAAACACAAACAAGATCATGCAAAGCACACAGGTTCAAAGGTTCAGATCACAAGCATGCAAAACACAAACAAGATCATACAAAAGAGATTGTCGATTAAAAATATTGTGCTAAACGATTATCCAGTATAAATAATACTCCTAAAATTTTATTAAAGCTAGTAACCAACTAGTTACTTTTTTAAAATAATTTATGGTAATTTTATAAAAGAAAAGAGGCTTCATCAAACATTTGTGTATGTGTGTGTGTCTGAGTGTGTGTGAGATAGATTCTTAACTTAGTATCTTGTGAAATACACTTATACTTTTACAACAGATTGATCACCCAGACACAAGACCAAACAAGCTTTCACACTTCCTTTCTATCAAAATCTTGAAGCTTCAAGATCCCTTGCAAGATTTGCCACTGATTCAACATCAATTCATCTACAACTTGAATTATTCTATCTGATGAGGCTTGATATGAATTATTTTATATATGTCTTCACAAGGCTCGATCCAATATCTTTAATAGCTCCATAAAATACCACATGATATTATATGTTATCAACATCAAAACCATCAAGGATCATATGCTAATAAGATCATTTGTAGATGACTGGCCTACAAGAACATCATTCCATATTACCCCCTTTTTGATGAGTATAACATATATCTCAGGGAGGTGGACAAACAAAAAACAATAGTAACAAATTGGAGTGGTTAAACTCCCCTTGAAAAATATATGGAGTATACCTACTTTCTCTGATAGTATATTTTTCCTCCTTTGAAATTATAAAAAAATGTGGACAATAAACATAATGCATGCATATAGATCATGTATATCACATAGAGAAAGGGAAAAAGAATAAGAAAAGGAAGGAAAAAGGAATTTAACTGATATTAATCCATTCATGATTGATTAAATACGCATAATTTAATTCTTAAGATTTTTTTTCTTTAGAAAGAGATTTAGTAAAAATATCTACGAGTTAATTAAATGAAGACACTTGCTCAATTATGCAATCCATTTTTTATTTATAAATAGATTTAATAGTTTGCCAATGAGATTTCTCATAATCTATTTTACCATAGTGAGATGTGATTCTTTTGGGGATGCTTAAAAACAGACACAAAGACATGTTAGGTGATAATATGATGCTCAATTGGTCTAGAATGGGGTGGGGGTGAATCTAACTTCTTTAAAAACTTTGACTGATTAAGAAAAGAATATTATTTGAAAAGAAAATTTGAAAAATATTTGCATGGCAGAAACAAGGTAGGCAATTATATGACTTTGGACGAAATATATACGACACACAATCAAGATACATAATAAAATGGAGATTTGAAGAATACCCAAAAAAATTAATAAGTTTATTAAGTAATAATCAATTCTAAACGAGATGTGTACAATGAGTATCATCAATATAAAAATAAATCTAATATTTTAATCTTGAGATTTAATTAACAACAAGAACGATTCAAAGTCCCGATTTAAAAAATGTAAGCTTATCAACAAAATCGTTATCAATATGATAAACCCTAAACACACGCGATTCTAAGAAATAAACAAACCTAAACAAAGATTAAGAAGATAGGGATAAATAAGATTGCACCAGGATTTATACTGGTTCAACACTTTCGTCCTTACTTGCGCTTAATCCAGTCTACAATGGTTGCCCATTAATTTTTTGTTTGTTCTTCCACTATGATTTTGGAAAATTTATACAAATTTGTTTTGTAAGATAAAAATTTGATTTATCTAAAAAATAACATTCTTTGATCTTCATCCTTGTTGACTTGTACATAATATCTAACACTAAGCTCTTGTGAAATCTTTACTCGACTTTATCTTAAATCTTCCCGCTCAAAAATCGTTGCTCCAAGTCTTTATTCTATAGTGATCTTTACTCGATCCTACATGTATCTTTCCTCACATATCTACCTAAGTAATTTTGGAGAAAATATACTACTTTTTTTCTGTTGGATTTTTCGATCCAAACTACAAACCCACACACGGATGCAAACCTCTGAAATCCTCAAAAAAAATTCAAATAAAATGTTAATCACAATAACAATCCTCCTCACAGATATTACATTCTAAGATTACTGCTTAACCCAAACGACATTGGATGATACAAGAGGCTAAATATGAAAAGATATCATTGGCAAAAGTCAAAAAAGATTATAAACCCTTTTTGAAAATTAAGAGAAAAAGTGTGCTATGAGTTCTAAATCATATTGTGGAAATCTATATTATGAACATTGTGAAAGGGATTTGAGAAAAAAGTTTATATATATATATATATATATATATATATATATATATATATATATATATATATATATATATATGTATATATATATGTATATATATATATATATATATATATGTATATATATATATATATATATATATATATATATATATATATATATATATATATGTATATATATATATATATATATATATATATATATATATATGTATATATATATATATATATGTATATATATATATATATATATATATATATGTATATATATATATATATGTATATATATATATATATATATATATATATATATATATATATATATATATATATATATATGTGTATATATATATATACACATATATATATATATATATATATGTATATATATATGTATATATATATATATATGTATATATATATATATATATATATATATATATATATATATATATATATATATATATATATATATATATATATATATATATATATATATATATGTATATATATATGTATATATATATATATATGTGTATATATATATATATATATATATATATATATATATATATATATATGTATATATATATATATATATATATATATATATATATATATATATATATATATATTGGAGATATAACAAAAGAGAATAGAGAAAAAACTACAATTTGATTTGTATCATAAGAAAGGAGTATGAATCAAATCAAGAGAGTGAATGATTTGAATCAAGATCTACGAACCAATAAAATTGCTCCCATGATTGGAATCATGATTTTTATTTGAGTAAAAAAAATGCTTATTCGAATCAGATCCACATAACCAAAACCCAAAATCTGTTATTTGTGTGTGATTCGAATCAAACCTCTAATTAGATCATGGATTGTCGTAATTTGAATTACATAAACAGAAGCAAGTCCTACTTTTATATAATATGTTTGATTCAAGTCAGAGACTTTTGTGATTCAAATCAGACTAACAAGAAAAATTCTTGGCTTTTGTATATCCTTTTATTCGAATCCTGTAAGCTTGTGATTCAAATCGCACTTTCAAAAATTAATTTTGTAAAATATTAAGTGTTTAGAACTAAATAGGAGTCATGAGGGTTTAATTCAAAACTAGTATAAATCCATATTTGATATTTCTATCTATCTCATTTCCCTTTTTGTTGTTTAATGCCTTCTTATTCTCATTTCTTAAATGAAATCTACCTTAATATCATTTGTTTGCAAACACTTTCAAAAACCAAATAACATAATTCACCCCTATTATACTTGAATTCACATGATCATCAATACCTTGAATAGTCAAAAGAATTCCATCCACCACTTATTTTTTATAATTAAATAGAGAACTCCTCCACTACAAGTTTCAAACCAAATTTACATTCTGCCAAAAGCCTATCTCACAGACATTTCCCCATTTTAGGTATAAAATGGGATATAACACATGAAAAGTAATTCTAAGAGGGGGAGGCCCCACCCACGGGTCATACTTAATAGTAGTATGCATACCATTCCCCATATTCCATCTAATACATTCCACAAACCAATCATAGGTGACATCCTTCTTAGAGTCTAAGAGTGACACCCCTTTCAACTAGAGAGAAGATGTTCAGAGCCTATAAGACCTAGAAGAGTAAGATTAGGTAAGCAAAGATTGAGAATAACTAGGCCAGATTTTTTATTTAGTTTATTAGTAATAGAATATTTTACCCAATATGACTTAGAATTACCATTCACCCAACTCATAGGAACCTACTATAAATCTTAACAATCTTCATTCAAACCTTAACAAATATCTTTGGAAAATACAAGAAAAAATGGGGATGACGTTCAACACCAAATTGATAAGGATATATCTACCACAAGATGATACATATGTGTCTCTAAGAGAGAAAACCATAGAAAACCTTGATATTATAGACTCCTGAGTGGCCTCAATATAGGGATTTCCCCCCACCAGAAATCCATGGTACTTAAATAATAGAGATTGGTAGTGACAATAGAGGAAGTCACACGCTAAATAAAAAAAACGGGGTCAACATTAACCCCAATGAGATTACTCTTAGAAATATTAACCCGAGTTTAGAAGCACGCTCAAACCCTCAGAAGATTTCTTTATTAGTCCACAAACTCGCTATTGTAGCCTCCCATATTATTAAAGTATCATTAACATTTTGTAGATGAAATACAGTTAAGTTAGAAGAACTAACTTTAAAACATGAAAAGAGATCCAAGTCCATAGCCCTACTAAAGAGACCTATAAACCCTTCCACAACAAACAGGAAAAGAAATTGGTCTAAAAGGGTTCCTTGCTTCAAACCTCTCTGAATACTAATCTCCTGAGTCATGTACTTGATATCTATAATAACTAGATTCCTAACAAACATGCATTCACACATTCAGGCTCATCACTTGTCATTTAAATGCAAATCTAGCATGCATACAATCCAATAAACTCCAACTTCCCGAGTGTTAAGCCTTTTAAAAAACCACCTTGAGGATGACACAATATTTCTTGGTTTTTTAATCTAAATAAAGTAATTCATTTACACGAACTACCCCATCAACTAGAAGCCTTCCATTTAAGAAATATAACTAAATCAAAGAGATGAGCTTATCAATAATCGTAGCTAACCTAACTTCTAACACCTTCCTCACTAGCTTATAAAGAGATCCAACAAAAAAATATAGGTAAAAACAGAAGAAAAAGAATAAGGGAGAGATTACATACATTGAAACTTCTCAAATAAAAGACAAATATCCTCCCTAAAAAGAGGCCAAAATCTCTTAAATAAAGAGATATTGAACCCATTAAGACATAAACTCTTATTTCCATCATGTTAAGAGACCTCTAGATCAATCTCTATGGAAAGAAACTATGAGGTAAGAGCCTAACAATTCTCTTAAGATAGAGACAAAAAACACACTATCTAGATAAGATCGACAAAATAAAAATGATCCTCATAATGAATTGGAAAAATATCATCACCTCCTGCCTAATCTAGACCACAACCTCCAAAAAAACATCCCTAACACATAGAATTATAATTTCTCCTACGTTTACTATTGAATCACTCCTGAAAGAAACATTTATTTTCATCCCCATGAAGGTAAGAAAAATACACAACAAGGGGCGGGGTTGAATTGTGTTAAGAAAATTATTTTTACTTTTAGACCAAAGTTTAGATTCTAGACCAGAGTTCAAAACTTGATAATAAGTGCAACATAAAATGTAACATAATCAAATAAAAATAGCAAAGAACACACTACAATTCTCCTGGCTCCTCTCCAACTGAGAGTACTTCAGTCCTCTTGCCACACAAGAGATTTCCACTATAATCAAACTGATTGCAGCTGCTTATACTTACTAGTATATACTCTCCCTGCTCATACCTAAAACCTAAGACTTCCTTGCATAATTAAAAACTGATTAAGACTTTCCTAAGATCCTAAGACTTTCCTTTCTTAAACCCTTCTGGTTTAAGACTTCACAACTTAGATCCTAGGATCCTAATACTTTCTATACTTAAACCCTCTTAGTTCAAGACTTCAGTGTGTTGCTCCCCGGATTTTCATCCTGGTACAAACGCGAAGTGGCGTGGAAAGAGTAGAGTCACCAGCCAGGCATTTTTATCCCAAAGGAATGGGAAAGGTAATGTTGCACAAACCGAAGAAAGAAAGGAAGGGATAAAGGTCCTACGAACTAAAGAACAAGGTTCGGGAGTCGGTTATGACCTAGGAAGGTATTAGCACCCCAGATCGTCCGCCGTACCCGACGGGATCCACGCTCGCAAAGAAAAAGTTTCAAAGGTTGAAGAAATGAAAGCTGCTGAAGAAAGAAAAAACTGAAACTAGATAAGAAAAGAAAAGAAAGGGGGAAAATATAGGGAAAATAAAAGAGTGTGCTCAAACAGGCCCTACCCCGCTGCCTACGTACCTCATCTAGACATAAGGATCAGAGACGTCGTAGTTCCCCTAACTAGGGAGGAAAACTTTTTGTGTTTTGAAGCTCGAATTGCTTATGTCAATCCTCAGGTGTTGCAGGCTCGTCCGGCACAAGTGCGTTACTGTCTTGCAAAGAGACAAGTAGGAGGAAGTTCTTACGTTATGAGTGAAGGTGATGAGAAAAGAAGTCCCAAAGTATAGACGTTTATTCTTTGTCAAGTGTTTTTTAGGAGTTTTATGTTTTGAGTTGCATATATAAGTGTACCTAAGTCTTACTCAATGGGATGTGTACTTCTTACATTATCCCGAAATAGAATGTGCAAGAAACACACCTGTCTATTGGGGAAATCCCCAAATCTAGTCCCACAAGTGAAGCCTCAGACACACTGACCTACTGACATTTATTAAGTGTTTTTGTAGTTTTGGATTAAGAAGTGTTTTTTTAGGTTTTCTTTGTGAATTAGTCTCATGCTAAGACCTATTCATCATGATAGATATCCTACACCTCACCCCTAAATGGAACGCATGCATGTACCCCGTGGCAAAGTCTCGTGGCACATGAGAAGACTTGTTATTTATTAAGTGACTTGAAGTTAAGTTTGAAGATGAGAAGATTAGAGCACCAAAGAACTTAAAGGTAAAAGAACTAAGGGGAAAGACTAATCCTATTGTTTTCATGCAAAGATGGACTTAGGTTAGTGAGTTGTCATTCTATCCTAAAGAAGAGAAGGAAAGAAAAAGTGTAGAAGAAAGGAGGTAGAAAGCAACTTACTTCTCTTAAAGAAGTTAAGTTGTTTCCAAGGGTGGTGGGGAGTAGTTAAACAAATGATGGAATAAGCTCATTCCAAATCATAAATGAAAGCATAAAAGGAAAGCGAAGAAAGAAGTTTGAAGTGTGTAAATCTCATCAACACCTCTTACTTACTATAGCCCCTGAAAGTGTTAGAAGAATTCACAAATGATAAGTCAAGATCAAGTAAGTTCAAATTGAGTAAGAACAAGCAAAGAATCAATACAAACCATCACAACCAGAACTTGGACATCATAAAATAATGTTAAGATTAGTCCCACAACATCACACAAGGAAAAGTGCAAGGATTTACACAAACATCTAACAAAACATCATTGAAGAAATAAGATGAGAACATGTAATTAGAAGCATCAAACAAGTTAAACATCAACAAGTATCACCAAGTTCATAACCTCAACATGTTAATAAAGTGCCTAAGAAGAAAATTCAAATATCAATTAAAGAATACAAACTCAAACTAGGTCAAATAAGAGAAGCATGAAGAAGTTGGAAGTGTAGTGAGGCAAGCATGTGAATGTTTATCTTAATGAACAAGTAACATCAATCAAGCAAAGGAAAAGCTCTCATACAAAAACCAGGGGTCTATCATCATGTTAACAATCACAAAACAAAACCTTAAGATGTGGCACAAGTGCCCTTCTATCCAAACAGTCATGCATAGCTCAAAGATACATCAAACTAGGGCATGTTAAGGACAAATCTCAAACAAATAGTGAACATGTATTAAAAATTACATAATTAAACACCAAGACACTTCAAGTATGCACAAAAATCATATGAAGACCACATAACAAAAATCAGAAGCAAATATCATCAAAAAATTGGTCCAAACAAAACTAGGGTTTCACTTACTTACACCAAAAGCAACAAGTCAAAAGTTATCCAAACAAGGCCTGGAAATCATGATAAAAATCACTAAGACACCTCAACATGTTAGCAAGGGATAGCAAAAAGAATCAGAAGCAAAACTAATTTCAAACTCAAGATAGAAATTAGACAAGTCAGATTATGCAAGAAAGAAACCAAATAACAAGAAATTAAATGGACAATTAATTCAGGCTACAAAAATAAAAGAAAAAAGTAAAATAAGATATGGAGAAAATTTATAAAACTCAAAAGAAATCACATGATTTTTTTTAAGAATTTTTCAAAGTGTTTTACTATTTAAAAAAAATAAATTTGAAACTGAAAACAAAAATAAAATGGAATTGAATAAAAATCAAAGGAGGCGCAAATAGTAATCCAGTCACGTTTGAATTCAGAAATGGGCCTAAAGGGGGGATTTGAAAAGTAAAAGGGGTCTAGTCCATAACACGCAGGATCGCAACATTACAATAGACCCTAGTCAAGGTCAACAACAAACTTATGACCACATGATTGATCAAATGCGCACAAAGAGAGTCAACAAAGTCACAAGGTCAACACATCAAAAAATTTGTAGCGCATGTACATGATAACAAGTATAGGCTGGCAAACACGAAGATTAATTATTAAAACATAAAATCATGTGCCGCACGTGCTTATGTTTAATATTTTGGATAATTCTGGTGCGTAGGATCAAAAAAACAAACGGATATGATTATGTCTTCCTCCTTGGCTCACCTGAAAATGCAGTCAAACATCCAGTGACGGAGCCCTAACTTCGGTCACCGAAAAATGCAACACCAAGAACAAAAACTCACAGAAACATGAAAAATATCCAGATCCACACAATTTGGCATGTTTATCAATAATATGGAATTAAAAACACCAAACAATCACTACAACTCACGAATCTAAGAAAATAAACTTTGACATCAAACTTTCAAATTACAAGTACAAGCTCCATTCTCAACCAAATTCAAAAATAAACACATCAGCATGCTTAGTGAAATGCATAGATCATTATACACAAAAAAAATTCAAGAACTAGATGTAAACACCCCAAATTTTCCCTCCCTTTTTCCTCACACTTGGCTTTTGATCTTCCATATTGCATTCTATAAGCATAACATCTCACATTGCATATTTATCCTTTAGCAACTCACTGCATAAGTTGCACAACTAGGGTTTGTGGTCAGATGAATCTTAGAAATGGTTTGAGCTATCTCAGAGGCCATGAAGCATGCCAAGAGGGTCCATGAGTGTTTTATGATCATATTATGCCTCCAAGGGTTCTTTGAAGTCAAGAAATCACAAGGGAATTGCAGAGATGTCCAGGCAGGCTCAAGGCTCCTACACAGATGACCAGAAATTAGAGTTTTGGGTTTGAGGCCCTTACACTCAAATATTTTGGCCATTATTGATTCTATTAGTCTATATATGTTATAAGGAGCATGTGTATCAGATTTGAACCAAATATTCCTTGTGGAAGTCATCTGATCAAATGGTAACTTGTTGTGCAAGAAAAGTCAGAATCATGGTATCTGAGGCCACCAATAAGGGTTCCAAAGGGTCGTCTTCATAAATTTGAGGTCCTTTGATCTTTATTTTATCTTAGGAATGCTTGGAAGTTCACAAGATTGAAGAATTTTGAGCCATTTGAAAACTTGCCATTTTTGGACATGACTTGTAATGAAAACTTTCCATTTTGGGAAAGATCTCCAACCTCCTCTTTCTTGATCAAAAAGGTTTCAAATGAATTTTCTTCAAACATGATAGTTGCATATTTGATCTTCCCATTTTTAAAAAGTACAAGAACTCCTCTTGATTCATCCTAGAACTCAAGATATGGCAAGTCAAAGTTGGGAAAAATCTTGTAATTTTCAAGTTCATGTCAAAGAGGGAAATGTTCAAAATGGACTTCTAAGCATTTGTTTGGCCTCTAATTCATGTCTACACATCATAACATTGATAAACAACATTTCAAGACAAGAATTGAGCCTTGAATCACAAGCTTCCATGAACAATTTCTTCAAAATGCACAAAGTTGCCAAAATGCAAAACCTTTGAAAACTCATGAATCAAGCCATACAACTCACCACTTTCGATCCAAAGGCTCTCTTTGAACTCAGCTGAAGCAGACCAAGACCTCAAATCACTTATGCCATGGCCCATGCTTCAAGTACATAAACTTTTGACTTTTTGCATTTCAAACCATACCAATCACACAGTGCCACAAGAACTCCTCTGACCAATGGAAATTGTTTATAGAAGCCCTAAGGATCATAAAACAAGACACAACAAGCCTTGAAACAAGCCAAGTATCAGATTGCACAAAATCCTTCAAAAAACTTCCTCTCTTTGATTCTCTCAAACCAACCATCAAACTTCCAAAATTCTTTCACCAATCAACCACAAATCATCCATAGATCATTTCCCACACATCACCATGGCTTGAAACACCCTAAAACAAAAACATGATTTCTGTTAAACCATAACTGAACCTCTCAAAATAGCCCAAATAAACTTCATTCAAGCATTCCATTAGCACAAGGGGGACCAGAGGAGTTGATTTGCACAAGAGGGAGGCCCAGAAAACTCTAGTTTGAAGAACTTCAGTTCAGGTATTCATCAAGAAAATTTTTTCCAGAACCTATTTTTCTTATAATAAATTGATTCTACATGCTTTGCTGATCATTCTGATGTGTTTATAATTCAAAATGGTTGAGAAATGAGCATGTATTGTTGTTCTGAAAGTTTGCCCGTAAAAATGTTTTGCTTTGATTCTCTTGATTCATGAAGTTTAAATGTTGTTTGTTGATTGATTCATGTTCTATGATGTTTAGGGATCATTTATGGGCAGGTTTGATGCGTTTTAGTAGCTTGTAGGTGGAGTTAGGTTTTGGGACGGTCGGAGAAGATGACCGGAGCTTATCTCCGGAAACCTGAAAATCATTAGGGTTTTGGTTGCCAGATTGAATGAGGACCCTTGGATTATGATTAGATTAAGTTTTGGACGACCCAAATATTTCATTAAATCCTAATCCTGATTAATTAAAATAAATCTTAATTAATTTGCCAGATTAAACCTAGGTCATTGGATAGCGCACGTAAGCCAGATTTAAACCTAAGCCCTTAGATTAACCTACTCCTGGTCATGCTGACCTCTCATCCTGGCCCTTGATTCCCTTTCCACGCAATCCTGGCCCCTCATTCTGATTACTTTGCATTTATTTCATTTTTTATTTCATTTTATTTTCTTTATTTATTTAAAATAGTAAAGCATTTTCTAAAAATCTGATTTTTTGCATTCTCACTTTAAATAATTTTAGAAACCCAAAAACATTTTTATTTTTAATTTTTGCATTAAAAATATATTTTTAAATCATTTAATTGTATTATTTAATTAATTAATTAATTTTAATTAATTAAAAATACTTTTAGGTATTTAAAAATCACAAAAAAATCATGAAGCATTCTTACATATTTAGAACAATTTACAAACTCATTTTACAAATTTCTTTTAAGGTTTGAACATATTTTGACAATTAACCATGAATTAGGGTTTCCAAATTCCCTATTTTTCTAACCCTAACTTCAAAAATCCATTTCTGATCAACCAAGATGAGTTTGCACATGGTTATTTTTGCATTCTTTCATAATTTGCATGTAGTATCTAGGGCATTTAACTCATATTTTTGCATTGTATTTTCCATTTGTTTGGCCTTTTTCATGAAGAAGTACCAAAAACCCTAGCCTAACTTAGAAAAACCATAACTTGACTTAGGTATAGCTTCTGACCTCCATCTTTGGGGAGTTATCTCATGTGTGTTTAGGGTTAATTTGGTTGCATTTTCAATTTTTTATCATGTGTTATCCTTCTGTTGTGGACATGTACATCTCATACTTTCTTAAAACCTTAATTTGCCATGTTCATTTGCATTCTTCTTTGCATACCTTCATCATGTGAACTTGTCATGACATCTCATGCATTTGTATGTCATCTTAGACACCTTAGGACATATATGAACATTGGTTGATCATTGTTGCATCCATTTGGTATGTTTTGGCATTCATTACTTCTTATGTGTATTCATGTGATTTCAAGCTTCTAACATGCCTTCCTTTGCATCCCATCTCTTGTATGATCATGCATAAACATTGTACATGTCTTTGCATCATTTCATAACATATTTTCATTTTTTTTGCACTTATGGACTTGATGATTGTGTAACACCCCAAATTTTCCCTATTCTTTCTAGCATCATCATCATATCATAAGCATCATAAACATGGCATATCCTTAGCATTTTTGCATAGAAAAATGAAGCATAACATTCTCATGTACTAGCATTGGACATGGGATCAATCATTGGTGCATTTGAAGCCTTACAAGTCAAAGCAAAAGATCAAGTGACCTTGTCCAAGTCCCATGAAGTGTCTATAGGTCATATACAAGCTCAAGATCCTTTACAAGAGCCCAGAAGGTTGGGAGATTATCAGATGATCCATGAAAGGGCAAGCTCCTACACAGACGGTCTCCAAATTAGGGTTTCACTTTCAAGCAGGAGTTCTTTGTGAATTTGGCCACTTCACATGGGCAAAGTCCTTCATATGATATGTGAATGCTATGGATGAAATTTGGTGAGAAAATTCATTGAGGAAGGCAATCGTTTCATCAGTTGGTTGCATAAGAAGAAATTGGTCAAACTGATTATTTGAAAAGTCAGCCAGGCTGAGTAAAAAGTCAACTCTTGACTTCTTGAGGTCAAGGTCATGAAATTTGGATCACAAGGGACTTATGGACCAAGTTTGATCAAGAAGGAATGGAGAAATCAAAGGAAAAACAATTTTTTTAGACTATGTATCGATACATACGAGTTTTGTATCAATACATGTTGTTGTGGAAATGGACTATGCATTGATACATAAGAAGGATGTATTGATGCATGATTGCAAAAAAACCTTCAGTATGCATCGATGTATACATGCATGTATCGATATATATCAGTTAAAAAACTGACATGTGTCAATGCATCCGTGTTATGTATCAATACATAGTTGATTTTTTATGCTGAAAATTGTCATTGCTTCAGTATGCATCGATGCATACATACATGTATCGATACATATCAGTTAAAAAACTGACATGTATCGACGCATCCGTGTTATGTATCGATACATAGTTGATCTTTTATGCTGAAAATTGCCATTGCTTCAGTATGCATCGATGCATACATGCATGTATCGATACATATTAGTTAAAAAAATGATATGTATCGATGCATCCGTTATGTATTGTAGATGTTTAGAATTGGCAGAATTTTTGACCAACAAGAAGTGTTGAATTTAGTTCAGGATGTCACATCAGATGTTGTGACATTATCAAACAGAGTATAAGTAAATGAACTTAATTCAGGATGTCACACCAGATGATGTGACATTGTATCAGTTAATGAAGTAAGTTCAGTTTACAGGATGTTACACCAGATGTTGTGACATTGTATCAGTTAATGAAGTAAGTTTAGTTTACAGGATGTCACACCAGATGTTGTGACATTGTATCAGTAAATGAAGTAAGTTCAGTTTTCAGGATGTCACACCAGATGTTGTGACATCTCAAACCTGCTATCAGAATTAATTAATGATTAACAGAACTGTGTAAATTCAGGGAAGTTATCTGGAATTAATTATGGATGGATAAAACAGAAGAAGGCGCATCTGTAGGGAGATTTGTTATATGACTTCAGTATAATCAGAAGAACTGAATCACCTAGAATCAAGGAAGTAACAAACCCTAATTCAAGGTGATGGCAGCATGCGTATCAGGATTGGATAAACCTACAGAAAGCCCAAAATCCAAACACATATTTAAGCAACAGAAACTCTCAGAATAGTGTACGAAATTAAGAAGACTAAATAGGGTGTTTGTGTTTTTAATAGCAGGTTGTTAATGTGTACCACTTTATGAGCTTTTAAGTAAAAGTGTATTTGTGTCTTGATTGAAACTGTGAAGTAAGATTAAGCTGTTTTGTTTGAAGTATGACTTCAATTTTATTAAACTTGTAAACACATCACTGTGTGATTGAGGGGGAGTGAGTTGGTACTCATATCTAAGTTGTGTCTTAGGTAGAAATTGCCTTGGGTAGATATTAAGTGAAAGATTAAACTGAGTGGTTTAAGTCTAGAATTAATATTACTTATATTGGATTTCCTTCCTGGCTTGGTAGCCCCCAGATGTAAGTGTGGTTATACACTGAACTGGGTTAACAATTTCCTATGTTGTTTAATTTTCCTGCACTTTAAGTTTTAGTCAAGTCTTCAAGTGTTTAAACATCTCATTCGACATCACGTACCTGATCCCAGAATTTCAATTGGCATCAGAGCAGGCACCCTTCCTGTTTATACTGGGTGAGATATAGGGACTGCAAATTCGAGAAACATGGATAGAGATGTAGGATCAGTAAATAGACCACCTATATTGGATGGATCTAATTATGACTACTGGAAGCCAAGAATGGTAGCATTCTTAAGATCACTTGACAATAGGGCCTGGAAAGCTGTCAACAAAGGATGGGAACACCCTGTCCAAGACAACAAAGATGGAGCAAAAGTGTTGAAACCTGAAGAAGAATGGAGCAAGGAGGAAGAAGATTCAGCACTTGGCAATTCCAAGGCCTTAAATGCTTTATTCAATGGCATTGATAGGAATATATTCAGACTTGTGCATCACTGTGAGCTGGCCAAAGATGTTTGGGACACTCTCAAAACAACTCATGAAGGAACATCAAAGGTGAAGATGTCAAGACTTCAACTTCTCACCACCAAGTTTGAAAACTTGAGAATGAAGGAAGATGAGACAATTCATGAGTTCTACATGAACATCTTGGAAATAGCCAATACTTCTGGTGCTTTAGGAGAAAAGATGACTGATGAAAAGCTGGTAAGAAAGATTCTTAGATCTTTACCAAAAAGATTTGACATGAAGGTCACAGCAATAGAAGAAGCACAAGACATATGCACAATGAAGGTTGAAGAACTCATTGGTTCCCTTCAAATATTTGAGATGGAAATGAATGACACAATTGTAAAGAAGAACAAAAGCATAGCCTTGGTGTCAAATACTGATAAAGAAGAAGAAAATAATGAAGCAGAACCTGAAGAAAGTTTACCAGAAACCATTGCTATACTTGGAAGACAATTCAACAAGATTCTCAGAAAGATGGATGGCAAGTCCAGACCAAGTGGAAGATACTCAAACTCTTCTGAGAATAAAAGACCTTATGATACTAATAGAAGGTCAAATTATGATGAAAAGACCAATCAAGATAAAGGGATTAAATGTCATGGATGTGAAGGATATGGACACATCAGAATTGAATGCCCTACTTATCTAAAGAAGCAGAAGAAAGGTCTTTCTGTGACCTGGTCTGATGAAGACTCAGGATGTGATTCAGAAGAAGAATTAGCAAAGCATATCACTGCTCTAGCTGGAGTATGTGATTCTGAAAGTGGATCCAGTGATGAGGAGCTGACTTTTGAAGAGCTAGAAGAATCATACAAGATGCTGGTTAAAAGGAGCACTGAAATATGCATGGAGAGTATAAAGCAGAAGAAGCAGATTGAGGCACTAAAGACTGAAAAAACAGGTGATCTAGAGATCATTGACACTTTGAAAAGTGAAGTAAGTCTTATCAACTCCAAGTTGGAGCACATGTCCAAATCTGTTAGAATGCTGAACAGTAGCTCAAACACACTGGATGTTATTCTCAACAACAATAAGCATTCAGGTGATAGAACTGGACTGGGATTTAACAAAGCTAAACAGGTTGAGGCTAGTACCAGCAAAGCTACTTCAAATTCCTTAAAGTCAAACAAGATGTCCCAACAGATGCTCCAACATCATGAAAAGAACATAAAGTCAAACATAATGTCCCAACAGATGTCTCAACATCATAAAAAGAACATGATGAAAAAGAAGTATCAAAGATGGAGATGTCATTATTGTGGAAGGTTTGGTCATATCAAACCTCATTGCTACAAGTTGCATGGATATCCAAATCAGATATATCAGCAACCCCCTAAGCAGAAGACAGAGATCATAAAGAAAGTATGGGTACATAAAGCTAGTCTTCATGCTAATCAAAGCTACATGTCCAAGAACAAGCTCAACAATCAACCTTGGAGCTCTAAAAATGGACATTACACAGGGAAGAGGCATCAAAGGAAACCTCAATACAAATGGTCAAAGAAGGATGTTGCATATATTGCTCATACATCTCTAAGAGTATCAGCTAAAGAAGACTGGTACTTTGATAGTGGATGCTCAAGGCACATGACTGGATTGAAGAATCTGCTAGTAGACTTAAAGTCATATTCATCCAGATATGTAACCTTTGGAGATAGAGCTAAAGGAGAAATCAAGGGAGTTAGGACCTTGGACTGTCTAGATGTACCAAGACTAGATGATGTGCTACTGGTAAAAGGATTGACTGCTAACTTGATCAGCATAAGTCAATTATGTGATCAAGGTTACAGTGTAAACTTTACCAAAACTGAATGCATAGTGTCTAATAAAGAACAGAAGGTTGTCATGAGAGGAGCCAGATCTAAAGACAACTGTTATATGTGGGAACCTCAAGATTTCAGTCTCACTTCAACTTGCTCTTTAGCCAAAGAAGAAGAAGTGAAACTATGGCACCAAAGACTGGGTCATCTTCATTTCAGAGGTATAAAGAAAATCATATCTATGGAAGCTGTGAGAGGTATTCCTAAACTGAAGATTGATGATGGCAAAATATGTGGTGAATGTCAAATAGGCAAGCAAACCAAGATGTCCCATCCAAAGCTCCAACATCTGACAACTTCCAAAGTTTTGGAATTATTGCATATGGATCTTATGGGACCTATGCAGGTTGAGAGCCTTGGTGGTAAGAGGTATGCCTATGTAGTGGTTGATGACTTTTCAAGGTATACATGGATAAATTTTATCAAAGAAAAGTCTGATGTATTTGATGTATTCAAAGATTTATGCCAAAGAATACAAAGAGAAAAAGCAAGCTGTGTGGTCAGAATAAGAAGTGACCATGGAAAGGAGTTTGAGAATCAACAATTCTCAGATTTTTGTTCTTCAGAAGGAATCAATCATGAATACTCTTCACCTATTACTCCTCAACAGAATGGGATTGTTGAGAGGAAGAATAGAACTATCCAAGAATCAGCAAGAGCTATGATCCATGCTAAAAAGTTACCATTGTACTTCTGGGCCGAAGCTATGAACACAGCTTGTTACATTCATAATAGAGTCACTCTAAGGAAAGGAACATTGTCCATAATCTATGAAGTCTGGAAGGGCAGAAAACCCACAGTTAAGTACTTCCATGTGTTTGGAAGTAACTACTATATTCTGGATGATAGGGAGCAAAGAAGAAAAATGGATCCTAAAAGTGATAAAGGGATTTTTCTTGGATACTCTATAAACAGCAGAGCCTATAGAGTATTTAACTCTAGAACCAAGGTTATCATGGAGTCCATAAATGTGATAATTGATGATGCCCCTGCAGATGTTACAGATGATGTTGGAACATCTGCTGACAGTCAGACTGAAGCTGAATTAAAGAGTGATCATCCTGACTTCACTCAAACTGAAGCAAGGACAGAACAATCCAGAAAACCTCCCTCCATTAGAATTCAGAAGGATCATCCCAAAGATTTAATAATTGGTGATCCCAACAGAGGTGTGTAAACACCCCAAATTTGCCCTCACCCATTCACACCATGGCTTGTGATCATTTCATATGCATAAACACAATCATACCATCTCATATCTCAATTTTGAGTCACTGCATAGTTTCTAAGTCATCTGCACCTAGGGTTTGTGATCTGAGCAATCCAAGAGCCTCCTGAGCCACTCCAAAGGCCATCAATCACTTCAAAGGGATCCATGTGTGTTCTTATATCATATTACATCCCCTCAAAGTCAAAAATGCAAAAGGATCACAAGAACTGGGATTGGTGTGGATGCAGAGCCAAGTTTGACTGCACAGTTGACCTAAAATTAGGGTTTTGGTTTCAGAGGCCATAACTCCAAATTTTTTGGTCATTATTGTTTCCATTGGTCTCTATATGGTATAGGGAGTATGCATATCAATTTTCATGAAGAAATTCCATGGGGAAGTCATCTGATCAAGGGTTGACTTTTCAGACAAGTCAGTGCAAAATCAGGGCATCTGAGGCCCCCAATGACCCAACCAAGGGGTGATCTTCATCATTTTGAGTGTATATGATCTTTATTTGATCATGGAAGAAGGTTGAAGTTCACAAAATTCAAGAATTACAAGTTTTTGCAAAGTTGACTTTTTAGGGCATGGTTGACTTTTCAAGAATATGTCATTTTATGCCATTTTTCAAGCCTTGCTTTTTGATCCAAAAATGCTTCAAATGGAAAAACTTTGGTCATGAAAGTTGTAGAATAAATTTTCCCCTTTTCAAAAAGTACAAGAACATGATCTAATTCTTCTTGGATCAAAAGTTATGGTGTGACAAAGTTGGCAAAAATCATTAATTTTCAAGATGTGCACCAAATGAGAAACTTGCAAGAACTTTGTGCCAAGGCATTTGGAACCTCTAATTCATGTCTAACCACTACATAAACATTCTATGTGACCTAAAAATCATATTTGAACCAAAACTTCTCATGTTTCATGGTTTGTGGGACAAGATCTTTCCATATGAACCAAGAAGGAACCAACTTGCAAAACCATCATCACACTCTCACCAACTTGCTGCATTGGATGCTGAACCATGCTAGCCCTCCACACACACCTTGCTGCGCAGCCCATGCCTCTTGTACCAAGCTAGAACTTAGCCCATACCCTCCTTACAACAAAGTGGACTTTTTGCAAAAGTAAACATCCCAATCACAGCAGGCCAGGTCACATCACCTGACCAATGGGAGTTCTTTATGCAAAGCAAATGCTGGCCATAACACATATCAAGCAAGGCTGAAACACACAAGAACATCATATACACAAAATCACCCCTTCAAGCATTTCCCTTCGAAACTCTCTGCACAACACACAAACACAAAAACCAAATCCATTGATCAACTCACCTTGCTTCATTGAGCCAAAACTAGCAAGACTTAGGCCTGAATCAAGCAAGAACACCATTCCTCCATTTTCACCCCCAGAAGCAAAACCATTCAAAACTCACTCCACAGGCCATAAACACCCAAACAAACTCCACAAACCTTCTCCACTCATCATCCTGATCACAAAGAACCCTTCACCATTGCCAGAAACAGCCTGAATCATAAACACGATTCACACCTGAGCTTGAACAGAACTTGATCAATCTCTCAAACCAGCCAACATAAACTCCTTCTAAGCATTCAAGGATCATCAGGGGACCAAGTAGAGTGGATTGCATCAAAGGGAGATGGCAGAAAGTTGCTGGATTGAAAGCTTCGAAACTCAGGTAGCTCAAGAACATTTTTTCCAGAAATCATTTTTTAAGTTCTTAAGTTGTTCTATATGCTTCACTGATTGTTCTGATGCCTTTAGTTTTGAAAATGATGGAGAGATGAGAGTTTACCATGCTTCTGAAACTTTTTGCCCTAGAAATAGATTGATTCGATTCAGCCATTTTACGAATGATAAATTTGTTTTGATTTAGGGTTTTGATTCGTGAGTGAGCGGGAATCATTTCTGTGTTTTTAGATTTCGTTTTAGATGCGTTTTGAAGGAGTTTGAGGTTTGGGGTGAACGGAGAAGATGACCGGAACACTGTTCCGGTCATCTGAAAGTAATTAACGGTGGGATTAGGGCATAAGCATTGATTAGCTGAGTTTGAATACTGGCCGTGGGATTTGGCGCCAGGTCAATGCGCGCGTGTTTTTGTTTGAATCCAGGCCATCAGATCTGTTGACTTCTCATTAATTCAGTTTAAATTCATTTTTATTTTCATTTAATTCATTTGTTTTGTACAATTTATTTAAAATAGCAAAATTATTTTAAAAATTATGAAACTTTTTCTCAAGAGTTTCATTAATTTTTAAAACACAAAAATATTTTTATTTTTATTTTTAAGCATTAAAAAGTATTTTAAAATATTTAAAAGTTTATTTTTAATTGATTAATGGGAATTAATTTATTAAAAATACTTTTAGGTATTTAAAAATCACAAAAAAAATTCATGAAATGTTCTAAGACATTTAGAAACATTGTCCAACCTTCAAACCAAATTTATTTTTGATCTTGATGCATTTTAAGAATTTCTCATTGAATTAAAATCATTTTTGTGCATTATTTTGATCCAAAGATCCAAAAAATCATTTCTGCCTAACCCTAAAGAGTTGGACCTTGATTCTTTTTGCATTGCATTGTGTTTAGCATGTAGTTTGTGAGATTAAATGGCCATGATTTGGTCTTTCATTTTCCATTTGTTTGACAATTTTCTTGTTTAGAAACCCTAAAACCCTAGAAAACTTGTGAAATTCATAACTTGAGCTTGGTTAGGAGTTGAAGCTTCTCCTTTGGGCATTGGTTTAGTATAGGATTAGGGGTCCTTTGAGTGGCATTTTCAATTTTTTATCTTATGTTTTGCTTCTGATTTTGGTTTTTGTTTGATGTATTGTTCACAAACCCTAATTTGGGCTTCCATATGCATCCATCTTGCATTCTCTTGCATAACATGACTTGCCATGACATTCTATGCTTCCATGTGATTCATTTGACATCATAAGACATATTGAAAGCATGTTTGATCATTGCATCATGTATTTGCCATGTTGTATGCCATGTGCACTTCATAACTTTTCATGTATGTCCATGCTTCCTAACTTGCTCCATTTGCATTCATGAACTTGTATGATCATTTCCATGTGCTGCCTCATGTTTGTAGCATCTCATAACATCATTAGCATCATGTAAATATTTCTGGTTTTGTTTCTCATCATGTCATCTCATCCCATTTTGCATTGCATTGCATTTCTTTTCTAACCTTTCAGGTGGTAAGTGACTTTGAGAAGTGAATTTGCCTTCACTTCTCATAACTTTTCTTTTCATCTCTCTCTTGCATCCATGCTGCATTCTTACATGTGTTTGAGTTTGAGCTTGCTCATTTTTCCTCTTCCCACTTTCTTTCTTCAAGTGACTTGACTTCTTGAATGAAGCAAGTTGCTTTGCTTCTCTTGATCCTTTCATCTGCTTCCTGGTGGTTCCATTGAAGATGGTTCTTGCAAAACTCACAAACCTTAGGAACAACCAAGCATGAAAATGATTAGGGTTTTGATTATTCCCCCTTCTTAGTTTTACCTTTGTGTCTCTTTTGAGTCTTCTCTTCTCACCTCATAATCAGGGACTAAACCCTAAAGGCTTTAAGGCTTTGTGATTAAGCTTATGCCTGCATCCTTCTCTTAGGATGGAGTGTATAACTTTAATCCTAAGTGTTAAACCCTTAATGTGTTTAAATCTCTTAATAAATTCACCTAATAATCATCAAGACATCACACTTGTAACTTGGGCCTTGCATTAGGGTTCTAATTCTTCCTTAATTGGTTAAGAAGGACTAACCCTAGTGTTAATGGACAAGTCCCCCTCAAGTTGTCTTACAAATCATAAAACTCACTTCATCATCATATCATTAAATAAAATCCACTTAATCAAAGGCTTGTTTTGTCATGAGTTTAATCCCTAATCGTGGATTAAGTTGAGGAGCTTTCCTCAGCTTAAACATTCTCATCTATTATCCTTCTATTAGGATGGTGTAATGAGTCTGTTTAATCCTTGATTATGGCTTAACCTCATGACTTAACACTAAACAAAAACAACAAAAACATCTAAATAATCACAAGTAGGTTAATGATCTTAATCCTACATCATGGTGATTAAGTGTGAGAAGCTGACTTCACATTTAAGGTATTCTCATTACCCCTAATCAGAGGGAGGATGTGATGAGTCTACTAAATCCATTGGTTTAGGCTTAAGCTCATTATCTTATGACAAACTTCAAAAAGCAATAAAAGACTGAAAACTCAAGAAAACAAACAATAATCGTCTCCTTCGGGATTCTTTTCTCATCACCTTCACTCACAAACGAGAGCTCGCTTCTTCCGTCTAATGCAAGACAGTTTGCACCTGAGCCAGACAGGTCATACACTTGAGCATAGACAAGTAAGCAGTTCATCAGTCAATTCATCTTTCAGTCTCTTTGGGTCGAACTACGGTGTTCTGACTTCCTCATTGCACGAGAGGATACGTAGACATAACTTAACAGTTATCGAACAAAAGTCTCTGTACATTCCCCCTCTTTCCAGCATCATTCTTTTAGCCTCATGATCTTGAGCAATTCATTCTCATTCCTACACTGACACTTCACTTATATACTTCACTTTTCTCCTACACTGACACCTGTACATTCTTTTCCAGCTCTTTTATACACAAATTGCACTGACACTACCCCTTTAAAACACAAACCTTTTAAGCGTGGATCCCGTCGAGTACGACGGACAATCTGGGTGTTAATACCTTCCCAGGTTGTAACCAACCCCCTTTCTCAGTCTCTCTGGTTCGCAACCGTCTTATCCATCTTTTCCTAGGTCTATGCAGCATTACCTTTCCTCCGGGATAAAAATGCCTAGCTGGCGACTCTATTCATCTCCAGTGAGTTCACGGCTGTGTGTTCTCATTGTCCCTTTCGCCGACCGTTCGCGTCTGTACCCCATTTGACCTGGTTTCATTTATCGGGAGCGACAGCTTGGCGACTCTGCTGGGGACCCTTATACTGTAACCAGGGCTTCTGGTTCTTTTTGTGGGTTCCTCCTAGCGCTTGTTTGATTTGTGTTTACTGGGGTGTTATGTGCTACTTGTGTTTGTACTTGTTTTATTTGTACTGCTTTATGTATAGTTGCTTTACTACTCTCTTTATTGCTTTTGTATATATCATACTGTCATGCTGCTGGCTGGATCTGGTTTTTGTTTTGGTGGGTGGGTGATTCATTGAGAGTTAAAGGTCCTATACCCGGGACCTGAGTGACACCTAGGCTAGAGTGAATCATATTCTTTCCCATTTCATCTCGGTCTGGTGCGGGAATATGAAACACGGTTCAGATATGGGTTTCTTCTTGGACATGTGGCTCTTTATTTGAGTCCCCCACCTTGGTTACTGGACTTATAGACCTCCATCTGGATTTCTTACACACATGGGCTTATATCAGAGCAATTGATCAGATCCAGCTCAGTCACAAACCCTTGCATATCATTTGCATACATAAACATTGCATCATATTGACATTTGCTTATTTGTGTTTCAGGGTATCCATCTTCATTTTGGTTCTGGTTTTGACCCCATCTTCAGTATTGACCTATCTTCATGAGCACCTGCTTCAGCTATCAGCTATCAGCTATTTGTTCCAGTCACCTGCACCAGCCAATCAGTGGTCCATTCTTCAGTGTTATCATCAGCACCTGTCTCTACTCAGCCTCAGCATCATGGCTCCTAAAAAGAGCAACATCACCTACCACTTCTTCCAGCCAGAGCTATCTGATATCAGGAGGATTCAGACCCTGATCACTCCAGATCACATACCATTGTTCAGGGAACACTATGGAGATATACTTGATATGGTTATGGATCTGGACCCTTCACAGAGAAGCCTGATCCACACTTGCATCCAGTTTTATGATCCCCCATTGAGGTGTTTTACTTTCCAAGACTTTCAGTTGGGCCCTCTATTGGAAGAATACTCATCATTGGTTGGTATACCTATCAGGGGTGGAATCCCTTTCAACCCTGAGATGGTCTTTCCTGGTAATGGAGAAGTAGCAAAGGCTTTGCATCTGGAACCTGTTCTGATTGAGCAGCATATGACTTCCAAGGCTGGAATCCCTGGTTTTCATCTGGATTTCTTGATTTCTCAAGCTACCCTGAAAGCTTCTCTAGGAGAGTGGAAAGCTGTCTGTGCTTTATTGGCCTTGAGAATATATGGAATTGTATTGTTTGCAGATGAGCCTCGATTCATTAGCAAGAATGCAATCCATCTTTTCATCCTGAAGAACCCAGTGCCCACTTTATTGGGGGACCTCTACTACTCGGTGCATCAGAGGAATGAAAAGCAGAGGGGAAGATTAGTGAGGTGTTGTGCTCCATTGTTCCACACTTGGCTTCTCAGGCATCTACCCAGGACAGATGCATTTTTGAATCCTCATCAGCAGAGAAACTGGGCTAAAAGACTCACTGCTCTAACTTCAGCTGATATCAGGTGGTGCACCCAAAGCACGAAGGGCAAGGATATCATCACCAGCTGTGGGCATTTCCCTAATGTACCTCTGATAGGAGTTAAAGGTAGTATTAATTACAACCCTCTGCTGTTCAGAAGACAACTGGGCTATGCACTGGTCCACATTCCTAAGGCACAGGACTTGGTTGAGACTCTTTATTGTGAGAACAAGCCTAATTTGGATGTTGTTAGGCAGGCTGCCTGGGCCTGGGATAATGTTCAAACCAAGGGAGTAACCATTCTAGGAAAGTGCAACAATGTGGCATCAGCACAATATTATGAGTGGTCCCGTGCCAGGGCTCAATTCTCTGGGATGCCCTTTACCATAGAAGATATGCCTGAATCATCTTCAGCACCACCCCCTGCCACTATCAGTTTGGAGGAGTTTGAGAGCTTGAAGGAAAGAAATGAGAAGTTAACCCAGGCTTTGCAGAAGACCCTCCGGGAAGGGAGTGATGGCAGGTTGGATATTGAGAGGTTAGAGAAGTTGAGAGTGGAGCATCTGACTAAGATTGAGAAGTCTGGGGATTATATCAAAAAGTCTAAGGCTGGAGAACAAATTCTGAAGAATGCTTGCAAGGAAGCTCAGTTCCAGAGAGCAAGGACAGACTTGTATCTGAAGGAGAGTCAGGCTAGGTGGGTCAGGATCACCGAGGCTCGTACTCTGGAGGACAAGAGGGTCCAAGACAAGATAGAGCAGATGGAAGCTAGTGCAAAAAAGCAGCAGGAAGCCCTGGCAGCAGCCCAGAGGGAAATATCAGAGCTAAAGATCAAAGCTGGAGTGAAGAGGTCAAAGGACCAAAGCCAGCACAAGAAACTCACAACAGCTGTTACGACCCGGAATCTCCTCATCAGGAATCTCACGGAGCGTCCGGCTGATCCTGTGACCGAAGCACTTCTCAAGGAAGTTCGTGAGGATGAGTTTGGTCTTGGTGTTTGACCATTTGTTTGTTGTTGCTTTCATTCCATGTACTTTTATTTTCCTGTAATGTATTTTGACCCCTCAGAGGGTTTGTATTTGTAAACAAACTATGTACCATTTTGCTTTTGTAATATATGTATTAGTTTGTTCCATCCAAGTTTCACTTCAAAAGCAACATCAACAGCATCTTCAAGGGTCTGGAAGGGTCAAAACTGAATGCCAAGCCGGATACCTTGAAAACAAATAAGCATACTGCATTGCATGCTAACCCTTTGTTTGTTTTGTAGGTTTTTGTTCTATTGTTGCTAACTCTGTTGTGATGTTCAGGAACTATTGCTCGGCGCCGGGTATTTCCCCTCAACCGTCCGCACCGTTACCCAACCCGTAACAACCTTCCAGGCATACAAATGGATCAGATGCAGCAGGACCTTACTGAGGTCAGGAACCAAATGACCAACGAGAGGTTGGAAATGAGGAACCAGATGACTCAGTTTATGGAAGTGATGAACAACATGGCTCAAAGCCAGGAAAGATTGAGGGCCATGGTGGAAAGGCAGAATCAAGAAGATCCACATATAGGAACTGCTGGCACAAGCAATAACGAGAGGGTCCAACCTCATGTCAATCCCCCTGTATTTGGACCCCACCTCCATCCTGAGGTCAACATCCCTGCAAATGTTCAAGGGACTGCCACTGCAGCCAGGGTACTGCAAGAAGACCCCCAAGAGGATCAATTCACAGTAATGGGTGCTGGGGAAGAAGCCTATGATAGAAGGCTGGAAGAGATAGCTGAGAAATTGAGGTCCTTAGAATCTCAAAACTCTTTGGGTTTCGATGTCATGGACATGGGTTTGGTAGACGGGGTCAGGATTCCCCATAAGTTCAAGCCTCCTTGTTTTGAAAAATATAACGGGACTTCGTGCCCCCGGACTCATTTGCAATCATTTCTGGGAAGGCTGAAGGCCTATACTATGGATGAGAAACTCTGGATGTTTTATTTTGAGGATAGCTTAACTAGAGCGTCAAGGGAATGGTACTCTCATCTGACAAGAGCAACTATCAGGTGTTGGAAGGACCTGGCGGAGGCCTTTATCAGACAGTATCAGTATAATCTAGATATGGCACCCAACAGGACCCTCCTAATGGGAATGTCACAGTCGTCAAGGGAAAGTTTCCGAGAATATGCCCAGAGATGGAGGCAACTGGCTGCTGCTGTTCAGCCACCCATGTCTGAAAGGGAAATGGCAGACATGTTTATGAACACCCTTCAGGGGACTTACATTGATAGGCTAGCTGCCTTCTCATCTACCAGCTTTGCAGATGTAGTCATAGCCGGGGAGAGAATTGAAAGCCTATTGAAGATGGGTAAGATCTCAGACAACGGTGCAAGCTCGTCCAGTAGTACAAGAAAGCCTTTTGCGGGCCCAAGAAGAACTGGCGAGACCAATGCCATCCACACCAACAGGGGCAGGCCCCAATATGTTCACAGATCAGTGGCAGCAGTCACCATTCCCGCTCCAGCTCATCCTCAACCAGTTTATCAACCTCCGCAACAAAACTATCAGCAACAACCTCAGTACCATCAACAAGCTCAATATCCTCCGAGAAATTACAACAACAGTAACACCAACAACAATAACCAGCAAAGGCCATTCCAACAGAGGCCTTCTCAAGCCAACAGGGTAATCGATCCGATCCCTATGCCATATGCTACATTGCTGCCACAACTCCTGAAACTCAACCTAGTTGAGCTAAGGACGCTGGCACCTCCAGATCCCAACAGTTTACCCAGGAATTATGACTCCAACGCCAGATGTGCTTTTCATTCAAATGCACCTGGCCACAGTACAGAAAAGTGCAGAGCTTTGCACATGAAGGTACAAGACCTGGTAGACTCAAAAGCTCTGAATTTCGCACCACCACCCAATGTCAATAAGAACCCAATGCCAAACCACGGTGGTCCCAGAATTAACGCTATTGAAGAAGACAAACCGTCTTATTTAATAACCAGCGTGGGTCAGATCCGGACACCGTTGGTAGAAATTAAGGCTCAACTCCTCGAATGTCAAATGTTCCCGGGGTGTGAGTTGGGGTGTGCTTACTGCAATATCTCGGTAAATGGGTGCGATAACCTGAGGAATGGCATAGATGGTCTCATTCAGAGTGGCCAACTTCAAATCACCACATCATTTCCTACAAATCCAGCAATCTCACCAGCAACAGTTCCAACAACTCCTACAACTGCAATAACCATTGTTCCCGACAATTCTTCAGCTTCATCGGCAAGTGCTTCATCTGTCATTTCAACTGACCAGATATCAGCAAATGCTCCTTCTACAACTCCAGCACCACTCCATTTCGAAACTCCTACAACGACAACATCCATTCTTCCAACAATGTCTCCTACAACACCAGCAACAAATCATGAAGATGTCTCAACTGTCACAATATTTTATGATCCTGAAAACAACTCTGCCTACAACTCAGAAAGTGCTGCTCCCATCAGAGCACCAGTCACAATTTATTACGATCCACAGACTATCACAATTCCTTCCGCAGCTGCAATCAGTCCAGTCACTATCACGGTGCCTGGACCGATACCTTATGAAAGCAGTAACGCCATCCCCTGGCATTACGGCTCTGACCTGTACTGTGAAGGACAAAGAATCACTTTTGAATCATCAACCCCTGCACCACAAGTAGACAATGTGGGAGGAGGCGGAGGCTTCACTCGAAGCGGACGTCTCTTCGCTCCACAAACTCAAAGACCCACTGCTGAAGCAGAAGCTGCTGCCAAGGCAAAAGGGAAGAGCTTGGTGCAGGAAGAGCATACTGTTAAAGAAGCTTTGAAAACACCCTTCGATCAAGAGGTTGATGAGTTCATGCGAATCATCAAGAAAAGTGATTACAAAATAGTGGATCAGCTTCACCAGACGCCTTCCAAGATCTCAATCCTATCATTGCTTATGTGCTCCGAAGCTCATCGGAATGCACTACTCAAAGTTTTGCACGCAGCTTATGTGCCTGAAGAGATCACTGTCAATCAGTTGGAAGCTGTAGTTGGAAATGTTAATGCTAGTCATGGATTAGGGTTCACCAACACTGATTTGACCACGGAAGGCCGCAACCATAACAAGGCATTACACATAACCATGGAGTGTAAAGGTGTTGTCCTTTCCCATGTGCTGGTAGACACGGGGTCATCCCTCAATGTCTTACCTAAAAAGGCCCTGGTGAAGCTAGAATATGACGGATTGGCGTTAAGACCCAGCAACCTGGTGGTAAGAGCCTTTGATGGTTCTAAGAGATCGGTTCTGGGAGAGATTGAGTTGCCCATAACGATTGGCCCGCAGACCTTCAAAACGACCTTCTACGTGATGGATATACAGCCTGCCTACAGCTGTCTATTGGGTAGGCCATGGATTCACGCCGCTGGCGCTGTGACCTCTACCCTTCACCAGAAGTTAAAATACGAGTGGGAGGGTCAAATCGTTACAATCTGTGGAGAGGAGGATATTTTTGTCAGCCACCTGGCTGCTTATAAGTACATTGAGATGGATGGGGAGATCCATGAAACAATGAGCCAAGGTTTCGAAGCCTTGAATGTCAATGAAACATCTGTTGTACCTGGTACTTCAATATCATCATACCAACAAGCCCAGAAGGTTGTTGAGGGAGGAAACGCCCAAGGCTGGGGCAAATTGTTATCGGTGGAGAAGAAAGAGGATAGATTTGGGTTGGGTTACAAACCAACTCAACAAGATCAAGCAGAGGCTGCAAAGGAGCCCAACTTTGTGAGTGGGGGGATGCTCACCCCTGATGCTGTCAACTGTTTGGAAGACGAGCTGGAAGAAGAACGCAACCTGGAAAGCTGGATTCGTCCAAAGATCCCGGGGAGCAGTATCTCAAACTGGTCTTCCCAGGAAATTATAAGAGTTACTCACGCAGAGTAATTATTATTTCCTGTATTTTTATAGCATGCATCAAAGTCTTGCATCTTGCCCAAGATGACAAGACTCATTTTGTAATCGGGCCATCTGTACTTTTTGTGCAACAAGATTAATCAATGAAATATCAGACATCTTTTTGCAAATGAGTCTTTTTCTTTTCCGCTCACTGTTTTTCCATTTTTCTTTTTGTACAAAAAATAAATGGCAGTGTTTTCAAAATGACAACTTTATTTCACTTTTCTAAAACAAGATTAAAATCAAATCACTAAAATGAACAAACTGAACCCTTGCAGAGAATGCCTTCCTGACAGCACCGACAACAGCACGGCTATGACTTCGTATGACTTTGACAATCCGATCAATCAAACTGATGAAGGGGTTGAAGAAGAATATGAGCTTCCTGAGGGGCTAGCCAGGTTGTTAAGACAAGAGGAAAAGGTTATTACTCCTCACCAGGAGGAGGTTGAAGTGATCAATCTTGGTACAGATAAAGACGTGAAAGAAGTTAAAATCGGGGCCTGCTTACAAGACTCAGTGAAGAGACAACTGATTGACCTGCTTCGAGAGTATGTGGACGTGTTTGCTTGGTCTTATCAAGATATGCCAGGGTTGGACACCGACATTGTCGTGCACAAGCTGCCCTTGAGAGAGGAATGCCCACCGGTCAAACAGAAGCTGCGCCGTACTCGCCTGGACATGGCAATGAAAATCAAGGAGGAGGTACAAAAGCAATGGGACGCCGGATTCCTTGCTGTAACTAGCTATCCACCGTGGGTTGCTAATATAGTACCTGTTCCCAAGAAAGACAGCAAAGTAAGGATGTGTGTTGACTACCGGGATCTGAACAGAGCCAGCCCGAAAGATGACTTCCCTTTACCTCACATTGATGTATTGGTTGATAATACGGCTCAGTTCTCGGTATTCTCCTTCATGGACGGATTCTCAGGATACAATCAGATCAAAATGTCACCTGAAGACATGGAGAAGACAACGTTCATCACACCTTGGGGCACGTTCTGTTACAAGGTGATGCCATTCGGACTGAAGAACGCCGGTGCGACGTATCAACGGGCTATGGTGACATTATTCCACGATATGATCCATAAAGAAATCGAATGCTATGTGGATGACATGATTGCCAAGTCCCTTACTGAAGAAGATCACCTGGTGAATCTGCTGAAGCTATTCAAGCGTCTGAGGAAATATCAACTGAAGTTGAACCCCAACAAGTGCACATTCGGGGTGCGATCCGGTAAGCTGCTGGGCTTTATTGTAAGCGAGAAAGGGATTGAGGTTGACCCTGATAAAGTCAAAGCTATTCAAGAGATGCCTGCACCGAAGACAGAGAAAGAAGTTCGAGGGTTCCTAGGTCGATTGAACTACATTTCACGGTTCATATCTCATCTTACGGCGACCTGTGAGCCCTTGTTCAAGCTATTGAGAAAAGAACAGACGGTCAGGTGGAATGAAGACTGCCAAAGGGCTTTTGACAAGATCAAAGAATACTTAAAAAAACCTCCAATCCTTATGCCTCCAGTTGAGGGAAGACCTCTGATAATGTACTTGACAGTATTAAAAGAGTCAATGGGGTGTGTGCTGGGCCAGCATGACGAGTCTGGTCGAAAAGAGTATGCAATATACTACCTAAGCAAAAAGTTTACCGACTGTGAACAACGTTATTCACTGCTCGAGAAAACTTGTTGTGCTTTAGCGTGGGCTGCTCGCCGACTGAGACAGTATATGTTGACCCACACTACTTTGTTGATCTCAAAGATGGACCCAGTTAAGTACATATTTGAGAAGCCAGCACTTACCGGACGGGTTGCAAGATGGCAAATGATCCTTACGGAGTATGACATCCAATACACATCACAGAAAGCCATCAAGGGCAGTGTATTGTCTGAATATCTTGCTAAGCAACCTATCGATGATTACCAGCCTATGAGATTTGACTTCCCTGATGAAGACATCATGTTCATAAAAGCCAAAGATCATGAAGAGCCTGTTCACACTGAAGGGCCTGACCCGGAAGAAGAATGGACTATGATGTTTGATGGGGCTGTCAATATGAACGGTCGTGGTGTTGGTGCAGTACTCATTACACCCAAAGGAGTTCACATGCCTTTCTCGGCAAAACTCGCTTTCAACTGCACTAACAACGAAGCTGAATACGAAGCTTGCATTATGGGTCTTGAGGAAGCCATTGACCTCAGGATCAAGACATTGACCGTATTCGGGGATTCAGCTTTGGTAATCAATCAAACCAACGGCAAATGGTACACCCACCAGGATCATCTGATACCTTACAGGGAGTATACAAGGAGGCTGTTGACTTTCTTTACAACAGTCAAGCTTGAGTATATCCCTCGGGACGAGAACCAGTTTGCAGATGCTCTTGCTACCATTTCATCCATGATCAAAGTTCAAGCTGCTAACTTTGTACCTCAAATTTCAGTGTCCAGACTTGACAGACCAGCATATGTGTTCGCAGCAGATGTTGTTAAAAATGATAAGCCTTGGTTCCACGACATTAAGTGCTTCTTGGAGGATCGAACATACCCACCTGGGGCATCTTCCAATGATAAGAAGACTTTGAGAAGGCTTGCTGGTAGTTTCCTTCTGAACACTGATGGGTCTTTATATAAAAGGAACTTTGATATGGTACTCCTCAGATGTGTTGATAAGACAGAAGCAGACTTGTTGATGCATGAAGTGCACGAAGGATCCTTTGGTACCCATGCGGGAGGGCATGCAATGGCCAAGAAATTGCTGAGATCAGGCTATTACTGGATCACCATGGATGCAGACTGTTGTGCCTACGCCAGAAAATGCCATAAATGCCAGATTTATGCAGATAAGGTGCATGTGCCTCCCAATCCTTTGAACATCATGTCTTCACCCTGGCCCTTTGCTATGTGGGGCATTGACATGATTGGCAAGATTGAACCAACTGCTTCGAATGGCCACAGATTCATCCTGGTTGCTATTGACTATTTCACCAAGTGGGTCGAAGCCGCTTCCTATGCAAACGTTACAAGGCAAGTGGTAGCCAGATTTCTGAAAAGAGATATCATCTGTCGATACGGAGTGCCCGAGCGAATCATTACTGATAATGGTTCCAATTTAAACAACAAAATGATGGCAGAGCTGTGCCGGGACTTCAAGATTCAACATCACAATTCTTCACCTTACAGGCCAAAGATGAACGGCGCTGTTGAGGCAGCAAATAAGAATATTAAGAAGATTGTGCAGAAGATGGTAGTCACTTACAAAGACTGGCATGAAATGCTATCATTTGCCTTGCATGGGTACCGCACGTCAATCAGAACATCCACTGGGGCAACACCGTATCAACTTGTGTATGGTATGGATGCAGTCCTACCTGTTGAAGTTGAATTACCCTCTCTACGGGTATTGATGGATGTTAAGCTGAACGAAGCCGATTGGGTCCGGTCCCGATATGAGCAACTGAGTCTGATTGAAGAGAAAAGATTGGCTGCAATATGTCATGGGCAGTTATATCAGAAAAGAATGAAGAAGGCCTTCGATCAGAAAGTCAGGCACCGAGAGTATCAAGTAGGAGATCTTGTGCTGAAAAGAATCCTTCCTCCTCATACAGACCACAGGGGCAAGTGGACACCGAATTATGAGGGACCATTTGTAGTAAAGAAAGTTTTCTCGGGTGGAGCACTCATGCTCAGTACCATGGATGGTGAAGACTTCCCGTCCCCTGTGAATTCAGATGCAGTTAAAAAATACTTCGCATAAAAAATGACCCGCTGGACATAAAAACAGAATGTAAGTCCAGGCAAAAATAGGGCATCCCGGCGAGTCAAAAAAAAAAAAAAAAAAAAAAAAAAAAAAAACAGAATAAAAAGACTCGGGCAAAAATAAGGGAAAGTAAATAAAAATGTACACCCGCTGAGTTGAAAAGCCGCATTGGACAGCTCAGGCAAAAATGGGTACCCCGATGGATTGAAAACCCGAAAGGGCGATCCATGCAAAATAAGGGAATAAGCGAACAACTGCATTCTAAATTCGTCTGTATCGTTTACAACTTGGTAAGCTTCGAAAGAATCAAGCTTCAATCAGAATTAACCTTCTTCAGAAAGCAGGATGAGAAGAACGTCAAAAAGTCATACGAGTCATAGTGAAGAGGAAGCTCCTTAAAGCGCCATCAACACTGCCAGCATTTTGCTTTTCAATTTGTAACAATCTCCTCATTTCAGGGGATATGTTCCTTTGACTGTATCTCGCCAATTCAGGGCATATGAATTAATAAAATTAGATTTTCAGTCACGTCTCGCCTTGTACATCTTATTTGCAAAAATGTCTGATGTCTAAAAAACTGATTGCACGGAATACAGATGTTTTATCCTCAAATAAAAAACATGCTTGCAGGAAATGTACTTACTCTCAAAAGTGCCTAACTCCTATAACGGAATCCAGTAAGGGATACCTCGGGATTATCTTGTGCGTTTCTCTGTCTTTTCAGGATTGCAGGAATCCAGAGCGCAACTTGGGGCATGTAAGCTTCATCCCAGCAAGCTGGCAAATCAACACTCAATTTTAGCACCCGAAGTGCTCTCTCCCCAGCTGAGTTGCCTCTCATGACTTCCCCCAGCTGAGCTGCCGCTTGCTACTGCTCCCAGCCGAGTTGCCATTTCATCCTCAGCCAAAGTACAAAAGCCAAGGAGCTCTCCCCACAGAGTTGCAGCCCCTATCCAGAAGGGTAGCGCACGAAGGAATCACAACAGAGCGGAGAAAGCTTCTTCAAACCCCAGCTGGGTCTCTCATGTATTGGAATAGGTTTATCATTGACCCATTTCCCCAAGCAGACATCATCTCATCAGATCTACCAATGATCTCATCCCCAGCTGGGATGTTTACTTCAGGCAGATCAATCGAAGATCTTCGCAGCACCGGGATCCGAGTCCCGGTTCGGTGTCTTTGCACAATCATAGCATTCACATCATATTCACCCACAAAGCATAGCATCCCGTTTTAACACGGAGCATTACGGCAAAAAAAATCCAACACATAGCATAATCATAAGCCATGTTTTAAACTAACACTTGTGAATAACGACAGTTCATCAACGTACAGAAAAATCCCCATCAGAATTCCCCAGCAAAAGCAGCTGCCTCTCAATCAACAACACCAGTATATACTCATTTTGACACCCGCCCGTGTCATACCCCAGCAGAAAGCCAAAGACATCCTCTTTTGCACTCACATGTACCTACATACACAATCCTTTGGCACCCGTCCGTGTCATATCCCCAGCACAGTCACCTACACTGTGTATATCAGATATTTGTTCATATTATACTTTTCTCTCTTGACGCTCGTCCGTGTCACTCTCCCCAGCAGATAAACACTCATTTATACGATGCTCATACTCACTACTCATGTTATACTCATACAGATACTCGTCCGTATCTTGTATATACCATTCATATCCCCACAGGTTCGACATTGGTCCATGTTCTTTGTTAGCCAGTTGATACTCGTCTGTATCATCATCTTTGAACACGCGCCAGTATTTGTTTCTACCCGATACTCGTCCGTATCGTAGTCTTAGGGATGCTCGTCCGCATCTTTAATCCATACACCGTGTCAAAACACTTTTGTCTTCTTGGATATAGATACTCGCCTGTGTCTACTATTCCCCATAAGAATCCTCTCAGATTCAACACTCGTCCGTGTTCTCTGTTAACCAGTTGATACTCGTCCGTATCATCATCTTTGAACACGCGCCAGTATTTGTTTCTACCCGATACTCGTCCGTATCGTAGTCTTAGGGATGCTCGTCTGCATCTTTAATCTATACACAACATCTAAACACTTATACCTTCTGTTTCTTGAAAATAGATACTCGTCCGTGTCTACTATTCCCCAGTGCATCACCAACTAACAAATTTCTTTTTATCTAACACTCGTCCTGTGTTATGATAAAACCTGAGAGCAGTCGTCCCCTGCTAGGTGGTCGTCCTCCACCTCTTGATGGTCGTCCTCCATCCTGCTCATCCGATGGCCGTCCCCATCGTTGATATTTAGCAGCCGTCCCCTGCTAGGTGGTCGTCCTCCACCTCTTGATGATCGTCCTTCATCATTTTATCCAATGGCCGTCCCCATTGTTGATTTTGGTTATCTGGCATTCGTCCTATGTCATGACAAACCTTGAGAGCAGCCGTCCCCTGCTAGGTGGTCGTCCTCCACCTCTTGATGGTCGTCCTCCATCATGCTCATCCGATGGCCGCCCCCATCGTTGATTTTCGGCAGCCGTACCCTGCCTGGCGGTCGTCCCCCACCTTAGATGACCGTCCCTCATCTTACCCCCAACAGAGCAGCCGTCCCCTGCTAGGTGATCGTCCTTCACCTTTGATGGCCGTACCCCATCATCTGTTTATTTCATTTATTCTTTAACCCGATGGCCGTCCCCGTCGTGGTCCCTTTTCTTTTAGCCCGATGGCCGTCCCCATCGTTGGTTACTTTACTTTGTGAACTTGATGGCCGTCCCCGTCATGTTTCATCAATCCCCATAAAATTTTACAGCTTTACCTTGATGGCCGTCCCCATCATATTTTCTTATTTTTCCCAGCTAGTCGGCCGTCCCCGTCTTGGCTTTACCTTTTATCCCCAGCATGTCGGCCGTCCCCGTCATTGCTATTTACCCAGCAGTCGTCCTCTGCTCGACGGTCGTCCTCCGTCGCCCGCACTTTACAATATACTTTACAATCTATATCCCTTTTTTCTTCTTCATTCTGTGAGTGCAAATTTTGGACTGTCTTTGGTATTCAACCACAAGTTATCTTGTTTGCCTGTTAAGCCATCGCTTACATCCTGCACAGCTAACTCATGTTTGAATAGGGGCAGCTGTAAACACCCCAAATTTGCCCTCACCCATTCACACCATGGCTTGTGATCATTTCATATGCATAAACACAATCATACCATCTCATATCTCAATTTTGAGTCACTGCATAGTTTCTAAGTCATCTGCACCTAGGGTTTGTGATCTGAGCAATCAAAGAGCCTCCTGAGCCACTCCAAAGGCCATCAATCACTTCAAAGGGATTCATGTGTGTTCTTATATCATATTACATCCCCTCAAAGTCAAAAATGCAAAAGGATCACAAGAACTGGGATTGGTGTGGATGCAGAGCCAAGTTTGACTGCACAGTTGACCTAAAATTAGGGTTTTGGTTTCAGAGGCCATAACTCCAAATTTTTTGGTCATTCTTGTTTCCATTGGTCTCTATATGGTATAGGGAGTATGCATATCAATTTTCATGAAGAAATGCCATGGGGAAGTCATCTGATCAAGGGTTGACTTTTCAAACAAGTCAGTGCAAAATCAGGGCATCTGAGGCCCCCAATGACCCAACCAAGGGGTGATATTCATCATTTTGAGTGTATATGATCTTTATTTGATCATGGAAGAAGGTTGAAGTTCACAAAATTCAAGAATTACAAGTTTTTGCAAAGTTGACTTTTTAGGGCATGGTTGACTTTTCAAGAATATGTCATTTTATGCCATTTTTCAAGCCTTGCTTTTTGATCCAAAAATGCTTCAAATGGAAAAACTTTGGTCATGAAAGTTGTAGAATAAATTTTCCCCTTTTCAAAAAGTACAAGAACATGATCTAATTCTTCTTGGATCAAAAGTTATGGTGTGACAAAGTTGGCAAAAATCATTAATTTTCAAGATGTGCACCAAATGAGAAACTTGCAAGAACTTTGTGCCAAGGCATTTGCAACCTCTAATTCATGTCTAACCACTACATAAACATTCTATGTGACCTAAAAATCAGATTTGAACCAAAACTTCTCATGTTTCATGGTTTGTGGGACAAGATCTTTCCATATGAACCAAGAAGGAACCAACTTGCAAAACCATCATCACACTCTCACCAACTTGCTGCATTGGATGCTGAACCATGCTAGCCCTCCACACACACCTTGCTGCGCAGCCCATGCCTCTTGTACCAAGCTAGAACTTAGCCCATACCCTCCTTACAACAAAGTGGACTTTTTGCAAAAGTAAACATCCCAATCACAGCAGGCCAGGTCACATCACCTGACCAATGGGAGTTCTTTATGCAAAGCAAATGCTAGCCATAACACATATCAAGCAAGGCTGAAACACACAAGAACATCATATACACAAAATCACACCTTCAAGCATTTCCCTTCGAAACTCTCTGCACAACACACAAACACAAAAACCAAATCCATTGATCAACTCACCTTGCTTCATTGAGCCAAAACTAGCAAGACTTAGGCCTGAATCAAGCAAGAACACCATTCCTCCATTTTCACCCCCAGAAGCAAAACCATTCGAAACTCACTCCACAGGCCATAAACACCCAAACAAACTCCACAAACCTTCTCCACTCATCATCCTGATCACAAAGAACCCTTCACCATTGCCAGAAACAGCCTGAATCATAAACACGATTCACACCTGAGCTTGAACAGAACTTGATCAATCTCTCAAACCAGCCAACATAAACTCCTTCTAAGCATTCAAGGATTATCAGGGGACCAAGTAGAGTGGATTGCATCAAAGGGAGAGGGCAGAAAGTTGCTGGATTGAAAGCTTCGAAACTCAGGTAGCTCAAGAACATTTTTTCCAGAAATCATTTTTTAAGTTCTTAAGTTGTTCTATATGCTTCACTGATTGTTCTGATGCCTTTAGTTTTGAAAATGATGGAGAGATGAGAGTTTACCATGCTTCTGAAACTTTTTGCCCTAGAAATAGATTGATTCGATTCAGCCATTTTACGAATGATAAATTTGTTTTGATTTAGGGTTTTGATTCGTGAGTGAGCGGGAATCATTTCTGTGTTTTTAGATTTCGTTTTAGATGCGTTTTGAAGGAGTTTGAGGTTTGGGGTGAACGGAGAAGATGACCGGAACACTGTTCCGGTCATCTGAAAGTAATTAACGGTGGGATTAGGGCATAAGCATTGATTAGCTGAGTTTGAATACTGGCCGTGGGATTTGGCGCCAGGTCAATGCGCGCGTGTTTTTGTTTGAATCCAGGCCATCAGATCTGTTGACTTCTCATTAATTCAGTTTAAATTCATTTTTATTTTCATTTAATTCATTTGTTTTGTACAATTTATTTAAAATAGCAAAATTGTTTTAAAAATTATGAAACTTTTTCTCAAGAGTTTCATTAATTTTTAAAACACAAAAATATTTTTATTTTTATTTTTTAGCATTAAAAAGTATTTTAAAATATTTAAAAGTTTATTTTTAATTGATTAATGGGAATTAATTTATTAAAAATACTTTTAGGTATTTAAAAATCACAAAAAAAATTCATGAAATGTTCTAAGACATTTAGAAACATTGTCCAACCTTCAAACCAAATTTATTTTTGATCTTGATGCATTTTAAGAATTTCTCATTGAATTAAAATCATTTTTGTGCATTATTTTGATCCAAAGATCCAAAAAATCATTTCTGCCTAACCCTAAAGAGTTGGACCTTGATTCTTTTTGCATTGCATTGTATTTAGCATGTAGTTTGTGAGATTAAATGGCCATGATTTGATCTTTCATTTTCCATTTGTTTGACAATTTTCTTGTTTAGAAACCCTAAAACCCTAGAAAACTTGTTAAATTCATAACTTGAGCTTGGTTAGGAGTTGAAGCTTCTCCTTTGGGCATTGGTTTAGTATAGGATTAGGGGTCCTTTGAGTGGCATTTTCAATTTTTTATCTTATGTTTTGCTTCTGATTTTGGTTTTTGTTTGATGTATTGTTCACAAACCCTAATTTGGGCTTCCATATGCATCCATCTTGCATTCTCTTGCATAACATGACTTTCCATGACATTCCATGCTTCCATGTGATTCATTTGACATCATAAGACATATTGAAAGCATGTTTGATCATTGCATCATGTATTTGCCATGTTGTATGCCATGTGCACTTCATAACTTTTCATGTATGTCCATGCTTCCTAACTTGCTCCATTTGCATTCATGAACTTGTATGATCATTTCCATGTGCTGCCTCATGTTTGTAGCATCTCATAAAATCATTAGCATCATGTAAATATTTCTGGTTTTGTTTCTCATCATGTCATCTCATCCCATTTTGCATTGCATTGCATTTCTTTTCTAACCTTTCAGGTGGTAAGTGACTTTGAGAAGTGAATTTGCCTTCACTTATCATAACTTTTCTTTTCATCTCTCTCTTGCATCCATGCTGCATTCTTACATGTGTTTGAGTTTGAGCTTGCTCATTTTTCCTCTTCCCACTTTCTTTCTTCAAGTGACTTGACTTCTTGAATGAAGCAAGTTGCTTTGCTTCTCTTGATCCTTTCATCTGCTTCCTGGTGGTTCCATTGAAGATGGTTCTTGCAAACCTCACAAACCTTAGGAACAACCAAGCATGACAATGATTAGGGTTTTGATTAGTCCCCCTTCTTAGTTTTACCTTTGTGTCTCTTTTGAGTCTTCTCTTCTCACCTCATAATCAGGGACTAAACCCTAAAGGCTTTAAGGCTTTGTGATTAAGCTTATGCCTGCATCCTTCTCTTAGGATGGAGTGTATAAATTTAATCATAAGTGTTAAACCCTTAATGTGTTTAAATCTCTTAATCAATTCACCTAATAATCATCAAGACATCACACTTGTAACTTGGGCCTTGCATTAGGGTTCTAATTCTTCCTTAATTGGTTAAGAAGGACTAACCCTAGTGTTAATGGACAAGTCCCCCTCAAGTTGTCTTACAAATCATAAAACTCACTTCATCATCATATCATTAAATAAAATCCACTTAATCAAAGGCTTGTTTTGTCATGAGTTTAATCCCTAATCATGGATTAAGTTGAGGAGCTTTCCTCAGCTTAAACATTCTCATCTATTATCCTTCTATTAGGATGGTGTAATGAGTCTGTTTAATCCTTGATTATGGCTTAACCTCATGACTTAACACTAAACAAAAACAACAAAAACATCTAAATAATCACAAGTAGGTTAATGATCTTAATCCTACATCATGGTGATTAAGTGTGAGAAGCTGACTTCACATTTAAGGTATTCTCATTACCCCTAATCAGAGGGAGGATGTGATGAGTCTACTAAATCCATTGGTTTAGGCTTAAGCTCATTATCTTATGACAAACTTCAAAAAGCAATAAAAGACTGAAAACTCAAAAAAACAAACAATAATCGTCTCCTCCGGGATTCTTTTCTCATCACCTTCACTCACAAACGAGAGCTCGCTTCTTCCGTCTAATGCAAGACAGTTTGCACCTGAGCTAGACAGGTCATACACTTGAGCATAGACAAGTAAGCAGTTCATCAGTCAATTCATCTTTCAGTCTCTTTGGGTCGAACTACGGTGTTCTGACTTCCTCATTGCACGAGAGGATACGTAGGCATAACTTAACAGTTATCGAACAAAAGTCTCTGTACATTCCCCCTCTTTCCAGCATCATTCTTTTAGCCTCATGATCTTGAGCAATTCATTCTCATTCCTACACTGACACTTCACTTATATACTTCACTTTTCTCCTACACTGACACCTGTACATTCTTTTCCAGCTCTTTTATACACAAATTGCACTGACACTACCCCTTTAAAACACAAACCTTTTAAGCGTGGATCCCGTCGAGTACAACGGACAATCTGGGTGCTAATACCTTCCCAGGTTGTAACCAACCCCCTTTCTCAGTCTCTCTGGTTCGCAACCGTCTTATCCATCTTTTCCTAGGTCTATGCAGCATTACCTTTCCTCCGGGATAAAAATGCCTAGCTGGCGACTCTATTCATCTCCAGTGAGTTCACGGCTGTGTGTTCTCATTGTCCCTTTCGCCGACCGTTCGCGTCTGTACCCCATTTGACCTGGTTTCATTTATCGGGAGCGACAAGGTGTAAGTACTAGATCAAGAGAGGTGATTTCAGGTTCTTGTTTTGTGTCAAAAATAGAACCTAAAAACATCAAGGAAGCTCTTAATGATGAGTACTGGATTGGTGCTATGCAAGAAGAATTAAGTCAGTTCACAAGGAATGAAGTGTGGGATCTTGTTCCTAGACCTGATGACATAAATGTGATTGGCACTAAATGGGTGTATAAGAACAAGTCAAATGAGCAGGGAGTTGTTACAAAGAACAAAGCTAGACTTGTGGCTCAAGGATACACACAAATTGAAGGAGTAGACTTTGATGAAACCTTTGCACCAGTAGCAAGGCTTGAATCAATCAGACTACTTTTGGGAATTGCTTGTATTCTGAAGTTCAAGTTATTTCAAATGGATGTGAAGAGTGCCTTTCTAAATGGATATCTTAATGAAGAAGTATATGTAGAACAGCCTAAGGGATTTGTTGATCCAAGCTGTCCAAACCATGTGTACAAACTAAGGAAGGCTCTTTATGGACTGAAGCAAGCCCCAAGAGCATGGTATGAAAGGTTGACTACTTTTCTCACAAAACAAGGATACATAAAAGGTGGAATAGACAAAACCTTGTTTGTGAAGGATGAAGAAGGAAATGTCATGATAGCTCAAATATATGTTTATGACATTGTCTTTGGTGGGATGTCAGACAGGATGGTTAAACATTTTGTCACTCAAATGGAATCTGAATTTGAGATGAGCCTAGTAGGAGAACTAACCTACTTTCTTGGACTGCAAATCAAGCAGATGGAAGATTCAATGTTCATATCCCAAAGCAAGTATGCCAAGAACACTGTGAAGAAGTTTGGGATGGATAGTGCAAGTCATAAAAGAACTCCTTCCCCCACTCACTTAAAGCTGACAAAGGATGACAAGGGTGAGAAGGTGGACCAAAGCCTATACAGAAGCATGATTGGAAGCTTATTATATCTGACTGCTAGCAGACCAGACATAGCCTTTGCGGTAGGTGTATATGCAAGATATTAAGCTGATCCAAAAGTTAGCCATCTAAACCAAGTCAAGAGAATTCTGAAATATGTCAATGGTACTTGTGACTATGGCATAATGTATTCCCATGGATGTGAACCAATTCTCACTGGCTTCTGTGATGCTGATTGGGCTGGAAGTGCAGATGATAGAAAGAGCACATCAGGAGGATGCTTCTTCCTAGGAAACAATTTGATTTCTTGGTTCAGTAAGAAACAAAATTGTGTTTCCTTATCCACTGCTGAAGCTGAATATATTGCAGCTGGTAGCAGTTGTTCACAGTTGGTTTGGATGAAGCAAATGCTCACAGAGTACAATGTCCCACAAGATTTCATGACATTGTACTGTGACAACTTAAGTGCTATTAACATATCAAAGAATCCTATCCAACATAGCAGGACCAAGCATATTGATATCAGGCATCATTTCATCAGAGATCTTGTGGAAGAGAAAGTGATCTCATTGGAACATGTAGCTACAAATCTGCAATTGGCTGATATATTTACTAAAGCTTTGGATGCTACCCAATTTGAAAACCTAAGGGGTAAATTGGGGATCTGCTTATGTAAAGTATAGCAGTTATGGAGAAGTGCCAACATGTCATATGACATCGTGTGGCATGATCACCAGATGGAAACACCAGTCTGGTCAAGAACTCTGTGTATTCCACTCCTAAAATTTCTCCAAGTAACGGCTCTTATAAAAATATCAGCTTGCTCTCAGCTATTCATCTTCTCATCATTCTCTCAAAACAACTTGCATGCTATAACTGATTTTCAGAGCTCATCAAACTCAATCAATCTTAACCTTTTTCTTCAACACATTCAAAAATATCTCAAAACCCTAACCTCTCTGAAGAAATCCTCAACCAAGAAGATGTGGTGCATGCAACCCCCATCTCTGTGGTACCTATGGATTCAACTCCAATAGATGAAATCAGAGGAAGTGTTCCTCTTGCTCAAAAGCCAAGAACCCCTACTGTGAGAAGGGCAAAGGAACCTGTTTTTAGCAAAGTTAAAGGAATGCCTTCATCCTCAAACACCACTCCAAAAGCCTCTGAGTATGTGGATGCTTCAATCAAGGATCTTGTGAACAGGATTCTGTCTGAGCAAAGAGTTGTGAGTAGAATATCCATTCCTTTGAACACCATGCCAGCTCCACAAGAAGATCAACCAAATCAGGCTGAAGAGGACACTCCTGCTCAACAGGATGTCCCAATAGATGTTGAAACATCTGAGGACCAGCACAAGGCCTCCTCTGATGATGATGATGAAACATCTGATGATCATCACAAGGCCTCCACTGATGATCAAGCCTTTGTTGATCCACCTGCTGAAGAGGAGACTGCTCAACCTCCTCCTGTTGTAAACATAGAGCATGATTCTGACACAGAAATCATTGCTTATGTGAACCCTAGCATAGCCAAAAGGCTCAGAACTAGGAAAGAAAAGAAGATTGCAGGACATACAACTCCTGAAAAGAAGCAGCCTACACCAAAGAAGGATAAATCTAAAGTTGCTTTTGGTCCTACCAAACAATGGAGAAAGGTTAATACACAAAAGAGGAAAGCTGTCACCCCTCCAGATTCAGATGTTGAAGAGGATGTCCCAACATCCCCACCAAAGAAGAAACCAGCACCTTCAAGATCCTCCTCTGCTGTTCCAGAAGCTCCTCTGGACAACATTTCATTCCATCATGTGTCAAGTGTGAGCAGATGGAAATTTGTCTACCAAAGAAGGGTAGCACTTGAAAGAGAGCTGAGCAGCAATGCACTTGAGTGCACTGAGGTAATTGATCTCATCTCTTCTGCTGGCTTATTCAAAACAGTATCAAACTTCTCTCCTTGCTATGAGCTGCTAGTCAAGGAATTTATTGTCAACCTTCAAGAGGACTGTGCTGATGGTAAGTCAGTTGACTTCAGAAAGGTGTATGTAAGAGGGAGATGTGTGGAATTCTCTCCTAGGGTTATCAACCACTATCTAGGAAGAGAATCTGATGGACCTAATGAGCTGGGAAAGACAGATAACCAGGTGTGCAAGGTCATCACTGCTAATCAAGTCAAAGCTTGGCCAGTCAAGGGGAAACTTTCTGTTAGCTTGCTAACAAGAAAGTATGCAATGCTGCATAGGATTGGCACTGCAAACTGGGTCCCTACCAACCATACCTCCTCAATAGCAACTGGATTGGGCAGGTTCATATATGCTGTAGGTACCCAAACAAAGCTGGACTTTGGGTCTTACATTTTTTATCAGACATTGAAACATGCTGGGACATCTGCAACAAAGCTGCCTATTGCCTTCCCTTCTTTGCTGTGTGGAATAATCCTTAGCCAGTATCCAGGTATCCTCACTGAGAAGGATTCAATCTGCAAAAGAGAGAGTCCCCTGGCCTTCCACTACAAGCTATTCTTAAGTCATCATGCAGCTGATGTTGAAGCTCCCTCTGGGACATCTGCTAGAACTTCAAAGGCAAAGTCTCCAATATCCAAAGCTGCTTTGATTGCTGAGCTGAAGAACACCTGCAAAGAGCTGGATTCCAGGAAGCAGAAGCTTGAGGAGATTATCCAAAGGCTGGAAATTGAAGAGAGTGATCAGAAAGCTGCTGCTTCTGATGAGGAAACTGAAGAAGAGGAAGACACTGAATATAAGGATTCTGAGTGAAACATGTATGTGAGGAATATGTAATGTCAGCTTCAGAATTGTATTTTGATTTTGATTTTGTTATTCTCTCTGTCACTGTAAAATTTGGCCCCAATTTATGTCTAACAAGGGGGAGAAGAGAACTGAACAACAACAACAATGTATGATGCAGCTTACTGATTAATGAAAAATGAATTTTGTTTGCTTCTGAACTAAAGATGTGTTTTTAATGAAAAATTTATGTTGCAACAAGTCTGAACACATGTAGGTTTGAGGGGGAATGAACTCACACATGACTCAACAGAAAAGAACTGATGTACTCTGATAAAAGAAACTCTGCTGCACTCTGATAAACCAGAAAAGTATGTTAGCCAAAAATTAGCCAAAGGGGGAGTTTGTAGATGTTTAGAATTGGCAGAATTTTTGACCAACAAGAAGTGTTGAATTTAGTTCAGGATGTCACATCAGATGTTGTGACATTATCAAACAGAGTATAAGTAAATGAACTTAATTCAGGATGTCACACCAGATGTTGTGACATTGTATCAGTTAATGAAGTAAGTTCAGTTTACAGGATGTCACACCAGATGTTGTGACATTGTATCAGTTAATAAAGTAAGTTCAGTTTACAGGATGTCACACCAGATGTTGTGACATTGTATCAGTAAATGAAGTAAGTTCAGTTTTCAGGATGTCACACCAGATGTTGTGACATCTCAAACCTGCTACCAGAATTAATTAATGATTAACAGAACTAAGTAAATTCAGGGAAGTTATCTGGAATTAATTATGGATGGATAAAACAGAAGAAGGCGCATCTGTAGGGAGATTTGTTATATGACTTAAGTATAATCAGAAGAACTGAATCACCTAGAATCAAGGAAGTAACAAACCCTAATTCAAGGTGATGGCAGCATGCGTATCATGATTGGATAAACCTACAGAAAGCCCAAAATCCAAACACCTATTTAAGAAGCAGAAACTCTCAGAATAGTGTACGAAATTAAGAAGACTAAATAGGGTGTTTGTATTTTTAATAGCAGGTTGTTAATGTGTACCACTTTATGAGCTTTTAAGCAAAAGTGTATTTGTGTCTTGATAGAAACTGTGAAGTAAGATCAAGCTGTTTTGTTTGAAGTATGACTTCAATTTTATTAAACTTGTAAACACATCACTGTGTGATTGAGGGGGAGTGAGTTGGTACTCATATCTAAGTTGTGTCTTAGGTAGAAATTGCCTTGGGTAGATATTAAGTGAAAGATTAAACTGAGTGGTTTAAGTCTAGAATTAATATTACTTATATTGGATTTCCTTCCTGGCTTGGTAGCCCCCAGATGTTAGTGTGGTTATACACTGAACTGGGTTAACAATTTCCTGTGTTGTTTAATTTTCTTGCACTTTAAGTTTTAGTCAAGTCTTTAAGTGTTTAAACATCTCATTCGACATCACGTACCTGATCCCAGAATTTCATGTATCGATACATAAGCCTGCTTTGCTGCTAAAAACCTCTGAATGATGACAGTTCAGCTCATGGATTGTATCTATGAAGGAATCATGTAAACACCACTCAAAGAAGCTTTGTATACCTCAATTTTGGAGCTGTTTCAAGGACTTGAAAGGGGCTGCATTCTCACCATAATAGTCCTAAACTTCACAGTATGAGATCATACCTCAAAGTTGCATAACTGAATTTTCCAATCCACCCTCATTGCACCTTACACCTCAATTTAGAATTGACCATGGTTCTAACTGTTAACCATGAGGGTTAACAGTTAACCTGAGATATATAAGGCTTTCTCCAACTGAATTTTGAAGACATTTCATTTCTACCAAAATTTCATCACAAACTTCATCCATTTTCCTCTGTTTTCATTCTGATTTTGGAAGCTACATTGCACTTCAACTTCATCAATTCAGTCCCAATCTTCATCTGTTCTTCATCATCATCATCAAGAGCTTCATCTTCATGGTAGAATTTCATTGAATCTTCCACTCTATACCAATGCACCTTGCTACATTTTGCCTCCATACTCTTTGATTCTTGTCTACAACATCACACTTATCATCAAATCATCATCCACATCATGATTTGCAGCTTCTCCATGGATCTAATGGAGTGAGAGATCAAGATTACATTACTGTAAATTTTCTGCATATTCATCAATTGCCCAAGATTTTTCATCAACAAAGTGTTTATTTCACTTCACAAAGGATCAAGATCAAGCATAGAAGACATTGGAACCTCACATCTAGATTTCTACAACTCTAAACACCACTGAATTTCAGGTTTCATCTTCAATTCCATTGACACAAATTCTGATTTTTTCGGTTGTTTTATGTTGATATGAGCTCAATAGGAGCAATGCTTGTGTTGGCTAGTTGATTGGCATCTTAGGTGCTTAGATTCAATTTTTAGGTTGATTCTTGTGTGCTTAGATTTGCGTTATTCATAAGCCTTAGAAGAAAATCAAGCCTAAATTGTTGATGTACTTGAGGAGACGAATCCGTCCATGGCCTTATTTTTCAGTTTGGTAGACATTTGTCCAAACCCTAATCGGAGAGTGATCGGAGAAGATGACCGAAGTTTAGCTCCGGTGACCGGAAAAGTAAGCCTAGCATTAGTGTGGGAACATAACGCGGCCGTTAGATCAGTTTCCATCTGACGAACCAGAATCCGCCACCACATTAATGAACATGTGCCAATCATGTGCCATAATTTGTGAAGAGTTTTTCAGATCACTATTTGCACCCCAGCATGTTTGGGTCCAGCCCAATTCAGTTCAACTTTTCACTTCCTGCACCCCTTACCATTTGCTTTGTTTCTTTATTTTCTGTTTTACATAGTTTTAATTTTAATCCAAAAAAAATACCAAAACTCATGATAAAATTCCCCAAAAATCACAGAGACTTCCCAACTCATTTTAGAAATTTTCCATATTTTTACTTTCTGATTTTTAGTCATTTCCCATTTTTGGTCGATTTTCCATTTAATTAGTTTGCTATGGAATTCTTTCACCTACACTTCATTTTGTTCATTTTATTTCTCCCACTTCCAGTAATCTTTTTGTCCCATTCTTTTTGATGTGATTAAAGGACTCATAATAGAACCTGGAATTATTTTTTTCATTTTATTAGGTCCATTTTATCCACTTTTTTGGCAGCATGGTTTGTGCAAGTTTGTGAACAAATCTTATGTAGATTTAAGTGACCTTTTGACATAGTTAGGGTATGAATTTTTTAGGATATTTTTTAACACAAAATTAGATTTAGGTTAGGGACCTTAAGGAATTAATCTCATATTTTTCCAGGACCTTTACCATTTTTTAGTGTGAGTTCTTAATTGAAATTTGCCATGTTGTAATTGTTCAAAATGCTTCATTATGCTAACATTTGTTTTGTAGGGGGGGAAGATTATGGTAAGCATTACTTCATTCTTATCCCTTATGCATTTTAATGTGTTTGCCTTAGCACCTTGTGCTTTGAATATAGGATTTCCCTTTCATTCTTTTTGAACCAACTTAACTTCCTTAGGAAGTAAGTTGAGTTCTAATTCCTTTCTTCTTCTTTCCTTCTTCTTCATTAGGATAGATTTCAAACCACACTAACCTAAGACTCCCATGCATGATAACATTAGGAGTAGTCTTCCCCATTAGATTTTACCTTTGAGATCCTTTTGGTGCTCTTTCTTCTCATCTTGAAATTTAACTTTAAGTCACTTTAATAAATGACGAGTCTTCTCATGTGACACGAGACTTTGCTATGAGATACTAGCACGCGTTCCGTTTTGGGTCGAGGTGTATGATATCCATCATGGTGGATAGGACTTAGCATGAGATTACTTCACAAAAAAAACATAAAAAAACACTTCTTAACCAAAAACAACAAAAGCACTTAATAAATGCCAGTAGGTCAGTGTGCCTGAACCTTCCTCTTAGGGACTAGATTTGGGGATTTCCTCCATAGCTAGGTGTGCCTCTTGCGCATTCCATTTCGGGATGATGTAAGAATTGCACATCCTATTGAGTAAGACTTAGGTACACTTACCTATGCAAACTTCAAAGCAGAAAACTCATAAAAAACACAGGACAAACAATAAGTGTCTCTCCTTCGGGACTTCTCTTCTTATCACACTCACTCTTTTTGTGTGAACTTGCTCCTACTTGTCATTTTGCAAGACGGTAACGCACTCGTTGTTCGATCCTACAACACCTGAGCATTGTCATAGGTAGTTCAAGCCTTAAGACACTAGAAATATTTCCACCCCTAGTTAGGGAAACTATGGCGACTCTGATCCTCATGTCCAGATGAGGTACGTAGGCAGCGGGATAGGGCCCGTTCGAGCACTCTTTTATTTTCCCTACATTTCCCCCCTTTCTTTTCTTATCCAGTTCAGTTCCTTTTCTTTGCATCAACTTTCATTTCTTCACCCTTTGAAACAGTTTCTTTGCAAGCGTGGATCCCGTCGGGTACGACGGACGATCTGGGGTGCTAATACCTTCCCAGGTCGTAACCGACTCCCGAACTCAGTTTATTTGGTTCACAGGACCTTTGTCCTTCCTTTTCTTTTCTTCGGTTTGTGCAGCATTACCATTCATGTTCCTTCGGGATAAAAATGCATGGCTGGCGACTCTAAGCTTTTCCACGCCACTTTCGCGTTTGTACCAGGATGGAAATCCAGGGAGCCACAACTGGCGACTCTGCTGGGGATTTCCTAACCAGAGAATCTTTGGTTCCCTTGAGAGTCTTTCCTAGAACTTGCGTGTTTCTGTTTCGTTGGGTGTTGATTGTTTGTTGTTGTGTGTTTTATCTACTGTTATTTTATTTACAATTTATTTACAACTTTATTTACAGTTTTCAGTATTTATTTCCATGCATCATATATTATACTGGACTGTCTGGACTAGATTTCTTCTGTTTGGTGGGACTTGGGTGATACTATTACTGAGAGATAAGCCAAATACCCTGCTTGAGTGTACCCTAGGATTAGCGTGGACACATTGTACTCGCATGTGGCATGATGAGTGGCGACGTGTTTCACACCCAGATTGCGACCGTCTTGGAAATATCTTGTGTGGGGATTTCCTCCACTTCGGGATAGGACCTTGATAGTTATGTGCATCTGGGGACCGATCATTGAGAACCTTTGTGGAAACAACCCTCTCCAGTGGTGACAGTGGCAGACCACATTCTGTGGCAAACCTATTTGCACCCGAGGGTCCATTGGGGACTCGCATAGGATGGCCTGGTTCTCTTATAGGAACTCAGTCAGAGCATTTGGTCGTATGACAATAGTACTGTATCCCAAGGGTTGAATGTACTATTGTTTCTCGATTCAGTGCTTGAAGATGGGGACTTATGAGGGATGCTTGTTTTCTTGGACTCAGCTGAGACCTCCTTGAGTAGTACATAATGTCCAAACTGATTCCCTGATTTGGTCATGAGCCATTTCTCGAAAATGGTAAACATATTATTGCTATTCGGCTTTGAGAGTCCGTGATGTTTGACCCGGATCATACCCTCATTACCAGTGCAGTCTTATGATCTGATACGGTTACTTTGATCCTGGAGTTCTTGAGTTTATCTGGTTATCGATCTGGTTTATTTGAGATTATCTGAGTGCTTATGGGTTATTATTCGAAGGATTCGGGTTTCTGATCACTTGGCACTGACATCTAGTATCCAGATAGTTCCGGATTGATCATATGTGCTTGCATTTGCCTTACATCATTCCATCATTAATCATGTTTTGTTTTCATTCACAGGTTCATATCATTGCTTCCGGTTCCGGTATCCTGTTCAGAGATGGAAGATTCTTGCAAGCAGAACATTCATTTCAATTTTTTCGACACTAAGGTTGGCCTGTTAAAGAAGATGGTGAATTTGATCACGTCCAATCATGTGGAGAGGTTCAAGAAAGCTTATGGGAGTATTCTGGATGTGGTGGTAGAGTTAGATCCCTCTGAAAGAAGTACCATTCATACTCTACTTCAGTACTATGATCCTCAGCTTTGATGTTTCGCTTTTCCCAATTTTCAGTTAGGTCCTTTGCTGGAGGAGTATGCCTTGATCTTGGGAGTTCCTATCTGAGACCAGATTCCGTTCAATGCTGAGATGGTTAGACCTGCACCTGAAGCAATCGCCAAGGCTCTTTATTTGAGCCCTTCTGTTGTGGATTCTATGACTATTATTAAAGGGGGTGTGCCTGGTTTCTCTTTGGAGGCTTTAGTGAAGAAGGCTGAAGAGATGACAGTTAAAGAAGAGTGGGATTCTGTATGTGCCATTCTGGCTCTCTCTATTTATGGCATCATTTTGTTTGCAGACATGGAGAAATTCATAGACATGAATGCCATTCATCTATTCTTGCTGAAGAACCTTGTGCCTACACTGTTGGGAGATTTGTATTACTCGGTGCATTATAAGACTGAAAAGAAACGGGGAGGTTTAGTTCGCTGCTGCGCTCCTTTGTTCCATATGTGGTTCATGAGGCACTTGCCTAGTACCGGTGTGTTTAGTGAACGTACTTTGGTGTGGCCTCAAAAGCTGGAGAAGTTGTTTGCTAGAGATGTTGGATGGGTTACTTAGAGGCTTCAGGGTACACGTTTCATCACCAGTTGTGGGAGTTACCTCAGTGTACCTCTGTTGGGAGTGACTGGGGGAATCAATTACAACCCATTATTATTGAGGAGACAGTTAGGGTATGCTTTAAGAGAGGTCCCAGAAGAGTTGAAATTGGCTCCTACATTCTATTTCCCGGTGAAGGACAATATGCCTTTGGCGAGAAAAGCAGATGGAGCTTGGAAGTGCATGAAAGGAGAAGGAGGGGCTATCTTTGGAAAGTGTAGCAATCAAACTTTTCCGGAGTACGAGGCTTGACTGAAGGATAGAGCTAGGATGGTATTGCTGCCATTTTCCCCTCCAGTTCCTCCAGAAACTTAGCCTAATACCACTGTTCCCTTAGAAGAATATGAGAAGATAGAAGCCCAACTGTAAGAGATGACTAGCCGGTATCATCAGATGGCTCATTCCAAGACATATTTAGAAGAGAAGCTACGGAAGATGCAGGTAGCTCAGGAGGCTAAAGAAAAAGAGTTTACGGAAAGGGAAGCGTACTTTCAAAGGAGAGGTCTAATGGATGTTAAGAGAGAAGAAGAATTCAGAAAGACCCGGAAGAACCTTAGAGAAGCCAAACAATCTCTCGCTTGGTCGCAAGATCAGAGGAAACAAAATCAGAAGAAATACAAAGAAATGGAAGAGTTATATGAATCACAATTAGCTGCCAAGAAGGAAGAGTGGGAACAAGCCCACAAGATCCGAAGAGAGAAGACCCAACAGTTGGTGAAGAGTCAGCAAGCCTTAGAAGAAGCACTTAAGGAGATTGAAGATCTCAAATTGATGGCTGGAATCAAGAAGGCTAGGTATGAGCTGGGACTTAGTGAGGGAGGATCAGAGACTTCAAGCAACAGTCTTGCTTTCTAGTTTGTTTTCTCTATATTCGGATTACCTACAAACATGTTGTAGGAATCTTGGTTGTATGTTTTTTTTTATTTTGGAAGACTTGTACCCTGCAAGGAATTATGTTGTTCTTGCCTTGTAGGCTAATTTATGTTATGCGGTTTTTATTCAGCTCTCTATTTCCTGTACATGCTGGCATTTGGGCCATTACGGTTATTTGAATCTGATTTCTGTGTGAAGTTCTTCTTAAATTCGGGGGGTCAAAAGTCATATGGATTTCTTTGATAAATACCGGAATCGGGGCATGAATCACCTTGAGATTGAAAGCATAAACAATTGCATTGCATACATATCACCATTCTCCTTGTTTTGTAGGTATAACCACATGCTCCTAATGTCTTTTCTGTTTCAGGCACTATAGCTCCTAAGAAGGTTCAAAGACATCCAACTGTACACAGATACCCTACAAATGTGAACATAGAGAGAGCAATGGAGTAGATGCAAGCAGATCTGGATGATTTAAGGACAAGAATGGACAACTTCATGACCCTCATGGCTGGGATGGGTCAAACTCAAGAGCGCTTGCGCGAGATGATAGAGAACAATCAGGCCAGGAACAATGGGACAGCGGATGGAGGAAATCATAATGGGGTTGGCGCCCGTCACGTTGAAATCCCCGTGGTGCAACTAGGGGTCACTATTGTCAATGATGGATTGAATAACCTGCAGATGGATCGGCAGGATGAACAATTCACTTTGCTAGATGAGGCAGAAGGCCAGGGGGTTGACATGAATAAAAGATTTAAAGAAATGGTTGAGCAGATTCATGCCATTCAATCTCAGAGTTCTCTAGGGTTTGACATTACTGAACTGGGCTTAGTGCCAGGTGTGAAAATTACCTACAAGTTCAAAGTCCCTACTTTTGATAAGTACCACGGAACAGCTTGCCCGAAAACTCACCTTCAGTCTTTTGTGGGAAGGATTGATGCGCATACGGATGATGAAAAGTTGTGGATGTATTACTTCCAGGATAGTCTTGTAGGAGCTTCCTTGGAGTGGTACATGAAGCTGAGCAGGGTCAATATTCGAAGCTGGAAGGATTTAGCCGAGGCGTTTGTAAAGCAGTATCAGTACAATTTGGATATGGCTCTAAATCGTACCCAATTGCAGACAATGTCTCAGAGCGCTAAAGAAGGGTTCAAAGAATACGACCAGAGGTGGCGTCAGCTTGCTGCTCGAGTGCAACCTCCCTTGTTAGAGAATGAAATGGAAGACATGTTTATGGGAACATTACATGGGGTGTTTATTGAGAGACTGGCGTCTTGTTCAGCGACGAAGTTCAACGACATCGTGATAGCTGGAGAGAGGGTTGAAACTCTTCTGAAAATGGGGAAGATCCAAGACGGTGGTGCAGGTAGCTCAAGCGGCGTGAGGAAAGCTTTCAGTGGACCTCCAAGAATAAGGGAGGGAGAAACTAATGTTGTGTATGCTCGAGGCCGGGGCCGTGTATACAGAGGATCTTACGAGCAGGTGGCAGTTGTCACCATTCCATCAAGTCATTTGCAACAAACCCAACAGCAGCAGCAACAACAACAGCCGTAGCGTAATAACTATCAGCAAAGACCATATCAACAGAGACAAGCTCGTCCAGCTAAAAGGGTGCTTGAAGCCATCCTAATGATGTACACAACACTACTCCAGAGACTGTTAGACTTGAATTTGGTTCAGTTGAGGACATTAGCACCACCTCCACCGGGAGAGCTTCCAATGGGGTACGATGTTAATGCAAGATGCGCATTTCATTCAGGAGCTCCCGGGCACTCAACAGATAAGTCCAGGGCGTTGTAGCATAAAGTCCAAGATTTGATTGACTCAAAAGCAATTAACTTTGCACCGCCCCCAAATGTTATGTCAAACCCCATTCCAAATCATGGAGGGGCCAGGATAAATGTCGTTGATGGTGGGGAGAGGTTAAACTTGATTTTGAATGTGAAGGAAGTGAGAACTTCGTTGCTAGTCGTGAAAGACAGATTGCTGAAACGGCAGGTATTCCCAGGGTGTGGTTATGACTGTGAGGGTTGCATGAATTTCGTTAATGGTTGTGAGGATTTAAGAGCTGGGTTGCAGTGTTTGATTAACGAAGGGTCCCTACAATTCGACAGGGTTGAAAATAGAAGTGATTGTGTGTCTATAATAACAATTTATTTTGATCCTGCTGAAGTTCATGCCCGGAGAGAGCCTGTGACTATCTACATTCCTGAATTAAGTCCTGTTACCATTATTGTTCCGGGACCAGTCCCATACGCTTATAACAAGGCCATCCCTTGGCACTATGGCTCAGACGTGTACGTGGAGAGTAAAACAGTGACAATTGACCCGACTGTTGTGAATATCGGAGGAGTTAGGGGATTTACAAGGAGTGGGCATCTCTTTTCTCCTCAAACTCTTAGAGGTGATCCTAAAGCTGAAGCTACTACAAAGACTAAGGGTAAACAGATAGCAACTGAAGAGGTGACAACTCCTGCTGCTAGTCAAGGCACTTTTGAAAAAGAAGTTGAAGAGTTCATGAGAATAATTAAGAAAAGTGACTATAAGGTGGTTGAACAGCTGAATCAGACCCCGTCCATGATATCCATTTTGTCGTTGCTGATGTGTTCTCAAGCTCACCGGGAGGCTTTGCTAAAAGTTTTACAAATGGCTTATGTACCACAGGAGATAACTGTTAACTAGTTGGAGGCCGTGGTAGCCAGTGTGAACGCCAAACCATGGGTTAGGATTCACAGATAGAGATCTCACTTCTAAGGGCCGCAATCACAACAAGGCCCTACACATCACCATGGAGTGTAAGGGTGTTATTTTATCACATGTCTTGGTAGATACAAGCTCTTCTCTCAATGTACTTCCTAATAAAGCCTTAATGAAGTTGAATATTGATGGCATTGTTTTGTGACCCAGTGATTTGATTATGAAAGCCTTTGATGGGTCACGAAGATCTGTGTTTGGGGAGGTGGAGATACCGGTAAAGATTGGGTCTCAGGTATTCAAGAGTACATTCTATGTTATGGATATTCAACCTGCTTATAGTTGTCTGCTAGGGCGTCCTTGGATTCATGCTGCTGGCGCGGTAACATCCACGCTGCATCAGAAGTTGAAGTATGTGGTAGACGGCCAAGTTGTTACTGTATGCGGTGAAGAGGATATTTTCGTAAGCCATCTGTCGACCTTCAAGTACGTGGAAATGGACGGGGAGATCCATGAAACACTTTTCCAGGCTTTTGAGACGATCAATGCTAGTACTTTGTCTCCGGTTGTTGCAGTTCAAAGCCACGAGAAGGAAGGGACTCCTATCTACTTCTACAAGTAAGCTAAGGAAGTAGTCCAATCCGGAAATGCCCAGGGTTGGGGCAAGCTGTTAGAAGTTGAAAGGAAAGATGACAAGTTTGGTCTTGGATATCAACCTAGTGGGTCTAGCTGGTCTCGGAGCAGTAAAGCCATAACATTCACTAGTGCTGGAATGCTCGACTACAATAACGTTTATGCTATAGAGGAAGATGGGGATAGTGACTGGGACTGGGATAACTGGATTCGCCCATGTGCACCTGGGGAGGAGCTCCGGAACTGGTCTGCTGAAGATTTTGTTCAAGTTACTTGGCAGTCAAAGTAATTTTCTTGTTTCCATTTTTATCATATTGCATGTCAAATCCTGCACTCTGCCCAAGGTGCATGGATCCATTTGTAGGGCCACCATGCTTTTAATGCATTTACTTTTTCCATGAAATAAAGGACATTTTTCAAGCAAATTGTGTTCTCGTTCTTTCGTTTTAAAATTTTTTCACAAAAAATACAATAAATAAAATGGCAATGTTTTTCTTTTTCCAGTGTTTTGTATGTTTTCGTCTCTTTTAAAAAGAACAGATTCTGAAATAAGCACACCATTTGTGTAGTGTTGATCATTCGGATTCTTGTGATAACGTTCCTGCTATGACCATGCATGACTTCGACAATCCTATCTACCAAGCTGATGAAGGGGTTGAGGAAGATTGTGAACTCCCAGAAGAATTGGTTAGGTTTTTGAAACAGGAGGAAAGGGTAATTCAGCCTTATCAGGAAGAAGTAGAGATATTCAACATCGGGCCTGAGGATGTAAAGAAAGAGATAAAGATTGGGGCTAGTCTGCAGGCCAAGGTAAAGAAGGAATTGATTGGTATGCTACGCGAATATGTGGATATCTTCTCCTGGTCATATCAAGATATTCCAGGACTAGATACCGACATTGTTGTACACAAGCTGCCACTAAGAGAAAACTATCCTCCGATGAAACAAAAGTTGAGAAGAACTCTCCCTAACATGGCGATGAAGATCAAGGAGGAAGTTCAAAAGCAGTGGGATGTCGGGTTCCTTGTTGTAACTAGTTACCCACCTTGGGTAGCTAACATTGTTCCTGTACCAAAGAAAGACGGCAAGGTTCGGATGTGCGTTGATTATCGGGATCTAAACAGAGCAAGTCCAAAGGATGACTTTCCATTACCTCACATTGATGTGCTGGTAGATAACACCGCTCAGTTCTCGGTGTTTTCCTTCATGGATGGCTTCTCCGGGTACAATCAGATCAAGATGGCACCGTAAGACATGGAGAAAACAATGTTTATTACCCCATGGGGTACATTCTATTATAAAGTTATGCCCTTTGGGTTGAAGAATGTCGGGGCAACATATCAACGGGTTATGATAACTTTGTTCCATGATATGATACACACAGAAATTGAATGCTATGTGGACGATATGATTTCCATGTCTCGGGATGAAGAAAAACATTTAGTCAATCTCAAAAGGCTGTTTGACAGGCTGATAAAGTACATATTGAGGTTGAATCCAAACAAATGCACTTTCGGAGTGCGGTCCGTTAAATTGTTGGGTTTCATTATTAGGCAAAGAGAGATCGAGGTAGATCCTGCAAAAGTAAAAGAAATACAAGATATGCCTGCACTGAAAACAGAAAAAGAAGTGTGTGGGTTTTTAGGGAGATTGAACTACATTTCACGGTTTATATCTCATATAACTGACACGTGCGAGCCGATCTTCAAATTGTTAAGAAAAGAACAAACGGTCAGGTGAAATGAGGACTGTCAAAGAGCCTTTGAAAAGATAAAAGAATATTTGCAGGAGCCTCCGATCCTAATGCCTCCAGTTTCGGGACGACCACTTATCATGTACTTGACTGTGTTAGAAGGGTTGATGGGGTGTGTGCTAGGCCAACATGACGAGTCTGGTCGAAAAGAGCATGCTATTTACTACCTTAGCAAAAGGTTTACCGACTGTGAGTCCCGTTATTCACTGCTCGAGAAAACTTGCTGCGCTTTGGCATGGGCTGCTCGCCGGCTAAGACAATACATGTTGACCCACACCACATTGCTAATCTCAAAAATGGACCCTGTCAAGTATATTTTCGAGAAACCAGCATTAACCAGAAGGGTTGCAAGGTGGAAAATGATCTTAACAGAGTATGACATACAATATACTTCCCAGAAAGCCATCAAAGGAAGTGTATTGTTGGATTATCTTGCACAACAACCACTTAAGGACGACTATCAGCCGATGAAGTTTGATATCCCTGATGAGGACATCATGTACCTCAAGGAAAAAGATTTCGAGGAACCACTTCCGGAGGAGGGGCCAGACCCTGAATCCCAATGGATGTTGATGTTTATCAACGGACGTGGAGTTGGTGCTGTTCTTATCACTCCTGAAGGTGTTCAATTTCCCTTTGCGGCCAGAATTACTTTTGGTTGCACTAACAATGAAGCGGAATACGAGGCGAGCATAATGGGAATAGAGGAGGCCATTAATCTTCGGATTAAGACCCTCAATATATTCGGAGATTCATCCCTCATTATCCACCAGATTACCGGCAAGTGGTATACACATCAAGAACATTTAATTCCTTATAGGGATTATGCCAGGAGACTGTTGACGTTCTTCACAACGGTTAAGCTTCAATATATACTATGAGATGAGAATCAATTTGCCGATGCATTGGCTACCCTTTCTTCGTCCATCAAAGTTTTGTGTTGGAACTATGTGCCCAGTATTGACATTTCCAGGCTCGACGCACCAACTTATGCTTTCTCTGTAGACGCAGTGTCCGATGAGAAACCTTGGTACGTTGATATTAAGCGTTTCCTAGAAAAACAAGAATACCCAGTTGGGGCACCATCCAATGAAAAGAATACCTTGAGACGACTTACTGCTAGCTTCTTCTTGAATGCAGACAGAGTTCTGTATAAAAGGAGCTTTGACATGGTCTTGCTCAGATGCGTGGATAGGCACGAAGCATACCTGTTAATGAAGGAAGCCCATGAGGGATCCTTCGGTACTCATGCAGGAGGACATGAAATGGCTAAGAAGTTGTTGAGATCAGGGTATTATTGGTTAACAATGGATGCAGATTGTTCTTCATACGCCCGTAAGTGCCACAAGTGCCAAATATATGCAGACAAGGTGCATGTTCCTCCTAGCCCGCTCAACGTCATGTCATATCCTTGGCCCTTTTCTATGTGGGGCATTGACATGATCGGGAAGATAGAGCATACTGCTTCAAATTGCCATCGTTTCATTTTGGTGGCGATTGATTACTTCACCAAATGGGTTGAAGCAATATCTTATGCCAATATCACTCGCAAAGTGGTAGCCAGGTTTCTGAAAAGAGAAATCATTTGTAGATACGGAGTGCCCGAGCGAATCATTACTGATAATGGTTCCAACTTAAACACCAAGATGATGGCAGAGCTGTGTCGGGACTTCAAGATTCAACATCACAATTCTTCTCCTTATCGGCCAAAGATGAATGGCGCGGTAGAAGCAGCTAACAAGAATATTAAGAAGATTGTGTAAAAAATGGTTGTCACTTACAAGGATTGGCATGAGATGTTACCATTTGCGCTACATGGGTACCGAACGCCAGTGAGGACGTCAACTGGGGCAACTCCATTCTCCCTGGTATATGGCATGGAGGCAGTCTTGCCCGTTGAGGTAGAAATTCCTTCTTTACGTGTGATGATGAACGTGAAGCTTAATGAGGTTGAGTTGGTACGTGCTCGATATAATCAGTTGTGTCTAATTGAGGAAAAGAGATTAGCGGCTATCTGTCATGGTCAGCTTTATCTGAGGAGAATGAAGCAAGCATTCGACCAATGAGTTCGTACTCGAGAGTATCAAGTAGGTGAGCTTGTACTCAAAAGGATCATTCCTCTAGGTTCAGATTACAGGGGCAAGTGGACCCCGAACTACGAAGGTCCATTCATAGTGAAAAAGGTTTTCTCAGGTGGGACGTTGATGCTCACTACTATGGATGGAGAAGATTTCCAATCCCCTGTTAACTCGGACACAGTTAATAAATACTTCGCATAAAAAGACCCGCTGGACACAAAAACAAAATTAAAGTCCATGAAAGAAAACGGCATCCCGGAGAGCTAAAAACAGAATAAAAAGCTCAGGCAAAAGTTAGGGAAAATAAATGAAAAAATGTACACCCGCTGAGTTGAAAAGCCACATCGGACAACTCAGGCAAAAAAGGGTATCCCGGTGGATTGAAAACCCGAAAGGGCGATCCACGCAAAACAAGGGAATGAGCGAACAACTGCGATCCGGGTAATCTGAACCAAATCATTGTTTCGTACAGTCTGACAACATCAGAAGGATAGGAATCAGTCCCCTCATCTTCTTCAGAAAGCAAAGGCAAGAACATAAAGTCTTGAATACAGGTTGGTCATAGAAGGAAGGAATCTCATGGGAATTCCATTTACATTTCCATTAGGATAGTTTTTTTTCTCAATTTTATTGTAGCTACCTCTTTCCAGGTAATTGCTTCCTGATGTAAAACTTCGCCTACTCAGAGGCCATTCAATGAATGAATATTCAGCCAAAAATTGTGTTGTGTTTCGTTTATTTTGTTTGCAAAAATGTCCTGAATTTTTGGCAATAAAAGAACATTGCATTTGAGGCATGTTGATTTTTCTGAGAAAACTGACATTGCAGGGAAACAATTAAAACTATCTTTGAGTGTCAGGTGACAATGGATGAATAGATCATACCATGTAAATCCCCGAGGCACATGTGTGTATACTGTTATTGTAGGTTTTCCAGGGTGATGCGGAATTTCCCCAAGCAGAGAGTGATCCCCAGCTGAGCTAGAGCAGGTTGAATCCCCAACAGAACTCCAAGGCTAATTGAAGAGCTTTCATCCCCAAGCAGATTATCTTTCCACAAGTGAAGTATGCCCAGCAGGAAACTGAATTCCTGATTTCCCCACAGAGGTCATGTTTAGGGTTTCACTCCCATCATTGAAATATTCCCTAGAGAAGTCGCCAATTTATTTTTGGTCAATGTGATGATACAGACTGTTATCCATCTCCCCAACCAGAGTTAAGCATCGTCTAAACCTCTTGACCTATTTCTCCCCTACAAAGTTATGATTCTTGTTGCCCATCAGGCGTTTGTTTTATGCTCATATGCACTCCCCAACACTCGTCGGTGTTTGAAGTTGCTTTTGCTCGTATGCACACCCCATCACTTGTCTGTGTTTGATATTTGTGCTTATACGCATTCCCCAGCACTCGTCTGTGTTTGATAGTTGTTTGATGCTCGTTTGCATTTCCTAACACTCGTCTGTGTGATATTTTCTTGTTGCTCGTCTGCATTCCCCAACACTCATATGTGTTTGATATCTGCTTGTTGCCCGTCTGCATTCCGTCACACTCGTCTGTGTTAGCTCATATCCATACGTATTGATTTGATAATTATTCTGATACTCGTCTGTGTCGCTACTCCAAATGCTCGGATGGGTTGGATTTCTGGTATTCGTATATATCAGTGGCTGATATTCGTCTGTATCATCGCCTGAAGCGTTCGTCTGTGTTTCTTAGATCATCGTCTGATATTCGTTTGTAACGTTGACTTGTGGCACTCATCTGTGTTCTCTGGATGGTCATCTAATGCTCGTCTGTAATAAAGAGGTTTGAAGTCCTGACGGTGGGATTAAACGTCAAAATGGTTACTAGTCCTGGCGTAACAGGTTATCCGAAGGAGGTTCGTCTGTCTTTCTGGGTATCGTCCTTTTCAGATTAATGGTTGCTTGAATAGGGGCAGCTGTAACACCCCAAATTTGCACTCTTCTTTCTAGCATCATCATCATATCATAGGCATCATAAACATGGCATATCCTTAGCATTTTTGCATAGAAAAATGAAGCATAACATTCTCATGTGCTAGCATTTGACATGGGATCAATCATTGGTTCATTTGAAGCCTTACAAGTCAAAGCAAGAGATCAAGTGACCTTGTCCAAGTCCCATGAAGTGTCTATAGGTCATATACAAGCTCAAGATCCTTTACAAGAGCCCAGAAGGTTGGGAGATTATCAGATGATCCATGAAAGGGCAAGCTCCTACACATACGATCTCCAAATTAGGGTTTCACTTTCAAGCAGGAATTATTTGTGACTTTGGCCACTTCATGTGGGCAAAGTCCTTCATATGATATGTGAATTCTATGGATGAAAATTGGTGAGAAAATTCATTAAGGAAGGCAGTTGTTTCATCAGTTGCTTGCATAAGAAGAAATTGGTCAAACTGATTATTTGAAAAGTCAGCCAGGATGAGTAAAAAGTCAACTCTTGACTTTTTGAGGTCAAGGTCATGAAATTTTGATCACAAGGGACTTATGGACCAAGTTTGATCAAGAAGGAATGGAGAAATCAAAGGAAAAATAATTTTTTTGAGACTATGTACATACGAGTTTTGTATCAATACATGTTGCTGTGGAAATGGACTATGTATTGATACACATGAAGGATGTATTGATGCATGATTGCAAAAAAACCTTTAGTATGCATCGATGCATACAGGCATGTATCTATACATATCAGTTAAAAAACTGACATGTATAGATGCATCCGTGTTATGTATCGATACATAGTTGATTTTTTATGCTGAAAATTGTCATTGCTTCAGTATGCATTGATGCATACATGCATGTATCGATACATATCAGTTAAAAAACTGACATGTATCGACGCATCCGTGTTATGTATCGATACATAGTTGATTTTTTATGCTGAAAATTGCCATTGCCTCAGTATGCATCGATGCATACATGCATGTATCGATACATATCAGTTAAAAAATGACATGTATCGATGCATCCGTGCTATGTATCGATACATAAGCCTGCTTTGCTGCTAAAAACCTCTGAATGATGACAATTCAGGTCATGGATTGTATCTATGAAGGAATCATGTAAACACCACTCAAAGAAGCTTTGTATACCTCAATTTTGGAGTTGTTTCAAGGACTTGAAAGGGGCTGCATTCTCACCATAATAGTCCTAATATTCACAGCATGAGATCATACCTCAAAGTTGCATAACTGAATTTTCTAATCCACCCTCATTGCACCTTACACCTCAAGTTAGAATTGACCATGGTTCTAACTGTTAACCATGAGGTTTAACAGTTAACTTGAGATATATAAGGCTTTCTCCAACTGAATTTTGAAGACATTTCATTTCTACCAAAATTTCATCACAAACTTCATCCATTTTCCTCTGTTTTCATTCTGATTTTGGAAGCTACATTGCACTTCATCTTCATCAATTCAGTCCCAATCTTCATTTGTTCTTCTTCATCATCATCATCAAGAGCTTCATCTTCATGGCAGAATTTCATTGAATCTTCCACTCTATACCAATGCACCTTGCTGCATTTTGCCTCCATACTCTTTGTTTCTTGTCTACAGCATCACTCTTATCATCAAATCATCATCCACATCATGATTTGCAGCTTCTCCATGGATCTAATGGAGTGAGAGATCAAGATTACATTGCTGTAAATTTTCTGCATATTCATCAATTGCCCAAGATTCTTCATCAACAAAGTGTTTATTTCACTTCACAAAGGATCAAGATCATGCATAGAAGACATTGGAACCTCACCTCTGGATTTCTACAACTCTAAACACCACTGAATTTCCGGTTTCATCTTCAATTCCATTGACACGAATTCTGGTTTTTTCGGTTGTTTTATGTTGATATGAGCTCAATAGGAGCAATGCTTGTGCTGGCTAGTTGATTGGCATCTTAGGTGCTTAGATTCAATTTTTAGGTAGATTCCTGTGTGCTTCGATTTGCGTTATTCATAAGCTTTAGGAGAAAATCAATGGCCTTATTTTTTAGTTTGGTAGACATTTGTCCAAACCCTAACCGGAGAGTGATCGGAGAAGATGACCGGAGTTTAGCTCCGGTGACCGGAATAGTAAGCCTAGCATTAGTGTGGGTACATAACGCGGCCGTTAGATCAGTTTCCATCTGACGAACCAGGATCAGCCACCACATTAATGAACATGTGTCAATCATGTGCCATAATTTATGAAGAGTTTTTCAGATCACTATTTGCACCCCAGCATGTTTGGGTCCAGCTCAATTCAGTTCAACTTTTCACTTCCTGCACCCCTTACCATTTGCTTTGTTTCTTTATTTTCTGTTTTACATAGTTTAAATTTTAATCTAACAAAAATACCAAAACTCATGATAAAATTCCCCAAAAATCACAGAGACTTCCCAACTCATTTTAGAAATTTTCCACATTTTTACTTTCTGATTTTTAGCCATTTCCCATTTTTGGTAGAATTTCCATTTAATTAGTTTGCTATGGAATTCTTTCACCTACACTTCATTTTGTTCATTTTATTTCTCCCACTTCCATTAATCTTTTTGTCCCATTCTTTTTGATGTGATTAAAGGACTCAAAATAGAACTTGGAATTATTTTTGTCATATTTTTAGGTCCATTTTATCCACTGTTTTGGCCGCATGGTTTGTGCAAGTTTGTGAACAAATCTTATGTAAATTTAAGTGACCTTTTGGCATATTTAGGGTATGAATATTTTAGGATATTTTTTAACACAACATTAGATTTAGTTTAGGGACCTTAAGGAATTAATCTCATATTTTTCCAGGACCTTTACTATTTTTTAGTGCTTTGACTTTATTCGAGTTTTCCATGCAAATCCACCTAGTTTCCACTTAGGGGTTTTAATGCCATTTAGGGCATAGTTTGAGTGTGTTTCTATTTTCAACCTTAGATCATTTAGGTGTGACTTATCTACTGACCTTAGAAGCTAGATAGCATATAAGATCCCTTAGGATTTGACTTTAGGCTTAAAAGTTCATTAATGCCTTTATTAATTAGTGTGAGTTCTTAATTGAAATTTGCCATGTTGTAATAGTTCAAAATGCTTCATCATGCTAACATTTGTTTTGTAGGGGGAAGGTTATGGTAAGCATTACTTCATTCTTATCCCTTATGCATTTTAATTGTGTTTGCCTTAGCACCTTGTGCTTTGAAAATAGGATTTCCCTTTCATTCTTTTAGAACCAACTTAACTTCCTTAGGAAGTAAGTTGAGTTCTAATTCCTTTCTTCTTCTTTCCTTCTTCTTCATTAGGATAGATTTCTAACCACACTAACCTAAGACTCCCATGTATGATAACATTAGGAGTAGTCTTCCCCATTAGATTTTACCTTTGAGATCCTTTTGGTACTCTCTCTTCTCATCTTCAAATTTAACTTTAAGTCACTTTAATAAATGACGAGTCTTCTCATATGACACGAGACTTTGCTATGAGATACTAGCACGCATTCCGTTTCGGGGCGATGTGTAGGATATCCCTCGTGGTGGATAGGTCTTAGCATGAGATTACTTCACAAATAAAACATAAAAAAACACTTCTTAACCAAAAACAACAAAAGCACTTAATAAATCCCAATAGGTCAGTGTGCCTGAGCCTTCCTCTTAGGGACTAGATTTGGGTATTTCCTCCATAGCTAGGTGTGCCTCTTGCGTATTCCATTTCGGGATAATGTAAGAAGTGCACATCCTATTGAGTAAGACTTAGGTACACTTACCTATGCAAACTTCAAAGCAGAAAACTCATAAAAAACACAGGACAAACAATAAGCGTCTCTCCTTCGGGACTTCTCTTCTCATCACACTCACTCTTTTCGTGTGAACTTGCTCCTACTTGTCATTTTGCAAGACGGTAACGCACTCGTCGTTCGAGCCTGCAACACCTGAGCATTGACATATGTAGTTCAAGCCTTAAGACATAAGCAATCTTTCCACCCCTAGTTAGGGGAACTACGGCGACTCTGATCCTCATGTCCAGATGAGGTACATAGGCAGCGGGGTAGGGCCCATTCGAGCACTCTTTTATTTTCCCTACATTTCCCCTTTCTTTTCTTATCCAGTTCAGTTCCTTTTCTTTGCAGCAACTTTCATTTCTTCACCCTTTGAAACAGTTTCTTTGCGAGCGAGGATCCCGTCGGGTACGACAGACGATCTGGGGTGCTAATACCTTCCCAGGTCGTAACCGACTCTCGAACTCAGTTTCTTTGGTTTGCATGACCTATGTCCTTCCTTTTCTTTTCTTTGGTTTGTGCAGCATTACCATTCCCGTTCCTTCGGGATAAAAATGCATGGTTGGAGACTCTAACCTTTTCCGCGCCACTTTCGCGTTTGTACCAGGATGGAATTCCAGGGAGCGACACATTGCATCTTAATTTGCCTTATTTCCTTTTGTTTCATATCTTATGCATTCATACTAACTTTTCAGGGGCTTCAAGTAAGTTGTTTAGGATGTGGATTTGCCTTCACATCCAACCTCTTCTTATCTCTTAATTTGCATCTTTATTTGTCTTTGAAGTGAGTTTGACTCACTTATGCTCTCTCTTGCTCCTTTTCTTTCTCTTAGGTTACTTAACTTCTTCAGGAAGTAAGTAACCTATTCTCCTTTCTATTCTCTTTTCATCTTCTTCTTCTTCCTTGGTGGCCATCTGAAGATCTTTTCTTAAGCCTCACAAACCATAGGAAAATCCAATCATGATAACTTTAGGGTTGTACATAGTCTCCCCTAGTTTTTTACCTTTGAGTCTCCTTGAGTCTCTGCTTCTCATCTCATAATTAAGGCTAAACAGTTAAACCTTTAAGACTTTGGATTAGGGTTATGCATGTATCCTTATCTTAGGATGGAGTGTATAACTTTAATACTTAGTGTTAAACCTTTAAGTTGTTTACGCCTCCTAATCAAAACACCTAATAATCATTAAGACTTAAGCTTGTAACTTGGGCCTTATATTAGGGTTATATCTCTTCCTGTTGGTTCAGAGGGACTAACCCTAGTGGTTAATGGACAAGTCCCCCTCAGGTTTAGTCTTACAAACATAAAATCCATTTCTTAATCCCACCTTTAATTAAAATCCACTTTAATAAAGGCTTGTTATATAATGATTTTAATCCCTAACAATGGATTAAGTTGTGGTATCTTCCTCATCTTAAGTGTTCTCATCTATCATCCTTCTCTTAGGATGGTGTAATGAGTTCACTAATCCCTGATTAGAGATTAAACTCATAACTTAATACAAAACAAAATCCAAAAACACTTAATAATCACAAGTAGGTTAATGATCTTAATCCTGCATCATTAGGGTAATTAAGTTGAGATTTTCATCTCATACTTAAGTAGACTCATTATTCCTAATCAGGGAGGATATAATGAGTTTACAAACCCTTGATTAAGGCTTAAGCTGATATTCTTATACAAAACACCAAAAACAATATAAAACTGAAAACACAAAAAAACAAACAATAAACGTCTCCTCCGGGATTCTTTTCTCATCACACTCACTCTAAAAAACGAGAACTCACTTCTTCCGTCTAATGCAAGACAGTTAGCACTCGAGCCAGACGAGTGATTCACTTGAGCATAGACAAGCAAGCAGTTCACACCAAAACATCCAAGTCTCTTTGAGTCGATTTACGGTGTTATGACTTCCTCATTGCATGAGAGGATACGTAGGCATAAATTAACAGTTATCGAACAAAAGTCTCTTTGTCTCCCCCCTCTCCTCTTTCTATTTCTCTTTCCTTAGCCTCAGCTTGAGCACTCACTTTATTCTTGCACTAATACTATGTACATTCATTTCCCCATAGACTTTTATACACGGTTTAGCACATACACTATCCCTTTTAAACACAATCAAATAAGCGTGGATCCTGTCGAGTACAACGGACGATCTGGGTGCTAATACCTTCCTAGGCCATAACCTACCCCCTTAATCAGTTTCTTTGGTTCGCATCCGTCTTATCCATCTCTTTCCAGGTTTATGTAGCATTACCTTTCCTTCGGGATAAAAATGCCGAGCTGGCGACTATATTCAACCTCAACCTCCAACATCGTTGGCGGTTCGCGTTTGCACCAGGACGAAAGTCCGGGGAGCGACAGCTTGGCGACTCTGCTGGGGATCTTTGCAACCAGGGCTTCTGGTTCTCTTGTGGGTTTCTCCTAGCGCTTGTTTGTTTGTGTTTATCTGGGGTGTTATGTGCTATTTTTGTTTATGTTTTTGCTTTATTTATTGCTTCCTGTACAGCTTTATTTATTGCATTTACTTTATCGCTTTCATTTACTGCTCTCTGCATTTCATTTATTATTATCAATATCATTGTGATGGATTTATGGTTTGCTTTGGTGGGAGGGGTATTCCAGTGAGAAAGGCTCAGCACAAAGGCCTGATTGACACATAGGATTAGAGTGGTTTTTTATTCTTTCCAATTCCATTTCGGTCTGGTGCGGGAACATGAAAACACGGTTCAAACATGGGTTTCCTTTTGAGAACTTTGTGCTACGAATTTCTTATAGTGCTAGGGCTATCTGGGAAGCTTGCTAAGTCTGGATGACCTTTTTAGATGACCTTCAGCATCTGGAGTGAATTAGAGGAGGATCCTTTATGATTAAGGTAAACATTGTACCTCCGGGTTAGAAGTGTTTACACTTCTCATAATATATCTGAATCTGAAGATCTTTGTTCTAGAACAATACCTGTGAGTGGGTTGGGTTGTTTACAGGTTTTCAAGAACCCTTGACCTCAACATACCTTGCTACTGGAATTTGTTCTTAAGGTTGTACTATTTTGGACTGGTTCTTTGAAACCCTAGTGTCGCCCCCCCGAAAACACCTGGTCGGATAGGGTGCAGACGCGAACTGTCGGCGAAAGGAGAAAATGAAAATGAAGATGAAAAAAGTCGCCAGCTAGGCATTTTAATCCCGAAGGAAAGGTAATGCTGCATAAACCTAGAAAGAGATGGATACGACTGTTGCGAACCAGAGAAACTGAGAAAGGGGGTTGGTTACAACCTGGGAAGGTATTAGCACCCAGATTGTCCGTTGTACTCGACGGGATCCATGCTTAAAAGATTGTGTTTAAAGGGGTAGTGTATGTGTTATCTGTGTGCAAAAGCTGAGAAGAGAATATACAAGTGTTAGTGCAAAAGAAAAGTGAAATGCTCAGGAACTGAGGCTTAAAAGAATGCTGGAAGAGGGGGAAGACACAGAGACTTTTGTTCGACAACTGTTAAGTTATGCCTACGTATCCTCTCGTGCAATGAGGAAGTCAGAACACCGTAGTTCGACTCAAAGAGACTGGGAATGAATTAACTGTGAACTTCTTGCTTGTCAATGCTCAAGTGTATGACCCGTCTGGCTCGAGTGCTAACTGTCTTGCATTAGACGGAAGAAGCATGTTCTCGTTTATAGAATGAGTATGATGAGAAGAGAATCCTGAAGGAGATGATTATTGTTTGTTTTTGTGTTTTCAGTTTTGTTATTATTTTTTGGTGTTTTGCATAAGTAAATGAGCTTAAGCCTCAATCAAAGGCTTGTAATATCATTATATCCTCCCTGGTTAGAGATAATGAGAATACTTTAAGTATGAGATAAACATCTCAACTTAATCACCATGATGATGTAGGATTAAGATCATTAACCTACTTGTGGTTATTTAGATGTTTTTGGGTTTTTGTTTAATGTTAAGTAATGAGTTTAAGCCATAATTAAGGATTAGTGAACTCATTACACCATCCTAATAGAAGGATAATAGATGAGAACACTTATGCTGAGGAAGATACCTCAACTTAATCCATGGTTAGGGATTAAATTCATGACAAAACAAACCTTTATTAAATGGATTTTAATTAAAGGGTGAGATTAAGAAGTGAGTTTTATGATTTGTAAGACAACTTGAGGGGGACTTGTCCATTAAACACTAGGGTTAGTCCTTCTTAACCATAAAGGAAGAATTAGAACCCTAATGTAAGGCCCAAGTTACAAGTTAATGTCTTAGTGATTATTAAGATGATTTGATTAAGAGGTTTTAAAAAATTAAGGGTTTAACACTTAGGATTAAAGTTATACACTCCATCCTAAGAGAAGGATGTAGGCATAACCGTAATTCCAAAGTCTTAAAACCTTAAAGGTTTAGTCTCTAATGATGAGATGAGAAAAGAGACACAAAGAAGACTCAAAGGAAAAAAATCTAAGGGAAACTAATCACAACCCTAATTATTATCATGCTTGGATGTTCCTATGGTTTGTGAGGCTTAAGAGAAAAAGTCTTCAAGGAAGCCACCAAGGAAGAAGCAGATGAAAGGAGGAAGAAGCAGAAGAAATAAGCTACTTACTTCATTGAAGAAGATAAGTAGCTTAAATAAACAAAGTGAGAGAGGGACACAAGTGAACAAGTTCACTTCAAAGAAACCAGCAAGATGCATATGAAAGAGATAAAGAGAAGTGAGAAGTGAAGGCAAATCCACCTCTCAAAGTGACTTACCACCTGAAAATGTTAGCATGAATGCATAAGATATAAAGCATGAAGAAATGAAATGAAATGAGATGAGATGAGATGAGATGAAATGACCAAAGTCAGAAGTGTTTATGCAATGTTAATGTCATGTGAGATGATGCCAAGTCATAAAAAGTGCATATGAATGATCATACAAGAGAATAAATGCAAATGAAGCATGCTTTGAAGTTTGAAAGTTCATGAAAATTAATGAAAGGAAATGAATGAAAATCATTGCAAATGAATGAAGAAATGATCAAGCATGATTCTAAAATGTCCTATGATGTCTAAGATGACATATGAATGCATGAAATGTCATGGCAAGTTCATATATGGATGCATATGCAAGATGAATTCAAGTGAAGATGCAAAATTAGGGTTATATGAAAGGATGAGATGAAAATGGCAAAGACAGAAGAAAATGACATGATAAAAAATTGAAAATACACTCAAAGGAACCCTAAACCTATACTAGGTTACCATCCAAAGGGGGAGGTCATAAGCTAAACCTAGAAGGAGTTATGAATTTCCTAAGTTTCTAGGGTTTTTTGGGTGATCTTCAATGTAAAATGCCAAATAATTTGAAAATGCAAGATAAAAATGAAACAAAAATGTTTTTGGATGCTAGAAGACATGCATAGAACAATGCAAAAAGAACCATTCACAAACTCAACTTGGTTTAAAAGTTATGAATTTTTGAAGTTAGGGTTAGAAAATGAACATTTTTAAGAACCCTAATTCATTGAAAAATGTCAAAGCATGATCAAAACCAAAAAGAAATTTGTATGGTGAGTTTGTAAATGTTTCTAAATGTCTAAGAATGCTCTCTGATTTTTTTGGTGATTTTTAAATACTTAAATGTATTTTTAATTAATTAAAATCAATTAACTAATTAAATAAAACATTTAAATGATTTAAATGATTTAAAAATACTTTTTTAATGCAAAATAAAAAATAGTTTTGGTTTCTGAAAATTAATAAAAGGCTTGATAAAAAATTTCAGAATTTTTAAATCATTTTTGCTATTTTTAATAAATATATGAAATAAAATACAAAGAAAATGGAATAAAAATAAAATAAAGGGAAAGTATGTCAATCTGAGGGTTAGGATTCAAAGTCAGGGGGACAGGGTTGACTGGCGCGTGATTCAATGGCTGGGATTCTTTCCTGGCTAATTCCAATTAATTAAATTAATTTATTCTGATTAAAACTTAATGACTAATCTCATCCGTCCAAACACGCGCGGGAAGGGCCATCCAAGGGCTGACATTCAAACTGACCCTAAACCCTAATTAAGACCCTAATTACATTCAGATGACTGGAACAGTGCTCCGGTCATCTTCTACGGCGAGACCTTCACTCTATCTTCTTCCCTAGGCCAAATCAAAGCCTCTAAATCTCCAGAAACAATCCCCTAATCTTCCTAAACATGAATCTACCCTCAAAACACATTTATCATTCATCAATCATGAGATTCGAAGCAAAACGTGAAACTGAACAGAAATTTCAGAAACTCAATACATGCTTAATACTCAACCATTTTCGAAACAAATTACATCATCATGATCAGTGAAGCATGAAGAATCATTTAGGAACTTAAAAATACATTTCTGGAAAAAATGTTCTTGAGGTTACCTGAGTTGAAGCTTTCGAAACTGGAACTTTCTGGGCTCTTCTTTGGTGCTATACCACTCCCCTTGATCCCCTTATGCTTCTGGAAAGCTTGAAACAAGTTTATATGGACTGTTTTTGAGGTTTCAGTTCAGAGGTGAGTGAAATCGTGTTTTTGATTCTTGAGGTTTCAGGCTTGTTTAATGGTTGGGAAATGATCTGGAGGGTGTATGGAGATGATTGGTGAAGTTTGCTTGAAGTTTTGATGGCTAGTTTATGAAATTCGAAGAGATGAAGTTTTGAGAGGATTTTGGCAATCTGAGCTATGGGATGATTTGGGGCGATGTGTTGTATGAAATGAGTCCCTTGAGGCATGTATGTGAAGCTGTGATAGGTCAGAATAGTTGGTGTGGGCTATGCTGATTGGTATGGGTGATTTTGCAAAAAAGTCAACATTATGTACTTGAGGTATGGGCATGGTGCAGGCCTGAGATTTTGGGGTGTCTGGCCTCATCATGAATCAAGGTGGCCATGAGATATGTTTGATGCAGCTGGAACACATGGAACTAGGGTTTGTATGAGTTTTGCACATTTTCCCTCTTTGGTGTATCTTGTGATGCAAGGCATGAAATGTTGTGGTTCCTTGAGCAATTCTGAGCAAAATGAGTCATGTGATGTTGTTATGATGTTTAGAAGTCAATTAGAGGTCACTTAGAAGCTTGGCAAGTGAATTTGCAAAAATCCCTCTTTGGCATGAATGTGAAAATTATGTGATTTTTGCCAACTTTGAAGGATCATAACTTGAGTTCCATAATGAATTAGAACATGTTCTTGTACTTTTTGAAAAGGGAAATACCTAATATACAACTCTCATGACCAATAATTTTTCATTTGAAGCATTTTTGGTTGAGAAAGAGGAGGTTGAAGAACTTTCCCAAAATGGAAAGTTTCCATTACAAGTCATTTCCATTTTTGGCATCTTTTGGTTTAGCTCAATTTTCTTCAATTTTGTGAACTTCCAAGCACTTCAATGATCAAATAAAGACCATATAACCTCAATTTGATGAAAATACCACTTTGGTTCCATTGTTGGGGGTCTCAGATGCCCTGATTTTGCTCTAACTTGCTCAAGAAGTTACCTAGTGAACAAATGACTTCCACAATGAATTTCTTCATCAAACTTGGTACATATGATCCTTATAACATCTTAAGAACATTAGAAACAAGAATGGCCCAAAAATTTGGAGTTAAGGCCTATGAAACCAAAACCCTAATTTTGGTCATCTGTGTAGTGAAAACCCTAGCTCTGCTTCCATGCCTTGCTAGTTCTTGTGATTTCTTGACTTCTTTGAACTTTGAGAGACATAATATTATTATTGAACACAAATGGCCCCTCTTGGAATGCTTGGAGGCCTTTGGAGTGGCTCAGATGGATCCTTGGATTGCTCAGATCACAAACCCTAGATGCAGATGAACTTGAACTATGCAGATGAAACAAAAATGCAATATGAGATGGTATGCTTATACTAATGCAAACATGAAAGATCACAATCCATGGTGTGATAAAGAGTGAGGGAAAATTTGGGGTGTTTACAGCTACCCCTATTCAAACATGAGTTAGCTGTGCAGGGTGTAAGCGTCTGGCTTATCAGACAAACAAGATAACTTGTGGTTGAATACCAAAGACAATCCAAAATTTGCACTCACTGGGGAGAAGAAGAAAAGGGATATAAATTGTAAAAGACAGTATAGCATGATTATAAAATGCGGGCGATGGAGGATGACCATCGAGCAGAGGACGACTGCTGGGGATAAAGCGGTAAGTTAAGCGATGACGGGGACGACCGACAAGCTGGGGAAATAAAGAGACCATGACGGGGACGGTCATAATGCTTGGAGAGTAAATAAACAACGATGGGGATGGCCATCGGGTTAAAGAATAAATGAAATAATGATGAGGGACGGTCATCAAAGGTGAAGGACGATCACAAGTGTATAATTAGAACCAAACCTTAGTTACTTTTGTGTCAGAACTACTTAGAAATTATAATTGTTTTACAAATACTTTATTATCATCAAAACCTTAGCGGATACATGGTTTGAACCAAATTTGTCTCAACAATCTCCCCCTTTTTTATGATGACAACCTTAAGCCTTTAAAACAATTAGTAGTAGATTAATTTCTCAACAAATTTTAGGGTATGAGGTTTGTAAGCTCCCCCTATATCAAACAATCTTAGAGGTGAAGTTTGTAAGCTTCCCTTGAGTCCTATTCGTGAAGTATAAGAGGTGGGGTTTGTAAGCTCCCTTTATATAGAATAACTGAATCAACTCCAAAGGTGGGGTTTGTAAGCCCCCTATATAGAATCACTAAACGAATTCGGATCCAAGAGTAATCTAGAAGAATACTTAGTCCATTCTCCCCCTTTATCATCAACAAAAAAGAAGAAGGAAAGGAAACTTAAATGATTAACAATGATTTCTGAACAATTCATAGTTGAACACCAGCCAGGAACAAGTTTGTCAATCAAACTAGCTTGTTGCACATGAGCAATAATACCCTGTTGAACAAGGATCATAGAAAAAACTACCAAAAGGAATGAGAAAATATAGTTCCTCATGAGATATAAGTATCTCTTTTTAAGATAACTGAACATCGACAGAGGCATATTAATTTTTTTTAAGGCTAAGAACATAATGAAGTGTTTATCATACTTTTGGTCCCCATGATTAGTTACCATACTTTTGCCATAGGAGTAAGAGTAGAAGGAATTTCAACAGGGCCTTCATTAACATATATGATTTGTATCGGATTGATAAACTTGTTGGTAGGTCTGTAGATTTCAATAGTAGCTCCATATTTCTCACAATTTATTGTTTGATAGCTTATTTTAGAGTTGATTACAATGGGAAAACGATAGACAATAGATAGAATCTAACAATCATCTAGCTCATTCTATTGAACATGCACATTTTCCAAAAAAATATATTTCACAAGATCTAGATATATTGGTCCATTCAGACTTGCAAAATATCCATCCCATTTCTGGAAATGAATATTTGAGACTATCCGCAAGAGATTACTTGCTTTCATTTCATTTAAATTAATTTTATATTCCTTTAGAATATATATATCATATATCTCTCCTTTAATGGTTTTTGAAGACATTTTAATAAGAAATGTTTGTTTGAAGAACAATGATTTCACAATATTTTCTCATACAAAAGATAACTTATGGAATCAATAAAACTCACAGGCAGTAACATAACACATAGAATTCTAATTTATAATCAAATATGTATTAAATGTTTGGAAAATTATGAGTCTGGATATATATGAGTTAGAATCTTTCTCAGTACACTCTTTTTAAGAACCAAAATTCATAGCAAATTTTAAAATAAAAGTGATAGACATGTCACTTAAGTATCGAGAGTTCAAAAGACAATTGTCTATCAAAGTTCAAAAAGCTTTTAAATATTAAAGTGTACGACAAAGTTCCTTATTTTATCATCGCTCAAGATTAGTCCAATTGTTAATTCAAAGCACATAACAAGGAATTAAACTAATTACTTTCTGCTTAAATAAAACAAACATGGATAAGAGAGATCATATTCACTATAAATCAAGCTTTATAGACCATACTTAGAAAAACATCATATTTCAATGAAAAATTCCAACTGAGTTCCATCAGAATCCAATGATTCCTACAATACTCCATTCAGAAGATAAGCATTTATTCAGTGATAAAGACCATGTTCATATTTTTCTTAATAAAATCAAATTTGGCAATAGCTAAGGGTTTCATAAATATATCAGCCAATTGATGTTCATAATCAATAAACTGATTATCTATTACGCCCTACTGAACATAATATCTTATAAAATGGTGTTTGATTTCAATATTCTTAGTTCTAGAATGTTGATTTGGATTCTTCGTTAGACAAATAGCATAAGTGTTATCACACTTGACAAGAATATTAGTTCCAAAAATATGATAATCTTCAAGTTTATATTTCATCCATAATAGTTGAGTGCAACGGTTAGTAGCTGGAATGTGTTTTGCTTCTACTATAGACAAACCAATATTTGTTTGTATTTTACTACCCTAAAAGATAAGGTTTTCACCTAAGAATTGATAGGTACCACTAGTGGATTTCCTTTCAATTCTATCGCCATTATAGTCAGCATCACATAATCCAACCAGCTTATAATATGAGGATTTCTTATAAAGAAGTCCAAGATTGGTTGTTCCTTTCAGATACCTAGATATCCCCTTAAAAACTGTTAAATGAGTCTCTCTAGAATTGGATTAGAATCTTGCACACAAACATACGCTAAATAGAATATCTGGTCTGAAAGTAGTGAGATAGAGTAAGGAACCTATCATACCTCAATATTTTTTTAGATCCACTTTAGCAATACATTATACATCATTCAGGTTGCAAATTGGATGAATATGAGTTTCCATGACTTTGCACTCATCAAGATTTACTTTTTCAAGAGCTTTATTGTGTACGTAGACTAATGAATGTATATACCTTATGACTTCTGATTAATTTGAATTCCAAGAAAGTATTTTAATCCACCCATCATGCTCATCTCAAATTCAGCCTGTGTTATTTTAGAAAAATATTGATAAAGAGATGTATTAGTAGAACTAAAAATTATATCATCAACATAATTGTGAACAATCAAGATTTATTCCTCTAGAAATTTCTTAGTAGTGTAGTGTTAACCTTGCCTTTAGAAAAACCATTCTCAAGCATAGAATTAATCAATCTCTCATACCAAGCACATAAGGTTATTTGAGTCCATAAAGTGATTTCTTGAGCTTGTAGACAAAGTACGGATGATTTGGATCTTCAAATCTTGGAGGTTTCTTGACATATACTTCTTCATTAATAACTCCATTTAGAAAATCATTTTTCACGTCCATATGATAGAGTACAATGTCATAGTTGATGGCATAAGAGAGTAGAAGCCTTATATATTCTAACCTTGCCACATGAGCAAAGGTTTTAAAGACGTCAATTCCCTATTGCTGACTGTAGCCTTAAGCTACAAGTCTGGCTTTATTTCTAATGATTTCTCCATTTTCATTAAGCTTCTTTCTTAAGAACCACTTGGTCCTAACGATGTTTGTCTTTTGTGTTCTTGCAATAAGATCCCACATATCATTTCTTTGAAACTGATTTAGTTCATCTTGCATAGCCTTGATCCACTGATTATATGATAAGGAATAATCAATAGAAGTAGGATCTATCAATGAAATAAGTACAAGCATTGATTGGTCATTTCTGAAGGCAGATCTGGTCCTTAATGGATTGTCTTTATTCCAATGGTTTTCCCTTCTAGATGAAATTCTTTATATTTAAATAGTCTCTTAGGTGGATCAGAAGCTTCAGTGCCATTTTGATCAATCACCGAATCAGTAATAGTAGGACCAGTTGGAGTAACTTCAGTTTCGGCAGCCTCTCTGTACTCTTCAGTTACAGTAATAGATTCTGAAACATCTTCATATATACTCTTTTCCTTTGAAACACATACCACAAGTTGTTATTCAATGTTATGAATACCTGCAGAAATATCATTTTGAACCAAAGACTCTGACTTTTCATAGCCAGGTATCTTGTCATCAAATTTAACATGTATAGACTCATCAACCATTCTGGTTTGAGTTGTACACTCTATATGCTTTTGAGCATTCAGAGTATCCCAAGAAGATACCCTTTTGAGATTTGACATAAATTTTCTTTAGGTAGACCCTATTATTTAAAAAGTGACAAGTAAATCCAAATTGATGAAAATAAGAGATACCTGGTCTTCTACCTTTAAATAATTCATACGATGTTTTATTCAGAATTGGTCTAATATAGATTCTTTTATGAATATAACAAGAAATATTAACAGCTTCTGCCCACAAGTTCTTAGGGAGTTTATTTTCATGAATCATTGTTCTTGCCATTTCTTGCAAGTATTTGTTCTTTCTCTCTATAAATCCATTTTTCTATGGAGTTTTAGCAGAGTAGAACTCATGGATAATTCCATATCTTTCACAAAAAGATTCAAATGGTCCATTTTCAAATTCTCCCCTATGGTCAATTCTGACATTCAAAATCTTTATCTCCATCTTAGATTGTACTTGAATGCCGGAGATACTAAATACTTCATATGTTTCATCTTTAGATCGAATAAATTTTACCCAAGTCCATCTGCTAAAATCATCAACAATGACCAAACCATATTTCTTCCCACTGATTGAAGCAGTACCAATAGGACCAAACAAATCAACATGAAGAAATTCCAAGGGTCTATAGGTAGAGATAATGTTTTTTAGTTTTAAAAGAGGTTTTCATAATCTTTCCAACTTGACATGCTCCATAGAGAGCATCTGAGTGATAGTCAAGATCTAGTAGCCCTTTAACAAGTTTTTGCTTGCCAAGTTTATAGATTAATCTCCAGTTAGCATGACCTAACCTTTTGTGCCAAATCCATTTCTCATCACTCATTGTCATTAGGAAAACAAACTTCGGATAATTCAATTCAGAAAGATCGATTTTATACAATACTTCAAAACCACTATCACACAACTGACTTATGCTTAGTAGATTATGCTTCAAGCCATCTACCAACCATACTTTATTGATAAGAGTTTGAGAATTACCAATGGTACCTGTAACAAGTATTCTTCCCTTCTAATCTCCTCCAAAACCCACATTTCCTTCCTTTCACGGTTTCAGGGTTTGGAACATATGCCTTTCTCCGGTCATATGTTGTGAGTAGCCACTATCCAGGTAACATGTTTGGCTTTCCATCCTTTCCATTGGGCATATCTGCAACAAAGATAATTTGGCATTTAGGTACCCACACATGTATGGTTCATCATGTCCTTTTTCCATCTGAAAAGGTTTAGCTTCACTCCAAGATTTTTGTTTCCAAAAGATTTGACTTAAGTTAACCTTTGTTACAAAATTCGTCTTAGTTTATGATTCAGATGATATGGAATTTGAAGTTACCAGAACTTCTGAACCATTAGATTCTGATATGACAATACCGTTTAACTTCTGATCAATATGTTCAATCAGATTCTTCAGTCTTACATTATTAGCAGTAGGAACAAAATAGTTTCTTAACACTATTTGAGCAATGCTGGATGAGCAAGGATTTAGGAGTACTTTTAATAAATCATCAGAACTAGAGCAACCTTTATTATTCCCCAAACCTTCTCTATCATTTTTCCAACTCTAAGTATCATAGATGTAAGTTTAGTTATATCAATTCTAGATGAAATGAATTTATGAAAATCTTGATCATGTTTACCTAGAGATGAAAATTCATTTTGAGATGTGCTAATTTGTTTTTATTTTACTATCAAAATTAAATTATCTCTTTTTAAAATTTAATGCAGCTGGCTTGATCCTTGTAATAATTTATAAGATTATTAGCGCATGAAACAATGTTAGAGTAAGAGTATCCCTCATATTTATCATCATATTCATATAAGAGTTCTTCTTCAGATGAATGTGCCATTAATGCAAGATTGACATCATCTTCCTTTTCTGAATCATCATCATCCAACTCTGCACATGTTGCCATAAAGTTATTCTTGAATTTGTTTCCAAAGTTGTCTTTTTTATGACTTCCTTTCTTCTGACTATCTTTCTAAATATCAGGACAGTCATATCTATAGTGACAAGGTTAGTTGCAGTTGTAGCAGATCTTGTCTTTATCTTTCTCTTTGAAGTTAGATGTCCTATTACTCCTAGGAAACCTTTTTCTTATTCTGACCATTTGCTGAAATCCTCTTATAAAGAAAGTGTTGGTGTAAGCCCTAGAGGCCAATACTTTTTGGTACTTGTATCGGATTATTCGTTTAATAATAAAAGGCATTTCTTTATTATGTTTGTCTTTCAGAATAATAAAGTCCCTAGAATAGTTAGTCTGTTTAATGAAATGTTAAGTGTGACTTAATCATGAGATCCCATTAAACATAAAGACATTATTCTTAAAATATCCGTAGTCAAGCTTTATTGCAAAGTGGGATAACATTAAAGCATTGAGACTATTATGAAGATAGACTGATGATCACATCTCATGGATCATGGATAAAGGGTTATCAAGTCTTGACATAGGTATAAATATTAGGAGTAATATTTATACCGGATTGACCCGCTATGAGAATACTACATAGTATGTTATGCAAAGTGTCATAAGTTATTCTCATGGTGATAATGGTGTATTACCACCCTTCGACCTGAAACCACTATGGACCCTAGATGTAGAGTCGGGTGCTTTATTGCTGATCAAACATTATCCGTAACTGGATGATCATAAAGACAGTTGATGGGCACTCCACGAAGCATGCTGAGGGACATGAGTGTCCTAGATGGAATTTGCCAATCCTGCATAACAGGAGAAATGTCTAAGGGCCCAATATTGAACTGGACAAGGATGACACAGTGTATGCCTTGTGTTCAATATAGACATAGGGGCAAAAGGGTAATTGTACAAACATATATTATCACGAAAAAGGTTTTGTCAGATCACATGACATTTTCGTGACTTGGGTAGCAGTGATGTGTTGCTAGATACCGCTCACTGTTTATTATGTTAAATATATAATTTAATATAATTACCAACGTTACGAAATCCTACAGGGTCACACACATAAGGACAGTTTGATGAGAGATAGAGAAATCAAAGGAACACCGTAAGGTACGGTGCACTTAAGTGAAAAATAGAAATTCGGATAATATAATAATAATTATTGTTATTTTATAATGGTTATAAAATAATAATAAAATAAATATATTTATTGTAATAATAGTTATTATAATAATATATAATATTATTATGGATCATGTGAATTGGGCTTTTAGCCCGCAGCCCACAAGAGAGTCTATAAAAGGAACCCTTGTGATGAAGCTTTTACTTGATGCAATTTCGTTTTTGATTCTCACTCAAATAATTCCGTTCGTAAGCAGCTAGCACTGTGACCGGAAGCTGTTCGTGTGGACTGAGTAGAGGCGTTGCACTTCATCAACGCTTGTGATCGCTGCATCAAAGATCTGAATCGCCACAAAGAGGTAACGATTCTATCACTGACCATGCTCATTCGTAAGGATCACTAAAGGAAATTTTTGTTTTCCGCTGCGTTTAGATCGCAATTTTCCTTCAGTGGTATCAGAGCCACTTACGAAACCATGGATCTGATAGCTGTTAAATTTCCGTTTTTTTTTCTGTATTTGATTCGATTAAAACACAGAACGAATTTAACAATAAACGATTAATTAAATTTGGCATCTGTTGTGTACGATTTGGATGATTGATGTTGATTATGCTTCGGAATCCGACATTAGTATGGTGAAGTTGTGCGATACATTGATCATCCATAGGTTACACAATTAGATCGATCACTTTTATATAAGATATAAGAAATTCTGATGCAAAGATGGTATATGGGATATACTGTTTTGATTTCATCCATTCAATCACATAAGGATTGTAATTCTTTTGAAAGATCATCATTTTCATTCGCTTCGGAATCCGACGTTAGTATGGTGAAGCAATGACATGTTGATCTATCATATTGAGTTATCAATCGAGTTGTGTTTGACGGCATGAAATTGTTGCATTAGGATTAATGGCAGTACAAGTGTTGTATTGCCGCAGACTTTTCCGGTTGGGGTTGTAAATGCACAAAAGTTGTGCAGGAAACGACGTGAAATACAATGAAGTGTTCATAAAATTTTTCGCCGGGGCGCTGCCCCTGACAACCCCGCAAGGAGGCGCTGCCCCCTTGCAAAGTGTGATCAATCAGCCGAAATTTAATTTAGTTTATTTAATTATCGGAATTTTAAACTAATAATAAAAGTGTGTTTATTATTATTTATTTGTGGTGATCAGTTATGGCCTTAGTTTATCCTTTATTATTGTTTTGGGATTTTTAAATACGGCCTGCGAGTCGTGCCTCTCTCTCAATCTCTTTATGTAACTTCTTTTCTCATCTCACTCCCTCGTATGTAAAACGAGTATTCTTATATGTAATGTAATATTATGTTATGAAGAAAAAGGAAGTATTCAATATTAAAGGAGGATAACCTTGGAGATCATGCTTGGAGAAGCTTAGATCGTTATTAGGTTAGCTTAGGTTCTCTCATTGGCTTGAGAGAACAATTGCGTTAGGGGCCATAATTGTATCTTTTTATATGTATGTTGATGCATGTAATTGTATGTTGATGCATGTGAGAGACGTTTTGCATGTTAAGCCGGTGAGATCAAACTAATAACAAATTCCCTCAAAATTAAATATTAAGTTTATGCTTTCCAATTTTTAGCACTCATCAAGACTAGTATCGAGCATTGTAGGTTTCGCCTACGCGAGGTGCATGTTCTATATTAGTAAGGTGTGATGGGATAATTGTAATATCCAATTGCTAAAACAATGGGTCAAACTTAACTAAACAAATTATAATAAGATTATACATGTTTAGAAGCAAGAATTGGGAATGATTCATGTGATGGATCATAATAAGGAGTTATTCACCCAATTGAAAATATTCGAGAGTTGTATGAGATACAATTGGAAGGAGTTCCTACCTAAATAACTTAGTTTTGTGTAATCAGCCTAACGCTGACTTAAAACAAAGTGAAACATGGATCTCGACCCACTAGAAAGTCTTCCAACGGGATTTTCCGAATCAAATGATGAGGGTCATTTGTTTTGAATAAAATAGTGGGAGCATATTTGATTAAAGGCCTAATTAAATATGTTGTTTTAATGATACTTATATTTTCATATTTCTCTTGTAGATTACCATGACAACAAACACATCGAACAATATTTTGCGATCCATCCTAGATAAGGAAAAATTGTCTGGGACAAATTTCCTGGATTGGCACCGTAATCTGAGGATTGTCCTCAAGCACGATAAGAAGCTGTATGTCTTGGAGACACCAGTTCCTGAGGAGGAACCTCCTAGTTCTGCATCAAAGGCAGAAAGAGATGCTTATAAGAAGCATTTCGATGATGCCAATGAAACCGCTTGCCTCATGCTTGCTACCATGAACTCTGAGTTGCAAAAGCAACACGAGAACATGTCTGCGTTCGATATGATCGGACATCTGAAAATGCTTTATCAAGAGCAAGCAAGAAATGAGAGGTTTCAGGTTTCAAAGTCCCTTTTTAACAGCAAGTTAGCTGAGGGAGCCCCTGTAAGTCCCCATGTACTCAAGATGATTGGGTATGTGGAGAACCTTGACAGATTAGGGTTTCCCCTTGGAAAAGAACTTGCGATTGATCTGATCTTGCAATCGTTGCCAGAGAGCTTCAGTCAGTTTGTCCTGAATTTCAATATGAATGACTTGGACAAAAGCCTTCCAGAACTGCTAGGCATGTTGAGAACTGCTGAGCAGAATATGAAGACAAAAGGGAAATCTATTCTGATGGTCAGTAATGGAAAGAAACAGAACAAGAGGCCCATCAAACAGGGTGGTAGAGGGAAAGGCAAGGAAGTTGCCAAACCCAAACCCACTCCTCCTGTTTTGAAGCCTAGTGGAGGAATAGCAAAGGAGGGCACTTGCTTCCATTGCGGTAAGACCGGACATTGGAAGAGAAATTGCCCAAAGTACCTGGAAGATAAGAAAAATGGAGTAGAGACTTCAAATTCAGGTATTTTTGTTATTGAAATTAATTTATCTACTTCTGCATCATGGGTATTAGATACTGGATGCGGTTCTCACATTTGTACTAATGTGCAGGGGCTAAAAAGGAGTAGAGATTTGGCAAAAGGTGAAGTTGACCTACGAGTTGGCAATGGAGCAAAGGTTGCTGCTTTAGCTGTAGGAACTTATGTTTTAACTTTACCTAGTGGTTTAATAATTCAGTTAGAGAACTGTTATTATGTACCTGCAATTAGCAGGAATATTATTTCCGTTTCTTGTTTGGACAAGTTTGGTTTTTCATTCATAATAAAGAACAATTGTTGCTCCATTTATTTGAATGATATATTCTATGCTACTGCAAAAATGAATAATGGACTATATGTCCTTGATCTTGAAATGCCAATTTATAACATTAATACTAAAAGGTTGAAACCTAATGAGTTGAATCCAACTTACCTTTGGCACTGTCGATTAGGCCACATAAATGAGAAACGCATTTCCAAACTCCATAAAGATGGACTCTTGGACTCTTTTGATTATGAATCATATGAGACATGCAGATCTTGTTTAATTGGAAAGATGACAAAGTCCCCATTCACAGGAAAAGGTGAAAGGGCTAATGATCTTTTGGCACTCATACATACTGATGTATGTGGACCACTGAACATACCAGCCAGAGGAGGTTTTCAGTACTTCATCACTTTTACTGATGACTTCAGTAGATACGGATATGTGTATTTAATGAAACACAAATCTGAGTCCTTTGAAAAGTTCAAGGAATTCAAGAATGAAGTACAAAACCAACTAGGTAAGAATATTAAAGTTCTTCGATCAGATCGAGGCGGTGAATATTTAAGCCTAGAATTTGATGACCATCTAAAAGAGTATGGGATTCTATCCCAACTTACTCCTCCTGGAACACCACAATGGAATGGTGTATCTGAGAGAAGAAATCGAACCTTGTTAGACATGGTCCGATCCATGATGAGTCACGCCGATCTTCCAAACTCCTTTTGGGGACATGCATTATTAACAGCAGCTTACACACTTAACCGTGTTCCATCCAAAAAGGTTGATAAGACACCATATGAGATATGGAGTGGTAAGAAACCACATATGTCTTACATGAAGATTTGGGGTTGCGAAGTTTACGTCAAACGACAAATTTCAACCAAGCTTGAGCCCAAATCTGACAAATGCTTATTTGTGGGATATCCTAAAGAAACAAGAGGATATTACTTCTACAATCCTTCTGAGGGCAAAGTGTTTGTCGCTCGAACTGGAGTCTTTCTGGAAAGGGATTTTATTTCCAAAGGAAACAGTGGGAGGAAAATAGAGCTTGAAGAAATTCAAGAATCACAAAACATTGAAACACCTATGGAGGAACTAGAGCAGGAAACACAAGTAGTTGTGGAAGAGCAACCTGCTCAAGTAGAACAAGACCAGCGTAGGTCAAGCAGGACACGTCACCAACCTGAGAGATATGGATATCTCATAAGTGATCAGGGTGATGTATTACTCATGGATCAAGATGAGCCTGTGACCTACAAAGAGGCCATAACTGGTCCTGAGTCTGAGAAGTGGCTAGAAGCCATGAAATCTGAAATGGATTCCATGTACACAAACCAGGTTTGGACCTTGGTAGAACCTCCTATAGGAGTTAACCCTATAGGATGCAAGTGGGTCTTCAAGAAGAAGACTGACATGGATGGTAAGGTACATACCTATAAAGCAAGACTGGTTGCAAAAGGCTATAAACAAATTCATGGGGTTGACTATGATGAAACCTTTTCACCAGTTGCAATGCTTAAATCTGTTCGGATTTTACTTGCCATCGCTGCATATCATGATTATGAAATATGGCAGATGGATGTCAAAACTGCTTTCCTTAATGGGAATCTTCTTGAGGATGTGTACATGACACAACCTGAAGGATTTGACATACCACAAGATGCCCAAAAGATATGCAAGTTACAGCGATCAATCTATGGATTAAAGCAAGCTTCCAGAAGCTGGAATCTTCGTTTTGATGAAACCGTAAAACAATATGGATTCATCAAAAATGAAGATGAACCTTGTGTCTACAAGAAGGTTAGTGGGAGCATGATCGTGTTTCTGGTATTATATGTAGATGACATATTACTCATTGGAAACGATGTCCCTACCTTGCAACAAGTGAAGACTTGGTTAGGGAATTGTTTTTCTATGAAAGACCTAGGTGAAGCAGCCTATATATTAGGAATTAGGATCTATAGAGATAGATCACAAAAACTGCTTGGCCTAAGTCAGAGTACATACATAGATAAAGTGTTGAGACGCTTTAATATGCATGATTCCAAGAAAGGATTCATACCTATGCAACATGGTCTGTGTTTATCAAAAACACAATCCCCTTCAACTAAGGAAGAAAGGGATCGCATGAATAAGATTCCATATGCATCTGCAATAGGATCTATCATGTATGCCATGTTATGTACTCGACCAGATGTCTCGTATGCATTAAATGCAACGAGTAGGTACCAATCTGATCCCGGTGATGCTCACTGGGTAGCTGTCAAGAATATCCTTAAGTACTTGAGAAGGACTAAGGATTCATTCTTGATATATGGAGGTCAGGAAGAGCTTGATGTAATTGGTTACACTGATGCTAGCTTCCAGACAGATAAGGATGATTTTAGATCACAATCTGGTTATGTGTTCTGTCTCAATGGTGGCGCTGTGAGCTGGAAAAGTTCAAAGCAGGAAACAGTTGCTGATTCTACAACTGAGGCCGAGTATATTGCTGCCTCAAATGCAGCAAAGGAAGCTGTTTGGATCAAGAAGTTCATTAGTGAACTTGGCATAGTCCCTAGCATTGTGGATCCCATTGGTTTATATTGTGATAACAATGGTGCTATCGCACAAGCTAAGGAGCCTAGATCTCACCAACGATCCAAACACATACTTAGGCGTTATCACCTCATTCGAGAGATAATCGATCGGGGAGATGTGAAGATATGCAGAGTACCTACACTTGACAATATCGTTGACCCATTAACAAAGCCTCTTGCGCAACAGAAGCATGATGGTCATACTAGATCTATGGGTATTAAGGGTATGCCTAATTGGCTCTAGTGCTAGTGGGAGATTGTTGGTGTAAGCCCTAGAGGCCAATACTTTTTGGTACTTGTATCGGATTATTCGTTTAATAATAAAAGGCATTTCTTTATTATGTTTGTCTTTCAGAATAATAAAGTCCCTAGAATAGTTAGTCTGTTTAATGAAATGTTAAGTGTGACTTAATCATGAGATCCCATTAAACATAAAGACATTATTCTTAAAATATCCGTAGTCAAGCTTTATTGCAAAGTGGGATAACATTAAAGCATTGAGACTATTATGAAGATAGACTGATGATCACATCTCATGGATCATGGATAAAGGGTTATCAAGTCTTGACATAGGTATAAATATTAGGAGTAATATTTATACCGGATTGACCCGCTATGAGAATACTACATAGTATGTTATGCAAAGTGTCATAAGTTATTCTCATGGTGATAATGGTGTATTACCACCCTTCGACCTGAAACCACTATGGACCCTAGATGTAGAGTCGGGTGCTTTATTGCTGATCAAACATTATCCGTAACTGGATGATCATAAAGACAGTTGATGGGCACTCCACGAAGCATGCTGAGGGACATGAGTGTCCTAGATGGAATTTGCCAATCCTGCATAACAGGAGAAATGTCTAAGGGCCCAATATTGAACTGGACAAGGATGACACAGTGTATGCCTTGTGTTCAATATAGACATAGGGGCAAAAGGGTAATTGTACAAACATATATTATCACGAAAAAGGTTTTGTCAGATCACATGACATTTTCGTGACTTGGGTAGCAGTGATGTGTTGCTAGATACCGCTCACTGTTTATTATGTTAAATATATAATTTAATATAATTACCAACGTTACGAAATCCTACAGGGTCACACACATAAGGACAGTTTGATGAGAGATAGAGAAATCAAAGGAACACCGTAAGGTACGGTGCACTTAAGTGAAAAATAGAAATTCGGATAATATAATAATAATTATTGTTATTTTATAATGGTTATAAAATAATAATAAAATAAATATATTTATTGTAATAATAGTTATTATAATAATATATAATATTATTATGGATCATGTGAATTGGGCTTTTAGCCCGCAGCCCACAAGAGAGTCTATAAAAGGAACCCTTGTGATGAAGCTTTTACTTGATGCAATTTCGTTTTTGATTCTCACTCAAATAATTCCGTTCGTAAGCAGCTAGCACTGTGACCGGAAGCTGTTCGTGTGGACTGAGTAGAGGCGTTGCACTTCATCAACGCTTGTGATCGCTGCATCAAAGATCTGAATCGCCACAAAGAGGTAACGATTCTATCACTGACCATGCTCATTCGTAAGGATCACTAAAGGAAATTTTTGTTTTCCGCTGCGTTTAGATCGCAATTTTCCTTCAGAAAGCCATATCATTATCATCGGATCTACCATCAAAATCTTCTTCAGAAGTTTCAACACGTTTACTGCTCTTTGAAGATCTTTTGGACTTTTCACTAGATTATTCAAAAGCAGAGATGGAAAGAGACTCAATTTTTTTCGAAGACTCATCTCCATTTTCTACCATCTCTTGGCTTTGAAGAATGTTGATTAGACTTTCAAGAGACAACGTATTCAGGTCCTTACACTACTTTAACATGCACAAACAACAACGCTAGGTTTACAATGAATACATATAACCATTCTTATAAAAAAACTATTACATATAACCATTCTTATGAAAAAAACTGAGGAGGATAGGTGAATACTAAATTAAACAAACTACTAAATTGTCCATACCTATCATATAACAAGACAAATAACTTCTTTCTTTTGAGCGAATAATTTATAACAAAATTTGAAGTTAAAGTTATGCAAAGATAGTTGTATCAATATGAAAAACAAATATACTCAACTTTAAAATATAAGTATTATCTATTGATTTCTTCAAATTTATAAAGGATAACTTAATATCAATTGAACAAAAACAATTGATATATCTATCAATTTTGAATACTTTTTTCAAACAATTTTCAAATTTCTCAACTAAATTTAAAAGCAGATGCAAACATCTAAGAAATCAAATCTTTCAAATTTTACATTTCAAAGTAAGAATCAAATTTTGAAAATATATAGTAGATTGAAGAAATGTTAACAGAGCATAATAAATTGATATTCATTACAGAAGAACCAAACCCTAACAGAGTCCAAAGCAACACCTACAGATAAAGATTCACGAAGAAAAATCTTAAACCCTCAAAACATTGTATATTTGAAACGATTAGAAGAAGAAAATGCGGTATATTTGAAGCCTTTAACCAACATGTGCGATGGGTTCTTCTTCTTATTCACAGCCTGTGCGATGTCGACAATAGGGGGCTCCTTTTACGTCGACAATGGGGTTCTTCTTCTTCACAGCCTGTACGAAACAGTAAGCAACGAAGGGAGGCAAATCGGCGACGGATGGAAACGCAAGTGGAGGGAGGTCGGTCGATCATGGGTGGCTACGGTGGAGGGAAACACAAGTGGAAGGAGGTCAGCCGAGTGAGGGTTTTAGTGAAAGAGGGAGAGTTTGACGAGAGAGGAACAAATAATAAAGTGAGAAAGAAGAGGAACAATACACGTTTTAGGGATTTAAAGAACATTGTTTTTCACATAGGTATATTTAATGGACCGAAATAAAGGCCCATATGTGAGAGAGCTTTTCACATCGGTTGCGAGATGGACCGATATAAAGGCCCAAATGTTTTCACATCGGTTTTGATAATGGACCGATATAAGCGCCCAAACAATAAGCTTTTACATTAGTTTCCATATGAACCGATATAAGGGCCCAAACACCGCATTATTTTTTACAACGGTTTATATCTTTACCCGATGTAAAAACCACAATAACAAATTTTTTAATTATTTACGGAACTACCACCGCATTATTTTTTACATCCGTGGAAATAAATGCCTGAAGTAAAATCCCTAAATCAAATATTTTTCACTTCATATTTTTATGAAATATGATATAAAATCGTTTGATAAATATTTTTCACATCATATATCGTAAAATCTGATGTAAAATCATTTAAGCAAATATCTTTTTTTTAGCAGTGGTCAAACTTTATCTCTGGGTTTTTGTAAGTGGATTTGAGAACCCTTAATTCTCCTTTAATACATCTTGCTTACTAAAAAAATAATGGATATTTGATTAATCTTCACAGCTGAAGCCAACATATATATTTCACTTAACCAAACTTAATCATATTGAGTAATTTTGAAATCAGACAACAAAATCAAATATCTCATGCATTTAATGTATTGAATTCAAATTCCATTATTGCATAAAGAAATAGTAGTAGTAAAACTGTATTGAGTAAATGCACTCTGCAACATATCAACTAACCATAGACTCTTCCCACCTGCTAATATTTACTTCACTCTCTGCTTATATTCCCTACAATCTCCTCACTTCACACCACTTCAAACTCTCCTCACTTCACTTCTCTTCTCTCATTCTTCTAAGCATCTAGAAAACATGGGGAGGAAAATAACCAATGTCTCCTTTTCCATTTTCACAGTGCTTATTGCACTTCTTTCTCAGCACCTTGTGATTCCTGTAATCTCCTCCACTCTTGTAGATCAGAAGAACTACTACATTGCAGATCCACATTTAAGAAACCCTCCAACGAGTTTCTCTGATTCTCTATGTAATTCTCTTACTTCATTTATCATGTAAACTTAACATTGTTTAATCTTTTAGCAAAAGTTGATAGAAAAATATTTGATATTTTCCTTGTTGTCTTTAACACATGCAGGCCCACACAGGAGTAGTTCTCCTCCATCTCATAGCTCAACACCTTCACATGGAAGCTCACCATCTTCACATGGAAGTTCATCATCACCACCTTCACAGGGAGGTTATTACACTCCAACTCCACCTTCAGTTGGCTGTGGATCATCACCACCACATGATCCTTCAACTCCAACAACACCTTCAACACCCTCTTATAACCCAACACCTTCAACACCATCAAACCCTCCATCAAGTGGTGGATACTATAACTCACCACCCTCAACTCCGGTTGATCCACCAATCACTTTGACACCACCATCTCCATTCACACCAATTGACCCTGGCACTCCTACTCTCCCATCACCTCCTTTCCTTCCTTCCCCATCTCCCTTATCTGGCACATGCAAGTAAGTTGCTTTCACAACACAACACATTGTTAATATTATTACCTACTTCATAATATCTGTCTTTTACGATTTCTATGGGTACAAGTGTTGGAGCAGTATTTGCAGTCGTCCCATCACAATATGTTCTTTATCATAAAAACGGTGAATAAAAGTATTGATATGGGTATTTTCTAATACTGTTTTATTGCAGCCATTTTCATCCGTATCAGACCATGTTTTAAAACCTTTCGGATAACAAGTTATAAAGTTATGTTTGAAAGAGAAAGTCACATTAAATTTTAGGATAACTAGTACACCTATATGTTGTGTTTTTCACTCTATAAAAGCAACTTAGTAAAAAATATATTATATTACCATTTACCACAGTATTGATATATTAGTTTTCTGTGATTTACAGCTTCTGGAGGAACCATCCAGCAATAATATGGGGAATTCTAGGTTGGTGGGGAACATTAGGAAATGCATTTGGCGTGACAAGTGTTCCTGGGTTTAGTCCTGGATTAACCTTACCACAAGCACTTTCCAACACAAGAACTGATGGGTTAGGAGCACTCTACAGAGAAGGAACTGCTTCATTTCTCAACTCATTGGTCAACCACAAGTTCCCTTACACCACTGATCAAGTTAGGAACAGGTTTTCTGCCTCACTTCACTCCAACAAAGCTGCTGCAACTCAAGCTCATCTTTTCAAGATGGCAAATGAAGGAAAAATGAAGCCTATATCACCTTGAAATTGATTATAATATCATAACCCTAATTAATTAGTTTGCTTGTTTGTTTTGGTGTGTTAATTTTATTATTAAGGTTTTTATTAGTTTGTGTTTTTTATTTAAGACACTTATATGTGTTGATTTATTATGTTGAGATGGATATCATGTTTCTTAACAATTTCATTTAATGCAAGGTTTATGGTTCTACTGGATTAAATTTGAAGTTCATTTATTGCTATGATTGAAGGTTATGGTTGTGGTCGTTTGTTCAGAAAATTCAAGTATAAAATTTAATCCTTGTTATGTCAAGAAATTAATTTTCATAGACAGAATAATAATGAAGTGGTTCAAAAGTATCCAATGGGATTACTACATAAATTGCAGGAATCAAAAGATATAGAATAGATAGGTGAGTCTTGCAGAAAAATATTAAAGGTTGCTTGCTACTTAAATGCTATGTAGTTGAATATTTAATGTTCATAGTTGCATTGTGGTGTGTGAGCCAATGGGGTGTTTCATTAATGGGCTGTTTCATTTTAAAAGTGATGCTTCATGTAGGGCATTCTCATTTGGATTATGATTCCAAACACATGTTCAGAGTTTTTGTTGATCTCTATTTTCAAATTCAATGTTTTCAAAAATGATGGAGGAACTAAATTTAACACATATTGCACAAGTTATAAAGGAAAACATTAGAAGGAATAAATTTTTTGGTTACCTTCAATAAGCACTTCTTTAATGTCATCGGTGAGCCCTCAACTTCACAACCAAAGATATGGGTTTGAATATCTGGCCATTTATTGTTTAAGTTGTTAGATCTTCCAATTCAATTGCATAGATAGTATGATCTCTTTCATCATAAATGATTCGAACAACTTTGATTCTAATACTCTAGGAAATATTTTAGGATTGGAATTAATTTAACAATTAATTATCTAATTTCATTTAAACACTTAATTAATCAAGAAGTTAAATTTATAAATAACTAATATATAAAAGCAAGAAACATATTGAAAAGAGAACTAAGGGTTCTCTAACATGTTTACAAAAGATAGTCCAAAAACGACTAAAAGAAAATTACTATCCAATTGCTCTTTACGAATAATAAAATACAGGATGTTTAGAGAATTCATAAAAATTGCAATTGGAATGAGTAATCTTCCCGGTGAACACCCATCTCCAAAGAAGAGCTTTAATATTTCAAACCGCATCCATAACATTCCAAGAAGCGTTCGAAAAAATAATCTCATTCCTCAAAAGCCATAAATGTCAAGTGATTGCCAACCAAAAACATCCTTCCTTTCCTTTCCTCATTTCCAATTGTTTACCTTTCCGACACCAAAGTAAAAAACTCTCCTTCAAGTTGTTAGTTTCCGATATGTTACCGCCAATCCAATCTGCCACCTCCTTCCAAATCAATTTAGAAACCGGACAAGACAAAAACAAATGCTCCAACGATTCCGCTCAACCCTTACACAAAACACAATCTAAAGTGGAGTTTGAAGGAAGACACCCTCTATTTGAAAGATTAATTTTGGTTGGTAATCTATTTAAAAAGCCTCTCCATCCGAAACACTTAACCTTGTGCGGGACCTCCATATGCCAAATATCGACAAACACGCCGTCAAATTCTTCCGAAGGACCAAAAGGAATCCTAAAAGAATCCTTTAAAGCACTAAAACTTGATACCGAAAAAATCCCTAAAGTGTCCGGTTTCCAAACGATTCTATCAAAGATTCCCCCAACGGGACGATTACGCCTCAGTAACACCGAAAGATCAACTGTTTCTTTTAGGAGAACATCGTCCGGAGTAACAGAATGATGGAACTCCGCGGAAACATCATGTTGGTGATCTTCCTGCAGGTCTGAAACCTGAACAACAACAGACAACAGTAGCTCAGACATAGCAACATGCGAAACCTGAACAACAACAGACAGCAACCCAAACGGGTTGTTTTCAACAACAGTAGCATAATTGAAATTCTGCATAACCTCCCTCTCATAATTGCGTAACAGTTCTGGGAGCAAGACAAGGGCTTCATCTTCAACAGAATGGCCCGAAGCAATAGAAAAATTATGCGTAACAACACCAGCAGCGGGACAATTTTGCGCAGAAAAAATTCCATCAAAGTTGAGACCTACTAGCTGATGCACAGACTCGGGAATACAACAACAATTGTTATCAATAAAAGAAGGGACCGTAAGCGGTGGACCTACTGCATCTGAAGAATCAAGAGATGTAGTTTTGCCACAATCCGAAAAAATGTCCTCCAAAGTCGTACCTGTGATTTTAGAACTATATAAAAACAGATCGAGAACATCTCCAAAATCAATATCGATACTCCCCCAATTCCATTTACCACCAGACCAACCCCTCATACAAGCGACAAATACGTTCTTCAATTGGGATGCTTCAAAAAGATGCCGGAAATGATCCTTCAAGCATAAATCCTCAGCCTAAATAGAATGCCAAAAAGAATCTTGATGACCTGTCCTGATTGCGAAGACCCAATTAGAAGCAAAAATATTCACCGAAAAATAATTACCCAAATTGAGAAATTCCCTCCACCAAAAGGAAGCCCTATCCACCTTAAACTTAAACTCTTTCGATCTCATTACCATCAAAGAGATATCACCATACCGAGCCTTTAGCACTTCGATCCAAAAAGAATTCTTCTCGGCTAATATCCTCCACCACCATTTATGCAAAAGCGCTACATTAAAATCGTCCACTCTTCTAAGACCAAGACCTCCCCTCTTCACCGATAAGCACACCGAATTCCAACTGACCCAATGAATGCACTTTTTCCCCTCCTTACTTCCCCAAAGAAAGTTGCTTTGGATTGAAGTGCTCATTTTCGCCACTTTATTAGGCACTTTATAAAATGATAACATAAAAATTGCTAAGCTCGAAAGAACCGACTTCAAAAGAGTCAACCTTCCTCCAAAACTAAGGGAACGATTAGTCCAACAATGAAGTCTCCTCTTCATCTTCAAGATTACCTCCTCCAATATAGAGAAATTATTAGTAACATGACCAATAAAAATCCCTAGAAAAGAGAACTTCGTATCTTCCCTCCTACAAGAGAGGAAATTAGAGGCCGCCTCCACCCGATGGGAACTAATGTTCAAACCAATGAGCTTGCTTTTATGAAAATTAATAACACCAATTCAAATCCCCGGAGAACCGCCTTAATCACCCAAATATGCTTCTAACTTCCTTCTCCCACCAACAAAGTGTCATCCGCAAATTTAAGAATGTCCACAAAGCAACTACTATTGAAATAAAAACCTTTAAAGTTATCTTTTTCAACGGATTTACGAACCAAACCCGTTAGGCCTTCCGTCACAATCACAAAAAGAAACAGAGAGAGAGAGAGAGGATCTCCTTGTCTCAAGCCTCTCTGCACAAAGAATTCCTTAGTAGGACTCTCATTCATCAAAACTTACATCTTACTAGTAAAAACCATCACCTTCATCCACCTCATCCAAACCACCCCGAAACCCGTCTTCCTAAGCATAAACCTAAGAAAATTCCACGAAACATTATCATACGCCTTTTCAAAACCCACCTTAAAAAGTAAACACTCTTTCCTCTCCTTAGAAGCAAAATCCACCATCTTGTTAGCGACAAGAACACCGTCCATCATTTGTCTATTCGGGACAAACGCACTTTGGCTACAAGAGATTACACTGTTTAAAACTCCCTTCAAATGGTTAGACAATAATTTCGCCAAAGCTTTGTACATACAACCTGTCGCTCCCCGGATTTCCATCCTGGTACAAACGCGAAAGTGGCGCGGAAAGAAGGTAGAGTCGCCAGCCAGGCATTTGTATCCCGAAGGAACGGGAATGGTAATGCCGCACAAACCAGAAGAAAGAAGAGGAAGAACACAGGTCCTGCGAACCAAAGAGACTGAGTTCGGGAGTCGGTTACGACCTGGGAAGGTATTAGCACCCCAGATCGTCCGCCGTACCCGACGGGATCCACGCTTGCAAAGAAATTGTTTCCAAGGATGAAGAAATGAAAGCTACTACGAAGAAAAGGAACTGAACTGGATAAAAAGAAAAGAAAAGGGAACTAAAAAATAAATGAAAAGGAAAAATGTAGGGAAAATAAAGATTGTGCTCGAACGGGCCCTACCCCACTGCCTACGTATCTCATCTGGAAAATGAGGATCAGAGTCGCTGTAGTTCCCCTAACTAGGGGTGGAAAAGATTGCTTGTGTCTTAAGGTTTGAATTGCCTATGTCAATGCTCAGGTGTTGCAGGCTCGGACGACGAGTGTGTTACCGTCTTGCAAAATGACAAGTAGGAGAAAGTTCGTACGATGAGAGTGAAGGTGACGAGAAAAGAAGTCTCGAAGGAGACGCTTATTCTTTGTCCAGTGTTTTTTATGATTTTTTATGAGTGTGGGATAAGGAAGTGAACTCAAGCTCTTTTCCATGAAATGTGTACTTGCTACTACATTCCAAGATGGAATAATAGAACCAGCACACTCAAGTAAGGAGAAGATCCCCAAAACTTGGTTCCAGAGATTAGGGCCTAAGCTCACTAACTTGTTGAATTTATTAAGTGTTTTTTTGTAATTTTTGTGAAGAAGTCTTTTTTATGATTTTCTTTGTGAACGTAGTCCCATGATCAGACTTGTGCATCATGATAGAAAAACTTGTACTATCCCAAGATGGGAAGACAACAAGTGCTCCATGGAATAAGGCTATTGCACAAGAGACCACTTCAATCCTTATTAAGGTGTTTTTTAGGCTTTTGTTTTGAGATGAGAAGAGAAAGAAACAAAAGGATCTTAAAGGTAAAATCTAATGGGGAAAGTCTAATCCTAAAGTTATCATACATGGATGAACCTAGGTTAGTGAGGCTTCAACTATCCTAATGAAGAAGGAGATAAAGAAAGAAGAAGGAGAAAGAAGAAGAAGAACTAGAAAAAGAAAAAGAAAGGAGAAGCTGAGCACCAACTTACTTCTCTTAGAGAAGGTAAGTTGTTTCCTAAAGGGGGAAGGGAAGAAGATAAGCAATGGATGGCATAAGGCACATCAAACTCAAATGAGAAAGCATAATGAAATATGAAGAGAAAAGAGTTGGAGATGTGGGAATCCCATCCACACCTCTCACTTACCAAGGCCCCTGAAATGGTTATAAGCATAAACAAGTAACATGACAAAAGCAAGTAAGACCAAATGAGATACCAATGAACAAAAGATCAAGCCAAGACATCACAACCAGAATTGAAACTTCATTCCCAAGGGCCAAGATCAAGCACACAACATAGGATGAAAAGTGGGTCAAACAACTCAACATAAAGCATTACAAATCACCATGACAAAACAAAACACTTATGAGATAACACAAAGCATACAAAGTAAACAAACATCATACACTTCAAGAGCAGAACCCTAACATGCCAAGAATGTTTCTAAGCAACACAAGAGATCAAGAAAAGAAGCTTACAAGCTTAATCATTGTCAACATGAGAAACACATAAGCATAAGAAGTGAAGTGAACATGTACATAAGAGTATAAGCTTCAAAGACAAGAAACACAAACCTCTTCAAGGCACAAACATCAATCAAAGACCAGGGAGATATCCTCATCCTAAAATAGCTCTAAAAAACCTAAGGGAGTTGGCACAAGTGCCCTCCTAACCTAAGGACTATGCATATGACCAAAAAAGATGCAAAAAGAGAGAGGCAAACAAGAAAATTCACATTAAATCAAAAGTTCATCCAAAAATTCCACAAATTGGCATAAAGGCTCCTCAAACATCTAATATTAACATGCCAAAAGGATAAGAACAAAATCAGAAGCAAAGTGGGTTAAAGGGATGCCTAACATGGATTAGGGTTATGAGACTTCACACACAAGTTAAAGACCAAAAATGATCAAGCAAGCCTCTAAAAATCAGTATAAAAATCACCAACAAACTACATCTCAATATGAATCCAGTACAAAAAGAATCAACTCAGAATTCCCAAGGATGATCAAGATATGAAATTCACAAGTCATCATGTAATAAAAATGAATTAAGAACAATTAATAAAAGGAAAAATTAATTCCAGCGTGAAAAATGAAAATAAATGAAAACTAAAAATATTAAAAATTAAAGAAAACTCAAAATAACATTCATGATTTTTTTTGGAATTTTTATGAACTTCTAACTATTTTAATTAATTAAAAAGCAAACTGAAATAAATATGAAAATAAAATAAAAGGGGAATGAAGGAGGGGTGCAGTCAGCAAGCTTCTTAGTTCAATTCGTTTGGGCTTAATAGAACAGGGGGTGTGATTAGTAGCTAAGGCCCATTGGATTCAGCGTATATACACAGTATTATGATGGAAATTCAGAAAATCAGGAAAATACACAAGCCAATGGATCCAACCAACGCATCAGATCAAATCAAACATTAAAACAAGGTCAAGCATCCAAGAGATCAGCACGTGTGTGTATATTAGTTACCATGTGGTGCACAACACAAAGCATTTTTCAACTTAAAACATAAAGGAAAGGCACGTGAGTGAGAGTGTCTATTTTTAATGCGCTGTCACAACATGAAGCGTCCAGATCAAGCATCTGATGGCTGAGAAGTCATCTTCTCCAAATTCAAATTCAAATAAACTCCAAAAACCGGCGACCGAAGCCCTAGCTCCGGCGCCAGAAACTTCATACGCAAGAACAAATCACCATAAACAAAGCTATAAGTCTCCAGATCTGATCATTTACTTACCCTAAACATGAATCACGCACTCAAATACACAAACAATCCCTGAATTAAACAAATCGAAGCAATCAAAGTTTGACACCAAACTTCCAAATCCAGATTTCTCACTTAATATTCCACCATTTTCAAATCCAATTAATGCAGTATACTCAACAAAATTTATAGATAATAATGCACATAAGAAAACCAAGTTCTAGATCCGTAGATTTAGAGCTATACCTGAACCTGGAGAGCTCACAAAACACCAAAAAAACCTTGCCAATGGTATAGATCTACCTATTTGAACCTCCTCTTGAAAAATAAATGCAAGATGGAGCTTGAATAAGCTTTAATTTGAAAACCCGAGTCCTCTTGCTCTGAACTTCACTTCAATGAAACTTCAGTTTCAGCTTAAATCAATGAATGAAATAAGATCCTTGAAGCTTAAGGATGAAGACTATGGAAAGAGATTGGAGAATGAGAGCCTGGAGAGAGAGATTCGAAGGTTTTTGCTTTTGTGCATGAAACTTTGAAGCTGAGGAATTAGAGAGAGCTAGGGCTGAAGTTTGTGTGCAATAGCTTTTATATGATCCATGTATTACACTGATTAGGGTTTTGTGGTGAGTGGTGGCAGGATTTTTGTGAGAGGGATCATTTTGCAATTTTGCATGAAAGTGGTGATGAGGTGAATTTCCCGTGCATTGGCTTTCCCATGTTCATGTTTAGTTTCCAAATGATTCACTCTCCACCCTTGGATTGATCTCACACCTTGAAGATATCTGAATCATGCTTTTCTAATGAACTTGCAAATTTGCACTTAGTGGAATAACTCTTTCTTCATGCACGATTTTGGTGAGATTTCTTGAGCCAAATGACTTTAATGCAATGCCATAAGATACCATGACCTTATTTTGCCCATTGATCAGCTTGGAAATAAATTACATGAGTTTTTGCAAATGGTAGAAACATGAAATAATGGTAAAACCCTAAAAACAAGTGAACTTCAAAAGACCATAACTTCCAAACCATGAAGGCTGTGAACAATTTCTTGTACTTTCTTAAAATGGGAGACCATACCCTACAACTTTCATGTTTAATGGAAATTAATTTGAGGTCATCTTGGCCATGAAAGAATGGTTTGAATATTAGGGCAAAACTTGCCAAAAATAGAAACTTTCATCACAAGCCATATGCCAAAAAAGGAAAGTTCTTCAAAACCTCTTGATTCTTGATCTTTGACTTTTCCAAACCTCTTCTAAGACCTTAAGGACATCCCTTGGCTTGAAAAATGGGATTGGAACCCTTGAATTGTCACAGTTGACTTTTCAAATGATTAGTTTGACCATTTTTTTCTTATGCAAGCAACTGATGAAATAACTGTCTTCCACAAGGAATTTTCTCACCAAATTTCATCATAGGAACCTCTTATCATATGAAGGACTTTTCCCACATGAAATGGCCAAAGTTACAAAGAATCCCTGCTTGAAAGTGAAACCCTAATTTGGGAACCAATGTGTAGGAGTTTGCCCTAGCTTGGATTCTTTGATGACCTCCCAACCTTCTGGGCTCTTGTAAAGGATATTGAGCTTGTGAATGTCATGTAGACTCTTCATGGGACTTGGACAAGTCTACTTGGCCTCTTGCTATGGCTTGTAATTCCTCATATAAACCAATAGTTGATCATATGCCCAATGCTAGAACATGAGAGAGTTATGCTTTATTTTTTATGCAAAGATGCCAAGGATATGCCATGCTTATGATGACTATGATATGATGATGATGCTAAAAAGAAGAGGGCAAATTTGGGGTGTTACACAACCTACTAAACAAATAGGCCTAAAATCATCCAATCCCAACGGATTCGAGGACTTTGGAACCAACGTTAAGAAAGTAGATGTGAAAGCCTTAAAAAGTATAGCCTCCGAGTGTGGAAAGATTCAAAGAACCTAAAAAATATTCCTTCATAAATTTCCAACACTTTTTTATAAACAAAAAAGAATAACCATTCGGGCCCGAACTGTTAGTTCCCTCACAATTCCAAACTGCCTCCTTGATTTCGCTTTCCCTAAAAGGAGCCTCGATAGAAGATTTCTCAAAAGAAGTAAGAGAATTAAAAGTGATTCCTTCAAGAGTCGGCTTATCAAAATCTTATTCCAAAAATTTTGAATTAAAATGATTTCTCACCCCCGTATTCACCTCTTCCACCGAAGTACTCCCATCCCCTTCAAGTGTAAAAGAACCAATGAAATTCCGCCTCCTCCTCTCTTTCATGACCCGGTGAAAAAAACGACTATTAGAATCACCCTCATTGATCCACTTCAATCTAGATTTTTGAATTAACATATTCTACTTAATTTTGAGATTCAACCACATCTTACCATTAACCCTCCTTTTCTCCATCAACTCCATTTCCCCAATGTCCTCAACCCCTTCTTCACCCGAGTTCATGATACGGACATTGTCGTCTATCTCTAAGTCAATCTTCCAAAACACGTTGATATTCCACCAAATAAGCCTCTTTTTAAGAAGACGGATCTTTTCCTTCAAAATATAATCACCTATCCCCCCACTACCAACTTCTTCCACTCTTGCTCAAAGAACAAAAAGAAGTTCTTGTTCGAAAACCAATTATCGTTCACTTTGAAAGGCTTTGGTCCCCAATTAGAATGATCAAGAACAAGCCAAATTGGGCAATGATCGGAAATGTCTCTATCATCGATATATTGAACCACAACTCCCCATCTATCAATTAACTCCCCATCCACAAGGAAACGATCTATACGACTTCGACACTTGCCACCTCCCCCAAACCATGTAAACTTCTTCCCTCTACAAGGGACATCAACCAACTTTCTCTCCACAATAAAGCCCATAAAATCATCGATTTCCGAAGAGACACAATGAACCGAACTACCCTTTCGCTCATTCGCAACTTTTATCGCATTAAAATCACATCCTATAATCCACTCTCCATCTGCCATTGACTCTTTCAAACTCAAAAATCTACTCCAAAGAATACGATTTGCTCCTATATCATACGAGGAATAAACGTTAACAATGTAATACAACCTATTCTTCCAAGATATCTTGATCCCCAAGTATCCTACCCCATGAAAACTTAGAATAACATCGCAACAACCCATCTTCCAAAGAATCAATAAACCTCCCGAAGCTCCTACCGAGTTAGAAAAAGAGAAATCCACCAACTCCTTCCTCCAAAAACGCCTAGCCAAAGGCTTCCGACATATTTTGTAATTTGGTCTCCTGAATTAAGAAAATGTCAGCATTCCCTTTAAAAATTAAAGTGGAAACTCTACTCCGCTTCACTCTACTCCCTCCCCCTCTAATATTTAATGATCCTACAATCATTTAACACCATTTAATATCTCCTTCTCCCCCACCTGTCTATGACAATCTGACTTCTCTAAATCATTCAGTCTCTTCTTGTAATCTCTCTTAGTAGCTCCACCCAGAACTCCCAAGCTAGAAATAGAATTCCACAATTTCTCCCCCACATTAGATCCCAAATTATCCAACGTTCTAAAATGGCATATAATGATATCAGACTCTCCAGAGTTATCGCCGTAAATATTCTTTCCGTCTCTTAAAATCAGCCCAGCAGAATTCAAATGAGAGGAAGAAACAAAGTTTTCATTGGCTAATACCTTTGCTTTGTCTTCAACACCCTTTCTGGATGAAAAAGTATTAAGTTTCTCAATGTTACTTTTCCTTCCTCTTTTTCTAGTGGGACCACTAAGTAGACTCAGTCTTTTGAATTTCATTGATTTATTAAATCTGTGCACCGCCCCACGTCTAGCTGGATGAGAACAAAAAGAATTCTGATATATGGGTCCCAACGATATGCCTCCTCCCCTTTGTTCTGTAACTTCATTACTGCAAGGAACTATTGAGTCCTTCGAGATGTCACCTAGTAATGCTACCTGGAGAATAACTTTGGTTTCCACCTCAGAGACTGCACAATCAAAAGTGCCTTTTTCATAAAGATAATTATCAGCCTGCACAGAGTTCGAGATTGTATGCTCCTTTACACCAAAAAAGACATCCTCCACACAATTATCCAGTGGATTCAATGAGGAAATTTCTTTGACCGGTTTATCCCGCACATTCTCCACATTGCCAGAACTGAACGCCACGTTCCTCTTCTCCATTCTGGCAACCCCGTTACTAAAAAATGAGCCACCACTGCCTGAGTAAACTCCATCAGAATCAGCAACCAAATCGACAGAAGAACTTAACCCTGAAGAAAACCCTTCGAAAGACTTAGGTAACCTCAAAGTTCCATACAAGTCTTCCTTCAACAATATTTTAAAATTCCTATTATCAATCAACACCTCCTGAAATTTTGGCAAAACGAAATCCATGGGAACCTTAATCAATATCCTTGCTAAGTCTTTGTTCTCGCCGTTCAACGTCATCTGGTCCACGCAGACATACTCTCCTAAAGAGTTAGTAAACTGAACAAAAAATTCCATTTTCCACGCTTGAATTGGAACTCCATACATTCTAAACCACATAACTCTTTCATTATCCAAATCTTCTTCCTTCCACTGACGAATAGAGGAAAACCATTGACTCCACCATTTAGATCCTTCCACAACCAAATCATCAAGCGCTCCTAAAACCTCATCTTCCAAGAGACACAAGTTAGCCCCTAAAGGGGTAGCCTTAATAGAAAAATAGCCCTCCTCCTCCATCAGAGATTGAATGTTATAAGTGGTTCCCGGTGATCGAACCATTCCAACACGAGCCTTCTTCAATTTGTCCTAGTAACCCACAACACAAAAATATGATAACAAAGATTTTTTGACATTGCTCCCTTCACCACTTCCACTACCAACCACCTACATAGAGGATTTGGTGGTAGACCCAGCGGTCAACCTTCCATTTCCCCTCTGAACAAACTTGGAAACCCTTTGTTGATGTTTCTCCACCGAGAATTTTTTACCTCCCGCTACATCAACCTAACCTAACCTCTTGACCGAATAACCCCCCCCCCCCATTTTCGTTCCTTTCAAACCACGGAAGATTAACATGCATTTTCCTACCATTAATCTGAATGTTGTCGAGTTTGATCGACAACCTCTTCACATCCTCAACTCTAAGAAACCTAGCAAACCCGAAACATTTACCAAACTTGTTCCTCCTCAAAGAAATCATCACCTCCACAATATCACCCTCACAACCAAATAGACCAAAAACGTCTTCTGATTTATTTCTATCTGGAATATCCGAGAAATAAATCGAAAAAAGGTGCTTTTCCGACTCCAAATGAGAAATTTTCCCTTTCGGAAAAATGTCCCAACCCTGTTTCACAAACCTGAAATTCTTTCTACTTGCGGATTTCCACTCCATTGGCTCACCCCTACTAAAACCACCACCAAATATAGAGAAGAAAAGAGAACGAAACAATCCTCGGAAACAGAACTAAACAAGAGAAAGACCGGCCAAGAAACGCCCAAATTCTACAGAAGAATCTAAGTTTATGAAAAGAAAATCACAGCTATCCAAGGCCCTTAGACCTAAGGCTAGGAGTTTAAGCCAAAAGCTAGTGCGATTTCCGGTTTAAATATCTGATTCCATAGTAAGGGGATGAACTGAAGCCATAAAACACTGACAAAAAGGCAGGGAAAAGCCGTAGGATTTTCTAGAGAGAAGCTCCTCCTTTTCTCTCTTCAATCAATCTACTTACAACTATAGTTGAATTATATATATATATATATATATATATATATATATATATATATATATATATATATATATATATATATATATATATATATATATATATATATATATATATATATTAAATACATAATATTTTAGCAATTTCAACGAAAACTTAAAAAACATTACCACCGCAAGTCTCATATATAAACAACTTAAGAAAAACAATTTCAATAAAAACTTAAAAAGCATTACTCACAGTCTTTTATATAAACAACTTTATTTATAAAAAAAACTCATCCTTTAAGAAAAATGTCTAAATGCATTTTGAAGGAACGAAAAACACAAAAAATGGGGGTTTAAATTGAGGTTTTGTAAATTTAAGGTAATGAACACAATCAATTTATCCTGGTTCGTTTGAACTCATAATACATTCAGCCCACCCGCCAAGGTGATTTCGCCTCTCTCAATGAGGTATTAATCCACTAATCAATAAAGATATAACTCACAATGACCTACTGTCAAAGTCTTCTTGAGTCTACTGACTAACACTTTAGTCACTCAAGGATTATTAAATTTTTTATTACAGATGTGTAAAAAGAATTGCTTCTAAAAAGCTATTATCACTATTGTGATATTATTACACAAGGTTATTTCAAAATTGAGAGAAAAGAGAAATTTGACTAATTAAATATGCGCGCGAGAGAGTTGTTCAAATTTCTTCCAAATGACTCCTTTATATAGATGTAGATATTTGAACCGTTGGAGACACCTTAACATATTTTTGGATGGTGATAAATGTCTTTGAAGAGTTTCCAAAAATAAAGATTCATGTCTAGAGCCGTTAATTATTTGATCCTTAATTAATGAAGTTGATTATGAAATCAGAGTTTGCGTGTATGTGAGTATCAAAGTTTGTTCAAATGAGCAGCTTGTTGAGCGTAACGCATTCAGATCTTCCATAAAGACTTTGAGAATATTTTGTGTAGTATAACTTCTATAATAGAAGAACTTCTTGTTGCTGCGTTAGAACTTCCATCATCTTAAAAACGTTTTGTTTTACTTCAGAGATTCTGCACATTAAAATAAAATAATTTTAAGAAGTATATTTGTTCTGTATAAAAATATTTGTCATCATCAAAACTTCTTTAGCGAGAGTAGAATCAATTCTTGTTCTAACAATCTCCCCCTTTTTTATGATGAGAAAACTCTTATATTTTGAAGTATTTAAATAAGAACAAAAGATAGTGAGACTCCCCCTGAGTTATGAAGTTCTTTGAATATGTTCCTTTAGAGTTTTTGATCGGAAGTTCTTATGAGAAAAACTCCCCCTGAGTTGAATCCTTTTCCTGTTTACTTAACATCATACTAAAATTATCAGAGTTTTAGGATGTTTGAGGCTTAGTCCTGGTGAATTGTTATTAATTAAAATATTTTACGTTCTCCCCCTTTTTATCACGAATCAAAAAGCAATATAAACAGAGTAAGAAAATAATCAGAAAAAATATAAGCAAAACATGGAAGCTTTCATTGAGAATAATCAGAATAACACATAAGCAAAAAACAAACAAAACAAAGAAACAAACCAATAAACAAAAACTAAGGTTCTGGGGGAGGAGGAAGTCTTGTGAAAAATGCCTCCAAAAGACCTTTCATCTGAGAAGTAGACTTCACTTGCTTATCAATCATGTTCTTAAGTTTTGCATTTGTTTCATCTTGTTTGTTCAGCCTAATCTTCACCGCTTCATTCTCTTTCTTTAACTCTTTTAGAGTTTTCAGCACAAGAGAGGATGAAGAAGTTTCTTCAGCAGAAGTAACCAAATTTTCAGAGCTTGTTGTAGGAGTTTTAGATGGAGACGTTGCAGCAGATTTCCCTTTGTCTTCAGAAACAACCATGACCTGGAGTTCAAAAGAAGTGACCTTTGGTTTTTTCCAAGGAGTATTGTCCAGAAGATGAAGAGTTTTCTTTTCCCAGCAGCTAAGAACTTCTTCTTTAAAGATATTCAGCTTTTCATAGAAGTTCTGCTGAGCAATGTCATAGCTGAGATCTTTTAGCTTCTTGGACTCAACATTTGAACCATTTTTTGAACTTGTTCCATATATGATCTGATACTACAAGATTTAGATTTTCTGCACAGGAGATCTTCAGAGTGTTCACCCAATCTTTTATTTATGCTTCAAAAGCCAACATTAAAACACCAACATCTAATTTGGTTGGTTTGGGCTTGGGTTTTGGTATGACTATTTTCTTAGAGTTAGAAGCTAGTTTTTCTGGGGCTTCTATGTCAATGACAGTTCTAAGGGTGTCTTCAGGTTCATTGGTGGGAGTGGGAGTGTCCGGAATGATGATGAAGGCAGGGGATCTTGGTGGAGTGGAATCATAGGAAGGAAGTGAATCTTCTGGTGGTGTAGGTATGTCGAAAATTAGCAGAGACTGAGAGGCGTTAAGGGGGCAGGTTATGCCAAGAATGGCTGGTGTGGAGGTAGAAGGTGGGTTTATGGTGTTTGATTGAGAGGTTTCGAAGTAAGGTTGAAATTGATCAATATCATAAAGTACTTGTTGAAGTTCTGGTTGGGTTTCAACAAATGGTTTGGAATTTGGATCTGAAGGAGGATTTGTGTCAATGGGAATGTCAAAGTCTTCAAGAGTTTGAGGGGAATGATGTTCAGAAGGTCTGGGAGAAGGTGAAGGATTTTCAGGTTGAGGATTATTAGAAGGTTGAGGGTTAATAGAAGGTTAAGGGTTAACAGAAGCTTGTGGGTTAACAAAAGATGGGGCTTCATAAGTAATATGGTTTGAAGAGGTAGGGATGTCAGAAGAAGGAGTTTCAGAAGGAGAAGGGTTAGGAGGAGGATTATCAGATGTTGTATTTAATGTTGACTCGATGACAGAAACTAAAGAAGAGGGGTTACCTTTATTTTTAGCAACCTTTGGTGACTTTTGAGAAGTTCCTTCAGAAGCTTTCCTTTTCTTTATCTTCTCTAGTGTAGCTTTTGGAGTTGGTGTTCTGAGATCTCCTAGATTGATCTCAGGAGTGATGCCATCCTATTTTCAAGCCTCCAGATATATGACAATAACTTCTGGATGTGTGTTAGCTGAGAACAGAGGAAAATCTTTCAGAGGGAACTTCCTTGTGGTAATCACCTCCCTTGAGTGCAGAACTGGGTCCTTCTTGATATTGTCAATGGATTTCATATTTTTGAGATTCTTGGCCTTTAGGGGTCTTCCAGATGTTCTACTAGTTTGCTTTTTATTAGAATATCCGAGATTAGCCTTCCTAGAGGCATCCAATCTCTTTTGCTCTTCTCCTTTTCTCTAGTTTCTTTGACACTATTCTTCAGATGATTAAACATACTATGAGCAAGGTTAACTTTCTTGTTGGTTGAGATGAAGTAGAGAAGGTATTTTTGATCAATGTTGATATAATCTGGAGAACTTATGGGTTTTCTGTGACTGATGCAACCTAAAATATTTTTTCCCAGATTCTCTGAAGATCTTTGAGATCCTTGATCTTGTTTAAATGTTGCCCAGAAGTAAAGATCTCTCTAGAAAGTGTTGTTAGGTCAGAATTTTTCTCCATGTCACTGCATTTAATTCCATTTCCATTAGATTCAATGTGTCATCCAATAAAATCTTCAGTGATGATGATCTTCTTCCCCATAACATAAGACGTGACCTGGTTATTTGAAGTTGTAGCAAAAATCCAGAATTCTTTGACCAACTTAGGAAAAATGGGACCCATAAGACGATCAAAGTACTTTTTCCATCCTTTAAATTTTACTTAAGGAGTGAGATCATAGTCATTTTCCTTCATGCTATCAAAGTCCACAAACAGTTCACATAGAACTTCTAGGTTTTCAACCGGAGTGAGAAGAGTTCTGACCGGAGTAACATGAGTTTCTTCAGAAGCTTGATTTGCATAAGCTTTTTGAGAAGATGAAGAAGCTTGAGCTTGCTTGGAAGATGAAGCCATTATTCGTAAGAGGGTTTTGGTAACAAAATGCATAAAATGAGAGAAAACAAGAAGCAATAAGAGAGTGAAAGTGATTGTGAGAAAGTGAAAAGTGTTTGTGAGGTGAGAATGAGCATATATATAGAGAGTTTTTAACGGATATTAACATAATTAATGAAAAATTAAATCACAAACACAATTATTAAAAACATAATGAATAATGACAAATGGGATGGCGTAAAAGATTTTTGAATAGTTACCAATATGACTAGCTCCTTAACTTTGTCGATTCATCCGTTTCAACTTCTTAGAATTTGATGACGTATTCAGCCTCAGAGGACACCTGGAGCTTAGGTTGAAAAATGTTCATGTCATGAGCTTCATGTTCTGTCATGAGCTCAGAGCTTAAACACGTATTCAGATTCAGAAGACACTTGGAGCTTCGTTAACAAGTGTTGATGTTATGATCTACATGTCATGTCCTTGAAATGAAAGGTTCTCATATATGAACTTTCAGATCTTCTGAATAGATTCTGATACGGTTCTCCTTCTTACTTCAGAAGAAATATTGGTCAGAAGTTCAAAAGAAGAGAAGTTTTGAGAGTTAAATGTATAGAATTAACATATTCATTCTGGACATAATTATATACTGAGATGTTTTAGAATGAAATTAAACCTATCTTCAGCAAGGGGTTTTGTAAAAACATCAACCTATTGATGTTCTGTGTCTATGAATTTTAAAAATAAAATTCCCTTATGAGTATAGTCCCTAATGAAATGATGATTAATTTAGCTATAAAATGTAAAATAGGATTTTTAGAAAGACAGATAGCAGAAATATTATCACAGGGGATATAGATGTTACTCTCATAAATATTGAAAACCTCAAGTTGATTCTTCATCCAGAGAATCTGAGTACTGTATCCAGTTGTTGTTATGTACTTAGCTTCAGCAGTTGAAAGTGCAATTGTAGTTTGTCTTTTGTTGGGCCAATAGATTAAGTTATCTCCTAGAAATTGATAACTTCCAGAAGTACTTTTTTCTGTTATGTCTCCAGCAAAGTCAGCATTGCAGTACCCTATAAATTTGTATTCTCTGGATTTTCTATAGTAAAGGAAAAGATTAGTAGTACCTTTCAGATACTTGAAAATTCTCTTAACAACTGTTAAGTGAGATTCTCTAAAATCTGATTAGAATCTAAAAGAGAGGCAAACGCTATATAAAATATCAGGTCTTGAAGCAGTTAAGTATATGAGAGAGCCAGTCATACCTTTATAGATCTTATGATCTACTTTCTTACTTACCTCTTCCTTTTCCAGAATGCATTGGAGTTTTAGATGGTTTACTTTCTGACATATCAAATTTCTTCAGAATTTCTTTAACATATTTGATTTGATGTATGTTGGTTCCTTATGATATTTGATTGATTTAGATTCCCAGAAAGAACTTGAGTTCTCCCATTAAGCTCATTTCAAATTCTGCCTGCATAGTCTTAGAAAATTCTTTACCCAAAGAGCTTTTAGTAGATCCGAATATTATATCATCTACGTAAATTTAACAAATCAAGATATCAATTTTAAATGTTTTACAGAAAAGAGTCGTGTCCACCTTCCCTCTGGTAAAATTATTTTCTAAGAGAAAGTTAATTAATCTTTCATGCAAAACTCTGGGAGCTTGTTTCAGACCATATAACGATTTCTTAAGTTTATAAACATATTCTGGATGTTTAGTGTTTTCAAAACCAGGGGGTTGATGCACATAAACTTCTTCATCAATGTAACCATTTAAAACACACTTTTGACATCCATCTGATAGAGAGTGATGTCATTATTTACAGCAAAATAAATTAAAAGTCTTATAGATTCTAACCTTGTGACTGGTGCAATGGTTTCTGTGTAGTCAATTCCCTCTTGCTGATTATAACCTTGTGCAGCCAGTCGTGCTTTGTTTCTAACAACTTCTCTTTGTTCATTTAGCTTAATTCTGATGACCCATTTGGTTCCAATGATGTTGAATCCTTTGGTTTTAGAAACTAAATCCCATACGTTATTTCTGGTGAATTGATTTAGTTCTTCCTGCATTGCAAGTATCCAGTTATTTTCTGAGAGAGCTCCGTCAATGGAAGTGGGTTCAATCAGAGAGACTAATCCCATTAGTGATTCTTCAGAGTTTCTGAATGAAGATCTTGTTCTGACTAGATCATCTTTCTTTCCCATAATTTTATCTTCTGGATGATTCAACATGCTTATGGATTGTCTCTTTTGAATGGGTTTTTCAGAACTTTTTGTGGCATTTGTGTTGTCTTTTTCTGTAGATGGTTATTCTTCAGATTTTCAGGTTTCTATAATTTGAACTTCTATATCTACAAGAGGTTCATTCTTCTTTGGCTTTTGAAGACCAAGCTTATCATCAAATCTGACTCAAATAGATTCCATCATAATTCGTGTTTCTGTAATGTATACTTTGTATCATTTTGAACATTCAGAGTATCCTAACATGAAACATTATTGTGCCATAGAATCAAACTTGTCCATAGGATCATTAGTGTTCAGAATAAAACAAGTACATCCAAAAGGATCGAAATAAGAAATGTTGGGCTTTCTTCCCTTCCACAATTCATATGGAGTCTTCTCCAGAATAGGTCTTATAGAGATTCTATTATGAATATAACACACTGTATTTACTGCTTCTGTCCAAAAGTGTTTAGCCATGTTAGTCTCATTGATCATGGTTCTGGCCATCTCTTGTAAAGTTATGTTCCTTCGTTCTACAACTCTATTTTGTTGTGGAGTTCTAGGACAAGAGAAATCATTGATGGGCTAAAGACGTGTCTAATTATGTGTCTAGCGGTATCTTAACTGCAAGTGCACAGCCTATCGAAGTAATATTTAAGATTATCGATCCACAGGGACTCTATGGTTACTTAGTGCTAGATGAACTTCTAGTTTAGCTAAGGCGAATGGTTGTCACGAATTTTTTTGTTGATTTTAAGATATTAAAGGCCGAATTAAATTTAAGTTTTAATAAAATAATACTAAGGCGGTCGGTATGTAATTATACTAACTTAGGTGGGTCAATCTAACCTAGGCTTATAAAGGTGTTTACTTAATCTATTCGGTAGAGGTTACCAGTTTAAATACCCTCAACTCACACTCTCGTGGTCTTATCTCAGATCTTACCCCTAAAGCCCTATGCCTGCTCTCGCTAGCCCATAAGTGTTTAGAGATAATTTTTGGAAACTTAGTAATTCTAATTTATTTTAAAGCGCTCTCGCTGTGTTTAATTTAAATGCCTAACTTTAGCTATCTGGTTAAAATCTCACACTCTCGTGGTCTTGACCTAACCTAATACTCTTTTCTTACTCTCGTAACGAAAAGGTCGATTTTAATTAAAAAGTATCAGCCAGAATGTTAAGTTATTAATTATTTTAAGCCTATGATTAAATTTTTACCGATTAAGGTTGTTTTAACTACATACCGCCCTAAGGTAATTAGCTACTCATTGATGTTGAACCAGACAGAGACAGAAAAACAAATAATAAAATACTCATGGCAGAAAAATAAATAAACATTATAAATATTAAAATTTGCAATATAATAAAAAACCTGGTTAACAAATATTATAGCAGACTCCTTCTTCCACAGACCGGAAAGCTTGGAGTTGGCGGAAATCGAAAATAAACAAATTCTGAAGGTTTAGAAGCAAGTAAATGTATAACAATTTCCTGATGTTGGAAATTGTTATATGGCTGGTTTGGATACAATAAGAATGAAAAACTGAAAATAATGCAGAAATAGAAACAGGGTCGTAAAATAAATCGGCAGAGCTTCCGCAGAAAATCGAATAAAAATTGCTCTGTAGTTTCTTCATAAAACTTATGCTATTTATAGAACCATTAATGGGCTTGAAAATTGGACTTTGTTGCATTGGGCCTTGCTGAAGTGGTGGAGGAGATGTAGGAACGTGGCAAAAAAATAGGAGAAAAGTTATTCACGTAATGCTTTGACGTGGTTTCAGTCAATAACCTACTTCTACCCTTGTCACGGTCGTGACAAGGTCTTCACGCTCGTGTCCTGTGGTTTTTAAGTGTCACGGTCGTGAAAATGTTCTCACGGTCGTGATGGCTTCTTTTAGGGTGTCACGGTCGTGACACCTTGGTGACGACCGTGACTGCAACAAATTATGCAGTTCTGCAGGCTTCTTCATTTCTTCATCTTTTTATGGTTGCTTTTGTTCCTTTTGTTCTTAATTCATGGTTTAGCTCCATATATGATGTACCTGCAAAATGGTAAGAAAAACTCGAGAAATCGAGTGTTAAAACGATGATTATGCGATAAAACGTTAATGAAACCTAGCAATATAATCGATACGTTTTCTCGTTATCAAACTTCCCCAAACTTAAACCTTTGCTTGTCCTCAAGCAAATAGTCGGTTGAAAATCGGCGGACAAGCTTTTATTGACGCATACTCATAACAAACCGTACGAGGGATCGTTTTGTCGGATAAACCGATACTTTGATATTACACTACCGATACACTAATGACACAAGCAACAAGCTATGTCGTCGACTTCCCGTTAAACGAAACAATCGGTAATTACTTTACGATTTCTCCTAGAGTTTTTCGATCTTATTTCGCCCGGTTTCATTCTAGCGCAATCACATTAAGCCCTTTGCCTTAGCACGCACGTAGTGGAGTAGCCGGTTAGCGACTTTGATCCTTTTTAAGCACGGGGTCTGGTACACGAGTGCGGTAACCCTACATATATTATCCGATTTGGAGGTTGTGGGGGATCGAGCCGTAGCACGCCCTACCAAGTTCAGAACCAGTACCTCTGAACCAACCCGCAATGGACTCCTTCTCATATTTCTCGTTTCTTATATGTGGCCGTGTACTTTGGTGCAATTTCTTTTCATTTGCATCGAGATATGAAGGATCATTATTGATTAGGCATCAAACGCTTATATTCATCGGCTCCCCACGTGGTTTGTGTTCAGACGGTGCTGACTGCTAGTTGTAAACACCCCAAATTTGCCCTCACCCATTCACACCATGGCTTGTGATCATTCTCATGTGCATAAACACAATCATATCATTTCACATCTCATTTTTGATTCACTGCATAGGTTCTAAGTCATCTGCACCTAGGGTTTGTGATCTGAGCAATCCCAGAACTTCTTGAGCCACCCCAAAGGCCACCAATCAACTCAAAGTGGTCCATGTGTGTTCTTATATCATATTTCATCTCCTCAAAGTCAAAATTGCAGAGGAATCACAAGAACTAGGGTTTGAGTGGATGCAGAGCCAGGTTGAACTGCACAGTTGACTGAAAATTAGGGTTTTGGTTTCAGAGGCCATAACCCCAAATTTTTTGTTCATTCTTGTTTCCATTGGTCTATATATGGTATAGGGAGTATGCATATCAATTTTCATGAAGAAATTCCATGGGGAAGTCATCTGATCAAGGGTTGACTTTTCAGACAAGTCAGTGCAAAATCAGGGCATCTGAGGCCCCCAATGACCCAACCAATGGGTGATCTTCATCATTTTGAGTGTATATGATCTTTATTTGATCATGGAAGAAGGTTGAAGTTCATAGAAATCAAGAATTTAGGGTTTTTGCAAAGGTTGACTTTTTGGGCATAGTTGACTTTTCAAGAATGCATCATTTTAGGTCATTTTTCAAGCCATGATTTTGGATCCAAAAATGCTTCAAATGGAAAAACTTTGGTCATGAGAGTTGTAGATCTCATCTTTCCCTTTCCAAAAAGTACAAGAACATGATCTAATTCATCTTGGATCAAAAGTTATGGTTTGTTAAAATTGGCAAAAATCACTAAATTTCAAGTTATGCACTAGATGGAAAACTTGCAAATTCATGTATCAAGCATTCTAGTGACTTCAAAGTGACTTCAAAACTTCATCACATGATCACATATGCCCTAAAAAACAGAATTGGCCCAAGGGATTCTTCATTGTTTGCCTTGATTTTCAAGAAATCCATAAGACATTTTCCATCACAAGTGCAAAGTTGGATTTTTGGCATAGTCATTTTCCAAGGAATTATGTGGTCTCTAGCTGACTTTTAAACATTGCCATGACTAAAAGAAGTGTTATGCTACAAAATTCAGCAAGAAGATTCACATGTGCTTAGCATAAACTCATGAGAAAACACAAGTTGTCAAGTTGCAAAAGCTAGCATAGCTTGTCATCCACATGCTGCAGACATTCTCAAGCCATCCAAGGGTTGTCCCTGACTCAAGCTGAAGCAAGACATGCCCTAACATAGTTGCTGCCATAGCCCATGCTGCAAGTACAACAACTTTTGACTTTTTGGCCAATTGCTCCATACCTTTCCCACAGTGCATGTCAAGTCTTCTGATTGATTCCAATAGATTAGGGATAATGTATGGATCATAAAACACACCATTCACAAGGCAGAAACCTCCCACAATCCAGCATCCAAGAAATCTGACCAAAACTTCTCCTCTTCGAATCTTCACACACAGCCATCAAACTTCATTTTTTCTTTCACCAATAAGTCACAAATTGTCCCTAGAACAAAAGCCACCCCTCAAAGCAGCCTGAAACATCACATACAAGGATCCCCATTTCTGCTACACCAGAGCTGAATCTTTCAAACCAGCCACTCCACAAGCTTTCTAAGCTCCATTCCATCCTCAGGAGGTTCAAGGAAGCAAGCTTGCGCAAAAGAAAAGCCCAGAAAGCTCATAAACAGAGAAGCTTCATCTCAGGTAACATGAAGAACATTTCTCCCAGAAACTGATTTTTAAGTTCTTTTATGATGCTATGTCTTCTCCTGATCATGGATATGTGTTTATTTTTTGAAATAGTGAAGAAACCAGCATGTATGGTATCTCTGAACATTTGCCCGTATTTTGTGTTTTGCTTCGATTCAAGCTTATGAGTGAAAATAAATGAGTTTTGGGAGAGGGGTTGGGTTTAGATTGAGGAGAAGATCATTTTGGTGGAAGAAATTTGTTGATTGGTGACCTGTAGAAAAACCTAGGGTTTTGGCTCGCCGGAGAAGACGACCGGAAGTCTTCTCCGGCAGCCTGAGAGTCATTAGCCCTAATCTGAGTGATTAAATGAGGTTTGAATCCTGTGCGTTAGATCAGCTGACTTTGGTTGACTTGCGCGCAAATGTGTGGCCAGGATGTGTCATTAAAACCCTAATCCCTTTTTAATTAATTCAAATCCTGTTTAATTAATTCATAAAACAAATTAGCCAGATTTGAATCTGGGCCCTTGGATCTGGCGCGCAGTCAACCAGTCCAAGCCCAGATCAAATCCTGGCCCTCCCTTTTGCATACTTTCATTTATTTTATATTTTATTTCATTTAAATTGATTTATCTTTTACATTTTATTTAAAATAGCAAAAACCATTTAAAAATTATGAAATTTTTTGTCAAATATTTCACTAATTTTTAAAACCCAAAAATATTTTTATTTTCATTTTTAGCATTAAAAAAGTATTTTTAAATATTTAAAAGATTATTTTTAATTGATTAATGAGAATTAATTAATTAAAAATACTTTTAGGTATTTAAAAATCACCAAAGAATTCATGAAATGTTCTAAGACATTTAGAAACATTGTCCAACCTTCAAACCAAATTTCTTTTTTGATCTTGATGCATTTTGAGAATTTTTCATTGAATTAAATCATATTTTGTGCATTATTTTGATCATAAGTTCAAAAAATCATTTCTGCCTATTGGAGAAGGTTGAGACATTGATTCTTCTTGCATTGTTTTGTGTTTAGCATGTATTTTCAAGGATAAAAAGGCCATGAATTGTTCTTGCATTTTCAAATTGTTTGGCATTTGTTTTGTTAAGAACCCTAAAAAACCCTAATAACTTAGAAAATTCATATCTTGAGTTTGGTTGAGAGTTGAGAGCTCCCCTTTGGGCAGTGGTTCATCATAGGCCTAGGGTTTCTTTGGGTGCCATTTTCCATTTTTTATCATGAGGTTTGCTTCTGTTTTTGGTTTGTGTTTGATGTTTGATCCATGAACCCTAATTTGGGCTCTCTCTTGCATCCTCCTTGCATTCCCTTGCATAACTTGACTTGTCTTTGCATTTTGTGCATTCTTATGATTCATTTGGCATCTTAAGACATTTAGAAAGCATGTTTGATCATTGCATTGCATATTTGCCATGTCATTTGTCTTGTATGATTCATAACTTTTCATGTGTATCCATGCTTCTAAGCTTGTACCATTTGCATTCATAATCTTGTATGAGCATCTCCATGCCTTGCCTCATGTTTGCAGCATCTCATAGCATCATTATCATCATCAACATGCTTCTGGTTTGGTCTAGCATCATGTCATTTCATTTCATTTAGCATTGCATTGCATTTCTTTCTAACATTTCAGGTGGTAAGTGAACTTGAGAAGTGAATTTGCCTTCACTTCTCATAACTTTTCTTTTCATCTCTCTTGCATCCATTGCTGCATTTTTATGTGTGTTTGAGTTTGAGCTTGCTCATTCTTCTCCTTCCAACTTTCTTTCTTCAAGTGACTTGACTTCTTGAATGAAGCAAGTCACTTTGCTTCTCTTGATCTTATTCATCTGCTTCCTGGTGGCTCCTCTGAAGATTGTTCTTGGAAACCTCACAAACCTTAGGATCAACCAAGAATGACAATGAATTAGGGTTTTGATTAGTATCCCCTCTTAGTTTTACCTTTGTGTCTCTCTTTGAGTCCTCTCTTCTCACCTCATAATCAGGGACTAAACCCTAAAGGCTTTAAGACTTTGTGATTAAGCTTATGCCTGCATCCTTCTCTTAGGATGGAGTGTATAACTTTAATCCTAAGTCTTGAACCCTTTATGTGTTTAAATCTCTTAATCAATCAATCTAATAATTATCAAGACATTACACTTGTAACTTGGGCCTTGCATTAGGGTTCTAATTCTTCCTTAAGTGGTTAAGAAGGACTAACCCTAGTGTTAATGGACAAGTCCCCCTCAAGTTGTCTTACAAATCATAAAATTCACTTCATCATCATATCATTAATCTAAAATCCACTTAATAAAGGCTTGTTTTGTCATGGGTTTAATCCCTAATCATGGATTAAGTTGAGGAGTCTTCCTCAGCTTAAACACTCTCATCTATCATCCTTCTTTTAGGATGGTGTAATGGGTCTGTTTAATCCTTGATTATGGCTTAACCTCATTACTCAACACTAAACAAAAATCCCAAAAACATCTAAATAATCACAAGTAGGTTAATGATCTTAATCCTGCATCAAAGGTGATTAAGTGTGAGAATCTGACTTCACACTTAAGGTATTCTCATTACCCCTAAACAGAGGGAAGATGTGATGAGTTTACTAAATCCATTGGTTTAGGCTTAAGCTCATTAACTTATGACAAACTTCAACAAGCAATAAAAGACTGAAAACTCAAAAACAAACAATAATCGTCTCCTTCGGGATTCTTTTCTCATCTCATTCACTCATAACCGAGAACTTGCTTCTTCCGTCTAATGCAAGACAGTTTGCACCTGAGCCAGACAGGTCATACACTTGAGCATTGACAAGCAAGCAGTTCACAAGTCAATTCATCTTTCAGTCTCTTTGGGTCGAACTACGGTGTTCTGACTTCCTCATTGCACGAGAGGATACGTAGGCATAACTTAACAGTTATCGAACAAAAGTCTCTGTATATTCCCCCTCCTTCCATCATCATTCTCTTAAGCCTCATGATCTTGAGCATACTCTTTTCCTTACACTGACACATCATTTATACACTTCACACTTCCTTTACACTGACACCTGTACATTCTTTTCCAGCTATTTTATACACAAATTGCACTGACACTACCCCTTTAAAACACAAATCTTTTAAGCGTGGATCCCGTCGAGTACGGCGGACAATCTGGGTGCTAATACCTTCCCAGGTTGTAACCAACCCCCTTTCTCAGTCTCTCTGGTTCGCAACCGTCTTATCCATCTTTTTCTAGGTCTATGCAGCATTGCCTTTCCTCCGGGATAAAAATGCCTAGCTGGCGACTCTATTCATCTCCAGTGAGTTCACGGCTGTGTGTTCTCACTGTTCCCTTCGCCGACCGTTCGCGCTTGTACCGGGATGCAAATCTTTGGGAGCGACAGCTTGGCGACTCTGCTGGGGACCCTTATACTGCAACCAGGGCTTCTGGTTCTTTTTGTGGGTTCCTCCTAGCGCTTGATTGATTTGTGTTTACGGGGGTGTTATGTGCTTATTTGTGCTTGTATTTATTTTGTTTATTGATTTATGTACAGTTACTTTACTGCTTTCTTTATTGCATTTATATATATATCATACTGTCATTGTTGCTGGCTGGATCTGGTTTCTTGTTTTGGTGGGTGGGTGATTCATTGAGAGTTAAGGTCCTATACCTGGGACCTGAGTGACACCTAGGCTAGAGTGAATCATATTCTTTCCCATTCCATTTCGGTCTGGTGCGGGAATATGAAACACGGTTCAGATATGGGTTTCTTCTTGAGAACTCTGTGTTGCAGATTTCCTGCAATGCTAGGGCTATCTGGGAAGCCTGCTAAGTCTGGATGACCTTTTAGTATTGACCTTCAGAAACTGAGGTGAATTAGAGGAGGAATTGTTATGGTTATTGTAAACACTGTACCTCCGGGTTAGAAGTGTTTACACTTCTCATAACTGATCCAAGTCTGAGGATCCTTGTTCTAGATCACCACCTGTGAGGGGGTTGGGTTGTTTACAGGTTTGCAGGTACCTTGACCTCAGAATACCCTGTCACTTTGACTTTGTTAAGAATGATCCATGTTGGATAGTTCTTGTGATTCTAAACCCTGGACATGTGGCTCTTTATTTGAGCCCCCACCTTGGTTACTGGATTTATAGACCTCCATCTGGAATTCTTGAACACACATGGATCTACACCAAGGCAGTTAATCAGATCCAGCTCAGTCACAGACCCTTGCATATCATTTGCATACATACTCATTGCATCATATTAACATTTGCTTATTTGTGTTTCAGGGTATCCACCTCCATCTGGTTTTGGTTTTGACCCCATCTGCAGTTTTGACCTATCTCCACCAACACTTGCTTCAGTTTGTCAGCCATATACTTCAGTTACTTGCACTAGCCAGCCAGTGGCCCACTCCTCAGCATCTTCATCAGCACTCTACTCAGTCTCAGCACTTATGGCTCCAAAGAAAAGCAACATCACTTATCATTTCTTCCAACCAGACTTATCAGACATCAGGAGGATCCAAACCCTGATCACTCCAGATCACATGCCTTTGTTCAGGGAGCATTATGGGGATATACTTGACTTGGTCATGGATCTGGACCCTTCACAGAGGAGCCTCATCCACACTTGCATTCAGTTTTATGACCCCCCATTGAGATGTTTCACCTTTCAAGACTTTCAGTTGGGGCCTCTTCTGGAAGAATACTCATCATTGACTGGTCTGCCCATCAAAAGAGAAATCCCATTCAACCCTGAAATGGTCTTTCCTAGCAATGGAGAGGTAGCAAAAGCTTTGCACCTGGAGCCTGTTTTGATTGAACAGCATATGACCTCCAAAGCTGGGATCCCTGGATTTCATCTGGACTTCCTGATTTCTCAAGCTAGTCTGAAGGCCTCCTTGGGGGAGTGGAAAGCTGTTTGTGCTCTGTTGGCCTTAAGTGTATATGGAATTGTGTTGTTTGCAGATGAGCCTCGATTCATTAGCAAAAATGCAATCCATTTGTTCATCCTGAAGAACCCTGTGCCAACTCTGCTGGGTGATCTCTATTACTCAGTACATCAGAAGAATGAGAAGCAGAGGGGAAGGCTAGTGAGGTGTTGTGCTCCATTATTCCATGCTTGGCTTCTTAAGCATCTACCCAGGACAGATGCATTCCTAAATCCTCATCAGCAAAGCAACTGGGCTAAGAGGCTCACTACTCTCACTTCAGCAGATATCAGATGGTGTACTCAAAGCACCAAGGGTAGAGATATCATCACCAGCTGTGGGCACTTTCCCAATGTGCCCTTAATAGGAGTTAAGGGAAGTATCAACTACAACCCTCTGCTGTTCAAAAGGCAATTGGGCTATGCACTGGTCCACACTCCTAGGGTACAAGACTTGGTGGAGACCCTTTACTGTGAAAACAAGATCAGTTTGACTGTTGTTAGGCAGGCTGCCTGGGCCTGGGATCATGTTCAAACCAAGGGAATCACCATTTTGGGGAAGTGCAATAATGTGGCATCAGTCCAATATTATGAGTGGTCCCATGCTAGGGCCCAATTCTCTGGAATGCCCTTTACCATAGAAGACATGCCTGAGTCATCTTCAGCACCACCCCCTGCCACTATCAGTTTGGAGGAGTTTGAGAGCTTGAAGGAAAGAAATGGGAAGCTAACCCAGGCTTTGCAGAAGACCCTCCGGGAGAGGAGTGAAGGTGTGAGGGAGATTGAGAGATTGGAGAAATTGAGAGTGGAACACTTGACTAAAATTGAGAAGTCTGGAGATTATATCAACAAGTCCAAAGCTGGTGAGCAGATTCTGAAGAATGCTTGTAAAGAAGCCCAGTTCCAAAGAGCAAGAACAGACTTGTACCTGAAGGAGAGTCAGGCCAGGTGGGTCCGGATCACTGAGGCCCGTACTCTAGAAGACAAGAGGGTTCAAGACAAGATGGAGCAGATGGAAAAAGCCCTGGCAGCAGCCCAGAAGGAAATATCAGAGCTAGAAATCAGAGCTGGAGTGAAGAGGTCTAAAGATCAAAGTCAGAACAAGAGGTTGACTGCAGCTGTTGCAACAAGAAACCTTCTCATCAGAGGTCTCACGGAGCATCCGGCTGATCCTGTGACCGAAGCACTTCTCAAGGAAGTTCGTGAGGATGAGTTTGGCCTTGGAGTTTGATCATTTGCTTGTTGTTGTTCCTTTTCCATGTACTTTTGCTTTTTGTGATGTATTTTGGCCCCTTTGAGGGTTTGTGTTGTAAAATGAACAAATTGTATTATTTCACCTTTGTAATATATTTGTGTTGGTTTCTATCTGGGTTCACATCAAAAGCAACTCCAACAACAGCATCTTCAAAGGTCTGGAAGGGTCAAAACTGAAGGCCAAACCGGATACCTTGAGAACAAATAAGCATAACTGCATTGCATGCTAACCCTTTTGTTTGTTTTGTAGGTTTTTGTTTTGTTGTTGCTAACCTCTGTTGTGATGTTTAGGAATTATTGCTCGCCGCCGGGTATTTCCTCTCAACAGGCCTCACAGGTACCCAACTAGAAACAACCTTCCGGGAATTCAGATGGATCAGATGCAGCAAGACCTTACGGAGGTCAGAAACCAGATGGCCAACGAAAGGTTGGAGATGAGAACTCAGATAACACAGTTCATGGAAGTGATGAACAACTTAGCTCAAAGCCAGGAGAGGCTCAGAACTTTGGTAGAAGGGAGGAATCAAGATGAGCCCCATGTGGGGACTGCTGGCACAAGTAACAACGAGAGGGTCCAACCTCATGTCAACCCCCCTGTTTTTGGACCCCATCTCCATCCAGAGGCCAACATCCCAGTCAACATTCAAGGGACAGCCACAGCAGCCAGAGTACTTCAAGAAGATCCTCAGGAGGACCAGTATACAGTAATGGGTGCCGGTGAGGAAACATATGATAGACGATTGGAAGAGATAGCTGAGAAGTTGAGGTCCTTAGAATCTCAAAATTCTTTGGGTTTCGACGTCATGGACATGGGGCTGGTAGACGGGGTCAGGATCCCCCATAAGTTCAAGCCTCCTTGCTTCGAAAAGTATAATGGGACTTCATGCCCCCGGACTCATTTGCAATCATTTCTGGGAAGGCTGAAGGCCTATACAATGGATGAGAAACTCTGGATGTTCTACTTCGAAGATAGCTTGACTGGAGCATCAAGGGAATGGTATTCCCATCTGACAAGAGCAACTATAAGATGCTGGAAGGACCTGGCAGAAGCCTTCATCAGACAGTATCAGTATAATCTAGATATGGCACCCAACAGGACCCTCCTAATGGGAATGTCACAGTCTTCGAGGGAGAGTTTCCGAGAGTATGCCCAAAGGTGGAGGCAACTGGCTGCTGCTGTTCAACCACCAATGTCTGAGAGAGAAATGGCAGACATGTTTATGAACACTCTTCAGGGAACGTATATTGACAGGTTGGCTGCTTTCTCTTCCACTAGCTTCGCAGATGTTGTCATAGCTGGGGAGAGAATTGAAAGCCTGTTGAAAATGGGTAAGATCTCTGATAACGGTGTCAGCTCGTCCAGTAGTACAAGAAAGCCTTTTGCAGGCCCGAGAAGAACTGGCGAGACCAATGCCATTCACACCAACAGGGGTAGGCCCCAATATGTTCAGAGGTCAATAGCAGCAGTCACTATCCCTGCTCCAATTCATCCACAGCCAGTCTATCAACCTCCGCAACAAAACTTCCAACAACAACCTCAGTATCAGCAGAATCAGTATCCTCCAAGGAACTTCAACAACAACTCCAACAACAACAATCAACAGAGGCCATTCCAACAAAGGCCATCCCAAGCTAACAGAGTGATCAACCCGATCCCAATGCCGTATGCTGCCTTGCTGCCACAACTTCTGAAACTCAACCTAGTTGAGCTAAGAACGTTGGCACCTCCGGATCCCAACAGTCTACCAAGGAACTATGACTCCAATGCTAGGTGTGCTTTTCACTCGAACGCACCTGGTCACAGTACAGAAAAATGCAGGGCTCTGCATATGAAGGTACAAGACTTGGTAGACTCCAAGGCTCTGAATTTTGCACCTCCGCCCAATGTCAATAAAAACCCTATGCCAAACCATGGTGGTCCCCGAATTAATGCTATTGAAGAAGACCAACCGTCTTATTTAATAACCAGTGTGGATCAGATCCGGACGCCATTGGTGGAGATCAAAGCTCAACTCCGTGAAAACCAAATATTTCCGGGATGTGAACTAGGGTGTCCCTATTGCAATATTTCATGGAATGGGTGCGAGGACCTGAGGAATGGCATTGACAGCCTTATTCAGAGTGGCCTGCTACAGATCACTACATCATTCCCAACAAATCCGGCAACTTCATCAACAACGGTTTCAGAACCTCCTACAACTGCAGCAACTATTGTACCCGACAATTCATCAGCACCATCAACAAGTACTTCACCTGTCCTTCCAAATGATCAGTTTTCAACAGTTTCCCCTGCTACAACTTCAGCTTCATTCCATCTCGAATCTCCATCAACAACAACAACAGTCCTTCCAACGATACCTCCTACAACACCAGCAATCAATCACGAAGATGTCTCTACTGTTACCATATTCTACGATCCTGAAAATAATTCCGCCTACCATTCAGAAGGTGCTGCTCCCGCCAGAGCACCAGTTACAATCTTTTATGATCCACAAACAATAACAGTCCCTTCAGCAGCAGCAATCAGTCCGGTCACTGTCACGGTGCCTGGACCAGTACCATATGAAAGCAATAGGGCCATCCCTTGGCACTATGGCTCTGACGTATACTGCGAAGGAAAAAGAATCACTCTTGAAACATTCACACCTGCACCACAAGTAGATAATGTGGGGGGAGGCGGAGGCTTCACTCGAAGCGGACGTCTCTTTGCTTCACAAGTTCAAAGACCTACTGCCGAAGCAGAAGCTGCTGCCAAGGCAAAAGGTAAAGGCCCGGTGCAGGAAGATCCAGCTGCCAAAGAAACCCCGAAGACTCCATTCGATCAGGAAGTTGATGAGTTTATGCGAATCATCAAAAAGAGTGATTATAAAATTGTGGATCAGCTTCACCAGACGCCATCCAAAATCTCCATCCTCTCACTGCTTATGTGCTCCGAAGCCCATCGGAATGCACTACTTAAAGTCCTGCACGCAGCTTACGTGCCTGAGGAGATTACTGTCAACCAATTGGAAACCGTGGTTGGAAATGTTACTGCTAGCAATGGGCTAGGGTTCACCAATACTGACTTGACAGCGGATGGCCGCAACCACAACAAAGCCTTGCACATAACCATGGAATGCAAAGGAGCTGTCCTTTCTCATGTGCTGGTAGACACAGGTTCATCCCTGAATGTCTTGCCGAAGAAGGCTCTGGTGAAGTTAGAATATGATGGACTGGCATTGAGACCCAGCAACCTGGTGGTACGAGCCTTTGATGGTTCGAAGAGGTCGGTTCTGGGAGAGATCGAGCTGCCTGTGACAATTGGCCCACAGACTTTTAAAACTATCTTTTATGTGATGGACATTCAGCCCGCCTACAGCTGTTTGTTGGGTAGACCCTGGATTCACGCCGCCGGCGCAATAACATCTACCCTTCACCAAAAGTTAAAATTTGAGTGGGAAGGTCAAGTTGTCACAATCTGTGGGGAAGAGGATATTTTGTTAGCCATCTGGCTACCTACAAGTACATTGAGATGGATGGAGAGATCCATGAAACAATGAGCCAAGGTTTTGAAGCCTTGAATGTGAATGAAGCATCTGCTGTATCTAGTACTCCAATGTCATCTTACCAACAAGCCCGGAAGGTTGTTGAGGAAGGAACTGCCCTAGGCTGGGGCAAGGTTTTAGCTGTGGAGGAGAAGAAGGACAAGTTTGGGTTGGGTTACAAACCAACTCAACATCAAGCAAAGGCTGCTGCAGAGCCTGGTTTTGTCAGTGGGGGGATGCTTACCCCCGATGCTATCAACTGTTTGGAAGACGAGCTGGAAGAGGAGCGCAATCTGGAGAATTGGATTCGTCCGAAGATCCCGGGGAGCAGTGTCTCGAACTGGTCTTCCCAGGAAATTATAAGAGTTACTCATGCAGAGTAATTATTATTTCCTGTATTTTTTATAGCATGCATCAAAGTCTTGCATCTTGCCCAAGATGACAAGACTCATTTTGTAATCAGGGCCATCTGTACTTTTGTGCAAATAAGATTAAATTAATGAAATATCAGACATCTTTTTGCAAACGAGTCTTTTTTTTCTTTTCTGCTCACTGTTTTTCCATTTTTCTTTTTGTACAAAAATAAATGGCGGTGTTTTCAAAATGATAACTTCATTTCACCTTTTTCTAAAGCAAGATTAAAATCAATCACTAAAATGAACCAACTTAACCCTTGCAGAGAGTGCCTTCCAGACTGCACCGACAACAGCACGGCTATGACATCGTATGACTTTGACAATCCAATCAATCAAGCTGATGAAGGGGTTGACGAAGAATATGAGCTTCCTGAAGAGCTAGCCAGGTTGTTGAGACAAGAGGAAAAGGTTATTACTCCTCATCAGGAGGAGATGGAAGTGATTAATCTTGGTACCGAGGAAGACGTGAAAGAGGTTAAAATCGGGGCCTGCCTGCAAGACTCAGTGAAGAAACAACTGATAGATCTGCTTCAAGAGTATGTTGATGTGTTTGCTTGGTCGTATCAAGATATGCCAGGGTTGGATACTGACATTGTTGTGCACAAGCTGCCTTTGAGAGAAGAATGCCCTCCAGTCAAACAGAAGCTGCGCCGAACTCGCCCAGACATGGCTATGAAAATCAAGGAAGAGGTACAAAAGCAATGGGACGCCGGGTTCCTTGCTGTGACTAGCTATCCGCCGTGGGTTGCTAACATAGTACCTGTGCCTAAGAAAGACGGCAAAGTAAGAATGTGTGTTGACTACCGGGATCTGAACAGAGCCAGCCCGAAGGATGACTTCCCATTACCTCACATTGATGTATTGGTGGATAACACGGCTCAGTTCTCGGTATTCTCCTTCATGGATGGATTTTCAGGATATAATCAGATCAAGATGTCACCTGAAGACATGGAGAAGACAACATTCATTACACCTTGGGGCACGTTCTGTTACAAAGTGATGCCATTCGGACTGAAGAATGCTGGTGCAACGTATCAACGGGCTATGGTGACATTATTCCACGATATGATCCACAAAGAAATAGAATGTTATGTGGATGACATGATCGCCAAGTCCCTTACTGAGGAAGATCACCTGGTGAATTTGCTCAAGTTGTTCAAGCGTCTGAGGAAGTATCAACTGAAGTTGAACCCCAACAAGTGCACATTCGGGGTGCGATCCGGTAAGCTGCTGGGCTTTATTGTAAGTGAGAAAGGGATTGAAGTTGACCCTGATAAAGTCAAAGCTATTCAAGAAATGCCTGCACCGAAAACTGAGAAAGAAGTTCGAGGGTTCTTAGGTCGATTGAACTACATTTCCCGGTTCATATCTCACCTCACGGCAACCTGTGAACCCTTGTTCAAGCTGTTAAGGAAGGAACAAACGGTCAGGTGGAACGAAGACTGCCAGAAGGCTTTTGACAAGATCAAGGAATATCTGCAAGAACCTCCAATTCTCATGCCGCCAGTTGAAGGAAGACCTCTAATTATGTACTTGACAGTATTAGAAGAGTCAATGGGGTGTGTACTAGGCCAGCATGACGAGTCTGGTCGAAAAGAGTATGCAATATACTACCTAAGCAAAAAGTTTACCGACTGTGAACAGCGTTATTCACTGCTCGAGAAAACTTGCTGTGCTTTAGCGTGGGCAGCTCGCCGACTGAGACAGTATATGTTGACCCACACTACCTTATTAATCTCAAAAATGGATCCAGTTAAGTACATTTTCGAGAAGCCAACCCTTACCGGACGAGTTGCAAGATGGCAGATGATTCTCACAAAATACGACATACAGTACACCTCTCAGAAAGCCATCAAGGGCAGTGTACTATCTGAATATCTTGCTGAGCAACCCATTGATGACTACCAGCCTATGAGGTTTGACTTCCCTGATGAAGACATCATGTTCATTAAAGCAAAAGATCATGAAGAGCCTGTTCACACTGAAGGGCCTGACCCGGAGGAAGAATGGACTATGATGTTTGATGGGGCTGTTAACGTGAATGGCCGTGGTGTTGGTGCAGTACTCATTACACCTAAAGGAGTTCACATGCCTTTCTCGGCAAAACTCACTTTCAATTGCACTAACAACGAAGCTGAATACGAAGCTTGCATTATGGGTCTTGAGGAAGCCATTGACCTCAGGATCAAAACATTGACCGTATTCGGGGATTCAGCTTTGGTAGTCAATCAAACCAACGGAAAATGGTACACCCACCAAGATCATCTGATACCTTACAGGGATTATACAAGGAGGTTATTGACTTTCTTCACAACAGTCAAGCTTGAGTATATCCCTCGAGACGAGAATCAGTTTGCAGATGCTCTTGCTACCATTTCATCCATGATCAAAGTTCAAACTGCTAACTTTGTACCTCAGATTTCAGTGTCAAGACTTGATAGACCAGCATATGTATTTACAGCGGATGTTGTGAAAGATGATAAGCCTTGGTTCCATGACATTAAGCGCTTCTTGGAGGATCAAACATACCCACCTGGGGCATCTTCCAATGATAAGAAGACCTTGAGAAGGCTTGCTGGAAGTTTCTTTCTGAACACTGATGGGTCTTTATACAAAAGGAACTTTGATATGGTACTCCTCAGATGTGTTGACAAGACGGAAGCAGATTTGTTGATGCATGAAGTGCACGAAGGATCTTTTGGTACCCATGCAGGAGGACATGCCATGGCTAAGAAGTTGTTAAGATCAGGCTATTACTGGATCACGATGGATGCAGACTGTTGTGCTTACGCCAGAAAATGCCATAAATGCCAGATCTACGCAGATAAGGTGCATGTGCCTCCCAATCCTTTGAACATCATGTCTTCACCATGGCCCTTTGCTATGTGGGGTATTGACATGATTGGCAAGATTGAGCCGACTGCTTCAAACGGTCACAAATTCATCCTGGTCGCCATTGACTATTTCACCAAGTGGGTTGAAGCAGCCTCATATGCAAATGTTACAAGACAAGTGGTAGCCCGATTTCTGAAGAGAGATATCATCTGTCGGTATGGAGTGCCCGAGCGAATCATTACTGATAATGGTTCCAATTTAAACAACAAAATGATGGCAGAGCTGTGCCGGGACTTCAAGATCCAACATCACAATTCTTCTCCTTACAGGCCAAAGATGAACGGCGCTGTTGAGGCAGCAAATAAGAATATCAAGAAGATTGTGCAGAAGATGGTAGTCACATACAAGGACTGGCATGAAATGCTACCATTTGCCTTGCATGGGTACCGCACATCAATCAGAACATCCACTGGGGCAACACCGTATCAGCTTGTATATGGTATGGAAGCAGTCCTACCTGTTGAAGTTGAATTACCCTCTCTACGAGTTTTGATGGATGTTAAACTGAGTGAAGCAGAATGGGTACGGTCCCGATACGAACAACTGAGTCTGATCGAAGAGAAGAGATTGGCTGCAATCTGCCATGGACAGTTATATCAGAGGAGAATGAAGAAGGCCTTCGATCAGAAAGTCAGGCACCGAGAGTACCAAGTAGGAGATCTTGTGCTGAAAAGAATCCTCCCTCCTCATACAGACCACAGGGGCAAATGGACTCCAAATTATGAAGGACCATTTGTTGTAAAGAAAGTTTTCTCTGGTGGAGCACTGATGCTCAGCACCATGGATGGTGAAGATTTCCCGTCCCCTGTGAATTCAGATGCAGTTAAAAAATACTTCGCATAAAATGACCCGCTGGACATAAAAACAGAATGTAAGTCCAGGCAAAAATAGGGCATCCCGGCGAGTCAAAACAGAATAAAAGACTCGGGCAAAAGTAAGGGAAAATAAACAAAAAATGTACACCCGCTGAGTTGAAAAGCCGCATTGGACAGCTCAGGCAAAAATGGGTATCCCGATGGATTGAAAACCCGAAAGGGCGATCCATGCAAAATAAGGGAATAAGCGAACAACTGCATTCTGAGTTCGTCTGTATCACCTACAACTTGGTAAGCTTCCAAAGGATCAAGCTTCAATCAGAATCAACTCTCTCCAGAAAGCAAGACGAGAAGAACGTCATTGTCATACGAGTCATAGCAGAAGAGGAAGCTCCTTGAAAGCGTCGTCAACACCGCCAACACTTTATTTCTCAATTTGTAACAATCTCCTCATTTCAGGAGATGTGTTTCTTTGACTGTATCTTGCCAATTCAGGGCACATGAATTAATAAAAATCAGATTTTCGGTCATGTTTCGTTTTTACATTTATGTTTTGCAAAGAGTTGTCTGATATCTCTAAAATACAATTGCATAAGTACAGATGCCTTTCTCTAAAAAAAAAAAAAAAAAAAACACATGCTTACAAGGAATGTGATTATTCTCGAAAGTACTTAACTCCTATGACAGGAATCCGGTAAGGGATACCTCGGGACCTTTTGTGCGTTTCCTTACCTTTGCAGGATTGCAGGTATCCAGAACGCAACCTGGGGCATGCAAATCACGTTTCAGCAAGCTGGCAAATCGTTATCAACTCGGTCTATCCTCCACGTGGCAATGGAGAGTGCCCAATTCCCCAGCAAAGTTGCCAAATCAACAAACAGGCTTAACACTCCGGATGTTTTCTCCCCAGCCGAGTAGCCTCTCATTGCTATCCCCAGCTGAGTTGCTTCCCATTGCTCTATCCCCAGCTGAGTTGCTTCCCATTGCTCTCCCCAGCTGAGTTGCCTCTCACAATTCCCCAGCCGAGTTGCCATTTCATCCTCAGCTGAATACAGAAGTCAGGGAACCATCTTCCCACAGAGTTCCAGCCTCTATCCAGAAGAGTAATGCATGAAGATCACAACAGAGTGAAGAAAGCTTCTACAAACCCCAGCTGGGTCTCTCATTTACAAGGTTATGTCAATCAGCGACCTATATCCCCAAACAGATACATCATTAGATCTACCAACGATCTCATCCCCAGTTGGGATGTCCACTTCAAGCAGATCATCCAGAGATCTTCGCAGCAATGGGATCCGGGTCCCGGATCTGTGCCCCTTTGCATAATCATGGCATCCGCATCATATTCACCCCCTCAGAGCGTAGCATTCCGTCTAACACGGAGCATTACGGCAAAAATCAAATGCATAGCATAATCATAAGCCATGTTATGAAGTAACACTTGTGAATAATGAACTGTTCATCATCACTGTACAAAAATCCCCATCAGAGTCCCAGCAAAAGCAGCTGCCCTTTCAAATCACAAACACCAGTATATACACCTTTTGGCACCCGTCCGTGTCATCCTCCCCAGTAAAGTCGCCTAAACATCTTTACAAACAAAATCACCAATATATACACTTCCTGACACCCGTCCGTGTCAAATCACCAGCAGAAAGCCAAAGACATCTTCTTTGCACTCACATATACCTATATATACACCTTTCTTGACACCCGTCTGTGTCGTATCCCCAGCGCAGTCGCCTAGATACTTGTTAATATTATACTTTTCTCTCTTGACACTCGTCCGTGTCACTCTCCCCAGCAGATAAACACTCATCAATACAATACTCACTACTCATGGTACGCTTATACAAATACTCGTCCGTATCTTGTATACATCATCACTCATATCCCCACAGATTCGACAGTAGTCCTTGTTCTTTGTTAACCAGTTGGTACTCGTCCGTAACATCATCTCAGAACATTGCGTCTAGTGTTTGTTTCTACATGATACTCGTCCGTATCATAGTCTTAGGGATGCTCGTCCGCATCCTTAATCCATACACCATGTCGAATACTTATGTCTTCTTGAATATAGATACTCGTCCGTGTCTATTATTCCCCAGAAGAGTCCCTTCGGATGCAACACTCGTCCGTGTTCTTTGTTAACCAGTTGATACTCGTCTGTATCATCATCTCTGAACATGTGTCAGTTTGTTCCTACATGATACTCGTCTGTATCATAGTCTTAAGGATGCTCGTCCGCATCTTTAATCTATACACAATACCAAACACTTATACCTTTTGTTTCTTGGGTGTAAACGCTCGTCCGTGTTTACATTATCCCCAGTAGATCACCAACAAATTTTCTTTTTATCTAACACTCGTCCTGTGTTATGATACCTTTGAGAGCAGCCGTACCCTGCTGAGTGGTCGTCCTCCACTTCTTGATGGTCGTCCTCCATCATGCTCGTCCGATGGCCGTCCCCATCGTTGTTTTTAGCAGCCGTCCCCTGCTAGGTGGTCGTCCTCCACCTTTTGATGATCGTCCTTCATCACTTTATCCAATGGCCGTCCCCATTGTTGATTTTGGTTATCTGACATTCGTCCTATGTCATGATAAACCTTGAGAGCAGCCGTACCCTGCTGAGTGGTCGTCCTCCACTTCTTGATGGTCGTCCTCCATCTTGCTCATCCGATGGTCGTCCCCATCGTTGACCTTTTCTATCCGATGGCCGTCCCCATCGTTGATATTTTCGGCAGCCGTACCCTGCCAGGTGGTCGTCCTCCACCTTTGATGGCCGTCCCCATCATATTTCTTTTACCCCCAACAGAGCAGCCGTCCCCTGCTAGGTGATCATCCTTCACCTTTGATGGTCGTACCCCATCATCTGTTTATTTCATTCATTCTTTAACCCGATGGCCGTCCCCGTCGTGGTCCCTTTTCCTTTTTAACCCGATGGCCGTCCCCATCGTTGGTTACTTTACCTTTATGAACTTGATGGCCGTCCCCGTCATGTTTCATTAATCCTCAGAAATTTTACAGTTTTATCGTGATGGCCGTCCCCATCATGATTTTATTTTCCCCAGCTAGTCGGCCGTCCCCGTCTTAGCTTTACCTTTTATCCCCAGCTAGTCGGCCGTCCCCGTCTTGGCTTTACCTTTTATCCCCAGCATGTCGGCCGTCCCCGTCATTGCTTTATTTTCCTGCACTTTTCCAGCATGTCGGCCGTCCCCGTCATCGCTTTACTTCACATTTATCCCAGCATGTCGGCCGTCCCCGTCATCGCTCTTTACCCAGCAGTCGTCCTCTGCTCGACGGTCGTCCTCCGTCGCCCATACTTTACAATATACTTTATTTTGCCTTTACAATCTATATCCCTTTTCTTCTTCATTCTGTGAGTGCAAATTTTGGACTGTCTTTGGTATTCAACCACAAGTTATCTTGTTTGGCCTGTTAAGCCGTCGCTTACATCCTGCACAGCTAACTCATGTTTGAATAGGGGCAGCTGTAAACACCCCAAATTTGCCCTCACCCATTCACACCATGGCTTGTGATCATTCTCATGTGCATAAACACAATCATATCATTTCACATCTCATTTTTGATTCACTGCATAGGTTCTAAGTCATCTGCACCTAGGGTTTGTGATCTGAGCAATCCCAGAACTTCTTGAGCCACCCCAAAGGCCACCAATCAACTCAAAGTGGTCCATGTGTGTTCTTATATCATATTTCATCTCCTCAAAGTCAAAATTGCAGAGGAATCACAAGAACTAGGGTTTGAGTGGATGCAGAGCCAGGTTGAACTGCACAGTTGACTGAAAATTAGGGTTTTGGTTTCAGAGGCCATAACCCCAAATTTTTTGTTCATTCTTGTTTCCATTGGTCTATATATGGTATAGGGAGTATGCATATCAATTTTCATGAAGAAATTCCATGGGGAAGTCATCTGATCAAGGGTTGACTTTTCAGACAATTCAGTGCAAAATCAGGGCATCTGAGGCCCCCAATGACCCAACCAATGGGTGATCTTCATCATTTTGAGTGTATATGATCTTTATTTGATCATGGAAGAAGGTTGAAGTTCATAGAAATCAAGAATTTAGGGTTTTTGCAAAGGTTGACTTTTTGGGCATAGTTGACTTTTCAAGAATGCATCATTTTAGGTCATTTTTCAAGCCATGATTTTGGATCCAAAAATGCTTCAAATGGAAAAACTTTGGTCATGAAAGTTGTATATCTCATCTTTCCCTTTCCAAAAAGTACAAGAACATGATCTAATTCATCTTGGATCAAAAGTTATGGTTTGTTAAAATTGGCAAAAATCACTAAATTTCAAGTTATGCACTAGATGGAAAACTTGCAAATTCATGTATCAAGCATTCTAGTGACTTCAAAGTGACTTCAAAACTTCATCACATGATCACATATGCCCTAAAAAACAGAATTGGCCCAAGGGATTCTTCATTGTTTGCCTTGATTTTCAAGAAATCCATAAGACATTTTCCATCACAAGTGCAAAGTTGGATTTTTGGCATAGTCATTTTCCAAGGAATTATGTGGTCTCTAGCTGACTTTTAAACATTGCCATGACTAAAAGAAGTGTTATGCTACAAAATTCAGCAAGAAGATTCACATGTGCTTAGCATAAACTCATGAGAAAACACAAGTTGTCAAGTTGCAAAAGCTAGCATAGCTTGTCATCCACATGCTGCAGACATTATCAAGCCATCCAAGGGTTGTCCCTGACTCAAGCTGAAGCAAGACATGCCCTAACATAGCTGCTGCCATAGCCCATGCTGCAAGTACAACAACTTTTGACTTTTTGGCCAATTGCTCCATACCTTTCCCACAGTGCATGTCAAGTCTTCTGATTGATTCCAATAGATTAGGGATAATGTATGGATCATAAAACACACCATTCACAAGGCAGAAACCTCCCACAATCCAGCATCCAAGAAATCTGACCAAAACTTCTCCTCTTCGAATCTTCACACACAGCCATCAAACTTCATTTTTTCTTTCACCAATAAGTCACAAATTGTCCCTAGAACAAAAGCCACCCCTCAAAGCAGCCTGAAACATCACATACAAGGATCCCCATTTCTGCTACACCAGAGCTGAATCTTTCAAACCAGCCACTCCACAAGCTTTCTAAGCTCCATTCCATCCTCAGGAGGTTCAAGGAAGCAAGCTTGCGCAAAAGAAAAGCCCAGAAAGCTCATAAACAGAGAAGCTTCATCTCAGGTAACATGAAGAACATTTCTCCCAGAAACTGATTTTTAAGTTCTTTTATGATGCTATGTCTTCTCCTGATCATGGATATGTGTTTATTTTTTGAAATAGTGAAGAAACCAGCATGTATGGTATCTCTGAACATTTGCCCGTATTTTGTGTTTTGCTTCGATTCAAGCTTATGAGTGAAAATAAATGAGTTTTGGGAGAGGGGTTGGGTTTAGATTGAGGAGAAGATCATTTTGGTGGAAGAAATTTGTTGATTGGTGACCTGTAGAAAAACCTAGGGTTTTGGCTCGCCGGAGAAGACGACCGGAAGTCTTCTCCGGCAGCCTGAGAGTCATTAGCCCTAATCTGAGTGATTAAATGAGGTTTGAATCCTGTGCGTTAGATCAGCTGACTTTGGTTGACTTGCGCGCAAATGTGTGGCCAGGATGTGTCATTAAAACCCTAATCCCTTTTTAATTAATTCAAATCCTGTTTAATTAATTCATAAAACAAATTAGCCAGATTTGAATCTGGGCCCTTGGATCTGGCGCGCAGTCAACCAGTCCAAGCCCAGATCAAATCCTGGCCCTCCCTTTTGCATACTTTCATTTATTTTATATTTTATTTCATTTAAATTGATTTATCTTTTACATTTTATTTAAAATAGCAAAAACCATTTAAAAATTATGAAATTTTTTGTCAAATATTTCACTAATTTTTAAAACCCAAAAATATTTTTATTTTCATTTTTAGCATTAAAAAAGTATTTTTAAATATTTAAAAGATTATTTTTAATTGATTAATGAGAATTAATTAATTAAAAATACTTTTAGGTATTTAAAAATCACCAAAGAATTCATGAAATGTTCTAAGACATTTAGAAACATTGTCCAACCTTCAAACCAAATTTCTTTTTTGATCTTGATGCATTTTGAGAATTTTTCATTGAATTAAATCATATTTTGTGCATTATTTTGATCATAAGTTCAAAAAATCATTTCTGCCTATTGGAGAAGGTTGAGACATTGATTCTTCTTGCATTGTTTTGTGTTTAGCATGTATTTTCAAGGATAAAAAGGCCATGAATTGTTCTTGCATTTTCAAATTGTTTGGCATTTGTTTTGTTAAGAACCCTAAAAAACCCTAATAACTTAGAAAATTCATATCTTGAGTTTGGTTGAGAGTTGAGAGCTCCCCTTTGGGCAGTGGTTCATCATAGGCCTAGGGTTTCTTTGGGTGCCATTTTCCATTTTTTATCATGAGGTTTGCTTCTGTTTTTGGTTTGTGTTTGATGTTTGATCCATGAACCCTAATTTGGGCTCTCTCTTGCATCCTCCTTGCATTCCCTTGCATAACTTGACTTGTCTTTGCATTTTGTGCATTCTTATGATTCATTTGGCATCTTAAGACATTTAGAAAGCATGTTTGATCATTGCATTGCATATTTGCCATGTCATTTGTCTTGTATGATTCATAACTTTTCATGTGTATCCATGCTTCTAAGCTTGTACCATTTGCATTCATAATCTTGTATGAGCATCTCCATGCCTTGCCTCATGTTTGCAGCATCTCATAGCATCATTATCATCATCAACATGCTTCTGGTTTGGTCTAGCATCATGTCATTTCATTTCATTTAGCATTGCATTGCATTTCTTTCTAACATTTCAGGTGGTAAGTGAACTTGAGAAGTGAATTTGCCTTCACTTCTCATAACTTTTCTTTTCATCTCTCTTGCATCCATTGCTGCATTTTTATGTGTGTTTGAGTTTGAGCTTGCTCATTCTTCTCCTTCCCACTTTCTTTCTTCAAGTGACTTGACTTCTTGAATGAAGCAAGTCACTTTGCTTCTCTTGATCTTATTCATCTGCTTCCTGGTGGCTCCTCTGAAGATTGTTCTTGGAAACCTCACAAACCTTAGGATCAACCAAGCATGACAATGAATTAGGGTTTTGATTAGTATCCCCTCTTAGTTTTACCTTTGTGTCTCTCTTTGAGTCCTCTCTTCTCACCTCATAATCAGGGACTAAACCCTAAAGGCTTTAAGACTTTGTGATTAAGCTTATGCCTGCATCCTTCTCTTAGGATGGAGTGTATAACTTTAATCCTAAGTCTTGAACCCTTTATGTGTTTAAATCTCTTAATCAATCAATCTAATAATTATCAAGACATTACACTTGTAACTTGGGCCTTGCATTAGGGTTCTAATTCTTCCTTAAGTGGTTAAGAAGGACTAACCCTAGTGTTAATGGACAAGTCCCCCTCAAGTTGTCTTACAAATCATAAAATTCACTTCATCATCATATCATTAATCTAAAATCCACTTAATAAAGGCTTGTTTTGTCATGGGTTTAATCCCTAATCATGGATTAAGTTGAGGAGTCTTCCTCAGCTTAAACACTCTCATCTATCATCCTTCTTTTAGGATGGTGTAATGGGTCTGTTTAATCCTTGATTATGGCTTAACCTCATTACTCAACACTAAACAAAAATCCCAAAAACATCTAAATAATCACAAGTAGGTTAATGATCTTAATCCTGCATCAAAGGTGATTAAGTGTGAGAATCTGACTTCACACTTAAGGTATTCTCATTACCCCTAAACAGAGGGAAGATGTGATGAGTTTACTAAATCCATTGGTTTAGGCTTAAGCTCATTAACTTATGACAAACTTCAACAAGCAATAAAAGACTGAAAACTCAAAAACAAACAATAATCGTCTCCTTCGGGATTCTTTTCTCATCTCATTCACTCATAACCGAGAACTTGCTTCTTCCGTCTAATGCAAGACAGTTTGCACCTGAGCCAGACAGGTCATACACTTGAGCATTGACAAGCAAGCAGTTCACAAGTCAATTCATCTTTCAGTCTCTTTGGGTCGAACTACGGTGTTCTGACTTCCTCATTGAACGAGAGGATACGTAGGCATAACTTAACAGTTATCGAACAAAAGTCTCTGTATATTCCCCCTCCTTCCATCATCATTCTCTTAAGCCTCATGATCTTGAGCATACTCTTTTCCTTACACTGACACATCATTTATACACTTCACACTTCCTTTACACTGACACCTGTACATTCTTTTCCAGCTATTTTATACACAAATTGCACTGACACTACCCCTTTAAAACACAAATCTTTTAAGCGTGGATCCCGTCGAGTACGGCGGACAATCTGGGTGCTAATACCTTCCCAGGTTGTAACCAACCCCCTTTCTCAGTCTCTCTGGTTCGCAACCGTCTTATCCATCTTTTTCTAGGTCTATGCAGCATTGCCTTTCCTCCGGGATAAAAATTCCTAGCTGGCGACTCTATTCATCTCCAGTGAGTTCACGGCTGTGTGTTCTCACTGTTCCCTTCGCCGACCGTTCGCGCTTGTACCGGGATGCAAATCTTTGGGAGCGACACTAGTATAAACTACTAGGGGTTACTTTTGAACTGAAACTTAAAGTGTACTCGTAATGATAATCGGAATGGAATCGCTTAAGTGGGAAGTCAAAGGTGTCAAGATTGTATTGGTCTTGTTTAATCGTTCTCAGCTTCCTAATTACGATTCCGTAGGTAAGTCTGGTAATGCGAATAATTAAAGTTTTTTTTTTTTTTGGTATGGCTAATTAAACGGGGAAAGTTCGAAACTAAAGAAATAGCACAAAGATTTGCTCGTTTCATTAACTTACGAAAAGAAATACAACGGAATTGAAAATACAACGAAATGGAAAAGTGCGAAAAAGGGAAAGATGCGGAAATGAAAGGTACCTCTCCCACACTATATCATACATTGTCCTCAATGTTGTGATATAAATGCGGTAAAAGTACAGTACAAATGACAAAAACGAAAAACAAACATAAGCAAAACTAGAACTATGGCTGCTGAGGATCGCGGGGTCGGCTTCTGGTGCGGGAGCGGCGTCTGAAAGGAGTCGCTTCAGGATCAGAACCAGTGCCGGTGGCAGCAGTGATGTTAATGCGTAAGGCTTCTAGCTCGCTAAAAATTTTGTCGAGCTTCTCATTAGTAGATGTCTGGTTGCTTGCAATAGTGCTGAGTAAAGCATCATACTGCTCCTTCTGCCTTCGCTCCAGTGCGGCGTTCATCTGGTTCTGCTGATGAATCGCACGGAGGACTTCCTCAAGTGTGATTTCCGGTGCAGAAGGCTGTCGAGTAGATGACTCTGGTATATCCTGGACAGGCTCGGCTGCATCAATAGCGTCCTGCATCTCATCCGCTGGAGGATCTGCCTGATCATCATGAATAGGGGCGTGGTCAGCAACATCTGGTAAAATAAAGAGCCAGTTGGCTCGGCTGGATGGGTCGATGCGATCACGGGACGGCAGAATGATATGGTGAAAAATGGTGCCATGGACAATAGGGCTATACCTGCCATCCTCTCGCTGCGCAATCAGGTGAGCGGACCTGCAATAACTCTTGGTGAGGAATTCTGCTTCTCTGAAAGGCTGATTTACGACCAAGTCACCAAGCCCCAACTGAATGGCGAGGGTGGTGACAATGTCGCCTATGAAAAATGGGGTTGATCCTCTATGCGCAATAGCCTGGATGTGATAAAGCATGAACGGGGCAGCGTTGATCGGCTCGTCATTTAGAGCGCAGTGCAAGAATAGAAGCTCCTTGGAGTTGAGCTTATGGTTACTTTCTCGAGCGAATATGGTGTTGCAAATGACTCGGTGGAAATAACGGATTGCCGGGTTGTGAATGTGTGTAGCATTGAGGCTTTGGAAGGCTGAGGCATGGGTATTGGTTATGTCGTGCCATAAAGTGAAAGCAGTTTCACTAAAATTATCCGGCACGCAGAGGTGAGCTTCATTCCCGTGATCGAAGCCTAGCAACTCGGCTATCCTGTTTTGCGAAAGGTTAAACTCCTGGCCATGCAATCTGAATTTTGCGAAACCGGTGAGTTAACTCTGAGAACCGGCAGGAGTGATGTACTGGAATGAGCTAAGGAACTCCAATGTCAGAAGCTCAAATGTGGGCTGAGGCTGGCTGCAAAGATCCCACATACCAACTTTTTGAAGCAGGCTCTTGACACTGGTAAGCATTCTGAGTTCCCTCAAACAAACAGTGTCGATATAATGTGTAGGTTGCACACCGCGGTTCTGGAATCGGATAAATCTTTCTCTCTGGGTTTCTCCAGCATCACCTTCTCTAAATTGAATGTTATCCATTGCATGCAAGAGGTAGAGTGAAAGATGGAGATTTTTGATATTTGTGAAAAAGTGAGGAAATGAGAGAAATAATGATTCGGAATAAATATTGGAAGGTGAGAATGTGATGATAATGGGGGGTTAATGAGTTTAAAGTTGATAATGGGAGGTTACGGAAGTTATGGAGAAAATGGGTGGTTTTTGGAAGTTATGGAGGAAGAAGAAGAAGAGGTCACGAAGAGAAACAGTTATGTTTCTCACGAATCCTGTAATTAGGGATGTCACGGTCGTGACAGGGAGGTGACGGTCGTGACACGCTAAATGAGCACGTCACGATCGTTAGGGGGTGTGACGACCGTGAGGGCTTGCTTCGTTGAATAATTTCCAGAAAGCACTATCTCATATATTTCACATACTTTATAATAATTTATTTTCTTCACTTCTCACTCAATATTACATTAAAACACCATATAATAATTTATTTCAACATAGTACTTTACTAACTTGCATGGCATGAGAGATTTTTATATAATAGGAGTAAATGCAAGCATAACAGTACATAGAACTACAAATATATAAATTGATTAAAATGGAGAAGTTTTGGAATTAGAAGTGCATTGCATAAGGTAATTGAAAATGAAATTACATTAATGAAAATACGGTACGAAATTGTTTGCGAAAAATAAATCTAACTAGAAACGAAAACAATGAGAAAAATAAACTAAATCACTTATAGCATTTTCAAAAGCGTTTCTTCAAATCTTCGATTGCGGAGTTCAAGTGATAGAATTGTTCGCAGGTTATGTCGGTCAAACCTATAATGTCCAATCGCATGCTCTTAATGTCTTCTTTAAATGAATTTATATCAGTTTGGTAAGCTTCAAGAGTGTTCATAATATTCTGTAAGTTGTTAGCATAATTTCCTTGATTCACTTCAGGGGTTTTATTTACTTCGTCAGTGTGGTCAATGTCATGGTAACCAGGAGGTGTCTCAGGGTCAGTTTCGACATCGGTCATTATATCATCTTTTATCTTGTAAGACTGAGGTGTTTCAGGAGTGGATGGATAATCAGGTGGGGTTAACTCATAAAGCCAGTTATCCTTATTGTGAACACTTACTCTAGCATGGTTTGGCAATGTGAACAGGGTTACTACCTCATTCCGGATTAAGTACTCAAAAGGTGGATGTCCTAAATTCCTTATGATATGTCTATTAAAGCAGAAGGTAAGATTCATAGGATAGATGGTACCTAAACGGTTGCACCTGTGCAATTGGTACCTAAGTCCTAAGGCATCAGCAATCATGGTTACAAGACCTCCTACTAATATAGGTAATTCAGGTTCTTCTTGGATACGGGTGAAGGTTTGCATCATGAAAGGTACACCATTAACAGGCTGTCCATTAGTGAAACATGACATAATAAATATCTCATCTTTAGAAACTCCGGTAATGTTTTCTTCTTTTCCAAAGAAAGTGTGGGCAAGGATTTTATGGAAGTAACGGAGAGCAGGGTTATGGATCTCATCATTATTCATGCTATTTGGCTCAGGGTGGTAGTTTCCGGTTAAAGTTCCCCAAAAGAAATCTAGCTCAATATCCATCAATTCTACCCGTGTGGTAGTAAAAGCAAATGGTCCACTAGGGAATCCTAATAAGTCAGCTAGTTCTTTATGGTTAAAGTCATATTCTATTCCAAATAGGCGGAAACTGATAAATCCTTTCCTAAATCCAAAACCGCGCTCAGGTAGGTAAACTAAGGAGCTAAGGAACTCAAGGGTGAGCTCGCGGTAAGTCACAAACTTATGTTGGATCAATGCATTCTCCCATCCAAGTCGGTTAAACAAATACAGGATGCTATCATGTATACCTAGGGTTTCCATAGTCTGATCATCCGGGTACAGGGTCAAATCCATTTGCCTCTGTGATAACTCTTCAAACTTCATTCTTTGGTTTCTACCTCTAAATTTGGTTTCCATATGGTTTATTGGTTGGTTAGCCATGGTTAGTGCAAATATGGAGGAAACAAATCAGGGGGAGAAGGAAAGTGGAAAAGACTTTTAGAAATCTGTAAAAAGTGATTTAATATAAAAATAAGAAAATGAAATGCATAATTTAAAGGAAATAATAGTAATATAAAATGAAACTATGAAATGACAAAACAAATAAATAAATAATAAAACGATAAATAACAATATGATAAAGAGAATAGTTTAAATAATTAAATGAGGAAATGGGTTGCCTCCCACTAAGCGCTGTTTTTATCGTCAAAAGCCTGACGTAATGCTTAGGTTTAGATTAATCAGGGGAATTAGTGGAAAACTCTAAAAGCCTTAGATTATTTGCATAATCTCTATTTTCAACTTTATGATAATGTTTTAAACGTTGTCCGTTTACTATGAATGGTTCACTATTCCTACCCTTAATTTCTATTGCTCCACTCGGGAATACCTTAGTTATTTCAAAGGGTCCTGACCATCTAGATTTTAATTTTCCAGGAAAGAGCCTAAGTCTTGAATTAAAGAGGAGTACAACGTCTCCCACACTAAATTCTTTCCTAGATAGGCGTTTATCATGCCATCTCTTAGTTCTTTCTTTATATATCTTAGCATTCTCATAAGCATCTAGCCTTAATTCTTCTAATTCGTTAATGTCTAGGATTCGCTTTTCTCCTGCAGCATTATAGTTTATATTGAGAGTTCTAATCTCCCAATAAGCTTTGTGTTCTAGTTCTACTGGGAGGTGACAAGATTTTCCATAAACTAGTTTGAAAGGTGTAGTACCTATGGGTGTCTTGTAAGCGGTCCTATAAGCCCATAAAGCTTCATTAGGTTTAGATGACCAATCTTTCCGAGATATGGCGACAGTCTTTTCTAAGATTTGTTTAATTTCTCTGTTTGAGACTTCGACTTGTCCACTTGTTTGTGGGTGATATGGTGTTGCCACACGGTGTCTTACTCCATACTTAGATAGTAATTTGTCAAAGATTTTTGAAATGAAGTGCGAGCCACCGTCACTTATGACGAGTCTAGGCACACCAAATCTGGGAAAGATTATATTTTTGAAAAGCTTTATTACTACTCGTGTATCGTTTGTAGGAGAAGCTATAGCTTCAATCCATTTCGAAACATAATCAACAGCTACGAGTATGTAATTATTACCGAAAGATGATGGGAATGGTCCCATGAAATCTATTCCCCAGACGTCAAAGATTTCTACTTCTAATATTCCTTTTTGAGGCATTTCATCTCTTCTTGAAATATTGCCAGTGCGTTGACACCGATCGCAATTTATGACAGCGATGTGGACATCCTTCCATAGATTAGGCCAGAATAAATCGGCTTGAAAGATTTTTGCACAAGTCTTGGAAGTGCTTGCATGTCCACCATAAGGAGATGAATGACATTGAGCAATGACATCTTCTATTTCTTCTTCGGGAATACATCGACGAAAGATTCCATCTGGTCCTTTTTTGAACAATAATGGTTCATCCCAGTAATAATGTTTCAGATTGTGAAAGAATTTCTTTTTCTGCTGATAGGTTAGATCGGGTGGAAGAGCTCCTGCGGCTAGGTAGTTGACAATGTCAGCGTACCATGGCAGTCCTACAGTTGTCTGGATTGTTTCCACGGGTTCTGGTTCATTTATGTCTAACTGAACTAGGTCGCTTCCTATTTGTGCTATCAGCTGTTCATACGGAAAATCATCGTTAATCGGCACTTGTTCGGGTTTAATACCTTCTATTCTAGATAAATGGTCCGCTACGACGTTCTCAGTACCTTTCTTATCTTTTATTTCGAGATCAAACTCTTGTAAGAGTAAAATCCATCTCAAGAGTCTTGGTTTAGCATCTTTCTTAGTTAATAAATATCTGATAGCAGCATGGTCTGTGTAAATGATTATTTTCGCTCCGACTAGGTAGGAACGGAATTTGTCAAGCGCAAAGACAACTGCTAACAATTCTTTTTCAGTAGTGGCGTAGTTCATCTGAGCAGAATCTAAGGTTCTACTGGCATAGTAAATCGCATGAAGTTTCTTTTCCTTCCTCTGGCCTAGAACTGCGCCTACAGCATAGTCACTCGCATCGCACATGATTTCGAAGGGTAATCTCCAGTCAGGGGGTTGCATGATTGGTGCGGTGATGAGGGCTGTTTTTAGAGTTTCGAATGCTTTAAGACAATCTTCATTGAATATGAACTCAGCGTCTTTCATTAATAAACCAGTAAGAGCTTCGTATTTCTCGAACGGTTTTAGGGGGTTGAAGATCTTTTATGACTTCAATCTTAGCTTTATCAACTTCAATTCCCTTGTCGGATATTACGTGACCTAATACGATTCCTTCTTTGACCATAAAATGACATTTCTCCCAGTTAAGCACGAGGTTTACTTTTACACATCTTTCTAACACCATTTCTAAGTTTGATAAGCATCCTTCAAAACTTTGCCCGCATACAGAGAAGTCGTCCATGAACACTTCCATGATGTTGTCTATAAAATCTGCGAAGATTGACATCATACATCTTTGAAAGGTTGCAGGAGCGTTGCATAATCCAAAGGGCATTCGTCTATAAGCGAACATTCCATATGGGCATGTGAATGTAGTCTTCTCTTGATCATCAGGATGGATAGGGATTTGGAAAAATCCTGAGTAACCGTCAAGATAACAGAAGTAAGAATGCTTGGCTAATCGTTCTAACATTTGATCTATAAAAGGTAGTGGGAAATGATCTTTTCGAGTGGCTTTGTTTAGTTTACGATAATCTATGCACACTCTATGTCCCGTCACTACTCTTTGCGATATCGATTCGCCTTGAGCGTTTTTCACTACAGTGATACCTCCTTTCTTTGGCACTACATGTATTGGACTAACCCATTCACTATCAGAGATTGGATATATTATTCCGGCATCTAGTAGTTTCTTAACTTCTTCTTTTACTACAGTGCTAAGGATTGGGTTAATTCTTCTTTGAGATTCTCTGGAGGTTCTGCAATCTTCTTCTAGCAGAATATGATGCATACAGACTGAAGGGCATATTCCTTTGAGATCAGATATGTTATATCCTAATGCAGTTGTATATTTCTTCAAGACATCTAAAAGTTTCTTTGTTTCTATAGTTCCTAAACTGGAATTTATTATAACTGGTCTTTTACATTCAATGTCTAAGAATTCGTATCTTAGGTTATGAGGTAAAGTTTTTAATCCTAAGGTAGGTTTATCTTCACTTGGCATGGGATCTGGTGTAAGTGCTAAACTTTCGCTTAGACTATCGTCTTGATACGGTGCACGCCAATTATCATCTTCGAAAATCGGAGGGATTTGAATTTTCATTATTTCAGAATAGGTAGTTTCTTTCAGTTCCATTTCTCTTACACATTCGTCAATTACGTCTAATAGATAGCAGGTATCCTCTATAGCTGGTGATTGTAAGAATTGTGTTAAAATAAATTCAACTTTCTCTTCACCTACTTCAAAGGTTAGCTTTCCTCTTTTTACGTGTATTATAGCTCCGGCGGTAGCTAAGAATGGTCTTCCTAGTATGATAGGTGTAGTGGAGTCTTCAGAGATGTCCATGATTATAAAATCAGTAGAGATGTAGAATTGTCCTATACGTACTGGGACGTTTTCTAGTATGCCTACAGGATATTTAACTGAGCGATCGACTAGTTGAACAAACATTTTAGTTGGTCTTAGGTCTCCCATGTCTAGCCTTTTGCAAATCGTTAAGGGCATAACACTGATACTGGCTCCTAAATCGCATAGAGCTTTGTCAATGACGAATTTTCCTATTACACAGGGTATAGAGAAACTTCCTGGATCTTTTAGCTTAGCAGGCATATTATTCTGAATTATGGCGCTACACTCGGCAGTAAGTGTAACTGTTCCGTTATCCTCTATCTTTTTCTTATTTGATAAGATTTCTTTTAAAAACTTAGCATACGAGGGTATTTGGGTGATAGCTTCTGTAAACGGAATAGTAATATTCAACTGTTTCAGAAGTTCAACAAATTTCTTAAATTGACCCGTCGTCTTGGAATTTGTTAATCTTTGAGGGTACGGAATTGGTGGTTTATATGGTGGTGGAGGCACATAAGGTTGTTCTTTCTCCACTACCTCTTGATTATCATCTTCCTTTTCTTCTGGATCATCCACCACTTCAGTCGGTTTATCCGGTTTTTGGTACATGGCTGGATTGTCAAGTCTTGGATCGGTAGGTCTGTCAAGTTCCTTGCCACTTCTTAATATTACGGCATTGGCATGTCCTTTCGGATTAGGTTGAGGTTGTCCAGGGAATACTCCGGCTGGTGCAGCAGTAGGTGCTTGTTGTTGAGCTACTTGTGAAATCTGAGTTTCAAGCATTTTGTTATGTGTAGCTAATGCATCTACTTTGCTCACTAATTGTTTAATCTGCTCACTAGTGTGAATGTTTTGGTTTAAGAAGTCCTTGTTTGTTTGAGATTGGTTAGCTATAAAGTTCTCCATCATCAACTCAAGGTTCGATTTTCTAGGGACATTAGGAGCAGTCTTTTGATATCCTGGTGATGTAGCTGGTGCTTGACCTGGTGCGTATAAAGCATTGTTATTCTTATAGGAGAAGTTCGGATGATTTTTCCAACCTGGGTTGTATGTGTTTGAGTATGGGTTTCCTTGAGCATAATTCACTTGATCAGTGGGAGTTCCTGTCAATAGTTGACAATCAGAAACTTCGTGTCCTGGGACTCCACATAACTCACAGTTAGGTGTTACTGCAACCACGGTGGTTGTTGGTGTTATGGCCAAGTTGTCGATCTTTTGGCTTAGTTGGTCAAACTTCGCATTGACTTGGTCCATACTACTCACTTCGTACATACCTCCTTTTGTTGGTTTCTCAGTTGCGACTCTCTCGCTTCCCCAAAGGTAATGGTTTTGAGCCATACTTTCGATGAGTGCATAAGCATCATTATATTCTTTGTCCATCAATGCACCGCCCGCGGCAGCGTCAATTGTCATTCTTGTATTGTACAAGAGTCCATTATAGAAGGTATGGATGACCATCCATTCTATCAATCCGTGATGTGGACAAAGTCTCAGCAGATCCTTATAGCGTTCCCAAGCTTCGAATAATGATTCGCTTTCCCTTTGCTTAAATCCGTTGATCTGAGCTCTCAGCATAGCTGTCTTGCTAGGTGGAAAATATCTGTTCAAGAAAACTCTCTTAAGTTCCTCCCACGTAGTTACTGAGTTCGAAGGCAGAGATTGAAGCCAAGCTCTTGCTCTGTCTCGAAGTGAAAAAGGAAATAAACGTAGTCTAATAGCTTCTTGGGTAACTCCATTGGCTTTTACGGTATCTGCATATTGCACAAAGATCGAAAGATGAAGGTTCGGATCCTCGGTAGGATTTCCGGCGAATTGATTTTGTTGCACGACTGATATCAACGAAGGTTTTAGTTCGAAATCATTTCGGTTGATAGCCGGTGTTGCAATGCTTGAATGCGGTTCAGCTTGCGAAGGACTGGCGTAATACTTGAGTGGGTGATTCTGTTCTTCAGCCATCTCTGCGTCCTTTGATGTTACGACTGGTTTAGGCGGATCTAATTGAAGATCTGGAATATTGTAACTTTTTTCGTAATCGAATATACGTCTTCTTACGTGTAAGAAGCGTTCCGATTCAGGGATTAGAGGTTGCAAGTCTTCGCTTTTAGAGCGAGTACTTGGCATACACTCGGAGATTAAATTAAATTAAATAGTTGATACCTTAGTCTAGACAATGCTACCTAAATGCACTAGTAACTAAATTAAGGAATCCCTTGCAACGGCGCCAAAAACTTGATGGGCTAAAGACGTGTCTAATTATGTGTCTAGCGGTATCTTAACTGCAAGTGCACAGCCTATCGAAGTAATATTTAAGATTATCGATCCACAGGGACTCTATGGTTACTTAGTGCTAGATGAACTTCTAGTTTAGCTAAGGCGAATGGTTGTCACGAATTTTTTTGTTGATTTTAAGATATTAAAGGCGGAATTAAATTTAAGTTTTAATAAAATAATACTAAGGCGGTCGGTATGTAATTATACTAACTTAGGTGGGTCAATCTAACCTAGGCTTATAAAGGTGTTTACTTAATCTATTCGGTAGAGGTTACCAGTTTAAATACCCTCAACTCACACTCTCGTGGTCTTATCTCAGATCTTACCCCTAAAGCCCTATGCCTGCTCTCGCTAGCCCATAAGTGTTTAGAGATAATTTTTGGAAACTTAGTAATTCTAATTTATTTTAAAGCGCTCTCGCTGTGTTTAATTTAAATGCCTAACTTTAGCTATCTGGTTAAAATCTCACACTCTCGTGGTCTTGACCTAACCTAATACTCTTTTCTTACTCTCGTAACGAAAAGGTCGATTTTAATTAAAAAGTATCAGCCAGAATGTTAAGTTATTAATTATTTTAAGCCTATGATTAAATTTTTACCGATTAAGGTTGTTTTAACTACATACCGCCCTAAGGTAATTAGCTACTCATTGATGTTGAACCAGACAGAGACAGAAAAACAAATAATAAAATACTCATGGCAGAAAAATAAATAAACATTATAAATATTAAAATTTGCAATATAATAAAAAACCTGGTTAACAAATATTATAGCAGACTCCTTCTTCCACAGACCGGAAAGCTTGGAGTTGGCGGAAATCGAAAATAAACAAATTCTGAAGGTTTAGAAGCAAGTAAATGTATAACAATTTCCTGATGTTGGAAATTGTTATATGGCTGGTTTGGATACAATAAGAATGAAAAACTGAAAATAATGCAGAAATAGAAACAGGGTCGTAAAATAAATCGGCAGAGCTTCCGCAGAAAATCGAATAAAAATTGCTCTGTAGTTTCTTCATAAAACTTATGCTATTTATAGAACCATTAATGGGCTTGAAAATTGGACTTTGTTGCATTGGGCCTTGCTGAAGTGGTGGAGGAGATGTAGGAACGTGGCAAAATAATAGGAGAAAAGTTCTTCACGTAATGCTTTGACGTGGTTTCAGTCAATAACCTACTTCTACCCTTGTCACGGTCGTGACAAGGTCTTCACGCTCGTGTCCTGTGGTTTTTAAGTGTCACGGTCGTGACAATGTTCTCACGGTCGTGATGGCTTCTTTTAGGGTGTCACGGTCGTGACACCTTGGTGACGACCGTGACTGCAACAAATTATGCAGTTCTGCAGGCTTCTTCATTTCTTCATCTTTTTATGGTTGCTTTTGTTCCTTTTGTTCTTAATTCATGGTTTAGCTCCATATATGATGTACCTGCAAAATGGTAAGAAAAACTCGAGAAATCGAGTGTTAAAACGATGATTATGCGATAAAACGTTAATGAAACCTAGCAATATAATCGATACGTTTTCTCGTTATCAATCATGAGAGATGCCATTTTCATTTAAAAATAATTCCAATTTTTTTATTTTCAAATTCTCCACCATGATCACTTCTGACTTTTACAATTCTAAACTCTTTTTCATTTTGAACTTGTTTGCAGAAGGTAGAAAATACATAGATTGACTCGTCCTTGCGTCTAAGGAACTTTGCCCATGTCCATATATTATAGCCATCTATGATCACTAATCCATACTTCCTACCACTAATCGAGGCAATTTTCACTGGTCCAAACAAATCAATATGCAAAATTTAAAATGGTCTAGAGGAAGAAACAACATTTTTTATATGAAAGTAGGTTTAGCAAATTTACCTTTCTGACATACTTCACACAGAGCTTCTGAGTTGAACTTCAAATTAGGAAATCCTCTGACCAGATTGAGTTTGTTAATATGAGATAATATTCTCATACTAAGATGGCCCAATCATTTGTTCCAGACCCATTGTTCATTGTTAACATACATGAGGCATTTCGTATTCTGACTTTTTAGTTCAGAAAGTTTTATTTTGTAAATGTTGTTCTTTCTCTTCTCATTAAAAAGGATAGTTCCATTTTTTTGACTAACAGCTTTGCAGAACTTTTGATTAAAGATTATATTATAACCGTTATCACTTAATTGACTTACTGATAACAAGTTATGCATCAATCCATCAACTAATATAACGTTAGATATAAAGGGAAGAGTATTGTTACCAATGGTTCCATAGCCAACGATTTTTCCTTTCGGATATCCTCCAAACCTACGTAGCCTCCAGATTTAAGCTCAAGACTTTGGAACATATGCTTTCTTCCCATCATGTGACGCGAGCATCCAGAGTCCAGGTACCAAGATTGGTGCTTCAATTTTGCTGTTAAAGACATCCGCAACATAGAGAATTCTATCTTTGGGTACCCATATCTTTTTGGATCCTTGGTTGTTAGAGTTTACATAATTTTGGTTGAGTTTATGTTTCTCAAAAGAATTTGTAGAACAAGATGACTCACTAGTATATTTTAAATCATGCTTGTGTCCATATGTAAAGTGATAATTTAAAGGTGTATTTTATGACCATGTCATCAACTTGTTTATATTTATGTGGTGTGTAACACCCACTTATCCCAATTTCAAAAATAATAGAGGTTTTCAGAAAAATCAGAGTTTATTATATAAGTGAGTGGCTACATTTTCAAAAATCAACCAAAATCATAATTGATTAATACTTCAGCGGAAAATATTTCTTATTTCAATGAATGGCATACTAGCCGCAAATCCACATTATTCATCAATATCCTCAATTTACAATTTTCAGGAAAATAAGATACGTAACCATTATAACCAAAAACACTAAATCAATAATTATCCCCATTCCCGTTACGTATCAAAGCGACTCCTACGACTCGACCAAACGACTTGTACTCCGAGCTTACTCAAGTACCTGAAACACCTGTACTTCCAAGGAAGCACAGTTGCAACCACATGCAACAAAGGGGGTGAGAAACAATTTCATATAATAGCAGTGCAAATAACAAATATGAAGAAGTAATTCACACCTATTAACACATAATCCACAACAAAACAATTATCATGATGCAGTTTGACTCTAATGCACAATGCAAATGCGGTACCGACTCACAATAACGGTTCATCAAATAGAACCCTGAATGCATCGTTAACGTCTCCAATAAGACACGATCATCCCTGCAACCACGATTCTCAACGAATCCCGAATAATCACATCCACGATATGATTATTCCATCAAATGTATGCGCATGCAGACACAACAACGCATACCATATCATAACATACATGAACACATCATGCTTTACGATCCTCATGATCCTCGTCAAAACATATATATCATTTCATCATATAAATAGCACTAAGCACATAGTACACATCAACATAATTATACACGAATACAATCATGTCAACACGATCCTCATGATCTAATACATATCCCATCACGTGGGTCATATAGATAGTCAAACAATATTCATACACAATGTCAACACCATCAATATGGTTCACCATTAAGAGTCATGCAAAACAACATAAGCACATATAGTCATACACAGTAATTACTAATTATAATATCCAGTGAACTACTTATTAATTCCTCTCTCAGTCATTTCCTATACACATTTTCTAATACAACATAATCATTCCGATCCTCACTACTACCAAGTCTTACATCATGGAGTCTAAGTAAAATTACATAATCTATAATGTTACCAATCAACACGATCCTCATCGGTTATCAACCATTCCTTCATATAATTTATACCAAACTTATAATAGACCTTTCCATCATCCCTACTTCTAATCGACACATTATTAAAGTCATACTATCCACAACAATCACCTAACACGCACCCTCATTATTATTAGTCTCGGGTTCTATAATCGCTTCTAACATTACTTTCAATGTTTAGCTTACTTATATGAGTCTAAACCAAAAGAATAACTTGAATCCGACTTAAAACGAACAAAATATCAAAAATACAGTGGCCTGACACGGCCTCCCGTGTCCCCTGACACGGCCCGTGTCAGGTGGCCTGGGGACACGCCCCCAAAATCCCAAAATCCAAATCCTACAGGGGGTTGACACGGCCGGCCGTGTCATGGGACACGGCCCGTGTCAGGGCACCTGTACCCCAAAAATCCAATTTTTCCAAAAGTCTCAATTTCTTCCTTCTTTCTCACCGACACAAACCCCAATCACTCTAAATCGAATTTAACACTCAAAATAAACCAAATTACATGTTTATTATTCATTTATGCCTATAACATCAACTAGTTTTATTATTAAACTTTCCTAGATTAAATTAGGGAAATTATGAGGTTTAATCCTCTTCCTCACTCACTCTAACTTCCAAACATTCATATGCCAAATCTCTCAATACCATACATACAATATCAAATATATTATCACCACTCATCATAAGATTATATTCTGCAACAATTCAATATTATTTCATCAATTCATCAATCAATCACCAACATATCATAATTTCATTAAATTCAATCATAAACCTAAGGGAGTAAGGACCTCCCAATTACCCTCCTATGTTAGGTCACCCATATAAAACCTTTTCTCCCCCTTACCTTGAATATGACGAATTCTTTGCAAAGCCTTGAACTTGAAGCTTTACGATCCTTGATTGCTCTTCTCCTTTCCCTTTTCTCCAGAGCCCCCTTTTCTTCGTCAAAATACGATGAATGAGGTTTGTATCCCTATTCCCACTCACATAAAACAAACAATTCCACCTTTGCCCCTTAAACCTCTAACTAACTCTTTTATTTTATTTTATTTAAATAATAACAATATTATAATAGTACACATTATTATATTATTATTATTCTCATAAAACATTTCTCTCCAATTATAATCCAAATATTCCATTATCTTTATTTATATTTATTTCATAAAAATAAATATTAAAATTGAGGCGTTACACATCACAAACGCAACCAACGAATCAAAGAATGCCTTACGGCGAAATGAAGAGAAATAACTTAAATCAAGAAACAGTTTTGAATCCACCAACCTATAAAGAGGAGGCTTTCTTTGGTGATTGTTGCGAATTGATCGATGCACCAACGAAGAGAATACCAGAGGTTCCAAGCTTTGATCCACGAGAGTGCAAAATAAATGCAATTGAGGAAGATCTTGATGAACATTTCCACAAAAGCACTTCTAAGATGAAGAATCAACCCCAAACGGTAGCAATTAGTCCAATTAATCTTCAATAAACCATGGAATCAATGCTAGAATGAAGGTTTAGATTCAAGTTCTTCAAGCTTCAATGCCAAACTTGAAGAACTTATGATGAAGAAGCTTTGGTGAAAGGTTGAAGATAGGAGAAACATTGAGAGGAAAAATGAGATGAAATTAAAAAGTAAGGTTGAAGTTGTGAGGTTTGGAGTGAAAATGATTTATATAGGAGCTAGGTTTAGAGCAAGCTTTAGGCTAGGAGTTAACTTAGGCATTAGGTTAGGAAAATGAGGTTAGGAGCTAGCTTAGGAGTTAGTTAGGGTTTCTAGAATATTCCTTGGAATATTCCATGGAAAAGTGGTAGAAGGATCTAGAAAGTGGTAGAAAGTTCCAGAACTTGGTAGAAACACAAAAAAAATGGAAAGTGGAAGAAATAGGGAAGCACCAACTTACTTTTAAAATTTTTGCCCAAATTTCGCCAGCATTAACAGGTTAACCCCTGGCGTTAACCGGTTAACGGATGAAAAAAAATCAAATTTCCCTCCATTTGGTGGGAAACCCTTAGGATGCATCTCCCTTGTCCGTTCTGTGTAACACCCCGAAAATCTAAATTTATTTATTTATTTAATTGATTTAGAAAGAATTTGAGGTTTTGGGTAAATGTGGTGAATTTTGGGAGAAAACGAGTATTTTTATATAATAAAAATAATTAGTGTATTATACTATTATTTTTATTATTAATAAAAATATTTTAAGAAAATGATAAGGTGGTCTTTATGAGAAAAGAGTGAGGTTAAGTTGGGGTAAACATTAACTGGGATAATTTTATCAAAAAGAGGAATTGTAATACCTCAAAATTTGCCCTCGTATTTATTCCCTCTATTGGCTCATCATTTTGCATTCATTAACATTCCTCATCAATTCATTAACAGCATACTAGTGCATTCCATTGTTTCATAAGGCATGCGATCGAAGCGTTTCCTTGAGATATGGATTTTCCTATTCCTAGGGGGCATATGTGGCTATTGCAATCAAGTTTAAGGTGAAGGCTGAATTCACATCGTCATGAACATATTCTTATCAGGGGATTTGCCGAGTTCTAGCATTTGTCACATTTGGAGGTTTCATCAGAAATGTTAGATTAAAAGGGATATTGGTGTGGACTCAGGGTTTATTTCCCTGACCACGTGTTATTCATTAAATTTTCCGTATGAAGGTTGTTCAAAGGGTTTCATGGTGAAGGTCATTGTCCATCAAGGTATCACGAGGATCTAATTGTCAAAAGTAAAGTCATGATTTTCTGTTGGCACTCTCAGGCATTATTCACATGGGGCTTATGTTGGTTGTTCGAAGTATGGATTAAGGGTTTTGGTGATGCAAGTGGATTAATTTGTTGCACGCACAATTTGATTACCCATTTTTCTTAAATCAATTACCATTAAGCTGGTTCTATAATCCACTTCTCTTGAAGCAATCCCATTATTGCATACTTTATTATTTTTATTATTATTATACTCCCTAAAGTTGTTATCATAAACCATAGTTCGTATTTCAAACACAAGACCCAATAATCCATTGCCAAACATCAAATTAAATATCTGTATTTTTATTCATGGCCCACCCAGATAATTTGACTTGTTGAGTCCATTTTGACACCCCTGCATACATTGCTGTTATATCTTTAGTTTAGACCGTTATGTTACATTGGCTATCGAACAAAGATCAATTATCAAAATTTGCAAGGACAAGCATGCTTTTGAAGAAAGTCAAAACAAGTATTCTAATTACCATTATCAACCACCAAGTACAATCCAGCATCCAAAAGCCAAAAGGGTACAATTAGAGGTTTTCTGACGGGAATTCCGTTATGTTATTTTGTACAAAAGTTTCCAAAAGAGTTTATTATAAATTTACAAGGTTCTACATACAAAATTGTTGCCTCATTATGCAAGTATCCTCATAATTATAATGTATTGTAACACATGAACAGAATTCCCCATTCCTTTGATTTCTCAGTTTTGAATTTCGTGTTGGGGTGTCCCGAAGCCGTTAGTCTTTTCACTTCCATTAGTGCTCCGAAGCGGGCAATTTGCTACAAGTAAGCTGCAAATTTTCTTTGTAACATTCATGATGCACCAGAATGTTGACAATAGAATACACAGGTTTCCGTTTGAATCGCCAAAGTTCCATCCGAATCTCATCAAATGGCGGCATGTACATGAAATCATAATTAAATAACTGAGTCAGAGAATAATAGCAAAAGTTTAATTCAATATTGATAACTTTCAGATTTTGAATTCAGGATATTGGGTGTTCATTTGTTAATCGGATTAAAACAATCAGGATCATCTGTTTGCAGTGTACAAGTAAAAAAAAGAGGAGGTCAAACGCAAAAGTGCAGTAAGGGACAGTAAAGGACCGCAACTCTAGTGAAGTAACCGTGTTTTAATGATAAAATTATAATCAGTTATGATGTTAAAGCAAGAAGGAAATTCAGAAAGGAAAAAGGGGATCCTTAACCTGCAGTTTAGAAAACTCCGAAACTTAGATCTTCTTCATGTCTCCGTTGATCTCCGCTGACCCGTCAATAATCACAAGTCGTGATAGTACTGCAATTTTCATCAAATTCTCGCAATCAACTTCAGGCAATCATCAATCACGATGTCAAGTCGACAGCAACCTGTAACACAGAAGAAGCGCAGCATCAAGTTCAGTTATCCATCCAGCAAAAGCTCAAGTCGAAAGTTATAAGAATTGTGAAATTGATCGACAAGTAAAACAGCTTATGCAAAACTTCAAATGATTCAAAATACACACCATAACAAGTCATGGATCAAACTGTGGTGGAAGAACTAAAATTTTTTTTATCAGAATATAAAAGAAGGTTCATGCCAGCAGAGGTTCAGGAGCAGAAAACATAAACATCACACAAAGGCCCAGTTTCAATGCATCAGAAACAATAACTGAAAATCATCCTAACCAACCTATAACTGATTTCACAACAGAAAATAACTAAATCTAACCAACCCATAACCGATTTTTCTAACTAATTTTTACCTGAAGTTTCCAGAATCATCTTCAGTTCTGCTATAAATCAGAGGCATCAGTCTCTATCAGCTTCTCTTGACAACTTCACAATCCTCTCACCATTCTTCTCTTCTCTCTTCCAATACCTTTCTCCATAACTCCCTCCATCACAGGCCAGCTTCAAGCAATCTACGATCACCCTGCATCAATCTCCCTTTTCAACCCAGTTCTAGCACTCATCACCAATGTAGAGAACCTGCAAGAATATTGACATAAGGATGAGGATGCACCGGTTCTGCTCAATAACTCAGCCACGGCTATAACGTTGCAATCATAGCAACTCACCCCCTGCAGCCAATATCGTATCGGTTCAACGTCAAATCCGCGAACGACAACAAGAACCTGCGCAAATCATCACGAAGCACGAAAGATTAGGTCACGGTATACGATTCCGAAACAAGTTTAAGATCGCGAAATAGGAAGAAAATTCGCGGAATCATTGAGGCAAACAAGATATTGAATATTACTTGACGGGATTCTTTCTGGTTTTCGTCGAGGTTACGCTTGCACAGCCGTTACGCACCAAGGTACGAATTCATCCTTCCATTGTAGGAGATAACTGCTGTATCGTTGTTGTTCTTGACGTCGTTTAGTTTTCCTCTTTCGATTGCGGGAGAATGAGTGGGTGTCTGGCTAGATTGATTAGAAAGCATAAATGATGATTGTGAAGTCGAATTTGTGTCGGCGAAGGCCTTGATTTTCCGTTGAGATTATCGCGGCTTGGGTTTGCATTTGTTGAATTTGTGAAAGATCGTGACTAGGGATGGCTTACGACGGAGAAGGCGAATGAGTTGTGGTTTGTGGTTTCAATCGGCGAAGAGGGGGGAATTAGAATAGGTTTGTGGAGAGGATAAAGGGTGGTCCGGTCGGTGGGGGAACTCGGTGAAACGAAGAAGATGAAAGAGGGGGGGTTTCGCGGCGATGTGAGGAGGCTGAGAAGAGGAACTAGGGTTCCTTCTTCAGATTGGGATTTCATTGATATTTTGTGATTAGGTTTTTATTATTGATTTTTAATTAATTTTGGGATAAGATTATATTGTTAATTCTTTTTTTTGGATTAATGACTTAATTTATTTGACGGTTTTATGATTTAATTCATCTATAAATATCACTAGTTATTATAATAGGATTAGTCATCTCATTAGCTTAAATCAAAATATTATTAAGATTTTTGGTTTAATTCTTTTATCAAGATTATTGGTTTATTTCTTTTTTTCAGATTTATTAGTTAAATTCTTTTTAGCTTATTAGGTAAAATCTTTAGAGAATGTTAATAGGATTAGCTTAATTTAAGATTTTAGAAAATATTAAATCAAGATTATTAAAATTTTATTCATTTTTTTAAATTAAGACTTTAGAAATTTTATCATAAACTTAATTAATTAGTTTTCTTTAATTAAGAATTCTATAAAAGAAATATTAGTTTAAGTTTTATTTAATCATGCTTCTTAATTAAGTTTTTTTAGGAAAATATTAGTTCAATATTTTCTAAATTAGGATTGTTAAAATATCATAAGGTTAGTTTAATTTCAAATTAAGATTTTTTTTTAGGGAAAAATATTATTATAAGTTAATGGTTTAATTGACTTCTAAATTAGGAATTTATAAAAAAAAGAAATATTATAATAAAAGATTATATTTTAATTAAGATTTGTGGAGGTTTTTTTAAGATTAGTTTAATCTCTTTTATTAAGTCAAGATTTTTAGAAAAATATAATCATAGGTTAATTTGATAGTAGCTTAATTGATAGAACCATGAGATTAATATTTAAGTCATTTCCTAGGATTAAGAGTTTATATAAAAATATTAGATTAAGATTTAATTCATTTTTAATTCAGATTTTTAATTAAGTATTATCATAAGAATTTAATCCATTTTTTTTTAGAATTTAATCCCTTTGTTGTAGATTAATTAAAAGATGTTTAATTTTGGCACCCCACTTTTAGGCCCAATATATAAAGCAACTAAGGAAATTGCTTCCTGAACCCCCATTCTCACTTCTTTTAGATTTTAATTCTATTTGGGCATAGTTTAGAAATAAATCCCCAAAAAATAGTAAAAATCATTAGGAAATTCTATAAAAATTCCAGTGGGCTATTAATTGATTTTAGAAATTTATGACATTTTTATTTTTCTGGAATTTATTTATTTTTGAATTAATTCTGAATTATTCTTGTATTTAACTTTATTGAATTTCTTCTTAGTAGGCTGAATTTTGTTTATTTTATTTAAGTAACTTCCATTAATCTTTTTGAGCCCTTCTTTTTTCTGTAATTAAAAGATCCCTAATAGCTCTTAGAATATTTTTTATGGAATTTTTAGGATTTTTTATCTTAGGTTTTGGTAATAAAATCCTTAGGAAATAATAGTTAATTCCTAGCTGAAAATAATTAATTGTTAGGCATAAAAAATAAGTATTTTTAGGATCCCTTTTAATATAATATTTTAGATAGTGTTAGGATCCCATAGTTTAATTTTCATAATTTTTCTAGAGGATTTAGTATTTTGTTAGAATATTAGTTTTAAGCTTAGTTAGGCATAATTTCCATTAGATTTAGGCCATTAGAAAAAATATAGTTCAATACATAAAAAAATAATAAAATAGTTTAGTTTAAGTTTAACCCTAGAATTAATATTAGACTTAGGTTTAGTTTAATTTGTTTTAGGATGAACATTAAGTTTGACTTAGATTTAACATTTAGGTGAATTTTCATTAGAAATAGAATAAATGAAAATAGTCTATATTTTTTATTCATGCCTTTAAGGCGTTTTTTTAGAAGTTTGTTCCTTATGCTTAACTTCATTTTTTTGATTATTTTGATCTTATAACTTGTATAGGTTTCCCATTTGTTCTTAGAATCAACTTAACTTCATTAAGAAGTAAGTTGAATTCTAATAGTTTTAAGTTTCCATTAGGAATAGAAAACCTCACTAACCACTAGGATCACTTTGTAAATACATAACACATTAGGATTGAGTCTTAGCCCATTAGATTTTTCCTTTTATCAACTTGAGTCATTCTTTCTCTTCTCATAAAGAAAAGCAATAAAACACTTAATAAAAACCGAACAATCTTGTACGACACGAGACTTTGTTGCGGAGTGTTTATACGCGTCCTGTTTCGGGGCGAGGTGTAAATACTTCCCGCGATGGATAGGTCTTAGTACAAGACAGTTCACAAACAAAAATTCAAAACACTTCTTTTAAAAAAGGACAAAAACAAACAATAACCGACTATCCTGCGGGAACTTCTCTTCTCATCTCATTCACTCATAACGCGAACTCGCGACTACTTGTCTCGCATGCAAGACGGTTAACGCACTCGTACCAGACGAGCCTGCAACATCTGAGCATAGACATACGCAGTTCCAGCTGTAAAAAACACAAACAAATAGTTCCCGCCTTAGTTAGGCGAACTACGTCGACTCTGATCCTCATTATCCCGATGAGGTACGTAGGCAGCGGGGTAGGGCCCGTTCGAGCACATTCTTTATTTTCCCTACATTTCTCCCATTCTTTTCCTTCCATTCTCTCTTTCCAGTTTCTCATTCCATTCCATTCCAGTTAGCGGTTTTATTCAGCAGCAGTTTTTCTTCTCACCCTTTGAAACAAAACAAGCAAGCGTGGATCCCGTCGGGTACGACGGACGATCTGGGGTGCTAATACCTTCCCAGGTCGTAACCGACTCCCGAACTCAGATCTTTGGTTCGCAAGGCCTTGTCCTTTCCTTCTTCCTCAGGTTTGTGCAACATTACCTTTCCCATTCTTTTCGGGATAAAAATGTCTGGCTGGAGACTCTACCTTTTCCGCGCCACTTTCGCGTTTGTACTAGGATGAAAATCCCGGGAGTGACAGCTGGCGACTCTGCTGGGGATGATACCTGATTCTTCCGGTTTCCCTTGTAGAGTCAATCCTAGCGCCTGTTTGGTTTTGTTTCTTTGGGTGTTTATATGTTTGTTGCTGTGTGCTTTAGTTTAGCTTTACCGTTTTCATTTACAGCTTTTATTTACAGCTTTACTTTATCGCATTTATTTATCGCTTTCAGTATTTTATTTTCCATGCATCATATTATACTGGGCTGTCTGGCTGTGCTGGTTTTCATTTTTTCTGTGGGTGGGAGTTACTGTGAGATAAGCCAAATACCCGGCTTGAGTGCACCATAGGATTAGCGTGGACAGACATTGTACTCTTATGGTATCTCACCATGATGGGTGGCGATGTGTTCCACACCCAGATTGCGACCGTCTTGGAACTATTCTGTGTGGGGATTACCTCACTTCAGGGTACGACCTTGATAGTTATGTGCATCTGGTGACCGATCTTCGAGGACCTTAATGGGAACACCCCTCTCCAGTGATGACAATGGCAGACCACATTTGTTGGCAAACCCACTCGCATCCGAGGGTCCATTGGGAACTCGCATAGGATGGCCTGGTTCTCTCATAGGAATTCGGTTAAAGCAAACTGTTCGTATGACGATAGTATTGTACCCTTCGGGATGAATGTACTATTGTTTCTCGATTCAGTGCTTGAAGCTGGAGACTTGTGAGGGATGCTTGTTTTTTCCGGACTCAACTGAGACCTCCCTGCGTAGTATATAATACCAAACCGATTCCCTGATCTGGTCATGAGCCATTTCTCGGAGATGGTGAACGTATTATTGCTATTCGGCTTTGAGAGTCCGTGATGTTGACCCGAGTAGCACACCCGTGAGATTGGGAGGGGTTTACAGGTTTGCAGGAATCCTGGTACCTTCAGCATACCCACTTTGCCTTTGGTTCAGTTTTGTGATCGGGATTTCTGTTCTTAAGTTATGGACCCCGGATCAGAGGGATGATTATTGTGATACCTGGATTTTGAGACCATGCACCGACACCTGATTATATGATTGGCACATCACAGACACTTCACTGATCACATGCCTTGCCTTGCATAAACATCATATCATCATTAATCATTTGTGTTTCTTTTATTCTCAGGGTTTGCATTATTCCCGGTTCCTGGTCATATCTTTGCTTCAGAATGGAAGACGTCAGAAAGAAGAATATTTTCTACAAGTTTTTTGATACCAAAGTAGACTTGCTCAAGCAGATGGTGTCTCTCATTACCCCAGGTCACTTGGATTTCTTCAAACAGCAGTATGGTGATATTTTGGATATGGTTTTCAGCTTGGATAGTTCGCAGAAGAGTGCCATTCATACTTTGCTACAGTACTATGATCCTAGACTCCGATGTTTCACATTTCCGGATTTCCAGCTAGGTCCGTTGCTAGAAGAGTATGTTGAGATTCTAAGATTACCGATTCAAGATCAGGTTCCGTTCAATTCAGAGATGACAAGACCAACTCACACCGACATTGCTAAGGCTCTTTATTTGAGCCCATCAGAAGTATCTGCTAATCTGGTTTCCACCAAGGCCGGGGTGCTTGGTTTTCCCTTAGAGTTTCTGGTCAGAAAAGCTGAAGAGTGTGCCGTGGGAAAGCAGTGGGATTCAGTTTGCGCTATCTTGGCATTATCTGTGTATGGGATAGTTTTGTTTGCTGATATGGACAAGTTTGTGGACATAAATGCAATTCATTTGTTTGTGTTGAAGAATCCGATACCTACTCTCCTAGGTGACTTGTATTATTCAGTGCATTATAGGAATGAGAAGAGACGAGGTGGTTTGGTTAGATGTTGTGCTCAGTTGTTCTACACTTGGTTTATGAGGCACATCCCTATTGCTGGAGTGTTCACGGATCCCAAAGTAATCTGGTCACATAAGCTCAACACGTTGACTGCCAAAGACATCAGATGGTTCACTTTGAGGTTAAAAGGGAAAGAGCTCATCTCCAGTTGCGGAAAGTATCCTAATGTTCCCCTCTTAGGAGTAGCAGGTTGCATTAACTACAACCCCATACTCTTGAGAAGACAATTAGGGTACGCTTTGAAAAATGTTCCCAAGGATTCAGAGTTGGATCAGACTTTCTATTTTCCTATGAAGGATAATCTCCCATTGGTGCGGGAGGCTGCAGGTGCTTGGAAAACGGTTACTAAGAAGGGTATAGATCGTTTGGGCAGGAGCAACAACCAAATGTTTCCCGAGTTTGAGGCGTGGGTAAGAGAAAAAGCCCAAGTGACTCTAATCCCTTTCTCTGCGCCATTACCTCCACCTACTACGGTGCCCTTGGAGGAATATCAGAAGTTAGAGGCTTTGGTTAAGCAACTGAGGGTTGAAAATCAAGAGGCTCTTAATTCTTGTCAAGCGCTGATGATCCAGAACCGTCAATTGAAAGATAGAGCTGTGCAAGCCGAGGAGATAGTCCGTCTTAAGCAGAAGGATTTTGAAGATAGAGAGCTCTACTTCCGAAAGAAAGGTTTAGCTGAGACTCATAAGACGGCCCAGCGCCGAAGAGAGAAGAAAGATCTTAGTGAGGCCAATGAAGCTGTCACTTTATGGCAGGAGAAATGGGACGAAAATCTGAAGAAACAAAAGGAGTTAGACGCCAAGCACAAACAGGAAGTCAAAAGCCTTCAGGATTCTTTAGATGGGCAGAAAGAACTTCTCAGGAAAGCTTATTATCAAGAGGAAGATCGTATCCGGCGCGTAACCGAAAGTCAGCAGGCACTGAAGGAAGCTCAAAAGGAGATTGAAGACTTAAAGTTGAAAGCTGATGTGAAAAGGTCGAAGGCCGAGTCGAGTCAAAGCAAGGAGAATGAAGCAGCATTTCTACAACAGATCGAGGAGTTGCACGCTTATTCTGATACGAGAGACCTCCTCATTCAGAAGCTTATCCAGGAGCCCGGTCATCCAGATGTGGTTCAGCTGTTCCAGAGCGTCAAATGCCTTAGCTGGAGATTGAAAGATATAGAGTTCCCTAGTGTTTAATTTCATTTTGTTGTACTTGGATTACCCACAGGCTTGTTGTGGGATTCCTTATATGTGATGTACTTTCGTTGTTATTTTGTTTGGTACCCTTCAGGGACGTTGTATTTCCAAATTCCAGTTTATATGTTTGATTTGTTCCGGATTTCTTGTTCGTTATTTGCACCGACACGGGGTAATGAGCACCAATTCTTCATAGCCGTCATTATGTCTGAATATTATTTGGGTCTTCTTCCCAATTCTTATCTTCTTAATGCCAGGATCGGACACAGGAAAATACTCGGGAATAAAAGGAACACATTGCATTGCATACACATCATTTGCATTTTGTCTTTGTCTTTGCAGGTTTTTCTTCGAGATGTCTAATTTATCTGTGTTCACCAGGCAAAGATTGCGAGGGCCGCCAAGACCCGGTACATTCGACAAAATATTCCTCATCGGTACGCGACCCGCAGTAATCAAAGAACAGCAATGGACGCCATGCAGACCGAACTCAACGATGTCCGTACCAAGATGGCAGAATTTGTGACTCTGATGCAGGGGATGGCCCAGGGGCAGCAAGAACTGAGAAATGCAATTCAAGGGTTAACTCCTCCTAACACTAATGCTCAGGCAACTACTTCCGGCGGACTAGGGGGTCCTCCCAATACTAACAACGATACAGGTGGACCTCATGTTCCAGATCCAGCTATGGCTACGTATGTTCCTGTGCAGGACAGGCAGGAAGACCAATTCCAGTACTTCAACAACGATATGGGTTTCGGCGGTGACGGAAATCTCAACGACTTCTTGGTGCTTGCAGAGAAGGTCAAGGCCTTAGAGTGCAAAGATACTTTGGGGATTGACGTGTCAGATATGGGTTTAGTACCTGGGGTGGTCATTCCGCACAAGTTCAGGCCACCAGCATTCGATAAATACAACGGCAACTCTTGCCCGAAAACTCACCTACAGGCTTTCTACAGGAAGATTGCGGCTCACACGCGAGACGAGAAACTATGGATGTACTATTTCCAGGATAGCCTTTCTGGAGGGTCCTTGGAGTGGTACATGAAGTTGGAAAGAAGTTCTATCAGAAGCTGGAAGGATTTGGGAGAGGCCTTCCTCAGACAATATCAATACAATATTGACATGGCACCTAGCCGTACTCAGCTTCAAAGCTTGACACAGAGGAGTTCGGAGAGCTTCAAAGACTATGCACAGAGGTGGCGTGAGGTGGCCGCCCGAGTGCAACCACCTTTATTGGAAAGAGAGATGGTCGATCTTTTCCTGAATACCCTCCCAGGGCATTTCATGGAAAGGTTGGCTGGTTGTTCCTCAAGTGGTTTTTCGGACATTATCCTGACTGGAGAAAGAATCGAAAGCTGGCTCAAACAGGGGAAGATTCAAAATGGAAGCGCTTCAGTGTCTGGTATCAAGAAACCCTTTGTGAAAAGGAGGGAAGGAGAAACAGGAGCAATATACGCACAGAGAGGAATGATGCACCAAGGGTATTATCAACAAGTGGCCCCCGTCACTATTTCAACTCCTCCAGTTCAACAACGGATTCAGCCTCCACAGCCGCAACGCTCACAGGGGTATCAGCCAAGACCCCCTCGTCCGTACTACTCCCAGAGGGCGAAGGATAGACATATTGAAGCTCCACCAATGTCTTACTCCCAACTGTTGAAGAATCTCCTGCAGCTTCAAATGATTCAGCTCCGTACCTTGCAACCCCCGAGGCCAGGCCAAATTCCTGAAGGTTATGATTCGAATGCTAGATGCGAGTTTCATTCTGGAGCTCCCGGCCATAGTACTGAGAATTGCAAAGCATTGAAGCATGTTGTTCAGGACTTGTTGGATTCCAAAGCGATCAATTTCGCTCCCTCTCCTAATGTGCTGGAAAATCCCATGCCTCCTCATAGGGGCACGGTTGGTGCAATTGGTGAAGGGGAGAAATTGAATTTGGTGGATAATGTAGACGACTTGCAAACTTCATTGGTTGCCATCAAGGTTTGCTTGTTGAAGAAAGGTATTTTCCCCGGATGCGAGGATGATTGTTCAGAATGTACAGGAGCTACCAACGGTTGCAAAAGATTGAAGGTCGGAATTCAAGGTATGATTGATGAAGGAGTGCTGCAATTTGACAAGATTGTGAAAGAAAGTGAAGTATCTACAGTAACTATCTTTTATGATCCATCCCAAGTTCCTTCGCGTGCTAGAGTGGCACCAATAACCATTACTACTGCTGGACCCATAATGTACCAAAGTGACAGAGCTGTTCCTTGGCATTACGGTGGTGAAGTGTATTACAATGGCCAGAGGCAAGAATTGGCCACGACTAGTATAACCCCAGCTCAAGTAGAGAATGTTGGAGTAGGGGGTTTTACTCGAAGTGGAAGATTGTTTGCGCCTGAAGCATTGAGAAACAATGTGATACCACCTAGAGATACTGCCGAAGCCCAAGCAAGAGCCAGAGGGAAGCAACCTGTAGTTGTCAATGATCCAACTCCATCAGCTGACCCAGATCTCACCTTTGATAAAGAAGCCGAAGAATTCCTGAGGATCATCAAGAAGAGTGACTATAAGATTGTAGACCATTTGCAGCAGACGCCGTCAAAGATCTCCATCTTATCATTACTCATGTGTTCGGATTCTCACAGGAAGGCCCTTTTAAATATTCTGAACAAAGCATACGTGCCTCAGGATATTTCTGTAAACCAGTTAGAAACAGTGGTGTCCAGTGTTAATGCCAGTCATGGATTGGGTTTCACAGACTTGGACTTAACTTCTGATGGGCGTGCTCACAATCGTGCATTGCATATTTCTTTGGAATGCAAAGGTGCGGTACTCTCCCATGTGCTGGTGGATACTGGTTCATCTCTGAATGTCTTGCCTAAGAAGGCATTGATGAAGCTGGACTATGATGGGGTGGTGCTGAAGCCCAGTGATTTAGTAGTACGGGCATTTGATGGATCAAGAAGATCGGTATTTGGAGAGGTGGAGTTACCTATCAAGGTAGGTCCACAAGTCTTCAATACCACATTTTACGTGATGGATATCCAGCCGGCATATAGTTGTTTACTTGGAAGGCCCTGGATACACTCGGCAGGAGCGGTTTCTTCTACACTTCATCAGAAATTAAAGTTTGTCTGGGAAGGTCAAGTTGTGACGGTCAGCGGGGAAGAAGATATCTTCGTCAGTCATCTAGCCTCATTCAAATATGTGGAGATGGATGGCGAAATAGTCGAAACTCCATGTCAAGCTTTTGAGCCTTTGAAGTCCGAGCAAACATCCGCCGTATCAACTTCTCCTGAGGTGCCGAAGAAGGGGGTGTCCATAGCCTCTTATAAACAAGCGCGTGAATTAGTAGAGTCTGGAGTGCGAGAAGGGTGGGGCAGCCCAATCGAATTACCAGAGAAGAAGGACATGTTCGGGATTGGCTATCACCCTGGAAGATCTTCGTCTGAATCAAGTGCTAAAGATTGTCAGAGCCCAGTTACTTTCACAAGTGCGGGAGTAGTAAACTACGAGAACATCAGTGCTGTACAGGATGACATCGTCGATAGTGATTGTGACTTAGATGAATGGATCAGGCCTGCCGCTCCAGGAACTCAACTTAGCAACTGGACATCGGAAAGGCTTATTTCGGTCACTTCCTTCGAAGAGTAATAATGTTTTGTTTCTATTTTTCCTGTACTAAAGCACTATGTCTTACCCGGGGCATAGTGGCTCTTTGTAAGGGTTCATTTGTTCATTAACACAATCATTAATAAAATTGACGTTTCACATTCATTTCATGTTGTTCTCTGTCTTTCGTTTTTACTTTTGTTTTCAAAAAGAAAGAAAAGTTTTTAAAATGGCAATGTTTCTCAGTTTCTCAAGTTGTTGCTAAAGCCTTGCATGAATCATCATTCATGCAGGTGCTCGTCACCGGATCTTATCAATGACGACCCTGTTATGGCTAAGTATGACTTCGACAATCCAATTTATCAAGCCGATGAGGAAGGTGAAGAGGATTGTGATTTACCCGAAGAATTGGCCAGACTGCTCAAACAAGAAGAGAAGATGATTCAGCCGCATGAGGAAGATGTTGAAGTGATAAACTTGGGTACTGAAGAGGACAAGAAAGAAGTCAAGATCGGAGCAGCATTGGAAGAATCTGTCAAGACTCGTTTGATGGCCATGCTTCGAGAATACGTTGACGTCTTCGCATGGTCCTACCAAGATATGCCGGGTTTAGACACTGACATCGTGGTACACAAGCTACCTCTCAGAGAAGGTTGTCCTCCGGTAAAGCAGAAGTTGAGGCGTACACGTCCAGATATGGCAATCAAAATAAAAGAAGAAGTGCAAAAACAGTTTGATGCTGGCTTCTTGGCCGTGACTAGTTATCCTCCATGGGTTGCTAATATTGTGCCGGTTCCTAAAAAAGATGGCAAAGTCAGAATGTGTGTGGATTACAGGGATTTGAATAGGGCTAGCCCCAAAGATGATTTCCCTCTACCTCACATAGATGTACTTGTCGATAATACTGCTCAGTTTTCCGTGTTCTCTTTCATGGACGGATTCTCAGGCTATAATCAAATCAAGATGGCTCCCGAGGATATGGAAAAGACAACTTTCATCACTCCTTGGGGCACCTTTTGTTACAAGGTCATGCCGTTTGGTTTAAAGAATGCAGGAGCTACCTACCAACGGGCAATGGTGACGTTGTTTCACGACATGATCCATCATGAAATTGAGGTTTATGTTGATGACATGATAGCAAAGTCCCAGACGGAAGAGGAACACTTGGTCAACCTAGCAAAATTGTTTGACAGGCTTCGAAAGTTCAGACTGAGGTTAAATCCGAATAAATGCACCTTCGGGGTTCGTTCTGGCAAGTTGCTCGGCTTCATTGTGAGTGAACGAGGAATTGAGGTCGATCCGGCCAAAGTGAAAGCAATCCAAGAAATGCCTGAGCCGAAGACTGAAAAGCAAGTGCGTGGCTTCTTAGGGAGACTAAACTACATTGCACGGTTTATTTCTCACCTGACGGCCACGTGCGAGCCCATCTTCAAGCTTCTGAGGAAGAATCAGGCCATTAAATGGAATGAAGACTGTCAGCGGGCCTTCGACCGAATCAAAGAGTACCTGTTAGAACCACCAATCCTTATGCCTCCAGTGCCAGGGAGACCTCTGATTATGTATCTCACTGTGCTGGAAGGATCGATGGGATGTGTACTGGGTCAGCAGGACGAGTCTGGTCGAAAAGAGCACGCCATTTATTACCTTAGCAAAAAGTTTACCGATTGTGAGACAAGATACTCACTACTCGAGAAAACTTGCTGCGCTTTGGCATGGGCTGCTCGCCGACTAAGACAGTACATGCTAACTCACACTACTCTCCTAATTTCCAAGATGGATCCTGTAAAATACATCTTTGAGAAGCCGGCTTTGACAGGAAGAGTGGCCCGTTGGCAGATGATACTCACGGAGTATGACATACAATACACTTCACAAAAAGCAATCAAGGGTAGTGTGTTGTCAGAATACTTGGCCCAGCAGCCGATTGATGATTATCAACCCATGAGGTTTGAGTTTCCGGATGAGGACATCATGTTCCTCAAGTCGAAAGACCATGAAGAACCACTTCCGGAGGAGGGGCCTGACCCTGAATCCAGATGGAAGTTGATGTTTGACGGAGCTGTGAACATGAATGGGAGTGGAGTGGGTGCTGTTATTATCTCACCAGAAGGAGTCCACACACCTCTCGCCGCTCGGTTGACCTTTGAGTGTACTAACAACGAGGCAGAGTATGAAGCTTGCATCATGGGGATCGAAGAGGCAATAGACTTGCGAGTCAAGAACCTTGAGATTTTCGGAGATTCTGCTTTGGTGGTAAATCAGGTCAATGGCAAATGGCTAGTTCATCAAGCCCGCTTGATTCCTTACCGAGATTACGTCAGGAGGCTGTTAACCTTCTTTACCAAGGTAAAGCTGAGCTATGTTCCTAGAGACGAAAACCAGTTCGCCGATGCTCTCGCAACTTTATCATCCATGATTAAAGTATGCCAAGAGAATTTCGTGCCTCGAATTTTGATCTCTCGTCTTGAAAGACCGGCTTATGTCTTCGCAGTTGGTGATGGGGAAGATGACAAGCCTTGGTACCACGACATCAAACAATTCCTGAAAGCTCAAGAATACCCGGCTGGGGCATCCAGTAAAGATAAGAAAACTCTTAGAAGACTGGCGGGAGGTTTCTTCTTGAATCAGGATGGTGTGTTGTACAAACGGAACTTTGACATGGTGCTGCTCAGGTGTGTCGACAGACACGAGGCAGATATGTTAATGCAGGAGGTTCACGAAGGCTCCTTTGGTACCCATGCTGGAGGACATGCCATGGCCAAGAAATTATTGAGGTCGGGATACTATTGGATTACCATGGAATCCGATTGTTGCAAATATTCTCGTAAATGCCATAAGTGTCAAATTTATGCCGACAAGGTCCATGTGCCTCCGAATCCGTTGAGTGTCATGTCTTCACCATGGCCGTTCGCTATGTGGGGCATCGATATGATTGGAAGGATTGAGCCAACAGCTTCTAATGGGCATCGCTTCATCCTAGTTGCTATTGATTATTTCACAAAGTGGGTTGAAGCAGCTTCTTACACCAACGTCACTAAACAAGTGGTTGCTCGATTTATTAAGCGAGACATCATCTGCCGGTACGGAGTCCCTGAAAGAATCATTACTGATAATGGTTCTAACCTCAACAACAAGATGATGGCTGACTTGTGTCGAGACTTTAAAATAGAACACCACAACTCTTCTCCATATCGTCCGAAGATGAATGGCGCTGTTGAGGCGGCTAATAAAAACATCAAAAAGATTGTGCAGAAGATGGTTGTGACGTACAAAGATTGGCACGAGATGTTACCATTCGCCTTGCATGGGTATAGAACCTCAGTACGCACTTCAACTGGGGCAACTCCATTCTCATTGGTGTATGGTATGGAGGCAGTTCTACCAGTCGAAGTGGAAATCCCCTCATTGAGGTTGATGATGGACATCAAACTAGATGAAGCTGAGTGGCTCCGATCCAGATATAATCAATTGAGCCTCATTGAAGAGAAGCGTCTAGCAGCTGTATGCCATGGACAGTTGTATCAGCGACGAATGAAGCAAGCTTTTGACAAAAAGGTGCGACCACAGAGGTACATGCCAGGAGATTTAGTGCTGAAAAGGATTCTTCCTCCTCTCAATGATCACAGGGGCAAGTGGACACCCAACTATGAAGGACCGTTCGTGGTTAAAAAGGTTTTCTCAGGCGGAGCCTTAATGCTGACAACCATGGACGGAGAAGACTTTCCATCCCCTGTCAACGCAGACGCAGTAAGAAAATACTTCGTGTAAAAAGGACCCGCTGGATAAAAACAGAATAAAGATCCAGGCAAAAATGGGCATCCCGGCGAGCCAAAAACAGAATAAGAGGCTCGGGCAAAAGTTAGGGAAATTTTGAAAAAAAATGTACACCCGCTGAGTTGAAAAGCCACATCGGACAACTCAGGCAAAAAAGGGTATCCCGGTGGATTGAAAACCTGAAAGGGCGATTCACGCAAAAGAGGGATTAACACGAACGACTGCGATCTGCGAGATCCATGACCTACCTACAGTTGGGGCTATACTAAGGGTTGAAGATCAGTTCATTTACTTTTTCTCAAGAGGCAGAGCGAGCGGAGCGTCTTGAAGACATACGAGTCATAACCGGGTTGAGACTTGATGAGATCCATTTCTCACATTGCCAATAGGGTAGTTTTGTTTTTCTTTTAGTTGTTCCCTCATTCCAGGGAACTGCTTCCTTTGTATTGCCTATTCAGGGCCACCTTTCCAAGTCAATAAAAATTCCATTTTCAGTCAATTGGTTTGTTTTGCTTCTTTGTTTTTACTTTTTCATCTTGCATTGATTGATTGTGAAAACGTCTAGCAAATGGTAACTTGCGTTGTGTTATGAACATTTGAATGCTTTTCTAACTCGTGCAGGAGAATAGAAACATTTAATACAACTCTGAAAGGGTGCTGAGATACCTAGACAATGATTCATGCTATGAGCCTGGGGCAAGCGGGTCCCAAACTAATTCTCTATGTTGCAGGTACTATCGATTGTGTTCATGCAGGTACAGGTACTGGTGTTGCTAACAGAGCTAAAGATCACTATCCAGGATGGGCATTCCCTTTTGTTTGAGCAGAAACAAATGTCTCCTAGGGTGTTTCCAATCATTCCCATCCATGTGCCAGTTGAAACTTCACCCAGCAAGGTAGCAAAGAGTGGGTGCAATCCCCAAGCAGAAGTCTCCGTGCAGACAGGGGCAATTCTTAACAGCGTAAAGAGTATTTTGCCTCCCCAGCAGTTGCTTCCTCAGCAGTGTCATGCCTTTGGTTCCCAGGAAGTCCTCACTTCCCCATCAGAGTTCAAGAAGGGTCCACCTCCAGCAGGGTCTTGGTGCTCCAATCTCAAAGTCCAATTTATTTTTGGCAGTGGCGGCTATTCAGAGCCAGTGAATTATTAACAACTTTCCCCGCAGAGTTGTTTCCTCCTCATCAGGATGAGCCAGATCAATGCAGTGATCATTAGTTCCTCCCCAATCAAACTATCTGGGATACCTGCTTTCTCCTCATCGGGAGACCCCTTTGCATTTGCATTTGCATCCAATAATCATCATTACATTTGCATCCTCCAAAGCGTAGCATTTCCATCATTATGGAGCATTACGCCATAAATCCAAACATATGCATACCAGCATGGGCCAGTTTTGAGGTATATTACGTAAGACTTGTTACATCTCCAATCAGATTGAAGTATTCCCCACAGAATGCAATTCCGTTTCCCAGAGTGGTTACTGTTACCAAGTCTTGTTGCTATCCCCATTTGAGTCTTGTTTCAGTACAACAGTCTCATTTTTTTTTTTTTTTTTTTTTTGCGTCTCCGTTTCAGTACAACGGTTACGTCTTGGGCTCTCATTTAAGTACAACGATCCCGTTTATTTCGAGTCTCCATTTAAGTACAATGGTCTCGTATTTGAGTCTTGTTTCAGTACAACAGTCTCATTTTCTTTCGCGTCTCCGTTTCAGTACAACGGTCGCGTCTCAGGTTATCATTTAAGTACAATGATCCTGTTTGCTCGGGCTCTCGTTTAAGTACAACGATCCCATTTCATTCGAGTCTCCATTTAAGTACAATGGTCTCGTATTTGAGTCTTGTTTCAGTACAACAGTCTCATTCTTTCGCGTCTCCGTTTCAGTACAACGGTCGCGTCTCAGGTTATCATTTAAGTACAATGATCCTGTTTGCTCGGGCTCTCGTTTAAGTACAACGATCCCATTTCATTCGAGTCTCCATTTAAGCACAATGGTCTCGTCTTTGAGTATTGTTTCCGTACAACAATCTCATTTCCTCGTGTCTCCGTTTCAGTACAACGGTCACGTTTCGGGTTATCATTTAAGTACAATGACCCCGTTTCATCCCGTCCTATTTTCTTTTGAGTTGTCATTCGAGGATGTCATTCTTCCCAGCATATTTCCACTTGGTTCTATTTTCGCTACCTATTCAGAGGTCAAAATCAAAAAATATAAACAAATAAATGGGCATATGGCGTTCCCATTGCCTTCAGTGTGCAAATTTTCAGGTTTCATTTGGGTATTCAATCACTCCACGCCTTGAACATATAAAAGCCGTTGCAATTATTCGTTCAGGCTTGCAGATGATTGAATAGGGGCAGCTGTAATACCTCAAAATTTGCCCTCGTATTTATTCCCTCTATTGGCTCATCATTTTGCATTCATTAACATTCCTCATCAATTCATTAACAGCATACTAGTGCATTCCATTGTTTCATAAGGCATGCGATCGAAGCGTTTCCTTGAGATATGGATTTTCCTATTCCTAGGGGGCATATGTGGCTATTGCAATCAAGTTTAAGGTGAAGGCTGAATTCACATCGTCATGAACATATTCTTATCAGGGGATTTGCCGAGTTCTAGCATTTGTCACATTTGGAGGTTTCATCAGAAATGTTAGATTAAAAGGGATATTGGTGTGGACTCAGGGTTTATTTCCCTGACCACGTGTTATTCATTAAATTTTCCGTATGAAGGTTGTTCAAAGGGTTTCATGGTGAAGGTCATTGTCCATCAAGGTATCACGAGGATCTAATTGTCAAAAGTAAAGTCATGATTTTCTGTTGGCACTCTCAGGCATTATTCACATGGGGCTTATGTTGGTTGTTCGAAGTATGGATTAAGGGTTTTGGTGATGCAAGTGGATTAATTTGTTGCACGCACAATTTGATTACCCATTTTTCTTAAATCAATTACCATTAAGCTGGTTCTATAATCCACTTCTCTTGAAGCAATCCCATTATTGCATACTTTATTATTTTTATTATTATTATACTCCCTAAAGTTGTTATCATAAACCATAGTTCGTATTTCAAACACAAGACCCAATAATCCATTGCCAAACATCAAATTAAATATCCGTATTTTTATTCATGGCCCACCCAGATAATTTGACTTGTTGAGTCCATTTTGACACCCCTGCATACATTGCTGTTATATCTTTAGTTTAGACCGTTATGTTACATTGGCTATCGAACAAAGATCAATTATCAAAATTTGCAAGGACAAGCATGCTTTTGAAGAAAGTCAAAACAAGTATTCTAATTACCATTATCAACCACCAAGTACAATCCAGCATCCAAAAGCCAAAAGGGTACAATTAGAGGTTTTCTGACGGGAATTCCGTTATGTTATTTTGTACAAAAGTTTCCAAAAGAGTTTATTATAAATTTACAAGGTTCTACATACAAAATTGTTGCCTCATTATGCAAGTATCCTCATAATTATAATGTATTGTAACACATGAACAGAATTCCCCATTCCTTTGATTTCTCAGTTTTGAATTTCGTGTTGGGGTGTCCCGAAGCCGTTAGTCTTTTCACTTCCATTAGTGCTCCGAAGCGGGCAATTTGCTACAAGTAAGCTGCAAATTTTCTTTGTAACATTCATGATGCACCAGAATGTTGACAATAGAATACACAGGTTTCCGTTTGAATCGCCAAAGTTCCATCCGAATCTCATCAAATGGCGGCATGTACATGAAATCATAATTAAATAACTGAGTCAGAGAATAATAGCAAAAGTTTAATTCAATATTGATAACTTTCAGATTTTGAATTCAGGATATTGGGTGTTCATTTGTTAATCGGATTAAAACAATCAGGATCATCTGTTTGCAGTGTACAAGTAAAAAAAAGAGGAGGTCAAACGCAAAAGTGCAGTAAGGGACAGTAAAGGACCGCAACTCTAGTGAAGTAACCGTGTTTTAATGATAAAATTATAATCAGTTATGATGTTAAAGCAAGAAGGAAATTCATAAAGGAAAAAGGGGATCCTTAACCTGCAGTTTAGAAAACTCCGAAACTTAGATCTTCTTCATGTCTCCGTTGATCTCCGCTGACCCGTCAATAATCACAAGTCGTGATAGTACTGCAATTTTCATCAAATTCTCGCAATCAACTTCAGGCAATCATCAATCACGATGTCAAGTCGACAGCAACCTGTAACACAGAAGAAGCGCAGCATCAAGTTCAGTTATCCATCCAGCAAAAGCTCAAGTCGAAAGTTATAAGAATTGTGAAATTGATCGACAAGTAAAACAGCTTATGCAAAACTTCAAATGATTCAAAATACACACCATAACAAGTCATGGATCAAACTGTGGTGGAAGAACTAAAATTTTTTTTATCAGAATATAAAAGAAGGTTCATGCCAGCAGAGGTTCAGGAGCAGAAAACATAAACATCACACAAAGGCCCAGTTTCAATGCATCAGAAACAATAACTGAAAATCATCCTAACCAACCTATAACTGATTTCACAACAGAAAATAACTAAATCTAACCAACCCATAACCGATTTTTCTAACTAATTTTTACCTGAAGTTTCCAGAATCATCTTCAGTTCTGCTATAAATCAGAGGCATCAGTCTCTATCAGCTTCTCTTGACAACTTCACAATCCTCTCACCATTCTTCTCTTCTCTCTTCCAATACCTTTCTCCATAACTCCCTCCATCACAGGCCAGCTTCAAGCAATCTACGATCACCCTGCATCAATCTCCCTTTTCAACCCAGTTCTAGCACTCATCACCAATGTAGAGAACCTGCAAGAATATTGACATAAGGATGAGGATGCACCGGTTCTGCTCAATAACTCAGCCACGGCTATAACGTTGCAATCATAGCAACTCACCCCCTGCAGCCAATATCGTATCGGTTCAACGTCAAATCCGCGAACGACAACAAGAACCTGCGCAAATCATCACGAAGCACGAAAGATTAGGTCACGGTATACGATTCCGAAACAAGTTTAAGATCGCGAAATAGGAAGAAAATTCGCGGAATCATTGAGGCAAACAAGATATTGAATATTACTTGACGGGATTCTTTCTGGTTTTCGTCGAGGTTACGCTTGCACAGCCGTTACGCACCAAGGTACGAATTCATCCTTCCATTGTAGGAGATAACTGCTGTATCGTTGTTGTTCTTGACGTCGTTTAGTTTTCCTCTTTCGATTGCGGGAGAATGAGTGGGTGTCTGGCTAGATTGATTAGAAAGCATAAATGATGATTGTGAAGTCGAATTTGTGTCGGCGAAGGCCTTGATTTTCCGTTGAGATTATCGCGGCTTGGGTTTGCATTTGTTGAATTTGTGAAAGATCGTGACTAGGGATGGCTTACGACGGAGAAGGCGAATGAGTTGTGGTTTGTGGTTTCAATCGGCGAAGAGGGGGGAATTAGAATAGGTTTGTGGAGAGGATAAAGGGTGGTCCGGTCGGTGGGGGAACTCGGTGAAACGAAGAAGATGAAAGAGGGGGGTTTCGCGGCGATGTGAGGAGGCTGAGAAGAGGAACTAGGGTTCCTTCTTCAGATTGGGATTTCATTGATATTTTGTGATTAGGTTTTTATTATTGATTTTTAATTAATTTTGGGATAAGATTATATTGTTAATTCTTTTTTTTGGATTAATGACTTAATTTATTTGACGGTTTTATGATTTAATTCATCTATAAATATCACTAGTTATTATAATAGGATTAGTCATCTCATTAGCTTAAATCAAAATATTATTAAGATTTTTGGTTTAATTCTTTTATCAAGATTATTGGTTTATTTCTTTTTTTCAGATTTATTAGTTAAATTCTTTTTAGCTTATTAGGTAAAATCTTTAGAGAATGTTAATAGGATTAGCTTAATTTAAGATTTTAGAAAATATTAAATCAAGATTATTAAAATTTTATTCATTTTTTTAAATTAAGACTTTAGAAATTTTATCATAAACTTAATTAATTAGTTTTCTTTAATTAAGAATTCTATAAAAGAAATATTAGTTTAAGTTTTATTTAATCATGCTTCTTAATTAAGTTTTTTTAGGAAAATATTAGTTCAATATTTTCTAAATTAGGATTGTTAAAATATCATAAGGTTAGTTTAATTTCAAATTAAGATTTTTTTTTAGGGAAAAATATTATTATAAGTTAATGGTTTAATTGACTTCTAAATTAGGAATTTATAAAAAAAAAGAAATATTATAATAAAAGATTATATTTTAATTAAGATTTGTGGAGGTTTTTTTAAGATTAGTTTAATCTCTTTTATTAAGTCAAGATTTTTAGAAAAATATAATCATAGGTTAATTTGATAGTAGCTTAATTTCTAGAACCATGAGATTAATATTTAAGTCATTTCCTAGGATTAAGAGTTTATATAAAAATATTAGATTAAGATTTAATTCATTTTTAATTCAGATTTTTAATTAAGTATTATCATAAGAATTTAATCCATTTTTTTTTAGAATTTAATCCCTTTGTTGTAGATTAATTAAAAGATGTTTAATTTTGGCACCCCACTTTTAGGCCCAATATATAAAGCAACTAAGGAAATTGCTTCCTGAACCCCCATTCTCACTTCTTTTAGATTTTAATTCTATTTGGGCATAGTTTAGAAATAAATCCCCAAAAAATAGTAAAAATCATTAGGAAATTCTATAAAAATTCCAGTGGGCTATTAATTGATTTTAGAAATTTATGACATTTTTATTTTTCTGGAATTTATTTATTTTTGAATTAATTCTGAATTATTCTTGTATTTAACTTTATTGAATTTCTTCTTAGTAGGCTGAATTTTGTTTATTTTATTTAAGTAACTTCCATTAATCTTTTTGAGCCCTTCTTTTTTCTGTAATTAAAAGATCCCTAATAGCTCTTAGAATATTTTTTATGGAATTTTTAGGATTTTTTATCTTAGGTTTTGGTAATAAAATCCTTAGGAAATAATAGTTAATTCCTAGCTGAAAATAATTAATTGTTAGGCATAAAAAATAAGTATTTTTAGGATCCCTTTTAATATAATATTTTAGATAGTGTTAGGATCCCATAGTTTAATTTTCATAATTTTTCTAGAGGATTTAGTATTTTGTTAGAATATTAGTTTTAAGCTTAGTTAGGCATAATTTCCATTAGATTTAGGCCATTAGAAAAAATATAGTTCAATACATAAAAAAATAATAAAATAGTTTAGTTTAAGTTTAACCCTAGAATTAATATTAGACTTAGGTTTAGTTTAATTTGTTTTAGGATGAACATTAAGTTTGACTTAGATTTAACATTTAGGTGAATTTTCATTAGAAATAGAATAAATGAAAATAGTCTATATTTTTTATTCATGCCTTTAAGGCGTTTTTTTAGAAGTTTGTTCCTTATGCTTAACTTCATTTTTTTGATTATTTTGATCTTATAACTTGTATAGGTTTCCCATTTGTTCTTAGAATCAACTTAACTTCATTAAGAAGTAAGTTGAATTCTAATAGTTTTAAGTTTCCATTAGGAATAGAAAACCTCACTAACCACTAGGATCACTTTGTAAATACATAACACATTAGGATTGAGTCTTAGCCCATTAGATTTTTCCTTTTATCAACTTGAGTCATTCTTTCTCTTCTCATAAAGAAAAGCAATAAAACACTTAATAAAAACCGAACAATCTTGTACGACACGAGACTTTGTTGCGGAGTGTTTATACGCGTCCTGTTTCGGGGCGAGGTGTAAATACTTCCCGCGATGGATAGGTCTTAGTACAAGACAGTTCACAAACAAAAATTCAAAACACTTCTTTTAAAAAAGGACAAAAACAAACAATAACCGACTATCCTGCGGGAACTTCTCTTCTCATCTCATTCACTCATAACGCGAACTCGCGACTACTTGTCTCGCATGCAAGACGGTTAACGCACTCGTACCAGACGAGCCTGCAACATCTGAGCATAGACATACGCAGTTCCAGCTGTAAAAAACACAAACAAATAGTTCCCGCCTTAGTTAGGCGAACTACGTCGACTCTGATCCTCATTATCCCGATGAGGTACGTAGGCAGCGGGGTAGGGCCCGTTCGAGCACATTCTTTATTTTCCCTACATTTCTCCCATTCTTTTCCTTCCATTCTCTCTTTCCAGTTTCTCATTCCATTCCATTCCAGTTAGCGGTTTTATTCAGCAGCAGTTTTTCTTCTCACCCTTTGAAACAAAACAAGCAAGCGTGGATCCCGTCGGGTACGACGGACGATCTGGGGTGCTAATACCTTCCCAGGTCGTAACCGACTCCCGAACTCAGATCTTTGGTTCGCAAGGCCTTGTCCTTTCCTTCTTCCTCAGGTTTGTGCAACATTACCTTTCCCATTCTTTTCGGGATAAAAATGTCTGGCTGGCGACTCTACCTTTTCCGCGCCACTTTCGCGTTTGTACTAGGATGAAAATCCCGGGAGCGACAGGAATATGATCAAAACTCTGATTTTATCGTGTTTTTGGTAAAGAGCTCTAAAGAACAAATGAGAGGAAGCTTCGAGTCAGGGAGTTGCGAAGAACCTTGGAGAAGAGTATTAATCTTTGAAATTCTCTAAGGTATGGGGAGTTTTCATAATCTATTATAATTGTATAGGAATTGGTCTATGGGTAGATTAGTTTTGTATAAATTTTGGTGAGTTTTAGGATTGTTGACTTAGATTAAGTGTAAAAGTATAAATTGATGAATTAGGATGTGTCGCGGTGAGAATCGGATACCAAGCTATTGATTAAGCTTGAATCGCAAAACTTTTATGTTCACCACCGACTTTAATTTAATCCAAAGGGAAAAGGGAAAAAGATCGTAAAAACCCTAAATGAGGAGAAACTAGGTTCGGGGGTTGATTATACCTAGGGAAGGTGTTAGCATCCTAAGCATCCGCAGTATCCTACGGGAACCTCTTGTTAATATTTGTGTTATTGTTATTTATTGCTTGCTAAAATTATGGGAACCTAAGGTTTTATTTCTAATGGTGCTCGCACAACATCGCATCGATGCCTACGTATCGGGTATAGAATCAGAGCACTCGTAGTTCTCCTAAGGATTAACGAACACTTGGTTACGCTCAAGGTTCGCGGGGGAAGGTAAGTGTTATGGCAAACACTCACGTGACTTAGCAAAGTCACAAAAGTTGTAAAATAAAATAAAAATCCTAATGGTTAAGGTTGAAAAGGAACTAGGGATGGCTAAACTTCCTATGACATTGAGTCAACTGCAGGAGTTCTTTCCCTTTTGGATTGAAATGCGAGAAAAATGAAATAAATAAATGAGGGTGCAAGCTCCTAAGTCTAAGGCATAGGTTGCTACTTGCAAAAATAAACTGAATGAAGTAAATGGAAATACAAGATAAAAGGCTTAGTAACTGGGCTATGGCTCGATATATGGATCGAGAATGCTGAGGTGGAAAACAAACGCGGTGCGTCAATTTGTTTAAGTTAAAAGCTGTGAAGTGTAAGGAATGTGCAGATGGCGATCGTAAAACGACCGACTTACGTGTGTGAGTGAAGTGTATGTGAAGTTCACTTGGCGTTGGACCAAGAAAATAAGTTTGTTGAAATGGTTTCCGTTTTGTACACGCTTATTATTTCTTTTTCTTTTAACTTGACAAATTAGACGAAATACGAAAATAACAATCAAATTCAATCATCACCATATAACTAAATAAAGAGCGAGGAATACAATCATGCATTATGCAACTAAAATTAATCAAAAGACTATTATTAAATAAAAGTACTTGTAAAATTATTTAAATAATAACTTTAAAAATAATTAATATGGAAATAAGTTTTCTAGTTTTATTTTCTGAAATAAATTAAAAGAAAGAAATAAAAGAAATAAATAAATAGATAATAAAATAAGAAAGAAGAAGAAAAAAAAGATGAAAATTAGTTAGAAGGAAAATAAATGGGCCAATGTGAAATAAAAACAACATGGGTGTGAAAAGAAGAAGGCCCAATGGCAAATGGGTTGAGACCGGCCGGGTCGGGTATGACCTGGACCAGTTCGGTTGTTTCAGCAAGGAAAAAGAAACTAGGGTTCATGAAGCAGCCCTCCCCCTCATTTTATTTCCAGAAAAAGGAACAAAAAGCAAAAACTAAACACGACTGCCTCCTCTCAAACGCGGATCCTCACTTGTAACCGTCTCGGATTCACGCTCTCAAATCTCCCGCGGCTCTCACTCAGTTCCTCTTGGTCGTCGGCGGAACCCTCTCGGCGATGGCTTCCGTCTTCTCCTTCTCTCTCCGTCGCAAATTTCCGGTAATCTTCATGGCGACTGGGCGGCGGCGGCGGCTTGTGCGGGTCAAAGTGGATGAAGGTGGGTTGTGATTATTGAAGGGTGAACGAAACAAATCGCGATGGATTTGGGTGGTGTTGAACGGCGGAGTGATTCGGTGAGTTGTGTTGAGTGGTTTGTGACTGGCCGAAATGGGTGTTGCGGCGGAGTGTTTGAGATATGTGGTGATGGCGAAGCAGCTCAGTTTTGGTGCGTTGATGGTTCGGTGAAGCTTCACAGGTTTGAGTTTTGGCTATGGTGAAGGCGGTGGTTTTGGCCGAGGTGAGGTTATGGAGAGCTGATGGAGTTCTAGTTGAGTAGCGGATAGGTCATGTTTCGGTGGTTTGTTTCTTCCTGTCTCGATCTCGTAATGCTTCAGTTTGAGTTAGCAACTCGTCTCATTCTCAACCGGACTCCGATTTCAGATGTTCAGCTTTGGAGTGTCAGGTTCGCAATGGTTAAGTTTTTTTTTGTGTGAGCTGGAGATGGTGAATATTGTGAATGGTGAGCGGTTTCTGGTTTTTGGGCTTACGGTTGCGTTTTCGGTTCAGGTTCGAAAAAGGATGGTAGTGAGACGGTGAAGGTGATTTCGAATGGCTTCAGTTAAGGTGTTTGTAAGTTTCAGTGGGTGTTCATGGCTTTCTGGTGTTTGGTTCAGATTGAAAGGTGTTCGATGGATCGTTTTCTTTTTGTTCTGATTTCAGTTCTCTCCTTGCGACTTGTGAAAGTTTCTTCGGTAAGATGTAATTCAGGTCAGCGATTTGGAGAGTCCAATTTTGAGGTGAGTAAGCTGCGGTTTCTTTTCATTCACGGTGGTTTTCTGTTTCTGTTTTTTTTTTATTTTTTGTGATGTTTGTGATGGATAGGTGAAGGTTTTGATTTGTGAACTTTTTTTTCTGGGTTTTGTTTACAGTGGTGGTGAGTGTTTTTTAGAGTGGATTCGGCTGGTTGAGCGGAAGGTATTGAAGGGGATTTTGGATCTGTTTTGGCTATGGTTTGTTTCAAGTTGAAGTTGCGGATTCGCGGTTGAAGTTTTGAGATGGCGGTCCAGATGGATTTGTTTGGTCACAGGGTTTTGAATTTGATCATGTTCAGAGAATGCTTTTTGCTTTACAGGAAGAAATTATGGATGAAAAGGAAAACAAAATATGGAAATGTCTGTGTTGCTACTTGGTCCTGGCATGGTGCAGGGCTGCCTCTGTTTTATGTTGTAGCTTGTTTTTGTTGTGAAAAGGTGGCTGCTGTCTTTTGCTTTATGGTTTTTGTTTGATGTTATTTTTTTTAATTTTTGAAACTTGGTTTGTATGCAGTGAGGTGACGAAATGAAACTGAAAAAGAATCTAGCTATTCGGAATCGAAATCAAACCGTAAACATAAACATGGCCGCAAGAGGAATCAAACAAGATGAACAAAAATGCTGAAAAGAGATGAAGGAAAATGAGATATTACCGACCCGAAAGTTATCGGGGTGAAGAATCCGCAATGGTAAGTGTTGCTTCTACTCCTTGCTACTGCTGGTGTTGTGATGGATGAAGTGGTTTTTTTGTTGCTGAATTTTTGTTTGCTTTGTGTCAATCTTCCCTCTCTTGTGGTTTTTTGTTTGAAGTTGTGGCTGAATTTTTCTGTGATGTTTGATGAATGAAACAGTGCTAGCTTTATATGAAATGAATTAGGGTTTAGAATTTGAATTTTTGTCCTTGAAAACTTGTGGTTGAAGGGTTTGACAATAGGGGACAGATTCTGAACTTTGGTTGTAGTGGGAGGCTGTAGCAGGCTGTTTTGTGTGCTGAGTGCTGCTGTTTTTTCTGCTGTTTTGTTGCTGTTTTTTATGTTTGTTAGTGCCATGTCTTGCTGATTTTTACTATGTATATTGACACTTTGTTATGAGGAAAAAAAAGAGACTTACAATATGTAAAAATGAAATAATATGAATGCTGAATTTTAATAATGGTATGCTTGAATGAAATGGAACTTGAAATGCTTATGTAACACATATGGGGCTGTTTTGAATTAACATGAAGTTGGAAAAAATAATACTTGAAAATGAAAATGTTTTGAAATTTAAATATGTTTGAATGGAATAGATTGAATTTGAATGAGATGTGATGAATTTTTATGATTATGTATGAATTAGAACATGGATGCTAACTTGTTTTTTCTTTTTATTTCATGTGCAAATGGATGAATTGGAATGATGGATAAAAGGCCATGGAGAAAGAAGATTTTCATGCATGATTGGATATGAAGAAACTATGGATTTACTTGGAAATTAAAAAGATGTAACAATTAGTTTTTTTGGAAGTTTTGTGTACTTAAGCACTAGTTTAGAATGAAATTCTAATTATGTATGTAATACTAAAATGGATATGAACGGTATGTATGAATGTTATTATGATGAAATATTCAATTTAAATGTGACATGAGTGAATGGTTATAAAAAAAATGAATGTTCATGAATATATTTTAATTTAAAGTGAAATATGAATGCTTGAAAAAACTTGGGACAAAGTTGAACATTGTGAATAAGTCTTGAGAAAGGACATAACATGAATGCAAAATAAAAATAAATATGAAACGACATTGAATTTTAAATTTGGAATGAATTTGGAAATATGGAATAGAAAAATGAAGTATGGATTTAAAATTGGAACTTTGAAACTTGAATAAAACTTGGAGAAACTTTGGAAGTTAGATTTTGAACTTGAAACTTGAAATTGAAATTGGAAGTTGTAATTAAAAATAGAAATAGTTTTGAAAATGAATTAAAAATTAGAATTTAGAAATTGAGATAAAAATTTAAAAACTTGAAAATAGAATTTTAAAAAAATAGAAATAGAAATAAAGATTAAAATTAAAACACAAAAAAAAAATGAATTAAAAAGTATAGAAATAATAAATAGACATTTAATTAAAATGGAAGCTTGGAAGTGACAAGAAATTAAAATAAATAAATAAATAGCTTGAAAATGAGCTGAAAGCAACAAAAAATTAAATCTTGTAATTTCTCTTCTAAATGCAATGAATGTATTATGCGAGCAGTTAGGGGTAAAATTTGGGGTGTGACAGTTGCCCCTATTTAAATAACTTTACCAGATGGCGTGAATGACGAATAGACACTCAGGCGATCAGGGTGAAAGGTATTTAAATATATAAATAACCGGAAATTTTGCCCCTAAACGCAATGTTATGCTGGACTAACAAACTATCTAACTCTGTAACAACTATGCAATGAATGATGATTATGGTATGAATGATTAGAATGAGATAAATCGACGACCACAAGCTAAGACTCACTGGAGATGACATACACTGGGGATAAAGAAGCGAAAACGGGAAGTATTCAAAGTGATAAATCAACAGGTTCAAGTGTAACTGTTGACACTAAGAATAACAAAAGACGGGAACAAAAGGAAATCCAAAGCGTTGGATCAACGAACACAGACAAAACAAAATAAAATTCAAAGTGACTGCACAGTGGCTCGATGCGACCAACTGACACCAAGAAAACAAATAAGACAAGGAAATAAATCGAAGTGGTAGATCAATGGCTCTATGCGACCAAATTGACTTTGAGAAATAAAAAAGCAACAACATATTCAAAGTGAATGCGCAGCGGCTCGATGCGACCAACTGACACCAAGAATACAACAAAATAAACATTCAAAGTGAAGGTGCAGCGGCTCTATGCGACCAATTGTCACTGAAAATGATAAACATAATATTCAAAATGAATGCGCAGCGGCCCGGTACGACCAACTGACACTAAGAATACGACAAAATAAACATTCAAAGTGAATGTGCAGTGGCTCTATGCGACCAACTGTCACTGGAAATGATACAATATTCAAAGTGAATGCGCAGTGGCCCGATGCGACCAACTGACACTAAGAATACAACAAAATAAACATTCAAAGTGAATGTGCAGCGGCTCTATGCGACCAACTGTCACTGGAAATGATACGATATAATATTCAAAGTGAATGCGCAGCGGCCCGATGCGACCAACTGACACTAAGAATAGAAACGACACAAAATTCAAAGTGAATGCGCAGCGGCTCGATGCGACCAACTGACACCAAGAATAGAAATGACATAAAATTCAAAGTGAATGCGCAGCGGCTCGATGCGACCAACTGACACCAAGAATTCAACAAAATAAACATTCAAAGGGAATGTGCAGCGGCTCTATGCGACCAACTGTCACTGGAAACGATAAACGTAATATTCAAAGTGAATGCGCAGTGGCTCGATGCGACCAACTGACATCAAGAATAGAAACGACACAAAATTCAAAGTGAATGCGTAGCGGCTCGATGCGACCAACTGACACCAAGAATTCAACAAAATAAACATTCAAAGGGAATGTGCAGCGGCTCTATGCGACCAACTGTCACTGGAAACGATAAACGTAATATTCAAAGTGAATGCGCAGTGGCTCGATGCGACCAACTGACATCAAGAATAGAAACGACACAAAATTCAAAGTGAATGCGCAGCGGCTCGATGCGACCAGCTGACACTAAGAATAACAACAAAAAAATTCAAAGTGGAAGCGCAATAGGTTCGAGACCTATTGACACTAAGAATATAAGCCAAGATACACTCAAAGTGAATGCGCAACAGGTTAGAAAAACCGGTTGACACTAAGAATGATAAAGATAAAGCAGTCAAAGTATTCAAAATGGTAAATTAGCAGGTTCAAATGTAACTGCCGACACCGAGGATAAGGAAGGAAATCACATTGATTTAGTAGTGGCTTTATGCGACCAGCTAGCATTGGGGATAGAATCCAAATCAACCAAAGACAGATCAACGGCTCTAGGCGACCGGCTAACGCAAAAAAGTAACAACAAAATATGTTGGGGTCTTCAAATAAGATAAAACACCCAACCTCTGGAAATTCCTTCAGGAACCATCAGGAGAAAGGTACAAGTATGTGCCAAAATTAAATGGACTTGGATTTTAAGCAGAAGGTTTCAGGACCTGCTTAAAAGATTTGTGCCAATGACAATTAGACTTCAAGGAGATATTGGTGGTCATAAAGACAAATACAAACCACACTTAGAATTCCACGGGGGACACCAGCAATTACTGGGGACAAAAACATTGGTAAACCAAACTTTGGGCACCAACAACAATGGAGTCAAATTGAGCACTAATGATATATGGACTTGGAGTTAGACAGACGGCAACTGGGGAAAGACAAATGCTAATGTCCAATGCGCATGATTTGAGCATGATGCGAATGATCATGATATGCAAATGTTGACTCTAAAGAGACAAAGAGTTTTGACAAGACTCAAATAGGGAGTAGGCTCTCAACACCAATACTTAGATGAGCAATATGAAAAACACTGAGGAGATGTCTTCGAATTGGAAATCATGTTTGGCCCAAAGATCCATCCAAGAATGTTATCAGTTTTGACTTCTATGGGGATTTCTGTAATAATAGTATAAAAGTGTTGTTGCAAACCAGGACTTCTTGGGGAAACAGAAGGTTTTTTCCAATTTTCCCAAAGTCAAAGAAACTTGAAAGTTTTTCAGCATGTTTTCAAAAACATTTCCTTAAGAAAAAAACTTGTCATTTTCAGAGTTAAATTGTAATCAAGTGATGGCATTTTGCATAACAAAAGAAAATAAGAGGTTGAACAACAAAATTCATAGGCAAAGTTTGTATTTTATTCAAGAATGGTAGCTTGCTAATGGCAAAAACTCCATGGGAAATTACAATTTGAAAATGGCAATGGGGAAAGGTCTACATTGAATCCAACGACCACTACAATCCCTAATAACTAAGACTGCCCGACACCTTGCTTCTGACAAGAGCAAATGGATTGGTCTTCCATTATGATTATTCAATACTGGTAAACACCATCTGATACAGTCAAATGCCTTTGTCCCTAACTTTTGCCTGGACCGCCCTTTCGGGTTTTCAATCCACCGGGACGCTCTTTTTTGCCTAAGCCGCCCTTTCGGGTTTTCAACTTAGCGAGCTCTTATTTTTCATTTTTATCCCTAACTTTTGCCTGGATCTCCTTCATAGGTTTTGATCCACCGGGATACCCATTTTTGCCTAGGTCGCCATTTCTGGTTTTCGACCTATCGGGTTTTATTTAGGCATAATATTTTTTGACTGCATCAGAATTCACCGGGTGTTTCAGCTGTTCACTGTCCATAGTTGTAAGGATTAAGGAACCTCCGGAAAATGCCACCTTCACAACATATGGGCCTTCATAGTTAGGACTCCATTTTCCACGAATGTCTTTGTGGACTGGCAAGATTTTCTTGAGTACAAGATCTCTTCTTTGAATTCTCGGAGACGGACTTTCTTGTCAAATGCTCTCTTGACGCGCTTTTGGTACAACTGGCCATGGCACATGGCGGTCATTCTCTTCTCGTCAATAAGATTCAGTTGGTCAAATCTGTTCTGGACCCACTCAGCTTCCTCCAGTTTGGTTTCCATCAAGATTCTCAAGGATGGTATCTCTACTTCGATAGGGAGAACTGCATCCATCCCGTACACCAGAGAGAATGGGGTTGCCCCCGTTGAAGTGCGAACTGATGTTCTGTATCCGTGTAAAGCATATGGTAATATCTCGTGCCAATCTTTGTAAGTTTTTACCATCTTCTGCAGAATCTTTTTGATGTTCTTGTTTGCAGCTTCAACAGCTCCATTCATCTTCGGACGAAACGGAGAAGAGTTATGATGTTCAATCTTGAATGTCTCACACAACTCTTTCATTGTTTTGTTGTTCAAATTGGTCCCATTATCTGTGATGATTCGGCTCGGGATCCCATAACGACAGATAATTTGGTTCTTGATGAAGCGGGCAACCACTTGCTTTGTCACATTGGCGTAGGAAGCTGCTTCTACCCATTTGGTGAAGTAATTAATTGCGACCAAGATAAACCGATGACCATTGGAAGCTTTCAGGCTCAATTGCCCCTATCATGTCAATGCCCCACATTGAGAAAGGCCAAGGTGATGACAGAACATTCAAAAGTGTTGGAGGTACGTGCACCTTGTCGGCATAAATCTGGCATTTATGACACTTCCTGGCATATTTGAAACAATCTGATTCCATGGTCAACCAGAAATATCCAGCTCTCAAAATCTTCCTGGACATGGCATGTCCATTGGCATGTGTTCCAAATGATCCTTCATGGATTTCCTTGATCAATAAGTCTGCTTCGCGCTTGTCCACACATCTGAGCAGAACCATATCATGATTTCTATTGTAAAGTACATTGTTGCTGAGGAAAAATTTGGACGCCAATCTTCTTAAAGTCTTCTTGTCTAGATTTGTTGCGTCAGCTGGGTACTCCTGATTCTGCAAATAGTTCTTGATGTCGTAGAACCACGGTTTCTCATCAGTTTCTTCTTCGACCAGTAGACAGTAGGCTGGTGCAGTTCTTCGCTCGATTGTAATGAGTTGAGCTTCATTAAGAAATCTGACTTGAAACATAGAAGCCAACATAGCCAAGGTGTCTGCTATTTGATTCTCTGCCCTTGGAACGTGATGAAAAGTGACTTCATCAAAGTATTTGATCAATTCCACAATGTGGGCACGGTATGGGATCAACTTCTCATCCCGGGTCTCCCATTCACCTTTGACTTGGTATATTACCAAAGTTGAGTCTCCATATACATCAAGAATCTTGATTCTGGTATCGATTGCAGCTTCGATACCTAAAATACATGCTTCATACTCTGCGATGTTGTTTGTACATTCAAAGCACAATCTAGCCGTGAAGGGAGTATAACCACCATCAGGATTCATCAAAACAACCCCTACACCATGCCCCATGTAGTTAGAGGAACCATCAAACATCATCTTCCAACGAGAACCTGGCTCGGGACCTTCATCTGGACCTGGAACTTCACAGTCCTTTATCAACATAATGTCTTCGTCCGGGAAATCGAATTTCAAAGGTTCATAATCTTCGACAGGATGATCAGCAAGGTATTCAGATAAAACACTGCCTTTAATAGACTTCTGGGTTACATACTGGATATCATATTCGGATAACAACATGTGCCAACGGGCGAGTCTTCCAGTCAAAGCAGGCTTCTCAAAGATGTACTTTATTGGATCCATTTTCGAGATCAACAAAGTAGTGTGACAAATCATGTACTGCCTGAGGCGTCTGGCCGCCCATGCCAAGGCACAGCAAGTTTTCTCTAAAAGCGAATATCTGCTTTCGCAATCTGTGAACTTCTTGCTTAAATAATAAATGGCGTGCTCCTTACGACCAGTTTCGTCTTGTTGGCCTAATACGCAACCCATAGATCCCTCGAGCACAGTCAGATACATGAAAAGAGGCTTCCCTGGGGTAGGTGGGATCAAAATAAGGGGTTCCTGTAGATAAACCTTAATCTTCTCAAAATCCAGTTGACAATCAGGACTCCACTCAATTGCTTAATTCTTCCGGAGTAACTTGAATAAAGGCTCACAAGTAGCAGTCATATTGGAGATAAATCTGGAGATGTAGTTCAATCTTCCAAGGAAACCTCTGACTTATTTTTCTGTTTTCGGAGCTGGCATCTCTTGAATTGCTCTGACCTTATCTGGATCTAATTCAATTCCTTGATGACTAACAATAAAACCAAGTAACTTCCCTGATCGGACACCAAAAGTACACTTAGCTGGATTCAGACGCAGTTGGAACTTTCTGAGACGCTCAAATAACTTCAAGAGATGATTCAAATGATCCTCCTCACTCTGTGATTTGGCAATCATATCATCCACATAGACTTCTATCTCTTTATGCATCATATCATGGAAAAGGGTGACCATTGCCCTTTGATAAGTGGCTCCTGCATTTCTGAGACCAAATGGCATAACCTTGTAACAATAAGTGCCCCATGGTGTGATGAATGTAGTCTTTTCCATATCGTCAGGATCCATCTTGATCTGGTTGTATCCTGGAAACCCATCCATGAAGGAGAAAACAACAAATTTAGCAGTGTTGTCAACCAAAGTATCAATATGCGGAAGAGGGAAATCGTCCTTCGGACTGGCTTTGTTCAAATCCCTATAGTCCACACACATTCTGACTTTGCCATCCTTTTTAGGGACTGGCACAATATTAGCTACCCACTCCGGGTACTTCGCAACTGCAAGGAATCCCGCATCAAACTGCCTTTTGACCTCTTCTCGAATCTTCAGAGCCATGTCTGGTCTTGTTCTTCGAAGCTTTTGCTTTACTGGAGGACAATCTGGTCGAAGAGGTAACTTGTGGACCACTATGTCTGTGTCTAAACCGGGCATATCCTGATATGACCATGCAAACACATCCGCATATTCTTTGAGAAGCTTGACCAACCTTTCTCTGACATCTGCCCCAAGTGTTGTACCAATCTTGACTTCCTTCTTGTCTTCATCAGTGCCAAGATTGATGGTCTCTACCTGCTCCTTATGTGGCTGGAGCTCTGTGTGCTCATACTCAACTAATCTTGCCAGTTCTTCGGGAATGTCACAATCTTCCTCACTTTCATCTTCCGCTTGGTAGATGGGCGAATCAAAGTTAGGAGAGAATGTAGAGTCATTGGATTCAACAAGGTTTTCGTTTATTCTGCATATGATAATGATTTGCTTTTATTAAAAGTGAAAAATAGAGAAATGCAAGAGAAAAAGCTTTTTATTGGTTTTGAAAGATTGCCATTTTCTTTTAAAAGTGAAAAGAGAGAAAAACAGTAAATGATCAAAATAAGAGTTTAACAAAATGCCTTCATTGGTAATAACTTTAAAAATGAGAAGGGGCCCTACAAAATACTCCCATAGCCTTGGGCAGAGCTAGGGAACTTTGAAAACACTTAAAAAAACAATAAATTACTTTGACAATGGAAAAAACTCTGGGATCTCGACTGCTTCCCAATTGCCCAAGGCTTCTTCACACTGATACACCAAATGATTCACATCTTCATCTTCAGAACCTCCATCAATTGCATTGACCTGATAACCAGCACTGGAAAACACCTCTTGGATGGTCTTTGGACGTCCTTTAACGGAGGTTGACGCTCCTTCCTTCACATAAGTTGGTTTGTAACCCAACCCGCAACGATCTAGCTTCTGTTTGACTTCAATGACATCACCCCAACCTTCATAGCTTCTTTCTTCAATGGTGGAAATGGTACTCTTCAGCGATGCAAAAGATGGGATACCCTTCCTTTTTGGTTCCTCTACTTCCAAAAGGACAGCATTGGCTATCTCAAGAGCTTGGAAAGAAGTTTCCAGAGCATCTTCATCAGCCTCAATATAGCTAAAGGATGAAAGGTTGCTAACCATGAGATTTTCTTCCACAGACACGGTTACCAGCTTATTATCAACTACAAACTTCATCTTCTGGTGTAAGGTAGAAGTGACTGCCCCAGCAGCATGGATCCAAGGTCTTCCCAGCAAACAACTGTAATTGGGGTTAATGTCCATAACCTGGAAAGTGATTTTGAACACCTGTGGCCCAATCAAGATCGGTAAGTCTACTTCTCCAATAACAGTCCTCCTTGACCCATCAAAAGCTTTCACAATCAGTGCACTGGGCATCATCTCTGCCCCTTGATAAGATAACTTGGCAAGCGTTCTTTTCGGCAAAACATTCAATGAAGATCCTGTATCCACAAGAACTCTTGCTAAAGTATCCTCCTGACATTTTACAGATATGTGGAGAGCACGGTTATGGTCCAAGCCTTCTTTTGGAAGATCCTCCATACTAAAGCTGAGATTGTTACATGCAGTGATATTGGCAATGACTCCATCAAACTGATTCACTGTTATATCATGTGTAACATGGGCTTGGGCTAGTAATTTCTGGAGAGCACTCCGATGGGCCGGCGAATGCATAAGAAGTGATAGGATAGATATTTTGGAAGGCGTTTGATGTAGCTGATCAATAACCTTATAATCACTCTTCTTAATGATTCTGAGAAATTCTGCATCCTCTTCTCCCAAGACTACCCCTTTATCCTGGTTGACAACAGCTGGAATGACTTCTTTAGGCGGAACCGTATTGGCTTGCTGAGTATAAACACGACCACGGCGAGTTAAACGACCTGCACCCGCTATGTCAGCACTTGCCACTTTTGAACCTTCCTTCTGACTAGCTTTATCAATCTTCTGATGAACTTTCCCTGTATCATACTTCCATGGAACTGCTTTAGTGTCTTCATAAAGGAAAGGGTTACTCCTTTGTTCAAACCTTGGCTCAGGTATATTGAAAATGGGCATCACAGGCTCTGGCATATTAAAGATGGGTTGAACTCTTGAGGACTCAGGCAGGTTAAACACTGGCACCAAGGTGGAATCAGATTCAGGCAAGTTGAAAATGGATTCAATCACTGCCACTTCATTCCTCTTCACATGACCGCTTACTGGTAAAGCACCCAGATTAATCAAATTTTGAACGTCTTTTAAGACCAATTCACATCCCTTTGGGTTATTTGCACAAGCTTCACAATTCTTATGACAGTTCTTCAACATACCCACTTCTACTAACTTCGCATGGAAGTCTCTAAGCGGGGTCTTGATCTCTGTGGCGTTGAAAATCAAACCTTCGTCAGACTCATCAACAATTGCATTTATGGACCCGTGCTTGGGTAAAGGATTATCTTTGACATTCGGACCAGTATTCCCAAATGACAGAATGTTCTTCTCCATCAAATCTTTCACTATGTACTTCAAAGCATAACAACCCTCCAAATCGTGCCCTGGGGCACCTTCATGGAATAAACAGTGGGCATTTGAGTTTTAATTTGGTGGGAGCGGATTTGGTGGAGGACCCAAAGGCCTTGGAGTAACCAAACCTTTCTTCAGCAGTGAAGGATATAATTCAGTATAAGTCATAGGGATTCGAGGATTAGGAGGCCTTCCTCCTGGTCTTCTATTCTAAAAGTTGGGATTCGGATGAGGAGCTGGAGTCCTCTGCTGGTAGGCTGAAGCATTGGGCGCTTGTTGATAGCCTGGATTGTTAAGCATTGGTTGATAACGTGGAACTACTGGAGCCGTTTGCTGATACATCGGTACTGCTTGAGTTGGCCGATACATCGGGACTTGTGGATTATATGACGGTTGAACCGCCGCTACATAAGGATGTTGGGCATACTGTGGTGGATGAGCATACTGCTGTTGAGCCATAGGTGGAGGTCTCTGCCAAAGCGGATTTCTTCTTTGACTTGTCATTATTGCATTTGTCTCGCCCTCTTTCTTCTTGTGGAAATTACTGGTAAATTTCTTGACATTACTTCCACTACCAGTGTTGGTACTGCCAGATGCACCACTCATCTTTCCACTTTTCAAACCAAGTTCAACTTTGATTCCCACGACTACAAGGTCAGAGAAGCTAGCAGTTATGCTCCCCACCATTCTCTCATAGAATTCTGGTCGCACAGTGTCAACAAACCAGTCAGCTAATTCTCTTTCAGTCAATGGGGGCTCTACTTGAGAAGCGGTCCCTCTCCACCTTTGAGCATATTCCTTAAATGATTCAGAATCTTTTTGTGACATACTCAACAGTTGCCTCCTATCGGGAGCAAGGTCCATATTGTATTTGTATTGCTGGATGAAAGCATCTGCCAAGTCTTGGAAACTGCGAATCTTCGACTGGTCTAGCGTTAGAAACCATTTGGAGGAGATTCCCTTCAGACTGTCCTGGAAGCAGTGGATCATTAATTTATCATTGTCCACTTGCGCAGCCATTCTTCGATAGTACATCAAGAGATGGTTCTTAGGACAAGTTGCACCCTCATACATATCAAAAGTGGGTATCTTGAATTTTGGAGGTATTACCAATCCAGACACCAGACACATCTCTCTAGCAGCGGCCCCAAAGATCTGGTCACCTTAAATCGCTCTTAACCTTTTTTCAAGGGTATCAAAATTCTCTTGCATCCTCTCATGTTTCTCGTCTCCGTTTTCAGACATATCGGGCGCGTCATACACCTGATGGTCATTAAAGTATGGTTGGGCACGGGTGTGCACAATGTCTGGTGTAAAATTAGCAACTGCATGGTTCTCTTCATTAGTCACAGGAATAGTCTGTTGAGCAGCAAATCCTTGAGGAGGAGGCACAAAACCTTGGGAAGGAAATGCCATGCCCTGAGAAGGAGGTGCGAAACTTTGAGAAGCTAAGCCTTGGGAATGAGGGAAGAAACCCTGAGCAGCAAGTCCTTGGGAAGAAGGAAAGAAACCCTGAGCAGCAAGTCCTTGAGAAGAAGGAATGAAACTTTGAGAAGCAAAACCTTGAGAAGGAGGGAAGAAACCCTGAGTAGCAAGTCCTTGGGAAGAAGGAATAAAACTTTGAGAAGCAAAACCTTGGGAAGGAGGGAAAAAACCCTGAGCAGCAAGTCCTTGGGAAGAAGGAATAAAACTTTGAGAAGAAAAACCTTGAGGAGGAGGAACGAAACCATGAGGAAGCCCAAAAGGAGGCCAGGTCACAGGGGTAGTGACTGATGATGTAGGCTCAGTCGTTGCAGTGACAATTTCTGACACTACAGTTTGTTGGGTATCCATCTTCGCTCGAATGACCTGCAACATTTCCATCATCTGACCCATATTTCCACGAATATCAGTAAGCTCCTCATTAACTCTGTCCATCTCTAGGTCTCTTTCAGCCATTCTCTTTCTGGCTTGAGCTCGAGTGTAGTATTTGCGTGAGAGCCTCAGTGTGAAAGCTGAATTGAGAGCAGATGACGGGAATGAGTTTTATATGAAAAATGCAAATGAAATGCCAAATGTATGAGTGCAATGCGAAAAATAAATTTTATTCAAGGAACTTAAGAAACAATTTGCAAATACCAAGGAAAACATAATAATCAAAGGACATGATTTCATTAAATTCAAAAAGTGATACAAAGTCTTGAGTACATCTTCAAAAATCCCAAACAAAGCTTAATAAAGACAAAGACAAAGTCCTAAGGAGATTCTCCTAAAAGCCTCAAGTTGAGCTTCTCGATTTGTGCCTTCATCTGAGCCCTTTCAAGCATAAGTTGATCCACGATCGACTTCCAAGAAGTGTCCCCTTGAGTGCTGGAGGAAAATAAATCCTTTTGCGCTTTCCTTTTCTTGTTGGAGAGCTCTTCTTCTTCCTTCATCTTCAGCTGTCTTCTAAGTTCTTCATTCTCACTACTGATGATCTGATGTCGATTCTTCCATGCATTCTTCTCTCGAAGCTCTTTCTCCAAATCAATCTTCAGCTTCTCTGCATCGTCCATAAAGATTAGAATGGGTTTCTTGAAGGTCATAGGATCCTGGCGAGGGTAAGGCATCTTCAGACTGATTGCCCTATCTCGTACCCATTAGAGATAGGGTTCCATAGAAACACAATTCGGCTTTCCCAAGCTACTCCTCCCCTTCCTATGGATGTACTTCCAAGCTTGTATAATATGTTTCTTGAGCTCTGGTTCTTCGTCATCCTTAAAGAAAATTCCTTCCACTTCAACACTCTTAGGTTTGTCCTTCAACGGATACCCGAGTTGGCGGCGAGCCAAAACTGGATTATAGCTGATTCCTCCCTTAGTGCCAAGAAGAGGTACATTAGCAAAATCACCACAGCTATCAATAATCAATGCTCCATCATAAACACGATTGTACCAACTAATGTCAGAGTGGGTAAGAGACATGATCCTTTGTGACCACCACAAACCATCCTTAAGGTTCCAAAATGAAGCTGACTTAGGCAAGTGCGAAATAAACCACTCGTACAGCAATGATGCACAACAAGTAATCATCCCTCCCTTATGGAGATTCCTCAAATGGATGGAATGGTAAGTGTCTCCGAGCAAAGTAGGGACCGGGTTCTTCTTCAGAAATATTTTGATGGCGTTCAGGTCTACAAAGTCTTCAAAGTTTGGAAAAAGTAACACTCCATATATTAGCAGAATAAAGGTCGCCTCAAAAGCTTTCATATCCTTCACACTAACAAAATTCTTGGCCTTTTCTACCAAAAACTTTGTAGGGAATCCAAAAATCTTTCCTTTATATGTCATATTTGCCTTGACCTCAGGAACACTCAAATATGTTGCCTTTGCAATCTCCGCTTCTTCAGGGTCCTTTTCTAGAACAGGGAATGGAAACTCATCCTTAACACGTGATCCCACCAGAAATGAATACTCTTCCAAAGTAGGCGCCAATTGGTAATCAGGGAACGTAAAACAATGGTAGAGAGGATCATAAAACTGGAGCATCACAGAGAGCAACCTTCCATCCCACTCAGTCTTAAGTAAGGCTAAAAGTCTCCTATGCTTCTCCATGAAGGCTTCTTGATCCAAAACCAAATCTCTTAATTTCCTTAGGTCTTCGAGTTTGGGAGTTTTGAATGTGTACTTGACAGTCTTTCTTCTTCCAAAGTCCATGATGATTCCTACGATATTTGCAAAGATAGAGTTTCTGAGTTCCTTGAATAAATTGGTAAAAATGATGCTTCATGATGCGTGAATGCAATGAATACACAAACACAAACAAGGCTTAGGTTCAAAGCTTGCATGAGGTCGAAGGTTCAACCCTCCCAAAAGGTATGTACTATGAGTTTATTTGTACCTGTACAACGGGCTTTAAAAGTTCCCAGAATCATTGTCCCATCTTTCGGATATTACCGACTTCCCAACTCAACTTGATAATCAATAATATTCTCAAGAGAGTCTCATCTGAGTGTAGTATCGCGTATCAACTATTTCGGATTTGCACCCTCATAGTCATCGCATTACATCCCTAAAAGGCCAAGTGGGGGTAAATGTTCTACGGTCCTCAGCATTGATGGCTCTCAGGTCGAATATAGTAATGCTTTCACGACTGAACTCGATCAACAAAACTACATCCGAGGAGGCCTCCGCTGAGTGGTGGTGTCTCAAGTCAACTTGGTCGGGACTCAACTCCCTACAAGCCTTCTTAAATATACCACCGTCCTATCTTATTTTGCACTCAAGTCTGGGTTAGGACTTATCTCACCACACATGGAGCACCCAACAAAAATCCCAAATAATAACAAGCAATACAACAACAAATATACAAATATACAAGGTGGGCTTAACCCTCAAAAATAGATCTCCCCAGTGAAGTCGCCATTTCTGTCGTGGTGAGAATCGGATACCAAGCTATCGATTAAGCTTGAATCGCAAAACTTTTATGTTCACCACCAACTTTAATTTAATCCAAAGGGAAAAGGGAAAAAGATCGTAAAAACCCTAAATGAGGAGAAACTAGGTTCGGGGGTTGATTATACCTAGGGAAGGTGTTAGCATCCTAAGCATCCGCAGTATCCTACGGGAACCTCTTGTTAATATTTGTGTTATTGTTATTTATTGCTTGCTAAAATTATGGGAACCTAAGGTTTTATTTCTAATGGTGCTCGCACAACATCGCATTGATGCCTACGTATCGGGTATAGAATCAGAGCACTCGTAGTTCTCCTAAGGATTAACGAACACTTGGTTACGCTCAAGGTTCGCGGGGGAAGGTAAGTGTTATGGCAAACACTCACGTGACTTAGCAAAGTCACAAAAGTTGTAAAATAAAAAAAATTCCTAATGGTTAAGGTTGAAAAGGAACTAGGGATGGCTAAACTTCCAATGACATTGAGTCAACTGCAGGAGTTCTTTCCCTTTTGGATTGAAATGCGAGAAAAATGAAATAAATAAATGAGGGTGCAAGCTCCTAAGTCTAAGGCATAGGTTGCTACTTGCAAAAATAAACTGAATGAAGTAAATGGAAATACAAGATAAAAGGCTTAGTAACTGGGCTATGGCTCGATATATGGATCGAGAATGCTGAGGTGGAAAACAAACGCGGTGCGTCAATTTGTTTAAGTTAAAAGCTGTGAAGTGTAAGGAATGTGCAGATGGCGATCGTAAAACGACCGACTTACGTGTGTGAGTGAAGTGTATGTGAAGTTCACTTGGCGTTGGACCAAGAAAATAAGTTTGTTGAAATGGTTTCCGTTTTGTACACGCTTATTATTTCTTTTTCTTTTAACTTGACAAATTAGACGAAATACGAAAATAACAATCAAATTCAATCATCACCATATAACTAAATAAAGAGCGAGGAATACAATCATGCATTATGCAACTAAAATTAATCAAAAGACTATTATTAAATAAAAGTACTTGTAAAATTATTTAAATAATAACTTTAAAAATAATTAATATGGAAATAAGTTTTCTAGTTTTATTTTCTGAAATAAATTAAAAGAAAGAAATAAAAGAAATAAATAAATAGATAATAAAATAAGAAAGAAGAAGAAAAAAAAGATGAAAATTAGTTAGAAGGAAAATAAATGGGCCAATGTGAAATAAAAACAACATGGGTGTGAAAAGAAGAAGGCCCAATGGCAAATGGGTTGAGACCGGCCGGGTCGGGTATGACCTGGACCAGTTCGGTTGTTTCAGCAAGGAAAAAGAAACTAGGGTTCATGAAGCAGCCCTCCCCCTCATTTTATTTCCAGAAAAAGGAACAAAAAGCAAAAACTAAACACGACTGCCTCCTCTCAAACGTGGATCCTCACTTGTAACCGTCTCGGATTCACGCTCTCAAATCTCCCGCGGCTCTCACTCAGTTCCTCTTGGTCGTCGGCGGAACCCTCTCGGCGATGGCTTCCGTCTTCTCCTTCTCTCTCCGTCGCAAATTTCCGGTAATCTTCATGGCGACTGGGCGGCGGCGGCGGCTTGTGCGGGTCAAAGTGGATGAAGGTGGGTTGTGATTATTGAAGGGTGAACGAAACAAATCGCGATGGATTTGGGTGGTGTTGAACGGCGGAGTGATTCGGTGAGTTGTGTTGAGTGGTTTGTGACTGGCCGAAATGGGTGTTGCGGCGGAGTGTTTGAGATATGTGGTGATGGCGAAGCAGCTCAGTTTTGGTGCGTTGATGGTTCGGTGAAGCTTCACAGGTTTGAGTTTTGGCTATGGTGAAGGCGGTGGTTTTGGCCGAGGTGAGGTTATGGAGAGCTGATGGAGTTCTAGTTGAGTAGCGGATAGGTCATGTTTCGGTGGTTTGTTTCTTCCTGTCTCGATCTCGCAATGCTTCAGTTTGAGCTAGCAACTCGTCTCATTCTCAACCGGACTCCGATTTCAGATGTTCAGCTTTGGAGTGTCAGGTTCGCAATGGTTAAGTTTTTTTTTGTGTGAGCTGGAGATGGTGAATATTGTGAATGGTGAGCGGTTTCTGGTTTTTGGGCTTACGGCTGCGTTTTCGGTTCAGGTTCGAAAAAGGATGGTAGTGAGACGGTGAAGGTGATTTCGAATGGCTTCAGTTAAGGTGTTTGTAAGTTTCAGTGGGTGTTCATGGCTTTCTGGTGTTTGGTTCAGATTGAAAGGTGTTCGATGGATCGTTTTCTTTTTGTTCTGATTTCAGTTCTCTCCTTGTGACTTGTGAAAGTTTCTTCGGTAAGATGTAATTCAGGTCAGCGATTTGGAGAGTCCAATTTTGAGGTGTGTAAGCTTCGGTTTCTTTTCATTCACGGTGGTTTTCTGTTTCTGGTTTTTTTTATTTTTTGTGATGTTTGTGATGGATAGGTGAAGATTTTGATTTGTGAACTGTTTTTTCTGGGTTTTGTTTACAGTGGTGGTGAGTGTTTTTTAGAGTGGATTCGGCTGGTTGAGCGGAAGGTATTGAAGGGGATTTTGGATCTGTTTTGGCTATGGTTTGTTTCAAGTTGAAGTTGCGGATTCGCGGTTGAAGTTTTGAGATGGCGGTCCAGATGGATTTGTTTGGTCACAGGGTTTTGAATTTGATCATGTTCAGAGAATGCTTTTTGCTTTACAGGAAGAAATTATGGATGAAAAGGAAAACAAAATATGGAAATGTTTGTGTTGCTACTTGGTCCTGGCATGGTGCATGGCTGCCTCTATTTTATGTTGTAGCTTGTTTTTGTTGTGAAAAGGTGGCTGCTGTCTTTTGCTTTATGGTTTTTGTTTGATGTTATTTTTTTTAATTTTTGAAACTTGGTTTGTATGCAGTGAGGTGACGAAATGAAACTGAAAAAGAATCTAGCTATTCGGAATCGAAATCAAACCGTAAACATAAACATGTCCGCAAGAGGAATCAAACAAGATGAACAAAAATGCTGAAAAGAGATGAAGGAAAATGAGATATTACCGACCCGAAAGTTATCGGAGTGAAGAATCCGCAATGGTAAGTGTTGCTTCTACTCCTTGCTACTGCTGGTGTTGTGATGGATGAAGTGGTTTTTTTGATTTTTTTGTTGCTGAATTTTTGTTTGCTTTGTGTCAATCTTCCCTCTCTTGTGGTTTTTTGTTTGAAGTTGTGGCTGAATTTTTCTGTGATGTTTGATGAATGAAACAGTGCTAGCTTTATATGAAATGAATTAGGGTTTAGAATTTGAATTTTTGTCCTTGAAAACTTGTGGTTGAAGGGTTTGACAATAGGGGACAGATTCTGAACTTTGGTTGTAGTGGGAGGCTGTAGCAGGCTGTTTTGTGTGCTGAGTGCTGCTGTTTTTTCTGCTATTTTGTTGCTGTTTTTTTTGTCTGTTAGTGCCATGTCTTGCTGATTTTTACTATGTATATTGACACTTTGTTATGAGGAAAAAAAAGAGACTTACAATATGTAAAAATGAAATAACATGAATGCTGAATTTTAATAATGGTATGCTTGAATGAAATGGAACTTGAAATGCTTATGTAACACATATGGGGTTGTTTTGAATTAACATGAAGTTGGAAAAAATAATACTTGAAAATGAAAATGTTTTGAAATTTAAATATGTTTGAATGGAATAGATTGAATTTGAATGAGATGTGATGAATTTTTATGATTATGTATGAATTAGAACATGGATGCTAACTTGTTTTTTCTTTTTATTTCATGTGCAAATGGATGAATTGGAATGATGGACAAAAGGCCATGGAGAAAGAAGATTTTCATGCATGATTGGATATGAAGAAACTATGGATTTACTTGGAAATTAAAAAGATGTAACAATTAGTTTTTTTGGAAGTTTTGTGTACTTAAGCACTAGTTTAGAATGAAATTCTAATTATGTATGTAATACTAAAATGGATATGAACGGTATGTATGAATGTTATTATGATGAAATATTCAATTTAAATGTGACATGAGTGAATGGTTATAAAAAAAATGAATGTTCATGAATATGTTTTAATTTAAAGTGAAATATGAATGCTTGAAAAAACATGGGACAAAGTTGAACATTGTGAATAAGTCTTGAGAAAGGACATAACATGAATGCAAAATAAAAATAAATATGAAATGACATTGAATTTTAAATTTGGAATGAATTTGGAAATATGGAATAGAAAAATGAAGTATGGATTTAAAATTGGAACTTTGAAACTTGAATAAAACTTGGAGAAACTTTGGAAGTTAGATTTTGAACTTGAAACTTGAAATTGAAATTGGAAGTTGTAATTAAAAATAGAAATAGTTTTGAAAATGAATTAAAAATTAGAATTTAGAAATTGAGATAAAAATTTAAAAACTTGAAAATAGAATTAAAAAAAATAGAAATAGAAATAAAGATTAAAATTAAAACACAAAAAAAAAATGAATTAAAAAGTATAGAAATAATAAATAGACATTTAATTAAAATGGAAGCTTGGAAGTGACAAGAAATTAAAATAAATAAATAAATAGCTTGAAAATGAGCTGAAAGCAACAGAAAATTAAATCTCGTAATTTCTCTTCTAAATGCAATGAATGTATTATGCGAGCAGTTAGGGGTAAAATTTGGGGTGTGACAGGATGAATTAGACGATTTAGAATTGTATGTTTGACATGTGTATTGTTGCATTGTTGATGTATGTGTTTGATAACTGAATTGAAGGGGTTTTGTGGTACTATGAGATGAAACCCGTATAAAAAAATTGGGATATTTGGTGCTGATTTTCGTAAACAGCGGGAATTGCTTATATGCGTGTGTTAACTGGTTAACTCCTGGTGTTAACTGATTAACCAGTGGAAAATTCATGTGCTTTTGGAGAAACAGATGCGTTAATCAGCTAACGCTATTGGTTAACCGGTTAACACTGTATCAGTGGTAGATTTTAATTTTTGAAAAATTCGTAACTTTTAATCCGTAAATCCGATTTGAGTTCCGTTTGAAGCGTCGAAAATATAATAAAATGAACTTTATTTTGTTGAAGGATAATGATTGATGTGAGATATTTTTCAGAACTGAATTTTCAGAAAACAATTAAAATTGCCTTATAGTTTTACCGTAAATGGTTTATAATTTGATGAATTGGAGTTGTTGATGGATGGGGATTATAGATGTGTTGTTGTAATGAAAAACCTGATTATCTGATGATTGATTTGCTGAATATGAAATGAATGATGCACTATTGACTTTTCGGTGATTTTTATGGAGTAACGCATCATTTCATTTCATGACATTTTTGGTGGGGCTTCGGCCTATTTGGTAGCTTCAATTCCATTGTGTGAATTGAAGTGATTCGATGATTATTGGTTTGCCCCCTTGTGGAGGGTTGATGGACATGTGTCCATCTCACAGAGACAATTGGTACCACATGCATATTATGCATATCATGATAGTTGACATTGCATTTTAAGGAATGTGTTTATGAGGGTGTTGCTGTTGAATTTTGTTGTTGAAGTTGTTATAATATGGTTATACTTGAATTATTTATATTACATATCCTTGTATTATTATAATTAATTATGATTACTCACCCTGCCTGCTTGGAAATGTTTCCTCTTATGTGGGTAACTTGCAGATGATAAAGAATAGGTCTGCAGTGCGAGAGGATTTTCAGAGTCTTGGAGCGTGTCTTTTATTACCTTTGGAGTGGTATTGGAGTTTTATGTCCTGCTTTGTGTCATGTAACACCGGGTTGGGGGTTTAGCTATTAAACTTGTTTTCCTATTATGTAATATTGAGGATAATTTTTCTTTTACTCTATGATGTTAATTATGGATGGATGAAGTTTATTTTTAAAAGGAGAAATGATTATTTGAATTATTTAAGTTTGATTCCGCTGCGAAATAAATATATATTTTGCTTATGTTGATGATGTAACCCGTGTTACGGGACATGATATTGAATAAATGATGTTTTCGATTAATATGTGATTCTCTTCTTGTGTTGTACTCTGATAATATTTTAACTAAATTGTATTTGGGGTAGAAGGGTGTTACATTAGTGGTATTAAAGGAGGTCAGTCTATCCGGCCAAGTCTTATTGTTGTCAGTCTGTTGTCAGTCGTTGTTTATTGACGATTATTCTTTCCCGATGTGGTGAGTGTTTTGCAGAATGGCTGGAAACAACACGCGTGCTCTTGTTGACGCTATTGCAGCTCTTGCTCAGACTACTGCTCGTAACAATACGCATGATGAGTTTCTTACCTTGGAGAAGTTTCAGAGGAATAACCCGCCTGTGTTGGAAGGAACTCATGATTCGGTGAGCACGCAGAAGTGGCTCAAGGAGATTGAGAAGATTTTTAGGGTGATGGCATGTGCTGATGCGTAGAAGGTGCAATTTGGGACCCATATGTTGTCAGAGGAAGCTGAAGATTTGTGGGACAATACTCGTCAACGTTTGGAGGATGAGGGTGTTGTGGTGACTTGGACTGTGTTTGAGACAGAGTTCCTTAAGAAGTATTTTCCTGAAGATGCTCGTGGTAAGTTGGAAGTAGAGTTCCTTGAACTGAAGCAAGGAAACATGACGGTGGAAGAGTATGCTGCCAAATTTGAGAGGCTAGTAAAGTTTTGTCCTCACTACAACAGGGAAGATGCTGAACTTTCCAAGTGCCTTAAGTTCGAGAATGGACTGAGACCAGAAATAAGCAAGGAATTGGATGCCAACAGATTTGCAGATATGCAGAGTTGGTAAATAAGAGTCGTATTTATGATGAGGACAACCGAACTCGGTCTGCTCACTATAAGCAGCTGAGCAAGAAGAAAGACAAAGGTCAGTTTAGAGGGAAACCTTATGTGACCACCAGTGATAAAGGGAAACAGAAGTTATCTGATGAGAAGAAGCAAAGTAGGGGAGCTGCTAATGTACCTATCAAGTGCTACAAGTGTGGAGAAGCGGGTCATAAGTCTGATGTGTGTACCGTCAGAGTTCTGAAATGTTATCATTGTGGTAAGCTTGGACATAAGATTGGTGATTGTCTGAATGAGGGAATAACCTGTTACAATTGTGGTGAGCAGGGGCATATCAGCGCCCAATGCTAGAAACCAAAGAAGATTGCGGATACCACTCAGAATGCTGGGAGAGTTTTTGCTTTAGCTGGTTCAGAGGCTCCGAAGAAAGACAACTTGATCAGAGGTACTTGTTTTATTAATAATGTTGAGTTGATTGCTATTATTGACACTGGAACTACACAATCATTTATCTCTCTTGACTGTGCTAATAGATTGGGTTTAAATTTGTCTGATATGAATGGTAGTACGATAATAAAGACTTCTACTAATGGTTCTGTGACTACCATGCTTGTTTGTTTAAAGTGTCCTTTGACGATTTTTGAGAAGAATTTTGTGATGGATTTGGTGTGCCTACCTTTGCACCAAATCGAGGTTATCCTTGGTATGAACTGGTTGGAATTCAATTATGTTCATATTAATTATTACAGTAAGACTGTAAGGTTCCCTGAACTGAGTGAGAATGGCGAGTTGACGTTCCTATCTGCTAAGCAAGTGAATGAACTTTTATTAGATGAAGCTTTGATGTTTGCGATGTTTGCATCATTGCAAGTTGATGATAAGGATGTCAGTACAGAGTTACCTGTGGTTTGTGAATTTCAAGATATGTTTCTTGATGGTATAAGTGACTTACCTCCAGAACGTGAAATTGATTTTTCTGTGGACTTAGTACCATGTACGAGTCCTGTCTCGATGGCTCCTTATAGAATGTATGCTTCTGATTGAATGAGTTGAAGAAGAAATTAGAATAATTGTTAGAGAAGAAGTTCATTAGACCCATTGTTTCTCCATGGGGTGCTCCAGTGTTGCTTGATAAGAAAAAAGATGGTAGCATGAGGTTGTGTGTTGATTACCGACAATTGAATAAAGTAACTACCAAGAATAAATACTCACTTTCGAGGATTGATGATTTTATGGATTGGCTAGTAGGTACCTGCGTGTTCAGTAAGATTGATCTGAGGTCTGGTTATCATCAGATACGAGTTAAAGCTGATGATATTCCTAAGACAACTTTCAGGATGAGATATGGTTATTACGAGTATATTGTGATGCCGTTTGGAGTTTCTAATGTGCCTGGTGTCTTTATGGAATATATGAACATGATCTTTCATGAGTATCTTGATAAATTTGTGGTGGTTTAAATAGATGATATCTTAGTATATTCTAAATCAGAAGAGGAACATGTTGAGCATTTGAATATTGTGTTGTAAGTATTAAGAGAAACGAAATTGTATGCTAAGTGGTCCAAGTGTGAGTTCTGGTTAGAGGAAGTGAGTTTCCTCGGCCATGTAATTTCAAGTGGTGGAATTTCATTAGACCCTTCAAAGATTGATGCGGTATTACAGTGGGAGACTCTGAAGTCTGCTACGGAGATTCGTAGTTTTCTTGGATTGGATGGTTACTATCGTAAGTTCATTGAGGGTTTTTCTAAGATAGCTTTACCGTTGACGCAATTGACTAGGAAGAGTCAAGCGTATGTGTGGGATGTCGCATGCAAAGAGAGTTTTGTGGAACTGAAGAAGAAGTTAACAACTGCACCGGTGTTGGTTTTACCGAATCCAGATGAGTCCTTTGTGGTTTATTGTGATGCTTCCAAGATGGGTCTTGGTGGAGTTTTGATGCAGAATAATAAAGTGGTTGCTTATGCTTCTAGACAGTTAAGAGTTCATGAGAGGAACTACCCTACTCATAACTTAGAGTTGGCAACTGTGGTATTTGTACTTAAGATTTGGAGGCCTTATTTGTTTGGTTCGAAATTTGAAGTATTCAGTGATCACAAAAGTTTAAAGTACTTGTTTAATCAGAAAGAGTTAAATATGAGGCAGAGGAGGTGGCTTGAATTATTAAAAGATTTTGATTTCGATTTGAATTACCATCTTGGTAAGGAAAATGTAGTGGCTGATGCTTTGAGTAGGAAGTCGTTGCATATTTCGATGCTTATGGTGAGAGAACTTGAAAGGATTGAGCAATTCAGAGACATGAGCTTGTTGTGTGAGACTACTACAGATAGTGTGAAATTGGGTATGTTAAAGTTTACTAGTGAGATTTTGGAAGAAACTCGTAAGGGTCAGAAATTTGATTTGAAATTAGTTGATCAATTGATGTTGGTCGATCAAGGTTAGCTGAGAATTATATTGATGAATTGTGAAGTTGCACGGTGTATCTTCGAGTATTGCAGGATGCTTTGGGTACTAAGTTGAGGATGAGTTCTACTTATCATCCGCAAACGAATGGTCAGACAGAAAGAACAATTCAATCTTTAGAAGATTTGTTGAGAGCTTGTGTATTAGACCAAGGAGGATCTTGGGATAGTAATTTGCCGTTGGTTGAGTTTACATATAAAAATAGTTTTCATGCTAGTATTGGAATGGCTATGTATGAAGCATTGTATGGTAGACGTTTGATGGCGACCGTAAAACGATCGACTTCGTGTGTGTATGTAGTGTATGTGAAAGTATTTACTTGGCGTTGGACCAAGGGATTGAGTTATCTTTTAAAGGATTATTCTTAGTGCGCATTCATATTTTACTTAGCAATTTATGGTCAAAATGCGTGGATAACATACAAGTCAAAATAAGGCATATAATCAACATACAACCAAAGGATAACCAAGGACATACAATCAAACAAACACAACTTCAACCGAAAATTTTAAGCGAATTAAACCAACAAAAACGAAAGACAATTTGAAGAGAAGGAACTAATTGAAATAAAAACCTAATATTAAAACTAAATAATAAATTTTTAATTGTTTTTTATTTTTAAATGAGGAAAACTAAATTAAATGAAACATTATTATTATTACTAAAAACAAGAGATTTTTTTTATCTAATTAAGAGACATCATTTTTAGTGGAAACGTTATTTTGAGGAAAATTAGTTGACAACTTAAAACAAAAATGGTAATAAAATAAAGGACATGAGTTGGGCCTTGATTGAGTGAAAAACGGTCCATGATAGATCTAGTTCGGGAAAATTTTACTCCGTACTCTTACCTCTATTCTTATATTCCTACATTTTATAAAAAATATCAATTTTATTTTTTTATATTTTTAACTGATTTATTATTTTATTTTTAAAATAATCTTTAAATTTTATGTTGTATACCAGAAGATTTTGTAAAAGAGTTATGGTACTCATTTTCAAGTATTTTTTTTAAAAAAATTTGTATGTACCGAAAGATTTTATAAAAAAGTTTCGGTAGTCAATTTTTGTGTAACAGAAGACTTCACAAAAAAAGAGTTCCGTAGTCATTTTTCAAGTTTTTTTTAAAACTTTTTTGTGTGTACCGAAAGACTTTTTAAATAAATTCTGATAGTTAATTTTTGTGTACGGGAAGACTTCACAAAAGAGTTTCAATAGTATTTTTTGTGTGTACCGGAAGACTTTGCAAAACACATCAGGTAGTCATTTTCTAAGAAAAAATTTGAATTTTTTTTGTATGTACCGGAAGACTTTGAAAAAGAGTTCCGGTAATCAACTTTTGTGTACCGGAAGACTTTGGTAAAAGACTTCCCGTAATCACTTATTTTAAAACAATAATTAATTTTTATTTTGTGTATCAGAAGACTTTGCAAAAGAGTTTCGGTACACAAAAAATTAAAAAATACTTGAAAAATACTTATCGGAACACTTTGGTAAAGTCTTTCGGTACATAAAAATTGATTACCAGAATATTTTTGTAAAGTCTTCCGGTAACAAAAAAAATTAAAAAAAAATTTTAAAATGGATAAAAAAAATTTAAAAAATAATAAATTAATTAAAAAATATGGAAGGATAAAATTGATATTTTTATATATTTTTTTATAAAATATAAGAATATAAAGGTACGAGGTAAAATTTTTCTAATTCGATTGTACAACCCAAGAATGCAGAGGACTTCTCTTCATCACTCAACCCTAGCCGCTACATGCTATGACTCAATCAAATCAATGGATAAAATATTTAAAATAAATATTAAAAAAACAACACTTGCTCTCATAACTATCATTGAACATAGTGGAGACGTTGGACTCAAATTCTGAAATGATAAAAAACAAAGTACCACCCTTGCTATGAATCATCACATAAAAATATATGAGACAGTAGACCTCAATATTAAGTTCACATGACAAGAAGGATAATTCATTATCCCACATCACTGTGGCATCCTTGGGATTAACCAAAGGCCACCTTGCACTTGACTTGCGCCACATGGCAAGCAGCAGCTGGTAGGACATGGCTGACTTAGTTTTGTGAGAGGAAAACAGTAAAACTAGTGTCTACTATGAAACTTGCTATCAAAACAATAATAAGAAAGGTGTGAGAAAAAAGAAAAACTATCGATCAAAGATCTGACAACATATTTATTGTGAATATGATATCTTAAAAAACAAAGTATAATATGTTTCTCAAGAAACTCATAAGGATTAGGGTTTAGGGTTACCAAAGATAACAACAAGGATCGATTATAAACTGATATTCTTTGTTTTCTCTTAAAACAAGATTACAAGTATAAAAAAATAACAAATAATCTCTTTCACTTTTGAATTAGGATTTTATCTTCCTATTTTCCCTTATACAAAATATGAGAAACTTGTATGCTATTTATAATAAAACTAACATACTAAACTTGTATGCTATTTATAATTACCCATTATACGCTAACTTAGGGTACAAGCTAACTTAAACAATTGGATCCATAACGCAAGGCCCAATTAAACAACAACATGTGATCAGACTTCGACGACATACTATTCGTACTAGGGTTTGTTCCAATATTCCACAAATCTCCACCTTGGAACACACCCTATACCAACAAGAAACAAACTAGCTTTCTTCATTCAGCTTTATCAACTACATACAATGGAAAAACTTGCAACTGAAAAACGTCTTGGTGATCATATCAACAACATTATGATCTGTCGAAACCTTCAGCACTTGGACTTCTCCATGCTCGATTACCCCTCTGACAAAATGCAGCCTCACATCAATGTGCTTGGTTCGCTCACGATAGGCTGAGTTCTTCGACAGGTGTATTTCACTTTGACTATCACATTTAACAGTGATACTTCGACCTTGAAGTTTCGGCTCCTTTGCAAAATCTTCAAGCCACAATGCTTCCTTTACAGCTTCAGTTAGAGCGATATATTCCGCTTCAATTGTTGATAAGGCAACAACCTTCTGAAGTGTTGTTTTCCAACTAATTGTTATGCCAAACATAGTGAAAACATATCCAGAAATAGATTTTCTAGAATCCATACAACCTGCATAATCAGAGTCGACATATCCTTCGATTGCTGCTATACTATCTTCACCTAAGGCTCCACCATAAATTAAGACTCTATTTAGAGACCCATTTATATACCTTAAAATCCACTTCAATGCTTGCCAGTGAGCCTTTTCAGGATTCGACATGTACCTGCTTACAAGACTTACTGCATATGCTATGTCGGGTCTAGTACAGACCATAACATACATCAAAGAACCTACTATATTAGCATATGGAATGCTATTCATATAAGCTCTTTCGACATCAGTACTGGGACACTGATATATACTCGGCTTGAATTGAGGGTTCGTTGGAGTCACAACAGACTTTGAATTCGACATACCAAACTTATCAGGAATCTTCTTCAAGTATGCCTCTTGAGATAAGCATAATCTCGATTACTTTCTATCTCTCTGAATGTCAATCCCAAGAATCCTGGACGTAACTCCCAGATCCTTCATATCGAACTCCTTATTAAGTTCAACCTTCACCCTCATTACATCTTCAACATTTTTTCTTTCTATTACAATATCATCCACATAAAGCAACAAAATAACAAATGAATTACCAGGTCGAAATCTGAAGTAAACACAGTGGTCGAACTGACTTCTGATGAAACTTATGCGTGTCATGAACTTGTCGAATCTACTATTCCACTGTCGAGGAGATTGTTTTAGCCCATATAAAGATCTCTTGTGTTTGCACACATACTTTTCTTTCCCCTCTTCGACATACCCTTCAGGTTGCCTCATCAGGATTGTTTCATCAAGATCACCATACAAGAACGCAATCTTCACATCCATCTGTTCCAGTTCAAGGTCAAATTATGCCACCATGACAAGAAACATTCGAATGGACCTGTGCTTTACAACATGAGAGAACACATCATTGAAGTCGACACCTTCTTTCTGAGTGAACCCCATTGCAACCAACCTTGCCATGTATCTCTTTGACGTTACTTCATTGATTCCTTCCTTAACTTTGAAAATCCATTTACAGCTGACTAACCTGGCTCCAGCAGGTTTCTTGATTAGTTCCCAAATGTTGTTATCATGAAGAGATTTCATCCCATCGTCCATAGCCTTCAGCCATTCAATCTTATTTCGACTCCTCATAACTTCCTTATAGTCTCTAGGTTCTTCGTCTAGAACCTCACTTGCAAAGATTAAGGCATAAGCTATAAGATCTGCATACCCAAGTCTCTGAGGTGGCTTGATGACTCTTCTCGACATGTCTCTTTCCAACAGGTAGTCATTATCAGTATCCTCATCTTCGACAATAGTTTCTACTTCTTCGACTTCACCTGGGTCATGCAATTCCGCATCACTATGCTCCACCTCAATAGGAATTTCTCCCTGTTTCAGCTCTTCGACAACATCGTCAATTTTCTTGAAAGCGATCTCAACTTCATTGATAACTACATCTCGACTGGTGATACGCCTCCTATGACCCGGATCTAGGAACCATAGCCTATAAGCTTTGACTCCTTCAGAATATCCCATGAATATGCATTTCAGAGCTCTAGGTTCGACCTTGTCTTGCCTAATGTGAGCATATGCTACACAGCCAAATACTCTCAGTTTATCGAGATCTAGTGGATGTCCCGACCAAACTTCTTTAGGTGTCTTCATATCTAACGCAGTCGAAGGACATCTGTTTATCAGATATGTTGTTGTCGAAACAACTTCAACCCAAAACACCTTCTTCAATCCAGCACTAACCAACATGCATCTAACCCTTTCGAGGATTGTTCGATTGAATCTCTTAGTTATACCATTTTGCTGAGGATTACCTGCTACAGTCTTATGCCTCGTAATCCCAGACTCGACACAGTAACTGTCGAAAGCTTCATTTCATAATTCAAGGCCATTATCAGTTCTCAACTTCTTGACCTTTCTGCCAGTTTGAGTTTCGACCAGAACCTTCCAACTCTTGAAATTCTCAAAAGTTTCATCCTTCGTCTTCTGAACGAATACCCATAACTTTCTGGAATAGTCATCAACTGTGGATAGAAAATATCTTGCACCTGAATGTGAAAGATTCCTTGCAGGCCCCTAAAGATCAGCATGGGTGTAATCAAGGGATCCATGTGTTCTTTGTTTACCTTTGTTAAACTTCACCCTTCAAGATTTATCGAATACACAAGGTTCACAAAACTCCAACTTCTCGACTTTGTCACTAATCTCATGTGCCATAATTTTTTCTTCGACAACAGTTTCGTGGATGCAACATTTGTCGAACCACTTACAACTTCAGCCTCAAGGGTATACAAACCTTGTTTCTTTACGCCTCTCTAGACTTCCTTCGACCCCTTCATGACTCTTATGATACTTTTCTCTCCTAAAGACATACCCCTCCTTGTCGAATTCACCAAGAGAAATCAAATTTTTCTTCAAGTCAGGTACATACCTAAATTCAATCAATAACCTTATTGACTCATCATGGAGCTGGAATCTCACATATCCAATACCTGCAATTTTGCAAGCTTTGTTGTTTCCCAGCATCACTGATCCACCATCTTGATCACATAATTCCTCGAACAAGTCTTTATTTGGAGTCATATGCCAAGTGAAACCTGAATCCATAATCCATTATTTTCTTGAGTTGCCGCTCGAAACCACAAGAACATTAGATGATTCAAAATCATCTTGAATAATGGCAGCATTGCCATTATCATTACCTCCATGATCTTTCAGGCGTTCAGGTCACACCTTTCGAATGTGACCATCCTTCTTACAATGATAGCATCGAACACCTGATGCTTCACCACTATAAGACTTCTGCTGACTTTTGCCCTTCTTCTTGTCAAACTTACCATCATTTCGCGAGAATTTCGCCTTAACGGCCAAACCTTCACCAACCGTCGAAGGGTTATGCTTTTTTCGTTCGTTCAAGTCCTTAGAGTACAAGGCAGATTGAACATCTTCAAAGGTCAGAGAATGTCTTTCATACAATAGGGTTTCTTTGAAGTGAGCATGTGTTCTGGGCAAAACGCATAACAGCAACAACGCTTGATCTTTGTCATTGATCTTCACATCAATATTTTCAAGATCAAGAATCAGCTTGTTGAACATATCCAACTGCTCATCCAACACTTTCTCTTCACTCATCTTGAATGAATACAAGGCTTGCTTCAGGTAGAGTCGATTCACCAACGATTTGTTTATGTACAAACCTTCAAGTTTCAACCATAACCCTGACGCCGTCGTCTCTTTTGATACCTATCGAAGAACCTTATCACCAAGGCTCAACAATATTGTGTTGTGTGCTTTCTCAATCATGGTCGTCTTTTCAGTTGTCGTCAATGCAACATTCATGGCCGTCTCTCCCTTCAATGCTTCCAAACAACCCTACTAAACAAGTAGGGCTTTCATCTTCAAGCGCCACAGACCGAAATCGTTCATTCCAATGAACTTTTCAATCTCATACTTTGCTGAAGGCATCTTCTCCACGCTCACCGCACCAATTTGTTGTGAATAAGATACCTTAGAAAACAAAGTATAATAGGTTTCTCAAGAAACCCACAAGGGTTAGGGTTTAGGGTTACCAAAGATAACAACAATGATTGATAATAAACTGTTATTCTTTCCTTTCTCTTAAAACAAGATTACAAATATACAAGAATAACAAATAATCTCTCTCACTTTTGAATTAAGGTTTTATCTTCCTATTTTCTCTTATACAAAATATGAGAGACTAATATGCTATTTATAATAAAACTAACATACTAACCTATGTGATTTTTAACAATTACTCATTACAATTTCAACAATTGAATCCATAACACAAGACCTAATTAAACAATAACATGTGAGCAGACTTCGACAACATACTATTTATATTAGGGTTTGTTCTAATATTCCAATATTAATGCTATTTTCCTCTTATCACATCAATAATATAAACTAAAATAAAAACAAACAAAATTCATGCCACTTGTTATAATTTTCGGTCAAGGCAATGTGATGGCACCCATTAAATGTGCCAGCAAAAAACAAATCCTGGGATAGTGTAAAAGTGGCAATTGGAATTCATTATACGTTAAAAAAAATTTAAAACCAATTCCATCGGATAATGAGCCGTTGGATATGTTAAGAAAAGGTCAGACAAATACATGAGCCCTGAGTTTTTTAAGAAAACATTGACGGAAAACCTTCCTCCGAAATGACTCATTCTTTTCTTTTGTCTGTAGTGAAATGTTTCTAGAAGGAGGTGAACCCTGATGAAATTCTTTTGCTGAGAACATGAATTTGTCTGCGGTAACTCTATTTTTTACTGCTACTAAAATCTTGCAACTTTCAATTTGTGGTCATGTGAATGTTTGAAAAATGGGCTCTTGCTGTCATCATCTCAGTTCTTCTTTCTTTTGCTATCTGGCATATCTCTTCCTATTTCAATATTCTTTGTATGTTGAAGTTGTATCTCTACTGATGCCCTTGCAGGTAGGAGGAATGAAGGTTCATATGGTAACACATAGTCTTGGGCATAGTAAGCTTGGTAAATGAATGATGTCAATCTTTATCATTGTGACTTTGTAATTTTTTTTAAATCATGCTGCTCTTTGTTGGTATTTTGTAGGTGGAAGATGTGGGCATCATGGATGATACATGAGATGCAAGAACAAGAGATTTGAAGTCCTCCTTACTAGTCAATCATAGGGTTCTTCCATAGACACTCTCTTTTTCATCTCCAAGTGTTTTCTTATTGATTCTTGAACTTGTGAAACCATGACCTTGATTTTCTTACTACGCCGAATGGTGTGAAGTCTAGCTTTTGCAATAGTTAGTATCAAAGAAATATGGAGCTAAAGAATGCCTCATAGAACATTGGTATCCTTTAAATCCATATTGGTGTAAAACTCAAGACCCAAATGAAACTTGTGATGCTTATTGAAAAAGATTTGAAGCTCTGACCACGACTTAAAGCATTCTTGAAACACTAGAAATAAGACTTTTCCTTGTAAACTTCGTGTTTCATGATGTATCAATTTTAAATTTCCTTTGGTGCAAACATTGCTTTGGACTTCATAGTGCGACGTTGTTATGTTGTAGAATGGATGATGGAAATAAAACCTGCAATTAAATAGAATGATGCACTGTCTATTTTGACTTTCAAAATTTTCTATTTTATTTGTACCCTTTTGAGACAAGTCATAATGTGAACACAAATTATATATTACTCTGAAATCATAAAACACACTCTTCCTTTCTCCTGTATGCAATGATTGTGTATGCCAAAGATAAATGAAAGTTACAAAAATTAATTCAGTTAATTCAAAGTGCACAAAGTCTAGAGGATAAATGGATCATTAAACAAGTTATGCCAAAACCCTTTATTTGTCAATCCAAGGATCAAATTAATGATAAAAACAATTCCAATTTTTTAAAAGGCATAAGAATCCTTGAAAATGTGCTCACTTACTGGATGATCAAATTAATGATAAAAACAAAACCGAGATTAAATGAAAGTTCCAAAGACAAAACAATCAACATTGTGAATGACCATGGCTAGGGACTAAATGATCAGCCCTAAGGAATAATATATTTGTAGTGTAGTGTGATTGCTTTGAGTTAAGAGAATAAAGACAGGAGAAATATGGAGTATTGAAAGATGCTCCTATTTAATTGTTTTGAACCCGAAGAAGTGAATTGCTGCATAGTGTAAAATTTTAGGATAAAAGTCAATTAGATACAAACAGACCCCAAAATTTGTCTGACACGATGTAAAATGTAAGGCATTGATGACATAAGAGATATGAGAGATGGCGGAATGCAAATTAGACAAAAATATCTGAGATTCTTTGAATAATCAAAACAATATCTTAGTTTAATAAATGAAATTCTTCAAATTGCGCGAAGAAATACCTTATCAATTAAGGCTCTTTGGCGACTATCAAAGTGGCTTAATAAGGGATAAGATCATCCACATTATACGAAATAGTACCTTTTAAACTAAGGCTCTTCGGGGATGTTTGGAGCATTATCTCTTCTAGGAAAAATAAGATTCTATAAACCAACTAGTGGGATACCCGTGCGTTCGCACGTAGGGATGGCAATTAGACCCATCTTCAGTGGGTACCCTCAAAATTTAGACCGCAAAATAGGTACGAGCTCGGGAACGGGCAATTACCCATTAAAATAAGCGGGTATGGCGTGGGTACGGGTACCTTAGTACCCAGCCCGCCCCATACCCTTACAATATATATTTATGTATTTTTTATTTTTATAATTATTTATAAAAGTTAATTTATCAATTTTAGTAAATACATCACTATTAACCTTGTATACAATTTTATATAAATATTTGTTTATTTCTTAATTCAACAATAACATTATTGGATTTTTTTTCGTGTTATTAAAAACATAAAATTACATGATAAATAATAGTTGATCAATTATTTTTATTAGAAATGCGGTTAAACAAGTATGGATACGGGTACTTAGGTACCCATAGGGAATGGATACGGGTATAAATATTGATGCCCACGCGGGTATGGGCTCGGGTACAAAGATTTTTATAAAATGCGGGTATGGGGACGAGTACTATAGTACCCTGCCCATTGTCATCCCTATTCGCACGGGTACCGCTGTTGATCTTTGAAATTGCACCAATAAATTATGTTAGGAAAAAGTTTAGAATGAAAAAATTGAATCAGTCGTAAAATTGTCCCCTTTTATAACAATAGTATTTTCTCCCCTATATAAAAATAGTTTTTATCAACAATGAATTTATTCCCGTATATAAATATTAATTTTATTTTACACGATTTATAATAAAAATAATTGAATCAATAGTAAAATTGTTCCAGTATATAAATATTAATTTTATTTTACACGATTTATAATTAAAAAAATTGAATCAATAGTAAAGTTTTTCTCGTATATAAATATTAATTTTATTTTACACTATTTAGAAATAAAAAAACTGAATCAATAGTAAAGTTGTTCCCGCATATAAATATTAATTTTATTTTACACGATTTAGAAAAAAAAAATTGAACCAATTGTTCCCATCTATATATATTAATTTTATTTTACACTATTTAGCAATAAAAAAAATTGAATCAATTATAAAGTTGTTCCCATTTATAAATATTAATTTTATTTTACACTATTTAGAAATAAAAAAATTGAATCAATTGTAAAGTTGTTCCCGTTTATAAATATTAATTTTATTTTATACTATTTAGAAATAAAAAAATTGAATCAATTGTAAAGTTGTTCCTGTTTATAAATATTAATTTTATTTTACAGTATTTAGAAATAAAAAAATTGAATCAATTGTAAAATTGTTCCATTTTATAACAATAGTATTTTCTCCCATATATAAAAATAGATTTTATCAACAATGAATTATTCTCGTATATAAATATTAATTTTATTTTACACGATTTATAATAAAAAAAATTGAATGAATAGTAAAGTTGTTCCCATATATAAATATTAATTTTATTTTATAATATATATAATAAAAAATTGAATCAATAGTAAAGTAATATCCATAAGTAATAATTCACAATTTCACATAATGCATTGCTGCTTCAACATCAGTCATGTGACATATAAATTTGAATCGAGCATTGGGAAATAGCATCACTATGTCACCATTTAATTATGCGAATTCAAAGAAATCGAAAAAAAATCAAAATATTATTGAAAAAAGGAAGAAAAAAAATAGATCTCAAAATAATTATATAAGTTTTTAAATTTTTTTATTGTTATGAAAAACTATTAAACACATAATTCAAAAAAAATAATTGTGAAAAATAGAAAAAAAAATTTCAAAATTAAAATAAATATATAAGTTAACAAAGATAAATATTTAAATGCAATACATAATTTTAAAATAGAAAAATTTCTAAATTTTAAAAGGAAGACATCAATAATATATATTTCAATTATTCATATATTATCTTAAAAATTAGTGTATTTTAATTTTTTCCTTCTAAATAGAAATATTAGATACATAAATAATTTAAAAAAAAACAACTCATTTTTTTAATTCATACATTAATTTTAAATATATTTATTTTAAATTCATAGGGATTTAAGTCTGGTTATCAGTGTTCACACGATATTGATGTGTTACCCGTACGTTCATATAGATTTTGAGTTGATTACTCGTGCGTTTACATGATAATGATGTATTACCAGTGCATTTACATATATTTTGGCCTGATTATCCGTGCGTTCACATGGTACTGGTGTATTACCCGTGCGTTCATATTTATTTTGGTCTGGTTACCCGTGCATTCACACGATACCGATGTGTTACTCGTGCATTCGTAGGAATATCCTTCGGTGATGCACATTTATTTTAATTTAAAATTTGAAAGAAAAAAAAATAAAAATCAGCAAATATAAAAAATATAATTTATATTAATTACTTACTATCTATTTTATAGAACAATTCATATATAATTGGTGTAGTTTACAATTACATAGTGTTGTATATTATAGGTATTTTTTTATTCAGTTGCCAACAACCATTTTTTTAACTTTCAATCACCATTCTAGTTATAAGGTTATATCTTGAATAAGGCTATATCTATGGTTAAAACACAAACTTTCAATCACAAAAACTTGTGGTTAAAACAAAAACTTTGAAACACCTGTGGCAATTCAATAGAGAATTTTCATTGAGATGAGTGCTTAGCCACAAACATAACATGAACATAATATGAACTCAACACTGAATTATAAATTATCATAAAATTATAACTAAATGCTTTCTATGGAATTTATTAAAAAGAAAACTACATTGCAACATGAATTCCTTATTTACACTGATAAAACAGTGAAATATGATGAAACATCTTTGTAAGAATAATTTACATTGTCTATAACTATAAATTAAAATCAGTTATGTGATCTATCTATGAGCTTTTAATAAAATTTACACTATAAGATGGAAGCAGCAGGATTTGCTTTTCCCAAGTTACTCATAGCCTCCGAAAAATAAGTTCTGAAAGAACTGTCATGACCAGAAAAGATCAATGCTTCATCAGCCATCAATTTTGCTCTACAACGATTAAGCAAGCAATAACCGCAAACCGTCGGAAACGCCATAACAGTTTTTCCAGAACCCACCACCATCAACGGTAAGCATGATTGCAAATGTAAAGGAACGCGTACATTAATAAGAATTCCACAACAAAGAAATAATTATTACTGTGACTGCAAAATTAAGCCAAAATATGATCCTATGACTGCAAAATTCAAATTGTAAGTATCTCATAGAAGACAACTTATCTTTCTAAGTGGAACTCAATACCTACATGAGTCGAATCACTTGTTTAACGCCATGATATGAGTTTGGATGAAGTACCTATGTGAAAAACCATCAGGTAAAATCAAACAAATATAACACTTTAATCACTTTAATAATGTTCATTCAAAATATCCCATATAGTTTCCTCAATGAAGAAGCTTTAGTTTGCAACATCACAGAAAAATAAATGGCATAAAGACTTAAAAACCTATATATATATATATATATATATATATATATATATATATATATATATATATATATATATATATATATATATATATATATATATAAATATGAAAATAAATGGCATAAAGACTTAAAAACCTAATATATATATATATATATATATATATATATATATATATATATATATATATATATATATATATATATATATATATAAAAGATAAAACAATCCCAAATTTCATAAATATTTTTTCAATCATACAGTAAGATCACCACCAATAACCTTTCAATTCTTCAATGGCTATTTCCTACTACTATTCTGTTACACATCTAAAAAAGCCTGGTATAGAAAATCCATGCCAAGTTTGGTCACTTTTATATCCAATTTTAAAAAAAAAAATATAGTACACTTACCGAAAAGATGGAATGTCTATTTTTCCTTTTATTCATTCTCATATTCCATAAACTCTACTACTAAATTAACTGCAAATTGAATCTTTTTCTGCAGTTTTTCCCCCTCTCCTTTGTTAAGCTAAGCACGATTTAATAATGTTCACAAAACTAAAAGAAATGTGGGTAAGATTGCAGTCATTTAGGAATTTAAACAAACAGTTGATATGCAACAACTAGGTTCAAAATTGAAGAGAAAATGTAACCGGCGTTCAACTCCGACTGGATTTTCCTTACCTTTAGTCCCTAATGTCAACATGCAGTGAGCATAATCGAAATCCATTGCCGATCTATTCGGTGTGAATCTGTCATACTGGTGACAAACATATCAAAGATTAGAGTGTTACTACTTGGTTGTATAAACAAATTAAAAAAAATGGTACAAACTATAATTTCAAAATCTATTCACAATTCAAAACCCTCATTTGGTAATTCAAGTTTCGAACCTATATTATTTTACAAACAGATTAAAAAAAAAGTATTGGTACATAGTATAAATTCAAAACCCATTCAATATTTCAAATATTCTTGGATACTACTAATCAAATTAATGGCAGTTTGAGCTTCATCTCGGTGGCATATCACACATCGGCATCCTCCTAGTGTCGTAGCACAAGTCATTTGATTCCGATATCACCGGTTTCATCCTACTATCAACCAAAAAATCCCGATAAACCAACCACAAAATCATCAAATCAACCACATAAATATCACCGGTCTCAATCTATAACAAAATATCACAAGTCAATAAGAATGTCATGTAAAACATCTTAATTACTGAATAGTAAGGAAGAGACAAATTACAATAAAAATTGCAGAAAATAACCTTAGTGGGTTCAAATAATAGACTGATGTGGGTTTTGTAGTTGGTTTTGACCATTCATTACCACATAATCACATGCATTATATCTGTGGTTGTTGCAACAGAAGCCTGTTAAACAACATAGCATGTAAAAAATTATAAGGATAACTTGGAATAAAATTGTAAACATTTTCTTATGCATGTAATGAAGAATAAACAAAAATTTCTTGGAGACATTGGCCCTTTCGCCTACGTTTTTCCGGCTCCCTCTGTCGATTTTTCCTGTAAGATCCAAGCGAGAAATCAATGATGGAAAACCAAAACCCTAACTACAAAATCATCATATCAACCACAACCACAAAAATCCTAACCACAAAATCATCATATCAACCTATTGTACCCTAAAATTTGCCCTCTATTTTTAACTCTATTCGACTTTTTGTTTCGCATTCATTTGTATCATCTTCATAACATAATATATTTTTTTCTTAATATTAGCCGAAATAATTTCTCGTAATTTACAGATAGACTGGTCAAATTAATTTTTTAAATGTGTCTAAAATCAGTGAACGAAAAAATGTCAAGTTTAAGTTTGCAAATGTCGGTAATATTAATCTGCGGTTCACGTGGTTTAATTTGACATGCTAAAACTATTTGTACGACTATTTTTGGTTATATGTTGATCAGTCTGAGCAGCTTAAACGATCATAATTTTTATTTCAAAATCCGACCAAACGCTGTATTTTTCTGAGTCATTTATTTCGTGCGGATTATTTTGATGTATTCATTTTATTTTTTCGAGCATTTTGGTGCCCGATTTTTTTTTAAGTCCGTTTCTTTTTATATTGGGTCTAGAATAAATAAATAGAATTGTTAGTTTTTATTTTAATTTTAACTATTTTAATTATTAAACTTTATTTAATTTTTAAAATTAATATTTTATTGGGTTCCAAAATAAACATTAAGACCTATTATAATTAACCCTAATTGGTCCCTATATATACTAACTAGTGGAAGACGAAAAAGAGGAAACAAAATGAAAAATATTTTGTAGCGGGGCGACAATATCTGATATTGGGATACATAAATATTTTTTATTGGCTTCCGTACACTACTGATGCTTATTGGTTATTATGACATATAAACTTTTCATGTTTTGTTAACACTTAAATTTATCGTGGTATACATATGTTCTCACATCTCATATTTGATTAAGTATGGTAGATAGAAAAAACTATTTTTGTTTATTCTGTTTTATATAAACTTTTTATGTTCTCAAGTACATATGTTCTAACAAATGTTTTACATTCTTTTATTAACGTTTTATGTTCTTTTATTTTTTATATTCTATTTGTTAATTAATTAATTAATTTATCATATATATATATATATATAATATATAGTATATATAACTTTGATATATAATATATAATAATGTTTATAATATGTATAATATAAAAAATAAATATTTTGTTAAATAAATATTTTACTCTACTTTACTATTTTTTAGATTATTCGGATCGGATCGTGTCGATACGCCATTTGTATATTTTTGTGTATGAGGTGTGACACTTGTGTTAATCCGATTCAGTTGCGATGATCGCAATTTTGCATTAGCAACGTCGTTGTTCTTTTTTTTAATTCATATTATTTTTATGTTATTCATATACATATATTTAGATCTGCACTTTTTTTCATAACTAACTACCATGATTTTTTTCCTAAACCTTGACGATTTTGCCTCAACCATTTTTTTATATGTTATGTTTTATTATATAATAACTATTTTTCAGGTACATTCACATGTGTGCGCATGTGCGCGCGTGTCTTAATGTCAAGAAGGCAAGACTGATAATCTTGAGCGCATTTTGACAAAGATACATGAGTTTTATCTTCTTTTTCCTAATTTCTCCTAATTTCCTCTATTTTTTCCCCTCTAATTTCTTAAATTAACTAACCTTAAATCTTTAGATTAATTTTATTTGTTTATTTTCTAAAAAACTCTTAATTTTTTTTTAATTACTTATCTTCATAATCCATTCATAATATTAATTAATTATTTCTTTTATTGTAAATTAATAATTCAATATAGTTTTTTTAACAACAAAACTTTATATATATATATATATATATATATATATATATATATATATATATATATATATATATATATATATATATATATATATATATATATATATATATATATATATATATATATATATATATATATATATTTTCATAAACCATTTTATAATTTATTTATGTTAGAGTTATTTTTATTCACTTTTATAATTTATTTTTTGTAATAGATAACCCTAAAAAAAACTTTTCTAACTTTTTTTATTATTTTTATTAAACCTTAATTTCATAAATCTAAAAATTTTATTTTCTTAGTAACCCTAAACGTTTTCAAACCTTAAACCTTTTCCCTCTTTTTTATGTTATTCATAACCTGCCTTGTTATTGTTGCTCTGATATTTTTCTGCTTCGCCATTATAATTATGTAAATGTTTCTCATCTGTAAATTTTTTATCTTTTTATTTTTCGCCTCATAATTATGTAACTGCCCCGAAGCATTGTAATAGCTTATGAATTTCTCATATTTTTTGCCTTTAATTTTCCGCCATTTATTTTTATTTGATAATTGCATGGTTAGTAAATAGGGAGTGGCAAAACCTAATTGAAATTAATATGAATTTAGATAATTTAATTAAAAAGATTAAATACTTGAACATAATCACTCACACACGTAAGTCGATCTATGATCGTTGTTTGCACCTCTTAGGGTTACCCTTCTTAAAGTTGCCTTAATATGGTCAAGTCCCTCGAAAATGGGGTGTCTTAAAGCAAACGACCCTACAAATAAAAATCATCTAGTCCCTCCCCGGTTTAAAAGATCAAGTCCCTACGATGTTGCCTATGATGATCTTGTCCCTTCGGTAAAAGATGATAGTCCCTCCCAATTGCTAAAGACACCCATTAAGTTGCCTTCATTGACCATACGATGACCCTACGCCCGTCCCTCAAACAAATCCAAGGTAATGACTACATATTCCTTAATAATAGGGACAATCTTACCCTTGAACAAACATAAAAGAACATGAATGACCTAGTCTAGGGTAGAACTCTTAGTTGCTTGCTCATATTTAAAAAAAATATTTTTCATACCTCACAATTTTCAAATATTTTCAAATATTTTCAAACAAGGCTTTGTATACATCTATACGAGGATCATTACAAAGTACTTAGAAAATTTTCTAATCACATACTTCACTTTTTCAAAACAAATTAAGTGAGCTAAGTAACTAAGAGCCCATGGATAATCATGGATATAAATGGTGCTAACACCTTCCCTTTATATAACCTACCTCCTGAAACCAAGTCTTTTAAAACGATCTTTCCTGTTCTTTTATATCCCTTCCTTATGGATAAAATAAAATTCGGTGGCGACTCTTGCTATCGGCAACATTTATAGAAAGTCAGTTCTCCCACCGTGTTATAGAATTGGCGACTCTGTTGGGGAGTTACTAAGTAAAAGAGGGGTACCCTAAGGAATTAGATCACTTAATTGTTTGTCTTGTTTGCTTTATATTATCTGTTGGGCTTTTGTGTGAAAGATCCTAACCCGGATCTAGTATACCCTAGGTAAGTAGCAATATACCAAGGAAACTGTACGACGTATACCGATTAGGTTGATCTGGTTGCTACGTTAGTGTGACTCCTTGATTGGTTCTTATGTTCCTTAAGTAAGTTGAGGATAACCTGAGGCTTCCATATGTTGTCATTACACTAACTGACTTTGTAAAACCCTAGTTAACCCATCTTGGCCTTTAGAAAGTAGTGAGATATCCGGCTTTGGAGAAGTCTAAAGTTGTTTGATACTCGATGCTACTCTCATTGAGATCCTAAACTTGGGGAGTTTTGGTTGGCAAGTAAGTTTCCTACTGAACAACAACCCTTGGGAAGGATCAATGATATTGAGATCCCTTAGAACCTGATTACTTTTGTAGGACAGGATGAACCAACTAAACTTCAGAGGAAGGGTACTTACCTTTAAATCTCATGCAAGCCTCTAAACCTAGGGCTATTATGTGACTTGTTTGTGTGTGCCACATGTTTGTGATTGAGCATAACACCATGCCATCATGACATCATAAGCATAGAATTTTCACTAACCATTTCAAGGACCAAAGGATTTATCTTTGTTATTTGTTGAAGGTTATGGCTTCTGCTCGTAGGAACACTATCCGGATCAACTTTGTAGGAATACCTTCTAAGCTTAAGGAATTGGTCTCTAAAGTTTCTGAAAGTTCTCAATTCATCAAGAAGCATGGTCACCTATTGGATCTAGTTACTTCAGGGTTTAATGAAGACATGATGAGTGTCTTATTCCAGTTTTTTGATCCTAAACATCACTGATTCACGTTCCCCGACTATTAGTTAGTACCTACAATGGAGGAATTCTCCAAACTCCTGGATGTGCATATCCTTGATCAGAGACCCTTCACAGGCTTAGAGAAGGAGCCTAAACCTGAAGTCATTGTTGCAGCCCTACATTTGAAGAATTCAGACATTGTCCTAGAAATGAGAAGCAGGGTTAATGGTATTCTTGCTAAGGTATTGATAGAGAAAGCTCAGGTTTTCTTGGATGCTATGAGCTATGATGCGTTTGAGGAGATCTTAGACTTATTAATCTATGGCTTAGTGTTGTTCCCTAATCCAGACCAGTTCATAAATGTACACGCCATCAACATATTTCTGATTCATAATCCAATTCCTACCTTGATTGGAGATATCTTACACTCTCTTCACACTCGTACTACTAAAGCAATAAGAACTCTGATGTGTTGCATATCTCTATTATCAAGTTGGTTTATTTCTCACCTTCCCCGATCAGTGATGAAGAATGAACAAGGGTTAAGGTAGTCTAAATGGATGATGTCACTCTTTCATTAATATATTCACTGGTGTTCTCGATCTATGGAGAATGTTACTATCATTAACCGTTGTGGGGAGTTCCCTAATGTGCCACTCCTTAGCATAAGAAGTGGCATTACTTACATCCCTTCTTTAGCTCTATGAAAATTTGGTTATGCTCGGAGTAATGGTCCTCATGACATGCTTATTCAGGGTATTATGTTCGACTACGACAATGATCTTCAAGTTTACCGTCAAAGGTTTATACGAGCTTGGAGTAAAGTAAACAAAGTTGATAGCAAAACTCTGGAACCAAAGTACTTCATTCCTATGGAACCTTACCTCAGATGGGTGCGATCTCGTGCTCAGACTCTTATGATGCCATATCCTGCTGTCCTACCAGTTACTATGGAGCCTATTGTTAAAGGAGATATTCCTTACACCATTCTCCATCCTGATATGCCTACTGATCTGGAGGAGCTGCATAAATCCTGGATCCAACTGAAAGAGTAAAGGGATACTTTTGAGACTCAGTTCAGAGCTAGCCAGGAGAGATTTTTATATCTGAAAAAGAAACTTCACGAAGAGCGAAACCTCAACACATACCTCCACACAAAGAGGAAGCATCCATGGGAGACTTAAAACCCCATATATTTATTTTTGTACTTTATTCTTATTTCCTTTCATTGTAAGCCCAATGGGAAAATTATTTTAACGCTTACTAATAAAAGCTTTGTTTTGTTTTTGTTTAAACAAATTTAAATCCCGCGGTCCTTGAAAACATTGCATATGCATCTACATATCATATCATTGCATAACATGTTGTCACTACAGGTTACTCATTTTCTCGCAATTTATTTCAGCAGAAATGGCTCTCGAACAATCTGTCAAAGATCTCCAAACCCAGATTGCTCAATTTCAAGAGGTGATCCTGAATTTGTCCAAGGGGCAAGAAGAGTTGAAAGCACTCCTATCTAAGTACATGAAAAAGAAGAATCCTGAAGACAACAAGGGTGATCAGTTGGAACAACTGCAAGCTGAGATAACAGAGATGAGAATCCAGATGAATGGCCAGGTGGCTCTTATCCAGAACTTAGCCCAGGGGAAAGAAGAGCTGAGAATCTTTGTCAATAAACTTCAAGATAACAGAGTCGGGGATCAAATCATCATTCAACTTCCGATGAAACAAGCTGACTATGTTGAAAGGAAGATAAAGATAAGAGAAGGAAAGAGACACGTTACTACTGATAGTTCTTCAATTGAAGAAAGAAGGTCTTGTAAGGTTAATCCACCTCGACACAAGGAATGTAGAAGACAGTTCATCCAATTCAGCACGCCAATGTCACAAATTTTGCAATGCTTGTTGGAAATGGAGCTAATTTCCTTGGAAGATTCTCCTCGAAAGCCCAATACTTCCTCTCTTCACTATAATCCCAATGCAAGATGTGTGTATCACTCCAATTGTCCTGGACATAACACTAATAATTGCTGGGCATTGAAGAATAAGATTCAAGACCTAATTGACGAAGGAATCCTTGAGGTTACACCAGAAGGTCAGATTGAATTCTCCTATCATCCGTCAAACATCAAAGCTACCAGACGTTCGGAGTAATAAGTTTAGAGGAAGCTTTGAGAACATTTGAATTTTCATTTATGATTTATTTTGTTGGTTTAAACATTTATTATTATGTCAAACTTTGTTTTACATTAATGCATTGCGTATGTTTGTCTTGAATTAATCCATTCGCTTCACTATACTTAAAATTATGCTTTTACATCACTGTTTGTGATATTTAACTCTCGATAAAGCTGTAAACCTTTATAGGGAGGATGACGAAGGCGATACCATAATCTCATGCAGTATGCTTTTGAACAGACTATGTTGAAGATGTACATACATTGTTTCAATTCCTAAACAGTGAAGATATAAGGAAGTTAATCCCTAGTTAACCCTTTTGAGCCAAAGAAGTAGGAGTTTTTCTTTCTCAAGCAAGTTAAAACCCTTATTCACAACCTGGGGAAGGGTAGTTACTCGGTTAACTCAATTATGCCAATTGTATATGTTGTACACAACTAATGATGGTTCCTTGTAATCATTAAGCCTGACAGTCAATATCTAACAAAAGAAAAGCTCCCTAAGTCAAAACCTATGAAGGAGACTTAGTAAAAAAATTGAAAAATCATGCTGACTGTAATCTTGAAACAAACAGTTTAGGAAAAAAGAAGGGATAACAAAGTCAAAAGAAAAAAAAGAGGTCACTACAAATCCTCAACGAAAAAAAAGATGACTGGTTCTTCAAATAAATTTCTGTCAGTGTTACAATTCCAAATCTTTTGGAACCTCAACACATAAGTTAACCGAACATAGGTCTGAAGAACATCACGAAGAATGGGTTGGGTACAAATAAAATTTGAGCCTTTATCTTTTGTTTCTTAAACCATGAACCAGACCACGTTACAACCCTTTAAAAGTCCTAACTGAAGCAAGGTTAATTCGAAAATGTACTGCTACAAAAAGGTATCCTGACTCCTTTAGGGCTTATTATAAATCCTGAGTTAATATCACAGTTTTCATAAACATTGTTTTACTAAAATAATTATTTTCCAAAACTTCAAGACATACATAAACATTGCATTTTGAATATCATTGTTTTCATATAACTAAGTATTTGACAACAGAGAAACTTACATGATGAAAAATCAATGAATCAAAGTCCTCCCTACAGGAAAATTTGCTTCCTGGATCAAAGCCAATATATACAAGGAGGCATATTCACTATCTCCCAATCAAGGGGGCATGCCATGTTACTGCCCAATTCATTTGGGGAAATCAGGTCATGATTCAACTATGCTTAAGTAGCCAGGGGCAGGTCTCCTCATCTATATGAATTACCAAAGGTAACATTATAGAATTCACGATGCCAGGGGCATATTATTATGGGGCATTCCGCATATTTCTCTTGAGGTAGCTCCTTTCAGATACTTCCATTATGGGAAAAATCATCCTCAATTAAGGGGCAACACTCTCTTTCCAAATCTAATACCCAGAACATATATGATCCACCACAGTCTGAAAGCACGTTCCTCTCATTATATTGCCTTGATATTGGATGCTCGGCAGAAGCCATTGTGGAAGTTAATTGTCTGTACCAGTAGTATCAGATGGTTTCAGTATCATGTCTTCGGATCCGGCCACAAGAATTTCTAGGAAATTATTCAAGAAAGTTAAGAACCTTAGAAGCTCTAAATCCAATTGGTTATACACTCTCAAAGTTAAAACGATTTTTTTTTCAAGTTCAGGTTTACTTTTCCCTCTTTATTCAATTAAGAAATGTTCTCTGAATTCAGGTTTACTTTTCCCCTTTTACTAAAGCGAGAAACGTCTGTTGATTATGTTTGAATGTATATATGCTTTTGAATATGATTGATGTTTACCATAAATGCATGAAATACAATAATAGTATATACCAAGGACGATCGGAGGTAGGAATTCAACGAATCTTCGCCGGTTCATCCCCATAGAGTAATCTTTACGGATATTCTTACGGATTACTTCAAATAGTATCTTGTACTTCCAACTCTATGAAGTCTTCAAAAAGTTTCATTTCAAATACAATATATCCTCTGAAGAACTGATACTTGACCAGATAAGTCTCCCAGATCAATTTCCATCTCTTTTATCCTCAGTCAGAATATTCAAGAACTTAATTCTTCAATAAGAAGTACAACGAACGAAAACAGGAGGTTCTAAGTATGATATTCCAAAACAAGACGGGAACGAAGTCCTCATATTCCTCAATAACGAATCGGGATTTATTTTCCCCAGCCAACATTTGTTATACGAAGCTACTGATAAGCTTCCCTACATGACTCATACATGCATCATTCACTTCATATCATATGCATATGACATTCTCATAAGAACATCATCTTGCAAAAATATTATTACACAAAACTAACATTGTTTTTCAGGTCAATTCCTCAACAGACGAACGTCATCAACAACTTATTCTCGGGGTTACTATATCTCCCCAAGGGTTACTTCAAACGACATCTTGGATTATGTTATCCTCCAGGAATATATATACCAATATCTTGAGCTTCTACATCTTTCAAGATTACATCCAGTCAAACCTTGGGTCGTTGTTTATCTTCCCAAAAGCTATCTCATTACCTTGGGACGTTGTTTATCTTCTCAAAAGCTATATCATTACCTTGGGCCGTTGTTTATCTTCCCAAAAGCCATATTATTACCTTGGGCTGTTGTTTATCTTCCCAAAAGCCATATCATTACCTTGGGCCGTTGTTTATCTTCCCAAAAGCTATATCATCATCTTGGGTTGTTTTATCTTCCCAAAAGCTATATCATCTTACCTTGGGTTGTTTTATCTTCCTAAAAGCTATATTATCACACCTTGAGTTGTTTTATCTTCCCAAAAGCTATATCATCACACCTTGGGCCGTTGTTTATCTTCTCAAAAGCCATATCATTACCTTGAGCCGTTGTTTATCTTCCCAAAAGCTATATCATCATCTTGGGTTGTTTTATCTTCCTAAAAGCTATATCATCTTACCTTGGGTTGTTTTATCTTCCCAAAAGCTATATTATCACACCTTGAGTTGTTTTATCTTCCCAAAAGCTATATCTTCATACTTTGGACTATTTTATTCTCCAAGAAGTATATCTGAAGATCATTTTATTCCGAATGGCATCTTTAAGCCCATTCAAGCAATACAACCAACCAACAATGTTACTCTACGCACCGACGAGTGCAAATTTTTGGGTTTTTGTGTTCAATCCCCTTCAACCTTCAAGTCACGAATGGCGTGCATGCTAATCTCACTCCTCAGGTTTCAGAAAATTGAACATGAGCAGCTGTTGTACCCCAAAATTTGCCCTTTATTTTTAGCTCTAACCGACTTTTTGTTTCACATTCATTTGCATCATCTTCATAGCATAATATATTTTTTTTCTTAATATTAGCCCGAATAATTTCTCGGAATTTACGGATAGACTGGTCAAATTAAATTTTTAAATGTGTCTAAAATAAGTGAACGAAAAAATGTCAAGTTTAAATTTGCAAATGTCGGTAATATTAATTTGCGGTTCACGTGGTTTAATTTAACATGCTACAAATATTTGTACGACTATATTTGGTCATATGTTGATCAGTCTTAGCAGGTTAAACAATCATAATTTTTATTTCAAAATCCGACCAAACACTGTATTTTTCCAAGTCATTTATTTCGTGCGGATTATTTAGATGTGTTCATTTTATTTTTTCGAGCACTTTGGCGCCCGATTTTTATTTTTTGAGTCCGTTTATTTTTATATTGGGTCTAGAATAAATAAATAGAATTGTTAGTTTTTATTTTAATCTTAACTATTTTAATTATAAAACTTTATTTAATTTTTTAAATTAATATTTTATTGGGTTCCAAAATAAACATTAAGGCCCATTATAATTGTAGCGGAGCGACATATCTGATATTGGGATACATAAACATATTCGATTGGCTTCCGTACATTGATATCATACTTTATACTGATGCTTATTAGTTATTATGGCATATAAAATTTTCATGTTTTGTTAACACTTAAATTTATCGTGGTATACATATGTTCTCACATCTCATGTTTAATTAGGTATGGTAGATAGAAAAAACTATTTTTATTTATTCTGTTTTATATAAACTTTTTATGTTCTCACATACATATGTTCTAACAAATGTTTTACATTCTTTTATTAACGTTTTATGTTCTTTTATTTTTTATATTTTGTTTGTTAATTAATTAATTAATTTAACATATGTATATAATATATAATATATATAACTTTAATATATAATATATAATAATGTTTATAATATGTATAATATAAAAAATAAAAAATAAATATTTTGTTAAATAAATATTTTATTTTAGTTTACTATTTTTTAGATTATTCAGATCGGATCGTGCCGATACGCCGTTTGTATATTTGTGTGTATGAGGTGTGACACTTGTGTTGATCCGATTCATTTGCGATGATCGCAATTTTGCATTAGCAACGTCGTTGTTCATATTTTTTAATTCATATTATTTCTATGTTATTCATATACATATATTTAGATCTGCACATTTTTTTTCATAACAAACTACCCTGATTTTTTCCCTAAACCTTGACGATTTTGCCTCAACCATTTTTTTATATGTTATGTTTTATTATATAATAACTATTTTCTAGGTACATTCAAATGTGCGTGTGTGTCTTAGTGTCAAGAAGGCAAGCCTAATAATCTTGAGGGTATTTTGACAAAGAAACATGGGTTTTAACTTCTTTTTCCTAATTTCTCTTAATTTCCTCTATTTTTTTCTCTAATTTCTTAAATTAACTAACCTTAAATCTTTAGATTAATTTTATTTGTTTATTTTCTAAAAAACTCTTAACTTTTTTTAATTACTTATCTTCATAATCCATTCATAATATTAATTAATTATTTCTTTTATTGTAAATTAATAATTCAATATAGTTTTTTTTAACAACAAAATATTTTTTTTTATATATTTTCATAAACCATTTTATATTTTAATTATGTTAGAGTTATTTTTATTCGCTTTTAAAATTTATTTTTTGTTATAGATAACCCTAAAAATAACTTTTCTAACTTTTTTTTATTATTTTTATTAAACCTTAATTTCATAAATCTAAAAATTTTATTTTCTTAGTAACCCTAAACTTTTTCAAACCTTAAACCTTAAACCTTTTCCCTCTTCTTTATGTTATTCATAATCTGCCTTGTTATTGTTGCTCTGATATTTTTCTACTTCGCCATTATAATTATGTAAATGTTTCTCATCTGTACATTTTTTATCTTTTTATTTTTCGCCTCATAATTATTTAACTGCCCCAAAGCATTGTAATAGCTTAGGAATTTCTCATTTTTTTGCCTTTAATTTTCCGCCATTTATTTTTATTTGATAATTGCATGGTTAGTAAATAGGGAGTGACAAAACCTAATTGAAATTAATATGAATTTAGATAATTTAATTAAAAATATTAAATACTTGAACATAATCACTCACACACGTAAGTCGACCTATGATCGTTGTCTGCACCTCCTAGGGTTACCCTTCTTAAAGTTGCCTTAATATGGTCAAGTCCCTCAAAAACGGGGTGTCTTAAGCAAACGACCCTACAAATAAAAATCATCTAGTCCCTCCCCGGTTTAAAAGATCAAGTCCCTACGATGTTGCCTACGATGATCTTGTCCCTTCGGTAAAAGATGATAGTCCCTCCCAATTGCTAAAGACACCCTTTAAGTTGCCTTCATTGACCATACGATGACCCTATGCCTGTCCCTCAAACAAATCCAAGGTAATGACTACATATTCCTTAATAATAGGGACAATCTTACCCTTGAACGAACATAAAAGAACATGAATGACCTAGTCTAGGGTAGAACTCTTAGTTGCTTGCTCATATTTCAAAAAAATACTTTTCACACCTCATTATTTTCAAACATTTTCAAACAAGGCTTTGTATACATCCATACGAGGATCATTACAAAGTACTTAGAAAATTTTCTAATCACACACTTCACATTTTCAAAACAAATTAAGTGAGCTAAGTAACTAAGAGCACATGGATAACCATGGATATAAAAGGTGCTAATAGCTTCCCTTTATATAACCTACCCCCGAACCCAAGTCTTTTAAAACAGTCTTTCCTGTTCTTTTATATCCCTTTCTTATGGATAAAATAAAAGTCGGTGGCGACTCTTGCTATCCCCAACATTTATAGAAAGTCAGTTCTCCCACTGTGTTACACAACCACAACCACAAAAATTCTAATCACAAAAGTATCATATCAACCACAAAATCAAAACCCTAACATTATTCAGAAAACCAAAAAAACGTTATACATGTGTATTTCTTTCTCGCAACAATCCCTTCTATATCTCTCTATGAGTTATGTTCAGTTGAGATATCTGCAAAACATAATAGAATGAGACAGAAAAAAAGTTATCAAACCATATTACACACTTGAATTTATATAATTAAATACAAACCTTAGCAACTCCATAGAAGCAACACAAAATGATTTGGTCGACATGGCGATTGAAGAAGAGAGATGTCCATTGGTTTAGGATTCAGAAACCCTTTTCCACCACCACCACACTTATCACCGGAAACCCATTTCCACCCCCACCACGACATTTTTCGTCGAATACCCATTTCCAACACCACCACAGTCATCGTCGTCTGAGAGAAAGAGGAAAAAGAGTGATAAATGAAATCTGGAAGAAATGTAAAGAGAAAGAGAAGAAGGAAGAGAGAGAGAGAGAGAGGGAGAGAGAGAGAGAGAGAGAAAGAAAGTGAAATATGAAAGAACGAGGAGAGAGATAAAATTTATACCTTAATTTTGAAATTCATATTAAAGTAGACATTGATAGAAGAGAAAAGAGGAAAATAAGTTGAATTTGGACAAAGTGACGTCATCAATCCATCCAAAGCTAATGATCAAAGACAAAAAACACCAAATACATAATTGAAATAGAATTATATGACATCATTAGATTTTAGGACATAAAATGCCCTCAATTTGATGAGGTGGCAGAATAAGAGGGTAGGGCAAAAAAGGTGTTTCCACGACCTAAAATTTTCTTATATGGTAGATGAAGTAGTATCTTATTGATGGATATATCCTATCACATGGAGCGATATCTCAATCACATTTAAGTTTTTCCAAGGGTACCATAACAACATTTCCAGCTGAAGTATAAGACTTTCTAGATAAAGCAAAGTAGTCATTTTCAAAGGTTCTCCGATGATACTAGAACAATATATTTACCACAAAATGAGATTCTTTGGGTCTTGTGAAGTAGTACCTTATCAATTAAGGTTCTTCGGAGAATGCCAAAGTAGTATTTCAAACAAATGAGATTCTCTAATCCAAGCAAAGCAGTTCCTTAACAATAAAGGCTCTTTGGGGATACTTAGAGCAATATCTCGAACAAATGGCATAAGATTTCCTAGATCATGCAAAGAAGTCCCTTTCAAAGGTTCTTTGATGATACTAGAACAATATCTCTACCACAACATGAAATTTGTTGGGTCTTGCGAAGAAATACCTTATCAATTAAGGTTCTTCGGAGAATGCCAAAGAAGTATCTCAAACAAATGAGATTCTCTAATCCAAGCAAAGCATTACCTTAACAATTAAGGCTCTTCGGGGATACTTAGAGAAGTATCTCTAACAATGGTATAATATTTTTAGATCATGTGAAGCAGTCCCTTTCAATGGTTCTTCGGTGATACTAGAATAATATCTTTATCAAGGCATGAGATTCTTTGGGTCTTGCGAAGCATTACTTTATTAATTAAGGTTCTTCGGAGAATGCCAAAGCAGTATCTTGAACAAATGATATTCTTTAATCCAAGAAAATAAGTACTTTAATAATAAAGGCTCTTTGGGGATACTTAGAGCAGTATCTCGAACAATGGTATAAGATTTTCTAGATCGTGCGAAGAAGTCCCTTTCAAAGGCTCTTCAGTGATACTAGAATAATATATTTACCAAGGCATGAGATTCTTTGGGTCTTGCAAAGTAGTACCTTATCAATTAAGGTTCTTTGGAGAATGCCAAGGCAGTATCTCAAGCAAATGAGATTCTCTAATTCAAGCAAAGAAGTTCCTTAACAATAAAGGCTCTTTGAGGATACTTATATAAGTATCTTGAACAAATGAGTTGTTGGGGAAAATAGTTCAATAAGAATTCCTTATCATAGGAAAAATCTGACTTTGAAAAAGGTCTGTCCGAGATGTAAATTAATCCTGGATCTTGTTATGTTATGTTTGATATGATGTCGTGCATTGCATGATGCACAATGATTCATATGAGAATGAAATTGTTAGGAACTTTGATGAAAATGAGTTCTATGTTGATGATTAATATGATTGTTTGATGACATTCCTGTTTTCGGGCAAGAATGTTATGCATGATGCATATCATGCATGTGACAATGCAAATGGTTGGGTATGCTGGATATATGTTTCCCTTTCGAGGGTGAGATTCTTTCGGGTGTCAATGGTTATTGTATTTAGGATATGCCAAGTGAAATTAGACATTTTCTTTTTAGTAGTTGCCAATGAAATTGGACTTTGAGTTTTATGAAGGATGCCATCACGATGGACTTTAAGTTTTTCATGGTTTCCAACAAAATGGGCTTTGGAGAGGTGTGCCAAACGCCATTGGACTTTTGATATGTGCAAAACATGGTTGGACTTTTGGCTTTTTGGTAGTTACCACCATAGTGGACTCTTGGGATTTATGAGGGCGCCAATAAAATTGGACTTCGGGCCTTTTAGTGGTTGCCAATGAATATTGGACTTTGGGGTGTGGTGGAGGGTTTCGACTTCTCGACACTTGAAATTTGAAGATGCTCTGATCGGAGGATGGATGCGACCATTTTTGGTGCCCCGTGTCTGATATATAGATAAAGTTGTAAGCTGTTGAGAGAACTTCAACTTCTTTGATTGACGTGTCAAGATGACTTACAAATAAGTGTAATGACATAATCAATGCATGTTGATTGTACTTTGGCTCAACATTAAGGCATCCTGTCAAGACATGATGATGTACTAGCATGATATTTCGACACTCGTTGTGAGCTCCATGATTAACAGTGTATGGCACAACATGCTTGATCAACGTGGAGGGAAATTTCCTTTTGTAACTATCTTGCCCCAATCTGTAGAGACTTTGAAGGAATCCACTTCAAATGGAAGCCTTGGGAATGATTCTACCACATCATGGCCTGATACAAATTTCCCCAATATCTGGATCTCATAGGGAGCTGCCTATGTCTGAGCCTTTGGAAGGACTTGTCCCAAATTAGCTGATGACTTGAGTAATTTTCCCTAGATAAGCTAATAGCTGAAATAGTCTTCCTCCATGATCCACTGATGCTTGTAGATTCAATTTATGACCAACCAATTTTCAATTCAACACAGTCATTGAATGTCATGCCCCTGATTCATAGGGTTAGGGGTGATCTTGATTCGAGTCAGCACCAATGCGTGTTCAAGTTCCACTTTGACTTCCTTGTTTGGAATTTCTTTAGATTCCAAGTACTGCCTTGCAATTTGTTGTGCCTTGAAAAATACGATCCTCGCGATGGACGTGGAAAGAAACCACAGAGTCGCCACCTAATTCTATTTATTCTACGAGAGAAAAAGGAGATATAGATAAAACCTAAATAGGATAAGAAATGGTCAATGAAACCAAATTCTAAGTTGGGGAGTCAGTTATGCAAGGGGAAGGTATTAGCACCCCTCACGTCCGTTGTACTCAACGGGAACCTCTTAGTCTAACTATGCGATTAAATATTGATTAATGTATTTGTCTTCTAAATGATCTATTAAAATGTTTGTTCTAAAGAAAATGGATATTATTGACGAAGAAATGATTAAATTTTTATTATTCTGCTTGCGAAGGATTAAAACCCCTGTGCCTACGTATTCCCTTGTGCAATGGAAAAGTCAGAGTTTCGTAGTTCGTGCAACTACGATTTGTGGTTTTTTAATGAACGATTGTTTAAAACGCTTTCTAACTGCTAAGCGTTGGCTTTTACTCGCGGTGGAGGCTGAAGCGCTAGCTTGTTTGCAAGATAGAAAGATTTAAACAATGTTCGTTTAGAGAAATATATTTGGTCATTGTTAAGGTGTTTTAAATCGAAAGGGCGAATGGACCACAACGCTTGGGGCTAGCCCATGAGTTATTTCATTCAAGAACCTGAGGAATGCTAGATTCCTGAGTTAAGTTCTTCATTAACTAATTAGAAAAATGATTTGTATTTGTTGGATAGATTTTAAGTTGTATTTTTTGAATAAAGAGACAAGTCGTCATCTTTAAGGGAGATGTCTCGCTTATTCCACCACAAACATTTGAGGAATGAATTCAAAAAAAGCTTTAAACTTGGATACGATGATCGACAAGCAATGCCATATTCTTTCTTTGAGAAAAAAAATCGGAAGAAGCTTCGAACTTGGATATATGATCAACAAGTGATTGCCACATTCTTCCTTGATAGAAATTGATTTGTTTGTGGAGATAGGAGGAACCTCTTTCCTATGGAGATGAATCATGTCTCATCTTTTCGAGGAAGTTTGAATGTTTTGAATACAAAAGGGAGAATGAACCGCAACGCTTGGGGCTAGCCCAGGAGTGATTTCATTCAAGAACCAGAGGAATGCTAGATTCCCGAGTTCAGTTCTTTCGTATAATTAATTGAAAGATTTCTGATATTTTAGGAACGAGAGGGCGAATAAACCACAACTTGAAGGCTAGCCTCAAGAATGATTTATTCAAGAACTATGTGGAGTGCTAGACTCCAGAATTCAGTTCCTCCGTTATTTGATATGTGAATTAAGTGTTTGCGTTGTTTTGGATGATTTAGGGTTTGTAATTTTAGAAACGAAGGAGTAAATGAAACCCAACTCGAAGGCTAGCCTCAAGAGTGGTTCATTAAAGGACCCGAGGAATGCTAGATTCCTGAGTTCAGATCCTCGTTAATTAATTGAGAATTTGAATGATTATTAAGTTAAAAGAGTTAGATGGAGAGGAGCGAAGCACTCGACTTACGGGTAAAATGCAAATGAAGGTTGGTTGTTTGATTGATTAATTGGATTAGAATCCTAGTCCCTAAGGGTGCTCCTAGTAATACGAAATCCTAACTGTATGGGATGTGCGAGTGTGCAAGTGAAACTGCTCGGCGTTGGACCGAAAAATTCGCGAATGAAATGAAAGCAATAAATAAAATGCGTACAAGATAATCGGGAGAGGGATACAAGTAAGTTACACGAGATTGTGATGAAATAAAGGGTCTCGTTGTAATTTTCCCAAGAGTATGTGCAGTGTATTGATTATTTGGAACCGTTAGCTTAATATTGTATAAAATGTGAAAAGTAAATAAATAAAATAAATAGACTAAATAGGATAAAATAAAATAAACTATGGAATAAAAATAAAATAAATGGCCTCATATTAGTCACGATTTATTGGAATCGGTTTATCGTGGCTTTTTATTATATCATCAGTCCAAAAGAAAGATAATAACTATTAACAAATCATTAGTTAAAATAAATGCTATAAGAATAATAAAATCATAAACTAAAATATATATTTTTTAGATTTTCTTTTAAATGATTTACATAATGACTTTTTTTGGGAACAAAAAGGGAGTGATTAAAATACAAGAGATCATAAGAACCAAACCAAATATTTTTTTTATTTTAAAAAAGAACAAAATATCAATAAAAGGAAGGAGGCACAGAAACTGGGGTGTATTTAGAAACCAGATGGGCTTAGCCCAAGTTCTCTTAAATAATAGAAAAAACAATTCAGGAATAAGAAATTTATATATTAAAAAACAAAATTAAAATAAATAACAAATAAACAAAAAAAGTACGATACAACACACACGGTCAATGAAAGAAACGGTCCCTCACCCTTTTTCTGTATTTCGTCTCCCTCTCTCAAATTGTTCTCTGCTTTTCTCTCTCTCAACTCGCGTTTCTCGTCACTCACTCGTTTTCGTCTCTCACTCGTGCGGTGGTTGTTGAGCGTTTCTGTGTTCGGCTCTCACGCGGTGGCAGTGGGTGTTCGGAGATGTATGGTTTGAGCGATGAAGAAGATGGTGGATTTAACGGTTTGATGGAAGGAAAAGAGAGCCCTTTTTCGTTTTGTGTGTTTTGAGATTTGAGTGGTGAAGAACGAAGGCGAGAGACAGAGGTGGTGGAAGCGGTAATGGTGAGGAGGGCGACGGTTTAGCGATGGTTGCGATTTTTGGAGATTTGGGAGATGGTGAGAATATGTGCAGGTGATTGAAGTTGGTTTTACAGAAAAAAAATTTGAAGAATTTTGTGTGTGTTGTTGATGTTAAGGGGGGCTGATATTGTTCTAGGATTTTTTTTGTATTGTCTGGTATCTGATCCCCTTTTTCTAAGTCGCTTCAACCATCTTAAACAAAAATTCAAACTTACTATTATCTGTCTTGTCATTTTCAGTAGCATGTTTATGTTCATTGATGCAGGTTTGATTGAAGTATGCTTTTTGATGCAAAGAAATTGTTTTGGCCAAATTTGTGTTTGGGAGCAAAGTCTTGGAGGAGGTCTTTGTAGCAGGTCTAAGTTGCAGAGTATAGTATGGTTATATTTGTGAAATACTTTGATTAGTTTCAGAAGCTTGGTAAAGTAGAGCAGGGTGTAGGGATGTGTAGTATAAAAGTAGTCAAGGTTATCCTGTGTTGATGAATGTGGAGTTATTGAAGAAAATTGGCAAGAAACAATATTAAAACATAGCAACAACTAACACAAACTAAAAAAATAATAGATAAAAAAACTAAATAATTATATTAAAAATAATTAATTAAGATAATCTAGTTAAACTAACTAATAAAACCCTAAATTGAGAAAAAGAAAGTAAACTAACTAAAAAATATAAACTTAATTAAAATATTAAAGTAAAATCATCTATTAAGCCAATAAAATATTAACTAATAAAAATCAAACCAAATAAATTATTAAACTTATTAAGATATTTAACTAGATTATAGTATAAATTAAACTAATCTTAAACCAAACTAAATAAATTCAATTAAATTTAAAATTAAAATATAAACTAAAATTAACTCTAAACAATCTAATATAACTATTTAACCAAATATAAAAAGTAAAAAGATTAAAACGATACAGACATGATTTTAAATCGAAGCATATCCTAAAAATCAAGAACAAAATTAAAAGTGACATTGAATGATAAAAATGTATAGAAAATGCAATGATTAATGATTACTGGACTAAAATGCATAAAATGATTGACTATCGATACTATGGTAAAATGTGTCAAATGAATGACAAAATTTAGAGAGAAAAAAAAAACCCGGTCAAAATTTAGGGTGTGACACAATTACAATTTTTTGTTTAGAAATGATAATTTTAATGCAATATTCATGCGAGTTTTGAAAAAAAAATCATTTATTGAATGATGTGATAATGTGCGACGAATGAACCGATTATCGAATTGATCGATTGTCCAAACATAGTGCTGATTTAGCTAGTGATCTATGATACCACAAGGAGGAGATTGGCAAATATTTTAGGAGTCAGTTTGCGCAACCTTGCTGTAGTGGGCTTTCAGAATAAACCCTGCCTCAATTAAGTCTTTTGAGGGTTGTAACATGGTCTGGTTCATGGTTATTGAAACAAACATATAAGGCTCAAAGTTTTATTTGTACCCATCCCTCTTCGTGATGTTCTCCAATCCTATGTTCAGTTAATCCATACACATATTCTTCTTGCCGGTGTAAAAGTGAAGATAAAGCTTTAAGATTTGTTTGTAATGGCAATCATCTTATTTCTTCCTTGGATGTTGGTGACCCTTTGATTTGATGTGGTCACATAATCTTTGTTTTGTCTTTGTTGAGGATTTGAGCTCCTCTTTTTGCTTTGTCTTTGATCTGGATTCGCCTAGACTGCTTTATGAAGCGCTTGTTCCACTGGGATTTGCTATGACTTTTTTTCTTTGACTAAATCTCCCTTTGGGTGCCCAACTTAGCAGGTTTTCGATTTTTTTAATGTTGTGACTACCAAGTCATTTTGTTGATGGTCCTCTGATGGAATGTCTCATCTTGTGATTTAAAGGTGTAGTCAGGTTAACTGAACAACTACCCTACCCCGGGTTAAGCATACGGGTTTGTATCCGAAAGAAACTCCTACTTCTAGGCTCGAAGTGGTTGACTAGAGATTAACTCTTTATCTCTCCAGTGTTTGGGGATTTGAAAAAATGCCTATACATCATTGACGAGGTTTTATCCGAAAGCATACCACAACAATTATGGGTATTCAGTTTTCATCATCCTCCCTCAAATATTTTCTAACACAACAATTTAATAACGGATGTGAAGTACAATTTTATTTTTGCAATAAGTGAGAAAAAGTAAGTGAATACAAATGGATGAATTAGTTCAAAACATGCATGTTCATTACGTTAATATTACCATTAAAAACAACAATATTTAAAAGCAAGTAACACTTAACAAAAGAGAAACTACAAATGTAAATGATAAACAGTATCGTGATTGCCACCTTTGATGAAATGCCTTCATGCATGCCCCATTGGCTTTAGGAGATCTCTCTGGAGTCTTCAAACTCAATCAACCGGAAATATTGACACGTGTAACCAAATTTCCTTCTGAAAAGGAAATGTATCCTTGGTCCAACAACAATTATACTCTGGCTTGGAAAGCTTTTCAATCCTCAGTTGAGTGACCTATCAATCCAACATGATATCCACATCACTCATGAGGATTGTATTCATGCGGTTATGGCTTTGGTAATGGCTTGATAGGCTTGGGCTCTACCAGTGAGTTTTGGATTAGATATGTCATAAGCTGGTAGTATGGCAGAGGAACTGGATGAAAAAGAGCGCATTTCTTCTTTCCAAATTATTGTGAGGCTTATGTTGATTCTTTTGCTGCCTCTAAAATCCTCGGCCACAAGCTCGTTGATTTGTATGAGAATCATATTCGCAACCACTCTCAACAACTTGTTCCATAATCTGAACTGATAAATATGACCAAGTGGAGGATTGTTGATTTACATGCCTTAAGTCATAAATAAGATCAACTTAGACTTAAACAGAGTCTGAAACTTGCTCTTGAGCACATTACAACCTTCAATTGAGTGCCCTATTGCTTTTGCATGGTAATCACATCAGACATTAACATCAAAGTCTGGTGGATATAGAGGAATTACTGGATCTAATTCCTTTAGCACTATCAGTCCTCCTTCTATCAAACATGGTAGTACTTGATTGTATGGCACAGAAAGCAGAGTGAAATTCCTTTTTTGGCTTTTTTAGCCTTTATCGAGAGTGCTGATGCGGAGCTTTCTGACATTGGTATAACCGTTCTTGATACTGAGGAGATCCTTTATTGACAGGAGGACATTGACCATATGGAGGAATGTGCATCTGATATGGAAATCTAGAAGCTTGCTCATTTTGAACAACTGACCTACATTGGTTCTGTTGATTCGCATAAGGAGCAATCCATGGTTTCCCGTATGGCGCTTTAGGCATTGGTAGCCCATAAGGGTGGTGATGTGCTGACAATGATGGTTGTTGAGGAGATGATGGACCATAAGATCTTGTTGATGCACCCTAAGAATACTCATCTGTCATAACATCATTGGCTGATATTTTTCCAACCAAAAGATTTATGTCTTCGTCAGAATCGATAAGGTCACTTTCAAAGCATCCTCTTGTAACGTCTTTACAAGATACAACTTTTTCTCTACCTGCAGGGGTGGTGGTATCCACATTATCGTCGGAAAGGAAAGACACATCATCTGCCACTAGCATGACCTTTTCTTTGTGGTACAAAATTCTGAGCGGGCTAAGAGGCTTGTGCGTCTTCTCTTTGCCAAGCCTTTGAATTAAACCATTAATGCTAGGATATTCCTTGTTGACCAACCTTCATAATTTATTTCGAAAGTGTTCACATTCTTTGACATCATGCCCCACATTTCCAGTGTGGTATCCACATTCAACATCTGGATTATCCTATTCGATTACTAGGCATTTGTTGTTGATGAACTCTTAAACTTTATTCTCGAATGACCAACAACCCTCAATATAGTTCCCTATCGCCCCTTTATGGTATTCACATTGCATATTAGGATCATATCTAGATGGCAAACCGGTACGAGGCAGATTGAGGGATATGTGCACCACCAAATAACTTTGTATCAAATACGACAGTAGTTGTGCACATGGTATAGGAACAGGAACAAGAATAAAGTGTGACCTTTCCAATCTTCTTTGCTGATAGCGCTGGTTTTGCTTCCCATAGTCTTGATTGGGAATCGTCAGTATTCTTTGTTGGTAAGGAATCAAGGTAGGCATTGGTTGTGTGGCCCTTCTAGGAGGATTTGTATCAGATGACTATCCTCTGCCATACTTCGGATTCTATTCCTTACTTCGGGCGTTGCATGGCCTATTAATCATGATCTCTACCCTTGAACTGTTTCTTTTAAACATCAACACTTTGCTATCAATTAACTTTTTTACCTTATACTTAAGGGTTTTGCATTCTTCAGTGGTATGCCCTGATGACCCCCATGGAAATCACACCTTACATTTGGTTTATATTAAGGAAATCTTGAATACACTATGTACTGGATCTTATGAGGAAATACCAACGACCTTTGCACAAGTTGTGGAAGAAATTCACTATATTACATTGGAAATGGTTCAAACTGAATAGAATTTCTCTCTCAGACAACTCGAGGTCTTGGATGGCTAAGGTACTGATCATACACTGGTTCCTTTAATCTTGGTTATGGAACATGTATTATCATCTGATGATGTATGGGAAGACCCTCATGTAGCGGGTTGATCAATGAAGACTGTAGGGAGGAAGGAAAGGTATGAGCAAAATTATGACTTGCACTCTCTTGTTAAAGTCCTTCCTCTCTTGCCACAAGCCAACTATATTATGCGGATAATAAATATAAGGTCTACCTCGAGTGGAGTTCTCATTCTAGGTTCACAAAGGGGCGAGCCCTTGGAGACTAACATTATGCAACTACCAATGTAGAAACTGGTTCTAGAAAAGGGTCCTAGAGTCATTAACCCTTCATGAATCAAGTCGTACGATATGTTAGCTGTGTTACAACAAGATCTATGAATAGATCTACCCTCAGGGGAAGCTTTAATGCTAGGCTTGCAAGGAGTGTGTCCTTGGAGACTAACACTAATTACTTCCAAGTCTAAATTGTGTTCTCTCTTCTTTTTCTAAAGCTCGAGCATAGAGATTTACTTGTGATGTTACCCAAGATCAAATAAACAAGTATGATAATGAGCATTATAAAGAGAAAATAAATAAATAAGAATAGATAACAACAATAGTAAAAAATAAGACAATCAAAACAAGTCATCAAACAATTGCAAGGTTAGCCAATTTAGGTTCGACTCTCTCTCTCTCTCTCTCTCTCTCTCTCTCTCTCTCTTGCATGGAGCCAAATCCCCAATAGAGTCGACATGTGTCGTACCTCGAGAAATATGATCCTCGCAAAGGACGCGGAAAAATAAACATAGAGTCGCCACCTAATTTTGTTTATTCTAACGAAAGAAAAGGAAAATATAGATAAAACCTATAAAGGAAGAACTTGGTCATTGGAACCAAATTATAGGTTCAGGAGTCAGTTACGTAAGAGGAAGGTATTAGCACCCCTTATGTCTGTTGTACTCAACAGGAACCTCTTAGTCTAATCTGCGATTAAATGCTAACTTATATCAATGTCTTATTCTTAAAAAAAAACGGTACATGGAGAATGGGTGGTTTTGTTCCTAGGGTGCCCGGTAAGGATTGAGATCCATGTGCCTACGTATTCCCTCGTGCAATAGGAAAGTCAGAGCTTCGTAGTTCGTGGTACTATAGTTTGTGTAACACCCCAAATTTTCCCCATCATTTTTAATAAATAAAATACAGCAATATCAGAGTAAAAATTCATTTTCAATTCAAGGTGCTACTTTCAACCAACATAAAACATGCTCTTAAAATTTGATACATAAAATGAACGAAAAACTATTGAAATTAAGAAACGGAAAAACCAAACTTTAGCGATATCATTGAAATAGAAAATAGTTTGAAAACTTCTTAGACAACATCAACTTGTTCCAAAATATAATAAATTAACTAAAACAACAAAACGACGTTCCTGACTCCCATGTTACGTATCAGAGCGGACACGTTACCAACATAGGGGTAACATTCAAACAGAAGGGGTGAGATTCTTAAATCAATTAAAAGAGGAAAATGATATAAATATAAGGCATATATCACATAAGTACAACAACAACATACTTATCACGACAAGAATCACAACCCAACTACACATTTACAACAAACACATCAACAACATATACATCCATGTCATACACATCAACAACATATACATATACATCAATAACAATGCATGCAAATAAGACTCAACCATAGACTCAATGCATGTGGTACCAAGAATCAATCCCTATTTCATGATCCAGTTCCCATCAGAACTCTCGACCCCTTTTCCATGGTCCAGTGTAACCCTTCTTTCATGATTACACCCTCGACCCCTATTTCTTGGTCCAGTGTGATCCCTATCTCATGATCACACCCTACACCATGATTGAACAAAATCACCTCACCAACAATGACAACATGCAACAACGACGACAATATGCAACAACAACGACAATATGTAATAATAACAATAACACTTCATGCATATTCATTCTCATACTAACAATTTTCAATCACCAACACATATGCAACTAAACATACATCATGCATTCAAATATTTCACACAACAACATTCAACATCGAAAAAATGCACATACAACCTCTCTAAACCTGCTCACACCGCATAAACAACACACCAAGCTTCCTAAAACATAAAACACAATTTTTCATGATTTTTAATAAATTAAAAACACATTTTCTCCCTTCCAGGTCTCTCTAAGCGACCCCTTTGCTTACTAAGCACGCAAGCTACTATCTTGAAGAGGCGAAAGTTTCCAACGGCTCGCTAAGCGAGCAATCCCTCACTAAGCGAGAAAGACGAATTTGGTAGAAAACCCTGCGATTTATGCACTTCTCTCCTATGACTCTCACCCTCAAACAATATATAAAACCAGTCCAAATCACTATTTTCCACCGGAAAACTCACATCTAACACTACCAACATAAATATACAATTCAGACATCAGGAATTCCTCAATTTCATACCATATTCATCAATTTATCAATGACCCAATCTCACTAACATACCTAAGGACATATACCCTAACATTCATATCATAATACCCTTAAAAGATGAAAGTGATCCCACCCTTACCTTAATACAATGAAAAATATCTTCCTTTCTCACGAAATCTCTGCCTCTAGCCTTGCCCTGGCCATTCTCTTCTCTCTCCTTCACGCTCTTCCCAAATTCTACTATTAGTTTTTTTTCCACGAATGATTCCCCCAATTATCCTAATTCCAAACATAACCCTTGGACCCCTAATATTGTAATCCCTATTATGTCCTTACTAATTCCTCATCTAATTATCGTACTACCATTTCTCCTTATTTCTAATATTATGAATTGATTTAATATAACACTCCACAACTTAATTAATCAATTCCAAATTAAAAACTTAGGATAATTTAATTATTCTACTCGACACATCATCAAGTCCTACGTTATTAGTCCAACAATTCCCTTACGACTAAACCTACCCTTCACCACGGGTACACAACACGCAACTATAACACCACCACACACAACTAATCACAACGGTTCTCACAATTACACAAATATACAAAATAAATAAATAAACAATGATTTGAATAAATTAGGGCATTACAATATGTACCCCTAGTTGCAGAAGAAATCTGAAATGAAGCTAGTACATCCCGACTTGAAGGTTACAAACTTCAAGCCCTTGAAGATACTAGAGCAACAATGGAGAATCTCGTAGCCAGAGCTTAAAAACTCCAGGTGACTAAAGCTCCAAGAACAACAACAATGATGACAATACCACAACCCTTGGTACACATCACTCCAGAAGGTCAAAACTACCACCCTACTCCTAGTGAAGGAGGAGGAATATACGTGAGAATGAATGAATTCTAAGAACAGTTTGCAGCAATGAAGAAAGAGCTTTAGATTATCCGAGGACAATAGTTGTTTGGAAAAGACGTTGCCGATCCCTGCTTAGTCCCAAATTTTAAGATACCGTATAAATTCAAAGTGCTAGACTTCAAAAATTACAAAGGGAAATCTTGCCCTCAAACTTATCTAATAATGTACGACCAAAAGATGTCCACTCAGATGGACAATCAACACTTACCGATCCACTAATTTCAGGACATTTAACTTGGGAAGCTCTTTGCTGGTATACGAAGTTGAATCACACAAATATTAACACTTTTTGTGATCATGGAATAACTTTTGTTCAGCAATACAAATACAACTTGGACATGGCACCAGACATAGATCAACTCAAAGCCATTTCCCAAAGTGAAAAATAAACTTTCAAAGAATACATGCAAATATGGCATGAAATAGCTGCTCAGATTTCTTCTCCCCTCGAAGAGAAAGAAATGACAAAGATATTCTTAAAAACTCTGAGTTTATTTTACTATGAATGAATGGTTGCAAGTGCGCCAAGTGATTTTACTGAAATTGTAAACATGGGGGGTACATCTGGAAGAAGCCGTCTGAGAAGGACGTTTGAACAAAGATGCAGAACCGTCCATTAGTAGCAAAAGATATGGGGATGCCTTGCAAAAGAAGAAAGACGAAGATATTAGAAATATCTCTCAGGGTAAACAAAGACAAAGATATCAACCTCGACAAGTGGCGATGGTATCTCCTCTTATGAGCCCAACACTAGCTCAGATGTATCAACCTCAGATCGCTCATAGCTCTCAAAATCAACAACATTATAAAAAAAAACAACAACCTCTTCAGCAGGCTCGCCCGCAAAACCATAATAGCAACAATCTGTTTCATAGGTCACCAATATTTGACCCTATACCAATAACATATGCTGAGTTATTTCCATTATTGATAAACAAGGGGCATATTCAAACCAGGACTCCTCTCACAGTACTTGACAAACCCCCTTACTGGTTCAAAGCTGATCAGTCTTGCCTTTATCATCAAGGAGGACCGGGCCACAACATTGAGAGCTTATTAAGTTTTAAGTACGACATGCAAAGACTCGTAAAAAATGGACAACTATATTTCAAAGGTACGAACCCAAATTTTCAAATGAATCCATTGCCACAACATGAAAAAGCTTTAGTTAATTTCATTGAAGGTCAGAGTCCTGGCAGTTTTTGTCAAAGCAAATTCACCAAATTATTGAAATCAACATGGTTTATGAACCTCCAAGCATCATTCATAACTTTGACATCTGTAACATGGATGTTAATTTGGTAGCTATGCATTCCAGGAAAAGTCACCATCACAACTTGCCATCATTTAGAACATTCCTTTCTGACATGCTTCACGAAGAGCGTCTGAAGAAAACTTTAGATTTAGAAGGCCTAAATTTTGCTTGTTAAGCATTGAGATCCTTCTCATGATAACATGGCCTAACTTTCTATATCGGGTCCATTTCTCTTTGTTTACATATATGAGACACTTGACATTGAAGAGTACGGAACCATCCTTCTGACTAAGCTTTGTATGATCTTTGATTAAAGATAATGTCATAACCATTGTCACTTAATTGGCTTATGGACAATAAGTTATGTATTAAACCTTTAACAAGTAAAACACTATTTAAAGAAGTTAGAAAGCCATTACCAATATTTTTAGAGCCAATAATATTACCCTTTAATTTCCTCAGAAACCTATAGTGGCTCAAGGCTTAAGTTCCAGACTTTGGAATATATGCCTTCTTCCCATTATGTGTCGTGAGCACCCAGATTCCAGGTACCATGACTGATGTTTCAAATCTGCTGTTAAGGATGTCCGCAACATATATTATTTTATCTTTAGGACCCATATCTTTTGGGGTTCTTTTTTGTTAGTTTTCCCAAAGTTTTCTTAACCTGGGATTTGTGTGTAGCATAATCATGTGTATGTCCGTAAGTGAAAATGGAGTATAAAGCTTTTAATTTTATAGCCTTTCGTTTAGATTTTGGTTTGACCCTAGAGTGTTTGGGTGCATATAACCAAGACCTCTTTTACCATTTATATTTACTCCATGGATCATGGAAGCCATTTTTCTTATGTCTAAGTTTCGTGCAAGAAAATATTGAAAAGCCATGTCATATTTCTTTATGACATCATCAAATTCCATAGGAGCATCTAAAAGAATTTCCTTTTCAAGTTGTTTAATCTTGCTTTTTAGAGCAAAATTATCTTTTTTAAGAGCAATGTTTTTTTCCAGACTAACATTTTCTTTCTTCAGCTCACTAAGGTCTTTAGAGTCAACTACATGGATTCTTTTCAAATCCTTGTGTCTATTCTGAAGACTCTGAAACTTTCAATGATTTCAATTAGACATGACTAAACTTCAGAGTAGGTAATATTAAAGAATACCTCATTCGAGTTTGAATCTGATTCTGATCCAGAGTTAGATGCTTCTGAGCTAGCCATCAGTGCCATGTACGCCTGTTCTTATTCAGAGTCATATTCTGAAGCTTCTAATTCGTCCCAAGTAGAAATAAGAACCTTCTTCTTTTCTAAGTAGAATTTAGTTTTAAGAATGAGTTTGGGACAATCATTTCTGTAATGCCCAGGATGTTACACTCAAAATAAGTGACTTCTTTGTCAACTCTAAACTTCTTCTACTTAGAGGTTGACTCAGCATGTCCACTCATTCTTCTGGAGAGTAGAGATGAATTAACTTCTTCTTATGAACTTTATCCAGACTCTTCTTCTTCAACTTGAAGAGCTTTGGCTTTCTAAGATTTAGCTTTGTATTTTAGAGCCACAAACTTAATCGTTTTCTAAGGCTCATCTTCCTTCAGTTCAATCTCATGACTACTTAGAAAACATATAAGTTCCTCTAGAGTAGTTTTGTTCATATATTTTGACACCTTTAGAGCTGTCACCATTGGTCTCCATTTTTTAGGTACATTTTTGATGATTTTTTTACATGATATGAGGTGGTATAACCTTTGTTCAAGACTTTCAATCGAGCTATAAGAGTTTGAAATCTTTAGAACATTTCCTCATTCATTTCATCCTTTTCCATTTTTAAATATTCATATTTCTAGATCAAATCCAAAGCTTTAGTTTATTTAACTTGCTCAATTCCTTCATGAGTCATTTTTAAATAATCAAATATAGACTTAGCAGAGTCTTTATTTGTCATCTTTTCATACTCAGAGTAGCAAATGACTTTCAACAATGTAATTCTGGATCTATGATGATTTTTGTGACCCTTATTTTGTTGATAATCCATTTTGCTTCTTTCAAGATTAGTTCCATTTGCATCTACATGATGTATATAACCATATAACACCATATCCCTTAGGTCAAAATCACAACTTATGAAGAAGCTTTTGATTCTATTTTCCAATAGGTTAAGTTTTCTTCATCAAAGATTGGAGGTTTAGCAAAATAATGATCTTTATCATTATTTTCTTGTGCCATAATGTGTTTAAAAAGACTGGGTCTTTATCTAACACAGTTAAGTGTTTGACACAAAGTAGTCACAACCAGAACCAGGGCTTTGATACCAATTGAAGGTGCAAGAAACACAAGAAAATAGGAGGGTTGAATTGGGTTTCTGGATTTAAATATTTTTTCCGACCCAATATATTAAACAACAAATATAATGATAAAGACAAAAATACAATTATTTTTATCCCTGTTCGCTATTAATGAATCTACGCTCAGTCCACCTGCCTGAGTGATTTATCCTTCAAAAGGGACTTAATCCAATAATCAATCTGATTACAACAAACTCAAAGACATATAGTCTAAGACTTCTTGAGAAATTTTGACTATACCCTAGTCTCTAAAGGAAAACAACTCAAGTACTAACCGTCAATGACCTCTTGAGAAATCTGGTTGCACTTAGTATCTCAATGAAATTAACAAAAATTAATATAACACCTTTTTGTGTTTACAAGATGCTTGACCAAGTAGATACAAAAGTTTAAACTAAATATTACACTTAACAAATATATTCAAAGAGTTTATGTTCTAAGTGTATAAGTGTGAGAAACAATTCTTTTATATATCCTTATATACATATTTTCTTTTTGTGTAAATGTTGATATCTGCTCAGTGTTTTTTCTTCTTCCAATCTTCAAAGACCTCTTTATATAGAAGAAAATAGATCTGTTGGAGGGTGACATTCGAATATCCTCAATGTAAATGCTTTATAAAGTTCACATTGAGGATGATGGGATATAAGAAGTTTCTTTGGTACAAAGTACAATACTTTCCATAGAAAGTAGATTTTCTTTTACTTTTCTCACATCAATCAATTGTTGGCCTTTTGATTAAAATCTTCTAGTCTAGGGATTCTAATATAATTTGATGAAGCTTAAGTAGAGTTTAGAGTTTGCCTTCAAAACTTGGTGAGGCATCATAGTCTTTGGAGAGCTGGGTTTTGAGATTTTCAGTAGTTGGTAGTCATAAATTGCATCATAATCTATCTTCCTTTTTCTGTTCATAATTATTGACTTTAACAGTTCAGGTTTGAGTTGAAACATCCTAATTGACTTGTTTGTAAATAGGTTTTTACCCTTTGGTTCAGAGATTGAACATTTTCACAGTCAGGGTTTGTTTCCAATTTTCTGCACACTTAACAAAATAGTTAGAGTACAAAATTGTTCTCTACACTTTGTTATCATCAAAACTTAAGGATAGTTATAGAACCAAACTTCTTCCAACATATGACGTTGAATCGACGATGTTAGGAGAAATATGCCATACTCATAGATTTGTACTAAATGAAGAAGGTTTTAGGATCTCATGAGCAAGTACGGATATGCCCTAGAATAATACATGATCTAGGAAATTGATTGGAGAATGATTGTCATATGGCAATATGAATTATACTCTAACATCTATTTATTTGGACAACGATCTTACATTGAAATATTCTAGGTCTTTAAAAACCCTAGAAAACCAAAAAAATGGACCACATATATCAAATTAGCACACATAATTTTCTATTATAAACACCTCTTATGCCCGATAATCATTAAGTTGGTCATTAGACTATTTATAGGTACTACCCCTATCCTTTTTAGATGAACATACCACATACAACATCTCTTCCCAAAGTTTCCTACATCTAAATAGCTTCTGAACCACGTGAATGATTATTTACCAAAAGGATTAATGATGTCTTAATTCTCTTGTCCAACGTCGATGGAAGGGGTTACCTACAAATATTTTGACGCACAAGTCAGTAACTATCAAAGATAAAAGGTATTTTAGGGTCAGAAATTGTGTACCTTCATATTACTCTTTAATTCTATTACTCTTTAATTCTCTTTTCATTATAGGGTTTTAAGATTTTAAGGATGGGGGTGGGGGATGTTTATGTAAGGCTTGATATCAGGTGTCCCAGTAAGGCTTGATGTCAATGTGGTAACGTCAATGTTCTATGGTTATTTTATCTGACCGTATATAAAATTCTTTAAATATTACAACTTTAGAAAATTTTATATTGGACTGATTCATAGTTATTTAAGCCTCGAGATCCACTAGAACATGTATTATTAATAAGGGATATATTTGAAAAAGGAGTAACAAGTTTATCTAAAAATTTATCGAGTCTTCTATTAATGGAGAAACAAAAACTACATAAAAAATAATTTACAAACATGAGTATTTTAATTAAAATTTAAGATTTTGCTCTTCCAATTTCCTTGATGGTTAGTTGTCATTCATTCCTTAACATCTTGCATTTTAAGTTTATTGTGTAACATACAAGAGGTCAACCCTTAAGTGACCCGTATTTTTTTAGATGATTCAATTAGTAGTACTGGATTAAAAATTATAATTTATTCCAAGAAAAAAAACACGGAATATGGGTTTATTTATTTCACTTTTATAAAATGCATTTTTTATTTATTTTTAGAAATAGTTTTAATAAAACTGTTTTCTCTTTACAAGTTTTTTATATTCGTTTTCTTTATTAATTTTAATATTTTATAATATAAATTTACATTATTAAAATAATATTCTATAATTCTTTAATATTTAAATTTTTTTCAATAAAATGATGAAATATCTAAAATAATATTTTAAAATATAATTTTTTCATTAAATTTCTTTATAATTTCTTTTACATAAAATTATATTATATTATAAAAATCATTTAAAAGAAAAAGACGAAACAAATTGGCAATAAATAGACTATTGAAATACAAATTGCAATAATTGCTTTGCTTGGTTGTGACACATGTTCTCTTGTTAACCTGATTTTCAACCTGCACATTTCTGGTCTCATTTAGCAACCACAGACCTTGTTGGAGGGCCAACACTAGGCCCACATAGAAATTGCATTGATCTGATATCCTTTCTAAGACAAATGAAACAAAACTTCGATAAATTGTTTTTATAGTAATGCAGCCAGCAACAAAAATAAATATCAAGTCTCAATCATCATCGTAGATTATTGACAAATACAGTAAGTTGAGCCGGTTTTTCTGTTGCGCCTAAAATTATAGGTCTCAATTAAATTCATGGCTCAAATGATAAGTGCATTATCACTAACACAACTTAAAAGCAGGTGTCATATTAATTACTTAGGTTTTATTTGGATTTGAAAAGAAGGAAGGAAGGAAAGCAAGAGAAAAATATTGAAAAAGTGAATGAAAGTAAAGAATGAATGATGTTGAAAAAAAATCAAATATTTAAATTTAAGAAAAA